>JALMGJ010000010.1:19437500-24352500 GCA_023362775.1 Charina bottae | reverse complement strand
GAGTGGGCTTGTGTGTTCCCAATGAACCCTGTGAGCGAAGCCGTCGGGAGTCATGTACTCCTGGCAGGGTCACCCATGGCGGTAAGGTCCAGGGGGAGGAACCAGACAAAGAACGATCCAAGAAAGTCCTCAACGGCAGAACAGGCGGAAGATAACAAGGTGTATTGTTACAACGGCTGCGAAGGCGGATGAAGGCTGCAGCAGACAAAAGGTCACCAATCGTCATGGTATCCATGCCATTGGATTAGAGCCTTTTTCTGTGAAGGTTGTGTGCTGATCGTTGTGCACCGATCTCCACACATAAAACAAATTCACGCACAGGCGTCTTCCAACCACACCAAACCCAAAACAACCAAAAGTCCCATGGCGATTGACGAATGGCAACGGGGGCAGGACTGTGTAATCCGGAAGCTCCTAGTCATGGATCAGCACATGGGCGGTGGATACGGATTCAGTCGCCCTGACTCAAGGATCGAGGCAGTTGAGTAGTTCGGCAGCTGTATCCACGACTGAGCAGCCCTATTTAGGATCCACTCTGCTCACCCCATATGGGGAGGGGGCTAGAAAAGGTGCCCTAAACATAGTCTGCCTCATTTTCTCCCTGACTGGATTACCGCGACCAGTGGGGTCACCATCTAGCGGTCGTAAAAAACACATGAATTTTGGAACATGGAATATACGGACACTGCAAGACAATATGGATAGTGAACGACCTGAACGTAGGACTGCCATTATTGCAAGGGAGCTGAGACGTTTTAATATCGATATAGCAGCACTCCAAGAAACTCGAAGAGCAGGAGAAGGACAGTTGAAGGAAGAAAAAGGAGGTTATACCTTCTTTTGGAAAGGACTGCCTGAACAAGAACGACGAATACATGGGGTAGGCTTTGCTATCAAAAACGACATTGTGAAGCTCTTGTCAGAAGTTCCCACTGGGATTAACGAACGACTCTCAACTCTGCGAATAAAACTCGCCAAAAACCAACAGGCAACTATCCTAAGTGCTTACGCACCAACACTAGATGCAGATGAGGATATCAAGGAAAAATTTTATACCCAGCTGGACACCATCTTATCAGAGATACCAAAGGAGGATAAAATTATCCTCCTGGGCGATTTCAATGCAAGAGTTGGGCGTGATTTTGATTTGTGGCCAGGGATCATTGGGAAAGAAGGAGTTGACAACAGCAACACGAATGGAATCTTACTTCTGACTAAATGTGCAGAGCATAACCTTGTCATTACTAACACACTTTCGCCAGAAAAATAAATTTAAAACATCATGGAAGCACCCACGGTCGAAGCACTGGCATCTTTTAGATTATGTAATTGTCCGTGCTAGAGATCGCCGTGATGTACTTCTCACCAGAGCCATGACGAGCGCCGATGACTGCTGGACAGACCATCGATTAATTCGATCCACGATGGCCATAAAGATTGTCCCTCATCGTAGGCTCCAAGGAAGAAAACCAAGGCGTAAAATGAATACACTGGCCCTTCAAGATCCTATTAAACGAGCTTGCTTTCAATCAACTCTCAAGGAACATCTGCCTATGGAACTTCCTGAAAATGTTGAGGAACACTGGATTAAATTGAAGACTTCTATCATTTCAGCCTGTGAACAAACTATCGGATACCAGACTAAGAGACATCAGGACTGGTTTGATGAGAACGATAGTGAGATTGAACATATTATTGACAAGAAAAGGAAAGCCTTCCAGATATGGCAAAAAGATATTAACTGTGCCGTTAAGAAAAAAATCTACGCCAGTGCAAAGGCAGAAGTCCAAAGACGAACTAGAGAACTTAAGAACATATGGTGGATAAAAAAAGCCCAAGAAACCCAACATTTTGCAGATGCTCACGATGCACGGGGCTTTTTTAATGCCATAAAGGCCATCTATGGACCAACAAACCATGGTACAAATCCCTTACGCTCAGTAGATGGTGCTAAACTTCTAAAGGACAAAGAGTCTATTGCACTGCGCTGGAAAGAGCATTACTACAATCTCCTTAATCGTCACTCTACTGTGGCTGACGAAGTCTTCTTGCAAATCCCACAAAAACAAATAAGAAATGAGCTTGCAGTACCCCCTAGTTTGGAGGAAGTCAGTAAAGCCACTAAACAAATGAAAAATAACAAAGCTAGTGGACCTGATGGGATTCCTGCTGAAGTCTTTAAAGAAGGCGGGCCTGAACTTACACAACAACTTCATAAGCTCATCGAAAAAATCTGGATGAGGGAGGAGATTCCAGCAGACTTTAGGGATGCCATAATTATCACTCTCTTTAAAAAGGGTGATAGAACAGACTGTGGAAACTACCGAGGCATCTCCCTTCTAGCCACAGCAGGCAAAATCCTGGCAAAGATCATTGCAAACCGTCTCCTATCTGTATCAGAAGACATCCTCCCTGAAACGCAAAATGGCTTCCGCCCTTCCAGGGGAACAGTGGATATGATCTTCACTGCACGACAGCTTCAAGAAAAATGCAAGGAGCAAAACCGCCCTCTGTACATGGCGTTTATTGATCTGACTAAAGCTTTTGATACTGTAAATCGTACTGCTCTCTGGACCATCCTTCTGAAAATCGGATGCCCTGATAAATTTGTGAACATCTTGCGGTTACTCCATGACGACATGATGGCAACAATCCTGAATAACAATGGCTCTCAAAGCGATCCATTTAAAGTGGAATCCGGCGTTAAACAGGGATGTGTTATTGCTCCAACCTTATTCGCTATCTTCATCGCTATGATTATGCACCTTGTTGAAGAGAAACTTCCTACTGGTGTAGAAATTATATATCGAACAGATGGAAAGCTTTTTAATCTTAGTAGGCTGAAAGCAAAAAATAAGGTAATTGCAACTTCTGTTATAGAACTTCAATATGCTGATGATAACGTAGTCTGTGCACACTCCGAGGAAGATCTTCAAACTATCCTAAACATCTTTGCAGAAGCATATGAAAAGCTCGGCCTCTCGATTAACATTAAAAAAACCAAAGTGCTTTACCAGCAAGTTCGAACCAATCCCTCTGCAGCGCCATCAATCCAGCTTAAAGGTGTGTCACTAGAAAATGTCGACCACTTTTCTTATCTCGGCAGCCATCTATCAACAAAAGCCGACATCGACGCTGAAATTCAGCATCGCCTGAGCTCTGCGAGTGTAGCTTTCTCCCGAATGAAGCGTAGAGTGTTTGAGGATCGGGACATTCGCAGGGAGACCAAAATGCTTGTTTACAAAGCCATTGTACTACCAACCCTTCTGTACGCCTGTGAAACATGGACCCTCTACAAACGCCACCTCCAACTTCTTGAAAGATTCCATCAACGCTGCCTCCGAAAAATTCTGCAAATTACTTGGGAAGATAGGCGGACTAATGTTAGCGTATTAGAAGAAGCGAAAACCACCAGCATTGAAACAATGATCATCCAACATCAACTTCGCTGGACCGGTCATGTTGTTCGAATGCCTGACCATCGTCTTCCAAAGCAGCTACTTTACTCCCAACTTAAGAATGGAAAACGGAATATTGGTGGACAGCAAAAGAGATTCAAAGATACTCTCAAAGCTAATTTAAAAAAATGTAATATCAGCATTGAGAACTGGGAAGCCCTAACTCATGAGCGTTTCAATTGGAGGTCAGCCTTTATTAATGGCGCTATGGACTTTGAAGAAGCACGAGTACAGGGCGAAAAGGAGAAGAGAGCTAAAAGGAAGGCACGTCAGGCAAACCCTCATCATGACCGTCTCCCACCCGGAAACCTATGCCCTCATTGTGGGAGGTTGTGCGGATCCAGAATTGGCCTTTATAGCCACTTACGGATTCACCGTTAAAATTTTACCTTTGGAAGACAATCTTACTCGGCTACGAGTGATCGCCAATGATGATGTGCTGCAGACAACATTGCCCTCTCTCTATGTCCCTAACTGGGCCTCCACAAATAACCCTCGAGTCTGTGCTGCAGGCAAAAGTGCCCTCTCTGTATGTCCATAATTGGGCCTCCACAAATAACCCTCGAGTCTGTGGCGCACGCAAAAGAGCCCTCTCTCTATGTCCCTAATTGGGCCTCCACAAATAAGCCTCGAGTCTGTGCTGCAGACAACAGTGCCCTCTCTCTATGTCCCTAATTGGGCCTCCAAAAATAACCCTCGAGTCTGTGCTGCAGACAAAAGAGCCCTCTCCCTATGTCCCTAATTGGGCCTCCACAAATAAGCCTCAAGTCTGTGGCGCACGCAAAAGAGCCCTCTCTCTATGTCCCTAATTGGGCCTCCACAAATAACCCACAAGTATGTGCTGCAGACAACAGTGCCCTCTCTCTATGTCCCTAACTGGGCCTCCACAAATAACCCTCAAGTCTGTGCTGCAGACAACAGTGCCCTCTCTCTATGTCCCTAATTGGGCCTCCACAAATAACCCTCAAGTCTGTGCTGCAGACAAAAGAGCCCTCTCTCTATGTCCCTAATTGGGCCTCCACAAATAAGCCTCAAGTCTGTGGCGCACGCAAAAGAGCCCTCTCTCTATGTCCCTAATTGGGCCTCCACAAATAACCCACAAGTATGTGCTGCAGACAACATTGCCCTCTCTCTATGTCCCTAACTGGGCCTCCACAAATAACCCTCGAGTCTGTGCTGCAGGCAAAAGTGCCCTCTCTGTATGTCCATAATTGGGCCTCCACAAATAACCCTCGAGTCTGTGGCGCACGCAAAAGAGCCCTCTCTCTATGTCCCTAATTGGGCCTCCACAAATAAGCCTCAAGTCTGTGGCGCACGCAAAAGAGCCCTCTCTCTATGTCCCTAATTGGGCCTCCACAAATAACCCACAAGTATGTGCTGCAGACAACATTGCCCTCTCTCTATGTCCCTAACTGGGCCTCCACAAATAACCCTCGAGTCTGTGCTGCAGGCAAAAGTGCCCTCTCTGTATGTCCATAATTGGGCCTCCACAAATAACCCTCGAGTCTGTGGCGCACGCAAAAGAGCCCTCTCTCTATGTCCCTAATTGGGCCTCCACAAATAAGCCTTAAGTCTGTGGCGCAGGCAAATGAACTCTACCTCTATGTTCCTGATTTGTCCTCCAGAAATAACCCTGAAGTCTGTGGTGCAAACAAATGAACTCTACCTCTACGTTCCTGATTTGGCCTGCAGAAATAACCCTGAAATGTGTGGTGCAAGCAAATGAAATCTGCCTCTATGTTCCTGACTTGGCCTCCAGAAGCCTGAAGTCTGTGGTGTAAACAAATGAACTCTACCTCTATGTTCGTAATTTAGCCCATCATCTTTTTATAGCTGTATTGCAGGGGTGTCCAACCTTTTGGCTTCCCTGGGCCACATTGAGTGAAGAGGAATTGTCTTGGGCTGCACATAAAATATACAATATATATATTTTAATATATAATATAAATATAATAAATATATATAATATATTTATTATATAATATAATATAATATAATAAAATAATATAACATTAAATATATAATATCCCTCTTAAAAATATTTAAAAAAAGAAAATCAATGCGGGCACTGACTATCGCGGCGGCGGCGCTTACCCACGTGGCGCTTCCAAGGACCGGGAAGGTGGTGGCAGGGCTCTGGGCAGGAACCGGCTGCAATGCAAGAGGAGGCGGCGGCGGCGGCGGCATCCCTTGGCTCAGGTCCAGTTCTACACGTGGTGCGGGGGTAGCTCTCTTCAGCGCGTGCATGAAGCGGGTAATGACCGGCTGCGCTGGTCCTTTATATGTTTGAATTTCGCGCCTCTCCGCCCTCCTTTGCCGCGCGCTAATTGGTGGAGGGGCTTCTTCCGGGCTGCCACCAATTGGCAGGCCGCATTGCTAGCTGTTCAGGGCCGCATGCGCAGGTTGGACACCCCTGCTGTAATGGAAAGAGCCCAAAGTGGCCCAGCCTCCGAACCTGTTGTGGCGCCACCACCATCGGTTCTCAGCCGCTTCCTTAAAAACACAGGGAAAGGCCAGAAACAAGCGGGCAGCCCTCTCGTGGGCGATTATCAAATGAGTGGACGGGGTAGACAAGGGGGCGGGAGAGGTGATGATCCCCTGCTAACTAGGTAATGAAAACCAACCGTATCTTTGTTTGTACCACGGGGGCTATTTCCACCAAGGCTGCTCCTCAGTCGTATGCGGGATTCAGGGAATGCGGTGTTGGCACGGGTACCGAGCGAGGACAGGAGGGCGGCCATGCTGGGAGGGTCGTTCGGAGAGGAAGCGGAGGACGGCTATCGAGCGAGGACAGGAGGGCGGCCATGCTGGGAGGGTCCTTCGGAGAGGAAGCGGAGGACGGCTATCGAGCGAGGACAGGAGGGCGGCCATGCTGGGAGGGTCCTTCGGAGAGGAAGCGGAGGACAGCTAACGAGCGAGGACAGGAAGGCGGCCATGCTGGGAGGGTCCTTCGGAGAGGAAGCGGAGGGCGGCTATCGAGCGAGGACAGGAGGGCGGCCATGCTGGGAGGGGAGTGGGCAGGAAGCAGCAGGTGCCCATGGTAGAGAGGGCCAGAGAAGGCTAACGGAAGCAGCTGGCCCCGTTAAGGGAGGAGCATAGAGCGGCAATGGTTTTGCTGCTACCGCGTACTTCGGGGGTTTGCTTGGGCGACTCAGTCGCCACAATCCTGGGGGCGGGGAGGGGTCATTGTCAGCACGTTGCCCTCCCATTTTCTTGGGACAGACAAAAATGGGTATGATCAAAAACAAAGATGGTAAGGACCTAACAGAAGCAGAAGAGATCAAGAAAAGATGGCAAGAATATACGGAAGATCTGTATAGGAAGGATAATAATATTGGAGATAGCTTTGACGGTGTGGTCAGTGAGTTAGAGCCAGACATCCTGAAGAGTGAGGTTGAATGGGCCTTAAGAAGCATTGCTAATAACAAGGCAGCAGGAGACGACGGTATCCCAGCTGAACTGTTTAAAATCTTGCAAGATGATGCTGTCAAGGTGATGCATGCCATATGCCAGCAAATTTGGAAAACATAAGAATGGCCATCAGATTGGAAAAAAATCAACTTATATCCCCATACCAAAAAAGGGAAACACTAAAGAATGTTCAAACTATCGAACAGTGGCACTTATTTCACATGCCAGTAAGGTAATGCTCAAGATCTTGCAAGGTAGACTCCAGCAATTCATGGAGCGAGAATTGCCAGATGTACAAGCTGGGTTTAGAAAAGGCAGAGGAACTAGAGACCAAATTGCCAATATCCGCTGGATAATGGAGAAAGCCAGGGAGTTTCAGAAAAACATCTATTTTTGTTTTATTGACTATTCTAAAGCCTTTGACTGTGTGGATCATAACAAATTGTGGCAAGTTCTTGGTGGTATGGGGATACCAAGTCATCTTGTCTGCCTCCTGAGGAATCTGTATAACGACCAAGTAGCAACGGTAAGAACAGAGCACGGAACAACGGACTGGTTTAAGATTGGGAAAGGAGTACGGCAGGGCTGTATACTCTCACCCTACCTATTCAACCTGTACGCAGAACACATCATGCGACGTGCTGGGCTTGAGGAATCCAAGGCTGGAGTTAAAATCGCTGGAAGAAACATTAACAATCTCAGATATGCAGATGATACCACTTTGATGGCTGAAAGTGAGGAGGAGCTGAGGAGCCTTATGAGGAAGGTGAAAGAAGAAAGTGCAAAAGCTGGGTTGCAGTTAAACCTCAAAAAAACCAAGATTATGGCAACCAGCTTGATTGATAACTGGCAAATAGAGGGAGAAAACGTGGAGGCAGTGACAGACTTTGATTTCTAGGCGCAAAGATTACTGCAGACGCTGACTGCAGCCAGGAAATCAGAAGACGTCTACTTCTTGGGAGGAGAGCAATGGCAAATCTTGATAAAATAGTTAAGAGCAGAGACATCACACTGACAACAAAGGTCCGCATAGTTAAAGCAATGGTATTCCCTGTAGTAACCTATTTGTATGTATAAAGTTACATCAGCCCCATCCCAGAGAATCATTTCACAGTGAACTGTTGTGATGCACCAACACTTTGGATATAGATCCTTAATTTAAGATAATTAAGCACCATCTCATAGATTATTTTCACTCCAGTATCCAAAGATGATCCAAAAATTGAAGTGTTTTTGTTCTAGAGGATGGGGGCTGTGACAGAGAAGGCACACTTCCTCAGTTCCACAAGATGACAACATTTAATTGAGTGTACCTGGAACTCACCCACTGCCTGAATGCAAAAGATGAGCAGAAACAACTGGAGACAGGCGGTCCCTCAGATAACCTGGCCCTATTCCACGAAGGACGTAATGGGTAATAACCAGCCAACTGGTAACCAATGCAGCTCATGTAGCAGCGATGACAGATGGGCAGAACACGAAGCACCCATTACTGCTTGCGCTACTGCAGCTTCCTGGTGGTTTTCAAGGTAGAGCACGTTGCAATACAGGTATTCCTCACTTAATGACAGTAATTGGGACCGGAAATTCTGTCCCTAAGTGACACAGTCATAAAATGCTATGTCACATGACTGCACTGCTTAGTGATGGAAATCCCAGCAATTATGGTTGTCACTGTTAAGCGAATCCCACACCATCATTAAGCACCATGTGGGGTCACCATTTGCAACCTCTTGCCAGCTTCCCCATTAATTTTGCTTGTAGGAAGCCAACAAAGAAAGTTCCAAATGGCAATCGCATGACCATGGGGATGCTTCAACCATCATAAGTATAAGGACCGGTTGTAAGTACACATTCAGCACCATGGTAAGTTCAAGTGGTTGTTATGCGAGGACCACCTGTAGTCTAATTGTGAGGTGTCTAGGGCATGAGTGATGGTCTGAAGGGCCTTCCAGGCAAGGAAAGGATGCAACTGACACACAACATGAACCTATACAAAGGCCCTCCTGGCCAGAGCTGCCACTTGCTCCTTGAGCAGTAGCTGCAAGTCTGAAATCCTGGACTTCCTCTTACGTTGTCATACCTGTAAGACTTCAGTGGCAGAACTTCAGAAGATAGCTCTACCCAGAATGTCTGCCCATTTCTGCACCCACCCACGAGCACACACTGATCAGCCCTTGGCCTGCTTTTGTGATGTTGCAGCTAGTGAGAAAGGCATTTCCTGTGCTTACTCCATAGTATCCCCCACAGACAGGCAACTGGCCTTATAACTAGAGAGTCTTTGATAAGGGAGGAGTCAGCAGAGAATAACCACAGTTTCTGCCCTGCCCTTACTGACTGGGCACAACTAGGTTGGATCAAGGCCCCCACTCTCGAAAAAGGTTCTGGGTAATCCCCTTCCCTCCCAGGGCACCAAAGTGGTCGATGCCTGCAGAGCTTCTGGGGGTGGGGTTTCTGCCTCATAGCAAAAGCTATCCCCAGAACCTGGTGGGGAA
Organism: Charina bottae; assembly: GCA_023362775.1. Classification (NCBI taxonomy): domain Eukaryota; kingdom Metazoa; phylum Chordata; class Lepidosauria; order Squamata; family Charinaidae; genus Charina; species Charina bottae. The sequence continues at coordinate 24,343,136 of JALMGJ010000010.1, read as the reverse complement.
ACACTTGCTGAAACTCTTCTGAAACACTTGCTGGAGCTCTTGTTTCTACAAGTCCTGGAGATGAACAACTGCAGCTCTTCCTCCCCCACATCACTACCACTTTGTGGCAAGGGGTTCACATCTCTAGAGGATATGGGAGCTATAACCTACTTCCTGATCATCCACCCCACCTGCACATGTGGTGGGGATGGTGTTTGCCTATGACGTGATTTCTCTGCATCGTGTGTTCAGCCCATCTGCTTTCAAGAGCTTTAGCTGACCTGTGGATTCCGAGAGAGCCAACTTTCAGGAACCTGGAGTGCATTCCACACTATTTTTTTGGACTCTCTGGTGTTATTTAACTCCAGCATTACTTCAAAGCCTTAATAAATCATTCAGCATCTTTGCCCAATGAAAAGTATTCATTGCTTGCATTATTTATTGTAGGACATTTCCAAATTCACATTAGGTTAGTTTTGTTTCATATTCTCCATCATTCTTATAAGCGTATCTCTATGTGAATAGCAAAAAGAAGAAGAAGGGGGAGGACAAAAACAACGAAGTTTGTGTCACAGATCCCACTGCTTTTAAACATTGTGACAGGTTTTCAATCTCATCTCTTTACACACATACACACACACACACAATGTTAAAGAAAGAATACAAATAACTTAAAGCAACACACATGCAGAGTGCAGCTCTGCCTTCTTTGGGGTCAAAGTACTACCATGAAACACTCACTTTGGCATGTACTACAGTGGACCGTGGAGGAAAGGCGAGGGACCTGCAGTATTCAGAACACGGGGAGTTGGAGCCTGGAGTAGCAAGACATTTCCGTGATCAGGAGCGAAAAGGATGTAATAGAAGCTGGAATGGTTATGTATTCTTCACAACAATATCACAAATTAAAAGAATAATTAAATAAATCCAGTGAAGCATAACTAATACACTAGGAAATAGAGAACACATTTGTACACTGTGAAAATAATACTGAAAAACCTTTCAAACAAGAAACAGTAACTTCCTTGGGATATAACAATATTATTCATATATTCAACAGCAGCTTGAACTGAGGAGAATAAAAAAATCCAAGCTCATCAAAAGAGTGGGAAAGTGCCTCATCTTAACAAATCATAACTTCAGAATAAATAATACAATTCTTAAAGTAAACATGGCAATTAACAAACAAGTAATTTCTGTCTTAAGCATGCAGAGTCTCCATATAACATAATCGTAATTATTTAATACAATACAGTGAGGTATTCGGAGGAACGGTCAAAGCAATGCACGGCCTGTCTGGTTAGAGGACTCAAGCTACTTGCAAGGAAACCTTTGGGTTGCCAGCAAAGAAACGGAAATCAAAGCAAACCATTTTCCTTTGGTAGCAAGAAAAGTTTAATGGTAGGATAGCTTGGCAAAAAGCACCATTGTGAAGAATTATTCCTTTTTTTCTCAATGGCCATTCCATTAGGCTGAGGTATTCCGAGAGTATCTATACAGTAAGGTTTAAAGAGGTCAAAAGTGGTTTAACACTTTGGTTCAAGCAAGGCACTCATTCAAGTTGATACAATTTGCAACCTGTTCTTGTGGATTTTTATTGTATTGTTACTAAAGGAATAGTGTCGTACACAATGTGTGGCCACTATACAGTTATGAAAATAAGTTTACAGGTAGAAAATGCAAGGTTTATCAGCACAAGTTCCCTTTTCAGATGCAGGCCATGCATGAAAAAAATCTTTGGTATTCATCAGTGTGATTAAAATCACCAACGGAAAATTGAGTGAGGTAGTATCTTTGTTTCACATGATAAATAGCATGGGGTAACACACTTCTTTTCTTCTTTTTAACTACAGGTATAAGTATTCCTTGCTTTTTTGCTTCTTCCAGATGAGTTGTGCTGGGTATTACAAAATCAGCCACACCACACAATAGTATCTTGAAAGGAAAATCTGCACGCTGATTTTTAGTGCCATTCAATGCATTAGAACAACAGCTTGATAGAACCGTGCCATTGCATTCTCTTTGTTGGATAAAGGCATAGGATTTCTCAGAGGAGAAAAGCATGAAAAACTGGACCCACCATAGTTATACTCAGCTCTGGAGCAGGGGGAGGGGGCACAGGGAGAATTGTCTTTGGTTCAGCAAAGGCAGCCACAGAGTCGAGCTTGTGCAGGGCAAAATATCCAAGGTGGTCTTGGTCCCAATTCTGCAGCCTTCCAGGCCACTGTACTGGACTTGTAGCAAATGTAGCACAGCCCCTACCTTCGTGAAAGAGCCCCCATCCAATGGGGAAGCAGCTCTTGATGACAACTCTTCTGAAGAAGAAAATGCCAGGGTCATAATTAGGGTCAAAGTTTGCTTCTAATTTTGCCACTGTGCATTTGAAAATAAAAGACTTCACTGTACGTTTAAAAATGAAAGACTTCCTTCCTTCCTTCCTTCCTTCCTTCCTTCCTTCCTTCCTTCCTTCCTTCCACAATTTAGGTATTACTTTTCTTTTCTACTTTCATGCAACCCCAGGCAGGAGCTTGGCTTTTGATGGGAAGTGAGAAGTCAGATCTATATATAAGGATTTCAGCAAATGTGCTCCATAAGAACAAATAAAGAAGCTTCATTTTACACAATGCCAAAAGCTCTACAGCAGTTGCAGAAAACCCTGGAGTGTAAGGACACAATCCCCCTCTTGCTGCTTCTCCCAAGAACAGCCACCCGATGCCATAAGTAGGTTTAAAATTGTAACTAATATCAACTAACCAGTTTAAATATTTTACAGTTGGCAGAGAGGCCATCAGGTCCTTGCCACCACAAAGAGCACAATTACTGGAGATGCAACATTGTATTGGTGCCCTCAACTTACTTGGGCAAACATGTGTATGTGTTTGCAAGACAAAGTGAGACAGATAGGTGGGTATAATGGATCTTCTGATTTCCAAAAGATCGCCTTACACAAAGATCCCTGTCGTTTCCCAGTTCTGCCTTGCACAGCTACATCCAACAGCACTTCCCAGCACTGAGGCATCATTTTTCAAGTTCCTGTAACTATGCCAACTGCTACTGTTTTTCTCCATAACTAATTGTTATATTTGTTTATAAGGACAGCCAGAGTGGTTTGCACATTGAACACTGGGGGTGTGAAAGAAATCAAGGAATACATGCACATATGTTATGCTAATATTAAAGTTCTCCTTTTGCCTGAAAAGACATTCTACTATGCATAATATAAGCTGTGGAATTATAATTTTAAGATTCTTGCATTTCTGAATTCCCAAATTTTAACACTCACATAGTGAAAATGAGAATGCAACCCCAGCTTGTTTTGATGGTAAGAGGGCAAAGTCATCCATTTCTGCCCCCCAAAAACAGCTGCCTGCCTGCCTGTCCTGGGAACAGGGCAGTGAATAATACCATGGTGTAGGCACAGATTTAATACTTTTGAAATTTGTCTCCCAAGCCCTCAAACTCTCCTAAATCAAAATGCATTTCTAACTGGATATCTAATTGTTAAAATATTAATTTTATTCATTTTTCAAATCAAATTCAGGACTCTAAGTTGTGTAATTTTTTTAAAAAAAATCACCATTAGCTTTATCTGTGAAAAGCTTTATGATATAGTAAAATAATGAACATGCTGGGCTTGAGGAATCCAAGGCTGGAGTTAAAATCGCTGGAAGAAACATTAACAATCTCATATGTCTATGAAGGTTCTCAGTCATCCAGGTGGAATTGTCTGTAGCTTGAATCATGTCAACTGGATTTCTATTTTCTCAGTGGAAACGTTTCGCTCCTTATCCAAGGAGCTTCTTCAGTCTGAGCAAAGTTAGTAAGGGAATCCTAAATATGTTTCTAGGTAGCTGTGTGACCTTACACCTGGGGCTAGGTCATGGTTATATTGAGATGTTATTTTAAGTCCTTTTATCATCTAAAGGAGGATCGTTAAGATCACCATGCTGATCTTATAGGTGGTTTGAGAGAGGGGTCAAGGAATCCATTTATTCCAACTTGGAAAATCCTTCCTTGAATAGAGGTGGGGGCCTCAGGCACAATCTTTCCCCCATCTTCCTCCCTGCTTTGTCTTCTGTGCCTAGGAAGATTAAGACCATTTCACAAGTTCAACAGCAGCATGGTGATCTTAACGATCCTCCTTTAGATGATAAAAGGACTTAAAATAACATCTCAATATAACCATGACCTAGCCCCAGGTGTAAGGTCACACAGCTACCTAGAAACATATTTAGGATTCCCTTACTAACTTTGCTCAGACTGAAGAAGCTCCTTGGATAAGGAGCGAAACGTTTCCACTGAGAAAATAGAAATCCAGTTGACATGATTCAAGCTACAGATTAACAATCTCAGATATGCAGATGATACCACTTTGATGGCTGAAAGCAAGGAGGAGCTGAGGAGCCTTATGAGGAAGGTGAAAGAAGAAAGTGCAAAAGCTGGGTTGCAGTTAAACCTCAAAAAAACCAAGATTATGGCAACCAGCTTGATTGATAACTGGCAAATAGAGGGAGAAAACGTGGAGGCAGTGACAGACTTTGTATTTCTAGGCGCAAAGATTACTGCAGACACTGACTGCAGCCAGGAAATCAGAAGACGTTTACTTCTTGGGAGGAGAGCAATGGCAAATCTCGATAAAATAATTAAGAGCAGAGACATCACACTGACAACAAAGGTCCGCATAGTTAAAGCAATGGTATTCCCTGTAGTAACCTATGGCTGTGAGAGCTGGACCATAAGGAAGGCTGAGCGAAGGAAGATAGATGCTTTTGAACTGTGGTGTTGGAGGAAAATTCTGAGAGTGCCTTGGACTGCAAGAAGGTCAAACCAGTCCATACTCCAGGAAATAAAGCCAGACTGCTCACTTGAGGGAATGATATTAAAGGCAACACTGAAGTACTTTGGCCACATAATGAGAAGACAGGATACCCTGGAGAAGCTGCTGATGCTGGGAAAAGTGGAAGGCAAAAGGAAGAGGGGCCGACCAAGGGCAAGATGGATGGATGATACTCTGGAGGTGATGGACTCGACCGTGTGGGGGAGCTGGGGATGGCGACGGCCGACAGGAAGCTCTGGCACGGGTTGGTCTATGAAGTCACGAAGAGCCGGAAGCGACTGAACGAATAAACAACAACAACAATATGAAAAAGGCAACTTTCAAATCTACTGTGAAATAAAAAGAAAAATTAGATTCTTTTGGATATAAATGACTGGATTAGTCCTATGCTGCCTGGGAGATTCCCCTCCCAAGCGGGAAAGGGGGTTCTGGCAGAAGGCGACCTCCCAAGCCCCCTTGGACCTCACAGGGTTTATCTTCTCACCTCCTTGCCGGTCACTGTTCTTATCAAAGTTTTATTTCCCATTTCAGAATTCCTAGAAAGGCCTAGGAGAGAGCTGGGCAGAGGGATGGCAAGAAAGCTTTGAAGGATGGTCTGAATCTTGTAAATTCTAGATCTAAATATCCCTCCCATTCCTTTTTTCAGACAGGGAAAGAGAGTGAGGGAGGGAGGGAGGGAGGGAGTGAATGAATGAATGCAGAAATGAATGAAGAAGTGGCAGCGTTAATTTTCATGCTATAACTTTCTGCTGACTAGATAAGGAAGTTACCACTGCACTCAAATTCCAGCATGCTCCAACAGAGCAGCAAGGATTGTTATCTGTATGACTTTCTGTGTAAGAAATGGGATGCTACCAAATGTACATGAGTTTGCTTCTTTGGGATCATGCCCCTATACATTGCAAGAAGCCATTCCTGAGCCTATTTAGGCTTCAGCACCAATGTGCCTCAGGCTTCAAAGCATACAGATCATTCAGCAGGCACCAGAGCAGACAGCTCTGAAGCCCCCACAACATCACTGCATCACAGGCGTAAAACCACATTGCACAGCCATCTTGTTTATCCTACCTTCATAGCGGCAGATTGGACTGCAGTCTCCCTGGGCCATTCGGTTCAAGTTCTTATATTCCTTTGTTGCTGGGTTGTTGCCCAAGTTGCCATGCTAAAGACCATCTTATGAGGTCTTCTCAAGGGAAGTGATATTCGTTTTCTTGCTTTATTTCTGTAGACTAAAGGGTGGCTACTCCCAAATCCTAACCCTATCTACTTTCAATTACTGGGCAGATTAGTAGTACAACAAATAAATACATAAATCATAAACTAATGAGTATCTTGGGTGGGTCCTAGACCACTTCTTGTCCGCTTGTTGCTCACGACTAAGCCTGTGTTCCATGATTTGGCATTTCAAATCATTCTAATATTATGGGCATAAACAATACGTGAGCATGCATATAAAATGGGTGGCATTTGAAAGATGGACTAAAGTACCCTTCTGCAGAAGATATAGAAAAAAAGATTGTCTGAGACACAGAAAGACAGCTATATATTCACAGCTGGAATAAAAGTCTTCCTTCTGTGTTGTTACCATTGATTAGTTTACCTAATCCCTAAACTCTGCATAGAATTTAATGTAAAAATAGCTTTGAAGTAGCAAAATAATTGCAACAAGATACCTGCAGTATAATTTAAATGTGCTCTTTGGTACTATCTTGATCCTCTGGCAAGGAAACTGTAGATTGGGGGAAGAGAAACAATAGCGCTGTTACTTGGCAAACAGAGGATGTAACTGGTCTGCTTAAGACTCAGAGTTTCTTTACCTTCTTTCAACTTGTACTCAGAGTTTATACTGGCAAAGATCATACACGTAAAGGAAAAACCTCACAATATGGTTAAAATAAACAGGAATAACTTGCTGCCTTAGGCTTCTACTTGCCCTGGAAAAATTCCTTGCTACTGTTGCATCCGCTAAACGTTCATCTCCACGGTTTTGCCCTGGACATGAGGAGCCGTATCTGAAGATATGTATCTTGGTAACGAATTATCACCATGCTCCAGCCTTAGATGACCAACGCCTGTGGGCAAGTGCAGGAATGAAGGTGTAAAAATCCGCTTTCTCCCTCTGCTTCCTTCTAACCTTTTCGTTTTGTAAGCCATTCTGTGAAAATGTGTTCCTTAGAGCAACTCACAATCAGATGAAATAAGTCTTTGGTTTCTTTGGACTTATAAATAATGCTTTTCAAAGAATTAAGTATAAACCTGCTTTCTTGAGGTCCTGCTCATTTGTTTTAATAATAATAATAATAATAATTTATGAAATGTATATGCCACCCAACTCCCAGCAACTCTGGGTGGTTTTAAAGCTCTTCCACCAAGACTAAATTGCAGCCCTTCCTTTAAGCTTTGGTACAACTGCTAGAAGAAGAGGATGAGCTGCCTGCGTTGGCGCTGCCCTCATCTTGCCATTTGTCCAAGCTTCTCCGCCGCGCATTCATGAAGAAGTTGCTGACAGTGCTCAACTCCAGCCCCAGCTGATGGGAAATGGTGATCTGCAATTCTTTGGAAGGACGCTTGTTTTCCTTGAATATTGCGTGGAGAGTTCGGCGCTGGACGTCTGTGAAGACCAGTCTGGGTTTTTTGAGTGTGTTTCCTCTGTCTTTCCCTTGATCTTGCTCTTTCCGTTTGCAAGCTGCAATATTATGAAGAAACTAATTACTTTCCGACTTGGGGCGAATAAAGATGTGTTATTAGAGTTTTTTCCATAACATAAAGGGTTTTAATGAAGAAAGGGGGCATTTTTAAAGTAGAATATTTACAATGCAGTCTTACGGATATCTGCGCAGAAAAACCATTTGAGTTCAGTAGGCTGCAATCCTATAGCGCCAGGACAGTGGATCCCAAACTCTGGGGTAGCCAGACTTTCCCCCTTGATATTCAAGGGAACATTTCGTTTTCAGATGGTAAAATTTGATATTTGGAGGGGGGGATCTTCCATCCCCTCCTTTAATCTCCAAGTTTAGTCTTCCAACTGTTGGAACATCTGCTAGCAACAAAAGTAGTTACAGGCTGAGTTATGGCAGGCACAAAACCCTGAGGGTTTGGATTTTAGGCAATGTTGAGCAAAGTGTTGCATCAGTTTCATGTTGCAAGTTACCTTGATTACTTTCAGAAACATCAAGACATGGAGTGAATTCAATCATTAACAAATAAATAACTTGATATTTCTCAACAATTACTTTTAAAAATACTTGATCTGTTCTTATGAGATGAATTTCTGTGTGTGCCTCTGTGTGTGTGTGTGTGTGTGTGTGTGTGTGTGTGTGTTCCCATTCAACAGGGAGCTTAATTCATACCATTCAAACTAAGTAGAAATGCAAATAAAGATCCTTTCAGTTCCATATAGACGCTGGTTGCAGAAAATGATGACAGGTTGAGAGGAAATGATGACAGGTTGAGAGGTTGGTAAGGAATAAGGTAAACAGGGTTGTGATTTTCAGCCAATAACCTGCTGAAACCCAGAGATTACAGCTGCCCCCCACTGCAGTTTCTGCCTTTCTTCCCACAGCTTGCTACAGGGAAGAAAACCGTGAATTAGCCCTCGGGTGTTTCAATGGAGGCAAGAGTGGAGGACTGAAGTGCTTGGGATACTTTGGATCCCCACTTCCCAACTCTTCTGAACATCTCTGACCTTAGAGAAAGGTCAGGTCTCTTTTTCCAAAGTCAGAGCCAAAACCATAATCAGAGGGAGAAAACCTGTTCTCGAACAAGCATTATAGGATGGCAACCTCCTTGAATTGAGGCTGCATCAATATTTAAATCCTGCTGGCTGCACGTAGTACCTTTCTGGCTCTCTTACATTTTGTTTCTTGCCTCATTTCATTGCAGGTCCCGCCAGGCCTTCTCCTGACCCCAGTGAGATGCCTCCAAGGCTCTGCACGACAGAGGAGGGGCAGGGAGGTCGTGCTTTGGTTCGGATTGGGTCCCAATCTCGCAGAATGAGGAATGTACATTTTACATCTGTGTCAACTCATTAAGGGAGAAGGGCATGTCAACAGACAAACACAACCATCTCCTGTCTATGAAGGTTCTCAGTCATCCAGGTGGAATTGTCTGTAGCTTGAATCATGTCAACTGGATTTCTATTTTCTCAGTGGAAACGTTTCGCTCCTTATCCAAGGAGCTTCTTCAGTCTGAGCAAAGTTGGTAAGGGAATTACCAAGAAGCTCCTTGGACAAGGAGTGAAACGTTTCCACTGAGAAAATAGAAATCCAGTTGACATGATTCAAGCTACAGACAACCATCTCCTGTTTTTAGGGACGGGTTTATATCCTACAGAAAAGGGCAATAATTCCCTGTTCCAGGTAACGGCAACAAAGCTCAGCGGCAAATACTAAAAACCATATTCATGCCCATGTTCTCTTGAAACACTTGTGCAGATGCCTCCTCTTAAAGGACAAATGCCATTTCATGTGGATGAATGACAGGTGACTTGATTATGCTGAAAGTGCATGTCTATTGCTGGAGTACACAGATCACCTCTGAGATGAATCATCCGTCTGATCTAATGTGAATTCTTTAAGAAAATCCAAGTCAATTTTGTTTTATTTTCAAAATTATTATTTTTTTAAAGGCTCTAATCCAGAGCTTTCCAAACTTTTCAGGTTAGTGACACACTTTTTAGACATACATCATTTCGCGACACACTCTTACAGCAGGGCACAAGGCAGGCACTAGAACCTGCGTGGAAGCCAGGAGGCAGCAGCAGCCGCGACACACCCAGACACTGCAGCTGACACACAGTTTGGAAAGCTCTGCTCTAATCAATAGCCATACCCACATTTTAAAAAAGGAAAATGTGAATTCAATTCCGTTTTTTGACACAGGTGTATCTACATGCCAATACAATTAATCGCAATGATAGACACCATGTCCCTAGCTTGAACATAACCCCAGTATAAATGTATTGATGTATACTTCTTCTCACCTTTTTGTACAATTAAGTGAAGCAACTACCATTCAGTCTCGGTTTTCCATATTACCTGCGCCCACTAGATGGCGCCTCATTTCTGATAAAGAGAAAGGGATGTAGGAGTCCACCAAGAGAGAAAGCAGCTGCCTTTATTAATGGTGCCTGGCCGGTGACGGGAGGCTGAAAGCCACAGAACGCAAGCCACTGTCTGTGCTCCTCAGTCTCTGCAGTTTTGTTTATAAACAGAGATAAAACCCACACTGGTCCATGCTAGTGAAGTGACCACAACGTTCATGCCAGAAAAGCGGGAGATGCTGAAATAAGCCTTTCTCCCACAAGAAGCTTCGTTTTGCCTAGAAGCGAGGGCATGGTGGTTGGCAGCCACAGCAGGAGCTGGCACCTCCGGCTGCCTCACCTGTGCTGCTTACGTGCAGCGGCCATCATCGTACAGCGGAGCCCACAACCAACAACGGCACTCGCTACAAGCCATCGAATCCTCTGGAAGAAGACACTGCATGTGGACGGAGCTCCTCTCCCAAGCAAGCCTTTTCCCTGGAGGCAGCCTCTCCCTTAGAAACCCCCCACCCGCCCCACCCCCATCGATGCCCGTGGGCTTGCATCCACACATGCTGGCGTTGTCCTGGGTCAGTGAGGCTTCAGCCTGGCCTCTTATCTCAGGGGTGGGCGGGCGTCTCAGCCTCGCCACAGCGTGCATCTGAGTCTGTGCTTCCTAAGGGGTCCCGGGATTCACCTATATTCTCCAAGGAACCTCCAGAGGGTGGGCAGACACCACCTGAAGCATTTGCAGAGGCCGATACCAAACCATCGGTGGCATATTAATGCCCACAGTATTTGAATATCTTCAATGAGGAGCATGAATCCCTATCAGAAGTGGCTTCTTCTAAAAGAAAAAGAAGAAAGGCTAAATGAAACTAGCTTTTTAAATCTGTAATTATTGTATTATGAGACAAACAGCTCAAATGAAAAATTAGCTCCAAGGAAAGCACGTCAGTCCTGGTCAAATCTATTGAAATAAAGTTATTGGATGCTCCGCCATACTTCAGAAGAAATCAGAAAAAAAGGTTTCTTTCATGAACGGCTCTTACCTAAGCTAGACCATGAAGCCTTCAGCAATATGCCACTTTCCACTGATTATACATATACGTACATATTCTCTATTGAGATCAGTGGAACAGGATGAGTATATGGGGAAACCCAAAATATTGAATTTATCCTCAGGATATTACCTTGACTGAAAAATATTGATCCAGCTGGCATTTTCAAACACAGACCATGTTTGTGGTCCTGCCATTGAGGAAGACCAGGTAGTTCCCATGTCCACAAACAGTCTACTTTTCGTCAAGTTGGGCATTTGAGGAGAAGAAAAATGTTAACAGTTTGGCTCCGTTCCAGCATCTTTGCATCCCTGGCCTTGTTTCCAGTACTAACCCTTCCCGATAACTAGAGACAACTTGGAAACGGCTTTGCATGGCTTGCGCTTGTACTCCGTTGGAGAGTGAGGAAAACCTCTGCAGCCAGACAATCAGAGGCCTGTATGGATAGCTGCAAGGATAGCTTGTGTGCAGTTGTGTGCATGCGTAAGTGCAGGCTAGTAACGCTTGAGTAGCTGGGGGAAACATCAAATAAAATCTCATTTGTTTGAAGCTCAGTTCCTGATCTTGCAACCTTCTTGGCAATGATACAGAGCAATTTGCCATTGCCTCCTTATGGGGTTCTTCTTCTTTTCTATTTGCTATCCCGCCTTTATTACTATTTTTATAAATAACTCAAGGCGGCGAACATACCTAATACTCCTTCCTCCTCCTATTTTCCCCACAACAGCAACCCTGTTGGGCTGAGAGAGTGTGTCTGGTCCAAGGTCACCCAGCCAGCTTTCCTGCCTAAGGCGGGACTAGAACTCTCAGGCTCCTGGTTTGCCATTGGCTCCTTCCTAGGGCTGAGAGAGAGCGGCTGGCCCAAGGTCCCCCAGCCAGGTTTCCTGCCTAAGGCGGGACTAGCGCTCTCAGGCTCCTGGTTTGCCATTGGCTCCTTCCTAGGGCTGAGAGAGAGCAGCTGGCCCAAGGTCCCCCAGCCAGCTTTCCTGCCTAAGGTGGGACTAGAACTCTCAGGCTCCTGGTTTGCCATTGGCTCCTTCCTAGGGCTGAGAGACAGGGACTGGCCCAAGGTCCCCCAGCCAGGTTTCCTGCCTAAGGTGGGACTAGAGCTCTCAGGCTCCTGCTTTGCCATTGGCTCCTTCCTAGGGCTGAGAGAGAGCGGCTGGCCCAAGGTCCCCCAGCCAGCTTTCCTGCCTAAGGCGGGACTAGAGCTCTCAGTCTCCTGGTTTGCCATTGGCTCCTTCCTAGGGCTGAGAGACAGGGACTGGCCCAAGGTCACCCAGCCGGCTTCCATGCCTAAGGCGGGACTAGAACTCACCGTCTCCTGGATTCTAGCCCGTTGCCTTCACCCCTAGACCAAACTGGCCCCCTTTTTCACAGGGCAGCAAGCAGTCTTGGGAATTCCTGGTAGTATCCCTTCTAAGTACTGACCAGGCCCAACCTGTTTAGCTTCCAAGCCCACACAAGATCTACCACCTGCTGAAAAGTTTAAATAATGATGGTAACAATAATAATCTGATCATATACTAGAACCAAAAATTAAAGAAACTTCACATGGAATTAAATTCACCAATTTTACAAGCCAGCATTCATCCAGCAACATTATTTTATAGAAGCATATGCTCCTTATTTAAATCAATCAAGAATTCAAGTTAGCAATTTGAGAATTCCAGGTTCTAATGCAGGACAGCATCTTAGAAAGCCATTAAAGAAGAGGCTTAAAATACACATCTAAGCTGATACACAATTTGATTCCACCAAATGTCCCCAACCTTGATGACAGCCGTCATTGTTCCTGGGTAATTGCAAGGGAAAGGCACCATTGCGTCCTGGTGTTGAAAAACTGTGCTGTCCTCATTCATGCTTACTTCACCATGAAGTAAGAGACACCATTGCCTGAAAGACAGCTAGCTCGCTTCCCCTGTTCTTCAGGACCTACCGAGTTGCACAGTCATGATGTGGTCTCGGGGTCTCTCTCTTTCCCTTCTGCAGCTACTTCTGTAGTGGGATCTTCCTAAAACTATTTCTTTATTTCCTATTATTATTGGAATGCTATTGGAACCTGGGAGAAGCCCAAATGAGGTGTTGCAGGAGGGGCAGGCCAACCAAGCTGAAGTCCTGATGGAGGCTCAGTCCTGCAGGAGCCATCGACTGGTGGAGCATCCCTGCTGGCTGATGATGTGCTGGAAGGGGGTGGCAGAGGAGGAAGCCCACACCTTGCAGGTATGACTGGCATACCCACAGCAAGGATTCAGAAGAGACGCAACAGAGGCAAAGCAGAGGTCAGTGAACATTGTGCCAGCCCAGGGAGAGGTGGATAGGGTAGAGGAAAATGTTTTATTGTAAACCGCCCAGAGTCCCCCTTTTGGGGGAGATGGGGGGTGATAGAAATTTGAATAATAAATAAATAAATAAATAAAATGAACCCAACAAACAAAATGGAGAGTGCACCTCCCCCCACCCCCCAAACCTGGTTCCTCCCTCTGCCTAATCCCATCGGACCCAAACTGACCCTCCCCGCCCAGACAAAGCCCCCTGCGAGCCCACCTAAACCAGGGACTAGAAGCCTCCCCACCAGCTCACAGCCCAGCCCAAGGGCAGCCCTGAGAAAGCGGTTTCAAACCGGGTAACCAGGTGAGAAGCCCCAAGGCTCCACCCTCCCTCAAGGTCCCGCCTCCTTCCCAAGGGGCTTCCCCAGCTTGGCTGCCCCCCTGAAAGGCCCACTTTGCCTAAGGACAGAACTCGCCCCAGGTACCGGGGCAAGGACCCGCCCAGCCAATCGGATCCCTGGGATTTCCCCGCTTGTAGCCCTCGGCTTGTATCAAAACCTTTGCTTTTCCGTTGTCCGGGGTCCCTCTTCCATGTAAAGCAGGTTGAATAAAGAGCTGGCCATTTCTCCTCAGTGTTATGCTCGGTCTTCAGACTGAATCCATGGCATAGTGCTTTAACTCAAGTGTGGGGAAAGGGTTGGTTGTTTCCTGGAACAGGAAAGATCAGCAGAAGGTGTTTCTATCTCGGGCTGGGTCAGGGTCCGGCAATGAGGCCCCTCAGCAACCCAAAGTGGGAGAACTCTGAGCGGAGAAAGGGCCTCCCCCACATTGAGTCAGGGTGTCTCCATCAAGGAGGGGCGGACACCTCCCTCCATCTTGCTGAAGTCCTGAAGCCAAGAAAATCAATGTTTTTGTTTTGGGAGCCATGGCACCGCCTGACCCCGAGAAACAGGCAAAAAGCACTGTGCAGAGCTGTTTCTCAAAAGAACGCTCTCTCTTACCAAAAGCTGCCTTATTTAGCCAAGGTGCGGTGTGGTCCCATGGTGGCTTACATGGCTGGGCTAAAGATCCGGAAGACCCAGGCTCAAGCCTCCCCACGCCAGGGAAGTTCGCTGGGTGTCCTTGGAACAGCCCCTCTCCCTGGGCCCAGCCTGCCCACAGGGGGGCTGTCCTGGAGTGAAATGGAAACCCAACTGAGCTCCTGCATAAGAGGCAGGATACACATGTAGCTGCTAACGATTACTATTCAAATTAATGGTAGTTAGAATTAACACAAGAAAATGAAAATACGATTTACTTGATATTTACTTCTTGCATAACTTTTTCTAATGCACTCGGGCAGGAAGGCAGGAAGTTTCAGAGCATAAAGACCTGTGAGAACAGAGGAAGTACATTTTAGGGGTCCTTGACGGGAGATACTTATCTGACCTTATCTAGTGGGTTCCAGGGGGGTTCTTACCGAGCAGCTCTTCGTGCGATAGGATAGAAGGCAATCCTGGCTGCCTTTTCTAAGAACACATTTGGCCAAGAAGCTAGCGGGGGGGTTGCGGGAGGGGCCCAAGCTCACACTGCTAAATCCCGGAATTGACAAGCCGAAGCGGGCGAAGCGCCGGGAAACACCTCGGGACGCCATCCGCTTGCGGGAGTTGCCACGCTCGACTGGGAAGGGCTCTTGAATGTCACGGCGCGAGCTTGCAGAACCTGCCGCAGCAGCTCCAGAGGAGCTCGGTACAAAAGCCAAGCGCGGCCAGCAACAAATCTCGCGAAGCTGCAATCCTAACAAAACTCCGCGGAGCTGTTGTTTGAATACAAGCGACATCCACGCAACGGCTCTGCGGCTTTTCTGAGCATTGCTGGGGCTCTTTTCGATCCGAACGCAGAAAGCGAAGGAGAAACCGGGACTCCCCCGCCGCACCAGGCAGCGGCCCAGGTATGCCCTCGGCCTGTGCGCCCTCTTGGAAAGCCGCCCCGGCCCATGCCCCCGTAGCCCGGGCGCTCAGCCGCTCGCTGGCGCTCTCCTTCACACGCGGATCCGCGACCCGAGTTACTTTGCGCGGCTTTTGCTGCTTCTCTGGGGACCAAACTCCAACCGGGATTTCGAGAAGCAACGGCCGAAAACAAGGAAGCCTCAGGCTCGCGCAAGAGCCGAGCAACCCCTGTCCGAAGAGGGCCATCCTGGAGCAGCGGGCAGACGCCCTCGGGTCCCTCCGGTTGAGTCCCGGGATCGGCTCGTCTCCCTTTTCTCGGGGAGAGCTGCTCAAGCGCCGCCGCCCTCCACGCGAAAAGGGGCGAGCCGTCTTCCCGCCCCAACAGCAGGAAAACCTCTTGCCGCCGTCGGCAAACTCGGCCGCCTCCCGAAGGCGAAAAGAAAGCGCCGGGTGGCCTGTCTCAGAGGGTCAGGCAGCGAAATGCTCCCGAGCCCAGGAAAGGCTGCCCGGCCGGCCGGCCTTTCGCCGCTCCACCGGAGAAGAAGTAGGGTCCAGATGCAGGAACCGAGCACATCGCGGGCAGCGGTTTCCCTGGCGCCTGACCCGAGTGCTTCTCGCCTCCTCCGCCCAGGGCGTCCAGGTCGCCGTTGACCTGCAGGCCTTGAGAAAAGCCGTTCCACCAACGTCAGCCGGCCGGGTGCCGCCCGGGACTCGGTCAGCTATTCAATTGGCGCCGGGAGGGGCCTGGACCTCACAAAGCTTCCTTGGGTGTCCTGATCCTCACCTACGGGCCAAATATCGCCCCCTCCCGACTGCACGGCCTTCCCACGGCCAGCCCACCCAGACAGGCCCCGCTCTTCCCTCTGCAGAGGGGACCAGCCACCGTTCGGGAAGGGCCTCTGTCCTTCCCGGGAGAATTAGGAGGGCTAACCAAGCGCGTTCCGGGTTTGACGGGGCCCCAGCTTCTGAGGAAAGGATACCCTTCTTTCTGAAGACCTGGAGAAGAAAGACGCCGATGCTAGGGAAAGTGGAAGGCAAGGGAAGAGGGGCCGACCAAGGGCAAGATGGATGGACGATATTCTGGAGGGGACGGACTCGACCGTGGGGGAGCTGGGGGTGGAAGCTCTGGCGCGGGCTGGTCCCTGAAGTCAGAAGAGTCGGAAGCGGCTGGACGAATAAACAGCCAAAAAAAAAAAAAAAAAAACCGCTTCTGCAGGCCCACTCCCACCAGTCTAAACACCGCAAGAGCTCGGCTGAGCTCCCTCCGGGCCCGAAACGCTATCGAAAGGCACCGGCAGCGTCCGGTCGGCCGGCAGGCAGGCCGGGTCCGCGGGCCAGGAGAGGCGCCCCTGCACTGCCGGGAGCACCAGGGCGACGTCTGCAGCGAGCCCTGGAATCTCGGGGCGCCCTGCGGTCCCTGGCACTGGGCAGGTTGGGGGACTCCTCGGCCGGGCCCGGTTGGCGCAGGGCTGCCGCGGCCCGTTGGCTCCCGAGGGCCGAGCCGCCATTCGTCCTCTTCCCACCGGGCGCAAGGGGGTGAAGGACCGCACGGCTGCTGCCGCTCTTGCGGGGTTCTAGAATGGGACCCCAAGAAGGTCGGCCTTGCCGCCCAGCCTGTCCCCACACCTCCGCCCCTCACCTGCCAACCGGAGCGCGGACATCCGCTGGAATTCGGGTTCCTGCAGCCACTTCCACATCCTGCGAAAGGTCTCCCGCCCGGATTTGAGCTTGCTCCAGGGCTTGGGGTTCCTCAGCAGGTCGGAGAGCGTCCCCTGCGAGCGGCAGAGCACCCTCTGGGCGAAGATGGCTTGCGGGATGCTGTAGCGCTTCAGCTCGGTGGTGATCCGCTGGGCCACGTCCTTGGTGTTAATCTCCTCCAACTGCCCCGAGTGATTCCCGGCGCTCCCCTGCGAGGCGGCAGCGGCGGCGGGGTGAGGTTCCCTGGAGGAGGCCTGGACCTGCCCGTGCCCCGGGGCGCTCAGGTGGGCGTGAGGCTGATGGGGAATCCCGCCAAGAGGCACCAGGCCGGCTGGGGTCGGGGTGAAGTGCTGGTCGCCCGGCCGGGCTAGGAGGGGCGGGTGCTGGGCTTCGAAGCTGCTGGGGGTGAGCATTTTCTCGGCCGGCATGGCGGCTCCGGGGTGGGCATAGTGCGACAGTCCTTGCTGGGCGCTGTGGAGCGGGGACAGGCTCTGCCCCAGGCCGGCCACCTCTTTGGGGTAGGGCGAGGGGTACAGATTGTTGGCAACGGCTAGCCCCCGTTCGTCGGGCAAGAGAGTAAAGTTGCCCGCCAGCCGCGGGTGCGGGTGCGGGTGCGGGTGCGGCGGGGGATGGTGAGGAAACTTGGCCGAAACAGTGGAGATGGGCGGCAGAGGCTGCAGGGGCGTCAGAGTGGTGTAGCTGCTGCTCCTGGTCAGCCCGGCGGGGTTCTCGCAGCTCACGGTCAGAGCGGGGTGCAGTGGCCCGGCCGGCGGGGGCTCCGCCGAGCTCCGGTGATGCGCATGGGAGTGGTATTCGCCGCCGCCGCCGCCGCCGCCGCCGCCATCCAGGAGGGAGGCCATGGCCATGGCGCCTGCTGGGGGAGCTAAGGGGTTGCCGCCGCCCCGTTGCACTCCCGACGCGCGGTGCTGGGGGCTGGCACTCAGCTGCTCGACCGCGGCCACCCCAGTCTCATGGCTGAGTCCCTGTAGCTTGCAGAGATGCGCCATCGCCAACTGCAGGTTCAGGCGGACCGGACGGGCCGCCCGTACATCAGGGGCGAGGCCGCGCACTCTTCCGTTGCCCGAACCAAGGCAGGAGCGGGGACTTAGCGAGGCGCACCCCCGGCGGTTCTCACTCCCGAAGAGGCGCGGCGCAGCCCGCTTGACCGGTGCTGCTCTCCCCCGGAAGGCCCGCAGCTGGTCTAGAACGGTCCCCCCGAGGGGGACCTGCCGCCTCCCGAGCGGTCATCAGCTCCGGCGCCGCGCTCTTTCTGCGGAGGCTTTGGCCACGGAGCCCGCGGCTGCAGCAGCCGGGGCTGGCGGCAAGCGGGCATGCGCGCTGAGGCTCACTCAGCCCCGCCTCCCTTTTAGCGTCGCTCTCCTGTTTGCAGCGCGCGCGCGCGCGCGCGGCAAGCACCTGCTCTTGACAGCCGGATGCCCGCGAGCTTTGCGGTGCTGGGAGGCGAGTGGGCGCCTGGCCCCCGGCTCTGCCCGGAAGGGCCGGGCGGGGACGGAGCTCGGCCGGCATCGGCCTTCCAGAGCACGACGGCGGGCGGCGGAGCGACTGTGGGACGGGCGCGGGCTCTGCGGCGGCCGCCACCGAGCAAGCGGGCAGCCGGCCCGGGAGCTGCAAGCGCGCCACGTACCTTCAGCGCATTGTCTCCTTCACTTCCGCTTCGTGCAGGGGAGGAGGGCGGCCGGCCGGTCGGCTTAGACGCGGCCGCAGCTTCTCTGTGTTGCTCGAGCGAGCAAGAAGAAGCGGAGGCAGAAGGGCGCGGGAGGTGCTCGCGGAGCAGCCTTCGGTCGTGATGGGCGCTGGACTGGGGTTCCTTCGCCCCGGTTTGGTTCGCCCAACGACCTTCCGTGGTAGGGCAGGTTGCGCGAAACCGCAAGTCGCACCCGAGGTCGTCGGGAGCGTAACGAGTTTCATAAATACTTGCAATTTTCCTGCGCCCTGCTGGATTCATAGCTCGCAGCGTCCTCCTCGCAAAGGTGTGGGGAAGCTGGCCAGCTGCTCTCCTTCCCCTCCGGTTCCTCCCCGCGCGCATCTGCTCCTCGCAGGCTTCGGCCTTTGCCCTCGCCCCCGCCCCCGCGGAAGCACCTTAAATAACCAGCTCAGACACGAGGCGGCTTGGCTCAGTTCCTCACACTGATGTTCTCAGACCACTTGCGAAAATCCACGCATGTCCTGCTCTTCGAAAAAGGCGTTGTGGACATCTAGTGAGGTACGTGCGGCTCTAATTTTTCCTCAGGAGCAGCAGGAGCCACTTCGCGGCGCTGCTCTGCAGGGATTACCTGCTGACCATAATCGGGTCCATCGATCACAGACATACACGCACACTCCCGAAGGGAAGGCCAGGAAACCACAGAGATACAGGCAGAGCCGTGCAAGAATAATTCCCCTCCCTGAAAAGCCTCAAAGGGAACCACTTTTCATAGTCTTCTTGAAGTAGATGCCATCTTTACTTATACATTTTACCTATTAGATAAGTTGCTCAAAATTCTGGAAATGGCATTCCTCTTCCAGGAGTGAATGAGCCTCAGCTACAGGTTGCCTGTTGACTGCTGAAGCCACGTGGACACAAGGCCATGAAGTGATGGGGGCAGCATCGGGACGGCCCCAAGCCTTTGGCAGCCCAGCCGTAGCAGCCAGGCCGGAGGCTGATCCTTCCCAGCCCGCTCTTCTAGCTACGGAAGGAAGCCAAGCCGCAATGACGCCCTCCACCAGCCTGCATGACTTCGCGGTTGGAACAGTTGAGTTTGCAATCAGAGTCTTACTGACTGGGTAGCAGCTCACGAGTCCTAAGGACAGCCTGAAATATGGGAGTTATTTAGTGACCTGGACTCCAGTGAAAGCAATGCCAAGTATCTTGGCCTAGATACGGAAGGGCATTGGTTGTCAGCAGGGCTGAGCGGAAACGATTTTTAAAAGGAGCACACAAGACCACGAACCTATCACCTGTCTGCAGCCGTTTATGGCAGTTGTACCTTTTCCTGGGACCATGTTGCACTTCTCTGCAGCTACTGTGTGATCCTGGGAAAAGATGCAGCTGCTTTAAAGGGTTGCAAGGACATGCTACATTCACATACTTCTGCACTCCAGAACGCCCTTTGGGAATAGAATCTGAAGCACTGAACAGCCCCAATGCCCAGGCTATCTCAGGAGGTGAGATGGAAGTTGGACTTGTCCCACAATCCTGATCCCCCCACCAGTCCCTCCATAAGTTAAGATGACTTGGGGGGAGGTGTGCCCGAAACCAATTTTTTCACTTTCTCCAAGTCTCCAGCTTGCCAGGATAACTTGCTTCAGAGGGTTGGGGTTAGGGTTAGGGTTAGACCAGAATAACTTTAAGTGGTTGTTCCTTGAAAACTGCAGCTTGGAGGAGTTCCCAGAGGGAGCCCCTCCACGTGTGATCATTCTGTAACTTTTCTTAAAGTGGGCCAAGCACCGGCTAGGTCATGAAGCTGCTCTCAGCAGCTAAACAAGGGCTTAGAGCTGGGATTTCCCACTGAGAACTGAGGAGGAAAGGGAAGGAGACAGAGCTGACTTGTGGCCCTAAAGGCCATACAGTGCAGCCAGGAGGGGTGGAAGTTTCATATTACTGGGCTATGGGAAGGAAGATTGCATATTGTAACAACTTTTAGAGCCAGTTTGGTCTAGTGGTTAAGGCAATGGGCTAGAAACCAGGAGACGGAGAGTTCTAGTCTCACCTTAGGCATGAAAGCCGGCTGGGTGACCTTGGACCAATCCCTGTCTCTCAGCCCTAGGAAGGAGCCAATGGCAAACCAGGAGACCGAGAGTTCTAGTCCCGCCTTAGGCGTGAAAGCCGGCTGGGGGACCTTGGGCCAATTCCTGTCTCTCAGCCCTAGGAAGGAGCCAATGGGAAACCAGGAGACCGAGAGTTCTAGTCCCGCCTTAGGCGTGAAAGCCGGCTGGGGGACCTTGGGCCAGTCACTCTCTCTCAGCTCAACCCACCTCACAGGGTGGTTGTTGTGGGGAAAAGAGGAGGAGGGAGGAGTATTAGGTATGTTCGCCGCCTTGAGTTATTTATAAAAAAAATAATAAAGGTGGGATAGAAAATAAATAAATAAATAAAACTTGGTTTAATAAAGTCTGAGGTTGAAGCTCAGCTCCTTGGTGGAATAACACCCTCTCCCAACATTGGCTTGATTGCTTGAATAACTTTGCTTTGTGTAGCCGAAGGCACTGCACAGCAGGAAGACCTGAAGGCATCGCATGGACCAGGACCAATGGAGGCAGGTAATTTTCAGCTGAACCCTCCAAATACTCTGCTTGGGTTTATCGACGCTTATGTTTAATAATAATAATAATAATAATAATAATAATAATAATAATAAACGCTTATGTGTAAATGGGCTTTGGCCAATAGGGTGAAATGAAGAGCAAAGCAGCTGAAGGTCCAGCTTGTATTAATAATTAATGGTCAGAGCAGAGATGGTAGAAAATGTGCTCCTATGAGCATGGAAATAAAGCTCGGCTAAAGAAGAGGCCAAATACAGGCAGCTGAGGATGCATGAGGCAGAGGACTGCAAAGCACATAATTACAGCATGATTTTTCTCATCCCTCTGGAAATTCAGGCTACATTTCCACTAATTCTACTACATACTAAATTCCATTGAAGTATGAAAGTAACAGACATGTATAGTGTCCTGCTGCAAACTATGGTACTTTAATAATTAGCTAATGATAGTGATAATAGATGCAGATACAGAAGTGTATAAACCAGATGGACATTAAACATTGACTTAATAATATATTGTTACTATAATACAAGAGTGGCTCAAAGGTCTATGAAAGTTAAGATAAGAGCTAAACTTTAAATTGGTTTTTAAAAACACTGTAAGAAGGCATATATTTTCAACTTTAAAGAAATGCATAGCATAAAAGAGATGTTTGCGTGTTTTTGTACCCCACCTTTCATTCGGGAGATCAAGACAGCATATGTCCTTCCATGTTTCCCGTGTGGCCTGTGACAACCTGTGGGGTAGGTTGACCTTAGAGGGACTGTCTGGCCCAAGTCAGCTAGGGAGCTTCGGTGGCGGACAGTGGACCAGAATCAGGTGCCCCCAGTCCTAGTCCAGCACCTTAATCACTACACCACACTGGTGGTGACAAGTGACAACAATTAGCCTCAATGGGTAACAAGAAGCCATACATTCATGAGAGTGGGGTTTCAGCAGGAGACGATGATTCAATGTAGGTTAACGCAGAGGGTCCCTGAGAAGGAACAGCCAGGAGGTGAAACACACACGGGGAAAGGTCCTCTGTTGGTATGGGCTGAGTTCTCATAAATATGCTGAGGACACCCAGCTGCACATCTCCACCCCAGGCTAAGCAGGCGTGGTGGAAGTCCTGATCCGGTGCTTGGAACTTACCAGGAACCAGATGAAGCTCGGATTCAACCCAAGCAAGCGGTTGGCTTGGAAGCCAATTGATTCTGGGGTGACCCCAACTTTGGCTTTTGATGGGGTTATGCTTCTGCGTAAGAGAGCAAGCTGACAATTTGGAATCCTCCTGGCCTCACGCTTCCTGCTGGAGGGGGAGACGAAGGAAGCCCTTGCCCGGTTTCATCTGGGACTTCAGTTGCGGCTTCACCTAGAACAGGACACAGTGGAAATGTTAACTCACTATTCTCACCTCAGGATTCAATTACTGCAGCTTGGTCTACATGGGGCTTCCTTTGAAGACCACCAGGAAAGTTCAGCTGGTAGAAAATGTGGCTGCCCATATGCTTACTGGAGAATGACAGTATTGTCACATAACTCTGTTGCTACAGGAGCTGCACTGACTACCACTTGGTTTCTGAATGCAGTTCAAGGTGCGGGTAATTACCTATATGGATCAGGACCTGGGTATCTTAGAGACCACCTAGATAGAAGCATCTGCTGAAGGTCCAATCCTATCCCGAAGTAAGACTGGAGGGGGCATGGTGGGGGGAGGGGTTTCTTGGTGGCTGCTCCCCTCCTTTAGAACAGCTTACCCCAAAAGCAAAATGCCTCTGTTGCAATGGCCTTTCAGAGAATTAAGACCTGGTTTTTCCAGGAGGCCTTTGAAGAAATATTATTATTGTTACTGTTTTATGGGGGGGGGGGTTCATCTTCAAATATTATTATTCTATATTGTAATGTGAGTAACTATAAATATATAAATTATACATCACCTAGAGCCTTTAGAGTAAGGTGGTTTATAATTTTTTTAATGACTAAATAAAACAGAACTCTCATTAAAAAACAATGCTAAATTAAGATAGCATACAACCAAAGAAATGACAGGCAAAGTGCAGACACTGATCTTCAGATAAGGCCTATTTCAGCTGATGACAAACTTATTTGTTAAAAGTATAGTCCCCACCCCATCCCTAATTTATTACAACTCTCAGTAGCTTGCAAAATACAACAATAAAATACTATAAAATAAAGAAATCATCAGAAGTCTGGGGGAAAAACAGTAATTTAAAACCAGAACATCAAAAAGGGGACCATCGTCTGCACTAACCCAAGGTCAGGTTTTAATGATTTTTTAAAATAGGGCTGGGAGGAGCCCTATATGAATCTCCCCATCCTGTAATGTAGAAGAAATGTTTTCTTGTGATGGATGGCAGAGATGAGCTTTGGTTTATGAGACACAATATTTAACCATGAGTAATTGCATTGATCAGTGAACCATGAATTGTAATGTAGTAATGCCAGGGCATTGACACTAATGCCAATGCCACAGTAAAGTAATAATGCATAGTTTTGTACAAATGTATTTAAGATGGAGTACTTAGGATCTACACAACTCAGGTCATGGAGGCAGGAAGGTTTAGCCTGAAGAATACACAGAAGAGATGGTTCCCAGAACTGGATGTGGGATGAATGAGGCAATAGCATTCTGATGGCAAGAACCAGGAGGTGTGAGACAAAGTGCCAGCATTGATGGACTGGAGAAGCTTTTTCAGAAGGTGTAAGGGTGCATGGGGACTGTAGTTCTTTGGAGCATTGCACGCTGTGCCTGATGGGTGCCCCATCTAAATTCTTCTGGAACTCAACTTAGATCAACTTTGAGGGGTGGCTCTGCATGGGTGTGTAAATGAGTGGAGCTTTTAGTTCAAAACATGAACCATAGAAGTTGTAAAACCGGATTTATTTCTCCGTGTTTAGGGTTGTCATCAGGAATTTCTTTAGGATCCTCAATATGACATGACCATGATTAATTTAGATCAGAAGATAGCGTTACTTTTTCTGGTGGGGTTTTTTTTTTTTTTGGTCAAAGGAGAAATGTCATCACCAAATATAGGCTGCCTGTGACAATTACCTCTTGTCGAAACAGCTCTATCGTCTATCTGTGTACACAGCCAATGAAAAGTGCTGGTTAAAACTTACAATGTTCTGTTGGGCAGAATTAGGTGACTTCGTAGATCTTAGCTTCCTTCATCAATTTACCCTCAGTTCCAAAATCTTTCAGTCCCACCACCACATTCTACGGCCCAGGCTTTTGGTCCTCGTCAGGGAAGGCCACAATCACGAACAAGTACAATGACTTTTCGGCTGAAGAAACAGTATGTTTATTGTATTGTCGAAGGCTTTCACTCAATGAATGAAAAAATTTTTTCACTTCAATGGCTGTTGTGGGTCTTCCGGGCTGTGTGGCCGTGTTCTGGAAGTTGTGGTTCCTAACGTTTCGCCAGCATCTGTGGCCAGCATCTTCAGAGGGCAGGCTGGCCACAGATGCTGACGAAACGTTAGGAACCACAACTTCCAGAACACGGCCACACAGCCCGGAAGACCCACAACGGTATGTTTATTGTTGAATTGGTCTCTTTATTCATACTGGCCCTGAATTCGCAGGAAAGTGGAGCAGGTTGAGTGAACTTCAAGTTTGCCTTGAGGACTGGCTGGCACCCATCTATTCATTTGTTGATTTGAAGGGAAAGGATGAATCGGTGGGGATCCACAAAGAATTGTAAAATTTACGTTTCAGTGAGGGCTGTAGCGCTTAATAAATAGAGACAAAAGGGAAATCAATCCCACCAAGTTTAACGGGGCTTTCCCCAAAGTAGGCCTTTCCTAGGAGAAGTGCCAGGCTGCAAGCTTTAACCAGGCATTTGGTAAACCAAAACCTTCAGTTCTGATCTGGCATTGACTCATGAGTTTCAGAGCTTGCAAGGTGTTATGATTTCAGCACATATTGAGAACGATTTTAAAAGAGAAGGTTTTTTAAATTGTAACGGGATTTTAATTAATTATAAATCGTTGCTTCTGTTCCTTTTAAAAATGAAACAGATCCTCTCTTTGGAATCGTTCTTAGTAATGAACATGCGGGATAAAAAATAATATAAATAAGTGACTACATAAATTAGTGTTTTGATTGACACCTCTATTTTACAACGTTTATAGTCTAGACAGATGCCGCCTCAAGGACAGCAAACAGCTATTCACTTGTATTATTTGGATTTAATTGATGTTTGAATTATTTGGACTAAGCGTGTGTCATAAATCTACTCAGATTTAACAGAACAAACCCAGATTTGGGGCCCCGCGATCTTGCGGCGGAAAGGGCGCCGCCGGAGCCTTTTCTTCGGGAGTCGGCAGGCAGCGCAGAAGTATCGGCAATCAATACCGAAAGCCAAAACCGCGCCTGCCTTCCGGGGAGCGCTCCTTCCCGACCGCCTCTTCTGCGATTCTGCCTCCTGGAACAAAGCGCCGGTCCCCCGCGGCTTCTGACCGCCGCCGGGTCTCCTGCGCCCCCAGACTAGGTCGGGGCAACGCCCCAAAGCCCCGGAGCTGGCCCCTGGCTCGGACGCCAGCAGCGGGCGAGCGAGCTGCCCTAGGACCCTTCTCCAGGCCAAGAGAAAGGTGGACGGGGGGGGGGGCTGCTCTTAGAGCCCGGAAGGTCCCGCCGCCGCTCCGGATATCCCCTCTCGCTTCGGCTGGAAGCCTGGTGGCGGGCTCCGTTTGAAACGGACTACCCAATTCGATTGCATTGTGGGCCAAGTGGATAGTGCTCCTTCGATTCGGACTGGTGGCTTTCGCTCGCTCCTGGGGACCACGGGCGGGAAACGATGTGGGCAGAGGCGCGGGAATGGCCAGCTGCAGGAGGGCGCCTTCCTCTCCCGGCGCTGGGCGGGCAACAACCCCTGCCTGGCCGCGGTTCGCGGGGCGTCCCAGAGACACGGCGGGGCCGATTTGGAAGGAAGCCTCGCCCGAGACGCCCTTGAGGGGTCCAGGGAAGCGGGACCGAGCCTGGGTTTGGCTCCCGAAAGCGCGAAGCGGTGAGGCGAAATCCCCACGAACGGCCGGCCTGCCCCCGGCGCCCAGGGCCCCAGTCGACGCCCTTCACACGCGGCAGACGCAGATGAGCGAGGTCCCTGCTGGAGGGCGCGGCGCCCCAGCCGAGGCCCACAAACGCCCGGCCACCGGGAAGCTCGAGGCTACCAGGCCTGCCCCGGCCTGCCATCTGTGGTCACCCCCACCCTAACGACTGCAAGTCGCATGCAAATAGAGCGACAGGCCACTCTGTGCGGAAGAGAAAGGCCACAAGGCAGGGTCCGCTAGGCGCCGGAACGAGGCCCGCCCCCCGCCCCCCGCCCGCCACCTTTTCGAAGGGGGTCCGGGGTTCTCCTCTGGCGAGGATGTCTGATCCTATCCCCACTGCACCGCCCAGTCAGGAAGAAACTTGTGGAAGCTTGCAAAACACTGTAAATAATTTAGCATTGGATTTCGGGGGAAATCATTATCTTAAATCACTTCTTCTGCGCGCGCTATAAACTGCAGACTTACGGCAGGGGCTGGGCAGCCCGCGTTCGAAAGTAGCCATATTCAAAGAGACAGAGATGCCGGTATTAAATATTAATCGGCTGGTGCCTTCCTTCGTTTCTAACTTATTATTAATTAGGCGCCTCCAGTCTTTTTGCAGAAAGCTCCGCAGAGTCAGTTGCAGCTTTAAATATGAATTAAAAGCAGATCCAAGTGACTGTAATGCGAAAATTATTCCGTGTCTTCCTCGGCGGAGATGCAGAAGCGGCAGATCGATTTTCCGGCACTTGGCTCCGAAGGACAGGGGTTATTGATAGCGGGTATTAATGACGTTGGTGATGGCAAAAGGGAAACGAAGAGCCAACCAGCTTATAAACTTTTTATCTGCTGCAGCGCCAGCCATGAATTACGGAGCCCGCGGAGGGTAATTTATGCAGCCCGAGCGGTTCCTTTAGCCTCTCCCAGGGCTCGAAACTTTTGGTGCTCAGACGCAGACTAATGGGGTTTCTGGGGCGCAAGTCCTCAAGCCGGATGATCGCAATCAAGGTCTGGGAGGCAGCGACGTGGGTAGCCCTGAGACCAGAGAAGGGGGCGGGCAGGGCAGCCGCGGAGCAGCGAAAAGAGCCGCCGCAGCACCCGCCGCCCGCGCAGGAGGGCAGGAACGTGCGGCGGCTGAGGGGCCCTCTGCCCGGACCTTTCCGCAGTTTGAAACGCGGCGCTAACTGGGGAGGCGCGTAAGAAAGGGGCAGCGAGGAGACCCCGCCCGCCCGGGACGAGGACCTGGGCGGATCATGCCAAACGGTTCAAACCCGCTGCCATCCTTATGCCGTGGCAGCATTTAGCCTTGCGGGCGGGGCGGGGGGGCAGCGGTTGTTCTCTAAATATCCCTACACGAAGCTCGAGAATATCTCCAGGATGGGGAGCAGGCCTCGGTTCCCCCCGCCAAATGTATACGCTAGCAAGCGTCAAACGTAGGTGGATCCCGGTCGCTTGAGCGCCACGGAGCTCGGCTTAAGGGGCGGTCGGGTGCAGAGTGCGGGGGTAGGGGGAGGCTTTCAGATCCAAGAGAGTCAAATAGAACGAAAAATAGCGAATAATAATAATAATAATAATAATAATAATAATAATACAGGAGTCCCAAGAGCTAATCTGCATTAAGAGGGGTCCTGCAGTCACCAGATCGCTAGGCTACCCTATTAAAAATTCTGGAACTTATAATATTTTATTTTATTAAGTTTAGAGGCTGCCCAACTCCAGGAGAATCTAGGCGGCTTACCATTTAAGAAGTAAGGAAAAATATACTTCATAAATACACGAAACGTTCGCTGTCCTCTAGCCCGTTAAATCCTTTCTCCCTCCCTGCGCTTGACTTTGAGGATCTGTCAGCGGTTTTGTAGGGTTTCCTGGAATTACACGAGGAAATCCTGAAAATGCATTTCTCCTTCCCCTCCTTCCGTTTTCGATCCCCTCCTCTATCCAGTGAGTAGATTTCCAATTTGATGTGTGCGTGAATACAATCTTGTAACAGAGTTTGTCATCAAACGGCAAATTGACATAATGATGCTTATGTATCTCTGACTAGGTTATTCTTTTCTCCCTGTGTATTAATGTCTGTTACGAGCGGTCTGTCCTAAGAAAAAGAGTACTGTATTTCTTTCCTTGCCTGAAAAACACAAACGCGTTCAAACTGGGGTGCCCATAATATCACGGTCCAAATTTGAAGGTTGCCGAGGGAGTCCAGCGCAGCTGATTCTCCGGCCATTTTCCTCCGCCCCACCCCGTCAGCCGTAAAGCGGGTTTCTCTTCTCCGCCAAGCCTTCGGCACGGCGATTTCTATCAGAAATCCGGTGGAGATTTCTGGGCGGGGCGGGGGGCGTTCAAACACGGTAACGGCAACGGACCGTTGCAGGTTTCAGAAGGTGATACAACCAACCGCCACCAGCTGCACCCGAGGAAGGAGCGAGGCCTCCCCCCAGCCCTGGCGGACAGTCAACACAAACGCCCGCCAGCATGTGGCCTATATTGATTAATATCTGGATTCGATCCGTCAGACCTGAATGCAATTTGCCGCACATTGTCACCAAAAAATGCGCTTTACACTCTCTTTAATAAGTAGCGAAGCGAGCTTTTTCAATCCATGCCTTACAGCCCGCTGCAGAAGACATTCTAAAAAGAGAAAAACGAATTTATTACTGTAATGAAGACTCTGTTTCTTAATTTCTTGATTCCTGCTAAAAAGTGAAAATGGTTTCAGTTACTACCCGCAGTTAAGAAAAGGACGGAGGAGCCGCGCCCCCTCCCCCTTCGAAAGCAACAAACCGGGCAGGACCTGGCGCTGGGCTCGGTGACCGGGGCTACCAAAGGCAACCCCGGGCCGCGTGGCCGGGGTCCGTCGAGAGGCGAGCCCTGCCCTCGGCGCTTCCAGGACGCCCCCCTCCCGCGCCAGAGGCGCCCGCGCGCGGGGAGGAAGAGCTGCCTGCCGCTGGCCGGGCTCTGAGCAGCCGCCAACGAAAGGCGGGAGCCGGGGCCGGGAAGCCGTTCCCCCTGGCCAGGGGCTGCCAGGAGCGTCCGGGAGGAAACGGCTGCTGGCCGCCACGACCGCCGGGAACCGGCGCGGCGGGCCTCCCTGCTGCTGCTGCTGCTGCTGCCGCCGCTCGCCTCGCGGCGGCCCCGGAGACAACGAGCGCCCGCCGGTCAAGGGGCGGGGGTCGCTCTCCCGCTCCGAGGCTCAACGGGGTCCGCTGCGGCCGGGAGGAGTAGAGGGAGGGCCGCTGCCTGCTCCCCTCTGGAATTCCCGGAGCCAACGGCGAGAGACTCCGGACTCTGCCAGGCGGCAGCGGGAACGGAACGGGAGCTTTCGCCTGGGGAGAGGCGGGCAGGCAGGGCTCCTTTCCTCCGGCTCCTCTCCGCCCGATTCGAGGGGCGCGGGGTAGGAGTGGAGCCGTCTCCCGGCCGGCCGCCGGGGACAGGGCGCAGAGGGGCCTCCTGCGACGCCCCAGTCGCCCAGGCCGAGCGGCGTCGATGCCTCTGGGGAGAAGGACCGCCCGCCCACCTGCCGGCCGCGGAACCGCAGCCGAACCCTAACCCTTGGAGCGCCCCCGAGCGGTTCTTCGCCTTGCGCCGTCCCCAGCAGAGGCCGCGGGGCCTTCTGGGTCTCAGCTACCGTCGGCAGGAGCGGCTGACCTGGTGCGACCGAGGCCGGCGGGCTCGCGCAGAGGAGGACGAGCCTGCCATGCCAGCCTCGGAGACAGAGGGCGCTTTGTTCCGCCGCCACCGCCAGGGTCGCCCGTTTGGCCTGTCGCTCAGTCGAGCGGGCCCTCCCTCCGGGAGGAGCAGCGCCCGCTTCTTCCAGTGGGGCAGTTCAGAGACTCCGGGCCGGTTGGAGGAACGTGGGAGAGCGCCGGAAGGAAGGTTCCTCCCTCCCCCCCGCAACCCTTTCGGTGGCTGCGAGTAGCCCAGCCCTGGCAGAGAACACTTTGAGGGGGGCGGGGGAGGGGGGCGCTGAGAAAGGCCGTCCAGGTCCAGGTCCAGGCCAGGGCTGCCGGACTCCCCCTCGGATTGCCATTCTGCCAGCTCCCCGTCCCCGATCTCCGGAGCAGGAGCGGAGATTGGTGCTTCGAAGGAGGCCCACCGAGGCAGCTGCAGCTCCGTCTTTGCTTCTCTGCCCTTCAGTAGGAACAGCAGCAGCAGGGCCGGGGGTCTCCGCAGAGCTGAACGGCCCAGCAGTTTTGGAACTGTGCCAGCTTCAGGCAGCGGCCTTCCAAACAAAACCCCGGGTGCCAAATGCCTATTTGTTTAATCATCCCCAAGAGTGTCTTTGTTCTGCCTGAGCTAAAAAAAACTCCTGCCGAAAATTTGGATCGATATGGCTGGAAAACCCCGTTGATTATAAGAACTCAATTTTCCAAACCGTGAATTCATCTGTGTTTGATACAGAACCTCTGTGGGACAATCCGGAGTTGCTGCACTGCACGGAAGGACATGCGCTAAGGAGGAATGCTAAAAACATCCGGATCCCTCCCGCTGGCAGGGACAGCAGCGTTGTCTCCACCCTGGCAACCATGCGCTCGCTCCCTCTCTCCCTCTCTCCCTCCCTCTCTCCCTCCCTCCCTCTCTCTCTCTCTCTGTCGCATCCACTCTCCCTGCCCTGTGATTGGATCGATCTCGCCCTACCAGCATGTGTTTAAAGAAATAGATCTGTTGAACAGGATCTCTTATTTCTAGCCTCAAACAATATTTTCTCACAGAAACACTTAGGTGGGCATTTCCCAGCAGTCATTTACTGCTAGTGACATCTGGCAGTGGAAAATAGCCACCACGGCCTCCGAGACTCCCCCAATCCTTCACCAACTAGTGTGAAGCTGGCAAGGCCCATGAAGAAATGTAGCGCATGGAACACCTGTGACACCGCCCGGTTCTCAGCTCTGCGGGTGGATGAGGTGGGGCGGGGGGGGGGTCACCCTGGAAGACAAACAACCCAGCAAACTAAAGAGACATGGGTAACCCTAACCCTAATCCTTGAAAAATGGCTGGAATGAACAACGTTGGTCTGTAGACTGGTTTGCTCAGATCAGGATCTGAAGGTTCCCTAATTCCTTCTGTTCCTCTGCTCAGCCAGTTTGTTCTCTTTCACCCATCCTTTAGTACAGCCTCCCCCACACTCTGCTAGGATTAGAAATCTGTCCAAATGAGAGCTCAGCCACTCTTGGGGGGCGGGGGGGGGGCAACTGGCTACAGACACAACTCCTTCCAGGGCACTTGACTGCACTGAAATCAAGGAACATTCAGAAAACAGAGGGAGAGCTGCAGATGTTTGTATTTTTTGCACAAGTTCTTAACTTGCAAATAGAAATACTCTTTTTTTCCCTTTTCCTCCACGTTTACTATTTTTAAGTTTGGGAAGATTCCCAGATTGAAAACAGCTAAGGGTAGCAACAGATTAGTCACTTAAAGCAAGAGGATATAACGGGACCTGAAGCAATGGAGAATGAGGAGAATGGGAGTCAATCCCTACAGGAAGGAAGGCATTTTTTCATCATGGAATGGGATTAACAGCTGAAGTAACATTTATCATGAATTTTAACACCATTTCTTATACATAAAACATCCCTCTGTGGCCAGGTTTGCACAATACACTAGACCGAGTTTTTAAAAGATGTATGGTTCCATTTATTGTGAGAACCAAGGGACTATCTTTGCTTGTTCTATGTTGACATCACACCATGTCAGTATCACAATTTTGTCTCACTGCTCCTTTCACATTTCCCCCCCTTCTCTTCCCAATACCAGCTGCGTAGATAAAATATTCTTCTTTTGGCACCATATTACATGTGCTTATTGAAGCAAACTGATCCAAGAAGTTTGTGTGATAATTTGTTAATATTTCAAATGCCAGAAAACTCTTAGGAGCTTTTACTGTAAAATGTAATTGCAATCAGAATCTCAGAATTAAAATATCTTTATGCAAGCCCAATTAATTTATTTTGAAATCAGAATGGCCAGGTAATTTTGAGTTTTACCAATTCAGGATATCCCTTATAAGGGTGATACTGTTTGACTTTTCTAAATCTATTGGCTCCTTGAAGAATGTGTAAGCTGTTCAGGAGTAACAAGCACCTGATATGGAATTGCTCAAAAAGGGTTTTTTCTGAGGATATTCACAGGTATGAGCTGGCAGAATTGCAACCTTTAACAGGGTTGAAGCAGCCAAAACTAAACCAGCTAGAACTCGCCCTCAGAAAGGCTCAGAAAGAAGCAACCAGAAGAGGCCTTCACAGCGCTGACCTCTGCCCTTTGGCCAAGAAGTGGCCAGCAGGGGCCTCCAGAGCAGATGCTGAAGCAGGATGGCTCCTTCAAGAGGTGTTGGGTGCTGAGGAGCTGTCCCTGGTCCTGCAGATTCTGCACCTCCCTTGGCACCGTATTTCCTTCCTAAAAAGGCTCCCTTCAATACATGCAACTTTGCAGTAGGTCTCTGATAATGACCTGCCATCACTTGCCATCTGTCAGTCCCCTGGCATGGCCAGCGGGCAGGAACGGAATGAATAGCAAGGAGGAGTGGAAGACTCGTGAGAGAATTGCACATGCAACAGCATTTTAAGTATTTATTTATTTGTTTATTTGAATTGATTCCTGCCCTTCTATTCAACCAGGACAACCAAGAGATAGCTAAAACCCAAAGAATATGAAAGGAAAGTGCACCACATAAACCTTATAGCCTCAATTCTGTTTTCTCAAGTTGTATACCATCAGTTGATAGTTCTCCTTTTAGAAGAAATGCGAAAAACGGTTGCATAAGGATAGGGTGTGTCCAGTTTCATTCTCTTTGCATCCTGGGTTCAGACCTCGTGGATGGATGGTGTTTCCTATCAGGTCACGCTGTCTTTGTCTGTAAAACTCAGAGTGAGCGACATCACGACCTTCCCTCGCCTCAGCTGGATGGCTGCTGCTGAACCCTCACTCTCATGTCACCACTCCGAGTGGCTATT
This sequence comes from Charina bottae, assembly GCA_023362775.1. Taxonomy (NCBI): domain Eukaryota; kingdom Metazoa; phylum Chordata; class Lepidosauria; order Squamata; family Charinaidae; genus Charina; species Charina bottae. The sequence continues at coordinate 24,310,099 of JALMGJ010000010.1, read as the reverse complement.
TCCAAACCCAAAGGTCACCACAGCCACATCCCTGTGGAGCTGACCTGCATTGACCCCGTGGCCTTTGCCACCAAGATGAGCAGACGAGATGGGAGGTCCATGGAAGGGAAGATATTTTTTGTCAAGCCAAAGGCCCCTTTCATAGGGTGGTTTCCTTGAACCAAATGATATCCTTTATGGGGAAGAAGTTTCTGGGTGCACACCAGGAAACGGTGATGTGTGCAAGTAGGGGAAAAACAACCACTTTAAGAAGCTTCTGATTGCTTCTAATGTTGACATCCATTGAGTGTTTGGCCTCTGTTTTGCTATTTAAAAGGAATCCTTTTTCCCATTTTCCCACTGTAAAAAATAGTCTCAAACTGGGATAGGCAGGATCCTCTGGGGGTTGGAATAATTTCACCAGAGCCAACCACCACCGGTTTCTAGCCAAGCTTCTTGTTTCCATTATTGGTGAGCAGATAATTCAACTGACCCTAACACAACAATGTGCTACAGCAGGACCTCAAGAGAAGGAACCACTCTCCTTCATTTTTTTCTTTTTCCATTATGCCCTTCCTCTTACTTAGTGTAGACAAGAGGCCACCAGGTAAAACCATTTTAAAACAGCAGGCAGACCTACCACCAAATTTTGAAAGCACAGCTTTTCCTTGCTATGACTTGTAAATACAGTTTTAAAGAGGCCAAAGCTCACAAACATGGCGTCCTGTGCAGTACATACCCTCAGCCCACCAGCAGGGCTTACGGGTGGCTCTTCTACTGGCAATATAGAAGTAAAATCCAGCTGCCGGGACTGTTGGCTTCTGTACATAATGTTGAGCATGAGGTGTTCATTTCCCAAAGCAGCAAAGCTTTGGCAGCCACCCCAAATGTTCACCATGAGAAGCGTGCATTCAAAGGACACCCTGAGCGAAATCGTTGTGTGCGCTCAAAGAGTGGAGAAGGGTGTCACAGAAAATCAGGGAAAGGCTGATTCTAGGCTGCCCCGTGGGTGGGGAAAAATCAAGGGAACTGCTGTCGTGGGGGGAACTTCAGTTTGGAATGAAAGGCAGATGGAGCAAGTTTTGGTAAGAGCAGTGTGACGGTACTGCAATGCCACCACCCAAAGTCTGGAGGAGCGACCCGGAGATCTCGAAGCAGAAGAAGGCAGAGGAGGAGATGCTCTCCAAGGCAAGCCCCTCGGCTCCAACAGCTTAAAACGCTACTGTGGGGTACGCTGAGCAATGAAGAAGACAACACAGCGGGGGTGGGGGGAGGAGATAATTCCATAGGCATTTCTGCTGCAAGTCATAAAACCAAGAGACAGCTTGAAAGAGGGGGTCTTTCCTAACATAATATTAATAACAAATGCGGTGCGGACCGGGGCTCCAGACCTGTGCTGCAAAACTCTGGACAACCACTCGATGTCAGTAAAGAGATACGCTTCGGGCCCATCCTGCTGCTCCCGCCCCCCCGTGGACACGTACAGCCTTCTCATTCTCTGGCCGGGCATTTCTTTTACTACCTGGACCATGTCTTGAACCCACCCGTGGTGGATTCTGAGAAAACAGGTGGCTCAAGTCCGAAAATGTTCAGCTAGAAGGAGAACTGTCTGTGCAGGAGGTGTGTTCTTCCCTCCCCAGGGCAACCGAGCATCCTGAGAGTTTTTTATTTAGGCTTTCTTTTTTTTATAAGAATTTTATTAAGTTTAAGTAAAGATAAAAGCTACAGAAAAACAAACAACTACAAAGAAAAAAAAGAAAAAAACTAAAAAAGCGTAGAAACACAAGAGAAAATTTTCAAAATTACAAAAAGAGGCGACTTCCGACTTTTAACAGCAAGGATATACAACAATTTTATGTAATCAATCCCTTACTCTATATTAAACCAAAATCACATTATTTCTATAAATCACTCCATTGGCACATTATAAAAATCACTAAATACAGTTGCTCCCTCCCCTTATATTAAAAGATGATAGATAGATAGATAGATAGATAGATAGATAGATAGATAGATAGATAGATGATAGATAGATAGATAGATAGATGATAGATAGATATATCCTAATCAACTCCCCCCCAAAGATAACATTTATTTAATTATTTCCTTCCTATACTGTTCTATACACTCCTGTCTACTGTAATAAAGAGCAAACTAAAAAACATATAAATTGTCTGCCATTGTATTTGATAATACAACAATTTTAATAATCTTAATCATATTAAACCCAAAACCAGACATTTATTATTTTTTATTATACCTTAATAATCTTAACCCAAACCACTAAAGATAAATGAAATCAGCCATCCGTCCCTCTGTGCCACCTTGCTTGGGGTGGGAGGGCAGGTAGTCTGCCACGGGGATGGCTGGCACCTTGATGCAGCCCGGGGAATTTTATCAAGATCGCGATCTCACCATCTTGGGTTTTAGATCCCATATTTTATATTTTAGATATTTTAGTATATTTGTATATGTATATTTTATAATGTATCTCTTTTAATTGATATTTAATGTTTTACTGTTTTAAATTCGCTTGTAAACCACCCAGAGTCATCGTTGAGATGGGCAATGGAAAAATGCAATAAATAAATAAATAAATAATCCAGATAAATATTCTTCAACCCTTATCCCACTTCAAAATAAACCAGAGCATTTACATATCCCCACAATGCAAAGCACACAGAGCTTTTTTCTTAGATTTAGGCTTTCTTTTAAAAGATTCTAATCCTGGTGATGATAGCCTAGGCCCTAGACCTTTCAAAATATTCCAGCAAAGTTTAACTAAGCCACTTGTGTTGCTTGGAAAAGAGAGTGCGATAAATGTCGACTTTGTCTCCACATTATGTCTTCAACAGAGACTGCCATGAAAGCTGCAGTGGCACACCTACTTACCTAGGTGGGATCCTATTGAACTGTGATATTGCTCTCGGTTGCCACATGCAGGCCTTGGGCGTTTGGAGAACACGGAGATCTTAGACTTATTAATCTGCCAGGCCTCCTTCCTACAGCACGAGGCAAGGAAGTGCAAAGCTGCTCACACGCTTCCTGGCATCAGGGACAATGTCACTGTGGTGGCTGGCATAGAGGATGCGTTTGTTGGCAGGCGTTGTGTGGGTGCGCAGGATTGCTTAGGTACAGAACCCATGAATTTATATAATGCCTGAAAAATAGAAAGGCTAACATACAGCTTTGTCTAATGCATCTCCTCACAGAGATTCCTTTCGTGAGATGACCTAAATAAAGCATTACACCTGACTTTTAGCCAAAGTGAGTCTTCACTGAGCCTGAAGAGCAGAAGTAATAGCCAACTGTCAATGGAGAAGTTTCAAGCTTATTCCACCATTTTTCTCCTGGAACTGAATTGGATGCAGATCTCAAACCAATGAATGCAGCACATATTGAAGAGCAGAATGTGGTAGTATATTTCTCAGCTACATGTTAAGTGTTTCTCAGCTAAGCAGGATCCAAAGGAGAATGTCCCATCCTGAAGCCTGCCATTTCTTCCTGAAGTATATAATCTCTTTTGTACCAGTCCAATAATCTCTCCTCTAGATGTTTGGCGCATATTTTACTGATTATATTTAGCAAACTAAATATAATTAGGGTGGTCGTGTGCTGGGTCTTGTCAGTTACCTTTTTGGACGATTGGAATAATTAAGGGCAAGCCGCAGTCGTGGGAGATTAAAGCTAGTCATCAATAACTGTAAAGAGAGTAGACAGGATAGGGGCCCACCACTCCCAATTTGTTTGTGTCATTTCTGGTCCAGGAGACTTGGCAGGTTTCAGGCACCTAATTACAGCCTTTATTTCCGAGTCTGCAACCAGTGGCCACTGTGTCAGAGGCGACATCAATTTACAGAAAAAAGTCAAGTTTCACAATTTTGCTTTATGAAGGGGAAACATCTGCCAAGTGCTGATTTTAACTTTGAAAACCCTGAATGGCTAAGAATGCCACTACTGGGGATAGCCTGTCTCCTAGTACTCCTCAGGGTTCAGTGGGAACACAGGTCCTACAGGAGTCCCACCTACCCCCACCCTCCTTGGAGGTGTCAAAGGATCAGGTTGTTGACCTGCCCAAAATACACCACATGTTGTTGAATTATTACTCAAGTTTTCCTCATTTGTGCTGCTTGCTGCTTAAGTTTATGTCATTTTGCTAATTCTGCTATTCCTTCTAATGTTTAGGATTATATATGGAAGATAAGAACTGCCTCGTCTTTTCAATGAAGAGATCATCTCAGTTTGGTTGACAAAGAAAGAATAAGAGGATGCTGTGAAGAAGACTTTTTAGCCAGTAGGGAGTGAAGAACTGAAGATCCATTATAATCAGCATTTGGTGTGATTGGCTAATTAGGGCACGAAGCTGAGGGCCCTCTTTCAGCCCAGATTCCCTCCCTTTTCCTCTCCCCCTCAACTGATTTACAACAGGAAATAAGTGAGGTCATTAGCCCTCAGCATCACTGTGAAATGGCTTCTAAAGTGGGATGAAACTCGTGAATAATTAGGTAATCATTATTAATTCATTCGAATTCATTTTAGCAACTGTCATTGCAAGTCTGCTAATGTGACATTAGCATGAGCCAAAAGACAGGTCTATAGGAATTCAGAGACTATGAACTGGAGGGCTGAGATCAGCAGAGGCATTGCCCCCCTGCGAAGAAAAAGTCGTTCTTTTCTGTGGATGAAAGGAGGGAAATCTAAAGGAACAAAGAGGGCATCCCCTCAAGGCAATTCTCAAAAAGAGAAATAACTGCCTAAACGCTCAGCCTAGACATTTAGGATAATCTAAAAGACGATTGATTCAGGAAATCCTAAGAAGCTGGAAGACCTGGGGTCCTCCTCGCCTAGTCCCAGAAGGAGCTGCCTTCCTCTCCGAAACTGAAGGCTTCTTGGCATGGGCTCTCACAGCTGGCAGGTATCTGCTGGGCAGTGCTGGGCTTCAGGGTTTAGTGACCCTGGTCTAGCAACAGATTTCCTGGTGTTTCACCGGCATCTTCGGAGGCAAGGGGGCCTGCAGTGCAGACCACAGGCAACCCAGCAGGTGTAGTATGTTCGTACAGGCTCTTCCCCTTCCCCTGGCTTCACTCCTTTGTAAATAAATTCAGTGAAACAGACCCAGTTCTCCATGCCTAGCAAACATATGAAAACCTGACTTAGACCAGGATCTACCCAGGGTGAAGTGCGACTCAGTTTTCTCTCTCTTCCCCTTGGAAGAGCCTTAAGAGTTCCATTAAATAGCACCAGCCTATAAAGCCTCATTGGAGAATCAAGCAACATTCACTCATTAAGTCAATAATTCATGGATTCTTTTATCTAAAGTGGCAACATCACACCATCAATCTGCAAAACAGCCACTTCTCCCAAGTGTGTACAGTGTTCATAATGGGTTTCCTAACAATACACTTTTGGAGCAAGGTCACTAGACACAAGCCAGCTGACATAGGGACCTGACCTGAGTTGGCAAAACAAGCTGCTTAGTGAGCCCAATTATGAACTATCAAGATAATGGCCCACGTGAAACCATTTCCTGAGGGACTCTTTAGAAACATGAATGCCTTTTTTTATGAGTGAATATTCAGGAAAGCTGTTGTGCTGAAGACATCATGGCCAGTCCATTCATGCAACTGAAATTTGGGGTGTACACAGGGATTGAAGTGTTAACTTGGCAATGCCAGTGTTCAGTGATAATCAGGAAACTGTCCTTGCTGGGTTCAATCCCAGAAAGCAACTGGCGGTGATCCCTATCTGCCTGCTCTCAGCTCCCTGGGCAGCACAAGCCCAGGCTGAAAGGCCTCGCGCCACATGTATCCCTGGCAATTCTTTGTGTAGTGGGTAATGGCTGAGGGCCCTCGAGGGCCCCAAAACGATGAGGCTAGGGAAGGATAGCTCCTGTCATAGAGAGTGGGGGCATCCAGTCCTGGCTGCCATCCAGGGATCACATGCAAGGTCAGACCCCACTTGGGACATTTCTGGGAGACAGCAGAAGAAGCCGGACCTCCGCTGGGGGCATATTGTACAGCGAGCTTGGGAGAGCATCTGATTGCAGCAGGTCTGGCCGTGAAGAGCAGGGTTGTGTAATTGTGAGAAAATAAGCTGCTTTTCAGGGTTTGGCTTTCCCTCTTCCAGCAACTTCTTGCCAGAAGGAAGGAAGAAACTAGGGAGCATTCCCCGAGTTAGTCATTGTGCTCTATGTATTTATTGCAAAACATCTGGATTTACATTAGAGAAGCATGCTTGAAATATATGTGGAGTGTCATAAGGCAGACTGCAGTGGTCCCACGCCCACGGCAGCAAAAGGCCACAGAGCACTTGCTTCAGTGCATCAAAAGGAACAATGCCAGGGTGTGAAGGGGAAGCATTCTCGACCGATTCCATCAGATCCATGCACCACAGGAAACCCCCTCCTCTTTATGTCCAGCTGTACAGCTGCAACGATTTTCACGACCCACTTCTTTTCCAGCCACCAACAGATGCTCATTACAGGGGCCTCGCAGTGTGACGAGGGGGGGGAATGGAGGGAGTGTCAGCCACGTCCCGTGGATTCGGAAGCCCATTCCTAGCTAGGACTGCTCTTTGGCTTCTGTCTCCTCTTTGTGATGCTGAGCTTGGGACCCCCCCCTTGTCTCTTCCTTTGCCGCATGCGTGCCACGAAGAGCCCAAGAATAAGCAACGCCCTTGAGCTTCCCTGAAGCCTCAGCCTTGCTCCTGGCCTCTGTTTTACTTGGCATTATTTCCCTTTGCTTGGCATTAGCGGTTTCACTCTGGAAGCCGGATGGGACTTTCTGTTATCATTTTTTAAAAAATATTCCTCCACTTTTCTCACTTTTTAAATTCCTTAAGTCTCCCACTCAGGTGATGCAGCCAGCTGGTTTTGCAAGCCTATTTCTGGACCATCGGGAGGCTCATGGCTCTCTCAGCTTCCTTCTTAAAAACATTTCTGGACCGTCCTGTCCTCCTCAGGAGCTACTGCTCGGCCCCCCTTCCCTGGTAGCCCTGGGATAACCCTGTTGCTAAATTGGCTTAGGAATCCAGGGAAAGAGTCTGTCAAAAGCTTTTTGAAAATCCAGGTAATTTTATTTGCTAGATCATATTTATTTATTTAATAATTTATAAATAAATCTCATATGCATGACTCTGGGCAGCTAACGGTTAAAAACGGAATAAAAACGTAATAAAAATAACCCTTTTTAAAACAAGGACAGAATATTAAAAAGAATGCATATGCTTGTTGGCAGCCTCCAACCACTTTAAAATATTGGTGAGATTGGAATTTTTAAAAATTCTTCGGCAAGGTTTTTGCCTAGATTTTGTGATCTTCCATAACATTTTCCACCCATGTAGGGACCAGGCCAAGACAGGCACGTCAATTTCACAGAGCAAAACTTGTCAGTAGGATTGTGGATCCATACAATCTTTCTTGATATTTTCTTTCATCCCACCAGTCATCTTTCTTTTCTGTTTGCCTGCTGAACATCTGTCAGCGCTGTTCCAGGAAAGGTTTGCTGTGGACGGCCACCCTGCCAACTCACTGCCAGCTCCGACCAGCCAGGGGTGCAAGAGAAACCGTCACAGAACTGCTCTGCTGGACAGAGCTGCCACCCCTCCTGGCCAACCGTCTTGCTCCAGCAGCGGCCAAGCATGCACCCCCAGGGTCCCCTGCAAGGAAGGGGGGGAGGAGGAGGGCCCCCCCACCTGCTGCCTCTCCTGCCTGCCGCCCCCCCCCCGAGCCCTGGGGCCCCACTAGCAATGCAAGGAAGCCTCCGTTCCTTCTGAGGACGGGTGGGTGGGTTGGCTTCTGCAAAGAGCTTGGGGGCTGAGGCTTCTCCCTGACTGGAGCACGTGGGATTGCTGCTCGCATCAGCAAGTATCCACAACAGTGTGCCAAGCATGATCAGATCCCTCTAGTGTTGTGCTGCACAGCTGCAAACATCCACAGTCTGAACTGAGAGATTTTGGCAATTTTGGCAAGTTATCCCATGGAGCAAGTTGCTTTGCAGAATCTTTTTACTCCTCCGTGAGGGCTGCCAAGCTGCCCACAAGGAAATACATGGGAGTCAAGCAAGCTGGCTCCCCCGAAAAAAGAGAAGGATGGGGCCAGGCTTACATGGACCTTGGCTCTGCCCACCCTCACCCCCTTCATTATCAATATCATCCTGATGGAAGCCACCAAACACAGCTCTGAAGGGATGTGCCAAAGGTCTCCTGGAATAATTAGGTCTCGCGTTTTGGATAACAAGCAGACCCCCCCCCCTCATATTCTTTGGGAATATGTAATCAGAACAAGATAAAATGTGTTAAATTGTACATACTTATTTTATTTTTTAACTTTTTCCTACTGGTGACAGGCAAAAATGGAAGGGTGGGATATTGTTGCCGCCTGTCTGGCCAGTTTCACCACCCATGCCTGTCTTGCAGAAGACAGAGAGAGCCCTGGAGCTCTTGTGCCCTATGCAGGAGACAAATTGGGATACTCCGTTAGTCACAGATGTTTAATTTAATTACAGAATAATGAATTACAATTTACCCTAAGGGGAAATTGGCTTTCCTTGCCAAGGAGGTGTTTAGCGAGAGCATTCAAATTCACGACCTAGACCTTTGATTAACCAGCTGCCATTAAGAATGCATGAGGCCTTTAAAGCATTTATCCTTTAAGCTCCTTTTAATCACTTGCAATGTTTTCAAGACCATCAAATGGTACACTACTATGAATTAAAATTTTAAGCTTACTTGGTTGTTAAGGGGACATTTCCCCCACCTCAAGATTGCAGGATTTCTGTAGCATGTAAGCAAATTCTAAGTACAGTATGTGAGGAGGTTAGGGAGGAGCCCGTTAAACAGGCTCAGGATGTGATCCAGCAGTGGGGAAAACACAAATGAAAAAGAAGCGCCCCAAGGACAGTGCAAGACCGACCATGGCTTACTCTGTGCCAGGGCCTGCAGGCTCATTCTTAAACAAAAGGGCTTTCAACATGTTCATTTTGTAACTTGATTCAGAAAGGTGTTATAACTCTTGTCCCTGGATGTTTGGGGAAAGCCACTGAGGCAAGCAGGTGGCTTAGCATGAAGCCAAATTCTGGAGTCCACTATATGATTTTAAAACAAAATGGATGCCTTACTACTGAGGATTATCATGTCTGAACAACAACATATATGCATGTGCTAAAAACTATGATGTTTCAATAACAAGCTATTTTTTGCAACTTCTTAGGAACAAAATTCAGCTCGAAGAATTAATACTTGGATGATAGTAAGACTTATACCATTCCCACTCTACTGGTTTAAGGGATCACCCTCCCTCCTTGTGCCGGCAAAACACCATTACTGGCTAAGTGTGGGTTGACTGACTTCATCCTGGGTCTGCAGTGGCTAGATTGTGCTAGATTGCTTGTTCTCCTCTCACACACACACCCCTGCTCAGCAGGTGAGGCTGACAGGCCAGGAAAGGGGCTGGCCACACTTGGATATGGCCATATCTCTGGCAACATCCAAGAGCCGCTCACCAAGTTGGTTTGGGAAGCAGCTGTGAAACGGCACACTTTACAAGCCTCGCTGCTTCGGTAGGGTTCTAGACATTTAAGCATGAAATAGCACGAAAAGTGATGGGAGAAAGCCAACTGAATTCTAGGCTGTGGTTATAACGATGGCAGTTCATCAATCTTGGCCATCTCTTCCGGACCATGGTGTATGGTGCTGTGTTTGGCATTGATGGTTTAGAGCAGCCTTTCTCAACCTTTTGACCCTGGAGGAACCCTTGAAATATTTTTCAGGCCTCGGGGAACCCCTGCACATTGAGGCTCAAATAGAGGCCAGAAGTTACAAAATTGTTATATTCATTTCATGGGTAGGCCTGTCTATGTGCATGAACGGTGTTCTTAAGCTAAAAATAAAGAATGAAACTTACCTCTTTAATGTGAAGTTGCCCAAATTTGTAATAATGTTTTAAATAAATTGTGATCTCCCAGGGAACCCCTAGTGATCTCTCATGGAACCCTGGGGTGCCATGGAACCCTGGTTGAGAAACCCTGGTTCAGAGAATAAAACCCCAAGTCCTTTTGTATAAAATCCATCTTCCAGAGTAAGCCAGCCTGATTCAACTCAGGTTAAGAGGGCTCCCCCCTCATTTCCAATGCTTCAAGGCCCAGGGCAGCAGGAAGGGAGGCATGAGGCCCCGTAAGGTGACCCTGGAGGCTCCTCCATTTGGGCCACAGGGGCAGCCTGATGTTCTGTCTGGACCGCGTTTACACAGTTCCTGATCGGTGGATTCTCTTTTCCTTTGTTCTGGACAGAGTTTATAAAGGCCACCCAGCTTACAATTGGTATCCACCACTCCATTTCCTAACAGACTGGGCTCAATGACCAGGAAGCAGGTTGCCCCAGCTGGACGGTTAAAACAGCAACACGGAACAAAACACAGTTTTGTCACTGAGGCAAGAATGGGGAATGCTTCAAAGGAAGAGGGGGCACCCCTCTCCTGTTCTGCTGTTCCATCATGAGCTTATTAAGCAAACAAAAAACCGGTCTGCCTTTTCACCATTTCATCAGTGCCCTTGTAAAAGGAGAGAGAGGCCCCACTCTGCACCATTCCGCTGGCAAAAGCACAGAAAATGGCCGGGGGAGCAGCCTCCAGGGGCCCTCTGGAGCGAAATAAACGTTAATCATATCATATTACCCCTGTTATAAGACTGTGCTAAGCCCGGCTGAAAACACCAAAGGGAAGAAGACAGGTGAAAATATGCTGAGGAATATTTTGGTGTGCACAGCAAGGCTAGGAGAGTGGGCGGTGTTGCTTGGGCATAATCTGTTGGCACCGCAGAGTCTTTCTCCAAAGAACAGGAGGGCCGGAAGCTGGCCCAGACCAAGGCCCTGCCCCTTACTTACGTGACTGTGTCACCGAGGGTCCCTGGCATCCGGTCCGTCCCTCCCTTGCTGTCCCTTCTCTGAAGGGCGGGGGGCGGCGGGGTGGGGGGCAGGCAGCTCGCTTCACCTGAGGGCACACATTCCCCACCCAGGGAACTGTACTTCTTCACAGCAAAGTTGACCCTCTTCAAACTGTTTATTTATTTAATCTATTTTTATGGCTCCCCACCTCACTAATGTGACCAGGCAGCTAACAAAACTTTAAAAAAAACCCCATCAGCATCAACAAAAGATAAAAACCTCCAGTGACTGCTGAGGGTGAACCCAACAATTGACAAAAGCCTCCTGCCTCCAAGCCCTGGGGCATATCCAGGTCTTCAGTGGTTTGCAAAAGGTCAGCAAGGTTGGGGCCAATGTAATCTCGGTGCTCCAGAGTTCTTGCAACGGCAGTCAGAGTATCTTTTACTAATTGAAGGAGGACAAGTACCGATGGACAGAGTAAGCTGAGAAGAAAACAGGAGGGTTCCCCAAGGCAGCATCAACCAAGAAGGGCAGAGAAATTTCTGCAGCAAGTCTTTGTCCTCCTGGGGAAAGTCAACCACTCTTCTAACACACCTTGCAGGAACAGACCTTGGACAGCCAAGGATGTGGCTTCTTTACATCTGTGGAATAACAAGGTGAGTTATGTTTCTTATATTCTAATTTGAAAGGTACAAACCTGCTTTCTGAGAGAAGTAGAAATTATTGAGCACAAGAATTTTCAGTGAATTCAACCACAGATAAATGTTGAGAGCCAGGTTTATCAATCCAAATATTGCTTCAAATGAAGGGAGTTCTCTTCTCCCCTTATTTTGCAGCGAGAATCTCTCCTACGGATCTGAGCATAGAAACAGGGCTGGCCGTGATGAGCTAGTTCGCCATCGGGCACTGCCAAGGGAGCCTCATTTAGAGAAAGAGCGACCCTCCCCTCCCGCGCTGGGTCGCAAGGGACCAACAAGCTGTTGTCCACAGTTGATAGGCCGGAGCCTCTCGCTCTCCTGCTCTCAAGGTCGACGGTGAGCCTATTTCCAAGCCAGAACCTTCGGCCCTACAGAGGACTCGACAGGCCTCTTTATTCTGCATGCGCACCTGTCCATTGACGCCTGACCATGGATCAATACAGTGTTGGCATGGCAACCGAGCCACCCATTTTCAGTGGGGAGCAGCCCCTGTAGGGTTGGGCTTCCCAACCAACCCCGAGGCCAGTCCTTTAAATGCTAGCAGGACATGTGGCTTTCTGCAAAGGCAGCGCGTGGGGGGGGGGGCGTGCTCCCTTGCACAGATTCTGCCTCTTGAATGCCAGGCCCCCCTTTAGCGGGGGCGGGATGAGCAGCCTCCGTGACGCCCCCTTGCCCCTTCGGTCAAGAAGGCAGAGACCATGCATTTCCTTCAGGGAGCAACAGCCGTTTCCAGGAGATATACTTCTGCCCCTTTGAGGCAGCAGATGATACTGTGGGCGAGTTTCTTTATGTTCCACCGTTGCCCATTTTTAATCGTAATTTGGTGTGGGTAAACGTGAAGCAGAACCATTTGCTCATTTAGCAAAGCAGCACTGGGATCTTCGGAGGACTGGAGAAGGGCAAATGTTCAGGAGGGCCCAAATAACTACACGCTGTTACACTAGACATTGATATCTAGCAAAATTCTGGAACAAGTAACTAAGCAGTCGATTTGTGAGCATTTACAGTAGGAAGAATGCTTTGCCTGGCAGAGGCCGGCAGGGGTTTATCAAGGATAAATAATGATCTCCTTTTCTGACAGAGTGGCCAGTTTAGTGCACCACAAGAATGTGGTGGACTTCGTGTAATTTGACTTCAGCAAAGCATTAGGCAAAGCGTCCCATGAGGTTCTAGTACAGACAATGGCGAACTGCGGGCTGGAATATGCTACCATTAAACAGACAGAGCTGGTGGATGATAGGGCCCCACGAGAGTAAATCAATGGCCCCGCATCAGATTGGAAGGAAGGGTTGGGTCGTGGACTGAAAGGCTCCATTCTAGACCCCGGACCGTTCAAAAGCTTAATAATTTGGATGAGGGGTTAGGGAATACGTAACAAATTCACAGGCAACACAAAGGCCAGGGGTATAGCAAACCCTTTATGGGAAGGGTTTTCCAAATTTTTCAGACCGTGGAACCTGTTAGATATTTTAAAAATGCCCACAACCCCTGATTAAAAGGCAAAGCTCCAGTGACAGAAAATTGACTGCCTTTGAATGGATTTTTTTCTTGCCCCTGGTCTCATGCAACCCCATCGAGTTCTCGCAGAACCCTTGGCTCCCACGGAAACAATTTGAAAATCGCCGCTGGAACTCTGAGCAAAGACAAAACTCAGCGGGAACAAATGCAAAACCATATGCTTGTCCTGTGTTAGCCATTATAAAAGCAGGAGGTCAGACAAAGATCCAAATTCTTTACGGTGGCTATAAGCCTCACCGCAATGCAGGAACGCAGGAGCTCGGAAAAATAAGCAAGCTTCCTTCAGGAGCCGAGGTCCCTTGTGGACCAATCCAAGATCCAGGAATCAGAGCCGAGTGCGGCCTTGCACCATCGGAGGTCAGCGAGGGAATCGGAAGCAGCAGCAGGAGCCCCCCCACCCCCCACCCGAAGTCCGATCCCCGAGCTCTTCGTTCATGGCACAGACTCCGGCATGCCTCTTTGCCCGAGTCGTGCCTCTTTCTGCTGAATGCCCCTGCCCCACCCACTCGACCTTTCCAACCTGTTCAGGCTCTCGGCCTGCTGCTGTGTTTCTGCAGCAAGTGGCTGGTTATCAGGGTGCTCCAGACCTGCAGGTTCAGCCTAGCAGGAACTACTTTCTGAGCCTCCTCTGCAGATCTCTGAGAGCCGCCGGCTCCTGAGTTGCAAGGCCAGAAGCTGCCTAACCCCACTCCTCTAATTCACACAGGAGGAAAAATCAAGGACAACGGTGGAACATAAAGAATTGTGGGGACCATACTGGCAGAATACATGCGTCAAGGATCTGAATATTTTGGTGGACTGAATACTGAACACAAGCCAATAGTGTGGTGCAGCTGCAAAAAAAGCAAATGCAATCCTAGGTTGCTTCAAAAGAAGAAGAATGTTAAGTCAAGAGACATCATGTTTCTCTGTTCTGCACTAGTCAGACCACACGTAGAATATTGCATCCTGTTCCGAGTGCTACATTTTAGGAACAACATTGACAGACTGAAGCATATCCCAAGGAGAGCAGCTGAGATGATAAGGGGCCTGGAACGAGGAGGAACAGTTAAAGGCACTGGGTAAGTTTAGCCTGGAAAGGAGAAAACTGCAGGGAGACATAAGAAATGTCTTCAAGTATCTGAAGGCCTCCTATGTAGAAAATGGGACAGAATTGTTCAGAGCTGTTCTGGAAGATGGGACAAGAAAGAATGAATTTAAATTACAAAGAAGATTTTGGTTGGACATCGGGAAAAACTTTATAATGGTAAGACCCGTTCAAGCATGGAGCCGACTTCCTCAGAAAGTGGTAGATGCTGCTCGGCTGGAGGTATTTAAACAGAGGCTGGGTGGCCACTGGCCAGGAAACTCTGCCCTTTGACTTTCTGAGGAGGTGATGTCACACGGAGGCTGCTGACACCCCAGTCACCTGTGCCTGCTAACGTGATTGCGCCATTGCTCTCAGGGCTGCACGGATCAGGACCTCACCTGGACTCCCCGGTTCCTCCAAGACCCACTGCTCGGCAGGACCTTCCCCGTCTTCAACAGCCGGCGGGGTTGTGCAGCTCTCACACCTGATCACGCCCACGGTACCTGGGAGGAATCACAAGAGCTCGTAGTCTTCCTATAGCAAGCCCACCCTCCCAAACCCTTGAAGAGATTAACATAAATGCGAACATGCGTCAACATTCAAAGAGAAGCACCCTTCCACGGATTATTTCCTCTCATTCAGCCCATATTATGTGATGAAACACAGATTCTGTAACTTGCTTTGTGACTGCAAAGGTGTTTAAACTGTGTATTTTTCTAGCTGCACAAAGCAACATGAGTTAATCTTTTGGAGCTTCCTTTTTCTGTGTTCACAAATCTTTTGAGAGATGTTTTCAAAGCCGTGTGAGAAGATGGAACTCACGAGGCACCAGGCCTTGGTTTCTACTTCCAGTTCATCAGGTCAACGAGAAAGCAGCCCAGAACGGCCCAGGAAACTGTTTTGCATAAGGAACAAGACTGCTGACCTCTTGACCTGAGTCTGGCAGGGTCACCGGGAGCTAATGCAGATACATGGCGCTCTCCTAATGGGGGCCAGGATAAAGCAATTGCCAGCCTACTGTGCCGAAAGCTGACCCACCACCAGCTGCTGCCCACCTGCCCGGCCACCCAGGGGAAGCAGTCCGCTTCTGGGAAGAGAGAAGACAAGCGGCTCGGACGCCCTTCTTCGATGGCAGAATTAGGGGACAGACAGTCTTTCATCCAGCGAAAAACCAACCGGCACTGCTGCTGTCCTCACTCCCTCTCCGCTGGCACCCCCACCCCCCAGAACCACCTGTGCTGGAGGCTGGCCTGGGTTCCCCACTTTCCCCTCCCCCAAGAGACGAGCAACACGAGAGTGGGCGTCTTCCTCCCCAGCAGGATTTGGGACTCCCCCGTAAGGGCAGCCCCACATGAGAGCGCCCCACGCGGCTGTGTCCTATGGGGTGAGGGTTGGACTAGATGATCCCTGGGACCCCTTCCAGCTCCACAGCCCTAGGGTTCCCCGTGCCAGGGAGCAGGGAAGGAAAACGATCAGTGGCTTCTGGCCCCCGACTGCAGAGGCACTCCGGTTTCTGTGGGACGTTCACACCAGTATCGGTGGGCATCACCCGAGAGCCACCAGCCAGCTTGCCAGGCCCTGCGGCTGTGCCTACGGGGATGCTCCACGATGTCACACCCACAGCACGCATTTTACGTGGGGCAAGTGAACGTTTTTAAAACATCAGAGTCCAAAATAGGGGGCTTCCCCATGGGGCTTGAACAATAGCCTACTGGAGTCTATCTTCCCAAGGCTTTGGATAAGCCTGGCATGGCGCCGGCACAATTGGATTCTGTGTAAAATGCACGGCAAATCTGATTTCTGTTGCATTAAGGGGCTAAAATATATGAAGCAAAGAGCGAAACAGGCTGCAGTTCTACAGAGTCTTCCAATGCGTTTCCTTCAACGCTTGACCACTAACGTTAGAGCTACGCTTGTAACTGAGCGTTGACGGAGTGAGAGTGGCCGACTGCAACCACAGGTGTCGGATGAGGAAGCATTAGACCGAGCTGTATCTCCTTACAGGAAAGAGCTGTAATCCGAAGCACAGCTCTAATGGCCACAGGCTGATGCGCGGTCCGTGGCCAGGAGAACACGCTGCTGGCCAAAGGTCTCGATCACATCTGCCGAAGGAGAACTCCTCGGGGCCGCTGAGTCATCCCGGCTAGCCAGCCCTTTCCTTCCCCTGGACGGGGAGGGGACGTCCCCACTACAAGGACACCTGCCGGGTCCATCACCAGCTTCCGTGTTTAAGCACCGCTGTTGGAAGAGGAACCCCAAACCGCAGCGGCTCGGCACAACATCTGCGGCCTGAGCCCTTCTGGGGCCACGGCTGAGAGCGGGCACGTGGCCAGCAGCAGCAGCCTGACGGCAATTACTGCTGTGACGTGGAGGAGGTTTGGCGGGAGTGGGTGGCCCCATTCACCTACTGCAGCAGGCAGGTAAATGCAGGTGTGGTAAATGTGGGTTTCACCACGCTCCCGCCCCCATAATTTAATAGGAATAGGCCTCAGCCTGCCCCGCACCCCCTCCCCAAATCACCGCTGCAAACCCCACCAAAAGCCGCACTTACCCAGTGAAGGGGGGTTCCTGGTCCCCTCCGGCTGGCCGTTCGCGGATCCCTGCCCGCAGCCCCCAGCCATGGCCTTCTGCTGCACGCTCTGCTGGACTTCGGCCAGCAAAGCTGCCTGAGTGGCCTCCATCGCCTGCCGCAGACAGAGAGGGGAATGAGACTCGCACTGGGACCAGGCGGACAGTCTTCCTTCTTCAGGCCCCCTTGCCCCACTCCTTCCCCAGGAGGGACGAGTGTCCATGGGCGGCTCAGGGAAGGAGCAAAGGGGGCCGAGCCAGTGTGAGTTGGCCAGGCGGGGTGGAAGGAAAGTGTATGAGGAAAAATATTCCAAAATGCCCCGTGCACTCAGAAAGTTAGCATGTCAGGGAAAGGGCTCGGCATGTATTTTCTTCTACATGCAGGGAGTGTTTATCCTGAATTGTCCAAAGGCTTTTCCTACAATAAATAGCCTTTATATGTACAATTAAAAAGTTGTGACACCCAGGCCAGCCAGCAATGCATTGCCCGGACCCTCGGCATGTCTGCTCCTGCTCGGAGACGAAGTCAGCCAGGCCGTGCTTCTGCGGGTGACCAGAGGGCTGTGGCCCTCCTGCTTAGCCCCCCCTCTAGCTGCTGCCCTCCGTTTGAAAGGCTGAATACTCCGCCAGAGCGGTCCCACACTTGGCGATCACGCACACTGCTCGCTTAGCCATGACCGGGGCCCCCGCATCCAGCACCAGGCAATTTAGCCGAGTGCCAAGCTGCCAGTTTCGGGAAGGTGGTTGCCAATTTCCACACAACACGCCAAAGGGAATGACCCAAAGCATGGCAAGGAGGGAAGGGCAGGGGAAGGTTACCCTCTCAGGATTAACTCCCGCTTGGTTGACCCAAGGCGGCTCAGCTCCCTGCAACTTGGGGGGGGGGGGTTTAAGCACTCGGAAGGGTACCCGTTTCTCACCTCTATGGATTGGTCTTTCCAGCGAGAAATTAGCTTGACAAATGAACGATTATCTGACTCAGAAACAGGAAACCTAAACGTGTCTGAAGTAGAAGCAGCATTCATTGTCAGCGAAGATCCGGTTCCTACAGAACAAGGTACAATTCCCTGGCAAGGGACCCTTTCCTTAACGGTGGGCCCAGGGTGATGGTGGAGTGCGGAAGGGCCTTTGCCCCACGGCACACGGCTGCAGACCAGAACCGACCACGCTGGCCCAGTGGGGGTCAGCCGGCAGATCAATGTCTGCCGGTTTCCCAGTCCAGGGCTGAGAGAGGGGGGTGGGCCAAGGCCACTCAGCTGGCCTTCGTGCCCAAAGCAGGACCAGGATCTGCCTCTCCCGTCTCCTAATCCGGCCCCTTAAGCAGGACATCCCGTTAACTTTCCCATGCGTGTGCACACACGCATACATGCACACGTGCTCTTTCCCCCTTCTACTTTATCTTTTAGCTCTTTTTCCTTACAGTTCGGTGTTACCTATGCTAGTTGTTTCTTTCTTTTACTGTGTTTTTGGCCTACGACCGTAGAGCAAATAAATAAAATAAATTATATTTATGCTTGCCTTTGCTCCTGAAAGGTTTTTGGTCAATTTTAAAAGCAAATGTATTTTGTAAACTCTTGCATACCTTTAAAATAAGGAGAAGCTTCATTTTGTTCAGAGGCAAAAGCCTGTAAAAATCTAACATCTTATCTAATTATTCTCACAAAATAGATACTGAAGTGCACTCTTACTATTCTTTCAGCACCAAAGTAGGATTTCTATTTGGCATTTGAAAAGATTGCATTTTCTTAACCTGCCTATACTCATGATCATTTGTTGCCTTGATTGTGAAGGAGATTGTGGAATTTATATTTTGTTTAAATAATGTTCAGTTCTACTGCAGCCTGTGCTGAAATCCATTAAATTAAGGAGACACGGAAATGCCCTGCTCCCCGGCAGGGCCTCTGGGATATCAGGGGCTTTCAGGGCTTGGACGGCTCAGACAACGCTGGGTTCGCCACTGACCCTTCCTTTGGGAAACAGGGTTCCTTCATCACAACGTGCACCTAGGAAGCCAACAGGGTCTCTGTCCCCAAGACGCCCGATACTCACGTTGAGAAGACTCTGGGTTAAAACCAGCCAGCCCCAGAGGTGCTGCAGGTCTCCCTCTGCTGCGCACCGGCTCCAGTTTCACAGGGCTGAAAGGCAGAGAGATCACCTGTCTCTCACGCGGACCAGCAAGGTGCCCACGGTCACTATGGGACTGTGTACAAGTGATGCTGATTGGTGTGTTTGCTTGATTCCATTTATATAGCTGCCCATCTCGCATACGAGACTCTGGGTAGCTCACAACCTGGTGAACTAAATGCGAGGAAGAGGAGGAGGAAGAGGAGTCAGTGCAGTCAAAACCAGCAGCTGGTTGTGTTCCTGCAAGCGGGGGTGGCAGTCAGAGGACGCAGCAGCGCTCGGCCAGATCTTCCTTCGTGGAAGAGGGGCACCCGATGCAAGGAAGTCCCGAGGAAGCAGGCAAGCAACCATGGAGACAGTAGGCTATCCTGCGAGTGGCATGTAACAGGCAACCCCTGTTCATCCCTCCGCTTCTTCCAACTACGGCAATCAATATGTTCCTTTCAGGAAAAGCTAGGCAACCTTACCTGGCCCCTTCTGAAGGCGTGTTAATTATCCTTTGCACTAAAGACATCCTGCTCAGCAAGTAAGCCAGAGTTAGCCTTTGCTCGGTAGACGCAACGGCATTTCGGCACCCGTTCTTCCTGCCCGCTTGCTCTTGGGTCACGCTGCAGTATTTACTACATAAAGGCAGCACTTTGCTGGAAAACAGGTTGACCACCTCCTGCTGCGTTTCCGCCCTTCCCGGATTAGCGCTGCTCCACCCTGGCAACATCAGGGCGAGATAACTGTCTTTTGAAAGTCGTCCAAAGGAGACTGGAGAGAAGAGTCTCCGGATACCCAAATACCGAACACACAGACTGTCCAACTCTCTGTTCGCACCCCAAGGGAAGACGCAGGACAAAAGGAGTTTGGCTGCGTCTGTGGCCACAGCCACGCTGGTCTTTCCGGAGGACGACCTTTTCGCCTTCTTGGAGCTCTTCGCTTTCTTGTGCCTTCTGATGCCACCACCTGGCTCCAGAGCTCCAGCCGCCTGCTTCTCCCCAAGGTTTTGTTCCTCGCTCGCCGCCCTGACTTGCCCATTGGACCCAGAAGTCCTGTTTCTCCTTAGCATCAGCGTCCTTTTCTCAGCTGCGCTTCTGGCCCGCTTCAAGGTGTCGAAAGTGTGGAACGAATTGGAGGACTTCATCCCGCTGACCTGGGGGGCACAGAGCGACTCCACCAGCTTCTCCAAATCGAAAAGGAGCACATTGACAGGTGCGCTCCCCCATGTTGTCTTCAGTGGCCAAATAGCAAAAGGCCCCTGAGCCCAGCAGAGAGTAGTTAACTGGAAGATAACATTTTAATGATTTAGTTAATATTGCCATAGCCAGTGCAATAATTATAACTAAATAGTGTAATAAAATATTTATATTCATTTATATCCAATTCAGGTGGATATCACATAACAGTAAGTGCAATCAGTAAATATGCCAATATTTCAATTTGAAAAGAAGAGTAAACAAGACAGTACTGGAAATAGCAAAACACCAAAGCCACAACAAAATGACATAAACGTGTTTCCAGTTTGTAGTGAAAGAGCCATGAAGAGAAAGCCTGGTGAACTTTAACTACTCAGAGAGACTCCTAGGGTCAATCCATCGGCAGCGGAGAGGCTGTGGGTCATCGGCCACAAGCACAGGCTGTCCGGTCCTTCCAGGGACCCCCACTCACTCTCCAGGGCTCTTCCTGGGGATCCTGGGGGCAAGTGAAAGGGGGAGAAAGAACAGGAGCAGGCGTAGACGGTCCCTGACCTGGACAACAGCTTGGGTCATAGGATGCTCGGAGCCGCCCTTTAGTCTGAAGGCCCAGATCCACCGCAACAGGCCCGTCCATCCTCCAGAGCCACCGCCCGCTAAGCATACGGTTCCTCTTCCCCCTCCCACCCCCAATCCTCTTTCGCTGGAGGTTTCCCGTTGATTGCAGCCCTCAAGGCAACTTACAAACAGCTTCGTAAAACCAGCTCAAATATGAGGCGCATATAATTACACAAAGGAAACCACAGCACGAAAGAAGTCCAGGCTGAGGCAGCAGGCCAAATTTAAAATAATAAAATAGCAACATTTCAAAAGCCATGCCGCCAGCAGTGCCCACGTGCCCACTGAAAACGTATTCGAGGGGAATCATCCTATCTCCTCATCCACCCAAATCTTAAGCTCCTCGCGGGTCCCAAGGGAGGCGTGGCCTGGCCGGGAGACCGACGGACAAGGGGCGCCGAGCAGCCCACAGACGGCGTCTTCTGCAGAGGTCGGGTTCCGGTGCGCCAGGAAGGTGGCGGAAGCCAAGCCGGGCAAAGCGAGCAGGTCGGCCTCCCCATCTTTAACATGATACCGTAGTAAACACAAGGTTCTGAAAACAGCCTGTGCTTCACAAAGCTTCTAGTACCCTCCACGTCCAGTTGTGGCTAACATGGGAATCAGCAAGCCAGCCGAGAGCACCCTTCCCGGATAGGATAGCAGTGGCAGCAGAGACGGTGAGAAACGCCCTAAGAGGACGAGCATGCGCCCAGCGCGGATGCATCCAGTGGCAAAGGTAGAACAAAGCTATTGACGTAGATGCTCTAAGCCCCAACAGGCTGATCCCTCTTTCAGACGTTTCAGGAGAAAAACTCAGGCAGATAGGCTGGAAATGAGGAAAACTGAAGACTGGCACTACCCAGTGAGCTTCTGAGACTGAGACGGACATGAACCTGGATCTGCCTGGCCCCAATCCAGCTCACAATAACCGTGAGAGCCTGGTATTGATCCTTCTCCTGGGAAGCCCAGCCCTCCATCCTGTTCAGGGTTGCCAAGCGAAGTCCAAAACCGCCAGGGAATTCCTGGAAGCTTGTCTAATTCCCAAGGTTGAACTGCTGAGGTGGTGATGTAGAAGAAGCCCCACAGGGTGCCCTCAGGTCCTTGGAACTGGGCATTCCAAAGATGGGCTGGCCGGCCGGCAGGCAGGAGAAGAGTCATGGGGTGGGGGGAGAAAAGGGGGAAGACCCGTAACAGGAAAGCTTTCATTCACACAACCAGCAGCTGCTTCACCTGATGACAGAAAGACCTTCTTCGATGAGCAAGTCTGCTGCAGGAAAATCTGCCAAATGCAGAGGAGCTGGACAATGGCCCACCCAGGCCTTTCTCTCGGTGGGCATCTCCTTCCGAGCCTGTGCAAAGAGGGTCAGCTGCTGAAGGGCCGGAATCTTCTTCGCAGGAAGCAAGGATCGCTTTGGCCATTTCCCCGCTTTCGTGGCGCTCCAGACTTCCTAGGCAAAGGGGAAAAGGAAGGTGAGTGTTTACAGCACCATGTCTCCACATTATTAATACCTCCCTTGCAATTTCCAGGATCAGGCCAGGCCAATAAATCACAAAAGGTAACACATTTTTAAAAATTAAAGAAGCCAGTGTGGATGTATAGCGATCCTCTGATAACCAAAATGTTACAAAGAGATGAGACACAATTGTTGAGAGAAACCCAAACCAGGAAATGTGGAGCTTTTCTAAAGGCTAAAATGCTACCCTCTAGTGGTCATCACAATTTTTGCAACCCAAATCTGGTCGCAGGGTTCCCCTAAGAACAAGCTTAAGGGATCACAATCCTTAACAGATAAGGATTCAGGGTCCATGGCTCTTCCACTAACCTGAGCTGCGATGATGATGATGATGAGATGGCCACTTGATGATGGCAAAGCTCCCTGCCATCTAATGGCCATCCAGATTTCCGCACTCTATTTAAGGGGTGTCTATCATTTGGGGTGAGAGACAGGAAGCAGATCTATTCAGTGCCTATTTTGCTTTGGCCTAATAACCACAACAGAAACGGCGTGAAAGGTCGGAGCTGCTCCTGGCCACAGGCTCGATTTTCTGAGGCCAGGCGGGGGGGCTGCATCTCACAGTCGGTGAACCTTAGGGCTACCCCCCCCCATTCTGCAACCTTTCAGGGTACTTGCAGAACTGCTGCGGAAGTTGGACCCCGCAAGCACCTCCTCCTCCAAAGGGGGGGCTGGTCTCCCGAATATTCCGGATTGGGCAGGTGAGGACTCACCTGCTCCTTTTCTGCTGGCAATCACAACTAGCCCTTAAGTCGGTAACCACCCCCCACGAAAGGGAGGCCACCTCTCCCCCGTCGATTTCAGCCCCCCAGCCTTAGGGAGCGCTCGGGGCTGCCCCTGCAAAGGGAGGGAGGGAGGGAGGGAGGGAGGGGGCAGAACCAGAACAGCCCTCCTTCCATCACCTGTTTCGATGTCCCAAACGGAGACGGAATTGTTTTCACACCCAACGACCAGCAGATTCTCCGCGGGGTGCCATCGTAACACCGTCACGGGAAAAAGGTGTTTCCTGGCCCGCAAAAGGCAGGCGCGCTCTTGAACGTGCAGGAGTGCGACGGAGTGGTCGCTGCACACGCAGCACACGAGCCGCTGGCCGTTCCTCTGCAAAAACAAGGCAAGGCGGCTTCCTCGGCTGGCCTGCGAGAGCCGGGCAGCCTTGGGGCGCTGGCGCTCCGGGCAGGAGGGGCTGCTGGCCGCTCCCTCCTCCGACCCCGGAACGCTGCTCCCCGGGGGCCAGGTCGTGGCACAGTCCCTGGCGGAGAAGGACCCCCCGCCGCCGCCGCGCCAGGCGCTCCGAGCGGGGAAGGGCCAGGCCTGGCCGCCGCCTTCCCCCTCCTCCCCTTCCCCTTCCCGGGACGGTGGGTGCCACAGGGCCACGGCGCACCAGGAGCGCGGCGCTCGCCGGGGAACCGCCTGGGCCGCCGCCAGTCACGCGCTTCCGCCCGCCCGCCCGCGCTCCCGCGCCTCACCCTGCAGCTGTCTGGCGAGAGGAGGAGGCGGGCGACGGGCCCCGCGTCCAGCGCGAAGCGGTGCAGCGCCTCCCCGGTAAAGAGGTCCCACCAGACGACGCCGGAGTCCCGGCTCCCGGAGAGGAGCCAGCGGGGCGCCGGCCGGCCGGGCAGAGCGAGCAGGGCCGTCACGCTGCTGCCGCCGGGGCCGCTCAGCACGCGGGGCGCGGTGGCGGCGTCTGCGAGAGAGACCGGGGTGGGCAGGAGCTGCGCGAAGGATGCGCCCTCCCGACCGCGGAGGCGAGGAGGACCAGGCTCGCCGCTTCCCCGGGTGCCCCGCCTGTCCCCTCGCTCGCCCGGAGGCGCCCGCACGTGTGAAAGCGGGGCGTCTGGCCCCCGGCGACCCACCCAGCCAGCCACTCCACTCCTGCGGGCGGGCCGGAGGGGAGCGTTGCCCTCTTGGGAAGCGATGAGCCTCCCCCTCCCCCGCCTGTGTCAGGACCGTCCTCTGAAGGGAAAGAGGGGAGCGAGGGCACCGTGGCAAGGCCCGAAAGGGCCTCTCCCCCATAACCCAGAAGGAGGGCCGGAGCCCTGCCTGCAAAGAAGGGGCTTGGGGTAGACAAAAGGGTGCGATGCATCTGCCAGGCTCTTGCCACAAGACAGGCTGGGCCAAGAGCCCTCTGGCCCTCTGTCAGCCCAGGACCCACCAGCTGGAGGCACCCACCACCCCGCGGAATCGGAGTTGGGCGGGGGAGAGAGGGAGGACGGGGCAGCACAGAGTGACACCAAGCAGGCGGTCACCCAGAGAGACCCCCCAGGGGAGCCAGAGCAGGCAGGGTAGGACGTGGAGAGGATGCTGGGGCACCCTGGTACAAAGGGTGCCCCGAAAGACCCTTGGCGGGAGGCAGATTCCATCCCGTCCCAGTGACGCACTGGGGTGCCACAGGCAAGGTCGAAGGCCCATGTGCTGAGGGAAAGGTGCCTCCGTGTGCGTTATTGAGGGAAAACTCCTGGCTGTGCAGCTGTCGGCAGGCCAAGAGGGTCAGGGCGAGTTAGGCCTCCAGGGAAGGAAGGCTTCGAAACGGTCGCCAAGAAGACGGCACGAGAGTGTCCCCGCTGTACCCAGGAAGACCTTACTTTGGAGAGATCGGGCGAGCCAGGGACACCCTGCCCCCCCCCCCCAACGTGAAGGACCTCAGTCCAAGAACAATGCTGCAGAAGCTCCCAGCCAGCTGCTCACCTTTCCGCAAGGAAGCGTCTCCCAGCAGCCTGGCCTTCGCAGCGTGCAGAGCGGGCGCTACGACGATTCTGCCGTCTTCACACCCACAGACCAGCTTCCCAAGGCTGGAAATGTATTCGGAAACCGTGATGGTAGCTCCCCAGAGGTGGCCAGGGCTGCCTTCCGCTACCGGACTGTGGGCGTTGAAGCTCTCCTGCAGGGTCCTGGACGCTGCCACTGGGATCACTGCAGAGGAAAAGCAAGGAGCCATGGCCCCTGCCTGTCTGTACCCTTGAGAAGAGGTGGGTCCCTCTAGATCAGTCCCCTGCTCATCCAAATGCCTTGGACAGAGCATACGCAGAACAGGAGGGTGCGCACCCCCCCCCCGCACACACACACCCTGACATGGCATTCCCCAGCCACACACGGCTGCTTCCACGCCCTTGAGGTAGCCCTGGGGCATCTTGGCTCCCAGCCAGCGACAGCCTCATTCCCCAGGAATTGGGCTCAGCATTTTAAAGCCACCCTGTATGGTGTGGTCGTAAACTGTACCATCTGACCACAGGGTTGAAAAGAAGCACTTCCTTTTCTAGGTCCTGGTTCTTCCCTGGATTCGGGCAATCTTGAGGAAGGAGAGAACTCTCTCTCCAGATCTTCTGCCACCTGAATATTTTAGACATTTTTTCAAAGCAGATGGTGCAAATTTTTTCTCACAGAAGTTTTACCTTGTGAAAGATAAGATCTGGCGAGAAGCCACTGCCCGTGTGCGGTCTCCCTTCCCAACGCCCATACTATCTAGCAGCGATGCACCTCCGAACCCAGATCACCCTTCTGAGTAAAGGTCCCGGAGCTTATGCTAAGCGTTCCCCGTCTTCACCTTTCGCAGTGCAGCTTCAGAAGTAATGAAAAAATGTCTGAACCTTTTGGAGAGCCATCTAGAGTTGAAACAGGCACATCGGGAACATGCCACAAAGTAATCCTCCCAGAAGATTGTCCAGAATAAAGGATCTTATAAAAGGGCTCCTTCCTTTCGTTCATGAAGCCCATGATGTAAGAGAAACTCTATTTAAAATAAAATCCCAGAAGAGGAGCTGTGTCAGCTGATTTCAGGACAAACAAGACTTTTCCGGCATCTTTGCGGGGCAGCTTATGGGCCCCCCCAAGTCCCTATCCACGGTTTGCAGATTACTTCTGCCTCTTCTCCTGGTCACAGTCTCTCTCTGTTTCCTTGCATGTTAGCGCAGTGGTCAAAGAAAGGTATGCATTCCCGATATCATATTTCACCTTTCCTTAAGGCTTGTGTTCCTCTAGAAGCTTAAGCTACCGTTTCCATCCCACACGTTTTATCCTTGAAACAGCCCGAGGCTGAGAGTGGCCTCCAATCACCCCTAGGTGGTTTTTCAGCTTCAGACACACAAATTTAGAGATGCGGGAAGCATGAAAGAAAGCGAGGAGGAGCCATTTTGAAATCCTTTAATTGGGGATTCCAATAGCAAATTGAAAATCCTTTGTGAAAATGCCCCTACACTGATGTTCGATTCCTAGATTTATCTGCCTTTGGTTGGTAATGGTGCTTGCTCTCATGGAAACCCAGTGGAGCCTTTAGAAACCAGGACAACTTACTTTGTTATCCTCCACATCAGTAGAACAGAGCAGAACAGGACGGACTGTTTCTTTCAGCACCCTTCCTCTGGACGGTGGGAGGCTCCGAGAAAGACCACTGAAGACGCAGGAAGGGGAGGGTCAGTTTTCTGGCAGTGCGTGTCCAGGGTGGTAAGCTCCATTAAAAAGTATTTGTCTCAAACCCTTCCTTCTGGGAATCGCCCCCACAGACAAGGCCTCCCTCCAACAAGAGCAGCAGCTGCCTGACCCCAAAGGAAGCCTCTTGGCCCAAAGGGGGGGGGGGCAGTCAGGACCATAGAAATGTGGAAGGGTTCCCTGGTTCAGCTGCCGCTGCTGCTCCTGGTGCTTCTGCAAACTCCCTTGCGTTTTGTGTCTCACCTGTTCAGCAGCTGGTAAATGTAGCCGTGCCCATCTTCTGTCCAAACGATCAACCTGTGGGCAGCGAGGATTTCCCCCCCTGACAAGGACTGGCTGCCTGGGCTAAATTCAGTCCACAGCAAGCAGAAGTCACAGTAATCGTACACCTGAAGCCGGAGACAAAGAGGGGGAAGGTGACCCCCGGTTGCTCTGAATGGGGGAGGGGGGATCATCTCTAGTTCCGTGGACAGCCCACCCACCCTGCCCAGAGTCTGCTTCACTCCTGTCCGAGGAAGCAGCTGCAATTGCAAAGCATGGGGGGAAGAGGTGGAGGCTGCCTGGCAGATTCCTAGGCGGGGGGGCGGGGGTCTTTCTGTCCAGCGAGTGCACTGGCACATCCGGGAACGTCCTGGCCAGACAGTTCACCAGCTCAGGGCGTAACGGTTAATTCACAAAACTCATCCAATCACTGAAGTCGTTAGTTGTTTCCGGGCAAAACCGTGGAAGGAAATGCCCAGAACAACAAGGTTCATTTTTCAAAGGCAAGAAAATTCTGCTTCAGTTCTGTTACAGTAAAGGAATGAAACGCAAACGTTCAAATTCTGGTACAGGTTGAGTTTAGTTTCTCAAATTGGGGGAGATGGATCTGTGTTGAAATCAATAGCATAAAACATTAGCTTGGTCTACCCATCATTATTGTTTTGTATGACTTAATTCTCTATTATGATTTGTATATATGGTTATTTTTTCAGTTTTCACTCATCCTCTGGATTCTCATAAGCTCTTAAAGTTATTGGTGAAGGAAATGCCTCATATTCCATGTATTGCATGTATAACAAGTACCTTCCAGCAGGTGGAGAATACCACTAAGAGAAGCCTCTCCGTGTAAGTGCAAAAGCGGATTGCGCTGCAGAGTGTACATTCCAGTGACTGGGATTCTCTTTCATAAATGCTTTGCTTCTCCTGAAAATTGAAAGAAAAAGAAAATGTCATTTGGGGGAGGAATAGAGAAAAGAAAAATACCATCGCCTATTAAAAAGATCATTGGAAAGGTAAGAGTTGACTCAGTGGGTCAGCTGACTTGATTAAGAGGGAAGAATTTACGTCTCCCAAATATGGGTCTTGGTGTCCAGGTGCAACGCCAGCCAGACTTAGCGGGGGATAGCTGGGTCTTGAAAGGGCTTGACCTCCTTTTCCAGTCTATTTACCTTGAGTTCTTCTGCGTAACTGCATGCGTCCCAGGTATGATGGCACCCTTTGCCAGTTCTCTTGCAAGGTTTCAGCAATGCTGCCTTGTCTGGGACAGTCTGGGACTGTATGAGGCCTCCATGACACGCTCCGCCCTCTTACAGGTTACGTGAAGTAAAGCCCAATGCAAGAGACCAAGCACACAGAGCAAAAAACGCAGGCAGAAGTGGCCCATGGACTGAAGCCTTGCTGCTCATACGCTTGTTTCCTCATATGACTGACTGACGAAAGAGTTTACAGTATATGGCGGTCGCCCTTGTACTAAACATAGCGTCTCTACAGAGGACCTTGGTGGCGGGGACAAGAGGGAAGCGGTCCAGCTCTGAAACCACCTTTGACAAGTACATCCCTTAAGCGCCTGGTTCTCCTGAAAGTGAAAAGGGGTTGTGGAGGCATCATGACATGTCCTGGGATCGCCCCCACGTTCCTTTGTACTCCTACGGAACAGACTAGTTGCGTGGTCTTATGCCAGGGCTTTCCAAAGTTTTCTCCGCGGCGACACACCAACCGGCGTTGGTGTGTCGCCACGGGAAAACCCAGAAGTGCGGCAGCGTGCAAAAACCCGGAAGCGCTGATGATGATCAGCGCTTCCGGGTTGTGTGGCGACACACCAGACTGTGTGTGGCAACACACTTTTGTGTCGCGACAGAGTTTGGAAAGCTCTGTCTTATGCTGAAAGCCATATCTGACTTGGGGCAGTTAGGAAGTTGTGTATATTTTCTGGTTTGGAGTATATATGGGTTTTAAGACTTGGACTCTTCTAGGAAATTTGTTCCAGAAATATAATTCTGACTGAGTCTTAGGAATTGTTTGCAAGATAAATTATTTTCTAATTATTCTGATCTGTCTGGGATTGGAACTGTATCTTCAAAAAATCTGAGCTGGGTTTTTTTTCTGTAAAGTCCATGTCACGTTTTGTCATTGTGTTTAATGTCAAATACTATCACTCTTTTCCAGGTGAAAATCTCCTTTGCATTCAGTGTCGGGCCTGGGGGTGAGCTGGATGCAGAACTTCCAGAAGCTTCAACACCACGTGCGCCCTCACAGGGATGTTTCCAACCATCCACCATCAGCATTTCCTGACGGACAGGCCCAGATTACAGGCCATTGCTGCTTCTCACCTGTATCCTGCTGATCGAAGATGACAAATCCCAGACTTTAAGGTCTCCTGCCACAGACACTGCCAGCAGAGAGTCCTCTGGAAGAGCAACAACAGGGCGGCTGTTGGGGAGCCAGAAGCAAGGGCGCGCAGGGTGGTGGGCAGGAGAACGGTGTGAGGCGTGCTACCCTTGCGCGCCAGAGAGGACACGGGAGGGCCGAGATCCTGCCAGTGCGGCTAAACCCGGCCCCAAAGGAGGGCTCTCCTGCTGCCCCGCTCTATGCCAGCGGGCGTTGCACCCATTTGGGGCTCTGGCAGCCGCCCACTCAGAACCTGCAGGATTTACGGCCGCTCTTCCCCTCCCCCACACCGCCCTCCCGGGAGTCCGAGAGCAGGCAACACGGTTTCAGCGCCCGGCAGGCAGTCGTGTGTTTCCTTCTAGGACAGCCAGGGCCTAGGAAGTGCTGGCCAGAAAGAAAGGATCCCACGGACTCCAGCATTCCTCCCGGGCAGCAGGGAGGAACCGCTGGGAGTGAGCCTGGGAATTAAGCCATGAGCCCCTGCGTGTCTCGCCAATTCCCGTAACTTCAAAACAGGCAGGTGCCCCCCCACTCACCCAAGGGATTACAGGTATCCCTCTAAAATTCTTCACTAATCCTCCTGCATACTCTCTTATCTACGGAGAAACACTGTGATCCCCCCACAGAAGCATCCACTTTGCATGCTTTTGACAGCACACATACCTTGAATCCTCAGAGAATGCACTAAGCACATGCAGCTGATCCAGTCTGAAGAGGAAGAAGAGGTTAATGTGTGAAGCACAACCAGGGTCATCGCATCAATAATGAGGATGTCGTGATACTGCCCACAACAGAGCAGCCAGCCCTCTCCTGTCATGCGAAATGAGCTGTGGTAATACTGTACAAGGGGAAAAGACACAACAGATTAGCTCGCAGGACCAAGGCCCACTGAGAAGCACATCTGTTATCCTGACAGCGACTCCTGAGAGACGCAGCTGCTAACCCTAACCCTAACCCTAACCCTAACCCATTAGCACTGAGCAAGCTTCACGAAACAGCATGCGTCCCCAGAGGTGCATGGATCAGGCCGAGAGCATTCTGCCCTCTAGTGGCTGGCCAAGCTGATGCATCTGGAGAGCTCACCAACAGGCACCCTGGTCACGGATCACCTCCAGCCCATCCTAACAGGCTAGAAAGGGAGTCCTGTGGACCCCTTTCCATTTCCATTTCAACCTCATCTCTGTGCTGTTCCAAAGGTGCATACAGAAGATACTCCTTCCTGGCAGCTGCGTGTCCTTCTGCAGGAAAATGCAAGTGTGCCAAGGAAATGCACCACCCCTAGAGCACAGGACTGAGAGGTCATGCCCAAGCGGGGGAGGGACTTCTCCTTGCCTCTCGCCCATGATGCAAGCAAACCGTATGAGTGCCACACGTGCCTGAGTTCTGTTTATAAATGTTTACCGAGCATTCTAATTCTACACTGGATACGGCTAAACAGGCACTGCAGTACGAAACAGGTCATCGCAATAGAACGAGGCCATTGAAGATCGTGCAGCCCGTCTTGCACCTTGTTTGGTTCCGTCTGAGGCCAGCGGCCTCCTCGGCACTACCTCGGCCTACAGCAACCTCGCAGGTGGGTTCACTCCCGCTCATGGCCCCACCGCTAGACAGACCAGCAGCAAGAGCAGGAAACGTGCTCAGCTCTGCCGGTGCGACGGGGCGTCTTGTCCAGTCTGTTCCTTCCTTCCAAAGTCAAAGAGGGAAAGGCAGGAACCGCAGCAGCACGGCGGCTAATGGACGCAACGCCATCCAAAAAAGAACTAGCACGCCCGATCTGCTCTGAGCATTCCTGAATCTGCAGTGCTGGACTTCTAAGCATTTTGCTGAGACCTTCCTTCAGGTGTCCCCTGCAGGAAGGACAGCCTTTACTCAGATTTTTAAAAATGTAGGTATAAAACCCAAGGTGCGTTCAGTTTACTCCTTGCTCTCCTACGTAACGTTGTAACAAAACTACTGGAGACATCAAAAAGACCTGTGTAAGAAGCAGCTGCTAGGAGATGCTCCTCCAGAAGGATGTTTTCTACTTACACAGATGGCTGTGTGCCGAAATGGAAGCCTTGTGTCCTCCACACACTGTCCACTGGTGATGTCCCAAATGCTCATCTCTCTGCCAAAAGAGCAATTAATGATGTGCTATGTTATCACGCTTTATCAACGGACTGGAACAATGATTCAGTGTGCCACAAGAGCTTTTCTGTGTTGTGAACTAGATCACAGGTGGAAGGTTGTGTGAACATTCTGGAGAGTTTACCAGCTGGGCCATCAAGTCCCTTCGCTTCTGTTTTGGCAGTTGCACCCTGCTGCGGCGCAACTCTTATCAAGGGCAAAGCAATTATGGTTCCCATTACAACTCGTTAAGAGGTCTCATCAGTAATCCCAGGTTGGAAGACCAGGAAAGCCCGTTCACTTTGCCAAACCTAGACTAGCCACGGACCTTCTGTAGAACCTGTGCTGTTCGGGGCAGATGAGGCTCCGTTATGAAACGGTGGCCCAGGAAGGCAGCGGCAGCGTGGCCAAGGAGCTTCCAGGAATTATTTAGAAGGTTATGGAGCGCGCTTCAAGTTAATTCTTGGATAAAGATACACAGAAATGTTTTAACTTCCTCCATCTCATGCTTGTTCACGTTCATATGATCCCCACTCTATTTAATGGGGTCTACGTCTAGTTAAGAACGTGGAAGATTGCAATCTAAATCTACTTCATTTGGTACTAGTCAAGACTCCCTCAAATCAGGCTCAACTCCTGGTGTCATGACTACTTGCTTATAACTGCAGTTTTCTGGACATTAATACAGCGTGGTTTGTCCTTACCTTTCTTCAACTTGCCCAATTTACCTTACAGCTTTGGATTCTCCTGGTGGCCTCCCTTCCAAGGACAATCGGGTCCCTGCTTAGCTTTTTTCAAGATCAGATAAAATTAGCTAGGTATTACTTTCCTTTTTTAAAAAAACAAACCTCCTAATGCATATTGTAGCTTACTCTGTGGAGAAATGGAAATCCTTGCAGCTTCTTAATAGAATTTTTTTCCAGGAACAATCCACCCAGAGCCTAGTGGACCAGCTTTTTGCCGGAAACGTCCAAGGAGAGAGTCAGCCTTGTGGGGGTGCCTAAGGCTATGTTTAAACCTCTCTGTTTTTTACCAGCTTTTGCTTTAAAATGCCAGTGTGGGATTTACTTTGAAACTTAAGGGGTAAATTACAGTGAAATCAGTTATTTTACTGAAATATGAAAAAAAAAATTCTTTTTTAAATAAAGGGTAAGGCTCACCTTTCCTCACCTAGGGTGGAGCCGTTCTGCCAATATTCCCATGAGCTGTCTTAAAGAAAGCCTAGGAAATGGCTTTGTCCCACACACTGAATAAGCAACCTTGCTTGTATGAACAGGCCTATGTTACAGGTAGGCTACATGAGGGTTCTGGAGTTTCTGGAGAACGGATCGTGGCTTATCCCTTCTTTGTATTTCAGGAGATCGGTCTTCCCTTTCCTCTGGAGCCTCCTACTGAGGAGGTCCCTCATTACAACCTTCCAGGGCTCTTCTGTCGCTTGCCCCCTTCCTCACCGGAAGTCTCTAGGACAGAGCTTTCCAAACTGTGTGTCGGGACACGTTAGTGTGTCGGCTGAAGTGTCTGGGTGTGTCGCGGCTGCTGCTGCCTCCGAACCCTGCCAGGATTCCGCACAGGTCCTAGTGCCTGCCTTGTGCCTTGCTGCCTCCAAACCTGCCCTGCCAGGATTCCATGCAGGTCCTAGTGCTTGCCTTGTGCCTTGCTGCCTCCAAACCTGCCCTGCCAGGATTCCGCACAGGTCCTAGTGCCTGCCTTGTGCCTTGCTGCCTCCAAACCTGCCCTGCCAGGATTCCGCACAGGTCATAGTGCCTGCCTTGTGCCTTGCTGCCTCCAAACCTGCTGTGATTCCACGCAGGTCTTAGTGCCTGCCTTGTGCCCTGCTGTAAGAGTGTGTCGCGAAATGATGCTCTGCTGTAAGAGTGTGTCGCAAAATGATGCATGTCTAAAAAGTGTCACCAACATGAAAAGTTTGGAAAGCTCTGCTCTAGGAGATATTCATACCAGCCCTGACCTACATTAGCCAGAATTACCCTTGCAGAAAAGCCACAAGGGACCAGTGTCGATGGCTCCAAAACAGTTCCTCTATTTCCTTCAACTCAGAGCTTTTCCTAGAGGAAGCACCATGGGAAATGCAAAGTGACTGACCCATTCTCGGTAGCACTGACCACGTATGGCTGCTTCTCAAACTCCCTCGCCTTTGCCAGACACGTCACGGATGCCGTGTGCCCCAAAAGCATCTGCTTCGATGAAATCTAGAAGGGCGGAAAGTTAATTATCTGACAAGGTCAAGGTGACTGACTACAGAGCGGAGAAATGGAAAGAATG
Source organism: Charina bottae (assembly GCA_023362775.1). Classification (NCBI taxonomy): domain Eukaryota; kingdom Metazoa; phylum Chordata; class Lepidosauria; order Squamata; family Charinaidae; genus Charina; species Charina bottae. The sequence continues at coordinate 24,276,519 of JALMGJ010000010.1, read as the reverse complement.
AGATGAGGAGAGGCAGGCACTGCCAGAGGCTGTTCCTGAAGGGCCTGCTAGTTCTGCTTGGGGAGGTGCCGCAAGAGAGGGCCCTCCTCTGGCCAGATGTCAGACGGGGGGGGGGGGGGGGCGGGCCTGGAAGGGGCGAGGCGGCTACCCGGCTCCACCTTTCACACCTGGAGATCTGGCCACAGGTCCCAAAGACAGACGTGGCCTTCGTGGCTCCCCGTGACGATAGTTCTCTGGTCGTCTGCGATGAGGATAGCTGTGATGCTGTGGGGTGGGGCTTGCCTTCCCCACAGGGGCACCATCTGAACATAGTCCTTCATAGTGAGTTCGCCTGAAAGAAGACGAAGGGCATTTTTAAGAGCAGGTAGAGACAGGAGTTTTTCAGGACCGCAGCATAGCTGGCTGCTTTCCTTCCGCTTTTAAATATTTCTTGTTCATAGTTTTCCTTACCTAGAGTTTTTGGCTAGTTTAGGCAAATATGAATCAAGAGAATATAATGTCAGTGTTCCAAATAAGTTAATTTTCTCCCTTGACTTGTCTAAAAATGGACAAAGCAGCCAGATAACTAGAAGGAGGTTGGCCCCTCCATCCATTCCAGGATGTTAGAGTGAGTGGTCAATTTTACATTCATTTTCATTTTGCTTTAGAATTAGTAGGATGAGCTTGGTTGCAAAAGGGACTGAGTGGGCAGAGTTGAGTCTCTTGGTATCCGCTTTGCCAGCCATAGTCACAGCCATTTTAATTGGGCCTTGGTGAATTGGAGATTGTCACATGCCAGGCAGGGGTGCTTATTGATGATGCAATAGCTGGCTCTGTACGTGCCACCTGGCTGTCTCCCCCCCCCCTCAGCCCCCCTCAGTGGCAGCTCTGGGGTGCTCTGCCCGCTGGAAAGCACCTTTTGCAGTTGTAGTAATCCACGCTCTGCTGACTTTCTAGGTGGTTGGTGCAATCCGTTATATCCAAGACTACCTCGGAGAAAGGTCTGGAGACTTTAATTAGTCCAAAATGGGCTGCAAGGCTGTTGGTCAAGAATAACCACGTAACGCCTGGAACTGTTGTTGCCGGGTAGAGCAAGACTCCCGAAAGCCAGGCAGAGTCTCCCCGGGGAACCAAGGTGGGGCAGCACTCGCACTTCCTCCTCCCTTTCCAGGCTCAGCTGGATTTAACCTAATCTCCCTCTTCCTCAAGGCCATCTCTGTGCTCTGTGCATGTATTTGGTGAACTGCATCTAGATCAGCCTTTCTCCACCTTTTGGCCCTGGAGGAACCCTTGGAATATTTTTCAGGCCTCTGGGAACCCGTGCACATTCAGGCTCAAATACAGGCCAGAAGTTACAAAATTGTTTTATTTGTTTTCATGGGTAGGCCATGCACTAACAGTGTTCTTAAACTAAAAATAGAGAATGAAACTTTCCTCTTTAATGTGAAGTTGCCCAAAATTGAAATAACTTGTTAAATAAATCGTGATCTCCCAGGGAACCCCTAGGGACCTCTCGCGGAACCCCGGTTGAGAAGTCCTGGCCTAGAGAGCTGTGCCCCGCAGTCTGTTTAATTAGTCTATATACATGTGATGAATGAATGAATGAATGAATGAATGAATGAATGAATGAATTTTTCAACTGTAAGTTTCTTTGGGATACCCTTTCTAAGCTAATGGCCACTCAGAAAAGACTTTAGAAACAAACAAAATAAACAAACTGGACAATATGGAAATGGGTTGGATAGAAGTGTAAGTGGCCACAAAATCACACAGGAGGTGGACTGGCCAGGTCCAAAGGTTGCACAGACCAGATGGTGTCTGCCATGAAGCCCAGAACCGCCTCTGAAGCAAAATTCACTCTAAAGGTGCCGGCCAGACCAGATTTGGGAGAAGGAGTGCCAATTGCCCGTCCTCTGTTCCTGAAGGAAGCGGCAACAGGTTTGCTCATTGCATTTTTGCACTGCCCAATCCCGAGATTCTGGGCAGGGTTCAGCGGCCTTAAATAATGTAAAAGAGCCGCCGCAGCTACTCCGGTTAGAAACCCGCCCTGCGACGGCACCACATCGCCAGGGCACCGAATGCCTGCCGAAAGAGGAAGGTTCACCTCTGCTCGAATGGCAGGAGCTAAAGCATGATGGGGCAGCTCTGCAAAAGAAAGGAGGGAAGGAGCTCCAAAGCTGGGCACGAGCCAGACCCAAGCCGGTCTTGGTGAAATGCCCGGAGGGACAGTGTCCCCTCCTGTGACCTTGAACCCACTTTGCACCCAGCCCGCTGCCTTGATGTTACAGTCCTGTTTTGGTTTCTGCTACACAGAAGCACCCACTCCTGTTGGAAGGGTACACAGGAGTCCTGGCCGTCAGGACAGGGAAACAAAGTCACCCTTCTTCCAATGTGCCCCTCTGTTCTAGAGGGGAGGGACACTTCGCCATTCCAGTTCTTTGATACGTTTGCATAATCCCCCCCCAAGCGGAGGAAAACGGCACCCCTCAACCACAGAGACTATTCGTGCCCAGCCCTGCTGCTCTCTGTCCTCCGGGCATTTTGCCAAAGCGAAGAAGGGTAAGAGACTGTGATGTTGGCAGCCGTGCAGTGATCCATCAGCTGCTGACCAATTTTCAAGCTACTGGTCGAACCTAAAACAGTCTGAACGTTGGGGTTACCCAGTACAACTAGAATAACACTGATGTTCTTGCAAGGCTGGCCGGCTGGTGCCAGCCCCCCAGGATCGTTCTTCCTCTAGAGAATCAGTCTGAAGGAGAGCCCGAGTCTGCCCAGTGGACCTTGCCACCCTGTGGTTTCCCTGTGGCCAGGAAGACGCCTGGCCCGGGCTGAAAAGACACGGGCGCGCCCCCCCTTCCCCTTCGCCCTCCCAGAGCGGCCCCGGCTGGCCCGGGGGCCGGGGGAGCGTGCGCAGACCGGCATCTGGGTCTTGTTCACGCGCAGCCGCCGCCGCTGCCCTTCCTTTCCCCTTCCTGACCTGGGGCTGTCCAGCGGCAGTCCAGAGGGAACTCTGGATCCGGGAGGGGACGGGGGGCGGGGGGGACCGGCGGGGGGGGCCCTAGCCCTGCACTCTCTGAGCCCCGTACTCACCGGCTGGAAGCGGGGCCGTGGCCCAGGCGAGGGCTCAGCAGACGTCCTTGGGAACGGCCTCCAGCTCCTTCCTCCTCGGCCGCGGTCACGCTTCTGACGGCGGCTCTGGGGCGGCTGGGAGCGCCGAGGCTGAGCCGGTTCCGGCTCGGCCGGCGAAAACCCGTCTCCGCCGGCCTCTGTTCCTCTTGCCCGGCCGCCCAGCCCTGGGGCCGGCGCAGCGCTGCCTCTCCACGGGACGGAGGCCTGGGCGTTTCCTGTTTCGGCAGCCATGATTTGATTCCGGGGGGGGGGGGGGGGCGGGACCTGCAGGTCCTTGGCATCGTCTTAAAGCAGTTGTCGTTAGCGGTCATGCTGATGCTTTGGCAGGGGGAGATTTTCAGTCGACGGAAGGTGGTCCGAGGATGTATATTTTTTTATAATAAGGGAAAGGTAAAGTTTCCCTAAAGTCAGGTCTGGCTGCTGGTGGCTTTCTTTGAAGTGACTCGGAAGCGGCTTGCTGTTCTCCTGAGTCAGGATGTTTTTCCAGTTCCCCAGTCTAGCCTACTTACTCACAATTCCCCCACAGTGTCCACCCTTCTGTTAGCAACTGGGCCAGTTCTACTTGGGCGAAAGAACACAATGTGTGGCTAACAACCTTGTTGCCAGATGTCTGATCGCTGAAGTATGAAACGGCTGAAATTCTGTTTGGAAGACAAATAGAAACAAAGGGTACATCCTGCCATCAATGTGATGAAATGCTGATGGAAATGACCGCTTCATATCAATATTTTCCTTGTTTTGGAAACATCCGGAGAAGACTGCATAACCCCTCCTGGGTACCTCATACTGATGCCGAAAGGGTAACTGCTCGGAAAGCCGCTTTGCAAAACGACACGGACTCTGACATCACGGCTGGCGAGACACAAATAATGTGTTCCCAGCCCGGGGTTTTAGTGGGGTCCGCTTCTGGCTCCATCAGCTTCTGCGTCTGGTCAGTTTTTAATGGTGAATTGAATCTTGACCATATGGAATAATATTGTCCAATTTTGCCCTCATCCAATACAAAGGCAGTTCAAAGGCTGAGAGTTGGCAAATTTAATTAAGCCACTTTTTAGAATCTGGTGCACAAACATCCTTGCAGGAATAATTCGCAACAATCCAATCATGATATAGCCAAAGTTCTTCATAAATTGAAAAATTCTTCAATTTTAATGACAATACTCATATTAGCATCTTTAACAGTTAACTTCCTTCCAGGAATCCAGCTCACTACAATAATATTTAATAACTTACATGGAATTATCAGTGGATTCACACCATGTCCACTGCATGTAAACAAGGGTGTTTTTTTTGCTGAACTAGCCATATTTTTAAATAATGCAAATTATTATCTAACTTCCCTTGAATCCTGAAGCCATTGTTTAGACAATATAGGATACACCAATTTTCTATTCCAATTTCCTTTGTATTATTAAAATTTATTTTTGTAACTTTTTAAAATTTTGATACATAGTAATAGGCTAGCTTTCTGCAATATACTCAATGCCTTTGGAATTTCAAAGGCTGTGGGAGCTTCTATATTTCCATATTTTGGGTAAGCTATATTCCCCTTGTAAAGTTTCAGAAGTTTTAAAGATATCATGACTTATTAGTCAATTAAAGAGTATAATCTTATTTTCTCTCACACACACATTTTACGAGCCATTTTTAAATAGGAATTCCTTTTACAGTTAGAAGCAAAACTTGCCAGGAGCTCAGATGTACTAAACAGTAACTCTCAAGCTGAACCCACAGTGGTAAATAGGCAGGATTATTTTCATTTCAATCTCTTACTGAATTTTAATTATTTATTTATTTAATTTGTATGACCGCCCATCTCCCCCAGTGGGGAACTCTGGGCGGTTCACAATAAAATAGATTAAAATAAAAGATAAAAGATAAACAACAATTTATACAATCAATAAGATAAATAAGTTGACGGATGTAGCCAACGAACAAGGAAAATTAAAGCCACTTCCCTCACGCTAGAGCAGAAACTTTAACTTTAGAGAAGCCCTTTTCCACAGGAGTTCTCCATTTTACAATTTCCCTCTGCTTCCAATGACCTACTGGGGGACCTGATCACATATTGTATGAGAGACCCTTTGCGTTGTGTTTACAAAGCAAACAGATGCACTCTTTGGGCATCGAGTTACATCTGAGGAAGGATAAAGTCAGACCCACAGTATTTACGTCCAAATATTTCTCTTCCCGCCGCCTCCTTCCCCATGCAGTGGTGCTCCTGGAGGGTGGATGGGAGATGCCCTGGCTCTGCAGGAATTGCCAAGGCCGCTCTCCAGGTCCTCTGCAGGGGATGTTGGGGAAATGCTGCCACGTCTGGAAAGAACCAGGTTTCAGCGGAGTTTCCCCGAGGGCTCAGAATTCCCATCCCTGCCTTTGAACCGGATCCTTTAGGTGACCCTGAAACTATTTCAAGTGTCAGCCTCTGTGCTCTGGGGGCACGGGGGTGGTCCTGCCGAGGAGGAGGACGGACCTCCTTGGTAAAACCCTGGGAAAAGGTTGCTTGGTCAGACCGCTTGTAGATTCGCCCCCCATAGGCGAGGCTTGCCTCCTCACGGGACCCGGACCCCGAATTCACCTTAGAGGGAGCCACTTTGGCATCCCTTCTGCACTGAACGATTGGCTGCCGAGGGGCCAGTTTGCTCCCAGGTGCTGTAGGAGGACTGGGAACCCTTCTAAGTCCCTCTCCACCCCACTGTTCTCTCAACTTAAAGGGTCTTTTTCCTACCTTAGCTTGCTCTAAATAAACTCCCTCCCTCCCTCCCTCCCTCCCCAGATTCATCCTTCTGAACTTGTTCCCAAAAGTTTAAGAGATTTTGGGAAAGTTGACTTTCTTCTGGAAAAAGTAAGTGGAGAGGAGCATTTTGTGGTATTCAAACTGATTATCCAGACCAAGTGCTCTTTCTTGCCTCGATGGAGGCTTCAGAGGGCTCTAGAGTTGCACCAGCCTTCATGCGGGCAGGGCCAACTTTGGGAGAAGGTTCAGGCATGTTAAGCATGTGGGAGGGTCCCATTTTGCTCCTCAAGTCCATTGGTTGCCCCCCCCCCCGTGATGGGAGGTACCAAGGGCCTCAGAACAAAGGCTGAGAGGGGCTCTGTTTGGACCCCTGGCTGCTTAGGACCAGATAGTTGGATTTTCCAAGGTATCCTACTGAAATCACAATTCTCCACAAATCCACAAGAGGGCGCTCCGACATTAGCTTTTTGAAGCAACCTATTGAACCCTGTCTTTGCTGGCCGCTGCAGATGCTGAAGCTTATTCAACCTCTGCTTGCAAGAGGATTTCCCCTTTCCCCCTCCCAACAGGTAAGGTTTATTTTACAGTTGGGCTTAATTTTGGATAGCGGGGAATGAAATGTCATTTCTAGCTACTGGTTTTGACTCATTACTTGTGCTTCTGCTAGGAGTAAAACCCTTCATGTCATAGTTAATTCAGGGAGAATCAACCCAGCAAGCAGAAGGCAAAAATTAAAAATCCTTGCACTAGTCTGGACTTGAAGGAAGAAACCAAAGAGAGACAAATGGAAAAATGATTTGTGCAAAGAGAAGGGAATGAGTTTTGCAAGGAGGGGTCAGAATTGCTAAACAGAATTTGATGCCCTAGAAGCTTTCAGGCAGCTTTCAGGAGGAGACTTTCCTTAGCACAGAGCTTTCCAAACTTTTCATGTTGGTGACACTCTTTTTAGACATGCATCATTTCGCGACACACTCTTCCAGCAGGGCATCATTTCATGACACACTCTTACAGCAGGGCACGGCAGGCACTAGGACCTGCGCGGAATCCTGGCAGGGTTCTGGGGCAGCAGCAGCCGCGACACACCCAGACACTGCAGCCGACACACTAATGTGTCCCAACACACAGTTTGGAAAGCTCTGCCTTAGCAGAATCTAAAGGAGAATACCCAGGTCCCAAAGTTCAACCCCCAGGTAGCTGCCCTGACTCTCTCGTGGGTCACTTCTCCAGCCCTTCAACATCCATTGGCGGGCAAGGCAACCAGGCAATTTGACCTCTGCCAAGGAGATACCTTGGAGCTTCTCCAAGGGTACCTCCAGCCTCCAATCTGACAGAAAGGTGGGGAAGGGAAGCTTGCAAAAGCATCCAGTGGTACATTCAAGGAATCCCTATCACAAGTATTTGAGAATATGTTGGGGACATTCGTATAAAATAGCTGCAGGGAGAAAACTAAGGAAGCTTATGGGGATATTTTAGAGCAGAAAGGCATTCTTGGAAGTAAATGCGGATGCTTTCTTTTGCAACATGCTAACCTCCCACTTTTCTATTAAACTTCCGCTTGTAACCAAAAACATATCATTCGGGCAATTCCAGGTCACTTCACCTAGGCCTGGGTTGAGTCTTTGTGTGTGTGTGTGTGTGGTCTCTTCCAAGCAGATCTCTACCTAAAGAAAAGTGGCAGGTTTTCCCTGGACTGTCCCAACGCATCAATGACCCAGGCTCTCCCCAGACCAGCTGGTCGCAGGGCCTGCTTCGGCTCTTCTCGGCTCATGTCTGAGCAGCCAGGCGGGGCACTTAAAATGATGAGGTTTCTTTCTTTGCGGAAATTAAAGGCGTCCAATCCTCAAAGTTGCTTCTGGATCAATGAGAGACATTCTTTCCAGTCACGATCCAGACTATGCACCCCTGGAAAGCAAGAAAAATGGTTAGTATGACCACTCCACTCATTCACATCGACAGAAATGATGCTTGAGCTGTAGGAAGCAGAACCCAGCTTCCCATCGAATAAAATGGGACCAAAGTTGTTTGGGGCTGTGGCTAGGGAAAGCAATTACAAGAAAATTTCCCCCCGTTCTTTCTTGGAAACTTCATTACGCTGTATAGAACCAGCTCAGGAAAGAAGGACCTTGTGCTGAAATATGTGAAAACAGAATTTGTAGTAGGGTGGTATCTCTCTAGACCAGGGCTTTCCAAAGTTTTCCTGTGGCGACACACCAACCGCCGTTGGTGTGTCGCCGCAGGAAAACCCGGAAGTGCCACCGTTGCGGCAGCGCACAAAAACCCGGAAGCGCTGCTGCCACCGTCGAGTTTTTGCGCGCCGCCATTGGTGTGTCGCCGCGGGTAAACCCGCGTTGTGTGGCAACACACCAGACTCTGTGTGGCGACACACTTTTGTGTCGCGACACACAGTTTGGAAAGCTCTGCTCTAGACAGACACGTGTGAATTGCATTTCAGCTGCGTTTCTAGGGAAAAAATTAAACTATACTATTCATTTCCATCTTACACCAGTACATATTTTGCAGAAGCAAGCAAGCTCTGGCCTGCCAAACCAAAACTAGCATTTGTGGTCTCATACTTACGCTTGATGTTTTCTCTATTACACTGGCATATCGTGCAACAGCTATACTGTAAAAGTAAATAAACCTTAGTTTCAGAAAGTTGGTCTCACTAAATGAATATAGTACAGTTTTCCCTTTCAGCACGTCGAAAGATGCAAGATCCCATTCTTCCTGGTCAGGCACAGAGCCAACACCACTTGGTGATCTGTTTGCTTCGTTAGCAAATTTATACAGCCTCCCATCTTACCCAGGGGCAGCTAACTCTAGGTGAACAACAGAAACATAGATAAGAACACGGCAAATAAAACCCTACACAAACAACCAGCTTAAAAGAAATATAATTAAGGGTCCTTTCAGATTGCCTGACAGCATAAAACAAGAGACGTATCCCAGACTCCGTAGCATCCCGGCCCCCGTGCCGGAGGGAAAAGTCAGGTCTACAAGGCCGCCTGGAAGGCCGGCAGGGCCAGGCCATCCAAATCTCGGGGGGAGACTCTTCCATAGGGCAGGCACCGTGGCAAAGAAAACCTGTCTCCTAGGTTCCACCAGGTGATATTATTTCACGGAAGGGACCAAAATGGGCCAAAAGAGAGGTGGTCCCACAAGTAATCTGGCTCTGTGTCATGCAAGGCCCTAAAGGTAACAACCAGCACCTTAAATTGCACCCAAGAGTCTCCTGGAGCTAGTACATCTCACATAGCAGTGGTGTTCCATACCGTGGTGGGTGTGCTGGGGTGCACGCAGAACCATGATCCTGCGTTCTGGGCCAGCTGCAGCTTGTGGAAGTCCTTCGAAGCCAGCCCCACGTAGAGCACATCGCAATAGGCCTGCTCCTGCAGAGACCGAGGCGTGAGTGACCACGTGAAGCACCTCCCAATCTAGGCACCCAAGACGGACTTGTGCAAAGGCCCTCCTGGCCATGGCTGCCACCAAGCAGGAGTCACGAATCCAGGAGGAATCCCAAGCTGCACACCAACTGTTTGGGGGAGCGCTAACTCCATCCAGTCATAGATGGAAAACCTCCAGATCCGGGGTGCTAAACCCCACAGCTACTGACTTTTGTTGGCGTCTTTCCCCTGGGAAAGAACCTTGGACAGCCTGGGCAGATACGTACAGCTGTGTATCATCGGCAAACTGATGGCACTGAACTCCGTGCCAACGAATCATCTCACCCAGTGGCTTCGTGTCAGTGCTACGTAGGCCGAGGGAAAGAGCGGAGTCCTGCAGCCCCCTACGAAGCAGAGGCCCAGGGCGACCAACACCGGCGAGAACCAGACTTGGAGGAAGGAAACAGGCTGGCAAAAAAACATGGCCTACCCTGCTCCTCTAAGCTGGTCCAAAAGGCTACGGTGACCGATGGTACCAAAAGCCACGGAAAGGTCAAGGGAGGCTTGATCTATGGACCACCACCACCCTATATTCATGCCATTTTTCCCTACTCAGATGTAAGAGTTTGCATATATTTATTTATTTACTGCGGAGTGGGGCGGCATAAGAGAATCTTAGGGATATCAGGACGTGATCTGACCATGACAACGGGGATAGTTCTAGCTTTCCCCTCAGGTCACTTTGCCATTGCTCAGACAAGAAAATCAAATCCGGAGTGAGTCCACTGTCTCGAGTTGGGGCCCGAATAATCTGGGACAGGCCCATGGCTGCCATGGTAGTCATGAACTCCCGAGCCGCTTCCGAGGCACGCCCCAGGGACGGCAGATTAAAATCCCCCAGGATGTTCCTTTTGACATTTCTTCTTCTTCCTAGCGTTTTCCCGATATTTTAGCGGGGTCTGCTTTTCGGATCTCGAAACACCACTTTGCCCGATCATCCGCATCCTCAGGGCGTAGCCCACCATTTTGCATGTCCTTATTGATGGTGTCCTGCCATCTCTGTTTTGGTCGCCCACGTGGCCGTCGGCCATCGATTTTAAGATGGGAAGCTATTTTGGCGACAGTGGAAGGTGCCGCTCTAAGGACGTGTCCATACCAACGAAGCCGGCTTTCTCTCATCTTCTCTGTAATTAATGACATGCCTAGCTGTTGTCGAATGGCATCATTTGTGACGTGGTCGAGTAGGGAGATGCCCGATATCCAACAGAGCATACGCATTTCCATAACAGGGAGACGGCTCTCTATGCTCTTCGTTGCTGCCCAACACTCGGTGCCATTCAATGCCACAGGGCGGACAATCGTCTTACACATCTTAGATTTCAGACGGATTGGCATTTGTTTGTCACAAAGCACACCAGTGAGTTCTCGCCAACGCAGCCAGGCCGCATTCACCCTTGCTCGCACGTCAAATTCCTTTTGTCATTTGTTTAGCTGAATTTTGCTCAAAGTTCCAGTTTGCCAAGATCCTCCTGAATCTTGATATGGTCCTTTTCTATTGCTCCATCTTTGTATTGCTTACAGATTTGATAATGATACTTCCTAACCCCTATCCAAGTAATCTACAAATCCATGGAACAGCACAGGGCCTAGGAGAGAGCCCTGAAGTCTGCTGCTTGACACTTCCCTCCAGCTTGATGTGGAGCCATTGACATACGCTTGCCGGCCACGATTCTCCAACCAGCTCTGTGTCCATCGAACAGTAGCACAATTCAGCCCACGTTCTGTCTTATTCCCTAGCAGAATTCCACAGGAGGTTCGGTTGACTGCTTTGCTGAAGTTGCGACATCCATCACATTCCTGCTGACAACTAACTTGGTCCCTCTGTCAGAAAAGGAGATCAGGTTGTTTGGGCATGATTTATTCTTGATAAATCTATGCTGACTCCTGACAAGCAGCGTATTATTTTCTAAATGCTCACAGACAACTGCTTAATCACTTGTTCCAGAATTTTGTGAGGATCGATCTCCTGCTGACAAGCCCATAGTTTTATCCTTTCCCCCCTTTTGAAGAGAGGAAGAGCATTTCCCTTTTCGGGTCCACTGACACGGTGCCTGGGCTCCATGAAGATTTCCCAGAGATCGCAGAAAGGGGCTCCGATGACATTCTCATGCTCCTCAAGCCTCCGAGTTGTGGCCGCTCTGGTCCTGGAGACGGAGGCAGACCTGTACTTCTGCTTGCCCCACCGCCGGCACCCTCCCCACCCCACCCCGCTTCTTGAATGCAGGGATGGATGGCGTCATCCCCCGCCCACTCCCGGCCCCCCGTGGCAGGTGCACCCCTCGCCTTGCTCTGCTTCAAAGCTCTCCGAAGCCCCTCCACGCAAACTGCTGGTGCAGATGCAGTCATCGGAAGTCCTGCCACCCAACCAGGCGAGATACATTTGGACCCAGAAGGACGTGTGCCCAGCTCTTTGGGGATCGCTGGTGTGGGGCCCAAGGGGATTGGACAGCCCCTGTACTAATGCAGGGAGAGTGACCGTGTGGGAGATGTTCCTGTACAGGCCAGAAGACGTGGCCTGGGAGCGGGGAGAAGCGTTCTAGAGCCTGACTAGCCACATGTCCTCTGCGCATGCCAGTTGATTGGCACAAAATATTCCTCTTCCCCCCTGACTTTGTTAGAAAGCAGGGAAACTGTGCCTTATTTTATCACATGTTAACCAATAAAAAATCCCCAGACAGTTTGTTGGCAGGACTAGTTCTCAACGGTCTTTTAATTCCACAGCAGATCAATAATCTTGTAATGGACTTTAACAGATGCTCTCTGGAGCCGCATCCTAAAATGCAAGCTGCTACAACGCCATCAGCAAGTCCCGGGGGCAGACCTCTAAGCCAAAGAGCCCGAGGGGCCCCAGACAGGGCGAGCCTGAAGCAATGCACGCCAGCAAGTTGGGGGCTCAGTGGCAGCCCCCCATTGCCCAGCGAGCCCTGCGTCTGGGGCCGGGGCCTTCCCGAGGCGTCCCCAATCACTGCCCACATCGGCCCTCATCTCGGTGAAGATCTGCCCGGGCTGGAGGGAGGCGGACTCTCAAGCACCCTGGCCGGCCCTTCGGCAGTCCTCTCCTCTCCAACTCGAGCTCCAGTTCCACCTGGGGAGCGCTGGGGAGAGTGTTTTGGGGAACTTGAGTGCCCGGAGGTGGCCATCGCCGGGCTGCGGAAGCAGCTGAGGGCATCGCCGGGGCCCAAAACATTGCCTGCCTTCTTTTTATACCACCTTTCGGTTAATTTCCAAGGAGGGCACGCATCGAAGGAACCTAAGTGCTCGAATGTCAAACCGTAAGCTCCAAAACCAACCAGCAGCAGACCTCAGAGTGTGCAGACCTGGGGTCGGCGGAGGTTTGCAACCCCCCCTTTCAGTTTTGGGGCCACCTTGGTGCGCACCGCAGCTCCCAAACCGCCTGCAGAGGCAGCTGCTCGATTGGGGCGCCACAGCTTCTGCCCTGGAGGCGGCCCCTCCTGCTCGCTTGAGGCCCGCGTCCTCCGAGGGGCTGGGCCAGGAGACGCAGACCCGCTCTGGCGCACGACCTGCTCGACCAGCCTTGTTCCGCAGGGGCCAGCAGGCAGGACTTCCACCAATGGGGGGGGGGATCTCAGTCTGCAAGTACATCCTCAATCTAGTAGCTCTTTTTCTTGGCGTAACTAACGCGCTCTTCTGAGCTAGCAGAAAATTGTTATCAGCAAAACGCCCCCGCCCATGATCCCGGTCTTGCCACGAACACCGTGCCCAGAGATGGTACTGCCCTTAGTTACTGCGTACAGGATCTGTTAAGGGCTGGGATTGGTGGACTGCCCTGGCATCGGTTCCCCACCCCCCACCCCCCAATGTCACCAGTTGGCGGAAACACAACAGCAAATCACTTTGGACACGTGGGGAGGGCCGGGGCGGGTTCACCATCTATCAAAGCTGGCCCTAGTTTGGCCCGGCCGACCGTCGGGCAGGCAGAGGGAGCCAGCAACAGCTGGCCCTTGTGGCCAGAGGTCCGGCGCTCCCCTGGAGCAGCCTTCCATTCGGCCCGAAGAGTCTCCGCCAATCGCCGGGCTCCTCTCGAACGCACCCACCCCGGCGGCGCGCGAAAGGGCTCCTTTGCGGCTGACCTGGCTTCCAAAGCCGCCAGGGCACCCGCGGAAGGGCTTCCCTGCGCCGCGCGGCCCCTGCAGCAGCCAGGAGGGGCCACGCTGTCGCTCCCCCCCCCCCCCCGGTCACCTAACTGCAGCACCAAGGAAGAGCTGGAGCGGCTCCGCTGCACCTGCGGCAAACCTCCTGCCGTTTGTTGCTGGCGGGCGGGCGGGCGACCTTGGGCTCTGCCCCCTCCCGACGGAGCCAGAGCAGCCGGGAGGCCCTCGGTGCACGAAGCCCCACACGCGTTCGTCGCGCGGGAAGCAGCTCTTCCCCGGCAAGCGCTCGGCCCGCGTCAGGCCGGGCGCCCTGAGCGTGTTCCCGCGCTTCGCAGAGGTGCAGTGCCACCGGCGCTGGAGGCTCGATCGCAGCCGAAGCCGAAGCCGAGGGCCTTGGCTCCCGAAGCCGAGCCTTCCCGCGAGTGCTCGGAGCGCCCCGCGGCCGGATTCCTTTCCTGGGGAAGAGCGTCGCCTCCGTCACAGGTGAACAGCGAACGGGAGAGCGCCGTGACGCCGGACGCCGCCCTGCCCGCCGCGCTCTCCTCCGGAGTACTGCGCGCTTCCCTGCCGCGGGCGGAGACGAGGCCCCGCGGAGCGGGGGCGGCGCCGCAGAGAAGGCGCTCCGCCCGCGCCGGGCTCTGCCTCCGGGCGGCGGCGCGAGCCGGAGCAGCAGCGGCAGCAGCAGCTGGAGTCAGCCGGCCGCGCTCTCTGCGCGCGCTGAGGACGCTCCGGACCGCCCGCGGCGGCGGCGGCTTTGGCGCCGCGCTTGAGCCGGTGCTGGCTCGCTGGCTCGGTCCAGCTCTGTGGGCCCGAGGGCGCCCCCTCCGCGCCGCGGCCCTTGCCACAGCGGAGCCCGGCCGAGGCGCTTCGTTCGCAGGCTCGCAGCCGCCCAAGTTTGCCCGGTAAGTTCGTGGGGGTCTGCCACGGCGCGCGTGCGGGAGCGGCCAGGGCCGGGCTGCCTCGCGCAGGTGGTGCCTGCCGGAGCCGGAGCCGGCCCCCCTCACAGCCGGGGAGCCGCCGCGGTTTCCTCCGGCCGGTGGCCTTGCCCCGGCGGGGCCCCGGTAAGCCGGCGAGGCGGCGCGGAGCCAGCGCCCTGGGCGCCCGGCTCTTTTGGTTCGTTGGCGGGGCGGCGGCAGGCCGGCGGCTGCGGCCCGAGCAGGGAGGCCCCCGGCGGAGCGACCCCGCCCCGTGCCCGGCGCCCCTCGGGGGACCCAGGGAGGCTGCGGGGCGGGCGCGCGCGCGCGAGCGGCGGCCGAGGCGCCGGCTCCACCCTCGGGGCTGCCTGCCTGCCTGCCTGCCTGCCTGGGCGGATCGCGGAGAGGCTGGCGCTCGGCCCCGCCCCGCGGGACCCCTGGGAGCGGGGCCAGGGCGGTGGGGATGGCCGCCCCGGAGCTGCCGGCCAGGCCGCGGCAGGGCGCTCGCCTCCTGGCTTGGCCCCACGGCCCCCCAGCCACGGCCGCCTGCGGAGCCGCCCGGCCTCCCCGGGCTGTTGCCGTTGCTGCCGCCGCTGCCGCCGCAGCGCCCGGAGGAGGACCAGGCGGCGCGGCCCCTTGGCGGCGGAGGCGGCGCTTTCAACCGTGGCGCTGGCCCCGCCGCAGGAGGCAGCGCCGAGCGAGCGGGGAGCGCGGGGGCTTGGGCCGCGCGGCGGCTGCTCCGAGAGCGGGGCGCCTTTCCCGGCGCGGAGGCCGTTCCCCAGCGGAGCGCCGTCCGCCGCAGACGAGAGCTCCGCGTGCGGGGAGCGGCGGGGATGACGTGGGGAAGGGCTGAAGCGGCGCGGGTCCCTGGCTGCAGTTCCCCTTCGGGAGCTGGAAGAGCTGGAACCACGCGCGCCCAGGCCGGACAGGAGGGGGACGAAGTCTTGCAGGGTCGCTCTGTTCTTCCCCGCGGTTACTGCCCAGCCCACAAAAACAAGCAAAAATTAATGCAATGCACGGGGCTCGCAGTGTGAAATGCTCCCTCGCGGGTTTGCTGCAGTATTTACTTCCTGCGCCGTCCTGGGCTCAGTTCGCTGCAGCGCTTGAGGGGGGCTCTCCGCTGCCCCCCACCCTAAGGGCGTTTTCTCTTGGCTAAGGCCCGGCCCTCCTCAGCAGCCCAAAGAAGGAGAAAAGGCCGGACGGGGCACAGCACTGTGCCTAGGAAATACTGTTGATGCCAAGCGTGCTGCAAAGCCAGGCCGATGCAACAGCTCCTGCGATGCAGCCCGGCCGCTGGTGTGGAGCCAATCTCTCTTCTTCCTCCCTTCCTTGGCAGAGCAGCAGGCAAGGCGCTTTGTGCTGCTGGGCGTGAAGGCTTGTGCTTCCCTGCGTGTTATTAGGAAAGGACGTGGATGGCGGCAGCAGGATGCCTGCCCGTCTCCGGTGTCGCCGTGGACTCCCTCGGGGGTCTTCCGAGGGAGGCCTGGTGGTCCCTTGCTTCTGAGCGGCGTTAATCAAAATGGGGCACGTGGCCACAAGCTGTTCTTCGCAGCCCAGTCACAGTGCCTGGCCTGCTGACCTCGGAAGCCCAGTCGGTTCTTTTTTGACTTTGCATTGCAGCTTGCTTAAAATCCCCAGGGGCCCCGCAAGGACTGACGTGAGTGTGGCTGGTGCAGGGCCATGTAGCCCCTTGGTCACATCCTGTCTTGACTATCACAACATGCTTTGTGGGTCGAAAAGCCTTTTAAGGGCACAGCTGGGGCAAAACGTGGCACCTGGGCTGCTAACGCAGGGCACAAGGGTTGCACGGTGGGGGCGCTGCAAGAACTGTCCTGGTTTCCAGCGACCGACCGTGCTGGTGTTAGGATCTGCAGCAGAGGATCGTTTGAAGATGCTGTGGTAGTGGAGTCTTGCGCTTGGCCCAGGTTGGACTAGATAATCTCCAGGGTCCCAGCGTTCTGTAATTCTGAGGCCCCACTACCAGAGGCTCTCCTTCTGGCAAGAGGGAGAGGGCTCCCAGGCTATGGAATACTCTGGGAGAGTTTGAACCGGCAGCTGCTCGCTTGAGATTTCCGCTCCACGCCACTCATTAGCCCCCGTCCTGCGTGGTCCTCTTGTCCTCCTCCTTTGCCTGGGCTGCAGCCTCCGGTGAAATCCTGCCGCGTTCCCTGCCCAGGATCCAGGCAAGTGGAAGAGGGGGGGAAAGAGCGGGGCCCCTCCGGCTCTCTGGGATCAGTGGGCCCATCGCCGCGTGGAGGGTTTTGAAATAGGGTTCGGCCGGCCGGGCGCTTCTGAAAATGCTCAAGGGATGGGGTGGGCCAAGAGAAGGCTAGATGTCTGTCCTCTTGGGACTCCTTCTGAAATGCGTTGTTGTGATTTTGAAAGTCACGTCACCAATAGGGATCACATTCTGAGACGTGGAATGCAAGAGGAAAATGTCCAGGTATTTTTGTCCTGGTTTTCTCTCGGTTGTGTTTCTGTTCTCTGGCTTTTCTTTTTAAGTGGCAAATGCCAGTGGGTGCTTGTATCTTGTCTCCGGTCTCTTGGCAGCGGGGCGCCCTTCCATAGTGTGTCACCGTCACCTGCACAATTCTGATCTTTGTAGACACAGACCCATCATGACATCTCAGTACCTTTTCCCAGGGCTTCATTGCTATAAGCACCATTTAGAGGTGCAGAAATTCCAGAAATTTGGGAGCCACGGAAAAGATACGGACATTTGAAGGGAAAATAGAAATACGTGCAGCTTTATTTTCCTAACACCCTTTACTGATTTACTTGCCATTTTAAGGATGTAAAATGTGCTATATGCACATTGGTAACCATAATAAAGTTATCATGTTTATTAAATATAGAAGTATAGTTTGGTGAGACATTTGTTTCCTAAATTAATTTACTTTAAATGTTTTTAAGATTTTACAAATGGAACTGAGGAAGCTGAGGTACTCCTAAGGAACCAAAATGTCTTCATATAGTCGATTTGACATGTT
This sequence comes from Charina bottae, assembly GCA_023362775.1. NCBI lineage: Eukaryota > Metazoa > Chordata > Lepidosauria > Squamata > Charinaidae > Charina > Charina bottae. Next base: position 24,259,215 of record JALMGJ010000010.1, on the reverse strand, counting down.
GGCAGAAATAAAATGGAAAACAGATGTAATCATTGATATAATAAGAAAATATTTATTGTGGTCTTATACTCCTCCTCATATTCATATTTTTAGAATGGAAAACAAGAAGACTCATTGCACAAAAATTGCCTTTAGATTTTGTTTATTCAGTTTTGTTCTCTGAGTTATGGCTGTTGTTGTTGTTGTTAGTTGCCGTCGAGTCGTTTACGACTCATGGCGACCCTATGTATAATAGAACGAAATGCTAAGCGGTCTTGCGCCAGTTGCCTGACTGTTCCAGTGTTTGCATCCATTGTGGCGGTAATTGTGTCCATCCATCGCGTTGAAGGTCTTCCTCTTTTCCGCTGGCCCTCGGGCTTACTGAACCGAAGGAGATGTCCTTTTCAGGCGGTCGGTCTTTCCTGACAATGTGCCCAAAGTATGAGAGTCTAAGCTATGGCTATTATTAGCACTTCATTTTTAATATCTTGATAGATTTCTGATTCTAAGAACCGAAGCCTTGCTTGAATTACGGCACACTTTTCTGTTCTTTCATATATTAATCCTATGTATGCAGGAATTGTGGTGTTCTGATACTGTAAAAAACTTTTAATTATAAATTATTTGTACCCTGCCTGATTGTTCTATATTCATCATTCTTTTAAAAAATTGCAGTTTTTTACCCTTTCCCCTCCCCCCAAAAAAACTTTTCTTCTTTTTAGGTAGAAGCAGCATTGGGGAGAATGAGATCCCTGAATTTTTCTTCCCCCCCCCCCCTCCACATCTAGAGCTTTTCTTTCAAATTATGTCAGCAACTATATATTGCATAACAGTCTCTGGCATCGTACCAGTTCGAGGGGTTGTAACAGGAATTTTTTTTGTGTTGCGCTTGTTCTAGCAATGCTAAGACAGAATAGGTGGACTGTAAAGATGAAGGAATAATCAGACCTGGGTACTCTCTGAATATGTGTAAAGTTCTCCTGACATGTGACTGATGCCATTTTTTTAAAAAAAGTGTAAAGTGCAAATGTGCCTATGTATAGTCAGAAGAATTACTAGCAAGCAGTGTCTCTATAGACCATAGCTTTCCAAACTGTGTCCCGGCTGCTGCTGCCTCTGAACCCTGCCAGGATTCTGCTCAGGTCCTAGTGCCTGCCTTGTGCCTTGCTGCCTCCAAACCTGCCCTGCCAGGATTCCGCGCAGGTCCTAGTGCCTGCCTTGTGCCCTGCTGCCTCCAAACCTGCCCTGCCAGGATTCCGCGCAGGTCCTAGTGCCTGCCTTGTGCCCTGCTGCCTCCAAACCTGCCCTGCCAGGATTCCGCCCAGGTCCTAGTGCCTGCCTTGTGCCTTGCTGCCTCCAAACCTGCCCTGCCAGGATTCCGCACAGGTCATAGTGCCTGCCTTGTGCCTTGCTGCCTCCAAACCTGCCCTGCCAGGATTCCACCCAGGTCCTAGTGCCTGCCTTGTGCCCTGCTGCCCTACTTACTTGACTAACTTTCTCTCTTGATCAGCTTTTCTTCTGTAAATAGAAAATGTGATTTCTCCAAATGTAATAAATTACTTTTTAAATAGCTCTGTGTATCAAAATGTCAGATGAGCAAGTGTTAAGTGTTTTTTAGATATATACGATTACGAACTGGCTTTGGAAGTCATAGTAACAGTCTTCTCTGCTTTCTAGATGCTGCAGCAGGGTTCTTCAGACCTGGCGGCTTCCTCCTGGAGCTTTCCTGCCTTTTGACTTGCTGGCCACGGTTGTCTTGGATCATTAAGAGGGCCCGGCATCACCTTGCCTTGGAAACCCACAGATGGTTGTGACAAGAGGAACCGCTGTCTCTGTGCGGAAGGATAACTGAACTTGCCTTCCGTGGTTTCTGCTCTCTTCCAGAACCCAACCCCTTTCTATATATCCAGGATTTACAAAGGAATGTTTACAAAGAAATTGGAAAACAGTACAAGGAACAAACAAGAGAGTTGTCAAAGCAAAAAGGAACTAAATATTTCCCAGGTTGGACAAGTAAAGAATCCCATATTCTCAAACAGTTTAAAAAAAACAGTAAAAAAAATAACGAAGCAAACCTCTGTTCGCAATTTGTCAGTTAAAGAGGAGAGAAGCAACCACGAATTTTCTCTGTCTCCAACTCTCAGCTACCGGGTAGCCATTGCAAATGGATTGCAACAGAGGGTTTTCTTAAATAAGAATGAAGATCCCTTTCGAGACGCATCTTCTAAGGGGAGTTCGTTCTCAGAGTTTTTAAGCGACGCCAAAGACGAAAACAGGAGCGAAGAATATTCATTGCCCACGATGCCTATGAGACGCAACAGGAAGAGCGTGGGCAGCCTCGCCCCTTCGGATGGCAGCTCCGAAGGGGACCGCACACTGCACAGCCTCAAGCTCGGTGCTTTACGGAAACTGCGGAAATGGAAGAAGAGCCAGGAGTGTGTCTCCTCAGACTCTGAGCTCAGCACGTGGAAGAAAACCTGGGGCCTGAGGAGCAAGTCTTTGGACAGAACAGCTCGCCCGCAGAAGTCCAGTGCCTTGGAACCAAGCTCCAGCTCAACGGGTTGCATCAGCCAGACCCACGACGTGATGGAAATGATATTCAAGGAGCTTCAGGGCATCAGTCAAATAGAAACTGAACTCTCTGAATTGCGGGGACACGTCAACGCCCTCAGACAGTCGATCGATGAAATCTCCAGCAGCGTGGAAGTCGTGCAGAATGAGATTGAACAGCTGCGGACGGGGTTTGTACAGTCACGAAGGGAGACACGTGATATATACGATTATATCAAGCAACTTGGACATGCAGGAAGCAAAACCAGTCTTAGATTTTTAAATGTGCCAGAGGAGAAGTTTGAGAACGTCGAACATGTAGTGTACAGAACATTAATAGAGAAAATGGGGTTTTCAGAGGCTCAGAATTCTGTCAAAATAGAATTTGCGCAGCGGCTGGGACAGCAGAGAGACTGGCCTAATGCCAAGCCGCGGCCCATCCTTGTTTACTTTGAAACACCCCAGCACAGAGACTTGGTTCTGAAAAAGTCTTACAAGCTTAAGGGGACCGGCCTCGGGGTTTCAACTGACATTCTCCCTCGCGATTCAAGGGAGAGGAAGGAGAGAACCCTCCCTGCCTCTCAGACGTATGAGAGCATGGATCTGAAATCCCCAGCGTCTGACCTCCGAGCTAAAGAGCAGGATTGGGAGTGGCCTGATGACCGGGGCAAAGAAGCAGACTCCGATATCAGTCGGAACAGGTATGCAAAAATATCCAGGTCTGCTCCGCAGATGAAAAGAAATTCTGCCAAGGACAGGGGAGACCTCCTTAAAAGGGGCCCAGGTGGCAGTGCTTTCCCCGGTCGAGACAGCCCACAGAAGGAGATCAGGAACTGCTGCTCTTCCAACATGACCTCTCTGTGGCCGTCACAGAACGATTTTGCAGCACTAAAGCTCAGTCGTTCCGAATCCGATTTTTCTAAACTCTGCCAGTCTTACTCTGAAGATGTTTCCGAGAACCAGCACTCACTCTTATCCTCTTCCGATCGGGAACTCTGGCAGAGAACACACGGCGACCCATCTGACTGGAGCGGTGATCTGCAAGGACAGGGGTTTGATCAGGAAGGCCCCCCTTACAGATTTGAGAGTGAAATTGAGAACACAGAAACAATTGACAGCGGGGTCAGCAATGGGATGGCCGGTGCATCAGGCGACCGAAGTCATTACAGTAACTCTCAAGTCTCCTTAGAAGAGGCGCTTTCGCCATGGAAAGATTGGAATCAGCTAGACCAAAATAGGGACATCGGAGTAGATTCCTCAAGCTACAGAAATCTGGGTTATAACTTAAGCGGCTTTTCTGACCAACGGGTAGACTGTGGCCAGTTCTCAGATGCCCAGGACGAGGCAGAAAATTACGATGGCGCCCCAGGCAGCAGCTGCCTCTCTGGCATAGGGCCCGGCGGTGAGGTAGAGGGCCAGTGGCTCAGCCAGCAGCAGGAGGCCAAAGGCGGCGCCCACTTCCCAAACCAAAGCAGGAAGCCCGTGATGTACCGAAGCCAGAGCGAGCTGCCCAGCCAGGACGCCGAGGAAGCGCCTCCGAAGCCCTGGCACAGCCGGCTCAGCATCGACCTTTCGGACAAAACCTTCCTCTTTCCCAGGTTTGGAAGTACCCTGCAACGGGCAAGGTCAGCGCTAGAAGTGGTGTGGAGTAAGAGCACGCAGAGCTTAAGTGGCTGTGAGGACAGCGGGTCGTCTTTTATGGGGCGGCTTCGGACACTCTCTCAGTCCACGGCTAACGAATCGAGCACCACCCTGGACTCCGACGTTTACGCGGAGCCGCCCTATTACCGAGCCGAAGATGGGGAGGGCCCCGCCGGGGAGCTTGAAGCAGATTACGTAGAAGTCGTGGAACAGGTCCTGGCTAAGCTGGAGAGCAGAACGAGCGCTCATGAATTGGAAAAAGAGACCCAGGGATGGGAACCGGGAGCAGCTCCGCCCAAAAGCCCCTCGGCCGATTCACAAGAAGACTCTCCCGGCGGCTGCTTGCGGGGCCGTCTGGCCGGTCAGCACAAGCGGGAAGACACGGCGGCTGAGAACAAATCGGGTGCAGGTGGAGACGAGAACCAGAATTTTCCAGTGGTCCCTGCTACAGCACCAACTAAAAAAAGAGGCATCCCATCTTTTAAAGAGGCTGCTCTGAGGGCATACAAGAAACAGATGAGCGAGCTGGAGGAAAAGATCCTTGCTGGAGGTAGGGTGGATTTGCATTTTGCTTATAAACAGCAATAAATAAGGGAAGGGAAGGGAAGGGATGTTGAATTCTAAGAGTCCCTTTCTCACTTGGGATTCAGTGGGTCAGAGAACCACTGTTTATCTCCAGTAGAAATTCTGCTGAATTCTGCTGGAGGATCCACGATTAAAGCTGTTACGAGCTGCGCCGCATGATCTAAGTTACTGTCAAAGATTTGGCAAGTTTTGTCCCACTGAACTAATTGAAGTGAAGTGGTTTAAATACGGTACAGTTGTTATGGCTTCAGGGCACTGTAAATCAAACTCTTAGCTTGTGACCAACTCCATGATGGTGGATAAATTCGCACATTACCTTGAGGCCACACAGTAGGTTCTTTGTTTTGGGGGCAAAGTGATGTGTGATTATGACTTAGTGTGATGTGGGAGGCAATAAATCACGGCTTAGAAATTGTGATGATGTGTATTATTATGTATCAATGCAGCTAACATCCTATTTTTAAAATCATGTTTAATGGATGCAAGTCTCTGTTAAGGCTTCACCGTATGATCTTAAAGGTGCTCCGAGAGGCATAGGCTGAATGCAGGGGATCCGGTTTCTTTCTCCTCTGACACGTGCTGGACCACCCCAGTGCCTCCTGTGAGGGGCCACCCTTGAAAATGCGGTGGGAAGTTCACGGGGGGGGGGGATTCCTGCAGCGCCTGGCGAGGCCTCCTGTTTTCCCCAGCCGTGCTGGGGTGCCCATCTCTGCCTTCAGTGTGAACATCGAAAGGCTGCCTACGTGGTGCACCAGGAGCAGCCCTCCAGCATTAAAGGGTCTCGTCTCAAAAGAGTTCTTTGCAATAGTTGTGTGGTGTGCTGGTGCTGTTTCAAGTGTGTGTAGGGCTGGAGGGGTGGGGTGGACGGGGACAGACGAGAGAATAGCGATTAAAATGTAGGAGCAGTAGGCGTTATTATAGTTACGTGGGTTCATCTACTCCCCACCCGAGAGACCATCTTGATGCCAGCCAGGTGGGCAGAGGCCAGTTCCCGTTGTTGGGGATTCATCCATCGCAAGTGGCAGGTCCATACTGTCCCGTGACCGACAGCCATCACAGTCGCCCTGGTGACTCTGTGTGCGTTCTTCCACCTGCCTGCCGAAGAGTGGGTGCCCAGAGATGAGTTGGGTGGGGGACTTTGGATACTCACGCCCAAAGTATGAGCAGTCAAGGGTTTATAACCACTGAGGCCCACGGCGGGTGCAAAGTATCAGGGCACCGTGTGGCTGGTTCTGAAAGTGCCACGTTAGCCTTCCCTCCTTGTGGCTTCAGAGAGCAGGTTGCCATGGGAATCAGAATGCCTGTTTTCTCTGATCATTTTGATTCGGGGGGGGGGGGGGATTCGCTGCTGATAACTGCACCACCATCTAGAGAGGACCTTGGAGCAACTCTGCAGAAACCGTTCCAGAAACGAAAGCGTACGTTCAGCCCAGGTGGGCGCCACCCTAATTCACGGGGGCATCCAGCTCGCAAGGCGCCTGTCGATAAAGCATAGTTCCAGTCAGTTTTGTGGAGCCTGCTTCCTGACCTCGAAGAGCTGCTGGCTTTGAAGGTTCTGTCTCTGAGGACTTGGGTTCATAAGTTGGTGGTGAGGCTCTGAGCCCATGGGGAGCTCACTGGCAAAGGGGCATCCTAGGATCTGCGGTTCACAGGATGCATCCTTCAGGGTGGAACTTTTGGAGCCCCCCAAGATAATGGACACGGACCGTGTGTGCGTGCGTGCGCTTTAACCTTCGGAGTCAGACTGTGTGCCGAGATCCTAAACCTGGAATTGTGAGCAATTCAGCAAGCACTGTCTGTCCCATCTCCAGCACCCTTCTGATCTGAGCAAACCTGGGGTGGAGCAAACTCAAGGGCATACTTAAACATGGTCCATTCTGGGAAGGAGTACGAATGAATTTGCAATGCCTGGTTGAAAAGCCGTTCCTGCTTTTAGTGGCAGGATACTGGAGATCCTCTGGAAAGGGAGTCCATCTCCACTGGAAACCAGCCCCTGGCAGAAGGGGCTAAGTGCCAAGGCTGCTCTGCACCAGCAACGAGGTCCTTCCTGTCCCTTGTGTGCCAGCACAAAGCGGTGGCTTCCTCTTTCTTGCAGCCCCGCTTGGCATCCACCTCAGAACCGTGGTCTGGACGACGCTGCTGTCTCTAAATTCTGCTCGGGAGGGCCTTTGGGCCTTCTCCCTCACGCTCTGTCATCAGGCTGACAGAAGCTTTTATGAGGCCACTTCTGCCCTCCCCAGGACGGCAGCTGGAGGTGGATGGGGAACGCAGGGAACCGCCCCGGGGTCGGAATGCCTCTTCGAAGTTACGGGCACTCAGTGATGCCAACGTTCCCTCGTAGTCGGGAGTCTAGAGCCCTGGAAAGGCACAGCACTCCGCAGAGAGCCAAACAGTTGAAATCCTGACAGGCAGCAGAAACCTGCGGAGGGGGAAAGCGGGCAGGCAGGGAGGGGTGTAGTCGTCGTCTCGTAGAGTAAGGGTGTGCTCATTTCGGTACCCTTCCTAGGCCTATCTCTAGGGATAGGGCGTAGTTCCACAGAGCAATGGCGGTCTGAGTTCATAGAGCAATGCGAGGCAGTGTCTAGGTGGGGGATTCCAGCCAAGGGTCGACAAGCGAGCAGGCAGGGGTGCAGTTTCCCACCTGGATCTGCCGACGTGCCGTTCAGGACTTCCTCCGCAGACCTTTGTGCGGTTCTTCTTAAGCAAGAAGGTCGGAAATGCTGAAGGACTTTCTGCAACCCGGGATTCATTTGGCTGGTTGCTTTCCCTGCCAGGCTGTTTCCAGCCTCTGTCCCAGCAGCTCCTTCAAGGGTTTGGGCTGTCTCTTCCGTGGGTGGCAGAGGGGTCTTCTTGGCAGCGGGCACCCGTGGCTTTCTCCCTGGCACATGGATTTTGCTGTGGGGGACCGGAGGAGGAGAAGTGAGGAAAGACTTTTCTGCAGGAGAAACATTGGAGAGTGATCTAGGATGGCCTCTGATGGGGTGCCCAGAAACTGAGGTGGGGACCCAACAAGGTGGCCCCCAACCCCCCATGACAGACGTTTTTCAAGCACACTATTCTCACTGGAAACCGCCCAGAGTTCCCCTTTCGGGGGAGGTGGGCGGTAACAGGAATTAAATAAATAAATAAATAAATAAATAGTTCACATAGTTCAGGCACGCAAGATCTGATGAGGTTTCAGATCTTTAAACTTCATTATTTTATTTAAAAGGATTATTATTGCTATTTCTGTGTCCATGACAATTTAAAATGGTGCAATGATGCCTATCGGCTGTAAAGGGTCCTCCCTGGCCCAGAGACCAGGACCCAAGCACTGAGAAACGTTGCCCTTGGACAGGGAGTTTTGTGGACAGGCTGGTAGCAGCATCTTGAGGGGCCGTTTAGAACCTCAGGAAGGAAGCTAAGGCGGATGGGGGACCAGGGGACCCCCAGGTTTGGTGGAACAAATGGAGGGAACCCATAGTCCTTTTGCCTGAGCACACGGCTTGGTCTGCCAAGGCTCCTCTTCCAGCCTCCCAACTTGTCAGCCGCTGATTGCAATTTCTCCTCTCTTCTGTCAACCAGTTATCATTTTGCTTTGACCTTCTCTGGATCAGACCATTGCTATTCATCCATTAGGTGCCATAATCCTCTCAAATGGGCACAGAACGTTAGATGCTTTTGCCTGCTCCTAGTAAGATAATGTCCTCCAGGCCAACCCTGCATTGGAGTGACGGTTTTAGAATGCTTTAGTGCTACCATCCTGGGGCAACAGCTGCCTGGGCAGACAAAGCAAGCGGTCCCTCCTCCTACCTGCTTGGGCTCCTTGGGTGACAAGTGGGCATTTTTTTGATGAGATTTGATGCCCCCCGGGCCACCGCAAGGGTTGCTGCACCTTCTGACTAAGAGGTCCCTTTATTTGTAAGGCTAACAGGAAATGTTCCCTGGCCCTGAATGCGTGAGAAACGCTTGGTGAGAAGAGCTTGGTGGTGAGGACGAACAGGCGGGCAAGGGAGCCATCAGTGTGCAGCTACTTTCCTGGGCAGCTTTCTCCACCACCACCCCGGGCATGCTCGCCAGTCCTCACACCGTCACTAGTTCTGTTTGTAGAAGTCTTCCTGGCCGGTGCTCTGATGCTGTGGAATACGCCATCAGTTAAAACGCGTAATTTACAGCCAACTAGGTGTCTGGACACAGGAAGCCTTAATTCCTAATGGCTGCAAAAGATTTGATAAATGCAGCATCATTTATCAAACAGGACATTTGTTGGAGGATCTGTTGCGTTCAGAGGGAAAAGCATTACGGTCTGCCTCTTTTCACTCTGGCTTCCTCTGTGTAATTGAGCGATCGTAATTGAGCGGATCTGTTTATGTGGCCAAGAAAAGGAGTTTAATCATCACAATACATCTTTCTGATTTACAAGGAAAAAATGTCCCTATGTTAATTATTGTCCTTCATTAGACTGACCGGTGTTAAGGCAGAAGCATGTTAAAGCTGTGTTGCTTTCACTGTTACTCGCAGAGGTCAACCATTTTTTGCTTTTAAGTTTCCCTTCCGGGTCTGTAATTCCTTCTTGGCATATGGGGACCCCCTTTTCTCTAGGCTCCCCTTCGCGCCCCCTTGAGAGGTGATGACTGTCCGGTCCACCCCCTGGGGCAGGCAGCAGAGGCTCTGAAGGCAGTTGGGCCCTCCAGGGCAAGGGGTTTGGAAGGCCTTCCATCCAGAGCCGGGACTGCGGGGACGATGGGGGAGGCAACCTGCAAGACGGAAATCGTGGCTTGATGGTCCTTCGGCCAGAACGTGTGAGGGGGGCAAGGGTTTCCCAGCATGCCTCCTCCTGGAGCTGCCCCCATTTTCTCAGTCTTTGGGTCATGGAGGCTGCTTTAGCTCAAGCCTTGCGGTCCAGGAGGAGCTTTCAGCCCAGCACTTGGAGGTCACTGCCTTAATCCACGGACTCTTGCTGTGATTCGGTGGCCCACGGTGCTGCACTCAGAAGGAACTTTCTAATCAGAAATGGAGCATAAGCCAGTTTGCCAGGCTGGCATCTGAATAAGCAGAACTCCTGCCTCTAAGTAAGGCTGTGTGGGATCCCTTCATAAAGGTGGCTAAGCCTTTCCGAAGACCCTTGGAAGAGTTGCTTCATGGCCTGAGGGTTCAGGTCACACCTGGACGCCCAAATGCGCATCTGTCATTTTCTCCTCAGGCTTCCTATAGGATGGAACCAGCGTGAGAGAGAGGCCTCATACATAGCTCTTGAGATTCCAGCTGTGACCTTCCCTGCCCGGCAGAAGGGGCGGGGAGAGGAGGTCCCAACCTGGTTTAGCATCAGAGTGTAAAGCTGGTGCCCCAGGAGCCTCCTGGCCAGGCTCTAGATAGGACTGCAATATTCACTATGCACATTTCTTGGAGACTCTGTGTCTAATTTTTATTCCCCTCTTCCCAATTCTTTTTCAGCTAGCAGTTCTGTGGATGAAAAGGTTCCAAATTTGCATCTTTCCTTAAAGGGTGGTTGGTGTCTTTCGTGGGCGTGTGGTTGTGGCTCAGTTGACCCGTTTGGTCTTTTAATTTGAGTTGTGAGATGCGCATGTCCCCCCAGCTGTCCATGCTTCTGTCTTCCTCTTTCTCCGTTGATGTGTCCAGATGCCTCCCATTGGCGTGCAGACCGAGTCCTCCCTGTTGTGATTCTATGACTCCTAAGTCGTGCCAGCTTAGGGATCTGCTGTTGCCAAATCCGGGTTTCCTGTTTTGCACCCTGGGGCCAGCACGCCCCGCCCGTTGGCCAGCTGATGCTTATGCTCCAGGGCTTAAAGGGAAACCGCCTGCAGGGGGTCGGGGTGCACAGAGCCAGACTTTTCCCTAGACGCGGAACGTCGCTCTGTTGTCTTTCCAAACAAGACGGGCTTTAGCTTTGGCGTGGTGGAGCTGGCCCTGCTTCGCATTCGTGTTTCCGTCCTCCGTGTTGTTCTGTGTATGGCCCCTCTCTGCTTGCCACCTGCCAGTGCCGGCCGAGAAGCTGAGCTTTCCCTTCTTTTCGTTCAAGGCTCACGTTGCCAGCGGACGTTCTTTGGAGGCCTCCAAACGTGCCGTCCAAGCCTTTTCTGGGTAAGTCCCTGCACCCCCTGCCTGAAGAACGCGCCTTTGAAGTGTGCCAGGTCTCTGCTGCTGCGCTTTCTTTGGGGGAAGCGCAGCGCAACACGGGCGGGAGGAGGAGCGGGGCGGCAGAGGCGAGGCTCAGGTGGCTTAGGAGAGACTTGATTAAAGTTGAGGACGTTTGAGAAGAAGTGCAGGATGAACCCAGACGGGCGGCCTGGAGAGACGAAGCCCGTGAATGGCTCCTCCCGCAAGGGCTGCCACGCCTCCCTAAAAGCTCATCCCACGTGCAGGCCCTGGAGATTGCCCCTCCCTCCGGATCTCCTCGCCCCAGCTGCGCTGCCAGTTGTCCAAAACGTGTAGGTTTGCCAGCTGCTTGAAATATTTCTCACTGGCGGAAAGGAGGAGAACATCAGTAAGCAAAAGCCTCCGGAGCTGCCACCAATTAACTAGACTGCATTTCCGGTCTGTCTTTGCCATGGCATCTCCAGCCCAAGTGTCTCATCACCACCTCCCACGCCAGGCATGCCAGAACAGGCCCTTTGCCCCTCAGATCATGGCACAATCTTCTCTTAATGCGCAGCCTCTGATTTCTCTGATTTGGCCCAACAAAATCATTTCTTGACCACACTGAAGTCCAGTTTCCAGCCAGCTGAATTTTGCTGCAAATTTGGGCAGCTTCGTGGTCCTCCATTGGTTTCAAAATCTTCATATTCCCCAAAGGTTTGGAAGAGTTTTGTGATATGCTCATTCTTTCAGAGTGTGTGTGTCTGGTAATTTCATTACTCCCCTCTGATGTCTGTCTGCTGCTCAATACATTTATGCTTATAGAGGTTTTTTATTATTATTATTCCATGACACTCAGTGCAGAGAAATGTCAACTCTACAATACGTCTTACCTCCCGGCTCTAATTAGGACATTTGGTACAAGGAGAAAGCACCACACAGTTTTGCTGGGGAAAATATGGAAGAAACTGAAAATAGCTCATTGGCAGTAGCATTTTGTAAGGCGCATTTGCGTTATAAAAGCAGCAAAGAGTGTGTGAGCTTTCCCTGTGGCCCTGCAGCTCAAAAGGCCAAGGCTTTCTCATTCCAGGGGGCTTTTCAAGGGGTCCCCAAAGGGGTCTCGTGGGGCTGCAGGAGTCTGTGCCCTTTAACACCGATGAGCATCGCTGCTTCCTTTCATGTGAGCCATGCGTGTCGGTGCGTGCCATGCATCCACCCCACTTTCTCACCTTTTCAGCCCTGGTAGTGCTCTGTATGGGATTGATAGCATGCCAGACCTGCGACGGAAGAACACCTTTCCTGTCATCCGAGATGTGGTAAGTTCCTGGCAGCATGCTATGCCACACCATGCCAATGCACTAATGCCTCGGGTGGCTGGCCCCTGCTTCAGCTGAGAGCGGGTGCTTCTCTGCTCACCAAGAACTAAAACAGGGCGCTGGCCTGGCCTTGGAAAGACGGAGCTTCTGACTCAGGGCCAGCAGGGCGTCAGTCCCGCTGCATCGATAAGGAATTGCCAGAGCTGTCATCCCCACCAAGAGGTGAACTGGCAGGATGCCAGTGAGGCATCCGTAGAAGAATGAAGTCCATTACTTTGTTTCTCGTGTCTAGTAAGAGCACTACCAGATGCATGCATCTGTGTTTTGTGGTGGGTGGTTAAGTGTGGCGGTAGAAGCAATTCCATTCCACCTTCTGGGAAATTTGTAGATTACTCTCTTGATCGATTTTGAAGTTAGAGAATATTTTAGCCTAAGTACTGTACTAAAATATTATGCTCAATGAATTTAAGTGGGGCTCATGGGGGAAAAAAAGAGAAACGTGATGGGGTCCTTCTAAGAGTTTTCTTATTTGGATCAGTTCAATTACCCATTTGAATGTTTTCAAAATGAGAAAATAAGGCAGGATTTAACTGTGGTATCTCTGCTGCCTTGATGGCTGTAAAAATAGTAATCATTGCATGTCATTGCCCCTACAACATCTGACTATTAATGCTTTTCCTAATTTTTTCTCATCAATGCTGGATTTTCCAGGCAATGGTAAGTGTTTTTCATTGATGGATGTTGTGAAATTTCACAGTTATTGTATGGTATTTCTCAAAAGCTCTGTCTCAGGGTAGCTGTTCACTGCCAGTTAGACATTTTTCGTAACAAATAATGCTTTGATGCCAAACTGGTTTGAAGAGGTTAAAATCTGTCTTAAAAATGATTTGTCAGTCCTAAAAACAGCCTGGGTCGTCCAGAGGCGCCAGAGATGAGCCGTCCCTCTTGGGAGTGGTCCGCTTGGACTTCCCGAGCCTGCTTGCTCAGGGCAGCCTCCAAGACTCGCGTTTCTCGCCTGCTGGGCGAGCGACCCCCAAAGTGGGACTGGCAGGGATCCGTCTTGGGGTCCGCATCATTCAGCACTTTTATTAGTGACTTGGATAAAGGGATTGGTGGGCTGCTTGTGGATGATATTAAATTGGGAGGCCTGGCCGATACTCAGGGTGACAGAACAAGATCTGTGACTCAGGACTTTGAAAAGAGAAAGAGTAAATAATAACTGACAAACACTCTGCTTCTTGTTGGTATCAGTCTTACTTGCTGGAATCACATTGGACGAACAAACAGATGAATTTATAGGACTGGATTTTCCCAGAAATTGCAGGGGATTTTCCTGCCTGTCCCTTTCAAGGTTTTCCAAAAAGTGGAGGCAGTGACAGACTTCGTTATTTCTAGGCGCAAAGATTACCGCAGACACTGACTGCAGCCAGGAAATCAGAAGATGTTTACTTCTTGGGAGGAGAGCAATGACAAATCTCGATGAAATAGTTAAGAGCAGAGACATCACACTGACAACAAAGATCCGCATAGTCAAAGCAATGGTATTCCCCGTAGTAACCTGTGGCTGCGAGAGCTGGAGCATAAGGAAGGCTGAGCGAAGGAAGAGAGATGCTTTTGAGCTGTGGTGTTGAGCGGGTTAGGGTTAGGGCTAGGTGGGAGAATGAGGCCAGGCTGCGTTGCCTTCCTCCCCTCCGCAGCATCTTGGGGCCAGAGGGATCCGGACCCCGCTGCTAGCGCCCTGGGGCAGGAAGGCCACCTGCTCTCTGGTGGGGCATCCTGTGGGGTCTTGGCAGAGGGCCACAGTAAGCAGTCTTTGGGTGTGGTCGTCCAGCCAATGGAGTATTCATCTAACAGTAGTATCATCTAGCTGATGTTTTATCATCCTTGTTGATAAAATATTAGATCCAAGGATAGCAGACCCCCTTGTTCTTTCTTCTATCTTAACAACAAATTAAGTTGCCAGTGAGAGAAGATAAGCATTTGTTGGATCTCTGGCTCTTGGTAGAGTTAAATTCCAGCAGATGTCAAGGTAACTTAAGTGCCCCATAATCACTCTTGAAAGACTGGTCACTTGATGCCCAGATGGTCAGTAACGAACGCCCACAGCAACGTCACTTGTGTTTCTCTCTCCTTTTTTTCTTGCCCAAATACTTTCAGCAGGAATTCCGTAATTCTGTGCAAGTGTATATTTTCTTTATTGAAGTGCAACACCCCAACTCTTCTGTCCCTTTTGAATATACTGGAGACTTTCAGTGCTCTGTGCACTGAATATCATCCCGCCAAGTTTCAGCATTGCCTGTCATGCCGTGTTTGCCTTCCTGAGTGAGGATCTTACTGCCCTGCACCGAAGTGTCTTGGTGTGACACTTGATCAAACGCTTTCCTTTAATAAACACTGCCTGAATATTAAGGCTAAGATTAGTGTGAGGAATAATGTTATTAGAAAACTGACAAATTATACATGGGGAACCCGGCCATCCACATTACGAACCTCAGTTTTGGCCTTGAGTATCGCTGCAGCAGAGCATGCCGCTCCAGTATGGAACGCGTCTGCACATGCTAAACAAGTTGATATCGCCGTAAATGAAGCAGTACGAATAGTGACAGGGTGTCTTAAACCTACACCAATTGAGAAAGTGTACCCGCTTGTCGGTATTGCACCACCTAAGATCAGGAGAGAAGTAGCAGCAGATGTTGAGAGAACAAAACAAGAGAATGACCCCCGGCACCCTCTGTGTGGGTATGAGCCTCAAACCCCTCTATTAAAATCTAGGAAGTGTTTTATGGTAAGAACAAACACCCTTGAGGGAACAAAACCGAATTGGCAGAAGGAGGAGAGAAATCGCTGACCAAGGAAGACTTCCAGAGGAGAACATGGCTGAGGGATCCAATCTCCCTTATGTCGTTTGGAGGACTTTGAATAGGTGGAGGGTTGGAGTGTCCAAGTGCAGAACTAATATGCTCCAATGGGGATTGTTGACGGATAATAGGACGCAGTGTGAGTGTGGAGAGAGACGGAATTCGGGCCACCTGCTGACCTTCCGATGGTTACCAATAGCATGCCCTGAACATGATTTGTTTCTGGCCGATGGTAAAGCTAAGAAGGTGGCATATTGGCAGCTTAAGTTTGATCTGGAAAGAAGAAGGAGAAGAAGTAGAAGTAGAAGAGAGAATCTCTAGTTTATTTTCTTTACGGTGTGCACTGAGGAAGAAATCACCAACCACCTACTAGCCTTTGTTGTAGTTTTCTGCCTTCCTTCCAGCCTCCTGCTTCTGGCTTTGTGCTCTGCTTTCTTGGCCCCAGTCCCTGGTGAAAGATGGAAGGTGACAAGCAAACAGAAGTATTCATAATTAGTGGTTAGCAAGGGGAATTTGTCATGAGTTAGTCTCACAAACCAGCTAAATGGCCAATAATTTGCGAAGAAGAACTTGGGAGATTAATTTATTAACCATATTGTTGCAGTAATGAAGCAAATCAAATAACATCATGCCAGAGATTAGTTCTTCCCTTACCTCATAATTATGTGTGGAGTTAATCATGTGTGGTAGAAAAACTCAGCTAAGAGCACAACAGCAGTTTATTAAAACTGGCAAGTTAACAGTGAGTCGCTGGTCTCCTGCTGTTAACGGAGGAACTCAGGGACCGTGTAGACGGGGTTACAGAGTCTGAAGGTGAACTACTACACATTTGACCATTGACAAGGAATTGTTTTGTAACTGAAAGAGAACACTTTGCAGCAGGGTATTAAGATCCATGAGTGCCAGTCGGGCTGATTGTTCTTCTCACCATAACCTTGACCCTGCATCTCCCTGTAAACTGCCCAGAGTCCCCCGTTGGGGGAGATGGGCGGCAATAAATTTGAATTATAAATAAAATAAATAAATAAATCTCACTTTGAAAGGGAGAGCTGTAAACGCTCCTGTTGTCTTGGATAAGGTTGCAGTTTATGGAGATCTACAGCTTGTGAATTCATTGTGGGCCATTCATGGGTGCAACAAAGGTTGCAACTCCAGGAGAATATGCAGATGCAGGGTAGTCCTGACTTCTATACAAGAAAGATGGCTTAGTAATTAAAGCGGTTGTAGCTACGTACATTGATTTCTACATTATGCAGGCAAGCAAGAGCAGAGATACCCAGAGACCCAGGTGTGCGCACCTAGGAGGCATAGAGAAGATGAAACTTCCCTGCATACATGTTGTGTCCCTCTGCACATTTAACAGTTGTCAAGGGAAACAATAAAGATGGGGAGAACAGTCATGCGCAGGGCCCCTGAAATTATTTCTTCCAAGCACTTTGTCCACCCCCTGCTTTGCTCCCTGCAACATTGTGTGTGTGTGTGTGTGTGTGTGTGTGTCTGCTCTCGAGCCTCACCGCCAAAGCCACTTTAAATCCCTGGCAATCTGGGATTTCGGCTCTTCCAGGACCGAAGCACCTCCCGCCTTGCCTTGCCTTGCCCTGGGGATCACAGCCAGAGCCAGACAAGGGGAAGGGCCGGCCGATTGGGTCGTTGACGCCCCAAGGCTCAGAATAAGCGTGGCCACTAGACTGGAAAACTGCTGGGAGGAGGAGGAGGAGGGTGGGCAGCAGCAGAGCGCAGCCCAGCCCACCCGGCAAGTGCAGGAAGATGCACGCTCTTGCTTCTCCCTCCCCCACACTTCCCCCCCCCCCCAATGTTTTTCCTGCAAATCGATCCTTTCTGTATCAAGAGTGTGGAGGAAAAGGTCCACGGTGCATGATTTTTACTGTTTTAACATTGATTCTTTGTTTTAACTTTTTGCCTTTCTCTTTCAACAATAAATGTAAAACAGACGCTACCTGACATAATTAATTCCTCAGCAGCTTGTACTCGTAACAAAACCTGAACATTTTAAATGAAATTTAATTAATACATTTATAATCATTGTCTGAATAAAATATACTTTTCAATCTTAAACCTACCAAACATACTTTTATGAACCAAACTATACATCACAGATTTTATAGAGATATAAAGCGACTTTATATCTGTGAAAGGTGCTAAAAATAATGTTCAAAAGGTTCAATTTCTCAAAATCGGCAGGGTGGTTTTCCTGCTGCTGCACAGCCCTGTTTCACTGGGAGGGGAAGCTTGGGGGTCCCTCCTGGTTGTTCCCCCAGTGCCTGGTTGCTGGAAAACCTTTCCACGGGAGGGACCAGTCCTCACAGGCGAGGCCGGGGAAGAACCGCCCAGCGGGGTTTCGTTCTGATTCCTAGCTGGCCCTGGGCGAGGAGCCAGGTCCAGCTCCGTGGACCGGCCAGGCCACCACTTCCGGCTGGATTCACGGGAGGGGCTGAGTTTGCAGCACAGGTTGGCTGCAGAATTCCCCAGACCTGTCCCTGAGTTTTGAGGTGGCAAAAAGAGATTGTGCCAGGCGGCCTTGGAGCCTCGTCCTCCTGCCCACTGTCTGCTTGGGCCCAGAGCCCAGAGCCCACTGCAGGGGTCTTGGTGGGGTTTTGGGAGCACCTCCTCTGCCTTCATCCTGCAAAGGTCCAAAGAAGTGTTCCCTTGTTGCCCTGCGTCTTACTGCCTGCATCTTTTGCCTTCCACAGACACTGGCTGCGCGAAAGCCGGGGGTCTCGCTGGCCACGCTGGTCCGGACATCCCTGAGTAACGAGATGGTAAGGGCGAGAAAGGAACCTGCTTCCTGAGGCCTCCACCAGGACCTGTTTTTTGGGTGGAAGGCCTGCCTCGCTGCATAGTCGTGAAAGGAAGCTGGACAACGCCCCCGCCCCCGAGGAAGGGCCGGTAGAAAACAGACACGGCCCCTGGGCTGTGCCCGGCTTCCTTGCCCTGCCAACATGGGACGATCGATCCCTAGGTTCCCCTCTCCGCTAGAAAGGTGTGCTTGTAACACTCTGGGGTGGGTGTGTGCGCACGTGCGTGCGTGTGTGTGTTCAGCTGGCTGGAGCCACACTCAAAAAAACAAGAAGGGGCAGGACCAGGGCTGATTGATTAAATTAATGACAATGAATTGAGAGAGACTGCCTCTGCACCCACCTGTTTTATCTCTCCCCGACACAGACGCACCTCTTGCCTCTCCCCCCGCGTGCCCTGACAGTTGTGTTCCTCCCACAGAAAATGCATGTTTTCAGAAAGACTCTGCAGGCACTCATCTACCCCATGTCCTTGACCACTCCGCACCACTTTGAGGTGTGGACAGCCACGGCCCCCACCTACTGCTACGAGTGCGAAGGGCTGCTCTGGGGCATTGCCCGGCAGGGAATGAGATGCAGCGAGTGCGGAGTGAAATGCCACGAGAAGTGCCAAGACCTTCTGAACGCCGACTGCCTGCAGAGTGAGTCTCGGTGTGCCGCTCCTTCTTTCCAGGAAGGGGGCCCACTTCTCTGGGCATCTGGTGGGGGGGTGGAAGAGGCCGCAGGGAGCCCTTTTCTAGGGTTGACCGACACCTAAATGCCGTGGACCGCTAGCCCTTCACCGCTGTCTCTGCCAGTTCCAAGATTTATTTATTTATTAGATTTGTCACTGCCCATCTCCTCTCACCGGAGGGACTCTGGGCGGTTTACAACAACATAAATAATAAAACAATAAATAACTTTACTCACTCTGCTAACTGTCTGGTCAGCTAGACCCACTGGCTGGGTTAGCCCAAGAGAGTCGGCTAAAGGTGGTTGCCTCCTTTGTGGCTTGGTGGGTCGGGCAGCCTCCCCCCCCCCCCCCCCCCCGTGTTTACAGCCATCGCTTCCTGCATCTCAGGAAGTCGGCAAAGGGTCACCTTAGATCGAGCCCAGGCCCTGTAGAGACCATGGACTTCTCTGTCCCACCAAAGGGGAAATGCAGGTCATGGTGCTCCCCCACGTGTGGTCGAGCCAGAACGGGCTTTCAGGCTCGGCTTTGTGCCAGCACACCCTTCAGTTTGGGTTTCTGTCGGGGGGCCTTGGCAGCAGCGTGGCATTTCTCAGGGGTCTTTGCTGCGTTTGGCTGTCCAGGGGTGGGGAGGAGCTTTCAGAGAGGAACCAGCCCTCTAAAAACCCTCCAGTTGAGGGACAACGGAACGGATGGACCAGAGGACCCGCAGAGGTTTCAGCAGCCCAGATCAGTGAATTATGGTGTGTAACGTGATTATTATGGTATTTCCTCAGGGGCTGCAGAGAAGAGCTCAAAGCACGGGGCCGAAGATAAGACCCAGAACATCATTACAGCCATGAAGGAGCAAATGACAATTCGAGAGAAAAACAGGCCAGAGGTCTTCCATCTGATCCAGGAGGTGTTCCAGGTT
Organism: Charina bottae; assembly: GCA_023362775.1. Taxonomy (NCBI): domain Eukaryota; kingdom Metazoa; phylum Chordata; class Lepidosauria; order Squamata; family Charinaidae; genus Charina; species Charina bottae. The sequence goes on along the minus strand of JALMGJ010000010.1, from coordinate 24,239,812 downwards.
TCAAAGGAAGACTTCTCAAAGCACACAAAGGCAGCCAAACAGAGTGTCCTGGACGGCACCTCCAAGTGGTCAGCCAAAATAACGATCACAGGTGCGATGGTTCCCCAGCTTTTTTCTCCAGTATAAGTATTTATATTTACAGCAGCATAAGGACACACTAGCTAGCATAAATTCTGGTATCTGCAATGGGGGAGTTTTCAGTTGGGCTTGCAAATTGGAGAAATGGGGGATCTGGAATGTGCGCTTTGCTCCAGGGTGAAACGGGACATTTTCTCCTGAGATTGAGATGCTTGAAGGATTCACTGGGATAGGAGAGGTAGTTGACTGTGGAAAACGTCCTCCCACCGTTCCGAGGGACAAGCTAGAGTTTTCAAGCTAAAGACTTTCTGTTGGAGATGATCCACCCCAGCTGGAGAGAGCTGACTTGTGGGATGCGGTCAGAGAGGTGCAATCCCTCTTCGGGGTATTCTGCACCCGAGATTCCCCAGTTTCACCATCTGCTTTTCTGGTTTTAGGCTACATTGTCCATTTTGGTTGTAAAACCTGTCTGCTTCTCTATGCTAAACTGCTTATTTTTATGGCCAGGCTGGTATTTATTTCTACCATGTGCTTGATGCACACAGGATGTGTTTTTTCCTTCATGGGTAGTCCCCACCTAGGACAAAAAGAAAACCAAGCCAAAGTGTCCATGTTCGTAGAAGTCCAGCTGATCTAGATCTAGATCTGTGACCACAATAAATAAGCATCGAAAAGCCAGATAAGCAACATAGGAAGCAGCTCCCTTCTTTGGGTCTTTGCTCTCTCCAGGCCAGCCCGTCTCCTCTGCTGGCTCGTCATTCCTGGGTTCCGGATCCATTGTGATCTTCCCCAGCTCTTCTCGCAGATCCGAACTGGATCTCCTTGCCTTCAAAGCTGGGGCTCTGTTTCCCTCAGTAAAAGAGCTGACCGCTGCCCTCCCCTCCTTGGGCTCAGGCTGAAAAGACACGAAAAGGGAGGGGGGAGGAGAAAAGGCGGCTCTCAATGTTAGGAGGCCCAGGGCCGCCCGCGCGCCACTGCTGCAGCTCAGGGGAAGAGCTTCCAGGCGATTTACCAAGCTGGCTTCCCAGTGGCTGGGGGTTTCTCCCCCCCTTCCTGCAGATCTTATTTCCGTCCATGCAGAGTTGCAGAGTCTGTGTGGCCGTCGTCCAGGTGGGCAAGGCAGAGGCGCAGCAGAGGGGCTGAAGCCGTGTGTGTCTGTGCTTGTGCCTTGCTTGGTCAGAGCCCAGAAGGCGTCTTCTCTGGCTCTGACCCAGGGCCGCAACGGGGGGTGCGCCAAAATGACAAAATAACCCAGGGGGGGGCGCGGAATCCATGTTTGCCCCAGGTGACACAGGCCCTAGTCCCATCCCTGCGAGTCGGACCTCTCCCTCTCTCACTGAATCCCGGCTGGTCTCTCCGACCTGGCAGCTGCTCCGGGGTCTCCACAGAAGGTCGTCCATCCCCTGCGGCCTGACTTTCCCTAGTGAGGCTGGCCAGGCAGAGGGTCTGGGGCCTCTGGGACGCAAAGCTCGTGCTCCCCCGCTGCCACCCCCGGGCGCGCAGGGGCATGGTGTGTTCCCGGCCAGTCCTGGTGGGCAAATCGGATTCAGCTGCTTGTCTGTCATGTTCTCACAGTGGTGTCTGCCCAGGGCTTGCAAGCCAAGGACAAAACGGGCTCCAGCGATCCATATGTTACTGTGCAAATTGGCAAAACGAAAAGGAGGACAAAGACTATCTTTGGAAACCTGAATCCAACGTGGGATGAAAAGTTTTATTTGTGAGTACTGAAAAATAAGGGGTTTGTGCATTCTTTTTTTCCGTTATTCATAGTGTTTATTTGGATGTTTATCTCTTGGGCTGTACAAAAAGCTTTGAGCTTTCTCATTCAGCTTCTGAGCTACAGTCAAAATATTGATCCTTATTATTCAAAGTTCACATGTTTGTGGCATGGAATAATCGGGGAACTGTGCCATGCTCTGTTACTGGAGGATGGGAAGCTGGATTCTTCCACCTCTTCTTTTCATGGCCAGGGAAATGGCCAACTTTTGGTAGACTAGAAGGCACAGTTCATCTGATGATGATGATTTTTCTCTCCATTGGACTTAAAATGCAATCATGATACAGGTAGCCATAGTTTCATCTGCAGCATTGATAACCCTACTGGCAACAGACTGTCTCTCAGATTTTAGTTTAATTTAAGGAGGAGGGACAATGTCACTACAGTCTGGTAGTTATCCAGAATGGTTGGGTGTAGACTCTTTGTATTCTAGATTTCTTTTTCTCTGAATATTTCTGGAGAGCAGCAGCGGGCCCTGGACTTCAGGCCCGGTCTGAGCGTTTTCTAGAAGCACCTGTTGATCAGTGCCTGGAAAGTGAGCTTCAGAACCCAAATTACAAAAGGAGGATCACCCACTTGATGGACGTGGACATTTATTTGGTCCTTTTGGTGATTTTTTTTAAGAAGGGGGGATCTGAATTTGCTAAAGTTAGCAGAATTAGAGAGTGTGGCTGGTGAAATTCTACCCCTCCCCAATTCAGCATGTCCCATAATTCAAGCCCCAAGTGGGGTGCAGCCAGACTTGATGCAGGCATCTCAGTGAGTCTCTAAATTCAGCCCTGCATTCAGTAACCAGCTTCACAGGCTCAGCACTGCTGTTGACGTCGTTCTCTTGCTAATAAAGCAGAAGCCCGGCCTTGGGGCATCCGTGGGGTTTGGATTCTAGGCCTTTTTCTCCTGCCCTTTTGGAGCAATGGGCCGTGGGCTGTTCCCCAGCCTCGAGAATTGCCAGAACCTGTTCCATGTTTGGTCTGGCCTGACCTGCTGATCCTGCCTCACCAGCTTTGTCCATTACAGACGCTCAGCCACATAGACTTTGGCCATCGCTCTGTGAGTCAGCTGTGGCTCCTACCTCTCCGTTGTTGCAGCAAATAGATGTTGGCTGCTTCTGTTTTACATGAGCTGTCAGTATCTTTCTTAAGCCTGTAAACCAGAGCTTTCCAAACGTTTAATGTTGGCGGCACACACCAACGGTGGTGGCGGCACGGCAGCCTGCGGTGTCCTGGTGTGTCGCACGCAGACCCGGAAGCGCTGATGGGGGGAACCGGAAGGAGCGGCACCCCCGCCAATTGCCGCCGCCGCCGCGCTGATTGGCGGGGGTGCCGCTCCTTCCGGTCCCCCCCCATCAGCGCTTCCGGGTCTGCGTGCGACACACCAGGACACCGCAGACGACACAGTAGTGTGTCGCGACACACACTTTGGAAAGCTATGCTGTAAACTCTGCATCACCTCCTTTAGCTTTGCAGAGTTGGTGAGTGCATTGCACAGAAATGAGGTATAGAATTGTTTTTAATGAACACGTGCAGGAGATGAGAAGATTGCTATTAACCATTAAGACGGAGCAGGTGACATTTGCAGTAACGTTGCAGTAACATGTGCTGCACTTCAGCCAAACCGTCCTCTCTGTTCCATTCCATTCCTCCCTTCAGTTTTCTGACTTTTCCCCAACAAACATTGCACTTATGGTTATGCTTGGTTTTCATTGTGTTAAAGTTAGGTGTTGCTGCCAATTGAAATATTTTTATATATCTGCACATCTCGGGATTTTTTTGTATATGTGCAAACCTCCTGTTACAGCTTATGGTTTGGCCAAATGTATTAGGACACAGCATTATTTTCTTTGCCATCACTGTTCTTCTGTCTCGTGCTATTTTTGTGCTGTTGTGTTTTTCTCTTATTGTTCTTTGTTTTTAAATGTTTTAACAATTGTAAACTGCCCAGAGTTGCTGGGAGTTGGGCGGCATATAAATTGAATTATTATTGTTGTTGTTGTTGTTGTTGACAGAGTGATGCCCTGTATAGTTTGTGTGTGAAGCTAAACACTCTTCTGAGCTAGGTGGTGGTGCCTAGTAATACGTGAGCTGGAATGTGGATGTGTAGAGCAGCGGTTTGGTCATCCTTCAGAGATCACCCTCTCCAGGCACAGCTGTGGCTTGGCCCCTGGAAGATCTTTGCTTGGCGCTACGTTCATTCTGTGCCTGCCAGTTCTTTGCGCTTGCCTGGCTGCTAGGAAGACGGCCTTCAAGAGCCTGGAGCCCACGTGCAGTTCTCTACAGCTAGACCACAGCATCTGTTTGATGGGGTAGTGTCCCAGGGCCAGATTCCAGGGGTGATCTTGCATGAGCGCCTTGGGGGACGTGATCCCCCCGCCCCCTGCCCAAAGGAGGACCGCATTGCCATTGCTGTTCATGGGTATCCTGAGGCCCAAGCAAGGGAAGGTGGCGCCAGGGTGGTTCTTCAAGGGCCAGGGCCTCAGACTCGGTTGGCACCCGTATTTTCAGAAAAGCAGGCATGAAAAGGCAGTACAGCCTTGGCCAGGAGTCTTATGGGCCGGTCAGAATGTTACCATTGTTTGCTTGCAAGGACCATCCCTGAGCAACGTTAAGAGGACATCCAGTTGCGATCGGCTGCTCTGCCTTTCGTATTGTTTCGCATTTGGGATTCAGATCAGGGTTTCCAAGCCAGGCTCATCCTCCCTCCCTGCAGGCTTGTGTCCCTTCCTCCGCCGGCCTGGGGGAAGCCAGTCTGAGCAAGCGAGCCCCGGGGACAGGCCCCCTCGGTCCTGATGGGGGCCACAGGACTCGGAGCACAGGGAGCGTCTTAGCTGGGGTTGGGCGGCTGCCCGTCAGCCCCTCTCTCGAGGAGACCAACCAGATCCCAGCAGGGCCCCTCCCCTCCCTCCCCTGGCAGAGTGGCCAGGATCCAGCGTGGGATTCCTGCTTGCAGGGCTAGGGCTTTGCCAGAGGCCTCGCCCTCCTCCTTCTCGGTAAGGCACCTTCTGTCCCCATTGCCTGACTTCCTCCTTCGCCCACCTCTGAACCTCTCCTCCAGCTTTCTCGAGCCTTGGGGAAGAGTGCAGCCGTTTCCCACCCCCCTCCCCAGACACTGGTGCTTCTCAAGGATTTAGAAGGGAAGACGTCAGCGATTGTGGAATTTAATTCTGAAGTTCTGTTCCATTTTCTTTTATTTCTTGTCCTGAGCTGCCTTAGCTACTCCATCTCCTAGCTTTCACTCTAATGCATTTGTTTTCTGGCTAAAGTTCAAAAGCCGAAACTTGCCAAGAAGAAGGTCCTCCATATTCAAAATTCTAATAAAATTTGGGAGAAGAAGAAGAAGAAGAAGGAGGAGGAGGAGGAGGAGGAGGAGGAGGAGGAGGAGGAGGAGGAAGAAAGAAAGAAAGAAAGAAAGAAAGAAAGAAAGAAAGAAAGAAAGAAAGAAAGAAAGAAGCTGCTCCTCCTCCTCCTCCTCCTCCTCTTCCGGACCTCGGTTTGGCAACCCGGTGTCTCCCCGCTGTGGGGTTCCCATCCTTGGTCTTCCTGTTTTCTCTTGACCGACTGGCTTGCCTGCAGGTCCCAGCCCTTCCTGCCCCTGGAAATGAGCAAGGGTTCCCGAAACCCATTGCCACCTTGGTTTCGGTTCAAGAGCGGACATGCGGGAATGGGGAGCCTCCTTGCCACCGGGCACCAACTGGATCCTGGAGATCCTTTGCTGGCTTACTTTCTTTCTCCATGCTCTGACGAGCCCTGGGAAACGGATTTGGCTTTGTGCCCTGCAGTCACTCTGTGTGGCCCCAAGATCAGCCTGCGCAGGACTCTGCTTCCAGGCAACCCAGTACCATCCCCGTTGCAGGTGCTTCCAAGCAACCGTTGGGTCACCTGAAGTGCCGCCCTTGTCTTCTTAGCTGGTGGCTGTGTTTTATGGACTCCGGGTGGCTTCTTTGGCTGGCTGGCTGGCTGGCTGGCTGGCTGTCGTCGGGTTCCCATCTGGCACCAGTAACAGTTTCCACCCCTGCCGGCTGTTCACTCCAAAATAAGCAAATAAATGTTAATTATCTCAACTCAAAACAGTGGCGCTTTTGAAGTCCGTGAATTGCTGTTTCCACCAACACATTCATTCTGAGCTAATTGTGTTCGCTTGGCTCCTCCTCGTCAGGAAATTGGGGAAAGCACGAGTGTTTGGAAATCGAGCTTTGTAGGAAGGAGCATATGCTCATCTTCAGTTCATGTGAACAGCTTCCTTTCTTGGAAGAAGCTTGGAAGAAACCCTTTCTGTGTGTGTCCAGCAGACATTGGCCGCGCACCACGCCAGCCTTATGACAGCACGTTTTCAGCCTTTAAAAATAGAGTGACAGCATTTGGTTGAATGAATTAACATGCATGCTCCCCTTCGTAAACAAAGATTAAAAGCAGCCAGATAATTCAGCTGAAGCATTGAGCTTGGGGAAAGGGACCAGGGAAGGCATCAGAATGCAATTCTCCTAGTTGTAGTTGGAGCTAGACTCAGCCACGGAAGAAAAACGGGTGAAGAAGCCCCAGTATTCACCCTGCAGATATACTGTTGAATAAAAGAAGAGTGAGATGTCATCATCCTTGAGAACCCAATTGAGAATAAGCTCCAGCGAATGTGGGGGAACTCCGCTTGCTCTGTATAAACATCCATCAGATCATGCTGAAATTAGTGGGAGATGGTGACAGCTCCCTGACCAGATTGTTGCTCTTTAATTTTAAAATATCCAAGTGATGGTCTCTGCAGAAGGAATTTGAAACCTCGTTGTGGTCCGTCAGGAAATGCAGAAGATCTTGGGCCAATTCACTGTGAAGTCAGAGAGAGGGTGACAGGATAGTTTTCCCCCCGAAATGTCCCTGAAGCCAAGGAAGAAGGAGGCAGTAGGGCTTACTGGTGGCTTTGTATGCAGCCTCTCAGGCACGTGAGAATCCCCTCAAAGGTGGTCCACTGTTGCCGGTGTTAATACTGGCCTTTGGAGGATTCTGAGTGGGGGTCCCTGAACCGGCTCAAAAGGGAATCATGAAAATCAACCAAAGGTGGTCACTCCCAGCCAACTTCTCTCTTCGGAATACGGTTGTAGCGAGGGTGGGAACTGTTTCCTCCCTTCCCAACCTGCTGGAAAGTGCTGTGGAGCCCGCTGCCCTTCGTAGCTCTGCCTGACCCCGGCAGTTGTGACAGATGATTTGTGCCACCCGTTGCTTAGACTGTGGCTTGTCACCAGAGTGTGGCGGGGCAGGGGTTCCTTCCCCTTCTGGGCTGAGGTTCTTGCCAGTCCGGCAGTTTCCTGGGGAGGAGCGCAGAATGATTAGACGGATCATCTGCGGGCACTTGTGTTCCTTGGGGCAGTCTGTTGACTGCAGGAGAGAGAGTGGTTTGGCCGCCGCAGCTTGAACGTGCCGTGTTTAAAGCCAGACTCCCGGTAAACCAGCAAGAACTCCTTTTGTGACATGGTGGAACAAGGAAGGGAGCCTTCTGCCAGTTCTGGCTGCTGTGGGAGAAGAGAGGCTGGCTCGAAAACGAGGATTTCCGCTACCATTGTAGGCTTCAGGTGTGGAAGAGTGACGTCATTCAGCTGTAGCATCTCTCAGTCTATCCGTGGCCTCTGAGATTAAGATAAATGGCCAAGGATTTAGAGTGTATAGCTTTCTGGTTACAAGCATGGATTTATTTTACATTATGCAAATTGTTTATTTGATCCTGCTTGGTCTTCAAATAATCCCATGTTTGCTTTGAAAGAGAAAAGTGGCTATTGTATTGGGAAAAATATTCTGTCAATCTAGCTTTTTACATATTTGATCGTTCCCTCCACCGCCGTTTCATCCTTTCTTTCATAATCTAATAGCACCCATGTCTGAATGTGCGACCCATAGAATCATGAAGTTGGAAGGGATCTTGGAGGTAAGCCGGCGAAGGCCCTGCTCAGTGCGGGACATCTCTAGCAGGTGACCGTCTGCCTCGAGAGAGAAGTCATCGCTTCACGCGGCCGTCTGTCCTGCTGGCTGGCAGCTCACACAGTCGGGGAGTTCTGGTTTGGTGGGAAAGGCAAATGTGATCAGCAAGAGGGTGAAGATGCTGATTCTCTCCTGTTCCAAGTCCAGCTAAGGATGGAGGTCAGAGCGAATGGGCTCAGGACCCTCGAGTGGTCTCCTCTTCATTCATGGTGGTGGGAACTGCTATTTCAGGTCTCTTCCAGCTGTCAGCATAAGCAGATGTTGATGCACCGGAGACCCTAACATCTTAAAGGAGGTGGCATTTGGAAGTGGAGGCATCTTTTGGAAGGGAATCTGAGTTGTCCGCATCTTTGCAAATGATGGGCTTGGTGGGATTCCAGTCTCTCAGTGGGAAGGAAAGAGGAAGGGCAAGTTGTGCCTGCTTCTCACTGCAGCCTGAGGACAAGTGGTGGCCCTCCGGAGCTCCTGCCTTCGCCTTCTCTTTAGCAGTGGACAGCTGGCGCTGCTGCTTCCTAGACAGGGCCAGCCGGAGGTCATTGCAGGTTACGGAGCTCTGCAAAACCAGATTCAGTGTTTTGGGGGAGGGGTCTCCACAAATAAGCCAGAGGGGGGGGGGTATTGAAATGGGAGGGAAATATTCTCCATTCCCATGGCATAGGAATGTCCAAGCTAGTCAAGCTTTCTTCTTTCCAGGATTCTTAAAGGTTTTTGACCTTTCCAGAGTGTGTGTGTGTGTGTGTGTCCCCTCATGTTCTGCACTGAGGGATTCCAGAAATAGCTTCCTTCCAAGTAGCAGCTCTGCAGCATCTGCCTCAAAGCCAGCGGGCAGCAGGCAGCCTCTTCTACTGTTTTCATCTCCGGTGACTCCTTTCTATCAGCGGAACTTCCACTCCACGCACGTCTTGCCATCATCTCCTGGTCTTCTGGATGGAGCTCTTTGGGCAGATGCAGCACAGCAGCCTTCAGCGGCCCAGGACTACTTTCCACGGTAGCCTTCGGTAGGCCAGGACGACCCACCTGAGCCCACCACAGGACTCAGCCAGACACCGCAGAAATGCAGCCTTTGCTTCTTCAATTATTCATCGTGAGGAACCATCGATTGTGCAAAAATGCTGCTAATCCTGGGGAGAAAGAAGCAGCCCAGCGCTCCGAGGGATTCTTCCATTTAGGAGCTTGGCCCTCCGGCAGCATCCTGAGGCGGGCACAGCACAAACAGCCCCCCCCCCCCCCCGTGCGAGAGGATCCGGGTCTGGCTGGCCGGGTCTGCTCTCCCGGGACCTCAGCGGGGCTGACGTCTGCGCCCAGAAGCCTTTGCCGCTCCGCTCCGGGGTCGAAGGCAGCAGAGCGTCCCCAGCGTGGGGGAGGTGGGGGTGGGGGTAATCAGCTGCTTGCATGTCTCCTTTTCAGGCCTAGGCCTTGAAAATTCCTCATCTGGAGAGCCGTGCCTGGGTCTAAAGGAGACGTTGGGTTTGGGTCGTTGGGAGACCGGGTCTAATTAAGGAGAGCTGGCTGGAAAGAGCCACAGTAACGGGGGCTGTTTATGCAGTGACCTAGATTGGCGCTCTGCATGTTTTCAGTGAGACAGGACACGCATTAGTTTCCACAAATACGCACAGGCGAATTCTTCTCCGTAATAGATCAAGAGCTAAACCCAAACACGTTTGCATGTTGCTCCAACTAGCTCCTCTGGACTCATTGCTGCAGCCATCCAGATGCTGAGTCAGAAAGTACAAGGAAACTTTCCGACTGGGGGGGGGCTGGGGGGCTTGACCACAGAGGTGGCTGCTTCCTGCCAGCCCAGCCCAGCCCAGCCCACGCCCTCTCTTTGGGCTTCCAGCCATGCCCTTCCCAAACCCGATCGGCTGGATCTGGTTTTCTCCGGCCACGTGTCCCCAAATCTCCCTGTGTCCGGGAAGCCTGCAAACGCAGTACAGTGGTTGCCTGCCACGCCCAGAGCAGGGTGGGCCTTTGACCCCTTGCGCGGTCAGACGGCCCAGTGTCCGGGAAGCTCGGGCTCGAAGTGTTACCTTGCCGGGCCTCTTCCTTGGGAGGCGCGACTCTCTGGCCGGCTCGCACAGAGCTGGGGGACGGGTGGCCCGGCGCGTTGCGGAAGCCCGGGCAGCTGCTGCCCCGGCCATTGTTGGCGTTTCCTTAGCCTGTCTGTGGGGACTGCTTAACCAACACGAGAAAGGGGGCCAGGCTCCCGCAGAGCAGCGGAAGCCGCATCTTGCGAGCCCCTGAGCGAGTCCCTGCCTTTCCTTCGCAGTGAATGCCACAATTCCACCGACAGAATAAAGGTCAGAGTTTGGGACGAAGATGACGATATCAAGTCGCGAGTGAAGCAGCATTTCAAAAAAGAATCGGACGACTTTTTGGGACAAATGATCATCGATGTGAGAACTCTGAGTGGGGAAATGGATGTCTGGTACAACCTGGGTAGGTGGCTCCTGTCTCTGAAAGGAGCAGGAGGGACTCCAGCCCTTTTCCCACAGCACCTGAGCAGACCCTTCTCCTGGAACCCCAGAGAGCCTGGCGTTGCCCGGACCGGGACCCCGGAGGCGGCCTCAGGGCACCGTCTCCGGGTCTCCCCTTCCTGTGGCCAGGGGTCTTCTCCAGAAACAGGTGCCCCATCTCTGGCTGCAGAACACGGCTTGCGCCTTCTTGAGTCGAGCGGCGCCGCCTCTTATGTCCCAAACGAGCCGGTGCGCCGTTGCTTCTGTAGCCGTTCCGCAAGTCAACCCCCGAGCCTGATTTGAGGATGAGCAGGATCTGTGGCTCTCCCTACACGTGGCATGGGCATTCCTTCAGAGAAATGAACGGCAGCGGCGCCCCTCTCCGCGGTAGCAAGCGCTCTTCACGACAGCCAACATACTCCTTTTCCTCTTGTTTGCTAGATAAGCGCACTGATAAATCTGCCGTTTCTGGGGCGATTCGGCTGAAACTCAATGTTGAAATAAAAGGGGAGGAGAAGGTTGCGCCATATCACATGCAGTACACCTGTCTCCATGAGGTATGTGGTGGAAATGGCTTCCCCCTCAGCGCATCGCCACTGAGAGACGCTTACAGTAACGCTCCAAGCTTGATGGCGCTTGCCCCGAGCCTAGAAGAGGCAGCTGGCAGAAATGAGGCAGGGCTGCCCTTCTGTGGACAGAGACGCTGCCGGGTAGGCGGGGGGGGGGAGCGGGTTCAGGAGAAGGCAGCATCCCAGCGAGGTGCAGGGAGCTGCCAGGGTAGAGATCGGCTGGAGGCGGCACAGCCATTCCCGAGGCGGAGCCTCTGCCTACAAGGCCAAGGGGTCAAAGCTGCCCCTTCCCACTTAGGGAACCGGCTCAGTGTCTCCTCCGCAGCTCCCCAGCGAAGCCAAAGCGAGCGGAAGTGCTAGGCGTGAAGAGAGGAGGCTGCTTTTGTTAGAGGAGGGCCCTGCGAAGAATGCACCAGAGCGGCACACTGACGTCGCTGGCTGCCCGCTTGCCCTGCGTTTGCCCTGCTCTCCCCACCGTGGGGCGGGTGCCTCGAGGGTGGCTGGAAACCCAGGATGCTTTTCCCCCGAGTGCCTCATGCCAAGGATGAGGATCGAGGGTGCCCGTCATGCTTGTAACCGAACAAACCAAAGAAGGAATCGGTGAAAACTTAAGCACGATGTACTTCCATCTTCTCTGACAGTAGCCGAACGTTGAGATTTCCAGTTGAAATGAAAAACGTGTTTCTTCCAGAACCTCTTCCACTGCTTGACTGAGGTGAAAGCTAGCGGAGCTGTGCAGATCCCAGCCGTCAAAGGAGAGGATGCCTGGAAGGTCTACTTCGATGACGCTGCCCAAGAGATTGTGGATGAATTTGCAATGCGCTATGGAGTCGAAAACATCTACCAAGCGATGACGCAAGTAGCATCTCATCTTCGGTTGGTTGGGCGGAGGCTGGCAGGACAGTTGGTCCCCAGGTTTCTTCAAAGGCTTCTCTTTAGCGAGAGCCGCTGACTATTTCAGTCTGCCCCGTGTTCCTGCCAGTGGCTGAGCAGATCTCGGGTTGGAAACCCCCGGCAGAAGAGCGCATTGACTGCCCAATCGCAGTGGAACACGGTGCAGATTTCTCTCTCTCCCAGCTATTCTTCTTCTTCTTCTTGGCGATCACTCGTAGCCGAGTAAGATTGTCTTCCAGGGGTAAAATCTTAGCAGTGGATCCGTAAGTGGCTGTAAAGGCCCATTCTGGATCCGCACAACCTCCCACAACGAGGGCATAGGTTTCCGGGTGGGAGACGGTCACGATGAGGGTTTGCCTGACGTGCCTTCCTTTTAGCTCTTTTCTCCCTTTCGCCCTGTCCTCGTGCTTCTTCAAAGTCCGTAGCGCCTTTAATAAAGGCTGACCTCCAACTGAAACGCTCGTGAGTTAGGGCTTCCCAGAGGTCAAACTCTTCGGTGTCCTCTCTTCAGGATCCGAGATCCCCAGCGCTATCCAAGCCGGGGCACCGGGCAGCTTTCAAAGTGTGGAGGTGCCTTGCTGGCCGAGTCTTGAGGAGTAGCTAGCCTTGCCAGCTGCTTACTGTGGCCAGGCCACAATGCTGTCAGCCAGAGGAAGTTGTGCTGAGAACATCCACCCGGCAGGGAGGTGTCCAGGGAGGGAGGGAGGGAGGGAGGCGTCTGCCCAAAGAGCCGTTCAGGGGGAACGTCCTGCTCCTCCTCCACATCCACTGTCCACTTTACCACGCCTGAGTGAGAAGACTCTACCCCAGCTCATTTACAGAGCTCTCTGAACTTTTATGTAGTTAACAGGGCTGTTCAAATTCAAAAGTAGACAAGCAGGTAGCACTGAAATTCCAGATCATCTCCATCATCATCTTCTCCGTGAAGATGAAATGGAAACGGTCGAGGCTTGGTGGTTCTGAATATGTAGGCATTAATGATGCCAACGAACAGCCCTCACCGCTGGCACTTCAGGGAGACCTGCCAGGCAAAGGGTGTGCCTCCCTTTCGTGAAATTGGTTTTGACACACCAAATTAATTTTATTTCAGTGTTGAAGCCCAGGTTGTGAATGTGCCCAGGGAAAAGGTAAAGCTCTCTGTAAAGGCTTTATCTTTTTAAACACATTACACTTGTGTGCCAATTAATTTCTACAGAGCAGCCGAGCCCCCTTCTGATCAGTGCCTTCCACCAAAGGCATTTGCTGACCGCAGACAACAGAATACAGTTTGCCCAAAGGAAGCCTTCCTTACGGGTCGGTCCTTGAACGCTGGTGCCCGGCCAGCATTCGGACTCTTCGCTGCGGGGACGAGAAAGAGAAGCACCCTTGCCGCGGTTGTGCTTGTGAACTGCGGCACCGATTCCTCGGGGGGGGGGGGGGGGCTCCGTGGCTGAAAGGCAGTTTGCGGGCAGACCTGCTGATCTGGGCCACGCGGGCTGAGCCCAGCACGGAGCCCCGCGTTGGGCCAGCCTGGTCAAGGAAGACCCTCTGGCAAGGTTCTCCTCGGAGTAAGCAGGGGTCTGCGGCTGCTGACTCTTGAGGGTCTGTCCCGCCTCCCTGTGAAGGGTAGGGCTTTCAGGAGAAGTCAGACAGCTCCGAACGGAGAGCCGTGCTCCTGCGGACACAGGGCGCCTCTGCCCTTTGGTTCCCGGCATCTCTGGATAGCAGCCACCTCCCTGGTTTGTCTTTCAGGCACTTCTCTTGCCTGTCCTCCAAATACATGTGCCCTGGTGTTCCAGCTGTTATGAGCACTTTGCTAGCCAACATCAATGCTTTTTATGCTCAAACCACAGCCACCACCAGTGTATCTGCTTCTGATCGATTTGCTGCCACCAACTTTGGGGTAAGTGTGGTTTTCTTCTGCTGCTCCTCACTGTCAGTATTCCAGTTTACGAATCCAGGAAAGTTTCTTTTTTTCCCCCAAGCTCTAACATTAATGAAAAACTCACAGAAAGCAATCCTAGGGGAAAACCCGAATCCATCAAAATACGTGCTTTTATTAGGATCAGTTCAGTTAGCCCCAAAAGATTCAGTCCCGTTTCCTGAATGAGCTTCTCCTGGTCTTAAGAATGCTCCTTCCAGCACCTTGTGGAAGTGTTGAAATGCTGAAGCCATCATTTTATGCACTGTGTCTTTGAGGGGCAAACCCTCTTCTTTTGGAGTTATTTATGTCTTTTAGAAAGCATCGTCTCATTTTGCAACGTGGCATTCTGTTCCTGTCACCCCTGCTGAATGTCGCAGAAGCCTGTCTCTCCAGCAAGATGAGGGAATTGTGTGAGACAGCGAGAAAGATACCCCTTAGAGTGTTAGGGAAAGGTGTGGCTTTTGGGGTGCTGGGCCCCATCTGAGCCGCTTTATCTCCGACTCTTGCTCCATCCTTTAGCAGTCACCGGACTCTGGCGAGAAGGGTGCCTTTCTCCCTATCCCAGCCCACCTGGTGGTGGTGAATTGTGGGGTTGTGGGGATGGAAGAGGGAATGCTTGCTAGTTCTGCGACTGATCCATCACTCAGTAAACAGCTTTGGGTTATGGAGAAGCAATAATGGCACTAGGTTAAACTCAGGGAGATACGCAATGATCATTCTCACAGTTTCTAAGAAGATTTACGCAGTTACAAAACTGTTACTAGCCTTGCTTACTGCAATGGGTAAGATGCGTGAATATAAAGGGGTTGCAAATACTGATTTTAGAAATTTGATCCAAAGGTGATTTGTGTCCCCCAATCAAACCAGATGGATCTATTTGGAGAAGTACAGAAATGGCTTTAATGTCATCCCAATCGAATTGGCTTGATTATCAAATTGGATCACAAATCCAAATAGAAAAAAAATTGTTTCAAGTCAGAGGAAGCCTGATTCACACCTTCCTATTAAAATTTGTCTCTTGCTAAGTTTTTAGCATAAGAGCACAGACTTCCTAGGAATGGTGATGTCATGGCGCATCTGTGAAAATACAACCTCCAGATCTCAGTGTGTTCAGGACAGAAATTAACTCCTGAAGGCGCTTCTGGAAGGAACACTCTCCCTTCCTTGTGGGCGGTCAACAGGCGGCCAAGGAGCAGCCCCCTTTGCCCCAGAGGCAGCGGGCAGCCCCTCGGAGGCCGGGGTTCAGCGCTTGACCGTTGCTTGAGGTGGCGCAGCTCACCTGGGGCTCCTTGAACAGGAGGGCAGAGAACGAGCAAGCGATACCACAGACGTGAAGGAGCAGAACGGTGGCTTCTGTGGCCCCGTTGCTCTGCCTGCCCAGGGCTGCCAGACTGGACCCGCTCGTGTGCGTCCCCGTCCTCGTCCCCCTATGGGGACCCCCCGGCTTTCTCTTGGCTTCGTGCCTTCCATAGCATGTGTGCTATAGCTGTGTGCTAAACAGGCGCCTTTTCACGGAAGGACCAAGCATGAGGCGGCTGTGGCTTTAGGAAATAGTTACTTCAGCCTGGCCATTGTGCAGGGAGAACCTGGCGCATCCATCCGAGCTGCCTTTGGGGCCCACCTGCTGCTTCAGACCTTGGCAGCTGTTTCTGCCAACCAGCTCCCAGAAAAGGGGCTGGCATAGCAAGGAAGGTGGCACTTCTCAGTGGAATTGGGGCGGGGGTCACCTCTGTGGTTTCCCAGGCCGGTCGTTCCTGGGGGCGGCGGCGGAGGGAGCCCGCCCTCCTGCGGACTCCCAGTCAGTGGGCCGCCGCTATAGCCACCTCTTCAGCTGGTCCTACGGCTCCGTGTGCTTTCCATGCAGAGAGAAAAGTTCATCAAACTGCTGGATCAGTTGCACAATTCACTGAGGATCGACCTCTCCAAATACAGGGTACGTGCGTGTTCCTCCTCCTAAAGCCGCAGCCCTTTCGGTCTCGGCCAAGCTCGGGCAGGGGGCTGCCCCGTGGTGGAGTAGCTGGTTAGGGTACTCGCCCCACCCCAACCCGAGGGGCTCTGTCTGCACGGCCCTCGCTCGGCTGCTTGCCGCGGGGGTTGTAGCGTTTGTCGGTTCTGCTCGCCTACAGGAAAATT
The DNA here is from genome assembly GCA_023362775.1 of Charina bottae. Lineage (NCBI taxonomy): Eukaryota > Metazoa > Chordata > Lepidosauria > Squamata > Charinaidae > Charina > Charina bottae. The sequence continues at coordinate 24,224,048 of JALMGJ010000010.1, read as the reverse complement.
TCCCTGCCAGCAGTGCAGAGAGGCTCCAGGACCTGAAATCAACTGTGGATCTGCTGACAAGCATTGCCTTTTTTCGCCTGAAAGTAAGTTCGGCTCCCCCTAGATGCTTACGCTCCAGGATCTCAGTCCAGGGTATTTCCAGAGCCTGTATTCTTCATACGGGCCTCAAACTTTAAGTGAAGCCAGCGGAAGGGAAGGGAATAATTTCCTTGCTGCTGGAGACGTTGGTAAAACGCAGGGCCTTTGAGCTGAGAGGGCGGCTAACGGTGGAGGAGCCTGAGGGTCGGTTCTGGGTCACCCCGTTCAGGTTCTGGAGCTGCAGAGCCCCCCTCGAGCCAGCGCCGTTGTGAAAGACTGTGTCCGGGCCTGCTTGGACTCCACGTACAGATACATTTTCGACAACTGCTATGATCTGTATGCTCGGTTAATGGACCAGGTGAGTGCCTTCTCCTCGCTTTCTCCCCGCAGGAGTCCTCAGGTCCGCTTCGAGGGGGGCTGAGTCCTGTCCTGCCTCCATAGCAGCCTTAAAGACCGCTAGAAACAGTAGATGGGCAGCCCTGCTGGGAGACCACGGAGGGCCCCGGTCAATCTGTAAACTCCAGTGTACCCCCCGCCCCACGTGCACTTGAAAGCAGCAGCGGATGCTTGGCAGCGGCAATTCTGAGCAGAATAAAGTTCGCCGCCTCTGGGGTTGGGGGCGGGGGCTGCGCTGGTCCCGAGCTCACAGCAGATGGCCAGTCAGGGTCGCCCGCTGACCCAGGCCGCACGCAAGCGCTTGCTAGCTGTGGCTGCACAACTGGAGGAGCCACAAGTTGCTCCCAAATCGATGCACAAAGAGAGATCCCATCCCCATCGTGACTGCCGTGGTTAGCAACCGCAGTTAAATGGAGCCTCCACATCCAGTGGCAGCCTACCGCTAAACACCAGGTGCCAAGGACTGTAAGGGAACTTCCAAGATTCTGTTCTGCTGCTTTACTACAATAAAAAGCCCTCCTGCAATCCGTGCCGGGCCCGTTTCTTGACACGGACAGTCACCCAGACCTCTTGGTCGAACCTGCTGCTGGTAGAGTTCGGGAAGCCTCTGGCTGGGCACTGCTCAAGCAGAACCCCGATCTGCAGGGGGGCCCTCGCCAAGCTCCAGCCCGCGACTGCTTCCTTGGTCATCCCAGCCGGCTGGGTGCCGAAACCGTTCCTTTAAAGGTGAAGATCGGCGATGCTCCGTCCGCGCCATTTCCCTAAAGGAAGAGAGGAAGACGGGGGACTGGATGGCAAGCGCTGGGATGTAATCGATTGAAGGAGCATCACACTGAAAATACCACTGGCGACGCTTAGAGCAGGGAAGGGGGTCAACCCGTGTGCTGGTTGGGTGCCATTCAGCTCTGTCTGCAGTTGGAACCTCTCGTTTTTCAAAGCCAGGCTCTGTGCAAGGATGGAAATGCTTCCCACTTAGCCACTGGCAGAAGTCCATGTTTATCGTAGTCCTCTGCCAGGCTTCTTCGGGACAGCAGCCACGTTGACAGCTGTAATGCAGGGGGGCGGTGCTGTTTCCCAGTCAGTCTGGGATGAAGGGAGCTGTCATTGCAACAGCCGGCTTTTGGTGGCAAACAAGAGCTTAGTCATTGATGCAAAAAACTGAAAGCCCACGTCTCATCCGAGATGCCTGGCCCGGCCTTTGGAGCCATCATTTTTCTCTTCGTTTAATCTCAGTGACATTTGGAGGTGTCGTTCCCTTTCCAATCTGCTTCTGTTTACAAGAATCTCAACTGCGCGAGCCATTTGGCTCATTTGCCTTGTGAATGTTGAAAGGAAAACAGTATTACGGAGCAGGCTTCCATTTGGGCGGGAGGGGACTCTGTTTGCGCGGCTAACTTCTCTGCTTTGAAATACGTTTTCTGTGCACGGCTATCCGATGCTCACTAGATTGGCTGGTGGGTCTAGCGCAAAAAGAGGCGATGCCCACAGGGTGTGGGATGGCAGGACTGTACAGGGAAGAAACCTTGGGCTGGGGGGACAGCTCAGCGAGGGGTTAGCAGGAGGGGGGGGGCTATGAAAAGGGGTTTCACGGAGGACCAGCTTGCATTGCGCTGACTCCACATCCGTTGTCTCGGGCTCCCGTGGGTCTGGCGCAGGATCGGAAAAAGACAAGCCCGCTGTTCTTGGGACAGAGAAGGACTGCAGCACGGGGGCCTTTCGGTTTAGAAAAGGAGCCGGCCGAGCAGAGGAGATCATGCCGGAGCCGAGCGCAGGCAGTTGGGCATGATGGGGGGGGAGAGCGTTTTTCTCCTCCTCACCCAACGGTGGGGTCTGCCAGTTCAGCTGAATGGCGGAAGATTGCGGGGACCTCAGAGAAGGACCTTCCGCACACCACGTCGTCCTGCGCTGAGCCTTTTCCTGCCGGCAGCGCGTGGCCCGTCCTCCCTACCGCTCCCGTTGCCCGGGCAACGGATGGGCGACAGTCTCGAGCCTCCTCGAGAGCTGGAGAGGCAGAGTCATGGAGGGCGGGAGCCCGGCCTCCCTGCTGCCCTCCAGCCTTGGCAAGGAACAAAATGGCTGACGGCAAGAAGGACCCGGAGTCTGGTGGCTCCTGGGCAGATCTTGCCCATTGGGGAGGGGCTACCGGATGAACGACATGGCTCCAGTTATCCCGCTTCGGGCCCAGCAGGCGAAGGCCAGGTCCCTTGAGAAGGGCCGGGAACGGGGCAGAGAGACGCGAGGAGGGCGGGCTCAACTGCCGTGGCATGGGCACGCCCCTGCAGGGCCTGAAGAGCCAGGCTGGGGGCAGAGCACCCTGGAGAGGGTCTGTGGAGGTGGGGGCTAAGGGGCAACCTGGACTTGATGGCGCACAGCCAACCAACGGCAGCGGCTGTGACACGCATGGAGGCCAGCGGGGTGACTTCCTCGCCTAAGACGAGAACTCTGCCCGGAGAGGACATTTCTGGGCAAACACAAGATGTCCTCCTGGGGTGCCGAGAGGGTGGAGGAGGAGTTGCCAAGCAAAACAGTCCTGGAAAAGTCTTTTCTGCAGGGCCTTTTCTAAGCAGTGGAAATGAAAAGAACGAGTGCAACTTTCCCTCTTTTGGGCCCACAGGGTAAAAAGCAAGACATTCCTCGGGAGGAACAGGGCCCGACAATTAAGAACCTGGATTTCTGGACCCGGCTCATTACCCTGATGGTCACCATCATCGACGAAGACGGAGCAGCCTACACTCCCGTCCTGAACCAGTAAGGCGAGAAAGGCCAGGGCCCCTGGGGTGCCCCGCACGGAGGTGGCACCTCCCACCCCAGTTGCCTCCGACTTCAGGTTGGAAGTCGAGGTGTCTCTGCAGCTTCCTCCAGTGTGGCGGGGGTTCTCAGGATACCCACCCCCTGCACCCCACCCCCAGGGGAGGATTCCACGAGCCCCCTCGGCAGCAGTTGGGCTCCTTGCATTGTTAGGCGGCCCCCTCCCTCACGGCTGCCAGAGGGGCTTCGGGGTCTCTTCCTGGGCGCCCCTACTTTTGCCCTGCAAAACATCCCCAGGTCCCCCTCTCCCCCCGGGCTGACTGGGAGACCCCAGACCTTCAAGCCGGGGGCATCAAGGACTGAGAAGGGGCTCCCCTGGAGGGTAGAGCTGCTGTGGGTGGGTGGGCAGGCGGGCGCCCGCCCTGCTGCCGGAAGAGCAGACGGTGCCCTGCTCGGCTTCTTGCAGGTTCCCTCAGGAGCTGAACATGGGCAAGGTCAGCGCAGAGATCATGTGGACCCTCTTTGCGCAGGATGTGAAGTTCGCCCTGGAAGGTAAGGAGGGCACAGGCGGTCAGGCAGGTTGAGCTGCGGGGGGGGGGGGTGTTGGGGCGGGGCGAGGGGCAGTTCCGCTCAGCAGCCAGGAAGCAAGCCCCAGTCGCCACCCTTTCTGCGGGGGGTCTGGGAAGTCGCATGGCTTCCACCTGCACGAGCAAACAATGCCCCTGGAGTTGAAAGCGTCCCTAGGAGGTCACCTGACCAGCACCCTTGTGCCCTTCCCGCTATCGCTGGGGCTAGAAGGGGACATTGGCGGAACCCCCATCCGTTTCACCCCGGCTCCCCAACATCCCCATGTGATGAGGGTTGCAAGGGAACAGTGGCAGCACACAGCCTCGGCCTCGGGGAGTATCCAGTGGAGTGCTCCAAGTGGCTGCATTTACAGGGGATGCTTTTCTGCAGGACCACGCCGGCGCATTTCCAAAGAGAAAGGCCGGGAAAGTCTCCCCGGTGGGGAAGGGGTTGGAGCAGAGGCCTCGCGTACAGCGATTGAAGGGCGGTCTGCGGGGCACAGCGGGTGCTGGCAGAGTTGGGCAAAGGCTGCTTTGGATAGGCGGGGGGTTGCCTTTTCAGCCTCTTGCCCTTAAGAAACCGTTAGCGCAGAGCTTTCCAAACTGTGTGTCGCGACACAAAAGTGTGTCGCCACACACAGCGTGGTGTGTCGCCACACCACCCGGAAGCGGTGGCGCATGCGTGCACGGTGGCAGCGGCTCCATATACCCTTCTGCCTCCTGGAATATCTGTGGCCTTGCGGTGAGACAGTTTAGGCTAACAGGAAATGTACCGGCCGTGCCTGGCGAGACCCCTCAGAACAGCGATAGGTTTGGTTAGTAAATGCACAGCGAGAGGAGAGGTTGCCTTCATTAAGAGAGGGAGAGCCAAACTTGGCTTCCAAAGGCCACATTGGCCTTGGATTCAGGTTGCTTGCTCTCCTTAACGAGAACTGTAGCCAGCAGAGAGATGAAGGGCAGCTTGGCTGCAATCCACTCAAAAGGAGCACTGATTGAGCGCTGCTGGAAGCAAAACGCAGAATCCTTGGATATCCATCTTCATCGAGCACAGCTCCTGGCCTCCACTGCCAGAATCGGAAAGCTGCCACAGCACCCATGTGTCACAGAGGAAGCCAAATGATCACAGCAAGTTGGGTGTCGTCGTGGGCATGGCACGATTGGCTAGCACATCCCTACTTTTTGAAATACCCAGAGCCCAGTTCAAAATGCACGACCCTCCCTCAACCCTTTCTGCAAATAGTCTTGCCGGGCTGTGGGGAAGAGCCAGGAGGCACCTGGAGGTTTGCCATTTCATGGGTGATCTGTCCAAGCAGATCCTGTTCAGGTGCAGCAGCCAACCCCCCCCCACCTCCTCCGAAGCGCGTGAGACGCTGCTCCCGCCCCTTTCCCATCACACCACAACAGGAGAAGGGAAGCCGGCGGTTGGGTCGGCCGTAGCGCTCGTTGCAGGGGACCTTCCAGGGCCAAGCCGTAGCTTAGGCCGCTGAAAGGCCCAGAAAGGGCCCGGAATGACGGGTGGATCCGTGCGCTGTGTGCGGTGAAACGGGGGTCAGCCCTGCCTGCGAATTCATCCGTTCGAACGGGTCCCTGAAGGCAGCCCTGGTCTTGCCGCACTGGCGCAGTCGGCTCAGCCTGAGACTTCCAGGGCCACCCAGGCAAATGCCACGACCGTCGTACGAGCGCCTTCAGCCGGTAGCGAAGGGAGGTGCCCGCTGGAACTCCCCCGCTGCGCCCCAAGCAAGCCTGTGGATGCAGCTGGGGAAGGGGTATCCTGCTGGGCATTCGGTTACCTTCGGCTGTGGCTTGCGCACTCGGGCCAGATCCAGCATGGCTACAGGACGCGCAGAGCAACACGTCAGCGAACACAGAGCGTTCCTGGAAATTAGGTTGTGAACGTCCAGTATGATTTATTTCTCCAGAGCTAAAATGTGTGCCAGGAGACTATAATCTTACTCAATTACGGCTGCCGCTTTATTAAATCTTTGTATTGTCTTGTGTCCGTTACAGAGCATGAAAAGCACAGGTTATGCAAGAGCACAGACTATATGAATTTACACTTCAAAGTGAAATGGTTTTATAATGAATATGTGCAGGAGCTCCCCTCCTTCAGAGACACAGTGCCTGAATACTCTCTGTAAGTGGGGAGGGGAGGGGGGTACGCAGGGGGAGGGAAGGCCGGGTGGAGCTTGTAGGCGCCTTTCGGTCTTCATCCAGCTCCACCTTTAAACCGGAACCCCGGAAGCTGGGGTGCATTTAGACCTTCAAAGAAGTTTGGCATCTTTCCGTGACTTCTCATTTCCCGCAAAGATGCAGTGAAGAAATGATTGTTCATTTCCCCATCACTGCACTGAACAGAAGGCTGTTTGGAGAGATTCTCTGAGGGGAGAGGCAGCAGACCAGATAGTCAGTCAGCCCCCACCTACCCGTGCAGGAGGCAGAGGAGGCGGCTCTCCTGGCCTTGCCGTGCATGGCATTTCCCTTTCCAGACCCCCCCCCAGTGTAAGGTGCAGCTTCCTGCTGTGACCATTTACAGAACAAGGGAAAGGGCCACTAAACCAGCCTGCTTTCTACCCCGTGTGCAAAAGACACGGTGGGAAAAGACATCATGGTGGGAAGGGGCGCGATTGTATGTGCGAGACAAGACACATCCATTTGTACCAGCACCAGTCCATTTCACTCTGAGCGTGCAGCCCTAAAGTGAATTTAGGGAACCTGGTTTTAAGAGAAAACCCACCCACATACGTGTGTCCAATCCTAGGTGGTTTGAGCCATTTGTCATGCAGTGGCTAGACGAAAATGAGGATGTCTCCATGGAATTCCTCCACGGCGCATTGGGAAGGGACAAGAAAGACGGGGTGAGCAGAACCATGAAGTGAAGGCCGTCACTCCCGACCCCAACCCCACCTGGACGAGGTCAGCCCTTTCCCATAAAAAGGGGGCAGAGAGCAGAACGATCAGGAACCGTGGCCCCATGACAAGAAAGGAAAGGGAGCGGCTGCTGTAGCACCAAACTCGGTTTAGCAGGAAGATCCCTTGAGAGAGTACTGCATTGCAGTCTCTCCAAGCAGCAGATTTTGTGGTTATTTCCAAGGCCCCCTTTCTTCAGATCCAGTCCTGCAGGGCTCTCTGTTACCCCGAAGCGGTAGCACAGCCACATCTTTGAGAAGAAACAGCTCCTCACACCAGGCTTCTCCACAGTGTGTATTGTTCTTCTTGTCCCTGCAGTTCCAGCCCACATCAGACCATGCTCTCTTCTCTTGCTCAGTGGTAGATGTCTTCACGCAGCTCAACCAGAGTTTCGAGATCATAAAGAAGCTGGAGTGTCCTAATCCTGAAGCACTTTCTCATCTCATGAGAAAATTTGCAAAGGTGGGTGCTGTTGTGTTATATTGCTGGACCCTAATTCGATCTACATGTGAGAGTGGATCACAACAGATTAAAATGGACGTCCTACCTTGCGACTTTTGGAAGAATGCTGGAGGTGGCCCCACATTCTTGCTTCTCGTCCTGTCAAACGGTGTCTCATTTTTCTAGCCCTGTGACGTATCAACATAAATCTCCAGGCAAAAATGTTGTTCTCTAAGATAGCTGTGATCTGCCTAGAGAACTAGGAATCCATAGGACGTAAGCAATGCTTGGGGACTTCAGGGGAAGATGTCCAAAGGCGCCAGCTTGGCAGCACCCCCGTTGTGGTCCAGCAGCAAGGCAGTCTCTGGGTGCATCCAGGCACAGAAAGCCGTGGCTTTCTCACGTGGCTTCGGTTGAGGCCAAGTGGTAGTGTTGGAAGAGAGGTGGGACCCAGAATAGAGGAGCAGGAGCCCAGCCCCTGTTCTGCTGAGACCAGCCAGGTGCCTTCCTGCGCTGCACCTCATGGGGAGGGGGCCTCTGAGCATGAAGGCCTTTCACGGTTCTTACTAGTCTGTGTGCCACAGATCGCCTCATTTCTTTCTGAAGCTGCCTAGGGTGGCAGCAGCTTGACAGCTGCTGTGTCTTTTTTAATGCATTTGTGTGTTGCCCCATAACAGGTCTGTCTGGGCAGCTTACAGGAATTAAATGTAATAAAAATAGTAAGTGTTTAAATGCAGCCAAGAAGATAAATCAACATGAAATGTAACATTGCCACTCAGAAGGAAAAACCAAACTCAAACAGACTGATTTTAAAAGGAGAGATCAAGAGAAGAAGTTATTGAAAGGCCTGAGGGCACAGAGGCATCTTCGTCTGATGGCCAGAGAGGAAGGGAAGAGGCACCACAGCTGGGGCTGCTCCTGCCAGGAGGTGCCTGTTTCCACTATGGAATCAAGCACTCGCTCGCGCCTTTAGGAAGGGGCTCTTGTGATGCGCCCTCTGCCTTTTCCCCCTAACCCCCCCCCCCAATTCGGCCTCCCTGGGCTTCAGCAGTTTTAGCCAGAAGAGAGAGATTTTTTTGGCTCTTCCTGGATCCTCCTTTATAAATCACTTTCCAGAAACTGCTCTTTAAATTAAGTGCTTTAAGAATTTTGGGGTGGCTACCATCTGCGTAAGGAACGCCTGTCTTGCAGCTTCTGCAGCGAAGAGGTGCTCTGCTGGGGGCGAAGATGGGACTTAGCTTTGTTCCCCCCAGCCCTGAGAACGCCCCCCCCGCCCCCCAGACGCGTGGCCTTTTAGGTCCCTCCCTGAATAGCTGTGCTGCTCCAGAGTAACCCCTTTCTTTTGTTCTAGATAATCCACAAAGTACTTACTCAGTATGCTGCAATTATAACAAAGGATTTCAGCTCTTACTGTGATAAGGAAAATGTGGTGAGCAAAGTTTGATTGCTACTTTTTCAAATTTAATACTGTGTTTTGCAACCCTTGTATGATCTATAAGGAATTGAATAGCACAAGGGGAAAGGAGGAGGACAGATTCTCCAGCTGAAAAGCCCGCTCTCCAATCCTGGTGGGTCCAGAGAAAGGGTGGGGTGTTTTCAGTATACAAAGCTGTGTATTTGCATCAAGGGGTTGCTGCGATTGGCTGGACAGTCCCTAGAAAGGGAGAGAACGTCCCTCCCTCCCAGGTGCGGTACTGATTTTGCCAAGGAGATGGAGAACTTTCCCTTGGTTTTTCCTCTTGAATTTCCTTGGGAGGTCCTACTGCTTTCTGATCCCACCCCTGGAAGGAAAGGACGCTCCGTCCCATTCAGGTGTTTCTTCGGATTTTTCAGTCCTACCATCCACTGTAGAAAAACAACCATCATCATAGGTCTGACGCTCTCCTTAACTCACAGTCGAATGAGGCAGGATCAGTGTCATGGAAGCAGGGAGTCAGAACGGCGTGCCTGGTGGTGGAAACCGCCAGCGAGAGAGAAGTGGCACCAAACCTGAGCTGATCGCTCAGATGGGAAAGGTAGCGCCTTGCTGTGCGTGGCAGAGCCACAGACCAGCCCTCCTCGAGGACAGAGCTGTTCATTTCCCAACAAGCACAAATCCTGTTCCCTGCGTAGCGTCCTTCGCTTCTATATCGCATCTTTGGACCATCCAGGGCTTTAAGGGACCACCAGGAAGCACCACTTTCGGGGGTTTCCACCTCTGCCTCCTGCGGCACTTCTGAAAGCAATAGGCTGCACAGTAAGGCTGACTGGGCAGTGCCCACCTGCAGAGATATTCCAAGGTGCTGCAGGAATGAAGGTGCTGCTTGGGGATGAGTGAAAGAATAGATCTGCAGGTGCAAACTGGTTTCTAAGCATTGCTACGAAGACATCCTGCTCATGCTGGCAGCTGTTTTTCCAAGGGAGGGGGCAAGCCGTATGCAGGGCCTCAGTCCCCGGGCTGGAGCACACGGGTCAGGGAGAAAGGGCCAGGGTGCTGGGAACCGGCTTTCCGTCCCACAGCCGTGTCCTCAAGCGGGCTTTGCTTTCTGATGCCCTCAAGCCTGTCCCAGATGGCTGGGAATGGCATGGCTGAACGAAGTGAGAGGAACGGGGGCCCGCCGAGCTCCTCGTTCAGTAGGGTGGCTTGCACGCCTCCAGGGCTTCTCAGCCAGTCTTGACGCTCCTTTCCCCACACTTTGTGGCCTCCTGCCCAGTCAGTTGTCTCTCAGCGAACTAAGGCAGCTTCCCTCCTTGTGGCTTCCAGCCCTGCATCTTGATGAACAACATTCAGCAGCTGCGAGTGCAACTTGAGAAGATGTTCGAAGCCATGGGCGGGAAAGAGGTGAGCTGTCTGTCACTGAGCTGTTCCCAGGCGTTTGGCAGCCGAGGAGAGGAAGGAGGGTGGCCTCTGTGCCACAGAGAGGGAGTACCCCTGGGATAGCTGGCAGGGTGGCCAATGGCTGACAGGTCTTGAGTAGATCTGCCCCCAAGCCTCCTTCGGTTCCACGGCTGTGGATCTGCGGGCGCGGTGGGGAGCACCCTCATTGGCTTGCTCCAGGCGGCCCCTCTTCCTCGGGGGGGGGGGGGGCGTCTTTTTAAGCCCGGCTCAGCCGTCGGAGGCCTCAGGCAGCTCCTCCCCATTTACCGCTCCTAGAGACAGGTCGGGCCTGGCTGTTTTATCCCTGGGGGGCTAGGCCATTTGAGGGACCCCTCACGGCTAGTTTCTATTTGGAGGAGTGGGGGGCAAAACGGCGCAGTTTTTGCCTCTTCAAGTCCCCACAGGCAGGGAAGAAGAGATCTAAAGCCACTGGCTGCTTCCCACAAGGGCCTCCTGCTCCCCCAGGCGAAGGAGCTTGTCCGCTTTCCTGGCCAAGAGCTGAGAGAGAACCCCATTCCCTGGTTCCTCCTCTGCTGTTGCCCTCCTGCCCTGGCAGGCCCGTCCCCCTGTCTAGGGGTAGCCTTCTCTGGGCTCCTTGCTTGGCATTGATTTGTTCCCACTCCTGCCAGTCACAGCTCGGGCGGGGTGGGGGTGGGGGCATGCCCGTGCTTGTCTGTAATGTGTCGTCCTGTCTTTGTCTACTGCCTGTAATTCGCCATCCCTGAGAAGAAGCAGGAAGGCAAGCACTTTTCCTATGAGGTTCGTGATGTCAAGCCCTCTCGCGTGTCCCGTTCCCAGCCACCCGTTTGGGGCGCGGTCCGTGGGTCTGGGTGTGGAAGGGGTGCCTGCAGAGATGGGCAGTCCTCAGAAGGATCCTCCTGACTGCCCAGTCTGTGCTCCGCTTTTTCAGTGGGCAGAAAGTGGGCTTCTGGGCGCAAAGGGCGAGACTGCTGCTTTCAGAGCGAAGCTGCAGCTCAACTCACTCCTCTCAAACCAACTGGGCAGCGGGAAAGACCCCACTTCAGATGGTGCAGATTAAGCCCACTGAAGCGGGGTGGGGGGGATGGCAGCAGACACAGCCTTTAATATCTCCGCGGACAAGTGCAAGCGCGCAGGCTCGCTCGCTCTCCCTTGCACGCACGCGCACACACACGCACACACACAGGCCTCCAGCCTGGTTTGCAAAATTTCCTGGGGGGGAATACATCTGGCCTTCTCCCCTCTCCTGTGTTCAGGCAAGAGATGATCAGTTCCCCGTCTCCCCCCCCCCCCCCGCCGCCTCACTAACGGACTGCAGAGCAGCACTCCCCGTCTCCCCCCCCACACACCTCGGCCTTGGGAAACTGCAGAGGGGCCCTCAGTGCAACCCAGTAGAAGCTCCCTGGGAGAACTGGGGTGCCTGTGGAGTCTGGGGCAACCCTGGGTTCAAGCCAGGACGCTGTTGGCCGGGCGAAAAGCTTGGAGGGAGGAGCCGCCTGACCGCTGGCCTCTGCCCCACATCCCGGAGCTGCGGGAGCTGCCAGGAGCTTGTTCGTCAAGCACGTGGCAGCGCGAGAGCCAGCGGCTCAGCCTCGTGTGCCCGTCTGGGCCGAAGCAAGAGATTAAGAGGCCTCCACCGTTCAGTTTGCTGGATTCAGCTCCTCCTGCCCCCCCCCCTTACCTCCTGCAGCTCTAGGCAGCGTCCTCCGGCGCCCCCGGCACACAAACAGGAGTGCACCTGAAGGGGAAGACCAGCGCCCAGCACGAGGCTGGGAGACCTACGGGGGAGTGTTGGCACACCCCAACTGCCGTTCATCAGTGAATGTGGCGGGGCGGAGGGCGAGGCTCCTGTGCCCAGCCACCAGGCCCCCTCCCCACCCCCTCGCAGTCTCCAAGTCAGCCCTGGGAGGGTCACAGTGGGCCATCGCTGCCCTTGCATGGAGCCCCTCCCGTCCCGTCCCGAGGGCGCCCTGTGCCCACCAGGAGGCGCTGCCTCTGTGGCCCGCCTTGCATCCAGGGGACCGGTCGGAGGCACGTGGGCACCAAGCATGCCTGAAGCACACCAGCTGCGGCCCAGCGCTGTTGGGGGACGGAGCGGGCACAGGCACGCCCGTCCTGGGGTGCCGGGACAGCTTCCGCTGCATCTCCTTCCTCGAGAAATGGCATGAGCTCCAGGAATTCCTTGCACACGTTTCGTTGCTGGGTGCTTGGCTTCTGTCCACCGTTAATGCAAAACAGCGTGGAACCCCCCCGCCACGATTCAACCGGCTGAGAAAACGGAGTTGGGGTGGGGGAGAAACGGGCTGCTTCGTGGAGCCCCAAGGGGAGGGCAGCCTGGCTCCGTTGGGCGTTGACTCTCCCGGGCCTCGGCGTTGGAGTCCGCCTCGCCTCCCTGAGCCGCAGGTGGCCCTACTGAAGGCCGAGGAGGGGGAGGCAGCGGACCCTCGGTGCCTCGGCCAGAGGAAGCTGCTACCCCTTGGGACCCGTTGGGATATCCCCCCTTCAGCCCAGGCGGCGCTGGATTCCACGTTCGTTTTCCGTTAACGCCATCTCGTTGATGGGCATTTGATCTCTCTCCCTGCTGAGTGTGCCGGAGCGTGGATGCAGGGGAGACGGAGAGGCTGACCTCGCCCGTGTCTTCTTTTCAGCTGGACCCCGAGGCCAGCGTGGTCTTGAAAGGGCTGCAGACCGAGCTCAGCGGCGCCCTGGACGAGCTGAGTCTGGCGTACAGTGCCAGGTAAGGCCACGCTCCTGTGCACCGGGGCCGCCGCCTCCCCATCCTGCAGACCCAGGGCCACGGCTCGCCCCTCACCCTTTCCTTGAGGCCTGGGAAGACCTGCAGAGAGGGGAAAGTTGCCCCCGAGGGCGGCTCGCCGGCTCCGTGGGAGAACCGCACCTGCGTTCGTGTGGCTCTAGGGGGCCAGGCTGTTGGGACCAAGTGCCCAGGGGTGGGGGTTTCTCTAAGCCGGATGGAGCTTTGCTTTGGGCCTGCTTGAAAATAGCTTTTATTTAGTGGTGGCTGCATGAATAGCTTTAGTCTGGATAAAGTAGATGGTTTATAAGCAGCTTTTTGAAACAGCGCTGCTTTATGCATTCTGTGGTTTTGTTATGCATATACGTGATACTGTTTCCCGTTTTAGTACCCTGACTTGTAAGGGATTTTCCTAAAAGTCAGATTATTAATATATTCCATGGAAAGAAAGTGAGGTTTCCAGATGCAAAACTGTTCCACTTTGGCCTCGAAGGGAAGGGAAAGAAGGGAGGACGAAACGGGGACCTAGAGGTGGCGGTGGTGGCGGTGGTGAAGGTGTTCTGTTTTGCAAAGGGCTTCCAGTCCTAGGAAGCCTCGGCCAAGGCAGCCTCCCGCTCGGGATGCACCTGTCCCTCGGCAGCCCGGTCCCTGCCCCGGTGAGACCATTCAGCTTGCTCTGTGGCCGCCAGGCCTGGTGGGGGGAGGGCGGCAGCACGTCAGATGGCCAAGGAGAGGGTGGGGGCGGCAGCAGGGGGTATCTCGCGTGGGCGTCCTTCCTTCCTTCCTTCCTCTCCGGGTCCTCTTAGTTTCCAGCTTCTCATTGAGGACTGCGTGACACAAATGAGCGCGGAGTTAAACCGGCTGAGAGGAAATGGAGCAGTGGGCAGCCAAGGCAGCAGCGCCGTGCAGGCCGAGATTGTGCTGCGCCCCTTGATGGATTTCCTTGACAAAACGTAAGCGCAGGAGGCGGGCGCCCGATGATCTGGCCCGTTCGACAGGCGGTGCCGCAGCCGGGCAGAACGAGGGAGGCGCCGATGCTCAGCCTGAAGCCTCTGTCCGGCACCCATCCCGATGCCTCAAGTCCCCCGGATGAGGCCGTCCTGCTCTCCAGCCCTACCTTGGTTGCTCCCTCCCCCAACCCTCTGGCCTGCCGTAGGTGGCAGGTCCTCCTGGCGGTCCCCTGCTCCTCCGGACCCCTCTGCGCCTCAGGGCGGAGGAAGGCCAGGGTCCCCTGCCCAGAAAACTCTCCCTGTCTCCTGGGCAGAGGGCTGGGCCGCGAGCATCCGTCCGGCACGGTCCTCGGGGGCTGGGGAGGCGAGGGAACAGCTGTGCCCTCCCTGAGAAGGCCTCGTCCAGCGCTCTACGTCGGGCTCACCCGCCTGCGGATGCTGCTGGCTGACACGGGCAGAACGTGCGGCTTTTTGTGTCTTCGCAGCTTAAGTACCTCAGCAAAAATCTGTGAGAAGACTGTTCTGAAGCGGCTTTTGAAAGAGCTCTGGAAGTTGGTCCTGAGCAAAATAGAAAGGCAGATCGTACTCCCACCCCTGGCAGACCAAACCGTGAGTCTCCAAGCCACCCCAGCCCGTGGGCAGCTCCTTTTTCATTCAGCCATAAAAAAGTAAAAATTTGGCCTGCCAGCCCTGCTCAGGTATTCCGCCTCTTGCCTGTCGGAAGGGAGACGTTCCAAAGATGGGGCTCCTTCTGCAAGAGGAAATAGTGGGTCCCCTTCTTTTTCTCTCTCCGGCGTTTAAGGAGGGGGCCTGGTGGTGGCTCCTGGGCGGCCGTGCCGTTCCTTCAGCCAGCTGACGCAGAGGGCAGAGGGCATGGCCTTAAGGGCAGGAGGAGGAACCGCTACCAAGGCAGCAGTCAGATAAGGGGGGCCTGAGCCCAGGCCGAGGAGAAAACAACATACCTTGTTGGGCTGGCAGTTCCCTCCTGGAACGCTCAGCCGGCAGCCTTGAAGCGCCCTCTCCGCGTTGGCCGCGGGGGATCCTTCCCGGGGCAGTGAAGTCGCCTGACGGTCCAGAGGCTTCGTCGTGCCCGGAGGGGAGGACGGCCCCTGGGACTAGGCCTCATCTTCCCCTCTCTGGCTTCTCCTCAGGGCCCCCCCATGATTCTCAGCGCAGCCAAAGATTTCAGCCAGTTGTCGAAGCTGAAGGTAAGTGGGTCAGGGCGGCAGAGAGACGCAGAGCGGCGCAGTGGCCTCTGCCGTGGGGCGCGTTGCATGCCTGAGCGCCGGAGGAGGTCTGTGGTGCAGATTCCCCTGCCAGAGGTACGGCAGTATCCGGAACCCACGCGCTTCCCACTGCACCCCCGAGGTCTTCCGACTGAACGATCCATCTCCAGCTCTCCCACCCCAGGACTTCTCTGTGGCCTCAGTTTGCCACCGTGGTTGTCTGCAGCAGCAGCAGCAGAAGCAGCAGCTGGGGACACAGAGGAAGCGTGTGAAGGAGGCCAGAACTACTGCTGCTGCTGCTGCTGCTGCTGCTGCTGCTGCTGGAGGCGGAAGGGGGACAGCCCTGTGCCCTTCGGCTGGAATGGAAGCAAGTTCACGAATGGAAGTTCCTCCCCAGTGAAACGGGTCAAGCTTGCTCCAGGTTTGCTGCCAATGCAGGTTCATCACAGCGAACGAGGGACCTTGCCCCCGTCGCTCAGTCTCCTTGGCGGGCGGCCTCCACCTCCTTGCCTGTGCCCCTCCCACCCTGCCCCCGCTTTGCCCTGGCTGCGGCCACGGGGTGTGGCCCCTCTCGCCATTTTGAGCTGCAGCCGCCGCCTCAGGTCCCGCAGCGGGTAGAAGCTGCTGGTGCCTGCCCGGGTGCGGGACCCCATGTGTGCGGTTGCCATTTCCTTTGTGCTAAGGGGTTCTTTGAGGGAGGGGCAAGAGCCGGGGCCAGTCTGGCCAGGTGCCTTTGGGAACCCCCAAGACGCAGCAGGAGGCAACGGCCCTCTTGGGCGCTGTTCTCCAATCACTGTAACTCGGAGGTAGCGTGCTCCCGAAACTGGAGGCCGACGGCCCTTGAGCGGCCTCTTCCTTCGTGAACGGTCTGTCCATCGTAGCCTGTGGGGCTGCTTCTTGGAGACTCGAGACTCCGCTTTTTTTTTTATATATATATATATATCTACAGTACAATTTACTGTAAAATCTTTAAAAGTAACTACAATTTAAAATACATTACAAAACTAATACATTAAGTATAAAAATCCAATAGGCGATAGATGGTTCTCTTAAAAGGGTTCTATGGCACTAGCCATCCCCAAGAGGAACTAACGGGCATTAACGGGGGTGTCTCTCCAGGGAGGCCCAGGCGCCTTTTCTGAAACAGGGAAGTTAACGTCCAGTGGCAGGCACGGGGTGGGGCTCTGACCGGTGAAGACTTCCGGGCAGGCAGATGTCCCACCGTACCCCCAGAGCTCCTCAGCTGCTGACCGGCCTTGTTTTTTTCAGGACCACGTCATCGGAGAAGGAGCAAAAAGCCTGACTCTGGAGCAGTGTGCAGTGATGGAGGTGGTTCTGGCCACCATTAAGGTAGAGTGGGAGGGGGCGCCCAGCGGGCACAGCCACGGTGGCCGCTTCTCTTTCCCGTCTGTCCATCTGTCCGGCCTCGTCGAACCCCCTGAGTCAGACACTCACGAGCACCAGTCTGGGCAAGGGTTCGTTGACTTGAACTCTAAACGGGAAAAACAGTCCACCGTTAACAAATGCAATACACCAATTAGCTTTCTCTTTTAGTAGCAAGAGCAGGCTACAAAACTAGCTTGCTGAATTCAGAAATACCTCAGCCCCCGCTGGGGGTGGGAAGGCCAGGACAAATTAAGAGCCCCGCCGGATAAAAAGAGTCGTCTTGCCCTGTTGTGGTTAAGAGGGGGAGAGACGGGTCTCTCGGGGAAGAGTCCCTTTCCTGCTGCCCCCAAACCTCGGTCCGGTTTCCCCCAAGAGTCATTTTAGAAGCCGTTCCAACTCTTCATCTTGCATTGTGAAATCCATCAAGCGGGAAAACGTAGAATTGCCACGTGAGTTTGAAAATGTGGGAATAGCAGCGAGAAGTGTAGAGAAGAGTGCTGCGTCTGCCCCATTCCTTTCTCTAGCACGGGAACCTAACAGATCAACAGCCAATTTCAGAGGGCTACAAGCCAGCTTGCACGACCCCTCGGGTTTGCATAAGAGCGTTTCCGTGTCGTGGCCTCCTGCGTTTGTGCTTTTCATTGCGTACCTGAGAGCGCTGTCGCATGCCTTGTGTTGCCTTAGCGGGCTCGTTTTCGGCGCTGCTCAGGTCAGGCACGTGGGGACCCAGCTCTCGGGCCGTGCGTCCTGGATCGTGGGGGGAGGGGGGTGGGGCCAGCCTGTGTGCAAAAAGCTGGATCCAGCCGGTTCTGGGGCTGCAGGAAGTCGTGTTTAACGCTAAACAGGCTGGGACTGTTTGTGGCTGGTCAGCTGTTCCATACAAGCAGGGATAAGAGCTTTAATGGGGAGTTGCACCTCCCTCCCAGCCGCTGGCCCAGGAGAGGATCCTGCAGAAATGGGCTCCTCCAGGGCTCTCCCGGCTTGGCCAGAGCGTCTGTGAGGGGGTTTCCCCGAGGACGGCACCTGGCTGAGTCGGACGTGTCACGTCAACACTGTGCCAGTTGCTCCTGGCGGCGCACATTTGTCACCTTTCAAAGTAGACTCTCTGCTTAATTGTCGGTTGAGCTGACTGAGAAAAGCTGGCTTCGTGTACCTGGCGCTTATTCCTCACGCTGTTGTTCCCTCCGGTGTCCGAGCCGCTCAGAAGCAAACCAGTCATCTTTGGGGGCCTGGAGCAGGTGGGTGAATTCTCATCTCTTTGCCCTTCTTAGCAATATTTTCATGCTGGAGGAAGTGGGCTGAAGAAGAGCTTCCTGGAGAAAAGTCCGAACTTGCAGTCTCTCAAATGCGCACTGAACCTTTACACGCAGACCACAGATGTTCTGATCAAGAAATTCATTGACAGCCAGACTGCTCAAAGTGAGTGAGTGAGTGAGTGAGTGGGCAAATGCACGGGCCCCTTTGGCGTCCCATGGCCAGCAGCCCAAGTCCTGGGCGCCAGTCTCGGGGGGGGGGCGTGAGGGGACTGGGCCCTTCCTGCAGCGTTTATGTTTTGCCAGTCCCGGTGCAAAAAAGATCACTTTGGGTGAAGCTCACAGCATTGAGCCTTGACCAGAGCTAAAAAGAGAGCATTTAGGCTTCCTTGGGCACAGAGCAAGTCTTCTCCAAGAGAGAGGCCAATGGGGAATGACCAGGAGGCAACATGTGACGATGTGCACAGTACCACCACCGAAACGCACCCCGTGCCTGCCACTGGACTTTCCCTGGGGAAAGTCCTCCCCCCATGCTGCCCCAAGCACAGGGCACCTTCAGCTCACTGTGGTGTTCCGGTGGTGCCCCCACAGTTCCAAGGAAGCATTAAGTCTTGGCTCTTGCAGTGCAGCTGTGAAGCTGTAGCAAAGGAAGCCTTTTGCCCCTTGCTGAAATGGGTGGCCCCACCGCAGCCTGGGGTGAGTTAGATCAGTGTCTCAGTCTTGATCAAGAAAGATGGAGATTGTGACAGTGGCATCACAGCAACGCTTTTCCTGCCTTCTTGGCAGGCCGACTCACATCCAGTTCTGGGCCCTGCTTTTGCAGGGAGAGTGTGGCCTCCCTTAACATGCTGTCTGGACAGCGATGAATGAGCTTTGTTGAAAGGCTGTGCCTCTAAATTAGCAGCAGCAGCAGCAGCAGCAGCGTTGGCTGAGGAGCAGGGAGGGAGGGAGGGCTGCTTTCTGACTTGAGCCAGGCAGACTTCCAAACATTGTCCAGGCGCTTCCCCAGGGCATCACCCCACCCATCTTCTCACCTCTGCCCTGCGGCCGATCAGCGTGAACATCTGGCCTCCCTGCACTCCGAGCAAATGGTCGTTCTTCCCCATCGCGTGCGGGGACCACTCCGCCGACTGCATTGTAAAGGCTGAATATTGTCGTGCCACTTTTGTCACAGGCGCCCCCCTTGAAAGTGGGAGGACACAGCCTGAGTGCCGCAGGAAGTGGAGCCTTTGCGTTCACTGCAGGTCTTCTCAGGGCACTCCCCGCCTCCCTCCTCTCCAGGGCCAGACCGCCTTGTTCGTTCTCCCTCTCAGTTTCCTGAACGGCTGGAGTGGCTTCCTGCAGGCCATCTCTGGGCTTAGCCTGGTGGCTGCAGGCAGTGGGCTGTGCTGCTTAGGCCCCCGTTGCTGGAGGAAAAGCGGCAGGAAAAGCAGCAGCTGTCCTTGCTCAGGGAGCCTCGGATGATCTGGCTTCCGAGCTGCACCTCTCCTAGAGGCACTGTCCATCTACACATACACCTTTCCTGCTGCAGGGATACAAGAATGTTGATGGAAAACAGGAAAGTTGCACTTCCCGTGTTACTCACGCCCTTTCTAAGGCTTTTCCATCCCAGTGCATTTGTTCCCAGCTCTGAGCTCTTAGTTTTTCAAGAGCCCCTGTGGAAATTACTTCCCACAGTGCCAACATCCGGTTGTGGCCCAAATCAGAGTTCTGGGCACAAACTTCCTTCTGTTGCAGGTCAAACAACAGACAACACGGTGGGGGAGATTAATCTCCAGGTGGATCTGGCAACACATCCTGCAACTGGCGAGCATAAAGTCACTGTCCGAGGTACGCTTTGCAGGGCCAAGTCCAGCCCCACCCTCCATGGAGACACGGGCTTCTCTAGGCACTCTGTCCTCCTCAGTTTTCAGCTGCTTTGGGATGGGCGATTGAAAAGGGCCCAGGAGGGGTGGCAGAGGATAGCGGGTCCTTCTTTTTCTTTGCTAGAACTCCGTTTTGTTTTCCTGTTTGTTCAAAGCCAGGATGTGGTGGCTGGGGGGTCTTTAACAATAGCTGCTGCGTGAGTGGGTCACCTGTGACCATTTGCTGCCAGCACACAAGGATGAATCAGTGTCTCAGGCCATGACTGCCTCGGTCAGTCGTGCTGTCTGAGTAACGCAACTGGCTAAGAGGCAGCATCATTTCAACCCCGGCATCAAAAGAGAGATGACCAGGGACATGACGTGCTTTTTCCTCTCCTGGCTATTCTCCAGCCAGATTCCAACCACCACCAACCCCCCCCCCCCGCCTTTTGCAAACCCAGCTCACCCAGATCAATCCACGAAGTAAGAGGAAGAGGAGAGGTTGGGTGGGTGGGTCCGTAAGCCCCGCCACATTGCGAAATGGGCCTGCCTGTGGTCACCATTGCCGTTTGCAGTTGTAGCAATCGACAACCTCCACTGGCGGACCGGCGCCACATTCCGCCCCTTCGTGGAGGTCTGCCTTCTGGGGCCCAGCCTGAGCAACAAGAGGAGGAAGCATGGCACCAGGAGCAAGACCAACACGTGGTCCCCGAAATACAATGAAACATTCCAGTTGTAAGTGGCCTTTGCCGTCCGAGTGGCTGAGCCCTCCCCGAGGGGCCGGCTGCCCTGTTTCTGAATGGCCGTCTCTCCCGTCTCCCTAGTCTCCTGAGCGGTGATGAACGGCCCGGTGCTTATGAGCTGCACCTCTCCGTGAAGGACTACTGCTTCGCCAGGGAAGACCGGCTCATCGGCGTGGCCGTGGTCCAGCTGCGAAGCCTCCTGGAGAGAGGAAGCTGCGGCTCTGGGTGGCACCCCCTGCTGAGGAGCATCTGCTTGGACGAGGCCGGGCTGACCATCCTGCAGGTTCTTTCTCAGAGGACCGGCGACGAAGTGGCCAAGGAGTTTGTCCGGCTCAAGTCAGAAACGCGGTCCGTGGAAGAAACGGCCTGAGATTCCACGCAAGGAAATGCAAACTTCCCGCCCCGAGATCCTTGCCCTGTCTCATCGATGTATGAATCGTGCATGTGTGTGCAACTCTGTGGGAATGTTTGACTCTGTTTCTGTGTTTGCCAGAACATAAATTACTATATTTGCAAGGTACGTCCAAGAGCTGTCAATCTTTTCTACCTGTTCAGGTTCTTGAGGAAAAAATGGAATCGTTCCATTGAAGTGCCAAAACTGCAGTGAAGAGCAAAACTACGAACGGCATCTTTTGAGATACTGGTTTTGTCTCATGACGGCCCCTTCCTCGTTGCCACTTCTCGTCTCCATTAACTGTCCTACTGCCCACGCCACGCCACGTAACTGCAGACCCACCTCTCCAGCATCACTCTGGACGCTTGGCCTTATTTCCTCCCATTTTATGCAAAGCCCATTCAGTCTTGCTTCTGAAATCCTTTTTCTACCATCTACAGGTGCAGTTACTTCAAGGAAGTGTTTGTAATTTTATAGTTGCTGATTTAAAGAAATGATTTTTTGCATACAAACTTTTAAAAAGTGGAAATGTTTTATGCTGACCTTTTTTCCCCCGTCTTTCATACTTACCACTGTGAGGAAGAGCTGGCAGAGCAAGTTCTCAAGAAGTCTGGCCACGTTTGTTATGGATGCTTAATATCTTGAGATAAGTTTGCTCTCCAGAGCCACCAAGGTAATACCATATTTGTATTAAGGAGTCATTTTGTCCCTGGGTTCAGTGATACGCAGGCCCAGGTGGGTCCTGGGTGTACGTGATCTGTTCTCCGAGCAAAGGCTCCCCTGCTCCGTCCAGTGGGGAGGGGGCTCCCGGGGGTATCTTGCTTCCTCCTTTGTGGCCCAATGGAAGAAGAGGAAGACGAGGCACCTGGGGCAGGACCCCCGGAGTGAGGGGGGCAGGCCGCCAGAGGATGCCGGCAGCCCTTGGTTCGAGGCCCTCGGAGTGTGAGGGGGATTCCCAGGGAGTGAACGTCAGTACAGCGCGCTGGTTTCCCAGGGTTGTGTTGTGTGAAATGGGGTTGGACTATACAGGGTTCACTAGATGGAGTGTGCTGGTGAGTGGTTTCCATCAAGAAGCAATTTTGCTGTTAACATTTCTCACTCTGGCTGTTACAGATGTTGTTTTAGATTCTTAGCTGAAATCTCAGTTAAGTGCTTTCTTATTTTTTATTTTTATTTTCATAAAAATTCAAAAGTTTCTACTTATGCAACATGCCTATGTCCTGCATGGAGACAGACATCCATGTGAAGTAAATATATTTCGTGAGAAATTGTAAAATAAAGCCAGAAGAAACTGTTCTCGTTGTTCCTTCTTGGCCCATCAGCTCCTCCCAGTGAGGCCGCTCTGGGTCTTCCTCCCTCCAGAAGACCCCGGGGAGAATCACAGCCAGGCGCCAGGACCTGCACAGGCTCTGCGCAAAGCCAGGTCTCCAGCCGGGCCCAAACAGAGCAGGCTGGGTGTGGGAAAATCGTGCCGTCTTGGAGGAGAGGCCAGCCCTTCATTACACACGGTTGCCCCACGGCCCTCCTGCTGGGTTCCTTTCGGGAAAATTGGCTGTTCGTTTCTCAGTCTTTAAAAAAAAGACGAAACCCCAGTGAAGAGGGAGAGCCAGAGCTTGCGTCCCCACAGGTGCCCTAGTCATACGGATCCCCAGGAGGGGTGGCAGCTCGGGGAGGGGGGTGGGGAGGGGGCCGGCTGGGCCTCTTGAGTCCTGCAAGGCTGTGCGGGGCTTGGGCCAGGGGGCACGCGAGGAGGCACCTGCCCGCACAGGTAGGCACTTCCTGCCAGCTCTCCCTTCCCGCTGCCCGGCAGGCCGCCGCTCCCAGGTTTCTTTTGATTCCCATCTCCGGAGCTTAAATTCAGCAGCAGCAGCAGCAGCAAGAGATGCCCGGCTGCCCAGTGGGCCGGGCCCCCCTCGCGGCGGCTGCTCCCTCAGAGGCAGGGAGGGCTGCAGCCCCAGGGAGAAGGTGCCCCCCCCCGCCCAGAGATGAGGGGCGTTGCCCTTGCGCCCCCCGTTCTGGGCAGCTGGCCCACCACGCCTGGTGGAGTGGCAGGAAATGAGCTGGACGCCTCGCAAGGCTGTTGCCCGGAGTCACGGATGCATTCCCAGGGCAATATGGGGCGGTTGGCATAGCTAAAATGCTACCAAGCCGTCCTCCAAACCTCAGTGGATTCTCTGCTCCTGCATGGGGGGTGGGGGCAATTGTGGACATCCGCTGGGGCAGGGAAAGGGACCCGGACCCATATAAGTCAAGCGAGGGGTGCTTGCGTGGGGCGCACCATGGAGCCGCCTGAATTCTTTAAACTCTGTTCCGACCCCCCACCGTCCGTCACCCCCCCCCCCCCCCACAGCAGGCTGGAGCGGAGGGCTGCAGCCTTGGCTGGATCAACTTTGCCACCAACAAATGCTACTGTGAGAAACGCCAATTAAATCAAGTTTTCCAATGGATCGTTGAAATATTGCCGAGTTGGTATCCGCTGGTTCTCGCCGGACCATCTCTTGCGTTAGGCTGAGGTGGTGAACGCCAGTCTTGCAGGCGGCTCTGGTGTTTGCTCCAGAAGTTGGGGGGCTCCTCTTTGGAATGTGGGGGAGCCAGGCAGCCATCGGGGTTTGTTGGCATTCTTTCATCAGGGTCCGCAATTGGGGGCATTAGGCTGAGTCCGGCCGCAGCGAAGAAGCCGTCGGGGTGGCTGATGATCTGCTGGCTGACATTCCTGCCATTCCGTTCCTGAATCCTTTTGCCTCGGGATGTGGGATGTGGAACGTGAGCAAATGCCTTTGCCGTGTGTTTTTTCCTCAGTGTGTGGCAGGAGAGAAATACAGTGCAATTACATGGACAATTGAGCTTTAGGGAGTGTATTTTCAAAGCATAGAACACACATTTGGTAGTTTGTCTCCACGGGCAAGAAGGAACAAGCCTTAATTGGATGTCAGTTGGATCTCCATGGCAGAACACAGTCCTGTCTCTCAGTCCAGAGGCTCCAGGACAGAGGAGATGCCTGATGCCAGAGATCCAAAGTGCCAACTCCTTAATTATTTCTTAACTTGCTCCCAAGTCTAGTGTGCTCAGTGTGACGGTTCTTAAAACAACATCCCATGAGAATCGTCACCAGAAAAAAGCCCATTAAAATATGCATCGGATTACAGTTTAGATTGTGGGTCACAAGCCTGCTGTCTTCCGTGCCAGGCACCCAGTTGTTAGAAAGCCAGGATTTATTTTATTTTATTTTATTATTCAATTTGTATAACCACCCTTCTCAAACCAGTGACTCTGGGTGGCGAACAGTCATAAAAACAATTAAGCAATTAGCCGCAGTACAAAAAGGATGCAAAGGACGACTCTCCTGCGGAGTCCTCGGCTGCTTCTGGTGGACTGGAATCTACCAGCCGAAGGCTGCTGTCCGGCAGGCCCCGTGTCCACTGGGTTGGGACTTGCACCTCTTCGCAGATTCTAGGAAGGGCAGTTGGGCAGTTGTGGTCTTCCGGCTGCCCAGGGCGAAGGCTGTTAATTGGGGCCCCAGCGGGTCTCCTGGCAGTGACGAGTGGCCGTGCCTGATCCCTTTAGTAATCGCCTTGCAAGCAGGGAAGCTGTGCTTGGATCCACCTGGCAGGCCGCCCTTGGTCCCCGTGCCTCTGGAGCCTGCCTTTCCTGGAGGCTCGGCTGGGTTTTAAATCGTACCTGCCATTCAGTGCCTCGCTGGCTGTTCAGGCCACACGGAAGAATCTATACAGCAACAATGAGTTGCAGCCTTATAGCCATTTGCAAACAGTGATTTGAAAAGAAGCAGATCTGTTTGCTAATAATTTAATCCAGTTAAAAAAGGACTCAGTGAGCCAGACGTGGTGGCATTAGAAGGCCACGCAAGACCTGAGCCTTTTTGCATAGGCTTTTCTGGGGGGGCACATAACTAAGAAGGCTCCGCGAGGCAATGATGGAATCGTGTGGCACCGTTACCTGGTTAGGGGGAAGCCTGGCGGCTGCATTTCCACATACTAAGGCTGATTCACTTAGGTTAGGGTTAGGGTTAGGGTTAAGCCTGGGTGTTCATTTATGGCTGACCATGTTGTGCAAACCCACCGCACGGGGCTAGTTAATGGTTCGGCATATTGTGCTAATCCCCTGAATGGGTGAATTCAGTCCCAGGATAAGGGGCTGCAGGCACCGATTGGGATTAAAAGCATCAGGGCTGGGAAGGTAGCTTTCGCCTTGTGTGCTCCTATCTTCTTCCACAGATACGTTGGTCGTAGGGGTTTTTTTTAATTATTAAGTTTCTTCTCATTTGATGTAAGAATGTCAAATTGGAAAGGATTGCACCATCCCCACCAAGCATTTACTCTCCTGAGGAAAGTGTGGGCGAAAGAAGTAGGCCGGATCGCCAGCTGACTTGTCTGTCGGAGTTGCATCAGCGAGACGTTGGGAGGCTGTTTTTCAAGGTGCGGTGAAAGAGGTCCCTACAGCAATAGAAGGGGGCTGGCTTGCCAGGGTAAAAAATCCAGGGCGTGATCTACCTCTGCAAAAAAAGGAAGATGCAACCAGCCAGAATCCCGATGAGGAATAACGCAGCCCTCAAGCCGGCAAGGGAAGAGAAGGCTTTGGCGGAAACTCGGAAAACAAGCCAACGGAGGAAGACGAGAAAGCCCTCAGCTGGCTGCCAGCTGAGTGGAACGTGGCCTATTATCGCGCCGCCTTCTGCGCCCAGGAGTATCAAAACATACAAGGCGGAGACTAGACTTGCAGCTTAGAGCTCTGAGTTTAAATCTCCAGGATGCCACGAATTTCCTCCTAGGTCCTTGCTGATGAACCAGCCATATTGCATACCTTATCCTGGAGAAATTGTGGAGAGCTTGACGTAACTGATGGGTGAAGGAGGGGACAGGCAGAATCTAGGAACTAAGATCGTCAGCCTGTTGCCTATACCTGGGAAGGCTTTGAAGTGTAATCACCTGGAAATACCTTGAGAACAAAAGGGTCGATCAGGAGTCAAGCAAGTGTTGCCAAAGTAACTTTAAATAACTTTTTGACCAGGTGGCTTTCTTGGTAGATTTCAGAAAAGCGTTTGACGAAGCAACCCGTGCCATCCTGAATAGCCAGCTCGTTACGTGTGGGCAGACACGTCCCCGGAGGCTCTCTAGCCGGCTCCCGGACTGTACCGTCCATCAGCGAACCGTTTCCGATCAGACTAGAGGAGTGGGCTGAGCCATAATGGCTCTCCACGGGGAGAAAGGGGATGGCGCAGGGCCGTCTCTGTCCCCTCCCCTCCCACGGGGGGGGGGGGGCAGAGGAGGATTCCTTGTGAGCCAGAGCACAGCCTGAGTGTCTGACACAAGGCTGCTTTCCAAAGGCAGAGCTGATTTTTTCAAACCCTCGGGAGGTCAGATGCCGCTGAGAAGAACGGTGGATGTTGCTAGGGAGCCTCTGGCCCAAAGGGCTCCATCCAGATGGTCCGCCAGCCAAAGCGCATTGACGTTTCTGCGGATGCTCTGTCTGCACTGCAGTACGTCTTGGGCCTGATGGGTCTTCAGATTTTCCAAAGGGTCTGATATCTTGGTCATTCACAACATTTGTGGAACAAGCAGGTTGGTCAAGAAAGAAGAAGAGACAGAGCTGGAATGCCAGGATGAAAAAAGAGCTACACCAAGTTTCACAGCTGGATAAGTTTTCCCGAAAAGCAATCGATCAGGGTTTGCCGAGACGTGAGCATTGTTGTCCCGCATTATGGCCAACTTGAGCATTAAATCCTAATTTGGAGGAGGGGGCTATATTTTGTCCCTGCCTTGGCCTCTTGCTTTGGGGGGGAGAATCCTCCTGCCTATAGAAAAGGGGATCTTTAACAGATGCCTCGCAGAGAAGATTCCTTTTTCCTCGTCGTGTGTTTGGATCTTGGGGGTAACAGATTGCTCTGCTTTGCTTCGCGTTAATTTTATTTATTTATTTGTCTTATTTATACCCCGCCTATCCCCTCCCTAATGGAGGGCTCTAGGCGGCTTACAACATCAGTACATATTAATTATACATCATATATCATACAATTTTTACCGCGCGATAGGGAGGAGGACAGGGAACCGGTTCTTCAGCTGCAGGCATCGGACTACATGCCCCAGCATGCCTCGCTTCCGCGCCGGCTGCTGACGTCCAGGAAGCTGTTATTTTCGGATCCGTCGTCCTCCGCCGTCATCACCGGGATTCTCCAGGTCTTCTTTGGATCGAGGACGACCCTCCGCTGGACGCCGCAAATTGCCCCGCGTGAGTGGTACCCATTCATCTACTTGCTATATTAGCTTTCAAATCGCTGGGTTGGCAGAGAGCTAGGGCTAGTGACGAGAGCTCACCTCGCCACGCGGTTTCGAACTGCCAACCTTGTGGTCGGCAGTCTAACGGCTCAGCGGTTTAACC
This sequence comes from Charina bottae, assembly GCA_023362775.1. NCBI lineage: Eukaryota > Metazoa > Chordata > Lepidosauria > Squamata > Charinaidae > Charina > Charina bottae. The sequence continues at coordinate 24,197,135 of JALMGJ010000010.1, read as the reverse complement.
CGCTGAGCCACCGCGCCCCTAGTTCTGCTGCTCTCAGCATCGAGAACGAAGACTAGCCCAAAGCAGGAATCGTGGAAGCCCGGCTTTGTATTACGGGGCGCAGCTGAGCAGCAAAGCAAACAGTCTTGGAATGCATCCATGCACAGCACTTCCTCCCAACCCGAGCGAGCTCCGACAGGTGGCTAAACCCCTTGGTCGAACCACCGGTCAAAGCTCGCTTCCTCCGCAGGAGTCCCGGGCACTCTCCTGCCAGTTGGTGACTTTGGTAGGAGGAGAGGGAAACAGCCCGGGGACCCACCTCCTCGCCATGCCCAGGGCATCGCCAATAAGGTCGGCACCACGTTCTGGCAGGAAAGGGACAGCCGGCACGGGCGGCAAATTCTGTGCCGCCGACTCAAGGACGGGTGGAGAGCGTTAACGCCGGAGTGCCGTTTGACACGGTGGTTGCTCGAAGAAGAGAGCGCCAGCCTTGACTGACAGAAAGCCGTGCTAGTTGCAAGGTGAAGCCAGTCCTGCAGAATAATTGCAGATAATGCAATCCTCATACAAAATTAATTCAATGATATATAAAACTGCTTCTCGGCCTCCCCAGGGTTTAGAGCAAACCTTCAGACATGCAGCATGGCCTTCCTTTTACGCTTCTGCTGAAAATTAAGTTATTTTGTTTCACAGCTACTGCATAGAAGCAGCTATTGATTTCTGTGAATGAAAGAAAAAAGGGTTAGCGTTGCCACTGATACCCAATAAATATGGTTGGGTGCAAAGTGCCCAGCTGGGCATTCTCTGTGGCACCGAGGAAGACGCCTGAGCAGCAGCTGACTGATCCACCTTGGCGATTCTCTCGGATGCCTGTTGCAGTTAGCGCTCCAGGCCGGGGAAAAGGCTACCTATGAGAAAGCATTTGAATGCATTGTCACTGTAAGTTTAAATGTTACTGCATTCTTTTTGTACTACTTGGCTTTTATTCAGCTGGGGGTATCGGTGCACGTGACATTCTACTCTCCCTGTTATAAGAAGCTAGAAGAGGGATGGGGAAGGATGCAGGACTAGATGGCAGAAATGTGCGTTATTTCGGGGTTTGGAGATGATTCTTGGTCAGATGCTGTGAGGTGCTGTAGCAATGCTTGAAAACGGGGCTGCACTGTATAAAAGATTGCCTTGGTAGCGGCTCCTCCTCCTATCCTTCGAGGAGGCCGTTCCCGCCTCAGTCTGCCTCCTCTGAATGCCCCCAGGATCTCTGATGGGGTTGGGTCCATCGGTCCTCTTGTGCTGCCTGGGCGGGGACCCCCCCAGCCCCTGCCTTTAGAAGCAGAGCAAGGAAAGTGAATGGAGGCCAGTGCGTGGGCAGAAGAGTTAGCGCCCTCCTGGTCGCCTCTCAAAGGGAGCCCTTCTTGCCAGCCCCCGTGACAGCTGCTGATGCCCCCCATGCTCCGTTTATTAATGTGGTTGTATGGATTGCTGAATGCCATTCTCTGTGCTTGTGTTTTTTATTAATTGGCATTATAAATTTATTTTGAAAGCTGCTGATTGTTGAACCAGGTCTGTTTGTAAAAGGCACTTGAGCTCAACCCTGCTTTTCACCCTCTTTCTGTTGCTTATATATATATCAAAATTTAATGTCCTGTGGTGTTCCAGTTTTGACACACTTTCTTTTTTCCTTTTACAGAAACAATTGCTGTGGCCGGACACCTCATTTTTGCCGCTTTGAAGCAACTCTTGGAAAAGATCAGCGTTGCAACGGGCTTCAGAGGCTGCACTTAGGAATGGCTGAGTTTTCGATTTAGACCAGCCGTGCTTTTCCTCTGTGGCTGAAATCTGATTAAATATGCTGCATTCTCTCTGCACTTCCTGCCAAAAGAGAAAAAAAGTCCCTGAAACAACAAGAAAAAAAGATATTTTTTTAAGAAAAGAAAGACACGCAGGGATGGAACTAGGGTCTGTGTCACCCGGGGGCAAACATGGATTCAGTGCCCCCCCCCGCGGGTTATTTTGTCATTTTAGTGCCCCCCAGGCGTCATTTCGGCACACACCCCAGTGCGGCGCCCGGGGCACATGCCCCGCTTGCCCCCCCCCCCCAGTTGCGGCCCTGCAGACATGAGAAGCGTGGCAAGGGGTGACGGACCTTTTGGGCTAAGACTGGATCCTTGAACTGATGCCGAGTGGGGAGCCCTCGTCTCTCTCACTCATAACGCCCCCCCCAGTCCCTGCCAGCCAACGGCCACTGACTCATTTCAGGGCAGGCGTTACCTGGTCTCCCCCTCCCCTGCTGGGGGGCTGCCGGAACATCTGAGTAACAGCCGCTGCCAGGCACCGCGGAGCCCTCCCTCCGAGGGGTGAGAGCAGGTCTGCTGGACTTCTCGCTTAGCTGCTCACCCCTTCGTTTCCACTGCCTTGGAAGAAAACGGTCCCCAGAGAATTCCGCCCCACACGGCCATCTATGGCCGGAGGAAACGCCACTTCAGAAGAGAGGCGAGAAGCCGCCCTGGCACATGTGCAGCTGCCCACAGGGGGCACTGAGCTGCGCCCACGGGCCTTGGGCCAAACTCGGAGGGCCCAAACGGGGCCAAGTCCGGGGTGACTGGCTGCCCGGCCCGCCTGAGGCTCCCACAGGCCCTGGAGGGACCCGCGGCCTCGGCCAAGGGAGCCAAGCCCTGCGGTTCCTGGGAGCTGAGACTGGCAGCAGGAGGACTGCACCCCTTCCTCAGCGGTTTGGTGTGATGCAGACCTGCCCCTGGGGGGCTTTGGAAAAGAACCTTGTGATGCGCAGCATGCACCCCCCCCCCAAAATGCTGCGGAGTTCACTCTGTTGCTTCAGGAGGTGCTTGTGGGAGGCCAGCAGAGCCCTAGGGAATCTGGCAGTCGGGGTGCCTGAATGCCAAGAGTGGCAGATTCTGCCCTGCACTGCTGTTGCCGCCGCCACCGCAGCTAAAGAAAGCCCACGGAGAGGTGGGAAGTGCGGCTGGGCCGGCAGAGCGACAGAGTGGCCCCGGGAGCTGCTGGTGGAAAATACCAGAATCGTCAGACTGGGATGTGAGCGGGTGGCCCTTTTGCTGCCGCCCAGCGATGGCCAGAGGGACTCGGGGGGCCGGGAACGGAGACGCTTCTCCTGTGCCGACTGGGCAAGGCGCCCGAGGTTGGGGTGGGCCTGCAGGGTCCCGCTTGCCGCCAGAATCCGGTGGTGCCCCTCCACCAATCGGTGCCAGCCGGGAGCGGGAGCGGGAGGAGTCCCTTGCCTGCCGACTCATTTCGGAAGTTGGGACGTCTCGGTTGCTTCCCCCCCCCCCCCCCCGTTGCTCAGGCTCAAGGTTGCCGCATGCTCCGAGCGGAATGACTGAGACAAGCCCATAAACGGAAAACAGAACAGCATCCCAAGCCAGAGGGCGGGGGAAAGAGACAGGTCTCTATCCTCGTCTGGAGACGTGTCCACCTTCCCCTCTGATCAGTGCCGTAATATTGGAAGCGGGGGTGGGTGGGGGCGGGGGGATCCTGAGCAGACTGCGGCTGCCTCGGCGGGCCGGAGGGCGCTCCCAGAGGCCCAGGCGAGGAGGGGACGCCCGTCATCGGAGTGCTAAAGAGCGCCCAGGGATCTTCTTGCGCGGCCAAACTGAAGAACCTTAATCGCACCTTAATTTAAAGGAAGGACTGCCTGAATCATCCTTCGGACGGTGCTCGCTGGGGAGAGCGCTGCACCCAGCCGCCCTGTCCAAGATCAGCGCAGGCCTGGACCGAGGCAGCCCTGCAGGGAGACGCCGGGAGGTCGTCACTTATTTATTTATTTATTTATTTATATTTCTAACTTATATCACCGCCCATCTCCCCCCATTCCGGAGGGGACTCTGGGCGGTTTACACCAAGCCAGCAATTAAAACATATAAAAATTTATAAAATAGAATACATAATTCAATTAAATATATAAAATCCAAGAGGCTCTGATGTTAGGCTTTAAAGAACCCTACGGAGCAAGCCAACCCCAAGAGGAGCTATTACTCCCCCCATCCCAAGCGAGGTGGCAGAGCCAGGTCTTCAGTTGTTTCCGGAAGGTCATAAGTGTGGGGGCTAGCCTCACCTCCAGGGGCAGAATATTCCAGAGGGCGGGTGCCACTGCCGAGAAGGCCCGCCTCCTGGACCCTGTCAGGTGGAATTCTCTTATAGACGGGGTCCGAAGCAAGCCCTCTCTGCATAGCCGGGTGGAACGGGTCGATGTTCTGGGGATGAGGCGGTCCTTTAGGTAACCTGGTCCCATGCCAGGTAGGTCTCGCCGGGTCTCGGGCCGGTTCGCTGCAGGCAGCCAGCTTGGGGCTTACGAATCCCTGTCGGAAGACCGAGGTGGGATCCTTGCCGTCCCCCTCCAGGCAGCCGCTGTTTCCTTCTCCCAGCCAAAAGAAGCGTCCCAAATTGATTAGACAGGGAGAAGCCCGGCGGCGTTCTGGAGATGGGGGGTGGCGTGGTCTGGGATTGGCGCTGCCCTCGGTGCAAAGGGGCCGTGAGGTAGCGCTGGGCTCCTGCGGTGACCTGGCAGAATTCCCGTCTGCCTCTAGCAACGCGGAAGACAGCCACTTCTCAAGACATGTCCTTCAGCCGAAGCTGCTTTTGCTGACCCTTTTTGCCACGGAGCGGTGAAGCTGGCATGGAAGTCTGGTGCCCAACCCTCTTCCCCAAGGTACTGGGCGCCTCCAGACTGAAGAACGGGCGCTTCAGTTGCTTTGCTGGAAACGTGGAGCGCGCCTCCCTCTCCCTGGGAGGAGCAGCAGCCCAGACCGGAGGGAACGAGAACAAGCCTTTTCCCGAAGGGAGGAAGGCCAAAGCGAGGCGCCGATCCACCTGCTGCAAACGTCAGAGGACGGGCCAGTTCAGCCAAGCGGGCGCTACTGCCCTGTTCTGCCACCTTTGACCGCTGCCTGGTTTGTGCTGCCGATGGGGGAGTAAGGTCAGGCTGAAAGAAGGGACCCCCAAACTCCCCAGTGCCTTTTCGGGCGGCAAAACCAAGTTTTTCGCCTCTTCCGGATGAGGTGGACAAGGTCATGCTACAGAAAATCGCTCTGGCTTCCACCAGGCCCATCTGCTGAACGGGAGTTTCTGCTCCTCAATTACTTTTTCTCCCATCTGTGCTGCTTACTGAGTGAATGGGCGTCATGGTAGTGGGAGAGGAACTCTGCTCTGCTCCTGCTCGAAAGGGGCCCTTATGTCCCTGGCTTACTTTCGTCGGCCATCATAGTGGCAACCCAAGGGTTCCTCTCAGAGAGAGGAAGGTGAACGGTGAACAGGCCTCCAAGCCTTGCCAAGCGATCCCCTTTGTTACTCCAAATAGCAGGGTCAAGAGTTTCGCCCAGCCTGTGAATAAAATTAGCTCTAAAAGCAAGTATCGTACCAGCAAGAGAAGACTAAGGTGGCAGATCCAAGGGCCGGATGGCTGAATCTTTCCTGCTTTTGCCACCCGGGTCCTGCCTTAGATTCTCCAAGCAAGCGCTGCCGCAGAACCCCCCCCCCCCGGGTGACCTCCCCATCTTCAGTAAGATGTCAGAGATCACCCACACGCGTTTGAGAAGAGCAGGCAGCGCGGTTGCGGCTTCAGGACAACTGTGCCAAGGCAGATGTCAGCTTGCCTCAGGCTGCCGCCTGCCTCTGTGCCTTTTGATGCACCCCTCCCCGAATGGGATGGGGCATCCCAAACCACCAGGGGTGCTGAAGGCGCCCTGCTGCTGACCCTCCCCCTCTGGGAGCACGGCCCGATATTCTGCCAGAGGCAGGCGAAGCGTCCTGAAGAGCAGCTGACCTCTTGTCATCCTTCCATCTTTGGGGGCAGAAATTATTATACACGTATATAATATATGCATGCCTTTCCATTTTAATGATTGCCGCGGACACATTTCCAGCTCTGCAGTGGAATCGCCAAAGGGGGTGTAGGGCATTAAACTAAAATGGGGGAGGGGACACCTTGACTTAGCTCTGCTGAGGCAAGGCAGCGCCCCCTGCAGGCCTTTGCCAGGCAGCAGCATCTCAGAGACCAGGAGCCCTTGCAAGAAAGGCGTGGGGATCCACAAGGAACCCTGCTGGGTGGAGGGCCCGCTTCTTCAGTTCAGTTCTCATAGACTCCATCTGATTTGCCAGCAAGCCCCACCCCTCGGGTTACAGCAGCAGGAATAACTAGAAAGGGTGGAAACACCACCTGGTCACAACCAGCCCCACGTGCCTCCACTTAGGGGGAGCATGGTCTTTCCTTGAGAGCGATGCCAGGCCCAAGTGTTCACAGATCCCTAAAAGTCTAGTGAGGAGGCAGGGATCCAAATATCAACAGGAGGCTGTTTTAACTCTGATCCCGGGCTCTCGTAACCACTGCCCTTCTGGAGAAACCTGATTTCTCTCTGGCACAGAAACAATGGGATAGCCGTGATCCAGGAAAGCCTGCAAGTTCCTGTCCTTCCCACTGCAGGAAACATCGTGCAACCGAGGGGTGGGAAGAGGGCGGGTGGGAGTCCCCGAGTGGAAGAAGGGGCTGCACCATGTCAGGCTATTGGAGGGGGGGGCGTTTTGACTGCTGCTGTTTGAAAATATATTCCACAAGTGGAGGATCGATCCAGCAGAGGCCTGTGCTGCTGGAACAGCCATTTCCCGACTTGTGCGCTGGAAGCTGCTTTCAAGTTTTCTGCCGCCATCCCTCCCGCCAACCCCACCCAGGAAGATTCCCAACTGCCTGCAGGGGGCAGAGCCTGGCTACTTTCCCCAAGCATGTCAGAAACCACAGCACCCCATCAGGCTGCAATATTCAAAAGACCAGCAGGTGCAGCTGGGAGCATAAAGTAGCTGTGGCTCTGGGCCCCCCGGAGGGGGATTTGGCACAGCACCCCGAGATTGAGCCTCTGTACACCTTCATGCAGCTTCAGCGAGGATCGGTCTGCTTTCTGTGAAAATCCAGACGTCTGAGATGGTCCAGCCGTGTCCCAGCACTCCATTTCCTCCTCCTCGAAGAAATCGCTGGTCACTAAGGCAATTAATTCCATGCAGAAGGGTTCCCTATCCAGCCAGCACTTTACGTGCTGCTCCAATCACCTCACTAGCCTGAAAGAGCCGAGAAATCTTAAACTGAATCATCATCTCCACTATTTTATTTCTAGTCTCTATACTCAGCTTACAGATGCTCCTCTTGAAACGGAGGCTCACAAAATATAAGCAACATGCCCTTTATCCCCCCCAAATTGTCCGACTTAAACAGGCCACAACCCGGAGAGCACAACTCTTCAAGAACCTTCCATGGACACTGTGTCTTGCATCACCTGGACCATCTTTTCCTCCAGCAACTTGGCTTTGCCTTAAGGAAAGAAATCACAGGTAAGCGGGTGGTTCAGGAGTCTCCGAAAACATTACAAAAGATTCCCTGTAGAATGCTGAGTTCAGACGCAGCTTCTGAGCTGGTTATCTAGGAGACCACAGCCAAACCCCTGGAAACATCAGGCAACTAGGCCAAGACCTGGTTTGGGGGGACCAGCTGGACCCTGGAAACGACCCCCTGCAAGAATCTCCAGCTACCCCGGGTTCCATTGCTCACCTGCATGGGGGGCCTGGATGAGGTGGATGTTTTGTTTGACTTCCTTGATATCTTGTGCTTTCTGCAACTCTTTCCCCTTCTTTAATCTTGGAGAGAGAAAAGAAAAACATTTATCCCCACGCCCAAAATGAAATGCAAACCAGGACCACAACAGAAGCATTTTCCTTTGTTAAGAACCAGAGTAGCCAACGACTAGACTGATGGAAAGTTCCGATAAACAGCCAGCAAAGTGTGTTCCAATACTTGTCACTTCACACAACTAGAACCTTTTAAGGTCAGCGCCATAACTTTCATGCATTTTTTATTACATTCCTGTCGGTAAAGACTAGAGAAGCACACCAAAAAAAAGAGATTCCGGAATGAGATTTCTGTATAGAAAACCGTTCTTGGAAATGCTCCAATCTGCCCAGCTTATTCATTTATTTATTTATTAGATTTGTCACCGCCCATCTCCTCTCACCAGAGGGACTCTGGGCGGTTATTCAAGGGCAAAGGGCTGGCAGAGGACACCCAGTGCCGGGGCCACAGGCTCACCGTCCCCTGCCGTACCTGTTCCAGACGAACGTGGCCTGCCGCTTTCGCTTGATCTCTTCCACTTTCTTCATGGCTTCCACTGCAAAGCAAAAGCACCCGCGCGTCAAAGGGCCGTCCGATTCCACGGGAGAAGAAACCGGGTTAGGGTTAGGGTAGCCTCCCGGGGAAGGGGACCCCTCCGCCCGGGGAAGAAGGGCCGCCAGCGCCCAACGCCCCCCGCCCGCGTACCGGTCTGGCTCCACAGCTCCCGCTGGTACTTCAGGGGCTCGTTCCGCCGCTTCTCGAACTCGAAGGACCGGTCCTGCGCGGGGAGGAGACGAGAGGAGAAAGGGGAAAGGAGAGCGGCGCGGGAGGAGGGGAGTAGCAGCTCGCCCCGGCCCCCGCCCCCCGCCCCCCGCCCCGCCCGAGCGCCCCCGCCCCCCACTCACCACCGCCAGCTCCTTGCCCGCCGACCGGCGGAAGGCCTTGGTCCAGCGCACCTTCCGCGGGTTGCGCTTCTTCTGGAAGCTCCGGTGGCACTTGGACCGGCAGAACCGGAACGCCTGCGGGGAGAGCAGCCGGGCTCAGGGAGGGAGGCCGGGACGGAGGGAGGGAGGCCGGGACGGAGGGAGGCCGGGACGGAGCGGGGCCGCGGGGGACGGCGGCTCACCTTGCAGTCATTGCGGACGAATTGCAGCCCGTGGCCAGGGTACACCGGCCCGGAGCAGAAGTAGCACTTCTCCACGCGCATGGCGGCGGCGGCGAGAGCGGAAGGGCGCGCCGCTGCACCGGGATAGAGCGCCGCCGCGCCCCGCCGCTGCACCGGGATAGAGCGCCGCCGCGCCCCGCCGCGCCCTCTGCCGGCCGGAGGCCGCGGCAACCACAGCGCGCGTGCGCCCTGCGTCGGACCCGCCCGTCGCGCCCTGCGGAGGCACCGCCCACCCGGGTTCCGTTCCGTCCGCCGCGCGTGGCGCGGGGTGGGAGGAGCCAAGCCCGGAGCGCCGTTGCTCCGCTGCGCCCCCCGCGCGATGATGGGTCTGTCTTCGTGCGCGGACTTCGCCGCCTCCGCGCTGCATTCTGAGGGGGTCTCTCGGGGTCGTGGTCCCAAGGCGCTAGTCCTCAAGGAGAAGCCGGCCCGGCCCTCGAGCCTCCGGGCGGCTGGGAGCGCCGCGTCCCCCCCCCCCCGTCCACGGCCGCAGAGAAACGGGTCCGGAGAGCGTTCGGAGTTTCGCCACGGGCTACTTTATTGCGCACCTGCCGGACGCGAATCGGCGCGGAGGGGCCCGCTCAGCAGCCGCACTTGCTGGCCTGTCGCGGCTCCGGGGGCGTCTCGGCGCGGCCGGGGCCATTGGGCCGCGCCGCACCCTCGGGGACCCAGGTCCGGTCCACGCACCGCTCCATGCGCTCCATGAGCAGCCCCAGCAGCGTCTCCACGGCCGGGCCCACGTTGGCGCCGTTGGCGGCGCTGGTCTCGAAGTAGGGGGCCCTGGAAGGGAGCAGCGGTCAGAGAGGAGGAGGAGGAGGAGGAGAGCAGCTGCCCCCCCCCCAGGTACAAAAGGGCTCGCTGCCTCCAGCTGCGGGGCCTACCGGAGGACAAGGGCGTCTCCCATTTGGGAAAGTAGTCCCCCCAGGCCGGTCCGGTCCCGGCCGCTGGGGAGCCCCCACTGCCACAGCTGCAGAGGGAGGCTGGCAGAGCACCGGGCAGGGGACGTCCAGCCGAGGAGAAGGGCACCTGGAAGGGCTTCCTGCAGGCCGAGCGCTGGCACGGCCAGAAGCAGAAGGAAGCTACTTGCCCGTATTTTTCTGCAAGCTCCTTGGCATCGTCTTCCTTCACCACCCGCTGCTCCTCCAGGTCGCTTTTGTTTCCACACAGAACCACGTCGGGGCTTTCGCAGTACGCGTGGGTTTGCAGCTGGCCTGCCGGAAACGGGAAGGAAGTTTCTTGAAGGAAGGAACTCCTTGCAACACTCAGAGGACCAAAACAAAAGACAGCAGCAGGGCCCTGAAGCTCTCCTATGACTTGGCCCTCTGGCCTAGCCGGACTTCTTTCTGCCCGGTGCTCGGTGGCCCGGAGGCCCCTCTGCAAACCCCGCCGGCACATTTGCTCCAGGACCGGAGCCTGCCCCGGTCACGCTATGAACTGTCCGCTCCCTGCGGCAGAGGCCGCTCCCCTTGCACTCTGGAAGGTGCCTGCCACGCGGATGAGGTGGTCCGCCGAAAGTTTTTGAAAGCAATCTCCTCCAACTGGCATTCTAGCAGCGGGTAACTCTGGGTCATTCCCATCGGACCCCCTGGCTCCCCCTCAGCCCAGGCCTGCCCCAGTCGCTGGACGTGGGGTGAGACTCACTCATCCAGTTTCGGACATTGAGGAAGCTTTGCTCGCTGGTCAGATCGAAGAGGAGAAGGAAGCCCATGGCGTCTCTGAAGAAGGCCGTTGTCAAGCTACGAAACCTACCAAGACGAAGGGCCGAGGGTTACCCTTGACCTCTCCTCTCAGGTCAACAGTGTTTTCTACCGAAAAGACGCATACGGGCCCCCGAGCCCAGAGTCTTCCTTAGGGTTACTAGTTAAGAGAAAAGATTGGTCTGAAATATGTATTTTGCCATCAGCTTTAAAGATGCAATAATTAGGTTCTTAATTGCTAAGGACCATTTATGAAGTCGTTACAAAGAACCGCAGGGACCCTTAGACTCTGCCGATGTTCTTCGGCCAGAGAAAACGCCCAGTGCAGAGATCGGGTGAGACTGAGGGATAGCCAGGATCCGGTTGCACTGGTGCGTCAAGGGAGCTGGTTTGGTGCACCGGAGGAGGGAGGAGCGCGGCTCAGTCCCTTTTCCAAACATGCTCACCTTTCCTGCCCAGCTGTGTCCCACAGCTGAAGATGTATTCTCTGCCCTCGGCCGCTGACCCCATCTGGTCTGTTGGATCGGTACACCTGATTCCAAAAGGATTGTGAGAACAAGTGTCTCCAGCCGTCATCTGACAAAACCAGGGTGGCTTTAGGGAACTTTCTCCTCTCTTCCCGCCCTCCCCCAGTTCTTTGAGGAAGCCAGTAAATCCTGCACTTTCTTCATTTGTGGGGCTTCTAGAACAGTAAGCAGATTGGTGTTTTACTACTCTGTTGTGTGTATAGGTAAACCCATGGTGCTGAATCCACAGGATCCTTCCCACATGAGCCTATTCTGATTCTCTCCTGCAGTCCAATGCCATGTATGCCCCCCCCCCCAAATAATGAGATTTCCAGAATCTCAGCCTTCCTACCTTGCAACCCACTGTGTTGCACCTTTACAGGAAACGGGAATGCTTTCAGGTTGGTTTCCCCTTTTCCTGTTATGCTGGTGTTCGTAGCACATGTCTGTCTTTGCACATCTACAACTTGCACATTGCTTTAGCTGGTATTTGCCATTTGCCCCCCTCCCGGCAGTAGAACCCACATTCCTTGAACCCAAGCATCGGCCCTGCCTGGAGGGAGGAGGAGCTTGGAGATACGTCTGGAGCTTGGGCAGCTGTGAAGCTGCAAAAACCCTTTCAGAGTGAGCAGTGAGGAAAGTTTATTTTTCACTGTAAAGGGACGTCCCTGGGTGCAGCAGCCCCGTGTCCATAGGGAGAAAGCAGCGAGCTTCAAACTTGCCCACAGGGGCCGTTCTGAGGGGCTGCAAACTTGGTGACATCACGTGAAACTTGCCCAAGAGCAGCTTTTGTTGCAGCCCGAAGCACTGGAGGTACCAGGAACAAGGCCCAAACCCTCTGTGGATGGGGGGGGGATTGATTGCAGGTGGCACCGCATGGGGAAGGCATGGCATTAATTCCCCCCAAAAGATGGCCAAGGGCTTGAAAGGGAAGACAGGCTTTTCTCTGTTTGGGAAAATGCCAAGGAAGGGAAGAATGTTCACCGGGTTAGAGGTATGGTGTCTCCTGTCCTGCGAAAGCGCGGCCTTCTACCAGTGGACTGAAACAGCTGTCTGGAAATCTTTCATCTCCTGGAGCTAATTTGAAAGTAAGGCTGCTTTGGAGAAATCTTACAGGAGGAAAGAAAGTTTCAGTCCCCACAGCCGACACGGTCTCCAGTATACCTGCCTGAGGAAGGCTGAGTGTGGGCAATTGGGAGTTATCACCGGGGCCTCTAAAAATGCGTGGTCAGCCTGCCAGGCCAGCTCCAAGCAGGAGGGGTTTTAGCAGAAGAAACCCTGCTTGGAAAGCCAGTGGGAGGCAGACTTGGGCCACCAGCTTCCTTCTGCCAGATCCCACAAGGTGGGAGGGGTTGCCCCCCACAGCTCCCGCCCTTCGAGCGGCGGGAAGGAACGGATCCTGGCATTCATTGCTTGGAGGCTTGTGCAGTTGCAACCGGTCCACAGTGACCAGGGAACAGGGGTTCTGCATGGCTCGGAGCGGTGATCTTTCTAAACCTAGGCTGTTGGGTGCCGGTGTGATGTCTGCATGGTTGCAGTCATGAGCTGGAACAGGTGGCGGGTGCGAAAGCCAAGTGGGGTGACTGGGCAAGTGGCAGCAGCCGCCGCCTTCAGGACAAAGGCGTTGCTGAGGACGGGACAGGGAGATAGAAGCGGCCGGGGAAATAAGAGGCTCGAGGGAAGAGCGTTTCTACCCACGGTAGGAAGAAAGGCAGGATATCCGTCCCCTCCCTCTCCTTGAACGGGTCCTGCCGCACCAGCCCATCTACGGTCTGATTCCTCCCAAACAGGGATGCCCTCGCAAGGGGCAAAGCAGGCCACGCTGGGACTTACCACCCTCTTTTCCCGGAAATCGATGCCAACGGTTGTGATGAATTTGGAACTGAATTTCTCGTCTGTGTACTGGTACAGGAAGCTGGTCTTTCCGACCCCCGAGTCCCCCAGGGTGAGGAACTTGATGAGGTAGTCGTAGTCCCCGTCAGACATAGCGAGGGGCCTTCGGTAACGGCCTGGAGAGGAGGGTGGGAAGAAGGGGAAAGTTGGAGCCCGGGGTCAGGCGGACCGGCTTCAAGGACCCCACCCGGCTCTGGTGCCCAACACCTTCACCTGCAGGATCAAAAGAACGTTGTGTGCAAGGAGGGCACTGCCCCGCATCTTGTCCACAGGTAGCATAGCTGTGTTGGCAGCTGACGTTGGTGCACCACAGGCATGAAAGGCCGAAAGCCTCTTTGGGCCTCTGACTTGTGGGCTAGGGACGTTGTGGCGTGGCGCTGCGCGGGGTTGAAGGCAAGGGGTGCGGTTCCGCTACCAAGCCGCCTAGCAGAACTGGGAAGCCAACACTCCTCGGGGCCCGGCGCACGTTCCAGGAGATGCTGCTACAGACGGGCGTATCGTGCCCTCCCCGGTAATCTTTGACTAGGAAGAGTTCACCTTTGGAGGTCATCTGAGTGGAAAGGGGAGCCGAATCTCGAATCTCGCTGCTGCTTCCTCGGAGGTTACCCCCCCCCCCCGCACTGCCTTTCCTTCAGGCTGACGGGGAGCAGGGATGTCCATCAGCGCTTCCCCCTGGCCCCACCCCCACAGGAGTGAACTGAGGCACCTCCCTGAGAGAGACCTGGAGGGGCGCTTTGCCTGGCCAGCTTCGCTGCCTGCAGCCAGACTTCGCGCCTGTCTCTCCGCTTGAAAAAATCCCTCCTATTCCTTCCGGCAGGTCTGCAAATAATTCGGAGTGCGAGCTGGGCTGAAATCCGTCTCAGGCGCTTGAGAACTGGGAAGTGGAAGTGAGACAGTGAAGCCGGCAAAGACAGCTGGGCTTCCCGTCCCTCGTCCTGCCCTTCTGAACTTCCCAAGAGCAGAAAGTCGGCCCAGGAAGGGCGGGTGCTGGGAAGGCTGCTCCCTCCCTCCACAAATATTGAACCGGCAGCCTCCTCCCTTTGTCTATTTGGATCGCAGCTGAAATGCCAGAGGAGGCCCGGGCCTTTTCCTTCTCACAAAGCCCAGGCCCGGGTCCAAAGGAAGGCCTGAGGCGGCCCAGGACGCCTGGCAAGAAAGCCGCCTGTACATCCGAGAAGCCGGTGAGGCGGGGGTGTCTGTAGCGCAGTGCTCATGAAGGAAAAGGACCTAGATTGCAGGAGCCCCCTCCCCACAAGAGAGCGCCTCCGATTGGCACCGCAGGGGGTTCCTGGTGCCCTCAGATGTCCTGCATTGCCCCACAGCCCCCCATGTGGTGAGAGGCGTGCTCCCTTGGTGCTGTACTATACCGATCAGAGGGCGGTGCCCGAAGGCCAACCTTTGGATCTGGGCCCTGTGTGGAGAACCTCCCCTGGATCACTGTGAGCCTCACAGTTGCGGGTTCTCTTAGCAACATCGAGCCTTCTCCTTTGGTCCAGGGCACCCTGGAACAGCTTCTTTGCTGCACGGCGTGCCCTGGCACATTTGCCTCCGTCTGGCGGCAGTATTTGCCTGGGCTGACCCCTGCGCCCTTTGCGGGCGGCGGCCTGCATTCCCTGCCTTGCCCTCCAGTTTCGGCTCTGTCCTCTTGTCCACAGCCGCCATGGCCGCTTCCAAGGAGGGAGCTGGGCCTTCCCTCACGCAGGATGCTGGAAGGGAGTTAAAAGGGGGAAGTGGCAGTGCAGAAGCCACAAGGGCATCGCCCCGCTGCCGAGCTTGGCTGCTGCGTCCCCAGTCCGCTGGGCTCCCTTTGGGCAGCCGGGATAAAGCCCTCCCCGGAGGGCAGCCGCATCAGTGTTCTCTGGTCTTTCCACCAACCGGGCTCCGTGCCCAAGGGCGTCCCGGGAGCAGGCACGGGGCCCAGGAGGCAAGCAGCCAGGCGCCAACTCTCCTGCTGAAGGGGAGCAGTTTTCTCGGCCTAAGCAGCCCTCCCCCCGCAACAAGCTCTTGCCTTGCCTTCTGCTCCTTTGTGCCCTGCAGCGAAGCACCCGAGAGCCGGGCGCTCACCGTCTTGCTGCTGCACCAGAGCCAGACGCGCCTTTTCCTGGCCTCCCGAGCTGCTCCGCCTGCCTCACACCCAGCCAGGAGCAGCAGCCGTGGATTACGTGTCACCTGCAGGCTGTCAAAGGTGGCGGGCGGGCGGGCGGGCAGGAGGTGTGCTTCCTGGGGCTGGCCAAGGGCACGGGGCCGGGAAGGGGCTGCCCCGCCATGCCTCCCCACCTGCAGGAGGTCGGGCTGCCTTCCACCCCCTGGGGGCTTCCTGCTGCGGAGGAGCCGCAGAGACCGCCCGCCCCCTCCTCGAGAAGACAGAAGCCCAGAGGGTCCAGGCTGCTTTCTGCCTGCAGGTGAAGCTAAGGGCAGCCTTGTGCCCAGGCGTCCCAGTCCCCGCAGAGGGAGCTGCCGAGGCCAAGCAAAAAGAGGGAACTAGCCCAGGAAGGATTTGGGGGTTGGGACTCTGTGACCAAAGGATCCAGACCTGGGTGTGGTGTGGAAAGGGATGTCCAGGGATGTGGAGCGGGGCAGGCGCAAGAGAGAGCCTGGAGGGATGTCTTCTACAGCACAAACGCAAAGGTGCCAAGGATCCATGCCCCCGGATCCCTGCCCTGCCCTGCCCTGCCCGCTCTGGGAGGAGGCGTCCTCCCTGTTCAGCAGGCTGCTCCCCACTTACCTTTTAGCAAAATCCCTCCAATATACTGCGGGGAGTGGGGTGGGGAGTACAAATGTGGACATTCACGCTTAAGGCTTCAGCAGCTCAAATTTCATCCAGAAAGAATACTAAAATTCCAGATCCGTTCTGCCTCCCATCCTACGTGCAATGGCTGGTCCTCGCTCAGTCGCCAACCCTTCAACCGAGCCAGGCCATCCTCTCTGGCCATTCGGGCCTGGCTGCACCGCTTTGATGACGGCCCCCTTGGTTGCTCTTCCACAGCTTTTTCTGTGACGCTGGGAGGGCGACCGATGTGCAGGGACCCCGTGCGGAAAGCCGGGGGGTGGGAAATTCCCGCAGGCCACGGAGCCCGTGGTACGAGCGCGGCCCGCCCAGGATGCCTCTCCCACTTCCCCACAGTTGGGGGAGGCGGCCCCCAGAAGCAGGCCCTGCCTGCGGGGTTTCCTGTGAGGAGGGGAACTGGACGCGGCAAGGGGGGAGGGGAGCTCTGGCAGACCTTGGAAGCGTCCTGGCCGGAGGGCTTCTGTAGCCTGGAAACACGGGGACAAAATGCGCCGATTCAGAGGCTCACATGCCACCACGCAACAGCGCAGGATGAATCGGGAGCTGCTGCTTCATTTATTGCTGCAAAAATTAGAGAGGAAAAGCATCATGGTAAGGCTGGCTTCTGTAGGAAGTGTCGTCGTCGTGGAGGGCTTATCAGTCCCTGCAGCTAAAACAAACGGCCATTTCTCTTGCTAAATCAGTCTGATTGCACGCCTTGGGTGTTTTCTTTCATACGTCATCTCATCGGAGTGGAACACGTGCAAAGCCCCGAAACGTGCAAAGAATTCTCATCCTTTTCAAAAGGGTCTTGAGCCGCAAAGGCTCGTGTCTGGATCCAAACTGAGGGTGCCAACCTGCAACTCGCTGCCTTGCAGCGAGGCCCCCTCCTCTGCTTCAGTTTACAAAGCGGTAGGGCCTGCTCCGCTTGGTCCTGGTCCACCGCTGCTCTTCCCCGCAGCACGGACGCTGACGCTGCAGCTGTGCAAGGAGAGGGTGCGAGCTGCCTCCGCCAGATCGGCTGCCTGCCTGCCTGGCCTGTGCGGGTCTGTGCCTCTGCAGACACCAACTTGTGGGGCTGAGGGCATAGGGGGAGGCAGACAGGCAGATGCCTGCAGCCCCCTGCCCTTTCGAAGGGCACTCAGCTAGACTCCCGTGCTGCCACGCAAGATTGATGGGAATTTTCTCGTGTGCGTGGCAAGTTTAATGAAGTAGTTTTTCTCCCCTATACTGCCTTTAATTACACTTCCTCCATATACTTGATGCTTTTCCATTAGCCTTGGACCGCTTCTTTTCCTGCCAAACTCTCCAAATCTCCTTGGCATTTGTAGTGTTTAAAGAGGAATTGAATTCAGGAAGAACTCCAATAGGCACCACGGTTTGTGGTTTTCCTGCCAGTGGTTGCAAGTGGGAAGATCTGCGGTTTAGCTGTACAACTGACAAATCAAGATCTAATCAGCATCATATGACCCCTTAATAAAGACTTGTTTCAGCCGCTGTGGTGGAACAGACTGCATGGGGAAAAACTCCTTTCAGCGCTTTATTTAAGAGCAGGTTGAACTTCCGAGGCTGGGCCGACAGCACCAGCGGGAAGGTTGCTCCACAGGGCACTGCGAGTGGGCTTGGTGCCATGGAAATGGGAGGCCCCTTGCAGACGTGGGGAGGGTGCCTAAATGAGGGGATTGGCTCCTTTTGATTGAGGACATGAGCAGAAACAACCGAAAAGGCAGGTTCAGAGGACCTATTAGCGGGCAGGCTTAAGTTCATCAAAAGGTGCTTTAGAATGTGACCACCTGCCTATGCGCACGGGTGACGTTCTAAGGAAAGGGGACCTGCCAGTCTCCCCAGATGGTTTATTTCAGTGGGGCTCAACTCCTTTGCCATCCTGTTTGTGCACCGTCTGCAGGATGAACTTGGGATCTGCTACCACAAGATGTGGCGCTGGCTTTGCTGGCCTCAAAAACGAGTTGGAGTCCTGGGGTTCGAGGGCTCTTGGCTTTGATGGCAGCGGGGCTGCCTCTGGAGGGCGGGCTTCCTTGGGCAGGTGGAGGACCACCGTGGAAACAGACTCTGGACTAGACGGGCCGGGGTCCCATCCAGCAGGACACAGCTTATGTTCTTGGGAATCGGGATCGACGGGCGTTAGAAATTCAGCAGCGGTCTCAGGACAGCGTAGCAGCAACACAGCCTCCGCCCTGAACACGCAGGCAACTTTCTCTTAGAGGCACATATGTCTGAGTCGAGGCACCAAAGGCCCGGCTATCAGCTGCATCTTTCCCTGAACTGCAGCCTCTGGATTAAGCCACACCACTTTTAAAGTGAAGGTGCTTCAAAAGCCACCTGAGCATGGAAGACGGAATGCCTTTTCACCCGCTGCTCCCGGGTCCTGGCCGCATTGCCGTTCAAGCTGCCTTCCTCTGCAATGCCAGCCTCGCCACGTTTCCCTCCAAGGGAGCCCTGCTGCGTCTGCACCCCTTCTCGGAGCGGGTGCAGAGTTTGGGACTGGCTTTGCTGTCAACCTACAGGATGACGGGAAGGGAACATCTGCAGCCATTGCATTTGTTCTGGTACAACATGAAACCAAGACTATCCTGGAAGTTCGCACTGAGCTAAAGAGCTGCCACGTTGTCTGCGAGCATCAGAGGGGGAGTGCCACCTACCTGCTTGGAAGGACAAGAGGTCCTGGCACTCCAGGGGTGGGTTTCCTGCGGAGGAGCTCTTAACTCCATGCAAATGTGGCTGGAGGCTCTAGAAGGGATTACTTAACGCCAGCCCAGCCCAGAGAGCAGCTCCAAGCCCCACCAGCCAGCTGGCCTATCGCCCCCCCCCGTGACTCTCAGCTGACCGTCATGTGGCTGGCCGATCGATCGAGTGATGCTGCAGCCCCCCCGCCCCCGGAGGATGCTTTCCGCTGTCAGAGAAACGGGGGCAAGGCGCAGCCCCGGCGTCCCTTGGCGGAGAGGTTGAAGCTCCTTGTAGCAGCGCCTGCTGGAGGGCTCTTCGGGGCCCTGGGCAGGGGGCAGGGGCCCTCCTTCCCCTGCCCGGCTCTTCTTTCCACCAGTGGAAGCGTTGGGCGCGATGGAGTTGCTGAGCCACAAGCTCCACCAGGGTTGGGAAACGCTGATTTCTGCCCCTACCAGCCCAGGGAAGTCGGCCCCCGCAGGCCGGCAGTGACTCCAGCCTGGAAGGGGCAGGAAGCAGCGGCGCCCTTGCGTCCCGGACGTTCCAGCTGGAGCAACTGCCTCTCCTCAGAAGCAGGAGAAGCCCCTTCTGCCAAGTCAGAGCGCTGCCCCCTTCAGAGGGGAATATTCTGCACGGACTGGCAGCTACCGGCCAGGAGTTCAGTAGCAGTCACTTTCGGTGGGCTGGTTGGCAAGCAGGCCTGGGCCTCTTCCTGTGCCCAGGGAATCAAGGGCTCTGCCAAGAGAAGAGAAAACCGCCCAGAGTCCCTCCTTGGGGGGGAGATGGGCAGTGTTAGAAATTTGAACAATAAATAAATAAAATAAGAACTGGGAGAGCCACCAGCCCTGATCTGGCTTCCTTCCTGAAAAGGCCTGGAATGCCAGCTTCTTCAGGCCCCGTGAAAGACCGACCGAACTTGACAGGTCACCGTTTGTGCGAGATCGTCTCCGCCGTCCTTGCCTCCAGGGTGGGGCAGGATCAGTTGCCCTGGGCTGGGTTTCACCTGACTTGAAAGGGTCGCACCGGGCAGCGAAATTCCGCTCCCTTTCCAGCGAAATTCCGCTCCCTTTCCGAGTCACTGGCAAACAAGGAAAACAGCTGCCCTTTTCAAAGAGAAAGCGGTAGAGTCGCAGGAAAGAAAGGAGGACCCGCTCGCAGCATTTTCGTTTCCCAGCAATTTATTACATCTCCGCGAGGAAAAAAGGAGTCGCCGCGTTCCCCCAATGAATTCTAAGCAGCGTCCTTGTACTTGGGACCGGATCACGCCCCGCCGGGCTTCGGCTCACGGACGTGGAGTCTCAGGGAACCCAAGGCAAAACGCAGGTTTTCCCTCTGAAAGGCCCACGTTGCAACCGGCGTCCGCTTGGCAGAAAGGAGTCGGGGCAGCCCCAAGCCCGGGGCCCAGGCTCGGATCTCGGCCCGCGGAAGGGCAGCGGGGGCCGCGACGACCAGCGGGGGGGATCCTTCTCTTCGCCGCGGGGAAGCTTCCGCCGGGCAGCGCTGGATTACAAGTCCCAGGAGGGGCGCGCGCGGGGAGCGTCCTCCGCCGGGCCGGGCCTCCTGCAGCTTCGGGGCCGGGCGTCTCCGGGGCCTCTAGGGGGGCGGCGGGGGGGCCTCCCCGGGCGGCGGCGGCAGGGGGGAGTCGGAGAGGGCGCGCAGGCGGGCGGCCTCCTTGCGGATCGGCTCCGCGCCGTAGATCCCGCCGCCCACCCCCAGCACGCAGATCACGGCCAGGCGCACCACCGGCTCCAGCCCGCGCATGGCTGCCGCCCGCCCCTGCCGCCGCGCACGCGCAGGGAATCGGCGCAGGCGCACCCGCCTTCCTTCCGCGCCTGCGCCCTTCCGCCGCCACCCGTCGGTCGCGGTCGCCATGGAGCCGGACGGGGGGACGCCTGCCGGGAGGCCTCGGAAGCGGAAGTCGGCGCGGCGCGGGGGGCCGGAGGGGCGGGCGGCGGCGGCGGCGGCGGCGGCGGGCGGTCCCGCGGCCCCCCGGCGGCTCCTGGCGCTGAGCCTGGCGCTGCGGCTGGCCTGCTGCCTCTCGGTGCGGACCAGCTTCGTCCCGGACGAGTATTGGCAGTCGCTGGAGGTGGCGCACCGGGCGGCCTTCGGGTATCCTGGGGCGGCGGCGGCGGCGGGGCGGGCTGGGCTCCCCCTTCCCTTCCCCCCCCACCCCGATCCGCGCGGAGTCCTTAACGGCGGCGCCAGATACGGGAGCCTGACCTGGGAGTGGGCCGAGGGCCTGCGCAGCCCGCTGTATCCGCTGCTCTTCGCGGGCCTCTACAAGGTGCTGCAGCTGCTGGCGAAGGACGAGGCGCCGCTGCTGGTGAGCGGACCCGCCGCCCCCTCGCGCCCCGCGTCGAGCTGGGAGGGAGAGCCGGGCCGGGGGCGCGGCGCCCCCAGAGGAGCCCCCCCAAGAGCCCTTTTCTCCCCCGGACGTCGCCAGCCTCCCGAAGGGCGGCGCCTGGGATTGGACGCGGCGCTTCGGCGGCCCATGCCAAGTGCGGAGGAACTGGTGGCATTGGGCCCCGAGTTGGTTTGGAAAAAGGCCCGACGTTGGATGGCATTTAAAAATAAAGGCCAGAAATGGAAAGAAACATTTGGGGGGAGGAAGTTTTTTTTCCTCAAGTCCGCCTTAAAATCCCATTCCTATTTAGAAATAACAGTGAAAGCCCCTCGCGGCAGCGTTCAGTTGGCCGTTTGGCTGCCAAATTCTGGCCCTTCGGGGTTATGCTGCCCATTGGTGGTCCATCCTGAAGCCCACCCCAAAGGGCCAAATTAAGTCAGGCGCCCCCCTGGCTTGTCTGTAATATGTTGCCAGGGAAAGCTGCCCGCCAGTTGTAGAGCGAACTGTAGCGTCCCAGGAGGCCAGTCCTTTAGCGGAGACTGGCTGAGGTCAAACTGCAGGCTGACAAAGCTGCATGGCTTAAGAGCACAAGGCCGGTGTACGAGAAGTCCCAAACTGCAAAGCCGTATGTCAGCACAGTCTTTGCTGGTTTTAGTTTTCCCGGCTTGAGCGTTGTGTTTCAATGTTCATTTGCATTTTTAGTGAAAGATCAGACTCCTTTCTGGAAAGAAGCAAGAACTGCCTCCGCACTCTTGTTTTGTCTCCTCATCCCGAACAGATTTGGCTCCCTAGGGTTTTCCAGGCTGTTCTGGCAGCATTTGCAGATGTGAAGTTATATTCCTTAGCAAAGCGGCTGGACGGCACCGAGACGGCCAAATGGGTGGTGAGTCTCAGCCTCCCCCCGGCGGAGCGGGATGTCTCCCGGCAGGCTTCGTGGCCGGGGACCTGCTGCGGTTGGGCCCTCCTCACACGCCTGCCCGGCGTCCGCTTCGTTCCCAGTATTTCTGCCAGGCGTGCTCTTGGTTCACGTGGTACTGCTGCACCAGGACCCTGACCAACACCATGGAAGCGGTTCTCACCACCTTTGCGCTCTGCTGCTATCCCCTGGAAGGCACCGAAAGGGTGAGCAGGTGAGACGCTCCATATCCTGCCCGGGTTGGGGGAGGGGGAGGCAGACAGGCAGGGAAGCTGGAGCGTGAAATTAAGGTGGTTTTACTACACCTTTGACCTTGGAGAAATAGCCATTGTTGTCGTCATCCTCAGACAGAAGTTTCTCGTGCTTGGTTGGTTTCCCAACGTGTTGTTTTCTTCGGAAAAGTTCCGCCTTTCCCTGAGCATTTTTCAGCCTCGAGCACAAGGACTTTGGGCCATTCTCCGCTTCCTCCTCCCTTTCGCGAAGGGTGGCTTTCACAAAATGCACTGAGGCTGCAGCTCCACGCACCCTTACATTTGAGTAAACCCGAGGGCTGGACTGTGGCACAGGAGCCCATCTCGGTGGCTCTGCTGAAGCTGTCCCGGACTTCCCTGTCTGCCGTCTTTCCAGCCGCCGCTACCTGGCCCTGGTCGCGCTGGCGTGCGTCATCCGCCCGACGGCTGCCGTTCCGTGGGCCCCGCTGCTGCTCTGGCACTTTGTGAAGGAGTCTGACAAGAGGAGCCTCCTCTGGGGCGCTTGCCTTCCGGTGGGGTAAGCGGGTCTTTACCGAACCTTGGCAAAATCGCCGCCATGCCAGGCTCGCCTCTCAAACGATGCTCAAGGCAGCCAGTCGCAGCACAGGACTGAAACGGGGAAGTCACAGAAAGGAACCGTCGCTTAACTGCAGGAGCTGCGGTGGGCGGGAAAGGGCGGAGCCAGGGGGAGTGGGCCATCCAGGGCCTAGTGAGGGAAACCTGTCTTTCTGCCAGGCAACTCTTCCTTTTTTCCTTCAACAGACTAATCGCTTTGGGAGGTTCGTTAGCAGTCGACAGGGTCTTTTTCGGCAAGGTAAGCCGGTGTCGCCAGATGCACCCAAGGATTGTCAAGCCTGGGATCCGAGCGCCTGGGAAGAAAGAGCTGCTGGCCCCTCGCGGCCTCCGTCCGAGGCCTGCTCTTCCTGCAGCCTCGGGAAGACTGGGATGGGCACTGGGCCACTTTCCTCCCTGGGGCCGTCCTGTCTGCCCTGCCCCTTCGATCTGCCTCCTTTATCGCCATTTTCAGACGGGGGCAAGGCTCTGGGCTTACAGGAGGCACTGGTTGAAGACGTTGAGCCCGGGACCTTGTTTTGAGGAGGAGACCGACACGGGCCCCCCACTCCGCACCATCCCTGGTCCCTTTTTCCAACTATGCAGTTGGGTGCGTGGGGTGATGACTTGGCTGCATCAGGGCGTTGCCAGTCCTTGCCTCCCAGCCCTGGCTCGGAGCTGTGCCACGGTCCCTCAAGTCGGCCGAGCTCGATTGCGGCGCCTCCTTGCCTTTTCCCAGCTTAGAGCCTGCCAAGCCGGCCATCCCCACCCAAGCTCTGGTCTGAAAAGGGAGATGTGTTGGGGGGGCGCATCTAAACGCCTCCCAGAGGAGGAGGAGTTCCTGTCATGGGGCAGCCTGGCTGGCGGTTCTGTCTCTCGTTCCTGCAGTGGGTTGTGGTTCCGCTCAACTTTCTGAAGTTTAATGTCCTGCATGACCTGGCCGCCTTCTACGGATCCCACGCCTGGCACTGGTACTTCACCCAGGGCCTGCCAGTGATCCTGGGCCCTCACCTGCCTTTCTTCCTCCACGGCTGCTTCCACGCTCCGAGGAAGCATCGTGTGCTCTTGGTGGCCGTGCTTTGGACGGTGGCAGCCTACAGGTACCCCGTACGCCTCTTTGGGCATTCAGACTCCCTCGCGTGCTTGTTCCCATTGCCGCTGTGGACGTAAGGCCGTTGCTGCCTTGCCCTGCCAGAAGTGGCGAAATCGGCTCTTTGCCCTTCAGCCAAGCAAAGGGGAGCACTCCTGCAGCCGGGGGGGGGGGGGGGGGCTCCTGGTCTTAGCCTTACAGGTTTTCTGGGGAAGAGAAGGGCAGCTCTGGGCTTGGGGAGAAGGCTGGCGGGCACGTCCGCAATGGCCTTGCCCTGTCTGTTTCTTCCAGCGTACCTCGTCACAAAGAATTCCGATTTATCTATCCCATCCTGCCCATCTGCATGCTCTTCTGTGGTAAGCATTTTGGCTTGAAGTATATCGTGGTCCTTTGGGGGGCCCACTCCCTTTCCAGACACCCCCTTTGCCACAACATGAAGTGCTTCAAAGAGGAAATAGAAATGAGCGCAAAGGATTTAAAATCACAAGGACGTGGTTTTAATTAGGGTTAGGGTTAGTTAAAAGTGGTCAGTGGTTGTAAAAAGGCCAGTATTTGCTTCTAGAAGTAAAATTGGAGAAAGAGTGTACAGGTGTCGTGCGATAGCAGTCCTGGTTGGCTGTTCTGCAAAAACGGCAAGAGCCCCTGTCCCATGGGTCTTCGCCAACTGTGAGCATCCGCCCAGCAGCCAAAGCAGCTTTCCCTCTACTTGAGAGTTCGGTTCTTCCTTATTCTCTTGGTATTTTGGTACTTTGGTTGTCACATTCATTCCAGTAATTCACAGCCCGAAGTGACAATGCCCACAGGTGTTTGCGCTGCGTATGGCCCTTATTCTCTTAGGCAATTACTCGCCAGCTGAGAAACGAAAACAG
The DNA here is from genome assembly GCA_023362775.1 of Charina bottae. Classification (NCBI taxonomy): domain Eukaryota; kingdom Metazoa; phylum Chordata; class Lepidosauria; order Squamata; family Charinaidae; genus Charina; species Charina bottae. The sequence goes on along the minus strand of JALMGJ010000010.1, from coordinate 24,172,806 downwards.
GCGCGTCCCTTCCCTGGTCCGCCACAGTTCAGACTCGCTTGAGCAGCGGTTTGGACGGAGTCTGCAGTCGGCCGTTTCCCACTAGCTCAGGGCGCGGCTGCCCCGCTCTCCACAGGGCGTTCGCTGGCTCAGCTGAAGAGGTGGAGAAGGGCCGCCGTCTCCTTCCTGCTGAGCTCCAGCCTGCTCCTCGCCCTCTACACCGGGCTGGTCCATCAGCGTGGCGTGCTCGACGTGATGGCCTACCTCCGGGGGCTCTGCAGCCCTCCAGCCCAAGGAGAGGCCTCCGTTCTCCTGCTGATGCCCTGCCACTCAACTCCTTTCTACAGGTAAGGGCCGAGGTCTTGTCGCCATGCGACCTGTCCTGCTCCTGCGCTGAAATGGCCTCTCCAAAGGCTGAGCGTCTTCCTGCCTCCCCGGTCACAGCTCAACGGGGGGGCACCACAATCCCACAAGAGAAGTCTCCCATCACTGCCCCCACCCTCTTGTGGTTTTTCAGCAGAAAGGGAAAAAAAACAGGCAGGCATGTTGTGAGGAGGTCAACCCAGCCAGCTCCCCTTCTCAGCTGTTCTGGTTTCTTGCTCCTAGCCATATTCACTGTCCGCTGCAACTGAGATTTCTTCAGTGCCCCCCAGATTTGATGGGAAGAGCCAACTATCTTGATGAAGCAGAGTTATTCTACTCCCGCCCACTCCAGTGGCTCAGCAGAGAGTTCCCTGACGCCACGCAGCTGCCCTCCCACTTGGTCTTCTTCAATGTTCTTGAGAAGGTATGGAAGCCCCCCCCCCCCCCCCCCCCCGCGATCAGCAGCACTGAAACTTCGGGGCCCTTTCTTAGCATGGCTCTGCAGCTTCAGCAGGGAGCCTCATCTCCGAGGGGTGTGTGCAGGTCCCGACAGGGCTAGGGACGCAAAGCCTGCCGAGGAGGCAAGTCCTGGTGGAGGAGCCCGCCACAGAGTGCCCCCCTGCTGAACGCCCTGATGGCAGCCCGCGATAAATGTTCGTCTCCTTTAGGATAATGCAGGCGAATGGGCATCCCTGCCCCGCAACCAAGTTCGTGTGAGTCTTGCCAGCTCACCTTAGCGCCCACTCTTTTGCCACGCAGCTGTGGGAGCATCGAGTCTCTCACGGAAAAGAAACCGTGCGCTCGAGGCGTTTCTGCAGCAAGGCAAAACTATCTTCGCTTGGCAGAGTTTATTGATTGAACATTTTTCAAAGTAGATGCATTGTATGTAATCCTTAACTGTATTTTTAATTACAGGAAATATCACCATTTCTGACTTCAAACAGTTATGTAAAAGCTGCCACATTCTTTCACACCCATATGCCTCAAGGACGCGTTGGAAGCCACATTTATGTATTCAACAAATTACTTTGAAGATTGGCCAAAATGGTTTAAGAGATGAGCAGGCGGGGCTGATGCAGGAGAAACAACACAGCAGCCCCCCCCCCCACCTTAAGCATGCTCAGACACAGGCCCGAAACGGGGCTTGCGGGCTCTCGCTGCTTCTGCGCTTGCTCTGGGGAGGTGGGAGGTGCCAGCACGTTTGCTTCGGCAAAGGCTGCCTCCTGTGGCGCGTCTGCGAAGACTTCAGATCTATGCAAACCTCTATAAATAAGACATTTTGGAACCACCTCTTTATATTATTTTATTTTTACAATGTGCAAAAAAAATTAAAAGCAAGATGATCAGAAGGAGGCCACACAACAGATCCCATCACAATCAGAATAATTAAACAGCCATAAAAGATGTGCTTCTGGAGAGCATGAGATGAAATCAGTACCATATAATCTTACTTCAGAACCAAGTACCAACAAGTGCAAAAAAAAGCTTATTTTACAACCTGCCTCAAGCTACTGCTTACCCTGCTTATTTATTGTAATAGTAGAAAGCAGCCAAATTATTTAATGCTTCACAAGAAGACCGCAAGGCAGGAAGGAGGATGGGGATGGATGACTTTGGGGCAGTCAGCCTTTGGTTGCCCTGGGGAAAGCTCTGGCCGTGGCTGATCGGGGGCGCCTGTTGCCGGCCTGCAGGGCTCCACGCAGCCGCTCAGTACTTGGGGTCAAAAGGCAGCCGCCCCACTTCGATCTCCAAGTTTGCCGTGTGCCTCCCGTTGCTGCGCCCTCGCTTCTGCCATCGGCCTTCCCTCCTGTGGCGCTGCTGGTGCTTCGGAATGTGTCCTTCCTGCTGAGGGCTGTGGGAGGATGTGAGAGAGGGCTGCTGACTGGGGTAGCTGCAAAGAAGGGGAGAAAGCAAGTTGGGCCCTCAAACGCCTTCCCTGCTTGGGAGCCTCAAGTCGGGCTATTCCGCTCCTCATCAAGCGAGCGTGCCTCTGCTCATCTCAAAGAACAGTCCGGGAAGCCGGCAAGCTGCTTTTGACAAACACTCTGGAATTTCCCTATCAACTAATATTCCTGATGCGAGTGTTTAATGGAGCAAAGAAATCGGCCATCAGGAACTCATGCCCTTAGCATAAAAAGGGATTGCCTTTTTCACCTCTCAGCTAGAGAGAGGCCTTCCCTACAAAGGCACTGCTATGGTTGCCCCCCCCCCCCGTGTGCCGAGCAGAACGGTGTGCAGTCCTGTCCTCTCCCTGGTGCCACACCAATAGCAATAATTGGCCACGCTTTGCACTCACCTGGGTGCATGCTGAGGTAACTGATCATAATGAAAGTAGTACTGGTATATATATTTGTCCAAGTCTTCAAATGCTCTGTCACTGTGTCTCTGGTATTCTTTTATGTCTTCAAGATAGTCCTTGACATCACTGACAAAATCTGAGAACAGCATCTGGTCGTGGATAAAGACGCCATTGCGGAAAAACTTGTTGACGAAAATCTCCAGTTCTTGCCAGTGATGAAAGTTCTTTACTTCTTGCTGCAAATACTTGTGCATTAACTGATTAAATTCATCAGCCCGAATAGGATCCAGGATTTTGTTAAACAGACTAACAAATTCTTGGTGGGCACAGTCAAAAATGCCAGAACATCCCTTTAGAAGGGTGTGGTGGTTTTGGCTCCCCGCAGGGCCTTTGGGACACTCCCCGGAAGCAGCGTCTGTGGGCGGAAGGGGCCGGGCGTCCTCGGGCATCCTCCGGTGGCTGAAAGGCCTCTGGCTGCCCGGGGCCCTGGGGTGCGCCGTCTTGGCTGGCCCTTCGTGGGAACCGTCTGCCTGATACGCTGTCCTCCCTTTTCTGTTAGTCTCGTGTCTTCTGTCACTGTACCTTTTCTTCTCTCTTCCGTCAAAGATATTTTTTGTTGTGTCCTTAAAATGTCTAAAGGTGGACTTGACAGAATCGGAGAACTTCCTCAGGTTCTCTTTCACAGCTTCTTTGGCCTGCTTGATTTTCTCTTTATGATGGCGTACAAATTCCTTGGTAGAATTCTTCATGGCATCAAACGTTTCTTTTATGGAACCAAAAAAGGTTGCTTTTGGCTTGGCTTTACTTTGGCTTCCTCGTTTCCCAGCGGGTTTCTGGGCTTTTTCTGTGCTCTCTTGCTTCTCTGCACGATCTTTAACTTCGACATACAGTTTCTCCCACAAGTCTGACCGCTGCTGCTCGAAGCTGAGCTTCTTCTCCAGTTCGGTCAGCATCCCCCGCAGGGATTCCGTCTCCTGGCCCCTAAGCGAGCTGGCCTCTGCCTCCAGCGGCGCTGGCCGAGAACGCAGCTTTTCCAGGGTTTCCCGAAGCGCCATCGTCACCTGGCGCTCTTTGTCAAGCTCCCTTCTCAGCATCTGGGCTTCGGCCAATGACGTCTCCTTTTGTTTCATGAAACTCTGCATCCTGTGTTTTTCCTCCTCCAAATGTGCTCTGAGTTTTTGATTTTCGGTTGCAATCGGTGATTCTGGGCTTGGGCCTTTGCTTTCCAAGTGTCTTATTTGTTCCCTCAGTTCCCTCAGCTCTTCCTGTAACCGTGCCAGTGCTTTTTCCTCCCTCTGCAGAGACTCCCTCAGGTGCTGGTTTTCCGAAGCCAGGTGATGTTTCCGGGATTCAAAGGACTTCTTTTCCATCTCTGCTGTGAGCAAGCAAGTTGCAAGGCCCTCCTTCAGAGACTGGGTGGAAAAAGAAAGCACAAAGTTGCACAGAAGTTCTGGCGGTGGAAAAACAGAGAAGGGAAAAGGAGATTGTGGTCCTAGCCAAGAGGGGACAATTTAGCAGCAGCAGAACTGAGAGCAGGGAGGCTCCCCCCGCTGCAGAGAGAGGAAGTGAGGAGCAATGGACTCCAGCTCCCCACTCTGTGTTCCAAGACGGGGCAAGCGCCTGGCCTCGTGTCTTCCTCAGACTTAGTGACGTGTGGGTTTGGAGCTCACTGAAGGACGACAAATGCGATGCGTCGCCTCGGCTTGTCTTTGGCTGCTTGAGGTGACAGAGCTGCAAAACCGTGTAATGGAAGGGGGCAAATGCTCAGGATAGACATTTTCAATCTGCAGGGAATGGAAACATTCTCCTTACCCCACACTGCATTTTACTTCCTTGTCGTTGCTGGCATTGCAAAAGATCCCCCTTCATGTCATTCAGTTCATCTTCGTGAGTCTTCTCCACCAGTTCCTGCCGTTTTTGGATCTGAACTGTACCTTGAAACAGAAAATTTTCTTTTTTATCTGACAAGAAAAATGGGAAGTTAGGCAGCTTATTAGAGACACATCGTATTTTCTTTCTTGAGTTTTATAAACTGAACTATGACCTGGTAGAGCAGATTGAAATTCTCAGCTTTAATAAAAATTTCAAACCATGGCAAATGTTTCGATCCATTGTTAAAGCAGCAGGTTGTATAGCATGAGTGTGCAGATAAAGTGGGAGGCATGTAATCGTGCAACCAGCACCACGCGCTTAGCACCTATGTTGAAACGAGTGTAAACCGGGGGCAAGCCCATACCAGCCCTCTTTAGAACAGAGGTTGCACCAAGCTACATCAGCCTGGATAGGTGATACCCAAAAACTGATGCGCTTTTTTATGAGAAATGTTGTCAGTGACTGAAGCATCTCTGGCTCACGGCCATGTGCAGCAGGCACTTTTCGCTAAGGAGGCTCATGCAGCAGCGCCCCAACAAGCGGAAAAGACCACTTGTGTCACAGGAGCAGCAGCCATTGCCAAAAACACGTGGGAGACGGCACCGAGGGAAGGTAGACTTGACTTCTCCCAGTGAAGATGTAGAACTGACCTTAGGCCAGACAGAACGTCCCAGGAGAAAGGGCGGTTAAAGGCTACCCCACCCCCAGGAAAACAACAAACCCCAAGTGTATCTGGCAAAGGTGGCTAAACAGCAACACGTTTCAATAACGTCTCTTGCCTTCAAATTTCCCTAAGGGCAAAAGTGGCAGATGGATATCAGCATTACTCAGATGATGCTGTAATGATGTTTTCTACCTCCAAACCAGGATCTGGGACCACCAGAAACCAATGAACACTATCAATCTAAAACTTTCTATGCCGCTTCATTCCAAGCTGGTTCTGAGCCAGGTCATTAGGAAACCAGAATTTTACCCATAATTTGGGTCCCCATCTGGAGGAATAATTTGGAGGATATTTTTGTTTCTCGGTTTGTTTTTAGTAATTATGTCAGCCCTTTCAGGTAAACCAGAGAGGAAACACGACCAGATGAGTCAATTCTACCTTGTTGTAAGGCTACATTAACAGAACCTTGCACGTCTGGAAGGACAAACCTCCCACCCTCCCTCTTTAGCGCTTGAGTGGTCCTTCCTAAGTTCCTTCTTTAGACTGTTCCCCTCGCTCGGGCTCCCTTTCCTTTTATCTGACTGTTCCCGGGCAGCACCTCTTCCCTCTGTTCCCAAGGTCGCCCTCACATTCCATCACAGCATGTGAATAAAGAGAAGACACGGAACCCCCAAGGTGGTCCATGGCTGTTCTGCAAAAGTTTTCCCTGCAACACACAAAATGATGTGCGTCAGGAGGGCAAGGATGAGGTCGCTGGATTCGTAAGCTACGCTCGCCTGCGTGGGGCTCTGCCGCTGGAGAACGGCCCTTCCCGTGAGCGCTTGGCTGGGACTGGACGCAACCCCAGCTCTTCGGAACTGGAGCCCCTGGAGAATCCCCCAAAGTACCTTGGAGAGGCAGGTATGGAGCCCACACGGATTGCTTACTCTAGCTATAAAGAGCAGCAGCGTTCCACACCTGCTCCTTCAATCTCTGGATGGGGAGGCAGTTAGGAATGGTGGATTCCTCTGACGAGTCAGCGGCGTTGGCGCGCTCCTGACCCGCCACTGCAGAAACTGCCTAGTATATATTCCACTTTTTCTCCCAGGAGGTCAGGGGATCATCGGAACACGGGTCTCCCCACTGCCAGTCCCCAGTTCGCCCCGAGGCCCTGCCGGCTCTCCTGCCGGCTGCCGAGTAGCACGTGCTTGAGCAAGGCTGCTCTTGCACGAGAGTCGCAGCCTTGTGCACAAGTGGCCTTCGGGCCGTCCATCCCAGCATAAAAGCCCAGCTGTGCCGAAAACGCAGCAGCCTGGCGTCTTCCAGGCTATTCTGCCCCTTAAACTGCCAGAAAGGGAGCACTTTGTTTGGCCGCGCGTTCTCCATCCCCATAGAAGCACTCACCATAGAAATGCCCGAATCCCATGCTGACCGCAATCACCAAGGCGAGGATGATGCACCTGTTCAGGCCGCTGCTCAGCAGGTGCTTGGCCTGCTTGACTTCCGGGCCGGGAGGCGGCAGGCCTTCCTCCGACTCCGAACCGGAGAGAAGCCGCCTTTTTGCACGCCGGCGCCTCAAGGCAGGGCTGGAGCGGCGGCTGGTCTCGTCGCTGCTGGATTCTTCGCCACTCGGCTGCAGCGGAAAAACTGGGCAACAAACGCAGGCGGTAAGCAAAGGCCCTCCGGGCACAAAGGCAGCTTCTTCCTCCCAGCCACGAGGTCTCCCGAGCAGGCAGGCCCGGGAGGGTGCCTGCCCAGCCACGGCCTTCCCTCGGGCCCCTTGCGCAGGTCGGGGAGCAGCCCTTCTGCCCACGGGCCTCCCTTGTGCTCCAGAGGACGTCTCCACGCTTGCTGGGGCTGCAGCCGCCAGGTTTCCGTCAAGCGGAAACCGGAACCCTTGGTGCCACCTCCAGGCTTTCTGGGGCTAAATCCTGGGCAGGTCCCGTACTGTCCCACTGCATCTCGCTGGTGCCCTTTTGCAAATGAAAAACTGGCCTCCAACAGGAATGCAGGTAGTCGTTCAAAGGGGGAAGTGCTCAGTATCTTACTGCAGCAGCTCATCTCCAGCATTGTTTAACGTCACATATTTCAACCCGCAGCTAAAACATACCTGGCACCATACTGAGAGCTGCTGTTTTGCCAGATGCGCGGCAGGCATAGTTCAGAAGAGAAACCAGCCGGCCTTGGGGTCCTAGGATGGCAGGGACTGCTGCCCGGCTGAGGCAGGGCGAGGCCGAACGTTCTGACGGGGGCTAAAGCAACAGGACCACAACGCACCGCCGCTGCTCACGCGAAGGGTTAGCCAGGCCGGCAATGCAGGAAGCAGCCTTTTCCCGCTTGGGGGCGGTCAGGTCCCCCCCTCGTCCTGCTCTCTCTGCCTCGTAGGCCCCGTGTGTCTCCCCCTCCAGCCGCAGGCGGCTTGCCAGGAGGCAAGCCGGGGCATCATCCCGACGGGACAGGCGGCCAGCACGAGAAGCCCCATTACTGGGCAAGTCTTCGTGTTATGCAAGGGATTTTGTTAAGTACACCCACGCTTGGAAAACTGCATGCTTATACACGTGCATGGACATGCACACATACGCGCACATAGTAAGCAGCAAGTCAGAAACCAAAGGCACGAAGCTGACTAGATTTCGGTCTTTGAGATGGTACAAGCGCAGTTGTCGGTCTTGCAACAGAAAGGGGGCAGGCGCTTCCTTATAATGGCCCACTAATGCAGGCGCCTTTTGGTTTCTGAATTAGGGTTCATGTGTTTGTTAGTCTTTTAATTTGCCCCAAGACCCTTGACTACTCTTAGAGCCCTGGCTTCACCCGAGGAGCCATCTCTCAGCACCCCCAGGAGGCCTCCTCTTCCACCCCCTCCACACACAGGTCCCCCAAGGATTCTTTCTTGCAGGGGGGCGAGGAGGGCGACGCACCCTCTCTTCTTCAAAAGGCCTAGAAAGCAGGAAAGCGACCCCAACCCAGCCATCGTGCCAGCAAGGGGGGAGGGCCGGCCTCGGGCTCGTTCGGCTGCTTACCCCATCCGCTCACACACTGCGGGACCGTCCAAAGCTGCTCTAGCCAACAGGCTTTTGTATACAAAACAGAAGGAAGAGATTTTAACCTCCGGCCAAGATGAAATGGCAAAGGGCCAGCCCGTTCTGTGGACAAGGGGGGAGGGGAAGGCCGGCTGTTGGCCAGGGGCTGAAGGAGGCTTTCCCGGTCAGCCCTGCCTCCCTTGACCCCCTCCCGGTCAGACTCCAGACGCCGCCAAGGGCCGCAGCTCACCCGCTGCAATTTAGGCCTGGCTAAGGAAGAACCTGCGGGCAGAGTCCTGCTGGCTGCTGCTGTGGCCGCTGGCTTGCAGGACCCTCAGAGGTGCTAGACTACAACTCCCATCAGCCTGCGCTCAGTCAACCTATCTGACTGGCACCTCGTCTGCATCTCCAGCCAGAACAGGTTGAGGCAGAGGAAAAGTTATTCTAACGCCAGAGATGGTTTGACTCGAAACCTGCAATTCCCCAGATAGACTGATTAGGAGAGGTTGGCTATTCGAGAGGTTATAGAGCAGAAAGCAGATCTGAACTCGGTGAATCAAGTTTACCTGAGGTTAAATATTAACTCTGACCTACATCTCCAAATAAGAGTTTAGAAATACTCATTTATGCTCCATCTTGCTTCCCAACAAAGGTAAACCCCCCACCTTTGTTTTAAATGATATGGGTGATCGTTTGCTGGAGGAGCCCCACGTCCCCATAACGAAGACCTGCCGCTGCTTGCCCTGTGCACAGAACAGCATTCTTTTCCAGGGGAGGCCAGGCAGCAGCACGGGGCCGACGCGCTGGTACAAGGCCCCTCCACAGCCCACAACCAGATTAACACCATTAAGAGACCCTGAAGGAGGCCTGGCCCTTCTTAATCGGAGGGCAGGGTTTCTGTCTAGTTGGTGGCATAAGATCTTTCAGGGGGCTCAGCTGATGAAACAGAGCCACAGGAACCCCACAGTCCCCACAGAAGTTTCAAGAGAGAGAGTTCAAAAAAGGGGCCTAACAACACATAGCTCCACGGAGCCAAAAACACGAGCTTTTTCTAATGCTCAATAGAGTTAGGGCGAAAACTGGCTTCCTCTTCTTAATCAAAACAACTCAAGGAAATACACAAAGCTGGGACAGCTGTCTGAGGAGTGCCGCGTTCAGACGTTAAGCGGCGTTTCCACAGGATGCCGCCTACTTTCGAGAGGCTGAAGAACTCTGCGCACCTGTTTCTGGCTGGCAAAAAGTGTACTGGCTGCTGGAAGAGGAGCCCATGTTGAAATTCTCCGAGGCCTGGCCCTCCTCGTCTCCCGAGGCAGCTTCTTCCTGGCTTGCAACGTCTTCCGCCTTCGGCACCTCCAGAGTCACAATGTCTGAATCGTCGCTTGCTGCCCCCACGCAGGAACCTTCATCCGCCAGTTTTGCTTTCTCATCCTTGGATATAATGTTAAATGAGCGGCATTTTACTACCAGCTTGGAAAATTCAATGGGTGTATCTTTTTGCAAGTGCCTTATCAGGCTCTTGTTTTTTCTCTTACAGAAACTCTTGGAAAAATACTTTAAAGTTACAAATATTTCCTGCAGATTTCAAATGAAAAATTGCATTTAAAAACTAGAGTGGCAAACAATGTAATTCAAGAGTTAAATGGATGTTTCCTTTCTTCCCCCCCACCCCACCCCCTTTTTCCCCCTTTAACGTTACAATGGTCTTCCTACATCTGAGAAATTGAATATTTTTTCTAAAAGTTTGTTCGCAGAGGTGCTGCATGATAATTTGAATGGAAGCGTCCCCCACCTGGACGTTATTAAGCCCCTCTGATGGCCGGGCTTCCACAGCTTGCTCACGGACCCACGGAGCAGCCATATCAGCTGGGAGAGGAAGCCCTGTAGAGGGGGCGTCCGAGACCCGGCCAGCTGAGCAGAGGGGCGCCCGCACCAGGGCTGGGTGAGGCGGGCGAGGCCTGTTCTGAAGATGCCAAGGGCACAGAAGGGCTGTCGGCCTTTCCTTTCCAGCACGCCAGGCCGTTCCCACCTTCAGGGTAGGGAACATGGCGGCAGCTTCCACGGGTGACAACTTCCCGACTGCCCTTGAGGGGAGAGAACCTGATCGCCTGTGGCCCCTCGGGCTGCCGCTTTCTCCTAGCTGGAAAAGCCTCGCAGAGAAATCCCAGCAGAGAACAGGTAGAGCACCTGCACCCAGAGCCTTTTGATTTGGGCACGTTTACAGGGGATCCTCCACACATCAGAACAGGGCCACATAGCAGGGTGGGAAGGAGCAGCGGGGGTGGGGGTCCGAAGAGGCCTCCTGCTGCATTCCACCTTTCTGCTGACAGCCACAAACACAAGAGAGAGGCCTTTGTTCCCAGCACGTGATCTTCCAAGCCCTTTGCTGGATCATGGCTTACCCCAGGAACCGGCGTGGTGGGCTCCACGGGGGGTTGGTTTGCAGCTCCTCCTGGCGACACACCACCCTGGCCCAGGTCAGCTGCAGAAGCAAAGGATGCAGACGTACAAGATCAACATTACGTACCGAGCTATCCAGCGGCCCATGTTTTTCAGGCACGTATTTGTACTTGCACACACTCATGCTGCTGGGGCCAATCTCAGTGAGCAGAATTCGAACTGGGTTGCATCAGCTATATGGCATATGTGTCCGTTTCACCCATCATACATGAATCTGGCCACGGGAACAGCAGTCGCCGTTACAGAGCAACAGCTCGGCATTGATACGAATACGAGGCTGACACATTGCCTGCGATCCGTGTTGCAGTCCCAAGCTAGGAACTCTGGGAAGGGGCCCGCTTTGATGCTGCAAATGCTTCCCACCCCGCTAGCAACTACCAGCCTGTTCATTCCCCAAACAGGGAGGATCACTGCAGGGCTTATCCTCAAATACCTGAGTCAAAACAAAGCTTCCCATTTCATTCCTGGCCACCCTAACCTCGGGCCCCCTTCCCTTCCACGCAGCCGGACATCTCTCGGTTGGCTCAGCACGCCGAGCCCACGATTCCCCGTCGTGCGAATGGCGACACTGCCGAGGCTCTGTGTCCAGCCCCACCTTGCAGGCTAGCGGCTTGCTCCCGCTGGTCGTCTGCTTGCGCTGGAGATGGAAATTCCTCTGAGGCCAGTTCCTCATGGCCGCTTGCGCTGTCGGAGTCAGGTGCCACTGCTTCGATGTCGGAACCCTGAAAACACAGGCACGCTCGCTGGAACCTGCAAAACTTTCAGGAGACTGAGCAGGAAGCTCCGTAAAGAGCCCCCTGGTGTTCCACAACCAGCACCTCACGGGAGCCTCAGAGCAGGGATGGGCGACAAGCAGCCCACAAGCAGGATGCATCCTCGCCAGCCGCATGGTTTGCTCCCCAAATAAATAAAGGTGGGAAGGCAGGAGGACTGTGGGGAGCAAAGCCTTTCTGTCCTTCCAAAATCTGGTCTTTAGGTGAGGGGAGGGTTAAGGGTGGAAATGGGAGCAGTCTGCCTCCCCCCACCAAGACATGTCCCGCGATCCCCTCCTGGAGCTTGGGTAGAACAGCTGTGGCCCCTGACCCCTCACAGGTCGCTCTGAGCCGAGAGCACCCGTATGTAAACAAGTGCCTGCCCTTCCGCCTCAAAGCTCGCTGCTTGGCGCATGGGTACAGAGAGGGCTGCTCTACGCTTCTACCTGAAACCAAAGGACACATCAGGTGCCGTGACTCGAAGGACCTGTTCTTCCTCTCCTCTATCATTCTGTCTTATGCAAGAAGCGTAATTAGGTTTGCCCACAGCTGCCCACCACCCTGGCTCATACAGGTCTGGCTTGCTTTGGCCCTTTAAACGTCTGATAAGTCAAAACCCTGTTTTGTGGGGCATGACCGATTCCTCCCGAGCCCTCTGCAGCTCGGGGGGTGGGGGTGGCAGCAGCTCCTCACAGGGGGGCTCCCCTCAGAAGCTTCGATACGAACAGCTCATAGGTGCCAGAGAAGGAAGTTCGTAAACAGAGCTTCTCCAGTGACACTAGAGAACTCGGCCAAGGATATCAGGGGTTTTAAGTGAACATCAACAGGAACACTCAAGAAGTCCAACAGTGGACACGCTTCATCTATTGTACGATGGGGTAGCCTCCGAAGGAGCTGTGTTCAAGAGCCTTTGCAGAAAGCTCCCCATTGCTGAGAAACAAGATCTGTTGGCTGAAAGGCGAAGGGCTTTTTTTCAGCACCAGGCCCTGAATTTGACTGGCATGTTCCTTGCACTCCCCTTCCCGCTCAACAGAACCTATGGAAGGGGTGGGGGTGGGGAGAGAGAGAGAGAGAAGGCTGGGAAAAAATCCAGCTGCCAGGGGTCTTTAAGCCATGGAAAGCATGGGATTTGAAAGTTAGAAAATGTCAAGCGAGCAAAACACAATCAACAGGAAAAAACTATCCTACATTACACTAAATTCCTGACTGTCCCTGTAAAGTTCTTTTGCAGCAGCAGCAGCAGTTCTACAGCACCAGGACCATTTCCTACTCTGCCTGAGATCCTGGCATTCCTCCAGGAAGCGTTGGCATTGTCCTGCTCTTTCTCTCCTGGAGGCCTGTTCAGCCCAGGGACAGAGCATCAAGAGGGGTACAAAGGGTGCTCCCACCCCCGAATTCACAGCAAGGGGAGACGGTCCCGTTCCCAAAGTACACTCTGCCAAGTACCTCGTGGTTGATAACTGTCCAGCCGCATGACGAGTCGCTGTCACTGGAAATTTCTGACATTTTCAAGAAGCTGGAAGCAAAACAGCCAGGTGGTTATAGCTCCCGGCTGAAAAATGAAGGCTGCGCCCTTCTTATGGGCACAAACGCTCTCGAACTCGGACTTCTCCGCCAGAAACACAATCTGGGCAATGGCCAGCAAAGGACCTTCCAAGGTGACCACCTTAGGGGGCCCGAAGATCTCTCTCTCCCCCACCCCTGAAACAGCCGCTGCGGGAGGGAACGCGGCGTGGGGGGCGGCTGGGGACCAAGCCCCTCCTGGCTCACCTCCGGCGCTGCCCCCCGCCAAGCCGGTTCCCCCGTGCCCCGAGCCTCCTCGGGCCCGAAGCAGCTTCCCTGGGGGCAAGCAGCAGCCGTCGCCCCATCCAGCCCGGGGAGCAGCGCTCTCCGGCCCGCGCTTCCTCCTGGGCAGGGCGAGCAGCCGCCGGCCCTCCCGGCTCCGCGCTGCCCGGCCGCCGACCGCCATCCCCCAGCCAGGGGGCGCCGAGAGGGCGCAATCGGCTCTCCGCGGGGCAGACCGGCGGCGCTCCCCTCCCGCGGCCCCGGCCGGAAGCTCTGCGCCGTTCCCGCCTCTCGCCCGGGGGCCGCGGGACCCGACGCGCTCCAGCGCCGCGGCCGGCCTACCTGCTGGGGCGGCGGCGCAGCGACCGACGGGCCCCCCCTCCTTCGCCAGAACAACAAACAAGAGGCCGGAAAGGCGACGCCGCTGCGCCTGCGCCTCCCGCGGGGGCGAACGCCGGGAAGCGTAGTCCGCCTCCGCCCGGCGCTGCGGCAGGCGAGCCGCTGCGGGACTACAGGCCCCAGGGGGGAGCGCGGCGAGGGCGGGCCGCCGCGCGTCAACAAAGGGCGGGGCCAGGCCGTTCCCCTGGCGACGCGGAGGGCCGCTCGCCGGGCCAGACCCAGATGGCCTCCGGGGGAGAGTCGCCGCCGCCGCCGCCGCCGCCGGCCCCGTGCCGCGTCCCCTGCGCCAACCCTGGCAACCCGGTCTTCACGTGCCTGCAGGACGCGCGGGCGCTGCTGACGGGCACGCGCCTGAGCGCGCCGCGGCCGCTGCTGTACAAGACCACCGCCGGCGAGTACGGCGCCCTGCGGCCCATCTCGGCCACGGCGCCCTGCCGGTTCTGCCCGCGGGACAGCGCCTTCACCGCCCGCCTGGCCGCCACCGGGCCGCCGCAGCACAGCGGGATCAACACGGGCACCGACCGCTCGCCGCTGCCCGCGCCCCCGCTTTAGCCCCGCGCCCACCGCTGCCGGGCGAATCCTCGTCGCTGGAGGAAGGGCCGTTCACGCTGTTAGAAGAAAATCGTACCAGGTTCGTTCCTGAGCCGGCAGTAAAGAAACTGACGGGTTGCATGAAGTTAGGAGTTTATTCACCCAAGAGCAAAAAGCAGGCTGTTAGGTGGGCAATCGCGCAGGACTCCCTTCCTACAGCACATTATATACCCTAGATCAGAGCTTTCCAAACTGTGTGTCACGACACAAGTGTGTCGCCACACACAGCGTGGTGTGTCGCCACACCACCCGGAAGCGGCGGTGCGCGCGTGCACGGCAGCCGCCATGCACGCCGCCGCACGCCCCCCGCGCCGCCGCACACCCCTCCCGCGCCGCCACCGTGCGCGCGTGCCGCCGCACGCCCCCCACGCCGCTGCCATGCGCGCATGTGTTGCCGCCGCTGCCGGGTGTCGCCAGCGGCGGCACTTTGGAAAGCCCTGCCCTAGATTACTCACAGACCCACGTTGGGATGGCACATTCTCTCTACCCAATCAGGTCAGTTACCTTGACTAGTATGCCCCTTCCCATCTTCCTATCCAAGCAGGAAGAGGAGTATTGAGTCAGGTCATCTTCATGTCAACTATCTTTTATCTCCTTTACAATCCTGAATGGCCGTTCTGAATTACATTCCTTATGCAAGGACAAGACAACTTATCGCCTTCTACAAGGGTCATTGAGGCAGGAAGGGCAGTGTGTAGTCTAGGCAATTCACACATTCTTGGTGAGTCACAGTCTCCCCAAGAATGTTTGCTTTGAGATATTTAAACTATACAAAGGAGATCTGATGTGAGGACCTTGATTTCCTGGGCCTACATTTATTTTATAGGGAAGAAATGGGGTGTTATTACATGACTATATATTCACATCTAGATATACAAAAAGGTAAGAATTTGTCTACAATCCAACAACGCCAAGCGGGACCTTTCTCCGTGCAGCGAGAACGCATTTTAATTAATGATAAAGAAGCATTTTCCACAGAAAACACACACAAGATTTTTATTTTAACCCCCTCCACACACACACATTCTACTTTCTAGTAATGAATGACATTCAAGCTGAAGACATGCAAAACAAAAAATCTTCCAAAGATCAACCTCGAAACTACCAGCACAATTTTTCCAGTTACTCATTTCCTTGAATTATTCGCCGAATCTTCTCAGCATCTTCTTCTATATTTTTATTCGTAGGCTCAATCTTGAGAGCAGCAAGATAATCTTGAAGGCCTAGAGTAAATTTTAGCATCCATCATTTATAATTGAAGCCACACACCATGTTCTACGTATAGGGTGTATTTATGTAACAGCATTAACACCCCCTCCCCAAAGTAGCTTTACTCCCAGGTAAGCCCAGACGACAAGGGTCCAAAACAGAATTCCTCAGACACTGACCTAATTCAGCCAGGACACTCCAAGCGCAGGGCGCCGGGGCTTCCCAACTTACCAGTACGTGAAGCCATTTTTACTGACTTGTGGAAACACAGACTCCTCTTACTAAAAGACTCTTTAGCAGAATGCAAGTAATTCAGTCTGAATACAAAACACTAACCCCACCCCCACAATCAGCATTTTGTAAATACTCGTAAAATCATAAGCTATATTCCAAAATCACATTTTGCAGATAGTAACGCTGAACAACATGAATGTGCCAAGCTGTGGCGGTGGTGCTGGTGGTTTTAAACAGCTACTATGACTAGCAGATCTCTTTTTGGGACACAGGGAAGCCTGATGGAAGCTTTGTACATTCTTCTTTGGGAGACCGACTGAAGAAGAACAATACAACTGGCAAGAGGAACATGAGAAGAGGCAGGAGAAGAAAGGAATGGCCACAGGGCAGCAGAA
Source organism: Charina bottae (assembly GCA_023362775.1). Classification (NCBI taxonomy): domain Eukaryota; kingdom Metazoa; phylum Chordata; class Lepidosauria; order Squamata; family Charinaidae; genus Charina; species Charina bottae. Next base: position 24,156,808 of record JALMGJ010000010.1, on the reverse strand, counting down.
ATGATAAAAGACTGATACAAGAAAGCAGTTGACCAAGTTCCTAATGGAGCTTAGCATGCAGCAGATTCACCCAGAAGAGTTGCACTTGGAAAAGGGAGAGGATTCTGAGTTGACAGAGGAAGAGATGTTCTGGGCACAGAAAATAAGATCTCTTACCCCTCCCCACGAGATTTCCAATAAACTGAAATATTCTACCTAAACAATATTTTTAGTACAGTGGCTCATTTCTGCTGGTTTCAAGCAGCACGGTGTTTAAAGCCTACACAACCCATTTTGTAAAAAAGAAAATGTCAGCAACAAAAATGAAAAGTAGGGATGCTTTGCCTTCCCAAGACTCTCGCTCCTCACCTTCCGCATACAATTCCAGTCCACAGAACGCTGTCCCACGCCTCAGGTGAGCTTTCGCTCTTGCCTTGGCATTGCCGGAAACTGGAGGCGTCAGCAAGTCCAAGGCCTGGCAAATGAAAGGCACAAATGCAGATTCTGTATGACCCGGAGTCTGAGCTGGCCCCGGCCCTTGCTTGCAAGTGCAGTGCGTCCCTTAGGTTCCTTCCATCAGTACAGCTCTTGGCACAACCATTGCTATGCTTGTGCATTAAAGCGTCTATGTTGAAGCTTCCAAATCAACGGATAGGATTTATTAAAAAACCTATACACCCCCCCCCCGAGTTCTAAAAATGTTTTACAAAAGATTCTTGCATCAGAGGAGGAACCACATGATTTTAGAAACGTTCAAGGTAAACTACAAGACAGAGTATGAGACATTGCTATGTTTTGGTGACAGATTTTCATTTTCACCTTTTGTTTAGGCACAACTAGGAGCTGATAAATTTTCCGGAGACATTAGCTAGTGTTCTACAGCAATGACGTTGAAGAGAATATTCCAGTGTTTAATCTGGGACAAGGGAGACACAGGTACCTGGGAGGAATCCTCAATTGCTTTATGTAGATTCCGCAGCCTCAGGTGGCAAGCAGCTCGATTCAGATATAAGGCTGGCATCTTGTTATTAATACGAATCGCCAAGTTGTAAGCACCGACAGCAGCCAGATAGTTACCAGTTTCAAACATTTTACTAAAAAAACCAGAAAGACCCATGTGTACAAAGGAATAGCAGGACTTAAAACCTTTAACATCTTTACTAAAGGACCATACACTGATTATGTCAACTACCCACTTAGTAGGAGTTGAACTTGAACATATTTAGGACTTTGTGATTTAGCAAATGGATTTAAGTATGTATCGGGAGCATATGCATGCGCGCGCGCGCACACACCACTGCTCCACAAGGACTCCTGGTGGTCTACAAGAACCAGAATTGAAACCCATCAGGCGGGCTGGCACTTAATTCCCTCTTCTCCCCCGCCCCCCCCCCCCAGCCATAGCGGGTTTTGGAGAACATCTTACGGACACCCGCTCCAAACTCACTTTCCCTTGTCCTTCAACCACTCTGGGTTCTTTTCCTCTTCTTTTAAATCCTCTATCTCAGCAATATCCGCGTTTATTATCCTGCGAGCCTCTGCTTGTTTACATAGCCACTGCAAATAAAAGACACGTGCAGAACGTCACCTAGATCGGCCCAGTGCTCTGTTTCCCACAACGGCAACTGGAGGTTTCCAAGTAAACCGTAAGAAGGGCACGGCTTAAAAACAAGCTCTTCCTGCCCTAGGATTCCGCTGAGGGAGGCTCACAAGACTCCATCGAACCATTAAAGCTCATTGCTGTTGACACCCTGCACCTTGCTGAGGCTGCCTCTCCTCCTGGGATTTCTGTAACAGAAAAGGAATCCCTGAAGAGAAATGGCAACCTTTCTCTATAGTTGTCATATGCTGCGTTTTCTCTAGTTTCTGACAAGGCTTGCAGTTGAAACTTTTTACAGAGGCTCCTTATTTTTGTAATCTGCAATTAGCACAGTGAAGCACTGCATACATAAAACTCAAAATCTCCCTCCGTAACTGGTCTCCCTCCATCGGTTCCCCTTAAATACGCGTACTCTGGCCTTCAAGGTCTTTCCTTTAAGTGCAGCTTGTTATGGGCCATTGACATTTTCTAGCATTCTGCCTCCAACACTGTACTGCTAGGTAAGGTGATGCCAGCCCTTCTAGGCAGACCTAGTCAGGAAATAGATTCTGTAGGTTTGCCTGGAAATATACTTGCGCTTCTGTAACTGTTTCTGCATTGTTTCTCCAAGGCTGGCTCTGCGGCTCTCTACAGGTGATGCGTTCCTGGCGCCTTCCGTATCACCATTAAGCACTACCTCTTCTTTGCCTGAGTATTTCAGATGACCATCCTCTTTCCCTGGTGCTACAGCTTCAAGCCACGCCTCATGAAATATTGGGGAACGTTTATTCCAGATTTGCAGGGGGGCGGAAAGGAGAATGCCGACTGGGAAAATCTTGCTTGTTTTATGAGGTGTGGCTTGAAACCAGACCACCGGGGCTGGTCCAAGAAAATTTGCTGCCGAGAGAAAGAGGGTGGTGCCATGCAAGGATACCGAGTATTTCTTCAACCTTGGGGAAAATGAGGTATTCTGCTGAAAGTAAGTACACCTGAACGTGGCAGGGAAAGCAAGCGCCAGCCCTTCTCCAATAACGTGCTGCTGCCTGGCACAGCAGGCTCACCCCCATGGAAGGGCCAGCCCTCCGTGGCCCAAAGCAGCCAAGCCCCCTACCTCCTCCTCCTCTGGGATCCGCGATTCTCTAAGGGCTGTTGGGAAGACACGGGGCGTAAAATTTATCCTAATGCTACCAGGAGGGCGTGGAGAAGGAACCGAGTCTTCCTTTATCTTCTCTGAAAACAAATTTCCGGGACTTCTGGCTGCAACAGTCGAACACAAAAGCCATTTAATGTTGTATTTCTGTTCACAGTTAAAAGTAACAAGAGGAGAGAAAAAGGAGTCTAGCCACAGCATTTCCTCCTCCTGATACTGATATGGCAGATGTCTGGAGATACAAATCCACGCAGATTTAAACAAAACCAAATCTTGTGCTTATCACTATGAGGCATTCCTGGGATGCCCCACGGTGAGAGTTGTCTCCCGGGTAGATGGAGGGGAAGCACAAAAAGAGTACGGGGTTGGTGGGGAACACTTTCACCGTGCCAGCCCTTTGAGGCACGCCAGGCCAGGCAACAGACCCCAGAAATCTGCTGCATTGATATAGGCTACAGCAACAAAACCTTGAAAGCCCCGCCGAGTTCTCCCCTCTCCCCCCCTTATACGACAGTGAGTTAGGGAGGAAGGAGTCGGCCTGAGATCTTGTCACACAGCCACGGCCTGCCTTCCCCAAGGTCCTCTCTGTGGCTCTCCACCCATCACGGGGTTTCTCACTGCAGACCACGAGGCAGAGCTCAGAGGCTGAGCGGCCCGCGAGTGCCCCTGCCCCCCCAACCCTTTCCTTGGTCATCGATAACTGTATGGTCAGCCTTCTTTGGATGATGCTTCTGATTAGCATTACTGAATTTTTGAAGGGGGTATGGTTTTAGTTCACGTTGCTATATGTTGTGATTGTACATACTGGAATTCAACATGGGAGGCTTTTAGATTTTTAATAAGTAAATATTTTAAATAAATAAAAACCTCCAGAGCAAAGCAAAAGGACTGCTTGCAGTGTCCCATGGATGAAAGAAAGTGTAATGTCCGTATGGCAACATAATGAGAATGTTGTACCTTCAGTTAATGCTCCTGACTTGGACGCCCCCTTTCCAGCAAAAGATCCCACATTCCGGTACCCTTGTGTTTCTCTGGGGACCACTGTCTTTTTATCCAGCAACTGGCACTTAGCATATGTTTTCTTTTGCATCTCATTCTGCTTCTTCCATGCTTCAATCTCCTCCGTGGCTTTTTTCCGTTCCTGTTCTTTCAGCTCTTCTCTTCTTTTTCTTTCTGCTTCTTCCAGCTGTTTGAATTGTAGAACATTTGTTCAGAAGGCCACAGGGGAGCTGAATATGCCCTGAACCGCCCAGGGTCCCCGACAGGGGAGATGGGCGGTAATATAAATTTAATAAAATAAAATAAATAAAATAAGTATCAGGCAGAATCTAGAACTAGAGGAACAGCCTGCCCAGCTCAGGTCACAAAGCTCAAATGCACCTGCACCTCTTCCCCACAACATTGCCTGAGCACAATGGGGTTCGCAGAAATGCATCTGAAGTGATTTCCCTCACAGCAAGCGGCAGTTACTGAACAGCTAAAGAAGTTCTAACTATAATTCTTCATTCACTTGCTGATCGCATAAGACCTCCTCTTTTCCACAAGCCTTTCAGAATCAGCTTTTTATTTGTTCATTTATTGATTTTAGTAGGCTTATGAGTCGCTCTAATCACAAACGAGACTGAGCTGCATATACGGTATACATTGCTAGTGCTTGAGAAGAAGAGTTAAGCAGGAGGAGACTGGATGTTCACCAGAATTGGTAGCCCTTCACATGGGTGATAGGAAAGGCAAGAGCTCCACTCCAACGAAAAGGAAGGGGTTGGGAAGGAAGGAAGGAAGGAAGGAAGGAAGGAAGGAAGGAAGGAAGGAAGGAAGGAAGGAAGGAAGGACACAGGTTGGGGGGAGATAAGCTTGGAGGCTGAGGACTATGAAGAGAAGTGGGGAAGCAAGTGTAACGGGTCAAAGGGAATTGGAATTCAGCTGTTGTCAAAAGAATAGAGGGCCAGTTGACCCAAACTCGAGAAGGGTTACAGTAAGAGAGGGACCAAGATGTGTGGTGTGTCAGGGGTGAAGCTGCCATGGTTTGAGAAGGAAAAATGAAGCACAGGCTATGGGAATTCAGACGTGAAACACAACCCCAATAACATGCAGGGCAGACACAACAGGATGGTAAAGAATTGGAGGAAGATTAATTCAGCCTGTGATTAAGGAACCCTTATTTGAGGAATGCTACTGTCGAAGAGATGGCTCCTTGGTGGCCAGGCGGTAGACTTTGTTCTAATGGGGGGGGGGAGAAAAGGAAGGGGGAAAGAGGGGGAGCCGAGGGAAAGGGCACCACGAGGCGAAGCGTGTGATCAGTCAGAGTCCCAAGGCTGGAAGGCAAACTGTGAGGTCACCTTTCACGGTTGCTGATCCCCCCCCAGGAGGACGGCCATTTACCTTGATGGTGGCCTCCAGAGCGTATTTGCTGCGTTCCCGTTTCTCCGCAGATTTTGCCTCCGCCTTCGCCCGGGCCTCCCCTTGAGCTTGGCGTACAGCCTCCTCGCGGATTTCCCGCATCTTCGTTTCGTCCCCTGAAAAAAGCCATTCCGGCCGGGAAAGGTTCGGGGCCGGCGGGCGGGCGAGAGAAGCCGGCCCCGCGGGCTGCAGCGAAGGGTGTGGGCAGGACCCCTCCCCGCGGCGGGGGCAGGCGGCCCGCGGGCCAGGCACTCACCACCGTCCTCCGCCAGCAGGGACGCCCACGGGGCCGCCTCCTTCTTGAGGAGGGTGAAGACGACGCAGCCATCCCGGATCTCGGCGCGGCTGCGCTCGGCGTCCACGGGCGCGTGGAGCGCGGCTTCGAAGAGCAGCGGGGGCGCGCTCACCTGCGGGACGCAGGGCGCAGCGGGTTACTCGCCGCCCGCCGCCGGCCCCCCGGGCAGCGCCCCGGCCGCCCCCCGCGCCCACCTTGAGGTACCGCTCGGTGCAGAAGACGCCGTCGCGGCGGGGGCGCGCGGCCCGCACGGGCACGGTCAGGCGCACGGCCTCGGTCGTCTGCTCCCAGCTGAAGTCGCGCACCCAGACCGGCATGGCGGGAACGGGCCGTTGCCAGGACGCCGGGCGCGCGGGACGCCGGGAGTCGCAGCCCCTTCCGCCGGAAGCCGCCCTCCGCGCGCGGGCTGCCGGGAGCGCCATGCGCCGGTTCAGGGAGGCCTGCGCAGGCGCCCTCCTCCCGGCCGAGCGGGCTCCGCGGTGGTTCTGGCCCCGCTATCGCGTTTGGACTTCCGAGAAGTCTCGCCGGGGCCTCGGAAAGGGTAACCGGGGCTGGTCCTCGTTCGCCGCAGCTTTAAAGAAGCAGAAGGTGTCACGGCGCCCGTTTCCCTCCCGGAACACTATAATAAACGCGCTGATAATCCCTTGCAGCGGAGACAAATTCAACGTATGCCAAAATACATCAAAAACGGTTTAATCGTTTGCCATGAGGTCAGCTCAGCTCGCCATCCCTCAACATAGAAACAGAAACGTCATTCCTATACTTCAGAGAGTAGCTTACACACGCACCATGATATGACGTCATTTGTATTACATAGTAATTTCATTTCTTACTAAGAGAACAATAATGGACAAAGTTTGGGAGCTTGTTTCCAATTTGAATTACATACATCAACTTTGCCACGCGTCACAGTCCTAATGCATGTGTTATTTCAGACATGCCCTATTTTTATTATTTTAAAAGTTGCTGCAAAAATAAATGTCACCAATGTGGAACACATTTGAGGTTGTATAAAAAGTACTCAACTGATATCCCCAAAACAGGTATACGTAAGCAGTACATAAGAAAAGACGAGTTTTAATATGAAACAGTAATTAAGTCACATACAACAGAAAAGACACATGGCCAAGTATGTATAAAATGTTACACATTACTAGCAAGCAAGGCTCTGTTTATATATAATGAGAGGTACACATATTTAGGCATGAAGGATAGCAAAATTTCTATTAAAAATAAAATGGAAAATGTAAGTCACTGATTTTATTTTTTAAAAAACACCTCTCAGAACTAAACACACACATTAGGGTCTTCAAACATCCCCACAATTTGTAAATGTGAAGTGTTACTCCACACGTAATTAGGGCACCAGACAGATGGGGAAAGGGGAAGGGGTTCACAGGTGGTTTACCTTCGTCTCCAACTTGGGAGGCTTGTGTCCATCCGGGGGAGGGGGAGTGGTGCCCCCAGCTCAGGGCCAGATCTGGACAATGCAGCAGCAGCAAAGCCCACCCTCCCACCCCTGCTTTGAGGCTCTGCTTTGGACCAGCAGATGGGTGGCCAAGTCGCTTGTCTGCACAGGAGTTTTAAAGCCACACAGATAACTGAACCTGGAATGGGGGAATGCTAGTGGCAAGAGGGGGTGCTAGTCCTTCCCCAAATTCCAGGAGCATGGAAGCTAGAAACAATTACACCACCACCAGAAGGCCTCTTGAGATACCTACCAGATTTCTATGGCTGACTTCCACCGCTTACGTCTGGATTGACGTAATAATTGCCCAAATTATTATTTTTGCTCCAACTGTTTCCAGCCCAGAGGTAAAGGTCCATCCTGATTTATCTCCAAGGCAAACCAAAGGAAAACAAATGCTCAGTGTGTGTGTGTGTGTGTGTGTGCATGTGCTATAACACACTGACTTGTAGAAACTCACTCTACGGAATTTTTTACTTATCGTTGATCTTCACAGCCATGAAGGCATCTTGCCATTTGCACAACGGAGACCCTAGAATTCCCGGACTGTGCGGCCCCACCAAATGTTGGATTCAAAGCTTTCTCAGTAGCTGACACTCGTATCCCTCCGCTTCGGAATGTCTGCCTCTTAAAGCCCGAGGTTCTCGCTGCTGCCGCCAACATCTGGAGTAGCATCTGCCCAGCTGCACTGCTATCTGGGAGGCTTCCCCACTGCCTGGGATGGCCACTCTCATTCCCTTGAGGAGGGAGACAGCCGTGAGCCACGTTCCCATCCGACTCACGCATAAAGGGATGGGCAAAGGGGTGCCAGTTTCCCAGCAACTCTTCCTCTTTCTAGGCAAGTGCGTGCGAATTCAAGTTCCCTCAAAATGCTTTCAACTTTTGATGGTTTCAAAAAAATGGCCTCTGGGCTGCAAGGGAGTTTGGGAAATGCAGCCCTCCGCCACGGACAGTGGCCAAGCTGCTGCTGCTGCTGCTGCTGGGGCTACCCCTCCTCACTCTAACCTCCAGGACGGAACTCTGCAACCCGGTCTGGGTCCCGAGGCCACGCCGGCTGGGATCTCGCACTCGAGGAGCCACCCGAGGCCCCGGTCCCCAACGGCCCCAAAGCCAAGCCGGAATCGGAAGCACTTCCGGCTCCAAATATTTTTCTCCAAATAGCCAGACATCTTCCACTTTGCTTCAACTACTACATGCCGGGGTCAGCAGATGGCCGCAGCGCCCAGCTCCGTGCCTGGCATTTCAGGGAAGAGGCCTGCCTGTGTGCTGCTGGGCACTGGAAGATGGGTTGCTGAGGGACTAGTTTAGAAACAGGCTGCTCAAAGCCGACAGATCTACTGAGAAAGCCCTCGGAATCCCTTAAAATCTGTTTATTGCAAAGGCCCTGCACGCTCCACTAACGGGATCAGAAATAGGCACTATAAGAATAGCAATATAACTAAAAAAGACTAACCAGGTTACCCTTACTAGATACGTTCCAGCTCACATACAAATAACTTCGACGTTCCCAGCGATCACCTTAGAACTATTGCTTGGTTTTCCTCCTGGGTTGGACCTTCTGCCTTTTCAACTGGAGAAAGCTCAGAAGAAGAGGAAGGAACGGGTTCCTCGAGAGACAGTAACAGGAACTAAAAACTTATCGCTACATCGCGGTTTGTCCCATACTTTCCATCCTCGGGCTGAACAGCCGCAGAAGCGTGGCATTTTACAAAACCAGTCCGTTCGTATGCCTAAACCAACCTCGCTGTCACGAAGGAAGCATCTCCTCAAAGTTCTTCCGATGAAAACTTAATGCACTTGGGCGGAAAACGAAGCGTGTGGAAAGATGGAGTTTCGCAACCGCGGCAGAGTCAGGGGAGGCGGCTCACGCGTCGGCATTCAGGGCCGCCGGCGGTCCCACCGTTTCCCTGGTGCGCAACAGCTGCACGTCCTTGTCTGCCATGCAAGTATCGCAGCCCCACACCGCAGAGGCCTCTGCGGTGAGCAGGCCGTACGCCGACTCCGTCATGCCCGTGCAGATCCGGTGAAACCATTTCTGGCAAGACGCTTCGCAGAGGATGGCGTCCTGATCGTCGTTCACCTCATGGGTGCAAATCCCACACGGGTAAACCGGCTCGGAGGGCGCGTGGCCGAGCTGGGGGGGGTGCAGCGGGGTTTTGCTGCCGCCACCCCCCTTCTCAGAACCACTTCCCTCAGGGCCTCCGTGGGGCAAGCGGGGCTTATTGGGGGTCCCGTTCGCGTGGGCGCTGTTCAGATTTTCCATGTGTTTCGGCAGGACCACCTCGGGGTTGCCCGCCGGGACATTCCGATGCCCAGCGGCTTTCACGTCCACGCTTCCTGCGCTCAGCACGTCCTCCGCCCCGTGAGCGGGGTGGTGGTGCTGCTGCTGGGGCGGGGGCGGGTGCTTGTTCGTGGCCAGTTTCGGGGACGGTTTCGCCTGGCTGTAACTGTTCGGCCTGGGAGCGTAAGAGTGGTTGGGCTCCGCCGGGGCGTTGCCGAAGGCCGGACCGGGCCCTGGCCCGAAATGCACGGAGAGGTCGCGGGGAGGCACCGGGCCTGCGTTCTGCGAGGGCATGTGGCCAAAGTTCTCCCCCGGGTTGGGCCGGAAGGGCTGGCCGGGCACGGGCATGGGCTGGTTTGCGCTGGTGATGCCGTAGGAGGGCTGGCCTGCGAAGCCCGCGTTCTCGGGTGGCCCGAAGGTCACCGCCGGGGGCCTGTTGAAGACCACCCCCACCGGGGGGTTTTGGGCAAAGGGGTGCGGCTGGCTGCGGAGCGGGTACACGGGCGCCCCGTACGGGGAGGCCATTCGGGGCAGCAGGTGAGGCGGCATCCTGAAGGCGTTGTAGCCCCCGAAGCCGGGGTAGCCGGGGCCGGCGAAGTAGGAGCTCCCCGCAGGCTTGCAGGGGGCGGCAGCGGCGGCGTAGCTGTCGTCGAAGGGGTTGGCGGCGATCAGGTGGTCGGAGCTCGGGTTGGGCGGCGGGGCGTACTCGGAGGGCGGAGCGGGGAATTGGGCCCCCTGCGGGGGGCGAGAGGAGACCCCTGAGCCCCGCGGGAGGGCAGCCCCGGGGCCGCTCCGGGGACCGGCCGGCGGGCGCCTCCCCGGGACCCGCCCCCCGCCCCCCAAGGGCCGGCCCAGCCCGGCGGGAAAGGGGGCCGGCGGCGCCCCGACTTACCTGCGCGCTGGCCTTGCGCTTCTTCTTGTCGGGGCTGCCCAGCTGCAGCCCGGCGCCCGCCAAGCCTTCCAGGCCGCCGTCTCCGCCTGCAAGACCAAGCGCACGGCTCGCGTCGCCAAGCCCCGCCAAGCCTCTCCCCGCGCGGCCGCCCCCCGCCGGCCCGGGGGGCTCTACCGGCGCCGCTTCCCCTCCCTCCCCGGCCCGGCCCGGCCCGGCCCGGCCCGGCTGGCCGGCCGGCCCCCCGCGCACAGCACCTCGTTGCCTCTTGAGCGCCGCGGCGGGCTCCTTCTCGTGTTCCGCGGACATCGCCGGCGCAGCATCGCGGCCCGCCCCGCCGGGCAGGCGCAGCACCGAGGCAGCCGCCGACCCGGCGACCGCGACGCGCAGCGCAGCCCGACCCTCGGCCGCCCGCCGTCCCGCCCGCCCGGCCGCGCGCGGGGCGGGCCCTGCCTGGGGCTGCCGCCCCCTGCCTCGGCGGGCTCCGCCGCCGGCAGCGCCCTCCTCGGGCCGGACCGCTTCACAGGTTGGGGTCTGGGGGCGGCCCCGGGAGGAGCGCCCCCCCCCGCCCCAGTTCGCCCCTCGGACTGCTGCAGGAAGCGCTCCCGCCTGGCCGGGCGGCGTTGCCCGCGGGACGCCGCCCACCGCTGCTTTGTCGGGCTGCGAGCCAGCGAGCCGCTTTCCAGAAATGGAGAGGAATGGGGGCCGGTGGGCTTCCGGGCGCGGGGCAGGCTGGCGGCAGCGGGAGGCCCTGCCGGGGACCCCCCGGCGCGCTGGCCCTGCCCAAGCTGCTCGCCTCGAGCCCCCTCCCGTCCCGTGCCCCCCGCGTTCTGCCCCGCCTGGGGGCTGGAAAAGAAGAGGGGGGGAGACGGGCCGCAGCTTACTACGGGAAACTTTTATTTCAACTGTGCAATCCATCTGTGTAAGACAGCAGTTTCATAAACACTTTGGCATTTAAATTTCTACTCATTTTTGGCATGATGTTTGTGCTAGTATTAGGGGTGAGGGGAAAGAGGAAGAACACACAGGTAAACATTCGCTATGCTATCAAAGGAGGTTTTTTTAAAAATCCACATTATAAGCAAAACGTTAAGAAAGACATTTTAAAAGGTACATTCATTATCAGACCGTCACCGGCTGTCCTCGTGCCGTGGAATTCACGGAGCTGATCCCCTGAGTCAAATATAAAATTAACGTAACTCAGCTCCGTCCTCCGTTCGCGCCAGCCGGTGACGCCTTGAGAAAAACAGCAGGACCCAGAACACCCTTGGCGAAAAGCCTCACTGGACTCCCACACTTGCAATTCATTCACATCTTAAAAAGAGCACCGAAGCGAGTTTGCTCTGAAGAGCCACTGAGCAAAGGGCCAGGCCGACCTGACGGCTGTCTGTGTGTGCCAACCCGCCCCGGTCCTTTGGTTGGCCCGACCCCCGCCCAGGGAGGATGGCGGTTACAAGAGCCGGGTTGCCCCAAAGGACCGGGGGTCAGGAAGAGCACCTGCAAAACACCACCTCGCACCGGTGTGGCTCAACTGGAACCTCGGCATCGGAACCCAGATGCGATTGATACTTCTGTGCCAGCCATTTTCTTCTGCTCTGCTTTTAGCCGCTCTTCCAGTCTGATGGAAAATGGAATTGGGGCTTTCCCCCAAAGCAGAGGGAAAAGCTGGGCGGCGCTGCCCTTTCTTGAGGGGCAAAGCGGCCAAGGCATGCGAGGGAATGCCCTGGCCGGGCTGTTACAGCCCCCTTCCTGAGGCTTTGCTACACACTACGCTCCTGGGGGCAGCAAGACGACTGCGCCTCAAGAAACGTGCCACAGAAAACGGAGCAGATCTTGCGGTGACGATGCAAGCCAGGATTCTAAAGCACCCCGAGGATGAGATGGAAGAACAGAAACCCCTTTTTAAGCGATGAACACTTTCAGGAAACAGAAGACGGTTCTCAGAGCAAAATTAAGCCAGGTGTCTTGTCCTGAAAGCTGGGATGAGGGCCCCAAAGGACGGAGCCGTTGCGTGCCGAACAGGCCGTGACCGATGGGGTTCACCTAGCACACGCTTTACGCAAGATGGCCGCAGGTCGGCTGGCTGAGTCCACACAGCACAGCGCTGTGGATGGAGTTCGGGCCCCACCAATACAAGCCAGAAGGGCAGGCGCCCCTTGTGCCGGGGGGGGGGGGGGGGGAGAGGTGGCACCGCTGTTTTCTGTTTTCAAGTCAGATCCAACTGCCAGAAGGACCTGCACACTGCACACACAGACACCCCGTGCCCCCGGTCTGGCTCTTTGCCTGGCATCCCGTGGACAACATGCCACTGAACTGATACTTGGAAAAGCAGCCTTCACCCAAGGGACGGTTTCTCCTCTTCGGGATGCAGGACGTGGTCACTGCATCACCTGCCCACGCTGCTGCTGCTGGCAGAATGGCAAGCTCAGCGTATGCACTTGGGGGGGGGGTGCAATTCAGGGAATGCTTCCAAAATGCTTTCTTGGATCTGCTTTCTGGGACGTCCCACGGGAACTCCTGGGAGCAGAGCGCCCCGCTGCACCCCCTTACGTCCCACAGGATTCAGAACAAGATGGAAGGCAGGCAGCAGTTTTGCTGGGAAACATATCCACAGCTCCAAAAAGCGGCCTTCTGGAGGGAGTCAGCCTCACCCCCCACCGCAGGCCAACCCAAGTTGGCCCCAAGGTGAAGATCAACCCCCCCAGATACAGGTGGGGGGCATGTGAAAAGGTGATGCCGATTCAAAACAAAAGAACGAGGACAACAAAAAAGCAAAGAACGGTCACCTTCCTACCTAGCACAGGCCTCTACGCTGAGGTAACCTTAAATATCTTTGGTTTTCTCCATTTGCTGCTATGCAACCTCGGACAAAAACAGTTTCTGCCCTTGCAAGTCTCCCTCCTGAGCTGACTCTTTGGCAACCTGGGAGAACAGGACCCTCTGCGGGACAAGCGGAAGGCCCAAGGGGGGCCGCCGGGGGCCCGTCGCAGGGAGCTCCCCCTGGCCGGAAAGCACCAGCTCCGGCCCAGCTCTGCACGTCCAGCAAGAGAGCCCGGCGTGGGCAGGACATCCGGGCAGGGCTAGAGCTCCCCCGAACGGCCCGCGGGACAGGGCGCTCCTTCGCTCCCGGCTGCTGGAAACTAGAATGCCCTGGCACTGCCTCGCCGTACCCGGGAGAGGTCAAAAAGTGTCACTACTCGCAGCAAACGAGTCTTTGGAGAAGGAGGGGGCCCCCTCAGCAAGCACGTCGGCTACGAAGCTCAGCGAGCCGCCCAGACAACGCCCACAAGAGCAGACATTATTTTGCGGTGCGGCAGGCTCAGCTTTGTCCAACGAGACCCCCAACTCAATCTTTGGCAAGGCAAGTTTCCTTTTCTTCAGCAAGCACATATAAAACGTGTAGAAATATTCTCTCCAGTATTCGACGGAATTGCTGAAGAAAAGGAAAGCAAAATTACACTTGAAGTCTTTGGAGCTGAGGTGGTCTTGCTTTTATAAAAAGGTTCTGGCAGCCACAACAACAAAGGTAGTCACATTGTAAAACTAACCTACCCAGTCCGCTCCTATTCTCCGTTCGGTTCTCGGCTCCTTTGGGTTAATTTCTACTTAGGCAATAAAATATTCAGCGCTACAGTTTTTAACTAGCTCAATTATCTTTTTTGGGAAATATGCAGCTTTCTTCTCTCTTCCACAGAACATTCTTTGGTACAAGATTATTATTTTCTTTAAAGCCTTTGCATCAGGAAGCGGTGGGAAAGGCAACATCGCCCGGCCAGCGCCAGCGCGCCAACAGAGCGGCCTCCAGTCTCTTCCCAGGCCACCAAGTGAGGGGCAGGGAGGGCCGGGGGGTGCCGGTCCTCTCACCAAGCCCACCGCCACTCAGACCGACTTCCTGCCGCCCTAACTGGACATTTCTCGCCATCTGCAAGAGATCCAGGGAGTCACACCCGGGATGTTTCACTGCAGCTTTTCTGGGTGGAAACCGAAGGGAACTGACCCAGCTAGCTTCCAACTGGACCTCTCTCTTTTGCTCACGTCTCATTCACTCGCTCGCTCACTCGTCATCTTCAAAACAAAACACAACATGAGATACCCTGTCAGTTTGCCTTACAACGCGCAAGACAGCTTAAAAGTAACAAACTGCACCCTGAGTACAGGAAAACAATAACACTAGAATAACTTTAAAAGGAGGTAGTATAAAACAGGAGTTGTGTGGGAACAAGGCTCTTTCTGGGGGGTGCTCCACTGTGCCTTCTGGGGAGAGGGGCTCCGTCAGAGCTGACACGCCCATGCCGAGCGCCCACTGCAGGCTGTCAAGGCCTCCCGACGCTCAGGACCGGCTGGGGGAACGAAGGGGGGACCCCAGACCCGGCCTGCAGAGCACACGTAAGGCATCTTTCTGTACTCCGGAGAAACTCCACGAATAAGGCAAGCAGTGAGTTCATACTATCTCTAATGGAAGGCACCGTTACTACCAGGGCTATCACCTGGCCTGGCCAAACGGGGGGAACCATCTGGTCGAGAGAGCCCGGCGGAGGCGGAGGCGGAAGGCCCGCAACCCGCCAACCGTGGGCACCAGAAGAAGGCACGGTGGAGGCAGCGGGCTCGCGGAGCGGTTCCAGGGCTCCCTGCAGCCTGTGCCCCGGCCCCTCGGGCAGCCCGGCTGAGCCGTCTTTCGGGAGCACGCTTCCCCAGGCTGGTGGGGCAGCCCCCTCGGCTTCCCAACACAACTCCTTGGCTCACACGCACACACTCGCGCTCTACACATTCGGGGGAAAGGGCGCGGGGCTACTAGGAAGTCATCACCAGCGACAGCGCCAAGAGCAACTCCTCCACGCAAGCCAGTGAGGTAGCGCGGTCGCTTTCCGTGGAGCTTGCCCCTGGCAAACTGAGGTAGATATCCAAGCAAAGGGGCCACCTTTGCTCCAGTGACAGAGAAGGGGGCCGCCCTACTCTCCTTTCACATTTTTGCACGCTGGACATTCACAGGAAAAAAAAACACAAAGAGGCGGCGGAAACGCGGGCGGCCTGCCGCTGAAACTCGGCCTCCCAGTTCACTGTCCCCCGCAAGACTCCACGTCGCCGTTGCCGTTGCCTGCCGGCGGCCCGCAGGGCAGCACTGGCGGCAGCTGGAGAGGCCCAGGGACAGGACCCCCGGCGGTCGGGTGCGAGTCACTGCCCGGGAAAGGATCCGCGGCCCCGAAGCTGGCAGAGGGGTGCAGCTCCTCGTGGGAGAACCTCCCCGAGTCCCCGGTCTCGTGGCTGCCTTGGCTGTTGGCCGAATGCTCTGTGTCGGTCCCCGGGCTGCCGGTCACGCGGTCACTCAGCTGCTGCTCCTCGCCGATCAGCACGGCTGCCCCTGGCCGGTACAGGCACGCGGCTGAGGCCAGTCGCCTTGGGGCCTGCGGGAAGAACAAAACCACCGGGATGTTTGATGCGGCTCCTTCTGAACATGGGCGACTCGCCCCGCGGTACAGCTTTGGGAATGGAACCCTTCCAGGCCCCTTAGCGTGTAATGGGAGGAGCCAGGGAATGGGAGGGGGCCTGGTCCACAGGAGGGGCCATGTTCTCCCAGGAGGGAAAGGCAGACCTTCTCCTGCCCCGGACAAGGAGGCTGCTATCTCACCTCCTCTGCTTTCTCCTTCTCAGCGCGATGGAAGAAGAGCCGTTTCTTCTTGGCGCTGTTCTTTGTGACTGGACCAAAGCGGTTTATAATAAGGTCCGTTCCACCCTAAAAGGGGAAGAGACTCTTGTATTACCGACTGGGAAAAGGGGAGGGAGCCAAGGCAGGCCCACAGACTCCCCAAAGGCCACCTTGGTCTGCGGACACACTCCTGGACACTTCTATCCGGGCACACCCCGTTGAACTTCATGGGACTCAGCATGCAGTGGACAGTGGTCAAGTCTTGCAACTCCTTAACGCCAATCCCCTTTGCAAGGGAGCCTGGATTTTTGCCCAGAAGACACCCAGGCCCGAGGGACCCTCCCCAAGAGCAGCTAGTGAAAAGGTGGCCACAGCCCTTCTGGGAGGCCGTGGGGTCATCTATTGTCCTTTCTTGAATGTTTATCCCACCTGTTGCTGCGGCTACTAAAAACTGCAGATAAACCGCTGAACTTGGAACACACCACACAAGTCATCATTGGCGATCACTCGTAGCCGAGTAAGATTGTCTTCCAAAGGTAAAATCTTAGCAGTGGATCCGTAAGTGGCTGTAAAGGCCAATTCTGGATCCGCACAACCTCCCACAACGAGGGCATAGGTTTCTGGGTGGGAGACGGTCATGATGAGGGTTTGCGTGACGTGCCTTCCTTTTAGCTCTTTTCTCCCTTTCGCCCTGTCCTCGTGCTTCTTCAAAGTCCATAGCGCCATTAATAAAGGCTGACCTCCAATTGGAACGCTCATGAGTTAGGGCTTCCCAGTTCTCAATGCTGATATTACATTTTTTTAAATTAGCTTTGAGAGTATCTTTGAATCTCTTTTGCTGTCCACCAATATTCCGTTTTCCATTCTTAAGTTGGGAGTAAAGTAGCTGCTTTGGAAGACGATGGTCAGGCATTCGAACAACATGGCCGGTCCAGCGAAGTTGATGTTGGATGATCATTGTTTCAATGCTGGTGGTTTTCGCTTCTTCTAATACGCTAACATTAGTCCGCCTATCTTCCCAAGTAATTTGCAGAATTTTTCGGAGGCAGCGTTGATGGAATCTTTCAAGAAGTGGGAGGTGGCGTTTGTAGAGGGTCCATGTTTCACCACTCAGGTAAGGGCAGACCCAAAGGCAGAAGAAGTCACATCCCAGCTGAATGAAACCACTTCAGCAGCAGGTCAACCCGGGCGCCCCTGAACCCAAAGGCCTTTGCTGCTGTCCCGCGTGAGGACCCCCCCCCCAAGATCTTAAAAAGCTGGGAGGAGGCCTTTTCCCACAATGCAAAGGTATTCCTATTTCCCACCACACATGAATAAAACGTGCTGCTCACACGGCTGGGTTGGAAAGTCACAACGATTCGATCTCACGTCAAGGCACAAACACCCACCCAGGGGCCCAATATTTTTTCCTTTCCTTTCCCCCAGAGCCCTTGGGGACTTGGGTCCAGGACACATGGGGGACCTCCTCTTGACCCGGCCGGCCGGCCGGCCCCCTTTTCAGATCCCCCGGGGAGGCCTCCTCTTTCTTTGTCCAGGACTGCTGGGCCACCAATGGTGGCCTCCAGACCACGGACACCTTGTCCCATGAGAGCTGCCTGGTGCCCTCATTTCCTGAACCTATTTCTTCCTTTGCTTGATTCTCCAGTGGGATTAACTAGCGGGTTTGCTGTAAGCCACCTCAAGAATTGCCAATGAACCAGAGAAGCAAACGTGCCCTTTGTACCTTGGCATCCAGAAAGCGGCTCCCTACAATCATGGGCAGCAGAGAGTCCTCGTTCTCCACCAAGCCTTCCAGAGTTTTGGCTCCCTCGTTGGCCCGCACAGAAGAGCGGCTGCTGCGAGTGCGTTGATCAGGGCTGGGCCGGCTGCTTTTCGAAGGTGTTGCTTTCCTGGGGAAGAGGAAGCCAGACTTTGCTAAGCCCCAATTACAGCCACCAAATTCTGAATGAAGGCATGTCCACTGCAATGTAAGTGCTGGATCTGACCCTGACTGGGCATCCGATTATGGGCAGAGGGGCGGGGAGAAAGAGGAAGCCACACATTTATGAATTCCCTCCGATGACTACAACTCCCCCCTAACCTCTGAGCCTTCTCCATCCACCACTCCTCTGGAACGTGCAAGTTAGTGGTAGGAGCGTGTTAAGAGACAGAACATTTGCCCAAGCAGTCTACCTTTATGGCCAGAATGGGGCAGCCAAGCAAGAGCTCGGCCGGGAGCCACGGGGTCATTCTGGCTGCGTCCCCGAGGGCTGGGGCTAGACTCTTACGACCTGCACTTCTGCCACCGGTTTCACACATCCCGGGAAGCGTTCTCTGCTGGTCTGCGTACACAGACATCAGCGCACTCTCACACCGTGCACTGGTGCTGTGGGCCCGGTGCTTCCCACGCAGGCTTTCACTCGCGCACACACACGGCAGGTCTTACCTCGCTTTGCCACGGTAGATCAGGATAAGGACGCAGACCAAGATGCACACCAGGGCAATGGAGACGCCTGCAATTATGCCCGTCATCGACTTCTGGTCCAACTGGTAAGAGCCCGAAAGAGCTGCAACAAGGAAACAGGCACGTCTGTCCCAGGGCCCTCGGGGGGACACCCACAGCAAGGAAACAGAGTCTACCATGTGCCAGGAGAGGATCTGCCAGGCTGCCCTTCTAGGATGAGAAGCGCCTGTAGGATGGAGGGTGGAGGGGGACGGCCCCGCATGCAGGCTGGGCCGGGAAGCCTGGCGCTCACTTGTGCCAGCCTCTGCGGAATCCAGGCGTTTAGGCCTCTGGTTCGGCTCCGGCGGCTCCTTTGGCAGGAGCGCAAGTTCCACCGCGCTGGAGAAAGGCCCTTCGCCAACTTCATTGGAGGCGGCAATTTTGATGAGGTAGACATTTCCCGCCCTGAGGTTCTCCAGTAAAGCCATGGTTATTGTTCCTGCAGGGAGGGAGGAGACAAGACGACACGCCAACCATTATTATCTGCTTGGATGACCGGTGCCTGGCACAGCTCTGCTCCCTCTGAGTCTTCTTGAGATTCTCCATCATGGTGCAAGATCACTATGAGATCTATGACTGACTTATAAGACATCACGTTACAGAACGGCAGCCAAACATCTCTTATTACCGTAGCGTGACTTCTAAAAGAAGAGCGTCCCAAGTTTTGCAAACCGAATTCCAGTGTTTTTCTTGTGCTTCAAATGCTTCGCTTGAAGCCCCCGACGCCACCAGCCGCCTCCAGGGCAACAGATGCGGCAACGTACGGTTCGGGCCGCACGTGGAGCAGGAAAGCAGGAAGGCCCCCTTCAGAGTCTGCAGGCTCCCACTCACCTTCCCGATGCAGGACTTGCCACTCGCCTGCAATCCACGCTTTCCTGGATGCGTAAAGGATGGTGTAACGGGAGACGAGGGTTCCGGTGCCAGCCGGCGGCTTCCAGGAGACCAAGGCTGTGTCCTCCTCGATCAGCGTCACCTTCACTCCCAGTGGCGGACCGGCTGGGGCTGTGGGCACGGACAGGCTGTCAGTGGACACCTCTGTGGCTCCAGTCCTCACCTGACGGACTCTAAGAGGCTGCAGGGGGACCCTGCTTGCCCCCAGCCCCTCCAGCAAGGCAGGGCAGGGCAGGGCAGGGCGGCTCTCCTCAGTCGAGGGGCGCTGGGCATCCTCCTCACCTTCGGGGAGGGTGGTGTGGTAAACCACTGGACTCCACGGGCTGGAGAGCTGATCCACGTGCAGCCGAACAGCAAACTCGTACTTGGTATTTGGCTCCAACCCTTGGACCATCAGGTGAGTCTCTGACCTGCACATAAGGAACAGGTCAGCAGGAGAGGGACAGCATGGATCCCGGCTCGTTGCTTTTTGCAGTCCTCCCTGGGCGTGCGACAGGGAGGATGCGCTTCAGCCTTGCCACGGGAGAGGTTCTGTGGGGAGGGGGGAGGGGGCCGCGTTGGCCTGCCGGCACCAGCGGAAGCGTCCCCTCGGCTGCTTCCCCGGCTGCCAGCGGGTCCACTTCCTGCGACTGAGGTGGTAGGGCCTAACCAGAGGCAGTCTCCCCACACCCAGCCACCATTTCCCACCAGCGTCCCCATTGAGAGATTGCTACATATGGGATCTTTTAGCTTAAACGCAGGATAATCTGGATTAGCTGGCTTGGCGCTTCACGCGGGCTGGACGCCAGGCCTCCCCGAGACCGCATCCTGGCCAAGGACCAGGCCTGGAGAACGAAGAGCGGACTGGAGGACCTCGGTGGAGAAGGCCTGGCTGGTGCAGGAGCCGTCCTGCGAACCACAGCTGACGCCCCGCTTCTGCCTTGGGTGAACAGGAAGGGTCCTGGCCAGCTCCTCGGGGGGGACGCCGGGCAAGGGCGGAGCAGGCAAAGGGGAACTACGTACGTCTGAAGGTAGAGGACCAGGGAAGCGTTCTGCAGCCCCACGGGGTGACAGCGCAGAGTGTAGTTGACGACCTGTGCCGACGTGAAGGCAGGCCGTCCCCAGTGCAGGAAAATGGAGGAGGAGGAGTTTGCTTTGGCGTAGAGGTGGTGGGGTGGCGGTGGGGGTGGCAGCAGGCGGTCCCGGACAGCTGCAGAGGAGAGCGGAACCAGGTCAGGACCCTGCCTTTCCCAAGGAGCGGCGGTGGCCCGACGGCTCCGCACCGGAAGCCTGCCTAGCCAGCGAAGAGCCCCCCAACCAAGCAGGTTCTTCTCAGCTGAAGACTGCTTTCCTCCCCCACACGCCCTTTCTTTAGACCGCCTTGTCATCAACCCCTGCACATCACGGCAGCGGCACTTGGGGTCAGCAGCAGGACGGACGGACGGACGGAGAAGCTTCACACCAACCACCTGTTGTTCTGGACCCGCATCATGCCACGCCCCGACTGCACACTATCTGCACAATTTAAGGAGCCCCTGGAAGCGCTGGAGACTCACACACACAGCCGGGGGTGCTGACGGTCTGGTCTGCCTCGTAGCCTTCCTCCATGCGGTTGTACGCCAGCAGCCGGACGTGGTACTTCCTTCTGGGGTCTGGACAAGATTGAAGAAGAGTTGCTTAGCTCCTCCGGACCCAGCACTGGGAGGGAGGCACAGCGTCCCGGTCCTCAGCCAGTTTCTAGACTGGCCTCCTGCAGCTTGGTGCTCTGAGCACCCCCAGAACTCCAGCCAGCATGGCCGCCGCCTCCCCCAGCAGCAGCCCCAAACCTGCCTGGCTCCGTGGCCATCCGTCTCCCCGGAGGTCCTGCACATCGACTGCAGGAACGCAGCAATGCGCCGGACCCATGGGGGGGGTACGTTCACACCCCTTGGAACACAGCTGAGGGCTAAACTCTCTCCCCCGAATCTACCTGCCAAGGAGAATCTGTGGAGCCTCGATGCTTCTTCAACCCCCCTTCAGAGGCACCATCCCCGAAATAATGGTCTATGGGGGAGGCAGTCAAGGGAACAGAGTCCACCCCCCACCCCGCTCAGGCCAGCCGAGGCTTTGTCCCCCTCCTCCAGCCAAGGGTCCTTTGATCTGCTAACATCCGGCCGGCCGGACACCAGAGGGGGCCCTTCCCCTTCCTCGGAAGAAGCCACAAGAACGTTCGCCATCCGTACATGGCTGAAACCTCGGTGGGAAGAGCAAGACTGTCCAGCCAGTCTTCGGAACCCAGCAGAGACCACTTGTGCTCAACGCTGCAGAAAGAGACACCACGTTTGGTCCCCTTGCTGGAAAAATGGGGACAGATCAGCAAATCCCAGCCAGGACTGTCCGCCTCCGAGAGGGGGCATCTCTCTACAGATTTTTCCCTCGAAGGCCAGCAAGGGTGGCACTCCACCCCCTGAAAAACCTCCTCCCTCGTTTCATTCGGCTGCTACGCTTTGTGAGCCTCCAAATGGGGCCGAAATGAGGCAACAGGTCAGGACTAGATAAAACAAGGGCGGAATCCGAGGTCAGCAAGCAGCCTAGCCCTAACCCTCTCCTTGGCACCTCCTCATTCCTGGCTGATAAAGATTTGGGAAAGCAAAGGGGGGGGGGGTTGTCAACCCTTTGAGGAAGGCAAGCCAAAAATCAGATGATGCAAGGACTATGTGCCGTAGAGCAGGAGAGTTTTGGAAGCCTCCAAGTCCCTCCATGCAGAGTCAAGGGGTCTCTCGCGCACACTCCTCTTTCCCAGGACTGAGATTTCATTCACTGTTTTGCGTTCTTTTTGCCTCCCTCTATAGGGGGTGGGCAGGCGGCCACATTTTATTAATTGGATCTTTAAAAAAAATATATCGGAAGATACATTTCAAAGGTATGCACGATGGGGCTTTAATCCGCCTCATTTTGCAAAGAGGCTGGACGCCTGATCTCCAGACCAAAAATCGGCAGCGCTTCACGCGGGTCTGGAGATACGACAGGGATCCCCATCACCAGCGGACACTTTCTGCTCCTGTGGTAAGAATCGGCACCCAGGAGCCACCCTGCTTCCACGGAGGCTGGCTGGCAACAGCCATTCCTTGCCAGGCTGGACCGGAAAGTTTAGCAAAGGAAAACGGCAAGTGATCTTGCTGGGATTCTAAAAACTGTCCGAAGAGCTGCTGAGCGGAGTTACCCCTGAAGGGAAAGGGGGCCCCGGGCTCTACCGCAAGTGTCCAATTTAGGCTTTTGTGTTTCTGCTAAGTCCAGAGCCGTTTGGAGTCTGGCTGGAGCCCCCAAGACAATCCCCTCCCTCCCTCCCTCCCCCCCCCCCCCCCCCCCCCCCGCACAATAAACTCCAGAGAATCCTTCAAGGAGAGGCCTCACCGGCTCTGACATCTGGGTCCTGGCCTTTGACCTGGGATCTGGGACTCTCCCAGCAACCGCTGCCTGGCGGGAGGAGCCGCGAGGGGGAAGGGTGGGAAAGGGCCAGCAGAGAGAAACCCGACCCTCGAAGCCCAGGGCGCAAAGGCGCCCGAGGCCGCGCAGCAGAAGGCTGGGCGCAAACAGGATCCATCCGCCGTGTCCGGCAAGGGGGCCTGGCTGCACAAGCGGGGAGGGGAGGGGAGGGGGGCCCCTGCCGGGGCCACGGGGTGCTGCTGCTGTTTCAAGCACTTCCTTCCAGCAGTGGGTTCTGCTGATCCCAGCAGCAAAATCGTAACGGTTCCTCGCTGCAATTTGCAGCAATTCTGGAAACTGCTTGAATTTATTGGGAGGAGGAGGAGAGAAGGCACCTCCGTTTCCTCAGCCAGCACTCAGCTCTCTCCTGGGAAGACAAAGGGTGCTCAAATTACTCCTGTCCGGCAGCGTCCCCCCCCCCCCCGCCTCACCCGGGAGGGGACCCCCACACTTCCTGCCCCCTTGCACAAAGCAGGGGAGGGGGATGGGCTCTGGCCCAGGGAAGGCCCTCCCCCCACCGGCCTGCCTTGCTGTGGCTTTGTCCTTCCCCAGGAAGGGGGCCAGCCCCCCACAGTAAAAGTGCTGCATCTCTTTCTGCAGCTGCGGGGGGGGGGGGGGGCGCTCTTGGGCTGTGTTGGATGCAGCCAAACTCTGCAAAAGTCTCCAGGGTGCCACCCGCGTTTTGGGGGGGCACACTGTCCCCCCAACCTCCCTCCCAGGGCCCTGGGAAGCCAGGAAGGGGTCCTCGAGGCACCCCAGGAGCCATCTCCCTTTCCTCCCACCTCTGTTCTGCTTGGGGAGGACCTGGGAGGGCATCTTAAGCGACTCTCCTGCCAGACAGGGAGCCCGCCTGCCTGGGGGCAGATTTCTTCCTTCCTGTTGCTGTCGGAGCTGCACCCTCCCTCCTCCGGGGGCTTTCTCCTTTAAGCCTTTATTTGATCCCTACACAGCCTGCCTCAGCCACTGCAGCAGCAGCAATGTAATCGATGCTGTAGAGCAGTGTTTCTCAGCCATGCTGGCTGGGGGATTCTGGGAGTTGAAGTTCACACATCTGAAGGTTGCCAAGGTTGAGAAACACTGCTGTAGGGGAACAGAGCAGTGCCTGGCGTTCCTCCTTTTCTGACCGCCAATAGCTTCCCATGGGATGGCCAACTGCTGGTCCACCCCATCTGAAGAGGCTTCTCTTGTTGCAGAAAAGTAGAAGGAAGCCCCCTGCTGCCCCCCCCCGCAATAAATGCCTTCACACAACCCTCCAAATGGTTGCTGAAAATGCCTCCATCTTCCCTGGGACAAATGCTCCCCACAGAAAGGGTGGTTTTCAGCCCACAACAAAGAGAAATGGAATAAAAATGGGCATGGAAGAAACAAGTCCTTTTGGGGGGGCTACAGAACAAAGCCCCCCCCCCTTCCAGATACCACCCTGATCTGGTGAGCACTTTCCCGCAAGGGCCGGATCTTTTTTGTGAGAGTTGATTTTATTGGCTTCTGGGTCGCTTACATTTGGGGATTGTCTTACTGACGGAGATGCGTGACAGTTCTCGTGAAATGGGTGGTGTACAAACATCTACAGGAAATAAATAATATAAACGAAAGCAAAGCAGTATGGAGTCACTCAAACTTTATACCCTACACACCCAAAGAGGCAAAATTATGGTGACGAGTGCAAACCTTGTCAACCCAGCGTTAGCAAGCCATGGTCTGAAGGGGGCTAGCCAACAGCCGTTTGAGCAAACCAGTTGGACAGGATGCCCAAATTGGGAAACGCCAGTTAGTGTGACTGTTCCTCCTCTTCCTCCGGCCCCCAGGAGCCCCACAGAGCTGGAGCCCCCACCATGGGGCCCAGCTTGACTGCACATTGCATGAAAGCAGTGCAGAACCCCAGGCCGCCTTGGGGCTGAAGCCAGAAGCCAGAAAAGGCGGCGAGGCAGCTTTCCCCAAAGCAGACCGGGCCTCATTTCGATCTCCCCGCTCGCGGCCTGCCATGGCCCCCTTCCTCCCTTTGTTGGTGTCCCTCCCCCCCCCCTTTGTAAGATGAGACCAGGGCCTCGTAAGCTCACCTCGCCCAACACCATTCAAATGGAATTACCCAGAGAGGCCGCGATGGGGACAGGGGGGGCGTCCCCGTCTGACCGGAGAGAACCTGGTCATCCTACCTTGGCTGATGGACCAAAAGCACTGGGGGGGGGGGGCTTGCAAATTTTTGCAGTTTATGAAAGTTAATACAAAACGGTCCCCAAATGCCTGAGGCTGCACCAGGGAGGGAGGGAGGGAGGGAGAGAGCGAAGAGCCTGCTGTGTGGCGTGCCTCTCATCACATCACAAGAAAGGGCCCTGGGGGAGGACAGCACCCGCTTGTGGCGCTGCGCTTGTGGCGCTGCGGCCGATGGGAGCCTTCTCTCAACATCCAGCCGCTCAAACCAACACAGGAGGTTCTGCAAACCAGAGAAGTCCAGGTGGGCTGCCCAAGCTGACAAATTCATTCAAGGGAGAAAGCAAGAGGTGCCTGGCTTAGAAAAAACCCCAAAGCAGCTACACACACACACACACACACACACACACACGTGTGAGAACACAAGGGTGGGGGGAGCAGAGACAGAAAGAGGCAAGAAAATCCCAGGACCCTTTGGTCTACAGACCAAGCCACTCCCCTAAAAGTTTTCAACACAGGAAGGGAAGGGGAACCTGGGGGAGAGTGACCCTCATCATCCTGAGGCTGAATGACCCCTTGCTAGGGCTACCAAACTCTTGGACATTTCTCTACATTCGCTGAACTTGTATGGACCCCTTTGCTCTGCAAAAACTTAAACCCTGGATGGCAACAAAAACTTATGAGTGGAAACTAGTAAAACTTTTAATCTATGGTTGAACATTCCTTTTTGGTTTTAAATACAGACAGTCTTCTATCTCTGAATTCCCTTTCATGTGCTAATGGTAGGGAAACAAACTCTCTCTTCCCATTTGACTTGGCCGGACCCTTAGGGGCCTCACACCTCTAAGGGCCCCTCATCAGAGCTCCAGGAATCACTGGGTTGGCTGGTGCGCCAAGTAATTAATGGACAACCTTGATTTCATTTCCTCAGACAGCTGTCCCTTCAAAAGCCTCTGCTTTTTAAATCAGGGCTGAAAAGAACAGGGCTTATCTCAAAGAAATATAGTGTCATTCCCAAATTGTTGGAACTTTACTAATAAAATACCCAGGGACAAGTCAGTCAGTCTCTCTCTCCCTCTCCAGCTGCATTCTAAAAACTCTTCATGGAGAAAGGAAAACAAATTCATGTTCTCCCCGTGGGAGTGAAAACACCGTGGAAAAATGTACGAATGAAAGCACAGACCGCCTCAGGATCAAAGAGCCCCCACACGCCCTTCCACCCTCGCACAGAACTCCCACCTAGAGGGGCGAAGCCTTGAAGCACCCTCTGCTCGGCTTCCAGCTGTACAGCCAGAAAGGATGCAAACCCAACTTGGCCATATTTTCCATGGCACACGCACGGTGAGCACAGAAGCAATCCTACAAGCCTGCCTCACAAGGCCCGTAGCAGCAAAACTCTTCCTTGTTGGGCCTAGAGGAGTCCAACCGCCGAGCTTCGCCATCGCATCAGCCTTTTAAGTGGGAGGCGGGAAGCAGTTAAGCAAGTTGCAGCTCAGACATGTCTGCCCAGGGTGAAACGCCAGCAGAGCAGAGAGCGGAAACCTAACTTGAGCAAGCGAGACGCGTTGGCAGCACATGCCGCGCGGGAGGCTAAGGAGTGGCCTGCCCATGCAGGAGGGAACTGCCACTCTCCAGCCTGTTTGGGTTCCCATCAAAGGCCAGGTGGGGATTTCGGTTTCGGGCAGTTTCCAAAATATCTTACCCTCCTGCTGTAAGAGACGATGATCAAGGCAAATCAGTGAAATGGAAGACTGTCGGGGGGCTTTATGACGAAGTTTAACTCAAGAGCGAGACCTGCATCTTCTCACCTGCAACACACAGTTGCCTAGGATGTCAAGTCTATATTATCGTCCACGAAGCAGATTAAACTTGCTGGGCCGCAAAGCTCCCTCTCTGGCAATGCATGATTTCTGGAGTACAGATTTCCGGTGATGCTTCTTAATAAAAACAAGACAATCTTTGGTCGTGTCTACGTTTTCTTGAGATGAAAAGGCCTGGGGCAGAGAAGGTGGAGGTCAATTGTAATTGGGGCAGGTTCCATCAAAGAAGGAGCTCCACAGATCGCATTTTGCCTCTTCCCCATCCTCTAAATTCCCTACAGTTCAGCCTTTCACCGAGATTAATTCGAGCTGGAATATTCACTAGGAGAAAATACGAACTGCAACTTCTCTCCTTTTGCAGAAACCGAAGGGAAAACATCTTATTTCACACCATAATTGAATGTTCTGTTCCAGAACCTCTTGGACGGCCAACTTGCCGGCAACTGCTTTGTGAATCTCCCTCCAATAGCCCAGGCAGGTCCTCCAGATTCACCTCTTGCCAAGCCTTGAGGCCTTTCTCTCGTCTCTCACCACGCAGCATCTCTTGGGCGAAGGTGGGAAGCAAAACTGCCACATTCATCTTGGTGCAAGGTGAGAGAGGTTCCCCACCTGGGCCAACATGGGAGGTGGAGGAGGTCCGTGAAGCGGGCGCTGGTCTTGGCCCACAGCCATTGACACGTTAGATCGGCACCCACATTTTGCCGCCGGGCAGCTTCCAGGCTGTCCTTTCACCCCCTGACTAAACTGCCTCATCCAGGGAATCCACAGAAAGACCAAGGTGATCTTCTTCCACTTGAAAACTCCTCTGTCAGCCTCATAGTCACCATTTTTTTAAAAAATTGCGGAGATTGTCCTCCTCCTTGGGGGCACAGAACCTCAGCTTCCCTCACTGAAGGAGTGGGGGCCCGAATGCTCAGGGGCCCTGGAAGTGGCTTTCCGTCATCTGGAGGTGGCCCCCTGACACAGCCCGCCGGGGCTCCTCTGCTCCTCATAGCCAGGCTGAGGAGGATACCAAGGGAACTGGTGTCAGCAGCAGAGCCAGGGAAGCTGTACGGAGGGTGGAGGAAGCAGCAGCAAGGACGAATTAACAGGAAGACCCCTGGGAACGCACTCACAGCCAGCTGTGGGGGTGGAGCTGCACAGGAGCCATCCTGTGGATGGAGAGGCCACCACAGGCCCCATCCAGCCCAGGCAAGCTGGGGTCCGGCATAGCCGAAGCTTTGGGATTTACTGAAGTGGCCTGAGGAGACAGAAGCCTCTGCAAAAGCGGTGGGGTTTACTGCGGCAAGGCCTGCCCAGGCTGGCTCCGTGGCCACGCCACGGCATTGGGCAAGCCTTCCCCTCAACAGCCTCGTGGGCACCGCCACTGGGAGATTCTCCTCTGAGGGCAGCAGATCAGCAGAGCCTGAGCCCAGGGGAGGGTCCACAACCCCCGGATCCAGAGAAGCCCCTCTGGAACGGCAGGCTCCAGGAGTCTCCAGCGGGTCTCTCTCCTCCTGCTGAAATCATGGCCTTCCTCGAGGGTACGCCCTGTCCCAAACACACAAGGACGCTTCGATCCCCCAAACGCAGACTTGCCCAGCGTTCGTAGGGAAGAGGACGCTCTTACAGGGGCACATGCAAAAATGGTTCTTGTGCTTCTCCTTGAATCGCCCTTCTTTCCACACTTTGCTGCAGGGCCAGGATCTTCCGCAAAGCAAAAAGTCTGTGTTTATTCCCCAGATATTGCAGACACAACACACTGAGCAATCTGTGAAGTGCCACCTCAGGGAGTTTCAGTGCCAGGAGAGTGTGAGGAGGATTCAGTGAGGGAGTGGCAAAGGTGCCCAGCCCAGTTAGGTCGCCTCTGGCATAAATCCAAGCAATCTTAGAGAAAGAGGGTGACCCCAGAGGGCCAGGAGCCACATCTTCTACTGAAAAATCAGCGTCTGGGACTTTTGACGCCATCACCAAGGGAGCCAAGTTGTTTGTTTGAATGGCGGCAGCCCGGAATTCAGGCACATAATTGTGGCGCATTCAAAAATAAACCGTGGACACCAAGCAGGCAGAGTCAGGACCCAAGGCCTCGGGAGGCAGGGTGCCTAGGAGAGCCTTGGCTTCTGGGCACCTTCCTGCCGGAAAGGGGAGGTGGTGGCCCTGCCACCTCGCTCTCCAGGGCAGCTGAGGCAGGAGAAGAGGGAGGCGGGGGGCTGCCTTCCCAGAGCCAGTAGTCTTTGGCAACGAAAGGAAACGGGGGGGGGGGCTCTTCAGAGGCAGCAACGCCACAGGCTGCCAGCTTGCCAGGAGCGCCCGAGGAATGGCTGGGAACTGTGCCAAGGGGGACGATCTGATGACCGTAATCCCACCCAGTAGTTCACACCCCAAAGAGAGCCCCCATTTGAACCCCTGGAAGGCCCAGGACATGTCGGGAGCCCGGCTGAGCAGCATCTCTGCGATGGAAGATGCTGAGCCCGGGAATGAAGACGGACGTTTCCAAAATATTGCAGAACAAGGACAGATTGCTGTTTTACAGTAACAAATAAGCAATTAGCATCTTCCCCATTAAGCCAAGACTCGGTTAGAAAGAAGATCAAGGGAAACAGGAAGGCCCTGCCTGGAGGCATTGGGTGCTAAATGAGGGCCAGGGTAGATACAACCAGTTTCTGAGATTCCGTGACCCTGGCCCTTTCGCACGGCAATAACCCTCCGTATTCAGAATCTGTGGGAACCTGGCGCTCTCGACTGTGGGCTGTGACAAGGAGCTTGACACATTAGGAGTCTTAATTGAGAGGAGGCCGTTAGAAAGCCTCCGCCTCCCTCCCTTGTCCCGAGTCTCCGTTTCCATGGAGATGCCCAGCACACTTCCACTGTCCCCTTCGGACGCCTCGCCATGTTCGTGGTCTGGGTGCATCTGCTCCGCGTGCCACGGGCAGCACTGCCACCCCAGCTCTCAGCTGCCTCTTTGCCTTTTACCCACCCAAAATATCCCCGTGTCGTTAGCAAATACGGCCACCCAACTGCTCACTCCCAACTCGACTGCCTGTGAATAACGGGGGCCAGCTCCACGCTGCTTCCTTCACGGGGGCCACGCCTGACCACCGACTCCTGTTCTCCCTTGCCCCCCCCCCCTTTGCAGCAGCAACAAAGGCAGTGCCTCCTCCCGCTCCTTCCCCCAAACCGCTGGGCTGGGGAGGGTCACGGGGAAGAAAACGCGAGTCCTGCTCACCGAGGCCGCTGAGGGTGTAGGCGACGTCCCTGGCCTTCAGCAGAATCGGCCCGCTTTCGTGCTGGCCTTCCTCCTTGTAGTACAGCTTGTAGCCTTGGACGGCTGCCACGTCTGCAAGCTCTTGCTGCCACCTCACAGCCACGGTCGTGCAGTTCAGGGGCTGCAGGCGCAGCTCGGGGGACTTCGGTGCTGGGGAAGAACGGATTTGAGCGGCTCAGCAGGAGCAGACGGGAAGAGCCCCACACCCGCCTTTATCTGGCTTGCCAAGGGGCAGCTGAGCTGCAGGGCCGCAAAGCCGACTCGTACCGCCCGTCCACTGCAGCCAGGCGTCAGGGGGCGTCTCCGATGCCACCCTTTGGTTTGACAAACGGGGTGGGGGGCACTGCAATCCCGCCAAAATTAGTCCCATTTATTTCCTGAAATCATGTGGCTGCCCATCTCAATCCAGTGACAATACACAAAACAACACAATAACACAACAGAACCCCTCTCACAGCCCACCACAAAACAAACTGGGCTCCCTGACATCCTGGCCCCCGTGCGTGAGGAGAACGCTGGGTTTGCCGCAGCGTCTTCCCCCTGTAACCTCCTCGCGGCTTCAGCTGCCTTCTGCTTGCCACAAGCAAAGCTACGGAGGGAGGGAAAAGGGACCGCAGTGTCTCCGGGAGCTGCCGTCCGAAGCACCCTGTGCTGACGCGAACTGGGACGCAGCTGCTTCCAAGCCAACCCCTGACCTACATGGAAGGTACCGCGTGTACGGAACGGCTCTGCTCTCCGCTGCGTGGGAAAAGGGGGCGCACCTTTGACACTGGTGGCCTTTGGGGTGCGATGGGACGTCCACAGGGAGGCCTCGCCCCAGCCGACGCTCGTGGCAGCGGAAACGCGAACCAAGTAGACGCTGTCGGGCTCCAGCCCCCGCAGCAGGTACTCGTAGGTGGCGCCCGGCAGCTCCAGGACCTGGACGCCGCTCTCCGTGCTGAGGCGGAAGGCCAGGCGGAAAGCCACCACCTCCCCTCGCCGGTACTTGGCCGGAATGGGCAGCCAGGAGATGAGGACGTCGGAGGGGCTTCTGCTCGTCAGGCTCAGCTCGGGAGCCCTCAGCGGGACTGAGGAAGAGGAGGAGAGACGGAAGAACGGGTGAGCTGCTCCGCCGGCCCGAAAGGACGTGGAACGCCGGACGGAGGCGTCTGTTCCACTCAGAAAGCCACGGGCCCGAACACTCCGAGGTGGAGGCTTCGATGTATGGTATTTCGTCCCCCATGCTATTTCTTGTCACGTTTCTACTGTCATTCGTGTTTTAATTCTTTCAGTAGGTTTGTAATCCATACAGAGAACCCGACTATCCTCAATAAAAGCGGTGGGACTGGGCGGGCCCAGGCACTCGCCAAGCTGCCTCCTGCTGCTCAAGCCAAGGGATCCAAGGAGCCATGACTTCCGTCAGGTGCTCCCTGAAGAATAAGCCTATTCCTGCTATCTGCAAGGGCCACCAGCCCCACTGCGGTGGGCCCATGACCCCTTCGTGCCGCAGGATCCCCAGTCGGGCTACGGCAACCTGGAGGTCGTAAAAATGCAAACGGACCCCTTCCTTGCAGAGTCTGACTAAACCCAGTGGGGTCCTCCTCTGTAGCTGAAACTGCTGCCAGCAGCAGCACCCCCCCCAAGTTCTGGGCCTCTCGCAGCAGCTTCTCCAAAAGGGGGTCAAGTACCGTCTTCCAGCGTGTGCTGAGTCACGTGGTCGGACATCTGGCTCGCCCCCAGGGGCATGTAAGCCACCACGTAGAAGGTGTAGTTGCTGGCAGGGTCCAAGTCATCAATAATATAATGGGTTGTGTCATTCCCTATGACAACCTGGTATTCTTCATTATTTAAGCCTAGAACACAAAAGAGGTTGACCAATAGCAGCATGAATGTATGACGATGGGACGCTCCCTCAAAAGCCCCTAAGACAGGTCAGGGTTCCCGTGACGCCAAGACAAAACTGAAGAACAAGCCGCCTCTCTGGGCCTGGCAACAACCAACCCCCCGTGCCAGCCCAGTCTGCACCCAGAAATCTAATGGCTGCTGGGATAGGAGAAGCAGCAGTGGTTGATCTCCCGTTTGAAGCTAAAAGGCCCAGCTGCCACGAGGGTCAGGCTCATCATTTTACGAGCAGTCGCCTGGGCAGGAGCCGACCGGCGGGGGTCGGCAGCAGGTTGGCTGGGTTCGGAAGGGACCCGGAAGGTCGGTTATCCCTGCTCAACACACAAGAGGCGACTCGCCAAGGAATCCCCACCGATTCTAAGGGCTGTGTCCGGCTCCGCTTCTGGCTGCAAACTTTCTCCAGACGTGGCCAAATTCTGCTTCCCTGTCACTCCCTCAGAGCAACCGCAGATGTGAGAGAGGGAGCCTTCGGATACAGCAGAGCCACCTCCCACTCCCCCTCCCTTCTCCAGGCTGAGCTGCAGTCTCAGGATCAATGCCAGGGCCACGCTGGCAGCCGGCCTCTGACGCTGTTTGGACATGGGTGGTTTCAGGCCAGCAAATAACCACCAGCAGGCCCTGCATGTGCTTGGGACTCAAGAGCAGGAGCAGCAGAGAGAAACGTCCGAATGGCTTCAACGGCTGGACCCCTTTCGCCTGCAGCCAGGAGGAGCCCTTCCCTTAGAGGTCCACCGACACCGATCCCCACCCCGGAACGGCCAAGGAGGTTCTCATTGAAACCCAAAGGCAGCGGTTAGTGCAGAAAGAGTGGGCGAGGCCTGATCCAGAACAGGACCAAACACCTTTTGCTCCTTAATGATGTCCTGGGAAAAGAGCCCGTGGCAATTTATATCCAACTGCTGGGATGTCAGGAGGGCTCAGCCTGGCTCTCTGAAGCAGAAAAGAGCTGGCAACTGCCCTGCACCTTCCTTAGCACACGATTCTTGCCAACTGCTTATCAGCTTTGTAAAAGATGCGCGCGCACACACACACACACACACACAAGCCCCCCTGTCGAAGCAGCATCAGCGTTTCCTCTGAAGAATGGAAGCAAAGGGCCAACATTCCACCGGTTGATTTTCCCAGTTTTGAGTTCAGTTGATAGCATTTTAATTAGGCAAGATTATCAGCACCTTGCAAGCCTCCAATTACTGGATTGTTAATGAGGCACGATTTCTGACCTGCCACACAGGGTCCCCGAAAGGGTTTGCGTGTGCCGTGAATGGCAGCGAGGCCTCCCGTGGCGATGGGCTCACGGCTCAGGCAGAAGGGGAGAGGAAGCCGCTCCCCGAACCTGCAGCCCTGCTCTTCCCATCCCCACAAACACCCGTCCTCCCCCGCCTCTGAAGACGAGGCCATCTTCCAGAGCAGACCCTCTCAACAGACCCCCGTTTCTCCACCGCCAGCAGCCACAAGGGAGCGAACTCCCAGGTTGGGGCACTGTGGCCGATCTGGCAAGCTGTTGTCTCTGGCGAATGCAAAACGATCTGGCTTGTGAGAAGCCCCCCCCCCTTTGGGAAACAGAGAGACACCTCTCCCCATCCACCCCAAGAGCCCCAACGTGGGCCCTTCTGCTCCCCCCGGGTCGGCCAGGCAGGCACACTGCCCCCCCAGCAGCCACTGAGAGCGCCCCCCCTTCCGGGACCGTTCCTTCCACAGGAACTTATCTTTCCAGCAATTCCTGCATCCCCAAGTGGGTCTTTTTTCTGGAGACACACTAGTTAAATATAGCTGTTTGCTGGGAAGAATCAATATCAGCTTTCCAGTCCATCATCAGACTAATTTATTACAATATTTATGTTCCCAAAGATCTGGGGATCTTTTAAAAAAGCCTTTAATAAATGCCAAAATGCAGAATATGATGAGGGGGAATATATGGCTGCGACTTCTGACCAGGTCCCTATAGGACCGGCTGCTCTGGGCACTGAAGAAGTGCGCGAGGTCACTCACACCCAGAAGCAGCGCCACAGTTAGTCCCACTGCCCCAACGGACCCAGGAGACTCCTGGCCACCATGAAAATTTCATCCATCCAGTCACAGGTAGTCCTCGAGTTATGACGGTAATTGGGGCTGGAATTTCTGTCACTAAGCGGTGCGGTCGTAAAGCGCGATGCCACGCGGCCGCATTGCTTAGCAACGGGAATCCCCGTTGCTGTCGCTAACTGAATTCCACCGGTCATTAGCCGAGGACCCACTCCAATTCAAGCCATTCCAGGCCTGGTCCCTCCCAGCCCCGAGCCTTGGTACTTTTTCCCGGCCTTCCAACAGCCGGAGCGCTGAAGCCCCCTTTCGGCTGGCCCAAGAGGCTGGCCGCGGAGAGGCCTCTTCAACCTACCTTCCGCCTTCATGTAGTGCACCGAGTAGGCAATCACTTTGTCCGAATTATAAAGCGGCCTCTCCCAAGCCAGGAGGATGGCCGAGCTCGACATGGTTTCTGCACGGACGTTGCAAGGCGCGCTGGGCCGGTCTTCGGAGAGAACCACTGTCAGGCGTGCCCTGGAAAGGATAGACCCTTGGCTGTTCTCGGCCACACACTGGTAGATGGCATCGTCTTCTGGGATGATCTGGTTGATCACCAGTTTGCTGGAAAGGTGAAGAGGGAGGGCATTGGAAGGGAGCCAGACCAGGCAGGCGAGAAGCAAACAGCGGCTCAGACAGGTAGAGCAGGAGGCCAGCTCAGGAGGACGCGAGTCAACGTGGGCTACAAGAACGATCGTCTTGTAACTCTTGCCCACACGGAGAAGTCCTGGGAGGCGGGTGGGTGAGTGCTCTTGTCGTGCTGACCAATGAACGCCATTATTCTGCACATCAAATCCCCACCCAAATGGAGCAGCAGGTCTGCCGTGCCCATCTTGAAGACACCCCTGCCCGGAGGGAAGGGCGCTGTCCCCTTCCCCCAAGGGCAGGCCTCACCCTCACCCTGGGCTCTGCCACCTCTGCCCCGCCCCGCCCCCTGGCTGGGCCACCCCTTCCGGCGCAGGAGCCAGGCTGGCAGGCACCCCCACCTGTTGTACGTCTTGATCCTGCCGTTGGAATGGATCTTCCGGCCATTCTTCAGCCAGGATATCTTGGGGGTCGGGATGCCTTCGGCCTGGCAGGCAAAACGGGCCGTGCCAGCTCGGGGCCTGGTCAGGCTTTCTGGCCACTCCACAAAGGCAGGGGGGGCTGCAGGAGAGCAGACCGTATTTGCCCTTGAGCAGGAGCCATGCCATGGTTTCCAACCGCCCGTCCCTTCGGTGCTTCCAGGCAAAACGTCTCTGACGGACCCTCCTCCTCTTCCTCCGGAAAGGCTGGCCCACCTGAGCGAGGACGCCTGTGCCACTTCTCAAAAACGACCCCTCCGACCACAAGGTTGGGCCTGAAAGTCCCATCTTCCACCCCAAGCCCAAGCTGCCCCCCCCCCCCGGCTCCCTCCGCTTTCCCCTTCGGCAGAGGAGATTCTGGGCCCCGTGCCAGCGGTGGGACGAAGCTCCTGCCCAGAGCAGAAACTGCCCCCAGCCCGCTGCCCCTCACCTAGCACCACAAGCGTTGCCATCGCAGTGGTGAAGTTGCGCGTGCCGGGGATTGTGGCGCGGCAAACGTACACACCGGAGTGTTGCACCTTCACGTCTGAGATCATGAGGTTCCCATTTCCAAGCACCCGGGTGTTGAAAACATCAATGGACTTGAGGTCTGTTGGGAAGGAACATGTCAACCGTCCGCCTCGGTTCGTGATGGCTCGCATCCCGGGCTGCCAGGCGCCCTCTGGGATCCCTGTGAAGTGGAAGCTGCCTCCCGTCACCTCAAGCCTCATCGGAATGCCCGCTTCCCCGGGCTGGCGCCGGAGAAGTCTCGAGCGCTGAGTTTCCCTTCTTGGCAGACCTCTGCAGAAATGCCAGCTCCCCTGCTGGCAAAGGCTCTGTCCACCGCCCTCGCCTCTTCCCCGCCGACGCTGCCCAGCAGCTGCCAGCCTGCCACAGCTGAGGCCGTGCATCAGGATGCCCAAGGGCTGCACAACTGGCCGGTTCTGCGATGTTGAGAAGCATTTAGCAGGCAACAAGCCATCTTTAACTTCCTCTCCTCAACGGACCCTTTTCAGCTAGCTTGGATGGGGGGGAGCTTCTGCCACGTGACATGGCAAGTGACCCGAGTTGCCCATCGGCTGGGGAAAGCCGGTGATGTCTACCGTCTGCCCAGAAATGACGGTCCCCTCCAGTGCAAGCCGTCCTTTCCAGCTTTGGGGGCACCACCTGAGAACTTCAAAGGGACAGTTGCCCCTTTCGTGCGCCAACCTGTTGGCAGCAACAATGAGCTTGGCACACTCAACAGGGCCTTTTCCACTTACTCTCCCTTGTCCCACCTGCAAGCTGTGGCACCTTTCATTCCCCCAAAGCCGGAAGCCAACAGGCCACCCGTGGACATCCCACAACTCACCAAGACGACTCCAGGACACGATCGGCTTTGGATTCCCGACGGCAACGCATTCAAAGATGACCGTTTGGTGAAGAGAAGCCGTGACATTTTGGGGGCCAGCTATAATGGACGGCTTATGGAAAAGCTTCATATTGGAAGCTATTGAAAAAGGGTTCAAAAAGCATTAAATAGAAATGCGTCGTCCACATACCACACGTGAACAATTTCAAGCCTCAGGAATGAAATTATGGAGGGAAGGACTTGGGTGAGGACCATCTTCCCACCTGGCACGCCAGTACCCCAAGCACCACTGTTTGCTGACAGCGATGCCAGAAGGTTGCGAGCAGCAAGGTTTTCTGGGTACCTGGGACAACCGTGAGTGTCGCCTCGCCACTCTTCCGCC
This sequence comes from Charina bottae, assembly GCA_023362775.1. Lineage (NCBI taxonomy): Eukaryota > Metazoa > Chordata > Lepidosauria > Squamata > Charinaidae > Charina > Charina bottae. The sequence continues at coordinate 24,120,379 of JALMGJ010000010.1, read as the reverse complement.
GGCCAGCAACTGTTGTAGCAACACAGCGGTAACTCCCTGCGTCTCTTGGTCGAACACTGTAGATCTGTAGCACTCCTGATGGCAGCACAGTTATCCTGGAAGAAGGGGGGGGGGGAAGAAAGCAGATCTGTACTTCCAGCGGGTCTGCCTTCCCTGGCTGGTGCCCTCCAAGTCAGTCGGGCTGCTTTTGGCCAGAGCCAGCTGAGGGGTCTCGGAGCTACTGTAAGGGTTAGCTTAGCATAACCTGTGCCATCTTGCTTTTGGAAACTGCTTGCTGTTAGAAATTAGGTAAAAGGGAAAGGAGATAACGCTCTTCGCCAAGGATTGTTTGGAATACCAGGAGACATGCAGACTGCCCCTGGAGGCTTCTGGAATGCTTACTACTAGCGATGCAGATTTAGGAACCTTGCCCTCTGACTAGGAGGAGAGTTCATGATGCTTTCTTACTGAGCTTTGCAAACCCTATATAAGTACTGTACTTGTGTGTGTGTGTGTGGGGGGGTCTTCCCAGGCATTCTACTATCATGATGTCTGTGGAGACCTCACCCAGCTCTGTCTTGGCCAAAATAAATGCTGTTATTTTATATCTCCAAGCCTCGAGTCGAGACTGTTATTGGTAACTTCAGGAACTTGGGTAAAACAGTGTAAGCAGGGGCCTTACACTACAATCCCACAACCCCTGGAACCGCCCGGCCGGGGAAGGCTGCAATGTGAAGTCAGTATCCTGGAAGGCGGAATCATGTCCTCCAGCGTGCCCACAGAGCATCTCTGCATTTTCCAGTAATTTAAGCTCAAAGTAGCAGCCTCAAGTGTCCCTCTTCCTTCTGTTCTCTCAAAATCAAAATGGGTAATGTCTGTCTGGAGCTCACAACTGCATCTTGTGAGCGGCGCAGTCAAGCTCTCGCACTTCAGAACGGTTTGAGAGCCACTGCAGTACCAAAGACAGGGGTTGGACCCTTCTCAACCACGTCCACCCTCCCTCCCTGCCCCCCCCCCCGGTAGGGTCATTGTGCCGGTTAAAAGGGAGACGCGCCCACGTCCTGCCCTCCGACACGGAGAGGTTCTTAGGAGAGAACCAAAAGGCCTTACCTGTCCGTGTCCATCAGCAGAGCTGTCCGGTTCGCCTCCCAGGTGATAATGGCTGGAGGGTTGGCGGGGATTTTGCAGGCAAATCTGGCCACGCTCCCTTCGTGGACCTCGGTGGGGAGAGGCTGGACTTCAAACGCAGAGATGGCTGCGAGGAGGGAGGAGGGGAAAGGCTAATCCGGTGGGGAAGAGGGACCCTTCCCTTCTTCAGACCTCAGCCCGGAGGAGAGAGGAGGTCTGCTGAAGGCGACTCCGCTGTGCACATTTTAGCGAACGGCAACACAACCTACAGTATCCGGTGAGCTAGCAGTTACAGGCTGCAGCTGGGGACAATAGAATTCCCACCAAGGACCTTCCACTCAGGGAGTGTTCCTGAAGGCCCTCTGGGAGTCAGCTGGTCACCAGGGCCCTTCTGTGGGAGGCCAACCCGCCCGCCCCCAGGAGCCTTATCAGCACTGCTGAGCTGGGCATCAGTAAACTCCAGTACTGCTGATAAGAGGGCACCTTATCAGCAAGGTCCTCCCAAGGGCCTGGGGCGGCCAGTGGGGGAGCAGCTTTGCCTGCTCCAGAAGCCCCTGTCTCTCTCCGCTACACAGTGGCACAATATTCTTCTTGGCACAATATTCTTCTTCTTCACTTCTTTGCTGGGTAGCCAACTCGTTTGTCATTGTGTAAAGAAATGCACCAACGCCAAAGAAGAGACTCGCTGCAGCGCCAGTCAGCCACAGAGAGCCCCCGGTGCCCCCCCCCCGAGCTCCTTTTGAACTGGAAAGGAGCACTGGACTGCAGGAAGGCAGTGGCTGCACGCGAGAGTCCGGCCTGGCCGTTCTCCTCCCTTCTCCCTCCGCTTGGGAGAAGCAGCAGCCAGAGTCTGCTTTAGAGCAACAACCATCAGTCTCTCCTGGAACACCAGTGTGGCGCACAACCGCGGTTCCCGCTGCAGGGAGAGGCTTGGTGTGCACCCCGGGCTCATTCTGAAATAAAATGGGTGCCGTCCTCTCAGCCCAGCTCCCGTGGATGGGAGCAGCCCAGAAGGGCCTCCCAGGGTTACAGGAAGAGCAAGCTCTTAGCAGCCTTTAACACTAGGAGGAGCTTTCCATGGAGGAGGGGCATCTTCCCCTTCCTTGGAGGCCCATGCAAAATGCTGGGGGGGGGGTTGATTACAGCCCCCCAACTCCTTCCTCCAGCCACCATTCCCACCAGGCTGGGGATTCTGGAAGTTGCAGCCCCAGCCCCACAGAAGGGTGGAGAAGGCGGCCTCGGACCAATTTAAACCCTCTCCAGCTCACCGAAGGCACCCCGATCCTTTAAGCGTGGTGGCGCTGCCAGGCAAGTGGCACCACGGCCACCAATAAAGGTGCATTCAAAGTCTTCCCAGAGTTATACATGATTTAAGAAATGACGTCTTTCCTTAAAAGTTGCTGTTCAGTCGTATGCAATGGAGAAAACAGGGGTCGTGTGTCAGAACAGCCCACAGGCCAGGACTTCACATGCATCAGAGACAGAAGGACCCCCTTTTCCCTTCAGGAGAGCAAGGCAACCCCTCCACGGATCCACCTCCCTTTCTCCCCACCCCTCCACCGCCAGGGAAAACTGGCCCTTCCAGCGTGTGCAGCGAGCATCTCTCTCCTTTGGGGGTACTGGGTAAGCCCCACGAAAGAACAGCTCCTAGGACAGAGCAAAGGGGGTCATTGCCCCCAGGAATCCCCCCCCTTGTCCAGCAGCACAGAGGTCAGGCCCCTCCAGAGTCCAAGGGGTCCCTGGCCCAAGGGGAAGGGCTGCCAACGCCCCAGCATCGCCCCTGGTGCTCTGGACGTTGTCACTGGAACGGGATCACGCAGCGCCTCTGCCACATCGCCCTCTCTCACAAGCTGCATGCATGCACGCACGCACATAAGACCGGCCTCCTGAGAGGAAGGCAGCGCCAACCATCACGTGGGGATGGAATGGAGGCGGCTGAGTGGCCAAAAGGAAGACCCTCCTGGGGAAGGGACCGAGCGAGGCCTCTGAGGGGTCACCCGCATTCCGCCCAGCCTGCTCTGCTCTGTGGCTGCCAGAAGTGTGAATCGGGGGTGCCTGTGATCAAAGTACGAAGGACTGGTTTTTCCGCCTTGTGCTTCCCTTTGAGAGGTGAAGAGGCATAAATCAGTCTTGCGGGAGAGACAGGGACACAAAGCTTTCATCAGAAATAGGAAGGGGCATTCCAGATGCAATAAGCAGGGAGGGAGGGAGGGGAGGGTCCAAGCCATCTGTCCCTCCTGCCAGGCCCCATTCATCACCTCTGCCTGGACAGATCTTGGCAGGCCCGCTGCGAGCGAGCGCTGGGGGCACTGCTCCACGCGGGTCTCGCGGGAAGCTGACCGGCGAGGAGCAGGCCCAGCTCTGGGTGGCCCGGAGCTCTGCCTCCCCTGCCGCAGGTCAGCGGCCCCTCAGGAGGACCGAGAAAGGAAGGGCAACCCAGCCACTCCCAAGGGATGCGAAGGGAGGAGGGCCGAGGGTCCCTTGGCGCAGACCCGTTTCCCCCAGAGGCTCACCCAGGACCCCCCCAGGTGGCGTTTGGTCACTCGCTTCTTCGCAAGAGGGGGCTCCCTCAGATGGCAGCCATAGCAAACACCCCGAGTGCAGCTGAGGCTTACGAAGAGAAGATGCCCCGCAAACGCACTCTCTCTCCAAGCAACAGGGCAGCAGCCACAGAGGCCTCCTCCTCTCCTCCTCTCTCAATGAGCTTGAAGCGGCCTTCTTTCCACCAAGAGACAGGCGGCCTCCGGGAGGCAGGGTGCGTGGCCAGCTGCACCCACAGAACAACTGTCCCTGGGCCGCGTGACCGACTCTGGCTTGGCAAGCGCAGAGCAAGAGGGCCCGGCCCTCCCGGTGGGGACTCCCTGGCAGGCTGGATCCCAGGCTCGCCCCGTGCTGGTCTTGCTCTCAGACCACAAAGGCGCTGCTGTTCCAGGGGAGCCGCGTTGCAGACGCTTGCTTCGTCGGCCATGTGTAAAAGGAGGAGGGGATCCTGAGCCCCCAACTCACAGAGGGAACATCGGCCTGAGAACCAGCCCCCGAGGGGAAGTGCCGGAGATCCTCCGGCCGAGCCGAAAGGAGAGAATCCAGCACGGCCCACGGGGACAGGTAGAGCTGGTCGGCCGACTGATGGGTGGGGTGGCCCCCCCAGGGCCTTGTTCCTGCTCGGCAGAGGGAGCAAGGCCCCCCCATCACGGCCCTTCCGCATGGCCAGGATCCAGCCCCATCCAAGCAAGGGCTCCTGGCCAGGAGGGGCAGAGAGGGCCCGTGCCCCAGAGTCCCTGGATCCACAAATCGACTAACCCCTTGGAAAAAGCAGAGCAAGGAGCACAGCTCTGTATGGGCTGGAGGGAGGGGGCAGAGAACATATGTTAAAAGACACCCCCCACACACAAACTAGCCTTTGCAATCTGCACTAGCCTCTGATCACAAAAGCCTGTAGCATCAGGGCGAAGGGAAGGACGCATCCTTGAAGCACAGGGCTGGCGTGAGAACCATGGAAACTTCCTCGGCTGCCCTTTCTGGAAATGCTGGGGCCAATTCCCCCCACAACCACGAGGGGAACGAGTGTGTGTTGCATGGCACACAACGGTGTTTTCCTGGGGAAAAACCTCCCCGGTGACCAGACCATCAAGCCAGGCAAGGCAAGACGTGCAGAGGGGCCTTCGTGCGAAACAGCAGAGGCGCGGCTGTCTGGGGCCCCTCGGACAGGAAGGATCACCCCCTTGAAACCGGAGCTCTCCGTCCCTTTGTGGGGCTGGGGAAGAAGAGGCCCGCCCTAAATCTTCTTTGACGGCAGGCCAAGCTGGGCAGGGGCCCTGGCGGCCCCAGAGCAATCCACTCTGCCGGAGTCCCCCCCTTTTGAGCAGATGAATAGCCTCCCCCCCCCAAGCTCTCAACAAAAGAATGCGGATCTGGACACTGGAGGGAACCAAGGGTCAGCGGCCCCTCCCCGGCCAAGGCGGGACCCCAGAGTTTCCTGCCTGCCTGGCCGGAGCAGGACGAGGAGCCGAGGGGCTGCCCAGCCCTTCAAAGTGTGGCCTGGGTTCCAGAGGTCAGCCGGGAGCCCTGGCAACGCCTCCCCGGCCCCTGGGAATGCTGGCTCCGCGAGGCCAGGCAGCTTTTGTCTCTCCCAACCAGACTAGCAGTGGGGGGGGGGACTTTAAGCCAACAGACCCTCCTCTAAGGACACTGTTACCGCTGAGGCCACATTTTAGTTGAAAGCCCTGCAAACTAAGAGCACATTTGCTCTGCGTGTGTGCGCATTAGGGCATAATTAAAGCTGGCCCTTCCTTTGATCTAGGAAGGAACAGTGTTTTGCATTGATATAACATTGCAAGGATTAAAGAGGAAATAAGATGAGCATTAATGATGATTAAGAAACAATCCTTTTTGCCAACCCATAATGGGAATTTTGGATTTATCCTCTTCGGTTGGGGATTTTGGATTTATAACAGGGAACACGTTTTTTCAAGCATGAATCCAGTTTGGGAAACTGAAAGACAGCTTCATGCTTCTCCGGGAAATGTACAAAGTTGGAGGCACAGAGGATGCTGTTATCTACATCGGTTGAAAGGGGGGCACTGGGGGAGAGCCTTTGCTCGGGCCCCTATCCCCCAACTGCACTCCCGGTGGATAATAGGGGCGCCTGTCTTCTGTGGGTGCTGAGCAGTACCTATAATTTTCCCATAAAGAACATCAGAAACGTATGGAAGGAGGTGCATTTTAAAGACTCCCCAGCACCAAACCACAAGTAAAGGGTCAGGATTTTCCATCTGAAGGGGAGTGGGCCTGTGTGCTTCCGCCCAGAAAGCTCTGACCTTTGACCTGGGTCTGTGGTAGCAAAGAAGCAGCTCACAGATGTGCAGGCAAGGAGGCAGAAATCAATACGTTCATTTAATCCAGAGTACCCTGATACAGGCCCACACAATAAAGGCCCAAATGTCCCCATTGTTTCAAGGGCAGCATATTGCCTCTGTGGGTTTTTAAAAGAATATTCAGCTACCCTGCTCTGCTTTTTTACTCAGAGGCGTCTGGCTGGGATCTGCTCGCTTGATGGAGCTGCCTGTTTAAATGCTCCCAGTCGGCTGCTGTGATCTCAGAACCTCAGAAACAGACTATCCAAGGAGAACCGCAGGGACCCTCTCACTGATCCCTGCCAAGCTGCACCCTTATGAAGGTTCAGAGACGGCTTGAAAGGAGTCGGAAGTGGAGAATACCCTGCACCAAGCCCTTGGACCAATACGGGGGAGACTCTTCAGAAGACCTGCATAACTGTACGCGGGAGACACCTGTTCCTCCTTCCGCCTTTCCAGCCCAACGCCATCTTCTACAACAGCTGCCCCAGGAAGCCAAAGCAGCAAGGCCCGGCGGTTGCCCCCCCCCTTCACTTCTTTCATGCACCCTCCAAGCGGCCCCCTGCTGCTTGCGCTGGGGCCAAAGGCAGGAATCCGGACCACCAACAGGGGAGCAGCTGAAAAGGCTTCCAAGGCAGCCGCCCAGCAAAGCTTTCCCCGGGCCGGGCCTGGAGCAGGTAGGGACAGTCCGTCCCCGGCCTGGAAGACTAGCAGTTCCTCCCTGCCCTGGTTTGCCCTCTTATTTTTCACAGAATCTTGTAAAGCTACAGATGCCTCTTTCCTGGTCTTGCGAGGGACTCAAGGCAGCTAGCAATTGGGAAAAAGTGAAACCACCCTAAAGCGTTTAACACGTCTTCTGGCAAAGTAAACACCAGCTGTCACCTAATCCCAACTGAAAAGGGACAGGCACCAGCGGACAGTCCGGAGGCTCTGGAGCGCACCGGAAGAGACCGGCTCGGCTGGTTGGGCCTTCAAGGGTCAAAACCAACCCCTTAAATTATGTCCAGGAAGGACTTCCGGCAGGGGTAGGGTATAGCCCGCTCCCGCAGGGCAGGCTAGTCAGCAGCCCGCCTGCTACCCTTCACATCAGCTAACGCTCCAGACCTTCCTCCCCAGGTGTGGGAGCCCGTCGCTTAGGGCCAGGGAGAGGATCCTTTGCTCTCCCCCCCCCCCCCCCAGCAAGGAGACAGCCAAGGCCGCTCGCCACTCACTGGCAAATGCTTTCGGTCCAAGACAACCGCCTGCTGGTTACACACCATCCCCTAAGCCCGAAGCAAACAGGCCGCTTCACGGCATTGCCCCGAAGTAACGCATCGGCAGGACCTCTCGCTTGGGGCAGGACATGCCAGCACCTCCCCAAGTGGGTAACCCCGATGAGACGAGCGACTTCCGGCAGCCCTGACGAGACTCCGACCCCCAACCCCGTGTAAACAGCAAGGTTGTGCTGAGGAAACAGGCGCCAAATCAGAACGGGGAAGTCATCAAATGTCTTGCTGGCAACGACAGGGGACGCATCAAGTCTGACATAAATCCAATCAGACTTGACATATCAGACTTGACGTTCTGCTCCAGCCAAAGGCTCTTCCCTCCTTCCTTCTTCCTGAAGAAGGCTAACCGCCAGGAACGTCCCCCTCGGCTCTGACGGCTCCCAGTCTGCTGCCAGCACAGGGTAAGGCTCAGCTCTGCCTCCGCGGCGGCCAGAGCAGCGCCTCCTTCAGCAGGCCGGGATAGCAGATCCGCCTTCGCACGCGGGGAAGGCTTTCAATGCAAGAGCAAGGGGGACCGTCCCACCCGAGTCAAGCCTGCTCAGGGCTGCAGCATCCAGATACCACTTCAGTTCCCTTGCTCGGGAATCCAAATTAGCAGAGAAAATATTCAGCAGCAAAACAAAATCCAGGGAATTCATTTACTCATCAGTACAACATACAGCCCTTAATGGGCCAATGAGGAACTTTTGCTCCTAGTTCTGCTCAGCTCTTAGGAGCCACCGGCCGTGGCAAAAAGCCGATTCACAAAACCCACCGGGGGGAAGGAGGCGGCGGGAATCCAAATTAGATTTGAGGATAGGATGCTACTTTCTTCTTGCCATTGTCCTCTAATCATTTAACCCAACATTTCTCTTTTGTACTGGCAGCTGTTTCACCTTCCGTCCACAGCTACCCTCCAACCATTTGTTTTCGTCCTTCCTCTGGCTACTTATTCAGGGCGCCCTTTCTCTGCACAGACAAAAAGGGCTCCGCTGATGGGTGGCCAGGCGTCAAACCCAGAAGCTCAGCATCTGGGCGAGCTGTCCAGGACGTACAGGCGTCACAGCCAGAAAGCTTCACTTCCTCCCACCCCTTCCTTGACTTAACGTTTGCTTGGACTGCAGCAAGTACGGCTGAGCGCCCGAAACGGGCAAGCGGTTGATTATTTTTCATGTAGGGGGTGATGACGAGTGATAAAGTAACTGATCCCAATTTAGCAGCTGGGCCAGAGAAAACAGTGCCAGACGGAAGCCAAGACGGCTGCTGGAGGCACTTCTGCGGCAACATTGTGGGCAGGAACTTTTTTGTGTGGACAGCCCCAGCCGGGGTGGAAGAAAGGGCGCAGGGATCCCTCGGCCGCCTTCGGACATGCCCTTTGGCAACTGATGCCGTGGTTCTGCGGCAGACCAAAAGGCCCAACTGTTAAGCTGAGGAGGGGGGAAACCGGTCTGAGCGCGCCGGGGGTCCTGCTCAGGCCTTTTGGCAACTGCGGGAAGCCAGCAATTGCGGAGGGCAGGGGCACCCACAAGGCCACCGGAGCGCCGTGGGCATGTACTCATTACCCCTCATTACCCCAAGCTGGTGGGGCAGCTACGTTGACCCCCCCAGCAGCCAAACGGCTCCTCTAATCATTCCCGCCCATGGGAGCAGCCCTCAGTCTTCCAGCCTGATTTCTGCTCCACCGCCCAGACTAGCCAGGATCCGTTCATGCAAACCCAGAGGCCGGGGACAAGCCCTGGATTAGTGTTCTGCAGGTAACATCTGCACCAGAGGAACGCTTAGCCAGGCAACCGTGCCCCACTCACCTGCCTGGCCATCTGGGAGAAGGCGCAGTGCTGGTGGGCAGCCAGAAATCGAAATGTTTATTAAGGGGGGGAAGAGCCGGTTCTCCTTTTCCGGACTTCAGGCGCAAAGCTCAAGATTTCCATCTGTTCCCCCCTCTCCTTATTCTCCAGGCCCCATAAAAACTGCTGCTCCTCTGGACCTGAAATCCTATTTCGTAGTTTGCATTAGAATTAAAGCTGGTGCGATGTCCTTTCTGCTCTTATCTGGAAAGCTAAACCACATCCTGAGGTCATTTCAAGGGGGGGGAATAGGGGGGGTGCTTCTAATTACTGGTGCTCTTGGAGGCTTTGGATAACAAACAAGGGGTAAAGGTTTGTATTCCAAACAACCTGAAGTCTCACCAGGAGGCTAAAACAGATGAGAGAGACCCAGTCAAGACCTCTGGTTTTCCTTCCGTGCAACCTGCTCCTCCTTGCTCAGAGCAATGCTCTGCCGGCACCGGGAAGGCAAGAAGTTCATACTTCCTTGAACCTGAGAAGACGGTAAGTCTTAGAGGAAAAGGAATTCTCTAGAAGGATGTCTAGGTTGCAATTGTCCTATGCCTCCATATCCAAAGTTGAATCAGTCAATGGGACCCCCGACCTTGTTGGTTTTTACAGTTTCGTTTTATCTTGGCTTGTTTATATTGTGTGTTTCTGATACCGGTGGAATGTGCTGCCACAAGATGTTAGATGGCTTCAAAAGGGCTGAACAACTTCCGGGGTCTTTCAGTGACTGCCCGTCTTGATTTCTGGGCGCTGCCCCTGGGCACGGTGCAGTCCGCTCCCGCTCCTGGGTGCGCAGGGCAAGAGCAGAAGAGGGGCGCCCGGTGTGCTGGCTAGATGGGCCCAGCCCTACCCCAACCCCCAGCTGCCGCCTATACACTGAGCAGCTTAGAAACGCAGCAAAATAAATGGAACCGCCAACTTAAAGCAACTCTCCCTCTCTCTAAAATACAGCACAGCTCTATTTTGAAATAATTTCTGAAGGACCTGCAGTTTTCGATGTGCAGGTTTCTCATTTAGTCTGAATCCTGGGTTGACGGTGGGGTAGCCTCCCCAGCCAAGCTAAAAAGGCGGGGGATATTGGCCCAACTCAGCTCCTGTTAAGGCCGCAGGCAGGGCGGCCTCAACTTCATACAGGCGGCTTCATCTTCGGATATTCACATCCTACCCTGCCTTGGTGCCTCACAAAGAAAGTGCAGAAGAGGAATCTCCCACCCCACCCCCACCAATTACCCTGCTGTGTATTCGAAGCCACCGCAGACATCTGCCCCCAACGCCATTAGCTTTAGCTTAGGCCAACTGCTATCTTATCTCTGGGTCCTCCTCCAAAAGGGAAAGGTGAGGAAGAGATGCTGGGGAAGAGCAGCCCGCTTGCGGGACCCCCTCTTCCTGCTGAGGGAGAGCCAGCCAGCCCCTGGGGGCCTCTGCAGAGGCCTTGCCTACCCGGCAGATCTGCTTTGATGGGCTCTCAAGATAAGGCGGGGGGGGGGGGGGTCATGGGGGAGGGGGAGGCCGCTGCACACATTTGGACCCTGCATTCCGCAGGAACAATTCAGGGCAATCACTAACTTTGCAGAGGAGTTGACATGAAAAGCTCCAGCCACTGAATGAGGGTCATCTGCTCTTTATCACAAGGGTAAACCTCACCCTGGCCAGTTTCTAACCTTTTAACCCAGTGAATTCTTAATTTGCACATGAATAATGGAATGGCTATGGAGGGTGCAAAAACACTGCGCTTCCCCAGCTAACTTTAGGCTCTTTGTGTGCTGAAGCCTTAAACTCCACGTAGATTATTAGTGTTAGATTTCCAAACCCAGCACCCAGCATTACACTGTGAAACCCAGGGTACAGCCAGGCGCTGATTGAAAGACTTGAGCAAGAATCCACCCCTGGCTTCTCCAGGGGAGGGGAGGGGAGGGGAGGAAGGCCCCTCTTCCACCTGCCGAGGAGTTTTATTCTTCAAGGCTGTAAAGTGGTCACAGACCAGGGAAAACTTTCCTTTCAGCACAACGTGCTGGAAATTCACCCCCCCACCCCCACCCCCCACACCCAGATCCCTGCAGCAGACAACAGGCAGCTCAGCTTAATTCCGATCTATGGAACTTAACCTAAAGCAGAGTTTGGGCCTCACTGGAGAATCACAGACTTTGGACATATTTTAAGCACACTAGGAAACCTTCCAACGCTATCAGCTTACCCGTCTCAAGGAAGAGCGCTTTTGTCACAAGACGCTGAGCTCCGCCTTGCTTGGAAATAATGAGGAGGAGTCACAAGAACGCAACCCCCCCCCCCGCTTGGTGTCCTCCAGACCTGCCTGGGTGGGAGGAGGACTCCGAAGGCAGGAGGATTCAGGGAGTAACGCTCCCAAGCCCAGCTGGAGGGTGCCAAGGCGGCTGGCTGTGTGTGGCACAAGGCCGCTCTGCGGAGGCAGGAGAACGCCGGAGTTGGCGAACTGCTGGGCCTATGCGTGTGGACACCCCAAAACTGCTTTGCCCTGTGCATCTGCAAAAGGCCATGCCCTTCCCTGGTGCCTCCGAGAAGCTGAGGCAAAGCCGAAGGGTGGGGTGGGGGTCTCCTTTATGCCGAGTTCAGTGTGCTGCTGCTTTGCCCCCCCCCTTCATCCAACCCCCCCCCCCCCCGTTCTTCCAAGTTCTCTGGCTCCACCTGACCGAAATACGACATTTTCTTAGTTCCTGAAGACATCCTTTAAGTGTCCCTTCGCCCCGGTTTCCACAAGGAGAGGGTCCCTAGGCCCCTCGTCCATAAGCTACAAGGCTTAGTGGAAAGCAACTCCCAGGGAAGGGGAAGGGGAAGAGTCTGCCACAGGAAAGACCACCCGCCCCTCCCCGGAAAGGCCAGCTCAGCTGCCAGATCAAAGAGGGCTGTGGAGCTTTGCAGGCAGTGGGGCTGAATGCTCCTTCGCAACTCCTTCCCCCCTCCCGCCTGGCACCGCCCCTAAACCCAGCAGAGGAGTGGATGGGGAGGAAGGATTGCCCTGGCACCCAAGTCCCACCCGGCGGAGTCACAGCTGGATCCTGCTGCACTGGCTGGATTTGCGTCCCGGGGCCCCGGGCGAGCGGCCCTTCCGCCAAGGCTCACCCTCCCGAATTATTGCAAAGAGCTCCCTGATCACGGAGCAGCAGGAAGGCTCCCGGAGGATAAAATGGAATTCCGCAGCATTCCCAAGATCAGTTCCTCTGCACCAAAGCAAGCAGGGATAGCAAACGGTACCACAATATAGTTCCTTGGTACTCTTCTGCTGAAGAACATGCAACCTCCACACCTTAGTTTACTTCCTGCGTTATTCAGCACCACCGTGGGGGGAGGGGTATCTTTAAGGCTGAAAATGCAATTGGAACAAAGAACAGCCATGTAAAAAACAACCCTGCAATGATGGGGTTGCAGGCCCAATACAGCATTTCGCACAACAACAACAACAACAACAACAACAGACAGACAGACAGACATTGCCCAGAGACCCCAAAGGTATCTTTCGTCCTACCCACTTCATCCTTCTTACGGGACAGAGAAAGCAGAGAAAGTGCAGGAAAACTGAGAAGTTAACCCCTCAAAACAACACTCGGGCAGCCTCGTGGAAGCGCCATCTTGGCTTACCAGCAGGCAAGCATCTCAAAGGCACGTTCTGCTTTTCACAACTCATGGAAGAGGCGGAGACACATTCGGTGGTACAGACAGGAGTGCCCAACCAAGTCTTCCGCAATCAGGGCCCCTTTTCTGCCCAGGGCCCGCCGGCCTGCCAGGGAGCTGCTATTCTCCTCAGCAGCCCTGCAACGCGGGCAGAGGCTCAAATGCTTTGAAAGTGCCACGGGATGGCAGCAAATCAGCATCCTTAAACACTGCCGGGCCACCGAACCGCAGGTAGCTTTTAAAATCAATTTGTGGAATGAGCCACAAGCCACGATTTACAGATCACAAGCCAGGGTTCACACGACTTGCTAAGCTGCAAAAAGCCAACTGTGATGGCGCAGCATAAACTTCCAGGCGCTTAAAGACCAAGCAACTTTGTCGGCCACCAGCTGCGTGGGCTGGAGCCCGCCTGATGGGCCCCCAGTCCACGCAGCCCACTCTGGCGCCTCACAGAGGAGAAGCAGAAGCAGCAGCGCCGGGGGCACTGATGAGCAGCAGCAGGCGCTTTCCGGGCACTGGGCACGGCTGCCTCTTCGAGGCGCCCAGGGTGGGCCCACCTGACCCAAAGCGCCCGGCGTGCTGAAACAGGCTGCCCGAAGAAGTAAGGAAAACTCACTTGCGACGGTCAGATGCGCTTTCTGGCTGAGGACGGCGCCATATTTATTCAGGGCCAGGCACTGGTAGAAGCCTCCGTCCAGCGCTTCCCCTTTCTTCTTGCTCTCCAGCTCACTGATGTATAATGAGCCGTTGGACAGAGAGTAGATCTGCTCGTTTTCAGAAACCTTCACCCCGTTTCTGAGCCACGTGATGGTGATGGGGACCTCGCCACGGGCCAGGCAGTCTAAAACCACCGCTTCTTTTCTAGCAACTGTCACGTCCTGAGGCTCTCGCACGAAAAAGAGTTCGCTAAAGCTCCTTATCCCTAGAGAGCAGAAAAAGAGAAAGCGAGGAGGAAACGTTATTTCTGCCAGAGGCCTTTTCCCCGTTTTCAGGAAGCAACATGGTGGCCCAGCAGTCATCAGCCTCCCGGGGCCGTCCCTGGCAGGCAGGCAGGCAGGTGTCTCGGGCGAGGCCGGGTGGCTGGGAGAGAAAGGCGTGGCTGCTTCCCAACGGTCGGTCTCTCTTCCTCGGGACCATCAGCACGGACTTGCAAATGGGGGCTCTAAAGCAAGCACATCCTCTGTTCTGAAAGCGCCCTTCCGGGAGGGGGGGCATCGCGGGGGGCAGCCTCGAGGAGCGCCTCCCGCATTTCTACAGGCAGCAGGAAGGAGCGGGGGATCCTTCAGGTCCTTAATAAACAAAGTGACCCCTCTAAGCCAGCCATGGGGGAGGCAGCCCCAACCCCAAACGAGGGCGCCCAGCTGATGGTGACCAGATCAAAGGAGAAGGGAGAGCTTTCTCTACTGCAAGGACACGATGGGGGCACAGGGCGAGCGGCGGGGGGGGAGGCACGCAGGGCAGCCCTGCCAGGAGGCCCCGCGCGAAGGGAACCGCCGCGGCGCGGGGAGGCGCCCACCCCGGGCGGGCGGGCGGGGGCGCCTTTGCCGAGTTGCGGCAGCCAGCCGGGGCAGGACGAGAAGAAGCGCGCGGCTCCCCGCTCAGCCAAGCCGGCCGGGCTGAGGGCCCGCTGCTTCGGAAACCGAGGGCAGCGGAGGGCCGGGCCGCCTGGCTGCCAGGACAACAGCCTGGGCTGCACTGGTCCGTCGAGCCCCCCGGCCGCGCTTCGAAGGGGAGCTCGCACGTGCGCCCAGCGGAGCCAGCTCGGAAGGGGAGGCGAGGCGAGGCGAGGCGAGAGCGCGGAGGAGCGGCCGCGAGCGCCTCGCCTCCTCCTCCGGGGCAGCTGCCAGGGCTGGAGGGGGGCCGGCCGAGCGCCCGGCCGGACCGGGATGCGCGGCGCCTGGCCGGGAAGGAACTCACCTGGGAGGGCGGCGAGCAGGAGCAGGGCGGCAGCGGCGGCGAGGTCAGCGTTCCGGCGGGGCGCCATTTAGCAGCAGCAGCAGCAGCAGCGGCGGGCTCTCCGGGCATCGCCCTCCCCGGCCGGCCAGCCAGCCCGCCAGCCGCGCGCGCGTCCCTCGGTCCACAGGCGAATGGCTGCCCTCCCGCGGCCGGCCCCTCGCCCGCGGGACTCTTTCTCCTCTCCCCCGCCGCTCCCCCGGCCGCGCACGGACACAGAGTGAGACCCCGGCGCGCGGACGGCGGATGCACAAAAGCGGGGGAGGGGCGGCGAGGGGCCGCCAGGCCAGGGCAGGGCAGGGCAGGGCAGGCCAGGCGGAGGGCGCGAGGGCTCCCCGGACGCGCCACGGTTCCGGCGCTACTTTTTGCGCCGCTCGCCATTGGCCCTCGGCGCGGCCGGGGAGGGGCGAGCAGGGGCCGCTCGCCCCTCCCCCGCGGCCGGAGCAGGCACCTGAGGTCAGAGGCTCCGGGGGCGGAGGCGCGCTCCCGCCGCGCGCTCCCGCCGCCTGTCCCCGCCCGGCCGCGCATCGCGCGCAGGGCTGCGGGAGGCCGGGCGTGCAAAACCTCCTCGCGGAGGCGCAGTGTACCGCTGAGAGCGAGAGCGGGCGAGGCCGAGAGGAGCAGCCGCTCGCCCCGCCGCCTCCCAGCAAGACTTCGCGGTCCCCGGAAGCGCCGCCACCCGCCCTCGGCCGGAGAAGACCGCGTACAAAGCAAGGGGGCTCATGCCGCCCGACCCTCAGGCGCCTCAAGCCGAGCAAGCCGCGGTTGCGGCAACCCTCTCGGGATGCGGTGGCGGGACTGGAAGCCTCTCGGGGACGCAGGCTGAGATCTTGCGCCCCCCCCCCAAATAAGTTGGTGCCTTTGCAAACAGCCCCCCTCCCCAGAATGCTGGAAGGTTCCCCCCCAGGCGCACCCTCCCCCAGGGCGACAGAGCGAGCCCGGCCTGTTCCTGGGAAAGAGCGGTCAAGCTGCCTCTCTCACCACTCTGCATTTGCCTTTTTCTACCGGAATGTCTCCTGCCTTGGGACTACAACTCCCAGAATACACAGCCCACACAGCTGTGGGAAGTGGTTCCCCCCCTTGGGGGCACCCTGGGTGTTCTGCCTGGCTGATGTCCTGGCACGTGAGGGGATGCTGAGGGCCAGGCGGCGGAGGGGGGCTTCATGCTCAGCGGCATGGCAAGATGCAAGCTGGTTCCCGTACAGAGTTGCCCAAAATGGCTTTGACCTCACTGGGCCCTCACCCCATCCCGTGGCTGCTACGTCAGGCCAGCGAGCCAAATCTGGACCACTTCCAGCGTGGGTCACAGGAGGGAAGGTCTGGGGAAGTCCCGTGTCCCCCAGCAGGCCTCCCACCCGGTCCTCCGTCCCGAGGCAAGGCCCGTCCACGGATGCTGCTTGTCCACATTCCGCCACGTGTGAGGGGGATCCTGGACAAGAAATGCAGGGGCTGGACTTGATGACCGCTTAGGAAGGGTCCAGCTCTAGGATTCTGTACTGAATGCACTGGGGTCTAGAGGAGAGGAATGGAATGGAATGGATGAAAGAGAAAGGAAGGAAGGAAGGAAGAAAGAAATCTTCAGCTCCTCCCCCATTTTACCTTTTGGAGGGGCAAAGCCACCGGGCCCCTTCCTTTAGCTTAACCCTCCTCTCCCTGCCAGCGGCCCGCACAGCCCCCAAGGATGACCCCTCGGAGCGGAGCCCACAGGCAGGCGGAGCGCAGGTGGCTCCGGGAACAGACCCGAGCCCTGGGAAGGTTCCAGCCCTCCAGCCTGGCTGCGAATCCGGTGCGCTCCAAAGGCCCTGCAGAGGAGCGGCTTTCTGGGAAGCAGAGCGGGAGGGAATGGCTTGTTCCGGAGTAACAGGAGGGACTTGACCGGCAAAGGCAGGCCTCCCTCGGGCTCGGCTGTCCAGGGCGGGGGGCCGCCGGGCGCCCGCCCCCAAAGACGCCGGGTGGCAGAGCGCCACGCTGTCCCCGGAGCTTGGCCCCTGCGGCCCCCCGGCTCCCGTGTTCGGGGGCCCTTGACCAGCGACACAGCGAGGGGAGAGTTGTGGTGCTGCTGTTGGGACAAGGAACGAACGGCAGCCTCCAAACACCGTTGGTCAACTGAACGTGTGGGGAAAGGGGGCCGGCGGTGCAGCCCAAGCGAGCGCAGGGAGGAGGTGACCGGCGCTGGGGCTGGGCGCCCAGGACGAGATCGTTTGGCGATTCTGGGCAGCTCGATGGGGAAAGCCGCTCTGCTTGCGCTGCGGGAGATAATCAGAAAGGGGCCGAGCCCACCCTCACCCTCACGCGGAGTCTGGCCGCCCCTAAAATCCTGCACAGCTGCACACCGTTCACTCCACTCATTCCTTCTGAGGTCAGCGGTTGCATGCAGAACACCAGAAAGCAGCTAGGCAACAGCAGCGAAAGAATTTAGGCCCGAGGAAGCATAGCTTGAGGTAGCGGTCACCACCCTGGTGTCCTTGCAAACCAGGGTTGCTTCCGCCATCTCCGCCCACTGACCCACACGCTGCCTTCCGCTCTTGAACCTTTTCTCCGAGGATGACAGAGCTGTGGTCGGTGGAGGACTCAGTCGCGCTACAACTTTTGGCCCTCCCATTCGCTCTTCCTCCGTGCATCACTTTGGCAATTGAGCTCCTCGCTCTCCTTCACTCCGCAAGGACCGCCTCCTGCTTCTTCTGCATGGTCGCTCACTTCTCAATCCGCATTCATTCAGCTCCCATCTGGCCGGACCCCTTCTTGACTGATCCCTGGACATTTCCTCTGCACTCTGCATCTCCATCTCCATCCCAAGATCACCCAAAGCATCAAAGGGCCAACGGCCCCTCTTCACCTGCCTATTCTCTGCCTGGGCCTGCTCTGCCCTCTTGTGGAAACGGGCATCATTGCAAAGATCGTGGCCATGGGAAGGCGAGTCTTGCGCTGGACTGGGCTTTGCTGGGAAGAAAGGCTCCGAGTGAGTTTCCGCAGGGGCGGGGCGCATCTCTGGGAAGCATTGTATTTCCCCCTCAATAAGCAATTTCCCCCCTGGGCAGGGATAATCCATGAGTGCCCCAATAGCTCTCAACGGGAGAATGCGGTTGATGTGCCAGCTACAGGTTTTCCTGGACAGAGATACACCCTAGTTGCTGATACCTGTATGGGTGGCTGCCTATTCCCCCCCCCCCCCGCCCCGAAACTCTGCCAGGAAGTTCTATGAGATCATTTTCTTAAAAGCCGGCCCAGAGACTGCAGTGTCACAAATGCTGATGGAGAACCAAGCAAGGCACACCACACCTTCCACCTGTCCTGAGGGAACTGCACTCACTGCCCAATCAGGCCATCTTTGCAATCTTGTTATGATGGAAATAATCTTGAAAACTTGGGTCCAGGTGATCTGAATGTCACTGCAGGTCTCAAGAGACAATTTGATGAGGCTTCATTGATAAAAGCCTATGTAGATCTTACGGGGATGTCTTGAAAAATAAGCATTTTCTATTATCACGCCTGGCCTCCGGGATGTTGTTTTGCCTCTTTTCAAAGACACGCCTGTGTCTCTGAGTCTTCCCTGATCCTGGACTTAACGTTTGTTGCATTGAGTTCTGCTTTAACTTGCTTTAGATTTCAGCTTTTCAGCACGTAGAGTACTTTTAAGGTGCAACGCAAATACCGAACACGCATATTGGCTGATGCTCAACACCAGTTTTGTCTTTCACTGGGAGCCAACGCTGGGGAGACCCACCATCAGGCTCCCATCCGCCATGGAAGCTCTCAGGCAATGTGGAAGATCCCAGTCCAGAGGCGGTGTTCTGGGGGGAATGGGAGGAGGGAGTGCTATGTAGGGACAGAAGTCTGCTTCTGTGTGGTTATTTGGCACCACCTAGTGTCGATTGGAAGATCGCAAGTTCGGAGGTTCCAATCCCTAGCCCTGCGTGCGGAGTGAGCTCCTGCACTCGCCCCAGCTCTTGTCAGCCTAGCAATTCGAAAGCATGCAAATGCAAGGAGATGAATAGGCACCACTTTGGTGGGTAGGTAACAGCGTTCCGCGCGAGTCATGCAGCCACATGACTGTGGAAGCGTCTTCGGACAACTCTGGCTCTTCAGCTAACAAACGGAGATGAGCACCGGCCCCTAGAGTCGGACACGACTGCACAAATGTGCGGGGGGAACCTTTACCTTTACCTTTTAGTGCCTCAGCAGAACCACCGTACACAGCCTCCCCGGTCCTTTCGGGGGGCTGCAAGGGCGCAAAGGCCCACTGCCACTTAGCTTTGCCTTGCTGTGGAAGAGCATCTTGCTTGACCCAAGGTGAGACCTGAATCATATACCATAGTCATTTCTCTGGCCCAATATGACAATGTAGCCCCGTTTGAAAGAAGTTTTGAATTGTGTTCATTCCTCCTTTTCATAGACAACGTGCATTGACATTCAGGCACATCCTGTCTTCCATTTCAAGACAGTATTCTCCTGAGATTGTAGACTGTCCAATCTTTTGTGTTTTGTTACACTGAGAAGCAACTGGTAGAATTAGGTTTGGGTGACGGTTCAAATTTCCAGAGCTGTTTTCTGCCTGATTGTTTGTCTGGTGTTAATCCCTGTTTATCTGGGTGTTGGCTGCTGGAGAGGATAGGTTCTGGTCTTTTTGTTTCCTTCTTAGCTTTCTTATTGTCTCTTGTGAATGGTGTGTAAATGTGGTTTATCTCTATGTGTCTACTGATGGCTGATTTGTGCCAAGCTTCCAGAAATTCCCTAGCATTTTTGGATTTAGCTTGGTGTAGGATGCTCATAGTTTCCCAGATGAAACTATGGTTGAGTCTGTTTGTGTGTTGTGAGATTAAGGAGTTTTCATCGTGTCTTCTGACTGTCAGTTGGTGTTCACGGATGCGCTCTGCTAGTCTTCTGCCTGTGTGTCCTACAGAGTGGCTGTTACAGTCCTTACCCTGTATGTTGTAGGTGACTCCTGTTTTTCTTCTTGGGCTACTGGGTCTTTTGGTTTACTTAAGATGTTTTCGAGGGCTTTGGTTGGTTTGTGTGCTATGGTGATGCCGTGTGGTTCTAACAGGCTGTTGGTTTGTTTCTGGGATGTTTTTGATGTATGGCAGTGTCATCCTTTTCATAGCTTGTGTTGGTTGTGCTATAGTGGGTTGAGCCGTCAGGCACTTTCTGATAAAGTTGCGTGGGTATCCATTTTGTTGGAAGATGTTTCTGAAAGATTTAAAGTATTTATTTTGCCCTTGTCCTCCATTCCATTCCAGAAACTGCAATGCAAAAAGGGGACAATTTTTTGGCCCCACCCCTTAGGGTTGCAAAATAATTGCACCCCTATGCTAGACCAGAGTTGCTGGGAGTTTGGCAGCATATAAATTTAAATAATAATAAATTTATTTATTTATTTATTTATTTATTATTTTTATTTTATTTTTATCCCTTTATTATTTTTTTTATTAATAACTCAAGGCGGCGAACATTCCTTATACTCCTCCCTCCTCCTATTTTCCCCACAACAACCCTGTGAGGTGAGTTGGGCTGAGAGAGAGGGACTGGCCCAAGGTCACCCAGCCGGCTTTCATGCCTAAGGCGGGACTAGAACTCTCAGGCTCCTGGTTTGCCATTGGCTCCTTCGTAGGGCTGAGAGAGAGGGACTGGCCCAAGGTCACCCAGCCGGCTTTCATGCCTAAGGTGGGACTAGAACTCTCAGTCTCCTGGTTTGCCATTGGCTCCTTCCTAGGGCTGAGAGACAGGGACTGGCCCAAGGTCACCCAGCCGGCTTTCATGCCTAAGGCGGGACTAGAACTCTCAATCTCCTGGTTTCTAGCCTAGCACATTAACCACTAGACCAAACTGGCCATCATCATCATCATCATCTCAAAACAGTGTGTCTTACCCTGGTAACATGTCAGATTACTTGTTTAATCAGATACATCAATATACCACAAAGCCACTTACCCAAAATAAAAATTCTTCGTTCCACTTTGGATTCAATGTCTGTGAGTAAAGAGAGAGTAAGTTACTATACAGTGCACAAAGCTGCCCTTCCCAAGAACTCCAGCAGAATGGGCCCTCAGGCCATCAGGTGAAGGAGCAAATTCACAGCGAGAAGCGAACTGCAGAGCAAGGAGGCATCCAGGAAGCTGGAAGGTCATCTAAGGCAGATCAGCAAACCGGCCACAATCGCCCTCCCGCCCTTGAATCGTTCCATCTTGTGCAGAGCACAGATGTAGCTGCTTCCAAACATCTGCACTAAACTGTCGTGAGATTTGTTCGGTTTAAGGTTTAAGGTTAGCCTGAGGATGAATCCAGCCACTGTGATTTGTAAGCCATGGTTAACGGCTGAATGCAGTGGGTGAGTTGAGCCACGAGGCTTGTTCAGCAAACGAAGGTTTAGAGCTACGCGTGAGTCGATCCTTGTATCGATGGTCAATAATGCAAACAGCATTAATCGTGTTGTGTTCTACGCAGTTCCAGGAAAGGAAGACGCTCTGCTAAGCAGCTCTTCAACGCCTTATCAAAAGTACAAAAAGTTATCTTCTAAGTGTATATCATTTTGCCAACCTATGCTGATATTTTGTAATAATCACTGTTTTATGCTAACAAATAAAACTTTCCCAAGCAATTGCTGTTCCACCTGCACCTGATTTTGAGTTAGTCCTTCATGGAAAAATGTGAAGTCTAACTTTTTAAACTGTTTTTGTTCGGATGCCGGTAAGAATACTGTCACTTTCCCATAAGGATCACGGCCCAAAATACAGCAGGCTGCATTACTTGAAAGAACAGGGGAAGAGCCCAAAGGCCCGTCCAGTCCCCGGACTGACCCCACTGCAGCCAGCCAGAGACCCAGGGCAGAAGGGTCTTGGCCGCCCACGCTGCTTCCTCAGGAGGCCCTGGGCCGGGAAGGCGCCCTCGGATCTGTGCCAACCTTCTAAACCAGAAGAAACTCTCAGCGGGGTTTGTTTAATACTAAACATTTTTGGAGACTTGTAAGGCAACCTACTTCTGACACCAAGCAATGCTACAGAGACACCTCCCCCCCCCCCCGCAAATTGGCAGCCAGGAACAACTCCTTCTTAAAGCCAGTCACCTTGATAGCCGTTGCTCCATCAGAGAGTGAATCCGGATGGCCATCTATTTATAATAGACAAATTAGCTGTTCATCTGTCCCAAATCACCCACAATCCAACTTCTCCGGATGGTCCCAGGAATGGATTACGAAGAACACCCCGTTTCTCCACAGCAGACAGAAACCCCAGCGGGCCCCTTCCCCCAGCATCAGGCTGGCTGAGGTGCTCCGAGCAGCGGCTTCTGCTGCCGCCCTGTCCCTACCTCCGGGTGGGTCTCCCTCCTGCAGGGCCAGGCCTGCGGATCCTGCCCAGAGGCCTCCAGCCTGTCTGTCTGTTGAAGCCCTTCCTGAGGCATTCCTCCCCGTGGCCTCTGCCTCGGGCCTTCCCTGGCGCTGGGGGCTGGCTGACCAGGACCAGGGGTCGGAACCACCAGCAGCAGCCAAAAGCTCTCCCGGTCGCCTCCACGCGTACCTGCCGGTCCCCTGCAACCTCCTGTGGCAGCATTATTAGGGCTGTTGTCGTTAAACGAGGCTCCTGGGGTGGCCGCTGCCCGGCCCTGTTCCCGCCGCCCCGCTGAGCCCAGGGCCACCGGCAAGCCCCGCCTGCCCGGCTCGCTCCCATCCCCGACGATGCCCTCTTCCCTTCCCGGGGGCGAGGGGCGCGCTCGCCTGGTGCCCAGGGGGTCTTCCTTGGCGAAGCCGATGCCAGCCACGACCTTCAGCCTCGCGGGCGCCGCCCTTCCCCGAGGCGGCAGCAGCGCTGGGTCGGGAGGCGCGAAGTGCTGGACCTCGCCCTCCGGCCGGACGCGAGCGCAAGGCACCCGAGGCCCCGGGCTGAGCCGCGCCCAGGGCGAGCGCGGAGGGGCCGCGGGCGGCAGCAGCAGCCTTCCCGAGCCAGAGGCGAGCCCGGGGACGGCGCCAGGCGGCCGCTCTCTGCCCAGGCCGGAAGGACCCCCGGGGTCCCCGAAGGCCGCCCCGCCGGCCGCGCCCCGCCAGCCCCAGCGCCGCCGCTTCGCCTGCCATCGCGCGCCCCCTCCCCGGCCGAGCAAGAGCCGCCCCGCCCCCGCCAAGAACTTGCTGCCGGAGTCCAGCGTCGTAGAAAATGTTTTATTGTTCCTGAAAACATTAAAAAACAAATGTTGAGACTTCCAATAAAAAGAATGAACTGAAATGCTACCGCGGCAAGACCGACCCACTGTCCTTCCAGCAGCCCAACAGACAACAGACACGCACGGGGGGCGGGGGGCGACCCTTCGCGGGGAGTCCGGGCGCGCGAGGAGCGCCGCCTTCGTGCCGGCCCAGAAGTCCGGGCAACCGCCTCGCCTCGCCTCGCCGGCTCTGGGAGGAAGCGGCGCCCTGCGCGAGCGCCGAGCCGAGCCGAGCCGAGCCCCGGAGAAGCCGCAAGGTCCCGGCAGGGTCCGCGAAACGGCAGGCGAGGGGCGAGCGGGCGACTCCCGCGCTCTCGCCTACGCAGAACCGGCTCCGATCCGGCGCAGGGTTAGGGAAGGGGCCGCCGAGGGGTCTAACTAGCACGGCACAGGCAAGCCGAGAACTCCGCATGCACGTCGGGCAGCTATGCGCTAACCGGGGAGGCAAACCAAACGCGTTTTCCTGCTGTGTGATTCTCGCGTAAGAGAAGAAGATGCATCTCACGGAGATAAGTTTGCTACGAAGATGAGGACCTTTCGCCCGGGGACGCGTCGCGCTCATCGGGAGGAAACGCTCAGAGCCGCCTCCTCAGTCCGTGGCCCCTCAGAAGGGGCCGCCGCAGTGCCCACCCCCGCCGGCCGCGGCTACCTGGCCCGCGCAAAGGCCGGGCCTCCGCCGCTCTCCGGCAGACCAAGGGGAGGATGGTGCGCCGCCGGACGGACGACGCAGCGGCCGAGTTCCTGCGGCGCTTCTTCTCCCCGGGCAGGGCAGGGCAGGGCAGGGCAGGGCGTCCGTCCGTCGAAACGAGCCCAGGGACTGGCAGCCACGGAACTGCCAGCGGACGGCCCGACCCTGGCCTGCCTCTAGCACCATGGGGGGACGGATGGACGGACACAGGCACAGCCCCTCCCCCCCAAGCTGGCTTGGTCGATGCCCACCGAGCCAGCTGGGCTCAACAGCACTGCCATCTTGCCACAAACGGGAGGAAAACGCCAGCCAGCTGTCTAAAAGGCGTTTCCTCCAGACTGAGTCTGGGCGCTGCCCTTTCGACCGGCAGGAAGCCGGAGGTCCTGCCGGCCTTGGAACTGCTTGTTTTATTTATTGGATTTATTACTGCCCATCTTCTCACGCCCAGCAGCTCTACCCGTCCACACCTAGAGCAACCCCACAAACACTGCTTTAGTGGGCGGGGGTCAAGCTCTCTACAGGAACGATCGAGATGTGCCCACGGGCGTGCGTCGCCATCACGGGGGTGTCCTGGAAAGAGCTGAGCCCGATGCCTACAGAGAAACAAGCGGCCCAAGGGCCATTTTCTGTGCTTTTAAAGGACCAGGTTCTTACGGCTGAAGATGCTTCAGGAAACACACCTGTGTGTGGAAACAAAACCTTGCGAGGCAGGCCTCCCTTTAAGCCAGTGGCTCAGCGGAGGGGGCTGCCCCGCCTCCAAGCAGAAGCCAAAGCGGCTCTGCCTCCGCCCTCCTCTGAAAGGCCCCCCCACGGCTGACCTGGAGGCGGCTGGCTATGGAGTAAGGCAAGGGCACCGCCTGAGGCGCCACTTCTTCCCAAGGCCCACGGGAGGGGAGAGGAGAGGAGCGGAGCGGAGCTGAGCAGGCAGGAGGCAACCAGCCGGCACACGGGGTCCTCCGCGCAGCTCACCTGCCCGACCAGCTGCCTCGGGCACCCCCTTGCTTGCGCTTCTCCTTCCCCCGGGAAGACTCGGCTGCCCGCCTTTGCCGGAGGCGCGCTGGTGAGAGGGGATCGGAGCCGGAGACGAGGGGGAGCCACGCAAGAGCGGAGCCAGGGCCGCAAGGCCCACGGGACGCCCACTTGTCTGGCCGGCGCCAGGGCGGCTTGAGAGGCCAAGCACCCGCCCCGGGAACCCGGCATCGGTGGCACCTCTATTTCCGTGTGGGTGCTGGGGGCAGCGGCCATGGCAGGCCTTGGGCCTTGAACGCTCACCTTCGAGCGCCAACAAGGGTCCTCTAACTTTCTGTCCTTCGGTCAAGAAAGAACTGGCCAGTTGTGTGAATCCAGAAACACTAACTAGTTTCTGCACAAAAATGTTTTTTTTCCTTTTCCAAAAGACGGTGAGTTAGGGGAACCTGAATCACTGGCCCTTCTCGCATTTTATGTGAACAAAAAGAACTACACATCCTGACAAACACTGTAGGGTAGAGTTGCCATGGAAAGGAACAGATTTATTAAATTGCAGGGTTGGAATTAGTCTTCCCTAATCAAGGATATCAAAAGCAGCATTAAACTGTTTTCGTTTAAAACACTCTGATGTTTTCTTAATACGAGCTCAGGAACCAACCTGTGGCAGAGAGGAAGTTTCCCATTTGGGAGGAAAGGTTAGTGCTGCTTCTCCTGTTCACCTTTTAGCCCTTGATAACGGTTTAATATTGTACTGATGTCATGCTGACTCCCCCCCCCCCCCCCCAATCATGCTGGCCTTCCCTGGCAACTGCCCAGCGAGGCCACACCACCAGGGCAACTCCCCTGGCAGCAGCAGCAGAAAGAGGAGGGGATGCCAAGTCCACAATCATGGGGAAACAGCAAATTGGAGAACACCCCCCACCCACCCCCGATCTAGCAACCTGTACAGTTAGGCGAACGCTAATTCCCTTTCTCCGTTCATTTTGCGGGCCTGTTTCTATTTGTTATCAGGAAGATTGCTCTCTCGTGTGCCAAGCGTGCCAGCAAATGCCCACGCTGAGTGCCACTCTGCAATCGGACAGCACAGCGCAACCCACCCACACAGCCTATCTGCTGGGTAACCTCCGAGTGTCAGTGGTGCCAGGAATCCTAATGCCAAATGGAACGCCCTGCAGAGCAGATGGGAGGAAGACGGGGGGGGGGCACTCCTACGCTCTCGACACCCTCCCCCAAACGCTCCCTCATCCTTTGGAGGCAGCCAGCAATCTTTTTCAGTAAGCAAAATTTTAAAATCTAATACTGGCTCTGGAGCAGGCTGCATCCTTCAGAAATGTCTTAAAAATTGGTTAAGATTGTATACACCCTGCTGAAGAATAAAGCAGCTGGTAGAGCAATTCTTTTTTTTAAAAAAATCTCACAAATTTTGTTTCTGCTGCAGGAGGCACTTCCATTAAGACAAATACAGTATGTCTTGTCTTTAGATTTTTTTTAAATACAGTGTGCTACATAGATTTTATACACACATACACACACACACGTGTGTGTGTGTGTGTATATACAGATATATACACACACACATATATACATATATATACACTCACACACAAAGGGGTGTGTGTGTGTATACACACACACATATAGATATATACACATACACACACACACACATACACACACACAAGGATTTCTCAACCCAGCATTTCCACGGCGGGATGGTCCTTACTCTCCATCCAATCAAAGCCCGCTGAGGCCATGGAGCCGATGGACTCGTTGCAGATCTGCTGGAACAAGGGGTCGTTCTTCAGCTCTTCCAGGGTGGCCTCCTCGTCCTCTTGGCTCTGCTGCTGAGCTGGGTCAAAGAGCAGGTTCGTGTCCAGAGCGCTCAGGTCGTTCATGCTGCCCGAGAGCTCCGAGGCCAGCCGCAGGTCGCTGGAGAAGACCGAGGCCACGCTGCTCAGGTCGGCAGGCACCGGGCCCTCCTCCAGGAGCTCCTTCACGCTGCCGCCGAAGTCCAGCTGCTGCTGCTGCTGCTCCCCGGCCTCCGACCGGGCCGCCTGGTCTCCGGGAGGAAAGTCTGCCGGGTCGGGGCTGCTGCTTTTGGCGAGGTAACCTGGCGTCTGGAACTCGAAAACCGACGGGCTGGACGGGAGCATGTTCTGGGCGTTGGCACTTGGGAAGGCGGCGGAAGTCTCTAAAATCTGGGTCAGGTTCATCCTCGCGGTGTAATTGGAGGGCATGTTGTTAATCCCCAGGCCCCTGACCGCATCGTCGTTCTCCGAGTCCAGCTTGCTGAGCAAGACGTTGGTGATCTTCTTGGCGCTCGTCTGCTTCTGGGGCTGTGGAAAGGCGGTCTCCATCATGACCGTCAGGGGGACCGACTGGCTCCTCTGGGCGAGGCTGCCGGCACTCGGGTCTGCGTGGATGTTCGCCAAGGCGCTGTGGACTTCTGGGGCGACGGGGCTCCCGAAAGAGGCCACCGCCGTTCCAGAGCGAAGCACGGCGGCGACGGGGCAGACGGTGCTTCCGCTCAGATTGCGCTGGCGGTGCACGGCGGGACTGACGCTCCGGCACCTGAAATGGCCGCCGTGAGAGGAACCCGTCCCTTTGTTATCAAGAGGAGCAGGGACAGCAAAACCTTCTTGCTTGCTGCCGACGGGGGAGACGGGGGTCACACGCCCAAAATGCGAATCGTGGTGCCGCGACTGAGACTGGTAGGACTGGCCCGGAACGGCAAAGGCGTGAGGCTTCCTGAAACGGTCTTCCACCGACTCCTGGTAGCCTGGCAGAATCCCATGGCTGGCGACCGAGGAGTTTCCCACGCTGCCGTACCCGGCGTTCATCCATTCCAGTCTGGTTTTATCGGGGTGGGTAGCCATTGGCCGCTGCATGGGCTTCACGGGACTGCTGGACACGACGCTGGCATCGTGGTAGGCCATGCTGGAGCTAATTGGGGTGAAGGCAAAGGGGTTCCTGCACTCCACGGGGCTTGGGGGCACGCTGCTGCTGCAGTTGGAGTGCGGTGTGCCGACAGGTGTGTGCCGGCTGCTCCCCAGCGCGCTGTCGACGGGCGTTGTCTGGGCCATCCTGGAGCACGGGCTCTCCCGCGACACGCCTTGCGACCCCGCCATGATTTCGGAGGTGGGGGTGGGCGTGGGGGTGGGCGTGGGGGTGGGCGTGGGGGTGTGGACAGGAGTGCCGTTGCTGTGGACCGGGTGATAGAAGTGGGTGCTACCCGAGTGAGGGGCCAAGGGGGCCACCTGAGCCGTCCCCTGGTTCTGGAGAGCCATCCCCAGGGAGGGGCTGTAGAGGTGAGACGTGTTCATGGACATCTGCTCCTCCATGAGCACCAGCTCCTCCACGATGCTGTCCTGGGTCAGGTCATCGTCGAAGGAGAAGAAGTTCTCGTGGGGCTGGGCGGCGGCATCCTCAAACTCTTTCAGCTCCTGCTGCAGGGGCAGCTGCCTGGAACTCTGGCCCGGCAGCTGCTGCTCCAGGGAGGGCTGCTGGCCCTGGTCCGGCAACTGCTGGCTGAACGCGGCCGTCCCCGCCTGCTGGAACCCTTCGAAGCGTACCGGCTCCCAGGCGGACTTGGGTACGTCCTCCACGTCGGACGGCCCGGCGAGCGCCATGACGCCGATTTGCGGCTGCGGCTTGCGGGTCTCGGGGCCGAAGCTAGAGCTCTTGGCAAGCTGCTGCCACACGTTGGGGTTGAAGCTGCTGTCGGACTTGGGGCTGTTCTCCAGGACAAAGACGTTTCCTTCCAACTTCATTTCGACCCCTGCCGACGAGGCCGCGGGTCGCTGCTCCAGCAGGGAGTCGCCAGAGGCGATGACGAGGTCGGCACTCAGAGGGCAGGTCGTCACCAGGCCGCTCCCCGAGGCCGCAGGATGGACTTGGATCGTCACCTTGCCGGGCACCTGGAGAAGGGCGGCAGGGCCGTCGCTTTTAGGGAGTGGCAGCCCGCCCCTCTGCTGAGCTTTCTTAGCACCGCCGGCCTTGGGGGCTTCTGCCGGCGCCTGTCCCACGGAAAGCTTCTTGACGGGGGGACCCTGGGAGTCTGCAAAGGCCGAAGGCAGCCTCTTCCTCAGGATCTTGGGGCACCCTTGGTCCCCTGCCGGGGGCGAGGGGGCAACGCTGGCACCAGAGACGTGCTGGGCGGCCTCGGAGGGGTCTGGGGGGGATTCATGAGGCTGGGAAAGGGATTTCCTTTCCGGCTCTCCTCCCCCCGGGGGGTCACAGCTTGCTGCTCCAAGACGTTCCTCTGCCCGCCCTTTCCAGGGCTCTGTTTCTGCAGTCCTCGGCTGACCCGCAGGCATTAGCAGGGCGACCCTGACCGCTTTAGCGGGGTCCGAATTGTCCCGGTTCTGCCGCACGCTCTCATCCAGCACCAATTCCGGCTCCAGTTTGACCTCCACCGAAGACGGGGCGGGAGCTACTTTGGTTCCCGGGGACTGAAGCGAAACGACGGATCCGTTCTTGATCTGAGGGACGCTCCTCGGCTCCTCCGAGCCAACGGCCGAGGCTGCGTGTTTGATGGGCGTGCCGCTGGCGCTGCTCGGGGCGAGCGATATCGCGGTCATCTTGACCACGTTCATGTGCTGAGTGGGAACCACCGTCTTGATCGGGCTGCTGGTGAAGAGCACCGTTGTCGGGGAACGTATGGTGAGCGCGTTGGTGTTGGCCGGCTTTGGCAGGATCTGGGGATAGCGGTGGCGAGCAGAGCGGTCTCCCACGGGACTGGCCGGAACGTTCTGGGGAGTCTTTGGCGACTGCTTGACGGACTGCATGTGCTGAGTGACCACCTGGACGTTGAGCGGAAGGACTTTGCCATCTGATGAGCCGATGGGACTTGGAGACGTTACCAACTGCTGGGACCTTGGCACCTGTTGGGGGGGGGAAGTGATTGACGAGGAGGAAGGGCGCGCCAAAGCTCCGCTCCGAGCAGGCCGGTTCCCCCCCGCTCTCCGATGCGTCCCCCCACCCCACCCCACCCCGGACTTCTCCTCCCCATCCCATCCCCCTTCGCCTCCCCCCAATTCCTGGCTCTCACTGCCTCAACGTCCTTCCAGCTCTGCTGCAGTCGCTCCCACCACCACGGAACGGGAGACGCTTCCTTCCCAAAGCTGGCCTTCCGCGCCCCCTGCACACCGCGTGCCCGAGCTGCGCCCCAGCGGGACTCTTCCTCCCGGCCCCGTCGGGACGTTCTGTGGACGTTCGGTGCGGCTTCTCCCTCCCGACACGAGTTCCCCGGGCGGTGCCGTCGAGCAGCCCGCAGTGGAAGCCCAGGGCTCCTCCGGAGACTTACCGTGATGGGACTCGGCACGGCAGCCACCACGATGCCAATGGGCTGAGGGGACAGGATGGCCGGGCTCCCGTTCGGAAGGCTGGCGACCCCGTTGCTTGCCGTGCCCTCGGCCTTCTTGGCGGGGGACTCGCCTGGCAAGGGGGACTGCAGCTTCTGCTCCTGCTGCTTCTTCTGGATCTTGCGCTGCAGCTGCTGCTTGGCGTCCACGGGCGACGGCAGCGTCTTCACCTGGGGCTGGAAGGAGTTGCTCTCCGCCGTTGGGACGAACGCAGACGGCTGGGGGATCCCCTTGAGTCCTGCAAGGGCCGGGCAGGCGCTTGACCAGGGGCCGGGCTCGGCTCGGGCCAGCCGTTTCAGGAAGCCCAATTTGGCCCTTGTGTGCGTTGTGCAGAGCCCTGGAGCTACAGGGTAGCCCCTCAAACGAGCCCCTCCTCTGCCAAACCTTCAAGGACCAGGGAGGCCGGCTTGTTCTTTTCCACGGGGAGAAGAGAATTAGGCAGGTCCCGTCCCCCCGTCTCCCCACCTTGGCCCAGACCAGCTGACCAGTGTTGATGGCTGCCGGGCAGATCCTCGGTCTCCTGTGTTCAAACTGCCTTTCTCAATGGCAGGGGTGAGACTGCACCCCCCCCCCCCGAAGAAAGAGCAAAGCGTCACCCACAGCAGCAGCTCTTGCAAGCTCAGGGCGCAACCCTTCCAGATGCCCCTCAGGGGAAACCGCTTCTCCTTCTTACCTGCAGGGGCGCCTGCCATCACCGCTAAAGCTGCCATGGACTTGGTGCCCGTGTAGTGGCTTTTGACCAGGAAGCGGGCCAAGTCCAGGACGGAATCAAAGGGCTGGCTGAGCACCTTCTGAGCCCACTCGCAGACCAGCTGGCAGGCAGCCGACACAATCTCTTCATCCGCACTCTGCAGGCGCCCAGGAGGCTCCGCCCCGTCCAGCTGAAACCAAAGCAGAGGGAAGGAGTGAGGACCAGGCAGCTGTCTGCCCCACCCAGCTGCTCCTTCATCATCTCCGACACATCTGTACTCTTGAGACGGAAGAAAAAAGAGCCACCAGGCCCCATGATCTACTCCCCACACCCACGGAAAAAGTGGTTTAAAAGTCATGGCTTCAGGCCTTGTCATAAAAACCCTGCAAAATAGTCCTTTGCCTGATAAAAATCTCAGCTCTCAATTTCAGTCAAGTTTTTGACCAAAAGAGAATTGAGACCAGGTTCATTATTTCAACAAAACTTTTATGGAAAGTCAATTTCTCTCTTTAAAAAATCACTGTCTGCAATTAAGGCTGCTGTTGGTAGATGTGCGACGATACCTCTGTGTTTGTGCAAGATGCAAACATACGCTGCGAAAGTATGCTTTTGTCACGCTGCATAGTTATACAGCCCCCAAATCTCAAAAGGTGTTTCGTATAAGCAGAGCCTCCTTATTAAAGGCATCTAAATGCAGGAATGATTCCTTGATGCAGCCTTGCAATTGTATGCCAAACGAACCAAGGCAAAACTTAGCAAAAATTCTTATTTTATAGACTGCTGCCCTTTGCCCCCCCCTCACACACCCCCAGCTGCTTTTCAAGGTTTCCCTTCTCCTCACTCAGGATCATCACACAATGAAAATCCCAAAACTGCCAGCACAGGATAGGTTTATGTTGTGAAATGTTGCTCTGTCAGCTCTAGCTAAAGATCTTTATGCTACTAAGAGGCCTGTCAGCCCTTCAAGGTACACCAGACTAGGAAACCAAGATCACGCACGCTAAGACTACTTTTATTATCAGGTTGCAGTAACACAACCGTGCAAGTCTGAATGCCCCTCCCCCTCCCCCCATGAGAACCAGGGTGGGTCTCGTCTGAGACGCTTTCTCGGGTTACGCTCAGACTTCTTTTATCTGGCCGCCGTCTTGGCTCTTCCTCCGGTTCCTCATAGTTATTCCTTGTGCCCATTACAGGGGCCCACCTTCTGCTTGTCACACGGCTTGCAGGTGTAACTGTTAGGCAGCTGCAGGGCTTACCCCGTCTCCAGTTTTATGGAAATCCAGGCTAGGGAGCGAAGGCATCTGCACAAGTGCTTTCTTCCGAAGTCCACTATAGCAATATGTGATTTTAAAAATTAAGGTGAAAATATCTTCCAATTCAGACAGCGCAAGATGCTTTCTATACCGAAGCACAGCCCACACAGCCACGGAAACAGGCGAGGCCTCACAGCTCCTCCATAAAGGATATTTAGATTTGCCTCGCGTGCCCAGGCGACGAGCCTTCATATTGGGAAACACGTTTTTCATAATCTTCCCGAAGTCTGCGGCACTGAGAGGGTGGTAGCCGAGATTGTCGCAGTAGCTCCTGAAACAAAAGGAGAGTCGGCGGGAGGCCCCTCCGATACCAGGTGCCCAGCACGGCGGGGGGCTGGGAGAACGGCTCCCGACAGCAAGCGGGCCAGGAGGCCGCAAGACCTGGGGGCTCCACGGGAAAGTGGGGCGCCCTGGAGCTCCCAGGAACCTCCTCAGCTGAGGGAGCGCCTCGGTTCCTCATCCCTGGAAGGAAGCTACAGGGCCGACCTGCCTGCCCAGCCTCCCCCCTTGCTCTAGATCCCCAGGGGCCCGGGGCGGAGGTGGCTGTCTCACTGCGCGGCCTACGGCCCCGAGACCTCCTCGGAGGGAGGGGACGTCCTGGGCCCCAATGGCCGCCTAGGAAGGGCAGGGCCACCCCATCCCTTCGCGGGCAGAAAGCCGCCACCAGCCCCTACTCGGCACCTTCCCTGACCATGGACAGGACCCGCCACTCCTGGGAAAGACTCACTTGTACTCGTCGTACACTTCCTGCTTGGGAAGGGAGGTCTCCGGGTGTTCCTCCAGGGTGTTCCGGATCCAGGAAAGGGCGTGCACCTGTTGAGCGCGGCTGGAGGACACCGACAGCTGATCGCTGCAGCAAGGAGACGCGCCTCAGCCACGGGAACCGCGACAGTCCTCCCCCCGCTCCCAGTGAGGAAGGCAGCGGCCTGCCCCCCGGCCCCGAGCCCAAGAGGAGGGGTTCCGGGGACAAACCGTGGAAACGGCCCGAGTGTTTTGGCTCCTGGGGGGCCAGCGCCCCAGGCTCGGGAGGACATCTTCCTGACCCGCCTCCCTGCAAGCGAGGGCTCTGAGGCACGCACCAGCGCAGCCGGGCCCCAAACCAAGCGAGCGGCCAGCCACCGTGCTGCCCACCGAGTTGTCCCAGAATAAAGGGAGCCTCTGTGCGAGGCAGCGAGGGCCTGTGTGGTCTGTGGGAAGCAGTGGCCCCCGAGGGCCCCAACGGCAAGAGAGGGCCCGGGGCACCTGCCCTCCCCCCTTCCAAGAAACCCAAGGGAAGCACTGGCACCAGCTGTCAGGCCCCGCAGGGACAGGCCAGGCAGGCAACCGGGTGGGGAGAAGGGGCTGGGGGCCGCCGAGTCGAGGAGAAAGCCTCCCCTTGCCACGAGAGCGCCGCTCCGGGGAGAGGGAGAGGCGGCGACCGCTTTTCTGGGGTCTGTCTGAGCAGCTGAAAGGAAACGCAAGACTCTCCCCAGGAAGCCTCCTTTCCGTTGGCCTTGAAGGGTGCGAGGCATCGTGAAACTCACCCCTTTCCTTGGGAAGCCCGCCTCGCCACCCCGCACCCCCAGTGCCAGAGGAAGCCCGTTGGCCCGGCCCGACCGGGGGCC
The DNA here is from genome assembly GCA_023362775.1 of Charina bottae. Taxonomy (NCBI): domain Eukaryota; kingdom Metazoa; phylum Chordata; class Lepidosauria; order Squamata; family Charinaidae; genus Charina; species Charina bottae. Next base: position 24,086,927 of record JALMGJ010000010.1, on the reverse strand, counting down.
TGCAGGGCGGGCTCTCTTCAGATCCCGGGAAACAGGCCCCGTACCTTTTCTCGCCATTGCTGGGACCAGAAGGCAGTTGAAGGTAGAGGTAGAGTTTCTGTAAATCTGTAAACTTCTCAACTTCTTGCTAAATGCAGAGGGAGACAGGTCACTGCCCGCACGCCAGCCCTTGGAAGCTGCTCCCGTTTCTGTGCGGCCTTTTCCTGGCCCCTTCAGGGGAGCCCAGGAAAGGCGGCTGCCCCCTTCCCTGCCCCACAGAGGTGCGGGGCGTTGCTGTCGGGCAGCTCTTGGGCAGCTTGCACATTGAAGCAAACCAGCAGACTCAGCGGAGAAGAGTTCCTCCATCTTGACCCACCCTTTCGGCCACAGAGCAGCTGCCCAGAAAGAAACCCTCTTCGGAAGCCCCGGGCACCGCGACTCGGGGCAGAGTCCAGGATGCTCTGAAAGACCACAGCTAGAAATGCCCCATTGCCAGCTTCTACTTACCAAAATGCAGTCCACTTTAGATTGTACAGCTTTGCTACAGAGGGAGGGGGAAAAAGCAAAAAGGACCCAAAGTTAATATGCATGGTTGTTACAGACAGACGTATATAGCAGAGTCTCTTTGCACCATCCCAGACACCTCAACTATTATCGTTGGAAAAAGGTCTAGAAGACCCTAAACCTCCTTTAGTTTTTACAGAAAGGCAAAGAGCACCCTGAAGATTGATATTGACAAGTGGAACGAGGACTTGAAATATTCTGCTTTAATAAATCAGCGATTAGAATTTTAAAGAATGTTAAATATGTATCATTTCATCTTCAGACGCCTTTATTTCAACGAAAGGATTTAAGTAGTGGACGCCTCAAGGCACGTTTAGGGAGGCCTGGAGGTCAGCTCCAGCGTGTTAGAAGCGTGAAATGCCAGCGAGGACAGCGACGCGTGCTCAGGGCTCGTCCCACCTTCCTTCTGCACAGTTAATCATGTGCGGCACCGTGGGGGGGAGAAGAAAGAGCCGCCCCCTTTCCTTCTTCAGGACAGACGGGCAATCCTGCTGGATCAGGGAGAATGGGGGGGGGGTTTCCACCTCTTTTTAATTTCCATTCCAGGCTCCAGTGCAGCTCAGCTCAGAGTTCTTCGGTGAGACCTTGGCTGCACATTCTCTGGCTCGAGCACCGTATACGGAACCACGCAAAACACACCCACGGAACGGAAAGGGCCGTGATCAGATTCCACCCCTGCCGTTCTCACCCAGGGCCAGGTCCCCTCCATGAGGAAGGGCACCCGCACGGCCGCTGCACCTCAAGGCCCCACCTCACCCTCCCAACTTCTTCCCCTTGGTCAGTTTAAGCCCCTTCAGAGCCAGGCCGATCACTGACCCTCGCCTCCCCGCAGGGCCGAGAGTCCTGGAAGGCAACGGTGCCCTGTCTGTTCTGCTGGTTCGGCTGCTAACCAGTCTCACGCAGTGGCCACGAAAACGCCCGGGGTCGCCTACCCTCACCCTACAGCCCTGCTCTCCTCCACCCACTTCACCCTAGCCGAGCTCCCGGGCCGCAGCCCTAACGGATGTGGTGGCCGCCCTCTGGCCACTCGAGCCGCCGCCGCTGCCCGGGGGAATCCCACAAGCACCCAGGAGGTGGCAGGGGAGGGCGAGACGGCGTGGGCACGTGCTCTCGCCTGGGCCCAGCCACCTGCCTGCTCCCCCCGAAATCCCAGGCAAGAGAAAGAGGTCCCTCTCTCTTCTTCTCGGGGCTGGGGGCCACAAGGCAGAGGAAATGGGGGAACGGAGGAGGGCGGAGCCAAATCAAGCTGCAGTGGCAGCACCTCCACCCCGTGCCACGGCGGCTCCAGTTCAAGAACTAGAACTCTGCTCGCCTGCTGTGCTGCTTCCCTTCCCTGACCGACACGGCCAACGGTGGCATCAGAAGCAAGAAGTGCCCACCGGCCCACCCTGAACCGCAGGAGCAGCAGGTTATTGCCACTGCACCTTTGCCAAAGAGCTTGGCCCAAAGGAAACGCACCTCTGAAACGGCCATGAGAAGCACCCAGCCAATACGGCCACAGCTCCCCAGTATGAGCTAGAAGATCTGGGGGGCACCCGGTGCTGCCCAGGCGCTCAGCACGCCTCACCTGCCCTGTGCCAGGTTCTCTGTTGGCAACCTGGACCGGAAGTGCTTAATCCCAAGCACAAGACCTTTTCCCCAGAGATAAAATGGCTGGCTGGGCCCTGGAAAAGCGGACCCGGCTTTGAAACCATCTCCTTCTGCACCCCTTCTATCTGCATGGGGTCAACCCCCCAACGCAACCCCCCCCTTTCCTCTTGATTATCCCTAGCCAGGAGCTGTTCTAGCCCTGTGGCTAGATCTCGAATTGCCAACCTCTTTCCAGCCCTCCCCCAGTTCTGGCTGTATGGGCAAGCAGGACACATTCTGGCCACCTGCGCAAAAGGCCTGGCGGACTCTCCATGCCGCAAGTGCCCCAGATGTCACCCACCATCTCTGGGCCAAGCCTCCCCCCGCCCGAGGTCCTGCCCCAGCACCGCCCTCCCTAAATTAACCTAAAATCCCACGTTCAGAGAGCGCGGAGTAGGCCAGGAATCTTCCTTGCGAGACGGAGCGAGCGTCTGGACACAAAAGCGATTAGCATGAAAGCTTTAACAAGCGAAAACAAAGCAGGAGCCCAGAGATTAAATCCCCAAAGCCAGCGGAAGATAGGACCGCCTGCCATGCTGGGCCAGTGCGGCTCAGCCGTTTTTGTCTCCCCTGTGTCTAATCCACGGAGGAGAAAAGGAGAGCTCGGATCATCTCCGGCCTTTTCATCATCGGGACCAGAGGAAAAATCCAGCACGCAGCCAGACAAAACAAAAGCCGCCACATGCTCTTGCAGCGGTGGGCTTGGCTGCGCCTTTAACACGCTGCACGCAACCTGTCTGAAAGAAAATGGCATCGTTTTGTGGTGCCTATTCAAAAAGACGGGAAAAAGCAGCCGAAGACCCACAGACCCTCATTCTCAGCCGGCAGGCGCGGAAGTTCCCTGGAGCCAGACCCGAAGGAGCAAACGTGGGTCTCGCTTGCTTGCTGGCTCTCCCTGGAGGGGGTTCCAGGGGCTTTGGTGAAAGGTGCCCCCCTCCCCCACTAGTCCTGGTTGCCACTCTATCTGCACCACGCCAAGCCACAAAACCCCCAGCCACACGGCTGCTAGTTCGGGGGCGCAGCAGCCCAGCCGAAGGCTTGCTGTCATCCAGATGGAGAAAATGGGTTTAATTGATCTCCCGGAGGAAAATCAGGGCAACGCAAAGTGCAATGACAAATAAACTGGGGAAGCACACATGGATTAGGGTGTCGGGCAAACACGGGGGGGGGGGGGCTTTCTGCAAGATTGGCCCCTTCCTTGCTCCTGTTCCGGAGGGACCCCAGGCTGCTCCAGAGCCAATCAAGTGGCTGGTATGAATGGGTTTGCTGCCGCCAGGGGGTGTCTATTGTGTTTTTATGGTTTTTAATTCTGTAAGCCGCCTGGAGTCACAGTGTGAGAGTTGGGCAGCCTTATCAATCTGTTTAATAAATAAATAAATAAATAAAACAAACAGCCGCTGCTTCTGCTCTGCTGGGGGGGGGGGCTGCTTTCCTGCCTCCAAGGCCGCCGCCTCCCTTCACCGTCTGCCCTTCACCGTCTGCCCGGCTGCTACTACCCATTGGGGCCTTCCTGGATGGGCCACGTCCTATGGCTGGGGCCAAAGGGGGGGACTCTGCTAGGAGCCCCCTTCCTGGAGTGCCCCTTTCCCAGAAGCAAAGCATGCAAGTTGACGCACATTCAGGGCTCATGCTCAGGATGGCTCTTCTTTTTAATTCAATCAGCATCTGAGACCGTACAGGGGTGCTATGACATCAATTTATGGCCCCTGATTTGGTAGTAATTATATTGCAGATTACGCCGTTTTACCTTAATCCATTTTAATAAATGTTTGCATTAATGTTCTGTGGCATTCCGCTGAGGTATGTGGCACAAAGATATATAAATATTATAAATACAGTAAATAAGTACCATCAGCTACGAGAAAAGTAACACCGGGTAGTCTTTGGTATGACTATGAGAAAAGTAACACCGTTAGCTAAAGTAGTCCTGTGGACTTTACTTCCGAGAAAAACCTTTAGGAACAGGTCACTGAGAAACAAAGGCGTTCATCCTGCTCGCGTCCACCAAATGCTGAAGACAACAGCATCCACCTACTCCCTGGCCCTGGTTTACCACGTTATCAGTTGAGGTGAGAGCCAGAGATGATTCCTTTTCATTATGTGTGATAACAACCTGTAGGATCACAAACCCCACCATCTGGACTCCTGTAAATTCCTTGTAGGCTGGTGGACTCTGCAGCCACCATCTTTTACTTTGGGGCCTAAGGCAGACGTTCTACTTGTGAGTCACAGAGGGTGCAAGACTCAGCAGGTCTCATTGGCATTATTCATGTACCACATTAGGTTGAAAAATTCATTTAATGGCACACTGCTCAGATGTCCTACTGCGGTCTTATTCCTCCATCCGGGCGCATAAAACTGCCCTGCACACCTCCGCCACCCTCTCTTCGGCCAAGGGTTCCAAATAGGCTTGGCTCATTTATTTATTATTTAAAAGGCTTTCCTCCTGACTCTAAGCAGCTTACACCTAAAAGCAACAATGCAATACATCTAACAGTTGACATCATGGTCAAGGCCACAGCTGATAACATCTCTATTCCAGCTCCATCTTTCACAGCCCTGAAAGTACTTCCATACTTTATGCCCCTCGTCTGCATCAAGCATGGTCAGCAAGAAACTGGGATATTAAAATTCCAAAATTATTTATTTATTAACAAATAAATAATATTAAAATCCCCCAAATCTGGAGAGCACCACGCTAGCTATTAAAGTTGCTATAAACACTCCTACATCCATTCAAAATCCTCCCCAGACATAGAGCACAACCAGAGCGGCTAATCGTTAGCTGTAAAACAGGGGAGCCAATTAAAATGCCTTTATAAAATAAAGGCAATTCTACAGAGCAAGGTAACGTTCCAAGCTTCTTGCGCCTCCATGGAGAAATAAGCTTGCGGCCTTGAATGGGGCCTGTGCTCTGGGCCACCCTGGAGGCGAGGGAAGAGGCCAGGCCTTCCTCCATCCGGCCCCCAGGGTGTTGCCAGAGGAAGGACCCGAATGCTCCCCAGAGCAAGGAGCGGGACGGCACAGCCGGCTGGTCTCTCTCGGAAGTCTCCCTTTGCTCCGCCTGGGCATCTCCCCTGCGCAGCCGGATGCGGCTATGAGAGCAGGCCTGTCTGCAAAGCGCCCGTCTCATCGCATTATCTTGGAAGCCAGTTCGGCAAAGCTAAAATCAAGTTCCTGATTGCTCTGGCATGAAACTGTCCAAATAATGTCCTCACATTCCATCCTTTGCACATCCTTCCAAGAGCGCTGCAAACACCAACGGGGAAGAGGTTGTCAAACACCCAGGCTGCTCTTCCCATTCATTTTTTTAACCAACGAAGCCATCCCGCCTTGCTTATAAAACCTTTAGATGCCGAGAGAGTCAGGGACAGGAAGCGAGGTAGGCCCGAAAGGAACCAGAATTGTGCCCTACTGCAAGGGGGCCTTCGGGAACGCAAGCCGATACAAGCCACCGCCGACTGAGCCGGTTTAACTGAAGCTCAGGAACCACGTTTCTATCCGGCCTTCACGGGGAGGTGACTTTTAGCGCTACACGGAGGCCGCGCATCTGCCGCTGAGCTGGGGCAGAAGGGAAAACACCGAGCGCGGCCCCGACCCCGCTTCGGAAACGCCTGGCAGCTTCAGAGGCGTCCGGGGGCTCCTTTCACTTCTGACAGCGCAAATCGGCCCCGGGCCCGAACGCTGATTTAGGCTCAGCCCTCCGAGGGGGAGCGCGGCGGCGCCCCCCGCAGTCCTGCCCCCGGGGCGCACAACGGCCCCGCGAGGGAGGCCAGCAAGGGGTCAGGGCGCGCTCCGGCCGCCACCGCCGCCGCCGCCTGTCCGCAGGCCCGGGAGGGAAGCCCCGCCGGGCCTGGCGCGCCGCCCTCGCTGAGCCGGGAGCCTTCGGGCGCTCCCGGAGCGGGCGCAGCGGACGGCCGCATCCCGCGAGGGACCGCTCCGAGCCGCCGCCGCCGCCGCCGCCCGCCCGCCTGCAGGACGCGAGTGGCGGCGCCGCCGGGCAGACAAAGGCGAGGCGAGGCGAGGCGGGGGGGCCTCGTGGCCATCTTGTCTTCCATCTTGGATCCGGCCCGGCCGCCCCTCACCGGGGCCGCGGGGACAATGGCGGCGGACCGGCCCGTCCCGAGCAGCGCCGCGGGGGGGCGGGCGGGCGAGGGCCGCGCAGCCCCCCCGCGCCGCGCCGCGCCCCCCGGCGACTCACCAGATGGAGCCGCGGATCTTGTGCTGCAGCGCGCCCGCCTCCGCGCCCTGCAGCCCGGGAACCAGCGCCGGCAGGGCGGGCGCGGCGGCCGGCGCGGGGGCTCCGCTGGGGCCGTCGGGCGCGGGTGGCGCCTCCTCCGCCATGGCGCTCGCTAGGCCTTCCGCGGCGCAGCGGACCCCGCCTCAGCCGCAGCCCTCGAGGGAGCCGCCCGGCCCGGCTGCCGCCCGCCCGGCGCGGCGCATCCCCGGCACAGCCGCCGCCGCCGCGCTGCTACGCGGGGGGGCGAGGGCGGCACATGGCGGGCGGGCGAGGGCCCGCAACTCCGATCGGCGCGCCGGTGCCGCAGCCTCCCCCTCTCTCTCCCTCTCTGGGCGCCGGCCGAGCACGGCGCGGCGGCGGCGGCGGCGGCGGCGGGAGCAGCACAGCAGCAGCAGCAGGAGCCGCAGCCGCCGCCTCTCTCGCGCAGCCTCCGTCGCAGCGCCGCCCCGTGGCCGAGCCGGGCGCGGAAGGGCCGCGCGCGCCGCCGCCGCCTCCGGGCCGTCAAAAGGGAAGGCGCCGCGCGTGCCCGCGTGCTGGGGACGCGCCCGCTGCGCGGAGGGGCGTGGCGGGGGGCCTCCGAGCTGTAGGCTGCCCCTCGTGCAGCGGCTCCCCCGCGACAGACGCCCGGCCCTCAGCTGTCCGGGCGGGGCGGCAGCCGGGCGCCCTCGGCGCTGACGGCGAGCCCCGAGGGTCGCCCTCGCGTTTGAGCAAAGCCGAGGCGCTCGGGCCGCGCTCCCTCCGGCCTCCGCTTGGGGGCGATCCCAAAACCACCGAGGGGATCGGCAGAGGCGGCGCGGGGTTTGGAGCCAAGCTAAGAGGGAGGGAGCCCCTTGGTCGGAAGCGGGTTCAACGGGGCTGGTAGAAGGAAGGCCGCTGGTCCCGCCGCGCTCCCCGTAATCCGGGGGGGCGGCGAAAGGGGCCCGCGGGCACAACGCCCCCAAGGAGCCCCCAGAGCCGCCGGGGCGCCCGAAGAGGGCTCTGGCCGCGGTGCCCGGGGACAGCCGGCGCGTCGGGCAGAACGTGCGGAAGGGTCCGCGGAGGGAGCAGCGGCCAAGGGCGAAGTGGGTCGCTGCCCTCCGAGCGCTCCCCCCGCGGCCCAAGACAGCCGAAGGGGCGGGCGTCCCGAGACGGGGGGGCCGCGGAGAGCTCGCCCCGCGGCTGCTGCGCCGCTGCCCTCCCCGGCCGGGGGTGGGGCGCAAGAAAGGCCCGCCTTCTGGGCGGGGGGGGCGGGGGGCCTGGCGGACTGCGACTCCCAGGGGGCTCGGCGGCAAGCGAGCTCGAGCATGCTGGGAGCGGCGCGGTTGCTTAGCGACGCGCGGCGATGGCGATGGCGGCGGGGCGGTCCACGCAGGAACTGGCGGAGCAGCGGCCCAGGCCGCGCAGCGCCGCCGCGCTCCTGGCCCGCGAGGAGGAGTACAAGTAGGGCGCCGGCCGGAGCGGCTTGGGGGGAGGGGCGCCCGGGGCTGCTCCGCCGGCCGTGACCGCCCCCCCGCTCTCGTCTCGTCTCGTTGCAGGCGCCTGAACGCGGCCCTGGAGGCGAAGGCGGCGGCGCTGGTGCGCCAGGCCGAGCAGGTTATGGTGAGTGAGGGGCCGCGGAAGTGGGCCCGGAGGCCCTGGTGGCCGGGGGGAATCGCTGGGGGCCCGGGGGTTCCGCTTCTGACGGCCCGTGTGCTTTTCCCGCCCACCTGCCAGAGGGACCAACAGGAAGCCTTGGCCAGGCCCATCTCGACCCGCGGGGACGCGTTGGAGGAGGAGGCGGCGGCCGAGGAGAGGTACGGAGGACAGGTGGCCGCGCAGGACCCCTTGCTTTCGGGGGGTCGGGCTCCTGCTCCACGGGGCAGCCCCGCCCTGGCTTCTCCAGAGCCCCCTCGGCTTTGGGGCCCCGAGAGCCTTGGTTTCTCCGGAATCGAGGGGGGGCTGCCTCCGCGCCCCTTGCTTTTGACGTTGGCCCCGTCCCATTGGGGCCCCTTTGGAATTCAGATGACGAAAAGATGCAGCCATTCTGTGGTGGCAGCCCTCCTTCAGTCCCCTCAAAGTTGAGCATTATGAAGAAATATAATACGTAGTTGGTGTGCTTTACTCTCCCTAACACTGTAAGCTTTCGCTGCCATTTCTTCTTCTTTCCAGAGATTTAAATTCTCCTGAACTGTCAGTTCTTCCTCTTGCACTTAATAAGGTACTGGACACAGAGTTTTCATTTTATATCTTTCTAGAGAAATGTGGTGTAAGCCAGTAGGGCACTTGTGAGGGGGGGGGGGGAACTGAAGAGTTCTAACCCAGCCTTATCTCCTAGGAAAGCAGGTCTGTGGGCATTGTGGGCGTTCCTTAAGGCTCAAGCGTGCGGCCCCAGCGGTGCGGAGCCCGTCTCCTGGTTGTGTTAGTGGCGGTTTGTGATTTTGCCCGGTTGCTGCGTTTGAATTTTTTGTATATGTATATGCACTTGTTTTTATTTGCTTTTAACATGGTTAGCTGCCCATTTAATAGCTGCCCATATACATTGATTAAATGAATAAAATTAGCAAGCAGACATGGAAGGACTGTGCCATACCTGCTAAGGATGCTGTGGCTATGCTGCAAAGGAAGGACGAACGGGCCGCCACAGGCCGGGGGAATTCTCCTCTTCAGTCAGAAATACTCTACTAGGTCCTGCGCGGAGCAGAATGATTTTATGAACCAAAGTTCAGCCACTGGTGCTGACTCAAAGGAGCTCAAGTTGGCCTGTTCCATGAGCCTTAAGAGATCTGGGCCAGGATCTGGAAAGGGAGTCGAATGCGGACTCCCCGCCTAAGGGATAACACTAGACCGGTAGGCAGTGCAGGGCTGCTTTAAAGAAGTTATTTTTCATAAAGAAAACCGTGTTAAGAACTAGGCTGCGTGCTGAGTACCTAAAAACGTTGGTTTTCTGACTTTTCTTTAGCAGCTACACAAGAAATCCAGCGCTGTACCTACAATTCGGGGTAGGCCACTGACTGGGAGAAAGGGGAAAAGGCCTCTCCTAAGGTATGGAATGTGGCACCTTCCGGGATCTGGTGGCTTTCAGAATGTGACGGTTGTCGTTGAATCCAGTTACTTCTGTCCAGCAGCCTGAAAGGGGCGAATGGCCATGTAGGCTGCCTTAGCCAGAGGTCAAGAGAGCCAAGTCCATCTCTTAAGCCACCATTCCCCTCCTGGATGCAGAGGGAAAAGAGCTTTAAAGGCTGGAGGAGAGGGATCATCTCCCTCCCTGAGCAGGGAGTTTCATGGGATCCCCCTCACCACTCCCTAATGTTTCCACGGGAGATGGGCTCTTTTTGGTGGTAGATGGTTCTGTACATATTTCTAAAAAGGTTGCAAAACTTGGTTCCATCTTCATGGCTGGTAGATGACTCAGATCACTTTCACAAGATGGAGATTAGCTCCATATGTTACAATTCTAATATACTTTTATCCATGTTTTGTTGTACTCTGTTTTGTACAAAATGCTGTTCTATGACTGTAGAAAATTTTACTTACTCGTGTTGGGTCAAATTGCCACAAGTGTGCAGTATTGTTATGTGGTATAATGCTGGCTTATGGGGTTAAGGCGCAGAGTAATCAGACAGAGTGCAGCGTTTATGGCTAAAATGCTTACTTGTAATAAAAGGCAATAAATGTATATACAGTTACATTATTGCAAAAAGGAAAAAACAAACTTACAAGCAGAGTTTGAAGACATGAAGGAGCTCATGCCATGGCCTACACACACAGCCATGCATAGCTACGCACTTCCCAGTCTCCAGAAGTAGAACATACACACGAACATGGCAAAAAGACCGGACAGAAGTCAAGAAGCATAGACCCATAGTTCACAGCTGAGATACACGCTTGTTTCAGCTTTCTGATTGGTGGAATCTTAAGTGTCATGGGTCACAAAGCTTTTCAGATTAACAAAGCCTAAAGCGTTCAGAATTGCACATAATATAAACCGCCATGAGATGGCAGTGTTGCATCTGGCCAAGCAGTTTGTCTCCCCCCCCCCCCCCCCAATTGTTAGGGCTTTTGTTTCCATGGGATAGTTATTTCGGAGTCATAACATCACATGATGCAGCCACCTGCATTTTATCAGTGACTTTGTTTTGGAAAACAGAAAGTACACAGACAGTAAAGAAAGCAATTTGGTTTTCTCAGGAAAACCCTGACATGTTACCAGTTTCCTAGGCATTATCCACGTTCTTCTTGATACTGCTTTCAACTTTTCAGTACAAAATCAAGATTGCGGGATGTCCGAAGCACTCCTGATGTTGCCGCCCCAGGCTGCTCGCTGACAAAAATAATTGGGAGAATTGAAGGGCAGCTGGAAGAAGGAACCCTGCCTGACTTGGAAGATAATCTTATCCCAAGGACAGGGAGTGAACTTGGAGCAGGTGGGCGAGGCTGTTCCCTTGGGTGGTCTTGTTTTTCATTAGTCGTCCCTTTCTTTCCGTAGAAGGGGGAAATTGTGTTCTAGGAGCTGGCCTCTTCATCTAACCACCTTGACCTTTCATTACATCCTTACAGGCATTCATGGAACATAAAGTGTGCATTTGGCAAGGTTTCCTGTTGCGAAGAAATCAGTGCTTCAGCGTGCTGTGCCTTTTGCACGGCCTGCCAGAGCGTCTCCTTTCGGCCTGCTCAGGGGCCTTGCCAAGGGCAGGGATGGGTTTCGTGCGTGCAGCTCCTCCTCCTCAGGTGGAGTTGCGTGAAACAGTATTCTGTACTCCAGATTTAAAATCTTCAGGCAGGCTTCAAGGTAGCCACTCAGTTTCTTTCATAGAACACCTTTGGCTTCATGAAGAATTGCCTGTTTCAAAACATGCATATTTAATCAATGGCCAAAGTGTTTTTTTTAAGTGTGGCTAAAAATAAGGTTCTCTTTACATCAGGTCTAGAAAGAAGTACTAAGCTAGACTGCTAAATGCAACTGTTGCCAATTTGCAGAGGCCCAAATCCGGTTCCTGAAGGCAAAGCTGCGCGTGATGCAGGAGGAGCTAGAGGCCACGGGGCAGGAGTGTAGCAGGAAGGTGAGAGCGGGCGCACCGTTACTTTCCTCCAAAGACAGACGGTGACTTGCTTGTGCTAAGCAACAGGTGGTACTTTACGGTGGTCTGCCACACGAAGGTACCTGCCTCACATTCACCAGCCTGATATCCACACTGGCAACTCCTCATGAGATGACCAGACTTCGGTTTTTTTCTCGCAGAAAATAGGAGGGTGGCCTCAGCTGCCGCCTGGTATGGGCGTTGCGGGGAATGTCCCTAGAAGGAAACTGCAAACGTTTCTCCGTGATCTGCCTGGCCTGCGGGGAGGGGAATGTTTCTGAAAGACAGGCTCAGCCCCATGGACCACCATGCAAACGGGGTGTGGGCTTAAGTTTTTTGAAGGTGGGGATCCTGAAAAAAAGGTGGTAGAGCTGCAGAGGAGGAACATCAGCACTAACCCAACAGGGCTCCCCCTCTTTTGTGGCTGTTAATTTTGGGCCCGCAGGATGATGAGAACGAAAATCTCAGCAGCCGCCTTAAGGAGGCTGAAGAAGAACGTGGACGGCTGCACCGTGCAGCCAGCCTACACCAGTCGCAGGTAGAAAAGTACAAAATGCTGTCGGAGGAAGCCAGCCGAAAAAGCGAGGGTCTGCAACAGAAGCTCTCTATGCTAGAAAAGGTAACACAGCCATTTTGATCACTTGCCTTCCTCGGAAGGATCATTATGACATTGCTCACAGGGCTGGACTCGCACGTCATGCTAAGCCTTGGTTTGTTTAACCATGATTTGATGAAGTCCTAAGGGCTCACAACAAGTTAAGCCAAAGGCACATAAATTATCCAGTGTGAATTTCCCACAGCTGAGGCAGGCAAGGAAAAATGGAAACAGATGGCTATAGAGCACCCTCAGCCTAGAACGCATGCTTCTCCAGCTTGCTTGTGGAAAAGCAGCGATATTGAGCGCGTTACCCACGTTGCAGAAGGGCCACCGCTCCGAGGAGGGCGGGCGAGGCCTGGTGGAGGTGCCGCTGCTGCCCTCGTCCCGGGCTGGCAGGGCTGGAGGTCGAGGCGCTCCTCCCGCTGCTGCATCTAGGGGCTCATCCCCTGAAGCCGAGCGGGGCCGGGCCTCATTTTAACTTGATACAACAGGAACTGGAAAACCTGAAGCGAGCACAAAAACAAGCTGCAGCCACCCAGAGCACGACGGACATTCGCTTGAACAGAGCGCTCGAGGAAGCCGAGAAATGCAGAATGGAACTGAATAAATTGAAGCAAAGTAACAAGGTAGGGCGGGGGGGTGTTTGCAAATGGTGGTAAGGGTTAGTAGGCGCAGACAGCATTTGCCCGGAAGCCACCTGAAGAAATGTGGATTTGGAGGACCCTGCAGCCCGGGATAGTGCCCCCCCTTACCGTCACAACTTCTTCTACAAGCTGCTCGGGAAACATCCCAGTTTTCCTCTCATGTCAGCTGTCCAATGGGATCGGCTAAAGGTCATCCAGGACGCTTCCCGAATACAACTTCCTCTCTCTTCTTGCTTGCTTGCTGCCTGCTCTATTCATGTCTGTTCCGCGCAATGCATTCAGAATAGATGGTGAGAGAACAATTCTGCGAGCGCGGGCTCTGTGGTCTCCCCTGGTGGCAGAATGATAGGTCCTTCGAGCCCGGCTGTCTGTGAAGCGCCACATCCCTGCAGTGCTCTGCCGTCTTGAAAAGCGACAGGTGCTTGTGACTTGCGCAGCAGCGCTGAGCCTTGCCGTCATTAACGTCTCCTTCAGACGTGCCCAAGGGTAACCCTTTTCGTGTCCTCCCTTTCCTCCTAGGATGTGGTCAACCAAGAGCATAAAAAACTTGAAGAACTAAAAATTGAAAATAAGAGGCTGGAGAAACAAAAAGAGGAACTAATGGCAGGTTTCAAGAAACAATTAAAGCTGATCGACGTTTTAAAAAGACAAAAGGCAAGCTATCCTATGCTACTAGTAACTTTAATTGGATTAAAGTTAGGGCTGCAGCATACTTCACTATTGTTTTGACTGAAATTCAGTCTCTAGGTTAAAAAGCAATAATGAACTGGATCATGGAGTAAATCCACAATCATTACAAGGAATCTCGGTGGGGAGGGGAAGAATACATGGCTGGACAGCTGCCTCTTTCCCGATCACCACTGGGGAGGAGAGCAGCCGGTTATTTTTCAATTTTGCTTTAACTAGAATAGTATTTTAATGCTTGATTAGTTAATTGTAATGCAAGTGCTATTTCTTCCCATTCATTTTATAACCATCCTGGTGGCTTGTGCATAATAAAACTATTTTAAATCAGGCAGATGATCCAGGCCTACGAGAGATGTTAAGCTCCCTAAAACTTGCTCTAATTCCCATCTCCGAGACCACAGGAGATAGCACAGCTTCAGATGGTTCCTGGCAGCAGCATCTCAAGGGTACTGCTGGCCGAGAGGTGGAAAGCGGTTTCTGTCTTTGGGGGATCGTTCAGCGGGTTGCCAGCCAGTCAAAAACATACTTTGAGCTATTTTTCAGATAGTGCAAGAAGAGCAGAACCTCAGAGAGATGTAAGAAGGATTTCCTACTCAAGTGAAAATCTTTCCCCCCCCTCAGATGCACGTGGAATCTGCCAAGATGCTTTCTTTCACTGAAGAGGAATTTATGAAGGCCCTGGAGTGGGGCAATTCTTAACGCAATGCGGAGCGTCACCCTCTACAGGGCATGTGGATCATCATCCTAAGACTGAAATTGAACCACTTTTTCAGGGGAAGAAAGGCAGAATATATGCTTTACACTTGTCCCACCAGCATTTTTGCTAATAGCTGTTTTCTCATTCTTCATCACTTAGCAAGGTTAACCTATCCTTTGCCACTCTTTTAATTTATAGCTGTCGTTAGACTTCCAGGCTGTTGAAATAATTTGGATGCTCACCATACTCCATTAAAACCAAAGTGTCCCTTAGTTTTTATAATTTGAAGTAGCTTTATAAAGGATTTTTTTCAAAATAAAGGTACAGGAAATAATTTAATTGATCTGGAGCATTTTTCAGTTAATATAATGTAAGAAATGTAATAGCACATCATATCAAAAGTAGGAGCTACTTGGAGAAATGAGAGCTGCAGCCACTGAAGAAGGCTATCAACATTCAGGGGTGCCCCAATGGCAAGGTTCTTCGGCTTGTTTTAAATCACTAACTTAGCAGAGAATACTACAAATTATTTGTTCAAAATGCTTCCAACACGTGGAATGATCAGAGTGAGCTCCAGTCTCAACTAAAATTAAATCCAGATGCAGGTTTCCAAAAGAGCGCCGGTGGGGTATCAAGTCAGTGGAGCAGCAGATGCAGTTTCCGTGGCCGGGTGACTCCTAGGAGCAGCAGTGGAAGTCAGTTGCCTTCTGAAAGCCCATCCCTTGTTCTCTTTTGATAAGCTTGCCGGAACTCTTCTCCAAGCATGTTGACGTCTTGCTCATCCTTAAGAATTCCCTGGACGCGCCAGAAGAAAAAGTTCAATGTAGCATCATCAGAGCTATTTTTAAAACTGCTACGTAACTGCACAGCCTTTTAAAATTATACAAACAAGATAGCCATTTTTTCTCTTTCCCTTTATTTTAAATTGAAAACCCTCCCTTCAAAACAACTGTTCATCCTCGTTCAGTAAATACCCAGCTTTTTCACGTAAATGAGAACCAAGAGATTCATTCTGCCACTCCATCATAAACCTCCTCCCAAAAGTCGAATGCAAAGCAGCCCAGCCACTCCTGGTTACAGCTGCTGCAGGCCCTCTCCTTGATCCGCAGGGGTAGGGTCTGGTGTACAGCTCTAGTGCAACCCACCGAAAGATTGCTAAAAGTACTCTTTGTAGCCATTTCACTACTTCAGGCCACCTGAACCCAGTTTGGGTGCAGGACTGCAGGATCCCTGTCATGAGAAAACACCTGAAGTCTTTGGGCTAATTCCCCATATAAGAATTATATGAAGAACATGCAGCCCCAGTTGGAGGTAGGATGCTTTCTCCCCACGAGGAGAAAAGGGCGAGAGGCACTGGAGAACTTGCCCACGTTCTCCCTCGCAATTTCCAAATGCGGCTACAACATGGGGACGTTCCTGGTGTTCTTCTCCACTCTGTCCGTGTCCCCTTCCAGATGCCCCATTTCGAGACTGTCCTGGCCGACTGGAACCCAAGCAAAGAAGTGCGGCCAGGATGGAGAGCAGCGGAAATGAACGGGAAGAGGAGGTTCAGTGGAGGAGGGCGAAGGCGGGACAGCCCTGAATCCTTGCACAACGGCTGCTGGCCGGCAAAGAGAACGCTGAATCCAAGGACCGGCGTGTGGGCGAGGGCTTACATTGCCCGCTGTTCCTCGGAAGCTCCTGGTAGGAGCACGTCTGGAGAACTGGAGCAAAGGGCCCAATGGCCGCTCGTCCTGAATGATCAGGGGGTGGAATTAAAGGAGCCCTTCAACTCCCGAAATCCTCCATGCAATTTATGTTTGAAAAGGGAAACCTCAGTCTTTTCACCATGAAGCCCAATGCTGAGGCAAAGGGGGGGGGAATGGGACTGAGACAAAAGCGGAGGGTATGCAGGGTGTTCCCCAGTCAGGAGCAAAAACCAACGTGGGGAAGAGCCCTGCGGGGGGGGGGGGGAAACTGGGTTAACGGGCAGTCGGGCGGACTGTTCACGCTACCTGCCCCCCCCACCCGAAGACCTAGCCAAGATGGCCCTGCTCCGTCCCCTTGGGTAAGAGCCGCCTTCCCCACCTTTCGAGAAGCAGGCCGGTCTGGCGCACAGGCCCAGCCCAGAGCAGCGCTGGCACAAGCCCTCCCACGCAGCCGGCCCAGAAAGCCCCCGCTTTGCCGCCCGCAACGTACCCGTGGAAGATACCCCAGGAGTTTAACTGCGTGCTCTTTGAGGAGCTTCTGTCGCTCCTCCTCAATGATGTCGTCGATACGTCCTTTCCTCCTCTCATCCATTTGTCTTTCTTCTAGTTCACGTTCCTACGGTAGTAAAATTGAAGCGTGTCACTTTCCCGTTTCAAAACCAGTTTCGTGCTTTGGCTGTCAAATACCGGCTGCTCCTCTTAAAACTGGCTGCAATCTGAACTCGAATGCCCCAACCAGGCCTACTGGAGTGCCCGACAATGCTTGAATCGTCGGTGCAAACACTCCTGCGTTCTACTCAGAATGCTGGTTTGGTGAAGGCTGGGTTTATTAGTACTGATTCCTTTCAGCTGAAGGGATAGGTTCACCCAGCATGCTGAGACATAAGGCTGCAACGGTTACATTCATGTTCACTCACGGAGGAGACAAAACTAAATAAGCTAGAATTTCACATGGGGAAATGTCAAGTTCTGCACTGCAGTAGGACAAATGTCAGAGACACCTGGCTTGGCAGCAGTACGTGTGCAATGGACCTGGGTGTCCCTGTGGACTGCAAGCAAATGCCACCTTGGGGTTCAAGTCAGGGGAAGCGACTCCTCCGCTTGACTCCCCTGGCCAGACCCCACCAGGAGTCCTGTGTGCAGCTCTGGACACCACAGTCCCACGAGGACCGCGATCGATTGGAGCAAGTTCAGAGGACGTGTGGAAGCCCAGCCTTACGAGGAATGGCTGAAGGGTCAAGGGGTGTTTTGCTGCAGTGGCAAAAAAGATGACCGAGGGGAGGCGTGGCCACAGTCTTCATGCACAGAAGCGGGAATGCGCTTTCTGTATTCCCCGGGGACAGGAGGAGAAAGCAGGTCTAAACTACAAGGACGGGGGTTCTGGCCAGACATCGGGAGGAACGGACTGTAACGGGAAGTGGCGCGCTCTCCAACAGAGGCTGGAGGCTCACCTGCTACGGATGCCTAGCGGAACCTGCAGTTAGCAGGGGGTTGGATTAAATGACCTCTGAAGCTCTTCCGGTTCCAGGACTCATTTTAACTTGGTGCGGTGCGTGTCCCAAACCCAGCTTACCTTGCCTGCGATGAACTCCTTGCGTCGCTCTTCGATCAGCTTCTCTACTTCTCTCCTGTGTTCCAGTTGCTTCATTCTTCGCTTCTGAGCGTTCATCTGCTCGATACGGTCGTCTTCTGCAAACTTGGCCAACATGGCCTGGCAAAAGGCCGCCTCCTCCTCCTTCAAGGCCTGCAGCAGCACCTTCCTTGAGGCCAGCTGTTCTTCGTAGGAGTTCCGTAGCTCTATGCGCTGCCTGATCATCTTCTCCATCTCTTCCTGCCCATGGAACGAGAGCTCAGCCCCAACCACCTGTTGTGCTCTCGGTCAGAAGTAGGGCGCCGACAGGACATGCGAGAGCATGCCTCGGGCGCCCTCTCTTCCCTGCCACCCACAGGTGCCCCCCATGCCAACCCGGGACTCGAGCCAAAGGCGTTTACCATCTCCTTCTTCCTCTCTGCCTCAGCCTGTTCTTCAAAGTGCAACTCAGCTCTGATCTGATCAAGTTCCTCTCGCTCCTGTTGCTCTTTTTTCAGAACTTCTGCAAGCTGCAAGAAAGAGGAAAGGCAACTTTAGGCAGCTCCCGCCCAACCAGATCTGGGGAACGGGAGGGCAATTTCAATACCATTTGCTGGAGCTTTCTTTTTTTCTCCTCATTTTCATGAATCTTGGCCATCCGGGTGTCTTCTCTCTCCTGCCACATGTTGGCAAATTCCATGAGCTTTCGGTTCTCCTCTTCCATCTCCTCACGCTGCCTTCTCTTCCGCAGGGCCTGGTCTTTTTTGAATTCTTCAATGAACCTCTGTGTGGTCCTCTTTTTCTCTAGTCTGTCTTGTCTTGCCCTATGGGAGAAGTGCACAGCTTCAGGAATGCTCCTGGGGGAGCCTTGGCACCCCCCTCCCCTTGGGTCTCCTCGGTCTGAGCTGCCCTGCCCCCCGCTTCAGCGAACGCTCCGAAGTACGCCTGGTTGCAGGCACCCGCGTGGACACGCAGCCGGCTGCCATGCAACCATCTTCCAGGACTGCAAGGAAGGGATTACAGCTAAAGAGGATTGGTGTTCTAGCGCGAGAACCCCAGCCAAGAAAGGAGCCACCGGTCCAAGCTTTCTCCCGCGTGAACTAACGTGGCGAAAGGCTTCTGAGCTGCCTCAGGCGGGGGCGGGCGGAGGCACCACCAGCCCCAGGTCCCCGGAGAACTGCTTCCCTTGCACAACAGGGCCCCCGCTACGACCCCCGCTACCCAGGGACGGGAGCTCCCCCCGCTGGCTGCCTTTACGCAGAGGCTCAACAGAGAGTTGGATCTGGGCTCCATGATGCAAAGCCCTTGGTGAAGTTTAACACGAAGCAAGAAATGCCAGTCCCAATCCCAGCATGTTAATTCTTAGGCCAATTCATACTGAAGAAGTACAGGCAGTGCAGCCGAGCAGGTTTAACATGATCTAAACTAACTTTTCATCTTCCTCGTAGATCTTCCTCACAATCTCGTCGATCAAGAGCTTCTCTCTAAGGAACTCCTTGTAGGCAGCCTGCTTCCGCCTCTCTTGCTCCTCCAGCTGCTGCTCCAGCTCTTGCTGATAGAGCAACTTCTCCTGATTGCGCCTCGTTTCAACAGCGCTCTCCGCCTCGACTGCTCTTTCTTGCTCTTCCTTCATCGCTCGGCAGATCTCTGCGTCCCCCTTCTGTTGGCACAACGAGGAGGCCCCGACAAGTACACCATTGCTAGTATGCATACTGCTTCAGGTGCCTAGTATGCACATGTATACATGTATGTATATTAGGCACCTGAAGAAGTATGTATACCCATCATGCTATTTCCCTTTGGGATTATATATTATATATTATTATACAAAGCACACAAATGAGTAATAACTGGTAAGCAAAAAAAAAAAAAAAGGTAAGAAGAAAGAGGGGAAAGATGGGAATAGAGCTAACCCTACTGGACACCAACACAATTTCCTACACTTTCTGTCTTTGCTTCCTCCCACCGCTTCCGCGTCCCGATTCTTACACAGCCTTTTAAATTCTCACCTCTCTTCTGCGGATCTCATCAACATCATCCAGCCCAACTTTCTCAGTCTTCCCGTTCTTGTCAACCCATTCCCTCCCAGGTCACTCCTGCATTCAGTCCACACCCACGCAGCACCCACTCATTCTTGATCTTCTCACATCTTGTTTTGCAACAAAGGCTTCCAATTACATTCAGCTAATCCTTCTGTTTCTCCTGACTCAAGCAATTCTCCCAGCTGTCTGAGAAAGTGGCACAGCCAATTTCTCTTCTTTCAACAGACATTTATTCAGCCCACTGACCACTTGCTACCCACTACCTTTCTACCAGCATTTGCATATCTTAAAAAAGTTACTTATTATATTTAGTTACTACTGAATGTACACCCCATATTTCTGTTTCTTCCCACATTCACGGCAGCTCATAACAATACAAAATTAAACAATATCAATTTCCCTCTTTTTAATACACATTCTACCAAGGTACACAAATTCATTTACTTGCTGTTTTTCCCCCCATTTACATATAACTTGTATCTAACTTTGTCTGAGACATTAACTTTCAGATACTGTACATTCTGTTTGTCGCATCACAGGATCTCATATTTGCTACAAACCATTCAGGTTCTCAGACAGCACAACATCATCTGCATGTAAAAGTACATGTACATTCATATCCCCCGTCAACCACCTCTAACTACACAAGGATTCTTTATGTATTTACTCATAAATGTTTCTCCAGTTACATCTTTTGCTCCTGCAGCACTGCCATTCTCCAGCATCCTCATAGCATTTAGGACTTTCTTTTCATCAAGAGCCCCCAAACTAAATATTCCACAAAAATAGTTACCATTTTTTCATATTTCAGAGCTTCTTTCTCAGCAATCTGAACAGCCCTCTCTTTATTCATATATGCAGATTTTAATTTCCTCTCCAGTTCCCGCAGTTCAATACTAGAAACAAGTGGACAAAAAAGATGAAAACGACAATTTGGTTGAGGAGCCCCCTAAAGAATTAGCACGAAAGGCTCCGGATGGGGCGACAGCGGCGAACAGGCAGCAGCAGCCGCTGGCGCCGCCGGTAGGCCAGCCAGTTAAGGAAAGTTACATGCAAGGACTGACCAGAGAGGCCAGCGTGGGCCCCAGCCACCTCTTCATGCCCCTCAATATGCAGCCGGCCTTCTTCACATGGGCCAACCATCAGGATGAGCTTCGAGCAACATAATCAGAAACAAGGAGAGCCACAAAGTGGTCAGTGAAGGAAATACCTGTTTTCTCTGATTTGTTGCCTCATCTTTTCATCTTTCAGTTTGTCGTGGTTTAATCTTGCTAATTCAGCTGCCAGTTTTTCTTCCTGCTGCAATTCCAGGTCTTTCAGCCTTTTATTCTCTTCTGCCTGACAAAGCACAGAATCTCATAAATTCCAGTGTACACTTTTCTGCAATTGCCTGATGGTTAATGAAGTCTACAAAAGAATTATAGGTGTTGAGCTTGATGTTAATTCTTACAAACCTCTCGTTGGAATGGAAATACCTGATTTAATTTCAATGTGCAGCACAAGAGAAGATGATAATTTGTTAGCCATTATTACTTTGGTGTTAATAGTTACATTCATATTTTAAACAATATGCATTTCTTTTGGGGGGCGCATGGAGTTTTGCTTATTCTGTTTGAGGAGCAATGGAATGCTACCAACACAGACCAGGGAAACGTGCCAGCGTCGGTCCTCACCGTATTTTCCGTAAAGGCTTGGGAGGGAGGGAGGGAGACATCACTGTGTTCCCAAGGAGACTTCCCGGCCGCCGCCCCCCCCGCGCCCACCTTCTGCAAGGCCTCCTCCAGGCGCTGCTCGTGCTGCTCCTCCTGCAGCAGCCGCGTGACGCGCTTCTGCTGGACGCGGTCCTCGGCCTCCCACATCACCTCCAGCTGGTGGACGCGCTCCAGCTTCTTCCGGTGCTCCAGCTCCCGCATCTGCTGGAAGTACAGCTCGTGCTGCTTGCGGTCCATCAGCTGCGCCGCGGTGGGCCGCCGCCGGCTCTGCTGCTGCTGCGCCATGGCCTGCCGGGAAGCCGCCGTCAGCCGGCCCGAGCGCCGAAAACCCCGCCCGCCGCCCGCAGCCCCCGGGAGGCCCCGCCACGCACCGGCCACGGAAGCTCCCCGGCCCGCCTCGCGGGGGGGCGGGAAGGCCGAGCTCTGGCAGGGGAAGCCGCGGGGACCCGGACTCACCTCTTCCTCGGCGCCGCGCTGCCTAGCAACGGGCGCGCTTCCGGCGGAAACCAGGGGCCCGCCCCGCCCCGCAGGGCGCCGGGCCGCGAGCGGGGCTGGATCCGGCGGCAAGTTGCAGATCGGGCCGGAGACGACGGGCTGCGGCGAGGCAGCCCCCTCCGCCCCGGTGTACGCAGAAGCCCGGACCGGAGGGCTTGAAAGGAACGAGCGAGCGAGCGAGGCGGAGCGGTCTGGGGTGAAGGCTGGGCACAGACGCGTTTACTCAGTCGGATGGTGTCGGCTGGGACAGGCCGCGCCGCCCCCCTCACGGGGTGGACGGAGCACGGCCGCGAAGGGGGCCCTCGGCCTCGGGCGGGAGGGGCACCGAGAGCTGGGCCCTTCCTCGGAGCGCGACTCCCGCTCTGGGACGGGGACGAGGGTGCCGCTTAGAAACAACAGGCAGCCCGGGGAACATCGGTGGGAGCCCGAGACGCAGCCGAGCAACCACATCCACGGGATTTACAATGGATATTTGCAATAGCAGCTTATCCGTAGAAACCGAGACTGGGTTGCGGGGGACACCATTTTTATTTTGCTTTTTTTCCACTTCCCAAGAGCAAGCATGTTCCAAAGAGCTCTTCCTCCAGCACCCAAAAGCAGGGTTGGTAATCGA
The DNA here is from genome assembly GCA_023362775.1 of Charina bottae. Classification (NCBI taxonomy): domain Eukaryota; kingdom Metazoa; phylum Chordata; class Lepidosauria; order Squamata; family Charinaidae; genus Charina; species Charina bottae. Next base: position 24,064,733 of record JALMGJ010000010.1, on the reverse strand, counting down.
GGGCCAGCTATTGTGGGCTTTGATTGATTGCCAAGTCAGATTAAAAGTTTGCCCAATTTACACCACCTCTGGACAGTGTTCTTTTCCTTTAATTACTTTATACCGAAAACCATACAACAGCCTATGGTAGGCTGGTAAGCAGGTTGCGATCCAGAACATTATTCTTGGGCATGCGTGGCATTTGAGGGAAAAGGGGCTCATTTAATTTCAGAAGATAATCACAGTAACTTTTCAAAACTCTGCAGGCTATTTTTTAGATAAAAACAAGGCTGGGGCGCTCTGAGCCTTTACCGGCTGGCATTATGTCTTCTCTGTTTGGCTGCTGAAGTGTCTCTGTGAACTGCCTCTAAAGCCTGTTCACAACTCAGCTCTGGTCAGAACACTGCCTTGAACTGCGAGGCGAGGGGCAGTTCTTTTCCTCTCCCCCTGAAAGATTTAATTCCATTCCATTTTGGTTTATCTGTATATTTATGCTTGCAGGTGCTGGAGAAAAAAATTATCTCCAGATGTTCTGAAGCATCCGCCGCATCCGTACAATTCAAATTAAGGAGAGAGATTGCATCAGATAAAGCGGCACTTCAGATGCAGAGTTTTCTGCTCAGCCCTTAATAAACCTATCACGTTTCCAAAGGCTCTTGGATTTCATGAGACCAGACATTTTTAGGCCAAACTCATTTGTCCCCGACTGAAATGAAAGTGGCCAGGTGAGATCATTCCAGGCTGTGGTACGGCCCTCCTAGATTAGCTCTCTTGGCCTCTGGCTTAGAGGGAAGCCCTGCACTGAAACCGGGGGAAAGATGCCCCATGCCGCTGACAGCTCCCATATTAAGAGTTCTGGTTGCCAGCTGGAATTACAGGATCAGGCCCTTGAATCCTGTCTTGTGAAGCCCAACCCCCAAGCCCTTGGACCTCGGCATCCCCGAGCAGTACCTCTCCGCTACTAACCGTGGAACACATCTGCTGGGAAGTGCGTCTCTGTCCATTCCCTCCCTGCACCCTCCGGGGCAGGAGCGCCTCCTGGATTTTCTTCCACTCGGCCACCAGACATCGCTCGAAACAGAAGGGCCTCTTGGAAGCCCACGGCCTGCAATGGTCCGGTGCCTTGGCTACGTACGTATGTTGTGGGGCTTCATTGGTTTTAAACTTGTACGCCAGTCATAATTCACAAGTTGGGTAGCCTTATTAATACTTCCTTCCAACACAGACACACACTGCTCAACAACGGAAAGGGAGACTGCTGGAAAGAACAAAGGTTCCCCCCAAATACACCAGCCCCTGCGATTTCCCCAGCAATTTCTGTTGCTGTGTGTCAGGGTTCATGTCTATGAATCCTGCCATTGGGTGTGTGTGAACTGCCGGGAGGGGGATTGGCAGTTGAGTGTTATGGCTGATAGTGGAGGCTGAAGACGGCTTCGTCAAGGTCAACCACCTGCAGGAGTTGGAGGCTGAGAACGAAGAGCGAAAGTCTTGACCATTGAGATCATCGGGTTTGTGAATTGGCGCGCAGGGGGGAGAGTTAAGATAGCAAGCTTTGGCGGGAATCCGCACTCAGATCTTTAGAAGTGCTTCAATTAACATGTATACTGAATAAGCTTAATCTGCATTTTAACGAATTGCATTGGGAAGTGTTTATCAGCGCACTGTTGTTGGGGTCATCACACTATGATCCTCTCCAGCGATGACCGTCTCTGTGGCACTGGAAGGTGGACGATAGCAGCAGCACAGCATTGCCTCAGAACATACTGTGCCTTGGAGGCTCAAAAAAACGACTGTGTGCGTGCATTTGCAATTAGGGGGATGGCGCAAATCGCCCATGGGGTCTACATTCCTTCCTTCCTCCTGGGGGGAAAGGGCAAGCAACAGCCTGGGAAACCACAAGCGAGTTTCTCAAATGTACACACGAACAGGAACAAAACTCATCATATTTTCTTGCAAATATTTACTCCAAAATATGTACATCGGTGTCTTAACGGAAATTCAAAACATTTAAGTTCATAAAAACAAACCTCCAGTCCAAAATCACTTTCTACAAGATTCAGATGGAGCATTTTAGTTAAGCGTGTTAATATTTAAAAAGCAAACTGCTGTTAAATCATGTTATGCATTCCTTCACTAGCTACAGTATATCAAAAGGGTTTTCATGCCACCCCCACCCCACCCCACCCCACCCCACCATTTCACTTCAATTTGTTTTACATAAATGTAGATCCAAAAGGCCCCCTTCGATACCCGATTTAAATGCTTCCGAGTTCCTCCTCCTCCTTTCTCCCGGTAACAGATCACATCCTTTCAGCTTTGCATTTCTTTCAAGTCGCTTTGTGTTTTCAGGGCCCGCTGCTGTTAACAGAAAGAGTCAAAGCGTATCTGCGCCAAAGGAAGAGCCAGGGGGCCCATCACACGCTGCCTTTCCTACAAACAGATTTGTACAATTTTGTTCTGCTTGCACACAGGGAAACTCAGAAACGTATCCATAACCATCCACTTTCACTGAAAGTTTAAGGTGAGCTTAGCCTCTTGTAAGATCACGCCAGTCCAGAGGTGCCCGAGTTCCAAACTGTCACTGCTGATGGGACCGAACGCGACCTCCAGCCCAGGGTTCCCTTCGGAGTGTCCTCCTGGCACACACCCTCCCAAGTAGTTTTTAAAAATGTGGTTTCTATGGAGCCCTTACTTGGAATCCAATAACCCCTTTTCCTCCGGCTTCACAGATTAAGATTATTGCGAGCAGCCACTGGCTTCTTTGGGGCGCTCTGACCTCAGGGTGCCTGCCCACCTAATTCGCAACGGACAAGCAGCGACCACGCCTGCTGGCTTCGCCTTTCGCAATCCGTGCGCTGCCAAGGCCAAAGCCTTCCTTCAGCTTTCTTCCTCCTGGCTAGCAGACGAGTCCTCCTGGCTCGGGCTGCTGCCTCCGGAAGGAGCGTCGGCTGGCTCGGAGCCCAGCCTGGCTTTCTTGGCTGAGGCTGGCACCCCCCCCTTCTGCAAGATCTCCGTGGCCTCGTGCTCGAGGACCTCCGAGGGAGTCAGCGGCTCCAGATGAACGCTGCCTTGCTCGCTTGCGTCCGAATGGGCGGAGTCCGGTTCTCCCCTTCTCCGCAAGAACTGTTCAAAGCTGACCTCTTCGTCGCCGGATGCCAACTGGGTGGTATCAACGTTCACGTCTGCCAGCTGAGCTTCATCCAACTCGGCCACCTCTGCCTGGACACCGGGGCTGGCCTGCTCCGGACGAGCGCCGCTGTTGTTGCTTCCGAGCTCCGCCGAGTCCGCTGCTCCTCCTCCTCCTCGCTTGTCCAAGGCTGCCTCTCCACAAGATGAATCTGCTTGCCAGCCTGGAGCGGCAGCGTTTTTCACAGCCGACGAAGAGGGACTTCCTTCACGCTCACCCGCAGCTGGATTTCCAACAGGGTCCCTCGCCATTCCGGCTGCAGAGTTTTTTGGAAAGGTCTGGAGCTCAGCAGTGGGTGACTCTTCTCCGGAGACACTTTCTTCACATTGTGCGGTTAGAGACGCTGTGTTAGCCCCGTCTTCGATTCTGTCATCTCCTTCACCTGTGAGGTCTGCAGAATCGTCTGAACGAGCCGACTCTCCTAAAGCAGAGGCGTTTTCCATTCTTTCATGCGTGGCAACCAAAAGAGAAACATCGCTTTGGTTTCTCGGAGGGTCTGCATCCCTTGCTGCCTCAGGCGCTGCGGGACCCCCGGAGCAGGCCGCGAGCACCGGCCCACAGGAGCCTCCCGCGGCGGCTGTGCGGCCTTCCTGCTCGGCAGCCACGGGGCCGAGGTCGCCCTGATTCGGGGGGCCGTCCCCCGCAGGGCCTGCCGCGCTACTCAGGCTGGCTACGAACTCTGAGCCACAAGCCCCCTCTGGGACAGGCAAACCACCTTTGCTTTCAGCAGCTAAAAGACCAGGATTCTCCGGGCTTGCGGAACCTTTTACACCGTGGCCTTTGGAGCCTTCGGAATAGGCACGAAGTTCTGAAGCGGCTGCAGCAGATGGCAACGTGCTGCCTTCCTCTTCTGCAGCTGAACGGTCTCCGTCTGTCGGGCTTCCCAGGCTGCTGGGGCTGCTTCCTCCAGCACAGTCTTTTGAGCAGGCTTCCGGGTCCGGGCCAGAAACGTCTTCCGCAGCGGGAGGCTGCTTCCCTTCGCGCCCAGCCACCAGCAGGCCTTCATCGCGCTGGTTTCCAAGGCCCCCCAACGCCCCTCCTCTTGCAGGGCTACTGGGGTGGGCCTGAAACTCTGAACTGCATCTATTTTCTGGAACTGGCAATTTAGTTTCTTCACTGTCAGCAGCTAAAGCAGTGTCGCCGTTCTGCTCTCCAGGAAGATCTGCTTTTGTTCCTCTCGCAGTCCCCTTCACCTGTGGGCTGAAAAAGCGACATAAGCACCTTAATTACTTGACTGTAATCAAGCATGCTAATTGCTTCAGCCTGTTGGGCGCTGCGGGGAGCATACCCTAGGCCCCCGCGGTATGGGGTGTCTGCGGGCTCAGGTCTCTCCCGGCTCCTCCTCGTAATCTATGTGAAATTGCTGGGCGAGCGCCTTTGACGGCACGGGGCGCGGCAACGTCCGTCTGCTGGTGCCCAGTTGTGCATCTCCACCCCTGGCCAGGCAGGTGCTGCTGCTGCGATGCTGGCCTGGGGCCGAGAGGGTCTGGGTGGGGAGGAACCGGCTCCGGCTCCGCAAGGGAGAGCGGCTTTGGGGACGTGGCCCCCCAGGGTCTGGGGATCTGTCATGGCGGATTCTGAGCAGGGCAGCTCTTCCCTGGACAGGACTGTGGCGCAATTTGGGGACCCTCCCGGACCTGCGGCTCCTGCTCGAGGAGCAGGTGGCCACTGTGGCTAAGGGGGCCTCTGCGCAAGTCCAGAGCCCTCGGGAGAAGAACAGAACTCCTGCTTGCAGCTCTTTAAAGCAGCCACCCGTTTCCCTGGAATCGCCACCCGTTGCATGACCCGTTGCTTCTGCCACTCCCCGTTTCAGAGCACCTTGCTGCCTCCCAATCCAAAGAACCGCACACCCCAGTTCAAGACTTGCAGAAGCCCAGAGGTCAACTTCGTATTTGCACTCACCGCATATTATTAAAAAAGCCCCAAGTCCAGTCACACTTTAATTTGTGGAAGACCTAACTATTTTTACCTTTCTGAAATGGATGCTTTTCCTTGCTCCTCACGTACAGCGGGCCCTGAACACTTCTAAAGAGAAGAGCACAATATAACATAGCATAGTGGTTTCTTGGCTCAATATTCCCATTTAACGCCACCACGAACAAATGAACGCGATCCACAGCATGCCGTATCCCCCACAGAGGGCCGCAGAAACACCAGGAGGAGGGAAACCCTTGAGTCTGCAGACGCGGAGGCAGCTCCGATCTCGATCAGGAACGTGGCAAACGTGAAACCGGCAAAAGAGCTGGAGGACCATGCAAATGCAGACGGCTCAAGATCCCGGAGAAGCCAGCGGGCCAGGCGGGGGGGGGGGGGGCGTGCATTGCAGCGGAAAGGGGTGCAGCGGCTGCCTCGGAAGCTGGGGTGCTGTGTGCGCCCACGCGGGGTAGGCAACCCATTACGCCAGGTCCTGCTCCTGGCCAGGTTTTTACATTCAGCACCACCGCTATTTCCTATCTGCTTCCTCATGCAGCAGCACGGGAGCCTTGCCGTCGTCCCCCTCCCCCTCCCGGACCACTTTCGGCGAGATGCGGACGTGCTCCGGCGGCTCTTTCCGGCCACCTTCAAGGGCAGCGCCAATTTACAGCCAGAACTGGGGGGGGGGGTCTTCCTCCACGCTAAGAGACGCCAACGGAACACTGTGCTACTGGCAGACGGAAAGGGTGGCTTTTACGGTTATCATTCTGAAGCCCATCCTCTGAAAATCTAAAAGCGGACATTGCGTTTGAAAGCCGTGTATTTTCATTAGGGGTTATTCAGTAGTTAATTGTTACGGCTGAACTTACACATCTTCTGATGAATACTTTCAATAGATGTGGCTACACAAAGGTTTTAAGACAAAAAAAAAGGGACTACCTCTGACTTTTCTTCCATTTCATTTTTCAATAATGCATCCTTTGCTAGGCTAAAAGACAAAACAACATTGGTTGGTGTTGACGTTGATAATATGCTATCTAAAACTAAAGTGAAAAAACACTGACATGTACTTTTAAATTTCAAACTGTTTGAAAACCTCCATTAAGAGTTACTGGATCCTACGAAACCAGAACCTGCCCGTGGTTTGACTCTTGCCAGAGCAGCGTGTCACAGTGGCCCAACATGGCGCGAGGCTCCCTGCCGAGAAAAGCCCACCGGGGCTCCTCTTTGTGCTGGTCACCTACTCCGAGGAGGGAGGGGAGCGTGTTGACACCTGCAACGTTTCTCTTAGTGCATGAGGAGGAGGAGTGCACGAAGCTCACTGACCGTGTCTAACAGTCTCAGCCTTGTGCACTGCCTGGGAAGGGAAGAATATAAGCTGTGCTTTCTGGGTAACTCCACCTCAAAACTTTCCTATTCCGTTGTAAGCTCAAGCGAGAAAAAGATTTATGATCCCACTTGCTACCCTCTCCATCCTTTCCCTGAGGCGGCGGAGGGAGGCCTGGTTACAGGTAGTCCTCACTTAACGGCCACAATTGGGACTGGAATTTCGGTTGCTGAGCGAAGCGGTCATTAAGCGAATCCAACCCGATTTTACGACCTTTTTTGCGGCAGTCGTTAAGCAAACCACGCGGTTCCCCATTGATTTTGCTTGCCAGAAGCCGGGCGGGAAGCTCAAAAATGGCAATCATGTGACCACAGGACGCTGCAATGGTCATAAATGCGAACTGGTTGCCAAGCGCCCAAATCATGATCACGTGACCGCAGGGATGCTGCGACAGTCCTAAATGTGAGGACCGGTCGTAGGTTTTTCCAGCACCATCGTAAGTCCGAACCACCACTAAACAAATGGTCAATAAGCAAGGACTACCTGTATATCATCAAGAAGAGCGGCTTAAACGCCTCCTGTCTGGCTTCTTGGGGGCAGTTTTTCCCCAGCTCCATGTTCTCCTGGCAGCGCAGCAGAGCTGCGAGAACGTTTGCTCACACAAAGCACAAAGCAAAGAAAGAAGAGAAAAGGGACAGCCGAGAGTTTCTCAGCTGGGCCCCTGGTTGTGGCTTTTGCAAGCTCAAGAGCCTTCTTTTCTACGTCAGACAATGGCACAGGAACAGTAAGCGAGGCTGCTCCTCTCTTCACCTGCTTTCAACCTTAGTTTACAAGTGCAGCTCCCGTGCAAAGACCAGGGACGCTGCCGCCTCCTCCCCACACCCTGTTTTTAACAGGTCCAGAAAAGCGGGGGGGGGGGGGGGGAGCCTTGTGCTCCATCGACGGATCTTGCCCAGAACAAAGAGGCTGTTCTGCGACACTCTGTGCCCAAACGGGCAAGACCCCAACCTCTCGCTTACAGCGCAGGTTTTTCTGCAGTAATTTTTCAAGCCCAGTCTGGACCCGAGATTAGCTATGCATTATTCAAACGTATTGACTTCCAAGCAAACAGCTTATCACCCCACCAAGATTGATTTTTAGTGTTTAGGGAAGAGCAATTCCTCTGCACGGAGAGCGAGAAAGGCACGCCTCTTATACAAACATGTCCTCTCATCAGTTTTTGCAACCCAATTTAACTTTCCAAAGGCTTTTTACTCAAAGAAATGGCCGGTGATGGTTATCTTCTTTGTGGATGCAGCGTAAAGTGAAATCTAATTCGCTGAAGTATGGCGTGACACCAGCTGCATCATTAAACACGATTCCAATTTGTGGGCCAGGAAAGGTGCCACCAATGTTACCCGTGAGGCCCTTGGGACGAAAAGGGTCTGCCAGCACCGGAGTCGGTCACTGCTCGTGCCCCCTCTACCCGTTCAAAAGGGCAAGTGTCTCTGGCCCTGATATTTTCAGCCTTTTCTAAACCTCCATGGTTAGAGGGAGGGGTCGGAGTGCCCATTACAGTGGGGGCTTCCTGCTACTAGAGGCAGTTCGGTGCCAAATCTGGGGAAAAGCTTATCCTAGAGGGATTATTCTGGTGGCTGCTCCCGTAGGCATTGTTGGTCAGAAGGAACCACAACACAACGATCTCTGAGATGGTGAAACGCTTCAACTGCTGCTGCCTGGGACCCTAAAAGGGTTTTTCTTTTGAGGAGGACCCCAGAGCCACCTTCTCCCAACATGCCCCTTGGTTCCGGGGGTGGGGAGGAGAGCAAGAAACCGAGCCAGTAAGGCAAATGGTTCCACGCTTGTTAGCAGAACGTGAAAAAGGAAATGTGCGTATCTAATCCGGAGCACAGCCAAACTTGCTTTCCCACAACCTTCTCATGTAGAAGCGAAGAACCTCCCCATCCACCCAGCTGACCAAAGAACGGTGTTTCAGAAACTCACCCAGAAAGGTCAGCAGCCGCTAAGGAACCCAAGGGAACTGGAACGGAGAAAAGAGAGAATTCAAGCGTCAAGGCCAATGCCGGCGTTTCGCTATCCCATCAGAAGCCGAGGCCCCAAAGACACCTACCGTGTTCTACAATCACTTGGCAAGTATGAGCCTGACTTTCATTAAGGTGGGTGGCCATCTTGTCCAGGCCAGAAACGTCCGTCAGGAAATCACAGTTAAGGCAGACCACAGTGGTGCCCCTGGGGAGGAAAAGGGTCGGGAGGATGAGACGGACAAGGTGACCAAAGCACGTGCGTGCCCTTGTTGGGTGCCCTGTCAACCCTGTTAATGCCCACGCGGGTGAAGCCCTTGCCTGTGGGAGAGCCCCCGCTCCAGATATCCCGGGGCTCCACACGGCTGTGGGCTCCCACAACCCCACAGTCACCGCTTTTGCGCCGCTGAAGCAGCACCAGTGAGCACAGGATTATTTACTTCCCGGGAAGCATGCTAGGATGGCACTGCACACTATCAAAAGTGCACAGCTTAAATTAAAAAAAACTAAAAGGTGGTTACCTCAGTTCATCTGAATGTGTCTTATAAATCCAAAATCTTTTAGTTTGACGAGCACTATGAAAGCTAGAAAAAAACAGAGTACCTTAAACTGAATTCCTGAAAAAATGACTTGCTTCTACCATAAAATATAATACATGAAAAAAAGCTACAGTCACATGATTTGTATAATGCGTCTCGTATAAAGCAGCACATTCTGTGCCAACATAGTTAAACAAAAGATGAAGAAAAACTCAAAATTCACCTGACAAGAGGCTAGAAAGATGTTCTAGCAGCCCCTTCCCTGAGGGGAGGAAGACCCCTTCCCTAGCACCCCTCCTAACACATGCTGGCACAGCCATGCTTTTCCCACAAGCCTTTAGGGCACACCGTGCAATTCAGCTGGAAGCAGCCAGCCAGGGAGGGGGGGGGGTCAGGGAGATGGCGGGTTTTATTTTGTCCGTGTTCATATCTAGGTTTTAAGGCAGCTGATTTTATATGCCTAAACAAACACCACTTCGCCCAGGTAGGATCTGCTAGCTGGAAGGCTAAGCGGTGACGTCACGCACCCTCAGCCTCCCCCCCTCCCGTCGGCCTGCAGGCAGAAGGTTTCTTACCTCATCATGTGATTCACATAAGCTTTACTGCAACTGGTGCCATATCTGCACAAACTGCAGCGGACGTACGCTGGGAAGTGACTCGCAAAAGTCCGGATGTCCGAGGAACACTCAATGCACTTCTGAATATCGGCACACCTAAGAGGGACCAACGTCACAACGAGTTACCAAAGGGTAAGTTAATTCTCACATCAAGCTACGGTCGGCTGGATACGAATCGCTCAGCTTAGATCGTGGAGCCAAATCCGCTCTGCAAAGCGGGTGTCTGGAGCTGGAGAAGCCCCGGGGTCTGTTGAGGTCCTGGGAAGAGTTACCTGAGGTTATTTAGCGCTGTGTTTGCAATCTTATTGGTCTTCTTGCTGCCGCCGCCGCCGCTACTGCTGCTGCTGCTGCTGCTGCTGCTGTTCTTGCCTCCCCCGCTGCCGCTCCCCCCCAGGGTCTGCTTCTTCTGCATGCTCAGCGGCTTCAGCCGTGCCTTTCCCTTACTCGCGTTCAACTTGTTCTGCGTCTTGCTGTTCGCCACGTTAGTCCCGGGAGACAACAGCAAGGTAGGCGCGTTCGTGTTCGCAGGAGACGCCGTCACAGACGCCGGTTGAAGGGATCCAACGGAAGCTCTAATTGTCACCTAGAACAGGAGACCCCTTCAGCGTCCTCCACCTCACAAACACAAGCGCTGACCCGCCTGCTCAGGTTTCAAAAGGAGTGTGGGCATCCTTGTTGTTTTAACACACAAAGGTAGCCGTGGCACGAGACCACGATGCCCTGTGGGTGCCTCCAGGGAGCTGGGTGGCAGGGTGCTCTCCGTGGAACTAGTGCCCGTCCAATTTCAGCAGAGGAAGAATCCAAGCAAAGCCTCTTTCTCCCTCTCCCCCGCACACGCTTTTTCTGGAGCTGCAGCATTCTCATACGTCACCCACAGAACAGCCGAATTCCGACACAAGATCGGGGTAGCTGGAATCTTACTGTCAAACCAAGAAGGGGCCAGAACACACGGAACGACCTGTTGTGTGACGAGGGCTGGGCTGTTACAGTAACTAAAGCAACGTCTCCCTTCATCAGCCCAGAGTAAGACGCTATACCGTAAACTCTCTATTCTATTGCAAACTTATGCCTAAGCCGACGGGAAGGTAACGGGTATTGCCAAAAGGTACCCAGGACTTTTTGACACCTGTACGGCTGGTGAAAAGCAAACTCATGGAACTGTTTTTTTCTATGGGACACCACCACCATCACCGTGAGAAGAAATACGCACTCCCACTGAAGAGCTGCAGGCCAACCAGTCCTTACAGCAGAGACTCTCAAAGGGGCTGCAAAGGCAGAGCCAACCACGCCTACTCTGTCCCACTGGGGAGCGGTTGGATGAGACCCCTGCCGGCAGGCGGCTAAGCGGCCCCAGCCAGGAAGGCGGGCGCAAGACCCCCCTGGGCTATTCCCTCCCAGGGACCTGCACAGAAGCAGCACATTGCATCAGGCAGCCCACTTACTTTGGTTCCTGGAGGCAAGCCCTCTAACTGAGCGGGTTTTTTGAAGGTCCGATGATGCTGAGATTTATGGTCCAGTTTTTCTTTGCACGTCAAGAACTGGAGTCTACATTTGGTACAGCGATGTACTCCCTTTTTCTTCAGGGGAAAAAAAAAAAAGGGGGGGGGGGGTAAAATACATGGATGCTCATCCCAAAATAGTAGGACAGACCACCAAGCTCCATTTTAATAATGCTGAATTCACAAGTAGAGTAATTTTACGTTGAAAGAGGATCTGAAATTGTAAGAATTGTGGCCACTTCCAACGACGCCTATAAAGTAACATGGATTTAACTATATTCAACGTTCACACTCCCTCAAGTCTTTGCCAGGAGTAAGGAGAGTTTTGCTGCCTTCCCAGAAACAGATCTCTTCATAAATACTCCTTGCCTGCTCAGCTTCAGCCACCACGGGCGACTTCTATTAGCCGTGCCCGAGAGGCACATGGGCAGGTCTCAAGGCAAGATGTGGGGCAGCACCACAGCACTGGGCTGCAGAGGCGGTCCAGTTTGAACAGTAGCTGAAACCATCTTCTGTGGGGAGGAGGAACTAACGGGGGGGTGGGGGGGTTAACTATTCTTTGGCTCCCGCTTACCTCTCGCAAAGATTATGAACGTTACCTGATGTCTCATAAAATGATGCATATAAGGTGCCCCAATTTTAATAACTTTAAGGCAAAATGGGCAAAGCAGGTTCTTTGTGTTTTCATGAACAGATCTGAAGTGTTTTTCCACATCTGAAAATGCTGACGATCTGTAATTGCACACCTAAACATCAATATAAAGAGAGGGGGGATATTTACTTCTCACAACCCTTCTTAGGAACAACAAGGCAAAGACAAACGTATGTCGAAAAAAAAAATGTTTGGGAGTACCTGACAGACGTAAGGCATTTCCCCAGGCTTGTGATTGTCTTTCATATGCTGCAACAGAACTTGCTCAGTTTCAAAAGAGAGTTCACAGATTTTGCATATAGCTAAAAAAGAAAATAACCAACAACTGAACCAACTTTTTAAAAAATCAGAACACTGGAGTGGCGCAAAACTACTGGCATCTGTAATTCAGCCATGACTCTCAAAGGGAATTTATCAGAACCTTAGGGTTTCTTTCAAATCAAAGATGCCCTTAATTTGGCTTCTAAGTGAAAGCGAACAGATGCATATTATTCACCGCACAGATATAACAAGATCAGTTGTTTTAGTTAAACTGTCACATCGACGTCGTAAGCCATACTCGCTTTAAAAGTGTAGGTCTAGGGCTGTGTTTGGTGTTGTTGCTTCCCCACCCGTGGGCAGACGGCTGAGAACGTCTGAAGCTTGGTCCAGCCCCCGTGTCAAAAGCCCACCAAGGTTCTCATCTGGGGAAGGCCCCACCCCCCCGCCATCCTTCCCAGCCAGGAGGACTCACTGGAGGACTCGTGAGGTGTGTGGGTGCTTTCAATGTGGCACTGCAGCTGGAAGGGGGTGGGAAACTGGCGATAGCAGTGCTGGCAGGTGGTGTGGCTTTCCCAGCTCTCGCTGTTCTGCTTCTCAAACTCCAAGTGATGCTTCATGTGGTTCATAAACCTGAGAGGAACAGTTCACAGCTCAAGCAGCTGCTTTTAAACGGAGACCATTAATTCCATGCACTGAAGAGAGATGGAGGACCCTGCTGTTGGGCACACTGTATCAATGGGTACCCTCCGGTCGGTGGCTCCAGGGAAAGCCTTTGCATAGGTGAGTGGTCAATTCGTCTGTCGGGTGAGTGGAATCCAAGGAACCCGAAAAACAGTACATGAAAGCATGCTGGCGCAACCACTCATCCATGGTTGAGCAGCAGATGAAAACAGGTGGTACTTGAGAGATTCTAAATAGGAACTAGGAAGAGGCGGCGGCCCCGGGGCTGGGTCGTCATAGGCACCCTAATCGTGGAGGATTCAGCTTTCATTTTCTTTGGGACTTGGCCACCGGCGCAGCCTCTTGTTTTCCCCAACGTCTCCACCTGAGGTGTTAGTATTTAGACCTGCTGCAATGCTCAGCTGTGATTTTATCCCCTTTGGGTTTATTGAGCAGATCTCTTTGAAAGAATGTGAGTTCAGTTCTGCTAAAATTAAACATAACCTAGAACAGCACATAAACCAAGACACTGCTAAGGCCTGCAACCCTCCACCCCGGCTGCCCCTCAGCTCCAGGCCAGAAGTACCTGATGTTGCTTTTGAGGACCTTCATGCAGCTGGCGCACTTGAAAGTCGTGTGCGTCTTCTGCTCCTGACGCACCTGCTGGAGGTTCCCCTCGTGCTTGCCGTAATAGAAGTCATTCACTAACATGATCAATTTTCCTTTTTCTGTTTCAGCAATTTTGGGTGATACACCTGAGCAGTCCATTTTGGTTATTCCCAGAAAGGTGTGCACCATATCAGGACAGCAATACTGAAAAGACCAACAGCCACCGTAAGTTCTGGGCAAAAGTATTTACTGAATCCTTAAGAATCACTAAGAAGCTAATCAAGATGCCTCTACAGATTTTTATTGAAATTGGATATCTGAGTTCAGAGGACTATAAAAAAAGAGTAACACAAATGTTTAAATACATAGACATGCTACACATTTCAATTTCCAAGAAAACCCTCTTAGAATGTGACTGCTTGTTACTTGCACTTAAGAGCACTTCATTTCAAATAAAAATGATCAAACTCCAGTTAGCAAATTACACCACCATGAAATGAAATTACTTCTGATGGAGGGGGGGGGGCATATAGGAAAGCAGGCCAAAAATTAAGAACAGTAAGGGCGCAAACAGGAGACAATGCCACAAAGCAATCTCCACAACAGAGCCAGAAAAATCCAGGGAAGGTAATAGCTGATAACAAGTTGCACAGAATTTTTCACTTTTATACTTTGCCTGAGCCTTATTTCAGCTATGGGAGTACGGGCTAATACTAAGACAGTGCTTTCCAAACTGCCGTTGGTGACACACCAACGGCGGCAGCGCGGCGGCGTGTATGGCGGTGGCGGCCTCACTAAAACGTGGAAGTGCTGATGGTGTGCTGCTGCCGCCGTGCACACTGCCGCCACACACACCCCTGCGCCACCGCTTCACAACACACTAAACTGTGTGTTGCGACACACTAAAGTGTCGCGACATACAGTTTGGAAAGCTATGTACTAAGAGAATGAACTTAGTGTGCATTTTCTCACTGGAAATGGGAACGTGTATTCATCTCAAACAGAAAGTGTGGCAGCTGAATAAGCTATTATTTAAAATAGTATCTGTGCAAGGCAAACGGAAGAAACCTTTAAAAGCCATAAGAAAACAGAGTCACCTTTATCTGTGTCCAATCTTTTCTTTAAAAGTACAGAACTGAATAAAACAGTCCCAGATTTTATCATGTTTAGAAATGCCAAGTGACCCAATGTCACTTTTATAACTGTGTTTTATTACCTCCCCACCAAAGATATTTACCTTTATATGATTTTTCAATGGCTCCAAAAGGTTAAAATGAATATTACATTTTGGGCACGCTTGTGGAAAAGGGGCTCCATTCTTAATGTTACTTGCAGCAACACCTGGGGAAACAGAGAAAGGGATACGTTGTTATTTATTGTGTGTGTGATTATGTGGGACAGATACATTAAATACATCATTCCAAAGGCAGCATTTAATCCATCTGACAACTCAATAGAGGTGAATAACGCCCTTACGTCAATTCCCACAGACCAGAAGCTTCGACGCCCTTCTTCTGCTTGTAAGTGTTTCAGGGCAGCCTTTAAAACGCCTCCGGACAAGCTTTCCCCCACCCATGACGTTTGACGTGCGTCTGGCGATCCTACCTTTCTCGAGCAGGGCCGGGTCATTTGGAGGTCTACCAGGGGACAGGAGAGGCGACTCACGCCCAGAGCCCGTTTCGTTGGCCTTGGCCTTTTTGGGAGCAATACTACTGGCTTCAGAAGTGGAGGGACGCTTGGATAAGCCTACAAATGTTTTAAAATTTGAATTTAGAAAGCTTTTCATAGCCAATTGCTGCTCAGCCTCTCAAACTCCAGGCCAGGCCTCCTGCCCATTAAAAGTGGCCCCAGCAGGCACAGAATCGGTCCACACGCACGGCTCATGCTGCAATCCAAGACACCTTTTCTCAGAAGCCAGTCCTGCCATGCTCCACGGGGGCGACAGGCAAGGAAGCCCCCCCGCGTGCCCTCCAGAAGGGCATTCTCCCAAGAAGCGCCCTCAGCTTTACTCAGACGGTCGCCCAACACTTGTCAGTCCCTGCCTGAATACTGTGAGCCACCCAAATCACAAGGAAAATGAAAAACGTGACTTGGACATACCTGTTGTATTCATGGGTGACCCACTCTGGTATTGCGGCCCTCCTGAATTCTGCCTTACGCCAAAGGTCAGGCCTGAAGTTTTATCGGGGGTAACCTGTGGAGAATGTGTCGATTAGCTCAGCAATGGGACTCTTTGGAGTATTTTTCTGTTGCCATAGGAAGAATTCAACAAGTTTACACATTTCAGTTCCGTGCTCCCTTCTGGCAAGATGTACATTCAGCAGATACAGTGCTGTCCTGCCAGGCAGCTTCCTCCTTCCCGAAGCCCCGCAGAGGTGCTCCGTCTGGCCCGGAGGCCCTCTTCTGCTCCACTGCCTCGTGTCCTCGCCTCTTCCGTCAACCAGCCTCTCACGTGTGAGGCCTCAGCCGCCCTTCCTCATCTCCTGCCACAGGAAGTCCCAACAAGGAATGCAACCTTGAGGCGGGGTATGCCCTGAACCTCCCCTGATGACTCTCAACCCTGCTTCAGGGTCTATTCAAACATCCCTATTTTAGAAAAGTAACAGGTGGCTACTCAGCAGGAAACCTGTTTTCTTTTATCTCACCAACAAAACGACCTCTCTGATAGGCCTGGAAGCAGATCAGAACTTGCTGAACTTCAGGGAATTCGTGTAAAAAATCCCAAGGACGCTGCAAGCGGCTGCAGCCCTCTCGGGCTCGGGGGGCTCTTGCTGCTGGCGCGGTGGGGCAGCCCTGAGGTGGAATCCCTGGTTCAGGAAAGAGAACGTCATCCCACAGTTCCCAGGCGGCCTTCTACCCGGGGGGCGGGGGGGGCAGAGGGTGTGAGGCTGCAGGAGAGCGAAGCCCCTGAAGACGACGCTCCTCGTCTGCCATAGATGAAATCTCAGACTAGATGGATAAGCGATTTCCCTTTCAATCTCATGGCTTGACCAACCAACACCATCTTTTAGCCAATTAAAGCTGATGCATCAATCAATCTTTAATTAACTATGTTAACACATAGTTAAGCCACAGAAGTGAGTAAGATACCTAGTATAGTCACGTTTCTTTCTGAAAAGCTGAATTCACCTTTGGTGAGTGAGTTTGTTCTTCAGGGTTCCTCTTCAGGACACGCCAAGTTAACACAAGCATGTGGCCGCCAGGGCCAACCCTGCTCACCAAGTTGCAGGGGAACAATCAAAGATCCTCTCCGAGGAACAGAGGTGGGGCCACAGCTGCTACTCACGGGGTAAACCAAGTAAATTATTAAAGAAATCAAATCTACCCGGTTCAGCACAACGGGCTGGGCTGTTACGGTGGCCACTGGCCTGGAGGCAGACTGAGCTGATGCAGGAATATGGAGGTTCCGCGACAACGACTGGGGAGGGGCAGATTTATTGACTGGCTGAGAGATCCCAGCGCTGGACTTGGCTTCTTCCTGTGGCGACGAACATCCCGAAAGCGGCCTCTGCAAGACTTGAGAGGTTCCCGAGACGCTGCTGATGCGCGGCTGTGGCTGAACAGCTAGAGTACTAGTTGCGGGTCTGCCCGCAGAGTGAAACCCTGGAGAAACTGCCACAGCGCCTGCCATGTGGAACGAGGAAACAAGTTATTACATACTGCTAGAGTCAGAAAACTTTTAGATTTCATTTTCAGGCATCACTTGGAGAACATCGTACCTCTTTTGGGGGCACCATTCTGCACTCCGATTCGTGATGAATTCGGGTTAACTCTGTTCAATATATCTGTTAAAAAGGGACCGTTACTGCTTTCAGAAAACAAAGGAGAAGGAAAATATGCTCAAGGGAACTTATCAATATAACCCAAAAGAAGTAACGTCTCACGGTGAAGTTGCACTGATTCCTAAAGAAATACCCAAATGCTTCTCATTCCTGAAAGCAGCTGCAGAATTCCCTGCAATCATTCCAAGAATGGATCCAAGAGCACAGGAAACAGTTACGCCGGTTTAATTAAAATATATTTACGCTACGATTCCTACCAGTTCAACAGGACTTCTGGGTCAACCTATTTAGGACAGGACTGCAAATAAGCTGGCTAGCCTATTAGCCACTCGGCATTCCACTGCAGCCCTAACTGCTGAAGCTTGTCCTTTCCCTTGTATGTGCCCCCCAATAGTTCAAAACAGCCCCTTACAGGTATTGGTTGGTTTGGAGCTCAGGAACTCCCCAACGAAGATCGGCTCGTCGTCATCATCGTCATCATCGACGATAATTGGCTTTGTTTTCTGTTGCCAGGGTTCAAGCTCTTCCTCTTCACATTCCATGAAAAGCTCTGCCATTGTGGAACTAGAGAATAAAAGACAGCAGCAGGTGGAACAGACAGTTCTTAGGAAATAGGGGTGCATAGCTGTTCCAATCTGAAGCAGGAAAGGTTTCCCCAACTACAGGAACCCCGCACCCCAGCCCTATGTCAGAGCCAAACAGCTCTGTATCCATGAGCAGCAGCACGAAGGCTGCTTTCTCTCAGCACACTGAATTTCAACCCAGCAGACCACGCTTCAACCAAGCACGTTCCACAAACACAGCTCGTACGGCCAGTTTGAGGTTCAGCATCAGGCAAAGCCAGAGACTTAACTGATTACACCCAGCCTCAGCTAGCATTGAATCCTGCACGCAGAGGTCGGACCATTGGTCCATCCGGTCCAGTCCCATCCCTCCTCATTGGCACCAGCCCGTGCTACTCTTTCACGGCAGGCCCCCGTTAGTCACATCTGCCAGCCTGTCCGCCTTTAACAAATCTTACTCGGTCCTTGAACAATTTCCCTGAATGAAAGTTGGGAAGAAACCCAGATTTTCCACATTACGCCAATTATTTCAGGCTGGCACAAGCATCTCAGGTAAAGATCAGTAGAGAGAATTACCCAAAAAACAGGCAGTTCTGTTGTTCCACTGAACAGCATTCGTAGAATGACTTCAGTGACACTGTTGTTATAAAAAGGAAAGCAGCACACAAAACCTTCAAGTTCTACAAGGCGGTTCTGACCACTTGTAAGATCAAAAACGTTTCACAGGAGAGCCCTCCATGAAGCCCTTCTCTGCAAGGGTTAGTGCAGTTCGGAGGCTTGCCAATTTGGCCTCCTATCCCCTGAAAGGGATTAGAAGTGCCCAAGCAGGGCCCACGGAGGCTCCCAGCCTGGACCGACCCTGCAGATAGGATGATTAACAGCCGCTGGTTATGGAGCCTCCTCCTTTATTAATTTATCTAATCTTCTTTTAAAACTCCTGAAGGAGGAGCATCACCACAGGAAATTCCACAGCTGACTGCATTACCTTCCATCTCTCCCAGATTTCCCTTCATTGCATGATTTCGCTCTGGAAGAGCGCGGAAAACCCGGCTTCCATTTTCTCCAAAGGACAGGGGGCCTTTCCGCACCCCATACCAGGCCCACCGTAGCAACAAGACCCCTCACCACCTCCCTGCTCCCCCTTTCTTTTCTCCCTTGGTGCTTCCTGGCAGGAAACTTGGGGGCCGGGCGCCTTCCCTTCCCGCTCCCACGGTTTGGACGAGACCCGGGCCCGGTCTCTGCGCCTGACCCCGCCGGCGACCCTCCGACCAGGCGCGGGTACTCGAGGGCTACTCCCTGATCCCGCCTGGCGCCCCCTCCGACCAACCGCCCCGCTTTGCCTTTCCCGCCGATTTACCCAGGAGGAGCCGGCTGAGGAAGGGATCGCGGGATCGGGGCCTGCGGCCGGCTGGCTCAACGCGGGTGCGGGTCGCCGCCCGCGACCGGGATCTTCCGGGGGCCCCGAGGCGGCGCGGGGGCTCGTCTACGGCGGGGGGGGCTGGTCTACGGCGGCAGCGGCGACCTGGCGGGGAGAGAGAGGCGCGCTCCGTTATCCCCCGAGGCCTCTCCGGGGCCCGGCGGGCGACAACGGCCCCGCTTGGTAGGTGGGCTGAGGGCCACCCTTCCGCCTTCTCCCTCCGGAGCCCTCGCGACGGCGGGGAGCGCCCCGCGCTGACAGGCCTCGCCGCCGCCCGCCCTGGGAGGGCCCCGGGCCGGGCGGCGCCCGCGGCATGCCGGGGAGGAGGCCGCGCTCCATCCAAGATGGCGGGGCCGGCTGGCCGGTGGCGCCCTCCCGCCCGGGCCCGGGGCGCGGCTTACCCCGCGGGCGGGCGGCGGCGGCGGCGGCGAGGAGGGGGAGCCGGGCGAGCGCGGGCGGCGGCGCAGGTCGCTCGGCCATGCGCAGCGCGGGGGCGGGGCGCATGGAGGCCCCTCCCCTCCGGCGGCCCCACGTGGCCCGCGGCCGCGCTGCCCGGGAAGGTCCGGCTGCCCCGAAGGGATGCGCCGGGCTGGTTGGCCGGGCGGCAGAGCCGCCCGTTCGCACGCGCGAAGCCTGCCCGGACCCAAGGAACGGTAGATCAGACCCGCTGTCTGGGCGGAGCGCGCCGCTCCTTTGTTCCCCGCCTCGAGCCCCCGCGCCTGAGCGCAGATTACGAGCGCCGCCGGGCTTCGGCGGCCCCACCCAGGGAGACGCCCCCCCCGTCAGATGCGCCTCCCTGGGCGGGCGACGGGCCTGGTCCGGGGGGCGCAGGCACGTCGGAGGAAGGGTCGGGGTCGGGCCCGGGCCGCCCTCGCCCTTCTCCTCCCGGCCGGTTGGCCGCCCCAGGCGGAGATCAGCGCGTAATGCCATCGCGGGCGCCGGGTGGGGGTTGTGGGCAGGCCGGCTTCTGCGGGCGCTCGGCCTTCCTGGACGGTTGGGGTCACCTCGAGGTGGGCGGCGGGGCCAGGCTGTGCCGTACTAGCGAAGCCGCCCCCGGACTCGTAAGCCCCCGACCGCATTCACACGACACGGGAGCAGAAGGCGCGGAGTTCGCGCGGGATTCGGATGATGGGCGGGCCTGCGTATCCAGAGTCCCTTCCCGAACATGAGGACCAGCCCCGCCGCCTTGGCCGCGGCCCTCGCCTCCCTACGGCCGAGCGGCTTCTCCCTCGCCTGCCTCTCCGTTGGCGGCGTAACCCCCGCAAGGGCCTTCAACGGCCGGGGCAGCTGAAGCGCTTCCTGGGCGGCGGGGCGCCCCCTCCCCAGCTGGCCCCGAAGCCGGCGCCCAGCAGCCCCGCGACCCTCCGGCCCTCCCCGGCCGCTGCTGGCGGGAGGGCGGGGCGGCAGGCAGGCAGGGAGAGCGAAGCCCCGCCCCCGCGCGGAGGGATCCCGGGCGGGCGGCGCGACGTGGCGGTGCTGCGGCCGACGCGGCCCTACAGGTCGCCCGGGAGGCCGCGTTTTCCGCCAGGGAGGCAGGCCGGCCGGCCGGGCGGCACGAGAAGAGGACGACCACCTGGTTGGCTCCGGGCGCGCCCGACGGGCCACCCCGCCCGCCTCGGCCGAGCGGTCGCGGGAGCACTCGGAGCGGGGCGCCGCGGTCCGGCCCGGCGCCGGCGAGCGGGTGAGGCGGCGGGGCGCGGGCCGGGCGCGCGCGGCCTTTGTGAGGCGGGGGCGAGGGAGGCCTCCCCGCTGACGGCCCGGCGTCCCTTCCCGCAGGTCGCGGCGGCGGTGAAGATGAACCCGCAGCAGCAGCAGCAGCAACGGCTGGCCGCCATCGGCACCGACAAGGAGCTGAGCGACCTGCTGGATTTCAGCGCGGTAGGCCTGCGCGGCGGGGGAGGGGGCGGCGGGGGCAGCGGCAGCCCCCCCACCCCCGCGCTGAGGAGCCGCGTCTCTCTCTCTTGCAGATGTTCTCCCCCCCCGTGAACAGCGGGAAGGCCCGGCCGACCACGCTGGGGAGCAGCCAGTTCGGCGGGGCAGGTAAGGGCCGCTGCGGGGAAGGAGCCCCCCGCGTCGCTGCACGGCCCCGGCCCGGCCCTCTCCGACGCGAGCGGGGCCGCCGCGCCTCGCGCTCGCCCGACTCGTGACCCGCCCCGAGCGGCGGGTGGCGGCCTTGACCAGAGCCGGCGTCGGCGGGTTGGGTGGCTGGGCATCGGTGGCAAAGAGGAGCGGGACCCCGGCTCCCTTGGGCGAGGACCGTCCCTCGCGTCCGCCCCGGGCGTGCGGACTCCCGCCCTTCCCTACGGAGGGCGCGCTTGGGAGGGGAAGGGGGGTTGCGGGGCGCGGGCCTGGGGCGCTGCTGGCGCCGCGCGTGCGGGCAAAGCCTGCCCCTCGAGCCCGCGGCGGGCGGGCGGTTTTGTTTTTGCCGGCACTCGAAGTTCAGGGCTGGGCTAAGTGGGAACGGGCGCGTGTCCAGCGCCCAGAGTGGACCGGAGCGCCTCGTTGCTGCGGCCGGACCAGCACTCCGCGCTGCGCCCTTCCGCCACTGGGGTGCTGAAGCTAGATTGCCCGCGAGAGAACCTCTGCACGAAGCAAGAGCGCAGTTCACGGGCTCCGGGCAGCAGAATATTTTCAGGGGCAAGCAAAGCGCAGCAACTCTTAGTGCACGCTTCGTAAAGCGTTGAAGACCCGGATGTGCTGCGGGGGCAGGGGCTAGATTTGGGGCGAAGTGAGGTTTTTCTGGATTGCTCTGCTTGGCTTTACCCTCGGCGGCCACTGTGGGGTTTTACTCTTCGTTAATACTGTTTTTAAGTGGTGGTAGTGGCCCAGAGTTTTATTGGTGAGATGGGCGGCCAGCAAAACTGACTAAATAAATAAATGCTCCCAGATTATGAAAACGTGCATCCTTTTATTTTGTTGATTCTCCAGGTAGCCCTGATGTTTGTTCCTGGTTGTCTCTTCACGGTTGATGGGGAAGATCAGCCTTGAGGAGACAACTTTTCCTATTCTGCTTCTCTTCACACAAATACTTTGCCCAACGCAACTGGCCCTCTTGTATTTCAGCTTGTTGTGTGAACTAGGCCATATTAGGGTTTAATCTAGCTTTCTTGTTTTGCTTTTCCGTGGTACATGGACACAGCCATTGTGATGGCTTATTCCGGTATTCTTCGACTTGGCAGTATCACAGCCTCCTACAGTTATGAAAGAATTTCTAGGATCTTTCCTAAAGAATAAAAGCAATTATCGTATTGGTGTTAGGGTTGGGCAAAAAGAAATACACCGTTTGACTTAAGAGGGATTTAATTTTTTCTCAGAGTTTGTGATCCCACAACTGCTTACTGTAGGCAAAATGAAAAGCAAAACCCAGAGCGATTTTTCTTAGGGCTCCGGCATTGCCTGGTTGAGCTGAAGTGGGGAGGGGTGTCAGCACTTGCTCCCTCTGTACACCGACCAAATGGGGGAGCCAAGCCCAGAGCGAGTTTCAATAGGCGTCCTGCTTCGCTCTTTGCAAGCATGATAGTTTCCGTCCAAAAAAATGGTGACACCCCCCCCCATTGCTTGTGATTCTCCCAGTCTAGTTTTAGAACCCATGTCCGATGAACTGGGATAGTTTATCATGTGCAAATGCATATATATATATATATATATTTATATTTATATTTATATATTTATATTTTGTACTGTTATTAATGCTTACCATCTTATCCCAAATGATGGTTGCTAAACGTAGCTTCTTATTATACTACTTGGTAATATGTAGATGTAGATTTAATCCTTAGCATAAGAAGCAGAAGTGGTTAACCTAATGATAATTAGGTTTTTAGGTTTCACTTGTCGCTTGGCAAGGAATTTCCTGTACATACTATCTGCCTAGAAATTACAGTGAAAATTAGCAAAGCTGTAAACTAGAGAGCTATGTTGAGTGATATCCTTAGTTTTCTCTATGAATCTCTTCATTTAGTTTCTAGAAAAGAGCAAATGGTTCTGTTACATCAATACGTGCTTAAATTTTTAACATCTTAAATATTTTCTACATCTGACAATAATCCTTCTGTATAAATGTTGAAGGAGGGACTATATTTTCAGAAATTATGTTTCTGATCTAATTCTAAATACACCTTTTTGGAGGAGTTGATTTAGTGACTGTTCCTTCCCAAATCTTGGGGTTTTTCATATCTATGAGTAAGCCTTGCATGTGTGTTCTATGTGCTGAATATTAACTAAAAATTTGGCATGTCGTTCCCTACTATGTGCAACTTTATTTTAACACATTGAATAATTCTGATGGATTTTGTGATTTTGAAAATTTTATAACCTGAAAATGGGATTTGACAAAATCAACCTGTATTAAATTTTAGGAGCAAGCGATAAATATTAATACAATGCTGTAAAGGTAAAGGTTCCCCCTGCACATTTGTGCAGTCGTGTCCGACTCTAGGGGCCGGTGCTAATCTCCGTTTCTTAGCCGAAGAGCCAGCGTTGTCCGAAGACGCTTCCGCGGTCATGTGGCCGCATGACACGCGCGGAACGCTGTTACCTGCCCACCGAAGTGGTACCTATTCATCTCCTTGCATTTGCATGCTTTTGAATTGCTAGGTTGGCAAGAGCTGGGGCGAGTGCGGGAGCTCACTCCGTCACGCAGGGCTAGGGATTCGAACCTCCGAACTTGCAATCTTCCGATCGACAAGCCTGGCATCTTACCCGCTGAGCCACCACGCCCCTAATACAATGCTTACATGGAATCAAAACCTCATTATTTCTGTTTTGATCATGAAAAAACGTCTTTCAGAACTTTAACTTGCTATGCCAAATCATATCCATACACCTAGTGTAATTTGACTCATGAAGCCTTTCCTTGTATTTTTGTCGTTCTTACATAGACTATAGCACAATGTTCTACTTTCTTTGTAGCCTTTTACCTTTATTTTTTAGGCCAGTGTCTCCAGTGTAGAAAGACATCATGACTGAATTATTCTAATTACTTTCTGGAAATTAATTAAAATAATTTGATTTGCAGTTGGGCATATATCATTGAAGAACATGCTTCAGTTTTTTTGGCAGGTGCTTCATGGCCAATATTTAAGGGAATTATATTGTCCTTTGTCGATGAAGGTTCTCAGTCATCCAGGTGGAACAGTCTGTAGCTTGAATCATGTCAACTGGATTTCTATTTTCTCAGTGGAAACGTTTCGCTCCTTATCCAAGACTGAAAAAGCTTCTTGGATAAGGAGCGAAACGTTTCCACTGAGAAAATAGAAATCCAGTTGACATGATTCAAACTACAGACTATATTGTCCTTTGTTTAAGTATTCCTCTTCCACTGCAGCTCAGCTGTCCTATACAACAGATTTGTTAGCTACTCTTGTGTCTGATGTAATGTAAACCCACATAACAGCTGGCAGTTCTAGTACTCAATTCTAATGGATGTTATATTATTCAATAATACTCTAATATTACATAATTTAAATTGCATTTGTTTCTTACATACTATTTGTTTACTGTTTTGACTGTTTCCGAAGATGAAATTAGTACAATATTGACTAAGGTATTTCCAGTAATTCTGCATAGGGTGTTTCTCTGTTTTGTTAATGAGAAAGGAATACTGCAAAATCAGTTGGTCAAGTTGTTGCCTCTTGCCATCTTATGGTTCTGCATAGAGCCAGTTTGGTCTAGTGGTTAATGTGCTGGGCTAGAAAACAGGAGACGGTGACTTTGAGTCCCGCCTTAAGCATGAAAGCTGGCTGGGTGACCTTGGGCCAGTCCCCCTCTCTCAGCCCAACTCACCTCACAGGGTTGTTGTTGTGGGGAAAATAGGAGGAGGAAGGAGTATTAGGTATGTTCGCCGCCTTGAGTTATTTATAAAAAATAAGGCGGGATAAAAATAAAATAAATATCAGCCCTAAAATTCATTGAATTGAAAGCAGCAGCACTTTGAATAGGATTTGTCGATAAAAATGGTTAAAAATCTTCATAATCCAAGCCTTCTCAACAGCCCTTACTTAATGAAACACCTCCTCGCTTGTGGTACCGATCACTCCAGCCCTGCTGATATTTCATTAAAACAGAGCGTTCCAAACTGTCGGGACAGGTTAGTGCAGGGCTTTCCAAAGTTCCGCCGCTTGTGACACACCGGCGGCGGTGGCGGTGGCGCGCGCACGGCGGCGGCGCGGGGGGCGTGCGGCAGCGTGCAGCGGCGCGGGGGTGTGTGCGGCGGCATGTGCGTGCATGGTGGCGGCAGCGGCTGCCGCTGCCTCCGTGCGCGCGCCGCCACTTCCGGGTGGTGTGGCGACACACTTTTGTGTCGCGACACACAGTTTGGAAAGCTCTGGGTTAGTGTGTCTGCTGCAGTGTCTGGGTGTGTCGGGGCTGCTGCTGCCTCTGAGCCCTGCCAGGATTCCGCGCAGGTCCTAGTGCCCGCCTTGTGCCTTGCTGCCTCCAAACCTGCTGTGATTCCGCACAGGTCCTAGTCCCTGCCTTGTGCCCTGCTGCCTCCAAACCTGCCCTGCCAGGATTCCACGCAGGTCCTAGTGCCTGACTTGTGCCTTGCTGCCTCCAAACCTCCTGTGATTCCGTGCAGGTCCTAGTGCCTGCCTTGTGCCCTGATGTAAGAGAGTGTTGCGAAATGATGCATGTCTAAAAAGTGTGTTACCAACATGAACAGTTTGGAAAGCTCTGCATTAAAAAGTCAAAGTTTTGTTCCAACATGTATCTGGCCCTTAGATTAGATTAGTTTAAGTTGTCCTACAAATTTTTCCAACTTTTTAAACAAATTGTTTATACTTAATATCATTTTTGTCCTGTCTTTCTTTGCGCCTGCCTGGAATCTGTCAGGATTGGGGCGAGTTATAAATGCAGTGCATTCAATCAGTTTTTCTGAATATTCTGACAGCATTTTGCAAATGCATTTTTAGGTATGCTTTGAATATCATGTGTTTGAGATTTGGCAGCTTTGACATAAAACATGTATGTCTTTCTCTTTTAATGGTTTCAATATTATTAGTCTTTCTGATTACAATTTGAGGCTTAAATGGTATTTAATTTTTTAAATTTAATTGGGGGAAACATACCTACTGTATGTTTTTATAATATTATTATGCTTAATTTTAATACTATATATTATATCGATCAGACTACATGATGAGCTATCTGATTTGGTAGGCCAATGGGAAGTCATGTCAGAATCTTCCAGCATTTCCTCAGAAATGGGAGAGCAAAACAGATTGCTAAAGACATCTTGTCTTAGGGAAAGCTTCCAGTTTCTTATATTCTCATACCAAAACCTATGTTTCTGTTTTTTTTTTGTTCAAGTTAAACTGACATTTCTGTGGTTCAGTATAAGAGAGTGTTCAGTTAAAAACTGACACATCTGAAGTTGCTTAGTAGATCAAGATTAGAATTTCTGCTGTAATAAATGTCTTGGTGAACTATGCAATACCATGCTGACCTGAAGCCATTAAAATTATTTTCCCCAGAAATCTTCCTCACTAGTAGAACAGCTCCTGTTTGAGTTGAGGCAAATGAAGAGGGAAGGCATACGTCCAGAGCTCTTTGTGCCAAGGCTGGCCTGTTGTGGCAGCCTCCTGTGCCAGATGCCATGCCATAAAACAACACGCCAAGCTATACTCCATGCAGAGTCAGCATGATAGTATACTGTCCCGGTCCTGTTTACTCAAGCGGGCAGCATTTGTCCAGAACTACAGGGAGATGTCTCCACTACACAACAAACAGGTTTAAATGGAAGCATTCAGGCAGAACTTGAACTTAGAATCTTAAACCTACAAAACAGTGAATTCCAATGAATTATGGCTCTTTCTTACAGAACTCTATTTTTTTCTGTAACGTTTCGTCCTGGGATTCAAGATTGTATTAACAGTCTGGGTGATTTCTGCTCGGAGATTATCTGTTTGTGGAATATGTCACCTACTTCAGATAAAATTGGGTGGACAAGAAGGCTTGAATAGTGTGTGAGAACGTGAGCACCCTATACCCAATCCTACCTAGACAATGCCCTTAATTTAGGTTTATATTGGTAGCATTCAGTCTGGGTAGGGCACACAGAGCAAGTATGCAGCCTGGACTGATCCCCTTTTTTCCACAGATGACTGGAGAATCCTCTCAGTTACATTACGTGGGTCCTATTGGAAGACACCTTTCAACTAGCATTAATGTGTTGCTGTGGCTTGTAGGATTCAATAAAAGTTTATGGTTCTGCTCTTCATACTGTGCTTCAAAATTCTAGTTCTTTTAGATGTAGTTGCTGTAGTAGGTGTAGATGGTTGCATGTAGCCTGCGGGATCTGCCATATGAATTCCTGGGAGGTTGTAATACATTCATAAGTACCTGATCACTTGAGGAAATAATTTAGATATGCAAAATGAAATGTCACTATGCCTGCAGCATTCTGTTCTTTGGCTTAATACCTTTAAGGTTTACTTGACGGCTATACTTAATGTCAGAGCAGAAAAATCTCCCCTCTTGCAATATTGGTGGTTATCCGTCTTGGTATGATTTGATAAATAAACCAAGAGGAAATTCTGTATCCTGTTCGTTTGTTCCCACTAGCACTTGAGTAGCATCTCTTAGATGGTTGGCTCATTTATGGTCAGAAATTTTGGCTTTTTGTGATGTGTAAATCTCTGATTTAGAGGTAGCCTATTTTGTGGAAAACAATTTTAATGTGTTAATTTGTTCAATGTTACCCTTTCAACCCCCAAAGGATATGTGAACTCAACTGCATTCTAAAGATCAGGGATGTCTAGGAACTCCTCTGGACTAGACAGAGGACTACATTATGCATTGCATCAAAAGCCTATTTTCTTCATTTTCCTTGACATTCACTTAACATCTTCACTGAAAAAAGTGTGCTCTTTTTGCTTCTGATTGTTTATAGCTTTGTTTGCCAAATACAGCAATACAAAACATTCATTCAAGTAATAAAATCACCAATTATCTCATCCCGTACAGCAAGGAAAGATAGATTTTCGGTATGATTAGCAAGTAACAATTGTATCACTTCTAAAAATGAAGACAGCAGCTAAACCTTAAATTTGGTGTGTTTTAAACTTGGAAATAGAGACATACATTCTTACCCTAGGGAGTGTATTACTAGTAGCCGAGTCATGAGTGACATTTGTGACCCAAGACAGACAGACAGACAGACAGATGCGAAAGCAAAATTGAAAACTTCATTAAAACTCTTGCAACCTGTAAATTAGAGTTCTCAAACTTAGTGTTACCGTGACTCCCCACCAATAAAATAAATATACCACTTTTAAAAATGAAATTTTAATCTATAGAAAGGTAAAGGTTCCCCCCGCACATTTGTGCAGTCGTGTCCGACTCTAGGGGCCGGTGCTCATCTCCGTTTGTTAGCCGAAGAGCCAGCGCTGTCCGAAGACGCTTCCGCGGTCAGGTGGCCGGCGTGACGCGCGCGGAACGCTACATCAAGTTAAAAAATGGAATCTTGCCACTCAATAGAAATAAGCAAAAAAAATTTTCCAGTAAAATTTAAAAGCTTATTTTTAATTGAAGGGTGAGCTTCTTGCATATTTCCTGAAATTAGGTTTTATTTTGAAGACAGCCAGTTTCATTCCACAAAAGTCAGAGAAAAAAAAGAAAAGAAAAGAAAGGTGCTTCCTTGCCTTAAATCAGCCCTTTAAATGCTGCCGCTTGTGAAACCGGCAGGCTCTAAGTTGCTTTGGCACTCTCTCCAGACTGAGATCACAATCGCAACCCCTCTTCTTTCTTTTCCCTTGGTCAGAGCCTTGTGTGGAAACCTCCTGGCCTTTGAGCATGATTTCTCCCCGAGAGGCAAAACAGCATATTAAAGAGAAGAGCACACACACGCATCCTGCAGAATTGTGGAACTGTTGCTGCTTTGCCTCAGATGGGTCAGTCTGCTCAGAAGAGTGCAAGAAACTCAACTGCCTGGCCGTCTCCCGTCTATTGTCTCACAAGCCCCCAGGGTTACAGCCCCAACTTTGAGAAACACTTTCCTAGGCAATTTCTTGAATATTACTTTACAGAAACTGAAGGAGGCCTTGAGGATTGGCTGAGACTCGCAATTTGCCCACTCTGTGAGAAACTGAACATACAGGAGGTATATAACAATGTGTTCCCCATCCCCACTTAGCAAATTTTTAATAATAGATGTCATGAAAATAGATCTTCTCTATAAAAGGAGCAATTCAACAATTGCTGATGTTTTACTAAACTAAAATATTTATAAATTCTAATAATATTAACTTTAATACATCAGAACCTGAAAAAAATACACTGCTCATTAAGATTTGCGTAACACATCAGTTGATCAGACTTTATTGATCAGAAGCATCACTGGGTAGATGAGTAAATGCTGCCGCTTCAGAGGGTTGGTATATGGCACATGGGGTTGAATTATCTAGATCAGTGTTTCTCAACCTTGGCCACTTCAAGCTGTGTGGACTTCAACTCCCAGAATCCAGCCAGCATGGCTAACGGGGGGGATTCTGGGAGTTGAAGTCCACACAGCTTGAAGTTGCCAAGGTTGAGAAACACTGATCTAGATTGTCCTTTCGCAAACGTTTTACCCAGAAGCAGTCTTGGGGTACTCCTACATAAAAATTATACAGCTATATTGCACAGCATGCAGAGTTTAAAAATGATTTTTAAAAAATCACAATATGTTGCAGAACCCCTAGTGAACCCTCACAGAACCCTAGGGTTCCGTGGTACCAGTTGAGAAACGGTTATCTAGATGAATTATGGCAAATTGCTTTGGCCTCACTTTCCAGAAACTAACTTAAGCTTAGTAGCTTATTAAAGACTTGAGCCATAAAATATTTTCTTTCAGGACTCTTTTTTTTAACCAGTCAGAAAGCAATTAAGTAGTCTAACACGTAATTACTATGTCCAGAGAAATTCTTTATCAGGTTATAACAACCCAAAATTAAATTCTCAATTAGAGTTTATAAACTTGTATTTCATTATCAACAGCATTATTTGCAGGCGTTCTGTTCCAGCGTAAGCCTGTTGATAAGGAAGTCATAAATAACAAGCCCTTGAGTCTCTTGGAATTGAGGGGTTAGATTCTGGAGTCGGCGGTCCAGCACTGCTGTCTGTCCGAAGTTGGTACCTGCGTTGGTTTCTCCTCCTCGCTCTGTTGAGACCGATATCGCTGAAGCAGCCCATTTATAAGGCTCCATGGGGTGTTCATGCTTCAGCTGCCCTGCTGTTCTGGAGTAAGTTGCCCATGTATTGATGGAAATAGTTATGAAGGAGGAGGCTGGGTACAGGAGCAAATACAGTTATATCACACAGGCAACCTCATCCTCTGAAAAAAAAAGTGCTTTGTGCATGCCAAAAACCCACCTGACATTTTGTGGATATGGAAAATAAAAATAAGGCCAGGATTGCAAATATGTGAAAAACTTTACACGTATATTGGTTTCCAGTTATCAGTTTGCAGATAGGTGAAACTGTTAAGAAGACTGCCAAAAATGGGCCACCAGTATTTTACATGTTAAACTCTTTGCAACTAAGTAGGTACAACAAACTACTTCTCTCAGATGGGAAAAATATTCCCAAATCAATTTTCTGTGGAAAACAGTTCTGTCTGGCGTTAATCTTTTAAAGTTAATATATGAAGTGCATTTTAACTGTTGAAGATACATGCCATTATTTTCCCTGCCCATATTATTTAATCATGAATATGATAACATGTTATTTAAAAATTGCTTAATCCATTTTTTTAGTCAAAACATTCTGCCTGAAATAAAAAAAACATTGATTTAATAGGGCTCTATTGAATGATGTGTGTAGTAGAAAATAAAAAACAAGTCAGTGAAAGGTGGTCTCAGAACTTCAGGAGATGAAATGGCTGATCAGGGAGGAACAGGTTGAAAATTGAAATTGTTTGGATGAATCTGTTCTTAACACAGTGTGTGTTATATTTTGTTACAGAACTGTGCACTTCTTACATCTTGTCCAAATAGATTTACGTAACTGCATTAGGTTTCTATTCTTTACCTGTGACAATTGGGCACTTTTGACCCTCTTCTTGTTTCCCATTTCCTACAACTGAGGGTGATTGTAGGATGTTGTTGTGGTATTTGAATAAAGTTGGCTACCCTTTATCTCACTGAGGATTTTACTTGCATTTTGTCATATCCGCTCCTTTGCGGAATCCTGAAATTTTAGCTAGCAGATGACTTAAAAGAAGACAAATGCCCCTCTATAAATGTGATGAGGACAACAGCTGTTGTATTTCATGTTTTTTCTTTGATTGCAACTGTGGAAAAATGCAGAAAGTTTTGTCATTTGGGGGTGGGGAAATTGGGTTTATAAAGCTCCATTTACAGCCCAGCAGTGCTTCAGTTCCCTAAATACTAAAGTTATATCCACAAAAGTTGCTGTGTCAAAAATTAAGCAGCAGCAGATTTGTGAAATTGTTAAGACCCCAGTTTTCTTAACGGCTTTTACTTGGCTGTGATCTGATTCCTTTCAGTTAAATAGACACACAGCAAAGTAATTGCCAGCATTTACCTACTGACTCTGACATTGTGGGGAAATATGATAGCCTGTTTAAAAGACTTCAATGGTCGTCTTTTTTAAAAAATAATTGCCTGCATATAATAGAATATCAAGCTTTATTTTGTCCTTGATTTATTTAGGATATACTTATTTACTAAAACAAGCTGCATAACAGTGACTGGATCTTAAGAGTCTCCTGTACAGTTTACCAATGCTTTTTGCGATATTATCATTTTTTTCTGAGGACTTTACAAAGGCAGTAGCAATTTCTCTCTTAGTGTTAAATACTGTTTAATATTTTATTTCAGTAACAATTGGACACATACTAAAACAACAGTTTCACAGCATTTGTTTGTTTCCTAAAAGACTTAAAGACTTCAGTATAAAGTTCTGTTGCAAGGTAGCTTGTCACATCTTTGGAATCTGACCAAGTGTTGCGTTGGAGCGAATGGACTCGTCATTTTTTCACCAGGAATGTTCTGAGTTGTTTCCTATGGACCACCTCATGGTACATCTCTATTAGTGAACATGTTTCTCCACCCATACTTGAATTACAGCTTTTCTGGCATGAGAGTCCCTTTCAGTTGAGCTAATTTGATGTTGGCTTCAGGATGAAAGCATTATAGGCAGATATACCTCGGTGGTCATTGTTGTGGCATGGTGTCCCAGCCACGACTGAAACCTCGTTCAACATGCATAATTTTGTATTGAAATAGATAAGGCAGTTGAAGTAGCTCGCTTGACTCCGGTATTAAGGTATTCCAGTATAAAAAAATAACTTGGAATAGTGACCGCAGTTGTAAAGCAAGGATAGATCCTGTTAGGATTCTTTTGCACTAATTTTATCTCTTGCCTACATTTGATTTAGTAATTAATAAAGCTCAGTCTGTGATTTTGGAATGTTTATATTTTATACTTTGCCTGTATTAAAAGTACTGGACTTTATCAGTACCTTGCCTTTCTAGGCTCAAATATTGTATGAGTAATATTTGAAAGTAAAATAAATGAACAGTAATTTGTTTACTATGTGTTATTTTGCTTGAAATCCTATTAATTGAATTAATAACTACAATCAAATAAAATGAATTGCCTCTCTAAGTATTTGAAGAAGTGGATTATGGTATACAAAAGTTTATTTGTGTTATGGTTGTTGTGGGTTTTCCAGGCTGTGTGGCCGTGTTCTGGCAGTTTTGGTTCCTAACGTTTTGCCAGTTGCTGTGGCTGGCATCTTCAGAGGACAGGAGCACAGCTAGAAGATTCTCTCTGTGCCCAAGTGGAGGGTGTGTCTTCCTGCTGGTGTTTATATCTGCTGAGAGGTTGTGTGTCTTCTGTGGGTCATTTACAAGAGATTAGGAGAGGGTTTATTGTGGTGATTAGGGGGTGTGGTGCTGTCGAAATGTTAGGAACCAAAACTGCCAGAACACGGCCACACAGCCCGGAAAACCCACAACAACCATCGGATTCCGGCCGTGAAAGCCTTCGACTATACATTATTTGTGTTAGCTTTGATAGTGCTGTAGGACCTTACTGATCGCGATGGTTGAAGTTCAAGTTTGACTGTTCAAGTTGATCTGTTAAAACTCAACAGTGGCACATTTGAGTGGTTTTGGATAAACCAGTTGACTTGTCTGTGATCTTGACTGAGTGGATAGCAAGGATCAATCTGTTTAGATAACTATTGTTGGGCAGATTAAAACAGTAAAAAATGTTTGTTCCTGTAGAACTGACTTTCTATAGTAAAATCCACTTTTGCAGCAAGCATAATTGCCAATGGGAAGAGAATGATCCACCAGACAGCTTCTGGGTTTCTCTTGGAGATGGGTTGTATTCTGACCTACTAATGTACGTGTGTTAAAACTGTTTAAATTTGATCAGATATTATATTAAATTGGAAAAGTTGTTATACATAGAGAACATAACTTTTATAGCCTTTGTTTTTTAGAAATGCTAAAGTTCTGGCATGTTCACTTTCCTGTTAGAACTATTTTTATTTTTTCTATCACAAACCTCCAAACAAAGGCAAGTGTGGATTCATTAGCGACCAAAGTTGATTCCTTGTTTTCTGTCAGGCAGATTTTAATGTTGCTGTGGGATTCAGTGTGAGAGGATGGTGTGGGTATAATTTTAGTTTTTAAAGCAATCACAATAGTCTGTGAGCAGCAGGGAAAGTCTTGTCTTCAGAAGTGTGTGGCGAGAATTGAATTTCCAAGCCATGCTACAGTAGTGACTTTTTGTGGTATCTTGAATATTTGAAGTATAATTAACATATGGCTGCTTCTCTCATGTACACTGGAAAAGAAATACTGTGTTCCAGTGAAAGTCTGAAAGGAATAAAAGGTACTAGATGGAGCCATTCAAAGATTTCTATCCATGCAAGAGGGATATATATTGTTTATGCAAGAAATTGTATGTGAGGTGAATCTTCTGATTGCAGACATCAATATGCTTGTCACTAATTAATGTACCAGGTGGAAGCCAGTTGCTTAAGAGAAATTCTGTTTTGAAGAAAGTGTTTAAGAAAATAATCCAGGTTCTATTAAGCGCTCTAAGTATTACACATGGAATTAAGAGTGACTGCAAAGGTGTATTGTTTTCTAAGAGATGGCTCCAACCCAGCCGTCCCATACCTGGCACTCATCAGATGTTTGGGAGCTGTAGTTTCCTGAATTCCCACCTGCCGTAGCTTTTAGTCAGCCTAGGAAGTCTGAGAACTGTTGGATGCCAGGTTGAGAAGGACGACTGTAACCCAGCCTTCCATGAGAATTACACAGTTCTTCCTCCCTCTTTCAATTAGGGTATTATCTAGTGTAGGGTGAGTATCTCTTAGCTCTCATTTGAGTCGTAATTTTAATATCTGCACCAATTATTTTGGCATCGCTTGAGATTTAAGCACTTACACAACTAATATCATGTCTGATAGGGGGTTTTGTTTACTTTTCTTGGAAGATTTAGGATTTTGAGCCTGTAAATTCCCCTCACATGGGGATGCTGCCATTAAAAAATTCTATTTGTTGCTGTCTCCATCTGCTTGCAGGGAACAACTGTACCCAAGCGTCTTGGATGATATAGAAGAACTCCATGAAACAGAATAAGCAAGTAAGATACAACCCCACCTCACCTCTAATATAGAAGCAGTAGAACTGGAAAGTGCAGAATGGCTTCTGAGGAAAGATACTTGTGAAAAAGGATAGAAAGTTTAACATCAGACCCTGTGATCTTAAAAAAATGTTTTATTAGTGTTGGGCATAGGATTCAGATAAAATTAAAAGCAAGAGAAAATATATGCATCACCTATGACATTAGTTTAATTAACTTCTCACCCTCAAAATATAATAAACTACATTTGAAATTGGAGAGAATTTCAAAAATAAATTGTGATGATATATGACTAGCATTTCAAAGAAAATTAAGTATGTTCTAGTTTCTCACCAAATCACATTATTTTGTGTTTCTTCTTTATGTATTTGTTTACTGGGGTTTATATACTGCTCCAATAAAGCAGGACTTTGCCAAGGATGGAATATGATTAAAGACTATCTTACTGTTAGTTTTATGGTCTTCAAGGAAGCATGTCAGTATGGTGGATAATGCCATCATATAAAGCATTTGTGACATATAGGAACTCATATGCTTAGTAAGGATCTACTTGGATTGAAACAAGGAATGTTTATCTAAATCCATGTACATTTTACTTAGCTTTCACTGGAATTAATGTGCCAAGATCCATATGGACAATAATAGGTTGCAGGTAGAATGTTGACTGTTTTAGCCACGAAAAACACAATATGGAAAAATTAAATTTTAGCTGTAGCTGCTAAATCTTTTTTAAGTTACTTCAGATAAAATTCTGATGAAGTTTTTTTTTCCAAACTGACTTTGGTTTACTGTTTTGGCAGTTTATTCAGCTTATTTGGACTATTTAGTTATTTGGGATCATGGTTCGATTGCTATTTGTGAAATTTTGCAGTTGCTAGAGGCTTTGGAAGAATTGATTGAAGCTCCTATGCAAATAAACTATAAGAAGTTGAAGAAAGTTGATAACATAAATAGTTAACATGAATTTCATGTGAGCTTTGGGATAATGAGCATGAATGTTGTGCATTTGTAAAACAATGGAAGTTTGCTTTGAACAATATAAAATTAATTTATTTTGATTTTATAATGAAATCAGTACAATAGAGAATTCTGTTTCGGGTATATCTGACACTTCAGAGAATGTTTGGTAATGTTTGGTTGCAGTTGCCTTGGTGGTAGAAATAAACTTCAGGCATTGGAGCCCTAACTTGGTTCTTCTGTGTTTTGAGCCAAAAGTCAAAGAATTGTTAACTTGACTTTAGATTGATGGTTGTGGATAAAGATGTTCTACTTAGCTATATCCCTAACATTTGAAACCCATCAAGACAGAAGAATGGAGCATTTTTCACTCATATGGGCTGATAAAAGAAACTAATGAACATTGGATGAATAAATCTGTGCCTGATTTGCAGCAGTGGATTGCGGATATGTGTGACCTGTCAATATTTGATGTCTTGGGGGGGGGGGAGCCACAGGAACAAGGTAGATGAGCAATTGAGTCAGTTTTGGGCTAGTGTTTTGCTTACGAGGTAATTTTGCAGAGCCTTTTTTCCCTTTTTTGAAAACTTTGATAGTATATTATTTTGTCAATACTATTATAGCTCTGCATACTTTTTTCTTGCTAATCGGTTTGCTTTAATAAAAAAACTCATTGGAATGGAGCAGGTTTTGAAATGTTAAGTAAACTTATGGACTACTTTTTGCTGGGATGACGCTTTTTGATGTGTATATGTTTCTATTTCTGGAAAGGATCGTTTGGGCCATTATATTTGGTTTTAGTCTGCTGTAGTTAGGCTTTGACCTACAAAAGGCAGTTGCATCTCCTCAGTGAAACCAGTACTTCTATGAAACAAGTTCGAGTATACCTTTATGCCATAGTAGGCAAATAATTTTGATGCTGGTTAAGGGGTTGCGAGTTTCTTCCTTTTTTCCTTAACGCTGTTTCAGTAGATATTATTTTAGTTTACTCGGGCCATTTCTCACCTTGCCTTACTCACAGTAGTCCTTGCAGTCTATTGTAATTCCCTCGGGGAGAGGGACAAGTGGGAAGACGGGATCTGTTATAACCTGTTAAGAGCATCAGTTAAAGTGCTTCTAGGCTGCTTTTAAAGGCAAAAAACAAATCTAGGTGGCTTACCTAAGTAAATCTGATTGATTGTAAAGGTGAAGCCCAGGAACAGTTCAGTGAAATGCAAAATAATAAGAAAGAAGGAAGCAGGTGGATTTTCACAGCTTTCCTAAAAACTCATAATCATGGGACTTGATAGAATCTTGCTGGTTGGGAAGTGTGTTGTTTGGGTTGGGTGCAGTTGATTGGACAGCAAAGCCAATAGCCTTTTTTTTTTTTGGCATTACAGCTTTGGGTCTGGTTTGCCATAAAGCAGTAAGAAAGCAATTTAGTAAACAAAACAATACTTTGACATCATTATTATTATTTGCAAGACACTGAAAGACTGTTTTCAAACTATTCTCAG
Source organism: Charina bottae (assembly GCA_023362775.1). NCBI lineage: Eukaryota > Metazoa > Chordata > Lepidosauria > Squamata > Charinaidae > Charina > Charina bottae. Next base: position 24,027,647 of record JALMGJ010000010.1, on the reverse strand, counting down.
CAGATGTACATGATCACTAAAATATTTGAGGGTGTAAAAAATGAACTACCACCTGAAGATGATTACAATAAAATCATCACTCATTTTGTGAGCTAGGAATGTATTAACAGCGCTTTTCATTTTTCCATATTCTGATTTTTGCGTGATCACTTAATAAATCCAGTTTGGTCTAGTGGTTAAGGTGCTAGGCTAGAAACCAGGAGACTGTGAGTTCTAGTCCTGCCTTAGGCGTGAAAGCCAGCTGGGTGACCTTGGGCCAATCACAAACACTCAGCCCAACTCACCTCACAGGGTTGTTGTGGGAAAAATAGGAGGAGGGAGGAGTTTTAGGTATGTTACCCGCCTTGAGTTATTTGTAAAAGTAATAAAGGCGGGACAAATAAATAAATACATAAAATCAGTTAATCGGTTTTGGGAGAAGACTACCTACTGACCCTGTTTGAATCCTAAAGGATGTAGGCTGATTGAATATGAGAATTGTGTGAGTGTGAACTGATTTCTTTGGCTTATTTCCTCCTGTTTGTGAAAGTTGTTAAGTAAACTAGGGAACATCTGACTAGGATTTATTTATAATTTTTATTGACCTGTGATCTTTGATTTCTTTTCCTAGCTGCCTAGAATTTGAAGTTGATATTTGTTCTTGGCATCAAACACTGACAAATTAAGGGTCCTTGTTTTGTTATTCTCCTATATCCATCTCTAAGACCAGTCAGACTGAAAGTATGAAGAGATCTCTCTTCTGCTGAAATCCCAAGGACTCCTTGGAACAGAATTATTTTATAGTCTGCCAAGTCCTATTGTAACAGATTTTTAGCAAAGGTCTCAGAATTGTCCTGCTTTCTGTGGATTTCCCTTAAAGTACGTTTTAATAGAACCACATTAGTTTATTTTGGGAATGAGATGGCTGTTTTGTTTTTGCTTGTGGCTTTTATTTTTGAAATCTGTTGCTTGTAATCTATCTTGTGAAGTGTTGTAAAAGGGTTGGTTTGCTTTTTTTTAACTTTGAAAAGGAGACAGCAAACCTGAGGCCTGGGGCTGCATGTATTTCTCTAGCGCCTTGATAGCAGCCTTGATCTGCGACTTGATCGAGTCAGGTTTCTGACTGTTGAAGACCACTTGAAAAGGATATGATATGGCAATACAGCAGAGTACTCCTTCATGTTTATAAGTCAGCTGTAACACAACTGAGTGTGTATAATGTTTTTTAACTGCTTTTTGTTTTGTATTTATAAGCTGCCCATAGACTGTGGCGGTGGGCGACTATAATAAATTTAAATAGATAATAATTAATAATAATTAATAAATAATAACGGTGATGAATGATAGAAATGACTTGGGCAAAATCTCATTTCATCTTTGACTGTAATTAACTAAATGACTGTAGGAATTATCATCTTCCCATTTATGTCCAAGTAGCGTGTAGGCGGTTGTCAACTTGCTTACTCTGGTCACTCCTCCTCCTGCCAATAGTGGCAGTTTGCCTGTTCATAAACAGTTCTGTAAATTCACAAATTATGGCAAGAAAAATTATTATTAATATTAATTACATTTGTATACCTCTAAATCACTAAGGATTCTGAGAGGTTTACAGATAACGTACGTAAGAAACCATATACAATAAACATACAAGATATAAATACACAAGAAACAGATATTACAGACCTAGAAACATAGCAAAGAGAGCCATGTTAGTCTGTGGTGGCAAAAAATCAGGAGGCTCGTGGCACCTTTTCTGACTAAAATTGCATTAAATGTCAGAAAAGGTGCTACCAGGCTCCTGATAATTCTTGTCATAATACCCACAATTTTTCTATGTGATGATCTCCATATCCAAGAGCTTGGCTTTCCTTGTATCGCATTTTGTTCACACAAGCAAGAAAGGCAGTCATACTAATACTAATACATTTAGTATTAGAAACATGTTTGATAGAATGTCTCTCATAGGAGTGGAATCTTACTTGCATCTATACAAGCTATAGATACTAATTTTAGCACTATTTTTTTCTCTACGCAGTATATTTAATCAAGTCCATACATAGATTTTGCAAGCCTTTTAAAATGTATTGTTTTCTTTCTTTGCGCTGGATAGCAAAGATCTTTGTGTTCGCTGTGGTGGTCATTTTGCCTTGTCTTAGGGAGAAAAGAATCTGATATGCCAAGGATGACTTCTGTCGTTGTTGGTGCCAGCCACCACACTTCCTCACGTCTTGGACCAAGTACAAAAAGATTACTGCATCATTGTCAGCTGCAAAATGTGGCAAAGTTGTAGTGGACTTTGGCTCTGGGAAATGTTTTGGAAAATTGGCCTTGTATAATGATAACGTGCTACTGTGATCATATGGTGGGATTCCATTACTGTTGTAACTTACGGAGTTGTATTTCTCACTCAACAAATTACATTTCTTTGTGCTTTTTTTTAAAAAAATATTTATTAAACTTCTCGACCGCCCAACTCGTATATGACGACTCTGGGCGGTTTACAATGATAAAAATCACATATCATTAAAAATACAATAAACATATATTATATTTATATATATTTATATTTAAGTATAAAAATACATATATAAAATATAAATACAAGATGGCCAAGATCTCACTGTTGGCACCATCACGGTGCCAACCATCTCCATGCACAGCTATCGCCCCTCTCGCCCCAAGCCAGGTGGCATAACCAGGTTTTAACCCCCTTTCTGAAGGCCAGGAGAGTGGGGGCCTGTCTTACCTCCGGGGGTAACTTATTCCAAAGGGCGGGTGCGATGGCAGAGAAGGCCCTCTTCCTGGACCCTGCCAATCGGCAATCCCTCATGGACAGGGTCCGTAGCATGCCCTCTCTGTTTGACCGGGTGGGACGGGTAGATGTCATGGGGGTGAGGCGGTCCCTCAGGTATCCTGGTCCCATGCCATGTAGGGCTTTAAAGGTGATAACCAACACCGTGAATTGGACCCGGAAGCAAACTGGCACCCAGTGCAGCTCGCGGAGCAATGGTGTTATGTGTGCCCTCCTTGGGACTCCTAAGATTGCTTGCGTGGCCGCATTCTACACCAGCTGTAGCTTCCGGATACTCTTCAAGGGTAGCCCCATGTAAAGCGCATTACAGTAGTCCCATATCCGGGCCTGAAACCCAACTGAAAAGGGTCCAGATAATCCGTTTCATCCAGAATCCTCTGGAACTGCAGCGCCACCACTTTCTCAACCACCTTCCCTAAAAAGGGGAGGTGGGAGACTGGACGAAAGTTGTCCAGGATGGTGGGGTCCAGTGATGGTTTCTTGAGGAGGGAGCACACCAGCGCCTCTTTGAAGGCCACCGGAAACACTCCCTCCCCCAAGGATGAATTCACCATCGCCTGGACCCACCCACATGTCACCTCCCGAGCTGCCTTCACCAGCCAGGATCTAATTGACAAGTGGTGGCATTTACAGACCCGAGAACCCTGTCCACTTCCTCGGTCCCAACAGGATCAAACCGTTCCCAGATAATCGGGTAAGTACCCTCCCCACGCATCTCCTCAGACCCTGCTCCACGCCTGGTGTCCAACTTAGCATGGATTCGAGCGATTTTATCCTCCAGATGCCCCAAAAACTCTTCTGCACGGCCCTGTAGGTGGGTCACTGTGCCCACCTTCCCCAGAAGGGATTGAGTGATCTTAAACAGGGCCGTCAGGCAGCATTCTGCAGATGCAATAAGAGTATGTCCTGGGTACAGTATTACTGTATAAAGAGAATTCTCAAAACCAAGTCATTTGTTGTGTCACATTTTTCTCTTGGAAAAAAGTAATTCATTAACATAAGATTTTGTACCAATTTTATATAAATTTTAGCATAGCTGTTACATCCTTTTTACCCACAAGGGTCCTGTTATGTATCCAGGCAAGCTAGAGGAAGAATAAAAGTTACTAACAGTTACCAGGCGTAAAATCAGCCTCCTTTATGGAGCTTGAAAGTGAAGCAGTTGAACACTATTTTAAAAAAAATGATGAATGTAGATCCAGAGAATTCCTGTCTTGTAGTTTTGTTCTTGGTATATTGTTGGAAAGCGCTGTCAAAAGCAATAAGGCTATGCAGGACTTTGGATATTTTTTCCAGAATGGTATTTCAGAGCCCATGGGGCTCACATATAGCACTTGTCTGCAACTCTTCTTCTTTAAAGAAGCCATGTCTTTTCCCAGGATTCTTATAATGCCCTTCTTTTATTAATACTATCTCCCACTTGGATTTTTATATCTATCATATTAATTGTATAAATTGTTGGTTTATATATTTTATATTTCATGCTTTTATCTAATTTTACTTTGTTGTAAACCGCCCAGAGTTCCCCGTCGGGGGAGATGGGCGGTTATATAAATTAATTAAATAAATAAATAATAATTCTGCAGCTGCCTCACATGCTAGGAAAGAACATCCCTGATTTAAAGTGTGTCATTCACGTTCTCACTTGGTCTGAGGCACCTCTTTGGAATCCAGTTCAAAGTTGTTGCAGAGCCCTAGGAAGCATGCAAAACAACAATCTAAAGTTGAATCAGCACAGTCCTACCACTAAATGTTTTTTCGCTTCCAAAAAGCATTTGACAGAGAAGAGAACAAGGAAGTATTGAGTTTCATAACATTTGTGAATGATTTGGTGCAGTTTGGTCTAGTGGTTAAGGTGCTGGGCTAGAAACCAGGAGTCTGTGAATTCTAGTCCCACCTTAGGCAGGAAAGCCGGCTGGGTGGCCTTGGGCCAGTCTCCCTCTCTCAGCCCTAGGAAGGAGCCAATGGCAAACCAGGAGACTGAGAGTTCTAGTCCCGCCTTAGGCACGAAAGCCGGCTGGGTGACCTTGGGCCAGTCACACACACACACAGCCCAACTTGCTGCACAGGGTGGTTGTTGTGGGGAAAATAGGAGGAGGAAGGAGTATGAGGTATGTTCGCAGCCTTGAGTTATTTATAAAAATAATAAAGGCGGGATAACAATTAAACAAATAAATTTGCAATCAGGCTAGACTATGAAATATGCAAGATCACAGATATTACTAGGTGGCAAATGGATTGAAAGGAAATACAAAGAGGAGCTTTGCAAATTGGCTTAGTCATCAACAGGCAAATGTGATTCAGTGTAAGTAAGCTTAAAGCAAATTTTGTGAGAATATATCCTCACTAAATATATGTTGTCATCTAAATTGGGTGTGAATAGTCAGAAGAAAGCTTCCCTGGGGAATCTCTTGAATGCTTTCAGGAAATTGGAAGTGGAGCATAATTGAAGCTCATGATTTCCCCTAATCCTTGCATTTTATTATATAGCATGTGCTTTCTTTCTACTGATAGGTATGGAAGAACGAGCAGGGGCAATATCTTGGGGAACAAGTGGTCAGTCAAGTCCTTCATATGAACCTACAAGGGTAAGATTGTAATTTAACACTAGTTAAAGTTTTTTACAGGAATCTCCAGTATTTGAGCACTTTCTTGAACATGTATTCCCTTCAATTGGTACATATATTTGTCATAGTGCTTTTAATGGACAACGCTCAGTTACTTCCCAACATGAATAACTAACCCCCAGGTGAGGTACGGGATAGGGAGATTTGCGAACAGATCTGAAAAAAGGGTTACAGCCGCTGCACAGGTTTGGGAATGGGCGGCTTGGATCGAGTTCATCGCTGGGGAAGGGGGCCAACCCTCGGCTTCCCACCGTTTTCCCATGAAAGTATTTTCCTCTCCAACCAGAATATGGATGTTAGGTTTTCACTGGAAGAGCTTATTGATGGATCACTCTAATATATTTAGTAACAAAATTGTGAACTTGTTTATTGCCATTATGTTCTATTTATGCAAGTCTAGTAAAGCAATAGAATTCTTGTATGTAGAGTCAGTAATCTAGCATGCTTGTTTGAAATAGTTTGGCTCATGTTCAACAAGACAACAGTTTTTACTACTAGGATTAAATGGTTTTAAATTGTTAGTTGAACTGAGCACAAGCCTATGAAGGATGGAAGAAAGTAGGGACCTGTGTCCCTCCAGAGGTTTCTGAATTACAATTCCCAACAGCCTCAATTACTATGATTAATTATCAGGAATACTAGGAAATTTTAATTCAGTGGTACCTTTTGGACTAGGGGTTCATCAACCTTCTTGTAGAATGTATTTCAGAAAGTTCAAGCAAAAAATGATGAGCATAACTCACTTGAAGAGTCCTTTGATAACGAGAATTGTAACGTCTCCCTAGCTAGCTAACACAAGGGGAATCCCAGCTGCACTCTAGGTATTCGTGGCCAACACTACCGCATCAAGCCCAGATTATGACTTTTTTATTTTTCGTGAGAGTTCATATACTCTTTTCCTAAAGGTTAGCAAGTACTCTCTGAGATAAGCGGGTTATAAACATGTCACCACATCCTTAATTATTTAAGGCCTTAGGAGCTATAACTGTACATCAGGACGGCGTGGTTCTTAGGCTGCATGGGTGCTTCAGGTTACTAGTTTCTCTGAGAGCACCAAGTATATTGCCAAAATAATTTGTACAGTTATTCATGATATAAGCTATTCCCCAAAACAGGCCACTGACCAGCCTACTATTTGGTTTTGGTTTTCTTATGATTATCGTTGTCTTCGTTTAGAAATGTAAAGGTTGGTTGATCATCCTAAATGTTTTTTCTCTTACAGGAAAACGGCAGCCTTCTTGGAAAAAACTCCGATATCTCAACAGCTTTGGAGAAGCTGAAACATGAGGAGGTGGGATTTGCTTCTTGTGTGTGTGTTCCTTTATATTTTTACACACACACTCCCTGAAATGTCAAATGGGGAACTTTCCTGACTCTACAGGTTGCCCAGTAAATCAGTAGAATGAAGAAATAGTACCCAGTACTAGTACGCGCGTGAGAGAATCCTGCTAGAGAGAGAAGGCCTGCTGGCCATTTTGTCCCTTGCTGCAGATGTTGCTTATTGTGGCTCCATTAAGTGCCTAGCTAACCCTGGTACTTGCAGAGGAGAAACGTCTTACGGCTGCAGCAGTGGCTTCCCTTTCTGCCTTCCTTTTGGCCAGCTGGTCTAATGGAGAAGGTTCTATTTTAGCCAAGGGGCGGATAGACTCGGGGTAGGCACAGGGGAAGGGCCCAATTCAGGAACTGTGCATTAATTTGGCATGCAGAACATCTGGCCCTGCAGTATTGGGCCAATCAAGATGAACCCCGGCCAAGCTTTATGTAGGTGACTGGAAGTCTTGGTGGCTGAAGCGGGAAGGACAGGTAACGGTCAGTGAGAGCGGTTCGTGCGTGGGTTCCTGAAATGTCTGCTTTGAGAGATGGGATAGTCCTGGAATAGACGATGGAGCAATAGGCAGGTATTTATTGATTACATTTATATGACACCTAATCTATTACAGACTTACAGTGTTTTTAGTAACAATCAACAGCAAAACAGTTAAATAAATAAAAACATTTGCAATATAGAATCAATTAAAACATCCAACATAAAAATATAGGATAAAGACATAACAGATGGAGTCAACCAATTTACACAATAAATATACATACTACTACTGATATTAATTACTGATATTACTACTACTAATAAAGGATTGCTACTAATAAAGGTGGTGACAGCATACTATCAAATGCTCTCCAGAAGAGCTTCCAAAAACTCAGTATAACTGTCCATTTCTTTTTTTTTTAATGATGAAAATGAGGGATGTGTTCTATTACTCCAAAACTATCACATTAGTTATATAGGAAGCTACCCAAAGACTGCAAATTATAGGTGCTACCTGTCAGACAGGACCAGGTCACAGTTGCTAGAGGACACCCTTATGGTCATAAGCAAGTACCAACGTCATTAAGATTTTTCCTCAGTGCCTGTCATATATCTATTGCTGATTCTGAAGTGGATAAGGTGGAGGACTCTTCCAGGCCTGCCAGAAGTAATATAAAGACAAGCATAGCAGGAAGTTGTGACATGCATCCATGAGCAGTTGTAGGGTTTTGACAGATCCTTAGTTGCTGGCGTTCTGGTGAGGACTCAAGGCGAACTAGACATTTCCGAGGGAGCGGAGACGGCATTGCGGCGAGATCAGCAGCCAGATAGCATTTTCTGACCAGCCAAATCTCTTCGGATAAAGGAGAGACCGTGAGATTGCCCACTTGCACTCCGGACAGCTGCTCCTCATGAGTAAACTAGGAACTGAGGTTTCTGCAGCTGGCTCGTGAGTTGAGCGACTGGGAGTCAAGGGATTTCCTTCTAACCTCACAGCCGCAACGTAGCCTTATGGACACAAAGTTCTGCCAAGCCTCACTTCTTAATCACTTTTGGAAATTGCTTATTCATTGTCTATGAAAGTTCTCAGTCATCCAGGTGGAATTGTCTGTAGCTTGAATCATGTCAACTGGATTTCTATTTTCTCAGTGGAAACGTTTCGCTCCTTATCCAAGAAGCTTCTTCAGTCTGAGTAAAGTTTGTAAGGGAATCCTTAAATATGTTTCTATGGTGGCTGTGTGACCTTGCACCTGGGGCTAGGTCATGGTTATTTTGAGATGTTTCTAAGTCCCTTTATCATCCAAAGTCAGCAGTTTACCTTCATCTAAAGGAAAAAGGACACTCATTTGAGGACATTAATGTTCACATTTTAGACAGGGAAGATAAGTGGTTTGAAAGAGGGGTCAAGGAATCAATTTATGCCAACTTGGAAAATCCTCCTTTGAATAGAGGTGTGGGCCTCAGGCACAATCTCTCTCCTATTTTCCTTCCTGCTTTGTCTTCTGTGCCTAGGAAGATTAAGACCATTTAGCAATCTCAACAACAGCAAGGTAATCTTAATGATCCTCCTTTGGATGATAAAGGGACTTAGAAATAACATCTCAAAATAACCATGACCTAGCCCCAGGTGCAAGGTCACACAGCCACCATAGAAACATATTTAAGGATTCCCTTACAAACTTTGCTCAGACTGAAGAAGCTTCTTGGATAAGGAGCAAAACGTTTCCACTGAGAAAATAGAAATCCAGTTGACATGATTCAAGCTACAGTTGCTTATTCATTGTTTTTCAACTATTAAGAGACTTTCGATTGACAAGTTTTACAGGAGGCACTGGGTGAGTTTCCTTTAATCCTTAATGAAAAAAATATTAAAGATAAGTTTAAGGACATAAAAAAATCTTTTTTTGAAATGTGGCAAAAGGGTGATTAAAACGTTGATTTTGGAAAGTTATAGATGGACTAGGGGTCCAGATGGATTTGAAATAAGATTTCTGCCCCCTGTCAGAATTGATGTTCAGCATAAGGGGCTGCAAGCTCCCAATGGTATAATTAAAAATCACTAAATTTGCAATTGTTTTCTGGGACATATTGGAGCCCCATCCCTTGAAATTCAGTTCACTTATGAAAAATAATACTGTGGTCTTTATAGTATGGTGGAAGTTTTAAATTGGTAATTTCAGCTTATGTATATTCTCTGTGAGGTCCAAATTTAGAGTCCATCTTCAGGAAAAAATGACCTACTGTATATCCATGTTTTAATTGGGAAAAATTATTTGAACTTAATAAGTAGAGCTGCAAAATAATAGTTTAAATACTGTTCTTTACCCACAGGGTTTTACAGATACTCCTTCCTATGGTGATCATTTGAGTGATAATCGATTAGGACCCAATGAAGGGTTATCTCCAACTCCTTTCCTGAATTCAAATCTGATGGGTAAGTAGGTATTCTTTTCTGAATTCCTTCCTACAAAATGGCTTTCCTTCCTCTTCTCTAGATCGATGATAGGGATACGATCAGGCTGGAGCAAGCAGTCTGTACCAAGACTGAGACATCAGAGTTTGGTCCATGCAAGGACCCCAGGCGTGCTTGCTTTGGTGGAGGTAGTTCAGTGTGGGAGTCACCAAGTAGGTGTCAGATGACAGCAGGGAAGGAAGATGTGCCCCAGTGGAGAAGTCGGGTGGATCATTTGGTGGTTGTGGGGCAGCAGAGAACAAAGGGATGCTCCAGCGGAGGCCCAGGGCAGGGGAATTGGGTGGATGTGGTTTGGGTCACTGGTGCTGGCAAGGAAAGGAAATTGGCTGCAAGGACAAATCAGAAACGTCAATGGACATTTTTGTGTCTACTTTGTTTAATAGGATTAGAAATAATTTTAGCGGTTGCCATTGAAGTAACTTTCGATTTTGCACATTCTGCAAAATCGTGATGTGGCTTGCTTCATTTTGATGTAGAGTTTCTGTAAACCAATTGGGTTTACGAATAAACTATGGCTAAACAAGCTATGACTTAAGCCTATTGTATGAACCTAGCTTTGGGATAGGAGTGGGCGCCTAAGAACATCCTTCACCTGTTGCCTTCCGTGTTCTCTTTCAGCAGTAGTGTTCTGTGCTTGAATCCTCCCCCTCTGTGCATTGAGATCATATGAGAGGGCACAAGTTGCAGAGCTTTGTGTTTTATGACTCCTTATACCCCCACCGCACCCCACCCCACCCCGTCCAAGTCCACCTTAGTCCTTCATGATAACTTGGTCATATCTCATTAGAGGAGAAGTAGAATTGGTCCATATTTCTTACATTTGATCTTCTTTGGCTTCCCTTAATTCTGAGAATTTTGGTGGAAGATTAAGTTTCCTAAACTAGGAAGATATTGATGATTGCTGTTGTGGGTCTTCCGGGCTGTGTGGCCGTGTTCTGGAAGTTGTGGTTCCTAACGTTTCGCCAGCATCTGTGGCCAGCATCTTCAGAGGGCAGGAGCACAGAGATTTTGCTTCTATCTGTGCTCCTGCCCTCTGAAGATGCTGGCCACAGATGCTGGCGAAACGTTAGGAACCACAACTTCCAGAACACGGCCACACAGCCCGGAAGACCCACAACAGCCATCGAACTCCGGCCGTGAAAGCCTTCGACAATATATTGATGATTATCTGGTTTAGATATTATGTTAACCCGTGGCTTATTTAACCAGAGTTTTTGAGGCAGCCACAGTTGGTAATAAGCCTCATCGTGACTTAAAAACCACAGTGACTGAGTTAACAACATGTGCTAAACCACATTATGGCTTAGGTGATGCCTGATACCATACATAAGCAGATGGTCAGATCTCGAGACTAGATGCATTTCTTTACCAGGGTATTGCTTTTTTGAGAGAGTGGGGGAAACCAGTTCTTGAATGTTTGCTTTAAACTAGCTTGTTCATGCTTTCCCTACTGCAGTCGTATTCTTCACAGTATTTAATATGGTATAATAATAAAACTGAGATAAAGGGACTTTTCATGATTCTTGTCATTGCATCATTAAAAATAGAGAGTTGTTTGTCAGCAGAATGTTTTTTCTGTATTATGTTCAGCCATAGGCATGTTTACCAGGAAAGATAGTGGGTTATTAATTGCTAGTGTCTTGAATGATGAAGCTTTTAAACATTTTAATGATCTTGTCCATTACAGGAGCAAAAAAAATGTCAAACAGAAAAGGATAATTATTCAGCAATGAACATTATGCTTTAGAAGATGAATTTTAAAATTCATTTAGACATTCTGAAGTGTTTTTGTCAGAGGAAGCTATTACGTTGAACTGATTGGTGTTTCTTCCTAATTCTAATTTTGTTAGGACAGACAACATGTAAAGAATTAAATGTTTTACTTTAAAAGTAATTGTAAATGGTTATTAAAGAAAAGTGTCTGACTGACAAATTCATGTGTATCTGCATTTTCTGGCTGTGATATTATTAATCTGCTAAATAGTTGCAATGGAATAATAGTAACTGTTAGAATTCATAGATTTCAGTTATAAATAAATCAAGGAAAGAACAAAAAACATAGAATGCTTCTTGGTTAATGTGTTGATGATGCAACTTAGAAGAGGTGTTGTGTGTGTGTCTGTCTCTGGGGAAGCAAATTATCTTCTCCTAAGTGCTCTAATTACGGTGCCCTGAAGATATTTTTATATTAATGATTTAAATAACAAGTAAAAGCTTGCTTTTGGCTTACTTCCTTTTTTCAGAATCATGCAGGGAATGGTTGAATTTAAGTCAGAAACAATTCAGTTTTGCCAGATGTTTTTCAACACTAGCAGTATGTGCAGCTTTCTGCAATTGTTCAAATCCAGAAATAAGAATTTCAGATAAAGGATTTGTGCGCAGCAGAAATAAATGAGGAAGTAACTATATTTGGGTCTATGAAACCAATCAATGAACAACCAGGCGGGATATTGACTCATAAAGTTTATAGTCTATACAGTTATACTCAGGTTTTAGGAAATAAAACAAGATGAGTTTGAGCTCCTGCTACACAAAGGAAAGTATTATTTAATAGTATAACTGAGACCTGATGGGATGATTCTAATGATTGGAATACAATTGCTGAAGAATAAAGCTGTTCAAAAGAAACAAGAACAATAAAGGGAAGAGGAATTGCATTGTTGGTTAAAAATATCTGCATCTGCCTAGATATTGCTGGAACTATTAAGAACATCTGGGTTAAAATAATTGGAAGGAGGAATAAATGCAACACTGTTGTTGGTGTTTACTACTGACCATTCAACGAAGAAGAAAATGTGGTGCCTTCCAAAAGCAAAGTGCAGATGTCTCAAAGACTCAAGTAGCAGTAGTGACGGAGAACCTGAATTAGTTGAGAGACAAGCCGAGCGTGCTCCTTGATTTGGCCTTGAGGGTGACTCTGCATTGTATCTCAAGCTCTTCATTAGTGCTGCGGGCACTACCCCTTTCTCTTTCACGTCTGTAGATTTTCTGCCCATGCTTGAATAAAGGATGAATAAAAATATTTTTAAAAACCAGAACAGTGGCAATTTGAAATTAAAAAAAATATTTCTAATAATTAGCAATGGCAAAATGGGGCATTTGAAAATTATTAGCACACTCTTAGGTCCATTGCATTCACTGCATCAAAGCACTGCTGTCACCTTGGCAATGCAGAGCTGGATAAGAGAATGAACTATTTCTCTCTTCATATGCCATCTGCCCTTGTTTATTTCATCTTCTGCAATCTGTAGCATGACACTTTATTTGTTATATGCAGGCATGAGCACTGGGTTGAGGTATTCGTGTGTTCCTCTAGAGTTGGAACTGCCTGCTTCAAGGCAGAGGGGAGCTGAGGCAGAGGATTTTTCCAGTAGTACCTTGTTTTATCAGTTAAGTTTCCCCACCTGTGTCATTTTTACCTTTAAAATAGTTCTTCTAGCTCTGGTTCTCCTTTGGGTTATCTCCCTTTACAATACCTCCAGCGCTGTTGCTCTGATTTGTTCTTGCTCTTAGCTTTGACTGTGCTTTCATTCTTGGGGACGTTATGGTTTGTATTCCCCATTTTCACTCCAGTAGATTATCTTCTGTATTTCAGTCATATAAAAAAATAGGAGTTACCACAAAACATCCCAACATTAGGCCAATAAGGCAAGGGAGCCCAGAACCATATGCCAGCTTTCCTCCCCATTAAGATAACATTTTTAATACATAGTTTGGATATGGCCAGAAAACTGTATAATAGGCAAACCATATAAATTTAACAACATCATGGTAATCTATACTACAGGCTTTGATTTAAAAACAAAAAGTCAGATGAATTTAAGAATCGGGAATCAACACAGATGAAGGCTAAATCCTGAGTCAGTTAAAAGGGAGTTTAATCCAGGTTTAATGGAAAGTAACATAAAATTTGTGTGTGCCAAACTGAAAGTGAGAAGCCTGAAACTACTTTGGGTCAAACGGCTCCTGATAAATGTGGAGAGAGCACAGGGGTTTAACTGAACCTCTGGGAAGCAGCTGTAGAGGTACCTCCACTCTCTTGGATTCTGAACTCATAGAATATTGGTTTTACCTGCCGATCCAGCTCACCTTAGAATATCAGATATAGTATTCAAAAGAGGGAAGTATTTGTTGGTTGAGTGAATTAAGAATGTCATAAAAGAACAGATGGAGTTCAAACTATTGATGGGTTGGATGAGTTATAAAATATTTTAACAAGTATTAGTGTATGTTTTTAAGGGGGCGTGGTGGCTCAGTGGGTAAGACGCCAGGCTTGTCCATCGGAAGATTGCAAGTTCGGAGGTTCGAATCCCTAGCCCTGCGTGCGGAGTGAGCTCCCGCACTCGCTCCAGCTCTTGCCAACCTAGCAATTCGAAAGCATGCAAATGCAAGTAGATGAATAGGTACCACTTCAGTGGGAAGGTAACAGCGTTCCGCGTGCGTCATGCCGGCCACATGACCATGGAAGCGTCTTCGGACAACGCTGGCTCTTCGGCTAACAAACGGAGATGAGCACCGGCCCCTAGAGTCGGACACGACTGCACAAATGTGCGGGGGGAACCTTTACCTTTTTTAGTGTATGTTTGCCTGATGGTCTATATTATGACTAACAGTCAAGTTTCAGGATTGCAAAATGTGAATGAGAAATGCTTGATCCAACAATAAAAGAAAGTGTCACACTGGGTTAAGAGGATGGGTTCACAAAACTTGCTAAGTCTAAGCTTTCAGAGTATTCACATAGCGTGCTGTGCCTAAATAAATAAACTGTAGATGGTTTAATGTGAAGGGCTGGTTCACACAACTTCCTGAGTCAAAGACCGGGTTCTCACAATACGCTGAACCCTGAACCCCATGCCTAGACTAGCTTTGGGATGACTTCAGCCAAATAATTACTATCCACTTTCTCTACTTTAAATTTGGTGGTGCCTTCAGAAACCTCATGATTACAAATCTCTTTGACCATGAAAGACTAGATCTACCAACAGAGGTATTGGTTTTGCTTCTGCCACACACTGGAAAGTAAGTCTTTGCTCACACTTCTTGTGCTTTAGATAGCAGATGCTAAATCAGTGAAGTCATTATAAGAGCAAGTGATGTCACTCAGGTCCCACTTGCCAGCCTGGGGGCTTTAAACAAGTTACAGAAGTTGTGTGTGGCTGTGTCCTGTTAGGATTATGTCAGGATTGCGCAACCAAATGAACGTCGTGCATCCGCTTGCCGCATCCCGCCTGCCGACGCGTGTCAAGCTTGTTTGCGGGATGGGAAGGGGGATGGAAACCGGACAGCGGACGCTGGGAACCAAGGTCAACAGCAACCGCCTGGGCCGGGGGTGGGGAGGGGGGATGAGCACTCAACAAGGGAATGTTTTGATTAGAGGCTTCGCACCAATTTTATCAGTTTCAGCTTTCTCTGGGATTCTTGTAGCATTCTTCAATTAAATAACTTTCCTTTTCTACAAGGAAACTGAGTGAGGTTGTTTTGCTTGAAGTTTCAGCCTAGCAATCATTACAGATTAGCTCCCTTTCAGAATAGCAATCTAGAGAAGGAGACTTGAGATGTTTTTCTTTTGTTTGGCATCCGCAGCCATGCATATTGATCCAGAGCTTATTTGGTCTAAAGCTTGAGAAAGGGGCAGCGTATGTGCACTCCCTGTCTTTCTTGCACACTGCTGCACAAATAGCTTTCCAGGTACCCTGCTTCATATTGTTTCCCTGTCTCCCAGATTTTGTCTCCCGAACGTTGCTGCTTCTCTGCTGCCCTTGGCATCAGGAAAGCAGTTCCATGTCCAGTGCCCAGCCAGTCTTGGAACATATGGACGAATGACCGTGGGCTGCCTGAAAAGCGTTTGTCCATGTTGGCTGAAAAAGATGAACCCCGAGGAAGGCTCTGGGGAGGAAAAAGACCGATTGGCCAGTAGTTCTCTATGGAGACTGTAAAAACAGTGCCGGAGTTCTGTATGTAGGCTGCCTGCTGGGTGTCTATGCTCTAGGAACGATGTCTGTCTGCAAGACCCCACACAGTGGCAGCATGAAGCTGCAGCAGATCAAGGGAGACGTTTTTATTGATCATCCTGGTACACAGTTAAAGCTAACATAGCTATCACTTCAGAAGATACGTCAGAATATTTTTTATAGCAAAAGTTTATATTTTCTTATTTAAAATTTCTATTTACCTATGCTAGCTTGATATTCAATTATTTCTCTGTGCAAAGATAAAATATGTAGTCTTTTTGTCAAAATGAATGCTGTAATTGCTCTTAGGCTGAACAGAAACACTTTTAAGATAGAAGTTCCCAGCTTCATATAGTTCAGTCTCTTATCTATGCCACTTCAAATCAGTGATTTCACTGCAAACAGCACTCCTATTAATATGCACAACATGAACACTTTCAATGGAAGGTTATTAGAATGCTAGTTTGTATCCTCCAGTGAATGAAATGATGTGTGATTATGAAGTCATCAGGCATGGACCAGTAAGACTCGAGAGAGCCTCCCCCATCTGAAGTCCTTAGGGTGCCATTGATTGGTGACCATGTGTTTGTGCCCGATAGACTGTGAAATGGGGTGTTGCTGCACGGCTGTCTTGCACCTGCGCCCCGCAGAGGTGATTGATTGATTTGGTCATGTGGAATGTTCCCATCTGGTCTTCCGTAATGTGTTTCCCGGCAAATAACAAACAAGCAATTGCAAAAGACTAAGGAAGATGGTTCTTTTCAAAATAAAGTAGTATTTTAAACCGTGCTTTCTCCCATTTCCATGTATTTTACAAAGCTAAAGATTTGCATGCTTCGAGTATAGAAGGATGAGAAACCCTTTATGAAAATCTATGTGAAAAAGAGTTTCAGCAAAGTTGGCATAAAAATATTGGTCCAACTCTGCTTTTACAGCACATATTTATTGTTTCAGATATCTGATTAATTCTTACAACCTCACTTGTTTAGAAAAGGCTTTATTGTGAACTTGAGTTTTGAAACCTGAATGATAAATCATTATCTGGTCATTTTAGGGTTTTTTTTCTTTTAATTTTTTAGTATTGGGGGTTCTTGTTTGATTATTTCTTAATCTCAGTTTTTTCCATAATTGATCTATTCATTCCACCTAATGACTAATTTCATATCCAGCCACTTCATCAGCACTATTCATCATTGTAGAATGTAATAATGACATTTCAACAAAGGAAAAAATAAATATGCAAATAAGAACTCATTAACATTTGCACGAGCTGTTTGAATAATCACATTGCTGACAAGGCTGTAATTAACCGAAATTGATGCTGTGTTTAGGATTTGATGGTGTGTTTTCTCAGCGTTTTATTGTTGTTCCTCTGGAGGCCAGAACTGGAATTCTGCTCTCTGAGCATCTTCTCTGCCTCGATCGGCCAGGCCAGGCCAAGCGCCGGAGGCTTTGGGGAGTTCCCAGTTCATCTGTGACTCACCCTCTATGCCTATAAAGATACACGCTTTAAATCATTTTAGTTATAAGGAAGCACTCTTGGATTTCTGCAGTTATTTGTTTGTTTGTTTGTTTATTTTTCTATCTCTCCTTTATTACTATTTTTATAAATAACTCAAGGCGGCGAACATACCTAATACTCCTTCCTCCTCCTATTTTCCCCACAACCGCAACCCTGTGAGGTGAGTTGGGCTGAGGGAGAGTGTCTGGCCCAAGGTTATGCAACAGCTATACCAAAGACACGAATATGAGAATAGAAAAATACTCATTTTAACAGTATTTTTCTGTGTATCACATTACGATGATTTAGCAGTATTATTTGCAGGCACTCCATCATGCCATACAGAAAGGGGGGTTGTATAACGAATGATTCAGTGTTGGGTGATTTGAGTTTATTTTAATTGAATATTGTTTGTTTACGAAAATTATAAGTATACAGGTAGTCCTCACTTAGTGACCGTTTGTTTAACAACAGTTTGGAGATAGGATAGAGCTAAAAAGTTACTTACAGCCCGCCCTCAGAGTTACGACCGTCGTACCATCCCCGCGGTCACGTGATTGTGATTTGGGCACTTGGCAACCAGCTTGCATTTACAACCAGTGGCAGCATCCTGCAGTCATGTGATCACGATTTGCGACCTGCCCAGCCAGCTTCCAACAAGCCAAATCAATAGGGAACCATTGATTTGCTTAACGACTGTGGTAAAAATGGCAGTAAAATTGGGTCCCTTCACGTGATGCCTCGCTCAATGACTGCAATTCCGGTCCCCTTTGTGATAGCTAAGCAAAGACTACCAGTAATTAGTTCACAACTAAGAGCCCTGATGGGTCAGGCTAGTGGCCCCTCAAGCGCAGCGTCCTGAGCGTCGGGCTAGGAGGCTCGCGTTGAGCACGGGCAAGCCAGCGATCGCCCTTTGGCCCGCTGCCCTCGGGGCCTCGGATCTAAGGCTCGCCGCCTCTGATTCTGGCGGTGGGAAAGAGGCCTCAGGGTGAGCTGCCGCTCGCGTGCACATCCTCCGTGGGTCCGTCGGAGCGCTTCTCAAAACCCTCCGAAGAAGCGCTCCCGTTAACCAGCCTTGGACCTCCCTGCAGTTCGAATTCGTCGGTTCAACTTTGGAGAAAGGAGACGAGCTTCTCTCTGCCTGTGTTTCCTACAGCATATCCCACGTCATGGGCTACCTCCATCTCGCCTGCTGTGGCTCCGGAATGTAAGCCCCGGATGCTGTGGTGGTTTTGGGTGCAGTTCCAGATGCTGGTTATCGCCTTCAAAGCCCTTTTAAGGCAGAAGGCTGGGTTATTTGTGGGCTGTTTGTTTCCAGTTATTTCCACTGGTCCCACAAGGTCCCACATGCAAGGGTGGGCATGCTCCAGACCTCCTATTAAAAGAGTATTACCTGATGGGACCCAGAAGATGCACCTTCTCGGTCTCTGCGTCTGTCCCGTGGAACAGCATAGCCCCCAAGGTCTTGATGGCCCCAAAGACCTTTTTGCCCTCTTGGATTCTGGGCCAGGAGGTTAGCTGAATCTGTTTTCAGAAGCTGTATTTATATACTGTGTGAGTGGCCTCAGACGCGAGGTATTTTTTGTTTTTGGTGATTTTTTGCTGTTTTTAATTGGATGTTAGTCACCCCAGGTCACACGACAAGTGGGCAGCTATACAAATTGAATGAATGAATGAGCATATTTGAACACTGAGTAAATGCCAAGTACACACACACAAACATTAAGTTTCTAAGAAGTTGCTCCAAAATTGGCTAGTGACTAAATAAATTTTGAAGCATTTGGCTTTCAGATGCTTCCTGGGGGGGGGGGGGGGGGAACCCTCTTGGTTGTTTCTGTAAATTATTTGGCAAATTTGCTTGGCTTGTCTGCATACAAAGAGGAAGTGAAATTTGGACCTCTGAAGTGTCAAGCAAAGTGAAACACTAGTTTTCCTCTTTTGTATAATCATCACATTTAAAAGTAACCAGCAGGCAACTCCGGGGTCAGCAAAAAGAGGCTATTGAAGTAACAATATGCTTACCACCATAATTATTTTTATTAAGCTGTGAAAAATAATTACACCTTAGTTGTGAGTCAACATTCTGCTTGTTCTTAGTAACTGCTTATAAACTGCCGCAGTCCAGGAAGAAGACCGCCTGGGAGGCGAACATAATTAAAATGATAATAGGCCCGATGAGAAGAGAGGCTTGCCCAAGGGAAGGGTACCTGTTCAGAGAAGCCTCAAAGTGTAAACAGCACAACCGATTTTTTGAAATACTCTTCCGTGTGGGATGGGGCAGTTGCTTTCAAGCTGCAGCAGCATTAAGCAGAAAGAACAGCAAAGGAATGGCGCTCCTCTGAGGACCACGGGCCTCCTGACCGGATCCTCCACTGCTGGCGTGGCTGAGCTTGGCCTCCACAGCATCCCGTCCACGTTAGCTAGAACTGAGGTTCTTTGGATTTATATTGCCTGGATCCAGACAATTTGGAGCTAGAGGAAATACTCAGATTTGTGCAGAACTTGGCTTCTGTTTTTGGTTTTAACCAGCTTACCTTGGTTGCGTGGGAGTGGCGTCTGGGGTGAGGAGACCGTTCCATCCACCCTGTCCTCTGCAAAAAAAGCCAAGCAGCGCTCAGGGCCAGAGAGGCCGTTGCTGAGTTGAAGACGGCCGGGGGGAGAGCGTGGCAGCTGGGTTGCTTTTCTGTCCAGAATTCAAGGAACCCAGTGACACTGCCTGACTATTCCGCCCGTAGTTCTGCTTTGGGTTGTGGGCAAACCATCGACCATTCATAGCTGTGCTAACTGTCGGGGGTAACGGCAAGATAATGCATTTAATACTGGAGAGAAATTGGTAGAAATTAAAGTGTGGTAGAGCAACGTGTTGCCTTACTTTAGACACAGTTGGATTTGCAGTTTTGTGCACTTTATATAGAAGAAGCTACAGCACTCAAAGTATCTATTTATCAAGGGCTGATTTTCCATGGAAAATAAAATACATTGTGATCTTTGCTGTTACTAAAATCAACCCAATTAAAAAAAATTAAATTTATTTTTATGCCGCCTTTATTATTTTTATAAATAACTCAAGGCGGCAAACGTACCTAATACTCCTTCCTCCTCCGATTTTCCCCACAACAGCAACCCTGTGAGGTGAGCTGGGCTGAGAGACAGGGACTGGCCCAAGGTCCCCCAGCCGGCTTTCATGCCCGAGGCGGGACTAGAACTCTCAGGCTCCTGGTTTGCCATTGGCTCCTTCCTAGGGCTGAGAGACAGGGACTGGCCCAAGGTCACCCAGCCGGCTTTCATGCCTAAGGTGGGACTAGAACTCTCAGTCTCCTGGTTTCTATTGGCTCCTTTCTAGGGCTGAGAGACAGGGACTGGCCCAAGGTCCCCCAGCCGGCTTTCATGCCCGAGGCGGGACTAGAACTCTCTGTCTCCTGGTTTGCCATTGGCTCCTTCCTATGGCTGAAAGACAGGGACTGGCCCAAGGTCACCCAGCCGGCTTTCATGCCTGAGACGGGACTAGAACTCTCAGTCTCCTGGTTTCTTAATTAAAGCATTTAGGGCATGTACAATTTTTTTTATAGTAGTTTTTAAATGTATAGTCTTTTAACTTTTTATATATTGTGATTGTAAACCGCCCAGAGTCTACCATGGTAGAGATGGGCGGGGATAAATTCAAATAAATAAATAAATTCCTGGTTTAAATTATTTTTTCTGATTACCTGAAGATTTCTTAGTTTTTCCAGCCCAGTCACTAAATGTTCATTCACAGCAAGACTAATTCGGTGCCTGCGTCTTCTGCTCCTTTGTACAGCATGTGGCAGAATGCCGTTAGAAAGGATACCATGATGGCTTCACAGCCAAGCCATCTTCGCTTTGCCAGAGTTGCTTTCCTGAGATGCTGCCAGGATCTACGTTGGTTGCCGGTGTGCTTCCGGGTGCAATTCAAGGTGCTGGTGGTCACCTTTAAGGCCCTTCATGGCTTGGGACCAGGTTACCTAAGGGACCGTCTTCTCCCAGTTGTTTCTACCCATCCAATTCGGTCTGGTAGGTTGGGCATGCTACGGGTCCCGTCAGCCAAGGAATGTCGGTTGGCGGGGACTAGGAGGCGTGCCTTCTCTGCCGTAGCCCTCTGGAATATTCTCCCTTCAGAGATCAGGCCGTGAAGACCTGGTTACGTGCCCAGGCCTGGGCCCCCGAACGTGGGAATG
The DNA here is from genome assembly GCA_023362775.1 of Charina bottae. Classification (NCBI taxonomy): domain Eukaryota; kingdom Metazoa; phylum Chordata; class Lepidosauria; order Squamata; family Charinaidae; genus Charina; species Charina bottae. The sequence continues at coordinate 24,006,301 of JALMGJ010000010.1, read as the reverse complement.
GTCCCATTTCTTGGCTATGTTAACATCCGTACATTGCTTACTGGGCAGTCATGTATATTTATTTTGTATTTTAATTGTTTTAATTATAATTGCTTTAATTGTTTTATGGTTTTTATTGCTGTAAGCCGCCCAGAGTCACTTGTTGAGATGGGCAGCTATAGAAATCAAATAAATAAATGAGCCATCAATCTTTCTGAATGACATCTGCTGGTCAGTTTTGCATGCCCTGCTTCTTCCTCTGTAACTGTAGGAGACAAAGTGGCATACCACCACCGCCAGCTGATGGTAGCTGTTTCTTAAAATACACAGTGTAATAATGTATTTTTATCACCCTTTTTTCTAATTCCAGTTTAAATTTTAAAAAATGAAAATCCATTAAAAGTATTTTTAGCCTTTATAGTTTCTAGCCTGCCTGTGTTACCCAGAGACAAACAGACAAAGCAATAACCCTGACCTGTGTTGCTGTGTTGTGTGCTCCCAACCAGTATGGAAGTGGTGAATGCCAGCTCTCGCATGAAACGCTTTCAAGCCCACGGCAAGCTGTGAAATATCTCCGTGTTCTCCCACAGAATTTGAAGGATGCAGATTTCAGGTTTTCCTGCTGCCTCACAGTAATTTCCCCAATATTAGTAATTTACTATTGTCCAAACATATATTTTAAGCCCTGCCTGAAATGTTGCATAACGTTTATCCGTTGGTGTGGGGCTTCTGATTCATGGGAAAGGAAATGCTACGACCGCTTAGCATGAACAGCATGATTGATATTGCTTCAGAAAAAATGTGCCTACTGGGTACTGTTTTCCTTGTTGAAGTCAGATGGCTTGATTGGAAAACTAGCTTGTTTTGCTTCTGAATACGAGTGAAACCTGTTGTTATGGGGGAAGTCAAGATAGAAATTGGGTTCTTGCATCTGAAATCCACTAAATGGGGGCTCCTCAATTTGAGGTTTCACAGTAATATTATTGCTTTGCCATGGAAATGTAGTAAAATTGTGCTAACCTCATAAGAAATTGTGATTTAGCGTGGCCAAGGATAGAGGGTTTAGGCCAGGGCTTCTGAGACCGGGGTGTGACACCCCTCTCTGGGGAGAGGCAGTGCGGGGAGCAAAAGCCAGAGCCTCACTGAAGTGCACACCAGCCTTTCCCTCTGTTTCATCCATCAGAGAAAGGGAAGGAGAGTCCGGAGTGTGGATTGGCGGGACTCTGGTTTTATATGTGTGGCTCTAGTGGGGTGTCCGTGACTCACTCCTCCTCCTGGAGGAAGACTGCAGGTCTCCCTGCGGGGGGGGGGGGGGGGCTGCCCTGTTGCCCCCCAGGCGGGGGGCGACCCCCGGGAAGAACAGCACCTCTTCCCAAGAGCTGGGCCGTCCTGGCTGGCTGTCGTTGCCATGGCGTTTCCAGCCCGGTGGCCCTGAGAGCTGCTTGTCCAGGCAGGGTGGGAAGGGCGGTCGGTTCTGGGGACTCGGAGCTAGGCCAGCAGCCGAGCCTAGTTTTTCCTGCAGTCCCTGCCCTAAGGAGCCGCCTCGGTCCAAAATAAGGGTGGAACACGTCGTGGTGGTTTCCACGATTTATTTCAGAGAGACTTCTATACTGCTTAAGTCTGATCAAAACAATAAAAGCCAAATTTCAGGAATTATGCACAACTAAGCAAGCTAATTCTTCCCATTAAAATACTATTTTTAGTTTGCTTGTTTTATTGTTTAGTTCCAAAGAAAATATTTTATTTCATAAAGTTTCAAGTTTCTATTATTGTTTTGTTTGATACATAAAGTGTAATTATTAAAAATAAGTAAATCTGTTTATTTCTTAACCAGCTTTACCCCAGAAGAATAATTGGGTTTGTAACTTGGGGGGGGGGGGGAACCACACAAGTCATTTATTATTTTGGAGGGAGATGGCAAGATAAAGTTTAAGAATGCCCGATCTAGGCCGCCGCCTCCCCTTAACAGCCATGGGTAAATAGAATTCACTTCAGACAGCAAGATAATCTTGTTCTTGAGAAATATCAGCATGTTTTTCATTATATGCTATCAAGCGTGTCAAACAGTTGAAGTATTTTTAAGTCTTTTGCCTTCCCCCAAATTATTTACTGCTTTTGTTAAAACAAATATTGTGTTGGTTTTTATTTATATTTTATACTCCCTTTTAAATTTTAAAATGTCTCATTATGAAGTTCTCAATATATCTAAAATGGACACTCATTTTTAAGTTTGTTTGCTTTATAGGAAAGGCCTCTGAGAGGAGTCAGTTTCCAATGTTTGGTCGAGAGGCTGGGCTCTCAGGCTGTCAGGTAAATGCTGCCATTTAAAACAGTTGCCATTTCAGTGTCAAGCAACGTTGATTAGTCAGCTTGAGAGAGTAAACAAATACAATTATAAATATCGGTGTAAAACTGCTATCAACGAATTTATGTTAATGCCAACATTTAAACCCTTAATCACTTTCACAGTAGTATCAAAGTTAATCAGTTTTGAACTATTATTATCAAGTGACCTTTGAATGACTTCAGGAATGACTGCAAAAGCCTGTAGTTCCTTTATGAAAATTACAGTATTATAATGTGTGTTTCATAGATTCAACGTTACCACGTTTACATGGACAAAATGTCTGGGCTAATGGAATTCACTTTTAATGGCCTTCTAGCAGTACAGAGGATATGGCTTTAAATGCTGCCAATGAAAAGACTTTTGCTGTTGCTGAGAAATAGAAGGCTTTTGGAGTTAGGAGGACACGATCTGAGATTTGGGTGGCATGGATATTTGTAATATAAATAAATAAATAAAGCTAACATTAATGTAGATTTTAAAGATCATTATGTTAGACGTGCCATATTGAGAATATGGAATAGATACAAATCAAGGTTGTGTCCGAAAACGCCTTTGTGGCTCTCAGCACAAGAAGCATTTTATAGGCAAGAAATGATAAGTAAACACAAATGGTTTATCTACTGTGAGATAATTAGTTTTTACAAGGGGAGTGTAAAATAAAGTCAAGAGAAGATCTAGTAGCAGAGGGATACACTTTTCAATGGTTCTCTTAAATACAATTATTAGAAAGGTTTAAAGTAGATAAAAGAATGTATGGCTTTGTAAGACTAAATTTGAAATAGAATTGTGTACAAATGATGAACATGTAATTACTAAAATGTATAAACTATTGAGATATGAAACAGAAGAACAAGTAAAAGAATGTATGATAAAATGGGCTAAAATTTTCGGTTACAACATACAAATGGAAAAATGGGAAAATATGTGGTTGAAAGGACTGAAATTTACATTATGTTATAACTTTTAAGAGAATTTTTATAAAATGATGTATCGTTGGTATATGTCACCAGAGAAATTGTCTAGAATATACAAAGGTACTTCAAATTTATGTTGGAAATGTGAACAACATGAAGGGACATTTTATCATCTTTGCTGGACATGTAAAAAAGCCAGAAAATTATGGATACAAATTCATAAACTAATTGAGAGAATTTTATAGATTAACATACAATTGAAACCGGAGGCTTTCCTTTGGGACTGATGGACAAACAGCTCAAAAAAGTCATTGAACTTTGTTTTCATATATGACAACTGCAGCGAGATTGTTACATGCACAAATGGAAAGATTTGACATTACCCACAATGGAGGAATGGTTGGTGAAGATGATGGAATTTGCAGAGCTGGCCAAATTGACTTCCTTGATTAAAGAAAAGACATTATCTACATTTATTTATTGCTGACTGGAAGTCCCTTATAGACTTTTTGCGAGAAACAGAAAAAAATGCACTTATGACTTGTGGTTTTGATGATTAGATAAAAAATAGATCAAGGGAAAAGGAGAGTTTGTTTCTGTAACCATAGAGTAAGAGGTAATTTTGTATTTGTAATTATACTTGCTGTAAAGGAAATCAAAAGCAACTTCTTTCTATTCCTTTCTATTTTTTCTTATTGCACTTTTTTATTTATTTATATGTATTTATTTTCTATCCTGCCTTTATTATTTTTATAAATAACTCAAAGTGGTGAACATACCTAATACTCCTTCCCCCTCCTATTTTCCTCACAACAACAACCCTGTGAGGTGAGTTGGGCTGAGAGGGAGGGACTGGCCCAAGGTCACCCAGCTGGCTTTCATGCCTTTCATGCTTTTGGCTTTTTCTTTGTTCTTCTTTCTCTTTTCTTTTTACTTTATATTAGTTTTTATTTTCTGCTTAAAATTCTTAATAAAAATTACATACATGCATATGTACATAAGACTTTCCTGCATTTTCACAATACAGTAGTAATTAGGATTAACAAATTATCTTCATAGTTTGAGGCTCTTTGAGTTGCAGCAGAACAACATTTGGGCATACACATTTCATGTATTATTTGTTAGATTTCCATCTCATCCTTCCTTCAGAAGATCAAGGCAGTGCACATGGCACTCCTTGATGACTAGAATCTGGGTCTCCCCATTCCTAGACCAACCCCTTTTCCTCAGTGGCTGTAATTGACGTGTTGGGCTTTGGGTGAAGTCCAGAAATGATTGAACATGAATGGGATTTTAATTCACAACATCGAGAAAGTGGATAATGCTCTCTATGGTAGACCTCTTTTTTCTATCATTCATCAGTGTTTGAAACACTGCTTGGTTTGTAAGGGAAGTAACATCAGCTTAGTTGGTTTTCTTTTTGTATCCCCTCATAAAGATGTAGAGTTTCAGGCAAATCTTTTCAATCTGAGAGGCTGAAAATCTGATCAGCTGGGATTGGGCAAGAATGTAACGTGAGGACATGGAACAGCTAGGCGTACAGGAGTTACTCCCAGATGTATATTCTGCTGAGCACACATCAGATACTGGTTTGAGTCAGGTCTAAAGAAGGGCACTTGAAAGACTTTAAAGTTGTTTTTCATCCCAGTTTCCAAAGGAATGTTACTTCTATCAGTGCTAAATGTCACGGAATATCAGATTACATTTTCTGGCTTTATTTAGACCAAAAACCTCAAGAATTCCTTTGCAAACAAGTTTGCTAGTTTCTTTATTCAAAAAGATTGCTAAAATTCAAGTAAGGACAGTATAAAAACTTTGACAGATACTGTTACAAACAGTCATTCAGTGGGATGCTCCCAAGTGCTTCATATTTGTAATGTGAAGTATGTAGGTAACTTGCTTATATATTTTTCTTTAGCTGACTTAAAATATTCTCTTCTATCTCACTATTTTTGAAAACCTTCTAATAAGCTCTTCAGGCACATGCTCTATAGGGTAAAAATATTGGCCAAAGCAAAATGTTCTGGTTGAGCTGTATATATTTGAAAAATAAGGTTTATAAAAAAAGAACCTGATCCATTATTAATTCAGGCCTTGATATTGTGTGCAGCCTGGGCCAGCTGTGCAACAGCTAGGCTTTATTTTTTTCATATATGCGTTTCCTTCTGTACCCTTTTAAATTTCCTCTTGCTCATGCATTTTCAGAGTTGCTGCAGGTATAGTCATAGTTAAGAGATCGTGCATTGACCATGGAAACCTCTCTCTCTGTCAAAATCCCCTCTTTTGCTCCCGCACTGGCTTCTATAAAAGTTAAAACATTACATATGGAGACATTTAACAGCGGTAAATCTGTTAAATGTAATTTAAATAAATCAAATAAATCACAGTTCATTTATAGCTAGGATTTAGTGAAATGCTATACGTTCATTTGTAAAACCTGTTTAACACAGACTGACTGTTTTTGGCTAGGTGGTGGTTAGACCATGCTGTGACTAACCTAGCTGGGAAACGTACCATAAATAAACATGAAAACAGTTTAGATACAAAGTAGAATGAAACCGTAAAATGAAAAAAACAGTCATAGCAACCCCAACGTGAAAAGCATGTTAAAACTGAGTGGTCCAAACGGAGAGATGTTAAAGGGCGCCGTAAACAGAAAGCTCTTCGCCTAGCTGTGAAAAGACCGCAGGGCGATGCCAGGTGACCCTCTGCAGAGGCAGGTTAATAGGAGGACTGGAAGGCCACTGGAGTTACAGTCTCCCCCGGCAGAGGTTCAGGCACCCCATTCCCTTCCCCAAGGCTCCCTCACAGTTTCACTGTCTCTGAAGATGCTGGAGAGATTTGGAGAAGGTTGTCGGGGAGTCCAGCCCCAAACCTTGGAAGACTTTCGAGGTGGAAACCAGCATTTTAACCAGTTTTTGAAAAAGCGGGGTTAACATGGTCAGCCGTCCAGGTCTAGTAAATAATGGTAGGGTCTGATTTTGGATTGAAGTGCAGTTTTCATCGTGTTTTAAAAAGAGTCCCCCATGCAATATTTTGCAAGAGGATGTAGCTAAACTCTCTCCATTCAGGTAAAGTTGCTCCTGGCATTTTGGCTAGAGCTGATCAAGGTGCTGATCAAAGGAGTTTTAAATCATAGAGGTCATTTGGGACTCTAAAGACAATACACAACCAAGATGGATCTCTAGAACTGAAACATGCTTTGGGGGGGTCCATGCAACCCTATTTAGGACAGGCTGGGTGCACAGCCCACCACTTAGCAGCAGCGTTTTTTTTCCTGAGTCAAGTTGCAATTTCTTGGCCTTACCATTGTCTGAATGGCACTCAATGGGATTGGGTGATCTTGTGGCCCGCTTCATTTCCTAAACCAAACCAGGAAGCTGTTGTCCTTCACCTGCACCCACATTGGGCAGGAAGCCCTTGGAGCCGCAGTACTAAACCTGCTTTTATCTCAAACCAGAAACAGTGTCTCTTGAATAGACACGACCGCCTGCCTGGAGGATCGGTCCGAGGTTGGAGCCGACTTGGATTTACTCTTGAAAGTCATCACAGAGCCAGGAGGGTGGCAGGTGTTAGGAAGTAGCATGAGGACAAACAAGGAAATGGTCAGTGAGGAATGTTCTTGGATGTCTTTAAAACAACAGGCCGACAATATAAATAATGTAAACGTAAATGATTTTAGTTAATTAAAGTATTCCCTTCCTTAGATAAAAGTTAGTGTTAAATATTCTGCATCTATTTTCACTTGTGATGTTTAATTAGTATGCACTATTGGGGGTCCATTTGTAGTGAATTTATGAATACGTTAGTTGCTTTAATACAGAGAGGTTTTTTTAACACTGATAAAATTAAGGAATACAGTTGGGAGAATAGTTCGTTCATTCTTGGTTTACATAGTTTGACTTTATATATTGTAGGGGCTCCCAGTACTATCAGAGGAACCAGCATTGGTCTCCATGCTTTCTTTTTTTTTCTTTTGAAAAATAAGTTTATGTCACGTTAAAAAACACATTTTGTGGAATGAGAAATAAAATACTGGGTTTTCTGTAAGGCTTGTTTCTCTTATTCAGGTATTCTAGGTAATTGAGACACACAGTTCTGATGGAGTTAACAATCGACAAGTAATTGTATTTTTAAAACATTCATGTTACACATTTTACATATGTAGAATTTCGTATCTTAGAGTTTCTTTTTGATAAACGTTTTGCTAGTAGGTTGATAGGGCCTCAGTCTCTCCCATTTTTTTCCTATAAAACAAAATCCCAAGCTCAGTAATGTTACGGACAGGGAGAGAAAACAGCAATCTCATGAACAGGGCTTGCGTGAGAGTTTGTCAGGGAGACGTGCGGGGAAGACGTCAAGCAGCTCCAAGCAGCCTGGAGAAAGGAGGACGGTTGTGGCAATCTGCGTGGACCGAACCGTGCTTGTCCTCTTCCCTGAAGAGAATCCAAACCTGCCTGGTGGAAGTGCAAGTTTGTGTCCTCCTCGGAGAAGGTAAACAGGCTTAATCAGAGAGTTTCTGTACTAGAGACCACGGGGGAAGACAAGACATTCTTGAGCAGGATAGGCAAACCTCCTGAGGAGGGGCAGAAAAGGAAAGTGAACCCTGGAAAACAGGAGGAGGAAGCTTACGATGCAGAGAAGCAGGCAGACCAGGAGGCGCTCGGTGCTGATAGAACTTCACACTGCACTCAGGCCGTCGCTCCTCAGCCCTCTGAGCAAGCCCTACCAACCCCGGCTTCATGGAAGAGGGTGGGGCCCCCGGAGCCTTGGAGACCAAGCGGGCCTGTACGGAAGGCCGGGCAAATCCTTTGGAATGAAGAGGAGCACGTGCAAAACACCTCCTTTTGACTTGCTAAAGGAACCACTTTTTTCAGAGGCTTGGATATAAGTTTAGAAAATGAGGTTTCAGTTGGCTGGAGGACTTGCGTTGGTCTGCACGTGTCATTCGTTGAAGCAGTCTTCATGGGGAGAGCCCAGACCATTAACTGGTCAACGGCAAGGGAGATCCTGATGATACAAAGCTGCTTTACTGCTATCAGTATCGCTCTTGGGATGAGCACGCGCCGTTTCCATCTGATGCCCTCTGGACGGAGTAGATCTTAGTATTGCTTTTCTGTTGTTTTCGCAAGGCAGTAAAATCAATATGATGAGTTAATTACATCTGTATTGATTTTAATTTGGCAAACGGTAGTAGTTCATATAAACTTGGCTAATTTTTTTCAAGAGTCAGCAGGACTAGAAAAAAGTTTTTGAGTTAAGTCCCTTTTCAGTTAATAGATCCTTCCTTGCTCTGTTACAAAACTAGAAAGTTATCTAACACCGGCCTAATTCAGAGCACACTGAACCATAATATGTTTGTTATTCTGTGAACCTACTGTAGCTAATATGAGTTATAAAACATAGCTTATGGATTAGTACCTTTCCAAAAAGGGTTCTGATTTTGATGAGGACTGCTTCTTTGTGTGAGTGAGATGGGCAAACTCTGCCAGCCTGAACAGCTACGTTTCCATTGATGGTGATATCACTTCCCCCCACTACGTAAGCACAGTCGGGTATTACTGACAGGCAAAGTATGGCGCATCAGGGAAGGTGGTTACGTCCTGTGCTGAGGATTGCTCCTGGGTTTAAACTTCCCCTCAGACAGATGGAAACTACGTTGGGATGGGGGTGATAATGGTGGTGATGTGTAGTTCTCCATTTCTCTAAGACTGCAGGCGGTTTAATTTCCTTTCATTTTATCCCCAGAAAATAAGCCTATAAGGTTGGGCTGAGAACAGCTAGTCCAAAGTCACCAGTGAGGTTCCACAGCTGAGTGTGAACCTCCCAGTCCTTGTGCGAACCCCTGACCGCTGCGTACATGTAGTGTCACCCCTGCACCTTAACCACTAAATGACACACAGCTCAGCAGCGGAACTGCTGCCCAGTACAGTATTGTATCGAGGTTGAGTTCCAACATAGTGTTTATGAGCAGGTATTTTCCTTAAAATACATAGCTTTCAGGAGAAAAGATCTGGATGCTCTCAACTTCTGGGGAAACAGAGGGGAAAAGCAAGAGGATGTAGTTGCATTCTCTCTCTGGTGCAGAAGTTGAGCGACCTTATGTGTATCATTCAGGATTTAGCTTGGGAGGACAACCGAGGTGGCGAGAGAAGGAGAGAGGCTGAACCTTTCTGTTCTCTTGGTTGTTGTTTTGTCTTGTTTACAGACAAGTCTGCTTCGGTCTGACATTGGTCTTGGAAGCCCAGGCCCCATGCCTTGCTCAGGAAAAACAGGAACACCGTATTACCCGTTTTCCTCTGCAAATCCACGACGAAGGCCCCTTCATGATTCATCTTCCCTTGGTGAGTCATTCATGCTGTACTGCTTCTTCCCCAGGGAACGTACCTGATCATAGGTTTCATTTATTGGATGAGATCCTGGAGTTTGGAATGGGAGCAAGTGAGAGGAAGAGGCTGCAGGAGGGAACTGTGCTTCTGTCCCCTGGAGAGTAGAACTTGGTGATAATTGCTCCAACTTTTTCCCTTTGCCCCCCAGTCAGTGTGAATTTCACACAAAATATTTCCAGCACTAGAGCCCGACCACATGTGTCGGTGTGAAGTTTATTCTAGTATGGATAATAGTGCGAATTACTTGCTACTTCATCAGATTTAAATTTTCAATGTAATTCTCTAATAATTCAGTGTTATTGAATGAATTATTTGGAAGAACAGGAATTTGCTACAATTTATACTGAGGTGGCACAAAACAAACTTACTTGACACTACTTGGAATGTCTTTTGTTTGATGCTGAAATGCTATATCCAATTTATTTTAGATATTAAAAAGTAATTCAGCATCTTCTCGGGGTAAAAAAAAGTGTTTTGTCCAAGTTGGGAGGAAAAGTAGTTGTTAATACAAAATTCAGCGCACTCTCAGATAATACAGGAAGGAGTGACTTTAAGTAACTGCCAAGACACCAAACCGAACCAGATTTTACTCACGTGGAAACAAAACAAAAAGAACAAACTACAGTGAGTTTATCCACTTTTTCAATTGTTCTTTGTCCTGTCCAGAGAAAAATCTAGAATGATCTAGTACTTTTAAAATAAAATAGAAGCATGTAGGAGGAATAGGAAAAGGAAAAGCCATGCACAGCGCGTGTGATAAATTGGGTAATCGTTCGCAATTACATAATTCGTTACTTTCACTAACCATATGAGCCCTTTCCTTCCTGAAGTATTGGTTACGCAGCGGTAAACTTCAAACTGCAACCGCGGAATACTCTCCGCTTCCTGGCTCAGTTTACTAGACTACAAATCGAGTTCCCAGACCCGGTGAACATAACACTGGCCCTGAGTTCTTGGGTTCATGTGAAGGATACATGGGTAAAGCCTGTGCAAACGCTTCCTTACTTAAGTTTAAATGGTCACCCTTTTCAGCCTCGTGACTTTGGGCAGCGAACAGTTAAAAACATAAGATAACAATATCACAATAAATACAAATCAGCAGCGCAGTCGAAAACCATCCCAGCCCTCAACACAACCATCCCATGGGTTCTGTCGCGTGTTCCAGCCCCCCGTGCGGTGGCAGAAGCGGCTCTTTAAAGCCATTCGAAGGACCACCGGGTTTGGGGCTGATCTGACCTTGGGGGGGGGTGAGAATCCAAAGAGCGGGTGCCACGACAGAAAAGGCAAGGCTCTCTTCCCACCAGATGGCGCTCTGGAACAGGGGGGACCTGCAATGGCTGCTCCTGCCACACCTGATGAGCCTCTCGGTCTAGGAGCAGGCACGATTGGCGCACAGCATGAAGCTGTGCAAAAGCCCTCCTGGCCACAACTGCACCTGTTCTTTGAACAGGAGCTGTGAATCCAGGAGGACCCCCAAGTTGCGCACAGGTTCTGTTCAGGGCACTGCAGTCCTGTCCAGAGCTAGCGATGGAAAATCCCTGAACCCGGAGGCCCTAAAACCCAGAGCCGCTCGGTCTTGTTAGGGTTGATCTGAAGCTTATTCCTCCTCCTCCAGACTCCCACCGCCTCCAGACACCAGGCAGAGCCCCCACGGCATTGCTCAGTTGGCCAAGGTGGAGAGAGACAGCTGGGTGTCACCAGCATTCTATTCTACATTCTATAACCCCACCCCACGCTGTTGAATGACCTCGCCCAGCAGCTTCACGTAGATGTTAATCGATGTGCTTCTGATCTTCTGAGTTCCTTTTGTGTTGTGTCATTTTACCAATTTTGCTTTGGCATTGCTACTTTTTCCTGTTAATTAAAGCATTTTTTTTTCTGTGCAGATTCTCTGCAGACAAAAAAAGTAAGGAAGGTGCCCCCTGGTTTGCCTTCTTCTGTAAGTCCTGGAGCTTTTTAACCTTTTAATTAAAAACACTCTCCTATATATCTAGCCATTGTTGACTTTTATTTCTTGGTCATAAAGAATCAAGCTGATAGCTAGCCTGTGAGCAAGGAAGGAGAAGAATTAAAAAATAAAATTGGAGTGCAACCCTTTGGCAGTGTGTGCACAGGAAAAAGTGTTGCCTTAGATTTGAGCAGAGAAAGAGGATCCCAGAGAGACCTGTGGGTGTGCAGAGGAGAGAGAGTGGAGAGGATGCGTATGAAATGCACTCAAAACTAAGAACAAAGGGCTCTGGTGAGTTGTTGACTGGGAGACTTGTCGCCAGAGTCAAAGTAAGGGAGGGAGGGACCCCTGGCCTAGGTGTCCCGTTAAATGAATGTCTGGTTCTTAGATCTGGTAGCAGTGATCTGTGGAACGTCCATTCACTTACCTGCTAGTTCCTGTAATCCAAGGGGAGAATTGTGGCCCAGGAACCATCTCTTGATACACGTCTTTTGATGTTTAATTAGTCATTATGTTGCTGAACAGGAGGACAGAGATTAATAGCAGAGAATTGTAGAAATTTACATTGCTAATGATCCCAGTGGCATTGGAGACATTATGATCCGATTGGTAGGACATGTACAGCTCAGCTTGCTTCAGTAGGACTGAAGTTATTAATATGCATAAATCAGCAAGTCTGATGCTTATTGTGAAGCCCTGGTGGATCCTCAAGCCTTCATTAAGCCTTTTCTAACTTGAGCTGAGCATCAGAAAGGCTTTCGAGCAACCAGTTTGTTGATCCTTCTTGCAGAAGTTGTTTATCCTTGGAGAATAAAAGACTCTGATGAAAAAGGTTTGGTAGAAAAATCATTACCAACTGTGATAACCTTACATTTGGGGGGTTTGAAATATTTACCATGTTTCATTCGGTAAAGTAAGAGAATTGTTAAATGAATCTGCATTTAAAATCCACATCAGATAAAAGCAGGGCTCTTCATCCCCCCTCCCTTTCAGGACACACAAGAACATACTTCTTTGTTGTGCAAATGGAGGTGTTGGGCTTTTATTCAGCAGCACTTTGCACCTGGGGCAGGTGTGCGTGGATGAGTCAACTGGCTGAGGGTGAATAGGAGGAGCTGCTGCTGCTGCTGCTGCTGCTGCTGCTGCTGCTGCTGCTGCTGCTGCTGCTGCTGCTGCTGCTGCTGCTGCTGCTGCTGCTGCTGCTGCTGCTGCTGCTCGGGGCAGGAGCAAAGCCGGGAAGGCCTCCCACCAGGCTCCATCGCCTTGGCTCGTGTGCTGCTTCCCACAAGGACAGGCACTGTGCTCTTCTCCTCCCCCCAGGTGCAGGTGGCTGAAGTTTACCTGGAAGCCAAGCTTAATGCTGGATGCCCTCGGAAAAGCTTCTCCCACAGAAGCACCTGGCATGATAAGCTCCGGAGCAGAGGGCCAAAAGCCTAACCCCTAAATACAGGGACCTTCCCCTCCCCTTCTGCTCCCAAGAGAAGTTAAAGCGACACTGATCTACATTTCACGATTTTTTTTAACTGCTACATTTGAATGACAGACCATGTAGTAACTTGGAAGAAAATCTAGAGAGTTAACACCCAAGCAGATAGTCATTCTGTTAACATTGGATGCATATGTACACAAACATAGATGTCTTTCTCTGCCATTCTTTAAAACAGAGCTTTCCAAACTGTGTGTCGTGACACAAAAGTGTGTCGCCACACACAGCGTGGTGTGTCGCCACACCACCCGGAAGCGGCGGCACGCGCGTGCACGGCAGCAGCGGCGCGGTATCAGTCCTTCCCCGTTTTAGCGGAGGCTGCAGCCGCTGCCGCCGCCATGCACACACGCACCGACGCACGCCCCCCCCCCCGCGCTGACGCCGTGCACGTGCACACCCCCCCCGCGCCGACGCCGCCACCACTGGTGTGTCGCCAGCGGCGGCACTTTGGAAAGCCCTGCTTTAAAAGATAGTTAAGCTGCATTAGTTACCAGCTCTGATTTAGCCAAGATTAAAGCAAATCCTTGTGTTAAATTTTACTTTGTTTTTGGATACTGGGTTGTTATGGCCCTCTCTGCATGCACAGATAACCCCAAGCCTGTTATGTATCAATTTCTGAACCACTTACAGTCATGGCACGTGTGAAACTAACACATAAGCAGAGTTAAACCCAGTACGAAGGGCCTCGTGTTCCATTATCAGTAACCATGGGGAAATAATCCCCACTTCTTTATGAAATGATGAATGTGGGATGTCCTGGTTGAGCCATGGACTCATCTCTGTGATTGGGGAAGGAGCAGCATAGACAGGGTTGGTTGTTGGAACCCCTCATAAACATTGGAGTCCTGAAGTGTGCTGCTCCTTTGCCCAGATACCTGTCAGAATGGGTTTAATACAGTGCCGGAAAGCTGTACTCTCTCCTTTTCTGCTGAGTTGATGCTTGAAAGAAGATGGGATGCTTTGAATAAAAAAGGGTCACTGAAGCAAGCTGAGCTGGGGAGGGGTAGGAATGAGAAAATCCCTAGCCATATTTGTTTCCATTGCCTTACATTTTACATTATCTCATATACAGTAGGTTGTGCCTTACACTAACTAGCAAACATGAATACATCTTTTTCCCCTCTCCAAGTATTGGAGAAATACTTACTGTTCAGAGAATGACTAGGGCATTTTATCAGTTCATGGGGATAATAGTATTAGAGAGAGATTTCTAAAGATTTGGCTTGATTGCTTTCTTTCCATACAGATGTTCTTATTCTGTGATAAGTGGTGCTAAAATATAAAAGTAATCATTTCCTTTCCCCCATCTCTTTCTTGGTTTTGCGGAAACATTTATTTATTTATATTTATATTTATATTGCCACCCATCTCCCCCAACTGGGGGACTCTGGGCGGTTTACAATAAGATCAAAGTTAAAAATATAAACATGATAAATAGATAAGATCAAAGTTTAAAATATAAATATGACATTACACTAATCAGTATGAATAGAATAAAGAAGTATAAAATCCAAGGGCTAATAGATCTCAAACAATGGGGAGGCCACTACGGCACCAGCCACCCCCAGGAGGAGCTATTGACCTTCCCATCCTAGGCAAGGCGGCAGAACCAGGTCTTCAAATTCTTCCGGAAGGTTGGGAGCGAGGAAACCCGCCTCAGCTCCGGGCGCAAGATGTTCCAAAGGGCGGGCGCCACCGCAGAGAAGGCCCGCCTCCTGGACCCCGTTAGATGGAATTCCTTTGCTGATGGGGTCCGTAGCATGCCCTCTCTGCATGACCGGGTGGGGCGGGTCGATGTTCTGGGGATGAGACGGTCCCTCGGGTAACCTGGTCCCATGCCATGTAGGGCTTTAAATGTGATGACCAACACCTTGAATTGGACCCGGAAGCAAACTGGAACCCAATGCAGCTCACGGAGCAGAGGTGTCACATGTGCCGATTTTACGGCACCAATAACTGTCCGCGCGGCCGCATTCTGGACCAGCTGAAGCTTCCGGATACTCTTCAGGGGTAGCCCCATGTAGAGCGCATTGCAGTAGTCTATATGGGAGATGACAAGGGCATGAGTGACTGTTCGGAGGGCATCTCGGTCCAGGAATGGGCGTAACTGGCGCAAAACCCGAAGCTGTGCGAAACAAAGAAAGAAGGAAACGTGTCCTCCTTCCTGAAGAACAGGAAGTATACACTATAATTCAGAAAAATATTATGGGACATTTAATCCATGCCTTGAATCACTTGGTGTGCAGATCCGTTAAGGGTGGTTTAAAATCCTCTGAAGCATTTGGGTTAGTGATGCTGTAGCTGTTTAGGTCTTCTGTTAAACCAATTGTATTTGTGAGACTCCACATTACATACCGTAAAGCTCCATGCAGCACGTGTTTCTAGAGCAGAACCAAAATGGACAGGGACCGTTGCGGACTGCGAGTCCGGCCTTCATCCCCGAGAGAAGGCCGTCCAGGGAAGGGCAGCCCCTGCTCTCTCGGTGTGGTTGGTATTTGCTCATGCAAATTTTCATTAGGCATTAAAATACTCTTATTATGGAATGGGTTTGGATTACACAGCCATCTACAGGAAACAGCCAAAACTGCATCTTCCTGTGATGTGCTGAGTTGTATCTTGATCTGAAGTGGTGAAATGTTTATTAAAGGGATCCAGTTAGATTGCCTAAATTGCTGGAGCTAATCCGTTATGGGAGAGCTCTCTTTCCTTTTACATTTTGAGATTGAGTTTTCATCATATATGTGGACAAGGTTGTATTTTGATGTTGCAATATCATATTCTGAATATTAACAGTATATTTGCGGGTGGGTAGAATTTGAAGTGCCTCTCTGCAAAATGCCATGTCCCGTTCCAGAGCCAAGGAGCACTTGGCTCAGTATTCCCATGGTACCTCACTTGCTAGAATATTGGCTGCTAGACAGGGTCTGAAAGCTCTGCTTCAACTCCTATGCTTAGAAAAAAAGTTGGCATTTGTGGAAATCACACATCGGCATATCCACCAGATGATGTTGCGGAAAAACTGAAGGACATTTTCATTTATGCCAGATACTGACAAAAGGAAGGTGCATTCAAAAACCTTAGCGTCCTTCAGGAAGTCTGTAGCTTGAATCATGTCAACTGGATTTCTATTTTCTCAGTGGAAACGTTTCGCTCCTTATCCAAGGAGCTTCTTCAGTCTGAGCAAAGTTAGTAAGGGAATCCTTAAATATGTTTCTAGGGTGGCTGTGGGACCTTGCACCTGGGGCTAGGCCATGGTTAAAACTTTGGAAAGCCCTGATATACTCTGTATGGGTTCCAGCAGGTCTGAACAAGAGATTTTTAGCTCTTCTCGGGACAAAGTAAACAGAAAGCTTAGAGTGGCCTCAAGGACTCTGTCTTCAGGAGTGTGTTTATTTCCCATAAACTATCCTTTCTCAACCTGTGGGAATCCTTGCTAGTGGGCAATTCAAGACTTCCAGTTCTACACACACGGACATCCAAACCCTTCCGTCCATTGTTTTCAGTAGAGCTGGAGACAAAGGATGAATGGAGTTTCTCCGCCCACTTCTTACCTTAGCCAGGCTTTTCCTTGTTTGGCAGTGCGGTTGCTCCTCTGTGGCGCTCCTGAGGAGGGACCCAAGGAGAGCCCCGTGCCAACTCCGTCATGATGGGAGTAAATGCAGAACTGCAGGCTCGCCAAAAAAAAAAAGGAGACACCAGGGCTGAAGACCGATTTTCCCCCAGTGGCTGCTGCCTTTGGCTCAAGCACAGGGGGGCTTTGCCTGTCGAACAACTCCTGAGATACTTCCATGGGCGTATGCAGGGCGGGGGGGGGGGGGGATGACAAAAGAGCTGTGCAAGCTTCACCCCTTTTGCAGGTGTCTCGTGACATCACACACGTGTGCGTAAGACACGGTGCTGCTTGTTTCATCGTTGGGATGAGACTGTCACGTTCTGCGGACTCCTCTGGAGGTGCCCTTGACCGCGGGGCTCTTCCGGGGGCTGGCTAGAGCCTGGCCCCCTTATCTGCTCAAGGTGTTCTGGAAACAGGTGAAGACCTTTTATTTTACAAACGCATTAGGTGTGCTTTTTTAACTTGCTACGTTTAATTAGTGGGGAGTTTTTCCTTATACTGATTGCTGTTGTGTCGCTTTCTGCTGCTTATCTTACCTTTGCCATTTAGTATTTTATTTGTGAGTTGGAAATTTACAGTTGGAAATTTCTCATTAACGTATGAGAATTGAGAGGAAAATGGAGAATTCGGTTACAAAATATATCCCTTTTATCTTTCAAGTGATAGAAGGAAAAGGTGATAGGTGCACAACTTTGTTTAATATCACTTTTAGAGATAATGGTTGCCTGTTTTTAAATGACCTTTATACATACGTTGCTGCAAGAAAGCCAGTCTCTGTCTTTGCGTTGCTTTCAAAGTGCAGGGCTGCTCGGAGTTTATAGTCTAAACCTTGACATGACGTGGGGGAGTTGAGAGGAAGTGGGGAGAGGGAGACAACAAAGGCATGGGCGGGGGGGGGGGGGATATTTAATGAAAAACTCTGAGATTCTCCCCTCGTGAGGAGGGGGAGCTTATTTGAAATACCTGTATTTTATTGATCTTATTTGGTGCTAGCTAGATTTGGTCAAAACTTTTTTTTATGTGCCCAAGCAAGCAGAGTTTCTCCTCTTCGTGCCAAGATTATTTCATCCGTGTTACCATGAAATTACCAGCGTAGTTTTTCTTTAGTGTAATATTTCAGTTTATAGAGTTCTTATCTGGTAGCGCTATATGCAAAATGTTCTCAGTCTGTTTAATATGTTTGGCCTGTCTACCTTTCTGGCTAGTTCTATATCTTAAGCCCGTCTCTCTTTCTGTCCCCCTCTGTGTGATGGATCAGGAAAGTTCCCCAGGACCTTAAGACAGAAGGGGCCTGTTTATGTGAATATTGATGTGCTTGCCTTGAGGATTCTAGCTGCTAAGGGGCTATTTATAATATACAATTCCGCTGCTCTGATCCTATTACATTTTTATTTTATTTGTACCCCATCTGTCCTTCAGTAAACATTGCCCCCATTTTTCCCCAAACAAGAAAGCTGTGGCTTCGGCTGAGCCCAGCCAAAGTCACAGGTTTCTTGTTTCGGGAAAAATGGGGGCAATGTTTACTGAAGGACAGATGGGGTACAAATAAAATAAAAATGTAATAGGGGTCTTCCATGGTTGAGGGGCGACTAGAACCTGGGTCTACCATCTTAATCACGATACCACAGTCTATCTCTTGTTTTCAAAGTTTAATTTTGGAAAGTTCATGTTTCAAGTAAAAAATGAAGAAGAAGAAAATCATCAATCATTAAGCTCTGAATTTAGTAAGCGGGGGCTAAAAAAAGCTGGCTTTATTAGAAGTAAATAGATTACTAGTACTGGGCATAAAACAGATTAAAGAAGATTTTTTAAATATAAAAATACTTAAGGCTAGTTTATTTTTTAATACATTTTCTGCTGTCTAGGTTCTCCTCCCATCGGCCTACGATTCAGCCTTTCCAGGCAAGGGTGACCGATCTGGAAAACGTGAAGCAGTAGTGATTGCTAACGGAGAGGTGCACCAAGTCAGGAGGTCTCTTTTCTCATTTAATTAAAACAAAAGGATTATCTAGCTAAGACTTGCTCAGTGGTGTTATTTGAGGTTAAAACAAAAAATGGGGCTGGGATTAGCTGGAGTCTAATGTTCTTTTAACTGAAGTGCAAATTCTTACATTCTTAATAGATTCCTTGTTTGTGTTGTAACCTCAAAACCACCCTAGGGTGAATTTGACAGAACATTTTGGAGGAACATTTCTATCTTCATATGCACCCACCCCGTTTTGCTGTATGAGATGGTTCAGTCCTACTTTGCATAAATTTGTTCCAAGTGCATCCATATGTGCTTCCCTCGCCTGGAGAACTGCTGTGCTTCATTGAGTGAATGTGACATCTTGGACGGGCACCAGGCCTTGGGACTGCAGACGGTGTAATTTTTCAGGCAAGCATGTATTGCGCTTACCCGATGCCTGGAATGAGCAGCACCTCTTTGACGTATTGCTGCAGTGGGAAAAGGGTAAGGCTTTCCTCCTTTTGTTCCGTTGTCCCCAAAATCTCCAGCGTGGGTTAGAAGGCAGCCTCGACCAGCCACGCAGCACCGATGCTGGCGTGAGCCGGAGTACTTTGACTGATGTTCTTTAGGCTAGGGTGGGCTTCTGGCAAGTCTTCCATTGATTCAAAGATGCCATTCTGATGCCAGTTAAATGCCGTGTGTTTGAAGATGTGGACAGTATTTTCCAGTTACTTGCTGTAATTCAGAGCTGTCTACGAATGATTCCAAGCACTCCTGGGCGATTTGACTGCTCTTTTCAGTCTGGAGTTTTAGATACTTTCAGGACTGTGGTGCCATCTGCTTTTTGGGGGTGGGGGGTTGAATTTATGTAATGTTGTTCAAAAATTTGATTAATATTTATATCCAAGAACTTTCTATTGTATGCTAAGTGGGAATGATTGTGCTCCCTGTTCAGAAGCATAAGATTCTAAAATAGGGACTTCTTGTTAATTACTATGGTATAAATTGCATGTGTGATTATTGCATGGTATATGATCAAACTTTTGCATTTCACAGGAGCCATAAGCTTGTTTCTAGGGTCTGATACCAAAATTTGTTTCAGACAAAGCAGAGATGAAATCCGGTTTCATTTGCAATGTGTCATGCAAAATCTGTTTTAAATGCAAAATGTTTCAGCTTTAACCTTTTAAGCATTCTACTAGCTTTGTGCACTGATAAATTATTTTAAATAAGAGTGATGTTGATGTTCAATTACATCTACAGATTGTCTCCAGTTATTGTCTTGTCTTTTCTACTCATTGAAGGGGACTGTGAAATATCTTTGGAGTGGAGTTTTATGACCAACTTTGTATTTGAAGCTGTTTTAGCAAATCTGTGTAATGCTGAAGAGTACGGGATTGACAGTTCATCTTCATGACATCTCAGATCCATTAAGAAATGCAACTTAGTGTCAGGCAACTTGAGGGAAATTGCTTGTTCTCTTTAGGGGTTTCTCTAGTGAAAAGCAAACTCCTACAGATGTGAATTTGTTTCCTTCCCTCCTCTGCTGAAATAGTTTTGAAGCTGACCCGAGGAGTAAAATCACATCTACTTCTCCCAGAGTAGTAACATTACAGCTTGTGTGAAGTATTGATTTTATTCTTTCTTGAGCACAATCAATATTCTTTCCCTTTGTTCTGTGGGAAGGGGAAGGCTTTGATGTTATTAAGTATTTCCAGGCATATATCGGATGGAAGTGGTACTGAAGCGTGGCAGGACTGGAGAATTCATAGCATCTGCTTGTTATTGTTCGGGAGTGACTTTTGTGAACTGGGAGAGTTAGAAAATTGAATGAGAAGTCTACTTCCTGGTATTCCTTAACAGTGGCACTTCAGTCATTTGGCTGCATGAAGTGATTTAGACATTGGGGGTGAGTGGGAGGTATCCTGATGCATTAATTTCTGGGTACAAATCCCTGGAAAGCTGGCTTCTGTTTTGCCATGATTCAAGCACGGTTTTACCTTGAGAGGCAGAGCTCTACGGTCTTAGAGAAGCTACTCCTAGGAATTGATCTGAATGCTATCCACTGCCTTGTTCATAGCATTTTACCGATTAGTTAATACATTGCTTCAGAACTTTAAAGAAAGAGGGCTTTTAATTCATTCTTACATATCAACAGATCCTGCTGTTCAGTGATAAACCAAGTGTGTGGCAGTCTGGCAGCCGGCTGGGCTGGGAAATGCCGAGTTGGCTTCTTGGGGTCCGGCCCGCGGCTTCCCTCGACCCAGCGGAGGCTTACGCGTCCCTTAATAGCCGCAGCAGAAGAACAAGGCTGGAAGATGCTCTTCTGGTTATCTGTGAAAATACAGTTGCTCAAATACATTTGCAAGGAAAACGTCTTGGCAATTTATTCTTTTTTAAATTTTGCAGTAGATTATTAAAAATTTCAACTGTCTTCAATTAAACCATAGCCTTGATTTTAATCAAGCATTTTTTTAAAAAGTAAGTTGTTTTTGCAATGAGAGTTTCAGGGAAAGCAATTTAATTTCTGGACAGAGTTGCTTTTCCACTTCCATTTACTACTTGGAAAAAGAAGACAGTTGCCTTGTGAACACAGGATGTACAGTGTAAGGAATAGAAAGGGGTTTCAGAATGTTACCTGGTAACACTGGACATATTTTCATCCCCAAGTTGCTTTGCACAACTATAGTTAAATAGTGGCACTCTTGCAGAAGTCTCATTGTTTTACTAGGACACGCTATTGCTTATTATTGTTGTTAAAATTTTATTTTCTTTAAAAAGCATTTAGAGAAATTAATGGATACATTCCCACTTTTTCAATTTTTCTGCATGAAATAATATTCATCCATACTGGTTTGGAACAGTGAATATTCCAAAATCCATGCCATCAAAGAAAGAAAAATGTTAAAAGAACATTTCTATTTATATCAATTTTTTGTACTGCTTAAATGGGATAGGAGAATTTCATTAGACTCCATGCAAACAGTACTGTATATTTTATTCTGTGGTGTGTACTCATAAAACCTCTTCTATTTTTAAAGTGTATGGCGCAGTATGTTAAAAGCCTTATACTTGGTGGCATCAAGGTAGATTTGTATGACCATTCAACGTGTCCTCAGGCCATGGTCCTCTCGCTGCCATCCTGTAGGACGGGTAACAGAGCACGGCAGTCTGTCCTGGCCCAGTTCAGGGTGGCACCCCTGCCAATCCTTTGAGCCCTGGGATTCGCTGCTCAGCTGGGCAGAGGCCGGGGCAGCAGGAGCCTTTGGCCTTCCCCCAGACATCCAGAAAAGATCGTAGTTCTCATCGGCTTTCCGTCCAGGCCCAGCGCAAAGATAGGGTGGCTGCGAACGTGGCTGCCTTCGTGGGTCATCCCTTTGAGGTTGGCTTAGCGGCTCACATTCTAGAAGCGAGCAGGGAGGGCACCTTGGTCACGTCCGGGAATCTGTCTGCCCTGCTTCTGGCACAGGTGCAGAACGAACAGGTAGGTTCAGGGTATCTGTTCATTCTAAATATGCCTGTTAGTGTGAAATAAGGCACCACATCATTAATAGGTTCCATTTTATTTTTAATGTGGATTTTGTTTAATATATTTAATAGTTACTTCCCAATTAACTTTTCCAAATAACTAGCAGCATTGCACATTTTGAAGGGATAGGGACAGAATCATGCTTCGTACATTTTTTTAAAGTTGCGAATTGTAAAAAACAACAACAGCTGTGAAGGATAAAATTAAAACCGACCTCTTACTGTCTTTAAGAAACAAAATGCAGCAAGCCAGTTTCCAAAGGGCAAACTCCAGCAAAGTTTTATAGCATCATTGAAATTCTCTGGAACTACTTCATCAGACAGTGAAAACTTTTCTGGATTAGTCCCAAAGTGTTGAATTTAGGTCCAGCGTGTAGCTTAAGGTGACAGGCGTGGGACTCTACCTCCCCAGCTTTCCCAGTAGCATCTCTCTGAGTTGGCTGAGTGTGGCTGGGGCTTCCCTGGCTGAGGGCGAGGAACCTGGGCTGCTGCAGTGCGAGTCCTTACACAGTACTGGCTCTTAGGATGTGCCACCTGGTTGGACCCATTAACGCCCTCGGACTCTGAGAACGGCCTCATTGCCCATTGGCTCTGACAATGGTAATTTTCAAGCTTTGTGCTGTGAAAAGAGAGACTTACTTTTATCTCTTCAGTTTTCAGTATTGTTATAGAGGGAGAAAACCCTTTTTATCTACTGTCTCAACAATATATTTGCCTTTCTTAATGCCTGTTTCCCCTTGGGACAGTCTTTTTGTTTTTACCATCATTGGCAATACCTTTTTAATTATTAATAATTTTGTGTCATTAGCAAATCATCTCACTACTAACTTTTGCATTTCATTTCATGGTCATATAAATTGAATAAATAATAAAATAATAATAATAATTTCCCCCGACCTCATTATTTATGTTGTTTTTTTGTACATGCTAATGGAGAATAATACTTCTTGCATTCGATGGACAGTCTTTTCTGAAAACTTCTGTTAGTCTGGAAGATGCCATGAGTCTCTGGTTAAATAAAGTGGACTGTGTGTGTATTAACAACTTTATATTATATAGTTTAATTCTAAATAAACTATTGCTTGCCTTTTTGGACTCTGTAGGATCTTGTCAACCTGATAATTAGAAACATTGCAACTGTTCCTTAAATATCATGGTACTTTCATGGTAGCATTGATTTATAACTTGAATGTATATATTATTTTTTCTGTTTTCAAAATAGTTCAGAGCACACAAAACTATAATGAGTTAAATGGATCTGTCCGAGTCGCTATAGTATTATTCTTTGCGGCAGATCTTTTATTAAGGAGGGACTTAGATAAGATGGTTTCCAAAGTCTTTTCCTACTCGCTGAAAGTATGGAAGCACAATAAAACCAATAGTATGTGTCAGGAGAAAGTACAGATGGTGAGCATTCTTGAAATGACAGGTCTTTTTGTTTCCTTCTCCTGGCAGGAAACACACACTCATTTGTGTTTGTACTCTATTTCTTATGGGGGACAGCAGAAAGCCCTGCATGCATAGCTTTTGTCAGTGCTGGAATTCCATACATGCAGCAGTGTTGGATTTGTTCTCTCGTCGTTAATGACACTTACCACTCACTTTCCGTAGCAGCACTCAAGAGGAAGGAACACTCAGGTTGAGGAGAGCAAGAGTTCCTGGGAGCTTGTGGGAGTTTGGGGAAAATCCAGGAAGCTGGACTTCCTATTTATCATTGGCTGGACAATTGGATTAGTGTTATTCAAACAAAATGTTGAGCCACTCAAGCTGCGGGAGGAAGACTTCAGTGGTATTTGTGGTGCTCTGGGAAATGATTTGAATAGCAGCAGTGAGGCCACCCAGAAGAACCATAATTAACATGCACCCTCCCAACCCTCTCCCTTATTCTACCAGCTACTGATAGGAATAGGCTACCCTGGGCCAGATCAGGCACAAAGCTTTCTCCTCCTCCTGACCTGAAGGGTTTAGAAGGTCATCTCCCAGTGGCTATTAGTTTGGTTCTCCAAGTGCGTTTCACATAAGATATATTTTCCCATTGTTTCAAGCAGAAAAACAGGCTGTGAATGTGTATTTCACTCTGAGCAAGTACCACAAAGGGATTGGTGTGAGTACAATTTTGGGAAAGCAATTCAATCTATCGGCTTCTGTAGGAAAATAACCTTGCATAGCCATGTGGGGCCCATCTCTGACAATTCTAGGCCGGACTGCCACACGAGGGTCTCCCATACCTCGAAGTATATTCTGCGCACCTGTTTTCCACTAGGCTTTTTGGTGCTGCTTCAAGAGAGTTTCCTTCTTTGTTTTTTCTGTTAGTAAACCTCTGGCATTACTCTTGGAATGAGTAAGTAAGTTTGTTGTTGGAACCACAGGGTCATAACATATAGCATACCATAAAATGCAATAAAATAACAGAATAGCAAGATTATAAAATGAAGTAATAAAAAGAGTATTAGACGTAAGAAGGTTAAAACAAGATAAAGCCAGAGCTACAACTAAGAGCTTAAGTATTTCTGTCTGAGTTTAACAACAACCGAGCAAAAGTAGCAACCTGACTGCAAGAAGATAGTTCCATTGTTTGAGGTCCGAGCCCTTGACTTCACCCACCATCAGTAGTTTGGCCCTAATCTTACTGCAAGTGGGGCAGTGGAGGACAAAATGAATACTGTCCTCCACTTGACCAACACCACAAGGACAGGGGCGTTTTTTGACGGGGCATTTGCGAAACCCCCCTCCAAGACATGCTGAGGTATAAGCGCCCTCCTCAGCGAGGCACTGGTGAGACCTGGGATGTCACAAGGGACAGCGAAGGTCCCCCTGGGCTGGGCTGGGGCTTCTGCTAAGCCTGTGTCTGAAATGTGCTGGGAAATACCTACCCACGTTGAAAACCTAAAATACCGTCTTGGTCAAATCGTAGTACTAAGCATGGATCTGGTTACTTACAGACTGTTTAATCTCACCATCTCAGTAAGACTTTTCTTGTGCTTTTGCAGTTTTGTTTGTAGGAACAAAAAAATAAAAATAAAACCTGTGATTAACCAGGGAGTGGCGGGGGGGGGGGGGGGACTGACCGTCATCTGCAGGTGATCAAATGACTTGAGAGACCTGGTTTTAATTTGTGTGTGGTTCTCACTGTAACAAAGGAAACTTGCTTTTTTTGTAGAATTGGCAGACTGTTTCCCAACATCTGGACCGAATGAAGTCTGAGACCACATCAGTTGTGTTTTGCCGCAAAAAGTCTTTGATCTTCAAAATCCAGACTGAAAGAAGTGCAGCTTGATATCACTGCATTTGTGGGGGGTGGGGTGGGGGGGTGGGCTCTGCTTAAGAACATGGTGAAACTCTGTCGATTTTTGTGCTCCACTGGAGCATTTCTGCTGCTCTTTTCTGTCCTTCTATTAAGCAAGAGGTCTGTGAAAACATAGAGCTGTCAGAAGTTTGTTGCACAGAGTTTTCCCATCTTCCTTGTTCAGAATACGGCAAAAGAACTTCATGGCTGTTTCCAAGGACAGTGGAGCATCATTCAGAGATCGTTTTTAAGTCTGGCGCTTTTGTAACCGTCACAGCGTCAGTCACCATTTCTCTCCATTTCTCCTGCCGCGCCATTCAGTGGCAGGCAGTGACCAGAGGAACTACAAGGGATGTTTCTTTCCACTAACGTAGTCCAACTCCTGAAAACCTGGAGCAGCACGTACTATGTGCATGCACACATAACACATGCTAGTACCGGCATATTTCCCATGAAGGGTAGGAGACGTTACGTGTAGAATCAAAAGGGGATTTTGCTCTCCCCAAATACCAATTTTGAATCCTTTTCTTAAAATTAGTGGCTTCTGTCTTCCTCCTCCTCTTCCCCCTCTCTTTTTCTTAATGGATCTAGTGCATTGTTTTATTCATAAAAGAAGTTAGGAGCCAGTTCTGTATTCCATTGACAGATTTATTTATTTAAGTAGATGCATTTTATGTTAGAGTCTGTAGCTTGAATCATGTCAACTGGATTTCTATTTTCTCAGTTGACATGATTCAAGCTACAGACAATTCCACCTGGGTGACTGAGAACCTTCATAGACTTTATGTTAGAGTATTATCAGAACAAAACATAAAGACACACATGCATTTTAATTCATAATGCAGTATTAAATATTGCACTTACTAAATAGCATCTTCCGGCTTTATTCATTCTTCTCAATTGAGATGATGGGGAATGAATTCCAGAAGATAGTCCTGGTGGCTGTGGCTGTTGTCTGGCATGGAAGGATAGAAGAATTGTAGGGGCACATTTTCACATTTTCTCCCTAAATGGAAACCGCGACAAGGCCAGAATTAGGAGAGGGAGGTGGCCCTAGAGGACGATGCTCTCGTTGCAAACGTAACCTTGGGGTGGGAACCGTGCTAGAGAGAGAGAGCGTTTCACTATTGAGGGTCATCAGTTTGCACATAGCAGCTCTCAGGCGAAGCCCGGTTGCAAAGCATATTATTCAAATACAAATCAGCCAGAAGCAACCTGGCACATTTTGAACGGTTTGCTGTGGGCAGTAGAGGTTGAGAACGTGCTTGTTTGTTTCAGTTTTACGTAAATACGTCTAGTTTCTTCCCCTGTCTTGCCTTTGGATTCCCAGCTTTCTTCAGCGTGGTGCTTTGTTTCCTGGTCTGCAGGCGGACTGAGGCATCTTGCGGTTTGAAAACAAGGCTGAGTGTAGCACAGGAGAGTTTGGGGGGGGGGTTGCAGACAAGGTGGTCTAGGCGGGGATTCCGAACTCATCCCTAGCAGACAATTCCCAGTCTTTGCTTGAAGACCTCTAACAAAGGGAAGGGCATCCACCTCGCCTTTGGGGGGAGACCTGGCCCTCCAGATATTGCTGCTCTACAACTAGGCATCCCTCCCCTTTGGCCACACCAGGAGCTGTGGTGTCGCGATATGCAGAGCAGCATGTATTTCCCCCCCCCCTTTCCTTGGTGGTTGGCCTCCATGAAGAAGTTCCAAAATATGCCTTGAAGTTGATTGAAAAGAGTCTGGGCAACATGGGATAAATCGTGTGCGCTCTTTAAGTAGCTAGAAGGGAAATATCCCCGTGGCACTGATGAAGCCAGTTGGGAGCGGCTTTGTTTGTCAGGAGCGTGTTACTGCTTAGTCATTTTAACAAACATTCTATAAGCTGAGTTTCTGAGGGACGGGGTAGATTAATACTGTGCTTCCCTGTAAAAAGTCAGTTGGATTCACTTTCCAAGTATAAATCGATTAACTATGAAAGGTGCAATAAACCAACACATTATGCCAGCAAACAACGCCTTTCTGGATTTGTAAAGCTTTGCCAGTTGAAACTTAGAGCAAATAGGTCTGGTGTAAGTCCTGAGTTTCTGGCTGCAGTTCTGCCTGCATTTATGTGAGATGCTAAACATGCTCTCCTTTGGATGGTAACATTCTCTGTCTCCTAGAAAAGAAGTGAAAACTGAACAAAACTGAGTTGCTTTTAATTCAGATTTTGCTGAAAGGAGTGGGTCTAGATCAACCCCCTGTCCAGTGTAGGAATCCACTGCTTCACCCACTACTATGTACCCCCCCTTCAGTGACTGAGAGTCTGCCACCTCCCAAGGAAGTCTGTTCCATTGTTGAATCAGTCTTACCATTAGGAATTTTTCCTGATGTCCAACTGAAATCTGCACCCTTGTGATTTAAGCCCATTATTCTTTGTTTTGTCTTCTGGAACAACTTTGCAAAGCCTGCCCCATGACTGGCCTTCCGATACTTCAAAAGAGCCATCAGGTCTCCTTGAAGCTTTCTCTTCTCCAGGCTAAAGGCACACACCCAGCACTTCTGATCATTCCTCATGGATTTTTCCTTCCGGGCCCCTTCTCATCTCAGTTGTTCTCCACTGGATATGCTCCATATTGCCAATATCCTTCCTAAAATGCAGTGTCCAGAACTGGATGCAATATGCTAGCTACGGCCTGAACAACACAGGATAGAGAGGAATTAGGACCCTATGTTACTGTTGATAAAGCCTAGGATTACATTTGCTTTTTTTGCAGCTGCATCACACTGAAGACTTAGGTTTAGTATGTGATCCACCAAGACACCCGAATCTTTTTTTCATGTACTCTGCCCAGTATGGTCCCCCTTCCACTCACACCCTTTGTTTTTTCTACCCCAATGTAGGACTTTGCATTGGTCCCTATTGGAAGTCTTACTTGGCTTTTGCCCATTGTTCTGCTTGTCAAGGCCCTTCTCAAGAACATCTGTCTTCTTTCTCCTGACTGTAAATTTCAGCAGTTGCTCACATTTTAAATGCTGTGAAAGATTTGTGCTTGCTGAGTGGTCAGCCCGTCAGCTTTTGTCATTCTGCCAGCTTGAATTAGCCTCCCAAGAGAGACCGGGAAGAAGTTCCCCAAACAACATTATCAGTTTGCGACTTGTGACTTCATGTCCTGCTGTGCTTCTCACACTTTTTTAAGCTCCTCCTGATTGTGACCTGACCCTTCAAGCTATTACATCTTTGTCCTTTTCTCCCTTTCATGTTGCGGGTTTAGGTCTATGCGCCTTCTCCTAATTCAGATGACTTTAATAGAGAATCTCCAAGTTATCCATCTCCTAAACCACCAAGCAGTATGTTTGCTAGCACTTTCTTTTTACAAGGTAAGAAAGTTTTTTGCTGATACTTTCAGAGGATATATGAAAGAAAGGGACAAATAGCTTTAATAACCAAAAAAAGGGAGGGGGGTATAATTAATGTAATTAATTTTGTTTATGCTGTCTAAAGTTGGGAGTATCGTGATATTCATAGGATGTGAATTGCTAACAGTAGTTTAAGGGCATGCCTTAAACTAGATCTGATTAGCAGGGTTTTTCTTTGGCTAGGGCACTTGGAATGGACAGTTGGGCTTATCTGCTCTTGCCTAAATAGGCAAGGTGTACATTGATTCAGTTAGAGTCGGTATCACCTGTTCACAACACACCAGCTCAGCATCTGATCCAGACCCACTCCCCTTCGTTTTATGACATATCTCCCCTGTCCTTCATGGAACAACTGCAACAGCATCGCTGTACTCGGTGGCTAAAGGGGGTCATCTCAGCTGCCTTGCCTTTTTCCGGATTCTTAAGCCCACGCCTATTTTATTAATTTAATCAGATGTTTAACCTGCTTCTTAGAAAAAATGTTCCCAAGGAGCGAGCATAAAATACAGAACGTTGTTAGGGAAAGCAAAGTTAAGAGCGCAGTGGCAAGCAGCCATTACAGTTCTACGTCCTTTGTGCAGCAGCTGGTTTGTTTCTACCTGGATCAAGTAGATTTCCTCTGGATTGCAACAGAAAGTACCTAATGGCCATTGCCTCTCTTACTGCAATAAGTTGCCACTGCTACACATCTGAAGGCAGGGAGGTTGTGTGATTGGGCAGAAGTGCTCGTGAATCCAGACCGAGTTGGAAAGGCCAGTCCAAGGCCCTGAAATTGTGTTTGCAGGACACACACCAGTGCCAGATCCTTCCCTTCCCTTTTCAGTTTCTCCCCTGAGGAACTAAGATCTGACAGTCACACAATGTGCCAACTGTGTTCTTCTGCCCCAGCTTTTGTGTGCTTGGAGCTGTGTTGTCTTTGGCCGGTGAATAGCCTCAGACAATTCCCTGAAGGCACTTGGGGTGTTTGGACTTCGGATTCCTGTTTGACTTTCTCTGGGAAATGCTGTTTTGCTGTGCAAGGCTCAGAAACCAAGAAAGGGAAGTTATAACACAGAGTCCAACTGAGCATGGTTGGACAATAATCTATCAAAGATCCTTTCCTCCTCTAAGAGCTGAAGCCAGTGTGGAGGAAGCAGGCAGGGCCACCTTGTACACTTGGAGCTGGTGCCTCCCAGGCTCAAGGCTGGGGGAAAGAGACCGGAGTTGAAAGGGTGGGAGGAAGAGGCTTAAGAATGAACTCCTGGGGCATACAGATCCGTGGGCTTGACTTCTGTGACCCGAAGCAGGCAGCTCTTCCTCTCACTCACCACTTCGTACCTCCTCCCGTTATCAAGCCTGTGGGGGTCCTGCTCTTTCTTTGCCTGTTCCTGAGTGCGGGGGTGAGTTTCTGGTGAGTAGCGATTGATTGCCGTGCCTGACCAGAAGCCTCATGCCTTCTGTCTTTTATTTTCATCAAACAATAAACAATAAAGACGGGACCCACATTGCTTCTGAACTTTGGAGCCCCTCCAATGGGATGAGCCAGTCGGGTTATGGTGGAATGCTGGAAAGTTCTTCTCACCTGTCGCCCTCCAGTAGTTACGGCAGCCGACATCCCCATGAACGCCTGGTAAGATGGCGGTGGCGGTGGCGGTGGCAGCCACAGCCATGACATGTGTTCCTGTACAGTCAGTCAAAGAAGAGACAGTGGGAAAATAAACTTTTACAGTGGTCTACCTGATATTTTGGGGAAGTTTATGTGTATAACACGTTCTTTTCCTTTGTATTCTCAAATTTGGTGATGCTAAATTAATAGGAGATATGTACCTCCTGTTCTGGGAACAGAGAGGCTGGCAAATTCCTCTGGATCACAGCAGACCAACCATTCCGGGTATGGTTTGGAAGTTAGTCTTCCAAACCAGAAGAGTCTCTAGTATTTAGACGTGGTCTGGCACTCTCCCTTGAAATGGTAGGTTTTGCACAGGCATGATAGGGCGGGCTGTGCAGCAGTTCAGATTTGTAGAGAGAAAGTTGATTCAGAGCTTGCTTGTCTATTGGCACCTCGGTTTAATCAAACATGGCTTTTTCTGCATGTGTGTATGTTCAGAATCATCCATTTCCCCTTTGAATCCATTATTTCTGCAATATGCTCACATCAAAGAATTAATAAAGCATAATTAGTGTAGTACCACAAGATTGGTAGGGGCAATGACATGGAAAGTTTTTAAAAATATTTGATTCATGGGCTGAGAAGGGTCACTTCGGATGTAATGGGAACCTTTGCTTCCTGTTACATGAATGAGATTGTTTAAGCGTTGGGCTCATGTACTCCTTTCATTCACAAGTGTGAATACTGTTACCCATTACATTCGAGCTTGCTAAACTAAGAATTGTTAAAGTAAGTTTTATAGTTTGTGACTAGAATCCAGGTTTTAGTTTCCTGAGGTGTTCTGAATTCCAGTTATAATAAATAGCTGTAGAGGCATCTGCAGAGTGATGGGACCCTACAGGTCTAGAGTATTTATTTCCACATGATGGAGAAGGAGACTCTCCCATTACCTCCAAACTGGCCCTCCTCCTCCTTTCAGTTGGCGTTGACTATAATGCCTAAAAATAAAGTCTCATGTGCAAGGACGGTCTACCTCTGATTATGGATTACTGGGGCAAATGGAACAGCTGTTAGAGGTATCTTTCTGCCCTTTGCTTCATGAACTCTGGCTTAGCCCAGCATGACCATTGTGATGTTTTTAACTTGCCAAGAGTTTAGGGCTACTTTGAATTTTGTTAATATGAAATTGGCACTCGTGTTTCCTCCTCGTGTTGTGATTCCAGTTTCTGCTTTTTCCTAGAGCTACCCCCCTCCCTCAGTCTCACCAACAGATGTGAGCACCAGTCTTCCGCCAATGTCTAGCTTCCACCGGGGCAGTAGCAGTAACTCATTATACGCTGCTGCCGCCTCTCATACTCCACCAGTCAATGGATCCGATACCAATGTGCTTGGTAAGATTTTTGAGTCCTAAAATTGTCCATAAAAATTATAATTATAGCTAGTTTAGTCACCGTTAAGTTGTGACAGTATAGTTACCTGCTAAAACTGTAAGGAGGATTTGTTAGGTGACAAGGCTTAAGTGATGAATGTTGGTATTGTCAGAGTTGGACTGGAATATTTTCACGTCTCTCTTAATTTGGTCTCCACTCTGAGACCACAGCCTAGAAAACATTTTTCATACCTGTGGATCCATTCACGAAGCCTGTGTGATGGATCTTAGATGGCATTATATGTTGATCTGGACATTATTTCCGCACTGCTCCAAAATAAATGTGTGATAGACGGATCTTAAAAAGTGATTGGACCAGGGATCATTTATCCTTGGTGGTAGTTGCAATATGGTTATGACTTCTATTCAGGAAGAACATATATTTAGCTAACGAGCAATCATCCTCTTCCTTGCTCAATTTTTCCTGAAATCCCAGATTTATAGCAATCTGATTCAGGTGACATTTCCGTTTATTCATGGATTTGGTGTGTTTTGTGCATTCTGGTTGGTGGTTCTGAAGTCCTTTTAATAGTTACTGTGATTTCTCTAAAAGATATGCATTAAAAAAAAATCTGGGGACTCATCAGCCTCAGTGATGAACTCTTGTTGTCTTGAGCAGCGTGTTTTCGGGTGGCTAATTCAACTCAGCTGTTCCGAACAGCTAAAATACTTATTTGTGCAAATGTCATCCTGAAACACTCTGCAGTGCTTACCCAGCACGATGGTACCAGGGCTGGACAGAGCTGGCTGGGCAGTTGAGTGTTCCTAGCTTGAGCTATACTCCCATGCAGGGCCAGATTGCCCCAGCAGCTTCACTTCTCATTCCCATTTGCACCGATAGGCTGGCAGACAGCAAAGCCGGGTCTGTGGA
Source organism: Charina bottae (assembly GCA_023362775.1). Lineage (NCBI taxonomy): Eukaryota > Metazoa > Chordata > Lepidosauria > Squamata > Charinaidae > Charina > Charina bottae. The sequence continues at coordinate 23,973,591 of JALMGJ010000010.1, read as the reverse complement.
TGGAGAGGAACAAGTTTATGTACACAAGGAAGCGTACAAATTGCTCGCCTGCTCAGAAAAACGTCGGCCATAAAGATGGAACGTGTCTCTTGACATTGGATCATCATGTCAGAGGGGCTGATCAGACGACTTGGAAGAAAAAGAAGTGGATGTTTTGCCTGAAGACCTTTCAGAATAGGAACATACCTCTCTAGTCTAGCATTCTCCTCCCGCAGTGGCCATTCCATAGGAAGCCCATATCCAGGACCCTGAATTTGCCTAAGTTAATCAACCTTCTCTTTCATAAAGATTAAATGCTGCATCCAGATCTGGCATCCAGACCTAAAGTTACTTCTGTTTTCCATAGATGTTGGACATGCCACTACCAATCTTCTAATCTCCCTCACCCGAAGGGTACAGCAGAACTTGGGCGTTTGAAGGGCCCTTGGATTCTTGATAGGCAGAACTAAGATTCACAGAGAAACCGCAAGGTTGATGTCCTCACCGAGGTCAGAGTTTCTGCTTCTGCCATTGCCAGGTGGCTCAGAGAGAGAGCGCCTCGAGGTCTTACCCCTTCCAGGCCAGGGGTAAGGCTTCTCTGAAGGACACCCAAGTCCATTCCTCATAGCATGTAGCCATTTTAGTTACTCTGCCAGGGAAATTCGGGATGTTTTAGATTTGGGTCTCCTGCATTGATTGGGGATTGGAGTAAATGGGCTGTAAGGCCTCTTTGGACTCAACGATCAAGCCTGTAATTGCCTTGACACACTGACATACATTTTTTAAGCACGATAGTGCTGCATTTGAAAAGGTTGCAAACGAGTGTACATAAGACACATTGCATTTTAAATCCCAAATACGAATATTGTCTTGGCCCTGTACCACTGGAGGAAAAAAAGTTTGGAGTTGCATTTTAATTCTTGATCACAATAAGACCAGGATAGGGCAGTCCACCTGCATAACCCCCTAAAATAGAGAGTGATCCACGGCACAGCTCAGAATGGGTTAGAATAGGTGAGAACGCTGGAGGTGATCGCCTGTCCTTTCACCAAGTTCTGGGACTTTTGGAACCACTGAATTCCATTGGTTCCGTACGTTGGTCTTGCTACGTTCAGTAGTGTACTGAAGCCAGACGGGAGAAAGCTAATTCAGTGGATGCTTTGGGGCTCTGCTGTTGACTAGAGCTTGGGAAAGTTTGCTTTCCAGCACTCTTTGAAGAAAGCCCCTTCTCTTAGCGTCTTTGCAAACTAACCTTGCCTGTAACTAAGAGGACGTGCTTTCCCCAAAATAAAGGCCCCATTGAGAACAGCAATTCACAGGTAAATCCCGCTATCCTTTTTGGTCTCTCTTCCTCTCCCCCAATTTTGCTGTGGAAGTCATTTAGTCCTGTTAAATACTGGCACGTTGTTCTCATCATCTGCACCGCATCAATATTGTGTTGCCTTTTTCTTTATAGTTAATAGAGGGAATCCTGCTGGAAGTTCGCAGACGGGGGATGCCCTTGGAAAAGCTTTGGCCTCTGTAAGTAATTGTATGTGGAACAATCACACGAATCACACAAACTCCATATACAAATCCTTGCCCTTCTGATTGCCTCAAGTAGATACCAGTGAACGAGTACAGAACTTGTACACAGTTGTCTGTGGCAAGGCACCCCATGTGATTTGGATTTGAGAGTGACATTTACTTACTGTGCAGACAAACGGGATCCATGGAACTTGTGATCGACGTTCAAAAGTTCATCCACACATAAAGCTCTGATCAGGTACAGTGTATGCAGGCATAGCAGCAAAACTCGTCGCCTTGGAACAGAAAGGTTCCTAGTTCAGTTACCAAAGTCTTAAGATCCTGAAGGAGCAGGTGTTCTCTCTTCCCCACTGATACAGGGGTAGGCAGACGGGGGGGAACACGCACCCAGAGTAACAGAAAACGAGATGCAAGACCCAAAGCAAGAGACACCCGGAAGACCCACCGCAACCGTCAAAAGACAAATTGATTAAATAATTATGTACAGTAACATTGCATGGCTGAAGGCTGTGATGTCGCAAGATTTTTACCATGTAAGTGTAAGATAGATAGATATAGAGATAGAGATAGAGATAGAGATAGAGATAGAGATAGAGATAGATAGATGATAGATAGATAGATAGATAGATAGATAGATAGATAGATGGATGGATGGATGGATGGATGATAGATAGATAGATAGATAGATAGATAGATAGATAGATAGATAGATGAGAGAGAGTGTTAAGCTATGTATTTCCCAGTGTTTGCTGGGAGGATGCTATTCATTAGGGTGAATAAGGCTCTTTTTACAATTGTTGGCAGTCCCCAGCTAAATTCATCATGAGAAATACATTATGCGATGAACTGCATGGAATATGCTTTAGTTGAGTGTTTCTACCACCTTGCCTGCAGCAGCTCTGCACTAAAGTTTCCTGGGCAAAGTCATTTTAACAAAGCCTTCTCCTTGGGTTGGCTCACTCACTCACTCAACGCCAGAGTCCGTTTTATTAGATGGTCTCTTTCAGGGAGGGAGGGAGGGTTCTTAAGATCTTAATCCTTCTCCCTGAGTGGCTGTAAAGATTTGCCAACTTGTTACTCAGAGAAAGGGCAGACCCTCTTGGAAAAGGTCAGATATGCTGATCTATAACATTGACTACAGCCATTGTTTAGTAAGAGTCCAGTATAAATGGGAACAACTAGTTGGGGGGCAGAAGAGGGGAGTTAGGGTAGTAGCACGATTAGTTGTAGATATCTTGTGTGTTGATAGCCAGGCAGGTTTGCCTAACTGGCAGAAAGATTTAGGGCTGTGATAATGAAGTCCTTGGCCTTCTCAGTTGCTGCTTGACATGAGTAAGCAAATCAAGTCATAAAGACTCCACCTTGGCTGATAGAGAGACAGCCCACCTGCCTCATCGGCCCTTGCTGTAGCCAGCACCCAGGCAATCCTGAGCTTTCCCCCAGGTGGTCTGCTTGTTCCTAACCTGGAGATACGCATTCGCCGCGCTCAGCTGCGCTTGAGGAAAGAGGTAGATGAGCGAAGGAACCCTCTTGCTTTTGTTCTTTTGCTCTCAACTTTTCTGAAGTAGTAATTAAACCATCCTGAGATTGCAAAAATGCTGCCTTTCCCTTCCTTTTAAACGTTGCCATTAATAGCAAAAATAAGATGGAGTCTGGTGTGGTGTTTTTTCAAAAAAGGCTTTCACGTGTGAAATAATGTGAAACCTTGTGAAATAACAGGATACAACATTTGTTTCTGAGTCTAAATATTAAAGACCTTACAAAATACTGCATGGTTAAAGAAGAAAGGTCAGATAATACGTTTGCAAAGGTCCTTTTATTTTAGATTTAAGCCAGGATAATTGCAGTCTTAATCTTAGAGCAGGAAAGAAAGAGAATTGTACACGAAAGTATTTACACAAAGCTTTCAAAACCCAATGGATTATACATTGGTTTGGATAATGAACGAGTGTAGAGAGAAAGCAAAGAAAATCTGGACATTTCTGCCATTTCCAATGTGTCTCCCTGAACATTTGCCAAACAATAACCCTTAAGATTGTGCCCATAGGGGGTTATATGGTGGGAGAAGCATCTGGTTTATGTCAGTGTTTAATGCCAAATCAAAACACTTGGTCTTTAATTTAAAGGAGATCAAAGCAGAGGGTTTTTAAATGTTGTTGATTATATCAGATCTCTTTGTCAGAACCTCTGTTTTGATTCCTGCCTCCAGTCCAGAGAGAGCAGCGTAGGTAGCTCAGGGGAGGGGCTCATAGTCCCGGAACAAAAGAGGAAAACCTGGGGAAGTTGACTCTTCCAAGTGAATCCTGAATGGCTTTTGTTGCCTGAGGCCTGGCGATATTAGCAAAATTAAATGGGCGCTGCAGTGTAACAGCTCAGGGCCTGCTGCCGCAGTCTTGGTAAGAAGCGCTCCGAATTTGAGCGGTGCACATTGGAGCCGGCCCGGGCTAAGGGGACGTGGTCTTTCACTTGTTGCCAGAAAAGGAGCCTTGTGGCCTCCTCGGAGGCCTTGGGTGGAGCCTTCCGCCTGGGTCGTCATGAGCAAAGCCAGTCCTCCTGCGTGAGAAATAACCTCTCTCAATAATGTGCTGTGTTCAGGGTCTGTGCAAGAGGCTGTTCTTAAGAAGCTTTGTGAATTGGGGAAACGATTTTATGTGATGCTAGACATCCTGTGACCCGTTGGGTCATCCTTTGGGAGACGGGTAGTGCAGTCTGATGTGACTGGAACGAACATTAAATTTTAGGCTGACCCGTTATTTTTTTTACCCCAATGCTGGACGGTCCCATGATCATCTAGGAAGAGTATATGTCATAAATAGGAAAATAATTGTAGTGGCAAACAAACTTCAGGAATAAGTCCGTATTTCCTTACCTAAACAGATCGACAGAATGAGCACGGGCGGGCAAAAAGGCAGTGGGAGTGGGAGCGACTTCCGGCTTCCTGCCGGCTTCCCCACGGACTTTGCTTGTGGGAGGCTGGCAGGGAGCGTCGGAAATCACGATCACATGACCGTGAGGATGCTGCAATGGCCACAACTTTGCAAATAAAACTTGTCTGAACAATGTGGAAATTTCAATTCCGCAGGAGTAGTGGGTCCCGGAATTTTTATGCATTCCTTAAGTTAGCAGATTTTAGGTACCTTGATTCAAAAATTGTTGTGGCATAATGCACCGTTTGGGCTAACTTGAGGGTACAAACACACAAGCACAATGAGAGTTTTAGTAGTATATAGATTCTTTCACTGTTGTGAGTCGCCCAGAGTCGTCGAGAGTTGGGCGGCATACAAGTTTATGATTATTATTATTATCCACCAGAAACATCTGGTTAAATATGAACAGAGGTGCTCTAGATGTTGGCTTAAAAACTTTAAAGCATAGATGAAGCCAGTGGTTAGGAGATACAGCTACCTCCAAGAAGATTAATAATCATTTTCTAACTCTGGAAATTAAAATTACCTTGCCCCCTACCACCACCAACCCCTTGCACATTCCGTCCTCTTCCTCAGTACCCTTCCTCAGAAGGGCAGGGTAAGAGAAATTCGCAACCTTTTGTTTCTGGTGTTAATTAGCTGCAGGTTGCTATATTCTCCAGTCTTGGACAAACTCGTTAGTCTTAACTATGGATAATGGAAACAAGTGGACTTCATTTATGGAGCTAGCTTTTCTTTACTAATTAATGGCAATTTAGGATTTGTCAAAATTTGTCAAATTCAACATGAATTTGAGTAAACTCCGAGAGACAGTGGATGACAGGAAGGCCTGGCGTGCTATGGTCCATGAGGTCACGAAGAGTCGGACACGACTAAACGCCTGAACAACAACAACAACAACAGGATTTGTATGAGACGTAACCTAAAACTAACCTAAAAGACGACTTTATACATGGACTTCACCAGATGGTCGACACCGAAATCAGATTGACTACATCCTTTGCAGCCAAAGGTGGCGGACATCTATCCAGTCGGTAAAAACAAGACCTGGAGCTGACTGCAGTTCAGATCACGAACTTCTTATTGCACAATTTAGAATCAGACTAAAGAGAATAGGGAAGACCCACAGATCAGTTAGATATGAGCTCACTAATATTCCTAATGAATATGCAGTGGAGGTGAAGAATAGATTTAAGGGACTAGATTTAGTAGATAGGGTCCCGGAAGAACTGTGGACAGAAGTTCGCACCATTGTTCAGGAGGCAGCAACAAAAAACGTCCCAAAGAAAAAGAAAAGCACGAAGGCAAGATGGCTGTCTGCTGAGACACTGGAAGTAGCCCAAGAAAGAAGGAAAGCAAAAGGCAACAGTGACGGGGGGAGATATGCCCAATTAAATGCAAAATTCCAGAGGTTAGCCAGAAGAAATAAGGAATTATTTTTAAACAAGCAATGCGTGGAAGTGGAAGAAGACAATATAATAGAAAGGACAAGAGACCTCTTCCAGAAAATTAGAAACATCGGAGGTAAATTCCAGGCAAAAATGGTATGATCAAAAACAAAGATGGCAAGGACCTAACAGAAGCAGAAGAGATCAAGAAAAGGTGGCAAGAATATACGGAAGATCTGTATAGGAAGGATAATAATATCGGGGATAGCTTTGACGGTGTGCTCAGTGAGTTAGAGCCATTGTACTTTTAATCTACCTATCAGGGTTTAATTTGCTTTCATATCTTCCTTTGCTTTTACATATGACAATCAATATGTAGGTCTGTTCTTCCATGTAGAAAGAAGTATATTTGCATGGCAAGCAATAAAGTATTTTGCAGGGTTCTATATCCTCTGAGAACTTTGCCTTTTTTAAGTAAATGAAAGTGAAATGCACAGATTTATCCTGGGGGTTGTTAAATCTCCCATATTTTGTTCCTAGTCAGGTGTGCATTTATTTAAGGATAATAGTAGCAATGGAAACTATTATGCAAGAGCTATGGAGACTGCATTTGGGGGGAGAATCACAATGAATTACAGTTATATTAATAAAACATTCAAAGTTATAAGGTTGAATATTTCTAAACATTTTATTTTCTTCAATTGCTGTTCAACTGAATTTTTCTTAGTGTGTATAGTTTCTAGCATATCTAATAGTTCAAATGGCTACATTTAGATTGTGTTCTTTCTTTTCTTCCAGATTTATTCTCCTGACCACACTAGCAGTAGTTTTCCTTCAAATCCCTCAACACCTGTTGGATCACCATCATCTCTCACAGGTAGCTTCTTTTTTTGCCAAGATTATGTGTATTCTTCTATATTTTTTCTTAACACCAATCCTAAGGACAGATTTAGGTGCATTTCTGAAGGTAACGTGTTCGTTTGTTTGCTCCTTGATTGACTGATTATCTTTCTAGAGCCACCCAACTCCAGGACAAATGAAAAAAGAGAGAAACCTCACAGCATCGAGAAAGACGATAGTTGCCCTGAGGGAACAGTAGAACCCCCTTTGCCATACAGTGCCCCACCTCAAGTGGCTTGATAACCCCTCAGGCCCAGCATGGGGAGGAGCCCGTTTTTTCCAAGACTTGCTTGAGGAAGGCAGGGCTGGGGCTGTCCGGACCTTGGGGGCGGGGAGGGGGGTGTTCCAGAGGGCAGGTGCTGCCACAGAGAAAGCAGTTGACCCAGTGGGATAGTCTGCCAAATTTCTTTCAAACCAACAGAATGGTTCCTGTGCTGCGCTGCCAGGCCCAGACGTCTGCAATGCCCACGGCCTCCCCTTGATGCTTGGGACTCCCATCCGTGCAGAGCAGGTTCCTTAATGCTGTAAGCTCAGGGTGCTGATACGTTGTGCAGGACTGTGGCTTCGTGTTGCTTCTCAGTAGCTGGAATTTATTCCAGAGTCTGTGCTGCTTCCGAGTTACCACAGTGCTGTTCCTTTCCGTGTGGCTTGCCCTCTCCTGAGTCTGCCCCAGAGGGCGCTCCTGCGCCTCGGAAGCCTGCAGACCCCATGGGGGAGGCTTCTCCTTTCACTCAGGAGGAGGCTGAGGATCAGCAGGTGGTCACAGCCCCGTTCCTTTCGGCTGTGCTGCGCTGCGATGTGATGCCAGGCAACGCACGCACGCCGGCGGTGAGAAGGCAAGAAACGTGGCCCTTTCCTCTGGCCCCAACGGTCAGTAGATCGTACGCGGGAAGGACAGTTTAGTGACTTCAACATACCGGAACAGCTGGAAAAGAGAGGAACAAGGAACGGATCTTACAGCTGAACCTTTATGATAATATTTGCAAGTACTTCAAAGACCTGCCAAGGGCCGGAGCAGCCCTCTTGGCCTAGGAGAACTAAGGTGGTCGTTACGTTTGAGTGACTTTATAGTAAGGTCCGCATCCGGGTTCAGAGGATTGAAGGAAAAAGTTGGATTAACCCTATCCAAAGATAACGGAGGCGCTCCTAATAATGTTAAAAAAGCAGGCCCTGAGCTTGGGTCTGTATTTGGAAAGGTATTCATATTTCTTAGACTAATCTTTTCTGGAAAGGAAAGGAGACCTGGAAGGGCAACGTTCTTGGCCTCGGATGCTTTTCCGAAACCTTGTAAGAACTGGTTTTCTAGCGCAGAGATGCGCTCTGGCGGCTGGGTCGTTCTTAGCGGGACCGCTGTGTTCATGGACACGCGGGTCTCCGCGCTCTAGTAAACGTCAAACAGCTGCTGAGCACACACAGAGGACTTACGAATGCCCCATTGACCAGAATTTGTTATTTAACAAGGGATTGGTGTTAATGGCTGAACAGTGTCACTTCTAAAGCATGTAGCTTGTGTGATATGTTTTAGAGACACATTTACGAATGCCTCTGTGCCTCGTTTCCCAGTATGTGAAATGTCTACACAGCCAGATCGCTGTTAAACCTGGCAACTGTCCTGATCTGGAGCAGGTTTCTAGGTAACGTGAAGAGAGTAGAAGGCAGTAGAGCCACCCGATCCCCTCCGCTGGCCTATTTCCCCCAAAGGCTGCCAGCCAGGTGTCCTTGTCCTTCTGCGCAGGACAAAAACCTGCTGCTGCTGCTGCTGCTGCTCGGGTGGCCCTAGCGCCTGTGCCTGGGGGGACTGCTGGAAGCAAAGGTGTCCCTGCAAAATGCCTCCCTGGTGCGTCATGCCTTGAGGAGAAGGGAGCTCTTTCCCAGGGCAGGAATCATCGGCGAATGCCAGTGGCATTTCCCTAGGAGGACTTACGCCAACTGTTGCAAACACAAACCAACAACTCGATACCACACTGTTGAGGTGCTCCCGTTCCGGACATTGGGAGCCGTCATTCCATTTCTGGGGCGCCTATCCCCGCCCCCCCCCCCCCCACCTCCCCAGTTGTCAGCCAGCATTCTGGGCTTGGTCCTTGCTGGGCTCCACAAAGAAACTCATTCCAAATTGCATATAAAAATAGCAGAAAGTCCTTTATAAGCCAGTCAGACGTTGGCAGCAGCATGGCCAGTTTCTCCTGCACATGCCATGTTTCAGCCGTGTTGGTTTTGACAGGTGCTGGTCAGTGGTCAAGAACTGGAGGACAAGCCCCTTCGTCGTCTCCAAGCTATGAAAATTCTTTACACTCCTTGGTAAGGATCCCTGGGCGACTCGGTTGCCACGAAACGGCTTTCTGGCTTTGTTGAGTAAGCGATCAGGAGGGATGCGGTCCTGAACGGCCGTCTCCCCGAGAGCAGGCTGGGTCCCTCGCCCTCTCTTCCTTGCGCTTCAGACATTGAGGCTGAAAACAGGATTAGATTGCGCTTTAAAAAAAAGCCTGCTACCTTTTTACAAGCCACCAGCTAGTTCTGAGGATGATGGCTGCAAGAAAAAAACTTGGGGAAAATATTTCATAACTTTTTGTTGTCTTATACTTTTTATAATTCCTTGGAGGGATCTTTTTTTACCATAATGTAACAGATTTTTATTTATTAAAAGAAATCTTGCTCATACACTTATTTCCTCAAACAAAACCAAGATGTTTATTTTTGTGTACGTTGTCTTTCAAAACCATTTTTCCCAGGAAAGCTTACACTGCATTAAAATCACGGTTCCTTTAAGAAAAAAACCTAGGCAGTGGTTAAAACTGCAATATAAAAACAAGAGAAGCTTTGCCTTTGGGAGGTGTGGGGTTCCTACATTGATTCGGAAAATGGTATAAAGCGGCTTTTTTTCCTGCTTGCAACTTACATTACTGCATTAGCTTCTGTTTTGTTTATGGACCATCACTCTCAAAGGATATTATTGTAGAATTTGGAAATATGCCCCAAAGACAATCAGTGTAACTAGAGGGGGGGGGCACCATTTTGGGCTCTCCAGCACAGAAAAATTACGGGTGAAGGGGACGCAAGAAGTGAAATGGGATGCGTGTGATCACCATCAACCTAAAAGGAGGTCAGGGAAGTCCATGGCAGATAAAACGAGAATGGCTGCTCCAGACAGCTGTGTGCCGTCCCTAAGGACTTGGCTGTGGAGAATGAAAGGAAGGTGCCAGTCTGCGCCCCTGATCTTCCCTAAATGCCTCGTTCGTGTGCTGCCCAAAGATGTAGACAGCTGTCCCAGTCAAGCACAGCTGACAGGCCAGTGTTAGGAGTGGAAGAGAAAAATAATGTGTACATACTGATCGAGCTTTTTGCGTCTTTTTAAGATCTCCCAAGGTAACACTTTTCTCATGCAGCTAACAAATACAGTAGTTTGGTTGCTGCCATCCCTTGCAAATGTACATAAGCAGTCTGTAGAGATGGCTGTAGTGTACAGCATTTTATCCCCTGGTTTCTGAGTTTAATTAAATCTTTGTGGAATTAACTTAACTAACCACTGAGGCTGACCTGCACACCAGCTGTTGACCTCACCTCTTTATTGTTACTTAACTTGTGCTTTGCTTCCTGTTCTGTCTTGACTTTGCCAGAAAAATCGAGTTGAGCAACAACTTCACGAGCATTTGCAAGATGCTATGTCCTTCTTAAAGGATGTCTGTGAGGTACTATTTCTCTTTAGAGAGTGCCTTCTTTTGTTTTCTTTTTCCAGTTAACTCTACTTACAGATTTTTAAAAGTAACAGCCCACACCATTTAATATGACACAGCTGATGCATCTCTTCCTTCCATCAGTTTGTCTTTTCAACTTGTGGAAAGGCTTTAAGTTAGAATGAGCTTTTGCATACTTTATTTCAATGATCAGTAAATGTAGTAGATAAACGCTGGCATGAAATCAGGGAAATCTGATTCAGGAGGTTAGTCCTAAAAGCAAACTGCTCTGTCTTGACCCCTCTTCCTGCATTTTGCACAATGGCAGGAATGCTCAAATCCCACTCTGAACTCTTTGGGAGGAGAGCAAGATCCGAATGAGGAAGCCCGCTGTGGGAGCTGTGCCCCGCTCATGCCTGCCGTGCTCATTCGCAGCAGCGTCTTTCGGCTGGGACAGATAGGCCCGCTGCTCTCGGAACGGCTGAGGAAGAGTATATGGGCCCAGGGGAGGACGGGCGCTTTGGGTGGAGAGGAAGAGCTTGCAGGATGTGATGAAACCCAGATCTGGTGTTTAATCTTGATCTCCTCCGTTTGTTGGCTATTCATGCTTGCTGTCATTGGTTGCCTAGAAAACAGCCATCTTGCCAAACCTCAGTCAAATTAGGCCACCGTTTTTCCTTTTTAATCCACATTGAGAGTTTTGCTTTTTTGCTTCCCCCCCCCCTTTCTTTCCTTTAAGCTTTATTCCAGAATACTAAACGACATTAGTTTTGTAATTCACTTCTCTTTTGTTTTGGAGGCAGAAACGTTACTCACCCTCTCGAATAGTTGCTGATTGTGCTTCCAGCTGTTTTGGAAGCCCCTTTGATACCGCAATTCGCTCCCTGCCCTTCCCATTTCCCGTTGTAGAATGCTTGAGAATAGGATAGAATAAACAGCTGTGTGCAATAAATGACCTTCGTGCCATCCTAATCCCAACAGCAGTCCCGAATGGAAGATCGCTTGGACAGACTCGATGACGCCATCAACGTGCTGAGAAATCACGCCGTGGGGCCTTCGACGGGCCTGGCGGGTGCCCACGGAGAGGTGGAGGGCTTACTGGGGCCCTCCCACAACGGGCCTGGGGGCGCCTTGAGTGCCGCTTACGGCACGGCCAGCCTCGGCACAGCCAGCAGACAAGCTTCGATGGTGAGGTTCACATCTTTCCTTATTAGCCAAACTCGTCTCTTTTCCTTTTTCCTTGTTTTCCTTATTTCAGTAGAACTGGTGTGTGAATGCTTGAGGCTGATCAGTAGTGGCTATTATTCAGGTGCCAAGTTGATCAAGAAATGGAGGAGGAGGAGGAGGGGTTTTAACCAGAACAAGTGTAGAGAAGGGCAGGCCTGAACTGGTTGGCCAGGAGAACACACCACAGACCCCAAGTGTGTCCTTGTTTGTTTATAGCCACCCAGCCCAGGGTGTCTCTGGGCAGCAGACCAGTCCCCGCTCCAAGGGAACCTCCCTGCCTGGAACCCGTCAGCAGTCACGGCAGGGCTCCTCCTCCGTCGCCAAGCGCAGTTTGATTGTAACGCAGCAGTCAGGATGGCCTTCACCTTTTCCCATTCGTACATCAAAATTCCATTCATATTCATTCAGTAAGCATTGGTGGCTTGCTCATGTATTTTGCTATAGAAAGAGAGAAGCTGCGGAGAAGCAAACAACGTAATGCCTCCACATGCACAGAAGTTGAAAACTTTATGGTGGGAAAACAAGCTTTCCTTGGGGGAGGGCAGAATTCAGGTCAGATTTGCATGCAGAGTAAGGTTTATTTATTTATTTTATTTTATTTTTATCCCGCCTTATTTTTTATAAATAACTCAAGGCGGCGAACATACCTAATACTCCTCCCTCCTCCTATTTTCCCCACAACAACCACCCTGTGAGGTGAGCTGGGCTGAGAGAGAGAGCGACTGGCCCAAGGTCACCCAGCCGGCTTTTGTGCCTCAGGCAGGACTAGAACTCTCAGTCTCCTGGTTTCTAGTCCGTTGCCTTAACCACTAGACCAGTGCTTTCCAAAGTCCCGCCACTGGCGACACACCAATGGCGGCGGCGCACATGGCGGCGGCCTCATGTTTTGCGCTAAAACCTGGAAGCGCTGATGGCGCGTCACCGCCGCGTGTGCTGCCGCAGGGACAGTGGCGATGCGCCATCAGCACTTCCGGGTTTTGTCGCGACACACAGTTTGGAAAGCTATGCACTAGACCAAACTATTCTAATCTGTGGATGATTCTCAGTATATTTTCTTCTGAATTCCATTCCCCTGCAGTTATTCTGAGTCTTTGTTGTCAGCCTTCGGTACATTTTGTTTCTTGTGAGGGAATATTGAGGCATGCTGGAACGTAGCTGGTTGCAGATGTGTATGGGTGAAGCAGACTAGCCATCAAATTGAGGAGGAGGGTGGTCAGCAAAGGACAAAAGGCCTAGGCCCGATACTCTTTCAGGCGTGTGGTTTGCTGCTCTTGAAAACTGTTTAAAGCATAATATGCCTCTAACCTGGTCTCCTTGGTCCAGTGCCAGGGTTTATGTTTCCTCTGAGCTTTCATCTAAGTTTTGGAAAGAGTGACTTCATAAAATAAGCATTTGAATCACATCTGGGTGAGGCAGTGATTTATGCCAAAACTGCTGGTAAAGCTCGGTTGCCTTGATCATCAGAGGAGCCAACAGGAAAGAGTTAACTGTATTCTTGGGGGGGGGGGGCAGGACCACCTGCCCCTCCTCTCAGCTTCTTCAGCCTGGCAAGCAGTCAGCCAGTATAGGCCAGTCCCCGTACCCTGAGCAAGCAAATGGGGGCGGGCAGCGTGATTGGCACGCTCCAGCCCAGAGCCAAACAGGAGGGGGGCCCTCGTGACTGAGCACCCCGTCTTTAGTCCAGCCAGTACTCCATGCCCCGTGACACCTAGAAGAGGGCAAGTCCCTCTGCTGGGGCCCCATTCCTTCTCACACCCTGCTTCACTCTTTTATGCTGTCGTGCCTCTCTCTCTCACACACACCACAACGTGGCCCTGGCCAGCTGCCTCCAGGATCTGCTCAGGAAGATGTTGTGGGATTTTCCCCCCCAGAGGATCTGGTCTCGGGGAAAGAAGTTGCCTCTTCCAGCCGGCAGGCTGGGGAGGGCAAGGGAGGGCCTCGAAGTGGGGCCAGGCAGGGCTCGGGCCCCTTCATTCACGTGGCTGAAGTGCAGTTTGCAGGCAGGGGTGCATCGTGCTGGAGGAAGAAACAAGGGCAAGGGAAACCAATATCCATTGTTGTCATTTGTGTATGTTCCACCGTAGCAGCTTATTTTATTCCTTGGCTTACGAAAATTCATTTCCTGCATCTTAACTGGGAGTGGAGGTCTGTTAAATTTCCGGTATTCGTTTGGTGAAAAACTTCAGTCTTTCAAAGTCACCCACCATCTAGTAGTCCAGTTTACCTTTAGAAATACGTAAACTCCACTAATTAGAGCCAAAAATGAACTAGAGCAACAGAAGCGCCCTCAGCCAAAATGGGAAGAAGAGTCCTTGAGCAGCTCCCTTTCTAAACACAGCTAAATCTTCCAGGGAATTGTTTGTTTATGTGTTGATTTCAGGTGGCTTTGTGCCATTTCAGTTGTGCGGCTGTAATTAGCATACAAGACTTCCCTCAAACAGGCACAGGTGGCGTGAAACCAAGTGGAGAGTCACCTGTCAAAGATGCTGTAGTGGATCCTTCACCAAGTAGGGGGCTGGAACGGAAGAGCTCTAGGTTCCTTGCAATTCTGTGATCCTGTGATCAGTCAAGTATAAACATTGTAAGATCAGTATCCTAGTCCACAGTACATTCCATGTCGTGCTTCTAGCAAGGGCACCATGGCTCCTTCCAGGTACAGCCTGTCGCTCCACTGCCCCACAAGCTCTTTGGAAAAGCCACGTCTTCTGCTCCTGCCCGAACGTTGGCAGCGAGGGTGCCGATCGTGCTGCTGGGGCAGGGCGGGTGGCGCCTGCAGAAAGTGCTTGTTCTGACTCCCGAGGCGTAGAGTCTCTCGGCGAGCCGAGCCCCCTCCGCCGCACATCTTGAGCAGAAAGGTTTGTGGACTCGCAGATAACCAGGCCGCCCACCGGGCAGGGCTTTAAAGGTGACTGCCAGCGCCTCGAAGCGCCCCCGGAAACCGACTGGCTGCCCGCGTGGCTCCCACACTGGCGTCGTGTGGCTGGAGCAGGAAGTCCCGGGCAGCAGGCGAACTGCCGCATTCTGCCTACGGTTTCCGGATGGCCTTCAAGGACAGTCCACCTCGCGATGGTCCAGATGCGAGACGAGGGCAGGAGCTCTGCAACACTCGCTGTACCAGGAGTGGCCACGCCCGGGCTCGGCCAGCTGTGGCTCCGCAAAAGCCCTCCTGGCCGCCACGTCCACCCGCTGTCCCAGCCACTCACAGGAGTCTCCCTCTCACAAACAGTCGGGACTCCCTTTAATGAAATCTGTTGGGTTATGTGCTGGGACTCTTGTTTAAGAACGTGACTGTTCTGTTTGCGTGGTACGTCATTTGTAAATACGTTGATGGCGATGCCATTTATTTTGCTTGGTTTGGGCTCCCTAAACCCGCTGATTCAGAAGCCGGTCCCACTGAGTTCCCACGACTTTCTAATGGCATCCGCACACGATTCCTGCTGTAGGACTGCAGTCAGCACAAGGGCGACGTCTCCCAGGTCGCTTGGGCTTGTTGGCCGAATGACGACCGGTGTGTGCGCTTCCTCTGTCTTAGGTCAGCAGCCATCGGGAAGACGGCCTCGGCCTCGGCGGCAGCCGTTCAGGGCTGTGCAACCCCGTTCCTGCCCAGAGTGCAGAACTGGACCACAAAGCACAAGGAAGCGACCGAGGTGGGTTGAGTCCCATTGCAGCTCGTGTTTTCTTCAGTCAGGGAATTCAGCTTTGTGAAAGGGGTAACGGCAGCAAGCCCTTTCATGGGACTGCACGATTCCTCTCCTTGCCAGCGAAGGGATTGCTCTTGCTTGCTTATGGGTTGGATAAAGAACTTCTCACATCCCAGTTCTCCTGAACCCAGCCACGTTTCGCTTAGTGGATCAGCCCAAGTTCTAATATTTCTAGAGAAAGAAAAGCTTGTGGCTGTCTTCATTTCCCTTAGCATGCATTATTTCATGTTCCTCTGTTACCTGTCCCCCCAACGCACGCACACACACACACACACACAGACACACCCTTCATATGTTGTCTTTCTAAACTAAAATGTTTTACCTTCCTCATGGAAGAGCTTTTGTCGCCAGCAATCATTTTGGTTGCTCTTTATGGAACCATAATATTCTTCTTGAGGTGTATGGACCAGAACGGTGCAAAGTGCTCCAAGTGAGTTGCACCGTACCCTTGGAGCAGGGTGTTGCTCTACCGGCAGCTTTGTTTCCAGTGCCCTTCCTCCTGAGCCCTGGCACCTGGTATGCATAGAACCGTCTCCTTTGGGAGTGGAACCCTCGGGGGTGTTCAGAACGCCCCATTCCTCTGTCAGACCAGCTGATCTGAAGACTCCACAGAGGGCTTGCAATAGCGCTTGGATTCTCATTCCACTCAAGACGTTTCTCGGGTGCAGATGGAGGAAGTCCGCAGCCCCCCACGCCTCCCACCCTCCGATCGATAATCTGCCCTTTTGCAATACCTCTGGCCACGACTTTCAGGTTGTAAGTCTTTAAATGTGTCCTAGCTCTACTTCATGGGAATTGACCGCTTTCTGTTTGCTTTAGATTTTTCCTGAAGTGCCCTCCATTAAGAGGATTAGTAACTGCTGCTTTTGTCCGTTTCTCTCGTCCAGAGGCCACGGTGCCTTGGTTGATGGTTGCACTTTGTCGGGTTTTCTTGCAGTGCTGTCCGCTGGGCTGCCAACCCCATCGGTAGCATTGGGCCCGGTGGAGATCAAGTCAGAGCACAAGGAGAAAGATGAAAATGCGCATGAACCCACGTCCTCGGATGACATGAAATCTGACGACGAGTCCTCCCAAAAGGACATCAAAATCTCCTCAAGAGGCAGGACGAGGTATGTCCGCCTCTTTCCCAGCCTCCCAGCGCTCGGAAATCCAGCGCTCTGCTTGGATCAGAATACCTCCTGGGTAATAAGACTAGTTTTGTGGTGTATGCCAATTGCAGGGGTCCGTTGGGTGTCCAGGTGAGAGAACGCGGAATAGGAAAGGAATCCGGTGAGGAATCCTCTCCATTTCCAAACACGTGAGGCGGCGGCCGTC
Source organism: Charina bottae (assembly GCA_023362775.1). Taxonomy (NCBI): domain Eukaryota; kingdom Metazoa; phylum Chordata; class Lepidosauria; order Squamata; family Charinaidae; genus Charina; species Charina bottae. The sequence goes on along the minus strand of JALMGJ010000010.1, from coordinate 23,956,957 downwards.
TTCGGTGAGCAGGAGAGGCAGGGTCTTGATTACCCTTCAGTTGAGGCCTGGGCATCCTGGCATGCGCTTCAGGTTGGGAAGCGGGCAGTCTTCTGGGTACAGGCAGATTGTCGGGGGGTTGGATGAAAGTCCCCTGCGTCTCCCTATTTAGCAAAGAACAGGGATACCATAGCCTGTTGTCGCTTCTGAAAGCTCCCAGTCCATCTGGCGCAGACCAGGAGGGCTTGTGGTGGAACACGCACGTGCCGTGGCCCTTAGGCAGATCTGAGCGTGGAATTGTGTGCTGTGGTGGGTGTTGCTTTGAAAAACCGGCCGGTTATAGGCAAGGGGGCAACCTTCGGAGACGTGGGAGAGTGACGTCGTCTCCCGATGCGTTTCCTTTCTGTTTTCGCATCAAAAGCAGCACTAATGAAGACGAGGAGTTGAACCCAGAGCAGAAGCTGGAGCGGGAGCGGGAGCGGCGGATGGCCAACAACGCCCGGGAGCGCCTGCGCGTCCGCGACATCAACGAGGCCTTCAAGGAGCTGGGGCGGATGTGCCAGCTCCACCTGAAGAGCGAGAAGCCCCAGACCAAGCTGCTGATCCTCCACCAGGCCGTGGCGGTCATCCTCAGCCTGGAGCAGCAGGTCCGAGGTGAGCTTGGGCGGGCTGAGGGCCCTTCAGCAGGGAAAGCGGACTCGGTCCGGCCAGACCCACCTTGGCCCAGGCCTCTTCCCCTCAGCCGATACTTCTTCTTCTCTAGCCCTCCCTTTACTTCTTCTCTTCATATCGTAACTGGCAAGCTTTTAGGATTAGTTGATGTTAGGGTTGTCAGCCCGTCGATCTTTGCCTGCCCGTTAGCATTTGGATGTGTGAAGTCCAGCCCTCCTGCACACACGCTAGGGACATCCTCAGACTCACCAAGCCTGCACTAGGAGGAGGGCCGCGCGGGCTTTCTTTCGGTCGTGGGATTGCATCCCGGTCCTCCTGTGGGTGGAAAAGAGCACCGGGATCTTCCGGGATTAGAGCAAGTTGCTTCCTTTCTACAGCCTTGATCTTGGCAGCCTCAAGTTCATCAATTGGGCTTTCGTAGCTCTTCCCTCTTTCCCACGATTCTTAACGCTACAAACATTGCCCCAAGCATTCCATCACTTACTGTCTGTTATTGCCTGTCTTTGCAATGGAAATAGAAGGGAAAGGAGGGATGAAGTCGAGCATTCATTAGTTCCCTTGGCTGTTTTATAGCCACCGGGAAAACTGACCTGGAATCCATCTTTGCATCTACTGCCTGCCTGGGGCTCCAAGCCAGCCCAGGCTCCCCCTTCTCAGGCATCTTCACCCTGACCTCTGCACGTCGCCCCAGAGGCTTGCGTTGTAAACATAGGCATTTTTAAAAAACATGACATTCTGTCAAGTCCATGTATTGTGGTTCTTACAGGATTTGCCTGGTTCACCAGCTGCAGCTGAAAGCAAAGTTAATCTACAGCAGCAAATCCATATTCTGTCCGTTTCAGATTTGAGCAATCCTTTCCAGGGGTCAGGCTGTAAAGCGAGCACGGTTCTTTATAATCTCCTCTGGTGGACCTGAAATGACAGTTGAGCTTCTTTTATCCCAGAAATGACGGCGCTGACATCGAAGCCCCCCACATCCTACTCAAGGGGGGGCTTGTCCGGGACGAGCTGGACTCAGCTGAGGGCCCCCCGTGCTTTCCCAGCTGATGCGTTTCCGGGACGTGTAGATAAGCGTCCTCGAGGTGCTGATGGTGTCAGCAGCGGTATCTTCTCGGGGACATCTCATTCCTTTCATTGCTTCTGCTAGCGACCTGACCTAATTTTTACTCTTTCCCCACCTCAGGGACCTTGTAAAGAATTGGGAACTGTCTGTGGAGAGGAATACCCTCTCTCACTATTTTTCACATCCTTTCTCTCGGAGGGTTGGCTGCGATGGCTCGTGCCCCAGCCTTGTTCTTCAACCCCTTGCTTGACTCTCTCGCGGGACTGTCAAGAACCGTTTAAGCAGCCCTGAGTTCTTTGAAGGGAGGGTGGGCTAGAAATGTAATAACTCGTCCTGTTGAAAACGCACTTCTGGACAGATTGGCTCCTAGGTTACTACAAGAACGGGTTATACCTCACCAGAAGTTCTAAAGAGTGGAAGCCAGGAGTTCCCATGCACACCTGTATGGGGGAGCAGTTTGCAAAGAGCCTAGATGAGAAGGCGTAACGTGCAAGTGCTTTTCTGCAAATCCCGCCCCCAAACGTAGAGCCAGGTGCTCAGTTCGGCTTCCTGTCTTCAGTACTAGCAGCATAAAAGGTATTTCCCGTGCATTCCTACAGTCGTTTATTTTTGCCATTGCTTCTAGAGCGGAACCTGAACCCCAAAGCAGCCTGCCTTAAGCGAAGGGAAGAGGAAAAAGGTTCCATTGTATCAGCAGAGCCACCAGCCCCCCATCCAGGAAGCCATCCGGCGCTTAGTGAAACTGCCAACCCAATGGGACATATGTGAACATCAACCAGGTGACGTGTTTTATGTCTGCGGGGGGGGGGGGGGGGTTTGGCGGGCACACGCGATATGGTGAAAAGCGAAGGCTCTTCAGTTATGCTGTGTGTTAATTTGAGCTGCAGCATCACAAAACCCAGGCTTTGTGTTTAAAACACTACGGAGTCCTTTACTATTTTAGTCCAAGATACCTAGCAAGATTTGTTAAAATCAATAATTATACTCGACAAAGTGTATGTATTAAAAATCTTCAAGAACTGGATTTGATCTGTCCATCTGCATCTGAGTTCAGAATGTCCAGGGACTGTTTCTGTTTCTTGCACGAGGGGGGATCTAGGCCAAAGCTGCTGCGAGAGATTCAAAGGAGTCTTGTGTTCAGCCATCATGGCTTGAGGTCACTGTTCTGTCCATATCTTCTCCTACTTCCCAGCTGAGTCACAAACGAGCATATTTTATTCCTTGGCTTGTTTCTGATTTTTTGCAAAACTGCTTGGCATAGATGCTTGTTTTTCAGCCCAGGATAAAGTCACAGATGCTACTTCAGGTCTAGAATTTTCCCTTTCTGGCACACTAAAAGTTACAGCCAAGTAACGCTTTTTGTTTTTATTGGGGGGGGGGGAGTCTACAGCCCTGGGGCCTCAGAGAGAAATGGCCCTGCTGGAAGCAGATTCTCCCATCCAAAAGCCGGAGTCCGTGCAGCTTGGTCCAACTACAGATTAGGCCTCCTTTTCCACTGTAAAATGTAAAAATGCTTCAACCATGCCCTTTTAATGTCCATATCAGAATTCCAGAATCATATGGAAGAGACCAAGAAGGGGATCTTTTCTTCACAAGGACACTCAAAATAGCAGGAATTAAACAGGACCATCTAATAGGAGAAGCAACAAATCCAGAAGTGGCCATTTGAGAAGATTTCTGGTCATCCCCTGCCTCAGAAGAGATGGTGCCAGTGTCTTCTTCCAAGAGAATGTTGGCCCCCGAGACAGTTGGCGCCTCTCCTCCTCTTCCTCTCGGTCCGCCTGTCGCTCCAGCACAATCAGAGACTCTGATCTCTCCACTTGGTGTGGAAATTGCCTTGTGCCTAAACTGAATTGACAAATGCATTGTAACTACAAAACATTATTTATTTGTAATGGAACTATAAAGATCCACCGTATGAAGGGAAACATTGATCTGTTTAAAGCTGATAGTTTGGTTGAGATGCTGATGTTGAGAAGCGCATTCCGAGAACCAAGCCACCACTGCCACTGCCGCTTCCCATTCCCACCATACCTACAAGCGTCTTGAAAGAAAGAAAGAAGGGACGAGGGCGTGTGTCGTGGGACATGTGTTTCCTTGGTGCCTGTCTGGACCTTGAAGAGCACGTGCCTGCAGTCAGCCCCCTCATGCACAGCCTTCTGCTTGTTCCATCGTGGGCAGGAGCCACGGTAGAGCCACAGCACTCCTTGGGCTGAAAGGTCCTTGGTCTTGCGAGTCCTCCAACAGCTCCCTTCCTTCTAGAGCTTGCAATGGGAACCGTCTCTCTGGCTGAGAGGAAGCCTGTCTAGAGGTGCTTTGGCCTGGGGCCGTAAGAACAAGCAAAGCAGGTGGAAGCTCAGCTTGGGTCGAAGTCCTGGCCCGTTACGAGAGCAGCCTGGTCTTGTCCCTGCGGTGCGAGAAGAAGAAACCCCAGGCTGTCCTGATGCCCAGCTTGGTTTCTAGCTTCCCTGTGGAGAAGGAAGGTTCCTCCCTTGCTGTGCATGCAGCGGGCAAGCCCCTCTCGGGGCCTCCACCCCCATCGACCCTCCTCTGAACTTCCGCAAACACCGTCTTCCACCGTAGCAGCCCAGAGGAAGGACCGCCGTGGCCCTGCCCTGCAATCCTAAGCAAGCTCTCCCACAGGCAGCGATCAGACGCTGGACGTGACTGGCCCGCAAAGCGGGAGTGTGTTTCAGGCGGTTCCTAACAGATGCTGGTTTTGTTGAGTGGCTGTTCTGAAGTGGCCCCGGGCAAGCCCCCGTGGCCCTTTTCCTTCCGCTTCTCCGTGTTCCTCAGCCAGTGGACTTCGGCCTTGGCCGCCTGGCGGGGGGTCCCCTGCCCCCGGCTGGCTCTGCTGGACTGCGCAGTTGGCGTGCAGCGCAGCCCGGAGCTTCCCTTTGTAAAACCGAGAGAGAGAACATTTGGCCTATTTTTCACTGTAGCTAGTCTTTTATACAATAATCTTGTACGAAAGTTTCTTGAATTCTAAATATTACTCTTTCTAGATTTTTGAAATCAAAAAAGCTTTTCAGTAAAAAATTTCTTACTTTATTTTACTATATTAGGTAGTAAAAATGTAGGGTTATTTACCATAACCTGTTCATTAATATCAGAAATTTACAATAGCATTGTAAGAGCATAGTAGGGGTCTAGCATCCTGTGTAGTACCTTATGGAGTATTGTAAGAGCTATTTGTCCGAGATGAATTGCTTCTCATCTTGTCACTCAATTCCCATTGTTGGTTTATTGCAAATTTGTACACCGTGTCAAATTTCAAGATGTTACAGATAAACCTTTTTGACCAGCAACAAGAAGTTCAACACTTTTTCTGTCAATGTAACAGAAAACACTATGTATATAACATTTATGTAGCAATAAATGTGCCATCCTTTTGTAATTACTGTCTTCAGTCAATCTTTAACAGTTTTCATATGTTCTCATTGTCTATTTTGGGCAAATCCTTATCTGGACATGAATATAAAGAATGGGGTTCAAATGAACGTGCCAAGCTCTCTAATTTTAAAGATAAGTCAGTGCAAGCAAATGATTTTCAGCCTTGTTAATTCTAGTGTAAAAGCGAAGTGAAGCCATTCCCCATTTAAATTAAGATTAACAAGGATGCTGACTTTGTTTCTCTAGATTTACACTGCTTCTCTGTTTGCTGCCTTAAAAGACCTGGAACATATGCCCAGCGTACAGGCCTGGTTCAGACAGATCCACACACGGGGACCAGAGGAAAAGTTCACGGAGGGACTTGGTTTTCCAGGCCAAGGCAAGGCAAGAGGAAGTGGTGGTGTGGGAGGGGCCAGGGAGGAGGGGAGTGGACCTGCAGGAGGAAGTCACTGGCCATAGAGGTTGGCCACAGTTGCTTTACACCCGGCTGAAGGGATGGAGGCAGGGCAGGGAGGACCACCCGTGGATTCTAAAGGCTGCTGGAGCCTCAAGACGGAAAATAGGGCAAGATTCTTCTAGAAGCTGCATCCGGTCACCAGGTAGAGAATGAAATGCAGAGATGGCCTCCCACTTAGTGTTGTTCGTATACAAATTGCTATTCCCACTCCATTGCAACATTTAACATCAGTATGAGATGCAAAATCTTCGAAAGGAAGAAGATCACAAAAATAATGTAATAAACCCTATAAAGCAGGCAGGGGACATCTGCAAATGAGGTGATCCACAATGGCTGGGGGACCCAAGATCAAACACAACCTGCCTTTCGGGAAATAGCACTTGCCCTCAGGTGCTTCTTGTGGGTTCCATTCATTAATTATTACGATATTTATCCATTACCAACTCCACACAGATTCCTGGTGGTTTAAAACATAAAGCCAAAAACACCTAAACCCATTAAAAATGTGCATAAGCCAGCCCTTCCTGCCTCAGCATCCAAGATCCCAGCAGTATTTCTAGGTCAAAAGCTCTGGAAAGTAGCTCTCTTCCCTACTCCACCAGCGCAGGGTGTCATCATCCGACTCTTGGGATGGAGTGAAGGCGGAGTTGCGTTGTGTCCTGGCCAACCTTCCACCTCCCAACTCCTGCAAGTTACAGGTGTTAGGGGTGTTTTCTGGGTCGTTAGGAGCTGCCTAAGGATGCATGAAGACATTTGCCGTAAGCAGACAACCCAGGTGCCTTTGGCCTGCTGTGGGGTCTCCATGGGGTGCCAGCAGTGGCAGGAAGCCCCGTCCAGAGGGGTCTCGCCCTCCATGCCCTTCTGGGGTTGCTTGTAGTCACCCCGTGGAAGACAAGACGCTAACGGGGTGAGCGTTGGCCGTCTCCTTGGGTGGTTTTTGATTACACAAACAAGCTGCTGCCGAGAATCCCATTCTGGAAGTTGCAACTGAAAAGGGCTTTCTGTAGAAAAGAACCGATCCGGAGCTAGCTTGAAATACAGTTCTAGAGCTCGGATCCTAGCAACACCAGAACCCAAACGGTGGCCTAGAATACAGGGGAGCTACGCTGTCTGTCTTTAGTATAGATCAGCGAGGCATGACTACAACCAGGCTTTCCCTGAGCCAATTCGTGTGAAAGTGTGCTAAGCCTACCAAGGGGACTTCTGGGAAGATCTCACTGGGTGACGCCGACACGGTCTCAGGTACCACGGGTGGTCAGAGCATCCTCCTCTGTCTTACTACAAAAGCGTTGTGTGAAAGCCCTGGCTGACCAAGCCGTAACAGGAGGTGGAGGTCAATATCCACGGGCCCGTCCGGTGGTAACCATAGTATACGGAAGGACGTAAGAGGAGAAAATGATACAGAACATGATGAAATGTGATGGGAAAGGAGGGGACGGGTGCAATAGATCTGAATGCGGGTGGTGCAGTCTTAGAGTGGCACTGATGACCACCTGCAGGGAAGTGGAGATGGAGGTTTTATTTACGATGAAAGGGCTAAAATGTGCCGTCTAGGTGGTGGTTACGGGCCTCCACGGAAGTAGATGGGTGTTAGTTGCATTTTATGTTCCAGTGAATTATGAAATGGGGGGAAATTGTGTAACATTTTGAGTAAGTTCCGTCCGGGTGGAAAAATTATTGACACGAATGGATATGTGAGAATGAGATGATGGAGCCATTTAGAGATCCTGGAATGGATGAAGACCAGTCAGGGAAAGGTTTGCTGGTTTCAGATGGGCAATTTCAGCGTACGTCTAGTCATAACTATACCGGGGAAAGAAAGAAAGAGAAACGTACACCTAAAAGCCTAACTGGTTTGATTGTTTATGATGTAAGTCTACCACGGTAGAGATGGGCGGGGATAAATCCAAATAATAAAAATAAAGATTGAGAGGTAGTAAAGGAGATATTGTGCTGATGGGGTTCTGGATGTGGAACACCATTTTTTGTAGAGTCAAAAGTGGGTCTTTGGAGGATAAGGGATGTGGAAGAGAAAAAGGACACTACAGCAAAGTATGAGTCCTGTGTGAAAAAAAGTGTTAATCTCTCAGCCCAGTTAACGGAAGGGGGGTGGATTCTGGACTTGCCATTTCCTTTTTCCAGGATATTTTCTCAGCTTCTCGGTTTAGCCCACAGCCCGGGGTTTCCAAGGCCTCTCTTCCAAATACCGAGGCCGACTTACTTGGCTTTGTGACATTACTGAAGATCAGACGGGGCTGCGCTGAAAGGCCAGAAGCTGAACAGCTGAAACTGGAAGGACGTGGTATTTAAAACACCGGGTTACATTAGGGGAGCTAATAAAATCCCTGCCTAAAAGTAATTTGGGTAAATGGTTATGCATATATATTTTTTTAAAAGGCAGGTGTCCGCTGTTGGCCAAAGGGGGGGAGGAGGGGTACCCCCGTGTGTGCAAGTCCAGGGGGGTCTCTGAATGCTGCATTCCACATTTCAAGGATGTGCCTGGAAAGTTTGAGTGGCAGAAAGGGGGCCTCCGAACCGCGCGCAGAGGGAAGGGAAGGGGAAGCCAGCAGAGGGGATCTGGGTGCCCCATTTCTTTGCCGAAGTGGCCTCTGGCCCAGAGACCCCCTGCCTGCTCTGGGAACCCTGCACGGTCACGCTGGGCCCAGGAAGACCTTGCGAGCAGGGTCCGAAGAGCAGCCCAGCCCCTCCCTCACAGCAATCCTTAGGCTGGCTAGGGGAGCTTTGAAAAGGCAAAACTCTCCTTGCAACGTTGAGGCATTTTCAGAAACGAGGGGTTACGTGTGCTGGCAAAAGGGCCGACCCAGGGCGTGGCCACCTTGCTCTGCCTCCATGGACCAGATTCGGCTTTGGAGAACGGCCTCTCCAGGGCTGGAGTGGGGAGGGCTGGCGTGCTTCGTTATTTGCCAGACGGCCGTTGCGAACGGGCCTCTGAGCGGTTAAATTGACCAAATACATAAAGTCTCACCTGGGTCAACCCGCGCTTGGTGTGCAGGCCAGCCGCAAGCCGAAGGTCCAAGCCCCGTCTTCTGTCATCCCAGGAGTGGGATCCAGATAAAGCCTTCAGCTGGAGGAATGTTCGCCCCAAAGGAAGGTTAGATATCCCCTAAGATAAGAGCAGCGGTCTGGAAGCAGAGTTTGCCGGGAATGTTTTCGGTCGGCTTCTGGAGCGGCCTCCCCTCTCGGGCCAGAAGCCTTCGCAAGCGGCTCAGGTTTTCTGAGCTTCGAATGCTCCAAACTGAGAACGAAGACGCACGGAAGCTAAAGTTGTTGACCCTCAGTAGCCTTACAAGTGTAGCCGAAGACGGCACAGGTTGAATGGAGAACTAGAGAGCCAGTTGTGTGTCGCGGTTAAAAACCAGAGGAGCCCGATTTCCAGTCCTGCCTCGGGCACGAAGCCAGCGGGGGGACCTCGGGCCAGTCCCACTCAGCCCCGGGAAGAAGCAGGCCAGGGCGAACCGCTTCGGACATCTTGCCAAGAAAACTGCAGGGATTCATCCAGGCCGTGGCCGGGAGTCAACACTGACATGGCACCCCATTTCAGAAACTCCTGCCCAGTTTCAAGGGGCAACGATGTGTTTCTCCAGCAGGTGGCGCCATTGCGTAAGCCCTGGACCATCCAGGAGCCCGACAGGGCAAGGCTGGCAAATCCCTTCTTTTGGTCACTGGGTGAGTCTTCCAGGGATGATCCTTTTTCTTTCCAGGGGACACAAACTGGAATCGCCTCTTTGAAGCAACTAGCTGTGATCCCGCCCATGATCTGCGAGCTTTGCAAGCAGGCAGAGCAGAGGCCCATCAACAGCCCGAGGCCTGCTGCCAGCCCTGGTGGCCTCCCAAAGACCTGGCGGTCCTTGGAGCTGAGCCAGAGCTCTGGCTTGGCACTGCTGCAGCAGCCCGGTGGGCCTGGGCCGAGCCACCCTCCCTCGTGCCTTCCAGAGAGAGACGCTCCGCCCCGGGCGCCTTTTGCCAGGGAAAGGCTGGGTGGCGAAAACACTCGAGCTATTCCGGGACTGTTCAGGGCATGTTCCCGAGAGCCCCTTCGGCGCCATGGTTCCCAGCTGGGCGAAGGTACTGAGATTTATTCCCCCCTGCTCCTCTCCCAAGATGCCTTCCGGTGGCTGATGAGCCAAGGGGGCAGCGCTTCTCTTCCTTTCCGGTGGCTGCGGAGCAAATTCACGGGGCCGCTTTGCCCTCCTGGGTCAGGCCGGCCCGTTTGGCTCTGCCAGGCAGGGGAGGGAATACCAGCCCTCGGCGGGCGGGCGGGCGGGGAGTGAGGCCGAGGCGGAGGGCCGGCCGGCCGGTCTGCCCCGCGCGCCGGGGGCAGGAGCAGTTCGGCGCCTGTCCTGGGTAGGAGCGCTGCCCCTTTCTCCGAATGTGCGGAGCGCGGCGGTGGGCCTGGCGCCCGGTCCCTGCTCCTCCTGCCCGCCGCGCCGCGGCTCTCCGTGGAGCTCACCCAGGCAGGAGGCTCCTGAGCGCGTGCAGAGGGCGGCGGCGCGGGCGGGCGGGCGGCCTTCCTCGCCCCGCCCTGTCCTGCCCAGCCCAGCTGGCTGCCCGCCGCAGGTCCCTCCCTCCCTCCCTCGGCGGCCTGGAAGAGGCGGGCGGGCGGGCGGGCCGGGGCAGCCGGACACAGGCGCTCGGCTCAGCTCGGCGTGGACGCAGCGCGGACTGGATGGAGGTGCGCGGGCCGGGGCGCGCCGCGCAAGGGCTCGGGGTGGCTGCCCGTCCACACGGGGTACACGGGGCGGGGAGGAACGGATGCGCCGCGGGAGCCTCTGGCGGCGGGGGCAAATTGCGCTGCCGGGTCGGCGCCTCCGCCTGCCGCGCTCCGCCGGGCCAGGCAGGGTCTCCGGTGAGGCGTTTGCGCCTCGCCCTCTCCCCCGGTCGGCCTTGAGGGACTCGGGGAGCCCGGCAGGAACCGCTCCAAGCCCAGGACCAGCCCGGGGAGCGAGGGCGCGGCAGCCGCGGGGCGGGGCGGGGCGGGGGTGCGCCGAGCCCACCTTTGCACCAGCTTTGCCTGAACGTGCCCGCGACCCCGCAGCCGAGGGCCCTGTCCTCTCGCGTGGCCCGTGCGGGGCGGAGGGGCCCCGGGCGTGAGCGCGCCTTCAGCTGCCTTTCCCGCCACCGCTCTCGCAGCTGAGTTGCGGCCGGGGGGGGGGGGTCTTGGCGGGATGACAGCGGCGCCTGGAGGCGGCCGAGAGCGAGCGGAACGCCGCGCTCCTCCCAGGCGCGGGGGGGGGGATTAGCACCGATGCTCTTGCGGTCTCCGCTCTGCTCCTCTCGGTCTGCGCGGCGCAAGCCCGGGATGGCAGCCGCGTGCCAGGGCGGCGCTTCTCCGGCAGAAACTCCTGGTAATCGGATGCGCTGCTGCTGCTGCTGCTGCTCCGTGAGACTCGCCTCCCTCCCACTTCGGATTGCTGCTCTGTCGCTGGGGGGGTGTCTTTATAGTATGGCGCTGTTTTTAGAATGACCGGCTATTGGTTTTGAGCTTTGTCCAGCAAGGGTACAGGACTGCTTTTGGCCAGGTAACCAAAGCCCCGGACCTCTGGCAAAGTACAGTGAGGGCCGTGCCCCCTCCCATCGCTGACCCCCCCCCCCGCTCCTGTTTTGACAGCTTGAATGTAGCCGCCCTTACCACCTCCTCGACTCTCGTGGCTGCCAGGCAGTGGATGAACCAGTTGTGCGTGTCGCCTTTCCTCACCCTTCCTTTTAAAATTGCATTATTAATTAAGAGACAGGACTTCTGTATTGTTCCTGACCAGGCTGGCCATTATTTATATTCTCGTGAAATACGCCAAGCACGACACCGACCCATTTCACTGTGCCGGCCCTTCGCGGGTCTGCCTTTTTCGTTTTGCACCCTCCCCGTCGGTGGGGCCTTGGGCAGCTCTGCCAGAGAGGACGGAGGCTCCCGTTCCTTGCCAGGCCCCGGCGCTGTCGCGGAGGTCTCTCTTGCCCGATGGGCCCAGGGCAGGGCAGAAGCTTGTTACACAGAGCGAGTCGTGGATGTGAGATTCGGGGCGCGCGCGCCTTCCTCCCAGCGAGAGGGCAAAGTGTGTTTGCTGCGCAGGCCCTGCCCCACGTGGTCGGAGATTGGGAAGGGAGGCCAGGTCTTACTCATCCGGGAAGCAGCGGGAGGCCCGTGCCCCTTGTTCTGTCCTTGGGGTCCCTGCCGCCCCCTCCCCGCCGTCCACTGATTCCGCCTTTCTTCCATGGGGAGTAACGCGGTGCCCCAGCACGAGGGTTGCTCGCTCCCTCCGATTCTCTGCCAACTCGGGAGGAAGTTCTCTTGCAGCAGCCCCGCCTGAGTGAGCCGGGCACGGAGGGGAGGGGGCAGCCTTAGTTGTCCAGCGCCAGTCTGGGAGGAGTCCTCCCTGCGCAGCATCTTCCTTCCCTGAACCAACATTTCTAGGAAAGGGAAGGAGGGGTGTGTGTGTGAGAGAGAGACAGACAAACGAGGCCAATGGCAACATTTGTAGGGGGCACAACTTGCAGGGGAACTCTTCCCCCCCCCCCCCCCCGTTCCCTGTGTTCCTGTAACATGACTTGGCCTAGCTAGCGTTGCCTGACATGTGCAGGGATGACGGCTGCCCCCTCTTCTTGGGGCCGGTAAATGCTTCCCCGTTTGGTTTTCAGCATTTCTTGAGCTCTTGGGAGCCCCACTGGCAAAGCAAGCAGAATGGGGGTAGATTCTGAATGGCCAGCCTTGGTGTTTCTCCCCGCCGGTGGCAAAGACAGCGAGGGTCAGGGTCTGCCGAAAGATTTGTGAGCCGCTTGATGATTACGAGCCGGCCCTGCTGTGAGACCCGTGCGTTGCCCTGGTCAGCCTCCAGAAAGTGCCTCTGCCCGCCAGTTGGTGCAGCCTGCCCTCCCGCCCCGCCATCTCCTTTCCCTGGGTGCCTCTGCGCTGCGAGGCCCCGCCCTCCTGGCTCCGTCCTTCTGCTTTGCTTGCCAGCGGGGGTGCCCCGACACCCCTGCCTGCGCCGCAGGTCTCCCTTTGCTCTGGAAGACGACTCACAAGTCGCTGGGGTGGCACAGCACCAGTCTTGCTGATAGACCATGGCTGGCGACTGGCTGTGGCCGGCCGGTCAGGCAGAGACCCTCCGTGACGAGTCCCTGGGGGGGGGGGGATAGCGCTTCCTGCTCATCTTGGGGCGGACATTTATTTATTATTATTCTTTTCTAAGCGCTCAAGGTGGCTTGCAGGGGAGAATCTCCCTAATTTTATCCCCTACCTTGAGAGGTAGGCTGGGCTGAGAAAGAGGGGCAAGCACGAAGTTACCGTTCCTTAATCACTGTATATGTTGCGTTTTAATCAGCCCCTCCCCGAGAAGCCCCCCTTCCCTGCGAGCGCTGCGTGAGGTGGTGCCTGCCTGCCCCGCTGTGATTCATGGGTTTTGGAGTGCAGGGAGAGCCGTGCCCTGGGCCAGCGCCTTGGCATGCCACCCATTTCCCTCCTCTGCTGCCCAGCCCCTCCCTGTTTGGTGGCAGGGACGGAGCCGGTGGCTGGATATGGGGTGGCTCAGCACACGTGGCCCACAGGAACATTGGTTTCGATGGGAAAGTCTCGTGTGGCAAAAATATAAGGGAGGCCAAAGCTGGCTTTTTTTGCGTGCTGCAAGAAATTTCTGGAAGTAAAAGCTTGTTTGGGGTTGTTCTCTGGGCCGTGCTAGAAGGGAGAATCAACCGGTTTAAATTTGGTTCTAAGTCACTGTTATCAAAACCAGGACTTCTCTGCGTTCAGTGCCAACCTTTACAAGCTGCAGGCATAAGTGCTGGCACATGCCCGGCCCAGAGGCGAGGCTTCTGGGAGGGGCTGGGCTGCAGAGGGGGGGTGCGCAGTTAGGTCCCCTTGGCTCCCTCAGCCTCCCCTTTCGCTTGCCGGATGAGGGCCAGACTAGCTTCCTTCTCGCCACTTGTGCAAATGACGCCCAACGTATTTTAGGGGAATGCTGTGACCACTGGAAAATGGATGCCAGCGCCCACGTGATGATCACGGGACTTGCCCCCGTGGAACCTCCCACCTGGCAGGCGACCCGGCTCCATTGAGCAGAAGAGACGTGCAGAGAAGGGACCGTGGGTCCGAGTGGCCCCACGTGCCCAAAATGCTGATAAGCGCAGCACCTGATCTCATAGAAGCAAAGCGGCTGCAGAGCCACCCAAACAGCATGAAGCGGCTGATGAGGCCTGGCGGGCGGATGACCCAGAGGGGAGAGCCTGGAGCTGCTGAGAGGAAGGGTTGGAGAGAAGGGAGTTGAAGAGGAGGAGCTTTTGCGTGATTGAGAGGGAAGGAAAAGGAACAGGCAGCAACCCAGACACCGCCCATCCATCGTTGGCTTGTGACGAGGAGGAGAATCGAGAAGCAATCATGGCAACACAGTCCTCACTTTATGGCACATCTGTCACATCAGTCCTGCCAGTATGACCGTCGCATTCCCACCAAGTGGGCAGGGGGACACGAAGGCAAAGTCCTCCTTTTAAAATACCGGCAAAGGGGCTTCTTTTAAGATCATGGCATCTGGTCCCATCACTTCCTGGCAAATAGAAGGGGAGGAAATGGAAGCAGTGACAGATTTTATTTTCTTGGGCTCCAAGATCACCGCAGACGGTGACTGCAGCCATGAAATTAAAAGACGCTTGCTCCTTGGGAGGAAAGCTATGGCCAACCTAGACAGCATATTAAAAAGCAGAGACATCACCTTGCTGACAAAGGTCTAAATAGTTAAAGCTATGGTTTTCCCAGTAGTAATGTATGGCTGTGAGAGTTGGACCATAAGGAAGGCTGAGCGCTGAAGAATTGATGCTTTCGAACTGTGGTGCTGAAGAAGACTCTTGAGAGTCCCTTGGACTGCAAGGAGGTCAAATCAGTCAATCCTAAAGGAAATCAACCCTGACTGCTCATTGGAAGGACAGATACTGAAGCTGAAGCTCCAATCCTTTGGCCACCTAATGCCAAGAGAGGACTCACTGGAAAAGACCCTGATGCTGGGAAAGACTGAGGGCAAAAGGAGAAGGGGACGGCAGAGGATGAGACGGTTAGATAGCATCACCGATGTAACGAACATGAATTTGAGTAAACTCCGGGAGACAGTGGTGGACAGGAAGGCCTGGCGTGCTATGGTCCATGGGGTCACGAAGAGTCGGACACGACTAAACGACTGAACAACAAAAAAAGGGGGGCTTCAGGGAGGCCGGCAGAACGGCTCAGTGCACTGGGAAGAGAGCATCAGTGCGGGTTGAGGAAACCAGCCGAGTTGTCACCCAGGTCTGAAAAGACTAGATATTTTGACCCCCAAAAGCCTCTGTCTGGAGAAAAGTATTTGCTCGGTCTCACAAAACGAGGTTAGATTCCAAAGAGGTAATCATTTATGGAGCACCCAGCAATGGACTTTGTAAAGTGAGGGTTACATCCAGTGTTCACAACATATTTACCGTGCAGGCTAATCTCTGTTTACAGCCAAATCTGTTTCCCCCCACAAATCCTGCTGCAAATACAGCCGTGGCATCAATATCCAGAAGCCAGTGTTGCAATAGATATACATTATTATGAATAAAATTCAGAAAGGACAACAAATAAATATCTCTGAAGGTATAAAACAAAGGAGGAAAGCAAAAATGGAAAGTAGAATAAATGGGGGGAAACAGACATTTTATAAATGCCAACAGCCTTTACAGTCAAAATAATTTACCTCTAAAAAGAAATATAACAATGTGTGTTGCCTGGTTCTATGTAGATTTGAAACCCAGGCCTTTGACTAAATGAAAGAAAGGAAATGGGAGGGCATTTGGACAGTAGCCTAAAACACAACATGGCTGGAAATGAACGTAAATGACAAAATATGAGATGGAATCAGAGGGATGAAAGATTGGTGAAAAGTGCAGAGGGAAGAAAAAGAATGGGGCACGTTTTGGGTCAGGTTCCTCAGGGGACTGGAAGGAGAAGGGACTGGTTGGCAACTGCGTAAAGCGGATGAACTGGGCGAGCCAGCCGGGCAGAGCCAGAAGCAAGGGGCTGAGACGAGATGGGTCTGCTGCAGGAACGCTGCCCAGGGATGCCAGCCAAGGCTGAGAAACATAAGAGTCGCACCGGCAGGAGAAGGAGAGGTAAGACTGGCGTGATGGCCTGAGTCCTACAGTTGGCAGCGTCGGCAGCAAAAGCATCTTGCCGAGAGCTGCGCCCTTGAATCTCTGGCCGTGAGCCCTGCCGATCGAAGTAGCGGCTGGGGCGAAGCCGGGCAGGAAAGGAAGAAAAGGGCGGGGTCGCGAGGCAGGCCTCCCCGAAGAGAAGCTGGAAGATCCGTCCTCAGCTTCCCTTGGCTTCGGGCACAGCTCCGTCGGTGCAGCCGGACCCTTCAACGCAACAGGGTGGGCCTCCGAGCCGTCACGAAGCCACCTGGACGGCTCCTGGCTCTTCCCTGGGCTGATCCTGCGGGGAGAGCCGTTTGGGGGAGAGGGGGTGTTTCCGGGTCGAGTCAAGGTCAATGGCATCGTTCCTGGTGGAGGGTTTGAATGTGCAGGGGGAAAAGAGACCCTCCCCCACCCATCCCGAGTCAGTCCTGCCAGGGGCCTGTCCCACCGGGAGCCTCCGCAGCTCTTTTCCCTCCTGGCTTTCACTGCAGCCAGAGAGTTTGACATCGGAGGGTTTCTCTCAAGTCAGTCCCGAAGCAACTCTGGTTATTCTGGCCGGGGAGTCTTGCCGGGGAGGGGGCGGCACGGATGGGTAGAGCAGTGGCTTCAACTCACATGCACGGGGGCGGGGGGTTGTGCTCAGTTTGGTCCTAGCTGCATTGTTCAATTCCTTCCTTCCTCGTGCTCTGAGCAAAATGGGAGGCATTGGTAGGAAGCCAGTTTCCCAGAGAATGGAATGAGACGGACGGACGGACGGACGGACGGACGGACGGAAGGAAGGAAGGAAGGAAGGAAGGAAGGAAGGAAGGAAGGAAGGAAGGGCTTTTATAACTCAGGAGCTGAGCAAAGGCAGCAGGAGGAGGGGAGGGGAGGGGAGGGGAGGGGAGAGGAGAGGGAAAATGACCTGGAAAAATAAATAACTGTTGGTGATAGACTTTGGGGAGGGGAAGCGTGCAAATGAAGTGCAGGAGAGGCCTGTGTGCTGTGCTCCTCTTCTGTGGCTTTGCTTCTGTGCCAACCCTTGGGCCTCCAGCCCTGAGTGCATGAATGGGTGTGGGGGGGGGAGGAAGAGGAGGTTGTTTCTACTTTTGCACAGGGAAGCTGCTTCCCATGTGGATCAGGCCCACATTCAGGGACAGGGTGGCCAAGTGCTACAGCGCCTCCTGTCCTAATCCCAGCCCCCCCCCCTGCTGTGGCCGAGTCAAGGGCACATCTGTCTGAGGCATGCGAAGAATGACCGGCTGCTCGCTGGCTTGCATAGGGTGGCATGTTAGCGTGAAACGCCACTTCTTGCACACGGGGTGGCGTCAGAAGTTCCGGGGGGGGGGGGCAAATCCCATTTCACCGGAAGAAGGACGGCTTTGCCGCAAGAGGCTCGTTTCAGGCCCTCTGCAAAAAGGTGCCGATCTTTCCAATCTTTCCAGAGTTTCAGCTGAAAGGCTCGGCTTTTATCCCGAGCTTGGAGACAGACCAGCTATTGTTTGACAGCATAAGCTGCATTTAGAGATTTCTGTAAGGCTCCAGTTGTGGCTCAGCCCCAGCCTTGCCGTGGTTTCCCTCAAAAGCTGCCTTCTTTCTTTTCTTAATTTTGGGAGGGGGGACCCAAAAGTTAGTTCAACTTGCGTTGCGAACCGTTTGTACTTGAGGTTCTTCAGCAGAAATGTGGCAGACGAAGAGGGGAAACAGAGGAAAAGAAGCTGTTAGTTGCGTCAACCAATTGCCCAGCCTTCCCTTAAGAGCCAGAATGAAATTGCCAGGGGAAAAGGGAGGGCTAGCCAAGAGGCCCAAACCAGGCAGTGACGGTGCCAGGCGGCTCTCCCCGGAGGAGCTCCCCTGCCAGGGGAACGTTGGTGTCGGTGGGTGTTACTTACCTGCTCGAACAGCTGCGTGTCTGCCTGTTGCTTCTGGCCCTCTTTCTTTCGTGTGTTTGAAATGGCCTGTGCGGCTGAAGAGCCTCGAGCAATATTTTCAGAGGCAAAAATGGGGGGGGGGCGCTTTCCGGGGCTTCCCTCCATAAACTATTTCAATTGTCTCCGTCTCTCTTGGATGCCGTGCTGTTCCTGCTTTCCTTCTGAGGAGACCAGGTGGGTTTTAGGTGAGAGGAGAAGGCAGCGCTGCCTGGCCTCCCCTTGATGGCTGCGGGATCTGAGCCGCAGGAGAGGATTGCCCTTGGAGCTCACCGCTGCCGTCTCGGCGCCCTCTGGGGAACTGCAGCCCAGATCTGGCAACCCTCCTCTTGTTCCTCGGATTGCTGCCCCCTTCACCTGGTGAAACTGGGACGGGCCTCCTTGGGTTTCTGAAAGCACAAAGCTTGCGGGTGCCTCTCCTTTTGCCCCTTTGCCCGGGCCAGCAAGGCTGAGCCTCGAGCAAGTCAGATGGCTCTTGCGTAGACCTCAGGCTGGTGTTTGTGAACTGCGTTTCTGGACAGGCACTTCGCCTGGGTGAAGCGGAGAAGGGGTGGGGGGCCTGAAACCATCCGCGGAGACTCGCCGGGTCTGACCCGAGCCCCCGGTTTAATTACAGTTGAAGCACAGAGGCAGCCCTGGCTGGTCCTCGGGACCGAGATGGGGCTTCCCTTCTGGGACCCTCCCCAAGACCCACTGTGGTCAGGGGCCTCCTGCTGCTCCCTGAATGCGTCTGGGTCCACCTCCGTGGGGAATTTCAGGAACCGCCGCCGCTTCGGATCAGGCTCGGCTGCTTTAGGGCATCTTTAGGGATAGAAAATTAAATAAATTAAAATAAATCAAATCTTGGGTTTTAGGGGAACCAAATGCACCTCCTTGCTCCTCAGCTCAAGCCGCCCATTTCCTCCGGGGGTCGGACCCCTCCAGGGCTGGGCTGGAGCCGCTCCTCCTAGAAGGGGCTGGAGAAGAACCGGTCCTGCCCGGGCAGCCTCCGCGTTCTGGCCTGCTGGCCACGTGACTGACTTTCCTTTATGGAGGGGCTGGGCCAAGTTCCGGGGGGGGGGCGTTTGGCGTGGGCAGACCGGGAGGGGTCCTGCCCAGCGGGCCTCGGCTCTGGCTGCGGAGCGGAGCGCAGCGGCTGGCCCCAGAAGAGGGGCCCCATCGCCTTGGCTCCGGCAGAAAAGCCCCTGGGGGTCTCAGCCCGAAGGCCTCCCAGCCCATCTGGCCCCGTTTCGGCACTTGGCTGCCAACCTGCAAGCAGTTCCCCTCCTCCCAAGGCGCCCCTTTGGCTCCTCGCATGGGGGCGGGGGGGCACAATTGCGGGCAGGAAGGATGCCCCCTTCCCAGCTCCACCCTTCACAGAGCCAGCCCTCCCTTTAGCGGCTGGGCGTCCCGGCTCGTGTGTGTCATTTGCCCCCATCCGCGCCCCCGGCCGGTTTCACCCCTGCTGACGGGGGCTGCCTGTTCCCAGGCCCCGTTTCTCCTGGAGGGGGGCTGTCACAAAATGTAGCTGGGGTGGGGACGCGGGCGGGGGGGGGCGAGGAAGAATTCCCTGCCCTGATTGGTCTCCAAACCGGCCCCTTTTCGTCTGGCGCTGCCGGGCCGGCCCTCGCTTCCCCTCCCTTCCCAGGCAGCCGGGCCGGAGCACTCCCTTCCCCCGGGGGGAGGAAAGGCCGAGAGCGGAGGGAGGGCCGGTTCCGCCGGGCGCTGGGCTCCGCCGCGAGGGGATGGGTCCCGCCGGCTCCGGCCAGGTTGGGAGGGATCCCGGGCGGCCCAGGCAGCCTTCCTGCCGCGCCGGGAGCGAGGAGGGGAGAGCTGGCCGAGGCGGGACTGACCACCTGCCGGCCTTGGGCTGCTGCGCGGCCGCTCCGTGCGCGCGCGGCCCCTGTGCGGCGGTCCCGCCTGTGGGGTCGTCTCCAAGTTGGACGCCCTCCAGCTGTGAGAGGCCACACCAACCCCCCCTTCTTTTCTTGGGGGGGCTGCCTGCTCTCTGCAAGTGAGGGTCCTTCTCCAGCCCGCTGGACCCCCTCCCCCACGGCTTTCCTGGCCCCCCCTCGCCTGGGTGTTTCCTCCCCTCCCCTCCCCTCCCCTCCCCTCGGCTGCTTCTCCTTGGTACAGAAATGGACTTTACTAATGCCCAGATAATAATTTCCCAATAGAGCAAAGCCAGGCTTCCTGCCAGGTGTCTGAAGTTCCTCAAATGCGGAGCAGGCAGCTGGGCCAACTCTGGGAACCCTTTTCATTCCGCGTGGAAATAAATACCGGCCCTTCGTTGGAAGGCTGCCTGCCTCTGCCCTCGAAGCTGCCCAGGGTTCTAGATGCTTAGGAGGGCATTCCCCCCGCACACACACATTTGGTGCACCTAATTGGGCGTGCCGCCTGGGCATCACTCGGGGATTCTGGGAGATGGAGTCCGGGTGGGGAGGCTCCTCTAGCGATCCGCAGCGAGGGGAGGGGCTGACTGGATGACCCCACCGGGTTCCAGTCGCAGATCAGGAGGAAGCGGAACGGCTCCCCGTCTTTTCTCTGGCAGCTTTTGGTCTTCCTTGCAAGTATCCGGCTTCCATGTTTGGGGGTGGATCTAGTTTTGAAAGCCATTTAGGCTAAGAGAAGAGCTGATCCAGAGAAGCATACATGCATGCCTTTCCAAGCCAGACGGCTGTGCTTAAGGCCGCCAGAATAACTGCAGCGGGAATCTGAACCTTAGAAAGTGAGGCCTGAACGCAGATTCTGACCTCCAGTGCACGAGCAACAATTCCCAGCCGATCCCAAGTAAGCAGCTGATGAAACATCTTCTGAGAGCTGCTTGAGTGCTTCCTTGGACGTTCTTTCGCCCAGAGCAAGCCCCTCCCTTCCGAAGCCCGAGCTGGGCTCTCCCTCTCCCCTGCCGGAGGAAGAGGGTGCTCTCCCTCAGCTCCTCCTGGCCAGGCTGACTCTGGGGAAGGGCAGCTGTCTCCTGGGGGGCAGAATGGGACGTCCCCAGAAATAACTGGCTGCTGCAAGGCTCTCCAGACATTCCCACATCACGCTCCTCCTGTTAGCTTTCATTTTATTTACGCTGAAAACAGCTGGGGACCAGGAACAATAAAAGAGCGTAGTAAATGTAATAGCATAACACAGAAGCGGCAGAACCAATGAAAGACGCTGAGATCCAGTGAAAACCAAAATGGAACCAGAGGGAGGAAATAAGTCCAGGACGCTTCAGGTGCCACCAGGAGGCTGACAGAGAAGGACGGAGGGTGCCTGGTTCCAAAAGAAAATGCCACGGGTGTCTACACACACCCTTAGGAAGGGATACCGGCGATTTGAGCCCAGCGCAGCTCTGGAGGCCCCAGCGTCCTTTGGAGGACCAACCCAAGCACGAAGGGCAGACCACTGGTCGCGGAAGTCCCCCCACACACACACACACTTTCCTCTGCTTCCTGAGTATCTGACCAGGGAAATCTCCAGGTTTCCCCTGGAGACTCTTGTCTTGGAACTAGCCAGTTTGCAAAGAAAGATAGCCCAACGGCTTTCTTGAGTTCCGGTGACTTTCTCTCCCCTGCCCAGCCTGTCTGCCTTGCTCCCCCCCCCCCCCACTGGTCTCAGGCTGAGGCCTTCCTGGATCCAGCTGGTGCAGCCTAATGGCTGGAGGGAGAGGGAAGTGCCGCCGCCGCCCCTGTTTCGGCCCCTGAGGATTCCATTTGACAGCGACCGCTCACAGTCGTAACTCGCAAGTCTGGATAGCTAGTTGAGCAATCGAGTAAAAATGCTGGTGGCGACTTGCTGGCACTGAAAATCCCAGCTGCTGCATTCAGCCTCTTGCTTGCTTGGCACGCCCTCCGCGAAGGCGCTGTGCTCCAAGTGCACTCAGCTCGGCTCACGTGCAGATGTGTGACCCGGCTGGGCAGAGCGCCTCCAGACGGCCTTTTTGCCTTCCGGTATTGCAGCAGAGTATCTGGGGTGCCAAAAGATTGGGGAGTTACCCTATTTAATCGATTTCCGCCATCACTGAGAGCTGAAAAGGCCATCTGTTCTAACTAATGTATGGGAAGTACGTAGCTGGATGCCACGCCCCTGCAAACATGGTTCTGTTTGGCAAAGTGGCCTGGTTTCTGGAAGGTCAAGGCAATGCCAGCAGAGAGGGCAGGTGCTTGATTGGAGAGGCTGGCAGAACGATGGTGCTCATCTTTGGCCTCAGATGCGCCGTGGGCATTTGAAGAGCCTTTAAAGCAGCATTGAGCTTCTAGGGGAAAATGTCAAAAGCAACATACTTGGATCAAGTGTCGTTGAGCTTGGAAACACTCCTAGAACTGGAACGCATCTTTTGTGAAGCGCCTCCTCAATTCCCAGTTTTAATTAAGGAGACGGGAGCTGAGCCGGCAAGAAACGGAATGTATCTGCTGTTCCTATCTTTCCTCTTTTTATGGCACGCCGCAAAGTGACTGGGCTGCTTGTATCTGATGGGAGGAGTTCCATGTCAGTAAAAAGGCAGCCATAAACAATTTGGAGCTGGGCACCGGACTAAGCTGAACTGGCCTGCAAGATTTTAAACCCATTGGGGACAAGCTGGATGGGTTACACCCCAGCCTTAATTTCCAAAACGCTGTCAGTGGATGTGGCTCATAATGGTCAGGGTTTTTCCAAGCAAGACATTCCTGGAGGTGCCGAATGAAGAAGGCAGAGTGAAAACAGGAGATCGATTCCAAAAAGGGAAATGCTGAAACCCGGCTGACCACTCCAGGAGCCCGTTCAGTCCTCCTCTAGTTAAAGGGGGCGTACAATTTGCCCTTCGTGATGAGTGGTCCTAAACCACCCAGAAGCCCGGCCCGGCCCAAGCCGGGTGCCGCAAGATCCTTCCCCTCCTCCTCTTGCAAAGAAGCCCGGAAACCGCAGCAGGCAGCGTATTCTTGGGCCTGCCTAGTCAGCGGTCAGTTAGAGCACACAAGACTTGTGGGACAGTGGAGGGAGAGGCTGCACCTGGAATGGCCATGGTGCCCTTACTAGGAGCATGGCATGGAGTTAAGAATCCACTCCACAAGGGTGCTGGGTTTATATTCTGATGTTGTTTTATTGAAATTGTTATTGTTTGAGGATATATCTCTGTGCCAGTTACAGCCATATGATCTAAACAGCATTAAGCACCCAAAACGAATGAAAAGTAATAAAATGTTAAGAGGTGGCAAATCATCTGATACTAGTAGAATCTGTTCAACCTGTTTTTAACTGGTTATCACTAAATCACGGGCCCCAGTGTTGTGATTCCAGCAGTCTCTTCGCTAGACTCAGCCCATACCAGTTACATACTGTTTCTTACACCCTTGCTGCAGAATCGGTTAGAATAACCTTTAGATGTTTCTGTGGATTTCAGAGGAAGTGGGATCTGGCTGGGTGTGATTAGATACAGGCATTGTTTCCTCGCTGCCTCTTCTGATAATTCCTGGAAGCTGGACTGTTGGAGTGAGTGGTGAATATGCAGAATAAACAAAACAAACGGCAGGAGCTTGGAAGCCCCTGGAGGAACTGCAGAGCTGAGAGAAGTCAGCCAGTGTCATTTCCTGCAGTGGGCCCACCTGTGCTTCCTTTCCCCTCGTTCAGCCTTTTCAGCCTTTTCGGCTGAGCGCTCCCACCCAAGCAGGGCGTCACTCCCAATGGCAGGCACGGATGTGGGGAGGAAAGATTGTAAGGGGGGGTGGGCTGCGCCCCACACCGAGCAGTGACACGCGCAGCGTCAGATGGCGAGCCTTGCCCGTTCCTGCGGCCTTGGGAGCACACAGTCTGTGGGGACGGCTGGCTAGCCTGGACTGTAGAAGACCCGAGGCTCTGGGGCTGGAAGACAGAACCGGCGGGGGGGGGGGGGGGCATAACTGGAAGAAGAGGTCTAGCAAGCACAGCAGGAAAGCGGGATTCCTGATGTGAATGTAGGAAGGAGGCGGCTGGCTGGCTGGCTGAGTGGAAATGGCAGGCCTTCCCTCCAGAGCCGAGCCTGTGCAGCCGCCAGGTCCGGGCAGAGCTGTAAGGCACGGGAGGGAACAGCCTGTGATCGATCGATCGCTAGGCCTGGAATTTGACATTGGCTTTATTGCCAGTTTTCCGCAAGGCTGGGAGGCCCGCACCTGATTCGAAATCTCTCCCCCAAGCCCATCCTGACAGCAAAGAATCTCTTAGTTCTGCAGAACTGGCATATTTGAAATGTAAATTTTCAGCTGCTTTTGCTCTTGTTTTCCTTTGTTCGGTGGGAAATCAAAATGCCAGGTGCTAAAGATTCGTTTCCTGGCTTTGGCTCAGAAGCTGATGTAGCCGAAGGGGGGGGGGGGGCAGATTTTATTTATTTATTTATTTATTTACGTATTTATACCCCGCCTATCCCCTCCCTAGACGGAGGGCTCTAGGCGGCTTACAATCATTGCAATTTCATATATTATACAGCCATATATTAACAATGTTAACCGCGCGTTAGGGAGGGGGTGAGGGAACGGCTCTATTAACGTGTGCGTGTGTACGGAGGAGCTAACAGTGTTTATCAAAACGTGTTGCGGGGAAGGGATGTAGTCTCCTTTGACAGGAGATCATTAAAAGCGAAGTATCTATTGCCAACAGATAAACTGTAATAGATACGAAAGGCAGTGAAGTAACTGACATAAAACAGCATGAAAAACAGGCATTGCAGTTGAATAAGAAGCCAGATTGAGATAGTAGGAGAGGTTGTACGTCCTGGGCTTTGCCTGGCGCCCGAGCGGCACAGCCCGGCACCCTGTAGGAGAGCATTCCAGAGTTGGGCGGCCGCCCTCCAACGCCTGGGCAGCTCCACTTCTGCTTTGCTTCCTGCAGCGGGAAGCCCGGAGGCAGGAGGAAGGGAGCAGGCTTCTCCGAGGGCCCACAGGAACGGAGGGCCTGACTAAGCGGTGGTCCCTGGCGCTCCGCCTCCGTCACGGCACACGAGGAAAGCCCCGCGGTTCCTCAGGACGTCTCTAGCTGGGCAGGAACAGGAGGAAGGAAGGGTCTCCCCGGGCAAGGTCGGTGCCTCACTTCCCCCTCTCTCCTTTTTCAGAGCTTCGGTCTATGTGAATGATGAAGTCCTACTCCAGCAGTTTCCGGCAGCAGCAGCAGCAGCAGCACCACCGTGCAACCCCCCCCAAGTTTGTAGCAAAGGAGACCCCAAAGAACACCCCGAATGTGAAGGCCGGGTCCTACGGAGTCAGCATCCGGGTCCAAGGGATCGACGGCCATCCGTATATCGTGCTCAACAACACCGAGGGATGCTCGTCAGCAAACCCCGCGGGGCCTGAAAACGGCCAGCCGGTCGCATCCGAGGCGGCTGATAGGCCAGTGCCGGACTCGCCTCTTCCTGCTGTTGAGCTGCAGAAGAAAACCCACGAAGAAAGACCACCGGGGCGGGCTTGCAGTAATGTGCCACCCAGTCGGATTAAAAGCCTGAAGCAAGCCAGCATGGATGAGGGAAAGAAAACAAGCTCGCCTTTCAGAGCTGGGATCTCCCAGTCCTCTAGTCTGCTGAACTTCCAGAGATATCCAGAGCTGCTTCAGCCCTATAATCCTGCAAATAATATCTTGAATCTGGAGGGCCTTCAGCCTCCTCTGTTTAGTAAATCCCAATCTCTTGAGGATGAAGGGAAATCGAATTCCAAGCCTTGGAACTCATCCTTGAAGGTGGCATTAGATTTCTCAGCCCCCCAGTTTGCAGAATTGGCTAAATCAAAACCGAAAACAGTAGATTTGACCAAGCCCAGCCCAGACAAGCAGCAACTGGACAGTCCTAATGGAATGCACGAGCCTCTTTCTTCTGGTGGTGGATCTTCATGTGCTGTAAATTCTTCTGCCTCCCAAGATACTAGGAAATGTAGACCTGACCTCCTTCCTTTACGCCAACAAGATTCAGCAGGAGCAGTTCTGAATGGTTCACAGAAATCTTCATCTTCATCAACGACTCCAACTTCTGCAGCATCCTTGTATAAGTTTTTCCTAGATGACCAAGAATGTGCCATCTATGCTGACAACGTTAACCGGCATGAAAACCGGCGTTACATCCCATTTTTGCCTGGAACTGGCCGTGATATTGACACTGGCTCCATTCCTGCAGTTGATCAGCTTATTGAAAAGTTTGACAGGAAGGGGTGTTCCCAAAGAAGGGGAAGATTAGGGTTCAGGAACAGAATTCATCCAGAGGATCATAAACGATCAAAGAGCGTAGACAGTGCCCTATCTTATGGACCGAAAGTGAATTCTGATCGCATAGATGAGTTCACTAAAAGTCTGGGAATGTCATCAGAGCATTTGGTCCAGCCCTCCCAAGTTTGCCTCCAGAAGCCGTTGTCTCCAGAGCAAAAGTCGGCCCCTCGGACAGCAGGCAAGCTGCAAACGACAGCGGGAAGGAGAGATTCTCCCAGCGACCACTTTGATTCTTTGCAGCATCTCAGGCACAGTCAAGCGAACCCTGAGAGTCCGTCTTCTAAGTCTTCCAGTCTTCCAGGGCAGAATAGAAAAAGTGACAATAAAACGGTGGTCTCCACTCTCTTGGTATCAAACTGCGCTGCCAGTCGGAACCTTTCTGTGGGAACATTTGCTTCTGCTTCGAAAGGTGCTCAGGTAACTTCTGGAAATCGAGGATGCTTTAGTAGGAGCTGGGCTCCTGAGATGCAGTTTTGGCGATAGGAATGGAAGGACCCGGGGATGCCCCCAGTGTCAGGAGCTCAGGGAAGGGGGGCTGTGGGGAGAAGGAAGAAATGGGCAAAGTTCAGCTGAATCACTCCAGGCCGCGGGGTATTGGTATGTTGGTGGGTATTTTGGAATGAACAACACCTTGCCATTTCTTGCACTCTGCATTACCAAAGCCACTTTGCAAATAAAAAGAACAATATATCATTTTTGTCCCCCGTCTTCACATGCCTTCTCTCCACCGCCTGGCCTGTTTTCTCAGAAATGACTCAGAAACGGTGGGTGGCCCCATTCAGGCTTCTGCCTCCCAGGGGCACGGCGCTGTCTCCAGCATCTTGGGGCCTGAGCACCGGTTTCCAGGCCTCTCTGCAACTTCCCAGAGCTGCTGGAGGCAGCTGCTCAGCGCAGCCTGTGTGTAGCCTGGGCCAACCCAGCTGAAAGCGGGGCTCTTTCCTTCTAAGAGGCTCTTTCATTCCGAGTTTTGTGTTTCAGGTAACACCTGACCTGCTCAAGGGCCAGCAGGAACTTGCCCAGCAAACCAGCGAAGAGACAGCCAAGCAGATTCTCTACAACTACCTCAAGGAAGGGTCAGTGGGCTTACGTAAACAGGTTGCTTGGGGGGGCGGCGTCAGTACGCGGCCTTGCTTTGGGCTCTGCATCGCTTGGCATCCCCAGGTGAAGTTGCACTCTGATCTTAATGCACACAAGAACTACCTACAGTCCAGTGTCCCTCTGTAAGGAGGCAGATTTTGGAGGATCTAGGTAGGGCCTTTTGGCTTTCTGACCGCGTGAGCAAACACAGGGAGTCACAGACCGTTGTCTTTTTCCATGTTTCAGAAGCAGTGAAAACGAGGATGCAACAAAGAGGAAAGTCAACTTGGTCTTTGAGAAAATCCAGACTTTGAAGTCCAGAGCAGCTGGGAGCCCCCAGGTGAGATACCCAAAGGAAACAGCCGTGGGTCCCCAGTGGCATTTGCCATGATGCCTATTCTGGGAGGAGAAAGGGCACACGAGGGCAGCCCTTGCCACAGCTTTGCTGGTGAAGGTTCTTTGCCAACCCTGTTGGCTGGGGTTGTTTTTTGCAAGCGGCGATGCCAATAGGCTTTCCCCCTCTTCCCAAGCACCAGATGTGTGTCACGGCTTCTCCCACCACACACACACACAACTCCGGGTCCCTTCTGCTCTCCCCCCTCTGCTTCTTTCTTTTGAAAGGTACCCCCAAGTCCCTCCTTGGGCAGCCTCGCCTGCTGCAATGGTGAAAACGCTTCTTCCGTTGCAGCGTGCGGAGGGGGGTGCAAGTTAAGAGGTTTAGAACAAACCAATCTTGTTTGACTGCAGGTGTCTGATGCTTCAGTGGAAATCAAAATGCTGGTGGAAGAGAAAAAGCGGTTGGCAAAGGAGTTTTCTGAGCTACAGAGGAAGCTGGACTTGGAACTCAAGGTGGGCCTCCCCCCTCCCCCTCCCCCCCCCACAATGCCTGCATCCACAGCAAGCAGCGCACACAATGAAAGCACCTATTGTTCCATAAATGAGAACTTCCTGCCGGTCAACAATGCTGCTTATGTGAAGAGAGAATCTGGGTCTTTTAGGGAAGAGATTCAGCAACACGGGTATAAGGCCCAGTTCAGCTTCCAGCCTCAGGAGATCTGCTGGCAGTTACAGCTGTTGTGCTGGGGCTCGGGAGCATTCTGGGCTGAAGATGGGCTGTGCCCCTTGCCCCAGGCGCCGTGTGGTCCTGCCAGGCATCAGCCCTGGAGACACATGGACCATTTGCCATTTCTCAGAAATATGACGGTCTTTAGAAAGGTGCGAAGGGACTTAGTACATCTTTTTACTCTTCTCAAAATGTGCTATTTTAGAATCAGCAAAACGTCCAAGCGGAAAGACAGACAATGGAAGCAGAGCTTCGGGTGCTTCGGCGACAGCTTGAAGAAAACCTGGAGGAGAAAGACACTTTCAGGAGGCAGCTGAAAGAGAGCGAGAAAGACCTGAGAGAAAACCTGGAGGAGTGAGTTTTGCAGGGGGAAGGACGCTTCTGAGTGCCTGTCTTCTGCTGTTGGTCCTCAAACCCCATTTTGCAGGATCAGGAGCCTGCTCCGGTTCTGGCTGACGTACAGACCCTTGATGTCCCCTAAAATGTTTCACCCATTTCCTCAAACGAAATCCTTTCCTCATTCATTTACTACATATATACGTATATATATGTGTGTGTGTGTGTGTATGTGTGTGTGTGTATTCCTTCCTTCCTTCCTTCCTTCCTTCCTTCCTTCCTTCCTTCCTTCCTTCCTTCCATCCATACAAACTAAACTTAAAGAAAGAGAAGAGAAAAGAAAAGAATATTGTCCCTCTTATGACAATCTTTGAATGAACTAAAGACTGTTAAAAGTAAAAGGAAGGAATATAAAGTTGGTGGATTTGATCAAGGTTAAAACAAGATATGTTGTTACTTCTGGCAACCCTTTATGAACTTTCTGCTGATACCAGGACTGAAAAGGTGATGTTTTATGGATTGGTCTATGGATAAGGGATGGGATATGGGATGAAGAGATAATTGTTTGCAACCTTAGAGGGGTGAACAGTCACTAATCTGTTTATACTTGTTGTGATGAAGGTTGGAAGTCACTTCTTTATGTATTTCTTTTCTCTTTGTTATATTCTTACTTTCTCTTCTCTCTTTTCTTCCTTTTTCCTTGCACTTCCTATCCTTTCTTTCTACTCATTTACTTCTCTTGCTACATCTCTTTGCACCCCTTCTGAAAACGTTCCTGAAGCTTTTGAGGGCTTTCCTTTATGGGCTCCAACTGGCAGATGGAAGGACCGTCTCTTAAAAACACTGATTTCTTCCTCCCTTTGAGGCTTTTCCAAGTGAAAATGGAACGGGAGCAGCACCAGACAGAGATTCGGGACTTGCAGGATCAGCTTTCCGAGATGCATGATGAACTGGACAGTGCAAAGCACATGGAGGAGAGCGAGAAGGAGCTGCTAATTGAGGTGAAAGTGGTTCTCTATCCATCCCCCGGAGCGCTTTCTGAAACGTTGTCCAGCTTGTATATCATTGGGAAATTCTTTGTTCTGATCTTTTTCGTGTGACCAAAAGGCTCAAGAATTTACAGTCGTTGCAAGGTTTTGGGGGTAACCAGGAAGCTTCATCCCAGTTGGGGTGTTCCTGTAGCACAGTGTTTCTCCACCTTGGCAACTTTAAGGCATGTGGACTTCAACTCCCAGAATTCCCCAGCCAGCAAGGTGGAGAAACACTGCTCTAGCAGAGACCAGTGAGCTAAAGGACCAGAAAGGGCCCTTTATGCAAGATGGGTAGAAGCGGCATTGGTCGACGCTCTTCCCCTTTTCTCGTTTGGGCAGCTGTTTACATTCCGTGCCATTCTGGAAGACAGTAGATTAGATACTTGAAGCATCCTGTTGCTTCACCCCACGGAGTCTCCTAGGTTGGGGGCTGGCAGTTGTTTTGGGTCATCAGAGCAGGTCATTGGCGCCGGCGGTCCCCGGTGGAGACTCTGGCCGCTGCTGCCCCCCGGGGCCGGCTCAGACGCGGTGCAGGAGACGGGTTTGTTGACGTTTTACTTCGCAGTGCAGTGCTGGTGCTGGAATACTTACGTTTTTCCCTCCGAGTCACTCATTTCATTTCCGCTTAGTCCCCTGGTGCTTTTCTCTGTGAGCCAGGATATTTTCTTCTCTGGAGAAGAAAAGCTGCTGGAGAGATTTTGTTTGGGAAAATGGCTCGTGAGTAGGTACCGGCCTGCCACTCTCTCAACAGCTCCCAAGCTTCTAGAGCCGGGATTGGTGTGCGAGCTGCCCCAAGAAACGTGGCAGGCAGGGGGGCAGGCATTCGGACCATTCCTGCCGGAGCCTGGCCAAGCCTTCTGAGCAGGCCCTTCCTCGCTCCCTGTTCCTGAGTTTAGGAGCTGGTGTGCTTGAAGCAGGGCCTGCAGGAGCTCCGGATCCTCAGAGAGCAGCAAGAAGAGAACCTGAGGCGGCGGGAGCGGGAGCTGGCTGCCCTGAAGGGAGCCCTGAAGGAGGAGGTGTCCAGCCACGACCGGGAGACGGACCGCCTCAAGGAGCAGCACGGCAGGGAGCTGCAGGCCCTGAGGGGCCGCGTGGCCGAAGCCACAGAGGTCAGTGAGGCTCAGAGCAAATCCACACTCCACGTTGTGACTCCTGTTGTGCCTTGTGGCTTAGAGATAAGGAAAACATCCGGGCAGTCACTATGACGAGGGAGGCCAAAGCTGCCGAGGACCAAAAGACAGCTAGCCATTGGTGTGTGCGTCTGTGGGGTGGGGGAAGGTGGCCCAGGAAAAGGGCGAGGCGAGAGCTCTCGAGGGGGAAACTTCTTACCGCAAACTCACTTCTAATGGAAAACCGGTTTCGCACAATTTTGGATGCCCCGTGGCTAAGCCAAAAGCGAGTTGGCCCAGCCGCCGGCAGAAGTGCACAAGCCCAGAGCTGACGGGGGAGTGGCGCAGAGGTCCCACATGGAAGCGCTCCAGGCTGACCGACCAGTTTAGCCGACTTCCAGAGCGGCCTTGGCTGGGCACCTTCCCTCGGACACTGACAGGTGGAGGAGGAGGGGGCCACCCAAGATCCCCCCACACCTGTTGCCACACGGCTCAGTATAGTTGAAGGAGATCACCCCTCTGGTGGCCGGCGTCCTGCTGTGGGCTAGCAGCCTCCCGCCCAGGGGACCACCTGCCTGCGCTGGTCCAGAGGGAGAACATCGGGGGGACTCGGTGCCAAGCACGACTGCCAGGTGGTTTGCTGGGGCGGGCTGTGGGCGTCTCTTCCCACGGGTCCTTCTGATCCGCGCCAAGCCCTCCCTGACATTACAAGAGTCGGTGGCGGCTGACTGGGCAGGGCAAGGAGGGCATCGCAGAGGGGACTCCGCTCAGCCCCCGCGGACTCCCTTTCAGACACACTCTTCCGTTCTCGGCTGGCTGGGCTTTAAGCACAAAGCCACAATTGCCGGTACCAGGAAACGCACGGAGGCCCCGTGTGGCAGAGGCGTCCGGCTGGGAATTGGGGGCCGACGGGGGTCCTGTAGATGGCGGTGCCAGCCACGGCGTGTGGCAGGCACCGGGAGGTGGCCTTGCGGCCCAGGCTGGCCGTGGGGGAAATGCAAGGCCATGCCGGATCGCTGCCCCCCCCCCCGGCAAGGGGCTCTCAGAAGCTGCTGTGCTGCTGCCCCCCCTCCCGTCCCTCAGTGTGAAGAGAAGGGGCAGGCCTGGAGCTTGACGGGGGGAGGGGGGTCAGGGTGCTCCCTGCTCCCTCCTGTCCCTCCCTGAAATCGGCAGCTCAGATCCTGGTGCTTCCCAGCCCCCCCCCCCGTGCTCCCCCACCGCCTAACCCTCCCCTCTCCGCGCCACACAGAGCAATGCCAGGCACTGGCACGACGCAGCGGATTCCTGGCTTTCATTCTCTGTACTGAACAAGCTGTTTCGGGCTCGGTTATTGCCACAGTCCCAGTACTGGCACTGGTAGGATTCTGCGTTAGGGCTGGGCGTTGGAAATAAAAGCAGGGCTTTTAATCACCCATATTTTACCTCTCCTATCCACTTTTTGCTTGTTTGGAAGACAGACATTTGCAAGTTTGCCAAACAGACCTTGAGACAATCTGTTAATTGTCTTTAACTGGCTAAAATATGCTTTAAAGGAAATAATTGTAGGTGGTGGTTGTTTTAAAAAATCCTCACTCTGAACAATCTAAGCTGCTCTTGCGAAACCTCCCTATGCCAATTTTTTTGGATTCACTCAGTTTTATGTTTGTTTGTTTTTTAATCTGTTCAATGGTGTCTAATTCTCAGAGACTGCCTGGACAAGTCCCTGCAGTTTTCTTGGCAAGGCTTTTCAGAAGTCGTTTGCCACTGCCTGCTTCCCAGGGCTGAGAGACAGGGACTGGCCCAAGGTCACCCAGCTGGCTTCGTGCCCAAGGCGGGACTCACACTCCCGGTTTCTAGCCTGATGCCTTAACCACTACGCCAAGCTGGCTCTCCAGTTTTTTGTACGCAGCATTTTACTTCGCCTACCCAAAAGCGTAGTGCTGATGCCGCTGTTTCTGTGCTTCTACTATTTTGTATATCTGCACAGCAGGATATCCATTTGGGAACCCTTTTCAAGATTTCCTTCTTCCTCTTTCCTTGGGCTGCCACCACAGTAAGAGCTGCCACAAGTAGCTTCTGGTCCTGTGGACCGGGGGGGGGGGGCCATGAAGGGAGTCAAGCCTGCCCACCGGGCAGAATCTGGTCGCCTCTCCGTCGGGGGGCCCTTGCAGATTGCTTGGTGGTGATCAGGTGGCAGGGGACTGGGCAGCAAAACACTCCGGTGCCCTCCCTGGATGGGCTTGACCCATGCCCCCGTTCTGTTGCAGCCCTGCCTTGCTCTAGGCCGCGAGGGCCAGCTTTCCCAGTGAGATCTGTGTCCGTAGGGTGGGCACGTCAGGCCCTTCTGGTTTAAGGTCTGAAATCTTTAAGGAATTTAAGGAATCGTAGCCAGTGACGTGACTCTCCCTGCCGGTGGTTTGAGCTGGTGGCACGGAGCTGAGCCGAGGAGAGAAACATGCTTCATTTTGCATGCATTTTTTCTCACTTGAATAGTCTCCTAAAATGTAGCAAAGTGTTAGTTAATAGCACACAGATGGCCTCCCAAAATAGATTAAGAGCCAAGTGGAATTCCTTGCCCCAAAGGGAGGGAGTGTTAAAAGTCAGACACCAGCAGAACTGGGCCAAGAAACATGTCCAAAGTCCTCCATTCACCAGGTGATGATATGATCATCATCCTCATCATCATCAAATTTATTTCCATACCCATTCCCATACAAATGGGTGTTTGGGGTGTTTCAAAGCAATTCACAATAAGATAGAGCATGTGATTCCGTGGGAATTGATCCTGTGCAGATGCCACGGTCAGATTTCCCCGAGAGGGAAAACTTCCCCTGGATGGGATCTCACGTGTCCGTCTGCCTCTGTCTCGGGCTTCAGCCTGGAATAACTGGCCACGCTTGCTGCTGCTTCTTCCAAACTGGTACAGTACCAATCATTTTTAAAAATTATTATTTCATGTAATTATTTAAATTAATTATTTAAATTAAAAATTATTATTTTTTAATAATCCAAACTCACATTTTGTCTACCGTTACGGCGGTTAATTTGAAGCCCCGCCACCATCATTCCCCTCAAGCTGCCCTGTTGTTTTCCACAGGTCACAATATCCTTGTTTGGGTGGCAGATGCTTAGACAATCACGTTCTCCTGTCCAGAATACTCTCCCTCCAGCGCGAAGTCTATTTCTGAGTACTCACTGGACTAGAAAGCTGGGATAGAAATTGAATTAATAATATCTTTAGGGATTTCATCACAAGGAAGGAGTAGCTGGGCAACCTGGGGCACGTCTAAGTGGTATTTTTCAGGGAGGAAATTAAAAGGTGGTTTTTGAACTTGGTGGCTCCTGCAAGTAATGATTAGCTTAGTGGCCATTAAGGATGTGGAGCCACAAGGTCACAAGGCCACCGGAGGTGCGAAGGCGCTGCAGCTGCTCCTGCCCTCAAGCAGACCATGTCGTACCTCGTCCCAATATATTATGCCAAAGGAAATAACAACACTGCAAAAAAAAAAGCATCAGTGTGTAAGTAGGGAAGCAGGTTAAAAACAGCAGGATTAAGCAATGCAGGAGGTGCCCCCTAAAACCAGCAAAACCCTTGCATTTGTTTTTTTAACTTTGCTGGCATCTGAAGCCTGAAAGGGGCACCCCGGGGGTGCTATGACCCAGTCCCTCACTGAAGTCGCTTCACAGCCCCGTTGGGTGTCTATTGGGCTCTGTGGGCCTGCGGCCTCGGACTCAGGCCTTCGCCGTCCCTTTCCTGCCGATGGGCAGCAGGGACGTGCCAGAGTTGCTCCTTGCGTTCGTTGCAGCTCAGCCAGGCTTTGGATGGGGTCTTCACCATTGAACCTCCCCAGTGCCCAAGTTTCGGCTTCTCGGGATTCAGCCAGGTCTCCTGCTCTGTGGCTGGAGGTGTCTCAACTCTAGTAGACGTGAAAAGAAATGGGTGTGAAAGGGGGATGGGTGCGCATTTCCCCAGCCTCCTTGACGTGAGTGCAGTCTATGGCTCGTGTCGCCATTCCGACTCATAACACAACCTAGCAAGGAATTATTCTGAGGTGTAACTCCAGAATTCAAGGCCAGGCGGACTGACTCTTGAAGCTCCTTGTTTGCATTTTCAGGGTTCTTGATATTCTCTGAGCATATCTGGGAATGTGAGCAGGTGATTCCGGCCTTTGTTTGTAGGAATCTAGCGCAGCCAGTTTGGTGGCTCTGGTGCCAGGTTGTGTGTTGACAAGACTAATCACATTTTAACCCTTGGAAAGGACACTGTGAATTGCATTGCGATGAGCAGGATTACTGCAAATAAACACAGAAATATGGGTTCTACGGTGCCTTTCAATATGCTCAGGACATCTTGAAGTAGGGGCATTGGTGCCCTCGGGTAATCTGGCCAGTGCTGCCTCCTTGGGGACGCAGGGTGGGAACGATGGGACACAGTGGTCAGGAAACAGCCAGGGCTTCAGGAGATCCAGATGTTCTTCACAATGTTCTACCTGTCTGACTGACTGCCAAGTCACTGGCGCTGCTTGCAGTTTAGAGGAATGGTATTCAGCCCAATGGAGGCTCAAGAAAAAGGAGAGCACACTTGGAACCAGGCCTTATGGAGTGCTGGGTAAGGCTGGCCTGGTGGCCAGTGGAGGCAGGGTTCGGGTTCGGGTTTAAGGAGAGGAGCCCAATGATCTGGATCCTGTCCAGGCCAGTTTGAGGCGAGGTGCAGATTGCAGCCTTCTGCCTCTGCTCTTCTTTTAGCATTCAGAATTACAGTCTTTATTAACACATGAAAAGTGCCATATAACTTGTGAATGAATTCCAGGTCTGCGTTCTCTCATTTCCAGTGAGCATCAAATGTTTCATAGAGAGAAAATTTCACTTTATTGCTACCCAGAGAAAGTCCTGCACCTGTTCAGCTTCATTGCACTCTTCCTGTGCCCGCAGACCAGTTTCCAGCCCTCATCCTCAGCTCTGCTCTCCACACAGAGGTGCCCAGGGCATTTATCCTCTGGCCCATTCTTGCTGTTAGACTCGGCAACCTAAAAAAGGGGCGAGGGACACAGCTGGACCAGAACTGCATGTCTGCCCTGACTCCAAGGCACCTCGTCTCGGAGAAGCACCCTTGCTATTTATTCCAATTACCTGTTAGGGAATGCCCCACCCCGGTGGTTTCTCCCTCCTGGCTGAAGATGGTTCAAGGAATTAATTACAGACACAACCCGAAGAGTGGAGACTCTGCTTCTAATTTTGCCCGGCTCAAGTCACTGCCCGGTGGCCCTTGCTGTGGATGGCCAAGGAAACCGGTCATCTGGCAGTTAAAGGCCCTGGCGAGGAGGACCTGCCTAAGCCTGAGGGCAGGGCCACCTGCTCCTCTAGAAGCAGGCGGCTGAGGGCGGGCGGGCACGATTCCCAGGGCCTGAGAACGAGGAGGGGACTTCCTCTCCAGGCCTCCCTCTTCCACCTCCAGACCCTGGGCAAGCATCTACACACCAGCCTCTCCAAGGAAAGAGGTCTCTCCCTTAGCAGTCCGAGAAGGTCCTTTCTCCCTCCGACTCTTCCAGCCAATCACAAGCTGCCTCTGACGGGAGGCTGCCTGTCAGCGGTGATGCAGACCAGAGTTCCTTGATTGCTCCCCCCGCCCCCCCCCCTCTCGCAAGCCTTGCTGGCATTTCAGGGGAAGGGGGAAGGCGGAGGCTTTGCAGTCGCCTCCTGACCACCCTACACTCGGATTACGACCAAGCGGACTCAGCGTGGCACCTTCCTGATCTGTTCTGAAAACAGATGGCCTGTGCAGCGCAAAGGCTGAAGCTGAGAAGATGCCACGGAGCCAAGAAGGCCGCGTGGCTGGGGTGACCGAGCGGAAGGGCCCTGGTGGGGCTGGAGAAGAGGCAGGGGGAGCTCCCCTTGGAGCCTGAGAACTTGAGGGGGGCAGGGACGAAGCCGAGGAGGGGCTGCGGCGGTGCGAGGCGGGTCCCCGGTTCCAGTGATGAGAGTGCGAACACACCGGATTCGGTGTCGTTTTCTTCACGGCCTCACTTTTAGCCAGGCTACTATTAGGTTCACTTGAAAACTATAAGAACGAGTAAAAAGAATGGAGGTACATGCACCAAGATGGAGGGCATAATCAGCAGAAGGCATTGCTAGCGTGTCCCCCCAGGCTCCTAGCTGTCACAGGGACAAGTCAGACAACCTGGCAGGTGTCCCAGTCGCGCTCCTGTCCGTTTCTGAAGGAGGCCATCCCGGGGCCCTGGCCAAGACTGCCGCCCTTGCGTGTCTGTCCCGGCACCTGTGATGGGCCTGGGGGCACGGCGCGGCTTCAGCTAGGCAGCCCTCTGCCCTCTGCCTGCCTGCTGCCTGCAGCGTGGTTGCAAGTCCTGGCCCCGTGGCTGGGCCTTCAAGGGTTGGGGGAACCAAACCAGGATTCCCGGGGGGGGGGGGGCAGGCAGCAGATGCTGTGGCTCGTTCCAGCCTAACCAAGTCTCTCGTGGCAGGAAGAGATGCAGTCCTTGGCCCGTGCAAAGGAGGAAGCCCGTGAGCTGGCCTCGGCCAACACGTCCTTGGAAGCCCAGCTGGAGGACGCCCAGGTAAAGGAGCGTTGTGCTTCCAAGGAGCAGCCCGCCTTTCCAGGCAGGCCCGTCTTCTTTTCTCCCCTTCGAGAGCCTCCACGCCCAGGGTTCCCGGCCCCAGCCTTAAAGCTGAAGTTGCATCCTTGCATCTCTGGAGTGGCTGGCTGGGTGCCACTCAGGAACGGATGCCACCGGCTGGGCAAAGCAGCTCTTGGCTGGCCCTTGGTCAGAACGCACCCCGGGCGGCTTGGGCTGCTGCTGCTCCCCCGAAGCTTTCTGCCCTGGGGGTTCTGGGCAACCGGCAGCCATTTTCCTCCCCTGGCCCAGCATCCTCCTTCCTCTGATCTGCATCCAGGTCAGGCAGCGATTCCTCAATGGTGATAAAAGGGTGAAGTGAAGGGACTGTGAAAAATGGACTCCCGGATCTGCATCATCGTGTTATATGGAGCCAGTGTCTGCATGGAGCCAGATGATTAAAAAGGAACAGCCTGTGTACAAAACCATCTAGGCAGCTTTTAATGCCAGATGGTCTTCTAGATTGTTGATGATGATAATGATAACCGGGCTTGTATGCTAATGCTTCTCTCAAAGGCAGCTGTTCCCGAGGCTGCTTTTCTTGAGGAGTAATCAAGAGTTTTAGCCTGTTTCTCTTAATTCCCATCAAAATTGCAGGGTACAGCAGAAGACTTTAATTAAGGCCAAGATGCTAGAATGTCCTTCTCCCACCTCCTTGTGGTTTTGTGGGACCTCCTTTGCCCCCTGGTTCCATGACTGTTGGAGCCACAGTAGGGAGCATAAATCTGTTCTGCTTTCTGGCCAGCCTTTCCAGCGCCTTTGCCTTCCCCTTGTTCGCAAATTTCAGGTGCCTGCTGCAGAATTTGGATCTCACCTTTTCATTTAAAGATGAATTGATTTTTTTAGCTCTCCTGGCGGGGGCAATTCAGTTTGTGATGCCTGTGGAACATCTGCAGAAATGCCAGATGCTTTGGCAGGTAGTATTTCACAGCCTCGAGATGCCTTAAGGCAGTCTCGCTCCTGGGCAGGGGATGAGATGAAGGCAACAGGTGGGAACAGCAGGAAAAAGAGGCTGTCGGGGCAGGTTTGTGCCGTGGTTAAGTGGGGAAAGCCCAAAGACTCAGCCTTCTGTCCCAGGGAAGGGCACGTGCCCTTACAAGTGAGGTGGTGGTGGTGGCCTGCCACCGTCCCTTTTTTTCCTGACCACCCGGGTTCTCTGGCGATGTCCTGTGTCCAGCGGTCTCAGTCCTCCGGTCACGCGGCCACGTCTTCCCTCTGCAGAGGAACATCGGTCGGCTGAGCCAGGAGCGGCAGCAGCTGATGGTCTGCCTGAGCGACGAAGCTTCCGAAAAGGATCAGCTACGGAAGATGAAGAGCGGATTGGAGAACGAGCGGCAGCAGCTGGACAAGACTGTTGAAAGGTTGCACAAGGAGGTAAGAGCCAAGAGAAGGCGGAAGGCCTGGCCCGAAGCTGTCCAGAAGGTTCGGAAGAAGACGAGACCCAAGCAAAGCGAAACGGGGACTTTGCACCGAATGTCTGTGACCAGGAAGGTCTTTTGACACCTTTCTCCTCCCCAGGAGCCGAAATGCCGCTCTCACGGGGGCTCTCTCCCCAGCCACAGGGGGCTGCTGTCCCTTTTAAGCCAGGGGCTCAAGGCTGGTGGCCACAGAAAGTGCCAAGGGGCCCTTCAAGGCCAGCCCCCCAAAAGTCACGCACTCGGAAACGCATGCACCGTTCTCTGCTCTGTTTGGTTTCTAAATGCTTAACGCCATTTTTCTGCTCGTGTGTCCTACAAATGATCTTGGAAAAGGGTGAACATCCACGTGGAATGCGCGGTGAAAGAAATTGAATCCAAGCTATTTCAGAGGAGAAACTATAACACAGAATAACAAGAAAACCTCCTTGTGTTTCTGGGGCGGTATGGACCCCTTAAGCTTGAGAGTGGCTGCCTTGTGGTGCCCCCTTGCCCTGAAAAGGGGTGAAGGTGAGCAGGGCTGGTGGGAAAGGAGAACGCCCAGGACGCGGGTGCTCTGCGACTAGTTGTGAATGGGCAAGGCCCCATTTTGCAAAACACCCAGAAAAAGTTCCCAAAACTCTGACCTGTCCATCTGGCCAAAGAGGGTCGGGGGTCAAGTAGAGAGTCCCTCTCTGGTCTGAATTACAACTCCCAGTCTCCAAAGTTTCACGG
Source organism: Charina bottae (assembly GCA_023362775.1). Lineage (NCBI taxonomy): Eukaryota > Metazoa > Chordata > Lepidosauria > Squamata > Charinaidae > Charina > Charina bottae. Next base: position 23,917,827 of record JALMGJ010000010.1, on the reverse strand, counting down.
CTTATTCAGCACACAAACACACTCGGGCAGTCAGCTCTCAAGGGAGGCGGCTTCTTCTAGTTTTCAAATAATGGCCAACCAGAGTCACTGCAGAAATGTCTGGAAATCTCTTAAATATATTTATGGGAAAATAAATTGTGGAGGAGGCAGCATTTCAGTAGCAGCGTTTCCAGCTTGATCCACGTCCCACCTCGTTGAGGTCTGTAGAACGTGAGGGGAAAGAGTGAAACCAAATACTGTTGTTATCGTTTGATCGATTTAAGGTCCGAGACCCAACTCAAACATTCAACTGGTCTTGTCTGCCAGTCCAGCCCAAGCCAGGAGAAAGACTGTCGGACAGGTGGGGTTTGGGGGAAGCCCACCTTTGTAGCCGGGACGTTGCACGGGCCCTTTCCCCGTTGGAGATCTTTCACTCCTCCTCCATATCAATGTTTTTCTTTTGAGCAGATGGCAGAAATCATCGAGGTGTCGCAGGCATCGACGCTGGAACTCCAGAACCAGCTTGAGGAGTTCAAGGAGAAGAACCGGCAGGAGCTGGTAGATTCCCAGCGGCAGCTGAAGGACAAAACCCTGGAGTTAGAAAAGACCGGCCAAACAGTCCTCAAAATGCAAGAGGAGGTAATGACGCCTGGCCTCCTGGCATTCATAAACCAACCAACCTCCCTCCCTCCCTCCTTCCCCCCTCCTTCCCCCCTCCCTCCCTCCCTCCCTCCCTCCCTTCCTTCCTTCCTTCCTTCCTTCCTTCCTTCCTTCCTGTTAAATAAATAGAAGCACATCTCAACACAGCCAGCAATCAAACATCAATTGCACCATGTAACCAAAAGCATCAATTAAACTCCACCCAAACTAAAGATGATTGAAACAAAACAGCCCAGCAGAAACTGGTCTGTGGATAAAATAGATGGGTTCCCTTGATAAATCGCTAAGAATACCCACGTGTGACTGACTCCCAATTGTGTTATTATAACAGCAGCAGCAGCAGCAGCAAGCATTCCTCACCCAACTTAGTCTCCTGGGGGGGCACCCTGACCTTTGCTCTGAGCGTGGGGTGCCCCAGTTCCAGGCACGGCGGGACCTCGCTCGGGGTACCAGTGGACACCACGGCGGAGCCGGTCAGCCAAGGGCCCAGCTGCCCTTGCTGGAGATGAGCCCGCTTGTGCTTGGGAGCAGTCCAGAGGGGGGCAGGGGGACTTTGGGTGCCTGGCCGGCAGGCGTCCCATTTGCTTTACGCACCGTGAAGGGGACAAGCAAAGCAAGCTGGAACAAGCGTGGAGGAGGCGAGGGGGCGTTTCGGGCTGGCTATTAGAAAACAAACAGGTAGCTATTGAGAAATGCCAGCCGAAAACGGGAGCACCTGGAAGCAAATTCTGATTATACAAAGAAAATAGGGTTTCCAGTTCATAAGAGGTTTTGGTCCTCAGCTGGGTAAAGGACCAAGGAAGTTCAGAGGCCTTTGGCCCTGATCCCGGAAGCCCGGAGAGGGTGGCTTGCTCTCCCACAGGCTGCCCAGACTTCCCAGGGTCCGGTCTTTGCATCGCGTTGCGCTGCCGCCCTCTGGTGGCTGGAAGAGAGGGACACAGCCGCTGAGCGCGTGCATTCTCTGCAAGTTCAGCGCTCACAGGCGGACTTGTGTTTTGAGGAGTGGGCCACATAAAAACAGAAGAACATAAGCCGCGCCCTGCTGGATGGGACCCCTGGCCCATCCGGTCCAGCAGTCTGTCCTCACAGAGGCCCGCCAATTGCCCAAGGAAGCGCCCCCGTCTCCCAGCAGATGCCCTTCGGAGGCGGTCACGTTGCCCTCAAGACTAAGAGCCCTCGATCTGCAGGACTTCCATGAATTGGTCCAACTTGTTTTTGAGGCCAGCCAAGCTGGTACTCAGCCCCACATCTCATGGTACCTAATTACTGGGTGAGGATGCTGCATGCGTTTGAGTAGTCTTCAGGCTATTGCGCACTGCTTCTGGAGCTCACCTGGAATGTGATCTGGATGGATCCACCCAGAAAAAGGGGGTGTCTTTCCTAATGTTTCTATGGGAGGTGATTGCATAACCACTCAAGACCTTCCATACCGTGAGCATGAGATGTTTCCGGCCAGCTCCCGCTCTGGCTTCGGTTTATCTCCTGCTTCTCTTTGTGCTGATTTCTTGAAGATGCTGCTTTGCCCAATACTGCTTTCTGCTCTGTGGGGCAGCAGACGTTTCACTGGCTGACCATTGATTTAGCAACTTGCCCCCAGTTGCTTATGAGTGCAGCTAGAACTCCGTTACCTCCCCTTTGTCTTCCTTTCCCCTTGCTGTTCTCCCAAGCTTTAGGGTGCTTCCAAAAAGGGTTCTCTTGCACAACAGCCCTGCTTCATGCACAGAATTGCGCCCGGGACAAGGGACGCACATGGTCCCTCGGTGTTTCGAGGCAAGAAGTTAAAACAGGCCAAAGCATTGGGCCACTCCAGTTGCTTAACAGAGTACAAAGGGTAAGATAAAAGAAGTAGTGGGACAGTACGGGAGAGCTACAAATCGAGATTCAGTAGATGGGTTGGAGTGGGGTTGGGGTTGGGGTTGGGGTTAAGGTTAAGGTTAAGGTTAAGGTTAAGGTTAAGGTAGCAAGCCAGTGTGCATTCAGGATCAAATGTTGTCACCCATCCTTGTCACCCTGTGGATTTTCACAGACTTGAGTCTGGCTGAGATGGAAGGAACCTACAGGGGGGTTGGGATCTGGGTTTTGCAAAATATAGAATTATTTCCTTTATGTCTAGATCCATCTGTCCACAGTAGAGGTAGATGTTCTACAGAACATTTAGGCGAGAGGTTTATGGGGTGTATTTCTTTTATTCCAGGCACGTTTTATGGAGGAAGAATTACGGGTTCACAAGAAAGCCCAGAAAGAAGCCCTTACAAAGACTCAGCTTCTGGAACACACTGTGAAGACCTTGGAGTATGAACTGGAAACCAAGGACCGCTTGAAAGAAGATCGGGCGAGACAGGCCAAGGTCATGGAGGTAGAAGATGCTCTGCATGGGGAGGCAGAGTAAGAGGGAGAAATGGGTCATGTTTTCCTGCACAAAGATGAGTATCGGCTCAGGTCCCACTGCAGAATCCTGAAGGGGATACGAGGCTGCTGCTGCTTCTCCCGAAGTAACCTACTTCTCTGCCTTGGTCTGTGGCCCCCCTCCCCAAAGCCCCCCGTTTCACCTCGGCTGCCCTTGGATCAGCTTCAGAGAGGTCAGGAAGGTGGACAGGGTGCCCAGCTGACACTGTTGGCTGCAAGGCAGGCAGGGCCTCGCGAGGCCCTTACAATAAAACACACTGAACTGCACCAGATGTGCTTGTTGATGAAGCCTGGAGGCCGTCCAAGGCATCCACCGCTCCGTCTGCAGCTGGCTCGAAGGGGAGCCTGAGGTGCTCAGGAAAGCGGCTTGTGGCAGGTGTGGTTTTCCACGGACCTCAGGTTAGGGCAACTCCTGCAACTCCTGCAACTCGCGCAATGGTTGCGCGGAGAAACCCTCTAGAGAGTGACGCTTGGGTTCATAGTCCTGACCTCCTTCCGGGGGAAAGGTTCCCCGTTTGGAGCTGCCAGCTGCAAAGTGCCTGCTCCCGCGTGCATTTGGCTGCAGTTTACGTGTGCCCAGGCTGGAATTTCTTCCCGGAGTTCCCCTCGTGCGGAGTGTGACAAATAAAGCGGCAGCTGCCCCGCTTCTCCCCCTCCTCCCCCATTTCAAGGGGTTGCACTGTGTGCTCAGAAGTCACCCCTGCAGCAGATTTTGCACCGAGCCCGTCTTGCGTCCTTCCTCTTAGGACAAAATATCCCAGCTGGAGTTGGAGCTCGAAGAAGAACGGAACAACTCCGATATCTTGTCCGAGCGGATTGTCAGGTGCAGGGAGCAGGTATGCTGTTCGGCCCAACTCACAGTCGGTTGTTGCAGGGTTGGGAAGGGAGCAGAAAGCTTAAGGCCTGGGATAACCAGCTGGGCCTCACCCGCCCCCAGCTGCCTGAGCAACCCGGCTCCGCAGCTCTGAGAAACAGTCGGCCCTCCACTCATCCGGCCCTTCGCCGTCGCCTCGGCAGCCCACCCCCACTTCCTCCCGGAGCTCACAGGGCCTCTGCGGGGATTCTCACCCCTGTGGATCTGGACGACCGGAGGAACCTTCCCTTCTCCTCCTGGAAAGGTTTGGCAGCGGCTGTCCTCTAGCGGTGAGAAGCACCATAAACCTCAGCTGACTGCCAGCTGGTTGCTTAAGTGGAGAAGTAGGCAAAATGTGTGTCCCTATTGAAGGCTCTGGGGCCCCTGATTTCCTGCGCAAGCTACAAAGCCTGCCTTGTCCCCGTCAGGGCTTGGATGCAGGGACTCCTGGAGACTATTTTGGGTCTGCTAAACATTCACAACGGGAGAATAGCAGCTCTGTTTGTGATTCAGCTGCCAGCAGGCCGGGCACAAGGAACGCAGCCCGCTCTGCCTCAGTGCCAGCCCGGGCTGGAGCTGCTGCCAGGAACGGAGCACGCTTGAGGGATGGCAGCCCAGCAGGTGCTGCCTTTTGCCGCCCGTCCCCTCAACCCGAACCTGGGCAGCCAAGGCGCCCTCGGCCCTGGGGGGCAGCCAAGAGCAAAGCCCGCAGGCAGGCCAGGAGCACAGGGGGGGCCCAGGCGCGGTAGGGGCAGGAGCCCCCGCTCTTCCTCCTGGCCCAGCCGGGGTCGGGCTGGAGGCTCCGCGGGGCCAAAGTGCCTCGGACGGGGCAGGCCACGATCCGGGCTCCTCCTCCGGGTTCCCCCGGCTCCCGAGTGGGCGGGTGAAGGCCGGCCTCGCCCTCCCCTCTGCGCTCCTTTCCCACGGAAATCCTGTGGCTTGCTGTGGCGGCAAGGGAGACGCGTGGGCTCCCCCCGTGTCTCCCAAGGTGCTGGAGAGCGAGACGGGTCTTCGCGGGTTGGGACAGGCCTGCGTTCCTCCGCTGTGTGCTGACCTGGGCAGCTGCGGCTTCTCTGTAAAAAGGCGAGGAGGGGGTGGTGCAGTGCCCTCAATCCACCCTGAGGAGCCGGGTCTATCGATGATGGAGCCCGGCGGGGTTTGAGCGTGCTGGGCCGGGCCGTGGTCCCCGCGTGCCGGCTGGTCAGCCTCTTCCAGCTTCCCACCACCTTGGCTGACGCCGCGCTGGGCCCTGCTCGTTCCCCTCCCTTCCTTAAGTCAATCAGCAGCCCCTTTCTGTGGCGCATCTTCATCCGCTGCAGAAAAATAAATAAAGCGGCGCTCTGAAGCGGCTTCTCTACCTCTGTGCAAAGGCTATTTCCATGGTGACCGCAGAGGAAATGAGCAACGGGTGGCGTCCCGGGCGGTCTCATTTGTTTCTCTGGGTAAAGCGCGCTCGGGAGTCGGCACGCACCTGCTCCCCGCTTGGCGCAGCTGCTGGAAGCGGCTGATGGAGCCGCGGGAGAGGCGGGCCCCCTCTTGCCACCCCCCCCCCCGCATGGCCGCCTCCGCCCCCCCTTGATAGAGCGGCATTTCTGCTGATTCAGCTGGTTTGGGAATGGAGGGGCGGTCCTCCTGCTCGCCTCGAGCCACGCAACCCCCAGGAGGAGACGGGAGGCCGCGGCCACCGCGGTCATCTTCCGGCTCTCCTTGGGCGTCCAAAGGCTTTTTTCAGCGTGTGGCTCTTGCGAAGAGACGGCTCTGCTGCTCCCACCAAGGCCTTCTTTCCAGCCAGGGGGTCCGACACGGCCGAAGCGCGTGGGGCTTCTCCGGGTGCTGAGATGTACCAAAGGGGGGATGCAGAGGAACTGCCCAAAGGGGAGCAGGCCACTTCAACTTCCGGGAGCTGAAGTGCACACATCTTAAAGTTGCCAAGGCTGAGAAACACTGGCCCAGACTGATCTTGTGGTCGTAGAGCGCCCACGGGCGTATTTCTTCCCTGCTCCGACTTGACTGATGGAGCAGGTTAACTTATTGCGGTTGTTTTTCTTTTCCCTCCCCTCCCCTCCCCTCCCCTCCCCTCCCCTCCCCTCCCCTCCCCTCCCCTCTCCTTCTTTTCTTTTCTTTTCTTTTCTTTTCTTTTCTTTTCTTTTCTTCTTTTTTCTCTGCCTTTAACTGCAGATTGAGCAAATGAGGAGTGAACTCCTTCAGGAAAGGGCGGCGAGGCAAGATCTGGAGTGCGACAAGGTCGCCCTGGAAAGACAGGTCAGCGGCCACGACATCTTTGCTCCGCTCTGCAGGGCTGCAACGGGGGGGGGGGCAAGCGGGGCATGTGCCCGGGTGCCGCGCTGGGGGGGCGCCAAAATGATGCCCGGGGGGGCGCCGAAATGGCAAAATAACCCATGGGGGGGGCACGGAATCCACATTTGCCCCGGGTGACACAGACCCTAGTTCCATCCCTGCTGCTCTGGGCTGGGGCCGAGCTCCCTCGCTCCTCGGGCACCACCGCCTCATCCAGCACCCTCCGCGCCCACGGCCAGCGTTATCCCGAGGGGCGGAGAGACCCCTTGGCTCAGAGGCGCATCTGCTCACTAGTCATGGTGATTCCTCCTCTAGAACAAGGACCTGAAAAGCCGGATCCTCCACCTCGAAGGCTCCTACAAATCCAGCAAGGAGGGCCTCCTTGTCCAGATGGAAGCCCGGATTGTGGAACTGGAGGAGCGGCTGGAGAGCGAGGAGAGGTACCAGGGCCGTCCTTGAGTAGCCCTTCGGGAGTGACTCCCGAACTGAAGGAATGGAACGGAACGGAATTGAAAAATTAACTTTGCAGCAAGTCAGGTTTGAAGGGGAAAAGGCCATTTGGGTGCCTGTAGGTACACACGTCACACCTGCCAGCACCTCCTTAAATCCAACGCCTCTTTCCCCGGAATCACACCGTGAGACGCAGAAGGTGCAGGAGAGGACGCAGCTGCCAGCCACGCGAGGCCCCCGCCACTCAGGAGAGCCCCTTCCCCTTCAAATCCAGGTCTGGCCGGCTCGGCTGCGACCCCCCAGGGTCAGCGGCTGAGGGTCCCTCTGCCAGGGGCGCACAGAAGGGCTGCTGGTGATGTGTGGAGGGAGCGCCGTGAGAGCAGGAAAGCGCTTGGGGCCAGATGCTGGGGAGCCGGGGAGCCCCCAGCTGGCGCCCGGCTTCTCCAGTCCCCTTCCCTTCTCCCAGGGACCGAGCGCACTTCCAGGCGACTAACCGCCGGCTGGAGAGGACCGTGAGGGAGCTCCTGATGCAGGTGGACGATGAGCATCTCTCCCTGACAGACCAGAAGGACCATGTAAGCGGGGACGGGCGCCCGAGGGGCGGCTCCCTCATCTCCTCCAGGGGCCCCGGTGGGAGCCCTGCTCCGGAGCGTGGCCCTCTCGCGGGCTGCGCTCCACCCGAGCTCCAGGGCCCCCCTTCCTGCCCCACAGCTCAGCTTGCGCTTGAAGGCCATGAAGCGGCAGGTGGAGGCGGCGGAAGAAGAGATAGACCGGCTGGAGAGCGCCAAGAAGAAGCTTCAGAGGGAGCTGGAAGAGCAGGTGGATGCGAACGACCAGCTGCAACGGCAGCTGACCGCCAGCAGGCAGGACCTCAGGTGGGGAAGGGGAGCGCGCGGCACGCACAGCCGGCCTTCCGCGGCCTCGAGGGGAGTGGGGGGCCTGGTTCTTACAAAGCTGATAACGCTGCGTTCACAGCAACCCACTTGGTGCACCACAGCTTCAAAACTGGCTGTTTTATTAGCCTTGCAATCCATCCATCCGTCAAAATCCACAAGGTGGCCCAGAAGCAGCCCAGGTGGTTGCAGGCCGTTTCTCAGGTGGGTGGACTTTTGCTTTTGCAGGCGCAAGAAGACTTCGTGTAAAATGCTGAGTGACTTTGACTACGAGGACGATGATCTCAGCACCGACGGGGAGAGCCTTTACGACACCCCGGTGGGGTTTAAGTCCTTCAAGCACAACGACAGCAAAGCTAAAAAGGAAGCCGGTTACGGATGCTCCACCTTCACCGTTGAAAGTCAAGGCTCTGCGGAATCGAGAAGCCACTGGCTGCAGGAATATTAGCATCAGGTGAATTTTACTCATTTTTCGGAAATGCGCCATGTTGAGATTTATTTCGGGAATAAACATTTGCGAACAAAAAGGAGATGGCCTCCCAGCAGTTCACCGATCCACAGGTGCCTTCAGCTCTGGCGATGAGGGCCCAGCCCGAACAGGGTCGCTCCTAACCCTGGTTCTGGGGAAGTCAGCGTTCTGCTTTGAAGCAGGGCTTTTTCAGATGAAAGGGGAGAAAGGGTTTTACTTAGTTACTATGAGCAGAGCAAGGAATGTACAAAATGGGAGGTAAGAATGTACATATTTTCAAACGAGAGTTTTTTGCTGCTCTTGCAACATTTTGGTATAATTTCATGTTTTTATAGAGCACATCAATAGTGCGGAAATCTATATCCGTAAGCTTTAAAACCCTGTTAAATTCCGTTTGCTCAGCAAACATGTTTTATGGTCTGAAGGAGAGGAGGGTGATCTTGGGAAGATCGAAAGAGCAGGACATTCTACAACATCGGGAGCAATTTCTGGTCAGAAAGCCTGCTTTCCCCCCCCCCCCCCCCCCAGTCTTGGCAGCTCCCTTGGTTTCAGAGGGCGTGTGGAGAGCTTGCTGTCACTTCCACAGACCGTTGACGTTTGCACCTGATCTTGCACCGCTGTAGGGAAGGGAAAGCGACCTTTGCCCCCGGGCGGTGATCTGAATTCCCCGTGGCCTTGGCAGGAAGTGCAGCAGCCACACTCTGTGGGTCCCTGAGCCCGTCTGCCTTTCCAGAACTCCCTCTGGAGAGTTACTTTCTTCTTCTCAACAGGAACTCCCTTTTCTGCTGGCCCTGTTTCAGCCCAGCACCCAAAGGACCGGGAGCCTTCCGGGCAGGTCTGCTTGAGCCAAGGGCCACGTTTTGGCCGAAGCCGTTTATGTTCACAGCTGAGACGTGCTGCTTTCTTCTCTACCGATTGTTATATCTGGTCCTGTTGTGGATTATAAAGGACTGCCCGATAAGCATATGAGGAAAAGCATTTCCGTTTTCTTTTGGGACCATCTTGCTTTCCGGTTTTAGCTGTGGGTGCCTGTAAATGGCGTTAGAGTACATTGGAAGAACTTTGGGGTATTTGCAAAAGTTTCTGTTGTGATCTGCTTTTTTATCTTTTCACCAAATCTTTGCTCTATGGGAACAATCTGATCCTCAGGTTAATGAGGAAATAACAGTATTGGCAGCTCTATGTAACTGTCCTATTCTACAACTTCGTTGGTTAAAGTGTCGAATTAAGAACTGGTTAGCATCAAATATGAGTGTTTCTCAGAGACAGCATTGAGGATATTGAATTTCAGTATAAAAATAAATCCTGGAAGCTGTACAATCCACTAATTTTCGCAGGGTCCACCGTGAACCTTGTAAAGGGAGAATGCAGTCACTTGAAAAAAATAATGTTCCTAAAAAGATTTGGCATCTGTACTTTGCGGGTGCTTGGTTTGTGAGTGGAACCTTAAGTAGGACCCGGTTTGACCCGCAAAAATGTTCTTTGGGCTTTGGATCCAAACACGCAATTATTTCCATTGGACACACCAACAATTGCCTTCCACCCCCCCACCCGCCCCCAAACTCCAAGTGCCACTTAGTGGAGCAGAGGCCATGGATAAAGGGAACGAGGGAAGGGAAACCCAGAATCTCCACTTGGGCTGCGTGCGCATGTCTGCATATGCGTCCCCGAACGCGATGCAGAACATCCTCACTTCCAGTTGACCGGTTTGTGGAAGTACGGCAGCAGAGTTGGGATCAGCTGGTCTCCGTTGCAGTTGGATGCTGACTGTGGTGGCCGTGGCTGCTTGGGGCGGGCAGATGCGTAAAGAATCTTTGTGTTGCCGTGAGATTTGGAAAAAAAGTTCTGCCGGCCTGCTGAGCTCAACCTGAGCCAACGAGAGGAGGATTTTTGCTTGGCGGAAGACCCCGGTGGAGCCCCCGTCGGTGCAGGAGGTCCCTGGTCCGGCCCGGCCACCCCAGAAGAGCCTTCGCTGAAGCGTCGGAGGCAGGTGCGCCGAGCGAGCTGCTCCTGTTCCGACAGGGAGGGGGGTGCTTCAGTTCTATAGAACCCTATTAAGGGCAGCCACGACAGGAGAAAACCTCTAAAGCATCGGAACTTCTTGCTAGGCGGTCTCTGGCAGTAGCAAGTATTTTGGGCGAATCTTGAACCCAGAGAGTGTTATTTTCTACTCCAGCAGAAATGGAACCATGAGGGAATTTGTCCAAATTATTAGGATATCTTTAGAGCTTGTCTCCCGCCTGGTCTATTAATTAACTCCTTGATGACATGCTTTGTAAATGTGTCTCAATATATATTACAAAGCATTTGATATCCACGGGTAGCTAATAGGAATACAGTATATTTGTTCTGAGATGTGCATGATTTTCAGCAGGTTTTCGACAGATGTATTCAGCGGGAGGTTTGCAGCTAATCTGAATGGGTTGCATTTTGTGTTATCCTTCAGTAGCTTCTTTTTAAAACAAGGAAGAAAGGACCTGGACATTTGCTGTGTTGACAATCAGTGGGAACTCTTATATTTTTCTTCTGATGCTAAAATGCCAACTTTATTTTAATATTACTCTTTATAACTCACCTCCTGGATTCTGCCTGGACAAGTAGAAGACAAAAATCCATTGGGAAACAATTTCACTTTTAATTTCAAGGGCTTTTGCCAAAGAAACTTCCAGTGAAAGCTGAGACTGTAACTAATTTGGAGAAAAACCGGAGTAATTTTTGCAGCTACCTCCAGATATGCTAAACCATAAAACTCAAGTTATTTTGAAATAAATTACCCTAGTAAATCTTTCTACTTTTGGTGTTTCAGTGTGCAATTCTGGGAACACTTCCTCAGGCATCACGACAATTGAGGCAGAATCTGAGCATTGTTAAGGGTGGTGGAGTGAGAGCAGTCTTTGTGCCACAGACACGATGGCTCCTTTTGCCTTCTGCCCTTGAGAAGGCCCAGCGGCACAGTCCCCGTTCACTTCAGCCGTTGGCCAATGGAGCCCCCTCCGGGCTTCTGCTCTGCTTTCCTCCCCGTTCGGCAGTCCAGCTCTGCATTGATGCAAAGCCCTCGTTCCCACCGGACCCGTAACCCTGTCGGGTCTCTTCTGTGGTTCTGCAAGCCCCCCCTCACCCTACCTGGCTGATGTCTCCCCAGCTGGGGCTGCAGAATCCCCGTCTGTTGCTCTTCCCAGTCTGAAGGCTTCAGGCCACCCCCGACGCAGCCAAATTCTGTGCTTGCCCTACCAGCCGCCTTGTGTCTTCATGGGCTGGGTGTACAAACTGCATTGGGGGCTGAGCTGAGTTCCCACAACGGGCAGACCTGATGAGGCGGAGTTAGTTTGTGCTTGATTGGCTCTGTTTGGGGCCCACCTTAGCCCTCTTGATGTTCCCTCAACACAGCAAGGCCTCCGTTGACCCTCCAGATGTACAACAAGCCCTTTTGCAACCCAGGGAACGTGGCCCTTCAGGCAAGGCCAGGTTGGAGGGAGAAGGCCGACTAATGCAAGCACAAGTAAAACGAAGTGCCTGTGCTGAGAGCTGTTCTCCTTGGGGCCCTTTGAGGTAGGCCAGGCCAAGAAACAGGCGGCCCAAGAGCTTCTTGCTTCTGGTCCTCGACATTGTAGGAGGAGAGCCACGTTAGTCTACGGTAGCAAAAAATCGGGAGGAGTCTGGTAGCATCTTGTCTAACAAGTAGTTTTAAAAGGCACAAGCTTTTGCGAATTGCAACCTTTGGGACCTTTTAATAAAACGTGCTAGTCTATAAAGGGGTGACCAGATTTCCCCTGACTTTTCTCTACTTTATTATCCTAGGGTATAACAACAGATTCTCAAAAGCCTGACGGAGTCCCTCCCTCCCTCCCTCCCGCTTATACCTCAGAGAATCGAGGCAGGGCAACCCCGGGCTTCCTCCTCCTGTCTTTCGGGCTACACCGACGTCGTCCGAATACTTTCTTCAAGGCCATCTCTGCGTAGCTCCTCTACACTCCCCAATTGGGTTTTCATTCTCAGCAGAAAAAAGTTGTCCGTGACCAGCACTTTGATGTCTTTCATTGGATATTCATTGAAACTGGAACCCTTTGCGTGCAAGGCGGGGTGTGTGTGTGTAACATGAACACACAAGGGTTCCAAAAGCGCCCCGTTATTCCCACCAGCCCGCTTAAGAAGTTGGAGGAAGGCAAGTAAGCCTCAGATGTTTCCTGTTTCCATGCGGCGAACTCCTAGTCTGTCGTCGTAAGCTTCCCCTCAGGGTATGGCTTGTGTCCATGTCCCCAGAAATGCTGCTGTTGATCTCAGGAGCGGGGATCAGGGCCAGTTGCTATATTAGTCCCCTGGCACACACTTTCCTGTAGTGTAATGGCAAGAGAAAAACGCTCATGGAACAATCTGCTGGTCCCAGCTCAATATCCTGTTTTCTCTGCCAGATGATTCAAGCACAGAAGAGCAAAGGACGTCCTCTCTACACCCCCAGCCCCCACGACGTGCAAACTGTTTTTCGAATTGTGTGCTCCAGCAGAGTGGCAAAATGAGCCCCTTCAGGTCAGAGGGTGACTTTGGCCCTCAAGACCCCCCACCCCCCACCCCACATTCAAGGATGGCTCGACCTCTCCGCTGGCAATCCTCCTTGCCTGGTGGAAACGCAGGGGGTCTTCAGGAGCGAGGCACCATGCCCCCGGGGTGGGCTTGACCCCCATGCCAGCAAGAGCCTCCCAGCGCTGTCCCCACCACAGGAAGCCAGCCCCAGGGCCTGGAGCTTCTCTGATGAAGTAGGGCAGAGGGAAGCCTGTTCTGGATGGAGCGGCTTTTTTCTTTTTTAGCATGAAGAGAGCCAGGATTGTAACCTTTAGTGTGTCTAGTGTGAAAGCTTTGCTCCCAGAAAAAAAATCACCCCAAATTCCCCAACTGGGGCAGGTGCAGACATCGAGCATCGTGTGGCAGAAGGGTCAGCCCTGGGTCCCTCCCGGGGACATGAGGGTGCCCTCACTTCCTCCCCTCCCAGCGTAAGGCTCCTGTCCTCTGAAGATGCCAGCCACAGCGACTGGCGAAACGTTAGGAACCAATACTGCCAGAACACGGCCACACAGCCCGGAAAACCCACAACCACCATCGCATTCCGGCCGTGAAAGCCTTCGACTATACATACCTAATACTCCTTCCTCCTCCTCTTTTCCCCACAACAACAACCCTGTGAGGTGAGTTGAGCTGAGAGAGGGGGACTGGCCTAAGGTCACCCAGCCGGCTTTCATGCCTCAGGCGGGACTAGAACTCTCAGTCTCCCGGTTTGCCATTGCCTCCTTCCTAGGGCTGAGAGAGGGGGACTGGCCTAAGGTCACCCAGCCGGCTTCCATGCCTCAGGCGGGACTAGAACTCTCAGTCTCCCGGTTTGCCATTGCCTCCTTCCTAGGGCTGAGAGAGGGGGACTGGCCTAAGGTCACCCAGCCGGCTTCCATGCCTAAGGCGGGACTAGAACTCTCAGTCTCCCGGTTTGCCATTGCCTCCTTCCTAGGGCTGAGAGACGGGGACTGGCCCAAGGTCACCCAGCCAGCTTCCATGCCTAAGGCGGGACTAGAACTCACGGTGTCCGGGTTTCTAGCCTGGTGCCTTCACCACTAGACCAAACTGTTTTCAAAGCATTGGGGTGTGTTTCCGTGTCTGGGATCTCATTAAAAGGTGGGTGCTGCTTCATGCTATAGAACTTAATTACAAAATTATCCCTCCTACTAGAATAATTTGGTTCCTGTTAGTGAGTCCCTGAGTCACTCAACCTCAGTCTAAACACATTCTCCATGTTGACCTGTATCAAACCAATAGCTTGAAGTATATTATTAATAAGGTTATGGAATGATAGCACAGATCTCACACACAAACACACGGCCGCTAAAATTCAGGGCCACTTAATTAACTGTCAGTAGGTTCCAAGCAAACACAGACCCGCAAGATTTGAGGAAAGGCTCTCACTCAGTTTTTAAAAGAATTCAACACAAGTAAACACGTCAACAGGACATCAGCCACGCAGTGGGAAAACCCACCAGCGGGAGCCAAAGGGTGGGGTGGGAATTTTTTGGAAACAGAAACCTCAGCTAGATGGCAATTCGACTGGCTTGCTAAGGAAAGGCTATTTCCCCCCCATATAGTTCAGTCTTTAATCCCATCTGTGGAGCTTGGCTGTTTGCTTGCAGACGTTTCACGACCGGACTAGGTCACATCGTCATGCGGGTGAGGATGGGGCTTGCCCCCCAGGATGCGACCTAGTCGGGTCATGCAACGTCTGCAAGCTCCGAGAGCACCCAGGACTCCACCGTCCCACCCTGAGCTACAGAGATTCCCTTCTCTTGATCCCATCTGTTACTCATCGGTATCTTTATGGATGAAACCGAGTATTAAAAGATCAAACTCCCTCCAGCCTTTAATAATTGTTGAAAACTCAGGATATGAGTCTATAAACAAAACAAATACTTGTAATATCAGATTCATGGCGATGCCATCGTACAACCCTAATTAGTATCCAATCTACATATATAATTGGAGGCATAGCTTCAAAATTAGATTTACTAAACCATAATAGGCTTTGACAGAGGCTAAGTACTTATTAAGTAAGTTTTACAAGTAAGACTGGGAGTGCACAAAGAGAGTGCGCAATGGCTACTAAGTCTCCTGACTTACCCCAAACCTAATGGCTGATAGGGCTGACCACAGGTCTGAAGAGTCCAGGCCATCCCCAAGATTGGGCCTCCGGCCCCAGGGTCCGCGTCGTCCCTTCAGGGCGAGGGAGCGGCCCGCCCAGCTTCTCCCCACGAAGACCCCGGCTGCCTCCACGTTGCCCCGCTTCCTGGCCCGCAGTGGCCAAGGCAGTTCCTGGGACAGCAGTGCCAAGCGCCACGTGCAAACGGTACGTGGGGTCAGTGTGTGAAGGAGAGATGATGCATGCTGTGCAAATGATGTTTGCGAGTTGTTTAAGGTATTTGTTGAAACATTCAGTCACCCGTAATTAGCCATTATGTTCATTCTTATAGTTCCCTTTGTTTGCCAAAGCAGCTTGCATTTGACTACTGGGATTGCCTGCGCATTCCTGATAGCTCATGATTAATGTGCCCTTGTGCAACGTGCAGGGAGGAAGCCACGTGATACCCATCAAGGCCCTGATCCAGCACTACCCAAACAAACAAAAACAAGGGAGGGAAGACGTGACTTCGACTTCTGAAAGCTTTCCTTTCCGCGGAGAAACGCTCGGAAGTTCTGTCAGTCAGCGGACGATGCATCACGCAAGGCCTTGCAGTTCGGACGGGAGCGGCCTGGGTCCAGGGCCCGGGCCAGCACGCCCTGCAGCGCCTTGTCAGACTTTCGCAACTTCTTCTCATTCCTCAGCAGGAAAGTAATTGGGTGGATGTGTGTGACAGAGTAAAAGTCAGAGCTCAACCTTGTGACTGACAGCCGCTTAATTCTGTTGCTTACTGTGACGAAGGGTGTGCCACGCTTGTGTCCTCTTGACTTAATTGCTCAACTGACCTTGTCCGTGAATTCTAGCCCTGGTGCAGCAATGCTGTTACTCCTGTATTTTTGTTGTTGTTCAGTCGTTTAGTCGTGTCCGACTCTTCGTGACCTCATGGACCATAGCACGCCAGGCCTTCCTGTCCTCCACTGCCTCCCGGAGTTTACTCAAATTCATGTTCGTTACATCAGTGATGCTCTCTAACCATCTCATCCTCTGCCGTCCCCTTCTCCTTTTGCCCTCAGTCTTTCCCAGCATCAGGGTCTTTTCCAGGGAGTCCTCTCTTCGCATTAGGTGGCCAAAGTATTTGAGCTTCAGCTTCAGCATCTGTCCTTCCAATGAGCAGTCAGGTTTCGCTAAAGGACACTAGCGCGTCCGCCGCCGCTGCATCCTATGAGCCGTTTTGTTGGAGGAAATGTTGACTTTGCACTAGGAAAACGGTAAGGAAACCTATTGTAATCATGATTAAGAAGCAGCATCTAAAACATCTGGGAAAATAACAAATTCATCTGATACTCAAGAGAATAAAATCTATATTTAGGCTGGAGTACAATGGATCTTGAACAAACAGCGGAAGGTATATTTGAAACAGAAACACAACACCTGGCTTGAAATTATCAGGCCCTTTTTCACCCTGAGCCAAAGTTTGGCTTTGGGGAGTCTGAGGGCGGCCAAGAGTGCCTGTGTGTGTCTCCCGAGGAGCAAACGCTTCTCTGCTTCTCTCCCTTACCTGACACACACCCCCCCCCCGCGCTCTTCTGCCACGCAGGTGGTGGTAAGGCCCGGGCTGCCTTTCCCACCGGACTGGACAGACGGAGGGAGGGAGGAATGGGACGGCCGGGCAGGCCTGCGGTTCTGCTTCCAGGGCGGCCGGCTCAGGGGCAAAGGCCCGGGTGAAACTGGTGCTGCCCTGGCCAGCTTGAGGAACGGGCAAGGTCGGGGGCAGCCTGGCCAACACGGCGGCGCTCGGGTCCCAGCCTCCCTCAGGCCAGCGAGGACCCAGGCCAAGCAAGGCTCCGGGGGCCAAAGGGGCTCCGGCAGCCCCTGACCTCGGAGGAAGGGCGGCCTCGCCAGCGGGCGTCTCTGCGCCCCCCCCCCCCCCGCTCCGCTCCTGGAGAAGCAGCAGAGGCCCCGCCGAGCCACGGCCCGAGGCTGCCTGGCATCAGCCCCCCACCCCACCCCACCCCACCCCAGCCGCGCCAGGACGGCGGGGGACCCACTCGGCCGGCCGGCCGGCGGGGCTGCTGGCTGCGGAGAAGCGCCCCTCCTCGGAAGAGCCCGCCGCCCTGGCCTGGCTCCCGGGGGCGAGGCTGGCGTGGAAACGCGGGGCGCCGGCCCAGGTCCCGGGGGTGCTCGGGGGGCGCCTCCTCGGAGCAACCCGCGTCCAGCAAGGGGCCTCCTGAGCCGCGGCCGGGAAACGGTCCCGCAACTTTTCGCGTCCGGACAACGCAGCCCGCCTCGGGGCGCATCGCGTTGGCGCGCCCGGCTTGCCGAGGCGGGTCCAGGGCGGCCACATCGGCGTTCGCCTCCCGGAAGGCTTTTCGCCGCGGGGCGGGCGGCGGGGCGGGCTCGCGGGGCGGGACTCGGCTCCCTCCCTCCCTCTCTCTGCCGAGCCGAGCCGAGCCGAGCCGGGCGGGCGGAGAAGCCCTCTTGTCCCCCGGCCGCGCAGGTCCCGGAGAAGGCGCCGCCCGCCGGTCCGTCGCGGGGCGGGGCGGGAGCCCAAAAAGGCGGCGGCGGCGGCGGCGGGCGAGCAGGCGGGCGAGATGCTGCGCTACAGCTCGGGGCTGACGGTCACCGGCACGACGCCGAGGCAGCCCGAGGGCGGGAGGAAGGTGAGCCGGCGCGGGGCAGCGTTCGACCGCCGGCCTCGGGGGGCGCGGGGCCTCGGGAGAGCGGCGCGGGCTCCCGGTCCTTCCCCTACAGCCGGAGCGGCTGGCCGGCCGGGTCTGCCCCTCCGCGGCCGCCCCTGCCCGCGGTGCCAGGGCCGCCCCAGCGCCGCCGCGGAGAGGGACCGTCTTCCGGCCCCGGCCGGGCCCCAGCGAGGGGCTCCGCCGCGGGTCGGTCCGGCCGGGAGGGACTGCCCGCCTGCCTTTCCCCGAGGGCCGGCAGCCGCAGAGGGCCCTTCGGGGGCCGCTGGAGCGAGCCGGGGCAGGGGCTCGGAGCCAACGGGGGCCCCCCGGACGGAGGGCTCGGGCGCCTCGTACAGCTGCCCGCGCCCACCTCCAGCGGTCGGAGCGTTTCCGAAGCTGCCCAGGCTGCGAGGGAGGCGGGCCCGTCCGGCTCGGCTCTGGGGGAGCGGAGGCGTCCCGGAGGCTCCGCGAGAGCCCGAAGCGGGTGAAGCGCCCCGCCGCGCTCCGCTTGCTTCGGGCGCCTGGGGGGCGGCGAGGGGCGGGCAGTGGCTCCCAAGCCGCGCTTTCAGCGGCAGACCCGCAGCTGGCGTCGGGCTGTGTGAAAAGACCCGAAGGCAGGAGGGCCGCGGATGCTGCCCGTCGGGCGTGAGAGTATTCGCCAAACGACGTCGGCGGTTTGGGAAACGCCTGGCAAGGAGGATCCGGGCGGCTGGCCTCCTGGCCCCGCCGGAGCTAATGAAAGGCTCTTGTGCAGCCTCCCCCCGAGGGGGCGAGAGGCCGCCTGCGCTCCAGGATCCCCGGGAGGGAAGCTCGTCTCTGCCTTGACCCAGCTGTGATGCGGTGGTGACCCTCACTAAGAAAATGTCACTCACAAGTTCAGTTTTCCAAAACCAAAGGCAGAATGTTGATGCGGGAGGTTTCAGGCAAAAAGGCCAGCAAGGCAAGTAAAAAAAAAAGGTTGTATTAGTGCGTTATTTCTGTCATCTGTAAATATTGTAAATCTGCTCGGTGCCCCACATTTATTCTCAGTTTATTTTCCCTTGGAAGATACTTCACAATGGCAGCCAAAGCAGTGAGCTAAAACTGCACGAGCTGCTTGTTCCGTGAGATTATTTCATAATAACCCCTTCTTCACTTGAAGTTGAATGAGGAAAATGCTTGTGCAGATAGCGTCCCTTGCGCAGCCTTCAGCCGTTTCTGATACAAGCTGCCCTTGACTTCGGCTGTTGACGGCCTCAGATTAAAGGGAGTATCTTTTCTTCCTTTTTGAAAAAAGAGACAAGGATTGTAAGCAGAATCTTTGCTGTCCTCCAGGCAACCATCTGTCGGCTGCGCTTAACGCTTCCCCCTGAAGAAGGCCAACCTCCTCGGGAAGGAGCAAATGAGGCTGAAAGGACCCAAAAGGTGAGCAGGGAGACCTCGCGGGCCCCTCAGGAACTCACGGGATGGGATGCCCTCCTTTGGTTGGCGGCCCCCATGCTGTCCGGGATGGAGGCTCCGTTTGAAAACAATCCCCCGAAATTCTTGAACAGGCATTACGCCAAAGTTGCAGATCCTACCACAGAAACACAGCTGGCTTCTTTGTGTAGTATATTTCATGGAAATTTCCTTCATCCTTTGGGGGGGGGGGGGGAACCAGCCAAACTTGTGCATAACATTATTTTTGCTTTGTTAAACTAGTTAACTGCTTTTTTAAAATAAAACTTTATTGAAGTTTCAAAATACAGATAAAATACAAAATATAGGAAAGGTTGAAGAAAAGACTAAAAGAAAAAAGACAAACTAAAAAGTGCAGAAATAGTTAGAAAGCAATGCAGAGTGACTTCCGACCTTCTCCAGCACAGATACAAATACAATACATAATACGTTAATCTCTTACTCTAAATTATGATTTAACTGCTGTTTGTACTGTGGGGAGAAAATGCCCGTAAGGCGCTTGTATGTTTTTCTCTGCAGAATAAATAATACCTGAGACTTAAATTGGGGAAAGAGCACAAGGGAAAGGGGGAGATACACACACACACACACACACACACACACACACCCTGCAGAAGCCCTGTAGGAACGCAGGCACCCGCTAGTCCCGAGAAGGGCTTTCGGTGCACCCACCGCATGCGCCAGGCCAAAGTGACAGCGTTCCCTCCTTCCCCACCCTGGAATGTCCAGCGGTGTCATGTGGATTTTGTCACAGGTTTATTATCGCCACACCCACGACTTGTGAGGTCACGTGAAAATCCCTGAGCGCTGCTGGTGCCAGTCTGCCTCTGCCACAGAGCGGCAGCCCGGCCTTTGGGAGACAACGTAAGGGTGGTGCTCCAGCGACAACCGCCAAGTTGCCCAGCAAAGAACTCTCTAGTTTCTGGGTGGTGAGCAGGTTTTGCTTCTCGTGGTCTGGATTAGAGGTGTGATGCCAGCGCGCCGGGCGGGCGTGGAGAGGCAGCCCTGCAAATCCATCCAGAGGAGCCACCTGGCCCATAAAAACAGGAGGTGCCCATGTTCACAGCAACGGCTGGGCCCACAAAGCACCCCCCCCGGCTGGGCCACTGGAAGGGCCAGGCATTGTGCAGCCGAAGGGACCAACCTGGTTAGATCCCCTTGGAAGCAGTGAGGCTGCTCTACCTGTCTTGACTGGCTAATCTGCCTGTGGCTGGGCTGCACTGAAAGGGGAAGGCTGACGCAAGAGTGCAGATGCTGAGGCAGGAGCTGGGGGGGGGGCTTGGTCCACCTGCGTGCTCCGCATCACGGACCTTTACCTGCCAGTCTGGCCCAGAGGGCCTCGCCAGCGGTCTGTGTCTGCGGAAGAGTTTTGCTCAACCTCCTATGGCCAGGTAGCTTCCTGTTGCTCTGAAGAGCAGCTCTCATCTTGTACTGCCCGCAGAAAATAGAATTATCTTGTCTGTGAATACTGTTTTTTTTTTAAAAATCATAACTGGAAATAGTAAAGCGGATTTCCCTTGCTCTTAAAATGTAGCATTTGGGGGAGGAAGTTGGGTTAACGGAACTACCAAATTTAGATTTTGTTAAAAACCTGTGGCAAAGTTTTGTACCATTAGCCTGAAATTTTATATCCCTGTGGTTAAAGGGATTCAGAGGTTGCTGTATTAACTCAAAACCTACATCAAAACTACATACCGGTTTTGTTGTACTGTTTTACTCATCCAGGCCTGGTTTTGTAACCTCACAAACATACTGACTTGAGTGCCCCAAAACCAACATCACCGTATCGGCCCCAAACCTATGTACCATTTTGTTTTACCAACCCTGGATTTTGGAATCTCATAATTAAGGGGCACCAACAATTCAAATGGGGCGTCTGAAGAAACCTCTAGAAGCGGTTGCCACATTCACCCCCTTTAGAAAGGTGCTGTGAAAAACCAAACCTTTCTTTCTGGGTAGTTGCAAAAGCAAGTCTTCCTTTCTGGGCTAGAGCTGATTTTATATTGCCGATTTATATTGAGAATCAACCTGTGATGTGGCCTGGGCGGCGGGCACTTTCTATGCAGGAGGCTTTGAATCTGGATCTCGTCTCTTGCTCCAGCATCCTTGACACGGTTAGCATAGGCAAGTGAGTCTGCTTGCGTCTCATCCTTCTCCTTCGAAGGTCCAAACACTCGTAGTGGCACATAAGAAAATTAAGAATAACAGAATCACCTGCAGAATAATTCCTCTGAGAGATTAGTACCTTTTAAAAAGCAGGAAGCCTGGCGTATTAATATTAATCGCCAATTGCAGAGATGGTTTCCCTAAGGGATCTGTACGAGACCGCTGTAATCAGCTCATACGTTATCCGATTTAGGGATACCTCTCTGTGTGGAGAAGAGGGATTAGCGGGGGAACCCTATGGGTATCTGCTCGGAAATACGTTCCATTAAGTTCAAGAAGGGCTCCTCGTAGGTAATTGTGTATTGGATTGTGGATAATTAGACTCTCCAGGATTTAATTAGATTGACAGGTTTTGTTTGTGTAAAGTTTAGTTTTGTGCAAGTATACTTCAGGGCTGGACTATGACAGGCTATCTTGAGAGGGAAGAATGTGATGTTTTGAGCAGTGCCAGAACTTCCTGTTCTGTACATATTTTTCAGAAGAGTACATACTTTTGAAACTCTTATTCCCACTTCCAGTCACCTCACTCCTTGGTGCTGGAGAGGAATAACCACATAGTCAAGTGATTGATATGAAACCAAAATATCCCCAAAACTATCGTATCCAGGAAATGAAAAACTATTTTTGCATCTGGCACCACACCCAGTTCATGCGGAAACGCCTTCTTCCACCCACCTTTTGTCTAAACAAAACAATACATTTTGCATGATAAGTCTGAATTCCATTATGCAATGATATGGCTGTGCCTACATATTGCAACAGGGGCAGCTTATGTTGATTTGACATTTTAGACAATGAATTAAAATTGGGGGTAAAATGCTCTCTGGGCGTTAAAGGTAACTCCTGCGGAGCTCCTGGGGAGGCAGATGAGCCGTGCCGGCTGAGCTTCGGTCAGGATTTTAAATGCATGTCATCCCCTCCTCACCTTTCTCTGTATGAACGTTTGCAATAATATCTAATAAAGCAAAGCTGATTTTTCCTTCTTGAGGAAGATTATTTAGTGTTAAAAAGATAGCATTAGCACTCTGGAACTGTTGTTTGTTTGTTCTGCACTATTTATTTTTATCCTGCGTTTATTATTTTTATAAATAACTCAAAGGCCATTGGCTCCTTCCTAGGGCTGAGAGACAGGGACTGGCCCAAGGTCACCCAGCCGGCTTTCACGCCTAAGGCAGGACTCGAACTCTCAGTCTCCTGGTTTGCCATTGGCTCCTTCCTAGGGCTGAGAGACAGGGACTGGCCCAAGGTCACCCAGCCGGCTTTCACGCCTAAGGCGGGACTAGAACTCTCGGTCTCCTGGTTTGCCATTGGCTCCTTCCTAGGGCTGAGAGACAGGGACTGGCCCAAGGTCACCCAGCCGGCTTTCACGCCTAAGGCGGGACTAGAACTCTCAGTCTCCTGGTTTCTAGCCCAGCACCTTAACCACTAGACCAAACTGGCTCAGCTTGGCTCAAGCATAGTTTTCACCGATGCCGTTCTCTCCCCTTGGAAATACTGAAAGTGCTCAGAGAGGAACTTAGGAAGATCCGGCTGAAGGCCTGTCTGGGTCAGCAGTTTTCTTTTCCCCAGAGGGCAGCCAGATGCCCCTCAGAAGCCCAGGGAGGCGGGCCGGGCATTGGCCCTCTTCACCTGCGGTCTTTGGAGACCTTCTGCCCCGCTCCTGGACCGCCGTGGTCCATGGCTACCCCCAGTTCAGCCTAGTGGAGAAACCGACGCAGTGGGGTGAATTGTTAGTGCTGCACCGTGTATTGACGTTTGGAGTAGTTTTAAGAAAGAGGACTATATTGCAGCAATATTACTTAATTTTAAAAAACTATACCAAGCTTCATCCTTTTATTATTCTTTCAACGCCATCTTGAAGATCCTAATGAAATTGCAGGTAGGTTAGAAAAACTACGGTCATGGTGTTACCTTTCCTTTTCCATGCACGTGTAACTTTTGAATACACCCCTGCAGCAACTCTGCGGACTGTCTGCTGGGGACTTGAAGCATGGCGTGGTGTATGGCGTGGTGCACCGCTCCGACGACAATCATAACAGAGAAATGGTGGTTTATGGATGGTCAGCTCAGCAACTGAAAGAAGAAATGAGATACATAAGAGATGTGAGTTACGTTTCTCTCCATTGTCCTTGCAGGAGTGAAAGGATTTTGATCAGCTGCTCCCCCCTCCCTTATGAAGCAAACGTTTCTCTCCTTTCTTCTCGGGCCTGCGCGCTGAGGACTTGACTTTCAGCTGCAGAAGGACGTCAGTTCAGGCCCAAGTGGGCCTGCTGCTTCTTGGCTCCTTGCGTTTAGTTCTGGTTTCTGTCTGAACAAAATTGTGGTGTGAAGTCAGCTTTTTGTCTGGAATGTAATTTGGATATCTTTAAATTCTGCGAAGTATACCCATGCATTTGGATGCACGGTGCATTTATCACTGATCGCATGGCCCCAGGAGGCCTGGCTGCGTCACTTCTGAGCCTGTTGGATAGTCACCGTGTGGAGATGAACACGGGAAGGCACCTTAGGCCAAGTTAGACCGTGGTCCGTTCTGCCCAGGACTGTCCATCTGGGCCGAAGGCAGATCTCAGTGGGGCAGCCGAGCTACGTTCTGCCCCGCCTACCGGAGGGCCTTCTGGGGCCGGAAGCAGGGCAGGGCCCTCTCGGCAGACGTGTCCCGGCCAGCCAACACTTGAGCGGCCAGGGAGCCTCTCCGCTCCCCCCCATCAGGATCGGGAGCAGAATGGAGGGGAAAGCCCCAGGTGGGGAAGGCGTGTGAGCTCCAGGCCGGGCTGGGAGGAGAGGAGCGTCTCTTGCGCAGGTGTGGGCTTCCTCTCGAGTAGCAGGAGGTACATGGTAAAAGTGGTGATTTCACCCAGCTCTGCTGCTGAGGAGGGAGGAGCCCCTGGGATGGGACTGCTCTTGGCCACGTTTTGAAGTTCTGAGCGCTCTGACGTTTGCCCGCATCGGGTTCCCCGTACAAGAAAGGCACAGCCAGGATTGTGTGACGAAGAAGCATTTTGGTTTGGTTTCCTGCTACTTTTCTAAACATTTGGCTATTTAGACTCTGAAAATTACAATTTACCCAGCGGTGGGAACAATATTATGTACTGTAACCTTTTTGTTCCAGGTGAGACTAACGTTGGAAAAAGTGA
This sequence comes from Charina bottae, assembly GCA_023362775.1. Lineage (NCBI taxonomy): Eukaryota > Metazoa > Chordata > Lepidosauria > Squamata > Charinaidae > Charina > Charina bottae. Next base: position 23,893,758 of record JALMGJ010000010.1, on the reverse strand, counting down.
GGAAGAAAATGTATGGCGAATATGATGAAATGAAACGTAGAATCCAAGAGCTTACGAGTGAGCTGGCGGTAAGCGTCTCTGTGCTCGAAAGGCGGTCAAGGCAGTGAACTGCCTCGTTCCTGCTCTCGGAGCTGGCGGGAACGAACGCGTCGTGCGCCTCTGCGTCGCCCGTGTTTGGTCTGATGCTCAGGGGCCCGGCTTAAATTCTCTCCAACTTGACGTTTTGTCACCGTGGTTGAGATGCTTCCCCAGCTGCGGCCGCCTCACCCCAGCGGAGATGGCCTTTCTCACGTCCCTCTTTCTCAAAGTCTAGAGTTCGCCGCCTCCCACGCTGGCCCAGATCTGCAAGTGCCTCAGGTGGCCAAACGTTTTACGGAGCAATTTCCTACTTTGCATTTATGAGAAACAGCCTCAGGAACTTCTGTGTTTAATCTAAGGATGGACCTCCTTTGTGGCTGCCTAGGTCAGACCATTCTTAATTGGCATCTTTTACCCTGCGGTGGCTTTTAGCCTTTGCAGATCCTCCTTTCGTGTGCCGACACCTTCCTTGGCGATTCGGGTGCTGCATAACTGCCTTGCGGATTTCTGCTTTTCTTACATTGGAGCCACACCTCTTCCCTTCAAAATACCAAATAGCCGCCTCTGTTCCAGATCTGTTCTTGGCTCATACAAGGTGTGCAAGGGTACATTTGAGTTGCAAGAACCGGTGTAATCTCCTGTATGTGTCCTAAACATTTTCCAGAGGGCCACCTGGGCAAGGACTTGTACTTGAATCTTTTCTTCAGTGTCTCTTTAAAGGGAACATTTTATTTGGCTGCAGCCTGAAAAAACGCGAGATGCTTGTTAGTGTTTATTCGCTTGCTCAGCCCCTGTAACCTTTCTAACTCTCGCTTTTCCAAAGGGAAATTATGGAACTTGAAAATGCTGAGTCTTTCCGGGCTTTTACCAAATGCTTCGTTGCATTGTTCTATTGTATTCAAAGGCCTCGCCTGAAGTTGTTCCCAGGAAAGACTGTGTGGGGCTGGGATCAGGCCTTCCCTGCGCCGCGGAGCTGCTGCTCGTCCCTGCCAGATCCTGGGCTGCTGCCATGGGGGGTCTCAAGCCTGCAGTAGCTCCTTGGGTACCTGGTGAGCGTGGCTGCGGAGTCAGCGTCACGCGGGGGGGGGGTCCTTGGAGGAGGAGGGGGAGGGCGGGGGAGGGCCCAGCCTCGCTTCCCCTCCAGCAAGTGGCACCGACCTCGTTTCTTCTTTCGTGGATTTCCAGGACAGCCGATAAAAGGATTGGATCAGCACGTCAACTTCAAAGCAAGTCTGATTCTTGCCGAGGTGCATGTCCTGCTTCCTCAGACTCAGGAATAAAACCTGGCGTTATTTCTGCAGGTGTCACATGCTGAGCAGGCGTCCCTGGAAGATCACATCCAGGTGCACGCTGCAGCCCTGGATGGTTTTCGGGAAATGAGCAGCTCGCTGACCTCGGCCTCCATTGAACTGCAGGTAAGTTGCTGGAAAAGTGCCCCCCCCCCCCCCAGGCGTCTTCCCGCTCTTGCTCCTGCTGGAGAAACCAACCGGCTGCTGGGTGACCCTCTGGAGGACGGGCTGTGCTGCCACCCCAGGGGCAGGGGGAGCGAAGGTTGGCTAGATACAAATGGCTCTGCTTATGAAAGAATATTGCACTGAAAATTCCTGGGCTTTTATTGACTTCTTTAATCCAAAGAAGTGTTGATTTATTCACTTAATCAGCTTACAGATTTTATTTTATTTTTTTAACATTTGGAAATTTGCTAGGCCAGTGTGCTGTATTTAAACATGTAACAAATTTATAGAAGGACATAATTGATCATATCTCTGGGAGTATTTTTTATTATGGCAGTGTACAAATATAATAAATAATATGCATTGTGGATGTTTGTTTACTTATTCAGTTTGCATGCCGCCCAACTCCCAACGCCTCTCGATGTACTTCGTTAGCTTCCTTACCCTTGGCCATAGAGCCAGCTTTTCATGTCTGCTACTCCAGAGTCTTGTACAATGTTTCTGGGGCCATTCGCCACCCAGAGTCCTGTGGAGTTGGGCAGCCAATAGATTTAAATGAATAAATAATTCCTGGATGGATTTAAGCCAGAAGATTTGTTTACCCTTCTCCTATTCGTCCTCCAATATACCATGCATTTTGTACATTTTCATCCTGAAGGAACCCAGAAGAGTTAGTTCTTTGTAGTTCTTACCCAAAAGTGCATTTCAAAAAAAGGATTCATCCCAGTTCTTTACAGGCAGTTGTGAATTAATGATGTATTTCATTGCACACGTTTTCAGAAAACCTTAGTTGATGTTACTTTGGAGAACACTGTTATACGTGACCAGATACAGAATCTAAAAGAAACACATGAACAGTCTATGGAAAAACTGAAGGAAAAGCAGAAGCAACTGGAAACTGCTAGAGTGGAAAATGAATTGCTCCGACTCAAGGTGAACCACCGGGATATCCGCCCTGGACTCTGGAGGATCACGATGGGGCTTCCCAGAATGAGGAACGTGATAACCTTCCAAAACCACTGACTGGCTGGAAACTTTTAAAATTTTCTGGTTCAGAAGCAAAGAGGGATTATCAGGCAAGACTTAATCTCCAAACTTGCCCACATTAAAAAAGTCCCCCCTCCCCTAATTTTTTTTAATAGGTGGAATGTTCACAAGAAGCAAATGCGGAAGTAATGAGAGAGATGACCAGGAAATTATACAGCCAGTATGAAGAAAAGCTTCAAGAAGAAGAACAGAAACATAAACTCGAGAAGGAAACTCTCATGGTACGTGGGATGCTCTCCTTGCGATGCAGCAAAATTCCCCTTGGGAGGGCTACAGTTAGTGCAGATCAGGCTAGAAGAGCAATTTTCGTGGGCTGTTTGCAGCCTGTTGACAGGAGTTTCCAGCTTTCCAGAGATGAGCAGTAGAAATCCAGCTTGCTAAATTGCCAGCTTGAATGGGACTCTTCCAGCGTGGCTTGCTGGTGTGAGGGAAGAACATCTTTGCTTTGTATGCTTTGAGTGGCTTCATTGTACAGAGGGGCGACATACACAAAACCATTTTTACTCAACGCAGAATCTCACTCTCTGAAAATATGACTTTCCAGAAGTTTTAGAAACAGTAACGATAATGGAGGGGCGTGGTGGCTCAGCGGGTAAGACGCCAGGCTTGTCGATCGGAAGATTGCAAGTTCGGAGGTTCGAATCCCTAGCCCTGCGTACGGAGTGAGCTCCCGCACTAGCCCCAGCTCTTGCCAACCTAGCAATTCGAAAGCATGCAAATGCAAGTAGGTGAATAGGTACCACTTCGGTGGGTAGGTAACAGCTTTCCGCGCGCGTCATGTGGCCACATGACCGCGGAAACGTCTTCGGACAACGCTGGCTCTTCGGCTAACAAACGGAGATGAGCACCGGCCCCTAGAGTCGGACATGACTGCACAAAATGTGCGGGGGAAACCTTTACCTTTTACCTTAAAGATAATAGGTGAGGAACAAGGATCCCTAAGCAACATAAGGAACATGCTAAAGCTGCCGCTCTGTGCATACGATCTGGAAGTCAGTCTCATTAAACTCAGCTGAAATAGTTTTCAAACAAGCATTTGGGGAACCGGGCTGCAAAAGGTGGTGACTTTCCTATAATTCTGTATTAATTCACTTCCTTTCCCTTGAGATTTTAATAGCTGTAAGATCACTGGGAATAAACGACGTTTTTAGGTCTTTCCAGGAGGAACATAGACACAGGCTTTGTAGAGTGAGCAGCTGATGTTGTTTCTTGTTGCTGCAAGTGATCATCAGGTTTTGGGGAAAAGGGTGAGAAACATGTTAGAAGCAGGGCAGCCATCTGGCCTTGTAATATCCAGCTGAGGGAATGTGACCTGATATGCTTTTTTCTCGGAAGTCGGAAACAAATCGGTTACTTACGGCCATCGAAGATGCAAATAAAAAGATGAAACTTACAGAGACAAGTCTGCAGGAAAAAGACCAACGAATTGGGGAGCTGGATCGGCTCATTCAGCGCATGGAAGATGTAAGAACGTCACTTAAGTCTTTCTCTAAATATAAGGGTTGATGTGTGTGTTGGGGTGTGCGTGTATTCCACTTTCTTTGCACTTTGCAAAATAAAGATTAAAATCCCCCTAATTCTTGCAGTACAGAATATTTCACATATCTAATGGGATGGCCAGGGACAGCCATGTTTATCATTCTCTTCCAGTCCATATATCCAAATGTTTATTCTAAAGGTGTATAGACTATTCCTTGATCAAATGGCCTTGGAGGTGGTTTGCCGACAAACGATCCCTTTTGCAGCTGGAAGGCCGGTTTTTTTCTGGCAGAGGGGGGGAAGCCCCCCCCATCAGGTCCAGGGTGGTCTTCCTCCCTCCCTTCCTTCCTGTGGGGTGCCCCTGGAAGGGAAGGGGTTCAGCCTCCAAGTAGCTGCTGAGTCCACCCACCGGTGGCAGGAATGGGAGGGAGTCTTCTGTGCAGTCATAGGACGACGCAGGTTTGCGAGAGATCTTGCCAATTCAGCTATGCCACAGAGCAGGATGATTTTTGAAAAGCAGAGAGTTGTGGCGGCAGGTCTGTTGTCCTTAGGAACTCACAATGTGCCTGTAGAAACGAGTCCTGCTGCCCACAGGATTCCGGCGACAGGAAGGGCAGAGCTGCTGAACTGGTGGCAGCAGATTCTCTCGGCTTCCTCGAATCTCCTGCTCTGCCCAGCCCTTTCCGGGTGGACTTTGCGCCGGGTGAACGGCTGGAGATTTTTGGATGACGAGGGAGCCCTTCTTTCCCTCTGTTGAATAAGATTTTACGTGCATTTAAGGTATGCTAGGAAATCTGTGAAACGGTCCTTTCAAGGTGAAATCGGTTTAGGACGTAAAAGTGCACATTGTCTGTAGCTTGAATCATGTCAACCGGATTTCTATTTTCTCAGTGGAAACGTTTCGCTCCTTATCCAAGGAGCTTCTTCAGTCTGAGCAAAGTTAGTAAGGGAATCCTTAAATATGTTTCTAGGTGGCTGTGTGACCTTGCACCTGGGGCTAGGTCATGGTTATTTTGAGATGTTATTTCTAAGTCCCTTTATCATCTAAAGGAGGATCGTTAAGATCACCATGCTGCTGTTGAGCTTGTGAAATGGTCTTAATCTTCCTAGGCACAGAAGACAAAGCAGGGAGGAAGATGGGGGAAAGATTGTGCCTGAGGCCCCCACCATGGATTCCTTGACCCCTCTCTCAAACTCTCAACCATTTATGCCAACTTGGAAAATCCTTCCTTGAATAGAGGTGGGGGCCTCAGGCACAATCTTTCCCCCATCTTCCTCCCTGCTTTGTCTTCTGTGCCTAGGAAGATTAAGACCATTTCACAAGCTCAACAGCAGCATGGTGATCTTAACGATCCTCCTTTAGATAATAAAAGGACTTAAAAATAACATCTCAAATAACCATGACCTAGCCCCAGGTGTAAGGTCACACAGCTACCTAGAAACATATTTAGGATTCCCTTACCAACTTTGCTCAGACTGAAGAAGCTCCTTGGATAAGGAGCGAAACGTTTCCACTGAGAAAACAGAAATCCAGTTGACATGATTCAAGCTACAGACAATTCCACCTGGATGACTGAGAACCTTCACAGACGTAAAAGTGCACATTTTCTTAGGCATCCTCCTCTTTTTGGCATTATGTTGACGCCTTTGGACCGCTTCCCAGACCTTTCCAGCGCTGCTCATGTCGTTATTTGACAGACGGAGGTGCCGCTATGTAGGGGGATCCCGCTGGAGCAGAATTCTGCTGCTGAGGTGGAGCTATGTGCGGCTGATTTCCGTATTTGAAGACAGGTGTGAAGTTCCAGGGAGCTGGAGGTTGGGGTGGTGGGAGTCATCAAGCCACGGTTTGAATGGCCGTTAGAAGGTGGTCCTCACGATTTGCCTGTGCAGATTCTTGCTCTTCAAAGGAGTAGAAGATTCGCGGGCGATTTTAGGGCCACGGGGGGAAATACCCCCATTCGCTTGGGAATCTATAACTTGGTAGCAGGTTTATGAAAGTTCTGACGCTTCACAGGCCACAATAAAATCTATGCGCATCTGACAGAGAAGCGAAATGCAGTATCCTGGCAATACCAGGATATGTACCTTTGGCCACAGCGCTGAATGTTGCTTTGAAAGGTAGATGCCGTAGTTTATTTGACTGGCATTACCTTGAGTGATGGAGGCCCAGGCGTTGCTGAAAGCGGAGAGATTTTCCGCTCTTTGCATACCTCTGAAAACAGCAGCAAGATCTGGCATGGAAAGGCCCAGAAGGTGGGGGGAGTAACCTCATTCCCCCCCCCACTTCCTAATGTTATTCAGCTTTCCTAGCCCTCTTTGCTCCACCAGGAAAACCAAATGAGTATTTGAGGAGGGGTTGGGAGTTAAAACTGAGAAAACGATCCAGAAGAGGGTTTGGCCATGCCGTCCCCAAGGAACCACGGTGTCTGCTTCTGCAAAACAGGGGGGGGGGGGAGAAATGTTGGCCTCCAACACTTCATCTAGCTTATGTAGCTTTAAGGTAGGCGTGAGGGACCACCCTAATTCTTGGCTTTCAGAGAAGCATTTGGCCAGCTGCATTCTTTCTCCATCATCTGAAGGAACACATGACCATTAGTTCTACCCTCCTAGAACGCAGCAAATGCAGAAACATGGGAGCCAGAATATCCAAATTCAGCCCCTTCAGCTGAGTGGAATGGCTGGAAATTGGCTGGGGGCGAAAGAAATGTGGTGGTCTCTAGTTAGGTTCCTGAGGCAAGTTCCTACCTCGGATGGCTGAGTGGAAGCGCCTTTAGACCCGGAGCTAGAAGACTTGTCTCTTGGGCCCAAGGCCTTTGCAAACAGTCCGAGAAGCGCATTTTGTAGCTGAATTAAAATATTTAAAAGCATATCCATTTCTTGGTTTGTTTATCCCCTCAGGAACGCCATCAATTGCAAAAACAATTAATAGAGAATGAAATGCAGCTACATGGAGCAGATGTTTACAACCTGCCCAGCGAACCAAGGTAAGGCCTCCCGTCCTTTTAGATTCACTCTTGCTATAGCAGATCGTAACTTCGTCTTAAAGTTCTCTTGGGGGGGTTGCTCAGCTGGAACCCAGGAATGTCTGAATGTCCTGCTCCCAACCCGGAAGGCCTGTTAGAGCAGGGTCTGGGATGGTGACGATGACCATTGCAGGTTGGAGCTCAAGTCCGGAAGGGCATGAAGCAGAAAGTACAGGATAATTAAGAAAACTTTGCAGAGATGTAGAATTAAAAAATAAATAAAACCCCAGGCCAGAACTCCCCAAAGACACTCAGCCCTTAAAGAGCCAGTTGGAACGTGTTTTTTTCTGTGTCATGTAACTTATTTACTGAAGGGGGGGGGGGACAAGAAAGGTGGTTGCTGTTTGGGTTCAGTTGCCCTTCAGCCCTCCCCACCTGTCTGATCCACCTGTCAAAATAGCTGAGGAAACTTCTGTCTGTGAGGCAAAAATAAATTGAGCTTGCAGGGAAGCGACGTACCGAAGACTATAATAGGGTTTTTTTTTGTGGGGTGGGCACATTTCCTTGGTCAGGTCTCTCAAGTTGGAGGAAATTACAGACAGTCTCCGAGAACGAATCCGGCACCTGGACGACATGGTTGTGTGTCAGCAGAAAAAAGTCAAGCACATGGTTGAGGAGGTGAGTTGTGTGCAGTGTTGTAGATCTGTAATACGTCCATAAGAAGAATCAAACAAGTTACAACCCCCCCAAAACCTGGCTGATGATGATTTGCTTGTAGTTTGTAAGGAAAAACTCCAAGCGTGGAATTACATCCAGGCTAAAACGGCTTCTCCTGCTCTGTTGTGACGTTCTCACACTTCACATAACTTTCTAGAAAAAAGTCCTAGAAGCAGCAGTCTTGAATGTGCACATCCAGATCAGGGCTTAGTATATCTTCTGGAATATAGGCTACGTTCATAGTTTTCTCAAAAAGTTCAGGAAAGATCTGCAGTGGGAGAAGCAGCTGTGAAATGCAACACTTTGACTGTCTCAGGGCTCTGCCAGAGTAGGGAGGGCCGTCAAATCCAACCATTTAATGTAATTCACAGCAGTCCGTAAACAAAATTGTTCTCCGGATATTTCTTAGGTATTGTGTTTTTCCAAATTTACCATCAAGTGCCCCGAAGTTCCAATCTATTCTGTCAGAATAGACTGAAGTAAAATAAAACGTCCACATACAGGTTACTTTAATATATTTGGTGAATCTTTGTGGTATGAAAGTAGCACGTAGTAAGACACAAAGAGCAAAACCCAAGTCGGTGTTCACCAATTATGGGGAATAACATTCAGCTCCTTGCTGAGTTAGTGGATTTCCCCTCCTCAGGCTGGTTAAGAGATGGGATGACAGGATGAACCTGGAAGGAAGGTGTGAGAAGTTCCTTAGCTAAGAAGCGGTTTGCAGAGTCCCCTTTGAGAGTGACCTTCCCCTAACCAGCTGAATTGCACTGTCTCTAGGTAATGGCACATGAGCTGTTCTCCACATTTAGTCTCAGATTCATTGGACGATGATAAACGGGGATCACCCAGCACAAAAGGAGGCTGTATCCATTACACACGATGGAGAAAAGTGACGTTGGGGCACCATGGCCAAGAAACGTTCTCCAAACTGGATCGTGCTACTGTAGTTAACCTGGAAAAGTCCAGTGTGGTATGCTGGCAATGCTGATGGAACAGTCCACTTAGAAACTGTGCTCCAAAAGAAGTAACGCTGACGTATCTTGGCCATAAAAATGGTCAGCCATACAGTGTTGCGTATCTGTTCATCAGTGCACGATGGTTCTTGGACGCTTAAATTAAACAAATGAAATGAAAAGGGAGGCAACAGAGAAGCATCGTGTCTCAGCATTCAAGTTTTGGATGGACCTGAGCAATGGGTAGTATTCATCTGTTTCTTTCGGATGCCAAAAAGTAAAATGCAACTGGGAACGAACACGCAGGAGTGTCTTGTGGCAGAGATGACACTTCAGGCACTTGTGATATTTTTCTCAGAGTCATACCCGCTGCGAAGTCTGAACCAAGGCTTGTAGGGAAAGGCAACAACTTGCTGTGAAAGGGACTTGGAATCTATTATCTAAAAACAACTCACTGCAATGACAGTAACTGACCTTTTCAGAAAGCCTAAGAGGAAGCTAGGGGCAGGGTCCTCTCTCAGTGGGAGTGTTGGTGCAGCAAGAATGTCCCGAGAATCTCTTGTGGGATTCCATTCTGCCTGGATTAGGCAGAGGATCTGCACAGACAGAAATGCAGAGTTGTAAAGCGAATCCTTTTGGGCTGGTGAACTGTATTAATAAACACGTGGAAGCTCTCAATGGTACCCTGATCCCCCTTGTCAGAAAAGCCCTCCTCCTCCTCCTCCTCCTCCTCCTCCACTCTGCGTTCCTCTTCCCCAGCATTCTCCTTTGTTATCCTCCGGATGGACGGACCTGGAGGACGTAGTAACCGAAACCGGAAGGGGCTCCTCTTTGCCTGAGGCTCGGGAGAGTTGCTACTAATATAGTACGCTGTATTGAGCTAGAAGGCCCCGTGGTCTGATATTCGGGTACCGGACACTGATGACCGTTGCAATGAAAGCCAAAATTGCTGATTCCTGCATGGCCCACATTAACGACACCATTGCTCTAATGTCCATGGGGAGGCCGGGGACAGGGCTTCCTGGCTACTGAGGAAGACGGGGATATCCAAGGAAAACACTTGAGTCGCTGGAGATCCTGGAAGAGGATCCCGAGGAAGTGAAAAGTGCCATGAAAACAGATACACGATGGGAGAGGTAGAAGTCACCAAAAACGACCGCAAGGATAGAGGAAACTGCTGGTTGGGCTTCCATGCCGGATGTGCTGGGAGCAGCTGCTTTTTCCTCACGCTTTTCAGGCTAGTCCCTTGGCTCCGTTTTTGCACTGCTGGTGGAAGATTCCTGGGGAGCAAAAGTGGGACACAGAACTGAATCATTTAAGGGCCAGTGACTTGATCAGTGCACTTTTATCTTACGTGGTGCTACCTTGTGCAATATTATTCGGTAGTACAATTTTGTTTTACAAAAATGTGTGCTTTAATAAACATTTCATAATTATTTTTAAAGACAAGCCTGCTCGATTCTGGACTTTGCTGCTTCACTTTAAATTGGTTGTTCCTCCAACGGAAACATCCCACAAACCCTAAAAGCTTGCCTCTGGAACAGCATCTTGCAGGCGTGAGGCTGCGATGGCCGGGAGGGCGCCTTTCAGACTGGGTTCCAGAGTTTCAGCCTTCAAATAAAGACGGTTTTGTCTGCCCGGCTTCTGAATCTTCTCTTCCTGCTGGCTGCTCCTGGGTTGGTGTATCTGCTGCTCTCGGGGAGTTTTCGTAACTCTGTATTTCAGTGAACTATTTTTTGAAAAATGTCCTGTTGCTTGGCTTGTTCATTTAATAAATTGTTGCCATTTGCAATGACGCCTCGTTTATTAAAGAAAAACAACCAGCAGTGACTTTGCTGACTAGAGAACAAACAAGGAAAGGTCGGCGGTTGTTCCATGCTGCTATTACTCTAATTGAGATGCAGTAATCACCAGCTGGCAATTACCTTTAAGGCTTTGGATCCGGTCGGGTGCATTTCATCCTAGCCTCAAGGGCTGGTGGCCTGCTGGGTGCCTGCCTTCGACGACTCCTCGCTGCCGAAGCATTTCCTTTCGGGCCGGTGGAGCCAGAATAGCTGCCTCCCGCCCTGACCGGCGATGCTGACGCCTCTCCCAGGCCCACAGGTGGGATCCCTCTTGCGCACGGACACGCTCAGCCACACCTGTTCTTCCGTCGTCTTCCTCCAGAACGCCGCCGTTCTCCTAGCAACCCTCAGGGCTCGCGCTCTTTCCCACCTGCTTTCTGGTCCTGGTAGCAGGGAAGATGTCCGATTTCGCCAAGGCGCTCTGTTGCAACAGCCCCAGCAAAAATTATATAATGCTGTATATATGTGTGTATATATATATATATATATATATATATATATATGTGTGTGTGTGTGTATGTATGTGTGTGTGTATGTATGTATGTATGTATATGTATGTATGTATGTATGTAATTTTATATTGTTATTATTGATATTTATTGTTTTAATTCTTTTAAATTTGTTGTGAACCGCCCAGGGTCCCTCCTTGTGGGGGAGATGGGCGGGATATAAATGTAATAAATAATAAATAAATAAATAGCAGGAAAGCAGGGCAGTTGATTTCGGCGTGGCTTGCTCAAGAGAGGATCCTGCCCTGTGGGGCCTGCTGAGTCTGCATTTCCTTAAAAGGCCCACATGCCAGCCCAATTCGTCATGAAGACACACTTTGAATTTTCTGCTTTCCCAAATAGCAGCACGTTTGTCTGGACACTGTCATGCTCTTGATCCTTTAGCTATTAATCAGAAACTCCAGACACAAGCCCTTAAGAGTTCTTTATTAAAACTAGAGGTCCATAACACATCGCGAGTTGACAGCCCCTCCCTTCGCTTCCCAATTTCTCAGCTAACAAGGTGCTGGCGTTCTTTGATCTATCCTTGGTGCTGAACTGCTAGACGCCATACTTGCATCAGCATAATTTGCGGTTCCGTGAATACACCAAGACTCCACTCCAAGCATTCTCGCCGCCTCCGCAAGCCTGGAGAGTGTCCCCTTCAAATTAGACTGGCAGGATGTACCTCCCTCCTGTCGCCTGACACACCGGCTGTCTCTCTCCTCCATCATGCCTGCACCCAATAAATCAACCCCAGCAGTGCTCTTGGGCGTAGGTTGCGAGAGATACACGTTGCAGTTTATCGGCACTGATGTTCACACTTTCTTCTAAAGAAATTGGGTGGGTGCAGGATAGGTAAGAGGCGAGGGAGGAGTTTCCTCGCGCGAGAGCCAGGAGTAACAGCTGAAGCATGAATCTGTCCAAAGAGTCCAAGTGAACTCTGTCCAGGGCAAGGAGCTGCACCCCGGTCTCGCTGATCGGACCTGACGATGCCTTCGGCCACTTTTCCTAAACGTCCCTCCTGCGAAGTCTGGGTGGGTGGGTGTCAGTGACCTGCTCCAATCGCCCCCTTAGTGCAGCAGGACAGCAGTGAGGGGAAGATTGAACCCATGTCCTGAGATCAAACCCTCCACTTTTGAAATCTGCAAGACTGCCTGATAGGCTCAAAGGAAGCATCACCCAAGTGCCCAAGACAGGGGTCAAGAATTTGCTTGGCCCCCCTCCATTCCCCTCCCCTCCCCAAGCAGGGGGTGCTCTCCAGCAGCAGCAGCCCCTCCCACTGAGCGCAGCAGCCTTTTCTCCCCTGCAAACCCTTTGCTGCCGAGGAGCAATTTCCCTGTCAGGATCCACCAGGATAGTCAATTCCCTGGCCTCTTAACAGCTGCCTCCTCCTGTTGTTACTGATTCTGTCTCTGAAATTATCCAAAGTGCTAGCTGTAGGATTTATCTCATGATTGTTTTTTGTTTTTTATTTATTTATTATTTTCTATCCTGCCTTTATTATTTTTATAAATAACTCAAGGCGGTGAACATACCTCATACTCCTTCCTCCTCCTCCTGTTTTCCCCACAACAGCAACCCTGTGAGGTGAGTTGGGCTGAGAGTGTGTGACTGGCCCAAGGTCACCCAGCTGGCTTTCATGCCTAAGACGGGACTGGAACTCTCAGTCTCCTGGTTTGCCATTGGCTCCTTCCTAGGGCTGAGAGAGAGGGACTGGCCCAAGGTCACCCAGCTGCCTTTCACACCTAAGGCAGGACTAGAACTCAGTCTCCTGGTTTGCCATTGGCTCCTTCCTAGGGCTGAGAGACAGGGACTGGCCCAAGGTCACCCAGCCACCTTTCACGCCTAAGGTGGGACTAGAACTCTCAGTCTCCTGGTTTGCCATTGGCTCCTTCCTAGGGCTGAGAGACAGGGACTGGCCCAAGGTCACCCAGCCACCTTTCACGCCTAAGGTGGGACTAGAACTCAGTCTCCTGGTTTGCCATTGGCTCCTTCCTAGGGCTGAGAGCGCGCGACCGGCCCAAGGTCACCCAGCCGGCTTTCACTCCTAAGGTGGGACTAGAACTCAGAGTCTCCTGGTTTGCCATTGGCTCCTTCCTAGGGCTGAGACAGGGACTGGCCCAAGGTCACCCAGCTGGCTTTCATGCCTAAGGCAGGACTAGAACTCACAGTCTCCTGGTTTCTAGCCTGGTGCCTTAAGCACTAGACCAAACTTGGTCTAATATCAAACAAAAATTGATATTTCGATCTTACTGGCCACTTTTGTTGGAAAGATGGAAGAAAAAGATTTTAAATGAAAAAGGGAACCATTGGATTCACTCTCAGAATCCTAAAACAAATTCTGTTTCCTGATGCTAAATATTTGTGTGTGCCCCAGTTGCAATTTGAAAATCACCCAGTTACATTCTGCAAAAACCGTTTTAAAACCAGTCATTTCACCTTCTAATGATGATAGAATGAATCGTGGACAGGCAACAATTGTGACTTCTACATAGTGGATCAACTGAATGGCATCGGTGTATTTTCTGGAGTTACTATTTTTTGTTCTTTTTCCATAGATAGAGCTCCAAAAGAGAAAGATGAAACAAAAGGAAATCTTTATATTACAACTTTTAGAGAAAATCTCTTTTCTCGAGGGAGAGGTAAGCTTTTGATTAATTATTGGAACATTGTTGTTGCTGGTTACACTTGATCATCAGCTTTTCCTGTGCAAAAATGTCTCGGGCTACATCTGTTCAGCTTGCTTTTTGTCGTGGTTTTAATTCTGGTGCCTGATTTTGATTTTTCTGGGTAATATTAGATTGAAGCCTCCTTGGGCAGGGTCCATCTTCCTACGTGCCTGTGAAATTCAGAACGCTTTAAAGGCCCTCAGCAGACAATATTTGCGTTCAGCCATAAATCTCTGAAGATGTCTCTCGGTTCAGGGTTTGGAACTGGAGGCCAGGAGAACATGGGAAGAGTCTGGAGGCAACAGCATTTGTATTTCTGTTGCTCCCCTTAGCAGAGCATGACAGATCTCAGGAGGTTGAGAGGAAAGCAGCGCGTTTAGCCAGGGATATCCAAGCAGGATTTTACCACATCTGTGATGAGATCATGCTGAGCTGTTGGGTCCGGTTATGATCATCCCATGGCAAAAAGATGCTCTAGAGCAGCGTTTCCCAACCATGACAACTTTAAGATGCGTGGACTTCAACTCCCAGAACCCATGTTGGCTGGGGAATTCTGGGAGTTGAAGTCCACACATCTTTAAGTCGCTACGGTTAAGAAATGCTGGTCTGGAGCCCGAAAAGGGGCAACGAAGGGATGAGGGGTTGAAGCAGCTTCCCTACAAGGGAACTCCAGCCAGTGAGGCTCTTGAGCTCGGAACGAGGCCCCTTTTGACGTTGTTATAGTCTCTCCTGAAAACAGGAGCGTGTCAGCAGAGACTTCTGTGGAGGTCTGCAATCCTGGGCCTTTCAGCATCCAAGGCGCTAAACCGGCATCTGTACACGGCAACCAAGATCCAAAAGCTTTGTTAGTGGGACGATGGCTCGCCTCTGCGAGGAGAGTTTCCGACCCCAACCCAGGCAAGACGACTTGCTCTTCCAGCTGCGGAGACCTTCTTAGATGGCAGTTTAAAACAACCCATCCAAGGCCTCTTGGAGACTGGCTAAGAGACCATGTGGCATCAGAGTGCCAGGCCGAGACTGGGGAGAGCCGAGTTCAAGTTCTTGCTTGGTCACGAAACTCCCCGAGCCACCTTGGGCCCCTCGCTGTTCCCCCATCCGATCTCGCCTACCTCACTGGGTCATCGTGAGGATAAAATGGGGGAGCTCTTTCCTGGCACGTTGGAGGAAAATAAGGGCAATAAAGCTTTAGAAAAATGAAATGCGCGGAGCTCTGCTGTTGCCCCTTCGGGAAGACCGCCAGTGGGCTGTGCTGTGTGTTTTTCAGAACAAAGAACTGCAAGACCGTTTGGATTACCTGAGGGAGACCCAGTCCCGGCCTGAGGTGGACACCAGAGACGTTGGGGTCGGATGTGACCTCCCCGCAAGGTAGCAGCCTCCAGCCGCTCAGGTGGCTCCTTTGCAGACCGCCTCTCGGAGGGAGTTGGGGGCGCAGGGGACATGCCTGGGGGCCAGAGGGACTGCCCCTGCCGCCCTTCCAGGCACGGCTGGCCTCCCCAGGGGTCAGAGAAGAGGCACCTGCTGGAGCAAGCTGGCTGCATTTTGTCACAGACCCTCACCCTGGCAGCGTGCGGTTGGCCGAGGCCCCGGCAACAGGAACGGCCCCGCCTTTCCGGCCTGCCAACTGTGCCAGTGTGCAGTTCCAGCCTAGAGGCGAGCGCAGGTGGAAACGTTCCCCGTTTCTGAGCCGAGGAGGGCGGTTTGTGGGCTGTTCCCGGGGCCTCTGAAGCTGCCACAGCATCTGCGTGTAGCCCATTTGGAAATTTCATTTTGACCTTTACGCTGGGTCACCCTGGGGCCATCTCTTTGATTTTCGTAGTCAAAGTTAATTCTCAAAGGCTTCAACCTGGAGGGATGTGTGGAAGAGGCGCCTCCGCCTAGACTGGCAACAGCCTGCCAGCTTTCTCGCGTCCTTGCCTCGCATCTTGCCAAGCCCACCTGAGCGCCGATGCCTGTTACAACCCTAGCATCTGGACTCCTAATATTTGTGCGGTGAGTTGTACCGGTTGAACTCTAAAAGGTCTAACCTTGTGGCGGGGTTGGCTTGTGTCCCAACAGCCCCAGAAACGGGAGCAGAGCGCCTCCCGAGGTGCCGAAGCCAGCCAGAACCTACAGCCCGTTCACCCGCGTCCTGGAATATTCGCTGAAGCACAGCTTTCCAGGCCCGGCACCCCCCTGCGAGTGAGGCGGTGCCCAGCCCCCCCAGCTCAAGGGGCGGGTGGGGGCAAGCGGAGTGGGCCGCCGCTGGGGCACCGGCTCGCCTGGCGACGGGAAGGCGAGCCAAATGCCCCGATGCTTCTCCGAGGGAAGGCAGCGCCTCACTTCGGACGTGCTGCTGCGTCGGAGGGCTCCAGCCGGTAATCCTAACTGGGAAAGGAAACGGATCCATCGCCTGCACTTCATCTGGGACAGCAGAGCTTTGTGCTTCCCACGGCAAAATAGTCATTGCAGAGTTACTTCGCTTCTCTGGCAGCGTTACAGCCCAAACCAAGTTGCCTTGTGCTGGGGACACGCACTCCTGGCCTGGGCCTGTGAGGCCCCTCAGCTCTGCCGAGGGAGAGTGCCCGTGTCCTCCTCCGTGTGGGTGGGCGGGTGTGTCAAGTTTGGCCCATCCAGCTTCCTGAGCTAAGTGCAGAAATCTCAGAGCTCCTGTGCCCTTTTCTGCAGAGGAACCTTCCACATCTGCCTTTCCACTGGATCCAGGAAGCACCACATAGGGTCTCACGAGGGAACACATGCCAGACCTTACGTTTCTCTTTGTAAACCTCCAATTCAGAATTTTAAACAATTGCATTGTTTTATATATGTAGATTTCCTAAGCATTTCTTCCTTAAGATCTTTTAAAGGAATGTCCTGTGCAAACACATGTTTGAGTTCTTTGTGGAGTTGCGCTATTTAAGTGGTCAATAAGGCTTTCGTGGTGGGATGGCCTCTGGCTCCATGGGGAGAGCTTTGCAAGCTGCTTTCCGGTGCTCCCCAGTCCGTGGGGTCTCTGACTTCTGGATGGCACCCTTTGCACCATGACCAGGAATGACCCCAACAGAGGCCTTTCAAGGGTGTTGATTCCAATGGCTGCTACTCCCCAGGCAACAGGCAGATGGTATCGTCTGTACCTGCCTGACTGCTGGACCGAGTAGATACGCAGCTTTCTTTCCCCCAGCACCCGAGGTGGTGGTGAGCACGACTGCTTCCTTTTTGGCACAGCAGCACAGTCTGCTCCTTCCATGCCAAGTCTTCCCTTGGAATGCCAAGTGTCTCCATTTCAGTTGATTGCTGCAAATCCAAATGCCTTGCCACCTTTTGGCAGGGGACCCCGAGGTCCAGATCCGCTTCTGCGCAAATGACTCCCAGACCCCTGGGGGTCAAAAGGTGCTTCCGAGACCTGGAATTTAGTTTCTGGCCCACCGAGGCACTCGGGGAGCTCGACCTCCAGAGCCTGTCCCTTGGGGTTTCTCGAGGTTCACCTCGAGCTGAGAGTCGGTTTTGGTTCTGCCCAGCTGGGCCAATGGGGGTGGCGCTGGGCGCAGGATGGACCCGCTTCTGCCCAATTTGGGGAGGGGGCGGCTGTAGCCCGCCCCCCTTCTCCGCCCCGTCGGGGTCGCCCAAGCCCCCGGATGCCCAGCTCTGCTCCAAGGAGCGCAGCGCGACCAGGCGGGCAGGGGGTCCTGGCCGGGCGGGGCCGTTCTCGGCAAGAGCGTTGTGAGGGAGGCAGGCAGGCAGGCAGGCGAGCAGCCGAGCCTTTAAAAGGGGGAAAGCAGCAGCTTCTGGAGTCTCTGAAGCAAGCCAGGACGGAGCGCGCACGGGCGAAAGCTCGGCTGGCACGCAGGGGGCATCCAGAGGCCCGCCTTCGCTCCTCCCCGGGGCAGCTCGCCAGCAGCGGGCGCGGCTCCAGGAAAAGCCCTCGAGGGGCAGCGCGAGCTGCGCGCATGCTCGAAGCCGGCCCGCTGCTCCGGGAGCGTCCCAGAGGCGCGCCTGCGCGGCGCCCAGCTCTTTTGGCCCGCCCGGCCGCCGTAGCCAGTTTCCGGCAAGATGGCGGCGCGCAGCGCGGGGCGGAAGAGCCACGCCGCCGGACCTCCGTTGCCAGTATGGCAGAGCCCGAGCCGGACCCGCTGAGTGGGCGGAGCCTGCCGGAGCTGCGGGAGATGCTGCAGCGGCAGGAGAGGCTGCTGGGCGACCGGTGAGGGACGGAGCGGGGGAGGAGGGGCACGGCCCGGTCGCACGCGGACTGAGCGTCTCCCTCGTGCCTTGCAGGGCGTTGGTCTCCCGGCTGCCCGACGGCGGGGAGCGCGTGCGCGGATGCGCGGCCAGGCTGCGGGCGGCGGTGGCGACGCGCGAGGAGCAGCGGAGGAGCGGCGGCGGCGGCGGCAGGGGCTTCCTCGGCCCGACGGAGCCTCCCACCGCGGCGCTGGCTGCGGCGCTGGGCGGCCTCTCCTTGGGGGCGTGAGTATCGGGGTTCGGGCGGGTCTGGCGGGGTCCTCCTCGAGCCCCGCTGAGCGGCTCCCGCTTCCGCAGGCCGCCCGTCGGAGCCCCCGCGGCGGAGAAGGAGCGGCGGCGCTCGGAGGACGTGACGGCTGCCCGGCCGGCCCCTCTGCGCCACGCGCCCGTGCAGTTGCTGCCCCTGGCCGAGTCGGTCGCCATCCAGGTCCAGCAGGAGCAGGCCCGGCAGGTGCGGACGGGGATCGCGGGCGGGGGGTGGAGCCGGTCAGGGACCGCCGGGGGGCGGCTGGACGGGGCGGTGCGCAGGGGACGGAAAGGGCGCCGCGAGCTCCCCCGTTTTCTTGGTGCGCGGAAGGGGACATTCGCCCCCTTCAACCGAGGCTCCGTCGTCACGGAAAGAGGGACTCTCTGTGCAGCCGCGGCCGCCCCCCCAATGCAGTCGCTCGCGCGCTCAGCCATTTTCGTGTCCCGGGGGAGGCAGGTGGAACAGTGGAAGCAAGGCGGGGGGGGGGGCATGGTCTGTGACCAGAGCAGGGGAAAATAATTGTGCCATTTGGCGCTTTGCTGTGTTTGTGTCTCAAAATATAGTAGAGACAAGGGAGTATCAAATCTGCTCCAAGCAACGCTCCCTCTCTTTCCCCTGAAACACTTCAGATTGGAATATTTAAGCTGCTTTCTCTGAACACCTTCACTTTAAAAACGACTCCTTAAAGCTTTCAGTGTTTAATGAAATTCCTGGCTTAATTTACTCTGTGATGTGTGTGTTTTATGATGTACCTGAACAAAAGCACAAGTGTGACAATCCCGGGATTGGGGAGTTCCTCCCTTCACTTCTTCTATCCAAACAAGCCTCTTTTGTCTTGGTGGCCTTCTAGTTATCTCTCTTCTGATGTCCTTTTGATATCCAGATGCTTGGTAAAATTGATTGTCCATTGTCCATTCTCTTCTCGACAAGAGAATGTGTTTTGCAATGTTTTCCTTGAAGGGAATCTACTGAGGGATCTGGTGACCTGCCTGTCTTAAGTGTGCTTGCTTTGAAGTAACCTAACTTAGCTTTCTGTCTGACACCTATTCAGAGGCTTAATGCACGGTTTCCCTTCTTCTTGTGTAGGAGATGCAAGCTAAGGGCGCAGCCCAAAAGCTAGCTGAAAGGCTTGGCATTAAGATGGTTCACCGGGAGCCAGAAGGGAAGAGGATGACCAGCTACAGAGAAGGAAGGGATGAAGAAGGTGACAGCTCAGCTGAGGACTGATTCCAAAGAGAATTGGCCAGTAGAGGTGAGACAGGCCTCGCTGAAGAAGTTCTGCGTGCTCGGGACCAGTCGGGAGTGTGCTTAGCCTGGCGGGCAGAATCACCTTTGCCTAAAGATGCAAGATGTTGGCGGCCTGACCGTGCCTTGTGTTCGGCACAGCCCTGGAGCCTGGCGGTCGCTCATCCGGGTCGTGTGCACGTTCGCAGGAGCGTTAGGAAAGAAGAGCAGTCCACAGCAGAAGGGCTGGTGTGGCCGGCTTCCCACAGCCCGGGATTAAAGAATAGCGGTGCGGGAGCAGCGGACCCCTTCCAGCTGCCTTGGGGTCTCTTCTGGTGAAAGTTGCTCCAAAACAAATGCAGGGACTGACTCGTATAAAAGGCTACAATGTTTTTTTATTGGAGTTGTTTCTACGTTCTTTCTAACTTAAATTAAAATTATATTTATAAATTAAAATTTGGAACCTCTGTGCGCTATATGGATCTTCTTGTTATCTCCAGGAGAAGAAAAAAGATCATCCTGCATCAGGATGGCTGTCTCTACTGTTGGGTGCAGGGAACTCTGTCTCTGTCCCGTCGCAACCCCCCCCCCGACAAATGGCTAGCCTCTGGAGCTGGCACTAAAGGGCCACCCTTGGAGCACTAAAGGTGGCCTGCCGTAGCCCTGACCTCTAGGCGTGCCTCCATTATGGGCGCTGAAATCCAACACGCCAGATGGGGAAGGCGGGCTTGAAAGATGCTGGGGGAGAGGCAGGCCTGAAAGGGCCGGCAGCTGTCCAGTAGCGTTCATTCGAGACGGAATTCTGTTGCTTTCATAACATTTAGTGGAGCTGCTCTTGGGAAGGGGGAGGCCCTGCTTGGGTGGGCATTTTGCTCGCTCTGCTTTCCCTGAAGAAGGTGCTTAGTTTCAGATCCAACTTGAATTTGTTACTTTTGCCCTGCCAGCACTTTAGTGAGTCATTGGGGCACTTAAAGATGTCTTGTTTGATCACGGAGGGGAACTCGGGTGACCCTAATAAAATCTTAAGTGCAACGTAGTTCAGTCCGCATGAATGTCTTCCAGACGAGTTGAGCCTTGGTGGGGGTTTCAAGAAGGGGGGATCCTCTGTCCCCTTCCTTTGTTCGCTTAAACAGGGAGCTGCAGAGCGATTGGTTGGCATATAAACTGATTGGTTAGTTATCAACCTGAAGGGTAGAAGAGTTACATTTTTTTTGGATAAATTAACCTAAAATCAGGCTCATTAGAAGAAGCAGAAGCCTTGCAAGAACAGAAACAGCTGCACTGGGACCCACGGGCACCTTCCTGCTGCGTTCTATCCCACCTGGAAGCTGGGTTCACACAACCTGCTAGAGTGAAAACTAGAATAGGCTAGCTTGGGGTTAAGTGGGTCACTTGTGCCTAAAAGTCATGTGTGCATTCAAGAAAGTAGGTCATTCGGTGAACCCAGGGTTAGCACATTGTGTGAAAACAGCCTCAGAGAACTTCAAGGTGGTGGGGGAAGCCGTGGGGTGGGAGGAGCAAGGCTCTTCCACTCCAGTCTTCTGGCTGGCTCCCGAGCACATCCACCCTTCTCTTTACAAGTGAACAGGTACAACTTACGATGACTGTTCTCACGCGCACACGCAGGTACTTTAGTCCAGCTGTGCTGCTCTGTTGCTCCTGTACAGTGTTCTTCAAATTTGGCGACTTTAAGGTGTGTGGACATCAAGGTCCCCAGCCAGCACCCAGTCCACGTAAGTCGCCAGGTTTGAAAAGCGCTGCTCCTGCAGGTCTTCTGCACAGGAGGGAAGATGGGTCTGTCCACCTCTAACCCCATCCTGCGCCACCACCTGTCTTCGCTGTATAGCAGGCTGCTGCTGCTAAATCTCTCCTTGGATTTACTTTCTTTTGCCTTTTTTTATATAAAGGAGGTGCAATTTCTTCCAATCTAAGTGCTGGAGTTTATTAATTCCTAATTTAATTGTTGAAAATCTCTTTGGGCCCCTATTGCTCCTTACCATCTTGTGATTTCTCCCTTTCTTTTTCTTCTTCCATTCTAATTCCTCCTGATTGTCACTGCACCAATTTCTGCAAGGGTTAATGACAGCTGATGAAAAATACTGGCTGTCCTCAGACTGAAGGTAAGATCGTATGTCATGTCTGCAGGCCGCTCTTTTGCAAACCAAGCAGATTTTTTCCCCTGGTGGCAAAGGGCCAGGAATTTTAATGAAAGAAAACATCAAAGTTGCAGAAGAAATGAGAATATTAGTCAAAGAAGATTTGCAGGGCTGTTCCCTGATAACCTTCTGCTAACAGACTTCAGAGCTATGTGGGAGCAACTTAAATAAACATCTGGACACCAAGTTTAGTCATCCCCAGTGACAAAACCCAGACAGATCTTGTGGGCTTGCAATAATAAATATCTCGGGAAGCCTCCATGAATCAACTTTAAATCCCTGTTTTCAATTATTCTCATTTTAGAAAGACATCAGAGTTAATTATCCATGGATAGAACCTCCTCTGAAGTTTATTGAATTTGAGTTTGGCTTTTTTTCTTTATGCTCGATTCCCATTTTTATTCAGATCATACTTAATTTTGTTTGCTTCCAAAATGGTAAGCTGCTTGCCCTATGAAATGCTTGAATTATTACTGGGAATTTGGTGACACCGTGCTCTGCCCCCCCCCCCCCACAGAGTGTTTATTGGGATGTGGAGGGTGGGAGCGCTGCCACTCTTTCCGGCATGATACAACTTGAATTGGGAAAAGCTGTTATCTAGTCAGGCCTCCAGATTCCCAGAATTCTCAGCGACAGCTGTGCTGGCTGGGGAACTCTGGGAGTTGTCCAGAAGGCCAGGAAGATGCCAAGATGGGGCTCTCTAAGGTGGCGTTCAAACGGAATGCTTTGGCACAAAAGAGACCACGGAGGAAGGCGTGCTGCTTTAAAGCTCCTTTTTACAAAGTGGATAACCTGCCGGTGCTGGATGGAAGGAGGGTGGGTTTTTCACAGCTGGGATTCATCTGGGGGGGCAGCTCCTGAAGCTGGTTCCTCCCCCAACAAGGGAGGTTCTGCTCTTCAAGGCCAGCGGAGGTGTGCCAGTTTCTCAGCCTGCCGGCCCCCCACTGCATTGCCAGCACCCTCAGATCACCCCGCCTCCTGTCCCCAGGTGGAATACGCCCCTTTGCCATGCCTGCTCCTGCAGGACGCCCAAAATGACCAGATGAGCGAATTGCCTCTTGCGTCCTGCGTTTGATGCCTGCTCCTGACCCCTCACAGGTTCCTCAGCAGGAGCCGGGCCCCAACCGGTGCCTGAAATCGTTGCTCTTGGCTTTGCAAGGCAAACAGGCATTTTCCTGCTGTAAATACGGAAGCACTCTTGAAAAGGGAATCAATCGGTTGGATTTATTAAAGGCACAGCACTTCCAGAACAGCAGCTGTCATTGCTCATGATAAGGAGGGAAGGAGGAAGAGCCCGTGATTAAGCGGGCGGCTTGGAGGTGCTCACATTCAACAATTGGTTAAAATAATGCAATTAATTCCTAGTGAAGCACATACGTAGCATATCTTTACAGGAAGCACGAAAGAGCTCTGCTTTTATCACACTGGCTGGGAGTGAAGCTCTGCAGAACCGGGGGGGGGGGCGGGGGGGGCTCGGTTGGGGCCCAGATGCTCCCAGGAGTCTACAGGTGGCAGAGCAAGAAGTCAGGGAGACGAGGGGAAGACCGGCCCCCCTCACTCACGTTTTCCTGCAGTGCCAGAAGACCGTTTGTGGGCGCTCTTGCGCTGGCCTCAGTGCTGCCCCTTCGGTGTTGAAGCACAATGCCTGTTCGATGAGCAGCCATTGGCCAAACCGGCCGTTCAGAAGCAAGGCCCCAATCCAGGGGTCGGGCCCGTTCCTTCCCTGCCTGGCCAGCAGATGGCAGCAAAGAAGCGGGTGTCCCTTCCGCAGCCGCCTGGAGGCTGATGGAATTCGCTGGAGCGGCTCCTCTCGCCCCGGACAGAGCCGGGCTCCGAGGTCTCCCGTCAGACTCCTGGTGCCGGTTTTACAGTCGTTCTTCGAGCGGGAAGGTGTGTGGGGGAAAAGCCCCAGGTGCCCGCCGGCTCAAGCCCTGCCGTTTCCCCGAAAGTTTGCCTCCCGTCCTGTCCGCCCTTCAGGCAAGCATGAAGTCATACAAGAGGAGAAGGCAAACGTTCTGCTTGTTTCTGTTTTGAAAGTCAAAACTCTGAGAATGTTTTCCCATCCTTTGATTTAATCCTGGCCTCCTACAATACGCCCAAACGTATTTGGAAATGCACCCTATTAACCCTTCTGAAAGCCAGCAGACGGGGAACGAAGGACCGACTGGGGGGGGGGGGCTGGCTGGCTGGGCCCCAAACTGCCCACCCCTCTCCTGGCGGGCCAGAAGGCCACGTGGGGATTATCCGCTCGCGCCAGAGGAGGGATTTCGTAAAGGTAGATGTCTCGAGCAGTGACATCTCTCTCCCCCGTCTCTTCTGGGGGTCTCACCACCATCCTGTGTGTCTGGGCCTGATCAGCACAAGCTTTGCTGGCGCTTCACAAGCAGACCCTGCGTGTGCTTCTGCTCAGGTCACAACGAAGAGCCAAGCACACCCCTCTCTTTGCAGCTGCGGCCCCCCAGCATCCTTCCTCCAGCCCTCCTGGCTGGGCCCTCTGCAGCCGCAGCCTCATCCAGACGGCCACAGGCTCCCCACCTGCCTGGCTGCAGCAGCTGGAGGCTGGCCTGCCCGGGGCCTGGACTCGGGGAACAGAGAAGCCCTAAGGCGCTTCGGCTTGCCCTGCTGCATGAGCCTAAAAGCCCATCGTTTATGACGCGTGGCTAAGCGAGCCGCCAGTCAGCAGGACTGATGAATCCAGGTGGAAGGAAGGAAGGTCCGGGAACAATCCATGGCTTGTACTGCAGAGGCTGCAGCAGCTCATTCGGAGGGGCGAAAGGGCTGCAGCCAAAGGGGCAGCAGCAGCCAGCCAGGAACAGCCATGTCCTCCAAGTTGAAGGCCAGGGGCTGGGCAGCTGGGATAGCCGAGAGCGTGCCGCGCCCAAGGGGAGGCCTTTGTGTGCGGCTGTGCCTGAGCAGCTAAGCGGCCGGCTGGGCTGGCTGGGGAAACCGAGCTGTGCCTTGTCCAGAAATGACTGTTGTCAAGGAGGAACCAACGCAAAAATGGGGTTTGCAAGAAGCTTGCAGTCCCTGGCCAGAGCTCAGTTGCCCCGGAGGCTTCTGGAGATGCGAATGAATGCTGCGGTTCCGAACAACCCAGACAGGCCAGATCTGAGGGATTTGGCAAAGTGGCGGCTTTCATAAATAAGGCCCCCTCCTTTGCCAGAGGTTCAGGCAGGCTTCGTCAGGAACGGACAGGAAGCGAAGGCATTGTTCTCCTAGTCTGGTCAAAAGTGGATGCATTCAGCGTCTCTGAGAAGAACGAGAGAGTGGTTGGAACAAGCTGCTTAAAAATAGGAACGGGTGACACTTCCACGTGAAGGACGAGAGACTGTTTTTCAAGGAGGCTTTTGGGGAGATGTCGCTTTGTCTGCGAGGCGGCTGAGAGACCTGGGGAGCAGCTGGAGATCCGCTGCGCTGCTCAGCAGAGGCAGCTCCAACCCCCCCCCCCCCCCGTTCACTGGGCCTTAAAATCCCAAGGACATGCATTAAAGCATCAGTGGATTATTTCAGCGTCTCTCGGATGATGGGACTGATGTCGCAAATCACTTTCTCTGCAGCTCTGACTGGGTCCCCGTCCCTTTCATCACCCAGGTGGTACCTTCCACCTGCCCCCTCTTCCTCCGTTCCTTGGGCCTGGGGGTTTCCAAAGCAGAAAACATCGTTCTTGCCTCCCGGGGTCTACAAGCCAGCATCTGAAGAAGACCCCAGGGGAAAAGGAAGAGCAGGAAGGCATAAAGAAGGAGGAGAAGTGATGCCTTTTGATTTAGGGGAGGGGGGCTATTCCAAAGGTGCCCCAGACACAGGAGAGGGCGACGGAGGCGTGCCAGGAAGAGGGCAGCCCGTTGGAGTTTGGAAGTAAGTTCCAGGCAGAAAGCATTGATACCAATCGAAGAGAAAGCATTGAATTCTAGAATTTGCATAGTGCTCTCATGGAGGACATCTTCTTTGACAAGCAGTCAATTTATAATTAGCTCAATCAGAATTAAATATTATTGTACAAGAATGAAAAAAGAGCAAGGGGAAGATGTGGACCTGTCCTCCATTTGACAGTAATGATGTTGGACAGTTTGTAAAATCCAATATGCTATGTGGAAGTACTTGGGCGGCCATCCACATTTTTTCATCCTGGATGCAGATTAGCAGCCGAGCAGACGTTGGTTGCCAGAGGCTGGGGTGAGGGGGGGCTGGATTATGACAAGGACAGCTTTATTCCTTTTGATGTACGGAGCCCTAAATGCAAGGCGTGCAATGCCAGAGGAGCTTAGGACTGTACACATCTTTCACCCTTTGGGGTGTCAGTAAATATACATGGTCTGCATTAAGCTTAAAGCAAAGCAAATGATTCTGAAGGGGAAAGACTGACAAACCATCCACAGCATTTCCCCCTTCTCTGAAACAAGCTGGAAGGGATGCCAGGGAGATCTCAGCCAAGGGTGGCAGCAGGTGAATGGTTCAGAATCTGCTGCTTTTTATTGTTTAAAAGAGAAGAGGGGAGACGGGAGGGGTCTTGTGGAACTCAGCCCCACCTTTCAGAGTTTCCAGGACCACCAGCCCTTGGAAAGGAAGCTGGCTGGGGGGGGGGGGTGGCCTGCTGACAGCCAAGAGGAAGGAGGCTTTTCAAAGCAACCCACCTGGCGGTTTTTGTGGACCATCCACTGGTTTTGGCCATCTGGAAGTGCTGGACCTGGAGGCCCAACATAGTGCCAGGGCTGCAGGCTGGGGAAGCTGGGACACGGAGTGGGGGTGGACTAAATTAGGTGCCAGGTTGGCTCTGGGCAGGACACCTTTGAGGAGGAGGAGGAGGAGGATGCAAAGCCCCCCCAGTTTAAAAAGTGACGGCAGATGTGCTAATTTGCAAATGCTGACAGCAATAAATGGACCCTCCCCAGTGAATATTTCCTGGTGGGAATCCACAGTGATGTGTACATCTGCAGAAGATGCCCTTCTCCAGCCAGAAGGTGGAGTCCGTTCAGAACGTCCTCTCATGCCAACTGTGCTTAGGGAGAATTTCCTTCTAGGTTGGGCCTCCAGGGTCAGGGAGGAGCCTTTCTTCCTTCCGTGTCAGTCACCTGTGTGTGTGACTGAGAGAGAGAGAGGATTCCAGGGAAAACTGGACGGTCGTTCGGGTCCTATTCTGGGCCAAGCAATCTGATAGGTGGAGGTTGGTTCCATGGACAGCCCAGCCGTCGATGTCCAAAGCGCTCAGGGTCCCGTGAGCCTGGCCAAACTGCCAACCGAGAGATTGTGCCTGGAAGGTTTTGTAGCTGCTGGAGCCCCCTCCCTTTAAGCAACAGAACAGGCCGATGAAGGGAATCTGCCACTGGCACCACAGGAGATTGGAGAAGAGCTCACAATCTCACACCTGGCCACAGCATTTGCCAGCAGGGCTGACCCACAGAATTGGTTGGCTCCTGGCTGAGACCTCCCCTTCCCTTCCGTCCCTTCCCCCACCTTTCCCACATGGCAATGGAGCAACTGGCTACCCGCCTCTCGGAAGAGGGTGGGCGTAATCTCTCAACACCTTGATGGTGATGGTCAAAGCCCTTCTTCTCTTGTCGGCCTTGATGGATGAGGTGTCCCGGAGGTGGGTGCCACCAATTACGCCACCTTGCGGAATTGCAAAGGGACCCAGCCCGCTCGGTTGTGCATCGAGGTTCACACCTCCAGGTTCCCCCATCACTCTTGCCTGAGCCCCGTCTTCAGAACTGGGCGAGGTGGAGAGAAAGAAAAACACTTGTCGAAGTATTTTCTGTCAAAATCAAAGCAGACGCTGATGCTGCCTGCAGTCCCTCCGTGGTTGTTACAGATGTGTTATTTCAGCAGATGCAAATTCTTTCCGGAAGCTCCCAAGCAAGGACCAGGGAGGAAGCCAAAGGGGCGAATGGGGGCGAAATGGTTCTCTTTTTCCCAAAGGGGAGCAGATGGGCCGAGGAAGAGGGCTTCTCGCGCGTTCTTCCCCAGATACGGATCCAGCTTGGCAACCGGCGTCACCAACAGCCAACCGGCAGGGAAAATGGCACTGGTGACCCATCAGGGTGTGTTGGGCATAAGTATCATTTGGGAAGAAGCCCCTGCCTGTTTTCACTTCTGCCCAA
The DNA here is from genome assembly GCA_023362775.1 of Charina bottae. Taxonomy (NCBI): domain Eukaryota; kingdom Metazoa; phylum Chordata; class Lepidosauria; order Squamata; family Charinaidae; genus Charina; species Charina bottae. The sequence continues at coordinate 23,866,129 of JALMGJ010000010.1, read as the reverse complement.
GGAAAAGGGGGAGAACCACAAACCCATTAAAAACTCCTTCGGCCGTGGGAGACGGGTCTTCGTGGCAGCATCTAAATTTGGATACCTGCTGCTCCCACTGATTCGCCCTGGATCCCATACTGGGAAGAACACTTGTTTTCTCTTGAGAAAAGGTTAAAAAGAGGAACCATCACAGTTCTTGTCAGCCTTCCCTAATGCGACTTGGATTTTCTCCAAAATGGGAGGTTCTGTTGACCTGTTCCCATGCTTCTCGGTGGGCCCCGGGGCCGTAGGAAGTTGCCGCTTGCTGAGGTTCAACTGGCGCTGGCTTGAGTCATGTTGGGCTACTCAATGGCTCTCCAAGCACACAGCTGGGTCTGACGAGGAGGCACCATTTCAGGCCCGAGCGCTGTATGATCAGTGCTGTTTCCAAGCCCGTACGCGTGTAATGTGATCATCGCTCTCCTCTAGGCGTGTTCCTGCGTCGCTATATTTTGGCACCAAGTCCTGTTTCCAGACACGCCGCAAAGCCAATTCAGGCCGTCAGTTGTCTCTGGCAATACACAACCACACAATAGTTGTGTGTGCATTTCGCAGGCGGATGGACTGGCACGAAAGTACAGAAAATATTATTTATAACAAAGCAAGATCTCCCTAGTATGTAAGTGGAGGAAAGCACTAATAGCGTGGCAAAGAGATTGAAATGGTTTTGAAGCTTAATATGCTTTGCTGAGAAGGAAGAAAATTTAGTGGTGGAAAGGCAATGATAGATGTTTTCTTTTTTAAGAGTGCCCATTTGTGCATCTGTTCCTTTGTTAGGAATTATACCAACCCCGCAGCACTTCCCAATCGGCAGAGTGGCAGCGGAGGGGGGTCCCTCGCAGGGGAAGAGTCAGCAAAGACAGACGGGGTCCAACGGGAAGCCCCTGCCCTAGGCAGCTCAAAAGGGTCGAGTCGGCCAGGCCTGTACAGGGTCTGTCCGTGGTGTTGCCCAGACACCAAAAGAGATGTTTAAAACCTTTCAGGCAGAATTCTGAAAAAGAGAACAGGCCAGATCGCCTGTAATGCCCACAACCTTGAGTGCAAACGCCGTTGTCGACAACGAACGCGGACGAGGTAAAGGTGTTGGGTTTAATTTGCCACTGGGGGAAAGGCAGGCAGGCCGTGCAGAAAGCTCCTGGCCTGTTGTCCGAGGAGCTTGGCTTGCCCCTGCCGCCACCTGGGTTGCTCCGCCTTTCTTCGGTTACTCTGGCACCCCTGATCCAACCCCACAGAAATCCACAGCCAGCTGCTCTCCCTGAGTGCTGCGCGTGGACGAACGGCGAGAAAGCCGAGCCAAAAGGGATTGGTTGGGACAGGGAAAAACACACTCCCGCCTTTGGACCCAGCCACGTGGCCCTCGGGGGACCTGGGAAGCCCTCTTTTTGGGGGCCCCGGTTGCATTCTTGCCCCCGCAGCCCCTCCCGGCGAAAGGGATGGGACTCAGGTTGAAGATATTGCACCGCAGGCACGAGGCGAAGGCGGCGGCTGCAAATCAGGGCAGGCAGGTACGTTAAACAGGAGAGGAAGTGGAAGGGGCAGGACAGTTCCGGCTTGCCAGCTGCATAGTTGCTCATCCCGGCTGTTCTTTAACTCTGTCTCCACCCAAAGGACTGTTTGCCGTTCCGCCATCAACAATCTCTAAACAAAGCAACGAGTCCAGCCTGCAAATGGGGAGTGCGACTGCCCAGCGCTTCGCTTCTATAATCCATGGATATTTTTTAATCCCGACACCTGCAAACCATTTCACCGGGATTTACTCTTGAGCAAGAGGGATGAGGGGTCCAGAGGGCCGTGTTCCTGGTGTTTTGATTGTAAATGATGGAAAAAAAAACTTTGTTATCAGATGTTGTAGTTATTTGAAGTTTGGTGCCCTCTGACCTAGGAGGGTGACACGTCATTTATCAATTCTCTGCCGAAAGGGTGGCGGATGTATGAAGCTCCCGGTGAAGGGAAGAGGCTGGAGAGGGCACTGCCCCGGCCCCGGAGATGCCCGTCCCTCCTCCCCGAACACCAGTTTACAAAATAAAGCTGTGGAGGGAGGAACAAGAATGGAGCCCCTGTAGCTTGAAAGCTTTTGCCATCCTGGCCAGCTTTGCATCTGGCAGGCATTAAATGATGGGCCAGAAGGGAGGCCAGGACCCACATAAAATGGGGGCTGTGCCTCGGCCACAGGGTGGTCGCCACCACCTTGACTTTTCTAGCACACACACACCCCAGATGCCCCTGCAGGGCCGTGGCATCTCCAGAAGAAGGGCACTGGAGAGTTGCTGGGGTGCAAGTTGCGTAACTCAACGCACGTCTCAAGTTTGCCACAACTAGCCAGGCCATTGGTGTGGAGAGAGATGCTCAGCCCGCTGGACGCAAAACGGAGGACAGGCAGCTGCTCCTGGCTTGGAAGAGACCTCCCCGCTTCCTCTCGTGAGCCATGCCTGGCACCATGTGCCCACCTTAACTAAAAAACGCAGAAAAGTTTCTGTTTATCTTCAGACTCATCATGACTTGGTAAACTTCTGTCGATTAAATAATTAACTGACACAAAAGATTTAGTATTCTTTCCTCAAGTAGCTGACTTGGTTAGGGTCAATAGGAGAAACAGAAGAACTTGTTGACCTTTCTTGTCGAGAGTTAATCAAGGGGACTTGAAGTGTTTAACTTTGGTTACAATGTTATGAGCTGAGATTTCCAGCATTGTTTCCTGGTCTCTGTTTGCCCCCACAAGAGAAGCCTGTCCACAGTATAACTGTTGCCCCCCTCCTTTCCCCCCAATTTGGGGTGCTGCTTGGAAGTCTTTGGAGGTGAACCTCTTTGTTCCCCAGGGCAGCCCTGGGCCACTGTTTTCCTAGGACTTACTCCTGAGTAGCCAAGGGTCAAATATGGGGAGGAGGGCCAGAACAAGCTGACCCTCTGAATGAAGCCATCACAGCCGGCTGCAGGCCGAGCCTCTTTGGACAAGAACAACCTACCATGGGGGGGGGCTTCTTCTGGACACTGCCCCCCCAGACTGGATTTGCCCTTCTCGCCTTTGCGCCTAGTTAAGGGAACAAATGGCCTTGATGGATGGGGCTGATAGGTGCGTGAAAAAGAGGAGCTGGCGGTGGGACTGGAGATGCCCATTTTGACACCAGGCCATCGAGGGCCTGCCAGGGAGGTGCCAAATCGGTTGGGTTCACAGGATGGATGGATGCCCCGCCAAATTGGGAACCACCAACTGCTCCTGGCTGGCATCGAGGCTCGCGGGGCGGGGAAGGTGACCCCCAGAGGAAGCCTGGGCTCAGCCTGGCCGTGCCCTGAGGCCCCTCGCCCTTGACTGCCCCCCAGTCAGCGCCTACCCCTGGCTGCTCGGGGAGATGCCTTCGGTCTGGGTCTGGCCCTTATTCTGGAGGCACCGAGGCAGCAACAGGGCACCCTGGCATCTTGTGCGGCGCCTTGCTTGAAGGGCAGAATCCCCTTGCCCTAACCCTCTTTCTTGTGGGTCTCCTGCCCACCTGAAGTTGCCTTTGGGGGGCTGGTGCTTTGTAGCCCCCTCCAGCAGAGCACAAAGGGAGCCTACAACCCCCGGGCCCCCTTCCTCCGGCCCCCAGAGGCTTTCCGAAAGCCACCCAAGTGGAGCAGGCGGGCGGATGACCGAGAGCGCTTCCTGGCCGGGAGACAGCCATCGGTCTCCCCCCCCCCGCTACCCCCCCTCCATGTTTGGCAACCACAAGCAGTTCAGGGAGCAGCCCAACAAATGAGTTGCCACATTCCTCAGCCGTCTCTTCGGGCAGAAGCGGCAGGTCAGCAAGGAGCTCTCTTGCCAAGAAGGCCCCTCGCCTGGGCGGGCCCAGGAGACTTTGGAAAGGGCCTCCCCTTTCCCCGCCTTGTTCTCCACGACCTGGGGCTGCCTGTCCTCCCCTCGCAACCTGGAATCGGCAACCCCGCAGGAGAAGGCGAGGCCGCCTGTCCCTCCCGAGGGCCCCGCGGTCCTCCTGCTCCACCGGGCATCCTCCTCTTCTTCCTCCCCTGCGCTGCTCGCCCTTCGGCTCTCGCCCCAGACCCTCCCTTCTCTTCTGCACCGCCTCCTCCCTCGGCCCCCCACAGCACCCAGTCACAGGGGGGGTGCTGGCCTTGCTGGGGTGTCCACTGCAAGACCCCAGCCTCCCCCTCCCTCGCGCCATCGCCTTCCTGGCCAGGCCTGGCGAAGTGTCTGGGATGTCTTCCTTTTGGGGATTTCTGCTGAAACAGTTTCTGCTTGGGGGGCGGGTTGGAGAGTCCCCGGCTGCTGTCCCGGCTGGCCTCCTGCCCGTGACCACGTGTGGGGCTCCAGCAAAAGCTCAGCACTCTGGACAGATGGGCGGTGGAGGGCCGAGGGAGCCCCGACTTTTAAAAAAGGAGATTTGGGGAGTGCTATCTCTGTTTCTAGGGGTGTGGTGGCTCAGCGGGTAAGACGCCAGGCTTGTCGATCGGAAGATCGCAAGTTCGGAGTTTCGAATCCCTAGCCCTGCGTGTGGAGTGAGCTCCCGCACTCGCCCCAGCTCTTACCAACCTAGCAATTCGAAAGCAGGCAAATGCAAGTAGATGAATAGGTACCACTTCGGTGGGATGGTAACAGCGTTCCGCGCGTGTCATGCGGCCACATGACCGTGGAAGTGTCTTCGGACAACGCTGGCTCTTCGGCTAACAAACCGAGATGAGCACCGGCCCCTAGAGTCGGACACGACTGCACAAATGTGCGGGGGCAACCTTTACCTTTATCTCTGTTTCTACTGCAGATGTCGGAACTGTTCACATGGTGTGAAACCTGCTGATTACAGTGGGCTTACGCAGGAGTAAACGTGCTGATATTGCGGCTGGTGCTTCACCCCAGCCCTGCAGTACGAAGTGCCATTTTCCGCTGTTCACTCCTGGCGCTGGTGAACTGGGCAGTCTCCACCGTCTTCCGGCTGCAGCTGGGCTCCCCCACGGAGCTTCGCCGCCATCGTTCCCCCGTTGCCTTTGGAGAGCTGGCGGCCCCCCACAGTTGCAGCCGCGTTTGCTTGGCCTAAAGCCCCGGCTGGAGTGCAAGAGGAAGAGTGGAGCGCCACAGTCCCCGTTGCTTGACCAGAAATTGCATTAATTTTGGCCCTCTCCCGGCTGGGTCTCCAGCAGTCGCCCCAGAACGCGTGGGCTTCCTTGCTTCCCTGCTCCCCTCCGAAGGAAAGTTGATTTCCAGTATAAATTAAACAGCAGACTTAAGCCAGGAGTCATGACAGGAAAAATGGAAGGTTATTTCTTAAAGGTGCTCCCAACCGCTCTTCATCTGGGGAAGAAGCAGATCCGGTGGGATAATTCTTCTACTGCACGATTTAATTTCCTTTCTCTATAAACAGAGAATCCACATCCTGTCAAGGGACAAGGGGGATCCCGCCACATGTCCACACCTGACCCTCGGCATTCAATGCTGACACTAAGCTGTAAGGGTGGGACTTGCACACACACACACACACACACACACACGGACTCCTATGAGCACCAGTTCTAATTAGTTGTCCATGGAAAATATAGGCTTCTTGCATTTAAAGCTAAGGGCCAAAGAAGATCACACTGGGGAGTTGCAGATGACCACGATCAATACAGAATTATTCTTTCCAAAATTGCTAGGAGCTGTACAGAGCTTGGGGTCCATTTGTGACTGCACCGTAGAAGGAACTTCTTGCTTCAACCACCCTATTGGTGCGGCCGAAAAACAAGGCAGGCTTGGCACCAGCCCTGTTGCCACGGGGAAGATGGCATGACCTCACAGAGTGGTGGGAGGCGATGGGGCTGATCCAAACAACTACGGCAAACGACCAGGACATTCTCCTGCCGAGCCTCTGAGAAATGTAGTCTTGTGCACGTTCTCTTCAACCGGTTTGCAAAGGAGAACTTCCCAAAAATCCCCGTGGTCCTTGTTCCCTGAGTTTGCCAGCCTCGGGGGCCCGACCCTCCTAAGCCTCCGTATGCGGCCATGGCGTTCCCAAGGCCTCGGAGCAGCGGCCTTGATCCGGGCAGCCTGTGAATATTGTTCCTGCTGGACTCCCTGCCATCCGCTTTGAACTTCTCCTTCTCCCATGCCAAGCCAGTCAAGAAGATTTATGGTTCTGTCTTCCAAGGGCCGCATTTTAGGCTTAAAAAGGACGTTCGCCTGCAAGGAGCAGAGTCATCTCCTTGTAACCCTTACTGAATCCAGAAGGGACTTTCTGGGAGAAATGTAGACTCACTGAGTTGAATGCTTGGAGATCCAACAGGCACGGAATCTGGGCTCTCCTCGGGTTTAGGGACCTGCGGATCCAGCAGGAGTCTTGAGGCGGTCAAAAGCCTGCAACCCTTCGTCGTGCAGGCTAAGCAGATGCCACCTGGGGGGGGGGGTCCCTAGAGGCCCCGTGGCCCCCGCTTTCTCTGACCTCCCGCTGTCTCTGCAGAGCTGGGCAACCGAGGTCCTTGGGCCCTGTGAGGAAACCACAGCATCCGGGGCTTACATTCCGGAGCCACAGCAGGCGAGATGCAGGTAGCCCATGACGCGGGATATGCTGTAGGAAACACAGGCAGAGAGAAGCTCGTCTCCTTTCTCCGAAGTTGAACCGACGAGCTCGAACTGCAGGGAGGTCCAAGGCTGGTTAACGGGAGCGCTTCTTCGGAGGGCTTTGAGAAGCGCTCCGACAGACCCACGGAGGACGTGGACGCGAGCGGCAGCTCACCCTGAGGCCTCTTTCCCACCGCCAGAATCAGAGGCGGCGAGCCTTAGATCCAAGGCCCCGAGGGCAGCGGGCCAAAGGGCGATCGCTGGCTTGCCCGTGCTCAACGTGAGCCTCCTAGCCCGACGCTCAGGACGCTGCGCTTGAGGGGCCACTAGCCTGATCCATCAGGGCTCTTAGTTGTGAACTAATTACTGGTAGTCTTTGCTTAGCTATCACAAAGGGGACCGGAATTGCAGTCATTAAGCGAGGCATCACGTGACCGGACCCAATTTCAGGGTCAAGGTTCAGGCCCAGTCAGGAAGGGCATCTTGGCCCTTTGGCTTCCTGACGGTCCATACTCAGCGGAAGGTGTTGATACCTGGGCCCAATGAGGGCCCCGTTCCAAGCAGAGGAAGCGGATGCTTCGTATGAGAGTTAATGAACTCAAATTTGCACTGCTTAATTGGGTGGGATCTGGATGGGTGGGGCCGGGGTAGGAGGATTGCCTCCCCCGCCGCCTCCCTGGCCTCTCCAGCTGCCTGCAAAGGAGCCCCCCCTTTTCTGGGCTTCCTCCTTGTCTCTTCCCTTGGGAACTCTCTGGTCTTCAGTCCAGAGTGCGGAGGAGAGGCTGGATTGGGCCCTTCTGGTTTTAAACCCATTTTTGTTCCAGTGAGTTGCTGTGAAAGGAAAAGAACGTGCTTGCTTAATACGTTCACACCTGGTCCAGCTTTCCTTCAAGGCAGACATGGAAGAAGACCTGGATCCGCGAATCTCCTCCAGCATCTCTTTCAACATGTGGCTAAGCAGAGGTCTTAAATCAGAAGCGGGGGGGGGGGGGCCGGGGGGCGGGACAAGAGCTCCCCTGCAGCTGACATTGAATTTGGAGATAGGCTGCAGCAGCTGGTGGAGGCTTCCGTTAGCCCCGGTGGCCAGCAGCAGCGAGGAAACCTCTGCTCCCCCTAGCCGCATGGCCGGCTTGAGCAGTCATGGCAAGTCATCTTCCTGCCTCTCAGAAAGGGACCTGTGTTCGAATGCCTTCCAGGTGCAAAGACATGGATTGGAACAATGACGAGATCATCCCAAAGCAAGCAATGAAAGCATTTTAGCTCCCGCAAACCCCGGCTGCGGGTGGGGACTCAAAGACTGTTTACAAGCAAAGAAAAGCGTTCGCAAGGCCAGGAGAGTGCTGACTGTGGAGCTTCGCGCTGTGGCCTTCTCTGGTTCCGCCCCCCAACCCAAATCAACTTTTAAAACCCTCTGCTGCTTTTCAAGTCAGGCACACCCTGACTTTCTGTGGGGAGGAGCTGCGTGTTCTCCAAGGAAAGCCCAGGAGGTGCCCTGACGACAGCTCTTCCAGAGGAGGCCCAGCTGGCCGGGAGGCAAGCATGGGGGGCGGGGGGGCGGCAGGGGGCTGTTGCACAATGTTTGTGGTGCTGGCAGGCCTACAAGCCATTAGCACATCAAATGCAGCGGGACTGGCAGGAGAGCAAGGGAGCAAGTCGCACGGCTCAGTCTTCCTGATCCCGGGTCCTTTTACAGTTTTTGTTTGGCAAAGGGACAGATTGCAATGGGGCCTTTGAAGTGGACAATGTTTGGATAATGTTTCCTCTCCCCATTTATCTGCGCTGCAGAGCAGCTGCTCAAGGCCAGATTGGATGGACAGCGACCTCGGAAGGCGCCCGGGTGCTCATCCAAGCCCAGGCCTGGGCGTGATCCGGCCAGGCCAGAGGAAGGAGCGGGCTCCCGAAAGACTTGGGACAGGGCTCTTCGCCTCGCCACAGACCCGCTCTTGAGGCTCCCCGGGGGCCCGGCAGCCCCAAAGGGCAAGAAGTGGCCAAGCCCCGTGGGCGCAGGAGGCGGAACGTGGCCAGCGGTTCCAGCCAAGCGCTCTACGCTGAGAAGGCGGCCCCGAGGCACCCTCCTCCTCGTGAGAGCGTTGGGCACTGAAGGAAGAAACGCAGCTGCAGAATCGGCCTGGAGCGAAGCATCTTCCCCCAGGAAAGACACCTCCCCAGAAGCCGCTTCCAGCGTGCGAGTGTGTGAGTGCGCATCCCTCCACTTCATGGAGGACAACGCGTGTTGTCCTGCACTGCACCAGCACCCTCACCGGACTGGTGCGTTGTCGGTCAGCCTCGGCATCAGTGGAGTCGCACCTCCCAGAATTATCTGCGGTGCAGGCTCTGACCAAGCGCAGCCCCACCCTATCTGGGGACTGACAGCTGGGACGGCCGCTGCAGGGTTCCCCGAGTTTTCTGATCCCCGTTTGCTTGGAGAACCCTGCGCTTTTCTTCCTGGAAGGCGGGCCCCTGCTCTGCCACCTTGCCCGCTGTTTGGACACCAGCTGGCTTTGGGGAGCCTCCTAGCTTCTTCCGTGCTTTCCATAAGCGTCGGCTCTTTTAGCTCCAGCTCCCTGAGGTGGGAGGATGGCTCCCAACGGCCAGCCTTGGCTTCCAAGGGTTCCCTCGCAAGGCTCATCCTTGCCGGTGCGCCCTGGATTTCCAGATGCTGGAGGCCTGCGGCCTTCCAGGGGCTCAGAAGCAGCAACTGCTACGGCAGAGCTTTCCACACTTTTTAGACATGCATCATTTCGCAACACACTCTTACAGCAGGGCATCATTTCACGACACACTCTTACAGCAGGGCACAAGGCAGGCACTAGGACCTGCGTGGAATCCTGGCAGGGCAGGTTTGGAGGCAGCCAGGCACAAGGCAGGCACTAGGACCTGCGTGGAGTCCTGGCAGGGCTCGGAGGCAGCAGCAGCTGCGACACACCCAGACACTGCAGCCAACACACTAATGTGTTCCGACACACAGTTTGGAAAGCTCTGTGCTACGGACTGGCCGCTGGAGTCCCAGGGCATCAAAAGCTCTGGTGCTGACCTTTCAACCCAAAGAGCAGACTGAAATCATTGGGCGCGGATCCCACCACTTGGCCTCCCAGCCCGATGAGGCCTGCAGAAACACGGGAGGGCTGGAGCCTTCCGAAGGAAAATGTCAAAAAGAGAATAAATAGCTGGACGTGGCCAGGCTAATTGTGTTAGGCCTCTGGGGGTGGGGGTGGGCCGTGTGGCTCTGGGCTTTGCGGTGCATGAACAAGTCGCATGGTGGGATGTGGGGAGAGGAAGGGTTCAGAGCTGCTGCTTTATGATAATCCTCACAGGTCGAACCGCCGGAAAACCTGCTTCCCCAGGTGCGGATGAACACCTGCAAAGGGCGTCTCTAGGCCCTTTCGGTGGAGATGCAGGATGCCCCAAAGGAGCTGCTGCACCCCGGAAGGTCGCAGACCAGCGTCCTTCGAAAGCCCGGGCCCCCCGCTGCTGCTAAGCGGGCTCCCGCCTCGCGAATGCAGCTGGCCTTGCTAACCTAACTCGGCGACTTCCCGTTCCTGTTCCAGTGGGCCTTCCAACCCAGGGCGCTCCCCAGTGACTGGGGTGTTAACTTCATACCTGTGACTCATCCACGGAGGAAATAAAATCATCACTTCTTAAAACTTTATCCAAGAGTCCTGCGGAGAAGCAAGGATTTACTGCAGAGGCTGACGATTCACTTTCGCTGATAGCTTAACTTTATGGCCACAGTGGGTGAGAATGAACTCTGCCTCTGACCTGGATCTACAATATAGAGTTTTCTTTTTTTAAAAAAGAAAGTAATGCAGCTGCAATAATAATCCCTCCAAAATCTGTTCTCCCCCCACTTCAATTTCGAAAGGAAAATAGAGCTACTGAGAAGGCTGGTTCAGATAGGAACTCTTGGGGTCCCACTGAGAAGAAAAAAGGGGCAGATTTTGTTCTGGAAACCCTTTTAATGGGACGCTTCATGGAAAATAAGGTTTTTCTTCTTGTCGCTGCTTACTTTTAAACTATATGCAAGGTTTTAAGTGATCTCAAGAGATTTCCATGACCTACGAGAGCTATGCAACCCTGAAGCTGAATTTCAGCAGTTTGTTAATGTTAAGGGAAAATGGCAATTTTGATTGTTACCTGACAATGATTATTTATTTGGAATAACACACATTGACACCACACATGTAATTCAGAGCATACAGTATAAATGCTTATTGCTAGCACAGGTCTTTTTAAAGGTACAGAACAGAAAAAGAAAGAAAAGTCTCCTTTCACAATGGATATTGGATATCACAAGAAAACTAATTTCTTAGAGCATATTTAAAGGAAAACCCTCTGCTATAACACTGCAGGATGCGACATGCACGTTGCACAGCTCAGGAATATTTTTATCTCGCTTGGAAACGCTTCAGCCCTTGCGGAGAAGAAGAGCCCGGTGGTGCCCTGGCAGAAAATACCGGAAGGCGAGTCAGGGTCCGGAGGAAGCCCTGCAGGCCCCTGGCCCACCCCGAAGGGCCGAGGCAGCGGCTCGGCCCCAACGGTCGGAGGGAGCTTCTCCTGTGCAAGGCGGGTCAATATGGAGGGCACCTGCACGCACACACTTGTTGGGCAAGGAGGCTTGCGTAGAACACCCCCCCCCCCCGCTGCTCTGTGCCACGTGGCATTTGGGGGGCGGGGCAGAGAGAGCCATCTGGTTTTATGCCCCAGAGACCACGCTGCCTCGGGCCAGTCTTGCGCGGGGTGGAGCCCCAGCAGCCCCAATCCTGCACCCGCTTCCCCACTGAGCAGCCCCCGTCTCTCCTGGTGCATCTGTGTCAAGGCGCTGTCACTGCGAGGCGTTTCTGACCCAGAATCGTTTTGGGAGACCCACTCACAGAATGCAGCTGAGTACACACAGCTGTCCTTCAGACATCCAAAATCCAACCCAAGAACAACGGCTCAGAACAGCAACTTCGGCGTTTGGGTTTCAAACGCCTCTGGAGGCATTCTGTGCTTTGGCACATCTCCTGGTGAATCCTAGCCAAACAGGCTGAGAATCTGGCTGCGGCTGGCGGTTCGGTTTCCCATGTGCTTCTGAGCTCCTCTAGCCAGAATCTGGGGGGGACAGGGTGCTCCAGGGGGGCCGTTTGAGCAAGGTGAGGGCACCCTCTGAGTTCCTTCCGTTTCTTTTCAGAGTAAAGGCCTCCCCCTTCCTGGACAGCACAGGCTGCCTGAGATCAGAAACTGGCGTTTCAAGCAGAAAGCAGCCAAGGAGGGGTCCTCCCATAGCCAGCTCAGAAATGGACCCCGCAGCCACCGACTGGAGCGACTCGGCTCCATCTGCTTACCTGTGGCTCCCCCCATCTTAATTCCAGCCTCCTGGGGCTGTATCTCAGCAAAGATTTTTGGGGGGGTCTCCCCAAAACTTCTGCCAGTGCTGGGAGGGAGGGCTGCTTGGTCACCCGGGGAGCCAACGTTGCTGGCGGCTGATTGAGTCAGCCTTTGCCCTCTTCAAAGATGGCCAGGTTGGCATCTAGGCCAAAATCATCCAATGAGCTGGAGATCTAACGGCTGGAAGTGACGTTGTGCTCTTTGGGGGCAAGGAAGGAGCCACGTGGCTGATTAGCCGATCTGGAGTGGCATCGTAGCTGCGCCTGCACCGCCCCCCCCCCCCCGCAGCTGCCTTCTGCAGTCACACAAGGGGAGGAAATATGGGGAATCCAGGAAGCCCATTTTCACTGGAACGGCAGGCAGGGCTGCTGAGTTGGCCCAAGCGGGCACCTTCGTGACCCCTCTGTGAGGGGACGAGAATGGGAGTAGTGGCTCCTTGGGCCAGGACCGGGGGGGGGGGGGCAGCCACGAGCGGACACGGCTTCCTCGCTCAGGCACCGAGTGTGCCCTGCTGCAGGGGCCTGCCCAGAAGTGGCTTCATGAGGGCGACGTTGGGGAGCCCTGAGCCGGCTGATGCCTCCCGCCTGGCTCGCGGGGCGAAGGACTTGGAGCCTTTGCCAGCCCACAGAATCCGGGCCTGGCAAAAGCCCGCTCCATCTGGGGCGGCAAGAGGTGCCCCCCCCGTCCTGCCCGAAGCAGGGGGGCATCGAGGGCCAGGAGGGAAAGGGGGCGTTGTGTGCCAGGCCATGGCAGCCGGGGGCTCCGCTTGCCACGGTGCTGCTGCCTCAAGATCAAGGAGAAGGGGGGGCGCAGCAAGACTTGCAGGGGGTCTGCTGCCCAGGGAGTGCTTCCTCTCCGTGGCCCCTGCGTTCAGCCCAGGACGGAGGCCCCACAATGCTACCCGGCCGAGCGGCGGGCTCGGCCTCCCCCGGGACGCGCCCAAGACCGGTCTGGATGCTTTGCCCAGAGAGCAGAGCGGCTCTCCGTGGCCAGTGGCTCTTGTTTCTGGCCGTGGCCGTGGCCCGCGTCCTGCCTTCTCCTCCCCTGGCATCACGCCAAGCCGAAAAGCCTATAAAAGCGGCCTTTCTGGTCCGACCGAGGAGGCTGTGTGCACGTGTGTCTCTGCGTGGGAACGCTGGTCAGCCATCCAGCTCAAACGTTTCAAAAGGTTTTTCTAGTGCACAAGATCAAAGGAGTGCGGTGTCAGCAGTGGAGAAGAACCATCAAGTTGAATAATGAACCTGGTTGCAATGCTATGTTTTAAAAAAACAAACATCAGTGTCACTTCTTAAAAATTCCTGAGTGCTTAGTCCCTCTTGAGAAATATAGAGGCCCGTCTGGTGCTGCGGAGCCGGCACCTTCCTCTCCTCTTACGAGTTCTTCTGGGGAATCTTTATGGTCACCGTCTTCACCTCGGAGTATTCTCGCAGCCCGCATTCGCCCCTGGCCGCAAAAGGAAGACGGAAGGGTCAAGGCTGGGCTCGGCTGCCCCCCAGCACTCAGACCCTGCGCCACGGACAGGACCAGCTGGTCCCTCGTGGGCAGCAGGAGGACCAGCCAGGAGACGCACGAAACGTGGACCAGCTTGGGCACTGGCTGTGGCCAGACTCCCCGGAGGAAGGAGAGATGAGCCAGACCACTCGTGTCCAGCTGTGTGATTCCAGGTTCTTGGGGGGGGGTACATTTGGCTTTCCCCCCTCAGAAACAAGGCCCGACTCAAACATGGCTGATAAAAACTCTTCAAGTTTTGGAGAATTTTGTGGAGAGGAATTTCCACCTCTGAGGAAAAAGGGGAACCCCTGGTGGGTTCACCCCCAAAGTATTTTGTGACTGTGCAGGAGGGGGGAGATAACAGGACAGAGGCAGAAACTGATCTCCCCACCCCAAATTCCTCTCCATTGGGAGGCTGCTGTCGGGCAGGCTCCGGGACCCTCCTCTCCCCCAAGGCCCAGCCCGTCAGTCCCCAGCAAGGACATCTTTGCTTACATTTCTCTTCCGTTGCCGGACATCTTGAAACCCCCAAAAGGACTCTGGGCATTTAAGGCATTGTAACAGTTTATCCTGGACAAAAATAGAAAGAGGGAGGATGAGGGGAGCCCCCACGTTGCCATGCCCCGAACGGCAGCCGAGCCCTGCTCCGTCCCTCACCAGACAGTGCCCGCCTGCATGGCGGAGGAGACCGTCAGCGCCTTGTTGATGTCGCTGGTGAAGACGGCCGCGACCAGCCCGAAGTCGGAGTTGTTGGCTCTCTCGATCACTTCTTCCATGGTTTTGAACCGCAAGATTTCTTGAACAGGCCCAAAGATCTGCAAGGGTGGAGGGAGGGCGATGTTGGGAACATGCCAGTTTTCTCTGAAATCAGAGTCCGTCCGTCCGTCCTTCCTTACAATGATTTGCATGCCGCCTACGTACTGCAAGGCCCCAGCAGGGCATGGGAAAGCATTGTTCTTAGACACGTAATTAAGTGAGTTAATGGCATAAAAGAAATTCATGAAGCTTTACGCCTGTGGCAATGAAAAACAAACAATGGGAATGGCGGAAACGGGCATGCCAGAAATACTCCCCTTGAGGAAGCTCTTGAAAGCCACCGGGGTCTCAGGGCAGACACGCAACCCCCCAAGAGACACCCAGAAGCACCGGGCGAAACGTCCTCCGGCCGTGGGACGGGTGGGAGAGAGAAGCCCCGGAACCAGCTCCACTCCGGTGGGTTGAAGAGGGGCTTGGATGCTCCTGTTGATGGGGGGCGATCGACTATAGCAGTGGCCTCTTCCAGGAACCCTGAGGGTGTCTTTTCCTAGCTTGACCGCCCTCCGCCAAACAGGACCCTGGAGCCCATCGAGTCAGGCTGGGTGGGGGTCTTGCCGAGCCTGACGGAGGGGGCCGGAATCATGGCAGGGGAGGGGCGCAAGGGGGCCGTGCGGAGGCGTTTGAGCTGGCGATCTTGTCAGGCCCAGAAGGGCAGGGCAGGTGGGGTACCTCTTCCCTGGCAATGCGCATGTCATCGGTCACATTGGAGAAAACCGTGGGCTCGATGAAGAATCCCTTGCGGCCCAAACCTTTGCCCCCACACTCCAGCCTGGCTCCTTCGGCCACTCCACTCTGGATCAGCTCCAGGATTCTGTTGTACTGTTTCTTGTCGATCTCAAAGGAGAGAAGGGGAGGGGAGGGGAGGGGAGGAAAGGGGCCGCGTCAGGTTCTCTGGCCCCACTGGCCTGGGACTCAAATTGTCTTTGTCAGCCACACGTCAGCCTTTTCCCTTCTGCCCGCAGCAGGGAAGGGGGTCGCTTGCCCACAGGCCTCCGCTCCCTCCTGCCATTGGTCCGGAGCTGAACGTCCACCCGGAGAACCGTGAGGGTCGGCTGCAGGCACTGCCAGCCCACCCATTGTCTACCAACCTGTGGTCCTTGCTCTGTAGTTGGGTCGAAGGGACTCCCCACAACTCTCCTTTTGGCCCGTTCAACGCTCCTCCGGACGAACTCCTCGTAGATGGGCTCCTCCACGTAGATCCGGGAGCCAGCCGTGCAGCACTGGCCCTGGTTGAAAAAGACCCCTTGGTGGGCCTGCTCCACCGCGTAGTCCACTGCAAAGTCAGAAAAGGGTAGAGCCTCATCTGCAGGCCACTCTTGCGTCACGCATCGCACCCTGCATTGCGGCTTCAAAGGAGGGACAGAAAAAGGGCTGCTGCAGAGGGGTTGGGGGGGTTAAAAGATCAAAACGTCCAAACACATGTTAGTCACATGGTTTTATGCGGGATCCCTTTAAAACGGGGCAGAGATCAAAATGGTTTCCAGAGTCTGAGCAGAGCTACAAGAAAAACCCACGACATGCTGCTTGTGGTGGTCGATACTCGTTCTGCCAACAATGTATTAATTAATATTTTTGCTTGCACAATCCAGGCTGGGGAAAATCATCAAACCCCTGGAAGAAACCCAGGACTTGGCCTATTGTTCAAATGCAAACCCAGGAGCTGCAGCAATTTGCCTCGGAGCGCAAGGACTCAAAGTTGGACTCCTGGAGTCCCAAGTGACTGGCGTGATGCTCCCGGGCACACCTCTTTGCTGGTGCCCGGCTCGTCCAGGCGGTCCCTGGGCTGACACCCCCTGGAGCTCTTTCCTCAGACCCCGGGACAGCGGGGCACTGAGGAACATCAGCAAGGCCTGCAGACAGGACAACTTACAATCTGCATCCGCAAAGATAATGTTGGGGCTCTTTCCCCCGAGTTCCAGAGTCACCCGCTTCAAGTTGCTTCTGCCAGCCGCTTCTTGAATCAGCTTCCCAACCTCAAAGGAAGAAGAAGGAAGAGTTTAGCTTGTCCTACGTCATCAGACAAAGCTCAGCACCACCCAGTGCCACTTTAACCCCTCAATTAACCCCTAAATTGGGTGAATCAGAAGCAGTGGGGAGATTAGTGCGGCTCCCATACAGCCCCCAGAGAGTCTCAGCCTGTCCATACAGTCCAGGGTGGAATGGGGAGGGGGCTCTAGCTTATTCCTTGCCTCCGAGAGCAAAATACCCCTAGCGTGTCCATTTTTTTGACCAACACCCCAAGTGCAGTTTGAAGGTGATCCATGATCATCTTCACTTCTGCTAACTAGAAATGCTGAACCCAAGGAGTAAAAGTTACTGCTCGGTCCCATCAAACAGGGGTGTGGTGGCTCAGCGGGTAAGACGCCAGGCTTGTCGATCGGAAGATCGGAAGTTCAGAGGTTCGAATCCCTAGCCCCGCGTGACGGAGTGAGCTCCCGCACTCGCCCCAGCTCTTGCCAACCTAGCAATTCGAAAGCATGCAAATGCAAGTAGGTGAATAGGTACCACTTCGGTGGGTAGGTAACAGCGTTCCACACGGGTCATGCGGCCACATGACCGTGGAAGCGTCTTCGGACAACGCTGGCTCTTCGGCTAACAAACGGAGATGAGCACCGGCCCCTGGAGTCGGACACGACTGCACAAATGTGCGGGGGGAACCTTTACCTTTTACCTTTTACCCATCAAACATCTGCTCACCCCCCCCCCACCCTGAAGGGAAAGAAAAGGCAGGAGCTTGGGGCTTTGCCTGCAGATGCAACACCTGCTCTTTCGTCGGGGCTACTCAAAGGGAGCTGCAAAACCCCACGGCCAGCGTTCCCCTTCCAGGACCTGCACCTCAAGAGCTGGGAGGAGGAAGGAAAAGTTCCCTCTAATGGGGAAGCAAAGCAACAACAGCTCACTTTGCCACTGAGCATGGAATAAATTAACTCATTTCAGCCATCGCTGATGTCATGGAAATACAGAGTCCAAGGGCTGAATTCAAAGCTGATGTGGAAGTGCAACGTGTGGTTGAAAGAGACCAACAATTCCCTCCGCCTTTTAAGACCAGACCGAGCAGGGATTTAACAAATGATGAAGAGCTTGGCCCCCTTCACTGCCTGGCACCTTCTGAAGAGCTGCCGAGCTGCCACTGACTGGTGGCAGAGCCAGTCCTGCGTGGGACAGCCTTGGTTTCATTCTCCTTTACACCTTTTGTACCACTCGGTCCACGGATTCCGCCTTTCAAAAGGGGGGTTGGAAACGTGCTTCCGAGACGGGACAGTCTTGGGAAGAAAACCCTGGTTCTTCTCAGGTAAACCTGAGGTTTTACTCAGAGACTGGCCAATAGCATTTAGATCTGTTGACACCTTTGCATTATTTTCTAGAAGGTATAATTTGCAAATGAGGCTTTTACGTTTTGTTTGACTCATGTGCAGCGAGGTTTCTTTGCCTTCAGAACTACCAAATAACAGCCCAATAAATTTATGCAATTTCAGCGGGGGGAAAGGGTGTCAAGATCCTATTTGTTCTCTACCCTCATTCGTTCATATTCTTCTTTGATCCGGTTTGTTTGAATTGCTTTCTTTGTGAGTTGTTAAAAACTCTGTTTTAAATTTGCGGTGAGCTGCTTTGGAGACCTGGTTTATGGCTGAATGGAAAATTGTTGTATTAAAACAGAGCCCCAGCAAAGGAGTCCCTTGCAGGTATTACACCATTCCCACAGACCCCTCCCTCGAGCCCTCAGCTGCCTTGTGGAGCACCCCATGGTTATGCAAGCCTCTACGAGGGGGGGCGGCATGCTGCACAAACACAAGGCCCCCCTCGGACTGACCTGGAGACTCGCTCCTGAATCTGCCAGCTGTTGGCCACAGCGCTGGGGCCCAGCTGAGCTCGCCCTGCCAGGCAAGCTTCCACAACCCCACAGGAGGAGGTTCTGCCCAGTCCACACACAGGATCAGGTCGTGGCCCAAGGGTGGGGGGGAGGACCTCTTGCGGCCTCCTGGGACGGTTGGCCAAGACACTTTGGGGCTGAGGTTGAAAAACCCAAATAGTTGCTCCGCAGAGGAGACCCTCTAGGCAAGATTTGGCTGCAACACGTCCGCTTCCCTGACGCCACCCACCAGCTCCTAACTGGCTTCTGGACTTGCAGTTTGCGGGGCAACTGCCTAGCTTCTCAAGGAGGTCCCGATTCAGGGTTGCCGCTGGAATGGAGCTCACCACAACGTTTGGGAAGAACGTCCGGAAATAATTCCAGGAGCTCTGCAAAGCGGTGGTATTTGTCCTGGGGGTTGGTCTGCCTGTCCCCAGCCCGGAGGACGAGATACCCTGGGAAAGGTGCAGGCCCAGCCCCATTGCTCCTGCTGGAGGTGGCCGGCCGGCCGGCCGGCGGGCCCGGCTCTGGCAACAGGACAGGAGGTGCCTGCTGAGAAGGGCAGCTATTATCAGCGGCAAGGCAGCTGTTCGCTCCAAACATTTGCTTGGCGTGAATCAATATTGGCCTCTCCTGTAGTTTGCTTTGATGGTCTTGCCCCATATCTTGTTGACTAATGATGAACTCATGCTTTGTTCAGCTCTTCACGGCAGAAAGAAAACACTCGCACAAGCTAGGCAGGCATACTGTTTCCCAGGCTTTTGATTGAAGTTGTTGAGGGACCTGGCTAAACATCTTGGACCATCCACCAAAACCATTAAAACACACACACACACACACACAACTTTACAAAAGAGAATGTGTCCCGCTCACTGGGGTGTGTCTCTGCTGAACCACCCAAGCCCCAGCCATTCATCTCCTTACACAAGCTGCATCTGATTGCCGAGGGAAAGTAAACTTGGATCAAACTTCAGTTGTTCTGAGATCAGTCTAGAGTTTCTGTCTAAAGGGGACAGGATGGGGGTGAGGAAACGTAAATCATCCTGTGAGAAGGAAACAACAATGTGATTGCTTTGGAACAGAAACTACGGCTAAGCACCAGAGATTTACAAAGCTCTCCAAAAAGGAGCCAACTGCAATGTGGGATTAATATCCACCACCACCCCGCCCCACGCCACAACATGCAATGAATGATTGCTTTCCAGCTTCCCAAAATGACACCCAGAACCTGTGTTCCTGAGTAAATCTCAGTATGTTGCTGGACTTTTTCCACACAAGACTTGCCTGAAGGGATCAGTTCAGGTCAGACTAATCCAGTAATCCAGCACTCGGTCTCCAAGAGCCACCAACCAAGCAGTCCCGAGAAATTCCCAGGCCGAGAATCAAAAGGAGGCCCAACCATGGTTATAGCTACCGAATGCCAGGCCTAAGAGACACCCTGCAAGGCCTCCTGATTTTTGCTGCTATGGAACTTGGTTGAAGAATTAACTGCATTTTAGTTTGTATCTTGGTCTGGGAAACGTGAAGTAGAAATATTCTACCCAGCTGAATTAAGTTCTCCTCCGTCTCTGCTCATCCATGTCTTGTTCGCATTGTTCAGGAGAACTAATGGAACTCCTTCACACCTGAAGCTCCGTCTCCTTTGCTCAGCCACCCCACATTCTCCCTGCTAGCACGAAAACGCTGCCATTTTGCCTCCCTGGCAGCGAACACCCCGCTGGTTTTTGACCCAGCAGTGGAAAGGACGCGGAAGGCGCTCAAGCCCCACGGAGCCCCGTGGAAATGACTCACGGATCACAACTGCCTGCCCGTCTCCCCAGCCCACGCAGAGCAAGGGCTTACTTGGGACAAGCCCCCTGGGGGCCCCAGCCTGCCCCCCCCGCGCAACCAGCAGGGTTCAGCTCTGGCACCGCCATGGCCCTTGGCAAAGAGACGTGGCCCAGAGGAAGGTGGGTGGAACTGTGAAATAGCAGCGGTGCCACGCAGCTGATGGGCCGAAGAACAAAGGTCGAATGCGACGCACCCAGAGTGACGGGCAGAGCGGGCTACAAAGCAAGGGAGGTTTCAGGCACTGATGGAAAAGGGGGAGGAAAGCAGGACCCTCCTTGCCCCCCACCCCCGGCTCTTCAAATGCTGCTTTGCGGAAGAAGCGAACCGGCAGAAGACAAAGAAGAGCGTCTTCTTTATATGGAAGCAACCATCCATGGGGTGGAGAAGGTTGGGGCTCAAGGGAGGGCCGTTTTGCTGATTTCCCCCATTTCTGAATGCCTCGTGGTCAAGCACGACTTTGGGAAACACCAGAGCAGTATCTGGGTCCGTTTTGCAGCGCTGTCTCTAAGGAGCCATGGATGAAATCCGGTGATGGGGGACTGCGTGGAGAAGTGATCCGTGACGAGGGAGTTTGGCTACGAAGGTCCCTGGCTGCGTGCGAAAGGCTCCTGCACCACCCGGCCTCCACCTGCGAGAGGTGAGCCATGAACGGGGGGGGGGGGGGGGCTCGAAGGGGACACATCAAAGGGTCCCGGGGAGAGCATCCATTCCGGTGCCAGGCGGGAGGAGGAGGAACAGTCCCTGGAACCTGGAAATGCCAAAAAGACCGGGCCCAACGCTGTGACCATCAGTGGCTGACCACCGCGGAGCCCACTCGGCAACGCTGCAGACCTTAACTGCTAAATGCCTACGGGTTGCCAGCCCAGGCAGAGATCCTATTTTTCACATGTGTGGAATAATGGATAATAAACCCTCCTGAATTCGGCGGCACCTCCTTCTGAGCCAGGATGCAGCGGATCAAGGAGAACAACTACGCTTTTAAGGGCAAATGCTGCCTTGATTTCTAGCCTGCTGTGACAGAAGCGGGTGCTGAAAACGGACCTATTAATATGCAACTGGGCATAAAACAATTCTGGGGAAGGAGCTTCAGTGGCGAAGTGCAGGGTGGGCTCATGTTTAGCACTCCTTTCGTTACTGATGGGTCAAAGAAAGCAGCAATGCTGGGAGGGGGAGGAGGGGGCTTTGGGGCCCCAGAAAACTTGCCTCAGAGAGCGTCCTCCCACCCATCAGCCCTGAGGACCAGCAAGCCTCCTCCAGCACGGATCCAGGCCCCACCGGGGCGACTGCAGCACCCCGTCTTTTGGGACACTTTGCTGGTGGTCGTCCTGGGAAGGTGCTCGGTCGGTTAGCCGATCAGCTGCTGGGCACCAACCGCGGTGAGCGCTGGAGCGGAGTCACTCGGGCACCCAGCAGCAATTGCGAGGCCTGCGGGGAAGCCAGTGGGCTTTTCAGGGGCTCAGTGCTCCAAGGAGCAGCTATTCTTAAAACATCTCCTTGGAAGTGCGACTCTGCTGACTTGCTGCCGCAAGAATTCCACAGGGCAGGAAATCAAAAGCAACACGAAACAGTTTACACTCAAGTTGCATTAAAATATCCCAGCTGCTCCAGCTTTAGGTTCCTAGAGAATGGCCTTTTTTCATCCTGCAATGCTGTTCACTTCCTATTACCAGCTTTTCAAGGCAAACATTGAATTAGGGCAAAATCCAGAGCATTTTAATTTTAAACGCCTATTAAAAACGAAAGCCCTCTGGAATGACAGGGAACATTTATTTTGGCTGCAGTAGGCAGTTCTGAAACCAAACCCATCTGTGTTTTCTTCCCACAATAAGACAGCATCCTGTGTGAGAGTCTGTTTAACCAAAACACAGGCCGGAGGCGTTTACCAAATTCACCAGACACCTGACTTGGCGGGGACAGGCAGCTCCCCCGACTCTAAGGGAGCGCGGGGGGCGTGGGGGGCGTGGGTGGGAAGCACCAAAGAGCACCCTCCGTCACGGCAGGGCGAGTCATCAAAGGTGCCTGGCGGGGGGGAGGCAGCTGGCTGGGACCTCAAGACCCCACAAAGCAGGAGGGAAAAGGAAGGGATTGCATGCAAGTTATAGGAAGAGGCGCTGAAATGATTGGAAAGGCGGTTGAACATTGACCCCCAACCCTAACCCGGTTTGCACAAGATGACTTCCTGGCCTGGTAGACTCCTGGCTTCAGTTCCTGCATCCTTGCCAATCCCAGGGACATGGGCGATGCGCTCTCCTGCCCTGGCAACACGCTTACCTCTGTGGACCCCGTGAAGGCAACTTTATCGATCCCCACGTGAGAAGCAATTGCTGCCCCTACGGTGGGTCCGAATCCTGGCAAAATATTGACCACGCCTGGAGGAAACCCCGCCTGGCAAGAGAGAGGGAGAATGAGGGGCAGAAGAGCAGGTGGGGAGGGGGCCTGGGGCCACGCGGGTGCCAGGGGCTCCTTACCTCCTTGATGAGGGCGCCCAGGTGGAGGGCGGTGAGCGGGGTTTGTTCGGCCGGCTTGAGGACCACGGTGTTGCCGCAGCAAAGGGCGGGCGCAATCTTCCACGCAAACATCAGGAGTGGGAAGTTCCACTGCGCAATACAACCAAAATGCTTTTACTGTTGGGTTAGTCAGTGCATCAAAGAAAGGATGGCTAAACCAGTTGGCTGAGCCTGCAGCCTACGCCATGGCGTCGTTTTCATTCTTGCAGCAACATTCTCCCTCCTCTTATAGGGTCTTTGTTCTCAGGGGTCGGACAGGGGTGCATGCAAATCAAGCCAAAAGTCAAGTCAAACCAAGTTCCATGCAGAGAGGCAGCATGGCACATCCTTTCCCATCTCCCACTGAAGAGAATTGCCAGATAAAAGATGGCAATCCCTCGGGAATTCTCGGCACGTCCTTGTGCCGGTGAGCAGGGGAATAGTGTCCTCAAGAGTCCTGAAGTGTCACTTCAAGGGGCATCACCCCTTGTGGAGGGGGCTGCGAGCAAGCATGCGCTGGGTGCCCACGGACACTCCCTCTGCCCCCCTGGGCCCGGCCACACGTCTGCCAAGTGGGAGAAGGCCAGGCAGCTGAGAAGAAGCTACTACTCCTTCTTCCTCTATCTTTTGGTCTCACGGGGAGGGTAGTGGCAGCCACGGCTTGGGGCTCTCAAGGGTCAGCGTGGACCTCAGCCGGCACCAATTCTGCGGACCACTGCAGCGTCGTCTCCGCATACGTACGGCCACACGAAAGAAGGGCTCAGGGCCCGGCTCAGGTTGTGGGGCCGTGCGCTGATTCGGGAAGCGGTGTGCCCCAGTGGAGGAGATGGAGCCAGAAGGAAGAACGTGCGCGGCCCGGCTGGGAGAGTGGGGCCCAAGGGGAGGAAGGGACAACGGTGGCGGGGAGCCCCACTGGCCCTCCACCAGCTCAGCGCTGTGGCTGCCTCGGGCTCAACCCGAAAATAAATTGAGCAGAGGGATGTGACCAAATTGAACGACATTTCCCCAGAAACAAACCCTTTGTTGCCAGCAACTACAAGGTACGCTGTGGTTTGTGGTCAGACTTAGCCCGATGGAGAAACAGAAGGCCGCCGAGGCTTCAGCCAGGGCGGATGAGGGGCCCTCGGAGAAGGCGACCCCCTCCCCAAGGACAGCCCAGAGCCTGAGCCAAGCGAGGCAGAGGAATGAGAAGAACAACCTACTCTTGGCACAAATTCCATAATCAGGATCAAGGACTTTAAAACCGGCATGACGGTTTGTGATACGAATGAGCCACGGACCGCCTCAGTTGTGTCCCTGATATGGGAGGGGCCCTTCTGTTCCCAACAATTTCTTGCCCCAAACCCAGATCCGACCCACCCTGTACGATAAGCCTCGGAACGGGGGAGGGAGGGGGGAACAGACGTCAGACAAGCCAGGAGGCTGGGACGGGGGTCCCTTGATGCCACCTTGGGAGCCCTCTCGGTTGGAGCCCCTCTCCGCGTCCTTCCGCCCCCTTCCAGCCAAGGCCGCTGGCCTGAGGTGCTGCGGTTCCGCTGGACCCCCAGCGGTGTTTTCTGAGGGGGCAAAGTGGCAAGCTCTCCTCGGCCGGCACGGGGAAGGCCCTTCGGCCGGCCCTGCTCAGCGTCCCCTCCCGGGGCCCCCCGGAAGGCCGGCCAGAGTTGCAGGGGTGGGGGCATCTCAGGAAAGAAGGCAGAAGACGTAAAATCCACTGCCTCCCCGCTGGATGCCACAGCAGTTTGGACCGACAGTATTGGAGTTTGGAAGAAAAAAGACGGAACGCCTCCACGAGGTTTTTCTTTCTTTCTTTTTCTAAGAAAAGCTTCCCTTTCCCCCTCCTGGGCCGAGAGCCACCAAAGGCTGCCGGGTTGCTTGGCTTCGCTCCCTCCGGTCCTGGGAATTCTGAGGCCGGAGGCCTCCCCTAATCGCGCCGCTGCTCTGAAACTCTATTAAGATGTGCAAAGAAGCCGTCGCGGGGCCACGGCTGAAGATCGGCCAGCGGCGGGTTTTCCGGGCCTCCCCCCCCCCGGCCCGGCCCGGCCCGGCTTCCCCTAATGAGAAACACACCCGGGCCAGAGCCCCCTTCAAGGGAGCCGATTCCAATGAAAATAAATACGAGGTGCAAGCGGAGATACTCACGGGGATGATCTGTCCACACACGCCGATGGGCTCATGCCTCGTAAAGGTGAAATAATCTCCGTCTGGAAGAGAGGGGCCTGGTTACTCTCAAGAGCACTCGGCCCTGCCGTCCCCAAGAGGAACGGCCAGAGGGAGAAGAGCCGCGCTGATGGCGGCTGTGGGTGCAGAGAGAAAAGGAAGGCAGGCGCTGCCCAGGGGTCTCTGCGGAGCATCGCCTGGGGAAACCGGGGAGCCAGGCTTCTCCCATCCTCTGGCCCAAGCAAGCCCCCCCCCCCGGCTCCCCTACGCATTTCTTTCCGGGGCGCCCTCCGCTTCCCTGGCCAGATTCCAGCCAGATGCCCGTGGTCCGTCTGCCAGGGACTCCTGCCCGCGAGGATGGACCAGCCAAATCACCTCACCTGCTGGCTGATCCTGTTGGACTTCCTGGCTGCCCTGCACGAAGCGGACCCCGTTCCTATCCCTGCCTGGGAAGGTCCTCTTCCGGGGGAAAAGGCCCGGGTTTCAAAGGGCGGTCAGACCCCACCCCGTGCCTTTGCTCGAACGACAGACAACCAAGCGGGCCCTTGGTCAGACAGGGCCCGGAGGCTCCAGGCATCGCTTGCCTCGCAGAAGGCTGCAGCTGATCGCGGAGACGATGCCAGGGACAGCTGGCGAGTAACCGCCACTCAAAAGGTGCCCTACGTGGAGTGGAAATGAAAGCCCCCCCTGTTTGTTTCACTGAACTCCATCCATCAACGCGGCTTCGTTTGATAGCGCTGATGGGTCCTGACCAGGTCCTGAATCCTCTGCCCATCGATCCTGAGCTTTGGGGTTTTGAAAGAGGGAGGCAGCCATGATTTCAAGAATCCTGCCAGCCCCCCCTCCCCCCAACTTAATTGTCATCGTCTTCTCAACAAAGATGCCGTAAGGGTTTAGTCCCACTGCCTCCAGCTGGATCAGGGCATTGTGGGTATCACAGTCCACCACCACAGCTGGCGGGCCCTGGGTTATGGGGCTGCTCATGGCAGGGAAAGCTTTTCTGCCTCTTGATTATTTCCAGAGGAAGAACCTGGGTCCTCGGCCCGCTATGCTGCAGAAATGGCACGAGCCCAAGGCCACGCAACCGCCTGCGAGCTGGGGAGGCCACGTGGCCCAGCCCGGCGGGAAGGGTGCGCTTGGGGCAGTAACTCATGCAGAGCTACAGCCAGTGGCCTCCCCCCTCGCTTGGTGCCCGCCTGCCGTGGCTGGCCAGGAGGGAGGGCTCCTCCCCAGCCCCCCCCAGAGAGCTTCAGTCGAGCCCACCAGAAAGCTGCCAGGGGGAGGAACCCCGTTCTCGGGCGCCTGGGAAACACGGACGCCCCACAGCATCCCGGGGCCCAGCCTTGTCCCGGGTGCGCAACAAGCCCTCCTTTGGGGAGGAAGAAGAGGATCGCAGCCTCAGCGATCAGACCGGACCGGCCAGCTGGGATCTGCTTTCCAGGGCAGTGATGTTTTCAAGACACTCCAAGGAGCCAAATAAAGACCGGCCAGTTATCAGCAAAAAGGGAGTGGAGAAAGGAAGCCCAGAGCAGATAAGGGAAGCTGCCACCCGGCAGAGCAGGAGGGGGAGAGGGAGAGGCGGCTGGGGAGCTAATTAGTAAAAGGCCCGGGAGAGATAAAAGGAGACAGGACACCCTTCCCCTGCGCTGGATGGGAATGATGGAGTCCGACCGACCGGAGACATCTGGTGGGTCAGGCGGGGAGGGCCATGCCAGGCCCTGCAGCTGGAGCTGGCTGCTTCTTGGGCAGGGGCCGCCTCACCCCAGGGGGGTGCGTTCGGCTCGGGTTGTTGGGATGGGGCATTTTCTGGCCAATCCTACTTGGGGTCTGGGGAGCCGAGGGGCGTCTCTGGAAGCCAACGGGACCTCAGAAGGAAAAGCAGCTCTCGGGGAGTCATTCTCACCGCTCTTCCAGCTTCCGAGGCAACAGGAAGAGGGTGGGCGGCTCTCGAGGAATTTTGAGAAATGGAGCCGTGGCAGCTAGCAGGGCCTTCCCTGTCTCAGATCTCCAAAGACACTGTTTTAAAATGCAGTTGCAGAAGAGCAAGCTCCTCATGCCCCGAACGGAGCTGGGCCCCTGGCCAGGGCCCGCTGGTGCCCGCTCCTTCCAGTGGCGCAATGCCCTGCCGAAGCAGCCAGGGACTGTGTGGGGTACTGCTCCCAGCAAAGCTGGGTGGGAATGCCAGGGGCTGCCTGCCAAGGGGGAGGCTTTACCTCTCAGCTAAGGGAGGGGGGAACCCCATGAAAACCCACCTCAGTGGTGGGCATTGGGGCACTCAGGAACTTTCCTTGGGGGCTCCTGGACTTTTGGTTTTCATCAGCCTGTTTGCCTGGCCAGTTTCACCCAGTTGGTACGTGGCCACCCACCGCCTCGGGACGGGGGCCCAGATGGCGAACCGAATCCTGGCTTGGGGTCGGGCAAGGCCAAATCATCTGACTGGGCCCAACCTGCGCATTGTTCCTCCTCTATGAGCAGTTTCTCTTGTGCAAGGACTTCCAAAGCTCAAGACGGCCCTTGGGGGCACCTTTTTCTCACACTCAAGATCTGCAATTTGACAGACAAATTTAATAGACTTCCCTTGTGCGGAAGGGTTTACGGAGAGGACGGAGATTAAAGTCAGGCGTCTCCTCCATACCTTGCCTGCCCACCTGATGTGCACTATAAAATGGGTGTTTGTGAGGCCAAGTAACAACGCTTGACAAAAATAGACCACTTTGCCCAAACATTGATCTTTCTGGAGCTGGGAATTGCCCTTCTGGGCGGAAACTGAGCAGGCCATGCTGAACGTTTTACTGTTTCCATAAAACCTCTGAAACTCCACAGCAATTAAGAGAACCCTACTTTAACCTGGTGCAGAGAGCATCAGACCCGTCGGTGGTTCTCATCTGGTTGCCTTTTCAGCAGGTCCGCCTGCCATCCCAGGGAAAGGTGGCTGGAGGGATGAACCGGGATGCTAAGCAGGATCTGACAAAAGGGGCCAGGACAGCCAGGCCGAGAGACCAGGGACGTGAAAGGCCACCTTTGGCCGTCCAGCGGAGGACTGCCCACGGTCCACTCAGGAGTAACAGGTTTCGTGTCAGAGCTGGTGCTTGACCTTGAAATGGCAAACGTGCCAACAGTCCACCCAGCTCTGAAGTTAAGGAAAAACGGATCTCCGTGTTCAGAGGCAGTGCCCTGCCTGGGAGTCTACATGGCAGCTCCACGCAGTTGCCGCAGCACGTGACTGAGGATATGCGCCCGGTCTCCTTTGAGGAAGAACAAGGGCATGGCAGATTCAGGGCAGAGAACTTACCCACCGGGATGGTCAGCCCGTGAATCTTGTCTGCCCAACCGGCGAAATACCGCAAGGTCTTGACGACGCCATGAAGGTCAACGTAGAATGCCTGGAGGAATGGCTTCCCGCTGTTCAGCGACTCCATGGTCTGGAAGGCCAACAGGGAACGCATGAGGACTCCACCACAGAAATCAATGCTTAGTCACCAAGTTGGCAACGGAAACAGCCATGAGGCGTGTCAGGCGGGGACGGACAGCGCCTGGCGCAAGAGACTGGTTCTGGACGAGTTGGGCCGCCAAAACTGTGGCCATGCCAGAACGCACTCATGTGTCTAGTCCACATGAAGAGAGGTGGTGCAGAGCTTCCCCAGATGGCCGATCCAGCCGAATGCCCCCCAGAGGCCTAACAAAGGAGCAGTTTAGGCCCAGGCCAACTGGGCTTCGTAGGACGCTGATGTGACTCAGGCGGAGCGCCTCCCTTGCAAGCTGAACATCCTGAGACATCACTGGCGGTGCGGCTGCTCAGGATACGCAGCCTGCGGCCCGGCATCGGGCACTCCTGCCAGTCTTGTCCTGGGGGGTGCACTGCCCCTTTTCACCGGGCCCCTCAGAGCCCTCCCAGCCAGCTATTCCCTGAAAGGAGGCGGAGTGACACAGAAGCCCCGCTGTGCCCGGTCTCCCAGGGTGGGATCTGCCCAGGACACGCTGCCCCGAGATGCCATCCGCCCGTCCCTCTGCGGCTCCAGCAGAAGGCAAAATGGCGCTGTCTCGATGCCGAGTTGGAGCTCAGAAAGAGGGGCTGGGTGTGCCCCTCCAGGGAGGGCTGAAGCAGGTCCTCGAGAGTGCCCGCCTCGGCTGCCCGAGGCCCCTCTGGCCGTGGAGATATCTTCCGTGCCCCACTCTTCCCCACAGAGGCTCAAAACCAATCAAAACAAGCCGCAGGCCCTTGTTTAAGGGGATATTCCCATCTTCCTCTTAAGGAGCCCCATAAAACGTTTGCGGCGATCACTTAAATCACTTTTAAGAGGCACCATTATCTGCCCATGATGGTTGCCGGCAGAGGAAATGCATCCGTGGAAGCCGCTGGGCGAGAGCCATAAATCCCGTCGGTGCACAGAAGTGCAGTCACTCCATTCCAAGTGGGGCCGGCAGCCTCGCATGTGGCAGACCCCGTTCAACAAAGGTTTGGCTCAGGAACCACAAATCCAGCCACCGGCAGACGGCCGGCTTCATTTGCTGAGCCCTTCCCTTCTCCCTGTGGTGATTTTACAGCGTACGCTGGTGGTAAGATGATTTAAGTGTTGACAAAGCTGGAATTAAGATGTTTGCTGGCTTAGTTCAAAGCACTTGACATGTGGAAAATAACATTAGGAATGCCACCGTGTCGGGGCTAACCACGTGCTCCAGCACAGTGCGCCTGAACCGTGCAGCTCAGCGTCTTTTGGCACACCGGACGGGGGGAACCCAGGTCTGCTCAGGTCTGAACATTACTGCTCGGGCACAATTGTCGGCAACTTCGGCCGCTCAACCGGGACCTACCGTACCCCCAGAGCCCTCTAAGGGCCCCCCGAGAACATCGGTCGAGGAGAAGCAGTGGGAGGATCTGCCCAGGAGGACTTGGGGGCACCAGGCGGTGCTTAAGGTAGAGGTGGGACCCAGCGGGCTTGGCTGCTGGTGGCACCCCGGCACACGTCCCGCCCTCAGAACTGCATCCCCAGAGATGTCAGAGCCCATCTGGAGGGGGCAAAAACTTTGGGTGGGCCAGGAGGCAGCAGCCCGTTCTTGCAGGACCCTGCCGGGACCCCCCGGGACCCTAGCTGCCCTTCGCCTCACCTCCCACGTGGGGGGGGGGGGTCGGGGGTCCTCAGGAGGCTTAAAAAAGTCAGGGTGGCATCCACAACCAGACAGCACAACCATGGATCAAAGACCCCCCTTTTTTATGTGTGTGGTGCAACATCCGCTAACTGGTGACATTAATTATCCTGGATGATTAAAAAAGTTAGAAGGGCCCCCCACCCGCGTCTGCGCCCCCTACTCACGGCGAGGAGGGCCCGGTCTCGCTCCACCAGGTCGGCCAGCTTCTCCAGGAGGCGTCCTCGTTCGGAGGCGTCCATCCTCCGCCAGACTGAGCCCAGCGAGAAGGCCAGCCGAGCGGCCCCCACCGCCTTGTCCGCGTCCGCCTGCAGAAGGGGGGGGGCCCGGGTGGGTCGGGGGGCTTAGCAAGAGGGAGGTGCCCCAAGAGCCGCCACCCTCGGGGGCAGCATGGCGTCGGGGGCAGGGTCACAGGGGGAGGCAAGCGAGCAAGGAGGGCCGTCGCCTACCACTTTCGGGGCTCCCGGCCAAAGGGGAGGCTGGTCGGGGCCACCCGCGGAAAGGGATCCTTGCCAGCAACGCTCCAGGGATCCTGCTCCTTCCCAGCCCATCCGGAAAGACAGGGGGTCCGGAAGCTGTTCCAGGTAGATGGGGGGTCTCGCCTGCCTGCACTCGGCAGCACAGCAGTGGCCCCCGAGGGAGGCCCTTCCCTGGCGGCTGGGCTGCCCCAGAGCCGCCTCGGCTGGCCGGCACAGGACCACCCCACCCACGGCTCCAGGGCCTGACGGGGCTCGGGGGCAGCCAAGCAGGCTCTGCCTGCAGGCCAGGCCCCTCAGCGCTTTGGGCCCCCGTCAGAAAGCAGCCCCCGGCCGTTTCTAGGCCCTTCCTGACCATGGTGGCCGGCCATTTTTCTCTCAGGCTGACTTGCCTCGCAGGACTGTTGTGGGGAGATAACGAGGGGAGACCCCCACTCGGCAGCTCAAATGCCATCGATCTTTACCTTGTCGGCTTCCTGCACATCGCAGATCTGCTCTCCTGTTGCGGGATTGAATACAGGAAACATTTTCCCACTCTCTGAGTTCTGCCACTCATTGTTGATAAAAATCTGAAATGGGAAGAAAAGAGTGGGGGTTTTCATTTCTGGCTAAAAGGCAGAGATTGCGGTTCGTTTTTCACCTTCCTCTGCTTTGGGCGGTGCTGGCAAACGTCCCCCTGCCCCCCCTAAAGAAGCCTTTCCCCACAGAGCATCTCCTTCCCAAACCCAAAACCCTTCAGGACTGCAATACCCATCATCCCCAGTCACATTACGTTCCCCCGGGGGTCAGGGGGGCTGTAGTTCCACTTGCAGGGAAGGCCACCCGGTCGGGAAAGGCTCTCGAGGCTGATTTGTGGGTCCTTTTCCGTGAGCCTGGACAGATGTTGCCATTAAGGATGGCGTCCTGCGCTGCTGCCCGCCTGGGGTTTTTTATTTGCCACTGACAGAGAGACCCCATCGCTGTTGCCTCACCTTAGTGAAGCTGGCAGGATCAGGGCCCTCTCCATCCGCCCCCCAAGCCCCCGAGGCGGATCCCGCCTTTTCTTGGGCTGGGACTTCCGGTCATCGCAAGCGGCCACAACGGAGGGGGGATTTGTGCCCCTGAACCCCCCAAGAAAAGACAAGACAACATCCAGGAAGCCCAAGGGGGGGCTGGCAGGAGCTGAAACGTCCCCAGAAGCGGCCGAGACCCAACGGGCCTTTCCCGCCGAGGCTGCCGCTGAGCAGAGCGGAGATGCCCTCTCGGGGTTCTGGATCGCAGCCCCGGAAAGGGCTGGGACGACGGGCCTCGAATCTCGGAGCGCGGGAAAAGGAGGCCGGAGGCATTGCTACTGTTAATGGTTAACGTTCGCGTCTTCCTGTCCCACGTTGTATAAACACAGGCTTCGCCAGATCATTTCTGTAAACGGAGTGCCTTCAGATTGGCAGTAAAATGGGAATATTTACTCTCTCCTCCATATAAAGAGCGTCCTCCAATCTCTTGGAAAGGTTTCAAGTCCTGAAATCCAGCAGCTGGCGGCTTTACAAGCCTGACCTCATGCTGAAATAACTCACTTTTGGGGAGCTTTCGGCGTTTGGTGTCAGGTCGTGCCATTCCCCCCGCCCCCTCCCCACCGAGACACAGATTCTTCAGCGATAAATTAGGCTTTGCCAGCGCTTTTTAAGAACTCGCCCAATTCCAGCGGACGTTGATTAAATGTTGAGAGCTGTACATTTGATCTGACTTTCATTAGGGCCAGTTCGTAAAAATGCCACCGGCTTGGACAAGCGATGACACATTGTGCGAACAAGGGATCCCTGCGAAGCCTCAAATGGGGTTTTCATTCCACTCGTTTGTTTTGTTCTTATTTATTGCGACCATTGTAGTGGGCACCTCTAAATCAAGGGGGCTATTTGACAGCAAATGTTGCTATCGGTGAATTATATATAGCTCATCCCCAAGACCAGATGAAGAAAGGGATAACCCCAGGGAAAAAAGGGCCCCTTTGTAAATCACATGGAGATTGGCAACGCCCAGAGTGGGCATTGTTCCTTCTCAACTGGGAAAGCTCTCCGGCCGGCCAGCACGATTGCCCTGGAATCAATGTTAATTAAGGCTGGCTGTAACCATAAATCAGCCCTGGGATTTTTACAGCTTAATTCAGCCTTAAGTGAGTGTGTGTGTGTGTGAATATATGGATGGTAACTGATTAACCAAGTTTCCCAAGAGTTGCGAGGTCATGTGTTTTGATTTGAACCCAGAGTTGGGGTGTGAAAACAAGGGGAGGGGGCGGACCCTGGTTTAGCCGTGGGCATTGTGACCGAACAAGCACTGGCTCTGCGGGGGCACGCTCTGTGAGGCTGGGGGGCAGCGGGTGGCATGGCCTGGCGGGGACAGGATCAAGCAAAAGGCTTCATCTAGGTGGGAAAGCCGGGAATCTGTGCCACCCAGCTCCGTGGATCCCGGGAGCCTGGCGCTGAACCCTGTTGCGACCTTCTCTAGGCTTCTTCCCCGCAGGGCTTCACCAGCCTTGGGGAGAGGAAGGAGCTGGCCTTCCTCGGTGGCTCTTACAAGGGAAGAAAGACCAGCTGCGGGGGGGGGGGGGGTTGTCCAGGGCAACCTCCACCCACTGCCTGGGATTTGGCAGAGTGTCGGAGGGCCTGGAAGGCAGGAGGGCCTGCAGGCAAACCCTCCTTGCCAGCCCAACCAGCCCTCTTCCAGGGAGGGGGGCACCTGGCATCTGTAAGGTCTCTCTGTCCAGCGGCCCTGGGGAGGGAAAAAGGGTCTCCCACCACGTGGCCCCTTTCCTGCCCTCCCAAGAGCCGGATGGCAACCGTAATGGGCTTGGAGGGGGCTCTGCTCAGATTGCTCCCTCTCCCTGGCCGGGCCACGCTGGCAACAGCCCTGGCATCCTCTCCATGCACCAAGTACAGGGAAAGGACCAGCTTGCCCCCCCCCCTCTCTTGGGCAGGTCCTCAGTCAACTGGCTGTTCCTAACAGCCTCAATTCAACAAAAGGCGCCTGAGCAGGCGGCTTGAGGCACCATCGGCATTGACTTGGAGTCAGCGGATGGCCCAGCTCTGCCCTCTTAACAGGCGTCTCACTTGCCCAGAGCTCTCCCTCGAGGCACCAACGACCAGGCTCAAGTTGTCCTACTTTGGACAGTTACGCAAAGACCCAGCTCTCTGGAGAAGGCTCTGATGCTGGGAAAGGTGGAGGGAAAGAGAAGAGCTGCTTGCATGGTAATCTTAACGATCGATCCTCCTTTAGATGATAAAGGGACTTAGAAATAACATCTCAAAATAACCATGACCTAGCCCCAGGTGCAAGGTCACACAGCCACCTAGAAACATATTTAAGGATTCCCTTACCAACTTTGCTCAGACTGAAGAAGCTCCTTGGATAAGGAGCGAAACGTTTCCACTGAGAAAATAGAAATCCAGTTGACATGATTCAAGCTACAGACAATTCCACCTGGATGACTGAGAACCTTCATAGACATACTTGCTATGGCCTGCTCTTCACGGAATGCAGCCCGGAGAGACCTCCACGTTCCTCTGGAAGACAACCCTTTTCTTTTAAATGGAAACCTTTACAGAGAGAGATGGAGAGCACTGGTGGACATTTAGCCCCCGTGTTAAACGTTGCTGTCGGGCTGGCAAGCTGTGGGGCTCCCCCTTTCCTTTCCTGGAAGAAGGCGCTCACGTGCTGCGTGTGGTGTGGGACCCTCCTTCGTGCTGCTCGTGATGATGTCACCAGGCTTCTTCTCGGACCGGCCAGCAAGAGCCGTGGCCTCTGGTCAGCAGAGAAGACTGAACGCACTTCCCCGGCCCTTGGAGGTGGAATTCTTTTCCTTGGTTTTCATAAACCACGTTCTTGTGCTTTTTGCAATTCCAGAATGTCTTTTTCCTCCTTCAGTACCGGAAAGGGATTTTAACATCCACATAATAACAGGTTCCCATAGGGGAGAAGCGGGTTTTTGGATGAATCAGAATTCCCTAGTTGCATTGATTTAGTAGCTGGTTGCAGTTTCAATTCCATCAAAGTGATTCCTTTTTCATATGATGCTTGATCCTCCGAGAGCTTTCAAGGCCAAACCTGTAAAACTGGAGGGGGGGGGGGGGACAAATGCCAGAGACACTTCTAGACGAATCACAGCTGTTTGGCCCCAAGCGTCCGTCCCGTGGCTGAAGAGCTGAGTACATAATGGTACTTTTTTGGGACAATTTTGAAAGCACGCAAAAAATGCAGCAGCTTGCATTTCCCTTGGTAAGTATTTCATAATCCTGCTGATGCTGGGCCAGCACCTGTGTCTCTGGACATACTCTAGCCGTCATGTTCTCACTCTGGGCAAATGTTTCGTGAAGTCTGGTGCTAAAAGAGTCCTTGCTGTTCCAAAGGCCGGTTCGTGATGCCTCTGAATTTCTGAGAATTCATCTGCTGTTGGCCTTGTAGCTGCCCTGATCCAACACAAAAGTACCATTTCCTGGCAGAGAAGACATGACATTTCTGGGGATCAGCAAAACAGCTACAGCTGCAGAAGATTTCTTCCATGTGGAGATGTGACATCCCTGTTCCAAGTAGTCCTCCACCTTCTCTTGCGGAGGTTGGGACCTTCCTGGTCTTTGCACTTCGCTTGAGGAACAGATCGGTGGTGTTGGGACGGGAACGCTTGCTTGGAATTAGCTTGGCACTTTAGGAGTCCAGACAGCCCCGAACAATGGGACAGTAACACCCCCATTCTGTGGGCAAGACAAGTCCTCTTCAGGCCGCGTCCTCTCCATCCAAAGGAAGACAATCGTGGGGACATTTTGGCCACAGACACAGGAAGCCATGGACGCCATATTGGCCCGTCTCTAGGCCCACCATTTTCTGCCAACAGGCCCTTGAGAATGCGACGGACTGAGCCCAACACTTTGGCTGTGTGTTTGCATATTAAGGGCTCACATGAGACACTGAATAATAAATTAACCACATAAGCTAGTTTGGTGCCAGACAGTCTGTGGTTCCAATGTGGTCCTTTTTGCCTAGAAAAACGGGCCCTTGTGGTAAGTGCCAATGCCACAGGAGGGGTGTCATAGCTGCAAAGACTCATGGAGGCCCCCCTCTGAGCAGAGACCCCGGACCGAAGAAGAGGCAGAGGGGCTGGTCAGCAGAGAGAGGTTTCCTGCTTCTTTGGAGAGGCTGTGGCAGGAGAGGAGAAGATGGAGGGCCACAGAGAACGAGGGGGAGACATGGCGGGTGGGGGGAATATCGACGGCTGGCTCTCCCAGGCCCACAGCTGGGGCAAGAACAGATGCAGGGAGGGGCTTTCTGCACATCACACCCAATTCATAACCTCCACTTTGGTGAGGCAGAGAAAGAACCAGCGCTTTAGCGCCCTCAAAAGAGGAGGGGGAACACGCGGTTGCTGGTCCTGCGTCTGGGTTCAAGTCTGGGGACCCCAAGGCTGCTTGCAGGGAGCAGCTTTACACACACCGGACCCTGCTGGGGGAGTTTCCTGGCGGATTGGGCCCCTTTTCAGCAACCCCGGGTTGAATTATGCCTCTCTGTGTTATTTTAGGTGAAGAGAGTAATTCTAGCCTTCCTGTTAACAATCAGCTTCTGAAAATGCTGTTCTTTACTGGAGAACACATCGTTTTAAGGAGGACACGATCTCTCTCAATATTTATCTCTTAAAAAGCAAAACAAAGAAAGGCCATGGGAAAAAGACGGGGGGAAGCCCCCAATTCCGCCCGGCTTGGAAGCCTTCTTCCAAGCGCAGATGAGAAACGGCTGGAATGCTGGCCCCGTCCTTCCCGGCCCCCTTCGGCCTGATCGCTCTCCCTTGCATGATAAATCACCGGCAAAGCTTCTACCTTGGCCCGTTTGATCTCAGCGCAGCAAGACTCGGTTTTGATGTGAAGAACTCCAGATCTGTTGGGTCAGAGACAAAGAGCAGAGCCCCATGACCTGTGAAGGCCGGCCCAGCGGACAGCCAGCTCACCTCCTTCGTGCTTTTCCAAGCAGAGTCTATCTGGGGGCTTTATGACCGAGCCAGACAGAAGAATTCGCTGGCCCAAGTGCCCTTTCCAGCACCTTGCCCAGCGTTCCTCCGGGCTTCTGCCAGGGCTGCAGACGTGAAGCTTGCACATATGGCTTCCATTAGCCCCCACCCCCACCCCAAGACGCACCCAGATTTCTTCTTATGGGCAGAAGCATCTTCTCGGCGTTTGCACACTTACGGACTTAGAAGGGTTCCTGCCCCATTGACAGAGCTGGGCCCAAGTGGCAGAGCCCCAGAAGTGCTCAAACTGGGTCTGTCCTCTGCGGTAGAGCTCAGCCGACAGCCGTAATTAAACGGGGGGGGGGGAGGCTCCGAAGGAGGGCCGCTTTGGATCCATCCAGATTGGATTACCCTGGTGCCTTGGCTCGTGCCACCTGCGATCCATTTGGTGAAAGGAACTGAGCAATTCCCGGCAGTCACGTGGCGTGGGGGGTCTCTTCCACCCCTTCCCAGGTTGTCCACAGATCCTTCCTTTCCCATTCATGTCCTCTTCCCCGACTTTAGGCCCGTATGAGGGATTCGGGGCCTGCGGAGCGTCCAGATTCCCAGAGTGACACTCCAGATGTCTCCAGGGGACTTGCAAAAGCGACTGGTAGGCCAAGGGTGCACATTTAGCCCTCTGGACCCTCCATGAATTGCTGTCATCTCTCCAGCGGATGCCACATCTTGGGGCGGCGAATTCCACCAGGTGACGGCGGCGTTTCCCAAGCATCCCCTCCTGAGAACAATGAACGGAGCAAATAGAAACACTCTGCAGAATCCCAAAACAAAGCCAAATGGGGTGTATTTAAAGCAAATTTGTGCTCCCCAATAAAAGCCAGTGTGGGGAAAAAAAGATTCCTATTTATCTACAAATTCTAAGGGATGGATGGCCCTTAGCGCCTACACAAAAATAAGACATCTTAATCTTTGTCGAGTGTGCAACATGAAGTACGTGGCGGGAGGGAGGCGGAGGCAGAGGAACTCAATACCTGGATATTTTTGTTTTAAAAAAACTCCGTTAAAAAAAAGAGGATCCCCCCCAACAGAATACCGTCTATCTGCAAAAATGAGCAACCATCTCATCTAAAAGATTTCTCTTGTTCTCCTTGCGGAAATCGGGTTTCCTCGTCCTGTCACGGTTAAGTCAAAGAGCCACGGGCTGTGAATTAATCCGCAGATGGAAGCCAGGACAGAAAGGGATGGAAAGGCAGAAAGAAGAGGGCTGCTGGCGCATCCTTTTACCGACGGGTTTTTGTTCTTTCTAACACGGTGCCTGTAAGTTCTTTGGTGTTTCCAGCTCCTTTTCTTGCATGGCCCTAAAAGGGAGTGACGGGATGGGTGTTACTCAGGCGCGTCTGGCCTACAAGCATCGATGTCCTTCGAGGGGTGGGAGGTGGGTAGGCCGACCCAGAGACAACGGTCCCCTTGGAAACTCCCCTTCACAAGCCCCTCTGAAATGAGCAGAGCTGGCTGGCGAGAAGCGGGCACGGCTCCACAGGCACTGAGGGCGTCAGCTGAACAGTGAAGGCCTTCCAGGTCAGTGGAATCGGAGCGTCGGCCTCTTCAGGCTCCCCTTTCCGGCCGTTCCGGATACCTCCTCGCAGCATCACACGGAAGAGATGGACAACGGCAAAACAGACCTTAGGCTCCGCTGGGGATTGAGGTCCAATTCTGGTCACAGAAATCTGCCGGAATCTCCTTCCTGGGGAGAGGAAGGCTGCCCGAACCCCCCAGCTCAGGAGACAAAGCTCAGCCAAATGGCGAAGGACGGGTGGGCGTGAGGCCGCCGAACCCTGCAGAAGCACGTGCTAACCTTAGTCTCGTGAAACTCATAGCACGAGTGTGACGTGCCCGGCATCAAGGACCCGAAGCTAGGCACGTTGGGTGCACGCTGCGTTTCAGGCTGCAACAAAAAGCACCCTTCCCCATTTGGCTCTGCAGAAGCAGAGCTCGGCAACAGCTGTTGACAGTTTGGAAGCGAGGGTCCCCCGGTCCAAGCCTGTGCCCGGAAAACTTTGTCCTGGCCCGGCCTTGTGTTGCCCAGAACGAAAGCGAACGCGTGTCCCGAGTGCCATATTATTCGGATGAGCCTCCAGGAGGACAGCCTCACCCCGTGCAGCTCCCTCGCCAGCACCCAGACCGAGGGTCGCCACGGCCTTCGCCCCTCGGTGGCCAGAACCAGAAACTCCACACCAGCCCTTCCCCCCGCCCCCGCAAAGAATGTGGGGCGAGCCCAGACCGGCCCGGACTGTGGGCTGTTCCGCCGCATCTGGCCCTCCTCTTCTCTGCAGCTGCCTGCCCTACTTTCCTCGTGAAAACGCCTGGTGCTGGATGAGCAGCATCCGAGCCGCACCACTCGGCCCAAGATTGCGCTGCAGGCGGCCTCCGCAGCAACGAGGCGTCGTCGTCCCGGGGGGCCTGCAGCTGCACAGCAGGAGCAAGGAAGAAGAACAGCCTCTCGGCTTCTCTCCGGCTGGCTGCCGTGGCTCCATCCAGGGGACACTGAGGTGGAGGCTCAGCCACTGGTGGCAGAGTCACAGAGGGGGCAGGAAGGAGACTCCTGGGCCCAGGCAAGGGCACCGGTTCCAAAAGGTGATGCATCCCCCTCGTTTCCTGCAGCGGCCAAAGGCTCATTCTCGGCTCCAGATTTTGACCCCGCTCAAAAGACTCCCGGGAAGCCACCAGCATCATGCACAAGCACAGCGGCACCCCTGCGTGTCTCATGATCCTGGCCACCAGCATCTGGAGGCACCTGATGCTGGAACCAGACCCCGTGGCCTGTTTGGCTTTAGCTTGACACAGCACGGAAACCCAGCTGTTGTGGTTTCCAAAACAGGGTTAACGGCTGTACCTAGGCCAATTCTGGATTATTCAACAAACCATAGTTACGTGGGGCGTAGTGCCCTGTGAGAATACAGCTAATGGGTATCTAATCCCACTGTAAAGACGTTGGCACTAATTGCCAGCTTGGTGTCCCCGGTTGCTAATTCAACCATTAACACGGGGACG
This sequence comes from Charina bottae, assembly GCA_023362775.1. Taxonomy (NCBI): domain Eukaryota; kingdom Metazoa; phylum Chordata; class Lepidosauria; order Squamata; family Charinaidae; genus Charina; species Charina bottae. The sequence goes on along the minus strand of JALMGJ010000010.1, from coordinate 23,826,957 downwards.
GTGGTGCCCTCCATTCTCTCCTGCCCAGCAACCGGCACTGAAAGGCATTTACTTGATTCTGCTGGGGACTCAGGCAACATTTTACAGGCAGGCAGACTATAAAAAGCTAAAATTAATTCGACATCCATCTGGCAGTCAAAGGCCTTCACCTGCTCGCCCGGAATGGTTGGTGGCCACCAGAGGCAGCAGGAAGACCCCCCAGACTCGAGTTAACCTGGGCCGGGTCGTTTGTCTTGCAGCGAGAGCCGGGATGCACATATCGCGCATATTGGATCGATAAATCCCACCACATTTTTCAGCCATTTGCCCCGTGTCGCTTAATGGGAAGCTGTTTCATTTTGATGCTCTCCTCCACTTTGCATAGATCTTTGCTGCTTAGTTATTTATTGAATGTAGGTCTCGCCACAATTTCATGACTCTCAGCAGGGTGCAAGATATGAAAAAGGGAAATGAAAACCTACATCGTAAGATTGAATTATAAGAAAATAAAAACTAAAGGAGAGAAAATGCATTAACCACCACACGCACCAGAACACTAAAAATAAAAAGTAAAAGATGGCGCAGGACGTGAAAATCACCGGAAAAGCTCAGTTTTTAAGAGCTTCGAGGAGGGGATCAGCTGGGTCTCCCCAGGGAGACGGTGCCTTGTAGCCTTGGCCCCGTCACCTCCCAGAAGTGTGGGAGGGCTGAGTTTCTGCTGAGATCTTGTGCAAAGACCTTTGGAGTCCCACGATCAAGCAGAAATATGAAATTAGGCATAAAACAGCTGTTCGGAAGGCAACAAACCGGTAACCTCTGTGGAAGACCCAGAAGGTTGAATACAAAAGTGGCCATTATTGGACGTGCAAAATGGGAGGGAGATGTTCTCTGATGCCAACAAAGAGGGAAGCCCAAGGCCAAGTTAAGGCACCGGGCTAGAAACCGGGAGACTGTGAGTTCTAGTCCCGCCTTAGGCAGGAAAGCCGGCTGGGTGACCTTGGGCCAGTCCCTGTCTCTCAGCCCTAGGAAGGAGCCAATGGCAAACCAGGAGACTGAGAGTTCTAGTTCCGCCTTAGGCATGAAAGCCGCTGGGTGACCTTGGGCCAGTCCCTGTCTCTCAGCCCTAGGAAGGAGCCAATGGCAAACCAGGAGACTGAGAGTTCTAGTTCCGCCTTAGGCATGAAAGCCGCTGGGTGACCTTGGGCCAGTCCCTCTCTCTCAGCCCTAGGAAGGAGCCAATGGCAAACCAGGAGACTGAGAGTTCTAGTCCCGCCTTAAGCAGGAAAGCCGGCTGGGTGACCTTGGGCCAGTCCCTGTCTCTCAGCCCTAGGAAGGAGCCAATGGCAAACTGGGAGACTGTGAGTTCTAGTCCCGCCTTAGGCAGGAAAGCCGGCTGGGTGACCTTGGGCCAGTCCCTGTCTCTCAGCCCTAGGAAGGAGCCAATGGCAAACCAGGAGACTGAGAGTTCTAGTTCCGCCTTAGGCATGAAAGCCGCTGGGTGACCTTGGGCCAGTCCCTGTCTCTCAGCCCTAGGAAGGAGCCAATGGCAAACCAGGAGACTGAGAGTTCTAGTTCCGCCTTAGGCATGAAAGCCGCTGGGTGACCTTGGGCCAGTCCCTCTCTCTCAGCCCTAGGAAGGAGCCAATGGCAAACCAGGAGACTGAGAGTTCTAGTCCCGCCTTAGGCATGAAAGCCGGCTGGGTGACCTTGGGCCAGTCACACTCTCTCAGCCCAACTCACCTCACAGGGTTGTTGTTGTGGGGAGAATAGGAGGAAGGAGTATTAGGCATGTTCGCCGCCTTGAGTTATTTATAAAAATAATAAAGGCGGGATAGAAAATAAATAAATAATAAAATAAAATAAAAGGCCCAGGCTGTCCTCTGCCAGGGAGCAGTGACTCCCCGGTCCTTCCTGCAAGGAAGCCGAGTGGGCCGTGCCCACCCCAGGGCTGGGCTTTCGATTGCCGGCACTTGGATGGGCACCAACATCTGCCAGCCGGAGACAGGCTGCCCAGGCCTTTCCCCTTGGGCCGGCCATTCTCAGAAGCCTTTCCCCCTCCGGAATTCAGCTTCAAGTGTTTCCAAGTCTGAGGCTCACCGTCCCCTTTTACCATTCTGCAAAGGTATTAAGCATTTCCTATTTTATCCTCGTCCCTTTCCAGACCCTTTTCAACACTGCTGATGCTACCATTGTGATTGTTTCAACCTTTGCTTCAAAAAGAAAAGAAAAAGAGCAAATGCCTATTAAAACGAGAGAAGCTTGAACACATAAATTGGAGTGATCTGGACTGTTTCATGGCAAGAAAAAAAAGGAGAGACATCTCCCGAAACCCACCGGATGGAGAAGATGCGGTGGCATCCCGCTACTCCCAGCTATAAACCATGTAGGGAGGACAGGGCGGGGGGAGGAATTCCAGTTTCCGTCAGCACAGCCGTCTGCCTTGGGAACTCGGCAGCGCGGAGGAGTCTCCGGGAGTGAACCACGGGCCCCCTTGGCAGCGGTGGCTCTTGGAAGCTGGGCCGGGCCGGCCAGGGGGAGCCCCCTGCTGCCAAGCGGTGACCGACCGGTGGATCTGCCTCGACCACTCCTTTGCTTCGGTCCTGATGGCAGAGAAATTGCCGTGCCCGTGCCGTGCCAGCGGGCTGCCCCGGCCTGCTTGTACCTGGTTCCTGGTTCTTCCAGCTCCTCCACCTCTTAGTTATTATGAGTTATTTACTGCAATTTCCCCCTGGCTGTTTTGAAAGCTTCCCCACTCCCTTTCTTCGCAGACACGGTGGCTGTCGCACGGGGTATCTACGCAGGCATCTGCACCCCTGGGCAGACACCGTCCCTTTTCGCTAAAACATGAGTCACAGAATTTCAAAGTACACCAAGGATTTAGCAGCTCTTTCTGATTTCTCATAACGTCATGGTGGTGCTCCTGAGTTGGGCAAGAATGAAAGAAGTTGCTCTTTGAAAAAAGAAACAAACGAGACTTTAACAACGGCATTAACAAGGCCAGTGTGCACAGATTCACAAGGGAGGGACGGGCTCCGACCACCTCTGGCTCAAACCTGATCTTGGGGCACGTTCACAAGTAGATCCAGAAATGAGTCTTTCCGCTTGGAGGGTGAAAGACGAGGAGTGGCTGGCATGGAGGGAATCCAAGCTACAAAGCTGTAGCATTTTGGCATTCCACGATTCAGGGAGGAGGAGGAGGAGGAGGAGGAGGAGGAGGAGGAGGAGGAGGAGGAGGAGGAGGAGGAGGAGGAGGAGGAGGAGGAGGAGGAGGAGGGAAGGTCAACGTGCAAGCGCTATAAGTGTGTAGACACTCCCAAGTGCATTTCAGCGAATGTCCAGAGAGGGGAAAGGGCCACGGAGACCATGGGTGGCATTCAGGTGCCCATCCGGTGGATCCTCCACCTCTTGGGAGATCTCTCCCTGCGTGTGAGGCCCTTCTGGTCAAATGGATCGTCTCAACGGAGAAAAGAGAACAAAGGAGCGAAGGAAGTTGGGCGGGGCCCCGTGGAATTACGGCAATGAACTGTGCATGTGGCACATTAGGAGCTGGTCCTTCTCCTTCTCCTCTGAAGCGCTGGTAGTCCCTCTGGATCCGCCCAGGGAGCAGAGGCTGGAAGGGGAGGTAGGAAGGGACCTGGAGGTCTCACCTGCTGCCTCCCCAAGACAGAAGGGACCGACTTTCGGGGTGCCTGGGGGTCTTTCCACCATAAGGAAACCGGAAAGGGAAGCCCATCAAGAGCCAAATCTGCTTTTTAATTACCATTTGCTTTTTTGTGGCGCTGCCCTTTATTATTTGCAAGATATGACGTCAATTAACAGATATTTGTCAAAGGCAGACACAATTCCAGCAATTACGGTTTGTGCTTCGGTGAGGGGCCACCCGTTAAAATTTCAGCCTCCTCCTGGCAGGCTGAGTGGAATACAGCCAGCCTGACGTACTGTTCCCCCGGGGGGGGGGAAGGGGGGGTCATGCGACAAGGCGGGAGCGTGGATTTAATTGAAAAAGGAAGCAAAATTTGAAACTCCCTGCATGAAGTTCGGAAATTGGAGTCCATAGAGCCAGCATGAAAGCAGAAGTCTCCCCCCAGCCCCCCCCCAGAAGCATCTCCGCAGCCAAACATAAGAAGCAAGCTGGAGGCGAGGGGAGGGGGGCGAGGTCCCCGAGATGCCCCCACCATCCTTAGAACAAAGGCAGAACCGCCCCCCACTCGCCTTGGTGCTGAGCCAGGAGAAACAGCTGGAACTGGCCTCCCCAGCTTACTGCTTAACGCGCTGGCTGGGGAGGATGGGGAGGATGGTCCAGCTGCACAAGACTTGTAGTCCTTTGCTCCAGGGAAACGGAAAGTGGCAGATGAGCCCCTCCCTCGCACGGGAAGACCCCCAGATTTCCCCTCCTGACCCCTGCTGGACGGGTAGCCCAGCTAGGAGTGAAACGGCCAGTGGGTTCTGCTCTCGCCCGGCCAGCTGGGACTTCCCTCCCGGATATTTAGGCGGGCTGTCGGGAGCGCGGTAGCTGCAAGATCCTGCCGGGAGTGGGGTTGGTCTGGATGCCCTCACAGCGCCCTTCCAATCCCCGGTGGTTGTTAGGGGAAAAGCCACCCCTCCCCCTCCTGACTTGTTGCCTGGATGAGTTGCTTAGAGGGCAGAAGGGCCAGTGAAACCATCACACCTTTGAATGACTGAATTTGAGCAATTCAGTTTAAGCCCAAGGACCGTTACTCGCATTATTTATTTATTTGTTATTTACATTTATTATAGCCGCCCAGCTCCAATGGACTCTGGATGGTTTACAAAACCAAAAAAATCCATAAAAACAGAGAAAGCCTGAAAGCACACAGACAGCCGGGACTAAAATGATCTAAAAACGACACAAATCAAACCAACTGGAACAGGCCCCCCCAGCCAGCCATAGATCAACTCCTGGCCTGGGACCAGGGCCAGGTTCTAAGATTATGGGTCTGCCATTCCAGCCCGTCACTGAATGGCTGCAAAGATGGGCCTTACGGTATACCATCATCCTCAGCCGCTGCAGGCCAAGCGGCACCACCAGGTATGGTCAAAAAAGTCAGGATGGTGCAACCGAAGCAACGCAGTGGGAACTCCAATCACACTGTTGTGGCTGCCATTTTGACTTTTTTGACCGCACCCTGCAAACACCCCTGCACACCATCCTGACATTGCTGCTCTGCCCCCTTCGGAAGAGCGGGCGCTGAGGGGCAAGAGGGACCCCCCCGGACTCCTGCCTGCTGCCAAGCACAGGCGCCTTTGACCACCGGCTTGTGCTTATACTTCCCAGCAGATCCTCGGAAAGTGATTAACTGGGTTTACATAGATGCGGGGGGGGGGGGCTTGCTTTCGCGCAGCCCCCCTGCCCACTAATCTTGGTGCTTCTCCTTCCTGTGCAGAGCGCGGCGGGAACATCAACAGGGCGTCTCACTGTTCATAACACACTTTGTCTTCCGATGGGGAGCTGTTTATCCAAGCCTGTCCCAGGAGCCATGCTGGGGGGTGGGGGGGCGCACAGGCCCTTTTGCTAAGAAGAGCTGGGCTGACTCCCCAGACTCTCCACTACGGGGGCGCGGGCTGGTGCAACCACGTGTCCTGCCTCCCCATCACAGCTGGACAAAATGGCTATGCTATATTTCTCCAGAACGGATGTGCTAAGACACCCCTCCCCATCAAAACTTAGAAACAGGTTTGTGAACTGGGCCTAGGCAGGGTTTTCTCTCCCATCCCTCTCCCTGGAAGTGCCCCAGCAGCAGCCCCTCCCCACAGCCATCCTGCTGTGTCTTGGCTCAGACCACGGGGTGCCCTGGGCCCCTCCGAGTCACGGCCGGGATGGGATCCTCCTTACGAGAAGACAAGCCTAGCTTGGGGGAAATTCCGATCTGAAAAGTGGCCCATGGGTGGGAAATGGGACCAGGCAGGCTTGCATCGAGGTGGAATTCAAAGGAAGCCAGACAATTCATTGGGGGGACAGCACAGGCACGCCCCCTCCTCCCCAAGGACCGGGCCACTTGGACCAAGCAGCTGGTTGGACCATCTCGCCCTGGATGGGCCCACCCCAAAAAAGCTTCCGACAGAGCCAAGGAGCTAGAGATCCAAAATCTGCCACATGCACAGTTCATTGCCGCAAAACCTGAGGCCAAACAGGCCTGGGGGGCGGGGAGGGGGGCACAGGGCAGCCCCAGGAAGAGCCCCAGCTCAGATAGGACTGTTTTACGATGAGGCTCAATGCTTGGGGTCCACGCAGCCCTAGTCTTTCGCTGGAGTCCTGGGCCATGAAGAGGGCATTTCCTCAAAATAATGTACACCTCCCAATTTATGCTTTCTGCAAACAAGCCCATACATTCCTGAAGCACACTTCCAGGGAAGTGTAGCCGAGTGAAATCCTTGGAATTCGTTTGCAAAATAGATGTGTCCAGATGCAACGCCGCCGGCCACCCCCCCACCCCGCCCAGCAATACCCACGGAGCACCAGGACAAAACAGGGTCCGGGGTCCCGATGCTTCCGAGAGGGGAGGCGCGCAACCCATGCCCCCAGTCCGGAGCCTCTCCAGCCTCAAACGGCCGCCTTTCTCCACTGGACCGACCCTCGGTTAATTTGCCTGCTCCAGGTACGGAACGGCAAGACCCCAGAAGGGAGACGCACAGCTACAGCTGCAACGGAGAAGGGGCCGTTGTGAGAACCGCGGCGCTCCCTCAACTTCGGCCACGGCCAACATTCTGCAAGCAAAGCCGTCCAACCCCTGATGTTTCCAAGATTTACGGGTCACCGAGGATTGCTTTCTTTCAACGTGCATTTTAACATGCTGGATTTATTTAATGCAGACCTCTCGGCAATGTAAACCGTTTGTAGATCTAGCAAAATATTTCCTGAATCTTCTCCGCACCCCGCACCCCCCAGCGTGAGCGTGTTGTGGACAAATGGGGGAACAAACGCCGCCGCTTCCACAGCCAGGCAGGGGGACCGGCCTCCTGGGGGAGGGACCCGCATCTCCTCCGCCAGTGGGAGAGCCGGGCACGGAGCGCCGGCAGAGACGGCTAAGCCCTGGCTCCAGAGGAGGACTCGCAGGGAGTAGTAGGCCCCACAATACCAGCCGAGTTGAGGGAAGCTCAAGCGGAGGCGCGCCTTCCTTTGGGTCTCCTCCTACCTTAGACCCCTCGAAGGGGCGGCCTGGCCGTGCTGGGGGGAGTTCCTGCCCAGCAGCACCCGGGGCAGAGGGTTCTGGTGCCCCGGGGAAGACCCACCCACTCACTCAGCCGGGACCCCTGCCCGCCCGAATGGCTGACCTGCTGAAAAGGAGCAGGGCGCAGAGGAGCCTGGCGGAGCGGGCCCAGGAGTCCATCCTACCCAGCTCCCCACTGGTGCCCCAAATCTGGCTGGGAATCTTGCCCATCCCCTCCACCCTCTGCCGTCCACCCACCCTCCAGCTGGGAGAGCCTTGCCCTGCCTTCTTCCACCAATGGTGGACAAGCAGCAACAGAAAGACCCTCCCCCCCCCCCCCGCCCAAAGTGAGGTGCGCTGGGAAGTTTTGGAGATGCCGAGGATGGGAGCAACAACTCCCTGCCCGACTCCGCTTCTGAACACGATTGTTTAGAGAAGTTGTCACTTCAGACAGAAAAGTGAGCCCACCGCCTGAAGGAAGCCAGTCGGTTCTTTTCTTTTCTGCCTCGCTGTTTTTCTTTCTTTCTTTCCAAAAAGTGGGAAAGGAGATCCTGGGCCGGGATGAAAGTCTGGCCAGAGCCAGGACACCCAATTAAAGGCTCCGATCAGCTATAAATCACTCGTCATGCCTGCCGGGGAGAAGGAGCCGAGAGATGGGAGGATCTGGCGGAGGGGCGGGGGGGAGGCATGGACCCCAACAAAAACACCCAGGGCTGGGGGGTTGAAACAGGGAATCAATCTCTTTATTCCTCCTTTCCCACTTTCAACTATCATTTTGTAAATGAAGTCTCAAATTCTCCCTGGAAATGTTTGTGGAAGTTTGGAAGAAAAGTGTTCCACTCATCATCACCAAACATGGAATTCTACAGAGCAAAATACGGGGGGATCTAGGAGAGTCGTATGCCTCTGCAGTCCTTACTAAGGAAGGGATTTAGGGATTTAACTCACACCTGCCGGTTTAACACGTGAGGTCAACCCTGGATGATTCTGGGACACCTCGACTGTCCTCTGTCCCCCCCCCTCCGTGTTTGCTCCCCTTAAAACAGACCCATGTTGCACTTCCAGGCAGCACGTTTGCCTCTTCTGGTTCTAGCTTGGCTCAACACAGTCACACTTGCAGGAGCCCGTGGCCCCTCCTGATTTGCTGAGTCACAATTCCAGGCAGCCCCGTCTGCCACGACCCAGGGAGGGGGATGCTAGGAGGGGTAGTACAGGCCACCTGCCCGCCCCTGGAGAGGAACCGGCAGAAGTCTTTTCCTTCTCCAGCACAAAACGCGCAACCCGATCCTGAACGCAGCCTGGACCCCAAGTCCTGAGCTGCAGTGCCCAAAGGGGCAGTTATCCGCCAAGGAAAAAGGCGGTCGATCTCCACTGATCTCCACGGGACTTACAAGCTTTGGCAAAGTTCCTGCCAGCTACGCTCCACCTGAATTTAAAAGCTCCACCTCTCCAGCGAATCTCCCCCCAGGAATCTTGTCAGTGATCTACAAGGGGTGTTAAAAAATTACTGCAAGCAAACAGAAGGTTTTATTTTTAAGATGAATGTGGATCATCTATCCGAATGGTCTGAAGGCTACAAAAAGGCTTTTGAATCTGGATATGGGTTAGCCTAGCTGTTCCTTAATTTTTTAGAAAAGAAATGGGAAATGAATAAATAAATAAATAAATGCAGAAATTCAATTTGAAAGTAAAATGATACTTTCAGCAAACGGGAATAAAAATACCTGATATCCTAACCATCCAATCTTTAGCACTGTATCTCTCTTCAAAGAGGGATCAACTTTTTTCAAGTCTGAACCATCCGACCTCCTTTCGAAGCCTTTCAGGATTAAAGTATGAAGAAGGTTTGAACTTGGGCCATGATCTCATGGAACGTCTCTTGCAAAACTCCACTGAGGTGAATTCACCCCGGAAACCTGTGCAAGGAATCTTTCCGGTGGATCATGCCCACCATAATCGAGTAATATAAACAGCAATTCACAGCCAGAAAGTTGCAAACTTCGACTGGTCAATAGAACTTCAGTTTGGGATAATTGTCTGAACCGTCTAAAAACTGCAAGTCTGCCTCAAGTGTAAATATATAAAACAAAGACTTGGATCCACAGGACAAGCCGTTAGCCGTATGAAGCCTTGGCTAGAGCTGAAAAGCAAGGAAAGAGCATTTCCCTGACAAAACAGTCTCTACGTTATATTTCCTTAAGAAGAAGGACTTCTTCCAAATTTGCAAGGACTGGACGGGACTACATCTCCTACAGGAATTCTAAAGGAAAAGCCACGGGAGTTCTATTGACCGTTTAAACAGAAAACAAAACAAAACGTTTGCAGCTTGAGTTGGATAGAACGAGGTTTGGACAATAGTTTCCTCCAACCCTCATCTGGAACAAGTGACATCTAGGAAGAGAAACGTTTTTCTTACAGAAAAAGAAAAAGGGAAATCCGATGCAGCAAGTTAAAAGGAAGACGGGGAGATTGAAACGGCAAAATCCGGTTTTTTGCAAGGGACCTTTTTTTTGCCAATTGGTGTCTTGTGGCAGGGATCCCCCCGCCCCCGCCCCCCCCCCCCCCCGATCGAGTCCTGCGACCAGGGTCTTGTGGAAGCTCTGGGGGAGGGTGGCACGGAGAGGAGGAGATCTCTCCGAAGAGCTGCGCAGAGGGGACCCTTCAGCATAAAACAAGCCTTTGCCAGGAAAGAAGCAAGGAGGGACACCTACTTTGGTGTGCTTGATTTCCAGGTTGAGGGTGGGGGCGGGCAGCAAGTGCAGAGACGCCATCAGAGCCGCCGGGTCAGCCTTCATCCCGCCGGGCATCTCGAGTTTGCTGGAAGTCATGGCCTCGCCTCTTCCAGCGCAGTTCTCCCCCGTTATCTAATTGGAGGTAGGTGGTGATGGAGAGATGAGAGAGAGAGAGAGAGAGAGAGAGAGAGACAAAGACAGAAATAGAGAGACGGAGAGACGGAGCGATGGAGAGGGAGACTGACTCTATCTGGTTTATTCCCAGTCCCCCAAGATCGGTGCTGAAGGCTTAGCTGCTGTCCTTGGCGGCGTCTAGGCAGGTGTTGAGGGAGGCTCTTCTTATAGGACGCGAGGGCAGGGCCAAAGAGGCTGGACCGTCCTACCTAGAAGGATGAGAGAAGGGAGACTCTCTGTTTACATAAGTCTCTCCCCCCCCCGCCCGCCCGCCCGCCGGGGTGGAGGGGGCTCGAAAGGCAACAGGTCCTCCTGGCTGAGAGTCAAGTCCAGCCAACGCCTCTCTATCTCCTGGGCTTCCTCTGATCCCCGGATGGGGGGTAGAGAACTATTGCCCCCCTCCTCCCTCCCTCCCTCCCTCCCTCCCTCCCTCTCTCTCTCTCCCCCCCCCCCCCCGACTTAGTTGCGAACCACCTTTCCCATTTGGCTGATAAGCAGGGACGCGGGGAGCGAAGAGGGCACAAGAGAGGCTAACGGCGGGGTGGGAGGAGGAACGAGAGCGGGAAGGGAGAAGCAATTCCCGGGGACGACTAAAGGGGAATTAGCGCCTTGGTCCTAGGGGCAGCCCGGCAGAGGCTGCAGAGGGGAAGGGGCTTGCTACAAGCAGCCCAGCCAGAAGGAATTTGGGGATTAATTAGAAACCCGCTGCCAAGGGAGGGAGGAAGAAAAGGAACCGACGCGTCAGACCCAGAAAATCTCCCCCCTTCTCTCTGGGGTGTGCGACTGCACTCTGGGCGCAGGTGGCGGCTGCGGACGACTCTGGTGCAGGTGTTGTACAACACACACACCCCCATCTCCACCAAGGGGTTGCTGGAATTCAGCCTCAGTTTCCTCCTCGGTAAAATGGGAGGGTCCCATGAGAACAAATGTGGGGTGGTGAACAAAGAAAACAGCAAGTGGGCATAGTGGCTGGGGGGTCCCGCCGATCTGAAGGCGACAGGAGGGGCGGCAGCTGAGGACACAGCGGCTTTCGTCCTCGCAGCCCCACCCCAGAAGGGGGGAAAGGCATCCTTGCTGATCCGTCCCGCCTCCCTCGCCCCAGCCGGCTTTTCCTTGGCCACGGGGGCAGCCACGACCTCCCCTTGATGTCCTACGCGGGGGCACGGCTGCAGCCCCCTTCCCAGAAGGCTGTTCGAGGGATTTGGGCAGAAGGAGGTGCAAAGGGACAAAGCCAGGTTCGGTGGGTGGAGAAGACCCTCCGGAGAGCCCCGTAGAAAAGGGGGACGTCTCGGGTCCTCACCAAGAAGCGTTTGCTCCTGTAGGGGGGCAGGAGGGCTGTTGCTGGAGCTCCCTTCTTGCCCCATCCGGCCGGCATCACCCTTCTTTCTGCCACCATTTGCTGCCTGCCACCATTTGGTTGGTCCTGTTTCCTACTCTCCGTCCGAAAAAGAAACGGTTCCCACTCCAGGAGGAGGACCCAGCTCAGCTTACAGCAACCTTCTGCCAGGATGTGGCCTGCAGACTGTTTCCCCTTCTTTGATGGGGCCTGCGAAGTTGCGCAAGGAAGGCTGTGGGCTGGTGTAGGCGCCCAAGGCCTCCAAGGGTCCCTGGGAGCGAGGCCACTTGCCCCAGGGCAGGACACGCCCCTCCTTCCCTGCCCCAAGAGAGACCGCCAGCCCCAGGAAAGAAACGGGCTTTCCTCTCCTTCCGGGGAAGGGCGGCAAGGGAGCCGCGCTGAGAGAGCCATTCCTCTTACTTCTGAGGAGACTGCCTGGGACCGGTTGAGCCACCCGAGAACCCCCCCCCCATCCAAGGCGGGGGAGAGAACCTGCAGCCCCTGCCGGCTCGGCTCGGGAGGAGGGCGACCGGGCAGTCCGGGACCACGGCGGGCGCTTGGCCAGGGCAGGCCCTCGCGGTGCTGGCTCTGCCGAGGTGCCGCCCTGATCCTGGGCCGTGCTGGCTGGGCCCCTCAGGGCTGGAGGGCAGCAAGGGAAGGCCGGCCAGGCAACGGCAGAGGGCCCGAGGGGGCCGTCTGTGGGCCAGCTTGGAAGGCACTCGAGGCTGGGAAGAGCAGAAGCGGCTGATGCCCAGAGGGGGAGGGGTGGCTTCTGGGCAGTCATGGCAAAGGACCAGGCAAAGGACCCCCTGCCAGTATTGGGGGCTGCCTGGCTGGCCCCTCTTTCTGCAGGGAGTAAATCCCTCCCCTCTTGCTTGGGGGGTGGGGGGCAGCTGCAAGGAAGCGCACCTTCCTTCTTCTCCCCCAGGCATGGCCTTCTGGCTCCCATCGGCCTCTGCGCCAGGCTTCCCTCGCAGTTGCAGGCATGGAAGGCCCGTGTTGACTTGAGGGTCGCCAGCCGACAGTTTGTCTGCTCCCTGCACGAAAAGACAGAGAAACTGCACCTCCATGTCCCCACCCCACCCCCATGGTGCCCACTTGCCAGTCACCTGACCCTTGGGCGCCCACCGGCTTGGCCCATCGGTGGCTTGCCTGGCCCAGGTGGGGCGAGGCCGCCCAGCCCAGCCCAGCCCTGGAGGCGGCTCCACCCGCGGCATCTCCGTGTACGTGCTGCCCTCTGCTGGGCGCTGGCGCGGGTGGCAGCCCGGGCGGCCTTCCGGTCCCGGACGCCGCAGATTGAAGCTCCGTGGGACACAGCCGTGCAATCCCCGCGGCTCAGCCCGGGTCCCCTGGGCTCCTCCGCGGGCTCCCCGCCTTCCCGCCGCCGGGAGGGGACCCAGCCGAGGAACTTGGGGACGAGGCTTGCCGAGAGAAGGAGGACGCCCCGTTAACGTGCCAAACGCAGTGATGGGCGCCGCGAGCCCCTGATCGCTGGAGGAGACCGGAGGAGGCGGGCATTTCTCAGGCAGCAGCCGGTTCTGTTTCTCCGTTCTCCCTCCTTACACGCACGGTTGTCCCGAGGTAGACTGCCTCGGAAGGTTGTGGTTCCATCTGGCTGCCTCTGATGCAGAAAAGCATCTCTGCCAGCGGCCACCGCCCGGCCCATCAGCTGCGGGTCCAGTGGCCGCTTCGAAAATGAGGCTGGGCCCCTTTAAGGAGGATGACGCGAACTCTCAGGCTGCGCCTCTCCCGCCTAGGGGTCCCCCAGTGCGTTGGGCAGCAGCTCCCCAGCCCCCAGAAGTGGGAAGAGAGGAGCTCGGGATGGCACTGATTCAACACCCCTGTGGGTGCCCAGCAAGGTGAGGGAGCCACCAAGGCTGCAGGGGTGCCAGCCTCGCCTCTGGCCCAGCCCTTTACTGCCTTCTCTGAGCCTCTGCTTGGCGGCCAGGAGGTGGGCAGGAGCCGGCCAGTGAAAGACCACGAGCGCCTGGGCTGCCAGGAAGGTTGCGTCGGCGCCTGCCGGCCTTTCTCCCGCCCGTCTAGCAGGCCAGACCCTCCCGCCCTGCCCACCTTCCTGGGCAGCTGAAGCCTTGCCAAAGTCCGCAGTTCAGCCAGTTGCTCCCCCGGTGTGTCCGAAACCCAAAGAGGGAGGTCATTCAGATGACTTTTGAGGGAGAATATGACATATAGTAGAGTGAAACCTCCCACTTCAAAGACAGTCTACCTTTGAATAGCAGATGAAGCTTCCAGCACCATCTCTGGCTAGATCGGGCAAAGCGTTCCCTAAGTGCCCTGGTCTTTGCCCTCTCTTACGTTTCGGTGTTTTAGCTTTGGACATTATCCCCCAGTCATTATTTTGCGCTGCTCAACCCACTGGCTGCAAATACCTTTCAAGGGTGACCTGTCATTTAATGTTAGGGCCAGGATAAATCGGCCCTTCTCGCCTCCCCTTCCACGGAGTCCCAGACCGGCGTTAATTGAATCAATTCTTTAAGTGCCTCTGAACCGGGGCGATGTCAGAGCGAGTCACTGTCTGAGAGCCCAGCAAATTCATAGCTTTGGCTGGCCGCAGAAGGGCGGCTGCGCGGAGGCCCACCGACGCTCCTCCGGAACTTTCTTCGGGGACTCTGGCCCTGCAGGAGGAGCAGCCCTGCCCGCCGAGCCTGCCACTCCTCGTCAAGCGGCGGGCCCTGCCACCTGCCAGCCTTCGGGCTGCTCGGGCAGGCAGCGGCTCCGGCGCTCGGAAGCTCCCGGGTCTCCCGGCGCTCGCCCGGAGCCTTGACCGCCGCCGACCCCGGAATCCCGGGCCGCTGCTGGCGAGCGCCAAGGCAGAGGCGCTCCAGGGCCACGCGGGGGCAGGGACGCCGCGCTGAGTCGCGGGGCACTAGCCGGGGGTCTGCCCCCTCCTTCCGTCCTAGCTTAGGAAACCGAGTGGGGGGAACGCCCCGGTTTCATGCGGGGGGGGGGGGGCGAGGCTGGGAGTTCCACCTCGTCAAAGGGCAAGCGGAGCCCCCGGATCTCTCTCCCCCGCCGCCGGGAGAGTCTCTCCGACGGGGGAGAGGTTCCTAAGGGCCGCGCCCCACCGCCCCGCCACCGGCCAGGCCGATCGGAGCAGGGCGGGAAAGCTCCTCCGGGGACCCCGGCGGGAAGCCGGGCAGAAGCCCCTTGAGCGAAGGGCTCCGGAGCCAGCACCATGGAGAGCGCCGCGTGGCCTGGCCGGCCGAGGCCCCCTCGGGGGATGCGGGGGGGCAAAGGGGGCGGTCCGGGCAGCAGGCGGCTCCTCCCGCCGGGCCCTCCAGCCTTCGGACGGCCTGGCTGAGCAGAGGGCGCCCGGTTGGCCCCACTGGCCTGTGAGAAGTCGGGCGAGGAGGTGGCGCTTCCGGGGAGAGGGTGCCGAGGGAGGCCTCGGGGTCCGATTGTCCCCTCTGGGGAGCCCCCGAGCCCCCCGAGCCCTCTCCCGGCCGCCCAAAGGTCAAGGGCCAGCGCGGGAGGCCGTTTCAGCCCTCTTCTCCTCCAGCGGGGTCACTAATGCCCCGTTAAAATCATTTCAGCCGGCGGCGTCCCTCGCATCTCCCGATGGGGCTTTCCGCACACGAATTGCGCATTCCGGATCTCCGCAAGGGGAAATGAGAAGGCGGAGCCAACTGATAATTTCCCTCTCCGTCGCCCCCAAAGGACTTGTGCAAAAGAGTAAACCGATCAAAGGACAGGATATGAAGAATTCGGGGAAACACCGGTTGCTGTGGGACCACCAGATCCAAACCAGGATGCAGTCACTTAAAGTAAGCTTTCCTTCTTTTTTTAAGGTTTGTCTTCCAAACAAGGAGTCTTGGTAGTCTTAAGCAGATCTCATGAGGCAGGGAGTTCCAGAGGCCAGGTCTCAGAGCAGGGGAGGCACTGGCGCTCTCTCCTAGGGCCCTCAGGGGGGGTGGGACGAAGGGGAGTTGGCCTGAAGAGGGCCTTCGCTGCCTAAGGGTGAGCCGCCACACGCCACGGCCACAGCCACGCTGCCGCTTCCCTCACTTTCGGCTCTTCTTCTGCCTCCCCGCTCACATGCCCCCCCCCTCTTAAATTTACTCTCAGAGAAATGCATCAAACCTGAAAATGGAATGACCTTTTTGCTAATGGGCGCTGCCGAATGAGCAGATGCCATTAACTACGCTCATACTGGAATATCCCATTTCCCCATCCCCCATCCATCATTGCTAATGCTCCATCTTGTTCCCCGGCTTAAATTTTTTATTTTTACCCTTTAAACTGAAGGAATAAGTCTTTTGTCTAATTAGGCCAAGTTACATATTCAATTAATAGAGTCGTTATGGCTTGATGAATATGGAGCCTGGGTGAAGGGGGTCGAGGCGTTCTGCTGACAAGGCAAGGGCCCCACTTCTCTGGCCCAGGAAGCAGGGCGGGCAGAGCAAAGCCGGGCCTCTTGCACCACCAAGGGCCGGGGCGGCAAGGCCCGGCCCCCGCCAGGCAGCTGGGGCAAAAAGAGAGGCGGGGGGGGGGGAAGGCAGGGCCGGGCTGTCCAGGGCAGGGGGCAGGAAAGGAGCGCGCCCATCCTGCAGCAGTGGCTGGGTCTTGGGGGAGCACCAAGGCTCGAGGCAGCCCCTGGCCTGCTGGCCCCGACAGGCGGTGGGGGGAGTCGCTCTTCGGCCTTCCCCCCCAGGTAGAATTCCTGTTCCAGGAAGGAAAGAGGCGGAAGAGTCACGCGGTGGGAAAACTCGCCGGGGTCACACAGACTCTCTGGGGGAAGCAGGGCAGCCGTTGTGCGCAGGATGCTTCGTTTTGTTTTGTCCGTCCCTTATAGCCTGCCTTCCTTCCTTCCTTCCTTCCTTCCTTCCTTCCTTCCTTCCTTCCTTCCTTCCTTCCTTCCTTCCTTCCTTCCTTCCTTCCTCCCCCCCTCCCTCCCTCCCTCCCTCCCTTTCTTTCTTTCTTTCTTTCTTTCTTTCTTTCTTTCTTCTTTCTTTCTTTCTTTCTTTCTTTCTTTCTTTCTCTTTCTTTCTTTCTTTCTTTCTCTTTCTTTCTTTCTTTCTTTCTTTCTTTCTTTCTTTCTTTCTTTCTTTCTTTCTTTCTTTCTTTCTTCCCAGTAACCTGTGGCAAAATACAAAACGTAACAAGCAGAACCAGCTAAACGATATCTACAATTTAATCACAAAAAACCGAGGCAATTAAAGCCCTGCACACACCCTGCACTCCCACCCCGTGCACGGAAAGGGGCGGCAACACGCCCAGGGATGGCAGGGAATCGCTTCCGCTTCCCGCCTGGGAAGAGGCACCCGGCGGACCATCCCGGAGGGCTGTTCCGGCCCCTGAGAAGGCCCTGCTCGCCAGCCCCCCCACCCCCCCCCAGGGCTGGAAAGGCAGCAGGGCCCCCTCAGAGGCTGCCTGGGCCGGAAAGGGCGGGAGGAGGAGGCTCCGGGCAGCTGGCACACAGAGTCCCTGCGGTGGTAGAGGAGGGAGCTCCGCTTGGCACACCATGCGCCTGGCACAGCCCCTTCCTGATTGGATGGAAGTGCAATTGAGGTGGAAATGTAAAGGCGGCTGCCAAATTTTTCAAACCCCCAATTTTAGTTGCTGGGGTGGGAGGGCACGCAAGGTGGAGTCTTCAGCCTAGACCTCTAGACGGGCTTGCGAGTTGCACAAAGGTCACTGAGGGGTCAAAGCTGCCGCTAAGGCACAAACCCAGCCTGCTTCTCGGAGGCCAATCCCACCCCCAGCCGCCAAGGTGGGGCTCTCAAGGGATTTTTTGTGTTAGATTTTTTTAAATCAGCCTTTATTACTTTTATAAATAACTCAAGGCGGCAAACATACCTAATACTCCTCCCTCCTCCTCTTTTCCCCACAACAACCACCCTGCGGGGAGGGGTGGGCTGAGAGAGAGTGGCTGGCCCAAGGTCCCCCAGCCGGCTTTCCTGCCTAAGGCGGGACTAGAACTCTCGGCTCCTGGCTTGCCATTGGCTCCTGACTAGGGCTGAGAGACAGGGACTGGCCCAAGGGCACCCAGCCGGCTTTCATGCTTAAGGCGGGACTAGAACTCTCAGTCTCCTGGTTTGCCATTGGCTCCTTCCTAGGGCTGAGAGACAGGAATTGGCCCAAGGTCACCCAGCTGGCTTTCCTGCCTAAGGCGGGACTAGAACTCTCGGTCTCCTGGTTTCTAGCCCGTTGCCTTAACCACTAGACCAAACTGGCTCTCTTGTGTCCTGCTTGAAATTGCCCCTCCTGATACAGGGACCCTCGGCCTCTTAGCCAACCGAGACAGGCCGCCTGTAGCCCTCTGGTCCTGGAGCTGGACGGCTGCCCGGCTCCGGCAGATTGTGAGGAAAGGGCTGAGTAAAGTCATGTTCTCACGTAAATGGATAGCAGACGCGCCTCTGAACATCACGTGCAATTATGGTTGCTTCTTCTTTAAATACGGTTGTGGGGCTGGAGAGACAGAAAGCAGGGGAGCTGCTCAGGACAAGCTGCTTTGCTCGCCTTCCTAGTGAGGAAAAGTTCAATTTCTGGAGCTGTTTGTTTAGCCAAAAGAAATCAATGCTGAGCAAAGAAGTTACAAAACCACATTTGTCACGAGGGCAATGGAGAGGAAATGGCTTCTTCCCCTTCTCCAGATCCAGACTACAGGCTTAGTTGATGAAACCACTGGGAGGAGATTCAGGAACGGAAAAAGGTAATGCGATGCAGGATTAACCTATAGAACCCACCGCCACAAGACGTGGCCATGGCTGTTAGCCAAGGGAATCGTACAAACCTGTGCGTGGCAGAGAATCAGCCTCTCGGTGGCTTAACGTGCATAAGGAGAAACGGGCCCAGGTGCCCGCCCTGCCAGCCTTGGACTCACCTGGGCGTGTGGAGACAGCCTGCCCCCGAAGCCAGGAGTGGATCTCCGCGGCTCAGGTGTGAGCCTGCCCTGCCGCGCCGGCTGCACACGCCTCTTGGCCGCCTTCCGGGAAAGGCTCTTCCCAAGGCACCAGCCAATCGCCTGGCAGGCCCCTTGCAGGTTATATAAAGAGAGTCTCTCCTTCCCTCACCCTTCTTCTCCTCCTGCACCTTCACAGGTTTTTATTTGGGGGCTGGATCACAATTGTGTGTGTGTGTGTGTGTGTGCGCGTGCGTGTGATTGTCCCAATCAGGAGGAGCCCGAAGGAGCAAAGTTGGTTGGCTTCTCCTGGCAGCAAGTGGGGGGGCTGCTCTGCATTATCTCCCGGCCAGTTATAAATAGCGCCGGGCCGCGCACCGGGAGGGCACATGATGGGAGCACTTAAGGAGTGATCAGGGAAGGCAAAGCGGGCCCTGGAATCACCAGGCTGGTCGGGTGACTGCAAGCGCCGCTGTGGGGCTCTCGGGCTCTCCCATTTCGCCATCCGAGTGAGGGTGCCAAAGTTCAAAAAAAGCAAGAGGAAAGCAAATTTTACTGCACATTTTCAGAGTCAGAACAAACAAGAAGAGGACGCCAGAATGACCAAGAAAGCGGGAAAGAACCTGAAAGAAAAATTTGCCCTAAAGAACAACTTGCTGAAGGAAGCGCTGGCGGAATTCCTGGGAACCTTCATCTTGATTGTAAGTATGGCCTGCTTGCTTGCTTGCTTGCTTGCTTGCAGAGTTAGCACAATGTAGTTTGCCTCCAAACCGGCTGCAACATGCAGGCAGTTGGCTGACCTGCAGGAGAGGCACGGAGGGGCGCCGGGAGTGCTGCTCCAGAATTAATGCGCACAGAAATCGCTGTCGCAGCTTGCCGGCTGGCGAAGGAGTCGGTTTCTACCCCACAGCTCCACCCGGCGCCCCGACTGTCCTGGGGTGCCTCCCACGTTGCGATCTGCTACTTGGGGAGCGTTCTTGCTGCATCAGGGTTAATGTCCTGGGGCAAGAGATCAGGCTTACATAAGAGGAAGAGAGGGAGGGAAATAAGAACAAGGGTATGATACACACCTCGGGATTATAACTCTGTAAATCCCTGCCACGCTGATAGAAGGCGTTCCATCAGTAACTACAACAAACCATTTACAGTTCATCATAAATACCCAGCGACTCTTTGGGCTTGGGGTGCAAATGCAGCTTCTCTTTAGCCCCATGTCCAACAGCAACCGATGGTAGATATTCTGGCAAACTAGGAAAGAGAAACGGCATGGAATTGCTCACTACCCAACCTTCAGACAGCAGAAATCTAGACTGGCATGGACCTGGCTGTTCCCGCGACCAACCCGTCCTGCCTCTGTCCCTGGTCGCTGCCAGTCACCGGCCTCCCGTCCGAGGTGGCAGAACCAGACAGACTCTGCCCTTGGCCAATGTCAGCACTAGAGGCAGAGAGGACTTGAACCGGGCGCAGCTACAAGCCAGCCTGAGGCTGCCGCACTCCTGGGCCGGAGATGAACTGCAGCCCCCAAGTGGGGAGCCAGGACAGGCCTGTGCCTGGCTCTGCCAAGACAGGCTCTCCGGGAGCTTGGGGTAGGTCCTTCAGTCACCTTCTGGAGAACCCGCCCAAGGCAGGATCCCGCCCTGGCTCATTGGAAAGACCGGAGTTGCCCAAGATGTTGAAGCAGCAGCTCCTTGGAATGGACTAGGAATACGCAAGGCCTCCGGTTCTAATCTAACCCAGAGTTCTCTCATCATGCCCTGTTCTTAGCTCTGCGTATTCCTACTAGCCTTAAAGTGAGCCAGCCAAAGCACAGGTGAGCAACCATTCTCCGTTGCTCCACACCCCCTGAATGAGATACCTGTTTTTATTGGGATCTGCATCCGGGGACTGGACATGGCCACAGCCATGAATGGGTGAAGTTACACACTCGATTCTGACCTTCGTGTGCATGCATTTATCCTGCATTACTGATGCGCGGAAGGTCTTCCCTTTCAACCTTGCAGTTGGGGGTAGAGCCAGATGGGTTGGATCATACCAATATCTAGAACAAGACCAATGAGGAGGTGGTCTGGACAAGTTCCAAAATCCAGGCTGTGGAACTCATGTGTGGCCCATGGCCAGAGGCTCGCTTCTTCTTAGAGTAAAACTAGGTCTTGGGAGGCCACGAGGTAAGAGTCACGGGGCATCTGGTGATTTTAACAGGACAACTAAGCTACCAGTTACCCGTAACTGAATATGCATGTCTTGGTGGGGGGATGTCTTTCCAAAGCAGCTACATGACCCTACCCTTGCCAGCACCAGCTTTTTGGAAGTCCTGCCCACTGCTAACTGAAAGAAATGCAGAACACTTCTGTGCAAATCGCTTTGCACGCTTCTTCGCATCCTTGAGGAATCCAGCTTGGATTCCACACTCAGCTCTGAGCAAGAACTGTGTGGGCCGGAGATACGGTTTCACGCTGGAAAATACGGAGGCGGGGGCCTCCTGCCCATTGCAGAACTTGCTCTGCCCAACTGGCACCTCAATTCCTGGCTTGGGTTCTCAAAGGGCCGGAATTCAACTCCGCAGCTTTGGCCCCTGCGTTTCAAAATCGTCCGAGATGCCCGTTCTTGGGAGCCGGGTTCCCAGAGACAATCATTTCCCCAACTTATTCTCAGCTCTTTCCAGCACCGATGACCCCCCGTGACCCCCTACACCACCAGGCACCAGGAGACACAAGCTGCATAGTCAGAGTCAAAGGTTAGGCAAGCAGAGGGATGTTTATTTGCCTTTGCCGGGGAGCAGCAGCCGTGCGGAGTGTCCAGGACTGAGGCAGGGCAAGGCTGGCGGAGAAAAGAGGGAGGGAGGGGTGAGGGGAGGGTTGGGGGACTTTCTGAGACAGAACGAGTGAGAGAGCCATGGAGGGTGGGGACCAGAGGGACGGAAGCATCCTGGAGACAGACCGCTGCCCGTGGACCCACATCAGCCGTCCTGCTAAGTCATTCCATGGGGGGCGGCAGTGGGCTGGCAGAATCCTCTCCCCGTGTGGCCAGGCCCCCGGCAGGGCAAGAGAAACCCAGCGCTTCCAGCTGCCCGGTTCCTGCTGCAGATGGGCCTGTTCCAGGGCATCTTTCCCTGAGCAAAGACCAGGTTGTGTGAGGGTGGCGTGGTGGAGGCTGATAAGCGACTTTAATATCTGCTTGATCTTGGCGCCCTTAGGGGTTTGTTGCTCATTCAAATCCACAGTTTTGGTGATTTCACCATTTTAAGGGTTCTGTTTTAACTTGTTCCGCAATACAAATCACGGTAGGGCTGAAGAGAGGGGAGGTACGCCTCTGCATGGCAGAAAGTTGTCTGACTTGCCCCTGCAGATGCCCAGGAGCAGAAGCAGAGGTGGATGGTGCATCTGCCCGAGAACTCATCACTTGCCCAGCATCCAGCTGGTCAAAGCAGCACAAGCCCCGCCTTGACCCTTCCTTTACGCAGCTTCCTTCTCAGCCCAGGGAGAAGCCCATCTGTCTCAGCGGCTTCTGTTTCGGCTCGGTTATGCTTGGTGCCCCCGTCTCTGCCCTCTGGCCCATTTCAGCCCTCCCTTTGGGTTCAGTTAGGGGCAGGATGGGAACTGCTGGGCAAGAAGGCTGCCAACGTGTGGTCCAAGTGCAGCCGCAAGACATCACTTCTTGGCACCAGAGGGCCTTGGGACACAACGCCGGGGCGGCTGGGCACCAGCTTTTACACAATCAGGGTGGAATGCAGACACACGGCCTTCTTTTGGAAGCAAGAAGGGGGTCAAGAATACCCGCCCAGAAGAGGTAGCTCAGGTTGCTGAAAGGAACTGTAGCCACCACCATCTCCCTTTTAAGGCACTCCATCCCACCCAAACCCACTTAATAGCTCGAAAAGTTCTGAAGATTAGAGCACCTTTGATGGCCATGGTGGGCAAGGATGTAATGGGGGGGGGGAGATGTTCCTTTTATGTAACTCCTGGAGAGAGTAAGGGAGGTGACCTTGATGGAGGGTCTTGCATATCTCCATCAAGGTCACCTTCCTTACTCTCTACAACTCCAGACTGGCTCCAAACCATCCACATTTGCTGTGGGAGGACGGGTTGGTGGCCATCAGGAGGCCATCTTGGCCTCACTGGCAGGAGGGCCTTTTCAGTGGTAGCTCCTGCACCCCGGGATGCTCCAGAACACATGAAGGCCGATGACCCTATTCTGGTCCTCTCATCCACAGATCCCTGTTGCTCCCTTGTTGTCCTGAAAGGTTCCTACTTTCCTGCAATGCCACAACAGCCTCTTGGTCTGCAGAGGCCTGAGGGGTGATGACCTCAAGCGGTTCTACGGCTGACCCTAAAGAGAGGGCAGCCAGTCCCCTTGCTTGAGCAGCCAAGCTAGTTTGAGGTGCAAAGTCTTCCCTCCTTGATGTGATTTGCAGGCCCAGCTGCACGCGCGCGCGCACACACACACACACACACACACACACACAAGGGAGGAGGGAGGAATGGAGGCGGCCTCCATGCTGGGTCGCCCAGAGTCGAGCTGAAGTCGAAGAAGGCTTGACCTTCACCATGGAAAAAAGCAGCTGCCTTTTGGGCAGGAAAAGGCAGCAGGAAAAAGGAAACGTCAGGTCTACTCCTGTGTCGTCCAACGCTGCTGAAGTTAAAGGCAGCCTGGATTTACGGAGCTGTTGGCTTTATGCAACGGACTGGAGCTGGGCAAGGTTTTACCGTGGAACGCGGTGGAGGGTGTCCTAGCAGAGCCTGTGAAGGGGGCCCCGAAGGTGACCACCTTCGGGGCCCCCTTCACAGGCTCTGCTAGGACACCCTCCACCGCGTTCCACGGTAAAACCTTGCCCAGGGACCCCGAAGAGGAGGGGCCTTCCCCGGCATCTCTTCAAACAAGCTCTAGTCTCAGGACACATTTGGGGCCAGGGGCGGCGGGGGGGGGGGAGAAGCCCCCGGGCAAGCACAGAGGTGCCTCATTTCATTTTGTATTTCATGGAGGCGCTTTCCTTATAAGTCAAATGCTTTTTCTTCTGTGGGCCCTGACCTGAAAATGTTCTGAATACACCCACGGACCTACCCCTCTTTTCAAAAGAGCGATTAGGCTGACAAAATAGGCATGTTTAAACTTTAGGCTCCACACCCCATTTTGCCTAATGACTCCCCAATGATTCAATCATTGTGATGGATTAAAAGAGAAAGAATTTAATCACAGCATGGATAAAAAAAATAAAAATTTAAATACATTTCCATACCATAAAACCTCAACGTTGGAACCCTTTTCTGAAATGCCATCACTGCAACGCCTGAGAATCTGGACCTTTTGTTCACAGAACCATTAATTTGGAGCCTTCCTGTGAAACAAAAGGTTTTCTTGATCCAACAAATATTTGTCTGACATAAACTATGCACAAAACGTATGGCACCTCAGGGCCATAAGCAAAGATACGCAGACGGTCTTGAGCAGCCTTAAAAGGATGACAAATGGCTTTTCTCTCTCTTGCTCACTCACTCACTCACTCATGCACACCCACGGGACGAGCTGCTAGCCTAGGGCAATGTGTTCAGGTGATACCACATTCAGGAACAGAACCAGCTTCTAGGGATTAGGGGTTTGTTTCCAACAGAAATGAGGAGAGCGTACCTATGGTGGGATGTGCCATCTGGACGAAAAGGTGACGGCGTCTTGGGTTGAGATCTGGGCATCTTGAGAGGGGAGAGTCTAGCTGCCCGGCTGGGGACCCGCTTCCTTCCTCACTTCTCTCTTTCCAAAACCGCAGGCCCTGGGCTGTGGGTCCGTGGCGCAAACGGTCCTGAGCAGAGGGGCCCTGGGAGGAGCGCTGATGATCTCTGTCGGGTTCGCCATGGCCGTCACCCTCGCCGTCTACGTTGCAGGAGGCGTTTCTGGTAAGCCGGCATGTGCCGCTCCATCGGTTTTGGAAAAGAAGTCTGCTGGCAGAGGGGCCGGGAGGGATGGGCTGCTGCGTGAGTCTTGTTCTCGCAACTCAAGCTTCCCTGCGGCCTTTGCTTAGAAGGCGAGGCCTGCTTTGCACACAAAGGTCCCAAGGGCAACGAAGGGGGGGAAGAATCACGCCACTAGCATCAACTGTCCCAAAGAAGACAGGTGCCCTTTGGGGCCAGAAACCCACCGGCTGGGACTCCTTGGAGTTCTGGTCCCAGCAGGGGGCGGACAGCAGACTGGGGGAGGCCAAGCGAGACAGGCCGAGGGCGAAGCAGCCTCCCTGAAAGATCCTGAGAAGGCATCTCCTTCCAGACGCTGCAAGATGGCCTCAGGAAGGTCCCTTGTGCAGAAGAGCGATTGGGTCTGTGAGCCAAGAGGTGTAACGTGGCAAAAAAGGAAACCAACTGGAGGAGGGATTGTCAAGCTGGGATCTCTCAAAACATCTGCCCTGTTTGTTTTCCTGCCTTCTGCAAAGAGATGCAGAGAAATAAGGGTGCCAGACGGGATTGGGGGAGCGCCAAACTCCATTAGCGCAGGAGGCAGAGATAAGGGGGGCTGTCAGTTTGCATATCTGCGCATTGTTTTCTTATCCGAGAAAAATGAATCTCGGCTTCACCAAGGCCCCTTGCGAAAACAAGCCCCAGCGAGGGAGCAGCAAGATCTGATTGAGCTGGCAATCCCAGAGATTTTTGGGGTCAGTGGGCTTTTCGGAGGGAGCTTGTGGCAGATGACAGCGGATACCCGCATTCAGCAGGGGGTGTTTGGTGCCGGAAACCCGACCCCGTGATCGGAAGCCACGGCCCGGGCATCTGTGGATCCAGCGCCCAGTAATCTTGAACCCCGTTTCCTTCCCCAGTACCCCCATCTGCCCATACCGAGTCACTGGTGATCCACAACGATTGCTGCTAATCTATTACTCCTTCCTGTTGTTGCTCTTCTGAAATAAACCATTAACCTTCGCCCGTGACTTAAAAGAAGGGATATAAATAATTGTAATCCGTAAATAAATTATCAGGCCTTAAAGAGACAATGTTGGAAAAGTCACCCCCTGAAGCAGGCGCAAGAGGTCGAGCCAGGTAGCCACCACCGCACCCCTCCCCCAGAAACAGAGTTCCCCCAGAATTCCTTGCGGTTTGGGCAGGTTGGGGGCCCCGCTCCCATTTCTCGCTGCTTCCTCGCCACAGGCAGGCGGAGGTAACCCCCAGCCAACAGGGCGCCTTCTCCGGCAGCTCCCTGCCGCAGGCCAGGCTGAGGCCGCTGCCCTCAGAAGCCTTTGGGGAAAGTCGGGGCCGCCCTCCGCCTTCCTCACCGGCGCTCAGGGAAAGCGGCTCCAGGGAGCAGACGGAGCAGGAGAGCCTGTTCCCAGAGGGGCCCCAGGGACCGTTCATTCCCTCCCGTGTCGGTCCTGGCCAGCTGGGCCAGTGCAGAGAGAGGACGGTGCCCCATCTCCCCACACCGACGGCCCGGGTGCCCCAGCAGGCCTTGGAGGTCCGGGCTGTGCTCTCCCCCGCCAGGGGGAAGGGCGCCCACCGAGGCCACTTCGATTCGGGGCACGTTCGAAATGCGGCCACGTGTCACCCACCCACTTCAAAGTGCAGTGGGGACAGTGGGAGTTGGGACACCTTCCCCCTTAGGCCTCCCCACACACGGAAACCAAGCTGTCAGGGAGCAGTCCTAGAGCCCCCCCCCCGCATGCCCCCCGCCCCCGTGCAGGCGGCCAGGGGACAGCCTAGCGTGGGCTCCACCGTTGGGCGCCTCGTCCTGGGCTGCGGGGCCAACCGGTCCCACCGTGCCAGGAAGGGCCCTCCGGCAGCCGATGCCGAGGCGGCTCTTGAGAAGTGCCCGTTGCTTCCTCTCTCCCCTCGTCTTCCAGGAGGTCACATCAATCCAGCCGTTTCTTTCGCCCTGTGCCTGACTGGGAAGATGAAGTGGGTCAAATTTCCCGTGTTTGTCCTCGCACAGTGTTTTGGCGCCTTCCTTGGAGCTGCCCTGGTGTTTGGGGTCAACTACGGTGAGTGGGCGGCTTCCTTCTCACCGGCTCGGATCTTACATAGAAAACCTGAAACGTTCTGGCAAAAGTAGGTAGTTCTTCCCAGACTGGCCAGAACGTGCGGCCACTTTGTGTGGGCAGTTTGCCCACTGTGGGCCTGTAAACCCCACTGAGGTGCTTCTGAGCAGGGGTTTCCCTCGCCCCTTACTTGAAAGCAGCTTCTGCCAGAGAACCCGCCGGTCCCTTTTCTACCCCTCCGCTGGCATTCCTGAGCGGCCTTTCGTCTCCTTTGCTGGCTTGCAAGGCTAAACCTTGTGTGGTTTCTCGATGGAATCGTTAATTTACTTTTTATGATCGCAATTAAAGAAAGCCCTTAAAACAGAGGAGCCTTTGGCCCGAGCGCCAAGAGGAAGTGAGCTGTTCAGTGCTGCCCCCCCCCCCCCGCCGCAACTCCTCCTGCTTGCAGGGAACAATCTCAGCTTAGGGTGGCTCTGCTCACGTTTCTCAGGGCATCGGCCACCGGATCATGCGCAGAGTGGAAGAACCTGTATTTTCCTTTCCCATCCGACCCGTTCCAGAACAGCAACTGTGCTAAAAGGCCCTTCTGGGCGTATCTCACCCAAGGCGCCTTCGCCGGGCTGCAGCTAATCTCTTTTGAACCTCCACTTGGTGGCCAATCTGATTAACTGAAAAGCTCAGCATTCGTTCAGGTCCTTGGCATTTTCGCTGAGCAAAATCTCCTCCCAGCTGAACTCAGCTCAGCTCCCGGGCTCCAGCTGAAAACCACCATGTCGCTCTCTTGGAACAATGGGGGGCTGTTCTGGCGGTTTTGGGGGGGTTCTGCCACTCAGACCCGCTTAGCTCCCCAGGGCCAGCCCAGATTGGCTCGGCGCTGCCAGGGCTCTTCCTGGTGCTGACCTCTGGATCCTTCTAGAGCGGCCTTATCAGCACTCTGGAATGCATTTATTGCCTGCAGAATGGAAAGGGAGCCATAGTCCTTCTCTTCCGTTTCATGTACCAACCCTCACGTGTGACTCCCTTCGTGAGTGACTGCAGGCGGTCCGCTTCCTCTCCCAAGGCCTGCCGTCTAAATGCGAAGGGTTTCTGCCTGTCGCTTCCTCCTCAGATGCACTCATGTTCTACACGGACGGCGTCTTCACCGTCACGGGGCCCAACGCCACGGCGCATATTTTTGCAACGTACCCCCAGGAATATTTGTCCCTGACCAATGGCTTTGTGGACCAGGTAAAAAGCAGGGTGTGAAGGCAGCTGGAGCAAGCGGGCGGTTCGTGTGGGTGTCTTGCTCTTGTTCTTGGGGGGGGGGGTTGTGCTGACCCTCCCTGGGCCCCTGGAAAGGTGCAGGACAGAAACGGGACCGTCTTAATATGAGTAAAAGGCCTCTCTACGGAAAAGGTGGCCTCAGGGCTCAGAGAGGCTTCCCGGTGCCCAGAGTCATCTGAGGCAGTTTTATGTTCTGTCCCTCAAAATGTTTGGGCAGTAAACAGTCCAGAGGAGACTTTTCTCTTTGGGAATGCTTCAGCACCAAAGTGGGCAAAGCGAGCCCAGGACCCCTCGTGCAGCTCTCCCGTTTCCCTGCCTCCTGTTTTGGGGATAGACGCTGCCTGGACACGGGGATTTGCCCCGTTTCGGGCTCTCTCCGTCCTGCCCCCCCTCGCAGCCACGAGATCCAGGGTGCAGCGCGGGCGGGGGTGAACGCCTTTGCCTTGCTCTGCCAGGCGATTTCCACGGCCTTCCTCGTCCTGGGTATCTTTGCCATCTTCGACACGGACAACATAGGCGTCCCCAAGGGGCTGGAGCCCATCACCATCGGCCTGCTCATCATACTGCTGACCTCTTCCATGGCCCTGAACAGCGGCTGCGCCATGAACCCTGCCCGAGATCTGGCCCCGCGCCTCTTCACGTACCTGGCGGGGTGGGGCCCCGAAGTCTTCACGTGAGTCCATTGCTCTGGGCGCGAGGGAGGGCCCAATCGAGGCAGCCGCCGCTTCTCCTTCCTAGGCTCGCAGCCCCGGGCCTCGCCTGCTGCTGTGCAGGGACGGGGGGACGGGGGGCACGTTTTCTCTGCATTGAGCAGGCTGGGAGGCTAAGTGGGAGGGCCTTTCCTGAGGTCGCCACGTGCGTCCGTGGAAGAGCGAGATTTGAACATGATTCACCTGGGCAGGTGCTTCCCCACCTCCATAGCCGGAAGAAAGGATAAGATGAGGCACAATATCATTGGCTCTGGTCTCCGAGCACTTAATTGATAACTTCCTAATACATTTAAGACAGTGTTTCTCAACCTTGGCAATTTGAAGAGGTGTGGACTTCAACTCCCAGAATTCCCCAGCCAGCATGGCTGGCTGGGGAATTCTGGAAGTTGAAGTCCACACCTCTTCAAGTTGCCCAAGTTGAGAAACACTGATTTAAGATGTCCTCCCCTCCTTCAAAGATGCGATGGGTGGTGCCGCTCTCCTCCGAAGCCGGAGAGAAGGAACGGCTGAGCCAGTGCGCTGCAAGGCCGCCATCTGGTGGGCAATCCCAGCAGCTGTTTTTAACCAGAGCTGATACGCAGCATCTTCATTTACTTACAGAGATCCTGGTAGCATCAAAAAACAGAAGGCTGCTTTTGACTTTTTTTAGCATCAGCAACACAGTGACATTTTATGACCGTGTGGAAATATATTTCCAAATTAAGGGGACTCTGCAGACTGAACAGGCTTAATCCTCGTCCTCAGAAGCAAAGCCGTTGCCTTAGGAAGAGGAAATCCTGCCGCGCTGTGGCCCTGGCTGGCAGCACAGAAGCGGAACGGGCTGCTTTTAATTTGCCCTGCTCTGTGCCCGTGAGCGTGGGGTAAAAGAGCCGGGACGCTTTTTCTGCAGCCAGGCAGCCTTTAAATAAAGACACAGCAGCCAAGAAGGTTTTGCTTTAAACAACATGCAATGGGCATCTCTCTCTCTCTCTCTCTCTCTCTCTCATCTATCTATCATCTATCTATCATCTATCTATCTATCTATCTATCTATCTATCTATCTATCTATCTATCTATCATCTATCTATCATCTATATATCATACCGATACTACGGTCCCCAATCCATCTTGGATTTATGTAATTTATTATTATTATTATTATTGTATATTATTATTATTATGGTATATTTTTTAGATAATATTTTTGTATAGTTTTTTAAACTTTCAATTGTTGTAACCCGCCCAGAGTCCCTTGCAAGGGAGATGGGCGGGGAATAAATTGAAATAATAAATAAATAAATAAATAAATAAATAAATAAATAAATAAATAAAATCTATCTCTATCTATCTATCTATCTATCTATCTATATCTATCTATCTATCTATCTCTATCTATCTATCTATCTATCTATCTATCTATCATCTATCATCTATCTCTGTCTATCTATCTCTATCTCTATCTATATCTATCTCTCTCTATATCTATCTATCTATCTATCTATCTATCTATCTATCATCATCTATCTCTGTCTATCTATCTATCTATCTATCTATCTATCTATCTATCTATCTATCTATCTCTATCTCTATCTATCTATCTATCATCTATCTATATCTATATCTATATCTATATCTATATCTATATCTATATCTAAATTATATATATGTATGTATGTATAATATATATTTATTTATTTTATTTTATTTTTATCCTGCCTTTATTATTTTTGTTATAAATAACTCAAGGCAGCGAACATACCTAATACTCCTTCCTCCTCCTATTTTCCCCACAACAGCAACCCTGTGAGGAAAATAAAGGATCAGAGAGGGCTGATGGCTAAGAAAAGGGCTCGCGTGGAAGTAAGTTCCTTTATAGCAAAATCTAAATCCGCAGTAAAACTTGCCCGTCTCTGTCTGTTTCGCCCACAGGGCCGGTGGTCACTGGTGGTGGATCCCCACTCTCGGCCCAATGGTTGGGGCGGCTGTCGGAGCTGCCACCTACATGCTCTTCATTGAACTTCACCACGCTCCCCTGCCAGCCTGCCAGAAGAACGGCAGGGACGCCGAGTATGAGCTTACCCACCTGGAAGAAAGGAAGTAGGGTCCAAGGACGCCGCCCCACCCCAGCCCTGCCTGGAGGGCCGATGCCGCTCCCCCCCAGGACCATGCTGCCCACAGAAAAGCCACGCTTGCAAGAGGGGGGGCAGGGGGCAGAATCACCACCCACCTGCCTCAAGACAGTTGAATTTAAATCTGAAAATGAGTCATCACCCCGGGAAGGATGCTTGGAGCACTTTCTGCCCGCTTCTGGCCCATCTTCCCCCCCTCCAGGAGAGTCTGCCTTCAAATGCAATTTCAGTCCCTTCTAATATCAAAGGGTGCCTTACTGAACATCCCCCCGTGCCAACAGTGCCGGTTCACGGCCACCCTTGGACAGTCGGCGAGGCTGTTTCCCGCACCAAAGCCGGTTTCAATCTGGGCAGGGAGGGGAGAGCTGGAGCCGGAAGTAGCTCCGCCTCCCCAGGCACAGACGTTTCCCACCCCCGCTGCCCGGAGAGTGGCGCTTCCCGAGCTGTTGCAACAGATTTAGCATTTCTGAATAATGGGGGGAGGGCTTGTGGGGGCGTCTTTTGGAGCTCTGCAGCCGCAGCAAGCGGAGTGCAGCCGCCGGGCGGAAGGAGGCGCTCTTCCTTCAGGAGCAGCAGCAGAGCAAGACAAGCCGCAAGGAAAAAACGGTGCGAGAGCTCTACATGCTGGCCACGAACCAAAAAGGGGGGACCTGAGAGGCGGCGGGCTTACGAAAGAAACGTCGACGCATGCTAGCAACAGTATAGAGCACCGTAGATAGGTAATTGCAACAGAGCAACAGGTAACACTAATAGTAATTGAATAGCAATAGTATGGAGTATAGTATAAACATTATCATGGTATATTGTAATAGTAATTATCATAGCAATAGTATAGAGCAGTGTTTCTCGGCCTTGGCCACCTTCAGCTGTGTGGACTTCAACTCCCAGAATTCCCCAGCCAGGGGAATTCTGGGAGTTGAAGTCCACACAGCTTGAAGTGGCCAAGGCTCAGAAACACTGGTATAGAGAGAGCAATAGAAGAAAATATAGGAAGCACTCACATGACTTTTACAGGTTGGTTTTTACAAAATAAAGCGTCTCCCCAGCCCTCATATATATATAAAGAAACCCCAATCCAGGCTGCGGCGCTTTTGTGTCTCTCCTGAATCTGGGTCAACCCACCTGGGTAGGGTTTGAAGAAGGCTTCCTCTCGCTGGCTTATGCTCACCCCCCCTCCCGAGCATTTGACCGGTGGCCCCCCTTTCTCACCAAGCAGGCGGACTGGCTCGGATTCCAGAAAAGGTGCCACCGCGTTGCTCCGCCAGCACTTGCCTCGGGAGCCTTTCCTGGGGGTCCTCCCTGCTCCGCGATGGGGGCTTCGAGTGGGATCAACGGGGCGCCCTCCCCCGTCCCTCCCCCCCACTTGTCCTTCAGAGGAGGGGGCAGGCTTGCCCAGACGGCTCACCTGACCCCCAGAACGCAGCAACCCCCCTGGCCTTGTGGTCCTAAGTTTCCAACTTCCTGCATTGGCAAGTTGGTCAGATCTTGCCCCAGCCTGGACGGCGCCTGCCTGGGAAAGGACGCCTTCATCTCCTCTGGGCTGGAAATCTCCCCCACTGCAGAGGCTCTCCAAGGGGCATTTAAGCAGCGATAAGGGAACACGGAGGATTCCCTCACTGGGGGCTATAAAAGGCTGCCGAGCCTTACCTTTATTGGCTCCCCCCCCCCCATCGATTGATGATTTTTAATCAACACCTTGCTTGCACAAGAGCCACCCAGCTTTGCAAACATGATTACAGAAACCAGACTCTCCAGGCCATTACGTAAATTACACCTCAAAACGTATGTGTAGCAAACGTTTAATGAAGAGCTAATGAGTTCCCAGGATATTACCTGAAGTTAATATTACACAGAGTCTGCCTTTGCTCCCTCCGAAGGCTCCTCCTTCCCTTTTCTGGGTTCTCTGCATGAGGTCCTTTCCAGAAAAGGGTGCGGTCCCGTCAGACCTTCCCCCCTTCTGTCCCAGACAGGCCGGAACAGGCGCGGCCCAGAATCCGTCTGGCAAAAAGGTTCGCCTCCCACGGATGCCCGGCGCACATCGGGACAGTCCTCTTCTAACTGGCCCCTTCGGTGGCGCCGGAACTTCAACTCCCATCACCCCCGGCCGGCACGGCCAGCGAGTCCAGCTTATCCGGAGCCCCAGGTTTGGAACTGGGGGCTTCACAGATTTACGGAACTCACCGCCACAAGGTGTAATAATGGCCGCCTCCGCCTTAGAAAACCGCAGGAGACCCCCAGAGGAAAGGAAAGCCTTTGGCCGCGACGGCGGCCCTGGAGCAACTGGGAACGGAGGGGCCGTCCTCGTTCCCTTCCCGCCACCCGATGCGGTCCACAGCGGGCAGCGCGGCGCGCACGGCCATCGGGCGCCCCTTCCCTGGAACAGCCCCGCGACGCGGCTCTCCCGCCCCGCTGGCAGGGACTCGGAGCGGCCACCCGGCCGGGACGCCGCCGCCGCCCCCGCCGCCCGCGACGCGCGCCCAAGCCCGGCGGCTGCGGGAGACGGGCAGCGCCTCCTTCGGCGGCGGCGAAGGGGCGGGCGGCGGGCCTGTCCGTCTTGCTTGCTTTGCCTCGCACACAAGACGGAGCGGCTTCGCGCAGGAGGAATCGCCTTGATCCCCCCCTTCCTTTGGAGGGACGCATCGAACCTCCCTTTATTTCTGGGGGCTTCTCCGGCTCCCCAACCAATCAGCAAAGCGAGCTGCCCAGCCCGGGAGCTATCTCAGCGCAGCCCCTCCCCCTTTATATTCGAGCAGCAGGCAGAGTCCCCGCGGTCCAGCCACGGCGAAGAGGAGGGTGAGGCGGTGTCCTTAGGGATGCCCCCGGGGCCGTGCGCAAGAAGTGGAGGCGATAGACTTCTGTAGTCCCCAGCAGCTGTTCCTCAGTAGCACACTGGCCTGACCGCGGAGGGCCTGCGCAGCTAGTAGCCCCCCCCCCCCGATTCTGCGCAGCTCTGCTGACCTAGAAAGTATAACATCCTCTGAAAAGGCAACCCTATGCCTGGTGCGGGGGGCTAGTTCCACGGGTGGAAAAAAGGCCCCGTTTTTCCCCGCAGTCCTTCCTGGGCTGCTCCCATCCTTCGGAGGGGCGTAGGCAGCAGAGCGTCCTCGGTGGGCAGGGCCGGACTCAGGTGCCCTCGGAGGGAGAGGGCCGGAAAGCCTCGTCCCAGGAGAAGGAGGGGGTTTTCCTGGGAGGAGGCGATCGTCCGGCTCAAGCGCCCTCCTTGGTTCTGCGAGAGCGTCTCTCTCTCAGTCTCGACCCCGAACGGCTTCCGTCCGTGTTTGGGATCGGCCGAGGAGAGGAGCATTTTGCCCCTGCGAACCGCCTGACCCGCGGAGACATCCACTGCCCTTCCAGCGGCTGGCCTGGCGCTCTGAATAGTTCAGGCCTGGCTTGAAATCCAGAGTTTGCCATGGCTGGGGGTAACCAGCAAGTGGGGGGGCGGGTTGGGGGGGCGCTCAGCTGGAGCCCTTCTGTGGGTGGTCCTTGGACCGCTCTGACTGCAGGGTCAGCATCTTGCTGTCTGCTGAGAAGCGATGGAGAGCTGTCCATCTGGGAGAGCCTCTCATCTCCTGCTGTACCCCAAAATAGAAAGCTCTTAAAAACCTCTGTGCTGAAATCAAGAAATAAAGGGAACCCTCAAAGAAAGGGGGAAAGAGCGGCTGTGAATTCTGGAAGGTGCTGTCGGTTGGAGGCCCCTCAGTGGGCCCCTCAAGACAACGGCTGCTCTGGGTTCCCCCCTCAGAGGGAGGGCGAGCGCCCCGCCCCTCCCTCCGCCGCTGCTGCTGTGCCCCCGACTCAGAGGACATTGGGGTGCTGCTTCTGCCCCGTTTCCCACAACTGAGCAGAGGTCCCTTTGGCCATCTCAGCATCCAGGAGTGCCTCGGAGAGTTGCGAGACACGAGGTGGTCCTGCCCTGTTTCTTCTCCAGCCCAGGCAGGTGGGGCGTTTCTGCTCGCCCTCGGCTGCTCCGTCTTCAACAAGCCTGCTTCTCATTCCTGGCGTTACTCACCAAGGAAATTGCTCCAGGACTGTGTTCAAGGGAAATGAAGGAAACAGGGTGGCAAATGCAGATGCAGAGAAGGGACCGGCTCATAATGGGCTATGAACCAGGCGGGGGGGGGGGGGGGGAGCCGGACAAGGGCAGACACGGAGGGTGCCAAAGGCCGTGTTGACCAACCGGCCATGGGAGGATCCTAAAGGGGCCGGGGGACGTGGCCAGGAAGCCCAGCGAGGTCTCCACGTTCCCCGCTGATACTCCGCCGCCGTGGCCAATGCTCCCGTTTCAGCTCTGAGACGCCTCTTTCGGAGCAATTCTTCTACAGTGCTGGGTTGGCCGGTGGGCAGCCAATCTCAGGGAGATTTCTTCCAGACCCAAGCATCACACTCACTAGGTTGGAAAAAGAGAGGTAAATTCTGAGCATACCGTCCCCGCTTTCATCCTCTTCTGCTCCACATCTCTCACGAGGAATCCTTGTATTGCGTTTGGGTCAAGAAGAGGAGAGAAGGATCAGCTCTTGGCGTGGATACGAATGAGAAGCTGGGAAAGCTCTCAACAGGGTCTTTTGCACAGATGTTTCCAGTAATGGAAGACAGCACTTCAGGGGCCTTCTACACCCACCTTTGAGGCTCCACTGGGTGGGGATGGAGGAGAAATTCTCAACCTTTTCTGCTCCCCCCCCCCGTCCCCCTCCCGGGTTCAGAGCAGCATTCACATCAAGGGATGAAACTGTTATATTGCTGAACCATTTGTCCATCTGGGAAAAGCGCTAATCCGGAAGGCCAGAGAAAGTGCACGCAAGGGTTCTGTCTGCTCCGAGACATTCGGTTCAACTGCTTGTTCTGTTGCTTGTTTGAGTGGTTTGTTTTAAATTTCTGAGACACCAGGTGTCTGTTGGGCAAGAGGTGTACTTGAGGGAGAGGGGGGAGAAAGTCAGCAAGTGGTTGCTGGCAGTTTTAACTGGTCTAATCTCTTTTGCCGGTGAGGCGGAATCCCACTTCCTTTCAGCCCCCACTTCCCACCACAGGTCGGTGGCTCATAAGGGTGACCTGCCCCCTTATGAAGGGCGAGGGTTGCCACAAAATGGGGGCCTCTTCCACAGCCACGCAGCCCAAGTCCTTCTTCGAGCTCCCCCTCCCAACAAAGCAAGTGGGATGTACTGTAGCTAATAGCCACCAGCCAGAAAAGCTAATCAGGAAAAATAATGAAAAAACAGGCTCGGCCAAAACCTGGGAGGCATTATTAAAGGAGCAGGAATCTCCCTGACAAAGTCTTCATCAGCTCTGTCTCCAGAGATTTTAAATCGAAAAGTGTTCATCAGTTTATAAAAAGCACTTTATCACCTTTGACAAGGACCAGTAACAATTATTTGTTGAAAAGAAGATGAAGTAGCTGCATTTGGCCGGAGGGCTTGCGTCTGCCTTAATTACACAGGAGAGTTCAGAGAAATTGCAGGAGACCCTGAATGCTGTTCTCTAAAGGTCCCTTCCTTTCATTTCTTTCCAGCCATTATAATTGCAAAGATAGTGTTGGACAAGGCCAGGCGGTGCCCGGCCCAATCGAGGGACGGGGAAGGACCCTCCCATTCCTGCCACCGTTTAGGAAATGCATTCAGGGGGCTTCTGCAGAATTCCAAGTAGTATCATCTTCTCCCTCTCGTTCTCCAACAGTTCATTGATGCTTTGTTCACTGTTAAAACGCCATAGAAAGCCAAAGGAGCACAGAGGATGTATGTCTTCTGGCGATTTGTCCCCCATCTCATTCTTGAGGGGCTGCAGGTAGTCTCTGCCCAGCCCCCTGCGGCCAAGGAAGCCGGATTCCTTTAGACAGGGTCTAAACAGCCCCACTGGTGCCCTGGGGACCCTGGAGGGTATCCGGAAGGAGGCCTGGGGCTCAGTTGGGTGGGGGGCCTGAGGCCAAAAGAGTTGCCCGAGGTCAAGAGATGTTGGAGTGAGCTGGCCCAGAATCCTCTGCCGCACTGCCAGGGAGGTGGCCCAGCGCCGGGCTGTGCCATGCCAGTCCTTCTGCTCTTTGGGCCTTGCCTGGCAAGGAGACCCAGCAGGCAGAGCTCAGGTCAGGGCGCAGACAGGTCCAGCTCTGCCATTTCGCCCTCTGTGGGCGTCCAAACCTCCTCCTGTCCCCTGGAATGGCTCCCCCACGGCATCCCATCTGTGCAGACGGCGGGCAATGGTGCTGCTGTTGCTGCGGCAGACGAACGAGCGTGCTGAATCCCAGCGTGGACCCTGGCTGCTGCGTCACGCAGTTCTGGCTTTGCCAGGCATCCGCCTCGGTGCCATCTCGAGAAGCGAAACGTCCGAGGCTGCCTTTCCGGTTGCCCTTTTGCAACAGGTCCAGACAAAGGTCAATAAAAGCTGAGTGGACTACCTCTGACCCCGTGGCTTCCAGCACAGGTTCCTCAGTATCATCAGACAAAAACCAGCCCAGCTTAATATTCATCCATGCAAAGCCCATCCAGGGAAACCCACAATGCCAGGAGGGGCAAGGGGTCGCCTTCCGAGCCCTTAGACCCAGAAACGAAGAACAGCTTCCGATCCGGCTAGATCGAGTTGATTTTTCTAGGGGGGCACCAAGAGGAAGAAGCTGGATTCCATGCAAGCGGTTAATCATTAATGAGCTGCTAGTCCTCACTACCTACCGGCGCGAGGAGGACCCACTTCTGTCCTTCCTGTCCCTCCACCACCTGGAACCAGCCCAGCCTGGCCTCTCCAGAGAAAAGCGCCATCATGAGAAGCCCCCCGGCCCTGCCGCTTCTGCTCCTTCTCTGCGCACTGCTCGCTCACGGGGATCCCAACGGCAGAAGGAAGAAAGGTAAGCGGCCCACTCTCTCGCTTTCCTGGGGACGGGGTCAGTCTCGGGCAGGGACTTGCGGATTCGGAAGAAGGCCCGGCCCGGACAGGGCCCTCCCTGCTTCCGAAGGACGGCGCTGCTCCTTGCCCGTCCGCTGGAGTGGGCGCTGCCCGTCCAGGGACAAGAGAGGCCTCGGGAGCTGGGCACGGCCGGAGCAGCAACGCATTTCTCCGTGGAATGGAAGCGTTGCCAATGGAGAGTGGTTGTGCTCGTTTATGGGGAAGGCAAGAGAGTTTCATCGAGAATTTAGGGCTCTGGTTCTGGCTCCCCGTCCAGGTTGTCTGGGGTAACGGTGTGTCGCCCTTCAGCTTTTGAATCGAAGGCAACCAGCAGAAACGGAAGTGAGCGGCTGGGCTACGGGGTTGGTCTTGGCCTGATCCAGCTCCAGGGCCCTTGTTTTTATGGAAACAACTAGCCACGATGTTTAAGGTTAAGAGG
Organism: Charina bottae; assembly: GCA_023362775.1. Lineage (NCBI taxonomy): Eukaryota > Metazoa > Chordata > Lepidosauria > Squamata > Charinaidae > Charina > Charina bottae. The sequence goes on along the minus strand of JALMGJ010000010.1, from coordinate 23,789,376 downwards.
CAGTCCGCTTCTGGATAACAGCTGAAGTGAAGCAATGGTAGACAAGGGCCGTTGCTTGGAGAAAAGGGGAGGGCTGGGTAGAACATCCTTTTCGTCTGACCTGGCCGTTCTCCTCTAAGATCAGAGAAACCCTTCCTCCATCTCTGCACCCAGGATGCAACGGAGGAGCTGCTGATCCTGGCCCTTCCGAAGCGGAAGGGTCCCTGCCTGCCCAGAAATCTGAACAGCCAAGAACGAGGGGGGACCAGGCCAGGGCGGTGGAGTTTCCCCTCCTGCCCGGTTTAAGAGGGACACTCCTCCAGACCCCGACCTGTGCGATGCAGGTGGACAGGCGGTGCTGCCTCCCAGCGGTCGGTCGGGAACCTGCCAGCCTTGTCCCGGAGACTGCAAACGTCCGCCTGCCTTGGGCCCGGCTTATCCGCTTCCCAGATTAGCAGCAGCCCAACCCATTGTCCCCTGGAGACTAGCCCCCTTCTCCGGGCTGGCTCCGTGGCACATCCTCGCTCCGACTTTTGAATGTCTCCTTGATGGACCACTTGTTCCACCGAAGAGGCTTCCATGGCATCAGCTGCTGTCCAACTCTTTGGGGCCTGGATCCTCCCTGTATTTGTCTACAAAACCCAGTTAGAAAAAGTCCCCGTCTAGCCTGTTATTTCACTCTGGGAGGGGTCTGTTGCTCCTGGATGGTGGGGGGCGAACGATGCTCCAGGCACCCCCAGAGGGGGAGCAGAGACTCTGGCAGGGGGAAGGGAAGCAACTGCATCAGTTGGTGGGCATGTGGGAGTGCGCACGTCTCTGCAGGGCTCTGTCCACGGCAGGCCCTGCTTCTGCATGCAAACATCTCCCCCCTGACCGGGACGCTGAGCTGGGGCCTGGCGTGCCCCTGGGCTGACACAGGAGGGGCTGGCTCAGAAAAGCCCCGCCCTCCCGCTGCACCGTGCAGGCGCTCCAGACGCCGCTTGGCCTTGGGAGAAAGGAGGATGGCCCAAAAAAAGGGATGAACGTACTTGCCAGCCACCAGCTGCGCAGCAGAAAGGAGGGGCTGTGGCCGAGCACAGCTGGCCTCCCCCAGGTAGCAGGATCCTCCCCGCCAGAGCCCAAACTCACCCCACGCTCTTGGGATGTCCTCCAAGGCTGGTGCTGGGGCAGCCCCACGCAAAGCTCCTTCCTCCCCTTACAGCCCAACTCTGGGCGATGGAAGCTCCTTTGCAGTTTTCATGCCACTGAAAGCCACCGAGGACATCCCGGGCAGCCCCCAAGCCTACGCCAGCCGGGTAGCGCAGGGCAGGGCAACAGGGCCCCCCACCTTTAACGGGAACTTTGACCCCAACCGGAGGGCTTTTATCTCGGAGGCGGCGAGCAGAGCAGTGTTTGCTTTCAGGCCGGGATTTGGAGTGTGGCAGCTCTGCCTGACGCAACAAGGATCAAGAAGCAAACCCCCTTTTTTGGATGCAGGGGGGTGGGGGGAATGCAAAATATAATATTTTAATACTGCTTTAGTTGGAGGGTTTAAACTGAGGCTGTGTGAAAGAACCTTTGCCTGAGGGGCTGAAGGAAAATTAGAGATTTTTCCCCCCTCATAATTTCTGCAAATTGGAATGCTTTAAATAAAAAGCTAGCCCTATTTGTCTGGACTCGGAAAGCAAACTGAGACACACCAGAACCAATTGATCGTTTTAAAAAATCCATTTCTCCGTTTTGCTGGTGCCCAAATTCCCTCTGGCTTCCAGGGCTGAAAATAAGATTGGCCCCAGGCGAGACTTGGTAGGGTGGTTCCAAAAGGAGTTGGTGGATATTCGGGGTTGTTGCAGAGTTGTGGGAAACCATGACAGAATTTCTTAGAAAATCCCTCCCCTTCCTCAGCCCTTTGGTCTAAGAGAAGCCGCAGCCCTGCTCGTTTCTGGGCAGCTCAATTCAGCCCTGGATTGGCTGTTTTCACTCTGATGAGAAGAACAATAATGGTGCCGTCATTCTACTGGCGCACCAGCAAATGGATCAAGAAGATGGTCCTGGGTTGCATCTGCTTGATAATTAATGTGACCCCCTTAATGTGTCCTCAGCCTAATCTGATTAAAGAAAGGATTTTTGATATGAATTTTTTCCAGCCACCACTTCGAGGTCTTAAGTCTCAACCAGGTAGAAAATGGTCTCACTTCATACAGTCTTGGTAGCAGATGCTTGCAGGGAGCTTCGAAAGATTTGAAAGCAAGACATGCGTGCAGGGAGCTTCGAAAGACGAGCTTTTTAGGAACCTGACGCATGTGAAATTCTTTCCTGTCCTCCCTATCCTGCTTCTTGCACTCACAGGACTGATTGAGCTCTGCTAAATCTGCCATTTCCCCCTTTCCTTCTTTCCTTCCAGTTTCTATGTTCAGTTATTCCAAATTCTGCAGGTAAGAAATACAGGCCAGAGAGGATGTATGAAATATTCGCCTTGGTTAACAATGAAGGGGAGAATTTAATTTCTTCCTTCGTCTCCAGCCTTTACATTCAATTATTCTCAGCCTGCAAATAAGAAATACTGACTAGAAATGTGTGGGAAGAATTCACCCTGGTTAATTATGAATAAAGGGATTTTAAATACAATGCAGCCAGCCATATAAATTCAATGAATGAGCGAACGAACGAATAAATAAATGCATCCTGTGCCCTTCCTGAATTAACACATTGTAGAGAGTAGAAGACACGTCAGTCCTTCCCCCATTCATCCTTGTTGCAAAAGTTTGCTTCCGGGTCCAATTCAAGGTGTTGGTTATTACCTTTAAAGCCCTATATGGCATGGGACCAGGATACCTGAGGGACCGCCTCACACGGTACATCGACCCGTCCCACCCGGTCAGGCAGAGAGGGCATGCTACGGACCCTGTCCATGAGGAATTGCCGATTGGCAGGGTCCAGGAGGAGGGCCTTCTCTGCCGTGGCACCCGCCCTTTGGCACAAGTTACCCCCGGAGGTAAGACAGGCCCCCACTCTCCCGGGCTTCCGGGAGGGGCTTAAGACGTGGTTATGCCACCTTGCTTGTGGTGGGAGGGGGGACAGCCATTCATGGGGATAAGATCTTACTGCCATCTTAAATTTTATATTATATATTTTGTATTTTTATATTTTTATCTGTATTTTTATGTATTTATACTTATATTTATATTGTAGTGTTTTTAGTGTTTTGTCATTTTATTATCCGTAAGCCGCCCAGAGTCGTTGCATGCGAGATGGGCGGTAGACAAATATGACAAATAAATAAATAAATAAAAGAGACGGCTCCAAAATTGGGAGCAGAACCCCAGGTTGCCCCCCCCCCCGACCTTCTGCTGCCTAATCCCAGAGAAAGGGCCGGATGGGAAAACAGACACTGGGCTCATAATATCTCGCACGGGCTGGCACAGCAATGGCATTCTGCAGCGCGTTTCGCTCCCTTTTGCCCCTGGGTTACCTTTACGCCCACTTAGCAGAGGGAAAATAATGGAGGCCAGAGAGTGACTCCATTTCAGGCATGAAATTTAACCAGATCGTCCCAGCCGGATATTCCTTTCCCCCAGGCTGTGCAGCTGTCCATGACGGCATTCCTCCAGAAAAGACGCAGGAAGGTTGCTCTTGGTTCTGGCCCCTCTGGTGGATGTCCTCAAAGGCTACGAACCAGATGGGTCCGACTGCAACGAAGCCACGGACGCCGTCAGTTCAGCTGAGGACTTGGCGGTTAATTGAGCAGCGCTGACGTGGGTGGCCTCCCTTTCACTGCTAAAACATCACCTGCTGTGGAGCTGCTTCTCAGCTTCACCGCGCTGGAGGGAGAGGAAGAACACCAGTGAGCAAACGGTGGTTCTCAGGAACGAAAACAGCAGGCAGCAGAGCGTGGGCAGTGCTGGTGGGAGGGCCCCGTACCTCGAGGGGCACTGGCACCTCCTGGGCTTGAAAGCCAAGATCCAGGAAGGCTCTGCATCTTCTTGGTTCTCGGTGGGCACAGTTACTCTCCAAGCACGGGCCGGGCAGAAGGTCCAACAGGACCCCGCGGGGCTGCTGGAGTGGCAAAGGGTCCTGCTTGGACTGCGTTGCAATAGCCAGCCTTTGCCCACCTCTGCGAGGGCACGGAACTGACGCGAGCCGATAGGAACAGAGTCCCTTTGAGGGAGTTGGGCGGTGAAAAATCGAATAAATAAATTAAATAAATAAATAAATAAACAGAGGGAGCGCACGTTGCTTTGCCTGGGCATCCCCACGTCCTTCATACCGGCTGCATCTGGTGCACCTCAGACAAAGTGGATCCAACAATCGAAAGTCTTCCATCGCACAGAAAGCACAAACAGAGGAAGTGAACGGCAAGATGAGGAGCTCAGAGCAATCACCTGGGCGTGTCCGTGACTCATTCAGCAGCACAGAAACGCCGCACTGACCTCCGGCGTGACCTTCCACTCTTTGCCGCTGCAGGCACCCGTTGCAAAGGCAAGGCGAGGCGGGGCCCCGGGGGGACTCTGGGCCACCGGGGCCAGCAGGAAGGTTTTCTGAGTCCGACAGGAAAACAGGCACCGGGCGCTAAGGAAATTGTAACAGGGACCTAATATAAGAAGGCGATAGCGAGAACTGCAGAGAGTCTTGTAAACCCAAACTCCCAGACCCTTAATAGCACCAGCTGTTAGCAACCCACTGGCCAATTCAGTTGGCATGGCCCCTCCCACGTTGTCCAAGAAGTAGGTTTGCAGCTTCCATATTTTAATAAAATCTTTAGCACAGCATGGACATTTAAGGGATGCATTCTCACTGGGCTGGCTTTTTAAGATGACTCGGTTGGGCAGAGCCTGGGGAAGGGGGACAACTGCTGCCCAGAAGAGGTCATTTACAGCTGGCTGTTTTCTGCAGGGGGTCTGCAGGCCGTGGTCAAAAAAGTCAAAATGGCGTCTGCGACCGTACAATCAAAGCTCTGTTTTTTATGTGCAAAAAACAGACGGAGCTTCGATCGCGCCATCGGAGCCGCCATGTTGACTTTTCTGACCATGCCCTGCGGACTCCCCCCTCCTCCGCTTTTCCGTCTGCATTCTATTCTGCCTCTTCGGGATTATCTCCGAGTCATAGGAAGAGCTGCCCGAAATCAATTTCTACTCTGCTTGGCCAACACAGATCAAAAGCACGCTCAGCTCTCGGGAAAGCAAAGCTGCAGGCAGGCAGGGTTCCTTGTGCTGAGATTTCTTGATCAAAACCTGCCTCAGTTCAAGGCCCTTTTGATCGCCAGGCTCCCCCTCAGGGGACGGGCCACCATTTTCATCCTCTCCTTGGGCCGGCCCCCCGGATGGCTTCAGCCCACTGCTCCCCACGCTCGAGGTGCTCGGGGGGCCCTTCCTCGTCCTCGTGAGCCAATCCCCAGCACGTGGCCTCCTTCGGCCACCCCGTGGCCTTCGGTTCGCCCAGAGGTGGAAAGGCCACGCGGGGCAGCTTCGAAGGCCTTTTCAGGGGCTGATCCACTCTGACTCTCCTCCGCATATTCCGGACTCCGGCGGGTTTCCGAACACCCCCTTTCCCTGCCCTGCGGCTCAGAGCAGCCACCCGGGTCGCATGGCGCATGGCTTCCTGGGGCCCAAGGCCATTTGGTTCCCCGTTTCGCATTTCCGCAAGTGCCTTCGGCCACCCCCACCAATCTCTGCTGCAGGGGAAGCGGGTCTCCACGTGCTCCTTTGCCGCAGCCGGCTGGCTGCAATGGACGGAAGGCCGCCTGGCAATGAAATATGCATGCCCTGCGCTTATTGCAAAGACCTAATAAAAATACTTCTGCTTTATTACATTAAAGTCTGGCTCAGACTCGTTTGCAGAATGGCAGCAAAAGAGAAAAGCGTTGAACAGAGAAAAACGGGTTGGCTACAAGGGGATTCCAGAGCAGGAAATGAAAGGCCACTTTTTGCTGCTGCTGCTGCTCCTGCTGAGAACCGGATGCTAAAAATAGAGCGCCCAACAGCCGGCTTCCAGTCTGCGGGGAGGGGGGGGGGGGCTCAGATGCCCCCATTTCAGCACCTTGACAGCAACTTGTGGCTTCGGGATGTATGAGAAGGGCAAGACGGGGGCAAGTGCTCCCATGTGCCCCAACGCATAAAAGCAGGAGCCCAAGACGGGCAGAGTTAATCAGCTGCATGGATGAAACTCCGCTGGGGCTGGATATGCGAGGTCTGCGCCGCACCCTGCACCTCTGAGGAGGCCCACTTAATGTGGGGGTCGCAGCGGAGTCACCCGCTCCTCCAAGGCTGCCGGACGCTGAGCGGCAAAGTTGCTCTTTTCTGTTGCATCCCAAAGACGAGGGGTCACTTGCCGCCCCAGAAACAAAACGAGCCCTGTCCTGTAGAGGTGCTTTAGTTGGCCTTTCAGGGCCCAGGCTCACAATCTTGTCAGTGCTGGAACGTTGGCTGGCATCGGGCAAAGCTGGCGCAGCTCTCACCTAGCTCAGATGGGTGCCAAGCTTTACAGCAGATTTTCGCGTGCTCTCATTTTTTAATGAGGTTTCCAGTCTTTTCTTCTTTTCTTCAGTGCAGGGACAATGCTGGGGGGGGGGGGGGGGGCTGTTCAGTCCCAGGAGAAGAGGGCAGTCCTGTGAGGGAAGGTCTTTCATGACAAACCACGCGTTCCGGGACTTGTTTAAAAGGAGGCGCTAGGCTCTTCCCAGCCATTTCTTTTTAGCTTTTCCAGGCCTGCCCGAAACCTAAACCCACCTTGCACTCAGTGCGGCCATTGGGCAGAGGCCGGCCGGCCGGCCGAACGGGGTCTGTCTCAGCATCGGCGACTGCTCTCTGTGGACCCTCGTACAACTTTTAAAATTTGACCTGTTCAGGGTCGGCCTGCACCCACCAATTTCATGGAGATGGTCTTCCAAGGGTTCCCGTTGCAGATTTTGACCACGTGGGTCCTGGTGCACGTTGGCCCTTAACTACATCGAGGTTCACCCTAGTCTGAGGAAAGCCGAAGGGGGAAAATAGGCCGGGTCGGGCTGGGGGGAACCAGGATGTCAATTTATTAAGTCATGCGTTTATTTCCACGGTTTTGGCTTAGGAAGCCAACTAGGGCTCATTCGGCGACACCGTATGATTAAGCGAATCGTGATTTAGAATCAGGCCAGCGTGCAAGACGTGAATGAGCCGCCCAAATTCAGCAGCCAGTTCACGGAGGAAGCCGTCGCCATCCTCAGCGCCGCAAAGCCAAGCTTCCCACGCACATTTCTGCTTTCTGCTCGGTACCGGACCCTTCAGGGCAAGGGCAGGTGCGGAGCGTTCGCAGGGCAAGAGCCCATCTCTCAGCACGGCTCTCCGACGGTCTTTTCCAGGGCCCCGGCGGCAGCCGCTTCCCAGGAAGAGCAGCCATTCCCACGGCGAGGCCAGGTTCCTGCTGTATTCCGACACGGCGGAGCAAGGCTGCCTGATGGAGCCCGACCGGGAGGCCACCCTCAAGAGCTGCCACTTCAATGCGTCCCTCCCGCTGGTGATGATCATCCACGGGTGGTCGGTAAGGGGCTCCTTTCTCTTGGGAGGGTGGAGGTGGTTGAGGAGGGCTCGGTGTGCGCCCCCGCCTCGCCCTTTCTTGCAGCCACCCCTGCCCGTTCCACGCACGCAGCAGAATGAAGGGCGGGGGTCCTCAGCTGGTGGCGCAGACTTCCTGCTCCTCGGTGGGAGGCGGCCCCCGGGGCCACCCCCACAGGGCTGGATGGACCATGCGTTCATCTCAAGTCCTTGGACACAGCGGCCGTTTCCATTTATGGGCCTCACCAGGAGGAGCAGGCCCTGGTGTTCAAAAAACGACTTCTCTAAAACGAGCACTCCCCCCACGCGCGCACACGCTCAGAGTTAAATATAGCCGTGCTGCTCATCCAAAACCGTGCAGCACATAACGCTTCTCCCCTTCCAAGAACGGCTCCTGCGAGAGCAGATGGGTGAAGTACGTTTTGAGGGCCAAGACGATCGATGGGCAGGGCTCCCTTTGGGCTTGATTCGGCACCCAGCCACGCGGCAGCTCTTGGGAACCGGGAGGTGCCCTGGCCTGCTGGCCAGCTGGGCAACCTTCCAAGGGCGCTGGTGACCCTCAGGCGGAGGATCCCAGCAAGAGGGTGTTTGCCTGGCTCCTGTGCTGCAGGTGGACGGAAGACTCGAAGGCTGGATTTGGAAACTGGCTGAAGAGCTCAAATCCCAGCTCACTCAAACCAACGTTGTCATTGCCGACTGGCTCTCTCTTGCACACGCGCATTACCCCATTGCTGTCCAGAATACGCGAGACGTTGGCCAAGAAATTGCTCGCTTCCTAGAATGGCTGGAGGTAAGCGCCCTTACGGAGCAACCAGAACCATTCTGTTTATCTCCTCCTCAAACTCATTGCCCCTGCCCCCTCCAGCGTACAACTTTCTGGCGGGTTACCGGGCCCAGAGTCAGTTGCAAATATCTTCCGGGCTCTGATGCAAACCAGCCCAGGAGCCTCCGAGAAACAGCAGCTGTTCTCCATTCGCCCACGGAAAGCTCTCCTTGACGCTGCCTGCTCTGACCTTACCCTTCAAACAAATGCTGATCTGTGTGCACAGACAGTCAGCAGCTGATCTGTCCACAGGTAGGGAAGTGGGTGCATCTCCACGTGCTTGGAGGGAACTAAAACCAGCTGATCCTTGACTCTGGCCAGAAACGGAAACCTTTTTGCTGCTGGCAAGGACCAACCTCGGCTAGAACTCTGCTGCTTTTCAGAAACTCACAGAACAGGCAGGAAGCTGGAAAGGTCCTTGGATGTCCAGTCCCCAACAGAAGCAGCACCGCGCGGCTTGGGCCCACTATGGCCTGAGAGCTGGCCGCCCGGCTCGGCTTCAGTCCCTCCGGTGGAGGAGAACTGCCGCTGCCCAAGGCCGCCTGTTCTGAAGCCGGGTGCTTTTCAGGAACCCCCTCCTGAGGTCCAGTTGAAATCTGTTTCCTTGCAGTTTCCATTTCCTGCGTCCCACCCTGCTGTGGGAATAATGGAAAACGGGTCTGGCAAGACTGACCGTTACCGTTTGCATGTCCTTTCCCCCCACTTGCGTTCCATGTACTCTGGTAAACTCTATTGTTTCAATAAAGGTCGGACCGCCCTCGAGTCAGGCGCAACTCCTGGTGGCTGCCTCCACGCCGTTTCTTCTGCCAGCACTGAGGAAGTAGTTTGCACTTGCCTCCTTCCTGAAACAACTCAACAAAATAGCTTATTTGCAAAAGGGCATCTAGCCCTCTGGCCGCAAGGAAAGCGCCTCTCCTCAAAGGCTGCCGTCCAGCCTGGAAGGCGGCCAGGGGCTTCCGGGCCATGGGGCAGAGGGCAGAGGGCAGCCTTGCCAGCTTTTCCTTTTCCGTAATACTGGGGAAAAAAGACGGGGGGAGAGGAGGTAAAATGTGCTGTTCCAGAACTTGCCCGTCTCCATCTCTGGAAACCCCACAGGAACAGCAAGTTCCTCATCTGTTTGTGATGCAGATCAAGGTCTGCCCTGCCCTGTCAGAGGATGCCACGCTCTTTTGCAGCATCTTCTGCCCCAGGATATGCTGACCCCTGAGGGCTTTGAAGGAGGACTAGGTTGGCCCTGCCCGCAGAGAGCCCCCATGAATGCCAGCCTGTAGTGCTGCTGAGCCCTTGGGAGGGGCATCTAAGATGCAGGTGGGATGATGAGATGATCCAACAACAAGGTCATCTAAGATGAGCAGGGTGAGGAAAAAACGGGCAGATTACTCAAGAGAACTTCCCACCATGTTCCCATGAATGGGAACAAATTGCAGTGTCTGGGTGCACACAACCTTCTGAGCCAAGACACATTACGCCTTAGCAGAATGTGTGATCGCAACTACGGTGTCCCAAGTGGATTAGCTGGGGCCTCACAGGCTGCCAGATGTTCTGGGCCAGCTCATGTGGCTGTGGCAGCTCCTTGGCTCTTGGCCTTGGTCCTCAAGATTCTCCATCCTCCCCGGGCCTCTTTTCCAGGAATCCTTGCAGTTCCACCGAGGTGATGCCCACCTGATTGGGTACAGCCTGGGGGCCCACGTGGCCGGTTTCGCCGGCAGCTCCATGAGAGGCGACGGGAAGATCGGCAGGATTACTGGTAAGTAAAGCTTCTAGTCCATCAGCTGGACGCCTGGTTAGACTCCGCTTCAGGACAGCTCTGCTCAGGGTGGGGCAGGACAAAGCAATCCACTTTTGGACCCCCAGGGAAGAAAGGCAGCCGAGGGAAAGGGCTGGGTCCTTGGCTACTGAGTGGACCGCACATCTGGAGGAAGTCCATTCAGCGTGGTGGGAATGGGCATTTCCCCACCAAGGCTGTACTGGCCAGTTCACAGGTCAGTTGGCTGAGCAATGACTTGGAAAGCAGCTCAGCTCTTGTAGATAATGACAGTTAAATGGGAATAATTCCCTATAGCTTAATGAATGCAAGGAAAATACATGTAGTCCTTACAGCTACCAGGGATTGCTTTTTCATCAGGCCTCTGGCTCCTTTCCTTTTCCAAACCATGGACCTGGATTCTTCAGCCAAAGGCTCAGGGTCATGCCCAGAAAGATACCAGAAAGAAAATCCCTGTGCACGGAGAGCCACGTGCACGAACACACCTCCGTAGGAAGTTGGGATCTTCTGCACGTAAAGCGGCGGCTCTCACTGGGTTTGCCCCTTCTGAATTGTTCTGAAGAAGATGTTTTCCTCTGGCTCATTCCCTACCTGGTCAGGACAATGCGCCTCTTCTGGGCTGCTCCACTTGGGCAGAATAATTCTCTTGCTCCAAGGGCTAGTATTTGGGAGCTGCGCAACGGCGCTGATGCCTCAGGCTAAACATGTACACACCCGCACTGCATCTTTCTCACCTCCGGCTTGCTTAACACTGCTCCCACCGTGCAGAGGGCGCTTTCATGAAGGCTGCTCGGATTCCTCTTGAATCTCCCCTCTGGCTCGCGGTCCGTTGACTTCGAGGGGCCGAGCGTGGCGGCTCTTGCGCCAGAAGAGGTGGGGAAAGCGGTTGGGGGCCGGTGAGACCGCAGGACCTCCTTAGCCAAGGGACAAGAGCGATATTTTAGGAGACTCTTCCCCAGCCATGCAAGGAGCACCCGGTGGGGGAAGCCTGGTTAGCTCCATGTCGCCAAAATGCTGTCCTGTGTCGCCTCTGCTCTCCTTTGCTTCTCGCGTTGACCTGTAAGTTGCTCCAGACCGAGACCGGTCTTTGGGCACTTCGCAGTGTTGTTGCAGCCCCCGATTGTGTTACGGAGAGACCGAGGAGAACTTCACCTTGCAAGCCTCGATTTGTCTTTCTTGCAGGCCTGGATCCTGCCGGCCCCCTCTTTGAAGGCATGTCGCCGACAGACCGCCTTTCGCCAGACGACGCCGACTTGGTCGATGCCATCCACACCTTCACCCAGCAGCACATGGGCCTCAGCGTGGGGATCAAGCAGCCTGTGGCCCACTTCGACTTCTATCCCAACGGGGGAACTTTTCAGCCTGGCTGCCACATCATGCATGTTTACAACCACATCGTGCGGTATGGAATCACAGGTGAGAAAGGGCGCGGAGGGGGCACCGTGTGCCGGGAGCCTTCCAGGCCAAGCCTGTCGGGGGCGAGCAGAAGGCTCCAGGGCAGGGCTGTGAGCCGGGACCAGAGCCGAAAGCAGGCTGGTGACCAGGGCGGAGCAAGGTGGGCCGGCGGCTGAGCGAGACCCTCTGAGCTGCAACCACTGGGCATCTTCCCCACTTCTCCCTCCCCGCCTTAAAGGGCAAGTCCCTGACTTGGTGCTCCGCCTCCTCCAGGAGGAAGCACTGCATGGGTCGAGGGCCAGTCCCCCGTGGGGAACTGGGGAGCAGCTGCTGCGGGCTGGGGGGGGGGGGGGCTACTAGCCTTCCCAGGTTGTGACGGCGGTGAAGTTGGAAAGAGAGACTCATCTCGGGCACCAAGATGGCCTCTTGCTTTCTCACGCTGGCCTTCACGGAATGGAGCCCTTGAGGGTCTCCAAGCACACCCTTGGTTCAGAGGTAGGACGCCCCACGGCCTGCCACAGGACCCGGGTTCCGTGGCCTCTGCCGATGCTGGAGTTTGCTGCCAGCCCAGGAAACCAACGCTGGCTTGATGCACCAATGCCTTCATCATCAGAGGACCCCTCCGAGCTCCGTCAACGGAATGATTCAAGAGGAGACCAAAGACGGGCTGACTTGCCGAATTCCACCATTCTGTTTTCCTGCAGGGCTCACCCAGACGGTGAAATGTGCCCATGAGAGGTCGGTTCACCTGTTCATTGACTCCCTGCGGCACAGCCAGAAGCAGATCACAGGCTACTGGTGCAAAAACATGCAGATGTTTGACAAGGGACGCTGCCTTGACTGCCGGGCAAACCGGTGCAACACCCTGGGCTATCACATCCGGAAGGCGAGGGTTCCTGGCAGCCAGAGGCTCTTCCTGAAGACCCAATCCCAGATGCCGTTCCAAGGTTGGTGGGGGGCGGTGACGGGTTGGCTAGCCCACGGGGCTCTCATGGACAGGGCACACTCTGCGTGTGATGCCCTCAGGTTGAAGCGGCTGGAGAGGTTTCAGACGGCACCAGCTGAGAGGAAAACAGGGTGACAATCGTTGGGTGGGTTGACAAGGGCTCTATCCCAGATTGTACTACCAGCCCTCTGGGTGAGCTTTGGGGTCCTCCAGGAGGCAGGGTACATTGTCAAGAGGTTGAACTGCAGCAAGAGGCTACTTTTCCAGAATCGTAAGATGTTCTGTGCAATATCTTACTCAAAATAGTCTGGAAGCAGGAAGCAACTTAGAAATAAATCCAGGAAAAAGCAGAAAAGCAGCTTCCTCCGTGCTGCCTGCCCCAGAAGAGGGCCTGCCCCTGGGGCCAGCCAGCTTCGTTTATGCAAGCAGGGGGATGCCAAAAACGCACATCTGCAGCCCTTAAAAACGCAAAGGAAGGCAGGGAATCCCCTGGCCAGACAACCCTCATCCCTCTTCCTAAGCAGATGTATCAGGCCGCCTCCGTGTAGCGTTTCAGGCTGTTCAAGTTGCTTTGGGAAGGTTACCTTGAACCAGTTCCCACAGACTGCCTGGAAGGACGCCCACGTTGCCAAGCGGGGAGTGGCCGGGTTGCCCCAGCAAGAGTCGGAGCTAAGGCACCGGGTTTGAGGCAGCGCCTTACTCTCCCAAGATCCGGCCACCCGGCGGGCCTCCTTGCCGGGCCTGGCTGTGCTGCGGACAGAAGAAAAGGCATTTTAAGTTCTCCAGATGTCAAGCGCAGAACAAGAGTCGCCTTTCACAAAAGCCAACCAGAAAGGACAGAGCAGCTATTATTCCAGGCTCCGTCAAGTGATCTGCCATTCCTTTCTCAAAATGCCGCCAAGACCACGTGAGGAGCCCAAGCAAGAATTAAAAATCAACAGCCAAATGCCCCCCCGCCCCGCCCCGCCCCGGGATGCATTTGCCAATCTGCGAAGGAACGAGTTCAGGCTCCTCCTGCACAGGCCGGCTGAAGTGGGCAGAGGCAGCCCCGGCTTCTCTCCGAAACAAGGTCAGGACGGTTTATTCGGAGAATGCCTTTCCATCCTAGCCGTAGCACAGACAGACGAACAGTTGCTAGGGGAGAAATCAGATGCACTAGGCGCCAAGTATCTTTCCATAATTAAAGGATGCCTTCTTTCCTAGAGTTTTGCCGCAAATCTCCCAGCAGTTGGCAGGAAGAATATAGACATTGACAGCCCTAGAATCACACACACTGTAGCACAATGAAACTGCAGGGAAGTCAGCATCAAGCCAGCCAGGATAAAACACTCTCTCCCCAAGGAGAACAGAATTGTCTTCCCTGGTGCTGATGAACTAGTCAAGCCTGGGCCCATCCAGATCGAGGCAGCCAGATTTTTACAGCCGGATCGGAATCACTGGCTAAATTCAGACAACGTGAAGCAGGCGGCCTTTTTAGAGGCCCCGCCCTGGCATCCCCCAGATGTGTGGGCGCTGTAGTCCTGGCATTCCTGGCCAGGAACATCCCCACACAGCTGGTGGAGGCTCAGTGGGAAGGGCACACGGAGGCAAGGCCATGCCTACAAACATGCTGTGTGTGTAGATGTTGATCAGAGAATCTAAGCTTTCTTTGGTGCAGAATTTAGGACAGAGACAACTAGCGGATGTACTGCCAGGTATATGTTTGTGTCTGTATGTAAGTGAAAATTCAGCTGACCCTTCTCTCCTCTCCACAGTTTATCACTATCAGTTTAAAATCCATTTCATCCACGAATTCCAAGAACGTCAAATTGATCCAACGTTCACCATCTCGCTGACCGGCAACAAAGATGATGTTGAAAATCTCTCCATCACTTTGTGAGTTCCAAATGTTGTCCAACTTGCTCCTTGGCTCCAGGACCCATAACACACATTTTTGGCCCATGCCCATATGCCAGGGCAGAGAAATAACATGGCTGGTGTCACAGGCCTTGGCATAAAAGGCATGCTTCATATCACTTAAGTGTCTTGGCATGTTCTCTGGCTGAGATCGAGATTACCTTGAGGTCTCCCTTCCTTCATGTGGAGAAAAATGGCACATGCACAGGTAGCACCTTTATACCTTCCCCTCTCCCCCAGGAATTTTGAGATCTTGGAGCCCAGATGTCCACACCACATAATTTCCACTTCTTTTATTGCCATTCTTGTCAATCCACTGAGTCTTCTTGCATCGTTCCATACGGAGTCAATAAAATAAACCACAGATATATTGATCCTTTTTATAATTTATATCTGTAATCGTTTAACATACTGTTAAAAAATGATGTTTTGAATTGGGAAATCTGTCGCTGCTGCTGAACCGGCACATGGCAAAGACAACCCGGTGGAAAAGCAGAACAGAAACAAACAAACAAACGAATGGATCACTATGCGCAATGAAGTCCCAGCAAATGTGTTTTAGTCGTGTTTGTTCTTCTCTCCCTTAGGATCGAAGGCATCACTCGAAATAAAACCTACACCTTTCTTGTTCCTCTGGATATTGATATTGGGGAGCTGATGATGATCAAACTGAAATGGGAAGGAACGGCCATCTGGGAAAACATTTGGGACACCGTCCAAACCATCATCCCTTGGCGAAAGGGAGGCCGTCGGCCGGGACTTATTGTGAAGTCCATACGAGTCAAGGCAGGAGAAACTCAGCAGAAGTAAGCGTGTTCAGATCCTGCCAGGAGACAGGATGGACGTGGAGCCCCAAGGCGGCCTGCGTGCCACACAGGCTTGCGTTCTGCAGCCAGGGCCCAGGGGATGCGGCAGCACAGGAAGAGTTGCCCACACGCCCTTGGCTCAAAATCACCGTTCCCGTCCAATGAGGTCATCTCTTCTCACCCTGCACCTTGCCTTGCAGAAGAAACTGACTGTTGGTTTATTAATTAATCTTTCTATTTTCCTTCTTTTTAGAATGACATTCTGTCCTCAGCGTGTGGATAATTTGCACCTCTATCCAGGTCATGAGAAAATGTTTGTGAGATGCGAAGTCAGTTCCCAACAGTTGCAGTGAGCGTATGGATGATAAGCAAGAATTCGAAAAAGCTGGCAAAGGTCCGGAAGAGATGCTTCTCAGCTTTATCTTTTCCTTAGAAAAAGAAAAGAAAAAAGAAACACCTTTGTATTTTTTTTTTGTACAAACACACCAATGTGCAACTTAAAAAAACGTGATGGATCAGGAAGTACTGTACACCATTTATGTCCAAGACTAAATTGATTAAACAAATAAAAAGGGAATAAAAAGTGAAAACTACTAAACTAAATCAGCCTTGAAAGACAATTAACACTCCACAATCTCTGGTCTTTGGACTAAAAAGTAGTTTTATTTCTTGAAAGGGGAGGTTGCACTATTAAGAAGTCGCGCTGAAGATTACTGGCATATTACTCTTAGTGGTCCCCGGGGGGGGTGTGCGTGTCCCAAACCACTTTTATTTTGGCCATGCTGGCTACGGCAGATAAGAATGGGACTCCAAAAACATTTGAATGGCTAATTCTGATGCACAAACCCAACGTTTGGAAAGTAACATCAAATGCAATTACTTTATTAAAAATTAGGGCTGCTTTCAGAATCTAGATTCTCTTTGATGCATTGAAAAAGCAGCTTTTTAAACAGTTCTGGAAAAGATACCATTTCATCTTATGCCAGAAAGTAAGCTTTATAAATAATGGCATTGCGTCACACTACTGTGAAAGGAAGGGAAATGCCCAAATCGCCAGCTCCATTTTGGAGAGCATTGCTATGGAAATTAATCTGGACATGTAATTCCAAACCACTGTCCACATTAGTTGACACCTGGGATTTAGGTTCCGAGACTATAATTTTAATCTAATAACTAAAGGGATATGAAATGAAAAGAAGTATCTCCAGGTGAGTGTTTTTTTTCAGACCTGCTGCACAAGACCCTTTTTCATAACATGCTTTTAGAAGAGGTAGAGCTGAATAGCAGCAACGGCCACCTCGAGATATTTTAGACCGGCCTTGCCTGATGGAGTTGCACAAGCTTGTGGGAAGGAGAGGAGCAGCTATATTTCATATACACACATACATTTTTTTCTGCCATACGGCAAACATACGATATATTAAATATTTTGCCATTTACATCTGTTGCTGACTGTTGTCCAGAATCCCAGGATAATAATAGCAATGGAGTTGCTAGAGTGCAAAGAATTTAGTAGCTGTGCAAATTAATATTTTCAGAAAGATGAAGCAAAAGGCATGCTCTAATTGGTTTTTTAAAACCTGCTCCATTTTCAAGAGAATACAGGAATGGGATCTGCCTTGCCAAGCCCTGTAATTAACAGCTGCTTCCCGTCTAATTCTGCACTGGGAGGCACAGAAGGATGCAGGGGTGTCCTCAAAGGTAAAAGATAAATACATTTGACACGGATTTCCTTCCTTTTGCCTGGGAGGAGCTGGGGGGTCCAAGGGGCTGCCCTGCATTGGGGCCAAAGGCCGCCCTCCTCTCGGGAGCAGCTTCTCTCCTGGGGCTGCCCAATTGCCCACCCCGGAGGGTGCCCAGGCACTGCTGCCCCCATGGAGGGGACTGAGGGCTGGGCAGGCCCCCAGGCCCAGGCCTCTTGGGGACAACGGTCTGTCCCACGGTCTTCTTGGCCCAGGTGGGTGTCCCTTCTGGCCGGTCGAGTCCCCAGGGGCCGAGGCAACAGAGGAGAGCCCGGTCTGCGGGGAGGGGGGGAGAGGGGCAAGGGAGTGCAAGAGGGCCGGTGGGGCCCCAACCCCTCCACAGGGGTTAGGGTCTCCGTTGTTGGAAGGTGGTTTCCCGGGGCCCTTTGCCGCAGTGGGAGGACCAGCCCGGCGGACCCCAAATCTCAGACTGGGATGGGCCGAGTCAGCCTTCACCCCCTGGCCCCCGGTTTGCAGCACAGCTCCTTCTGCCCTTCTTTTGCCCTTGAAGGCTAAGGGGCGGCACTCCGTCCCGACTTGTGAGGAGGCGGAGGGGCAGCGTGCAGGGCCCTCCACTTGCACCCCCATCTCGGCTACACCTCCCCCGTTTTAGCCCTCTGCCCCCACTCGCCTTGGGAGAGGGGCAGGAAAGGGCGAGGAAGCAACCCCCCCAGCGCCGGAGCCCCAAGCAGCCCCACTCCTCCAGGAGCCCCTCGCATCCCTCCGTTGCAGGAGGCTCTGGGGAGCAGTGGCTCTCTGGGGGCCCCGGCCCGGCCCGTCTCTTCTGTTGGGTGGCCGGCCGGCCGGCGCCTCCCTGGAGAGGCAGGAGGAGGACCCGGCCCACCCCTGGTCCCAGAAGCCACGCCCTGAGGCCGTGCCGGAAAGCCAAGCTCCGCACGGCAGGGCAGCCGAATCCGAACCCGGGCCCGCGCCGGGAGGCACCTGCAGCGCCCATGGACTTTTGCTGCAACCCACAGACAGACTCATGTCACTTGCCCCGACTCAGAGAAACCAGGCGACTTCGGGAGTGATTTCATCAGGTCTATTTATTAATGCATTTCAAGTTTCAAAAACCCTTACATTTGTTTGCACAATACTTTATAATTTTTTTTGCAACTTTTTAGTAAAAATTTCCAAAGTGAACAAAAAAGATACTGTATAAAACACAGTGGACATTAAACTGACAGTAGTATTAGATCGCAATTTGCCTTGATAGTTTTCATTTTACCGCATCTTGACTTGCAGTGGAGAGTTCAGTGCACTTTTTTTTGCAGAAAACATTAAACTTAGACCCCAAATAAAAACAGGGCAGCCAGCTCTCCGCCAAACCCCCTTGCCACAGGATAACATTACAAGCAAAGAATTTACATGGTCCAAGATCCACCACACTCAAGAGGTTGCTAAGAACTCTCGTAGAATAAAAGCCACCGTTTCAGAAATGCAAACCTAGCTTCCAGTCTTTGCACAGTCTGAAGGGAAAAAAAAAAGAATCCCAAAATGGTATTTTAAAATGGTTTAAAAGCAACTACAGAGACTTCTAGCTAGTTAAGTTCCTTCAGAATTATTTATAATCTATTAGTCTGGGGGATTCATGTACAAAATTTGTCTCTAAACCATGTACAAAAAACCTGTATTCTGAAAAAAGTCACCACATACTGTACAAGTTTTACAAGGAAGAGATCCCATTATATTCTTTTAACGTTTTCGCCTTGCTGGCTTGCGAGTCACATTATGAGAATGAATGCGTGTGTAAACCTTATACTCTTGAAAAACCAAAACAAAATCCACCGCCTAGCTAGCCAGCCCCCCCCCCCCCCCCCCCACATACAACTGGATTTATAAGCAAAGCCAGAAATATTTTGCAGCCATTTGGTTCCCAATCAGCTTGGTGCTTTTGGAAAAACAGAAGCAGTAAAATCAAGCTTGAATAATGCCCTCTTCCATTTCCTGCATAGCAGTTAAGCATATTATGACATTGCTTTTTCTTTCTTTAAAAAAATGCCAATTATATACACTTGTAATAAAAACTTTGGGCCATTGTGCTGTTTGAGATCCTCTTTAGTGCCTTTCACATTCTCCACCTGCAGTAATTACACCATCACAGCAACTCCCACAGTAGTGGCTTCTGTTTTAGTGGTTATCCTTCAAAACAGTTTCATGCTGAAAGTTTACCAAAATACTTGTTAAAACAAAAAACAAAACATAGCTTTTAATCTCTCCCAAGTTTATCAGAATTGGGATCATTACCGCTTATCAAGGCGATCAGAGCATAATAAAGAAAGCCAGCTGCAATCTGAGAAAAATATGAGGGACTTCTCTTACTAACAAATCATGGGGGAAAAACCAGTCAATCATTGAACAGAATAGGCAAAGGTCTCTTTCTTCTTTGCAAATGCTTCTGCTGCCCTCCCAAGAAGTCAGGCACTGGACCCAACGTTCAGGGCAGCCCCGGCACGATCCCAACCCCGAAAGGACGCTTCGCACGCAAGCCTCCCGTGGAGCAGCCGGAATCCTCTCAGCGGAGCCGGGCAGGAGGAGAACCTGGACTCGGCATCCAGGCAGCGCGTTAGTGGTAATTCTGACCGAGAGAGAGGTGCATAAAAAACGGATTGGATGCGATTCACAATTCCTGCGTAAAGCATTACAGAATCCCGGACCTTTATACATCATCAACCTTCTGTTATCCTGAGTATGTCAATTAAACAGTAATTTCTTCATTAAGAGCGTAAAAGGTTTATAATATAAAGGAACATCCATATTGCAATTATATTGTTTTACAATTGCACACAGAAGTACAGAAATACGACGTCTGCATATGACCATTTATGTACACTGGCAAAGTAACGTCTCCAACATCGAGGCAGTCTGGCTTCCTGGCCTCGGCAGCTGAAAAACAGGTCCTTTAATTCACGTGAGGAGAAGCTCCATCAGAGCTCCGTTTGCCTGCAAGTGAAGAAAAGGCAAGAGCGAAGATCTGAGGGGGGGAGAGAAACGCGTAAGACTGCTAAAGATCTGCTTCGTGGCCGGCCCCTTCGCTTCGGAGCAGGGAAAAGGGGTTGTCAGATTTCTCCAGGTTCCGAGAACCTCCTTTGTCGACCAGGGACAATGACTTAATACGGGTTTTCTTTGGAGCGAAATTTTCCCACTGTAGGCACTAGGAAGAACCAAGGCAACGAGCAGCCCTTAGCGTCTCATGTGGCCCATCTGGTAACTCTCCCGGGGCCTCTGCCGCGGAGGGGCCTGGGTCGTCGGGGGCGGTCTCCTTCGCTTCAAAGTGCCTGCAGAAAGACCAGAGGAGAAGCAGGTTCAGAAGCTTCTTTGCCTAGCCAGGTGCCGCCCGCCCGCAGCCCAAGCTCCGATTTGCGACTGCAGCTAAGCAGCCCCGAGCCAAAGTTACGGGAAGACAATTTTCTGGAAACAAGGGGGGCCTCCCAGCACCACTGCAGACCGGCCCAGCCAGAGGCCACGTGAACCGAAGCCGGTTCTCAATGGAGCGGCTCTAAGTTCCTTCATGGGCACGGGGCAAGAGGAGCTCCAGGTAGCACAGTGCACGCGTATCCGGGCTCTGGGGAAAAGAGGTCCGTTGCGGCCGACAGGGAGAGCCCCCCGTCCTTTCTGTCCGGCAGTCCCCCAATCCCTTGCTCGTTTGGTGTGCTCAGCCCCTCCCCACGTTGGTTCCACCCCCCCCCCGGGCATCTCTAACAGCCCCAGGCACAACCAAGCTGGGCCCCCCTACAGTGCTTGTGGCAGTTGGGTCCGCCCCTCTTCCAAGCCTGGGATGACCTCCCCACGCTCCCGATATGGTTCAAAGCAGCGCCCCCGGGTCCCCCCACCTGCTTCTCTCCTCTCTGCCGAGGCACCTTACGGAGCCAGCGTCCCGCAGGACGGACCTTCGTCCCAGGAGTTCTTGCAGAGCTGGCAAAAGCCTCACCTGGAAGCGGTTTGGGCGGTGGCAGCTTTGGGTTGCTGCTCGGGGTGTGGACGCTGCAGATCTTGATGAATCCCGCCATCAACATGATGAGCGCAATCCCCATGAGCAGGACGGCCCACCAGTGCGCCTGGGGTTTTGAGACAGAACGGGCATTTTATTTTATTTATTTATTTATTTGTTGTATTTATACCCCGCCTATCCCCTCCCTAATGGAGGACTCTAGGCATATATATACATTAATTATACAATTTTTACAAATCACCATTTTCATCGCACGTAAGGGGGTAAGGGAACCGACTCTTCCAGGCTCTGGACTACAATTCCCAGGATGCCTTGAGCCGGCTGCTGACGTCCTGTAGCTGTTGCATCCGGGTCCGTTGTCACCACCGCCATTCGATCTTCCTCCGATCCTTTCCACCGGTGGTGCCGACTTCCCGACAGGACGCCAGCAAATTAGCCCACTTAAGGTGGTACCCATTTATCTACTTGCAAAGCTTTCGAACTGTTGGGTTGACAGGAGCTGGGACTAGCAATGAGAGCTCACCTCATTGCACGGGGTTCGAACTGCAGACCTTCTGATCTGCAGCCTACAGCTCAGCAGTTTAACCTGTTGAGCCACCATGTCCCATTTTTTCCCCATTTGACCGGGCAGTGTGAGTTCTCTGTGCACAAAGAGGCAGGCCAGGCCACCCGTAACAGCAGCTCCTTCAATCGCTTCGGAGGCCTTCCCTTAGGGGCAGCCTGCGCCCCCCACCCCCTGCAGAGGGGCTGCACCAGCATCGCCTCCAACAAAAGGGCAGCACAGCACCACAGCCCCAAGAATTGACAGGCCGGGAGAGATTTGGAGGAGAGGAGCAGGAGGAGCGAAGACACCTGTGGCAGCCAGCTTGCCCTGGAAACGAGACAGCTCCTGGCACCTTCACCTGCACCTCACCCCTTAGGGTTAACCCTAACCCTACTCTGGAGAGCTACACAGAATACCAGCAGCAATCTAGTTATTCTGCAAGTTTACATAATGCATTCTGAAGCTTTGAACTCAATTTAAATTTACACCTGTGTATAAACGGAATTATCTCCTCCGCCCCCCCGGCAAAAATAGAGAAAACAAAAATTCCCCGTCCCGTAGAACTAAGCAAACTAAACAAAGCTGCATCAGCAGGGCTTCTAGAGAGACTGGCACAGAAGAGCGCCGGCTATGCCCACAGAGCAGCGTGCTGTTTGCAGGGAGAAAGGCCGTCGTCCATTTGGAGGGACGGATGAGAAAAGAAAAGCAGGAACGCATCTGAGGAGAGAGATGCTAATTTATATTCCATCCCAGGAGGTAATCCTACAGGCAGGCACCCTAGGAACTCCAACCACAACAGGCTCTTCTGAAGGCCAACTCTACCTAATGGCCACCGTTCAAACCGCCTCTGCCTTTCTCTAGCCGCCGTGGGCTATCCCACTCAAGCGGACTGGCGGTGCCTCATGGGCAAAAGGAGGCAGTCTCTCCTCTCTGCACTCAAGTCACAGCGGAGGACAGGGTTATGCGGCAAAGCCCTTCGACCCCAGCCCGACACGCAGGCTGCTTTCGTGGATGCTGCATACTTCACAAGCAGTTAGATTTGCCCATCTGTCTAATGTGGCAGGAGATAAGAAGCTGATGTGCCTGGACCTTGGAGCACGTAAGCCAGAAATATAAAATGGCAGTAGAATCCGATTTTCTGAAAACAGAGCTCTGCCCGAAGCTGTTTACTGCATGGATCCCCATGAACGGCTGAGGAAGAGTTGTGAATCCCGTGAGGTCTCATTATCAGCAGCAAAGACAGGGAGGCTGAGTGGTCGCCAGACTTTGCTATCACGACTCCACAGGCATGAAAGGCTGGAAGGGACTTCCCGATCTGAGTGAGCTGCCGACCAGAACAAGCAAAGACCAAGAGCTTTCCTAAGGTAACAAGATGGGAACCGGCCCCTTTGAGAACACGGTGAAAGGGCGGAGGCAGGGGCTGAAGATGCATTTGACCAGAAAGCGTTTTGCAGCAATAAGCCCACTTACAGGTGCAAGATTCACAGCTATCCTGTTCCACCATCAAGGTGTCCTCCTGTACCATCAGAAGCCCCTGGGGAAACGAGCCAGCCTCCTTAAAATCCCCTTGCGTGACCCACGGGTAAGGAGGAGTTGGACCCAATGCTCATCTTCAAATGCCTGAAGCATGCACACCAATCGCTCACCCCCCGTCATATCTCGGATGGGAAATGTTATTTTTAATCTCCTGAAAATTGCAGACTGAATGAACCTCCTAGTTGGCTTGCAACGGAGTCTCTTGATTAGACATCGACCTTGCATAGCAGCATGCTGGTGGAAAAACTGGGCTTGAGGCCTGCTGGCCAAATGCTCCCAAATTGCCCAGCATTATCTTCACCACTGGCGGGGATGCTGCATTTGGCATGACTCTATCGAGAAAGGATAGTCGCAAGGAATGCAGTCAAAGGGAGCAAGGAACATTGAAAAGAGAGAAAAGGCAGAGCAATGTTGATGAACATAAAATACTGCTCTGGAAGCAGAAGAGGAGGAGGCCTCCAGAAGAGTGAATGGAATGGAAAATGAAAGTAATGGAATGATTTGGGATGAAACTGAAGTGAAGGATTGCTGGGAGGCATATTTCAGAGATTCTAAGGGAGTCAGTGACACGCTGAAGAGTGCAATCGAAACATCTGCTATAATGGGACTGTCCAAGAAAACGTAATGAAGAGGAAGTAACAAATGCTCTGAGAATGTTGAAAAATGCTAATGCTGCAGGTGTTGATGATGTAACTGGAGAAATGTCAAAATGTGGCTGTGGAATGCTTATGGAGGGGCTGTGGGACTTGCTCAACGTATGCAAAAATTCCATCTGTGCCCGACAACTAGAAGAATGCTATTAATGTTTCCCTATGCCAACGGAAAAGTAGCAAATTAATGCAAAAACTAGGTGGGAGTTAGTTTGTTAAGTGTGCCTGGGAATATATTTGGCAGAATTTTGACCAAAAGGGTACAAGAGGTGACAACGAGCAACATTCGGGAAGTAAAATGCAACTGTATTCCTGGTGCAGGATGCACAGACCGGACTGTTGCTCTCAAGCAGGTCTGAGAGACGTACGCGTGTGAGAAAGTAAGTCTACTGTACATTCATGTACAATAGAAGAACCTGAAAACCTGGCTCTGCCGCCTTGCGTGGGACCAAGGAAGGGATAGTCATTTGTGGGGATGGCTAATACCCTAGAGAGCTCCTCTTTTACATTAGATTAAGTAAGATCATTTTACCACCTTTGCCTCTGGATTCTAATCTTGTTTTATAATTTTTATTTTAGATTTTATGTATATTTTATGTTTTTGTTTTTACTATTTTATGGTAAACCGCCCAGAGTCCCTCCAGCGGAGGGAGATGGGCGGTGATATAAATTTTATAAATAAATAAATAAATAAATAATAAATAAATAAATAAATAAATAAATAAATAAATAAATAAATGTCCAAGAGAAAAAGTACAGGAAAGTGAACAAGTCTGGATAGAATGTTTTGAGCGAATACGAAATTGAAAGCTGACTGTGGAATGCTATACGAGCGGTGTATGCAGGAAGTAAAGCACGCGCTGGAATACATGGAATGCTCAGCAAAAGTTTCAACGTGAAGTGGAGAATATGACAATTGTGAAGAAGCAAATAAGGACTGCTTGTGGTGACGTATATTTGGGGGCAGGAAGGCCCATGTAT
Source organism: Charina bottae (assembly GCA_023362775.1). Classification (NCBI taxonomy): domain Eukaryota; kingdom Metazoa; phylum Chordata; class Lepidosauria; order Squamata; family Charinaidae; genus Charina; species Charina bottae. The sequence goes on along the minus strand of JALMGJ010000010.1, from coordinate 23,764,856 downwards.
TTTTGTATGAGGAAGGTGTCATGCCATTGGCTGAGAACCCGACTGGTTTGTGGCAAGCATCAGATATACCGTGTGATGGATTGAGTAGCACCGATCTGGAAATTAACGCATCAAGGACCAGTGCAGGTGTGGGCAGAGAAAACGGAGTAAACAATTTCAAGTTATATCATTAATGGCAAAAAGCAAGAGCAAGTATGTGAATTTGTGTACCTTTAGAAAATGTTTACTAAAGTGGGAAAACGGATGGAGAGATTTTAAGACATATAAACACTGGCAGAAAGATACTGGGTAGTATGTAGATTGTCACAAGGAATGAATGTCAAACAGCAAAAATGGCAACCTGTCTGAGACACAGTAAATGGTGCTGGTGTAAACTACTTTTCACTGTTTCCTTATCTGGTATCTTCAACTTCTTTGACTTACTATATGTGCTCTCTGCAGAACGTTCCTTACCCTGAAAGGGAAAAGTGTGATTGGTGTGTATGTCTGGGTGCGTGCAGCAGTGTTCAGAGGGGACACTTCCCCGAATTCAGGCATTTGCCTTCTCCACTCACTGCAGTGCACTCTGTACAATACGCAAAGCTGAAGTGAAATGGGCTTCCTTCTTACACGTTTTTGCCGGATTGCTACAAAATGTGACCACATAGCCCATGACTTATTTTGAGAAAACTAATCCCTTTTTACAATATACTCTGTAAAATATACGCTGCAAGATTGAATATACAATTTTTCATAATGTAAATCATCATAGTTTAATCTTGGGAGAAAGTGATTTAGGGAAGAGGGAAAAGAAGAAAAGGGAGACCACAGAGTAGATCAATTTTTGCCAGATTTACTATAGCAAAATGTTGAAAAAATGAAGTGCATCTTTCTTTCAAACAGCATTTTTAAAAGCTGCGGAAAACAGCACTGGCTGAAAAATTAACACAGCAGCATTGTCCTGAAGGATCCTTTAATTAAAAGTTTTATTCATATTCAATCTCAATTTTTTAACTCTATCAACAACTAATTTCTAATTGATTACCTCCATCTACACAAATATTTTTTGAATAGAAATACTGAATATGTATTTTAAATTTCGTATCTCAGCTTAAGAACGTAAATAAGTGAAGTATTTATTTAAAATATTTCCACTTTGTTTCTGCAAAGAACTCGAGAATGGCGAAGTTTGTTCAGAGCGTTCATCGTTCCAACTCACCACAATCCATTCGGCAATGTTTTCATACAGCTCTGGATTGAAAATGGCCTTCTTCAGCCTGGCCAGGGGGCCATCGGCATCCACCAAGCGACACCGCATGAAGACATCACAATAACCTTTGAAATCATTGCAGGGTGACCCAGGCTGGAGGGTAATGGTTTTGAAACTGAAATTATCCTTCCACACTTCAGATCCCGTACTGGCACACGTTTCTGGATGCACTGGATAAAACAGAAATGATTTAAAACTGAACATCATAGCCTTTGGAAAAGTAGCATCAGGATTTTGCTGTTCAAAGCAGAAAAGAGAAATTACTGGCATGGAACAGACAAGCCAGGACATTGCCATGCACAACGCTCTGGAAAGTAATAAAAACTATGCAGAAAGATAGCAGCATTTATCCGTAATTCTCAACTGGGCATAAGACTCTCCTAAGCAATTATGCCTCATGCACCAAGCCTGTCTCCCATCATGCCTTGCTGGCACCAAGTGAGGCACCAGTCTTCTGAGCCAGATACTTCCTTTTTAAAGCTGAGCAAAAAATGATCTTCAAACTGGAATTAAACCAAACCGTGAAATGGTTATCTGAAATGCTAATGCCTCTATACGTTCCAGGTCTGAGACGGCAGTTGGAAAATACTTCAACTGCACAGGCATATGCTCATCTTCAACCAGAAATTAAAAGAAAGGGCAGAAGGACTTTTACAAAGCAGGACTGTCCCCTACTTATTGACAAAGGCTGTCAATATGGCCATGAATATTTGCTCTACTACATCCCTACATATATTAAAATGTGTGGAATGCTATAATCCAAATTTATGTTCCTTGGCATAAGAAAGCTTACTTTTCTTCATGCAACAGACGTGGCATAATTCTTTATCATCCTTTGCATCAGAACTAGCACAGGTACATTCTTCTAAGCCATATTTCTCACAGATAGAGCCGGCACATTGCTGGGGAGGAAACAGACAACTCTTACCCAGATGTTTTATCTAATCAAGCTCAGAGTTAAACCCTATGAAATGGTAAAATGAATGCCATGACCAATTTTGAGCTGTAGGACCCTTCACAAGTTTGCCTTTTTTCTTCCTGTAAACAGAAATATGTTTGGCTACAGAAAGCAGAGCCAGGACAAGAATAATAGTTTGTTTCCCCAAATTCAGCTCCTTCAGAGCACAATTCCAACGCAGCACCACCACCGTTAGAGACACCCCGAGGACACAAAGTTGGGAAAGATTTGAGGCTTCCTTGCAATCCAAAGAATTTTCTGGGTGAGGAGCCTCACCTCAAGGTCGAAGCACCTCTTTGCCTGACAATAGACAAACGGGGGGATCGGTTTCAAAAACAGTCAGCACAAAACCTCTTGGTATCACACTCCAAATGAAAAGAAGAGGTCTGTTTTTACTGGCTGGCCTAAGAGAGACAGCTGAAACAGGTAGACAGAAAGAAACACGATCCACACGGGCCAGGATCACGGAAGCTGGAGCTGAACTGCAGTTTGGTTTTTTTTGAAACGCTTCTGGAAAGAGGACTTACACCACTGATGCAAACTTGGGTTTGTCTGTTGCAGACTGTGAAGTTTTTCTTCGGTGCAGACGCGGGGCAGTAAGGAGAGGTACCATTGCACCTTCCTTCTTCCGCACACTCAGAATCATTCCGGCACTTTTCCCACTCCTTCTTGAATTCACAACTCTGTGTACAACAGGGGCCTTCGCTGGGGCTAAACAGGGAGGAAAAACGCAGTACCATTCTAACGGGCTCCATCATTTCACAGGAGATCCACAGGAGATTTTAACCTTCAGTGACAGCCCTGCTCCTATCTGTTGTCTCTCACCCAAGAGACCAGTGCCTGATTTCCCTCTGAAAACAGTCCAGGGAGAACCTAAGCTCAACTCATACTGCCCACAATCCAAAAGCGTGGGCGCTTTTAGCGGGACTTAAAATGAGTTTGTCAGTGCTTCTCCCTCCAGGTCAGTTCTAGCCTTTGTTATTATTCTTAGCACTGCCCTTATTTAAATAAGGCACCTTTCCAATTCTGAAGAGAGCAGTCAATGGGACAATTTCAACCGAGAGGCAGCGATAGCTGCATGCAACCCAGCCAGGTGTATGAAAAGCCCGATGTGCACCCTCCCCGGGAAGGCTGAGAGAGGGAAACGCGTCCCACAGCCGGCTCTCCTCTCCTCTCCTCTCCTCACTCTGCCTGCCTGCCACTAAAACCTGGTGCTTGGCTTGGAATACAGTTGCCCATTTGGATGCAGAAAAGATGCGCGCTCGTAAACCGGGAAACGGTGCTCCCCCCCTCTACACAAATGCACGCCGAGGCCGAGAGCGCAGCCCTCCCCTGGCAAGGGCTGCCCTGCTCGCCCCACCCCCGAGGCCAGAAAGGTGCGGGCGGTCAGCCCAAAGGCCTCGAACCTGCAGTTCTTGCCGGGTCTGTGCTTGCATTTCTTGTCCTCCGGCTGGTTGGCATCGTAGCAGCAGTCGTCCTTGCACTGGTCGCTGTAGCCGCAATCGCACTGCTCCCCCTTCTCCACCAGTCCATTCCCACAGATGGGCTGGCCAGATTCTGAAAAACAGCAAGGTCTTCTGAATGCGAGCCGGTGCCACGAGAAATCGGGAGGCCTCCTTGGGGCGGAACCGGGACACCTCCTTTTACGGACGTGCATCCCGGTTCCATAAAGCAGAGGCCATACAGTGGACCTGCTCCTTCTCAGTCCAGCCAGCCTCTGGCACATTCCTCCCTCCAGCGTTCACCAGGGGAAAGGAGGAAGCTACGGGCGGGCGGGGCCTGGGCTGCAGTTCAAGGGCTAGAGCAACACGTTTCACCACAGACATCACAAAAAAAACTTGAACTTGCCTAAGCAGTTGTTAACAAAGAGGATGGTTTTTGTGCATTTCCTGCTAGAGTAGGTGAATTGTCTTGAAACAGGGAGGGAGGGAGGGAGGGAGGTTTCCGTGGTATTTAAGCAAACCAGTGCTTCCCATTACATGATCAAAACAGAACATTTTCTAGGCTACCAGACCCTGATCAGAGCACTAAGCCTGCAACTGTGGCATTTTTTGAAAGGTCAGTGGGAGAGGAACTTGCTTCACTTTAGGCTGCAAAGCTGTGCCACACAGCATTTTGGCATCAACCTCGCTGGCTTATGATCAGCCAGACATTTTGCTGTTCACATGGGCATCTGCTGCATTTGAAGACCGTGCCCACGAGTGTGTGTGACAGCAAGACGCCCACACAGATCATGGGCCGCACCTCCAACTGCCTAAAGGAAGTTGATTCCGTATCTCTGGGAAGAGGGATGGGCACTGCCCATCTCGAGTGGCCACTGACAAAGTGCAAATCCAAGGCAGTACATTCCAGTGGTGTGTTGGAGGAGCTGACCCCAGCGATGTTCCCTCCCTTTTCTTGCTGCCACCCCGCAGGCAAAATAAATAAATGAAATTGTTTAGAAGAAATACGTACCAACAAAACAATTGTTCCTCTTTTTTTCAAGCACTTGACTGATATTCCGGACGCTACAGATAGAGAATTTGTTGTTGTTCAGTTTGTCACCAGATGTTGCCCGTGCATACATTATGTAATTGCCGTTTTCTTTTTGCCCCAAGTTTTTGGACTCTCCAGGAGTGCATTCTGTTCCAGAATCATGCTGCAAGGGACAAACAGCGTCAGCCTCTTCACCAGCAGCTCTGCTATTTTCTGCTCCTTGAAGCCGCCGCAGTGCTCAGGCAAGGAGCCAGTTAAAGTATTCCCAGGAAAAAGGCAGGGGGACAAGTAGGTGAGGTGGTGGTGGGTGGGAAAGGAGCCAACTCCCCCCCCATCATTAACTTCTTCGTAATACATTACCCAAATGACCACTGATAAAGAACTCTTATTTCTGTGTAATTCATTGCATTAAAATTACTCTTTTTATTATCCTGGTTTATCCGTTAACAATCCTGTAGGAGTCTGGCCTCACTTACATGATTGGAAGAGACTGTACAACAACTAAAGTCAGACTTGTATTTACCTGCAGCAAATCATTTCAGAAACAGATAAAAACAGAAAGGGCTCTGAGCAATCAGATGCAAAGCCCACAGCTAGGGCAGAACGACCAGGTTGCTGAGGCCAGCAGAGGTGCAAGTGAGCGCAGGGACTGTTCTGCTGACACCTTGGCATGTGTTTTCCACATTATATTTCAACACCATCAAAAGGCAGAGATCAGACCCAGAAACCCTGTCTCCAAACAGTACTACAGCTCTTCAGAAATAACCCTGCCTTTGTTTGCACCTTACACAAAGGGCGTAATGCACTCCAATTTCTACTCCCTTGGAAATTTCACTATCTGTACTGGGTGAGGTTTTGAACGCCTGCCTGGCAGGCTGCAAGCAACACGTTTCCTTTCTTCGGACCAGGCGAGATACACTTTGCTGCAAAAGGGGACAGGACACCCCTTGGGGCTGGTTGGCCGGCCCAGTTCATCAGGCTGCTTCACCATGCAGTGAGCGTGACCGGTCAATTCTGTGTGCAGAGGGGGTGGTTTGGCCGCCACTTTCAAGGGTTCCTGAATCTGCTGTAAAAGCTGGACCAGCGAGGGAGACAGTTGGAACACACATACTTACAGGAGAACCAAAGTTATGCCCCACTTCGTGCGCAAAGGTGATATGAGAGACCTTAGGAGGGACATGGGAACCATAGTTTTGCACCGTGATTATGCCAGTATTTAAGGACTTCTTTTTCCCATCAGAATAAAGCTTGCTTTTCTCACAGATTCCACCAGAGCTCCCTGTAATTAAGATCAAACAGTAACCTTTAGCAAAACTAATTAGAAAATGATGAAAAAAAACCTTTCTCATTAAGCAAAAGTTAAAGCAGCACTTTTGATCTAAACAATTCATTTTATTATCAAGATATTCTTCAAATGTATCAGCTCAATCTGAATTTTCATTCTGTGAGCCAGTCAGAAATCACGAGAGCTCTTCCAGCTGTTCTGGGACTGTGAAGGCAAAATCACTGGCTCTCCCTTCAGTTCTCAAAAGCTGTTTTCACACTGCAACACACCATGTGATGTGATGTGATGTGTTTGGCTTTCGTAGAACCACGGAACACGAGGGTTGGAAGGCACCTTGGAGATCATTTCAGAACCCCCTAACTACAGTATCCCCAACCAAAGGCCGTCCAGCCATCATTTAACCACCTCCAGGGAAGGAGACTGCATCCTCTCCCAAGGCACGATGCGCTGTGGCGAACAGCCCTGACGCTTAGGATTTTTTTTCTGTGCCCAACCAAATTCTGCTTCCTTGTAATTTAAACCCCTTGTTTCTTGTCCAGCCCTCTAGAACAACTGAACAATTCTGCCCTATCATCTTGGCTGCTCTCCTCTGGACATGCTCCAGTATGACAACAATCTTCGTAAAATGCAGTGCCCAGAACTGGATGCAATATTCCTGGTGTGGTCTGACCAAGGCTGAATAGAGAAGAACAATGGCTTTTCTTGAGACAATGTTTCTGCTGATGCAGCCCAGGATTACATACGTGTTATTTGCATCTGCAATACACTTTTGGCTCACGTTCGGCTTATGATCCATTGATACCCAGAGCCTTTTTGCATGTATTGCTTCCCACTGTGGTCCCGACTTATACCCTGAGCTCAGGTTTTAGCTTAGGAGGTTGTGTTAACCGGTCCTTCTGGTTTTAGGATTCAGTGCAGTGTGTGAACCTAACTAAGTATGGCTTATTTAACAAGCTATATTTAAATAAACCATGCTTTAACAAAATGCGTCAACACAATCAAAGATTATTTCTACCTGTATATATAGCATAACTTCCATTATTTTGCAGATCACAGCTCCACCCTCCCTCCATGTAAAAATTCAAAATGAACTAGCTTAGATTTACCATCAGGAATATAATTTTAGATAACTCTGGTATTTCAACAATGACTGACTTGTCTAGCCGATATTTTAGGGGAGTCCTTGCAGACATTTCATTACCCGACTAGGTAACATCATCAGTGCTTGAGTGTCCTTACACAGCTCCTCTTGTATGAGGTTGGGTTGTTACTTTGGTAATGGAGCACTTGGTTAGTGTGGGTTGTCTTTTGATAGACTTGTTTCTCATTTGCTGTTGTTTCCTCTGCTGATGAGGATATCCAGGAAGGGTAGTGTGTCGTCTTCTTCCTCCCTTGTGAATTTTATTCCTTTGAAGATGTTGCTGATTTCTTCATGTGTCTTCTCTAGTTGTTCCTTTTTTATGATGACGAAGGTGTCATTTACATACCGGATCCACACTTTTGGTTGCATGCGTGGGAGCGCTAGAGTTTCTAGGCGCTGAATTACACTCTCTGCCATGAGTCCTGAGAGTGGTGATCCCGTGCGTGTTCCTCAGATTGTTGGTATGTTTGTCCATCAAACTGAAGGTAGGTAATGAGGCAGAGGTTGATGAGGTCCATGATTCTGGGTATTTCGATCTTAGTGTATTTGGCTAGGTTGGATGTGTTGTGTAGTACTGCTGTCGTGGATTCTTTATTTTTAGTCTCTGTGGTTAGATATTTCAGTCTCTGTGGTTTCAACTGAAACTTCTCAAAGCACAGTAAATATGCCCATAAGAATGAGTCACTCTGCTTGCTGAGATAAGCAGATACTCTTGGGCGAAGTACTTTGCAACAACAAAGTGTGCTCAGAAGTTTGCAAACTGAACATCCATGTTGTATCTGTAAATAATGCATCTGATGCCAAAAGAACTGGAGCAGACTTGAACTATCTTTTTAAAGATAAAGGTTAGGATTTCTCAATTTTCTGGAAGTAAAATAATCATGCAGCCAGAGATGATGGTTAGCAACAGGACATTCAACCTATTTCAGGCAAATTTCTCCAAGAAGATGGGAGTAAACTTCAAAACAGGAGAAAATAGGCTGACCTGCATGGTCCATCACATTTCACAGTCTGTGCAGGATTTCTTTTTTTATATATATAAGAATTTTATTAGATTTAAGACAAAGATAAAAACTACAAAAAAGAAGAAAAAGTACAAAAAGAAAAAAAAAGAAAAAAAGAAAAAACTAAAAAGAGTGAAAACACAAGATAATTTTTTATTTATATCTCCTAATCAACTTCCCCCCAAAGATAACATTTATTTAATTATTTCCTTCCTACTACTGTTCTATACATTTCTGTCTACTATAATAAAAATCAAACTAAAAAGCATATAAGTTGCCTGCCATTATAAGTAATAATACAACAATTATAATAATCTTAATCATATTAAGCCTAAAACCAAACATTTATTATTATACCTTATTAATCTTAATCCAAATCGTTAAAGATGAATGAAGTCAAACCAGCCCTAGAAGCAATCCAGATAAATATTCTTAAACCCTTACCCTACTTCAAAATAAACCAGAGCATTTACATATCCCAATACACACAGAGCTGTTTTCATAAAGAAATCAGACAGCCCAACTGCCCCCTTAAGAACTCTGACTTCTCAACAAAAAGCCTCCCATACATAATAACCCCTTCGTTTCCATAACATTCCATCAGCAATTCAGTTTCACTTATGACTTGCAATTCAATCTGTCCCTTTAATTTCTTCAACTCGACTATCCAATCTTCATCCAGCATTTCAACAGAAACCCCGATCTCGCTATTAGAAGAAACATTTCTATCGTTGTTAAGCTCTTCAATTTCTTCCATGACCTCCCCAACCAGATGCCACATTTTAGACCGCATATTTTCCACAATGTCCTGAATGCCTTGCAGAAAAACTTGACAGGAATCAAAAAGGATCTGTTTAAAGTCTTGATGACAATCCGAGAAAGTCTGCTTGAAATCCTCCATGTCTCATGCAGTAGATTATGGTGCCCCCTAGGTGCTTAACCAGCGAGAGTGGGAGATAATAGAAAAATTCCGAGACGTTTTTACAGAAGTGAAAGTATGATAACAGGCAGTTCCCCAGGGAAAGTAGCAGCAGAAAGCGGAAAGTTCAAAACAGCAGATTCAACGTCTAGGAAAATGCTAAATTCTTCAAATTTAGTACAAAAATAATAGCAGGGAGACGATTACATACTCTCAACCTTCCTTAATATTTGGATGGGAAGCAAAATCCAAAACTTAAAGATTTTTTTTAATAGAAATTAATCACAAAAATAACGATAAGCACCAAGAGAACGCATTTCTCCTTGCTGTAGAAAGCCTCTCTTAGGGTACATAAACTTAAAAGAAAAATAAATTGGGTGATTTAGAAATGGGGTGGCCGGTCTTAGTGTCCCTTTAAGGCTACAGCGCAGCTTGGAAATGGTGACGCCCCAGCCTCCTGGCTGCTCTTACCGGTTGAACACGAATGCTGTTTGCGATCTTCTGGCTGCAAGCAGCCTTCCCGAGGACAGGTGGGGTAATTCCGAGTGTTTTCCTCTCTCTGAAAAAACGCTCCTAGGCTTCAGGAAAAGCCTGCCTGAGCCCGAAAACTGCCGTGTTGTCAGTTCTGCTCGTGGAGCCCGTGAGCACGGCTGTTCAGACCGCCACGTTCCCACTGGAAGCCAAGCCAGTCTGTGCAGGATTTCTGAGGAGTCTTTCCTGGCCATGCCTAAAATGCTGGAACGTGAGCACTAGGGCACATGTTGTGCCACTGAGCTGTACGCCTTCTCACCCCTGGGTCTACTCTACTGCCCAGCCACGTTTGCTGTAAGGCAGAACACCAACACCAATAACTGCAGTATCCAAACAGCTGGATTTGGTATCAGCCTTTTGACCATGCCTGCTCCAACCAGACTCAGCCATGTGGCTCTGCATGAAATAACACTGAGCATCTGCTGCAAGGACTACTGACTCACACAGCTGAAAGGATTCAACTTCTATTTGACAGCATCTCCAATAAAGAAACTACGTCTCTCTGTGTGGTACATTTGATCAAGCACAAGGAACTATGTAAGATGCTCTTTGGTTCAAGTGCTTGCTGTACCAAGATTCTTGTAAAAACAGACACGCGCACCTTAGTACTTTTGCTCTTCTAATGTGGAGGAAAAAGCCCTTGGAGCTCAGCTTAAATTAATTCATAGAGAACTGATAACCAGATGACTATTCTTTTATAAAAAGTAGTTTTATACATCCAACTCAAAAGAAAGATTACCTTATACATTTTAAGTAGACAACTGAGCAGTTATATTCATCCATCCATCCGTGTTATCTAGATAACCTCTAGATGGAACCATCTTCCAAACATCAGGCTCTAGGTATAGCTCCATAGGAGCATATAACAAACCAATCTCCTGCTCACCAAATGATTTTGGAAGAGTAAGGTGCATGAGAAGGGAAATGAATATCCCCTCAAACAGGAGTTTGCTTCTGTACACTGCAAAGAGTGTTGTCCCTTTATTTGCAGTAGAAATTAACCAACTGCATTAGTAAGCCTATCATGTAAAGCAGGGGTACCCAACCTTTTTGGCACGAGGGACCGGTTTCATGGAAGACAATTTTTCCATGGACTGGGGGCGGGGTTTGCAGGCGGGAGCCAATTGTGTGGACCGGGGAGCAGGGTTTGGAGCCCTCCAGACACCCAATCAAACGACTTTCAGCTCAATGAATTGAATTTAATCTCTTCTACACAAGAGTTATGCTCTGCACTTCCCTTCTGTCCAAGAAATATACTTAAAAATTATTTACCCGAAGGTGCTCCAACCCAGGCCAAGCCAAGCACACCGTCATCAAAATCACGATCAGTAAACACGTAGGCCAAACAATAATCATCATGATTCTGCTCAGAATTAAGTTCTAGAAATTTCTCCACACCAATGTTTGGAAATCTGAAGGGATTAGAAGGGTCTTTTTCATCTTGGGTAGTGTTGACCTGAAAGAAAAATATTGTACCCTGTTAGACATCACTTTCTGACAAAGTAAAAAAAATCCACACCTACTTGTTTTCACAAGTGATGACTCACAGAAGAATAGTGTGAACATTACCCACAGCAAAGCCCAGAGATGAGGTAAGAGCTCTGCAGTGCTTTTGATGTGCAGCTGAAATCTTATTATGCACCAATCATGGCCTGAGGTTACTGCCACGAAACAGGGAAGGATGAGCCCTTGAGCTGATCCACCCTCTAGAAATCAGGATACGGAACTAACTGGGCAGTAGGGTCATCCTTCAGCTTTGCCTGTGCAAACTGTCAAGTCAAGAAGCCACTGTGATCTTCCCGACAATTGCAAGTAAAAGAGAGCAACATAAATGCACTGGAAAAAGCAGAGCAGTCGTGTAAATAAATTCAAGGCTACTAGCCATTAGGGCTTCTCAGTGGAAGAAGAAACCCAGCCCTCTACCAGCAGTTACTGTTTTCCCATAAGATATCGTGCATCAAAAGAGAGAAAAATGCAACTAAATCAGCAAGCACATAAAGAAATAAAGACTTCCACAATTAAGTGTCTGTATGCTTACTCTGATTCGTTTCACCATAAAACTGATGTTTCGGATTCCTGAGAAATCTGTATTCTGGTAAATTGTGTGAATCGCTTTGACGTGGCTGGAAATCTAAAGGAAAGAGGACGTTAAACACTGGGGCTGTGGGTACGGTTCCCTCTGCAACCTGCAATGTTAGTTCTGCTAAGGCTAGGTTGTGTGGCTCGAAGTCACACTCGGTGCTGGTCCTAAGTAGGAAGAACGTCTGCAGTGGCCAGATTTCAGTTTCACTTTAGGAAAGCCCTGGCTTCTTTCCCAAGTTTGAAAGAAATCATACCATGGTTTAAAAGAGATTGTAGTTAACTGTCAAAACCAAGCAAAACAAACCTGGGGCTTGATTTACAAACCAAACGTTATTTTAAACAATGATTCCTGGTTCGCTTGGAAGAAACCAGGAAACGTCTAAAGTGAAACCAAACTCTCACTATTTCTCCTCCTAGAATGCAGGGCAGAGGGGGCATACAACCTCAGGGCTTACCCACGTTCTTCTAGGCCCCTATACACTATCATGTCCAATTACGGCTATCCACAAGACGCAAATTCCGAAAATGGCAGACCGAGACCCTTCAGAGATTTGGACAGGAATCTTTCTCAGCCCCACTCACCAGGGCCACAGACATAACCCGGACCCGTTCACACGCAAAGCACATCCTCTGCATCCAAGTGACAACAATATTATCAATCTTATTAATTTCACTGTTCAATTTTTTTTCTCATCTTTCTTCTAAAGATGCCATAGCGCACATCCATGAAGTAAAACAGATTCTGCAATTATCATGCTTGTACACATAATTTGCTGGGGGGAAAAAAGAAAAAGGTGCCTGCAGTAGTACACTTTTAAATGCCCTGGAACAATCACACCATCATTCACCCAGCATTGTAATGTGGCATGTGAAAGCTCTCTTGCTCTCCTGCCCGTTATTAAGAAAAGGAAATCGACCTTCTGCAGCAACCGCCAGAGGCTTACCTGTGCAATCACTGCTTCTCGGGTTCCGTAATACCTGAAGAACAGATGATCGGTCTGAATGTAGAGTTGGCAAGTGTCCTTACTGGCTTGTGCAGCTCGTTTCTTCCTCAAGAGCTCAGGGTCCTGTCTGGGCTGTTCTTCAGATGGCTGCTAAAGCATAAGGAGCCAAGGAACTTAGTTATATTTAGATACAAGATGTTTATATAGCCTTCCATTTCAAACTATTCAGAGTCCAACTTGTATGTGAGAATAAGAGGGCTAAAACAAGGGTATGGAGCTCATCGTTTTTTGGAGTGGCCTGCAAGAACGTGCCAATTTCTCCATCCTATAGTACCTCCCTTCATCTTTAACCTGCTTGAGACACCTCTGTCCCATTCGCAATTACAGCTGCTTGCAGCCAGCCAAATTCCTGTTACTATGCGTGCTGGCAGAGTAACTTGGCTTTGGAGAACATTTGTCTCCAATTAATTTGGCTCACACCAAGTTTATCCAAGGACTAAAAGGAAATAAAAGAATTCATGAGCCAGCTGAATGCATGAATAATGTTTGAATAAAGGAAGTCACATTTCTGCAACCTGAGGAAATTCTTAGCCAAGTTTTTAGGCCTGCTGCTGTCAGGTACTTAATATGTTCTTAAAACCTGCCATTAATTTTAATAGAAATTTAAAAAACTAATAAACCAACTCAACCTATGGGTTTCATGTTTGTAGCACAGTAGATTTTCAATACTTTTAGGGAAAAAATGTAAAGGTCTCTACCTAATTACATGCAAAGAAAAATTCAGCCAGTTCTGCATAGTGGATATTTGCAAAAAACCCCAAAACTCTCTCATAACACATGGCAAATTCAAACTGAGAAGACTTTAAGAAACACTGTGTGGTAATGACATATCAATTCAAAATTAGATAAATCAGCCATGGCAAATTTGTCATGTCATGGCAATAGCAGAATATAGTTTATCCATGTCTGTGGTCACATCAACAGCACACACACAGGAAGGATAAGAGGCATTTTATCAAATCCCTTGTTTAATGTTTGATACCTGGTGTCTTGGCTCTTCTGTTCCCGTCATTTGGTATTTCTTCATTCTTTCAAAGACCGAATGATCTGCACAACCACCTTGTGGTCCATATTTGTGTGGATATTCTAAAACAGAAACCAAGAGACTTGCTGGCACCTATTTCCCCTTATGGATGGTTTTAAAACTAAGATACTCAATTACTAATTTTAAAACAAGTCACGTTTATTTTAACAACAGTGGAAAAACTAACATGATCTGTTTTAAAACTAGTAACGTCAAAACAAGGGAAAAGGGCAAAGAAGTTAAGAAATATCCAGTATCAGTAACAATTTGAATGAGGCTTAATTCAATCTGTTGGCATAATATTCTCTCTCTCTCTCTCTCTCTCGGAGGGTGGGGCATTAAAGAGATTAGGTTTGCACAAACCTATTACGCAGATGCGAACAGGAAGGGCCCACATGCTTTGTTTTCCTATTAAAGATAAATCTGGCACAAACCCCAAGCACCTGCAGGCCCCCTTGACCGCCATATCCCCTTTCTTGGCTCAGTTCTACATGCAGGTTGCCTATTGCGAAACCACCTGCCATCAAGGGTAAAGCCATCCCCCACCTTTCACCATTTAGTAGAGTGCTCAAAACACATTTACTAAGGCTTTCTAATGCTACTGCTTTAGTCTGCTGTTTATATCGGTCATACTTTTTAATGTTGTTTTTACGGATATTTGTCTTGCAGTATTATCATCAGCCATCCAAAGTCAATGGGAGTGGGCAGCCTTCTAAAAAAGTAAGTCAGGATCCAAGCAATCTTCAAGCAAGTGATCAGATTTGCCCTGGCAATGATTAATTGTTGACTCCTTGCTGCTAAAAACAGTTTCAGGGCAAGAACAAGCCAATTCTAATCTGCATAGTTCAATACAACAGCAGTCAAATGAAACTTCCCTTTTAAGCCAATGCATCATAATAAGAACCAACCTGGGTACAACCCTGAATCATTGGATTATTCCCAGTTGTTTTCAATAGTGGGTCCTTTGACACAAAACTATCCAGACAATTAATACCTTTTCTTTACAGCAATATCTTGCACATATTGCATAATCCAATGATAAATTTATTTATTTAAAAGACTTGTATAGCCACCCATGTTATGCACCATGACCCTGGGCAGCTTACAAACAGCAACAAACACAGTAAAAAATATAAAACCATCTTGAAAACTCCTGGCACCCCCCAAAACAACACCCCCACCCCCACCCACATCAACAAGCAACTTTACTGGGCTCCAGCCTCACTATACCTCAGTGCTTATGGGAAAAGCCAGGTCTTCAAGGCTTTCCAGATGGCAATGGAAGCAGCGGCCTGCTGGGTTTCAGGGGGAGGGTTTCCAAAGGGCAGGGGCTGCCACCGAGAAGGTGTGCCGTCTAGGGCCCACTAGGTGGAATCATTTAAGGGGAGGCACCTGGAGCATGCCCACCTTCTCTGACCTGCTGGAATGGCCAGATACCCTCAGGGAGAGGCGGTCCCACAGATAACCTGTGCCCTTTAGGGTGGTAAGCAGCACCTTGAATTGCACCTGGAAAGAAACTGGAAGCCAGTGCAGCTCACACAGCAGCGTAACATGAGCAAACTGTGGGGTTCTTTGCATCTGTCACTTTACATGACGCTTTTTTTCATTTCAACCTGTGGATCTTTGTCTGCTGATCTG
This sequence comes from Charina bottae, assembly GCA_023362775.1. NCBI lineage: Eukaryota > Metazoa > Chordata > Lepidosauria > Squamata > Charinaidae > Charina > Charina bottae. The sequence goes on along the minus strand of JALMGJ010000010.1, from coordinate 23,749,546 downwards.
GATCGGCTTCTACATTATATCCCTCCCCCTTTCCTTTTTAGGTTTACTGCAACTTTATGATCCAAACAAATACAACCAGAGACAGGTTATTCTAAGAATAATGAAAAGACCAGTAAGCATTACCATTTTCTATCACAATTCAACATCAGTAGCAAGAACAAGCTGAGTGCCATATCCAGAACTGCTTCTAGAACTTTCATATAGCTGCTGCTCTCAATTTCCAACCTTTTCTGCAATAACTGATATACTTATGGCAGGGCCCAAGTAATGCCCAATCAAGACAATTTGTTTCAATCAAAATGGAAAGGACTGTAACTCTCTCCCTCCTGGCAAAACCATTGTTTTCAATAATTAATATCCCATTAGAGTATGAATTAGAGTATGATCAGCAAAGGAGATCGTTACCTTGTCGTGGTGCTGGAGCTTGAGCACCTCAATGACACCATGAGCTAAACCGTGAAGGGACACCCAAGACGGGAAGGTCATGGCAGAGAGGTCAGACGAAATACGATCCCTGGGGAAGGTAATGGCAACCCACCCCAGTATTCTTGCCGTGAAAACTAAATGGATCAGTACAACCAGAGATATGTCAGTATACCATCAGAAGATGGGACTCCCAGGTCGGAAGATGGTCAAAATGCTACTGGGGAGGAACAGAGGATAAGTTCAACTAGCCCGACGTGATGACACAGCTAGCTCAAAGCCGAAAGGATGGCTAGCGGCCGATGGTGCTGGTGGTGAACAACGAATCCGATGTTTTAAAGCTCAACACACCATAGGAACCTGGAATGTAAGATCTATGAGCCAGGGCAAATTGGATGTGGTTATTGGTGAGATGGCAAGATTTAATATAGACATTTTGGGTGTCAGCGAACTGAAATGGACTGGAACAGGCCACTTCACATCAGATGACCACCAGATCTACTACTGTGGACAAGAGGACCACAGAAGAAATGGAGTAGCCTTCATAATTAATAATAAAGTGGCTTGGATACAATCCAAAAAACGATAGAATGATCTCAATTCAAATTCAGGGGAAGCCATTTAACATCACAGTGATCCAAATATACGCCCCAACCACAGATGCTGAAGAAGCAGAAGTAGATCAGTTCTATGAGGATCTGCAGCACCTACTGGATAATACGCCAAAAAGAGATGTTATTTTCATTACAGGAGACTGGAATGCTAAGGTGGGTAGTCAAGTTAACACCTGGAATTACAGGTAAGCATGGTCTGGGAGAACAAAATGAAGCGGGACATAGGCTGATAGAATTTTGCCAAGACAACTCACTGTGCATAACAAACACTCTCTTCCAACAACCTAAAAGACGACTTTATACATGGACTTCACCAGATGGTCGACACCGAAATCAGATTGACTACATCCTTTGCAGCCAAAGGTGGCGGACATCTATACAGTTGGTAAAAACAAGACCTGGAGCTGACTGTAGTTCAGATCACGAACTTATTGCACAATTTTGAATCAGACTAAAGAGAATAGGGAAGACCCACAGATCAGTTAGATATGAGCTCACTAATATTCCTAATGAATATGCAGTGGAGGTGAAGAATAGATTTAAGGGACTAGATAGGGTCCCGGAAGAACTATGGACAGAAGTTCACAACATTGTTCAGGATGAGGAGCTGAGGAGCCTTATGACGAAGGTGACAGAAGAAAGTGCAAAAGCTGGGTTGCAGTTAAACTTCAAAAAACCCAAGATTATGTCAACCAGCTCGATTGATAATTGGCAAAAAGAGGAAGAAAACATGGAAGCAGTGACAGACTTTGTATTTCTAGGCGCAAAGATTACTGCAGCACCGACTACAGCCAGGAAATCAGAAGACATTTACTTCTTGGGAGGAGAGCAATGACAAATCTCGATAAAATAGTTAAGAGCAGAGACATCACACTGACAACAAAGGTCCGCATAGTTAAAGCAATGGTATTCCCTGTAGTAACCTATGGCTGCGAGAGCTGGACCATAAGGAAGGCTGAGCGAAGGAAGATAGATGCTTTTGAACTGTGGTGTTGGAGGAAAATTCTGAGTGCGCCTTGGACTGCAAGAAGATCAAACCAGTCCATACTCCAGGACATAAAGCCAGACTGCTCACTTGAGGGAATGATATATTAAAGGCAAAACTGAAGTACTTTGGCCACATAATGAGAAGACAGGATACCCTGGAGAAGATGCTGATACTAGGGAAAGTGGAAGGCAAAAGGAAGAGGGGCCGGCCAAGGGCAAGATGGATGGATGATATTCTGGAGGTGACGGACTCGACCGTGGGGGAGCTGGGGATGGCGACGGCCGACAGGAAGCTCTGGCGTGGGCTGGTCCATGAAGTCATGAAGAGTGGGAAGCAAATGAACAAATAAACAACAAAAAGAGTATGAATACAGACCGAGAGTGAGAATTTTAAATAATTTGCCTATATCTTAAATCAGAATAAAAGGATTGTCTTTATCTGGTCATTAATTTAAGAGAGAGCAACATGAACAAAGGACTTTGTAGGAAACAGACAATATAATTCTCATTTTTAGAACTGGCTTTTGTTTCAGCTCTGAATAAGACTTCATTGTCATGCTAAACATATGCCCCATTGTTGTGTCCAAAAAGCACTAACAGAATATTCTTGCAAAAACTAAAATATGGGCAAAGGAAGGGCTCACTCATTAACAATATAGATTTTTTTACCCGAAGCATTTGCTTGAACTGACTGTAACCTTGTTAGCTTCATGTACAATATGTCTATGAAGGTTCTCAGTCATCCAGGTGGAATTGTCTGTAGCTTGAATCATGTCAACTGGATTTCTATTTTCTCAGTGGAAACATTTCGCTCCTTATCCAAGGAGCTTCTTCAGTCTGAGCAAAGTTAGTAAGGGAATCCTAAAAATATGTTTCTAGGTAGCTGTGTGACCTTACACCTGGGGCTAGGTCATGGTTATATTGAGATGTTATTTTAAGTCCTTTTATCATCTAAAGGAGGATCGTTAAGATCACCATGCTGCTGTTGAGCTTGTGAAATGGTCTTAATCTTCCTAGGCACAGAAGACAAAGCAGGGAGGAAGATGGGGGAAAGATTGTGCCTGAGGCCCCCACCTCTATTCAAGGAAGGATTTTCCAAGTTGGCATAAATGGTTGAGAGTGGTTGAGAGTTTGAGAGAGGGGTCAAGGAATCCATGGTGGGGGCCTCAGGCACAATCTTTCCCCCATCTTCCTCCCTGCTTTGTCTTCTGTGCCTAGGAAGATTAAGACCATTTCACAAGCTCAACAGCAGCATGGTGATCTTAACGATCCTCCTTTAGATGATAAAAGGACTTAAAATAACATCTCAATATAACCATGACCTAGCCCCAGGTGTAAGGTCACACAGCTACCTAGAAACATATTTAGGATTCCCTTACTAACTTTGCTCAGACTGAAGAAGCTCCTTGGATAAGGAGCGAAACGTTTCCACTGAGAAAACAGAAATCCAGTTGACATGATTCAAGCTACAGACTTCATGTACAATGTTCTCAAAATCCCTCTAAGTACTTATTCTACAAGTAGAAACATTACAAAATGTTTGGCATTATAAACTACACACTGAATTAGGGGCATGGGGATCTCTTTGTGAAAAGCTAGTGAGGCTTTTGATGTATTTGTTGAAGATCTATCCAGTATTTTCCAGCTTGAGTGTTCTGAACTACTAGCATCAAGCTGCTTAGGTCCCCTAAACTGGGCTGACTTAAAACAATCCTCTGGCTCTTTTTCTGTCAAAACAATAATAAAACAATATTAGAATCCCTATCACATTACACAGCTTGTGTTTTCTAATGAAAGTTCTATGATTAGCTCAACACTTTGGTTGGCTCATGAATCTTCCGATTTTCAAATCTGATGAGACATTCTAGTTTCTATGAGAGAAACGAAAGTAGTCAATTTGTCTGAATCAGGAAATGTAATTGGTGTGGAAATCTGTAGACTGAATACAAATCTGAAGTGTATGCCAAAGGTAAAATACAGGATCCCAGGGGTAACAGATAGAAAACCGCCCAGAGACCCTCTTTTTGGGGGAGATGGGCGGTGGCAAAATTTGAAAGAAAGAAAAATAGATAGATAGATAGATCGATGCAGATTAGAAGACAGGTGGCCAGATCATGATTTTCCTACAATATGGTCCCAATACTACAGGTTGCCTTGAATACAGGGCTTCTTAACTTAAATAGGCAGCTGACAATATGATGAGTTTGTTCTCAACATCCACTGATACCAGCATGCCTCCAAATGGAAGGAAATAAGGTGGCCCTTTTTAAAAACAGGAGGGGTGAGGAAGCAACAAACCTATGTTGGATAACCTGATTTAACTGCACCTAATACTACTAGCAATCACTGCTGAAGGGTTGCATCTAATATAATATTAAAAGCTGTGTGCATTTAGGTGCTTTTCGCTTATATTAGCTGAATACTTCAGGGGACACTTTGAACAATATGAAATGACGCTGAGGAACTTGTGTGAACACTTCAAATAACATTTCTCACTACAGTCGGGTCTATGAGGATTATAAAATGTTCTAAGCAATGCTTTGCAAACAAAGTGACTCACCATGTCCCTCTACAGCAGTGGAAGAGGGAATGCTTACTGAGCACCAGAGTATTCTATTTAAGATTTATTGTCCTGAAAGCCTCACTCGCTCACAGCTTCTGTATATCTGTCCTATATGGCGTACTTTCAGCACAGAATGAAAACTTACTGATATCATCTTCATGGTACATGACAGAATGAAAAGGCAGGATTTTGTCCTTAATATATCTTTCTGCTGGCTCAATATAAAAGGTTCCAGTGTGAGTCTTGACGAATCCTTCAAATCTTCCATCAACAACAGACCCATGGCTAAAGCTTCCCTGTTCACCTGTTTAAAAAAAAGTACGTAGGGTTTAGAATGCCCTGGCAATTGTTGTTCATGGGCATCAGTTACCAGCAAGAGTTAGGAACCTTGACTTGCCTTGCCAGTATCTGAAGCTTTCTTGCCTCCTGGTCTACCTGCCTTCTCCATTAAGGCACCATTAAAATGCTCTGGCCACTACAGGAAATAGCTGCACAACTAATCACTGTCTCCAAGATTCTTGAGCCATATATTTTAAATTAATGCTCAATAACCAGCTTACTGTTACATTTATTTTAGATTGTAAAATCTGAAGTAGATACAAGTTCAAAATTTGAAAATGATTAGGGTGACCAATTTTCCTTAATTTGAGTATTACTTCTCAGCAAGTGATCAGGAAACTAATGTAGCATTCATGCACATGCCTGTATCAAGTTCTAGTTATCACCAGTATCAATCAATACTTCGCATGTATTAATAACAATTCATGGTCCAGTTAGTTCTTTTCTGTTTTAAATTCCTACTCCCTTTTCTCAGGGTAATTTATTGGCTTTTTTTAAAATTAAAAATAAGACTCCATTACAATGTTCATGACAATCAGATGTGCTACTCCTTCCACACAAACAAAGTATGTTTTAAACTCAGGAAAGCAGTAGTTTACTTGGCCATTTAAAAATATTCTCTCCATCCATTCAAGGCTTGCACATGGCAATAGAGGTTCAAACTGCTTCCAGGTAAATTCTGCACAGGTACATACAAGGGCTGTGCGCACTTTGAAAATGGTCTCCACAAGGTGATTTAGCCCTTGCATAAGTACAGCACCTCTGGAACTGCCCCGCCTTGAAGGGGAAATTGGGCTTCTTTAAGGAAGAGAGAGAAGGGCTCATGTGAGATCATTTCCAAAGCATGAACAGCCCAAGAATAAAGCCAAGAGAGGAACTGCTCAAAATATCCAAGGAAAAACGAAAGGTTATCTTTTAGTCATCCTGAACATACAGATGTAATCAGAATGGGCATTAACCAATCTAAGCAAGTAAGACACATTGAAGGCAGAGACTCTTGTCTTTTTAAAATTGATTTGTAAGCCATTCTAAGAACCTTTCTGGCTGAATCAGAGGGCATTGAATGAACCAACAGTAGACTATTGCATCAACTGACTGGTTTGGATAGGATCCAAGCATGGACCATTTTTTTCAAGTAGACATATTCCTTGGGCATATAGTTATCTTCAACTCACATACCTAAATTTCTTAGCAAGATAACTAAAACAACTGTTATGTAGCGTTTTCTTGGTTTTCTTTCCATAATCATGCAATAAGATCAACAAATTACAATTATTTTAAAAACAGGAGCAAACCCCATTCATTTCAGATGTGATGTTCTTCACAATACTTATTACATAATTCCTGCCCAGATGACCAAAGGTATACACTGGAAATTGGTCCTTTTCTGTGTCCCATGTTGTCATGTTGCACAGCTTCGGGTTGTGCGCCACTTGCGCCCCTTCCTGGATCAGGAGGCCCTCCGAACAGTCACTCATGCCCTTGTCATCTCCCATATAGATTACTGCAACGAGCTCTACATGGGGCTACCCTTGAAGAGTATCCAGAAGCTTCAGCTGGTCCAGAATGCGGCTGCACGGGTAGTTCTGGGTGCTATAAGATCAGCACATGTAACACCGCTACTCCGTGAGCTGCATTGGGTACCAGTTTGCTTCCGGATCCAATTCAAGGTGTTGGTTATCACCTTTAAAGCCCTACACGGCATGGGACCAGGGTATCTGAGGGACCGTCTTATCCCGATCACATCTACCCGCCCCACCCGATCATGCAGGGAGGCCATGCTTCGGATCCCATCATCAAAAGAATTCCATCTAGCGGGGTCCAGGAGGTGTGCCTTCTCTGCGATAGCACCCGCCCTATGGAATAACTTGCCCCCTGAGGCGAGACGGGCGCCCTCGCTCCTGGCCTTCAGGAAGTCTTTAAAGACCTGGTTCTGCCGCCTTGCCTGGAACGAAGGAACTAATAGTTCCTCCTGGGGGTGGTTAGCTTAGTAATATCCTCCTTTTAAGAACATACCATCTTTTGGATTTTTATTTTTTATTTTTATAGTAGTTTTTAAATGTATAGTCTTTTAACTTTTTATATATTGTGATTGTAAACCGCCCAGAGTCTACCATGGTAGAGATGGGCGGGGATAAATTCAAATAATAAACAAACAAACAAACAAACAAACAAATAATTCAAATGTAGTGCTACAAAGTGATTCAAGTTCTTCCTTTTATTTAAATTTATTTTATACACAATTTTCTCTGGAACAGATTAGTAATTCTACCATTTTTATGCAAAGCTTTTCACATCTCCATGTGTCAAGCCTTCTGTTTCAGTTGTAGAATTTGCTGTATGTCGTTGCATCTAATTCTTCTTTTTGCTTTCAACTATATGACCAACTAACTCTCAAATGTTCTTTATTCTTCACACCTGCCAACAACCATGCCTCTGATTTTATCTCATCTCTCTTCCCTTCTATTTGCCCCCCATCCATTTTATACATTCTCTTTCTGCCCATTTTAAACACCTCTACAGCTTAGTTTTCTTCCTTCTATTTTACTCTAGGCATCTACCAGGTTTTTATTCAACTAAATCTCACTTACATTATAGTATATGTTTAAATGTGATTTTATTATTCCTGATGTTTGGTTCTTATAAAAATATATATTTAATAATTCCTATGCTATATTACTTTTCAGTCTAGACTTATTATCTTATTTCCCACAACTTTAAATGTTAGGGTTTACTCAGTTCGCTTCCCATGTAGAATTATTTCCACTGCAAAAGTTACAAGCAACATTTTTGTTTTGTTTTCAGTTTTAAAGACAAAAATGAAGTTTCTAAAATTGTTTCAATTACTGAGAAAATGGCCTATTGCTCTGCACTGCAAGAAAAACCTAAGCAAGGAGCTATTACTAGTTCAAGACAGAAAACACAGTTACAGCACTTACCATAAATGTGCCCAGTATAAATATGGGAGGTATCATAATCAAATACTTTATCTGACATCTCAAGCTTAAAGTCATCACTAAAAAGAGACATATCTCTTCTCAGCCTCAGATTAAAATGTCTGCAAAGGGAAGACAGACAGATTACATTTACAAAAACACCTCATAACATGGGCTATTAGGTAAAAATGAACATCCTCAACCTTGTTAAATACTTTCCCCTTTCGTATTTTTATTTGGTATGCACTTATAGTACAAGCTTAGTACAAGATCTATGCTTTTTCCCCACACCTTCATTTGCCTTAATATTTGTAAGGGACCAGCATAACCTGAAGCCCCATGCAAACTCTCACATCATAATTACAACCAAGGATTTTTGGTTACCTTAAGTATAATCATATTTCAACTACTTACAGGAAAATATATGTTATCTGAACATGGAAACTAGGCTTTGTAAATTATAAATATAGCATTTTAAGTTATATCCTAGCTTAATCCTAGATAGATAGATAGATAGATAGATAGATAGATTCCCGTTCAATCGTGTCTGATTCTCTGAGACTGCCTGGACAAGTCCCTTCAGTTTTCTCGGAAGGTTTTCAGAAGTGGTTTGCCATTGCCTCCTTCCTAGGGCTGAGAGGGAGTGACTGGCCCAAGGCCACCCAGCTGGCTTTGTGCCCAAGGCAGGACTAAAACTCCCGGACTCCCGGTTTCTAGCCTGATGCCATAACCATTACACCAAACTGGCTCAGTTAGCTATATAGTAAGATACAAAATGCTACAGAAAAATCATATATTCAAGTAAAACAACAGCAATATATCTGATGTGTCGGGTAACTGCCTTCAGGGGAGTTATTTTTTTCCTATGTGTATTTTCTAAAACAGGTTTTCCACTATCCAAGTCTATACCATGGACAAATCAGAAATACTATTGATACTAATACTAATCAGAGTATTAGTCAGTTCAAGAATTGACCATTTCTGTTTTAATCTCTCACAGAAAACTACATACAGGATTAAACGCCTTTGCAGATGCATTTTATTGCACAGCAGCACCTACTTCTCTTGGTAACTCTGACTAAAAGACATTAAGCTAAAACCAGAGGAAGAGAATTGGCCACCAGAACAAACTATTAGCTTAAAAGCTCTCCTACAATGGATTTGGATTTTAAGTCTCCAAAATAGCCAGTGTTCATTTTTGAGTTAAATAAAAAGAAACTGAAAACCTCAGGTTATTTTACCTAATTTATTTTAGCCACAAGCATTTTGTTGTACAAGCTCCCTGGGTTTTAAACTGTTTTGCCTCCACGTTAAAAAGATTCCTTCAGCCCTCTCACACGTTCACTTTCTTTCCTTTCCTAACAAGGTATATTTAAGCACAAAGATGCCTGAACAAAAAGTTGAATAGGTCAGGAGTTAAAGGATCATCCATAATGTGCTTTAATACTGGCAAAACACCAAACCACGTCATGACATTGGGCTGGTGCAACCTCTGGATTGCTAGATGTTCCTGCTCAGCTTGTCTCTGACTATGAGCTGCTTGAAATGAAACTACTGAAATGCTTATGCAGACAATCTGAATTAGTAAAAATCATTTGGATTAGTCGATCTACGTTTGCCACGTTTTTTCCAGCAGCGAAGAGTTCTGAAACAAAGAGCGGTGCTGGCTCATTCTGCATGTGTGCAGGGGTTACCACAGGCTGCTCTGGGCAGATAGCATTACGGTATGTACACCAGATTATATTCCTCTCCTTGTACATGTTTTTGATGTACACTTTAAAAACAGATTGCTCTTCTTAATTTTGCAAAAATTATAAATATTTCCACTAACCTATTATCTAGTTTCAGTAGGGAGAAAAGGGAAGCATGGTAGATTCACTGCACATACTAGTCCTTGGCCCCCTTATGCAGATATAAACCCAAGAACATACCATATTTGAATGCAGCCATTGTTAAAGTCTGGAAAATGTCAGCTGACGGGAACAATTTATTTTATTTTCTCTGAATATATGCCAATACAGAATTGTTTCATATTGTACCTTGAATACCCCAAAATAGCTTTATGTGTGCAGATATAGTTTGTCTTAAACTGCAGACTGGAATATTCAGTGACTCCCCAGTTCCACATATATTACTAACATACCTACTTCACAGCCAATGAAAAGATTCAGGCTGGCGTGTTGCTCCCTATCAGAGTGTAGGACAATGAATCCAAACTTCACATTTTGACAGAATGTGGATGTTATGTTTACTGTTCCGTTATATTCAATTAAAGTTAATGGTGATGGAGGAAATTAACTGATATGGTATTTACCTTCCATGAGCATGAAAATCTAAGCGCAAAAATTGGTCTTCATGAGACGCTGCTCTTTTGGCACGCTGGTGTTTTTGGTGTAAGGAATCCACATCGTATGACAGTCCTTCATAATGTCTTACAAATTTATTCAGAGGGTTTCCATACTGACCTGCAAACAAAAGAGGGGATGGATACATTAATCAAAGCACAGTCTACATTAATTTTTTTGCTAACAAAAATGAATTATGATTCATTAATAGAAAAAGGAAAAGCAATTACGTTATTTGAAAAGCATAAAAGACATCTATTCATAAATATGTGTGATGGCAGAACAAGAACATGGAGCCAATACAATTAGAGCTATGACAGAAAAAAGAAACACAAGAGCTTGCAGAAAATAGAAATTATGAAATGAGCGGACAACATGAAATCTAAAAGCATATTCAAATTCCAGTGCACATGTTCCCTTCTAAAGCTTTTCTCCAGGTACAACCAATAAAGGTTGCCCAAACACATACACAACTATCCATCTGAGGTCAAGGTGTTTTTCTTTCCCCAAACTGAAGCACAGGCTTTTTCCTATCAAAAAGTACAAATGTACTGACAGGGAGTTTGTAAACAGCTATCATCAGGCTCTTCTTTACACAAAATGACAGTTGCATGCAACACTGCCAAGCATTAGTAAATCTCTTTTTCCAAGAGAGAAAGAAAGACTTCTTTTGTATCTCCTGACAGACAAAGCTGCCAGACTGTTCCACATTTCTTTGGTTAAACAGCAGTTTGTTGAAAGCAAATACATTAATCTAGAAAACAAAAAGAGTTATCCTCATAAAACTGACATAGAAAAAGAATATGTTTATAGAAAGCTCTTTTAGAGTAATTAAATTATAATTAATTAATTTGATTAATATAATTAATATGAAAATATTAATTTCTTGGGTTTTTTCACCAGAAAATGTTTTTTGCTTCTACACTGAAGGTTGGAATCTATATGCTATTTATTTGAGAACAGTCATTTATGTTTATTACATTGACTGTAATTGTTATCTTTTTAATTTGGGGTTCTTTTTATTTATAAATTTGAGAGTGCAATTGGACTTTGGATATTTTTGTAACTATTCTTTAAATAGAAACTAGACATAGCATATATTGTCACTTGATCAATGTACCAACCAATTCCACTAACACACACACACACACACATACACACACACACAATTTCATCTTTATAGATTGGTAAGTAAGAATTGGTTTACAAGACTCTATTGCATTTCTCCATTGAGTCCAAAGTTTAAGAATTCGCAAAACTGTTTCACCCATTTTTAATTAAGTATTCAAACAATCAGCCATAATAGCAGCAAGATGCAATGACTCTTGTACATCAGGTTGATTTAGTGGAATTCAGTATCACTACTTCGCTGTTTTACAGGAATTGGTGCTTGCTTTTATTTCCTGCTCTTGCTTTTATTTCTTGCTCTTAACACCTGACTTGTAGAAACGTACTGTACTTGGCAAATCTCAGTGCATCTATGACAAAGCCTTACTTTGGGAACTTATTTAACTGGAAAACAAAATTCCCAACTTGGCCATTCATACCAAATATGGGAATATTTCCCTTTCTTTTCCAAGGATACCTCTGTAATTATAAAAGCTAATGCGGGATTTATTTATTTATTTTAGATATCAGTTTGGCATCAGTTGAAAACGCAGTTACCCAAACCTGCCAGTATGCATGCAAATTACTATGATTCAGTAGAAAGAGGTTTAAAAAATAAGATTTTACCAGCAACACCAACGCACACCTCTTTATTCTAGTGGTGGAAGAGTTTCCTAATTTTGCTTGTTTGTATAAAAACGCACAATTATTCCGTATACATGCTGGCTCCAAGGTTTCCCATCCCTTGTTGCAGAAGTGAACTACAAACTGGAGACTTTCACCATGTCAAAAGAAACATTAGGTTGTGGCAACTTGGGAAATTACCAGAAAATATATTATTTTGGCACTTGTATTTATGTAATTTTCAGTCTAAACATTCAGCAATGTTTTTCAACCATTTATTTATCACCCTCAACTAACACAGGCAAGTGTTTTTGCCTAAGACCAGGAAACCATGATTTGACAAAGATCATTCAACTGAGCTGGAATCTGAGATAGTGACATGGCTCTTCAGATCAACCTTGAGGCATCCTTTGTTTCTCTGACTTTCCAAAGGAGCTGATACTTTATCTGTGGGACTCCACAAGTGAGGCTGAGAAGAGACAATTCAAACTCATGATACAATGCACCACACACTGACAATCCTTCCTGTACTTTGGATTGGGGTGGAATATTTGGTTAATTAGTATCCCAAATACAATTTCATACAATTTTAGAACAAGTTCCTAAAAGGAAAGTGTATTTAATTCTTGGAGCAACAGAGGTAAGAAAACAGTATAAATGTCACTACTTAGTTTTAGCTTACTAAACTGCATCTAGTGAGAGGAAAAACAAACAAATCCTATAGAGTTTGAAATTTCCAAGGGCTCCAAATGGAGCTTCCAAAACACAAGGCAAATAATTGCTGGTTCTTTAAACATAAACAGTGTAATAGAGCAAATCAGATCATTCGGAACACAGAGTATTTAAAATAATTTTTCCAAACACACAAATACTCCCAGATTCTTCCCACCAACAAGAGCGGATCCAGTGCTGGCAAAAATTTATCTTTCTAACCTCATCCTTCCACCAGCAAGTAAACAAGATCCAAGACTGCCACCCCATTAGTCCTAGTGGTTAAGACTAAGAAGATACTTTCCTAATGTGCAGCAATTCTTGGAAATCTCTTGTTGTTGAAATAATATGCAAGTTGTTGAAATACATAATTATTTAACTGATTTCATGGCTGAAAACTAAACAAATACTCCTAAGAAGATTTATCTTTAAAACTTACTGATTTTCTAGTCACAAAGCAAATAAATATACTTGCATTCTTTGTGGAGAAAGTGAACAATATTTTAGGGATAAGTACATTCCAACAGAGATCTCTCTACTTCATAGGTCATGTTTTTGAAGATGATCTGAAATGAACTCTAACAAGCTTCCATGGCAGAAGATAGATCTGAACCAGGAAATGTCCTAGTCTGCAGTTCTTATCACTATACCAGGCCTTTAATTAACAGTTTATTTCTGCCTACAACATTTGGCAGTGTTTGGATGTAATATAGTATGGAATAATGTTTAGTTCAAAAGTGAAAACAAAAGCCTTTGTCCTTTCTTGCACAAAAGGAAAGGGAGGGAAAATGCCAAAGATCACTTGAATTAAGCTTCTCATGATTGTCTGAACTATGATATTTGACAGAAATCATGCTTAGCGTAAAATGATATTGTTGGATTGTAAACATATCCTTACCCTTTTTGTACATTTAGATATGAATATTTGGCCATGTAATAACACCCCATTCCTTTAGTATAAAATAAATGTAGGCCCAGGAAATCAAGGTCCTCCCATTAGACCTCTTTTGTATAGTAGCAAACATTCTTGGGGAGACTGTAGCTTGAATCATGTCAACTGGATTTCTATTTTCTTAATGGAAACGTTTCGCTCCTTATCCAAGGGGCTTCTTCAGTCTGAGCAAAGTTGGTAAGGGAATCCTAAATATGTTCCTAGGTAGCTGTGTGACCTTACACCTGGGGCTAGGTCATGGTTATATTGAGATGTAATTTTTAAGTCCTTTTATCATCTAATGGAGGGTCGTTAAAAACACCATGCTGCTGTTGAGCTTCTGAAATGGTCTTAATCTTCCTAGGCACAGAAGACAACACGGGGAGGAAGATGGGGGAGAGAGACTGGCATTCCTAGACTGTGAAGTCCTCATTGGGACCGGTGGCAAGCTAGAAATAGGGATCTACAGGAAACCCACACACACAGATCAATATCTGATGTTTGACTCCCACCATCCACTGCAGCACAAACTAGGAGTCATCAGGACATTGTCACACAGAGCAGAAACCATCCCCACCTCCATGGATTCCAAAAAGAATGAAAATCAGCACCTGAGAACAGCCCTGAAGGCCTGTGGATATCCAAATTGGGCCTTCACCAAATCTAAATCTACCAGACCTAAAACAGCGACAGATAGGGCTGAGACTCAGAGTAAACGAAAGAACCTGGTCATTCCCTACATGGCTGGCGTGTCTGAAAAGATAAAACGGATATTGGGCAAACACCACATACCTGTATATTTCAAACCCACCAACACACTGAGACAGAGGCTTGTACACCCCAAAGATCAAACTCCAAAACATAAGAAAAGCAATGTAGTTTATGCAATCCAGTGCAGTGAGGAGTGCTCTGAACTCTACATTGGAGAAACCAAACAACCTATGTACAGGAGGATGGCACAACACAGGAGAAATAACACCACAGGACCAGAGTCAGCAGTTTATCTTCATCTAAAAGAAAAAGGACACTCATTTGAGGACATTAATGTTCACATTTTAGACAGAGAAGATAGGTGGTTTGAGAGAGGGGTCAAGGAATCCATTTATGCCAACTTGGAAAATCCTTCCTTGAATAGAGGTGGGGGCCTCAGGCACAAACTCTCCCCCATCTTCCTCCCCGTGTTGTCTTCTGTGCCTAGGAAGATTAAGACCATTTCAGAAGCTCAACAGCAGCATGGTGTTTTTAACGACCCTCCATTAGATGATAAAAGGACTTAAAAATTACATCTCAATATAACCATGACCTAGCCCCAGGTGTAAGGTCACACAGCTACCTAGGAACATATTTAGGATTCCCTTACCAACTTTGCTCAGACTGAAGAAGCCCCTTGGATAAGGAGCGAAACGTTTCCATTAAGAAAATAGAAATCCAGTTGACATGATTCAAGCTACAGACAATTCCACCTGGATGACTGAGAACCTTCATAGACATTCTTGGGGAGACTGTGACTCACCAAGAATGTGTGAATTGCCCTAGACTACACTGCCCTTCCTGCCTCAATGACCCTTGTAGAAGGTGATAAGTTGTCTTGTCCTTGCATAAGGAATGTAATCCATTCAGGATTGTAAAGAAGATAAAAGATAGTTGACATGAAGATGACCTGACTCAATACTCCTCTTCCTGCTTGGATAGGAAGATGGGAAGGGGCATACTAGTCAAGGTAACTGACCTAATTGGGCAAGGTAACTGACCTGATTGGGTAGAGAGAATGTGCCATCCCAACGTGGGTCTGTGAGTAATCTAGGGTATATAATGTGCTGTAGGAAGGGGGTCCTGTGCGATCGCCCACCTAACAGCCTGCTGCTTTGTCTTTGCTCTTGGGTGAATAAAACTCCTAACTTCATGCAATTGTCAGTTTCTTTACTCCCGGCTCAGGAACGAACCTGGTAAGATTTTCTTCTAACAATATCTAAAAAATCTTAAGTCTTCTTACTGAACTCTTCCTTAATCAACTCAAAAACAGGAAAAATTCCAGAATTTATTGTTTTTTTTTCCTTTCCTGTGGTGAGCTCTGACTCAGATCTGGTTGGTTGGCTGTTTTAAGTACTATATGAATCCAGTATTTAGTCCAATTTTAGAAGTATACTGAAGACTGGAACTGCTGAAGAAATGCCAAACACATTTACATAATTGCAACCATAGATTTTCCTTTTTTTGAAACACTAGGTTTTATTGCGGAAGGTGAAACTGAAATTACTGTGCTATTAACTTTATCAACAACCTTAACAACACAGGTCATACATTTTCAAGAATAGTTTGGCCCTGAGGAAACAACTTCTAAATATGTGCTGAGATATGGAATGTTTATTTTCAGAATAAACTGAAGACTGCAAATTCTCAATCAATTACATGCATGGAACACTGAAGTTCTACAAGGGAAGGAATGAAATTTTCAGAATGGTGCTGTTGATCAAATGCAAGGGAGGAAGGTGAACAAGCTGAATTAAAATCCAGACAAGGCAGAGGTGCTGGCCTAGGGCTAAGTGCAATGTTTTCTGATGTACACTGACATGATTCAGAATTTCAGAAAACTGCGGTAAGGAAACTCCTCAGCCCATCCCTGTTCTTTATCTTCCATGTAATGATGGTGACAAGAAACAGATAACACACAGTATGTCAACCTCATTGGTTTCAGAGATAGTTGGTCTTGGTTAAAATTTATCCATAAAGTGTCCCCTGATTAACAGGCATGTAAAAAGTTTCTTCTCTACTTCACTCCCAAACTGGAACACTCGCCTTTGGATCGTATTCCCACTCTTTCAGGAAGAGCATCAGGCCATATTTTTAGTTTAGTATTTTGAAATGTTTTAATATAGCTTGATAATATTATTGATATTTTCCATTTGGAAATATACTATATCAACTCATTAAGTCATTAGTACAGTATGAATTTGAGTAAACTCCGAGAGACAGTGGAGGACAGGAAGGCCTGGCGTGCTATGGTCCATGAGGTCACAAAGAGTCGGACACGACTAAACGACTGAACAACAACAACCAGGCAGGATGTCCACTTTCTGTTCCTTAAGTTTCCTGGCCAGTTTTACATTTCCCTTATGCCATGCTGGCAGGCAGCTGGGCTTTGATTCCCTCTCTTCACCCTGTTACCCCTTGGGGCCTTCAGAAAAGCAACCTGCAAGGATGTCCCCCTCAGATACCTTGTTTCTCAGCTTGCTGAAACGATAACTTACTGCTGAACCGATAAACTACTATATGGACTTTTAAACTTTACACAGGAACTTTCCAAATGCCGGTATTGTACCTAACGCCACGCTAAACCAGTTAGGTAAGAAAACCTCTTTCACACCTCATAGAAACGAAGTGCTTTTTTCGTTCTCTTTTTTGGCTCACGCGAATGGCTCTAAGGTGGTACACTACGAAAGTTCAGCTTGAGTCAGGGCCCTTAAACAGCAGGAGGAACACGGCGCCCAACTTCTCAGGAGCCCTTCCCCCGGCCTTGTCTCTCCCCAAAGGCACACCCTTCGCGACTTCCTGGTATCAGCCAGCGAGTTCTATTACATCACCCCCGAGCTCGCACTATCGCAACCACGCCTTGTGGCCCTTCTCAGAGCCCCCGGGCCGCTTCGGAGAAAAAAACACTCGTTTCAAGGCGCCGCAACGTTTGACGGGCTGCACCCCCTTCGTAAGACGGGGAAATCTGCCGTAGGAAACACGTGCCAGTCATACGCTGGTACACATTTCTCTTGGGGGGTGGAGAGTAAGCACAGCCTCCCGCTTGGAACTGACCCTCCTGGAGGGTCCCCCAACAACAGCCGGGCCCCGGGCTATCAGGACCCCCCAGCCCCAAGTAGCGGGAGCCTCAGTACGGATCCGTCCCCACCCGGCGCAGCCGCCTCCGCCACGGAGCGCCGATTGTGACGCGGCGGGCGAAGCGCGCCGAAGTTCAGGCCGGGGGCAGGCGGCGCAGAGCGGGGCACCCGGAGCCCGACGACCCTCCCTCCGCCCGCGGCCGGAGAAACTTTCCAGGCCCGCGGGCCGCCCGCCCGGAAGCCGCGGCTAAGGCGGCGCCCGCGAGTCGGGGAGCCGCGCGGAACCTCCGCGGCCGCGCGAACAATGGCAGCTCCCGCCCGGCCCGGCCCGGGCCCCGGGAAGGGAGGCGAGCGCGGCGGGCGCGCGGGAGGAGCGCGGCCGCGGCGGAGCCCGCGAGCGCGGCGGGGCGCTCGGCCGAGGAGAGCAGGGGGCCGCGGCGAGGCTTACCTCCGGCTCCGGCCGCCCAGGAGCAGAGCAGGACGAGGACCCTCAGCAGCACCATCTTCGCCCGGCCCGGCCAGGCCCCGCCGCCGCCGCCGCCGCCGCCGCCGCCTACCCACAAAGCATCCGCCCGGCCGGGGAGGGAAGGGCGGGGAGACCTCGCAGCAGCCGCTTCCTCTTCCTCCCGCCGCCGCCGCCCGCCTGCGGCCTCGGCTCCGGTGCCCACCAAAAGTACCTCAGAACAAGCTCCCTCCCTCAGGCGGACGGGCGCGCGCGCGCGCGCCTCACACGCCGGTCGGCCGCTGGGCCGGCCAGTCCGCGCGCCCCCCCGCGGCCAGCAGCTCCCCTCCCTCCCTCGGCGCGCGCGCCCCCGCCAACCCGCCCGCCAGCGCGTCGCAGCCAGTCACAGGCGGCGCCCGGGAGGGGAAGGGGCGCGGCTTCACCACAGCCCGCCCATCCCCGGGAGAATTCCCTGGCCACGCCCCCTCTGGTTTCCTGAAGACGCGCTTTCTTTTTCTCTCACGCGCCCTCCCGTCGTCACTTGATCTCAGGGAAGGGCGGGCGGGGGTGTTGCGCCATCGGGCTGCGTCTGCGCAACAGTTTCCGTGGGCAGGAGAGGCGGGGCTGGCCTTAAAGGGGAAGGCACTCGCGTCCTGCTCTGAGGCCGCTGGCAGCTGCTGGGCTGCCCGGGACGCCCCAGCCAGGGTTGGTCCCGTTGGGGTTGATCAGGCACGGGAGTGCGGACCGACCGCTGCCTTTCTTGCTTGGCTTCGCGGAGCCACAAGACGCTTATTAGACAGAGGTTACTTTCTGGAGTGGTAAATTTGGAGTTTATTATACTCAAGTTGCAAAGTGGCAGAACCTCTGTGGTCCTTTCAAAACCATCAAAATGAATCACCTCTGATTTTCACTGCTATGTTTGCACTATCACTTAGGTAACACTTCGTGTTCTGCACTTCCAGGAGGTGAGAGGGGGCAAGGATGCTCTGGAATAATCTCTTTTCTTGCTGACCTTCAGGAAGAGGTTGAAAAGTGAGTTACTCTGGAGAGGATTCTCCCCGTTTAAGAACTGCACCGTATTTTGTTTATTCATCTGTGTTTCCGCATTTGGGTTTATTGCTGTTCTTATTTCTGCGGTTTATGGTGTTATCTTTTTGATGGATGTTTAGAAGCTGCCAAGAGGTGTTAGACTGCAGCAGAGCATAAATTAATTAAATAAATAAATAAATAATCCACACAAAAAATGCCATATTTCTCTTATTGGTGCTCAAGATTTTCCTCCGCTCCTGTATGGAATCAGAATAATCTCCAAAAGAAGCTGGGTCTCCCAGCAACCATCCCTGGATGCCACAGGATTGCATTGCGGAGGGAGGGGGCTTCTCTCCCTTCCCCTCCTCTGGATAAACAGAAGCTTTCACAAGGTGGGATTTCTGCTTGGGCTGCACCCTGACAGCGCCAAAGGAGGACTCTTGTATATTAAGCCTCAGAGAAGGTTGTCCATCCCAGACAGACACTGCTGCTTCTGGTCAATCTGAGCAGTGCAGCCAAAGCCCACTTTATCTGTACTCTCTGGAAACAGCTGTTTCCTCAGCACACAGCTGTTACAGAAGCCCTTGACAGTTCAAGGGAAAGAGAGAGAGAGTAAGAGAAAGAAAGAAAGAAAGAAAGAAAGAAAGAAAGAAAGAAAGAAAGAAAGAAAGAAAGAAAGAAAGAAAGAAAGAAAAGAAAGAGAAAGAAAGGCAGGCAGGTGGCTTTTTCACCCATGTAGGCCATGCTGACGTATGCATGCGTGTGCCCTGAGAGTATTGGAGCTATCTGAACCATCACAATGTCGGAGCGACTTCAGAGGCACAGTGTTTGGGTGGCCCACCGTGCCACCCGAGTGGAGGGGAGCAGGCAGTTTATTTATTTATTTATATTTCTAACTTATATCACCGCCCATCTCCCCCCATTCCGGAGGGGACTCTGGGCGGTTTACACCAAGCCAGCAATTAAAACATAAAAATTTATAAAATAGAATACATAATTTAATTAAATATATAAGATCCAAGAGGCTCTGATGTTAGGCTTTAAAGAACCATATGGAGCAAGCCAACCCCAAGAGGAGCTATTACTCCCCCCATCCCAAGCGAGGTGGCAGAGCCAGGTCTTCAGTTGTTTCAGTGATGCCGCACCTCGTCCTTCCAGAACTGAGAAGCCTTTGCCACCTTCGGCAGGGCTGCCCCGCTGCTCCAAGGGGACCTTTCAGGACACTTCCACACTGCAGAGTTCAAGGACTGCGGTGGAACTGGGCTATCGGGAGCAAAGCCTGGCTACTTCACCCATCTGCCGGCCAGGCGCTTAGGACTATCCCTCCTCCGGGTGATGCGTTGCCTTTGATTCTACTGAAGGCGATTCCTGGATTTATACATGCAATTGCAACAAAGGCTTTGCTTTTAAACTGGATTCGATTTAAAACACTGGTTTGCTTTTACGCCAAATTACCTAGTTGGGGAGCGGTAGGCTGCTCAGGGTCAGCCTGTAACCCCGTAAATGAATTGGGCGGGGACGACTGGCTGGCGCCCATTCCTTCCTTTCTCTCTCCCTCCAGGTTTGTTTTCTTTGCCCTCCTTCTTCTTCTGTCGTGGGCTGTGTTTTGTATTGGTTTTGGCTAGCTAGCTAGCCAAATAGCTAGCTAGCTATTTATTTATTTATTTATTTATTTATTTTCTATCCCACTTTTTTTTTATAAATAACTCAAGGCGGTGAACATACCTAATACTCCTTCCTCCTCCTATTTTCCCCACAACAACAACCCTGTGAGGTGAGTTGGGCTGAGAGGGAGGGACTGGCCCAAAGTCACACAGCCGGCTTTCATGCCTGAGGCAGGACTAGAACTCTCAGTCTCCTGGTTTGCCATTGGCTCCTTCCTAGGGCTGAGAGAGAGTGACCCGCCCAAGGTCACCCAGCCGGCTTTCATGCCTGAGGCGGGACTAGAACTCTCAGTCTCCTGGTTTCTAGCCGGTTGCCTTAAACACTAGACCAAACTGGCTCTCTTACCCCTTTTGAGCCTTCGTAAACCGCCCAGATCGCTGGGAGCCGGGCGGCATATAAGTCCAATCAATAATAATAATAATAATAATAATAATAATAATAATAATAATAATATAATAATAATAATTGCAAGGGCAGCAAGGTAAGACCCGCGGCGGGCTTTGAGTGGGATTCCGGGCAGAGAAAGCGGCCCCGGGAACCCCCCGGGCGTCTCCCAGCAGAGGGCTGCCCGGCAGGGGCGAGCGCAGACCCGAGCAGGGGAGCCGGCGCGGGGCCAGCACGTGCGCCGGCTGCGACTGCGCGCGCGCGCCCCGCCCTCCCGGCCCGCGGGGCGGGGCCTCCGCCTGTCATGGCGACGCGGCGGCGGGGCGGGAGCCGGTAGCGGCCCGGGCGCGGCGGCATGGAGGCTCCGCCCGAGCGCCCCGCGGAGCAGGAGCAGCCCGCGTCGCCCTCGCCGGGCCGGGAGCGCGCCCCGCGGCAGGCCGTGTACCACCTGAAGTGGGTGCGCTGGCGGGAGGCGAGCGCGCCGGTGGTCACGCAGAACGAGAACGGGCCGTGCCCGCTGCTGGCCGTCATGAACGTGCTGCTGCTGGCCTGGAAGGTGAAGCTGCCGCCCATGATGGAGATCATCACCGCGGAGCAGCTGATGGAGTACCTAGGTGGGTCCGGGGACGGGGCCCTGTCCGGTGCCGCTCAGGCTGGGCACCCGGGAGATGGGCGGACTCCAACTCCAAGTCCGCCCATCTCCCGGGTGCCCAGCCTGAGAAACCCTGCGCTCCCCAAAGAAAACCACACGACGCCAGCAGGTAGCTCCTGAACGGCTCCACCGGATCCTCGGACCCGCGGCAGGGCCTCTGGTGACTGGGAGGCCGGCGGGGAACGGGCAAGAGGGATGACCGCACGCCGGCAAGGCCTGCGGGAGTCCGTCGCTGCTCAGGAGAAAAATAATAGCTGCTTAAAAACTTGCCGAAAACCACTGGGTGTTTAAAGCTACTGGATGTAAGCGAGGAGCAAACCCCACCCTCACTCGCGCTGATGGTGTTACCTAGTCGGGTAATCTGCAAGCCAACCACCAAGCGCAGAGAGCACCCAGGACTCCTGGGTGTTGAAGGTCAGGCAAGTCACCTCGGGGAGATGGGCAGCTGAATATGCTGGACAGAATAAATAAGCCCTGGGGTGGAATTACCCTCTTGCCAAAAGTTGACCAAAAGCTCTTGGGCCCTTATGTCACAAATGGAAGTCCTTGAACTGATATTATTTTATCACGCTTTGATTATAAAACTAACCGTTAGCTGCAGGTTTACACAATGCACTAACCGTAAACCAAGCAGTGGAATGTGTGAATCCAGCCACCATTGTGAAAGGTTGCAGCATGTAGTGGTGTGCTGTGCCTTTTTTTTTTTTTTTTTGGTGGTGGAGGGGTATCCTCCAAATCCGAGCATATTGATAGTCAAGGGAGATCTCCCAGGAATCTGTTGACACCATCAACCCCCTCCAGGGTACAGAGACTTTTTTCTGATTTTACAAATTAACATTACATAACTGAAAAAGGGGGGGCAAACAACCAGTTGAGATCCATCCTTCTATCCACATCTCCCCAAATGCTCTCTCTTCCACATCTTTCCTCTTGAATTTACATTGGGAGGCGGTGCCCGAAATTGTTCTTTCAATGACAGCTCTGATTGCTGGGTATCCCAAGGAGCACCAAAGCCGCTCTGTGGCATCTCGGCATGGATGAAGCGCAAATGCTGCATTTTTTCATTCTTCGCGTGTTAGCTCTTTCTATCTAAAGCATAATTAAGTGCCCAGGTTAGGCTTTGGCTAAGGGACCCCTCTGATGTTTCAAAGCGTACCAAAAGAAGCAGCTTCTTTATGCTGGTGAGCTACAGTTGCCTAATTTTGAGCACTGGCTCATAATTTTATAGTCCCGAAAACTCAAATTGTTATGGCATCTATAGGATCCCTCTTCTAATTGGAGGACAATCTGTAGCAAGATTGAATCTGTTTGGATTGTAGAGTTACGGTTTTCAAATGAGAACTTTTGGTTTTCTTGCAGGAGACTATATCCTTGATTCAAAACCAAAAGAAATCTCTGAAATCCAGCGTTTAAACTATGAACAGGTAAAAAGCTTAACTTGAAAATAAGTGGCATTTCCTCATGGTGAATTCTAATGCTTGATTTTTCATTGATATAAAGGGCCCAGTCATATTCCAAGTCGCGAAAGCCTTCTCCTGTGCGTCAAATGTACAGGGACATAGAGTTGAACTTTTATAGACTTCATCATGTTCTGAAGGGAATGATGGCTTTGGCGAAGTAGTCTATATTTCAGTGCATTAATCTTGTTTCCCAATAGGACTATCAGATCTGGACTGCAAAATGCACATGATCAATAGATGGCAGCAAAGAGATACAGAACATTCCAACTCTTTGCTGCCAACTATTGATCATCTAGAATTTTGCAGGGCAAATCAGGTAGCTCTCTTTAACATGAAAGCAGTTACAGCGTGAGGCATCCTAGAGATTGTGTTGTACAGGGCAGACAGACAATTTGGTCTCTTTATGCAATAAGCTCACTCCAATTTCTACATGAATTTTTTGTCTTGCTCTTAACAGAATGTGAGTGATGCAATGGCAATCCTGCATAAGCTTCAGACGGGTCTTGATGTGAATGTGAAGTTCACTGGGGTACGAGTATTTGAATACACACCCGAATGCATAGTGTTTGATCTCCTTGATATTCCGTTATATCACGGGTGGTTGGTAGATCCTCAGGTAAGCAACCATGGCTCTGTGTGAATGAGAGGCTGCTTGTGTGATTAGTATTATGGCTAGAAAGTGCCGTTTTGGTATTTAATATCCAAAACACCAGTAAGAGGCATTTCAATTTAGCAAGGCCTTTAAAAGCAATTAAAGCAACTCAGCTCTTAAAGGTCCCTAGCTAAATACCTAAGAAATAGCGAGAAAAGGCAGATTCTCTGGCGTTTGACTCCTGATGTCTGGAAGAACACGGCCATGCAGTGCCTTTTCAAGCCCCCGTGTTCAGCAGCCCCTGCAGAAAAGACGTTCCTTAGTGCTGCCAGCCTGGCACCTCCCACGGGAGCGCAGAGGACATGGAGGTTGGAAGAGGAGCTCAGCTCCACGGCCAACCGCACCTCTTACAAGGGGCTCTCGGCCCTTTCCTTGGTGCGGGCCGCTACCTTATCATCCGGCGAGCTTGAGGCCCACTCCGCAAATGGCGGTCGGGGGCTTGCGGGCACTTCCTCCTGCAGAGGCGACTTGGGGCACCAAAATTAGATATGGAGCTCAACATTAAGTGGCCAAAATCACATAGGAACGAATCTCACGAGATGCGCTTGAGGGAAGAAGCCACCCCTCTGGGAGACGGGGGCCACTGAACGTATTTGTTTTGCCCCTGCAGATCACCCGACCCGAGGTGCGAAACCAGCGGAAGGTACCTGTCTACCGGTGTCTCTGTTTGGCGTAGCCGTGTGTGGGTTTTACCAACGGCCGTCCTTTTCTTTTGCTGCAGATTGGAGACACTGTGAAAGCAGTCGGTAACTGCAGCTACAACCAGCTGGTGGAAAAAATCATCTGCTGCAAGCAGTCGGACAACAGCGAGCTGAGGGAGGAAGGTGGGTGCGGTGCTTCTGAGTGCGTGCGGGAAGCCCTGCTGGGTCAGAGCAAGCGTTCCTCTGATCCGGCATAATTGTTGGCCGGCCTCCATGGCTCACCCAGGCAGGAAGACCGGGAAAAGGTCAGACTTCTGTGCTGCTTTTGTTCCCGAGCAATTAGCATCTGTTGGCACTTTTCCTTTGAAGAAGAGCTCTCATTTAAACAGGGAGGGATGTTTTCCTGGTCAGAGCTGGAGACAGATGCCTGCCGTCCCGGCTGGAACAGGTTCTCTTTCGCCCTCGCGCTCTCTGATGGGAAAGAGGGATTCCCCCGAGAGACACCCCCCACCCCTACCCGCCAGGCATGGAGGCCTTTTGTTGATCCATTTTTTCTCAAGTAAAGCTTGAACGATAGACTTTATGATCTGCTGTTATGTGGCAGCTTGATTTTTTGGTGTCCATCAGTTCTTCGTGGAAGGTGTTGGGACGCTTTGGTCAACCTGCTTGCATTGATGGGCCTAGCGTTGATCTGAATACCAGTGTAGCAGGTCCACTTCTCTTACTGCCGTGTGATTTTCCTCGGTCGGTTTCTGCTTATCGTGTCTTCCCTCCTAGCCTATTCCAGCTATCCCTCGTTCCTCGCGTTCGGGCATACTTTGGATCAGATTTCTGAGCAGAACAAAATGAAGAGAATATTTGTAGCTCAGGGCTGAACTGTGGAGTCCTTGGTGCTCTCTGAGCCTTGTTGTTTTCTTGCAGACGTTTCATTGCCAGGCTAGGCAACATCCCCAGTGCGAAAAGGGAGTGGGACTTGCTCTCTGTTTATATCCCATGGCTTGTCCTGCCTGTGTTGGTGGGGGTGTTGTTCTTTCCTTAGGAGTTCCTTGAGTGGGCTGTTGTTTGCTGCTTGGTTGATTAACTGAGTTAATAGTTCCTTGATTAGGGTATACTGTGCTGTTTGATTGTTCCTCTGGTGCTAATCCTGGTGTTAATCTTTGCATATCTGGGCATTGATTGCTGGCAAGGAGGTGTTCTGGTCTTTTGGCTTTTCTATTGTCTCTTATAAATGGTATGTAAATGTTGTTTACCTCTATGTGTCTGTTGATGGCTGCTTTGTCACATAGAGAAGAAACTCCTAAGGAGAGAACAACACCCCCACCAACCCAAGCAGGACAAGCCATGGTATATAAACAGAGAGCAAGTCCCACTCCCTTTTCGCACTGAAGATGTTGCCTAGCCTGGCAATGAAACGTCTGCAAGAAAACAACAAGGCTCAGAGAGCACCAAGGACTCCACAGAACAAAACATCTGGCTAGTCTAGGAGGCTGAACTGGAAAGGCTTCCTTGAGGTGCAGGTGGCCAGAATTTGGGGGCGAGCCCACGCCCGTCCAAATGCTGCCATCTCTCTCTGCAGGTTCCATAGCAGAGCGGTTCCTCAGCAGCACAGCCACTCAGCTAACGTACCACGGCCTGTGTGAGTTGACGTCCACCGTTCAAGAAGGAGAGCTGTGCGTGTTCTTTAGAAACAACCACTTCAGCACCATGACCAAACATAAGGTATCTGGCCGCGAAAAGCACTGCCATTCCGTCCAAGGACACGGACTGGCCTTGTTCGTGTGGGCGGCTGCTAATGCTTCTGCTCGGTCCAGAAAGTAGCCACGGTTGGTTGCTTCTGATCTGCAGGCCCAGCTGTGCCCGCCTGGCAGCCCGATGGGCCACTGAGGCCAGAGCCTATGGCAAGGATGCAGAAAGCACAGCCTCTGGATGCGTGTGGCCCGGCAGGGGGTTACATGCCTCCCGTGACGCCTCTGACCTGCCCCACCCTCCCTGTGCCCCTTTGCTCTTTGTCCCTGTAAACTCCGCTCTTCCTCCCCGCTTTCCCCCGTTTTCCCAACTGCCCCCTCCCTCGCCCCCTTGCCCGCTTCCCCCACATCCTTCGGGTCTCCTCCGCCTCTGGTCTTTCCAGCCCCCACAGCTCCCTCAGTCATCGCATTCCGCCCATCTGTGGCACCGGAAAAACAAAACAGAAACAATAGTAGTCCCACTCCCAGAAAGCCCCAGGGAAACTGCTGCCATCCAAAGTGCACTGCTTTTTTCTACCTCCTCGGGGGGGGGGGGGGGGACAGCAGCGACACCCCACCCCACATTTTGGGGAGGTGAAGGAGCATATCTCCCCTGCAGGAACAGCCGGATCGCAGAGCAAGAGGGGAACAAAGCAACGCTAAAAATGTTGTAGCAAAGAAAGAGGAGCACATCCTATGCCCAGAGCCTCCCTCCTGATAGATTTCCTGGTTATGTTTTCAAATAGTTTGTTTTTCTGAGGGTGCGCCTCACTGAGCCACATGTGTCCATGAAGCAGCAGGAAGGAAGCCGCGTTTCCTGTAGTGGTGCGCAGCAGCGCAGAATCTGTTGCTGATGGCAGGGTTTGGTTTCAAAGGGGTGGGGGAGGACCGAGGAGGTGCTTATCCTGCCCTGCAACTGTTCCACCCCCTCACCAGATTTCAGCGCCTTTTGTTTGCTCTTTCCAGGGAAGGAAAGCTGCTGCTGGGGGGGGAGGGGACTCTGGGGGCTCAGCCCTTTTCCGCAGGGAGGGAAGAGCACCTGCATGTCAGGGTAAAAGAGGGGTTGACTGAGCAGCTCGTTCATGCAACCTGCTAACTTGTCCAGGTAGTGTATGATTTCAGGCATTGGGCAAATCCAGAAAACGCTTTGATTCAGTAATGAAGTGGAGGGCGCTGCGCACACCCAGCCATTGTGTTCTTGCTCGCTAGCCTGCATGATGGCTGACCATGGGGAGTAAAATAGTGGAGCAGCGGTTTTGTCGAGGAAGGAAAGAGAAATAAGAATGGCTTCCAGAACTGAAATGCGGGACAGTGTCGCTCATCTCAGTGCAAACCATGGCTATCCGTACATTAGCAGTGGAACTTTCCCTTTCATTTAGGGCCAGCTTTACCTTCTGGTGACAGACCAAGGTTTCCTTACAGAAGACAAAGTTGTTTGGGAAAGTTTACACAACGTGGATGGGGATGGGAACTTCTGTGATTCTGAATTCCACCTGCGACCTCCATCTGATCCAGAAACAGTATACCATGGGCAGCAAGATCAGATTGACCAGGTATCTGTGGGAAACGTCTTCCATTATTTTGACTTTTGAGGGGGCTGATTTCTCTCTCCTTCCCACCCACTTTCTTCAACCAACCGGTCTGACATCTTTATCCAGAGAATAAACTGGGCAGAGCTCCATGTTTCCACAAAGTAACCTTTGGACCACCTTAACATTACAAAGAGTTCCTTGTAGTGTGTCTCTGTAATAGGGACACCATCCTCTTTTGGAGATCTTCAGGTCTTGCAGGGAATGTATCATGAGATGCCTCCCATCCACCTGTTGACTTGAGATACAATTTGGAGTGGTGGGATGGGGTGAAAGCTCCTGGGATTCCCTCTTCCTCATCCACGTTAGAAAAACTCCTCTGTCGCCTAGCATTTGGGGTTTGTAACGGGGGCCAGGCCTTGTGGTGCTCACCTACCAGCTGTGCTTGAATTTGAATGGAAGGTGACTTCTGTGGTGGTGGAGAATATGCTGAATAGAACTTTCACTGCTGGCTTTGCATCTTAGGACTACCTGATGGCCTTATCTTTGCAACAAGAACAGCAGAGCCAAGACATCAGTTGGGAACAGCTCCCAGAAGGAATCAGTGACCTTGAGCTTGCCAAGAAGCTCCAGGAAGAAGAAGATCGACGGGCCTCCCAGTACTATCAGGAGCAGGAGCAAGCTGCCGCCACGACGCCTGAAGTCCAGGTAAAGGCGTTGGGCTCCTGCTTCAGTCCTGGGCACATTGACTTCTGTAGGTCCTGGTCCTGCTGAGGAAGGACCGTTGCCTCGTGGGCCACTTTCCATGCAGCAGGTCCCAAGTCCAGTTCCTGGCACACCTCCGTGTATCAGGGCACTTAAGGGCAGGAAATGATGCATGGGATGCCCTGGGATGCTCGTCAGGAACTGTGTGAGGAAGCTTCTTTGAGATCCTGCCAGTGGACGTCCTAGACAGGGGGTCCATCTAGCTTTCTCCAGACTCATTTACTGTCCTGGTTTTGGCATGTTCTTATACTGCATTGGTAATTACCCATATTCCTCACTGAAGAGACATTTTCCTTCATGATGGAAAATCATGAGAGAAAGTGTTATTTTCCGATCTCAAATACCTACGCTAAAAATGCCTTCCATCCAAACCTACCTGGGACCTCCACTGCGCTGTCTGGGGGACCCGGCACGTCTGCAACCTCTGCTTCCCCTCCAGCCACGGGAACTCACTCTGGCGGGGCCCGTTGCTCGGCAGCGCCTGCCGAAGCTGATGCCAGCTCAGTGGTGGCCAGGGTCTCGGCCATGCGGATGCTCCCAGTGTAAGTGTGCAAGCAAGCAGTCTTTTTCTTCTTCTTCCGTATTTCCCCCTGAATAGCAAGCCCAGGATGCTGCCCCTCCCTCGGCGGGAAGACAAGCTGGGGGCAGTGAACGGAAAAGAAAAGAGCCGCGGGAGAAGGAGAAGAGCGGCTGTGCGATTTTATAGCAGAAGGGCGACGCTGGACGCGAGCACGTCTGCTTGAGCCACGAGCGAGGAACCCTGCGGCCCGGAAGCGCCCCCCGCCCCCCGTGCCCGACGAGCCCGCAGCCGACGGCGTCCTCGAGATCCCTGCGAGGGGCTTTGGGTGGGCGGGCGGCCTGCTGTGGGGATGGAGCGCCGTGGGGCAGGAGGCGCGCTGCAGGTGGGAAGAAGAGTAACTCAGGAGTATTGGTGAGCGTGCCCCCGCCGTGGCGAAGGAGCAGCTCACCGCCTGCCTCGCGGGGCTTCTGCCGAAGGCGTCTATAGAGCACCAGGAGATGATTTTATACGGTGTGCAGGATGCACTGCAGACAGAGATCCTGGCATTTCACAGCCGTGCCGCGCATTGTTTCTCTGGACTCGTGGGCTTTGCCCCTAAACGGGCATCAGCTGAGTTTCCTTGGCTAACATTACAAAGAAGAGGGTTTCAGGAACACATCGGCCATGCTGGAGCCGGAGAAGGCAGGATCTCATCAGGACCAGGCTCGCCACGGTCTGGCCAGTGGAGCCCTGGGTGCTCTGAGTTTGGTGGCTTGCCTGCAGACCTTTCTTTACTCGACTAGGGAACATCATCCGTGCTGGTGAGGGTGGGGTTTGCTCCCTGTTTACATCCAGTAGCTTGCCCTGCGAGTGTTGGTGGGGGTGTGGTTTCCTCCTTGGTAGTTCCTTGATTAGGGTATTCTTTTCCGCCTGATTGTTTGTCTGCTTGATTGTCTGTCTCCATGCCAGTTCCTTGACCAGGGTATTGTTTTCTGCTTGATTGCTTGTCTGGTGTTAATCCCTGCTTATCTGGGTATAGGCTGCTGAAGAGGATGTGTTCTGGTCTTGTTTCCTTCTTAGCTTTTTTATTATCTTTTCTGAATGGTGTATAGATGTGGTTCATCTCTATGTGTCTATTGATGGCTGATGTGTCTGTGTGCCAAGAACATACAACATAGCTAAAGAACTTACAAAAAAGCTTGGACATCTCACAGAGGGGAGCAAATATTCTATCAACTCCCCACTACAGTTCCTCTAGAAAATCAAAGACCTAAAAATAGATGATGAAATTATGGTTTCATCTGATGTCACAGCACTCTTTACATCCATACACCCAGAACTAACAAAAGAATCAACGGCAGCAGTACTACACAACACACCTGACCTAGCCAAATACACTAAGATCTAAATACCCAGAATCATGGACCTCATCAACCTCTGCCTCACTACCTACTTTCAGTTTGATGGAGAAACATACCAACAATCTGAGGAACACCCACAGGATCACCACTCAGGACTCATGGCAGAGAGTGTAATTCAGCGCCTAGAAACTCTAGCGCTCCCACGCATGCAACCAAAAGTGTGGATCCGGTATGTAAATGACACCTTCGTCATCATAAAAAAGGAACAACTAGAGAAGACACATGAAGAAATCAGCAACATTTTCAAAGGAACAAAATTCACAAGGGAAGAAGACAACAACACACTACCCTTCCTGGATATCCTCATCAGCAGAGGAAATGACAGCAAACTAGAAACACAAGTCTACTGGAAATCAACCCACACTAACCAAGTGCTCCATTTCCAAAGCAACAACCCAACCTCCCACAAGAGGAGCTGTGTAAGAACATTATTCAGACGAGCACGAACACACTGCAGCAACCCAGAACATCAGAAAAAAGAAAACAGACCGCCTATACAACATCTTCCAACAAAATGGATACCCACGCAACTTTACCAAAGAGTGCCTGACCCCTCAACCCACTACAGCACAGCCAACACAAGCTATGAAAAGGATAACACTGCCATGCATCAGAAACATCTCAGAAACAACCAACAGACTACTAAACCACACAGCATCACCGACTGCACACAAACCGACTAAAGCTCTCCAAATTACCTTATGTAAACCAAAAGACCCAGCAGCCCAAGAAGAAAAAACAGGTCATCTACAACATACAATGTAATAGGCTGACCATACATCCCGTTTTGAACGGGACAGTCCTGTTATTTAAACAATTCCTGACCGTCCTGTCGTTCTAAGAAAAATGTCTCATTTTTTAAAGTTCCCGCAGCGAAGCACGCCTGCACGCGCACACCCATGCGCGCGCTCTTTGTCCGGTAGGGTCCCGTTTTTCTCTCAAGGAAATATGGTCAGCCTACAACGCAAGGAGTGTAACAGCCACTATGTAGGACAGGCAGGCAGAAGACTAGCAGAGCGCATCCGTGAACACCAACTAGCAGTCAGAAGACACGATGAAAACTCCTTAATCTCACAACACATGGACAGACTCAGCCATACTTTCAACTGGGAAACTGTGAGCATCCTAGACCAATCTAAATCCAAAAATGTTAGGGAATTCCTGGAAGCTTGGCACTGGGACAAATCAGCCATCAGTAGACACAGAGATAAACCACATTCACACACCATTCAAAAGAGTAAAAAGGCTAAGAAAGAACAGAAGACCCCTCCAGCAGCCTACACCCAGACAAGCAGGGATTAACACCAGACAAAAAATCCAGCAGACAGACAATACCCTAATCAAGGAGCTACCAAGGAGAAAACCCCACCCCACCAACACTGGCAAGGCAAGCTGCTGTATATAAGCAGAGAGCAAACCCCACCCTCCCTCGCACTGACGATGTTACCTAGTCAGGTAACGAAACGTCTGCAAGCAAACAACCAAGCTCTGAGAGCAGCAAGGACTCCACAGTTCAACCCTGAGCTACAGAGATTCTCTTCTAATGGTCTCGTCTTTCCAATTTTTAATCAACTGGTCAGACTCTGCAGGGGAGTCAGTAACTGGGGATTGGGGGGGAAAACAGGGAAGCTGATGTTCTAAACCGTGGGATTAAACTTGCTTGAGACTTGCTTTCTCCCCTACCTCCCAAGAAGCATCTAGTGTGAGTCACGTGAAGATGTGTTCGGTCACCTGCCTCATCAAGTGAACTGCAGGTCGATCTTTTATATCACGCTGATGTGGATTGTTTCAAGACATGGTTCCTAACTGCATACACGAGTGAGTCCTCTGGACACCAGTGGCACTTATTTGTTCACGTAGGGTGTGGATGGGCTACTGTTTGGAGAAAATGTGTCTGTATGCACAGTTACCGATCAAAGTTTGTAAGACCTAGTATAAACCAACATGCTACATGTCATAGGATATATAGGCTTCTGACTGGAGTTATCTGTTGACCTTTACTTTTGCAAGGA
The DNA here is from genome assembly GCA_023362775.1 of Charina bottae. NCBI lineage: Eukaryota > Metazoa > Chordata > Lepidosauria > Squamata > Charinaidae > Charina > Charina bottae. The sequence continues at coordinate 23,717,264 of JALMGJ010000010.1, read as the reverse complement.
AGGGAGGCAATTCCCAAGTTTCCCTCTCTAGGAGGGCAGTGAGCCTCATCCTTTCAAAAGTAACTTTATCAGTTTGCAAATGCTTTAGGCAGCTTTTGCCTAAGCCAACATTCACACAGAATGTGACAATCTCACTACAGGGAAGAAGAAGATCGAAATGTCATTGAAAACCCGCAGCTTAATTTTTCCCCCCTGAAATGAAGAGTTTTTTTGGATGGAGTCTAGATTAGCAATGCAGTGACCAGTTTCTAACTCCTGCCTTACAGCTGTTTAATTACCTTAAGCCAGAGGACAAAAGGGGGTGGGTGGGTGGGAGAATAAAAATTTAATTTTAGCAACATTATTTCCACAGATGATGTTTGTGTTTACATCTGCTGTGTATGCGTTCTCTTTTAAGTATGAAATACTTGCCTTTGGCCATTAAGTTAAACTATAAATACTCTGGCCCATTGCTAACTTACATAATGGTTTTACGCAGAACTGAATTTACCTTGTATCATGTTAGAGTGATATGTAAGCATCTCTCTTGTACATTTCCAAAGTATCTTATTTCAGATGTGCATATTACCCTAACCTATTTTAGACTGGAGTGCCATCCTATGTTATTAACTTTAATTTATACACTACCACTGAAGTTAGATTGAAGTTTATTTTTAGAAAAATGGCCCTGTTTGTTTACATGAAGTGTAAATTTGTACTGTTTTCTGTTTCTACATGCTACATTTGACAGATGTGAAATACACAAACCTAGCAGAGGAAACACAAGACCACTGTTAGCAGTTTGCTTTAGTCACATGCTGCAAGTGACGTTCTGAGAGAGCAGAACAAGGAAGCTTGCCTTTGTCTCTGATTCCTGATATGTTTGTGCCAGTTTCAAGGAAAATAGTCTTGCCAAAATTGTGTGAGGTGTCGTCGTCCTCAGGTGGCTGGTCTTTAAGTGTCTCTGTTCGATTGATGGTGAAGCGTTGTGTCTAATAGTTCTCAGGTAGAGAAGTGACTTCCTCTCATCAGAAGGGCATATAGGAAGGGCAGTTCTTTCACACCAATAACCGGCAGCAGTTTAGTCGAGTCACACGTCTCACCAGCACAACCTTCCTTGTCACAGGCTGACAGCCTTGGCTAGGCAGACCTGTCGGGTGGTAGCCGTGCAGGTGCTGGTGGCAGGAAGGGGGTCCCTGCGTTCTACTTGCCCTGCCCCACTCATTGAGTTGGCTCTGCAGCTGGGGGGCACAGTAACCGAGGCCTTACTAGCGTACTCCACATTGTCTACCTCTCCCCAAAGTTGCTGTCACTGTAAGTTGCCTTTTTATTTCTGCAGAAAGTGGTGTTTTTTTGTTTTGCTTCTGAGTGATGCTGTCCTGCCTGCCTGATGCCTAAGTTTTTAGCCCAGCACAGCAAGCCCTGCCTCTGAGAGAGACCGCGGTTTCCTTGGAAGGGCGTGGGTAGCGAGCAAGGGAGAGATGCCACATTAGAGTTCACTAGTGAGGGCCCTGGGAGAGAATACCGGCTGAGGCCTCTACTGTGGTGATGCACACAGAATGAAGTTCATCAACACAACCCTTGAGCACTGCCAAATAATTTTATAATTTTGTAAGATGTTGCTGAAAACCCTCCAAATCATGCCGATTATGCTAGAAACCTCCTTCAGCACTTGGAGTGACTTGATCGCTTGGCTCCTTCCCACAGCGGTCGTTTTGCCTCAATTCTACCCGATACCCGTAGAGAGCGAGCGCCACGGGATGCCCGTGCTAAGGGAAAAGGAGAACGAAAAGGGAAGCAGCCATTTGGTCAACTCCGCCTGGGATTTGCTGTTCCATCATTCGTTGCGGTGCACGGGCCAAAAGCAGCTTTCGTTTGGCTTCGTGGCTGCGCCCAGGGCCCCCTGCCTGCCGCGGTGGGACAGGACACACATTCGAGCTTCAGGCAGCATTTTCTTCAGTCCTCCGTAGTCCTGGATTGCTCAGTCGCAAGCTTATTTTTAGCAAATCAGATAGTTTGCATGGATTTACACTGTGATCAGCAAATAGCTGCTTCCTGTTGAATACTGTCAATATTCTTTGATGTCTTGAGCTGACACCTGTTGCTAGTCTCACTGTTGTCTAATTTTTATATATATTTATAATTTTTAACAGACTTAAGTGACTTCCTCCTGTAATAAAAATTGATTCGAGTTCTAACGTTTATGTGGTATTTGAGTAGAGAAGCCAGAGCTAACCTGCCCACTCCTGCTGTGGTTGTATCAGGTGTCCTCTGAAGGACGAATTTCACTGCTTTGGCCTACAAGTTTGCCAGATTAAGGCTGACCTGGTCCATACATGGATCCGTAGTATTTTTGCTGACCCCCCATCAATAGGCAGGATCAACTCCATCCTGGTTCACATCTCCTCCTAGTTTTCAACCAGTCAGTGGCCACACAGGGATTATCCTTTCCTCACCTCCAACCAACCATGCTAAGGAAAGTAAGATGCAGCCCAAGCTCCGGACCCGCAACCCCTGCGCCCAAACCACCCTTGGCGAGTTCCCTTGGCGATCTCAAGGTCACCCAATTGGAGCTTAACGCTAGAGACTCACTTTTCTGCACAGCGAAAGCTGAAGATTATCCCTCCGTTCACTAACAAAAGCAGTTCAGTACAGTACCCGGGCAAGAATATGCTAACAGAACTGGTTGAGTAGAACCAGACAGAAGGAAAGGAAGACCACCAACTGGCATATTTTTCTGCCCCACAGAAATAAACGAGGAAGCCTCAGTGTGAGAAAAAAGGCAATCATGGGTTGGGGGCCGACCGTGCTAGTTTTGAACTTGCGCTTTTGCACCTTTAGCTGTGTTATTTTCCAGAAACTATTACATCTTGTCATTTTTACTGCAATGTTAAACCTCTGCAGGGAAACAAAACCAAAGATCTTTTGCTCAAGCGTGTGGGGGTTAGAGAGCAGGGCTGAACGCATTAACCTATCCAGGCAGGTACCTATACAGATCATGAAGTTTATTTCGAAAGGAGATACATTGGTTTGGATACAGAGCCACTCAGTTTAACAACTTTTGCAAAAATAGGTTACGTAATACCCAGAAATGAAAGCCACCATCCTTGTTTTTTACACACTGAAAAGCAGGGGGTTGATGTACAGCTTAAGTTACCAATATATTTTGTGGTAAGGACCTAATTTTCAAGCCTGACATTCACAGAGCTAATGCTGGTAAATTAAACTACCGGGCAAAAAACAAGTTCTTTGTACAGCGCACGTGTGTCTGCTTCCAATTAATTCAGGAGCTCCTACAGTTAGAGGGAACAACGCTCTTCAAAAGGTATAATGAACTACCCCAAACCAACTAACTTATTTAAAATGCCTCCAAAGTGAGGAAAAAGTAGCTATGTTAAAATAAAAATTTTAAAAGGCAAGTTTTCTTATCCAAAGCTTTCTGTTCACAAGAGATTTCCAGTAAGTTATCTTGAAACCAAGGAGCAAGCAGGTGCAAGGGCTCAAAATCTTCGTGGCGGTCCACTCTTAAATTGCTTAAATCCAGAACCGCTTCCCCTCTGCATGGATCTGCCCGTAATTTGTACAACTCTGTTAATGGGTGAAGAATTACTGGAATAAATTTTAAAGAGAAACAGCTGTGAGCTTTTGAAGAATGAAAAACTTGTTTTTCAGAGAGTGAACAAGATCAAGTCTAACAGCTGGGACATACCTCCTTTTTAAACACTGCCAACGGGAATGCCAAAACGGGGGAGTCGTAAGAGACTGCTGACCCCCGTGGTAAGAGTGGCAGGAAATAGAGGATCAGCAGCTGCTGGGCTTGAGACAAGACAACACCTCCCCGCTGGGGGGCACAGCGATAACTCATGCTGTAGAACAAGCCTTCCAAGAGTTGAGAGTGCCTGCATTTTCCAGCTACTATTTGGTATCATACATGGATTTATTAACTGTGAACCACAGGGCCTATGGCGAGTGTCAACTCCTAAAAGATGTCAGGTGCAGATAGTGGGGTGAGAGGAAGCTGTATCAAGGGTACCTTGAGTGAGAAGACATCATGCCGCCTCCAGCTCGACCATCTCCCATCCTCCTCGTGTCATGATGGTAACTGCTGCCCTGCGAGCTGGGGCCGTGCCACTCTTTCCTTGGTCCGGCATCACGGCCATGCCGCTCAACCACATGGCGGTCTTCATTATAATGCTAGGTAGGTAGGTAGGTAGGAAGGAACGAAGGAAGGAAGGAAGGATGGATTAATCCACTGCAAGTGCTCCAAGACCAGAACAACTTCATGCGCTTTGCAGCAGCAAGCAGAAGTTTTGATGCTTTAGAAAGCACGGAAGAGACCTGGTCCATGGGAGAACAGCCCCAGCTGAAACAGATGTCTGGGCTCATATAAATGCTCAGTGTCTACAGATGTGGGGTCAGCGATCAGTTTGATAGCCCCATAGCACAATGGTCAACTGAGGCATACTGCTGACAACCCAATCCAAAGTCGTCCTCTGGCCATCCGCTCCTGCAGCCCCCAACATTGCCACCTGGGGCCTCTGAGGCCCCAGTGGGTCCGAACGCTTTGTTCCCTTTGCAGGGTCTCACAGGGCTGGGTTTATGGCTGCAAGAAGGAAGTGCTCAGCGGGGCACTTCACTGTCAGGTGCATGGCAGAAATAATGGCTTTAACGTGTTTCTGATCACGTTCGGGCTAGTTTCAAGGAACAGTAATCCAAGTATAATTCTTTGAAAGTATTAACGGTACAGATGGGCTTGTACCATTTCATACAGTAGTGTGCTATCGTTTAGATTACTCAATTACAAGTCTAAATTAAGGGAAGGGGTTCCAGATCCACCGGTGACGGGGCTTTCCTGTTTCCCTGCATGGCAGGAAGAAAATCAAGGCCCTGCTGACTGCCAGCCCACCCCATCACTGGCCGGCGAGGGCTCACCTGCCCCCCGCTGCCCCGCTCCATCACGCCCCGCTCCGTCTCTCTGCCTCCGTAACCAGATGTGCTGCTTCGGCTGCCTGTGGGTGCCCCTCTCACCGCGTGCCCAGAGACCTCTCGGCCGGATCGTTCCGTCCTTTCCCTGGAGAAACAAGAAGAATCAACGTGGCGCTATAAGCTAGCCCCCAAGCCTGTTTCTGCAGAGCAGCTTACAAGGCTGAACCGTGTGTGCTGCTGTTTTTCCAGGGAGGACCCTCAAGTGACTGCCCCAAATCAAGAACCCTCCCGCCTGCTGCGAGCTGTGATGGGGCCACAACATCCCAACCGAAGGAAGGACCGAGTCCTTGTTCTCCTCAGCCCGCTTCATAGTCACGCCAAGCCCTGGGCTGCAAGGGGATGGACTGACCTCTTCCAGCATCCCCAACTTTTAAAGAGGCCCCTGGCTGGGCATCTCTCACCTGGCCTCCCGCTTGTCAGGGTTCATGCCTCCTTCCCCCTTCCAGGAGCTTTGCCGCGATGGGTTGGGCCCAGACTCCCGTGGGTGCCGACCGTGAGGGATCTCGGGCCTCTCCTGAATGATCACGGTCCGCCTCTCGTCGTGGTCTCCTCTCACTTCCCTCCTGTCACTGTCTCGGAGTTCGTTTCGAGGCGGAGGGGGTTCGTTTCTTCTCGAGTCAAAGTTTTTGGGGTATCTCTCAAATCCAGGCTCCTCCCTCCTTTCTGTTGGACGAGTCTTTTTGCCATCACTTTGACTGACAAATCGTTCGCGCCTGATCAGAGAAGCAAAGTGTGTTTTCCGATTGAAGATCACTCCTCAGTTCAACACCCACCTGCTCAGCATGCCCGCAAACTACTTCCCTGCCTAAACATCACCCTTGGGTGACGGCACAGGAAAGGCAAACTCCAGAGGAGTCTTGCAGAGCCAGGCACAGCAAAGATGGCTCAGACAGGCTGACACTGCTTGCTACTATGTCATCCACACGAAAGAACAACAAGAGTACGACCCCAAATAAAAATGCTCAGGCTTACACACAAGCCTGCTAACTGTAAAAAGCCTGCAGTATCTGCCCCATTTTGTCCTGCTTTCGTATAGCAAGTAATGTACAGTTCGCTGCAGAAGGGGGGCACCTGGCAAGTGTTGCTCTAGCTGGGAACAAACAAGATGGAGTGTGGAAACGCATTTTATATATGCAATCATGATCTTATCATAACATTTTTCAAACCGTTTTCCACACACAATACTTTTTATAAACATATACCAGGCTTTCTGGCATGCAGCTCAACGCATTCTTAATAAATCTAAAATAAATATTTAACTAGGAACTTACTTCAGTAATTGATAAATACATTCCTTTTTAAAAAAAGAAAAGAAACTGAATTCACTGTATATATTCCAAGGCAATTCTCAGCCAGTTATTTTATTAGCATTATGTTTATTTAAAATATGTACACACGCTTTATTATTTAAAGAAGCTCAACGTGATATATAACCGGATGGTAAAAAAGATGTTTGCCAAGCCTTTACTATCATAATTCTAGCTATTATTAACATGCATGCTCTCTAGCAACCTGGTTTTTAACATCCTTCATAACCTGGCTACATGCCTCCCTAACATCGCATCTTCCGAAGTCCCTTCACCGAGGTGCAATGCGGCTACGTCTGCCCTAGGCTCCCTGCCTCCCCCGCACAAAAGGCCGTTTCCCCCTTGCCAGAATTCTGAGTCGGCGGAGCCCCCTCGGCAGCCCCGGCCCCTTCCCCACACCCACCTGTCAAAGGAAGAGGACGGCACAGCGGAGCCCTCGGGGTATCGCCCCCTGTCTCGGTGGTCAAAGTCACTAAACCGGCTCTGCTGCCGGCTGTATTCGGACCCGTGGCTAAAGCGCGCATCCGTGTCCATGGCCATCTTCTTGCTTTCGTTCCAGTAGGACTGGTCTCTTCTGAAAAGGAGAAAAGCACCTTCACCCACTGCCATCTCCCATTCAAGCAGGCACCGCCACTCAAACTCACGTGGCTTTAAAAAGCAGAGTCATGCGGAGGCCCACTTGAAATTCCAGACCGTTCGCTGATCCTGGCACGTCCACATTGGCCCAGGGAGAGTGACTCCAGGAGCACGAGCCCCCTCTGAAAGGGAGGGAAGCAAGCAAGCGCTCACCTGTGATCCACATCGTGAGGCCGCTTCAGGGAATTTCTCTTCTCTTGCTCGAAACGAAGTTGCTGCTGCTGACGACGAAGCTCCTCTCTTTCGCGGGCGATCCGTTCCGCCTCCTTGCGCCGCTCCTAACCGGAACAGAAGGGTTCACTGAAGACCTATCTAGGGAGAGGTGGCCTTGTGGGGCAGGGATGCCTCAGGTCTCTGGAAGAACTCTGCGGCTTCCTGGCTTGTACGGTCAGTGCCGAATGGCGGGGGCTCAGACGCTGCCTGGTAACGTCATCCCTTTATCCGCCAGATCGCAGCAAGATTAACATTGCTACTACTGATGGTCACGTCATATATTAAAACGCAGCAGGACAAAATATGAACAGCGTTGTTCATAAAAGCAACACAAAGGACAGCCAGGGGCACTATGTTTGAGGGTCTCTCTGCAACTGGTTGACGCGGCCGAGACGCAGCTCCCGCATCACTCCCTCTAAAACTTTGGAAAACCATTAAATGCTGTAGATGGTTTCCTAAGCTCAGAGCACGGCCGTTTTGGGTTCGGACACTTCCTAAATGGCCAAAACAAGGTTGGAACGTTTTCAACGAGGTTGCAGCTCAAACAGCTGTTTGGACCGGCGGCTCAACCGCCAGAGCAGCCCCCGCTCCAGGCGCACCTGCTCGATCCGGATGCGCTCCCGCTCCAGGCGCTCCCGCTCCAGGCGCTCCCGCTCCAGCTTCTGCCTCTCTATCTCCAGCCGCTCCCGCTCCCGCTGCAGCCGCTCCCGCTCTTCCCGCTCCCGCATCAGCCTGATGCGCTCGCGCTCCCGCCTCTCGCGCTCGGCCATTTCTCTCCGCCTGCAGGAGGAGGCATTTCAGAGACAGGACGGCCTCCAATTAACACGGGGCACGGAATGGCAAGAGGAGGGGATGGGGCTCCTTTTGAGTTCACTCTCTCTCTAGCGGGCACCCGAGGCAGCTCCCAAAATTTTAAAAGCAAAACGAAAACAGTCTCAAAAATAAACAAGCCCTGGTGAATATCACAAGTAATACTAAAACTGGTATTTAAACCCGTTGCATATTTTAAAATGCTGCCAGGTGGAAAATTCTATGGGACACCTGTAGAAAGACCACCACTCCCCCTTCCTGCCCCCAACCCCCGCCTGCTGTGCCACGGGATCGCCCAGAAGATCTTGCCAGGGGAGACGGGCTTCCCTCCCGTTTATCAGGTCGCTACGACCCACGCTGGCTCCCTGGACCAGATTGCAGCCGGAGCGGAAAAGGAGGCCGGCCAGCCCTCCCCCTAGACGCAGTAGTGGACTGCTTGCAATCATGCTCCCTATTCTTCTTGCTTCAGGAGAAACTCAAAGCAAGGAAGTTGTTCATCCGTCCCGGTAACGCTCCAGCGAGATCAACTTCAGAGGCCTACCTTCTGAGCTCCACGGCACGCCGTATTCGCTCTAACCGCACCATGTGTTCCCTCATTCTTTGCTCCTTCATCTTCTCAAAAGGCAAGATGTCCTTTCTGCCTCGGTAGCCTCTGAACTTCATTTTATCTTGAAGAAAACGCTCTTTGTTCCTTAGCATAGGTGGCTGGAGACAAGTTTTACAAATACGATTTAGAAATACTTGTTCACATCCTTACTATGAACTAGTGCATTAGAAGCGGAAATCACCTTTTCAAGACTCAAAGGCCTAGGAGTTAAGGTGTGCAAAATGTTTCACATTGAACTATTCCAAGAGCAAAGCTTTGTAAAATGTCCCGTGAAGTTGCTTCGAATGCAAAATTCTTCAAACACCTTTAGTACTCTGGATGTCTTCTGAGCAAAAAACACACTGTTGACGGCTTGGAACATTTCTAAAACACCAGCTAAAAATAGCCATTTTGTGAAGTTTCACACTTGAGATGGTTGAAAAGAAAACATTTTGCACACACTCTTAAGTTCAACAACCACAACAACAAAAAACCTAACTGGCCACTAAGAACATTTTATGACAAGAAGTATTTTGGATCACCACACCATCATCAGACAGAGGTGTCCAGCTGCTGGTGAAGCACTTCTGCAGAAGAGCCTGCCTCCTGGTGGATGGAAGGTCTTTGACAGCAAAGAGCAAAGCACATCTGACCACATCTGCCTTCAATCTCTTCAAACCAACCTCAGAACTCTGCTGTTTGGATTTATTGGCAAGTCTCGGTACTTCTACTTACAGGTTTAGAAAGCAGTGACCACTCCCCCAATTCTCAGTAGCTGACACTTTGCATTTTACTTACCTTCTCAAACCTTCCCCTTCTTATGGTCCTCGGGTGAATCTGATCTCCTTTCGTTTGGTCTAAAATGACCATATGACTTGGACTTTTTACACCTTTAGAAGAAAAAGGGACGTGTTTAACTCAAAAAGAAAAAAACCAGATGGATCTACAGCCTTGCCCCTAGGAAAACAGTTAGCAACTGGATCTTTCAGCATTTTAAAATCAGAATTAAAAAAAGAGACAGTGCCTTATTAACATGGCTAACTAAGTCTGATTAGAAAGTTTAATGATATTTCATTGGAATGGACCAATGGAGAATCACATGCAACTTAAGAAATCAGAAGGGGTTTTTTCACCTGGTGCCCTCCAGATGTATTGGATGTATTCTCTTTATGGACAGGAACCACAGCAGTGGACCATTTTAGCCAGACAGGAGGAAGATGACAGTCCAATATACCTGAAGGCATTCGGCCAAGAATGGCCGATCTGAATAAGCCAGTTTGGTCTAGCAGTTAAGGTGCTGGTCTAGAAACCAGGAGACTGAGAGTTCTAGTCCCACCTTAGGCACGAAAGCCGGCTGGGTGACCTTGGGCCAGTCACTCTCTCTCAGCCCTAGGAAGGAGCCAATGGCAAACCAGGAGGCTGAGAGTTCTAGTTCTGCCTTAGGCATGAAAGCCGGCTGGGTGACCTTGGGCCAGTCGCTCTCTCAGCCCAGCCCACCCCGCAGGGTTGTTGTTGTGGGGAAAATAGGAGGAGGAAGGAGTATCAGGTATCTTTGCCGCCTTGAGTTATTTATAAAAATAATAAAGGCGGGATAAAAATTAAATAAACAAAGAAACACATAAATAACAGTTGCCCACTGCCACCGCGTGCTGTACATTGGTCTCTAGATAGGGAAGCCCCAGCACATACTCAGCCGCTTCCTTTCCTCGGGTGTCTTAGCAGGCTCTTGGCTCGGGCAGCCTGATCCACTATCGCTCTTCTCATCCTTCCCATCAGGCTTTCGCATATCCTTGCTTTCCTTCTTCTCGGATTTATCAGCTTTCTTATCCTCCTTTTTGGAGGGAGTCCTATTAACAAAGGAGTAAGAACCATAAAGAGTGATGGACTCGCTTCCGGAAAAACTCACATTTTATCTCAAGGAAGATGATTAAGTTATACATGACTAAGCTCTATATTCTCTTTAAGGCAGGTTTTTCATGGCTCTCATGCTTGAAGTTTCAGAAGCTGCAGAGTCAAAGCGGGGGGGGGGGGGGGTATTTGCGTTCCGCAGAGCTTCCAACCTTTCACCTGCTGAGCAAGGTCAGGATTAAAACTAGCTCTTTGCAAATAATTTATACAGGTAACTAAATCCAGGAACTTGTGCAGAGCACTTACTTGCTGGCTTTGTCACTTGATGTAGTTTTCTTTTCTCCAGGGTTCCTACCAGAGCCGGATTTCTCATCACTATCTTTCTTCAGCTCTTTTTTGGAAGGATCACCTTTTACCTACATATATGTGGTTATGAATAAAATGGAACATTTAAGTATTAAACACCAATTCCACAGAATCCCTCTGCACTGAACTAGAATGTTCCCACAGTAACTGACCTTTAACAAGGTCTCTCCCCTTTCCTGTTACATGTTCAGGCCAAAGGCAGAAAGAGCAGCCTCCACACTGAGCTCCAAAGCAGAGCCCCGGGGACGCCACAGGCAGGCAGTTCTCCAGGGGGGAGCTTCTCCGCTGCAACTGCTGCCAGGGAGTAATTCTTTGATGGGGTTCTGAGCTGCTAATCATTAATCTATCCCCCTCCTCAAAAGGACTGACTGATCTCCTGGCCTGCTTTCAGGCCAAGTCTCTTACAGGAACTCCCTTTCTCAACTCTGCAGGCCCGGGACAAGCAAACCAGGCTTCCTGAGCAAAGAATGGCTGGGTAGCCAAAGGTTTCTTGAGCGAAACATGCACAGGCTACTGTTAAAATCAAACAGGTGGCACAATCTTTTCTCTCCTCGCTTCTCGAAGAGAGCGCACGTTCTTCTCCCTGCTCTAGAGACTGCTGGTAGTGCGTCATCCCACCTACTTTCTCAACAGAAATCTGCTGCCCATGGAGCTCTGTGCGGTGAAGGTGGGCAATGCACCTTGCCACTTCTGTGCTTGATGACATGGTCACAATGCCATAGCACTTGGCCCCAGGGCTTCGGGCACTGGTGACCACTTTTGCAGCAAGGACCTACAGAAACCAAGAACAGCCATGAATTAGGTTTTGAAATTAAGGTATCATTTCGCTCCTGGCCTTTCGGAAGGCCCTTAAGACCTGGCTCTGCCACCAGGCCTGGGACAACAGAGGCAGTAGTGCCTCCTGGGGTTGGCTAGCCCCGTAGCAATACGATCTACGCTACGATCCCTATCCATCTTGAATTTTATCTATTTATATTGTATTTTTAGAGACTTATTGTATAGTTTTTAACCTTTGATTATTGTTAACCCGCCCAGAGTCCCTTGTATGGGAGATGGGCGGGGAATAAATTGAATAAATAAATAAATAAATAAATAAATCATTTTGCTGCTCTGAACCCTGGGGCTGAATACTTGGGACATCAGCAGCTGGTCTTCATTTGGGAGAAACCAGTCCTACTTCGCGGGTCTACCACCACTTATGACTTCTCAGTTTGCCTTTCTTGGCCCCATTTATAGGGTTGCCAGCCAAGAGAAGAGAGTTTCAATTACAGGAAATAATTTCAGGGAACGAGGAGCCCTGCTAAAAGGGACGCCTTCCCTAGGAATCCACTGCAAGCAGCCTGCTTGTTTAGGTATGTCAAGAAAAGCTAGATTGTGTGGCTCGGCTAGGTGAAGAGGGCCACTATTTTCAGCCTCTTGGCTATTCAATGAAGCACTCTTGTTTATTCAAGAGCCGCAACGTATTACCTGTGTACAGGTGTGCAAACCTCTTATTTACTCTACTTGACTTCAAAAAGCCCCTTTTTTGTCCTTTAACCTAGAAAAGCAGACTGTAATTCAGTGGCAGGAAGTCATGGATTCGGTTTTAAGACATGAACAAATCCTTTAACATTTTCATTTTATTTACGCAGCCCTCTGGAGCAACACTGGACTGCAACCTCAAAGTATCGCCCATTCTCAGCGAAGGTTAGTCGACCCTCTCAAACAAAGCCTTGCCATACCTTTCCGTATTTGCCAAAGAGGTTTTTCAGATCAGCAGCTTTTGTGTTGGAGGACAATCCACTAACCCATAAGTTCTTAGTGGAGCTGCTCCCACTGCTGGCATTTCCTACAGTGAAATTCAGCAGAAAAACATTTCAAAGTCAATCGGCACAAATATCACCAGGGTAGTCAAGGGAAGCAAAAACTGTTTTCTTTTGACAAGACAAGGGATGAGATCTGGAGGTTTTGTGATTAGGCCCAACCTATAGCACGTACACCAGACTGCACAAAGCAGCTATCTGTGTAAGATTACTTGCTTTTGTTAGGAAAAATCGGGGGAAGGCCCCCTTCCACCTTTGCTCAGTTCAGCTGCAAGCAAGAGGGCCGAGAGCAGCTGCCAGACCAGGGCGCTGAGAAGAGGCAGGGGGCAAACCCTCCAGCCCGCCGCCATGTGGCCTCGTGGGTCTCTGCTAACTCTACTCCTTCGCTTGGTGACGCCAGTGACGGTGATGGAAATCTCTCCCTTCAAACCACTGGGTCAAGCGCCCAGGTATCTGTTGATATGCTTGCATCAGGCCTTACTGGCCGAAGTGCTCTTTCAAGTCCACATCAACATGTTTTTCCACTAGCAACTTGGCAGAACTAAGATTTTCAAACAGGAATATGCGTTTTTATACAATCCGATGACTTGGTGGAGTAAAATATGTAATTAATACAAGCAATCTCTAGGAAAATAAATTCCCTAGAACGTTACATGACTGCCTCTTCCCAGCGGCCATTTCTCCCTTCCCTCACCAATGCTCGCACTGCTTGAAGAATTGTCACTTGGCACAATTGTGAATCTCACAAGAATCTCACTTGGCACAATGGTCTTTTTTTAAAATCCTGGTACCCTTTATTTTGTTATCCTTGTATTTTCAAAGTAAGTTGCAATTATGAACTGGTTGCCCTCAGTTTTGCAGGATATATGCCAAAGACAAACTGTTTAATTGTTCATTTAAACAATTTACTTACATGGACAAGAATTTAATTTACAACATTTTAAAATTGTTCCCGTAATAACTTATGATCAAAGCGTTATTTTTCATGTTTCAACGAAGAACATTGCTTCACTGGAGAGGCCAGATGTTAGGAGATGTCATTCTCTCCAAGAAACATTTGTCTATCAAACTTCCTTTTGAAATTATCAGTATTATGTTAGCTTTCAGCATTCCACAAACTCCTCTTGCTGTGGAAATACAAGAGCAACGATGCACCACCCACTGCGCTTTTTTAAACTGCACCATCAAGCACCTGGTCACCCCTGCGTTAATGAGACCAATCAGCAGCACCAGAAAGAAAGCTTCTGCTTGAGGGTCCCCCTCCTGCCTTAAGTTAGCAAGGAGTTTGGAATTGTTTTTCTGGCAAGGCGGCTTTCTCTTAGGATCGCCACATGGAAAGCAAGACCAAAGACCCTGGGGAGAAGCCAGCCTTCCCCTAATTTTCCATTCCTTCTTTCTTCTCCAGGGCCCTTTGAAAATGTAGAGATAAAGCTACTTTCTCTACTCCAACAGAAAGGGACTCCACCCCAATTTAAAAACAACCAGAGCCAAATCTCCCAACTGAGATGCAGCCCCTGTTCAAAAACGTTTTCAAATCAGGCAATGAGAAATGGCAAGCCAACCCTTCTGATAGAAAGGAAGACATTAAGCAGAGCAAGAGCACTTCCCCCTCTTGGTTTCTGACCCAAGGGAGCCAAGCAGCAAGACTTGCAAAGCCCCATGTCTCACCCCGGGTCAGAAGGGTTCTCTTGTACCACAGACAGGACATTACCTTTGTCATCTTTGGAAGCACTCTTGCTTTCTTTAGATTCCTTTGCCGAGCTAGAAGGAGGAACAAATCAGAGGCTGAACAGGCAGAACTTGCTTGTCAAGAATCTTACACTATTAACCAAATCATTAAAGGGGGGGGGGGAGAATGAGGTGTGTGAGTAAAAGCAGGGATGCATTGCAACTCGAGGAAAAGTGATTTCCCCGCATCATGGCTTCTTGCACTGACTCTCCCCAAGATGCCTGAAGATCTAGATTTCCTGACAATTTTATTCAGTGGATATATGGTAATCTTCTCCACATTTCAGGACTGGGACTTGACTTCATTTTGGTGTTTCTTAGAACTGAGAGTTGTTCATTATCATCACAAGGGTACTTAAAACTTGACTATTTGAAAAAACAAAAAATAAAATGCTGTCAATTCGTCAATGCAACCAGCAGGACAATGCATATACGAAGATCCTGATTTTTTAAAAAAACACAGGTAACTTACGGCCATCAAAATATTTTACAGGCAGGAGCATAAGATACTAATTATAAGTTTCTTGCTGCTACCACCTTAATGCAGAGTGATCTTATTGAATGCTGGCAGTACCTTAAAGAACTGACATAGAAAGACAAACCTCTTTGCTTGACCAGAGGCCCCAGTAGACGAGGGACCTTTCTTCAAAGTATCCTTGTCTTTGTCTCCAGATTCTGCTTTCTTCGAGCTTTCTCGGGCTTCCTTCTTGACAGGATCCCCCATCGCGCAGTCTTCCTTCTTACCATCTTTATGGTTCTTGGTCATCTCATAGTCTTTGCCTTCTTTCTCCAAACTCGGTGCAATGGTATCCTGCCCATCTTTTGACTTGCTTGCTTCTGAATCTGTAATTTTCAGATTTTTACCTGTTTCTAGAAGGTCATCCCCATCAAAATCCAGTGTGATGGCATCTTCGGCCTGGATTGTAACCGATATGTTATCATCATCAGCTTCTTTCACAGACACGTTAGCTTCCATCTCTTCATGAGCCGAGTGATCAGCCTCAGCTAGGCTCTCTTCTGAAGGAAGAGGCTTAGATACTTCTTGTGTACCATCACCAGAACCTGCTTTATCTAAGAGGATTTAACAGGAATAAATATGGCAAAACAAGAAGTTTAAACATATTCATATGCATAAGCTAGAAGAGAGGACCTAGAAAATACAAAGCCAGTTATTAGAACTGATGGAAGGTTAGGGAAAGAACATAAGGGGCATTAACATATAAACTATCCTTTACCCAGGATCACTCATTCTTCATGGTAAACAAATTCTCTAGACAAAAACACCAACTCTGAACAGGGTTCAGACGACGATTCCATCCAGAAGACACCTGTTCTTCAGTACAAGTATCTGGCTTCCATTGCCGGCATTCACGTGCAAATCTGCTGTTCTTCGTGGCTTAATGTGGCAGCAACAGGTTAAGTCAATGTCATTGCACGTCTCGGCATAAATGGGTTCATCTTCCCATCCGCTTCTGATGGCCCACAGTTCAGTAGCTGAATACTTCGCAGTCCTGCGACTGTCATCCTCTCTGTGTTACCTCTTGTTGCCAGCTGCATTGTCATTTAAAAGACTGGCTGCACGTCTTCATGTACACATGCCAAAGTTCACCAAGGATTTGCAATCTTCATCCAAACTCCAAGTCATCAACATTCTCAATCCTGCCACTGGTGTCTGTACCAGCACCCTTATTTTCCACGAAGAGGCTTCGGTCATGGGAATCCTTAGAAACACCAAGTCTGTAGCTGATACACGTAAGCGTCCCTTTAATAATGGCATCTTTTCGTTGAAGTCACAATGATTCCATCATGTCCTTTAGTCTGCAACGTGCAGGATCCTTAAGCAAGCTCATGAGAGCAATTTGTTCGCATGGGTCTTGAGAATTTCACCCAGTGTGGCGTTAGGGGCATCACTGATGAGATGACTCTTTTTCACTTGTTCCAAAATTCCTCTTATGTCTTTAAAGAATGATGTGATAATTGCCAGAGCATGAAAGTAGAGTGTGGTCCACAGTCTGAATGGCTTTCCAACTCCATTCTGTAGAGTATTTAATTCTCATTGTGCAGCTATCAGTTACTGCAGTGCAAGGTACAGCGTAGACATCAAGACTTACCGCATCCACAAGGCATAAATCAAAGGAATTTGGCATCCTTTGTCCAGTAAGGCATATGGCAGGCCGTATGTATGTATGTATGTATCCATCCACTGAAGTAACTGAAGTTGAAGGGTCCAGCCACTGTCCCTGGCAGAGGCTCTTACTATTGAGATGACTTTTAAGAAGCACACCAAGGCACTTGCTATTTCCAAAGTGTGGGGTGGGGGAAGCAACCTCAAGTATATTAGTACATTCAAAACTCTACTGAAATTCAAACATACCTCTCTCATTCTCTTCTCCATCCTGTCAATTAAAGAAAGAAAGAAATAAACATTCTGAATTGAGATTCAGGTTACTAAGAAAATAAACTATAATTTAAAGGAGCAAAGATATGCCTATTGGAACACCATAAAGGTTCAATTAAGATTTTATCCTGTTTATATTAACAGAAGTCTATATTCTGCTGAATTTTCCTTATTCTCCAATCACAGCTATAATTAATCCATTGTTTCCATTAGTTTACCTAAAATGGGAGATTCAAAACATATACTAGGATACAGCTGGGAAAGGAACTGCCACTTCCCTGTTGCCAATTTTTCAAAAAGTCAAGAAATTCTCAGAGAAAATCAGACAGCATATCTGTTCTGAGTATAGTATTTGGGCAATCTGAGACTTCTCTGTGAATATTGATGCCTGAGGTACAGAAAATCAGCATTCCTTTTCTCTGATTAAATCACTTCAACTTGTTGAGATGGGTGGCTATAGAAATCGAATGGATGAATGAATGAATAAGCAAGCAAGCTTTGTTCACTTCCCACTAATGTGAACAGTGGTTTGACTCTTTCTCTTGTGATGGATGTCTTCTGATCACAAAAGCAGACATCACACCCTTATTGAATCAGAAACACTCCAGGTCAAGTAGCGGGAAAAGGGAAAGGGAAAGGTTTTAGAAAGGGCCCAAGATAAAATCAGCGATGATCTAGAAATGAAGCCAATACAAAATGATTATTTAAAGAAACCCTAGGTTTCATGTCATTCTACATCAGGAATGGAGATCATGGCTTGTCCTGGAAATCACTCCTAACACACACGCAGCTACAGGCAGTGACTTCACCATTCATAAGAAGCACCAGGTATCTCCAACATAAAAATGGACCGCAAAGTCAGAGGTGTAAGCATCTTTTCTGACACTGCAACAAAATCTCAGACTTCAAAACAGGCCAACAAATTCATTCTAGGTTAAATGCAGGAATCGCCAGCTTCCCAATAAATCTTTAAAGAGCTATTTAGGAACTTACATGAGGAGCAAAGTTGTCATCTTCCAGATCTTGAACATCAATGCACTAAAATGAAGAAATAAACCAAAGCAGGGTAAATAAGTTGGTTGTACTATGAATACATAAAAATCGATGTATTAATACTAAACTTGCATTTTGACACCCGATTCTAACAAGCTACCATGAGTGTGTTGCAGTAAGCCAACAGGAAGGTGTCTGAGCAACACCTGGTAATCTGGCAAACTTGGCCTCCTTGTGATTTCCTCTAACGCAGCAGCCCTGCTTGACACGTGATGAGCACCAAAGGATGCTCACAGCGTCTTACTGCACACTGTGCAACCACCACTTTAGACTTCTTCCAGACCCATTTATGCCACTGTTTTCTCTTTCAAATAACATTTAAGTCAAGTCAATGAACAGAACTGGACAGCTTAGTTAATGGATTACGGTCTCCTCATAAACTGAGCTATAGCTAATAATGTACAGCAACAAAAATATCCTAAACAAGGCACTTCCCTTAACCCAAATGCCATACTGAACAGAATAACAATGCAGAAGTGCTTCTCTTCCTTGCCTTGTTGGGGTTCAAAGCTAAACTCCAGCCAACCTTCACAGCAACCTTTTTAGATATACTACACTAATGCAGTAAGGCAAAGGTTAACTCAAAAGACAGTAACATTTGATAGGGTTTTTTTTTCCACAAACTGTGGCTGGAACAAAGCATTCCTACCCAAGCACAAGGAATGCTAAGCCAGGGAGAATCATCAACAAGTCCCAGAATGTCTGCAGCTAACTCTGCAGAGGGCAAAAAGACATTCACCCATCATTTCTTCAGGAAGAAAAACCACTTTTCCCCCTTAACCTTGGACTCCTAAAATGGTACTTCCTTCCTTGTTTTTTCCTTTAATGAAATACATATTTGGAAATGGGGTGGTAGAGATGGAGACTATTTCTCAAAATCAGGATGAAAGAATGCAGAATAACAACTATTAAACCCCATGAATCCAAGAAACATCTATTTATCTCCTCGGCCTCTGCTGAGACACTGAAAATAAAACTGATATTCATAGGCTGACCACCAGATTACGATTTATGCCTTTTTTCTGATAAGCAAGGAAGTTCAACCTGGGCCTTGCGCCATGCAAACAGTAGCCAAAGGCAACCTGAAGTCTAATGCTTCGCACAGTAATGACAGATCACCATGGCCAGTCACCTCTCCCCCCAAGGACAGCAGCTGCCAAAATAATCAACCTGATAAAAGAACCTCTGGAGGCCACTTGGATCTCAGGTGACAATGCTAAGTCAGGACTGCCACCTTTCTGAAGCAGGACACAGTGGGAAGGGTACTCAACTAAGACAAGGGGGCAAGAGAAAAGACCAAAAGCATCATTGCAGCAGAAGGAAACAATAAGAGGCTAGGTGGCCTTTCTTACTAGTTCACAGAATATAGCAGTTGCCATCTTCTGTCATCTGGAAATTGGGGTAACAGCAGTCTGTCTAAGGGGTTTTGTAGGGTACCTGGTTTTCCAACTCTTTCTCTACCTGCTTTAAATTAGTTTTCTTCTTATCGGCATGAGGCAGCACTGTAGGAATCAAGGAATCTTCTTCATTTTCAGCAGATTCTTCAGAGTCTTTCAATTCATCATTTCCATCCTGATCACTTGCATCTTGAGCTTCCAATTCACACTCCTTTCGATATGAACAACATTTGACATAGCAGAGGGAAATGGCCGGTTTAGTGAGAAAATTTCTCCAGCAAATTAGGAAGCAGTTCATGCTTCCTGAACTGAGCTTTCATCATGCCCAGTTATCACTGATATTTAAGTCCACAGCCCAGTTATATTTTGCAAGAAGGGCAAGGATAGTAGCTTAGAATCTCTTGTAAATATTTATTTAGAAATCAAACAAAACTCTGCATTTCATTGCAATTATCAACTGTGCAGAGGAAACCCATGAATGTGTATCAGAAGCTCTAATTATATTTTCTGTAGGAAGAATGCTTAGAATCAAATCCCCAGTTTTGTTTCTCATACAATATTACCTTGACCAAGGAGTCATCTTCCACTGAAGCATCGCCACTTAGTTCATCAATTTCCTGCTTTTTACCTAGAAGCCAGGACATGCTAATGAAAATCTTGTATTCATTATTTATTTCTCAAATTTCTACTCCAAAACTCTCAGCACAATTTACTTATAAAGTAGTTATAAAGTACTCCATAAGGACGTCCTAATCAGTGAAAGCACAACGTATTAAAATACAGAAGCAGCAACAGGCTAGAGGTATGCAAAACATTTTGAATTTGGAACACACCATTTGGCGTTCAAAACAGTTGTTCCGATGTAGCCGGAAGCATCCCAAACTTGATAGAGCCCTGTTTTGAACTCAACACTTCCAGGATGATATGAGCAGCTGTTTCAAACTACAACTTTTGAACCCCACTATAAGAATCCACAACAGTAGCACATCTAGTGCTGTAGGAAACTTCAGACTGGATTCAGAACTGTTGTAATAGTTTATGTGTGAACTCAACCACTATGCTTATGTGTGTGAAAAGGACACTATTTCTTAGTTTGATGTGTAATCTAGGTCACCTTCAATTCTGGTTTTTTTCTGCCAAAGACATCCTGCCGTAATAATCAGAAAGTAAAGGACGAGTGTTGTAGCTTATTTAAGTTAAGTTACCCAACTGAATTTTCAACTTCCGGTGGGAAATGGCGGACTGACCAGCTGTGCCCGCGAGCTCTGCGGGCAGAACTGGCATCATGGCAGTTTTTTCGGGCTCAGGCTGGTTTCTCCTGAAGCCCAGGATCGCTTTTCCGGAGTAAGGAAAACTCCTCTGGACGGCAAAGTGGAGCCAGGACATCGTAAACAGCGTCTGCGATTGATCAGTAAGAGTTCGCCGGGAGGCTGGGACGTCATCATTTCCGAGCCACACTGTAGCCTTAAAGGGACATTAAGTCCAGCCACCCCATTTCTAAAGCACCCAATTTGTATTTTTTTTAAAAGTATTTCTACCCTAAGAGGCTTTCTACATTAAGGAGAAAATATCTCTCTTGGTGCTCATCGTTATTTTTGTGATATTCTTTTAAAATTCTTTTTAAGCTTTGGATTTTGCTTACCATCCAATTCTGAGGAGGATTGAGAGTATATTATCGTCTCCCTGTTATTATTTTTTTGCTAATTTTTAAGATTTTAGTATTTTTCCTACACATTGAATCTGCCATTCTGAAACTTTCACCTTCCTGCTGCTACTTTCTCTCTTATCTTAACTCAGTTCGGAAATTTTCCATTACCTTTTACTTCTGCCAGTTAAGTATCTAGGGGGCGCCATAACATACCACTTCCAAAATGGAGGATCTTAACCAGGGTTTTTCTGAATTTCATCGAGACATGAAAGCAGATATCAAGCAGATTCTTTCTGATACCTGCCAAGTTATTGTGCGGGACGCTCGGAACATTGTGGAAAATATGTGGTTTGAAATGTACCATCTGGTTGAGGATAAACCTGAAGAATTTAACAGCGATGGGAATGTCACTCCCAAGAATGAGATTCCGGCTTCTGTTGAAATCCTGGATGAAATTGGCGATGAAATTGGCGATGCTGAATGGAATAATTTAAATGGGAGAAACTGAGCTGCAAGACATGAGTGAATTTGACTTTCTGATGGAATGTTACGGGAAAGAAGGGGTTATTCGGTATGGGAGGTTTTCTGAAGAGACGTCTGTGTGTGTAAGGGGAGCAGGCGGGCTGTCTGATTTCTTTAAGAAAATAGCTCTGTGCCTATTATGGGGACATGTAAATGTTCTGGTTTATTTTGAAGTGGGTTAAGGGACTAAAAATATTTATCTGGAAGGTCTTTTGGCTTTGGATGACTTATCATTAATTATTGGGATTTTGATTAAGGTTTTTTCTTACTCATATTTTTTATATTCATGTTTTTTATATTATTAATTATAATGGTAGACAATTTACATGCTTTTTTATTTTTATTATAGTAGACAGGAATGTATAGAATAGTAGTGGGAAGGGAATAATTGTTATTTTGGGGGGATGTTGATTAGGATGTGTGTGTGTGTATGTATGTGTATATATATATGTGTGTGTGTGTGTGTGTGTGTGTGTATGTATATATATATATATATACACATATACATACATACATACATACATACATATATTCTTTTAATATAATATAAGGGAGGGAGCAATGGTATTTAGTGAGTTTTATAATCTGTTAAGGGGTGGATTTGTAGAAATAATGTGACTTTGGTTTAATATAGAGTAAGGGATTGATTATGGGAAATTGCTGTATATCCTTGATGTTTAAAGTCGGAAGTCACTACTTTGTGTAATCTATCTAAAAAAATTTATCTTGTATTTTCACACTTTTTAGTTTTTTCCCCTTTTTTGTAGCTTTTTGTTTTTCTATATCTTTTATCTTTCTCTGAAATTTAATAAAATTCTTTTTTTAAAAAAAAGTTACCCAACTGAATTTTCTATAGGTGGCAAGGTACCAAACTTCAACCTGTTTAAATGAACATGCTTATTTCAAATGCAAAATCTGAACTAGCACAACGAACAACAACAACAATAATAATTATTAATAATAATAGCTGTCGCTCTGATCCAATTTTTAGGAATCTGAAGTTGTGTCTTAATGATAATTAGGCACTGTAGGTCATCATTAACAATGATGGAATAATCCTTTCCTGAATGATATCCTCAGTCATTGGATATTTAAAAACAGAAAATCAGTGACCTAACACACCCTCAAATTTGGCACAATTTTTGGTACTACTTCCCAGAAGCAACTTAAACTAATAGAGAAATATATTACTCTTTAAATGCAATCACAATCTATACTATCAAATGACATGCAATGCTTATGCACTATTAAATGCAACATTAATAATAATTTATGGTAAATTGAAAACATCTAACTGAAGTAGTCTAACTAATGAACAACATGACCACTGGCACCCATAAATACTTTAAGCAAATAGTCTGAAACGTAAAACAGCACCATCTCCGTTAACCCTCCGGAAAGCCTTAAAAACCTGGTTCTTCCATCAATCCTGGTGATGCCATGGCGAGCCTGCAAAGTAGTCGTATGCAGCTAAATGATGGTTGTTTCCCTCTATCTTGAGATTCTTTTATTATTTTTTCTTTATGTTTTTTCTTTTTGTTTTTTATATTGTGATACAGCTCTAATTGTTATTCTGCTTGTAAGCAGCCCAGAGCCACTTTTTGTGAGATGGGGGGAAAATATAAATTTGCTAAATCAATCAATCAATCAATCTCTGACCATTGGCCATGCTACTTTAACTGCGTAGTGAGAGTTAAAGTCCAAAACATCCAGAAGACACACCTGGGATTCTAATCCCTGGAATAGGACAATCAGACAGCAATTTTTAAAAATCAATTGAGGGGCATGAGACTTCTATTAAGGAACAAAGGGGAGTGTTGTCCAAAAGTATAAGACAGGGTTTGGCGTGATCCTGACCAAGGCCAGCAGACTTAGTTAGCACTTTCGCACCCAGGATGATAATTTTACTCATTTTAAAATATTTTTTCTGTAAGTAAACAACAGACCTTTTGGTCAACATTAACAAATTACTTTTACTCAAGTTCTAACCTTTTCCTTTGGTTGGTTTCTTATTCAGCGCATCTGCTGAAACAGCTATTTCTATATTATCAGGGTCTCCTCCTTCCTCTTCAATAGCCTAATAGAAAAATAACAATAAAAGGATTGTTTTATACTTTTATCTTAATCTTGAATTCACTATCATTTAGATTTGGCACATACAGCAAGTTAACTGCACTTTGGAAGAAGCGTTTGAAGGGGGATTCTGAAACCAGAAGAGTAACATCCCTTATGTAAGGGAATGTACTATGAATTTAGAAAACGGCTCCAGTCATAACACAGAGAGCCTCCTCATTCAGCCACACATAGAAATAAAGGAGAATAGGTCAGAATGATGAGCGCTTTATCACACTCAACATCTATGAGCTGCCTAGAGTCCCTCTGAATAGAGGCAGGGATAAATCACAGAAATGAAATCTATCAATAAAAATAACATATTTGAATAAACATCACAAATAACTGCCTTCATCACTAAATGAACAATAAACTAAATTCAAGATCCATAAGTTGTTTTTCAGATGAACATTCTTCTTAGCAGTATTACCTGGTTTAAATTCAGCCATTGAAAATATTGTGATTTGTTGATTTCCATCAAAGTTCCCATTGACATCTCTCATATTCTCTATATAACAATGGATATTAAGTAGTACTTTTTCATGACCATATAATGAAATACCAAAATAAGTATTTTTTTATATCTATCTATCTGAATTAATTTTAGCCTTCTGGGTAAAGTGTCTATAGTCAATTATTAGCAAATAATCCACAAACCTCCAAGAAAGAAAACTCAAGAAAGAAAACTTCAAGAAAGAACAGTGCTTCAAGAACAGGCTGCCTTGCATCAGAAAGCAATTCCTACGGTTCAATAATATAATAATAATATAAGCTTGAATTCTACTTCAATTGTGGTCATCTGTCAAAGAGGAACAGGCCCTGCACTGGGCCAGACCTGGACTAGATGACTTCTAATGCATCTTTTCATAATTCTATGGTAACAAATAGTAATGTAGGCCAAACCAATATTCACACATAAACCCCCAAAACTGTGTTAAAGAAATCTTGCCTAACATTTAAGTCAACCATTTTAGAAGAGGAAAAACTAACCTGTTTCAGCACTTGGTATTAACTGTGCTAATAGACTCACAAAGCTGAATGGGGCTATTGAGACCTTAGAATTCAATCAACAACATGCTTAGTATCCTAAAGCACCACAGTTCTTCAGAGCTGATGCTTTAAAATGCCTTGCCATTTCTTGACTTTGGGTTTGCTATCTTTTTTTGGGTGAAATATCGTATGTTACGCTGTTTATTTAGTGGAGAATTTGTCACTACAAAATGTGTATGCTTAAAAAAAAGTAAGCACAGGCCTTTCCAGAGACAAGGGCTGTTTAATACCAGGCAAAGTGGATGAGTTTAAAATTAAAGACCAATCCACATCTTTATTCAATATTCTCAGACCAGACTGCAGAGTTCAGGTAATTAAGAACACTAAAAAGATGAGCACACAAGTCCTCTCAAGTGAGTACAGAAAATGATATTTCCAGAGAGATCCTGGAATGGCTGGCCCAAGCATCAAACTTTTAACCACTCATTATGCTTGATCTCAAAGAAATACTTGGATTTTGAGTGGACAATTGTTTCCTACCACAAGATAACACAATACGCGTTGGCTTCAAGTAACTTCCCCTCCCCATAGTCTCCTTCAAGTTGAATCCGACTCTTGCTGACTTCATGGGCCCCGGCCATGAAAGGGCGTCAGGGCACACACAGTTTGCCACTATCTTCTTCTGAAATATTCTTCCACTTCAGCGGAAGTCTGACCCTTCAACCCTGGCATTCCCCAATAGTGCCGGGCCATGCTTTTGATTCAAAAGAGATGTTTCCCAGCATGTAGGACCTGTTACCAACTTCTGGGATCGCACAGGCACACTCTGTGCAATTTGGGGAAAAGGTGTTCTTGGTTTAAATAGGTTGTGGGCACAGTATGCCGATGCACGCCCCGAACCATCTTATCGCTTGCACACCCCCTTTCCCTAAGTCTCTGCTCCAAGCCTTAATCGAGCCCGGACCAGGCGGTTTAATTTAGCGTATCACCCACAATTAATCTCCATCTTTGGGGAAGACTGACTGCTCTTCCTCTGCCAGGGGCAGGAGGCTCAACTGAGCGGCAGCGGGTCTTGGGGTTTTCCTGGGGGCGGGAGGGCCTTCAGCCTTTGACGGTTCCCTTGATCCGAGCGCCAAAGCACCGCCTTCCAAAAAGGGGGGGGGGCTGAAGAAGCAATCGGGCTCCGTCTCATCTCAGGCCTAAATCAACATCGGGGCGACCCCCTTCCATTCCTCACGGCTCTGACCGCGGAGGCGGCGCTCCCTAACCCTAACCCTTCCCGAGACGCCCCCAGGGCGGCGGCCAAACTTCGGGGCCCGCAAGTGGGGGTCCTCCTCCTCTTCCTCCTCCCCGCGAAGAGCGCCGCCGCTCCCCTCCCGAGGCGGGCGCCAAGGCCTCTCCCGGGGACAGCAGGCCGCAGAGGCAGCGCCGGGCCGGGGGGCGAGGGCCGGTCAGGTAGCTCCCCCGGGCCCTCCGGCGGCTCCCTCCTCCGAGGGGGAAGCAGCCCCTGCCCCCCGCGCACCTGCTTGAGGCGAGCGATGAGGACGGTCTTCACGCCGGCGGCGTCCAGGTTGCGGCGCTTCAGCTCCGACTTGAGGTCGATGACGCGCAGCTCCGCGATCCTCTTGCTCTCTGGCGGCGCTGGGCCTGCGGCGGCCGAGCAAGCGGGCACGGCAGCCCCAGACGGCGCGGCGGCCATTTTGCGGCGCTTCGGCGGCTGCGGCCACAATACGGCGCCCCTCCCCCAACCGCGGCCTCGCTTGGCGCCCCGCGTCGCGCAAAGACCCGGATGTAGCCGGGGCGCGCATGCGCAGAGTGGCCGCCGACTCGGCCCAGGCGCCGCGCCTCTTCCCCCTCCCGCTCCGGAAAGCGCGTGGCCCCGCCCCCGCCTCCTTTCCCGGCTGATGATTGGGCGGCGTGGAGCCGGGCGGGCGCTTGAAGTCGGAGGGGGCGGGCGGGTGAGCCGGGGCCCGGTTCCTGCTGGTCAGGCCCGGCCTGGGCTAACGCGTCGTGCGAACGCCAGCCGCGGGGGAGCATGTTTGGGACGCATTGCTCGGATCCGCGCACCGGGACCGGGACGCGCGATGCCCCCGCATGCGGCTGGACTACGGCTCGGCGCGGCCGGCAGACCCGCGGGCCCCGCTTCCCTTCCCTCTGAGCCTGTCCGAGCGCGCCGCGGCTCCTTCCCGGCAGCCCAGGAGCTGGACTCCCCAGGCCCGCCCGCAGCGCCTCTTATCGCCGTCCGTGTACAACAACCCGGAGAGGTGGGCCATCCGCTCCCCGCAGGCGGCGCCGCCGGCCCTGCTGTCCTCCGGCCGCGAGGGGGCGCTCCCCCGGCCAGCCTAGACGGGCGCTTCCCCTCGCTGGTAGCGGCGCCGAGACTGCCACCCAGAGCGTTTAACCCACACTTCGGGTTCCCCTTCGCGCGCGTGGGGCGGCGGCGGCGGCGCTTCCCTGCTGCGCTGCAGCGTCCTCCGGCCGAGGCGGCTCCTGAGCGCGGGCGGAGGCCCTGACGGCCGCCGGGGAGCGCGCCCCTTCCCAGAGCAGCGATGCGCCGCGGCGCCCGGGCAAGGCGGCCCGACGGCCCCCTTCACCTCGGCTGAGGAAGCGGGGACCGCGGCCCCTCCCGCGGCGTCCACGGGGATCCGGAAGCGGGCGCGCGCGGGAGCCGAGGCCTCTTGGGGGCGTCGCGGTGGCGGCGCCGGGCGGCCTGCCGTAAAGCGCCGCGGCTGTCGCGCTGGGGCGTCCGCGGAGGGAGGAGGGGAGGGCAGGTCGGGAGCGGCGGGGCCGGAGCAGCAGCAGCAGCCGCCCCAGCGGCCTCTCGGGACGGCGGCCTCGCACCGCGGAGGCAGGAAGGAGAAGGCGGCGCCGCGGCGGGCGAGGGGTCCGGCGCTTGCTGGGCCCGGCTAGGCCGCCGCCCCTCGCCTCGGCCCCCTCAGGTAGGCGTCCGGGCGGGGAGCCGCCGGGCTCTCCTCAGCCAGCAGCGGCGGGCCCGAGGCCGCGAGCCCTGCGTCCCTCCTCGCAGCCGCCCGCTGCCCTCTTGCGGGCCGGACTACAGCGCCCATCGTGCGCGCCAGGCGGGAGGGCCGCGGGCGCTGCGCGGCCTCGGGGTCCCGCGCGAAGGTGGGTCCGGAGGGGGCGCCGCTTCTTGGTCTCGGGGTTTCCGGGAAGCCGGTCCGCGGCGGAGCGCTGAGACCCCGGGTCCCTGGGCGCGAGGACCCCCGGGGGAACGCGGGTGCGGGGAGACAAAAGGAGAGAGCCCCGTCCCCAGCACCTTCTGCCCCGCGCGGCTGTCACCCGGCCTTGCCAGCGCGCGCGCATCTCTCCCGCGTTCACCTGCGCGGAAGGCCCGGGTTTGCGAAGAAAGAAGGGAGGGTCCTCGTCCGCGAGGGAAAAAGTAGGGCCTGGGGCCGTGCCCGGATAGGCTCAGCCTGAATGCCACCGAGGGGGCACAAGTGCTCTGCGCAAGTTGCTTCCTGACCTGGTCGCCCGGGAACGTGACTCTTGGAACTTTGGCTTCCGAGAAATGTGCCTTTGAGGAGCAAGTAGTTGCCCCCACATAAGCAAGGGTTTCAGTTGCTCTGCGCCTCTTTGGCAGGGCTATCATGCGGCTCTTACTCTCTTCCTTTCCTGGCCTGGTTCTTCCCCCCCTGCAGAAGTAGTTGTTTCTGGTCTGTAGGGGTGCAGGGTGGGAATGCTGAGGCTTGGGTGAATTTCTTATAGCCTGCCAAGGAACAGGAAACGCGAAGTATATGTTCAAAACATGCATGCTTTCTCTTTTATTCATCTGTTCAGGGAAGATTCCACACTGGATCCCACTTAACTTTGGGGGTTTTTTTGTAAGAAACATTTAGATTTTTAATTCAAAGCGGAGGTCTGGATTGGCATTTAATATGAGTGAAGAGAGAATGTGGCAATGAAAAAAAAAGGGCTGAAGGAGAAATTAGGGTGCCTAGTGAGCAGGAGCAGGAGAAGACCATGCAATCAATTTTGTGGTTTCGTAGAATTTTAGAGGAGATCATCTAGTCCAACCCCTTGCCCGTGGCTGGAATTCTCAGACCACCCCAGACCCCCATTAACGGAGCCCTCCTTACTCCAGGAGGCAGGCTGCTCAGCTGCCTAATAATCTTCACGGTCAGGAAATTCCTCCTTATTTTGAGCTGGGATCTCTCCCTGTAAAGCTTCCATCTATTGGTTCTTGTCTTTTCTTTGGATGCTGTGGCGAATAAATCCACGCTCCTTCCTGCGATAGCATTTCAAAGTATTAGAAAGCGGCTATCACATCTCCCCTTAGCCTTCTTTTCTTTAGCTTGAACTTACCCAATTCTTTCAATTTTTCTTCATAAAATTTAGCTTTTAAACCCCTCACCATCTTCGTTGGGCTTCCCTGTATTTTTTCCAGTTTCTCAGCATCCTCGCTTATAACGTGGCCCAGTATTCCACCTGCGGTCTGACCAGCGCAGCGTAAGAGTGGAACTGTCACTTCCTATCTGGGGGTCGAAAAAGCAGCAGCAGTCCAATTCAAAGATTTCTGTTCACGTTTGGCTGCAGCTTGTAGACAAGAATAGCTTGCTGGTCAGCTGGAATCCTCATTCTATCAACTAACAATTTTTCTGTCCATAAAGACAGGCCATTCTGAGTCCTGCTGAATTGTAGTTCCCCAACTTGCAGGCATTGGAAATACTGCTGGAGGGTAATGCAGCCTAGCACATCTGTTTTGTTGGGTAGGTTCTATTTGGATTATTAATGGAACCCTAAAATTCACCAACTGGAGCCAAGTGCAAAATGGGAACTCAGGATGTGGATGTTGCTAAGGAATAAGCTTGCAAATCCTTCCAAGCAAGCATCCTTTCCTGGTTTTCTCTCACATTTAGGAAAAAAAATGCTTTTGAATTGTGGTTATTTTTAGACTGCAAATGTTGGACACCTGTATTTGATGTACTGCAATTCTGCTGTTCCTTTTTTCTACCTCTGGTTTAGAGTATAGCCTGAAGGAGCATTATGTGGACACCCTGCAGAGCTGATCTGGCCCTATTTGGAAGAGCACCATATATACTATTTGGACGCTCAACACGGTAGCAGAGGAAGTGTAGGGGGGAAAATATAAGAGACGGGGAGGGTGGTTAGTGAGATTGTTCATTTACCACATCTCCAATATCTTGAGGTTATAGAAGACAGGATGCTTGCCCAGATCTGCCTCTTCGTGGTGTCCAGAGGGCCCTTCCGACCAGCACTCTTGTGGTTAGAGAGGATGTTCTTTGCTTGTGGAATTTCTCCAGTGCTAAGCAAGGCAGAATCACTGGTTAATTGTACGGTGAAACTCGATGGTTGGCATTATTTTATATATACTTTTAATGTGAATGTAAATGTATCTTCTGTGTAAGTTTGTATGGCAAAGATTTTGATAGACTTCTAAAGAGAAAAATCACAGGACGTTCATTCCTGTGGATGGTCAAGGGTAGAGAGAGAAATGAACTATGTTACGTGTTGTCCAGTATAACTCAAGTTTGACTCTGCCAGGGCGTGTATCCTGAAGTGATGGATCGGAGTGAGGAGGAACGCTAGGCCCTTGCTTGGTTCTCGCTTTCTCTTTTCTCATAAAGAGCTGGATTGAGCCTCCCGAGTAATGCGAGGTGGTGGGGATGGGGCTGTCTTTTATATGCAGGTTTGCAGTGGAGCAGTCTTCCGAGCTGTAGATGGCACCTAGGAGTAAGATGCCCCCCAAGTGCTGGCTGGGGCCATTCCTCCTCTGGCTGGGCATCAGGTGGGGTAATACTAGAACATCAGAAACACGTTGTATTCCTTTCTTGCGGCCACATGTGCACCATTTTCTTTATCCATTAATGAATAACCCAGCTAATAGTTGCTCTGACGCTGGGTTTTGCGCAGAACAATGACAGTTGGCAATAATGTTCTGTTTAGCCTGATGACAGTAAGAAAGAAATGACTACAGTTGGGAAACCAGAAACATAGAGAGGCTTCCCTTTAAGCACAGTCCTTTTTAAGATCAATTTCTAAAATGTATTTCTTTTTGCCATCACTGACAGTTAAGAAGGCCCCAGATCAGTGTTTCTCAACTTTGGGCACTTTAAGATGTGTGGACTTCAACTCCCAGAATTCCCCAGCCAGCCAAGCCAAGTCCACACATCTTAAAGTGCCCAAGGTTGAGAAACACTGCCCTAGATCATGTGAAAACATTCACGTAACAAAAAGATGATGGATAAAACTGGAGAATATCCATACAGAATATAGTATGATGGAAAGGCCTGTATAGATAAACATGGGGGTGGGCTGGGGGCTCTTAATGGGCAATACGGCAAGAATTTCCCCAGCCAAATAACCATTTTAGGAAAAATTCTTGTGGCCTCTGCGGGCAAGGGGGTGCAGAGAAAGCCCCCTGGAGGATTAGATGGGCCCAGTTTAGTCAGGACCAGGCGCCTCTCTAGCAGAATAGCTAGATATGCCGTTGCACGTGACCCAGCCCAAGGCCAAACCTGACCAGGAGCAGAATGCGGACTTTGCTCTAGATTGGAGGGAGAGCCAGAACGACTGGGTAGAAAAGTCGAATTGCTTGTCCTAAACAGTGGACGGATCTGGGCCTGGTGTGACCGGTGGCTAACTCGGTGCTTGTTTCCTATTTTAACACACACGTACAAGGAGGGAGCAGTTCACAGAATATTTATATTTTGCATTTAGTCACCGCCCGTCTCACTCACAGAGCGACTCTGGGCGTATGTTGTTCAGGTACAAAGGAGATTTGAACCACCTTGGGCACCCCAGCTTCCCTGACGTAAAAACAGACGGCATTGGCTAAGTTGACTCTATCCTGGTATCTGCAGGAGCTTTCTGAGCTTTGGATTCCCCCCGTCCAGCCTTTAGCGCGCCCCCATCCCGCCGCCGGAGTTCGCGTCTTCCTCTGCCGTTGACCTTGAGCAGCCTTCAACCAGGCGCTTTCCAGCTGTGTTGACTAACTGTGGATTATGGGACTGTAGCCCAGGATATCTGACCAAGGCCAGCTGGGGATGGGCTGTTTCAACACCATTCGCCGGTGTGCTTTGTTTTTTGTTTTAATGAAGTCATCCCAGGGGTGGAGTTGTGGGTGGATGTAGGGGATGTTAAATCAGAACTCCCAGCATTTTCCTGCACCAGAAAGTGATGCTAGATCTGAGCTGCGTTGGTTCTTGGCTTGGCATCAAAAGGAGCCTCTGAATCCAAGCCGTGGCTGGAAACGTGGCCCTTTCCCCGTCTCCTGGATGAGGAGACCCAGGGCCTCGGGCTCAGCGGACATTGTTGGGCGTAGCCAGGGCCTCTTTGGGCCAGCAGGGGCTTTGCAAATGAAAAGCTACAGGGGGTTGGAGACCCTCTCGAACTGTAGACGGCAGGCTCTGGAGGAGAAACGGGGACGCGCTGCTTGCAAATCCCGCTGCTTTTTGTAAATGGATGCAACCCATTTGAATCGCCGCGATCCATAAAGAACCAGTCGGGGGCATTTCACTAAAGTTCGTAAATCTGTGGTAGATGCCCAGTGGGAGAAGGGATGCGTTTGTCATAAAGATTTGAATGTGTCGTGTTTGGCTTCTGCTCTCAACTTAGTAGCAAGCCCTTGTTGGATTCTGAGTGAAAATGTTTTAAGTTCATCTAACCCAATCCTATCAGGTGGAAGATGAAAGTAAATTGTTAACGACTCTGAACTGTAATTGCTCATTAAGCTGCTAGACTTACTGGCTGACTGTTTTTACCACAGCCACCCCAGATGGACACTGTAGGCTATGGTGAATCTAATAACACCCTTTCGTTGCTAGGGTTGCCCAAATTCGGAGAGGCAATAAAACTATTAATTGGGAAGAGGAGGGTAGCAGGCATGTTGATTATCACCAGAGGGAGGGGTTTGGGAAGAGGTTCCAAGGCACTCCCTCCTGCGGGTCCTGTGCAAGCAGAGGCCTGCCTAGTCATGCATAACCGTCTGTTTGCATCATGGGTAAATCACGAATTTTCATGGATTCACAATTTTAATAAAACGTAGAGAAACTGGCCACCTAGTCTAAGCCAATGAGCCACTGTGCAGCGAGTTTGGCTTTCGCTTAATGTTTTGTGTGAACAAAGCCATAGCAGATTGGAAACCATTGTTGGCAATTTAGCGTGTTGTGCTAAGCTAATGGTGGTTTGTTTAGAAAACCATGAATAAGCAAACCATATCTTAGTGAGATGTGTGAATCCAGTCCTTTACACATATTGTGGGTGTGTGAGAGAGAGATACTATACAGGTAGGGTGATGGAAGGAAAGTGTGTCAATCTCTTATATCTCTTGCCTTTAATAAAACCAGTTCCAGTTCTCCAATGCATTTTTGTGGCTTGATTGTATCATATTTATTTACCTGTGATTTCAGTTTCTGACACCGACCATATTTGGCAAGCAATCTGGTTTTCCCAATCTTACTGTGAACTGTTTCCCAATTTTAGAATTAGTTTAGTTTAGTTTATTCAAGTTATGGTTATAGACAAAATGATTAGAATTATGTGAAAACCTAAACTATCCCCAGCCCAAACAACAGCATTTTATCATAGCTGTGTTTTCTTTGCAGAAATATAGTTACAGGTAGTCCTCGCTTAACAACCACAATTGGGACCAGAATTTTGGTTGCTAAACGAAGTGGCCATTAAGCGAATCCAACCCATTTTACGACCTTTTTGTGGTGGTTGTTAAGCAAATATTGAGGTTTCCCATTGATTTTGCTTGCTGGAAGCTGTCTGGGACGGTCGAAAATGGCAATCGCGTGATCCCGGGATGCGGCTCTGGTTGTAAGTGCGAGGACCGGTCGCAAGTCAATTTTTTCAGCACTGTCGTAAGTCCGAACTGTCACTAAATGGTTGTTAAATGAGGACTACCTGTATTTATCACTTCCTCCAACTGTAGGAAACCTAGATGTCCTAGTAGTTTCTTCACAGATGAAACTCTTTCTGGTCCGTTCGTCCCCCCCGTCCCCCCTGCCCTTACCTTTGCATGTCTTCAAGTCTTGCTTCATTTCACTGGAGACCCGAGAGCCTACGGCTTGGGGAAGCTCCTACTGAAGCAGAGGAGGATGCAGGGATTCCCAGGGACTTTCTGGCCACTCAGGGAAAAGGAGAAGCGACTCCGACCCGAATCTGCTTAGCAGTCCTCGGTGTTTGCATTCCCGGACGTGAAGAGTAACTCGTGTCTTGTGTTTGTTTCCATCAAGGCCACCTGTGCGGCTTTCCCATGTCTCAATGGGCCCCTCAATGTGATAGCGTCTATACATTAGAAGCGGATATGAAGAGTGACGTTTCTTCTGGTGCACCAAAGAGCCAGGAAAACTTGAAGGGGATCCTCTTGAACCCTCCACCCACTGAGGCCGCCAAAAACTTCCCGGAGGAAGAAGTCGAGATGATTGCCAGCAAAGTAGGAGACGAATTCTCCCACCTCTGTGGCGACACTCAGAAGCAGAAGGACCTGAACGGCAGCCGTCCCGAGCAAGAAGCCATCGTCGTGCGGAAGAAACGCAAGAGCCAGCAGGCTGGCCCTTCCTACGCCCCAAACTGTGGGGGCAAAGAGACCCCCCCCATTTTAGGGACAAGGCGGCGCCTTGATACACAGAGTGAGGACAACGACTCTTCCTTTAGCGACTGTGCCTCTTCGCCTTCGTCCAGCTTGCGTTTTGGAGACTCCGACACCGAAACCTCCGACGAGGACAAGGCGGCGGCCCCCGTGAGGCAGACTCGGGCCGTGCTGAGCGCGTCCAGCAGAATTCACGGTTCTCGGCCGCAAAAGTGGCCCCGGACAGAGGCGGACTCCGTCCCGGGGATATTGTTGAAAAGGCCCTGTTTCCACAATAGCAGTTCCCGGAGGAGGCTTCTGTACAGGAAGCGGTTTGTGAAAACCAGCTCCGCGCAACGAACACAGAACCAAAAAGAGCGGATTTTAATGCAGCGGAAAAAAAGGGAAGTATTAGCTCGGCAGAAATACGCCTTGCTGCCCAGCTCCAGCAGCACCAGCGAGAACGACCTCAGCAGCGAGTCCTCTTCCAGCTCCTCCACCGAAGGAGGGGAGGAAGACCTCTTCGTGTCAGCTGGGGAGAATCGCCAAGCCAACGCTGCTGCTCCCCCGGGTAACGTCGCCTTACGCTGCCTTCCTCGCTTGCCAGACCGTTTGCCCGTAGCCCTAGTCAGCGCCCGAGTCCCGGGAGGGAGCAGGGAGAGCACACCTGTTAGCGTTTAGCGGACCCCCGCCGGCATCTCTTGGAGAGCCATTGCTGGTCAGAGGGTGCTCTGGGAAGCCAGGTGAGGCAGGGACATCCGCTCTTCCTCCACGTGCCTGGGGAGGAGAGGAACGTCGTTACGGAAGGGTGGGAGAGGAAGCGGCGCCTCAGGACTCCTGGCCCTCCTCCCTGGTACTTCACCCAGCTCCCCAAAGCCCCTTCCGCTGACCGCTATTGTTATGCCGGGGCTGGTGATGCCATTCTTGCTAGAACGAGGCAGGCACGGGACCGTTGGTGCTTGGGCCGGAGGTTGTCTTCGCATGCTACAGCAGGAAGGTGTAACTCCAATTGTGTGAAGCTACTGTGACTTCATAGTAGCCACAGTAATTATAGAGTCATAGGAGACGCAGCAGACAGTAGTCACGGTAGAGCGGGCTGCTCTTGGCCCGGCCAGACAGTTCCTGTCCGGTTATGAGCCGGAGCTTTCCTTGGGCACCCCGGAAGGGATGGTAATCAAAGGAAGAGCGATGACCAGTGCCCAGGATTGCCTTGCTCCTTCTTTATCTGCGTTCCCGGAGCTCCTTGTTGGCCGGCATTTCTCACCAGATACCTACCTTCGCACGCTGGCAGTTCGCTCCTAATAGAATTTGTTTTGGACCTCCCCTCTTTCCTTTGCTGCTCTCTTTCAGGGAGCATCGATGAAGATGTGGTGGTGATCGAAGCATCTTCGACTCCCCAAGTAACTGCCAATGAAGAAATCAATGTTACCTCAACAGACAGCGAAGTAGAGATTGTCACTGTGGGAGAAAGCTATCGGTAAGGCCTCCGCTTGGTTCTTCGGGCAGCTCGTGTGATCGCTTTTGTGCTAGCATTTGTGATCCTGCCTTTGGTGAGGAAGGCAGGATCTTGTGGCGCAGGCCCAGGCAGTGATCCCTCAGACTTGGTTGCCTTTTTCTACCCTCCTTCTGACAATTGGAATTTCTGCATTAATTAGAGCAGTGTTTCTCAACCTTGGCCATCTTAAGTTGTGTGGACTTCAACTCCCAGAATGCCCCAGCCAAGTGTATTTTAGCCTTTGCCATCTTCCTGCTTCATCAGTTGTATTTGTGTTGCACATAAAAGTAACTTTCTGTCTAATTGCAGGAATATTCCTGACTGGCCTAGGGAAAAGGATAGACAGTTGCTTCTCAGGCCATCATCAGTTACTTGGAATTTTTTGTCTTGCAGCGACGCTTTCGAGGATCAGATTGTACTCCTAGAATGTTCTTTAGGTCTTGATCAGAAATACCAAGAAGGTTTTCAATAACCTTCTCAGTTTAGTCTCCTCAGCAGATGAGGGGACGGCCCAGTAAAGCCTAAGTCTGCCTCTCCTCTTTCACCGTCTCCAAAAATGGGGCCGCCTCCTTTTTGAAGGAGGATTGTTCCTAGTCCTGCAGCCCTGTCCCATCAGGCGACAGAGCAGATGCAGATGCTAAGGGCAGGATCCGACCACTGCTGTTTCCTGCCCTTCTCGGCCTGACCTCGGGCTCGCTCACTGCTTAGCCACGCTGGCCTACTGGTTCCGGTCAATTTGGACCCCTCTTAAAGTCAGAGGGAGAACTCCAGAGAGACTTGTGACTTTGAGGGGCTGATGAGCGTCAAACTCGGGAGTGCGGGAACCTCGCTAGTTTCTCGATGTGAGCTGGGGCGTGCAAGCTTTCAAGGGCTGTGAGGATGCAGAGACATCTTTTCAGGCCTCCCCCCCCCCCCCCATAAAGGATGAGTCTCTTCAGAAGAGTAGGAGAGGAACTTGGCGAGGCAAGACGTTTTCCAGATTTGTGGGAAGGAAGAGGCAGAGAAGGCCAGGGCACAACTAGCCAAGCAGACCGTGGCTTTGTGTGACGGGACAACTGAGACGTAGGGGGAAAATTCCCATCTTCTTAATCAAGCGATGTTGGGCACTGAGCCAGTCATTCTGCCAGGGAGCTGAAACTTACCTGGAAGCCTTGTGTTCCTCTAAGAGACCGCTGGTTTCCTGCTCTTCTCTCGGCCTTTCCACCCTGCTTTTGGAGGCTACAAACGAAACTCTGCAGTGCTGGCACTTCCTACCTAGCAAGGTGTTTTCGTGGTCAATATACATTAATGAAGTTTTGTGTTCAAGTCAGCTGCTCAGGCTGGGGAAGGAGGAAATGGAATTCTAGTCCCTCTAAAGAGCGCACCTTTTAAACTGCCTGTGCCCCCTTTTTATTGCCCAATATCAGATCTCGATCCTCGCTTGGGCATTCTAGATCCCACTGGGGCCACAGTTCAAGCTCCCATGCTTCACGGCCACCGGAGCAGCGGAACCGCAGCAGGGTCTCCACAGTCATCCAGCCCTTGAGGCAGAATGCGGCAGAGGTCGTGGATCTCACCGTGGATGAGGACGGTAGGTGGCTGAGGTTCTGCCCCCCTTTCCAGTCACAAAACGTTCCCCCGGGGCGAAAACACCCAGACGCCCCCAAGTGGGATTGTACACTTTGGCGACGCCCTTCAGTGCGTCCAGAGCCTCTCCTGGGCACCAAGATACGCGTTCCGAGCTGCCCGGCGCAAGCTGCTATCGGGGGAACGTCTGTCCTTTGTTTGTAGACCCGGCGGTTCTGCCGACAACTTCATCCCGAGCGGACCCCCAGGCTGCCAGTTCTGCTTCCGAGGGTGGCCCCACCGCCGCCCCCTCAGAGCAGGTCCCCGGAGTAGCTTCGAGCGTCTCCAGCAGCCAGCCCTCGTTGCAAGCGGAGCCGCCGGCCGTCCTGCCCAGCAGCAGCGTGGCTGGGAACCCAGCAGTTGGTAGGAAGCAAGATTTCTTTCTTCACGCACGCAGGGTCATCCCATCCAGGTTTTGGCGTTGTGGCCCTATTGAGCTAGGAGGGTCTTTGGGACAGCAGTCCCTGTCAGTATCTTAACACGTTGAAGGTGTCGGTGGGGTTTGGATGTGTCTGTGTGCCTGCTCCGATTCCGCGGAAATTGTCCTGATCCGGCCTGCGAGCTTTACTTCTGCTTCTTTCGGAGGTGGGACTCTGTGAAGGAAGAATGAAAAGTGTGGGCTGGAGAAAAGAGACGCCTTGCTTCTGCCAAGGCCGGGGGAGGCTGAAGGGCCCCTGGCCGCTGCAGGGCAGACGCCTTAGGGAGCCGAGCGTTGGAGGCAGGCTAGGCTGCTGATGGACAGGGAGCCCGGCTTGGTGCTCGTTCGGCGCATTGGGACTGAACGGGGTCGGGTCGTTCCCTGCACTTGCTGGCGTTAAGAAGTACGCGTGGCTATAAGTGTGCAGTTGCTGGCAGAGTAGGTGCGAAAGGGAAGACACTGGCGGGCTTGGGGAAGCCACAATACTAGCAGTAGTACCAGTCCC
This sequence comes from Charina bottae, assembly GCA_023362775.1. Classification (NCBI taxonomy): domain Eukaryota; kingdom Metazoa; phylum Chordata; class Lepidosauria; order Squamata; family Charinaidae; genus Charina; species Charina bottae. The sequence goes on along the minus strand of JALMGJ010000010.1, from coordinate 23,679,307 downwards.
CGTCCACACGCGCACTGGGGAAAAGGAGCCCCTAGGTCTGGGATGGGGGTGGAAGGCCTGGGGCATCACGCTCCGTGACGAGAGAATGCCGAGCGTTGCTGAGGGCAGGGGGAGGAGAGCGGGGCTGACCGGCTGACCCCAGGAACAGGACAACCGGGTGCATCCTTGTTTGTCTCACTTCAGTAGTGTTTCTCAACCTTGGCCGTTTTAAGATGGGTGGACGTCAATTCCCAGAATTCCCCAGCACTTCAGTATGCAAATGACCCTCCCTCCTGTTGCGCAACTTGCTGTGTTTCCAGCTAGGCCCTCGCCGCCTCGCCTTCGGATCGGTCCCGCTCAGGCCCGTCTGCTTTCCTTCCCGATTTTAGATGACGCAAGAGGAAACGCCTCCAACCACACCCTGGAGCCCGGCCCCCCGGCGATGCCAAGGCTGCCCTCCTGCTGCCCCCAGCATTCTCCCTGCGGCGGCTCCTCGCAGAACCATCACGTCCTCGGCCCGCCCCACGCCAGCTGTTTCCAGCAGCACAGCCACCACTTCCAGCACCACCACCACCCCCACAGTCCCCACGCCGGCGTCCCGCTTTCACCCCCGTTCGGCGAATCCGGCTGCCCCATCGACAGGCCTCCCCCCGTCCCTGCCCCCGGGGGGCCCAGCAGCAGCGCCGGCACCGCCTTCCACGACCAGGCAAGTTCGGACGGCGGTCCTCGTACAGGGGCCTGCGGCTCGGCTCGCGCTCTCGGCCGCTCAGGACTGCTGCTGTCCCCCAGCAAGCGGCTTCCGGGCTGGCGTCCGGTGGGGCCCTCCCTGGGGGAGAGGCAAGGAACCCTGGGCAGCTGCGTCCGTGCGAGTGCCACGGCGTGCAATGTAAACTTGCCCCTGGGAGGAATGAACCGTCAGGGAAGAAGAGGAGGAGGTTCTGAAGGGTTCCCCAGTCCACGTAGCCTTCGTTTGGCTAGGTATAAGTTGTAGTGCGGAGAAAGTCTGGCAGGCTTTCGAGGTTCTGTTGGGCTACCCTACAAAAAGGAAGAGTGTTCCCGAGACCCCTGCCGTGCCCGTTTCCCCACCTCGCCTACCTCGAAAGGCTGACGGCCATCGGACTTCAGGCAGTTCAACGATTTTCCTTGCTCCCGTTGGCTTTGCCGGGCGTCTCTCTCCTTCCCTTCCCTTCCCTTCGCCCAGCCCAGGCGTGTAGCGCCTTCTGATTCCGCTGAGCCGAGTCCCAGAGAGGCTGCCTGGAGCGAGGCCGTGGCCCTGGGGAACTCTTAGGGCCAGTGAGCGGCGGGCGCTTTTCTCCCCCCCTGACCCTTGGCGGCTCTTGCCAGCCAGGTGCAGCCAGCCAGCGGTCTGGGGCCAGTCTGGGCGGGCTCCGCGCTTGGAGTCCTTGCCCAGCCCGTTCCTTGGGTTTCCCTTTCTCTCACTGGGTTGTGTCGGGATGGACACGTGGGAATGAGTGCTGACGAGCCCCGTTTCCCTTCCCTCCCTCTGCTCTCCACACAGCAGGCCCTGCCGGTAGACCTGAGCAGCAGCGGCATCCGGAACCACGGGAGCAGCTCTTTCCACGGGGCGTCCGCCTTCGACCCTTGTTGCCCGGGCTCGTCCTCCCGGACGCCCATGTATGGGCACCAGGCGGGGGCTGCTCCGAACCAGCCGATCGCCATGGACAGCTACAGCGCCAGCATGGTCCCCCCGCCCCCCGCCCAGGCCTCTCTCTCCTCCTGCCGCCACTACCTGCACTCGCCTTGTAAGTGGGCGCCCTCCGTGGCGGGAGTTTTGGGGCGCGGCGAAGGCACCGGGGGCAGGCAGGGCCCCTCGCTCCTGGCGGCCTCGAGGAGGGCCGTCCCAAGGCGGGCGGTTAGTAACGGGGCTGCTCTTTCTTCTCCCTCTCGTTTCAGATGCCTCCTTGACGCGCCCCCTCCATCCTCAGGCCGCGGCATGCCCCCATTCCCACGGCAACCCCCCTCCCTCGGCGCCCCCCCAGCCCCCCCCTCAGGTTGACTACGTCATCCCCCACCCCGTCCACCCCTTCCACCCCGCCATCTCCTCCCACGCCGCCTCCCACCCGGTCCCGCCCCAGCCCCCCCCTCACCCGCTGGCCAACGCAGCAGCCCCCATCCCTCAGCCCCTCCCCAGCGCCCACCACCTCCCTGCCGCAGCCCCCTCGGCCCAGCGGCTGCACCCTCACGAGGTGATCCAGCGGATGGAGGTCCAGAGGAGACGCTTGATGCAGCACCCAACGTACGTCGGCGGCTCCCCCCTCGCCCCAGCCCTGAGGCGGGAAAGGAGGAGCAGGGCGGGGTCGTGTCTCCCCGCGGCCCGGCAAAACCCTGGCCCGTTTGTTTATGTGGCTGGCGCTTAAAATCGTTTGCCCCCTTCCTCTGATTGCAGTAAGTGGGTGCCCTGCCTCTGCTGCAAGGAGCTTGCGCGCCTTGCCTGTTGCTGCCTCCTTCCTTTCCTCCCAGGGGCCTCAGGCAGGATCCGTGCTGCTCCTCTCCTCGCCGGCACCCTCGGAGGGAGGCGGGGGGTGAGCGGGAGGCTGCTGCTCGGTGGCGCCTGACCAGGCGGCACCCCGACCCCGCTGGGCTCCAGAGCCTCAGGAGGGGGAGGCGTGACGGGAGGCTGCTGGAGGGGAGCCCAGCAAAGCCGCCTCGCCTTCCTGGGCCAGGTTGGCAGAGGAGCGGAGGGCCGCATGGCGCAAGGAACTTACTGCCGGCCATGTGGGACTGATTAAAACGCCCCCCTCTCTCTGCGTCAGTAGCCGCCTGCCCGGTTTCTAGATTTTGGCAAGGCAGGAGATCCAGATAGGACTTGGAGAAACTTAGCGCCTCTCATGGCTACTGAGAAATTGCTGAAGACCCAGCTGGCTCTAGAACTGCCGGTGTTTTAGAAAAGTGCCAATTTTATAGGCTTAAAGACAACTATAAAGGGGAACCGTGCATCTCTGTCACCGGCAGACACAAGCTGAATTATTCTTCCCTTGGCTACTCCGCATCTTGTCCGCTAGCCGGACTCTCCCGGGCCAGGACCCTCTTTTTGGTCTTCCATACACCAGACAGATGCTGGTTGAGGCACAGAGCTGTTATTTGGGGGGGGGGGGGTGGCGGCAGTGGGTGAACGCAGCCCTGCAGCGACCGTGCAGGGAGGGGAGAAAAGTCAGACTGCCAAGCCCGTGTGGGTGCGTGAGCTTCTTGGAAGCCTTGCCAGGAAGGGGCGCCGGGCTTGTAAAGTCGTCAGCTTTTCCTTCCCCTCCAGGCGAGCACACGAGCGACCGCCGCCCCACCCTCACCGGATGCACCCCAACTACGGCCACGGCCACCACATCCACGTGCCGCAGACCATGTCTTCGCATCCTCGACAAGCGCCAGAGAGGTCGGCCTGGTTAGTAACATGCTGGTCTCCCCTGTCCAAGGCGCCCAAACGCCGTTTCCCCTTTCTTGGATGCTTAAACGCGCACACCCAGCTCTGCGCGTTCGGATGATAAAGTCGAGGTAACTGAACCCAGAGGGGCGTTGAAATAGCTTCGCCTCACTTTGATCACCGAAGCCCTGAGAAGGCTTGAGACCGGAGTCACACAACCCCCTCCGGGGCGACGAAGCCTCCCCAAAGAAGCGGAAGCTGGCCTCCCTGGGCCAGATTGCCTCCGGTGAGAGAATTTCACCCTGCAGGGGTGAGGGAGGTAGAAGCGCCCTGGCTAAAAGCGAACTTTCTGCTCCCATTGCAGGGAACTGGGAATCGAGGCAGGCGTGACTGCGGCCACCTACCCCCCGGGCCCGATGCACCCTCACTTGGCTCACTACCACGCCCCCCCTCGGCTTCACCACTTGCAAATTGGCGCTCTTCCTTTAATGGTAAGAGAGGCGGCTGCAGGCGGCTGTGGAGGTTGGCCGTTCCCAGGTCGTCCACGGGGAAGTCTGTGCAGGTTTCTGTTGGGGGGGATTTGCTGGAGAGGGCACCCCTAGGAGATCACACCTGTCTTAAAATTAGGAAAAAAAGAGGAGGGGTGCTCTAACTCAAATTGGCAGGGGCTTTCAGAGGAACTGAGGCCGACCCGTTTTGTCTCAAATTGGGAAAATACTCTAATTAAATTCTCCAGTAGTACATTGACCCTCTGCATCTGATTTATGTTCTTAATTCAGTCATCGCTTTTGATGGATGGGGTAGAAAACTCCCTGATTAGAGTAACAGAGTCAGTGGTTATTAATTTGAGATACTTTAGCTGTTACATAGAGCCAGTTTGGACTAGTGGTTAAGGTGCTGGGCTAGAAACCAGGAGTCCGTGAGTTCTAGTCCCACCTTAGGCATGAAAGCTGGCTGGGTGACCTTGGGCCAGTCCCTCTCTCTCGGCCCAACTCACCTCACAGGGTGGTTGTGGGGAAAAGAGGAGGAGGAGGGAGTATTAGGCATGTTCGCCGCCTTGAGTTACTTATAAAAATAATAAAGGCGGGATAGAAAATAAATAAATAAATAATAAAATAAATATTTGGGGTTGAATTTGATAGAAGCATTCTTGGAATTGTGCTTTTCCACTTCCATAAAAAGTCCAGGGTTGTAGCTGGGCTTCATGGAGAAGACAACTCTCGAATCGGACATTGCCAGCTAGACTGGTTGTTTCTTTAACGGAATTGGAGTCAGGCTGAGGTTTTGCAGCAAGTTTCCTTCCCGCTGATTTGCGGGCGGGAGAGAAAAGGCGACCTGTCCCTTCTGCATTGTGCAGAAGAGGAGGAATTGAGAATCCTGTACAAACATCCCTTCAGTCGCAGCTCATATGGAGAAAAACGTCAGGGACTTTCTTCCTCTCGGGCAATATCTGAGACTGCTTTTGGCTGAGGCCGGGTCTCAAACGGCTGTATAATGCCGAGTATGATCGTATGTGATGCATTTGTCTTTGAAAGTTTGCAGCTTGGCGCATCATTTAAGTACTTCTGATGTGTGGCTTTTAATCCAACTGAAATTGCTCTCGGGGAAAGGACGAGACCAAGAATTGGGCGGGAACGGACTACAGTAAAACAGTTGCAGCCTCTCGCTGGACTCAACCAAAACCGGCCGATGGGTTCAGCTGCGTTGCTTGTGGCTGGTTAGGACGTGCCGTGATCTCTGGAGGGATGTGCGAAGGTCCAGGGCCTCGTTTCTAGTCTTGAGGAGACCTGTAGACACAGGGCCGGGGGAGAAAGAGTTACTGAATTCCTGCTCGTTGCTAGGCCATAGCTGGATAAAAGCTCTTTGCCATGTTGGTATTTTGCTAGAAGGCAACAGCAAACAAAGTACTCCGAGGCAGCTTAATCACACATTAACATTGTTCGAGAAAGAACAGAACTCTAGCAGCTAGCTGAACGAATTGCTGAGGATGGGAGATTTTATACACAGAACAGAGCGGGTTCCCTTGTTGTGTTGATAGGAACTTCCACTCACAGGGGAGTGATCTCCAGACTTCAGCCAACAATGGGATACACCCCCTTTCCCCAGCTAGACACCCTTGAATCCTGTAGGGATCATGGCCGCCAAGAGTTTTAGCCATAATAGCCAACAACCTGGAACTCTGGGAGCGGTAGTCTTTGAGGACAGGTGGGTTGGGGTTGGGTTTTTCTTGGGGGGGGGGAACACACCTTTCACTTGAGGGTTTGGTTGCCTTTGATCTCCCTTGAGGTCTGGAGGGTCTGACTGTCTGAAGTGATGCTGGTAACTACAGCAGGTTTGGTTTGTTACGGCAGAGGCCTGCTGCATTCTGCTTGTTTTATGGAAGGAAAAGGAGATTTATCTGTGTCCCTATTCAGGGAGACTTGCCTTGGTTCTATTTTGTAGGAAAGCAAATGGAATTGGGGGGGGGGTGTCAGATGGGTTTTGAAATGCACCGTGTGGGTATTTCAGGCATTGTTGCAATATTGCGACAATACTTGGCATGTTTGAAGACCAGCGTAAATGTCAGCATTACACGTAGCTCCATTTGCTTGCATGTCTGAATTACAGCATATGGAAAGATGAGAGGCAGAGGAGAGGGTTCACGCCATCATGTGGGTAGTCTTATTCTGCAATAATCCTTATGTGAGACAGACCCAGAGTACCAGTCAGTACTTCCAGAATAGTTCCACAACAAAAGTCCTGCTTGAGCGAGAGCTTGTTTACTAGATCCAGCCTGAACAGAATGGTCTCTCCCTTCCTTCAAAGATTCTCCTCCTGGTTGGGAGCCAAGACAGTCAAGAAGCTTAGGGAGAAAAGGAAGGGGCGCCATCTCCTAGGCCGAAGTCCTTCCTTCTGCAACGTGAACAGTAAAACACTTGGAGCTGTTCTGCAATTAGATTTAACTCCCTTCTGCTATTTGAATAGGTTCCTGACATGGCGGGCTACCCTCACATCCGTTACATTTCATCGGGATTGGATGGAACTTCATTCAGAGGCCCTTTCAGGGGCAATTTTGAGGTTTGTAATAGAATAACCCTTAGATTTGTGGCAGAATTTTTGTTTCAGGGAATAAGTGGGGAGGGGTCACGCTAACTCGATTATTTTTTGTTTTTCATAATGACCTCAGGCCTTTGTTGTGGTTTGGGGACAGGTAGGCATTCAAACTTGAGAAGGCTTTTTTTCTGGCTTCTACAGCAGTAGCTGTGCTTAACAGCAAGAAACATATTGCTGGAATGCTTAAGTCTGCTTAAGTTGGCTCAGGGAAGGGGAGAGTCGGTGCTAAATTGTCAAGTTCCTACTTACGTGCAGCTGGGCCTGCTTGACAGCTATGGTTGGCTATGTGGAAGAGAGAAATGGAAGTATCAGATGCAGAGAGTTAATGAATTCTTCACGTTCTAGTTTATTGTTTAGGGAGGGCCTTCAAATGAACTATGTTCCTGGAGACAAAGTCACTGTTTCAGGCAAAAGCCATCCTTTCCCATGAAGGCAGCCTTGAGGTGGGATCATGAAATGCAGCCTTCTCCCTCCAGTCATAATCATGCGGTCTTCAATAACCAGGGAGTAAACCATCCCACCCACGAGGAGGAGGTCGAATTCACTGAATTGACTGATCTCCCCCCCCCCCATGTGTTTTGAAAGCCCATGGAACCCTGTTCTGCTCTATGGCGATTGCCCGCAGTCTGTGGCATTCAGCGTCTGAGGTCTCCAGAGCCCCTTTCAGGGCTGTGCTGCATTGTCCACGTCATTCATCTTTATGGCATTGGGGCAGAGAAGCTGAAGACAGGTAGAGGGGCCGTGACAAATTTTCCCAGGCGCAGCCATTGACACCCTGGAACAGTAGAGACTGCCCCATGTGACTTTTCAAATAAACACGTTAATTAAATTGGGAAGGCAAGATAGCAAAATCTTTTGGTTCCACTTTGATTCCAGGAATTAATTCATCTGGAAGAACGTTTAGGAAATGTGAATCGTGGAGCTTCCCAAGGAACAATTGAAAGATGCACTTATCCCCACAAGTACAAAAAGGTGAGAATGTCTCAGAGGTGCTTGAAGAACTTTCCCATTAATAGTCCATGTCATTTCCAAAAGCTCCTCCTCGTTTTCCTATCAAGACAAAAAAGGAGGCACTTTATAGATTTCTGTGTCTCAGAATCGCACAAGTTGATGCTTTTATAGAAAGAGACAATGCCAAATGTTTTGTAGATTCAAGGTGTGAAGTCTGGCTACAGAACCTCCTGTTTTCCCCCCAGAAGGGGCCATGCTGGGCCTGTTCCGATGTTTCTGGAAGAGGTCTGCTTCTGGAAATCTAGGAACCCCCCTGGGGCACCCAAATTAGCCTGTTCTGAAATATCCAAATTGCTAATAATGGAGTGATCAGAAGAGAAGGGAATATCACAGCTCTTCCTCGCCAGCCTTACTGGTTCATTTCTAGGACTGTGAGGAAATTTGTGGATTGATGCTTCTCTAGGTTTCCTGCATGTTAATGGGAGGATTCCAGTGGAATCTTTCCTGACAGGTTGGGGTGGGATGTGCTGGGAATTTGATATCTGACCGTTTCCCCTGAAGGAGCCGTGTAAGTCTGTTGCTGGGAAAACAATAAAAAAGCATGTAGCACAAACAACAGATTATAAACAGGCCATAAGAAACGGAGATGAGCACCGCCCCCTAGAGTTGGACACGACTGCAGCAGAAACCTTTACTTTTATACTCCCCAAACCAGAGAAGACACTTAAGACTGCTGATCGTGGAGCTTGGGGAAATGAGTTGGAGTAATTGTTCAGTTTTCAGCAACTTTAACACCAGGCTGTGTTACAAAGAAGCAAACTCTGAAATTGACTGAGACAGCTCATGCTTGAGCCAGTCTGAACTTTTCAAAAATCAGCTCTTTCATGTCACCATGAAGACATAGCTTCATGACCTGCCTGTTTTGGGTCATTCTTCCCCAAAAATGTGCCCCACGTGTTTTACAGTTGGGAGAGGCAAATCTGTATGCGCTTCTGGATTCGTTTCTTAAGCTGCCCTGATTCCTGCTTGGTATTTTAGCTTCTTGTACATTGAGATTTAAATTCATAGTTTATATTGTGCAAATCCCACTGTACCTAGCTATTATCTGAATTCTATGATGTATTATTTGCATCTTATGATACAATTAAACAGTTAATTACCACAAAAAAAGATCCTGTTCAAAAATTAAAATTAAAAAAGAATTTGGATCGCCCCTCCCCCCCCAAAGAATTAAATTTGCTACAAATACCTGGGTTGCCAGAATTTTTTATAAGATGCTAAAATGGTTGTACCAGAGGTTGGGAGTTCAGGAATAGCAGCCGGATAAATTTGCTTGGCCAACTTTAATTGCATTTTGTTTAAAGTTCCATGTATGGGGGGGGGGGGGGTTTGTGCATTGTTGGTTGGGGTAACAGAAATGATGATTGTGCGTAAAACAGACCTCATTCAGTTTGCCAATAATGTCATCTCTGCTAATAAGGTAACAACTGATTGGTTCTCACAGAGGAAACTGCACTGCAAACACGATGGGGAAGAAGGGACTGAGGAAGACACCGAGGAAAAGTGTACCATATGTTTATCTATATTAGAGGAAGGGGAAGATGTCAGGTAAATAAGATGGGAAACTGCTGGAGATACCGAACTCATGTCCTGGGCTAGGCGCAGAGCAGAAATAATCTTTGTAAAAAGCGTACTGCAGAACGTTGGAAATGTAGAGGTGCAGCCGCTGGTCAGCTGTTGCCAGCTTGTGTCAAGTGCCCTGAGGGGCTGTCATCAGCAAACCCCCTGGGCAATTAGGAGAAGCCCTCCGTTCATTCTTTTTGAGGCTGGCAACTCCAGGGCCAGTTTAAAGTAACTCGTTTTGCAACAAGGTTCTGGAGGCAAAATCGAGGCCGGACTGGCTTGGCTGTTTGCTACCGCTGCTTTCCGTATGCTCCGAGAGCTCTTTCATGCTCTGGCTGGGGTCTGCCCACCGGCCCTGGCACCACCAGCAGTAGAGCAGGAGCACGGCTTGCACTGGCAACAACAGATCGGCCCCGTTTCTGCCTGACTTTGAGTGCCTTCCGGGGTGCAGAGCTTTGTAGCAGGCCAAAGACAGCGCCTGCGGCCTTTGTGACTCATCGTGGGGACTGCCGAGTCCTGGAACTGCCACGTTTCAACAGTGTGTCCGCGTGCCCCCCCGCCCCGGCCACATTTATGGCCTTCACGCTTGCAAGGCCCAGCTAGAAAATGGAACAGCAGAGAGCTGCCTCCTTGGGCTCTGCGCCCCGACATAGCCTCCCCTGGGCGATCCTTTTGCAAAATTTAGTCGCCTGCGTTGTGACGGCCATACTTCTGGGGAGAACGCCGTGCCCCTGTTGAGAGAGGCAACTTCCCTAATCTGTTAGAGAAAAACCATCTCTGGTGTCCTATTTTTTAAGAAATGAAAACCTGGTCTTTTAGGCGGCTGTTCCTGCTTGTGAACCACTCATCCTTCCCTTCCCTTCTTTTGCTTTTAGGCGCCTCCCGTGTATGCATCTCTTCCACCAGGTGTGTGTCGACCAGTGGTTGATCACAAACAAGAAGTGCCCCATCTGCAGAGTGGACATTGAGGCTCAGCTGCCGAGTGAAAGTTGACAGGCCGTGGCCTCCGCGCCCCTGCTGTCCTCCGCCACGCCCATATCCTTCCTGGTACTGCAGCCAACCAAAGATGGCATGACTTAACTGTGCAGTTGTGGGAAGCGTTTGAACCTGCTCGAGTGCCGTTTGTCTGCTCTGTGGTATACCTAATGCTAACCCTACAGTTAGTGTATTTATAAAGCTTATTTTTTGTTGGTTTGTTTAGCCCTTACAGACTCCTAACCTGTTTTCCCTGTACTTTTGCATGGATCGCTCCCAATATTGCATTTCTTTGCACATGTTATGGGCTTAGTGACCCCCCCAAACTTGCAGGCAAGATTATCTGCTTTAGAAAGTAGAACCGTGTGGTCCTTCCTCCCTTTTTTATTTGTACCTAAAGTCAACCTTCCAGAGTATGATTTCACTCATTACTAACCTCAGAGTCCTTAATTTAATCAAGTATTTTAGTTTTAAATGTATAAAGATCAAACTTTAAGAAAGGATATTTTTTTTAAGACATTCCTTAATTAGGAAAAAAAGCTGCTGTATACTTGTGTGGGAGAGAGACGCCAGGGGCTTCTCCTGGGCAAGCTTGTCAAGGAGCGGAGGGCTGCCCTTGAGCGTGGCCAGGGCAGTCTGCCCGCCTGGCACCGCCAGCCCTGACCTGGGAGTATCGCCTTCACATCCTGTAATTTCAGACTAAATACTCACGATTGGAACATCCTTCTCAGATCACATTTTTATGTTCTTAAACCTTCAGCACAATGCAGATACCTTTGAATGTCAATATTAAAAACATTTAGACTGCTGTCTGATTGTATGTACCATTTTCTTATGTCTAGCAATTCAAGTCGCTAACACAAAACTTTACCGCTGTGAACAGCCCTAATGAACACTAAATATTTGATTTCAACTAGCCGGGTTGTAGATATACGCAGACGGAATAAAACAAATACCAGGAGAACAAGGGGAAGAGCAGGGTTTTTGTCTGTCTTTTGTTTTTCTGTTCTGTTCCTCAGTCTTATGTTAAACTCATCTACTGATCTGCACAAACTGGTTTTGTAAAAAAAAAAAAAAAAGGAAAAACTCAGCTACAGAGGTGAAATCAGTACTTAAAATACCATTTCTTAAGGCAAATATCCATGACTTCATAGATTTTATAAAGATCCCTACTCTCTGTGGGATCTGGGTGTTTTTTTTTTAGTTTTACAATTAATAAAGTTAGCTGAATCCACCTGCCTTTTGTGTTATTTCTCAAGACTAGTTAGCGTTGCGTTACATGGGGTGTCCTGCTGTTGACGCCTATGGGGGGGGGGCGGCTTCGGGCGAAGCGCCAGCCAACTAGGCGGCTGGAGGGGGGGAGGCCTTTTCCCGGATCCCGGAGGTGTTCTCGCCCGACCTCTGCGGAAAACCATCGATTGTGCTGCCTGCTGAGAGCCGGGGGCGTCCCGGGCTCGACCTCTGCTCCCGCTGCGGGGTCGGAGGGGGGCTGCGGTCCCAAGCGCTGCCCCGCATCTCGCGTCCCCGTGAAAATCCCGGCAGCTGCGGAGCAGCTGAGTGCTCGGCTCGTCTGCGCCCCGTGTCGCCCCCTCCAGGGAGTCCTGCGCAGCGCAACGCCTTTCCAGCAGGGCGCGAGGCAGCTTTCCCTCGGGGGAGCCCGGGAGCGTGCGGCGCCTCTCCCGCCCGGGGTCCGCAGCAGCCTGGTAGCCCAAGGGAGAGGCGCAGGTCGGTCTGAAGGGGGGCGGCGAGTGGGGCCCCGGGGCCGCCCGGCTGCAGAGGCGGCCACGCTTCCTGTGAGGCCTCCCCGCGGGTCCTGCCCCTCCCGAGCCGCGCCCTTCAAGGAAAAGACTACAACCCCCAGAGGCCCTTGCGCGAGCGACGTCGTCATGGCGACGCGGGGCGGGAGGAAAGGCCCGGCGGTAGCCAATCGGGCGGCCCCTCGGCGCGGAGAGCCAATGGCGGCGCGGGGGCTCCCATTTGAGGGCCGACGAGCGCGCGGACGGCGGTGGCGGCCGGCGGGTGAGTGCGGCGGCCGGGCGTTCGTGCGGATGCCTCGTGACGCGTTTCTGAGGGCAGGAGCCGCGGGGCGCTTCCTCGCGGCTGAGGGTTCCGCCGTTATCACCGACGGGGGGCCGCGGGGAAGGTCTGGAGGCGGGGCTCAGCCTGGCCCCCCCTTGACAGGAGCGGGGGATCCGGCGGTCGCCCCTCCGGACACCTCGGGTGACACGTGTAGCGCTCTCGTCTGAACGCGGTCGAGGGCGGCGAAGGGAGGGCGGGGCTGCTGCTGCTGCTGCTGCTGCTGCTGCTGCTCTCGCCCGTCCCTTTCGCCCAGTCCGTCCCCCACCCTCTGGGAGTCCCGTTTCGGCCCGGGAGGCTCCTTCGGGTTCGGGGTTGCCCGTCTGGCACCTGGAGGGGCGCCTGCTTGCGGATGCCAACATGGGCCTCCCTGGCTCCATGAGCGGGGGTGGGGGGGTCTTTCTGTGGCCCCTTCCTGCAAAGCTAGCCAGGTTCGTGGATCACCACAAGCCACAATACGGGTTCGGGTTGGCTTAGCCTGAACCCTGCCCTGGAGGGCCGTGAGGTGGTGGCCCCTTCAGAGCCACGGAGTTTGTGCCCTGAATGGGTATTAAGAGCCCCCTTCCCTTAGAAATGGGAACAGGAACCAGACGGGGCTCTTTCTTTCTGTTGGGGCCTCCACACTTTCGAGCGGCACCTGTACTGTGTTAAAAAGGTAAAGGTTCCCCCCGCACGTTTGTGCAGTCGTGTCCGACTCTTGGGGCCGGTGCTCATCTCCGTTGGTTAGCTGAAGAGCCAGCGTTGTCCGAAGACGCGTCCGCGGTCATGTGGCCGGCATGACGCGCGCGGAACGCTGTTACCTACCCACCGAAGTGGTACCTCTTAATCGGTACTATTCCACCCCGCAAGTCTGAATTTCTCAGGCATGGCTGAGGTTGGTGCTTGGCCAACAGCGAGTCAAGGTGCTGGACCCTGGGCAGCAGACACGCCAGCCGGTGCCGTTGTTTCCTCCTTGCTCTTTTCCGACGCACAGGCTCCTCTTTGTACCCCGATGGATGCGCCGAGGGAAGCAGATGTATGCCAAGCGTTCTCTGAAATGTTGCACGCCAACGTAGAAGACGTTGACGCGGCAGACTGGGAGGATCCCCAGCTGTGCAGTGACTATGTGAAGGACATCTACCGCTACCTGCAGCAGCTGGAGGTACTGTGATGGCGGCAGGTGAGCCTGCCGCTCCTGGCGGTCCAGGACTCTTCTCAGGGTCGGCTCCAAAGGCATTGAAAAGGGGGCAAGCCCCCCTGCGCTACGTAGCCCTTGTTCCAACAGGTGCAGCAGAGGGTGTCTCCCTCCTTTCTTGAGGGCACCGAGCTCAACGGGCGCATGCGGGCCATCCTCGTGGATTGGCTGGTGGAGGTCCACACGAGGTTCCAGCTTCTGCAGGAGACTCTCTACATGTGCGTGGCCATCATGGATCGCTATTTGCAGGTCAGGTGGGCTGATAAAGCTCTCATCCGTAAGAGTGATGGACTGAGCGTCCAGATAAAATAACCCTGAGCTCAGCAACTTTGGATCTGTCCTGGGGTAGCTCAACTTCCCCTGGCTTACTCCTCTGCTTCTCCCCTCCCCCAGCCCAGCCCATCTAGCTACTGGTGCTTGTGCCGAGCTCTGCCCGGCGTGGAGCCCAGCCAAGGCAGTCTGCTCAGGGGCAGGGCCTTGGTGGCCAAGTGGGGGCCAGCGGTGCATCGCTCGAGAGAGGTCATGCCCCTCCCTTGGTCAGAGAGGCCGCGGACTGCCTGCCTGCCTGCCCCGGCGAGGGTGGTGGGAGTAAAGGGCCGATCCAAGGATGCAGTCGGCTAGTTCCAAGGCCTGCCTGCGTGTAGGGATGCAAATCTTTCCCACCAGAGTGCGATTCCTTAACTGAGTTTGCCCGCTCTTCGAAAAAAATGGGAGCAATTCCCTCACTTCCAAAGTGCAAGACTCCCTTCTTTTCAACTCTGTGCTTCTCGGGAATGGATCTCTGGCGAAAGTTAAGCAACAGAGCGTGCTCTCTGAGGCTGTTGTGCTGAGCACCTGGCCAGGGATGAGGGGGAAGGAAATGCCTCCATCTTGACTCCTGAACAGGCTCTCAAGGAGAACGCGCCTTGTTCTGAGAACCGCGAACAAGCACAACCAGCCTCTTTGCTAGCGCGAGAGTCAAGCCGAGCTTGTGTGTCCCGCCAGGCTCGGCCGGTCTCCCGTAAGGAGCTCCAGTTGGTTGGTGTGACCGCGATGCTTCTGGCTGCGAAATACGAAGAGATCTACGCACCGAGTATTTTGGACTTTGTGTACATAACCGATAGGGCATACAAGTCCACTCAGATTCGGGAAATGGAGCAGAATATCCTGAAAGAGCTTAATTTTGTGCTGGGCCGGCCGTTACCACTCCACTTCCTGAGGAGAGCAGCCAAAGTTTCAGAAGTAGGTCTCTCCCCCAGCTCCTTGGGCACCGGGCCAAATTGCATACAGGATCGGGTGGGGAAGTGGGTGCCAGGAAGGCCTGGATTCTCCCTACATTCCAGCAGAGCGTTACGTTGGTTTGGGCAGGGCATTTCTGTCCAATAAAGAGGACGGGGGGCGGGGAATAGGCACACGCAGTACCAAGTCCCAGAGATGCACGCGGTTTCCTGAGCACGTTGGCTTTTCAGCGAAGACAGCTTTGTTCCTGCTTTGAGGTTTCCAGGTGGGCTGGGAGGAAGCCGGTTCTTTGGCCCTGGGAGTGGCGAAAGTCACATCAGTAAAACAAATCCCAAGTGGGAGGTTTGCCCGGAAAGGTATTTTCTACAGCACCCGCCAGAACCGGTTGTAATAGTTGAGCTCTCGGAGAAAAAAGGCGCAGCAGAGGGAGGCCCCGAGGGGCGTAGCAGCTGGGGCAGGATTGGATGGTGCTCTAAATCCGAGCAGGGCAAAGGCTGAAAGACAGAGGGGGAAGGTGCTCTAGAGACTCGAGCTTGCGGTGCACACCTCACCAGAGAAGGGAACTCGAAGACCGCCCCCAGCCTGAAGACAGATGGGTGCCTTTGGTCTTACGATTCCAGCCGTCTGCGGAAACATACCTGCTGGCGAAATACTTGATGGAGCTGACTCTGGTGGATTACGAGATGGTGCATTATAACCCTTCGGAGATTGCGGCTGCGGCGCTCTGCCTGTCGAGGAAGGTCTTCTCGCAGGGCCAGTGGGTGAGTCTCGGCTGCGGGCAGGACCCCCCAAGGCTCCGTAGTTCTCGTGGGAGATGTCTGTGGCAGATCCGTGCCTTCTCCCCCCGCTCCGTGTAGTTGGGATCCAGAGCTCCGCATGCCTAACCGAGAAGAGCAGCTCCAGCCACAGGACTGCCCTGTGCAACTGTGGGGCAGAGTTTGACCTCTGGAGCCTCAGTCCTTGGTTTCGAGTGTGTTCGTCAAGGCTCGGAGACTATTGAGAGCATATGGGCCCTGCTTAATGAAATTGACTGCTGACCAGGGTTCCCAGTGGCTGGGTGGGGGGAGGAGGGGGGTCAGTTCCCCAGACCGCCATCTCTTCAGGGATGTTTTGGCTCTGGGTTAGCAGGTTGGATGGGAAAATGGGCAAAATAGCTTGCTAAGAAAAAGAGCCAAACTTTATAGTGGAAAATCAGCAGGGTCACGTCTAGTTTGTCGTCCAGCGTCTGTCGGGTGGCAAGACCGTCTCTTGTGTGGTGGTGCTGGCCATGCTTAAGCCTCGCCTCCTGTGGCTTCCCAGCATGCAGTTGGGGCTGTGGCCTGCCTTGAGCCACAAAGCTTGCCCAACTGCTGTTGCAAGTCTGCCTCTCCCGTCCTCGGAAGCGTATGGTCAGCCTGCCCCGGAGCGCCCACATCCAAGGCACCTGCACTGCCCAGGAGACGTCCCTTTTCGAGCCCTCCTCAAGAAGCCAGCCCTGGACCCCACCATCCTGGACAATTTTCGTCCAGTCTCCCACCTTCCCTTTTTGGGAAAGGTGGTTGAGAAGGTGGTGGCGTGGCAACTCCAGAGGATTCTGGAGGAAACAGATTATCTAGACCCCTTCCAGTCAGGTTTCAGGCCGGGATATGGGACGGAGACCGCATTGGTCGCGCTTATCGATGATCTCTGGCGGGAGCGGTATGGTGGTAGTGCATCCATCCTTGCTCTCTTGGATCTCTCAGCGGCATTCGATACCATCGACCATGGTATCCTGTTGGGGCAGCTTAGGGAGTTGGGGGTGGGCGGCGTAGTTTTGCGCTGGTTCACCTCCTTCCTCCAGGGCCGTTCCCAGTCGGTGGTGATAGGGGAGGAGAGATCCAGCCCGCGACCGCTCTTATATGGAGTGCCGCAGGGTTCGGTTCTCTCTCCTCTCCTATTTAACATCTACATGAAACCGCTGGGCGAGGTCATCCGACACCATGGGATGAGGTATCATCAGTATGCGGATGATACTCAATTGTTCATCTCCATCCCTGGTGAAGTAAGTGATGCAGTGACTACCCTGTCCCAGTGCCTGGGGGCTGTGAGGGCCTGGATGGGGAACAACAGGCTTCAGTTGAACCCTAGCAAGACCGAGTGGCTGTGGGTTGATGGCCTAGCGTCTTCTGGGAAATTATCATCTTTGGTTCTGGATGGGGTAGCACTGCCCCACTCGGAACCGGTGCGGAACTTGGGGGTCCTTCTAGACTCTCGACTCCTGCTCGAAGAGCAGGTGGCGGTCGTGGCTAGGAGGGCTTTCGCACAACTTCGGTTGGTGCGCCAGTTACGCCCATTCCTGGATCGCGACGCCCTCCGAACAGTCACTCATGCTCTCGTCATCTCCCATGTAGATTATTGCAATGCGCTCTACATGGGGCTACCCTTGAAGACTATCCGGAAGCTTCAGCTGGTGCAGAATGCGGCCACGTGAGCAATCTTGGGTGCACCAAAATCTGCACATATAACACCTTTGCTCCGCGAGCTGCACTGGGTGCCGGTTTGCTTCCGGGTACAATTCAAGGTGTTGGTTATTACCTTTAAAGCCCTACATGGCATGGGGCCAGAATACCTGAAGGACCGTCTTATCCCCATTTTATCGACCCGCCCCACCAGGTCATTCAGAGAGGGCCTGCTACGAACCCCATCAATCAAAGAATGTCATCTGATGGGGTCTAGGAGGCGGGCCTTCTCTGTGGTGGCACCCACACTGTGGAACATCTTGCCCCCAGAGTTGAGACAGATCTCCCTCCCTCCCGACCTTTAGGGAAGAGCTGAAGACCTGGTTCTGCCGCCTGGCATGGGAAGGAGGAAAGGATAGCTCCTCACGGGGGTGGCTAACTCCTTAACTTTATAATGTCCTTCGTTTTAATTCCATCCATCTGGATTTAGAATTATTTATTATTCTATATATTGTATAGTGATGTTTTATATTTTGTTTTAACTATTTTATTGTAAACCGCCCAGAGTTCCCCATTGGGGGAGATGGGCGGTTATATAAATTTAATTAAATAAATAAATAACCCCCCCCCCCCCCAGCAGAGGGGTCTTGCCTGGGCAGGGTTGCCACAGCCGCCTTCCTCTCCTCTTGCAGGACCTCCAGCTGTGCTTCTACACTGGATACACGGAGGAGGGCCTCTCCCGGATTATGGGGCACATGGCCAAAAACGTGGTGCGAGTTAACAAGAGTCTAACAAAATACCTTGTGAGTACCAAATCCTTCCACCCCCACCCCCAGTCATTGAGCTGCAGCCCTTGTTTTGTAGTTTGGCCTTGCTGGCTAAGTAGGCAGGCACCCTGAAATGTAGACCTCCCTTCAGACTTGGTTCCAAATCGAGTTTGTTTTTTCAGTCTGGATTGATGCCCTGCTACCGTTGCCACAGCTCTGCTTCCTGCCAGTTTGGGGCAACTTGAGGCCCCAGTACGAGGCATGCTGGAAACAGATTTTTTCCACTTGCAAGAAAGAGTGGGGCAGAAAGCATTTGCAGGAAAGGGCAGAAGGGAGAGGGCCCTTTCCTGTCACTAGCGGCATGTCTCCGGACTGGAGCTTCTTCTGGTCTTACCTGGAGATTGAATCTGGGGGTTGGCTTGCAAAGCAGATGCCCCATTTGTGAGCCACGGGGAAGGGATGGGGTGTCCCCCAATCCAGTTCTTGCAAGTTGGGCTCCCAAGAAAGGATGGTGAAGAAGAGTGGCAATTGGAGCAGCTGAGGGAGGTTGTGCAGCATTTCATGGGTTCAGTAGAGTCATTTGGAGCATCCTGTAGGCCGATCCCAACCCTCCTCCTTGGCTTCCACCCTACAGGCACTTGATAAGGTACAATAACGGGTATTCCTACCACTCTCTCCTGGAATAAACTGCTGAGGCAGCTGCAGTACGTGCCTACTTGGAATTAACTCACTCTTTCATCACCCTCAAAATAAAGGCAGAAGTTCTCAGGAGCAAATAGATACATAGATGGGGGTGGGGGCTGCAGTAACTTTTTTCCCCAAAACGAAAGCAAGTGATTTATATTGCTCAGCTAAGGTGGTGTTGGATTAATTTCTAAGGCCCGGCCCTTGTCCCTCAACCCCCGATCAGGCAGTCAAGAAGAAATATTCGAGTGTCAGATTCCAGAGGATCAGCACCATCCCACAGCTGAACTCCTGCACCATTAAGGACCTTGCAGCGCGTTGGCTACATGAACCCAAGCAGCCGATGTGAGTGCCCGCCGGAGTCCACGGGATCCTCCGTCGTAGGGAAGGGGGCCTCTCAAGGTGGGCACAAGAGCCGTGCGTAGGCTAGTATTCCATGTACTTACACTTAATAAAGAAATTGCAGGCAATGCCCTTTTAAAGCCCATATGAGAAACCAAACAATAAGCTGCCAATAATCTTTCTCCCGGTCTCGTCACAAGGCCTGTGGGGCACTGGAAAAAGCAATTACTTCACAAAAAGAAGAAAAAACCTTTACACCTCAGCCCCTCCAGTATCTGCCCCACGTGGTAAGAGGATAAGAGGCCTTTTTCCGGAGCAAATGGGATTGGCTCGTGTGTCTCCAGTTCTGGAGTCACTACGCTCCCTTGAACTGCAGCCCCGACTCGGTCCCTCCGGTGCTGAAAGGGCAGGGTGACCTTTTACCTCCAACAGAGCCCCACACCACAGTACCCGTAGTTTCTACGTTTTTATTGATGGGAGGAGAGCAGTGGGCCAACAACCGCGCAGGCCAGCTTTCGAAACTTTTCTTAGAGCTGACAATCTTTGCTAGTTCCTCTGACAAGGCACGTGGGCCCCAAATGATATTCCAAGCCACTTAATTATTGTGCATATTAGTACAGCTTTGCCTCTGACTTGTTTTTTAAACATGCACCGGATGAAATCAGTTATTTGAGTTTACAGCTTCCTTGGAGGCAAAGAGCAGCTGGGGGGTGGGGTGGGGAATGCATATACAGCAATAATAAAAGTCAGCGTGGACCAGCCACGTTAACTGATCAAGATGAACTGTTTGCAGCATAGAATACTGTCTTCCTTTGGTCCTGGTGCCTTTCTGGAATCTCGAGCACACCTAGACAAGGCTGTAGGAGAGAGGTGTGTGTGTAGATATACACACACACATACACACACTTGGGGAAAGAGAGGAGATGGTGCAAGGTTCCAAAGAGAGAAAACCCTTCCATTTCAAAGAGAACTAGCAGCAGAATCGGTTTCCTCTGTGAAGCTGCCCACAGAGGAAATGTGCATACAATGCCATCGCTTTGTTAGATAATTTAGAAGAAACAGCAGAGCAACTAAAGGCACTTGAAAAATGAAACGAAAAACCCACACTCCGTAACTCCGTCACAGAGCATCCAATGGTTTCCAGAGCTGTTTTTTTTTAAAAAAAATAATGGAATGTAATTTAAAGACATTCGTCTTCATGAGAAAAAGAGTTAAATAAAATAAATAAGTCCTTGGCTTTGTGGGCTTTGGCTTCTCATAAAACAGACAGGCTCATCCTCTCTTTAACCTCACGGAGGAACGGAAGACCCATGTTTAGACTTTGCCCAGGGTGGCAGCTTCCCATGTAGCTCATGGGGTTGGAAAGCGTATTCTCGGGCATCCTGGAGCTGATCACGGGCTTCTCGGGGGACAGAGTTATACCTTGGTCACGTAATTATTCGGAAAGAGTCCTTGTTTGCCTCTTAATCTGCCTGTCCACCAGCCTGAGGGATCTGGAAAGAAGGACAGTTAGCTAGAAGCAGGTTTGCCCATCCCTGGCCCTCCCTGAGCTGCTTGTTCTGGTATTTCAGGCCTAAGAAAATGGACTGCAGTGGGGGCAAGTCAAGCATTTCCAAAGCCACAAGGCAAACCGTGTCAGTGCCCAAAGTCTTGTCTTTCTTTAAGATCAGGAAGAAATCATTTTGTGTGATTTCCAAATGGAGGAGAGTAGCCAGCTACTCCAAAATTAGGTTATTGAGTAAACTGATGAATAACTGGGCACAAGCAGAACCGAGATTTAAGACCCCTGCACTCTTTCAAAGGGAGCAACTTTAGGTTGTCTGATAAAACAGTTGCCAAACCATACTTTGCCTTGGGCAACCGATGCCCCTTCACAATAAGCATCGTGGCAGAGCGCTGAGGCAAGGCACGGGCTTCCTCTTCAAGGGCCAAGCTGCCAATTTATCCACATTCTGGATGGGGCAGAGATAGACACACGAGTGGGTACGTTACCTGTGTTTCAGACAATGCGGGAACAATAAACTCTTGTCCCTTATCTGAATATTTGGTAGTCCGAGCATATTAAGAATACGATGGGGTGAGTTCCAATATGGAACCCTTAGGTTTGATGGAGTTGACATACGATTTCAGTCAAGAGCGTGCTGCACTGCTCCTGAACGTTCGCCACCTTAGAGGGCAGGGCCAGCTCTGAAGGGCAAAATGGCCATGGACGCCCAGCTCGCTGCACTTCACTTGACCGCCCGTGGCTTTGCAGGCCCCGTGCACCCGAGGGAGTCGTGTGGAGAGGAGCCTTACCTTCTCTGATGAGGTCAATGACGTCGTTGGTGTTAAAGCTGAGCTCGTCTGTGTCTTGAGCATCGTAGGCGTACAGCGCCCTGCACTGGGGTACCTGAGGCTTGGGCTTGGGCTGGGGCTTGGGCCTGCCCCCAGCGGGTGGGGGGCGGCTGGTCGTCTGCCTGCGAGCGCTGCAGAGTGACGGAGGAAGGCCGTCAGGCTGCAGGACCTGGCTGCGTGGTCTGTCCCCCCATGTGCAATCTCTCCCCCCTCCCTCTCACACACGCACGTGCCCAGGATGATTTAAACCTGAGGGTAATCATTACTAGAGAAAACCAAGCGTTGCTATCCATGCGTGTCATTAGAATGCTTCCTGCTTTACAGAATGCAAGAGATCCGAAGAGGAGAGGCACCGCTGGAGGATCAGGCAGAGCCGCCTCAGCCGAGACATCTCTGTAGCATAGGGTGGCCTACCTTACAGGGAGGACTGGCGGGCGCATAAGGTGAGTATACAAAGACCAGGTGCTTGAGATGGGATGTCACTACTGTAACTGGTGAGGGTCTAAACTGATTTGCCTTTCCGTTTTACATCAAAAGGAAATTTACCAAAAACAAGAAACTGGGCGAGTTTCTAATGCAGTTCTCCCTGAGTCTTGGACTCCGGGGCCTATC
This sequence comes from Charina bottae, assembly GCA_023362775.1. Taxonomy (NCBI): domain Eukaryota; kingdom Metazoa; phylum Chordata; class Lepidosauria; order Squamata; family Charinaidae; genus Charina; species Charina bottae. The sequence goes on along the minus strand of JALMGJ010000010.1, from coordinate 23,657,686 downwards.
AGCCTTGGCCACCACTGCCAATGCCCAGAACGGGACAGGGGATACTGGCGGGCGGTGATCCGTTCAGTGGCAACAGGCACGCGAGGAGCTTCCCCGGGGCGGGTGGCGCCAACTAGACTGGCGGGGAGGGGGCGCAGAGCTCAGCTGCAGCAGGCCATCTGTCTCCAGAAGGGGCGTTTTGGGGTTGGCATCTTGCAGTGTGCGTGTGCGAGAGGGATGGGGACAGGAGGCCTCTGGGTCGCATACTGCTATGACTGAGGGGGCTTCAGCGCCACGTGTGCCTTTTCCATAACAGCCAGTTCTGTTTAGGATGATTAAGCAATTACTCATGTGTAGGACAGGCAGATGAAAAGGCCTTGATTTTGAAAGGCACCCAGCATCGATTCTGGATGGGTCTTTTCTGCCTGTTGAAGTATCCAGGCACAGCCTCCAAGGCAACATCCGTTCGTTCATTCAAATGCACTATGGACACCCTGCAAAGCACATTTGTGCTACAAAATGTAAAGACATGACTGCGTTCCCTGGGGTACGAGGGAAGGGCACCCTCAGCTCGGCAGTTTTGTGGCTTCCCGGTAGCTCCAAGGGGCTGCTCAGTGTGTCTGGCATGCTCCCTTCCTGGGCCTCGACCACCTGAACAAGCCTGCCAAGATGAGGCCAGCAGAGCAGCGGGCCCACGGGGCCTTTCCCTAGAGTCCAGAGAAGAGGCGGGAAGGCGCAACTGCCCGCAACCGGCCCTCCAGCCCCAGCGCCCGGCCTCTTCAGACAGACAAGCAACCACTTCACGCCGAGGAGCTCGATCGAGCGGATACTGCAGAAGCCTTACCCGGCGGCACCTTGCTCTGGCACTCTGAGGAAATCCAGGCTGCCGGGCTGCTGGGGTACCCTGCCGGATCCCCCCGAGACCCGTGGCAGCGCTGGGCACGCCATTGAGGTGTACAGGCTTTTCTGGCTAGCCCGTTGGCTTGCTGGGCCCGAAGGGCGCAGGGGGTGTTGCTGGACCTTTATCACTCCGTTTTGTAGACCTGAAAGGAATCCGAGATGAAAACCCCCGAGACCCCAGCCGCCTGTGGCCGTCTGTGGAATGGCTGCCCCTGAATTTCTCCCCGGGTGGGTTGTCCAACCCCCCTACTTTGGACCAGCAGGGAACCCTCTCCTTCGTGGTCCAGCTTTTCGCCATGAGGAGTCGGGCGCCGCTGGGACTCCCAGCCGCTTGCGTTTAGTGCGCGGCTGCCCCCGCCCAAACTCGAAGTCTCCCTGCATTCACCGTGCCTGGAAGCCTTGAACGGATTCTCCTCCAGGAGAGGTGGGTGCACCCGTGGCGTGAATCCAAACTGCTTCTTTTGGCTTGGGTTTTACATATTGCGCAGACCCAGCCATTGTGACTGACACAACAGGTCCAGGTTAAAAGGGACTATGGCTTAGGGCAGCCATTTTGAATCCATTGCTAATTTTGACCGACGACACGGGGGAGCCACCTTCGAGTCTCCTCTCCACGACGGAGCTCTCGTTCACAGCAATAAAATGAAGGGGATCCTCTAATCTATTCACGCTGCCTTGCGCACAAAGGAGAGCAGGATTTTGACTGCTCTTCACGTGATAATTTAATAGCTAGAGATGGGAGATGGACTGTCCTTTAGGGACAATGGGTTTGGAGCAGGTTCGCTAAGGCACACGTCCTGAGAGCTTACCGGGGGGTGGGGGAGCAGCCCGCATCGGATAGTTCTGGCCCGGCGTCTCTCTGGGCTGAGTCACGTCCCTTTTGGTGGGTCCTGCAATGCAACCCGGAAGCCACTCAAGCAGCGATCGTTGGCATCAAGCGCCTGACCCCGGCATCCCCCCCCCCCGGCCTCTGGGCAGCTGCACTTACGGGCGTTCTTTGGGAGTCCGGGCCCGATGCTGACCTGCAGCACTTTATTGCTCGGCCTGAGAACGGCCACGTCTCCCTGGCCTTGACTGAACTGCACCTGGCGGGAGCCGCCAGCCTTCCACGGCCCCCAGTTCTCCTTCTTCAGCTTCACCTCGAGTCTGGCACAGAGGGAAGAACAACAGTAAGTGACCTGCTGAAGCCAGAGCGGGTCCTCCCCGTGGATCTGTCTCCGTGGCTGCCGGACCCCGAAGAGCCCTGCTGGAGTTCCTGAGGATCTCCCTCTCTGCAGGATTTTTTCGCTACTTCCTGGGGCCAGGAAGTGACACTGGGAAGAAGTGTAGACACGGACAAAATTAAACAACGAAGCTCAGCAAACAGCACGGCCGTCCCTACCCGCTTTTTGGAAAACACGATGCACATCATGTATACACAGCGCAGGACATTGGCTGCTGACCGAGCAAATGTGGCTGATGCATTTGCTGTCTCAAGCAAAGCTAAAAACAGTGGCTTCCTCGTCTCGTCTCTGTATTTGATCCCATCAAACAAAGGATTTCAGCAAAATGTGGCCTTTTCCCCCTTGATTCCTACGCAAAGGAGGAGTGATTTGCCCAAAAGACAAATCTGGGTGGGAACTTCCATCTCCTACCGGAGCAGCAGGTCAGCAGCCATCCCTGTGTTTCTAGCAAGGACCGGTGTCCTTTCACCGAGAGGGCGAGGGCCCCGAGGTGCCCCGGGCGTCCCGTGCACCCCTATCCCTGTCGGTGGGAGCTGCCTCGGCCGGACCTTCGGGGAGCGCCTCCTGCAAGCCCCACTCACGTGTTGCCGAACTTGAGAGGGAGCCGCCTCTGCGTCTTCTCCTCGAAGCGCTTCGACAAAAGGCTCAGAAACTCGGTCTTGAAGATGGACTCGAGGAGACTGTCGTACGCTTGCTCGTGTAAGACGAAAAGGTCATCCTGCATCGTGCTGGGAAGGGAAAGTCGGGGCACGAGAAATTCAGGGCTCGCCTCTCGAGGGAGGAGGACTCTAGCTTTGCAAAAGTCTATCAATTCCGAGAGTATTACAGCATGGAGGGGCTATAAAAACCACCTTTAAAACAGCATTGGGGCGAGATAGCCCCGTTACGTATCCGCGACGAGACACAGAAACTCCATTTAACTACTTCTGCAGGAGCATTCTATTTCTTAAAAAGCAATCGTACTAGCAGGATGCCTTTAAATAAACAAGAAGCAGGCAGTAGTGGTAACTTTTGTCAGAATATCATGAACTATAAATAATCATGAACTTAAAAATAATTCATTAAAGCAGAATCTGTGATTAAGTGGATTTTACCCTATTTCTGATTAGTGTAGTGTTTCATTTATATGCATCATGTAGTCAGGGAGCAAAGAGATGCAAACGAATGCAAGGCTGGTGAGCTGATTCTGAGAGCATCCCCGCCCCTCTTCGTCCCCTCCGTCCAGGCCTTTCCTTCCTGCCCAGAAAGGCAACCCTGACCTTAGCGAAACAGAGAGGATCCTCTCCACTTCAATCCGTCGCTTGAGAACCTCCTTCACGAGGCCTTTGTCTGGCCCCTGCTTTGCCTTCTCACGCCCAATCAGGTACACGCACTTAGGGGAGAGGATGAGGTCTCGCTTGATGCCCTGCAATGAGAGTGGATATGTGGCTGCTGCTTTGCCCGCCCTCGCCAGGGAGAGAGCCCGTTCCCAGGCTTCGGTCGAGACACGACAAGGTCCCTGGGTATGCCGGGTGGGCCAAGCGGCTTTGACGCCAAGACCAAGAACACTCGCTACGAGCATTGCTCCTCACCTACCAACCCAGGTTCGCTCAGCTTGCGGGGGAAAACAGGAACCAAGTATTCCCCTGCGGATCAGCTCTCTGGGACGCCCGTGAAGGCACCCTGTGTTTTGCCTCGGGACCTTGGACTAGCACAGGGCTTTTCTTGGGCCCCTGTGATTAGGGAATGTTCCCCACACCGGACTTCAGGGCCCTCCTGTTCTTCCCCACCCCTAGACTGGATTATAATTCACAGCCCCACAATCCACGTCCTAGTCCATGAGACGTTTTGCTCTAGGGTGGGTGATAACATGAATCCACCTAGCCACCCACAGCCCTTGACCAGATTCAGTGTTGTGGATGGGCGTGGTTGAGAGGGGAGGGGTCTTGTGCACAGCAGCATCAACTGGCACAAACTACAGCTGGGTCTTGGGCCCCCAGAACGAGCAGCAAGAGAAGAGCAGCTGACTTGTCTGCAACTGGATCTTCCGGCCTTTGAGAAAAGCCTAACCTAAATGGGCACAAACGCAACATATCCGGCTCACTCATACCTTAAACCGCCTGTCGTATTTGGTGACGATGTCAGCAAAATCAATCTTTTCCCGCTTGCCCACAAATTGGCGTAGCTCTGGATGGTCATCCATGCCAATGTAGTCCCCCACGAAGTTCCTGTTGATGCTGTTGCGCCTTCTCTCTTTCTTGTTCAGCAGCAGATCGGAGGCTTTGCAAGGGGAAGAACGGCGTTACGTAGTGGTACCAGTGAGAGAGAGAGAATTCCACCACATGGACTTCAGAGTGACAATTTGCTGCACATGTCAGGACTGAACCTTGAAGAATTGAGCCTAGATCCAGCCATAGCATGTAGGATCTAGACTTTGTCGGACCAAGTTGGAGAAACCTGGTTGCAATCCCTTCTCAAGCCCACTTCCTAACCTTTCCAGAGAAGATTCATTTCCTCTATGGCTTCTGCTTCTCTTCCCCCCCGGCCCCCAGCTCTTGTATACTTAGATTGAGTAGAACTCTGATAACAGAATTGGGGTAGAAACCAGAGCTTTGCTTCACACTGTACCTAAATGGTTACATTCAGGCCTGCCTGCAGGATCGATCGGTCGATTGCGTTTTTATGGCCACCCAACTCGAACATGGAGCGAGAATTGCCAGATGTACAAGCTGGGTTTAGAAAAGGCAGAGGAACTAGAGACCAAATTGCCAATATCCGCTGGATAATGGAGAAAGCCAGGGAGTTTCAGAAAAACATCTATTTCTGTTTTATTGACTATTCTAAAGCCTTTGACTGTGTGGATCATAACAAATTGTGGCAAGTTCTTGGTGGTATGGGGATACCAAGTCATCTTGTCTGCCTCCTGAGGAATCTGTATAACGACCAAGTAGCAACGGTAAGAACAGAGCACGGAACAACGGACTGGTTTAAGATTGGGAAAGGAGTATGGCAGGGTTGTATACTCTCACCCTACCTATTCAACGTGTACACAGAACACATCATGCGACATGCTGGGCTTGAGGAATCCAAGGCTGGAGTTAAAATCACTGGAAGAAACATTAACAATCTTAGATATGCAGATGATACCACTTTGATGGCTGAAAGCGAGGAGGAGTTGAGGAGCCTTATGACGAAGGTGAAAGAAGACAGTGCAAAAGCTGGGTTGCAGTTAAACCTCAAAAAAACCAAGATTATGGCAACCAGCTTGATTGATAACTGGCAAATAGAGGGAGAAAAAGTGGAGGCAGTGACAGACTTTGTATTTCTAGGCGCAAAGATTACTGCAGATGCTGACTGCAGCCAGGAAATCAGAAGACGTCTACTTCTTGGGAGGAGAGCAATGGCAAATCTCGATAAAATAGTTAAGAGCAGAGACATCACACTGACAACAAAGGTCCGCATAGTTAAAGCAATGGTATTCCCTGTAGTAACCTATGGCTGTGAGAGCTGGACCATAAGGAAGGCTGAGCGAAGGAAGATAGATGCTTTTGAACTGTGGTGTTGGAGGAAAATTCTGAGAGTGCCTTGGACTGCAAGAAGATCAAACCAGTCCATACTCCAGGACATAAAGCCAGACTGCTCACTTGAGGGAATGATATTAAAGGCAAAACTGAAGTACTTTGGCCACATAATGAGAAGGCAGGATACCCTGGAGAAGAAGCTGATGCTAGGGAAAGTGGAAGGGAAAAGGAAGAGGGGCCGACCAAGGGCAAGATGGATGGATGATATTCTGGCGGTGACAGACTCGACCGTGGGGGAGCTGGGGATGGCGACGGCCGACAGGAAGCTCTGGCGTGGGCTGGTCCATGAAGTCACGAAGAGTCGGAAGCGACTGAACGAATAAACAACAAAAAACTCGAACAAAGTGACTCTGGGTGGCATACAAAACTGTCAACAAGAAATACAACCCCCAAAAGAAAGCAGCACAACGCATTAAAACAGTGAAATGGCTGCAACGCAACCACCTTGTGGCCCACTCATCTGGAACTACAGGCCTGCGGAAACAGCCGGGCCTTGGCTGCCCTTCTGAAGGCCAGCAGGGTCGGGGCCAGAATTCCCAGAAGCTAAAGAGGAGGCAGGATGACGATGGCAGTGGTGGCTGAGAGGGATGGAAGTTGCACATCTGAGGGCAGCGTGCACACAGGAATATATACTCATTCTATAACTACTTGAACAGAAGACGTCCATCATCCGTCTTATTACGTACGGTGAATAATCACAAATACCTTCTTCTCTCATTTGTACATATTTCTTCCTCACGATGTGTTTCCTCCATGCCTTCTGGATGGCCCTCGCATAGCCATCATACTTTCGTTCCCTCATTTCCTCCAGCAGAAATAACTGCGAGAGAAAGAAAACCCTTCATTGGCCCAACAGTCCTATCTTGATGTTTTAATGGGCGCTGCCCTCTTGGCTCAACAGAGAAAGAGAAGGAATCAGAATCCCAAAGGCGGCCATCTGTCAGAGTCTCACAGAAACTCAGTGACAGAACAGCAGACTCAACTCCCAGTCTGGGTGGAGAAAGGCCTTCCAGTCCATTTGATGAAGCTTCTCCAAAATTCAAGGGGTAATCACTTTCCAGAGAAGATGCAAGGATGCAGGCAGAACAATGATCCCTTGTAGGAGATCTTGGCACCATTAAAAAGGGCAGATCGGGGAACTAGAAGGCTGGATCTCCAGACCCTCCCTTCAGCAAAACTGCCCAGACACAGTTCCCTGGGATCTACGTCCTGGACGGGTGGAGGGGTGCCTTTTGGGTTCTCCACCTCCTGCTCCGTCTCAAGCAAGTTCCATGGGAGCCTTGTTTTGCTCTGTTTGGTTTCAAAAGTAGCTCTTGGAGCACAGGCTGAGGTCATTCTGCCAAATTTAGGAAATATGGAATAATTCAGGAAGTCCTTCGATAAACAGAGATTCATCTACCTCAAGGGAAAGCGTATTCTACTTGGTGGATAAGAGGAAGCTGTTTTCGGAGCTGAAAAGCCATTCCGCTTTAAGGCCAGTCGGGGAGTTGTACTGCCTCCAGCCCAATGGCCAGCATCCGTTCCGCATGCTGAAGTTCTGACACTCCGGGATTGGCTCCGAGAGGCCCTTCTCATCACCTGCAACCAGGGATGCTGCCTAGGACTAAGACGGGGATGTGGCGGGGGTGGGCGGGTTACTGGCAGTCTCACGAAGCACAAAACCGAAAGCAGCAGGTCAGAGAGAGAGAGACTCACGGACTCTGGTGCTTTGATGAAGACCTTAGTTCTCCCAAGCTGGAATTGGTCAGGATCCATGTTTACAGAATGGAGCAGGTGGAGCACTCCCTGTTTTTCATCTCCCTTCCAAACCGGCCAGGTCTCTTGAGTCAGGATGGCATACCTTCGAGGAGAGACACCGCACACTCAGTGCTGGGGAGAGGACCTGCCCTCTTTGCCCACGAAAGGTCCCAGTTCAGCCTGTGCCAGAATGTCCAGCAGGGGGCAGAGCTGGTGCATGGGAGGATGGACCATGGTTTGAATCAAGTTGTTTTGCCATTTCCTGGGAAGCGCAGGATGCCCTCTGGATACTTTGGACAACAGCTCCCACAGTCCCTTGCCCTCCACCAGCTTGGCTAGGGCTGTTGGGAGTGAGACCAAAGCATCTGTCGGGCACCAGACTGCCTGTTCCCAGTCTTCACAAAAGCTGAAGAAACAAGGTCCTGAACTGAGAATCCTCTAGGTGGGACAATCATCACCGCCTAGTTCAAAGATTCAACGGAACTTTTATATGGGAATGATTTTATCTTCATGTCACCAACAGCCGGAGAGTAAGACACTGGCTCAAAGTCACCAGGGACAGAGGCTGCAACGCGGAAAGGCCTGGAAATCACGGGCCGGTGCAGGGGAGTCCCTTGGTCAAAGCAGCCGAAAGAAAATGAGGCCGACCGAATGGGAGCAAAGCGCCGTCTGGCCGTTAGCTCCGGGGCCGAGCATCCCAGGGAGGCCCCCGAGCGCCCCCGTCTGGCCTGTGGGCCGCTTCCTCTTCCCTCCCCCCAGATGACTGGAAAGCTCCCCTTGAAAAGGCCTCTGCTTCCCTTCTGCGCTCGGACTGGATGGCAGCAAAAGGGGAGCCTGTCGATCGGGGCCGCAAGAGGGAGCGCATCAACCCGTGCAAAACATACTCCGCAGAAGAGGAAGCCCTGGAGGCATTTGGAGCGCCCGCCCGTGGCAGTCCTTCCCCCCCCCTCCAAAAGAAGAAAGGAACCAAGCACAGAGAAATGGGTACCTCTGCAGGAATTTTTGGAATGCCCGTCTGTAGGCGTAACCGGCTCGGCGGACGCGGATGTTTTCCCTGAGCCCGAGATACTCCACTTGGTGCTTTACCCTGTAGGGAGAGGGTTAGGAATTGAACCCAGTGGACCAGGAAGGGGGCAGCCTGCTTTCGTGCAGACGAGCGGCCGGTAACTGGCTGGAAGGGGAAAAACCACCGCTGGCCTGGAAGGAAGCAGCTTGCCGAGAGGCGTTTTGAAAATTGCATTTTTTCAGACAAAAGGAGGCCGTTTCACAGGTTCTGGTACTTTGACGCTGGCAAGTACTGGCAAAAGTAAAAGAAAGGGAAAGAGCATTGTTTGTGCCCCCCTCCCCCCCCCCCCCGGCATTATTCCAATTTCAGCAGGCAGCAATCCGTAAGCAATTTATTTTGAACTATCGGCTCTTTTTACAACCATTTAGAATGATGAGAATAATTACTTTAAAAATGCAGGCAGAGGAATGGAGGTGTGTTATCACCGGAAAAAAAAGAATGTAATGGGATTTTTAAAGTCTGGATTATCTTGACAACACGGCTTGTGACAACATGGACGTCGGAACTGGGAAACTCGCTTCTCTGTGTGTCTATGAAGGTTCTCAGTCATCCAGGTGGAATTGTCTGTAGCTTGAATCATGTCAACTGGATTTCTGTTTTCTCAGTGGAAACGTTTCGCTCCTTATCCAAGGAGCTTCTTCAGTCTGAGCAAAGTTAGTAAGGGAATCCTAAATATGTTTCTAGGTAGCTGTGTGACCTTACACCTGGGGCTAGGTCATGGTTATTTGAGATGTTATTTTTAAGTCCTTTTATTATCTAAAGGAGGATCGTTAAGATCACCATGCTGCTGTTGAGCTTGTGAAATGGTCTTAATCTTCCTAGGCACAGAAGACAAAGCAGGGAGGAAGATGGGGGAGAGCTTGTGCCTGAGGCCCCCACCTCTATTCAAGGAAGGATTTTCCAAGTTGGCATAAATTGATTCCTTCTCTGTGCTCACCTCTCACAACTAGTGGACGATGCATCCCGTATGCAGAAGGAGCATTTTCAGCGGCATAAAAGGGGAAAAGGCAGCAGGTGCCCCCCCAACAAGAGCCCAACCCGTGCAAGCCCCATTAAACGGGTGGGTGGTGCAGCTCCCTGCTTGCCCCCCCCTCCTGTTGCAAAGGCCAAGGTGGTGCAGAGCCCACTGCCCCCCCCCCCGCCTCCCCTCGGCTCCGGCCTCCCCAGGGGATCCATACCTGCTTTCCTCCCAGTCGCGAGGCTTTTTGGTTTCGTTGGGCTTGATGCAACGGATATAATGGGGAGTGCATTTCATCAAGGTGCCCACCAGGTCGTTGGCTTGCTTCTGCAGAGCAGAGCAAAGGGAATTTAGAACAGCAATTCTGTCTGCTCCTTTGGCAAAAGCAACCCCACCAAAAACCGTGGATCCTGAGGGATTCCCCTGTTGTCATGACGCCTCTGCCTTCCGCCAACCCTGAAAGCTTTGGTTGGGAGGACACGTTCAAGGTTTTCTAGGCCAGGGTGCTTCTCTGCTCACCCTCCGGTGGGACACAGCGGGCAGTGCACTTGGAAGGGCGACGGGGCGGCCCTGCTGAAGGTGACTGGCTGTGCCAGCCCAGGAGCAGAGGGACCAAGCAGGAGGCAGGTGCTGACACCCTGTCGCCCAGAGCGCCGGTGGTGCAAGTGCGTGCGCACACGCGCACACGCGCCTGTGTTGCCATTGTCTTTTGCAGGAGGAGCAAAGGGAGGGGACAGATAAAGATGCAGCCACGCAGGCTTGATGCACCAGTGAGGGTGGACACCTGCCAGACGCTCTTTCAGTTGCCCAGGTTGGGCAAACCTTGTTTTCCCATTAAACTTCCGCTGGGCTCTTGTTTTTAAATTAGCTTTCATAACTCAAGCAGGAGCATTTGGATATTCCGCAAGCGACCAGAACCCATATCCCCCCAGGTGCTGAAAAAAACAAGATCCCGCACGTGCCACCACCCAAAAGCACTCACCTTGATCTTGCTGCTGGCGGTGGTGGGTCGGCCCTTCTTATCGGCTTGGAGATTCTCTGGAAACAGCGCCTTTATAAAAGGCCTGGGAGGAGGGGGGGAAGCAGAGCGTCAGTGTGGGGCACAAGGCAGTAGCCAGAGATCGAGGGGGAGGCGGGCGCAGTTAGTCCCCTGCGGCACCCTAACCCACTGGCAGCCCCCAGGGCCTCTGCTGACCACCATGGCTAGAAACGGGGGGGTGCCGTCTTCCACCATTTGAAGCAGGAAGCGCAGTGAAATGGCAGTACAGTTTAATGTAGTAGCTCTAAAAGCAACACCAGGAAATCAGGAACACGAATCCCAGCCTGGCCCCTCTGCCTCGTCCCCACGCCCGCTCCGGTCCCCCAAGCCTCCCGCGTGGCCCCGTCTCCGATGGAGTGAGCCAATATGCGAACTGCAAAAGAGGCCGTTCTGACCCACTAGACAGCGATGGCAGTACTTCTGTATTTAAGAAACCAAAAGGCGGCTGAGCCTTTATTCAGCATCCCAATTCCAGTACTCATATCCTGGAGCAGGGCGTAGATCTCCTTTAGCTTCCCTCGCGTCTCGAGAGCCGGCTACCTACAGGCTCTCATGCCGTTTCTGATTAGCTCAACATCTGTTCTTCAAAATCCATTTCTGCATCCTCAGGCTTTTGTGCAAGCCTGCGCTGCTTCCTGGCTGGCTTAAGAGTTCCCCCTTCCAAAGGAAGGCCGGGTGCTTTCTGTGTTTGGAATGAGAGCTTTCTTGGCACCGCTTGCCAGCCGGGCTGGGGACTGCCTGGGCTTTGGGAATGCCTTTCTAATCTTGCAGAATACACGCTGAGCTCCTATCCCTGCCAGTTAGAGTAACCCACAAATGTCCTGGCAAGATCTTACGTGTAAATGTATCCTTAAACAAAAGAAGGCCTGTCTTACGTACAATTCGCTGCTTTGCATGAGTTCAATCAAGTCCATGAACAGAACATCTCGGTTCCTCTCACAGAATCCATCCATGTCGTAGGAAACCTGATGGGGAGAAAGGGAAGTAATCCAGCCTCAATTGGCTTGGCCAGGGGACACACAGCGCGGAAGAGGCCCTTCTCCAGGAGAAAAGCAAAGCTGTGCCATTTTGACAAATCCAGCAATTAGTTAAATCACAGTGTAAAGCAGCCATACCCAGGGCCTTCCAAATAAATTGGACAAAAACTCTGGTATGGCCTTTCTGGCTGGGAATGGGAGCCCTCCCTGAATACTCAATTTGGAAATCCTGGTACCTTTCCAGCATAATGATGGATGATGAAGCCCTGATTCCAGCTGTTGAAATGCTCGTGAGTCCCAATCTGCATTTGCAGCTTCTGCAGCAACGTCTGGTCTGCTCCTTCCCCAACAGCGTGCATCGTGGCACAGACGTCATCCAGGATGCTCATGATGCCAGGTGGATTCTGGTGTAACAACAGAAACGGGAAGTAAAACTTAGGAAGGATGCTCGTTCTCAATTCTGGCGCATTTTAGGATTGACTGGTATTGGATGGCTTTAGTTAGAGAGTGGCTGGCCACAATGGAAAGGACTACAGCCCTTTTCTGAATTCAATTCCTGGCATTGCCAGTCAACAGCATCAAGGAAGGGGCGATAGGGACGAGTCTGGGGCCGCGGAGACCCTCCTATGCTTACCACTTTGTTCTCTATGAGGTCACAAACAATTTTGTTGTTGAAGTAATCTATGGGCGTCCAACAAATCCCTTCCTGAACATATTCCTCCTGCAATACAGAAATGAAGGCTTGGAAATGCACTCAGAGGAACTGTGTGTGTGTGTGGACTCAAAAACTTGGCAACATCAAAGCTGCTGTTTGATGAAGAGACGCAATGGAGCAGGGAATGGCTGTCCTTCATAAAGCGGACTACTCTCCCCAGGGCCAAAGGCCAAATGAGGATGCATCTATTTACTTGCTAATGGAAGCCTAGCCTAGCTAGCATGGCAGGCTATAAGAATCAGGCCTGTCAAAATCCCCCCCTCTTCAGAGTAGCTAAAAAGCCCAGAGTCAGAAGATCAGCTGGCCTGGATTAAATGCAACCACTTTGAGTATGCCATCTTTAGTAGTGTTGCTGCGACTCTTAAAAGCAGTGGATATATTTGGAAGAACTGGGATAGAGGAAGGAAGCATCATCACAACCACTGCCAGGACAAATATTCTTGGCAGGAAGCCCACAAAGAGTGGTGGCTTATGGACGTGCCCAGTCAACCCTACCTTTGTGGGCCCAAAGGGGAAAGCCGCCCCACTTCTGCAGAGCTCGGCTGTAAGGCCTACTCTTACTTGCCAGGTGTGAGCAGGGTTGGGCCACAGAGAAATCCCTGGACTGAGCAAGGAAGGAGATGCAAGGAATCGGAAGAGGACAGAGCTAGAGTGTCATTGTGGGTGTTTCAGTGCCCACGAAGAATCATTTTGTTTGGGGGCTACTCAGGATCTATTGGCTTGAAAGCAGCAAGGTACCTCCTAGGAGCTTGTCCAACTGTTGTGGAACTAAATCTGAACTTTGCATAAATCTCTGATCTGGCTGGAATTATTCAGAGGAAGACAAAGGCTGCATATGGCAAAGTGGACTCCTCTTCCTATTTCCACAGGCAGCAGCTCTAGGAGTCACTTCTGATGCTGGAAAAACAGTCTAATAGGCTGCGTCTGTCCTGACTTCGAGTGAAGGAACACGCTGAGACTTGGTATAAAGGCTCTAGTGTTTTATTGTTCTACTCTGCTAGACAGAATCCAGCTAAACTAAAATGAACTAGTGATGCTCAGAGAAAAGGCCCATGAAACTAGGGCGGGGCCTTCTTTAGCCTCTTGGGAGGAAAGCAAAGCGATTCAGTACTGCGCATGTGTTTATCCCCCTGGAGGGAGCCCCCTCCTCCTCCGCCAGTTATCTCCCTGACAGCGTCCAGGTGAAACACAACTAAAGGTTTGTGAAGGAATCGGCAAGTTTTTCCATTGCACAGAACTGTTCCTCCACTTCCTTTCCTTGCTTTGCGACCTGATGAAGAGCTCCAAGTCACGCACTCTTAGGAAACAGCACAACTCAAGGAATGAGATCCACCAAGCTGGTTTTAAACAATGCCTGTGGTTCCCACGAGGATTTTAGGGAGCAAAATACGCCCAGAGTCCCCCTTTTGGGGGAGATGGGCGGTAATAGAACTATGAAAAATAAATAAATAAGTGTACACGCTCTTCAAAATGGCAGGTAGCAAAGGAAAATAAAAGCCACCCGCCCCCCTCTTTGAAAGAGGCAGGCAGGAAATGGAGAAAACAGAAGTGCCCTCGTTTTAATTTTAGAGCCCCGTCCAACGCAAACGCGCAGCCAGCCAGTTTTTCCACTTCAGACGGCAAGTCAGTATCCATGGGGAAGTCATATGATGTGATGATTGTTCTGGGGCACGAGGCTCCCTCTCCGGTCACTGGATCAGAGGAGAAAACATTCCAGCAGCCGCGGCTGTGTTTGCTTCCAGGCTGGGCGGGCTAAAGCACCACAGCTGTCTCTCCATCTTGCTTTGCAAGGCATTCTTTTTTGAACCACCATCGGGTGAAAAGCTTCCCACCCGGGGGGGAGAAAAGCATTCCCAGGATTTCTCTCCAAACCTTTCAGATTTACCTGCTCTGCCTTCAGGGTCAGCTCAATAAAGATCTGCTGCAGCTTTTCGTTGACAAAATTGATGCAAAATTGCTCAAACCCATTTTTCTGGAATCAAAAACAAACCATGGAAAGATTAACATCAGGCTGCCCATACCCACCTCTCTTTTTACCGAATTAAGCTGATCCAGTTGTCTTTTTCTGCGTAATATTTTAGTGACCTTCCCAGCTGATTTTACTCGTCTGCTGTGAGCCTTTTCACGGAGGTCAGTGACCTCAGTTCTCCAAAACGGCTTCCAAAATTTGAATTTCCCTTAGAACAGCTGTTTTTGGCTCTATGCCCAGAAAAACTCAGAGCTTCTCTTTTGTTTTGTTTTTTTCTAACATGCCTCAGCCCCCTTTTGCACAGCTCCATTTAGCCCCAAAATTCTGCCCTAGCTCACGTTAAATGCTTTGTTTTAAATTAATTGATGTTTCCAATTATAGGAAGCAATACATTTGGGCTGACATCATCCTCCTGCAACGTTTAACCCACCTCCCTCCCCCAGATGTTTTTACTGCAGGAAGGCAAGACTAATAAAGCAGTCCTAAAAGATAAATAAAACTCATTCCAGCAGCCTGACCTCACTTCGTAGTCCAGCATGACCAACAGTATAATCCTGGACATGTCTGCTGGGAAATAACTGCCACTGTGTTCGTGGAACTCGCTCCTCGGTGAGCGCTATTTAGAAACGTTCCCGGGCAGCAAACGCAGCTTCCCCAACCGTGAGGCCTTTCCCCCGTATTCTGTAACCAAATAGCAGCTATTCGTTTGGAGGGGGAATGCAGTCGATAACCCGGGGAGCTGTAGAAAAGATGGCCCTCCCGCTGCTCCCTGAAAGGGAGCGTCCTTTGTGTCTGAGGCTTCAGCTCCTGGCTCGGGAGGGACCCAACCCCAACCCATCAGACGGGCAAACGGAGGACCACCTTCACAGCCCCGGGCGGCCAGCAAGCGGCACCGGGGCGGCCAGTAGAAACATCGCCTTCTGCTTCAGGCCGGGGGCTTCTGCGGCTTGTTTTGGCCCCTGGACCCAACGGTGGGTCCTCTGAACAGGCCCCGGTGGTGCAGGGAACGTCTTTCTACCCACAGAAGGACTGGCGTTTCGCTACTACAAAGCTTCCTAATCAGTCCGCAGGTCTTTACCTGAAATATTTCAAAGCCGTAGATGTCCAGGACACCAATATTATACTCTTGATTATCTTTTTCCATCGCCTTATTGATGGACTGACAAAACAAAAGGGGGGGAGGAAGTATTCCCGTGAAAACAAGAAACATAACTCTGAAATCAATGTGATATACAGTAGTGAATTAAACCTGAGTAAAAAGGCAATCTTTTTGCTTGTTAAAGGTTACTTAATGCCACTTTAAGTGCACTTGAGAACTGCAAGGGCAGGCCATTCCCTCTTTGCTCTTGCCCAGGAAAGAACTTCCCTGAGGAATTTTTATGCCAGTTGTTCTGCCATACCAACAAAAGGGGGCCCTAAGTCTCCCCCCCCCCGCCGAGGGCATCACCCTGTCAATGGGCACAAGGGCAGAGTGACTTGGAATGTCATCTGCCAAATGTTGATGATGCAGCAATTTGAAGTGGCTGCTTTCAAGCCCCAACATGGAGAGGCAGGAGGCTTGAAAACAGCCACTTCCAATTGCTGCATTTTGCAGGTCCTTCCGAAGCCTCTTCGGGGAAGTGTTGCTGACGAGGGATGCCAAGGAGGGATATTCTTTTGTTATAGTTCGTGGCGATTTTATGCCTTTACGGTTTGCAAATGTCTGTAAACTGCCGGGAATCTATTTGAGGTTGGCAGAGTACAAAGTCTGTAACAAATGCATAAATAATCCTCATGATGGGCCCCCCTCTCCCACTCCCTTCCAGCCGCCGGGGAGACAGCATGTCGAAGGCCACCTACGTCCACCAAGTAGTCAAAGACCCTGGCGTGAAGCGCCTTGGCCAAGGCGTCCCTGGTGTAACAGGCTTGCTCCACGTTGAGGGTCACATTGATGCATTCCGATTTGCCGCCCCACTTGCTGTCCATCTGCCTGCTGGTCAGTTTCTCTTTAAGCCGGCACTGGTTAATTCCCAGGAGGAAAGCTGGGAATGCCAAAACTGCGGCGTATCAAAGGAAAACCATAGTGAGACAACGAAGACTGCCAAATGGAGAGGCAGCTTTGTCTGGAAAAGCGGCAGTAGGCACCGGAAACTACTTGGAAGATGCTTCTGCTCAGCCAGTTGGCTTCCTAGTTACCACAGGATCTCTCGGTCTCTCCTGAATGCCAAAACTGGACCAGGCAAGCCAGGCATCCGCTTGGCATCCCCCCCCCCCAGGACAGGAGGACAAGAGGGGGGAACCTCGGAGGTTCTTCGGAACGGGGCCGGTTGGGGGCCCAGAGGGATAGGCAGGCAGATGGGGAGCCGGAGGAGGAGGGACGTGGCGCTTCCCGGTGATGGCCCTCCACCCTTGGGTTGCGAGGGCCAACTCTGGCCCCTCGGGGCTCCCCCTCCAGCCCAGCCCGAGGGGGGCTACCTACACTCCTCGCTCTCCACTGCAGCGTAGTTGCTGACTTCCTTGAAGCTGATGTTGCCCAGGTGGAGCACCCCCGCCACAATCTGGATGACCAAGGCCTGCTCTTCTGCAGAGATCCCAATGACGGTCATGGCATGCTGCAGAGATCGAGATTGGGAGAAAAGAGGGGAACCCGTGGATTACAAAAATCCGCTTGGATCAATTAACAGTAGTAATATTCCTATGCTGTCTGTGGAGCATTTGGAGCAGTTTCCTTGTCGCAGTCCTGAATCAGGCTTGTGCTTTCCTAGCTCTCCGAAAGGGCAAAAAAAGTGCTGACTTATTTCATTTCAGAGGGAAGCAGAGCATTCAGGGAGGGAGCCCACGTGTCTCTTGCGGATCCACACGCCACTGCTGTAGGCTGCCTGTTCTCGCCACAGTAAGCTAATGCAAACAAAAAGAACTTGAAAGTTTCCAGGCATCTTTTTTTTTAAAAAAAAAAACCACTTTAAAAGCACAACAAGCAAAAGGCAGAAGGTATAAATCTCTAGAACTCTAAAGCAAGAAGTGATTTTCAGAGTTTATGCTCTCCAGCTGCTTTTCGCCATATAACACGGCGAGGCGGAGGAGGTGTTTAAGCGACAGCAGAAGAGGACAAGCAATCTGCTTAAAAGCCTTCTTCCCAAATGACTAAACGTGCCCTTTATTTATTTAGCTTGCTTGCTTGCTTGCTTGCTTGCTTGCTTGCTTGCTTGCTTGCTTGCTTGCTTGCTTGCTTGCTCGCTCGCTCAGGTTAAGACTTTACAGATTAAGGAAAAACCACCTTGTCCTCCATTTTATCTGACTTCTCAGTTCAGGGAACAGAGAAGGAAATCCAGGTGGGTAAAACAGGGAGGGAGACCCAGCAAATCCACAAAAGGCACCAGAAAATCCAGAATCTTTGGCAATATGCAGGGGGAAGACAAGGGCTCCTTAACCAACCAGATCAACAGGGCAAGGCAGAACCAGAAGGTGAAGAGAGTGGATTGCACGCAGTAGTCAGATTTTGGTAGAAAAGAGGGTTACGGCATAACAGTCCATTTTTAAAACCACCTCCGTGGATGGAAAAGAGGTTCCTAAAGCCGTAGAAGTTTTGTCCAGAGTGGCTAATGGACAATTTGGCATTTGGAGCGCCTCTCCAGCCTTGTCCCACGGGCTTCTCGGGCACCCTCGTAATAACCGGCCACCGCGACCTCTCCATCTTCCTAGGAAAAGGGGCAGCTTTGCTGGTCTCAAAGCTACGCCTACGATCAGATCAGGAGGAGGGTGAAAACAAGGATGGACACAAAGAGATTCCTCTAGGACTTCTCTAGCAAAAAGCCGTTTGTATATGTAAACCTTACATAAACGGTCTTTGTTCTCACACATGCGGCAATTAGGACACATTTCTCACAGATGCTGCTCTGATTCAAAGGGGGAGTGCGGAAGGCGGAGGGGAGGTAAAGTTACCAGAGTTTCCTGGAAATCGGATTTGTCATTGATGTCTTCCACTTGGTAGGATCCTGAGAGGCTCAGGTAGTAATAGTAATCCATACTGGTGATGCCAAGGCTGGTCTTTTGCTCACTGGAGGCGCCCTCAATCAGCTGCAGGAATAACACACACACCCCAATGGTAAGTTAGCCCGTTTTGTGCTGTGTTTGGGAGAGGTAGGGGAGATGGGAGGGGGAGCCCTACTTTCATCCTTACTAGGGACTCTCATCCCCAGCTTCAACGAAAAGCTGCAATTTTTGTTGTATGTTGAAAACTACCTCTGAGAGTGTAGGAGATGACAGACTTTTGCCGGGGTAATCTCCACAAATACCGCCTCTATAGAATGGGGCCCAGGGAGCACGGCCGTTGGCACGTGGAGGCCCCCGTTTCAATCTTGGTTCGGAAGGGTTTATGCAGCGCAGCTAAGAAAATCTGCAGGTGACCCCACCAGAAGAGCACCGAGCTCCGGGCAGCGGCCATCGGTTTATTCCAAAGGCTACAGTTACGCCAGGACTGCAGATTGGCTGCTTGCTAGCTGGGGGGTCATGGGGAAGGCCTGGGAAGCTGCAGAGAGGTTCTGGTGGCGCTCGTTCAAAGCATCGCTGCCGCCCCCCTGCCCAGGCGATACCGTACCTGGTAAAAAATGTGGAAGCTCCTTTCCCCGGGATTCCTCATGACCACTCGTGACTTCTCCAGCAGGAAGTTGGAGATCTTGCCTCCATCTGGCTCCCCACCTGGACTGAACTGGATTTCAAAGTATTTCCCCTGCAACAAACGGAAGATGTAGGCTCTTGAACGAGGGTGAAATAAACACCAGCCTCGGCTCTGGGCTGTGGGCGTTTTGCCCACCCGTTAAAGCAGAGTGGCTGAAGGAATCATGTCCCCTGGGCATCTTCTCTGTGGAATCCTCGGCTGGAGAGAAAGAAACGCTTCTTTTCTTACTGGGGGTCAAAATAGCATCACAACGGATGCTCGGTTGTCCCCTTATATCCCACCCCGCAACCTTAACCCTCCAGAATAGAACGGAAGTGGGCATATGGGGAGAACAGAGGAAAGAGAATGACTGTGACCCATCTTGTGCTGTTTGGCAAGGTACCAAGACAAACGACTCACAAATCTGCTGGAATTGTTGTTCCGCACAGTCTTGGCATTCCCGAAGGCCTCCAGGAGAGGGTTAGACTGCAGAATTATATCCTTCACGTGCTGAAAGCGAGAAAACGGAAGGTAGGCTTTGGATAAAAATGCCCTTCCTTCCCCTTCCCCTTTTACAAGTAAGCGGTGCTGAGCTAGATCATCCCGTCTGATCCTACAAGCCCATTTTTGTAGGGTCCCGAGCCAGACCGCTTGGCCCGTAACCCAGAACGGCCTTCTGCGGCCTGCAGGCAGGGCTTCCGGCAAATGAATTGGCAGCTCTTTAGGAGCAGTCTGACAGCGAACACGGGCAAGCGGGCACTCTGGCCCGGTGGGCCTTGCCCAGGGATTGTTTGACGAAGACCGGCGTCTCCCCTCCCCTGTTACAGTGGAGAAGACGGGCAACCGGCCACGCTGTCTTGGGCCACTGGAGGTGACTCGAGCAGACCGGCACCTTTCTGCACCCTCTGGCCTCACCAGTAAAGGTGGGCTGTTCTGCGCGTTGACGTCCACGCTCAATACTGGAAGCCAGGAGGGTGGGTCTCGGGCCACCCAGAAGACCCCTTTCATCATTTATTATTCCACCTTAACACCCTGTCCTTCTCAAGACATGCAGGAGGACCCCTGCCTAGACACAGTGAGGATGCCATTAACTACACCAGCGTCGAGATCAGTTAGCAACCTCCCCTGCAGCCCTAAATAGGGACTCCTAGCTCCTCCATTACCTGTTTTCTGGCAGTAGTGCAGTCTAAATTTGGCTCCCAGGGGAGAAAAATGGAACTCTTCCCCTTCCTAGAAATAACTGAACAACTTATTTATAGTATGCGATTAAGCCCATTCCAAAAACAACAGTTGCTCCTCCTCTGGCTGCGTACGGATTCAGGCCAGGCAGACTCTGATCTTCCGTGGTAAAACAGGAAGGACGTAATCGGCAGGGCTGCAGCGGCGCAAATAAATTACAGGGAGCCAAACCCAGGGAAGCAGCCGCCTGGCAGAAGGACGCCCAGTGCCCCTCCCACTCCTCTCCTCTCCTCTCACCTGCACTTTGGGGCCGCCTCCTGATATTTTGGAGACGTAACTCATGATGTACTTGGCTCCCACCGTCTTCCCGGCACCACTTTCACCGCTGAGAAAAAAAGGAATAGCACATCGTTACAATCATTCCAAGCAGGGCCCTCAGAAACAGCCAAGGTTGAGGTTTATGAGTCCCAGAACCCTTGGCCTCGTGCATAGCGGGAGATTAAAAGCTCGCCCCTCCCTCGTCGTTTCACCCAAACCCCTGAAGTATGGCTTAGGCTTCATTTACGCACAATCCCAACTGGAAGCCAGGGTACCATCCTGGATTGTGGGCCAACCCTGGTTTGCCAGGCTTGGATATAGCGACAAGCGTTGCTTTCTAGGACACCAGCCACAGAGACGTCCTACCTCCGTGCCTCTGGAGGGGGAGTTGCCTGAAAGGGCCCCTGCTGCCAGACCAAGGCTTAGGACCGCCCTGAGCAGCCCCATCATTTTCTGCAAATTTGCATGGTTTTATCGATCAGAATCCTGATGAATTTGCTAAGTATAAAACTCAGCAGGACAAGAATGCAATATTTATGAACTGCAATAAGCAGACACGAGGCTGCTCGACTCCTTCCGAGTCCTACTTAAGTACCAGTGAAACCCCCCTGGGAATCGTGGCCATTCCAGCAAAAGGCTCCTGGTAGGGCAGCTGTCCCCTTGCCCCCTCCTCCCCTATTGCTTTTCCACTACGTAGCGGGCAGACGCGTTCTCTTTTCTAATTCCGTCCCTCTCAGGGCTCCCGCACCAGACATGTTCTGCAAAAGCATGCATTTCAAAAATAAAGCCAGGATATGTGACCAAAACCACTAGGAAAGGAACATTATGGGAACTCTATTTTGGTACCTATTAGCTGTTCCCATCTACAGTTACAAAAATACTGCAGTGCCCATTGAAGATTTTTGAAAGTCAACACAAAGAGGAAAAAGTCAGCAGAAAACACACACACAATGTGGCTCAAACGTTTTGGCTTAGTGTGATGACTGTGCACCTACCCACTACAGCTTAGCGTTTTGTGTCCAGTATGATGGCTTCTCCAACAAAGAGTGGTTTAAAAATCTGACTTAGCATCTATGAGTGCAGTCAAAGGATTTTTGCAGCCTTCAAGATCAGGATTAAGTTTTCAAATGAAGTGTTTTAAATCTTACTGTTGCTTCCCTTTCAAAAGCCAAAACACATAACATGCCTTGTTTTTTTAAAAAAAAAATAACGAAGAAACCAATATGCTTGGCATAATACACCTAAACCTGGTGACTGAAAGCAGACCTGCGACATATTTTCTCAGAAGTTAATCCCACCAAGTTCAAGGTTAGGATCCAGAGCATGGCCTGGCAACTCCCAGTCCTCTTCAGGATGCAATCTCTTTGAGCAAGAGAGATACGGGCCACTAGCCCACCAAATGAGGCTCAACTATATGCTAAATAAATCACAAAGCCGATGCATTATTGAATTAAGCGAAAAATCAAGGACACATTTGACACCAGAACAAAACAGGGTTTTGGCTGCTGGAGGTTGCAGCCAAGGCGGAGTGCAAGCTGTCCTGTCACTGGGCGGTCACAAAACGTTTGTAGGCGTTTTAGAGGAGCAGCAATAGTCAGCCAGAGTGCTTGGGGGGGGTTCGGCTAGAGACCCGGGAGAAAGTCGTTCTCGGCCCCAGGGGGCCCCCCTGTTCTGGCTGGGCAGCGTCCTCGGCTGCCCCCTCGTGCAAAGAAGGCGAAGCTCCTGGCCAGACTGGCCCCACAGGCAGCAGGGACCCTCTTTGGATCGGGCGCAAAGGAGTGACACCCACCCACCTTCTTCAGCCAACTACTACTTCCAGAAAACACCAAGCGTCTGCCAGGTCTTCTCCCCCTTCTCTCGGGGCACTAGTTCCCTTGGTCTGAGAACCTGTGAACAACGGGGGGGGGGGGTGTGTCTTTCTGCTGCTGGTTTGAGGGCTCTGTTGCTTCAGGCGCTGTTCGCAGTGTGGCAAAGCAGCCTCAGAGGCACCTTCAGCTTTGTCTCATTGGAAGCCTTGCCAGCTCCTTGGCATCAGTATCATCACTTGACTGTGACCGTAGTTTTGTTTTTTCCGTGGCCTGTGTTTATTCCATGACACTTCCAGTGTCAGAAAAAGATCCTTGTGGCATCTAAACACGAATGCCAGAAAGTCCACAGAGAGGAGAGGACACCTGTGCCGTCGCACTGCAGCAAAGACGCACGTCCCGGGCAGCTGGATGGCAACTGCACCGCGCTGAGAATTCCTAGCCAAGCCTCTCTTTTTGTCCTCAGGCACATGGAGGGTGAATTCCTGTAAGTGGCAGATACTGCATTTTTTTTAAACTTAGGAAACCAGAAATAGAAATCAAAAAGCCACAATGATGACAAGTTGGGGAAAAAACAAGGGTGGCTGCTTCCAGTCTAAGCCTGCAGGCCACAAGCAGAGATGGCAGAAAAGTACTTGAAGACGCCTTTAGTATATTCTTTCCACTGTTTGCCGTGCAAAGTGATTGCTGTGCCCTTGAGAATCACGGACCCTCCAGCTTAACACAGCAGGGGGGAGGGGAACCCCCCAAGGGAGGAGGAAGCAGGATCGGGAGACCCAACTGGCCCAGCACAGCGTGGATGTTTTCTGACAGAGAACTGCACACTTTTTTCCAAAAGCCAAAGAGACGCATTCTCCCCCTCCCTTGAGGAATGGAGAGATGAGTCAGTTTCACTAGCATACAAAAGGCAGACTAAATAAAACTGCTCACAAATGTACACTGGGAAATAAGTTCATTTCCCCTTAAGTATGCATAACTCCCTCAAAACAACACACATGGTTTCTCTGTGCATTCCATGTTGTATGCTTCCTTAAGCAGGAAATTGCAACACACAATTCAAAGAAGTTCGTATTTTTCATTTATTTATTAATCAAATTTATATAGCCGCCCATCTCACGAAAGCGACTCTGGGCGGCGTACAACAATCCGATAAAAGAAAGGATGAGTGTCTCCTGATTCACAGGTTCACCTAGGAAATGCAAATTGGGCTGGTTTACTGCAAAGTTCTAACCAGGCTGTCTCTTGCACACATATGTACATCCCTCACCATCACCACATGTGTGGTTCAGCTTCAAACTCTTCATGATCTAATGGACATCGTTTCACCAGGATTGTGTGCCAGCAACAGCTTCTTTGAGTCCTTTTAAGTTTGATACTGCCTAGCCACCTTGCCTTTTCTCAGCCCCTTTTTTGATTGCCTGTGATTTTTTCCAAGCACCAGGGTCTTCTGCAAGGACTTGTGCCTTCCCATTATCTCTCCAAAATATTTAAGCCAGAGCTTTCCAAACTTTTCATGTTGGTGACACACTTTTTAGACATGCATCATTTCGCGACACACTCTTACAGCAGGGCACAAGGCAGGCACTAGGACCTGCGCGGAATCCTGGCAGGGCTCGGAGGCGGCAGCAGCAGCAGCAGCAGCAGCACGACACACCCAGACACTGCAACTGACACACTAACGAGTCCGGACACAGAGTTTGGAAAGCTTTGCTTTAAGCTTTAGCTTATTGGTAGTGCTTCCAGCAATGTTTCAGTTTCAATTTCTTCTAGTCCCACATTTCTCATTATATGTTCTTCATGTTAAATAAACCAGAGGCTGTATATAACCTTGGGACCTCCTTTCTAATTTTGAACCACTTAATTGCTCCACATTCTGTTCTAACTGTGGCTTCCTGGTCATACAAATTATTCAGTAGACAGGAGGTGACCCAAAGAGGCCGTGTTTTTAAGGGCTACCCAGAGTTCGTCAGACATCACAGAAAGACAGCTTTGGGGAGATCCCTTGCCCTTTTTATTATCCATCAGACAGTCACCATGTGATCTTCGGTGCTTCTAATCTAGTTCGTACATCCCACGTATTGTTGAAATCTGGATTGCAAAACCATTTGCATTGTCTTATGAGCATGTGAGATGAGCACATAACTGCTGGGTAATTTCAATCTTTTTTAGCACTGCCCGTTTTTGGTACAAGGATATAAACGGGTCTTTTCCGGTCTCTGCTGTGTTTTCCCTACCTGCTTACAGCAGCATGCATCCCTTTCCCTGCATCCATATCTACAATTTTAAACAGTTCTGCTGCTATTTCATCCGCTCCTGCAACTTTGCGTTAGAAGTATTTTCTAGGGCCCATTTGACTTCACTCTGCAGAGCAGTGATCCATCCTCAGTGATCCCTCCTTTATATCTTCTTTCGCCAACAGACCTTCACCTCTGTTCTTTTATCGTGCCCATCTGTGCCCTTGATTTCCATAGTTTTCTTAAACGGATCCCTTGTCCTTCTCGTTCAGGAGTGATCTCCCATCCCTTGCTTTGCTTACGCTCAGTGTTTATCTCCATCTGAACGCCACACCACGTGGCTCCCATGAGCTGTGCCAGGAGACTGTTTCAAAGCTCGAGAGAGATGCCGCCAGCGAGCCACGGGGATGATGCTCCCGCTGCCGCCCTCCGCCAAGCCCCAAATGCAGAAAGGAAGGCCAGCTCCTTACCTGATGATCACACACTGGTTCTCTCTGTCAATAATCATATTTCGGTACATGTTATCTGCCAGAGCATAGATGTGGGGTGGGTTTTCGTACTGCGCCTAAAGAGGAGAAAGCAGTAAGGCTCAACCTGACAGGCCGTTATAAGCGCAAGAATTGGTTGAAAGGTCAGTAAGCAGCAGCGAGGAGCTTTTAAGGAATTCATTTTTTAACGAAACAAAGTTTTGAAAAGCTAAAAGAAAATCACTTACAGCTCCCTGGTACATTTCAATTTCTTTCTCTCCGAAATATGGCATCTGCTTGAATGGATTCACAGAGATTAGAACGGATCCAATGTAGGTCTGCATTAGAAAAAGTCAAGGTCGGTGTCATCTCAAGAAACAAAAATGAAGCGGCACCTCTCCTTACAGTGGACTTGAGCTATTCCTCAGATTTCCACCTGATATTAAGTGTGATTTCTCTGACTTAGGACATCAAGAGCAAATGGATGGATCAACCTGCGGATGGCGTCGCCTCCTTTCTTGCCAGTGGAATTTAGACCACAACAGATCTCCAGTCGCTTTAGGGCCAGGCCACTGAGCCATCCCAGGACAGTCTACCCTGGCTGGCAGAGCCTTTTCTGTCATCTGCCACTTGACCCTCTTCACCTGGGAACTCAGACACGCAAAGGATGGGCGGTATGGAGCCGAGGGCTCGACCCCATCAAAAATTACGCTCCGCTCATTAACCCCGTTAATATGGATCTGCTCCGTTGTTTCACTTGCTTTGGGTTTGGTGATGCATAGGGTACGCGTCACGCCAGCCTTGCCCGAAAGGAGGCCTCCCCTCCAGTGTGGCAGGAGAGAAAGAGAATGCTAGTTAAGCCCCTGCTCCCTCTTTATGCCCCCCCCCCCGTGCCTTTTCCAAGTCAACTACAACATTTTTCCAGCGCAGAGCTGTAGCTTTGGAGGCCGGTGTTAGTGTTTGCTTCGCACTGGCACTATACCCATGATAACCACACCTTCCCCTTTCCCCTTCAGCACACACTCCCTCCTGACGTGGACACAATCAGCCCTCAGTCTTACATACAAAACCCCATTGTTTGGGGTTAACAACTGCAAGATGATGTCATGCTACTTAAGAAAACCAAGGGAAAGCAACCTAAATTCCCAGATTGTACAAAGCAGCCACACTCGGAGGAGACCCAAGAAAAGGTGGCACCACCCAGGGCATCTGGAGGGTAGCCCAAGAATTGACTGCGTGAGCCTAAAACCCCCTGGAGCCTCTGGCCGATTAAAGAGTGCTAACCTTTTATGGAAGGATTCAGTGACCTTTCCCCATGAAGGCCAGGCCAGTTTGTGAAAAGTGGCCCGGAACAAGTGATGCAACAGCTCAACAAGGGAACAGACAAGGAAGAGGAAGGCCTCCTGGCAGGTTTGGAAATGGGCAAACAATGAGGACGTGGCCTGCTGCTTTCAGCTGCTTCGGGCTGCCTCTCCGCAGGCCCACGCCGGGCTGTGGGGGACGAGCATGGAGGGGCCCGTTTTGGAGGCCCGGAAGGGGCAGGAGGAGGAGCCGAGCCATGCCGGTGGGCCAGGCCCCACCCCACCGTGTCAAGGAACGTGCGAGCACCCGCCCAGGGCTGGCGCTGGCCGCTGGATGCCAACCAGGAAGGTGACACTCTCGGCCCTTCCAGGCGGGCCAGGTCAGGAAACGGGCGCTCCAAGGACTGCCGAACGCGGCAGTTGCAGGCTTCAGCCCCAGAATCCTGAAAGCCGGACCACCCCTCTGCCCCTCTTGCAGCAGAGAGCAGGCGTGGCGGTCTTGCGTTTTTCTCTCCCCGGGGCCAAAGGGGTGTTTACCCAAACGTTCTTGCATTCCTTCGTCAAGGTTAGTCCCAAAGACACACGTTTCCCTACTTCACCCAGAAGGGCTGAACAGTTCAGCCCCCAGCCCAGGCAAGGCCAGGCAATTTGCCAAGCTGCAAAAGAAAACCACGCGTTCTTTTGAAAAACTTGTTTGCTCTTTATCTCATGTAGAGAAACCAAGGTAAATAAAAGCACACCGGTTTGTGTGACCACCACACCGCCGCCCAGGAGGAGGACATGACCGGGGGGGGGGGGGGAGAAGCAGTGGGGGGGGCAATTATTTCTCCCTTTGCCAAGCAAGAGGGGAGAATGTGGAAAGCTTTCTTTCTGGCTCAGGCGGCCGTATCCAAGGGTACCTCCCCACCCTGCTTTCCCACTTGGGAAGGCTCCGCCTGGCCACAGTCCTGCCTTGGATGCCCAGGCGGAGGGCAGACCAGAGGAGAGGGTTGCTGTGTCTTTGATCCTTGGACGGACCCCCCTCCCCAGGGCCCCAATGCTCAGGGTCTCTCTCTCCTGGCTGGCTGGCGCGCTGCAGTCCCGCAGTATCAGGAAGGGAAGGTGTCCCCACCCCGCATTACTCTCTCTCCTGGTCCAAGGCTACGTTCTGCGGAGTAGCTCAGAAATGGCTGCTGAGATTCTGCCAGAGTGTGTGAGAGCAAGATGAAAGGCGAGCCCTGGTGTCTTTAAACCAGTGGAATCCCTTCATCAGGTGACATTTCCAGCAGCAAAACCGGTCTGGCAGCAGGGCCAGGAGCTGGTTTTCCTGGGCGTTCCTGCTGTTTCCACCACTGCCTTCCCCTTGGACTGAGAGATGCTTCTACCCTCAGCTGCTGTCTTCTCTGGGCATCTGGAGGGGCAGTTACCAGGACCCTTCGGTGGGAAAGGAAGTGAAACGAGTGGCCGACTAGGAAAGGAGAACCCAACTGGGGAGGCTTCTCGGTGTTCCCCGGTTTAGAAGGCGGTGAATGAACGCTGCCCAGGCAGGAGAGAGCACGAGCTCCCACCGACCCAGTGAAGGATACAAAAATAAAGTCATCCAGGTATCGTTTCTTGAGGTTCTCCACAATGGAGTCTTCTGAGATCTTGGAAAGGAGGACCATATCGTCCACGCCGCTGTGCTTGACATTGTGGCTTTGCCAGTGATACCGGTAATGGCCCCTGCTCCCCTGTGGAAGGAAGGAGACAGAGTAGCGAGAGGGAAACGTTTTAGGGGAGCACAATTAAAAAGGAAAGCTCATCTTTATCAGACAAATTTCATTTGGAAATTAAAAGATTTGTTAGTAAAATGTAACAAAACAGACTGCCCAAAGGTCTGTAAACAGCTAGAATTGAAAAGAATTAGATTTTCTAAAGATCAAGAAAATTTCAACACAGCTTCAGCATTCAAAGCAAACATGAGTTTGATAATAGGATTATTATATTTTTAGCATAAAAGTTAAAAAAAAACAGGGATAAGCAATTTATAAAACCAATAGAAGACCCGAAAAATCTGCTAGCACTTGTAATATCAACACATCTGCAAGATTCTTTGAAGAATTATATACATCTAAAAATCCAGCACCATTAAGAATTATTTAATAAACTAGAATTACCAACACGAGATATTCAATACCTAGATTCATCATTCACCAAATCAGAATTAATAGTCTTCCAGAATTTTTTAAAAAATGGCCCAGATGCTTTTACCAGTGAGCTCTATAAAGAATTCAAGGATATTTTAATTCTGGAATGTTTTCAGACATGTAATTTACTACATCAAGGTGAGAAATTTCCTGCTTTGTGGCCAAAACTCTAAAATTATGGTTAAAGCTAGGGAAAAAGCCACAGAGGAGGTTATTTCATACGGTGCTGTTTCAAATGCAGGTAGAATTATACATTCTGATCCGGCTGGATTTATTCTGCCAGGCGTTTAATCGTCGGACAATAAAGATCTCTGCGGGAGAGCAAGTCGGAAGCCCCAAAGTGCTGGAAATAGAAAACGGGTTAACAGAACTTCCTTCCCAACATAAAAGCAGCCAAAAAAGGAATTAACTCAGTGCGATGATTTCCTAATCAAGAGGCATCATTCCAGCAGGAATACAGTGCCCCAAAGATGTTTCCTGGACAAAGGTGGGCGAACTAAACAAGGGAGCAAAAGAGAGAACAGGAAGAGCTCCCGGCCACACGCCTCGACAGAGCATAAAAATAGAACGTAACGCACTCTTCAGTTGTGGCATCCGCTGCAAGTGCGGCGTTCCAGGTGTTCCAAACAAGCAGATCTAGCTACACCTTTCCAGCGGAGAAGAACCTAGGATGGATCCGCACGTGGTGGCATTCGGTCCATGGAAGCAGATGCTCCACGTGACGTGTGAGCCAAGCGCCCCATCCCGTCTTCAACTAGCCTCGGCAGCTTCGGAGCGCGGCTTTCTCTTGGGCATTTGTGAAGAGGCTTGAACCACCAGCCCGTCCAGGGGGAGAGTGGCAAGACGCTAATTCCCGGAGGGAAAACCAACCCACGTGGTTGCTGCCCCCAAGAGTCGACCTATCGCCTCTGGAGATACTGGAAGGCGGCTGCCAAATCTAGGGCCGGGCCAAGGGGTAGGTAGGGCCCTTCACTGCACTGACAGTTCAAAGCCCGGTTCAGCGGAGGACGGGGGGCCGCGGAAAGCCGAGGCCGAGAGGACCCGGTTGCGCAGCCTGACTGAAGCCCAAGACCACGTCCACCCACGGATCTGCTTGGGATGGACTCGCTCCTTCAGCTTGGGTTTCCACACGTCCAGTCCACAGCCACAGGCCGTGGAAAAAGCACTGGATGGCGCTGAGGAAAAATACAGGTTCCCAGAAAGGCTTCCCTGCTGGAGCCAGGCAGACCGCGTTCCAAAGAATTCCCCAAAGCAGCCAAAAGAAGCAGATACTCCTCAAAGTGCGTCAGCAATAATCAGTCCTTAAAATCGCCCAGACAAAAGCTATTCATATTTGGATTGTGAAAAAAAGCCTGCTTCAAGGAGGAAACATTCCGCGGATAGTTTGCCTGTGCCTTGGAAGACGGGCAGCGGCTCTCCCTAAACCATTTGGCCAGAAATGCGCCAAGGCAGGCCTTTCCTGCCAGTCCGAGGGATACACCAGAGAGGGTCCCTGGGAATTATTTCAACAGACCCCGATTGTAGCCCCTTTGCTTCCTCAGCTGGCAGGGTGGACCCACCAACTGCTCTCAGGATGACTGAGCCGGGCACCGTTAACTCCGTCTGTTTGCCTTGCCAGGACGCTTGAGCCCCAAGCGTTCAGGACACTAGGAGGGACAGTGAGCCCCAGGGGCTCTTCTCTGCCCATTTTTGCATATGAGGAACCTTTTCATACTCAAAAGGGGTAAAGAACCGCACCCTTGCCCATCTGTGGACCAGAGCAGGTTCACTGGGGATTTGATTCTCTCTTGAACGTGGCCCCACCCATCCCCATCTGCAAGACAGAGAGAGGCTTTCCAGCTTATCTTGCGGGCACTTGCAGTACTTCCAGTGTTTCCAAAAGAGTATTTAAAGACCCTGCCGCCCCCGTGCCTTTGTAAATAAACACACTGCTGGTTTAAACACAGAGCAGCTGTTGCTATAGACACACACACCCCCGCACCTCAATGCAGCAGGATCCCAAGGGGGTCTAGGGAGTTTCTTAGGGAGCCCGATGGATGGTCCACCTTCAAGATGCGTCATTTGGTCAGTATCTGTGGACTGGGAGAGGTCCAATCCAGCACCTGCACATCTCCAACTGGAGCTCCCCAAAACCAGTAGCCAAACTCATAAAGGAGTTATTTCGCCCAACCGTTTCAGCGGCCTTGAAATCTCAGACAGAAGCCAGGATTACTCAGAGGATTTCTTTTCTCCTGCAGCCAGACTCCCTGGTCCCACCGGCATTCTCTGTCCAGCCCGGGCTCCAGCCCTCCTCTGAGCGGCTTTTCCGCTTTCGGCCTGTTTCTCCTGCATCTTCACAGCGCCCGTCCTCCCAGGCCCTGCCAGGACACAGACACCCGCGGCCCCAGGCTGGCAGTCAGCAAACGGATGAGGGAGCATTTCCACAGTCGCACTCCAGAGATCTCCCTAACCCCAGAGCATCTGACCCAGAACACCAACAGGTTGGAGGAGACAATGAAGTGAATGGAAAGTGCTTCACTGTCTTCCCCTCGCTTGCCTCCCTTTCTGATGTTGATGAAGGTTCTCAGTCATCCAGGTGGAACAGTCTGTAGCTTGAATCACTGTCAACTGGATTTCTATTTTCTCAGTGGAAATGTTTCGCTCCTTATCCAAGAAGCTTCTTCAGTCTGCAAAGTTTGCAGACTGAAGAAGCTTCTTGGATAAGGAGCGAAACGTTTCCACTGAGAAAATAGAAATCCAGTTGACATGATTCAAGCTACAGCCTTCCTTTCTGATGCGCTTCACAGGCCCCGCCTCAGCGAGACGGGCACCCTTTGGCTCCCATCCAGCCAAACAGCTGCTTCGCCAGATGCGCCAACAGCAGCCTCTTCTTGTGAGCAGCTCTTCCTCAAGCTGCCGGAGATCCCTTGATAGCACCTGTTTTCAGCAAAGTCCCTTGACACTGGCCACGGAGGGAGCGTGTCTGCACCTGCTGCGCCACCCACAGCGGAGCATGTCCCCCTCGTGTAGCATTGGCCAGTGCAGGAGAAAAGGATCTAGGTCGGAACAGGCCAATCAACCTCATGAAAACCGTTTTCCTTCATGGCCAGGGACTACACCAGCTAGAGATAGACCGACTGGGTATCAATTTACCTGGAAAAAAGTCTAGTTTTATCTTGCTTTGCTATTAGATAATAGGCAGGAAATTGTTTAATGTAAGCAGATGAAAGACAGCAAGTAGAAGGCAGTTCAGAACGCACTCGGTGCAGATGTTCAAAATCCAAACTCCAAAGTTAAGGGCCAGCCCCTATAAAGCAGTTTCGTGTATCCCCAGCAGCTGCCTGGTATAATTGGGGGGGCGTTGGGGGGGGGTTATTTGCTACTGACAGCTTGAGCTAAGACCCGTATCCTGTTTCCTGCTGGGGAAAGACTGCAGCCAACCACCCATCTAGAAACCAAGCCAAACCACGATATGGTGGTTACCCTTGACTGGGGCATCCCGGCTTCTGCCCTCATTGTGCCATGCAGTATTCACTGCTCAGTTCCGGTCCTATTTCAAAAAGCGCTTGCAAGGATAAAATGAGGACGCCCCAGCCCAGCCCACCCCAGAGTAACGGAGTCAAAGCATCCTAATGTAAAAACAGCAAAGGAGATTTGCCTGGCTGCCCCTCCCAGGGCCAAATGCTCCCCCACCCCGCAGGTGCCAGGGCTGCAGGCTCCACGCTAGTCTTTAAAACGCGCAAGAAAAACGCAAGAAAAAAGAAAAAGAAAAGCGCAAGAAAAAAAGAGAGCAAAGCAGCTGCGTGGGAGGGGCATTGCAGGGAAACAGGCAGCGGGGAGGAAGCGGAGACGGCCCTCCCTCCCTCCCTCCTGGCAAGGCAGGACAGTTCCCTTCCTGTGCTCGGCCCTTGGTGGGTTTCTCTTGAACAGCCCCAGCCCCAGCCCCACACGCCTCCCGTCTTTCCTCTAGGTCTGAAGCCCAGGGAGACTTTCCAAAGACGACCGCAGCCTCTGGGATTGGAGGGTGTCTTCAGCTTTGGACCCGCAGGATCAGGCCAAGTCCCCCCTCTCGCCGCCAATGCCCGCAGCAGTGGCAGAGTGGCTGCGCCCGCTGGAGGGCTGGGCCTTGCGTACCACGTCAGCACACACCGCAAGCAGAGCCCCTTGGTACAAGTGTCCTTGGGCAGAGACAGTACCACGAGGAACTGCCCACGTTTGGCCAGAGCCCTGCACAAAACTGCACGCTTCCTCAGTCTCCCTCCTTCTCCCAAGAACAGAAGCCACATGAAATGACCCTCATCTCCACAAAAGTGCTCAGCCTTCTCCCCGGCCCCCCTGCAAGTCTCGGCACCTAATTTTTCATCGCGAGTCTGTGGCCCCGTGGGAGCTTTGCCCACAGGCACTCAAGCAGGGCTCCGCCATCATAAGGACTAGGCGCTCGCAACGAGAGCAAAAGTCGGTGCCCTGGGCCACCCTCTGCCTTTCTTCCCTGCCTGAAGAGCTGGTCAGTGGGCAAAAAAACTCAGCCTCCAAATATAACGAAAGAGCGTTTCCTTTCTGACTCATGATGAATCACTCAGAAGGCCAAAGCTCAGCCAAGCCCTACTGCATCCGACCGGCCCCTCGCGGCCCCCGAGGGACGGCAACAGGACTCTCCCCCCCCCCCCGCAAAAGGAAGCCAAGGGCACCCGCTTAAAAGCATACTTAAAGAGGCTGGCCAGGGACCACTCCCGATGACTTTGCCCGCATTCAAGGCACTAAGGGTTCTTAGTGCAATCAGACCTACGCTGCCATCTGGACAGGAGCTTGCAATTTTACATTAAATAACACTTTTGCAATTCCCTTACTCATTATTTTGCGTGTCGGGAAAAGAAGAGAACGCTGCCCAACCAGCAGCTTTTAGGTGCTTTTTAACTCTTCCTGTGAAATTGAAACTGGATCAGATTGGCGTGACCATCTCAACTGGCACCATGGGGAAGCCCTTTAAGTAATTCAGGGTCAGAGATCTAGGAAAAGGAAGGCCGGGTAGTCCAGTGTCAAAACAAATGCGTGTTTTACTACGGTAAACATCCCCTTGTCACAAAAGAGAGGGTAAGCCAGAAGAAGAAGAAGAAGCACAGCCACTTCTGGTGGGTGTGCAAAAGGAAGCCGTCCTGGCTACGGACGGAGAATCCCAGGGAGCTTCTGGCCTCGGCAGCTGGCCTGGAAAGCAGAGGGGTTCGTGGGCTGGATAACTTCCCGGGGCCAGAGGAGCGGGTTCAGTTCCCAAAGGCCCGCTAGGAGAGCCCTGGGCTGGCAGGCGGGGGGTCCCTCTCCTGCCCAAGCTGCTCATGCTAGGCTGGCAGGACCAGAGGCCTGGTGGGTGGCGGGAAGAGCCCCTTCCAGAGAGAAGCTCCCGGTGTTCGGTGTTCGTGAAAAAGGCTTTTCTTCCCCCGGCACATGCAAAGCGATGTTTTTTCATCCAGGCATTAATGAGATGCCTCTCCCCACCAGAGGCTTGGGCGGGTCCCTTCAGCCACAATGAGGAGGAGGAAGTTGCTAACGGACTTCTGGACTTAACTGTTCCAGTGGATCACAACCCCCGGGCTCCACCCAGCAGGGAGAAAGCGGTATCCAGGATGCCCTCTGCACCCACAAGGCACACCTCTGAATTGTGGCCAGAGGGCACCGGAGCAGAGGTCTCCGCCTTCCGAACCCCGGGTAGCACAGCGACAGGTTTCGCCGCATGCCAGGAAGACCTCTAACTGAATCAGTTACGCATGTGTGTGCGCCATCGGGCCATGGGTGTTTCCAGCACAAAGCTGCCCCATTATCTCCCTTCAGGTTGAAAGGCCGCTGAAAGGAAAGCCGTCTTATCTGGCAGGTGCCGAACAGCTGCTGCTGGAGGTGGAGCTGGAGCTGGGCCACACCGCTGCTCGTTCCAGGTTCGCCTCAGCGGCAGACGCGTCTCGACTGTGCGGCTTTGCACTTCTGCCCTGGCTGGGCACAGGCGGGTGGAGGGCTCCCTCTCCAAGGCTTCTGCTTTTCTGCTCCAGCCTTATCCTCAAGAGAAACTTGTTTGCGCATCTCCGTGACAGTCCCATTTGCCGACGGCAGCCGCACAGACAGACACTTCATTAGCTCCCTTTCCCCACCCACCCACCCCACCCCACCCCAAGAAGCCGGCCCTCCCCAACAAGAGGGGGGCCCGGACTCGCTGGCCGGCAGCTCCCACCCGACGTGGGGCTGCAACCCCATGCGCCCGGGGCGTGGCCAGTGCCATTGAGACTGTCTTCTGCTCCCTGCCCCTTCACCCCACTAAACAGCGATCTCTCTGAACTTGGATTCCCCCTCTCCCTGTCCGGATAGGCCGATCCGCCAGCCCTCTGCGGCATAATTCAGCAGGGGAAAGCTGGGCATAGAAAAAGAAATGCCACAGGACTGGGCTTCTTGGCCTGCAGTCTTGCTGCCCATCCACTCTTTTTTTTTCCAGAAATAAGCATTATGAATATTCAACCTGGACGGATCCTGTTCCAAGGCACCCCTGTATTGTCATCCCAGCCCGCGCAACAGCCCTGCAGGGCAGACCACTATGGCCTCTCCCTGGTAGCTGGGTAGCAGAACAGCCGTTGCCCATCTGGCGCCCTCCTGGCTTCCACTCCTGCGGCCCTCGGTTCCACTGGCCCAGATGCCCCTCTCGGATAACCCTCTTGTTTGACTGCTCCGCACAAGACACTAACAGACATCGCCGAGGGCGCAGCTGAACCGCACGCGACTCCCCCGAGGATTCGGATCTCTCCTCCCCTTCGTGGCTGCAAAACGAGGCTGCTCTTCGCTGCACCCAAGGAGAGCCAGGCCCGTTCTGCGGTGAACTGCCCCCAACTGGCTCGTTTTCCCTACGTGCATTGAAGAGCGGGCCTTGGCGCTGAAGGAAGCATCCTGCCACACAGCAGGCTATTTTTCTGCGGAAAACTAGCTCTTGAAGTCAACCACATTTCCCCCCCCCCCCAAATGTTTAAACCGAATCTTGGATTTTATTTTAGGTTTTGCATGCTTGTTAGCCGGCCAGAAGCAGAGAGGTGAACGAGCAACAGAAGCCAGAAAACTGAATCTGAAGGAAAAACTGAATCATAAACCCGCTCTTCTGAGAAGTAACCCTGCAAGTGGTGCCCGAACAAAAGCGGTCGGGGAGGGGGACAAGCAAGCTGTGCTGGGGAGGAACGGAGCCGACGGACGGTTCTGGCCCTTTCCACAGGACCACCGATGCGGAAGGAGCGTGGAGACGTGCCTTCCCCGGAGAAAAGCGCAGACGCTCAGCAAGGGCCGTAGAGCTTAGGGTGCCCTGCGTGCCCTTCACAACCCTCTTGCGAGGCGGGCCAGTAAGAACAAGGGGCTCCCCAGAGCCACCTGTTGGCGTTGATGCCAAAGGAGCTTGTTTCTCCCTGCTAGGACTAAACGTAGGGGCCAGGTCTGGCTGTGCCTTTGAATACTGTCTGCCATCTGGTGTTGAGGGAGGGCCTGGAGGAGCGGTGTTCAGGGTGGTGCAAAGGCTCGAAAAGTTGATGGGAGGGCCGACGGGTGGAATCCGTTGCAAGCGCAGCAGAAGCGCTGAAGCCTCCCGGCTGCCTGGCTTCAAAGCAACGGGAGCATCCTTACAAACCCATCAGGGCTGCAAAGTTAGTCCGGGGCAACAGGGGGGAGACCCACTTGCAGGTCAGCCTCGGTCTTGGGGGCAAGGAAGACAGAGCACGGCAATGGCCTGTTCCAAGGCAGCTGCCACAGCCGGCGTGCACAGATCCGACAGCCCACAACAAGTCCCATCAACTTCACGCTGTGCCTCACGGTCGCTGCCCTCAAAGACCCCGGTCTCAAAACAGCCACGCGGCTTTTCTCCTCCATCACGCAGCTAAGGAGCCTGTGAACAGAGGGCAGGCCGGGACCCATAATCTCCGGTATTATGTTAGTTGGGGCAATGGACTGATTTCAAGGGAGCTGCATTCCACAGACAGCCTGACAGCCAACCTCCTGCCCAGTCCCTGCAGGTGCGAGAGCTGAACAGGGAGCATCTGCATGCGAAGGGAAGGGAAGCGGCAAGAAAAAAGATCTGTTGGAGTTTTCAACTCTGCCCCACGCGCTCTGGGCCAGTCCCGAGGCACGGCCGCCAGCCCCCCACACCCAACTGCTCTCGAGGCTGCCGACCCCTTGTGTACTTTCAGACCTCCCAAGGGCCCTCGCAGAGCGGAGCTGACCGACTCCACGGTTGGGGCAGTCCGTCAAACTCGACCGGCATTGCCCCCAGGCTGAACCATACCCACCTCTTCCCCACTTGGCCCCCGCTGGGGCTCCAAGGGGGCGGAAGGGCAGCCAGAGGCCTCAATCCGCAGGAGCCTGCAGCCTCGCCACCAAGGGCAGGCGGAGAGCATCGTGACGTCCGTGTCGCAGGGATGCTGCGGCGCCCAGAGCCGAGATGCAGTGGGAGGCTTTATGAGGACAACCCCAGTGCCACGGGCGTCTGGCGTCACCCGACAACCTCCGGCCCAGGGACGGCAGGGCGGCCCAAGCAGGAGCCTCTCCCGCTCGTGGTTTTACTCTTAACCAGGCACTGGTCTTCGCAGCTCAGCCAAGGGAGGGAGTGGGCTGGTCAGCGCAAGAACCGGAGACGGTCAGAGAAATCCTGCAAGCGTTCTCAGTCGCAGATTGCCCTTTACTGTCTTGACCATCCAGGCAAGCAGCCCCTTTTCCTCCTCCAGGGTTTTCAGCCAGCCCTCGGCGCCCTGATGCGCCACAAGGGACCCAAGCCATCCACAGGCGATTCCGGAGGGGGGGCCGCCGTATGCACAGTTGCCAGCACAGACCAGGGGGGTGGGGGGCACGTTCCTAGCAGCCCTGACTCTCGGGAGGCGGCTTCTCTTGCAAAGCCCCACGATACCGGGAGAATCTTCAGAATCAAAGCTTTGGGTTGCAAGAAATGCGCAAGTGATGCTGCCAAGTTGAAAATTCACAAAAAAGTTGCAGCCAGGCCCATCAGGGAACGGGGCTGGATTGCAGCAAAGGCCCCTCCTCCTGCAGCTCTGGAGGCCAGGAAGGCGATGGCCGTGGCTGCTGTTCGTCCCCAGCACCTGCTCTTCAGGGCCAGCTGACCCCCCCAGGCACGTGATCCGCCAGTCTTAGAAACCCAGGTACGAAACTCTTCAGGACTTGGGGAGCGGTTCAGTGACTCCGCAAGGTGGCCCCGGCCTCCGTGGCGAGGGAGCCAAGACGCAAGGGGCCGAGGCGGCTGCCTTTCCCAAGCTGGCAGTCCTCCAAACAGGCTGGGCGGAAGCCGCCAGAAACCCCAGCCAGCTCGGTTAAAGGCCAGGTTTGCCGCAGAACTGAAACCGGAACCGGGGTTTCCAGTTGCCTTTACCACGCAGGCCAGCTGGGGCAAGAACTTTGGGCGAGGAGCCAAACGGGGTCTTCTCAAGCCTTGGGGAGGGGCCACCCTCGTGCCTGGAAGGAAATGGAGTCCTCCGGGCCCTGGTGGGGTCTGCGGTGCCCGGCAAATGGCGTGCCACAGAAGGATCCTGGGACTGCACACAGCGTGGAGCTCAGCCTCCGTTCCTGCTGCTGCTGCTGCCTTGCAACAGGCGGTCCTCCCAGGCCATCTCGGGGCTCCGGGCGGTCCCTTCTGGCAGGCTGGGCAGAAGAGCCGCTGGTGTCTCTGTCCAATCCCGTCACTCCCGCTTTGGGGCGAGACACCCGCCTCACCTGGCTGGGACGCCCGGGAAGCATTCCTTGGGGCCCGGCAGGGGGCAGGCAACGCGTGCCATGCAGGAGCCCCGCCCGCAGCTGGGGACTAGCGTGGGCTCCCACCGGGTACTTTCGCGGGCTCTCGCCCAGGCGGGTGGCCCTGCGTGCGCGAGGGGGAGCAGGGCTGATCGGACGCTCTTACAAGGACCAGTACAAGGACCAACCCGGTTGCTTCGCCAGCACCAACGATGCCGGCCCGGGGGGCCGCTGCGCGTCGGCAGCCCCGGGGAGTTCGCTTGGACCCACCCCAAGCGGCCCCGCCCGGAGCTCGTCGCGCCCTTCGGCCAACCGCGAGAAAGCCCCTTCCGGGGCGCAACGCCCGGCCTCCGCCAGGACGCGGAACGGCCGCGAAAGGAGGGGCGGCCCCTCCTGAGCGCGCCGCGGAGACGGATGGACCTCCCGAAGCTCGCGCCTTGCCCTGGTCGCCCCCCGCCCCGCCCCGCCGAGACGGTTCGGACCGCCCGCGCGCCGACGGGAGAGGCCGAGCCGCGAGCCCGGAGCCCCTTCCTCGAGGCAGCGCCGAGGACCCCCAGTCCCAGGAGGAGGCGGGCGGAGGGCGCCTCTCCGCCCCGCGAGCCCTCGGCGGGCGAGGGCCACACCGAGCTCCCTCAGGCCGGGCGGTGGACGGCGGAGCATCCCCGAGCGCAGCCGGAGCGCCAGGCCGGGGCCGGACCCGGGCGGGCTCCGCGTGCGGCTTCTCCCCCAGGGCACCCCCGCCGCCGCCTCCTCCCGCCGGCCCGGGCCCCGAAGAGGCAGCCTGGCCGAGTCCCCCCCCCCGCTCACTGCCCCCCGCGCGCACTCACCATGGCCGGGCGACGGGCCGATCGCCGCGCCGGGTCCCGCGGCTCAGGGCGCAGCAGCCCAAGCGCCGCGACGGAGAGCTCGGCGGAGCGGCCGCGCCATGCAGGGAGCCGGACTGGAGCCGCCCCTCGCCGGGGATTTGGAGCCGGGCCGAGGGGGCGGCTCCGCGCGGCGCTCCTCCCGCCGCCCCGGCGCGCGCTTGCCCTTGCCTATACAAGGCTCGGTCCGGCCGCGCGCCCCCGGGGCCGCCTCGCCCCGGCCAGCCCCGCCCACGCGGGCCGTGCGCCGGGACCTCCTCCCCGTCCTTCCCGGGTTTCGCTGTGCGTTGGCCCCACAACAGCCTTGCGGGGTGGGCCAGGCCGGCCCGAGGGCTCCGGGAACCGGGATAGGTTGGCACGACCCAGCGGAGCCCGGAGCAGCCGCGGGACTCCCCCCGGGAGCTGCTGAGCTCGCGGCGCGGGTGGGCGTCCGGGCAGCACAGCCGACGGGCCTCGGGGCGCCGCCTCCGGCTGGCTGTGGTCGCCCTCCCTGCCAGGACCGGCCCGCCCAGCGCCCCCCCGCTGCCCCGGCAGTGCCGGCGCCCGGCTGGCGGGCGGGCGGGCCAGCAGCGGCCCCTGGCGGCCGTGGCCGCAAAAGCAGGCGGCCTTCCTTCGGCTGGGGGCGAACCGCCTCTTGCGCTGCCCCTTTGGAGCCCCAGAAGTCCTCCGGGCAGCGAAAGGGGAGCCGGGGGTCCCGCCCCCGCTCTTTCGGGCGCCCAGCGCCCCCCTCGCCTCGGGGCCCCTGCAGCCACCTCCCTCCCCCAGGCCCCCTCCTCCCGGGCAGGGGGCACAATGTCTGCCAGCAGCGGCCCCCAGGCCAGGCCAGGCCAGCTCCTGCCGGGTTGCATCCCCACCTGGGAGTCCGGGGCGCCCTTGGACGGCTTTAGTGGGGGCAGCCAAATCCTTTACTGGACGCGAACCTGCGGTAGCTAGCAGACTTTGCAGGGGGGCATTCTTCCTCTTCCTCTCCCTCTCCCTGCAGCTCTTTGGAGGGAAACGCTGGTGGGGTCGGCTCCCGCTTGCCTCGGTTGTCTCGAATATGCTGCTCCCTATAAATAAGTTTTTTTCCCTCTCTCTCGAGGAGGGCCTTGCTTTGTGGAGGATGAGATGGAGGTTGCCATAGCGACCGCGTCCTGGCAACAGCTCGCGGCGGCTTTGCTCCTCCCTCCTCCCTTCCTCCCTCCCTCCCTCCCTCCTCC
Source organism: Charina bottae (assembly GCA_023362775.1). Taxonomy (NCBI): domain Eukaryota; kingdom Metazoa; phylum Chordata; class Lepidosauria; order Squamata; family Charinaidae; genus Charina; species Charina bottae. Next base: position 23,617,673 of record JALMGJ010000010.1, on the reverse strand, counting down.
AGGACGGGGGCAGGAGGCCCTGCCAAGAGGAGGTGGAGGTCCGCAGCAGCATCAGCACCCGCCGCGCAGCCCCAGCCGGGGAGGGCAGGCCATGCCCTGAGGCATGCCCCCCCCCCGCCTTCCTCGCCAGCCTCTTGGGGCAGCCGCAGCACTCCTGCACATCCGGAAGGGGGGCCGCGGAGGAGTGCCCGATGCTTAGGCAAGGGTCTGGGGCAGCGCTGCCCAGACGGCCCCAGGTAAGAGGGGGCTCGGGCAGGGCGCTTCCTCCCCTCTGTCTCGGACGGTGGGGCCGTCCCCGGGCTATTTCGGTCCTTCCAGCCGCCACCCCCGCTTCCTCAGGTGAGCGGGCATCCGACCACGCACGGCACGCCCCGCGCCCTGGCGAGGACAGAAGCAAGAAGCCGAGGGGAGGGGACGGGGGAGGCTTCTGCTCCAGAGATGGGCAGGCGCGCGGCAGCCCCCCCCCCCCCCCGCGATGTTCCCGAGGGCGATGCTCTTCCCTCCGAGCTCTCAAGTTTGAGGTGTTGGGAACAGCATCATGTGGAAAGCTGTCGCCAGGGCTCTGGATGCAGCTGTGGCATGTGGTGCTGTGAGTTGTTGAGCTGCCTTTGGGGAGGGGGGGATCTTCCGAGGGAGAAACAAAGGCCTTTCAGCGTTATGGTGGCCCTAAAAATGGGGGGAAGGGCAGCGATGGGTCTTCCTGGGGGGATCAGCGCAGCGCAGCCAGGTCCAGGGAGAAGCAGGAGCGTGAATTGGGGTGGGGGTGGCGGGGGGGGGTGGCCGTTTGGTGCTTTCAGACAATCTCCCTCTTCTCACCTCTTTGCTCCTTGGCTGTTTTGCAAAGGTTTCCTGGGTTGCATACAAAGCTGCCTTTTCAGGCTGGAAATGGGCATTTTGACGCTTGAGGGAGGATGTCCCAGTGCCCCTCCCTCAAATAATGGACGGGAAGGCTTCTTGGCGCTGGCCTGGCCGGGAGGGACTTTTTGGAGGCCAAGTTTATTCTTGACAGTGGCAGATGCCCGTTTCCAAGGCTGTCCTCCCACAGCAGGCGAGGGGATCACCCTTCGCGCTGTGCGTGCTTGGACGTCGGCCCGGCCGGCTGAGCGGGGGACCAGCCTGAGGAATTTCAGGCACTCTGGGCTGGTGGGCGATGGGGTAGACCCTCACGTGGGGATGCTTCCAGGGGCCAACTCGTTGTTGTTGGGGAGACTTGGGGAGCTAGCTGGGCGTATCAAAACATGCCCTCCTGCCCTTCGGTTCTGCATGCTTTGCTTTAGAGAGAGGCTGTGAAGATGCCGGACAGGCGTCCCACTTAGACAAGGTGTAGCCTTTAATACAGGCATTTTAGCAACCGGCCCACCGGTGCCATGAATTCGGCACTGCTGCCTTAATAGACGCACCCCCAAACAGGCAGTTAGAAAAGTAGGAAAAACAGAAAGGGCACCAGCAACTGGCAGGGGCCAAAACAGCTGCTGAAAAGGGTGCCCAAGGAAACCCGTCTTCAAGGGGTATCCAAACCAGCCTGCACTGGCCTTTAGTTTCCATCATCCCAGCAGCTCATAAGGCCCCAGGCTGGCTGGGGATTTGAGGAGTTGGGCCCCCGTTGATCTAGCGGTCCCCTGGAGAGCTAAGCACCCCCCCCCCCGTTCGTGGCACGCTGGCAAGGCAAGGCCCACCTGGCCTCAGTTCCTGCCATCCAGCCGGGGCTTCAGGTGGCCCTTGGTCTCCTGGTGGCCCTAACAGCAAGACAGCCTGCTAAAGTTTGGGCAGATCGACCCGGACGGGTGGATGACAGTCGCCGGCGCACCCCTCCCTCCGGCTGGGCTTCGCCTGGGCCCTTTTGGGTGCTGAGGTTCCACGTCACAGATTCTGGGAGGGGCTCCTCCATGTCAGGACCTGGTAGCCAAATCAAGGAAGGGAGAGGGCCTGCCCCTTGGGGACTGTCCCTCCTTCCTGCACCCCCCCTTCCTCCCCCCCTTCTCATCTCGCGGCCCCCTCCCCTCCCTCCAACCAACTCGGAAACCACCCTCCGCCAAGGCTCCTTCTCCCCTCCTCTGCTTGGCCGAAGGCTCTTCCCGCGACTCAGGTGGGTCCCTTTGCTCTGCCCCCCCACCCCACCCCCCAGGATCCCAAAGCGAAAGGCTGATAGTGCCTCCAACCCTAGGAACGCCATTCAAAAACTACCCCAGCAGGAGATGCCCGGGTATTCTTTCCCCTGCGTTTACTCCCTCTTCCAGGCCACACGGGATGCGTTCCTCCTTCCAGTCTGGAAGCCCTTGAAGTCGGGGTGGGCCCTTGTCCTCCGGGGTGTCCTGCTGACACCCCGCCCCCCCTGGAGGCTCCCCCCCTGGCTCTTGTGTTTTTGCGTTTGTTTCTTAGACGCATGCCCCATCCTTCCTTCCAGGATCTTCAGGCGGTGTTCGCTGGCTCCCTCCCCCGTTTTTTCCACCCTTGTAGATGAGCCTTTCTTGAGAAAGTCCCTCGAGACTGGAGAAAATGCTCCTGCAATGGCCCTGGGGGTTTTACTCCCCCTCCAGCCCAGCCGGCTCTGAATTTGCTGAGCCTCCCCTTGCAAAGTCAGCATCTTCCGCTCCCCAGAATGTGTAACTTGCTCATCTTTTGCAAAACATCCTCGAAGGATGGGAACTCCCGAGGAGGAAAAGGAGATGGGCTGCAAGTCGGAGAAGGCTCATTTTTCCTGTTGGCCCCAGGAAGGCCACAGGGGGGGCGGGGCTGGTCAGGGCTGGAGCAGGAAATAGGAGCTGTCTGTCTCCTGGGGCGGCCTGACTCCGTCCCTCCTGGTCCTGATCCTCCAGAAGCACCTTGGACTACAACTTTCGTCCTTCCACACTGGTAGACTAATATCCTTCAGCCTGGCTCCACTTTCTTCCACCAAGCTGTGGGATGCTCCCCCGCTCCCTCCCTCCCTTTTCCGACTGACCCTCCAGCCTTCAGCATAACATTTGATCCTTGGGATGGATCCGGAATGTCTGAGCCTCCCGGGCAAGCCGGCTCTGTTCACAGGCTGCTCTTCCCCCAACAGGCATAAATCCGTGGAAAGAGGGGATGGCACAGAGAAGCCCGAACTTCTCAACACTCGGCCCAACCGAAAGGTACCCCAAGGAGGGCGGGGGGGGGGGAGGAGGGTGTTTCTGTGGGTTCTGCCCAGCAAGAAGGGCATTATGACGGGAGGACCCGGGACACTTCCCGGCTGGGCAGGCTGCTCATCCCACTTGCGGGCTTCTGGTGGCTGCCCCACTCCTGGCCTTGGCTTGAGGCCGGAGGGCGGACCCTGGAGAGGTCCAGCGCCTGCCCGGCCGTAGCAGAAGCCGGCCAGAGCTCTGGCAGCTGGGCTGGAAGAGGGGGTCACTGGGACATCAGTGGGCGGCTGGGCGGGGAGAGGGGAGGCTGCTCCGGCCCCCGCCCCGCTGCTGCCTCTCCGTTGCCCCCTCCCGCTCCAGACGGATCCGGAACTTCCCGCTGCACAGCCAGGCCCTGACGGCGGTTCCCCTGGGCTCGGCACGCCTGGTGGACCAGCTGGAGGACCGGATCCTCAGCCATGAGAAGACGACAGCCGCCCTGGTGGAGCACGCCTTCCGCATCAAGGAGGACATCGTCTCCACGCTGCACCGGATGCAGAACAAGGGGGGCGGCGACCGGCTGGCCAGGCAGCTGCTGGAGGAGCACATCCGCAACATCACCGCCATCGTCCGGCAGCTGAACCGGGACATCGAGGTCAGTGGCGGCTCCTCTCGGTGGCTGCCCGAGACAGCGCACGCTCACCTCCCGTCTTTTCACTCACGAGCGCGCGCCCGCTGAAGTGCCTGCCGCGGAGCAGCCCCGACTGGCACAACCCACGGGAGGGCAAGAGCCCTTTTCCCCCTTTCCGCCCTTCCCCCATTTTGTAAGAACCGCAGGCTCCTCTAGAGCAGCGTTTCTCGACCTCGGCCACTTCGATTCCCAGAATCCCCTGAGGCTGAGAAGCCCTGCTCCAGGAGAAGCGCCTGGCTGGGAGCGCAAAGGCCCCGCTCGCCCATTCCTCGCTTCTGCTGCGGCCAGACCTGCGCCAGACTGACAGCCCGAGCGAGGCACGAAGGCCGGGCCCTCTCCCCCCGCCCGTGTGTCTTTGGTGCTCTGTTTCGCTTTGTGCTCCCAGACAATCTTGCCTCCACGCCTTTTTCGAGATGGCCATGCAATACGCAGGAAGCCCCAACCACTCCCCCTGCCCCCTCTCCCCCCTCGAGGCACTGTGGGGCGGATTCATTCTCACATTCCCTGCGCTTCTAATGTCAGGTTCTGCAGGAGCAGATACGTGTCCGGGATAACCTGAGTTATGGAACAAACTCGACCCTGAAGAGCCTGGAGATGCGGCAGCTGTCTGGCCTGGGGGACCTCCGAGGGCGAGTGTCCAGGTGAGACTCCCCGAGGCCCGAAGCCAGGTCCCCTCTTTGGGGGAGAGGAATCTCGGTGGGCAGGCGGAGGGCCTTTCCTGAACCCGACGGTGAGGAAGGGCTGGGGAGGCAGGCAGGGGGTGCTGGGGGCCGCAGTCCTAACCCTGCCGATGGGCGCCAGGGTCGAGAAGGTGCGTGGAGGATCGGAGCCTCTGTGGGCCGTCGGGGGCCCTGGAGAAGGACCGGCCGGCCCGGTGTCCAGCCCGCGTCTGTTACGCACAGACAGATGCACAAAAGCCACCGGACACGGCAGCAGCAGCTTCAGACCGTCGGCTGCAAACTGATTTCAAATGGGTCTGTGCCAAAGAACGTATTTTTTACTTGGCCATCCTGAGGAACCCTTTTGAACAGAAAAAAGGTGCATCCTGGGGCTCCGCCCTTACATGCTCCGGGCTCCTGTCGATGGGCAGGCGGTGGTGGATCTCCCTGGCGAGTGTGTGTGTGCGCGTGTGGTGAGGAGGTGACCCAGGTTGGGTCCGCTGGCTCCAGGCCGTCCCTCCCCCAGCAGTCTGCCCTGCGGGTCCCTCCCCTCCCCCCCCCCCCCCAATGGATGTGAGAAAATTTCCTGCCCTGTTGATTGGGGGGAGCTTATTTTGGAAATATTTTTGCTGACTTCCCGGCCCCTCTTGCTTTCGGTCCAAGGTGAGTCGGCGGCTTCTTAGCGTGATGTCGTTTTGCTCGCTGGGTGCCAAGACCTGCCTTGCTCAGCCCTTCCACCAAACCCCGAAGTCTGGGACCGGTTGCCCTCGTGACTCTCTCTCCCTCCCGTTTGTCCCCCAAATCCGCTGCCTTGCTCATCCCTGCGTGCCTGAGCTGAAGCCTGGGTTGCAAGCCGAAGGGCGGGTGCGGGGCGCGGCCCCTCCGCGGCCATTTCCGGCAGCGACTCTCCCTTCTGTCCGTTCCAGATGCGACGCCGGCCTGGCCAGGGTGTCCGCAGAGCATAAGGTCACCTACGAGAGACTTCAGGGCCTGAGTAAAGAGCAGCAAGCCACGAAATTGATCCTGGAGTCCAAAATCAAAGAAACAGAAATACAAGTAAGGGGTTGGAACCGACGGATCGCCCATCCTCTGCCCGGGGTGTGCGCTGTCGCCCCTCGGACCGGCTTTTGAACTGTAAAAGCATCAGGGAAATCGGGACCCTTCAAACCAGGGTGCCAAAGCAGCTTGGGTGACACAAAGCCCTCGTTCAGAAGTGGGTCTGGCCTTTGGCGATCCTGAATGGGCGGGAATTGCCCAGAAGGCAATTCCTCCCTGCTTACCCCGGGAGGGGCGCTTCAAGAGCCAGGCGTCGCACAGACCCAGAAAAGCGAACCGATCGTCTGCAGCGGCCCTTTTCATCCGATGAGGGCTGGTCTGGGGCCCTGGGCCTGGGCAGGACCTGAGAGCGGCTCCCATCCCACACCCTCCTGGTCCGCTGGCATGGTGGGGTCTCTCTTCTTGCACCCAGAGAAGCCGGGGGTGGGGGGTTGAAGCAGAAGTTCAGGAGCGCACCCGTGAACGAATGACGGCCTCCCTGAGCAAACTCAGCACAGTGCATTTCCAGGCCCAATTCAGGTCACTTTTATTTTTATTTATTATTTAAATTTATATGACTTAAATTTATTTTATAGCTTTTTTTGGGGGTAGGGCAGGATCGAAAGTCACCCCCCCCCCCCCGCAATTCTCTGGTGGCCAAACCCTCTCTGGTAGGAAGGCTATAAATGGAGGCTTCGTTTCTGAGATGGCTTCGGTTGCTATGGGAAACGTGATAGCGAGGGAACACAGTTTCTTTTCACATTCTTGGATGCTGCAGGGCTCCAGTATTCTTGTTGTCACTGCATAAGATGGTTAGGAACGTGCTAGGTGACTGGTTTATTTATGTTGCTAACTGAGGAAAGGTGGGGTGTCAAATAATAAAGGAGGAGGGTGGGATCTTAGAGGCACCCCGGGTCCATTCTGGGCTGGGCGCCTCCAGGACAGTCGCCCGCCGGCCACGGAAAGGCCGCATCCTCCTCCTCCTCCGGAAGACCGCTCCTGCAGGCTTGCCTGCCCTGCCAAAGCCCCCTCACCATCTGGGAAAATGGTGGCAAGGAAATCATTCTATAAAAACGCATGAAATCATTTTCTCCACGCATTGCTCAGCAGCCCTCGGTCTGCATGAGTCAGTACGGAACAGGGATCCCGTGCCAGTCCAGCACATCGGATCTTACCCATCTGCGGCTTTCCCGCGTCAGGAAAAAGGCTGTCAAATCCCTGGCGGACGGAGGGAGTGCTCCTTTGGAATTTATTTTTGGAATCCCCCCAGCTCGGATTCAGTGTCGGTTGTACTGTGGTGGATCTTGCCTGCGGGACATTCTGCAGACGTGCTGACTGACGGATTGTTTTCCTAGACTTCTCCCGCCAACCGCAGCCCCCCCCCCCCCCGTCGATCCAGCGGGCCCTTGGAGCGAATGCCCAGCCCCTGCCGAGAGAAGCCTTGTGCAGCTGTGGGGCTTCCCCCCATCCCCCTCCCCCCCCCACACATTCTTTTGGCGCTCGAACCGTGCAGTGCAGACAGTGAGCCCCAGGCGCGCATGCGCTGCTGCTGCTGCTGCTTCGGCTGCACGTGGGCGCAGCAGGAGCCATCCAGGGAGCCCCCAAAGCCGCCGAGGCTCGGTCTGCGTCTCCCCCGCTGGCTGGCCGGGGTTCGTGGGAGTTGCAGTCCAACCCCCCGGAAGCGCTTCCTCCGGGAGAACGCCCTTTCCTTTGTGGGCAGGTGGGCTTGGTCAGAAGCAAGGCCGGCCCCCCCTCGCAGGGAAGAGACCGAGGGTCCCAGCAATGGTTTGGGGAAGTGGGACGGAGTGGCCACCAAGGACAGCCTAGTTGAGAGCCGAGGGCTTTTCAGCCAGCCTAGCCTGGTCTGTCTTGGGAAACTGGAATGAAGTGCAGAAGAAGCCGTAATCTGGCTTTTCTTCCCTGCCAGATTTCTCATCTTTTGAGCAGAATTGAGCAATCCGTGATGCAACAAGATGCTAAACTCAAGCTGGCCTACAAAGAGAGCAGCCAGCAGCTCCGTCTTCTGGACGCCAAGTAGGTCCTCCCCCCGAGGGCGCACACCGATCCCCCCCCCCCCGTTGCGGCAGGGCCACGCTGGTGCCGCCCTCAGAAGCGTCCCCAAACGCGTATCTGGGGAAGGGGATTCGGCCCCGGTCGGAGCGACTCCCCAGCTACCCCAGCGTTTTGCTTGAGCCTTGCGAAAGGCATGAGCAAATCCTCTATGCCTTTCGCTGGTTCTGCTTAGGGGGTGTCGCTTCAGACCAGGGCCTGAATTGTGTCTGTCCCGCTAGATTACAGGAGGCCATCGATCACCTCACTGGCCAGATCTCCTCTGCCCGTAGCGGGATGGAGCAAGAGCAACAGCGCTTTGAGAAGGAGTTTCTGGAGAAGATAGACCACCTCTCTCTGGCCATCAAGGAGAAGAGCGTACGTTTCCCGTCTTCTTTGGCCCCCGAGAAGCCTCCCCGATCCTGGGGGAGGAGGAGGGCTCGGTTGCGCCTGGGGCCGGTCGCGGGCGTTTCCTGGCGCAAACAGGCGGAGAGGCGCTTAGGCTGGGTTCACTTGTCACGAGGCCATGGTTTGCTTTAACCAAGGTTTGTTGGGACAGCAGTGATTCCCTGGCCTCACTCAAGATGCCAAGATGTAAACAAGTTGACTCCTTGCCAACCCGATCCCCACCGGACTCGAGGCTCTCCTCAGAGCAGATGGGAAGGGACCGTTTCCCGCAGGGAGAATGAGTCCTCCTCTGCCCTGGGGGAGCCTGGCACTTTCCGGGTGCTCCCAGGGCCCAGAAGAAGACCCACAGGACGGGGCAGATGGAGGAAGGCCTAGAAGGTCACCTAACTGCGAGTCTCGCCCGGTATGACCGCAGGAAATGGACAGCAGAGCCCTGGAGATGCAGCTGAGCGAGATCCACGGGAAGCTGGAGAAAATGGAGGCTGTGCAGAAATTTGCAGCCCAGGAGCAGGAGGCGAAGCAGTCCGAGGACAAGATGAGCGTCCAGCTCAGCAAACTTCAGACCGATTTCACTGAGGACATCAAAGAAGTCAAGGCAGAGGTCAGCGCTGGTAAGGAGAACAGGGGGGCATCCCAGCCAGTACAGGGGCCATGGGGGGCCCTCGGGGGTTAGCAGAGGGTGACGGGATGGCCCTGTCCCGGTTACGTTGCTAGGACATCTCCCCGCGTGCCCTTCCTTCGGGCCGGAGGGCAGTCTGTTCCTGCGCCCGGAAGAGAAAGGCCCGTCCCAGGCGAGGCCGACTGCTTCCCCGGAAAAAGGGTGGCAAAGGGTGTCCTCTTCCTCCCTCGTCAAGGACTCACCACCATCTACGAGAGCATCGGATCCCTGCAGCAGGTCCTGGAATCGAAAATGAAGCTGGACAAGGAGGAGCTGCAGCAGCAGATCGAGCAGATGAAGTGAGGGGGGGAGCCTCGGGGAGCTTTCCGAGTCAGGCGGCCACGCAGCGAAGGGTCCTCCTCCCTTTGCTCCAGGCTGGCTGGCCCCGTGGCCACTCCCTGTAAATAAGCGGCGCCAGGCGTGGGCAGCCAGACACGTCCTATGAAAGGGGAGCCCTGCGAGGGCCACGGCCGTGCCGTTCTGGATCTCAGCCCCCTGCTTCCTTCAGTCGGGGGAAAGCCTCGTGATGCCATAGGTTCCAACGTGCCAAAAGACCCAACAACCTGGGCCAGGAGACGGGTCAGTGGAGGAGGCACTGGAACCCAACTCCCTTTGCTTGGAGCGCGACTGAGACCGTCTGCAGCTGGTAGGTGGGTGCCAACCAAGGAGGGAAGGGGGCCATCGCCGGGAGCATCCTCTGGGCCAGAAGCTTGCCGGCCGGCCGGTGGGTCCCACGGGTTCGATGGCTCCTTTGGCTTCCACCAACGTACCTGCCAGGCGTGAAGGAGTTGGGACACGTTCCAAGAACGCCCTGCTGGAAAGGCTTGTGGCTTTTGCCCGCTTGCGCTTCCACACAGTCTGTGAATCCCATTCTGCTCGGCGCCTCTCTCTGCCCGTTCTGCCCATTCCCTCCCTCCCTCCCTCCCTTTTGACTTCTCTGGACGCCTGCTCTCCGGGACCGATCCTGCTCCTGCTCCTGCTCCGGCCCCGGCCCACGTGCCCATGGAAGGCCTCGTGGCTGCTGCTCTGACCGCCTCTGCCCTCTGGCTCCAGAACTTCTGGCTTCCCTGCCGCTGTCTCGCAGCCCTGCCAGCATCGCCCTGCTCCCCCGCCTCCCCTTCCGTGGGCATCCCAGCCGGTCACCGCCAGAGTGCTCCCCCTGCGCCCAGGGCCTGGCCCGGCCCGGCCCGGCGGCATCTCCCCAAACAAGGACCAGGCGGCTGCAGATGGTGGCCAATCCTCGCTCCGTGTCCGAGACCCGCCACCCTCGCTACTCGCAGACCTGGCCCCGTGTGAGGCGGCATCTGAGGTTCGCAGCAGAATGCCCAGCATGTGGCCTGGGGGATGGTAGCGGCTTTTCGGCTCCCGCGCCCCCCCATCTCCGGTGCCGAGAGTCTCCCCCTCCAGGGTCAGGCCTCCGCCGCAGCAGCGTCGCCCGCCCTCCTCCTCCAGGATCCGTCCAGCAACAGGTACCGTTGCCCTTTTTGGAAAGCGTGAGGCTCCTGCTGTTGGAATCCCCCAGGCTCCAGCCCAGCCCAGCCCACGGGCCTTTCGGGGTCCGGCTGACCAGGTGCCAGGGAGGGCAGGCAAATCCAGGGGTTTTCCCCCTGGGTGCAGGGGGCTCGGACTGTGCCCCCAGGAAGCTGGTCCCCGGGTTTTTCTTCAGGAGCCTATTTGTTCTGCCTTCACCTGGAGCCGAGATGATTTCGTACAGGCGTTTAAGCAAACTGGTATTTTCACAAAATCACACTCCTCACTTCATTACACCTCTTTCTCGGTTTGCATTTTGTCGAGATAAGATTCTGGTTTTGTAATGTCGCGGTGGAGAATCTTGCCGTGTTTTTCTCAGAAAGTTAACCTCATACAGATATGAGCTAAACTGGTAAAATGCAGAATACTGTAATAGAAACTCTTTGCACCAAAACCACATCCATCCCATGACATTCAGCCCCCTCCCCCAAACATTCAGCTGGGGCGGGGGCATTGAAGAAATAGATGTTTAGCCCTTTCCCTAAAGGAGAAATGCATGGATTGGGTTCCATCCATTTCCTACATTATAACGGTTTTTCCTGGACTGCCCCTCGGGCAGCGGGCCCAGCTCAGGGAGGCCCACAAGGCTTTGGGCACTGTTACGACATTACTTCTTACAGTCATGCTTTAAAGAACTTCAAACATGCTGGTTCAATTAAATCTCGTGTGTTTGCAAATCTCCCTCTCCCCGGCCTGCTTGGCGAATCCAGAGGTTCCACCGCAGCAGAGGCCCGGCAGACGCGGTGACTGGCTGAACCGGCTCCGGTGGGCTGGCTCAAAGCCCCTCGATCTTTCCATCGACACTCGGTTGCCTTTCCTAATCTTAGAGACCTTATATGGCGTCCGAGTAATTCACGGGGAGTCCCTCTTTCTCGGCGGGACCCGCACCGTGTAGTGATTTTAGATGGGGGGGCTGGAGCCCCCCTTCTGAGTGGCCGCTTTCGATGACACTCAGTCCGTGCAAACTGTGGCTCACTCTGAGCGGAGAAAGTTGCTCAGGTCTGGTTCTCTTCTCCTTTCGTTGCAGAGATGCGGCAGCCCCGGCGTGCACCCCGGCACCCCACTTCCTTGTGCCCGGAGGATGCGACCACCGCTCCCTCCTTGCCACCAAAGATGGATCCGACAGAACGTCCTAATGGCCCCCGCTTAGCCAGCCGTCCAGGGAACGCTCCGCCTGCCACATCTGACGCGGCAGGGCCTTGCCCGCTGCCCACCGTCCTGAACCCACCGGAGCCAAGGCCTGGGCCATGACCTCCGGCCAGCACCCCTCTCCCTCTCGCGTCGCTCGAGAAGGGGGAAAACGTTCGCCTGTGAACGGAAGGTCTCTCTCTCCGGAGGGACGAAGCTCATGCTGGGTCAGCCTTCCCTGCCCTGCTGGGGCTACGATTCCCAAATCCCCGCTTCCCAGCCAGCGTTCTGGAGGGCACCAGCCTGGGCAGGTGGAGCTGCGCTTTGGCCTCGCCAGGGCAGGGCCAGCCCCCAAGAGGGTCCCGGTTGACCCGACAGGAAGCAGGCGGCCCCGGGAAACGTCTGCCGCGCGCTCGGCATTGCCGGGCTCCGCGCAAACCCCGTCTCCGTCCGGTAGTCCAAATGCTTCGGCGGCGCTTGGACTAGCTTTGGGCGGGATCCGTGTGCGCTCGTAGCTGAGCAGTGGTTCCCCCCCCCCCCATATCCTCGTTTCCTGGCTGCGCCGTCAGTGCGCCAGACAGGCTAGGCCTGGGCGACACACCGTAGGCATCCTTCCCTACGTGCATCCGCTGAAAAGTCAAATTAGAAAAGAATCTGATTCATCCACAGTAATGACGATGAATAAATTTCTCCAGGTATTCCTTAAATGTCTTCTTGAGAGCAAAGTATATACACGTAGGTAGGTATTTTTAGCTATTTAACAAATACACGGGGCAAGGATTGGAAAGTGCCCACCAGCCTTTTATAAATAAGCAAATAACAATTTCTTGGTATCGTCAAGTTTTTAATAGTGAAAAGGAAATAAGGGGAGGGGGGGAATAGATCCGATATTTATAGTTTTGAAGGATGTTTTACTGTAAAACTTTGTGCAATTCACCACGTGCCCGGTGTAAGAACTGCAAGTGGATTCCTCGGCCTTCGCGTTTTACCTACGGTTTCTGTTGGAAGAATTTTTTAAACTGAATAAAAGTGAACGTTTCTCGGCACCTCCTGGACGCCCCGTTTCTTGCCCAGACGCGGTACGTTTCCCGGCGGCCCCCCGCCCCCCCGGCGGCCTCCCGAAGGGCTGCCGGGAGCGGGGCGCCCCTGCCCGCGTCGAGGGGCGCCCCCCTTCGGGGCCCGCTCGCAGCGCCCCGTCCGGGCAGGGCAGCGCAGGCGGCGCCGCGGGCAGGCTCCTCCGGCGGCGGCGCGGGCGCTCGGCCGGGCTCCTCCTCGCCGGGGCTGAGCCGGGCGCCGCGGCCGGAAGAGCTCGAGCGGGCGGAGCGAGCAGCGCGCCAGCCAGCCAGGGGCGGCGGCGGGGCGCGATGCCGGCGGAGGCGGCGGGCGGCGGCGAGGCGGAGGGGGCGGCGGCGGCGGAGGGGCCCCCGCGGCTGTGCGGCTACCTGCAGAAGCTCTCCGGGAAGGGCCCGCTGCGGGCCTTCCGCAGCCGCTGGTTCGCCTTCGACGCGCGGCGCTGCGCGCTCTGCTACTACAAGGGCCCGCGGGAGGCGCTGCCGCTCGGCCGCCTGGAGCTCGCGCACGCCGCCTTCCGCCTCCACGCGCCGCCCGCCGGCCCCGGCCCCGGCGAGGAGCAGCAGCAGCAGCAGCGGGCGGCGGCGGAGGAGGAGCGGGAGGAGGACGGCGCGCCCGGGACCGCCTTCGAGGTGCACAGCCCCGGCGGCAACGTGGCCGTCCTCCGGGTGAGCCGCCGCGCCAGACGCTCCCGGGCCCGGCTGCAGGCCGGCGGGCGGGGGGCTCCGGGGACGGCGGGGGCTCTTGCCCTCGCAGCCCCGGACCGGCGCCGCCGCCGCGCCCAGAGGGAGCCCGCGAACCCCCAGGGAGAGGGGCCGGGTCAGCCCCCCCTCTTTAATTTCTCCCCCCGGGAGAGGGACGGGGGGCGCAAAGCCTCCCTCGCCTGGCCCAGCCGTGCGCCCCCGACCCCGGGGGAACTGCGGCTGGCTGCCGACCGGAGCGTCTCCCGTTCTGCAGAGAGCGAGGTGGCGGTGGGCAGGGCGGTGCCAAGGAGGAGGGGCGGCCGCCCTGGTGCCCCCTCCTGCGCAGAGCCCTGCCCGGTGCTCGGATCGCTTCCCGTGCCCACCTGGCCAAATCCCACGTGGAAGGGGCCAAGAAGGGCTCGCCGCGGAAGCTGGTTAATGATTGGCCCGGCGACCGATGGGCGAGCGCGGGGGCAGAATAAGCCTGCGCGAGGGGACGTTCTCTGTTTGCTGTTCCCGAGGCGGCTCTGCTCGGGGTCAGCCCCCATGGGCGACTGTCAGGTCCCGGGATTAGGACCGAGGTGCGCTTCTGCCCCTCCCCCGTTCCCTCCTGCGAAATCCAGCGTTTTGCCCCAATGATTTTTGTGGTAGTCAGAAAACTGCAAAAATGGCTGTATTATGAAGAGTGAGCGGCTTTTGCGGAGAGTGAGAAAAAGGTCAGAGGATCTTCTTGGTCCTCGTGGTTTGGACGGCTGGTTGCCTTCGCCAGATCTGCCCCTGGCCCTGCAAATGCCAAAGCAGGCCCTTGGCTGGCCCTGCGGTTGAGGGTGTGTGTGTGGAAGTAAGGCCTGCAGGTCCTTAGGGGACCAGTAAGGACGGAGGGGGTCGGGGTCCTGAGTCAGCCAGGCCCTTTCCTGGATGGTGCCCGGCTGAGCCTGGCCGACGACCGACCGCAATCGGAGCAAAGCCCCAGGGACCCCGAAGCCAGCTGCGGCTGAAGAAGCGTGCTTGCTTGCTTGCTTCCGGTCTGCCCTCGAGGTCGTCGTCTAGCACCCCGCACCCAGGCCTCGAGTCCGCCCGACCCCACGTTGCAGCCCTGGGCTCTGTCTGCCAGGGTTCGGGTTTCCTGAACTGGTTGCATGCTCGCAGCTCCTGCGGGTGAGTATCGTGGGGTGGCCCCTTTCGCTCCTCCCAAGGAGCCTGAGCGTGGCCAGATGTCTGGGGAGGTCCCCCAAGACGGCTGGCGTTTGTGCAACGCTTGGATTGAGTTCTGGATCGCAAGGCCTCTCTCGTCTCCACGCTGCGGCTGGTCCAGAGGGAGCGCCGTTTGGCCGTTGGGAAGGCAGAAGGCTCTCAGAAAACAAAGCAACGGGCCTAACCCTTTGCCATTAGTCTTTAAGAGCCCCTCCCTCTCCCGAGGCAGAGGGTGGCTTTCACGGTCTTAATGCTGCACCTGCAGCTGTGCAGGAGTGACCTGCTGGCAACGCAGAGAGAGCGCTTCTGCCGATTTTACGACCTTTTTTGCCGTGTTCGTTAAGCGAATCCGGCTTCCCCCATTGGCTTTGCTTGTTGGAAGCCAGCTGAGGAGGTTGCAAATGGCGGTCACGCGATCCCGAAACACCGCACCGCTGCAAGTGTGAGCTGGTTGCCAAGCGCCTGAATTTCGATCACGTGACCACAGGGACACTGCGACAGTCGTAAGTGTGGGGACCGGTCGTAAGTCATTTTTCAGCACCGTCGCTAAACGAATGGTTATAAGTCAAGGATTACCTGTATTTTCTGCCTGATGGTTTGTCTGGAGATGACCAGTTGCCCCTTCTCTTGGGGGGAAAGCTCCGCATTTAGAGGTGGGCGTATGTGTTGGCCATCGGTTTTGGGAAGTGGCTCCCAATCTACAAGTTTTATCATAGAATTCAGCCCTTCTTTCTTTCTGCATCTGCCCCCAGAGAGGTTTCTCTGATATTTGTATTTTTTTTTTACACAGAAATTTAAATAGATGCATTTTTGTAATAATAACAATAAATATTTATATTGAGGACCAGAATTGGTCTTTTGAATAAACAAGCAGCAGAAAAGAAAGACGGAAAAGGTAGCGCACCGGTGGCTGTGGGGCCTTCTGAATGCCAGTTGTGTGAAATGGCAGGATCAATACAGGCACCTCCCGCTGAGAGAGACTTTGACTCGGTTCATAGAGCAAAATTCTTTCGTTTGGTCCCCGGTGCAGAACACGAAACCTTGGGGGCCGGGGAGGAGGAGGAAGGACCAGTGGGTATCCAGCGGGGGAAGCAGATCTCGGCCAAACACCGGAAGGTCTCCTGGCGCACGCGGTACAATCGCTGAGCGGTCGGCCCTGGAGACGGGGGATGCCCAGCAGGGGGCCCCAAGAAGCTGGGGTTGCAGGATCCTGCCCGGCACGGAGGGTCAGACTAGATGGCTTTCGAGGCTCCCCGCCGCTCTGAAAAGCTAGCCATCCTTCCAGCGCCCTTGCTGGGCTGTCTGCACTCTTATCCAGCGGATTGGAGAACATCCGTCTCGGAGTCGCCGGGCCAGCTGATGGGGAGCTGGGTGTGCTGTTATCGATGCTTCCGTGGAGATGCGCTCGTTCCTGACGCGCTGGGCTTCCCTGCTTCTGTCGTCACAGGCAGCAACGCACCAAGACATGATGTACTGGCTGCAGGAACTTCAGCAGAAGAGGTGGGAATACTGCAACAGCCTGGACGCTGCCAAGAGGTGCAGTCGGACTTCGCCCACCCCGCGGGGGTGCTCCAAGGGGCTGGTGGCCAAAGACAGTCCTGGTAAGTGAGACGGGGGGCGCCTCTTCTGGGAATGAGGTGCCGGGGCCCTTGCAAGTGGACAGCGCAGGAAAACACTTAGCGGGGCAGACCACAGCTGCGGATTCAGCTGGGTGGTGCATCTCTTTCACGCTGGCTTCGTGTCCCACGTTTTGGGGCTGGATCAGAGGGATAAAGGGCCCTTTCAAAGTAAAACGTGAAGGGCATCCCGCCACGCGCCGCTGAAGCGGGGCCACATTCCATATGTTGGTCTCAGCCCTGATGTCCCTGCAAAGTCGGCCTCAGTCAGTCTTCCCCATCTGGAAGTCTCCAGTTGTGCTGGGACTACAACTCCCAGGATTCCCAGCCAGGTGATTGTTCACAGGATTGTTCACAAGCCTCAGTGCTAAACGAGGCTCTGTGAAAGCTGCCTGAGCTTTCATTTTTTAATTGGTCACAAGAAGCTGTTTTTTTTTTAATTTGGTGATTTTGTCTTCCTTTTTTCCACAACAGGAAGTTTTTATTTAAAATAGTTGCTTTAAAAATATACATATTGGAATTTGTGGTGTGTATATGTATACACACACACACACGTACATGCACACACACGGATGCATGCATACACACAGCCAGCTTTTTGTTTTGTTTTGTTTTTTGGTGGATTTTTATCTTCAAGAATTGTATTTCAAGGCAGCTTGTTTTTTTAACTGCATTTTTATATGAGGCACTGATTTTTTAAATATATATAAGGCACGGTTGGCTTATTTATATTTATATATATTAAATATATATAATATAAATATATATATTTATATATATATAAATATATATATTATTTATATATATTAAATATATATAAGGGCGTGGTGGCTCAGCGGGTAAGACGCCAGGCTTGTCGATCGGAAGGTCGGCAGTTTGAGACCCGAGCGCCCACACTCGCCCCAGCTCTTGCCAACCTAGCAATTCGGAAGCATGCAAATGCAAGTAGGTGAATAGGTACCACTTCGGTGGGTAGGTAACAGCGTTCCGCAGCGTCATGCCGGCCACATGACCGCGGAAGCGTCTTCGGACAACGCTGGCTCTTCGGCTAACAAACGGAGAGGAGCACCGGCCCCTAGAGTCGGATACGACTGCACAAATGTGTGGGGGGAACCTTTACCTTTTTAAAGGCACGGTATGCTTATATGCATATATTCTGTTTTGCATCCAATTGCAACAATAGTCATTCATGGTTTCCCCCTTTTTAACAGTCGTGTTTTTAAAGAAGTGGGCAGTCAATGTAAAATAGGCTGGACTTGCGGGCAGGGGAGCCACTGGGCCATCAGCCTTTGCTGAGTTACTCTGGTTGGAAAACGGTGTGAGCTGCTTCTGCAGGCCGTGGAGCGTGTGCGCTTCCCCGAGAGGAAGCTGTGTAAATGTCCCTCCAACGGAGGGTTGTGGTCTGGAAGGCAGAAGTCGGGCTAAGGGGGGGTGGGATGCGGTTGCCTTGCGTTCCGTCCCCAGAGAGCGAGGCGCACATTCAGTCTGCAAATGTGGTGTGGGCTGGGCGAGCAAGCGCCGTTCTCCAGAAATAGTCCATCTCCTTCCCCCTGCGGAGCACTCAGACCCGCCGCACCAGAAAATGCAAACGGTGGGCCTGCCGTCCTTGGCCGGCGGGCTTTCCTCTGTGGAAGCCTGGGCAGAGTTGCAGCCTCCGAGGGCCTCTCGCCCAGCTCCTCCCTGCTGAACCGAGAAGCCGAGCCCGGAATGGTGGCTGCAGAGTAACAGGCGGGCGAGGCGGGCGAGGGTCTTCAGGGCAGGACGAGCTGAGCCTCGTCGCAGAGCTGCTGGAAAGGGGTCGGCCCCTTCCTCCAGGGTGCCGTCTTCGCTCTGCCCCAGCGGCTGCCTTCCCCCTGCCCAGGGAGGAATACTGGGTGGCGCTGGCGCTGCTGCTCTCCTGGGCAGGAGGAGGCACTGGTTTTTCGATGGACCTGGTGGGACCAGGGGCAGCGTGGGCACAGGTCTGCTGAGGGGTCCCACCTCTCGCTGAGCTGCAGGAGCAGGTTTGCCCTGCACGGAGCCCCTGCCAGAGCAGAGAGGAAGCGTGACACGGCCGGCTGGTGAATGCGCCTCCCACATTTCCTGAGATGGCAGGGTTCAGCGGGCGCAAGGCCGCCTGCCGTGACACGTCCAGCCTCTTGTGACTGTTTTCCACGACTCGAGGTGGAAGTCGGTTCGCGTTGCAGATAACGGTCGTCCTCCCTCAGATCTTGCGGCGGCGCTGCCTCCCAACGCCTCAGCGGAGACAGCCAGGAAGGTCCTCGCCGTGGAGATCGCCCCCACGGAGCTGGTGGGGGAGCAAGCGGCCTGCCTCCCGGCCCCGGGCCACCCCGGCCCCGGCAACTTCTCCTTGAGGCAGTGGGGCACGGAGATCAGGTGAGTCCGGCTGGGGGCGCGACCCACGGCTGCTGGGGACTCGCCGAGGAGCTTGCTTGCTTTTTGACGCAAACGCTGGTATGCAGGTCGTTGTAATGAAACCGTGTTTGCCTTGTGATTTCGGGGAGCGCGGCTGATCGGCACCCTCGCAATTTGAAGCGTCTGAGTCGCACAAGAGGCTTTCCAAAGGGGAATACGGGGTCAGAATTTGCCCCAAGACCTTTTCTGTGCCCGCCGGTGATCTCCAAAGGCTGCAGAGGCTGTTGGGAGAATTCCCTTTTCTTGGAATGCCGCTCCTCTTCCAGAGGCCTCCTTAACTGGAGGTTGAAAATGTGGCAAAATGGCTTTTTCAGTGGTTTTTTCCTTTTTTCAAAAATAAACATGGAATGGAAATAGGAGGCCTCTGGCAGGCTCCCCGTTAGCTCTGCTGTCTGAAATTGCAACACCAATATTCAGCCATTTTCCCAGAGGATTCCTGCTCCCGCGTCCACCCTTAAAAATGCCTCCAAAAGGTGGGGAAAGGCCCCCGGTTCCCCCCTCGCACGCCCACCTGCTCCCGGCTGAGCCAGGCCCTCCCTGGCAGGAGAAACTGTCCATCCTTGCGCCAAGTGCCCCGTTGCTCTCCAGCACCCACCTGGCTCGGGTGGGCGGGCAGGAGGCGAGCTGGGCAGCCTGCTAGAAGGTCCGTGCAGCCCTTGACAGAGGGCCAGGCCCTTGTGGCCCCGGGCGGATCGGGTTCCTGGCGCCACGATTGGCGAATGTTTGTGCTGGAAGTCCCCCAGGGCTGCCTGAAGTTGTGAGTCGGATTTTATTTCCCGTGTGTGACTCTACTTCCTCACTTACTGCTTAATCGCAACATTAGATTTTTGTCTTTGGAAATGCAGCACTTGCACCAAAAAGTTTCTGTCTTGAACAGCAGCCAAGTTGTCTGTGTTGTAACAGCTGCTGCACACGCCTCGCAAATTTACAACATTTGCGAAGTGAGAAGCATTTCCTCTCCCCCAAAGCGTTGCTTTTGGTACTTTCTCTGTTGGACATCTGACTACCAAGAGCTTCCCTGTTTTGCTGCTCCCTCAGACCTTTCCCCAGAGCCTGCCCGGCAGTCAACCCTTTGGTGGGGGAAACAGAGGGTTGGGTTTTGCAATCAGACTTTCCTCGTGGCTTGGGGTGCACCATGTCGAGCCCGCTTTCTCCTTGAAAGCCCGGGAATGTAGGGCAAACTGTCCTGATTAACTTTGCCTTGAGACATAGAAAGGGAGCAGTTTCTGGCCAATCTGGAAATGTTGGTTTGAGTTTGAAAAGGTCCAAGAAGCCCTGGGCTCAAGATGCATTCTTGGAGAAAGTGTGGGATTTGTCGGTATTACAGAAATCTAAAATCTAAGAGAGCCAGCGTGGTGTCCTGGCGAAGGGGCTGGCCTAGAAGCCAGGAGACAGCGAGTTCAAGTCCTACCTTAGGCAGGAAAGCCGGCTGGTGGACCTTGGGCTAGTCGCGCGCTCTCAGCCCAACCCACCTCACAGGGTTGTTGTGGTGGGGAAATAGGAGGAGGAAGGAGTATGAGGTATGTTCACCGCCTTGAATTATTTATAAAAATAATAAAGGCGGGATAAAAATTAAATAAATAAATAAATAAATAATCTAACCACAGGACCTTCATGGTTTTGAGCAAGGCAGGAAAGTGTCATGGGTGGGTCGGAGCCAGGATTTCTCTTTTTTGCCTTTTTTCTAAATTGAGGGTAACTATTTTGGCTTACCTTCCCCCTCCTCAGATTGGTGGGAAGTGGAAATTTGACGCTGCGGAAATTTGACCCAGAAGAAGAGCCGGTGGCCCTGTGGCCGCAGCTCGACCACCACTGCCATCGGAGGGTCAGCTTGCGCCATTTCCTGCTCTGTGGTCTGTGTTTTAGTTCAGCGAGGCCTCAGTCTGAACTATCCCAGCTTGTAAGTTCAGATGTTCTTGCATTTGAGTGTTGGGAAGCCAGAGCAGCAGGATCTGTGAACCTGGAGCGTCTTTCCACCTTGTACAGGGAGTCCTCGCTTAACAACCACAATGGAGACTGGAATTTCGGTTGCTAAGCGAAGCAGTTGTAAGGTCCCTGCTTACACTGTTTTACCCAAGTTCCTGAAGTTACCAATAACAGTCTTGAGTCGAGGCTTGGAGATTTAAAGTAACAGCATTTATTTTGGGCAAGACAAAGCTGGGTGGAGGTCTCCACAGACATCATGACAGTGAAATGCCTGGGAAGATCCCCCTCCCACACACACACACACATACAAGTACAGTACTTATATAGGGTTTGCAAAGCTCAGTAAGAAAGCATCGTGAACTCTCCTCCTAGTAATAGGGCAAGGTCCCTGAATTCTGCATTGCTAGCAATAAGCATCCTAGAAACCTCTAGGGGCAGCCTGCATGTCTCCTGGTATTCCAAACAATCCTTGGAGAGCGTTATCTCCCTAGAGACAGCAGCAAGGTCTCTGCAGTCTCCTATAACCTAGTTCCCTTTAGCCAGCAGGTTCCAAAAGCAAGATGGCGTTGGTTAAGCTAAGCTAATCCTTACACAGTCATTAAACGAATCTGACCCAATTTTACGACCTTTTTTGCGGCAGATGTTAAGCAAATCACCGCAGTCATTAAGCAAACCACATGGTCGTTAAGCAAATCACACGGTTCCCCACTGATTCTGCTTGCCGGAAGCCAGCCAGGAAGGTAAAAATGGCAATCACATGACTGCGGGACAGTTCGTAAATGCAGACTGGTTGCCAAGCGCCAAAATTGCAATCACTTGAGCGTGGGGACACTGCGACAGTCGTAAGTGCGAGGACCAGTCATAAGTTGGTTTTTTCAGCACCGTCATAAGTCTGAACCGTTGCTAAACAAATGGTTAAGTGAGGACTACCTGTAGTTGCAGAAGGCAGAGGGTTGCGACGGAGGGAAAAGCCGCCGTTGAAAATGGAGTTGTTCTGTTCCGGACAGCTTTTAAAGCACAAGAGGACAGATTAGGTTCTCGGCATAAATACTCTCGAGCCAGTATTTCCAGCGTGTTTGCCTCCGTTGGGAAGGCGTTCTGCTTTAAGGTACGCCTGGCACCGAGAGAAATAACTTTGTTCTTCTGTTTTGGCTTCTGCAGCTTTGTACATTTTATTTTTTAAAATCAACCAACCAACTTTTCTCTGTCTTTACAACCATACTGAATTTCTGTACTTCACAGGAATTCTGTCTCTTCCTTAAGAACCGGAAAAGGAAGTAGCGAAAACCGCAAGAGTGTTTTTTACACAGAAGAATGGGAAATGCTGGATCCCACCCCAAAAGATTTGCAAGAATCAGCAGCTCAGGAAGACAAAGGAAGGTTGGCAGCAGAACCCAGCAAAGGTGCCTGCTTTGCCCCCCGTCTCCGCTCTTGCCCTCGGAGGAACCGTCCTGTCTTTGCAGACCGTTGGGGGCTCCTGCCCCTTTCCTGAGCCCCCAAGGCTGGCAGGATCCGAGGGTGCCCTCTGCGCGCCATGAGCCCCTTTTCCTCCCCTTAGCTTCACCCTGTCTTGGCACAACGGTGCTGGAAGTGCCAGAGCAGGGGAGGAGGTGTCTGCAGCGAGTGCCCCCCCAGTTCCTATTGGCTTCTCCCTTGGAGAACCGGGGAGCCCGGCTGCCACCTCCTGCGAAGTGAGGGGTCACTGCTAACGGCAGCAGCCCGGCTGTCAACCCAGCTTCAGCACGTGGTTCAACATCCTGGACTGTTTGGCAGTGTGGATGGAACCGGAAATGCGAAGTAAGAGGAGGCTTCTCCGTCTCCTCGAAGGCAGCGCTGGCCTCACAGACCAGCGCTGAAGCGGAGGAGGAGGGCTTGCCCCGGACGGGCGGGCGGGCGGCTGGGGTCTCTCCTGGTCTGGTGCCTGGGCCAGGGGCGCTCCGGGGCAGCCAGCGAAGGCGCTGAGCCGGCCAACCTCCTGCCTCCCGATGCTGCAGGTGGGACCGGCTCGGCCTTCCTGTTTGACTTCGGCCGCCTCCCACACAAAGCCAGGCGTCCCGTGAAGGACCCGATGGCCGCCAGCAAAAGCCGGAGCAGCCTGGAGGCCCCTCCTCTGGAGTGGAACGGAGGCCGGCCGGCCGCAGAGATGCTGCTGAAGGTCCAGAGCCAGCAGGAGGAAGTGGAGCAGCTCAAGAAGGAGCTGGCCAGCCAGAAGGTAAGCAGGCACGAAGGCAGGGGCCGGCGGGGCCCGTCTGTGGCGGCAGGGAAGCCAGAGGACGGGATGGCGCCTGGACCGAACGCTCGTCCGCTTGCCTGTTGTCCGGGCTCTGCTCCCCTCCAGGAAACCCCTGGCTTTCTCGCTCGCTTGCTCGCTTCCTTCCTCGTTTTCATATCGGGGCCGGGGGTGCACAAAAGCCCTTCCTGTGAGGCTGCCCTCCGTGCCGCGCAGCAACGTCCTCCTCCGTGGCATTTGCCCACGTGGCTGCAGGCGCTGCTGCTTTTTGCACGCCCTCCCTGCTCTCGGGGCCCAACGCGACAGGGGACTTTGCTTGCCCGGCAGACGGTCACAGAGCCTGACGCTGGCTGGAGCCGAGGGGGGTGGGCCCGGGGCCCCCAGGGGGCTTCTGGGCCCAAGCGAGGACTAGAACTTTGCTCTCCCCACTCCGGGTCTGGCGCCTGAACCACGAGACCACACTGGCGCGCTCTTTGAACCAGCAGCAGCAGCAGCTGACTTTGTCAAACGCTTTGGAACAAATGTGGGGTGTTCCCCAGAGCTTGGGGGTATACCCAGAGGGACTGGCCAGCCCTAATTTTTGATGAGAAGGTTGTTACACACAGGAGGACTCGTTTCCTTTCCTTGTCCTCTCCGGGAACCGGGGGGGGGGGGCGCTCAGGATTGAAACGGGAGGTGCTTCTCTGCCTCGGTGGGTGAGGGTCGGGCGTGCGGCTCCTGGGGCACCCAGAGGGGAGGGGAGGGGGCTTGGAGTAGCAGCAGCAGCGCGTCCAAGCGCAGGGACACCTCTGAATTGCCCCCACCCCAATTTCAGAAACAGCCTGCCAGCGTCTTCTCCCCACCAGTCTTTTTCTTTTTTTTATCCCGCCTTTATTATTTTTATAAATAACTCAAGGCGAGGAACACACCTGATACTCTGGGTTGGGCTGAGAGCGCGCGACTGGCCCAAAGTCGCCCAGCCGGCTTTCGTGCCTGAGGCGGCACCCGAACTCGCCGCCTCCCAGTTTCTGGCCCAGGCCGTAACCGCCAGGCCAACCCGGCTCCCTTCCTCCCAGGAACTCGTGCGGCTCCTGCAGCAGACCGTCCGGTCCTCCCAGTACGACAGGTACCTAGCGGGGCCCCTCTGTGATGGGGGCGCCAAGGGCCACTTGGAGCTGCTCCACCAGAAGGACCACCAGATTTTGGGCCTGAACCACCAGCTCGGGAGGGTGAGCCTGGAGAAGGACCGCCTGCAGCAGGAGGGGGCGAGCTTGAAGTCCGAGGTGGGGGAGCTGGGCGAGCGGCTGGAGATGCTCGTGGAGACCATCCAGGCCAAGGACGAGGTGATCGTGAAGCTCTCCAGGGAGCTGAGCGAGTGCGAGGGGGACCGGTTGCCGGGGCAGAGCGGACCGGCGCCCCCGGCCAGCAAGGGGCTGCAGGAGCTCGGCCGGCTGAAGGTAAGGCCGCGTCCCCATCGCCCGCCCTTAGCCGTCCCTCCAGAGTCCGCTGACCCGCCTGGATGGTGTTTTGAGGGAGGAGGAGGAGGAGGGAAGCTGATTTACAGCTGTTGACCCGCCAGAGGTGGGATACCCAAACGCAAGAAAAGCAGCAGAAACTTGAAGGCAAGAGGCTGGTTTGAGTAGCCGCAGCCAGTCACGGTGAGCAAAAGGAACGTCTTGGGCAAGGGGGAAGGGAAGGTTTGGGTTCTCGCGTTGTGCACAATCGTGGTTTTATTAACCACGGTTTCTTAAACAAGCCACAGTCGGCTGCGTTCACACATTACGCCAAGCCATTCACAGTGTTTACCAGCCGCTGCGCTTGGGCTCATACAACGTGCTAAGCCGCGCGTCACGCAGACTCGGTGTTGGCTTTGACCCCCAGCCGCCCGGAACCCAAGGCCAGAAGGCCAGACCACCTTAAAAACGCCACGCCTCCCCCTTCCTTTGAGAGGCAGACCCGGCTGCGCCCTTCTTCTTCTTCCCTCTTTCCAAATTCCCCCGATGCTCTTTGTTGACAGGACAGCCTGCAGGGCTACAAAACCCAGAACAAATTCCTAAATAAGGAGATCCTGGAACTTGCTGCTTTACGAAGAAACGCCGAGAACAGAGAGAAGGAGTTAATGGAGGAGGTCAGCCGAAGGAGCAGCTCGCCTTGAGAGCTTCACTCTTCTCGGGCCCTCGAGGCCGGGTCGGAGCCGCGGACGCGCGGCTCATTCCGTGGGGTGGAGAGACGCGTTTGGGCACCGCCCCGGGCGCTTGCCTTCCGAGCTGACCAGCTTTCTGCCCCCTGCCCTCCCCGAGCGAGGCCGACCAGCGGGCACGTCGCTCTCTGTGGCCCTTGGGGGGAGCCGCAGCAGCATCGCTGTTGGCCGGGAGGGCGGGGCCCTGGGTCGTGCTGATGCTGACGCTTGTCTTCCATGTCCGAGGAGGCCCCGCCTAACCCCCCCTTGATGCCTCCTGCACAGTATGCGAGCCTGGAAGCCAGGATGTGCCAGGTGGAAAGCCGGTACCTGGTCCTGCTTCACGAGAGGAAGGCCCCGGTGTGCTCGCAGGAGCAGAACCCCCCCAGCGACGTCATCGCCCAGCTCCTGGAAGACGCCCTCAGGGTGGACAGCAGCGAGCAGCCCGAGCAAGCTTACCTCAAGCCCCGCCTGGTCAGGTGAGCCTCGAGCCTGGCGCCTCGGCCCGGCCTCATCCCAGGCCGACGCAGGCGGCGGCGTGACCGGTTCCCCTTGCCTCCCCAGCGAATTCGACCTGTACGGGTTTCAGACGGTCCCAGAGGATGACGAGGAGGAGAGGCTGGTCGCGAAGGTGCGGGCCTTGGACCTGAAATCCTTGTCCCTTACGGAGCACCAGGAGATGTCCACCGGCGTGAAGTGGGAGAACTTCCTGGCTGCCGCCGCCAGCAGGGAGATGGTCCAGTCGGTGGAGCTCAAGAACCTCATCCGGGGCGGGGTCCCCCACGACCACCGCTGCCAGGTGTGGAAGTGGTGCGTCGGCCTCCGCGTGAGGAAGTTCAAGGACGGCAGCCCGCCGGGCTACTTCCACGACCTGCTGCAGAACGCGCTGAGGAAGCAGAACCCGGCCTCCAAGCAGATCGAGCTGGACCTCCTGCGCACCCTGCCCAACAACAAGCACTACTCCTCCCCCGCCTCGGAGGGCGTCCAGAAGCTGCGGAACGTCCTGCTGGCGTTCTCCTGGCGCAACCCCGACATCGGCTACTGCCAGGGGCTGAACAGGTACGCCAGCCCTTCTGGGCCGGCCAGGTCGGGCAACGGAGGCCGCAGGGATTCCAGGAATGCGGCTGCGTCGTTGCAGGGGTGTTAGGTTAACCGAGTCTTGGCGGCCCGCCCAAGCGTCTCTCTGTCCCGTCCTGGAGTTTCTTCCTTCAGTCTTGGGGCTGTGCAGCCTCTTTTCCAAGTCTCCCCCCACACACACGCTTTTTCCTTCCTTCTCCAAAGCCAGCTCTTACATTCCTTTACGAGGTAGGCTGGTCAGGAACCAGCCTCCCTCTCTGTCTCTCTCTCTCAGGGAGGGACCTGGACCCCCCCGCTACCTGCCTGTTGGTCCGCCGGGGCCAGGGTGCGCCTCAGCGTGGGGGGGCAGCTGTGTCTCCCTCGCCTGGCTTTGAGCCGGGAGGCCCTTCGGGGTGGCGCTCCATGTTTCGTAACCCTCTCCGCAGGCTTAAGAGAACTGTCGTTTCTTCCCGAAACTGGTTTCGGCTTCTGCAGAGTGCCTGTTTTGCTACGGGGGCCTGCTGGCTCTGTGACAGTGGCCAGAGTTATGGTGGCATGGCGTGGCGGAGAGCGCTTCGTTTTGGGGGAAAGGGAGGGAGCGAGCAAGGGGCAGAAAGACACCTGCTCCTTCTCCCCTTTTCTAACCCCTTGCTCTCGGGTCTAGGCACACCTTGGTGCCACCTTGAATACCTCTGCGACACCTGAGCTCTGTGCGGGAAGCGCCCCTTCCGACGGTGGTCTTGGTTCTGTTTTCCAGGCTGGCGGCCATCGCCCTTCTCTACCTGGAGCAGGAGGACGCCTTTTGGTGCCTGGTGACCATCGTGGAGGTCTTCATGCCCCGGGACTATTACACTAAAACGCTCCTTGGCTCTCAGGTATACGCAGAAGAAGCTGTCGGGCCGATACGCGTTGAAGCCGTTTGAGGTGGGGGCGAGTTGAAGAAAAAGTGGCAGCCCCCCCCCCCCGAACAATCTAGGGAAGGCCTTGGAGATGAATGGGGGTCTCAGAGCGTGGGCCGAGCGGGGCAAGTGGGGAAGGCCTTCAGTATCCCCCCGAAAGCTCTGAGCTGTTCCTCCTCCTGCAAGGTGGACCAGCGAGTCTTCAAGGACCTGATGAATGAGAAGCTGCCCCGGCTGCACGCACACTTCGAACAGTACCGGGTGGACTTCTCGCTCATCACCTTCAACTGGTTCCTGGTCATCTTTGTGGACAGCGTGGTCAGCGACGTTCTCTTCAAAATATGGGACTCCTTTCTGTACGAGGGACCAAAGGTAGGTAGCGTCCCTGCCCGCGCGGAGCCCGTGCCGGAGCTTCCAGAGCCGATGGGTCGGCTGGGTGGGATGTTCGGCAGTTGGGAGGGGAAGGGCCGGTCTTCTGTAGGCAGCCAAAGCTTGGGGACCGTTGCCTGTGGCAACGTTGCTCGCTCGCATAACGCAACCTCCTCGAACGCTCAGGTCATTTTCCGGTTTGCTCTGGCACTCTTCAAATACAAGGAGGAGGAGATCTTAAAGCTCCAGGACTCGACGTCCATCTTCAGGTACCTCAGGTCTTTCACTCGCAGCGTCCTGGATGCCAGGTGAGAACCGCTTGTTTTCTTTGCAATGGACAAGTGAATCAGTCAGTATTATTAGAAGGAGCTTATCAGAGGAAAGAATGAAAACCAGTGCTATAAAACGGGGTTTGAACCCTGGGCTTCCTCTAGAACTGGATGGGGTTCTGTGAGAGATTCACTCCGACCCAGCCGATTTTTTGTCATTCGAGCTTTCCCTCTTGATCAGGGGTTCCAGGTGTATGTTTTCCACAACCTGAAAAGGTTGGATCATCCCTGCTGTAAAACCTTGGAGTGAGGCCCCTGTGGCGGCTCTTCTTTCTTCCAGGAAGCTGATCAGCATCGCTTTTCGGGACCTCAACCCCTTCCCTCTGCGCCAGATCAGGAACCGGAGGGCCGTCCACCTGGAGAGGGTGCGCCTGGAGCTGATGGAGCTGGAAGCCATGCGGGAGGACTTCCTGCGGGAACGGGAGACCCACCCCGAGAAACGGGACCTGATCAGCGAGGACGAAGAGGACGGTTGAAGGGAGCCTCGGGGGCCGTTTCCCCCGCCGCCCCAGCCAAGCAGAACCTCCCTCGCGGGGATTTGAGGACAGATTCCAAATCCAGCACTTGATGGCGGAGGGGGCTCTGCCACACGGTGCTGTTGGCGTCGTCCGGTGCGCAGAGCACTCGAAGGGAACAGGTGGCTGAGCTGTGAATGAGCTGAGCTGTGAATGCTTTCCTACCTTTGAAGCCCGCATTTTCTGAAGTGCCTACAGACACAACCGCGAAACGCTCCTTCCTGTTTTTAATACTTGCCCATCGTTCTATACCAAATTCTTGGTGAGCCATTTCCTCCCTCCTGCCCACCTTCAAAATGTTTCAACCGCTCCGTGCTGGAGACGCGTTCCTCGTGGTCTCGGTAGAGTCAGTGACGTCTCCGTGCTTCGGTGAGGTGCCCTTCGAAGACGTTCCGCTTGGTTTTCCAGCCCAGGGAGGCGGCAGAGAACCCGGAGGCCCCACGAGGGTTTCGGGAGGGCTGCAGGCTCCCGTTCTGGGCCCAGGTCCCTGACTCTGTTAGGAAATGTCCCGGTGGCTGAGAAGTTGGTCGTCTGCTCCCAAGTCACCCCATTTCCCTCCAGGATAGTCAGTCCCCCAGCAGCCGGGTGTCTCTCGCACGAGCCTTGCTTCACGGAGAGCAGATGAGCCGGGGACATGTTGGCAGAGACTGGCATTTTGGGATGCCCTAAAATCCCTGTTGGGGAGGCTGGGAACGGTTCATCCTGGAAGCATCCAGTATTGTGGATTGTGGCTTTGTGCCTTTGTTCATATGTGGGTGGAAATGCTTTTGTTCTTCAAAACACGCCCTTGAGACGTTTGTTGGGGGAGAGATTTGGAGCCCGAGATTTGCTCTCCTGGAAACCTAGCAGGTTTTTTTCCTTTTTGTCCTGAAAGGTTGCAGGGAGCATTTCCTGCCCTTCGGCTGAAACTTTGGGCCACAGAAAATTATTTATCGTCTTGTGTTTCTCAGATCATGGCAGAGATGTGTGTTGCCTTGACAGCAGTTTCTGAACCTGAAGAGAAGGAAGGCGATGGGGTGGGGGGTTCCTTCATTAGCGGTGTGAATTTCCAGCCGGGACCCCCCTCTTTGCTGTCACCACGTTCTCTCCAGCCCCTCTCCAGAACTCCTTCCTCCCATCTCCCCCTCCAAGGCTCATCCAGGGGCTTCAGCGTTTCTACCGTCTTTGCTCGGACTGCAGGCAGCTGTCGCCCAACATCCCTTCTCCCTGAAACCATCTCTTCTGATACGGGGACACGAAGGCAGTGACTGTGAGGACGGGGCGAGTCTCTCTAGGTCTGTGCTGGGCTCTGTGGGTGCTAAAAGGTGGCTGGCTTGGATTGAGGACCCTCAAGGTGCCACGGATCGTGTCGGTGCTGCAGTGGCGGTTGGTTTTAGTGCCACACAGGCGGAATTTTATCCCTGTGGGGGACAGTGGGATGGGGGGCTTCCTGCGAGTGGGCACCATGGCCAGTGGCTCACTTTGACTCCCACCGAGCAGGACCCTCCGATCCAAACCGCTCATGGGGCAAAGAAGGCGCCCCCCAGACACAGGGTCGGTGGGAAAAGGACAGCCGACAGAATCCAGATCTGGACATTTTAATACCTTGTACTTGAATCCTAGTCTTCCCCCCCCACACACACACACACACCACCTGGTGGTTTTTTGTTGTTTTTTTTGCACTTTCGCAAAAAAAGTGAACCCCCACCCCCCACCACCACCCCGGGACCCACTTGATCATTCCGCGCTGTCAGATTTTGTGGCTGGTTTTGGAAGAACTGGTTTCAAGCCAAATGCTGGGTGGACGTTTTTGTTGTTTAGCTCTCGCTGGTTAAAGGAGGTCCTTCCGGTCTGCATTCCCTGAAATTGCTGGAAGCATTTGTGCGGATTGTGGGTGTAGTAAGGCGGCAAAGGTGGAGTGTGAATCCTCGGATTTGGAGCTTTTACTTACTCTGTGGTTTCCCAGGGCAGGTTTTAACGTGCTCAGCAAGGAGGCCGGTGGATTTCCTCTGAAAGGGGGGGGGGTGTTGGATTCCCTGCGTTGTGTGATGAAAGTTCCCCCCTCTGCATTCCTTGCAATGTTCCTTATCCAGAGCCCTCCCCAACATTCAGGGAGAAAGCTGAAGAGAGGGAGACAGCAATGGGGCTAAACCCCCCTCCCAGCGCCCCCTTGTCATGTGGAGGTTCCAACTTTTCAGGTCTCGGTTCCTGCAATGCGGTTTTCGTACACTTCTTTTTTTATAAAGAATTCCAAACTCTGCTACATATTATATATGCAAAGTATTTTATGCATGGTGTCTATTCACGTAGTGTGTAACCCCTCCACTTTTGCTGTTTGCACAAGCTTTGCACAGATCCAGTCTGTTTTCCTGCCTCTGATGTGTCTTGCCAGAGACCCTAGAATGACCCCTACAGATCGAGGCCTCTTCAGTCTGTAGTTTGGGCCCAGGTCACGGTTCAGGGTCCCGCGGAGGGAGAGCATCGCTGGGCTCACGGCAGGTGGAACATGCCTTGCACACCTCCAGGTCGCTCAAGGCAGGTGGGCGGGGGGGGGGTCTCCTCCTGGCAGGGCGAGTCCTCAGCTGTGCAGAAGAATCATTCCACGTAGACATTTGCGGCCCGGGTTCCTGTGAATTCTTGGGGGTTCAGCAACCCCACGTTAATTTGCCAAATTCACACTTGTGATTTTTGCAACCTCTTGAAAATAGACAATTGCCTGTCTTTTATTTTTAAAGGCTTTTTTATACAGCTCTTCATTCCACTCTGGTTTTGTGTCACCAGTCCTAGTAAATAAAATACGTGCAATCTTCATCTGCTGCTCCGATTGGCTTTT
This sequence comes from Charina bottae, assembly GCA_023362775.1. NCBI lineage: Eukaryota > Metazoa > Chordata > Lepidosauria > Squamata > Charinaidae > Charina > Charina bottae. The sequence goes on along the minus strand of JALMGJ010000010.1, from coordinate 23,587,162 downwards.
CTGTTCTCACCCTGAAATAAGACTGGGCTTTGCAGAGAAGCAGGTGGCACCGACTGAGATAAAGGCCACAGAGCCAGGAGGAGGGGGGCCGTGGGGGCCCTGCCCATCCCGTTTCCAGTGGCAGGAGAAGAACCAACGTGGCCCGCAGGGGAAAGGAGGAGGTGTGGTCACCTCTTCTGCCAACCTGGGTTGCTGCTCTTCGCCCCGGCCCAATTCAGCCTTCGCCGTCAGAGACCCTTCGCTTGCGGGGGGGTGGGGGTGGCTGTTCCTTCGCAGCGGTCAGTGGGTCCCAGTTGAGTCGAGTCCATCTGCTGCTTCACCGGAGCCCAGCCCTGCAGCGTAACGCTGGCTCTTCCCCAACCGGCCTCTGCCCCCTCGGATGCCAAGAATCGCCCACGAAGCCTCCGCTCTGCCCCGCCCGATGGCCTCTCCCCTCCGGAGAAGGATCGCCACGCAGGGAGGACCCAGTCCCGGTGGGCCCATCGGGGAACAAGGCCGGGCTGTGAGCCGCGAGACCCCCGGAGGTGCCGATGCCAGAGAACACCCGCAGGGCCCTTGGTGGCCAAGGGGGGTTCGGGGGGGTGACCACCACTGGGGCCAAGGCCGAAAGGCAGGAAGCGGCAGCGGGGGAAGGGGGGCAGAGTCTCGCGGTGGGGGCTTGCTGGCCCAGGCAAGGGAAGCGCTTTTTCCCGTTTGCTCCTTTTGCCTTCCTCCATTTCAGTTTGCAGCTGCTGCTGCTGCTCTCCTCCTCCTCCTCCTGCCTTTTTTCAGAGAGAGAGCGAGAACTCAAGATGGCGAACATACTTAATACTCCTGCCTGCTGTTTTCCCCACCACAACAACCCTGTGAGGTGGGTTGGGTTGAGAGAGAGGGACTGGCCCAAAGTCACCCAGCCGGCTTTCGTGCCTAAGGCAGGACTCGAACTCGTGGTCTCCGGGCTTCTAGGCCAGCCCCTTCGCCAGGACACCACGCTGGCGCTCTCACAGCCACGGACAGAGGGAAGCTCCATTGACTACGGGGGGGGGCTTTACCTGGCCTTGGTGGGTGCCCCCCTCCCCCCCTTGACCCAGTTCTGAGGATTTGGAGGACCCCTCCCTTGTTGGAATTCCCATTCATCATCCTGCCTGGCCTGGTTTAATCCTGGTTTAATCCGCTGGCTTGACTGCGAAAAACATGGTGGGTCCAGCCCAAGCTATCTGGTGTTACCAAAGTAAAAGAAATGTTTTTAAGCCTTCAGAACTTCTGTCTAATTCATAACCTACCCAGGACTGAAACAGGAACAAGAAATGACTTGCTAAATCCAATTACTTGTCTGGGGGGATTTAATGTTCAGCATTCCACTTGTCAGAGCAACCTGCCATGTTTTCTATTGGCAAAAGTTGGATAACTTTATGATATGGCCACGATGTGTGTCGGCCTCCTTCCACCCCCTACCGTATCCTATCCGGCCTCTACTAAGACGGGCATCTTCAACATGGGGGGCCCAGGGGAGGTGTTTGCATCCGGTCGTTTGGGGGCTGGCCCAGAGGTAGCCGATGCGGGAGGAGGTGCCCGGGGCGCCCAAGGAGAGAATCCGCCTTGCCCTTGCGGATCGCCAGGCGGCCCCGGACGCAAAGGGGCGGCGCAGCTCCGGCTGCCTTGCAGGAAGCGGGCAGACGGCCGGGAAAGCCCAGCGCGTTCGCTCCTCAATTAAGGTGAGCCCGAGCGGCCCCCTACCGCGCCCCCCGCCGCGAGGGCCGGGCTCCTGCGCCGGGCGTCCCGCGGCGGTGCGGCAGGGGGCGCCCGGGACCCTCGCGCGCCCGGGGTGGCCCGCGGCTCCGCCCCTCCCCTCCGCTGCCCGGGCCGGCGGCCAGCTCGGCGGAGGCGGCGCTGGGTCGCGGGCGAAGGAGAGCCGCCGCCGCCGCCGCTCAGGGCGCCTCGGGCTGCAGCGCTGCGCACCAGGTAGGCTGGGGGCCGGCAGAGGCGGGCGGGGGTCCCCCAGGTGCGCTCGGCCCGGGGAGAGGAGGGCAGGGGCGGCCGGGGGTGAGCGGAGCCCGCCTCGGCCCCTTCCTTCGCGGCCCCAGGCGCGCCCCGGAGAGCCGCCGGTTTGGCCGCGGAGGATGGGAGCTGGAATCCGTCGGAGCCCGAGCCGGCGCCGCGTGGGCAGCGGGAGAGTCGCCGGCGGCCGGGCTGCTGTTCCTGCCCCGCGAGAGCGGGTCCTTGCGCGGCCGGCTGCGGAGCGCCGCGGGAGTTGCGCGCTGGCCGGGCGGGTCTGCGGGGCGAGGACCGCCTTGGTAGGTCCCGGCGCCGGCTCTCCGAGGCCGGGGGGAGCCGGCCTGGGGTGCCGGCAGGGCAAGCTCTTGCGCCGGGGCTGCGCTGCCGGGGCTGCCGAGAGCCGCGGGCCGAGCGCTTTCCTGGCGGGGGACGGGGCGCCGCGGAGCCCGGCCGCTCCTGCTCCCCGGAGAATCCCCCGGCGGAGCGGCGAAGGGGCGCAACTCTGCTCCTCAGGCCCCTCCATGCCGCTCCCCAAGACGCCCCCTCCTCCGGGCGCTCCTGGGCGCGTGGTGGTCGCCCTGCGGCCCCAGACAGGCCCCCCGCCGCGCGAAGAGCGGGTCAGGCACCACCTGGTGATGCAGCTCAGCTAGTGGAAATCTGCGTCCTTCGACACCTGGCGAGGCCGGCGTCACTAGCCGAGGGGACGCGCGGGGGCTGGGTCTGAGGCGGGGGGGGGGACATCCTGCTCCCCAGGAGGCTGCTGTTGGGAGAGCAGTGGGGGCAGAAGAGGAGCCCCCCCATCAGGCAGCTGCCTGCTCCTTTGTGCCTTTGCTGATGCGGAGCCTGGGGATGATCACAAAGCCTGACCGAGGAGCCCGGTGGGAGGTGAGGGAGGAAGGGAGATGGAGCCCTCGCTGGCAGAGCCCCTGAAGCCTCTGTGGCCCAAGGCGCACCGGGTTGCCGTTGCACCACAGACGCAGCATCCTCCCAGGGGTGAACGTGTGCGAGGGAGGTGGGCGGTCATATAAATTTAAATAAATAAATGGCAGGTGCCCTTGCCTGACCCGCAGGGTGCAGCCAGCCAGGATTCCCCAGAACGTTGCCGCTTCTTTGCAGAAACAGAAGCTGGCTTGTTTGTTTTTCTAGGTCTTTCTTACAAGCCTGGTTTGCTTCTGTTTCGTTTTGTCAGCCTCTGTGAAGGGCTTGCTGGTGTACAAACTCTCGTGGGTCGGGGGTACCTGGGCTGCAGCTGCCACAACCGGCTTGCAGCTCTTCTGGACCAGCGATGGGGAAGCGGCTTCCTGCTCTGGGAGGGGGACTCTCGAGGCCACTGGGGGCCTCCTCTTCCCTGACCCATAATGGCTGGGGAGCCCCTGTCGAAGAAGGCTGCGCACCCAGCGAGGGAAGGGCCCGGGCAGCCTTGCCTGTTTTCAAGCAGGTCGAACCACACGCAGACGTTCCCGCTGGCAGTTTGGGAGCAGGAAGGGGCCCCGGGCGACGCCATTTGCACAGGGACAAATCTCGAGGGGGCGGTGGGCACCTCCTTCAGGCCCGTGGCTTCCTCAGCCTTGTCTCCTCAACCCCGGGGGGTCCGCCCACCCGGCTGCCTCCCCAATTGCTGGGGCTTCCCTCGGAGGAGTCTCAGGAGCTGGAGAGGTGGGGGAAATCCCTGCTGGGAACCCCCAGCCCGTTCCCACTGTGGGCTAAGCCACCATTGGTCGGTCAGTTACAACAGCCTAGGCTCAGACCACGCTGGAAGCCGTGAATTGTGGTCAGCTCTGGTAACATCCTGTGCCAAAACTGAGGACACCCCCCCCCAAGGTTTTGCACCTGATGGCCGCTGCGGTTTGCCCTGGAGGTGGGCATCCTCCTCTCCGCGCTTCCTGCTGCAAGAACACTCGGCCTTTGTGGGGTGGGCCTCCCCAGGGCATTCAAAGCAATCGCTGTCCTTGAAGAGCCCCCCCCCCGTTTCAGAGAGTGACGGGAGACCAAAATCTCCTGGCTGGGGCTTATTCCCCCCCTCACCACACACCCGCCTGTGGTCAGTCCGTCCCTGGGTGTCTGTTACAGCAGTAACTAGCCAGTTTCTCTTGCCCCAAATTAGTTGCAGGGCTGACTTCCAGCAGTGCTTGAAAGGGGGCTGGTGCTGCCGGCCAAAGAGGTTCTTCCTGAGCCGGCCTCTTGCCTCGCTGACCCGCAAGAATCCTCAGCGTGGGGCATCAAGGGAGCGGCCCGATGCCCTTGCAGCCCGCCGGTCTCCAGATGAGCTTCCACTGGAGGCCCAGCCTTTGCTCCGGCCCGGACCTCGTGTCCAGCTTGACTCCTGGATTCACAGACTCATCGTGGTGGGTTGCCCCGAGCTGGTTCTGGCTGTTTTCCTCCTCGGGAAGTGGCCGGGACTCCCCCTTGGAAGGGCAGGACCAGAAAGGAAGGAGAAGGCCCCCCCAGCCCCCCCCCCATCAAGGGCTCTTGGGAATTGCGGCTGCAAAAAGGGAAAGGCGGCTTTTAGGCACAGGGGCAGAAAGCGTTCTCAGGGCGGGAGCCGATCTCTCTGGCCCAGGTGATTTGTCTTGACAGGCACCTCTTCTTAAGCTGAGATGATCTCATAAGTGGTTAATTAATTTCATTATGTCTTGACTTGCAATAATCCCTTGAATATTGGCAAGGCTACTCCAAGATTTGTTGCGGCCTCTCGAAGCCTAATTAATTTAGTTTGGCACAGATTTTGTGGGCTGAAGCCGCCTTCTTCCAACATCTGTGAAATGGGTTGATATTGAAGGGGCCACAAGGTTCCCGCTAGCTTTGTCTTCCAGGCTGTTATGTCTCAAGAAGGACCGTTGTGGTGCCCGTACAGCAGAGCTTCCAAGGGAAAATCACAACCCAAAGGGATTTCCAAATCCCTTTGAAGTTTTCTTTATGGGAGTTTCGCCCTCTTCTTACCCAACTGGCCGCCCACTTCGAAGGGCACCTTCCAAACACCCATCACCTAATCCAATACGCTGTTTGGTTGACATTCTTGCCCGGGGCTGATCTGAATTCTTTCGTGGGGTGGGGTTGCTCCATTTGCCTTAATTTTATTTATATTACTCATTGGATGTCTTTAGGTCATTTTCTCAACTAATTCAGAACAAATTTGTCTGTCGCTTTCAATGGGCCTTTTGCTGCCTGTAACTTCATTTTGGTTCAACCAAATAGTATGATGATCTCAGGTATTCTGCTACAGAGTGTGTCAAGATAGTGGTCAGCCACGTTTTAAGGAGATTAGAACAAAATCCCTCCCTAAGGCCGTTTAAAAGGTGGTGTCCCCCAATCTCGCTGGGTTTTTTTCCCAGTAGAGATCCAACAGATCAGACCATCCAATCTTCCCACGGATACGTTGGGGGCCCTCATTAAGTAGGCAGGTGAAACAAGGGTTTTGTGGTGTGCTCAGTCCCAGCTTATTTAACAGATGAATAAGCCAGACGTGGCTAGTTTCACCCAACATGCTAAGATCTAAACAAACATACCACCTTGTGGCACCGGTGTGTCAAGAGGACCAGTGCTACTGGTGCCTGCCTCCAGCCTCCCCTGTAACCTCACCATGAACTGACCGTCGGCTCCCATTTTCTTCCCAATGAAAACCAATAGAATTAATTGGGGGGTGGGGGTGGGGTTCTAGGCTACGGACCCTATTCCTTCCTCCCTTCAGATGCCAGGGGGTATTCTGTGGAGAGGTGGCTGTGCTGGCCTGGTCCTGCCTGAGGGCACCAGCGGGGGCGCTCCCTCGGCCCTTTCCACCGCGGGCAACAGCTGAGGATCCTGCATGTGGAAGGGCAGCCCAGCGTTCTTGAGCCCTGGGGGGAAAGGGGGTGTCTGTCCTTCAGGCCGCCCGGGGCTTGTGTGCAAAATGGTCTAGGATTGTTCCACGGACCTCAGACAGGAGATCTGGCTTCCTGAATCCAGGGGGTCCCCTTCGTTTGGGCAGGCAGCGCTGCGCTCCATGGGGCCGAGATCCAGAGGAGAAGCCCTGGGTTGCCCTGAGAGGAGCACGGGAGACGGTCTAAAGCTGTGGGCGCGGCTACCGCTCTCGCCAGCCAGAGCAAAGAAGGGTGGCCAAGGGGAACCCGTGGCCAGTTTGCCCTGAGACAGGCTGCCCGCCCCAGGAGTCCTGCTCTTCCAGCTCTGCTCGGCGGAAGGCGTGAGAGGGCCCCCCGGCAGAGCCAGCCTGCCTGCCTTCCTTCCTTCCTTCCTTCCTTCCTTCCTTCCTTCCTTCCTTCCTTCCTTCCTTCCTTCCACATTCGGCCTCCCTGTGATGGGCGCTGAGCAGATCTGGGTGACGTTTCCAGGGCAGAAATGCCGAGAGCGGATGCCGTGGGAGTCTGCCACTGCTGTGGCAAGTGCATGCCAGACGGCATTTGGAACGACCCCCTTTTTCCTCCCAGCCCCGGCACTGGGCAGATTCGTGGGTCCTTCTGCCCCTTCCTTCGCCTTGCGGAGCCCTCGAAGGGGAGTGCTGCCCCCGAGAACGCCAGACTTGGATTCGAAAAGGCGCGGGGGATCCAGGGGTGTTGGGAGAGGGAAGCAGCAATGACGCTGCCGCAGGGGGACACTTTGCTGGATTGAAATTGTCCTGGCACAAATATCTGATCTTGAACGTGCTTCCTGCCTTTTAACCGAAGGCGGAGAGGCAGGAACGTCTTCTGGGGAAAGGTCGGATTTCTTGATCTGCTTTCAGCCGATGTGCCGAGGATGTTATTGTATGCTACTTTGGGTACCTTTCTAGAGAAAGAGCCAGCAGGTCGTTGAAACACACGAAAGAAGCAAGCGTAAGATGGAGGGCAGTTGCCACCTTGACTGTTTGGAACCCTGCCCCCTCAACACCCCTGGACACCCCTGTGGCTACACCTGGCTACCGAGAAGCACGGTCCCCCGAGTAGCCTCGTGTAGGCCCTGCCCTGCCCTCTCAGACAGGGTTCCTTCAAACAGGCCTCTTAGATTATCCCCATTTTACCGGTGTGAAAACTGAGGCTAAGGAAGCTTCTCTCCCATTAGAAAATTGCAAGGGACAGGAGGTGCCCCAGGAAAATATACTGCCCGTTCTATGTTGTGGGTCTGGTCTTTTTCAGCACATTAAGTTCCGATTCGTCCGGCTCTCTTCCTGAAAAGAGATTTCCTTTCCAGGCATCGTGGCAGCTTCTCGGCTGGGAAAGCTGTAAGGAGCTTGGCTGCTGCTTATTCTGCAAAGAGGAGCTCAGGGGTCAGATGCCAGATTAGGGAGTCCTTGGGAAAGGAAGTGGGCTCCTACCGAGTGTGGGCGAGGGGTCCTGCTCCCGGGCCTTGGCTTCGGCTTCCTCTCAGCCCTGGGGCGAGGGGGTGGCTGTGCTTCAGCATCAGGAAGGAAGGAAGGGAGGGAGGGAGGGAGGGAGGGAGGGAGGAGGAGGAGGGGAGGGGAGGGGAGGGAGGAAGGGAAGGGAAGGGAAGGGAAGGGAAGGGAAGGGAAGGGAAGGGAAGGGAAGGGAAGGGAAGGGAAGGGAAGGGAAGGGAAGGAAAGGAAGGAAAGGAAGGAAAGGAAGGAAGGAAGGAAGGAAGGAAGGAAGGAAGGAAGGAAGGAAGGAAGGAAGGAAAAAACAATGTCTTCTTTGGTTTCATTCCCAGCTTGCTCAATGCAGAGTCCAGGAATGGCCGTGTTTAAGCAACAAAAGGTCGAGGACCTGTATGAAATCGGGGAGGAGCTCGGCAGGTAAGCCGGAACGCCTTCTTGTATCAGATCCAGATCCAATCTTTAGCCTCCGTTCAGTTTGCTGTGCTGACCTCCTATAGAAATGCCCCCGTGGTGGGCTTTTAAGTTGCCTGGCAGATCGACAACTTGGCTTCTAAATTAAAGGGAGAATAAATACTTCTCTGTTTTTTTTAATACACTTTATTACATTTTTAAAATACATAGTTAAAAGTTAGAAACAGAAAAAGAAATAGAAATACAAGTACAAATACAAAATAAAGAAAAAGGAAAGAAAAAGTGCAGTAAAGTAAAAGAAAGAAAAAGATATGAAAAATAGGTAACTTCCAATCTATCTCTGGTCATGTAGATAAAGAATCTGTTGTTTTTCATGCAATAGATAGAAATAATTCTTTGTCTAATATACCAATACGTGTCTTTGTTAAATGCCAGCTGGTATACGTGGAAAGCTTTTAGAGTGCAAAAAGTTGGGATGAAGAAGTGATTTTTGTCTTGCTGAATTCTTGCCTGATATTTCAACATTTTGGGGGTGGGGATTTGAAATACGTGTGAAATACACATCCATAAGACACCAGCTAGTCTGGACTCGACAGCTCCACGATCCAGAACACTTGGGCTTGCTACGACAAAGAATGGCAAAGAATTTTATCCTCGCGTGAACCGGACTCTTACGCTCGGGGTCTGAGGGCAGCGCCTCTGGCGCCCCAGCCAGGATGGTATCGCAGGAGGACCCTGGCATCAGACAAGAGGCTTGCAGGGCGCCCGGCCCTGGCGGTGCCGCCCCAGGGACTCCGCCCTGCCCCTCGCCCCTCGAGGTCTCCCTGAGCAACGGGCAGGCGGCTGCTTGCCAGTTCTTCCTTCTGCAAAAAGAGCCCTTGACAGGCCTTTCGCCACTGGATTTGCAGCAGTTCCAGGCGGTGACAGCTGCGTCTGGCAAGCAAAGGATTGTCAAGATCCCTCCCGGAGACGCGTCTCTTGCATGAAACGAACAGGTTTTCGGCAAGCAGCTGGCGGGGTTGGGAAGTGGGCAAACCGTCCTGCCCGTCTTGTTCCTTCGCACCCAGAAAGGGAGGCTGCTCAGAGGCCTCAGAACCGGCTCTGCAAGAGCCCCCGCCTGGCGTGGGACCGCCGAGCCCGCCTGCTGCCCCGTGAGGGGCATCCCCAGCACAGGTTCCGCCTGCCCACCTCCCTCCGCCTGTTTTCGGAGGCCCTTCCTCGGGGCAGCGCCTCTTGTCCAAGGCTGGCCTGGGCGGTCAGGGCCCCTTCTCGCTCCTGCCAGCTTCGTGTTAGTCTTGTCAAGTGATGGAAAGAGGAAGCCGCTCGGCGCATGAATCAAAAGCTTGTTCCAGCTGCATAATTTCCTGTGCCCAAATGTTTTCGGAACCCTCGATTCCAGCACGGTGCTCGTGTTTTGGAAACACCGGCTCGTCCCCTGCGGATTGCCACCCGCTTCACGGGGAGGGTCTGGGGTGTCCCAGGTGGCGCCAGCTTGGAACGGTGGTCTCTCCAGTGATACTCAGATGTAACCCTCGCCCTGGGAGCCAGTGGCGGGCTGAGATTTAGCAGCCTTGGCAGGGGCACCCCTTCCTCCTGTGCCCTCGGTGGCTGATGCTCGCCCTGTGCCGTTGGAGATCCGCTCCGCTCCAGAGCACTAGGAACTCAACGCGTTTTAGGAACCTAAAACGGTCCCAGAGCCATTGCTCCATAGGCCTGTTGGTAGCAGTCATTCAGAGTGACTGACATCACTTTACTTTGGACGAGTTCCAGGTGGCGGCGTTTGCAGTCGGAAGGTGGGTGTGCCATCATTGTGGAGGACTTTGGACAAAGCGATCTTCCCTTAACTCAGACAAAGAGATACTTTTTCCTTGGGACAGGATCAGACTTGTCATAGTGGGACCAGCTCAGACATTTTGACGCCATCTTTGGTAAACTGTTAATGAGATGCCACTCCAGTCCCCGGCAAGCAGCCCCGAAGCTTGGCGTTCGTTCCTTGGGTACCTTCTGGGCCTGCTGCTGGAACTGAGGATGCGGCATAGATGGGAGCGCGTGGGGGCTCTCCTCCGGGCACGGCCAGGGGTAAAGGCTGCTTGGCTTCAGCAGCGTGCCCCGGACAGGTGGTGGTCACAGTCCCACCACATCTGGAGGCCGTGAGGCTGGGGAGGGCGACTCCAGAGGTTCTCTTGCCCACCTGACTCTCGTTTAGAGGGTAGAGGGTCTGTATCTGTCCAGCTCCCCTTCTTGCAATTAATGGCTGGACTTTATAGTTCCAAAAATGAGAGATCAACTTACCCCCCCCACACACAGTTCTTTTCCTTGAGATGGGTTTCTAACCCTCTTGCCTCTTGAAGAATTTTTGGAGATTGGAAAGCCTGCATGCCCTTCCGTGAAGGTTTTGTTTCACCTGGATGATGGTGAATAATCAATTAGTTGGAAGGGCGTGATTGGCTTGGGAGGACCGTGGACGGGGCAGATCATCTCACCGCCCAGCCCCGGTTGAGCCTGACCACCCCAGGGCCACTTCCTTTCCACCAAACAGCAGTGGTGGCCTCTTGATCAAGTCACCTGCAGGGGAAGGAGACCATAAATCTGTCAGCCACCTTCCTCAGAACTGGCGGGAGGCCCTTTGAACCCCACAATCAAGGATGTGGTGAGCAGGGGTGGGGCTAAAGGCTGGCCGCCAGAGTAAAGCAGGTAAGGGAGGAGGAGATAAGGGGTGAGGTCACCTTGGGCGTTGGCCAAGCGAGGAGGAAGTCCCTGCGCAGCAGCTCCCTGCCTATTGGGGTAAAGAGAACTGGTAACCAGGGAGTAGTTAGAGCACCCAAGATGGCCTCCTGTGACTGGCTTCTTCCAGATGTGATTGGACCCAGCACCCCCCATTGCCAGATTGAGGACCAGCCCGAAGGTCCTGGTTTCTAAGGCTCTTACGGTCAAAACACGGGCCGTAGGAGACACCAGCAGCTGGTTCCGAAGAAACACCGCCTTGTGTCTGGTTCGGCGTTTTCAGCAGGCGCTGCATCCACGGCCCTTCTGCTGAAACGCCCTGCCCCGTGCGCAGCCAAAGGAGGCCAATCCAAACGACGGTTTGCTCGCATCGGGACCCCAGACGACAGTGGCTTTTGCAAAAGGGGACGTGAATGGGTAATTTGGCGCACAGGTGAGGCAGGGGCACCTGCTTGCAGTTTGGGGTCACATCAAACCACGATTGGGCCGTATGTTGAGCAGACTCCTCCTCACAGGAATGCTGAAGATGGATGCAAGCGAACGCTGATCCCGATCGGGGTCATGGGGGGGGGGACGACTGTGGTTTCCCCGTCTCGCCCCAGCTGAGATTCCAAGCCCCCGCCTGCAGCTGGCTCCAGGAGGCAGCCCACACAAACCAGAAGGCTGGCCGGCCGCCACTGGGGAGGCCCCGGACTGGCCCCTCCCGGGAAGAAAGGCGGCCCGTGCTCCATCTTCCTGTGAAACACGTGTGTGTTTGTGGCAAAGAGCAGATTGACAGCAACGGTGTGAACGGGTTGTGGCACCGGGGCCCCGTCCAGCCGCCTTTCCCTTCTCCTGCACGTCCTGGTGGGAAGATGGCCCGGAAGGGAGCAGACTCGGAAGGGCGTCCTGGGTGAGTCAGTTTTGCTAACTCCAGCTGAAAGTTCGCATTTCGGGGCTTGTTCCTTTGGGAATCTGAGTGGGACAGCAGCCTGCGCGTTTTGCCCACGAAAAGAAACGCTCCTCCAGCCTCGCCAGGAGCTGCTTTGCTGCGCCTGGTGGGGTCTCTGTTGTCCCCAAAGCGTCTTTTTCTTTCTCTCTTGAAGCCGGTCTGTCTGGGCAACAAAGAGGGCCATTGTGGCAAGCCTTTGTGCTCAAGAATGAACTAAAAAAAAGCGCCCCCCCTGTTTTTTTTCCCCCCTTTGTGCTGCTGCTGCTTCTCTAAATCTGTATCAGGAAGGGAAGAGGGCCCGCCCGCAGAACGAAAGCACGGGGCTCTGCTCGGATCCTGGTTTCTTGAGGCTCCCCGGGGGAATCTGTGGGCTGCATTCTTGCCCTGCAAGACTTTATTTTTTAAAAAATGCAGGGATTTGGAGGGGAGGCAAGCCAATCTTTTCTACGCAGGCAGAGTTAATTTCAAGCTGCCTTTTGCTGCTCACGGAGGGCTGGGAGGAGGCAGCAGCCCCAGAGCTCCTAAATTGCTCCAGTCCAGAAATGGGGGGGGGGCGAGGGGGACGGGGCGTGTGGCACCCTTCTGATGAGCGAGGAAGCGGGCCTGAGTTCAAGAGACGCCAAGAGCGTCAAGTCCCGACTTGTGCTGGACGTTTTCTGCGATGAGCATCGGCACATGCTCCCAGTGGGGGCTCTTTGGCACACGGATTTTGCTCTTTACGGGGATCTGCCTGCTTTCCCCTTTTTTGCAGTCGAACCAGGAGTGGTTCCAGTTGAACCTTGCTGGGCATTTCGCTCTCTGATTTCTAAGATGCAAAGGCTCCTGGCCGGTGGGTGCTGGGGTGAAGGCCTTCCACCGGAACTGGCTGGGGTCTCGGGTTCAAGCCCGCCCAGCCATGGAAGCCCATGGGGTGTTTGGGGCCTCCCCCCCCGACTCTTAGCCCAGCCCACCTCACAGGGCTGTTCTTGAGGAGGGGGAATGAAGGCAGGAGGTTCACCTGGCCAATGGTAGCTGAATCCCCCCTCCCCTCCAATTCGAACCTTGCTTGTGGGTCGCTGGCAACCCGGAGGCCTCCTTGGCCGGGAAAGGCCTCTGAGAGGGAGCTGCTTCAAGGAGCGGGACGGGGTGGGGAGCTTCAGGGGCACTGCCTTCCCTCGCCCTTGCCAGCCTGCGGAGCCAAACGGAGCCCGGCAAAATGCCCCGGTGGCAGCTGGGTTAGCCGTGCCCTCCCCAGCAGCTCAGGAGCTTCCTTGGAAGGGCTTTGCCAGGGCAGTGGGGGGGGGGTTGGCTACCCAGTCTTGGATCCCTTGACCACCAGGGGGGTCCTGCTGCGCTGCCCGTGGGGCTGCCGAAAGGGGAATGGCCAGAGGGACTTCAGATCCCACAGTCCCAAACCGGGCAAGCGGCTCCCTCCGAGCTGTTGGCACTTTCTTTGCCTTGGTGTTCCGTAGTCCGCCCGTCCTTTGCCACTTGGCTGCTCGACTCGGCCGCCTTCCACAATCCGGTGGCGGCTTTCCCAGCGCGACCGGCCTTCCGTTTCCTCCGGCGCCAGATCGTTGCCCACAGGTCCCTCTCTCGGATCCTCCGAGCAGCATCCACCCGGCGGCTGCGTCCCATTCCAGGCATAACTGCTCCGGCTCACGTTCTATCTTTAGCAGAGCGGCGCATCTCTGGCACGGGGGGGGGGGGGGGGAGATTGATGCCGGCTTGCGAAACATAACTGCCAAGGAAAGGCAACCGGACCTTGGTGTGTGAAGCTGGGGGGAGGGGGGAACGAGGGTCGCTTGATCAGCTGGCTGCCCGCCAGGACTCCCCCTTGCTCAGAGCCCAGAAAGGCCTGGCTGGAAACGGGGGCCCAGTCCTTGAGGAGGTGGAGCTGAGCTCCTGGCTAACCCAATCGGACTGCAGTTGATCCAAGGAACCATGGTGGTCAAAGGAACCGTGGCTTGGTGACCCATGATGCCTGGGGACGACTTAGCCCAGGGGACCCTGACCCTGTAAGAGGGTATTTAATTGAGGGCCCCCAGGCTGAGGGGCCGAGAGAGAGAGAGGAACAAAGTAGCCTCACTTTAATGAGTAACTAATTGATTAGGGCAGTGTTTCTCAACCTTGGCCACTTTAAGAGGCGTGGACTACAACTCCCAGAATTCCCCAGCCAGCCTGGCTGGCTGGGGAATTCTGGGAGTTGTAGTCCACGCCTCTTAAAGTGGCCAAGGTTGAGAAACACAGGTTTAGGCTGTGGACTTTATGGCTTGCTGTGATGTATTCAACCATTTTCATCTCCTGAAGTGGGCACCTCTAACCTGGTGGATTGATTGATTGATTGATTGATTGATTATTTATTTATTTATTTATTTATTTAATCAAATTTATCACCGCCCAACTCCCCCAAGGGGATTATAGGTCCCATCCAACTCCCCCAACTCCCCCAAGGGATTATAGGTCCCATCATCCTCAACCGGCATTGGTGGGCAAAGAATGCTGTTTTGTGGCATGTGAATGCTGCCCTGCTGAGACCACCCACCCAGAGTAAACAGGGGCAGCTGGTCAGTTGTCCTCCTCACTGGCCTGTCGCCCCTGGGGTCTCGGACAGGCTCTGGACCGGTGCAGTGGAGTCCGGCTGCAACACCACTAGGGAAGCCCCCCCACCCAGCCCCTGGCTTCTCTCCTGCCCCACCGTTCCTCTCTGCTTTGAAGCTAAGGATCGCCTTTGTACCCCGGGGACGGGCCTTTCCCCTCCCAGATCTGAACAGCTGCCTCTGCTTAGCATCGGACTCTTAAGGCATATCCAAAAATACCCCCTGCTCGTCATTCCCGGCACGTGACGTGACATGACACTGATGTTTAGATGGCCTGGCACACCACTGGCGAGCGTTCTCTCCTGCCCCCCCCCCCCCGCCTGTTTTCTAAATGTGCCTTTTCTGGCTACTTCCAGATAGGATGGGATTGCAACCCTGGCTCTTAAATACTGAGAAAGCGAAAGTTCCCTAAGTTACAGACGGGGCATCTCTGCTTATTCTGAGTGATAAAGAGCCCCCCCCCCTTATTCCCCAGAGACCACAAAGTCTAGCGCCATCTGGTGTCTAAACTGCGCCACTGCACTATCCACACAGCCGGCGTCTGGTGCTCGGGGAGCCTGGGTGAGTCAGTCGGGGCGTTCCGAGAAGGGGCTCGGAGGGAGGCCTTTGGCCCCAGGCAGCCCTCCGTGGGAGAAGGGCCTTGGTGCAGCGGTCTCCTTGCTGGTTGAGTCAGCTTCCCAGCCCCGCTGCAGACAGGCCCTAAGGATCAGGACCCCTCTGCTTGTGCTGATCCGCCTTCCTGGCAGTCGCAAAGCCACAGTTAGCAGGAGGGGTCTGGATCGCAATTGCTGGCATTTCAGGGCAAGGGAGAGCTGGGGGAAAGCCTTGGCGCTGGATTTGTGAGCATTCAGAGGTGCACATGAGGGACAGCAGATGTGACCTTCGTTCATTGTGTGTATGTGAGAGAGAGAGAGTTAATTGCAGTCTGTGTGGTACAGTGGGGGCCTTTATGTGCTCATTCTATAATTGCACGGGTATAATAATAGAGAGAGGGTCCCGCTCTGAGCTTCTGCTTGTAAACCAAAGCCCCCACATTGAATTGGCTTGAGAATTCTGCGGGGGGAGAACCACGGGGTGTCTGGCGGCGGCGGCTGCTGCTGCTGAGTGCCCGAGCCAGAGACGGTGTTTCTGCATTAAGAGAGAGGGGGGGAAATTAAAAAATGGAAGGACCTCTACCAGCCCCTGAACTTGGAAAAATAGCCCTCAAGGAGCGCATCGTCGTCTTCCGGAGCAGGTTTTCTACTTGAGCGTGAGACAAGTTTCTGAGAGGAGCTGTGGACAGCTCCCGCTGGCTCTTCCATCAGGTGGGGCAGAGCCAAAGGCAGCCAGGGGGTGGGGGGAGGCTGAGTTGGTGGGTGCCCCCCAAGTTAGCGCGCTTGCTGCCTTCAAGGGCAGCGCGGATTCTCTGGGATTGAAGCTGGCCGAGTGAAAGGGGGAAGGGTTTGCTGGCCCCGCCAACAAACGGGTCCGCAGTTACTCCTCTCCTCTCCTTCCTTTCCAATCTGCATCAGCAAACCTCCGGTCCCCAGCGCCAGATCAGACCCAGCTGGATGATCTCCGGCAGCCCTTGGGCCTCTTCAGCCGGAGGGCCTGGTGGCCTTTGCAAGGGACCTTGAGATGGCCGAGTCTGCTCCTCCCCGTGGCTCGGTTCACACACGGCGTGCTTGGAGCAAGCTGGAGGGGCCTGTCTCCCTCGCTGGGAAGGCAGAATTCCCACCCCACGCTGGACCCGTAAGGAAGAAATAATCCCGCTGCGAGTTAGCGCCATGGGGGGCACGGGCAGCTTTGTGTGTTCCCCCAGCCTCTCCTCCTCTGGAGCCCATCCTTGGGAAGGGAGGGTTTGCACAGCCGCCACCCCCTCTCCCGCCGCCAGGTCCGTGTTCGAGTGGCGCTGCTGTTGAGCTTCAGAGGACCACCTTCCTGCTTCCTGCAGGGAGCCCCTGGGGGCTCGTTTCTTCACACCTGGACGGGAAGAGGGCATGGAGGAGGCCCCGGCCTGCCCCAATTCGGGCGCGTGTTTACTCATCTGGTCTCTGAGTTTCCTGTTCCTGACCTCCGAAGGAAGCCTGAAATGAATGACCGACCAGTAAC
The DNA here is from genome assembly GCA_023362775.1 of Charina bottae. Classification (NCBI taxonomy): domain Eukaryota; kingdom Metazoa; phylum Chordata; class Lepidosauria; order Squamata; family Charinaidae; genus Charina; species Charina bottae. The sequence goes on along the minus strand of JALMGJ010000010.1, from coordinate 23,571,150 downwards.
CTTGAAACTCTGATGCTCCAGGCCAGCCGGCCGGTTGTGCAAAAGGGCCACCAACTAGCCTTGTACGGCCTTTGCAAAAGTCTGCTAACCCTGCGCAGAGACGCTTGGCCTGCAGACTCCTGAGAAAAGCCCCTGTGGATCATTCCTCAAGGCTGGGGCTTGATGGGGGCTTTGTTCTTCCAATTAATTGTCCACTCAGATGGGGTTGAGTTGGTTTTCCACACTCCTGTCCTGAGCCCCCAGGCACATTTCAGGGTCCTTTTCAGTTGGAGTGTGAAAGGCAGAACCATGCCAGCCGAAGAACCGAACCGAACCGAACCAAACCAAACCAAACCAAACCAAACCAAACCAAACCAAACCAAACCAAACCAAACCAAACCAAAAAATAGCACAGCAGATTAGAACAGAAAAAGAATATATTTAAAAGCCTGGGAGAATAAAAAGAAAATATTTTCTGGGACAGGAGGGGACCCTCCCTGGGGATGGTTCCAGTAAAAGCCAAAGCCGGGTTTGGGGGCTGCTGGTTGAGCAAGGCCTTTCCCTGGGCCCCTCCGTGGCTGCAGGATTAGCATTTTGCTTGGCATAGTATATTCTGGAATTGCAAAGGCTCATTCCTCCGTCCTGGAGTGATTGATTGTGGTGGATTTGAGGGCTGGTTCTCAGGAAGGGGGGAGCACATTCCAAGGAGATAAGAGGACTTGCAGTCCAGAGAGTTGGCAGGGAGTCAAAGAGGTCAGAGTAGCCCCACCCTAGACTCTCCTAGGTTATTTCCCCTTAGGTTAGTTAGGATAGCTTTAGTCTGGCAAGATTCTGTCTGTATGGTGGGAGCAATAAAGAACTGGAGATTTGGAATACACTGACTCGTCGTGGTTCTCGGGCTGACCCCTGACATTGATCTACCTTGTCCAGCCATCATCCAGGTATTCCATTTCCCGTGTCCCTGCTGGGAGGGGCCGGGGGCACGTCCAGGGATTTGAGCGCCAGCCCCCCGTTTCCTTCCCCCAAGCAGCATTGACAGAACCTGCCCCGGTTCCTCACTCCAGATTAATTCCCATCCCACCCTGGTTGATTCGCAGCGGGCAATTTGCCATCGTGAAGAAATGCCGGGAGAAGGCCACGGGCCTGGACTACGCGGCCAAGTTTATCAAGAAGCGGCAGAGCCGGGCCAGCCGCCGCGGGGTGAGGCGCGAGGAAATCGAGCGGGAGGTGAACATCCTGCAGCAGATTCTGCACACCAACATCATCCAGCTGCACGAGGTTTACGAGAACAAGACCGACGTGGTCCTTATCCTTGAGCTGTGAGTAGGAGGGTATCGGGGTTTATCGTTTCCCCTCTGAGAGGAATCTTTGTGAATGAAAGAGCACGTTAAAAGTAAAGCTTCTGGTCTTCATCATCCATTTCACCAATGCAGAAGGCTGAGAAACCTCCAGATAATGAGGCAATTCTGGGCCTCTGCTATCTTGGTTGCCTAAAATAAATGTAGAATATAAAGAACTATTCTCCATTCACACACAGAGTGCGCTCAGCCATAGTTTGCTTAATTGGCTGGATTCAATACACGTCAAACCAGATGGCTGCGTTCAGCCAGAATCAAGCAAACCACAAAGTGATTTAATGTAGGTTCCCGTGCATAATAATAAGAAATGCGCACTGTTCCTTATTTATTTCTAAATCCAATTTTGAATAATATTTGTACAGGAACAAAACTGTTCCAGATTGCTGGTTCAGAACAAAAACAGACTTTCCCAAATGGTTAGAACTCGGTAGCCAAAGCTATGAGTGCAAAATAGAAATGGAAGCAAAATTATCCATCCAGCCCATTCTTTTAAATGCAAAACTCCAAGTTGCTTGGCCCTTCCAAGTAAATATGGATTTGGGGTCTTTGCGAGTCTTGAAATGCCCAGGGAAGATCTCCAGAAGCCTATCTTGCAGTAAGCTTCACGAACTTAAGCTTAGCATAAATTCCTCCATCCGTGTCCCCGTTATTGCTGGATTTTGACAGAATGTAAAGTTGTGTGTACTGTCACCATTGTAGGTCTGTCACAGAGCCCAGTTCTGCTTCAGGCAGCAACATTTTTGTGCCTTTATATTTGTTTTGGTGGTTCTGTGACTGAAAGAGACTCTCGGGATTGTTGTGGAATTAGTTCATTTCTCAGATGGTGGGGCAGATCGGAAAACAACCTAAGCCTCAAACCAGATCATGAAACAGAAGTCTGATTTTGAGGAAGGAAGTGGTGTCCTTCGAGGGACTTGGTTCTCACAGGCAGGGCGGGGGGAGCAGAAGGAACCTCGGGGCTGATCGGAGGATGAAGCCCCAGCAAATCTGGGCGGGCCGGTGGGGCAGGCTGGGGTTCAGCTGAGGAAGAGAAGGGAATTCTGAGAATTGCAACTCGAGCCTTCTCTGTGGAACAGAACAAATGAAGTCAATAAAAGAGCAATTTGCTGAAAGGGAAGCCATCTTCAAACTTTTCTGGGCATTTTTAAGAAGATGGCTCATCTTAGGGCATCTTCTAACCCAGGGGAGAGAAGACAGAGGAAAGTGTCCTTGCTGTTCTCCTTCCCACAGTCAAGATTTCTGTAAAAGTTGTTCTTCTCGTGCTTATAATGTTACTTCGTTTGGGTTGAAATTCACCTGGAGAGCTTGGGTGGTTGGATAGGCCATGACCGTGGTGGCAACCCCCGTTTCCTCCCCTGATTTCACAGAGTATCTGGAGGAGAACTTTTTGATTTCCTGGCCCAGAAGGAGTCGTTGAGCGAGGAAGAGGCCACACGGTTCATTAAGCAGATCCTGGAGGGGGTCAGCTACCTGCACACCAGGAAGATAGCCCATTTTGACTTAAAGGTGAGCAGCAGCTTTGAGGGAGGGCGGGGGGAGGCCTCATCCCAGCCCCGTCTCTGGCCTGGGGGTGAGGATACCTCTTTGCCAATGGGATGGATGCTGAAGGGAAAGGCCCTTCCAATCAAGTCAGCTTGCTTGCTGGAACACACATGACGCTGTGGCTTGACTAGTTTGTAGCTCATGACCTTCACATCTGAGGCTTCACCATACTCTGAAGGCCACTTAGACCTTCCAAGCCGAGAGGTTTGTGGATTTTGCCTGCAGAAGATCGTTAGAGTTCCGTCCTGCTTGTCAGCTGATGTTTTGGACTGGACCTGCAGTCCAGCTGACCCTCAAAGACCCTCAAAGACCCATTGTGGGGCTGGCAAAGGGTCTGCCAATAGCTTGGCCATAGCTTGGAGACGTTCCACGGTGCACAGAAAGGGGAAAGGCAACATCACCCAGAAAGAGTGGGTACCCCCAGATGATGGCGCCCAAGAAAAGCGAGGGAGGATTTCTTTCTTTTTTGAAGGGAACTTCGATCTGTCCATTAGCTGGAGGTATGGGCATATCTGGTACCCACGGAAGAAAGAGGGCCTTGGGTATTTCCCCCAGCTGTTAGAGGCCCCTCCGACCCCCCACAGCAGGGTCTGGGTTTGTATCTAGATCCTCCTGCCTTGCAGCCCCAACCCCCAAGTCCCAGCTGGAAGAGCCGCCTCCTGCTCCGGGGATGGGTCTCATCTCCCAACGGGCAGGTATTTCAGCAAAATAACCAGAGGCAGCTGGAAGAGGCTGGGCTCTCGCGGCCCACTCACCCCACCACCGCTGGCGTTTCCCAAGAGCGGCTCCTTTGGCAGCATTCATTCATTCATTTATTTTATTTTTCAACTTCTATCACCGCACCATCTCCCCCAAAGGGGACTCTGGGCGGTTTACAAATACAACAGTTAAAATTTATAGATATAACTAAATATAAAAACATACAAATCTATCCCGGAGATGCTTGCGGAGGTGACGGTGGTCCTTCCGCCCGACGGGCAGAAACTCTGCCGCTGAGCTCTTGCGTGTCTCTGCTTTGCACACTTTCCTCCCGTCCGGACGGCCCGGGCCAGGGGGCTGCAGGTTCCTGTCCCTCCGCTGAAACCACCTTTGCTCGCCCTGGGTTGCTGTTGGGTCTGGGCTAGCCGCTCCCCGAGTTCAGCCTGAAGGTTGATGTTCTTCTCTTCTCTGAAGCCTGAAAATATTATGCTGCTTGACAAGAACCTCCCGCTCCCGCACATAAAGCTCATCGATTTTGGTCTGGCCCATGAAATAGAAGACGGAGTGGAGTTTAAAAATATTTTCGGGACGCCGGAATTCGTAGGTAAGTCAGCTTCCTTTCGCCGTTGCACTTGGGGAGGCCGAGCACCCCGTCCTTGCCAGCCGCTGGACTCGGTCTTGAGGGGAGGGGCGAAAGGGCGTCCCTAGACCCATCCAGGGACCGGGGCAGCAGGCTTTCTCACTCCGGGGCCCTGCCAACCTGTGCCATGACTGCAATTTCCACCCTGGCTGAGGATGATGGGTGCTGCTGTGAGGACTCCAACAACAATGCGCTGATAAACACTTCTCAATGCAATTCCTTGAAATGCAGATTAAGCTTTATTCAGTATACATGTTAATTGAAGCACTTCTAAAGATCTGAGTGCGGATTCCCGCCAAAGCTAACTCTCTTAACTCTCCCCCCTGCGCGCCAATTCACAAACCCGATGATCTCAATGGTCAAGACTTTCGCTCTTCGTTCTCAGCCTCCAACTCCTGCAGGTGGTTGACCTTGACGAAGCCGTCTCCAGCCTCCACTCTCAGCCATAACACCCAACCGTTAAACCCCCCTCCCTGCAGCTCACACACTCACTCTCTCCCTAGTCCCAATGGCAGGATTCATAGACATGAACCCTGACAGCTGCTGTCTAACATGTCTGGAAGGCTTCGGGTTGGGGCAGGCAGTCTTTCCTACATCATTAGTAACAGGACCTGTAAAGCCATACGTATAAGGCCACCATTTCTGAGCCCCTTTTGCAGTCTTCCCAGGGGTCAACCCTTCGAGGTGGACCAGACTAGGAATCCAAAGCCATGCATGCCGATACGACTTTTATTATAAGGCTCTAGAAACACAACCTTGCAAGTCTGAATGTGCCTCCCACTCTCCCTCCCTCCATCTTCATGAGAACTAGGGAGGGTCTCGCCCGAGATGCTTTCTCAAATTACATGTTTCTGCTTTAGACTCAAATTTCTTTTATCTAACCGCTGTCGTCGTCATCGTCCTCCTCCTCCTCCTCCTCCTCCTCCTCCTCCTCCTCCTCCTCCTCCGGGCTTCCCCTTGCCGTGGCGCTGGGGTTCAGCATGGGTGACCTGCCTGAGCAGAAGGGCTGCTGTTGGCAGCCAACTTCTTGTTAATGGTTTATTTCAGTTTGATGTCGCCAGCCCCTCTTGGTGGTCGGGGGATTGCTCCGTTGCTCTAAATAGCACCCTTTCTCCGCTTCCCAGCCGGGGATGCGCTCATGCAGGACTTCCTTCCTTCCTTCCTTCCTTCCTTCCTTCCTTCCTTCCTTCCTTCCTTCCTTCCTTCCTTCCTTTGTTTCTGAGGCCGTGGCCTTGCTGGAAAGCTCCTCCTGGAGAACCACCCCCCTCTGCCCTATGAGGCTGCCAGGGGATTTCAGTTCTCCCTCCTTAGACTCACCTGGATCTTTGCAAATCCACTCCACGCTTTCGCCCCCTTCCAAGAGAAACAAAAGGAGAGGAAGGGTCACTCCCTCGAATCTCTCATGCTTTGGGGCCCGTGGGGTGGCGGAGGAAGCGGGGGGGGGGCAAAGACCATAATGTGGGAGGTGCCTCGGAGGCCCCTTCAGGCCTGGGGGTTCTCTGCGCCCTTGCGGGAGTTCTTCGCCTCACTGACCTTGGGATCCACGCTCTCCTTCCAGCTCCAGAAATAGTGAATTACGAGCCGCTCGGGCTGGCAGCTGATTTGTGGTGAGTATCACTCAGTGCAGCCGCCTTCCCTCACCTGGTACCCTGCAGCTGGGGGGCGGGGGAAGCGTGGGGGTTGGTCCAGCACATTTGGAAGTCTGGCGTTCCTTCTTGCTTGCCTAATTTTTCTGTTCTGGATTAGACTTAAAAAAAAAACAATTTGTCAATTTGCTGCTTCTTTCCTGCTGTCAACCTGACTGAGCAATTGATTTCAGCATAAATCTGTGCGCGTGTTTTTTCCCCCCTTTCCCCAGGAGCATTGGAGTCATCACTTATATACTGTAAGTACTGGATTATTAGTTCCCTTTATTTATTCATCTATTTATTTTTATCTGTTCCTTGAGTATTTTCAATCCCACATTTCCTCCAAGGCGTTCAAGGTGGCATCCGTGCCCCCTTCTCTCTTTATCCTCACAACCACCCTGTAAGAATCGTTGGACTGACAAATAGAGCCTTGTCCAAGGTAGCTTGTGGCAAAGGGGGAGGTGGGCCCAATTCCCCCAGCCCTTGCGGGGAAAGAGGTTTCATAGAGGCTCAAAAGGGATTTCTCTGCGCACTGGAGGGCGTTATGGGGAGTGGGGTGGGAGAGAAACTACAGAAATTGGGCTGCAAAACAGAAGAGAGCGTGGCTGTAGCTGAGGATCATGCAAATTGGATGGAGGTGCGTAAAATTGTTGCTATTAAAAAAAATTCAGACTAGGTAGGTGGTGGAAAGCAAGCAGGCAGAGGAGGGCATGGAGAAGTCCTTGCTGGCCCCACAGGCATCCTTGGGCAGGGGGAGGGAGAAGATGCTCCATGGGGGTTGCCCACCTTCTGCTCAGATCCAGGTTCACCCCAGCAAAAAGCCAGGAAGTGGAGTGAGTGCGCAAGGCTGTTGATAAGTCCCCGGGAGCAGTTGCGCAGGCAGCTCACAAGGTGGCAGTGTGGAGCTGCCCATGGGGTTCCGGAGGCTGCAGCTGACCGGAAGGGACTTCCCACTTGAGATGACCATTAAGGGAGGAGGGGTTTGGGGGTTCCTGGCATGGATCCCACCCCGTCCCTGGCAGGCTCCAGTTGCTCCCTCTTTCTTGCTTCTGTTGTGTGTGCCCAAATTCCTACAGAGGCAGGAAAAGGAGCCCAGAGCTGCGGGGCCCTCCTGGGCAACACACAACACACAACCGTCTGTTTTCAACAGGGTTTGCACAGGACACTTTCCTGTGGGGCCTGCCCATGGGGTTCAGAGTCTTCTGTCTCCTGTCTTCATTGGCCCTCCCAAATCCACCCCTGATGCTCTGGCTGATCCCTTTAGAATCTCTTCTCTTCTCTTCTCTTCTCTTCTCTTCTCTTCTCTTCTCTTCTCTTCTCTTCTCTTCCCTTCCCTTCCCTTCCCTTCCCTTCCCTTCCCTTCCCTTCCCTTCCCTTCCCTTCCCTTCCCTTCCCTTCTTCTCTCCTCCCACCCCCCAATTCTCCATGCAGGCTCAGTGGTGCTTCTCCATTCCTTGGAGAGACCAAACAGGAGACCTTGGCTAACATTACCGCCGTCAGCTATGAATTTGATGAAGAATTCTTCAGCCACACCAGCGACCTGGCAAAAGATTTTATCCGGAAACTTCTGGTGAAGGATACACGGTATGTCCTGAGCGACTTTCCAGAAGCTGGCCAGGGTTGAGGACCCCACGTCTAGCCCAGAAGGTGCCTAGATGACCACGGAGTCTCTGAAGAAGTTGGAAAACCTTTGTTGGCTTTAAAGATGCCCAATAGGGAGCACTTATTTCAGGTCAGCGTAATTTGGCTTAGCTGCCCCTGAAGGGCTGTGTTTAATGAAGCAACGGGAGAACGTCAAAAAAGGAAGAAATCCATGGGATGCAGTTCCGGCCCTCCTAACCTAATAATGAGTCTCCAGAGAGCACCTTTGTAGGTCTCAGACACGCCTCTTAAGGGCAAGCATAGAAGGTGGATTTATTGTAATTCATTGTGGGTAAACCCCAGAGAGTTCCAGGCTTACGGCCACCGCCACCGCCACCGCCACGTGCTTCCTGGCGTCCTTCTGTTTAAGCGCAGCGAGGCCATGGGTGAGCCTCATTTTTATGCTCTGGATTTAAGATCTTTCCGTAGGTGGAAAGGGAGGGAGTGTGTCATCCCTGCGTAATGACCAGCAGTTCTCCCCCACGAGGAGAGTTCACCGGGGTGTTTCTCCCTTTTTAGGAAGCGACTTTCAATCCAGGAAGCGCTCGGGCATCCCTGGATCACGGTAAGTCACGGAGAAGGGGCCTTAAGGTTTTACAGCACATCCGAGGCCTGCTGAAGTTGGACAGAACTCTGTATGGCCGATAAAGGCCCCCTTGTACCCAGTTTTATGCTCAAACACCCAATTCTGCAGTTCAGCAGCATGGTAGTCCGTGAGCTGCTCCTTTGGATGACCCTTCTGCTTATTGTAGTTCTCACAATACAAAGGCTGGCCAAACTTTTTCTGGATTTCTCTTCAGAGAAAAAGAATAAAGTAGAATAATCAGGACTAGCTTTTCAAACCAAAAACATTTCTTCTCTTGACATATGAGGAAAATGATTCCGTATTTGAAATACAATTTTCTGTCCTGGGGCCCACTGAGTTGTCTGTACCCTACTCTGCTTTGGCATGGAAGATGCAGTTTGTTATTTCAGCTTTGCTTGTTTGAGTCTCATTGAATGCAAAATCCTCCCGTCCTGCCTTTCTTGGGAGCTTAAAAAAGAAAAGAAAAGGTCACACTGTTGCTTGTAAGTGCAACTTTTCAGGAAGGAGTGGGAGAAGGAAGACACGCCTCATGGATCATGCCCCTTCCTTGGGTCTTGCATGCAAATGCTAGAAGGAATGTCTTGATGACAGCGTTCACAGGTGAATTTTGAAAATTCCAAACAAAGTAGTGAATATCAAAAACTTGTCAACGCTGATAATCATACATACCTGTAAAGATCAGAATTCACTTCTGTATCATTGGAAACTAGGGAAATTATATTTTATTTTTGGATATCCATGAAATGAGTTGGCCCAAAGATCAAAATTCACTCTGCGTTGGGCATCCGATGGAAGACAGGCTCTGTCTGCCCCAGGTGCGTTTTCCTTCTCGTGGCTATCAGAACTGGAGTGCTGGAATTTAACTTTTCCTACACTTCAGCTACACAAATGCTCACAGGGGTGTCCTAGAAATGCTTCTGTTTTTACAGAAGTTAACCCAAAGCTGTGTACCAATGTGGATGTCAGCATGCAGCGAAGTTGTTTTCCTTGTGGGAATGCTCTTGTTTCACAAACATTTTACGAGAAAAATACCAAATGCATGAAGAGGAGAACGGACTTGTGTTTGCTCCTGGCACCGTGCACATGTGTGTGTTTGCATCCTGGTGTGGTGATGTTGATGTTGTGGTGTCTTTACAACCTTTTGGTGAGATGCTCTTGGTAAATAATAATCCTCCCGGCTTCTCTCCAGTCCAAAGAAGGCCCGAAACTCCAAGGCAACAAAAGGGCTGAGAACAGGCCGCTGAAGACCAAGTGGCTGAGAGAGTACACCATCAAAAGCCACTCCAGCATCCGTCCTAACAACACCTACGTCACCTTTGAGCGCTTTGCCCACCTGGTGGAGGAGGTCTCCGGGATGGAGAAGAGCTTTGGCGCCCTGGCGGTGTCCCACGATTCCCTGCAGGAGGACATTGACGCCCTGGTTTCCATCTACAACGAGAAAGAAGCTTGGTACAAGGAAGAGCATGAAAACGTGAAGCATGAGCTTTCCCAGCTGAAGTACGAGTATCGCAAGATCGGATCCCTGAAGAAGAACCTGAAAGATGACGTCCGGGCGGTGGGGGCCAACCTCGCTGGGGTCACAGGGAGGTATCTCGACCTGCAGTCGCACTACGAACTGCTGAGCAAGGAGCTGTCGGAAGACCTCAGGTGGATCCAAGACTTAACGGGCAGCTTTTGGCCAGAGGGCAGGGGCGAGGGCTACTTTGGCTGCGTCTTCCACAAGGACATCAGCGACTCTCTTATGGAGCTGCTAAACAGATCGTGCTGTGAAGAATTCCTGGCAGCCTTAAACCTGGGCATGACGAAGTCAAGTCAGTGAGGCTGCTGAAAATGCAGTTTGGATGGAAATATTTAGGCTGACTTGGTCAGGGATCGTCTTGGCGGGAGCTTGCTAAACTCACGTGTTGGTTTATTTATTTTTAACGTTCTTTGACAGACGCTTGTTACCATTGTGTTTTTTGTCCCCGTGAAAGTATGTCACAGTGGAGATGCCTTGGGGTTGCGGATGTTGCCTGCCATGGTTGGATTCCAATGAATTTCTAATCAGGCGTGCTTTGCGTGGTTTTAAAAGCCTGCCCTATTTTTAGCCTTTGGAAGACGGCCTTAGCTTACCTTTGCAACAGAAGACCGCCTCGATACGTGGTTGCAGATCAGCATCCTTAAAAGCTTTTATTTATCACTGGGCTGCAGCAATAAAGAGGCACTGATTTCCTTTTGCCTTGAAATTCTACACAGAAGTATTTTTTAATAGTGACGGAGTTAGATGCGCAGTCTACTGCTCTGCAAAGCGCTCTCTGCAGGCATTCTGGCTGAAAGTAAGTCTTGTGAATACGTTCGAGAATAAATGGAGGACCCTGAATACATTTGCACAGATCCACGTCTTCTCAGACATGCTGCGTAAGGCCTTCAGCCTGGACATTCATCTCGCTCCAGATAAACAAACCATCTCAGCCCAGTTAAGACATTAAATCTCTCTGGAATGTGAGGACTAGTTTTTTTTTTATACAAATGATTCGAAAATGAAAGAGGGAGGTGACATGGAAGACGCATTTCTGGTTTGCTGTTTTGCTGCTCTTGTTCAGATAGCATTCATCTTGCCAACTCTGTAACATCTCAGAGATCAAGACCCAATAAATATTTAATACAATGTGGTTTCTAGACATACCTTTTGTTCAAACACCCTGCAGGATGTTCTTGCTTGTTGTGGTGAATTCTGCTTTGTCCTTGCGGGGGAAATGGGTGGGATATAAATATGACAAATAAATAAATAAATAAATAGTTACTTAGAAATGAGTTCCCTCCTAGGTCAGCCATAGCATGACCCTAAATCAGAGCTTTCCAAACTTTTCATGTTGGCGACATGCACCAACGGCGAAAGCGGTGCGGCCTGTGGTGTCCTGGTGTGTCGCGCGCAAACCCGGAAGTGCTGATGGGGGGAACCGGAAGAAGCGGCACCCCCGCCAATCAGCGCTGCCCTCATTCCCATCAGCGCTTCCGGGTTTGCGCGCGACACACCAGGACACCGCAGGCGACACAGTAGTGTGTCGCGACACACACTTTGGAAAGCTATGCCCTAAATGATCAGGAGATACTTGATGAAGGAGGTGAACAACAAAGACTGAAGAAGCTTCTTGGATAAGGAGCGAAACGTTTCCACTGAGAAAATAGAAATCCAGTTGACATGATTCAAGCTACAGACAATTCCACCTGGATGACTGAGAACCTTCATCGACGAGGTGAACAACAGTTTTGCATTGCATGCAAAGGAAGAGGGGACTTTTAGCAGATAAGGGAGGAACTGAGGTTGAAATAAGGGTGGGGGGGTCAGATGCCAGCTGTTTGGTGGGGTCTCTTCTCCTCAGTCCCATGTTCTCCTCCTAGACTGCAGAAGTTATACCCTTCCCAGGAAAGCCACAGAAGGAAGCTCAGTTGTAGCTGAGGGCTTCCTGAGATCTTCCAATGTTCTCTGGATCTTCTCAGGCCTTGAACTGAAGCAAATTTCTCCCTGGGACTGAACGTAGTTCTCAACCTAGTGTTGTGTTACCTTTTAATGTTTGTAAACCATCCAAAGTCTTATGGAGTTGGGCAGCATATAAATATAGTAAATAAATAAACAAAACCACAGCAAATGAATGAATGAATGAATGAATCTTTCAGAGAGCATCTTGGCTTTTCCTCAGCCAAAAGGTACATCCCTGAAACTAGGGGCTCATATTTCAGTGGCAAAACGTTTGAATCTGTAGGGCTGTCAGGGCATGGTGAAGGTAGCACTACAATTTTATAGGCGACGTTTAGCGTTCCCGGCATGTTACAAAAACAAGGAGATGGGTCCTACTCTCAGGAATTTGCAGACTAACATTTAACACCTGCGTAGGAAAGACAAGGGAGAAAGCAGTTGAATGAGGAAGCCGAGATTTAAAAGGAAGCCAGACTGTTTTCAGGCTGTTGAGGTGTGAACCAGGGCCAACCCCCGAGCCACCTGTGCTATTTCTGCTTGGTGGGCCAAGGGATGCTGTACCTGATCTTGTCACCTCTTGTCTCCCAGCCCATGGACAACCGCCAGGCCATGGTAAGGCGGGAATCGGTCGTTAACTTGGAGAACTTCAAAAAGCAGTACGCCAGGAGGCGGTGGAAGGTAGGGACTGAGACGCGGCGGCCAGAAGCAGAGAAACGGAGAAACCAAAAACTCCCACTGAGTCCGTGCTACGACTGTCGAGGGCAGACCGTCTTCTCCTGTGAGCTCGTGAAGATTCTTCCTTGGGGGAGAACGGCTGGCAAGGGAATTGCCCTAATCCCAAAAGAGAGCAGAGGGGGAGGGTTTCCCTGGAGCCCCCGAGTTTAGGAGCAACAGTCGTGGCCTCTTTGTAAGCCAACTGGACTGGCCCCGGCCCCGTGGAGCCTCGGGCAGAGGCTGGCTCTGGGTCCCATCTGGACGGGCCAGATCAGGCCTCGAGGCAAAGCAGATGCTTCTCCTCCGAGACGGTGTCTTCTACTGCCTCGTGGCAAAGAGGGTGATGCTTTTGGACTCAACCCGGATGGAGAACACTTCTTGGTTGCTCCTTGGCCCACGCGGCTTAGAGTGTCAAAGAGAATCTTCAGAGGGAGGGAGAAGGAATAGAGCAGCGTTTCTCAACCGTGGGAACTTGAAGAGGTGTGGACTTCAACTCCCAGAATTCTCCAGCCAGCCATGCTGGCTGGAGAATTCTGGGAGTTGAAGTCCACACCTCTTCAAGTTCCCAAGGTTGAGAAACGCTGGAATAGAGGCAGCAGTGAGTTGGGAAAGAACCTGGGATAATTTACCTTGGAAATCTTCCTGGCGTTGCTTCCGAACGTTGAGGAAACCGATATTCGAGTGACACCGCGGCTCAGCAGGAGGGCCTCCCTGTTTCTGGTTTCCAGTGTGTGATCCGAGTTCCTCTTTCCCCCCAGCTCACCTACAGCATAGTGGCTCTGTGCAACCACTTGTCTCGCTCGCTGGTGCGAAAAGTTCGCTTGATGCAAGAGGAAAGTTTGGTAAGTACCTTGAGCGCAAAGAGGGAACTGGCTCCTTCAGCATCTGGGACCCTGAGGGCTGCAAGGACCTGGCCAGACTTTAGGACACTCCCGTTCGGCTGGACTACAGCTCCCAGCAGCCCTTGCCAGCTCAGGGATGTCCTTCAGCACAAGCTGGGAGACCTCAGTGTCCCCTCCTGTTCCAGAAGCTTGTAGCGCAGGAACGTCCTGGAGCAAAACCCTGTCAGCAGACGCATCCCAGGTTTGCTCTGAGATTCCTTGCTGGTGTTGCCAAGGGAGTGACCACCAGGCTGTCCTTGTGTGCTTTGCCTGGACCCCTTTCAAGGAAGGGGGTGGTTCTCCAAGAGAGGACAGCCCTGCAGACGGCCTGAAGGTCACGCTGCGTCTCTGTTTCAGCGCCGTTGCGAAAGTGACCAGGAAGACGACCTGCCCAGCCGAACGGCAGGTTCCCATTGTCCCCTGAGGCGGAGGAGCAGCGTATCGTAATTGGGATTCACCTGTTGGACTGCAGGTTGCAGCGGCTAAGAGCCGAACTGCTGGGATGGGCCGGTTGCCTTTTCCCAAAGCTTCCACGCGGAACCCAAAGCTTCCTGTAGGAAGAGGGCCCTGGGACATGACGACGGAGCTGCCACAAGACTGAGGGACCCTTGGCCCCGTCCCAGATTTTCTTGTGGGAGAGTGGTACGTGGAGGGACGTCGCTTTTCTCTTCAGGCCAGCGCCACTCGGCCACCGTCTCCCATCACCTTGCAGAGAGGCTTCCGGCGGCAAGCGGATCATCACGGCCTGCTTTTGAAAGGGGGCAGGTTGCAAACAGCTTGGTCGAGGCAGCGACGCTCCGATTGCCTTGTTCCACCCAGAACGATGCAGGGAACATCGTGCTACGGAGGCCACGACAGTCACTTGGTCCAGTTCCCTGGCTTTTGCTGTTTTTAAAGCTCCCCAAACTTTCCTTTACTTCTTTTGTTGCATGCCTAGAGAAAGGCCAGGTATAAATCTAGAACGATTAATATCCTGCCTTTAAAAATGTCTTCCATAAAAAGCAGTATGGAATTTAGAAATAACGTGCACGTCTGTGCGTGTTTGGCTTTGATGCTGATGCTGTTTTTAAGAAACAGCAGGATATACTGTATAACGATAGATAATATCTATCCCTTCGGGGGAGATGGAGCGGTAATATAAATTGAATTATAAATAAATAAAATATAAAAATATAAAATAAAATAAAATATCCAAAACCATATGAGCATAAAGCTGGACTTCTGGACTGCCGGTCCAAAACCAGTAAAATAGCCACGATGGGCTGGGCAGGGTGAGAAGCCTTTGCTTCTGGCCAGCTTCCACATGTGCAGAGTTCAGCTGGATTTCTCTTGCAGAGATTTTCCCCATAATTGGTGAGATTTGGCTGCTGGTGTCACTCTCCCGACTCGGCTGTTTCCTTCTTTTCCAGCTTCCTAGGGAATTCACGGCAGCCACCTGCTTTCATTTTCTTTTTACCTTTTAAAGAGATGAGGACCTCCACGTGATGGCTCAGGTGCCCTTTTGCCTGCAGCCTTAGTGCTAAAAATACACATTGCACAATCCTGGGCATATTTGCTGGAAGGAAGGCAGGCGGCTGGGCTGCTTTCCCTTGGCTGGGTGACCAGGCAAAAGGCTGCGGTCAAGCATGCCAAATCAGATGGGCCGAAATAATGCCCCCTCTGCTCTCTTACGGCACAGCAATTCCCAGGGAGCCTTTCCAGTAAACATGCTCAGTTTCATGCTGCAGATCTGGGATCTTCCCCAGGTTGATTTCATTCTGATATGGAATTGGGCGCCCTTTGCAATAGTGACTACTGCTTGCGTGCTTTTTTACCCTTAGTCCAGTCTGGGTGAGTCACAAGCACCGTTTTTACATTTTATTCTCTCCTAGTGCATTATGCGAACAGGTTAGATTCTGTTTGGATCCTCCTTTCTGGTTCTCTCCCCCCCCCCCCATTTCCATCATGTTTCCTGTTTACTTCCTTTTTTAACCAGCATGTTAAGGATGGATTTCTTCTGCTCTCAGTTGGAGAGTTTTTTCATTAGGCGCTTATTTTGGGGGGATTGAGGGTGGTGGTGATGTGATGGGTACTTTTTTCTCTCGTGCGTTACACCTGCTTGCAACCTGCAGGCTGTGTTCAAACAATATGCTTTGCCAGGTTAGTTACAAAACTAGACACGCTCATTTGGTTAGTGCTAACCCTGGTTCGTTTTGGGTGCCTTAGCGTGTGGTGCAACCCCAGCCCATTTCATGCCGTTATGATTTGGTGCAAAAGGCAAATTCAAACTCCAAAGAGATTTAAAAAACAAAACACCAAATAGGAGAAGGTCATTCTTGCAGGATCAAATTCTCCAAGAGGTGTGAGAGATGAGATTTCCCTAGATCTCTCTTCACCCCACATTGCGTTGTTCATGCAATCAGTGAATTCACTGTGCAATTCTATGCATGTTGGCTGATTGACAGAAGATTGGCGGGGGGGGGGATGTTACTGCCAAAATTTCTGCCAAAAGAGCATTTTCCTTCACAGCTCTTCATTTCTGCTTCCATTCCTTGATTCCCTTCTTATTTTACTCCAAGATGATCGGTTTGCAAGATCAACACCTTCCCCCATGATTTTTTGGGTGTACTGTGTATCCCTCTAACCTTTCTCCAAAATAAAAGAGTTATATACAGTATTTGGGTAGTAAGTTCAGCAATGTTGTTAGCATCCCGCATCTAAAAATTCCAGCTTTACACGATACGCTGGAAAATATGGGTCCTCTGCGCTGAGGAAGGCGCGTCTTTAACGCACGTGGCCTGGTGAGAGAGAGAAGCCTCGGAAGGGTCGCTCTGAGCTGCTTCAACCACATCTGCACCATGCAGGGGAGGTTCACGGTGCCCCGGCTGGTGCACATTCCCCCTTGGCGAGCCGGGCGGCCGAAAGATCGCCCCCAAAGGGACGCAGCCGCAGCTTTTGAGGTCCCTGGAGGAAGCTGCTCCTGGCTGGGGATGCTCTCTTCAGCAAGGTGCCCCTTCCTGGTGCCTTTGCAGCTGGCATCTCGCCCTCGGCTTCGCTCAGCGCCTGGAGGTTGCCAGCGGATGGGACAGGGCGGGGGCAGCCTCTCCTTGTGCAAACAAGCATTTATTGTAGGGGGGGAGATGGGCTGGCGGGGGGGGGCTTCTGCTTCCTTAGCATCCCTGGGAAACACCCCCCCACACACACTTTTAGGCCTCTGGGTTGGTGGCGAGGAACAGGCCCCAAGACTAGAAGATGGAGCTTTGTTTATGTTCTCTTCTACCCTTATTTCCATTTTCTTTTTAGAGTCCCCCCCCGCCTTTTTTTTTTTTGAAACGGCAGGATGGACTTTGGTAGCATATTCTGGATTTTAGGCCAGGGACCTTGGGGCACTGGGCTGCTTTCTTTTCCCCTGGTGCTGATGCAACTGTGACACTCGGGGCTGGATTCGGCCAACCGACCAAAGGTTTGCAGCAGACCCACGGCTGAGCATTCCTGGAGCCATCCATCCACATTCATGGTTTGGGATTTGGAGGGGTAAAGATCGGGACTTGTATAATGCCCCCCCCCCCCCCCCCGCTTTGGGGTCGGAGCCTGTGCCTCTCTCTCAGTTTCAAGGGGTGTGTGTGTGTGTGTGTTGGCCCAGAAGACTGATGCATGATTCCTCAGCTGTAGCAGAAATTGGGCCCAAAGATGCAGGACTGGCCCCAGTTCTGGTCCGGTCTCAGCCCCCCCCAGCCGCCTCTTCCAGGTGCAAAAGGGGTGTCCCAATTGTGGGGCTTGGGGGACCTAAAGAATGAGACATTTGGGGCAAAGAGGGTCGGATGTGGGGCTCCTACTGCAGAAGCGGATAGGAGCGATTCACTTTTTTGCCATGAACCCCAAATGCAGCCACGAAACTCGGATTAAAACAACCTCCAAAAAGGATTAAAGCAAAATTGCCCTGCTGCAAAAGAGAATTAAACCGAATCTACACTCAGAATCCGAATTAAAGCCGAATTGCAGCGCGGGGGGGACTGAAGGGGGTCGGGGCTTTCCAACGAGGCTTCTCTCCCGCAGAAGGCGGAGCCGTTCAGGGCTGCCCACTCCAGCGCCCATGATCCACAGCCCCTGGGTAGCGGCTGATGGGAGGTGGAGTCGCAGCAGGTTGGGGGACCGGCTGCTCGACTGCCATTCGCCTTGCCCCAGCCTGACAGGTGGGAGTGCAGCGGGGGAGGCGGCCGGGCGGCGTCGACTACAAAGCCCATCCGCCCAGCCCCTCTTCCTACGGGACGCCAACCAATGTCCCGCCGCTCCCGGGTAGAGACGGCGCTGTTCCCTTTCTGCGCATGGGAGCTGTAGTCCGCCGCGGGGCGGGGCGCTCCTCGCGTCGCTCCCGGCGCCGGACGCCAGAGGGCGCCGTGGCGGCCAGCGCGGGTCCGCCAGCCCGCCCCCCAACGCGGGGTTGCCGCGCGACGGAAGCGCGAGCCGCCGGCGGGTCTCGCGAGGCTTGGCGGGCGCGGGCCCTCCCTCCTCTCGCTCCCGCCCTCCCGCGTCGGGATGTTTCCTCGCTGACGAGCCGCCGCCGCCGCCGTCGCCGCGGGAGGAGCCGAAGAAGGCGTCGCGGGCGGACGGGGCGCGGACCGAGCTCGGTAGGCGCGTGGGGGGAACTGCGGGCGGGGGGCCGGGGAGCGGGCGCCCCCCTCGCAGCCCCTTCCCTGCGCGGCGGGGCTGAGGCGGCGGCCCGGCCAGGCCGGAGCGCGGCTCGGCTCGGCCTGCGACTCCCATCAGCCCCGCTCCGCGAGGGACGCTGGGAGGCCAGCCCCGTCCGCCGGCCCGAGGCGATGCCGCCGGCCGGGGACCCTGCGGGGGGGAGGCGGCGGCGCTGGACAGCTCCCCGGAGCGAGTCGCAGCCCGGGCGTCGGCGCTCCCGCTCTCCGCGCGCTTCTCTGTCGCAGAGCCCCGCCGGCGCCCAGGCCGGGCCGACCCCGCCTGCGCACCCGCGGCTTGGCCCCGGCCCCTCCCGAAGGCGGACAGGTAGGGGCGGGGCGGCCCTGCGGAGCGGGGCATTAAATAGGGCTGGAGGCCCCCCGGGTCGGGGAGGACGAAGCGTTGCAGGCCGCCCTTTGACCGGCGCTGGGCCCACCGAGCAGAACGTGGGCACGGGTGTGGCTGGCGTCCCCCTTTCTTCTGGAGGGCCTCGGGCTCTTCCCTTGACTGGGTCGGTCTTCCTCCTCCTCCTCCTGACACTGTGGCCCACCAGGAACACCTTCCTTGCCTCTTCTATCTATCGGTGTCACTTACCTCCTTCCTTGGCTGGAAAGGCCTCATTTGAGCCCTCCAGCTGATGCTGCAACAGGCTTTTGCTGCTGGAAAACTGGGCAGCTCCTCTCCTTAGGTTCCTTGTCCTCTGTGTTTTAAAGCCCTCTAATAGGTCCAACCACCTTAAACTTCAGTGGTATGCATGTGACGCTGGCTTGTTTCTGCACTGAACTTTCTCTTTTAGATTATCGGGTAGTTCTGGGTACTGAGGATTGGAAAATAGGTTCATATATCAAGATGCAGGCATCAAACAGTGGGGCCTCAGCTTAGTCTTCTGAGAAACTGTGTTTCCGGAGTTTATTTAGATTCCTTTAGGAAAGTCTTCAACCTCTGATTCAGCTTTTGTAGTGTGTTTGAGTTTGATTCCTGCCTTCAGTTTAGCACAGTGGTAAGTAGCGTGGTATTAGTTCCTTAAAACATGTCCACTGAGCTCTTCAGATGGATACCATCCCAGAGCACCGAAAACTCCATAAAAAGAAATAGGCTGTGTGTCCGTGACACACTCAACAATAAACGTGGCCGGCACACTTGAGTCTAGCGTGCTGTTCCGACTTAGCCCATGTGGTTAGTTTATTGTTCACTGTGTTGCATGAACCAGAAAATTGGTTTGACTTAACTGTGAGGAAGCTTGTTATACAAAACAGCCATTATTTCTGTCCTCAGGCTTAACAGCCTAAAAAGACATGACACAGAAAAAGCAGGAAAAAGAAAATGTCTGAATTTGGTGGGTCATCTGATTTAGACCAGATCATCGAATTAGTCGTTTGTAGTTCCATCCCTGGGGACAGTTCTTGTACAAGCAGTGAGCAATGTATTCCTTGCTCCCTGCGCATTTATATCCAACGTTTTGTCAGAATCTAAAAAGTGATGAATGGGTTCATGCTAAAGGCACTTCAGCATAATGAGAATTTAAATGGATAAAATTGCAGCACTGAAGTCATGTGAACAATCTATAACGGAAGTCATCATTTGATAAGGTATTCATCAAGTGAATATGCAGGTATGAAGTGAGCTTTTTTCCTTTCTTTTTTGTGGATGTCAGATGTAGCTCTCGTGTCATACTGGGATAGTAAGAGAGAAATTAAAGGTAAAATTGTTTGGAGTTGAACTTAACTCCTGGTGGCTTCATGGACACATCCAGGTAAAGCTGCTAACTGTTGGGAAAAGATGAAATGCTTTAAGCCTTGAACCTAGAAGGCTTGGGGGTTGACTGACCATTGGAATGGTTGCGTGAAGCCTGGGGATTGGCCAATGGCAGCCTTGCTTCCATGACTGCCTCTTGTGACTGATCCAGGGTCATCAAGCCAACTGGAATGTTTCCAGGCAACTCTAGTAAGAGTGTTCCTTTCTGGAACATTGGAGATGATGGACAGTCGGTTGCCTGGGCTTGGGAACTTGATATTTTGAATGCACTTTGCTAATGATGTAAATTGGCTTTATTTAAATTTAGCAATCAAAATGAACTAAACTTTGGTACCTGGAAGACTTGCAAATCCACATGTAGCATTTGTATGAAATATGCACAAAGTTTCTAAATGCTCAGTGGGCAAGTCTGTATGGAACCTCTTTGGATATTAAATGGCAGAGCATAGAAAAGGTTACAGCAGAGTTTTCCAAAATTTTCATGTTGGTGACACACTTTTTAGACATGCATCATTCGCGACACACTCTTACAGCAGGGCACAAGGCAGGCAGTAGGACCTGCGTGGAATCCTGGCAGGGCTCGGAGGCAGCAGCAGCCGGGACACACCCAGACACTGCAGCCGACACACTAACGTGTCGCGACACACAGTTTGGAAAGCTCTGGGTTACAGGTTAAATCTCTAGCTAGTCAAAGATCGTAAATGGGAGAGACTTATTTTGCAGCCTTGCAAGAACAGGATACACCCAGTGCTGGACTAGGTGAACCAATGATGTGATTTGCTATTACACAATTCACACATGTCCCTAATCTCTTAGTAAACATAGCTGCATTCCATAGGGATAGATGTTTCTAGTTACCATTGTAAGTCACTCCCTTGCCCTCATTGGGTTGGTTTAGAAATCCATATTCTCACCTGAGTTGTAACTTACAGACTGCCCTTATTTCTGTCATTTGAAGGAAGTACTTTAATAATTTTGATAGTCTTGTCAATAAATAAGTGACAGCTCAGTATCTTTACTGGAGTGAATGTAATCTTTATATGTATAGTGTATATACGCATACTTCTGGTGTACACATGAAGTGTGAGAAGTCTGAAACAAGTAACAGCAGAATAGCACATCTTAAGAATTAATTATTAGAGATGTGTAAGAGAAAACAAAAGTGAGTGTTCTTTTTCTTGAACTCTTCAAAATACAAGCTTGTAAGTGCAGTTTTCACAGAGAATATATCTGACAAATATATTTTCTAACCTCCTGGAGGAGTGTCAGACATTCTTAGCTTATCAGCACACCAGATTCTAAATAAGTATTTGTTTTACTGGTGACTCAAGTCCAACTCTCTGTAGTATATGCTACTTTGAACTCTCTCTGTTTTTAAAAAAAGCATACTGGAAGTTATAATTAGCAGCATAAACACACATGTTTTGTGGATCGCAAAATTTTGTCATTTTTATGCCCTTTAAATCAAGCTACTCAGATTTTAAGAAGTTTAATTTTGAATTTGTGTCTCTACTTTTAAATTGTTTTCAGTGTATACAGAGTTGTAAACTCAGAACAAAGAGAATAGAACAGCAAAAAGCTGATTACACCTGTAAAGTAAAATATGACCTCCTATTATGAAGTCAGTACAAGCTTTGACTTTGTGACTGCTCCTGTCCAGAGACTTTCTAGAACATTGTGGCTAACCTTGAATATTCACTTCTCTTTGGGGCATATAGAGCCGTCTCCTCTGGTTCTGTAATTTTAGAAATGGTTATCTGGCCAGAAATGGTATCTGGTTTGGGCTTCTGCAATGTTGTTTTCATTTTTGTGAATTTGTCCTGAATGGAGCCAAGAAATGTCTGTATTATGTAGTATCTATGTTTTAGACTTCAGGGGTGGTGATTGAGCAGTCTTGCTTGTAGCATTGAGCATTAGAGCTTGAAAGATTTAAAGATTGTATTAGTTCATGCTTTGGGAAGCGTTTGTATTCTTTAAAGCAGAAGGCACACTTTCTAAGAAAGTGTAGACATTGTTCACCACCTCTTCAGGTACGTGGTTTAAGCCCTACAAAGAAGTTTAAATTAGGAGCATTTGTTCTTGTATTGGACCCTGCATTTCGTTTAGAAATTAGTCAATCAAAATAAAAAATACAGCAGCAGTGGTTGGTAACTATGCTAGTGATTAGTTTTGTTCATTTATGTAGTGCCCTCACAAAATAAAACTTCACAAAATAAAAAGCAGGTGGCTCCTTGTTTTGACCTGAATGTTGATGATAGGCTGAAGAGAGAGAAAAAGGTGCTAGCTAAGGATGTAAGGAATGATGGTGAGCTAATGCAGTTATAGGTAACTGGAAGTAAGACTAGAATGATTCAGAGAGCGCATGGCTACAATTTTTTTCTGAGAGTTTCTGTGTATCAGTATGCAACATAGGATGCAACTTTTTCAGTGTGATGACATCATGTTGCGTGCTTTGTTCTGTGGTGGAAAGGGGAAAGAGATGTGAGACTGACGCTTTCAGCTCAGCGATCCCTGTATTGACTCGTTTCCCCTTAGATATTGAGAATTTTTTTAAAATGTAAAGGGTTAGTCAGCATCCCGACCAATGAGTGATTCCGTGAAATACTGTAATCAAAAGAGCTGCCCAGCTAGACTGGAGTCCCAGTCTGTCAAAATGAAATATGAACTCTAGGATTTATATTGCATTAGCATATCTCAACTATTCATTGCTTGTTAGAATATTTTTTGCATAATTAAAAAATCTTTTTAGAAAGGGTAAATAAACTCATACGTATATTTGTCGGAGAGGTTACAATATTAATGTATCATCTTTTTGCCATGGCATTAAAGCAGCATAAATTTGATAATGGTGTTGTATGGAATGAAAAACCCCCCGAGATGCTTGTTCAGTCCCCTGATCAACATAGGATTCACTAAAGCAGCGAGGGACGACTGTTCAGTCTCTGCTTGAAGAGAACCGGCCTCTTCATGTGGCGGCCTGTTCCACTGACTGACAGCCCGTACAGTCAGGAGGCTCCTCCTGATGTCTAGCCTGAACCTGCTTCGGTGAAGTGCTAACTCAGTTCTGCTCCTGCCCTTTGAGGCGACAGAGAATAAGTCCACTCCCTCTTCTTTGTAACAACCCTTTGAATATTTAATACGACTGTGGAAAAGTCATAAATGAACCGCTGCAGTGTTGGAAGCTGTAATCCTGCACTGTATCTACTCAATTCTGGCCCCTGGACTGTTATGTAGAAACCTTGTTCCCTTTGGCAAAGCAAGGCCCCTTCAGTTGCTGGATTACGTCGTAAGCACCTGCTCGGCACAGGGTGTTCTGGCTTTCGAGGCGTTGCTTGAGATGTAATAAAGGGTGCGTAGCATAGTCCAGCCTTCTGGGACATCACAAGCAGTCCAGTGTCGTTCGGTTTCTTTGCCTACGGTTGAGTTATGATTTTCATTGTTGAGACATAATTGTGTTTGCACCTTCTTCAGTACCCTTTTTTTCTTTCATTGATAGTTCTGCCCAAAATCTCTAGGTCTAGGTTATCATTCCCTTATTTGCACCTACTGTATAGCAACAAGTTATTTGCTGTCCAAAATTGTTTATGGGAAACACTGTCCTTTTAAAAATAATGTATATAAGAAAAATAATTTAAATATTGTACAACATTGCCTAAAGAACAAGGACAGTTCTTGGTATCATACCCAAATATTGATGACTAGCCTATGCAAGACCTTTGACACTGGGAAATACTGGACATTTTACTGTGCTGTCACCCCACCCTCCATCACTCAGGGGACAAGTAATGAAGCTTGTCCTGATTGAGCCTTTTGAGGCTCAGATTCCTTACAGCACTGTTGCTATAGCAATGAACGTATGACAGTGGTTCGTTCTGCAGTTCTCATCATGGGTGTTGGTATGCAGAACACACAACAAGCAGGGAAGAGAGTGTAATCTTATTCTGTAAAATAAATCTTCCTCCAATATTAATTTCAACTGTTACTATCTGTTTTCTTTCCATGTTGGTTTGTGTATGTCTGCATTGGCGTGCAGGTGTATCATGCCTAGTTAAAACTTGAAATGCCTCTTAAAATGTCCGTGGTAATCTAATTGGAATGTGTGCTGTTGTCTTCTTAATCCAGAAAAATGAGAATATGACAGACAGGTAAGGCAGGGTCTGCAAAGGATGCTTTAAAAAAATCAAAACACCTGTATGTGTGTGAGTGTATACGTGTATAGACCTTCTCATATACAAATATAAAGTTTTACATACCAGTTTCGATAAAGGATTACCATATTTCATTGTATCCATATATTCATTCATTCATTGGCGATCACTCGTAGCCGAGTAAGATTGTCTTCCAAAGGTAAAATTTTAACGGTGGATCCGTAAGTGGCTATAAAGGCCAATTCTGGATCCGCACAACCTCCCACAATTAGGGCATAGGTTTCCGGGTGGGAGACGGTCATGATGAGGGTTTGCCTGACGTGCCTTCCTTTTAGCTCTTTTCTCCCTTTCGCCCTGTCCTCGTGCTTCTTCAAAGTCCATAGCGCCATTAATAAAGGCTGACCTCCAATTGAAACGCTCATGAGTTAGGGCTTCCCAGTTCTCAGTGCTGATATTACATTTTTTTAAATTAGCTTTGAGAGTATCTTTGAATCTCTTTTGCTGTCCACCAATATTCCGTTTTCCATTCTTAAGTTGGGAGTAAAGTAGCTGCTTTGGAAGGCGATGGTCAGGCATTCGAACAACATGGCCGGTCCAGCGAAGTTGATGTTGGATGATCATTGTTTCAATGCTGGTGGTTTTCGCTTCTTCTAATACGCTAACATTAGTCCGCCTATCTTCCCAAGTAATTTGCAGAATTTTTCGGAGGCAGCGTTGATGGAATCTTTCAAGAAGTTGGAGGTGGCGTTTGTAGAGGGTCCATGTTTCACAGGCGTACAGAAGGGTTGGTAGTACAATGGCTTTGTAAACAAGCATTTTGGTCTCCCTGCGAATGTCCCGATCCTGAAACACTCTACGCTTCATTCGGGAGAAAGCTACACTCGCAGAGCTCAGGCGATGCTGAATTTCAGCGTCGATGTCGGCTTTTGTAGATAGATGGCTGCCGAGATAAGAAAAGTGATCGACATTTTCTAGTGACACACCTTTCCACCGCCCATGTGCTGGTCCATGACTAGGAGCTTCCGGATTTCACAGTCCTGCCCCCTTTGCCATTCGTCAGTCGCCACGGGACTTTTGGTTGTTTTGGGTTTGGTGTGGTTGGAAGACGCCTGTGCGTGAATTTGTTTTATGTGTGGAGATCGGTGCACAACGATCAGCACACAACCTTCACAGAAAAAGGCTCTAATCCAATGGCATGGATACCATGACGATTGGTGACCTTTTGTCTGCTGCAGCCTTCATCCGCCTTTGCAGCCGTTGTAACAATACACCTTGTTATCTTCCACCTGTTCTGCCGTTGAGGACTTTCTTGGATCGTTCTTTGTCTGGTTCCTCCCCCTGGACCTTACCGCCATGGGTGACCCTGCCAGGAGTACATGACTCCCGACGGCTTCGCTCACAGGGTTCATTGGGAACACACAAGCCCACTCACCACAACAAGGTGACGATCCAGCGAGTGAGTAAGGCCACCAGCAAAAAAACTAATTTAGATGATGCTTTCTAATCATTGACACCAGGTGATCAGTAGTATTCATTTCCAAAAAACCCGTTGGAGATGCTGATTATGTGGATCTACTCCTATCTGATTTACTTTTCATTTTAGGAAAGAGTCTTGGTTGCTTTAACAGATGACAGGGCAGGGCATGGAAAAGAGGAGAGTGACCCTCAGTTCTCCTGAATTTCTCAGAAGTACCATTGACCATGGTATCCAGAAATGGTGCTTGGGGAACTTCTCCATCCCATAGCTGTTACCCCTTTTACCTTTTCACTTTTAATGGGAGCTGGGGAGTCATTTGGATTTTGAGCTGAAATGCAAATAAAACTCTCCATTTAGTGGTGTTGACAGTTTGGGACAAATAAGTGCAAACACACTGAGATTTAATGCAAACAAGGCAAGGATCAAGGAGAGAAGTCCGTCACTCTGGACAGAGGAATGTCTCTGTTCTTTGAGGAACATTGTGCAGTACCCAAAAATGAGTTTGCAAAAAGGAAGCCCAGTTCTGGGGTTATTTTGGGAGAAGAATATACATTCTGATCACAACTATTTGGGAATCATAGCCATTGTGATCAGTGGGCATTTCCCTCTAATAATTGTGTGGACAGTATTTCATCAGTGGCAGTGGAAACCCAGCAGGGGTGACGTTGGGGTTCTGAAATATACAACTGTGAAGCTGCATTTTAATAAAAGAAGCTCTGAATTCTTATTCCTTAGAGGGATTTGGGAAAGCCGGTTGTTGGAAGAAGAGAGAGAGTTCAGAGAAGTGGCATGTGCTGCTGCCTTGCTGACAGAGCCACTTTCCTGCCTGGAGGAATCGTGGGACAGTTCATCAAGCCGATTCTTAATCCCCAATTTGTGGGAAACAGATGCTGCATGTAGGGTGGGATTTCCTAAAGTGGGACAAAATATGTGGTTTGCTTTGCTTGGTCAAAACATTTAATCCCTGAATTAGCTGATTAGGGAGCTTTGCAGTAGGAGTTTGACAAGCAACAGAGGTCTGTGATTGAGGAAATTAGCTGCTCTGCCATTTTGTCAGGAGCCACCGAAGCAAAAGGCAGCCAGGATTCTTCATGCTGCTGTGCGCTCAGTGCAGTACACACAGAAGGAATATGTTCCCTTCTAGAGGGAAAGTGGTCCTTCCTTCAGGAGGGGATACGCAGGTCCTGAGTTTGGTCATTAATGGACAAATCAGGAAGGCGTGGTTCTTTTTATTAGCTCATCATAACTAAAAGAGTCACATTGAGTTGGGTGGCCATACAGAATGAATGAATGAATGAGTGAGAGTGAATGAATGAATAAATGTGCTTTAAAATAGCAAATTTTGCCTTCAGTGCAGATTTACAGTTAGGAGACTACTGTATTAAAATTCTGTGAAGGAAATGGGAATATAACTCTCATGAGGACTATCAATGCGGTCTCGATTGTGTCAGGAGAAACAGGCAAGTGCAAAAGGAGCAGCATCTGTGTTTACATAAACTTGTGGATGGAGGCAAACCTCAGGCTAAAAAGGACATAACATACAGGTGACTCTTAAGGCATTTTAAGAATAGGTGCCATCAACAGAGAGATAAAATGCTGCTTTTTCCTTCCAAGAACTTGATAGCCTTTAGTCCATTAAATATTCCTCCTTTGCTTGACAGATGTGGAACTACCAGATTTAGTAAGTGACAGTCAAAAGTTGTGTAGAGACCAGCTCACGTTTTCTAGTGGGATCCATTCAACAGTCTTGCCAGTATAAAGAAATTGGTGGGGGGTAGATCTGTCCATGATTATTGACGATCAAAACCAAAATACATTATTTTGTTCAGAGGCCCTGGATGATAAACAGTAGGAGAGAGCTTCACACCTCGTTTTGGTGTGTCTGGCCATTTCTAGAAATGGGATCCTGGCCTGGATTGGTTTTGACCAGCAAGTTTTGATTTTTTTTCAAGTTATTTAAAATTTTAAACATTTTCAAAGCTCTTCAAAATTATTGCTATTTTAAATGTTTTTTTAAAAGGTAAAGGTTCCCCCCGCACATTTGTGCAGTCGTGTCCGACTCTAGGGGCCGGTGCTCATCTCCAGCGCTGTCCGAAGACGCTTCCACGGTCATGTGGCCGGCATGACGCACATGTCATGTTTTCAAATGTTTTACTATATCGCTAATTGTTTTTAACAGTTTGCACTTAGCTTTGGGATTGTTTTTATGGTGAAAAAGTAGAGCAGTATGTTTAAAAATAAATACATTTGGAAGATATTTTTTTCATTACTACAGTACCGTTTATAATTGATAGTACTGACCTGTGCTTCCTATCCTTAACAATTAAAAATCAGTTCTTGAGAATGTGTCATATTTTTTGTGCTGTTACTGGTTGGCTTGAAGTGTTTATGGATGTAGCTCCAGTTAATTCTACATTGACATGTAGACACCATTGGAGGACTTGACTCGTTCCCTGGAAACATGGATGGGTTTCTGTTTGGTCTGAAACATAAGTCATTTTTCCTGTAGAGCATCATGCTCCCTTTCATGTTGAACGTATTGTTGATCTAATAGGCAATTTATGGTACTGAGTCCAGTGCCTGCTTTCTAAACATAGATACTGGTACAATAAGGCCACTGTTTAGTCATTATTTTCTTTTCCATTTCTAGGACTGATGGCCAGTCGGTAGGCAAATATGGCTACCATGGTTCCACCTGTGAAGCTGAAATGGCTCGAGCACCTCAACAGCTCTTGGATCACCGAAGACAGTGAATCGATCGCTACCAGGGAAGGCGTCTCGGTCCTGTATGCGAAACTAGTCAGCAATAAAGAAGTCGTCCCGTTGCCTCAGCAGGTCTTCTGCCTCAAAGGGCCCCAGTTGCCTGACTTCGAGCGCGAGTCCCTGTCAAGCGATGAGCAAGACCACTACTTGGACGCCCTTCTTAGCAGCCAGCTGGCCCTGGCTAAGATGGTGTGCTCAGACTCCCCCTTCGCCGGGGCGCTTCGTAAGCGCCTGCTGGTGTTGCAGCGCATCTTTTACGCACTTTCCAATAAGTACCACGATAAAGGCAGGGTGAAGCAGCAGCAGCATTCTCCGGAAAGCAGCTCCGGGTCCGCGGACATCCATTCCGTCAGCGAGAGGCCGAGGTCGAGCACGGACGCGCTGATAGAGATGGGGGTCCGGACCGGGCTGAGCCTGCTGTTTGCGCTGCTGAGGCAGAGCTGGATGATGCCAGCCGCAGGACCCGGGATTAGCCTTTGCAACGACGTCATTCACACTGCAATAGAGGTGGTCAGTTCGCTGCCTCCCTTATCCCTAGCTAATGAGAGTAAGATCCCCCCCATGGGCCTGGACTGCCTCTCTCAAGTAACCGTCTTTCTTAAAGGAGTAACGATTCCCAACTCGGGGGCCGACACTCTGGGGCGAAGGTTGGCTTCTGAGCTGCTGCTCGGCTTGGCGGCTCAGCGGGGCTCGCTGCGGTATCTCTTGGAATGGATTGAGATGGCCCTCAGCGCATCCGCGGTGGTCCACACGATGGAGAAGAACAAACTCCTGCAGACTGCAGAAGGCATGATCAGTTTTGATTGTTTCATGACTATCCTAATGCAAATGAGGCGATCACTGGTATGTATACGTTGCTCTCATATGAAACGAAATAAAGTCTAGGAATTAATAGCTTCTTTGCAACTAGAGATGGCATGATAGAGGGTAGATACCCATCCTGTCAGCCTCACCTGTGGTTGGTAGCATTTGAACGGTTTTGAAAAGAGTTGATTGTCTTTAAACCTACACTTAAATGTTTGCTTTTGGTTCTAATTTCAATCATTCTGATTTGAAGTGCCTTTTACATAAGAAAGCATAATAAAAATGTTAAATAAAATAGATAGACAAAACAGAAATAGAAACAGCATCAGTAGCAGCTTATAACTATGTTAGGTGTTCCTAATTGTTTGGTAGGTGCTTCTACTTATTTTCTAGTTAATAACAGCTGGAAAAAAATTATTTTCTTTTAATGCAAGTAGCTTGAGACATTGACACCTGTAGTTCTGCCTCTTCCTTATTTAGAAGAAGCATATGAAAATATAAGCGTTCTGTTGTGAAGATGAAATAAATTAAAAATAAAATTGCTGGAGAAGATGGATACAATTATTTGAGACCTTGCAAAAATAATAAAGTGCTGTTATCTGAGGAAATAAATTCCTTTTTAGTCTGTTTTATTTGGGGAGATACTTCTTGGTTGGTGAGATATTTTTATATAAGTCTATACTTGTGTAGCTATTTAAATCATTGCTCTTCCATAACTTGCTTTACAGGGATCATCTGCAGACCGAAGCCAGTGGAGGGAGCCTACGAGAACCTCTGAAGGCTGGTGCTCCCTCTACGAGGCAGCCTTGTGTCTCTTCGAGGAGGTAGGTCTGCCTAGCCCAGTGTTCCTCAACCGTGGCCACTTTAAGATGGTGGACTTCAACTCCCAGAATTCCCCAGCCAGGCAGGCTGGCTGGGGAATTCTGGGAGTTGAAGTCCCCACATCTTAAAGTGGCCACGGTTGAGGAACACTGGCCTAGCCACCAGTTAAAGGTGAAAAAAGCCTGTTTCACATTCTTCCAGTCGTGAATTTCTCACTCCTTTGAAAGTGTGAAGAAAGCTTGGCATGTGTCCTTGATTCCATGCATTTTGACCCTATGATTTTATTTCAATATTGATTGGATTTCTGTGCTGCTGCTTCCCAAGACTCAAGGTGATTAACCGTTATAGAATATTGAAGAAATTACATGCATTGAATTCTGGCCTGGTTTTCAATTAAAAAAAAATATTAACACACACGGCTGTAGTGGCCCTCATCTGCTTAGCCGATACAAAAACGGACCTGCTAGGGGAAGGGACTTCTGCAGGTGAGGGCAGCCCCAGATAGCCCTCGGTCTTTCATTTTGGAGAGCAGTCTTGGGGGTACTTTCGGTTGAAGTTGGGGGTTATCCTGAAATATAATGATGTATATTTTGTGAAGGGTATGAGACCCCCCACTTTAAAAAAGGGAAGTGAAAAGCTAGACATTGTAGAGTTGGCAAGGGTCATTTAAGCCTTTTAGTTGCCCTCCTACTAAGTATAGAAATCCAGATTGAAACTTAAAAGATAGTTATGTCTTAACAGACTCTCCTACTTTGGTCCTCATAGTTAATTTTGCCAGCGGGCTTCTATGCACGAGATAGAAAAGTGGGCTGGAGTGAATCATCTCATCCAATCTTCCACATTCAGATGCTCCCCAGGTTTTAGCTCTGCAGCTGAGAATTACTGGAACTGAAACCTAACAATATGGCAAGCGCCAGGTTGGGGAAGGCTGATGTACGTGGTTCACTTGAGTTAATGTGACAGCTTGATCATTGCCTGCAGATGTTTCCTGTAAGGCCTGTTTGTTTTGATAGGTGTGCCGGATGGCCTCGGACTACTCCAGGACATGTGCCAGTCCAGATAGCATCCAGACTGGGGACACTCCCATTGTTTCTGAAACCTGTGAAGTGTATGTTTGGGGCAGCAACAGCAGCCACCAACTTGTGGAAGGAACCCAGGAGAAAATCCTCCAGCCTAAATTGGCTCCAAGTTTTTCTGATGCGCAGACAGTGAGTGTCTTTCGTGGGGAGGGGTTGCTCCGTGTAGTAAAAAAGGACGATGGTTTCACTGTTGGACACCTTCTAGAGCAGCCTTTCTCAACCTTTTGGCCCCGGAAGAACCCTTAAAATATTTTCCAGACCTTGGGGAACCCCTGCGCACTCAGGCTCAAATATAGGCCAGAAGCTACAAAATAATTATATTTGTTTCGTGGGTAGGCCTGTATAGATGCATTAATATTTTATTTTATTTTTATTAAATTTATATTACCGCCCATCTCCCCCAGCGGGGAGTAATAGTGTTCTTAAGCTAAAAATAAAGAATGAAACTTATCTCTTTAAGGTGAGGTTGCCCGAATTTGAAATGATTTTTTAACTAAATCATGATCTCCCAGGGAACCCCTCGGGACCTCTCGCAGAACCCTAGGTTTCCACAGAACCCTGGTTGAGAAACCCTGCTCTAGAACCTTTTCAAAAAGTCTTACATGCTTGTGATTCCTCATCTATAAAATGTTCTGTTGTTGCTGATGTCCGCGTCCTTTCATTTTCTCCCCGCTACAGATTGAAGCTGGCCAGTATTGCACCTTCGTAATATCCACAGATGGCTCCGTCCGAGCTTGTGGCAAAGGCAGCTACGGCAGGCTGGGATTGGGTGATTCCAACAATCAGTCCACTCTGAAGAAGTTGACCTTTGAGCCTCACCGATCAATCAAGAAGGTGTCGTCTTCAAAGGGTTCCGATGGCCACACATTGGCGTTTACCACAGAAGGAGAAGTCTTCAGCTGGGGAGACGGTGACTATGGAAAACTTGGCCATGGAAATAGCTCTACGCAGAAATACCCTAAACTTATACAGGGCCCTTTGCAAGGAAAGGTACGTTATGCCAAGGAGCCGGCTTCCTGTCTTTATTCTTTCAGAATGCTCGTGTTGCCAAGGTTCTTATTTCTCCGTTTTAGCTCTTTTTGTGCATGTCTCCATTTGGTAGCCCAGATCTTTAAGGAGCTTCTCCGCCTGCTAGGAGCTAAAATGTTTTCCAAAAGGAGAACTAGCCTGGGGGCATTAGGGTTAGGGTGCACGTCCTGGAGTACTGCTGTCGTTTAATAATTAGGAGACTTGGCTGATCTCCTGCAAATTGCACAGATCCCTGTAAGTCCAGATCTGCCTCCCCTAGGTTTACAGTGCATTAAAAATGCAACAAGAAAATGCACTTTCTAACCACAGAAGTAAAACGGGTGATTTGTAGGCAGTTCGCTCAGGATCCTGAGTAAGGCATCCGTATGGCAGGAGATGCTTATATTGGCTTTCCCTTTCGAGCCTGCTCAGAGCAGTGGCATCGCAGCGTCAGTTCTGGATGTTTGTGGAAAGCCTGAGACATCTGCTGGGTGTTTTGGAATGCAGCTATCCAGCAATAACTTTGGGATTCCCATGGGAGAATGGTTGGTTGGGCCTCCCAGGTCTCTTTGTTGAATTTAAAGGTTATTTCAGGTCCTTGAAGATTTTCAGCTTTAAATTAAATGGAACAGAGTTGTAACACTCACGTTTTTCCCAGTGTAGATATAGTCCCAACAAATAACAGAATACACCCCCCACGCACCCCCGTTTTTCCTCACAATCTACGTCCATGATTTGGAGAAGGGCACTTTTAGGGGTAGGTGCTGCTTTAAAACGCAGCCCCAAAACTGTGTAACCAAAGGTGGTGGGATGGCTCTGGTTTCCTGTGGTCACTGCTTAAACTTTACAGATTAGCCACCTTTCTCAGAGGCAACAATATTGCCTGGGATTCCATAGAATTTCGTTCGCTTTCATCTCTAAATTTGCTGTTGAGGAGCCTTGACGATTCCCCCCTCTCCAGCTGCGCTGCTCTTTGCATGGGCTCCTTCTGGCAGGGGTTAATGCGGTAGTTTGGAGCGTGCGAAGATCTGCTGCTTCTGCTGTTCCCACAGAAAGAGAAATGTTGGCTTGCAGCAGGTGCAGGTTTGGCCTTTTGTCATTTAAAGCAAGATCAGTGTTTTGTCCCAGTTTCTTTGGAAACTGTTGTGGAAGCCTTGAGAGTAGATGGGGAGCAGCCTAATGGTTCCTCACTTTTTCCCCACGTTCTCCAGGTAGTGATTTGTGTATCAGCTGGATACCGGCATAGTGCTGCTGTCACAGAGGACGGTGAATTATACACCTGGGGAGAAGGAGACTTTGGCAGACTAGGTAACAGGAATGATCTCATTTCCCACATTTTCTTAACAGCATTAATTGAGAAAAAAAAAGAATTTATTTAAAACAGATCAGGGACTGATTCGAGGGGGTGTCTGGTATAATGGTATAAAAAGAGTCCCTTGCATGGGAGATGGGCGGGGAATAAATCTGAATAATAATAATAATAATAATAATAATAATAATAATAATAATAATAATAATAATGGCGAGGCACAGAGATCAAAACCGGCAGAAGCACCCCTTTGGCTTTCTCTTCCAAGGTCACGGCGACAGCAACAGCCGCAACATTCCAACTTTAGTCAAGGATATCAGCAACGTCGGAGAGGTTTCCTGCGGCAGCTCACACACCATAGCGCTGTCCAAGGATGGGCGGACGGTTTGGTCTTTCGGAGGAGGAGATAACGGTGACCACTTTGCTTTTCCTAAGACACGTTGGGCTTGAGCGGCGACTGTTTTGCTCGAGGGAGGGAATTTTCCCTGTTACGCCCTGCCTTTCTGCCAGAAAAAGCCAGCGGTCATAGTTGGACAGCTGTCTTCATCTACAGAAACGTTTGCTCAGGCTTTAAGCCATTGTAAATCGTAAACGTATTCATTTATTTAATTGCAGAGCAGTTTAGAAAATGAGTAAATACAATAGCTGCCTAGTCCCCTCTCACGCTACGGGTTCGGTCTCAGGGATCCTGGTTTGTCTTTAGCTAGAGGTCCCTGTTCCATCCAAACTGGAGACCGCTGGCTTAATACCAGTTAATATTAGGTCCTCTCTTATCCCGGCTCACTGATTGGCACACCAGCGATGCCCGCTTGGGACATAGGTGGGAACCGGCTAAATGCGGACTGGAGAGCAGGAGCGTGTGGCCATGGCGCTTGGCCACAGCTGAAGCCCCCAGTGCAGCCCATCCAACGAAGGGCTCGGCTTATAGGTGGGGGAGCTAAACACGGTCGTCTGGAGCGATCTCGATTCTGTTGCTGCGTTTTGGTTTCTGCTGGAGCCTGAAGCTTCACACACGCTAGAGGCACTCTCAGGTTTTCTAGCACTGGGAGCGGTTTTATGGACCCTTCTTCAGTAAGTAAAATAATGTGATATGATGGTTCATATCCTAAGACACGTTTAGAGAAAAACCTTGGCATAGAGATTGTGATCCCAGACGGGGGGGGGGGGAGGGGGGGAGAGCAAATGACATGCTGCGACTTGCGTATTTGTATCAGATGTCCGGACGCCAACATAAAATAGTAGCGTTTGCGTGATGATGTCCGCACCCATGTCTCATCATTTTGGCATCATTGCAGTTTGCTGTGGATGCTGCTGCTAAATTGTAATATTGTGGTTAAATATTTGTAGTTTAAATAGGCAGATTGTTTTAGATATATGCCAGTGGCACACCCCTTGATCTGCAGATTGTAAATTCCCTGGTGTGTGGTCCCAACAGGCAAACTGGGTCATGGAGACACCAACAGAGTGTATAAACCCAAAGTGATAGAAGCTCTACAAGGGATGTTCATACGGAAAGTTTGCGCCGGAAGTCAGTCTTCGCTTGCTCTAACATCAACCGGACAAGTAAGCAGGAACAGTTTGCAATTGAGTGCCCCAAAGTTACTAGTTCAGAAACAGTTTCACTGATTCTTCGAAGGCGTTTGTGGCTCAGCAGCAGCTGGGAGGAGGCGGGGGAATGCACTCCGCTTTCTAAAGCTTCTTTCCCTGCACACTTTACGTTGGCAAGAAATTATTTGATAAAGAGCTTTTTAATGTTCGTTTATTTCAAAAATGCCCAAAGCGGCATGCAGAGACTAGTCGATAAGAGAACCAAGCCTTAAAGCATAACCGAGCAATAAAATCCATATTCCTAGTTTTAAGCAGTTGATATGTGCCCAGGGTTGGTGTCTGTCTTCCTTGTTTGCAGATGACATAGGCAGACACCGTCTGGAAACATAACTCAGGCAGCTAATTTCAGAGCCAGTGTCTTCATTTGTACAGATTTAATCAGCTGCAGTAGTCAATTAAATGAGCAAGATTTCTTTAATAGTGTATCTGTTGAGTGTAATAGTGTTTCTATCCGAGTTGTAGTTGGGGCTGATGGACCCTGAACTGCGAGGTTTCACATCCTTTGTACCCTGTGATCCAGGTGTCTGCCTGGGGCTGCGGGGCATGCCTAGGGTGTGGCTCCTCAGAAGCCACGGCCCTCCGACCCAAGCTGATTGAAGAGCTGGCTGCCACGCGGATCGTGGATATTTCAATTGGGGACAGCCACTGTTTGGCGCTCTCTCACGGTAAGAGGGGGTGCGCATGTCGTTCTCTGGGTAAACTCAGCTTGGCATTTGAGATTTCTGTGATGATCTTGAACTGCTTCTCTTTAGATAATGAAGTTTACGCTTGGGGCAACAACTCCATGGGGCAGTGTGGCCAGGGGAACTCCACTGGCCCCATTACTAAGCCAAAGAAAGTGAGCGGTTTAGATGGAGTCGCCATTCAACAGATTTCGGCTGGAACGTCGCACAGTCTGGCTTGGACAGCCCTTCCCAGAGACAGGCAAGTAATTTGCGCACGTGTGCGTTTCCGCGTGATAAATAATGCTGTGTTGTTTCTGTTGCCAACACCGTGATGTTTTTGAGCCCTGTGCCTTTTCCTCATGTGACTCTTTTTCACCAGGGACCTTGATTGATTTCCCAAACTTCCTGTGTGTGCTTTATAACTCCTTCGTTGCCGATGTCTCTTGGCATTCTCCTTTTATAATTTGCCTGCAGCGCAGGGCTAACAGCAGCAGGATGTTCTGTTTTGTGACACCGTGATGCTGTTTTTTCCTCAAGAGAAGTGTCTCAACTCCAGCACAACAGAAGGGCAACTCAAGAGAAAGAGAACTTCTTTTAAAAGAGAAATTGAATGTGAGGGGTAATGGATTAAAGGGATGATTCAGCATGTAGTCATTCTGAGGGGGCGGCCTACAAATGTGATAAACAAATACAGCGTGATTTTGTATTGACTATGTTATTTTAAAGTGTTAGAACAAATTTCAGTTTTGCCTTTATTTTTGACCCACTCTTTCTGCGCGTCAGGCACAGAAGAAAAATACTGTAAGGATATTGGGGGGAAAGTGGTAGCCACACCAAAAATCTTACTGGCACCTGTTTCCAGCACAATGTCTAGATCGGAATAGATGGACATGACTTTATTAGCAGTGCACGTAAAAAAGAATTAGAACTGGCTCTAAGAATTGAAAGGAGCCTTGACTTTTTTCACTGGAAAGGTTTTGCTTCTACGTACCACGCTGCGTAGTCCTGCTAGTGGGCAAGCTCTGGCTAACCATGGCTGACCTCGAAAAACTCAGCGGGGTCAGTTTGGAGGCTGGACTGGGCAGTTGAGACCCCGGGAAGAAGGCGGGGGCACCCCCTTCTGCCATGTTGCCAATGAAGCCACGTGAACATTCCTTCCCCTGAAGTCCCCAAACAAGGCCGAAGGAGCTCGGCTGCATTTCATATCAGATCTCCTTGTTTTATTGGCCTTCGCCTAGTTCTGTTAGCGTGATGTGATGTTTTTGTTCCTTAACCTTTCCTTGTTTGATTGCAGGCAAGTGGTTGCCTGGCATAGGCCGTATTGTGTGGATCTTGAAGAAAGTACCTTCTCACACCTCCGTTCTTTCCTTGAGCAGTATTGTGACAAAATTAATAGTGAGATTCCTCCTCTTCCTTTTCCTTCCTCAAGGTACTTGTCTATAGGGGGTGTATGAAATCTTGTTGGTTTTAAATGTTGCATGTTGGCTGCTTCTGTTGTTGTTATCACTATTAGTATGGATGGCCTCAGCTGGTATTTTCAGGACTAGAGTTTATCTTACTCTTGCTCTATCAGCAATGCAGAGCTAGCATTTCCTTTTAAGATTTGTTTCTGATTAAGCAATAGAAATCCTTTTTTGCAGTAATGTATGGACTTATCTGTGGAAAGCTGAAGGCTTTTCTGCTGAGTTGAAGAGAACATTTGCTAATTTCTGTTTCAAGGGTAACATGAACACGGAACGTAGAGCAAGGAGTTTTGGGGAAAGGGTTCCCCTGTTCATGATTTCAGCAGTTAAGTCAAATAGGGCACCCCATTTTTAAAGGAAGGCAGCGCATGGAGAGGAAGAATCAGACAGGGTAGAAAAGCCTCAGTTAATGGTGATACCTTGTTTTGCAGGGAGCACCACAACTTCCTGAAACTGTGTCTGAAGCTCCTCTCTAACCACCTTGCTCTCGCGCTGGCTGGCGGAGTGGCTACGAGCATCCTTGGCAGGCAGGCGGGCCCCCTTCGGAATCTCTTGTTTCGCTTGATGGATTCTTCCGTCCCAGATGAAATACAGGAGGTCAGTCTCGCCCGCGCTCACTTCAGTTGGGAAGGCTCCTTTAGAGTGTAGCTCGGGGAAATCCAGTCCAGGGTCCACAGCGGATCCTTTGACTTATCTGACCAGTTGGGTAGCCTGGATTCTGAGTGGCTTTGCCATAGCCTTGAGGTGAAAATGCTCTGCTGCAAAAAAACAAAAAATGAGGCATCTGCATGCTCTCAAGGAGGCTTGTGCAAAGATGGAGCACGCCTGTCCCTGCAGCTTGCCTCCACAACCCCCTCCCACCCAAGTATATTGGCTGAGTGTCCTTACTGCCATTCACTGCGTGCACTCCTGGAGCTTGGAAGGGGAAGGGTTTATTCCATTCACCTGCCACCATAATCTACCGGGGCTCCTGACAGTTGAATGTGTGCACAACCTGGTGTGATTACTAACAGACACACAGCTGGGCCATTGTTGCATCTGCTTCAGAGCCTCCAGGGGCTGGTCGTATCTGGAAGGCCAAGTGCAGAGTGCCTGTGAATCGTGGGTATTGCAGGTGGAATTTTTAAGGGGTACACAGAAATGTGGGCATTCGACAAAAAGTATGAAGGAGCAGTAATTTCAAAATACAGTTGCTGAACTATATCGAACGTGTTTTGCAGCTTTCAGTGAAATGTTGACCGTGATTTGGCCTCACTCCCAATTTTAGGTGGTGATTGAGACTCTGTCAGTTGGAGCAACGATGCTGCTGCCTCCTTTAAGAGAGAGGATGGAACTGCTGCATTCTCTTCTTCCCCAGGGCCCTGACAGATGGGAGAGCTTATCCAAAGGGCAGGTAAAAAGTCTCTTGAAGTCCCTGCTTGTCTGGGGGCCAACCTGAAGCATTTACGGGGTGGTGCTGCTGCAGAGGATGTTCAGCGACCAGGCTTATTGTGCTTCTAAATTGGAAGCTCTTGGGACTGTGCATGGACCGAAGAAGGCAGGATGAAATTTCTCTTGAAATGAAGCAAAGTAAATTCTGTATTGCTGTGTAGCGTGATAGTTAGGGCAGATGAACTGAGAAGATTAAGTCAGTGGACAACTGCTGCTTGTATGTGTGATGCAGGCCTGTGGGTCAGGGAGACAGCAGGTACCCGGCTGACTTGCAGGAGCGCCACAAGGCTGAGTGCTGGGTGGGAGACTCCAGCTAAGCTGCATCAGACGGGGCCTGTGATGGGGAAAGGAATCTCCTGGCCAAACTTCACCAGAAAAACAGCGTGTCTCCAGGATTCCTTGTAGTTCAGTAATACGCCATGGCATGATCCTGACTGAGAAACATTATTCTGATAATGCTGTTAGTTGTTATACCATATCAGCGTCTGTCTAAAACCTAACATTACCAGAAAATTAAATCCATGTGTCTTATTGGAGGCTGCTCAGTTTAAGGTATAGTTGTGAGATCTATGTATTTTTTTCTAAAATCATGAGAGGAGCTGTTTTGGTTTTTAGAGGATGCTTCTAGTTCCCATCACGGCAGAGATGTGTACAGTATGAAAGTGCAGGCAAAAATTCCAATGGGAGAAAGTACCTTCACCTAAATTGATACAACTTGCTTAAGTCAAAATATCAGCTGTAATATTGCTGAACACCATGTGCAAATTATGCGTGCTTTGTTTTCTTATCTGGCCATTTTTGTCTGAGGAATTCTAAGTGAAGGAAACGGTTGTTTCTTTTTCCTTCAGCGAATGCAGCTGGATATTATTCTGACAAGCTTGCAAGACCACACTCACGTAGCCTCCTTGCTTGGCTATAGCTCCCCATCTGATGCTACAGACATTTCCTCCCTGTGTGCGGCTTATGGGAATATCTCTGATTCAGCGTATGGAGCCCAGAGTAACCATCCTGACACTCATCTGGCTGAAATCTTAATGAAGACTCTTCTGCGCAATTTAGGGTTCTATACTGTAAGTTCACCACCTGGGTTATCTTACCTACCAGCGGTCTCCTTGGACTAGTTTAATCAGAGGAATAATTGGGGGGGAGGGCAGCGGGGAGGATCAGCTGTTTGAAAAGGGCAGCTGTTTTCATTCACCAGAGATGGAATTTAAGGTATTGTCCACACTCTGAACTGGATTAGTAATTTGGTTATATCATCATTTGTAACTCCCTGATGCTGTGATACTGGAAAAATACTTTTTTCTAATCAGTGAGAAGTGTATTGCTAGCAAGGACACAGTATTTTTTTTAAAGCAGTGATTGAAAAGGACAGAACAAGTGGCATGGAAAAGATGTCGTGTTTGGGGTGTTTTTCCCCCCTAATTACACCCATTTGCTACTCAGTTCTTTTTTAAATTTGGTGTTAGTTGCATAGATTTTTGTTCCCATTTCACCTTGCTTGAAGCCAAACTGATAGTCTATTATTTATCAATAGAAAGCAGCACATTTACCACTGGGAACATTGCTCATGTATTTCTTGAAATGGTTTTGGGATTAAAAATAAGGAAGAGAAGCATGTGCAGGGAATTACATGAAACATTGGGTGGTGAATCTTCTGTCTCTGTAGGATCAAGCATTTGGAGAGCTGGAAAAAAACAGTGACAAATTTTTACTTGGGACATCTTCGTCCGAGAACAGCCAGCCTGCTCATCTTCACGAACTGCTTTGTTCCCTGCAGAAACAGCTCCTGGCGTACTGTCACATTAACAGCGTTGGTGAGGTTAGTGCTGTGGTTCTTATATCCATTGCGTACTTTCTCCAGAGTAAGTGAAACAATAAAGAGCATATTGGACAGCGATTCTAGATACAGGTAGTCCTCACTTAACGACCACAATTGGGACCAGAATTTTGGTTGCTAAGCGAGGCAGTCATTAAGTGAATCCGACCCGATTTTACGACCTTTTTGCGGCAGTTGTTAAGCGAATCACTACGGGCGTTAAGCAAACCACGTGGTCATTAAACAAATCACGCGGTTTCCCCATTGATTTTGCTTGCCAAAAGCCGGCCAGGAAGGTCGAAAATGGCGATCACGTGACCACAGGACGCTGCGACGGTTATAAATGAGAACTGGTTGCCAAGCGCCCAAACTCTGATCACGTGACCGCAGGGATGCTGTGACAGTCATAAGTGTGAGGACCAGTTATAAGTCGTTTTTTCCAGCACCGTCGTAAGTCCAAACCGTTACTAAACGAATGGTTTTTAAGCGAGGACTACCTGTACACACTTTTGGCTAGAGACAACCATCGGCCCCTCGGCTTCTGATATTAGAAGAGGACTCCATAGTTTGTGTAGCAGTGGTTGACGGGGAAAGCTCCAGAAAGGCACGGCTGGTGGCACCGTCACAGGTCCCTCTCGTCCCCAGAACTCCAGCAGCGTGGCCCTCCTGCACAAGCACCTGCAGCTCCTGTTGCCTCACGCTACCGAGATCTATTCCCGCTCGGCTACTTTGCTGAAGGAGAGTTCTTGGAACGGTAGTGTTGGTGAAAAACTAAGAGGTAGGTGTGTGTGTGTGTGTGTGCTGTTTATCTGATTGTGCTTAATAGAGAATATAGTTACAGGACTGAACAACGTTTATCTGACTTTTTTCTCTAATTTATCTCCTTTTTGCTGAACGTCAGGTCTGGCTATGTAATTTCTGACTCGGACAAGGCTGATCATAGTCCTGGTTCGGAATAAAGGCTGATTAGGGTTAACGAGCTGGAAATGCCTAGTCTGTGTCTCGGGGCACATGGGAGACACCTACGCTGCTGCTTGAGCGTGGTCAGGGGACCCAGCGGTTATGCCGGGGTGGAATTCACGTGACCGGCCTGCCTCCAGTTGAAGGAAGGAAGGAAGGGCAGAGGGGGGGAAATGCTTTCTTTTTTGAGCGCTTCTGTTGTTCGGCATCCTAGAAGGAATGCCCATGCAATTGTAATATGTGATACGTTGACTAGTCCTGGCATCGCTTTTTTCTTCCGTGTTACTGCTGCAACTTTCCAGGGCTGCCATTTATTAATGAGTCCTTTTTCCCCATCACAGATGTCATTTATGTGTCTGCAGCAGGAAGCATGCTTTGCCAGATCATTAATTCGCTGCTTTTACTGCCTGTATCGGTAGCCCGGTCTTTACTGAGCTGCCTTCTGGATCTGTTGCCGCCTCTGGATTGCCTTAATAGACTTCTGCCGGCGGCTGTGCTTTTAGAAGATCAGGAGTTACAGTGGCCTCTTCATGGTAAGGCTGACTCAGAGTGAGATCTTTTCCTTTTGAAATGTGGGGATTGCAGAATGAAAATGGGCTTGGAAGCCTTTCAGGCGCAATGTGCTACTTTGCGAAAACCTATTTTACTTGGCAAGCATCCGCTGCTTTTGATCCCTTTTCATCCGCTGTCACAGAAGCCGCCTCACCTGCCCTTTCTGAAGTGCTCAGTTCTCTGTGAGAAACAGAAAAACAGGCGCAGGTGCGGTTTTATAGAGGACACAGTCTGTGGCTTAGGTGGTGTCTCTGGAGTAACGGGGGCCAGCCTTTCCATGTATTGCTGCCAAACCACACAGCCTGTGGATATTGACACTACATTTTTCTCCCAACATTTCAGACATTTTAGTGGCTATTCACACAGAGCACCAAAATTCACCCATGAAGCTAAGCCACAAACATACAGACGGCATGATTTAGTGTAAGATCTGAACCCAGCTGATACATTTGGTTTCACCAAGCCAGAGGCATCCAGATATTTTGGACTGCAACTCCCATGACCTTCAGCTAGCGCACTGTTGGCCATCTAGGTGGTGCCAGATTGGGAAAAGTGGATGAACATGT
Source organism: Charina bottae (assembly GCA_023362775.1). Lineage (NCBI taxonomy): Eukaryota > Metazoa > Chordata > Lepidosauria > Squamata > Charinaidae > Charina > Charina bottae. The sequence goes on along the minus strand of JALMGJ010000010.1, from coordinate 23,529,131 downwards.
GAGAATGTGCCACATGGGTTAGTTTCCTCCATTGAAACCAGCAGGGAAGATCTTCCAGGGATTACGCTGCACGTCTCTTGGAGCCCCTATGCTGGGCCAGAGAATTGACTAGGGGTGGAAATTCTCTAAAAAGCTGCTTGCTCAATATTCCCAGGTGGGCCTGAACTGGTTGATCCAGCTGGAATCCCCTTACCTCAGCCTGCCCAGGTTTGGGTGTGGCTCGTGGACCTCGAGAGAACCATCGCTTTGCTTATTGGACGGTGTCTGGGGGGGATGCTGCAGGGGTCGCCGGTGTCCCCCGAAGAGCAGGATACAGCTTACTGGTTGAAAACACCGTTGTTCAGTGATGGAGTGGAACTGGATATTCCCCAATTAGGTAATCTGCTCAGCAGTGCTAAAGATTTGCAGAATTGGAAGAATGTTACGATGTCGTGTTTGTTAAAATAATCCAATAGGATTCCAGAAGTGGGAGGGAAGTTGCTGCAAGGGGGGCTTTTTGGCTTAGAAAAGTTGGGGAGGGGCAGAATAAGAGGTGTATCAAGATCTACTGAGATGGAGGAAGTAGAGAGGGAAAGGGTATGTCCTTATTGTATAATACTAGAACCCGCCCGGGTTGTGAAAACGAGTTCATGAGCGCCAGATTTAGGACAGGTGGGAGGAAGGAAGCCCCCCTTCCCGCAGTTGGTGGCATTGGCCCTCAAAAACGTTGAGATGGTCAGCAACTGGAGTGGCTTCAAAAGGCAGCAGTTGAAGGCTGAGAATGCTCAGGAGCCGTCTGTGGTGGCAGAAAATTTGGGGTGGGAGTAGAGTAGAGACGGAGATCACAGCTGGCTGGTCCCCTGAACAGAGGAGTCCATGTGGCGTGGCTGTTGCGCTTAAAAATGGCTAACCCATCCCTCTCTGACCAGATACCATTGCAGATGCATTGGGCTACAGCTCCCGTAATTCAGGGAAGGTGGGATTTGCAGCCTAACGCATTTGGAGGGCTGAGCGAAGTAAATTGATAACATTGTTATTTTAGAGAAATCTGTGAGCTCCCTGCTGGAGGTCGCCCTCTCTGGAAACGAAGAGCAGAAGCCGTTTGATTACCGTCTGCGCCCGGAAGTCTCCCCCTTTGTGGATTTGGCCTTGGGGTGCGCAAAGGAGCCGGCCCGCAGCCTCTGGGTCAGCATGCAGGACTACGCAGTGAGCAAAGGTAAACGCCCAGGAGCAGAAGAGCGATGTCCCGGTCTTCTTCTCCCTCCTAGCTCTCCAGTAGAAGTGACGTCTCCCCGGTAAAAGACAATGGAAGTATCTAGACTTCTCTTGGAGGAGCAGCCCCTTCATTTTCGTTTCATTTTCTTAAAATGGATCTGGATCCATCTAGCACAGGGGAGGACAACTTCCGAGTGGCAAACTCCACCTTCTGACTTCCAGAGAACCACAGCAGATCATTGGGTGGAGCAGAGGTGACCAGAGAAGGCGCAGCCAAATTTCCCGCCCTGCTTGGGGAGTTTTAATTGGGCTGGGAGTGGGAGTGCGAGGCCTCTGGGTGGCAAGGCACCGTTAATGCCACTGCTCAGCTCCCTCACAGAATGTTGGGCTCTTTGCTTGCCTGGACGGCTAATTGGTGAGCCGCAGCTTGAGACGAGCCTCGCTTGTGAGGAGAGCTGCTCACAGAGTCCCAGAGACTTTGCCTAACAAAGAGGGAAAGAATAGTGGAACAATAGCTTAATTTGGACCAGCTGAAAAGGAGCGAGCAACAAAGAGCTAGGGGAGGGTGTTTCAGATCCCTTGACAGGTTAACTTCGGCAGGTTATGAGGAAGCAATCAGGGTGTTGTGTTATGGAATCCTTGGGGCCATTTAAACTTCCGGTGTTTCCAGGATCAGTGGCACTTGGTTATTTTCCTCTGTTCAAACTTAGATTGGGATAGTGCCACCTTGAGCAGTGAGTCGCTTCTGGATACGGTGTCCCGGTTTGTCCTTGCTGCCCTTTTGAAACACACAAATTTGCTCAGTCAAGCAAGTGGTGAAAGCAGGCGAGTATTCCAAAATATATCCTGACATCCTTATCTTTTACCTGTGATAGTTGCCTGTTGTCTCAACCGTGTGGAATGTTTGCGTTCTTAGGTATCAGCCAGGAAAAACATTGGTAGAAATCTACCGATATGTGTATAAAGTTCGGAATCGTTTGCTTGCTTGTAAGAACATGGAACTTATCCCGACTCGGTCGTCTTCCAGGGATAGATGGGTAAGCCTGAAGACCCCCGTTTCCTTTTCTTAAAGAGGGAAGGTGTTTTAACGTGAAAGAGTGCGTGGGTTCCTCAGGCTGAAATTCACGTGAGAATTCCTCATTTTGAATTTATAGCATTTATTGCATGTTTTATTCATTGAAATATTTCAGAATTGAATTCTGTGGCAGGTTATTGATATAAGGGATGCCAGTATTTATTCCCCCCCCAAATCAGAAGGATTTCTTGCTCGATTTATTTTAGTAACTTATTTATAACATTTATATCCTGCTGGAATCCAATTAAGAACCCTCAGTGGTTCAGAGATAACGATATATACAATTAAAAGGTCCACAGTAAACATTTTAAAAATACAAATCAAATATAGTAGAAACAACTAGAATATAATAATAAACAGCATCAAAGGTTATACAAAAGAGCTCTGTTTGAAACTGTTTGTGGAAGGCAGTGGGGGGGGGGGCGCCGGTCTAAGTTCGGCTGGGGAGCCGTTCTAAAAAGCTGGCATTGCCACGCAAAAGCCGCGCCTGCCGGCCTCGGCCCCCTGTACCTCTGAAAAGTGGCCGTTGGCTTCTCTTTCTTGGTTGTTTAAATGTTTCTATTTACAAATAGTACAGAGGGAAGTTAGAAAAGAGCTGTTTCTCAGACTAATGTGTGATATTGCAGCCATTGTCTGTATAAAATGGGGTGTTTTGGGTTAGGGTTAGGGTTCGCCCTGGCCTGCTTCTTCCCGGGGCTGAGCGAGACTGGCCCGAGGTCCCCCCGCTGGCTTCGTGCCCGAGGCAGGACTGGAAATCGGGCTCCTCTGGTTTCTAGCCGGGGGCCTTAACCATGACACCCAACTGGCTCTCTAAAATGGGGTGTCGGCATCCACATATGACGGTTCATTTTTCAGTGAACGGGTGCATTACAGAGTGTTTTGCTATACATTTTATTACTGCCACCCGGTGTTTTGCAAAATCCAAAAGCTTGGCACAACGGCCAGTGGATTATTACTTCCTGCTCAGTTTAAGCAAGTGCCACATTCGCACAGCCCTCTTCTTTACCCCCTCCCCCAGCTGTCAGAAAATCCAGAATCGTCCGACATTGATTCTCAGGAGACCCCCTTTACCCGGACCATTGACGAGGAGGCGGAGATGGAAGAGCAGGCGGAAAGGGAGAGAGAGGAGGGGCGTCCGGAGCAGGAGGAGGAGGAGGAGGAGAGGGAGCACGAAGTGATGACCGCTGGCAGTAAGTGAGCGCCGGCCGAGGCCCGGGGTCACCCAACGGGAGCTGTGCCTGTGGGCAGACGCCTTCGGCTGCCGCCCTTTAGCTCTGCCTAGCAGTTAAGACCTTTTGTTTTTGTGTTGCACGTTACAGAAATATTTCAATGTTTCCTATCAGCCCGTGAAGTAGCTCGCAGCCGGGACCGAGAGAGAATTAATGGCGGGGTGGGGGCGCAAGCGGATGACCAGCCCCCCCAGTCCCAGCAAGACCTTCCGGAGGGCCAGGATGTGTACACGGCCGCCTGCAACTCGGTGATCCACCGCTGTGCCCTCCTGATCCTGGGGGTCAGCCCCGTGATCGAGCAGCTCCAGGAGCGAAGGGAGGAAGGGCAGTCGCAGCAGCTCTCGGGCGGCACGCCGGAAGGGATTGGCCTCATGACCAGGTGCGGGCAGCTCCGCCCTCTGCCCCAGGCAGCTCAAGGGCCCGCTAGGGCAGGGGGCCCCCGCCCAGCGCAGGAATCGGGCCGCTAGCCAGGTCTGCGTCCTTCGCGGTTCGGAGGAGAGCCAGGCGGTGCCGCGTTGATGAGCTCTGCCAGCTGTCGCTGGGCAGTGGGTGCTGCGTTTTTCTCAAGAACAACCCATAAGGTGGTCATCGGCGTTCTTTGTGTGTGTGATGGGCTTGCATGTCATTTGGGGGTACATTTCACCAAACGTGTTTCTGGTTGCAGTTATGCAACAAACAGGACTCACATGCATACCTGATGGAAGAACTCTGCACAAGAGTGCTTCCTGCCCAGACAGGAAAGCTTTGTGTGCAAAAATGTCCCAAAAATTGTGCTGGAAGGAAAACCTCTGAGTTAGGATGCTTTTCACGGTCTCAGCCCTATAACAGAACATACAGCGCAGCACTGAGGATGGAGGCAAATGGAAAGGCCTTTGCATAAACGACGTAATTTTCTTCTCTTTTGTACATTTATATGAGACAGAAGTGAAAGTCTGACCGCAGAAAGCCGTTCAGGCCACTCGACCTCAAGTTATAAACTGATGAAATCGAGGAGTGAATCTGACCTGTCTCAGCCCGAATCAGACGAAGAAAATTATTCCCTGGTAAGCAGAACAACCGGCAACGGCACGTGAGGTTCCACGTGATTACAAACTTGATTCAATTCAGCTGCATGCTTGGACAAAGTACTAGCCTAAAAGTATGTGTGGGGAGAATGTTTCTAATGTCACTTCCCTTATTATTTGTTAGATGAGTGTCCTGCCTCTCTAGGCAGCCGGCATAGAGCTCTTTCCTCCCATTTCCCCCCAGACAACAGCCCTGTGAGGTGGGTTGGACTCAGAGGAAGGGGCAGGCCCAAAGTTACCCATGGCTGAATCTGGGTCTCCGCAGTGCCACTCCAGCACCATGACCGCTATACCACACGAGCTCTCTTTTGGAAGTCTGTGTCTGGATTTAATTTTGGTGAAGAGAAATAGAGCTCCTTTTGAGGGCAGGCATAATTCCAAGTGTTGGAAGCATTTTTAAGAAATAATTTGTATTGTTGATCTTCTGCTGAGTTAGTGATTTAAAACAAGCCAAAAACTTTGCCATTCTGGCACCCCTGAATGTTAATAGTCGTCTTCAGTGGTTGCAGCTCTCATTTTTCCAATTAGCTACTACCTTTGATGTAGTATATTATTACATTTCTTCTATTACACTAACTGAAAAACAGCCCCCAAGTACTTTTGGTTTTTTTTTTAATCCCTCTCCCATGTCAGTTTAAAAATTCTGGGCTAGAAGAGGGACTGTATTGGCCACCTTAAAAAAAAAAAAGGAACTCGTTTTTTAAATGGGGGATATCAAGATTAAGAAATGTAGACAAATTCCAAATATTACTGGCTTTGTCAGGATGGTTCTGTGATCCCCAGATTGTAACAGATAATTTCCAAATATACATAAAAAGTTTTGCGTGGCAAATGCCAACCATATCCTGAGTTCATTCTTTGGCATTTACAGTGATTACACTGACGGGAAGAAGGCAGCGTTCAGTTATAAATGAACGAGTCGCTTTTCAGCCTTTTCGTGGCAAAGGGGTCTGTGAAGCTCCCTGTGTAGGCTTAGCAAGCCCCACTTGCTTTTAGATTCCTCTCCCCTCGTGCAGTAGCCAGTGTTTCTGTTCTTGGCTTATTTATATTCCACTTCCCTCCCTGTCTCTGCCCCCTTTTACGTTACGTGTTTTAATTCGTAAGCCGCTGTTCTAAAGCTGTGCCCCAGCTTGACTGCATCGGGAGCTGTTGCTGAAAAGTAATCAGAGGCATCCAGTGACATTAACAGCTTGTTGTTCTTCACTTTAGAGTGGAAGGCGAAATGTGGATTTGGATTTGGCATCATCCCATAGAAAGAAAGGTAAAACATTTATTATAGCCACGTAACAGCCCTGTTGTTCTCTAAAGCAATGATCTTGACCCTTTGCTGCTTCAGACAACTTTCCGAGTCCGTTGGGTTGCACCTTTGTAGCCTGGGAGGTTCCGGGAAGCATTCTGTGTTGAGGGTTCACCGGGATGTTAGTCCGGCTTGCTGGCCTCAACCTTACCCTGCGATCCGAGTTGCGTTCCAGAGCAGGCTGAAGCTGTCTCTGCAGCGGGGCATTGCCAGGGAATATCAGTAATGGCAGTGGGCGAGTTGCCGTTTGAGTAGGCTGCCTGTCTCCCTGGGTTGCCTTATGAGGGGAAACCCTGGGAGAATTCTGAGGAGTTCCAGATTTGAAAACCCAAGTTCTCAAGATGGACTTCTCAGCCTACAGTGCAAAGCATTGTGAGAGGAGGTGCCATTGCGCAATCTCCTCCTTGCATATGGAAATACCACGTATGATAGAGATGTCAACAAATTCCGTTGAGGTGGTGGTTGTCCTCAGGGAGAAGGCAGATTGCAAAGGGCTGAAAAGGGAGTCCAGAAAGCAGTAGCCAGTCAGTGGAAGATCCATCAGGAATAGGACCGAGGGCTGGCTCCGTCCTGTGCTTGGGCCTGATTGCAGCCTCCTGGTCTGCTGTTCGTTACCCGGGGGGAAGGCTCACTATTCTTAAGGAGCGCTGCCTCTTTTTGAGACGTCTGTCTTGTTGGATTCGCCTCCAAGACCTTTCTTAGCTTCTCGGGACTTTTGGTTCTAGTCTGGGCCTGCTGGAGTTGCACTCCTTCAGCCAGCCTCTGTCCTACAGGGAACTCTTGAACTCAACGTGTTGTGTTGGGATAAGAGCTACACCTCCACAAGACTCCACACCATGCCCTTTAAGTAGCCCAGCGAGGGATGTGAAATGGTGGAATGCCCCGTTGTTTTCTTATATACCAGGTTGTAGGAAGTGCGCCTTTACGGTCATTGCTTGAACGTGAACACCTAGCCCCTTTCTTGGCCCTGTTTTCCATGCATGGACAGATTGCAGATTGAATGTTGTGTTCTCTACCAAACGTCTCTCTTTGTCTTCTGATTCTTGTGTGGTAGTGTGTTTACTCCTTTTTGGCCAGTTGAGCCCCAGAAAAAAGAAGAGCTTCAAGCAAGTACACGATGGCATGTTCTGATTTTATCTTCTCTCTCTCTAGTCTGCCTACATACTTTATAAAACATAAAATGTGTATAGCAGCTGTTCCACATTCATTTTGAATATTGCATTATTGAAAACTGGCATATAAGGACAAGTAAACATGGGTGGTTCCCCCCTCCCCATTGTTTTCCAGGACAGTGTTGAGCTACGATTGGAGCTTTAAGGCTGTGTTCAGCACATGCTTCTGCTTTTGCTTGCGGGGTGAGGGAGGGGCGTTGGATGCGTGTCCTTGCAGCACTGCAAAGCCCTCATTGCCCGGCAGCTCCACAAACAGGTAGAGGCAGCCACTCCCCAGCCGCAGCCCCCCTGAGGAGGTTCACTGGCTTAAGCCCCCCGTCTGCTGGGCCTCTCAGAGCCGCCTCTTTTGCAGCCTTCCCCATCCTCCCTATCGCATGAGAGTCTCTGCCTTGCCCGAAAGGTGCGTGCAGTCGCTTCTTCAGCTGTTTTTTGTTGATTCTCTCTCTCCTGTTCTCCAAACAGTATTTTTTGTAAGGAATAAAGTATACCCATACCCTTCTGGCCTAGTAAACTTCCTCTGGGGTCCGCAGTAAAAAATGAGAACCGTGAAATGTATTAAAATCTCAGTTTTTAATCTGGGGCGTTCCTGGTAGCATCCCTGTTTTCTCTCCGTTTTCTTTCGCCCACACAGCAGGAAGGTTAGGCTGAGAGAATCCCCCCGTGAGCTTTCTCAAGACACGGGGATTGGAAAGCAGGTTTCTGTTGAGCTGGTCTGTCACTGGGCGCCTCCGCTGATCCAGGCGAGCATAAGCCTCTCCGGTGGGATCTGATTAGCTGCCGTGCAGGACCCCGTCCATGGTGGTTGCACGTATTGGTTGTGTGTGTTACCTGCCTTTGTCTTTTCCGTTTCCCTTCCCCGAACAACAAACAGTTTCACACTTCACTGACGATGCGTTGGCATTTTGCATCGCCTCTTTGGCTTGCATGTTTATATAGCTCTTGCAATAAGAAGATACTTAGAGGATGAAGGTGAATGCACGTGGGCGTATCGTTCTGAAATTGTAGCAGTAGAATTAGGACTGTACCACGGAAGCAGTGATAGAGTTTGAGCAATAATGTAAGCAAAATTATTGCAGAATTGAGGGGCAATACATGGTTTTTGTCCCACTCCCCCATCTCTAAAAGTTTCATATTTTCTGCACAGACAGGTTGCCCTTCAGACATTCATTTTGTTTTTATCCTTATGCATGTACATAAAGAATACCAGCTTTTTGAGATAACAGGGTCTTGTTCTATGTATATTTTCTTAAACGTGGGAGTCATTCTAATAGGCATTCTGAGAACATAACGGGATGGGGAGATGCTGGTTTGTTGTGGGAAGGGGCCGCTTTGGCTCCTGGGAAGAAGCATCCTGCTTTCACTGATCCAGGCCGGTCCTCTCCACCGCCTGAACGAGGCAGCAGGGGGGATCTGCGAAGAGAGTGGTTCCATTGCACAGGCACCGGCACCGTAGGTTCACTTGTCTGGCAGTGAAGGCCCTGATCCGCCAGGGGAGCTCCCTGGACACCTGTTTCCAAAGCGGAAGGAGCCCCGTTTAGTTCAGTAGCCTTGACAGGCCCGTGTGTGCAGCAGCCATCGGGAGGAGGCGTTGAAATCCGGTCCTACCTAAGTCCGCCCGGGCAGGATGAACCAAAGTCCTCGTTGGTGTATGCAGCTGTGGAGTTCAGCAGAGCCACTTTGCTCTAAAGCCATTTCCAAAGAAAGCAAACCGTTTGCGCCCGTTTACTTGACCTTTACTCATCCCTGTATTTACATAAATTTCCAGACAAGCTATAAATCACCCACTCCTGCTTTACAGTGATGCAAGTTAAACCCAAACCTTTCTTTGCAACTGGATGTAAAGAAAAAAGTTTATTTTGTGTGTGTGTGGCAGATGTTCTTTTCCCTTTACTTCTCTCTGTGTTGTTTTATTTGCATATCATCTTTTTCAGCGTTCTAGCTTTAAGCTGAACAGTTTGAGTGGCTTTTGCTTTTACTTTCCTTCTGTGGCAAAACACGTAGCCTGGAGATTTGCTGGCAAAACTACAGCTATGTTTCTTGGCCTTTGATGTGGTAGGCATTGCTGACCATGCGCATGAAATTGACAGGAATTCCCATTTCCATCTGTTTTGAATTGTAAGCTGCACATTTGCTTCCGTTAATTCAAAAGCTCGATTGCGTGGTCAGTTACGGAATTCTGCTGTGTATTTCTAGGCATGGTCCACAGCCCGCTTGAAGCACTCAGTGATTCGTGGACTCGGCTGAAGCAGCGAGATTGGCTCTCCAGCTCCTCTTGTTTGTTTGGAGAGTCCGACTTTGACTTCACAAAATCCGTTGGCGTTCATACTTTGATCGAGAACATTATTAGCTTTGTAAGTGGGGACGTAGGAAGCTCCCCGGGCTTTAAAGAGCCTGAAGAAAGTATGTCCACCAACCCCCAAGCCTATATCATTGCCATGGAGCAGCAGCAGCAGAGAGCGGAGGTACGTGCTCTAGTTCCCCGCCTTACAATTGTCAAATGATCTGTGCCTTTGAGTGGTCAGCTGCTATTCTGTGTTCACCGTGTGACCGGGGGGGGGGGGACACTTTCGGTTTCTTGCCACTCTGGCTGTTTGGTTGGTTTGGCTTTTGCGGGTGTGCCTCTGGAAAAGTAGGAGTGGCCTTCATGAGCAACAAGCTGTTGTCATTCTTTTCCGTGCTGGCCTTAATATAGCACCACGAAATACCACCACCATCCATCCAAGAGGTAACACCCAACGTAAGAGTCTTGTGGCACCTTTAACACATTTAATATAGCATGAGCCACCAATGGATTCATGAATGGTTGTTGTTACACAAGTAATTATTATTATTGGTTTGTGCAATAAAACAGTATTCTGCATTCTGTTTCCTTCTGATGTGGCTGTTCTCCCAAACCCTGTACCCAGGATATTTTCTGTGCATCTGAGGAGGAGATGTGATTTGTGAAAACACATGCCATAATACACGCATTAGTCTTGTCCACAGCATCCTCTGTTGTTTTTGCTGAAACAGCCTAGGAGGGCTATCCTGAAAACTAGCCGTTCCATTCCTAGAATGTTATTTGCCAGGGGCAGCGTTCAAGCCTACGTTCTATCCTGCGGTAAACACAGTTTGCTTTCCCAGTAGCAATCCCAATTCCATTCTTTTCCACTGCCCTTAGCTACGCCTGGAGGCCTTGCATCAGATCCTGGTCTTGCTTTCGGGAATGGAGGAGAAGGGCAGCGCCACCTCCCTCGGGAGCCGCCAAGGGCTGGGATTCCAGTCTTCCTCGTTTCTCACTTCGGTGAGGCTGCAGTTCCTGGCTGGGTGCTTTGGCTTGGGAACCGTGGGACACGCTGGGGCCAAAGGAGAGAGCATCCGGTTGCACCACTATCAGGTAAGGGATGTGTCGGCGTCGTGACCCTGAGAAGGCGAGGCGGCTGTGCAGACCTCAAGATCTGTGAGACGGGCGGGCGGGCGGGCGGGCGGCTTCTCCTTAGAATCGGTCATCAGGTGGATCGGCTTTACTGCCTTGGTTTTCCATAGGATGGTATCAGAGCCGCTAAGAGAAGTATCCAGACTGAGATTCAAGTGGCTGTGCACAAGATTTACCAACAGCTGTCTGCAACCTTGGAAAGAGCTCTTCAAGCAAATAAACATCACATAGGTAAGAAGAGCGGATTGAGTCCGGCATTCGTTTTACTTCTGGGAAGAAGACTGAGCATCCTTAGGCTCGACATGGGAACCCTCTTTAAGCATGTTCTTATGTTTCCCTTTGTGTTTGTGTATTAGAGGCACAGCAACGGCTCCTGCTGGTAACTGTGTTTGCCCTGAGTGTACATTACCAGCCAGTCGACGTGTCCCTGGCCATTTCCACCGGGTTGCTGAACGTCCTTTCTCAGCTATGCGGGACGGATACCGTGCTCGGTCAGCCCCTGCAGCTCTTACCAAAAAGTGGCATTTCCCAACTCAGCACTGCTTTAAAAGTAGCCAGCACTAGATTACTTCAGATTCTCGCCATCACCACAGGGTAGGTATTGGCAGATTAAGACTGACCCCCAATAATTGCCCGGTTGCATTCCGTTTGAGGTCGAAATACTGGAAAACGCTAATGAGAGCCTCAATTAGGCTAAGCCCCAAATTTACCTCTACCCCAAAACCAGGAAATACTGACACTCCCACACCCACCCTTTTGCATCATCCCTCTATCCTCCGCCATCGCCAGACATCTGAAATGTGCTGACCGAAGTCCCACCCAAGTGCGGCCCGGAGATGAATCCTCAGCAGACACCTACACGCTACAATAATCTCAGTGAGATGGGCGGTGGCTAAATTTGAAGTATAAATAAATAAAAAACAAGAGGCGTGTCTGAGGTCCGGGATGGAGGGCGATCAATATCAGGCCCAATAAATGCCGTTGAAAAGCTGCTGTTGGGTGAAAGAGAGCAGCTTCAGGGAGTCTTCTCTTCCATTAGCGATTCAGTTTGTTAGAAAGAGCCTGAAGTTCCCCTCCTGTCTCTCCAGATCCCAGGAACCTCCTCTAGTGCGTGACTTCGGACTCTTTAAGGGCTCGGCCATCTTCATATGGCTGCTGCTTGATCTCCACATTTTTTCACATAGGACTTACGCAGATAAATTGAGCCCCAAAGTGGTACAGTCCTTGCTGGATCTGCTGTGCAGTCAGTTGAAAAACCTGTTATCGCAAGCGGGTGTGATGCTTGTGACTTCTTCCTTTGGAGAAAAAGAAGATCAGGACGAAAAGAAAGCAGAATCAAAAAGCGAGACTGAGAGGAAAGACTTCAAAGGTATGAGGGACGTACCTTTTTAGGAAGGAAGAATAATAGCGAGGAGGACTCTACAGCAGGGACTGACATTGCAAGAATATCACAGGACAGTGATGGAGATGCTCATTTGGCTGCTCTCCGTAGCCTGGTCTCCCAGGTTACAATAATTGCCAATAAAACACCGATGCAATCTCCGTGCCCACTTGCTTGCCATGCTTTGCAGATTAGATTAGGGAATTTATTATATGAATGCCATGTACTGGTCAGTGACAGTAATAAATTGAACTATATGAATGCCATCTTGCTGGCAGAGATTCATTCTTATCGTTTAATTCTACAGTTGCCCTCCGAAAACAGCATGCTGCAGAGTTACATCTAGGAGATTTCTTAGTTTTTCTCAGAAGAGTGGTTTCTTCAAAAGCCATTCAGTCCAAAATGGCTTCTCCAAAGTGGACGGAGGTGCTTCTGAACATAGCTTCTCAAAAGTGCTGCTCAGGTACGGTCCGTTGAGTTGCTATCTGTGCAGAGTTTGGAGGCCAATGAAAGTTAGCATCAAATTAATAATCGGGATACTTCCATTGGTATGTGGGCTGTGTGTTTAGGCTTTATGGCACCATTTTCCAAACTGCATATATGACAGAGGTTGACTATTGCCTAAGTCAATTTTCTGTTTCATTTCCCTTTTAGGCGTACCTTTGGTCGGCAAACTGAGGACCAGGCTGCTTGCGCTCCACGTCCTGGAAGCTGTACTGCCTGCCTGTGAATCCGGCGTGGAGGATGACCAGATGGCTCAGGTGTTGATACTTTTGAGAGAATGTAGAATTTCATGCCGGCTGTCAAGTGGCTTTTGCCTCTCTAAACTGAAGTGTGGTCTCTGCCTCCACCAGCTAGCCCCAAGTTCACCTCTCCCTTGGAGCTGCCTCCCACCCAGAACAGCTTCCACCGGTTGGCAGCAGCTCCCAAGGGTCTCGGATAGAGTCCTTCCCTCGTCCCATGTCTCGGGGCCCGAAGAGACTCGGTCACCCCTAAGACTCCCGCGCTGCCTTTGCAAGATGCTCCCTTGACAGCGGTGCAGAGGAGCCCTTACGTAACATACAAGTGACCCTTACAGCCTTAGAGGGGGATTTTTAGCTGAAAGGAGAATGGGAGCTTTAGCCTTTTGCTTGAATTGAATACACTGTGATGATGCCACCCAACAGGTGATTGAGCGGCTATTCTCCCTCCTGTCTGACTGCATGTGGGAGAGCCCGGCTGCCCAGGCCAAGCATGTAATCCAGGTCAAAGAGAAAGAGCACGAGACTAAGCTGCAGGTACCAGCTTTATCTACACTCCGTGTTTTTGTGTCTTCATGCTTGTACCGCGCTGACCGAGCTTTACCCTCCGTTTCTGAAGAAGCAGGGCGAGTCTGAAGAAGAGGACGAGAACCTTCCCATCCAGGAGGTCTCCTTTGACCCCGAGAAGGCTCAGTGCTGCATAGTGGAAAGTGGCCAGATTCTGACTCACGGCAGCGGAGGCAAGGGCTATGGGCTGGCATCCACCGGAGTTTCGTCTGGCTGTTACCAGTGGAAGGTACGTAGACCAAAAGGGGTATTTCAGGTAGAGGCGTGTTGTGAGAGGCAAACTGTTACAGCGGTATTTGGGCGTTTTTTTTCTTTGCTTTCTGGCATTTCTAGCTCCTCGGGACTGTGTCTTGTTCAAAACGTGGAAAACCATATTAGAAATGTGGTTCGTAGTCTTTCAGTGGGCCCAAGGTGGGAGCCTTTACAGGGGCACCAGACCAGGACATCAATTCTGTCCTCGCAAACTGAGCTTTGTGGTTCTCTCAATTTTGTGGCTTCGTTTCTCGCTTGTCAGGCTCCAGCCCTCGGTGGGTAATGCAGCTGCTGGCTTAATTCTGGCCAGGCTGATTTTGAGGAACCTTGAGAGTCAGATTGGGTAAGGGCAGAGACTCACCAGAGCCTTGGAAAACTCATGGGAGGTTTCGTCCAAGAACAAATAATGTTGCAACCGTCAGTTTTAATTTTGGGAAGAACTAATCAGCCACCATGTATTTCAGCAATTAAGATAATCACGTTCATTATCCCAGAGAGTTGCGTCTTTATTGAGAAGGGAGTTTGTTATTTCGAGCGGGCTGTCGAGCCCCAATATTTTCCTTTTGCCCCGTGTCTGTATGTTATTTACCCACGTTCATATGTAAAGTTCATAGTTGTTCTGCCCTTTCTAGTTTTACATTGTGAAGGAAAACCGAGGCAACGAAGGAACCTGCGTGGGAGTGTCTCGTTGGCCCGTTCATGACTTTAACCATCGTACCACCTCAGATATGTGGCTATACAGAGCTTACAGCGGCAATCTCTACCACAACGGGGAGCAAACCTTGACGCTGACCAGTTTTACCCAGGGGGACTTCATTACCTGCGTGTTGGACATGGAAGCAAGAACCATTTCCTTTGGCAAAAATGGAGAGGTACGAAGCTTTGGTCTGTCCCTGACTTGCTTAAGCACTTCACGGTGGGGGTTAAAAACTCGTATCTGTGACGACGTTACATCAGCAAACAAAGCGGATGGACAGTGGCACAATGTATATTTCTTACCTATAGCAGGTGTATTCACGTTGGAAAGTTAATCGCATAAAAGGGCGTATCAAAGGGAAGTGAATTTCCAGCTTCGTCTTAAGCTGGCAGGAATTTCATAGCTGAGATGGAGCAGAAGCAGAAGCAGAAGCAGAGCCCTCCTTTTGCATTTCACAAGAAGGGCTCCCTTGTAAAATGCGTGTCTCAAAACGCCCCTAATGTTTTTGTTCTTTTTTTTCCACCAGGAACCCAAACTGGCGTTTGAAGATGTGGATGCTGGAGAACTGTACCCTTGTGTGATGTTTTATAGTAGTAACCCTGGAGAAAAGGTAACGTGAACGCTTTGAGGGTTGTGGGGAAGATTGGCCTCCACTGCCCGTTTGAGAGGGGAAGGGAGGCGTCCGGGAGACCGGATGAACATGAAGGGACACCTAAAAGCGAATTAGACCCTGTTTAGCCAGTCTTGTCTGGCGAAATCTACCTTGAGCCCCAGCCAGGAACCTTTCTAGCTCTGCTGCCTGAAATTCTGTGTCTCGTGGGCATGCCAAGAGAGTGAAGAACCCTGGTCCCTGCCTAGTTCAGCTTGCCCGCCTTCTCTCTCCGCCACCCGTTTCCCCACTCTGCCAGCTTGAAAGCCTGGCCAGTCTTGGCACTCTTCTCCCACCCCAGGGCAGAGCGAATGTCGGTGCTTCTCTGTCCGCCAAGCTGGCTCACAGCACGGCTTCTGACGCAGCTTGGAAGGAGGAAAATGGCCGGAACTGGAAAACGGGCTTCTCTGATGTCCTAAACTCAATACAGGGTTTTTTTAAGCACGTAACGTCTTTGCTCATATTCTACAGTTTGACTTTGCTTGTATTTTACAGTGGAGAAAGGTTGCTCGGGTGAAAATTTGCCCGCTTAAGCCTGCCCTTAAAACGAGGCGAAATGTTCTTCTCCTTGCTCAAGGGTGTTTTGCAGGCTGCCAAAGCGTCCTGGTTAAGTCAGATGGCAGGACAGGGTTAGCCTACAGCTGAGAATGCAGCAGAATGACTTTTCGGCTGTGTCTGTGTCTGCCTAGGTGAAGATCTGCGACATGCAGATGCGTGGCACCCCACGGGACTTGCTGCCGGGAGATCCCATCTGCAGCCCGGTTGCCGCGGTGCTGGCAGAGGCCACGATTCAGCTGATCCGCATCCTGCACCGAACCGACCGGTGGACGCACTGCATCAACAAAAAAATGGTGGAGAGGCTGTGCAAAATCAAAGGGTGCCTTAAAGATCCTGGCCAGAAACTGAAGAAAAGCCGCTCCGTGCAGAGCCGAGAGGAGAACGAGGCGCGCGAGGAGGAGGAGAAAATGAAGCACTGCGGCCGGCAGCACGGGCTGGCGGATCTCTCGGAACTGCAGCTGAAGACGCTCTGCGTGGAGGTTTGGCCGGTCCTGGCGGTGATTGGCGGGGTGGATGCTGGCCTTCGAGTTGGGGGACGCTGCGTTCACAAGCAAACCGGGCGACACGCCACCTTGCTGGGAGTGGTCAAGGAAGGCAGTGCGTCTGCCAAGGTCCAGTGGGACGAGGCAGAGATCACCCTCAGGTACAGTGCTGGTCTCCGCCAAGTGGCCAGTGGTTGGGATCCAGGAAAGGACAATCAGGTTTTGAGGCTGCAGTCGCTGATCTAGGAGTTTGTTGCCACGCAGTCTTTAGGGCCACTGTGGCGTTTGAAGTGCTGGGAGATACGATCACATGATCGTTCAGAGGAATGACTGCAGTAGACGAGTGCAGCACCACCCTGAGGAAGAGACTCTTCCAAGCCATCCTCTTGGGTTAGGCCACGCTTAAAATGCCCTCCCGGTGCTTTCTGGGGACACATGGTATCCCAGGTAGGTGCCAGCCAGCCAGCCAGCCAGCCAGCGGTCCGTTCGTGGAGGGAGCTGTGCCTGTTGGAAGGCCCTTTCCTTTTCAACAGTAGTTTAGAAAACTCCTTTGTAGTGAATAGTTAACTATGTCAGGTATTTGGAATTAAATACTTTATTTAGGTACCCACGCAGCTGCTTGGTTGCTTTCGTGTGGAGCGTCATCCCTCCCCATAATCTCATTTCAGATTGTCAGCTCATTTACGCTATGATACATTTTACATTTTATTTTGCCTGTGTTATTTCCTGTGCTTTCTTCTCGTCTATCCCTCACTTGCTTCTTCCTGTGTCATTCTGATCTTTATTAAAGCTTCCCAACTTTTTGGTCGCCTAGTGATACGCCACTGTATAATCTGGAACCTTGTGAACCGCTGCCTTTTGACGTGGCGAGATTCCGGGGACTGACAGCTGCTGTCTTGCTGGACCTTACCTATCTGACTGGTATCCATGAAGACCCGGGAAAGCAGAGCATTAAGCGACACGAGAAGAGACACAAACACGACTTGGAAGACAAAGGAGACCCTGACCAGAAATCCGAGGGCGATTCTGCGCCAGATGCACGGTCTGTGCCAAGCACTGAGGAGGTGAAAGGACATGCAGCCAAACTGGAAAACGAAGCCTCTTCCTTCTCTTTAGAAGCCATTTCCTTGGGCATGGAGTGCCAGCATCTAAATGCTGATGGCAAACGAAAGAACCACGAACACGCCTCAAAGAACTACGAGGCCGCACAGTCAGAAATCAGGGCTGTACAGTTATCCTACCTTTACCTCGGTGCTATGAAATCCCTTAGCACACTCCTTAGTTGCAGCAAATACGCTGAATTGTTACTGATTCCCAAGGTCCTGGCTGAGAACGGCCACAACTCGGATTGTGCCAGTTCTCCCGTCGTCCATGAAGAAGTGGAAATGCGCACCGCCTTGCAGTTCTTGATGCGCCATATGGTGAAACGGGCAGTCATGCGCTCCCCCATCAAGAGGGCGCTGGGACTAGCCGACTTGGAGCGGGCGCAAGCAATGATCTACAAATTAGTTGTGCACGGACTGCTGGAAGACCAGTGCGGCACTAAAATTAAGCAAGGTATGTTTTAAGTGTGCAGGGGTAAGGGCTGTAAGTTGAACGGCTGGCGCAACGTCTGCGTCTGGGTTTCTACGCTGGGGAAACAGCATGGCTCGGTTTCTGTGTCTTCCTTGGTCAAACTCCCTGGCTTGTAACGTTTCACACGAGTTCAGCTAGTTGTAGTTGCGCTGATCACAAGCCTCCCCGCCCCTCCTCCCTTTGGCCCAGCTACTAAAAGGGGCTGAAAACTGAATTGGGTTTGACTGTCAGTGCAAGTCAGATGGGCAGCTGGTGGCTCCAAAGGTTTTGGAATGAAAGTATTAGGGGAGCTGAAGTGCAGAATGTCCAGAGAGCGCCAGCGGCCGCTGCTACTGTGGACGATGGTTAGGGGTGAGGCAAAATTCCTTCTGTGCTTCCTCCCTCACCCAGCCCTCAGGGGCCCCGACGCAACACGCAGCACAGGAAGAATTCCACGGAAGAGCCGTTTGGGATTTGCAGAGGTCAGCGACGGGCAGGGATGCTGGTGCTCGGTTCCTCCAAAGGGTTGCTTCCAGGCCGTGCTTGAGAAGCTGGACTGCTGGGAATCAGCCTGAGCGCTGCTAGAAGCAAAGCGAAAATTTAAATCCTCAGATAAAAGTGTTAAAAGCGCTACGACAGATCAGGCCAGTGGCCCGTCTCGTCCATCCTCCTGTTCCTCCAGCCCGTTTCTGTAACGTGGTGTTTCTCAACCTTGGCCACTTTAAGATGGGTGGACTTCAACCCATCAGAGCTGGCTGGGGAATTCTGGGAGTTGAAGTCCACCCATCTTAAAGTGGCCAAGGTTGAGAAACATTGCTGTAAGGAGCCGTGCGTGTCTGTGGCACGTGAGACAGAAAGGGCTTGCCTTGCTTTGCAGAAACAGACCAGCAAACGGAAGAGAACGACCAAGCTCAGCAGGCCCAGACGCCCGTGACGACAAGTCCTTCTGCCTCCAGCACCACGTCTTTCATGAGCAGCTCTCTGGAAGATACGACGACGGCCACCACCCCCGTCACTGACACAGAGACCGTGCCTGCCTCAGAGTCCCCAGGAGTTTTGCCGCTCAGCCTCCTGAGGTATGTCACGATTTCCGGCCTGGCTCCTCGGGAACGAGCGGGCCAGCTCGCTTGCAGTGGTTTTGGTTTTTCGAGCAGTGTCTTTCAAAGGCCAGAGCCCCCTTTCTCTGAGCATGTTTGCAGGGCATTTTCGTGCCCTGAGGCATGAAGTAGAACTTCTGGGGAGAAGTGGCATGGCCACGCCTCTTGCCAGAGTCTGTTTCCTTTCAAGCCATTTGAAACCAAAGTTCCTTTTCTCACTTGCTTAAAAAACCGGGGGACCATTGCCTGTCTCTAGCGAATCCTCAGACGGTGACTCCTTTTTTCTGGCGCTAAAAAGGAGATACACTGATGGGGACATGGGCACTCGGGTGCTCCCCCCCCCCAGATCCTCTTGGGGCCGCGCATACGCCTAATAGTCTGGAAGGGCTCGGAATGTTACCTGCTGGCCGGCAGGCGTTGCGTCACTCACCCCTCTTCTCTCTGCGAAGGCAAATGTTCTCCAGCTACCCAACCACGGCCGTCCTTCCCGCCAGACGGGCACAGACGCCCCCCGTCTCCTCTCTGCCAACCTCTCCCTCTGACGACGTGGGCAGGCGGCAGTCGCTCACCTCCCCGGACTCCCAGCCCGCCAGGCCTGCCAACCGCACAGGTGGGCCCTGTCCGCAGCCACTTGGCTCCCCCGAAACCCCTGCCAGCAACTGTGTGTGGCGGACCCAAGCACTGACCTCCTGTCTCCCCCCCACTTGCAGCTCTGTCCGACCCAAGCAGCCGCCTGTCGACGTCCCCCCCACCTCCTGCTGTCGCTGTGCCCTTGTTAGAAATGGGGTTTTCCCTCCGGCAGATTGCTAAAGCGATGGAAACCACAGGTAATCGCAGGCCTGCTGAGAGTTTCGCCTCTGTCCTCTCGCTCCTTGCGTTTCACACGGCCTGGAAATCTGTATTCCACCATTCCTTTGGCCCAAATTGATTGTAGGCGTCCATCAGGTGTCTGTGTGTCTGTTGTCTTTCTACTATGTTGTTACGATTTGGTTCCTGTTTTATCCTGTTTTGCTGTTTGCTGCCCAGAATCTTGACTGACGGGGGCAATTACAGATGGTGAAAAACCCATAGTAATTTATTGTGGAAGCTTGAAGTTTCAAGAATGGCAAAATATAAAACCGCATGCTTTCTTTGAGCCAGGCTTAATTGTCAAACTCGCGTCCCCTAAGCACAGCAGCAACAATACAAGTCACCTCCCATCCTCCAGGGGATTCTGGGCTGGAGAAAACAGATGCTTCTCTTTTATTTTGTTCAACGCTCTTGCAAACGTCATTGCTGGGATGTTCAGATGAAGGTTTCCTGGTTCCCACAGGTGCAAGAGGAGAAGCAGATGCCCAAAACATCACTGTCCTGGCAATGTGGATGATTGAGCATCCTGGGAACGAGGAAGAGGAAGAGCCTCAGTCAGAAGAAATGGTGGATTCCCGACATGGAGTGTTAGTCCCTGGGGGTGGTGGGAAGTCCAGCGACCAGTGTTACCTGCAGTCTCCAGGAGACCTGCCTTCAGCTGATGCCACTGAAATGGAGGAAGGCTTCGGTGAAAGGTGATCCCTCTACCATGGAATAGAAGTATTCGTTTGCCACAGTATCTGTCAGCAGTTAGGTGGTATTACTCAAAGTATTTCAGGCTCTGTTAAAAAAAAAAACTTTAAAAGAGGGCTGGACATGTTTTAATGGGTGTTAAGCCTTTTGCTCGTTGTTCATCTTGCAGCCTTCTGGTTCAGAGGCAGCAGGAGGACAAAGAGTGTCGGACTTCCCCCACGAGTCACGCCAGTGTTTCTGAGCTGTTTTGTGTCCTTTCAGCCACGATAATATGGATCATGCAGAAAACACAGCATCTGGGAGTGGGCCCTTGACAAGGGGTCGGTCGGCAGTAACCAGGAGACATAAATTTGACCTAGCTGCTCGGACGCTGCTGGCCCGTGCCGGTAGGTCTTTCAATTGCTAAATTACGTATTTCCCTCTCATCCCTTAATTTCTTGAAGATGCTTGCCACGTAAGGAGGATTTTAAAAGCACCTGCTCACTACCTATTTGTCGAAAAGGGTGTGCTGAAAAAGGCAGGTACAAAGTCTGCGCATCCAGAGCTGAAGGAAGATTAACATAAAGATTTCTTGAGAATATTTCAGTTTTGTGGGGCCACGTATAAAGGTTGCCCCTGGAGCTGAGGATAGGGAGCCTACTCTATCTAAAAAAAGGCAGTCACGAGGGCTGGTGTGGCCCCAGCTTCCTTTGTATCCTTACCTGCAGTTGTTTTCTTCCCCATGTCAGTGAAAAGCAGCCATTCCTGGTGTGACAGTGCGTCAGCCGAACCAGGCGACCAGGCTAAGAAACAGGCACCGTGCAGACCTAGAGCTGCTTTCATTGGAACAGCTCTAGTAACAGAGTCTTGCAAGTTGGACTGGGCCACCTTTTCTCCCTTTTATCTCCATGGCAGCTGGGGGGGCGGGAGGCGCTGTCTGGGGTTTTTTCCTAAGCCGCTTCCTTGGCCTGGGCTCAAGGCTCCTTTATCTGATCGTTGCCTTGCTAGTGGATGTTCCCTCTGTCCCTCAAGGCCATCCTCCGTATTCACTACACGAAGGTACTTTTTCAGTTTTAGGCTTGGGATAAAGCAGGATAAATAGTCATAAGAAACAAAACCAGGCGACCAGGTTACGCCCCTGTGGCGATCCGCCTCCGAGGAGGGGGGAGCTCCTGCAGCCCAAGCGTCCTCTTGCCGTTGTGACCCCATGTGCTGCTTTCGACTTGCCCAGTAAAATATGTGGTTTTCTTCTCTGGTTTAAGCGGGATTGTACCGCTCTGTACAGGCCCACCGGAATCAGAGTCGGAGGGAAG
Source organism: Charina bottae (assembly GCA_023362775.1). Lineage (NCBI taxonomy): Eukaryota > Metazoa > Chordata > Lepidosauria > Squamata > Charinaidae > Charina > Charina bottae. The sequence continues at coordinate 23,507,874 of JALMGJ010000010.1, read as the reverse complement.
GGATCTCCTTGCCCCAGGATCCCGGAGCGCTCTACGACTTCAACCTGGACGAGGAGCTCGAGCTCGAGCTGGACGAGGAGGCCATGGAAGCCATGTTTGGGCCAGACCTTGCTGGGGACAACGACATTCTGGGAATGTGGATCCCAGAGGTACTGGACTGGCCAACCTGGGTGGGTGTGATGGCAGCTGGGGCTGCTTCACTTCCTTCTTGCTCGTTAGAAAATGACACGACACTGTGCCTTGCTAGACCTCCTCGGCTAGCGGGATTGCCGCTCATATGTGGAAAACCAACACAGGTTCTCCTCTCTGCAGTCGCCTGTGAAACAGCGTCCCTTGGCTCTGGCTGCTTTCCATTTGCCAACTCTCTTTTCTCCAGGAAGTAACAATTTAAATTCTGTTCTTTTTTTTAAAGCATTATGCTTTTAGAAATGAGTGTAGCTCCATGTTTTAGTAACCAGAGCTAAATACCTAGTATTTTTCCTCTGATTTAAGTAAAAACAATCGCTCAAACAGAGATTGAACTACCCCAGAAATGCTGATTGCATTTAAAACGAGTTAAACTTGGGCAACGGCTGTTGTGGGTCTTCCGGGCTGTGTGGCCGTGTTCTGGAAGTTGCGGTTCCTAACGTTTCGCCAGCATCTGTGGCCAGCATCTTCAGAGGGCAGGAGCGCAGACAGGAGCGATCTCTCTGTGCCCAGGTAGAGTGGCAATGTTCCATTTATAGAGCTAAATTATAGGAGATTAGGTGGGGTTTTTTGTTGTGTTGAAATGTTAACGAGTGGCTGCTAACATTTCAACACAACAAAAAACCCCACCTAATCTCCTATAACTTAGCTCTATAAATACAAAACTAGCATTGCCACTCTACCTGGGCACAGAGAGATCGCTCCTGTCTGTGCTCCTGCCCTCTGAAGATGCCGGCCACAGATGCTGGCGAAACGTGAGGAACCGCAACTTCCAGAACACGGCCACACAGCCCGGAAGACCCACAACAGCCATCGAACTCCGGCCGTGAAAGCCCTCGACAATACATTAAACTTGGGCAATTTGCTCTGTTGCTCGGTGCTCTCGCCCCCTTCAGCAGGAGCGGGAGGGGACGCTGCATCATCGTCCTGTGCAGTTCTGGAACGTTAGCAATTGGACCTGTGGTAGGGTTAGGAGGGGTACAGCCAGAGCAAAACCCTCGTGTTTTGATTTTCCAGAGTTTAAGTTCTTGCCCTGCACAATGCCAGAAATCCAGATTGCTGCCCCAGATTTAATGTTGGGATGGCCTGGATGGGAACGGCTAAAATCTGGCCAGGTGTGAGAGCGGGCAGTCCCGGGTTTATGGCAGGGATGCAAGCTCTGAACTGGCCCAGAGCCAGAATTTTAGGGAGTCTTGCAGTGGAGCCTGGCGCTTCTGCTAACTTCAGCGAAAAGTAATAATGGTAAAATATAACAGCGTTATTCTGAGAAGAGTGATAGAGACTGCACGGCTGAAGCTATGTAGGACTGTGGAAGGCTTGGGAGAGCATCTCCGATATTTAAGTAGGGCCAGGAAAACGTTTCCTCACAGGTCTTCCCTGTGGACCCTGCTCGGAAAGCTGCCGGGCTGATCTGAGAGGCTCCCACTGATCAGGAAGCGGTTAACTGTAGAAGAAGCAGGCAGTTCCTTCCCCCACCTCCCACCAAACTTGACGGAAGTAGGCAATCCTAATTTCAGTGGCTCACTAGCCAGATCCGTCGGGAGGCAGCTGCCAAGGTCAGCATGGCTCTGATGAAGCTTGTAGGCTTCATCAATCTTTTGGGAAGGACTCTGTCTGTTGGCATCTCTTTGACCATTTTGCCTAGTAGAAGTGAGTTCGACAAGAGCAAGAACCCTTCTGGATGGCATTTTGTTGACTGTTTTGTGAGCTGCTTGTGCTGAATTCACATGAACGTGCTAAATTGCTTCTGTATGGTTTTAATGCACCTTTAAATCAGTTTGTTTTAACTGTGGGTGTGATGGTCCTGAAAAAGTAGGAATACGAGGTTTTTCATTGTACATCACAATAACTGCATAATTATGTTGTGCAGCACGTGTGTGAATCTGAAGACAGGGAAGAAGTGGTAGTATGTGAGTTGTGCGAATCCAGCGTTGTCAGCTTCAATCAACACATGAAAAGGAATCACCCCGGCTGCGGGCGTAGTGCAAACCGTCAAGGCTATCGTAGCAACGGCTCCTACGTGGATGGGTGGTTTGGTGGTGAATGTGGAAGTGGGAACCCTTACTACCTCTTGTGCGGCAGCTGCCGAGAAAAGTACCTGGCCCTGAAGAGCAAATCTAAGACATCTGCCTCAGAAAGGTACTAGAGATAATGTGGTCTGTAATATCCCTTCCTGAGGGGAAGGATGTGTGGGCAGCCTGCTTACCCCCCCGCCCCCCCGCCATGGCTGGGTTAGAATTCCCATCAGCACCCCGCCAGCCTCCCCATGGGCCTGCTGGCAGCGAGGTCTTGGTCTCTACTGCAGAGAGGGGGGCTGGGATTTTTGCCCCTTTTCCCAAGGGGAACGGTAACATTCGCGATGTATCAAGGCTGCCCTTGCCTATTTCCCTTCATTTGTGGCCCAAGATCATTTGGAAGTTGCACTGCCCTCATTTGGGGAGTTCAGCAGCACAATCTTGAGCAGCTTTGGGGCAGCAGAGCGGGGGCTGGGTGAGCAAAGGTTGAGCATGTGGCCGCTTTGTATAAAGAAAAGGCCGTGTCGTGGTTTGCACCAGGGATTTAAACCTGAGCAGCTGGTGAAATCCGTTGTCAGCCTCTCTCTCTTTTGCGACAGAACGTTTTAAAGACTTCTGTTGCCCTTCCGTCAATGCAGGCATTGAAGAAGGAGCACGTGTTCAAAATTTGGGCATTTTAGTCCAACACATTACAGAGAACGTTAAATGTCCTTGTACCCTCTTGGTAGGAACACACACACACAGTTGAGATACAAAACCAAGGGTCTAAAATATGCTCAGTTTTGGTAAATCTTTAGTAAGTTTTTTTCCATGAGAAGCAAAGTTGGCCTCGTCATTGACTGGAAGTTTAACAGTATTTTTATGTCAATGAAAGAAAAAAAACATTTGGGTAGGTACTGCTAGAACCCTTGCTGTGTTACCAGTGCAGCTTCTTAATCCACCATATACCGTCTGCCAGCCCTGCAGAACAAGTTGATTAGGAGGTCTCTGCTTGATTGTTCCTTCCTATTTAAGTCAGCAACTGGAAAACAGCTAATTGTTTATGATTTGCTTGAAGCGTTGGGGCCTTTGAATGTTGCCTTTATTCTTCTTCTGGTGCAGATATAAAGGCCAAGCTCCCGACCTAATAGGCAAGCAAGAGAGTGTCTACGAAGGTACTTCTTCATGCAGTCTTTCTAATGATACAACCGTCTACGTTGGGTCTCCGTAAAAATGTGATGCCTAACCGCAGTTTGCTTCCCTAATGCTAGAAGACTGGGACATGCTGGACGTTGATGAGGATGAAAAGCTGACGGGTGAAGAGGAATTTGAGCTGCTGGCTGGACCCCTTGGGTTGAATGACCGGCGCATTGTGCCTGAACCTGTTCAGTTCCCGGACAGTGATCCGCTGGGAGCCTCTGTTGCCATGGTCACTGCCATCAATAGCATGGAGGAAACGCTGATGCAAATAGGTAAACCAGGTAGAAGATCAGGACCTGAAGCCTTATGCCGTTTCCCTGGGGCCTGGCGTTGGGACGCTGTCTCTGGATGGCAGTGAGCGAAGGCGGCTGCTGTGTATGGATTCTTGCTGCTGCTGTGGGAATGGAAGGCTCACGGAAGCCATAATGGGCGCCAAACCCGTGCCGCCTTTCTGGAATACAAAGAAAAGACACGGACCGGAAGGTCAGGAAAGCACGGGGATTGGGACTTGCACAGAAATAGGGCTCTTTATGTAGCCATAATGGACGGCTCCCTGGGAAGAATAATGGAAAGGTCATTGGTTAGCAGAGGGCAGCTTGGGTTGCCGTTCCAGTGTGATGGCCCTGCTGGTGTCCCACGTCACGAGAAGACGGGGGAGGGGGGATCAGATGGGGTGCGAAGTGGGCTGGGGTGCACTGCTTGCGCCTGACTGCTGGCAGCTGAGAAAGCAGGGTGCCTAAGGACACCTCGTGCTGCACTGGGCCTGCCGTGGAGGTTTGTGTTGCCGATCCTCCCTTTGCAGACAATCCTCGGGGCCTGCGGGGGTATTCGTAGGGCGCTACCTGGGTACCTCCCGCAGCGACCTTTCCTGTCCTCGTCCCCTCTTCCTTACAGGTTGCCACGGCTCTGTGGAGAAAAGCTCTTCGGGCAGAATTACCCTGGGAGAGCAGGCGGCTGCTCTGGCGAATCCCCACGACCGCATCGTGGCTCTGCGGAGGGTGACGGCAGCAGCTCAGGTCCTCTTGGCCCGGACCATGGTCATGAGAGCCCTCTCGCTGCTCTCCGTCAGGTGGGCTGGGGGGAAGACCGTGTTAGGCCACCCCGGGGGGACGGGAGGGCAAAATGGCCCGGTGAGGAATTGCTTGCGCCGCCTTCGGTTTATCGGGAGGGAGGCTTTGCCCAGCCTCGGCTGTGGGGCAGCTCCCCTCTGACCTTTCCTTTTCGCCCCTCCACAGCGGGTCCAGCTGCAGCCTCGCGGCAGGCCTCGAGTCCCTGGGCCTGACGGACATCCGGACCTTGGTGCGCCTGATGTGCCTGGCCGCCGCGGGGAGGGCGGGTCTCTCCACAGGCCCCTGCTCCGGGTTTGGCTCCTCCGAGAGGCCGCGGGGCGTCCAGAGCCAAATGACCAAGCCCATCTCCTGCTTGGCCTACCTGAGCACGGCGGTCGGCTGCTTGGCTTCAAACACTCCGAGTGCTGCAAAACTGCTGGTGCAGCTGTGTACTCAGGTGGGGGCCCCTGTTCTCTCCGAACCCTGTTTGTCTCAGCTGTGCAGGCTCTTCTCTTTGCCCAGCAGCAACCCGCCTTTTATTGTCTAAAAGAGCCGGGAGTCTTGCCTGCGTGGCCTGGAGCAGACCACAAGGGGAACGGCTGCAGTGCGTTGGGAGGAGGGGACAGGGTAGGAGAGCATTGGCCAAGGGCTTTCCGAGCCCCCAAGCGCTCCGATGCCGGCAGACGGCTTTTGGTGTGATTTGTGCTAGTGCTGCTTACGAGGCCTACTGTATTTCAGGAATCAGGAAGTTGTTTCTAAAATGAAAACAGGAGGAGCAATTAGAGGCTTAAGCAAACTTTTCTCTGCCCTGTATATTGAACCATTGGGTAACAATCTACATGAACAGAACCTGATTGTTACCTCCCAGTGGTGGTACTGTAAAAACAAAAATGCTTTTAATTAATTACACATTGCTTAATACGGGAATACAGTTTGTTTTGCTTATGATTATTTTAACCTAGATAAGAGTATTTGAATGGTAGGGTTCCATTATGTCTTTAATCTCTGAAATCTATTATATTTGAGTGTGGGATTTAGGACATTACAGCTGTGAAGTATCCAAAAACTTTGCAGTCTCTTGGAAAGCAAGCCTACTTCCTTGTAAATCTACAAATGCATAATTTGTTTTTCCTATTTTGGTCTTGTACATTCTTATTATTCATAGAGCAGAACTGTAAGTCATATTTTGCTTTGAATGTAATTCTGAATCTTCTTTAATGGGAAACATTTTGAAGGTTCCTATATCTTGTTGAAAAATCAATATAGTGAAAGTAGTGTGTGTATTTAAAAGCATCTGTATTGATTGTTGCTTTAATTCCTTGTTTTAGAATTTGATTTCAGCAGCAACTGGCGTCAATTTAACTACAGTGGATGATCCCGTGCAGCGAAAATTCCTGCCGAGTTTCCTGCGAGGAATAGCAGAAGAGAACAAACTTGTAACGTCCCCCAACTTTGTTGTAACTCAGGCCCTCGTGGCCTTGCTGGCGGACAAGGGGGCCAAGCTGAGGCCCAATTACGACAAAGCGGAAATTGAAAAGAAAGGTAGTTAATTTGAAAGAGGATGGTCTCATTTCCTCTCTAGAGGAATTTATTTTATTTATTTTATTTATTTATCAATCATATTTATATTACCGCCCATCTCCCTCACAGGAGGGACCCTGGGCGGTTCCTGACGCTTTCTCACCGTGTTAGGGTGGATGCAGGTTGAGTTGTGGTTGATAGGGTTGCATTAGTGTGACATTGTGGTTCCGGTGTTGGAAAAAAGGTTGCAGATGAACTTTTCAGTTCTTATCAAAATGGCATCCTGCTTCTATCTATCTATCTATCTATCTATCTATCTATCTATCTATCTATCTATCTATCTATCATCTATCTATCATCTATCTATCTATCTATCTATCTATCTATCTATCTATCTATCATCTATCTATCATCTATCTATCTATCTATCTATCTATCTATCTATCTATCTATCATCTCTCTCTCTCTCATCTATCTATTTATCTATCTATCTATCTATCTATCTATCTATCTATCATCTATCTATCATCTATCATCTATCATCTAAAATGAATGCAAAAAAAATAATAAAAATCCCCCCTTTTTAAGAAAGTGACTTCCCACCCTCATCGCAAGTATAAACCATTTCACAATTATGGCGAATTCCCCCGTCTCAGCCCCCCCCCCCCCCCAGATCGCTGCCTTGCGGTCTCTTAGTGAGGAAAAGGAACGACCATAAAGAGAAACAGCTCGGGCAATCTCGTGTCATTCTCCCTTATCCAGAGAGGATAGAAGGAGCCGATCTACTGACCGGTTCCTTTAAAAAGTCCACAAACGTTGGCTCCGCTTCTTCACGAAGCCGTCTTCAGTCGGCCATCTTTCCCCGGAAATCCGCTTACACGTTTCTTTTTAAATGTTTTGTTGACGATTAAAAGGCTGTATGATCATCATCCAACCACTCCAAATGCCCCCTACTGCTTATTCAATGTATAAAAAGGAAAATGCACCCATCGTGTTTTGGACAAGCTGTTTTTCCCCCCCTCCTAATATTTGTTTAGCTAGCTTAACTCAAGGAACAGTCACTGCTGGCCAGAAGATCCAAGGAGGGGAGGGGATGCTGGCTCTTTTTTCAGCTTTTTCACAAAACGAATCCCCTCCCTTTGGTTCCAGTAGAAAGGAGAAAGGTTTTCCCCCCAGGATTCACCCAGCGCAGCAGCATCTGCTTCCCCGAGAAGGAGGTTTCTTGGGAGGCCGGCTCCAAACAGTTTAGAAAACCCATGGCCGTTGTAGATGCTGGTTAAGAGAGCGAGATCAGGTGCGCTGGCTCTTCAGTCCGAGATGCCGGTAGATGGAAGGGCAGGCGCGCTGCTCGGCTGGTATCGGAAAAAGCCGAGGACGGTCTTCTTGGGGTCTTTCTGGTGACCGGCCGATTTCTGCAAAATTCCAAACGGGCCGTCGGTCGCAGGGTCTCCCGAGAGGAACTCTCAGTGTGAGTTGTGGCGGGAAGACCGGACGTGCGTCAGTCGCTTTCCGCTCGGGGAGGGCTGCTGACGGAGGGCGGAGGCCCCTCCCCAATTCTCATCCGCTCGGGAGGTGGTGGGTGAAGCTGCGCGGCCGTTCCGTTCTTGTCGCTCGCCTGGGCGTCATCTCATTGCTTTGTCCAAGCAGGTGCGCGTGCCCGTTTGAATGCCCACCCTTCCTATGATCCTTCCTTCCGCTGTAGGCCCTCTGGAGCTGGCCAACGCCCTGGCGGCTTGCTGCCTCTCCTCGCGGCTGTCCTCGCAGCACAGACAGTGGGCCGCTCAGCAGCTGGTGCGCACCCTTGCCGCCCACGACCGGGATAACCAGGGCAGCCCGCAGACCCTGGCGGACGTGGGAGGGGACCTGCGGAAGTGCTCCTCCGTCAAGCTGGAGGCTCACCAGAACAGGGTAACCGGCGTCTCGCCTCTCCCGGTGGCCGTCTGGGCGCACAGCAGGACAGCCTCCTGCAGCTTGGAGCCCTTTGGGTGACCCGGCTTTTAACCCCCGTGATTCCCAGCCAGGGTGACCCTAAGCACTGGATTCGGTGCTGTTACAAAAGCGCTGCTAGCAAACCTGGATGTGGTGGGGCCCAACAGAAATCTGGGGAGGACTGAGATACCTGTGAAATCTTTCACTGAACTGATTTTTAAGTTTGCCACCCTGGCAGGGCTTTACCCTGGACTCCAGCAGCAGCTGAATAGGAACATCTGATAATTAAACCCTTAGATTTTGTAGCACAGCTGAAGCGTTTCCCCATCTTTTTCTAAAACAGGTCATGACTTGCGTTTGGTGCAACAGGAAGGGTCTTTTGGCAACCAGTGGCAGCGATGGAACCATCCGAGTGTGGAACGTAACCAAGAAGCAGTACTCGTTGCAGCAAACCTGCGTGTTCAGCAAACTGTAAGTGGCTTTGCGGGAGGGAGTTTAGGTGGAGTTGACCTGAAGGGACGACGTCATAGGAGAATTAGGAGCAAAAAGGGCTCTGCTGGATCAGAGCAAAGGCTGATACGCAGAGTCCACCAGTGGAGCCCCCGTGGCAGCGCCTGAGGCGGCTTTATGGAAGGAGGCCCTTTCGCTGCAGGGCAACAGAATGGAAGTTTGGGTGAAAGTCTGTCGGGGACGAGCTTTGGGTTCCTCTAGGTTCGTCAGCGTGGCAAAGAGAATATGCTGTATGAAATAGTATTTTCCTGAAGGTCTGGCTTCCATGGGATTATAGAAGCTTGAGGGATGCCGGGGTGTTTTTTACTGCTTGGGACATAAAGATTAGTGAGGAACTGGCCTGATTCTGGTGTATCTTGTTTCTTTCTGGGAGCTGCTTCTGAACGCTGTGTCTGTGTTGTCTTGCAGAGAAGGAGATGCAGAAGAAACTCTGGGGTCCCCCAGTGACCCCAGTTTTTCTCTCGCCTGTTGGAGTATCAGTGGCAAGTACCTGGCTGGAGCCCTGGAGAAGATGGTGAACATATGGCAGGTCAACGGTATGAGCCACGTGCTGCGTGATGTCAGAGGTTTTTAGTGAGACGAAGCTAAGCAGAATTCAGTTGTGACAAGCATTTCATTTAAAAATTAAGAGAGGTAATGAGGCAAAACTGAAGGCAGCCCTCATTTATTGGAGAGCCAGGTATGGCCGAGGTTCCTGCTGGAGGTCCGCTTGGCATCTTCAGAGATTCTAAGCGGCAGCTCATTCTTCAGGGCAGAGTGTGAAAGTAACTGGATTCTTGCAGTGCGGACTCCAGTTGTTCGTGGTTACCATGCTTGTCCGTGAGCTGCTAATAGGGAAATGGGAGGAAGCGAGGTAGAAGGCATAAACCCGAGTCACTCTTCCTCCCATCGTCTGTGGATGTGGCCGTTGCTTTTTTGTGGGGGGATCTGTTTTGTCGAGCGCCAGCAGTCCAGTTTGGTTCTTCAGCTACTTCCCTTCTGCCGTGTTGTTGTCAATCAGCTGATCTGCCTGGTCCAACGTGTTGTCAGAATCTGGCTGGCAGATGTACCGTAGAAATAGAAGATGACTCTTGGAGCCGTGTTCTTTCAGGGTTAGGGAAGCAGGGGTCTTTACGTGCGAATCTGTGTTCCCAGGAGGAAAGGGGCTCCTGGACATTCAACCGCATTGGGTCTCTGCTCTCACCTGGCCTGAAGAAAGTCCCTCTGCAGCCTGGACAGGAGATTCTCCAGAGTTCCTGCTGGTGGGGCGGATGGATGGGTCTTTGGGGCTGATTGAAGTTCTGGACGTTTCCACCATGCACAGAATTGAACTGGAACACTGCTACAGGAAGGATGGTAGGTAGCTGCCAAACCCCAGTGTTGCGGATCTTTCTGCTGTGAAGCTGGGAGGGTCATTTTGACCCAAGAGGGTAAGAGAGAACGTGAACTGGCGTGGGTTTTCCTAGTCATATTTTAGCAACAATGTGTTTCGTGGCTAGTCACCATTCCTCCGTGTTAAATTGTACAATCCAACCCTGCTTCCCGGTGATTCCTCCCTCTCCGATTCACATTGTTCAAAGGCATCATGGTTTCCTCAGTTGGATGGATGTTGAGGAGTCGGGAATATGTCTGTCCTGCACTTTGGGAATGAAGCCTTAGACGTCTGGTTAATGAAAAACTGGTGAACATATGGCAAGATTTTCCCCAAAGACACTGAATTGTGTTCATGTATTTCCTTTCTGCCCTATAAAGCGCAGTTTGCTTAAAGGATTTGGGTAACAGCCATCTTTTTCTTGTCGTCTTTAGTGTCGGTTACCTGCCTTGCCTGGTTCAGCGAGGACAATCCTTTTGCTGTCGGCTACATGGATGGGAAGTTGCTGATAGGCACCAGAGAACCGCGCGAGACAGGAGGGATTGTCCTGGTGGATGCGCACAAGGTACAGCAGACAAGTCTTCTGCTTTGGAAGACGAAACCAAAAGCTGTCAGGATGCCACAGAACAAGAGGCCTTGGTTCTGAAGCAAACCTGGGTCCTGCAGAAACTCGGCACTCCAGCCACCGTTTCTTCTGAAATTGTACTCTATTGTAATCATTTGTGCTCCTTTCCTTCTGCAGGACACCATTGTCAGCATGAAATGGGATCCCGCTGGGAAGATTCTCATGACGTGCGCAAAGGAAGAGTCGGTCAAGCTCTGGGGGTCCTCGGGGAGCTGCTGGCGGCATTTGTACACCCTTTCCCACCAGGCGGTGGTGAATGCCATCGTCTGGTGCAGCCTTCTGGGAAAAGGCCCGAAGATGCAGCTTCTGCTGGCCACGTAAGTTGGAAGGTTTGACGCTCTTTGGGTCTGTTCAGTAGCGACAGAAATTCTGCTTTTTTGATGGGTTTCTAAAACTTTCTGCATTTACATATTTTTAAAATGGCACTTGGTTATACTTAAGAGAATGAATTCTATATTGCATCTGTATTTTTTAATTCAAAGTATTGTGCAGATTTTCTGCTAAATAGAACAAATTAGGCTCACCTTTTTGGACTCAAGATTCACAGATGTACCATTTTTGGCTCTTATGCGCTCTCCCTCCTGATCTCCTCGTTTCCGTCTACTGCCATCTGTGTAGGGAGAGAAAATGCTGAGATAGAATTAGGGTTCTCAAGACTAAAAATTATGACTCAAGCATTTACAGCCCGCAGTAGATTCCAGGCGATCCGCAAGCACGACTTTGCAGAGTGCGGAACTGTCATTCTTCAATGCGGCTTCTCTTAACTTCTGTTTAGTGGATGCCAGAATGGCTTGGTTTGTGTTTGGACAGTTCCCCAAGATGAGCCGGTCTCCCTGCAATCAAGCCTCGGCTGCTCAGAAGAATGGTGGGATGAAGAAATCAGCGGCAAGGTGAAGACCACAAGTTGGTGCTCGCTCGTAGGGACGAGTGCAGACCGGAAAGCGCGGTCTTGTCTAGGAAGGGATCTGTTTAAGAGGCAGAGATAAGCCAGGACATCCTGCAGCGTTTAAACTAATAATTCAGTGAGCTGGTTCCGTCTTCATGCGCAGGCTCTTACGTGGCCTTCCTCCGTTGTGTTGAGACGTTACTCATAGAGCGCCATGCTTGGGAGGGACGATGGGAACTAGTCCAGTACAGAGGACCGTGCCAAGAGAGCTGGCTTATGCACGTTAGTTAAATGAATGGCCATGTTTTAGAATATTGGGGGTATGTAAGCAAGAGAGACATTTCGGTCCTAGTTCTTCGGACCAGATGCTTAGAATGAAAGGTCTTACTCTTCTTTTCCAGGAAGCGTACAGGAAAGTAGCGGAAACCAAGTGCATCTATCAGCTGAAAGGACATATCACGCCTGTGCGGACGGTGACGTTCAGCTCTGACGGACTGACCTTGGTGTCTGGGGGACTCGGGGGTCTTACCAACATCTGGTCCCTACGGGTAAGCAGTCTGCCCGAGCCGAGCCAATTTTCAGTCATCCCTTCCGCAGTTAAAAAGAACACGGATGTTGCTGCCCGGGCTCCGGTTTAGAGAATCCTTTTAGACAATCCCTTGATCGATTGGTGTATACAGACTTGGTTCTGAAGCTGGACAGTCCCTAAATCGAACCCATTATCATTGCTGCTGTTGATACCTTTTTTGCCACCCATATACCAATATCTGTGCTTACGTCACCCGTTTTTCGGCTCCTTCCTGTTTAGGATGGCTCTGTCCTGCAGAGCGTGGTGATCGGTTCTGGAGCTATTCAGACAGTGGTTTGGATCCCTGAGGTCGGAGTCGCTGCTTGTTCTAGTAGATCCAAGGTACTGTTCGTTTTCTCTGAGTAAACCTCCGGAGGCCTGCCTTCCCTCCCCTGGAGGCTCGGTGTGGACCAGGTCCCGGGCTCTGCGCCTGGACCTCCCTTTATACTATACTCACACGTTGGAGTGTCCGTTCGGGGTTGCCGTAGTCTGCGCAAGGTGTTTCAGAAAGGGTGGCTGTCTCCTCCTTTCTTGGCAGGATGTCCTGGTGGTGAACTGCACCTCGGAATGGGTCTCCTCCAACCACGTCTTGGCCACCTGTCGGACGGCTTTGAAGCAGCAGGGCATCTTTGGCTTAAACATGGCCCCTTGCATGCGGGCTTTCCTGGAGCGGCTGCCCATAATGCTCCAGGAACAGTATGCTTACGAAAAGGTAGGAAGAACGGGGGTGCTTGTTAAGAGGCAGCGGCAGTGCACAGCTAATGAACTGCGTGGAGACCATTGCAGAAAGATTTAACTTGCTCTAACCCTGTTCCTGGTTTTCCGGTAACTTCTCCAGTGTTACCAGGGTATGTCAGATGATTGTGCAAGGTTGTCTTGCTTAGATACTCATTATTAATTTATTGACAGCATTTCTATACCACCCCATTCACACGGCTCTTTGCTGTAACAGTTTCCTTTTCAAGAAGCATTTGAAATTGAATTTGTTACTCTGTCCCATAGCACTTCTGTTATGCTGATGACAGCTAATCCGCCTGTCCGTTCTGTTGGACAGCATGACCTCTTACTGTTAATGAAGTGAAGTGTATTCGGGAAAAATGGCAGTGCATTGTTTCTTTGGCATCAGTTGGGCATTCTCCTCTAGAGAACGCTCAGTTATTTGAGGAGCTTAGAGGGAGACTCTGTTGGTATCAGAAATGAGAACACACCGACTTGATGTCTATGAAGGTTCTCAGTCATCCAGGTGGAATTGTCTGTAGCTTGAATCTGTAGCTTGAAAATAGAAATCCAGTTGACATGATTCAAGCTACAGACACCGACTTGATGTTAGGACAGCTAAGAGAACTTCAGAAATGATGGGGCCCTTCCTCTCTGTCCCCCTCAGCCCTACGTGGTTTGTGGAGACCAGCTTGTGCACAGCCCGTACATGCAGTGCTTGGCTTCGCTGGCCGTGGGGCTCCGCCTGGACCCGCTCTTGTGCAGCCCGCCCGTCCCTCCGCACCACCGGGCCTGCCTGCCGGACCCCTTGGCCTGGAACCCGGCCGAGTGGGCCTGGCTGGAGTGTTTCTCAACGACAGTCAAGGCCGCAGAAGCGTTGGCCAGGGGAGCCGCCTTCCCGGATTCCTTCGCCGTCCCAGACCTGGAGCCGGTGCCAGAGGAAGAGCTGGCCCTCCTCATGGTAACGATGCACTGCGTGTGGCGATGCAACCTGGCCTGTTTAAATGCTTCCAAAACACCCCCGTGTGTGCGCTGCTTGTTTGAGTTGACTGGAGATACTGCTCTGCGGCTTCTTTCCTGTGGTGCAGCCGCTGGAATGTGGATGTGGGGATGGTCTGTCTGTGGGAAAAGAGGCAGGGCCTCTGAGTGCCGCCGCCTCTCGCAGCTCTAGGGAAAGGGGGACCGGGTGCTCCAGATTTTGCAGCTGACTGACTGGGCTGCAGGTTCTTGCCCTGCCTGAAACTACAGGCTGGGGTATCCTAACTGCATGAGCTGCCCTGGACAAGATCAGGCCTGCCTTTCAAGTAAGCAGGCGTAGGACGGATTGAGGTATGTGAGAGGTGAGGAGCTGGCACAGCTCCTGGCTTTGCTATAATAGAAGAACTGTGTATTTTGCAGGATAACGGTAAATGGATTAATGGGATGGATGAGCAGATCATGTCCTGGGCCACATCACGTCCTGAGGTTAGTGCCACGGGTGATGGATGGATTTGAAAGAGCCGAACAAGAGGATCCTGTTCTAAAAACCTCTGTTGTGCTGCCCCTTAGGATTGGCACCTTGGGGGAAAATGTGACGTGTGCCTCTGGGGAGCCGGAAGGCACGGGCAGCTTGCGGAGGCCGGAAGGAACGTCCTGGTGCCCGTCTCAGCCCCCTCCTTCTCACAAGCGCAACAGGTAACCGCCAGGAGCTCTCCAAACAGTTCTGTCCCCTCGCAGTCTCCCCTTCTACGACCAAGGCTCTTGTGAGTGCCTCCGGAGGCACCAGCCGGAAAGTTATGCGGAGCAGAAGAGTGTCAAAACAGACAGGTCACATGTCCACAAATCTGGTGCTCTTAAGGGGAGGCTGTACGAACTCTGCCATGGTTGCAACGCCCAACTCCCTTTGTGCAAAGCAACAGTTAATATTAAAGTGAAGAATACGCACACCCGTCTTCCAAATCCTGCTTCCCATTTGTGGAAGGCGCAGGGATGTCATGTTTCATTTCCAGATGAAATTCTGAGCTGCCAGAAGGCTGATCCTGGTCCCCTCCCTTCTGCTGCCAGGGTTCTGGAGTTACTGTCCACTGAAATGTTATTTCATATCTTTACAAAACATGGTTTTCCTAGGCGGCCTTTTATGTCAGGGTACAAATTAGAAACAGAATGTTCTGCTTTTGCATCTGTTCAGCTGTAGGTTTTTGTTACCTTCAGTAATGACTTTTTTCCCTTTAATTACATTAGGTCATTTGTGGCCAAAACTGTACGTTTGTGATTCAAGCAAATGGAACGGTTTTGGCGTGCGGAGAAGGGAGCTACGGTCGGCTGGGACAAGGGAATTCTGACGATCTTCACGTGCTTACCGTGGTTTCAGCTCTGCAGGGTAAATTGTGTATTTCAGCACTGAAGATGTGGTCAGGGTCTCGTATTCGACCAGCTAATTTTGTTGAGTTACATTTATTCATGATCAGCTCCGTTCCCGAAACCTTCTGCACCAGCAGATCGAACAAAACCATGGCAACCTGTAAGCAGGGCGCTCAGTTCCAGCAGCAGCCTGGTGGTGCCGGGATTCTGGATTATTTCCCGGGCCCAGAGTGGGCAACCCCGAGACAGACTCTGAGTGCTCTGGGCCCCCCCAGGCTCCTCAGAAGAGCCCGTCCCATAGCCCCTCCTCGAGAGCAGGGCCTTGGCAAAGGTGTGTGTTGTGCCAGGGGGGTGGGCGATGGCCTGGTCCCAGCTGGTGCGTTTGGAGGGGAACCCGGAAGGTGCCCCCAACAGCCTGGGGAGGGAAGACTCGGGGAGCGCGTGGCGGCTCTTCCTTTCCTTTTTGCACATTGGATGGCAGGAACCATTTATGCCTGTCTTCCTCCTTCCACTTGCGGTGAAGGCTTCGTGGTGACCCAGCTGGTGACGTCTTGTGGTTCTGATGGACATTCGATGGCTTTGACGGAGAGCGGGGAGGTTTTCAGCTGGGGGGACGGAGATTACGGCAAGCTGGGCCACGGCAACAGTGACCGGCAGCGCCGGCCGAGGCAGATCGAGGCTTTGCAAGGAGAAGAGGTGGTGCAGGTGCGGCGAGAGGGCCGAGGGCGGGGTCCTGGGTCGGCCCGGGGCTTTCGCAAGAACGGGGGAATCCCGGCTCTGCGTCCGAGGTTGTCCAAAGGCCGGGTTGAAACGGCTCCGCAGATCTTGACCAGAGTTTATGCTGCCTTCCCACAGATGTCCTGCGGCTTTAAGCACTCGGCCGTGGTGACTGCGGATGGCAAACTGTTCACGTTCGGGAACGGCGACTACGGACGGCTGGGGCTGGGAAACACCTCCAACAAGAAGCTTCCCGAGAGGGTGACGGCGCTGGAGGGCCACCAGATTGGAGAGGTGTGGCTTGCTCCTTCCCTTTTCTTCAGATGTGTTTTTTTCTTCAGAACGTAACTGGAAAAGCTGGAACTGCCTTCCCTTCTGGTCTGTCTCCTCCTTGCTCCAGCAGGAATCGAGAGCAGGCGTTCTCGCCCAGCTGCGTTTAGGATGTTTTGCTGCTGTTCTATGTGGCTCAGAAGCCACTGGGTTCCTGGTGTAGCATTTTTGCCCCGGCCCCCCTCCTCCCCAAAGTCCACAGGAGTGGAGGACTCGATCTAGCAAAGTAAATGCAAAACAAATGTTTGGATGGAAGTTGCCTGACACTTGTGAATGTGTTTCGCTCGGGGCAGAGGGCCCCTGGACTCTGCGCCCTCCAAGTCACGAGGGCTCCTTCATTCGCCTGAACAGGCGGCCCTCCCGTAGCTTGGTCTGGAAGTCTCTGGTCATCAGAGGAGTCGCTGGACAGCTGCCCTGGTGGCCAGGAGGAGCTGCAGTGGTGGCGGGGGAAGCAGGCGGGGGAGAGGAGCCTGGCTGGGGGGCTTGGAGCGCAGCTGCCCCCAGCTTGCTGTTCCCAGGTTGGAACGGGGCTGCCTTCTCAGCCTGGCCCTGCAACGAACCTGCTGAATGGCCCGGTTCGTCCTCCTCGGCTGCCTGCTCCCCCACCGCAGCTGTCCAGGAACTGGAGGTGTTCGTAGACGTATCGGAAAGCTTCAGAGTAGTAGCCCTCCAGCTGGCAAGCGAGTCCTGCAGACTCCTAAATGGAAGCGTTGACTATTTTTTAACATTAGGTGGCCTGTGGACTAAACCACACAATCGTTGTCTCTACCGATGGTTCCATGGTTTGGGCTTTCGGAGACGGGGACTACGGGAAGCTGGGCCTGGGCAATTCGACTGCAAAATCCTCGCCGCAGGTGAGTCCTGCAGCATCACACCCTCCCCGCCACCCCCTTAAGCGTATCTCCCGTTGTCTGTGATCTGCTGCTTGTAGTCCATCCCCTTGAAAGCTGCTTCAGTAATAGAATATTGACCCTTTTGATCCCTCGGCCCTAGTGGACTCCAGGCGGCAGTAAATGGAAACACAGGCCCCAGAAGCTAACGCGGGGGCTGGTGCAGCCCCAGGCTAAATGCTTTTGGCCTGGGGCCTGAGGGGAAGAAGCCCACACAAACGAAGCTGCGCTGACCACTCAGAAATAGATTGCCCTGCCCTGAGCAAGGCTGTTTCCAGGACTGATAAATCTAATCGGCCAGCCTAGACTTACTCCCTAAGAACGGGGGCTGTATTTTCTTCATTGCTTCTAATGAGAGCTGAAAGACAGTATGAATTAAAGGGGGTTTATATTGCATTGTTCGTCGCGGGAATAAAAGTGGAGTCCCTGAGAATTTTTGCCCTTGTCCAGTTGTGCATCCTCGATAGACGAGCACCGGTGTACCGTTCTCAGGGTGACACAACTTCTGAGGCAAGAATTGTGCAATTCACTCGGCCTCCCAAGCACTGCATTGCCCCCTGAACAGAAATGAAAATTAAAAACAAATTAATGCTAATTTTTAATGGCTTTGAATGTGATATCTCTGATACTACTGTTCTTGTGTTGTCTTTTTTTTTTTTAAGGAGGTTACCATTAAAATATAAAGAGGTTTACTTTTTCCTGTCCCCTTCACAGAAAGTAGATATTCTTTGTGGAATAGGAATCAAAAAAGTCGCCTGTGGAACTCAGTTTTCAGTTGCCCTGACCAGGGACGGGCACGTATACACGTTTGGGCAAGGTGAGCTCAGCCGAACCGGCCTCCGCCCCGGGTGGCGCTGGGGGAGGTCTTCCGCGGGACAGACAGCCCGGCTCCAGCCAGGGTTGCCCGTAGCACAGCCAGGGTGTCCTTCGTTGCAGACCGGCTGATCGGCTTGCCGGAGGGGCGAGCCCGGAACCACAACCGTCCCCAGCAAGTTCCGGCCCTCTCGGGAATCGTCATCGAGGATGTGGCCGTGGGGGCAGAGCACACCCTCGCCCTGTCCGCCGCTGGAGACGTCTATGCCTGGGGGAGCAATTCGGAGGGCCAGGTGCATTCAGGACGCGGAGAGGGGAGCAGAAGCGTTTCGGGGTCTTTAGCGTACAGCTAGCTTGGCTGGGTCCTTTCTCGTCGCGTGGCAAAGCCCTCGGCAGGCGTCCCGGGACGGCCTGTAACGTGACAGCTTCCGCCACTCCCTCTGTAAAGCCTGGTCAGCTTTATCATTTTGGTCCCATCTTGTTCCCCAATTTCGGGTGGAACGTCTTGGATGCGTGAGCAGCCACTGTCACCAGCGTCTGACCCGAAAGCACCTCGGAATAAATGCCGGATTGCCGCAAGCCCAGAGCGCGTCCAGTGAAGCCGGCCATCGGGGCTGTTCTGTGTCCGAGCGTTTTGTTTTGTTTTGTTTTCTGAATCTAGCTCGGATTGGGCCACACCAACCACGTCCGGGAGCCCACCCTGATTACCTTTCTGCAAGGGAAGAATATCCGACAGATCTCGGCAGGGCGATGTCACAGTGCGGCGTGGACTGCCCCCCCCGCTCCCCCCCGAGCACCAGGTAAAGGGCCGGCTGCTCTTCTCCTCATCCTGCAGACCTCCGTTAGGCCAGCCGTCTCGGCCCGAGCCTCCCCTCTTCTGCCCCTTGGGACTCGAGAGGGAAGATGCCGCAACTTCATAGCGAATCATGAATAAGTTCACAGCAATACATTTGCTTTCCAGCAGCTTTCTCCCCCCCCCCCCCCAAGACTAGAGACTTTTCCGGTGGGGAGATTGGCTTTGGCCAACTGATTGGCAATCACCGGAGGATCTCGCCCCTCTCCTCCTCCAAGGAACCTCACGAGGACCAAGCAGGGGCCGGGCCTGGGTGGGGTCGGGGCTGACCGCCTCTTCTCTCGGCAGGGGTGTCGGTGCCTTTGCAGCTGGGCTTGCCTGACGCCATTCCGCCTCAGTACGGGGCCCTGAAGGAAGTGAGCATCCACACCGTCCGAGCCAGGCTCCGGCTGCTCTACCACTTTTCCGACCTCATGTACTCCTCGTGGAGGTTGCTGAACCTCAGTCCCAACAACCAGGTGAAGCCGCTCTCTGTGCAGGGGAGTTCTGGTGCTTTCGAATCTCTGCCTCCCTCCCCTCCGAGGAAGCCTCGCTCAGGGCGTCGGATGGTCTCAGGGATGCCGCTGGCCTCTCCGCAGGGCCAGGTGGCGGAACCAGCGCCAGGTTTCAGTCTCGGTCGCTCTCGTGGGCAGGCAAAGCCCGGGCGAGGGGTTGTGCTCCGAGCTGTGACCGCCGTCCTCTCAAGCACCAGAAAGCCCGAGGGAGATGTCTCGAGCGTCTGCCTGTGCCCGAGGGGGTGAACATTGGGCCCTCCAGATGTGCTGCATTACAACTCCTAGCAGGCCCAGCCAGTGTGGCCTGAGGAAGGGCGGGTGGGCATTGTATCTCTGCGACCTGGAAGGCCCAGTGCCAGCCCCGGATCGGGAAAGCCAGGGCATTGTGAGGGCCGGGGGGGGGGGGGTCAGTCTGCCCAGTCCAAGCTGTTTGCTCTGTTACGGAAGAAAACGGGCTGCTTTCCTTTGAGGCATTTAGGAAATGGCAGCCTTGGAAAGGGGGGACGCCCCATTCCTTCCCCCCCTCAGGTGAGGAGGGGAGAGTGGCCTTGCAGCACCAGCCCTGGGGCGGTGGCTCTTTCCAGAGCAGCTCTTTCGCCATTGGAGGGAGCACGTCTCGGCGTAAAGCTTTCGGCCACCCTTCTGTTACAGAACAGCACGTCCCACTACAATGCTGGAACGTGGGGGATCGTCCAAGGGCAGCTGAGGCCGTTGCTGGCGCCACGGGTCTACACTCTCCCCATGGTTCGGTCCATCGGGAAAACCATGGTCCAGGGGAAGAACTACGGCCCGCAGATCACAGTCAAGCGGATATCCACCAGGTCAGCATTTTGACATCTGGAGGGAAAGGAAACGCGTGCCTGACTGCCGCAAGCGTGACGGCGCGCCTGCTCTGGGGGCGGTTGACGTTCCCCTTTTCTCTTCCCGAAGAGGCAGGAAGTGCAAGCCGATTCTCGTCCAGATCGCAAGACAAGTTGTGAAGCTGAACGCTTCCGATCTCCGCCTGCCCTCTCGGGCCTGGAAGGTGAAGCTCGTTGGGGAAGGGGCTGACGACGCCGGCGGCGTCTTCGACGACACCATCACGGAAATGTGCCAGGTACAGGATTCCAGGGTGCCGAGTTACGGTGCCTCCGTTTCAGCCAGCTCCCCCGGTGGTGTGCGCACAGCTGGCCTGTGAAAGCTTCCGCCTGGAGGACAAGGATGCCTGTCGGGCTGTGCTCATTCGGAAATTATCTCCTCCTCCTCCTCCTCCTGGGGGGCCAAAATAGAGGGGATGGGCCACATCTTCTTAAAACTGGAGTAGGACGCAAAGCACAGTCAGTCAGTGTTTCGTTACGGGCTCAGGGCAGCGTAGGTGCCCGTGAACTGACGCCCAGGGGCCGGTCGTGCTGCTGCTCGGGGCCGTTGCTGGGCTTCCCCGGTCCGGCCAACCCGCAGTCGCGCGCCAGGCAGGGAAAGGGCACGAAACGTGTTCGCTGATGTTTCAGCAGCTTTCAGAGTCACGTTCCAAGCTACTCAAAGTAACCGTACGATCAGGTAACCCGTCCTGGGACTGGAAAGAGCCGAACCGGAGAGGAGCGGAAGCAGCCGTCCTCTTGCTCTTCGTGGGCTTGCTTTGCTGAGCCATTTAATAACTCATAAAACCGTTTTTCCCCCCTTAATCCATAAGGAACTTGAAACTGGAATCGTAGACCTGCTGATTCCTTCCCCAAACGCGACAGCCGAAGTTGGCTACAACAGAGATCGGTAAGTTAGAAGGTTCCTTTTTGAAAGGCCATTAAGGGCCCCTGAATATAAAGGGCGGAACCCATTCCAGAGAAGAGGAAGATTTAGTGAGCCTATTTTGGAGTTTGCGTTTTCCTTGGAAGGTGGGCCGTGGCTGGACAAAACCCAGGGCCTGGTTTGTACACTGCAGTTGCCCACAAACCAACAAGCCCCTGGTGTCTCCGAGCCACTCGCCCGCCCTCGGCCTTTCTTCGCCTTTCTATTTGACCCTGGATTCACGGGGCAGAGGGGCACAGCCCTCTGGACCAGGACGAGCATCCACTCTGTTTTCTCACTCTTCTCTGTGGGATGTGTATTTCTCGGGGGGGGGGGCACTTGAAGCCTTTGCCTCACCGTAGAAGGATCCCTCCCGAAGGTGTTTTCGCAGCACCCTCCGGGAAGTGACGTGGGTGATCCTCTTGCGCCCTCACGCCGTCTCTGGGGGCAGGGTGAGCCACCTGGCACTCCCGTCTCCTGGCAGTGACCTGGGGTGCGTGTGGGTCAGTCCCGGTCTCGTGCCTTGTGTCTCCCCAGGCTGCTCTTGAACCCTTCTGCCTGCCTGGATGAACACCTGGTGCAGTTCAAGTTTCTGGGCATCCTGATGGGCGTTGCCATTCGCACCAAGAAGCCTCTGGACCTCCACTTGGCCCCCATGGTCTGGAAGCAGCTCTGCTGCATCCCGCTCGCTCTGGAAGACCTGGAGGAGGTGGATCTCCTCTACGTGCAGACCCTGAATAGCATTCTTCACATTGAAGACAGCGGGATCACAGAGGAGAACTTCCACGAGGTGAGCTGAGCTGAGCTTCCAGGGCTGCCCAGCAGGCGTGCAGAAGCCCCCCCGTCTGCCTCCCGTGGCCCTGCCCGGAGCAGCTACCGAGCAGGACAGCATCGATTTTGTATTCGGCTCGTATGCGTGAAATCGTCGGGGGAGCGTGAACGCGTGGGCCGCCCGAGGGGTCTTCTATAAGAATCGGAACTGGGAGGTGGAAGGAGCATGGTAATGTGAGATTGCCAAGAAGTTAAACGACCGCTTGGCAAAGTGCAACACCAGTAAAAATGTTTGATTTCTTTCCCGTTAGATGATTCCTCTAGATTCCTTTATCGGCCAGAGTGCCGATGGAAAAATGGTCCCCATCATCCCCGGCGGGAACAGCATCCCCCTCACATTCTCAAACCGGAAGGAATACGTGGAAAGAGCCATCGAATACAGGCTTCACGAAATGGATCGTCAGGTAACGGTCCGACGCGGACTCTTGACGTTCCACGGCCGAATCGGTCAATTTTGTGAAGCTCAGGAGCGTTCCCTGCTTTGCCTTTGCAGCATTACTTGGTGCATCCTTAAGTGTTAGTTTGGCCCTCGTCCCGTCTTGCCCAGTCCTGTTGCACAGTTTACTATGAGACAGAATTCCAGAACAAAACGTCGGTGTAGTTGAAGGAACGCAGTTCACAGGGCCCACCCCCGAGGTGGAAGTATTTATCTCGTTCCCCAGTTAGTCCCAAGAGACGCCTTTCTTACTGCATTCCTCTCGGCTGTTTCTTTTTTGGGGTTCCTTCCCGCGCGCACCGGAAGGCCGGGCTGCGGCTGAAATCCCGCTTGCCTTGCTCGCAGGTGGCCGCCGTGCGGGAAGGAATGTCCTGGATCGTCCCGGTCCCCCTGCTGTCCCTTCTGACCGCCAAGCAGTTGGAGCAGATGGTCTGCGGCATGCCAGAGATCTCGGTGGACGTTCTGAAGAAGGTGGTGCGGTACCGGGAGGTCGACGAGCAGCACCAGCTCGTGCAGTGGTTCTGGCGCACCCTGGAGGAGTTTTCCAACGAGGAGCGAGTCCTCTTCATGAGGTTT
Source organism: Charina bottae (assembly GCA_023362775.1). Taxonomy (NCBI): domain Eukaryota; kingdom Metazoa; phylum Chordata; class Lepidosauria; order Squamata; family Charinaidae; genus Charina; species Charina bottae. The sequence continues at coordinate 23,485,297 of JALMGJ010000010.1, read as the reverse complement.
GTGTCCGGAAGATCTCGCCTGCCCGCGAACACGGCCGACATTTCTCAGCGGTTCCAAATCATGAAGGTCGATAGGGTAAGGCGCCACTTCTGCTCTTCCGATTGCTCTCCTGCCTGGCTAAGTCGGCGCTGGTCCCGAGGGGCTGGCTCCTGGGCAGGCGGCGGCCCCTCTTGCTCGGGGGCTCTTTAAGCCAGGCTCTGCGGTTGGGCCACACCGGGGAGGGGCGGGGGTGCTGCAGAACACAGCAGGCCGGGCGGGGGGGAGGGTCTTGGGGGTTGCGAGCCCCACATGGTGGGAGGTGGGTCTTGGAGCGATGACGGACGCTGACCCTCGGAGAGGCTCTGCTTGTCCCTCCACCCTGGAGGCTGAAGCTCAGCCAAGGGGTTTCAGCTTGAGCTGCCACGGCGTGGCCACAAACGCTCCTCCCCAAAAAAGGGGGTGGGGTTCTTGCCGATCAGAGCTGCCTCTGAGCTGTTCCTGCGCTGAGGATAGAAGTGCTGGGGAAGACGTATCCGAGCGCCCCGAGGTGCGTCGGGATTCAAAGGCATCCCTGGGTCAGCGTGTGAAACGGGGAGCCCTGAGCTTGGCACAAGCGGTCTGGGAGGTTCAGGGGAGACGGGGCCCTCCCGTCCCCGGCCTAACCCAGCCGCCCCTCTCCCGCCAGCCTTACGACAGCCTGCCTACCTCGCAGACCTGCTTCTTCCAACTGCGTCTCCCGCCCTACTCCAGTCAGCTCGTCATGGCGGAGCGGCTGCGCTATGCAATCAACAATTGCAGGTCTATCGATATGGACAATTACATGCTGTCCCGCAACGTGGACAACGCCGAGGGCTCGGACACAGACTATTAGCTGTGGACAAAAATCCCCCCTCTCCCCCCCCTCTCTCGCAAAGAATGCCCACACCGGATTTCAGTGCTGACATGGTTTTACGGTAAAGGTAGATGTTTTAGGAACATAAGCAGTGGCCACCTTTTTAGTTACTCTAAATGTAACAAAATTTAGATGTGTTTATTTTTTGTGACTGTAAGCAAAAAATGCAAAAAAGTGAGATCGGTAAAGTTTCCCCCTTTCCCCCTATTTTTGTTCACTTTTGATAAGTTTGCATGGAGCCTTTCTGGTGCACTTTTTACTTTGTTGGGAATGGTACCTTTCCCTTTCCCAGTGAATCTGAAGAGCTGTACATTGTGTATAATTGTTCATTAGAAAGGACAGTTTTACATGAATATTCATATATTTATTTTTGTTTTAATTTGAAATGCCTGTGCAGGGTTCCTTATGCAAAGAAAATAAAGCAGATTCAAGAACTGAATGGTAGTTCTCTTTAATGTTGTCTAATGACTAATTCAGCCTTTTTTGTGGTTTTTTAATTTGACGTGTTTAATTCCTGCAACATTCCTGATTTTGCTCTTTTTTGTTTTTGCTCACAATTGCCACGATGGACAGGACGGCAGGCAGGCAGGCAGGCAGGCAAGAAGGAAGGAAGGAAGGAAGGAATTCAACTAATCCAACTCTTTTCTCATACTGCTCTTGCAAATTTTTGTTGTAAAAGGTAGAACAGAACGCATAATGAGGGCTGTTTTTTTTTAAATATATGAATTGGGCCATTATTCCATTATTCTGAGAGTCAGTTCCACCTAATTGTAATTCAGATGCATTATTTTATTTACAATAAATAATTTAGAGAACGATACACATGGAAAAACTAAGTCAAAAACTAATTCTCTTCGATTGGTAAAACTAAGTCAGTATGAGTCAAGATACACAGTACTTCGTTGTGTTAAAAATCTAGCATGCTTAAATAAAGGAGCATCTGCAAAGGGAAGGTTGGTTGGTTTATCACAGAGTTACTTTTTAATTTAGAAACTCCATGCCACAAAAGAATCCCCGCTGGTTTGAGAAATGGAACAGACCATGCTGGTTCATCAAATGGTCCAGTAAAAGGACAGCCCCATTTTTTGTTAGCAGACGGCCAGATCTTTGGGAGACCAGCTTTGCCACTTCCATGGCGGGTTTGAGTAGAGTAACTTCCTGTCCTCCTGTTTAAAACCCCTCTCTCAACGAACAAGCATCTCGAGTTGCAAACAGAAAGAGCAGGGCGGAATCGAACTCCGAGCGTGGCCGCCGGCTTAGCTAATGCCACAGGATTCGCTTTAATCCCTTCTCCAAGGCCCAGCTGCCTGGCCTTTTGTCTGGAATCATGTTTGCGCTCCTTTCTGCGTGGAGAGTCAGCGACGGGCGCTTCTCCTGGACTCGCTGCACCCCGGCTGCCGTGACGTTTCTGCAGAAGTCCACGTGCAGAGTCTGTAAGGAGCCAGCGTGGAGAGTTACCGCTCCCAGAGTCCGGTCCGTGATCAGGACGCAGTTTTCCAGCTGGAGAGTCCTAAGGCCGGGGCAGCTCCTAAGGAGCAGCGCAATGGACCCGTCGGTGACGTGGCCACATCCAGACAGCTTCAAAGACAGCAGGCTCCGGCACCTGAAAGCGGGAGCACCGAGGGTTAGGAAGGAGGGGAAACAGGCCGTTCGAACTGAGGCCAGGCCAGGCCAGCAGCATCTTCCTTCATCGGCTGACTTCAGATAAACTGGACTCGACCCCACCCAGCACAGAACACACACACACACACTGCTTTTAAGAATTGTTCTGAATATGCAAAGCAAAAGGTAGCTATGCCTAACTTGAGAGGGATGGTAAAGCTTGAACAGAGAGTAAGAGTTTCTTATTCTACGTTCAGAGCCTCGGAAGCTTTTCGGTTTTAGCAAGAACTAAAATGGTTGCGCTGTCGTCTTCATATTTTAAATTAAATTAAATTAAGCAGAAAGACAGTAGATTAGCAGATCCGCTTCACGTTTCAGCTCCTCCTGGAGGCATTTGTCCTGCTCCAGGCTATCGAGGATTGCATGCAAGCCAGAACCAAAACAAGCAAGGTGGTTCTGTGGATATCAACTCGCTGAATAAGGCAGTCGTTTTTTCTTTCAGTGGACAGAATTGATTGCAGTTTACAGTTTCGTTTTATGATTCACAGTGTCTGCCCATGGTCCCTGATATTTGTATTCTGCTTAGTTTAATAGCAACGTTCGGGTTTTTAAAACAAAGTGAATGAAATGTTGAAAAATTGCAACTTTTATACTACTTGTAAATTCCTTGTAATAAAAAATAGTTTTAATTCCCCCCCCCCCCCAGGATGAATACAAGAGTCACACCTTCAGAAGGTTGATAGCTTGGCATTCACCGATGGTGGGATTGTTAGGCAGTTGTTTTGTTCAGACCACTGAAATAGTTAAGGTTTAGGCCCCAAAGTGAGGGAGCAGGAGGGGCTGGCTAAAATCACATGTCTTGGGGGGGGGGGTCAAGAGCCTCCATTGAAAAACGCTCGGAATGCCTGGGCACAGTCTCGGAGGTGGCAGTAATGCAATGCGATTACAATACAGAACAAGCCTCTTAGAAAACTGAAATGCTCGAATTGATTTTACACTTTTAGCAATCCCTGGGGGAAAAGCGTTGGAAACCTTCCTAGGGAACAAAAGTATTTACTGTGCACATGTAAATGAAACTGCTTCCACTTCGTTTCTTGGGAGGCATTCCCACAAGCCATCCCCAGAGGCTGGGCAGAACCCACCTCTCAAGCAAGGGTTGGAGAATTTTTCTTACCTGTTGGAAACTTGGAGCAAAAAATCATTCACAACATGCTCGTGTAGGCCGCAGATGTTCCTCTGCAAGTCGTTCTTCATCCAGTCCTCAATGTTGCACACTTTGACTTGGCTGGAATGCCAGCAGATCGAGAGGTGGCGCAGGGCAGGTCCCAGGACAAAGTTGTCCTTTGTCAGCTCGGCTGGAGAATGGAAGTGGAGCAGAGGCCACAGCGAGGGGTCCTGGAAGACCCGGAGCAGCCGGGGGCAAGTCTGAGCTAAGCTCTTCCTGCTGTTTTTGTCCAGGAAGGAGAAAACGTGCAGCAGGCATTCCCAGTTCAGCTCCGTTAAACGCATCGCCCTCCAGTGCCTGCCGAGCGAACGCAACGCGCTCCAGCAATGGCGCGGGGCTTAATCAGCTTCCAAAAGGCTCCAGATCCCTTGCACAAATATGGTGTGGAATGGAAGTTATTTTTGGCTGCCAGCTGGGAGAGAAGTTTCAGAAAAGGAGAAGGCAGCAGCCTCCCTTTCATCTCCCTGTGGAGTGACTGCAGCAATGGCAAAATGGCCTCGTTTCATCGTGGCTTAGAAGGGCCCAAGCCACTTTGCATTTTAGACCTGGATGGGCAAGAGCTACAAGACGTTGGCTTTGCCTCATGTAAATGCAACCCCTCGCCCAGAAATCTTGCGTTTGGTCCTAGTCTACAGGAACAGGGCCCGAATCTGGAGCACGGCTGGGAGAAGCCATGCATGCGATCGACAGCAAGGGGGTGTCACGGGCTGCAGCCCAAGTTCTAGGACGCTTGGCTTCCAAGGGCCCCAATCCCTGGCAGCTCTTGCCCCAGGGTTCACTCCAGCCTGCGCTGAGCAGAGTCCGCAGAAGAGGCCGCCTCACCAGCCCTTTCCTCCCACCACCCCGCGTGGCCTGTTTGCCCAGAGCCCAGGTGCCCCTCCGCTGGCGATGCCGCAGGAAAGAGCGCCCACTCCGCCTGCGTTCTCTTGGGACGCCTTGGCAGGCGGAGGCTGCCTTTTGTTCTTTTCTTTGCTGGGGGGCGGAAGCTGGCTTTCGGCCCCCCCATACTAAAGCAGCCCAAGCGTCCAGGGTAGCACAGAGCAGCTCGGGAAGAGCTGGACGTCAAGCCTGCCAGCCGTGCAAATGTAGCACAAACCCGGGCTGGGCGTTCTGGCCTCCCAACCAGAGGCGCCCACCGGCCTCCCGGCTCCTGCCCGTGAGAGCAAGCGACACCCCCCTCCAGGCGACACCCAAAGCCGGGCCAAGGCCCAATTCCTCCCGGCCCAAGAGAAGACGAGACTTCAGAGACGACGGAGAGAGGAAAACATTTTATGAGACAGCTTGAACCATGGTCAGGATCACGCGACAAATGCGCTGAAGACGATCTCTCGCCAAATTTATACATGAACGTTGAATGGCCAACAAAGCAGCCCGTGGACCGCGCACGAGCCCAAGGGCCCGCTGACACGCTGGGACCAGAGAGGGTTCCCGCTGCGAAGACGGAGCACTAGGCCGGCCAGAGTCCTCTGCAGACGGCTCTTCCGGGGCCGCCGATCCCCAAGCGGAGCTGGTCCCGAGGGGCCGGCTCCTTGTGATGGACGCAGCGTGGCTCCAGCAGAGCCAGGCGACAGGCAGGCGGGCCCCGTGGAGGAAGCAGGAAACTGCTGGAGCAGTTCAGACAGCGGGGTGAGGCTGGCATCTCCATTGCCATCTGTGTATTCCTGCCAAGGCCCCCGCGGGTACAGCAGAGCTGTTGTGGCCGAGAGAGAAGTCCCCACCCCATGAGAAGCGGGTTTACGAAGTAGGGTGAAAATCCAATACTATTTCTGGCTGGGCCGGCTGAGTCCCTCTGCCACAACTCAGAGTAGAATCCAGCAAATCTCCACCAGGAAGTCAGTCATGTTGCTGCAACTCACAGGTAATCTGCATGTTGCAAGTTTGCGGGCCAGGTGGGGATAAACAAAGAAAGGCTTCCCTTGTCCCTGCAGGGGAGCCCCACGTGAGCCCCACGGCCTCTCGTTTCAGCCACCCCCCCAGGAGGAACCCCATGTCTGCCCCCAGGAAGAGTGGCGCTGCAGCAAGGGGGCATGGGAGGGAGCCAATGGCCATTTCACCTGCCCGGTGCTCTTTCTCCACCGCTCTTGTGGCTCTGAACTACCGAGAAAGGCACGTTTCCGCCCCCTGCTGACCCTCCGCCCTCGATTGATCCCAAGGGGTGCAGCTCATCACCGGGAGGTTCCGGAGCGCCGAGTCAAGCCCTGGCCTGACCTGAAGGGGACACAGCAGCCGTGCGCAGGGCCACCAATCCTCTGCAGCACCCGTGGGATCGCACCGGCACGATGGGGGCAGGCAGGGTGCCAAGCACCGCCGGGCCACAAGCAGAGAAGCGGCTTCTCCCTCTCCAACCAGACGACCTACGAGAGCCCCCTGGCGGACAAAAACCTGCATTTCAGCCAAAGAAATAAGAACTCTGGAAAACAGTCCAATTGGCTGCAAGGAACAACTTGGGAATGTGATGTTACAACTCACAAGAGGGAATCAGGCTTGGATCTTGTCCAACTGTGAATCTGGGCTTTCTTTTCTCATGGACCAACCTAAGTGTGTGTGTGTGTGTGTGTGTGTGTGTGTGTGTGTGTGTGTGGAGGGGGGGCAGTAAGACACTCGGGGAGTTTCTGCAACTGTTCCACGATTCTGCAGAATTTGGCTCCATCTGCTGGAAAACTCCGCCTGGCTCGGTGGTCCTACATTGTTCTGTCGTCTTCCTTGCCCGGCCAGGAGAGGAGCCGGGACTGTGCAGACCCAGCCATTCCTCCTTTTGCTCAGAGGCCTCGCCCTCCTGCTTCGGCTCGCAGCAGCATATCCCAAATCCAGCCTGCCGTTCCCCCCTTTAGGCGGCATCCCTCCTGCCCACCACCTGCCCCTTTCCCCATTTCTGCTTTTGGACTTCCCTCCTCCCCCCACGCCCTACTTGAACTGAAGAGTGCTGGAGAATTCAAAAGTTTATACACACCTTTGGCTGATCTGAACAAATGTAATGCCAACTATGGGTATTCATTATTTCACCTGGACCAAAACAGCTTTAAAAAAACCTCTTCCACGAAGGATTCTTAAGGAAAGCAGAGACTAAAAAGTCGTCTTCCAAACCTGCCCCAATTTCTTCTCTTCCGAATCTCCTCTTTATAGTTTCAATGGTCTGTGATTGTAGTTTCTGTGATACAAGCGTAGAATGCTTAATACTGTCCTTTCCATTTTGCTTCCAAATAATCACAAGGCAGGTGGTCCGACTGTGACATTCATGGAGTGATTCTACACACTGTGCTAGTGAAATGACTAGCAAATCCTGAATTCTGGTTTTTGGTACCTTAGTTGCAGCAGAATAGCAATTTCCCATATTCATATAAAGGATTTTTAAAAAAGAGTTTCTATTACAAACAATGCAGCCATCTACTGAAGTACAATCTACAGACTAAAAAACAGCCTTCAGAGAAACAAAAATAGCAGCAGTTACATGGCCTGTTTAATGCAGCCCCATTTAGTCCCTTAAAAAAGAAAAGATCCCGAAGTCTATCCGTGTGTCCCACGCGCAGGGCTTGATTGGTAGCACAAGTCGTTGATCCTAAGAGAGGAACAGTCGGGCGTGCCGCCAGCGTTCCTTAGCAGGGCACCCCGTCGCGCTGATCAAGAGGATCCAAGGTTCCCTCGTGTCAGTGTGCCTTTAAAAAGCAAACTGGAACATTGATATAGGCAAGTCAAACATAAAAGTCGCTCCTGAAACTATACGTAAAATTTGAGTTTAAGCAGCACATCAGTATCTGCTGAGGTTTTGCCTTTTTTCCGGTATAACTAACAACAAAGTTAGCTTGTGTCCATTTTTTAATAAATCAAATGCTACTACCGACAATGTAAAACTAGAACCCACAAAAAAATTTTTGAAAAGTGCACAATGAAATCAAGAGTCTCGGATCAAGTATCTGTGGAGAACTGGAAATGTTTTGTCCATTGGACTCGATATGCACAGGCAGGCAGAGGCACTAAAGTTTCTCGGATCCAGACTCAGCCTGCCGGTCAACGTAGAAGAGGATGTAGGCCTTGGCCTTCGACACGGTCTCCTCGTCCGTCAGCGTGACCGTGCTGTCGTTGAAGTGGAACCAGCGCCCCTCGTGAGTCGCGTAAGCGGTGTAATGCCCCGAGCCAACCCTGAAAATGCCAGCAGACACGGCGTGAGACACCCCTCTTGCGGCTCCAGAGCAAGCGAGCCGCTCGAGAGGGCGGCTGCCACGTAAAGGCTGCCAGGGAGCGAAGCCCGTGCAAGGTGGCGCCCCTTGAGCCGAGCCCTTTCCGCCACCCAGGATTCAAGGGCTTCCGATTGTTTAATCGGCCAGTTCAGCGACTACTTTCTCCGAGAGGAATCCCACCCGTTCACGGAGGCCAACCGAGGACGGCCACTCTGGGAAGGGAGGGCAGGCCACGGGAGAGCCCCACAAGTCCCCGGGTGCCCCACGAGTGCTTTGGACCTCCCCACCCTTTGATGCTTCCATTGGCCCCCACCGTGTTTCAATGCTTGCCGGGTTTTCAGACCGAGGCCCCCGAGAATCCAGCCCCTGGCCCAGATCCCTCCAAGCACTCACCCTGAACCATGGTGCACAACCACAGCCGCAAGGTCATAGAGGCAACTGTCTGGGCCGCTGTTTTCAGGCTGCACAGGGAGGGGGGAGGAAGCAAAGAAGCTGAGTGCACCTGAGGCCTCGGCCTTTCCACACACCCCCACCCTCCCAGGCCACGTTCCCGTACCTCCAGCAGGTAACATTTCATGTCTAGGCCTCGCAGAGGAAACTCGACAAAGGTGTCCACCTTGTTCCTCAGGTACGCCGTCCAGTGAAAGCGCTTCAGATGCAGGCACAGCACCTGGGCATTAAAGGGAACACACCAGCGCAAAACCCTTAATGGGTAAGCTTGTTAAAACCCTAAAATCAAAGCACGGTTTTGCAGAGGCTTTGGGTGCAGGAGCACTGGGATACATTATTCTATGGGGGGAAAAACAATTTCACAACAACAGCAATTATTTATCTAAAATATTGTTTTTACATGCCACTTCCTATTAAATCTCAAAGTAGTTCACAAAAGCTCACGGACATAGCAACAAGTACTTGAGTGTGTGTCCTTTAGATGCCAGAGATATTCACTCCCGGGATTCAAGACACCGTATGAAAACTCAGAAAAACAGTTTTTGTGCCTGGGTCACCTCCCCAACATTCGCTAGGAGACTGCCGCGAACCCGCCGCTCCCATCTGGACACAGGAAAACCCTGCCCCTTCCACGAGGGGGCACTCACTCTCGGCAGCTCCTGCATCCAGAACTTCTTGGTGGACTTCTGCTTCTTCTTGCATTTGTGACACATGTAGAGCTCCGAGTCATCAAGCTCTTCCAGGTCCGTGAAGCTGCGGAGACAATCTAGAGCAGAGTTCGATTGACGAGGTTAGTCCTGGCTGCGGTGGCACCTGTCACTGCCCCACGAGAGGAGGGTGGCGGAGGCGGGAGAGCAGCTTCCTCAGGACTCACCCCGTAACGTACATATTGGTCCATTCTCTTGGTTCTTGCTACGTTTATTCCGGAACTGGCTTGGAATATCTAGCGAAAGGTCTAAAAAGCACAGCGTTTTTAGAGTTGCAGAGTCTGATGTGACCAGTGTTACAAAGGGAAACCTTTAAATACTTTCGAGGTGGGTAATATTTTAAGCCCTTTACCTAGGAATGGATCGAACTTTCTAGATTCAGTTCCACAGATCAAGCAGTTGACCTCGTTCTGAAGCACGCCTCCGAAGATGGTTGTGACCACCGTAGAAGTGCCGTTGCTGAAGGAAGGGTGGGGAGAGGAGGGTCAGGACAGCAGGTTCTGTGACGGCGGCTTGTGCCAGGACCTTCCAATTACCGCATTTTTGTTCAGGCGCCTCTCTTTCGCACAAAAGCAACCCCCGGGGCAGAGAGGTGGGCGGTGTCTCCTGAGCCACCCCCCTGCCCTTTGCTGCCCTCCTCTAGCGCAGTGCTTCTCAACCTTGGTGTTGGGGTTCATAAAGTACCCAGAATTTACAAGGAGATTAATTATACAGGAGAGGCTAGAGGTACAGAGGTGAGAGTTGATACTTTCTGCAAGTCATCCAATTACCAGCCATTGTAGAAGGTATGATGTGACTCATATTACAGGTGCTATAGTTTAGCTGGGTGTGGCAGATAATTTGTTTGACCTATCACGTGATTGGTTAATATTTGTATAAAAGTAGTGAAGCTTTAGCGTTCACTCTCTTCTCGTTACTTCATCTCATCTGTATCTGTGTTGGACGTTACTGGACTGTATTTTGGAATGCGTATGTATATAGAGTAGACTATTTTATCTAATCTCTGCTTGAGTGTCTATTTACTGCATAGAACGTATACCTCTGATTTCTTGGAGAAGCACTGGCCGCCCCAGCGTTGCGTGCTCCGACACTTGGCTACTTTAAGATGAGTGGACTTCAACTCCCAGAATTCCCCAGCCAGCAAGGCTGTCTGGGGAATTCTGGGAGTTGAAGTCCACACATCTTAAAGTAGCCAAGGTTGAGAAACACTGCTCTAGAGGACAGGAGACCTTCTCTTTCCACGCCCCAAGGTCGCTATCTACACAGGATGCCCCCATCCGTGACATGCGCCTGTTGTGGGAGACACCACGCGCCGAAGATGACCCCCGTCGCCAAGTCCTGAGCCTTGTCCTCCCCACAAGGAGTGCCAAAGCCAACGGTCAACCACCAGTTCTTATCTAACGACAGAGGCCCACCCCATTTTGTTCCACATGAAATGAACTCAATTAAGGAATGGCCTTTCCAATGAGAATTCGCAAGCTCTGGCAATACTTTCCAGAATTTTTTTAACTTAATTTTTATTCTTTCGCTGGACAGCCTGAAACAAGGTTACGAAAGGACTCAGACTTACACGCAGCATCTGCCGCCAGCAGTGAGACCAGGGCTCTCTGGAGCAATGACTGGGTGGGCAGCACCGTTGAAGCCTTCCTGGAGTTCCAGGTGGAGATGGTCCAAGAGGTAGCGCATGAACTCGTGGGCATCTTGCTGCTGGTATCCCCTGAACATAAACAAACCCAGGAATGCCTAGACTGATCACCAACGTCTGTGCACGCTGCACACAGGGAAGGTGGAAAGGACGAGGTTAAGAATGCAGAGTGCCCGGATGAAAAGGGAAGCTGCTTCTCAAATCACCGGAGCACGTGGAGGACTCGACCTATAAAGCCCTACCTGACGAAGCCCTTCACTTCCCAATGCAAGAATCTTCCTAATATGCACACTCAAATGTTCAAACTTTGGGGCACTAGGGGATACACATGTGCGCGTGAGTGCACGTGTGCAGGACACACACACACACACACACACACACACACAGACACACACACACAGTCTATGTATGTGAACGCAGCCCCTCAGGAAACCAAGGAGCTTCTCCACACTCAAGTCTCACACTGGCTGGAAGAGAAAAAGTCTAACAGCAATCAGAAAACAAAAAGATTAATGGATGTTTATCTTCAAGGCCAACCAGGAGGTGGAGATGTTCCATTTAAGCAGAGTAAAAATGGATTAGCAGTTACAAAGGACTCTAAGGACACCTTGTTTTACTTAATCCAGACAGCTTACTTTCAAGGCAGAGAATGGTGCATTTAAAAAAGAACAATTTAACATCGAAGACATCCTTCTCCAGAAAAAGCTCGAGGTACTGAGATATTTTCATTATCCTTAAGTTTGCAATGCATCAGGTTTTTAAAAATTAACCCAGTCACACCCCCTCTACCCGTGTCAGGTTCTCCCCTGCCCTGGAGTCCCCCCACCCCGTGTCCGCTAGCACCTCCTGGCGGCTCCCCCAGGCCAGCAGCCACGTGTTCGGATGGAAATGCCTGTCTCTGCCCATAGCAATGGCACCGGGATTGTGGCTGCGGTCTCAAACGGGAGCGCAGCAGAAGAAACGTGCCTGGGCGAGGGCGGCAGCTGCCCCACCAAAGAACCAGCGAGGTGAAAGCGCCCCGGCTGCACGCGGCATCTCTCCACCTTCAGAGCATCCCCACCGGTGCGGAGAAGTATCTAGAGCACCCAGATGACTGGGCTGCACCAACTCCATTCTCAGCAGCATTTTCCAAGCCTCCGTCCCCTTTCAGAGTTTCACGCCTACGCTTCCTATTCTCTCAACTGGCATTAAAAACACCACAGCCGTGTTCGCTTCCCCTGGCTTTCTGAGCACAAGCTGACCGGTTTTTACATTCCGTACAAATCCTCGTCAGACCCTGGCGGTGCCTTTTACATCAAGCTGCAACACCAAAAGCTCTCGCGGAAAGTTCCAGGGAAATCTGTGGGGCGCGTGGCCAGCAAGCCAGGCTGGGGGGCAGGGCCCCGAGGGCAACCGGCCGGGTCTTCCGGGGACCCGCTCTCCCCAACGGGGCGCCTTCCAGAACTCGGGCAGTTCTAACCCAAACCCTGGCAGGGCGACCCGTCGGGGAAGGCAGGGCCTGGTCCGGAGGCCTGGAAACGGCTAGGACTCATGACGCCCGGATGCAACTCCCTCCCACCAGGGACCCCCCATCTCCTTCTGCTCTGGGGCAGACACGGTTACCTTGGCCTTGGGAGCCACAGGCATGGCCAAAACTGCAGTCCAATTCCTCTCCCCCCAAATCCCTCATGCTCATTTTGCACATCCTCAGGAGCCCACATCCCCTGTCCTCCTCCCACTCTCTGTTAAAGGCAGAGGAACCCACAGTGCTGAAAACCTGCTAGAGCAGGTCTGAGGGCCGGACTCTTGCTCTGCCCTCAAACGGTCGGTCGGGGAGGGGACTCCTGCCAAAGGACGGGGGACAACAAGGCCAGGGTTTTGCTCTCCCCGGAACGACTGATGCTAAACTTCCTTGATTCTCGTTGGGGAAGTGCGCAGGGGGCACGCGGGAGAGGCGGCTAAGGGCCTCCGCCTTCTCCCTGCCTGGGTCTCTTGCACCCCAGGCGTCGAGCATCTTTTCAGCACTGCCAGAGGCATCAACACATCAACAGAACATCTTTACTACCTGAAAATACGGAGCAACTTACCTTTCTGCACAATTAATCCTAATTAATTCAGTTCAGTGCTCCAGGGGCCAAGACAGGGAGACCTTGGAGAGGAATGACACTTGGATTTACTGGCGTGAACTATCAATCTCTTTGACAGCCTGGGTGGGAAATGCTCCCTGCACACAAGAATCATTCTCTTTGCAGCCCGTATTCAGAGCTACAGTGACAGAATCTAGTTTAATGCGGAGAGAATCAAGGAAGTTTCGCCCAGTGTGTTTGGCTTCAGCCTTCTGGAACGTCTGCCTTTTTAAGCAAAGTTCCTGCCCGAAGCTCTGGGGTTTGCTGGGATTCTGCATGACTAAGAAACATGGCGTGTCTTAGCACCAAGGAAAACTGCTCTTAGCACTGCTCCAAGCCCTCGGGCCCACAGCGGGCATCATTCTGAAGACCAAGTTGTCCTCCAAACAAGGTCAAAGGACACGGTTGGCCAGCACAAAGCCATTCCTTTCAGAGAAAGTAACTGATTCCTAATGAACGTTTGTCCAGAAACGTGCAGGACTCACCTAAAGTTGGGCATGATTTTCCAAACAACGTAAAACAAGGATTCGGGGCTGAATGCTGCTTGACTTCCTTGCCACAACGCACACAGTGTCTTCCGAAACTCTTCCACCAAGGAACTGGAGGAGGAGAGCGATATTCATTCTTAGAAAGAAAAAAGGCTACAAATGAACACCCCCACTATGTTTGTGAACAACTAACCACCGAGGGGTTTTTAGCCTACAATTAGGGTGCCACCGATTCCAAGTATCAGGTAACTGAAACTCCTTTCTCTGCCCGTCCTCTAGGCGCGCGCTAGCTCTGTCTGTCCGTCTCCGGACAGCTGGGACCCTCTGCCTCTGGGCTCAGCCACTCACACGCTATTGTCTCCTTGGCTCCGCGTGTGGTACATCCGCCGGCCTGCAGTCTTCCCGTTGCGAAGTTCCACCGCCGGCAGTTCTTTGAAGTAACAGCAGAACTGCGGAATGTTGCTGTGGGAAGAAGGACGGATCAGCCAGACGTGCCGGAGAGAAGCTGGAGGGCAGCTGTTGTCTTTGGAGTCACTCAGCAATCCAGAGCTTGTTTAAAATAACAACACCGCCACCACCACCAGCACCCTGAAATTGCCTGTGGCATTCCTGCATATTAATGCACTTGGAAATGAACCTGCACGGTAGGAGGGGCAACTCTGCCACTGAAGCAGATGCCCACAGACACGAAAGGGGACCCACAGAGTTTCTGGAGGTGGATGGAAAAGACTCTGGCATGGAACGTGCTATCGAGATCCACAGCATGGAGCAGTCCGGGGGGGGTCTGTGGTCTTATCGTGCACCACCGAATGCACAAAAAGTGAGTCCGCAGGCCCCGTGGGGGAGGTGCCCCGTTCCCAAATGAGAGGTACCTGAGGGACTGAAGGATGGCATTCATGAAACACGTGTTCCCCAAATTCCGAAGACCCGTTGCGCACAAGCTTGTGGGGGTCCCCTGCGAACCAGGGAGATCACCATGAGTTGACATACAATAAACCACCCGTTTTCTTCAAAATACCTTCTCCTTCTAAAGGAACATTATACCATGGCACAAAACGGACTCCTAAACCAACTTCTAAAATATTAGGATAAGTGTTTAATTATTGTTAGTCAATTACAGAGAATTTAGAGCACATAAAATGAAGATTTAATTACAGCTTTAGAATGTTCATGAAATACCCCTGAAGCCACACAAAAGCAGTCAGTGCATCCCCGCGTTTCTAGCTAAGTTGAATTCCCTGGTGCCCCGGCATTCTTCCCTGGGGAAATTTAGCCCCGCTCTGGACACACACCAAGCCCTTCTCCTGGTTAGGGTAGGAGGGACCCAACAGCAGCAAGCTGGAAGCCTGGACCCTGCCCAGCCCTGCTTCACTGTTTTGAGCAAGCATCTGCATTCTCTTAGGACAAGGCCACACGTGAACTGCAAGGCTAGTTTATTCCAGGCTGAATAAAATGGCAGCTAATTATTTGGCCTGTTCCAGGCTAAGGGTTGATACAAATTCAGCATACTTTTTTCTCAGCTGAAAGTGAATTATTTAGCATTCAAAACGGGGCATTGGACGCCAACACTGAAAATGGCACTCACAGGGCCATCAGGCAAGAACCAATTAAACGTCAAAGCCCAAGGTGTTTCGTTTTGTTTTTTTGGAAAGGAACTTCACTGATCAATGGGTTTTGCTCCAAAGCTACTGCTTGAAAGTTGAGGGCACAAAAACAATGAAAGCATACTTACATTTATTTTTGATAACTTGCTGTTTACAGAGGCACTTTCAAGAAGTTTTCTTTTCCTATGTCGGTCTACTGTAAAACCTGAGCTGTGGGAAGGAATAAAATGATGTTTTAAGGCACGTTTAACAACACAAAGAGAGCACATTACAAACAAACCTAGTCACAATATATACCAGTTAAGACATGAAGGGATATATGCATCTTATAAATAAATGAATGTTTCAAATTTGCCTACTATACCTGGAATGTCCCTTTGCCCACACAGAGACTCATCCTTGACTACAAAGGCATCACACAATTATCGTTTCAAAACAAACTTCTGTATTCCCTAGAGAACAGCCTCAAACCCAACTCCATTTCCAATAGCATGCTATCAGATAATATCTTCATTAATCTGATGAACACGCTCAAGCCTACCCTAAAACCTCTGATCTAAAATAACGAACTGTTTTCTGAATCGACAGACGCTTCCCACGAGACCACATCGCTGCTCTTAGAAGTGCCGCTTTAAACACGGAGATGCTTGCTCACCCCAGCCAGCCACCCAGAACCTTATAAACAGCTTCTGTTTGGGGCCCGTTTTCCAGCCCAAGACATTCTGGTTTCTGAGCCCATCTAGGATAACGGCAGCTCAGTGTTCTCAGGGCAGATCCCAGGCAGAAGCCATGCTGCAAGTGGGTAACCTCTGTGGCATCAAAACGTAGGACCCAAAGCAAACAGTCAAGGCTCACCCATCTACTAGAAGTTAACGGCTGCCCCCACATTCATTTCGGTGAGGCCTCCTAGAACAATTCCCCCAGGCGGCGTCCCACAGAAATTGGAGGAGGGCAGGACACACGTAGATTTACAATGCATAGATACAATTCACCAGGCGAGGCTGCTAAAAAGAAACACTATCGCCAGGTCCACCTTCAGACAGAGAGAGGCCATGCCGCTTACTTTTCCAAGTTCTGTAGATGCTCTCGGACTTTCTGTACCAGGCCGAGTTTGGTATCATTGACTATGAAGTCATCACAGCGATAACTATGGAGAAAACGTACAACAATCACACAACTGGCTGCTCTTCGGCACCGCGGATTCCCTGGCCCCCGTGCTCAACTAACATGAGACTGAGGAACTGCAAATTAGGGGGTGGCGGTGAAGAGGGTCAACAGACAAACATCTCTGCCCCCTTCAAGAGGGATGAGAACATCCTGCCTTTTGCGACGGAAGCACAAAATGCTGAAACAGCAGAAGGAGAATACGGTATGTATCGTGGATTTAGCTGCCCACCCTCTTCCTCCAGGACAGCAAGCAGAGCTTCCGCCCACCCAATTCTTTTCCAACCAATTCTGTGGCTCCTGGCCAAGCTCAGTCCTCAAAGATCCTACGTGGTCCTTCTGCCAATCTAACCCTATCAGAAACCAAGCGGCCCCTTCATCGCTTCCTCATGACCACCCCAACGGACGGGTCACTCATGACTCCTCCGGGCTCAGCT
The DNA here is from genome assembly GCA_023362775.1 of Charina bottae. NCBI lineage: Eukaryota > Metazoa > Chordata > Lepidosauria > Squamata > Charinaidae > Charina > Charina bottae. Next base: position 23,468,824 of record JALMGJ010000010.1, on the reverse strand, counting down.
TTCGCTAGGCTGGATTTCCACTGTACCGCATTACGCGCCACAGCGGAGGTAGGACCCCATAAGCTGCCCGGCTGGATTTAGCAACCAAGGCAATGCGGGAGCCGCTGGAGGTAACCAAGGGAGCATGTGCTTCCCACTTGCAATCAACAACGATTATGCTATGTGGACAAGATGCCGAATGTTCTCTCAATATAGTAAGTGTTCCCTTTTTCTAGTGACTGCCAAGTGTTTTCCTTCTCACTTTATTTTTAGCATCTTGCTTTTCAGACTTGCATCTTCTGATTCCTAATTACTGCCTAAAATAGGTATAAATCACACTCTGGGGACCAAATACTTAGTACAGAAAAATGAAATTTAGGCGAGACCCCTGTTAATACAGTTGACCTTTGCAGCCTTTAATTCACAGAGCCAAGTACTTCAGTAATTTTGGGGAAGACATCACCCGTGCCAGGAGCAAGGAATTGGCTTAGCGCTGAAGGAAGCATCGGAAAAGTACCGTGAGCTGGAAAAATCAAGGCTCAGCTGTACATTTTAAAAGTCTGGAACTTTTAAGGTAACAAAGCCAAGGCATGGAAAAGAAAGAAACTCTTCATGGCTATTTAACAGAAGGGAAATTCCTTCCTTTGCATGCTTTCCCAAAACTCTACATCTTTGAAATTAAGGTCAATGTGGAATGGCCGTGTTTCAAATCAACTTTTTATCCAGTTAATTTAAGGAAAACTTCGAGCAATGAGAACGTAACAGCACTGGGTTCAGACACAATAGCAAATCACAATCCTATAGGGAGCTTCTGTCCTCTTCCCTTTATTGTTTATGTTTGGCTGTAACCGAAAATGGTGGTTTGCCAAACTATAAACTATAACTGACCTTTGTTCTGCCAGCCAGGATCAGACCCTGATTTGAACTGAAATACTATCTTGTCGTCATCCTTCAAAGGCTTTTTCTGTTAAACTGAGCTTTAGAAAGCTTGTTTCTCTGAGTTGGCATTTGGGGCTCAGGATCAAACAAAGCAAACTTAGAATCCCGCATGAAAGAGTTAAAGAATTTCAGTGAACTGGGCGGAATGTTCTTCAGTCCAAGGGAGGCCTTTGTTTACTTACCCTGAGTGCCAAGAGGTTCAGATAAACATACAAATAAGGAGCGCAAACGCCTCGCCTCGACCTGAGGAGCGAGCTTGGCCTTTCCACAATGTGGCCTCAGGTACAGCACCATCTCAATCTCCACCCACCACTTTAAATAAATTTGGTGGCTGCTAACAGAAGCGTTGTAAAAATGAACTTACCAGTAGGTACTATAACTACTACAATCCATGCACACCATATGTTGAACCTTTTCTTGCTTCTCTGCTTTCTTATGGTTCAGTAAAGAAACTTGAGCATCTTCATAATGCTTCTTTGCATGGCCGTTTACATACCTTGAAGGATCAAGAGAGAAACAAAATTGAGGTTTTAGGAGCCTCCCTCCCCAACGTGCCTGCTTTCTCCAACTAGTAAACAGGCTTCAAGGGCAATTGCATTAGCTCCTGTTTATTATTGCCCAATTTCTTTCAGATTTAAAGCAACACAACTCAGCAGGTTTAGAAACACTCCAGCAGATTCAAAACCTTGGGCATGAGTAAATGGTGCAGAGACTGGAAGGGTTTTTTTGTCCAAAGGAATTTCAAATATTCTGATAAAAGCTGATAAAAGATTATTTTATCTCTCCCATGTTAGATGCCAACACAAAGTATTTTCGCCTCAGCATCCCCCCAGGAGCATGCAAATGGATTTCTGTTTTTAAGCAGCCACACAAAGCAGCAGGACAGCCGCATGGAGGCTGGGGACAGATGGCTATCCCTTGACCAAACCCTCCAACAGCTCTACCAAATGTGGACAGCAACACGTTCTTAAATCTCACGGCACCTTATCCTTATTCACTAGACAACTCTGAAGCAACAGACCTGACTACTGTTGGAATCTTGGCTAGCCTTCCCCAGATGTGCTTATGGGCCAAACTGCAGGAGTCAGTCCGAACAGATGTGGGAGCAACGGGGGGGGGGGGGGGGGACAGCTGGTCTACGCCAAAGCCAGGCCAGCTGGTCCTTCTCAAGATGTTGTCGTCCCAGGCAACAAAGAAGTGGGGAGATCGTGGAAATAGCACCCCTGCACTCACCTCCCACAGTGGACACTCGAGCAAGTCAGGCAGATCCAAGGACTTTTGTTAGAGCGGCACACTATTGGGGCAGGGAGGAATCAGACAAAAAACCAGTTACGCGAGTTGATGTTTCATTACCCGGAAAACATTTCTCACCAAGCAAGTTTCACTGCATCAGCTGCTCCACAAAACTAGTGGGGGGGGGGAATGTTCATAACAAAAGTCATGCTGTATGAATACTTTAAAATTAAATATTTAGTACTTATATAAGCAGGAAGGTGGGATATAAATTTAATACATTTTTCCCATATGAAACTCATCACATCTTAACCAGTTGTGTTTGATGTATTTAATACCTAGTATTATGTTCAAAATAAAATAAAGTAAAACCAACCACGCTGTCATATAAACAGTTTCACTGGGTGGATTATGGATTAGGTGGGGAGGCTGAACTGAGTCAAGGTGGTTACTGTACCAGATTCACAAGTGGAACCCGAGTCACAACTGATCAACCAGAGCGTATAAAAAGTGGAATGACCTTATACTTCATTATGTTCCGGAATCAACCACCTGCAGAGCGTGAGGAAGATGCCACAGCCAACTGGGCAACCAATATATTGGGAAGACGGGGGGGGGGGGGGGAATCAGCCGTTCGTGCAACACAGTGGCCCTTGGACTACCTTCTACCTGGTGAGGGCAGGCAGGAACCATGAACCATTGGCCAAATTTCACTGAATCTCCCTGAACAAAACCCTTGGCCATGGCTTGCGCCTCTGCAGCTTCCAACCGAAAACATGAGGCTTGGCTTCGAAGGGCTCCACAGCCTAGGGCTCACTTGTCCTCCCAGCATAACGTGTCTCTAAGTAAGTGCAGAACGCCCCCAACCCCAAAGTTAATCAGAATTTGTCACTTCTTATATATCACCAAACACTAGTTAAGCTCCATTGACTTGGTGTACTGGAAAAAGATATAATAGAAAGCACTTTGCAGAGATGCGTAACTGGAATTAACTATTTGATTCTCTATCAGAGAACCCAGGGCAGGTATCCTCCAAGGCTATCTGAGCTCTATAGCAGTAAGTCTAAGTATTTTCAGAACAGCATCAAATACTTGTCTAGGAGGGATGTGGTAAAAAAAAAATCTGTGATGCTCTAAGGAAGCCTGGGGTCACATCCTTCTTTTCAGCAACTTCCTGTTAACTGAGCAATTCAGAAACTATATTTTCTATTGCATAATAGGAGAGAAACAATACCACTGTTTAGAATGTAGAATCTGAAGTGCCCACGTTTGCTTATTATCTGCAATTAGCCAAACCATCCCTTGTCAAGGATGAAAATATGCTGCCATATAAACAAGTAATATTTAGCTTTCAAGCACTGGGTGAAGTTTTAGAGTGCTGTATCCGACCCGGAATCCCTTCAAATGCAGAACAATCATTTAATGCACCTTGCAGAGTGAGTGTGTCGCTCTGGGCTCGACGCAACTCCACTATCTGTAACTATACCTGCGCCCAAGTCCCCATCTTATCCCACAGACTCAAGCACAACAAGACAATGTACCAAGTCCAAAAGCACTCAGCCATTAGTCCAGAGGTGATGCCCAAGCCGGCTTCAAAAAACCTGTCTTTAAGGGGCGTTTAAGCAAAGTCATCACGACCTGAAAAAGCGTTGGCTTAAAGCTGCAGCTAGAAATACGCTGGTAAGTTGAAATGAACCATGGTGCTGCTCTGACTTCCAAACTCCCCCCTCCCAGACCCGCCACTCTTCCTTTGGCCTTTCCCCTCTATCCTCTCCTCTCAAAATCTTTGCTTCCATTCCAGATCCTTCCAAAAGAGTTGCTGTTCTCCGGCTGTCTGGACTGAGCTGGCCCAGAGCAACTGAGCCAGCTGTTAGGAGTGGAGGCCCGTCCTGTACCGCTGCTTGACCGTCCCCCAGCGGTAGGGACCCCAGACCAGCTTCCTCAGGAGTGGCCCCACCCCTGCAATAGCCTTCTTCTTGAGGTTTTATTGGCCTTTCAGAAACTGGAGAAAAATGGGGTTGCCCTGGCATCTGGCGATTCAAGAGTGGTCTCCATCCACACTGATTTCTTCCTTCTTTATTTCTGCTTGTGTTTGTCTTGTTGTTATAGCATGGGTCATGTATGCTTTTATTGTTGTAAACCATAGATTCTAACACATATAAACATAAATACATAAATGGACCAAGAACCCAAAGTGAGCCTTGCTGAAGGAACAGACTGGGAAATGTAGCTTCTCCTTCTGCAAATCTGGTTTATTCTGAGAAACATTCTTTCAGGGACTGTAGGGATTAGTAAGATCTGTTGACACAGAGAAATGGTAACAGCAACATTTGCAGGGAATGGACCCAGCTGAAATGTTATGCAACAGAACCAGGGAGATTTTTTAAAAACAATACTGTGTTTTTCTTTTTAAACCTATTTTAAAGTGCTTCGTTAAAGTAATTATCAAACCATTTTCACTCTTACCTGCACCAAACTGAAACCCAGTGGTAACCACTAAATATTTACATGCCAGTCTGGGACCTGGTTTCCATCTAGCCAACTCTGACTGAACAAGAGTAAAGAAAGTTATTTTCCATTTCTGGGGAGGGAAAAGCTCCTGCGGCACTCCACAATCCCTCACCTGGAACTGTGGTTGGCTGCTCAGTTTTCAGCACTTGTTGCAACACCGAATGTGATGCCCTTTGATTCTGAGTGAGCATTTAACTCAACAAGATGAGAATTTCAAAGCCCTCTGGCCTTCAGGCCCAGCCAGCCACAGAGAGGTCTGGAGTTCCCTTGCTCTTTTGCATGTAATCTTCATGGTGGAAGAACCTCCCCAGCACCTAAGTGCACGTGAGCCAGCTCCAACCCAGTGTCGAATGATAGCTTGGCTGTTCGCTCCATCCTCGCTTTCTGCTGCGTGCGTTCCTTCCTCACACCCTGGTCTGAGATAACCCTGGCTGACCAACCTATCCTAAGCAGGCAAACTGCCAGGCCATGGGAGAGAAGCACCTGGGACTGGGTACCTCTCTGTGCTGGGGGGTAGTCTGCATTTGGGGCGCTGGGTGCTTTGTGGAGGGCCTGGCTTTGGGGATTTTGTTTCTGCCGCGGTGAGAGCTTGCTACGACCACGGATGTGGGTGGCAGTTTCTGTTCCGTGCCTGGTATTGCCTACAGTTCTTTGTATATGTGCTTTGCTCAATTTTCATACTGCATTTATTTTTAAGCATCCTGCAAAATAAAGGTAATGTCTCCTTTGAGTGCAGCTCGGCTCCTGGAGACTCCACAACCACATCCATGGTTTTCTTGGACTTATTTGCCCTTGCCTCCTTCCAGAGGTGTTTTGTTCGGTTTCTATTTCCTGAGTGACCTCCCATCCAAGTACTGGCCAAGTCTGACCCTGCTTAGCCAAACAAGGATCATGAACTCACTTGTTATTTATTGCACTGATAAATCCATCTGCATAAAATTCCAGGTGCTACTGTGAAACACTGAAACTCAACGCCACAGTATTGCAAACTAAATCCTTAGGCCTAAAACATAGCTTTTCCTTAGCTGTGCTTCACAGCTTCTGATAAATTGCCATGTATAATTGCTATGCTTCAGTCTCCATCTAAGATAAAATACTTGCCTGGAATGTAATTAGTACTGTTTACTGTTTTGTAGGGATTTGTAGCGCATTCACCAAGTATGTTCAATTTTAAGTTCAATAGGGATAGTCTTATGTTCTGTGTTCTTGTATCTCTCATGTTTCTTACGTACACTTTTTTTCATTTATACTCTTTCAAAATATTAAATAAAAGTATAATTTTTAAAAAAAGAATGTAATCAATAATTCTCATATCCTGCTTGTGGGAATTTTGATTAGCTTCCCTACAGTTAATTCTGCTGCTGACAAAAGGAACCCTTAATTATTGTCCATTCAGCTAGGAAGTGGTGATTTGCCCTTAAGAAGGACTACACAATCCTGCCATTGGCTGCAGATTTTTCAATTTAAGGGCACAATTTCACTGCCCCTTAGAAACACTTTCCTGTTGCATAAAATACAATCTAATGTGTTAAGACCCGCTGTGTTTTTTCAAAGAACTACCCTCTGCTGTAATAATTCATCCAATCGCTATGAGAAAAGGACAGTCTGTTGACAAGAGTCGCACAAGTGAACCTAGAAGTCTGCCATTTAATAGAGATTTATACCTCTCTGCGGTGATCCAATACTTGATAGTAAAACAATAGAGCCATCTTAGTTACCCTGTTTGAATTATGCAGATTTGGAGGGACAAAATGCCATCCCTGCCCGAATCACATCAAGCTGGCCCATCCAGCAAAGGCAGAATCAAAGAGACTATTTGGATTAAAGCAGCGCTGGACTAAAATCTTTTTCGCTGACGGCACTGGTTAAGTCAAGGTATGCAAAACCTTTCCTTACGAAGTACTGTACAAAAAAGCCACCCAGTATCTTAGCAAAGAGAAAGCAAGCGTGTGCAAATTAAGTGGCGGCACGGGGTCGCGTTCTCCAACCTGGCATCACGCTGAACTGTTGCGCCTGAGGACACAAATGCAGAGCGCGAGGACTCTCGGGGTCCACTGATCTGCTCCAGGGTGCCTTGTGGGTGAATGCCATTTCCAGCCAGTCAACTGCTCCCTCCAGGGAGGGCTCCACGGCTGGAGCGCAGAAGCCAGCCATTCTGAACCGGCCAGAGCAGAATGGCTGGCTTCAAATTCTAGTATCTGATCCAGAATGACCACAGGTTGTGTCTTGGATGCTGATCCATTCCCTTTGCTGAGTTTGGATAACTGCACTCCTCCTGTTCTGTCAAGCCCTGCCAATTCCTTAGCCATCCCTGCAGTCTGTTTGGGTTTTCTGCTGGGCAAACAGGAGGGCACAAAAACTGGGCAGCAGCAATTATAACACCCACTCTTGGCTCTGCTAACCCATACTGAGAAGGAAAGCATGTGCAACTTCCTTGTGGCACACCTCTGAAGTATTTCCCCAAGAATAAATGCTGACCCAGGCAAACATGGCCGCCAGCAGCCACAAAAGAGGCACCTGTACAACATTTGTCACCGCCACCAATGCCACTTCTGCCTTATAAGGTGGCATGCCCTTGCACCAGCATGGTCAAGCCAGAGCAAATTTGCACACGGCTAGATTGATGGCATGGCTTATTCAACCATCCACAGAAGCAATCCCAGATAATGTTAGCTATCCCAACAGGATATACCCTCTCCCCAACTTCAACTGCTGTGACTCCATGGCCCACTAAGTTTCTCTTTCCCTTGTTCCTTTCTTTGCAGAGGTTCCCCACCTGCCTACTTCGCCCTGAGGTGGAGGAAGACACTGCAGGGCTAGCCAGATTAAGAGTATGCCCCAAATTTTATTTTATGTTTTTTGTCTCATGAGACAATTATTGTGATGCTGAATGGAAACTCTCAACTAGGCAAACATTAATAGCTGCCAAGAGAGCAATTAAGGTCAATGTGTAACCAAAGGAGGGCTGCATTCACACTGTAAAAAAGACAGGACAAAGGTGAGGTTCAGGTGCTTTCTTATTCCAAATATAATGAATTAGGAAGTCATCCTGAAAACAACTTAACCTTTGGGGCAAAAAAACTTTACATATGAAATGACAGTAAGAAATGCCATGGACTACAAAAATCTTTGACACTCTCAGTGCTACCTAGGTCTTCTTACTTTGAACAGTGAAAATTTCTGGGGGTTCATCTAACAGCTATTGGGGGAGGGCATTCAAGAAAGACCAACAAATTCCAGAACTGAAGACCACAATCTGCTAATAACTTTAGCCTTTCTTTGCTACATGGATACAAAAAATAGCATAGTACTTCCATTACTACTGTTCTAGATGTATAAATGAAGGTTGCAACTCTGACCAAATAGTCTGTAGCTTGAATCATGTCAACTGGATTTCTATTTTCTTAATGGAAACGTTTCGCTCCTTATCCAAGGGGCTTCTTCAGTCTGAGTAAAGTTGGTAAGGGAATCCTAAATATGTTCCTAGGTAGCTGTGTGACCTTACACCTGGGGCTAGGTCATGGTTATATTGAGATGTAATTTTTAAGTCCTTTTATCATCTAATGGAGGGTCGTTAAAAACACCATGCTGCTGTTGAGCTTCTGAAATGGTCTTAATCTTCCTAGGCACAGAAGACAACACGGGGAGGAAGATGGGGGAGAGTTTGTGCCTGAGGCCCCCACCTCTATTCAAGGAAGGATTTTCCAAGTTGGCATAAATGGATTCCTTGACCCCTCTCTCAAACCACCTATCTTCTCTGTCTAAAATGTGAACATTAATGTCCTCAAATGAGTGTCCTTTTTCTTTTAGATGAAGATAAACTGCTGACTCTGGTCCTGTGGTGTTATTTCTCCTGTGTTGTGCCATCCTCCTGTACATAGGTTGTTTGGTTTCTCCAATGTAGAGTTCAGAGCACTCCTCACTGCACTGGATTGCATAAACTACATTGCTTTTCTTATGTTTTGGAGTTTGATCTTTGGGGTGTACAAGCCTCTGTCTCAGTGTGTTGGTGGGTTTGAAATATACAGGTATGTGGTGTTTGCCAAATATCCGTTTTATCTTTTCAGACACGCCAGCCATGTAGGGAATGACCAGGTTCTTTCGTTTACTCTGAGTCTCAGCCCTATCTGTCGCTGTTTTAGGTCTGGTAGATTTAGATTTGGTGAAGGCCCAATTTGGATATCCACAGGCCTTCAGGGCTGTTCTCAGGTGCTGATTTTCATTCTTTTTGGAATCCATGGAGGTGGGGATGGTTTCTGCTCTGTGTGACAATGTCCTGATGACTCCTAGTTTGTGCTGCAGTGGATGGTGGGAGTCAAACATCAGATATTGATCTGTGTGTGTGGGTTTCCTGTAGATCCCTATTTCTAGCTTGCCACCGGTCCCAATGAGGACTTCACAGTCTAGGAATGCCAGTCTGTTGTCCTTGGTGTCTTCTCTGGTGAAGCTAATGTTGGCATCTATAGTGTTTATATGGTCCGTGAAGGCCTGTACTTCCTGGGCCTTGATTTTGACCCAGGTGTCATCCACATACCTAAACCAGTGGGTGGGCACCGTTCCCTGGAATGTGTTGAGTGCTTTCTTCTCCACTTCTTCCATGTATAAATTGGCCACAATGGGTGACACAGGAGAACCCATGGCACAGCCGTGTTTTTGTCTGTAAAAGTCACCTCTGTATGTGAAATAAGTGGTGTTAAGACACAGGTCCAGAAGATGGCAGATCTGGTTTGGGTTGAGATGGCTTCTCCTTTCCAGGGTGCTGTCCTCTTCTAGTCTCTTCCTGACAGCGGATAGAGCATGAGTGGTGGGGATGCTGGTGAAAAGGGAGGACACATCAAAGGAGACCATAGTTTCATCTGTATCCAGTTTCAGGATCTTTGCTTTGGAAACAAATTCTTCCGAATTATGGATGTGGTGTTCAGAGTGTCCAACTAGAGGTGCTAGTATGGTAGAGAGGTGTTTGGCAATGTTGTATGTTACCGAATTGATGCTGCTGACTATGGGTCGGAGGGGTGTTCCTTCCTTGTGGATCTTAGGAAGTCCGTAGATGCAGGGGATGGCTTCTCCAGGATACAGACGGTGGTAGGTAATCCTATCGATGGAGCCATCATGTTCCAATTGTTTCAAACTGTCTATTGCCTTTTTCTTGTAATTGTTGGTGGGGTCTCTTTTCAGTTTTTCATATGTATGGTGATCCTCCAAAAGTGAGGTAATTTTATTGTGGTAGTCTGCAGTGTTTAGAACCACTGTACATCTTCCTTTGTCAGCAGGTAAAATGGTGATGGTTTCATCTTTGCTGAGGGCTGTCAGGGCTCTCCTCTCTTGGACGGTAAGGTTGGGGGGAGGAGGTTGAGCACTGGACAGAGCTGCAGATATTTTAAGCCGGAGTTGTTCTGCTTCTTCAAAAGGTAGGTGGTTGTTGTGGATGGCAGATTCTGTGGCTGTAATGAGCTCCACAACCGGAACTTGCTTGGGAGTGATGGCAAAATTAAGACCTTTGGCTAGGACATCTCTCTCTGGTTGGGTAAGTTCTCTGTCTGAGAGATTTTTCACCCACATGTTCTTTTTGTCCTCTGTGGGTGAAAAATCTCTCAGACAGAGAACTTACCCAACCAGAGAGAGATGTCCTAGCCAAAGGTCTTAATTTTGCCATCACTCCCAAGCAAGTTCCGGTTGTGGAGCTCATTACAGCCACAGAATCTGCCATCCACAACAACCACCTACCTTTTGAAGAAGCAGAACAACTCCGGCTTAAAATATCTGCAGCTCTGTCCAGTGCTCAACCTCCTCCCCCCAACCTTACCGTCCAAGAGAGGAGAGCCCTGACAGCCCTCAGCAAAGATGAAACCATCACCATTTTACCTGCTGACGAAGATGTACAGTGGTTCTAAACACTGCAGACTACCACAATAAAATTACCTCACTTTTGGAGGATCACCATACATATGAAAAACTGAAAAGAGACCCCACCAACAATTACAAGAAAAAGGCAATAGACAGTTTGAAACAATTGGAACATGATGGCTCCATCGATAGGATTACCTACCACCGTCTGTATCCTGGAGAAGCCATCCCCTGCATCTACGGACTTCCTAAGATCCACAAGGAAGGAACACCCCTCCGACCCATAGTCAGCAGCATCAATTCGGTAACATACAACATTGCCAAACACCTCTCTACCATACTAGCACCTCTAGTTGGACACTCTGAACACCACATCCATAATTCGGAAGAATTTGTTTCCAAAGCAAAGATCCTGAAACTGGATACAGATGAAACTATGGTCTCCTTTGATGTGTCCTCCCTTTTCACCAGCATCCCCACCACTCATGCTCTATCCGCTGTCAGGAAGAGACTAGAAGAGGACAGCACCCTGGAAAGGAGAAGCCATCTCAACCCAAACCAGATCTGCCATCTTCTGGACCTGTGTCTTAACACCACTTATTTCACATACAGAGGTGACTTTTACAGACAAAAACACGGCTGTGCCATGGGTTCTCCTGTGTCACCCATTGTGGCCAATTTATACATGGAAGAAGTGGAGAAGAAAGCACTCAACACATTCCAGGGAACGGTGCCCACCCACTGGTTTAGGTATGTGGATGACACCTGGGTCAAAATCAAGGCCCAGGAAGTACAGGCCTTCACGGACCATATAAACACTATAGATGCCAACATTAGCTTCACCAGAGAAGACACCAAGGACAACAGACTGGCATTCCTAGACTGTGAAGTCCTCATTGGGACCGGTGGCAAGCTAGAAATAGGGATCTACAGGAAACCCACACACACAGATCAATATCTGATGTTTGACTCCCACCATCCACTGCAGCACAAACTAGGAGTCATCAGGACATTGTCACACAGAGCAGAAACCATCCCCACCTCCATGGATTCCAAAAAGAATGAAAATCAGCACCTGAGAACAGCCCTGAAGGCCTGTGGATATCCAAATTGGGCCTTCACCAAATCTAAATCTACCAGACCTAAAACAGCGACAGATAGGGCTGAGACTCAGAGTAAACGAAAGAACCTGGTCATTCCCTACATGGCTGGCGTGTCTGAAAAGATAAAACGGATATTTGGCAAACACCACATACCTGTATATTTCAAACCCACCAACACACTGAGACAGAGGCTTGTACACCCCAAAGATCAAACTCCAAAACATAAGAAAAGCAATGTAGTTTATGCAATCCAGTGCAGTGAGGAGTGCTCTGAACTCTACATTGGAGAAACCAAACAACCTATGTACAGGAGGATGGCACAACACAGGAGAAATAACACCACAGGACCAGAGTCAGCAGTTTATCTTCATCTAAAAGAAAAAGGACACTCATTTGAGGACATTAATGTTCACATTTTAGACAGAGAAGATAGGTGGTTTGAGAGAGGGGTCAAGGAATCCATTTATGCCAACTTGGAAAATCCTTCCTTGAATAGAGGTGGGGGCCTCAGGCACAAACTCTCCCCCATCTTCCTCCCCGTGTTGTCTTCTGTGCCTAGGAAGATTAAGACCATTTCAGAAGCTCAACAGCAGCATGGTGTTTTTAACGACCCTCCATTAGATGATAAAAGGACTTAAAAATTACATCTCAATATAACCATGACCTAGCCCCAGGTGTAAGGTCACACAGCTACCTAGGAACATATTTAGGATTCCCTTACCAACTTTACTCAGACTGAAGAAGCCCCTTGGATAAGGAGCGAAACGTTTCCATTAAGAAAATAGAAATCCAGTTGACATGATTCAAGCTACAGACAATTCCACCTGGATGACTGAGAACCTTCATAGACATCTGACCAAATAGGTTTGGGAAGAAGGAAACCTAAACACGAAATGTCTCTCAGCCAGCGTGATGGAAGAGTGATTTAGAGCTATCTATGGGAAGCTGCTCCAGTCTGGCCTGCCCAGTTAGCACTAGTGTGGAAGACAGCAAGGGAATCACCCTGATGCAGGGCGGGACTACAGAAAGTCCCGGAAGGTGGCAGCGGCAAGCTCCTTCAGTATTGCTGCCAAGAAAACTACACGGATGTATCCATAAAGTCACCCACAGAGACTTGTTTTAAAATATATACACACATACATACATATCTACTTCATTAAAAGTTCGTTCCTGCAATATCCCACAATGGACCACTGACCAAGCCTGGGCCAGGTTTTCGTTTGGCAAAAGTTAACCAACTCAGAAGGCAGCAGACTACATTACAAGACAGACAATTCTTAAGCTATCTCAAAGGACATCATCACAGCCAGCAATGGGCCCATTTAAACCCATCTGTTAACATTTTTTCCAGCTCAGCAAAACCACTCCAAGGCCTTGACATTTATACAGCAAAAAGACAAGCTTTTGAAAAAAAAATCCATCAATTATAACGCAATACAGCTTCTCTACATTAGAAAAACATCCTTGTATTGTTTGTCATCAGAGCAAGCAAAATATCCAGGAATTTCACTCATGGAATTCCTTTCTTGTGGAACAAATTAGGGGGTTTTCAAAGAAGAGTTGTGAAATTTCACTTTAAAACCTCCCAAACATAAGGGAACATAGGAAGTTTATTCATTCTGGCCCAGATGTAGTCACAGCATGATGCTGCAAAACTACTCAAAGGGCCGCTCAAAGCATACAAATTGTTCAACAATTGTTTAGACAAGTTTAAATAAAATCTTGGATTTTATCTAAATGTTATGTAAAAAAAATTATGAAGTAGATCTTAATAAGCATTCTCAAAGTTGATGGGGTTGAGATATTAAGCATGTTATATTATTTGTTTATTATTTGCCTTAACCCCAAGAGACTCTAGGCAGTGTACAGAATGTAAAACATAGTAACAAAATATATAACAATACAAAGAACAAACAGTAAACAGCAGCACAACAATTAAAATGTGCTGATTATTTTCACCTGACTCAGATGCTATCTGCGTACTTTTGAGTCTTTTACTTCTAAATTCCAGATTTAAGAATTGCTGTACATAATGCCCTTTACTTTCCAATGTGGCTAACAAGAGCAAATAAATTGAATACAAAACATAAAAGTGGGGCAAGATGGAAAACTGAGGTAGAAAGCTTGAAAGCACAGATTCCCTGGCAGAAAGTAGGAGAGGAAGTGAGAGGCATTCCTAGCTGCCCTAATGGCCAGACAATGGCATTCTAATTATAAACCTCTCAATTTAGCCAAGAGGTGCTGAAGAAAAAGCAGCTGCCGCTGCCAAGAGGTGACTGTGGATTAAAGGATGTGGCGAGCAGGTGGGTCCCCGAGGTCTTCTTGGGGAGCCCCAAGTGGGGAGCGCAGCTTTAAGGCAGCACAATCAAACACAGCCGAAGGAGGGAAGTCGCCTTGGCCCGGCGGTGACCAGCTGCACCCCTGCTTGGTGTGGCAGAAGGGCAGGCTTGATTAAAACACGTTCAGACCGACCCACCCCACAAATACTTATGGGGCGAGAAAGAAGGAAGGAAAGGGAGAAACATAGAGGTGGGAGGGGTCTAAGCCCACCCCAAAGTAAGTATGGAGCGACGACACCCCCTCCCCGAACTCTTCCGTTGGTCTAAATCGGCGTGTCTCAACCTTGGCCGCTGGAAGATGGGTGGACTTCAACTCCCAGAATTCCCCAGCCAGCAAAGCTGGCTGGGGAATTCTGGCAGTTGAAGTCCACCCATCTTCCAGTGCCCAGGGGACCGGAGTGCGGCCGGCTCCCTTGATCTGGAGGGGGACCCTCCCTCGGCAGCCGCAGGGGCGCCCCGCTTTGCTCCGGGAGGCAGAGGGGACCCTCAGCGGGCACCCCCAAGCGGCCTTACCCAGAGGCCGAGCAGCCATGTTTCCTCCCGGGAAGGGCCGAAGCCCGGAACAAAGCCGGCGGCCCCGCTCGGCGGCCTCCCCCGGCCACGGGCCCTTTGTGACAGGCCGCCCCCCCCCCCCACGGTCGGGGAGACCCTCAGACACGAGGGGGCCCCTCCCGGGAGGCCCGGCGGGAGGGGCGGCGGGACTCACCGCTGCAGCACCACGAGGAGGGCGAGCCCTGCGGGAACTTGGCCGAGTCGGGCGCGAGGCAGACGCTGGCGCCCAGGTGAGGGCACTCCATGGCGGCGGAGGTGCCCGCCGGCCTCCCCCGCTCCTCGCCCCGCGTCGCCCGCCGCGCGCACGCCGACGCACCGCGCCTGCGCCTGCGCCGCCCGCAGGACACGCCCCCCGCGCGCCGTCCCGGCCGCCAGCACTCCGCCCGCCGGGTTTTCCGCTCGCCCGCCCGCCCGCTCCCTCGCAGGACACGCCCCCGGCCGCGGCTGATCCTCCCGCCGCGTTTTCCGCCTGCTCGCCCGCCCTGCCATCCGGGCCCAGGATCCTCGCGGGCCAAAGAGGGCGCGATGGCTTCCGGCTGCGGAGCGAAGCCGAGGGGCAGCCAGCGCGAGAGCGACCCCCGCCCCCGCGGGGCCCCTCCTCCCCCCGTCCCTCCCGCGCCCCTCGCGGCCGGCACACCCGCAGGGCAACGGGCGAGTGCGGCCCCTCGCTCCCGGCCCTGCGGCGCCGGCCCCGCATTACGCAGCCTTCGCATGGGAGCCGGAAATGTGGGGCACGCCTCTCAGGTGGCTGTCTGCCGCGCCCCAGAGGCGGCGGCTGCAGTTCCCGGGTGCCCGCCAGGGGGCGTCTGGGCCGGCGAGCCGCTCGGGTGTTCTGCGGAGGACCCCTTGGCGGGCGCGCGTGAACCTCCCACGCACGGGGCACGGGGCTCGGCAGAGCGGCGCCCGGGGAGAAGAGGAGGAGGAGGAGGGGGGTCTCCCCTGCTTTGGGGTCTTGCGGAGCTTCCCGGCGGAGAGTCCGGGCGCAGGCTGGGCTACCCAGGGCATCCCCGCCGGGAGTCGGGCAACGCGGGGCTGGCGCTGCCAGCGGGCACCGGGACCAGCCCCTTCGCAGGCCGGCGCGCTCGGCAGGTGCCTTTCCGGCGGCCGGAGCGCTCCTGCCAGGAGGGGGTTAGCGGCCGTGGGGGCACCTGGGACCCCTCAAGCATCTTCCTCCTCGGCCCCTCCCGCGGCAGCTCTTCCCGCAGCGTCCCAGAGGAGGCTGGTCCCTCCGGAGGGCCGGCGAAGCTGCCTCGGCCAACGAGGGTGGGCTTCCTTGGGCAGCTGGCTGGGCCCTGGGAGAACAGACTGCTGGGCGGGATGGGCCAGGGGTCCCACCCAGCAGGGCGCGGGTCTTGTTCCTGATGCCTCCCCATCTCAGCGGGGTTCCACTTCTGACCCTTCCTGACATTGCACTGCCTCAAGCCCGCCCAGACAGGGAGTGGTCCAAGGGGCAACTATACACAAACCCTGCTACTTTTCCTCTGTCCTAATCAAGTATGCCTGTTGCCAAAATATCCTCCCAGGCCTGCTCTTTCTGCGTCGGTGTGTTTCTTGTAAACGAGGGGCTGCCCACCCGTCCGGATGGCAATTGTTCTTTGTTTAACCAACTCACCCCCCCCCCGCTTCTCCCCTCCAAGCCCCCCCCCCCCCCCCAGCCCTTGACCGGTGCAACACTGAGCCGTCCCGGAAAGCCCCTTGGAACGGAACAGGAGGAAAGAAGGGCCGACTGGTGCAGCCCGGCCAATGGGGAAGGACAGTGAGATCTGCAATCCAAATCTTTCAGAAACCACTGGGCCTCTGCAGATCAACAGTCTGAAGTGTCCTTAGCTCTCCTTGGAACTGCTCAGTGTTTACAGCTTGCAATAATCGGCCGCGTGGTTCTACAGCCGCTGGAGTTTTGTTTTGAAAAGGACAAGACAATGCTATTCCAGCTGGCCGGCCGGCTGGCCTGGGATTTTTCCAGGCAGCGCCAAGTGCCAGCTCCCTGGCCTTCAGCGCTCCAGGTGATCCGCACAGCCAGCCTTTCATCGAAACACTTCTTTGACCAAAGAACTCTCCGCTAATGACAGTGGCCTGAAACCCCAAACCTTAAATGAATAACTTTGTCTGCCGTTCAGAGTCCTCCCTTGTTTGTGCTCCAGGCTATAAAAAGGCACACTGGCTTCAGAATTAGGTTTCCCTGTTCGTTTTGGAAAAACCACAGGACTTGGCCTCAAGCTGTGGAAATGCCCACGAAAAACCACATCTAGCTCTGGGTCGCGATTCAGAAGGGGCTGGCAGCTGTGGCCTCCCTTTGCTCACAAATCAGAGACCCTTTTCCTGGGCCCAGATCTATCCCAAAGCTGGCTGGGGAATTCTGGGAGATGAAGCCCACCCATCCTAAACTTGCCAAGCTTGAGAAAGACCGATTTAGATGCACACCTAGCTCCTCCTGCACCAGTAGAAAATAATTAATAACCACATGTCTTAACTATCCTCCATCTTATCCCAAGGTTAACCAAAAAATGTAAAGAAGGCCCAAGGAGCCACCGAGCTGGCCAAGAACAGCCCTCTTCCCACAGCCAAGACTTTATTTTAGTCGCCCCCCAGCCCGTCCTCAAGAGCCCAGGCGCCGACGTGTGGAGTTAGCCGCCTCCTTTCCCCACAGGAGATGGTGCCAGAGATAAAACGGGAACTGGGTGGAGTCCACAGACCTTCGGTCAGGCTCCATTTTGAAAACAGATGCTTGTAGGTGCAGCGGGGAAACCACCCATCACTCCAGACAACTTAAAGAAACCACTGAAAAACAAGAGTTTCTACCAGGCTGAAGACAGGGTGCTCTGGCCCAGATCCAAGGGAATGAAGGAGCCCAAACATCAGCCCGACTGGAACGTTGAGATTCAAGGTTGAGATCTCAGGCCTGCACCTGCCTCTCCGCCTTGCTTTCAATTGTCGAAGGAAGAATGCTTGCATAGCTTCCAGTTCTAAAAAGGTTACCGTCCTTTTATGGCATTTCTTGTAATGTTCTTGCATAGGACGACCCTAAGGGTAGACTGGAACTGAAAGATGGTTTTCTCCTTGCAAAGTGCCTAACGAGGAGGACGGAGGACCTGGGGCGGGGGCCTCCGCTCCCTACCTCCTCTTCCGTATTTTCCCAAGGGCTGCTTCAGGGTTTATTGATTGCGGTTGCCAGCTAAGCTCGGAGCAAACCTGGGGAGGAGAAACAGACGGTCCCCAGTCAGCCAAGGAGCTCCCCTCAGCAAGGACAGCGGAATAAAATTCCCCCCAGAAATCCAGGCGTTTGCTTGCGGAGGCGTTTTCCCGCAGGGTTGCCTGTCCCAAGCCAGAGCCTTTCGTTCTCTGAAGGAATGCTGTAAAACTCGGGGAAAGGGGAAACATTATCGGCTGCCGTAACAAAGGAGAAGGCCATTCCTTGAAATGTGGGAGCTGATGACCTGCCCCATTCCTCGTGGCTCCGTGCAGGATTTCTACATACGGATCGATGTTTGTCCGGGGAGGAAGGTGTCAGAAAAACCAGTTCTATAAACATGCCAGCTCTAAAGATACACCAGAGGCAGTTAATTGCTGTGGGAATCGGAGGGGCCTCCTGGATGGGGGCCACATAGACGCCTGGCCTCTGCTTCGGGGCCAAGCCTTCCCACGGGCTGATCCGGAGGCTCCTCAAAAGGCACTCCTGCGCGTGGTCAGGCTTGGAACCAGGACGCTCCGGCAAATGCGTCAAGATGTCTTGTGGCTCCTTAAGAACTGCCATGGCATCAGCTGCACAGATGGAACTTTGGCCGAAAGCATGAAAGAATGAATCGGACTAAGGGTCAACAACTGCTGAGCCGAATTGCCAGCTCATTTGCTTTGCGTTTTCCTAAAAACGAGTTCCTGCGTGTCCCTGGGCCCATTGCTGTCTAAGGGACAGCTTAATGGCATTGCTGAACCATTGAGCCGGTGCTCCAAATGGCAAGGTTGACGATCAAAATAAATACTTAATAGAAGTGCTTCTAAAGCCTGAGATGTTTGCAAAGCCTAAGAAGAGGCATCTTCGCTGTTCCTGCTGTGCTCGGAGGGAATGTGTCTTCTTGCTGTGACCCAGGTCTGCACCTTCTGGGAAGAAAGAAGGCTCTTTGTTCAGCGATCTGCGGCTTGACTCATCTGCTGATTCAGCCCTCGTGATTGATATACTAGGATTTCCTTCAGCAGGTGGGTGTGCAGCCCGTCTTGCTCAACTTTCTCTTGCACACACAGAAGGAACATTTCTCGTTTGTTCAGCTCATAGATGTTGTCTCATGATAGGCCTCCAAGTCACGTCCAGGTACCGTGATCTAGTGTGAATGACCGCTCAGACATGCTGGCTCTGGATTCCAGCAGGAATGCTGGGACCTCAGATTAAAGCCTGAATTTCATAGTTCTTCCCCCGGGAAGCTTTCCGATGTCCAACATTTCTTGGGGAATGTCTTTTCTGCAATGAGTTTTGAAGCAAACAGAGTACAATAAAAAGCATTAACACACTTGGGGCAAAAGTAGTTGTGCCCACCAAACCTTCCCAGTAAACGTATAAGACGACAACATTACGTTGGAGCCTCAGGGCCGGAACAAAGATCATCCGGTTGGCCCTGACGCCGGAGGGCTTCAGGAGGGCAGTGAAACCCACCTCTCGTATTGGGCGTTTGGCCAGCAGGATGGGTGCTCCTGTCCGGAGGAGCGCAGTACATTCCTGTCCCTGATTGTGGATTGATGGCTATTGTTTTAGCTGGTACTGTTTATTTCGTTCTTTTGGTTTTTTTGTTGTTGTTGTTTTATTGGTGACAATAAACCTAGAGCAATGTTTCTCAACTTTGGCAACTTGAAGATGTGTGGACTTCAACTCACACATCTTCAAGTTGCCGAGGTTGAGAAACACTGACCTAGAGTCCCATTGTTGGTGATGGTAGAGTCCCAAAATGGCCGTATAAATACAATAAGAGAGAGCCAGTTTGGTCTAGTGGTTAAGGCAACGGGCTAGAAACCAGGAGACTGAGAGTTCTAGTCCCGCCTTAGGCATGAAAGCCGGCTGGGTGACCTTGGGCCGGTCACTCACTCTCAGCCCTGGGAAGGAGGCAAGGGCAAACCAGGAGACTGAGAGTTCTAGTCCCGCCTTAGGCATGAAAGCTGGCTGGGTGACCTTGGGCCAGTCGCTGTCTCTCAGCCCTAGGAAGGAGCCAATGGCAAACCAGGAGACTGAGAGTTCTAGTCCCGCCTGAGGCATGAAAGCCGGCTGGGTGGCCTTGGGCAGTCCCTGTCTCTCAGCCCAACTCACAGGGTTGTTGTTGTGTGGAAAATAAGAGGAGGAAGGAGTATTATGTATGTTCGCCGCCTTGAGTTATTTATAAAAACAATAAAGATGGGATAAAAATAAAATAAATAAATAAAAATGGCTGTTGTGGGTCTTCCGGGCTGTGTGGCCGTGTTCTGGAAGTTGTGGTTCCTAACGTTTCGCCAGCATCTGTGGCCGGCATCTTCAGAGGGCAGGAGCACAGACAGAAGTGAAATTTATGTGCCCAGGTAGAGTGGCAATGTTTTGTTTGTTTTCTATTTGTTTGTTTTCTATTTATAGAGCTAAAAAACAGCCCCCCACAAACCAAGTATTCCTGCCCTACATCAAAGGAGTCACTGACCGCATGGGAAAACTGATGGAAAAACACAACTTTCAAACAGTCTTCAGACCCACCAGGAAAATACAACAAATGCTAAAATCAGCAAAAGACAAAAGGGACCCCCGCACCGCTGCAGGAGTATACCGCATACCATGCAGCTGCGGACAAGTATACATTGGAACCACAAAACGAAGCATTCACACCAGGATAAAAGAACATGAAAGACACTGCAGACTACAGCAACCAGAAAAATCTTCAGTAGCTGAACATGCTCTCAAGCAAATGGGACACAAAATCCTATTTGAAAACACAGAAATACTGGACAACACCAAAAGCCACTACACCAGATTATACAGAGAAGCCATTGAAATTCACAAACACCAGCAGTTACAATAAAAAAGAAGAAAGTCTAAAAATTAGCAAAACCTGGCTACCAGTCCTGAAAAACACAGCCTGCAAAAGGTCAACGAACTCAGTCCAACCGCCAGGACATGGGAATACTTCTCACAATGAACATGCTAATCATGCTCATCAGCCACTCATTAACATTTCAACACAACAAAAAACCCCACCTAATCTCCTATAACTTAGCTCTATAAATAGAAAACAAACAAAACATTGCCACTCTACCTGGGCACAGAGATTTCACTTCTGTCTGTGCTCCTGCCCTCTGAAGATGCTGGCCACAGATGCTGGCAAAATGTTAGGAACCACAACTTCCAGAACACGGCCACACAGCCCGGAAGACCCACAACAGCCATCGAACTCCGGCCGTGAAAGCCTTCGACAATACAAATAAATAAAAACATAAATGAACCCTGCTTCCCCTTTTAATTCTGAAAATGCAGCCTGGGCATCAACGACTGGATTATATTTTATTATCTTTCTCATCCTGGTTTGCTCCAAATGGGATGGTGTGAACTCTGATGACATCAGCTAGCATCTCCCCTGGCTGTGCTGATTAGAACAAAGTCCAGCACTTCTGGAAAATGACCTGGGGAAGACTACAAGGGATGTTAGTGCCCTCCATGTGTTCCGGATCAATTTTCATGGCTTCCCTGAAACATTCCAGGGAAATTGTATTTGGCAAAGAAAGGCATTTATCATTTTTGCTTTATCTGTTAACACATTTCTATACCACTTCGTACAAAGCATCTCAAACCTATTTACAATCAGATTTGAGAACAAGAATAAAACCTCCGGAAGTGAAAACACGTAACGTAAGACGTGTATAAAATATAGGTGGGAGGAAGAAGAAAGAAATGCCTTGCTGAATGAAAAGGGGGGCCACGGAGATTAACGGAAGAGCCTTGACCCTCAAATACGGGAAGAGAGCGTTTTAAAAGAAGGGTCACTGTGGAGATGACCTGCCAAGAGATGATGTTTATTTTGGTCAATGACCAGATAAAACAGAACCAGTATAAAGTAAATTCAGTAAAGAGAGGAGAAAACGAACGAACGACAATCCACAGAGCCACAAGGTAAGGGAATCAGGTACGAGGATGTCAGTCAGCTGCTTGCGCACATTCACAGCAGCTGGACAGACCTTTGCCACCTTGTGGGTGATGGCCCTTTCCTCCTCCGATAAGAGGAAGTCGACAGGAAGCTCCTCAGGGCGGTTTGGTGCCCGTAGCAAGAGAAGGAAGATGAGTCTTCTTCGAAGCAGTGCAGCAAGGTCTGGAGAGTGGATTCAGCTGAACCATCCCCGCAGGGGCAGGCTTGGTTAATCATGGGGGTTTTCTGAATCTCCCATAGAAGAGCACTGCGGGTGGACTGTTGCATCTGGCTCTGAAGAAGAACCTTTGCCGGGCTGGAGAGACGAGTGAGCGGACGCAGCTGGCTGGCTTCCACCTAACATGGTTAAACCGCGTCTGGACAGAATTTGGGATGAGTCCTCTTTCATCCTGGGCTTCAGTGTCTAAAAGCCTTCCTTTAATAACCCTCCTAGCCAGAGTGAAATCAAGAGAATAGAGGGAGTCGATGGAGAGGGCCACCTGACCGAGGTTCTGACCTACTTAGAGGAAATCCACCGTTGGGGCATCCCTGGCGATGGGGTGACTGTGCAGGGTTACGACGGGAAGGCAACGCAGCAGCGCTTCCAGGCCCAAGTTATTGAGGCTCTTCTGAGCCAGTAGTACATCTCTGCACCTAGCTTTGTAACTAACTGGTTGCTCACGCAGCTGCTTCACCTGAGGCGCCCCGCAGCCACAGCCAGGCGACCCCTCGGCTTGCACCCGCAGAGGCTTTCAGCTCCTGAACGGAGGAGCAGGTCAGCATCTTGCAGGGACCTGAGCGTCTCGGTCCCTGAGTCCCGGAAAGGGGGGGGGGTCACCTGGGAAGCCAATCACAGCCATTCCTACGCCTGGAGGCCTTTGGCCCTCTAGAGATCGAGGTGACTCTAGCAGCACCCCAAAAGGGCACCCCTGTGTTTTCAGGATCAGCGCCATCCTCTGAAGCTGCCAGAGACACCTTTCTCTTCCAGCAAGAGGCGGAAACAAGGGATTCTCCCAAATCCAGCACTGCACCGGGATCGGCCCCAGCAGCCTCACAGCCTCTCTGTTTTTGTGCAACCCTGTTCCTATTCCTGGGAATCTAACGCTGCAATTTGATGGCTTTTTTTTTAATGGCATGTTTGAATAACCGCACTGCTACACCGCTGCTATTTTCCAAGATACATTTCCAAATTAGAGTTACCATACGCTAGCTACGCAAATAAAACTGGAGCGTCGCAAAACTAGCCACAGAGTGAGCAAAAAGAACATGCATAAATCAGTTACTGACAGGGAAGTAAGGGTTCATGCCCGGGATCTGTTCCCCCGCTCCAGAATAACAAAATGACCGCTGCAGTTTGGGGGCTGCAGCTCAAAAGGCCCTGCCAACCCCGGGTGCCTGCCTGGCCTCTGAGCAAAGGGAGGCTTAGGAGGGAGAGAGACGGTGGTTTGAATCTCTTGGAGACTCGCACAGGGTCAAGTGTGAAGAGAAGAGAAGCACACACACTCCGCACACAACGCATTTGGGGTCAGCTGTCCGGCTGAAGGGAAAGATCTAGAAGGAAGCCTGGGCGGAAAAGCACTAAAACACATGCAAAACTGTTGTGGGTCTTCCGGGCTGTGTGGCCGTGTTCTGGAAGTTGTGGTTCCTAACGTTTCGCCAGCAAACATGCAAAACTCCTCAGTCCTTTGCAATCTAGGATCGATCTTCACAGCAAAGTGAGGGAGCAGCTGGACAGCCAAACCGCCAGGAGGGCAGGAAAAGGTATCCAGGGATTTGCAGGTGTGCAGATGGTGTCCCACGTGCAGTGTGCACGCGTGTGCCCGTGCACACACATCTCTGGCCCATGGCAGGAGAAGATCACACCTTTTCCCCAAGAGACCCAAATCTACCTTGCGATAATTCTTTTATTGGGAACAACAGAATTGGTCCCGAAGCAGTGCAAGGGAAGGTGGCACTGCAAAAGGTACAGAAATGGGGGGGAGGGCAGGGAGGGCAGGCGGGAAGACGACCGTCCCACAGGCGCTGAGCTTGGTCCTCCCCCTCCCCCCCCGCCCGCTGCCCTCCGGGTGCTTTTTGCCTGAGGCAAAAGTCCCATTAATCGCTTTGAATGCAGAGCAAAGCCCTGAAAGACACGGAAGTTAAAGGGGGCGCGTGGGGTGCGTGTGCAGATTTCTTTCCTGGAAGAGAGAGGCGCAGCTGCGGTTCCTGAGGCGGGGCCGGGTTCCCCCAATCCGCTGCCCCTGCTGCGCCCGGGAGCCGGGGGAGCCGGGGCCGGGAGTCCAGTCCGTGCAGGAGGGCGGGCTCGGAGCGGCCCCCCGGCGGGAGGGCGACCCAGGGGCGGTGTCCCCCGTGCCGTCCTGGGGGCCGGTCGTCCGCTGACATCACTGGCTCGGGGGCCGAGTCCGAGGCGCCAGCGCTGCGTGGGGAAGGCAGGCAGAGGCGCGCAGCTCGGGTAGCGCACAGGTGCGCACCGGGGCCCCGAGGAGGCAGGGCAGCCCAGCCGGCGCGCCGGTCGGAGGATCGCGAGGACGCCCGAGATGCCCGCCCGGCCGGCCCTCCCCGCCGCCCTTCTGGCCCTCTTGCTCCAGGCTCACCTGTCCGGGCCGGCCCCTCTGAACGGTAACTGCCTGCCTTGGTGGGGCGGGCGGGGGCTTTTTGGGGGCGGGGGGCGGGCGGGAGGCAGCCCCCATCGTGGGGGTCGCGCACCCTCCACCTGGCAAGGACGCTCAGCTGCTCGGGGGCTCCGGCTCCGAGCCCCCCTCCCTCTCCCCCGCTGCTCCAGGACCCTCTTCTGGCCTTGCTGACGTAGCCCGCCCGCGGGAATCCGTAGGTGCCCCGTCCGTGCAGCGTGGCTGGGCTGGCCCCGGTTTTTCTGGCAAGGTGTAAATGCTCGCAGTGACTCCTCGGGACATTTTTGCAAAACCGCCTTTTGGAGGGAAGAGACCGGATAAATGCAAACCACAATTTGCGCCGAGAATATTGCAGAGCATTTTTTAGTGTCTGGTTCGGGTGATTGTTCGAGGAGCCCTTCTTAGCAGCCGCCTCCAGCCGCCGGCAACCGTACGGACGCCCCTTGGGCCGCTCTAAGGGGGCGACGGGGGGCTCACGGATCACTAGAGCAGGGCGACGTCGGCGCTTCCAGCCGGAGCCGGCGAGAGAAAAGGCAAACCTCTGGCCGGGGGCTTGAGAGACCCACCGCCACGGTCGCTGTCTCAGAGCCCCCCCCGCCCCTCCGTGGCCCTCTCCCCTTGGGAGCCGCCATGCTCTGAGAAGGTGTCGCTCTCCTGCCCCCCCCCCCCGCCCCCCCGTGGATCGAGACCTTCGTCCCCAGGGAAGTCGGCCAACACGCCCGCAAAGGGAGAAGCGCCCTCGGGCCATTTCAGGCGTTCTCGCTGGTTTAGAAATAGCTCCATAAACCGACTTTCTCCCTTCCGCGAAGCGGGCAAACGGAGCCAGCCTTTGCACAGCTGTGGCGCGCCTCGCGGCATCCTTCCCGAGAAGGGCTGGCCCTCACACCAGCCCCGGACCCTGAACCCCCGGGGGTCTTCAGCTGCCGAAGTTGGTCGGGAAGGAGGGAACCGGGACAGAGTCTCCCTTGGTCTTTACAGCGGGAGTCCTGAAAGGAGAGACGCGGGGGGGCGGGGGGGCAGGGACACCTGCGGGGTCTGCCTCCCAGGCCTTTGTGGGAAGAGAGGACTTGATCCCCCCCACCTACGCCAGGCACCAGGCGCGGCGCCACGGAAGATGTTCCTGGCGAGGCTTTTACCCCACGGAGAGGACTGGAAAAAGAGCAGACCCGCAAAAGCGCTTTCTTCTGCTCTTGGTGTAAGGCGAACCGGAAGCCCGATTCCGAACGCGCGCGAGGTGGAGGGAAGGCTCCCTTGGAGGAGGAGCGGGCGGGGGAGAGCGCAGGTGCGCCCAGCAGGCAGGCGGGGGGGGGGGCGGGGGGGCGGGGGGGGCTGACTCTTCTGCACCAGCCTCGTGCAGCAAAGTCGAGATGCTCCAGGAAATGTTCAGTGCTGTGCATGGAAGTAACTTGATCTGTTGATTGTTTGAAACATACATTAGCGGTGTGCTACTTCTCTCACTACCCCCAAAACGGACACTTCCAGCGATGGCACTGCCGGATGAAGCTGCGACCTCCCTTTCTCAGAGACCGGTCCCACCGCGCGCACAGACCTCACGCCCTGCTCAGACTGGCTGCTGTGGGGTGGCAATGTCACCTCCTTTCGAGGGGAGCGCACCAGAGTCGGTGCTTCAGCCACACACTCCCTAAGGGAGCACAAATGAAGGAGGGGCCCGGGCAGAGGAGGGCCCGGGGCCACAGATCCCTTAACCCACAAAGGGACCCTGCGCTTCCCGATCCATCCCGAAGTTCTCCAGGCTGCAGATTCACATGCCAAGAGCAAATAAGTTCTGGGCCCCACCTGCAGGCAGATTGTCGGGGTGGGGGGGCCATCCTCAGCCAGGCCTGCACAGAGACTCCCCCACCCTTGTTTCCACAAGCAACTGGGGAATAAGAATACAGCAGTGAGAAATTAGGAAAGTCACAGCTGCTGCCCTTGCAGGATTCAAAGTCTGGAGCACCCACTTCATTCTGCCAAAAGGTTGGGCTGGGTCAGGTTTTAAAAGGATGGTGGCCGTCTTATTCCCAAATCCAAGTTTATTCCCTAAGCAATGTTTTCAAGACCCAAAAAACTCCAGGAACAGTAGCTCAGCTGCTGCTATTTCCTTTATGGTTTTATTATACTTCTGGTTTTGTATACGGGGTAAGTTCCTAAAGCAATGCTACTTTAATATGAAGCTCACATCCCTTTTATTTTCCTTCCAGGATCGAAGTGGTCCTACCTTGGTAAGTCCCCACTTTCATTCATTAGGTTAAATCATATTTCATTATCTTGGTGGCTCCGCGTCTGGTTAGATCCGGGGAGGTATAATTTAGTTAATGGCAGAATATACTTGATGCCGCAATCTGTACAAACCTCCCATTCATTTATATAAGCTTGCCATCATGTGATAAAATGTGGGGGGGGAGGCTTAATAACGTAGCCTGGCTAACACATAGTAATCAGTTCAGGCAACACACTAAGATGCTTTCGGATAGTCTGTGGTTGAGTGTGTTTTGGGAACCCAGCAACTGTCTTAGTATGTTAGGTGAACCAGATTACCATGCTAAGCCATCTGAGGTTTATCTGGTTGGGCCTTGCATGTTAGAGACAACATTGGTTATCTTTTCTTGACCCGGTTTTATGAGCCCAACCACCAGGTCAAACAGAAGGCGATTGTGTCACATGAAACTCACGTAGGGCTGAGTTGATCACCACCAGGTGAGTCAGCCAGCAAAATCCGCCACGCTGATTGCGTGAGATGCTGTCTGACGACAGGTGTCTGGGTGAAGCATCTCAAGAGCCTGGGGCTTCTCTGTACCACCTCTGGCAGCATTCCCACGAGTCTGAGCACAGGTGGACACAATCCCTGCCTTGTCTCAGGACACCACAGGGGAGAACACTCATCGGATGCTAGCCTGGCCACCGGAGCAGGAAGCCTGTCCCACAGATTGCATGCTTGAGCAAAGGCACACACAGTTTTCTGAGAAGGACACTTCCCCTTTTAGCCAACCAGCTTTCAGTTTCACATGCACACATTTGCACCCTTCCCTTCTGAACACAGCATATATGGCAAACACTTTCAGATGAACAGATCCCAGGCAATGGTGCAGCCTGCTCACTGCTCCTCCCACTGGGCCCCAAGGTCGCCTGAATGCAGGATCATGACCCTGATGCAGCTGAAGATACTGTTGTCCTCCTAAGGAGGCCCCAGTTGAAGTTGAAGCAAGGATGCCTTGCTATTCTTGCTGGAAGAGGAGGTCACTCCTAAGTCATGTCCTCCATCTTCCCCTGCCATTCACGTAGGAAACTGGAAGGTGGAACCTCCATGTAGCCTTAAGAGTAGGACTTTCCGGGCTTCCAGTGGGAATGGCGGACCGAATGGCTGTGTCCGCTGGTTCAGCGGGTGGAGCTGACAACGCGGTAACTTTTTTCAGGCTCAGGCAGGTTTTCCTGAAGCCCAGAAACATTCTCCAGATCAAGGAGAATACCTGGAATCATCCCATCTGTCCCCCGGACGGCTGCTTGCAGCCAGAAGATTGCAAACAGTGTTCGTGTTCGAGTGGTAAGAGTCAGCTGGGAGGCGGGGATGTCACCATTTCCAAGCCGCGCTGTAGCCTTAAAGGGACACTAAGACTGGCCACCCCATTTCTAAATCACCAATTTGTATTTTTTTTAAGTATATGTACCCCAAGAGCGGCTTTCTACAGCGAGGAGAAATGCGTTCTCAGTGCTTATCATTATTTTTGGGATTCCTTTTTTTTTTAAATTCTTTTAAGTTTTGGGTTTCGTTTTCCTTCCAAAGGAAATTCCAAAGATTGAGAGTAAACAATTGTCTTCCTGTTATTATTTTTGTACTAAATTTGAAGATATTAGCATTTTCCTACACATTGAATTGGCTGATTTGAACCTTCAGCTTTCTGTCTTCACTTTCCCTTGAGAACTGTCTGCTATTCACTCTCACTTTATGTAAACACACTCAGGAACTCTTCCATATCTTCGACTCTCGCTGGTTAAGCTCCTAGGGGGCGCCATAATCTACTGGGTGAGACATGGAGGATTTCAAACAGATTTTTTCTGACCTTCACCAGGATTTTAAACAGATTTCTTCTGACTTTTATCAAACTTTTATGCAAGTTATCCAGGACATCGTGGAAAATATGAGATCTAAAATGTGCCATCAGGTTGGGGATGTGGTGGATGAAATTGAGGAATTTAAGAGCGATAGAAGGGTTTTTTTTAAGACTGAGATTGGGATTTTTATTGAGTTGCTGGATGAAGATTGGATAATGGAGTTGGAGAAATCTAAGGGAGAGAGTGATCTGCAAGCCATAAGTAAAACCGATCTCCTGGTGGCATGCCATGAAAAGAACCTGGAATCTTTGAGGGGGGCAGTTGGGCTGTTTTTTTAAAGAGGAAAGCTTACATTGTGGGGATAGGTAACTGCTCTGGTTTATTTTGAAGTGGGATAAGGGTTATCTTTTGGAGGGGAGAAAGATGTTCAGGAGGTTTATATGAAGGGGGAGGAGTAACTGTACTTAGTGATTTTTATTATGAGATAAAGTGGAATGACTTATAGAAATAATGTAATGTTTTGGTTTAATACAGAGTAAGAGACTGATTATGGAAATTTTGTATATCCTTGCTGTTAAAAGTCGGAAGCCACATCTTTTGTAAAATTAAAAAAAAATCTCTTGTGTTTCTGCCCTTTAGTTTTTCTTTCTTTGTAGGTTTTTTTGTAGTTTTTATTCTTTTCTTGAAATCTAATAAAATTTACTACAAAAAAAAAAAAGAGTAGGAGTTTCCTTAGAAAAAGGTATGGTGCGGGAACATACAGGTCTTAGAAATGGCATGACTAGGTACTTCCCAGTTCAATGATGAATCAAAACCAGAAGTGCAGAATATGCAGCTCTGCTGATGAGACAAGGTAGAAACTGGCTGTTCCCCAGAATTTATCCTACCCAAAGGAGGGACATGGACAACAGGCCTGGTTCTCTCTCTGAACCTTCAACCACCTCCCTAGGAAGTGGGTAAGGCTGAGAGTGCGCGACTGGCTGAGCAGGGATTGCCAGAGCAGCCTGACGGTCCTTTCCCTGACTTCAGTCCAGGGGTGTCTTGGTGTGGTCTGCCAGTTGCAGGGTCTTCAGTTGTCCCTCTGAAGACTGGTGCCTGCTTGCATCTCATGGCAAAGGGTTGAGACTGACTGGGGAAGGGGCCTCCCATGAAGGAAGGAATAGACATGGGGTGATATCTTGACTTGAACATCTGGAGGTCTTGCTGTCCTAGGTCCTGATGGAGAAAAAGTATGGCCAAAGAAGTACCCCTTTTGTGGAGGATTCTTCCAGTCTCCCATTGACTTCCACAATGATATTCTCCAGTATGATTCCACCCTTTTGCCAATAGAACTGGAAGGCTACAATGTATCTTCTGCTGTCAAGTTTCTTCTGACCAATAATGGACATTCAGGTAACAGCAGCTAAGAAGGATGGAGGAGAAATGTTCTGAGGGAACCTGAACAGCCGCGAGCATGACCGATCCAATAACATAGTTGGCCTCCAGATGTCCTCAACAGGCCATGCTAGCTAGGGATGATGAGTTGGAGCTAACACATCTGGAGGCACAAAGTTGTGGTAGACTGTTTTCAACAAGTGAGAGCATTAAAAAAAAAGACCATTGGCGTTTTCTGAAGTTGGGGTATCTCCTGGGCACCTAATGCTGCAATACTGCCACTTCATCTTCTCTCTCCTCTCTTCTCCCATAGTAAAAATGAATCTTTCTTCTGCCATGCGCATCCGGAATCTCTCTTCCCAGTACTCGGCAGCGCAGCTCCACTTGCACTGGGGAAATCGGAACAAACCAGAAGGATCCGAGCACACCATCAGAGGGAGGCACTTTGCTGCTGAAGTAAGATAATCCTGCATGTTTGGGTTATACCTGTCCCTGTATTGAAGACCGTGTGAGGGAATAGGGCATCGGTTTTCAAAAGCTAGAGATGGTTTTCATTTCTACAGCATCCAGCTGTAAACGAGATCCCTTCATGGTTTGCAGCTTGAATTGAACAGCTGCTATGGTCTACTGTATGTGGGGCACCAGTCCCCATCCTGCAGCCCTCCAGATGTCTTGAAGTTTGCTTCCCCCCATCCGCAGCTTGCTCGTGCGTCCAAGGTCGATGGATGCAGGTATCAGGGCAGGTTCCAGGCTGGCCCTCCTCGCATGACGCGGCTGGGATGCTCCCTCTGTCGATGCCACCCTGAGCACCCTTTGACTGATTTCAGCACACAAAATCTTTGGGATTTCCCCCAACCTTTCTCCTTCAAGAACCTGCATGGACCTTCACTCTGTTTCCTGGTTTTTTCCTTCCTCCAACAAACATTTTCAAACCCTGCAACAGCAGATGATAATATAAGCAAATTCAGTAAGGGAACAGCCTTTTTTCTCCCTCCGCTTGCTTACAGATTGCTGCGTGGGATGAAATTACCAGATGAGCAGCAGGGAGACGCAGACTCCTGTTCTCTAGCCTGTTAATTCATCTTTATCAGCTAATCACTTTCCTTTCTCTGGTTGCGTAATCCCCGCTGGCAGATTTGTCCCCACAAGAGCCTCCCGGAGCCCGTATGAACACAGCACAAGGGGTGGATCCAGCAATGAATTGTCATTATCCTCAATTCCTCCAATCCATAACCACAACATTGTTTCTTGTCTCAGACTAATTATAAGTCTCAGGCAGGCCTGGGATGCCCCGGAGTTATAATTCCAGGTCATCAGAAAAGACGAAGGACCCTGAGTTGAGGGCTCGGCTGAAGGAATTGGGTGCCTTGGGCAGAAAACCCGTGAGTTCTCCCAGCTATTAACGAAGGGGGCCAAGAAGAGGCTCCCCCTTTCCTGCGACTGAGAGCATCTATAATTTGTCCCTTTTGGAGCTCATGCCAGGGCCCCCCAACCAAGGACGGAATGTCAGATTTTGCAATGGGGGAACTCACTGGGCAGCCCTAAAAAGCTGGGTTTCAGTCGTGCTGCTTATGTGCTGGTCCTCACCTTGGTTAAATCTCCGTCCTAAACATGAAACAAACGGCAAATGCCACTCAGCTTGAAGAGGGGAAAAACCCCTTTTGCCCAGCTGAAATGCAACATTTTGCTTTTAATCAGCAACGCAAAGCTTTTTGCCAAGTTATGGCTTAAACGGCTGGTGTAAAGTAGGATGTTCGTCCAAGGGAAGTGAGAAAGTCGCCACCCCCTGCTCTGTTATTAATCTGGCTTTCTCACGATCACTTGCTAAAGAAAGGAGAGGCCCAGCAACAGTCACTTGGGCTAGTGGAAGCGTGTGGCGAATCAAAACTGCCTAACAATTCAGACCCCTCAGTTGCATTTACATTTACTCTGATCCACTGATTTTGATGTTCAGTGGTAGTCAAGGTTTAAATGTTGTAAAAACAGCTCTTGCGTATCTTATACTGTCATAACTCATCCAGCAGACCCGATCCTCTTTTGTAAGACTTGTAAATCTCAGTTACCGTTTCCTTCTCCCTCTGCAGCTGCATATTGTTCATTATAACTCTGACCGATACCCAGATCTGACGTCAGCAGTGGACAAGCCCAGTGGGCTGGCTGTCTTGGCCATCCTGATTGAGGTGAGGGTTGCTTTCTCCCAGGAGAAGCCCTGGTGGTTTCGGATGACTTCCTGGATAGTGCAGAGAACATCCTTTCCATGGGTGGAACTGGCCCATCTTCTTGTCCTGCTGAAGGACCTTTTTCCTTCTCTGTGTGTTTTCATACAAGCACAGAAGGGTCCATGAACTTCAAGAGGACTTCACTTTGGTGTCCTGATTTAAAACCCCATCTCTCCTGCAGCACACTTCAGTTGCTTAAAAGGTTGGGTTTATTTTTCCAGAGTAATTATTTTGCAAATGATTTGGTGAGCCATAATCATGACTATTGGAGGGGCGCGGTGGCACAGCGGGTAAGATGCCAGGCTTGTCGATCGGAAGATCGCAAGTTCAGAGGTTCTAGACCTGAGACCCGCGTGACGGAGTGAGCTCCCGCACTCGCCCCAGCTCTTGCTAACCTAGCAATTCGAAAGCATGCAAATGCAAGTAGATGAATAGGTACCACTTCGGTGGGTAGGTAACAGCATTCCACGCGTGTCATGCGGCCACATGACCGTGGAAGCGTCTTCGGACAATGCTGGCTCTTCGGCTAACAAACGGAGATGAGCACCAGCCCCTAGAGTCGGACACGACTGTACAAATGTGCGGGGGGAACCTTTACCTTTTTTAAATCATGACTATTAAGTATTTTAGCATGGGGGCAAAGAAATCACTCACTGTAAGGTATGGTTATTATTCTAACAAGAACAGCTCAGGACGATCTAAAAGTGGATCTAAAATCAGGAGCGTATATTTGCCCTGAAATGAAATCACCGCAGCCCACAAAATCGGTAGTTCATTTGCTCAACAAAGGAAGGCGTAAATCAAACTGCCGGGCCAGATCAAAAGCACTTGGCTTCCCAGACAAAAATCCGAAGGCAACTTCACATTCAATTCCTGAGCCCCTGAATTGGCCCTGCTCCCCGATGTGTCAACGACCAAGAAGCTTTTCCTGCTGGGTTGTGCCCTGCGGCTTAGATGGGCATCTTCTGCTCTGGGGCCCAACAGTGGCCACACGTGCCAGCCAGGGACTAGAACGACATACAAGTAGAAAATCAACCCTGTCCATTTTGTTACAGACAGGCAAATTCAATCCATCGTATGAAAAGATCTTCAGCCATTTCCAACACGTGAAATACAAAGGTAAGAAGGAATTTGCGACTAAGAAAAGGGCCCATAACCCAAACAGCCAAGGCAAGATACTTAGTCACTCTAAGGGCAGTTAATTCCTTGCTTTTGGTGACAGGTCAATTTGCAATATATACAGTACAGTTGCAATATATATATATATATATATATATATACATATACATATACATATACATACATACATACATACATACATACATACCAATCTGGTTTATAAAATGCAGGAATGAGGCAGAACAGACTAAATTGTTTACAAGCATGCTGCCGTCAAGATTGTTGCTATTTTCTGCCAGCGTTTGATCCTCTAAGATCTCCCTCTCTGGCTGTTTGACTCACTGTCCCTATTTTCTCTGCCTCAATGACAGTAAACAAACTCTGCACTCTAGCATTTGTCCAGATGACAACACCACCTCATCAGCTGCATGTTCAGCCACATAAGGATTGTCAGCAGGCAGCCACACAAACTGGGCAGGCTGACCTTGGTCTTTAGAGCAAAACATCTGGCTTCTTAGCTAGATGCAGTTACAACCAGTCCCTGTGTTGGTTGGCTGCTGAAAGCCCTAAATACGTTGGTTGAGTGCGTAGATGAATTATCTGAAACTTTAAAGGGCAAGATAAATATTTAGGGAACGTTCCATCCAAAATCAGCATTGACAGGTGCAACTGCAGGAGTCCAAATGATGAAACAGCTGATTTCTTTCAGATCAGGAAACCATTGTTCCCGGTTTCAATGTTCAAGATTTGCTCCCAGATAGACTGGATGACTACTACCACTATGAAGGATCTCTGACCACACCTCCATGCTATCCGAGTGTTCTCTGGACAGTTTTCCGAAAACCTGTACACATTTCAGCAGAACAGGCGAGTTCCATAAAACACAGATTACATTCAATTAACAGAAGTGATTTTGCAGGTAACGTGAATGAAAAGTATAATTCTCTTCAGTGCTTTCCAGGTTTTCTGAGACCCTGATAAATGCTGATCCTGTAACGGATGTCTCTTCCTTTCAGGATTTAATTTCTAAAAAATAAAACTACTGGAGTTAATTTAACTGGGAGCCACAGAATATGGTCTAAATTCCAACCCAGTGTAAGTGTAAGTGCATGTGTGTGTGCGCGCATAGTGGCTCACCTCTACAAAAAACAGGGAGACATCTAATGGTTATATCCCAACCTTCTATAAAACAATTCAAGAGATCCTGAGAAGCATCTGACCAACAGCGTAGGATTCTTGGAAGCATTTGCAAATGCATCGTCCACTTGCATAATTTACCATAAGCAACACCTTTACCGCTTTCTACGGTCCGTTATTTTCATAAGAATCAGACCAATTCAGATTCTTCTGTTATGCCATTTGCATTTTAATTCTGCAAATATACTTT
The DNA here is from genome assembly GCA_023362775.1 of Charina bottae. Taxonomy (NCBI): domain Eukaryota; kingdom Metazoa; phylum Chordata; class Lepidosauria; order Squamata; family Charinaidae; genus Charina; species Charina bottae. The sequence continues at coordinate 23,434,427 of JALMGJ010000010.1, read as the reverse complement.
TTGCAGAATTAAAAAAAAAACTTTTTTATAGAGTTCTCTCAACCGCAATCAATGGTGCAAGTACCTACCACTTTAAGCTGTAGCAAAACTAAACTGGGGAAAAAACATTTGCCCAAAGCCAGTTCCTAACCTCCTGAAGATGTGATGGCTAACTGTGGAATGTTTTTGCTCACAGCTGCTGGTGCTGGAAACCACACTATACTGCACACAGTCGAACGATCCTGCCCCTCTCGAAATGGTGGACAATTTCCGGAGAGTTCAGGAATTTGATGAACGGCTGGTCTCCGTCTCCTTCCGACAAGGTAGGCAAGAGAAACTGTATGACGACGACTTAGGTTGACTCGGAGTAGGGAAGAGCTGGGCTTGTGGCGCCTGAGCGCTTGTCTGAGCAGCATTTCTCTGGTGACCCTGAAGACGCGACCTGTGGAGACCCCTGCTGCGTTCGGCTTGTTTTCAGGCCAGCGGGGCAAGATTGGCAGCCAGGATGCGGCCAGGTGGGAGGTTGCAAAGCATATTCCACTCTGGAGCGTCTGCAAGGCCCAGTAATTATGGCCTATCCCTTAGACTTACTCTAAAAATACGGATTCCAAGTTCAGCCTCAAAACAACCTCATCGGCGTAACATCACAAGGCGCCTTCTGACAAAGTTGGAAGTGCACGAAGACGTTAGAGCCACATTAAAGGTGCCCAGAGGGAGGGTCGACAGCCAGGCTGCCCCAAGGGTCCTTGGCCATCAGACGTTCTCTAGCAGGTTTGATAGAACCAGGAATAAAATCCTGGGGGGAAAGTGTTCCCACATAGGCTGTGTAGATTTCATTTCAATATAAGGAAAAACTTCCTTATATTGAAGGTCTGTCCAACAGTGGAGCAGCCTCCCTATGGAGCTTGTGGGTTCTTCATCTTGGGGGGGTCTCGGAGGGGGTGGGAAGCTGCCTCTCCTGCAGCCTTTCAACATCTTTGCACCTTAAAGAGGGTTAAGCCAGATGACCCTTGTGGTCCCCTCCTATGCTACAGTTTTTATTCTACGCCTCACTCTAGTAGGGACCCTTTGAGGACTGACTCTATAGCCCCGCCCGCAGAAGCCTCGTTCCCCATAATCTGCAAGGGACTTTCCTGCCCTCCGATTAGGAAACGGGGTGCACAGGGATGCGTCTCTGCTCTCCGGATCGATTCCAGCTTGCGTGTGACGGCCTCGACCCCCTTGGGTTGCTGGCGGTGGTCTTATGCATCTCAAAGAAATCGCAACTTTCCCTTGCAGGGAGTCTCTTTCTGGGCCGTTTCAAAGGATCAGACGAAGCCCCGCAGGAGGTTGAGTTTGACACGTAAAAAGCAGGAAAGGCTCATAACGCTGGGTTGCCAAAACCCACCGTCATGGGTGTAAAAATTAGCCATCTGACTCTGGTGAAATGGGAGGCTACCCTCATTGGCTAAAGCGCATGATGTGGCGCTGCAATATTGACCCAACAGAAGCCTTTGTTGAAAAAACAACCATGGAAGGAACAGTGGGAAAAGAGGGGAAGATTGGGATAGCTGGACCAGTACGACGTTATGAAGAGGCAGCGTGATGCAGCAGCTTCCTTCGAGGGGGGCGGGAAGGCTATAGAAGCAGCCCCCACCCCAGGGCCCAGTCATCCCCCATTATGTGATGCTAAGCTGACTGCTTCGGGGCAGGACTTATTCTGCGGTTGCCTCCTGCAGGCATGTTAAGCGTACACCTAGCCCTACAACATGCAGTGAACAAACCGGTGTATCACAGGCATACAAGGAGCCAGGACTGACTCCTGGTCCCTTCCAAGAGAGGCTTGTTGTCCTAGCACACCGGAGATCTCAGTGTTGTACATAAGAAATTGTAATTTAGGGAACAAAAAGCAACAAAGATGGCTAATTTTTTTATTGAAACAAGTTTGAATATGTGTATATATAGAAATATAGAAATGTATATACAAGCGATGACTGGTTTTGGAAAGAATAGCCAAGGGTGGGGGGCACTCCAAGATTATTGTATTCTTTCCTATTTTTGCATTGCTCACAAATGTGTAATAAATTTTGCTCTAAGTTTAGCCTCGTACAGAGTATTTCCTTGAAACGTCAAAGGCTGTCATGAAGACCCTCCTATGCTTAGCGCTGTTGGCTGTCCTAGTGGGGTTAGGCACACATTTTTCGAGGATGGCAAAGTGGAGTGGAAGGAGACGGCTGCTGCACAGCCCATAGAGAATTTTGCAGAGGCAAATCTGCCAGATCAACCAACCAGCGCCTACAAGGCAGGCGGCGAGATTCTCTCTAAGACCAGGGCTGTACGGGGTGTGTGGGGGTGTGAAAAGTCAACGTAGCGGCTTTGATTGGCCACATTTTCGATCCCCCCTGTGGATGCCCTGCTTAAGACCGTGCGCACACACACCCAGGGAGAGAGGGAGGAAAAGAGAGGAAAAGAAACTGCTTTACGTCATGTTTTTAAAGTAACAGGAGGGGAGTCGGACTGAACCTGCCGCTTCCCAGAGCAAACTGCGCCAGCAGCTCTCGCCCAGAACAAACGTCCCAATCAGCGACCAGGGTCCCAGTTCGGAAGGAGGACTGGACTGGAGGGGCCAGCCTCCCTCCCCGTTTGAGCGTTTTTTGCATGAGGAAAGGACAGCCAGGATGAGCCTCAGGGCAGCCCCAGGCAGTGACAGGAGGGGATCCCTTCGCCAGCTTGCTGCTAAGAGACTGGCTTCACGAACGAAGGGCATTTCCTCCTAAGCTTTGATTTCAAGGTTGATAGGCAAGGTTGCGTCTATCTGGGACTTCTCTGGAGTGGCAGAGCAGCCTGCAAGGCTCCTATTTAACCCCCGGGTATCAGGGAGAGGATGGGGCCACTCTGTGTATTTACTCACAGGAGTCCCAAATAAACAGACGACTTTTTGGCCGGAGCTGGAATCAGATCGCAGCCACCTCGCTCGCTGCCAAACACGACCTGGAATGACTTTCTGGCACGGCATCATTTCTGGCACGGCATCCAGTATGATTCAGCCCCGACGTTCTTACCCCAAGAACTCGAGGCACCTTCCGGATTCTGATCCGCCCTTCCCAGGGCACCGGGGAGATCAGCCCCGGAGCTGCGAGACCGAGGGAGGTTCCCGGTGCCAGGGCAACACCCTCAGCGTGCCCAGGCTCTTCATGCGTACCACAGGTTTCTGCTTGCCTTGGCAAGCCAATTCTTTGTTTTAAAAACATAGTGCAAGAACAAATCCTGAAGTCACTGGCATCAGCAAGCCTCCCGTGGTCTCTCTGTCCTGCGTTTGCCGTAAGGCGGCTCTTAATGAATGAATATGGAGACCTCATTATTTATTTAATCAAACACAGCTTGGCTTGGCAAAAAACCGAAGGGAAAAGAATTGGAACAGAGGAGGTGGGCGAAGGCGCTTGGCACTCGAGGATGGACCTTGAAACGTAGAAGTGGAACAGTTGCTTTCAAACTCGTTAGGTGTCCAATTTCTCTTAGATATATCCCAGGAGCAGAATTCTTGTAAGATCTACTCTGTAGACAGTGGGAAACTGCATGATTCGCTTAACAACCAAATGGTTCGCTTGAAGCCCGTGATTTGCTTAATGACCGCTGCAAACATGGTCGTAAAATCGGGTCGGATTTACATAATGACCGTTTCACTTAGCAACTGAAATTCAGGTCCCATTTGTGGTTGTTAAGCGAGGACTATCTGTATACTTTATGCCTCCTTCCACAAGCTAAATCCTATTTGAAAAAAGGTGTAGATGTGTGGTGCTTGACCCACAAAAGCTTTTGCCGTAGTTTGTGTTTGAGAAGAATCTTTGTTGGTTTGGCTGTCATAGAATTGCCTTCTGAACTGACTTTATGGCATTAAAAACATAAAATAGCCAGAGAGTTTAGTCCCGGGCACTGAAGCCACCTAAAATGCTCCAACGTGGTTCTATGTTTAGGCTGTAGTTTGATTTGCGTCCACGCACGTGTGAAATTTTACTCCACCTCGAAGGGGGAGACCCTTCAGGGTTGCTCTGCGGGAAGGGCTTTTGCAACTGCAGGCGGGTTTTGTGTCTGGCCAGTAGGCGCTGGCGTGACCTAGAAGGGCCCCGGAGCAACCACTGGCCTGGATGGCCAGGTGCCTCGGGCTGCTCCTGGCTGGGACGCCCCACCACCCAGATGGACAGGTCCAGGCAGTGAGGTCCTTGTAGGTCCCTGTAGGTGAACAAGAGAAACCTGGCTGGGCAGCCAAGGACGACGACCAGCCAGCCTGTCCTCCTAGCTTTGCCAGTCTGTCAACAGCTGCCCTTCTTTCTCCTGCAACCCAGGACTGGCATTCAGTGAAACTCCCCTTCGGCGGCCAGGATTGTTATCCTCCTCAGGTCTGTCTTTATCCAATAGTGATTTCAGTGACACGGTCGTGATTTTGCATTTCCATTTTACTTCTCCCTTTTTTCAAGATCCAGCTCCAGGTGAACAGAGCCCAGGTATGTTTTCCTCAAAAGCTCTTTGCAGAAACTACCCTCTGTATGATTTCCACCCTCTCCCAGTAAAATCTGCAGATTACCCTTGCTCTGATAACATCTGGAATCGACTGACCTCTTGACCTTCTCCTGCCTGCCCTGCAAGTAACATTAACCTAACTAATTCAGAATCAAGCCATTGCAAAACTTTAATCAGCATGTCTTTTGTTCTAGGCCTTCACCAACTACAAAGGAGGTCTCTTCTTAGATATGACCGAACCTAAAATTGCGTACTATTTAACACTGTAAAGAAAAGACAGCTGGCCTAGCACATTGCTGAAGATGCAAATTATACATCTGTTGTAAATATCACATAACGTCCTTATTAACGCAGGACCAACAGAGAGCTGTGCATATCATGAACGTTCAGTTACACAATGCCGTTTAACCTTTGAGTCCTGCTCTTACCATATTCCAAAGTTCTCACAGGCCAATTCATTTTATTTTGCATTATAAAAGTACATTAATCTTCAGAAAATGTCCTAGGAAAGCTACTTATCCAATTGGGAAGGGCTGATTACAGCAACTTATTCAAGTAGAAGGAAGGTTCTCCTATCCGCAGGTCTTGCTAATAAGTTCTTTTCTCCCCCCAACCACCTGACCGGGCCCCAGGTTTTGTCCTTTTTGTGGTATTAGCCGGCGTCCTCGGCATTGTCTTTGTTGCCATGGTAGCCCTCTGGCTGATCCGAAGGAAGAGGTAAGTCTCTTGCCCCACTAGGTCTTTGGTTGAGGCTCCCCACGGAGAACACCTTTCTGCCCCATAAGCAGACCTGATCCCCTGGGTTCACTGAAATATCCAGAAATCCTGTTCTTCCTGGGGTCCCTGCGCTTCCTACCCTTTCCTGGGTCTGAAACCAACCCCACTGCTGGCTGTTTTGACATCCCCCCATTCTGACGCCCTTTCACAAGAGGTCCCGGCATCCGGTAAGCCTTTGCACCAGGGATGCTGTCATCCCCGGCTTACAAAGGGCTGCTGTTCTTCCAAAAGGAAGAGTCGGAGAGAAGCATCAGGTGCCAGGCTGTCTGGCCAGAAGGGACAATTCCCGCCTCCACCAGAGAGGTGCCAGAGTCCGCCCTAATGAGCCTTCCCAAGCGCCTCACCTGGTCTTAAAGGAGCCCCGGCTGGCACCGGCACCTGCAGACTCAAAAGTAGAGAAGCCCTCCTGGTCTGCTTGTTCTCGTCCTTGCAGCCCCCACCTTCTGCCACTCCAGCTCAGTGAATAACAGCCCTTTGGCGTAACTGCTGATGCCCAGCTGCTGTTTCAGCCTTGGCTAACCCAGCTGTTCTGCTTTTCAGCCTCCAAAGGGCGAAGGAAGAGAAAGGGGTCATCTACAAGCCAGCGGTCACCATGGAGGCGGAGGATCTCTCCCAAGCGTAGACCTCTGCAGTGCCAAAGCTTCACGCATCCTTAAGGGCTGGACGGGCCAAGCGTTGCTCTCTCCCTTGCCCTGTTTATCGGCCACGCTGGGCTTTTCGATTCCTTGCGTGCGAAGAGGGTGCTTCTCAGGATTTGAAAGGGCAAACAGAGTCAGGTCTTAAGGGATCTCCCTCCAAAGAACCACATAACGTTTTAGGAGAGGTTCAGGCGCTTGGTTAATCTTATAGCTTCTAAATGTGAGATTTATGGATGATGATGATGATGATGATGATGATGATAATAATAATCTGCCTCAAAAAAAGATGCTCATGTTTATCTACTGAATAATTTCCTCCCCCCTCCGAAATAATTACTGCGAACATGTATTAGGAATAGATCACCAGGATGCTTAAGTGTTGATGTTAACTTCTTAGAGGCATAATGTATAGTTGAGTTATCTCTTAAGTCCCACTGATTTCAACAGGACTTACCTGTCTGCTTAATCCCCTCCATTTAAGTCTAAGATAAGCTATATCAAACGGGACTGCTAAGAAATACACGGGGGCCTATTCCCATAGGTGTAGAGTTATGGCCCATGTTCTGTACTTGGGTCTCTGGAATTGAAGACCAGGCCTCTCCGGTTTTACGAGTAGCGCCAGACTGGAGGAGGCTGGCTCAAGTAATGAGTAAAACGTAGGTCAAATGAAATACTGATACCATCTACTCTGAGATTATGGTGAACTAATATTATTTGAGGGCTAGATAAATCTTGTTTCCTTCCTACAGTGACCTATAGGGAAGTTGCAGTTTTCTACAGAAGAGTCTACTTTATTATGATAATGGAAGTCTCTTATAGATAATGTGAGGTTTTATGTATCATCATACAATAAATATTTTTATTAAGAGTTTTGTGAGTTTCTGTGTCTCTGTCTCTCTCTCACACACAAATGTACTGATAGACACCAAGTGAAATTCTATTCTTGATTGAGGGCCAGACTATATTTACACTTTGCGTTTTATGAGCTATCCACCAAGTTCCGCAGCACTTGTAAACCAGAACAGAGACTAAGACACCAAAATTGTTAGCTAAAGGTTTTCAGACCACCTCTTGGATCCCCGGAACTCCTCAGTGAGAAAAGGAATGAGGGGCAAAGATCTCCAACACATCAGCCACTCTTGGCTGCAGCTAGTCCCCTGAGTAAGCAGCTCCAATGCTCTCCAGAATCTTACCCAAAAGTAAGGGATCCGCAGTTGACAAAATCCGGGTACAGATTTCTCAAAAAGTAGAGCACGTGACAGCCACTGCTCTCCTGGTTCACTTCAGTGCAATTCGGTGCCTTGCTTACCGCTAAGAGTGCCTTAGGGGTTGAGGAGGAAGGAGCATCAAAGGAAGTCATAGATGAAATGTGCAGAGTGCACACCTAACGTCCTGCCCTTCTGGCAGTATTTCAAATATTAGAGGTGGGGATGGTGGGGAGACCTTAGGGCTTTATTTCAAATAAAATATCCGAGCCCAGGGTGTCCTTCAGAAGCTTCAACCTTCTTGAGAACGGCAAGAGCTTGCAGAAGGCCCAGAACAAATCATGGACATCTTCCACCTTCGGGTTCAGCCACCGAGGCTAGAAAGCCGGTGGTCTGCCGGAGACCTCTTTTTAGGAGGAGAAACGGTCAGGTTGGCCAGGTTTACATTCTGCTGGGGAGGGATGCAAGGGCTGCTTTTGTTACATCCTACAAGCCTTAAAAGGGCTTAAAAGGGGCGTGGTGGCTCAGCGGGTAAGACGCCAGGCTTACCCGGAAGATCGGAAGATCGCAAGTTCGGAGGTTCGAATCCCTAGCCCCGCGTGACGGAGTGAGCTCCCGCACCAGCCCCAGCTCTTGCCAACCTAGCAATTCGAAAGCATGCAAATGCAAGTAGATAAATAGGTACCACTCCGGTGGGAAGGTAACAGCGTTCCGCGCGCGTCATGCCGGCCACATGACCAGGGAAGCGTCTTTGGACAAGCTGGCTCTTCAGCTAACAAACGGAGATGAGCACCGGCCCCTAGAGTCGGACACGACTGCACAAAATGTGCGGGGGGAACCTTTACCTTTTTACAAGCCTTAAGCTTGAGAGTGGACTATATTAATAAATGAGTAACTACACATATACTTATTCTTAGCTCACCACTCAGCATGGAGAAGGGCTTCTTCAGAGTATTTCTTCCTACAACATCTCTGACCAGAAGAATTATGCCTCATGTGAATTCTTGTGTTAATCATTATCCTGGAGGTTTTGGCTGAGGCCTCAAAATATCTCAGGGAGCACTTTCTCAAGAGCAATGATGAACAGTAGCTGGACCACAAAGAGGACAGCCAGTGTTTCCATTATCAAGAAGTTACTCCAGCAGGTAAGTAAATCTACCTGCAGATCCTTGTCAATTGCAGCATCTGCTTGCAGCCCAAACTGGGCTGGAATTCGTGCTGGAATTGACATCTTTAATTTTCCTGGGATGAGCCTGAATGCAGCAGGAATACGGAAAATAAAACAGATGACCGGTTTTCCACTATTGCTTTTCGTATGTATATGTCTGTCTGTCTGCCCATCCATCCTTAGAGGAATAACTACAAAAACATTTCCACAAATACTACCCAACAGCGGGACTCCAACCAAACAGGAGGACTAATTACAGCTGGGGTTAGACCACAAACAGAGCTGCTTCCTGCAACAGAAGATGCTTGAAAGGGACCATCTATCACTATGCTGGAAAGATCTTAAGGAAACACCCAACGCACAAGGATAGTTCTGTTACTTGGCTCTTCTGGATACCAGAGTGATGGGACAAATCTCACCTTGTTGCTGTCCTTGAGGTACTAGGGCTGATCGGATGCAGCAAAAAAGGAGGCAAAGTCCAGGTTTCAGCCCTATCCTGTTTCACAGCTTTGAGCTCTACTTTGAAGGGCCCCCTAGAGCTTAGAAAGAATTATTGATAAGCAGTCATAACTCATCATTATCCAATTACAGAGAAGCCAGCCTATTTTTCAGAAGTTACTTAAATGGATTATGAATCAGCAAGACAAGTCCTTTACATCAGATTACGATTGTAATACTAACTGTAGTAATACAAAACAGACTGTCACGCTTCTCACAGGGCTTATGGAAAATACATTCCCGATTAACGTTTTATAAAACTTTTTAAAAGTAAAAACCAAATGCAAGTTTCTCCCCCCCCCAACCCTTCTTGCATCCACTTGTACTAAAAAGCATCCATAAGCAGCACTTTGTGTCTCCCTTTCATCTCTGCAAAAGGTCCAGATAATTTCTTTGTAGGATCCAGATTCAGCTTCCTATCGCGGCCAGCAACCTACCCTGGCAAGGTCACCTGCAGAGTATCCAGGAGATGGTCAGGACTGACCGATGTTTGGCTGAATCCCAGAATTCAGTCAGAGACAGACTATCTTGGACCATGAAGCTACAGTAATAATTTAGAGGTAATCAGTTTTCTTGTGTCGTATAAGCCACGAGAGTAATTAGATGGTGGCAGATATACACGAACTAAAAAAGCTTCTGCAAATAGCAGCTGTGGAAAGACCACTGAGCTGCCCCCAATGGACATTTTATACGAAGACAGTCGCCTTTATTCCACAAAGTGGGACATTCAGCAACATCTCGCATTTTCAATTCATAACCCTGCAACGTAAAGCACGAGCTAGAGCTTTTTCAAAACCCAACCAGCAACAAGCAAGCAATGCAACTGCAGAATTGAAAACACCTGAAGCACATACCATTCTCTAGGCCAGGGTTTCTCAACCTCAGCAACTTTAAGATGTGTGGACTTCAACTCCCAGAATTCCCCAGCCAACTCCCAGAATTCCTCAGCCAGTGGGCTGGGGAATTCCCCAGCAAGAGTTGAAGTCTACACATCTCAAAGTTGCAGAGGTTGAGAACCCTGCTCTAGGCAAACGCAGGCTTTGCAGTCCTTTTCCCCCAGCCAAGGTTTAAAATACACATTTGCATTTTTTTTAGGATTTAACATATGGGTAATGCTTTTCAATTGTGTAAAAATAATTGCTTTCCAATGTCTTTCTGCTTCAGACTGACTCTATTTCATATGCCAAGGAAATGTTACGAATTAGCAGAACAATAATATTAACTACCTAGGAAATATTGTGGCAGCTAACCACAATTCACTTTTGGAGCAGGCAGAAAACCAATGTCCAACGAAGTCAAAAGTCAAAAGAAAAGTGTAACGTGGCCAATGAGGATGAAAGAGAAGCCAAGAGTGGCTACTAGTAACAAGTGACTTTCCTTTTGAGGAAATTCATCCTTTTTTGAGAAAGCTCTCACGCCACAATCTGGACTTTGCGGTTTTGCCTTTTGCTTGCAGGGTCAACATGCCGCAATGTTTCAAAACAACCCTGTGGGAGAATGGTACCTGAAACTCAAAGCAAAACAAAAGAAAAGCTTATTTTGTTGCCTAAATAAGAACCACAGTGTGTGTGATATACACACTATTTACATACGCTACTGCAAGACAGCCTGGGAAATGGAAGCCCAAGGACCATGGCTTGCAGAATGTGGCACGACTGGTTAAGCTCATCCACGGCCCGGTCTACAAGCCGTCTACAAGCCACCGTGGCCAGGTTCCGTCGCAACCTAATGGCACTATGATTGAAAGGGAGAGCAGAACCACACCATGCAGTGCTGGGAGAGGAGGATAGTCCTAACGCCAGCCGAGTGGCTGCGCTGGTGCTCTGCTGCCCCCTGGTGGGCTCCAGGTGCCTGCCGGTCGGTCGGTCGGTCTGCCCAACAGCATCCCACAGCCTTGCAAGCAGGCCTCTTGGGATGGCCACTCCCGTGTACCTCCGAGACACGCAGAAGGCCCCACGCGAGGGACGGCGGAGGAAGAATGCCGTAGGCAACCTGGTATTGTCCAGGTGCTTTGGACTTCAGCTTCGGAGAGCCTAGCATGGTACGGGCCAAGATGGCGGACCAGGGCTGGGGAGACGCACGTTCTGGTCCACCCTCATCCACGGAGGCTCACCGAGTGACTTTGCGGCAGCCATTCACTCTCAGCCCCACCTTTCTTCCCAGGCTGCTGCAGGGGGGATGAAATGAAGGGAGATTCCCATCAAGCTGAACAAACAAAAAACCCTCTTCAGCCCCAGGACAAGAATACAGGAGTCCTGGTCTCAAAATGTGGACTGGCGGCTATCTGGATGCCCATCCCTGTCAAGGGACGGGTCAAGGCGCCCCATTCAGAACTCTGAAGACAGGGGTCCGGCAGAGATCAGCGGCAGCGATTAAATGTGCTCTCGAGCATCCTGGGCGGAGGACGAAGCTGCCTGCAGCCAGAGCCGAGTACCGAGCTGTAATTCAGGCTGCCTCTGGACGGGCATCGGGGCGCCCTCCAGACGTTCATTTCCAACTTAAGGGGTGGTCATCATGAGGGCACATCTGGCCACTTACAGCTCCCACCTCTTTATGTTGCCATGATATAAATTGGTGGTGCGGCCACACTCAAAGAAGTATTTGGCTCCGGCCTCTGCACCTAACAACGGCCGTCGTTGACCTTGGCAAAGCGCAGAGACAGACAGCCCGCAGCTAAACGCATTTAGGGGGCGATCCTCCTACGCACTGGGGCGGCACTTCCTGGGCTCTTCAAGATAACAAGACACAGGATGGACGTGACAAAGGTGCACAAAACTATGCCCGGGGCTGGAAAAAACAGACGAGCCCTCGTTATTGGTGTCTAACCATGGTTTGACCAATAATTCACAATTATTTGGGCTCACACGGCATACCACAGGCAACCTGATCTATGGATGGCTTTTTGGCTTGGCTACCTTGGAGTGACAAGGCTGGTGGCTGCGTCTCATCTCAAATCATATGTTATAGAAATCAAATAAATGAATCTCGCCAACCTAGGGTGGCCTTGAAAGAGCTAAGCAGGGCCAACCTGCTAGATATAAAGAACGTCCTTGACTACATGGTGTGTGTATGTATTTCATACAAAAACTGAACCCTTAATTATATAATTTTATTTGAGATGCACATCGTTATAAAATAATTAATAATTCACTTGAAATAACACCCCTCCCCCCCTTTTTTTACACAGGATCAGTACACGGTTAATGGAAAAGGTACTTACAAGCTCTCCACATTACCTACAGGAACTCTTCCACGTTAGGGCTTTGGAGACAACATGTTTCACAATGGTGGAATAATTCTAGGTAAAAATTAGTCTATTTTGGATCATGCAGAATTAGTATATTGCATTAAATGTCATTTGCACATAAAAATATCTGTAAGGCCATAGGAATGCACTAACATTTTCCAGAAGCTATGTAACTTTCCTGAAAATTGTGAATTGATTTACTCTGGAATGTAATTTATTTTGATTTCTAAAAATTAAATCATAACATTAGAATATGGCAATATCAACACAGAGATCTAGTCTAACTGACCTTACATTTTCCATTTCAGCATTTCTCTAATTACCAAATCCTTTGTCCATTTTAACTGCAATCAAAAGCCTCGCAAGCCGTTAACCAAATGAACGACAGACACATTCAAAGCAACAGACCACGGCGGCTACCAGTCGTAATGGGTTTTATTCTTTCACATCTGAAAGTAAGACACGGGAAAGCACTTGGTACATGTACATACCCCATTTATTTAAAAAAAAAAGCTGGCAAGTATTATACAAGTATTATACAGAGGACGTAAGTTCAGAAGAGGTTTTTTTCCTATTGTCACATGCAGCACAGGAGCCTGAAGGTGTAACCGGATGGGCAATACTTAAAAATCTTTAAAACTGTAAGAAGCCAAGGGAGAGGAGAGTGGTGCGATGAAAGGACAGGCTGCCTGTTTCCCATCTGCCTTCCCTCTCTGGGACGGGGGCGGTAAGCCGGAGACGGGTGAAGGAAAGGGGAAGACCCCGGGCTGTTCCGTTCTTGGAAAAGCCGGAACAGTCGTCCTTGGGTCTTGCAGGGAACAAGGTCCGAGGCCTCCACCTTGAAGGAGGGCCGGAGTTCCAGAGTCCAGACCACCGGGATGTGCAGGTGCCGCTCAAAACTACCAAGGTTTGGCTTCGGGGGGGGGGGGGACTCCTTTGCACGTGGCTTGGTCTGCTCGAGCAGCCCCACCGCCGCTGCTCGAGCGCTTGGCCAGAGCCTTCGCCACCAATCAATCCACTTGCATGGCCTTTCCCCAACCGGCTGCCCGTCAGATGTGCTAACCTGTGGCCAGCGTGGCCCCGCTGGCCTTGGGTGATGGGAACCGTCCCCCAGCACATCTGGCGGGCCACAGGTTGGACAAGGAAGACAAGGTGCAACAGATCTCTGTTTGACAAGCTTTCTCTACAGCAAAGCCATTGTGAGAAAAATTCAGCGGGCACCTGCGGGCACCTGCGGCCCTTAATGCGGCTGCAGAGGCTGTAAGACTAAGGCTGTTTTCAGGGGACGGTCTCTTAAAAAAAGTCCAGCAGGGAAGAAATAATTCTGTCATTAAAGAACTGACAGGAACAAAACCTAAACTTTTTAACGTTATAAAGGAAAGTTAACTGCGCGTTATTCTTACGACACCAAGCTTAAAGTGAAATTCCTATGGTCTTACTCAAATTATGTACACTGTAGCACAGCTAGAAGTAAGAAAATAGCATTTTTTTTAATAAAACAGAGTAGATACCCCAGTTTGCTGCTGCTTCAAAAAGCACTTCATGACATCTCAACTAGTTGCAGGCTCTGCCGGGGAGACGTTCTCGGAGACGGAGCGTTCGCGTGCGGAGCCAAAGATGTGGAAGAGAAATGCCAACCGAGAGGAAAAGCAGAGGAAAGGAAATGGGCACGTCGGTTTTGGTTTCAAGACAGTCCTGAGAGAGAGGCTCCACGATCAGCGGCGACTAAAGGGTGGACACGCCCTGCAAGCGCAGCCCCCCGTCTCAAAGAAAGCGCTTCCGCCACTGAACGCAGACGTTTGGCCGAAGGGGGAAGGAGGCAAACGCGCGTCTCGCTGCCCGACGCTCCTGCCCTGTCCGCCCCGGGAAGCACCCAGGGGCACCGCAGCCCGTTCCTAACAGAGGAGCCGAAGACAGGGAGACCCGTGTTTGCAGCTCCGCAAAGGCATCCCAAGAATAAGAACGATGCCGGTGCTCAACACTCAGAAATGAAATACTGTGAAGGGTGTGGCGGATGAGGCGGCGGAGCTAGCGGTTACCGTGTGCCCGGTCCCGGGTTTGGCACGTCAATGAAAGTAAAGCACCTGTTTCAAAGGAGTTCGGTGGCGGCGAAACACACCGAGCCCGGAAACGAAAAGGCAGTTCAGCTGCGGTCTGCATTAAAGCTCTGAACCACGATCCGTGTCTTCGCGATCCAAGGGAAGTCCTCATCAAGCCATCGCCGTCTTATGGATCGGGACCCCATCTACGCCCCCTACGCGGGCATCCTCCATCGGCGTCCAGAGGGCCGCTGCACTTAATGCAGGGGGGGAAACCAGGTTATCTGATTCAACCGGATGCACCGAGAAACAGAAGTGAAGCCTTAGTAGAGCCAGATTAAGGTACGAGAGGAGATGCTGTGAGTAGTGAGGGAACGGTATCTGTCCACGGGGCCCAGAAAAGAAACGTCCTGCGTTCAGAACAGCAAACTCATTTTGAAATACACAGGGTTGTATATTTGTTAAACAATCTGAACCCATTACGGTTGCACTATCCTATTGGCATCCCTGGGGGAAAAAAGAGCTCAGAACATATTCCAGGCCGACATGTGCCCAACGTACACGGGCCCCCGATTCCCAAGGGCGTCAAGGGCCGTTTCCCCTTCCCGGGGCCGCAGGGTCCACGGACCCTTCGGTGTTCCGGCCAGCCGCCCTTCTGGACCGGATGCCAGCGATTTGCACTCCAAGGGACTGTGAGCGAGTGGAGGGGGGCTGCCGTGTCAGATGGGAGGGGGTCCCCCAGCCCTAGAGGCCCTGCCTGAACACCCCGGTGCTGTGCCCGGGGAGGGCAGGATCACGCCCCGGATGTCGGCAGGCTTTCAACAGGGATGTTTGCAGCCGCCGGAAAGGAAAAAAGAAACGGACAAAGCTTGCAAGGAAGGCTTACAAGAACCAACCAACCACTCTGTGCATATGTGACGCGGCCCTAACATGCAACGAAGGACTAATACAGATGTGCAAAGAAGATACTCGGCAGCTTTTGAAGCAGGCAGTGAAACAAAGGAAACTGAGCTCCAGCACGTGGGAGTCTCTCTCTCTCTCTCCACTTCACGGCTTCCGTTTCTCAGAAGGCAGAGCCTGACGGTGGCGGCCAACAGAGCAAATCCGGATCCGTTCCCTGTTGGTTGAGCGCGTTCGATGTTCAAAGAGAGCCCTCAGCAGCAGCCGGGCAGTAACAGCTCTGAGGCTGGGGGAGCCTGTGCTTTCAGAGAGGCAGGAAAAGATTTTTTTTTTCTAGGTATGCTGCAGTCTGTTATGAGGAGTTCATCAAAGCAGCGTGCACCGGAAGAAGCTGCTCTTCTTCGACCGGTTCTCTGTTATTTTCACTGGCCCGCTTGCGCCCGCTGCAAGGTTGTCGTTCTGTGGAGAGACGTGAGAACAAAAACGAGGGCAGTATTATTATGAGCAAAGGTAGGGGGCTTTCCCGGAAAATGCCCTCAATTCCAAGGAAAAGTGCCTAAGAAGTCTTGCTCTGTCTTGCAGAGCACTGTGAATTCGAGCAATTATTTGTAGGTTTCTTTTCAAACTCTGCAGGGACACCGGGTGGGTTTTTTTTTTTTTTTTTACTCTATTGTTAACTTTTTTCTTTTTTTGAAATAGGAGTGAAGTGTAATTCAAATGAAATTCAGAAAAATATCAGGGGTTTGGAAAGTACCCAAACAAACGTTAGATGCATTTTAATGAAAACAGGCATGGAAAATGCTTATGCAAATCTCAGTCAGGCATGAGGAAGTCCCACTTAATTATGCTTCCTGCACAAGGATTCTGGAGTTTGCCTTTTGTATTATTTGGCAGATCGGGGAACAATCCGGGGAAAAAAATTACATGCTTTAGTTAAACAATGAAGTGAAAAAGATGATGAGTTTTTGTCTGTTCACGGTCACCCTGGGACATTTTGGTATTCGGGGGGAAATCAAAAGGAGGGTGACCCTTGACCTGAAGGACAAGGTGGAAGGCGCAGTCCAGCACCCCTTTTCCGTGCCACTTTTTGCCACTATTCCCACGTTGCACGAAGGGCCGTGCAGGAGATCTTGCTGAGATGTTGTGCAAGAGCTTCAACCTGATCCTCACCTCCAGTGTTTGGCAAAAAACTATCCTCTGGACAGTTTCCTAACAGTAAGCAAAGCGACGATTTTCACGGGCTGATTAGAAGAGCTAAATGCTGCCAAGAGTCAAGCTAGGCCTCTGGCGAAGCAGCACGTGCTCATCGAAACGGCTTGCTAGCATAGCCCCGAGTTCGGATTCCCCTGCTGGCAATCCAAGCTGACCTCCTTCAAGAAGCACCTGCAGAGCCCCAGAACTTAAAGCTGTAATATCTGAGGCACCTGTCATGGACCTGCATTTTGCGAATCGCATCTAGAAAGTTTGCAACGTCTTATTCTCCTTTATTTGCATTTTTGCCTTGCAAAGGGAGCACTGGGCCATGAACGAAAACGGGTTCCCACCAGGGCAGCTCAAGGCACTCTGACCAGTTACAAGCCCTGCAGCTTGTCCGTTGCACAACCCGAGAGGCACCTGGGCAGGAGGCTGCTTTTGAAGATGCGGGATCGAATGTAATGTAATGGGTTCAAAATGGGCATTTTGGCTCAGACCATGGTGAGGAGGGCCTTTGTTTTCAGGCTGTTTTGATTCAAGTTCGCTCTGCGCCCCAATGCTGTGTCTGGCTCCCTCTCGTGCTGAGGCATGGAGGAGGACTATAAACGTCTGATGTTGCTCAAGGGGTGTTATTCACTCAAATGTTTCAGAATGTTGCTCACTGGCCTCTTCCCCCCGGACAACTGAGCCCCCAAGGGTTGAATGCTCCCCCACGGCCATGGGCAGACGGTCCCCACCACCTGTCCCGGCTCCTGTCTTGGCAGGACCCTGTTCCTTCCCTATTCCGGTTGCACACAGCCTTGAATGCACGCGGGAAAGGTTTGATGATACGCCTACTTAATGAAGCAGAGCAGCTGGTGGAAGCGGTTGTGAGTGGAGGCTGACGGTGCGGCTGATCGGTTGTAAACCTTTGCTAGCTTGTTCGACACCTGGGATATCAAGTTTACAGGTTTGCAGCTTACAGCTATATCAGTGTTATTTTCACTGTGAATGTAAATATATATCACAGTGTGTACTGATTTTATTGCTTCTGTGTAATTTTAACTCTCTTTGGAATTTTACATATGGTTTTAAATAGGGGTTTATTGTGCTTTATTGTTGCAATGCAATTTTGTAGTCCGACTCTTTTTATTGTTCTGGTCACTGATCGAATAAATCTTTGCCTTGCCAACTGTTGCTAGTTTTTGCGGCTGGACTGCACCCTGGCGGGGGGTGCATTACCTAAGCTTTTGTTTTCTTGCCAGGGGGTGGGAGGGGAGGGGCTCCTGGAGGCCCTGCTCAGCCTCTCCAGCGACCCCAACCCCTCCAGAGCTTGACAGCCACAGGGCCAGATGCTGCCCCTTTAGGAAAAATCTCGACTGGCTGTTAAGCCATCCCTTTAGCCGCCTGGCCAACCACCCCTGCACAGTGCAGAAGATACACCAATCAGGACATATTGATACCAAGAGAAACCAACCATTTTCCTGTTGAGTTTTGTCATAATATCCCGTGCAAGGGTGAAGAAAGCCTGGAACAAAGAGAGAAGATATGATGAGATCTATGAGATCCGAACAACTGACTTTATTTTGTTTATTTTATTTAAATTGATCGGCCGCCCAGCTCCAGTGGACTTCAGATGATTACATCTGAGTGCAAGATGACGTCTTTTGGGGGAAGACAACCATTACGCTTAAACTGCCTCTCTCAACTTTTTGAGCTATGAATTCCAATCCAGAAATCACTCTGCCTCTTCAAATATCCCTGCTGGCGTTCCACCCTTGCCAGATATGGGTCGCAACATTTTTATCCCAAGAGTGGGTTGCTAAGGAGGGCCAAGGAGGGTCTTGCACGTGGGCACCGCCCCTGCTCTCCAGAAGGCAGGAGCCCTGCAAAAGGATCGAGGGATCTGCTCTCTACCGCGCGAGACCCAAAGCGAAACAGGATGGAGCCCTTCCCGCAAGGTGGCTACGATCCCCTTTCACTTTCTGCCAGCCCTTGGTAAGACTCTGGACGCTGCCTTCTCCCAGGGCAAGGGCAAAGGCGGCCGCCAGGGCGACAGGGGAAAAGCTGGGCTGACTCTCATCACCGACTGCCTCCTTTTGGCCAAGAGCTTCTGCGTGCAGAACCGAGTCTTTGCCGCAGAACGACAGGCTTCCCCGTCGCTAGGCCAGCAGCACGGAGGCCCTGGGATGCTTTAGAGGCAGAACGACCGGGGGGGGGGTTGGTTCCTGCTCCCCCTCACTGCTCTAGACGTCGTCTTCACTGCTACAGCCCAACCCACTGCTGGCGCCTACGTTGCACTTACCTCTTCCACGTTGATGCTGGACTTCGCACTTGTTTCCAGGAATTTGATGCCATAGTCAATTGCTAACTGCAATATTAAGATTTCAACAAGCAATCAGATTCAGTGATTTCATCATCAGCTGCCAGCTTTAAGCTGAATAATTGGCAAGTGTTAACGCAAGTTCTGACAACTGAAGCTACGACATTCTTTAGCTGGGGAGCAAGAAAACGTGTCTGCAAAACTGCTTCCACATGAAGGCAAAAACCAGGAGGAGTCCGGCGGCACCTTTTCCAACTGACTAATTTTATGAAAAAGCTTCTGCCTTTTAATAACATTAGTCAGTCAGCAAAGGTGCTACCGAAACCCTCCTGATTTTTTGCCACCACAGACTAACACGGCCACCCTCCTTTCACACGCAGAGGGCACGTTAATGAGCTTCCCTTTCACAGTCTAAAATTTCACCCTCTCAGGGCCCAACCAGACGACCAAGGGCAGATGGGCCCTGGAAACGGTCAGATGGAGAAGTCCTGATGCACGTGCCTTAAAGAACGTCAGTTTCTAGCCTCTGAATTTGGCTACTGCCTATTAATTTGTCTGTTTTTTGGGGGTCTTTGGTCCGTCATTTAAAACTCAAATCTGTCTCCAATTGTATTAATATTTCTTTTTTGTGCTCACTGACTGTCATCCCTACTAAAGGTAAAGGTAAAGGTTTCCCCTGCACAGTCGTGTCCAACTCTAGGGGCCGGTGCTCATCTCCGTTTCTTAGCCGAAGAGCCAGCGCTGTCCGAAGACGCTTCCGTGGTCATGTGGCCGGCATGACGCATGCAGAACGCTGTTACCTTCCCACCGAAGTGGTACCTATTCATCTACTTGCATTTGCATGCTTTCAAATTGCTAGGTTGGCAAGAGCTGGGGCGAGTGCGGGAGCTCACTCCGCACGCAGGGCTAGGGATTCGAACCTCCGAACTTGCGATCTTCCGATCAACAAGCCTGGCGTCTTACCCGCTGAGCCATCACTACTACCCCGCCAAAAAACCCAAAGTGTGTGGTGCTAGTTATAATTCACTAAGGTTTTTAGTAATGATGGATCCATTCTAGTAAAACCAGAAATGACCACGTTTTTCTAAAACAAGCTGAAAGCGAATTCTGAGCCAACTAAAGGACCTCTGAAAAATTCACCTTCTTCATCCATCTTTGGCACTCCTTCACACAAATGTAAAGGAGCAACATCACCTCATCAGTTTGTGTGTGTGTGTGTGTGTGTGTGTGTGTGTGCGCGCGTGCACACGTGTGTGTAGAAGGAAACTCTATCCCCTTGGGCCAAAACTGGGTTCTCCACACCCCAAATTTGCTCTTCTTTCCCCAATCTGGTGGCTTTCGGATGGGTTGGGCCTCAATTCCCATCATCCACACCCACGGGGACAACAGCTGGGTGGGATGATATTACAGAGTGGATGTTGAACACCTGTGGAAACTAAGTTGAGAAAGACGGATTCAAGGTAAATTCTACCGGGTGAATTTGTCAACCAGCAAATTAAGCCTGTGGTCTGTTTTCAGACAAAGTCGCTCCACTGATGCTTGCCTGAATCATTGTGGGGAAACTGCTTCGTCAGAGACCGTCCCAAATGAAAGCCGAAATCAGGTATTGAAATGTACTTGGTCTACTGTAGCCATTCACTCTCTCCCTCCCAAGAAAAAGGCAACTCAAATATTAAAAACTCACGTCCCCCAAATGACCGGTTTCGCAAGATTTACCTTTTCTCCTTTTTCCTTCGAAACTTGCCTTTTCTCATTCATGTCACATTTGTTGCCCAGGATCATCCTTTCTACATCTGAAGAAGCATGCTGAGTGAAAGGGGGGCGGGGGGGAGAGAGAAACCGGGTTAAGAGGAGCAGCTTCACAAAGCTGTAATGTTCTGAACCCGAAGCACTTAGAGGGACGGGGCCCCGGCCCACTTCCTGTCCCAGAAGTCTTCCCCGAGGCTGCGCTTCGCAAAGCCCACCCTTTCAAACTCTGCTTTGCTCACAAGCTGCTGGTGAAAAGAGCGCCGACGGATAAACAAAGCTTCAGAAATAAGAGGAGAGGAAATGAATG
This sequence comes from Charina bottae, assembly GCA_023362775.1. Lineage (NCBI taxonomy): Eukaryota > Metazoa > Chordata > Lepidosauria > Squamata > Charinaidae > Charina > Charina bottae. Next base: position 23,413,927 of record JALMGJ010000010.1, on the reverse strand, counting down.
AGGCTTTAGCGAAAACTGAGCAGGACTCCTGCCAACAGGAGAGGAAATCTGGAATGCCACGGCCTAGAGAAAAACGGAGACAACGGCCAGCCGTGGAAGTCCAAGCACAGAGATGCTGCAGACCCAAACTGCGAGTCCCCCTTTGTATCAGCTGTTTCTTGTTTTTTATCTTTGTCCCACAGAGGAAAAAAAAGCTCTGTGATGGTCACCCTCCGCCCGTCTCTCCCAACAGTCAACCTGTGTCCCCTCCCCTGCCCCTTTGGGTGTGTTTCCTACATGGGACCCTGCGAATGCTCCTCATTTTGTGGCTGGAAACCTTGAACCCTACCTTGGATCAAGGGAGTTTCAGCCTCATGTCTCATTTAACGCAACAGCTCTTCTGATCATTGTGTAATTAAAGTGACATATGACTTAGGGCAGGGTTTCTCAACCTTGGCGACTTTAAGATGCATGGACGTCAATTCCCATGCTGGCTGGGAATTCTGGGAATTGAAGTCCACGCATCTTAAAGTCGCCAAGGTTGAGAAACTCTAACTTAGGGACTGTATTTCGATCTAGGTGCAAAATTTCACAACTTGCTAGCTAAGGAAAGCCAGCCGTCTCCCTCTCAGGCATACCTACCTCTTCTATGTTCCTTATCCAGTTTTTAATATTGTCAAAAGACTTTTCATTGGTGATATCGTAAACCAGCATTATCCCCTATGGGAAAAAAGAGCACAGCCGTCATCAAACAATTCCCTTTACACTTCCTACTCCTCAAGTTCAAACAGGAGCAATGGAAGCACTTCTACCGCGCCTCCCATCTCCGACCTGAATCCATTTAATCAAACGTAAATTCTTTTGATGAGAAAAATAAAATCCCAATTAGATATTATCACACAATTACACACAAACCAGAGTCCAGTCAGTCAAAGCCCCGTTTTCTCAATGCATTGTTCTTACAAGAGCGTAGCCACAATAGATCTTTCTATGTCAATTAAAATAGGCCTCATTCTTCAAATATCTCTATCTCAACTACTGACAACGAGGTTTGTTAATTGAGATGTTCATCGCAAACTGAAAAGCCACCTACTTTCTGTCAAAACGTCTAAATACTCAAGAGGGCCGGGTTTTTTTTAAGGCTGCAATTATTGCCTTTCAGACCCAGTCAGCGCAAATACGCTACGAGCCTCCTTTCGTTCTGTGGCAGCAACTTCATAGATCATCTAGTTCGGCCTCTTGGTTTTAGTCCAAGGTCCCTGGCAAGCCCACAGGAAGGACCTGAGCAGGACGCCTCCCCTCCTGCTGTCCTCCAGCATCTTTCCATCATCAGCCCGATCCTCCCCAGCCCGGCCTCCTTCAGCTACGGCTTTAAAGCCCACGGCCACCCCGCTCTCCACAGTTCCAACTCTGCCCCATCCCACTGCGAGGAGTCTGGCTTCCCCTCAAAATCCGCCCCAGCTTTCCAGGAAGCGAAAGTCCGGCTGCTTAAGAGCCGCTCTTCCCCATCCCAAACTCCTAAGCTCTACGCCCTCCTCTGAAGACACAGCTTCTGCTTAAACCCGGCAGCCATTTCTGATTTTTTGTTTTGTTTTGTTTTGATCTGCTACTTCCCATATTTGGTCAGGGAGAAAGTCAGCAGCTGTAAACAGCCACTCAGCCACTTCAGCGAGGTGGCCAAGCACTTTAAATGTGCCGCAGTTACAGATCTCTTGCGTTTGTTTCCCCGCCCTGTAAATTCTGCTGCTTGCGAAGCCTCAACTTTTCTTAATGACCTTATCGGCCTTTGGGAAAAGGGGCTTGAGAAAGAGAGGCCCGAGGCTCTTCCCCTCCTGGGCAAGCCCACAAGCGATCCGGCTGCTGTGGGAAATGGGCTGCGGGTGAGTTTAGGTGAAGTGACAGCAAAGACACACTGGGAAAGCACACTCACCATGGCACCTCGGTAATACGCTGTCGTGATCGTGCGGAATCTCTCCTGGCCCGCGGTGTCCCTGAAAACCAAGGCATATTATGAAACAGGATGGGGGGGGGGAGAGGGGAATTCAGTGCTTCACCCACTTCCCAAATACCCGCAAGACCTTTAACAACGCGTAACTTTCAGCTGAATACTGGCACAAAACTCTACGCACGACCTGGTTCGAATCCTGCACTGGGCCAAGAGCAGGACTGGGAACCCAGCCGAGCCGCAGCCCCGCTGCCAACCCCACCTGAGGGTCGGGCAAGCCAGGAGGTCCCAGAACGCAGCTTGCAGGTCAACCCTGGCAGGTCGAGATGGAAACAACGGACCCCTTTCCCGGCGTTCAGCCTCATGCACGTTCTCTCTGGTCCGTCGGATTTCCATTAATTTCCCGGATTTCCCATCCGGGCCCTTTCGGATGCCTTGGACAAAGCCCAAAAGAGCCGAGAAGAAGGCCGAACTTCTGCTCCACCCAAAGAGGCGAGCTTCATTACGCCAGCCCAGCCCAGAATGCCCTGTCAAATTACTGCCACCGTTGCCCCAGGGTACTAATTCTTCAAAGATACTTTTTTACATAGGGCTTGAGAGGGGAAGACCAATTTATTGGCGGGCACATTTCGGGAACTCACACTTGTATCTGGAGGCCAGCTGTGTTCTGATCACTTACCATATTTGCAGTTTGATTTTCTTCCCATCTAGTTCTATTGTTCTGATTTTAAAGTCAATTCCTAAAAAAAAAAAAAAGTAGGGAAGTTTAAATCAGGGCTCTGTTCTGTCTTGCTGAGACAATCTCCCGAGTTTAGAACTAGCAAAGCACTTTCAGAATCAAACCCACTCAAATCTCCACAACCCTTATTAAGTGAATTCCGGTAGAAATATTCCAAAACAAAAGTCACTGCTTAAATTAACAGTGCCCCCCCGTTCCCTTGGGGGTATAAAGAACTCAAATGAAACCACAGCTCCACCTTGCCCAATACGCCTGCTTTTCAGCAAGCGGGGAATTTTTTAAGCAGAGATGCAGCTCGGCCCACAAAGACGTTCTTGTCTACAGACAGTGAAGAGAAGAGTACAACTCTTCAGATACAAAAGGAATTTTGGATAATCCCCCAATGCTCAGCTGGTTTAAACATCTCACCGGGCACCGTAACACAGCAAGAGCGCCCGGTGAACTGATTCCAGCGTGGGGCTCGCTGGAGTTTTGTTTTGTTTCTTTTTCTTTCAGGGCCACGATGGGAAGTCTGGCTAAAGCCTGCAGCTCTTTGCAAGTGGCTGTAATGAGCTGCCCGCTGACGCCTCCTCTGCTTCCTCCCTTCAGCAACAGGAAGTGGTGAACCGCTGCATCCATCAGCAGCGCAGGTCTGCTGACTGGCTGCGACTTCCTGAGGAACATAAGCCCCACGACGTACAGAAGAGCTTAAAGGTCGAGGCATGCAGCAGCTTGTCTGTTTTCTTCTTCTGTTCCACCAGCAAACAAAGGCTAGCACACTGCTGCTAAAACGGAGCGTCTGGATGTGTTGCTGATGAGCCACTAGAACAGTGTTTCTCAACCTTGGCCACTTTAAGATGGGTGGACTTCAACACCCAGAATTCCCCAGCCAGCCATGCTGGCTGGGGAATTCTGGGAGTTGAAGTCCACCCATCTTAAAGTGGCCAAGGTTGAGAAACATTGCACTAGAAGAAGGCCTCATTTTAAGGTGAATGCAAAGCTAAGGTCTCAGCTGGCCACCTCTCCCAGGGCAGTTCCAAACTCTGATGGCCTGCAATGGGAGTCTGACAGACAGACAGACAGGGAGCAGAATTAACGTGTCCGCCGAGAAGAACGCACATGTTTCTCTCTACAGCAGAGCTTTCGAAACTGTGTGTCGGGACAGGTTAGTGTGTTGGCTGCAGTGTTTGGGTGTGTCGCGGCTGCTGCCGCCTCCGAGCCCTGCCAGGATTCTGTGCAGGTCCTAGTGCCTGCCTTGTGCCCTGCTGCCTCCAAACCTGCCGTGATTCTGTGCAGCTCCTAGTGCCTGCCTTGTGCCCTGCTGTAAGAGTGTGTCGCAAAATGATGCATGTCTAAAAAGTGTGTCACCAACATGAAAAGTTTGGAAAGCTCTGCTCTACAGATCCTAAGCCTTCCAAGTCCAGAACAGCAGATTCTACCCGAAACACAGTAGAAAGGTCCCGCTAAGCAGGTCCTCTCTCGTGCATCCAAAACCTAAACCCCAAGGAGTCAAGCGCTTCTCCAGCTTTGACTCCGCAAACACCATCTGCCTAGCGGTCTGAAGCTGGACACCCCATGTCAGGACGCCACCTGAGAAACAGGACTCCAATGGGCCCTGGACAAAAGCGGCTGAAGTAGGCTACGACGCGGATGGAGGGATGAGAGGCAAAAGAAGCCCAAACTGATCCCACGGCAAAAGGGGTCCAGCCCTGCTGAAGGCAATCTGGACAGCAGAGGCGAACAGCTGGACTTCTGCAACGAGTCTTATATCAGCCAAGCCTGCTCTGAATTAAGCAAGATTAATACCGAGTCTCTTTCGTAGAACAGAATGCCTACTGTCAATTGGGGTAAAGTTAATGTTTCCTGTGAATGAAGCTCAACTTCTGGCAACTTCATAGACAAGGATATGACTTTTCTTAGCAATAATATGGGAGCGGTTTGTCACTGCCATTGCTTTCTTCCAACATTTTTAAAAGTTCCCAGCCGAGTCTACAGCTTTAGGATTCCTGGTGGCCTCCCGTCCAAGGACCACATTTGCCTGGGTGTGTGCGTGCATGTGCCTTGCTGATGTCAGCAGTGAGCATGACATTCCCGGTGTTTGAGGTGGCGTGAAAGGCCACCCACGATAATCAGCAGTGGCACCCGCCCTCTGGAATATTCTGCCCCTGGAGGTGAGGCAAGCCCCCACACTTATGACCTTCCGAAAGCAACTGAAGACCTGGCTCTGCCACCTCACTTGGGATGGGAAGAGTGACAGCTCCTCATGGGGATGGCTTGCGCCATAGAGTTCTTTTAAATATGACATCAGAGCCTCTTGGGTTCTATATATTTTTTATTAACTTAACTTATGGTTGGTTATATATATTGTTTATTGTATTTTATATGTTTTTATATCTTTTAATTGCTAACTTGTTGTAAACCGCCTAGAGTCCCCTCTGTGGGGGGAGATGGGCGGTGATATAAGTTGGAGAAATAAATAAATAAATAATCGTGGGTGGCTCTCCTTGACACCCACTATGAAATCCTTGGCTCTCCTGTTCTGCAGCCACATAGGTGGGTTTCTCTCTAACCCCTCCTCACCACCTCGATGTGCTATGGATGCTCTCTGGAAAAGAGCTCAAGGACAACAGGGAAAAAAGGGATGGAGCCATGACTTTTCTCAGCACTGAAAAGAAACACTGCTTACATGAATAGATTTCACACAGAGCAACTTGCAACATGAACAAAGACACACTTCTATGGGAGAAATGCAGGTCAAGGAACGACAAGTTGCTCCCCGAGTTGGCTTCTTGCAGCATCATCCTTCGCTTTGCGTTTCCCCACATAGCAGTACCGGACTCTTCTGCGTTGGCTAGTTGGGAGGGGATCCCTACGTTCCCTTTCTGGCCGTCATACCGAAAGTCCGTTTTTTCCACTCACAGATATAACCATTTACTTTCTGCTTAGTCCTTTACTGCAAACAATTTACTTTTTATTTCCAGTCTGCAGATCAGCAAGCCTGTCAATAATTACTCACTGCTGTTTTTAAAGCCACAGCTAAACAGAAGAGGACACACCAAAGATCCCGGAACAGAAGTTTCATCCGTGCAGGATACAGGCTTTCTACCTGCCTGGCAGCTAATAAAAATCAGGCCAATAAACAGAGGAAATGCACAACGGGACGGCAACTGACATAAGAGGAGGAGAGTAGTGTTGGTCTGCGGTTTTATTAAAAGATGTAAGTTTTTGTGAAGTGCAGCTCCCTTCATCAGACACACAGAGTGGCTTAATCGACGTCTGATGAGGGGAGTTGCAGCTCATGAAAGCTTACGCCTTTTAATATAACTTGTGAGTTGGAAAAGGTGTTACCAGATTCCTTCTGATTTTTGCAACTGACGTGAGTATCAGTAAGACTCTGGGGAGGATGACTTGCATGTTTCAATTATGCTCTGAAAAGTTTCAAATACGCCGAATGCCACAGAAAGGATCGTTTCATTGGCTTTCCAGATAGTAACCTCTGTCATGCCAAGTTGTTGCATGCACATACAGGTCTTTGGGGGGGAAAGTACAGAGCAGTATAAATACAGCAAGTCCAACACTAGAAGACACCTTCCATTTAAATGTATATGCTGCAAGGAGCAGACAGCCCCCTTCACGTATATGGCAAGGGCATACAGCATTTCACATTGCCAGTTTAAAACATGTTTGCCTGTTTAAGGGTCATTTAAGTTATGGATGAAAGCTGGAGGAAACATCAACTTTGGGCATTTTCTCTAACATGCATTACTCTGTACGCCAGCCTTCCCCAATCTGGGCTTCCACCAGGTCGATCATGGTCTCTCTCCCTAATTAAAATCAGTTACCTCCTTAAAGAGGGACATAACAGATTTCAGCGCCCCAATGGCTAAAAGTGAGAGAATACAGAAACCTAGAAAAAGAAATCTAACTGACTTTTAAAAAGGCAGCAAAGAAGAGTATACAGCATAGCCATATGAATAAGTGGGCTACTAGCAAGTCTAAACTGACCGGGTTCGATTTGCCCTGTTTGGAATCTGCTGGGAAGCCTGTTGGGGGCAGAAACGCAGTGCGACATTCACTAATGTGAAAAGGGCCTGCATGATAGTAATTGGGCTTCTTACAGAGACCAACAGTATGGGAACATCACAGTACAGTGCACTACATGCACCAACCAGATAGGTAGCCCAGCGCATGAAGTTTGAAACAGAGCACATATCCCTGTTGCTAAGGAGAGGGTTCCATACACGGCCATATGGCCTGCCACTCTGAACTCTGGATACATCTCCACATTGCCTCTTAATCTACAGACACAAAGCATGTGGAGGTTTGTTCTTTGGAAATGTCTTCTAGGTAGTGTGAGATAATTAATTCACTGGCTGTGTGACAGTCTTTACAGCTCCAGGGAATTGGGTGACACATCTGCAAAAGGACCCACGGCTGGTCTCTGTTTCTCCAAGAAGCATCATGGCCCAAAGTTGCAAATAATCTGTTTACTAGCCTCTCAACCACAAATTCCTGAAGATGGAAGAACAGAAAATAAATAACTCGTTAAACTATGGCACAATTAAACCTGTCATAGACAAAAAGTCAGAAGAATAGGCACAGATGTTCTATTCTTGCACTCTTAAACTCCTATTGACTAATTAATAACTCCAAATTGTACCCAGAAATATACTGGTGGTCAACGCAGCTCCCACAGAATAGGTGTTATTCCAGTGACGTAGTCTTGGCCCATCAACAAGCAGCTACCTACATTTTGAACCATCTGTAGTTTCTAAGTAGGCTTCAAAACCAGCCCAATGTATGAATTGGGTTGAAGCAATGCTGTTTTACTGCAGTAGATCCCCCTGTGATCAAGGCATTCCACAACTCAGCCATTTCAGTGTTTTCTTTAAAGTCTGAGAACTGGACCATAGAGACTTTTCCCTGAGATGTACATTCATTCATGAGATGAACTCAGAATTTTAACTTCCAAATTATGCCTTAACAGCCCAACTGCCGGGGCAGAAGCACAAACATGGTGAATTGAATCACTTTTCTAGAAGGAAACAGTGGAACCCCCCTTAGAGCTTAGGATCTCTCTCCCCTTTCCCCTTTAAGATGACACAGGCTGGCAAACCCCGGGCATTGTATTGGATTATCTGGTGGCCTTTGTCCACCCTAACATGTCAAACTAGACCAAAAGAGCAGAGAAGAAATCCAATATTGCTTAATATATGCATGAAGTCATTACATGTATTTCACATTGTCTACATCAGCAGCACCGGAGGCAGGGGAAACAAACTCGTAAAGGTGTGAAAACATTCCCAGAAACCACATCCAGAAATGAAACTTCCTTACAAGCACCATCAAATTAAAGGAACCTACATGTTCTCTACAGCCTTGCAAGGTTCCTTTAAGAAGGACATTACTAACTGGATTCTTCTTCAAGCTATCAGTCATGCAATTGTTGCATACCACTATCCTAGTCAAACAGAGAACCCTCAACAGTTGGAACATTGTTCAGGGAGAAATTCATGCATGCAAGTAACTTTCCATTAAGATGCATAAGGATTCCACTGTGACATAAGCAGCATGGAATGCAGGCATAGGAAGTTCATACAGCAAAGAGAGGGAACTGGACCAAACTGTTCTAGTAGAGGATGGGTTTTCGCTTTAAGAGATTCAGTTGTGTTTGGCATTTATGTTTGAGCATTCTTCTACCCCTTCAGTGAGGTCCAGGGCAGATGCTAAAAACAAATCAGATTCATCCTTTCTATCTGTAAGATCAGGACACCCCTCCAGCCTTTGAGTCAGAATAAGATGAGCTGGTTCATCTGTTATCTTTCAAGCAGCTCTAAAAGCCCATCCAAACCCAACAATAGCATTGCAAAAAAAAAGGAAAACCCCATTCTTTATTTTAACAAGTAGACTGGAAAATAAAACTTCATGTTTTACTATACAAGAAGCGGAATACCCTAGTACGATCAACAGAAATGATAAATTCTGCACACATATTGAAGCACAATTCTGGAAATATGCTTGACAGTTCTCAATGAAAGTTCAAATGAATCCACTTAAGACTGTAATGTAAGAACCATTCTGTGCTTTGCTCATTACCTAAATGTGGTTAATATAAATTGGTCAACTACCACATCATAAATGAGAGGATAGGACTCAATGATTTTTATGTTCATCTGTGCAAATGTCAACCCACTTAAGCTGTCCAAGTTTAATAACAGGAGAGAGAAAGGCTAACAAGGGGCCTTGCTTTATCACCCTAGGAGCATGCTGCTTCCTAAATTGAAATCTCCTAGGATTTCTCAGGCAACCAAAAAGTGAATTTAGTTCTGAGTAAGAGGTATGTTTTGTGGTTTTACCAGGGTAAGTTAGCAGTGAAAAAACATCTATCCAGAAGAGGCCATGCACAGAAGGCAAGGCAATTTCTGCCTTGACAATGGCTTGAAAATCTTTCTTGAAGTGAGAGTCATAACCAGTGTTTCTCCACCTTGGCAACTTTAAGGTGTGTAGACTTCAACTCCCAGAATTCCCCAGCCAGCACATGCTGGCTAGGGAATTCTGGGAGTTGAAGTCCACACACCTTAAAGTTGCCAAGGTGGAGAAACAATGGCCTACAGTACTTCAAAGTTAATAGACTACTGAAGATGTTTCCTGCAAGCACTTAAGAAACAGGATCTGCTTTTAATCAGAATTTGAGTTTAGGATCAAATAAGAATATAACTTTTAAAGATGCCACAAAACCCACTAAAATAGTGCCCGGGGTTCAAATCACAATGGGCATTTGGCATATATTGTTTGGAACACGCTTGCTTTTCTCGTAGCTCACAATCATTTCCACACAGCAGATGCTCTGGTTTGGAGCTGAACACATGCCTGAAGTTCTGAAAGGTTAATGGGGATTTAAACAAGCCATTTGTCTCAGTCAAATGAGACCCACCGAATCCAAGACAGCTTCATCTGCCAATTAAAGGGGGTGAAGCTACCAGGCATCTGTCCGATGGGGAGACAAAAGGTGTCAAAAACGCAACCCTGAAAGCCAAGCCAGGCGGCAGGCCGGCCAGGCGTGAAAGGAAGAAGCTTCCAGGACTCCTGGTTTCAAATGCAAGCAACAGACTGAACCAAGCCTAGCGTTTCAAAATCCCAGGGAGATGTACAAAATCAGGAGTCCGGGAGCACCTTTCCTGAGGAATACATTTTATGAAAAGGCACACGCTTGCTTTTTTGCCACCATAGACTAACATGGGGCTCCTCCTAGGATGGGGATCTCTTAAAACTGGAAAACCAAGACAAGCCCTTGCAAATAAGGTCATCGCCTCTCTCTTCTCCCACAAGCTATTTGTTGATATTTCAGGCACAAGCACCTTTGATAGTGTGGCCTAGAGGGAGGGAGGGAGGGAGGGAGGGACAGCCCCCTCCCTGCCTCTCATCCCCTGCAGGCTTGACATACAAAGGACTGGAGATTTCAGGAGAATTTTTCCTTTATTTTTCCTTTATTTTTATACCACCACACTCCTAACAAACTCCTGGTGGTATACAGCCTAAAACATATCATAAAACACAGAATAAAAACTATATGGCAACATCTTAAATTGCCAGAATCTAAGCTCTTCTTTTCACCATCTTCCTAAATATTGGGAGGGAAGGTGCCACATGGATAGCTGGGGGGGGGGAGATTGGGGGGAAGAGTCTGTTACCAAGGTTAGCAGCCCCCACAGAGAAGCACTGACTTCTGGACTCTCTCTCCAAATCTCTTGCGAGGGGGGCTCTGCATCCCCGCGTGGGATGTGTGAACTGGGCAGGTATTTGAAACAGGCAGCCCTGTGGTTACCTGGGTGCAGAATCATAAGAGGGCTTGATAGGCCAAAGCCAGCACTCTGAATTGCACCCGGCCCACGTCACCAGTGTAATGGGCAACGTGGTTCTCACTTGCCAACTGGCAAATGGCTGCGTTTTGCACCAACTGCAGGCTCCAAGCAGTCGTCAAAGGATCTATACAGGGCATGACGAGGGCCCAGTCCTTGCTGCTAGCGTTCAGAAGAGCCTGCGACTGGTGCCTTAATCATAGTCAGGCAAAGGACTTTCTACCTACAGTGACCACGTGAATCAAGGAGAAACTCCAAGTGGTGGACTTGTTTCTTCAGCAGATGGTCTTCTGGACAAACAGCGACTTCGTCTTGGTGGAATTCAACTTCAGCTTGTTTCTTCCCATCCCGACGTGGATGGCCCTCACCGGGTCAAGATATCCACCATAAGCCCAGGGCGGATATGTATATCCAGGCGTCCTCAAAGTACTGATGATACATTCCCCCAACCTGATGGATGGCTTCACGTAAATGTTAAAAAGTAGACGAAATAGACAGAATCTGTTATTCTAGATTCGGGGAATGAATTATTCCTTCTCAAGTTTAATAAAACAGTTAAAGGGGTATTGCAAAGAATCTCCTAACTCCAAGATCCAAAAGGCAGAATTTTCTACAGGATTATTGAACAAGCAACACTGTTAGCTGCTGCAGAAGGCCAGTGAACTCCAGAAGAGCGGTCTGGACACTTTCCAAGCATCTAGTCACTACAACATGGTGACAAGCCTCTGCTTGCCTTTCATTCCGCTGTTTTCTGCAGGAAGCGATTGAACACTCTCACACAATATCCAAAAAAATCCCCCAAACCCACACTCATATACAAGATAGCTGAGATGCTTCTTTCAGTTTATGCTAGTTTTCCACTTTCTAAATTCCATGAAGCAGCAACTACAGATCTGACACACACTATGGCTACAAGTGAAAAAAAATTAATACAGAGTAAAATACAGCGCAGTTCTTTGGAGCACACATTTGTAAGGTGGTACTCCAACTCTGATTAGCAAAATAAAAATTGAGACAAAAAGCTAAACAATCCATTGAGCAGAGTTAAGCTTTTGGTTACTTCTTGGTTAGGTCCATCTTACTCCTGGCAAAATTACAGAAATGGTTTAATGCTGTCTTCCTCTAGTCCCAGTCTATCCTACCCTTTAGGATTTCCTAGTGGTCTCCCATCCGAGTCCTAACCAAGTGCAACCCTGTTTAGCTTTCGAGAACTTACTATTTATCAGAATGGAGCATAGCCTCATGCAAAATTAAGTTGGATTCAGGATAGCTATTTTTGTTCCTGTAGTTCACAATGACGTTCTATGTACATTAATTCACTACTAAAGGGATCAGTGCTGCCGAATTTAAAATACGTCTGAAAAATATTAAACTGCTGTTTCTAAAGCAAAGCCTTGGTTTTGCTGGCCTTGTTTGCTATCTCTCAAGATGGGACTTTTATCTCCACGCATTTTCTAAAGCGTTTAGAAGCTGATGTTGCATCATGTCCCTTTTAAGCAAATTGGAGCAACAGAAAATGAAATCCAGGCGAACTGCTGTATGAAAAAAAGGTCCTCTGAACACACAAGCAGCTCTTGCGGACACCGTTCCAGATCCTGACTTCATCTTGGATAAGAATGTAAATATTACACATTTGTTTCGTAGTCAGCAAGTTCCTGCACTGCATCTGAACTCCTCCCGACCACGAGGGAGCCAGCCCTGGAGCTCAAGCAATGTCCCCGTTGCCAGCAACAGAACGTTGGTCCCCGGAGAGGAAGAACCTTTCCAACTCCACTAAACCTGGCTGCGCTTAACCAGAAAGCGCATCACACAGGAATCAATGAATTAACCAGGGCTGCCAGGGGCCTGAATCGGGTTGCTGCAGCAGTCAAACATGGTGCTCTGGTAGCCCCTGCTGTAACCGGGGGTGGGGTGGGGGGCTGGTAACGTCCGATCAACTTTTAGAAGTTAATGCAATGATATATCGGCTTCTTCCGGAAGCTGACCTGTCGAGTTTCACTTCCCTTCTAGATCTGTTTAAGGGCAAGAATTTCCACTCAAGGAAGCTGTAAAATCCTGCCTGCAGAGTGCAGCCCTTCCACTAAATTTTGCAGACGCAAGTATAGCTGTATCGCAGTCTGGGTTCATCTAACGCTGGCTGGGGATGGGAACTGTAGTCCAGCACATCTGCAAGTTGTGGAAAGGCATACGACAGCCCGTTTGGAACCCTGGCAAGGCAGGAGAATGGACACTGAAAGGTAGAATAACCACCACACCATGCCCAAAGATAGAGCAGCCTATGCCTGGAGCTGACAGATTCAGGTTTTTCACTGCACTGGAGCAGCAACCAACTACAGCTTTTGCATCATAAGGATGAAGCATGTCAAGCTCTGGGCCCACAGGCTTCCAAATGCAAATGAAGAGAGCAGAAGCTTCCGGTTTTGAGTGGCTGCACAATAGGGGGGAAAAACTCAGCAAGATACAGCTTGCCACAAATTAAAAATGAAATCTCCTCCATTTCTGAGACACCAATGAGGGATTTTTGACGTGTTCTCCACAATCTCATTTAACTATCAGAGCGCACAGGAGGGGGAAAGGAGGAGTTTCCATTCCAAGTTGAACAGGACCAAGCCAGGGGGTTCAAGCAAAGTTAGTGAATGAAGGACGGGCTCTTTTGGGGCATCATGTCTACGCTCAGGGTTCTTCTTTCAACCAAAATAAATACAACACCCACACATATGTCCACTCAGAAGAAATTGACTCCCGGGGAGCTACACATAGTTTAATAGCATAGTGAACCATTCAGTTGACTATGGAATACTTTATACATCTGCTAGAGAATCCCTTGTGATTCTGCCTCCCAACTTCCTAGCATTTCTCTTCAACCGTCAGGGTTACAAGAACATTTCACATAATGAAGTCTACAAAGATGAGGAGACGACCGGCTGGCTTATAAATGGTGGGTAAAGGAGGGAAAACTAAGCTAATGAGGCAGGAATAAGAGAAGTGATGAACAAGGTATGTTTGGAGAAATAGCTATTTAGCCTTTTAAAAGGCAGAAAGCCAGGAACAGCATCCTCTGTCATTGCAGGCAACTGTTACTCCCAAGAATAGTTCATACACACCGTTATGTTCTCTCATCTGTTCAGCACCAAGCAATGACTTGTGCATGTAAATTGGGCATCGCAAATACTGCTTCCAAGATAAGGCTGGTCAAAGGAGTCAATTCACAATAGTATTAACTTTTAGCCATCTAGGCCCCCGAGCTTGGTCTCCTGAAATCTCCAGCGTGCAACAAAATATACTCCCAACCATCACCATCACACTGATGATAACTCATTGGGTAAATTATTCATTATCAACTTCCATTTAATAAATGCTCCAATCAAGCTCAAAGATAGTTAATATATTCAGACTCCATAGAAATGCTCTTCAATTACCTTCCTAGACATTTTCAAATACAAAGACTCAATATACCTAGACAAACCCACCCAAGATTAAAAAAATCTCAATTGGCTTGGGGACACATTTTGTTCAAAGCCAATTTTGACAAGAATGCAAAGAGTACTTGTGGCATGAGTGACATGTTTAATTCAACAGGAAGACAGGCTAGAACACATGGTTTCACCACACAGGAACTCCCTTTACATGAGCTGAGTAATTAACATTTTCCTTACATGGCATACAGGAACAGCACCAACATTTAGAAGGTTCGCATGCTGATATTCTATCTATATCCCTAACACAGCAACATGCCAGGAAAGCTAAAAAACCCACAAAGTGTCAGAGAACATGAAGCCATTTGCTCAAGCCTGGTTACCACGACAATTCGTGTTTAATACCCTTCAACATCCAGCCTGAGCAGTTTTTCTTGTAACCCCTTTCATTTCCTGATAATTTCTGGACACTCAGCATTCAACGATACTGTGACATTTTACCAAGAACCAAAGGAACACCCTTTCCTTGAGTCAACTGCTCTCTTTCATGTTTGATGGGAAGTTCACCACGCTCTGAGTAAGCAAAAGCGGCAGCAGCCGTCCTGCGGACTTCCATCTCTTCCCCGAAGGGCCTGCTGACACTTCTGGAAGACCCATAACGGCAAAGCCTTCTTTTGGGGGCAAGGCCATTCGCGGTAGAGTAGCCCAGAGCAAGGCACGGCTGGAAAAGGTTCTGGTCTGAAGCCCGGTCTTCAGGCCGTAGACTAAGCCAAAGCACAGAACCTCCTTCTCCCATGTTCTCTGAGTGCAACATGGGAATCCAGCCAGTGGAAGTACTGAACTACCTGGAACAATGATCCAGTTCGCTTTCAGACGTTTCTAAAATAGTTCTCGGTCAGTTGGTCTTATTGCCTTGACCACTTGGTTTTACTCCTCTCTGTTGGGTGCTTTGGCTATAGAGACAGGCTGTGTTATCCTTTCAAGAAGATGGCACTTGGGCACATCTACTGTACACTGTTTGGATTGAAATGAGAGAGATGCACACTGAAATTGCTCAAGTAAACTCGGAACCAGAACAATAAAATTCTTGCACCTTTTCTTCCATTAAACAAATTCTGGATCAGCAAAGGAAAATGATCCTGTTAGGACTCTGCATTCAGTATCAACAAATCCAAATGCTACTTCCAGGTTCCCTCCCAGGGCTTTGAGTTTTAGCGAGCACCCCAACGGCAAATTATTTGGGACCGTAGCTCAAAACATCTAGAGGGCACCAGGTGGCCTATGGCTTCTATTGCTAGGTGGCTCAATACAACTGCTGGAAATAAGTAAAAATAGGAACGGAGGACAAACGCTGGAAAATCTGTATAAAAAAACCTCGAGCAATAAAAACTGGTTACCTCTTATAAGAAAAAAAAAATTCTACTCTATCAAAGTAAACAGCACAAATTGCAACTAAGTCACACAGGCAGTTCAAAGATTTATCAAGGGTGTTTCTACTCCCTTATCGTATATAGTAATCATTACCCCTGGTCATGAAAATGCTCTCCCATTTACCACCGCAGTTATAATTTCTCAAAGTGCTTTTGTGACTCTGTGTTATGCACTAAAGGTGGCACCAGCATAGTTATTACAGTGCATTAACAGTTTAATAAATGATTGCTTTTTGAACAACTGTTGCTTTAGGAACCAAATGTTATAACTGCCGCTATGGCTTGTGACTCAGATGGTGGTCCCCCCCCTCCCCGGCCTTGTCACAGTCATCTACCTATACCAAGAGGAGAGGGGGGGTCCTGGAAGTGGAGAAACACAGCTTGGGGGCAAGGCCTTCCAATCGGCTGTAATGGAAGCCACCTCTAAAGAACACCTCCCCCACGGCTACAGCCAAAAGAAGGTCGGATTAATTTCAGTAAGCCATTCCTAGGGAAGATTCTTATCAAAAATGAAGCTGCCTATCTGGCCACCCTTTGCACCCCAAAGAGGGATGACTGTGCCTAGTTTCTGCCACGCTTTTCAAAAGCCCCGCCGGGAAAAAGGCACAAAAAGGGCCCCCCCGAAGCCATCAGGAAACGGAAGCAAGACCCCCCCCCTTTTTTTTTCTTTCAGTTGGTGGCAGAAAAGCCAGGCCACGAACAAGCGCGAGTGCCTACTGCTGCCTGCCACTAGCCCGGAGGGCTGGCGGGGCGGCCAAGGTCCGAAGTGGCAGCTCCCTCCCCCGGGTCCTGCTCGGGAGCGACTGGGCGAAGCGGGGCAGGGCAGAGTTCCTCCCTCGCGACCAGAGCAGGGTGGCCCCCGGGGAGGCCGTGGGGGCGCAGGGGGCTGCCAGGCGCCCCCCAAACATGTCCCCCTTTCCCGAGGGGGGCCCACCAGAGCAGGGTCACCCTTTGGGCACTGCAAGGAGCCCAAGGAGGGGCTCTTAAGCAGCCCCCCATCCCTGAAGGAAGGAAACGGGGGTCTCGGGGGGCGCCCCTCCCTGCCCCCTCCCCAAGGCATCGGCTTGCAGCTCCTGCCCACTGCTTGCCGTGCCCGGCAGAGGGAGCGGGCCAAGCGGGGCGGGGGGCGGCAAGGCCCCCCAGGCGGGGAGGGCGGGGCCGCAGGACAGAAGAACCTCCCCAGCCCAGCGGAAACGAGGGAGGGGGAGGGGGTAAGCGGTCCCCTCCCCCCCCGCCGGGCTCCGCTCGCCTCGCGGCCCGCGCGCCATGGGAGTTGGAGTCCCCGCGGGGGCGCCTGAGGGGGAGGGCGCGGCCCGGCGCGGCTCACCGATGGTGGAGATGAAGGTGGTGTTGAAGGCGTCCTCGCTGAAGCGGAAGAGCAGGCACGTCTTGCCCACGCCCGAGTCGCCGATCAGCAGCAGCTTGAAGAGGTAGTCGTAGGTCTTCGCCATCTTCGCCGCCGCCGACTGACGGGCGGGCGCCAGCGCGGGGCGGGGCTGGGGCGGGGCCGGGGCGCGCGCGCCGGGACGCGCCGGCGCCGCGGTCGACTCCCGGGGGACGACGGGAGTTGTGGTCCGAGGCGTCTCCCCGGCCCGCCGCGCTGCGCATGCGCCACGGCCGAGAGGAAGGGCTCCCTAAGGAACCGAGTGTTTCTCAACCGTAGCCACTTGAGGATGGGTGGACTTCCAATCCCAGAATTCCCCAGCCAGAATTCTGTGAGTTGAACTCTTAAAGTTGCCAAGGTTGAGAAACACCGTTCTAGTGGCTCATCGGCAACGCATTCAGACGCAAATCCAGCCAGCACAGCCATGGGGGAGTGACCCGGCAGAGGATGATTGGAGTTGAAGTCCAACCCAGCTGGAGGGGGGGGTCAGGATAGGGTTTAGAGACCAAGAAAAGTCCAATTCCAGGATGCCAATCAACAGCAGGGGCGGGCACTTCGTTGTTTCTTTTGCACTGACTGGTAAGCAGGTGCGGGGAACCGCTGTCACTCAACTTCCTCCTGGCCAATCAGGTTCATAGAATGGGACAGCTGCCCGTAACGGTGGACGGATGCTGCTTTAACAGAAACATGTGCTTGGCCAAGGTCCTGCACCTGTTCCTTTGCATCAGTGTTTCTCAGCCTCAGCAACTTTAAGATGTGTGGACCTCAGCTCCCAGAATTCCCCAGCCAGCATGCATTTACCCCAAGCGCAGCGAAAAAGCGTCCCAACAGAAGATGGGTGCGGAGGCTGGCGTTTCTCAGCGGCGCGGAAAGAGTTAAAGGCGGTGGGCGGGGCGGACAGCGAGCGGGGGCCTGGCTGCTGTCAGTCATGAGGGGGCGTGCCCGGATAGGCCGGGGGGCGGGGGAATAAGACTGGTTGGTACATTCCATGCCGGGTGGGTCAACCCATAGGCTGTAGGGGAGGTCTGTGCATTCTGCTTATTTCACGGAGCAGGACAAGCGCCAGGTCTTCTGGTAGTTTTCCAATTCCCCAGTTTTAACGGTCTCTCCCACCCCAGGCTAGCCTTTTTCCCCAAAATGTGGTTTGATGTTGGCTTAGCTGGTGCCTGGATCCAGCAAACTGGGCGTTACTCAATAAACTCTGTAAGAGAATCAAGGGTGGGCCTCCTATGCACGTTTGCGTATATCCTTAGCGATGACTGAATGGTTACCGCTTTCAATTACCGCATTGTAATGCCCTTACTCTATTTTTCTTTTCCATCTTCACTAATTGCCATGGGGAAGAAATTTAAATAACCTTGCAAAAACTGTGTTTTTGAGCATTTCAGAGGGAAGGGTGTTTTAAGCTGGCTGTTTCGTCACGTCTGCTCTCTGCCACCCCTGGGAACATCTGCTATGCCAGTTCCTTCTGAAATGAGTAACAGGTAAGGAAGGCTGTTTGATTTATTGCAAAGGCCGATGTTTATGTTTATGTTTAAGTACAGAAGAAATTCCTGCCGAACCAGTGTTAAACAATGGTACCCTTTGAGAAACAGATCCTTCTGATCTAGAAGTCTAATGGATGAGTTTCTTCCCCTACTCAAAATGAATTTGGCACATCTTAAATTTCAACTGTTTTAGAATCAAGCTGCTTTATAATCTATGTCTGAGCTGGTTTTCTGATCTTAAAGTTGACCGTGCCATGGATAAAACAAAGGAAATTAGCATTTTGAAATGAAAAATATAAATCTAGGACGAGATTTCTTTTTCCGAACCAATCTGTGAGATGCTTAATGCCACCAGAGGATCATCCCTTTCCCTCTTCCTATAGAGGTAATTTGCTCGTTATTCCAATATAGCTACAAAGAAAGAGGCAATTTGGTCTCCCGGATTCCATAATCTACGTCCTCTACTAGAAAAGCAGCCAATTCACTTTAATAAACAGATAATGCCAACTGAACAGTGCAAACAATATAAAGTGTTTATTGATTAAGGGATACAAAAGCTAGTCAGATTAAAAAAAATTCTAAATACAATTTTACATGATGAGGAACCTGCATAGGCAGTTGGTGGACCCCAAATCAACAGGGTTTACCTACCATTCTTTCACATGCTCAGCTTGTTAAAAGCAAGATACGGGATAACATGATTATTTGGCACTTAAACCAATAACACTAATAGATCATTCCAAATTTCAAAGATGGAATAGAATGGCGTTTCTGATCAGGCACCCGACATGGAAGAGAGGGGGAACAACAGTATCATCCGCTTCAAAATCTACCTTCTCTACACTAGTTACTGAAGAATTTAAACATCTTCCCTGAATATTTATTATAAGTCTAGCATTTATGCAAGTTCACGGTTGTATCTTCCAATAGAGAGAGTTTAAAATTTAACCAACGGTGTTATCAAACATACACAAAATCAGATAAATAGTATTTTGTAAGGGACCTCTG
This sequence comes from Charina bottae, assembly GCA_023362775.1. Lineage (NCBI taxonomy): Eukaryota > Metazoa > Chordata > Lepidosauria > Squamata > Charinaidae > Charina > Charina bottae. Next base: position 23,394,701 of record JALMGJ010000010.1, on the reverse strand, counting down.
ACTGGATTACCTCATTGTCTCTGTTTGATCAAGAAGCATGACCAAAAGGCTGGCTGGTACAAGGGTAAGGGGTGTGAAGGGGCCACACTAGACCCAGAAATGGAAATGCGCTACCACCCCAATTCCAATGCCCCAGCTCCGGCACCGCTGCCCCTCTTTACTCGCGAGTCCCATGGATGTTTGAAGAGGGGTTCCTCTTCAGGGCCAGGGAAACGCCTGGACAGTAGAGCCCATGCCCATTTTCCTCTCATTTCACATTATAGCTCTAGTGGGTGAAATGAGCTTGGCTCTGGCTATATCTGGGCCACCACACACCAACAACAAAAAACGTAGCTACTTCCTATCCCAGGATAAAATGCAAGGAGACAAAAGATTCAAAAAGATGCATGAGAAATCTAAGAACTCAAAAAGAGCAAGCAACGGAAGCTCTGGAGGTCTGAGGGGATGGGTCGCAACGTTGGCTAAAAAGCTGAGACAAAACCTCAGAGAAAAATTCACCAGCCAGGATCAGCAATGTGTTGGCTTAGTTTTCCTAACTCCAAAAACAATATAAAGGCAGTTGAGTTAACCTACCAGACAAATTGTTGACAGGCTTAATAAAATGGAAAAGGTATAATGGACATCTATTCAGCGCAATAAACTTCCAGGGAAATTCTGGGATACACAGTTTCTGTAAGAGACGTTTCTAGGCCCAGCGTGAATATGAATTTGAAAGTGCAGGGGGGGTCTGATTAAAGATAAGGCCCCAGATAAAAGGTCTTTAGCCTGCATTTACACGTCTGCTCAGAAGTCATTTAACAGAACAAACTCTGAAAAGTACACATAAAATTGCAGCCCTTGAGAAGCTTTGTAAATGTCTCTGAAAAGCTTTAAGACACTAGTTTTCATCTTCTGTTTTTGAGAAAATGGGGTGTCAAATATTAGGAGATGGTCACATGGGCTTCTGGTAACCGAGAGCAATGACCACCTGCTGTCCAGGTTGGCAGCAAGTTATCCAGCTGTGGATTTTAGCCAAATTCTGGAAACAACTGCAAACTGTCAGCCTGACCAGGAGACAAAAACTGGAGCCTATCCAAGAAACGCCTGATGACCCTTAAATCTAGGGAAATGGTGTTTGGCCTGCAAGCTATTAAAAATAGTAACCCACCAAACACAATTATAATGCTAGCACCTGATCTGATGCTTAAAGTTATCTTGGACAGCCAATTCCATGGTACTGGCAGTGTGATTTTCTGCACCAACTATCAATGTTGCTTGAGTGGCCTCCATTGGTAACTGCCTCAGCCATGAGGGGAAGCAGTTTTATTCCCCGTTTGGCTGAAAACATCTTCCATGCTGGATCAGGACTTGCCACCCTTGCAGAGAGATGGATCAGGACTAAAATTCTGCCAGGAGGGATCCTCTGTCTGTCCATAGGATGGCAGTTGGCAGCAAGAGCAGTCTTCACTGTACGGTAAAACTTTCCACTGCCATTTTGAAAGTGAAGATTCTGCCCACAGACCTAGGTAGGAGATCAAGGGTATCCCACAGAGGTTTCCAAGCAAAACATCCATTCTGCGCATCACAATTTGTTTCAGTGGCAGAAGAGGAAGAGGCGGCAAAATGTCTGATTGGGACCTGCATTTGGCTACTGCTTTTGGCCATTTGACTCAGAAAAACCGGACATTCCTGTCCCATTCAAGGAAGGAGGGCTTGTCCTGTGAGTGACCAGACCTAATGCAGCGCTATCCACTTAAAAAGCAAGAGAGACACCTCCTGGGCTGCAGATACGTGTAATCCCTCAAGCGTTCCACATTTCTTTCCCAACCTTAATTCGTCCTATAAGCAGCTTTGATCAGAGCATTGTGCTAACCTGTCCTTTTCAAATTCCACTGCAATTTTTAACGCAATGCTGTCAAGGGAAACTGACTGCATATTACAAATAATTGTGATGACGATGCCACGGGGTGGTACCAGACTGCTACCACTTGCAGTCCCAGAGTCCGACTCTTCAGGAAGAATGAGGAGGACGCTACTTGCTCCCACCGCCCCACCGGTGTGGAAGGCACAGTGTCGCTGCTCTCTGCAATGGCCGTATTCCTGCTTCTTCTGTACAACAAACCAAGCCATTCCATACGTACCATCTTTGTCCCGGGAGGATCCTGTGGTCGGGACCGTGGTCCACATCATTGCTATCGTGTCAGGCTTGAGATAGCCAGGAAGAAGTCCAGCAGCCATTTTTTTCACCTGCCCAAGCTGGTAACTGTAGAGCATGGCGTTTCCAAATTTAAGGAGGTCACCCACGGTGGACACAAAACCACCACCAGCCCACTTGTAAGAGTTATCCACGTAGGGGGCGTTGATGAGATGACCTTTTTTGTTGTGAATGTAGTACCTGGAACAAAAGAAAGGGAGCTCAGTGAATTCACAACATAAAGTACTCCAACAATCCATCCGTGTATTTGCTAGGCTAAACCAGTCTTCTGCCAGCTGATTCTTTTTTGATGCATGGAGACTGACAAAACTCCCTGCCCACATGGCTACTGGTGACCAAATAAATCATATTAAACAGAGAAGTGCTACTCAGTTAATCAGCAACATTCAAATGCTCTGATCAATCTCTGCTATGTAGAGAAAAGCCGTATTAACAGTGTAACCTTGGAACACATCACACATCCAACCTCGTTTCTCTGAGCAAGATAAACGGAATCCCATCCCTTCAGATATCAGGCCCACAGTAGGCTGAGAGCCCACCCCAAGGCTGCCTTCATCAAAAGTAGAAAACACAGCAAGAAATCCCAGGGAACAACATGCCAGCCAGAGGAATGCTAGGACATGAACTCTGTATCAGATGAGAACCATCTTTCTTCAGAAAAGCAGTTCTGAAGGAAGGTAAACCTCATTAATTAAATAGAGGACAAGCGTGATGCAAATCTGGGATGAAAAACTCAGGGCAAAAGAGTTTGAATTTCAATTATCTATCCCGTTTCACTTCCTGTCTCTCATTCTCTTGAGCTCAGCAGCTTGGAAAAGCAATGGCTCAAAGACGTGTTCTCTTTTCCCTGAGGTAGATCATGGGTACGGAAAAGAGAGCCACAAGATGGCAGTGCTCTCTGGTGTTAGGGATCCCTTCATTGACACAGAATTATGACAGCTTCTCCGTGAGATTTATTTCCACTTATACAAACTAAGTGTTTGACAGTCCTTCCAAAGAAATCTCCTAGGTCAGTGCTTCTCAATGGCTGGCTGGGGAATTCTGGGAGTTGAAGTCCACACATCTTAAAGTGGCCGAGGTTGAGAAACACTGTCCTGGATACCTGATGCAGACAGCCCTTTTCAATGGGGAGAACCTCCAAAACCATCACTCACAGACAGGATATGTACGTTCTTGAAAGCTATGCTATTGCCCCAATCCAGTTCTATTAAAGGTAGTACACAGATGTGGTTAGGGCACGCTCCAGGATGCAGACAGCCAACCCAGCATGGACGGGAACTCCATATTGACTGCGCTGCTTTCTCTCCTACAAGGGATGGAACCCACCCTGGAACCCAGGGCCAAACCTCAATGGGCTTACCCTCTCAAAAGAGCTCCCACTCCACTTCAGGAAAGCAGAATGCTGGTGGGCCATCACCAAATGTCTTATTCTTGTTCATGGAAGCAGCTGTCACGCCCCAGAACGTCTTTTCTGGCAACTATGTTCCATAGTTACACTATAGTTACATACAGGGGCATGGTGGCTCAGCGGGTAAGACGCCAGGCTTGTCGATCGGAAGGTCGCAAGTTCGGAGGTTCGAATCCCTAGCCCTGTGTGCGGAGTGAGCTCCCGCACTCGCCCCAGCTCTTGCCAACCTAGCAATTCGAAAGCATGCAAATGCAAGTAGATGAATAGGTACCACTTCGGTGGGTAGGTAACAGCGTTCCGCGTGCGTCATGCCGGCCACGTGACCGTGGATGTGTCTTCGGACAGCGCTGGCTCTTCGGCTAAGAAACGGAGAGGAGCACCGGCCCCTAGAGTCAGACACGACTGCACAAATGTGCGGGGGGAACCTTTACCTTAACTTTATGTTCCATACAGGGAGGAAACAGGAGACCGGAACACAAATCCCTGTTCCTCTCCTTACACGAATCAGGTTCATGCAGAATAAGACTCCGTAGTCAGCTGACACAAAGGAGTGAAGACTGGGACACACACACCTACCTTGCTCTGTTGTAGATCAGTGGCTCGTTGTCATCCAACCCTGTGGATACCATGCCCAAGTCACTAAATATTTTCAGCATGTATTCTGTGAACTTCTGATCTGAAGCTCTCTCCACAACAGCGCTCAGGAGAGTAAATCCGTGAGTCGAATACAAAAACTGACTACCTTGAAAGAAGCAAAAGAGAAGACAGCCCCCATTTCACACACAGTTTACGTTACAGATACACACCACAGGCAGTTGCGGCCTGTATTCTTAAGTCTGCTCAAGAAGGGATCTACCTGTTCAGAGAGAAAGCATATTTTCTTTATCAAGCACACAAGGACAGATTTTGCAAGAGTTAAAAGTACAGGACTATTAAAACTCAACATAAAGCAGCTGCTTTCTCGGTCTTCTGCATTTAACTTGCTATTAGCATTCCTATTATTTTGATTTGTAATTTAAGTTCCTGTAAGAAAATAAGACATTGTTCTTATATGGAGCCACATCACGGTTTAGCTAGCTGAGCCCTGACTGGACAGACAAATCCCACTAAGCAATGGTTTGTTTTAATTATGGTTTACTAAATACACACCAAACAAACTACAGTACTCTATGGTTTAACGCAAAGTATGAACTGACTCCATTATCTACAGTCTGGATGGATGATTAGCAACTCACCTGGTTTAAAGAATAAAGGATCATTTTTAAAGATGTTCAATGAGTCAATCACATGCTCAAATTTGTCCTTCAAATAATATTCTTCGTGTTCAAACTCCCTTTTCTTCCTTCCAGTTTTGGGGTTTTTGCCTTCCTGTTCCGGCTTGCCTTTAATCAAGTCACTCTTTTCGGTGCCTTTGTCTTCTTTCTCCTTCTCTTTTGAAGCAGAAGCTGCTATTTTTGCAGCTTTTCTGTTAGCCTTTTCTTTTTCTTCCTTGACTTTAGAAATATCCTTCTCATAGTGGCGAATCCCGCTTAAATGGGATACCAGCAGCCTTGTTGTAATAGTGACCTAAATGTTTAAAAGACATTGGCCCAAATTCACTTTGATGGCATCTATGTGAGTTATAATTAAATCAAGTTAATGACACTTTCCCACTATTTGAGTGTAGCAGGGGAGATTTTTGGAAGGTGATCCCGTTAACCACCAGCCTCATTTACCTTTTCACCTTCATATTCTTTTTCAGGAAATTCCGGGACGTATTTCTGCACAGGAGCATCTAAATCCAGCCTTCCTTCTTCCCACAGCTTTGCAACCGCAACCATTGTCAGAGATTTGCTAATGCTGGCAATTCGTAGGACGGTCTCTGGACAGCAGAGCACACGATTCTCCATGTCAGCATAACCAACACCTTTAAAGGAATAAGTAGTTAACTATTTAAGGGTGTCCTCTATGCACTGAAACAGCCCAAACCCTCAATGGTCAAAATATCAAGTTAACAAAGACTCTCTTCTTTCTCCATAAGACCAGCAATGGTCATACCTATTTGGTCTAATATTTTGCATTAGCAGAACAGCTTTCTGATCCAGTGAGAATCAGCACTTTATTCACAGAACCAGCAAGAGGAAAGAACGGCTTCACATATAGCAAGAACACCTCTGTCCTCAATGTTTTTATTTGCTCAATATGAACACATACAGAAGTACCAATTAATCATTTTAGTGTGGGTGTTGTTTGTGATCGTCCTGGGAGGAAAAAAGGAGAGACAAAACCAAAACCAAAGACAAGTGAATTGTCTCACCCTAGGTCACGGTACAAGTTAGACTTGCTCAAGCAAGGGATGCCATCTGCCTGGCAAGCTGAAAGCAAGCATCACAAAGAAGGAACGCCTTGAGTCAGCATACTGGAATCTCTTAAGGAAGTCTTATTAGATCCACCAGGTTTAATTCCAATTAACACATTCCTTCTCATATCATATGCTTTTGCAAACTGCTATAGGGCATCAAAATGCAAACAGTATTTGGATGTTTACATTCTTGGTCTTCCTTTGGCTGTATTAAATTCAGTTCATAAATGTATTACATAAGGATGAACATAAGCTGAACCATTTTCAAGAGACTTCTTACACCATACGCAAAGAAAAATTAGAATTAGCATATAATGATTTAAGTTTTGCTTTGAGAAGGCATGTATATTATTGACAGAAAAGGGTGGAGAGGAGACTGCACTCTGAAAACAGGACTGGAAGTGGGAGAGGCAAACACCATGACCTGGGCAAATGTTTTCTCATTACCCAGGACTATGGCTGGAAATGTAAAATATTCCTAGTAAAATATTCCAATTCAATTGTAAAGAAAGCCTGTGAATAAAACATGTTTGTTCCAGCCCATGTTTGGTTTTAGATTAGTTTAATTTAAGGGAGCCCATGATGTTTATTGATTTTTTTAAAGTATCAATCTTAATTCTTCATATTTAGTTCTGTTCTGCCACACCGAGTCCATCAGAACTGGGGTAGGTTATACACTTTGTAAATTAAACAAGCGGTCAGGTGCTATTCCCATAGAACAGAGCTTTCCAAACTTTTCATGTTGGTGACACACTTTTTAGACATGCATCATTTCGTGACACACTCTTACAGCAGGGCACAAGGCAGGCACTAGGACCTGCGCGGAATCCTGGCAGGGCTCGGAGGCAGCAGCCGCCGACACAAGTGTGTCCCGAAGCTCTGCCATAGAATTTAGGAAATCTGCTAGGCTCTTTGATAGGATTATGCTAGCCTATCAAAGCACCGAAAGAGGTAGCAGCATTTTGAAGACGAACACGAACGGAACACTTAAGGAAGAAGCAAGGCCCCAGGAGGGGAGAGGGAAAGAAAATGCACCTGGGTAGCCATGTGGCTCATGTTGTGTTTTTAACTGGTGCATTGGACTTATTATCTGTGTGGCTGCTAAGAGTCGATACCAACTTGATGGCACATAATCAGTCAATCAATCAGTCCATCGGACATTGGGTAAGCCGCCCAGGGTCTTTTTGGCAGCTGTCAGCCCTACAAGGTAGAGCAGAGTAAGAAAGCATTTACCATAGAGGTCAGGAGGGGCTTGTCCGAGCTTTCTCAAGTTACTTTCTTGGCCCGGGCTCCAGCCCCTCTTATCTGACCCCTGCCTTGGTAGCGGCTCTTCCTCCTGTCCTGCATGGCCATTGCCCTCTACAATGGCCTTAAGCGACCCATAAGTAAATCAAACTAAAGTAAAATCTGTGGGGCTCCTTAGGGTGGTGAGTGACGTGGGTAGGTACCCCTCGAGTCCGGATCTCTGTGTGGCCCCCAAAGTCCGACCGGCTCCCAAGGGAGGCATCTCTGGGTGAGGCCCCACCAGGACCTGTCTACCTCCCCAAGAGACTTCGCCCCAAAAGCAAACCAGGGACCCTCATTCCAGCTGTGAAATGAGACCCACCGGGGTACCAACTGACTCACCTTCTGTCCAGACGTCCTTCCCGTCCACGGACACGCCGACCACCATGCCGGGGGCCCCCACTTCGTCCTGGGAAGCAAAAGGCTCGTTCAGCCCGAGACCCCCCACCCGCCCCCTCCAGCTTGTGCCCCCCGCCCTGGCCGCTAATCAGATAGGATGGAGGCAGGGGAGGGGCATCTACGCGGGGGGGAATTGGGGGGGGCTGCAAATAAGCTTCCCAGTGAGGAAAAAAGGGGGGCAGTCAGTATTTTGGATCCTGTTCAAGAAAACCCGGCTTGACTTTCCCTGTTGGGGCGAAAGAGCCTCCTTTATCCCAAGGGCAATCTGCCCATGCACAGGAGGGATGTTCTGCGCGCGGCGCACGCGGCACATGCTCAGAGGCCCTCGAGACTCGGAGCGGACCTTCAAACAAAGCTTGGGTCTCTGGGAAAATAAGCGGCGCCTGGAGAGCCGACCAGCCTCCTTAGGGGGCTCGCCGCCGTCTGGCCCCTTGGGGAACTCTGCACATGCTCAGAGGCCGCCGCCCCCTCCCCACCCGCCGACCTTCAGCCGCTGGAGGAGGTCTCTGCTCCGGGCGACGGCCCGCTGGAAGTCCGCTTCTCTGGGCGGCCCCTCCTCGACGTCCCCGCCCGGCCCGGCTATGGCTACGGCCGTCGCCGCCAGGCCCAGCCCCACGCCCAGCCGCCACAAAGGCCACCGAGAGCCGGGGCCGCCGCCGCCGCCGCTGCGGGAAGCGCCTCCCGAGAGCCGCAGGGCGGCCCGCCGCGCCGCTACGCGCCGCAGGAGCAGCCACATCGCGTCCACGCCGGCCCCCAGGCTCAGGCCAGGCTCCGGCTCCGGGCCGGGCTAGGCCGGCGTTGCTAGGAGGCGTGCCAGGCGCGGGCAGCCGCTCCCCGAGCTGAGCGAACCCAGGCGCCCGCTTTCGGCTCACGAGGGAGCGCAATCGCGCGCCGGTCACATCGATCAGAGCTTGGGCCGGCGCCCAATTGGGTGAACCCCGCCTAGGAGGAGGGGTTCTGCCTCCGGGAGGGCCAGGCTGGGGCCTGCCCTGGTTAGGGTGCTGGCCTGAGACCCGGGAAGCCTAGATCCAAGTCCCTACATTTCAGGGCTGTTTTGAATTTTTTTAAAATCCGTTCAGTTGTGTCAAGATTCCTGGAAACTGCCTGGACAAGTCCCTGCAGTTTTCTTGCAAAGATTTTTCAGAAATGGTTTGCCATTGCCTCCTTCCTAGGGCTGAGAGAAAGTGACTGGCCCAAGGTCCCCCAGCTGGCTTTGTGCCCAAGGCGGGACTAGAACTCACGGCCTCCTGGTTTCTAGACTGATGCCTTAACCCAGTATTTCTCAACCATGGCCACTTTAAGATTGTGTGGACTTCAACTCCCAGAATTCCCTAGCCAGCACTGCTGGCTGGGGAATTCTGGGAGTTGAAGTCCACACATCTTAAGTGGCCAAGGTTGAGAAACACTGCCTTAACCACTACGCCAAACTGGCTCTCTGTTTTGAAGTTAGAGCAGTGTTTTTCAAACCTGGCCACTTTAAGAGGGGTGGACAACGGTGTCCACTTTAGGAGGGGTCCATGGTGGTTGTGGACAACCGAAGAGAAAGTAGAACAGTTGGAGGCTTAATGCCTCTGGAGCCCTTTCTGGGTTGCACCGAGTTCACTGAACAGTCGGTGAAACGAGGGGGAGAAAATGTCCCATGTCCCGGGGGAATGTCCTGCTGCCCTTTTAGCTTAAAAGTCAACAACAAGGAGCAGTGACTTACTGCTGGGCGGGAAGAGAAAAGCAGCCCAGGATGCCAGATACTCTAACCATTAACCATCACCCCATGGAGTAGCACAGAATCCAGGAAAGGAAGGGGAATGCATTCTTGCGTCCAGTTAAATTTTAAACCATCGACTTGGGCACCAGGCCAGGCCAAATAATTTTCAAGCGTGCAATCAAATGCAGACCAGATGGGACCCATACCAGCATTTGTTGTTTTAACTCTCATTCCTATTTTCCCAATGAAACAGAATCCTTTATCATTCGCCAAATTTATCTCCAGTTCAGACAAAGCCTGGCTTCACTTAGTAAAGTTTAACTGTGCCCCATGGCTAAGGGCAAGGCTACTGCACCGCATTACAAGGAGAACTAACTGCATGGAGCTGGGGTCTCCAGCAAGATGGCATCTTGAGGGTGCTCACCCGGTGGCACTGCTCTCAAACAGGCAGCTGGATTCATAGAAACCATGGAAGCTTAGGGTTGAAAGGGGTCATCTAGACTAGTGTTTCTCAACCTTGGGAACTTTAAGGTGGGTGCTGGCCGTGGAATTCTGGGAGTTGGTCCACCCATCTTAAAGTTCCCAAGGTTGAGAAACACTGATCTAGACCTGCCCGGCAGGAATCCTCAGACCATCCCGGACAAATGGCTGTCCAATCTTTGCTTGGAAACCTCCCACGATGGAGCCCCCAGAACCCCAAGAAGCAGGCTGTTCCACAGTTTAATAGCTCCCGCAGTCAGGACATTCTTCCTTATTTTGAGTTTGAATCTCTCTAAAGCAGAGCTTTCCAAACTGTGTGTCCGGTGTCGGCTGCAGTGTCTGGGTGTGTCGCGGCTGCTGCTGCCTCCGAGCCCTGCCAGGATTCCGCGCAGGTCCTAGTGCCTGCCTTGTGCCTGGCTGCCTCCAAACCTGCTGTGATTCCGCGCAGGTCCTAGTGCCTGCCTTGTGCCTGGCTGCCTCCAAAGCTGCTGTGATTCCGCGCAGGTCCTAGTGCCTGCCTTGTGCCTTGCTGTAAGAGTGTGTGGCGAAATGATGCATGTCTAAAAAGTGTGTCACCAACATGAAAAGTTTGGAAAGCTCTGCTCTAAAGCTTCCATTGTTGGTTCTTGTCCTCCCCTCAGGCACTAGGGAACATGAATCCACCCCCTCTTCCCTCGGACAGCTTTTCAAGCATTGGAGAACTCCTGCGCCTTCTCTTCTTTGGGCTAAACATGCCCAGGTCCTTTAATCATTCTTCATAGGATGTAGTCGCCAAGCCCTTCACCATCCTTGTCGCTCTTCTTGGCACTCTTTCCAGTTCCTCAGCATCACCAGGAGTTAACCCTCACTCAGTGGCATCTCACTATCTTTAAGGGGTCTTGCCCACCTCTCTTTCCTGAACTCCCACCTCTTCTATTTCCTTGCAGTAGAGCCCACCACTATCTTCCCCAAAGACAGAGATCAGAACGTCCTTTGTCTGGGCATTACGAGACCCCGTGAGGAACCCCTCAAGCCAGGGACCTCCCCGCCACCAACACTCCCAAAGCTTGGAGCACCTTCATCTGCACCACTCAGCATAACCAATTGGTTTCTGCAGCAGCCCCTTTTCCACAAGGGGAAAGTCGTGAATTTGCTGTCGACAAAGAGCATGACGTAAACGTCAAAGGCTCGTGGGAAGCCTGGGAAAAAGGCAGAAACATCTGGATAAATGTGGATGGACTTCAACCCACATCTCTTATTTCCTATTTCCCCGTTCCACTCGTTCAACTTACAGAGCCCTTCAGGTAGGGGAATAAAGATCACAAGGCTACAACTGTTTTTTTTAAAAAATGTTCTAGAGTGTGTGTTTTATTCCGTTATCAATTATACAATGTTTACATACAGAAATGATTCTCAAAAATTGCTCAAAACAAAACAAGGGAAAGGTGTGTCGGACAAACAGGTGGCAGATACCGAAAGTATTTGGTTCCCTTCAGCTTCAGACAACACACAATGCAGTGGGAAGGACTCCATGTGAAGGTTAGGGTCACTCCCAAGCGCAACAGATCTTCGAGGCCGCCACAGAACCTTTTTGCAGACCAAAATGCCGCCTACGTTCGCAGTTTCTTTTCGTGCTGAACCTCAGGCCCCTCCAGGAAAATCCAATTACTAGGCTGGACTAACTGCCAAGTTACACGGAGAGAAGCTGGATGACCACGTGGGTCCCCTTTCTTTCAAGATATGCCAGCCAAAATCCCCTCTCCCCTTCACCTTACCTCCTGCGTTCCCGACAATTAAACTTTGAATTATATCTACGTTGGCAATACTAATGAAAGAGTATTTCCATTTCTCAAGCCTGCAGACAATTAGCATTAACCAACTCCATCCGAAACGTAGGCAACAGGAGGTCTGAACGATGGCACCTGGCGGAGGCCCCCTTAACAACTCCATCTTGTTTCCCGTCTCGAACTTTTCCCCGACCCCACGCCTGGATAGAGCGGATGGGCCTGTGACTGATTGCGGCAACATGGGGGGAAATTATAAAATAAGGACACATTTCAAGGGGTTTCATGGCAAGCAGGTGTTTAAAAAAACAAACTAGAAATGAAACATGTTGGCACGGTCCCAGATAAGAGACTTATCACATGTTGTTTAACTCCAGTAAAGTTTGATCCAGCATCTGATGCATATTGAAGTTTTCTTCCTTTGCATTAGCCACTTTCTCTGTTTTGGGTTAGAAAAAACGAAAAGTGGTCATTTGGACCCGTCCCTTTATTTTAACGGTAGGAAGGCAAACATTGCGGTGAAACACCTATGCATAGCATCACTATTTCAGCTCAAAGTGTTTGAACCAAAAAGGGGCTAAAGCGCCTTTTAAACAGTCCGCTGTCCCAAACGGATGTTGCCAAGCCAAGCAAGAGGCTTTAATTGGCATGTTCAAGACAGCATCAGAGCACCTAAACCTAAAGGAATTGCTGCACTGGTTGGTTATTGCTGTTGCAACTGGCTCTCAACCAATCTTCAAGAAAAGAAAAGAAAAAAAGAAAAGAAAAGAAAAGAAAAGAAAAGAAAATCTGTTCTTTTTCTATTATAAAATGAAAAAAAGGTACATGAGATGGTTAAGTTCCATCAAAAAGAAAAGAAAAACCCATGTGCTAAAAATGCTGACAAAAGGACTTCAGATAGAATGTTACTCCACCAAGAATGAAGAACTGGTAGAACGTGACGACGCGGAGAGTGAAGGAAGGAGGCAGCTATTCACCTGCCAGGGAAATTTCATCTGAGTTTTTTCTGCCGCTAGGGAAAAGCAAAGCAGCTTTCACAATAGTTGTTAGTGGTAAGTCACATGCACACTGTGTAGGAAAGGCATTAAACACACCTCTGTGATGGCAGGCATAAGCCCAAAAGCTTCAGATCCACATACAATCAACACATCAACAGCAGCTTCACTACGATGCCAATGTACCAAAAAACTGAGCAGAGACGATCAACAAAAGCCCTCTCCTGTTGCCTGGGTGCAAAACTGTTTTTACCTGGGCTAGGAAAGTGGGGGTGCCGATTTCATACCTGAGCCCAGCTGGAAGCACCCTTCACAAAGATTCCAATTGCAACATTCTCCCCCAAGAGCAGAATTGCTAGTAAAAACTACCCATTCCAAGAAGTAGGCTCCTTGGTCTCCATTTTTTTTTAATTTTTAATTTTACCAAGAGTATAGCCGGTCTTAAAGTTGAAAAGGAAATGCCACAACGGAGCTTTAAAACCTTCTAGGCCCACCCGGCTTCAGCCCAAGTGGCGACAGACAGACAGACAGACAGACAGGTCGTTCAGCAGCAGGTGTGTTAGAGAGGGGTTCGTACGAAAGCTTAATCCTCATTCAGGGCCAGCTTTAGTTCATTAGTTAGACGCCGGTTTTGCTCAAGCTGCTGGTAGAGCTGGTCTGTGCAAGTCGGCGAGCGCATTAGAAGAGAAGGAAAAAAGGCAGAGAGAAGAAAAACGGTTAGAGAGAAAGTGTTAGCCCCACTCTGTAGAGACAGTCAAGTTCGAAGGCAAGCTCAGAAGCAGATCAGACACGCCAAGGCTGGGGCTTTGTACCTCCTTAAATGTCAGCATCTCAGGAAGGAAGGAAGGAAGGAAGGAAGGAAGGAAGGAAGGAAGGAAGGAAGGAAGGAAGGAAGGAAGGAAGGAAGGAAGGAAGGAAGGAACCAATGACTCACTGATGGTGGGCCACACTGGGGGAGGCGTTGGCCAGGGGCTGGTGGTGACCGTAAGGCAGGGCTGGTCAGTTCCAGCGAGGGAGACAGCCAGGCCCCGGTTCAAGCAGCACAGGAAGCTGTGAGAGTCTTGCTCCAAGCAATCCCTGCCTCCCCACCCCTGGCTTACCCACAAGGCCCTGCTTGCAATCCTCACATGCGACACCTCCACGCCTGGGTCCCATGCAGGCGGAATCTTCATTGTGGAAGGGACCTGGCTAGTCCTGAGTCCCCACTCCAAGTTCTTCTGGGGTCTTTAGGGGAAGCACGGTGATGTGACGAGCAACACTTTCAGAACCCCACGGCTTGAAGGTTGAAGCAACCCCCTCTTTTACATAGGGCCACCCCCTTAGTTAGAGGGCAAGTCCACAGAGCAGACTTGCTGCTGGGGGTGAGCTCTCTGGCGCCCTCTCTGGACTGACTGAGCAGCTACAGCTGCCGCTGTGCTCCAGACATGGCTGCTCAACGGAGTCTCTAGGTCGGGCTTCAAGAGCCAAGGGGATCCCCACCCGCCGGGCAGGGGGAGGAAGGCGGGATTGATGACCTGTGCCCTGCAAACATCACCAGCTTTGGGGGCAGCGGCTGACTAGCTATGAACTACGTCACAACCATCGGGGGTTGGGTTCAGTAAGCTGTGGTCTACTGTACTGACGGAGCCACAACTGCCTGAGACCCAGCCCAGCCGGCCCTCGGCCTTCTCCAGCCTAAGCCCCCCGGGTGGGCAGGGGGCCTCCAGGCTGGCATTCCCCTTGGCCCAAGCCATCAATCCCAGCCTCCGTTTTTGCCGGCTGCCCCCTCCATAGGACAAAGCCCCACAACCCTTCGTTTGGCAGCAAAGACCAAGGGGCTCATTCGGCAGAGAAGCGCGCAGGGCACGCACACACAGCGCCCGGGTGGCGAGTGACCGAAGCGAAGCCCCCTCCCTCCAGAGACCCCGCCGGCACCCGCCAAGCTACTAAAGCCCCTCCCTGCACAGGCTTTGCCTGCCAGAGAGGCTGGGAGAGGGACAGGGGGAGAAAAAGAATTTAAAAAAAAAGAAACAGGCGGGTGAAAAAGGAAAATAAAAGAATGAATCCCTAATAGAGAGAAAGCAGGTTTTTTAACTTTATTCATACTTGAAATGGTGGACATAAATAAAAGGCAAAAGGAACAGCAAAACAGATACAACGGTGGGATTTTTAGTTTATTTTACAGTGAAAGTTGAAGAGTTCCTGTACGGTTGAAAAGGCCCAAAGTGGGGAGAGGGAGGGGAGGGGAGGGGAGCCCCCTCTCTGTCCTGTGGGCAAACCCCAGGAGGAAAGGGAGGAGGGGGAGGAGGGGCGGGCAAGGAACTGGACAGCAGGTACCAGCTTGGAAAAGATGGTTCATCCAGGCTGACGAAAGAGAGGTCTTTGGAGAAGTGAAACAAAGGCATTTATCTGCGTGAAGATAAAAGAGACAGAAATAAAAATGGCAGAACAGATGGAGAAGGAAGGAAGGGAGGGCGGGCAGAGGAGAGAAAATGCAACAGGATAGAGAAACAGCACCTGCCCTTTGCCCCCACGTTGAGGTTGAGGAAATCTGGGAAAAAGCCAAGCCCTTGGGGTAGATCCTTGCATGCAAACCTCCTCATTTGGCATCAAATTGCTCTTTCGTTCCTTTACCCAAGACCTTGCAATTTCAATTTCATGAAATTGAAGCAAACTGCCTTTCCAGCCTCTGGAATTTGGGTATCTTTCCCCCCACCCACCCCACTGCTTAGTATTCAAATTCAAGCTGTATTTTGAAAAGGCCCCGCCCCTTCTAGAAATGGGTCAGGTCTGAGGGTGCTTGGATTAAGAGGGGAGCACCCCCACCCTACCCCTTGCAGGCCTCCATAGAGGATGTAGCCTCCTGCCGATTCTTTGCCCCCCCCTTCGCCAAATTCATTTTAAACGGGGAGAAATCATCCTCTATTTCGGGATCCTCCTGCATCTTCTAATTGTTCTCCCTTTCTTAACAGCACTTCAATCGTGCCGCGTTCCACCCTGTAAACTGCGCTATGCCCAGTAATTTGTAAAAGGAAACAACTTGTAAACCCATGTAAATAAAATTTCCCAAAAAGGCGAGGAACCCAAACCTACGAAACAGATGATTATTCAGATTATAACGCTGGGAATCGAAGGGCACCACAAAAACATGTTGCTAATTGGCGAGCTCAGGACTATTTGTTGTTTGTAAATGAAGCCAGGAGAATGCAGAAAGAATGCAGATCACTCCAGCGTCACTTAGCTCTGAGGTTCAGCCAAAGCTTGATGCTCTGAAGCAACCAAGAGCTTCTACGCAGCGAGAAAGGACCCTCACCCAGCCACGTACTAGTTGGTTTAGGTTTGGTTTTTTTTCTTTTCAATGAGTTAGCACACTCAGCCATTAATAAGGGTTATTAGGAAGGTTATTAGGAAGGTACAGCTGACTTCTGCTCAACATTTCTTACATGGTATAAACTTGATCCAACTCAGAGATTTAAAACATTTGCTCCACGAGCTACATTGGGTGCCAGTTTGCTTCTGGATTCAATTCAAGGTGTTGGTTATCACCTTTAAAGTCCTACATGGCATGGGACCAGGTTACCTGAGGGACCGTCTCATCCCCGTCACATCAACCCGTCCCACCCGGTCATGCAGAGGGGGCATGCTACGAGCCCCGTCTGTAAGAGAGTTCCATCTGATGGGGCCCAGGAGGCGTGCCTTCTCTGCAGTAGCCCCCGCCCTCTGTAATATTCTTCCCCCTGAAATAAGATCGGCCCCCTCTCTCCTGGACTTTAGGAAAAACCTCAAGACCTGGTTTTGCCACCATGCTTGGGGAAGGGAGGGGAACAGCCAGTCTTGGGGTTGGCTGGTCTCTTAGATCTGCCTTGACCAGCTTTACCGGCCCATGGGATAAGTAAGATCTACCATTGCTTGGATCGGACTGTAATGAGGTATTTTTACTGTGTATTAGTGCTATTTATGTTTCTTTTATTGATTTTAAACTTTTTATTGTGAACCGCCCAGGGTCCCTCCTTGTGAGGGAGATGGGCGGGATATAAATATGATTGATAAATAAATAAATAAATAAATAAATAAATAAATAAATAAATAACCACTTTTTAATCTGATGACCTCTGGTTGTGCTGGACTACAGCTCCCATCATCTCCCAGGCAAAATGGCCATTGGGAATTGCAGTCCACCATATCTGGCTCCTAAAGATGAGATTTTGATGAACCTTTTCTAAAAAATGTGTTTCAAACACTTTCTGGACAATTACAACTTTTTCAGTAAACTATGTAAGGGAAACTCATAAGTTATGAAAAAGTGGGATGCTAGTTGAGTAAATACTATGTTTTTCATAAAATGATCTCTCACCAATTAGTCTCACCCTTGACATTATTTTGTTTAGAATGTGCTAGTTCACCCTTGGCTACTGCCTAATTGAAATAAAAAATAAAGCGTTTTTTCAGGTTAATTATGCTTCTGTGGCCACAGATTGGTGTGGCCTGGACAGGCACGGACGGAAGCAGAAACCGCTTTCTAAGGGATCATCTGATGAAGATTTCCCAGATCAGCTCCATCGGAGAATGTGGGTAGGGCCTCCAGGGCTGAATCCTCCTTCTGGGTCCGAAGCCACAATACACAGAAAGCTGATCCATCATGGAGATGGCCAGGCTGGAACACTTTTCCTTCCTGCAAGACTTCCTCACTTCAACACGGAGCCTGTCACTTCAACAGAGATGTGCCAAGTCCTGGCAGGACTGTATCATGCGACTCTCTGGGAGGAGGTGGCCATGGGATGCGGGGCTGGCTCCCAGCCCGGCTGGCTCCGCAAAAGGGTTGGACCGATTCATGGAAGTCCTGGGGATCAGCGGCTCCCAGCCTCGATAGTGGTGGGGCTGCCCCCGAAGGGCATCAGCTGGGAGACTCGTGGGCTTCCTTGGGCAGCTGGTTGGACACGCCTGGACTAGATGGTCCAGGGGCCCCACCCAGCAGGGCCTGGCTTCCATTTGTGTTCACCCACCTGTGCTTACATTTACTGACAATTTACTGGCCTAACCCAAAGACCCCCCAAGAGGTCCACAGAGGGCAAGAGCTGTGCCCACCAGCTGCCAATTGCAAAGATGGTTGTGTATCCCTCTCCAGTCAAATATGAACAAACCTTCACCTCTTCCTACTCAAGAACTTGCTCTTGTACAGCAGGAACACATGAACCCTTGAAAAGCAGGGCCAATTTTCCACGAAAAAGCTTGCACAGGCAGTGTGAACTTACTGTAGTTGGATCTAAAAATACCATGGGGAGTTTCTTAGCAAGAAAGGTTTGGATTGCAAACCAGAAGAAGAGTTAGGCTTTGGTGCAGAACCACAGAAATGTTGAAACAGAAGAGAACTGAAAGGAGAAACTAAACATCATGGAAGTGATGTGGATCCAAGTGGGAGGAAAGCTGGGGAAATGAGAAAGGAATTGAAAGGACACTCGTTCAAGTGAGCCTTGCAGTAAATCGTCAATCCAGGCAGAATGCTTGCACCCTCGTTATTATTTAAGAATAATCTCAGAGCGTTAAATACTGCTCTCTTGCATTCTCATTACAGCAGTGTTTCTCAACCTTGGCAACTTTAAGACGTGTGGACTTCAACTCCCAGAATTCCCCAGCCAGCATTTGCTGGCTGGGGAATTCTGGGAGTTGAAGTCCACACGTCTTAAAGTTGCCAAGGTTGAGAAACACTGCATTAGAGAGACTTAAATTACACTGGAAAACTGCTGGAACTCAGGGCTAAGTCAGCAGTATTTGCACGAATAAGGGGCAACCCAACCCACTGCCCACCAACGGTATTCTGTGCCCCTCTCCAAAACCTTGAGGACTAGAAACTTATGAAAATGGAAGGCGTTTGAAGAGCATGTTCTTGAGTACACCTTATACTAAAGCGGGAGCAAGGGTCATCTGAATTTGCAAGGCTGACTTGACAAGGTCGAGGGTGGAGAAAATCAGGCAGAAGCAGAAAACGGAGCCATTTACATGGAGGTCATGTCGTTGAGGGCGTGATCCAGCTCCTCGCTGATGGCTTTGTACTTGAGTTTCTGGGAATACAACTCATCTAAGAGTTGCCGAGGAAAACACAGGAGTGCAAAGAGGAGGCAGTGATGGAAGGGAACACCGTCCAGAAATCCCAGCAGTGAGTAGGGAGGGTAGGTGTGCATCAGCAGGGGGGAGAGTGTGGAACAAAACACAGAGAGAGGTCAGACAAAGGATTTAAAAAGGAATTTTTTAAAAAAAATAAGAGCGAGGAGAGCCAAGCCAGCAAACAGGAGAGCCAGGATTCCGGTGACGTAGCGGGAAACAGGCTTTTGTGTATGCTTTACCCAAAAAAGGCTTGTTCTAGCTGGGTGCCCCTCTTCCCTCCCGTTCAGGTCGCTTGCTTGAAGCAAGGCCAAAGCCTGCGCTGGGGTAGGAAGGAAGAGGAAGGTGGCCCAACCGGAGAAAGCGTCCCGAGGCTGGTCCGTCCTCAGAGCCATGCCAGTTCCTTGAGGACGGGGGAAGAGACCCTTCTCCGACTCCTAACCGACAACGGAGTCCTCTTGTGGAGGACCTCAGGCCGGAGAGCTGGGGCGCTCTTCTCCACCCAACGCAGAAAACTAACGTTCTCCTTGGTGGCTCCATTTCTGAAGCACTTTCTTTTCAAAGAGACTCTTTTTCACGAGAGCCTCATCAGCTGCCAGCAAGCTGAACTCATGACGTGTCCTCCACAAGGCCAAGGTTGGAGGCCAAGAGTGGGGAGCCTGTGGTCCCCCAGACGTTGCTCCCACCCCCCCACTGCTGGTCACCACAAAGCTGAGGCCACAGCGGGCCCCACCAAGGGCCCCCTTGCTGGCTCCAACTTGGTATCGTCATTCCCTCCCTACGTGTCCAAAGATTTGGCACGAGAGATCTGGTGGGACCGCAGCCACAATCCAACAATAGCACTGGTTTTCCCAAGCAGATTTGGGAAGTATAATAATCATGAAATCCTTCCAAGGAAAAAACAATATCCCAACGGTTTGCAATGAGACTGGAACCCAGCCGCGGGCGAAGCTCCGCAGATCCGGTTCTCGCATAAAACCGCAAACAAGTCAGAGGTTGCCACCCACAAGCCACGGTGACCGGGACGGGACTTATTGGCATCTGGAA
Source organism: Charina bottae (assembly GCA_023362775.1). Taxonomy (NCBI): domain Eukaryota; kingdom Metazoa; phylum Chordata; class Lepidosauria; order Squamata; family Charinaidae; genus Charina; species Charina bottae. The sequence continues at coordinate 23,375,010 of JALMGJ010000010.1, read as the reverse complement.
ATTAAGCTAATTGGTGACATTGCTAATTGAGAGGAAAGAAAGGCAGGCCAGGACAGACATTCTGGTCAATGAACTGAAGGCATTTGTGTACTTTGGACAACCAAATATTCCCAACGAATTTCACGTTCATAGGACTCAAAGGAAGAAAAAGCTAAACCTTTTCCACTTAAAACAATGTTTCTTTAAAAAAGACCCTCACCTCTCTCCGCACACAATGAGCAAACCTATTGGAGGACTGGCTGACTCCCCCCCAGGCTGCTCGCTTCTAGGATCCCCTCGCCCAAAGGATGGCTGCTGAATGCCAAAAGCCCCCCCCCCCAAGAGATGCTTCTCCTTCACAAGTTCATCTCTTGCACCAGCGAGAAATGCCCCAAGGGGCGAGCGATCAGCTCCCAGTCACAGGAGGCTGACCAGAATTACCCCCCCCCCACCTTAAGCAGCGGATTACCGAAAGGGCTTAGGACAAAACTGGAGGCAGAGCTGGGACACCTACCTTCTAAGTCATCGATGCTCTTCTCTAGCTTGGTTACTGACCTCTCTGCAAATTCAGCGCGGGTCTCAGCCTGCGGTCAAACCACACACATGCAGGTCACAAGGAGGCGTGGGCAAAAGAGGGCATTTCCCCCAGAAAAGACCAACTGGATACAGCACATTACAAACAGTTGCCTCCAATGGAAAATCCGGAGGCGAGACTCCTATTACGGCCCAAGGTTTGTTCAGCCGTTCTCATTGCAACTCCTGCTCTCACCGGAGGCAGCCCGAAAAGACAATCAGGAAGCAGGTTAGAGATGCGTGGACTGGAAACATGGAGAAACCAGGATCCCAGGCCCCTCAGCAGACGACCCGAGTGGGAATTCTCATCCCCCGTTTGTTCAGCACACTCAGCGCAAGAGCTCTACCAACCTCCTGATTCAAAAACAACACGGCTGCGTCGCAATCAGAGCAAATGTTTTATTACGCTAAACCCTCCGAAGGCTTTGCCCATTTGACTGAAGGGGAGCCGAGTAAGAGCGGGGTGAGGTTTTGGGGCCAAGCACAACCCGCTTCTCCACCCCCTGAACGGCTGACATTCCTCTGGGCTGACGTCAAGGTTCCAGGAAGCAAAAAACACGCCGGGATGCGAAATCCCAGCACTTTTGACCCACTTCCTCCCCCCAGAAAACCCGCTTGTTTGTTTTTTGGGTTTTACCTCTTTCAGTTTGTCAGTAAGAACCTTGATTTCCTCTTCATATTTGTCTTCCTTCTGAGAGTACTGTAAGGGGGGGGGGGGAAAACACCACCACACGACGTGAGAAACCACTCAAGGCCATCCGATCAACCGTCCTCCCAATACCGGTTGCACAAGAGGAACCCAGCAAGATTGCCAGCTCAAAATTAAGCGGTAGATTGGATCACACAGGGCTGAGTGAAGAACTTGGAAGAGCCTTCTTAAAGCAGACCCTGTCCAGGTACGTGGGACTACAACTCCCATCTGCTGGGAGTCGACGGGGCCTGATGGGAGTTGCAATCTAAGACCTGGGGGGGGGGGGGGTTGTTCAGGCAGGGCAATATTTCTCACACTACTAAAGCATTCAGAATAATACCAGGCCCCCACCCCTTGCAAAAGTCCTGCTTTCCAATTCTAGGGTTCAAGCGGGCATTCTCTGCACAGCCCAGGTTCACGCAACTCAGGAGACCGTCTTCTGCAGAAGATGGCGGAAGATCCTCCCTCTTGGCCAATGCAAATGCCCAGTGATGTCCACGGAATGGCTCAAGAGGCCTCAGATTTGGGACCCCCTCCCCCTTTGCTTGAACCTGCCCCAGGCGTTTTTCAAAAGTTTCTCTCTCCAATGCAGAGGTTCAGCTTCTATAACCCACCACCATCACAGGAAAGCAAAGGAGGTGTTATCTGGGGTTGCAAAATGCAGAGTGAGCTTTAATGGGGGGGGGGGGGCGGCGCAGGGATGGAGTAACAGAAAAGGATAATGGAATAAAGTATCCTAGAGCAATGTTTCTCAAGCTCAGCAACCTTAAGAGGTGTGGGCTTCAACTGGCTGGCTGGGGAATTCTGGGAGTTGAAGTCCACACCTCTTAAACTTGCCGAGCTTGAGAAACACTATCCTAGAGGACGCTGGGGCTGACTGGCTAGGATCCTCAATAGGAATACAGCGTATTTTGGGTTCAACAGACTGTTCCTGGCTGAAGAAATTAGGGCAGAGAGAGCAAACGCTGCGTTTCCTACCGCTAGCAAATCAACCGGCTCAGAGTGAGTCCTGGGGCGCCCCAAAACGGGCGGTTTCTTTTCCTCCAGGAGAAACGGGTCTCGCCAAGCCTGACCATCCGGGCTGCACAATCGCCCAGCACGTAAAGCAGCTGCTGGAGGTTTGAAACATGCCCTTCCCGTTCTCCTTCCTTTATCGCTCGGCCAACAGCGACGTCAGCACGAAGCTGCACCTGGCACTTCCCTTTTTGCACTCTTGCTGGAAGAAGCGGAGGAAGTGCAGGTGCTGGGGATTTGCAGGATTTACACTGTTTGCTGCAGGGCACAGATGTGCTCCCGTTTGATGTCTAAAAGGTGCCCTCCAGAGTCTCCTTCCCATCTCACAGGAGGAAAGCTACGTTCTCTCCTGAAGCCATACCCTCTCCTGAACATGCTCGGTGCAGGCAGGCGGTGATCCAACGGAAGAAGTATCTGTCGCCCAGGGTTGAGCGCTGGCGTCCTTGGCGCTCCTGAGCTCAGTTGCAAAGGATGACCAGTGATACAAACCTGGCTTCAACGCAAAGCCTCAGAAACTTAAGAAAAAAGTCACACGGGAGGAAGCTGCGAGTCTGCAGAATTGCTTGGTGTGTAGACTCATGAAATAATTTTACTCCTTCTGTTTTGCTGCCCGATCAGACACCAGAGTGTTCATCAGAGGCCCCGGCTCAAATGGTCCCAAGTTTATTGGCACTTCCGGTTACCTAATTTCAGGTGGCCTGGCTGGGACAATCTGAGATTAAATCCACAGCAGTCTGGTAGAGCAGTGTTTCTCAGCTTGGCAACTTTAAGGCATGTGGACTTCGACTCCCAGAATTCCCCAGCCAGCATGCTGGCTGGGGAATTCTGGGAGTCGAAGTCCACATATGCTGGCTGGGGGATTCTGGGAGTTGAAATCCACATGCCTTAAAGATGCCAAGCTGAGAAACACTGCTGGGGAGTATGTCAGGTTGAGTGGTAACAGCCAACTGCTCGGGGACTCATGGGCAGAAAAGCAACGTAGAGGCATCCTAGATACTCGGAAAGTACGTTCCGTGTTGGAGGCCGTCAGGTCTCTTCCCCGGGAAGCCTGGAGGCCCCACCTGTCTCTGCTTCTACCTGCCGGGCCATACCTTGTCCGCCTGAGCTTCCAGCGACCTCAGGTTGTTGGTCACAGTTTTCAATTCCTCTTCAAGTTCAGCACATTTGCTATTATTTGGGAACGCAGGCAGGAAAGGGGGCAGGAGGAAGACCAGTCAAGCCCAAGAAGAGAGGGGGAGAAAAGATAGAGAAAAAATGAAAACTGAATCTCGGAGCTAAGGAAAGGGCCTGGAAAGCAGCTGGAACCATCTGTGACCAAAGAATTCAGCCTGCAAAATGTGCCCACACGGTATCTCCCCACGCTTTGGGCTGTGGCGGAAGGTGCGCAGGGAAGGAATGGCAGGTTCTCAGAATTAGCAGCCCCGCCGATGCGACTCTCTCCTTGCCAACCCAGAAATCTTTTGCCAATGCTTCGGCATTTCCCAATCCTGCCGGGCCCCCTGGGACAGAGGGAGAGGGGTTCGGCCTCGTTTACACAAAAGCTTTTCAATGGTCCCAGACAGTTCAGCTTCTTGGCCAGGGCTCAATCAACTGCCGCAAGGCTTCGACGAACACACGCATCCAATCCATGCTTTTTGGAGACAAAGGACAGCCATTCGAGCCGGATGCAGAAGGACCCAAGGAAAAGAAGGCCAGCGAAAGGCAGCGAGCGCGGCTAGCAGGCACCTAACTTGGCCGTGGGGGCAGCTGAAAGTCTAAACCCGGTCATTCGATTCACAGACAGACGTTTATGCGCGCCAGTACCTTTTCCTCGGCTGCCATTAACGCTTTCAACGTTTGATCCATTATTCTTAGCTGTTCTTCCAGCTGTCGGACTTGGCTGTTAGTGAACACAGGAAACGCACAAGAGCCATTCACAATAATCAGTGAGCCGGTAAAAACAGAAGCATGCAGTGACCCAAACCACACCAGAGATCCCCACGACTCCGACACCGCCTTAAGCACACAGATATGCAAACACAGGCACGCGAACACGCACAACACACCCCCTTCCATCGGGGCACGCAGCCGAGCACGGTTGCCGCAGCATACAAACAGCCGGAACGTCGCGGGAACCAAACCGCCAGCAGCCCAGGAGGCCGGGCCTACCTTTCGGAGAGCTCGGCGCGTTCCTCGGCACGCTCCAGGTCGCTCTCGATGATCACCAGCTTCCGGGCCACCTAGAAACAGAAAGGGGGGCAGGAGATGAAGCCGGAGGGGGACCGGCCGACTGGGTGCCTTCTGGATGCTGGATTCCCAGCAACAGCCCCCGGGGCAGCACTGATTTGCTCCTCTGTAAAATGGATTGAGCCCCCGGACACCAGCCAGACTCTAGGCAGCTTATGGAAATTAGGCGTTAAAAAGATACAAGTAAAAAATTTAGATTAAAAGGCAAAGTCAAAAATTACACAGTAAAGAAGCGGCCCCATAATACATCGCTCCCCAAAGGCCTTCCGGGAGAGCCATTTTCACCGGCTTCTGGAAGGCTGCAAGGGTGGCGTCCGTCCACACGGGCTTTGGGGTCAAGCGGTCCCAAGGAAGGGGCTGCTCCAGAGAACACTCACTGTCCGGCCCCCCTCCAGGTAGGCGGGGATCCTCAGCAGGCTCTCCCCAATTGTTTGGATGTGACGGGCAGAAACTCGGGGCAAAAGGTGGTCTGTAACTGCAACTAGCAGAGCTACAGGTGTGTAGGTAGGCAGAAAAGCCCTCCTGGCCACGGTCCCCATCTCCTCTTCAACCAGGAGCTGTAAATCCAGGAGGACCCCCCGACTGCACGCCTGTTCCTTCTGGGGGGCCAAAGATGGTGCCCTCCTGGAATCCCTTGACCTCCGACCCAACAGCCACACCATCCTGTTTGGGGCGACTCTGAGCCCGTCCTCCCCATCCAGATCCCACCGCCTCCAGGGTTGACCAGGACGGGACTTCTGCTGCATCACCCAACGGCGCAGAGAATTCCAGATGCTGGAGCACCGACCCGTCTGCAGGGGACAAGGTGGGCAAAGCCTGCTCTAGGGGGGCTCCCCCAATTCAGGACCATCTGTGTTTCCAAAAGCTCCACCACGCAAGCAGGGGTGACGGCCACTCTGCCCTCCGCAGCCGGCACCTTGCGGGTTCTCTCTTAGCCACGGGGCTGCGGACTCTGATCCTGCGCTGCAAGGTTGGCTGGGAGGAGCATGCAGTGGCGGTGAAGGAGGCCCCGCTCCTCGTGGAACTTCCCCACTTCCTGGAGTCAGCCCTCCCCTCCCCAACGTCTCCAGGGAGAGCTCCTGAGCGCGGGTGGGGCTGACCCACCACCACCCCCGAGTGCCAGCAGGAGGCCGGGCCAGGCCAGGCGCAGCACGGACGGACTCACCTCCTCGTACTTGCGGTCGGCGTCCTCAGCGATGTGCTTGGCCTCCTTCAGCTGGATCTCTTGGATTTCCATCTTCTCCTCGTCCTTCAGGGCTCTGCTCTCGATGACCTTCATTCCTCTGGGAGAAGAGAAGGGCACCATCGTGGGCAAAGCCAGGAAGCTTCCTGCTGTGGGCCCGCCCTTCCCAATGCCACCCGGGGGGGGGTGGACTAGAACCACCCTGCTGCCCCCAATGCCCATCACAAGGGGCTGAGAACTCCTGGAGCCTTCCTGAAGCGCTCCCCCTTCCTAGCTCAACGGAAGCGACTGCCTGAGGAGGAGAGGGGGCACAAGGAAGTGCGTGCCCACCCTGCAGGTCGCTGCACCCAACCCCCTCCTCTCTGCACCCCCCATCCTGCAGCAGCTATTCAGAAGACTGGGGGTGGGGGGATCCTGGAAGAGAGAGTCTCTCCTTCCTCAACATTTATCTAGAGCAGTCTCTCTCAACCTCGGCAACTTTAAGAGGTGTGGACTTCAACTTCAACATGGCTGGCTGGGGAATTGTGGGAGTTGAAGTCCACACCTCTTAAAGTTGCCGAGGTTGAGAGACACGAATCTAGAGTGAAGCTCTAAGTCCCTGACATTGTCCAGCTATGTGGTTTCTTCCCCTTCACTGGAGAGCTGATGACCTCCAAGGCCCCTTGCATGCCTGGCCCAGCTCCCCGCAAGGCAATAGGCCAGACCCCTCAGAGGCCGGAGGACTACAGGACCCATACACGCTCAGGATGCAACTCTGCCGCAACCAGCCCCCTGCCGACGGGCCAACCCACCTTTCGCTCTCGTCTGCCGCCTTCTCGGCCTCCTCCAGCTTCTGCAGGGCCGTCGACAAGCGCTCCTGGGCACGATCCAGCTCCTCCTCTACCAGTTGGATGCGCCTGTTCAGAGAAGCCACGTCGCTCTCAGCCTGGGGGCGGGAAAGAAGGGAAGGCGCTCACCCTTGCGAAGCGGGCCGGAGGGCGGCATTAAACCACCACCGGGGGTTGGACTAGAAGACCCCAAGGCCCCTTCCGACCCAACGACTCTATGAACCAAGAAGAGGGAGCACGGGGCAAACCTCTGCCACAGAGCCGGGGTTCGACCCTCTTGGCTTTGCCACTGCCTGTCCGGCAGATGCTGAGGGCCTTGCGTCCTCCCCCCCCCCCCCTTTCACGGCCAAGAGGCGTCTTGTCATGGAAGAAAAAGGACCTTTTTCTAGCCAAAGCAGTACCTGCAATTTAACTTAAAACTGGGCAGCTTGCCACGCACCACATCCCTACGCAGAGCGCGCCGTAAACGAATTAAAACAGGCCGCAGCGGCTGTAATTTGCACAGGACCCACCAAACACACCGTCCCGGCGTGCAATGCTCTCCTCTGCTTCCTAAAGCTACTTTCTGCAACCCTTGAATGCATTTGTAGCTTTTGGCTCAGGCCACGCGCTAAGGAGGCCGCTCTGTTTTTTAACAACAAGAAAAGCATCCAGGGCCAGTCCACACACCGGATGCGCAGGGCACCAAGCTCTGCAAAGGCTCTTCTTTTGCGGGAAATTGCTCCTCCTGAATATTCCCTTTCTAATCCAGACCAACTCCCAAGCAAGCTCATCCTGTGGGCACTTTTAATTTTAAACAAAGCAAACTACAATTGGGGGGGGGGCATTACGAGCTTTTTCCCTCCAGGGAAAGACAAACGATGACGACCCGCAGTTAATCATTACATTAAAAGCGACCTGGCTCGGTCCCAGCCTGGGAGGCCTAAAGGTCAGTTTCCGACTTCCTGTTCCCAAAGAGAAACCAGCGGGCTTTGCCTTATTATCCCTTTCTTGCTTTCCCTTATATGGTCACAAAAATACCATTATTCCAAAGGACGCTTCCAAGGCTAGCAGATAAATACCGGCTCCTGCTCCAGGTTGCGGATTCCGGCACAATTTTGCCAAAAGAGGGATTAAGATCTTGAGGTTCCAGCTGGAAAGGAGCAATTTCCTTTTTTCACTCCAGCCCTCCTGAACTGAAGGGAAGCGGAGGAGCAGCAGCCCCCTGCTGGCGGCACCCCCCTTAGGGCCACTGCAGAATATCCGGATCCCATCCGGGCCCCACACCGGCGGGGGGGGGGGGCAGAAGAGGGCCTGTTTGGTTCCGCATCCGACCCTGAGGCCACCTGGCCAAAACGGCAGAGCTGGTCTTCACAGCCCAGGAACGTATTCAGCAGGAAAGGCCCCCCTGGTCTTCATTTCGGGAGCCCCGAATGTTAACACACTTGCACCCCGTCCCTGGCCCAGAGTTTTAGCTGCAGAGCCCAACGGATTTCAATCTCCCCAGAGCATCCCCAAAATACGGCGGTGTTGGTGTTTCTTACAGCTCAGCCAGCGGCATTTCCTCGGACTCCAAGGGAGCCCTCAGCCTTAGGGTCTGGGATGCAAAATCGGGTCAGACGGGGGCGCCCAGTTCAAGGCTTGGGGGCCGCATTGCCACTGCGGGGTTTCCAGAAATTAGCCAAGGTCTGAATGAATATGGAGGCCCAAATGTCGGGCCCAAAAGGCTGTTCGGCTGTTCCCCCTTGGTAGGAGCCCGGCCCTTGCCAGGCAAGGGGCATCTGCAGGCCTGGCGCCCGCTCCCTCTTCCCGGTGCCCAGTGGCTACGCGCTGCTGCTTCTGCGGCCGCATCAGAAAAAGAGGGAGGGGGGCGCAGGTCGGCAGGTCTGGGAAAGCGCGCAAGGGGGGGGGTCTTATGAAGGCTCAAGGGCAGCCAGTGGAACCAGCGGGAGCCTCGAACTGGGGGCTGGAGCTGTTGGGGAGGGGAGGAAGGGGCGCGGCGAAGGAGCCCCGCAAGGGCCGCGCTTGCCCCCGCTGGGATCACGCCGGGAGGGGCCGAAGGGAGGGATCCAGGCGGGCGGGCGGCAGGGCAGGCTGCCCTCTGCAAACGCGGAAGGACCGTCTTCCGCCTTCCCGAAGCACCTGGCCGGGACTGGGCGCTGCCCGCGGTTGGCCCCTCCGGAGCGCCCGTTCGGGTTTCCTCGCCGCCAGCCTGGTGCAGGGAGGGACGGAGGGAGGCGGCTTCGCCACTGCGGCGGCCGCAGCCACGACGACCCCCCGCCCGGGCCCCCCTCTGCCCATGCTCAGAGGAACACTCCCCCCGGCGGCCGGGAGCGGGGCGCAGAAGGGGCGGGGCCCGCGGCGGGGCAGCCTTTGTTCCGCGGGCGGCGCGCCCCGAAGCGCGAGCCCCCCACCGGGCGGTTCCCGGCGGGCCGCCGCCTCACCTGCTCGCGCAGCGCCCGCTCCTCGTCCAGCTCGCGCTGCAGCCGCCCGGCCTGCTCCTCGGCGCCGTCCGCCTGCTCCTGCAGGCTGCGGATCTTCCTGCGCACGGCCTCCAGCGAGCTCAGCCCCGCCGCCATCGGGCCAGCAGCGCGCAGGAGGAAGGAGGCAGGCGCGCAGGCAGGCAGGCAGGCAGGGCCGGGGAGGGAGGAGGAGCAGCCGGGCAGCCCGGCCTCCGCGCGGTGCAGCGCCCGCCTCCCCGCCCGCCCGCCTGGATGCCCCTGCAGAGCCCTCCAGAGAAGCCCCAGAGCAGCGGTTGGGCCACAGCTGGAGGGCGCCCTACTGAAGCTGCTGGACGGGTCCCCGGGCGGCAAAGGGCCCCCCTTCTCACCCCTGGAAAACCTTCCTGCCAGTATCGTAGCGCTGTCTTGCAACGACTGAGTGCGCTTACCCCCTCCCCGCCCCCGCCCCCGCCCCCAGAAAACAGCGGGTGGGGGAAAATCTGCTGACTCCCGGGAGTGGCAGGAAGACTCCGCGCTGGGGCACCTGCAAAGCTCAGCTGGGGACCCGCCTTGAATTCAAGGCCCCGAGTGGGAGAGCTTCTCCCCCCCCCCACTAGAAATGCCAACAGAGAAGTTGTCCCCCCCCCCCCCCAGGCAGTCTGCAGAGGCCCTTAGAAGACCCTGGAAATGCTGTGGCTTTCCCTGGAAGATCAGAATGTGCCCCAACCGAGCGGAGCCACACGCCCCCTCCCTCCCAGAAGCAAGCGAGGGCGCGAGGAGCATTTTCGGGCGAGGGAGGCAGCACCACCCGAAAAGAAATCCCCGGGACCGGAGGGAGTGAGGTCAGCAGCAAATGTTGCAAAAGGAAGGGAAGCCAAGCGGCTGGCTTGGCCTTTCAGGACCTCTTGGGGGAGGACGCAGCTGGCTGGACCCCCCCCCCCCCGCAACCATCTTTGCCTATTCTTTGGGCAAGGAAACGCTGCAATGTTTTACTTGTAGCGGGTCCTGCTGGTCACTGAGGGGTGTCCCCAATGCGGGCGGCGGAAGAGGCCCTTCAGTGCCTTCCGGGAACTGTTTCCTTGGGCCTGCCTCAGCCGCCGTCCCACCCCACTGCCACCTCCACAGACTCCAAAACGGGTTTAGTCCGCCTCTGTCACCCAGGCCCCGACAGGGCTGCTCTGGCTGACCCCCGAGCCCCCCCCCCCCCCCCCCCGTTGAACCGGCTCTCGACAAGCCTCCCTCCCGCCTTGAGGGAAATGGCAGGGCCTCCCGCCACCCCACCAGCCACAGGGGACCCGTCTGCTGTGCCAGGGGAGCGGCAGCCCCTCTGCTGGGCCCAGAGGGCAGGAGCTGCAAAGCCCTCAGCCCGGTCGGGTCACATTTGCCCCCCCCCGCCCCCCCCCCCCGGGCCAGTTCCTTTCTCTCTCCGTAAGGTGGCTGAGAAACGGAGCGGTGAGGGCCTTGGTGCTTCCTAACAGTGAGATCCACCATCCTGGTTTATCTGCCTGGAGGAACCTTAGCGAAAGTTAGCCGGGGTTCTCAAGGATGAGAATCCGGCAGCCCAAATTACACGGCTGATTCAGTCTTAGTCAAATGAGCTGCAGGGATGGGTGTGGAGGGCGAGAAAGAGCTGACGGGGCACGAGAAGAAGGGCACTTCTAAGACAGCAAACGGCTGGAGAAGGATCCTTCTGGGTTTAAGCTCGGCCCTGGCTTTAGTCAAGCACATCCACCGAATTTATCTCCTTGGGATCCAGACCTTCACCTGAGCTAGAATTGGGCTAGTGCCTTTTAAGCACAGCCGCCTTTACCCAGAAAACCACCCAATTAAACCGAACAGAGTTCCTTCCAAAGAGGAGAGATGCGCAGTAACGGGCAAAGATCTGCTGTGCCTGCAGGATTCCAAAGGGCCGTTTCCCTTCCCGTGCAGGAGTGTGGTCAGCGTTCTGTGCATGGAAAATTCAGGTGGGGAAAATTAACCCGAGAGGCTTTCTTTTTCTCTCTTTCAGGAGCACCAGCCGAAGCCAGAGACCCGCTCCCCTTCCGGGTTTCCCCAGGAGAGAAAACCAGAGCAGCCCTGGCTGCCTCCCTTGCAGGAAGGGTTCCGGGGTCCGATTTTGCAAAATGCAGCATGCTTAGACAAGGTCGCTCGTTCGACAAGGTTACAGCCCGGGGAAAAAAAGGTGTTTTGCAGAGGAGCTGTGCAACGTGGAAAGTGGGAGAGACCTTCCAACGCTGCTCAGAGGGGGGCCGTGCCCTGCCCCGCCCAGCGGTTACTCAGGGTGCCGTGCCTTCCCCTCCCGCGTCAGGCGGCATCTGGCTCCCCACGGAAGTGATGCAAGGCTGAGTGCAGCCGGCTTGTGCCCTGACTAATGGCCCCGCCTCGCCAGCAAAGGTGAGCTGGCCCCGGGGACGTCTCCGTCCTCGCATCAGCCTGCACATCTGTCCAGCCAGCTGTTCCTCGCTTTCCAACCCCCTGAACCCTGCAGTTGCCTCGTCTCTCGATCTACCAAATAAAAACTCTTTTAAGGGCTACAGGGTGGAAAGGCAATATTTACAAGAAAAATCCACAGCTGGGGAAGGAGCGCCAAAGCCCCCTTCGCGTTTGCAAAGAAATAAACCTCTTTTCTCCCTGGAGAGAAAAATGGCAGAGGCCCCTCTGCAAATTCGGTGGCATTTCTCCGGCCTCCCTCCTTCTCTCTCTCTCTCCAGCCTTTAACTGAGACAAGCTATTTCAAAATAGTCTGCATTCTCTTCCTTATAAGGAATATCTGCCCTGGATCTATTTGCGGTTCCTTTGAACAAGTTAAATAAACGCCTGCCTGGAATGCTGACTCCCATCTATCGGGAAGCCACAGAGCGAGAGGGCGCATCTGAGCCAGATTAGAGGCAGCCTCTTGCAGACGAGAGTCTTTCTGTGGTTCTAAAGCTGAAATTAAGTCAGATTCCTTTCCGTGCCGGGCAGAAGCAGCCTCTTTTTCCCCCCCCTCCCAAGCCTTGTACAAGGGGCTAGACAAAAGTTAAAACTTCAGAAAGCCTTCCAACGCACACTCATCTCCCCTGTTTATATATTTCACCAATAGTTTACTTTTCCATCGCTCAGACCTGCCTGCTCTTGCCAGGCCTGAAAACAGCCCCGTGATCACGCTTTCCTTGCAAGGCCTTGGAGGGCCGTGTTTTTCCCCTTAAACAGGAGTGGTAGCGCTTCGGATGACATCATCTGCTTGGGATGTCTTGCTCCAACCTTAAGGGGCAGGCAGCCTGTATTTGGAACGAACTGCACGTAAGGCGCTGGGGCCGTGAATGTTTGAGGGCTACCGCCACAGGACTATTTAATACTTAGACAGGTGGGTGGGATGAGAGACAGCAAGGGTGCAGCTCACGCACTCTTCCATATAAAGTGCTGAGCTATATATAACCCCCCCCCCGCCACATTGATTCTCTGGATCTGGCCCGGCTGATTGCTGTCACCTTCTGGAATGGGCTTTTGCTGACGGAACCATCTCTTCCTTGGCATGTCAAGAAGCCTCTTGGCATGCCTTGGAAACCAAGAACCAGCCCCCTCCAAGGCGCAAGCGTTTGTCCTCCGGGCACCTTTCCCCACAGGATAAGCACAGGAATCGCAGCTCAATTACTGGATAGATCTGTGGCCCCGCCGGACAGCCGCTTTTAGGATGCTGTTGGCGCTTTGGGGTCTCCCACAAGCACCCGCCCCCGACCCCCGTGTCCGTTTTCCAGGCTTTGGAATTGGGAGAAACGGAACAGATTTAAGAAAGGCAATATTGCTTCGAGTTGAGACCGGCTCCTAGTGAGACAGCAGGACGCATCTCTGCGGCTTCCTTGGCAACAGTACAGCGGTGGACATCTGGAGCGGCAGGAGGCTCCCCAAATGCCCCGCATTCTTGGGTGATGGATGACGCACCTCGTGCAAAGGAACCCTCGGGTCCCTGCCCGCCCCGTCCTGCCAGGAGGGCCCTGATCCCCACGGCTGGTGATGAGCCCAGCAGGCAGAGAGGTTGGGTGAGGAGAAGAGGTCGAAAGGTGGTGGCACATGCTCTCTGGGGGGGGGGGGAGAAGTACTCACATCTGCAGCTTTCTTCTCTGCCACCTCCAACTTCTCCTGGGCATCTTTCAGGGACTCCGAATACTTGTCCAGCTCATCTTCTGTGCCCTTCAGCTTCTTTTGCAGAGACACCAGCTCATCCTCCAACTGCCCGGAGGTTGGGAAAGGGGCGAGGCAGGTGGGGGGAGTGGGAGGGTGGGGTGGGGGGAGTGGGAGGGACGGACAGGAAAGGGGGTGCAGCAGGCAACACGGTGGCGCGAAGAAGAGGTGCCGGTGGGTGCAGAAGGACAGAGGGAGGAAGACAGGAGAGAACCAAGTTAGAAGCTACCTTGGTGGCCTTCTCGTCCGCAGAGAGGAGGCTGTCCTCGGCACTGTGCAGCTCTTCGAGAACCCGGTCCCTCTCGTCCTCCGAGACCCGCAGTTGCTTTTCCAGCTGCACAATGTCCTCCTCTGACTAGCCACGCGGGGGGGAGGCAAAAAGGGGGGGAAGCGCTGTTTATCTCCCACGGTTCAGCCTTCCCCGTATCTCCCCCCTCCCCGGGGCTGCCTTCACACACGCAACCGGGCCAGTTGCCTTTACCGGGCCTCGTTACTGTGACCCTGCGGTTTCTTTGGGGACCTTTGGGGACCCGTTGCCAGAGCTTGCCTGCCTGCCTGCTTAGTTCGTGGACCAGTGAATGGTGTGACCCCAGACAAGGGGCGAAGGAGCTGCTCAGGGGAGGCCTCTTGCAGGAGACCTGCAAGGGTCCCCATCCAAGGCGGCCAAGCAGGTAGAGGACCCGGGCAAGGAAAAAAGGGGCAGGGGCCTTAAGGTGTCTGGGTCCGGTGCGCGAGCCAATCGCCCTCCTGTGCTTGTGGCTAAGCTCCAGGGCAAGGCATTTCCTGCCCACGGGCTGCTCCAGCTGCTTTGGGCCGCTCCGGCCTCAAAGGAGATCCCAGCTGCTCTAGCTGGGAATGCCCGGAGGTGTCGTCTGAACACATCTGCAAGGCATCAAGTGGGGGAAGCCTAAATTAACCATGGCCCGGTGCAACCCATGAAAACGCGGCTCCCAGGGGAGAAAGTCGGGCCAAGCCCTTGGGATCAGCTCCGCATCCAAACTTCCGGGAGCCAACCAGGAAAGCGGCTCGAAACTCCTCCTGTGTTGGGAGGGGGGGATTCCCAGGAAAGAGGCTCCGAGACTAACAGCTCCATTTGAGGCACTTTTTCTCAGAAACAACCCCCACCCCGGCTTCATTTAACACAGACTACCGGGGGATCGAGGATCCCCAAACTCACAGCCGCAGGGGGGTCGGAGAGTCACACACCGGCCCCGGGAGGGCAGTGGCAGGACCCCCCCCCCTCAGTCCATTCTTTCGCGACTGCTCTCTCGCTCCTCCAGAGACTCGGGCGGGGAGGTGCAGAATTTCCCCTCCCGATTCTCAAAGCAGGGCCGGGGGAGCGCAGAAGGCATCCCCGCTCTCGGCCCGGCCACCGAGCCCTCCTCCGGCTTCTCTTTCGGCGCGCGGGGCAGCGGGACTTCCGCGGGCGGGCTCGGGACCTGGGCGGAGCGGCTGCTGCCCCGCCGGGCTCCGGGCCGGGGGCGTCCGGACCAAGCGGGTCCGGCCGGCGGGCGGGCGGGCGCGCGCTCTTCGCCACTCCTTCCCGGGCGGGCGGGCGGGCGGGGCGGCCCACCTGCTTGCTGCGGTCCTCGGCGGCCTTCTTGTCGGCCTCGGCTTGCTCGGCGCGGTCCAAGGCGTTCTCCTTGTCCAGCTTCAGCATCTGCATCTTCTTCTTGATGGCGTCCATGGCGGCGGCTGGGCAGAGACCAAAAGTCCGTGGAGGAGGCGGAGGAAGCGACGGCGGAGCGCGCTGGGACGGTCGGCCTGGCTGGAGTGCGAGCGCCTCCGCGGCGGCCGCGGGCAGATAAGTACCCTCCCGGGGCGGGGGGGCGCCGCATTCCGCCGGGCAGCCAATGCTTTTTTGGGAAAGGGCCCCGCGCGCGCCGCCCCCTCCGCCCCGCGCCCGCCCTCCGCGCAGGAGCCGGCAGATGCCTAAAGATGGGCAGGGCGGCGGCGGCGGCCTCCCTCGCCGGGCGGGCGCTACTGCTGCTGCTGCCGCCGCTGCCGCTGCCGCTGCCGGCCGGAGCTACCGTTGTCGCCGGGCCGGGGAGGTCGGCTTTGCTCCGCCATGGGCAGCGGCAGTCTACCCCGGCGACGCGCCAGAGGAGCAAGGGCGCGGGCTGCGATCCCCGCCGCCAGACCGTTCCGCCTCCCCGCTGCCCGGTGAGCAGCAGCTTCGCTTTGGAAATGGGGAGGGGGCGCCCCAGCGCTGCAACGGGGAGCCCGTGGAGATGGGTTGGGTGGCCTCCCTTCCTCCCTCCGAGGGGGCACAAGCCCCCCCTGGCCGGGAAGCTCAGCCGAGCCACCCGATGGCTGGGCGCAGTGCCCCCCCCCCCGCCTGGGCAGCTCCACTCGGGAGAAGGCGCCAAGCCAGCAGGACCAGCGCACGCCCTGCGAGCCCTGCGGGGCCTCCGGGTCTCCGCGCACAAGCGCTGAAGGCGTTTCCCCTCATGTTCAGGCAGGAAACCACCTCGCGGGGGCAAAGCACCCCGTTCCAGCCCACGGAGGTGACAGGGCGCCGACCCCTCTCCTTCACTGCCCGAAGGTGAAGGGGGGCCGGCCACCGAGGCCGCCCTCCCCCCCCACCATAGATGCTTATCGTGGGCTGCTGAATAAACGCCATTGGCTGCATTCACACAACACCCTAAGCCAGAACCAGAGAGGGCTTGGTCTGCTGCGTGAAGCAGGTTGTTGGGTTCAGGTGCCCGGTGGGTGGTACATAAGGTCGGACTGCCCCTTCACCCAGGCCCTCCAAACTTTCTGGGTCTGCTGGCCACGGGGTTCACACAACACACTAAACCTTCAACGGGGATTACTAACATGTGGCCACTGTGTCTTTCTAAACCAGTGTTTTTCAAACCTGGCAACTTTAAGATGGGTGGACTTCAGCGCCCCGCATGGCTGGCTGGGCAGTTTTGGCAGCTGAAGTCCACCCATCTTAAAGTTGCCAGGTTTGAAAAACACTGTTGTAAAACAATGCCACCTATCCCAGCCTCATGCGTGGCCCGCTCACTCGACGTCCCAGGGGATCGGCAGGTTCCCAGGACACACTGGCACACTGGCCCAGCTCCGTTTGAGCCCCGCCTAGCAAGTGCAGGCTCTGTGGCTAAGCCTACACAGGCTCCGAGCAAGCCCAAGGGGCGAGGTGGAGTGTGCGGATCCTGGGCACGGTGAAGCGGGGCTAAACTCCAGGAAACCAGCTGCTTGGCAGAAACGCAGCCCCAGGATCGGTCTCCTCGTCTACGGCCTGCACCCACGCACCCACGGCCGTGTCTCTTGACACGGCCTGCCTGGCGGTGCAGCCTTGCCCGCGTCCTCTGCGACCCACAGCAGCCTTTCCCGAGCGCCTCGATGTGTTCCGTGGCAGAGCCAGAGCCAGCTTCCACAAATCCCTCCCAACCCAGAAAAATGTTTGTTGCAAGATTAAGATTCATCCTGGGAGAAGTTCATTATCTTTCCATCCGATGATTTTGCATGTATCCTACCTGCCCGGAAGGCGAAAAGACCAAAGCGTTTACTCATACTGGGTTGCAACAGGAAGTCTCCGCTGAGAACAATTGGTCGCATCTGCATAAGGATTCAGGGGAGCTTATGCTTATGTTATACGCTACTAAATTACATGTTATTAAACTTATGCTTAGCAAGTCCCAGGGCGGTGTGCATTCCTTGTTGAGGTCCCCTCAGCTCTCCGGTCCTCGATGGTGCCTCAAATTTGCAACCTGAATTTGGGCTAGAGAAGATTGCGGCTCCCAGGCCGTCTTCCTGATTGGGCCACAGCACGTGACAAGGGGCAAGCCGGAGTCCCCGCTTGCAGTGTGCTCTCTCTCAAATTCCTCAGGAGCATTCTTACCCCGGTGATAATCTGTGTAACTGCACCTGCTTTCAGCTACACAAAATGCAAAGGAGATAATTAGGGGGATGGGGGACCACCAGGAAATCCAGAGGCTGCAAACAAGCTTGAGGACCCCAAACAACACCGCAGTTAAAGGAGCAGCCAGCTACTTCCAGGATGTTGCCAGAGCGAAAGGGTGTGCCCATGAGTCACCGGGAGCCAAGCTCGACTCGAGGGGGGCGTTCCCCTTTCGGCTGGCAAGGCGGACAGCGCACTCAAAGGCGCTGCGTCCCACCTGGAGGGACGGAGGGTCCTCCTTTTTAACAATAGCGACACAAGCAGGAAACAAGCCTTGCTTTGTGTCCGTTCGGCCCCCAACGTCCCAGCTGTGCCAGAGGCAGCCCGAGGTGTGTCCCTCCAGATAGGAAGACAGAAGCTGATCCAGGGAGTCAGTCAGTCAACAAGGGCTAATCCTGCTGCTGAAGAGCACGCGTCACGAATGCGGCGCAGCCGGATCCCTAGTCCCCGGTAAACAGATGGCTACTGCCTGTCATCTGGCGGACCCCGCAAGAGCCCCGGCCGTGATCCAGAGCTGCTCTGGGGAAGGAGCCCCCCCCCGCGGCTGTTCCAGGCAGCCCGTGAATCCTCGAGTTGTTCTGTAAACGTTCCATGGAAAAGTCCCGGAGCAGGAGAAGCGCCCAGCGCCTCCCGAGAGCGCCCGGGGGCTTTTTCCGCGCCATGCGGGGCAGGCCCTTTCTAAAGCCCGGCTGGGGGCGCGTTCAGGAGCGCAGCTCTCTGGGCTCCAAAGCCAACAACTGCCGCGCCGCGCCGGGCTGGGGAGGGGAGGGGAGGGGAGCGGTGCTCCTGCCGACGCCTCTGGGCGAAAAGGCGCTCTGGCAGCCCGCGCGGCATCCGGTCGGGCCTCCCCTTCCATCCTGCTCCTGCGGGGAGGTTGGGTGCAGCTGGGGAGGAACCGGGGCCTGACCGGGAGGGCGAGGCTGCTCCGAGCCCTCCCAAGAGGACGTTCTGAATCTCAGGCTCGTTTCTTGTAGCTCCATGAAGCTCCAAATAAAGACTGGCAGACCGACGTGGCGCCCGGAGCTTTTGCCCCACCGCTGAGACCGACCGTTGCGGCGGAGCCGGGAGAGCAACGTTGCCCCCATCCAAGGACTAAGGGGAGCTGCTCCCTCCCTCGGCAGGGCTGCTACGGAGGCCTGGCAGGGCAGGGCCACCCGTCTGAGTGGGGCCCCGGGCCAGCGGAACTTACGCGGCTCTTTGCGGCCCTGCAGGGAAATTCCAAACTCCGGTCCGTCTGCGGCCTTTCCCCCATTTCATCTGGAAACGTCCACAACCTGCCCAGGCCTGCCAGGGGTGGGCGTGAGGAGGAAGCTTCCTTGTCCTCGGGTGCGGGTAGGACGCCCCCCCCCCCAGGGGAGACAGGAGAAAGATTCAGCCAGGCTCCTGTGTCGTCCTGCTGAGTTGCAAGCACCCTCGCCCTGTTTATGCCGGAGAAAGAGAACGGGGTGGATCACCGCAGCCCTCCCAAACTCCAGTGGGTCCCCCGTGGCCTCTCTGTCCCTTTCGACTGGCATTGTGCACATACCTGGTTCAGCCATGATTTGTTTAACCAACCAGCCATGGTTGGCTGAGTAAACTAGAGTGGCGTGGGATCACACGAGACACACTGCCATCAGCCCTGGTTTACAAACCACAGTGGTTAGGTTTACACAAACTAAGAAAGCCGTATCATAGCCTAGCATGTTCTGGGACCCCCCCCCCCCAAGCTAAGGTTGGAGAGATCAGGGTTTCCTTCGACTTGGAGCCAGATCAGGGTTTCCTTTGCGCCCAGCGAGCACAGCAGAGCCGAAGAACCCTCCTGACTTGGCCCTTTTCTCTTGAACCTGCCGATGGCAAGTCCGGGCAGCCGGGCACCTGGAAAAGGGAGGGCCCTTCACGTGACTTGGAGCCCCCAACCTGCCTGCCCACCTTTTTCGGAAGCATGGTGGCACGCAGAGGAAGGGGAGGGGAAGAGAGATTTCATCTTCCCGGTTGTAATGATGGCTTTCCAAGTTGAAACTCCGGGATGTGTGGAAAGAGAGGGGCGTGTGTCTGCGTTTGTGTGTGGCAAACAAGGGTGTGCGGGAAGGAGGAGAGACGCCCTGCCCGCTTCGCCAATGTGTGGTCCTCTTCACCAAGAGGTTGTCCTGAGGCATCCCACTGAAACGGTGTTTCTCAACCTTGGCGACTTGCAGATGTGTGGACTTCAACTCCCAGAATTCCCCAGCCAGACTTGCTGGCTTGGGAATTCTGGGAGTTGAAGTCCACCCATCTGAAAGTGGCCACGGTTGAGAAACACTGCACTGAAATAAACGAAGGCAGTGCAGGAAAGGCCCCGTAGCTTGTCCCACGGGAATCTGCATGCAAGGTCACCATCTGGGCGGCGCCAGAACGCCTCACTGCACCACGCGCAAAAAAGTAAAAGGGCGCAGATTCATTTTCCTTTCGATGAACGAGACCTGGTTCCTGGGTTGCCCGACGCTTCCCAACTGGCAGCTGGGTCGGTCCTCCTTTCGCTTCTGGGTTTGCAATGCCCAGCATGGAAGGCCATGGTGCCAAGGCGGCTTCTGCCCCTCGCTGGTCCTCCTCCAGTGCAGACATCCTGCTGCGGGGATGGGCAGGTTCCACCAGTTCCGGGCCAAGGCTTTTCCAACTGACTAAGCATTTTAGGTAGGACTTGGCCCGTGACCAGTTTTAAAAACGCAACCTTTGATTGCGTGCAGCTTCCACGAGACGCAGGCAGGAAACTA
This sequence comes from Charina bottae, assembly GCA_023362775.1. Classification (NCBI taxonomy): domain Eukaryota; kingdom Metazoa; phylum Chordata; class Lepidosauria; order Squamata; family Charinaidae; genus Charina; species Charina bottae. Next base: position 23,355,297 of record JALMGJ010000010.1, on the reverse strand, counting down.
AAATGGTGGGGTAAAGCACCCCATAAAATCCCACCAAATCGTTTGAAGTCCTCTTCCTTTTTGTTGTTGTTCAGTCGTTTAGTCGTGTCCGACGCTTCGTGACCCCATGGACCATAGCACGCCAGGCCTTCCTGTCCTCCACTGTCTCCCGGAGTTTACGCAAATTCATGTTCATTACATCGGTGATGCTATCTAACCATCTCATCCTCTGCCGTCCCCTTCTCCTTTTGCCTTCAGTCTTTCCCAGCATCAGGGTCTTTTCCAGGGAGTCCTCTCTTCGCATTAGGTGGCCAAAGTATTTGAGCTTCAGCTTCAGCATCTGTCCTTCCAATGAGCAGTCAGGGTCGATTTCCTTTAGGATTGACCGGTTTGACCTCCTTGCAGTCCAAGGGACTCTCAAGAGTCTTCTCCAGCACCGCAGTTCAACCGTGTTGCCAGAGAAAGTAGATCTCAAATAGATGACAAAATGTTATAGCCTCACTTTCTGGGCTACATCCCACAGTCAAAACTATCACAATCCTTAAAAGGCCAATAAATGCCACCACCAAGGAGATCAAAGGCATCTTTAGCATTTTCGCAGCCTCTAGCGAGTCCCTCAAATTTCAAAGCCAAGCTTAAGGATCGCCAGGAAATTGTGCTGTAATTAGCCAGAGCAGAGAGAGGCAGGTCAGCTTCCTACACCAGGCAAGTCTCTGACCACGATCTCCATTTTCGGACTATTCGGTTTCAGTCCCCAAGACAACAGCAGTCAAGGTGACTCAGCCGTCCCAACCTTCAATCCTGAAAACCCTTCAGAGGATCTCCGCATCCAGTTCAGAGGCTCCATCTTGGGACCGTGACCTGTGGGCTCCATGGATGGATGGAACATCTGCCTTTCTTTGAGGCCATCTGGCTTTTCCCTCTTCTTCTTCTTCTTTTATGGGGGAGGGAAAGGGGTAGCATCTTGCCTGATGAAGAGATGGAGGGAATATGAATGCTGGCACATGCTTTTAGGCCATTTAGTTCTTCAGAAAAGTCCAGGCATGAATTGGGGATCCAATTTCGTAGCTGGGCCTACACAGAAAGAGCATTTCCCTTCTGAATACCAAATTCTCCCCCCTCCCCCTCCCCCTCCCCCAAACCCCAACCCCCCTCCCTTTCCTCTTTCGGACTGCTCAGTCCATCTTTGCACAGGCTGCCCCCCAGCCCCCCCCCCAGTCTATGGGGTCCATTGCAGACAAAAGGTGTACTGGGTGGTACAGGGAGAGGTGCCTGGAGGGCATTTAAGAGGGCGAGTGAGCAGAGGCCTCTTGGGGCCTGCTGGAAGGTTCATCCGGAGCATCTGGCTGACCACCGCTGGGGACCGTGCCCGGTGAAACACTTGGGTGGTCTTGTTCAGCCACAGCAAATCTGTTCTCCGTATGGGGGGGCTTGACATCGGTCCCCATCCAGGCCCGTGTTCCTTGTCGCCAGCTCGGCTTCCAAAGCGGCCTTCGGCACGATAGGAAGGTTGTGCTGGGCAGGCTGAGGGTGGTCCGGCCACAAGCGATGAAGCCCAGCGCTCCGAAGAAGGCGGCTGGGCTTAAATCTGGGGAAAGCTGTGTGCAAACGGGCCGGGCGCAGCCTCGTGCTTCGGCAGCAAGCATTGTTTGGCACGAGGCTCCGCTCCTCATCGGACCGTGTTCCCAAAAGACGTCTCCTCGCCTGCCCGCTAAGTTTCTTCGGGATATTTATAGCCCCGCTCCTGGGTGCACCTGCCCAGGCCTGTAACTCAAGACGGTGGCTCGGATGCCCAGGCGAGGGCCGAGCAGCGGGCCCTCTGAGCCAGGCTCCTGAAATAAGCGGGGAGGCGCTTGGCTTCCTTAGGGGATGTGCTTCTGAAGGAGCAGCCTCCCACCGGCTTTTCTTCCCCTTCCTCCCCATTTTTGTTCGCATGGTGCATTACAGTTATATGCATTTTGTGCACACTTTCCCATTTTAGGGGCACTTTTTGTCTGAAGAATTGCAGCGCAAGAGGGGGGTGAATTCCGAAGGTAACTGAGGGCAAATCACGATTTGGTAAGAAAGTGCAATGTCAGGAAACTCTGCCTTCTTCAGAGCAAACCAGCGCCTTCTCCCTCCCCAACTCTCCGGCTGTGCTTTCTCCCCTCCGTGGCTCTGTCGCACCGGCCACTTCCGGCCACTTCCTCCCAATTTTCCACTACCCAGGGATGTCCTTTCCCCTCTAGTTACCAGATGTGGGGGAGGGGAGGCGGATTCCTTTTCCTTGATTTGCATTCTTAAAGATTCTAGTCCACAAGAGTCTGGCCAAGGCTCCAAGCCCGGCCCCCACCTTCATTTCCTGATGACAGGGAGACAGTTGGAGGCAATGAAGGTGGCACAGCAGGATTTTGGCTGGAACTTCATTAAAAAAGTTTGTTAGAGCAGGCCTCCTAGGGCATCTTTGGATCGTATAGCCAGTCACTCGGCTGGGGACAGGCTTCAGGGCCTTGTCCGTCCCTCTACCCTAATGTCTGGGGGTAATGGTGCCAGTGACCGCAGGAGGACAATTGTCTTTTCCTTTCAGCTGGAGGGTGGGCACAGGGCACAGAAACGGAGCACTCTGAACAAAACGCCTGGCCTAAGTTGGCACTTCCCAGATGCGTGATGCAGCCGCAGCGGCTCTGCCGGATCAGGTGGAGGGAGGCCAGACTAGACCTTTAGAATCAGGCAGCGAAGGGCCTGTCTTGCCCTCTTGCCAAGCTGCCCTGAACTCACCTTCGGCACCACCACCGCGCTCCTTGTGGAAGGAGCTCCCTGGGGTTTTACATCACACACAGCCGGGTCCGACCACCACACAGTAAATAACCTCAAAACGGGATCCACCCGCACGTCTCGCCCCGGCAGACGCTGGGAGGAACGATCCTCTGCATTGCTGCTCAGCCTTTTGCCGACCCAGCAGAACGTCTGCCCAGCACTTTACCTACAGCGGAGAAGCTTCCAGGGAAATGGTTGGTCACACTCCACGCAAGGCCCGGAACATTTTTATTTTAACTCTGGTCAGAGGACTCCTCTTGGGCCTCTGCGGCTCCACTCAAGGGAAGAGATTATGTTACAAACATCTAAAGATGGCAAAGAGCTAAAGAAGTTCCATTTGGAAGATTAACTGTTGGCAGCCGAGGGCTCCTTCGCCCTCCTCCTGGCGAAGCGAGAGGCTGGAGGAAGTCAGCTGGGCTGCTGCCACCCAGGGGACGGGAGCCCACGTTTGCAAGGACGGAGATGGAAGCTGCCACGCCACGCTCAGCCCCTTCGCCCTCATGGAAAATAAGCAGAGGACAACCACCCCGTTCAATCCTTTCGCAGCTCCCCTGAAATCAGCGCACACAATTCTCCCCATTGCTGACCCCGGAACGACCGTGCCCATAGAAAGACCACCTGGGGTCTCCCTAAAACTCAAGGGGCAACTTCAATATTTATCCTTGCAATTGACTCTTAAAGGCATGTGAGCATTTTTGGAACCTACGTCATCTCTATTTTGGTGGTTTTAATAAAAGTGATGCAACTTCTCTCAAATTCTATGTTGCATTTAGCAAAACGGCTGATCCAAATGAAGTTAAGTGCTTCAGTAGTAATAAATAATTTGGAGATGCTGACCGCAATATTGGTTATCTGCTGGCAGTGCCTTCCTTGAACTTTTCCCTTCTAAACCTTCCCTTCTATGAACAACTAACATCCTAAAAGAGGAGATTCAAAACATCCTGGTTGGGGGTCCCAGGAAGAGGCTTCCCCAGTTTCCAGCAGCCCCTGCCCTCCGCGGCCTGCAAGAGCAGGGCTGAGTAACCGCATGGGAGGTATAGATGCTGCCTGGCCTTCTTCTGCTTGCCTTGGTTTTAATCCATCCTTGCTTAAAAACGAAAGGCATCATCTGCCACGTTTGCTATGCACATCTGGATGAGGAGTGCTTCGTTGCTTTGGTACCCGGCTGGTCTGTTTCTAAGCCCATCAAAATTTCACAGACGGGAAGCCAGTGGAACCATCTGCCCCCCCCCCCCGACAAAATTCTAACTGGCAGCTGTTCTCCTTTCACTGCTCAGGAGGGACCTGGAAGTTGCTTCTGGCCTCAGAGGATCCATGTCTGTCTTTCCTAAACCAGGACGGGGAGACCTGGAGCATAAAACCGTGAGGACCAGGAGCTGATGGAGTTGATCCAAGACACCCGGAAGACTCAGCTTGCCTAACCCGGTCTAGGCTCATTAAGGTTGCACAAACTTATGCCCATCATTGCTCCTTGAGGCCAAGAATTCCATAAATTAATCATACACTGGAAATCCTGGCCTTTGTTTGTCCCAGATTTATATCCCAGTAATCTCCTTGTATGGCCAGTGTTATGAGAATAGGAGAAAAATCCCGCTGTCTTCATGCGACCCAAATACAGGAATTTCTTCCATTCTGTGCTTGGCGGAATCATTCTGAGAACTTTGCTCTGAGAATTGTGGGGTTGACTTAGACTTGGCCACTAATAGAATATTCATCACACTTAGTAATGTATTCTTCCTAAAGGGTGTTTAACTTGAGATGGAAAGAATGGTGTGCATATTTCAGGTTTCCAAATCCGTGTTTCTGAGTAATGGATTGTTGTCTTTAGAAGAGCTCTCGCTACCATCTCCTCCCTGATGTTCTAACAATGGCCGTCAAAATAGCAGCAGTGTGGTTGTTTGCCAAGTAGGCATGGAGTTCATGAGCTTAATCTTTGTGTGTCAAAATGTTTAACACCACCTCCACCTGTCCCACCCCTCACCCCTGGGGGGATCTGCAAATGAAAGCTGGTCCTGGGAGGACACAGCTTCAGCGCTACCCGATAGCAGGACTAGGCACTTGGAAGCCAGACAGTGGCTCCATTTCATCACCATCTATTTTTGCCTTCATTGACCCTCTTAGACAATGAGCAGAGTAAACAATGGGTATTCCACAATGGCTTTGTCTGGAGTGACTCAGAGCCTGGTGGCTTTACAAGGATGGAGTCAGCTCCAGTTGACTTTCCTTCATGTCAGGCTGCAGGTCACTGAAGAAGCAGGAACCAAGGAGGAAGTGGGGATGGACAAGCAGGACTTCATTTTTTCTGGAGGCCCAGACAAAATCAGCTGCCTGCTGGGGCTTGAGCTGGCTGAGCAGAGCCAAGGCGTCAGGAAGAATCAAGATACGTTCTTGGGTGTGTCTATCTTCGTAAGCACAAACCAGTTATCGTGAGGAGAGGTCAGGCAGAGTCCAGCTGTTGCTCCAGTCAGATCTGGAAGGACATCAAATAGGTGGGGGCTGCTTCTCCTTCCCTGAATCCTGGACAAGAACCTTAGAACGGAACAGGGGTCTGAGCGGTGCCAGAATCAGGCCATGTCCTCAGGTCAGATGGAAATCCTCTTGGAAATCTTCTGAAGCAGGTACTAGTTTATAGTTGTGTCCTGAAGGATATTCCTGAAAATGGATTTCCCCCAGAAATGGAGCTGGGAAGAAGCCTTGAGGACCAACATGGTTAAGGTTTTGGCTGGAGCAGGGAAATGGGTCAAAGTCCACAAAGTGAGCTGACTTTGCTCCAATCGTGCACTGGAGCCCTGAGTGGGAGGTCAGGTTATAAATAAATGTAAAAAGTGGGCAATCCTTCCATTAATAAGGTTTCCTCTCCACAAGGCCAGAGTGTTTCCATTGGTTTCAGAGAATGGTGTCTTCCTTTTAGGGCTGCAAGAGAAGGTGGCCACTTAAAAACTCATAGGCTTGTTTGGGAGACATTGGTCTAGGCCAGTGTTTCTCAACCTTGATGAGTTTCAGACGGGTGGGCTTCAACTCCCAGAATTCAAGACAGCAGCTTGAAGGATGTGAAAGGAAGTCTGTGTTCGCCTGTCCAAAAACAAGCTGTTCCCAGCATTTCTGGCCCAGAGGAGAAGCAGAAAGGTTGGAAACCTAGTGAGAAGTCCAACGCCAAAACGTCTTCCACTGCCTTGATTCCTCAAACTTCCCAAAGAACCTGGAATTGGAAGAGGGGATTCTGGGCAAATTCTTCTATGCACATCCAGGCCAATATTCACTTGCCAGTTTGAAGTTAAACATCAAAACCATGATCTATATTTGAGCTACCTCTGCCTTTGAAGAAGAGATGTGGCCAAAGAGGACGTGGTTCCAAGTGGAAGTGTGCGGAGAACCAAAAGGTGCCCCCTCCATTTCCTCCTGCTAAAAATGTGCCTGAGGACTAGAAGCTCTTTTTAAAGAGGTTAATGGGCAGACGATGGAGTGAGAAAAGCAGGAAAATCGGGCTTATTGCCAAGAAATCCTTTGCTAAGGAACATGTAACATTTCGCGTCAGAAGCCCAGCTGTCCGCATGTTGTGTATTTTGACAATTCTGTCATTCCATTCCAACCAGACAAAGAGCATTTTTTTTAGAGATAAAAAGTGGTCTGCCTGGGAACAATCAGTGAAAATGTCAAGGACACAAATGAAAAATCTCCATGAAGAAAATTACGAGCACAAACAAAACGGGGAGGTGGCAGGAGAAAAATTGCAGATATGGCTGGTTGTGGCCAAAATGTTCAAAATATTCTGAAGACGTAATTTTGGAACCTTTGGAATCCTTTGGAATCCATTCACACGAGTCATGGGGATGGCTTTAAAAGGAGATCGGCCGGGTCTCTCGAAGGCTGTTGGGCTCGGACCCCATCCACCCTCCGGGCTGGGGGCAGCTTCCCTTCAAACCCCGGTCGCAGGGGAGCAAAACGGGAGAGGGCAGGGTCTGGCCGCCGGACGAAGCGGGCCTGGGCTCGTCTCCTTTGTGACTGGTTTTAGGACACCTGTGAAGGGCTCCGAGGACCACCCAGGTGTCTTGGCCAAGATAGGCCTTGCCTGACCCAACAGGGCTGTTCTTGTGTTCCTTACTTCAAGGAGACTTCAAAAAGAGAGATTATGAACCAATGCAGAACAGCAGAGCCCCCCAACCGGCGGGCAATGGGCGGCCACCTCTGGTCCGAGGCCAGCCTTCAAGGCATGCGCGTCCTCTGGTCTTCAAACCCAGGTTGCCAAATCCGCCGCAGTTACGAAACCAGCATTTCCTCTGTTTGTGACAGGGGCACGGCCTCTCAACGTGAGCAGGCGGGCCGACTCACCGGAAAGCAGAGAGAAAAGGGTGACTTAATCGTAGGACTTCCTGCCGTGCCCTTTGTGCTGCCTTGGAAACGGATGGAAATCACCCTTTTGCAAAGCAGCCCTGCTGTTTGAGAAAGCCGACAAACTGCGAACCCTGCGGGGATGGCCTGGGGGGCCACGGGAGTGCAATTCTAAGGTCTGGCTGCAATTCAGTTTGATTGCATAGGATGACTCCCTTCCCCTCTGAAGAGCATCGCAATCCATACACGGTAGACAGGCGGGGGTGGATGTACAGACCAGGACGCTCGGTCCGTAAACGTGCACAGCTCTTGTACACGGAGGCTCCGTTTACCGTCATTCCAACATCTGTTCCCACAAATCCCAACTCCATCAGGCTTAGAAAAGAAATCCCGCTGGGTCGGCTTTGCCCCCGCCTCAGCCGTCCTTCCTGGCCCCCGGCCCCCTGAACAGAACCAGGTGCTTCCTGAGCGACCCTCGTCCCCGTTCGTTCCCTGCAGTAAGACCCCGACGGGCTCCTCCGAAGGAGACAGGCGGGCAGCCGGGATCTGCTCTCCGGGGGACGTCGGCCTTTGTCTGGACAGGGCCGGGCAGCTGCGTGTCCTCCTGGGGCCACGGCGCTCTCAGGAGGGCCGAGGGCATTGGCGGAACCCTCCTCTCAGACCGGCTGGCAGGCATTCTTCCCGAGCGCTAACCCAATCCTTTAATCCTCTCCTCTCAGCACCTGCCCGAGAACAGGGCGCCCAGCACAGCTTCTGCAGGACCTCCCCTTGTTCGCCGGCTGGGGGGGGGGGGGCGCGGTGCCAGCGGCCAGCGTTGACAAGCTCTTGGCGAGGGCTCCTGCTGCAGGCCGCTTTCACCGCACGCTCTCCGGGAGGGGTTCTCCATCCCGGGCCACAAAGCAGGGAGACTTCTGCAGGGAAGGGGTCCTGCTTCCTAGGAACCTCCCCCCTTTCCTCGAGGGGTCCAGGCCCCAAAGTCACAGCCCCACTGCAAATGGAGAAGGCTCAGGCAGGCCCAGGGGCCCCATTGTGGTGCAGAGAGATGGTCCGCGCGGGACATGCTGGACGACCCCAGCCAGAACGTGATTCAGGTGACGTCACCCCCACCTGGTGGCCGAGAGTGCAGGTGAGAAGGGAGGGGCACTGGGGTCGGGCTCTGCGGCTGCGCTCCTCTTAGTCCTGTTTCAGGTTCAGCCCCTCTTCTTTTTATCGTAAACCACGCTCAGGATTTAAAAAGGGAGGAACGGAAGTGGAAAGGGAGGATAAGATGGTTTTAAGTAACTCAATCTATTCCTGCATCACAATGAGCTTTGGGGTCCCTTCCTTGAGAGGTGATGCTGGGCTATAGATTTTTAATTGCTCCTGCGTCCATCACCGTACTGTGCGCTGTAGCCGTTGGATTTCTTTCAATGGGAAGGAGAGGGACCCCGTTCTTGGCGCTAGAGACCGTGAAAAAAATGTCACTATCCTACGGCACCTTATCCCTACCTGACAATATTGCCCAGGACTCACGGTAAGCCGGACGATCACAGGGAGCACGTTTATCGCAACCTCACTGCAAGAGGCGAGTCAGCTGGGTTCCCGTCCACATCAGCCTCACAGGAGTTCATTCCGAATTCCGTTCCACCCCTGGAAACGTTGCACTGAAATGCTGGATACACACTAGTGCAGGTAGTCCTTGTATAGCAACTGCCTCAAACAGCGACTGTTCGTGATTACGACGGTGATGAAAAAGTCACTTTGCGACCAATCCTCGCATTTACTACCTTCACAGGTCTGTAAAGCAAAGCAAAGCTGAAATCAGATTGTAAGCACAGTCACGGTTTCACTTAGTGACCACTTTGTTAACGACCGAGTGGCCGGTCCCAATTGTGGTTGCTAAATGAGGACTACTTGTAATCCCAACGACTCCAGATTTCAAGTTCTGACTGATGGAGAGTTTACTTAACAGCCGCATAGAACTGCTACTATTGCTATTTATTATTTTTTGCTTTGTGTGTTGGCTTTAACCTTATGTTTGCTACCCAGAGCTGCAATTGTGAGATGGATGGCTATATATAAATCAAGATACACACACACACACACACACACACACACACACACACACACACCAGAAGGTGAAGGGGCGCAGCTATCTCACTTTCAGTCTGCGAGGGTGTCTTGGGTTACACGCATATTACATTCATTTAATTGGGAATTGTGGAGGGCCAATTAAGACTTCAAATATTAACTGAGAAGTTGGCAAATACCCCTTTTCCAACTGGAGTCTCATGGGTATCTCTAAAGAACTGAAAATAGGCAAAGCCAACTTTCTCAAAACTGAACAGGATGTTTGGGTACAGCAAGAAGTCTCCTGATAATATCGCTTGGGCTGTTACAGGCGCCTTCCACGTTCACCCAACTCCAGTCTAAACAGCAGACACCCAGCCCTGCCGCTGGAACAAGAGGGAAACCTTCACGTAAGACACTTGCAGCAAGCCGGCCTCCCCATCCCCGCACAAAGCGTGCCTCCCGCCAGCCGAAGGAACCCAGGCCGGGGTGGGCGCCCAGGTCCCAGAAGGGCCACCCGCAGGGACCACCTCCCTCTTTCACGAAGATGCAGGGCCAGTATAAATAGCTGCTGCAAACAGCTGTTTCTGGAGCGGGGCCGAAACGCGAGCAGGAAGACGGGGCACCACGCTGGACTTTCAAGCAGGCCCAGGCCTTGCAAAAGGCGCCAATGTGGGATGGAAAACCTATCAGGAGGACACCAAGCTGGAGAAAATCAGGAGGAGTTTGCTAGCCACTTTTCTGGGCCGTAAATCTTATTAAAGGCATAAGCTTTCCGGAGCTGCAGCTCCCTTCACCGGATGCGCGGAGCGGAGCGGCTTACGTGACCTCTGAGGAAGTCCCCTGTCGCTCGTGAAAGCTGGTGCCTTTTAGCAAAACGTGCGACTTCTCCTAATTTTTTGCTGCCGTAGATTAAGGGATTCTTCCTCCAATGTTGGAGAAATCTCTTGCACATCGACCGTTGCGGTTTGGACGTACATCCCTCCCAACGCAGGATGGCTTGAGACACACAATCAACGGTCGGTCGTCGCGTCGGTCGAGCCACCCACCGTTCCCCAGGCATACCTGGGATGCCAGTGCCTTAGCACACGCGGGCAGGCGGTCTGTTGGCTGAGAAACCGGGATCCCGTTAAAGGCCGCTTCAGCTTAAGGGCTGAGCAGCTGAGAGGGAATTAAGAGGCTTTGCTGGGCGGGTGGGGCTGGGGCAGCACCTGGGGGGGGTGTTGGAGGGGGCCCAGTGTAACGCAGGCGGTCAGCTGGGGCTTGCTTGTCCGGAGTGAGCGGTGAAGCACCGGAGAGGCTCCCTCTGGGATCTGGGGTGGGCAAAGTGCCCTTTCTCGGATCCTCCAGTCAGTGCGGAGTGCAATGCAAATCCAGTCCTCTCCGATTACGGAGGAGCGCTTGCAGTTTTCCTTTATTTAACTGGCTTCCGGTTGGTTTGTGCAGCCCGCTCTCAGAGTCCCGCTTGGCTCCCTCCTTGCCTTTCCTGGTCCTCCCTCCAACAGCCAGCAACGTGGCGGCTTCCTTTGCTCTGGTCCCTGTGCTGCTGACGGCTGGGGGCTCCAGCCCGCCCTTTGTCCTGGCCGGGCCCTGGCACGACCCCATTACGGACTCTGTGGCTTCCTTGAAGCAGGCGCGTGGGCTTCTCCTTGGAGCCTCTGCTGAGCCTCTTGATCTTGCAGCTGCCACCTCCAAGCCCTCCCCCTGTTCTTCCTTTCCTGCTCGGAGCATCCTCCTGCTGCCGATTTGGAGCGCCGAGCTGCTTCCACAAGCCGTTCTGAGGACTCTTTCCAGAGAAAAAGATGATTGGTAGCACCTTGGCCCTGGTGCCAGCAGCTACAGTCTAAGGCAGGGGTTCTCAACCTCAGCAACTTTTAAGATGTGTGGACTTTCACTCCCAGAATTCCCCAACCAACCACACAGCTCCCTTGCTCACATTTTCACACCAGGAAAAAGGCACTTGGCGCACAGTATTTTCAGCTGCGTTTGAAATCTATGACTCCAAGAAAGTTTCCAGAGAAATGAGGCCTTCAGAAATCTTAACGTACGCTTGAAAGAGCTTCCAAGGCCAGCCAGTTTTTTCTCGGGCAGGGAAGGCCTGCAAGGCATCTGCTGCAACCCCTCCTCCTGAGGCATGACTTGATGCAACAGGCACGAATTAAAACAACCGGTGATATTTTACAGCTGGAGATCAAACCGCACTTTTACAGAGGTTGCTAAGAAAAGGGGAAGGAGAATCACGAAGCCAAAGGCAACTGCAGTGAAGGCACCCAACCAGGAATCGCCACAGCCAACCAAGAGCCCGGGCTGCTGAACGCCAGCTGCAAAGTCGTGAATTCAGGCCTCAGCTCTGCCAGACCCGCAAGCTCATCTGCAGCACGAGAACCTCAATACTGGCCTTTTTAGGAGGTTCCAGAAGAACTTCTGGGAAAGGTGTCAACATACTTAACAAAGGGCTGTGCGGGCTGGAGATTATGGGGGGTTATGGGAGTCCACCACTTCTGGAGGGCACCAGGTTGAGCATCCTTTACCTGTATGGTTCAGCTTTGCTCCAAAAGTCCAGGACAAACACACAGGGGTCCTCTTTGGTCCTCCTCTTTTCACACCTTCAAGGAGAGTTTGGCTCCCGCCTGCTGAGAGTACAGTCTGACCAGGGAGAGCAGCCCAGTTTTATGGAGTCAAACCTTTTGGCCCTCGCCTTGGGCAATGATCCATTCCTTAGACTGCACACTGCGGGGTACGATTTCAAGAACAGCTCAAAATAAAGTATGTGTAAGGAGCTGAGCTTGTTTAGAAAGGAACTCTGAGCTGACGTCGAAATAGCTGGGACAACTCAAACGTAGGTGCAACCAATGGAGAAAGCGTGGCAAGAATAAAATGGGAAACACCCAGCCGAGAGGGGAGTCCACACGATTGAGCCGTCAGCGCTGAAGTCCCCTGGTGCTGCAAGAGTGGCTGTGGTGGCCCCACAGGCAAAGTTTTAGGCCCAGAACTTCTTCAGGTGAAGGCAGAGACAGGCCCCATGCAGTTCAGCCCTCTTCAATTCCTGATCTTTGAACCAAACGTGGGGGAGACAGACAGCTCTGCGCTGGTGGGTTGCTTCAGAGTCTCCAAGCAGAGGACTTCTTCTTCCATTGATCTTGGATCTCAGGTCTACCCTGAAGCAAGCTGGAACAGAGCCCAGAACTAAGCCAAGGACAGCTGCTTGGACCAGCAAACACTGGATGCAAACAGGCTTCTGTCCCAAGGACTACCGGCACGCTACGTGTGCTCAAACCCTTTTCCATTTATCGGAAGATCATCCCTTGAGAGATTTAAATACGATTCCTCTGGCCAGGGTCATTCCCTGACCTCTTCAGCCCTTAAAAGCAGCAGCACTTCTACTTCTAAGCAGCTGGGAAGTGAAAGAACACTCCCCCCCAACTGGAAACATGACATGGAAAAGACATAGATGGATGGTGGACTAGCAGCAACAGAGTTATATGCCTGTAGCAGTTGGAGATCCACTGGATCTCCCCTTTCTAGGCTGTCTGCCTCTTCAGATAGGAGTGTGGCTGGATGCAAGACAGATCTTTGCTCACAGAAGGGCAAGTCTTCATCTAGTTTAGACTAAGGATCAGGTGCAAAATTTGGACCCCAAAAGAAATTCTTCTGGCCTTCAGATAGAATTCCAGAAGGAGCAAAGAACTGAAACTTGGGGGGGGGGGGGGAGACAATTGTATCTGGAAGAAATATTGGCTTGACACACTATATATTCTGCATGAAATATGAAAGCATTTTTTTTTAATTGAGAGGAGCTGACAAGCTTACTAAACACATTTCAGTCAGGCGTTTTTAGAGCATGGAAACCTGACGTTTACCTGTGAAGCTGCCAAACGCAAGAAACGGCTGAGAGTCCAAGCGACGTCCAGGTGGAGGCCCCTCGCCCCAAGCAAAGTTGGAGGACCTGGTAGAGGTTCCGAAGACAGTTGGGCGCCCGCTAAGCTTCTGAGCGTGCTAAGTGACTGCAAAAGAAGATGGGGACATTCAGCCAGTGCCCCTTCCCATTTTTCACAGACAGAAACATGGCTAAGATTTTAGCTCTTATTCCTCAGCACCACCTCTGCCTTGTGTGGCTGCGAAATCTGTCCAGCTACGCCTTCTGAACGCATCGTCTCGCAACTGCCTCAACTACTTCAGGAGGCGGGAAAGAGACTGGGCTAAAATAGGGCAGAAAAAAATAAAGCTTGCAACGTAAAAAATAAATAAATGTTGGTAACGTATTACCAGCGACTTGAAACAAATCCACTACAATCTGTGGAAGAACGGGCACCACTGCAGGGCGACGTTGGTGCCAATCCTGTACACCTGGCGGTTGGCCCCATTCAATTCAGTGGGACGGACCCGCACGTCAGCACAGTTGCACTAAGGCAGCCTGGCCCCCTCCAGAGCTGCGTTGGGCTGCGACACCTGGTTTACACAGCTCACTAAGCCATGTTAGTTGGTTGTTTCGATTTTCGCTATGCACCTGTGAGCCGCTGGCTTGCAAATGCTAGAACGTAGCATGTGTGAGCCTAGTCTATTATGACTGATTCAATAAACCACGGCTTAGTGCGATGTGCAAGTCTGCACGGGTGGGGGTCGTAATCCGTCCTCTTGGGCAGCTGCCAGATGGGGAAGGGCCTGCTGAGCTTGATCCACCCGTCCACTCAGGATGGAGCAGGGGGTGACAGCACTCCACCAATGCGCAGAGATGCCGAAAGCGTGGACTGGTGACCAAGTATCCCTGGGTTTCTCTGGGGAGCGGGTGGGGGCATCAGGACCTCCAGCTGTCCAGCAGCGATCCAGGGGGCACGCTGCAGGAGGGACGCTGGCAGTTCAACCAGGGGAGATGCAGACCACCACCTCTTCCCAACCGAGTCCTTTTGGGGTCCAGAGACCTTCTGTCAACGCCTGGACGTTACGTTTCCCAAAATGCAAGTCGTTCAAGGAGCAACTTTGTTTTCCCCACTGCTAGACAGAGCACTGCAGCCACACCTCAACGGCTCCTCCTTGGCAAGGTGGCCCTGCCACCAAAACAGAATTGCACTTCGGCATCTGCTCCGGGTCTCGCAGGGCAGCGTTATGGCGCTGGGGGCGCCCTCTGCTGGAGCAAAGGGGTAATGCCGCAGATCCCCCGGTTGTGCCTTCGCTTACACCCACGCGCGGTCTGGCGACATCCGGCAATCAGGCCTCACTGTGCTCAGACGGAAACTCGAGGACCCCCTTGAGCAGAACCCAGTGAAAAGGTTCCCTACGTGTCCTCCCCCCAGCGTCAATAGGAGCTGCACGCTTTCTTGCACAAGCCTTGTTCCCTCGCCATGATATTGTAGCATGCTTTTACGCCCTCTGGCCTTCGTGCCCAACCAGGATTATGTTCCAGTTGCTTCAAGACAGGCCTGCTTTGCTAAGGGAGGTTTAACCCCCGTCAAACACGGAGGAGCCAAAACTAGGATATGGGTTGGTGAGGCTTGGACCCCAACAGGTGAGGACCCGAGATGAGCTGGCCAATGTGGACACGCCCCATTGCTTCACTTCCCCGCCACGAGGTCAGCTCTCCCTGCCTGGGGCTGCGGGTGATCAGGAAGCTCAGCTACAAGGAGGTCCTGCAACCCCCCCTTGGCACGTCCCACCCTGTTCATAGCTCCCAAACAAATGCTCCAGTTTGCCTTTTATAGGCTGCCCCACAAGGCTGGTCCCGTCCAGGCCTCCGTGCAGACGCAGTACTCAGAAGCCACTCTGCGGAGGGGAGCAGCAGCTGGAAATAATCCAGAATCTAAGCGTTAGCCTGTCTTGCCTCTTGCAGAGGATCCACGGAAAGAAAGCCAGCCCGGGCGACCACCGTGTTTCAGCCTGGCGTGTTGTGCAAGCCGACTTGTGCAGTTAAGTTAAGGTTGTGTGTGTAACGCAACCCAGAACGTTGGGGCCCTGGTTCAGTTAACTGTGGGGACGCCTGTCCCTGAATGCGGCCAATGGAAGTCGGTAAGAAGCTGGGGGGGTTTCAGCTGCTCCCTCCCATGCTCGGTTGCAGGCTGAATTCACACATCGTGCTGAGCCCGGATTTGTTTTCCATACGGATTGTTGAATGCCACACGATTCGTACATCACGTGAAGCTGTTGTCCTTGGTTTATAAGCCATCATGGTAGAATTCACACTACATGCTAAAACAAAACAAAGTAAAATATTTGATGTCCCGTTTCCCATGTCTTTTCCATGGAGGACAAGGGTGCTGCTTAAAGCATCTGCACCATCTACAGATGGTTTTACTACGTGGCCTCAGGGGCCCCCAAGCCCACCACGTGGCAGGAAAAGCTCCGAGTCCGCTCCGAAGACCTTGTGGAAAATCTCGTGCGTCGGGGTTGCGTCCCCTTCCCCGGAGGGAGAGTGAGCTAGACCTGCCCTGGGACAGGTTGAGGTGAGAGCAGCCTTCCCCTCTCCCCCCTTCTCCTACAGGTAGGAGGGGGAATCTCCCTCTGGCCCCTGAAGCCCACCTCGGCCGAGAAGAGCCCCCCAGACGCCCTCCAGCTGGTCGAAGCAGGCCAGCCAAACCCTGCCTGGATTCCTCTCCCGTCGTCACTTGCCCTTCCTTTCCGTTGATCAAATCCTGCGAAAATACAACCCCCAGGCGAAACCACCGAACCTTGTGCGGTAAGCCAAGTTGTCTTATGTAACAGCTGCCCATGAGATCATCCGTAACTCCCCCCCCCCCCGAAAAACCCTGCGATTGCCTGGATGACATCACCGTACCTGCAGCCACGTCTGCTGCCTTAGATGGACATCTAAGACGCTGAGCCACGTGACCTCAGCAGCAGGCAGGTGGGGGGGGGGGGGCAGGGGATAGGGGCAAAAGCAGGAAGGGGGGCTTTTTTGGCTGATGGAGGCCCTTGCTTAAGTTTCTGTCCTTTCCTTGCCGGCCTCTGTTTTTTGGCAAGCACCGTCCGGAGGCTTTGAATAAACCTGCACAGATTGCTCAGCGCTCCAGGCAGCAGCGTGCAGGTGGAGAAGGCGTGGAAAAAAGGGACAGAAAACAACCATCAGGAATTTATAATACCTTCCCTGCAACCCATGGTTAAAGTTTAGCCCTCTCATTTAGAAAAAAGGTGACCAAAGGTTGCCATGAGAAAGGGAGGATTTGAAGGCAGTAAAACAGGCTTCCTCTTTGTAATGGGGGGGGGGGGGGGCTGGAAAGGGAAAGGGAAAAGAGAATCAAAGCTTTGCTCCCAAGAGTGACGGAAGAAACCAGCAGTTAGCACCCCCAAGACGCCATCCTAAAATTAGAAAACCGAGCCGCAAAGAGCCAAGCAAAAGAAAACAGGAAGGCTCGACAATCCCACCCACTCAAAAGATGCCAGCGTGAAATGATGGCCGAGACCCCAGGCTTAACAGGCCTTTTGGGGTCCTTTGTCAATGTGGATGAGCGGGGGGGGGGCTCTCTCAGTATGGAGGGAGCTTCTCGGGCTAATCGCTGTGTGGGCAGACGTGTTTCCGGCTACTGTGGTTTGGAAGGGAAGGCTGAAGCCCCCCTTCGCTGGGAGGTGAGAAACATCAGATCTTCTTGCTCTGGGGATTTAATGCTTTTACAAGGGCGACTGTGAATCACGTCATCCCTGTAAAATGTGCCCGGGCCTTCCTTCTTTTGCATTTCTCATGGCTTTAAGCAAGCAGCTCCTGGGGTTCCTCGGGGCCACCTCCTGTTTGCACGAATGGAGACGGCCTCTCTGCAAGAAGCCAAGGCGCGGGTTCAATTCTGCACTGCCTTTGCAGCGGAGGCGCCCTCCCTTCTGGGCCTGAGGCGAGGCTGAGCCGAGTTATCCAAGGGGACCTCCCCTCACCCCTGGATCTTTGCAGAGGGGCGGCACACAGCCTCTGATGCTGAACCCTTGCCAAGGGGGGCCTCTAAGGAAGAAGAGGGGGAGGGAAGGAGGGGGGAGGGGGGAGGGAGGAACAATCTGCTTCTCCTCAACAGGCCCATTGAGGGATCCTTTTTCCAAGCACTAAAGAAAGAAAGACGGAAAAACTTCCTGTCAATTAGCCGGCAGGCCTTCCTCCCCGCCCAGCATTAAAAACCCCAGCCTCTCCCAAACCCAGGCGTTTGTTCCCTGCTGTTTCCAAAAAGGGCAGCGGCCCCTTTAAACAGCAGCCCTCTTGGGAAGATTGGAAACAGAACATCTGCCCCCTCTGGAATGCAGCTGCACGAGGAGCAGCATACCCTAATATGGAGCTGATCCCACCGGCCCCCAGCAATCACCCAGCCCCCCACCTCCTCCCACCCTCGCTCTGCGCTGCGCCTCGAGGACTAGTGGGGCGCTCGGCACCCACCCCCCAAGCTGCCTTTGCATTGGGTCTCAACAGCAACATGAGAAACACTCAGGATGGTCACCCAGGGGGAGGGGGCCAGTTCCTGGGGCATGGGTGGGGGGCAATTCCACAAAGCAAGCTGAGAAACCAGAAAGGGCAGAATCTGGGCATCGCCCAGGAGAGCTTGAGCATTTCCCTCCCCCTCTTTGGAGACTGAACTTCAGGGTCCCTGCCACCACCGACAGTCCTCCTCCGCTCAGGGGTCTTAACCAAGTTTTTAGGAAGGAAGCGGATCCTGCCCCTGCTCTGCTCCCAAGCCTTGGAGAGGCTGTGCCCCAAACCCTGGGCATGAGGGAGGGGCTTCCTAGCTGGCCCCCGTGAGATGCTGGACCACAAGGACCCCTGGGCGGGCCCAGAAAGCCATACTTCTGTCTTGATCGCCAGGCCCTCCCCTTTTAAAAAAACGAGCCCCAGGGAGAAACCAGTCCTTTCCTGGCCCTCTGTGCGCTCTCCCAGGAAAGCAAGGGTTTATGCGTGTGACACGAGGGCATTGGGTACTCTCCCCTTCTCTTCTGGAGGACCATAAAAAGCATCGGAGGCAGGGCGGAACAGCCGGATCGTTCCTCCCCACTGAAAAGGTAAGCGTGGTCAAGCTGCCGATGTTTTCCCGGGGCAGCCCTCCCAAGCCCCCCGCTCCTGGCAGGATCGGAGTAAGTCCCATCATCCCCACCCAAGAGTAGCTTCAGGAAGGCACTTGCTAAAGCAGGTGCAACATGGAAGGGTTGAGTCTGTTGGCACCTCTAAGCCAGTGTTTGCCAACCTTGGCAACTTTAAGATGGGTGGACTCCAACTCCCAGAATTCCCCAGCCAGCCATGCTGGCTGGGGAATTCTGGGAGTTGGAGTCCACCCATCTTAAAGTTGCCAAGGTTGGCAAACACTGCTCTAAGCCATGATGGCCGGTTCACCCAACAGGCAAGGTAAGCACGAACCAGCCATGTCATGTCCAGGTCTCTTTGCATTGGGGGGACCCAGCTAGTGACCAACTGACCATCAGCCAACCCCCACCCCCCGCTTTGCATTGGCAGGCGCCTTTCTCTGATTTGGCTCCTGCGATCCTTCCAGATGGAGAACTGGGAAAGACTGCCAGCATAAAAACAGCAGCGAGATTGTCCAGATCCTGATTGCACCAAGGACTCCACATTGTCCAGATTGTCAACACTTAAGATTGAGAAAGGGGACTCTCACGCTTTGCCACGCATCCTGGGAGGCGAGGCAGGGAAAACTCAAGCCTGCGCTCTCTCTTGAATGCAGGCCAGGCCGTTGAGAGATTAAAAAGGGAGTGCCAGACAAAAGATTTCCTCTCTTTCCAACCGCCCCAACCTGGAGGACCACAGATGGTGACAACTCGGTTCAGGAATGCGACCCCCTCCGTGAGCCACAAAAAACGCCGCGGAGCATTTCTGGATTCCTGATCTTGGAAGACTGGCTGGCAAGGGAGGCTGCTGACTCCCTTTTTCTGCGCGGTGCAATTGGCTCGCGAAATATGTGGGGAATGCACCACCTCATTTTCAGCTTATTCCCGTTTCATCATCCAGAGTGGCTTAAAAGAACGGATCAGACAGAGGCCGAGCATCTCAAAATTTGGATCGTTCCCCAAAATGTCGTCATTGTCTTTCTCTCCTTACCCCACTTCCGATTCTTTCCTCTTCCTGGGTTGAGTTTTAGACTGGAAGACCTGGAGGCATGCATGCATCAATCACTCTGTACGTAAACAAACATGGGGCTCATTTGTGACTTTCCTATGTCGACAGCCATTCCCCACTCCCTGGATCACACTCTGCCTGTTACAGTATACGCTGAATTTGTTTCATTTATTTATTAAATTTTTATCCCGCCTTTATTATTATTTTTTAAATAAATAACTCAAGGTTATTCAAGGTTTTCCTAATAATAAAGGATCTTGGGATTTGCAAAAAAAAAAAAAAAAAAAAATCTTAGGAATCAACAGTTCAAAATGAAGCTTACCTGACACCACTGACCTTCTAGTTCTTCTGCAAGGCCACCCCAAATTGGAAGATGTTGCAGGCGTCAAAATGGGACGCAACCAAGCCACAGGTAAGCCTCACCACATCTGACTAGGAAACAGGTGGCACGGGCAGCCTTAGCAGTCACACAAAGGAAACTCTTTGCCTCAACCGGAGCTTGAAGGTGCCAAGTGGGCAGAGTCTACTGGAAACTCTGAAAAATTGGGACGATTTTTGGAGTCCATGCTTCCTTTCCTGCAAATACATTGCTATACCTTTTCCCACATCCTGGAGGAGAACCCTCAAATCTCATAATATGTTTTGAGAAAGCAAATGAACTGGTTCTAATCCTACTCGGCCAGCCCCCTTGGTCAGAGGGGAATCCCAGCCCTTTTATTGTAGACTGTAATCCCAAAAAGCACCTGATAGCATTTCAAGGACCACGCTTAGCCATTCCACATCCCTTCTGAATGCTCAACTAGTTTAAGAAACGATCATGCAAGTTTTGCGGGGAAGGGCAACATCCCAGGCAAGCATGAGTTTGTGAGTTGCAATGGACAGAGTCCAAATCCCACCCGCCCCGCCCAGTTCTGGTAGGGCACCACGCTGTCCCCTGCTCTCCTCTCCTCGTTTGCTCTCTCCACGGACAAAACCATCATCTCGGGAAAGGAGTGGGTTGGGTGCTTTAAGGAGGCAGGTGGGCTGTATATTTGCAAGCAGCAGACAGACAGGCATTGTATTTTCCTGCCAAAGCAGCACGTCTAGCAGCCCCCAAAAGACCAACACGTTTTCTTAGGAACACGCCATTGTGATCTACCGCCTACAGATGTTCATGCTGCAACCAATGTGTTAAGCTTCAAGGTTCTCCTAAACATGGACATTGTTCTTCTCCTGTGTAAGGGAGTCGTTTGACCCGGGTACCCGACGTCTGACCCAAATGGGGCAGGGGACATTTCGAAACAACGATCCCAAAGCAACTACAACAGATAGAATTGTTGCAGGGTTCACGAGAACACTGAAGGAAGGAGCTACTTGGTTCAAAAGTTTTATTTAGGGTAAATACAAAACAGCTTTGGGGGCCAGATAAAGAGCATACATACAGTGTAACGTCAAGAGTGCGCATCCTTTCATTTTGGACAGTGGCCATCTTCCTTGTGATGGGCATGGTAGTTTCTGAGAGCGAGCCCCCCTCTTCCAGAAGCCCAAACGCCATGAAAGGAGCATCAGCTGCCTTCAGATGTTTGGTGGCTGCACGGCCACATTGTCCTTGACAGCGCCCAGAGTGGTTTGATTAAACGACAGAAAGAATAGCCACCAAGTCCTCGATCCTCGTTGCTTGCAATGAGGACATCTCATACTCTACCAACAGAGCGAAGTGTCTGGATCGAGGCAAGGACACCATCCCTCCTTGGAAGAAAGCACACCCAAGAAAAGGGGGACACATTTGTTGACCAGGCGTCTTCTTCAGAAAGCCAACAGCAGAGCAGCGTGGGTGGGATTTTAATGGGCAAGAGCAGGGGGGGGGGGCAGAGTCCGAAGAAAAAGAACGTGGGGAGCTGCAGTGGCCCCTTTCTCAAAGGCCGCCCTTCAGGATCCATTTCCCTTTTTAATTGAAGCATCACATGATTAAAACCATCAGGAATTTAAAGCTCTTTGCCAGCAGGGCTTTTTTGCTGGAGGACGCCCAAGGAAACGCAAACTGCATCCGGACGTGACCCGTCTGGAAATTCTCTCGTGGAAGAGGACGTTTATTCCCTTGCTCGGCCTTTCTGCCTTTGGAACCCGAGCCACGTGCCCTTCTCTGCACGTTTTCCTAAATGCGTCCGCTGCACGATGACTTTGAAATAAAAAGTGTACGGGGCATTTGGGGTTGAGTAAGTTTTAGGACAGGGGGCGAGGGGACAAAAGCGGAAAACGAGAGATCTTTCTGAAAGCCAACCCATTCCCAAAAGCCAGTCCTTCAAACCGTTCCCCTTCTCGGCTGAGAGCGCCGTACCTGAGCCGCTGGAGGTAACTTCGCTTCCCCAACAACGTGGAAATCTTGCTATTCTATCCCATTATCTCTGTTTCCCGTGACAATCTGGCACGACTGGAGCTGCCAATCAGGGGGCAATCAATTCTGATTATGAAACAATCAAGACAGAGACACCCATCCCTGCAAGAAGGAAAGGGGTTTCGCCGGGAAGAAGCAAGGCTTATCTGTCCCCGGACCTGCTAGCTTTGCGTGGGCTGGCGACCCATTTCCTGGAGATTTGACCCTCCATCCGCAGGCTAGAGGACACACTCCACAAGCAGGTTTAGCCCCCTCTTCTACAGCTTGAAATATATAATCTCATTACAGTGTACACCCGCTGGTGATGCCACCCACCCTCTTTGGGCAAGCAAGCACCCCTGGCTGAGACTCTCCAGCATCCAGCCTGAGCAATTTTGCCCACCCCACTGGCCCAACGATGCTCCGAAAGATTTTGCCTGTATCCCAGGTAGTGCTTCCCAGATGACGATGCTTGGAGCTGAGCGGCTGGTTACAAGGTGAGCTGTGGTGCTTAAGGAAACCTCAAGGTATTCAGGATGGTTGGAGAAAGCTTTTTTCCCCCCTCCCCAGCAGATATATTGCAGCCCTTGTTCTGAAAATTTCTGCCATCCAGTTGAGACAGCTCAGCCAAAACGTATTAAGTAATTACCATATTCTCAGCCAGGTTGCGGAGTGGGTTTGGAATAAGAAACACGGAGAATAATTTTACCTTAGCTAAGATTTTATGTCACATTAAAGGAAAAATAATTGCAGCACCTTTGAAACTGCAGCCTCTCACTCAGATGTTTTTTCCCCCTAAAACGCTTCACTTGAGATAGCAGTTCACGGGTCATCTACTGGAAAAATACAGTCTTGCTCTACTGTTCAGATGATAAATATGTAGACATTGTCTTTTGCCATTCATAGAAACAGCGGCTGACTCGCCCTGCAAAACTTGGGAGAAAAAAGAAGGGACCGACATGCGTTTTGCTAATCCTCGTGGGTTCATCCAGTTTGGATGCACACCCCAACTGCTGCTTAACAAGCCAGGCTCCGATGCAAGGTTATTCCATCACAGGTCTAAGATCCACCTCTTGGAGAATCACCTGTCCTCGCTCGCAGCAGTAAAACATTTAGGGGTGGCCAAGGGAACACATCCCACCAAACAAATTCTTCACAAAATCGAGAAAGAGAAACGGCTGAGTTTAATACCAAGAAGCGTGTCTGCTCAAGAGGTATACCAGCGAAGGGGCATTGCATTACTCCAAAAGCAGGATTACTCTAATTCTCTGGGGGCGGACAAGAGGGGGCCGCTGTCGACAATGTGCTGAATTGAAGGCTTTTAGTGCAAACAGGTTCTGTAAAGGGTTCCTCCATCTTTTTCCAAAAGAGGGAAAGCATCTTGTAACGCCGGCAGAGACCCACCGGCCCCCAACTCTGACTGGGCAGCTTCTCCGCCACGTAGACCTCTCAGTGCTGCTTTCCTACATATGATACCAAAGTCCTTAACACAGGCCAAAGAGGGTAATAAATAGACCAAAACTTCAGGTTATGCTATAATACTGACTTGATCACCCCGGTTGAGAGGAGCAGGGCCTCTTCCTCCTGAGATACAGTAAACAAAGGCCGGGGGTGGGGGTGGGGGGCGGGGGCACAGGGATACCCTAACACTGTACCGCGGGGTGGGCTGGCCAACAGGCTGTGGCTGAAGCGTTGGGTCTCCTCACCCCCCCAAATGTTGGCAAGTACTTGGCAGTGTCTCTCTGCAGCACGAGCCCCCCCCCGCCCCCCCCCCCCGTGCTCAGCTCACTTTCTCCCAAACAAAACCAGGGCGGACATTTAGCCTTCCTCTTCCCGCAGTTCGCTGGGGAGAAACTTGTACTGCTGTTGGCGGATCTGGGCCAGCTTCTTCCTGGCTTCTTCCAGCTCCCGTTCTTTCTTCAGCATCTCCTCCTGGGCTGCGATGATCTGGGGAAAGCAAGGCAAGGATGGTGCTCCAGAAGTCCAATCCACGAAAAGTAAATTAATCTCCCCATAGTTGCCATGCGTGAGCGAGGACCAGATCTTGGGGGGGATTCAGGTCACCCGGCATCTGACACAAGCAAGGCAGCCCGTTAAGCTGTCCTGCCTGTGACCCTCTACTTTCTCCCAGGCCCCAGGCGGAGCAGGGCGCCTCGGTCTTCCTGAACGAGGAGCCGCTCCCCACCGTCCCAGCTCCTGCCTGGGGCCAACCGGAAGCGAGCCCGTTGTTCTCCTTTCTCCCACAGACTCGACCCAACTCAACCCGGGAAGGAAGGGGAGGGGACCGGGAAGCGACTGGGTACGGCAGGAGCAGACGCACCTGTGCGATGCCTCCCACAAACTTGGTCTTCACCACCACGTCGTCGTCATCCGCCTTCCCAAAGGCCGCCTTCTGGGCCGCCCTGACCAAGTTGTCTGACGCCCGTTTCACGGCATTGCCCGCGGCCTACGGAAGGAGGGCAGACGCAGCAACGGAAGGTGCGTTAGGGGACGCAACTATTACAACAACCCAGCCCAAACGAACAGCCCTAAATTACGCCTATTAACACGTTAAAACGTCAAATCCTAATCTACGGCTAATAAAACAATTTAAGACTAAGGTGCAAGCCAGAAAGGCAGTCGAAAAGCCAACCACTTCACAACCCAAACAGCGACCCATTTCAAAGCGTTACGCCCACGGAAGAAACTCTGCCTCTGCTGGGGAAACACCTGCCCCTCCTGTGTTCCTCAGCGGTGGCCCAACAAGGCTCGAGCTGTGATTTCAAGGCTGGCATACGCTCCTGTGAGTGCCCTTGCTGGCTGGGGATTATAGGCGCAGGAGCCCACTTCATCGGGATGACGCCTGGAGGGAAAGGCCGAGGCGGGCAGCACGGACGAACAGGGCCTCGCCTGCCCCGGTCAGTTAGGGTGGGGCTGCCAAGACGCTTACCTGGAGTCTCCTCACGGCCTCCGAGTCCTGGTCAGCCTTCACTTTGCAGGCCACCAGCAGCTGTGCCGTGGACGCGGCCACTTGCTTGGCCGAGGAGATGAGTTTCTCCTCGCTGGCGTGGCCCTGGACCGACGCGTTGGCTGCTTCGCAGAGGTTGCTGGTTGCAGCGGCCACCATCCGGGCCTGCAGAGGGCATCCAAAGAGGGCAAGGCCCCATCTTAGCATGGGACTGGGCCAAGCGTCCCTCAGATGCAGTCAGAGGAGGAACTGGCCCGTGATCTAGTTCAGCAGAACACTTGCCACTGAAAGTGGACAGGAACGGCGCTGGATCTGTGTCTGCAGTAAAAACCATCTGCCCATCTTCTGCCTTGACCTGACTTCTGATTCTTTGGCCAACTTCTTGTGGACGTTTTATCCAGGTTCCTCCTGTGGGAAGCCCCCAGCCCCAAAGAGGGACCCTCAGAGCCCAAGAGGTTGGGCAGAACCTGTCCCTCTGCCTTAAAAAAGAACAAAAACATCCCAAGTGACTCACCGCAGAAATCAGCCCCTGAGACCACTGTCCGTCGTCAGCGGCGTTGGCAGGAATGGCTCCCACCTGGAAACCCCAATTAAAAAAGGCCTTTACATCACTTCAAAGCGTCCTTGTTTGGGAAACAAAGTGGAAAGGCACCATTTGGCTTTCTAAAGAAGCCTTGTCTTCAAGACGGCGCCAAATTGCACATTTGGGTCCTACGCAACCCTAAGAGGGTTGCACCACTAACGCCTTTTTCCTCGCTTCCCTGGAGTTCCTTCTTTGGGGTTTATCTATCACACTAAGTGGAAAAGTGGTGGGTTTAGCATAACGTGAAAACCCAGCCATGTTGCATGCACTAGGCTGCTATGGCTACCTCACAATCATAGTTGAAAAACTACAACTTAGAAATACGTGCAAAGCACAGCCCAGGACGTGTTGGGCAGAACGGGGGATAGAGCGTAGGGAACACTCAGAGGGGAGGCGAAGAAGAAGGGCAGGCGGACGCAGATGTCAGAACCGACCCCCAGAGCTGCCAATCGGCTGGCAGGGTCTCGGCCACCCACCTTGCCCTGGGCGACCAGCTCCCTCTGAGCAGCGGAGGCCGACTTGACCAGCGCGCTGGTAGCAGCAGCGATCGACTTGGCCGCTTCGAGGATCTGTTCTTCGAAATCCAGGGTCTCGTCCGCCTGCTGGGATCAGAAAAGAAGCCCATCACGCACTGCTCTGGGCAGCTCTCAGCCAGTTCCTGGCTGGCCCCGCCATTTCGAGCAGGCCCCCACAGCGAGCGAAGCCGCGAGATGCTCGTTTTTCTGCACCAGAAGGAACTCGGAGGAAGCTGCGCTGTAAAATTCAAAATTCATTTGGAGGAAAAAATAAACTGTGGACATCTTGGAGAGTCAGCAGCAAAAGGGGCACATTTTGGCAGGACGGCGTCAGGCTGCTTTTTGCGATTGGGGAGGGCCAGGTGGCAGTGGCTGGGCCCCCAGGAGACTCCCATCACGCCCCTTTATGCCCTCCCCGCCCCAAAGTGGCCCGCCGGGAGGGGCAGGGGGAAGAAGGCGGCTTCCGGAAAGAAGGAAATGCTCCTGGAAGGACAAAGCCGGCCGCTGCGGAGGAGAGGAGTCCCACGGAATCTGGAGAAGGAAGAGAAGGAACCCGAGGCCAAAAGTCACGGGTTCAAGGATGCAATGGAAATAAACCAGCCACTTTTTTTCCTTTTCTTTAAAAACAAAAACAGAGCCGCACATCGAATTGAAAGCGACTGTTGCTGTTCTGACTTTGCCGACACAAGAGTGGAAAAACGCCCCCTTGGACCCTCTTTCTGATCCTTTGGGGGCGAGAGGGATTGGGGCCCGTCCCGTTTCTTGTTAGCCACCTGGCTCCGTTTCCTGAACTTTGAAAGTGCCGTTTCTAAAAGGCTGCCTGTCCCGCAGGGGGGGAAAAGGCCTGGCGGCTGGCGGCTTGCAAAAAGCCGCGTTGCAATTCGGACAGAGCCAAGAGAAGACCCCGGAGGGAGACAGATTCCGGGTCCCGCGAGCCGCGCTGCCCATGAAGCGAAGCCCACGGAAAATTCAGGGACATTCAGTGACTAGAAAAATCCAGCGGCTTCCAAGTTGGACACAAACATTCTGGTTCTCCCTGTTACCTGTTCCAGCGCGTGGGATTAAAAGATGAACTGCTGCTACGCATGGCTGTTTCCATAACTGACTGTCTAGCATCGCTATCGCTATTTTAAAACGTTTTCTTCCACAAACCCCACAAGATTAGAAGCCATCCTTTTGTGGCAATGCATTTCAAGTCCAGCCGGTTGGAACAGAGCAGCAAAGGAACCAAAGTAAATATAGGTAGTCCTCACTTAACGACCGTTTATTTAGTGATGGTTCAGACGTACGACGGTGCTGAAAAAACTGACTTGCAACCGCTGCTCACACTTACGACTGTCGCAGCGTCCCTGCACTCACGTGATCATGATTTGGGTGCTTGGCAACCAGTTCGCATTTATGACCATCACAGCATCCCGTGGTCACGTGATCACCATTTTCAACCTTCCCGGCTGGCTTCTGACAAGCAAAATCAACGGGGAACCGCATGATTCACTTAACAACAACGGTGATTTACTTAATGACCACCGCAAAAAAGGTTGTAAAATCGGGTCGGATTCGCTTAATGACTGCTTTGCTTAGCAACCAAAATTCCAGTCTCAATTGTGGTCGTTAAGCGATGTCTACCTGTAGATAAAAATAAAGGAAAGCATACGGCTGGGGTTCTCTGCTTTTGCTCTCTCTCCTAGGCATCCTCTAAATCGGTCTGGGCGGGGAAAAACGCCAGAAGAATCTGCAAGAGTTCTAAAACCTCTCTGCGGATTTTGTTATTGCCTCCTGCTATGTTATATGTAAAGCAACGTCCCCGGAGACAAAGCGAGACACCGTAGGAATGTTTGATATATAGTTGGGCTAAATAACAACCTAATATATCAAACATATCACACAGAGTCTCACAGGACAAAAAAGGCTCAAGTCTGAGCAAGGAGTACTCGAGAGGTGGAAGCCGGTTTGGGTCGACGGAGGAATGCCCTCCTGCCTGCCTCCCAGACGCTGGCGCCAACGGGCCCAGTCAGTTCGAGGGGAACATCGGGGAGGGAGACGGCCCACGGCAAGAACCCTGCTGCCCCCAACAGGCTCCCGGCAGAGAGCGCAGAAAACAAATGATTTTCTACCTTACGTTACGAACCTCAGGCAGGCGGATGATGATTTGTTCCTATAAATATTCTCGTTCTCTAAGTATATTGGGAAGCATCCTGATCAACGAGCAGGCAGAGCGTGAGCCTCTATTTCAATCCATCCCAGAAAGGTTGAACTGAAAGGCCTTCAGTGCGATTCATAATCTGTGGGCAGCCTATGCGCTTGAAACGCTTTCTTCTGCAAACCCCACAAGGTTAGAGCTGGCGGACAGAACGGGAGCAAGCAGTGGGCATCGACCCCACCCACGCGTGACCTGTTCTGATCTGGCTGGTCTTGGGAAAGGAACAGCTTTTGCCAGATGTGGCCTGAGACAGCAAGCACAAACACCTCCCTGTTCACGTTTCCTCCCCCTAGACCTCTCTGCAGCCCCCCAACTCAACCAAACCTCTTCTTCAGCCCTTGCAGACAGGTTCGCGCAGACCCTGGCCAAACCCCTCCTCTCGTTTTCCTGCTGCAACTCTTTGGGGATCGAAGACGCCATGATTTCTTCTCCACCCTAGGAGCACCAATGCATCTCCCTGGCCCTTCAGGAGAGGGGGGGGGTTCTGCTTGGGATCCCTGCTTGCTTGTGGGTCTCCCCCAGAAGAGGGTCTCCAGACTGCAGCCCACCCCCTGCTCACCTTGGGCTTGCCTCTGGGTTTCAGCTGCTCCAGCTTTTTGGCAGCTGCTTCAATGGAAGCAGCAGCTCCGAGTAACTCCGTCTCGGCAATGACCGTGGGATCTTCGGGGTTGACCCATTCAGTGCCTGGAGGTTGTAGACAACGATGTGGTTTATTATATTCTGTTTTATGGCTAAACTAATAACCGTTTGGCTTCCTCCGCTGGGAGACAGATGATGCAGCTGGTACAGTCCTCACATCTTCTCGCACGTGGTCTTGTTTATTTTGTCTGCAGGGCTGCTGGTGTCGCGTCTCTGTACTTCTGCTTGGGGAACTGAGTGCTCGTTGACTACAATAAAACTTGTAAGTAAAACATTAAGCCTCGAAGAGGTGCCACGCCAAGCCACAACAAGGTGCCAGAACCTGAAAACCAAGGTTTCCTACAACAACAACGGAAGGAGGCACTCTCAACTCAAGCTCAGCTCCTGAATGCCACCAGTTATCCCAGCCACATTGGTTCTTTGGCTTCCCAGTCTAGTTATAATGGTATGTGGGAATGACCACGGGAACGGTCAGATAAAAGGCAGCTTAGCCTGCAGCTGGATAGTGGGCAGGGCAAGAGGCCTGATCAGAAGAGGCCTTCCCTAGTTTTTTGGGCTGTAAAGGGGACGGGGAGCGGGGGAGAGAAGTGCTTTCAGACTTGCAAGGTTCCGCTAATGCCACCTTACAATAAAGTAGAATTAGCTCATCTGGTCGTGTTTCCTGTCTGGTCTACCTAGTAAGGCTGACACCAGCCTACAGCCCTGGGATTTTCTGCTGGTCTCCTTTTTAAGATCAAGCCGGGTTTGATGCTGTTTAGCTTCCAAGCCTACATAAGTTTAGGCTTACAGTCACAGGAGAAG
This sequence comes from Charina bottae, assembly GCA_023362775.1. Classification (NCBI taxonomy): domain Eukaryota; kingdom Metazoa; phylum Chordata; class Lepidosauria; order Squamata; family Charinaidae; genus Charina; species Charina bottae. The sequence goes on along the minus strand of JALMGJ010000010.1, from coordinate 23,326,085 downwards.
ATTTTTATTTTTCTCAATTTAGTTCGGCCAGGAGAGATTCAAAACTGCTGCCTCCTGTACAAGCCTCTTGTTTGGGGTTTTCCTTGTGTATGACCCCTGCTAAGAGAGGGGTGAAGGACAGGACCTTTTTGGTAGCAGCCCCTGCCCACAGAGGGACATCCCCCCCCCCTCCAAAGGAGGCCAAGTTGGTTCCTATTGTGTTTTGGACTTGCATCACTGATTTGATTATCCTGTGGTTATTTCAACAAGCCTTTTGTTCTGGCCTTTACTTTCATGCAATTTTTAAAATCTGAAGATTGACTTGGGAGCCCCCGTGGGACGGACACGCAGCTAAAACAGAACCCCTTCCCCAACCACGCAGCGTTTTCCGCATCGCTTTCCAGCCCCCGGAATCCGATATAATTTCCGCAGGAGACAAAACTGACCTTTCATGGCTTCGGCAGATTGTATGAGCTCCGTCACAGCCCCCGCAACCCCCTTGGACAAGGCAGTTAACAGATGCTTCAGCTCGGCACTGGGCTTCTGGAGAACCTGCGTGTTTTGATGGGAGGGAGGCAGCGGGTTCACAAAATGGCACGTGGCTTTCTTAGCATCTCTGCCTTCTCCTCTGGAACCTCCCTCCTCTTGATCTGGTCGGGCCAAACCGGGCATCACGCACCCCGTGATGGAAACGCACCCCGAGGCCAACACGGAGCAGCATCCGCGGCCTTGTAAACAGCGGGCCAGAAAAGGAAAGGCTTTGGGCCACCAGACGTGAGTTATGTTCCCCCAGAGGGTCCCTGGAACGAGTTTCTAGCCGGTTTCATTCTTCTTGTGCCTTTTGCTTGCGGGTGACGGGCGGTAACGCAAAGGCCTTTTTTGTTCAGCCTTTATCTGTACTTCCACACAGACCCATTAATGTAATCCATCGAGAAGCCTTTCAGTGCGCCACCTTGAAAAATAAAGGCTGGCTGCGTCTGGATCTGCGGGCAATTCAGTTTTCCTATTCGGGTTGCCTCGCAGCCATCTCCCCACCCCAAGTCCCACCTAGGAGGTCTATCTGCTGCGATCAGACCTGCTAATTGTGGGGAGTAACGGCCTGTGGGAATGACCTGGGGAGACGGGAGGAAGAGCCGCGGACTGGACAACCGGCATGCAAAAGATTTCGCAGCCCACAGAAGGAGAGGGGGTGCGGGAAGCGTCTCCGAAGGGATGCTCCCTAGTTTTCCAGAGAGTGAAAGGAGAGGCGGGGAGGAATACCGTCAGGCTTGCAAGATTCTCTTGATAAGGATAGAGCTAGTCCTCGTGGCTGTGCTTCTTGTCTGGACTATCTCAAAGGGCTAACACGGGGGATCTGGCAAAGCCGCAGATCCGGTAGGAGCTACCTACCTCCAGAATATTTAGTTTTTCACTGGAGCGGCAGGGGCCGGACTTGCAATCTCTGGCATGCAAAGCAGGTGTTCAGTCCCGTCCCCCCCCCCCCCCCAGCAGGACACTTGCCCCTGCAGGGTTGATGGAGGCCCATGCCAGGGGCCTCTCGCCAGCCGCACGCACGAGGCCGACTCAGCCCCCCCTGGAAGCGGCCGAGGGGCGGTTCTCCTTACCATCAGAACGTGTTCCAAGAGCTCCAGGTAAGCCAGGGTGCACTCGGTCCCATAATGCAGTGCTCTCGTCCGGACGTCTTCGCTGACATCGGGGTGGTAGGAGGCTTGCTGTGGGGGCAGAATGCGAAGCCCGTCAGAGGGAGCAAGACCCCCTGGCAGAGGTGGAGAAGCCACAGAAAAGGGGCCCTCCCAGGTTGGGCGCAGAAAAGGCACAGCTTTTGTCATGCGAACCAGAGACGCTGCCTTACTCCATGGCCGACGCGCGGCTCCTCCTGCCCAGCCGATGGGGGGCTCCCCATCTGCATGCGCCCCAGGAAATGAGCTTCCCCCCTTCGGCACCGCCTTGCCCGAGGCATTCCCACCCCCGGCCGCCGAAGAACAAAGGGGCATTCCACGGGAGGCTCATTTGCTGCGCGCACCCTTGAGAGCCGGATCTGAAACGCGCTGGGCTTTCGAGGGATCGAAGAGGTTGGGTTGATTAACCACCTGTTCAAATTGCTAATTAAGACCCCTTCCGCCCAGGGGGAGATCCCAGCCCGTCAGGATACAGAGAAGCCCTACGGACGCGGATTGCTTGGGGAGCAGAGACGCGGACCCCCATCCCCACCCTGGGGGGGACAGAGCGTGGCCGAAAGCAGAGGTTCAGCTCGTGAGCATGGATGCCGAGCTGAGTTTTGAACTGGGACCTGCAGCTTGCCTGCTCAGCCTCCTGGCCATGATGCCCAGGGGTGGGGCTGCCTCCAGGTTGATGGCTTTGGCTCCCCATTTCTCCCCCCCCCCCCAAAAAAAACCCTCCTTTAGTCCTTGGAATGCCACCAAGGATCAGCAATGAGCAGCAAAAAACTAAGATTCTGTCTCTATCCATCACACTCACACACTCACCCGCCCCTCTGAATCACTCTTCAGGAACCGTATCAGATGTCCTGTTTGCACTGCCCCCAAAATAACTAGCAAGACATCTACCTGTATTTAGTTCTCAAAACCCTTCACACGTTCCTTCGCTGACATCCTTAAAACTCAAGAAGATGAGCTAAAACCATCTCAGCCCAGTGGCCAGGCAGAGGCCTCCAGGGGACAGAGACCCCCTCCTGTGCCTTGTCCCCCTGGGTTTGGAGGGAGGCTGCCCCCCACCTGGAGAGTACGTGGGGCCCTCAGCTTCCACAGCCCTGAAGAGACCAGTCCAACCCCCTTAGAAAGCTATCCGGGCTAGCAGACATTACCACCTCTTGTGGCAACACATTCCACAGGTTGATAAATTCCACACTGCGCTGTGTAAAGTCCTTTCTTTTTCAGTCCTAAATCTCCTTCCAGTTGCCTCTGTTGGCCTTAGCATTTTGAGAAAGGAAGAAAAACATCTGTCTGCTTTGACCAAATCATGCATGATTTCATAGACCTCAATCCTCTCCCACCTCCCTCCCTTTCTTCCTAAGAAAGTGAAGCATTCTGGCCCTTTCACCCTGACGTGAACCTGTTGGAAAAGATCGGGGCCATCCTCTTCCTGGGTCCAGCTGGTTAAAACAACCTACTTTAAACGGGAGACAGACTTAGAAAGAGAGACATCACCGATGTCCCTCCCACGTTGCTTTCAAAGCAAAGTCACTCTGAAAACAAGACAAACTTACTTTCAACTCAACGCGCCCACACCAGCCACTTCTCGAGTGCGAACCTGACCTGCCGCGATGCTCCAGAGGATTTCTGAAAAGTCGGCCCAGCCGGTGAGACCGGGAGTCCTTCAGGAGAAGCTCCGCGTTATTTACCTTGCAGGCCGCCAGCATGTCCGCCACGGCTTTGCGGCTGAGGTTGGCCGTCGCGATCACGTCCTCTTGTCGGCAGGAGTTCCCGGCCGCTACGGCTTTGGCCGTTGCCATGGTGATGCCTTTCGTCATCCGGATGGATTCTTCCGGGGACGAGGCCTTTTCAGGAACTTCCTTGGACTGGAACACCTGGAGGGAGGAAGAAAGATTAGGGGCGCTGTCGCAGAAACGCCAGAAAGCCGCACCAGGGTCCAATGCAAAACGGGCCGAGAAGAGGTCCGGGGAGGGGGGCGAGGACCACAAGTTCCAGTCCTGCTGAAGAAAGCAAGCCCAGAGCTGGCAGGTGAGAAACAAGACCCTTCCTCTAAAGGGGGACCCGCTCCGGGATTCCCCCAGCACGCTGAGCAAGAAGCCGCTGGAACGGTGGGACTGCTGCACATCAAAATGGCTCCCCCCACTCCGAAAGGAAGATTGGAAACTGCTGCTCAGCTGAACAGCTGGCTTCCCGGAGAGGTGGGTGCTCCATCGCTGGAGGTTGTCAAGAAAAGACTGGACAAGCAATTGTCCGAGACGGTATGAGGACTCCTGCTTTGGGCAGGGGGATGGATTAGAAGACCCCCAAGGTCCCTTCCAACCCTAGGATTCTCTGATGATTCTCTGGTTCCGTGAAAGCAGGCAGCCCCCTCCAAATCTCTTTCTTAAAAAACTGCAAGGGAAGGGGTCCTGGCCCCGGGTAGGGATACAGACACGGCGCGCTTACCGTGAGCTCCTGCTTGATGTATTCGATGGTGGCTTCAAGAGCCCTTGTTCCACGCGTGGCCTCGTCCTCTACCGCCTTCACCGTCTTCAGGAGGGACGTGACGTTGGTCACCATCACCTAAGAAGAAGGGAGAAGAGAGGACGCGTTGCAGCGCTCCCACCTCGGTCGAGGCGGTCCCTGAAGTCAGGGTAAATGCTGAGAGATGCCAATTCACCACCACCTCCTTCCGGCTGCAAATCGTTGAACTTTGCAGGGAATCCAGCACTATGGTGGAGGATGGATGGCACGATGGAGAAAAGGAGTTCTAGACATCGGGGCGAATTGGAAATATCTATCCTGGCTGAAACTTGGAACCTTAACAATAGGTACTTACTGAGCAAACATCGCTCTCGTGACATTGTAAGAGGAGAACCGGGTTAGTCTACGGTGGCGAAAAAATTCGGTAGCACCTTTCCTTACAAATTACATTAAAAGTCATAAGTTCATGAAGGCTTTTAATAAAATGTGCAGTCTGATGTCTTGTGACCTTATCAGCTTAAGAAAGAAGCAAACTCAGAAGTAGAGAACTACGCAGAGCTCAATCTACAAACCAGAAAGTTGTTTGCAAGAAAACAAAAAGCAGAATTTGCCCCAGGAGGAAAGACAGAGATGCAGAATACAGTTCTAGCGATGGGAAGATCCGCAAGGACCACCGCATGCCTTAAACATTTGCCAGTGATTGTTTGCCAACTCTGAAAATCTTGGGAAAAGAAAGAGGCGGTGATGCTTTGAGAGAAAAAAACGGGGGCTCCCATTTGCCACCTGGCTGAAACTTCACAAGGAAGAGCGGAATCGTTCCCATACTTTGGCGGCTCCCTTGAGCTGGTACATGGACGGGTCGTCTGCCGGCTTGCTCGCGGCCCCTTTGGTGGCACCGATGAGGTCAGACAAGGCCTTCGCCACATCCTTAATGGCATTGATCAGCACGACCTGTCAAAAAAGAGGGCACATTAGCTGCTTTCGTTGCTCTCAATTAGCCACATGTTCTGGCGTTTAGTGAGATGGCATTTCAGCTTATAATGTCAACTGGTATTGGAGAACAGGCAGAGACGATTTTAACAGCCAGAGTTCTAATCATCTGCTTTCCTGCAGAACACCAGCCAGCTGGGCTTTTCAGCCATTCGAGGACTGATCAACCTCTATTGAAACTAACATTCTCAAGCACAACAGGAATGCTCCGTTCAGCAGCCTGGCGGTCTCCAGATCAGCAGCAAGGGTGCAGAATGACTGACGACTAGGAATTCTGGGAAGAGCTGCAATTTCAAGAGTTCCGGAAGGCACACAGGAGGGAAATGCTGGTGCAATACGTACACGAACACGTCTAGGTTTAGGCAGACAAACTGAGTGAATCAAGCAAGAGTGGGACAGATGCAACATGGGGATGCTTTTTCCATACTCTGCACTTGTCCAGTGCCTTGGAAGGCATTGTCTACATCCTCAACAGAGTTTACATTTGGATGAGAATAAGGGATTTCTTCTGCGGCACCAAGTCCCGTGAAAGAGTGTGCTACCAACCAAGACACCGAGTGTCTCCTCCTATTCTTGACCTTTGACTATTGACCTGCATCTACTTGCAGCTCCCAGGTTTCTGGACCCGGTTTCTGGACCTCCTGCGCTGCAGGGGACCTCTCTCTAAGTGCACGCAGCCCGATAGAAGGTCTTGTCTGGCAAGAGGCTCTGGGCGATTTGGGGATGACCAACCCCCCCCCAATCCTATGACAGAGCCCATCCTACGACCCCCCATACACACCTGAGTTTCAGGGTCATCCGAGCCCAGGCTGGCTGCTCCCAACTTCACAACCTCCGCCAGTTGCGTGATGGTGCTTGCCGAAGACTGGGCCGCCTGGGCCAATCTCTCCTGGCTCGAGGCGGCTCCAGAGACCAGCAGCTTTGTGTCTTCAACCAAAGCCTTTGCAGTCTTTAGAATGTTTTCCCTGGGAAAAGAAACAGCGTGGAAGTGGGAGATACAGGAGCAGACAAAAATCAAGCAGCACCGTCTTCCTCGTTTGCATAAACAGGTGCAAACAGGTGGGAGCTGTTTATGTCATTTTTATTAATGCATTTCTGATTGATTGCCTCTCACATTTGAATGCCCCTTTTGAATTTTACCCTCCATTTTAGCTTTAATCACATTGTAGGCAGTTTGGAATCCGTGATATAAACTTAAAAAGCAAACCAATTATTCTGATTTATGCTCAGCTACAATCATGAGTGCAGTATTTCCAAATTCTGTTACCATAATTAGCTTTGAAATTAGTTCTAAGGAGTGGTCACAGGTCCACAATTGATTTCTTGGGTGATGCAACAGAATTTTGTTTATTACATTTGTTATATTTATATGTTACCATAATCAAAACTTAATTCTGGGTGTTGATTTGAACAGGGTACGGGTTTTTTTTTAAACAACATGGTTTAAATTTGAACAACATTATTAACAGAAATCTTGGGAAGAATAGTTAAGGAGTTAATGCACGTTTAAATATCCTTTCCCCCAACAATACAGAATCAAGAGAACCCTTCTAAAAACAACTCTATGGCTGATATTCTCAAGATACTGAAAATGCTGTGGGTTTCTGAGCTTCAGCCCTTATCCTTTGCTTAGGAGTGAAAGAATCATAGACTTGTCTTATTTAGAATTTGTCCTTACAGACAAAGAATTTATCTTTACCAAGGCATCAGCTGTTCAAGGCTGAGGGGAAAAATCTCATTTAGGCAAAAGGAAATTAAAACTATTTCTGAGTTTACTGATCCAAGACATGACTTCTCTGTACTCCATATCTGTCCTACCTAAAATATAATAGTATAGTTAATTTGATCTTTGGGTCTTGAATAACATCACATTACTACTACTACTACTACTACTACTACTATTAAATCAAGGACTGAATACACTTTCCTCATAAGCCACTGCATTGTTCTTTCCTTCTAAACCCCCCAAAGCAATTTCAGAGTAAATCTTCCAAGGATTTCTACAGCAGCTTTCATTAATGTGGAATTGCACATAGCTGGGTAATAACACTGAAAATTTTAAACGATAGAATATTTTAAAATTTTGCATCCTACAGCTTTTCAGAACCTCTTGGGCTCCTTCCCAAGAGAGCTTCTGAACCAGAGAAGAAATAACTTTATATTTCCCAGAATAGCTAGGAAACTGAAAAGGAAAGGAAAGTGACCTAAAGCCAGAGGCATTTTCCATCAGAACATTATTGCTAGAACAAAAGATTGATAAATACAGATTCTTCACCTCTCGGCTTGGATTAAACAGATTTTGCAGGGTCCTAAAAGATGACCCTGTATGTCTGTTTTATTCTATTGCAGACACAGGGCAGCGTACAGTGACCACCACAGGATTTCAACCACCAGTTCTCCATCTATTGAAGGCGTCAAGGCAATGGTGGGTGGAGAACCTTTGGGGTTGTTTGGGCCACTAGGTCATTTTGACACCCCAAGAAGTGGGGCCAGGGCACTTGCGTATTTCTATGGAGTGAATCCCTTCTTCTAAACATCCAAGCCCTGCATCCTCTCAAACCAGGTTGACTCTTTTCAGCGGAGGGTGATCACTGAATTGCCACTTACCCCACCGTAAAAGCACTGACAGTTCAGCCACTGACCCCCGACCTCTCTGGCCCCCAATTATTATTTGGATTTATCCCCGCCCCAAGAGTCTACCACAGTAGAGATGGGCGGGGATAAATCCAAATAATAAATAAGTAAAAAATAAATAAATAAATTACGGGCCCACACTCACCGGTGATCAGCAAAGGATTCGTTGTTCTCGGCGTTCAGTGTCCCGGCCGCAGCAAACATGATGGTGGTATCCAAGTCTGCGATGATGCCAGAGACGGCGCTGGCAGCCGTGATGCACGCCTGGGTGCCCTTGTTCCCTGCCTGGAGAGCCGACAACACCAGGGACACCTATCCAAGAGAGGGGACCACGGTGGCTGCAGGGTTGGCCCACGGAAGGAAGGGGGGCAAAGGGGGGGGTCGTGCTCTGGGAAGCACCCACCTTTTCGCTGACGGTCCGGGTGCATTCAATCAACTCCCGCTTCGTGTAGCCGTCGGTCGGACAGATCTGCAGGGCCCCGGCCTTTTGGACCAGGAAAATGCAGCTGTGCCCAAGTTCTTGAACCCGCGTTCTGATCTGGAACCCTATCTGTAGAAGAAAGAACGGGTCATGCAAAAGGCTCCTGTCTGGATGTCATCACAAGGGAGAGCGGGAGGAATGATGGTTTAAGGGCTGCAGGAAAAGCTAATCAGCCGTCGGAAGAACGAGGGCTATTCTCTGGCTTCCGGCTCGTTAACTGGAAGTGCATCAGAAAGATGCATCTCTGTGCAAGCTTAAGAAATACTAGAAAACCCCTCTCGTCTATTGTAATATATAGCCAATGTTATGTTACTGTCTGTTATCATGATGTTTGTGGCTGTTGTAGAATAAAAGCCAATTAAAACCAGTACGAAACACCCCTCCTGAACGTTGGAGAGAAAACACAACAGAAGGAAGGAAAGATTTTCTTCTTGTTAAAGAAATATGTCTTCCACAGTGGATGACATGGAAAATTCTAAGGGCATCTGATTATTTTGGTCCTTGGTTAGTTTTCTCTAACCCAAAATTAGGAGTATGATTAGGATTTACTGTAAAACTAATGGGGGACCTTTTTCTCCGCGTTCTGAAAGCGGCTTCTAAATCTAGGGGGAACTTTGAACCGCTGTATCTGCCCCCAGCCCTCTTGTGGGTATCCTTTTTCCCCACAACCCCACGGGATGCTCATTTACTCAAGGGGTGACCAAGGACGGCAGACCTCCTCCGGTTCCGCAGTCCCTGCCGCCATCCGTCCTTGGGAAGCCAGGTGTCCGTAGTCGGTGGTCATTTGCGACGCGAGTCCTCCCAGTTCCTCTGGATTAGTGACCGCCTTGGTCATCTGAAAAGAGGAGGAAGAATCCTAGCTTGCAACGTTTGCAAGACCAATTCAAGGACCTAATTGGGGCTTTTGAAGATCCTCCCCCCCTTTTGCTTGCTCTCCGTCTTGCTTTTAGGCTCCTCCAGCATTTTGACCCGTTTTATGGAGGGATACGAAGGTCCTGTCCTGACTTGTTCTGAACCGTTGCTCCAGCTTTCTATTTTGTCCCTCGCCCAAGACCCGGTGTGTTTTACATCGAAGCACAGCCTGGGCACTTGCCAAACAGATCCACCTTAAATTAAAAACTAATACATGTGATCCATTGGTTTGAGAAGGAAAAGTTTTAGGGCAGTATAAAAATAATGCCAATGGATACACCAACAAGCAAATGTTGGATACTCTGGTGGATACTGGTTATCGTGCCAGATCGAAATCTCCTGAAACCCTGAAACACAATGAACAAAACCCAACCATCTGCAGAAAGGCAGGCAGGTTCAGGCATCGTTCCTCAACCAGACATCTTCCCAGCCAGCAGGACCCACTAATATGCTGGTTAGTGTATGCCCAACTGAGCCAGAGGGTGCCAGGCTAGCAATGTGGATGGCATTAATCCTACAAACGATCAGGTAACTGAGAAAAGAACGCCCCTCCTTTGCTTTGCACAAGTGCCTTTTCCTGATTGTGTTAGGAGAGAGGATCCGGCAGTTAATCTGAAGACTGAGACAGACACTCCTGGGCCAAGGCAGAATGGGGGCACGGGGTTCCTGGTTTTATGCTCTACCCAACCACTGCCCTGAGCAAGGAACCTGGGTCAAGAGGTGCATGGGTCTGTCTGTGTGTTTCTCTTACCATCTCTTGGGCTGTGACCGCAATGGCCCTGCAGTATTTGACGACGGTGGTCTGGTAGTCAACGAAGGACCCTTTGGGCTCCGGTGGCGTCCCTTCATCTAGCTGCATGGCGAGTAGTAGGGAAAAGAGAGGAAAGGTTACCAGCAAGAGAGAACAGAAGGCCTCAACCTGGGGCCCTCCAGAGCTGTTGGACTACACCTCCCATAATTCACAATCAGCACAGCCACCAGCTTCAGGTTATGGGAGCTGAAGTCCAACACCTCCGGAAGGTGCTCCCTAGGAGAAAGCTAATCTGGATAAGGAATTCATGAACCCACAAGAGTGATTTTCACTAGAAAGTTTGTGTCAAGAACCAAACTAGGAACAGGACTTTCCTGACCGTGTGCATGATTGGTGCATGTTCTCCTGCCTCCAAGAAAGGAACAAAAAAGTTTGGAATTGTGGACCCCTTGGTGCTCTCTGAGCTTGGTTGTTTGCTTGCAGATGTTTCATTACCCAACTAGGTAACATCATCAGTGCTGGTGAGTGTGGGGTTTGCTCCCTGTTTATATACAGTAGCTTGCCCTGCCAGTGTTGGTGGGGGTGTGGTTTCCTCCTTGGTAGTTCCTTGATTAGGGTATTGTTTGTATGCTTGATTGTTTGTCTGGTGTTAATCCCTGCTTGTCTGGGTGTTGGCTGCTGGAAAGGATATGTTCTGGTCTTTTTGTTTCCTTCTTAGCTTTTTTATTGTCTCTTTTGAATGGTGTGTAAATGTGGTTTATCTCTGTGTCTACTGATGGCTGACTGGTCTGAGTGCCAAGCTTCCAGGAATTCCCTAGCGTTTTTGGATTTAGCTTGGTCTAGGATGCTCTCAGTTTCCCAGTTGAAAGTATGGCTGAGTCTGTCCATGTGTTGTGAGATTAAGGAGTTTGCATCGTGTCTTCTGACTGCTAGTTGGTGTTCGTGGATGCGTTCTGCTAGTCTTCTGCCTGCCTGTCCTACAGAGTGGCTGCTACAGTCCTTACCCTGTCTGTTCTAAATGACTCCTGTTTTTTCTTCTTGGGCTATTGGGTCTTTTTGGTTTGGAATTGTAGAACCACAAAAGGGACAATTGTAGAAAAGTTTGGAATTGTAGGACCGTAAAAAGGAGAAGATGGGAGTGGGAAAGGTTCTCGCAATTCCACTTTGGGAAATGTCCCCCAGTGTGGACTAAAATTAGTGATGGACAATTTCCATCTTTGGATTAAAGCATTCCAGAGAGCTCCTCAACAATCCAGGGCAGTTCCTCTCCTTGCAAACCCATCAGCTAACGTGAGAGTGGCTGAAAATGATGAGAGATGAAGTCACGCCCCCGTCTGCAGACTTGATGAGAATGACCAAGATGCAAGGAAAGGTTGAAGCAACCCCTTTTGTGCAGGACCACCCCGTTGGAGGACAAGTAGACCAATTCCCACCTGCCTGGGCGACAGGGCTGTGCACATGTGCATTTTCCCCCAACCCCCAAAGCATCCCCTTCCCCTATTTCCACCGGCAACATAATCAAGTGAAAGCTGCTGAGAAAAGACGATGACTTATAGCGTTTAAGAAGAGGAAATAGTTTTGATAGTTGTCAGCCTAGCTTGAGCCTCCTTGGAAAGGTGCGTATTCCAGAAACCTTGCCGCCTCACAAGCAGCAGCAATGGATCCAGAGGACCCTCACCCACCTTGCTCATGGCTTCAGCAATGGAATCCACCATGTTCCCCACCATGCCTACTTCACTGGCAGCCTCATTCAGGGTCACCATGATGTCATCCACGGCTTCTTTCATGAGCTGCGCCGCTTCCAGGATAGCGTCATGAGTGTGTGAAGCCTGGGAGATGTAACAGAGACCCATCACCCTTCCTTTCCTTTGCAAGGCAGTCGTGCACGCAGAGCCCACTCGCGCCCTTCTGTGGGACAGACACGGGACACTGACGGATCTCCAAAACAAACCCAGACCAGCGTTCCTCTAGAAACCGAGCACGAAGGCAGCAAGGAACAGGGCTCCTTCTGAAGCAAGAGGTTTCTAAGAAGAAGAGTTGCAATGCCTGCAGAACGGGGATCCAAAGGAGTCTGCCGAAAAGGCTTTTTCCCGTGTTGCTGCGACTGCAGCTCTAAAGGAGGGCAGTGCAAGTTGAATCAAAAGCTTCCTGGGGGTATCAAAGAGGCCTCAGTGCTAAAGTGTATGAAGGCTGAGAAACAGGGCACCTTTAAAATCACAGGATCTTAGACTTAGAAGGGGCCACCGAAGTCATCGAGTCTAACTCTCTGCTCAGTGCAGAAACCCAAATTAAAGTGGTCCCGGCAGCAACGGGGAGGCCATCACCTCTGGGGGTCACTGCTTCCATAGTCAAACTGCTCGTGATGTTTGGATTTTTTCCCCCTGACATTCAAGTCAAAAGCCATTCTTGAAAAAATGTTCAATTTCCCAAAATCCGATGCCTCAAAAGTTTATTCCAAGCATCCGTTCTTTGAAAAGGCAATTAGAACATTTGCTGCCCGAGCTCCTTGAGGAGGACCATAATCAGACGGAGTTGATTACCGAAGGCTGCGTTTTTAATTAAAGGCGCTTGCACAAGAGCCAGGAAAGGAATTCTCCAGAGCTCTCATCACGGACCAGCACTGGAAACGTGATTACTCCCAAGGAGCATATTTTTAGACTTGTAACATGCAAATCATGTTTTCTTGCTGAAATTTCCTTCTGGCAAACGTGACACACTTCAGGGAATATATGGCCCTGGCTGGCTGCCCTCCAAATATGTCAAATTCAAACTCCCATCATTCTGAGTTAGCCCGGGCTGGCTGGGAATTCTGGGAGTTGAAGTCCACCCATCTTAAAGTTGCCAAGGTTGAAAAACACTGCACGAGACGATGGGCTTTCCCTTCAAGACACCAGAGAGTGCAAGGCCAGCGAAGAGTGGACTGAGGACGACTGTTCAGCGGAAGGACAATAAAGTGGTGGACAGACCATCCACATTATCCTGAAGCTAAAGTGTTTCTTTCTGCCTAAAAAACTTCCTGGAAATACAACACCAGCTCAGGATCCATCTCCTCAATCTGCCCATAAACTTATTTCTACAGTGCTTCTTAAGGGTGGCAATGTTCAAAAGCACAATTCCCCCTCTTCCCATCTTACATGGCACCCATTCTAAGAAACCTCCACCATTTTTCAAAAAAGCAAGCTTACATCAGTAGGGTGGCAAGTTTTAGCAGGCTGAGACACGCAGGATTCACACGTGATTCAAAATCTAAAATCACGGGCAGGGCCATAGCTCCGTTCCGAATAGGTCACTTCACTGTCCTCTGCCGGGGGGGCTTTCCCCCCCTCCGGTAGCAGCCCCACCCCCCACCCCACCGACAGATACCTTTGGATTTCCTCCTCCCTCCTTGGCCGCGTAGAGCATCTGGAGGGCTGATTCCGCCAAGGTCTTGGTCTGATCCAGCAAGTTCATCTGCTGCTGGTGATTCATCAGCTTGGAGACCAGCCCTACGGCTGCAAGAACCAAGGGTTCAAAATAGCTGGAGAGCTGCGTCACCTGAGGAAGGAGAGGCGACCGGGGGATCAGACAAGCTAGGTTTCCCTTTCCAAGATGGGTGCAAGGACTCCCCTCCCCAATGTTATGGCTCAGGGCAGGGCTTTTCAACAGTGACCACCTTAAGCACGCTGGCTGGGGAATTCTGGGAGTTGATGTCCGCCCATCTCAAACCTGCCAAGGTTGGGAAACGCTGGCCTAGAGCAGGCTCCAAGGCTGAGAAACACCGCCTCAGGGCCATGTGAGAACCAGCCATTACCGCAGTTCAGAGGACCCCTTGCCCCGAGTTCGGACATCCGCCACGCCGTGGACTCCTACCTTGTGTCCCAGCTGAGCAGCCTCACCTCGGGCCGCAGTTCCGATGGGATCGATGAGGTGGCCGATCTCCTGGACTACGGAGGTCAGCTGCTCCTGCAAGGCCTGAGACGCAAATTTTACTCAGTTGTAAAAAGGGTTACCCTCTTTTCATCATAAACGATTACAAAGCTGTAAATTTACAGTCCCCCGAGATGGGAAGGCTGTGAGAAGCAAGACGCGGAGAGTTGGGCTATAAACGTTCAGCATTCAAGCTTTCGTTGTAAGGCAGGAGCGCTCTTAGGAAATGAAGCACGGTATAAATTTTATGTAGTCTTGATTGCCATTAAAAAAGCACTAACGCTGGAAGTTACAAAGGAGGAAGAAACCAAAGATATGGGTTATGCCAAAGGCAACATGTGCAGACTTTAAAAACAAAGCCCCATTTGTGAAGACTCCTGCCCAGGTGTTTGGCTTCCCAGCTATAAAACGAAAGAGCAAATGAAACTTGGCCCCAAGGATATTTCACACACCCCAGTTGATATTATGCACATCCTTTTCCCTAACGTCATCTCTCCTCCTCCTCCATCTCATGAAGGTCTCTCTTTTAAATAAACCAGATTCCTTGGACAGCTCACCAAAAGGTATACTTAATAGCCTAATCCTGAAGAAACTTCCTTCTTCCATTTGCAAACCACCTTTGTTTCCCGTATCTCAGATGGGCCAAGTCTGCTCATCCTAAACGCAGTTAGCAGTGCATCATGGGAAACTCTTCCAGTCTGTTTATACAGGTAGCCCTTGCTTACCAACCACAACTGGGACTGGAATTCTGGTTGCTAAACGAAGAGGTCATTAAGCGAATCCAACCCGATTTTATTACCTTTTTTGCAGCGGTCATTAAGCAAATCACTGCATCATTAAGTGAACCACATGGTCTTTAAGCAAATCACGTGGTTCCCCATTGATTTTGCTTGCCGGAAGCTGGTTGGGAAGGTTGAAAATGACGATCACGTGACCGTGGGGATGCTGCAGCAGTTCTAACTATGAGGACCGGTTGTAAGTTGTTTTTTTCAGCACCGTCCAAACCGTCACTAAATGAAAGGTTGTTAAACGAGGACTACCTGTACCACAATGCTGCCTCCTCCATTCAGTTGGTGGCTCTTCTGATTTGCATTTGAAGGGGAAACACAAGCACGCATCAGGTGGGGAAAAGTTTTCCTGCGCTGGCAAGACACAGCTTCCCTTACCTCCACAGAAATGTCATCCCTCGTGGCCAAGTTCTGACTAACGGCAGCGAGGGAGGCTTGTTCAATGTCTCTAATGCACTTGTTAATCCCGTCAATGGCGTGGTCGCACTCCCGCTGACCTGGGGCTTTGTCTCTGCAGAGAACAATGGAGTAACAGCTAGTTAACCGGGCCTGCGGTGAAGATTTCTGGCATGGGAAAGGCCCTCTTCAGGATTCCACATTCCTGATTCCTCCCACCCCACCTCTCTGGCTTTCTGCTTTGCACTCCAAACTGTCTTTCGACGCCCACTGGGCGCCCAGGTCTCTTCAGATGCTTGGAGTACCGGCTGATAGGGAATAATTCCAGGAAGAAAGGGAGGAAGCGCCACCTGATGGAAGTGATGAGGCTCTTGATGGACTCGGAGACAGTGTGGGAATGTCCAGCCAGGACGGACCAGGCGGATGGGTCCTTGGGGTTGATTGCCAGCGAGCGAGCTGTCCTGATCAAGGAAGACGAGCTCCCCAGCATGGTCCGAGCTGAAGCCAGGATGGGCTCCTGTGTGCGACAACCCTGGAAAGAGACGATCCGATGAGCGAGCAAGCTCGAGGCGGTTGGGCTGGCAAAGAAGGCTCCTCAGATGTTCGGCCTCTCCTCCAACTTGAAAGAACATCGAGCGGGTGCTGTTGGGGCAACCTTGTTTTGACGGCCTGGGCAGGGTGGTGGAACACAGCAGACCAGAAATGCCCCCCCCCCCCCCGTCATTGGGAAGGCCTCCTCACCTCAGCACTAATCTGAGCAGGGATGCTGACAAACTCAGGATTGGAGGCGAAGGCGGTTAGATTTTCCACGGCTTCAATGAGCGGAGCAGCGGCGGTCCGGCACTTGCTCCGATTGTCTTCCGAGAAGTCCCCATCCAGAGCCTAATGAGGAAAAATAAAAGTGGTTCGGAGCTCCATTTAAAAAAATACGGATTAAAAAAACGGGGGAAAGCAATTATAGTAATGACGCAACTACGGTCTGTTCGAGCAAGTGAGTTCAACTGCGGACACAAAACGTTAAGGAATGTTGCTAAGTCCCCTATTTCAATGGGTCAGTTGGAGCCGGAGGGCATTGGATGAAAGTTGGGTTCAAATTCTCCACTCGTTTTTGAAGTCCACTGGACACATACAGGTAGTCCTCAGTTGATGACCACAATAGGGACCAGTAAATTCATCGTTAAGTGGTGCAGTTGTTAAGGGAGGCATCACGTGACCGCACCTGATTTTATGACCTTTTTTGCTGCGGTCATTAAGTGAATCATGTGGTCGTTAAGCGAATCTGGCTTCCCCCACTGACTATGCTTGTTGGAAGCCAGCTGGGAAGGTCGCAAATGGTGATCACGTGACCCCGGGACACTGCAACCATCATAAATACGTACCGGTTGCCAAGTGCCTGAATTTTGATCATGTGGTCAAAACCACAGGGATGCTGCAACGGTCATAAGTGTGAGGACCAGTTGTAACCACCATTTGTTCAGCACCATCGTAACTTTGAATGGTCGCCAAACAAATGGTTAAGTGAGGACTACCTGTATTTCAATGCTATTCTGCTGGGATATTATCTACTCCAGGCTCCTGGATAGAAGCCCATGTCCTACTGCAGGCTACAAGCTGGTTCACACCCCACATGGTATGGTTAACCATGATTGCTTGAATACGTCAAATTTGGCTGGCTTCTCTCAGCACACCAAGCAAAACCAAACAAAGGCCATTGCCTTACTGCTTCCTTTAAATACCTATTGCATCATGGACTTTCTTGGTGGGCCCAGGACCTAAACCTCTGGATGGTGATTATACGAGTCTTTAGCCTCCTCAGCTCATGGTCCAGATCCCCCATAGCATTCAGACGTCCATATCTCTGTTCCTACTTTCCTAGACAAACTCTCTGAAAATGAGCCCTGAATTCTGACCAAGGTCAGAAGATGGGTAAAGTGAGTCACCAGCTTTTGCTTGAAAAGGCAGTGAAAAACCAGCCATTCTCTGGAAGGGCCGAATACACAAGATCAGGATCACTCCTATCCCAGAGATCAAACTCTACCAGGCAGAAAAATATAAACCTGCTAGAAAAATCATTAAACGAAATCAATGGTTCGACTTAAAAAAAAAATTACAAGATCATTAATCTAATGAACAACATAATTTTGACAGACCAGGAACAAAATCTGTGTGCATCCAAATATTTAGATATTAAAGGAAAGGAAGTTTCCTCAGGAGCATCCGCATAGACAATTTCTCAGTGGGCAGATCTGGTTCCCTCCAGTGTTTCTTTTTCGTTTAAAACCACATTTTCTTTCTGGTGTTCATCTTTTTGTCAAGTACAAGCAGCGAAATGATAGGCTCCATATGTTACTTTTATGAGGGTTGCAAAACCTTATTTGTTTTCTCTTGCTTTTCACTGAAATATCACCTGTATTTTCCTTCCTGTTCATTAAACGTGTAGATTTGGCTTGTTTGGGATTTCCGTTTCTATCACAACGGGCTTATTTTAAATCGTTGTTGAAATCCAATTTGGGATTTTAGAATTTAGTTCTACCCGAACGGATGCTTCAGTTTTACTCCAACCCCCCCGCCCAGAAAGATGTCGGCATTAAATAATAACAAACCGATTGCAGAAGAATGAAAACGAGCGTACCCCAATAGGGTGCCTCAAATAAATATCTGGATAAAGGCAGAAAATTAAAAAAAATAACTGTATCTCCAAAAGGTTTCCCCTCTGCCTATTTCCAGCACCACCCACTTTTCACGCCTGGTCTGTCACTTTTCGCAGCTTCCCCCAAACAAGCTTTTCTTTCCTGTAAAATGAGAACAGGAAGCCTCTCGATGGGAAGAGAGACGATCGCCAGAAAAGGTCCGCTTAATGGCCCTCGGCTTCCTGAGAGGCTTGGAGAGACCGTGCCCTACGTGCCCTCTGCCGCCACCCTCCCTCGCAGAAGTGGAAATAGCTTTCTGGGAAAAAAGGAGCATCTCTTTCTTTAAAGCCCCGCAGATGAACCGCATTTAGTCTTTGTCGGACGGTCCAAGGGTGGCGAGGCTCTCGCACCTTGATGGTCTTCACTAGGTTGGCCGTGCTGTTGGCCACCTCCTTGGCCGACTGGACGAAGTGCCTCTTGGCGACGGGGTTGGCCGTCTTGGACGAAGCGATGCGGCAGGCGTTGCACAGCGCAGAGGTGTGCTTGGCTACGATGGTGGCCGCCGACAAGACCTGAAAGAGATGCACAGGACTCAGCGCAGGGCCCGGGCTCTGCACGCCGGAAGTCCAGGGTGCGGTCCCTGGAGGAACGCCCGTCTTCCTCAGGGATCTGGCGGCAGGAGCCGTCTTTCTCACTGAGCCACTGCAGGGCTGCTGTCGGTCAGAGAAGGCAACAGCAGGAGACCGGGGCTGTCATCCTGCTAAAAATAAAATCCCACCCACCCCCGGTACTATAGGGAAACAGGGAATTCCCTCTGCTGGTCACAGGGAGGAAAGTGATGCAAAAGAGCACTGAAGACCGGTGGCCCGGGAGAGACCTGTTTGGCCTGCCCACCAATTCCAGTCTGGCATCTCCAGTCAAAGCTCCTCTGACAGGAAAGGCCTTTCCAATTCAGGTCCTGACCTGGGTGGAGAAGCTCCTTCAAAGCTTCCCTGTTGGGAAGCCGGGCTGGGAGGGCCACATTTTCAGTGCTGCCCGTGAGCGAGAGGCGAGTCTCAGAGGTGTGACCCAGAATCCTTTGCGGGAGACGCTGGGACTCCCTTGGGCCGCCTGCAGCAACCACGGCCTCGTGGGGTGGGGGAGCGTTACCTGGGACGGGCTGCTGGCCGGATCCACCAAGTTCTGGCACGCCATTTGGATGGCCTGGTTGGCCCGGGCGAACTGGATAGGGTCCACGAGGCCCTGCTGACCAGCCTGGCTGTTGGGGTCTGAGATGCCCACGAGGTAGGCGGCCTAGGCGACAAGCAGACAGAGGGGGCTTCAGCAAAGAGTGTGAAACGCGCCACTCAGCCCAGTCCCTTTCGGGGAAAGATGCCAAACGGAAGCAGAAGAGAATTACTTGTATTTCAACCAATTTTTAGAGACAAAGCAGATTTCCAGTTCCAACCAAAGGCCAGGGAAATGTGAAGCGAGACTTAAACCCCGTTTGCAAAGCTGGTGTGATGGAATGTGTCTCTGAGGGGGAAGGTGATGTTGTGGAGATCGCAGGCGAGGAAGGAGGGGGCGCTTTCCCGGGAGAGAAGCGCGTTCACAGCGCCGAGGACCGTGGGCGCCTGGCCAAGAGAGTCAGGCCGGACCCGCCTGAGGGCGCCTGGGGTTTTTCCCCAGAGAACTGGTCAGCGTAGCTTAGTTTGGCAAGATTCTGCGCAAGGTGGAACAATAACGATCTAGAGCTTCGTTTCCTGGCTCAGCGTTGTTTCTTCGGCCTTAAGCCGGTTCCCACATATTTAATTACTGTTTGGGGGGCGGCTTTAAGGTCCCCTCCTGAGTCATCTTCAAGCAGATTGGCATTTGCAGGGCCAGCTGCATGCATGGCAACTCGGACTGACTGTGGTTACAGGTAGTCCTCGCTTAACGACTGTTCATTTAACGACGGGCCAAAATTACAACAGCCTCGGAAAAAGTGCTTTACGACCTGTACTCACACTTACGACCATAGCAAACCGCTGCATGGTCACGTGATCGCAATTTGGGCACGCGGCAGCCGGCTCGCATTAGCAACCAGTTGCAGCGTCCTGTGGTCACGTGATTGTGATTTGCGACCTTTTTTGCCAGTTTCCGGCAAAAAACACCCATTGGGGAAGCTGGATTCGCTTAACAACCCATGATTTGCTTAACGACCACGATGATTCGCTTAAAAGCCATCGTTAAGTGAGGACTACCTGTATTTATGAAGGCACAGAGTAACCAGGCTAACACAGAAGCTGAAGGGTTCCCGCAGCAATACTCCGCTCGACCCGAGGCTCTGCAAAACGCACGCAAAAGCCCGGAAGAGGACCGGGGGTCCAAGCATGTCAAAAGCTTGGGCTCAACACCAACCGAGACCCACCTGAGCTGCTGCTTCGGTGAGACCGCAGAGCGCCTTGGAAGCCACTCCCACACATTCCCCAAAGACAGGAAGGTCGCCGGTCTTGGCGTTCTGGGAGATGCCAGCCATTGCTTCCCCAAGCACCTTCGGAGAAAGAGCCAGTTTGAGAAAGCTACCCTCCAGAAGCCGATCGGACGCTGCTACTCTTCCTAGCGGCCCCATTCGTGTTTACGTCCAACGAAGCAGCTCTTCGTTTTAGCCATCGCAAGAGGAATTCGCCCATCTTTCTCTGCCGTTGCTGAAGCCGCTTTTCTGCCAGTCTGACTCTCAGTGGCTGCAATGCGGGGAAGGGAACGTGTTTCGAGCTTGGGTCTGACAGAGGCTGGATCGGACTCTTCCCTGGTCTTCTTTCCCAGTCCTTTAACTAATGGGCCCGTACGCTTTGACAATGGCTGCGTTCACACAACATTCTTCACCTGGCTGCTGAGGGACCCGGTTTTCTGACGTTACCCAATTCACCGAACCCTACGCTCTCCCACAGCACTGGCTCTGCACATCAGACTAAATTACAAAAACACACCAGCAAGCCAAGGTTCACACTCGTCAAGTGTTGGTGTTGTGTAATGTCTAGGTCAGTGTTTCTCAACCGTGGCCACTTTCAGATGGGTGGACTTCAACTCCCAGAATTTGCTTTGCTGGCTGGGGAATTCTGGGAGTTGAAGTCCACCCATCTGAAAGTGGCCACGGTTGAGAAACACTGACCTAGGTCTTTGTCTAAACGGAATAAGTGTGTGTGTGGTATGAACACAGTCAATAGAAAGAGTATCCAACCAAACGTCCTCCTTGAGGATCACACTGGAAGTTGCCACGGAGATCAAGGACATCAGGGGCATCCAGGATTGGCTTAAGTAGGAGTTGCTTTTATCATTACTGCTTTTCAATGTGTTTGCAAGCTGCCCAGAGCCGTTCTGTGAGTTGGGCAGCCAGACAAATTAAAGAAATAAGTGAATCTCCCAGGGCAACCCTAACGGCCTTTTCCAGAGACCTCCTCCCCTGCTAAAGAGGGCTGCCCCGCCTTTCCCCAGACATCGCGGCGTCTCCCGCCCTCGCGTTTTCCTCCTCTTGCCCCACGGCTCTGTGGCCCATTGCAGGACGCCCGCGTGGCGGATTTCGCAGGAAGTACGGGCTACCTTGGAGTTCTCCATGACGCCTTCGATGCAGTCGAAGTAAGACAGGTCGCTCACGGGCTCGCTGGGATTCTCCAGCATCTCCTTCACGGTCTGAAAGGAGATGCGGCACCACCCCGAGTTAGCCGTGCAAGGAAGATGCTGGACCTGCCAGCCGATCGCTGTCGGCCTCCCCGGATCAGGGCCGGGCAGTAAATCCCTCCCCCCAGACTCTGCCCGGCTTCCCAGTTAGGGGTCTTTCAGAGATCTGATGGGGGGCTTTACTGCAAGCCGGAATGAAGCCACGTTTGAACAGTGGCTTGTCTTCGGTCAACACAAGGGCGCAACTCCCCCCTTACGCCCGTGCAGGTTGAGCCCAGGATTCCTCCTGCCTTTGCCACCTTTCAACCGACCCGTTGCCCTGCGCTTCATGGCCTTGAAGCCAAGGGGTCGTTGGCCCGACTGACTTCTCTGCCCTGGGAGACACCGGCTCTCGGCCTCTCTCTCACCTGGGGGCCTCATCTGTGCACGCAACCCCTTAGGTCCTGCTGGATTACAACTCCCATGGGCACTGGGATTATGGGTGCTATAATCTGACACTGTACTTTGAGAAGATTAGGATGAAGAAGGCTGCGCTACATTCTCCTCAATGTAGAATGTAGAATTGTAGAATTCTCCTCCCCTTCTTGGGGTGAATCCACACTGAATCTATGGCTTTAAAAGTTTTTATTGTGGATACACACACACACATACACACTCACTCACTCACATACTGCTGTGTTGTGTGTGTGTGCGTGTGTTTATTTTGGAGATTCATTTAAGGTTTTTTCAGTCATCCAATCGTAACTGTTCCCCGTTTCCGTTCTTCCGTTTGCTTTTGCATAATGTTTTTCAGAAAAGCTCCGCCCTCCACTCAGCATCCCCTCCATCTCCAAGGCCTTCCCCCACCTGCAGAAGAATTCCTTTCCAGGGGAAGCCAGGAGCTACAGCCACGGCGCTCCCACTCTCAGATCCCACCCAGTTGCCCAGGAAGGGAAACGCCGCGGGCCAAGGACGCACCTCCAGTTCCCGGAGGGCGTTGTCACACTCCTTCTGGCCAGGAGCCTGCTGCGTGCACAGAGTGATGAGCTGGTTGATGCTCTCCGTGACCGCCCTGGGTGCAAAGCAAGAGGCGACGCTGAAGACCCCCGGCACGACCCTGCAGCCCCCCGCCATCCCAGACGCCCCTCCTGCCTGCTCTTCACACCGGCGGTGCCCACCGATTTATCCTTCCCTTCCTCCCGGGAGCAAAGGTCCTCCCTCCTCTACTTTCGTCCCCCAAAGAGCCCTGCAAGGGAGGCTGGGCTACGAACAGGACGGGCTCCAAGACACCCGGGACTTTCCATGGCTGACCAAGGGCTAGAAAGGGCGCCTTTGCAACGCCATCAAGAGAACCACGTAGTTGTGTCGCTGGTGGTCCTCCAGCCCCGGGCCTCTGCAACCCAACTCTCCCCCCACTTCTTAATCCCCCTCTTCCGATCGGCTCAAAAGCCGCAAACTCTCTGCCCTGATATCCAAGCACCCACCCCAGGGCCAGGCACAGCTCTCACCTGGCAGCCGCCGCCAAGAGATTCTTGGCGTTGGGAGCCCCGGGGTCCACCGAGAGAGACTTGGCCGCCAGAAGCAGCTTGCTGGAAGCCATGGAGATGTTCTTGAGGTTCCCCACGACCTGGATCTGGTCCTCTTTCGTCTGCAAGGCAGAGAGGAGCTTACTGCTTGGGCAGAGCGCCGAGGCCCCCGCCCTGCATTTCTGGCTCCAGCAGCAGCAGAGAGCGCGCTACCGGCTTGGCTAGGGCAGTGTGGAGAGAGACCCAGGTCACCCCTGTGTGCGAGGACCCCCGGCTGAGCAAGCTGACGCTTCCACAATCAGGCCTTCATAGGGAACCCAGCACAGAGCGCACAGCCTCCCAGCCTTTTGTGGAGCGCCGTCTCTGCCTGGCACAAAGAGCCCGCGGTCGCTCAGCCACAGCTGGCCCAGTGGCTCGCCCTGCCCTGCCCAGGAAATCCATCCTGCGCTCAGAGGATGGATGGATGAATCTGCATGCCTTGGCTGCAGGATCTGTCCCCGGGACAACGCTGGGAGCGCAAACGAAAACGGTGGGCCTTTAGTGGCTCTACTGGCAAGCCTGCGGGTTGAGGGTAGCGTGGGGAGACGCAGGCACTCCCGCAGAGCCCTGGGGCCCGGCATGTGGCCCTGGACCCCGAAGAGGAGCTCCCACTCGGCTACCTCTCTGCGGGCAGCTGGACGCATCTGCAGCCACAACGGCTCGCACAGCCACCAGAATCCGGAGCGGGAAAGAGGGTTCCTCTCCACTGGTGCCCCCCTGGGAGGGCGGACAGATCCACTTCTGAGTGCGTGAAAATGCCCGTTTCCTGCTACGTGTTTAGAAGGGGAGGACCTGGGCACTTTGGCAGGGCAAAAGGCAACGGCCCGGAGCCCCTCGAGACCTGGTTGCGTCACCAGGCCGGGGAGCCCCAGGGAACCCGGGACAGTCTTGGACGGCTGCACTATTGTGGTGGATATATTCATTCTCCCCGTGCCTTGCACTTTGTATATTTTAATTTTTTAATAATATTTTAGTTTGTAATAATGATTTTTTATATTTTTATAATGATCGTTTTTTATATATTTGCTGTTTTATTCATCACTTTCTGTGAGATGGACAGCCATATAAGTTTGATCGATCGATCGATCAATCAAATCAATCAATCAATGACACCCCCCAGGGAACATTGATTTAATTCTTCCTTCCATGTCTTTCTAATCTGCCCAGTGCCTCAGCACTGCTGCTGGGTTTAGCAGATAAACAGGATTAGGCCTGATTAGGACTTGGAAAGGAGACCACTAGGAAACCCCACCACTGTGGATTAGACTCAGAAGTCAGAACAACACCCCGGAAAAAGCAATGGCAAATGGCTGCCACGTTGTGCCTTAGCAAGCTGCACGGATGCGGTCCCTAGAAACAGAGGGGGTGGGGGCCTCTGAACCTTTACTCTTCCCAAGAACCGGAGTGCCCAGAGCGTGCATTTCCAGTATCGCGTCTAGTAGGACAAGCCAAGAGCAGCTCGGCAGGACCGCGCTGCCCTCGGCCGTCCTGCCAAGTGGGGGAAAGGGGCCTACCTGAGCTTGGCCGGCCATTTCGATCCCCGCGTCAAGAAACTCGTCGAAGTCCTCGCTGAACTTTCCCGAGGCGGCCGCCAGCTCCCCGCTCCGGCCCCGCGTGGAGTGCACCACCTCCCCGGCCGACTGGTTCAGGTCCACCGCCGCCTGGTTGAGCTCGCTCTGCGCTTCTTGGAATGACTTGGAGCTGGGGGGCAGCTGCAAGGCAGGAGGGTGGGGTTGTGAACCCGTAGCTGTGCCCTGGCAGGTCACGAAGCAGAAGGGCCCTGCCCCTGTGCGCTTGCCCTCGAGGATGCCACGAACAAGGGGCGGGCAGAAGACAGACGCGGTACAGTAGTAAACGGGGAAAGAATCTGCAGTTTCCCCTTCGGTTCGCAGGCACTCGGGCGGAGTTACCGGACGATACAAGGACCAGGAGCCTACCACCACGCTTTATTCCCGCCAAGTTCTGAAAGGCCGGCCCACCCATGCCAAGGACTCGAGGGGACACTACCGCGTGCACTGACCATGCTCGGCAAGGGGTTCTGCAACGAAAGGTGCAGACTTGCAGGACGCAGCAAGATTGGCGTCTTTGAAAACAGGAGCAACGTGAGAAGCGGCTCACCGATTCCACAAGCAGCTTCTTGCTGGATTCGCCAATGCTCTTCAGGGCCACGTCCACGTCCTTCTGGCCAGGAAGGCAGTTGACACAGTTGTTCAGGGAATGGGACACCGCTTTGGCCACCTTTCCGAGACACACAGCAAGGCAAGGGAAATCAAAAGGATGCAAACCGCACCTCCACACCCCCCCACCTCCCTGAGGCTCCGAGAGTTGCCCTCTGGGGAGCAAACCACAGAAGGAGAAGCCTTGGCTGGTCAGACCCCAAGGCCGCTGGGCAACCGTAAGGACCCAGGCTCCCCGAAGGCCGAGGACAACCAGGGAGCAGAGCAGCAAGCCAGGAAGGGGAGTGAACCTGGTTTCAGATGGAAGGAGAATTATAGGGATTCAGGCGGGGGGGGGGGGGACACCAACGGAGTCAAGAGGGCGGCCACCGCACACAGAAATATGGGTGGAGCTTTGGTGACCCCATGGTGGCTGCAACCCTTTTGACCACGACCTGCAGACACTCCTGGATTCAGGGAAAATTGCAGGCAACAGGGGCAGACCGAGAGGGGACGGTTGTGAGCAGCAGCCGGACCATCCGAGGGGCCAGAGCCACACCACTCCATTCGCCAGGAGCGGTTCCGAAGCGGACGGCAGCTGGGGAAGGGCAGACAGGAGCCACGTCCTCCTCTTGGGGACCCTGCCCGGGGGCCCAGCTGCCCTGCCACCCACCTGGGCCAGCCTCTGCTGGCTCTCGGCATCTCCTGGAGCCACGAGGGCCTGTTTGGCCTCCTGGATGAGCAGGGCTGAGCCTTCCATCACATCCCAGGCGGAGTCCAGCATCGCGTGGGCCCCAGCTGGGTCGCCAGTGGACGCGGCCACGCCCCGCGCCGCTTGCGCCAACGTCTTCAGCGCCTGGGCTGTTTCCCGGGCAGCCACCCCTGGGGGAAGAAGGCACAGGAGCGTGGTGAACAGCATCGAGGCTGGCCCGGCCTGTCACAAGGAGAGGATCAGGCTGGTTGCATCTGGCCAGGTGCTGGTCCAATCGAGCCCAGCATCTGCTTCTCCCAGTGCCCAGCGGGATGCAGCCATTCTCTTCTGCACAGAGACTTGAGGGGACCCAAAATCATGAGAAGGGAGGCGAGAGGGCAACGCTGCTCTGTCACTGCCCCCATCTACAGAACACTCCTTCCCCGCCCCAAGGTTTGATGGCAACAATGCTGGCGTTGTTCAGAAAGCCCTTGAGAAGTTTTGCAGGGCATTCACAGGTAAGGAGTGACATGGCTGTTTTTACTGTACGGTACTTTCTGTCCTTTCTTGAATTGCATTGTGCTGGTTTTATTTACAACTGTAAACTTGCCAAGAGTCAGCTGAAGTAGGGTGGCATGTAAAATCAACAAACAGTTCATGAATAAACAGTGCCGGAGAGAATATGCAGTCTCAGATCAAGAACCCTTGACGGGTTTCCTGCCCTCAATGAATTTGCTCAATCTCTTTTAAAGCTGTCACCGCATCTTGTGGGACCGAGTTCCACTGGCTAAGGACGCGCTGTCAGAAAGAACAGCCCTTCCCAACTCTGGGTTTCCGTCCGCGCTCCCACGGATCGCGTTTGCAGGCCCACTGGCTCTTCTCCGAGCCGAGCCTTCCAACTTGCTGCCTGAATCCCGGATCGGGGTAGCCAAGGGCATACGTGGAGTTCTTCCGCAAAACTGGAGCCCTTCTAGGAAGTGCACCGGCAAACAGATGTTTCTCACCTGGTTGCCTCATCTGGCTGCATTTCCAGAACGGAGGGGCCATTTCATTCCCTGCTTTAGAAAAAGCTCCTGTACCCTAATGAAAACCTTGGAGCTTCGTAATATCTCACTGGACAGCAGAAGTCGGTTCTCATGTGCCAGCTGGAGAGAGAGTGCCATCCTAATCCAATTTCCGTAGCTTTAAAACAAACGCAGAAAGACCCACGCAGCCCTCACCCTGGCCCCAAAGGGACAGCAGGTCTAATCAGCTTTATCAGCTGGATTTCGAAATCTCCCAGGGACAAGCCAGCAAAGACGGAACGTAATTGGCACAGAAGCATTTTAATCGATAAGCGAACCGGCCAGGAACCCCCCGAGGGCACTGCAGCCTTGCCTGGGCTGAAGAGGCTGTTCTGGTGAATCATTCGTTTCTGGCTAAAAGGAGGCAGCGGATTCAGCAGCGGGGGAATCGCTTTATTAAAATGTATGGTCCAGAAGAAATTGGGTCACGCCCGAGTCTCCAGATCTGCTTTATGCGCGGGACCATTTATTAAAAGTCTGGTCCCAACTGTGTGTAAGGAACCCTTGGGATCAGGCTGTTTGCTGTATTTTTATTGCAAGAGATCCTGGGGAGATCCAGACCTCCCCAAGCTTGGAATTGATCCTTTAGCCTCTGCCCGCAGCAGGGGACCAGCAGAATATTGTTTTTCTGCAGATTGCTGAGTCCCCCCCCAACCATATTCCTGTTTAGCAAGCACATGGAGTGCCTTTATACAGCTAGTCCTCGACTTGTGACCACAATTGGGACTGGAACTTCTATTGCTAAGCAAGGCAGTTGTTAAGCGAGTCATGCCTGATTTTACGACCTTTTTTGCCACAGTCGTTAAGCAAATCACCATGGTTATTAAGTGAATCTGGCTTCCCCCGTTGACTTTGCTTGTCGGAAGCCAGCTGGGAAGGTTGCAAATGGCGATCACATGACCCTGGAACGCTGCAACCGTCGTAAGTGCGAGCCGGTTGCCAAGCACCCGAATTTTGATCATGTGACCACAGGGACGCTGCGACAGTTGTAAGTACAAAGACCGGCCGCAAGTCACTTTTTCAGCACTGTTGTAACCTTGAACCGTTGCTAAACGAATGGTCATATGTCGATGAAGGTTCTCAGTCATCCAGGTGGAATTGTCTGTAGCTTGAATCATGTCAACTGGATTTCTATTTTTTCGGTGGAAATGTTTCGCTCCTTATCCAAGAAGCTTCTTCAGACTGAAGAAGCTTCTTGGATAAGGAGCTAAACATTTCCACCGAGAAAATAGAAATCCAGTTGACATGATTCAAGCTACAGATAAACGAATGGTCATTAAGTCGAGGACTACCTGTACGGTAGATATGAATCTAGGAATAGTTTGCAACACTTCTATGAATTCTTATCAACCATAATACTTTGTGTTTATAAGCCTTTGGTTGGCTGCACAGGACCAAAATGCGTGGCAAGGCGGCTGGGCGAGACAGTGACCCCCCTCGGCCGCCCTGGGGAGGCTGCCATGGCAAAGAACATCTGTACCTGTATAATCTTCGTTGCCTTGGGCTGCGCACGTCAACAGCTGGGCCATGGAGGAGCCAACAGCTTTGGAGGTGCTTCCCAAGTCCTGCGCACATTTTTCGAGCTGCGGGAGAAAAACGACACTGTTGTGAACCGTCCCCACTACCTGCCCACGCGTGGCAAGGGCCCACTGCCGGCACTCCCTGAGGCTGGCCCAGAATTCTTTCCCACGAGAGGGGTGTTGGTGGGGGTGGCACCTCTCATAGTTCAACACTCCCCCAGAAAAAGAGTGCCTCCTCCATGCATCTTGCTCTCTAACCACATCTTTTATTAATTCATCATCAGCGGGACTTAACCGTTAAAATGCAACCTCTTGCTTAACGCTCAAGTGAAGTTAATGCAAGTTCTTTCTATCTTTCCTCTGAGTTAAATTTCGTTGTTTGAATGGGGCTGATTTCCCAGAAGTTATTCCATCGTGGTTTACTCTCTCTTAAAACAAAACCTGGAAACCCCTCCGTTAAAGTGGCAATAAATTGTTTGAACGCTGGGAAAAGCTTACACCTTCTTAGTATACCCATGCCATCTGATGCCATATGCCTTCAAAAGGAACCACCACCCTTATGAACTGACCAAAGGGAAGGAATTAAAAATACATTTAAATACAAAAAACAAATTTTAGTTTGGTTACTGGCTCTTTTTAATAATAATAATAATAATAATAATAATAATAATAATAATAATAATAATCTTAAATTAAAAAAACTGGAGCCAAAATGATGGCTGAGGATTCACACCCAGCAATATAAGCCTCGCCCGATATTCCGTGTTTACCGTTTCTCCTGGAAGAGGCTTCAACTGCCCATCGAGAGCTGCCATCTTTGCGTCCTGCAATTCATTTTTGAGTGTCTGCACAGTGTTCAAGGCAGAGTCGATCTCCATGGGGCCACAGGCTTCGTGTGCCTAAGCAGAAGGGCGGACGAACAATCAAATCCTCAGGACTCTCTCACCACAGCCACAAAAGGGGGGCGCTGTTGGTGAAGGAATTGGCGGCACGTGCCACCCGACAAGACTCATCGGCTTCCCTCCCTGGGGAACCAGCTTCCGCCTACCTTCTGCGAGGCCGTCCTCAGCTCCGCGAGGCTGGTGGCCAGATTCTTGGCACACTGGCTCAACTGCATGGCCGCGGCCTGGTCAGTCACGGTTGGGACCGCTGCTTTGGCCGAAGCCACCATTTTGTTCCCGGGCTGTTTAAAGAAAGACAAACAACCGTTGGCCTGGATGGGATTCGGCCCTTCCGTCTCGCTGAGCGAGCAGGTGGAACATTGGCACGGACATAAAATACTACAGGCCCCATTTTAGTAGAGAAAATCCTCTTCTGACAGGAGAGAAAAGGGAAACACCTTTCATAATATGGTCTACCCATCAGAGGAAGACTTCCACTGAATATTTGTTCCAAGAAACGATCTGAGGCTCGATCAACCGAGAAACTTTTTCTGACTCATTTATATGTTTTAAAAAACTTATGAGGGCAGACTCAAGACCATGACTGCACGGAATCATTCCCCCCCCCCCATTTCTCCAAATCTTCAGGGGTAATGGAGCAGAAGTGGAAAGGAACAGCGACCACAATGCTTCTCAACCAGGGTCCCCTCCCGACCCCCCCCCCCCCGTCCTCCCACCAGCTCACCTACCTGAAGGAAATTTTGGCTGGAGTTGATCAAGGCGAGTTGGGCGCCCAAGTCCTCTGCCTGTGCTTGGCTCCCTCGCACGCCTTGAACGAGCTGCGGGATGTGATCAGCCACGTTCTGCCAGGAGGAGAAAGAAGGGGGGCACGCTTGGCTCTCCAACTAGACAGCCCTTGCCCAGCCGGACAGTCGTCCCTATCACGGAGTGGGCAGTGGGGCAGAGTTGGCACGACGTGGCAGGAATGACTTGATGGGCTGGGAACTGGGACTGTTTGGGGTTACGTCCAGCCAGGGCAGGGTTGAGTGGCTGGTCATCTGACTCTGGTTTGGAGGTCGCAGAACACGCTTCGCCTCCACCCCTCCGAGACCCCGCCAAACGTCTTGCGTGAACAAGGCCTCGGAGTGCCGAAAGGAAAGCAGCTCGCCCAGAATGGATTTCGGGGATTAGAACAGCTTCCAACCCTTTTGGGATTGAGGAAGGCCATGAAGACCTGGCTGCTCCAGGAGGCCTCTCCGCCTGCAGCTTGGGATTGTTTATGGAGTGTTTTCTCAGGACGCATGGAGTTAAATCTTGCTGTTAAGGGCCGTGGACTGTGTTATGGATATGAGGAGGCTCCTCTTCCCTCTTTCAACTTCTTCCCGGTTTGAGCGACCTTACCTTGCAGCTCTGGACCAGTTGCTGGTGGGCTGCTGCGTTCTTGTTTGAAATGGCGGCGTTCTGCGAGGCTGCAATTGTTTGAGTTGCAGCTGCTGCTGCCTGTTTAGCTGCCACCTAGAAGAAGGAGGATCTGGAAGAGTCTTGGAGAGGCAGGGGAGAAGGGATGGATCGGACCAGTGGATGAGAAGTGGCGGGATGGGGATTTTTTCCTATTCTGTTTGCCAAAAGCCTCCCTTCGCTAAGCTGCCTTCCCCAACTAGGTGCCCTCCAGATGTACTGAGGCTGCAGGTCCCTGGAAGTGCTAGGGATGGCAATCCCAGCACAGCTGGAGGGAGGCAGACGAAAAGAGGAGCGGTTCTCGACAGAGGCCTCTTCTGCCGCACCTGCTCAGGAGCTTCTTCCCAACCTAATGAGAACCCGGCTGCGCGGACAATTACTGGGGCCGGAAGATCGGCCCATGTGACACCGTTGTTACGCGAGCTGCATTGGGTACCGGTTTGCTTCCGGGTACAATTCAAGGTGTTGGTTATCACCTTTAAAGCCCTACATGGCATGGGACCAGGCTACCTGAGGGACCGTCTCATCCCCAGAACATCGACCCGTCCCACCCGTTCAGCCAGAGAGGGCTTGCTGCGGACCCCATCGATTAAAGAGTTCCACCTAGCGGGGCCCAGGAGGCGGGCCTTCTCTGCAGTTGCGCCCGCCCTTTGGAATATCTTACCCCCGGAGCTGAGGCTGATTTCCTCGCTCCCAGCCTTCCGGAAAGGCTTAAAGACCTGGTTTTGCCACCTTGCCTGGGAGGGAAACGCCAACAGTTCCTCTTGGGGATGGCTGGTCCCTTGAAGCCTCCCAGTATCTTATTTTAACATTTTACCCTTGGAATTCATATTATGTATTGTTGTAATTTTATATTTCTTTTAATTCTATTTTATTGTGCACCGCCCAGGGTCCCCGCTGGGGGAGACGGGCGGTAATATAAATTTAATAAAATAAATTAATTAATTAATTAAACCCAAGGAGACGGCTTGGCACGCGCTCGAGGAGCTTCAGGAGAATTTGGATTCACCCGCGAACCTGGAGATCCTAGTTCTCCTGGAGAGAACCACTAGGTTGGAAGACTTTGGAAGAACTGCCAAGGAGGCAAAGCTGGCAGAATAGGCTCAGTTCTGAAACCCTGAAAAGCGAGAAAGTTTGCTCCCTCTTTATGAACATCATGAAGACGTCCACCATCACTCTGGACATCTGCTCTCATGCAAGCCTCCTCATCTGCTTGCAATTTTCAGGCTGGTCAGGCTGCATCCTGTGACGTGCAGCAACAGCCTCCCTGCGAGGTGCCGAAAGAGTCCCAGGGCTGGCCTGGCCTGGCCAGACCACCGTTCTCTTCCCCAGCTACGCACTGGCACAGATCCGGCGGAAGGGAGAGGACAGCGGCTGCCTGAAAAGTCTGGCCTAGCGCAGGAAAGACCAGCCAGCCAAGGAGGAAGAGGGGATCTGCAGGCCGGCCTAACCTCCAGTCTGCTCACAATCTTCTTCTTGATGGCGTTCTGCGCAGCCGCGTTGGTGGCGACACGGAGCCCTTCGGCCGCTTCCCGCAACCTCTGCTGCTGATCTTCGTTGTCTGGGTTTGCAGCAGCTCCCTGGCAGGACGCAAATCGCAAAGGTAAAACGTGGAGGGGGTCCGGCCCGTCTGAGCCTCCCCGTTGAGGAGGGGCTGCATTTGCCCCGGGACTGACTTCATCCTGTCCCCCCCCCCCCCCGCCCCCCAGAGAGAGTAACCGCTGGCAGTGAACCTTCCTCTGACAGGCACGTACAGCGGACGGAGCTACAACTCGCAAAAGCCGATGCCTTTGAATAAAACGAGCTGGAAAAGAGCTACCAGACTCCTGGTGAGGGGACAGTCGCAAGAGGGGCTAACCTGAATTCGGGGGTGTGGTCAAAAGAGTCAAGATGGCGGCCACCAGGGTGCAATCGAAGTTCCGCTTGTTTTTTATGCACCTTACTTGATCGCTCACATAAAAAACAGGCAAAGTTTCCATTGCATCCTTGTGGCCACCATCTTGACTTTATTGACCACATCCTGCAGACACTCCTGCTGATGTTATTTGCAGTGTGTTCTGGGGGGGACGGGAAGATAATCTTGCCAAAGTTATCTGGGACTAAGAAGTTATTCAACTGGGTATGGAAGTCAGGTGACATCACACCCTCAACTGGATGTGATGGAATTCAACATCCCATCACACTTCCAGATGTGAGGGACCTCAACAGTCATTGTCGGGGTTGGCTGGACTTCTCATGCATCTGGGGGACACCTGTTGGGGAGGACTAGCTGTAGATAAGGAAAAGGACCCAGCTTTGCTCAATCTTTGCAGAGAAAGAGGACCCCAGGGGACACTTTGACCTGGAGCTATTCACCAGTCTCCTTCTCTCTGATTTGTCTAGAGCACGGTCTGGAGACATCATTATTGTCCAGAAAGGGAGTCTAAGCAGCTGAAGAGTGAAGCCCCCTTGGGAAGCAAGGAAGGGCTCAAGAGATCCACGCCACCTCCAGCATGCTGAGAGGCCCAAAATGCCCTTGGAGAAATTAAATGTCCTTCATACAAATCTGAGTGACAGTTACGGCTGATCTTAACCGACTTCTGCAATCCAGACGAGTGACCCACAGATGGACCTCCGTGGTCTCCTGGTGGGACCTGGGGGTTTTGCGGTACCTTTGCAGCTTCCACCATCCGGGCTGTGGAATCAGCAAGAAGTTTGGCAGCTGCCAGGAGTTTCTTAGAGTTTTCCATGTCGATTTCTGCCTCGGCATCTGACCGCATGGCGTTCACAAGATCCGACGTTGCTTGCGCTAACACCCTGGCCTGCCGTACCATTTCACCTGCAACAGTATTAAGTTAAAATTTTGCTTTCTTATCTCTCCGGGTCCCTTTCTCACTCTCCTGGGCTCCAAAACTGATGGCCTGCAGGCTTCGCCAAGTGTTTCCGTGGGTTGGCATGGACGGAACCCCCCGAGGAACCTTCTTATGTCTTCAAAATGCAACAGAAATGAGTGCCTTTATTTCTGTGGCCTGAAGCACAGGACGGAGCCTGTTTCGCCTGCAGAGGGCACCAGGTTCAATTCCTGGCACTGCCAATTGAAAAAGGAACTCATCTAGTAGCCAACATGGGCTGGATGACAAAGAGACTGACTGGGCAGATTTGCTCATTCCAGATGGAGTAGGGTGGGGTGTCAGAAATGTCAAGATGACAGCCACGATTGCAGATCGAAGTGTTTCCCTTTTATGGGCAACACATCACACATAAAAAAGGAGCAGGGATCCAGTTGTGATTGGAGCTGCCATCTTGACTTTTTTGACCCCCTCTGTGGATGCCCCTGTGTATAACTCAGTCCATGACCCTTGGAACAACCTTACACAGCAGGACCAGAGCAACATTACAGCCGAGAAAGAGAGAGACCCGCTCGGTCAGCTTACCGGCGTCCCCCATGGAACTGAAGATGCTTTCGGTGACATACATGATGGTGTCGGTGGCCTGGTCGTAGCGGCCAATGGGTTCCCCCCGACTGGCAAACTGGCGGACGTGCTGCAGGAGGTCACTTAGGGCCTGGCTGACCACGCTGGCCGCTGCGCTGACTTGCTTGAGCAGTTCGGTGTCATCCGTGGCAGCCTGGCACGCCCGCACACAGTTCTCCACGGAACGATCCACCAGCTTCCCCGCTTCAATCAGCTGCTCCTGACACACCGGAGAGCTGATGGTGGGACTCACCACCTGCATCCAAGCACATCCTGCCAGGTTAGATTGGGCATCGCCGGGCACAAGCGCTTTCTCTGTGGAGCGTTTTGTTTGACTTCTATAGCAGGGTATATTTTGCCTGCAGAGGGCACCAGGTTCAATTCCTGGCACTGCCAATTGAAAAAGGAACTCTTCCAGCCTCACGACAATCTTGTCAATAGACTGGGCTGACAGACCACAGCTGCCCTGATGTCTATCCAGCTCCACGCAGCCGGGCAGGATTGGGAAGCTCGAACCCCACAGGCGTCAGAGGCATCTTTAATGCTCATCTGGGGTCAATGCAGAACCTTGGGCACCGCAAGAGGGATTTCCCAGCCTCGCTTATCAGGGAGTCCATTAAGGCAGAGTCTCCTTGAAGGATCTGAAGGGCTCCTCCCCAGCGCCCTTCCCACCTGGGCTGAGTTGCCCTTTATGGGAGAAGCTGCCAATGGACTTGCCTTCTCTCTCTTGATGGTCTAGTCTCCTCTGCCTTCCATTCCTTTCCCAACCTCCCCACAATCTTTCACAATGTCACTCCAAAATAGATGGCTGAGTTGAGGGGGGGTTGAAAATCAGTGTCCCCTCCCCTCCTCCAGTTTTGCTACTCTTCTCATTCAAACAATGGCTGAAGCTTCAAAACTGCTGAGCCAGCACGGCACTAGAACTGGAGGCAGGAGGGTCACCTGTCCAGGATGGTGTACCAGGTAGTCCTCGACTTACCACCACAATTGGGACGGGAACTTCAGTTGCTAAGTGAGGCAGTTGTTAAGTGAGTCGTGCCCAATTTTACACTTTTTTGCTGCAGTCATTAAGTGAATCACCGTGGCCGTTAAGTGAATCATGCGGTCGTTAAGCAAATCTGCCTTCCCCCATTGACTTTGCTTGTTGTAAGCCGGCTGGGAAGGTCGCAAATGGCGATCACGTGACCCCCAGGACACTGCAACCACCATAAATACATGCCAGTTGCCAAGCACCTGAATTTTGATCATGTGACCGTGGGGACGCTGTGATGGTCGTAAGTGTGAGGACCAGTTGTAAGTGACTTTTTCCAGCACTGTGGCAACTTTGAATGGTCGCTAAACAAATGGTTGTAAGTTGAGAACTACCTGTAGTTTGTTTGTTTGTTTGTTTGTTTGTTTATTATTTCAATTTATTCCCCGCCCATCTCCCTTGCAAGGGACTCTTTTAGTTGCTTTTTGCATGGTTGATCCTGTGCTGAGAAGTCACCCCCAAGGCTCCTTTACAACTCTGTGATTCTGTGATTCAGACAAGGATCGGTGGTTGGCTGTCCCCAGGCCAAGTTCAGTCTTACTCCCAACAGAGCAAGGGGAGCTGGTCCCCAACTCACGGAAAGCTCCCCTGCCCCCCCTTGAGCAGAAAGGCACCAGAAGAAATGAACCCCAGACTTTTCCACCGGCCTCCCTCTTCCCCGCCGCTCTGGACGTACCTTTGCACAAGCCACCAGCTGCGAGGTGGAAAGGGCGCACTGCGTTGCAGCCGCGATCACCCTGTTCTGCAGGACCGTGTCCTCGGCCACCTGAGCCACGTTCTTGGCCTTCAGCACCAACATGGCGGCGGCATTGGCCACCGCTTTGGCCAGGCTCATCAACACGTCCTGGGGAAGAGGAAGGAGGGGGGGGAAGAGGGTTGAATCAGGGAGACAGACTCAGATTCCTCCGAAGGAGGAAAGGGTCCGTCTAAACACCTGGCAATCTGCAGATGTGTTGGGAAGCCCTCAGCTGGCCCGGTCAAGAACTTCCCTCTACCTCCATCACAAAGATTAAAAATACCATTCTTGGCTGTGTACTGAAAGCTACCTATAAGGTCAGAAAACAGATCGATACGGTGGAAATCCATTGCCCTCGATGCTCCTACGACGATTCCAGAGTTTAATGAAACTGATTCGGATCCATCCAGACTGGTTTCGGGCCATAAAAGAAGGGGATGGCCCTGAAGTGCCAGGTTCAGGGGGACACCTAGTAATCAGGTCCACCAAAGACTTGGACCCCTGCCTACTTGGGAAACCAGCTTTCCACCCAGGCTTAAGGAAAGGGCCCTGCCCCAGACCGTCCAGTCCGGAGTCAGCAGCGAATCCCGGCCCACGTGGGAGCGAGCACGGGAGGTCATCCTGCACAGACCTGCTCCCACCATACCCACCCGGCTCCCTTGACGCGCTGTCCTCCATACGCAATGGACTTCCAGCCTGGCTGGGAATTATGGGAGTCCGAGGCGTCTGCAAGGCACCCGGTTGGGGAAGGCCGGTCTGGAGAGCATAAAATGGGTGCAGCGAAGTTCCATCCCCCCAGGAGGAAGGGTTGCCCCGGGAAGCTTCACCTGGAATCGTTCATCCGTCTCGCTCTCCCCGATCTGCCTGAGCAGCTCCCCGCTGGCTTGGCCGATGCTGCCGGCTGCGGTCAGGACAGTCTGGCGGGGCTGGAAGGACAGAGAAGCAGGAAAGGCGATTACGCTGCCTTAGGAAGAGAAATTCTCCAAGCCGTTGCCCTTCCGCCAAAGCGGAGTCCTCCCCGAGGACAACCCCGCCTGGATCCTTGTCGCGGCCAAGCGTGCTCCGGAATCACGGCCAGGATCCCTTTCCTGCAGAGGGCAACAGGGGCAACCCACCGCCATTCTCCCCTACGGCCTCACCTCTCCTGATGCCGGTTCCACCGCTTTGAGCAGGTTTGAGACGGCCCCCGCCAAGGTCCGAGCTGCCTTCAGCAGGTCCTCCCCGCTTCCGACTTCGTCGTCCATGAGGGCCGCCAGCAGCTTGACCCCCTTGGACATCTCCGTGAGGTTGGAGGAGATGGTGGTGATGGCGCAACCCACCGCTGTGTAATCCGTGTCCACCGGGTCCCCTGCCAAGCAAAGCAGACCAGGAGATGCCCAACTTCTAAAGCAGAGCTTTCCAAACTGTGTGTCGCGACACAAAAGTGTGTCGCCACACAATCTGGTGTGTCACCACACAACCCGGAAGCGCTGATCATCATCAGCGCTTCCAGGTTTTCCCGCGGCGACACACCAACTGCAGCGCGCAAAACCCGAAAGCAGCAGCAGCACTTCCGGATTTTTGCGCGCTGCCGCAAGGACGACACTTCCGGGTTTTCCCGCGGCGACCGCGGCCGGTTGGTGTGTCGCCGCGGGAAAAACTTTGGAAAGCCCTGTTCTAAAGGAATGGCAGAGACCTGCACTTTGCTTGGTCTTTTGAGGCCTGGCTGTTGGGTGGTGGTTGTTGTTGTTGTTGACTGTCAGAATCAAGACACTCAGGAGAACTTTGGGAAGATGCACACTACGCTCCCTGACTTCACAGGACCATTATAGAGCATGTGATCACAGAAAAACAGAGCGCAGTTGGGGGCAAGCCATGACAGCCTCTTTACCTGCGGTAAGGTTCACAACTGACGCTGTTCCTGCAGTGATCGCGTCAACCTGAGAGTGGATTTCATGTTTTGATTCATCCACTTTGTTCTGAACCCAAACTCTGGAGGCCTGAAGAAAAGGACAAACCACAGACGCCTAGTCAGAGGACGGTTAGAAGGAATACCTTCTAACTAGAGGCACTTACAGGTTGGTTGATTCTCCAACTGGGTGCCCTCCAGATAGACAGACAACAACTGCTAGGACGCTTAGCAATCGCCAAGTGACTGAGGAATTCTGGGAATTGAAGTCCACACATCTGGAGGGCACTCAGCTCAGGAAGGACTCCATCAGACACGTATGCGATTGGATGTCCACTCTGCTTGCTAAGAAACATCCTGGGAATACTCAGTATTATTCAGGGTTCCCCAGAAGGATGGATCTGACCTCTCAAACAAGGGCAATTTCCAGAACGTTCCCCTATACCAGTCCTGTTAGGGAGAATGGCAAGAAGTGCTGCTGTCAGACCAAGAGGGGCTGATTCACACGTGGCTAACCAAGGACTTTCTGACGGGAGACCCGGAAAATGGCTAGACAGGACTGTTTTGCTTGTAGGCACAAGAGCATCTTGAAACACAGAAGGGCTGCCAAGAGATCCTGAATCCAGAGGAGGAACAGAAGTCCCAGGCCAATGTTGAGTTTTGGAAAGATCGCCTCCCCGCTGCCCCCTGCCCGGCCCCTGGGCCAACTGACCATGTCGTTTCCCAAAGGCGGAAGGTCATCGAGTTGGGTGAGGTCTGCCTGCGTCTGCTGGACCGCCTGCCTGCTGGTGTTGATGGTGCCCATCAGGGCCTGCTGGGCTGAAGTCTGAGGAAAGCCGGGAAACGTTCAGCAGCGGGACCCCTGCGACGAGCGCCCCCCCCAGCTCGGAGTGGGGGGAGGAGAGCTCACCAAAGGGGGCATGTGGGCCCGGTGCATCTGCCCCACCGTGACCTGCTGCTGCGGAGAAGGCATGCTGCCAACGTTGAACGTCTCCGGGCCGGTGGAGCTCGAGCGCATGACGGCTGGAAGCGCCACGGAGCCGTGCTCGGCCCTCCCGGTGCGGTTGAACTGCTGCTGCAAAATAGTCGACCTGCCAGGGGAAGGGAGAACCCGGCTGGGGAGAGGAGAGAGTTCCTTCCCCCCTCGATTCTTCCCGTGGGGGCCACTGGGGGACAACCTGATGCTACTCCTCCGTGACTGGAAACGTAGGGGAACGGGGCTGAGGCACCAGCCCCACTTCCACAAGCACCCCCTCTTCCCCTGGGTTTTTCGCCCCCTTGTCTGATGAAGTGCTCCCGGACCCCTAAACGCTTGCACCCCTCTTTTGGACCTCATACTCGACACGCCCCAACGAGGTGGCCAGCATTTGAAGGATTCAGACTGCAAAATGGAAGGGAGAGCTCGGAGACGGGCAGAAGAGCAGCTTCAAGAGATTGGAATGGAGGAGCATTTTGGCCTCTGGCTTGAGATCCCGCTGCTCCACAAGACCGTCACCAAAGAGGGGACCGTCGGCAGAGGGTTAAGAGCAGCAACTCAGGCCAGCCAGTGGCCCACGAGCAACACACATCACCCTCCCCGTCGTGCGGATGGATGAGGTTCAGGAGGAAGCATGCCGAAGGCCGCTGCCACCTCACTAGAAGCAAGACTTCAATGCGCGTGGGGACCTCCTGGCTCACAGCTCAGGGCTTCCGCCACGAAGATCCGCCAGAGTAAAAGCCTGCCCCCTTCCACATACTTTTTAGGTGAGACGGATTCTTCCAGCATTGTGGATTCTTCGTCTCCTTCCAGCCCAAAGCGATCTTTGCTTTGCTTCTGCAGAAAAAGGAAAGAGAGGTTTTCGGTCACCTCCTGGGTCTTGTGAATCGGCAGCCTTTTGGAAAGCGGGTCTCAACACACAGGGCTCTCTTGAATCAACAGGTTCCAGGCTCCGCTCGGCACTGGGGCTCTAATCACAGGCCCTTTGGCTTGCTAGAGAGGCTTGTGGCCGGTTGCCCAAAGGCCTAGCCCATGTCTGGAGCAATTCCCAACAACCAGCGTCAACATGCTGGGAGAGTAAAAATTGGATAGAGATTTGAGACTGCAAAGTCCTAGGAACAAGGATGTGTTGATTCTCACCTCCACGTTTGCTTTCCAGTGACCTACACAGAGATACGGAATGGAAGCAACGGGGAGCACAGTATGCCCCCTCTCACTGCCACCCCAGTTCCCCGTTCCCCCCCGCTTGGCAGTTTGGGGGCAGCTGGCTGGGACTGCTGCTGGAATGCAGAGCTGAAGGCTGTTCTTCTTCCTCCTGTCTGCAAACCCCCTAGAGCAGTTTCTGTGGATTTCAACTCCCAGAATTCCCCAGCCAGCCTTGCTGGCTGGGGAATTCTGGGAGTTGAAGTCCACACATCTTAAAATTGCTGAGGTTGAGAAACCCTGCCCTAGAGCTACTTTAGCTGTCCCCAAAGGAAGAAGACGACTTCCTTTGGCTTCCAACAGCAGAACTCTTTGGAGTTTCCAAAGTATTTTGCAAGATGACAGGGAGGGCTGTTTCTTGAGAAATGTAATCCTCCTGGGAGCCGTGAACTAGTTCTCTAATTCCTTGGATCCCGGCCTCCGACTGTAGCATCTTACAACTGTGCCACCAATTGCCTCAGTGACAGAGACTTCAGCCCTGCGCCAAGAATGAACACCAGCGGCGCCCGAAATGCTTGCTTTCAGGGGGAGAGATATTAGCTCATTCACTGCTTAAGGACACTCTCCACTCCCGTGGAAAATCAAGGCGGCTTCAAAAAACCCATGGTTTTCAGGCCAACCTCACCGAACTCTCCAGTTCTTGTCAACAGATGAATAATCATTTCCCAAGGAGCAAATGTATTTTTTAAATTTGCTTCCCTGTTCTGTTGTTCCACAGGGTGCAAAGTTTTCAAGGGTGGCACTCCAAAATGGAAGGAGGGCTAGAACCAGGGCAAAAAAATATAACCGAATTAATTTCACACACACACACGTTGGCGGCTGTTTTGGAGAGGCTCAGCCTCAGCCTTAAGCTGTGCTCTCAAAATTACACAAAGAGTTTAGCGAACACCACCACGTTCTGACTTTGTTTCCTGAACTCAAGTGTTCCAGCGCACATTAAATGTGACTGGAGGAGCACGTTGTCCCTTCCAACCGAAGCCCAGGGGTTTTACCTTCTTGAGGATGATGTCAATGTAACCTGCGATCAGCTGAGAGATCTGCTCCCCTTCGGTGGTCTGTACTGAATAGTAGCTTTCTTGGTACTCGCCAAAATCCTGAGGGAAGGATACAGT
Organism: Charina bottae; assembly: GCA_023362775.1. Lineage (NCBI taxonomy): Eukaryota > Metazoa > Chordata > Lepidosauria > Squamata > Charinaidae > Charina > Charina bottae. The sequence goes on along the minus strand of JALMGJ010000010.1, from coordinate 23,285,135 downwards.
ACTATTTGCATCAAGATTACACCCAGCTTGCAAATGGGAAGCCTTTCCTCCTGCTTCACCCTCACCACCAGCACCACCAGCACGAATTACCAGCGTGAAGCTTTTGGGCGAGGCCGCCCAGCGTTTCACGGTGGTCAGCGGCCATTCCTGCAAAACCTCCTTGGTCTTTTCATCCACGCGCATCACGGACTCCTTGGTAATTCCTAGCAAACGAGGGACCAGTTTGTTCTTTCCTTTCATCTTCTCCTGTAAAGGGGGAAAAAACCAAGAATCTAAAAGAATGTAAGAAGAGTCCTGAGGATGGGTCCAGCCAAAGGTCTATCTAGTGCAGCCTTTGTGCTCCCCAGAAGCCAACCAGATGCACCCCAGAAGCTCACCAAGAGGGCGGCCACCCAATGCCACCCAACGGTCTGTGGTCAACGATGAAGCGCAGCAGCAAGTGAGAACCTGGTCCTTCGTGGACTGGCCGAACTTCCTTTTAACACTATCAAAACTGAAGTCCATTATTGCATCTGACAGCAGCAGATTCTACAGTTTAACTTGTGCCAAGAAGCCCTTCCCTTTCTCGGTCCTGAATGTCCCTGCGTTGAGCGTCAATAAAAACCGCCCGCACCCCAACCGCCTTTCCTTCACCACCCACGACTCTCGCAGTCACTCTCCTCTGTCCCCTTCAAGGCCTTCCCTCTCAGCCAAGAAAGCGCAGCCTTTCCTCCCTGGGCAGCTGCTGGTGTCCCGAGTTCATTAGTGTGCTCTTTTCCGCACTTTTTGCACACTTCGCTTTGGCTCACAGCTCCGAAAAAGCACCGCCTGGTGTAATTCTAGCTCATGTTTAACGAGGAGGAGTTGAAAATGAGTTAATTGGGGTACGGGCTCTGATTTCGTTTGCCCTAGGTCGCCTTGGAGCGAAGGTGCTGGAGGTGAACGGACAAGCCCCTGAATTTTGAGGAACTGCAAGTTGTCGACCTTCCATAGAAAAGTGCAAAAAGAGAACTTCATGCCTGCCATTATAATTTATCTCTATCCCCCAAGATATTTTAATTCCTTCAAGGCAGATTTGCTATGTTCAGAGTGTTCGTTAAACAGTTCAGGTTTTTAAATTCCCAGCTTTCCTTCCCTCATAAATTTATCACAGCCAGACAATTCGCACTGCTGCTACTGAAATGACTTAATTACCGTTTGCTTCAGTCGGCCCTAAAAAAAGAAAAAAAGTTCGAGGAACGTAATATGTATTTTTAATTGAATGAACCCCAGCATGTCACTGCAGTCAAATAATTATCCGAATTGCTGACTTCCTCTGGTGCACAATGGTGTCAGTTTGAGGCCTCCTGTTAGGAGGACATCTAAGGAATCTAAGTGTGAGAAAAAGCATGGCCTAATCACGTTGCAGCGTCCCAGGAGAGCATCCTGGGAAAACCATTTGCGCATAAATAGCTCCTTTGCAGGGTGGTTAATTCACTTGAAAGGAAATGGCTGACGACAAAGCATCACTCCTCAAGAAAAGGGCACATTTTCAGTCAGGAGACGGAACATCTCCCATAAGCACGAAGCATCAAAGGTTCAGCCAACACGGAACATCGTTAGCAGATTTTTCAGCGGGCTCCAAGAAGAGAAATTAAGAATTATCAGTGGACACAGCCATGTTCATACTACAAATTCAAACTTGGCCTGATTCAGTATCAGAGCAAAGAGGGGTGCATTTCCTTCACTCTCATTTGGCTTTATGAGAAGGTCACAAAAAGCCAATCAGACTTGGCAAAGTCATGATTTCTCTAAGCCTACTCAGAGTGTGGACTAGGAAACACTGCCCTCTTTCTGATTTGGCTTCATGGCAATGCCACGTAGCTTCTCGCATCTGGCTACATGACGACATATCAAGTCAAATCATTCATATGGTTTTGGCATCAAAATATCATGGGGGAAAAGAGATACCGATCAACATAAGGAAAGGATGCTGGTGCCAAGACCAAGTGAGGAAAGGAAAGTCTTTCCGTCCTTCCCCCCAACTCCAAACCTTCTGGTTGAAAAAGTGTAGGCTGTTTAGCTGAGTCATATGAAACATATTCTTCAATGTTGTAAGCAGCAACAATTGAATCTAATTGAGTCAATTTAATGCAGGTCCAAATCCTACCTTCACCAGGAAAAAGGAAACTCCATAGGTCCTCAGAGACCGGGCCAACTTAACGTATTTCACTTTTGCCTCTATTTCTGTCATCTCTCCGCAATTCTTGTGTTCCTGTGGTGAAGAGGACTGTTTTTGTAAAGGCTGAAACCTCCTAGGAAAAAGTCTCAGCAGCTGTGGAACGGGCAGGAGACCGCCTCTCAATCTTTCATGGAAGTGCACAGATTCTGCTAGAGAGAGGGTAACCCCTGGACATTTTAATTTATTGGCTTATCAAGGTCCATAACCTGATATGTCTCAAGAGAGACCAGCCCTAGCTGGGCTAGGATACGAGCTGAAATTTGTCAGCTTCTCGGTTTCTGACCTTCAAATGTAGAAGAGGAAGATGAAACAGAGGGAGAGAGCTGGAAAAATAAGAAGGCTCTTCACAACATTAGTCACAATCAACATCCTTCCTGTTCTCCTCAGTTATAGGTCTCCCCCCACCCCACAAGCACAACCATGAGGGAAAGAGTGGAAATGAGGACGCTGCGGATCTCCTCCACCCGCTGCATTCTGGAAAGGTGATCTTCTGAAGAGATGAAGACACATGACTTAGCAGCATAACCTTTCAGGGACCTAAAATTTACATTTGGAGCTTCTGCAGGTGGACAAGAGGGGGCTGCTTCAGGTCCATCTTTCCAAGATGTGGAAGACAATCAAGGTGGCGCCAGGGGAGCCAGAAGAGGATACTTCAAGTTGTTTCTGCCATGGAATGATATGAAATCAGGCTGGAACGAAGCTAGAGTTCCTTCAGTGCTGAATGGAATCTCTACGATCTTCTGGGGACACTGCACAATCCATTTGAAAATGAGAAGGAAGAATGGGCCACCGGTTCCTCACTGTTCCTGCCACTCTTGTGAATCTTGGGGAAAGATTCCAGTCAGCAATAAACGTAGGTATTGTCTTTTCTCTGATCAAAGAAGTCAATTTAGCCATCTCAGCAAGTTCCATCATCTTCACCAACCATTCCTCCATTGTGGGTCGTACCAAATCTTTCCATCTTTGTCCATACAATAATCTCGCTGCAGTTGTCATATACAAAAACCAAGTTCCATGACTTTTTTCCAACGGTTTGTCCATCAATCCCAAAAGAAAAACCTTGGCCCCTCAGTTTCCCTTCTCAGCCATACTCCATTATCTATCATCCTTGCCCATGGCTTACCACCCTTCCTTTCGCAACTTGGCACTGGAGAAAGAGTCAGCCAAGAGTGTTTTGTTTTCACTCTTGCAGCACATGTCAGCTTTCATTAACCTCTGAGATACCAGCGACATTTCAAGGATGTGAGATTCACACATGCAAAGATACTTTCTCAGCCCTCGAAAGACAGTTCTCATCTTCCATCAACAGCTCTGCATCAGTTTTTTGACACTTGGCATCTTCCAGGACATAACTAATATAGGTGGCCAATGTCTGTGCTATCAAGAGCAGAACATGGGAATGTTCCACGCTGACCTGGATATTCATAGCACCACTTTTTACTTTCCATTCTATGCCAATCGGAAATTTAGGTTTCAATACAAGAGATGTTCACCTTGCATTTAGACTGAACCAGATTAGACTGTTGATTGCATCTTAGATGAGAGAGTCCTCCCTATGGCAACTAATTAGCAACCCAGATGTTAAATGTCCTTGACATCTGGAACCTCCCCTCCCCGAATAGTGAATCACATAGCACTTAGTAAAAAGTGGTGAAGCCCAGAGTAAAGTTATTTGTATATTTACAAGTGATTTGAGGCTGGAATCTTAGCCTTTCCTGCTCTGCTCTGTTTTATAGGAAGTGATTTTCATTATTTCCAATTACAACATTTTTTGAGAGCCAAGGGACAGATCAGTAAGGGCCTTAAATACATTCATGGCTTGAAAAAATAGACCTTAATTTGCTATGATGGGAATCTTTGCAATTCCCCAGCCCTAAACATTTTCAATCAGTGTCAGCCTTTGGCAGACCTGTGCCCTCCAGATGTTGACTGGGTGTTGTTGTGAGAATTGAGACTGAAAACATCTAGAAAACATCACACTGGGGAAGGCTGCAGTGGCAGATCCTGACCGAGCAGATGAAGACCCTTTTCATGAGCTGCTTCCCAACCAGATGTGTCAGTCTGCAACTTCCAGTATGCCCACTGTTCATGCTGACTGAACTGAGAATGGTGGGAATTATAGATCAAAACATCTGGAGGGCATCTGATGAGAGAAGTTTGCATTAGATGCATCTAGTCAAAACAAGACATCTCAGCAGAACAAGGGATTTCTAGCCCCCTTAGCGTTCTATCTCATGATGCACGGACCCCAAACCCCCAAACCCTCTAAGCAATTCTATCAGAAGGGTCCTGGTGCTGACTTCTTGCTTTCTACAGTGCAGTCAAAAGCAATTCAGCATGCTCCTTCCTTGAAGAGAAAGCACTGAAAAGCAAACAAACCTTCCAACCAGACACAAAATCATAGTTTAGGATAGGAAGTTTGCCAAAGGGAGAAAAAGAGAAGAAGAACACCTGCTTCCTTTACACTTGACAGAATGCTCTGCTATAAAAGCAAACGTGGGGTTGCACAAAACTCACACAAAAGAGGAGCATTAAGATGCATATCAAGCTTGGGGTAGAAGGCTCCCTTTTTAATTACCTGGAATATTCTCTTTTCAGCTCCTCTTTGCTTGATATATTCTTTTGGGAGAAATTCTTTCAGACTGTAGGAACAAGAAGTCACAATTAATGAAGGGGTCTTGGCCTTCTCTTCATTTGAAAGCATTGGAGAGAAGATCCACAGCTTCATACTGGCTGGGGCATTCTGGGAATTGAAGTCCACATCTCTTAAAGTTGCCATGTGGCGTAGAGTATTGTGTGGAACTGGCCAGTTGTGGTTATTCCATAAACCATTATTAACAAGCCATAGCTTAACATGCTGGATGAGCCCCCTCAACTGTCCGCCAGCAGGGTTTCCCCCCAGTTAAAGAAAGAGCCTCTGTAAGGGGCAGGTGGTGGGACCAAGGGCCCGGGGTCTCACCCCCAAACAAGATTTTCAAATCTGAGCTCTGAGCAGAATATAACTCTGCTGTTCCTGGAACAGATGCGAACCTTCACTTATGATCAAGCTGCATTATTGAAATTCCATGGAACGGCTTTAGCAAAATAAGATAAATAAATCATCGTCATCATCATTCTGGCAGCCTCTGAGCCATTTCAACATCCCCACCCCAGCAGCGTTAGGAATTCTTCAAGTGCAGCTACCGAGGGATGCTTTGCCCTTTCCCTGAGGCTGGCATGGCGCTGCCTCGCCCACTAAGGTGGCCCTCCTTTTCAAAGACGGGAAGCATTGGCAAAGGTGTCCAATTCCCATCCTTTCCCCCTTTTCTGTTTTGGGTAAAGAGGTTGGGCGCGAGAAAGCAGACGGCAGGAGGTCTGGTGCATCTGTACATCTCCCTAGCCTTCTCAGCAAGGAACGCTGGATTTCCCTCGAGGGGGTCCCCAAAGATCCCTGGACTAAAACAATTGTGCAGGCAGCTGCCTAGCTCCACGAGCCCCAAATGGAAGAGTTTCAGAGAGACTTACTCTAAAAATCCAGGTTTGTGTTTGTGCTCCACGTGAGGCCCAAACTGGATCTGTGCCTGAAAACCGCCAAATTCACACGCCTTCTCAAAGGATACTGGGTGGGAACCGTTCAGGATGTCGTCACGGGCCTAGGAAGCAAGTAGGGAAAGAGTCCACATCATGCCCAAAGATCTCAACTCCTCCTTCGCCAAGCCCCAAATTTTCCAAGAGACTCAGCGCTTTCCTTCCTTATCAAGGAAATGGGTAGCAGCATCTCCCCTGCATCAAGAGGCAGTTCGAAACAGCATCAGCGGGAATAAGGAGGCCTTACCTTAACGTACTTACTAATAAATGGGGCTAAAATACACATATCCAGTTTCCAAGATTCTGCAAACTAACCCCTTTTCCTTTCAATAAATCTGGTTAACCCGACTCTGTAAGAATCTAGCTTTCGGGGCTGCAATCAGGCGTTCGGGGCTTGATGCCCACAGATCATGGTTTAATGTGACGCACAAATGTGTGGCTTACTCAGCAAACCAGGGTCAAACCAACTCTGGCTTAACCTGATGGGCAAACCAGATCGGCCTGGGTCTCGGCAACAGGGGTCCCCTTCCCCACTCCAGCATACCTGAACGTAAAGCAAGTTGAGTTGAACGGGGTCTCTGGAATCCACGTTCTGGTCTGAATAGAAGAACTTGCGTCTCAGAAGCAGCGTCTCGTTCTCATCGACCCCTTGCTCCCGAAACGTTCGGCTGTGATCCAACCAGTTCACTAAGGGGAAAGGAGAAAAGGGAAGCCCACGAGCAGATCCTTTAACGGTTTCTTCTTCCCACCCTCCCTCCCCTTCTTGCAGGAATTTCCAGCTATGAAACTTCTCCTGGGGCAAAGTAAATCTCCTTCAAGCCAAAAAGGAATGCCTCAAAGCAAGGCACTGTGGTTGGCATAACCATGGTTTAAAGGAAAAGGAGGTGAACCCAGCTAGTTTTGCTCCCCATGCAACCACATGATCATTTTGTTTGCTTAATCGATTTTTGGATCAAAACAGACCCAATAACAGCACTCTCTTGCTTCCTCTGATGCCTCCAACTGCCGTCCATCAAGGCACAGACACAATCACAGCTACACACGCATTTCCGGAAACAACCGGGAACCCATGGAATTCCATTCCAACGGCCCCAAATCTTAGAAATGCCTCGTCAGAGTTTGGCACCTGGGAAACCGCCTCTGCGCTGGATGCAGAAAGCTTCTGATCCAAATTCCAGCCCCCCCGCCCCCCCCCCCCGAGAAAGATCAGGCCACAGGGAAGAGCCCCAGATAGCCTTGTGCAGCCTTCCCAACCATGGTACCATCCAGGTGGGCTGGGATGACGGCTCTCCCGGGCTGTGTGAGCTGGGAATCGTAGGCCCCGCACATCTGGCAGGAGGGGGGCAAGCGGGGGACCTCTGCGCAGGCAAGGCGGAGCTCAGAGGGGACCAGCTTGAAATGAGTTTTATGGCTTCCTTAAAAGCAGCTGAACTGCTATATCCAACCTGACACAGCTAATGGGTCCACTGCACCAACCGGACACATAATTATGCCCCAGCTGAAATTAAGCACAGAGTCTGGTGCTACGATTTCCTGAACTCTCAGTATCTTTTGCTGCGGTTACAAATTTGTGCCCCTTTGCTCAGACTAGCAACCTGATATTTGCCCGGGAGGTGAAGACAGGACGACGGAGCAATTAAGAATGAAACCATTCCCCCGCCCGCCAAGCGGCACCCGGTAAGGTTCGGATTGCGGCTGAGGCTGGGTCACAAAACAAGGATTGTTTTAACTTCTTGTGCACACGCAACGGACGTTGCATTCTGCTCAACAAGCAGCAGGTTTCAGCGACCTTAAGCACTCAAGGTGAAAACAGAAGAGGAGAAACAGGAAGAGAGAGGAACCAAATTCACAGCTGGGGGGGGGGGTCCCCAGGCAGATTCCTGGCCAATTCCAAGCAAGGACATTTGGGGAAGGGGGAGGGGAGGAGAGAAGTGACCACTGTTGCACCAATACCAGGTGGAAAGCACCCTCCTCCTGCACTCCCCCCATTTAATCAAACCAAGAGTGATGATCTTGGAACCCTCTTTCCTAATCTGGATGATGCCCTTAGAGAGGCAGACACACATTTCCTCTCTTTTTTAAAAAAAATATCTGTTTCTTTACCCTGATTGCAAGTACAGCCAATATCTAAGAACGGGATGAATCCAAATGAAAATGGTCTTGAGTGTACAATTACTGAATATATGATGTCATCAGTGGACATGATGCATCATTCATTAAGTGGAATAATCCTCTCCCCCCAAGGACGTTGCAAGCATAACCAAGAGAAACAGGAGGAGACTTTGCTCCAACATCGTTCTTTCATTATAATTCAGACCATTGGATTGGAGCTCCATCATTCCCTACTGGCTCGGCCGTGAGTCATTATGGGAGCTGGACAGCACCAAGTTAGGAAGGGGAAAATTCGGAGCAAGACTAAAAAATTACACCTGAAAGCTGGTAAAGGAACTTACTTATTTAGGACCGGATTTTAAACAATTAGAATTAGCTGTAGTTCATTTTGGAGATCCCTGCCTCATTTTCACATTTTAACCCTAGATTTAGAGCAGAGCTTTCCAAACTTTTCCTGTTGGTGACACACACCAGCGGCGTCGGCGTGCAGGTGTGTCGCGCAAAACCCAGAAGCGCTGATGGCGCGCCGCCACCGCTGTGCGCACTATTGTGCACCGCAGCGGCGCACCATCAGAGCTTCTGTGTTTTCGCGCGACACACCTGCATACTGCAGGCGACACAGTACTGTGTCGCGACACAGAGTTTGGAAAGCTATGATTTAGAGTGTAAGCACTCCAAGATGTCTACATGCATGCAAATCTCAGCTGTTGCTACTTACCCAGTGCTACTATTGATTCACTCCCATTTTTAACATTGGTTTTCTGTCCCTGGAAAACACTCCTACCAGATGGAGCGTACTCACAGTCATCGTCTGTGTGGAGCTTGGCTTTCAATTTCTCCATTTTTTTTTCATCCCGTAGCAGCGTGCGATCCTTTTTCAGCGTCCCCGTGCCCTCCTCCTTCTTTTCCTCAATGCCTTCTTGGATTAAGGAATATTCTTCATAATTGGTTATTCCTAAAATTGCAAACCAAGCCGTTGTTCTAAGCTGCAGGAACTGGCACGTTTGGGGGAGAATGGGGAGAAATCTACGTGCCAGAACCACCCCACTGGTTTGGATGGGGAATCATTCTCCGCCCGCTCTGAAGTCTAACGGAAGAGCCGCTCTGTGCCTCATGGTACCATTCCCAGCTGTCAACCACCACGGGGGAATGCTGGCCTTTGCATGCATTAAGGCAATCTGCCTTCTGCACACCATCCAGCGAGGAGGTAGGGTAGACAGGCACAAAGATTTCAGCCGTCCCAGGAGCCAAAAATAGGCAAGTCCTCCCTCTGGCGGAGAGCTTGGAGAATCACAACTAATTAAGAGTACACCATCCCGGCAGGTGCAGATCGGGGGCTGCAGGCGGCCAGCCTTCAACCCTTTCGGCCACTTTCAAATCAGGTAGACCAAGAGAGGCAGATCCTTCTCCTTCGGTCCACATCAAGGGCTAGCCACCTTCTAGAGGTAGTCCTCGACTGACAACCACAATTGGCAGCGTGGCCATTAAGTGAGGCATCATGTGACCACACCCGATTTTACGACCTTCTTTGCCACGGTCGTTAAGCGAATCCGGCTTCCCCATTGAATTTGCTTGTCGGAAGCTGGCTGGGAAGGTCGCAAATGGTGATCACGTGACTGTGGGACGCTGCAACCATCATAAATATATGCCGGTTGCCAAGCGCCCAAATAGCGATCATGTGACTGCTGGGATGCTGGGAGGGCCGTAAGTGCGAGGACCAGTCGCAAGTCACTTTTTTCAGCACCGTCATAACTTCGAATGGTCAGTAAACAAATGGTTGTAAGTCGAGGACTAGAAAGAGAGAACAACCATTCCTAGCACAAGTTGTCAATCCAGCCCGTCCACAAAAAGGTCCTTTCAGAGGCCAACTAACTACAGCCTGGCTCAGGAACCACATTTCCTGGAATGCCACTTTTGGAAGCCACAAGTGATGGTTGACTACTACTGCTTGCCACGAAGTCTGCTGCCACATACTTCGTACCCCCTCGCTTTGTGCCCTTCTGTCATCTGGGGATTGGCCTCTGCAGATCATTTTTCTGGAGGGAGGATTTGATGGCTCTTCTGTGGGAAATGGGGAAAACGGGAAAAAGCCGCTCGGACGCCAGCCCTGCATCATACCTATCCGGCTGCAAATGGTCACCAGCAATTCTCCAACGGTTTTGGAGTCATCCACCATCACGGTCTTCACAGAGCCATCCAACATCCTGATTTTCTGGGGCCTCTGTTTCTTTTTGTATTCCAAAATATCCTAGGGAGTAAACCACAGGAATATTTCACAGGAGAGACAAACCTGGAAGCTTTTCCTAAAGGATCAGAGACTGAGTTTTCTTCCTCCTTCACAGCACTTCTCCATCCGAACTAGTCTTGGCTTTCACATTTCCCATGTTGCGGTTAATCCTTTTGAAGCTGGCCCAAGACGTTCTGGATCCTGGATCAACCGAGATTCAGGAATCCTGCAGACGCTGAGGAACGGCCAGTAGTTCCAAAGGCATGTCTTTTAGAACATGGCCCATCAGCTTTGTGGTCCTAAGGAACCCAATAGTCCAACCGAAACAATGGGATACAGAAAGAGGAGCTGTAATTGGTGGGCTTCTTTGATCCTGACTGCACCAAAGCTAAGAGCGTGTCAAGGATACTCGAATTAGGGCTTGGACTGGTCACCACCAGGGAGTCCCAGGGTTGTAGGCGAGACTGGAAGTTGAAAGGGGGAAAGGAATGGCCAACCACTCCTGAACTCTTGCCAGGGAAACACCACGGCTTTGTCCATGAACTCACCAAGAGGACTCAAAGGAGACTTTACCATAATGCTGCAGAAGGCAGTTAGGCAGCAAGCATACCGGCTTATCTGAACCGCAGTTCAACTACTACGCTTCATTGGCCCGGCTGGAACGCTGCAGCCGAAGGGGATCCGCAGCCCCAGCGAGCGGAAAGGCCCAGCTGTCCTTCTCGTTCCGGGGAAGGACCCCCAAGCCTGCCCAGGCGGGGCCTTACCCCATTCCGCAGCATGTAGTAATCCAGGGTCCTGCCGGCCTCCAGCCAAATGCCTTTCCGTGGATCTTCATCGGACAGGAACAACCCATAGTCAGAGGCTGTGAAAGGAGGTGGGAGAGGAAAGCCATGGAGACAGCAGAAGAAACAGGCCCCCTCCTTCCAGAGGTCCACCTTCCAGCCAAGCAGAGAACTACACCAGGGCCCTTCAGCTTCATTCCTCAGCCCCGGCCCCCTGCTTGGAGTTCTCTTCCCTTGGTTCCCCTGCCCTTCACCCCCACCCCTTTCTCCCTTTCTCTTCCTTCGGCTATAATTGGCTCTCTTAATTCTACAGGGTTCAAAGCTTGTGATGCATGGAACAATTGATTGATTGCTCAGAGCGGCACACCATGATAGCACGTGGCCCATCACATTCTTTTTATATACACAACACTAATTGCGTTAGATAGCAAATTCATCCATTTTCCCCACTTCAATCTCTTGAAACATATTGGACTATAAGCTCGCTCATTCATTCATTCATTCATTCATTCATTCATTCATTCATTCATTCTTCATTCATTCACATAGCCGCCCATCTCAACGACGACTCACCCACAACCTGTGTCTCTCCACTACTTGCCTGTTCAGGAACCGCAGGTTGGCTTCCCGAGGCAGAACCCTAGGCTCACTCCCTCTTTGGAAGGAACCAGCGATCTCATTCCCCTCCTGGCTAATCCCCCAGATCAGGCAGGGTGATTCTCTAACATTCTTTCCTGTTGCAGAAACCGATATGCAAGCTATGGTTTAAGAGAGCCAGCGTGGAACCCGGGTTTGCCCGAGACTGACCTTGCCCTGCCTGAGCTTCTGGTACTCTCTCACGGATAACCCGGCACGCATCATACACTGCAGTGGAGGGTTCAAACTGCATCGTCTTCACCACATTGCATTGGCGGACACAGATTTTCAGCGACAAGGCAACCATGTTGCTGGATCACTCGGAGGCTTTTATCTTACCTTCAAAAGAAGCAAAGGAAAACACTGGATGAGTATTTTTTAAAAGAATCAAAAGTTCTTTTTATTCTTCGGAATCAAAGAACTACAAGACCAATTCTTCTTCCTTTGGGACTTTTCCTATCTGCTATCACCATCATTCCAAATTGTGGGACATTGACTTAGAAGATGTCAAATTATTTGCCCATCAGGCCAGTGATGTCTACTCTGGCTAGCAGCAGCTGACTGGAAAGCTTCCAGATCAATTTTTTCCTCGTCTGCTACTCAGGGTATTTTGATCTCAAAAACCAGGATTTAATTTGGGATCTTCTGCATGGACAACAAGTGTTCTGCCACTGAACTCCACTTCTACCATAATCACTCTTGATATTATGGTATGGATACACCCCTGGAATTATCCATCCTCTTGTCCAAAATGTCAAATTCCATGCCAAGTGGTAGCAGAGTAGATCCAGATTATGATTAGTTTAAACTCTTGGATTCCGATGGGGATGGGTTGGCTGGCTTTCAATCTTACTTTACGATTCACATGAAGCTCCAACCAGTCATTGAAAGCCCTCCAAGCTGCTTGGGGCTTCCTCTGTTTGCTTCATGCAGACTGACTCCTCCTCCTCCTCCTCCTCCTCCACCACCACCACCACCACCACAAATGTTGTGGGAGAGGAAGGGGGATGGTCTATTCCAAATTGGGAGAAGCATCTTATGCTCTAACTCGTCCCAAAACAAGTCCTAAGCCAACAACACCAGGACCCAGAGGCTTTCCTATAGCTCAAACAGGAGCCAACCCATTGGAAGTTGAGTCTAAAAATGAGTCCAGCCTTCTCTTGATGTTAAGGGAGCCAAAAACACCCCTCTCCTTTTAGGACATGGCTCAGCAGCAGGACAGCCTATTACTTAGCGGCCACCTAAAAGCCGGAGCTGATTGCTGCCAGGGCAGCCTTCTCTTCATTACTTCCAACAGCTGATGGATGGGCAGCCACCGATCAGTAGAACGAAGCCTAGAGACAGGGAGGGAATGAGCAACTTCTTGGCTTAGCAAAAACGTCCCTCTGAAACAAAGAGGTGTTATTTCACCTCCCTGCAGAGGGAGGCACTTTCCGCAGAGAAGGGATGACACCTCCAATACTCAGCAGCTTCAGGAAAGGTTTACGCATTTACATCATGCGGTTCCTCGGTTCCTCGAGAGGCTGCAGCTGCTGGGGCAGGGATGCTCAGGAATGAGGGCTGGGGCCGCCTGGTTGCCTTTTGGAGAATGCGCCGGAGGGCGATTCCCCAAAGTTGGCAGGAATGGAATGAAGGTAAAGGCAAAAAAAAAAAAAAAAAGGGGGGGGGAATTTTGAAAGGAATGAGGTGGCTTAAAGGAAAGGTATCTCCTGGGCTGATGACTCTAAAGGCCAGGTAGCCTTTCAACAGCATCTTATGTGCTCTACTGCCTTCCCCCCCCCCCCCATGTTTTCTCCACTCTCCAAAATGCCACCATCAGATCCTGCACGGTTGGGGTATAACCTCCCCTTCATTTCTTTCCTGCTGTGACTTGCCCAGAGACCCTCTGCCTTCCCCAGACGCCCTCTGAGCCACTCAGAGTCATTTACTTAGGAATTCTGACTGCTTCCGGCACACCATGACAGCACGTGGCCAATCACATTTTTATATACACAACACTAATTGCGTTAGATAGCAAATTCATCCATTTTCCCCACTTCAATCTCTTGAAACATATTGGACTATAAGCTCATCATTCCCATCCGGCACAGCCATGGGATGATGGGGCCTGTGGTCCCAAACATTTGGATGGGAGTCTCAGTCTTAAAGTTTTAATCTTCCTGTCTGTGCCCAAGCCGTTCAGGGAGCCTGGGCAGCCCCACGTGCTCTGGCAAAGGTGCACCATCCCACCATGGGCTACATGGGGGACAGAGTTGCACAATATGCCATCAAATGATCGGTCTCTTTTCCTTTCATTAGCAAAACGCCACTGTAAGAACCACCTACCACTTGGATTTTATTGTATTTTTATTGTATTTATATTTTTATTGTTGTTTTTATTGTATTTTATTGATATTATGTTGTGAACCGCCCAGAGTCCCTCCTTGAGGGAGAGATGGGCGGTTATATAAATACTATAAATAAAAAAAATTAAAAACCCTAAAAACGAAGGTTTATTCCAGCCATGTTACGCCCATTTCACTGTTCATTCTGCATCTCCCAACGTCTCCCACAAATTATTTCCATGCACGGCACACGTCTTTTTTGTGAAATGTCGGGGACCCCACTTTGAATGAAAAGTTACAGCTACTAAGTCAGATTCTTATCAGTCTCATTTCTGGACTCTTGAAATGCCTCCTGCAAAAAGCTGTATTATGGGAAACGCTCAACCCAAGTCTTTTGGGTGAGGCTTTGCTGATTGGATGAAAATGGAGGCATGGCAGTTTCCAGACTGCAGCGTTATTCTCACTAGATCAGCGTTTCTCAACCTTGGCAACTTTCAGGTGTGCGGACTTCAACTCCCAGAATTCCCCCGCCAGCCACTGCACTAGATAATAGCAAACTGGAATCTTGACCCGGACGTTTGCCAGTCACACCTGAGGATTCCCGGTTCTTTCTCTGCAGGAGCTCAGTTGCTCACTGATGGGTACAGCCCAGCCAAGCAAGGGAACGCGGAATGTCAATACGGATTGTGCAAAACCTCTCTTCCTTTCATCAAAATTCAGTAGGACAAGTGCAGTCAAATCCCTCCAAAAGGCAAGGCTGTGAAATCTCTCCTTCTCCACCACTGAAATCAATCCAAATCAAAGCTATCTCATCCCATTAAACTTAAGTCCTGCGAAACATGAAGTTCATCCAAAAGTGACATCTAAACATGTGGAATCCTGGCAGGATCCAGCTTGATAATCAAAACAAGCCGCTTCTCAGTCCCAGGCCTGCCCCGTTTTGCCTGCAGTTTTTGTCTCTCTGCGGCCTGTTGTGTTTGGAAAGAAAGTCCATCAGGAAGCTGGGAGGTCCCCTTTTCCCCTGATGAGTCAGGAGTTTGCCCTGCCCCAAAGACTGAGAGGCTCACAGACCACGCCAAGGGAGTAGAGGTCGGACCACGCTCTCAAATTCACGCCAGCCATTCTGGAAGTTATGAGCTTCCAGATCCCCCCAAACCAAGGTTGTCCTCCCATTACAGTTCTCTCCCCTCTGACCACAATCTCAGGTGGTTGGTTGAGGGCAAACAGGACCAGACGTAGGTGGGTTTATCAAAAAGTATGCCCTGGCAAAGTTTATGAAAACATCTTTTAAAAAACTCAAGAGGGAGCACAGCCCAAATCCAGAAGCATGGAGAAGTGGAGCAGGGAGGGGACACGGAGGGGGTTGGTCAGCTTGAGCCCAGGATGGCAAGCATAAGCCATCTTTCTGAGCCAACGGGCACATCTGAAATTTGAGGAGCATCCTGAGACTCTTCGTGTCTCCAAGATACCCTCCACCACCCTAGTTTTCCTTCTTCTTCAGAGGTTGGTTGGTGGGAAGAGTTTTAAACAAAACAATGTTCTGCAACCACCATTTTATTTTGTCCCTATAAAGCCAATGTGGGGTCCATTTAATTATTGCTTGATAGAAAGCATTAGGACCTCTACGTGTGTGATGCCATCCCAGGGAAGTCCACTCCAAGGGTTTGAGCGGGAGAGCACCTGAGGATACACATCTCACGGGTCCTTCTTAGGTTGCTGAAAAACTGCTGCCCTTTCAGTCAATCGATTTACTGACTGAATGAATAGAGTCAATTTGCATTCTGTGGTCCCCACAGGGGAATTTAAAAATGTAAATCTATTACCCGTTGTCAAACTTTCATCTGCAACTTGGCAGTGATGTCAGCTTATCTCAGAAAGTTGTTGCAAGAAAATAAATTTCTTTGTCAAGGACTTCAGATACTTGAGATCAGCTGTTGTAAGGCCTCTTAATGCAGAGAAAGCTGAATTAATAAGACACTATTGATCTCTGAAAGGCCAAAAGCCAAGGAGCCATAGAAGCAACTGCTTTATGGATAAAAAAGGGAAACGATAAATCAATTCTCTAGACTTTATGTTTGTTTTCAATGATGTTCTCCTTCCAAACATTACAAATTACATTGCATAGCATTTGAAGTTACATTGACTCTGAAAAAGAAGATTCTATGAAAATCTATGACATTCCTGGACAAATTAAGGCAGTGATGTCCTTTTGAAAGAGGCACAAAAGCCGTTACAACAGTGGAGATATGGACATTATGTGTTGTCCATAAATCCACACTCCTCCAGGATTCACAACTGATTACACTTAATGTTGCTGGGCCTGCAAGCTGCTTTCTTGGGCCAGACCTTTCCTTATGTACCGAAGGATCCTGACCCAGGACAGGACGGGCATGGGAAAGAGCCAATCACAGGGGGACCGTGAAGGTCTTCTAGTCCAACCCCCAGCCCAGGGCAGGAATCCTCAGACCATTCTGGACAAACGGCCGTCTGGTCCTTTCTTGAAAGCCTCCAGTGACGGAGCACCCACGACTTCAGGAGGCAGGATGTTCCATTGCTTAAACCAGAGCTTTCCAAACTTTTCATCTTGGTGACACACTTTTTAGACATGCATCATTTTGCAACACACTCTTACAGCAAGGCACAAGGCAGGCACTAGGACCTGCGCGGAATCACAGCAGGTTTGGAGGCATCAAGGCACAAGGCAGGCACTAGGACCTGCGCGGAATCACAGCAGGTTTGGAGGCATCAAGGCACCAGGCAGGCACTAGGACCTGCGCGGAATCACAGCAGGTTTGGAGGCAGCAATGCACAAGGCAGGCACTAGGACCTGCGCAGATTCCTGGCAGGGCTTGGAGGCAACAGCAGCGGGACACACCCAGACACTGCAGCCGACACAATAACCTGTCCCGACTCACAGTTTGGAAAGCTCTGGCTTAAGAGCTCAATCAATTGAGGCTTTCAAAACTCAATCAATCAATCGAGGCTTTCAAAACTGGCTTTATAATCAAGAGCGTCTACCACTGTCTGCAACTCAATTTCAGCACACAGCCAGATGGAAACCAGCTGGATAGATGCAGGTGTGCCCAAGGGAACCCACTAGCTTCATTTGACAAGTATTTCTCCCTCTCCTTCTTATTTATTGGCTGGCAGCAAAGCTCTGCCACTGCACACAACCAAGATGGAATTTCACCTTTGAAAAAGTGTCTCCCTGAACAGTATTTTATCCTGGCACCGTGGCTCCCGCCTCATGGCAGGGCAGTTCCATTTCGTGCCACGCAAAGCAGCCAAGAATTTAGCAGATGTGAGAGGCAGTAGAAACAGCCGAGCCCCTGTCAACTGTGGAGGACGAGAGCTGCTCCAGCGGGCCAAACCTTCCCTGGTGCTCTTTGTTGGCAAGTCCTGGACTGGGGCTTGAATCCTGCTGGGGCTGTGGCCCGGCCTCCCCATTACAACCTCCACGGCTGCTCTGGCGGTGCCGCTGCTGGGCCGAGGGGCAAGAAGCCTGAAGGTCCACTTTGGCCAATCTGCTCCTCAGCCCTCTTCTTCTTCCAGGGTGCAAGGAGGGGATTTGTGAGCAGATTATTCAGAACTTTACAAAAATGCTTACAAGAAATCCTCATGACTAGATGAAAGCACCCTTCCTTAGAAAAGGGGAAAAGAACATCTTTTCTCTTTCACGTGGAAAGAAATGAGAGCCAGCGCAGTCATTAAGGCGTGGAGCTCTTGGAAGAAAGGTAGGATGTAAATCTAAGAAACAAGCATGCACCTTCTCTCTAGAGAGCAAAATACCTGAGGGACCGTCTCATCCCGACCACATCTGCCCGCCCCACCCGGTCATGCAGGGAGGGCATGCTTCGGACCCCATCAATAAAGGAATTTCATCTGGCGGGGTCCAGGAGGCGTGCCTTCTCTGCGATAGCACCTGCCTTGTGGAATATCTTGCCCCCGGAGGTGAGACAGGTGCCTTCGCTCCTGGCCTTCAGGAAGTCTTTAAAGACCTGGTTCTGACGCCTTGCCTGGGACGAAGGAAATAATAGTTCCTCCTGGGGGTGGTTAGCCCCGTAATACCCTCCTTTTTAAGATCTTCCCATCCTCTGGATTCTTATCTGTTTATTATTATATTGTATTTTTAAGGGTATAGGTTTTTAATATTAATATTAATGTTGTAAACCGCCCAGTCTACTGTCGTGACGGGCGGTGATAAATTCGAATAAATAAATAAATAAATAAATAAATAAATAAATAAATAAAATCTTTTTTTTGGGCGGGGGGGGGGAAGTTCCACTTCTGAGCTTCTTGGATTCCACACAAAGCGAAAACGGTTCCTTGCCAAAAGACCACGGCAAAGGCAGATGTAACCCCAAACGCTAGATTTGGCCCAGAACTCTTTGGCCCACAGGTACGCAAAAAGTTTAATTTTGCACATGGTACAGAGGGGCCTCATCTGATTTTGTCAGTGTGTGTGCAAGTACAGGGCATGCACGTAGGCACATCTCTTATCGGTAAAGATTCCAGGAGGGCAGGTTTTGGAGTTAACATTTGGGGCTCACTTTGCATACACCCCTGTCTTCGGCAAGCTTCCTCCACACCCCTTCATTTTTTAATATAATCGTTAGAATGAGTAATAGTCTCTTTTCAAAATGTTCTCCTCATCTGAAGGAAATAACATACTGCGCACCTGGGACCAAATCCTGCATTTTGTAGCATGAGCTAAGACTTGGTGATCTTCCCCAATTTTCACAGCAACTGATTTATATACAAAACGTTGCACTTAAATATTAACAACTCGGTACTTACACGTTACAGCTGAGTATCAACACTAACACAGTTTGTTTCCAGTTTGGGGAAACGCTGATGCGATGGGAGTGATTTGAACCTAAACCAAGCCTGTTTGCTTCCAATCCAGGAAACTAAGGATTATGCTAGATTTTCCACAAAACGGAAGGAGGGGGAATTCCAGAGGCACAAACAGAAGATGCTCAGCATAGTTCGGAGGGGAGTGGTGGCTCAAAGGATCACGCTCGCCTTGGTTTTAAGAAAAGGAACCCAAATGCATAGCCTCTACCAGGAATTTTGGATCAGGGGTGATCCAATTTCCTGGGTTTGTTCTCCATCAGCTGATGCACCGCCTTGCTTCATAGGATCACAAGGTCATAGAACACCTCAGAGCAGTGATTTTCAACCTTGGCCACTTTAAGCGGTGTGGACTTCAACTCCCAGAATTGCCCAGCCAGCATGGCTGGCTGGGGAATTCTGAGAGTTGAAGTCCACACCTCTTAAAGTGGCCAAGGTTGAGAAGATCACCATGGGGCTCCCTATTAGAGCATTTGGAAACATATTCTAAGGATCCCTTTGTTTTTCTTTTCCTGTTGCAAATATAAAATGCACCCTGCAAAGACAACCCTAGAATTTTCTTTGCTTTTATTCCCCTTGAAAGAGGGGAAGCAAAGAAATGGAATGCATAACATATCATAGTCATTAAGGTTACTCTATGCAAACAAATCAATTACATTTTGGGTGTGTTTTCAAGAGTGGGAGTACTTCATCCAATCAATGGAAACAGCTTGGGTTTTGCACACACAAAAATCTGTTAGGTTTCCAAAAATTATATTTGCGTAGGCACGGTTGGGGGGGAAGCAAGCAGATGCAACAACAAAAATAGGGATTTATTTTCCAAAAACATTGCTTGGTGTTTGACCAGCTTCCTTGGATATTTTCTGCAAAAATGTGCATGCCTGCTTTAAAGCTGTTTAAGGAAATACAGAAGGAACTGCTACGTATGTGCAATAAATGTTTATTCTTTGCCCAAAATCAGGATCGGGAAACCTAGAAAGAGCTGGTCCTTCTCCATCTTGAGGTTTCATGTAAATGAAAACTGGAGAATGTGACGTGTAGAACTTGGAAAGCGCCAAGCCTGGGCACCCGGCTTTCAGAATGTCTCCTGCTGTGCTCAGCTGGGGGCTCTTACTTAACATCCCAAGATGCTGCCTTACTTTTAACTCACACTATAATTGGGGAGAGAGAGAGAGTTTGGTGTAGTGGTTAACCCAGTGTTTCTCAACCTTGGCCACTTTAAGATGGGCAATGGCAAACCACTTCTGAACAACCTTGCCAAGAAAACTGCAGGGACTTGTCCGGGCAGTCTCTGAGAATCGGACACGATTGAAAGGATTAAAATAATAATAATAATAATAATAATAATGGAAGTCAGCTGCAGCAAACACACGAAACTAGCTTCAAGCCAAAGATTTCACATTTAACTAAGGCTTGGGTTTCAGCAAAGGCAGATATTTAGACCTATTTGGGCACATAATTACTGGGTGGCAAGTGAAAAACAAGACCTCCGTGGGAATGTAAGAGTGCAAGACCTCTCGGAGCCCCCAGGCTCCACGTGCAGGAAGCAACGGTTTTGCCCTGTAATTCTGCTTCCTTGTTAGCCAGCTTGATCAACCGACAATCCTTAAGTTTCTCTCTGCCCCCTTTAACTCATCACTTCGCATCTTGCGGCAGGGAGTCCCACTGTGGGATTGATCGATGTTCTCTGGTTTGAAATTTGAAAATCCTAACCATGCAATCCAACCTTGTATGTAATGCCTTCTTTCTGTGTTTTTGGGTTCTGAGCCTCTTGCCAGCTAGATTAAAATGGTAAGGATGAAAAAAGTTAACAAAACCTCGGTCCCCTTTTACCATACCATGGCTGTATTTGAGTGACGCATGGAGCCCCAAACCAGCCAGCCACATTTTAACCTGGTTAGCTTTATGGATCAGGGTTTTGGGCAGACCCCAGAAATTGAGCTACTGCAATAAGCTTAAGGTGCCCATCCAACTCTGGATTGTTTTATCAATCCCATCTCTCCCCAACGGCCCTTTTTCTCAAGGAGAAAACTTGTGCAATCCAGGGAAAGAACACAGAACCTCTGCCTCGCCTAAATTTGGCTCTGATCTAAATAAGCTTTCACCCTTTCAGGACCCCCAAGGAACCACGTTAGTCCCTTGCCCTCTGGAATCACCTGGACGTGCAGGAATAGGGCAAGCTCCAGCATCTCCCGAATCTCACATGCACACCCACACACACACACATATCATTTTGTGTTATTTTTATCCCCCTTAAAACTTGGTCTTTGTTGGAAAACAACAGGAAGATTTAAGCTGGCCCCTGCCGAGAGCAGTTCATCTTGCACCCTCTTTGCCAACCTTTCCCAATGCCCGTCTTTGCTGGCCTGAAACCGAGTTGAGGGGCATGGCCTTCCTCTGCCTGAGACCATGAAGAGCTGGTGATGCCAACCAGGAACTGGCAACAACCCCTTTTCCTCCATCAGCTGGCACACGTGAGGACCGACCACGGGAAGCCAGGGATGGGTGGAACTGCACAGCTGACATCCCACAAGAACCGACTTCCAGTAAGCAAGTGAATGGCTCTGAGAGCTTATAATTGATCAAGATGAGCTCATTTGGAACTCTTGTCTACTAAAAAAAAAATCTTGCTTCAGAGCGATTCTTTGCCGGCTTTTCCATAACGCCAAACATGAACACGGCCTCCTTCCAGCTCACGGATGCTGGCAGTTGCATTCAACGCCAAGGGGGAGGAGAAGGAACAGAGGCTGATAACGGAGTTCGCATTTCATGGCCAGGGTGTTCCGGGTTCAAGGAAGGAAAGGCCGTATTGTACAATTTACTGAGCCTCAAGAAACACATCTGCGTATTTCTGCTTGAGCCTCTGCAAGGAAGCTGGGCAGGAGGAGACAGGCAACTCCTCTGCTCTTCTCTATCACAAAACGTTTTACACAACCTGAAGAAATGAGGTGGGTCCACTTCGAGCTCCAGCTTGTGCCCACTTCAATTACTGCCCCCCTCCAACCCGGGATGCCAGCTGGCCTCAACAGCCGTGGCTGCAACTGAAAAACAGCGTTCTGTCACATCTGAAATTGAGCATACAATGTGCATTCCTAAAAAGATCCCAGGGAATTTCGTTTGGGAGTCTTCTGCCCTTAGAGGAAAGAAATCAAGTAATGGCCTTTTCAAGCATGTCATGAAATACACCACTTGCTGGGAGAGTAGATTCAACTTTAGAATCTTAAATGGAAAATAGGTACCTAACAGCTTCTGTCCAACAAAGCGGAACAGATACTAAAAAATCCCAACTCTGACCCAAATGGATGGTCCATAACAGACCATACAACCCATTTGAATTCCGTACCTTTTACCATTACATGGTCCTCCGTGATAAATCCAACAGACCACATATCAAAGATTTCCGCCCAATTACGAGAGCAAGCAAGACATTTATTGTTTGGAGGAGAATCTGGCACAAGGCCTTCACGCAAACTGAGAGAAGGACATCCTCACCACAAGGAAAACTTGGAAGGGTGTCAAAACCTTAGAATGCAGCTCCAAAAATGCAATAAAAATACAAAGCTTCTTCCCAGGAGGCCCAGAAGACAAATACAATTTCCAAAACATGCCGCAGCAGAGGACAAGTTACAGCCGTAGACTCTTGAAACATAATGATTACTCTGGCTAAGTTGAAGCAAGGGAGTAGAACATAACTCAAAATCTCTCTCTTGGGAATGCTAAGTTTGCCGGGGAAACTGCTGAAAAAACTACAGATCCATCTGCAATGGAGGTGAGGCAAGCTCTTTATCTGACTCAGGGCTGGCTTCCCGCAACCGCACCCCACCCCTGGACAGGCCGGGTTGGTGGCCCAGCCAAGCGAAGAGCGTCTCCTAAAGAACGTGTTGTGGAAACCAACAGATTACGGATGCCATTGCAGATCTGCCTAAGAGTAGACGTTATCTGGGTGGATGGATGAGCGTTTGCAAGGGGGAGGAGACAGAAAACAAACACCCCTCCCCAAATAGCTGGCTTGATTCTGATACATGTCCAGCACCCTCTGAATAGGACCCAGTTCCGACTGCTGCTTGCAGGCCTCCCTGATGGCCGATGCCTCCTTAGGAAGGACAGAGAAGGAAGGGCGAAACAAGTGTCCGTGGGGTGAGCGATGGGTGGGAATTGAAGGTCTAGAAATATGCATTCGGCTTCAGCACCTGCAAACCCAGGAAATGGATTTTTAGGTCTCCCAGAGCTTTCGCGGCAGAGTTTGTTTGGATTGCAGCTGGGGACAGCAGGTCTTCGGCAGGTCTCAGCTGAGTGGTCCACAACCTACACTGTTTTAAAGTTTTAAGGGAGCTCCTTGCTTAAATCGCCAGGCCATCCCTCCCTCTCTCCAGCCTCCTCCACATCTCCATCCATTAACCTTGGTCTTGCGCGTTCCAGGGATGCTCATTTTTAAAGCTTCACTGGATGCAGCTCTTCATTCCTCTCCATCAAAAGCCCCAAGGATTCTGAGAGGGCTTTTCTAAGAAAGACTTCGGCTTAAGAGCCGATACGTATTTTTTAGGATGCTACCACAAACAGGAGGAAAAATTCTCCCCTGGCTTCCACAGGAACCAGGTCAAACTTCTGCTTGATCCTTCGCTTCCCCAGAGGAAGCAGCACATCCCACTTGCTCTCAAGAACCCAATGCAAAACAAGAAGAGAAGCAGAAGAACTGAAGAGGGAAAGAGGAGAGGGCTGTGATAGAAACAGCCAGCCAGGCAGAAAAGCGGAGGATTAGCAGACCATCCGCTCACACAGCTGAACCAACCACCACCAATACTTTTCTTCTCCGTCCCCAATTCCTCTCCTTCCCTCTCCTGGCTTCTTATTTATCATTCTGAAGGTCTCTTGTTTCTCTGTAATTCATTAAAGAGGAGGAGAGGTCTCTCTCAGTATCTGCAATTCATCCCATCTGGAAGTCCTTGAATTGCTCATCCTGGATTTAGGAGATCAAAAGAACGACCAACTTCCAGTAAGGAGAGGGACTTTCTTTAGCCTTCTTCCCCGTAATTCCTACAAGCAGAGGAGCTTAACTGACTCTTGAAAAGAGGAATTCCAGGACAAGACCGCTTGCAAGAAGAGTGGAGGGCTGCACAGCTCAACGGTTTGGACAGAGGGGCGGGGGGGGGAGGACAGAGGGACCCCCTCTGCACCCCCTTCTCTCTCTCTCTCTCTCTCTCCAGGCCTGAACTTTTCTCCCTGGCATTTTGGAAACGTAGCGCTGCTGTTTCTTCCTGGGCCTGTTGCCCAGAAGGGATCAATTTCCCATGGCAACGATGGCAAAACTCAGGGCTGATCAGGCAACGTCGTGTGTCAAACCCTTTGCTCTGCGTAGGTGGCCCAGGTGAGTCACCGGGTTGCGCTGACAGGCTGGCAGAAGAGGCGTTTGCTCCCAAGTCTTTGCCGCTTGCCAGAACTGTAATTTAGCAACCGGACAGCGGCGTTCACGGTCTCAGGCAACCAAAGGACTTGATTCCCTTGGAAGGGGCGGAGGGGCTGCGACTTCTGGGCCACCACATTCCATCGCAGGCTGAGCACGGGTTGCTAGCTACCCCCCCCCCACAGAACCGTTCCCTCCCCAGGACTGTGGTAATTTCCTGTCTGTAGCTTCAAAGGAGCACACATCAAGGTAGAGCCTTCCTCAGGACGAGCTCAACGCCTGGAGATTCATGGAGACCTCCGGGCAGTTGCTTGGCAGCACTAGGGATCTGGTGGGCAACTGCCTTTTTAGTCCTGGGGGTGTCCCATCCAAGTACCAAACAGGCCCAACCCTGCTTAGCTTCTTCAGATGAACCAAGGCTAGCGAGGTGATACGCCCAACGTGACAGCAAAACAGGATACAAATCTCAAATAAAACCTAGGTAATCTGCTAGAGGAACTCCAACCTTGCATTTTTTTCCAGCCATCAACAAGACTCAACTATTACCTACTACCGCCCTCCTCGGTCTGGTGCTCTCCAGATGTTCAGGGCATCTGCCCAAATTGCCTGGCTGACCTTGGATACAGGCTTTTTTTGCACATCTGCACAAAATAAATGCCAGGTTGGAAACTCTGGCCCAACGCACGTTGCAGAGCCAAGGCCGCTGGAGGCTGTAGTTCAGAGAGATGTGGAGGGCCACGCAGGTGACTCATCTTGGGGTACCCCGATTCCAAGCGATGCCACTGGAAGGAGTTCTGCTCTTTCAAGCACCCTTCCTTGCTTCTGGCGGAACGAAGACGAGGAGGAGGACAGACAAAAGGAAATGTTTTTTACAGAATGTGTAATTCAACTTTGAAATTTGCTACCCCGAGATGCGGGTCTGGCTTCCAGCCTGGCTGGCTTCGCAAAAGGGTTGGACCGACTCACAGAAGTCCTGGGGATCAGCGGCTCTCGGCCACGATGGCGGTGGGGCTGCCTCTGAAGGGCATCTGTGGGGAGACGGGTGGGCTTCCTTGGGCAGCTGGTTGGCTGGATTAGATGGGCCCAATCCATCAGGGCACAGCTTATGTTCTTCAGAGGAGGATCCTGGGACATCCACTAGCTGGCGCTGAAGGTTTCCGTCAGCCTCCAGCTTTAATTATCATGCCCAAACAGCTTGAAATAACTCTGAAGGGCTTCCCAATTCTGCTTGGAATGCCAACCGCCACTGTAATCCCAGGATGGAACAGGGCCAAGACATTTATTAGCACCAAATAGGAGAAAATCTAAGCGCTTCTATAAGTAGCTCCTCAACTACCTCCTGTTCATCTCACTGGGACTTAAGCAGGAGAACATCTTCCTGGATCACGTCCCGCAAGATCCGAGTTGCCTGCAGCCGCCTCCTGCCCCACGGCACCACTCGAGTCAGGCTTAGGATGCTGCTCCACCCCCCACCCCCCGCAATCTTTCTTCTGCGGCTGGTGGACACCAATCTTCAACCTTTCTATTGAGCAGATCAGCAGCCTCAAGACTTCCAAAGTGAAAACTTTAAAGCTTGAACAGAAAGCAAAAGCAAAGGAAGACCTACAAGACACTGGAGGGCCTAGGAATGGAGAGGTGAGTTTTTTTAATTATTGTGGCGTCTTCGTGTTGCTTTAACCTTAATTAGCGTAAGCGTCTTTGGACCGGAGTGGCATATGATCATGAGTAAGTAAATAAGCAAGTAAGTAAATAAATAAATAAAGTCAATTTACTAAGGACCACTTGTCGATCCAGCCGCGGAACAGATTGCCTTCTTCCTAACAGACCCGCAGACAGACTACAGATCAAGGTCTTTGCAGAATCCATGAAATGCAAACTGAATGGGAAAGGAGATTTTTTTGCTCCATAGGCCATTCAGCTCCTGTGCAATATTTCTGGCACACACCCCAACACTCTATCTCCATGGCCTTAATCGCCTGCTTAGTGTGTGGCGATGGTATTTTCCCTACACAATCCACCAGCACGTACCTCTGGATCACTGGGAATTCCTTCCGAAAGGAGCAAAGTAAACTAACTCAGCACCATCCCAGGAGTCGGTACTTCCTTTCAGAAGATCAAGCCATTGACTGGGTCAGTTCACACCGCCACCTTTGCCAGCGGCCTTGCTACACCAGCCAAGAGGTCTTGTCTGCACGACACAAAGCCGTATTTTTTCTGGAGCTTGTATCCTCGATCAAAGCATCTTCTCTACGGTCTAGCTGATTGCTCTCCTGTTGCAAAGCGTGCCTCCTTTTTAGTATTGGGGATTTCAGACCTGCCGCTGCAAAAGTAGATTTTGCTGTGACAATACAGTATAAGGCGGGGACGTCTCAGGTTGCAGTGCTATTAATGTCTGCTCAGCAATGCAGGAACTAGGAACAGCTCTTATGCAAAACACGCAATGTGGGGGGGGGGGAGGAAGGATAAGCAGCCCTCCAATAATATCTATTCCCCAAGACCTCTTTGCACACAAATGTGGTTAAATGTATGCAGCCTGGACAACAAGCCATTTCAGTTTTGAACGTACGGTGGCCTTGATCGTTGACTCAAAGGTCTACCTGCAAAATTGGCATCAACGATTACCCAATCATGTTTCTTATTCAGACTACCTACAGCTTTCAACCAAGTTCTGCTGTCAAGAAGTTCCCTTAATACATTTTGCTGACTTACACTGCCAGGCAATTGGCCAGAATAACCCAGCACCCCTTCTTCTTCTCCTGGGTCCTTCCTTCGCTCAGTTCCTTTAATGTTGACATCAGATCAAACCAACGGATGTAATGGGACCTATGGAAGGTCAAATTGGGAATCTTATCCGTGGAAAGCCAAATTATAGCTATATCCAATCCCTTGGATGCTCTCTCCCGATATTGGAAAACAATGACTTATGGTGGAAATGTAACCAATCTTCTTAAGTAAGGGGGGGGGGGAATAAATATTGCAAATCTCCTGGCAGGAAGATGAGATACATAAATCCCACAAAACATCAATAGTAGCAGTGGGTCCCGTCTTTTGAAGGCCCTGCGTGAAACTCAAAGCTCTCCCTCTGGGCTGAGGCTCCCTTAGTGCAAGTGACAATAATATGACGAGGCACCATGTTTGATCAGTAGGAGGCACGTGATCCGGAAAGCTGCCCTGGTACATTGCACTGCCGCTTGCTCCATATTGAAATCAAGGAAACCAAGAGTTTGATTCCAGGGTAACTCAAGGCCCATTTCAAAAAAGGAGGCACCAGAATAACTTGACTGCAGCTGGAAATAAACTTGGGTGGAGACAGCCAAGAATAAATAGGTTTGTGTCTGGCATCAGAAGACACCAGCGATCTGCATTCTGCATGGCGTTGCCTCTGCCAACGGATTCTCACCATTTCAGCTGCCCGGATTGGAAAAGAGGCCACTAAAGTAGGCATATATGCCACCCACCCACCCACCCACTGGTTGTAATGCATCAGCTCCGGCATGTGAGGACGTGCTGACGTGGTTCCCTTTTGGAGAATTTAGGCCCACAATTCCCAAAGTTGGGAACAACACAACTAGGAAGGAACACTTTGGGGGAGGCTGCTGTAGACAGAGATTTCATTCAGTTATTTTGGTTGAATAACTGAATAGCATGCCCTCCATGAACTTGTCTAAAGAATTCTTGCAAAAGTAGTCCTGGGTTGTGGGAGCTGAAGATAGCAAGCCGACGTTGAGGAGGATGGGCAGAAGCAACCTTCATCCATGGGCTGGAGGAGAGACCGGATCTGCTCGAGTGTTGACCGAAAAAGCCCAGGCAGAGTCATCCTCTGCTTCTGACCTCTGATGTGGCCCCTGCAGTCTCCCCACCAGCCACTGCTCCTCCTGCAATCAATGGCCATCCCCCCCAGAAACAGGAATCTGGAATGGAGACGGGCCCTTGAGAGGGTTGCATCAGAAGCAGGAAGGGTGGGAGGAGATGGCAAAAGTCTTAGATGTCTTTGGGCAATGAGAGTGAGGCCCCAGAAGGAAGACAGAGAAGAAGGATGCCAACAAGCAGAAGATCAATAAACCCAGGTGAGGAGACAGAGATCAGGCCAACTCAAGAAAGGCAGGCTGGCAATTCAACCAAACCACCGAGCAGGCAATTCACACATTAACAGGAAGGTGAAAAGACTGCCCCGCTTCAATTAGCAAGTAATCTGAGCCAAGTTGCACTAACTTCCTGCTCTTGGACAGATTCTTCTCTAGCTTAGATCCACTAATTCTGAATCCAAAAAAAAAAAAAAAAGACTTCACCCTGGCTTATTCTCCTGCATAAAAAGTTATATTGCTTAAGACACAGCGTCTATTAGTTTTTAATATTGTTCGTTGCCTCGGGCAGTCTGGCAGCTTCACAAGCGCAACAGTCCTGCAAAAGGAAGATGCGAGCAGGCCACCAGCCACGGTCACTCTGCTGAAGAGCGGCCATTCCTTCTTCGTTCCATTGGCAGGATTATGCACCGGCAGTGATGGGGGAAGGTGGGATAAAACAAGGAAGAAATGCAAGAAAAGGGGTCTTGGAACATCACCCACCGTACAGTAGGGCAGGACAGTCAACGCAGA
The DNA here is from genome assembly GCA_023362775.1 of Charina bottae. Taxonomy (NCBI): domain Eukaryota; kingdom Metazoa; phylum Chordata; class Lepidosauria; order Squamata; family Charinaidae; genus Charina; species Charina bottae. The sequence goes on along the minus strand of JALMGJ010000010.1, from coordinate 23,256,437 downwards.
AGCGGGGTTTGCGGTCGCCTTGTTCTGGGATGCTCCTTGATTTCTCAGACCAGCCCTGGGGTTCTATGACGGTCTCCCCCCCCAGGGCCGGATCCTGCCTGCTGAGCCTCTGAACCCCGATGAGGGGCCCCTCCACGCAGGCAGAGAGAGGTCACCTTCCCTGACGGAGACCACGCCTGATCACCGAATTTCTCGGCAAAGCTCATCCACCGCATCGTCAGGCTAGGATGAGCTCCTTGGGGAGGGACTGAGGGATCAGACCCAATCCGATACCACTGATAGTGGTGGCTGAGCAATATTCCAATCATAAAAGAAAAACAGCAGCAGCACATCAATCTATGCACAGGTATCTACAGGTAGTCCTTGCTTAACCACCACAACTGGGACCAGAATTTTGGTTGCTAAGCAAAGCGGTCATTAAGCGAATCCTACCCAATCTTACGACCTTTTTCGCGGTGGTCATTAAGGGAATCACCGTGTTAAAAACCGTCTTAAAGACCACAGGTAAACCACGTGGTCTTTAAGCGAATCATGTGGTTCCCCATTGATGTTGCTTGCCAGAAGCCGGTCAAAAATGGCGATCACGTGGCCACGGGACGCTGCAACAGTCATAAATGCAAACCGGCTGCCAAGTGCCCAAATCGTAACCATGTGACTGCGGGGATGCTGCAACGGTCATAAGTCGGTTCTTCAGCACCGTCCCAAGTCCGAACCATCACTAAACGAATGGTCGTTAAGCGAGAACTACCTGTATACACTGCACAGGAGGTTGTGCTGAAGCTGCCTGATATTAGAGAGTTTTCACTTCCCTCTAAACTTCCCCTTTTCCTCTAAAACAATCCTCCCCGCTCACTTCTTGCCAAGGCCCACCTTCTTTGCCCCGGCCTTCTCCTGCCTGCCTGCCTGCCTCTCTCTCTGCTCTCTCAGCCAGAAACGCCGCAGCTGGGTTCCTGCCCTGCTGTGGCATCAGAGCAGTCTAGCCAATCACAACAGGCTTCAGCCGCCAAACGTTCTCCGGGGCTTTAAAAAGAAGTGCAAACCCAGAGAATTCTGCCACCGCAAGGGGGCCCTCGAGTCTCTGCCCCGCCACTCTCAATATTTCCTGGCTGCTGGAAAATATTCCGAGAGCCACACTCTGTTTCCCCCAGCAGCGAAAACGGCCCCCCCAGCCTCAAATCCAAGCCTTTCCAAGCCTCTGCTTGCCTCCAGATGAACGGGGGATGTCATGTCCCCATGAAGAATCAATCTCTTCGGGGCCAGCTGCTGTGACCAGAGGGGACCAAACTGCACAAGCAGGCCATTGTTGACTTAAGGACTACGCCGAGGATGCATATTGCGATGCCGAGAGCGGCCGAGTGAGTGCGGCTTTCCGGAATGCCAACAATGTTATCTTTCTTTCCATTTCCATAACGCTCCCATCATGCAAGTGTCAAAGAGATGGCTTTGTGTATTGTGTGCCTTAAAAAGCAATTTAACAGGGGAGTCAGATGCACGTTTCTCACAGAAAGCAACAAGTGCAACTGCAAAGGCAAAAGCTGCAAATTTACTCTAAGTGGGCAACACAGCCTTCCTCAGATGTTACCCCCCAGGCTTATGGGGTCTGCACGCCCAGAAATCCTAGCCAAGGCAGGACACGGCAGGTTGAGTTATAACGTCAAGAAAGGAATCAAAGTATCACTGAGATAACTCGGTGTTTCATGAGATAACTCAGTACAGGTACAGCACAACACCTTTTTGCCCCCCCTTAGGGCGAGTACAAATTTGAACTTGAAACGGAGAACTGTGCCTTGAGTATGCATACCAAATTCTGTGCTGATCTATCACAGCTTGAGAGGCCACGCTGCAACTAAAGAAATAGGATGCAAAATAAGATGAAATTAAATGAAAGCCCTCGCTTATATCAGCAAATACGGATCTACGTACTTCCCATCCAAAGAAAGTGCTCTCTGCCCCACGTTCAACAGCAATCCTACACGGTTCATTTATAAGGTGGCAACCCTACCGTGGACAGCATTTCAGCTAAGCAATCAAGTGGACAGAAAAATATGAATAGTTCTTTTCTCTGATAGGTGATGAACTGAACATTTAAGTTCCAAAAATGCTGAAGGAGCACAGCTTTGTTCCCCCCCCACACCCCCTCTGAATGCGCTCCCAGCTCTACACCAAAAATTTCCTCCTTAAAAGGCAATCCTGATTAAGCAGCCTTGTCTTCGCTTCACTTTAAGAATAAAGTTAACAAGCTTCTTTAGGCCTATTATACATACTTCAGCTGGTGACCCCAAACACAGACACGATGAGAGCTAGGCGAGAAGATCTGAGCAGGTGAAGTTTGGAAGATGCTTCTGCAACTTGCACAGACAATAAAATAGCTGCCTATCTACCCCCTGTTGTCACATAATGAATCTGTGCTTCTTGATACAACAGGATTCTCTGAGCTAATCGAAAACAAGATGCTAAAAATGACAACTGCCGCAGCAGGAGAACATCATCTGATGGTCAACCTAGATTCAATGCTTCAACTGGGTAGGCGCTAAGGAGGTCTTGAGTTGGCCGATCTGGATGGAAGGCAACTTGGAAGCCTTGAACTCACTTTAAGTTCCAAGGAAGAAAGACAAAATAGAAGCTCTATACTACAAACAGAGAAAACTACCTCTCAAATCCTCATTAAATTATGAAGAGACAAACCTGAATGAAATGCCTATTCCTATTAAAAACTGGGTTATATATACTACATTAAAGCCAAACCTCAACTCTTTAGCCTAGCATTTTGTGTGAACCCAGCTGTTAGGGTCTGCCAATCATGGTTTATGCTTTAGTATGTTGCACAAACCTACCCAGCTCTGGCTTATTCAACAAACCTTGTTCAAAACAAACCTAACATACCGAGTGTGAGAACCCAACCTCACTGAGCCTAAAGGATTGGTTGCAAGGATAAAACTGGGGGTAGGAAACCATGGATTCCCCAGATTCCTAGCAGAAAGGTGGATGAACAAAGAACCAAACAAAGCAGATGCAAGAACGCATCTGCTTTGTTTAAGGGGCTGCTTTGTTTAAGGGGCGCGGTGGCTCAGCGGGTTAAATATATGTATGATGATTGTAAGCCGCCTAGAGCCCTCCGCTTAGGGAGGGGATAGGCGGGGTATAAATATAATAATAAATAATAAATAAATAAATAAATAAGAACCCCACCAGCTTCCAGTTTAGTCAACCAGAGTGGATCCAGACCTTTGAGGTTGGTGGCTTCCAGCAGGAACCACTGGGCCAGTTGGACACTCTCATCTGACGTTCGTAGGTAAAGGGACCTGCAATCTGGGAGGAGAACTATTTGCAAAAGCTGAACAGAAGTTCTGTGTTGTGGAAATGGAGCCCCACAAGACACAGAAAATAATTTCACTCAGCAGCTGCACCTTTGCACCTTGCCACGCTTGAGCAGGAGTGGGAGGGAGACCATCTGAGCACGCTCGCAGCCACAAAGCCACGTTTCACCAGAAGCTCAGGCGGGCAGGCGCGGCTCTGTCTGTAAAGCATCTCCTGTGGATGCGCCACTACAAAGCCACCAGAGGAGGTTTTGCCATCAGAGAGGACAACAGCTGAAGACGACCGGCCCAGTGAGGGAAGGGCAGAAGGGGAGACAGTGCAATCTCCTCCACTTACACATGAGTAAGAGTTCTTCTTGCCACTGGACGCTTTCCGAGAGCAGCCACTCCAGGGGCCACTTTGCCGGATTCAACCAGGGGCTGAGACTGCCTCGGCACCAAAGAGAGTGTCTGCCTGGTCGGGGTGAATCCCTCAACCGCTACAGAGGAAGCACAGCTGCCTCAAAAATGTCAGGCGCATGTAATCCATCCTCAACTGCCATCAACTTCACGGGTCCTCCAGGATTAAAAGGCTGTGAAGTTCAGCACCTGTTGGAGCCCAAACAGCAAAGTGAATTTCCCAAGGCCTACAGCAGAGCTTTCCAAACTGTGTGTCGGGACACGTTAGTGTGTTGGCTGCAGTGTCTGGGTGTGTCGCGGCTGCTGCTGCCTCCAAACCTGCTGTGATTCCGCTCAGGTCCTAGTGCCTGCCTTGTGCCTTGCTGCCTCCAAACCTGCCCTGCCAGGATTCCATGCAGGTCCTAGTGCCTGCCTTGTGCCCTGCTGTAAGAGTGTGTCGTGAAATGATGCATGTCTAAAAAGTGTGTCACCAACATGAAAAGTTTGGAAAGCTCTGGCGTACAGCCTCTCCCAACGTCCTCTTGGCTCGCTGGGCAAAGAGAGGACAGAGAGAAGCGGTCCAATTCCCTCTGCGGTGTTGACTTGGAATGGTCTTTCCCAGCCTGGCCCCCCAGATGTGTGGGGTCTGGAACTCCCCAAACCCCCAGCCTGCATGGCGGAGGAATTGCAGTCCCAACCCTTCGGCTTTGATTCACGTTAAAGCTGGGTTCGCCACTGCATTGGCCCAAAGGTGTGTTTTAACCAGCATCTGCTGAATAAACCACCATTGGTTGGCTTCTCACTGCAGTGAGCCATAAACTATGGCCAACAACTAATCAGAGCTGAACTCCTATATTCCACCAAGCCAGAACCAAGCTGCCGTGCTTTTGGCTTAGTGTAACACGGCAACAAAGCTTGTGACGCAACACCCGAGCTGAAAAGGAGCCGCTGCTAGAAATGTTGCCTGTGCATTTGCACAGCGTGTGGTTTCTCCAACAGAGCTTGTGCACGTGAACTTTCCCATGATTGTCCCCGTGAACTAGGGCGAGGGAGGGATAAACCCTGGACTCCCCGTGCCTCGGGCCCCTCTTGTCATAACCTCTGGTCTTAATTCTCCAGGATGCGTGGGGAGGCAGCCAGAGAGGAGAACAGCTCAAGACGGCAAACTGGATTATAACATCTTCGCCCTTATCTGTGCTGAGAGAAATCTAATTTCTTCCACAGCCTCCTCTGGGCATTTCTCTTCACAGACTCCATTTACTCAATTGTGTGAGAAAGGAGAAAAAAGAAGAACACGCAGCAGCTCTATTTTCAAACCGAAGGAGCCTCTCCAGGGTGCAAATCGGGGGTACTTTAGACAAGGCTGAGCATCCACCACACCCCGTTTCACCCGGCCAGGAAGGAACAACTGAATTTGCACCAGTTTTTGCTCTGGGACTTGAGAGAGAGCAGTTGGGAGCAAAAGTGGTCACTTCCTGAGCCCCAAAGTGCCTCACGTTCTTTCTTCCTGTTCCTGCTAACCCAGAAAGGACCCAGTCCCTCTGGAGCCCCATCTGGCAGCTCCCACGTATTTCCCACTGGCGTAGGGTGCCCAACCCCACAGCCAGATGTTTCTGGCATCCCTCAGCCAGGGGAAGGTCCAGGCTGGCCTAGGCTGTACCCCCACCCACTTATCGTCCCACAGCCTCACCATGGGGATTGCACATTTTTAATACTGGGTGGCAGAAAGATCGGATGCTACAGCGGCCTCATCTCCAAGCCAAATGAGAAGCAAGCATTTGGGTCTGGAGGCTGGAGCACGAGAGCGGCGAGGAGGAGGAGGAGGAGGAGGAGGAGGAGGAGGAGGAGGAGGAGGAGGAGGAGGAGGCTCACCAAATGTGTTTCCTGTCTCCTGGGGTCTATTATTGCTTCTGACATCTCTTCACCCTCTTAACTCCCATCTGTCACCATACCCAGAAACAAGGAACTTCCAGTCACCAAGGGATGCACTACAACTGTAGACATCCTCCACTGCAGGAAGAGTTTTCCTCAGCGCATCCTCCTGTGTATGAAATTCAAAGGGAAGGGACATCAGCCAGTTTTAGGGGGCCTTGAGGACTGGTCAGCAAACAGGGCCTTGAGATGTCTTTGGGGGCCTGTCTTGGTCTCTTAGGACACTGTGCTGGCTGCAATTGCCGTACGCTGCAGCCGACGAGATCCTGGCTGGTTCTTGTTTACAAGAGCTGAAGTCCAACCCATCTTCGGGCACCAGATTAGAAAAGCAGGGCAGTCTGGCTTCCCCGTCTGACGCTGGGTTTGCACATGGCACCAAGCTATACTGCATGCGTTGGCCAACACAGGAATTCAGCCATCATGATGGTTTATGGCTCCACATGTTGTATGTACCGCTCCAATGACAGCTTGTTCCCCAAGCTATGGTTAAAACAAGCCTCAGTTTAGTATAATTTCTGAGCTGAGCCACAGCCTCTGAAACAATTGCTAGCCTTGCTTCTTCTGTCCTCTTTCCTGTTCAACTGAAGGGGGGGGGATGGCTCCTCTTTTCTCAAACCTGCACCCCCCTCAAACATGGCAGCTGGTTTCAAAAGGGAATGCATGTGGGTGGGAAGCAGTGGGAGGAAAATCTGATTAAAGCAATCCGTCATCCCAGTTTGTTTTAGTTGCTTGGAAAGATTCTGATAAGGGCCCTTTAAAAAAAAAAGACCCTTAAAGTAGACCCAGGAGAGACGTTCTCCTTCTGCAGAGATGGCGAGGCAAAACCAAACCCCCGGAGCGTGTGTGGCCTCTAAATAAGGTAAGTAAATCAGATTCAAGGCAAATGTATGTCACTGTTTGGAGGGTTTTCACTCTCTGCATTCAAACAATTTGAAACAGACCCTGGAGTCCGGCCAGCTGCTTTAATGCAATCGCCTCCAGATGTCCTGGACTGCACAGCATGGGCCACGCTGGCTGGGGATGTTGGGAGGTGTAGTCTAACTAAAACACCTGCAGGGCATCAGGTAAAGGGTGGCTAAGTTAGATTCGTATAAACTGGGTTGGAGCTGGGCTGTCAGAGATGCTCACCCAGGAACCTGGACTCTGAAATCCAAAAGCCACCCACTACTTCGCAGTCCACAACACGGCACTTTTATTTAAATCCACCTTCCCAGGCCACGTAGCCTTCCCTGATGTGAATCCCTGCGCTAAAAGTAATATCGTTGTGGAATTGCTCCTAATGGCTTGCGGTTCGAAGTATTTCCAGAGAAGCGTTGATTTAGGAGGCAGGCCAACTCAACCAGCAGCTGTTTCTCGTGGCTGGATTTTCATGTTCTGAAAAACTGGTTTTCCCATATAAAGGGATGGCTTTCAAACCAGGCGAGAGGTGGGCAAAACGACCTGCAGAGTTGGGTAATGGAGGAAACGCAGAGCAGGTGGTTCTTACGTACTTTGGAGGGTGCAGAGCACTAAAACTGGCACGGGCCAGTCTGGCCCAGCCTGGTGCCCCCGTGACCGATGTGGGCTGAAGGATACGGGAGGGGAACCCCACCCTCTGCAGGAGGTGGGTCTGTGCTGGGTTTATTCACTCCGCACACAGTGTTTATCCACCCAGAAACGCTGAGGAGCACGTTCATGCCACACGCGGGGACAAAACTGCGCTTGTTGCTTCGTCTTCCATGCACAGGTTCTGCCCGCGTGCCCAGCTGAACGGACCCAGGCCTCTCTGCCAAGCAGATCCGAACGGAAGGGAGCCAACTGACGCTTGCCCACCCGGCTGAGTGGAGGTACTTGGTCTTCTAATTACAGCGCGCTAATTATTCTTACAAAAACACGACAGAGTGCGCGTGAACAGTGCAATTAGGCAGGGACAAATCCTCTCGCTGGATCGGTTCCAGAGGAGGCAAAACCAAACCCAGGGGAAATCTAGTCTCTGTAATCTCAGTCTCCGTAATCAAGAGGCCACAATTTCCACGGCGCGGACGAAATTACAAGCCGGTCTCGAGATGCCGACGCTTGATTGCAGATTGCAAACCGGGGCTGCCCTCAGCATGCCACGGACGGAGCGTGGGGGGCAGGGGCCGGGATGCAGATCAAGGCTCGTGTTCGAAAAACAAGAGCTGCTTGCACAAAGTTCAGAGGGGCAACCTTCCTCCACACGTGGGGCGGCCTTCCCCAGCAGCTCAAGGTCAATGCGGTGACAAAGAAAGGGCGGCTTCTCGGGATACCCCAAAGGGTAAGTCTTAAGCTACAGGGCATTTCTACATTTCTACAGGGCCTTGCTGGCTGGGGAATTATGGGAGTTGAAGTCCACACCTCTTCAAGCTGCCATGGTGGAGAAACACTGCTCTACAAGGTCAAACCCAACATTATTTCTTTTCTTCACTTCTCTTGTTCAATGGCCTGTGCGCCTCACAGCCCTGACTTTCTAGTCTGCAGCTTGTCCCTATATAAGGGATGCTCCTCTGAGTCCTAAAAATAACATGCATGCCCCCAGGTGTCCAGATTCCTGAACTCTTTACACCCCTGAATCTCCTGGTGTGACTGGATGGTGGACTGGCCAATCAGAAGAGGGCAACCCAGGTGAGATTCTGGCAGCAGGAGGGATCTGAAAGGACAAGGTGAGGGAGGCTTGGCGTCTGGGCCTGGGAATGGCAGGGCCAGAACTTCTTTTACGACCAGGAGAAGTTAGTTAGGTGCAAGGGCATCTGCAGGACCTGGTCAAAAAGGTCAAGATGGCAGCCTTGGATCAAAGCTTGATCTTGACCCTGCGGGCACCCCTCTATTGGTGGGATATAGATAAAAATAAATGAACCTATTTTAAAACCCTCTTTTAGGTGATATATATTAAAATCCATGTGTCCTGGTGCGAACCAAGGGCCTGCGCTGTCCTCCTCACGTTCCACCCAGAGACTGAAATAATTTCCAAGCCAAAGAAAGGTGTTCGTGGTGGCAGAACTAAGGAATCTTGGAGGAAAAGCCCCCTCACCCAAGGAGGGGAAGCAAGAACATCATAAACTGACTGCAGAGCCCACGTCTAAAGGACAGTCCGCAGCCGGTGCGCAAGAAGAACCAGATGCACGACCGAACTAAAGGCTGCAACGTAACGGCCAAAGAAATGGACTATTTCCCTAATCTAACATCCCTGCAGATGGGCTGGACTACAAGCCCCAGCATCCTCAACCTGCGACTGAGAAGACGGGCATGTGGTTCAAGAAATCTGAAGGCTGAAAGACCACCTACATCAAGAGCAGGGAAGCCTAATAAGGGGATTGGGGCCCTTGGTCATTTATAACTGGTGTGAAAATAGCTGCGATATGTATGCTGACAACTGGCAGCGAAGAATGGGATAAAAATACCTACGCAAGGCCCCCTTTTCAACTGCCAAACGCTGGCAAGGAGATGGGCCTTCGGTAGGAAGGCCCACGCTTGCAAGTCCTGCCCTGCTGGATAACGGCAGCCTGGCAGCTCAACCCCGTGCCAGGGCAGAAGACCCTGGTTCCACCCTCCCTGAAATGCCAGCTCGCCCCACCAGGAGGGGCGCAATGGGCAAAGCCTCGTGAAACCCAAAGTGGCCCAACTGGCACCCGGTGTACCCGCTGGACCCCCAACGTGCGGAATAATCCACAACTGGCTTAGCGAGCTGTGCGGAACACACCGCGCAGGGTGCCTCCGGGTGCGCCTGTCCACTGCAGAAACGTCAAACTCTCTCTCAGCTCGAAGCCATAAATATTCTTGCGGGAACACAATCTCTGTCATCCCCCCCCGCCACCCCCCCCCCCCGATAAGGATGCCCGTGCTTAATTCACCATGCCAACCGACGTTCGGTTCATCTTCTCCCTCCCACTCCAATGCATATTCATGTATTGGCTCAAAGCCTCCACTTAATTATCAGATATTATTTGATTAGGAGGGAAACTGTCTTATTGCTTAAGATATATGAAAGCAAGCGCCACTCGCTCCATGCATTAGCTCAGTCACTTTGGACTATAGGGCCGGACAACGTGCGCACAACACATTTAAATCCTTATCGGAGGCATCTACAGGCACGAGAAATGATGTACTCAGAAGGGAAATGCGCGCCCCGGGTTCACCAAGACCCCTGGCCCATTGGCCATAGTTTACAGGAAAAAAGCTCTGGGCTCGTACTGCATTCAAACCCCAAACCACACCAAGCTGAAAATGTCTGGCACATCATGTGAACCAGCCCAAGTGTGCCTCCCCAAGAAAACCGGGCTGAAAATTTTGGAACCTCTTCCACATATTGTCAAAATCATTTATCTTTTTTTGGGGAAGAAAGTAGGCTCCTCCTTTGCAGACACAAAGTCCAGATCCAGCCAGAAGGAGCCGGCGTCTCTCAGCCGGAGACCTTCGGGAGTCACCGTCAGACGCAAAGCCTGCCCACTAAACCATCGTGTAGTTTGCTGGCTTGGGGCATGATGTCCTGGGCAAATCCAAGTCTAGTCAGACATCGTCATGGCTTACCATGCTGTGAGAACCGAGCCACAATGTCAAGCCACGGTTTAGTAAGACGTGTGGACCAACATTCCCAAGGGATGGTCTATCCAGAGGTCCAGGACCTGAAGAGTGGCTGGCAGCTGCCACGTCCTTCCAAGAGCGGGCTGCCCTCACCCTCGCCAGGGAAGTCGGATCTTCACAGACACCATCAAGAGCCCAAGCAATTTACGCAAAACCCACCAGACCACGGTTGGAGGCCTCTCTAGAAGCTATGGATTTACACCCAGTCCGATCTTCCTTCCGGCATCGAGGACCTTCAGGATTGGACCCTCCAGGCGTCCTTGGTCCAGTGACCCTGCCTGCCTCTTCAGAGACAGACAGGAAGAAAAGAAAATGTCCAAGTGCCAGAGCCACCTGCTCCATCCTTAACGGATATGCAACTTGGATTAACCCCATAATTAAAATCCCTACATCAACCCAAATTCCTTTGATCTAGCAAGGCCCCTCTTCTGAACGCCTTTAACGAACCTGAAGAATTTAAAACATGCGACGGAATATCCCTGCCTGCGTGTGCAAGAACGGAACAGACGTTCGTGTGGTTTGGCTGATCCTCTGGGTGGCAAGACCGTTCGCGCTCTTTGTCCAGAATAACGAAGCGGCGCACGCGGCTGAGCGCACGGAACGCTAATCAATGCCCGCGGAAAGGTTGGGGAGGGGGCTTCCTGCACCGAAGGCTGACCCAGAGCGGAGCGGCCCAGCCGGCTGGTTGGGGGCAGAACAGCTGCTCGGTGCCAAAGCTGCCTGCCCACAATTCTGTCAGCTTGGCATCGGGCACATCATGCCCCACCAGAGGAAAGGCAGAGGATGCACCCGCCCCCTTGCCAGCTGCAGGAAAAGACAATGAAGGGCTGTCCCTGATATTAGATTGAACACCCTGAACTTTTAAAAAAATGCTGAGAGAAGTCTCTAGCCTAACTGCACCTAGAGAATTGTCAAGCCGCACAGCTGAAGCACAGCTCCTGGGATGTTCTATCCAGCCCCCCAAAAGATGGCCTTAGCTCTTCCTTGTATAGTCCTTCATCAGGGTGGCCCAACATTTGGGGGCTGCCTTCCCAGCACATCCAAACACAGCAAGCGATTTGGAGGGAGCCTTAATTGCCATCTGCAACATGAGATCCAGAAGATTCCACCCTCCTCTGTACCACAAGCCACCACAACTTATCAATCAGTGTGATAAATCAGTGTTTCCCAACCTTGGCCACTTTAGGATGCGTGGACTTCAACTCCCAGAATTCCATGCACGCTGTCTGGGGCTTTCCGGGAGTTGACGTCCACACATGCTGGCTGGGGCATTCTGGGAGTTGGTCCACACAACTTAAAGTTGCTGAGGATGGGAACAGTATAAATAACCGGGGGGGGGGGGGGGGCGGAGTGGCACCAAACCTGAGCTTTCCAAAAGCTCCTGAGGTCAGGAAGCCTTCCCTCGAGGCAGCGAAAGGCACTGGGCCGAGCCCTGGAGCGCCCCCGGGTTTTAGGGGGCACAGCCCTACCTTCCAGGGCTGTTGTGAAGCGCTACACATACGCACCCGAATCCGCAGCCCATTCCCCCGGGGACACCAGGCTCCTCCGGGCTCCCGACTCGGGATGCGCTTCCGAGATGGTCCCAGGCGACCCACTCAGGTCCAGGCCCGGGCGGATCAGGGGGGCGAGTCCGGCCGGAACGTACCACCTCCGGGCACGGGGGGGGGGGGAGGCCGAGCCCTGCCCGGCGGCTGAACCCGCCGCGCGCATCCCGCCCCGCGGGTGGAACGCCGGGATGGAGAGGGCGCCCACCATCGCCTCGCGGCCGGCCATTAGGGCAGCGCGGAAAGGAGCGGCGGTCTCCCCGCTCGTCCCGGCAGAAGCCACCGGCCAAGCCCCGCTCTGCCGCCGCCGCCGCCGCCGCCGCCGCGCGCAGCCCGGCCTGGGAGAGCCAGCCGGCCACCCGCAGCCCCGGCGAGAGGGAGGGAGAGCGCGCCCCGCCCGCGGAGGGCGCAGGCCGGCCGGCCCGCCCGCAACGCGAGGCTGCCTCCCCGGAGAGCGCCCCTCGGGGTCGCCTCGCCCGCGGCCAACGCGGCGCCCTCCGGCCGCCGGGAGGACCCTGGCCCGGCTCGCCCGCGGCTCCTCTCCGCGGCGGGGATGCGCCGGTGCCCGGGGCAGGTGGCGCCCGTTGCGCTGGAGCGCGAGCAGCTCCGGCACAGCCCGGCCCCGCGTGCCCTTGCCCTTGCCCGGGCGCCGCGCCGCGCCTCGCCTGCCCTCGCCGCCCCGGCGCCAGCCCCGGCCCCCGCCGCCCCCCGCCGCCTTACCGAGCAGCCTGCAGCCGGGCGGGAGCCCCTGCCTCGCCTCCTCCTCCGCCTCCGCCTCCGCCTCCTCCTCCGCGGCCGGCTCGGCTCGGCGCGCCACTGGCAGCCCGCGCGGCGGCGGCGGCGGCGGCGGGCGGGCGGGCCGGCTTTCGCCAGGAGGAGGCGGCGAGCCCCCAGCCCAGGGAGAGCAGGAAGCGCGTCATCACCCCGGGACCAACCTGCCGGCCAGCTGGGCTTCCCCGCAGCCCCGGCCGCCCGCCCGCGCTCCCCCGGGAGGCCGCTGGGCAGCAGCCCGGCCCCCGGCGGCACACCTGCCCGCGGACCCGGCGGCGGGCGCTTCCCGGGCAGCGACGGCTGCGGCCGCTCGGCCTTTGGGGCGCCCTCGCTGCGCTCTCCGCGCCCTCGGCAGGGAAAGCGGAGCCGGCGGCCTCGTGCCCGGCCCGGGCGCAGTCGCTGAGCGCGGGCGGCGCGGGGGGAGGGAGAGAGCGGGGACCCCCGCCCCCGGAGGAAGGGCCCCACGGGCCCCCGGGCCGAGAGCTGGCGGCGGCGGCGGCGGCGGCTTCTCGAGACGGCCCGGCCGCACCAGTGGCCATTCGGCTCGGCCTGGCGAGCGGGCTCCGCGGGGTGAAGAGCCCCCGCAGCCGGGCCGCCCGGGGCCGGAGCGCCGGGACCGCGTGGGGCTCCACGCAGCCGCCGCCGGCCGTTCTCCTTACCGGGATCTGAAGGGCGGAGGGACGGGCCGCCCAGCATCAGCGGCTTCCTGGGAATCGCACCCCCGCGTCCAGCCTGCGAGGCAGGGGCCGTGGCGAGGGGGGCGGCCCCCTCCTGGGTCCCTGCGCAGGACCCGCGGCCGGTAGAGCGCTCCGGCGGGAAGCGTTTGAGGGCCTGCGGGGGGAGGGGGCGCCCGTTGCTTCTCCAAGGGTGTCAACGCGCCAATCCGCTCCCCCCGAGGGAGAGGCTGACCCCAGAAGGCCTGGGAGGGGGGCGCACAGCCTACTTAGCAACGGTTCGTGGAGACCAGCAGACCCGGCACGATGCAGCCGATTCTCAGGCGCGACACAAACCCGGGAGCTCTCCGGCAACGCGATTCGGGCGTGGAAGTGCAGCCCCGTGTATCTGGGGACACGTGAATAAAATCTCGCTTGCGGCTTAATAGGCACACAGTTCTTCTGTCTGGAGCAAGTCAGTGCTTGGAAAAGGCACGCGTACATTAAATTGACCGCAGTATATCTGGAAACAGGGAAGCTCCGCTCTGTCCCAGCCTGTGCTATTCCTGTGGTGGAAGGTGAGAACCGAGCAATCCCCTTCCCCAGAATGTTCTTTTCAAAGGAGGGGGGTCTAAAAGTAAGCCAAGGCTGCCCCCTGCTGGAAGGTAAAGGAATAGGAATAGGCAGGATCCTGGTCGGGAGAATTGAACCCCGTCTGTCCTCCCGTCGCACCTCCGCAAATTTCCGTCTCTGCTCAGACCACCTGAAAGAGGGGTCTGGGTGGGTGGAGGGTGGAGGGTGGGGCAGCCTTACTGCTGGAGCAGAGACCTCTTTCACTGCTGACCTGGGGTGGGACAATGGCTGAAGTCCCCATCCCATGAGGTCCACCTTCCTTCATTTTTGGGAGGAGAGCCCTGTTGGTTTATGGCAGTGTTTCTCAACCTTGGCCACTTTAAGATGGGTGGACTTCAACCCCCAGAATTCCTCAGCCAGCCATGCTGGCTGGGGAATTCTGGGAGTTGAAGTCCACCCGTCTTAAAGTGGCCAAGGTTGAGAAACACTGGTTTATGGTAACAAAAAATCAGCCAAATCTGGTAGCGTCTTTTCCAAGGCCTAAGCTGCAGCTTGCAAAAACTTACACCTTTTAATAAGAAGTCTTAGGCGGAAAAGGGGCTACCAGGCTCCCTCTGACTTTTCTCATTCAGTGTCCTCAAGGGGGCCAGGAGGTCAGCCTCGGACCATGTCCAGCTGTCCCTCAACGACCTCCAGAGCCCTTTCCGTCCTGGGTACCGGAGGCTCTCCAACAGAAGCAACGTGTTGAATCAAATACGTTACGAAAGGTAAAGGTAACGCTTGGCTCTTGTGACTTCACGGACATCCGATCGTTTTCTTTCTTTTTTAATAGGAACTTTATTTACTTTTCTAAAAAAATTATCCATACACAATGACCAAAGCAATCTTTAAACTTAAATTTTAAAAAAATAGAAAAGAGACAACCCCACACAAATTAAAAATACAAACTAAGGGAAAAAAATCTACCTTATATTTTAGACTTATCAACTGGTTTACTAGTAAATACACTAATATGGTCAGTACAAAATATTATTGTAAAATATCACAAAATTCCTGCCCTAGTAACACATATTGCTGCATCCTTTGATTAGGAGAAAATACCGCCTTTTCCAAAGCAGAGCGATCCCACATTTCCAACAACCGCTCCTTGACATCTGGAATAATATCACATTTCCATCTATTGTTTCCCTGGCAGGCACCGTCTTCTTCCAGGATGCCCACCCAGATAATCACCAGGCCCAACCCTGCTTAGCTTCCAAGCCCAGACCAAGTTATCGCAGGCCTGCAGAATACCAACTCTGAGCCTCGCAAAGATCACTGCTTTGCCTGCATCTCTGTGGAACGCTGAGCCACATCACTGCAGGGTCATTCCAGTGGCCTCTCTGGAAGTGCAAGGATGGAAGCCAAGGCTTGCTGTGGTCATCGGGTCATCTCTTTCTCCCCTCCTCATCCATTTGGCATTCAACCAAATTCCTTGGAGATGGGGAGGAGGCAGCTTTCCAGCGTAATGTGGGTCTGGGGAACTTAGGAGAGCTGCTCTCGATTTCCAGGGGGTCCTGGGGTGAAACAGCATCAGTGAGTTATGGGGAAAGCAAGGGGCAAATCTTGGCATAATAGGGCATCAGGTAGAGTACCAAGTCCTCAGCACAGCAGGAGCTCTTAGCACATCTGGCTGCTGCAATTCTTGCACAGAGAGAAGGTTCCAGCCGTTCCCGGCCAGGGCTGCCCAAATCCTCCAAGCGGAAAGCGCGTTTTTCCCTCTGCCAGACCGAGGAAGCGTAGAGAAAATCAGCGGAACTTTTGAGGGACCTCCAGCGGCCAGAAAAGGCCCCCCTTATTTTAATCTCTTCTTGCCTGTTTAAGGCAACCCTTCAAAAGAGAAAGCGGTGAGATTGTGGCGGCGGCGGCGGCGGCTGACTCGAAATGGTTGAAAATCAGAGAGGGAGCCCCGGAGGATACAGGATTTTTAGTGTCAAAGCCTTTAGGCCCTTAAAAGGCATCAGCCTGTCAAAGACTCCCGTCATAAACCTCCCCGGCGCATTTATTGAGTCAGAAAGGGCCCAGCTGCAGCAATTCCACTGGAAAACTCCACTGTGCCAAATGTAATCAGGTAACATATTCACGGACGGCGCTGGACCGATCCCAGCAGCTCAAGATCAGGCTGAAAATCCCAACGAACCTCCCCGATGTTGCACAGGGACCTGGAATGGTGATTTGGGTCGAAAGGATCTAGGCTATGCACCGCGACAGTTGCACAGAGCTGAGAAAACAGGATTTGGGGGGAATTTCAGAAATAAATGGGCACCTTGGAAAAGCAGGGCCTTCCCTGCAACGCAGAATATCCTTCTCTACAATCATTTTGCTTCCATCCTTGCTTCCTTCTCCCTCCATGCAGAAGGATTCCCCCCTCAAAATGTTATGGGGCTTCTTCTTACCCAAAAAAGCTTGGAGCACCATCAGCATCAGGAAAACCTGCACGAGGAACGTTTGCCCTGAATCGTGCCTGATCCACAGAGCAGAATTAGGAGGATTTGAACCCAGGTCTCCATATTAAATACCAGGGATGCTTCCCATAATGGCAAATGTTTTTTTTTTTTGCCATGTACATAAAACCTGGGTTATCATCCCATGTGAAAGAACTTTGGGTGCCTCACACATTCCATTTTTAAGCACGTTCTCTGACAAATTTGCACACACTAGACCCTCTCCCTGGGTTCAGAATCCTGCCTTTCTGGTTTTAACAAATGGCCTAACCAGCTTTTAATACTTGCAAATAATTAGTGTGTGTGTATGTGTATGTATGTATGTATGTATATATATACACACACACACACACATATATATATATACACATTTAATCTGTTCAATCGTGTCTGATTCTCCGGGCCTGCCTGGACAAGTCCCTGAACTTTTCTTGCGAAGATTTTTCAGAAATTGTTTGCCATTGCCTCCTTCCTAGGGCTGAGAGAGCATGACTGGCCCAAGGTCACCCAGCTGGCTTTGTGCCCAAGGTGGGACTAGAACTCACGTTTTCCCAGTTTCTAGCCTGATGCCTTAACCCAGTGTTTCTCAACCTTGGCAACTTTAAGATGTGTGGACTTCAACTCCCAGAAATCCACAGATCTTAAAGTTGCCACGGTTGAGAAACACTGCCTTAACCACTACACCAAACTGGCTCTCATATGTATATAATACTGTGTAAATAACAATGAATAGTAGTAGTAGTAGTAATAATAATAATAATAATAATAATAATAATAATAATAATAATATAAATCATCGAAGCATGACATAAAAGAGTACAATGCCAACCAGCAGGCATTACAGTCCCGCACAGAGCCACACAACTCACAAGGCAAAATGTCTGGTTAGTTTGCCGTTTGGGGTTCAGTTGTGTGAATCCAGCGAGAGCAGTTTGTCGATCATCTACTGAGTTTTGAGAACATTTGGGGCAATTCATTTACATGTGGGTTAGCATGTTTCGCATCAGATTCAGTAGTATCGATGAAATAAACAAATAAATACATAAATACGGATAATCTATCTTTCCTTTTGTGGGAGTTGAACGGTCAGTCCTTGAATTGATTTCAGAGGAAACATTGCAAATAGATGCCAGCGTTATGAGACATGTTTATCGCTCCTTCATTCTGGGGGTAGCTGCCAACATCTGTGATCGCCTTTTGTCCTGCAGTTTTATTCAGCTTCTCCTCTGCAGACCCTGCTTGAGATTCACACCACTGTGTACCTTTGATGTTCTGGCAAGACAAATGGTGGCCGCCGCTGCATTCAGATGGAGCGCGCAAACGTGCTGAATGCTGAGATTCTGCAGCGCTCCTCAAGTCCCCAAAGTGGATTTCCTGTCTGGGAGGCCTGCCAGAAACTAATTGGTTTCCCTGGCAAAATTCATTATTATTATTCTTGTTGTACTTCTAACTTTAATAAACTTTGAACATCTGCTTACAACATGGCCGAGGCGGCCCTGGATCTGCACGCTCTTTCCATCAACCCTTCACGTTCCAGCTGCTTTGATAGTTGTGTGTAGGGGGAGAAAAAGCTCCATTTTACGTACGCTGACCTATTTTATTTACTGTTCTGTGAAAACAAATCCAATCCTCTTTCTAAAGCCCAGAAAGGATGGCATTCTTGGACCCTTCCTTATCGCAGTACCAACTTTATTTCCAGAGGGGGCAAAATGGGTTCTGGCTTGTCTGGAGAAGGGCTGAAGCTCAGGGATGGCGCCTCCGGTTTGTCTTCAGAAGACCCCACATTCAGCTCCCCGCTCCCGGCATCTCCAAGGCGGTTGTGGAATATTCCTGTTTGAAATCTTCAAAAGCTGCCATCAATCCACGCTGCAGACCGGCCTAGCCGGAAACTATGGGGAAGATCGTCAAGCACATCTGCAGGACACCAAGTGTTGAAAGGGCGATGGGGTCAGAACTAAGTGGGGTGAGCCATTTTCTAGGCAGGCATTCATTCAGAGAACTCTCAGGAGTAGACGTTTCCTATGGAATGGTGGCCTTAGCCATACTTCTTCTGGGAGAAAGCTCTGGGGGCTAGTGAGAGAAGAGACCCCCCCCCCAACACAGGAAGACGCTGATTTATGCAGACTTGATCCTAAGCACAGTTGCCTTCAAGCCATGCTTAGTTCCTGGCGAGAACACAAAAGCAGCTGTGTGGCTGCCATGGCATCATTAGGGAAGTGCTTTGCTGCTTACTTTTTCTGGGATGTTTGTTAGACTCCTGAAAGTGGTCTACAGCCTAGACTTTCCAGATGGGCATCTGCAGACTTCACTGTCCAGAGACCCCATCATTGCCATCATTTCTGCTGCTACCTTCAGCCCAAATCTTTGTCCCCAGGTCTTTTTTTTTTTTTTTTTGCATAGCTCTGGATTCAGTTTGGATGCTTTGGGTCCATCATTCTCCACAGGAAAATCCAGGAAGAGAGTTGGGAGGAAAGTCTGGAAGAACCAGCTGTATCTCCTTTGACCCCCAACAAGGCCATCAGCATTTGCTGCTTTAAGTGCAGATGGAGTTATTTCCCCCCCACACCCGCTTCCCGTCCCCCACTTTTGCCAATTGCTAAACAGGTCTTCGCAGAGCCACTTGGGAGCAGAGCGAAGGGATGATCCTTCCCAGACTCAGAAGGGCCATTGCTGAGCCTGGCAGGCCTACAAGGGAAATGCAGCCTGGGCCAGACATTTATGGAGGTCACGGATGCAAAGCCAGCTTCCAGGGCCATGGCTCCTTTTGGTCAATGTCCTCTATGCGGTTGGTACAGTGGCTCTTCTGCATCTAATTCCAGGAACCCCAAGGAGCAGAAGAGCCATCGAGGACGCTTTCAGCAGCTTCCTTTCTTCTCAATATAAGCAGCAAATAAGTTCCGTCCCAGTGTTAGTGAAAGCCCCAGAGCCCAGTGGTGCAAGCTCATACATTCTGTGCTTTCTCCCCACTCACTGCAATCTTCCTTCCTGATTGCTGCCTTTCCTCTCTGATAGTTCTATATATTGAAACTTTTTCACCCAGATATAACCCTAACAGATATCTGTAGCTGCTGGCAAACCTTATCTGGCCGAGAGACAGGCCTGAAAACGTAAAGCATCGTGAATAATTTATTCTGGCAGTTTGGTTAGAATTACCATCATGCAAGATGCACAAGTTGCGTTCTTCCTCCGAAGAGACGTTTGGGGAAATGCTGTACAGATGTTATTCTAAAAGGAAGTCACTTCCCATTTCAGCATGACCGCCTGGAGATGTTCGTCCTGCCCAGCTCCACAGCACGGGAGCAAGACATGCTGCGCCCCACAAGGCTCCTGCCTCAACTGGTCTGCAGCTCACAATGGTCAACTCCATGAGACTTACTTCATCCACTCAGCTTTGAACTCTGTGGGGCTTACTTCTGCCTCTCAGTATATACCAGCCACAGGACCAAAGAAAGGAAGACAATGTCCTTTTCAGAAATAATGCAATGGATGACAAGGGTTCAGCAGGGAACCTCTCTTTCCAAACACCAGTGGCTTCCCCACTGGCCATGACTGTGATTATTAATCAGTGAGTCCCTCCACCTTGCTGCCGGTCATCCTCTTCTTCTCTTTCTTCCTATTGATTAATTGACTGATTATGTGCCATCAAGTCATTGTTGACTCTTAGAGACCACATACTGTAGATAGAACTTCTCCATGATGATCTGTCCCCAACCTGGTCCTTCAGGTCTTCCAACAGCACACCCATCACCACTGCAACTGAATCCATCCCTCTTGCTGCTGGTCATCCTCTTCTTCTCTTGCCTTCCACTTTCCTGGTCCTTCAGGTCTTCCAACAGCACACCCATCACCACTGCAACTGAATCCATCCCTCTTGCTGCTGGTCATCCTCTTCTTCTCTTGCCTTCCACTTTCCTGGTCCTTCAGGTCTTCCAACAGCACACCCATCACCACTGCAACTGAATCCATCCCTCTTGCTGCTGGTCATCCTCTTCTTCTCTTGCCTTCCACTTTCCTGGTCCTTCAGGTCTTCCAACAGCACACCCATCACCACTGCAACTGAATCCATCCCTCTTGCTGCTGGTCATCCTCTTCTTCTCTTGCCTTCCACTTTCCTGGTCCTTCAGGTCTTCCAACAGCACACCCATCACCACTGCAACTGAATCCATCCCTCTTGCTGCTGGTCATCCTCTTCTTCTCTTGCCTTCCACTTTCCTGGTCCTTCAGGTCTTCCAACAGCACACCCATCACCACTGCAACTGAATCCATCCCTCTTGCTGCTGGTCATCCTCTTCTTCTCTTGCCTTCCACTTTCCCAGCATTATAGATTTCTCGGAGAAGCTAGGACTCTACATTGACTGATTGATTATGTGTCATCAAGTTGGTGCTGACTCTTGGTGACCTTGGCCCCTCAGGTCTTCCAACAGTGCACCACTTTAATTGAGGGCATCCCCCTTGCTGCTGGTCATCCTCTTCTTCTCTTGCCTTCCACCTTTTCCGGCACTATAGACTTCTCAAGGGAGCTGGGGTTTTACACTGATTATGTGCCGTTGACTTAACAACCGTGTTAATGACCATAGGGAGACCTTCAAACTGCCCTTCAGGTCTCCCAACAGCGCACCCATCACCACTGTAATCAAATCCATCCCCCTAGTTGCTGGTCATCCTCTTCTTCTCTTTCCTTCCACCCTTCCTGGTCATTTGTAGAGATGGGCGGTGATAAATCCAATTAATTAATTAATTAATTAATTAATTAATTTGTGCCTTGAGAGAGAACCCTGAGTTGATTTGTTGGATGATCGATTGGTTTGTTTTCTTGGCCGTCCATGGCATTCTCACAAGTCTTCTCCAACACCAGAGTTCAGAAGCACGAACCCTCTTCCTATCCTGCCTGAAATCCCTTACATTGCGTGGAGACGGCTCCTCCTTCTGTGCTCTCACAATTCCCTCGAAAGAACACAGTGCCGTGACTCAGTCCCAGCCCTGATCCTGAGATTAAGAGAAGTCCTGCTTTGCTGCTGAAGCCACTAAATCCGTGACATTCCTTGGACAGGACTCCAGAGTAGAAATTCTTCCATGTCCGTAACTGGAAGGGATGATAAATCCATCTTATATGCGTGCTATCTTCTCTCCAATGCTGTGAATTAATACGGCTGGAATCTTGCCATCCCAACTACGGAACATGTGAAGCATGAAGAAAAGGCTTGATGACTCTACCTTGGTGCCTTTCCAAGCTCTGTTGTGGGCGGCAGGCCTGTGTGTCAAAGATCCTAGATCCAGTCCTGGCCAAGCATGCAGGAAACGCTCTTCCTTGAAACATCTACCATTTTCACCCCGTTTAGGGCCCTCCCCAGATTCCCAGACAGATACCCTCAGACATCCAAATCACCAGGCCTCTGAGACTGGTTGAGGAGGGACAAAAAGCGAGAAAGATGGAAAACTGCAGGACAGGTTTCACAAATGCATTTGCAATCCAAGCTGTGTCTGCAGCCCAAATTCAGAGTTCCGGATCAGGACATTTCTAGTTGTTTTCCAAGAGCTGTGTTTCTCAACCTCAGCAACTTTAAGATGTGTGGACTTCAACTCCCAGAATTCTGGCTGGGGGAATTCTGGGAGTTGAAGTCGATGCATCTTAAAGTTGCTGAGGTTGAGAAACACTGGACTAGACTGTTAAAAAAAACCTCTTGGAAGTTGGCAGTGGCAAATCACCTCTGCATGGTTGTCAGGAGCACTACAGGCGTGCCCAATTCTGGACACTGCATTTTAGGGAGGACAGAGCGAAATCGGAGCATGTCCAGAATTTCTGCATGCGGCTTTCTGTATTTGTGACAACGTACGGGAGTTTTGTTCCTAGAAGGACCTCTTACGAACGCCAGGCAGTTTATTATGTTGCAGTTGTGTTTGCCTGACAGGTTGCCCACAGTTCACTTAGCCACAATATACTCAATTAACTTAATTCCCTGTATTTGCACAAGGTGTTATGCTAAAATGAGTTTGTGGCTCCTCCGAGGGTCACTCGAAGGCGTTTTCCTTGCACAGACTTTGGGACGTGCTAAATCAACCCTGACTGCTCATTAGAAGGACAGATGCTGAAGCTGAAGCTCAAATACTTTGGCCACCTAATGCGAAGAGAGGACTCACTGGAAAAGACCCTGATGCTGGGAAAGACTGAAGGCAAAAGGAGAAGGGGACGGCAGAGGATGAGATGGTTAGAGAGCATCACTGATGTAACGAACATGAATTTGAGTAAACTCCGGGAGGCAGTGGAGGACAGGAAGGCCTGGCGTGCTATGGTCCATGGGGTCACGAAGAGTCGGACACGACTAAACGACTGAACAACAACAACGTGGCATCTTCCGACCGCTGCCAGCCGGTGGAGCTGTTGACCCAAGCAAACGCAGGCAACGTCCTCGCCTGCCAAAAGGGGGGGAAAACCATTCCCTGCCCTTTAGGCTTTTTCAGGGAGTCTCCTCCGCTGCCCAAGAGGCCTCCCTGCTTGCCAAGCCTTCTGCACCCCGCTGAGCCCCAGCTGGAGTTGGGCATGATCAGTTCTGAACACGCTGGGTGGCTGCCAGCTCCAAAGTTACGCACCTCTGTTTTCTGGAAGGACGTTTTGATACGAAGATCCCCGCCGAACCATCACGTTGGCCTGGATATATCCCCCCGCCCCCAGTCTTTCCGGGAGAGTTCGAGGTGGTGGAGACAGAGGTGGCCCATCCTTTTATCCCTACAAGCACGACTCTGTGCAGCTGGAAGGGTGGGAACGACTGGCCCCGACTCACGTAGGAAGCTCCGGGCCTGGGGGAAAACTTGAACCCCGCAATTCAGTGCCTCGACCGCTGTGGCTCAGCAAAGCAGGCTTGTTGTTCAGCAGTTCAAGGCCTGGAGAAAGGCGCTGATGCCACCACGCTCAGGAAGGCCAAACACACCCGCATCACCGGGAAGTCTCCTGTGCCAACCTCACCCAGGGGTGCCAGGCAGTGGAAAGCCAGGGAGGGGTCCTGCCGGCCAGAAGGGAGAGATCAGGGAGCTGCTTGATTCCCTAGCTGAAGACAAGAAGCCGGTGGGTCCCACGGGGGGCGGGGGGGGGGCTGATGGCCTTCAGCCTGGCCAGAGCTCGCTCAGCTCGGCTGCTGGTTCAGCAAAGGAGCCTCTCGCACGGAGGAGCTGGAGCTGCGGGTGGCTGTACGGGCAGAAAAGGGGGTCAGGATTTGGTTCTTGTCCTTGGGAAGGGAGGGAGGGAGGGAGGACCATTGGCAACTGGATGGCTCCCAGATGTGGTGGTCTACAGCCCCCATCACCCTATGGGCACACTACGTGAGGCACCAGCGTGAGAAACAGTGAGAGCCCAAGGCAATCTGACGGGTCTGAAAGAAAGGGAAGGGGGACCGGCTGGCTCAGATCCTCTTCCCAGGCATAATCTGGGTCTGCTGCCAGCCGCCCCTGTTAAAAGGGGCAGATGCTCCTCCTGCTTCTGGGAAGCGCAGAGGAGCTTGTGACTCTCACAGGCCGTGGGCACCTTGCCCAGGAAATGTGGGCTGCTGACAAAAGAGCTGTAACTTCTTCCCATCAAAAAACGAGAGCTAACAGATGCGGAAGTAACCCTTCAGTGTGATTTCTGGAGCCAGGCAGCCCTGTGGGAGGAGGAGGGCCCCGATCCAGTCCCAGGAAGGCTGGAAAAAGGGCAGAGCCCCTGGAGAGCTGCAGACCGTCTTCTAACACGGGCCAATCATGTGTTTTTTTTGGCGGGGGGAGAAAGAAATGAAGAAGCTGCAGGACAGTCTGCCCAGAAAAGGACCAGCTGCCCCTCAAGGGGCTTCGAAAAGACCGAAAACGTCTCAGCTGCCTTCACGCCCGTAGAGAGACCCGTGCTGTGGCCACCTCTGGAACAGCGTCTCTGCTGTGGATCTTTCTGGCTCCCAAGGAAACCCAGGGAAAGGTTAAGGCTCTCTCACGCCAGCTGAAGGAACGTAGGGGTCAGAGGGACCTGGGAGATTCTGTAGCCCCACCCTCTACCAAGACCCCCAAGACGTCCTCTGGCCTCTGCTTAACCACCCCTGCAGAAAAAGTCCATCACCTCCCGAGGCAGCCTGTTCCAGGGGTCCAAGAAAAATCTGTCTGCTTGTCATTGAAGCCCACTGCTGTCCTGTGGGACAGCTCTGAACGGTTATGTCCCCTACAGGCACCTTTCCCTGCACTCTTCTGTTCTTTGGGCTAAACGTACCCAGCGGCTGCCGCCGTTCCTCTTAAGGCCCTCCTTCCATCATGATGGTTCTCTGGACAGGCTCCAGTTTCTCTCTGTCCTCCCTAAAATGTGCTGTCCAAAACTGGGCACCCCTATAGTGTTCCTGACAACCAGGCAGAGGTGATTTGCCACTGCCAACTTCCAAGAGGTCTTTTTTTAACAGTCTAGTCCAGAGCTTTCCAAACTTTTCATGTTGGTGACACACTTTTTAGACATGCATCATTTCGCGACACGCTCTTACAGCAGGGCACAAGGCAGGCACTAGGACCTGGTGGAATCCTGGCAGGGCTCGGAGGCCGCAGCAGCCAGGACACGCCCAGACACTGCAGCCAACACACTAACATGTCCTAACACACAGTTTGGAAAGCTCTGGTCTAGTCCAGTGTTTCTCAACCAACTTGCTGGCTGGAGAATTCTGGGAGTTGAAGTCCACACCTCTTAAAGTTGCCAAGGTTGAGAAACAC
Organism: Charina bottae; assembly: GCA_023362775.1. Lineage (NCBI taxonomy): Eukaryota > Metazoa > Chordata > Lepidosauria > Squamata > Charinaidae > Charina > Charina bottae. The sequence continues at coordinate 23,231,502 of JALMGJ010000010.1, read as the reverse complement.
TGGTCCAGTCTGTGCTAGGACTTCCCAGTGGTCTCCCATCCATGCATAACTCAAGTCCAACTCCGATGGATTTTTCTCCAACTATTTGCCACAATTTTTTAGGCTAGAAGGCGCCATTTACACACCGAGAGAGGAAGACGGCGGATCAGCCAAGGTCGACTTGGAGTGGTTCTCCAAAATAGTCTGTAGCTTGAATCATGTCAACTGGATTTCTATTTTCTTAGTGGAAACGTTTTGCTCCTTATCCAAGGAGCTTCTTCAGAAGAAGCTCCTTGGATAAGGAGCGAAACGTTTCCACTAAGAAAATAGAAATCCAGTTGACATGATTCAAGCTACAGACAATTCCACCTGGATGACTGAGAACCTTCATAGACATATTCTCCAAAATAGGACATTCTAACAGCAGAATCCGGGGGCAGCTTCAAGGCGCTGACCACGGAAAGGACCGTGACTTCAACCTGCCGCTTCGCCAACATGGACAGCGGGCTGCAAAAATCCGGCCGACCGCTAGAGGCCGGCGAAGTCACGCAGAGCAAACAGCTCGCGGCCGCCAACGCGCTCCCTCGCGCCGCCCTGCCGCGCGCGCCCCCGAGCCAACGGGACACGCCCCCGTCCCCTCCCCGCCCTGCAATTGGGCGGCCCGCGGCGGCCCGGGCTATAAAAGGGCGAGCCCCAGGCAAGGTCTGCCAGTGCAGAGCTGTGAGCGTCCCGAAGGAAGTAGTTGCCGGGCGTGGGAGGCGGCGCGTATCGGAGAGCGGAGTTCCGCGAGGTAGCCTAAGACCGTTTGGGACGGGGCTTTTACGGGGGGGGGGTCTCTCCTTTTCGGCCCCCTTCGGAATCTAACAATGCGCGGGGAAAGGCGACTCGTCGGAAACCTTGCAAGGTCGGGCTGGTTATCTTCTAAAGTCACACCCTCTTACACACACACACACACACACTGTGCCTGGATGCCGTGCAGCATCCTCCCCATCCTGGCTGGGAATGATGAGACTTGCAGTCCCGGTGCATCAGGGAGAGGGTTATGGGCTCAGGAGGAAGGGACCCCGAGGCGGTGGGTTTGGCTCAGGAGTAGATCTGCGGAGGGGCGCGACGGCAAGGCGCAGCCAGCCTGGAATCAGGAGGATCCATGAAATCGCCCCCCCATATATGAGCATGTCCTGGTGGGAGGGGTGCGTGAGGTCCTTCCCCCAAAAAACACTCTGTGCCCGACAGACGGGCACCCCACCCGGTCTGGAGCTCTCCCGCCAGGGGTCTTAACGCTCTGCCTCCTTCTCCCCGCAGGCAGGCGTTTCTGGCTCCCTCGAAGGCCGGCCGACCGACCGACCAGCGCCCCGATGTGGTTCTTGGAAAAGATGCGGGCGTCCCCCGGAGAGGCCGGACTGCTGGGCCCCCTCTTCCTGGCCGTGCCCCCCGAGAAAGGCCAGACGGGTGCGCCCGCAGCTGTCTTCCCCAACATCTTGACCCCGGACCGCATCCCCGAGTTTTGCATCCCGCCGCGGCTGGCCAGCCCGCCGCCGCCGCCGCCGCCGAGCCCCGGCCCCGCCTTCCGGCCCCGCCACGGCCTGACGGAGCCGGGCTTGCGGGAGGCCGCCTCCCCCGTCCCGGCGGACCGCGGCCCCCGCCCCTTCCCGCCCCACCTCATCCAGGTGGAGAGCGCGGAGGAGCCCCTGGATCCGGAGCAGGGCGGCACCAACTCGGATCCCCGCTCGCAGGCCGCCCTGTCTCTGCCCCACGTGCCCAAGGCCCAGACCTCCTACGGCTTCTGCGTGCTGCTGGAGAGCCCGCACACCCGCCGGAAGGAGTCCATCTTCCACGGCGAGCCCTTGGGCGGCCCCCTGGCCTCGCCCCGGCCCCGGGCCGTCAGCTGCGGCGGCAGGGAGCGGGCCTGCAGCCCCGCCGCCATGCGGCGGCATCTCTCCGGCAGGCGCGGCCCCTGGGACAGCGACACGGCCTCCTCCGGCGAGTCCTCGCCCTTCGACTCCCCCCTCCTGGGCAGGTCCCCCGCCCGGCCCGGCTCCCTGTTCAAAACCCGGAGCCAGGAGCGGCTGCTGGGCAAGGCCTGGAAGCCCCGGAGGGCCGGCTCCTTGTCGATGGACGAGGGCAGCTCCACGGACAGCAGCCCCGGTTCCCCCCGGCGCTCCTCGGAGAGCCTCCTGCTGCCCCCTGCGGCCGCCGGCCTCTGCCCGCCGCCCGCCTTCCCCCTGGACGTGCCCCGCGGCCTGGAGCGGCTGGGCAGGGAGGCCACCGTCTCGATGGGCAGGGGCGGGCTGCTCCGCCTCTCCTCCGAGCACTGCCCCGAGAACCGGCGCCTTCGCATCCGCCTGATCAGCGTGGAGGGCCTGTACGAGGAGGCCGCGCTGGAGGCCAGGAGCATCAGCTGCTGCATCAGCTTCTCGCTGCTGCCGGGCAAAGTCCAGAAGCAGCGGAGCACCGTCGTCAAGAGGAGCCGCAACCCCATCTTCAACGAGGACTTCTTCTTCGTGGGCGTTTCCGGGGACCACCTCCGGCACCTCTCCGTCAGGATGAAAGCCTTGAACAAGGGGGGGAACATGAAAAGGGACCTGGTGCTGGGGGAGAGCGAAGTGCCTTTGATGAGGATTTTGGCCGCGTGAAACTCGCCTCTCTGGATCTATTTATTTATTTATTTGGGGTGACGTGTTTGTGCGTGGGTTTTTTTTTGTTTTTTTTTTAATAAAGTGGAATTTTATTTAAGTGTGCAAACGCGTCTTCTGTGCTTAAATTGTAGAGAAGTGTGTTTTTGGATTCCGGGCCTAGAGTTGGCCTGGGTTTCAACCCTGGGTCTACGTGATCGGCCTCCCTAATGGGGTCAGTTTGGCTAACCCCACAGGTGCAGGATGGAGGCTAACTCAATCTCGGGTTAAGGACCCCAAAGGCAAGAAATTAAAAATACTTACGCAGTACTGCAGCCAGTTTGGAAACTGGGAGTTTTTTTTCTGGGCATGTATGTGTAAGGAGGTGGTGGGGGCTCCTGGCTGGCCGTTCAAGCCCCTTAATCACCCCAGGAGGAGAGCTGTGTTTAGTTTATGATAACTAAAAATTGGGAGGAATCTGTCTGAATAAAATGTGTTCATTGGAAAAGGTGCAAAGGCAGAAGCTTTAGTGAGCTTCATCAGATGCTACCTGACTCCTCCTGATTTTTTAAATCAGCACAGGAATCCAGGTGGGTTGTCTTATTCAGAATTACCAAGGAACCAAGTGAGGTGAGAACATAAAAAGGGCATATTCCCACCTGCAACTCCCCACCCCCAGAATCTACAATCTATCAGTGTTTCTCAACCTTGGCCACTTTCAGATGGCTGGACTTGGAATTGAAGTCCACCCATCTGAAAGTGGCCAAGGTTGAAAAACATTGATCTATCACTTTGATCAGGGTGGAAAACGAGAGAGGATATGGGTATAAACCAGGAAATGAGCCCAGGAAGCAAAAACACGTCAGATCTCTGCCCCAAAGAGCTTACAGTCTAGTTTCCCTCCACGTGGAGTGAGTCTAAGAGAAAAGAAAAGAACCACTGATAAAATGGATGGCTTTAAAACACTCCCAAATGTACAGTAGAAAAAGTGCATCAGCCAGAGCCCAGCTGGCAAATTCACAGCCCACAAAATGAAGGTCTGCTAGCATCCCTGGGCATGCCAGCTTTGATATGCAGAGGACAGAAGGAAGGAAATGGTCTACAAATTATGTGCCCGGGCCTTCTTTTAGGAGGCAGAACGAAAGATGCTGTAGATCTGCAGGATCCCCCTTCTCTTCGATTAGATGCCCCTTATTCTGTGCTAGCTTTCGCTCCTGTAAACCTGTCGACCTGAAGGCGCTGCAAGGTTTCCCCTTCCGTCTTAACTTGGCTGTCTCCTGACCACAGCCAGGTTTACTCCTGAGGAAGCCTGGCACAGGACCAGGAGTGCTTGGCTTTGTTCCCTTTGCAGCCTTTGACTTCACACTCGACTCGGAAAGGAGGAAAAGATCTGTGGGACAGACAACTAAAAGTCCCTTTGACGGCTTGAAATTAGAAGGCAGAGGGCCCGGGTAGAAAAGGAAGCTGCTGTAGAAGGAGACGAAAGCCCCGGGGGGTGGGGGGGTGGGACGACAAACCGTGTCCCATGAGTTGAAAGGGTGCAGACTCCTCTCTGGTAAATTCTCCCCACCCTTGAAAAAATAAATCCATGCCAACGCAAGGCAAGAGGCTTGGCAACGCCCCGACTTAACTAGGAGCAGGCAAACAGAATTCTAAAATCTCATAGCCACAGGCCAGTAAGTGCTTCTAAATTGCATGCAGCATCAATTAAGGAGTACATTCACGCCCTTCAATTAAATAATGAAGTGGTATTCGTAATTAAAGGGCTGATTCCACGGCCACCGGAGGCTAACCAAAGGTTTTGGGGGTAGGGGGACTCTGCGGGTTGATGCGGCAGAAGGGAAAGAACCTCGCGGGGTGGTTAGCCAAGCCTGAGCCCATCTTACGTGGGTCTCCGAACAGCCGCCTCATCCTGCGAGCAGAAGGCCGGAGCTGGGGAGGCTGTCCTCGTTTCCCTCATTTATGGCCTCAAGGAGCAACTAAAACGGAGTCGAGGAAGTAATCTATCAGCCAAGAGGCGGCTTTCTTCCTGAAGTGGACACAGAGGCGTAAATCTGTCTTCTCAACATCCTCATTTTGGTTGCTCCTCGGGGGACCAAGCCATGCGTCCGCCCTTCTCAACGAAGAAAACCATTCTTCCTGAAACACGTTGGCCAAAGCTGTAAGAAATAGTTGATGTGAACTTTCCACAGCAGCCAAGAAGCAAGGCTACTCCTTTCCACACGTCACTGTTCCCGTTACAAGGCAGCCAGTAAGTCGAGGGCCACTCCTTGGACAGCCGTGCAATGCCTGTATGTTTCACATACACAAGTTCAGTGTTCTAGGCAGTATGTTCTGGAAAGCGCCAGAGCACCCCAAAAATGAAGCCTGAGGACTTCTGGGGCCACCCTAGGAGGCTCTGCTCCCCTCCCAGGCCTTGGACCGCAGGCGAGTGGGCACCGGTTTGAAGGAGAAGCACGCAAGCGGTGGCAGTCCAGGTCAACCAGCTTTGTTCCTGCTGCCTGGTTGACTCCCGGAGTACATCGGCAATGTTGCGCTGGGCTGAAACACGGGTAAACGGGGGGGGGGGGGGCGGCGTGGGGGCGGCAAGTTCACATGGTGGAGAGACCTTCCTCCCTTCTCGCAGCAGGTGACCGGGCGCTCAACAGCTTGACCTGAGCCCAAAGGAACGGCTCTGTGTACAGAAATAGATCTACCCAGCAATTGGAACACATTACCGTTGTAGAAAGAGCTGTAAATGTGCTGCAATCAATACCACAAAGGGCAGAGGCCCTGAAATCACCCCCCCCCCCCCCCGCCACAGAAGGCTCAGGCTTGCAAGTATGCTGGCTAATGCCGGCCTGAGGAAGAAGCGACTGACCGAGAGGGCTCCTTCCCCTTCGCGGGTCCCTGGCTGCCTGGCCGCTCAGGAGGGAAGCGCAGAGGCGCTGGAGGGTCCCGTGGGGCCTCAGCTCCCGTGGGCCACTTTGCTTCCAGTACCTCTGATGGATACATCCAGAGAGGGAGCTACGTGGGGGTCAGAAAAGGTGGAACTGACTGAACAACTTGGTGGCCGCTGTACTGATCAACTGCCTACAAGTGTGGGAGTGGGAGGATCCAAAGCTGAGGTGGGACAAGCGAGGGTCTGAAGGGCTCCAGAGGGGATGAAGGCCGTTGGCCCGCCCTGAGCTCTGAATCAGGAGCTGACCATGGGGAAGGGGGCAATGGCCCATGCTCTGCTCAGGGGTCCCAGCTGCTGGGTGATGGAAAAGGCTTTGCTCCAATCCAGCTGTTTGACTCCAGGAACCCGGAACTGCCAGCCATGATCTCCAGATGATCTTCAAGGAAACAGAGAGAAACGCTCACGTTTTTTTCAACTCCTGAGAAAACAGTCTATGGCGGACTTACACACTCACCACCACCACCACCACCACCACACACATGATGCGTCTTTATTTATCTGGGTTCTTGCAACCTTTCCTAGAAATAACTCTGGAAAAGGGCAGCCTGACAAACAAAGACCCGGGTGTAAGAAAGCCCCTGCAGGTGGTTGCCAGGCTACTAATGACAACCTAGCAGAGGAAAAGAAGTGTGTGTGTGTGTGTCTGTGTGTGTGTGTCTGTGTGTCTGTGTGTTGGGGGGAGCCAAGATAAATCCTGCCTGGGAAGTGGAGGGGAAGGGCACTCCAAGTGTCCACCAAACTGACCCTTGGCCCAAGGACAGTGGGCAGCCGATGCCTCAGCCCAGTTCAGTGCAGACGTGGTCCCGACACATGCAACGAACATCTCCTTTCTCGGTGAGGAATTCAAGGGGATGGTGTCCTGTTGGGCCCAGGCGCCTCCCAGGAACAGCCTTTCCGACCAGCTTCCTTTCAGATGCACGGGGACCGCGATTTCCAGAATCCCAGCTTTGTAGTCCCAGCTCACGCGCATGGACCCCGGTGGGCAAAGGTGGTCCAAGAGGATCAGGCCCGAGGAGGTGAGGACGCATCTTCTCATTCATCACCTCTAGAATTCAGGTCCTTTGCTTCTAAAGCTGCTGCCTTTTCTTAACCATTCCCTGCTTCCTTTCTTAGGTCAGATTCTTTGGCAGTTGCCTCAAAAGGAAGTGATGCTTCCCAAGCACAATTCTCACACAATTCTCATTAGCAACCTTGATTGAGAGGAAGGGGATGGGGTTACAGGAATTTCAGCAACCAAACTCTTCTCTGTTTAGAACGAATTTACCCCCTAGTGCATTGGGTTGCAGACTTCCTTGACTTCCAGTGGCCTTCCTGTAACCTGGCAAGGATTTGGTCTTTTCACCGATAATGGAAAAGCTTGCAGCAGGCGGTTGACATAAACGTCTCCTCAACTTCTATCGGGCCGAGAACGATTCATGCATCTATCCAGCTTTTCCTCTGTGGGTCTCAAGGCACAACAACGCCATCAAGCAGGCGTGCCCACGTCTTAAGTGTGAAGAGTGGCTGCTTGGTCCCCGGAAACTGAGCTTGGTGGGGTCTAGAAACCAGCCCTTTCTCTGATGGCTTATACTGTACCTCAGGGGTGGGGAACCTTTTTTCTGCCAAGGGCCATTTGGATATTTATAACCGGGAACCGGGGTGGGGGTGGGGGGGCGGGGTTTCTGGGATTTCTGCGGACCGGGGGCCGGAGTTTGTGGGCGGGAGCCAATCACAAGCACTGGGGGGCGGGGTTTGTGGGTGGGAGCCAATCGCGTGGAAGGGGTGGGGTTTGCAGGCGGGAGCTCCGCGGGCTTTAGGCAGGAGCCCCGCGGGCCTGACGTTGCCCACCCCTGCTGTAGCTGATGGAGCCCCTTCTCCAGGGAAAGGAAGGTGGCCAGCCTTTGGTGGCCAGCAGGTGGAAGGAATGCTGGGGGAGGACCTCCTCCCTCCATGCCAGTGTGGAGATTTTCCAAGGACGTCCTGCTCCAGCCATCCTCCAGAGACCTTAAAACTACTTTTTTTATGCACAGCCTTTTCAGCTGCAGCTCCAGGTTTTGGAACTGCCTTTTAGAAGCCCCCCAACTGCTGGATTTCTGGTGAAGAGGTCAAGCCTCGCCCCTTTTTATAATTTTGGCAACAAGGGAAGGAAAAACAATCTTCTTTTTGTAGCTTTATTCATTGTCCCAGTTTGGATCATCTTTATGAATGCTGCTTTTAGTAACCCTTGAGTCTGTTTTTCCCCCCAGAAAAAGCCTGGTCAGTTTTGCAAGAACACATAAGAAATCGATGATGTCCTAACTGAAGATGTTGCCCCCTTGGCTGCCAGGCACTTCTGCATACCCGGTCTGTGGTGGACAAAATGTTCCAGCTTCTTCCTTGGCTGCTAAGGTGTAACGATGTTTCCCGTAACGTGTCCTTCGCTCCCCCGTATTAATGGGGATGCGGCTGAAGTGCATGAATAAGAGGCTGTCTGGAAAACGAGCGCTGAAGTAGGATTTTGGTAAATGAGAGTGAAATCGAGAGACCGAGAGGCTGCAAACATTAAGTAGGCACAGCTATATGAGTAAGACAAACCGGATAATGATGCAATTTTAATCGGAGCCCTTTCCGGCCCATCCTGCAAATCTCATTCAGAAAAATGCCACGTAATGCCAACCTGTTCCTTCTGTACTGGATTAAGGCCAACTACCCACTGCCCCAGAATGACAGTTACAAAGGGGGGAACGTATCCAGAAAAGACGAACGGGAATGTCTTCTTCCAACTTCTCCCACCTCTTCATTGGCTTGATAGGAAACCTCTAAAGGCAACTGGAAGAAGGAAGCCTTCCAGGGCTGGCAACTCCTTTGGCAGCAGCACTCACATTTCGCTTCTCAGTGCCTGGGAAAGGAGAGGGCTTTGGAAAACACGGCAACACATCTGCACATTCTTCCATCATCTGGAAAATGGATAGCTCTTTCTCTCTCTCTCCTGTTCATCCAAGGGTTGTTTCCAAGAGAATGGGGAAAGCTGGGCTCTAGTAACTCAGAGCTCAAATCTGGTTAGAGAAGCTTCCACGAGCATCTTATCTTTGGATGGACTCAGCTGTGGTCCAGAGTATGACATAGCAGGGGCCCCACCCTAAAGAGTTTGATTTAGTTATAATAAAGTTGAATAGGACTACTCTGTAGGTATTTCATAGGTTTTCCCTTTCTGTCACATTAAACATGATTCTTCCCTAGCAAATTTGGAAAGGGCTCCGGGCCCATGCCCGTGTGGGTGGGCCACCGGTTCAGAACCGCTCGTGTACCGGCTCAGATTCTGGGGCGAGAGGTCCCCCATGGTTGGTTTGGGAACAGCCCCCCAAAACTCTTATGTTTGTGCTTTCATTGAGCATAGTAGGAAGAAAGGAGAAGTCAGAAATGCTGCTGTTGAGGATGGCAGTATCTTGTTCTTGGCAGCCTGTTGCATTGTGTGTGTTCTTTCTGGCAAACGGAAGACACCAAGGGAGGATATCTTTAAGGGACATTCAAAACAGGACCCTTCCTTTTCCAAGCAACACGGGTCTGCTCTCCTTTTCCTTGCAATCGACCCTCTAAGTCGGAAGAGCTCCCTGGAAACGGTTCCCATTGGCCAAAATTTTCTGGGAAAGTCCCTATGACTCTCAGGGCGCTTGTTCACCTTTCTGATCCTAATTAAATTTCAGGGAGGCGGGGGAGGGAGGAACACAAGACAGCCTTTCCAGAAGTGAACGCTTGCATTTCTCAATAATGAATCCATAACACAAATATATTAAATAAATGGAAAGCTCAGCCGATAAGATCCAGGTGGAAAAAAAAAAGAGTCCTACTAGGTTGCCCAAGTGATCTGCATGTGAACTATTCAAGTGACGCCTAATCTAGCTTGATTCTTTGTGTTTCCACTTAATATAATTATGCCAGGCACTGCTGGCTGCTGTAGCGGAGTCTGGCAGGCGGCACACCGAGATAAGACAGGGGGTTGCATTCATGGAAATAGTCAAAATGGCTGCACTGGCTTATGCTAATCCTGCACGTATCCATTGCAGAAATTTAATTACTCCAGCCTCTGGGACCTGCTGACTACTTAACTGAGTTTGGCATGGAGATGTGACAACGCCGAGTTCACTGGATCGGCAGCAGCAGATGAAGTCAGAAAGGCTGGGCTGGGATTCTCAATTTCCATTTCCTACATGCCCTCCGCAGCCTGCCGCTCTCCCGACGTGTCAGAACCTACAATTCCCAGGCAGCACAGTCTCTGAGGAGCATCCGTTTGGCCAGCAAGCCCAGTGAGAAATCGGGACAGTTTCGTTGGTCCTTTCCCCACATGCGAACACCAGGCTGAGCTGCAAGTTGGACGCATGGAAAAGCGACAAAAGCAGTATTTCAGGACGCTGAGATTCGTGTGACTCGCAGGCCGTCTCAATCAACTGGGAAGTGGCCTGTGGAGAACTGGTTATGGAACAGAAGATAGGTGGTGAGAACAGCTGCATAGGAACATTAGAGGGTTTCTTATGCAGTTGAGGCGTTTTGAAGCTTGAAATGCTTCTTAAGCTTGAGTCCACACCTGGGCTTTACTCTTCAACCCTGACCAAAGGCCTGTCTTGGGACTCTTGGCTCATCTCTCACTGCTGCCTGTAGAACTCCAAAGTCATTCAAGTCTGTGTTTTTGTCTCAATAATTAAACCACCCTGGGATCCCAGGCTTAATAGGGAAGCAGGAGGGAAATCTGCTTGGGGACAGCGATTGCCACTGTGGAGAAGGGACAAACCTAATAATGGGACGCTGAGCACTCCAGGACTCCAGCCAACCCTCCTTATTTATATTTCCATTTAATGTTCTTGCTGTAAACAAACATTACCTTAACATGCTCTATCTCTTAGCACATGGTTGGGTTTCTTGTTTTTTGTTTAAGTACTTGACTCTTGATAAAAGGGTATTTTGAATTGTATAGTTATCAGCTACTGAGACTCCAGTTCATGTAGAAATGCAAGATCCTTTGAAAATACAGGCCAATATTTGCATTATAGTACTTTATCTTGCAGGTCTTTTCAGTTAAACTGAAGTTCACTGTCCAACAATGGGAGGGATCTAGGTGGGCATGCCTTCCCCACCTGTTGTGGCCAATAATGTTTCTAGGAACTCTTATGCAACCAGCGGGCAATGTCAAGGAGTTCCGAAAAGATTGTTCATGTCAGCCAGTCAGGCTGGATCATGAACTCTTGAATGGAAAATAATCTCAGCATTAAACACTGGTCTGCCGCAGAATGCAAACACCGGAGTTGATTGCTGATGGGAACAGGTGCCCAGGCACAACCTTTCTCCTCTCCAAGGTTGTTGTTGTTGTTCAGTCGTTAAGGCGTGCCCGACTCTTCATGACCCCATGGACCACAGCACGCCAGGCCTTCCTGTCCTCTACTGCCTCCCGGAGTTTACTCAAATTCATGTTTGTTACATCGGTGATGCCATCTAACCATTGCATCCTCTGCCGTCCCCTTCTCCTTTCGCCTTCAGTCTTTCCCAGCATCAGGGTCTTTTCCAGTGAGTCCTCTCTTCGCATTAGGTGGCCAAAGGATTGGAGCTTCAGCTTCAGCATCTGTCCTTCCAATGAGCAGTCAGGGTTGATTTCCTTTAGGATTGACTGATTTGACCTCCTTGCAGTCCAAGGGACTCTCAAGAGTCTTCTCCAGCACCACAGTTCGAAAGCATCAATTCTTCGGCGCTCAGCCTTCCTTATGGTCCAACTCTCATAGCCATACATTACTACTGGAAAAACCATAGCTTTAACTATACGGACCTTTGTCGGCAAGGTGATGTCTCTGCTTTTTAATATGCTGCCTAGGTTTGCCATAGCTTTCCTCCCAAGGAGCAAGCGTCTTTTAATGTCATGGCTGCAGTCACCACCTGCGGTGATCTTGGAGCCCAAGAAAATAAAATCTGTCACTGCTTCCATTTCTTCCCCTTCTATTTGCCAGGAGGTGACAATCTCCAAAATTAAAGAAGGTCAACTCACACACTGAAGATTGGAGCTCTAGATCACACATCTTTCATAGAATAGGGAAATCCTTTAAACAGTCAAATATTCCCGCCCCCACAACAAGGCTACCCCACCAAGGAGAATACTTTAAAAGTAAGATTCCCCCCCCTACTTCCAAAACAGGAGACTTCCTGCCAAAGGCAGGTGGCTATCCAAGCAACCCAGTTCTGACAGCGCTGCTGTAAACCAGATCAGAGCCAGCTGGCATCAAGGGCACCCTTTGGGGAACAACTGCTTTGCTTCATCTGATAAGTTTTAAATGTGAAACAATTCCTGTGCCTCTCTAGCTGCTCCAACAGCTTACATGCCTCTGGGCGGGGGGGGGGGGGGGGCTAGAAAGAAACAAGAGGGAGGCAGACTCCAACATCAGGAACAGCTGTGGGGTGATGCTTTGCAAGATCGAAGCAGCCAGCCTGTTGCTGCTGATCTGCATTGCAACCTCAGGGCGAGAGTCAGTTCTGGTCTATGATGCCCCCTTGAGTCTGCAGCTAAATGCTCTGTCTTCTCCCTTTACAAACTTTCCTTCCTTCTCTATATTTTAGATTGGGTGTGTTGCCTGGGTTTCAATGTTGTTTAGTTTTAGTATACTCTCTTGTTTATGCTAAAAATTCAGCTATTTGGATTTGTAGACAATGAACTATAATTTGCTGCACCATGGGAACCCGGCCACTGCAATCCACAATTTATGATTTAGCATGTTGGGCAGATCCCGCGAGCAGTTTTAAAGAAACCCTGGTTAAGCAAAAACCAAGGCTTAGCTATGCAATGTTGTTGGCTCAGCACCAGCTATGAATCCAGTGAGCATAAGGCCAAGAGACCAGAAAACAAATGCAGCCACCACTTTCTGAGAAATAAGAAACAGTTTGATGATGGTGAGAACTTGCTCTCATAACTGCCAGGCTGGACATTATCTAAGCCAATGATGGTAAAATCATAGAGCAGGGGTGGGCAACGTCAGGCCCGTGGGCCGTATAAGGCCCGTGGGGCTCCCGCCTAAGGCCCGCGGGGCTCCCGCCCGCAAACCCCGCCCCTTCCATGTGATTGGCTCCCGCCACAAACTCCGCCCCCAGTGCTTGTGATTGGCTCCCGCCCGCAAACTCCGGCCCCCGGTCCACAGAAATCCCAGAAACCCTGCCCCCCCCCCGGTCCCCAGTTATAAATATCCAAATGGCCCTTGGCAGAAAAAAGGTTCCCCACCCCTGTCATAGAGGTTGAGTAGGTGAAAGTTAGTTGCTGGGAGCTGTAGAATCTGATATGGATGGCTACGTAACTCTGTCCATATTGTGGCTTATAGATAAATTTGGTTGTAGCTACACAAAGTGGTATATAAGCTTCAACTGGTCCAGAATGCGGCTGCGCGCGCAGTTATGGGTGCCCCAAGATCGGCACATGTGACACCTCTGCTGCGCGAGCTGCATTGGTTACCAGTTTGCTTCCGGGTCCAATTCAAGGTGTTGGTTGTCACCTTTAAAGCCCTACATGGCATGGGACCAGGTTACCTAAAGGACCGCCTCATCCCCAGAACATCGACCCGCCCCACCCGGTCATGCAGAGAGGGCTTGCTACGGACCCCGTCTACAAGAGAATTCCATCTGACGGGGTCCAGGAGGCGGGCCTTCTCGGCAGTGGCACCCGCCCTCTGGAATATTCTGCCCCTGGAGGTGAGGCAAGCCCCCACACTTATGACCTTCCGGAAACAACTGAAGACCTGGCTCTGCCACCTCGCTTGGGATGGGGGGAGTAATAGCTCCTCTTGGGGTTGGCTTGCTCCGTAGAGTTCTTTTAAACTTAACATCAGAGCCTCTTGGGTCTTATATATTTAATTAATTTATATAGAGATATATTATGTATTGTATTTTATAAGTTTTTATATGTTTTAATTGCTGGCTTTGTGTAAACCGCCCAGAGTCCCCTCTGGAAATGGGGGGAGATGGGCGGTGATATAAGTTAGAAATATAAATAAATAAATATGTCTGCAACCATTTCTATTTTCTATATCTGACCTGATGTTTACAATTCCTCTGTAGACCGTGTGTCTGCAAGCATATAATTGATCAGTGCCAGACTACCAAACCGGCAAAGGCGAATGCCATTGATCTTGGAAAGCATGGCTCCCTCATGACCCCAATCAATAGGTTTTGCAAATAAACACTGGGCTGGCACCCTCTCTGCATTTTCCAAATCAGTTATGCTGATTCCACATACGTTAATAGCTATAAAATACGTAAAAGGCTAATGAGGCAGTGCATGTTTATATCCCGTTCCCTCTTCTACTTTTAGCTTCTCTTCTGTTTTAGTATCACTCTGCTGCTACATCCACCTTTCTAAACCTGGTACCTTGGATGGCCTGGCTGGGACGATGAGTGTCCAACAGATCTGAAGAGTGCCCACTTAGAGATGTTTGATCCATACTTAAAAGCTGTTGCTGGTTACTAGTCTATCTCTGGACTGCTGTTTGCCTTTGAGAGTCAAGGTTAACCTAATTTCATTCATACTTTATCCAATCTTTTGTGAATATTCTCGATTACTTTTTGCAGACCACTTCCTGATGATTAGAGAATCGCACTGGCATTTTGTTACAGGCTTAAATGACATTTTAATATTTAATCCCATTCATCAACTTGAATATTTAGCTGAATTGCTTGAATTGTACTTGGTGAACCAGATTCCTTCAAGTCAACCTGTGCTCTCAGATGGGTTCTCATTTTGTACTAAGCTATGATTTGCTTTAATCCCAGTTTGCTCAGTAAGCCGTAACGGCAGGGTTCACACTCTGTGCTAGGCCAGATCCACACCAACCACATTATGAGTTAATGCCATATGTTCAGAATCTCGACTTAAGGAGTCAGAATCCTCAGTTCGGTTATGTGCTAGGAAGTGAGAGGCTTCCCAGGGGTGTTAATGGCCCAGCCTCCGAGGCAGGATCGGCTCCTTTGCAAGGCTTCCAAGAGGGCAGGAGCTGTCCGTGGTCCTGGGCGTTCTTGCTCAGCATCACTCCCTTGGCTCTTGAAGCATGCTGGTTCCTGCGGATTTTGTTGTTCAGTCACAGGCGCAACAATGATGGACACGCTGCTGAGAAGGCAGAGGAATGAGGAATAATGGGAAAAGTTATTCCAGGAACAAACTTTGCCTCTCCAAGTGTTCAGGAATGCATTCAGTGAAGAACTTAGGGTCACTGTAAGAGATGTATGAATGGGGTGCAACCAAGTAGAAACAGGTAGCCGCCCATATCACATTAAACAAGGAAAGTACAAAGGATAAACAAATCTCAGCCAGATTCTGCTTCTGTAATGGAGGTGTTCTTCCCACCCACCAACTATTAGAGCTAGGCACTTAAAAACTGAAAACGGCCTGGTCCAACACTATGCTAAATCATGATTCGGCTACCTGTGATTTATTAGGGTTTATTTCCTAAGAAGTCTAAACTGATGGAAAAAAGTTTAGTACAACCTCATTGCATTTTGGTTCTGACAGTCCCAAATTAAGGAACCCCCTCAGGTGTGGGAAGCAGACAAGGAGAAAGTTGGGCCGCTCTCAGCCTCTGGAGCCTGCAGCCCTTCTGAATGAGAGTCAGAAATGTTTCCTGCTTAATCCAGGCTCCAACTGTCAAATATTGATTCAACGCAACCCCTTAGCAACCCTTGCTGTCTAAACAGAATGGCAGGATCAGTGTCCGTGCCCAGTCGGATATGAAACATGGTGACGTGGGCCTAAGAGGAAATACGTGATTTTTCAGGAAACAAACTCAGCGGTACAGCCGCTATCTTTCAGCCCCCAATCCACCAAAGCCAATTGTATTTGAATGGAACTCTGTGTTCCAAGTCTCTTATTTGGGTTTTCCAGTCTTCACCTCTTGAAAAAGCACACCCAAGGAGCTATTCACCCAGCCAACCTTGGAGAAGAAAAGGGTTTTTTTTTTGTTTACTGGCTGTCCAGAGAAGCTCAAGGGAGTAACAGGAAATTCAGATTCAGGACATACATCCTTAAAATCTTTGTTGTTGTTGTTCAAAAGTTTAATTATGGAACTTGAGTTTAGGTAATCTAAGATCTGGAGTACATTGAGCTAAGCTATCATGAGATTCATACGGTGTTGGCATAATGTGTGAATCAAGAGAATAGAGGCTTATTCAACAAACCACAGTTAAATCAAAGCTTGGTGCCTATAGCATGCACCAAAATCTGTCAAACCTAAGTGGCCTTAATAGTCACAATCAATTAATGCTTATTTTGGGGGGTTCCTAATTTATTTAAACTGCAATCCTGGACAAAGCATAATAGGATTCACATATCTTGCTAAGGCATGGCTTGCTAACCTAAATTATTTAATAAACATGGTTGGCTGGATTTGCATAGTACATAGATTTTTTTTTTGCATTTGATGTACACCACTTTGAAAAGTTTTTAACATTGAAAGTTGATATAGAAATATATTAAATAAAATAAGAAATAAACTATAGCTTACAAACCACAATGTCAAGATTCATATTAGAACAAAAGAAATCACCTTATGAGTAGCATGTTATATGAACCAGGCCTATTCTATCTACTTCAATACTAATATTGAATGATAATCATTTAGTGACACTTAACCTTATTTTAATTAGCCATTTTATTGAAAGATTTGTTGAAAAGTTTGTGTTTCTGGTCGGGAAGCTTATTTCCCACGCTGCCCCCTTTTTAAACCCACAATTTATTTGTCTTAGTGTCATAAAGAGAGCTGCATTAGCCTTCAATAAAAAGCCCCTTAGCCATTTTACAGTTTGGAAGAGGCAATCAGAGGCAATTTTTCCTGGGCTTCAGCTTCAAATGAACCATCAGGGTGTTTTGCTTTGAAGCTCTCCTTCCATGATTCAGAGGGAAAAGCTGGAGAGCTTTTCACCCCCAAGGCTGGTGTGCTAGTGTTTCCCCCCCCAGAGCTGTTTACCGTACAGGGCAGCCCCTTCAAAACATGCATGTTTAAACAGATGTTTCCCGTCGAAAGCTACAGCAATTCCTGCAACAGACGCACGGCAGGGAGAGGTGAACAGATGGAGCTACGTTCGATGGCCATCCAGGGATGACCTTTTGCATCTCCATCAGCTCTTCTTCAGCAGAGCTGTGATCCTCTGGCCCCAGCGAAACGCTGTCAAAGAAGAACTGAGGTGTTCCTTAGAGATTGGACAAACGATCTGTAATTTCATGAGCTGGCTTTGGCAGGCCTCTGTGAGCCTGCAAGTGGGCTTTTGGGAGAGGAGCAGAAAAGAGTAAGAGGAAAAACTTACAGGATAGGAAAGTAGTATAGGAAGTAGAAGATAAGAGAATTAAATTCTCCTCCTCCTTCTCCACCACTACTGTTATTTTTGGGGGTAGAACTTACAACTGTCCTGGTAATGATGTGCTAATGACCGTAGCATTACTCTGTGGCCACCTCTGGGACTTTCTCCCCTGAACAGGGAATTGGACCCCAAAACCCAAACTGTCTTCTCCAACTTAGCCATTCGGAGGTCCATGCACTGTGTGTACGTGCGTGTATGCAATTGGTTTTTCATTAAAGAAACAAAACAAGATAAAAACTAGAACAGGTAGAAAGAAGTATGAACCAAGAACAAAAGCAAAGAAAAAAAGAGTGTAAACACACACACACACACAAAACTTTTAAAGTTTTCACGTTCAATATTTCTGCCCAGAACATTTGTGCAGACAAAGGTAATTGATCAGGAGAAACATGATGAACGTAGATAATAAATAGTGACCCGATCTGAATTATTTTATCCTTCATGCAAGATTTGGTTGAAGTTTCTTCCATACCTGGTTAAACAAACCACTCAGTGTGGTAAAGCATGAATCAAGGTTTACAAACTACAGTGGCTGTGTTCACATATTACACTAATTCCCCCGTGTCTCTAAATGCAGCATTTAGTTCCAGAGCCAGCTGGCACATATTTTATTGCTATTTGGCAATAGAGCAGCTTTGCCAAAAGGCATCAGGTGATGCACCTTACATTTCTTTCAAACAGGCAGTCCTATTTACTAAATCTGGAAAAGAGCTCATAAAGTTATTTATATATATAGTAAAGGTAAAGGTTTTCCCCTGCACAGTCGTGTCCGACTCTAGGGGCGGTGCTCATCTCAGTTTCTTAGCCGAAGAGCCAGCGCTGTCCGAAGACGCTTCTGTGGTCACGTGGCCGGCATGACGCGGGCAGAATGCTGTTACCTTCCCACCGAAGTGGTACCTATTCATCTACTTGCATTTGCATGCTTTCAAATTGCTAGGTTGGCAAGAGCTGGGGCGAGTGCGGGAGCTCACTCCGTCACACGGGACTAGGGATTTGAACCTCCGAACTTGCGACCTTCCGATCGGCAAGCCTGGCGTCTTACCCGCTGAGCCATCAGGCCCCTAACACACACACACACACATTTTCAAATTTTATCACCGCCCATCTTGCATGAAGCGACTCTTGGGGAAAAGAACCCTCCAAGCATTTTAATGGCGTGCATAAATACATATATCCACTCATTTCTGTTTGAGAAATTGCCACATCTTTTTTCCTGAGTTTCTGACGGGCTTTTCTGGAAACAAGCAAACAGTATGTTCATGCCAGCCTAGCATACAGGAATGCAACGCCACGTGCCCTGCTGTGGATGAACAGACTGATTGCATATGCTGCTGATAAGGCATCATCGCCATTCCCACTAATTCAGGAGCACCAGAAAGGAAGACAAACAGAATGTTCTTGACTGATCAGCAAGGACAGGAAAGGGAGGTCTGTACAAATTCAGCAGTTGGCAATAAAAAGTCCATCCTTGTCCATAACGGAGTTGTCCCTTAAAAGTTTGATCGCGTTTGTTCAAAGTCCCCATCATTTCCAGAGTAGAACCTTCAAATTATTTCAACATGGATTCATTTTTGAGAAACGGCATGATTCCTGTGTATTTTGATGGATATGCAAGGCAATTGTTCTATAGACTGTATTTATCATCTCGTCAAAACACATTTTTCTTTCCTGATTTCCTGAACCAGGCACATTGGGGAGAGCAGCAGTTAAGGAGCAGCAGTAGGATTGTGTAAACAGTTTGCTTTTTAAACTATGGTCTCTCCCCAGCCCCAACCAGTCTTTGGATAGTCATCCTTGTCCCTCAGGATGATACGCCTTGCATCTGAGGAAGGAGACCACAATCCACCAAACTTTATGCTGTGACAAATCGATTTGGCCTTAAGGTCTCACCAGACTTTTTCATTTGTATATATTTGCTGTGAAAATTAACCCTTTGGGAAGGGTTGGTCAATGGTGGTTTATTCAACACTAATAATTAAGCAAACTCTGGCCTAGCCCAAGGTGCGAATGACCTCGTGATAACCAACAAGGAAAGAATTCTTGGTGGATGAACTCATTCACAAGAGTACCCTGGAAAAATTCCTCCTCTGTGGACCAAGGTTGAGTGGGAAATCTGTACTTTGGGTACACACCGGTGCTGTCGTTCCTTTGCAGAGCAAGTCCAAGAACTTCTTTCTTTGCCAACGCCCTTCATTTCTCCCAAAGACAGATTCTGCCCAGTTGCTGGGAGTCGGGTGGCATATATATTAAAAAAAAAATATTATCATTATTATTACACTGCTACACACACGTGATCCCCAAACACCCTGATATCCCGGCTGTTCCAGAATCTATTATGGTACGACTCAGTCTCAGAACCTGAGATAGTAGGTTATGCCAGCTGACAACAGGCTGATCAAGCCACCCATCCTGTGGCTTTGTTTGAAAACAAAAGTGGCTTTGAAGTAAAAATAGCCTGGAGACGTCAATGGGTTTTCCTTTTTCACAGGAGGAGCAGGTGGATTCATCTGGATCCACCGAATACAGCTGCTCTTGCCTTAGATTTAATCTGAGGCTTTTAATGCCATTGATTGATCACAAAGGTCACTTGGAAACATCACCCAGACACGTGGCAGGGTTTTGATGCAGGAGGACAACAGGTCCCAGAGCTGGCGGGGCCTCGCGAAAAAGAAAAGCGGATCGCCACATGCAGCCTCAGTGACCTTCTGTGAAATGGGCACAGGGGCCTCTCCCTCAGCTTGGTGGGTCTTGTGATGCCCGCATCTGGGTGGGCTCGGCAATGCCGGTTTGAAGCCAGGCTCCGGAGGGTCAGTGCCAGGCCGAGCCCTGCCCGAGTGGGGCTCCGACCCCTTTCGCTTCTCCTGCAGCTGCTGGGCAGCTTAGCTTAGCAGCTTAGCTGAGATGGATTGCCCCCCTCGGGGCAAACGGCGGCAGGGGGCAGCCACCCCGGAGAGGCGGCCCGGAAAGGGCGTGGAGGGAGGCGCGGCAGCCCTGCACGTGGGAACGCTGCTCCTGCGCCTTACGTGTGGGGCTGCGCCTTTTCACACGTGTGCGATGCTGCGTTTTCGGGCCGCGATGCCCGACTCGGCCTCGCGGGCCCTTCTAAGCCGCAACGCACCAGGCAGGTCGGGCTGGGCCAGGGACAGCTGACTCGCTGATCCCAAAGTTCCGGGTTCCCACCAGCCGGAGAGCTTTCCCCTCCTCTGACAGTTGCAGCCTGTTTAGACTCTGGGTGGGTCAGCGCGTCCAGCAGCGAGGCAGCCGCCGCGTTCACACGACGCGTGTACCTTGCGGACCCACCGGACGCCCTCGCGCGGCGAACCCCCGGGGGGGCGGTTCCTCGGGGCGCCGCGTGCGAGCCCAGCCAATCAGGGCGCGGGGAAGGGTCGCCCCCCGCCTCGCGCTCTCCGGCGATCGAATAGGGGGCTGCCGGGGCGGGGCCTGACAGCCAGAGCCACGCCCACCGCGCGGCTCCCCTCAGCTGCTTCGCCGTAAAGCGGTCTTGGGCTCGGCCGGGAAAGGCCGGCTGGCGAGGCTGGGGCTGCCGGCCTTGGGAGGCTCGTCCTCCGCCGGCTCGTCGTCCTCCTCCTCCTCCTCCTAGCCGGCGGGCTCGGGAGGGCGAGCCTCGCCAGCGCGGGCGAGAAAAGGAGGGAAAGCCGGCCGCTTGGACTGAGCGCGCATGCGCGGGACCGTCGCTGACGGAGGGCGGGGCACTCTCGCGGGCGCGCGCCGCTCCCAGCTGCCGCGGGCGGGCGCGCGCCCAGCAGGCCTTTCCCTCCCGCCCTGCGAGGAAGGCCTGCCGCCGCCATGGTGCTGGAGTCGGTGGTGGCTGACCTGCTCAACCGCTTCCTGGGCAGCTACGTGGAGAACCTGGACAAGTCCCAGCTCAAGCTGGGCATCTGGGGGGGTAAGCAGCGCCAGGTGCCGTGCCGTCTGCGGATTCCCCTTTGCAGGGCGCGGGGGTCTTTCCTTCCCTCCCCCCCAGCAGTGGGCTGGCGGAAGCTCCCAGGGGTGGCTTGCAAAGCGGGGTGCAGGGCAGGTGCGGCCCAGGCAAGGGGGGCTGCGTGCCATGGGTCCCGAGGACGAGGGTCGGTGGGCAGGCCTGGCACGCACAGAGGACATGGCGACCCCCCAGTGGAGCCCCTTCCCCGGATTTCTAAGCTGTTTGTTCCTTGAGAAATACTTCGGGTTTCCCTAAGTCTTCCTACGAAGAGCATGTTCCTCCCAGGGAGAGAGGGGTCTTGCAGACTCCCAATTATCATCCTCATTTATTTATTTAAAGTTACTGGCCTCCCAACTCCAGTGGACTCTGGGCGGTGTACGAAACTGGAGAAAGCATAAAAACAGCTCAAAACATAAGATCAGACAATAAACATATTCTGATTATTTGGACCCCCATCTTCTGGTTGTGAAATGTTGGTTTTTGGAAGAGTCTCAGGTTTTCAGTGCCTGAAGCAGCAACGGACTATTATTGTCGCTCTGCTGTGATGTAAGAAGCCACCTTTCCCTAATGCATAACTTGGTTTCCTTTTTTAAAAAAATAGTTCGGTGGCTTGTGTTTTGGTTGGTCAAATTCGTCCAAAAGTTAAGTTCCTCCCCCTTGAATCTGCCAGGGTCGAGCAACAATAGTAAATATAGTGCAGTACATAATCTCTCACGCCATATTTATAATGCCTGATCTCAATGCCTTGATACTTTTTTCTTGGTTTGTGTTCTTTGAAAAACCAGTCCATCTTAGTGCACTAGATAAGAAGACTGACTCAGTTCTGTCTTTGAAAATATATGTACCTCAATGCATTGCATTCACATTAGATTTCTTCAGAACAGCCTGCCTTAAAGTTATGATGATGTTTACATCTGACTAAAAAAGAAAGACCATTTTAACTTGATTTTATTCATGTTGCTCAAAAGAACATTCTAAGGAAGGCTTCCTGCATTTACAGAAATAAAACTGAAATTGGTGCTTTGGCTGAGATCTCTCAATGA
Source organism: Charina bottae (assembly GCA_023362775.1). Classification (NCBI taxonomy): domain Eukaryota; kingdom Metazoa; phylum Chordata; class Lepidosauria; order Squamata; family Charinaidae; genus Charina; species Charina bottae. The sequence continues at coordinate 23,209,659 of JALMGJ010000010.1, read as the reverse complement.
CTGGGCTGAATCCAGTTTTTCCAGTTTCAGTATAATCGGAAAAAATTTCTTGACAAACCGCATTATTGTTCTGCAAATGTTTGCATTGGAAGGTGACCAATGGGAATGCTTATACATGGAAGCTGGATTTCAGTTGTAAAGTATCTACATCACTTCTGCAAAAAGTGCCATCCATACCTTATTAACTGTCAGTTCTGTTTCTTCTTTTGGAAAGAGACTTCTGAAAAAATCTCTTTAAAGGTTCATTAGGTTGCAGATAATCTAAGCTTCCTTGAAAAAATGATTCTTGCTTTTGTGGGGTGGATTTAGCAGAAAGCGTATTTACTTTTTGGGCTGGCCTGAAACATGAATTTGGTCGAAGCAAGAGAAGTCGGAGGGAAAGTCCAAGAAAGAATTGAGTGTTGCCTTGAAAATAATCTGCCGTGTGATGACTAAGAACAACTCTGTGTATTCTTGGATTGGAAGAAGTCTGCAAATCATGAGATGTACAGCCATGAGTTGCGGGTAGATAGTAGAGTTACAAAATGATACAGACATTGCATGTTTGAAAGGCGTGGATTCTTTCAGGGTCAGACTCCCTATCAGGGTTGGGCCAAGGCTTTTTGTAGAGATGTTGGGTTTTAGGTTTAACAGTGTTTTTGCTACTGGTTAGAAAACAGTATTAAAAGGATAGGATGTCTTTTGTTACGAAACGGCAGTTTTTCAGGAATGGGAGTTGCTCTTGAGTCTTCCGGTGGGTTGGCGATGAGTTAAGTGCAGGCTGCCACCAGCGCAAGGCCCGAGTGCTTGAGAGTGGCCCTTTCGTGGCAGCTTCCCTAACTTTGACTGTGGTTAATCAGCACCTACAGTATCGTTTTCCATAAAAAGTTTATCCAACATCTACTCAGGATACGAGACCGGCAGTTTTCTCTGCTCTTTTTTGCTGCAACCCTGATTTAACCTCACATCTGTGGTCTGGTTCCTCTCCAAACCAGAACTCATAAATAGTTGCAGGGTACTCTGGTTAGAGATTAAGAGCTGTATTGTGAGTATCTTCTGATTCTGGTTGTTCAAAATGAGGTGTATTTCATGAAATGGAAAAGTTTACGAAATGGGCCTTCCCTTTTGGCTCATGGGTATGTTAAACAAGCAGAAAAAGAAAGTATTGTCAAGCACACATCTGTTTGGATGCAGGACTTTGGGTTACTGGAAGTTTGACATAAGCTTAGTAACTGATTGACCCATTTTAAAAAATGGCATTGGTGCTTTTTGCTTTAAAACCCCTGTTGGGAACAGTAGGAAGTTTGAAGCAAAGCGCATTTCTAGAGATTGGCACCGAGTCAGATATTACAGTAAAATTAAGTGTAAGTCTTCTGCAGTGAAGATGTTTAGTTCCTGCCCAGATTGAGGAAGTTCTCAAAGCAGAAGATTCTATTCATGACCCACATAACTTGCTTCCTGCAGATGTGGGTGCAGTTTCTCTAAAAGATTCAAAACAAAGCAGCTCTTTAATATTATATTTTTCCCCCTCTATAGTATCTTTCCCCCCCCCCCTCTAGATTAATGACTTACTTGTCGCTGCTTCGCTTATGGCATCTTCAAAATTTTGCTCGCATTGCTGCTACCGAAATTAGCATGAGAAAGTTAACACAATTATTATACTGTAGCACTTGTTCCTTTCATGGTTTTATAATAAGAATGAATAAGATTGGAAATAAAAGGCTGTGATGCAGCACTGCCCGTTTCATTCCCCCTTTAGTTTTCTGTTTCAATCATTTTTTATTGTATTAATGCTTACAATTGCTTTAGTGTTTTAGTTTTTATTTTATGCTTGTTTGATCCCCAAATCTGACAAGAGAGCAAATAAGCCAATGTTCCATACCCACTAAATATGCTCAATATTCAACCGGGGGCCATCCCTCCCCCTGAACCTGCTGCTCTTTCTCTTATTTGTGGATGTGGCCACTTTGGTTATATAAGCATCAGCTTTTGTGATTAGGTCGCTATGGTGGGAATATGGCTCACAGATACCTCTTTTCTTTTATAGGCAATGTGGCACTTGATAACCTACTAATCAAGGAGAATGCTCTGGTAAGCAGTCTGGAAGTCGTTAAGAAATCCCTTTCGTTATCTCCGTGGATCCAACGCATGATTTACAAACTTAAAAATAAGTGTAGTTAATGCAGTTTTGATTGATTTACGAAGCCTGGATTTCAGCGGTTTGCTGGTCTCAAGATTGTGCTGTCGATTCCGTGGTGTTAAGAGAAGCCCCAAATAGCACTGAAATCATGGAATGCCAAGCCGGAACAGTCTCTCGCAAGAAGCGCTATAATGTTTTATTTTGCTGCATGTTGAAAACCATCCCCTTTTAATCTTCACTCTTATAGACTGGCCTAATTGATCTCTCATCTATAGCGAGACTAGTAACAGTTGGGGGCAGATTTATGGAAAATCTTCCAAGTCCTGTCAGTTCCTTCTCACAAAAAATGTGTGAGCCCTGCCCCCCGTACACCACGCCCCAATTGCCTCTCTGAAAGATGTTTCCATTCTAGCATTCATAGGAAGGAAAATTAAGTATCCCAACCACAGGGCTGTCTTACTCTCTTTTCTTATCAAGGGACTGCAAAGCATCAGGAGGTTTTAAGAGACTAACCCCCTTTCCTGATGGTACTTGGTTAGTAACTTTGACTATGGTCCAACTTAGTGCTAAAAAAGTATCTTCTCTTTCTTGATTAGAGTGAATTGGATGTACCGTTTAGAGTAAAGGCTGGCCAAATAGGTAAGTTCTTTACTCAGAATGAATTTTAGGTGGTTATATGCAATTCGTGGGCCTGCGCTTGAAAAATATCTGGAAATTGCAGCTAGCCAACATTCAGCAGCTCTCCATTTGCCACAACTGGCTTTGCAGACTTATGTTCAATCGGGGGGGCAACAATTTCACTATTGCTGGTTTGTTTCCAGGCACAGACCAAGTACAAGTCATGGAAATAGCCAGTAAGGCAGAGCTTTCCAAACTGTGTGTCGGGACATGTTAGTGTGTCAGCTGCAGTGTCTGGGTGTGTCGCGGCTGCTGCTGCCTCCGAGCCCTGCCAGGATTCCGCGCAGGTCCTAGTGCCTGCCTTGTGCCTGGCTGCCTCCAAACCTGCCCTGCCAGGATTCCGCGCAGGTCCTAGTGCCTGCCTTGTGCCTGGCTGCCTCCAAACCTGCCCTGCCAGGATTCCACGCAGGTCCTAGTGCCTGCCTTGTGCCTGGCTGCCTCCAAACCTGCCCTGCCAGGATTCCACGCAGGTCCTAGTGCCTGCCTTGTGCCTCGCTGCCTCCAAACCTGCCCTGCCAGGATTCCGCGCAGGTCCTAGTGCCTGCCGTGTGCCCTGCTGTAAGAGTGTGTCGCGAAATGATGCCCTGCTGTAAGAGTGTGTCGCGAAATGATGCATGTCTAAAAAGTGTGTCACCAACCTGAAAAGTTTGGAAAACTCTGCAGTAAGGTGCATTTGAATATTATCCCTACAGACAGAATCTAGTTGCATGGTATAGTCGGTCTCTGCTCGCTGCTTATTTAATCTATTAGCAGAGTAAATGAAACCTAAATAGAGGATATTTTGTTTTTAGATAAGCTGACTTTGAAGATTCCTTGGAAGAATTTATACGGTGAAGCTGTAGTTGCATCCCTAGAAGGCTTATATCTTCTTGTTGTCCCTGGAGCAAGTGAGTTTCTTGGGGTAAATTTACATCGCTCAGTGGAGCTGTATTGGTTGATGCCCTACCAGTCTCTATATTTAGGATATATTGCCAATAGAGGTATGCAAAGCAGAAAGCTTTGGGCCGTATTAACTAATTAATTATTCGAATTTATCACCGCCCATCTCCACGACAGTAGACTCTGGGCGGTTTACAACGTTTTAAGCATAAAGTGTCATAAAACATCCCATTTTGAACATTGGGAAGTCTTTGTAGTTTGAAACACTCCCGAAATGCTTGAAACAGCTGTTTTGCACTCAAAATAGAAGAGGGGGTGAAATTTCACACTCAGAGCCAATTTGAAATTAAACATTTTTCAACCTTGACTTGCTGGTGCCTTTTACGAAGTGTATGGGCAAGATAAAATGTTAGTTGAAGTGGGCTGATGCGTATCTGAGTCTCTCATTACAGTCCGGGACTTCCTAGAATTAAGTCCTACTTTGTACGTGGAACCTGACTCCCAGGCGAATCTGCATAGAATTATATAGTTTGTTGGTAATCTTACATAAAACATTGTATCAGGCAGTAGTCACTCATATTACATTGGTCTTAAGCGTGTGGTCTTGATGAAGAAACTTGTAAATAGAAGCTCAGGAATATCCAATAACAAGTAGATGCTAAGGAACAAAGCTAATCATATTGAAGTTCTGAGCTTGCTACAGAATATTCTGGTTCTTAATTTCTGCTCTCTGAAGGCTATCATAATTATAATGACAGATGGGAAGGGCAGGCTGCATAAGTGGATGCGAAAAGAGCAGAGCGATGGTCTGATCAAGATATTATGTTCCATAAGGATGCAGTATTGAAAAAGTAAGACTTCCTTACTGTTTTTTCCCTGCAGGCATTAAATATGATGCAGAAAAAGAAGAAAAATACCTACAAGATAATAAGCAAAAGGAGTTGTCAAGAATTGAAGAAGCCTTACGAAAGTCAGCAGAAAAAGGTATATTATTTTTAAGAGATGAACATGACTGATATGTTCAGAGCTACTCCAGAAAGCCGTAGTGAAGCAGAGCAGTCCTGGAAAATCCCAAGGGCCAAATTACCTGCATTTTTGTTAATTTTATGTGGGAGAGAAGGAGCTTAAAATCTATTTTTCCATGCTTTAGAGATATTACTATCTGTTTCATACTGTACTGGAAATTTTATGCTTTCATTTTTGTCCTTTACATTGTCTTCGGTTAGAAGCATCTTGTCTTGCATAATTTAAAAAATAAAACAAATGTGGTGTATGGACTTTTTGGTTAAGGCACAAACTCTCCCTGTAGATTGAAGCTTTCAGTGACAAACATGGTTGTGGGTCACTGTTTTATTTCTTGAAATATGTAGGAACCCTCTTGTCTCAGTGTTCAAAAATGTGTATTGGTGGTTCAGCTTGAAGAGCTGCTTCTGTGCTTTAAACGTGTGCTTTTTGATTATGCTGTCGTGTGGATGAAGGAGCTCACCCAGATTTCATATATGGCCTGGATATTGTGCACATGCCTGGTGGGTATACATGCTTAATGACTACATTCAAGCAGTTGGAAGAGGGAGGTTGAATGGCTGGACTGCAAGATTAGCAGTCTAGACCAGTGTTTCTCAACCTTGGCAACTTTAGGAGGTGTGGACTCCGACTCCCAGAATTCCCCAGCCAGCATGCTGGCTGTGGAATTCTTGGAGCTGAAGTCCACACCTCTTAAAGTCGCCAAGGTTGAGAAGAAACACTGGTCTAGATTAATGCTACTGGCTGTAATCTGTCAACTAGTATAGCATTCCCTGGATGGTGACTCTGGGGAAGCTGATCAGCAGATAGTTTAAAAAACTCTCACACTTCAGAGATTCTTAATATTTCAAGCTTTGCTAACCTAAACCAACCACATTATACCTTAACATAGTGTATGAATCAAACATGGTGAGAGATGAGTTGTGTCTGCAGGTAGCTAAGGATCTCGGAGGCCTTAAGGGCCATTTCGCTTTGATGGACTCTCAGACTCTGGTGATAAAATTACTCTTTTTATGATGGAAGTTTTGAACAAAGCAATGCTAGTAGAGTATCTTCCCAACTTGGGTCAAAGTTGTTTAACAATACTAGTGTTTCAGTTTGAGGTAGCTTTGAGAACTTGTTGGCTAGAAAATTAACCTCAACAACTAAAAAGGTTACTCTCTTTCATTTTAATATAGGCTTGTATGAAAAATGCAGAAATACTTTTAAATAGTGCAGTGAATTTTTATTACAGGCACTTGTGGATATTTAATTTAACAGTTCTGATGAAATATGGTATTTTCCTCAGTTACCTTCTTAATTTGTCTTCCTTTATTTCTGTTGCTTGCTTTATAAGACTTTCCTAACTTTAATTTATCCTCTTTCTGTAAAATTGCTTACATTATGAAGGACGTAAGTCTAAAAAGACTAAAAAACATTTTAAGAAACCATTTAAAGCTCGTGAGCACTCAAAAGGTGGGTACAATTAGCAGAATTTGCTGAATATTCTATTTGCTGCTTCTGTTTTTTTGTAAATTGGTTTTAAAAATTCCGCAGTAATATGTGCAACTTCATTTTTGCCAATAGTGTTTTCATGAGAAATGAAGGTAATGAGATATAAACAAGAGGAAAACGAACAAGGGTGTTTCACGTTGTACATTGTGATGAAAAGTGGGCTGCAAATGTGAAAATATTGTGCTCATAGCACTGGGGAGAAAACAGTTTATTTAATATGCAGTTCAGTTGTGTGTTCTGTTTGATATTTTCCATGTTGGCTATTTCTCAAAAATATAAATAATCTATAATAAAATTTAGCCTCTGTTCGGAGCTTGTTTGTTGTGTGCTTTAAATTAGGTTAAGATCATGACATCCATCTCCTTGAAATGATAACATTATCTTTTTAAATTCCCTGACTACTTAAAATAGGCAATAGGCAATGTTTACAGTGCTCACTAAACTATAGGTTTCCAGGCTTGTGAGAAACATTGTTTTTGAAGTGAAATTAATGTCCCTTAGTCATATTTTCTAAATACCCCAAATGCCTGGCAAATTATACTTACACTTCCAGTTATATTTCAAAGCCATTATGGTTTTGATTTCTCCCCAATTAGGTTTGGTTCTTCTTGGCTATTTGCATTTTCTTATTAATTGCTTTAATATTTTAGCTTTTTAAAAACATTGTGCTTTTGGCAATAAAGCTGAATATACACTAACATATGTGGGGAAAGGTGCGGGAATCTTGGTTTGAAGCAACTCTGATACGGTTGTAAAATGAGGACATTGTGTAGCATTTGGAAAACCAACAATTCCACCCTAGCTTTCTTACGCCCAAATTAAGCCGATGCAGGAGAATTGAGTTGGGCCCCCATCAGGCTCCGTGTTGTCTTTCCTGCAGAACTCTCTGGCCTGGTTACTGCTGTGGGCTTTATCGTGGTTGCACCATGATTTCTTAAGATGAGTGTGAGGGAAGTGCGCAGGAGACATCTGGCAGCAAAAATGTGGAGAAGTAAAACGCAGCGTGTTGCCTTTGATGGGGAGCCCCACACTGGTTGTCAAGTTCCTTTGGGCACTCCTGTTTTGGATGGCATTCTCTCTGAACTTAAATTTCTTAAAAGCACGATTGACTCAGAAGCTGTCATGGGGTCAAAGAATCTTGATTTGCTAGAAGTTCCCAGTTACTTTTTATTGATTTGGGGATAGCAAATCCTTGCTAAGAAAAAGCTGAGTGGTCTGATTTAGAGGTCATGCTATACTGTACCACATGCCTGTTTTGGGCTAACGTGCTCCCCCCCCCCCCCCCCCCGACTCTGTGAAACAGTGATGATGCGGTTGACATTGTGCTTAAACTTGGGAAAACAGCGCTTGGAATTATTTGGAGTTTAGCAAAAAAAAAAGTCAAACAGGAACTCAGTTAAAAACGGAAGTGTCAGATCCTGACCCAGCTGTGCACACTAGAGGAAATGTAACCCGAACCATAAATTATACATGTCTTGCAGGATTCAGATATGTGTGCTCAGAAACATGCAGGGATGTGGTACCTAAATCCTGTCAGTTGTCAGTCACCCTGTCACCTTGCTTCAGCCTTTGCTGTTGCATCTTAAAACGAAATAAAAACCTGCTGCATTGCTTAGAAGTGATGAAAAGTAAACAGATGATGCTTAATGAGATAATCTAGGTATTAAATTTAAGGAATGAGATGGAGACTAAGTTACAAATTATTGTTTAGATAAACCAAAGGAAGAGAAGAAAGATACTTTTTTGGAAAAGCTTGCAACCCAAGTCGTCAAAAATGTACAAGTCAAAATCACTGGCATCCATATAAAGTATGAAGATGATGTAAGTAGTGTGAATTCTGTTTAGAGCTGGCTAGCCGAAAGAAGCAGTCTTGCTGAATTTATATGAACCGTTGGGGTGCTTATCTAAGGAACAGTGTAATAGTTTCAATGAACAATGGCATAAAAAGTAGGTAAGAATATAAAATACATTGTTTCTTGAAAAGGCTGGCAACTTTCCCGTACAAGATTTACAGAAGGCCATTGTTCCTTCAAAATTTGTGAAGGTAATGGAATTACAGAACAATTAAACCCTGTACTCACCTGCCAGCACCTATCTCAGATCCTATGTAGATTTTTTTTAGATGTAACTAAATTGAAAGCACAGGTATTATGCGAAGGTGTTTAATATTCCATATGAAGTATTTTCTCCTGGTACTCTGTAGATCACCGATCCCAACCGACCGATTTCTTTAGGAGTGACTCTGGCAGAGCTCAGCTTGCAGGTAAGGGAGAGATGGGTTTAAAAGTTCCTGACGTGCTGTGGACTAACCAAAGAATGAAACATTGTTTTAAATTATACAGGTATTTTCACACTGGAAGCCGTTAATAAAGATAAATGCTACTTAATTAATGTAGAACCCCAGTTGCAGCTTTATCAAGAGTTGGAAATTAGTGGGGATGGTGCAAGAGACATTTTTAGCTGTGAGACATTGAAATAAATTAGTTCCGAGTGTGAGAAAAACCTGGCACCTAAATGGTGTATCATGGAGAAGTTTGAAATAAGCAATATCACGTAATTTCTTTCTCATTTCCAGACTACCAATGAAAACTGGACTCCTTGTATTCTAAACGAGGCTGCGAAGGTCATTTACAAGGTACAGCTGTCATTAGGTTCAAGCACAGGAACTTCCTTCTAGTCGTTCCTAGAGATGCTGGAAAAGCACAAGACAGGTAGAATTTTAATAGCCAGGATGCAGTGATGCTGTGGTTAAGCCTAAAGGGTGGGACCCACCCTGGCAGAGTTTTTGATCTCTTACCCTTTGAATAGTGTATTCTATCCCTCTTTCTCCCCCACTTCCCCAAAAGATCACATACCGTTTTTGAAAGCAAGTTTGTGCTCCGGTCTTCTAAAAGCAAGTTTCTGATAAACATACCCTGTTTTGACACTCCCTTGGGCAAGCCGAGCAACTCATTAATTGGCTCCCAGCCAAAGGAGTGGTTTTGGCAGCTTGTCTAGATCAAGGTAATGTTCCCTTCAGACTGGATTGTTCTGGCTTGGCTTTATATCCATCTCTGTAAATGTCTGTACTTTGAAGTGCTTCCCCAAATGCTGCTCTGATTTTAAAGTGTTTTGGGTTTGAGTGATACTTGGTATCCTTCATTGCTGCAGCTAATGAATTACATCTGTTCTTCCAGCTTTTGTGCCTTGATTCCCTCAGTGCCTACTGGAATGTGGATAGTGAAATGTATTACCATTCTTCCCGGGAGCAAATCTTGGTAATTTAAGCCTGAATGTATTTTATGTTTATGACCACGCTTCTTCCTGCCTTTTTACTGATAAGATTGAAAGAGCAGTAGTATAAAACGAGATTAGCAAGCAGCCAAGGACTTCCACTTGAGAGAATTTCCCTTGCATGATGTCATCACCAGGGTCCACGACTGTCCGCACTTAATGGGCAAGTGTAAGAGGAGAAGCAGGAGTACCCTTCCTAGACCAGTGTTTAGCAAACTTGGCAGCTTTAAGATGAGTGGACTTCAACTCCCAGAGTCCCCCAGCCAGCATCGAACACTCTCCTAGGCAGAGGTAGAGTTTAATAAAGCAATAACTTCAAATTAGGCAAGTTTGCAATGGGTAGTTGCCCCTCAAATATAACCCCTGACTTTTTCTGCATTGTTTCCTCTGTTGAGGCAAGAGAGAAATGAGACATCCTGACATGTTTTCCTAAGAGAAAAAAATCGCTGGACCCAATGCTGTGTTGATATTCTGCAGCCAAAATTCATACATGTCAATTTATTTCTTAGTACTGCAGACATTTACAGTCTGTTTTCTTGTGTGAATGTCAATTTATTTATTTCAATTTATGTGGCCACCCCTCCTGCCAAAGCAGCTCTGAGTGAACAGGATTTAAAATTAAAACAATATAAATAACTATAAAACATAACATATAATCAGAGGAAAGAAAGGAAATGGCAGCCAAGAAACAAAACTTCAAAATAAAACTTCACTAACCTCCTGACCCCCACGCCTGGTCAAACAGCTACAGTAGGTCTTCAGTGCAGTTAGAGAGGACAGTAGTTAAAAAGCTTGTAACAGTTTGACTTGTATTGTGCAGAGTTAGTTCTAAATAATTGAGTTGATCTAAAAACTCCTTTACTTCTGTTACACTTTTTTCTAATGAAGCTTAACATTCTCTTCATTCCTTATCCTACCTATCCACTACTTAGAAGATGAGGCTCCATGCAGTGATGTTGTCTTTGCTTCATAGAAAATCTTGAGAGTTAGACCTCTGCGGTGTAACCGTTGGCAGGTCTTTGGCCTGATGCTGCTTTGAAAGTCACCCGAATACTCTTTTGACTTGCATCTATGGATGTTGCAGGCGATGTGTGAAAGTGTAGTGAGGGGTTGTACAGTACACTGGTACTCTGGAAGAAAAACGGTGGGGTAGCTTCTCTGTTTGGTTGAGTTATTTTTGGTATCTTGAATTCTACCTCATTTAAAAGTGGTGAGATGTCCACATTGTCATTTGAGCTTCATCAGGACTATGTTCTCCTACATATTTTTATTGATCACATTTATATCCCGCCCATCTCCCTCATAAGGAGGGACCCTGGGCGGTTCACAATAAAAAGTTTAAAATCAATAAAAGAAACATAAATAGCACTAATACACAGTAAAAATACCTAATTACAGTCCGATCCAAGCAATGGTAGATCTTACTTATCCCATGGGCCGGTAAAGCTGGTCAAGGCAGATCTAAGAGACCAGCCAACCCCAAGACTGGCTGTTCCCCTCCCTTCCCCAAGCATGATGGCAAAACCAGGTCTTGAGGTTTTTCCTAAAGTCCAGGAGAGAGGGGGCCGATCTTATTCCAGGGGGAAGAATGTTCCAGAGGGCGGGGGCTACTGCAGAGAAGGCACGCCTCCTGGGCCCCTTCAGATGGAACTCTCTTACAGACGGGGCTCATAGCCTGCCCTCTCTGCAGGACCGGGTGGGACGGGTTGATGTGACGGGGATGAGACGGTCATTACGAAGGTTTTTTTTTTTTTTGCCATGTACAGGAGCGGTTGAAAAAAGGAGTCCCTTCTATGAACCAAGAGCCTCCTGACTATCAGTACAGTAAGTGAGAAGGACAGAATTGGGGGCATAGGTGCACTGAATTCACGACTGGTAACGGCAGACAGCCCACCGGGGGGGGGGGGGAGTTTGGAAGACTAAGCAAACATCAGTCCACCTGTGTTGGAGCTGGGGCTTATACAAAGCATGTGTGGTTTCTGAAGATACTCTCTGAAGTTTGCTACCAGGTAAAGAAAATGGGTGTGGGGTGGGATAAGAATCTGGTGGCCATGGCGTTGTGTTGTGAAGAGGAATTTAGGTCAAGAAGTATAATATTCAGATAGGAATAGAAACAGGAGGAGAGGTTCAGGGTGAAATAAATAGGTCAGATAGAGTTCATGTTATCTCCATGGTAGAAGAGGGTAGAACTGTTCTTCTGCAACTCAGTGGTTCATATCTTGTGCTAAGTACAGAGTGAGTCCTTTTGGCGCAGCAGGTTGTGTGAACGCACCAGTTGTGATTTATAAGCCAAGGTTTTTGGCATAGCATGACGTATGAACCCAACTAGTAAGGAGCTTGTGAGTAGCACATTTTAGATTTGAACTCTTCAGTAATGATTTTATATCCATTGTTATAGAGCAGAGCTTTCCAAACTGTGTCGGGACACGTTAGTGTGTCGGCTGCAGTGTCTGGGTGTGTCGCGGCTGCTGCTGCCCCCGAACCTGCCCTGCCAGGATTCCACGCAGGTCCTAGTGCCTGCCTTGGGCCCTGCTGCCTCCAAACCTGCTGTGATTCCATGCAGGTCCCAGTGCCTGCCTTGTGCCTGGCTGCCTCCAAACCTGCCCTGCCAGGATTCCACGCAGGTCCTAGTGCCTGCCTTGTGCCCTGCTGCCTCCATACCTGCTGTGATTCCGCACAGGTCCTAGTGCCTGCCTTGTGCCTGGCTGCCTCCAAACCTGCTGTGATTCCGCGCAGGTCCTAGTGCCTGCCTTGTGCCTCGCTGCCTCCAAACCTGCAGTGATTCTGCGCAGGTCCTAGTGCCTGCCTTGTGCCTCACTGCCTCCAAACCTGCTGTGATTCCGCGCAGGTCCTAGTGCCTGCCTTGTGCCTCGCTGCCTCCAAACCTGCAGTGATTCTGCGCAGGTCCTAGCGCCTGCCTTGTGCCCTGCTGTAAGAGTGTGTCGCAAAATGATGCATGTCTAAAAAGCGTGTCACCAACATGAAAAGTTTGGAAAGCTCTGTTATAGAGACTACTTCCTAATTCCTCCCTCTCTCTTTTCTGAAAGTATTTAAGCCTGTGTCGGCTTCTGCAAAACTCTACATTAATCCTCATGCTGAGGTAGAACTAAAAACTCCCAAGATTGACTGGAGCATGGAAGTCCAGAGCATCGCTGTCGAACTGACCAAGCCTCAGGTAGGGGGATGCGTGTCATCAGCTCTCGTCACCCACGGAAGGCAGGTGATGACTTCCGTAAACTGTCCTGGAAGAATGTGTGTGGCGAGCTTGGTTAACATATTCTGTTATCTTGCTTTCCTGTTTTCGTGAATTGTGCTTATTTTCATAAAAAGTTTTGTTCCAAATTCTTTGTGATTGATTTGAGGACTGCCATAGTAATAATAATTTATTAAATTTACATGCTGCCCAATTCCCAGCAATTCTGGGCAGTTTACAGTTGTTAGAAACATTCAGTGCAACTTCCTTAGTTAATGCTCAAAATTCTGTGGTCCTCTGATTAAGATTCCTTGTTGTTTTTTATCCATTTAGTACCTTAGTATGATTGATCTCTTGGAATCCATTGATTACATGGTTCGAAATGTCCCATATAGAAAATACAGACCTGGAGTACCTCTGCGTGGGAATGCCAAACAGTGGTAAGCTGGAGATACTTCTTTGTTGCGTCTAATCTGCTTACAAGGGTGTTTCAGGGCAGCAAATAGCGATCTTTGGTGAGGAAGGAGGAGTGTTATTGAGGAACATGTCACGTGCAGGCAATCAACGAGGACTCTAGAATATGTTCAGAGGGCCTGTCACCTTATAGACCATGCGGATTGTGGTAGTTGGCATTCAGTTCTAATCCTGTTCTGAACAATGCTTGGGTATTCTGAACCTTGAAAGATTTTGTTCCGAAAGCAAGCTTGAAGAAGTTGGATGTTCGAACTTCACATGCTATGTCTATACTGTTACTACCATGCAATATCATAATGGCTCATAAAATCAAAATAAAGCTCATATGGAGAATGATACTACTTTAAGCTAATGCTTAAACAGTTTATGCTCTGAAAGGATGGGTTCCTGCCTTGTGTAATGGATATTAGATATTAGATTTTTCAGATGATAGCTGTGGTCAACATTCACTCATCCACATGATGCTATTCTTTAATTTTCAGTCTCCCGAAGCAGCTTCGTAAGCAAGTGGCATTTGCCAAAGTATATTAAAATATTGAACGGAGAATTTTTTTTTCTGATTCAGCTGCAGAAATTAAGGGATGATTTTGCAGAGGAACAGCTAAGAGCATGCTGAAAATCTATTGAATTAGCCACAAAGGCAAGAGTACAGGTAGTCCTCATTTAGCAACCACACTTGGGACCTGCAACTCGATCATTAAGCAAAGTGGTCACTAAGTGAAACTGCAACTGTACTTATGCTCTTACTTGAGATTTCTTTTGCTTTACAGACCTGCAAAGGTTGTAAATGCAAGGATTGGTCGCAAAGTTACTTTTTCATCACTGTTTTAACTGCAAATGGTTGCTGTACGAGGCAGTCACTAAACAAGGACTACCTGTATTTCAGAAAATTAAGAGACTTAGCTTGAATTGTTGATGCTCTGTGTGCTATGTATTGGTTTTATTGTGTAAATGAGTTCCATTAATCAGATTTTCAGAAATCGTTCAACTTTCAGTAGATGAGTTTGAGTAAAAATGGCAGACTTCTGCTTGCTGGATCAACTTCAATTTTAACTAGAATTCTATAAATTTCCTAGCATTAAGAAAGCAATTTGATTTCCAGTACTGGAACTGAGTTTGCAGCCTTTTCATGCAGAATCCGAAGCCTCCTTTGTTTCAGTATAGAAAAAAAAATCCTTTAATTGAGGAAATACTAGGCTTAGAAGTACTTGCCAGCAAATATCTTGCCTGCCCCGAGTCCTGTTCCTGTTAGTTCAAACTGTTTCTCAGTTACTTCTCAGGGGAAAATAATGTTGATTATTTCCTGCAGGTGGAAATATGCAGGAAATTGCATTCTCGACCTTCACATCAAGCGATACTCAGAGATGTGGTCGTGGAATAATATAAAGAGCCACAGGCAACTTCTAAGAAATTACAAAAACTTTTATAAAATTAAACTGACACAAACCAAATTGTCAGAAGAATATCAGAAGCAAATCCAGGTAATTGACATAAGGCTAGAAGGTGTGTGTAGATTGTATGAAATGTGGAAGTGAGCTTACATTACAGGTATTGTCACAATTGGGCAAGGTAGAGCTTCAGAAATACCGCCAGTTCTTCTTACTTAGTTTCTTACTTCATACGCATGCCACCCAATCCCAAAACTTCTAGGCCACTAACGGTCTCATAACTTGAAAACGTCCATAAGAAAAAAGAAAAATAACCTGAATATACATTAAAAGGCCAAACCAAAATCAGAAGGTGAAACTGGAAAATACAAAAGTTTTGAATTTTCGGAAACCTGACCTCCAGTCAGAGCATCCCCTCTTCCTTGGCTGGATGGAAGAGATGGGTTTTGACAGCTTTCCTTAAGCCCTGGATGGACCGAGCTGGCCAAATCTCTGCGGGAAGGGTGGGCGTTCCAGAGTGGGGGAGCAGCTACGGAATTATTGTTTTATTTATCCAACTTCTATCACCGCCCATCTCCCCCCACAAGGGGGACTCTGGGCGGTTTACAACAAAGCCAGTAATTAAAGCATATAAAATACAATATAACAACCCTAAAAAATAAATTAGATATAAATATAAAATCCAAGAGGCTATGAGGTTATATTTAAAAGAGCTCTACGGCGCAAGCCAACCCCAAGAGGAGCTATTACCCTTCCCATCCCAGGCGAGGTGGCAGAGCCAGGTCTTCAATTGTTTTCGGAAGGTCAGGAGTGTGAATTATCCTGTGAAAGCGTTTTATAGGAGAGTTTAAAACAGCTGATGCACAGAGAACAAGCTGCAATATTGGGTCAAGTGAACGAGCTATAAATGCAAAAGGGAAAACTGATAATGAATGACTTGCTGGGCGGCCTTTAGCATAGAGCAGCTCTTAATCGTAAGGGTGCCTTGGTGGAATCGTTAATCGCTCTGCTTATGCCCGAGCTCCAGCACGTGTTGCCCAGGGCCGTCCCTCAGCCAGGCACCGCGCGTTGGCCCTGGATCAGACGGGCTGATCAGACCAGCAGGCAAGTTACCCTGAAACTCCGTTTGTGCATTTGCTCCACAGGACTTGGAGAAAGCTCTCGATGTTTTCAGCATTGTTTTAGCAAGGCAACAGGCACAAACTGAGGTAGGTTCTTTCCCCCCCCTATATTCATTTTATATGGATTTTAAAATATTCAAGGGTTCTACAAGTTTAAATAGGAAGTGAGCTTTACAGCTTTGTGACCTTTTCAAATTATTTAGTTTGAATGATTCTTGCCATTTTATTTGTTGACTAGTGATGATAAACTACAGGTAGTCTTCGACTTATGGCCACAATTGGGATCGGAATTTCCACTGTAAGACATTGCGGTCGTAAGTTGAGTCACCACGTGACCGGACCGATTTTATGACCATTTTTACGGTGGCCGTTAAGCGAATCCAGCTTCCCAATGGGCGTTTTCTGCTGGAAAACGGTTGCCAAGTGCCCAAAATGCGATCCTGTGACCGCAGGGGGTGGTGCGACGTTTTGTGACACTTGGAAGTGCTTTACAGGCCATAAAGCACCCATTCCGAGGCCGTCGTAACTTCAGACGGTCATTAAATGAACTGTTGTAAGTCGAGGACTACCTGTAGCTATTAGCACGCAGACCTCACGGGTGCAAAATGGCAGTTTGTTTGTTTATTTGTACATGTGTAAAATACACTTCTGAAGGATTGAGGTTAGGTTGTTGACACAATATATGCGTTCCTGCTTCTCGCTTGGTTACAGCAATCTTGCTGGATGAGTTGGCTGCACCTGCCTTCTTGTCTGTGTGGCCTACTTCAGAGCAACTCCCTTGTCCAGTGATGGAAGGAGTCATCCCACATGACCCTTCATGATTGTACTGTTAGATGTTCGTCCTGCAAACTGCTCGTAGGTCACACCAGTGGCCATGTCATGCTGCTGATTGTGGTAGTTCTCTTTTCTCTAAAATTTATGGCCATGGCCTCAGCAAACCTTAGTTTTAAAGATTAAATTTCTTGAGCCCCTTTCTGTTTGCTGAGGTTGAGGCTGGTGGAAGTGTAATATCTCTAATCCAGTGTTTCTCAACCTTGGCCACTTCAAGCTGTGTGGACTTCAACTCCATGCTGGCTGGGGAATTCTGGGAATCGAAGTCCAGGCAGCTTGAAGTGGCCAAGAAACCTGGCTCTAATCATTTGCCTGCATCTTAACTCTCTGATTTATAGGTCATAAGGTCAGGACACAAACTGTCAAAGAAATCTGCTGATGGGGAGAGAAAAAGTGGATGGTTTTCTGGCTTGTGGGGAAAGAAGGAATCCAAGAAGAAAGAAGATGAAGAAGAAAAGTTGGTTCCTGAAAGTAAGCCAGAGTCTAACCAGCAGCCCTGCTCCAGAGTGACGGGTTGCAAATGGCTGAATGTTAAGCTGGGCTGCAGAGATCAGCTGGGGTGCTGGGGAGGAAGTGAAGGCACCAAGCTTAGTGGAAATGCAGTAGCAGAAGTGAAGGCAAATGAACACCGGTACCAGCTCAGCTTTGAGCCCGCTTGGTGGCAATAAGAGGGCAGAGTGGCCAACACGTCTTTGTGCTTGTTGTGTCCTTCAACTCCCAGTCGGGAGCCCTGTTAAGGGTGACCTGGATCCTTTTGGAGAAGGATTTGTTTATCTAAATAATTTATATGGCTGCCCATCTCACAGCACTGACTCTGGGTGGCGTACAAAGTTTAAAACCAACAGTTGCAAACAATAATCCTTGATGCCCAAGGTAAATAGTATGTCCCAATCATAAAACTACATCAACAGCAGAGCTCACCTAACTCCTGGGCCAAACACCTGGGGAGACAGCGAAAGGTGGACAGGGTCGGAGCCATTGGCACCTCAGGAGGATGCTGTTCCACTCGGACGGCCCAGATGATGTTGCCAGATGATTTTGCGGGTTTCCTTGCTGATATTCTTGCTTGTATTCTCTCTGGTTTGGGCAGTGCAAGTGAGGTGAGTAGGGTGATGTCTTCTGTCAGAGATTCTTTTGAGGTTGTGGGACCTCAGAAAGTAGATAGGGGTCTCTTTCGTATGAAGTGCGCTAAGGCATAGCCCACATCCCCTCTGGACAGCTGGATTCAGGAAGGGATTAATCGAAGTGGTGGGTCACTACCCTGAAGTAGGTCGTGCCTTGATCCAGATGCATTGGACAACCTCTGCCTGGCTTGTTGAGAAGGTGGTGATGATTAGCCAATCATCTAACTAGCTTGGAATCAGAATCCAAGAGGAGCAGATTATCTGGATTCCCTTTAGTCAGGATTCAGCCCTGACGTGCAGTAGAAAGAGCTTTACGTGTTGCTCTAGTACATTGCCATGGACGGAACTTGGATGTGGGGAGCGTAGCCATCCTTGTCGTCTTGGGCCTCTTGGCAACATTTGGCGTGATTCACCGTGGTATCGTGCTGGACCGTCTGCAGAGGTTAGGAGCATCGTTTTATGGCGAGACTGGTCTGACCGGAGTGTCATGGCTGCTCCGGTGTAAACGCCACTGGTCTCCTTTCTCTCCCCTTGTTTATTTAACAACCGTAAGAAACCAGTGGGAGACGTTATCCATCAGTTCCAAGATGACGGGTCATAATGCAGTCATTGGGCCAGAATTGTTAATTACGTTAAAGATGGCTTCATATTCATTCCGTTGGGTGGTTTCTCATTCTGGTTTTCTCTGTAGTGTGCTACCCAAGGTCCCAGTGACTCGGGTGGTATACAGAAACTGTAAAATAAATCAGTAAATCAATCTTGTGCAACAGTTGCTGGGTAAACTCATGCTTTTGAGAATGGTTGGACAGCGTGAATCTTTATATGCATGAACATGGGGCTGCTGTCTCTCTATATGCAAAATCTTTGGTGATGGTATTGCCGTTGATCACTTCGAATGGGAAAACTCTGTGAAATTGAATGATGCTGGGAGAAGGTAGCTCCGAAGAGTGACTCACGATAATATCTTCAACCCTTTCTGCAGCTATTGATGACCTCATGACCCCGGAAGAGAAGGCCAAGCTTTTCACTGCCATTGGGTATAGTGACAGTACCCACAACCTGACTTTGCCCAAAAAGGTATTTGTGCCTTTTGATTAAAACTGGAGTGTCACAGAATATGATGGTTTCCTCCATTTCTTGTGGGGTGAAAGCAGATATGAAAAAACTCTGCATTCTTTGGATGGGCTCACCCTTTAGGCCCAAGCCAGCATTTTGCCATTCAGTGAACCACAGTGGCTGGGTTCACACAGAGTCCAGGCAGAATGGGTATCCAGAGCATTGATAGTTGGGTTTGCTCATTGTCCTAAGGCTAAGCCAAAGACACGCGATATTACTGCTTCATGCATTGCGTGAACTCGGTTTGAGAGTTGCTAGAGAAACTTACATCCTCCTTCCTCACACTGTGGTTTAGAGTAGGGGACCCCTGGGTGCTGTGTCCGCCTAATTTTTATGATGATAATGCAGCATTCATTAGTATGACTAATGCCCTGTAATGCTTTTGTCTCCTGTTTAGTATGTGGCCCATGTGATGTCCCTGAAACTCTTAAGCACTTCCTTTACTATTAAAGAGGACAGAAATGTTCCAGACACTCTTAAAATTCAAATCATTGATTTAAGTACTAAAATCTCACAAAGGCCAGGCGCACAAGCTGTTAAGTAAGTGTCAGTTCCAGATGTCTAGCTGTCTGGGATGCAGAGCAAAAATGACTCCGGTTCCAATTTGATTACATGCATTTTGTGTAAATACTTGTCTTATTTAAAGGGGTGGTTTCTTCGGCATCACTGATGACAGACATGTAACAGTTTGGCAGAACAAAACTGGATTCTCCTCATGGGCACTTCTACATTTAAAGTTTGGGTTCTGTTCCCATTCCTGCATCAGCTGGGCTGTCAACCTTTTCATTCCCCACCCCCGTTAATTATGCAGATGTTTCCCCCTCTTTAAGACAGACCCTCATACAATCAATTCCTTAAATTTTGGGGAGGAGAAACAAGTTGTGTATTATTGACATCCTCGGTTCCAACCAATCCATGCCGTGTACAAGTTGGCTGGCTGAGCAGTTGAACTAGTTTCTGTTGAGTGCAGTTTAGAAGAGAAAAGGCTATGCCTGAAACAAACGGAGTGTTTGCATGGAAAACTCTTTTTCGAATTCTTCTCTTCCATATCTTTCCCTTTATTCTTGACAGTAGCGTTACCTGCATGCACGCTCACATGTATGATGAAGGCATGAGGAAATACTTTGTGAAATCACTTCCCTATTTTGTTATTCCTTGCACTTAACTTGTTAGAATACTGCTGTAAGGTCAATTATCAATGCATTTGAAAAATACATATATCTGTACAGTTAATTCAGTGGTTTTAATGATGAAGTAATAATTTCAGTGCATTTTATTGTTCAGTGCATTTTATTGTTCAGTGCATTTTATTGTTGACCGTTTTAATATTTGTAATGTGTTCAAGTGTTTGTTTTATTATTAAAAACTATTTAAGAGACCTAAGACTATTCATACCACATCCCTGGTATATCCTATTTATAGGGATATTGATATTCTGCTTTCCCATGATAATTTACAGGATAGAGGCAAAGCTTGAGCATTGGTATGTGACGGGCTTAAGGCAACAGAATGTTGTGCCTTCTCTCGTGGCTTCCATTGGTGATGCTGAGTCATCCCTGCTTGAAATAAAATTTGAGACAAATCCAGAGGATAGTGTGGCTGATCAGAGCCTCTTTGTTCAGTCGCAGCCTGTAGAAATGATCTACGATGCGGTGAGTGATATCAGCGTGAAATGCTTATCAGTTCTTGCATTTGATTGTCCTCCTTTCCTATTTCCGTATTTGCAGTTCCATAAGGGAAAAAAAATGATACAGCTGACATCTCTCTTTTTCAGAGAACAATCAACGCACTGGTGGAATTCTTCCAGACAAACCGAGGCATGGACCTTGAACGCTTAACCACGGCTACTTTGTCGAAGCTAGAAGAAATTAAAGAGAAGACAGCCACAGGTTTGTTTTAGAGGCGTCTCCTCTCACGCTAGCGAGTCAACTTCAGATGACTGACTAGCCATTTTGACACCATGGGCAAATATGTAAACAGGTGGGGGGGGCAGAGGGGTTTCCCGTTGCCTCTGGGGATAGTGATGTGTTTTGAACAGAATTCTGCTCCAGTTGGGGAAGAGGGAGCCGTCCTTCTCAGCTCCATTCTGCTTTCTGTTTCAGGGCTTATGCATATTATTGAAACCCGGAAAGTCCTTGACCTCAGGATTAACCTGAAGCCTTCCTATCTTCTGGTCCCACAAACTGGCTTTCACCACGAAAAGTCGAACTTACTTATTTTGGACCTAGGTACTTTCCAGGTACGTTATGATGACCTTTCTTAAAGATTGAAGACAAGACATGGTTAAATTAAAGGTTGGTGGAACAGGGGAACATTTGTAACTCAGAAACAGGCAGCTCCCCACCTCCATACTTCCGGCTGCCTTTCGCTTCCGAGGTCCCGTTCGTGTGTATATTCTTTCAAAGGTCGAGAAATGTCATGAAGATGCTTATTTCTGTTTGAAATATAGCAACCAAGTTATGACACTGTTACTAACACTGTTGAATGTTTTCTGGTCTGTAATTGACATGTTGATAACCAGCCCATCTTAGAGGCAAAAAAATAGAAAATGCTTTTTGGCATGAAAAGTAGTTGATACAGCACTTTATAATGCAGAAAAAAGGTGCACCATTAAACACAAAGACACAGATGCGTTGCATAGGCGTTGATGAATACAGTAGTTGTCTAGTTGTGTTTACCGATACGTTTGTGAAAACGGAGTGACATTTTAAGCAACAGAGAAACTTCTTATTCAATAGCTGAAGAGCATCGGTCAAGGTAATCACCACACTTCAAGCAGTTCCTTGGAAGAGATCATGGACAAAGCATATGACAAGTTTGACATAGAAATCAAGAATGTACAACTGCTCTTTGGCAGATCAGGTATTATGACTCTAAACACAAAATACCCTTGACTGTGTATCAAGTGGAAAATAATTCTTTAAAAATGTAATACCAAGGGAGGAAAAAAACTTGATAATTGGCAGTTATTCTTTCCTGCTTCATCTGAACTTGCATGGGGCTGGCATCTGTCCCATTTCTAGGCATGCCGACTTAGTGCCAAAGTGAGGTTCCACTTCAGAGTTGACCCACAGGCTCCAGACTCCTCCTCCTCCTCCTCCTTTTTTAACAAATAAGCATCTCTAGAGTACTTACTTGGATAGATGTTTATTTGTTGAAAACGATCATAGATTATAATTAAAATACGACGTTTGAGCAGTTTAGGGGCAGGCAGGGAAAATCATTACATGGCAGCAGACTTATTTATATGGCTGCCCAACTCAACCTGACTCTGGGTGTGTGGTATACACCAGTTAGCAAACCAGAACACACAGGAAAAATAACACAAACCACTAAAACAAACTAAAACAAATGGCAATCAGAACTAAAAACAGACCATATCTCACCAAAAGGGAACTCGGCTCATCCTGATCCACCAGGAGGAGCCAGGTCTTAACCTTGCGGGGGAGATGGGCGGGATATGAATATGATAAAGAAATAAAAGAAATAAAATAAACTGCTTTTCCAAAGGCCTGCAGGCTTGAGGCCAACTCTATAGCGGGGGGGGGGGGGTTGTCCCAAAGACGAACCTGGGGAAGGAATTCAGTGGAGAAGATCCCACCGGTTACCTGAACCTTCAGGAAATTCGTTCAAAAGCGATTGAGTTAGTATCGTTTTCCGTCAGGGCAGATGAAGGCCTAGGTTTCCTGCTGACCAAAGAAAATTGGCACGGGTAGTACAGTAGTAACTGTATAAACTTTTTGAAATTGGAATTTATTTACTTTTCTGGAGTTTGGCAGTTGTGCGTTTTTAATTCTTCATTTTTTTGGTGGTATCGCTAGGACTTACTAGACTTTTAAGCATCAGTGCTATTATTATTACGCTATAATTGCCAAAGGATGAGCAACTCTTTAATTTGCACTTTAGGAGAAGATTGGAAAAAGGCTCGGTTTGAGCCTGCCTCGTTGCTGCACATACTGCGTCCCATGGATATGTGTGTACAAGTTGCCAAATCGATGGTGGAGAAGGATATCAGGATGGCAAAGTAATGTAGCGATTTTAAAAGTTGTGAATATGGTTTAGATGAACAATATTGTCTAAAGGCGGGGTAGGCCACATTTTTGTGGCTAGGGAGATGGACTTTTACGAAATGTGCTTGTTGGTGCCACAGGCCTCTTACAGTGTTGCTAGAGCAGTGTTTCTCAACCTTGACAACTTTAAGATGGGTGGACTTCAACCCACAGAATTCCCCAGCCAGCCATGCTGGCTGGGGAATTCTGGGAGTTGAAGTCCACCCATCTTAAAGTTGCCAAGGTTGAGAAACCCTGTGCTAGAATGACATTATTGGCAGGAGTGGGAATTCATGGCCCGTTTTTCATTTTGGGTTGTTTGGGAGAGTTATTTTTAACTATACCCTTTGGCGCACAGAAGCTACTGATTGATGCCATGAAACTCTTGCTAATTAAATTTAATTTTCCAAAGCTTCTTGGGAGAGAGTAGCAGGCAGGTCTCCCTGGAGAAGTTCTAATTGTCTTTTTAAAAACTTTTCAAATACACCTTAGCATTCCTTGGATGTTTCTTAGAAACATTAGTTTAGGCCAAATTCAAAGAAAGCTGTGAGCTGGCAGTTCATTTCATGTCCTCGTAGCCAGAGGTCAGTGCGTTTGTTTGTCAAGACAAGATCTCATTACATTTCTTTTGATGGTGCCTTCCATGTAGTGTGTGCCAATTTCAGAGCCCTGCTGATTTTTGGGTGTGTGTGTGTGGGTGTGCGCGCGCGCGCTTTCCCTTCTGGATCAGGTGTGTAGCAAAGTCATTAGCAACCTAGTTCTGTTTCTTCTACACAGCATGAAAATCTTTTTATATCCTTAGGTTTAAAGTGTCTGGGGAGCTTCCTTTGGTTCATCTGAGAATGTCTGATCAGAAGATCAAAGGTGTTTTTGAACTTATTGATAGTATTCCCCTTCCACAGAAATCAGTTGTTTCAGCTTCAAACGCAAAGGTAAACTATCAAACACATTGAATATCGGAGAGCAATTGAGAGGGTCATATTCTAAACAAAGCCATGAGCAGGATGTGTAAATGCAGGCAGCCCTGCTGAAAAGCATAGATGTTGTAAAAGGTTGGCCTGAAGATCAGCTCTTGCTTCGCAGACAGCGTTTGCTTAGAGGGTTTCAAACAGGCCTTCCCTCCCCTTCCCTGTCAGTAATTAGCAGAAGTATTGGCATTTCTGATACACAGAAAGTTCGAAAGTGTAATAAATACTTGTGAAGCAGTTTATTTATTTATTTATAATTCAAATTTATCACCGCCCATCTCCCCCAACGGGGACTCTGGGCAGTTTACAACAGAATCAACAATTAAAAACCTGTAAACATAAGCCACAATCTAAACCAATATAATAAATAATAGATAAAAATCCAAGGAGTGGTAAAATCTCATATAAAAAGGAGTTGTGCCATCTTTGCGCTGCTGTGGGCACATTCCCATCTGAAGTGGTGTTAGAATAATATGAATATATAATTCAGTGGTTTCTCACTGTCTTGGCATTCTTTTGTAGGCTCCTGCCATTCCTGTGGTTTCTGATGGAAGGAAAGATATCCTTGATACTACATTATTTCTGGGAGAATTAAGATCAGGTAAAAAAGGAGAAAAGAAAGGACATCAAATTTATGGCAGATCCAAGGCAATTGCTGGGATTTGGCTCCTGAGCTGTTGATTCAGTAGAGCAGAAAAGATATCTGCAGCTCGCAAACTAAACAGTAGGGAAAGGTAGCAAAATGGTTTCCCCCACCAACCCAATATGGCTTCTCCATCAGCAGAGGAGTGTTACGGAGAGGAAACTCAAGATTCATGCCTTTCTTGAGAAGGTAGGGCCGGCAGGCAAAGCTTTTAAGGGAGACCCGCTCAATCTCCTATTAAACTTTGCCTTCTGGGAGATTTCACACTCCCTCTTATGCAGTTCCTTGATTGGATAGTAAATGATTATTTGAATAGTGAGATGCTGCTAATTTCTCTTGATAGAATCATTACCCGATAATCTGCGGGTACGAAAACCTATAAAATTAATAAATTGAAAAATTATAAATGAAGACTGGAAAATCTTGCATTATTTTTTGGGTGCGGGGAGGACTATATTAATACACTGTTGCTGAAGCACTTTGAGATTGAGCGCAGTCGAAATGGAATAATTAGATTATTTTAGAAGGGATTCTTCCGGCTTAGACAACTTACTTTAACTTTCAGTTAAAATCTTTAAATGGAACATTTAAAAAAAAACAAGTTATGGTAAAGAGAAGAAACTGCAAATGACTGTCCCAACCAAATTTTATTTAAACAGAATGTTCTGATGGCACTTCCTTTGTTCCTTAGAATCTGAAGACGAATATTTTGATACTGATGAGTATCTCCAACAGCCAAGGAAAGCAGTTTCCCCTAAAGAGAGGCAGTTGAAGAATGAGATTGGAAGTGTTCAGGAAGAGCTGACAGACCTGCTATTAAAATTTGAAATCAAGGAGGCAAGTGTGGGATGGTTTATTTTTTCCCAGGAGGTGAAAGTGAGCAACTCAACCGTGGGGGCTGCCAGAGAAAGAGAGAGGCCGAGGGCATCTGGAGGGAACCAGGTGCCTGAACATGCCCAGCTTTCAAAATTTAACAGGCATCTCTCACTTAGGTGATTTTGGAACTCACTAAGCAACTGCAGAGAGAAGAAACGATACTAATACTTAATGTAAAGCAGCTTGGGATGGAAGCCGTCGCTAGAACATACGACTTGAGAGCTGTGTCTTACTTGAGAAAGATTAGCCTGAATTATTATGAAATTCAAGGTAACGTGGTCAATAAATTCAGCAGTTACAAAAATACACTTCTGGGGTGGGGGATGAGGAAAAAATAATTATTTGTATCCTGTGGTCCTTTGGTGGAAAAAAACTTTTATTTTAATTTTTTTATTCAGAAAGCTTTGTGGATTTTGTTTAAAAGTGCTAATTCTAGAAAAGGCTTACTTTAAAAACAATCTGTGGACTTTACATAATCTGTCATTTCTTAGATGTCCCATATTTTTGTAGGTAAACGACAGCAACTTCATTTGATTAGTTCATTGGAGAAATCTGGATTAGATCTTTTGAAAGTAGAATATATCAAGGTAAAGGCTTTTAAAAAAATGTTACGAAATGATGTATATTGAACTGCATAAGCAAATAATTGCGTTTGTATAATATGAAGATCCTGTTTTAATTTTTAGTCACTTATTCATTGATCTTTCTCCTCAGGCCAGTAAAAATGGTCCAAAATTTCAGACAGTTTTTGACAATACTGAACAAAAAGTGGAGGTAAGAAAAATTTAAGAAAGGTAAGGAAAATGTAAGCAAGTTTTTGAGCGATGCCTGACTTTTTATAAACTCTTGTTTGTGTTGTTGCTCTTGACTTACGTCAAGGAAGGTGGTATCTTTGGCTGTCCCTCATTTTGAAACAGCCTGCTGTGTCCTTAGCCTGCTAAGCTAAGTACAGGTAGTCCTTGCTTAACGACCATTCATTTAGCAATGGCTCGGACTTACGACGGCACTAAAAAAACCCGACTTATGACTGGTCCTCACACTTATGACTGTTGCAGTGTCCCCGTGGTCACGTGATCGCCATTTTCAATCTTCCAGCCAGCTTCCGGCAAGCAAAATCAATGGGGAAGCGCATGATTTGCTTAATGACCACATCGTTCGCTTAACAACCATGTGATTTGCTTAATGACCAGCGCAAAAAAGATCGTAAAATCGGGTCAGATTTGCTTAATGGCCATATCGCTTAGTGGCCGAAATTCTGGTCCCAATTGTTGTTGTTAAGCGAGGACTGCCTGTATCCATCATGCCCCAAGTCAGACGACGAAGTGGCATTGGGTCCTTTTTAGTAGTTTTGAATCATAAGGTGACATTTGAAAGAAAGTCCAAGAATAGAGAAACCAACCTTCTTCAAAGAGGGATGCTTTTATTCTTCAAGAAAGCGGTTGCTTCTCTGGGAAGTTTTGCTGAGATCCATTGGTGACATGCGCGTGAAAGCCAGTATGCAGAGGTCCCCTTTTTTCCTCCAGCCAACGACGCAATCCCCGTGCATTAAAAAAAGCAGTTCTTGCGGACTGTTGGGTGAATTGTGCGGTCTTGCTATTGAAGAGGTGCCTTTTCCCCCACTGTCCCCCCAACCCCACAGGTGGCTTTCTCCTCCCTCCAAGTGTTGCTGCACACCCAGGCTCTTCTCTCGGCACTCGGGTACCTCATGGCGGTGATCCCAGCAAGGCCCCAGCGGCCCCCGGCCCAGCAGAGACCGGAAGAAACCGAGAGGAAGGAGTCGGCTTGGAAGGACGGTAATGGGCAGCCATTTTCTCCCCATTCAAGATGGTCTTAAACGGGTCTGCATCGTGCTGATTTCTTTCAAAAAAATCTCTTCCTACAGTGGCAAAACTGAGCAAAGACAAGGATGTGTTTAATTTCAAACTTTTTGCCAAGATGGAGGCCTTTTGTTTAAACGTTTGCGATGAGAAGAGCAGTATTGCTGAAATCAAAATCCAAGGTAATGGGAAGATGCACCATTTTGTTCAGTTGGTCCCAGCTGTCAAGAACTTTCTCTAAACTTGAATTATTGAAACATTCCATACATTGGAGGACCTTATTCAATTCTAATTTCTTAATTCTGATCTAGCGTATACAGGTTAAATATACATATTTCTGGTGGTTTGAAATGGGGAAAAAAAACAGTTTGGGCATTTTGAATGGTCTCACAAAGACAGGGCAGAACGAGATAAGTTCTTCGGCTATTGACGTAACGCCTTCGGTGGCCCAGATCCTAAAAATATTTGTAAAACAGCCTCAAAGTATGCTTTTGGAATTTGAATAATACAGTAATGTTTAGTCTATTTGGTTAGGGCTCTGTGATTGCATTTGTACGGTTCTTAACAACCGCACTTTAAAATAATCACCCACTTTTTCCCTTTCAGGCCTTGACTCCTTTCTTTTTCTGCAGACCAGTCAAACCATTGTCTTTGCGCGGCTGAAAGATATAGTCGTTACAGATGTTGATCCGAGGACAATTCATAAAAAGGTACAGTTACTAATTTGACTGCAAGTTTTGATCTCGTTCCTATGAAAGACCTGTGGTTCATCAAGGAGAAGAAGATGTCATTTGGCACACCGTACTGTAGACTTGCAGCTGCGTGGTTCGGGCTAAAGGGGATTTGGAGACCGAGTGGCTGCCTGGGTGGCGAAAATCTGTGCCGGAAATCCACTCGTTTGCTTTGAAATGATAGGATTGTACCCACCAATCGGGGAGCTAAGTAGCACCTTTTCTGACTAACAAATTTTATTAAAAGGCAGAAGCTTCCTTGAGCTGCAGCTCCCTTCTGTGATGGGAGGGGTCTCTGAAGGGGGAGGTGATGTGATGGACTTCAGTGACACTGCTGGTCCTCAGGAAGGAGGGAGCACATTCCAAGGAGGGGAGCGAGGTAAGAGAAAACACAGTCCAGAGCTGGAATGTGGGAAGACTAAGAGGTTCAGAGCAGCCTTGCCCTAGAGCCTTCCCAGGTTCTTTCCCCTGAGGTTCGGCAGAGTGGCTTTAGTCTGGCAAGACTCTGTCTATACGGTGTGAGCAAAATAAAGAACGGAAGTTTGGATGGATTGGTTCTTCGGCATTCTTGGGCTGGGCCTGACGCCTTCAGATGCATGGGGTGGCTTGACTGATGCCTGACGAAGGGAGCTGCCGCTCACCAAAGCTGGTGCCTTTTAGTAAAATTGGTTAGTCTGAAAAGGTGCTGCTACACTCCTCCTGGGTTTTAGCTACTATCGACTAGAATGGCTCTCCTATATTCTCTACCATGAGAAAAACCACGAATGCATCCAGGAGGTCCCTTCTCCCAAGGGGTTTGAAAGAACTGGCCTGCGAATCCAGTCAGAGTTGATCTTTGTCTTCCCAAAGTCCACATTAGCCTCCAGAGCCAACGAGCGCTCCGTGCACTTGCCCTTTAGAGCATTGCAAAAACGCCTTTGGGATACTGGTCCAGGAGCTGACCTAGAAACGACACCTCTAGCAAACGATGCGCTTGCTTGCCCACTTTTTAGGCGGTTTCGATAGTCGGCGATGAAGTCTTCAGTTTCAACCTGGCGTTATATCCAGAGGCGACCGAGGGAGAAGCTTACGCAGATATGTCCAAAGTGGATGGAACCGTGGCTCTTAAAATGGGGTGCATTCAGATTGTATATCTGCACAAATTCCTCACGTCACTCCTGGTAAGACTGCCAACACGGGCGTTTTTGTTCTGTTTTTCACATTGCGTGGAAGGAAGTCTTTATATCGGTACGCAAAAAACGCAGGATCTCTCTGTCGTATGCTTAACGGGAAGCTCAAAAATGTTAAGTAGCACTAAAGAATGCCCCGCTGCTCCCTCGCCCCGTTGCCGATCTGCCAACTCTTGCTTTGTTACAGGACTTTCTGAGCAACTTCCAAATGGCCACCGAGGCCCTGAGTGCGGCCACGGCACAAGCCGCTGAAAAGGCTGCCACCAGCATGAGAGACTTCGCTCAGAGGAGTTTCCGTCTCTCCGTGGACATCAACCTGAAGGCTCCGGTCATCCTCATCCCGCAGTCCTCCGTGTCTCTGAATGCCGTGGTCATCGATCTCGGGCTGATTAAAATACAAAACCAATTCAGTTTGGTGCCGGCGGAGGATTGCCCGCTCCCTCCCATCATGGATAAAATGGATGTACACCTAACACAGCTGAAGTTGTCGAGGTAAATCTGTTTTCTCTTTCCTCTTCACCAGTGAAACGCCACATTATTTTGGGAGTGTTCACTCACGTTACCCCACGATAACCGTGTTACTTTCTATAGGGCTGTCTTGCAGCAAGGGGGTTCGCAGCCGGACATTCAAATTCTGCATCCTATTAACCTGGACCTTTCTGTGAACCGCAACCTGGCCGGAATGTGGTATCACAAAATACCCATGGTAGAAGTCAGAGGGTATCTCGATACTATCAGTGTAAGTTAATTTTTCTTCCGGCGTGTGCTTGTACATTTCTCCCAGGATCCCAGTAGAGAGAAAACCGAAGATGACGAGAAACAGGCAAAGGCATTTGTCCGTTTAAACCCCCCCAGCTGGTTTTCATTCCCATTCGCCAGACGCTGCTGTGCTTTTAAAAAGCAGCTCTGGTGACTACACTGCAGCTCTATTTTTTTTTTGGGGGGGGGGGGGTCCTCCACTGTACACACGCATGAGGAATTCTTGGGTTCCAACCTCTTTAACAGCTCTTGATTAGTTCCAGTATTACGAGAGGTGCCTTTTCTGGTCTAGATCTTCGCTTTGGGGGTGTGCTGGAAAGTGCTGAACCGTCCCCCAGTAATTGGGGCCTAGGTGCCCTCTTTGAGACCATGGTGATTATTTGGGGGGGGGTAACCTTGTTACCTTGGCTTTTGCTGAGGCTACGCCCCAAAGAGGCCTCTGGGATATTGAAGGAGGTGCCTTGTCTGAGGAGGAAGGGAGGAAGAGCCACAGAGATGATTTTTAAATGAATGATGGTTATATTGCAAACAGTGGTTCACATAATGGCTTGAATAGAACCTTCACTTAGTTATGACTACAATAGAAGGATAGACACGGGAATGGGATGGTGAATGATGAAAGCCAGCGTAGCGGGACTATTAATTGCTGATGTGTGTGTGTCGGCTTTTATTTCATGTTTTACTGGACACGCGTTAAAGGTGTGGCTGTGGAAGGACTTACTGAAAAGGCAGGTGAATGTAGCTGTTTATCTGATGTGCAAGGGTAGTCCCCGTTGTTCAGTGGTGGTTCATTCGGTTTGAAGAAATGTAATTCCCCCTTGAAATGCCACTGTTTTTAGATTACCCTGAGTCAGGAGGACTTCAACGTTCTGCTCAAAGTTGTGACTGAAAACCTGGCTGAAGCAGACAAGACCGTCTCTGGTGCAGAACCAACAGCACAGATCGAAGGTAGGAAATGAGCATCTTCAGGGCCAAATGCGTCTCCCTTCCAGTCTTTGCAGTTAGAGAGTTTTTCCTGTGGGGAGTTTCCTCCTTGCTGTGCATGCTTCTGCTGGCCAAATGCTCCGCGGAGAGGAGGTCCTCAAGGCCACCAGGAAAATAAGAACTGGGTGGCTGAGTGTCCCTCCAGTCCGGCCTTTGGGACTATCCGAGAGGAATTTGCTCCAGCAATTCCCCTCTGAGCAGCAAGCGCGGCATTTGCAGAATTTCAACTGAGGAAAGAGGCACATAAGAAAGAAATCTATCGAGTTGTATTCTGCGGAGAGAAGATGGATCTGGGGAATATTTCCTCCTCTCTCAAAATACTAAAACCCGGGTTTGCCCAGCCAGGGAAGCTGAATGGGGAGAGATTCCGGGCAAATAGGAAGTCTGTTTCATGGAGTGCATAATGAAACTCTGGAATTCCCTGCCATCAAAGACAGGAGAGCCTGCCAATTTGGGCAGCTTCAAAAGAGAACTAAACAAATGGGAAATAAGGGATTAAAGCTGGGTGTGGCTGCCGGTTATGATTGACGGTTATGTCGACCTCCAGCTCCAGGGCAGTCTGCCGCTTAAGCCCGTGGTGGTGGTGGGAGTTTATTGTGTGATTAGGAGTCAATGTGCCACGTCCTGCTGTGGATTGACAACTGACAGCAGGTAGATTGCAGCAGGAAAGGTACTCTGAACCAGTTGGGCTCTTGGCCTGATTCAGGCTCATAGCTCATGTCTTAAACCGATAAAGAAGTATTGTTTTTGCAACAAGATGTAAAAACGCTTTCTTCACGTGGAAGTCTCTTGTTTTGGAATTAGCGGGCAAGGCGAAAGAAACGATGCCACCAACTGGAGCTCAGAAACCAAGCATCTCAGACGACGCCCCAAAGGAAGATAGAACCAATCTGCTGCTGAACTTTGAAATAAACAAGGTAAGAAAGCTCATGAATCTATGTCTCACTTCAATTGTTGTATTTACACCCTACTTTTTAGATTTTTTAAAAAAAAATATTGGTTCTTTCTTTGCTTGGCAGTGTAACGTTCAACTTCTGAATCAGAATGCAGAAGCAGATTGAGCCTAATTCAGACATAAGGGATCCAAGGTTTACCTGAATAAGCGCTGATTTGTTCTTCCTCCTCTGACTCCTTTCTGGCATGATACGTGTATGTGCTTTACCCAGACCAGAGGAACTGTGTCCATTATTGGTCCTGCTCTATTTACTCCCAGTGGGCTTGCAGCGTTTGTCTGGAAGGGCTTTCCCTGTCACACTAGGTGGCGGCAACAGTTGAACTTGGGAGTTCCCCTTTGCAAAGCACGTGCTGCCCTCCCGAGGGAACGTTTCAGATTTCAGTGGAGGGGTGAAGAGGGATGGGGGAGACGGTTAGTACCCCATCTTTAAAAGAATTCCATCTAGCGGGGTCTCGGAAGCGTGCCTTCTCTGCAGCAGCGCCTGCCCTCTGGAACATCCTTCCCCCAGGGGTGAGACAGGCCCCCTCACTCCTGGACTTCAGGAAAAAACTGAAAACCTGGTTTTGCCACCAAGCCTGGGACGGGAGGGGAAATAGTCATTCTTGGGGATGGCTAGCGCCCTAGAATGGATTGAGAACGGCCCTTGCGCTCTGGATTTGAGGAAGAACTGTAGCCATCTGGATTCCATTTTATTTTATTTATATCTTTTAATAATTATAACGATATTATATATTTATTTCACTTTTATTGGGATTTGTTTTGTATTTTAACTCCGATTTTATTGTAAACCGCCCAGAGTTCCCCCTTTGGGGGAAGATGGGCGGTAATATAAATTAATTAAATTAAATTAAATTAAATTAATAATTAAATTAAATATTAAATTAAATATTAAATTAAATATTAAATTAAATTAAATTAAATTAAATTAAATTAATAAATTTGCCGTGGCTCATCCTGGTTGTGGGAAACGGTGGTGGCTCCTCAGGAGTCATGAGTCAAACCCAGCTGGATGAGTCAAGGTCAGAACTTGCTGTGTTCGGATTGGATGCTCTAGAAAGTTGAGTCTAGAAATGACTTCTTCGGCATATTCATGAACCTGACTGAAATGAATTCTTGTTTTTGCCTACAACAACACACCTCTCTCCTTGAAGAGGCTTGGCAAAATGGGAAATGTAGATGGAAAACTAGAATATGGATTGGTGATGTATTTTTACGTGTCCATGCAATCTTTAAGATACCTTATTTTCCCCCTTTTAGGTTTTAGTAACGTTA
The DNA here is from genome assembly GCA_023362775.1 of Charina bottae. Taxonomy (NCBI): domain Eukaryota; kingdom Metazoa; phylum Chordata; class Lepidosauria; order Squamata; family Charinaidae; genus Charina; species Charina bottae. The sequence continues at coordinate 23,176,723 of JALMGJ010000010.1, read as the reverse complement.
ACGAAACGAGTGGAAAAGCAAAGCTTTCCTTTATACAGGCTAACAGTATTAAAACTTGGAAGTGAAGGTAGAATTAAAATGCATGATATGACTGTTACAGCATATCTTAAGAAAATCCAGATGAATTGCCTTGAATTCACTGGTAAGTCATATTTAATTTAGGATCTGACGAATGTAAATCAGATTACACACAGGTTTTTATATGACAATGTTAAGCTACAGATTGAGTTTTTCTACATATTTAAATTTTGTGGTGTGTCTTTTTATTCTCATTCATTGTGCAAAGCTGTTTTTGAATTTAGTTTTAAAGCATTTTTAAGGGTCTAGTTTCACTTGCTATTTTTCCATAAAGACTCCCATTTTCTCAATTCCTGTAATTATTTAGTGGTGGGTGGGTTTGGGTAGTTTAAAAAATACGTTAGAGAATATCTATGGCTAGAAATGTGGGACATGGTTATTCTTGTTTAATTTTGACTACAAGGGTTTTTCCCTAAAGAGAAAAACTGAATTGAGACATGATATAACTTGCTGAAATAATGATTATTGAGATGTAAATCTTTAATGCTAAAACAAGCCAGATTTACCTTCTTAGACAGGAGGACCTCATTGAACATGTGAATCATCTGTTTATACAGTATTTTGGGTGATTTCCAAGTTTCTTAAATTCTACCAACTAATCTTTTGAGGGACATTGCATCAATGAAGAAATTGCCACCTTTACTATATTAATCAACTTCTCCTTGCTCAGTGAATCTTTTGGCAATGAGTGGCTTACAACTGTTTCAACATGAATTGTATTGTTTCTACAGATTCCAAAGGAGATCCATTAAATATTATTAGTTCTTCAGATGAATCTGGCAAGCATCTTCTCAAGATGGAATTTGTTAAGGTTGAGCCCTTATTTTAAACTAAAAATTATGGTGGGGTATTTGGAGTCGATGTTTAAAATAAAAAAGCCAATGTATTTTATATGGAGGATCAAAGTGGAATAATGCAAATTAATACACGTTACAAAAGACTGAATTGAATCTTAGTTGCTAGTAGTCATCAGATTGAGGTTTCTGCTAGAAGGCTGGGCAGTGTTGGTCTTTCCCTTTTGACCAGTCAGTTCTATAGTGAGGTGGACTCGTATGCCTAAGACACATCTTCCTTTCTCCTTTTCTTTCTTGTCCTCCAGTCCTGGGAATTGAATGCTACCCCTGAGGCACTTCTAGGGGTAACATGGCACGGGCCTTACTCTGCTGAGATAGTGGTTGGCAAAAAAAGTTAAGATATTTGAAACCAGGGCTGCCTGCAGGATATAGTAAAAAATGTCAAGCTGGTGGCCGCAATGGTAGGATTGAACCAGGAGGAGCTTTGATTGTACTGTTGTGTCTGCCATCTTGACTTTTTTGACCAGGCACCCCTTTTTGAGCTTAACAGTTTGCTTGAGCATGTGTATGCTTTGATATTGCTTCACCATTTGCAGTAAACTGAAATTTTGATTTTCACTTAGGCTGATGTAGATGGTCCTCACTTTGAAACGGTTTACAATAAAACAAAGCAATTGTTGAATGTAAGTACTAAAACATATTGCTATGTTAGCTACCGAACTTAGAGTGGTCTTGGTGTCATTTTGAGAACAACTATTAGTTTAACTAAAAAATATTTAAGATTCTATTTGGGTTTTTTTTTTAAGCAAACTAACTTCCATTTATCCTACATAGGCTGAAGGGCATTTTTTAATAATAGAAATGATAAAAACTTGCTTTCAGATGAGATGGTAGAGTCCCCCTGATTTATTTTCTTCCTTTTTTCAGGTATCCTTTTCTTCAGTAGACTTACTTTTGCACACCGAGGCCTTGCTTTCTATCATGAATTTTTTCACCTATGCCTCCAGTGGTCTTACACCAGCTGATAAGGGGACTGATGTAAAGGAACAGTTGGAGGAGCCCAAAATAGCTGGTGCAAAATCAGGTATCGGAGGGTTGTTCTCTCTCTTGCTCCCTTTGTGGATCCTTTTTGATGATGATAAGCCAAGGTGGTTCATTAATTTAAGAAGCACTTTGAATTTTCAAGTTTCTTTGCATGGTTTTGAAACGGCAGGAGTGGGGGGCAGTGGGGGACAGCAAGGAAGAAAAGCTGGCGTGGTGAAACGGAGAAGGAGGCCAAAGAGCGTTGGTATGTTCACCAGTACAAGACAGGGAGGAAGGTGAAGATGAAGAGTTAGGAGCACTTCTGGGGAGGAACGCCTAACGAGCTGACAGATGTCTTGTTCTTCCGCAGTTGCTACTACTGCAGCCGGCGGTGATGTGTTTGACTTGAAGCTCACTGCCCAACTGAATGCCTTTAACATTTTGGTCTGTGATCAGAAAGCTAACACTGCAGATATCCGAATACAAGGTAAGTGCGTTTGAAATAATGCACAAGAATTCAGAAAAAAATCAGCTCCCTCCCCCCAGTTATTTAGCCCCTGCTATTGCTGTAGGATTGAATTCTTCTGGTTCAATCCTTGGGTCAAATATTTTGCCTACAGCAGCCAGAGAGGACTGCTAGTTAAGGGATAAGTGTAAATCCTTTAAGAAAAATCCCTGCGTCCAAACTTTTATCAAAAGTTGAATGCCTCCGCCTTTGTCTTGTCGTTCTTTCTCTCTAGGCATGGAGGCCTGCGTGTTTACGACAACGAAGCACACCGAAGTTTTTGCCAGGCTTCGGGATTTCATAATCACAAACGTTGATCCGGAAACTGTTCATAAAAAGGTGACCCTGGAATTGGGGCTGCCAAAATGAGCCTCATGAACAAATTCGGAAGAGTTAAGAACAGAACAGAAGAGGAGGGCAGAGGGAAAATGGCCCATCTTGAAAGTGTCGAGGAAGTGCAGGATTGCCTGCTCTTGCCTGCTCACCCTTTGCCTCTTCCTTGTGAGGTGGAGACCCTGGACTGCAGGACAGGGCGGGGGGCCAGGTGGAGCTGGGAGCTTGCGAGGGGCAGGGGCTGAAGCTAAACCAGGAGGGGAAAACAGGCGCCCCCCTTTTCCAATTAAAGATCAGTCCTATTGGCTTTTAATTAATGCTCACTAAAATTAGTACGTGTGCCTTTTTAAGGTCATAAGACCTTTATCCTACACCCTAGGGACCTTTTTTCTTACTAAAGGATGGAGTAGACTAGACAATGATGGATGATATCAGAGAGATCTACCCGATCCTAATCACGGTAAATACGATCTTTGCAGACCGTCTCGATAGTGGGAGACGAAGTCTTCCGGTTCACGATGTCGCTTTATTCCGATGCCACAGAGGGAGACGCTTATACGGATATGTCCAAGGTGGATGGTAAAATGTCTCTGAAGGTGGGCTGCGTTCAGATCGTTTACGTGCATAAATTCTTCATGTCGCTTCTGGTAAGAGAGCTTGATCTTTCTGTCGACTTACATTATCCTTTTCAAACGTCGTTTAGGAGTTTGATTTGCTGGGGCAAGATCCCAATCTCCTCACAAATGACAGAAAAGAATAAAATCGGTTCCAGCGCGGTCCAGGCCCATCGCGGGGTGCAGAGCTTGGTCATTACTCCAAATTCTTCTTCCTTTACATGGTGACACTTGGGAATGCGGCTGTTAGTTGGTGGAGCTCAGACAATAATGCTTGTTTCGCTTTTTCTTTAAAAAAAAATACTGGCTACAAACTCACCTGTTGGATCCATTTGTCCCTGTCCTCCTTGAGTCGCTTTGAACTTACAGTGGCCCTGATTCACGAGGCTGCGTAATTCTGTCTTTGCTCAGCATTTCCTAAACCACTTCCAAACCGCGAAGGAGGCCCTGAGCGCTGCCACGGTTCAAGCCGCAGAAAAGGCTGCTTCCAGCATGAAGGACTTTGCTGAAAAGAGCTTTCGCCTCTCGATGGACATCAACCTGAAAGCTCCAGTGATCGTGATCCCTCAGTCTTCCGTGTCCAGCAATGTCCTGATAGCCGATCTTGGCTTAATCAGAGTTTGGAATGAATTCACTCTGGTCTCTGGGGAAGAGAGCACGCCACCTCCGGTGATTGACAAGATGGATATACAGCTCACCCAGTTAAAGATCTCCAGGTATAAATGCTGCTAACCTCTTTCTCCTTGAGGTTAAGGTTCACGGATCGAGGACTGCCTAGTGCAGATTTTTGTTGGAAGTTGCCGTGTGGTTTCTCCTGGCAGGGTGGGCAGTTTTCTGCAGCAGAGAGGCCGTTCCTTGAAGAGGACGCTGCACGGCTTTGTGGTGGCTCTCTGGAGCATGGCAAAGAGCTTCAGGTGGCTCACTCTGCATTTGGTGATCAATGCAAGCGTGAACCACAGCAAGTTGCTGTCCTAAGCAAGCCATATTGTTTTGTTTTTTTCTTTCATCGGACACGGGAAGGATTTCGGGAGGGCTTAGTCGGGATGTGGCACCTGAGCTGAGCTGAGCTGAACTGTGCTGGGGCAGGGTGGCCTGTTTGACTAGCGGCCCTCGCAGCTTCACTCCAAATCAGGCAACGGAAATGACTCGGGCGTCTGTTGAAAGTGTCTGACGAACCAGAGCAGCCTTTCGCCAGTGAACCTGCATGGAAACGCCCCTGCGGAGGGGTTTGCATTGCTGTGAAAAGATCCATTCAGAAATAAGCAGAGGACCTTCTACTGAAGCCCCTAAACCTAGCAGGAAAGAAACGGGCAGACCCTGCCAAGCTCTCCTGCCTACAATAACTTAGGATTACGTGCAGCGGAAACAGATTATAAAAGAAGGGAGCGGGCCTTCCATACCGTGAGACGCCCATTTCCAAGGAGGCGAGCTTTAGACCGGGACGGGCTATTCCGGTGACGTCATGGGCTGCCGGCAGGAGGGGCCGGTTTACTCGAAGGGCCACCTGGTGAGTCACCATCTGTCCCCCTTTCATTTGCAGGACCACAGTAGGCAGCAGTCCTCAGCCAGACATTGAAATTTTGCAGCCAGTCAATCTACAGTTGTCGGTCCAGAGGAATTTAGCCTCAGCGTGGTATCCACAAATTCCAGGGATTGCCGTCCAAGGAGACTTGAAGGCCATGCTGGTAAGGTCATGAAACGTTGTGAGAGCCACGACCCCTGGGGAGACAAGCTATGGATCATAATTATAACTTGGGTTATGAGGCATTGGCCTACTAAAGGTTACACTGCTTTTGCCATGAAAGGGGCTTTGATTTTCCCAGTTAGGCTTATCTCCACTCACAAGTTGAAGCTGTTTTACGCAAGATTTTTTTTCTTCTGTGTGGAAGCATTCCAGCCTGTTTTGAACACATGCAAGATTGGTCTTTTCTGTTTGCACCTGTTTGTAAAAAACAACAACAACACGGGTCGTGTTGCCAGAGGAAAGCAGTTTAATAATGGATCATACCCTTTGCAGATCTCAATCAGTCAAGATGACTTGACTTTGCTCATGAAAATTTTGCTAGAGAATCTCAGTGAAGCCGCTGCGGATCCAAAAGTTACGCATTCAACCTTACCAGAAGCTCAGAAATTTGAAAAGCACAAGCGTGAAACTGTGGCTGATCTTGATGAAGGTACGTCTTTTCCCTTGAGTAATGGAAGGTTAAGCCAGGCAACCTTTAAGCATTGGAGAATAATTCCTGTCAGTTGTGTGGATAAGTACAGCACTCAGCAGAGAGGGCTGCAGAGGGGCTGCAAAAAAGTCAAGATGGTGACCATGACTGATCAAAGCCACCAATTTGACTTTTTTAAAACTCTCCCAGCATGGTCATGTCTGGCACTTGGTTGCAAGATGCATTCTATGCCAAAGAACGCTGGGTCTTAATACCAGAAGCAAGCATTTTCTTTTTGTTGAATTGATTTCTGCTGATATTTAATCTAGTTTAAAAAAAGTGCTAGAAGCAAGTATCTGCATCTGGTTATTATTTCTATTTTTTTTTAGTGAAAAAGCAAGGATACAACTACTTAGCATATGATGCAATAATATACTGGGCATCAGTTGGAAGAAAAAATATTTCTTATTTCAGATGCAGTCCTGTGCATGCTTACCAAGGGAATAAGTGTAGCTAAATAGTATATGCCAAGTTGTCTATGAAGGTTCTCAGTCATCCAGGTGGAATTGTCTGTAGCTTGAATCATGTCAACTGGATTTCTATTTTCTCAGTGGAAATGTTTCGCTCCTTATCCAAGGAGCTTCTTCAGTCTGAGCAAAGTTGGTAAGGGAATCCTAAATATGTTTCTAGGTAGCTGTGTGACCTTACACCTGGGGCTAGGTCATGGTTATATTGAGATGTTATTAAAAGGACTTAAAATAACATCTCAATATAACCATGACCTAGCCCCAGGTGTAAGGTCACACAGCTACCTAGAAACATATTTAGGATTCCCTTACCAACTTTGCTCAGACTGAAGAAGCTCCTTGGATAAGGAGCGAAACGTTTCCACTGAGAAAATAGAAATCCAGTTGACATGATTCAAGCTACAGACATATATGCCAAGTTGTAAAATATATAAGAATCAAACAGCGAAAGAAGTATAAGTCTGCAATGAAAATGTTTCATACGCAATATTTCATTCCCACAGTTTTCACGGCTTCAAAATTTCTAGAGATGTTTACATCACTGTATTCTATTGTGATTTATTAAATAAGATTTTATGCTGGTCTTTGGCCGTAATAAAGTTTTTGTTTGTGAAATAAGATCAAATAGGGTTGCCTCTAAATTGAAGATAATGGTCTCATAGGAATTAAATGAGTATCGGTCCTCAGACAGCTGGAAGTCATTATTGCTTTTAAACACCTTTCTTCTTTCTCAATCCTCCAGGAACTCCTGAGGTTTCTGGAGAGGAAGGACTTGGTGACGCTCAGCCTAAGAAAAGTGTGGCTGTGATGTTTCATTTTAACTTTGAATCTCTTTCCATTGTTCTCTACAATACTGACGAGAGCCAGGTTTGTGACAATGTTCTGGAAAGGCAGTTTCCTGGGGACCCCTAGATAGAGCATTAATAAAATAGCATGCAAACTGGATCAGCGTGGTCCAAAAAGTGGAGAGTTTGTAGCCAAAACGTGTGAAGATTTATCTTTGAGTTTGGTATCCCCTTGGGTGTGCCCCTTCATACATGCACACACCCATTGTTCATCATCGGGTATTTTTTGGGTTTTCTCCATTGACTAACTTGGGCATGATGATATCAAAGTCTTAAGAAATTTGTTTGGAGAGATCTCTTCTTTGAAAATTGAGTTTTGTGGTTTTAATACAAAAAGTTGTCCTTCCATGGCTCTTTCTCTCCTCAAATAGATAGCCCAAACCAAGATTGATGGAGAAGTGTCAAATCTGCAAGCTGTGAGAGTAATCTCTTTATCTTGGCCCTTTTTATATGTTGTAGAAATCTCAGCTTTCGCGTCACAATAGCCACTTACGTCTCGGAGAACTCCGGCTGCATTTTATGAGATCATCAGGACAAATGTTTTCAGACGGCTCTATAGATATCGGTACTAAGATGGAAACATGCACATTGGATGATCTCAGAGAAGGGATACAGAGAGCGACTTCCAGGTTAGCTGTCTAGCAGTCGTTTGAAAACACTGCGTCTCTGCCATGCGTACCACAGGTACTTTGCTTAACACACACACACCATCCATTGGCGTTCTCCTAAGGCTTTACTGTCCAAGAACAGAATACAAGGGGAGAGAAGTGGATGTGCAAATGAAGACCAGTTTGTAAATGCCATAATAATGCTAATAGTGCATATATCAAACCAGGAGGCCGTGAGTTCTAGTCCCGCCTTAGGCACGAAAGCTGGCTGGGTGACCTTGGGCCAGTCCCTCCCTCTCAGCGCAACTCACCTCACAGGGTTGTTGTTGGGAAAATAGGAGGAAGGAGTATTAGGTATGTTTGCCGCCTTGAGTTATTTATAAAAATAATAAAGGCGGGATAATAAATAAGTAAATATAATTGGTCAGCTATTAAAAATCTACATTTTGTAAAGAACATGGAATTTGGTGGAAGGTCTGTTGAATCTGATGCCTTGCAGATGGTGGCCTTCTGACTAGAAATTCCAGGAATCCTAGCCTCGGTGTAATTGGAGGGTGCAAACTGGATTAATCTGTTACAATTTTGTTCTATAAACGCAACCACCTCTTCTATGAATGCATTTCTTTTTCAGAATGCTCGCTAAAAAGGATGGCAAAGCTGGTAGTGTCATGATTGACATCAGCTACAAGCAAGATAAAAATGGGAGTGAAATTGTATCTGTCCTGGATCAACTGTATCTGTGTGCCAGCATGGAGTTCTTACTGACCGTGGCAGATTTCTTCGTTAAATCTGTGCCCGCAGCCTCTCCAGCAGAAAGACCGGCCCAGTTTCCATTAAAGCATGCTTCCCAGGGGAAGCCCAAGCCTGAAAAAGGTCAGCAGGCAGAAGGAGTCCCGCGCGTCCACTTCGAATATCAATAATCCTTAATCACTGGGCAGTTTTGCGTTCTAAGGCCACTTTATTTTCAGTTTATGTTGGATGGTGCCTTGAGAGTTTGTGTGATCCGAAGATTATCCGGAATACTGATAGCTCTTGACAATGTCTCTGGAAAGTTAAATACAGGTAGTCTTCGCTTAACGACCACAATTGGGACTGGAATTTCGGTTGCTAAGCGAAGCAGTCATTAAGCGAATCTGACCTGATTTTACGACCTTTATGTGGCTGTCATTAAGGAAATCACTGCAGACGTTAAAGTGAGCCACATGGATGTTAAGCGAATCAGGTGGTTCCCCATTGATTTTGCTTGCCAGAAGCTGGCTGGGAAGGTTGAAAATGGTGATCATGCGACTGCAGGACGCTGCAATGGTCATAAATGTGAACTGGTTGCCGAGAGCCCAAATCGTGATCACGTGACCGTGGGGAATGCTGCGATGGTCGTAAGTGCGAGGACCGGTCGCAAGTAGGTTTTTTCAGCACCGTTGTAAGTCCGAACCATCACTAAACGAATGGTTGTTAAGCGAGGACTACCTGTAGGTGATAATCAAATGCTGAGGATATTTTCAAAAGTAGTTTGTAAGTTGGCATCTCCTATAAAGGGATATGGGGGACAGAAGTCAGTCCTAGGAATTTTAAAATGCTCTTTTTCATGACTAAAGTGTTGAGTTCCTCAGGGAGTGTGTGTTTGTGTGTACGTGCACATGTACGTGTTTACCTACTTTCTGATCAATATAATAAGAGTGAAGCTTTTGCCTCTCCGTTGGATTCAGCAATTGTGTGACAAGAGGCCACTTGTAAAATACTTCCTCCGTTTCTTTCGTCCCCTGAAGGGGGTCAGATCTCAAGGTCCTGCTGAGGACAACATTCTTGCAGTGCTGCTCTCCCAGTTGCGCCGTCTTTAGAGCAAAGATACCAAGGCAGTGACTTGAGCCCAGGATTGTTGTATTTTCTATAGTCATGATGATGATGGTGTATGTTATTACTATGGTCTGATAGCTGATTCATAGATCAGTAAACTTAAACTTTTATAGCTGCAGCTCTGCGATCGAAGGTGTCAGTGATAGCACACATCTTGGATCCAGAAATTGTGTTCGTTGCCAACTTGACAAAGGCCGATGCTCCTGCCTTGGCGGCTTCGTTCCAGTGCAGTTTCATGCTGTCGGGTGGCTCCGAGGCACAGCAGATGACCGCTCGGGTCCTTGACCTCAAGGTGCTGGCCTGCCCGTTCCTCCAGGGGAGAGCAAAGAAGGACGTCACCACGGTGAGACCCTTGCTGGGACGCTGTCAGGGAGATAACTGGTGAAGGATGAGGGGGCTCCCTCCAGGGGGATAAACGCATGCGCAGTACGGAATCGCTCTGCTTTCATCGTAAGAGGCTGAGGGCGGCGCCGCCCTAGTTTCTTGGGCCCTTTCTCTGAGCATCACTAGTTCATTTCAGTTTAGCTGGATTCTGTCTAGCAGAGTGGAACAATAAAACACTAGAGCCTGTACACCAAGTCTCAGCGTGTTCCTTCACTCGAAGGCAGGACAGATGCACACCTTTGTACATATTAAGGAAGTTGACCTTTTTCCTGAAAATAGAAAGGTTGCATTGACCACAATATTTTGCTTGTGTTCTTTTAAGGTGGTGCAACCATGCTCTTTAGCTGTGGAAGCCACGATGGATACGTCCAGAGTGCAAAGCGTGGATATGATCATGGACACATTGATTGTGAAAGTTAGTAGCAAATCGCATTCTGTCGCCCTGATGCATCGGTGTATTCCTAGAGAAAAGTCTCTGGCTGAGTTCAGATCTACAGCGTGTAGGGTAGATAATCTAGTATTCCATGCCTTCCTCTTTTGGACATTTTAAACATTTTAAATGTTTAAATGTTTAAACATTTTGGACATTTTAAAAGGCTGTGTGCTAGTAAGACAGAGTGCCTGCAAAGGAAGGTTACCTCTCTTGGTGACAATGCAGCCTTCCGGTCATCCATAGGAAAAATACTGGCTTGATTTCATCAGGAGTAATCTTACCACCCCTCTGAAAATATCCCCACATATAAAATAGTGGCTCTTCATCAGAGGCTGACACGTGGGCGGCCCTTGATTTAAATCAGCTTTTGACTGTGTAGGCAGGATTACGGGGTTTAAATGCAAACACATTTGCAAAGTGGTAGGAAGCCTATCCAAGTTTACCTAGCAACTGTCTACAACAGTGTTGTGCTGGCTGGGGAATTCTGGGAGTTGAGGTCCATACCTCTTAAAGTTGCCAAGTCCGAAGAACACCGGTCTACAATTAGTACACCTATTGAAAGTGCATACTTCAGCTCTGATATCCTTTTTTTTTTTAGGTTTCCCCTATAATTCTCAACACTGTAATGACTATCCTGGCTGCCATGAAGCCACAGGCAAAGGAGGAAAACTCCGGAGGGACGGCTTGTCATCCTGAGGACCTCTGGAGCGTCAAATCAGTTGACCAGTGCCAGAACTGGTTCCTGGGCGTCGACATGGCCACCGAAGCCACCGAAACCTTCCTAGCCAGCGAGCAGCATGAAAAAAAGGAACGCTTTGAGATGGAGGTGAAATCGGTTCAGATCACCCTGGAGTGTGGCTTGGGACATCGTACCGTTCCTTTATTACTAGCAGAATCTGCCTTTTCTGGAACCATGAAAAATTGGTCGTCTCTCATGACAGCCAGAGCTGATATGACGCTGGAGGTATGTAAATAGGGACGATGGCTTTGTATTTGGACATCCCTCTTTTAAAAGGCTTTGTTGCTAGGAGCAGCAATCCCTTGAACTTGTAATAGGTTTCCATGATTCTTGAGTTGGGTTTTGTTGATCAGAAAGAGAGAGATACATGGATTTCAGCTTTGTGTTCAATACTGCATTCCAGGTGCATTATTACAATGAAACACATGCTCTCTGGGAGCCACTCATAGAACAAGTGGACAGAGGAGGACATCGGTGGAACTTAAAGTTGGAAGTAAACAAACATTCCATTTAAAGTTTCTGTTGAGCCATTTGTTTTCTGTGTATTTTAAAAATGCGAAGTGTATTTTTACCACGCTCTGGGGAAATTGGTGGTCTGGAACTTCATCATGCAGTGGTAGAGCCTCGTTTGATTTCCTTGTTTCAGCTTGTCCTCTGCCACGTAGATGGAACAGCCTTTCAGGACCAGTTACAGAATCAATATTAATCCAATGCAATATTGTTTTCTCTAATGATCGAATAGCTGAAGAATATGTATTATGTTTCATTCTAAAAAACTATGTATTAAATGCATTAGGAATTTCTAAAGTAAGAATTTTGTTTTTTTTAAATTCATGTTTGCCACATCTTGTCTCTTAAAGCGTATCTATAACGTTAAAGGAACCCTTTATCTGTGTTCGTAGTTCTTAATTTTATTTTTGGGAAATAAGAGAGTTAATAATTTGGGTGTAATGCTGTAAGGGGCGTGGTGGCTCAGTGGGTAAGACGCCAGGCTTGTCGATCGGAAGATCGCAAGTTCAGAGGTTCGAATCCCTAGCCCTGCGTGCGGAGTGAGCTCCCGCACTCGCCCCAGCTCTTGCCAACTTAGCAATTCGAAAGCATGCAAATACAAGTAGATAAATAGGTACCACTTTGGTGGGATGGTAACAGCGTTCCACGCGCGTCATGCTGGCCACATGACCATGGAAGCGTCTTCGGACAGCGCTGGCTCTTCGGCTAAGAAACGGAGATGAGCACCATTTAGAGTCGGACACCACTGCACAAATGTGCGGGGGGAACCTTTACCTTTTTAATGCTGCCTTTATTCTAGACATTCATAGGCCAAAGGACAAATTACTGTCCAAGTCAAACCTGGCAGGCCAAATTGGGCCTTCGCCGTGATTCAGATGGGCATGTATTTGACTCCCTCCTTTTCCTTTTTAGATGAAGACAAACCCTGAACAGGACAGAGGTCTGTTGCCAGGAGATGACTTTATTGTCCTACCTGAACCACAACGAATGATCAGCATCTCGTCAAAAGATACCATGAATATAACAATATCCAAATGTTGCCTGACTGTCCTTAATAATCTAGCCAAGGTAACTCCTGTGATCAAAGGGGGTAACAATCAGGCCAGCTCTTCTTGCACTCATACCTCACAGTGGCATTATATTTCTGCTTTGACGACTCAGTTTGCAAGCTGGAGATAACCTTGGTCTCTTGAGGAAGCATCATCCTTTCCCTGTATAGCAATCACACAACATGTTATTCATCCATAGTACAGTAAACTTGAAATTCAGGTCCTAGAGTTAAATCTAATCACATCTAATAGTATTATCGTAATGGTTGATTAACGGTGCTCCAACTTGGTTGGCCTAGCTGTTGGTAAAAGAGGGACATGGCACAGACGATCCTGCGGTGGCATTTTTTCCTAACACGCCATAATTTTAGATTTGGTGAAGGGCCCATTTTCTGTAGCAGCGATTGATTAGTTGAACGTGTACATTAGATGACATACCCGAAAGAACCCTTTCCCCTCACGCAGTTCAGATAGACTTCTTCAAATGTTGGAGGGCGTTTTAATGTCTTTAATTGGTATTGCATCACAGTTCTTAATGTAAACATTGGCTTTATTTTTAGGGCTTTTCAGAAGGAGCTGCTTCTACTTACGACTGTGCTTTGAAAGACAGGGCGCCCTTTACTGTCAGAAACGCTTTGGGAATTCCTCTCAGAGTTCACGCCTGCAGAAGCCTCCAGGCTGTTGGATTACCTAAAAGTGATAACTTTCACGATATAGGAGTTGGTCAGAGCTTAGAACTGGAGTATGCTACCTCGGACTCGCCGAACCGAGGAAAGCTCAGCATCTTACATCGCCAAGACAGTTCTCTGTTAACACTGAGCTTTGGTAAGGTGAAAGAAAGTGTTTGGAAAAGTTTCTAAATGACCAAGAATGATTTCCAGACAAGGACTTTTAAAAACTCCTCTTTTTGAGATTAGCAAGGGTTACCTTACTGCAGGGTTTCTCAACCTTGGGAACTTTAAGATGTGTGGCCTTCAACTCCCAGAGTTCCCTAGCCATCACATGCTGGCTGGGGAATTCTGGGAGTTGAAGTCCACCCATCTTAAAGTGGCCAAGGTTGAGAAACCCTGCCTTATTGTCTTCCATTGATTGAAGAAGTTGAAATTTACTTAGGTGGAGGAACATTTGAACTCTCATATCGTACCTTTTTCCCCCCAGAATAAGCCTTTTAATTATTGTTTAATTATAATAATTATCAAGACTAGCTTGGATTTTGAAGTTTTTCCATTCTCCCTTGCATTTGGAATTATTCCAGCCATTCAGAAAAAGTACCGTGTGTTATCTTGGGAGGCCTTTTGGAGAAAGGATGCTCTTGTACATAAAAGCAAAAAATTATCCACAGGGTGAAATATTAGTATTTTAGGTATAAAGCTGCATTTAGGACTCTCCTCCTCGAGAGGTTTATTGTTCACTGGCAGGGAATTTTTGACTAATTTTTTTTCATTACTTAGTTGCGTGGTCTACCACAGTTCTGTGACAAGAAATATTTTATTTTCCTTGTAAGCAGATGAAGTTACATACAGCAGCTGTAAGTTTCTGGAACTGAGGAATAATTGCTTGAATTATAGTTGAGTTGTAGATTGTTGTTGGGTTTTTTTGTAAGAAAAAAAGGTGAAGGAATAACATAATCAGACGTTGTTTTGATGTAAAACAGGACCTGAAGGATACAGCGAGGTGGCAGGCGTTCCCATAGCAAAGCCAGGGAGAAGACTGCACAGCGTAAGAGAGCCTCAGAGCAATTCCTCCCATACGGTCGTTGTGCAGATCGATGCAGAAGAAGGAAACAAAGCGATCACGCTGCGCTCCCCTCTCCAGGTAAATCACGGTGTTCTGAGCCTGCCTGTAAAGGCCTTGTGCACGTCAAGCGTGCTGTGAAAACTCCAGTAAGTTGTGCTTTCCTGCAGCATTGATCCCGTATGCCAGGGCTTTCCAAAGTGCCGCCACTGGTGACACCAGTGGCGGCGGCAGCGCGCGCACGGCGGCGTGGGGTGTGCGGTGGCGTGCGCGCGGACAGTGGCGGCACGGGGGAGCGTGCGGCGACGCGCGCACAGCGGCAGCTCGGGGGGGCGTGCGGCAGTGGCAGCGGCGGCACCCTCCGCTAAAACGCGGAAGCACTGATCCCGCGCTGCTGCCGTGCACACGCGCGCCGCCGCTTCTGGCACACTTTTGTGTCGCGACACACAGTTTGGAAAGCTCTGCCGTATGCGAAAGCATTTAACTCTCCTGACTTCAGCGTAGAGTAGCCCCATTTTTTGCAGCCTCTGACATCAGTTTGGAAAAAGTTTATGTCTCCGAGACCATGCATGTGTCAAAAGTCAGATTACGGAGGTAATATTTCCAGATTTGTGGAGCACTTGAGACACTACATATATGCTGCATTTTGTTGTTTATGCATCCTTTCCTGTTCATGGCAGTGCATGGAAGGTCAGACAAGTGCTTAACCTGAGAAGTTTCCAATTTAGAAAGGAGACACGAGAGCAGGGTTTCTCAACACCAACACCAACTAGCAGTCAGAAGACACGATGAAAACTCCTTACTCTCACAACACACGGACAGATTCAACCAAAGTTTCAACTGGGAAACTGTGAGCATCCTAGACCAAGCTAAATCCAAAAATGTTAGGGAATTCCTGGAAGCTTGGCACTGGACAAATCAGCCATCAGTAGACACAGAGATAAACCACATTCACACACCATTCAAAAGAGTAAAAAGGCTAAGAAAGAACAGAAGACCCCTCCAGCAGCCTACACCCAGACAAGCAGGGATTAACACCAGACAAACAATCCAGCAGACAAACAATACCCTAATCAAGGAGCTACCAAGGAGAAAACCCCACCCCACCAACACTAGCAAGGCAAGCTGCTGTATATAAGCAGAGAGCAAACCCCACCCTCCCTCGCACTGACGATGTTACCTAGTCAGGTAACGAAACGTCTGCAAGCAAACAACCAAGCTCTGAGAGCAGCAAGGACTCCACAGTTCAACCCTGAGCTACAGAGATTCTCTTCTATTGGAACCATTAATTTGTTCACGGTGCAGTAAAATATTGCCATTTTCCATTTCAGATTAAGAACCACTTCTCTGTCCCATTTGTAATCTACAAATTTGTTAGGGATGTTAAACAGTTGAAGCCTATAGGTGTGTCTATGCCGGAAGAGGAATTTCACGTTCCGTTAGATTCATATAGGTAAGTATTTCACTTGTTCAGACACTTAAGCACTTTTACTTTTTGCAAAGCATTCCAAGGCTTTGGGCCCTTTTTCAATGCCTTCTGCTTTTTCTGTGATTGGGTTATCAGATGTCAACTGTTTGTTCAGCCAGCGGGGGTCTTGAAAGACCAGTTTGAACCATCCACAACCTACATATCTTGGCAAGAAGAGCTGCACAGGAGTAGTGAAGTTAAATGTCTGCTTCAGTGCCCAGCCACCGAAGTCAATTTCCTGCCACTAATAGTGAAAGCCACTGCTGTGCCCGATGACCTGAACTTTATTGCAACTCAGAAGGAGAACTGGGAGCCGGCCTACATCATTCATTTCTATCCCACGCTGACTGTGCGGAATCTTCTGCCGTACTCCTTGCGATACCTGCTTGAGGTATGTTGGTCAGCAGGGGCTGTGATGTAACTTGAAAAGGCCCAGGTGATTTCAGCATTCAATACATTTCTTCCTCTTTTTTTTTTTGGCAACGTATCAAAGTTTGTTGTTCTCCCACAAATCTTTGCTTACTGATACTTTAATTTTGCCCTAAATGCCTTTAGCACTTTCTATCCTTTTGTCTTGGAAATGAATAGGGTGATGATTGTTACAAGCATTTTAAAAATGTCTTCTTATGGTGATGAATTGGAGAGCATATTAACTTCCCTTTTTTTAAAAAAAAAATGCCCCAAGTTCAGTCTGTTCAAGGATAAAATTAGTACCTCTGGCAGTCTGGGTTGGTGAGCAAGAGGGAATTAATGGGCAGTTGTGCCCGAGGCAACTGTAGACCGTCTAGTTGAACTGAAGCATCTCAACTAGGATCTGGGCCACATTCTTGAAGTTGTGCTATGATGGATGATGCCCTGCTTCCAATTATTTGTTACTGTTTGTTTTTCATACTTAGCCTGGAAAAATTACAATCATGTTTACTTCCCTACAGTAGTAAACAGATAGTGTCCTCAAGTTGTTTTTATAATATTTAATTGTTCTCTGCAAACATCAGGGGGTTTAATTTTGTCTCAGTGTCCCAAGAATTGCCTTCAGCCCACGTCAGTGCTGCTTGTATATCTTCTCATGCTCTTACAGTCTTTATTGCTATTTTCAGGGAACAGCAGAGGCCCATGAGCTACAAGAAGGAAGCACTGCTGATGTTCTTCACTCAAGAATCAATGGGGAAATCATGGAGCTGGTCCTGATAAAATATCAGGGTAAAAACTGGAACGGGCACTTTCATGTCTGTGACACGCTGCCAGAGTTTTTCCCAGTATGCTTCACGTCACATTCCACAGACGTAGCTACGGTGGACGTATATATTCACGTCAGGAAAGTCAGCACCCACACGATCCTCTCTGTGTATAGTCCTTACTGGATCATCAATAAGACTTCCCGTGTTCTCCAGTACCGCGCTGAGGATGTTCATGTAAAACACCCAGCAGACTTTCGGGACACCATCTTATTCTCCTTCAAGAGAAAAAACATTTTCAGTAAAAACAAGGTATGAGGTCAGGCTTCTGTTTAACTTGCCTAAAGAAGTGAGCTATGTAACTTTGGTGATTTTTATTAATAGCGTGTTTTGCAATTTGGAAAGGTTGTGCTCAACCTGCTTATAAAAATTGCCTGTTTTATTTGGCTAATAGCCCACTGTTTTTGAGGAAGCTAAAATATATTTAATCAGCTTGGTATTGATTTGTCCTCTAGACTGTGCTGGACTAAATGTTTCCTAATTAATTTTATGGCTTAATTTTTTTGTTTGTTTTTACTGATTTGCACTTTACTGCAGATTTCCCATCATTTTTCTTAATTGGAAATGAGCAATTTGAATGAATGGATCTCAATTTTCTCTGTTTATGCCTGCAGCTATCCAAGTATGGATCAAACTCTCTCTCAACATTGCCACCTCAGCAGTGAAATAAAGTTTTTGTCTCCAGCTTTTCAGGTGGTCAAGAAAGTGCGAGATCTGATTTCTTGCCATTTTCCACACTTACCTTCCTAACACCACAGTCCCCACTTGTGGCTTATTGCTGGAAACCTGAAGCATAATTGCAGCTCCTTGATATTAGGAGTGGACGTTACTGATCTTAATTTTATAACACCCTTCTTTTAATATCATCTCCCACTTGGATTTTATAATTATGTATTATATTAAGTGTATTAATTGTTGGTTTTTTATTGTATATTTTATATTTTAATTAATCTATTCTATTGTAAACCGCCCAGAGTTCCCCGTTGGGGGAGATGGGCGGTTATATAAATTAAATAAATAAATAAATAAATCTTCAGAAACAGACTCATGGCGTGTTTCCTCTGCCCCAAATCCCTTTCAATCTAGATCCAGCTGAGCATCTCAACCAGCACGTGGTCGAACGGTTTCTCCCTGGATACCGTAGGAAGCTCTGGATGCGTGAAGTGCCCAGCCGGCAACATGGACTTTCTGGTAACATGTCGATGAAGGTTCTCAGACATCCAGGTGGAATTGTCTGTAGGTTGAATCATGTCAACTGGATTTCTATTTTCTCAGTGGAAATGTTTCGCTCCTTAACCAAGAAGCTTCTTCAGACTGAAGAAGCTTCTTGGATAAGGAGCGAAACATTTCCACTGAGAAAATAGAAATCCAGTTGACATGATTCAAGCTACAGACTTTCTGGTAACGTTTGATTTCTACACTTGCTTCCTGCTTTGACTAATTGCTGTTGTTTGTACTAGCCGTAGGTAACAAAATCCAATTTGTACATCAGTCTCATTTACTCTGTTTTTTCCTTCATACTGTTCTGCTCTCAGTAGATGGGAGGATGGGAGGGGATGATTCTTGGTCCAAGGAATCCCTCTTCCTGGCAGTGCACAAACCAAAGCCTTCCCTTAGATCAGCACAAGCTATAAAAATGTTCTAAACCATGTTTAGAATGCCGAGTCTTTTTGAAATATAAACTGTAATTTCATTCTGCAGGTTGGCGTTACTATTAAAATGAGCAGCTTCAATCTCACCCGGATAGTCACTTTGACTCCATTCTATACCATCACGAACCTGTCTTCCTTGGAGCTGGAATTTGGGGAAATGGGAGCTGATGGCTCGTTTCCTACTAACAAATGGAATTATTTTGCACCCTCAGAGGTAGTATTTTAAGGCTGGGTTTGTCAGTTAAGCTGGCTTGCTCCTAATGTCAAGCTTTCTGAAACAAAGGCTTATTTTTGATTCATCTGAATATTAGAGTTTTTAGTTGTAAAACATAGTTGCAGTGTTAGCAGTTCAGTGGCCAGTAGCTATGACTTGGAAGGAGCTCTGTTAAGAATGACTATTGCTCATTATTGCTCTCTGGTTTAAATGCACACTAATCTGCTGTTTGGGACGTTGAAGCAGCACATTCAGCCGGAGATCTAAGTGGTAGTAATTGTATTGATCGCCCAACTTCACAACCTCCGTGTACAGCTAATGTGGAATTTGGGGAGTTGTATTCCCAGAATATCTAGAGGGCACCAGGTTGGAGGACATGCCGACTCCAACTTCTTACAAGAAATTAATAAAAACAGTTGGTGTACTTATTTATTTATCTACCCCTCAAAACCGTTCCCTTTTTTCTGTTAGTGTCTTGCATTTTGGCCTGAAAGTTCATCTGGCAAGCTGTGTATCAGAGTGAGCGGCTCTGATCAGTTTTCCAAACCGTTCTTCTACAACCGACAGGACAACGGGACATTGCTGAGCCTGGAACAATTGGTAAGAGTGCAAATACGTTTGTTATTTTCTGTTAAGGCCCTGAAAGCGATCTGGGGCCCTTTTTTAAGCCTGGCAGCGCAGGGCTCCCTGGTCTTGTTGATGCCATCAACATCTTGATGATGCGTCACATCTCTTCCTCCCCACAGAATACTGGCATCCTGGTGGATGTCAGCGTGGCTGAGCATTCCACGGTTATAAACTTCTCTGATTATTATGAGGGGGCTGCACCTGCTTTGATCATCAATCATACTTCATGGGGGACTCTTAAATATCAGCAGAGGTAGGTGAGGCTGCACCCATTTCTGGAGAGAGAGGCTTTGCATTGTCCTCCGCTGTAGACGGGGGGTCATAACAAAGGTTTTGTGCAGCCATATGAATTTTTCATTGGTGTTTTTTAATCCATGCAGCGGCGTGGAGGCAGCGATGGAACTAAAGCCGAGAGAAGTTAGGTTGTTTGTTTGGGCAGATCCTACAGGAATAAGAAAATTAAGTTGGGAATACGCACAAAACACTGGCGAACTCGATCTTCTTAAGGTATTCTACATCTAAAAAACCCCTGTCAGTGTAGCATTTCCACAACTGTGTTCAACTTACAGCAGCCTCATTCCCTGTATGCACAATTCTGATCTTTCAGATTTTTTTAAAAAAATCTTCTTTTCGGGGCCCATTGGAAATAGGATATCATTTTTGAACCCTAAAGCCTCATGGTCAGTATATTCATTTAGGCAGCTCGTTATAGTAGAGCCCAGCAACCCCTTTACAGCATGCATGCATGCATGCATGCATGCATGCATGCATGCATGCATGCATTCATTCATTCATTCATTCATTCATTCATTCATTCATTCTTTATTATTTATTAAATTTATATTACCGCCCATCTCCCCCATCAGGGACCCTGGGCGGTTCACAATAAAACATAGTTAAAACATAAATATAAAGTTACAATATAATAAATAATATAAAATCCAAGTATAAAAGATGTTTAATATTTAAGTTACGTTATTCCATTCCTTTCTCTTGCTAATCATCTAATGACTATTTTTAAAGCCAAATTAACTGATACACTATTTTAATAAAACAGTACGCAGAGGTTTGCATTTTGCTGATTCCTGTCTTAGCCTGGTTCCTTCCTTCCTTCCTTCCTGCCAATTCAGGATGAATGTGGGCAGTTTTCCTATAACTTCAACACCCCAATACACTGGGTCTCTTTCCTGGACGGACGGCAGAGGGTCCTGCTTTTCGCGGAGGACGTTGCTTTGGTGTCTAAAGCGAGGCAGGCAGAGGAGATGGAGCAACCTGACCAAGAAATCAGCATCGCTCTCCACGGCCTCGGGCTTTCGCTGGTCGACAACGAAAGGAAACAGGAGATCTCTTACGTAGGGATCACCAGGTAACAGCTGCTGGTGCCTTTTGCTGCCAAGCATTAGCCTGTCACATGTCCCTAAATCAAACGCCCATTTCTGATTCCCTTAGGATAAAGAAGCCTGCTGGAGATAGTTTGGAAGGTTTTTCTTTGACCCTTCAGTCCTTAAAGTCGCATTGCTGAGGAACAACAGTATCAACAGTTCAGAAATTAAACACTGAAGAGTTTCCAGGCAGCTACTTTGTGAGACTTCAGTTAATGACGTGCAGTATATTTTCTTATTAAGAGGTTAGCCTCTTATTTCCTTTTTTTCTTGCAGTTCAGGCATTGTCTGGGAATTAAAACCAAAGCAGAGGTGGAAGCCATTTAATCAGAAGCACATCAACCTCTTGGAACAGGCTTATCAAAAGCATATCTCGGCACAAAGCGCGGAGACTTCTGGCTGGGTTAAAATCAACAACAATTTTGAGGTATGCTGGAGCTGCAGATGAAGGTCAAACCATCCGAGTGGCAGCTGTGCAGCTGAGCCTGAGATGCTTGATCAGATCTCTTCTTTATAAATATTAGCTCCCTTCCAGAAGTGAGAACCCGTCCAGCCAATTGTTGAATCCTTGGCAGGTCATTTCTGTATGAAGCAGAAGGGCCAAATGTGACAAACTAGAGTAGAGGTTCAGGTGAGGAAGAAGTCGGGTGGGTCGTCTGAGAACCAGGGAAGCCCAGAATCTGCCCCTCAGAGAACAGTGTCTGGGGTTTAAAAGAGTGCACGAAGAGTTCCTGAGGCCCTGAGTTCCTCCTGTTGCTGACACACGCAGCAGCTTCAGTGCTAGTGCTTCACTGGCACCTGGAGGATTCAGAGTGTGGACCTCTGCATGTGCACACAGGCAAGTGAGGTGTGTCGGGGGCATGGCTAAACTGAACTATTTTTCTCTGTTGTGAAAAGATGACCATTTGGATGCAGTAGGGAGATTCGTTTTTTTTGAAGGAGACAGCCCCCAAGTCACGATGCTTTAGATACTGGACGGCCAGTAGCATATTTCAGCATGTAAGGCATAGGGAATTGAGGTGTGTTAAGAGGATCGACCCAGGAGCAGTAGAATCAAGATTATTTGACTCTGAGCTCCTGAACAAGACCTGGGTTGAGCACTGAAGATACAGGGTCGGCAGCAAAATGGCCCATAGCTAGGCTAGTCAGGGTGCCGTTTTCCGTGGGGCAAGGGGCAGTCTGCTCTACTGGACGCTGTTGTTGCTCTGCCTATCAGCTGTTGTGTTTGCCACCCAAATAATGCAGGAGACAGTTCAGAGGAAGAAGATTTTCAGTGGGTTTCCTCAGTTTCTTTGCTTGCAAAAAAAGAAGTGGGATGGGGGGAGTTATGGGAGTTACGGATCTATTTTCTCTGTTTTCAGGTAAACTTCGGTAAGGTGCCCATGGAAATGCGCCTTCCGTTGAAATGCATTATCAAGCGAGACTTTCTGTCCGGCATCCAAATTGAATTCAAACAGTCACCGCATCAGAAGAGCTTACGGGCTCAGTTATATTGGCTGCAGGTATGACTCTCTACGTTTCTTAGGTTTTAGAGGAGGTTAGCAGATCTCTCCCTAGGGATTAAGAGGCTGGACTTCTTAAAGACGATCACTGTAAGTTCTGCCCAAGTCCCTTATCACTATAGTTATCCAGGGCCGACTCCTAGAAATTCACTTGATGGTGTTCCTGAAAAAAGTAAGGACTATAAAAATGTCACAACTGTATGTTGTAGAAACGTAGATGTCACGATTTTCCTCTGAGCAAATCCTCTAAGATTTGCCCCTTAATCTGGTGTCACACGTCTAATATATTTCTAATTGGTTAACGTTTTTGTTAAATAGATGCTGACACGCTTCAGCCTGCAGGGTTACATGTTTAGAAATAACTTCTAAGCTGGCAGACTGGGTTAATATTCTCCACATATCACTGTTCTCCTCCCTTGAAGGTGGATAACCAACTCCCAGGTTCCATGTTTCCTGTGGTATTTCATCCTGTGGCTCCTCCCAAATCCATTGCACTGGATTCAGGTAAGAGGCATCGAGAAATCATCAAACAGCAACCAACTAACCGAACGAGGCAGAACTGGCATTCAATTCATCTGCCTTTTTTCCCCCTTAGAACCAAAGCCATTCATTGATGTCTGCGTCATCATTCGATTTAATGAATACAGTAAAGTGTTGCAGTTCAAGTAAGTTAATTATATTCAGAAATGTCTGAAACATAAATCATATCTGGCTGGCTCCAAACTAAATAATGACATATTCTTAATAGTCAGAGAAAAGGTAAAACAGTCCAGTGATTCCATGTTTGTAGCTTTTGGCATAATGTTCAAAGATGATTTCCCCCACAATTCTCTCTAGAAGATGAGAAATTTGGTGCCTGATCATAGCTGGCGGGTTCTCAGAGAGTAAATCTGTGGGTGGGGGGCTTTCTGCTTTCCCATTTCTAGAGCCCTGCATCGGAATGATCTAGTGAAATACTTTTGCTTTTAGTAATCTGTCTTCACTGGGAGAGATACAATTTTAATTTGAGATAGCTCAGTTGAAATCTTTTCTGGCCTGAGCTATCTTGTGTCTTGTGAAGGAGGCTGGAAAGAAATACATTTTATATACATACATTTTGTCTCTGTGTTAAACTGGTTGAGAAAAAAAGCATCAAAGTTCTGGAATTACTCTCAAGTTTTCCAAAGCCATACAATTGGCTCTTCAAACATTTCCAGCGTTTCAGATTAATCTGTATAAAATATTACAGATTTCAGTTATTTTAAGATTAAAAATTAAAATGATATTTTAATGGATGTCTGTGTGCATATGAATAGACAAATGTATTTTTAGCTCCAACCAGCCTCTCCTGCAAAAAAGCATATGATAGAACAAAATAAAAATAAAATTAAAGTTAGTGCCTTCAGCTCTAAAGAACACAGTTTAAAATCTCAAAATCCACCTTTAAAAGCTGAGTGGAATAGCTGCGTTTCCACACCTCCCTGAATGTCACCAGGGAAGCGAGTCGTTTCACTTCCTTGAAGGGGCAATGCCATCTCATGAGTTGCTGCCAGGAACAGTCCTTGTCCTCTGCTCCCACAATCCTCTCGGGTGGGGAAGCAACGGGGCTTCCAAAGAAGGGGTCCAGTTAGAGGAAGAGACGACAGGGCCTGCGACTGTCCAGGGGTCTTCGATTCTGGCTGTCCTCATCCTTCCTCTTGCCAAAGGAAGTAGTTGCTCTCCTACAGGTTTCTGTGTCAGTTCTGATTTTCTTTTGCTTAGATACTTCATGGTCCTTGTCCAGGAGATGGCTTTGAAACTAGATCAGGGGTTCCTAGGGGCCCTTATCGAACTCTTCACTCCATCTACAGACCCAGAAGCTGAAAAGCAAAAGGTAAGACCTGCTTAAGAAGTTGGTGTCTCTACCTTCAACTGGGAGACGTGTTTTAAAAACAAGAGAGGTTAAAAAAAAAAGGGGGGGGTTGCACTTTTAAAAAAGTATAAGCGTGGGCACTGAAAGGGCTGAGGATATTAACCAAAGCAGTTTGAGTAAACCAACGTAAAAATCTGTTAGTCCTATTATGTTTGTGCTTGAACCCAGTTGAGGATATCTGTTCAAAATTATTTCCGTTTTAACAGATGAAGTTGATACAAAAGGATATTGATGCTCTTAACACAGAGTTGATGGAGTCGTCCTTGTCAGACGCATCCACGCTTAGTTTCTTTGAACATTTCCATATTTCTCCACTGAAGGTATGTTCTCAGAGAATGGCAGCACCTCCCAAAAAGAGGGGGCTGTTATGCCGAACACCCTCAGGCTTGCAGCGAGGCTTCCTCTGGACAACACGGCCGCAGGGCAGTTGAAAACACCGGAGTATTTGCCCTAACGCCTTAGTTAGGTCAGAGGCGCGAGGTTTGCGGCTCGGCGCACGTGCCAGCCTCTAGGGCCCAAAGCACTTACTCCCTCTAGTGAGCGCCGCCTGAGACCGCTCCTTTGAGAAGAGCTACTGTCCCCTTTCTCATTTTCCTGGTTTACATCCGTACATGAGCTCAGCGGGGATAAAATGGCTTCGTTATCTTTGTTGCATTCTCGCTCCGCTTCCATATATGGTAAACTTTAATTTCTTTCTCCATTAGCTAGCTAACTAGATGGAAGAAAACATCTCCTGGGTTAATTTAGAATAATTTGTGGAACCTGCCTTAATTTTTTTTTTTTACACTTTTGAGCCTAAAGCTTTGTGTTCGAGGACCACCAATTCCATCATTTGCTTTTCATTATTGTGGCCATAATAGATGTGGAAGGCATCATTTCTAGTTCCATTTCTCCCTGTCCCCCAATATTTTAAAAGTGTTTTTTTTTTCATGAAATGAGCTTGCATTTAAGTTCTTAATTTCTGTGCAGAAGTGTTAAATTGAAAATTCAACACGCTGTTCCACACTGAATTCTTCGATCCCCCCCATCTTAAAAGTATGCTAACAGGACTGAAAGCCAGCTTTGAAATATGGCTGGTGTTGAAAGGAGACAAGCTGAATATGAAACTCACCAGAAGTAAAGCCATGAACAAGCTGGCAGAAATGAGTTACTGAAAATCTCAATGGGTTTTTTAAAGTGGTATTTAAATGAATTCTGCATTCAGCAAAGCTTAATAGCTAACCACCCAGAATGGCTACTTTAAGTGTTGTTTTCTGTCTTGCCAGCTACATTTAAGTCTTTCCTTGGGCTCTGGCACAGAAGCGTCTGAATCAGGCAAAGACGAGATGATAGCCATCCATTCTGTGAATCTGCTCTTGAAGAGCATCGGAGCCACCCTGACAGACGTGGACGACCTGATCTTCAAGTAAGTGGCTCAGATGTTTCTCTCAGAAGTTTCCTGGGAGTAGAGAAAGGCAGCCCGGTGGCTTGGACCATTCATTCCTCACATCCAGCGGGACAATGGGTCAGAGATTATGGAAGGATATATGTATGTATGCATTTATTTACTGGGCTTATATGCTTATATGCTGCTCCTATTCCATAAATAGGGTTTAAAAAACCCGCACGTAACAGCAACACTGCAGTGACGCTACCCTGCCAAGGAACAATGCACAAACTCCATTTAGATAAAGCCCCAAACCACAAGAGGGATCAAAATTCATAACGTGGCTATCCACAAAGGCTGTTAGAGAAGCCAGGCTGTCACAGCTTTTCTAAAACCCAGCAGGGGTGGGAGCCATGGAGAGCTCAGGCGGGATGCTGCCTTACGGTCCCTGCAGATGGCATTCCCTGCCAGAACGGACTGCCCAATTCAGAGAGGGGCGTCCCGGAGAGATCCAGGTCCTGAGCCGTGAATAGTTCCACGGGTGACAACCAGCACCTTGTTGTACTCCAGGCATCTGGAGGGCTCCATGTTATCCCTGCCTTAGAGGATGAATCTTTGCAGGACCGGCCACTTCTAATTTCCTTGCCACCGCGTGGGCTGATTCTTTTGGAAACTCCAGCCTAGGCTTGTTAGCAGGGGAAGGGATTAGTGGCAGATCTTCTTAGGAAGGTTTTAGCCAGGTAGAGATTGAATATCACACACTCTGAAGTGGTGAGGAACGTCACTTGTGAAGTCCCTTGCCCAACTCTCGTCTCCACCATGAATCTGCTTCCTGGATGGCTTGTCAGCTCAGCTGGGCTTCAGTAGAACGGGGTGAAGGGAGTCTGCTCTGCAAGGCTGTTGTATAGAGGGGTGTATGTGAGGTTCCTTAAATACAAAAGGGCAGTAGATCTCTAAGCAGTGGGTGGCCTTTTTTCTTCATGAAATGGTTTATATCTGCTTTCAGACTTGCTTTCTTCGAAATCAAGTATCAGTTTTACAAAAGAAATGAATTGCTGTGGAGAGTGATTGGCCATTACAAAGGGCAAGTAAGTTGTTGTTGTTGTTGTTGTTATTCAGATTTATATAGCCGCCCATCTCACAAGAAGTGTTCTTTGCCCCTTCCTCCCCTTGTATAAGTGCAGCACGGAGGAGCCATTGCAGTTTCTGTCCTGGCTGAGGGCTGTTCCTCTTGGCCTGCGAACCCCTTCTCCTTTCACCCTCCTCCTCCCCTGCTTTCAGGAGACGCCTGTGTATAATTTCAAACACTCCTGTCCTGTGTTCCTTTTTTTCCTAAAAAAGTTCCTGAAGCAGATGTACATCCTCGTGCTGGGGCTGGATGTCCTGGGAAACCCCTTCGGCTTAATCCGAGGGCTTTCGGAAGGTGTGGAGGCCTTCTTCTACGAGCCCTTCCAGGTACGGAGCGGTGGTTGAAGAGCTGGAGCAGAGAATATTGTGTCTGGGCAGGTGCCCCCCTCTCAAACCTCCTCCCCCCCTGTGTTTTTAAGGGAGCCGGTTCAAGCAAGCCACAGGGCTGCCCCCTGCAGGTCTCATTGGGGGGAGCGGGGAATATCGATGCAACCTTGCTCTCCTTCATGGCCAGTGCTCAGTGCTGCCGCCAGTGGCGTGATAAGACTCGGGAGGTGGAACCCACCTGAACGCTCATTTCCTGCTCTAGCTTTTCCACGGGTGCTCCAGCGAGGAGCACATGCAGTTTTGAGTAACTTACTCCAAGGGTTCAGCTGAGCTGTCTGAAGCCATGATTGGCAAGGGGGCGGTGCTGGATGCGCGCTGAACGCTTCATTTTGTTCTCCGAATCCAAAGGCACATATAATGTCTCTTTAGGGAGCTGTTCAAGGGCCTGAAGAGTTTGCTGAAGGGTTTGTGATTGGCGTGAGAAGCCTCCTTGGCCATACTGTCGGTAGGTGGAGCAGCAGCAACGGGAACGGCCTGGGGAAGTGTCCTCGAGCCGCGCTCGGCCCGCGGTGCGTGAGCTTCCCTTGACCTCTCTCCCCTGGCTCGCAGGTGGCGCGGCAGGCGTGGTGTCCCGCATCACCGGCTCGGTTGGAAAAGGTTTGGCTGCCATCACTATGGATAAGGAGTATCAGCAGAAGAGAAGGGAGGAGATGGGGCGCCAGCCGAAAGATTTTGGGGACAGCCTTGCCAAAGGTGGAAAAGGCTTTCTGAGGGTAGGCTGTTTTAGATGTTTTGGGTCTGTTTCATTTTCTCCTGCTAGTTAGTAAAAAAAAAAAAAGCAACCTACCCAAACAACAAAAATAGAACTATTAATTACATGCAGTAACATTGTGTTTTGATATCTTTTTCAAGCGTATTTTCTGTTAGGTTTTCCATAGATGTTTTGGGGACAAAATGTACCATCCATCTCTGTGTCCTTTGTGCACGTGTGGGTGAGGGTGGCAGGAGTGCCTGTTGGAAGATGGGGAATGAGTTATTTTTCTCCAAAGAGCAAACTCTCGATACCTGGGTACAAACTGTCTTCGATGGCTCGAGTGTCTCCCACTCGGTGGCAGCAGCAGCAGCAGCAGCAGCAGCAGCAGCGTGATGATTTTAGAAAGAGGGGATTTTGGAGTAATTAGCAGCTTTTTCTATTGAGCAGAGTTCTCAAAATATCCTAGAAATGTGAAGCAGGGTTGAAATTCCCAGACCCTGTTTGGTTCCTTCTGCTGAGCCAGACGTTGCCCAGAGGACATCCTGGGCGCTGGAAGACGAAGGCCCCGGGGGCCGGCTCTTGTCGGGCATGACCATCGTCTGCCACGCACGCCTTGAGGCTTCTGCTCCCCGTGGTTTAAGCTGATTCCAGCAAGGTCGGGCGGTATTCCTAGAATATATACCTGCCCTTCTCACATCTAATATAAGAAGTTACTTTCGATATGACTTTTCTTTATGAGAAGCGGATTATAGTCTTGTGTTTTACATACTGGGCTGTGTGTCCCGGCAGACTTTATGATCAGAATTTCCGGTTCTGGTGAATTCATGGGCTTGTCTTAAGATGAGCATTTGAGTAGGCTAAGCCCGTTTTAGCCTTGAACTCCAGAATTTGCAGAAGTGGAGGGTTGTGGGTGAAACGAACGTGAACCGCTTCCATTCCAACCTGCTTTTCCATCTTTTTTGTCGTCCCCCCCCCCCCCCCCCCCCGATTTCTTCAAGGGAGTTGTTGGTGGAGTAACTGGGATAGTCACCAAACCTGTAGAAGGTAAGTTAACAGGATTCCCTTAGTGCAGGGCTTTCCAAAGTGCCGCCGCTGGCGACATAGCGGCGGCGGCGGCAGCAGCACAGCGGCGGCGGCAGGTGTGCGCACGGGGGTGGCAGCGCGGCGGTGGCGGGCGCGCGCACGGCGGCGGCGCGGGGGGGCGTGCGGCGGCGGCGCGTGCACGGCGGCAGCCTCGCTAAAATGCGGAAGCATTGATCCCACGCCGCTGCCGCCGTGCACGCATGCGCCGCCGCTTCCAGGTGGTGTGGCGACATACCACGCTGTGTGTGGCGACACACTTTTGTGTCGCGACACACAGTTTGGAAAGCTCTGCCTTAGTGAGTAACAGTGGAGGTGTTACGAGTTTCTAAGGAAACGTGTAAACCTGTAATTTTTTTATTGAAAAGTTAAATTAATTCTCACAGAATTCAGTGAAGAAGCATATTAATGATAGCAACTGTAGTAATTGCTTTGCCTCACATTCCATTTAAATGTTCCTGATTTGAATTATCTGAAATATTAAGTCATTACGTGAAGTGAAACATGACTGTGCTGTACCATATTAGAACCAAGAGACAACAGCACTAACTTCGATATTCTCAAGTATAGTGAAATTTTAAATAGAAAACCAACGCTTCCTGCAGATGGCCTGAAATTAAAGCCCTTTGAATTTAGTGGCCCTGTCTGCAGCCAGGAAACGCAATCCTGTTTTTCTTACTCTTGATACCGAAAGGTGCCAAGAAGGAGGGTGCGGCTGGCTTCTTCAAAGGGATCGGGAAGGGACTGGTCGGAGTGGTGGCCCGTCCAACAGGGGGCATCATTGACATGGCAAGCAGCACCTTCCAAGGGATCCAGAGGTGAGCGCAGTGGGTCATTTGGGCCTCCTTTCTCAGAAGGAGACGGGCAGGCTCGTGTAAAAACCAGCACAGGCTCTTTCCTGTGTGGGAAGGAGGACATGGACGCACATGCCCAACGTCTGCTGCTCCGGTTGTATGACTCGGGCCTTTCGGTGCAGAGCAGCACGCTGCCTTCCGCTAGCTGCTGTTGAATGAACAGATTCCAGGATGAAACGCCAAGGGCTGTAGAATAATTCGGAGGCAACGGGCCTATCGAGCTGTCCCGCTTTCCGGAATGCCCCACATTAGGTCCCTCCTTCCATCTCTGCTCATAGGGTGGCCGAATCTACGGAAGAAGTCTCCAGCCTACGCCCCCCTCGTCTCATCCGTGAAGATGGGGTCATCCGGCCCTACGACAGAGGCGAGGCAGAAGGTTACGACTTGTTTGAGGTACGGCTTTCAAATGTAGATTTCTATACGTGCCTGTGCGTATGTGCCTGGGTGTGCAAGTGGTTTTTTATTGCTTTTGTTGATGCTGACTGTGGAGAGTCCTTGTGTATGAAACAAACAAAACAATAGAATCATTCGTACATATTGTACATATTGTAAGAGGTTTGAAGTGGATCTTTTGTGGCCCAGTTTAGTGGTTGACGTTTTGTTCTCAGGTTGTTGAGAGATTGAAAGGGTGTCATCTGTGGATTTATAATGAGGTATCATAAACAAGCCTCAGCCCTGACCTGCTTCCGAACTCTGGAATATTCTCCTGGAAATGGAATGAATCCCTTGCAGGGTCCAATCTATAAGTTAGTCTCCCAAGTAAACATAGCTGAGACGCACTGCTTTGTTCCATAAGAACAAACTCTGTGTGAACCATTTCATTGCCCAAACTGAAATTGTCTCTCGGTTCAAATGGGTGTCCCTGAACAACATGGAAATCCAGGCGTGATTGCAGTGGGAATGAGCCCGTGTGCACTTCCCTGGCTTGATCAGTCCTGGTTCACCTTAACTATCACTTTCTCACAACAAGGGGACTCCAGAGTATGGAGTATGACACTAGATTCTTTTAATAAATCATTGTTAAGGATAGCCACCCTTTAGAACCTAAATCTTAAAGGCAAATGGAAAGTTTTCCCCACGGCTGAAGAAGGGAAGCAGGAGAAAGTGGGAGGCTGAAAGGGGAGGCTGGCTGAGGTGGGGTGCAACGCCAACCATGGTTAGCTTGGAGACATAAATGCCTTTTGTAAGAAGAGGTTGAGGTTCTTTTTTATGATTCAGTCACCAGCGTGGCAAAGGAGTCCGGAGGTCCCCATTCACGCTCAGCCACAAAGTTACTTGGCTGACTTGGGGCCACGTTTCCCTCTCTAGCCCAGCCTCAAATTCACAAGGTGCGTGCCATGCTGGGGTTAGAGGAGGCATTCGAAGTTCACGCATGTGCCTTTCCGTTTTGCTGGGCTCTTCGGTGATATTATGCATTCATCTTAGGAAATATATTTAATTGTTAAAAAAACTACCTTGATTTCCACATTAGCAAGAAGCTTGTACTTTAATAACATTAAAATTCCAGACAAATGCCCTAAAACCAGACTGTTTTTCTCTCTCTTTGTATTATCTTTTAACTGCAGCACGCAAACCCTTTCTAACGTTTCTTCTTTCTTCCTTTCTCCTTCCATGCATGCGCAACCCCGGCTGGAACGATGGAATCTCCCGTTACGCTTCTCTTTTCCTGATTAATTTAACCGTCTTTATCTGCCTTGGTCTGGCTTAAATTTAAAGGCATAGTTCCAGAGATACCCACTTGGTGTGGTGCTGTTTCACGGAGCCTTTGCATATTGCTAATACTAATTTTTGATATTCTTCGTTTCAAATTGCAGGGCAAACATTTCTTAATGCTAAGAGTAGCGATCTGCTAGGCAAGTTAGCTGTGGACAGGAAGGGGTGGCAGAGATAGCCATGGAAGAAGTGGGGAAACCGCTCACGTTCTTGGACGGGCCAATTCTTCCTATTAAATTATTTGTAATTGAGACCAAAGACGCTGTTCTGAGAGGTATTGTGGGACATCATTTTATGATATGCAAAGAGGGTTTCTGGCTGAGGGGCTTATAAAACCGCTGGCATGTTCTGGGCATCTCGTTAGGCATAGGTTTCCCTGGGGGCAGGTGACAAAATGTGCATTGCGACATTGTGGTGCGAATTCTGCTTCTGGCATCCTCGTATGCAATGTCACAGTGCAAGTGCAAAAGGGCAGCGCATGGGTTGTGATGTCCTGATGCATGTTTGGTCATTTCGTCATCACCATGGATAGAAGAGGACAGCTGTTTTACTGTGGGAGGATATTTGGAGGTCTCCTGGGCACCCCAAACCAGAAGCCCGTGTGGCTTTCGGTTTCACTCAAACCTCCATCAAAACCTGGCTGGAACATATAATAGGCTTTTTGGTAGGGAATCAGACTTTGTTTCAAGCGATATTAACACCAGAATTCACTTTGTAGATAGGTGGTGTCTTAATAATTCTGTCCAGATCAGTCAACTTACTCTTTTCAAACAGTAACACCCGTGCCTTGATGCTCAAAGGAAATGATGTATTCAGAAATATGTATTTAATTTTACTTTTTACAAATGTATATATTTCCCTTCAATGTACGGTTATACTATATTGTTTTAAAGCTAACAAATTATGTTGGGAGGCAGCGTATCCTTATGGCATTGTAAAATGCGGCAGACATTTTTGGGGTGATGAAAAAATGGACATAGCTTTCTCCCAAACGTGCTAAATTCGGTTAATGTTGAGAGTTAGTGTTACTGTTATTATGAACAGTAAGAGCTGCCCCATGCAGAGCTGCCGAGAGAAAAATGGCCCCACTGCCTTTCTCTTGTACAGGTAGTCCTCGCTTAATGACCATTTAGTGATGATTCAGGCTTACGATGTTGCTGAAAAAACCGACTTACAACTGGTGCTCACACTTACGACCGTCACAGCTTCCCCGCAGTCATGTGATCACGATTTGGGCACTTGGCAACTGGTTTGCATTTATGACCATCGCAGCATCCCATGGTCACATGATCACCATTTTCGACCTTCCCGGCCAGCTTCTGGCAAGCAAAATCAATGGGGTGGGGAACCATGTGATTCGCTTAATGGCCACATGGTTCGCTTAATGACTGCGATGATTTGCTTAATGACGGATGCAAAAAGGTCGTAAAATCGGGTCAGATTCACTTAATGACCGCTTCACTTAGCAACCGAAATTCTGGTCTCAATTGTGGTCACTAAGCGAGGACTACCTGCATGTAGCTGCTTTCACTTGCAACGGACGAGAATGCTTAACGTTTCTCGATAACGTTTTTCTCCCTCCCTCCGCCAGAATAAAGCTAGTTCTTGTTAATATTTTCAACCTAATATTGGTGTTCAAATGCACTCAGCAATTTGTAATGTTGCAGAAATGTGTATATAATGCTATGAACTGGTGAATTAAAATACGGCTTTTCGTACCTAAACTTGTGAGAACCTTTTTTGAAAGCGGATGATAGTTTTATCCTCTGCCTCTTTCCTTGAGAAGGGCTGCTGTCTAGAGCAGGGGTAGATAGCGTGACACCTTTCAGGCAGACGGAGCTTCAACACCCATCATCCCCAGCCAAGATAACCAGTGGGGAAGGGGTTGCAGTCCTAAACGCCTGGAGGGCACCGACTTGCCGAGGGAAGGAGCCCCCGGTCGGGCTTCATCCCCCGTTTCCTTTTAGTTCCATTGGTCTTTGAACTTCCTGGGCGTGTTTTGTTTTCCTCCCGTTGGTGCCCCCTTCGCCCTCAAATGCCCTGCCCTCAGCTGGGTCAGGATTGGAGGCCTCCAGTTTGGCAAAAGGGGGTGGGGGTGGAGGCCTCCTCACGGTTTCCGC
Organism: Charina bottae; assembly: GCA_023362775.1. Taxonomy (NCBI): domain Eukaryota; kingdom Metazoa; phylum Chordata; class Lepidosauria; order Squamata; family Charinaidae; genus Charina; species Charina bottae. Next base: position 23,143,227 of record JALMGJ010000010.1, on the reverse strand, counting down.
TGGGGCCCCAGTTCGCTCCGGCTTTGTCCCAAATGGGGCTCCTGGACCACTGGAGGTCGGCCCAAGACAAGCCGGTAGCGCCTCGTGTAAGAGTTCAAACATTGCAGCTCTAATCTGAAGCATTTTCACTCCCACCCACCTTCTGGCTCCAGAACTCCCACATCAAGAAGCTGGAGGCGGAGAGTTTCCAGCACCATTGCCCCGTTCCAGGAAGCAGGAAGGCCCACGTCGTGGTGACCAGCAGGTAGCAAAACCGAAGGAGTCCGTACCCCACTCGCCCTGGAGTTTAATGATCTAGAGAGCCTGATCCTGAAAGATGCTGCACCGGTGCCGCTCTTTGTTCATGGCCTTCCTGAATGAGACGGCAGGCGCTTTGGCCCCGCAAAAGTTGAGTGTCTGTGTAGACCTCAGCCGAAGTTGCGTTAAAAGTAGCGGAAGGCGCATCTCGGTGACTGGATGCCTGGAAGTTATTTTAAAGTGGGATTTGCCCCCTGGCACTCGCTTGGGTGCGGGCTGGCATCTGGATAGGCCTTCAATTGCCGATTTTTATGCGGGAGAGAGCAAAGAGGCTTGGTTGAGCTGTGCTTCTGCCCTGCGTTATCCGTTCCAGCTGAAGAGCCTTTCCCACCTTCTCTCACGTGGTCCTGGCATCGCCCCTCGAGTTTTTGCAGGCAAAGCAGGGGCTTTGCAATTAAGCTGAGCCTCCCCACAAGTAGAATTGGGGTTTTCGGGGGAGGGTTTGCTTTCTACATTTATCCTTCAGTGGAGGAGGGATTGCTTCACTCAAGTTAAAATGCTTTTGGTCTCAGTCGCATTGGACATTTTATCAATGGATTCATGGTTTCTTCTGAAAGGGAAGTCCTAAAATACCTTTCTGCCAATCTAGGAGAGTCTTGTTAATGAAAGAAGTGGAGATCCTGGGGCACGTGACCACAGATTGGGATTACTTATATGAAGATTTTACACGCCCGCCCACCACAAATGAAAACGTACTGCAAATCTTCGTTAAGGTAAGGAAGTCTGATCTCTGCATAATAAGTTTGATCAAGGCACAGTAGCGCTTAACAGCCTGAAGCTGTTATTAATCAGCAAAACAAGCTGCTACAGCAATACAGACCCAGAACCGAAGCCTGTAGTGTGTTTCAAGAATATAGATATATTTTAAATCATCCTCGTAGCATTTAATTTGTTTGTTGAGTGGTAGTAGCCCTCAGCATGGACTAATGTTGCAGCTCCTTTTGTGAGCTTAGAATAATAAGGAGCTCGATTTAAGTTCCTGTTGTTCCCAAGGAGGGATACTTGAACATTTTTGAAACCTTTATTCCAAGGTTTTTTTTCCCTTGTCTTGTGCACATTTCCATCTCAGTTTGGTCGATCTGATTGGTTGACTTGATGAGGAACTTGGTCTGCTCAGGTGAGGATTTGATAACAAAGAAAAGTTGTTAAGGTTCCAGGCATCTTTCTCCAAAGCGAAGTCCTTCCTGTTCTCTCATCTTCAGAAACGTAATGCATTGCTGGAAAAATGGGATCTTTTACGCAGGGGGGCTATAGTTCATGAAAACGTACGCCCTACTAAACGTGTTCGTCTTCAACGTATCGTTAAGAATCTCTCAGCAGAGAGGGGTTAACTTTGGATATCAAGATATTCCAAGGTGAAATTGGGTAAATGCAGAAATGTTTTCTGATCCATTTTCTGGTACATCATTTAATACTTAAGTGTTATGTGCAATTTCTAACAGGACCGAGGGATGCTACCGTTCCACAAAAAAGAGGGTTCGGGGCAAGAATTGATAAGGAAAATCCGACTCTCAGATGTAGCTGCAGCAAAGGTAAGGGTCTCCTATACAGCATTAAACTTAACCTTAAGCTTGATACCTTGCTGTCACGGCAGTGCTGGGCCTTTGCCCTTGAAATGTTATTTCACCACGCCTCGAGTGACGTTTGTGCTGTGCCGTCCCTTCTTGCCTGATGTTAGGATGTTAACGTGTCTCTAGCCTTTCTGGAGCAATTTTCAGGTGCCGTGGTTTTTCTACCCTCCACTTGGAAGATTAATTTTTGTTTAATTAGGAAAGGGTGTGATGGAATGTGTCTCTGAGGGGGAAGGTGATGTTGTGGAGATCGCAGGCGAGGAAGGAGGGGGCGCTTTCCCGGGAGAGAAGCGCGTTCACAGCGCCGAGGACCGTGGGCGCCTGGCCAAGAGAGTCAGGCCGGACCCGCCTGAGGGCGCCTGGAGTTTTCCCCCAGAGAACTGGTCAGCGTAGCTTAGTTTGGCAAGATTCTTATTTGGCAAGAATAAAAGTTTGCTCATCTTTTCAGGAAAGGATTTCCCCCCCTGTAACATTCAGGAACGACTAACCAAGTTTTTCCCTTCACAGAGAATGTGTCAAGCCATCGATGCAGCCGAAGCCAGCAGGCACCAGCAGACGCTGGTGAAGCAAGCGTCTCTGAAGAGAAGTGCGTCCAAGACATGATTGTGACAACGGACACCTTCGCTCAGCCAATCTTTATGAAAACGTCGTTTTGGGGAACAATCAGTGCCCGTATGATGATTCTCAGCTTGGCCTTGTGAGCCTTGGAACTGTTTAAGCCCGCCCTTGTCTCAACCTCACTCTATCTAGATTTTGGGTTGATTGCGTGTGTGCTTCTATAAAATCTTGACAATCAAGACCCCGAAAAAGAAATTCTGAGATGCTTTAAATTTCCCTTATAATAAATTAATCAAAATTCATTTCTGCTGCCTTTGGCAGAAAATAAGTTTTGGCTTGAAGTAAGTTACGTACATGAACGAAATCAATCAAAGGTCAATCCGATCTATCCAGAGAGAGATATTTGTAATGCAGAAGACTCATTTTTCCTCGCAGTCGAGCTGGTGGAGTGAGTCATTTGTGCCGTTGAAATCAGGGGCACAAGTTCTTTATCCTTGTTGGTCAGCAAATCGTGCCTAATTCTGTTAATTGCTCATGTTTAGATGTGGAAATGAATGTTTGGCTTAGAATATAATCCTTTCTTTAGGAATGATCAGCACAAAATTTCCACTAGATACTCTGGTGACAATATATATAGAAAAATATGTAGCTTTAAAAGAAGGAACTGACAGGGCCGTGGCACATGCCATGCCCCCAAATGCAGAGCTTTAAAACACACGTTCATCGCTCCGACCGACTGACGGAACACAGTTCAGTCAGCTCCCTTGTCTCTCTCTCCTAATACCGTCCAGTGGATTTTAGGTAGCACTTCAAGAACATGCGTGTGCTTGCTGAGGATCACGCCCCGAGTGATGTAGCTGCTCTGAGAAGGAACCCATCCGTGCTCCAGCCACCGGAATATTCCTGCCTAAGTCCTCTTTTAAGGCAAAGTAATAAATCAAGTACTGCTGCTGCCAGATTTCTATCAGATTTCTGCTGAACATTCAGTATTTCCTAAGCCCGATTATTTGTTTTTTGGCGACGCTCTCTTTTTGCACACTTGTTTTAGGCAGCACCTTCACTGTTACTAGTAACATGCTAGCATTGACATTAACATGGCCAAAACTGGCGAACGATATTAGCTACATTGATAGTTTCAGCACGTCCAACTTACAGCCCTGAATCATAAATCCATCGGTGCCAAAGAGTTTGAAGCAAAGAAGATAACAGATTTGGGTGCCAGCAGTTTCAGTCAAATTAGGGGACAATAATGGCCTGAAGCGAAAAATCAATAGCACAAACTGTTATTTACAAAATAACAGGATTAATGCCTAAATAATATTAGGTTCTGATTTAGAATTGTAAACGAGGCCGAAACTATTATGTCTAGGTCGGAGTTAACAGGTAGAAGTCTTCAAACTTACCTCGTTCACTCAGAGAGTTTGGCTATTGGTCACATAAAATGTACTATTTTCTGTGTTTACTTTTGTTACATATATAATATATAATACTGCCAAATAAAAATATTTTATATGCAACTCTGTGATACAATCAAAGAATGTTAATTGTGCTGCACAGTTGACTCAACTACGCACCACTTTGTAGGTGGAGTAATCAGTCAAACTCTCTGAAGTAGGGTTTGATTGCTTTCCACAAGATGGTAGCATTTTCTTACTTTTATAGCTGATACTTCAGTCTTTCTATTGGAGGGTAAGAACAAGTTGCCTAAAGCCACAGGGTCCATGTGTAATAGTTACAAAACTTCACTTCTTTTGAGTGGATATGCACATACCCATTTCTCTGCTTTCTCCAGAAGAGGGTTTGCGAACTTTAAAAACATGCCACACTTAGGACTGATATATCGGAATTGTTTGGCTTTCTTCCAGGGTTTTTGTTTGACAAGTTTAAAGGCTGCAAAATAATTTACGGTTTATTATTGAACCAAACTTAGTGGTTGTACAAAAATGCAAGTTTTTTAAGGAAGGAGGGGGAAACAATTGGTGTAACTAGATGGAGATAGATTTTATTTTTATTAAACAGATCTTGGACTCACCTGATGAATTCGATTAGCGGTAAGATGATAGAATTTGCAAAGCTGGTAAGCAAATTAAAAATAAATGAATCCTGGTAACTTGGATATCTATTTTTGTTTGTAAATAGCTTTAAAAATGATTTAAAAGGGATAGGCACATAATGACTGTTAGCCATGGTTGCCAACTAAATTGTACACTCTGAATGCCAGCTCCTCTGCACAGTTGAAAGAAATGCCCATCTCTGAGTTCCCAGAGGCTCCTGCTAAAAGTGGAAGACAGAGATGGATAAACTTGAAGGCGTTTGGTGTTGTTTGAAGAATAGGATTTTTAAAACAACGTGACCACAACTGTCCTCACCAAGAAAGCTGCATAATTGGGTTGATGCCAGCGCAGAAACCAGGTGACCTCATTCAGGACATCTGAACAGGTACAATTGGCCATGGACAAGAAGGCCCAAAACAGTTTGCAAAATGCATTTGGATGCTTGGTATGACTGCACTAATCTCTGAGCCAGCTACCCCTTCGTAGAAACTGTTCTCGAAGACCTCTTCATGTCTAAAATGTTCATAAATATTCAGAGACGGTGGCATGAGACCACGGTGCCTCGAAAAATGAGTCTTGAATTCTGGTGCAGCAGCCTGGAGACCTTCTGTGCATTTTCATCAGGTGCCGAAATAGATTTTTACTTAATATGAAATGCAAAGTAGCACAGGACCAAACGATGACACCATTATGCAGTGAGTGGTTTTTTTTTAAAAAAAAGGATTTGTATGTTTGCATTGACATGTAACCTGAGCACTCTACCAGGGAAAAGGGGCAAATAATAAATATTACTGTTACAGCTGTTGATACAAACCTAAATTATGGCATAACCTTTGACGGAGTAGAGCCCATGCAAGCTTCTTCAGCAATCAATGCATTACTCTTTGAAATGCCACAAGACGCTTTAGCACCCTGTGTTTTATTAAACATAGGGACGTGGAAAACAGGTCAGGCAGCTGAATATTCATAATACCAGCTCTTAAGAATGAATGCATGCCTTCCCAAGGTGTACAGGTAGACGAGGGTAATTCGTTGTGTAATTCATTAGGCGTGCTTTTTGTTGTACAGTAGGTGAGTTGGCTCCTCACGATGTACTCTTCCAGGTCAGTGCTGCTTTGATTGAATGGAGTTGGTGGTGGTACAGGCCGGGAGAGTGTTTCATAATTGACGTTGCGCTGGCTGCAATCGCAAGCCCACCTTTTCAGAAGAGATCCGGAACTGAAAATATATTTTCAGAAGTTTTCACCCCTGTCTTTGTTTAAAATCCAGGGATAGAAACTGTCGGATTGGCTCTTGTATGTTAGATGTCACGATTGTTTCTGTCCTTTTCTGAAGAAATTTCTGAACGATAATAATTTTATTTATTTATTTATTTGCATGCACCATGCCTTCCATTCATCAACATCGGGCATCATTTCTTTAGAGGTTCTGTATAAACCTCTCAGAGAGGAGTTAATACTGGGAAATGTAGGAGGGCAGGGGGGGAAACAGAGTTTTGTGTGTGTTGCAAAATGTATGTAATGCAAAAGGCTGCATTACACGAAAAATGCATTGTAAAAACGTCCCATTGGCCTATAGTTGGCCAGGATGGGAATGAAATGCTGGATTCCATAGGCTTTGGTCTGCTGCAACAAAGCTCTTAAATAACTTGGCCTGCAATGTCCAGCCCAGAAATTTGGACAGGGATTGTAATCCAAGTTGTGATATGTACGTTTTAGCAAGTGCATAGCTAAATACATTTCTGGTTTGGTACCAAAAAATCCAGTTCCTTCAAGATTGTTGGGTCACGTGAACCTGTTTATATTCAGTGGTGATTCTGTTGCTTGCTTCTGAAAACTGCAGGCCACCACCGGTTTCCATCTCCCAAGCTAACGCTTCCATCTCTCAACGCTGTGATTTGACCTGCTGTTTGGCTATCAGAGAATTTGAAAAAAATGAGAATTAGGCTTCTCTTTTCAGTTTTGGGCTTTGAGGAAAACAGTATCCAATTGTCATTTGCTAAGCTAGCCAAAAAAATGGTTCATGTGAGGGAAGACTGGAGGATTCTCTCTATAATTAAAAGCTGAAGGATCTAACGTAGTTACGTAGCACATCTAACAAGGCAGCAAAGCCCAGACCTTCATAATTGCAAGGAGAAGAAAGAACCTGGGTGCCCAGCCCTTGGTCTGCTGGAACGCCCAAGTTTTAATGACTGTTATAGTTGTCTCTCCACCTGTGACACCTTGGTATCCATCTTAATTTTTGGACTCTTCTCAACGAGACAATGATTAAAGATCTCTTCTCCAGCTTCAGCTAGTGATCAATGGCAGCTGGCACTTGCCATTGTTTATCTCACCAACTGGAGGCGAGGGGCAGATCAGGGAGCGTAATATCCTCCTGTGGGCCCACTTTGCCTTGATCTTCTCCTGCCTCAAAGGCAATGCATTTTTATTAGCCCCTCTTGGCGACCCCAAGAGGATCAGTCACCTTCCCAGACTGCAGATGGCATCTGCAGTTCGAGAAGACCGGGCCGTCGCACTTGTGATGGGAAGGGAAGACTGACCACTAATAAGATATTTATTACTGCTTGCTCCTATTCTTCGTATTTTGGCCCCGTCCTCAGAATGTGCTTCCTCTCATGTGCATGTGCAAAGAAATGTGCTGTCTTCTTTCTCACAGACCCCATTCCATGACCACTGAAGCAGATGGTGCTTTTCTCGGGCCACTTTGAGAGTAGAAAGGCTGAGATTTCTATCTCTCTCTCCTCCCTAGGCCAACTATGTTTGCTGCTGTTTTTTTAAGTTTCCTGCTCTGAGCATGGGTGGTTTTATTTACTTACTTACTTACTTACTTACTTACTTACTTAATTTTATCAAATTTATATGGCCGCCCATCTCACAAGAAGTGATTCTGGGCAGCATACAGCAAAAAATATACAAAACAACATGCCAAAAGCAGTCAATTAAAAAGTATTAAAGTTTTGTAAGACTGTGTAAAAGTGAATCATTGCAAGCTGTAATTTTTCAGGCGCATCAAACGAAATTCTGGGCAAACCTCTTTCTTTTGCTAAGGAGGCCAAAGGGGTAACGTCGGGCTAAAACTCAAAAGGCCCTGCTCGCTCCTTCGTTGGACAGGGCTGTTTTAATTCTCCAGACTTGCTGTTAATACGTTGCAGTTGCCATAATGTTGGAAATGACTTCTGAGCCGCGCTGTGTCGTGGCCTGCTGGCACTGTGAGTAAAACTCTCTAGTTTGGGACTTTGTGCAGCTGTCAGGGGAGAGAGGAATGCCCGGCATAAGCTTTCCGAGCTGAAGAACACGGTTAAGCTCCTTATGTGAATTTCTCTCATAGAAGAAAGACCGCTTTCTGTGGACGGACTTATTTTTAAACTTCTCCCTCGTACAGTGAATTGCCTGGGAAATGTGATGGGTTGGCAGTTTCACGGCTGCGAGCTGTCCATTAATCCCGAGAAGAGAGTTTAATAAACTGCAGATCCTCTTTGAAGTGTGTTGTCCCCTCCAGACCCAGGGTTCAAGTCGAAACAGGGCCATCTCTGCATCCATCCTCCCATCCACGGTGGGCAAATTAAGTTCCCTGACCTTTGCTTGTGGAGAGCAGAGTATTAAGTGACCGGTGCTCACTTTTAGCTGAGGTTGAGAGTTGTGCTTTTTTGGAATTGCTGAAGTGCTCTGTAGGACGATGTTTCCTGCATCGTCCTACAGAGCACTTCATTAATTCCAAAACTTCAGCAAAACTTGAGTGAAGTTCTCAAAGCATACAAAGATGGGTGAGAAGGGAACAAGAACTTCCTTAGGGCAGCAAAAAGCTACATGGACAGGCACAAGTTACTTTGCTGTTGGGATTAAACTGTGGTTTAACCACGGTTAATTGGTGAAACAGTCGGCTGAGCTCCCCAACATGCTAGACCAGGGTTTCTCAACCAGGGTTCTGTGGCGCCCTCAGGTTCCACGAGAGGTCCCTAGGGGTTTCCTGGGAGATCACGATTTATTTAAAAAATTATTTCAAATTTGGGCAACTTCACATGAAAGAGGTAAGTCTCATTCTTTATTTTTAGTTTAAGAGCACGGTTAATGCATATCGACAGGCCTACCCATGAAACGAATATAATAATTTGTAACCTCTGGCCTATCTGTGCAGGGGTTCTCCGAGGCCTGAAAAATATTTCAAGGGTTCCTCCAGGGTCAAAAGGTTGAGAAAGGCTGTGCTAGACCATAAAGCAGGGGTGCAAAATGTGTGGGTCCAAGAACTTTGTCCAGACCACCAGCATCCTTTTTATGGCTCTTTGAATGACCCTTGTTTATTTTTATTCTTTTGCATCGGGGGAGTTTGTGGCTTGCAGGGCAACTGTACTTCAAACTGCCAATCATCCTCCCTAACAGTGGCCCCTCCCCACTTTGGGATTGGGGCCCTTTACATGCTGTGCAAAGCTTGGCGGAGCCCTCCAGCCACACATTCCTGCCATGGGCCCTGGTTTGCAGCCATGGCAACAGCGCTAAACCCGAGCCAGTCTGGCTGCGTTCCAGGCTAGCGGGGTGTGTAAGTCCTGCCAAGGCATTTTTAGTTTCTGCCTGAAAGGTCCATGTTTCAACAAAGTACACGGTAGTTGAAGGGCCCTGCGAAGATACAGCTGCCCTCTTTCATAGCCACCAAAACTGCAAATCTGTGCAGGAAAACGTGGCGTTTGGGGTACTTTAGCCCAGGCCAGTGAGAGATTCATGGCACAGCCCAACCGTTGAGCTTGTATGAATGGACGGACTGGCAACTCTTCGTTTTTATTTGCGCAGGTTTGCTCAAAATTTCAACCTCGCTGGTAAGCGAGCTAGAACTTTCTTTAAATTTAAATTTAAGTTTATGTTTCACTATTTTTCCTCTAGGAGGACTGACCCACAGCACAGTCTTTGGGAAAATCTTGCCTTCTTGAGAAAGGGCACAGAATTCAGTGCTGGATGCAAAACCTTCATACCCTCTCAAGTTCTGAAGCAAAACTCTTTTGCCTGTTAAACTAAGAAAAGAATTCAGGGGAAAAATTAGTAGTGAAATCATTAAGATAATGGGCCAATTGATTAAAACGTAGCCAGGTAAATAAGCTTAAAATGGAGTGTGGTGAGTAAATATTATATGATCTTCAAGCACAATGTCCTCCTCCAAAATATGCTGCAAAAGTTTTTCCCCTCAACAGCATGATCAGCATTTCTGAGTGCCCCTGGCTTTGCCTTTAGCTAAAGATTATTCCCTTACTGACATTTATCCTACAAATGATTCAAATCTGTCATCAACCAAAAGTTGCTCCGAAACTCTGAATTTAGCAAATGAAACCTGGCTTTGTTAAGGGGATAAAAATGGATTTCATTCAGACATGGCGGAGAGAATTGGGTTCAAATCCTCTTGGAAGTGGCCTTGACGTCACTCTCTTCATCTTTCATCCCATACATAAAATGAAATTTGATCCTTAGGAAGACGTGGACCATGGGTAGTCATTGGTAGCCACCGTGGGCCAAGAGGCAACAAGGCCAATGGGGTCAGTTGCTTAGGTATCGACTCTTCAGAGAAAATCTAAGCAACGGGAAAGGTGAGCTGCATGGCTGTGGCTTTGTAGGGCCTGGGGCCCAAGACTGGGCCTTGGAGTCAGCTGATGGAAGCACACGGCTGGGACTGCATAGAACATGGCTGCAATTATTTGTTTGTTTGTTTGTTTGTTTGTTTGTTTATTTATTTGTTTAATTTATATCACCGCCCATCTCCCCCAACGGGGAACTCTGGGCGGTTTACAATAAAACCAATAGATAAAAACATATAATATAAAATTACAATCCTATTAATGCTATATATTCTACAATATAAATAGAATAAATAAGTATGAAATCCAAGAGATGATAAAAGCTTAGCTAATAGGGAGGGCACTACGGTGCCAGCCACACCTAGGAGGAGCTGTTACTTTCCCCTTCCCAAGCAAGGCGGCAGAATCAGGTCTTCAGATTCTTCCGGAGAAAGAATTTTTTTCTTTAGCTAATCTGGCTAGAAATTTGAGAGCAGTAGACAGTCTACCTACTGTAATGGTATGTGGAAAAGACCTTGGGAGATGAGGCGGAGAGATGCTGCCTAGGGGATGGTCAGATAAGAGACAGCACAGCCCGCAGCTGCATAAGGGGCGGGGCAAGAGGCTCAGAAGAGACGCTCCCTAGTTTCTCAGGCTGTAAAGGAGAAGGGGGGGGGGGAAGAGATTATAATAGAGTGTTGACTTTTCCACACCAACTAGTGAAAGCAGTATGCAAAGAACCAAGTTAATGATTACATTGGGCATGGAGGAGGCTTTCCCTATCTCCTCCTCCTCCTCCTCCTCCTCCTCCTCCTCACTCTTCTGCTGAAGGCCTGCAAGAGAAAGGATGCTAAAGCCTCTTTGCAGGGACTCTGTGTGTCCGTGTGTGCAGTGGCCTTTGGAACCAGCTCCAGCTATCTGGGACGACACCAAAGTTTCTGTGATTGGAGCTGAACCACATGGTCCCCAAGTTGGAGAAAAATGGCGAAAAAGACACAAAATGAAGGTTCTGAAAGACGCTGGAATTAAGTCTAGCTCAAGAGAGCATCGCTGACTCTCCATACGGATTGTCTCTGGTCAGTATTCTTTCCTCAGCAAAGACTGGTCCTGAGAATCTCATCCCAGGATGGTAACGTTTGATCAGCAAGTGCTTTTGAACAGGAACCGAGACCAGGTTGTTCTGCCTGAACTTGGTTTCACCTTCATCCTTCGCTCAGGGGCTGCTTGCACTTGCGGAGGCTGGTCTGCTGTTGCCGGAAGGTGCAAAGTCCTCAGGTCAGCAGATGGCCTTGTGGTCGCTCTTTCCAACCTGCCTCGGCTGACCATCCCATCCCAGTAGGAACAGCTGCTCCACTCACTTTGGGGCCGCAACACCTGATTGGTTATTCTTCGGTTTTTTCTTTTGACCAAACATAAATCTTTGCTTTTCGAGCTGGCCTATGGTTCCATCCACCTGTGCTTGCCTTGAGCGATGTATAACCTCGTGCCAGGTTTTCTTCACTTTAGGTAGCTATAATTGCATCAAGGGTTGCAACCTGTTGACAGAAGAGCTGAACAGGTGTTTCTTGGGGGTTGCAGGACAGACACGCAGTTCCTCTGTGCGAAGAGACGACTCCAACATCTATCTCTGCAGACTTTTCTAAACCAGAAGATCTTTGTTTCACACACAAGCATGCACAAAGCTGCAAGGAAACACCCAATCGATTACAATGTTTCTGCCATCTTTTGCTGTTAAAAATCACAAATTATTGGTGATGTCAGATTGGCTACGCCTGTTTTAGTCAGTGACAGAGTTCACAGCCCCAATCGGGGGCTGATAGAGAATAATTAAAGATCATACTTTGGGGGGTATTTTATGCATTGTAACATTTCTGGTTTCATGCCAAAAGGGTAGTTCAGCTTCGTTGCTTTTAATAAACTTCAGAAGACATCTTTCTGTTCTAGAAAAAGGCAGTCTTGGATGCAAGCTACACATATCTGTTAGGAAGAGCCGTTGCAATGGTATCCATCCAGAATTTCTGGAGACCAAGAGAGGAAAAAAGAAAAAGGGAAAACCCCTATTTTGGAACCGGCTTGCAAGAAGGACTCTCAGGGAAGTACATAGGTTTAAGTTCTTGTTTTGGTTAGAGTAATTCCTGTCCTGAAGCTAGGCCTTCCTGTTCTACTCTGGGAACAGAGTCTGCAAACAAGCCAAAAATCTCCAACAACACAGACTTTTTCAACGTTGAAGCTGTGTCCCCGCATCCTTCCCGCATTGCGTGTGCTCCAGGACTCCGGCTGTTGGTCGGGAGCTCAGAGTTTCAATGGTAGCAGATCTAAAAACATCTTGTGGCCTAATTTTGGGCTGCCAGGTTTCCCTGGGGTGATTAAATTGCTCCCTGAAGACTTACCAAGCGCAGTCTCTGTTTTCTAAGAACTTGACTACCATTGGAAAGAAAAGTCCCAGTGTATGTGCTGGCATCCAGATTAGAGCTGCCATTTACCAGGTTAATATAGTTCACATGGAAGAGCTTCAACTTGGTGCCCTCCCAGGGCATTAGGTGGCAACTTCCACAATCCAAAATCAACACGGCCACTCTGTGCAATGATTGGTGGTAGCTTCTTGACAGAAGAAGGCCATTTTCATCATTTTCTATCTGCTGTTCTTCATGGGTGAACTTAGACTTTATGCATGCCAAGGTTAAAAACTTCAAGTTGAGTTTGACTTCTGATGATTTCACAACCATACAGTTTTCTGGGCAATGGCATGGAAGTAGTTTTTTGACTTCCCAGTCTAAACAGCTCCTGGATGTCCTGGTGGGCTCATACTCCAAACTGTTAAAAAAAACAACACAACCTTAGATTAGTTCCTCAATCTCTTACTGTGCTTGAACTCTGATGGGAAGTGGCTGTCTAGGCAGAAGTATTTCTGGTGGCCTGTTCCTTTTTCTTTTTTCATGGAGATTCCCATGGAGATAAAATTCTGCAGCAAAGCAGGTGCCCCATCAGTGGGGCTCTGGAGACTCCTTTTTGGATCACTCTGTGCTGCATCTGCTGACTTTGGAATTTCCCCGCGGTTTGGGCTTCTACTCTCTATTCAAACTTTTCCTCTTAATTTGCCCACATCAGATTAGCCCCGTGGCTTAAAGTACAGTAGCTGTGCCGTGCCCCAAAGGATGGGAAATGGGTTGTTGTTGTTGTTGTTGTTGTTCAGTCATTTAGTCGTGTCCGACTCTTCGTGACCTCATGGGCCATAGCACGCCAGGCCTTCCTGTCCTCCACTGTCTCCCTGAGTTTGCTCAAGTTCATGTTTGTTACATCGGTGATGCCATCTAACCATCTCATCCTCTGCCGTCCCCTTCTCCTTTTGCCCTCAGTCTTTCCCAGCATCAGGGTCTTTTCCAGTGAGTCCTCTCTTCGCATTAGGTGGCCAAAGGATTGGAGCTTCATCTTCAGCATCTGTCCTTCCAATGAGCAGTCAGGGTCGATTTCCTTTAGGATTGACTGATTTGACCTCCTTGCAGTCCAAGGGACTCTTAAAGAGTCTTCTCCAGCACACCTTGGCTCATTTGTATTTCCAGCCCAAGAAAGGGCAAGGGTGAACGGAAGGCAGAATGACCAAGTGGAGACAGGACAGGGCTTGATACAAGCTGAGTTTAGCCCTGGAGTCTGGATCAGAACAAATGCCACCATGACATCCTATCCTGCTGAGACGCTTGGTGTGGGGACTAATTTCCCAGTGCCTGATCTAGATGGCTGAATTTCTACATTTGTGAAACCTGCAGTCTGATGGCAAGCAGCGAAAAGGTCCTCAGCAAAGCAAGCGGGAGGCTTTAAAACAAAATGATAAAGCTGGGTAATTTCATTAACAACAGTTGTATTTACTGGGATCCCCAGATGGTGCCGTTTAGCTTATGGCCAATTTGTTAAGTTAAAATGAATATAAAGAAAGACAGGAAAGTATTCCAAGTGAGAGGTGGTTAAAAATTTAAATAGGGACCAGATGGCTGAAGATCATCATTCATCCAAATTTGGTGAGGAGTAGCCTGCACAGTTTATATCGGAGCCCTTGGAGGTGCCAGGCCGCCTGCAGATCCAGAAGGGAATCTCCAAGTCTTTTGTGTGTGTGTGTTTGTTTGATCCTGCAGACTGGTGAAGTGGGTACAAGAATGTCCTGATATGCTGTTTTAGTCACTTGGCCCTGGATGACTAGCAGGAAGCAACCAGATTAGAACTGAATGTTGTTTTCAACAGTTTTTGCTGTCAAGTGATGGGAAAATTAAAACATATACAATATGTTTCTGTTTCAACATTCCTTTGGCCTGGAAGCTCTCAGCCTAACTCCCAATTCAGACAATATGGTTTTATCATCTTCAACAACAACAACAAAGCTGCAAAGATACATGAGGAAGATGAAGAAACTTGCTCAGACCCTCACCTTTTATAAGGTGTAAGTATTTTAAAGGGGTAGAAGTTGCTTCTGCTTGAAATTTGCAGTGCAATTCGATTTCACCGTGAAAACATGTGCTCGGTAAATGCTTTTTCTTTTTCCGCTCGGTTATATTACCACCTCTAGTGTCTTAGCAGAGTGTAATTCAGGAAAATAATGCAGCACCAAAACTCTTTCAATCACGCTGAACTCTTGTAAGAATTTGCACTGGCAACGTTGAGTTGCCCCCACATAGAAAATCTTTCCACAACTGGTCGCTTTCCATTAGTTTCCAACCTGTCCCACTAGTATTACTTTTAATCCTGCTCTTCCTTTAGACAGAAGGTCCTCCCAGTTTTATCTTTACAACAATCTTGGGAGGTAGATTGGGTTAAAAACGAGTGATTTAAAAGCTTTTTTATTTTTCAAGTAAAGTTCTGTTCAGCCAAATGCAGACAAAAATGTGTCTTCAATATTTTTCTCACAGCCAACACTGATAAGTCTGTTTGTAGATCCCCAGGGAAGGAATTCCAATGGTATATATAAAAGAGAATATATAAATGCTGATTTAAGACTTAAATTATCATTAGAATTCTCTGACAGTTCATATGCTTCTTTCAAGAGATTTATTCCTTCTGTTAAAGAGAGAGGAACCACCGCTTTAAAAAATGTATTATAGAGGAGGGTTTTTTGTTTCAACGTGAATGTAGTTCAAATCTAAAATATTCTCCCTGCTGGTGTATTCTGTACATATAGTATGAAAATGGAGGATTTATTTATATTTTGGTTTTAACCACACAAGAGAGAAAGGTTGGTATTGAATTCAGTGGTGTAGCTAGAAAGACAATGGAGGAAAAAACTCCTTTAGGCCATAATGTGTAGTTAATATTTCAAATTAATTCAGTTGATTATGCATCAACCAAGAGGTCAAACTCCGCTTAAGGTGCCATAATTTATAGTTCAGCATTTTGCCTAAAGCAACATGAAAGCCCCGAAGCAGCGTGCTGAATTATTACACCAACATAATGCAGAAAACTTCCTGGAAATGCAAGGTCAGTGGCACTTTCCTGACGCTTCTGAGCATTCTTCCAAGTCCAAGAACCAGCTGGCCGGACAACTCTGGAAATCGGCATTCCCTTGGATTAGCAATAAATTAGGATACCTGTGAAGGTTTGAACTTATTGAGGCCTACTTCTTGAGTTGGGTTAGAAGAGTGTGACAAAATCCTGGGGGTGGCTAGCGCCTTAAAGTGGTCCACATGTATTTATGAATCCGAATCAAAGTTCTGATTTAACTGCCATCCTGGATGTTATTTTATATTTATATTTATCCGTTATGTAATATATCTTGTTTTTATTGTATTTTAATCTTTTTAGCTTTATTGTAAACCGCCCAGAGTCCCTCTTTTGGGGGAGATGGGCGGTGGCGAAATTTGATAAACAAACAAACAGGAAAGAGTAATTTCTGTTGATCCCTCTGGGCTGGAGAAGCAACTGAGGACCACAGATTAGGTGGAATTCTCGTTGCATGGATGACCAATTCCTCAGGGGCTACTGGAGACTTAAATGACTCTTGTAGCAAGGGAACTAGAGTGGGAGAGGGGTATAGCCCCATTTATTTATTTATTTATTTATTTATTTATCCATCCATCCATCCATCCATCCATCCATCCATCCATCCATCCATCCATCCATCCATCCATCCATCCATCCATCCATCCATCCAACTTATATTACCGCCCATCTCCCCCCGTAGAGGGGACTCTGGGTGGTTTACAATAAAGTTAGTGATTAAAACATATAAAATATACAACCCAATATATCAATTTAAAAATTAAATATAAATATATAAATATATAAAATCCAAGAGGCTGTGATGTTATGTATTAAAAGAACTCTATGGCGCAAGCCATCCCCACGAAGAGCTATTACTCTTCCCCTCCCAAGCGAGGGGGAAGATCCTATTTGTGAGCACCCTCCCCGGTGTGATCTGGCTAGCCACCACGAAAAACAAAAGACTGGACTAAGATGGGGCTGCAGCCTGATCCTGCAGAGCTATTTTTAAGTTCTTGTCTTCTTAAGGTGTGGTAAGAGACACTGATAAATGGAGGACAGGCCTATCAAGGACTATTGGTCTTGAAGACTCCATATTACCTTTGAGTTAGGGGCAGCAGACTTCAAATATCAGTTGCAGGAGAAACAAAGGTCTCCCTCCCCAGAACATAAGCATCCCAGATGCATCCCTTGGCCACTGGGAGAAACAGAAGGTCAAACTAAGATGGGCCTTGGCCTGACCTAACAGGGCTACTCTTATGTTCTTACCAGTGAAAACAGTGTCTTTATTGTAATAGCAATTATGTAAAATTATTTGAGCATTCTGAAATATAATAAAAATGTTAGCAATAATAATAATCATAATCATCATAATCATAATAATAGAAAAATTGTATCCGTTACAGAAGCAGGGAGGGCTTTGAAACCTAACTTCGTATATGATTTGTGCAGAAAATGGAGATGTGTCTTTTTCATGTGCTCCTTGAAAACACGGTTTCTTCCCCGGTGTAATTCACTCTAATTGTAGGTCCTACCTCCCCTGTTACTGTTACAAAACAGGAATACTTTATTGAAGAAATAATTCACTCCAGATTATCCTGCCTGCTGTACTAAAAATTTCAGTCCTTGCGATGCCAAATAACATCTCTGGAAAGAGTTTGTGATTTAGATGGGAATCTGGAGGCCTCTTGGGCTATTAGGCGGATTACCCACCTTATTAAGAAATAATAGGGGCAAATTCCAAAGACGGGACAGCAGACATAACAAGGGGACATTGATTGTCAGTGAGAAAGAAATTATATTTTCCCCCCTTTTAGCTGCACAGCAGGCGCTCAGACCCGCCAGCCAGGCCTTCTGCAGAAATTTAGGTGCACGGGCCTGACAATCCCTGACAGATCTTCACATCTGGAAAACTAGATAATAACAACAATTCAATTCAAGTAGAAGGAATGAAAATTAGGCTTTCAGTCTTGATGCCAGGTAGGAGCTTTAGATATAGAGACAGAAATTTGAGTTTGCATGAATTGACTATTTAAAAAGCAAAGGGGAAAAGGGATGGATGGATGGATGGATGGATGATGTTCAACCCCAGCTGTACCACAGCCTGTCAGCCAGTGCAAAAGGCCCAGTCCTAACGCTCTAAAGCTGCTACCGCTGAGCTTGCTGTTTGCCTGCTCAGAGGATCACGCCTCTTGATATAAGAGTAGGATGCTTCTGCTTTGCTGCTGAGAATTTTTCCCTCCTGCTAAGCTTTGAGAGCCTTTCACCCTGCTGATGAGTTTGCCTCCTTGGAACATGCCTTTGAGTCCCATACACCTTTCTAGTGAAGCAGGGGGCAAGACAAGGACAGGTAACATTCCGCCTCACGTTGATCGACCTTGGCCCAGGCAGAAGACCTTTGCATGGATTGTGACTTGGAGAAAGATGCAGAACTGTATAGTACACTCGACGAGGGTTGCAACATTTGCAGATAGTTAGTTCAGCCCTCTGTGTGTTTTCTCTGAAGTTAGTTTCTTTGGAAGTTACTCTCGGGAAAGTGTGTCTTGGTTTGCAGCCTCAACCGTTTTTGTTTGGTCTGGCCAGGTGCGTTTTGATGAAGATGCTGATGCATCCAAGGTTCTAAAATGCCACCAGAAAAGTATTGACCCACTTCTTTGATAGATGACTTGTTCTAGTTTATTTTTCTCCTTGCTTCACACACTTAAAAAAAGAGAAGTAGTGGAGCTGTTGAAAGCGCTGGATATCAGGCAAAGACAATATAGGCAACAGGCAAATGCTTTGCTTTGCTTTATTTATTTTATTTTCTATCCCGCCTTTATTATTTTTTATAAATAACTCAAGGCGGTGAACATACCTCATGCTCCTTCCTCCTCCTATTTTCCCCACAGCAACCACCCTGGGAGGCGAGTTGCCACATGGAGAGTTTCTCTTTCAAGTGCTGGGGAGAGGGCTAAAAGATGCAGGGGGAAACGTTTGGCCCTCCAGATGTCTCTGAGCCACACGTCCCAGAGACCCATCCTGATCAATGGATGAGGAATGTGAGAAGTCTTGGGGCCTCACGTCCCCTGTACTCTGTTGCACACCCTCCCAAGAGAAAGAGTGGATTGTTAAATCTGGGAGATCTAAACACAATCCGGGGGGACAACAAAGGCTTTTGTGACATCTTAAAGATGTGAAGTTGCCCAGAACCATTTATGCCATCCTAAATTTGGCTTGAAGGTCCATGGTCTGCCCAGGGGTCCTTGGCAGAGGGAAGAAAGCTGTAGATGGCAACTGATGCTGTTTACTCTTCTCTTAGTTCTGCATCATTGGATGAGGGTCCATATCAGTTACTGGGAAGATGTTCACTGTCTTCCCTCTGTGGTCTCCAGTGTCTCCACCGGTCTCGTCCCTTGGTGCAAAGCTCCTTCCTTTTTCTCTGGGAGCTTGAAGGCTATCAGAAATTCTTGGGAGATATTCAAGGTAACCTTCAGCTTAGCACTTCCCCAAGCTGCTCACCAATAATGGTGTGTGTGTGTGTATGTGTGTGCGTGCATGCTTTCAACTTCAAAATGTCTCCAAGCTTTAGAGCACCAGTTTGAAAGGAAGGCATCAGAACAGACGACGGTTTGGCTTGTATTGAAGAATAAAATTGTAGGATAAAACAGAAAGACTGTCTGGGGCAGCGTAAAATCCCCCCCCCCCTTCCTAAAACATTGCCCTTCCTTCCTTCCCTCCCTCCCTTGTGTTTGTGTGCATTTAAGGCTTGAAGAATATAAGGGTAAAATTGTGTCTCTCAACAGAAGCCAAAAGAACAAAAACCTATTAATGGATCATTGGGTTATCTAACCATTACCTAGCTTCATCTAATATTAAGCATTTTCCAAACTCAACTTGGAATCTAGAAAGTCAGTTTTATTTTGCTTATTTGAAAAGCAAGATACCTGTATCTTGCACTGGATTTCATGAATATATTAAGATGCCCTAAGTATAGAGCAGGAACAGGTGGGGGCTGAACAAAGCACCCGGCTTTCCTGGATGAAATTTGTACAGCTTCTGCTGCTTTTGGTTACTCTATTTTGGCAACTGAGCCTTCCTCGGATTTCTCCAGGTCAGGAGCGGGAAGCTATGTGGCAGCAACCCATATTTGCTCAGCTGCTTGTAAGTCTAAAGATGCTCTATCACATTGGTTTTACGGAGGTCCCCAAGCCTACTTATAAAACAATTAAGTTAGATTTGGAAAAAAATCAGTGCTTGAAGGAATCCAGCTGAGATTTATTATTATACATACCATAGTTATAAAGCTCTGTAACTGGATTCTGTTTGTCAATTCTAATTTATAACGTTTGATGGCTATTTTATTGCTCCTGCTGGGCTGCTTTAAAAAAAAAACACTATTATACAATAGTTTTTGTTGCAGGTTAGTGGTTCTGCCTGAAGTTAAATCGAGGCCGTCTGGAGAAAGACTTTGGGACAGGAGATTCACTTTTTGGCATTTCTCTTGCCTGCGTGGTATGGAAAGACCCAAATATGGGACTATTGTACTTAATACGAATGCAAGGAACTTTCAGCCCTGCTGTTCTGAACAACGGTGAGTATCATAAACTATTCTCTGCTTCCTTGGGTTGTATTCCCCCCCCCCCCCCCAAAAAAAAAAGAGAAAAAAGGTTTTTCGGCCTCTTCTTCCTCTTTCAGCTTCTGGGCAAAATGGCAGCCATTTGGCTGCTGTCCCGACACAAGACAAATGAGACTTGGGACTTTGGAGAGATGCTGTGGTTGCCGGGGGTGGTGGTGGTGGTTCCAAAATAGCAAACTATTTTTCACGACCACAATGTGATCAGGAGTAAGTTGAAGCAGGTGTGCAGGCATACACAGGAGTCGTCTGCAGAATGGGGAATTCAGCATGTAGCCTCATCTGTGTGTGTGTGTTTGGGTTTATATATATAATCCCCTTTCACACCTGGCCAGCTGTTTTCTTCTCTGGGCCAGACTGAGGCATCCTGGAAGCAGTAGAATTTCAACCATCCTTTTGAACCTGGGCATAAACGTTCTGCAGCACCAACATGACCCTGGTGGGATTAAAAATTAAAATCTTCGTGGTCCCCCATATTTCACTGCTGGAAATAGGGATATATTAATAACAATCTAATTAGGGATGCTGATTTTCTTCCTAGTTCATCTGTTCCTTGTAAGTTTGTTATTGATTGTACTGCACTCTGGAAGTTCTATCTCGAAGGGCAATTTAGAAATTGAATGAATTAATTTTTGCACTAAAGGCTACTCATCCCCCAGATGGCTTATCTGGGCCTTCCCCAGTTGGATGATCCCCCAGATGTCTTAACTACCACTCCGATTTATCTCCAGCCCAAATGACCTGGATGGATGTTGTTGTTTATTCGTTCAGTCGCTTCCGACTCTTCGTGACTTCATGGACCAGCCCACGCCAGAGCTTCCTGTTGGCCGTCGCCACCCCCAGCTCCCCCACGGTCGAGTCCATCAGCTCCAGAATAACATCCATCCATCTTGCCCTTGGTCGGCCCCTCTTCCTTTGCCTTCCACTTTCCCTAGCATCAGCATGGATGGATACTTGATGCAAATCCCTTGGGCCTTTATGTTCCTATAACAAAATAAGTCATCTCCCTGAAGACGGAGCCTGGGATACAGTAGAGCTACTGACTGACTAACGATCAAGAAAGGGGGATGGATCTGCTTAGCAGGAAGCACCAAAATGTATGGAGCTTCCTAACTGGGACTCAATGTTATGTGTTACCCCACTGAGCTCCATACCCCCTTCCACCATTTACTTTTTCTCTTTTGGAATTGTAAGTAGAGCTGTTAGCAAGTAGCTGTAAGTGGAGATGTGATCGCCTGGGGAAAAAAAACCAACAACTGGAAAATGTTTAAAATGTCTATTTTATTTAGGCTGGGGGCAGAAATAAACTTCTCTCCCTGCCCACGAAAAATAAAATCCTTTCCCCCCCTTGGCTTTATATCTCTCTACTGTACTTGCAAATATCTGGTGCTTTGGAAGGCTGTGACTGTAAACATGCAGGAACTGATAGTTGAAATGGAGGCTTGTGTTTGTTTTATTCAATTTGGATGCCACCGACTCTGGGAAGCATTTAGTCATCTTCCAAATATCAAGAAAAAGAAAAGGCAAAGGGGCCGGGGGAGGACCAGTGAGACAAAAGCTGAAATGCAGCATAACCAACTTGAATTGCAGTGTTAAGTCTTTCCTACTATGCCTTTAGAAGAAGAAAAAAATAGTATGGCTGTTGTGGGTCTTCCGGGCTGTTCGACAATACAAAGCCTTCGACAATACAAAGAAAAAAATACTTATTACGGCCAATGTATAAAACCCAGTAAGGTAAAACAAGCTACATCTTCTGTATAAGGGGAAGCACAGATAATAAAATTAACGATGCATCGATCAGTTGGGTGTGCATTGGACATATAACATAAGAAAATTTAGCTACGCTGAATCACAGGTACGTATCCGAAAATAAAAATTGGAAATAGAACTTGCCTTTAGAGATTATATTTTCATCAGATCACTGAGTGATTATGTCTTGCAACTGAAGGTGTGTGTGCCATGCTCCCGTCTAAGGAAAATTGTGTCTTAATTTGTGAACATACAGTAGTTTGTCCTAGAGAACAGAGTTATGTCATGCTTGAACGCCAAGTATTTGTGTTTCAGAAGAGGCAATGTTGCAGGATACAGCTGTGCACGTGAAGAACAGGAGCTGTTTTTAGAAGCTCGAGAACCATAGGTGCCCCACAAAGCTTGCAAACCTGTATCTTTCCCGAAGTTATTAGAATTAATGTCCACCAGGCCAGTCCTCCTTATAAAATGCAAGCACCCCATCTTATTAAAATGTGGGTGCTGTGTTGCCAAAGAACCAGAGCAATATACGTATATATAAATTTTAAAAGCACCTATTGCTGAGTGAAGAGTTGCCAGCTACATGCTTTGGGGTCTTAGTTTAAATTCATCCTTTGAGGCAAGGATGGCATGAAATGATCCTGGTTCCTCCTCTCCTTTTTTGCCCACGTGGCAGGATCTGCCGCCTTCTCCCATACACAGTCATGCTTTTCTAACAGTTAAGTTACATGCATGATTGGAGTAACCAGGATTAGTCACCAACTCTCCTGGAGATGCCTGCCTTGCCCTCTTATGACCGCAGTTTCCACCAGGAGCCGCGATGTGGATTGTGCGAAGATAGGGTCCCTTGTCAAAAGTTAAATAAAATATCAGATGTGCACTTCGTCTTTGCTCCAATTCAGCTCCTTGCGATTTTGAGTCCCTGTTTTTTTCTTTATTATCAACCCCTGCTGCCTTCTTCCCTCTTTTTTAAAAAAAATCAAGCAAGCTTGTTGGATAATAGCTAGCTCACAGTATCAATTACCCCTAAAGTGAGCTGAATTGTGTGTAAATCTAACCCATTTGTTTCAATTGTCCCATTTTACTGCATTTTGTCTCCATTTTGAAATCAATCCATTGTCCTTCACTCCTGCTTGCTTTGCTCCAAGCCTCTTAGAGGGTTTAGCAGCACTGACCTCTATCGCAATGTCCCTTTGTCCAACGCATCCAGCTACAATAGCTACACTCAGGAGCCTGAAGAACCTCCTCCATTATCTCTGGGTTTGATGGGAAATCCATTTCTGGATCCCAGGGAACCGTTTTCTAGACACTCAGGGCAACACCCAGGACCATTCGTGCCCCGGTGGGGCTGCCCAGCTCTGGAACGACTCTCTCACTTTCTCATTTTCATTTATGACCCATCGGTTGAACCTCGTCATTTGAGGTGCTTCTCCAGAAGGTGTTACTCCATCAGTACCAACACTGTTTTGCGATCTGAAATGAACCTTTGCATCTTATCTGGACAGATTCAATTGCTAGGCTGCTCTGTTCAGTGTTAAATTTGGAAGATCCAGTTGTCTATTGATAACCTCCCTCCTGCATTTGATTAGGCCCTTCCAAAAGCCATCAAAACGATTGGCAGTCGCAGCATATTGGTTGTGTGCTCTTCTCTTCTTCTGTGTCGTAAACCTCCTGTCAACTGGTTGGATTGGTGACCTTAGATCTCATTTGGCCAGCCCTTCTATCCTTCAAGATTCCCCTTCCTACTACCACCTGCAGGCCTTACTTTCAGGATTAGGCAAGATCTTCAGGACACACACTCCATTTATCCAATTTCTCATGTGAGAATGTGGAACCTGAGTCAATACTGGCATATATTGCCTTCTTAGAACAGCACAAGGCTTCTGAAAGGAAAAGTTTTCTTTTTGTTGGCTAAGTCTCTTCTCCTCTCCTCTCCTCTCCTCTCCTCTCCTCTCCTCAACCTTGCTGGCAAGGATGCTGAGTTGCAGAGCTGCCCACATGCACCCTTCTGAAGGCGGATCACACAACGGTTTCTGCTCCCAGTTGTATGTGTGGTTGGAAATGAACCCCCCACCCCCAGCCTGGCCTATCGACCCATCTGTTGAATCTCATCATTGGAGGTGCTTCTCCAGAAGATGCCACTAGGCTATGGAAGTTAATGCTCTCTCTACATTTCCATTTAGTTGACTGTTGTTGGTGAGGGTGGCACATGATTTCTAAGATGGTGTTTAGAGAAACAAGGGCTCCAAGTTGCTGCTGCCTTTCTTCCAAACAAGATTGCCAGTAACTGGAGTTAGTTCTCAAAGGGCATAAAAGCCCCTTTGCCCGTCTCAGGGCATTCAGATTGAGTTGGGCCAAATTCCAAATGCTGGTGGGAAAGAGGAGTTTGTGAAATTCCCTGGCATACCTGCTGGATCATTGTGGGAAGGTGATGCTAGATCAAATGGACACCTGTCTGGTCCAGGAAGGCAGCTTTTTATGTTCTGCAGACTCTTGGTATCCAGGCACCAACGCATCGCCACCAGCAGGCAGTTGGGTCCCCTTTCAGAATGAACTTGCCAAAGAGTCCACATGTGTGTGGAGCTCGTGCTGCGTTTGCAGAAGCGGCAGGGACCATACGGCAGTGTTCACTGGATCAATGCATCTGCCTTTGATTAGTTATGCTGAACAGGGGCTATTTGGTGCTCGGAAATTCAGCCCACATGTTTGGCTTCCCTGTCCAGACACCGCCTGCATCCTGCCTAGTCTGTCCTTCCCTCCAACTTACCTCATCCACTCAAAGAAGGGATGTTATAACAGTATGTGAGCAGCATCCGTACATTTGATTCAAGAGCTCTCTTGCCTTCACCCAGGATGACCTCAAGCCAGCCCATCCTTCGGGTGGAGTTTGCTTAATGCACACATTTTATTTTACTCTTGGAGGAGAAAAAAAAATGATTTTCAGAATTACTGGTGGTTTCTCAGAGATGGGTTCTCTGCTTTTTTTGCATTTGGTAGGGTTTGGATAACATTGAAGAAGCAACGGTTCTCACAAAACAGAGATCCAGATGCCTTCTCTCCTTCCTCTGAAAATGGTGGGCTGAGGGGTTTAATGTATGTGTGCCTTAAAATAGCTTTTTCCCAATTGCTCATGAATATGGAACAGTTGAACAGTTCCTATTCAAAGAAACAACATTTATTTATTTCTTTAGAAAACTTGCATGACCGCCTGTCTTATATGTGATAATTGTAGGCAGCTTACAACGACATCCAATAAAAATACAATTAATATGACCAACCAAACCCTACAACAACACCATAGATCCCAACCACAGCGCCACAACATCCCACTAATTCTACACCAATGTTTCTCAACCTTGGCAACTTGAAGATGGGTGGACTTCAACTCCCAGAATTCCCCAGCCAGCCTTGCTGGCTGGGGAATTCTGGGAGTTGAAGTCCACCCATCTTCAAGTTGCCAAGGTTGAGAAACACTGCTCTACGCTGGCATTTGCTGATGGCTAATCCTCTGCTTGGGCAGCAACAGATTGCATTCCATCTTCCTCTGTTCTAACACTGATTGCTATAAAATGCCAAGAACACCCACTTAAGAGCCAGTAGACAACACTGAGTAAAAACCAGTCAAGTAGGGTGGAAGCCCTTTTTCCTCTCCAAGCCCCCCTTACCCCTTTGAGACCTGTTGTGGTCCATGTTCTGGGAGCAGGCAGTGGAAACAAACAAGACTTTGCATCTGGACGTTCTCTTCCACCAGCTTCCACGGAGCCCCACGCATTTTGTAACAGAGAGCAGCCTGGAAGAATAAACTCTCAATCATCTGGCAAGGGGGCGGAGTCGGTGTGTCTTGCAGCCTGGAATCCAGATTTCCAGATCGAAAGGCGTCCAGGCGTGTCTTTGGCTCAGGGATCTGCAGTTTGTCCCCATCAACGAGCCACGAAGGAGCTCTCCAGACTAAACTCTCTTCCCACTGCATGACGTTGGAGGGCTTGCAAGCTGCAATAAATGCAACCTCAGGCATGGGATGATACTCATAATATACTGCCTCAAAAGCCCCCCTTGACCTCAACTTTGCTGTCTTTTAAACAAAGTTGTGACCATGTTTGTTCCACAGCAGATCTATTTCTAGGTGTTTTCCCAGCTTCTTGCTTAGTCACTTTCCCAGTTTCGTTTCTTTTTGCAAACTTAGCACCCTGCAGTCAGTAAATTGGACTCTGGAGGCTATGTTGTTAACTAAGCAGTTTCGTCTGCTCCCGTTCCACACCTCGCGGTGGCTGCTGAGATCTTGACCCGGGCTCTGGAAATAGACTGCTCCAGACAGGTCACATCTGGTGCCCCTCAAAACCTGGGGAATGCTGAAAGAGTTTGAAGCATCCTTTTGCAAAACTTCCTGGCTGCTTATTTACATAGCCCGATCTCCGATCACTTGATGTCTCCAGTCTAGCGCTTCCTCAGATGGTGCCTTTGCCTCCTCTTTTACAAGATGCGAAGAGTGCCAAGTAGCTCACACACGTTTGGGACATGAGTCATCACAATGCATTCTGCCCATCTTATGTTTCAGCAGTCTTTGCATTGTGTCCCTTTTCTATCTCTAATGGTAGTGGAACAAACAAACAAACAAACAGGGAAGGTACAGTCGAGATTCTTTCCAAAATGTTCAACCTGCTTTGGCATTTTTCAGAATCATTTTCACTCAGCGCTAAGATGAGAAACTCACCCAGTCGCCAACCGTGTCTACAAAGATTTGCATCAGTACAGAGATTTTTTGTGGCAGGACCAGTGAATGTCACGGCTGTCCTTTCATTCACGTCTTGATAGATTCAAAGATTCCTTTAGGTGGAAATTAAAGTGAAGTGAAGCTAGGAGGAAAGGATACGCGGAGAGAGATCAGGATATGCCTTAAATTTACAAGTAAAGATTGGACCTGGAAGCTAGCCTGAATTAAAGGTCTCCTGGGCTGTTCCGCAGCATCTCAACAGTTTGAGTTAATGGTAGGGGAGGTGTGTATTGAATGATCTACCACAGTGTTTCTCAATCTTGGCAACTTTAAGACGTGTGGACTTCAACTCCCAGAATTCCCCAGCCAGGCTGGGGAATTCTGGGAGTTGAAGTCCACACGTCTTAAAGTTGCCAAGGTTGAGAAACACTGATCTACGGACTGACTCAGCCAGTTTGGACACATGCAAAATCATTTTGCCGGCCTATGCACCAAGAGCTTCAGGAACCGTAACATCTAACTGCTTCTGGGCTTCCTGAACCTCTTGTCTTGGCATTTACACGGGGTGGGGAAATGAAGTGGGGAGCTTGGTATTTCAATATAGATTCCCTTTCTTAATAAGCACTAACGTTTTGCCTTTCTACCGTGGCTGCGGCACAATTGAGCTGACATTTTCAAGGCGCTTCCAACGGTGTCTCCAAGATCTTGGAAAATGTTAGCCGTGCCTTAGTGCCCAATGTAGCATAATTGGTATCATTCTGTCCAGAGTAGCTCACTTTCTACAATTATTTAGCCTGAGTTGCAGGGCCGGCCATCTCCAATAAAGACAATTTATTAATCTTTCAATTTACATTTTTTTCCAAGGGGATCTTTAAAAGAACAAACAAAGCATTGTTGCCTTCTTTGTCGTTCTTTCGATTTTGCTAATTAAACCTTTCAAGCCGGGAATCTCCTGTGAGGTCCTCGAGCTTCTTCCTCCCTTCTTGATTCAGCTGCAACGTTACTTTCCAGAGACAGTCTCGGCTAGCTTCCCAAAGCAGGTCCCCCAGGGGTCCAAATCCCCAACAAGCGGTGATTCTTCTTTTTCCTGCAAGAGAAGTGGAATGAGGCCTTATTAAATTCCTGCAATTGAATTCGCTTAAATTCCCTCCAAGTACGATACTTTGCCTGACAAGCTGTGTCAAGAAAAACGGCTTTCGTCTTGCTAATTAAGACATTTCTTTTGACAGGCTGGATTGCGTTTAAACTCAGTGTGTTGTACACAAGCTAATAATTTAATGTGGTTTTTTTTTTGCCTTCCTCCAATGCAACTAAATATGCTATAGCCAGAAACTGTCAAAATAACAGAAGACTCAAAAGTTTGGTTCAAGTTTTGAAGGCATGCCAAACTAAAGCAGGGAAAATATGCCGCTGGGTGGACTGATATGCATCCCTTGATCTAAAAGACTTGATGGGAAAGGCTTCAAAAACTTGCAGCTTCCAGCCTGGGCCGCTCCAGATGTACTGAGACTGTGGTTCCCAGATGGACTTCCAAGACAGCCCGGCCAAAAGCTGGCTTGGAATTCTGTGACTGCCATCGCGACACATCTGGGGGAGGTCCCAGTCTGGAGACGATCCATGAGATTAGCTCTCATGTGGAGTCTTCAGGGAAGATGCTTCATTTCAGTGCTAGACAGAGATAGCCTACGGTTTATGATCAGCAAGTTAAGTTTTCAATATTCTTTATGTTTCAGATCCATGCAATTCCCACCTTATAAATTCTGCACTGGCTCTCACTTGCCTTCCAAGCTTATTGTGGTCACTGTGATGTATGGAGGTATGGTTGTGATAAGGCTGGGGCAAACAAACTCCCTAGGGCATAGCTTTCCAAACTGTGTGTCGGGACAGGTTAGTGTCGGCTGCAGTGTCTGGGTGTGTCGTGGCTGCTGCTCCTGCTCCGAGCCCTGCCAGGATTCCGCGCAGGTCCTAGTGCCTGCCTTGTGCCTGGCTGCCTCCAAACCTGCTATGATTCCGCACAGGTCCTAGTGCCTGCCTTGTGCCCTGCTGCCTCCAAACCTGCTGTGATTCCGCGCAGGTCCTAGTGCCTGCCTTGTGCCCTGCTGCCTCCAAACCTGCTGTGATTCCGCGCAGGTCCTAGTGCCTGTCTTGTGCCCTGCTGCCTCCAAACCTGCCCTGCCAGGATTCCACGCAGGTCCTAGTGCCTGTCTTGTGCCTTGCTGCCTCCAAACCTCCTGTGATTCCGCGCAGGTCCTAGTGCCTGCCTTGTGCCCTGCTGCCTCCAAACCTGCTGTGATTCCGCGCAGGTCCTAGTGCCTGCCTTGTGCCCTGCTGTAAGAGTGTGTCGCGAAATGATGCATGTCTAAAAAGTGTGTCACCAACATGAAAAGTTTGGAAAGCTCTGCCCTAGGGAGCTATTAAGCCAGCAAGACTCCACTTGAGCCGGATTGCCTGCTCCCTCGTTCCTTCCTTCCTGCCGCTATGTTGAATGGTTGCTTGACAGCTAATGTTATGCCACTATGCTAACTGTAGGTTTACCCCCAAGTCTCTTACCCTCTATAATCTTGAGGGCCACGACTGATGAGGGAGAATCAAGGCGGGCTTCTGGGCATGGCAGGCAGATAGGCAATGGAAATGGGGGACGGGGATGCATCCTTAGAGGAGCTTCCAATAATATTGGGGAACGTGATGGCCTCCACAGCAACTGGTGGGAATCAAGCCAGACCGCACCTCTTCTGGAACTGGAAGACTGAGGAGGTCTCCACCTCTTCTGCCACAAAGGTGTTCCTGCAAATGGTAGCCGTCTTCAGAGGAGGAAGTGGGGAGAGAGAGAGGCATGGAGGATCCCAGAACAGAAGCTAGTGTTAAATTTCCTTTACTTTATAAAAGAATAAAGGTAGTCCTCGACTTATGACCACAATTGGGAGCGGAACGTCTGTTGCTAAGCGAGGTGGTTGTTAAGTGAGTCACGCCCGATTTTATGATCTTTTGCCACAGTTGTTAAGCAAATCACCATGGTCGTTAAGCGAATCTGGCTTCCCCCATTGGCTTTGCTTGTCGGAAGCCGGCTGGGAAGGTTACAAATGGCGATCACGTGACCCCGGAATGCTGCAACCGTTGTAAGTGCGAGCCAGTTGCCAAGCGCCTGAATTTTGATCATGCGACTGCAGGGACGCTGCGGCAGTCATAAGTGCGAGGACCGGTCGCAAGTCACTTTTTTCAGTGCCGTCGTAACTTCGAACGGTCACTAAATGAATGGTCGTAAGTCGAGGACTACCTATACGCTGCTCCCTTTGACTGCTGAGTCCCCTATATTTATTTATCTACTTTGCTAGATTGATGTTTCCTCCAGGGGCTGAGAGCAATGTGCAGAGCGCACCCCGCAAGAGCCACCCTGCGAGGTCAGTTGGGCTGAGGAAGAGGGAGTGGCCCGCAAGGCGGCTGGTCATGGGCCAGCCCAGTCCTAGTCCTAATCCTATACTGCAACTCCTTCACCAAGGTGCCTGGCATTCCTGATGCCTGAGGCTTTATCTACTTGTTGGGGCTACTTCGTACAATGAGCCTGGGCACCTTCTCCCACAGGCCTTCACTCCTCGCCCCTCTGCGGTCAGGTCATCCTTCCTCGTGGTTTATCTTCTCCCCTTCCATTGTTGGCTTACCGAAGAAGTCTAGTGCATTTGCCTCCTTCTCCCCTTTTCCCTGGGGACTGAGCAGCCCCTCCGTTCAGCCTTTCATTCTGGAGGGGGGGAACCCTCCTTCTCTCAAGGGGGGTGGTTAAGACAGGGTGGATAATCAAATGCAATGATGAAATGATCCCCTAAGGGAGAACATACTGCAATTTGTAAAAGATTCCCTCCAGATGCCGCAGCAGAAACCCCGTCCCCTTCTTAAGACGCCCCCCAGCAGCTTGGCTGGATTTGCATTGTAGATGGGCTGGAAGGAGAGACAGAGGAGAAGGGCTTCCCTGAGTATTTACTCAGAGTATACCCTTGTCCTTCTGCTCAAAGGTTCCAGACAGTTAAAAAAATTAAGCCCAAATCACTGAAGTCATGAGGTTCATAGAATCATCAAACAACAAAAACCTGAGATGCAACTTTGCAGTTTTTTAAAGCCCAAGGGGACATTTCTTAGCTTGGGGGCCTCTCTGGAGGGTCCCCTTCTAGATTCCAGAAAGATGAGTCTTGTTTTTTTCCCCCTTATAAAAAATTGGCCATTCTTGAAAGTTCTTGTGCTTCGCACTGAAGTCAACACATTAAACACTTCCCTCCTGTCCCTAAAATTATTTTACATTATTTTATGTCTGTCTGTTTGAAAATGGATCAATAAAAGTATTTGAAAAACATCAGACACTTCCCACCCGTTCCTAACTTTAGCATCCCTCTGTGGAAAAAGAAATAATTGGAGTGGGAAAAACTAGGAGGATTAAAGATGGACATTCACTGGATTTCAGGGTGCCTGGGATAAAAGGCCTTATCTGGAAGCATCCCAAACTGTTGAGCATCTCCTCGGAGCAGCAAGTCCTCCAAATTATTTGAATACTGTGTGAAGAAGGATGTTCATGTACTTCTAAGAGTTACAAAAAGTACTAAAGCCCCTCAGCCAGGATATCTAGGCTCAGACTAAGCTATTTAATTTCATTCCAAGATGCTGTAATTTCTTTTTGCAGCCTAACTCATAGGTCACACACACACACACACACACACACACACACACACACACACACACACAAACACACAATTTTTGCTATGATATGTCAAGGAGTGTGGTGGTGTGGTGGCTCAGCGGGTAAGACGCCAGGCTTGTTGATCGGAAGATCGCAAGTTTGGAGGTTCGAATCCCTAGCCCTGCGTGCGGAGTGAGCTCCCGCACTAGCTCCAGCTCTTGCCAGCCTAGCAATTCGAAAGCATGCAAATGCAAGTAGATGAATAGGTACCACTTCGGTGGGAAGGTAACCCACATGATCATGGAAGCGTCTTCGGACAACTCTGGCTCTTCGGCTAACAAACGGAGATGAGCACCGGCCCCTAGAGTCGGACACGACGGCACAAATGTGCGGGGGGAACCTTTACCTTTACCTATGTCAAGGAGTCCTCA
Organism: Charina bottae; assembly: GCA_023362775.1. NCBI lineage: Eukaryota > Metazoa > Chordata > Lepidosauria > Squamata > Charinaidae > Charina > Charina bottae. Next base: position 23,111,588 of record JALMGJ010000010.1, on the reverse strand, counting down.
GCACCCAGCAACTTCTCCTGAATTCTTCCATCTCCTGGTTAATTATGTGTCTTTGTGTTTCCACCGGATGAATTCCTTTGTGGTGCGAGGGCAATGTATGTTCCATTTAGCATCTCCTTTGCAAGGGGTAATTATACAACAAAGGCCCTGCTTGAATGACAGGTGCCGTAGCACGCTTTTCTACCTTGAGACGGCACCGTTGTTTATTAATTAAAAGCAGAATTTCTAAACTGGGAACAAGATGAAATGGCCTTCTGAACTGTTTTATAACAGAAATACCACATCAAAGATAACGATGGGTATTTCGTCCCATTTGGTTACAGTCTTGATGCACTTAGAGCTAAGTCATAAGGCATCCAGTTCCCTCCATTTCTCATTTTGTGATTTGGCAAACTCTGTTGAGCTTGAGAATGTGTTAAGCTTTACAGTAACATTTCTATTCATTTTGGTGCCTAGTTCTCTAAACATGCATTTTTGTTTGCAGTTCTGACTATTATACAGTTTGTGCATACCATTGCCTTCATATAATGCATTTTTGTACCTTATTTTCATGAATATATGCGGTTTTGTACACGTTTCCCTCACATACTTAAAAAAAAAATAGCAAAGTACATTGCAAAATTTTAAAAAGTGAGAATTCTGAGTAATAACGTAGGTTTTGGCCTGCGAGCCTTCGTTTGCTTGGAAAGTTCCTGTTTGCTGCTGGCATCCAAATTTAGCTTTTTCTTTTCTTCAGCTGGAAGAAGTTACATTATGGAAAAAATGCTTGCGAATCTTAGCTGTGTCACACCTTATTAGTCATACAAACACTTGGAAAGCAAGGGGAAGGAATGCAACCTTCCACAAATGTGCAGAGGAAGGTTATTTTCCGTGTTGATAATGAAAAAGTACCACTTTGAAGCTTCTCCAGATTTACTTCGGCTCAAACTGGATCAGGTTTTAGAGCTGCACATTCTGTGAACAGTGCAGTTTTCAGAAGGAGGATTAAACGCAGTTTTGAAAAGCGGTGGGGTGGGAAATGTATGTTCCAACTTGGCAAAATCTTTAATTCCCCTCCACCCAGCTGCCCCATTAGGTGCCAAGTAGTATATCCTGGCATATGCCTCCTTGGGGGAACTTTTCCAACTGCCCGTGTTGACTGGGCTTGCACACAAGTAAATTAGGCCCCAAAACTCTAAAAAAACAAGTACGTCTTGTATGTGAAAATGGCTTGTGTTTGGAATTCGAGGCAGCATCTCTTGGTTGGGAATTTCGTGCCCTGCCCGGTATTGGGCACAGGTTGTCTCATTTTTCTGGGTTCAAGGGCAACCCTACATCCCCAAAATGGCAGCTTACACCTGAACGTTTGAGAAGCCAAAAGCGTGGACCCATTTGGGAGGGTTCGGTAGATGGGAAGAAGTGCAAAAACACTCCCCAGCTGGTACCCTTTGAAGTTGGGGTTGGCATCTTCAAAGGGTGCTCTTCAAAGCTCTACAGCAGTGTTTCTCAACCTTGGCCACTTGAAGATGAGTGGACTTCAACTCCCAGAATTCCCCAGCCAGCCATGGGAGTTGAAGTCCACCCATCTTCAAGTGGCCAAGGTTGGCAAACACTGCTGTAGAGCTTTGAAGAGCACCCTTTGAAGATGCCAACCCCAACTTCAAAAGTTCTGCTGCATTAATTGCTCAGAAGGAAAGTCCTGCTTTAATATTTGATGGGCCGTTCTTTCTCCATGCCAGTTCCTAAGGAGCCTCCACAATGGCAGGTTCGTCCATTAAAAATGGCATTTTAGGCTGCCATCCTCCATATGGCTAATTGCCCGAAGCTACCTTCCTGGAATCAGCGCGACTCATCTAAAAGCCTCTGTTGGATTTTGCTGCTAGTGATTCTCTTCTGCTGAAACTGAGTGAGGTGTGCGGCTCCCGTTTTTGTAGGTATGAAAACAGACATATCTGATGAACGATGTATTTGTTTCATGTGCACTCCTCCTCCCCTACAAATTCCCAGCCCAGAGGGAAATCTGTGCTTCCAATATCTTCCTAGCAGGGTGAAGCTTGACAGGTGCAGCTTCTTCTGTTAGAGGATGCCTGGAAGCTAATTCTCTATCTGGTTATGGAAGCCCATCTCTCAGTGGCAAATCCACTTGACAGATGACCAAACCTGCCGGCTACAGATGTGATTTCCCTCCTTGGATAAGCCACGTGGCTCATCTCAATATCCAGGAACCTTAGACGGCCTGCTAAAGAAAGGATGGAAGGCGAGACAGGGCAGAAGAGAAAGAGGCTGTGTATCATTGATATAATATTTTGAGAGAAGAAGAGAAAAGTACACATTGATTTTGCTTCACGATGCTGCAAGAATAGGCGCAGGCGTTTTAGCAACCGACCAAGTGCGTCCCCTTGTTCAGGACTTGGATAGTAAGTGGCCCGACCACTTCCTTCTCTTGTTCTGGGTCTTTTCTAATGCGCCACGTTTTTCTCTCTTATCTTTTACAGCTTCTGAAGGGCAAGCTATTACAGAGAATAATGCTGCAGAGCAAAGTAAGCGATCAGTCTGGCTTGCAAAGCCGATATGGAGAATGTTCAGCCAGGTGAATTTTGCTGAACAAATGTTCTGTATAGTTTGGGGGAGGGGGAGGGGAACCAAACCTTTTACACATTGGACCGAGCAATGGCAGGTTTAATAATGGTTTATTGAACAGTCCCATTAACAATTGGCTGGGTTCAAGCAACGTTCCAGGAATCACTTTACAAACTACAGCTGGCTAAATTCATTCAAAATGCTGACTTGGAGCTAAACAAGACACAATATGGTTTAGCATAGCATATTAATGCAGTTACTGAATAAATAAAAGTACCCTTTTGCTTCTATTTGGACTGTCGAATCTGCATTGCATGCTAAGCCATAGCAAAAATTCAAGTGGAAGTGCTTAGCAAATTAAAGGCTAGATCAATTGATTAAACCTTATTTTAATCAACTAAGAAGGTGCCCCTGGTTAATTGGAAAGACACTGCAAGTGATTCCCTTTCCTTGTACAGGAGGAATGCTTTCTGACGCGATGCCTCTTTGGGTAAATATGGGCTGAAGATATTCCTGACTTGCCTAAAATTTGCATCTTCCAATTTATGTATTGTTCCAAAGCTGGCAATAATGACCAATTTCTCTGCTGACAACTTCAAGGCAGCGCCTTTTCTTTCTGTGGTGTGGAGTTTTTGTTTATGCGGATCTTGACACCGAACAGGACAGATCTTCCAATAAACGGTGCCTTCAAACAGAGAACCGTCTTTGTAAAGGAGAATACATGGTCTAATCAAAGAAGGCAACTTTTCCCACCAAAAACGACCTTTACAATATATATAGACCAGGTATTCTCCTTTACAAAGACAGTTCTCTGTTTGAAGGCACCGTGTGTATGTATGTATGTGTGTGTGTGTGTGTATATATTTATTTATTTATTTATTTATTTATTTATTTATTTATTTATTTATTTATTTATTTTTAAATTTATATTACTGCCCATCTCCCCCATCGGGGACCCTGGGCGGTTCACAATAAAACATAGTTAAAACATAAATATAAAGTTACAATATAATAAATAATATAAAACCCAAGTATAAAAGATGTTAAAAATGGTCATACTGGGAGGCTTCATGGGACCAGCCATCCCCAAGAGGAACTGTTGGCATTTCCCTCCTTGGCAAGCCGGCAGGACCAGGCCTTTAAGTCTTTCCGAAAGGTTGGGAGCGAGGAAACCCGCCTCAGCTCTGGGGTAAGGTAAGACAAATATGTTTTGTCTTCCTTAATTTTCAGACATCTGCATTCCCTGCAAAGGGGGAATGAAATATCACATTTAGCTTTCTCTTATGTAGCTTTGGCTGATTATAATAACAATAAATCCATGTCTTTGACTCTTGAAAATCATAATACAGTAATCAGATTAAAGTGAGATCACTTCCGATTGTTTACACGGTTATTCAAACATTTGTTTATTTGCTGCTATTTGGATAAGTGGAACTACTTATTTACAGAGCTGGAAAGGTCTGGAGGGAGAGTTCCTGCCGGGCCAATTTCTCCAGCTCTTCTTGCAGAACCGTGTTGGCCAAGACTGTTCTGATGAGGCACCAATAGATGATGCTAACTTGCCTTCCCGGTGATTGTGTTTCTCATGCAAGATGCAAATCACGTTCCATGAACTCTGTGTGTGTGTGTGTGTGAGAGAGAGAATTGAGAACAAGTGTGTTGGGGTGCTTAAGGTGATGGACTTGGGCCAGGGATACCCAGGTTCTAGTCCTCTGTTAGGCACAGAAGCTGCCCTCCCACTCGGCCCTAGGCAACACCCATCTATCGACCTGCATTGGATGAGTATTGTAGATTATAGCCCATAACCTTCAATTAAGAACCCTTCATCTTACGGTGGATTGATTCAGGGTAATCGTCATTGTCATTGTCATTGTCATTGTCGTCATCGTCATCGTCATCGTCATCGTCATCGTCGTCATCATCGTCGTTGTCGTTGTCGTTGTCGTTGTCGTTGTTGTCGTCGTCATCGTCGTCGTCATCATCGTCGTTGTCGTCGTCGTCATCGTCATCTCTGCCCTTCTTTCCTGCTTTTGTGTGATGAGACAGGGTCATGGGGTATTATCAGAATGCTAAAACCCACCTTTCAAGAGTATCCAGCACCAACCTCTCTGCCCTATTGCTAAGGAAACGACGCGGGTGCAGCCTCTAGGATTCAGCCGCAAGTATAAGTGAAATTACCTCCATCCACTGTCGCCTTCCTTGATCACCCTTTTCCTCTTTTGCCTCATCGCGACAGTATTGATGTTCCGCATGTAAGCTCTGCGGTGGTGGCCTTTTGGGGCCCGAGCTCTGTAAAGCATTCCTGCAGACTGAATCGTAGCAACAACACACCTCGGTCTCCCTCGACGTTTTCTCAGAAAAGCCCAAAGCTTCATGATCAAGGTATCTCCCCTGCCAGGTAAGTATTATTGTACTTAAAGTTCAAAGATAGATTGGAGGACACCTATTTTCTATATTTTCTTTGTTTATTATTTCTTGATTTCACTTTTTCTTTTTCTTTTTCTTATTTTGTATTTCTATTTCTATTTCTTTTTTCTGTTCTAACTTTTAATATGTATTTTAAAACTCAATAAAATTATAAAAAAAAAGAAAGAAAAGCCCAAAGCTGAGGGGTTTACCAGGGATGTGATCTTGCCTTGCCACCAACATGGCTGCTGCTGGTGGGTGAGATTTTGGTTTCTCACTCAACCTGCCTACAGGGTGTTCACAGTCTTGGGTGTGACCTCCTCCACCTCCCTTTTAAGCCGTCCAAGGACAGTGGGAAACGGAGAGAAAGCAGCTGCCTCAAGGTCATCGCAGCAACTCCGTGTCTGAGAGTGAATTGGAGCCCACGTCACCCCACGTCCTCTAAGCCAGGGGTCGGCAAACTTTTTATGCCGGGAGCCATTTTGACATGCTCGTGCACATTTTGAAATGCTCGAGAGCCAGGGGGCGGGGTTTGCGGGTGGGGGCCAATCACGTGGAAGGGGGCGGGGTTTGCGGGCAGGAGCCAATCGCGTGGAAGGGGCGGGGGTGAGTTCAGCTGCGGAAGAGCCACACTCAAGAGTCCCTTGCAGGGGAGATGGGCGGGGAATAAATTGAAATAATAATAATAATAATAATAATAATAATAATAATAATAATCCCTGCAAAACGTGGCTTCGGTATCTGGAAGGAAGAGCCCATCCACAAGATAAATTTGGGGATTTGAGTGCCTGAAGTGTTTTTAAATTGCTGCTTAAACAGATGTAACAATCTTGTTTGACAACCCAACCATAAAAACCTCCTTAATAACGCTGCTCGTTTGTATTCCAGATTGGATTAATAGATATAAATATTTCAGGGATTAAACAGGGTCTCCCTGCCGGCAAGTGCAAATCTTCACAGGATGCATGAAAACAGTACGGGAACCCTGCCGATAGATATTCCAGCGGTTTCAGGAGCTGCGTTCTTCAAGCAGGCTTCCGTGAAGACAAAAATGCTGCAAACGCAAGATCGTCCCTGAGCTGCATCACAGAATTTGAAAATGCTGCAATTTCTTCTCTTCCAAGTAGTAATGCAAGCTGCCAGTGACATTACAGGAGACGATATCTGTCCTATCATTCTTACCCAGAGCTGAAATGCAGCTGTTTGATGGGCCATTTGGCTACTCCATCATTCCATTCACACCCAACCATCTGATGCTACTGAGCTGCAGCTTTGGAATCTCTCTCCATCAAGCTCAATCACATTTGCATGATTACAGGGGATGCCAAAGTAGTTCCTGTCCTAGAATTTCTTCTCTCACATGGCTTGCTCCAAAGTAGCATCCATGGAAGATGCTTCCAGACCAATGTCTATCGGGTTGGCAAAGGGAGAGTCTTGGAAGAACCAACAGTAGAGTTTCCGTGGCTTGGGCCACCAAGCAAGCAATGCATGGGGACGTTTTGTAGGAGAAGGTCAGAGGTCTTGTTGTAGTCACTGCAGTTAAGCAACTGGAATTGGATGAGGCCAGCGAATCTTGGTTCCTGATGAATTAGGACAGAAGGTGAATTCAGAGACTGGACATACTTCAGTAACAACTAGAAAAGTAAGAGCAAATTGGCAGGAGAAAAAAAGGGAGAGAAAATGTATCAGCGTGAAGCAAAATGTCAAGAATACTTGATTAGCCATGGCTTATATCTTGAGCATATTATCAAAGACGAGGAATCTTCTCAGTTGGGTTTGGCATGTTGAGAACAAGAAAAATAGTAGGAAGCGTAAGAGCCAGTCAAACACAGATCTTTGCATCGCCCCGAATGTTTTTTAACTTGCTTTTTTAACCAGTTGAGTAGATCTGTTGGGCAATGGACTGGGGAGTGGATGATGGTCAAATTCTTATGATTTTCTAGATTGTCCACATCTTCCATGTAGTCTTTTTGGGAGAGTTGAAGTGATCACGAACCAGCAGAGGATAGTGCAGATAATTTAACAGGCTGTGGCAGCGTTTTATACAAAATTATTTATGATGGAAATTATTGTCATCAAATATTCATCTCTTCCTTTACTCGTGCAATATGGCGAGGGAAGAAGTGTTTTTCTCAGGCCAGCGAGGCGGGGAAAGGCTGTAAGATGCTTGGCTGCCTTTGGCAATACGAGGTGCATTTTGAAGACGTTCTTCCAGGCTGAGAGGAACGCCACTGCTCCACCTCTGGTGGGGGATCAAAGTTGCCAGAGAATGGGAACCTTCCCCACTCCTGAACATGTGGGCTGCAGAAGGTTGCCATTTTGAGTGACTGAGGCAGGCCAGAGCCAAGTGCGTGGCTGAGAACAGCCAGGAATTAAAACCTCTGCAGAACCCTAAAAGTTCCCTTTTCCTTCTCTCCCCAGGCCAACCTTTTAAAGAAGAAGGAAGCCTTTTTTTTAAAATCGTGCCCTTGTCTCCTCTTGTTTATTTTCAATACCTGGGACTATGGTGCCAAATAAGCCATTGTGTTGAAGCGTGGTGGTGCTGAAACAGAGTTGCACCCCCTTCCTATGGCTCACTGTATTCTTGGCCAACCTAGAATCTCACCTTCTGCAGCTGTAGGACCTGTCTGGTTCCAAGTGCCAAATCTGTTCACCGTGGATGCACTTGGACCTTCGCATGTGGGTGACGGGGGGCAGGTTGTCTGTATGCCCACTGTACCTTTGAAGGTACCGCACCGTGGGCCAACTTGGATTGCACGTGCCATCGTTTTGGGCCTTGCATCCATCCCATTCTGAGGAGGACATCCAAACCAGGACAAAGAGAAAACCTTTGGTGCTCCTTGTCTCCCAGAGCCCCAGGCAAGGATGTACATCTGTGGAGGTGAATTGGCTCCCAGCTCAGCTCTCTTTGGCAGAGTGGCACAAGTGTTTGGCGTAGCATGTATAAGCCCCATCTAAATGCCTGGGCTGGACACGTCCCTAAAACTCTGTGACTCTTAGACCCTAAAATGCTGAGCCTTTATAATCCCAACCAGAGAAGTGGTGGTCCGTGGCCAAAATTGACAGCACACCGAAAGCTCGAGCATTACGGACCCCAAGGGACTCCTCAAGAAGGCTCACGTCACATGGAAAACATGGGAGCGAGAGAATCAGAAGAACTGAAGATGTAGAATAATGGCACGGGAAAGAAAAGAAGAAGCGGAATCAAATAAAAATAATGGGAGGAGATAGGGGTTTAATATTTAATTTGGGGGCAACCAAATCTTTTAAAGGAAAGTTTCACTCACAAGGGAGAATGTTTTTTGCATACAGACTCCCGAGAATTTTATCTTTTTGAATTCTGATATGGTTGGCCATCGGAAATTTGATCAATTCCCCTGTACTTTTACCCATACGTGCATAGTGCAGCATGCAAGAGCATGCCCTTTCTCTGCTCCCTTTCCCAAATGCACATTTTAAATTCATTAATTCTTTATTTTTGCTGCCTCTCCCCCCCCCCCCCCCCCGGATCTGCATTCACAACCACATTCATTCTCCCCAGTCAAGGCAGCAGGGAGGGCCAGGTTGTTGACCTGATGGCGAATCCAGCCCGTCTGAAACCTCTTGGTTTGTTCACACAGCAGCAGAATCTAAATTGCTGGCTGGCTTAACGTTATGTGTGTCCTCCCTTTCATCTGCCAAATGTTGCATCCTGGGCTTCCATTGGCCCCTGGATAATAGAAGCCCTGGTTTGATTCACTCTCTGATCTTGCCTCAAACATCGCTCCGTCAATTTGCTTTCTAAGGAGGCATCACTATGACCCGGTGGGAATTTGTGTCTTTAATTTGTCCTTTCACCTCCTCTTACAGCACTTAAAGCATCCGTTCTCCTCTCTCCCACTCAGCCCTTGTACGTGAAAATGAAAGGTGCTCCATAGAGCTCGAGTTTGTGTGGTTGATATTTTCAGGCAATTTGTTGTTGCAGAACTAGATCAAAACCAATGTTTTTTGTTTATGCAGGGACTCTTGTGTCAAATAAATGTTTCGTTTCCTCTACTCTAATCAGCCAGGCAGGAAAGGGGGTTTGTAGAGATCTGGGGGGGGGGGGGGACGACAAGTGCTGGGTTGGATGACAATAGGCAGTATCCAAGGGATCACTGCCGATGGCCTTGGTCCTAAGATTGGTGAACAGAAGGAATTTCTTGGACCCCCTTGGACCCAACCATTAGCTGTGTTCCAACCCACCCCAGTGAAATCTCTCCTGAATAGTGGGAGATAGATGGTGCTTTCCCCAAATTTGGAGAGTGGTCTCCACAACTTCCTTCAGGAGAGGCTTTTTGAGGTGCTTCTCAAAAGGAAAGGGAATGTATTATTACTATTATTATGATCATCATCATCATCTACACAACAACGTGAAATCACAGCTTCCGGTTCTTTAGCCAGTGTTGGCCTTCATTCGCATCAAGTTCTTCCCAAGAACCTAGGAGGTCGTAATGTATCGGCGTAGTATATGTGCGGATCCAAGCAGGGCGGCCTTTTGGAATTGACAGATGGAAATTTTGTCAAGATTTTGTGCAGATTTTCTAAGTGCTGTCCAAGGCTTTTTGGTATGGCCCCCACTGTGCCGATAACCATTGGGAACACCACTGCTGGTTTATGCCATAATCTTTCAACTTCGATTTTCAGATCTTGATACTTTGTGATCTTCTCCAATTCTTTGTCTTCCATTCTATTATCCCCTGGTATTGCCACATCAATTATCCACACTTTCTTCTTTTCAACTTCCTTCTCCTTCTCCTTCTCCTTCTCCTTCTCCTTCTCCTTCTCCTTCTCCTTCTCCTTCTCCTTCTCCTTCTCCTTCCATCCAATAAATCCAAGCCTGCAGTGTCTCCTTGTTCTTAAGAAAATAGTTAGGGCTGAAGAGCACAAACAGTTGCAGAATCAAGAAAGACCGAAGCGCCATCAGAGAATGCCTTCACACCCTGGAGAACCCGAACAGTCTCAGCTGTAACAGAATCTGTTTTTGGAGTCCTTCTCAGGAGGATCCTTTGCCCTAAGCTGCTTCTAAGCAGATGAAGCAGCTATCAAGGACCACCTTCCGGGCAAGTAGTTGACCAGGCGTGACCTCCTCAGCTGGGCACCAGGGAAGGTGCCATCAGCAGTGGCTGATGAGTACCAGGCCTTCTCAGCTCTCACGCTGGTACTGCAAGGTGGAAACAGCAGCATCAGAAACAACCATTTGTGGGGAGAGAGTGGTCAACGCTGCCTTGGCGACTGCCAGGGTTGCCAAATCAGACCGCCCCTTTGAAGCAGAGCAGGCCTTTCTTCCAGAGAAGGGGTGGGGTTGAGGAAAAAGATGTTTCAGACTTCCTTTTTACGATGGAGATTCACAAGCGGCTTAGTCCATCGTAGGTAGACTTTGAAGCTTAATAGCTTGTCTTCCCCCACCAATTACGCTTGAGAAATGGGATCGCTTGGAGACTCATATCGAATTGTTATCAAAAACATTTCAGTTCAGATTTTGACAGCTTCTGCGGGAATGAGTTTCTTCAGTCCAGAGTAGAGATCAGAGAATTGGACTCCATAACTTCCCACTCAAGCTATGGATTTCCTGTCAGGAAAAATAAATCCATGCCTGAATTCATCTGCAATTAAAGCATCTGGCTCTCCTTTCGCATCTGTTAGTTCTTCTGTTTTGATTGTGTGCAAAGAAAGGGAGATTCACAAAGGTATTGGGATTCCAAGACAACTCTATTTTTTGAGAATTAATTTCTTCAGAATGGCTAACGTTGCCATGATGTTTCTTTCAGAATGATACCGTTTGGAGGTGTTAAAAAAAGTCACTTTGCAAGGGATGGATCACAAGTGCAGATGGAATATGCCAGATTTCTCAGCCTTTGATGAATGCATCTCTTTGCAGGAGAGACGTGGCATGGAGATCTCAAAGGATGCTTCGAGTTTGAGCAGGCTTCTGAATCTCTTCGTGATCTCAGTTTTCAAACATAAGGCAATCATATGTTTGTGCCTGGTTTACACTTTGCTCTCTGAGTGAATAATATACAAGCTTGGTCCATGCATGGGGCAAATTGGGTTTGGCTTAATATGTGGCAGGAATGCAGATATTTTGTTCTGTAAATCACGGTTTACAATCTGTATTTACCAGCTGTAAAATACAATCTGTATTTATCAGCTTAGCCAAGTATGCAGACCAAGTCCTAATGCACAGATTGAGGCAATTCCCACATTATTTAGCGTTAAAAGGGTAAACTATGAGCTGTGTGTCCCTGGTTCAAATCTCAATATATTACTGTATTATCGAGGGGAAGCAATTAACTTTTTCAGCCACACATAGCTTATGGGAATAGAAATCCTTACCCGGTGTAAAAAATGTATGTCCTATCTTTCCCATCATCAGAATCCGGGCTGATTTAAACGCTTCAAAACAGCACAATTAAAGAAGCAATGAAAATTACACCACCGTCTTCACACAGAACAGCACCTGATATGGCAGTTTTATAGTGGAGATATAAATTACCCTCCTGAAGGTGATGACCAGTGTTTTCATGGCAGCAAAGCTGAGACCCTCGGGTTCACAAATCAGTTGTGTTAAATGCTCCAAGCTGACACGATTTCAGCAATGGGCATGGAACGTTATTTTCTTCTGCAAATGCAGATTTGTTTTGATGACTCAAAGTAACCAAGTTATATGACCACAAATTCTTAGCGATCCATCTTTATCTCCAGTTTTCCTCCCTTTGTTGATCTTGGTTCTTAACCAGAGCCACACGTCACAGAAGTCTAACTGCATGGCATCTAGGATGCCTTTGGAATTCTTTTGTGAAGTGTGATTATATTTATTTATTTATTTGATTTATATAGCCGCCCGTCTCACTTTCACATGACTCTAGGCGGCTTACAATAAAACAAATAAAAAACACAAAATATGCAATATAAAAACAAATAAAAATAGAAACATATAGCAGCCGGGTATGATCTAACCCAGTGTTTCTCAACCTTGGCAACTTTAAGAGGGGTGGACTTCAACTCCCATAATTCCCCCTACAAGGGTGTTCAGGCACTGTAGAAATTTAGAGCTGGCCTGCTGATCTGTAACGGCCTGTGGGAATGACCTTGGGAGACAGGAGCAGACTGGACAACTGGTGTGTAAAAGATACCTCCGTCCACTGAAGGAGCGGGGGTGTGGGAAGCGTTTCAGAAGGGACCCTCCCTGGTTTGAAAGGAGAGGAGGGGAGGAATGCTTTCAGTCTTGCAAGATTGATGTCAGCCCTTCGAGGTGGTCCAGACAAGAAGCACAGCCACGAACGCTAGCTGTATCTTTATGGTAAGGTTACATTAACAGCATCTTGCAAGACTGTCCAAAATCGGTGGATATCCAGTGAACTGGGCTAGTATAGCTTTTGCATTTGTCTCCAGGCAAGATAAGGTAACCTCAAGAAGCATTGGCAAAGACAAAGAGCCTGAGTTGTCACCAGCACAAACACCTGGTTTGCTGGCTTCAAGTAACCAAGGAAGGAGAGTTCTAATTATCTGGGGAAGTGCTAATTATCTAAGGTATTTAAACTATAAATATAGGAAGCTGGAACTGGCTTTTTACATTTCCTCACTAAAGGGGACTCACTGCAAGATCTCCCCTCTCCCTCTTTCTCTTTTCTCCCCAGCTGTCCAAAGCTTCCTCGTTCAAAATGAAATTTAGATTTCACAACACTATTCTTATTTCTGATTGCTGTTTAAGAAATAAATTTCAGGATAAGTCGCCAGAAACAGTCATCCAATCCTGTCCCCTCCCCCTGCCAGGTTTATTGGCAGAAATACTTACGGCCCTGATCCAAGGTTATCCTACCCTTATCCTCCTCTCTGTCTTCAAGGAAGCTGCTGATGTCTGTGGGCAATTCCCCCCTTCCATTGACAAGGGAGCTGGATGTACAAGCACAATAGGGTCCCCCCAGCGAATCATTATCATGGCGTGAATGACAGTTGCAAGACCCTGGCTTGACCAGAAGGGTCGCGACCCCCACCTGGAGCTCCTTCACACGAGATACGTGGACTCATCCGGCTACCCACCCTCCAGGACTCTCATGCAGATAAAACCGCATCAAGGGAAAGGGGCGTTGTCAGACAAGGGAAATAAACCCCCCAGCAAACACTGCAGTGTGCCTTGATCTTGCCTTGTTGTGCTTTTCTAGAGCCATTTCATCTCCTATTCCTCTCCAACAGTGAGTAACTCCTGCGATCACACTTGCTCAGTGCTGTCGCTTTACAGCTGGGGGAAAAAAGGACTGCAACAGGGAAGTTCAGCTTTCTTCAAGTCGGTTCCCTGCGGATTGCAAGAGTACAAAGGGCCTTTAGGACAGAAAGGCAGGATTTGACTTACTCATCACGATCACCATCATTCGTCAGTGTGAGTTAGCAGAATGGTTGGCCATACTGCTGGGTTGGAGAAGACTGGAGTATTCACCAAATAATAATAATAATAATAATAATAATAATAATAATAATAATGAGGCATAAACCGGCCGTGGTGGTCCCAGTGGTTATCGGCACACTGGGGGCCATTCCAAAAAACCTTGGATGGCAGTTAGAAAATCTGTGCATGGACAAAATTTCCACCTGTCAATTACAAAAGGGCACACTGCTTAGCCGCACGTATACTACGCCGATACATTAGGGCATCCGAGGTCAGTGTTTCTCAGCCTTGGCAACTTTACGCTGCGTGGACTTCAACTCCCAGAATTCAGAATGGTCACGCTACCAAAATAATAATAATTTTAGTAATAATTTACTAATTAGTAATAATTATTAGTATGTATGTATGTATGTATGTATGTATGTATGTATGTATGTATTTATTTATTTATTTGTTGTAGAGTGACCAGCTGGGAATTGTGGGAGGAGAGCTGTGTTGATCTGTGATAGCAAAAAATCAGGAGGACCCAGCCTGGGAGCGCCTTTTCTGACCAGCAGAGTTTGTGAAAAGGCATTTGTGAGCTGCAGCTTCTCTGGACGCCTGGAGTGGCTTGACGGATGTCTGAGGGAGTGAACTGTTCAGATGGGAACTATAATTTTAGGAACTCCAATCCCCCTCCCCGTGGCCGAAGCTGGCATCTTAAGCTGCAGGATACGTGACGCGCAATCCGATGGACGGGTTCCTATCGATATCCGGGGGCTGTGCGGAGTCCTTTGGGAAGTGGGTTGTCTATCAATCGTTCAGGAAATGAAGAAGTGAACGTTCTGAACCAGCAGAAATTGCTGAGACTTCTTTAAAGCAGCCCCCCATAGACTGTAGCTTGAATCATGTCAAGTGGATTTCTATTTTTTCAGTGGAAACGTTTCGCTCCTTATCCAAGAAGCTTCTTCAGTCTGAGCAAAGTTAGTAAGGGAATCCGAAGCTTCTTGGATAAGGAGCGAAACGTTTCCACTGAAAAAATAGAAATCCACTTGACATGATTCAAGCTACAGACAATTCCACCTGGATGACTGAGAACCTTCATCGACATAGCCCCCCATAGAAGACGGACGTGCGGAAGGGAAGGGAAGAGCAGCTTGGGGTACGGCGACAACCAGGGGCCCAGAGTGGAAGCAAGTTGGCCGATGGCGTCAGTAGCCTGGATAAGCAGCAGGAGACGGTTTGGGTTTCAAAAAGGGAGCTTTGGGAGTGGATATTGCTAGCTGGTTTTTTTCTTGGAGGTTGACACAAGGCATACTGACCATTTGCTGAGGAGACTGTAATGCCCACCTTGGCCTAGCATCAGACCTCAGCTTGGGTCATCACAGAAGCCTGAAATCAGGTCTGTTGTCTGAAGGGTGGCCAGTTCGGTTTGTGTTGCTCTTCCTTCAAGGCTGCCCTCAGATGCGTTTATTTTTTGATGCTCCTCCGTGGAGCCAACCTGAAACAATGGACTTCTCCTCCTCCCCTTATTTTATTCTCTCAGCAGTGATCCGCCAGGGTTGTATTAAGGGTCAGGAGGATTGGAAACAAAACTCGCCCTATTGGGAGGCCTCCCTGATGATCTTGCGCCCCTCGGGTTATTCAGACCTCTTCTGGCCCCTAGCTCTCCAAAAAGGTGTTTTATTGCTGGAGAAAGTTCGGGAAAGCGCAGCTCCAAAGCTCAAGGGGCTTGCACGGAAATAAAGCAAAATCATGTTGAAGATGATTAAAAAAAAATGCAATATGATTAGAATTAGAACACACACCGGATATTGCTGGGTATTAACCGACTGTTCCTGAAATCATAATGATAACTAACACATAAATATTATGTAAGAAAACAGCATGGATTCTGCTTCCCTCACTCTTCTGCTGCTACAGAACTAATTACGTTCTCTGTGTGCAGTGCTGCAGGAGCAAATGGCGTTCTTCCAGTGAAGAAGCCCTCCCCATGCTTCCTTCTCTGCCTTGCTGCCCCGATTTGCATTGCTGGGGATTCGGGGAGGGGTGCGACTGTAGCCGCCCCAGACAGTCTCCAGACGGAGGTCCAACATCTGGCAGTTTGTAAGCAAGTAGGGCATCTCCAGATCAAAACAGGCTTCCGGAGAGGCCTTGGGGAGGGGAGGTTGGAGAATAAAGAAGAGCTTGAGTTTCCAAATTCAAAAGATATATTTGACCTCAGGGAGTTCAGGCTGCCTGATAAGAAGTTTTCAAGAGAGATGGAACATCTCTCTCCATCTTTGTCAAACAGCCTCCAAAAGAGAAGTAGGTAGGAAGGAAGGAAGGAAGGAAGGAAGGAAGGAAGGAAGGAAGGAAGGAAGGAAGGAAGGAAATTTTGATTTTGATTTTGATTTTGATTTTGATTTTGATTTTGATTTTGATTTTGATTTTGATTTTGATTTTGATTTTGATTTTGATTTTGATTTTGATTTTGATTTTGATTTTGATTTTGATTTTGATTTTGATTTTGATGTCTGGTCACAGCATGGGTGAGCAACCCTTCTGGCACTCCTTGGAGTTTGCACCCCACTTGCCATGGGAAACTGGTGGGGACGCAGTTTGAAATTATGGAAATCGTGTTCCTAGTTAGTACATCTGGAGCACAGGCGGTTGGGGTTGAGGGCTAGTTTAAAGGAAGGTCTGGGCTGGCAGACAGATGCGCTTGCAAGAAGGTGATTGAGATCATGCAGTCGGCAGGATTGTTGCATGGAGATCTTTCTGAGCTTTTTTATGGTGGGCTAAAAGCCGCAGCTCTGGGCTCGCTCCTGCTCTGGAATGCAAGCTGAGAGGGGAGGGGAGAGAAGGGGCTGGGCAAGCAAGGAACAGAAGAAATAAATGTTTATGTATGGATCCCCCCCCCCCCACAAGCAGTGGATCTTCCTGTCTGATCTCCTCCTGAAAACCAGGGAAGGAACTTCATCTCTGTCCAGAATGGTGGGATGTATCTGCAGAAAAAAGCCTTCTGTGGATCCTACTCCAGAGTAAGTGTACAAAGGCTAACATTCTATGGATTTCCATGGCACGGCAGGTTAGGTTTGGGGCCCTCCTGAAACAATTACCAGAGGTTATGTCATGGGACCTGTAGTTGACCCTTTCTCCATCAGCAGCCTTCCCCGGCTCTTCCTGCCTTTTCAACTTCCCCGAAAGTGCAAATGGGGGGTGTCGTAGGGGCTTCTCTTAGAGGAGGGCAGAGCAAAGGGCGTAGTCGGCTCCCCAGGGATGCTGAGCGCCTGGTGCGCTCTAGCCGACCTCGACCTCTCGTGTCCGGAGAGAGGAGAGGGAAGGAGCATAAAGCAGATCTTTCACTTTGGGCGTGAGGTGGGGGGACTCCCTTCCAAAGGCTACAATTTTGCCCCCTGCCCACATTTCCCCATTGGGGTTTTGGTGTAGCGGCTTCCCAGCCTCTCCGCTGCGTTGCGTCGTCTAAGGAGGGAAAGTTTCGGAGTTCTGACCTTCGCCAAGGAAGATGTGTCAGCAACTGCACAAGGCATCCTGGTGTGAACTATACTTCACAGGTACTGCAGAGCTGGGAGCATGGATTATAATAGCGAGTGTGAGCCATTATTGTCAATGCCACCCCCGTGTGCCAAATTATAATAGTAAGGCCTGGTGACACCCAGTTCAAATTCCTGGCCTCTAGTTCCATAGTGGGGTAGGAAGAGACCTAGGGGAGAGAGATGCGTTTCAAAGGCTACGTTTCCCCCAAATGAAGTATAGCGGTAGTGAATGCTTCTGCAAGGTCTGGATGTCTCACCTCTCAGCAGACACGGCGATGAAGGCCTTTGCACTCCGAGAACTGTGTTTGAGCCGGAGAATTAAGCCGAGCTTAGCGGCACGAAATAAGCCTAAGGAACAAGCCACTTTCTTGCAACGCACAAGAATATTTTTGCTGGGTTTTATCATCCAGGTGGAACCTCTGTAGGTGTTTCTCGCATTGGTGGTTCAAGGAACCTGGCTGTAACGTTCGGCACAAAAGCTTCAGTGCTTTTAGCATTGGCAGATTCGAGGTACCTCTCGATCCTGAGAAGGAGGGGGCCCTTGCAGGGTTGGGTCTCTCACTGGGCAGAACGGGAAGGTGATGTTGGGCGGGCAGGCAGGCAGCTGTGATGACCCCCAACTGTTTGTCTTGAGGGGCCCCGCTTTCTGTTGCTGAGAAGGGGAATGCTATAAGTAGGTCTCTGTGTTGGCTAAATATGTAACCGTGGGTATGATTTCACCTGAGGGCACAGAAGACCTAAAAAACGGCTTGGAGCTTCAGGACCAAACTGATCCTTGTGGAGCTCCCTGGTGCCTGCTGAGCCCGTTCTCCTTTCTAAAACAACACATGTCACTCCTCTGCGCCTGTTGGCACAATGCGCTTACTGAAGAACTGAGATAACCTCCTTGTCCTGTGCAGGAGATTGCAAATCCTGACTACTTTTCAAAAGCCAAACTGCATCTGGGGGTGGAGGAGACTGGGAGGTAAGGTGTTCCCACCGTCTTCCCTTGCCTCATTTTCTCAGCCTAAATTCTCCCCGGCTCCAGCCTCTGGCATCAGCTTGTCCCTCTGGGCATATGCATCTTTCTCTGGACAGGGAGCAGGATGTCTCTTGCTGGCTGGTGTTATCTTAATGTTCTGCCTGAGATTTATTAATAGGGAATGGAGAAAGGACAAGATCATTTTCCATATCATAACCACTTGGCGGAGAGCCATAAAATAAAGGGGGGAAAAAATTCAGATACAGTCCCAATCGTTTATTGCCTGGCAAAGTCTGTCAAGGGAAGGTCATCTGAGATTTCTCACCCATCAATCCGGGAAGGTGATAAATGTGTCACTCGCCACAGTCTTAATCTGGGCGTTGCAGGGAGGGGGGAGAAGATGCTTCTTCTTTCAGTGGAGATTGGTTTCTTTTGAGAAGGGCTGCAGCAGCTGAAACAGATTCCTCGGCCTTGACCTCCTGGGATGGGGCAATGGCCTCCCAGGCGGCTTGATTATCCACTCCAGGCCCTCTGTGTTACCTTTCCAACATTGCCTTCTTCCCCAGCGTGTCACCTTCTGTGTGTTGAATTAGAGCACAGCTTTCCAAACTGTGTGTCGCGACACAAAAGTGTGTTGCCTGCGGGGCCCAGGTGTGTCGTGTCAAAACCCGGAAGCACTGATGGTGCGTCGCTGCCGCACACATGGCGGCAGCGGGCCATCAGCACTTCCGGGGTTTTGGTGACACACCAATGGCGGTGCGCGAAAATCCGAAAGCGCCGCAGCTGCAGCGGCGCACAAAAATCTAAAGCGGCGGCGGCGCTTCCAGGTTTTGCGCACCACCGCCGCAGCGGTGCTTCCGGGTTTTTGCGTGCTGCTGCAACGGCGGCGCTTCCGGGTTTTCTTGCACGCCGCCGTTGGTGTGTCGCCACAGGAAAACTTTGGAAAGCCCTGAATTAGAGGATTAGACTTTCCTTTGGAATTCTATCCTGGCCGGAAATCACGGGTCAAATTCATTTCGAAGGTGACCTCTGGGGGATGTCCTCTCCCCAAAATGCATGGTTTGAAGGGGTGACAGTAAAATTAAGGGGTGTCCTGGGATGACCATCTCAGCCAGCATCGAGGGGAAGCAGTGCTATCTGCAGAGTAGAGGGTTCCAATGTAGGAATTCTGGGATGGTAGTAGCAGAACTCCACGCAGCTTCTTATTAGTATATAGCAGAGTAGAAGCGTTCCCATAAACTTGCACAAGGCTTAATCAGTTCAGAACACAAAATAAACACACTTCACACGTTAATGTAAAGTTACATAAAAAAAGAGTTTACAATTTTATTGTAACTCACAGTTCCTTAGTAGAAACGGTCCATGCGTGCGAGCAATTGGTTCTGACGTGAACCACATGCTTCTAATGTGGCCCACCTGGATGGAAGTATGAGAAACACGCGGCAGCAGCCATAGCTGCCATCCTCCTTGGTAGGAGATCCGAGCAGAAAGAGGGAAGAGAAGGGAACAGGAAACAGGAAACCGGGATTCAGCCCCTCCCACACAAAGCAAGTAAGATTAGGTTACAGCAGAGGCTGCCTCCTCCTCCAAGCTTGCGTGAGACGTGCTTGGTTGAAACCCGATCTCTAACATCCAACACGTCTGAGGTTGGGAACGGCAGAGTCACCCTTCAGCCGCCGAAAAAGAGTTTTGCATTTTACAGGGAAGATGCCAAAATACTGTTGACCAGCTCCGTGTAAATCCAGCAGTGGGGAACGGCTCTTCTGAACAAATCCCAGCTGTACCCTGAAGATGCTCTCAAGGCCTCAGAGCAGCTGCTCGTCGCTTGGGGACCCCCTGAACCATGTTCGCAACAGACTGGAAACCCTAGGAGCCTGTCTCTGAAAGTAGGCAGCGAAGGCTTCAAACGTGAATCAAAGATGAGCGTAAGTTCCAGGGGGTTGTGTTTGCTGCTTGGAGAGCCACAGTCGAGGGCTCCTCTCTCTCCCAGAGCCGCAGGATCAAGAGAGGTGTGATTTCCAGGAGCCCTGCAAAGTGTCAGAGAAGAAGGAGGGCGGCAACTGGGGAGGGTGTGGTGGCTGACGGCCAGGGGTGGCCACCGCTGAGGCCTGCGGCCCTGTTGTTTGCTACGCAGGAAGAAACACTGAATGTGGGGCACATACAGTATTTTAACCGGCAGGCGGAGGCTGCGTAGCTTGAATCCTGTCAACTGGATTTCTATTTTCTCAGTGGAAACGTTTCGCTCCTTATCCAAGGAGCTGGATAAGGATAACATTTCCACGGAGCGAAACGTTTCCACTGAGAAAACAGAAATCCAGTTGACAGGATTCAAGCTACAGACAATTCCACCTGGATGACCGAGAACCTTCACAGACCGCTCTGCAGAGCTGTCTTTCCGGTGGAGGGGAAGTGGGAACAGAAGCCGCCGTGCGGGGTCCAGGAGACCGTTTCTGCCCTGTTTGGCGAGAGTTGCAGGCCTGCTGCCGCTGCGGAGCGACGTCGCAAGTGCACAGGGGCCACGTGGGTTCGGGAGATTGTGCAGAGGCTTTACAGGGGCTCCTGAAAATCGACCCTTCTGGCCTTGAAGCTGCCCATTAGCTCGAAGCTGGGCTGATCGCGGAGCACACCAGAGCCAGCTGCTGCCGGAGTCCGGTTTAAGCTACCCTCTCCCTTGGCAAGGAGTTGCTGACCGAAAAGAGAACCCCTCCAGACGCAGGGGCGTCCTCTTGACAGCAGACATCATGGAGAGGAAGTCCATTTCAGCAAGGCCACGGAGCGGCCGTTGCAACTTAAATGTGGCCAGAGCAGCTTGCAGGATTCAGGCCATCGGAAGCAGACAGCAAAGGCCTCGGCTCGAGTGACAGCTGTGCTGAGAGCCTGCCCTAATCCTGGCCTCCCAGCTGCTGCGGGCAAGCCGTGATCCCGAGCTCTAAACTGCAGAGGGAAGCACGTTGAGAACCTTAGATGGATTTGGGGAAATCCCTAGAGCTGTTAATTCCATCAGCAAAATGTTGTCTGGATGCGCGGGTGCGTGCCCGCTTTTCTCCCACCCTAAGCCCAGAGAGGTAATCCCTCCTTCCCATGTGTTGCATTGCTTCAGAATGGAAATTACAGGGATTTTGAGGCGGGGGGGGGGGGAAGGGGGGACTGTAGCAGTTGTCTCCTGTAGCAAAAACAACCAACTGCCTGGTGAGCAGCCCTTGAATGTTAACGTTTTTAACAAGGTTTTGCAGACGGTCTGCTCTCAGTTGTACAGGTAGTCCTCACTTAACGACCGTTTGTTTAGCAACCGTCTGGAGTTGCAACAGCACTGAAAAAACCAACCTACAGTCATTCCTCCCACATACGACCATCGCAGCGTCCCCGCAGTCACGTGATTGCGATTTGGGTGCTTGGTACCCGTTGTACATTTACAACGGATGCAGCGTCCTGCGGTCACTTGATCGCCATTTTTTACCTTCCAATAAGCAACATCAATAGAGAACCGTGTGATTCGCTTAACAACCACATTGATTTGCTTAATGGCCACCGCAAAAATGGTCATAAAATTTGGTCTGGATTTGCTCAACGACTGCATCACTTAGTGACCTAAATTCCAGTCCCAATTGTGCTTGTTAAGCGAGGACTACCTGTATCCTCCTTTGTGCAGCATTATTGTTTATGGTGGCTATTAATAATAATTAATATTTAATCTGCTTTCAAAGATTGTTACAGGTAATCTGCCTTGTTTAGCGACTGCCTTGTTTAGCGACCATTCACAGTTACGACAGTGATGAAAAAGTAACTTTGTGACCAATCCTCACATTTATGACATTTGCAGGTCTGCAAAGCAAAGCAAAGCTGAAGTCAGATCGTAAGCTCAGTCATGGTTTTACTTACTGACCGCTTCACTTAACGACTGAGTTGCTGGTCCCAATTGAGGTTGCTGAATAAGTACGACCTGTACTGTGTTCAGTCTCCCTTTGATCTTGGTCCCAATCCCTCCAATTCTGGCCTCTGTTTGGCTGATCTTGTCTGGGCTCAGAAAAAAAAGCACAATTGGGTCTGATTTGGAGTTGGATGGGAGACCACAAGGCGATAGACTTGGGCTATAGACTGGACTACAAAGTCCAAAAACGTCTGGAAGAGTGCAACGGCAAGCCATGTTCATATGGCAGTCCAGAAAGCGATGGGGTTGTGTAGATGCCGGGAGTCAAACTTCTTTTGGGCTCTTTGCCGAAAATTCATCCAGAACCGTTCCTTAGTGTTGTCTTATTGAAGGACAGTCATTTTTAAAAATTCAGCTCCAGGGTTCCTTGGCTGCTGGGCTGGCTCCAGAGCACAGGGCATCTCCCTAAGCTGGCATAAACAAGCAGTTTATCCCTCCCTAAACCTTGGTTGTTTCCTGGCTACCAAGCCAATGACAGACAGGTGGTCTTATCTGTGCAAGGCAGCAGAGATAAGAGAGTCCAAGTGTCCCCCCCCCCCCCCGCAGCTCGGCACTAGCCTTTTGAAGAGGGAAACTGGATTAGCAGCTTTTTTACTTTTGCCATTGGGCTGGATCACACTAAACCCAATCCCAGGTTAACAAAATACAGATGCTGCACTCACACCCTGGCCCACGAACTGCCTGGTTACTCCAGCGTTGTGTGCTGTGCAAACTCAGCTTTTCACAGAGCAAGCCAGTCAACTGCCTGTTCTCAGCGTTTCTGTCCTGGTGTTTCGCCTCTGGATGTTGGCCCCGAGCAGGACCTCACAGGACAACCTCAAAAGCAACTGCTGGGCACCTTCTTGACCCCCATCGACGAAAGTCTGGGCTTACTGCTTCTTGACTGGTTACGCCACACTTCCCAAACCATGTCCCTCGGCTTCCCCCCCCCCGACAGTACTTCGCTTGCACGTCTCTTCCGAGCATCCCCGTGCATTAGTGCAACAGCCCCAGCTTCCAGCTGGGCAAAGGAACTGGGGAACTGGGAGAGCCAGTTTGGTGTAGTGATTAAGGCACCATCGTAGAAACCACCAGGAGACCGTGAGTTCTAGTCTCGCCTTGGGCCAGTCGCTCTCTCTCAGCCCTAGGAAGCAGGCAATGGCAAATCCCTTCTGAAAAACCTGGCCAAGAAAACTGCAGGGAACACCAGGAGATACCTGGTTTGCTATACCGAGGTGTTGTTTTGAAAAGACAGCGAGCTTCTTCGCCTATCATCCTCTTTGAATGGGGAGGTTTGCATACAATACGCTGGTAATCACCACGTTTTCTGAAGAGTGGAATCAAAGATGATGGACTAAGAGGGAAATCCTCGCTGTGGCCTTTTCTGACTCCTAATTTTTCCTGGGGTGTGTGTGTGTGTGGCAATGGTTCCCATATTAAGACCTGGGTGGTGTGAACGGGTTTCATGTCTTCTTTCCCTAAAGAGGGTGTCTGAAGAGCCACATCTGAGCAAGAAAAGTGGTTTCATTGCTCCAAAAGGCAGGTGCATGAACAAATTTGACACACCGCAGCTGCTGAGGTATATTTTGAACTGTTGATAACATATTGTCAGGCATTTCTGTTTTTTTGCTCATGTCACCTTCTGCCATCTTGCTCTTTAAATTAGCTGAAAATGGGTAACTGCAGGTTATATTAAGGGAGCCTATAATGGAGTTCACCCCCCTCAAAGGAAAGGTATTGGGGGGCTCCTGGAAGGAAGAGAATGGAGTAAGATTCGGGTGTTACAAACATGCCACCTTTTTCCAGGGTAAAATGTTGGAGTCCAGATACGGCGTCTGGTCCCGTCGTTTCTGTAATCGTTGTAAAGCCAGCTGAATCCTTGAACTCCCTTCCTCTATTGCAGTTTAGATTATATGCTATCTGATCAAACTTGGATATTTTCCTAGCGTCTTCCTTTGTAAAAGCTGCTATATTTCACTGTGGCACTTTTGATTTATTTTGCCATCTGCCAAGAACAGTCTGTTATCGATAGAGATAATTTCCAATTCTTTTCGCATCACTGAAGTTTTGGCACACGGTGGATAACCTTGAAGATGAGGTGGGAACGGAACGGTCTCTTTGGCATATCAATTAAGCTTTCCCAAGTGGCTAATTGACTGGCTCTGAGGTCCGCCCCAATCCTGAGGTTTTCTGGGCTTGTGCGAAAAGAAGGGGTGGAAGAGCTGTTCAGGTGGGTCCATCGTACATCCCCAGAAGCGTCAGTCTCCTCCATGTTTGTCTTTGGCTCCTCCCCAGCGCCTGGTTCCCTTGGGCTGTTCCGTGGATCTGGAACCATGGTCAGGTTCATGGTTCATGAATCCTGGTCATCAGGAGACCCTGGCTGGTCAAACAGTATGAATGATGAACCCCTCTTGGTGGGTCATCCATCATACAACTTGGAGAGCCCCGCCCTGCTTATCAAAAATACAACCCGGCAGGCCCCCCCCGTCTCTCTCTCCCCCTCCCCAAGTTTTGAAGACAGTCTTCTTAGGCTCTCTGAAACTCTCTGGCTTGCTTCAACCTGCCACCTCCAGCAGAATCCACGTTTTAGGGAGCGGATTGTTGTTACAGCCAAAACGGTCAGAAGGGACGGCAGCTGCTTGGAGTGGCTCAACAGGAGCCGCCTGTCAAAAGGAAGAGGCGCTCCTGGAAGCCGAGGGGGACCGCGACAGAAGGCGGGTGAAGCCTGCGGGGGGATGGAGGTGAGGAGAGCAGGTGAGGAGCAGAAAGGTAAACAGCTTCGGAGGGACTGGGACTGGGAGGGGGGACCAGAGGCCAGGCCGTGCTCTCTCCTGCAAGAGGTAAATATTCCAGCAGTCGGTGTCTTCTGCACCAGGGAAAGCCCAGCTGCCTGAACCTGGGGCTCCTTCTCGATCACCCCACTTCGTGCTTCTTCCCTCAGGTGGGTTGGAGTGTGCGGGTCTCCACTCCGTGGGTACCTGGCTGGAATACCGTGGTGGTTACTTAGGGAGTGAAACTGGAAGCACTTTCCTTCCGCTCCCTCAAACGTGCAGATGGGTGTTCTCAAATGACAGCTTAAGCAAGGTCACATCTTGGCCACCCTGGATTCAGGGGGGAAGGCTGGTGCAGCACCCCCCATTGGCTGTTTGAGGAGGCATCTAAGAGGGCATTTGGGTTTCTCAGCCGAGGAAATGGAGCAGGGAATCCTTCCTTCCTTCCTTCCTTCCTTCCTTCCTTCCTTCCGTCCGTCCGTCCGTCACAAGACAAGGCTGGGAACTGGGGACATTTGTACCCCCCCCCCCCCCCCAGTAGGGATGATAGTGCTGCCAGAGAGAAGCATCCAGGCTTGTTAGCTGCATCCAACATGGTCGTGGCTGACATTCTGGGAAGACATTTCAGGACTTCTCCCAGTGCCTGAATAGCCCTCTGGTGTCCTCCAGATGCACTGGGTCTCATCTCTCCCAGCCATCAAGGATTCATGGGAATTGTAGTCCAACGTATCCAGAGGACATGAGCTTGATGACCATCTCTGGTCTTTGAGGCTGTTGGCTGCGGTTGATGGAAGTGGTGGCCAGTTTGGTCTAGTGGTTAAGGCAATGGGCTAGAAACCAGGAGACTGAGAGTTCTAGTCCCGCCTCAGGCATGAAAGCCGCTGGGTGACCTTGGGCCAGTCCCTGTCTCTCAGCCCTAGGAAGGAGCCAATGGCAAACCAGGAGACTGAGAGTTCTAGTCCCGCCTCAGGCATGAAAGCCGCTGGGTGACCTTGGACCAGTCACTCTCTCAGCCCTAGGAAGGAGCCAATGACAAACCAGGAGAGTGAGAGTTCTAGTCCTGCCTTAGGCATGAAAGCCGGCTGGGTGACCTTGGGCCAGTCACTCTCTCTCAGCCCTAGGAAGGAGCCAATGGCAAACCAGGAGACTGAGAGTTCTAGTCCCGCCTCAGGCATGAAAGCCGCTGGGTGACCTTGGGCCAGTCCCTGTCTCTCAGCCCTAGGAAGGAGCCAATGGCAAACCAGGAGACTGAGAGTTCTAGTCCTGCCTTAGGCATGAAAGCCGGCTGGGTGACCTTGGGCCAGTCACTCTCTCTCAGCCCTAGGAAGGAGCCAATGGCAAACCAGGAGACTGAGAGTTCTAGTCCCGCCTCAGGCATGAAAGCCGGCCGGGTGACCTTGGGCCAATCCCGCTCTCTCAGCCCAGCTCACCTCACAGGGTTGTTGTTGTGGGGAAAATAGGAGGAGGAAGGAGTATGAGGTATGTTCGCCACCTTGAGTTATTTATAAAAATAATAAAGGCAGGATAGAAATAAATAAATAAATAAATAAATAAATAAATAAATAAATAAATAAATAAATAAATAATTAATATCCCAAGGACAGCATCTTGGGGAAGTCTGTTTTATGTGGTCTCAAATCCAACTCTTCAATACTGAGGAACTGTGTTAAGGGGAGTCTAACACCTATTTCATGTAACATATAGCAAGCCAGGATGGGATTTGTTTGGGTGTAGCATTGTGGCTTGTTCAGAAGCTCCAAGTCTTGCTTCTGGTACCACTCTTTCTGCAAAGGCTGGTTCCTTCTCAGTCCTGTAAGCTTACAGCAAGGCCGGGCCAGGTCCCTAACCTACGGATGGATTTGTATTATTCTTTGCATCTCAGAGTACCTGATCATTAGAGAGGGGATGATATAAGCTGTTTAAATTGAAGAGCAAACAAACTGTTTCCCACCACCCAGGTCCTAAATTCCTACAACCCTCTGCTGTAGACAGTCTAATGAACTCGGGTGACATTAGTGATTTTATTAAATACCTTTGGATCGCAGCCCGGTTTCCACTTCACCTTCACAAGAGGTGGACTTCTGTCTTTTAAAAAATCTTCCATTGACCTTCTCGCTCTTGAAAGTTCTTCCGGAAAGAAAGAGAGCAACCGGCAAAATATAAATTAAGCCCATGGAAAAGTTGTTGTTTCCTTTGCTGCCCCTCGGGGACGGCCCTGGAAAGGGAAACCAGCGATGGTGTAAGAGCCTCCGATGCCAGAGGGCCAGTTTGGGAGGGCCAGTTTTCTATCTAGATTTTGTGTCTTGGTCTCTCAATTCTTGCCTCGTCTGTCTGGGGAGCACCTGGCTCTGCCCTGGGGCTTCCACAGAGTGTCATAACAGACAGAAGCCAAGTTGGTTTAAGGATGGCGGGATCATTCTTGCATGGGGGCACTTCAAGTCGGCGCTTAGCCATGGACCTCCCTGGAGGACTTCAGGTCAGTCACTCCCCCAGCCCAACCGACACCACAAGGTTATTGGTGTGAAAATAAAAAGAGGTGAGTCCCCATCATGAGTTCTCAAGAGGATGTAAAGGCAATAATCCATAAAATAAGCTGTTGGGTGGGAATCAAGTTGGCTAGGTTGACATATCAACCATGCTTTGCTGAACAAGGCAGAATTGGCTGGGATCACCCAGCATAAACCGTAGCTTGAGGACCACAGTGCCTGGCGGTGCCATACCAATCCCATTACGGCTACCCGAGGTTCCTGTGGCAACACCTCCTACAGGTTCCAGAGAAGCAGGCAGAGCGTCCTTGTTTGAATAAGCCAAGCCATCTCAGGCGTAGCTTCTCAACCCCAAGGCCCAGGGGTTTGCTTTCGTTCAGCTTCTTCTTTAAGCTTATATGAAAAACAGTTTAGCAGCTTGGAAAGTCTAGAAGCCAGCTATTTAAAAACCTATATTTTTCAAAACTGACAGTTTTGAGGGGTGGGGATTGTAACAAGCGACACCTCAGGGATTTTAGCAGCTCTCTGGCAGACACCTGGAGTGAGATGTAATCGGAAGCAATACGGGACACAGGCCATATGGAAGAAGAGGAAGAAGAGGAAGGAAGGAAGGAAGGAAGGAAGGAAGGAAGGAAGGAAGGAAGGAAGGAAGGAAGGAAGGAAGGAAGGATCAGGTGGAAGTCAGATCATAGATGTGTGCCATGGGACAAGACACCCACATTTTAAGTCCTGACTAATTTTGCATCTACTGCTGGAAAGCAGCTTTCGTAGTTGGTTGGCATTGTCAAAGTAGGGGGATAGCAGATTAGTTTTCATTAGGAAACTGGGAAGTCAAAAAGTCATGCTGGAAAAAAGGCACTTCCATTGCCTGGAGCAGGATTTAGGCTCACCGTGAAAGAGACTTGACTTTATCAGCTCTTCATCCAGGGAACTTGCATGACACAGGAAGTTGTCAACATTTGTTGAACTCCGTCTACACACCAAACCATCATATGGTTGTTTCATTCTGGCTTAGTGAGCGGCATGAACCCAATTATTATGGTTGTTTGTGCCTTCACACGTTGCGTGAACCCAACTCATTGGGGTTTATTCCACAAACCGTGCTTAAACCAACTATGGCTTAACCAAGCCATTGTTCTCTCTGATGGGCATGATAATTTTAGCTATAGCTCCATGTCTGTCATCCAAACTACATTCCACCTCTCCTTTTATAGTTAAGAAAGATTTAAAAAAACGAAACAAAAACAGGGTGGGGCCCCTATCAAACTTGCCACCCCAGGAAAAGGGGGCTATGTCCAGAGCTCCAGGGGGGCAATTAAATTCAGCGCCCATTTGAAGCGGGGGCAGTAAAACCCACCCAGTGCAGAGCAATATGCTAATTGCAAGAACATCCATCTAGCTCCGTCAGAACTCCTTGACGTGTACATGAGATCCCAAATTACCCCCGAGATGGAGACGTCTTGCTGGGGCGGTTTTCTGAGTTTTCTGAGATGCTCTGCCCACTGGCAGCTCCCGCCAAATGAACCGGCGCCCTGCCCCGATGCTAGCGGCCCGGTTTAGACCCCCCTCCGAAACCAGGCATTTACGACTTAAAGACTGCCGGGAAAGTAATTTCCCCTGCGCCAGCTGCTGTGGTGAGGAGGAACAGGGGCACGAATGCCCTACCTGGGCCGATGGTGTTGCAAGGTCCTACCCACATTTTCCCCTTCAGGAAACCCTTCTTTGTCAGGGAATCGTCTGCGTTCCCTGGCCTTGGCCTTCCTGGCCGGAAGTTTTTCTGTTTTTCTGGATTCCTGAGGGCGGATTCCATGCCCGCCCCCGCCGCTGCAAAGCCTCTCGGGAACCTTTGACCTTTGCAGAACTGGGCGAAGAACCTGCAAAAGCACAGCCAGTCCTTCATGGAAGGCAAGACCAAGGAAGGCAGGGGAACCTTCTGGAGGCCATGGCGTCTTCCAGAGACAACGGTTCTGCGGGGCCTGGGTGGGACTGCACCATCCAGAGGACCCTTCTCAAGGTTCTGACCACGTCCGCCTTGCTGCTTCCGGCTCTTCGTGACCCAGTGGACGCCATATTGCCAGGATCATCTATAAGTCTGTTTCTTTGAGTTCTTGGAAACTCTTGCTTGTGTCCTCAGTAATCCTATCTACAGGTAGTCCTCGCTTAACGACCGTTCGTTTAACGATGGTTCAAAGTTACAACGGCCTCGGAAAAAGTGCTTCATGACCTGCACTCACACTTACGACTGTCGCAAAACGTCACAGCACCCCCGCAGTCATGTGATCACAATTCGGGCACTTGGCAGCCAGCTCGCATTTACGACCATTTGCAGCATCCTGCAGTCACGTGATCATGATTTGTGACCTTTTTTGCCGGTTTCTGGCAAAAAAACGTCCATTGGGGAAGCTGGATTCACTTAATGTCCCGTGATTCACTTAACAACCATCGTAAAAATGGTCGTAAAATCGGGTCTGGTCACGTGGTGACTCACTTCACAACCACACCACTTAAAGACCAGTTTTCCGGTCCCTGTTGTGGCCGCTAAGTGAGGACTACCTGTAGCTATCTTGTCTTCTGTCACCCCTTTTTTTGATTGCCTTCAATGTTTGAAGGGCCAGATCTTCTCCAATGACACCTGCCTTTGCATTAAAAGTGTCCAAAAGGTTTAAGCATTATCTTGATTTTTAGTGCTTCCAACGAGCAATCTAGCTTCACTTCGTCTAGTATGGAATGATTTGGTCTTCATGTGGTCCGAGGCACCCTCAGCCATTTTCTCCAACAGCATCAGGTGTTCTGTTTAGTGTTTCTAGTGCTCTGTCCAGCCTTCCTGGCCATGTTACAGTTGGGAAGTCCATGGCTGTGGTAGTACGTTCTGTTCTTGGCGTGACGTCTCTGCGGTCTTCAATGCAAAAAGACGCTGCTGAAGATGTGGAGGATTTCCTTGGTATACAGAAGTGTAAAGAAAAGTGAGGATGTCCAAGGCACAAAGACCTGTGAAGTGCCTGAACGCTGGAAGGCTGAAAACGCTGAAACAGCCACTTCCTGATTTTCTCCAGGGCTGTTACAGAAATGTGGAGTATTACAAAGTTTTGTCTCAACTTCGTTGTCTGGTGTGGTTTCCTCTGTCTCAGCCAGTAACAGCAACTGGAAAAATGCTTTTGGGAGCGTTGGGACCATGACCACAAGAATTCCCAGCCAGCCAGCCAGCCTTACCTTACCTTGCCCTTCCCTCAAGGCTACAAGTCCCAGAATTCAACAGTACACTCCGAACACATCTGGGGGGCGCCAGGTTGGGGAAGGGTGTCACAATAAATACAATGTTGCAATGGCCTCTCAGTGATTTGATAGGTTATCAATAGTCCCCTGAACCTGGGGCTACCACCTTTAAAAAGGTAAAGGTTCCCCCCGCAAATTTGTGCAGTCGTGTCTGACTCTAGGGGCCGGTGCTGATCTCCGTTTGTTAGCCGAAGAGCCAGCATCGTCCGAAGACGCTTCCGCATGATGCACGCGGAACGCTGTTACCTTCCCACCAAAGTGGTACCTATTCATCTACTTGCATTTGCATGCTTTCGAATTGCTGGGTTGGCAAGAGCTGGGGCGAGTGCGGGAGCTCACTCCGTCACGCAGGGCTGGGGATTCGAACCTCCGAACTTGCGATCGACAAGCCTGGCGTCTTACCTGCTGAGCCACCACGCCCCTCTTTACCACCTTTACTAGCAGCCTTTTTTACTTAGAAGTCCCCGAGAGTAGAATTTCAGAAGCTAATTCAGACAACTGGTTTCCCTAATTCTGAATTCCCCGGGTTGGGGTTCCAAGTTTTTCGAAAGGAGTCTTTTTTCTTTTTCTTTTGGTGATGCCTGGGGCTATTAAACCAGAATTCTGGAGCTCTTTAATGTAGGACAAGTTCCTCCTTGATGGTTTGCCATAAGATTCAGAGTGTGAACTTGTGCATCAGAGTTCTTGGCGAACCACTTATTACGTGTGTGAAATGCCAGTTTATCACCCTTTAAATAACACCCTCTATTGTTCTTGAGGTGTTCTGTTGGGAAACAGAGAAGCCCGCAAGGATCTGCACAACCCACTTTAAGCTTCTGCTCCCAACTTGGTTTCGCTGCTTATTTATATTCTTATGGGTTATGCCAGAGTTCGATCGGTGGTATAGGTGGGGGAAGGATCCTGCCCAGTCAGCAGAATTCCCTTCAAGGGCCCACAGGTTGCAATCCGGCTGCATTTATCTGGGACCAGTTTTATTTCACATCGTTGGGATGGATTTATCAGTGGGCAGCCATCCGATCGCATTCCAGCAGCAAAACCAAAGACTCATCCCTTTTCTTCCGTGGTCCTCCAAGAGGTTCAGTTCTTCAAACGGAGACCGGGGGTTCCTTTCTAAAACAGGCCACGCCCCCCTCTGTCCTGCCATTTTGTTCTCATGTTCCCACTGGTGATTTTGACTTAGAACATCTGCATTTTAATTTTTAAAAGGCGAAAGGGACTGAGAACCCTTATCGGGAGGAGGAGCAAACGCTGCTGGGTTAGGGCAACAGAACTTTCTAACTGGTCACTTATTGTGATCGTCCAGCTACTTTGACCCCCTCCCCCCTTCTCTGCTCGCATAACAGGGGCCCAAAATGCTTCAGGTGTCCTCGGGAGGCCGAGACCTCCTGCCTGGGGCGTCCGGGGTGGTCTGGCTCCAGATCCCAAAAGCTGCCCTGGGGGGGGGGGGAAGGGGGCTGGCCTGCGGAGGATGCTGGGAAGATGGGCCAAGAACCCAAGTCCATCTTTGACAGCTGTCCAGTCACTCTCCCCCCACCATGCCGGGACCAGTCTTGGGGAAGGAAGAGGCGGAAGCGGGGTCTGCCCGGGTTGCGCGGCTCGGGGGTCATGCGAACCCAGCCTGGGTTTCTTCTCCCGGGAGCAGGGGGCGGCCCCTCCCGGGCCGGAGCCGGGACCGGGGCTCCCCGGGCAGGGCGGCGCGCGCCTACCCGGGCGCGGGGAGGGTGGGGGGCGAGCGCGCGGGCGAGCGCGCGCGGAGGGGGCCCGTAAAAGCTCTCGCTAGCGCTGCTTGTGGTCACAGCCAAGCAAGCTCGCTTCCCATCTGGAGCAGGCTCCGCTCCGCCTCGCTCCGCTCGGCTCCCCCGCCCCGGATTAGGCGCCGCGGCTGCTTCGAGCCCAGCCAGCCCAGCCGCGCGGCGCGTCGCCCTGGCCGGGCAGCCGCGGCCGGGCAGCCCCCGCCAGCCAGCGCGCCATCGCCGGGCCGGGAGGGGGCAGAGGCGGCCGCGGCCCCGCCGCCGCCGCCGCCGCCGCAGAAACATGGAGACCGCGCCGGCAGCGCCCGAGCCCACCGCCGGGGAAGCGGGCGGCGGCGGCGGCGGCGGCTGCAGAGGCAGCGGCAGCCCGGAAGATGCGGCGGCGGCGGCGGCGGCGGCGGCGGCAGCTGGGGATCTCCCGGCCGGCGCGGAGCAAGCGCGGAAAGGCGATGCGCCGCCGCCGCCTCCCAACCGCAGCAGGCACAGCTGTTCCGGCGGCGGCAGAGGAGGAGGAGGAGGAGGTAGGAGCGGGGGGGAGGGGAGGGGGAGGGCGGGGTGATGCGGGAGGGGGCGGCCCCGCGCTCCCGCCCGGGCTCTCCGCGTCTGCGCCACGCGCCGCCGTGCAAACTTTTAATGGCTTTGAGTCGGGTTTTGCGGGAGGCGGCATTCGGAGGGGGAGGGGAGGGAGGGGGAGGAGGAGACGACTCGGGGCCCCTCCACACGTTCCGCTTCTTTTCCACGTGGCAGGCGCGCCGCCACGCGTGGACTCGAGGCGCGTCTCTGGCGCGGGAGGGAGTCTCGGCCGCGCCTCGGGCTGGGGGGGCCTGGGGGGGCGGCCTCGGCGGACTTGCTCGGGGGCGGCGAGCGCTCCTGCGGGAAGGCAACTTTGCCGGGCGCGCCGGGGAGGGCAAGGGGGAAAAAGTTTCTTCTGCCCCGCGGGCGCCCCGCAGCCTTTGCCTCGCCCCCCCCCGGTTGGGGTCGTGCCCCGCGGGGAAAAGGGGGGCTCCCCGAGGCGGGCCGGGGGTGGCGTGCGCCGGCTTCGCTGGAGGCGGGCGGCCCCTCCGCGCGTGCATCCCAGGCGGGCTCAGCCGGACGACGCCCGCTCGCTCCCGCTAAATGGGGGGGGGGGCGGCGACTGTGCCCCCCGGGCTGCTCCTCTGCCTTGCCCAGAGCCCGCCTGGGCTGCGCCCGCCAATAAAGCCCACTTCGCGGGCGCCTCCTTCTGGAGGGAGGGGCGGGCATGGAGCCGGTGGGGGGGGGACCCCAAAGCCCACGCGGTTGAGGGGCAGGTGGCAGCTGCCGTTGGCCCCCTTCCGTTATCGCTGGAGATCTGGGGGGGTCGGTGCTGCAGGGCAGAGGGGTTTCTTCCCGGCTTTTGGCCCCTCGCCCCCAGCTCCCCGACTTTCGGCAACCCGGCAATGGGGAGGGGAGGGGGCCCGGGGGGGCAGGTGCCGCTGGGGGGACTGGGGAGACCCGTCCTGCGGGGGGGGGCGCTTTGGCGGAGAAGTCCGGAAGAGAGGAGCGCCGCAGCCGGTTACGCAACAGCCTTAATCAGAAACACGGGCGAAAATGGTCAGGGAAGGGGAGGGGGGAGGAGGGGGACTCCATGCTGGCCCGGGGTGGTTATTCAACCTCCCTCCCCGCCTTTCTCTGCCCCCCCCCCCGCCAACTTCTGCGGACTCCCGGCATTCTTGTCTTCCTCTGCTCAGTTTTGTGCATTTCACCCACGGACTTAGGAGCCCCCCATTCCTGCTCTCCCATGTTAATAGTGGGGGGGGGGGGGAGAAAACTGCCCTTCCCAGCCGTGGGCTTTGACTAGATTACAGCCCCCGCCGTCCCCAGCCAACTTGCTGGCGGGGGCAGCGGCGGCTGGAGCTGACAGGCTGGGGCGCGCGGTTGCAGAAGCTCGGCGGTGCTCCTCGAACGGGCGTCCGCTTCCTTGCTGAAACCCAGAGAAAATTACATAAATTGTGGCGGCGGGGCCCTCCTCCAGGTGAAGCTCCTTTCTGCAGAAATCCAGGGCTGGCGAATGTGTGCCGGGTCCTGGTTTTTATTGGGGGGGGGGGGGGCGGGAGCAGCTGTTTGAACCGTCTTAAATGGGTGAAGCTTTTGATACTGGTAACCCGCTGACCCAGATGCTGCTGCCGCCTCTGTCACTCTCTTCCCTCCTGCCCCCCCCCTCCCCCTCCTGCTAAGATTAATCGGGGGAAGGACGCGCTGCCGCTAGGCTGCTGCCTCGCCGAGCCTCTGCACGCAAGCGCTGCCTTATGTAAGAGTCGGGTGGGGGGACGCAGGAAGACAAAGGGCGGTGGGAGGGAATGGCCGGCCGAGCCAAGCTCGGGGGTCAACCAACGGCAGGTGGAAGCCAGAGCAGCCCGGCCGGCCTTTGCGCGGGGAGGCCTCCAGGGCCGCGTGTCGGGTGTCGGACGCTCGGGCGGGCGGTGGAGCCGGCGGAGAGTCAGGCTTTCGGGGGGAGGGTTAAAGTCCCCCCCAGTTAAAGCAGAGCTGGCATCTCCTGCCGTTGGGGCCGAGGGAGGCCGGCTTCGGAGCTGCTCTTGGTGGAAGCCCCGCACCCCTCAGATAAGGGCCGCCTTTCGTCAGCGTGAAGCCCCCGGCGAGGTCACGTGGGCCGTGGCGCCCTTTGTTTACCTCCCGCGACTTGCGTTTCGCTCCGGCCGTGCGCGATGCCGAGCCACTGCCCATCTTCAGTGGAGAGTTACAAGTGGCCGTGGCCGGACATTCCGCACACCAGGAATGAAGAATTGAATCCCTAACAGGAGGGCTGCCCTGGAACACGTCTCCTCCTCCTCCTCCTCCTCCATCTCTGGAGCCGCCAGGGTTAGTGGCTGGGGTGGGGGGAGCGGTGGGAGGGGGCGGCTCACCTCCTGGGGGAAAGGCTGTGGCAGAGGAGGGGGCCGAGCTGCGAGGACGCTTCCTTGTGGTTCCTGAAGATAACGCTTCTTAAGAAGAGGCCCCCAGAGCCCCAGGGCGGCCAGTACACATCCAGGGCATAAGCCATGCCGGTCTTCTAAGGTGACAGCCAGCATCTGGAATGGCCCAAATGACCCTGATGGTGTGAGATGTGTGGTGGCCTCCCCCCCCTCCCTCCCATCCCACAGTCGAGGGCTCCTTTTCTTCAATTCCCCCTTTCTCCCCGGTCTGTTCTTTTATCCCCAAAACCTTTCTTGCCTGGTTGACGGCTGGCAACTTTGGGAGGGGCGGAATCAGGTGGAGGGCTTCCGGACCCTGTGGAGTTTGGAAGGAAAGGCCCAGGAGCCTCCAAATTGTGCTGCAGGGAATGGTTTCTTGTTTGGCTAGAGACCCCCTTCCACCCGCACCTGACAAGCCCTGAGGGCCATTTCCCCAAGAAGGGCTCTTCAGCTCTTCCTGCTGGGTCCCACCACCACCACCACCACCACCGTATGTATCCCTAGCAGGAGAGCTGTGGATCCTGGAAGCATCACGGGGCCTTGGACTCAACCAGAGGGCCTTCCGGGTGCCTTGCATTGGCCTGGAGGTTGGTGCCCTTAAACCAGGTTCACTTGGCTTCTCCTGAAGAACCTGCCCAGATTGATTCCTGGTGCATACAAAGAAAGGGGCCCCTGGAAGCTGGTTGCTCACTCTTGCTTGGGGATGGAGGCATCTGGTAAACATCCCTTGTCAGGAAATGCCCTGTGCCAGGAGAGCCTCCCTTATGCCCCCAGCTGGGTTGAACGTTGGGGCCACCTCCGTAGGAGTTGGCCATGGAGGTGTAGGATGGACGTGACCTCTTGGAAAGATGGTTTGTATTGGGGAGCCAGGAGGTGAAGATGCGGGAGCTGGGTCCAAGCCCACTCATAGCCCTCTGGGTGACTTAGGGCTTTGTGCTCTCTCGCTTTCAGCCAGTCTCCCCGGCTTCTCACTGGGGGCTGAAATGAAGTCCCTGTAACCTGCCTTGAGCTCCGGGGGAAGTAGGCTGTGCATCTCATAAACAGATAGATCGATAGATGGATGGGCAGTCAGAGAAGTTCAGAGTTGTGACCGGGAGGAGAGACCACCAAAGAGGTTGGAAAGTAATGAGTGGGGGACCTGGGTTCTCTGTGTGTGTGTGTGTGTGTGTGTGTGTGTGTGTGTGTGTGTGTGTCTTGGCCTGGACACACTTAACCTTGGAGGGGGCCACAGGGAACACCGGGGGGGGGGGGTTATTTCCATGTAAATGCGTATCCTCTCGCATAGTAGGATTGACCTCTCGTGCTGTGATGGTCCCAAGATTGATTGATTGATTGATTGATTGATTTTATTTATTTATTTGATTTCTGTAGCCACCCATCTCAACAAGACTGCTCCTTGTCTTGTTGATGTGGGCGCCAAGAGGGTGCGTAGCGCCTTGGAGTGGAAGACGGGAAGGGGCCCTTTCCCCCCTCCCCAGAAAGGTGGACAAGGGTCTAACAACTCCGTTTGAAGCGGCCTCCCTTATGTCTGAATTGGGTTAAAACGAAGTATCTTGGCATGGTTGCTTTTCGGCCACCTACTTCGCATTTGAAAGTGACCAGAGGATGCCAATTTCGGGAGGCATCTGGGACTGTATTGCCTGGTGTTAGGGCCCCCTGTGTCCCCAGGGCCCCTGCAGCGGGAGGCTCCGGACCCTTGTCTCAGGCAGGAAAGGGGAGAGGCCCCCAAGTGGCTCACCCACTAACTCTTCACCAGGACTCCCGCAAAGACCGCGGTTCCGTCTGCAGGGCAAGTTCTGGAAAGCTGGCATACGTGACGATAGGCCTGGATGTTTGTTACATAAATGCTCTGCGCCGGGTGTGGATAGTGACACTGAAATGGAATGCCCCGATGCTGAAGGGCAGAAGCATATTAATGCGGTATGGTAGGAAGCCGTTCGCCGTGGTGTAGGTGGATATAATAATTTGCAGGGCTCTAAAGCAACCTGCTAGGATAGTGCGTGTTGTATGAAATTGATGTGCTTGGAGCAGCGGCGGCAGGGCTGGCATTAGAGCGGCGTGAGGCCTGGGGAGGGGGGCAAAGTCAGCCGTGGCCTAGAAGCAAGCAGGGAGCTGCGGCAGCCCCAGCCTGGGCTGCTCCCCCTTCTCAAGTTCATTCCTGCTGAAGCTGTCCCCGTTGTTCAGGTTGTGGCTGGCTGGGAGTGGTCCTTGGCCAGAAAGGAGATATTCGAAGAGGGGGTGACCTCCTGGGCCTCGCCCTTGTGCACGAGATACAATTGCAAGTCAGTGGGGCAGTGCCTTTGTCCCCACCTCCTTTGTAGCTTGCAGAGCAGCGATTCTCAACCTTGGCAACTTTAAGGGAGGTGGACTTCAACTCCCAGAATTCTCCCTTAAAGTTGCCAAGGCTGAGAAACGCTGTTGCAGAGAAAGCCCACTTGGCGCGGCTTTCTGGAACAGGTGGAACCCCTTTGTGCTGAGACAGGTCTATAGCAGGTGGAGCTTGCCCCTTGCGCAACGTGGAGGATTGGAGCCCCAGCACCCATAACTCTAATGCTGCTTCCAACGGTGCACGGCAGATGCTTCTCTCAAAGGAAGTTGAGAGTAGCTGGAGGGCTGGAGGCCGTGGATCTCCAGGCCAGCCATGGTGGTAGACTTGCTTGGTCATGGATACCTGCACGTGGGTGGGTGTATGCACACACAAACACACATCTATACATTAGCTTGGTTGTCTCTGGCCATCTGTAAAACGTGAACTTGGCCTCGCACTCAGCTTCTCTAGGCAGCATTTAAAAACAATCGGGAGTCTGTGGCGCTTAAAGACTAACAAATTTATTGTGCCACTTCATCAGGAGCTGGGCCGTGGTCCAAGAACGCATCTGTCATGATAAATCTGTTAGTCTTTAAGGGGCCATAGGATTTGTTACTGTTCTACCAAGTAACTCGGCTCCTTGCAGGCAGCTGGAACGGGGGTGTGCCAAGACCCTTGAGGATGCAGCTCATTGAAGGGGAGTGGGGAGAGAACTTGGAGGCTACTGGCAATCCCCCCCCTGAAAACGAGAGGTGGAGCAAGCAGTCCAGATGTGTGGGGCTGGCAGCTCTGAGAATTCCCAACCAATGACATGGAGATTTGGTTGCTTTGGGGTTTAATCAGGATCCTAGTCCCTATTAGGACCGGCCTGGCTTTTGTCTGATGAAATCCCAGAGGGTGGAGTCCAGCTTGGAGGACTTCCGGCTGCAATTTGGGCACTCGGCCCTGTTCTATCTCTGCCGCCCAGGTCTCCTGTCCCCATGCCCAGTTCTCTTCGGGATTCTCAGAGCAGCTCCGCTGGCTGGCCGATGGATCCACAGAGGACCGAGAAGGCCAACGGGAGCAAATTTGAAATCGCCTTATGCTAATCACGGGGGCTTTAGTTGTGCCAACTATTGCGGCCACGCTCTTCTGCCAGGTTGGCGCCAAGCATCGCCAAGGAGGGTCCGAAACCCGACTGTGTTGGGTCGGAGTGGTGAGTCACGGCCGCTGGTTCAGCTCTGTGGCCTCTGCTGCCACCCTCCCGGCAGTGGGGCGGTCGAGGCCCCCTCCCAAGAGGACAGTCTCTTCCGAGCTCCCATTTCCTTTGTGTGTGAGGAGCACCAGGAGGGAGCCTGCCTTTCTCCTGTCCTCCGGGTGGACGGCCTAGGGAACGCCTCTCCAGCATCTCCTCCTGGGCCTTGGAAAGAGCCAGCCGCCGGCCATGCCGGGTGCTTGTGCGTCCAGGAAGCCCCTCTGCGGAGAGGCCGTGGCCCACCCAGCGGAGGACCAGCTCTGGAGCCCAGGGCCTGTGCCACCCTCACAAACCGGTGACCCGAGCAGCAGCTGGAATGGTTCAGGGTGGCACATCTGAAGGGGGGTGCCCGGTGTCCCTTCCTCTTTGAGCAAGCCTCCTCCTGGCTCAGAGATTCTGGGGGTGGGGGGGCAGGCAGGTGACTTGCCAGCCTCCCTCCCTCCCTCCCTCCCTCCCGCTCAGCTGCCTTGTTGCCTGGAGCCAGGCAGCCCCAGCATATATATTTTTTTGGAAAGCAGGCCCGTGATTTAAAGACTCCCAGTTTATGGAGACTTCAGTTCTCTGCTGGCAGTCGGTGGGTAATGATAAATTATCCCCAGCGAGAAAAATATGCACTTGTCTTCCTCCGGTGCTTCCAGTTGACAAGTTTGCAGTTCAGCTTGCCTTTTGCAAGGCGCTCCGGCGGGTGCCTGCTTGTGTTTACCCAGCAGTCAGGCTCGAGGGGGTGACTCGAAACCCAACAATTAGTGGATCTTTTTTGGGGTGCCTTCGAGTCAGCGTTCGCTCCCCTTCTCCGCGTCTTGTGCCTCTTTCAATGTTGGGCTCCTGCCTTTGACCTGCAAGGAGAGCCGGATTTTGCATTTCTCTGCAGGGGGTCAGGCCCGGCTGCCCTCGCGTCAAGGCCACGCCCCTCAAACATGGCTTCACGCCGCACCCTAACACCGCTTCATTTCTTTGGGCTTGGCATGACCTTAAATCAGGATGCGTGGCTTAGCGTGCCGGGTGGACCCAGCTACCTGTGGCTTGTTAAAAGCCTTGTGGGGAAGCTGATCCAGGCACGCTTGGCCCACTTCTGAGAGTGTTTGGGGTTCCACTCTCATCTTCAGATTGCTGCGAGGACGACTCCGGAGCTCGGTGAGACTGAAACCCGGCCCTGACTTAACGCCGAGATTTCACCCGGCCTTGTTTGCAAATATTCCGAGCCATTCTTCTAGCCTTGTGGACTAGGAACTTAGAATGCAACTTCTCTACTGAACGCTATCGCGTCTTTTACGTCTCTGCTCCGTGTAGAAAGTATGTGCGTGGTGTGGACTATGCCTCCAGCCACACAGTCTCCCCTGAAATAATGCCTTTTGGGTTTCTGTAGGGCAGGGGCCAAGGCCTTTTATCTTCCCAAGTCGCTTGTTCCTTGGGCTCCCTCCCTCTGCTCTGCCCCTGCCTTTTGCGCCAGACCCCCTGGCTTTATTTCTTAAATCTCCTCCTCCTGAATGATGTGCAGAAGGCTGTTTCTCCAGCCCGCGTTGAACTTCTTGATAGCGTAACCAATTTTAGCTTAGCTTGCTACTATTCTAATGAGCTTCCTTCTGGCTAGATAAAAAAGAAAAAAGAAAAAGAAAAAAAGAAGGCTTCACCCTAGCTGGAAAAAGATTCCTGCACGTGGATTTGACAAGTAAGTTTAGCCGATTGTTGAAAAAGCCAGCTATGATTACAGGCTGGCAGCCCGCACTACCAGTTCTGAATTTTAAAGCAGGCAGACCTAATGCTTATTGGCAAAACAATGCATTTGAGAGCAGGGGGGGAGCGGTTGCTGTTCTGCCAGGGGGCTGAGAAGGGGGTGCTGGGTTTTGGAACTGGGGGGGGGGAGCGGGGGGGGGGTTCTGTGTAAAAGAAAAACCTGCCTTGGAGTCAGCTTCCTTGCAGTTTTCTCGGCAACAAAATGGAAATGGTTCGCTGTGGCTTGTTTTCTTTTTTAAACTTTCCAAAGTAATCCATGGCTGGGGGCTGTCCTGGTGGGGCCTCATCCCAGTACCAATCTGGTCCCATTGTGCTTCGCCTTCTGAGATCATTGTAGCCTTTAACGGCGCATAAATACGCTCTTGTGCACTTGGCTATCTAGTATGGCCCCAAACAGGTCACATGTTTGCTAGGTATCGAATCACAGCTCTGAGCATCTTTGATTTTAATATTTGGTTATTGATGGTGTCCCAGGGTTTATAGGAGCAACAGGGGCTCCCTGACACCTTAAAAATGCCCTATTGATTATGGCAGAAGTTGTTTCTGAATTGGAAGCCCCTTGTCTGAAATGTTCTCCTGAATTGAGATGGATGTGTAAGATTAGTAGGTAAAGGCAAAGGCTCCCCCCGCACATTTGTGCAGTCGTGCACGACTCTAGGGGCCGGTGCTCCTCTCCGTTTGTTAGCCGAAGAGCCAGCGTTGTCCGAAGACGCTTCCACGGTCATGTGGCCGGCATGACACGCGCGGAACGCTGTTACCTGCCCACCGAAGTGGTACCTATTCATCTACTTGCATTTGCATGCTTTCGATTTGCTAGGTTGGCAAGAGCTGGAGCTAGTGCGGGAGCTCACTCCTCACGCAGGGCTAGGGATTCGAACCTCCGAACTTGCAATCTTCCAATCGACAAGCCTGGTGTCTTACCCGCTGAGCCAAGATTAGAAGAAGTGTATAAATAACATTGGAGGAAGGTAAAGTCGAAAAGAACAGGCTGTGAGCTGCACGCTTCAGAACTCACTGTGGTGCTGAAACATGGAACTTATAGTGTTCTTTAAGTTAGGAAAACAGCAAACTGTTGCCATGGATGATTTTTAAAGCATGGTGTGTACCCACAAGGTCATAACAAAACAGTGCAAGCCGTGCCTTGCACGGAAGTGCGGATATTTTGCGAGGGCTGTGCAACTATTTTAACAAGAGCATGCTGGAGTCTAGCAAAGCTGCCAGAGTTTTCCAAGCAACGGTTGGAACAAGCAAAACTGCACTCTTTGAATTAGCTTCCTGGGCACTTCGGAGCCGCCTTTTTCTGACTAAGATCTCTTGGATTTTGGCCCTGGGTGTTGAAATGCTGCCCCCTCCCTCCAGTGCCCGTCCGGTGCAGGATGCAGCTTTTCACAGGAAGTTTTAAAACTTGGCTCGGCTGCAGAGGATCTCCTGCTGGACCGACTTTCACAGCCAAATAACTTTACTGTACGTTGGCTGCTTTCGCAAGCTCAGATTTATCCCTCACAGTTCATTCAGCAAAACGGACGGGCGAAACTTCCCTTGGGCCGTAAGGATTGCAGAGACCGCGTGGGAAGGTGTGTGTCTGCAGAGAACAACCTTGCACCGGGAAGGAAGATGATTTGGGAAAGCCAGAGACTCCGCCCAGCGGTTCCCCTGACATTCCTGCTTTCTGCAGGCCACCCTGCCTCGATCCTGGGAGGCTTCTCACCTGCGGTTTGCAGGTTGTGCTGTGTGGACCCGGCCCGTTCTGCTTCGGCCAACTTTGGCAGAGGGCACTGCGGGAACCAGCCAACGTCTTTCCCTTCCTCTTCCAACCTGGCCTTTTGGAAAGACTCTCCTATGGGGATGGGGCTGCAGATGGAAGCCCCTTCCTCCCCCCCCCCCACTGCCCCACTTCAGTGCAGTTGCTTGTCCTACTCGGTTGGAGAAGGCAGGCATTTTGAAGGCCGGGGGGGGGGTCCATCCCAGATTTAGGGCGTTGAGTTGAGAGTTGAGCAAGCAACCAAAATTGCCCAACGTTTGAGTGTCTGAGTGTTCGAGTGCCGTGGCAGTAATGAGTAACTTGTAGGGAGGTATCTGGCGACTAAGGTGCCTGCTAACACGGCTCTCCTTGGGTTGGGCAGGAGGTGCGTTTGAAGGCTGCTGGTCTCCCCTCTCGGAGCCGGGGGGGGGGCGAGCGCTCGGTAGCTGGTAGCCCACAGCCATCAGGCCCCCGGAAGGCAGCTTGTCGGCTGTTCCCAAGAACTTCCCTTTGTGGAGATGGTGGTCTGGTCTGGTGCCTGTCAGAAAACAAAGGGGGAGCGCAGAGCAGCTTCAGGGGAAAGGCCACTTTAAAACCCCATCCCGGTGGCTAGACAGTGAAGGTGTAGCCCAGAGCTTTCCAAACTTTTCATGTTGGTGACACACTTTTTAGACATGCATCATTTCGTGACACACTCTTACAGCAGGGCATCATTTCGAGACACACTCTTACAGCAGGGCACAAGGCAGGCACTAGGACCTGCGCGGAATCCTGGCAGGGCTCAGAGGCAGCAGCAGCAGCCGCGACACACCCAGACACTGCAGCCGACACACTAACGTGTCCCGACACACAGTTTGGAAAGCTGTGGTGTAGCCGCTGAGGTTTTAATTCTCTCCCCCCTGCTTTCTCCTGGGAAAACTGGAAAAATCTGGAATCTCCCTACGTTCTAGTCCATAGCTTTCCAAACTGTGTGTCGTGACACTTTAGTGTGTCGCAACACACAGTTTACTGTGTCGCAAAGCAGCGGCAGTGTGTGTGGTGGCGGCAGCGGCGCTCCATCAGCGCTTCCGCGTTTTAGCAAGGCTGCCGCCGCCGCCATGCACATTGTCGCCGCCGCGCGCCCCCCCACGCCGCCGCTGCTGCCGTTGGTGTGTCGCCAACGGCGGCACTTTGGAAAGCACTGTTCTAGTCCACAGTTAGTTTGAAGAGGGAATGGCAAGCTGGGTTAAAGGACTTGCTCTACAGCTGTGTAACCTATTGTCTGGACGTCGTCTCTGGTCAGGTGTTGTGTGTGTGTGAAGACGCCCCAGTACTTGACTCGCCACCTTGGGGCTTAATTTACCAACAATAACACGCCGGCGTTTTTCCTTCTGAGGTTGAAAGGGATGCCTGTATGCAGACACACTTCTTGTCCTAAACCTGCAGAGTTAAATTTACTAA
Organism: Charina bottae; assembly: GCA_023362775.1. Taxonomy (NCBI): domain Eukaryota; kingdom Metazoa; phylum Chordata; class Lepidosauria; order Squamata; family Charinaidae; genus Charina; species Charina bottae. The sequence goes on along the minus strand of JALMGJ010000010.1, from coordinate 23,068,165 downwards.
ACCAACAGCCGTATGCTTGGGATTTAGTTACATAAGAGTGACTGCTGCATTTCAAGTTACGCTAACCCAAACTGGAGGTGGTGCAGGCTTGGAAAGCTGAATGCTCCTTCTGAGAGCTTGCTGGGGCTGGCAGACTGGCAGTTTCTTGAAATTTCAGCTGAATGAAGCCACGCTGGTGAGGATTTGGAGCCCTGGGTTCAGACTTGTGCTTGGCCATTCCATGAAGCTGCTTGGTTAACCTTGGAGCAGCCTAACCAACGTCACCCAGTAAAATGGAATGAATGGCCAATAACTTGGGCTCTTTGAAGGAACAGTTGAGCTGGTGATGGCCACAAACCCTCATTTCAAAGATGGACATCGAGCGTGGGGGCAAGGCAGTTCTTGGGCGAGAACCACGGATGCTTAACCAGTATGCATTCACTGATGGGCAGTAATATTTTGGAGACATTGACTCACAGTTTAGCTATTGAGGGCTAACACAAGCTGGGCCCGTGAAGATGTGTTTGGGTAGCATTTGTGCAGGTCCATGTCTGTCTTGGTGATGGTCTAGAGCAGGGGTGGGCAACGTCAGGCCTGTGGGGCTCCCGCCCGCAAACCCCGCCCCTTCCATGCGATTGGCTCCTGCCTGCAAACCCTGCCCCCCAGTGCTTGTGATTGGCTCCCGCCCGCAAACTCCGGCCCCCGGTCCGCGGAAATCCCAGAAACCCCGGTCCCCGGTTATAAGTATCCAAATGGCCCTTGGCAGAAAAAAGGTTCCCCACCCCTGTTCTAGAGAGATTCTTTGCACAAAAGAGGAATGGCCTGAAACCTTCCTAGGTTGACAGCGGTCATCTTGTGGATCAGGGATCTTTCAAGTAGTATGTTGTGGCTGGACTTTCTGAAATCCTTCTGAGCTTCAAGGTTTTCTGAACGCTTGTGTTCCTCCTTCCAAATGTGAGGATTTGCAAAAGGCTGTTTGTTTTCTCTGCATTTACTCCCCTCTCCAGATGTTTTCACTCAACAATTTCCACAGGCCCTGGAAGTGTGGTCTGGTCAGACAAAGCTGTGGAGAAGACAGTGGTTCTGCCTAGACAAACCCCTTGAAAATGCTTTAGTTTTGCCGGAAGTTGACGCAGAAGGCTCACTAGTGAAACGACCTGAGAACTGAAACCCAGCCACAGATGCGGTGAAGTGATTGCTTTTTAAGCTACACTTACCTTGATTATGGCTATTCTTTCCTTTCTTATTATTATTACAAAAAGAATACCCAGTAGAATTAGGAGTTTTTGCTTAATACCCAGAGAAAAGGTCAAGATAATGCAATGGCTTTACTCGAAAACTTCATGGTCAACCCACTCGGGGATGGGAGAAATCCTTCCTCCCTGGCCCTCATGGTTCCTTTTGGTCCCCCTCCCCTGAAAGTTAAGCATCCATCCATCCATCCATCCATCCATCCATCCATCCATCCATCCATCCATCCATCCATCCATGTTCTTAGAACTTCTGTTTCATAAGCAAAACTTTGAAAGCAAGTAGATAATGAGAATAATGCTTTTCATAGTAATACTTACACAATCTGAATATGTAATGAATTGTTCTGGTAAGTCGTTAAAAAAAATCTGGAATGATCTTTGTGGTGCAACACCAAACTTGCTGAGAAGTCCAATGGCTTCTAAGGCATTTTCTGACTGTCTCTGGAGAGTCCCTGGGCTCTAAATCCGCCTTGCAAAGATGCCCTCTTGCCTGCAGGAGCAGGAGACACAGCGGTGGCAGTGGTGGTCATGTTATTGAAGGATTCAGGACTGCATCAGAGCGTTTCTTCTGACTGGAGGAGAGCCTTTTAATGCCAAAGGGGATCTGTTTCTGTTTGCGGCTTCCCTAAAAAGGTAAAGGTTCCCCCCGCACATTTGTGCAGTCGTGTCCAACTCTAGGGGCTGGTGCTCATCTCCGTTTGTTAGCCGAAGATCCAGCGTTGTCCGAAGACGCTTCCGCGGTCATGTGGCCGGCATGACGCACGCGGAACGCTGTTACCTTCCCACCGAAGTGGTACCTATTCATCTACTTGCATTTGCATGCTTCCGAATTGCTAGGTTGGCAAGAGCTGGGGCGAGTGCGGGAGCTCACTCCGTCACGCGGCGCTCGGGTCTCAAACTGCCGACCTTCCGATCGACAAGCCTGGCGTCTTACCCGCTGAGCCACCGCGGCTTCCCTACCTGAGTGTAAAAAAAGGTGTGGAGCTGAAAGGTTTGCAAACATTGGCCCAACCTGATGTGTTTCGCTTCCCTCCTGGTCCGAGGAGGAACTCGTGAATGGCCATCACACAATTTTCTGTCTCTCAGGCATCACGTGCCCTCCCTGTTTAAGAACCACATCAATGAGAGCTGAGATCTAGCATTTCCGCTTTAACCCCCAAGGTGGACGGAGGGAGGGAGGGAGGGTGGGTGGGTGCTGGTGGTGCCAAGAGGACCAAGTTGGAGAAAGAGGGAACTTCTCTAGCCGCCTCAACGTTGAGATACGTGCCTGTCCGCAGAGATGGCCCTGGCTTTCAGAAGGTTGTCCCCAACCCAAGCCTTTTAGACCCCTAAATGTGCAAGATAAGCTGGTGGCCCTATTGGTTCCACTCGGCACACGTTCAGACGTGCCTGCATTGAAGCCGCCTGTTATTCCTGCAAAGCAGAGGGCTGGGGCTTCCATCTTCTTCCTCTTCCTGATGCCAGCTGAGTGAAACCATCCTGAGTTCTCCTGCGCCATCAGCATGGTCTCAGGATAAAGCTAGGAAATCAAACTTCTTTTGCATTTAAGCTAGCCCCTGGGTAATTCTAAATTATCCAAATACTGTAATGTATGCCACATTCCCCCATTGAACGCTCCCCTTGAATGTGTACACCACTTGGAACAATGTTTTTCCAAGCTGGCAAAAGCTTTCGAGAGACATTAATGTTAAAGCCTTTATAATCTCCGCTAATTATTAACATTACCATCCTGTTCCCTGCTCTTGATTGTGCCTGTATGGGGAGTATCAAGGTAATGATGATAGACCGCTGGTGCAGTTTTATATGCGTGTGCCTGCGTGTTAACTTTCCTAATTAAGCCACTTTTCTCTACTGCCGTCTTCCTGAGTTGAGCACTCCACAGCACCATTGGAGATCAGCACCTGTCCCTCCTGGCCAGCATGTGGCCCCTGGGGCCCATCGGCCATGCGTTTCGCAGAGGTCTTTTTCAAAATACATTGTGCTCAGGTTTGGTTTGCACACTGGAAGGGCGAGGCTCTCGTAACAGGCCACGCCAAAACTAAAGGTCCACGTTTGGAGTCGTGTGGTGCGTGTGCCAGACTCACCGTGTGGCGTTTTGCAGCTCCATCCCGCTTCAGCGGGATTGTCGGGGCAACCTCTGGGTTTCCTTGTCACGCCAGCATGTGGTTCATTTGGTTTTGGCTTAGCAAGGTGCATGGATCCCACCACTGCAGTTTGTAAATCCGGTAAGGTGGCTCGGTGCACGTCTGAACTCAGCCAGGTGTGGCTTATTGAGTAACCGTGGTTTAGCAAGCGCAAGATGTAAATCTAATCGGTATGTAGCAGAGCGGGGATCTCTCCTTGTCCACACCTTTGTAGGGAATCCCAGATGCTTGCACACACTGGCAAGCACCCTTCAGAGTTCAGGAGATGCTGCTGGAGTTTGGAATCCGAACCTGCTCAAGAAGGGCTCTACCCTGCAGTCGGACCCTTCCCGAAGTGGGTAAATTGTGTTAACCTCGGGAGGGTTGAGCTGCACAAAGCTGGTGGAGGGGAGATGCAAGGGGTGAAAACAGCATCTCTGCAAAGTCGGTCTCTGCCCTTGAAATTCGTGCCTTGCAAGAGCCAGGACTCAAGTTTGCATTCAGAGGCTCACTTGAAACCGTAAAAGATGGTAGCTTCTTTCCTCTTTGCTTACATGAAACAGGTGAGGGCAGAAAGCAGAGTTTTGTTTTGGTTTTTATTGATCCTTCTGAACAGCGGCATCAACAAACAGACGCTGAATCGCTTTTTCAAAGCAAGGCCTGGAATGCATTTTTCACTGTATAGATAAAAGATTGCTGGGTGTTTTTTCTCCTTGTTTTTTTTTATTTTGGGTGGGGGGAGAGGCAGAGTGGACAGAGAGGGCCAGCTTTGCTGTTATTGCCGCAATTTGACATCAATTGCAGCAATTTTAGGGTAGATGGAAAGTGCCAATAGGCCTGGTACCGAATCATCTTTTTTATTAAAAAAAAAGAAGTCTGTTTTTTGTTTTGCTTTGCTGCTTTGCGCAGATCAATTTTCCAAAAGGAAACCACCTAGTTTCTCTATCTTACCTGTTTTAGTCCAGTCCAAATCTCGGACCGCTTTTGGCTGGAAATCTCGGGGGAGGGTTGAGACTCAATTTTGGAGCGGTAGGCCAGCTTGGGGTGCTGCATCCCTGCATTTCCAAAGGAAAATGAAAGTTGACTTCTTGTTTTTTTCCACTCCCTGCAAACGCGCCAGCTCTAAATGTTGTGCCTGGAAAGGGGGGCATTTGGGGGCCCCGTCGGAGCTGAAAATGCCTCCCTCCTTGGGTGTGCGCGTGGGTGCGCAGTCACATGCCTCCACCCGTTCTGGATGGCGATGTGAGCTTGGCTTGCCTCGCACTCCTTGGCTGCTCACTGAAGCGCACGTTGCTAGTCCTGCCAGGAGGTGCAGCGGCAAGGGACGGGCCCGGGATCAGCCCCTGCAAATCCCATCGGGGGAATCTGTCCAGCAGGCCTTCTCCAGGCTGATGCAGAATGAAATCGGGGAGATGCCTTGTTTGGTGGCGGAGGCAGAGTCTCCCCTAGTCAGCTTCCTTCAGCCCAGATCCCGGCATTCTGTCCGTTCCCTTCTTGTGGCCTTCTGTTCCCCAGGCCCGTGGCTGATTCCCATTGCTTCCTGCTCCCCCTCTTCCTCCCACGTGGGGGTTCTTGATCGGCTGCCCAAACCCCTCGAACAACCTGACAGCTTGCCCCCTGGTTTCCCTAAACACGCTGCATCAGCAGGGGGCGGGGCGCACCCTGGCGGAAGATCTCGCACGGGGCACCCTGAACGGGCAGCGTCTGTGGGCGCGTGATGTGATTGTAATGATTAGAATTCATTTCGGCTCTGGCCGCCATCGCCTTCCTCTGGCAGACGCTGGAAGGCAGTCTTCGGCGTCATTGTCTGAAATCATTAACGTGTTTGTTAAATAAGGGTGCGAAGTCCATTATCCTGTGAATAAATTATGCAAATGTGCCAGAAAGCGAAAGAAGTTTTGCATGTCTTCTCTTGCCAAAGTGAAGGCATTTCTTCGAATTGTAGAGGGAAGCGGCAATGTGGTGTTTCTTCGGTTCCCTTCGTGCAAACACACTTCTCCAGAGAACTTAAACAGAGCTGGTGTGTGTGTGTGTGTGTGTCTGTACACAGAAGGATGTGCCTTCCCCTTATCTTAATAGGAAAGGCTTCTAGAATAGAAAGGTAAAAGGTAAAGGTTCCCCCCCGCACATTTGTACAGTCGTGTCCGACTCTAGGGGGCGGTGCTCATCTCCGTTTGTTAGCCGAAGAGCCAGCACTGTCTGAAGACACTTCCACGATTATGTGGCTGGCATGACGCATGTGGAACGCTGTTACCTTCCCACCGAAGTGGTACCTATTCATCTACTTGCATTTGCATGCTTTTGAATTGCTAGGTTGGCAAGAGCTGGGGCGAGTGCGGGAGCTCACTCCGTCACACGGGACTAGGGATTCAAACCTCCGAACTTGCGATCTTCCGATCGACAAGCCTAGCGTCTTACCCGCTGAGCCACCATGCCCCCAGAATATAAAGGGAGAAGCATAGAGACCTTTGGAGATGTGGTGACATAATGTAACAGCTGTGCTTAGTCCGGGGTCCTTGTTGATCAGAGGGGCAATAAGTATTGGAAATAAACCCATAATACTGTTGGTGGGTTTGCCCTCAAATGTTTGAATTTTTTTCCTGCCCCCTCATCCCAAATTCTCCTGTCCTCCAGAAAATAAATTCATTTGTCTATTTATTTTCAAGATTTATCAGGTTGCCCAATGCAAACAGCGTGACCCTGGGTGGTGTAAGCATAAAGAACAAACAATACAGGTAGTCCTCGACTTACGACCATTTGTGTAGCGACTGTTCAAAGTTACAACGGCGCTGAAAAAAGTGACTTGCGACCAGTCCTCACACTTATGACCGTGTTGAATGGACAAGTGGTCTGGGCTCAGCTTGGAACGGCCCAGGAGAATCATGATGCTAGTTCTGTTCAAGAAAAAGAGGCTGAATGGCTCAGGCTGGGTTTGTGGACCGTGCGAAATCATAACGTGGTTTCACCCAATGTGTTACGTGAACCAAGCCAGCTGTCATTTACTTAAGGAACCCTGCCTTTCTGGCTGGCATGAAGGGGCTTTGTCCTTCAAGATTTTGCCCAGCATTCTCTGAGGCCTCTTGGTTGGAGCTTGAGGGTTATGTGCCCTCAGTTGGTGCCCTTTTCCCGGTGCCCAGGTTCCACCACAGCAGCAGCCTGATGGTGCAATGGCCTTGTTGGATCCAGACCTTCTCCAGGACCCAGTTCTCCAGAAGTATCTTCCTCCCCTCTTTTTTTTTTGAAGCCCTAAGTGAGTTGGATGTTGTTTGAGGCTCTGAATCTTTCGGTGCTTTGTCATCTGGGAAGACTTGACGGGTGCCTCTTGGGTTTATGGCAGAATAAAGGCACGCGAGATCCTAATACAGTTTCCATCTCTGCTGCCCGTGAAACTCTGTGGCGTAATCAGAGTGGTGGATTTGTAGCAATGTTGACTCAGGAAGTTGGTAAGGTGCCCACTCTTTGCGCCCGTAAATACATCTGGGTGATGAGGTTTGGGGTTTCCCTTGTTGTTTCTTTGTTTTGAAGGAGTGGTTGTAATTTTCTCATGCATCTCTCAGCTTTTGAAGAGGAAAGGCCTTCGGAGAAGTTACTGATGTGATTTCAAGGAGCAACAATGTAGGAGGATGAGGAGTAGCCCTTGTGGTGTATGTTAGGAGGGGGAATAGTAGGAGAATCAGGAGGTTTTGCTTTGTACCACGGAGGAGCAGGTGAGGGCGGGGTGGGGGGGACAGTCTTCCTCAACAAGCTGTGTGGCTCAGTTTTCAAAAGCACCATGTTTTACTCATTCTTGCTGATGCAAAATCCTCCAGCTTAGATGGGTGGGAAGGCTGGCATGCTGAGAGAAAATATCTACATTGAAATAAACTTGATCTCAGGAGGACCCTGGACTATTGAGGAAAATAAAAGCTCTCTGCTTGAGACAAGAGGAAGAATGCCAGAAAATGCCAGCCCCCAGGATCAGTTGACCAGCTTCTAATTTTCAACAGAGACAATCCAGATGCGCCACAGTTTCTCCTCATCAGTATCTGTGCATAGAGAGAATCCAAGTAGCCGTCACGAACCACCCAGAGTCGTTACGAGATGGGCAGTGGAAAAATATGGGACCACCTTCCTCTGCCTGTACCTGAGCGACAACTCCAGATGTTGTCAGGAAAGGCCGGCCTTCTCAAGCTGATGGGAGAGTCATCTTGGTTTGTCCCAAATCTCTATCCCAGAAGCGGGTGAGAGGCTGGCATGGAGAAAGCTGAAGCCCAGTAACGTCTTGGAGACAACGCCTCCAAAGAAGGATTTCTCTGGAATTATGGATCAGGTAGATCTTTGAGGATCTTGCTTCCCAATTTGTAGTGGAGCGGTGGCTCTGCAGGTGAAATATAGGCATTTTCCCCCTCTCTGGAGGAGCCTGCAATTCATGCTGAGCTCCTCTTAATTTGCCTAAAATATTTCCTCTTGAGTTGTGGCAATGGAAAATAGTAAGACAAAGGAGGGGAACCCACATGCCTCAGTCTGAGATGCAAACATGTTTGAGCTCTTCGGCTCTCACCATTACTCCTTTAATTGGCCGGTGGTGTACCTTTAAACCTAGCACAATGGAGAATTTGTGGACATTTGGGGGCTGAGAAGGCCCATTCCAAAAACTTGTCCAACTTGTCCAGTTCTTAGTGGGCAGCCTAGAGGTAGTGTCCAGGTCGGTTTTTTGCATGCATCTCCAATTCAGAGGAGGCTGGCTTCCAAGGGACGAGAAAGTTATCTTGGGGGAAGACTGTGGAAATGTCATTCATTGGCGATCACTCGTAGCCGAGTAAGATTGTCTTCCAAGGGTAAAATTTTAACAGTGGATCCGTAAGTGGCTGTAAAGGCCAGTTCTGGATCCGCACAATCTCCCACAATGAGGAAATGTACGTGGAAATGTACTGCTAGCCTGAACCATGAGAACCAAGCTCTGATTTGGTGGGCAGATGACTAGGATATCATGCAAGTGATGCCTTTCATGCATTGTATAACATACCCATGAATGCTGGGAGGTTTGAGAAGCATCCCTTTGTGGAGACAGTGGTGCTTCTTGGTGGCTACTAGCAATTCTGATGAAATGAAAAACCTAATTTCAGAGGTGGTATGCTGCTAGAGGACCATGGTGAAGTTGAAAACTTGCCCTTGTTTCTACATGTCCTGGGGCTCTGGATAAGTAAGAACCCCACGTAACAGCGGAGGGGCTGTGAAGACTCTCTTTACGGCCCGCCAGGTGACCCAGCTACCCCTCTGATGTGCTTTTAGGGACATCTGTTGGCTCCTGCTGGAGCAGCGGACAGGCTGGTCGGCCCCTGCTCTGGTCCAGCCAGCTTTTCTTCTCAAGACAGACTCTCATGGGCTGAGAGTGGGCAGTGTTTTCTGGGCTAGGAGCCACAGTTAATGCGTTTGGGAGGGCGAAGGGCCACGGGGGTGTGGCTATCACGAAGTAGGTAGGACTGTGTCGGATTCCCCAGCAGGATCAGCCTGTTTTATTCTGGGGGGGGGGATCAGTGCTTCCCCCCACTGTTCTCATGAACTACTATGCCCAGTTTTTGAGTGTTCCTTGCCTCAAAATGATAGAGGTCCAGCTTCCAGTTGTCAGTAATCAGGGTAAGAAGCAAAACATGAGTGTGCAGCCACAGAAACTGGTGGAGGCCTTGCGCAAGGGTCATCCGTCCGCCTCCTGGAGGCCAGAATTGAACATCTCAGCATCTCAGGAGAGGATTCTCAGATGGGGAAAACCATCTTCCACCTTGGAGGCTTTTCAGGAAGGGAAGTAACATGGGTGTTAAGCATCTCACGGATGTTCCAGCCAACTGAACATGGGTCAAGTCTGATGGAACTGATCAAAACCATTTTAGAACTAGAAGCTTCCAATTCGTTACATCCCCTTTCATATTGAAATGTATTAAAGATTCTGTTTAATTACAAGACATTAAAGCATCAAACATGTTCTTCAAAGGTATCGGCGAGTAAAATAACTACTGACTTAGCTGAAATTCAACTTCATTAAGACTGTTCATACAGCAGAAGGAGACCTAAGAAGATTTTGTTCAAAGATAAAGATCTTTGGATATTCCCTTCCAGTGCTAGTGTCTCAGCTTTGATACTAGCTAATTGAAGATTGCTGTGCCAATTAAGGTTCGTTGACCACTGAATGGGCAGGGGCTCGCTGCCCTGGCTCAAATGGTAACCCCTCTGGGGTTGAGCTATCATGGAGGTGGGAAGTCACTTGTCATGTTACATATTGAAACAAGGAATTTGGTTCCTGCTTCTGGTTTTCCATCTGGAACAGGGTGTGGCTGGGGAATTCTGGGAGTTGAAGTCCACACATCTTAAAGTGGCCAAGGTTGAGAAACCCTGGTCTGGAGGATAGGACACTAGGGAAAACCAAATAGTGCCTATAATAAGGTTTTGCAGCATGGAGGTCTCCTGAGGTTGCCAGCCATGTTCTTCTTCTAGATTCCTCCTTTCCTTTGCTCTCCACCCCTTCCTTTTCCAAGTTTCCCTCTGTTGGGCCATTTTCTTCCTCTGAAGGTCTTCCTGTATATTTCTTCAAGTGAAGATGCTGTCTCTTGCTGGCTGGAGGATAACTTCCTAACCAAAGCCATATTTGCTTGGTGGGTGAGATGATGGCCAAGAGGGTGAGTTGCTCCACGAGGGGTGCCTAGCCTGAAACGTCACCTCCTTTCACCGGCCTGTTGTGGGGTTGTGGGTGTGGGATTCTGGCCGCCTTCCTTGGCAATGGGTTCAAACCTCTCCATCTCCTTTGTGCCGGACGATCTGCAGATAATCTTTTGTCCTCTCTCTCTCTGTTCCTCAAGAAGAAGAGTTGCTTGTCCCAAGGAAATGGCTTGTTTTTGATCTGGAAAAGACATCCTCTCTGGAGGATAAAAATGGGAAGACAACAAACAAGATTCCCATTATTGTTTCCTCATTGGCTTTGGAAACACCAGATGTATGTTTTGGTTTTCAGCCCAGCTGGAAAGCTGTTCAACATTAACAAGAACTTACAATTTTTCATGTTCCTCTTTATTCTTGCATTATCTTGTTTTAATTCCCAGTGTCGGCTGATCATAGAGGAGAATCTAATCTTTGCACCAGCTTTGTTGTTCTCCTCTCTCAACGTGTGGCACATTTGCGTAAGAATTGCCAGTCTGGAGCAGATGGGCCGAGTTGGGCATTCTGTTGCCAACTGTGGGCAGCCTCGGGGAAGTTTGCAAGGAACGCACATGGAGATTGTGCCATTCCTTGATTGTCCTGAAGCTCTATTATACACTTCAGGTCCGTAGAATGGATCAGCATTCTTAATTTTTGGTTAACTTTCTAGTTATTTTAAAGAAATGTATTTCCTAAGAGGCCCAGCTTCTTTTAGGGAAGGGTTGTGAAAACAGATCCAGAATGTTGATCTTGCACTTCGTCATACCACTGATTTGATGGCTGGGGATGATGGGATTGGTAATACCACATATTCTGGAGGGGAACAGATTAGGACCCTCTGATCTAATACCACCATGCATATTTGTGACTGCCAGACATGGATCCTTCCAAATCACATTCCTTTTTGTGTGTGTGCAGAAAAAAACCCTTTGTCTTTTTGTCTTTCCAGATAATCTTTTCTCATTAGGTTTTAAATTTTATTTTATTTTTTTAAATGAGTAAAGCCCTTAGGGATCAGATGGCCGTAAGTGCTTGCAGCTGTTTATGTTGTAAAACTCATCAGCCACAATTTAGGTGCCTCTCTAAAGCTATGAACATTTGCAGAAAACAATAAGGAAACGGAGCTGCTAATTGAAAGGGGGGGCAGGGAGGGCGGCTCAAAACCAAATTCGGTGATGAAAATATATTCGCTTACCCAAAGGGTGCATCTTCCAGCTTCCTGCTGGGAACAGCCTGTCCTTTCCTTCATTCTTTGGCTGTGCAAAATCTTCCTCTAGCACAGTGTTTCTCAACCTTGGCCACTTTAAGATGTGTGGGCTTCAACTCCCAGAATTCCCCCAGCCAGCAAGGGGAATTCTTTGGCTCTGCAAAATCTTCCTCTAGCACAGTGTTTCTCAACCTTGGCCACTTTAAGATGTGTGGACTTCAACTCCCAGAATTCCCCAGCCAGCAAGGCTGGCTGGGGAATTCTGGGAGTTGAAGTCCACACATCTTAAAGTGGCCAAGGTTGAGAAACACTGCTCTAGTACGTTGGCCATTTCCCTAGCCACAGTGTTCTGACGCTGCCTTGCTGACCCAAGTTCTAGTTGACCCTCAGCCATGGAGGCTCCCTTGATGGACTTTGGGCCAGTCCTCCTCTCTCACAACTGGAGCGGGGAGAGCTATGGATGCAGCCTTGGATTCCTGGACGAAAGGCAGGATACAAATCTAAGTAAAAAGGGAAGGTCCCGATTTTACAGATTTTCGCCTTGAGGAGTGATTTTGGAGTTCTGAAGCCAGTGGAGAACTTCAGAAGTTTTCATTGCAGGGTGAACTTCTGCTGAGTTGGTGGCATGGTGGGACACGCATCAGCACTGTTTAGCCACCGTTCCCAACACCAGGTGTGGCCCCAGATCCTCAGTGCTCACGGCAGGGATTAACGCGCCCTCGCCCCACTCAAAAAAGTGGACTGTTTATTTCAAAAAGCCTGGGTCTAAAATCATACGGCTCGATAGCTCCTCGGGTAGATGCTGACCACGCCTGCTCAGTCTAGGACCTTGGCCGCCCGCTCCTTCAGCCATGCAGGACATGGGAGGAAGATTGTGAAAAGGTGCCAGGCTAACCTGGATCGCCGGGCAGATGTGTGGGAGGTTGGATGGGGTCTTACCCCTGGATTGCTTGGGGAATGAGTCAACGATTGCAAAAAGGTGGAGGACCATCCTTTCTGAGAGTGAGCAGTGAATGAGTGACATGGAAGATCTTGGGCTGAGATGATGCGTTATTCTGCTTCTGTTCATCTCAGATGCCGTCCCTTTCTCCTGCTCCTAGCAGGTATGATTTGCAAATGTCCACCCATTTTTGAAACTGCCCCCCACCCCTGTTTCTCTGCAAACCTGCTTCTCTGCCCTGTGGGCCAACCCTCTGGAGCTCCGGTGCGTTTGCATCACCCTAGAAGATCCATCCTTCCCCAACTCCTCTGCTGTCCCCTTCCATCCCTCCCCCCCCCCACTTCATATTTGCCTCATTTGAGTTGCTTGGATCAACTGGTGAAATTAATTGGCCTTTGCCAAACAACTAATTATCATTAGGCAATGTTTGATTCTTTGTTAAGTGCTGCTGTGCTAATTACTGTGACTACTTAGCTGGTATTCTTCTGATCCCTTTGATTGTGATTTATTTACTTCTTCGGATTCTGCCCCCGGGTTTCCCAAGAGGGCTGTGCTGAAACGGCGTGTGCAGCGTCCGATTTGAGGCCCACAGGGCACGGAAAGACAAGACAAAGGCTGCCCAGGATTTCGGCGTGGCCTGTGGACCCTCTGCAGGAGCTGGAGAGGGGTAGCTAAACCCTTGTGTGGGCTTCAGAGCTGCCTGGCTCTTAACCCAGGCCTCCAGCAGGGTTTCCCTTAAGGCAGGGAATCCAGAAAGCCTTTCTAAGAAAATAATAATAATGTTGAATAGGGGTGTCATGGCTTTGTGGACCTAGAGAATTAGAAACTTGTCTGTACCTAGAGTGGTGGAGAACTGAAGACAGGTAGTCCTCGCTTAACCACCACAATCGAGACTGGAATTTCGGTTGCTAAGCAAAGCGGTCATTAAGCGAATCCTACCCGATTTTATGACCTTTTTTGCAGCGGTCATTAAGCGAATCACCATAGTCATTAAGCAAGCCACGTGGTCGTTAAGTGAATCATGTGGTTCCCCATTGATTTTGCTGGCCCGAAGCCAGCCGGGAAGGTCGAAAATGGCGATCTCGTGACCACGGGATGCTGCGACGGTCATAAATGTGAACCAGTTGCCAAGCGCCCAAATCATGATCATGTGGCTGCGGGGATGCTGTAACGGTCGTAAGTGTGATTACCAGTTGTAAGTCAGTTTTTTCAACACCGTCTTAAGTCTGAACCATCACTAAAAAAATGGTCATTAAAGAGAAGAAGAGGACGACCAGCAGGAAGGTGGAGGGACTCAGTTACAGGGGCGATGGGGACACTGTTGGAAGACCTGAAGGACCAGGTTAGGGACAGACCGACACAGAGAAGATCTATTTGATTGGTCACTAAGAGTTGACATTGACTTAATGGCACATAATCAGTCAATCAATCAAGCTCTCTAATGCTTTCTTGAAAGCTGGGATAGAATTGTTGGGGACCCATCATATCTAGGGAGTTGTGTTTTACCATGGACTCCTCTCTCTGCATTTGAAGGGAGTTGTAGCATGTGAAGCTAAGTGCAGCAAACTGTTGCAGAAACACACCGGAGGAAAAGTCCATCAGCTAATCCCTCTCCCTCTGGATGGAATGAAAATTGGCAAGTAGAAGTCAATAGAGGTGATTGGAGTTTTTTGTTCCCCCCCTCCCCGAAATGGTAGATCTTGACGTTCCAATTCTACTTTTGCATTAATGAGCTCCTGGGTTTTTATTTTTTTAAATTGGTTACAGCTGCGAGGCAGCTTTGGGCTGGGGGAGGCATTATGTGAGAAAATGTGAAGATACATTTCATGCCAACAAAGAGTTTGTTGGGGAGATTTATAATTATCCTGAAAGGGTTTACAAAAACGGCGCTAGAAACTCAGCATGGGTGAAGGAGAAAAACAATGTGAGCGATGCCAATAGAAATGAGAAGCGAAGGAAGGTGGAGAGAGATTGGGTGGAATTATTTGGGGGCGTCAGGCAGAGGAGGTGACACATAGGCTTCCTGATCCTTTTCTGGCTTTCCTTATTATCCTATGTGATAAGCAGAGAACCTCAACTTATCAGGTGACAAGCTTGTGTCCAGGCCTTCCCTTCTAGCACACGGTGGAGCTTGCTCCTCATCAATCCACTTTCACTGTCTGACATGGTCAGATCAAGGGACATCTGTGCCCTTAGTGGAAATTGCAAAATGTACGGGGTTTGGGGGTCTGTGGGGTGGTATGGCTTTGTATAGGTTTCCTCCCATGACACCATGGAACGTCCTACTCTTCATCCAGAGCAGTGTTTCTCAACCTTGGCCACTTGAAGATGGGTGGACTTCAACTCTAGGAATTCCCCAGCCAGCCATGCTGGCTGGGCAATTCTGGGAGTTGAAGTCCACCCATCTTCAAGTGGCCAAGGTCGAGAAACCCTGATCCAGAGCGTGAGCTTGGTTGCTCTCTTGGATTCCTCCAGACCTTGTCATTCCCCAAATAGAGCAGCCTGGAATGTTAGATTCTGCAAAGCAAATTTCACTGGTTCCAGATCATGTGGGCAGAGCTGTCCGTTGTCAGAAAAGGCTTCTTGGAGAAGCAAGGCAACTGCATCGCATCTCCCTTGCGGGGAGGATGAGGAGCCTCAAAGAAGCTCCTGGGTCTGCTGTCCATTCTCCTGATGGAGACGTGCCTCAGGAAATCCCTGTGAGTGCAAATATGAACCCTGCCCACTTGCTCTGTGTCCCACTGCTGAAGATAACCTTCTCGGGGGATCCTAGAGAGTCTCAACCACCTGCAAGGCGTCAGATAAGGTCTTTGTTGTTGTTGTTCAGTTGTTTAGTCGTGTCCGACTCTTCGTGACCCCATGGACCATAGCACGCCAGGCCTTCCTGTCCTCCACTGTCTCCCGGAGTTTGCTCAAGTTCATGTTCATTACATCGGTGATGCTATCTAACCACCTCATCCTCTGCTGTCCCCTTCTCCTTTTGCCTTCAGTCTTCCCCAGCATCAGGGTCTTTTCCAGGGAGTCCTCTCTTCGGTCTAGCCCAGGGTTTCTCCACCAGGGCTCCGTGGCACCCTCGGGTTCCACGAGAGGTCCCTAGGGGTTCCCTGGGAGATCACAATTTATTTAAAAAATCATTTCCAATTCGAGCAACTTCATATTAAAGAGGTCAGTTTCAGTCTGTATTTTCAGTTTAAGAACCCTGTTAATGCATATAGACAGGCCTACCCATGAAACGCATATAATAATTTCTGGCCTATCTTGGAGCCTGAATGTGCAGGGGTCCCCCGAGGCCTGAAAAACATTTCAAGGGTTCCTCCGGGGCCAAAAGGTGGAGAAAGGCTGGCCCAGCACGTTGGGTGCCTTGGCCCGCACGGCCTCATTGGTCATGGTCTCCAAAGGTCCCATGGAGTGGGACGAGTCAACTCTCTGATCCCACCTTCAGCTCAGCAGCTGGAGTTCTGGCCCCCCACCCCAGGATGCGCTTTTTCCGCCCAGCATCTCCTGCTTCCAGCACATGTGATTTGCAAATGAAAAATTTCATTAGAAGAGAAGTTGCCTGCAAGGGAATTAGGAGGGGGGGGGAGAGAGAGAGAGAGAGGAGGAGGAGGAGGACAGCAAAGCGCATGGTGGCTCTAGCTGCTGCTGCTGCTGATGCAGAGGTGCTGACAATGGTTGGGGGGGGGAAGAGAGAGATTTACAACCCCCTGTTTGCAATTAAAAGAACAATGGCTTCTCAAGTGGTGCTTATTATATTTAAGAAGGGTGCAGACAGTCCAACAATGCCGGCTCAAGGAAGCAAGTCAGCTCGCGAGGGGAGATAATTGGCAAGGCTCACTTAGCGCGTCTTGTTTAGCATCCAAGAGCTATTCACCGAGAGCCGCTGTGGCAGGATACTGTTGGTACAACAGCGATGACAGTTTGCCGAGACGGAAGGGGAAGAAAAAACAACGGGGGGGAGGGGGGTGGATTCTGCCAGGCAATCTGGCAGGGACGGGCCGCCATCCCGCCCTCCTCGCCAGCTCCGCGGGGCTCTCGGGAATCCCTCCCGGCCCTTGCTAGGCTCCCCTTCTGCTGCTCTGGGGCAGCCGGTGGCACCCCTGGCTTAACCGAAGGGCAGTGGGGGCAGGCGAGCGAGGCGGGCCCCCTCCTCTCCCAAGGGGGTAATTCTCCCGGCTGCACAACGGCCTCTGGGCCAGCCAGGGGGCTCGTTTTCCAAAAGGCCGGCTTTGACCCTTCTCATGCTGGAGCAGCTTGCAAGTAGCATGTCCCGAAAGGCTCCGGATTGAGTCGGTCTGCTCAAAAGTCTGCAGGTCTTCTTGTGGGCAGGACAGTGGCGGCTCTTCGGCCGTGCAACAACATCCCCCCCTTGAAGCCACGGTTCCCCGGCTGTTAAGGCGTAATGGGCTTGGATCATGACCTGACACCTTGCACGGACGTTGCTGTACCACTCTCCATCTTCAGGGCAAGAAGAATTGCAAGGTGGGCGCAGGGAGTGACTGGCTTCCACGCGAAGCTCTGGTTTGCTTAATTTGGATTGCTCGAGTAACCACAAGCTCCTTCAGCCTTGAACCACGAGTTGCAAACCCCAGGAGCAACGTCCGTGCAAGATGTCCCGATCCAACCCCATTAGGCCTTAACAGCATGGGAACTGTGGCTTCAATCGGGATTTTTTTGCATGGCTAACAGCTGCCACCGTCTTGCCCACAAGAAGACCGGTAGACTTTTGAGCAGGCCAACTCAATCCCGAGCCTTTCTGAGTCCTTTCGGAACCACGCGGGGCCTTTCTGCACAAAGGCGGCTCCCTGTTCTTGGGAGATGCGGTGCAACAGCTGAAGCGAGGCCCTTTTGAGGCTGGTGGGTCTCCGTATGGTTCGGACTACAATCCCCATCAGGCCCAGATACGATGCGCCGTGCTATCCGGTGACGAGAGCGGTGCTGCAGAACATCTGGAGGAACCCTGTTAGGGGAGGCTGCCTCGGAGAATCCCAAGACCAACTTTTTTCAGAATTTGCTCCGTCTGGTTGGACAGGAGGATCTCGTCTGGTCATTGCTATGGCAACGTCTGAAGATGGTTTCTGAAAGGGCCGAAAGCTTTATTTTGGCCAGGGCTGACCCGAGGATTTATTTATTTTTCCCTGGAAAATTAAGGTTGGTTGCTTGGCTTTTAACGAAGAGCAGAACACGACAGAGAGATTTTAGCATGGCGAAAATGTTGATGGTTAATTGGGTGTTATGGGAAGGCTCCTCTCTGGGTTTTGCATGAACTTTGTCACAAAGAGCAGGTTATTAATCTCAGCTGTGCCCCAAACCCTGGTGCTTACTCCTGGCCCTGAGAATCTAGAGAGCGGCTCAGGAAGGAGAAAGCCAGAAAGAGCAAATATTTTTAGAGCACAAGAGATTTCCCAAGCCGGAGAAGACCCCGTTGCCCTGGCTGGGCTGTGCAGTTTTATTGATTGCAGCTCCTGTCCTCCGCTCTCCCTCTCCTTCCCCTTGGGCTGTTCTCCAGCTCTGGCTTTGCTCATTAGAAGAAAGTTGCTTCCACCGGAGCCATTGTTTCGGCAGCGCTTGAGCGGATCCAGCCCTCCGGATACATGTCGGACTGGAACGCCCGTTTATTCCCAGCTGATGAGCGGGGCCGAGAAACAGGCTCCGGCCCCTTGGTTGGCAGTGTCTGTTTCTCAGCTCTGAAATTGCAGGATGCAGCCCTTAAGCGGCCTCTGCTGCAGCTCAAGAGAGAGGCGGGAGCTTCTGGGTTGCGCCTGGTCAGCCACTCCGCGGCCCAGAATGCTGGGCTGGTGGCCCTTGGCCTGATCCCCGGGACCTTTGTTTTGTTGCGTCTTCTCTGTTTTCCAGGCCTGTGTGCCCCCTTCCAACATCAAAGGGAGGGCTCAGAGCCCCTCTTTGAAATTGTCCCCCAGGAAAGCAATTAAATAGACAAGGAGCCATCGTAGGAGTGGCCATAATTTAAATTATTGCTCATTTTTATCTCCTCTCTGTCCCTACTCAGTGAAGCAAGTTTCCCCTCTCAGCCTGGCAGACATCTCAAAGGCCAATGGGAGCGTGTGGACCCCCAAATGTGGGAGCCCCCATTTAAACAGTGAATGGTAGCCATTAACTACAGTTTCCCATGAAGTCTGCGGTCGGATTTCCATCCGTGTAGGAACCGCCTGCCTGCTTAAAGTCTTTGTCCTGCTCTAGTGGCATTGAGTTTATTGTAAACTGCACGGAGGGTCCTTCATAGCTGATAGAGAAACGCTTTTGACCAGAATAATTAAATTAAAAGGGGATCAGAGAGGACAGAACAATCTGTCCTAACCCTTCCAGGTATGAATTACAGAGCAGGTTCACCACCATCGAAAGAGCTTTGGGGGAGGGATTGCAAAGGTGGGGTGGGGTGGGGTGGGGGGACCAGGGGCCACTGGGGTTCCTCTCTGCAGAACCTTGTCCCTCCCCCCAAAAAACCCCTTGAAAAACTCTTCCTGGTTCCTCCTTTTCCTCTTCCCCTTTTTAACAATTAGCAGAGGAGAAGCTGCCAGGATCGCTGCGAATTGTCGGAGAGTCTGCAAAGGCAGTTGGGAATCATTCAGCCACAAGGGAGTTATAGTCCCTGGAACAGATTGTTTAAATTAATGGCAGAGAGCAAAGAGCCTCAGCGAGGGGGGAGAGAAGAGAAGAGAAGAGAAGAGAAGAGAAGAGAAGGAAGAGGAGCCGATGTGCAGGATACGGGGTGCGTTGAAGGGGGCTGTGGTTCGGAAATTGAATGCTCGCTTTGGGTGTCAAAGGAAGTCTCAGGTGTGGTCCTAAGAGATTGGCCAGCATGTACTAAACCGGTTGGGGTGTCTGGCCATTTTGCAAATGATGTCTGTGAGATACATGTAAAGGGGCTGGGGTGGGGAGTGGGAATCTAGTCTGGTTCAGCAAGCCCACCACATTTTTAGGTATCTTTACTCCACTGATCTGACCGTTGGGCTTCAATTTCTGGACATTCTTTGCTGGCAGCAGCTAAGCAGAGTTTCATACCAGTTTTCCCCAAGCTACTTTGACTTAGCTGGGATTGAATCTGGAAACCTCTGGATGTAAAGATGCTGGACCGCTTTATGGCTGTCATATCCGGATGGCCAAAATCCAGGTGACCATCAGAGAGCAAGGAAGAGATACGGACCTTCTATTGGCTATCTGGATGCTTGCAGCTCAGATCTGATTGTGCTGCTCCAGTCCCCATTTTCACTGTGGAGTGACTGCAGATGATGATCCCGGGTTCAGAGCATTATCATCTTAATTTTGCTGCCTGGGCACAAAAGCCAGATCTAGTTGATTACAGGTAATCCTCGTTTAGCGACCATTCACAGTTACGACAGCGAAGAAAAAGTCACTTTGCAACCAATCCTCACATTTACGACCTTCGCAGGTCTGTAAAGCAAAGGAAAGCTGAAGTCAGATCATAAGCTCAGTCGTGGTTTCACTTAGCAACCGCTTTGCTTAACCAACCAAGTGGCCGGTCCCAGTTGTGGTTGCTAAAGAAGGACTACCTGTAATGTCCTTACCACTTGTCTGACCTATCACAGAGTTGATAAATCAAAACGTCTTATTTTCGTTGACTTTTTCATTATCAGATAATTGACGAATAGTGCTATCCTCTGGATCTGCCCCAAAGTAGGCAATGCTGCAAGGTTGCAAAGCTGCGGCCCAGATTTCAGCTTTCAGATTTTTTGAGAACCTCTTGCTTACATACTCTGAAGTAGGCGATCATCTGTTCAACAAACTTGCTCTCAGCATGCCTTAAAGGAGATTAGATGACCTTTGGAGGTGCGTTCTAATTCTTTGATTTTACAAAATTCATACACAGTAGTTTGCAGTATAGAAGTCATAACAGAGGTACAGTTAGGCCAGAGGATAGTTGAGCAAAAGATACGTTGCTGGTAACAACAGCAACAACTTCTAACTTTGGTATAATCTGCAATCAGGGTGATGGGGGGAGGTCAAGAAAGTCAGGATGAGGGGGAATGTTTCTGGAAGTTGGTTTTAATGGGTGAAACCTCAACCGTCATGGCATTTCCCTGGTAGTTTTCTGAGAGGTGGGATAAACAGGGTTTAATGGACTAATGGGGAATCTGTTCCAGGTAGAATCTGGAGAGGGAATGCTAAAGAAGATCGACCCTCCCAGGAGATCCCTCTAAACAGCACTAACACTTTGGGGAATTCCTCTGGAATCCGGTTTCCGGTTCATTTGCAAACAAATCTTTGTTGCGTAATTCTGCAACATGCGTCTCTGAAGTTTTGCAACCGGACATACATGGCTGGATGAAAGCAGCCATATTGGTAAAATTTCCATGTATTTATGCATTATTACAGCTTGACAGTCAGGAATAATACTGTCTCTTCCTTTTCATCCTGCATTTCCTCTTTTGAATCTTACCATTTTTTTTTAAAGCCACGGCAGAAAGACAGACTGAATTAAACCCTACTTAGGCTGACGATGCTTCAAATAGCTCGGGCGCTCAGATCTTTTCCTCCCTCATCTTGTCTACGGAGACTTGGCAGCCTGCGATACCCTTGGGTGTTCAAAGGTAGATTGGGGCAGCCTTTGATGTTTTCACCTACAGTACAAAACTGTCAATGCACAACTCGTGGTGTAATTTCACATTGCATGTGAAAGATTCGCTAAAAAGGTTAATTTCAAATCATGCCGAGTTTGATGCCATTAAAATCCGTGCCATTTTTCTGGAACGTTAGCGGGGAAGTGATTTGTTAGAGTGCCTGAGCGTCTCCCTGGGCATCGTTCACACTGTCTCCTTTAGGGCCACCACACAATCTCGGCGTCCGCACTCCAGCGCCCCTTTGGGGAAAAGGTTCAGGAATTGTAAGGGTGCCTTAATGGGTAGCTTGGAGGTCTGTAATCTCTTCTTCCCATGTCCCCCGGGCAAATCTTTGGCCATATCCGCTTTGATGGCCACAAAGGGGGGGCGGGCAGTGGGCTGCATTAGTAACCCCCCCAGCTGCAATGTTTGTGCCTCTGGCTTAAAGGCATCAGACTAGCAAAGCTGCAGCTGTGCAACCCCCCCATCTGTGCCTCACTCATCTGAGTACAGGTAGTCCTCGCTTAACAACCATTTGTTTAGTGATGGTTCGGGCTTACTACGGTGCTGAAAAAAATGACTTACAAAAAGTGACGGTCCTCGCACTTATGACCGTCGCAGCATTACCGCACTCGTGTGATCATGATTTGGGTGCTTGGCCACCAGTTCGCATTTACGAATGTCGCAGTGTCCTGCTGTCACTTGATCACCATTTTCAACCTTCCCAGCCAGCTTCTGGCAAGCAAAATCAATGGGGAACTGCGTGATTCGCTTAATGACCGCGTGGCCCGCTTAACAACTGTGGTGATTCGCTTAATGACCGCTGCAAAAAAGGTAAAATCAGGTCAGATTCGCTTAATGACCACTTTTCTTAGCAACCAAAATTCTGGTCCCAATTGTGGTCGTTAAGCGAGGACTACCTGTAGCTTTCTTTCACCTCTGTCAAATACCCATTCGTGCAGGCGTACTCCTGAAGATGTTCTGCCCCCACCATCAGTTGAGCAAATCCAAGCAGCAGATCCTTCACTGTGAGCACGCTTGCTTGAAATACGTGTGCCCACAGAAGCTGGGCCTGTAAGCCAGTCCTTGCTCCACCATGATGGCCCAGCTGGGGGTGGGCCTCCCAGCTTTCTCTCGCTCTGCTGGAGCATCCCTGGGTTGGATGGCTTCTGTCTCGAGAGGGCCTTGTCCCTAACCCTTCCCATGTTGAGGGCCTCCAGCTGGGCTGGGTTTCCACTTATGTCCTGTGCTGACTGGGAATGATGGGAGTTGAAATCCAGTGCATCCAGAGGGCACCAGTTAGAGAAAGGTGGTTTCTTACTCATTTGGCTGTTGACGCCCGATAGTCCTTGATTATGGTGAAAACTAACAGATCTTTGGGTCGGTTCTCTCCATACTGTATCCATAATACTGAGCACATACCTGCAGAATGCTCTCTTAAGTCCACTGGCGAGTTGTCCACCTGGATGAATTCTGTTGTATTGATTCGTTCAATGTTGAAACTAACTTGAACTTTCTCCTCAAGGTGAACACTCAAGAGTACATTCCTGAACCTGTATTGGGGCTGTAGTACCCAGAATTGTTGGCCGTTGACCAGGAATTCTGGGAACTCTAGTTTGCAAAGGCTGTTTCTACCTCAGCCACTGAAAGAGCCTCCCTTTGTCGCCACTGCTGTTAATGTGGAAGAGGATATCGTAGCTTTCCAAAGTGCATCCATGTATAAAGCCGCTTTCCCACAGCCACCTTTCAGGAATTGCAACTCGAATTGTGGACTGCTCCCTGTCACCAGAGTGTGAATAGCAATTGACAATGCTTAAGCCACATTCTTTTAGATTTTCCAGCCCTGGGTCGAGGCAACACGCTTGTCACATTTCATTTCATTTTCTTTCACATTTAAGTCCCTTGCTGGCCCAAAATAATCTTCACACATTTCCCATAGTCTTGCATTTTCCTTTCTTAAAATAGCAGACTCAGGTTCCCCATTTCCCCCCCCCAATTAATACTTGTGGAATTTGCACAAAAGGGCCTGCTGTAAGTCAGACTTCCTAATAGTTTGCAGTTGGAAGCTGTTATGGTTAAATATGGAGTGGTGAGATCTTAAAACTGACCGGTGAAGTAATCTAGATGAGGGTTTGTGGAGCAGACAGTCTGGAGTGCTGAATCAGCTGCCTTTGCAGCAGCTTCTCACATGAGATGAGGAACGGGGGGTTCTCCAGATGTTCCTGAGCTGGTTTCCAGCACCATTGGCCACCACTGGCTACACTGACTATGGTTGCTAAGAGTCATCCCATCTCAAAATCTGGAGTCCCCAACTCATCTACTCCCCATCCTAGCAGAATAAAATTAATGAGCCTCTGTGGAATATGAGGTTGTGATGGGTTGGCATCAAAGGCATGATTTGGATGCCCTCCTGAGTCTGAGCAGTTCTCCTTATGGGGTCTCTGGACAATTGCCTCATCCGGCCTTGCATTCTGTCCTCCATCTGCTGGATCTGGACCCTCTCCAGTCCTTTGTCACGCCCCCCACTTCGCCTCTCCCTCCAGCTGTTGGTCTTTCAGTCAGGTTCATACAACGCTAAATCATGGTGTGGTGGGTTTGGTGAGCCTAGATGTTGGCAGTTGATGGCTTAAGCCAAGGGTAAGCAAACCCTGGACAAATGTAATGTGTGGACATGGTCTTCATCTGCTTCCCTGTATCCTATCCACGTTAGACGCCAAAGCCGCCTGCTCTGAGGAGACAGAGGCTCTCCTTGATTAGCCCTTGATATTCTTTCGTGACTCATTTGTACTCACAAGAGAAGGCTTCGTCCATCTTTCAGTGCAATTGTCTCCTTGTGGGCACTTTTTACCGTATCAGCAACAGCTGAAATGCCACCCGTGGAGATCAATTCGGTGACATTTGTGGACTTCAGCCTTTTAAGAACCTAAATGTTGAACAGTGCAGGCCTTGGAATTCTTCCCTGACTTCAGGGGTGCAACGCTTGCTGGGCTGAGGACCCTTCTCCACCTTGGAAGGGTGCAACAGAGCCTTTTTGGGTGGCGAAGCCCTCTCCAGAGCACAGTGGGATAAGGACTAGATTTCATTTCATTCCCATTTAATTAAAATTAAGCAGTTAATAGGATTATTCTTTAGAAGGACCTTTAATAGTTTTTTTCTCTTTGGCATTAAACATTACACATTGGTAAGAGCGTTTGGGGTCCTGGGAGGCTGACTCCAGACTTTCAGGGAGCACAGGTTGCATATCTCTTGCTTCTGCCCTAGAGGAATGCTTGCATTTTAATCCACCCATTACCAGGCACGTGGGCAGAAGCGCCTCCCTCCCGCTGCAAGCGGCTTCAGGGTGATGTAGTGCTTGAGGAAGACCACGATGGCCAGAGTTCTGCCTCCCAGCCCTCCCAGCCCTGGAGCCCTGGCAAGCTGGTGGCTAGATGCTATCCAGCCGGGAGAAAAGGGTGTCCTCTTGATCTCCTGCCCCGCCCAGCCCAGCCAGAGCAAAGCGTTGAGTGCACCACAGTAGGAAACGTCTCCTGACCTTTGGAACGGCCCCCACCTTCCTTTGGATGGTTGCTCAGGAGGGCAGCAGCTGAGTTCCTCTTGAGCAGGAATTGTATCAGGACCCCGTTATGAATTTGGCGTAGTGATTCTTACCTCAAAACCCCCAGTTTTTGTTTCTTGTGGGCACTTTCGGTTGGCTCAGACGCCAGAGCGCTGGGGAAGGGAGGAAGAAGAAGAAAGAAGAAAGAAGAAAGAAGAAAGAAGAAAGAAGAAAGAAGAAAGAAAGAAAGAAAGAAAGAAAGAAAGAAAGAAAGAAAGAAAGAAAGAGGAGGAGGAGGAGGAGGAGGAGGAGGAGGAGGAGGAGGAGGAGGAGGAGGAGGAGGAGGAGGAGGAGATCGCTTAACAGCTTAAAGACCGAGAGATAGATTGAGACATCTGCTTTTGTGGAGAAAACTCCACTTCATAAGATACAGGACGTCTTGTCCTCCATTGAAAGTGACGTCGGGGTGGTGGTGGTGAAGAAGTCCACCTCCCCAACCAGCCTGGAGCCTCTGGATTGATAGTTCTGCATTTCCTTGTTGATCTCTTTCCCCACTGCCAGCAGGTCATAAAATTTAGGGCAGGGAGCCATTCCAAGAGGTAGCTTGGGGTTTCAATGCTGGTTTCAATGCAACCAGGACAACTTCCTTAGAAAACTCAGAATCCATGTTGTTACTGGCAGGCACAGCGCTTTTGCCTGGAATAAATGAAGTTTGATGCTTGGAGTGCAGCAAAATTGGACCCTCGCAGTTCACTGCCAAAGGAAGATGGGGGTGAAGGGTAGTTGAAAGAGGCCTCCACAATCTGCTGGCATCCTCTTGACTCAGGACCCTCAAATGACACAGGCCTAGTTTTTAAGATGTTGCCTACAGAAAAGATATCCCTCCACACATGACAGGTGATCTCTGCTGGCTGTCAGAAGGATAAAGCCAGGGTGGGGGACGCCTAAGGGTGCAGTCCTACCTCTGGAGGCCAGTGAGAGCGCCCTTCTTCCCAATTGTCCACCCCCTGTTGGCTTGAACCCTCCGCCTTCTGGCTCCCTTGGACCACTGAGTGCCAGTGTTCGGCCTTGTGTTGGTTTCTGGTGTTGCTCCTGCGCCCTCTTTAGCCAACGTGATTGATCCTCACACAGCTCTCCTCAGCATCTTCTGAGAACATTGGAAAAGTGTCTCCAAGAAACACCTTTGTGCTGTGACCTCCTTTTTCCCCGAACCCCCCTTTTGGGGTTGCTTTCTGCTGGTCTTTCCTTCCCTTCTTGCCTCCCCCCCACAACCCTCACCCAAGATTTGCTTGGTGCTGCCTTGGGATAAATAAACCAGGCATCTCTTTTCTCCTCCCAGAGGAAACGCAATCTTTTTCCCCAAAGGGAACGGCTTGCCTCCCGCTATTATTGGGAAATTGGTCATCGTTCAACGGCTGAATAGCTTTGTGGTTGCAAAGTGATCATTGAATGTACCAAGCAGGGAGCAGCATCCCTGTCTTTGCCTCCCTCCCCCCTTTTCTAACGGGGGGGGGGGATAAGTGAGCGGTACCTAGCCAGCATCACTAGGCTGGCGTGATTTTCCTGACCGAAACACTCCAAAAACCAGTGAAACCGAATGATAGCGACGTTGTTCTGGTTGTGTTGGAAAAGAAGTGCTTTTTGTATTTCCTCTGACCACTGCGTAGGGTGCTTCTCTCCAATTGCTTTCTAAGGAAAGGAAAGGAAAGGAAAGGAAAGGAAAGGAAAGGAAAGGAAAGGAAAGGAAAGGGGAAAGGAAAGAGGAAAGGAAAGAGGAGAGGAGAGGAGAGGAGAGGAAAGAAAGGAAAGGAAAGGAAAGGAAAGGAAAGGAAAGGA
Source organism: Charina bottae (assembly GCA_023362775.1). NCBI lineage: Eukaryota > Metazoa > Chordata > Lepidosauria > Squamata > Charinaidae > Charina > Charina bottae. The sequence goes on along the minus strand of JALMGJ010000010.1, from coordinate 23,042,050 downwards.
AAGGAAAGGAAAGGAAAGGAAAGGAAAGGAAAGGAAAGGAAAGGAAAGGAAAGGAAGGGAAAGGAAAGGGAAAGGAAAGGGAAAGGGAAAAAGATGCCTGTCGTGCAGGAGGTTGTCATCAGTGGGGGAAAAGATGCAGGCTTGTTTTTCTGTGTTTGATTTGACCTTGTGCAGTTGGGCGTATCTTAACTGTATTTTGTGCTGAGTTTTGGGACATGGGCTTAGATTTTTTAAAAGTGAACTGAAGAGGAGGGGAAAGATGGATGTGAGCAAAACCCAAGGAAAGGCCCAGGTTGACTTGCTTTGGAGCCAACGGAGCAACCCTGTTCCGAGGCGCAGTTGGTCCGCCAGGCAGATCCTTTGCACCTTCCTGGATGCAAGCACCATGCCTTCCTTCTGCGCCAACCTCACGGGTGCATCTTCTGACATGTCTGCTTTGGGTTTTGTGGAAAAAAGATACGCTTTGGTGCATCCCTCGCCTGGGTTGCTTGCTGTGGGAAGATGACAATCCCCACCGTGCTTGGCTGTGGGTGCTTTCAAAGCTGACTTCTGAAGCTGCAGAGATATCAAAGACGGATGTGGTTGGATAACACTTTTCTCTTTGAAGGGAACTTTATTCGGCGGAGAGGGCGAGCAAGGCTGCGCCACGTGCGTCTCGCCGCTTCCTCCCTTCCTCCTCGCAACGTCCCCAGCGGGGGGGGGGTCTGCAAGGAGGGGGTCAAAAAGTCAAGATGGTGGCTCCACCCCTTTTTTTTACACCGGTAGAGCTTGCTTCGTGTGGTTGCAACCACCATCTTCACTTTTTTGACGCCCTCCCTGCAGAATCCCTCCCCCCCCCTGCAATACCTGGGCAACTTGGCACCAAACCTGACCATCCCATTGGGATCTTTCATCCCCTGCAGGGAGAGAGGGCAAGTCTAATATCTGCATTAACTAACAATTTCGTGCCCTTAAAACGGGGGTGACTTCCCGCGCTCATTTGATGGATAAATCAGCCAGAGTTGGGTGGACGAGAAGGCTTATTTGAATCAATAGCGGATACAGTAAACGGGAAGCCAAAGGAAGCTATGAAAACAGAACCTACAGTGGGGGGCTGCGGCTGTGGCTTATTGGGGGGGGGGCTACCGTTGCTCCCCATTCAACGGCTCAGCCATTGAAGCTTGGGTTCTGTGGGGCTGCCGGCCGACGAAACGGACTAATTGGTGGAAAGAGCGGATAATGAATCGGCCGGCACATCCTTTTGTCGGTCGGCAGCTGTGGACACGAACCGCTGTTGAAAGCCACTCGGTGCGCCAGCCAATTGGATGGGGCCCTTTGATACTGTCTTCCCTGATCCTGGCTTTTGATAATGTTTCCCCGCCACGCAGGCAACGGCCTGGCGCTCGCCACCGTGTGCCCCCAGCCCCGGCCACCGCAGGCTGCCGTCTCCATGGCAACGGCAGGATGGAACCCCCCTGAATTCAATTCCAGGAGTAATGAGAGGAGATAATTTTGCGTTCAGTCAATCACTGTCGGCGACGGCTGTCGGCCAATCAGTCGTGACGTTGGTCGCCGTCCTGGCCAACTTTTGTCTGGGAGAAGGTCCGGCTGGTGGGAAAAAGTGGTTTTGCCATCCTCGGCGGAAAAGGTGGCCGAGTTTTCCTCTTCTATCCAGGAACGCCGGGTAGTGCCAGGCAGCCTTGCAAAACGAGGCAGGGAGGTTTTTAAGAAGCGGCTGGACGGCCAACCCTTGAGGATGGCTTGATTGGTTGGACAGTGTTTCCCAACCTTAGCAACTTTAAGCTATGCTGGCTGGGGAATTCTGGGAGTTGAAGTCCACACAGCTTTAAAGTTGCCAAGGTTGAGAAACACTGCTCTAGGTGGCCCTAACTCCCCAATTTATTTATTTATTTTTCAAATTTATAGAGCTGCCCATCAAAACAACAACAACAATTATTATTATTATTATTATTATTATTATTATTATTATTATTATAAAAGTGTTAAGAACTATGAAACATAGCTGAAAAGAAATAATGGGATGTTAGTAATAACGGAGCCACCTCACTACTTCACCTGTTCCCGGGGGTCCCCAGGCCCGATTCCCCCGTGTGGGGAGGGCCAGGGAGTTCCTGTGGGGCAAAGGCGCACCCCCACCTCCGAACCACTTCCACTGCTTGTTCTGGATCCACGCGCTGGGCAAAGCCACGGGGCGATTTCTTTGGGTCTGGCTTGGTGTGTTGGGTGGACCACAGATGCTGTGGTTTGTAGGGCGTGGAATTGAGTTGGTGTGTGGGGTGAGGCCAGCCGTTGCAGTTCACACCGTTGAGTCCAACAGAGGCGTTGCACATTAGCCCCGTTCCTGAATGGCGTGCAGGGTTCTGCTGTAATGAACGTGCCATCTCCCTGACTCAACGCAGCTCCCGCGTGTCACGTCTTTGTACCTTCTGATGTGTTTCTCTGCCGTTGCCCACCTCTTGCTGGCTGACCTCATGGAGGCTCAACATTGTTGGTCTGTTTAGAACCAGCAACTTCAGAAGTCACGGATGCTTTACCATTCGGCTCGGCAGCCTAAACAGCCATTTCCCCCCAGCCGCATGTTTTTATAGGTTATATAATCCACTTCTTGCTGCACAACGTTAAAACTTTCAACTCTCCCAGCTCTGCCTTTTTTTTTTTTTTTTTTGGAGAAAGTATTACGTTTGACCTTTTCAGGCACAAAGGAGCTTCCATAGAACCACCGTGCGGTAGCCGCCTTCAACAGAGATTTATGCCCTTTCCTGACATGCACGCGGAAAGAAAAAAATTTAAAAACGTTCCCTCAGGCCTCTAACTTATTTTGACTTCTAAGCTTAACTCACGTTACAAAGACACCTGAGGCAAATGACGGGCTCTGAACTGATGTACGAGGACTTGGAGGAGAATGACAGCTTGCTGGCACTTCTCTCGCTGCGTTGGATCTGACTGAACATCCGTGAAGCCCACAGGATTCAGCGAAGTCAAAGCAGGGACGGCCGGACAATGCAGATCCAGCAGATGTGGGGTATAGGCAGCCTCTGGCAGCTGCTGTTGGGTTTTTGTGACCAGGGAGGGCATCCTGAGCTGCAGAAATAGTTCAGTGGCTGTTTTCCACAGGGCCTTTGGGATGATTTCCTCAAGAGGTGTGTAAAGCAAAGTCACTTCCTCACATGCATCATAGAAGTGAAAGAGTAAGGGAAAAAAAAGTTTATTGCCGCAGCCGGATGAGAATTCAGTTGAGTCTCTATAAAAGTGCTTTGCAGGACAGATTGGTCCCCTGGTCAACAGTTGGCCTTTCTGGCTTTGCGTTACTGGTTGGCATCTACTGCTAGGATGGTTAATGGCCCAGAAAAGTGTTGCAATGCTGGATTATGTTGGGTGAAAGATGGTTGAGAGGCCCCTCTGAAGGATACCAATCGGGGTCCTTTTCATATCCGCTCCATTAACTTGAAGCATTCCTTGTGGCTACAGTGGGTGTTCACTCAGACAAGATACAAGGTACCTGTCCTTATAAAAATGTGTGTGTGTTTTCCCTGACATAGGGAGAATATTTGCTTAGGATTAAATGATCAGCTGGTGAACTGTGTCTGTTGTACTGTTTGAGGTTGCTTCCTTGTTTCGTCCAAGGGCTTAAAGAAACAACAGCCCCAGCACAACTGGCACTAGAAAGCAATACAAAGAAGGGCCCGTCTTAATTGCAGCAAGAGATCGTACTTCACCAAGAAGAGAGACCAGCTCTTCTCTGCCCGGCTGAGCCTTTATGACATGACCTATAGATTCAGTGGCTTGCGTTTTTCTGAATGTTGGCCCTTTTTTGGAGGTGGAGAAGGGAAGTGTGTTGAGATAGCACATGGGTACTTCTGAAATGGCCTGTTTATCATCCTTGGAGGATGGAGATAATCTCTAATCCCAAAGAATTCAGACCGGTCCCAACAGGCCATAGTGCAATTCCTATTAAATGATCAGGACCACCAAGTTTATTTATTTATCATATTTATATCCCGCCCGTCTCCCCCACAAGGAGGGACCCTGGGCGGTTTATAGAAAGGTGACCAATTCTGTGCCCCAACAAGGGTGGGCAGAAATCATTGGATCTGAATGTAATCGAGGCACGCTTGGTTTCTGCGGTGAACAGGCCTTTATACTGGACATCTTGAATTTTAAGTTTGTTTTTCTTTTCTTTTCGGTCTGTGACTGTATTAATTGCTTAATTAATACATTTTAGAAGATGGCAATGTCAAACTACTTCTCGACTGTTGCCAGGAAAACTGAATGGACATGTCTATGAAGTTAGCAGGAGTTGGGTTTCACAATGGAGACTTGTGTCAAATCCATCCATACAACTGATGCTTTCATCAGGATTCTGCTGTAGTGACCCAGGTAAAAAAGTTAAAGGTAAAGGTTCCCCTGCACAGTCGTGTCCGACTCTAGGGGCCGGTGCTCATCTCCATTTGTTAGCCGAAGAGCCAGCGTTGTCCGAAGACGCTTCCGCGGTCATGTGGCCGGCATGACGCACGCGGAACGCTGTTACCTACCCACCGAAGTGGTACCTATTCATCTACTTGCATTTGCACGCTTTCGAATTGCTAGGTTGGCAAGAGCTGGGACGAGTACGGGAGCTCACTCCGTCACGCGGGGCTAGGGATTCGAACCTCCGAACTTGCGATCGACAAGCCTGGCATCTTACCCGCTGAGCCACCGCGCCCCTGTAGTGACCCAGACGTATGCCAAATCTGAGGTTTATGTCTCTGTTCTTTTGTCTTAATCATCAAGTTCTTTCATCAGAAGCCGAACACTTCAGTCCTAGCTTAGTGAGGCAAAAATTAAAATGGGCTGGATGGAAGCTCAGCCAAGAAGTTGTCTCATACAAAAGCCCAGTTCTCTTGGTTTCGCCCAACCCATTTTTTCCCCTTCATGTCTCAGCTGCATGAAAGAGAGAGAGAGAGAGGTTTAACGTTGGCTGTTGTTCGTGGTGAAACCCTCCTGTTCTCTTGCAAGGCCTCGTACAGCTTGCCAATCACTCCCAATCAACTTGGGTTGTCTCTGTGGTAAACGCTGATGGCATCCGAGTGGGACTTTGAGGAGGGGGATCAGAGATGCCGCTCAGGAAGAGGGTGCTGAGTGCCACAACGCTGGCTGAGGGCCTTTTCTTGGGAGCAAGTGAGCGTGAGCATTAGAACGCCGAAGCTTGGCCATGTGTAACGTGGATCGGTATGGCATTTTGTAAAGATGGGAAAGCAGCGATGCCCTCTCTTGAGGGATTCTTGTGTTTTTTCAGGGCAACCTGCTATTGGAGGTGGGAGTAGGGGGTTGCAACGCACCCTCCAAGCCCCTCATGTGCCTACAGGGCTGGGCATGGCTGATCTCTGTGCGTGCTGGCAACCCCTCTGCCATGCAAACTCTTTATAGCTGGCAAAATCAGAAACGTGTTGGGTTTCCTGTGCACCTTGGGGTCTATTTTTAAAATTCACGGACCCCTGAAGCCCCTCTGTCTTAGAGCACTCCCTTTCGAGGTAGAGGGGCTGCTTTAATATTTACAGATAGACACACTAATTCTCTTGATGACGGTAATTAATGTGCTGCTTATATCCTATTACGTGGTGATTTAGCAAGCTGGAGGGTAACTTTCGGATCTGCTGCTTCTCTTAAATGCCGCACGAAGCTGAGACATGAGAGAAGAATGCAGAAAATAGAGCATAAAAAATTCATGCTTTACTAACGAGAAGCTTTCAGATTAGAAAAAAAATCCCCACTCATAATAAATAGATGTTATGAAAACAACAGTGAGATTGCAGTCCCCTTTCTTTTTGTTTTAAAAAAAATCACATTTAAATTAACAGTTAAAGTTCACTTTGATGTTTCTTCTTCCTGATTTTGTTGACGTATTTTTTCCTGAACTCAGACACTTTTGATTGCGGGGTGGGGGACAATTTTTGTGCATGGTGAGGGAGAGCAAACCAGCATTGGCTGCTGAAGAGCCCTCTCCCCCAAATCCCCCAAGGGTCTTTGGGTGAAGGGAGGCAGAGCAGGAGGGGCTTCACTGAGAGCGCCAGTCCTCTCTTTGATGACAAAGGGACCCATTTGAGCTCCACAACCCCTAAGCAGGGCAAGAGAAGATGGACCAAAAATACCTTGCGATGAGGCAACTTCCTGTGTTCCCTGAAGCCCCTCTGATGTTAGGCAGGACAGTCTTCTTGGATCAGATTTTAAGAGAAACTGGAGAAGATTTTGAGGGCTCCCAAGATATGTAGAACCCAAGAGATGGAAGGCATTCTCAAGACCATGGGATTCAGCCATCCCCCCCACCCAAAGCTCAGGGCAAGAATCAAGATTAAAACATCTTTTAACAAGAGATGGTTGTCCAGGCTTCACTGAGGACATCCAATGAAGGAGAACCCAGCACACCTACTTGTCCCCTCTAAGAACACTGAAGGAGCCATAAAGGAAGAATTATTTCTAGGTTAAAAAACAGATAACTTGGGGAGAGGGAATTCTGGCCGAGGAGAGAGGCGATGGGCCTTTCCAATGTACACCAACCAAGGCAGAAGAATCGCTGATGGTGCAGAATCCAGGCTGAGAAGTTCCTGTTGCTCTAGGTGGGTCCACCTGGCTAACCTGTGAATCACCTAGCTCTTACACAGTTGTGTCCTGTCCTCAAAGGATCCTGAGATTTCAGAGGCAGAAAGGAGAGTGAAGTAAATAAACTCAAAGGTATTAGCTGCCAAATCACCATCCCAGGAAATGGGAAGTCCTCCTTGTGTTTCCCCCAACGGCCTTATGCTTTTATTTTAGTTTTCAAGGCAGATTAATTTTTTTTCTCCGCCAAGATGTGCTGTCAATAAAATAAAGCCGGCAGTATAACCAGTAATTTAAATAATGGAATAAAATGTCACCGGAAGGTTGACATTCCCCATTGCAGCTGGACGGGTTGAGAAGTTTCATTTAAAATGTGTGGCTCCTTCACTTTTCTGACCCTGTCCTTGTACAATCCAGAATCTAGAAAGAGCTGGGGGTCATGACTTTAGAGATAATGTCGAGATTTTGGAGGTTTACGAGGTCAGTGAAAGCAGTGATTCACAATGTTTGAATCCACCCATGATGGCTTTGCATTATATTCAGACCAGAACATCATGGCTTGTTCAAACAATGTTTTCTCTATTCTTGGAGAAAAGCCTCATTCCATGTTTCAGTGCTGGCTACTTTGGGTAGAGAAATTCATTAGTGGGGGAAATGCTGGTCTGGTGTGTGGTGGCAGTGCAGATGAAATGGGCTATGCTTACTCCCAGATAATATGGAAATGAGGCTGTTGGAAAGCAACAAGAGCCAATCCTGTCAAAACTTGTGGATGGAGAAGAGAACCGCCTTTGTAAGATTAGAAGGCTCATCTGCTGTGGACTTGAGCAGCAAGTGGCACACATATTGTATAGGGGTTACATACCTACCCCAGAAATTCTTTATGATAGCAGCTCCTTTCATCCCTACTGTTTTTGCACCTTTGGAGCTTCCTGCAGGGCTCAAAATTAAATTGGTGAGATCCCTACTGTGGTTTCCATTGAACCAAGTTAATAATATAATGGGTTTATTGTTAAACACAACACCCAAGAGAACCTGCTGGGTATCATTCCATAATTTGTCTCTCAACTGCTGGTTTATGGCAGGATGATTTGACTTCAGGCTCCTAGTTCTGCTGTCTAATTTGAGCTAGAATCATTTTCTTTGGAGACTTTAAAATCCTGGTCATGTCTGAAAGTTGCTGAACCTGCGAATCTTCGCTCCTTTCCAAAAAGAGATGGTGCAGTCCACTGGCCGGGTTATCGTCCTCCAACCCAGTTGGAGAATGTGGCAGTTCTGATTCATTTCAGTGGTACTGGTGTGGGAGAAATTCCTAGTGGATTGAGCCCAAGATTATCTGGGATATTACATGGGACTCCTGAAGAATCCACACCACCCCCCCAACAAGGTCTGACTTGTGGATGTCTCTTTCTGTGTATGCTTTGCCTACAGACTGTGTACAAAACTAAATGTATATTGGAAGGCAATAAATTAATGCATTTTCCCAAAAAGCCAGAAAAATGCAGAAGTTGGTTGGTTCATAATTCAACAAAAGCAATATCTGCATCCCTGGGAAGTTTCCTTCTCCCCATCCCCTTATGAAGAGCCATTCCATCGGTAGAGAAAAGAAGGACCCTCCTCATTCAGCTTTGAAAGTCTTCAAATGTGCCATTTTGGTACACGATGGCAGAGCTCTGTGTGTGTATGTGTGTGTAAAAGAATGGGACACAGAGGAATAGGATGAGGGGGAGAGAGAGAGAAGCGTGGTTTAGTGCAAGGTCACCTTTCCCCAGTGTTGGGGATGAGAGTTCGGAGAGAACACTGTTCTGGCTTCTCGAGGCAGAAGCCCCCGAGAGGCTGGCAGCCCCTCCTGAACAGTTTGGGAAGATCTTCTGCCATACCTGAGGCACAGCCTCATTTATCTGAGGTGCTGCTATGCTCCAGTTGCGAACAACCAGCCGGAATTGGCTAGAACTTCCACATTTGTCAAGGAACCAAGTACATCAGATCAGCTGTGGCGGAGGAGGAGGAGGAGGAGGAGGAGGAGGAGGAGGAGGAGGAGGAGGAAGCCCAGAGTCATTATTCTTGCTCATTTTACTTTTCCTTCCCCCTTGATTTCTTTTTTTCGTTCTTCCAAGGACTCGCTCTTTGTAATAATAGTTTCTTCTTGGCTGGAAAGGTTGCAAAGTTCCAAGGTGCTTGGAAGAAGGATGCTTTTGAGATGGGGAGGAAGCTGGTGCCAACCAAAATCTTTTAATATATACTGTACACTTGGTTGATGGGGATGATCAGAGGCTGCCCAGGTAGGATGGTGGAGCAAGAAGACCGTTAGCAAGGGCTGCGTGGGGAGATAGGGGGACCTCTGGGTCAGGGTCCACCAAGGTCATCCCATTCTTGCTCAGGAGCCCCACCGGAAGAGTTACCCATTCCAGTAGGATCTGGCAATGAGGAATTTCTGAGGGATTGGGCACCATATTAATTCAAAACATTTCCTCCTCCATGGCTTCATTATTGATTACGAAGTTCATCTTTCCACCACTGAAAGGCACTCCAGATAGCAAAAAACAAGAATAGGTTTGAAGGAAAACTTGGAACATCATTAAAACGGAATCCTGAAAACAGGAAGCAGGAAGCCTACATCAAGAACTAGTCTGCTAATGGAAGGATGACATTTTTATTTATGGTACTCCCTCAATTTCAGCCGGGCTTGCACAAAATCTCACGATGGATCATGCTCCATGTTAAAGGAATGAGTGTGTGTGAATAGTTGGGGGTGTGTTGGGTTACCTAACCAAACCAAGTCTTGCTGATGGAACATGGCAAGAGGCCAGCTTTCACAGGCTCATCCAAGCCTTCCTGGCCGGCAATGTTTCAGGGATGTGTGATGGGGGTGGCTTCCAGATGGTTCTGCTGCTTCGGGATTGGGTGGGTGGGTTGGCACGCTAATTTTGCAACCATTCCTGGGGAGCCAGATGGAGGCTGAGCAGACAGTGAGGGCTGAGAGGGATCTAGGTGCAAGGGAACGGATGTGTTCGTGGCATGCACCGGTTGGCACGTGTGGATCACGGTCAAACCATGCCCAACTGTGGGCCCAGATCTGGAAGTGAGCAGCAATTTAATAGAACAGATCATTAGGTCATTAAAATGAGCAGGGAGACTGGTAAGCCAGTCTTTAATTCTGTAAGCTGCCCGGAGTCACCGTGTGCGAGTTGGGCGGCCTTATAAATAAGTCTTCAAGCCTTTACTCTTATGCAAGATGAAGCATGCATGCTGTTTCTCTAGGGCAGTGTTTCCCAACCTTGGCCACTTTAAGATGTGTGGACATAAACTCCCAGCATGGCTGGCTGGGCAATTCCGGGAGTTGACGTCCACACATCTTAAAGTGGCCAAGGTTGGGAGACACAGCTCCATACTGAGACGTACCGGACACTCTGTTTGATACCTAATAGGGGTAGCAAAAGTCTTCAACCCCCCTCTCTGCTATGTGGAATATTTTCCTTCCCCAGATTCTCAAAACAGTAAGATGGAAAAGCCTAGTAAGAGAACAATTCCTTCAAACCAGACTCAACTCTTGGTGATTTCTTGGACGCATATGCGTCCCTGTCGTCTTCTTGGCAGCAATACAGAAATAGTTCGCCATTGTTTCTCCTGGGAATTAAAAAAACAACAACAGTTTCCTATCTATTTATAGTCCTGGTATTCTCTGGTGGTCTTCCATCCAACTCCTAACTAGGTGTGATTCTGTTCAGTTTCTCAGAGCAGCCCAGGCTGGCAAACTGCTGCCCTCTGCTGAGGAATCACACCAAATCTTTTGCTTATTTTTCGGCCAACGAGGAAACTTGAGAGTTGGAGCTGAGCAGACAGGAAGGGTGCGAGATGGGTGGGGTGCCATTTTTCAAGACAGGAAAAAGAAGGCTAGAATTCAAACGACAAAGTGATGGAATTGGAAAGGAAATGAGAAGGTGAAAGACAAAAATGAATGGGTAAAAATATGATTGGCATAAATTTCATTTTTTTTAATTTATTTAATTAATTTTTATCCCACCTTTTTTTTTTTTATAAATAACTCAAGGCAGCGAACATACCTAATACTCCTTCCTCCTCCTATTTTCCCCACAACAACCCTGTGAAGTGGGTTGGGCTGAGAGAGAGAGACTGGACCAAGGTCACCCAGCCGGCTTTCATGCCTGAGGCCGGACTAGAACTCTCAGCCTCCTGGTTTGCCATTGGCTCCTCCCTAGGGCTGAGAGACAGGGACTGGCCCAAGGTCCCCCAGCTGGCTTTCCTGCCTAAGGCGGGACTAGAACTCTCAGTCTCCTGGTTTCTAGCCCAGCACCTTAACCACTAGACCAAACTTGAGTTGGAGGCAGAAAAAACAACCTTAATTGGCAGCTTTCAGCTATGCAAGAAAACTGTCTAAAAAGTAATGTGTACCTATTGTATATATAAAGATACATAACAATACCTTGTTATCTTTTCATTAAAGTAACTGAGAGGTTTTTATTGCCTTCGTTTCCATTCATTTTAGTTTCAGCGTTGAGAGAAGGAGCAAAATGTTTTGCTTGCTTTTTCCTGCATTTTTACCCACTCAGCAGCATTTATTTTGTGACGGGGTGACATTTGTTTATATTTAAAGCATTGCAAAAGCTACGCGGGTCTGCATTTTTTTTTTTACAGATTTTTGTAGTATGTATTTATTGGGAAGCTAAAATGTGGCAAAATTGAAGTCTTTTGAATGCGTTGCTTTGCTCAGAATGCAGATGCTATTCTGCTTCTTTCTTTTTCGTTTTTTGCATGGAATTCTTCTTTCTCTGAAGTCAAGATTGGGAGTGGTGGGAGAGGGCAGATATGCATTGGCAGCTGAACTCTTCATTTTGGTTGTGAACATTGCCATTTAGTTGGTTTGCACCTTAGTGCAAAATCTACCTAATTCAGATTCCCTGACTTGTTGTGAACTGAAGAGGGTCTGAACTTAAAAATTCTCATGTTCCCAAATTTTGTAGTTCAGTTTCCCAGTTAAACAAACCAACAACCCTCCCAAGATTAATATATTTGGAGAAATGCCTGCAGGATAAGGCACAAATGGGTGGAGAAATGGATCAAGTTAAACTTAGTGTTGGAAAATTGAGAAATTTAGCCAACCTAAATGGCTAGATCAAGTGATTTGTAAATAATACTTCCTTAAAATGGATCTGGCTGGCTTGTATACTAGGTCTCCTGTTCTGACCTTTCCCCACAATTATCTTTCAAATGAGACTGAGTTTAATATAGTCAAAATAGAACAATTGTTATTTAAACTACTTTGAGGCGGTAGAAATCACAGACAAGCATTCTTTCTTGCCTTAATTCGAAAAATGACACAGAAATCTTTTTTTTTTTTTTGCGGGTGCTCATTCTCTCTTCCTCCGTCATTGTCTTCGATATGAAATTGCCACCCAAAGGCATTTTATAAATTCTTCTTGCTGCCTTGGTCTGAAGCTTTAAAACCTCTTGTGTCTATGGTGGTTTCTTGTGGTTCAAGAATGCCTAAAACACCGTAGACCAAACGGAGGTGCTTGTAAATCAGTTTTCGGAGTGTCTGTTGTTGTGTTCCCACGAGATGCTAAATCTGTTTGCTTAAACGTAGCTCATTGGACTCAGACAGATGGATTTATTCAATACCTAGACCCCAAGGAAAGAGATTCCATTTGGGCTTAGTGGATTGTTGGAATCCAGTCTATGCCAGTTGTATTGGACCACAAGTCCCATCCCCCTCAGCCAGGTTAGGGAAGGCTGGTCTGCAGCGAAGAAGGACCCTTAATCTTTTCTCTGAAAAGCATGTGTTTACGTTTCATCGATAAAGGTGGTAGCACAGAGCTAGGGCATCAATTTAACAAATCAGTGCATCTGCTCGTTCTTAGTCCAGTAATAGTTTTGAGCAACTTGTGTGGCTCTAGCCCATTGCAAAGGGGTCACGCAGGTGGGCAGGTGGGCATGACCTCTCACGGCCTCTCCTCTTCCTCAGAGCCAGCTTGCCCTGTCCCAGGAGGCTCCCTCCCTCAAGGGTAACTGAATCTAAGGACCCCAGGGGTCTGGGGCAATCCCCATGAAGCATCCAGGCTACATCCTTTGGGAGCCCTGCTCTTTCTTGGCCTCCCCCCTCCTCTCAGCAGCAAATAAAATTGGGCAGAGCACGTTGGGTACCTGAGGTCAGCCCTCCTCAACCAGATAGGTGGGACTACAACTCCCAGCATTCCCTTCCCCTCCTGTTCTTGCAAATAGCAATTCCAAGAAGGAAAGTGCAGCTGTTGAAGGAAGGAAGGGACCTTTGCCACTTCCCACTCTTAGTTGAGAACATCTGCGCTACCATCAGAGGCCTGACCAGATGCATGGAAACTGAGCCGCAGCTGGATAAAAAATCGATGTAGTTTGGCGAAGAGAATTGTTCTCCCCTGGAATCACTTGGGGTGGAACTGTTCAGCTTTTCCAGTCCTTTGGAAGCATCATTTCCCTTGCCTGGGGAGACACTGTGTGTGCGTATTTGTGTTTGAGAGAAAGAGAGAGAGCTTATTTCCTGCCCTAATGGATTTTCTCAGAAGAAGTTCTAGGAATGCTTTTCTGCTAAGCTGTAGCACTTCCCTTAGAAGAGGCAGTTTTTCAGCTCAGCCAGAAATCAACAAGGCAACCTGTTGCCTTTCTGATATTGATTTATTTATACGACCATATAGATTTATAGACTGCCTACTTCCCTAGATTCGAGGCATTTTGCAATAAACAAAGCCCAAGTCATAAAGCCAAGGAGCAGCCAATATCTAAATAACCACCTACAGGTAGCCCCAACATCGTTAAACTGTCTTCAGGACAGCCCGGTCTTGAGGAGCTTTCTAAAGGCTAGGAGCTTCAAGGTGCCGTCCACCGCAACTGGCCCTCGGATGTGCATTTGCTTCTCCGAGAAGAGCTTTAACTCCCCCAGAAGTGCAGCCGGTTGTGGAGATGGGGTGATCTTGACCAATCAGGGATGGTGAAGTGACCTTGGGGAAAAAAACCCACAAAACTTTTAAGGGTTGAGAATGCTATGGGCAAAGGGCCATCAACTTTGGCTAAGCTCTGACGTAGCCAACCCGTGGCGGGGATTTTTTCTCCTTTTCTAGGGGGACCAAAAATGATGTTCCGTTCCTGCCTGCAAGGGCCACGGCTATCTCCGGGCCCATGTTATCAGTTCTGGCAATGGATTGCTCCAGAAAAAAATGTTCTATCTCGCTGTTATAATTCACCTTAATGAGTGGTGAACAAAAGGTTGGGAAGAACGGTTGTGAGTGATTGCCGACAAAGTCCCCATGTAGTGCAGCTGGCTGAGTTCCTGCTGGCAAAAGACATAATATATTATTGCTGCAGGTCACATCATGGTAAATGAACACTTACTTGCTCAGTGGCAACTGGATTGATTATTACATTCCCCTCCGAACAGGCCCTTGCTTTGTTTTACAAGTAAATGCTTTCGTCCCCGCTGTGTTAAAAGTCAGGCGATCAGTTTGAATTCACTGAACACAAAGTGAAGACAACGGAAACCAGCCAAGAGTCAGCGTCGGGCTTTACACACAAGTCACCGAGGTTCGATTTGCTTGCAGTGTGTGCAACACCCAAGAACAAATATATAATTCAGTGTCAAAACCTACGGTTGCACTCAGAGTTAAAGGGTAAGGCGAGAACAATTTAAACACCATAAATCAAAGCGATGTGAGAAAGCAAACATGTATCCTTCATGTCTTAATGTTTGGAGGCTATCGGTTGCAATGAGCTGGAAGGAGGAACCGGGTGGCTGGTGGGGTGTGAATATCAGGAATTCCAGAAGATGAACCAAGAAAGTCTGTCTGTCCTCTTCAACCTGAAGAGTTTAGGAAGTACAGTATCTGATTCTACTGTTGGGGGCTGCGTGAAGGGCCTGGTTAGGCTTTAGTGCACTAAATGAGAAGAACCGAGTCAGTACAAGAAAACCTTCAGTGTCCAACTTTAGATGCTCACCATCTAAGCTTAAGACCCCCGTTTCAACAGCTGCTATTTGGAATCATCCGTTGGATCATCCGTTGGAGTACAGAATTGACATAAGGTAGCCCCAACCTGCCTTTCCTCTCAAATATGGGACCCCACCATCTTAAGATTTACTCTTAGGTTCCAGTTCTACCTCATATTCATGGCCCAAATCAGTGATGTTCAACAAAGTTTGGCTGACAAATTTTGTAAACCTACATTCATTTTTTGTTGTTCAGTTGTTTAGTCGTGTCCGACTCTTTGTGACCCCATGGACCATAGCACGCCAGGCCTTCCTGTCCTCCACTGTCTCCCGGAGTTTACTCAAATTCATGTTCATTACATCGGTGATGCTATCTAACCATCTCATCCTCTGCCGTCCCCTTCTCCTTTTGCCTTCAGTCTTTCCCAGCATCAGGGTCTTTTCCAGTGAGTCCTCTCTTCGCATTAGGTGGCCAAAGGATTGGAGCTTCAGCTTCAGCATCTGTCCTTCCAATGAGCAGTCAGGGTGGATTTCCTTTAGGATTGACTGATTTGACCTCCTTGCAGTCCAAGGGACTCTCAAGAGTCTTCTCCAGCACCACAGCTCGAAAGCATCAATTCTTCGGCACTCAGCCTTCCTTATGGTCCAACTCTCACAGCCATACATTACTACTGGGAAAACCATAGCTTTAATTATACGGACCTTTGTTGTATTGGGAGGCAAAATTACTTCGGGTTTCTCTTCTTCGGAGCAGCAAAGCAAAGTGTTTGCATTAAATGTTGACGATGGCACCTAAATAGTCCAGTGTTTTTGTGTGTATAAAAAAACCTTGTTTAGTCTATTTTAATAATAGGATGGTGTGTGCACCCCGTAATGTGCTCAAGTTACAGGAACCAAGTTTTGGCTCTTTCAGGAGGCTCATTTTAAGATGTCTGTAAGCCCCAAAGTTACACCTACAGGCTGTAGCTCATAAAGATTGGAGAAGGGTACATTGCAACCCACTCGTTTTGTTGCAAGTAGGATGGATTTGGTATTTTCCTTTTTTTGCAACAAAGCAATTCGGTGCAGTGTTTTTTTAAAAGACTTTGAGCTCCGTCAGGAAGAGATCACACGCAGTAACCCTTATGTGAAATATTAAATCTAATCTCTTTTCCAACTGATCCCCTCAGTTGGCAAAACGTGGGTGGGGAAGTATCCTCACGTGGTGCGCTAGTGGAAGAATCAGCCCAGCTGAATGGATTTAGTGAGGGACCAGCCATGGAAATGAGCTGCTCTTTTAACGAGGCCCCTCTCGGTTGTCAATGTAAAATGCAGTGAGTGCCCTTCGTGTCAGAGGAAGGTGACACAAACCTGTTTTGAAAGAGTGAGGTAGGAAAACTGCCTGGCACTTATTTTTATACCTGCTCTCGTTTTCTCCGGCTCTGTGCCTCGCTTTCTCTGCGCTGCTTAGAATAATTCCATGTAGGTAATAGGCAGGACAGAGGCTGGAGCATTTTGGGCAGACCCTGGACTCCAGTTTGTCCCCATCGTGGCATGCTTGCTGGTTCTTGCTGTCCAAGAGCTGTGGCAGTCCTTGTGGGATGTGTTTGGAGTTGGTGAGGCAAAGGGATGCAGTCAAAGCAAAAAGGGGGATGTCCAGAGTAAACACCACCATTTCCTTAGACCCTAGGTCAGAGCTTTCCAAACGTTTTATGTTGGTGACACACCTTTTAGACATGCATCATTTCCTGACACAGTAACAACAGGGCTCCCCACCCCCCCGGCCCACGCAATTGGCTCCTGCCTGCAAACCCCGCCCCCGGACCATGTGATTGGCTCCCGCCTGCAAACCCCACCCCCAGCCCACGCAATTGGCTCCCGCCTGCAAACCCCGCCCCCGGCCCACGCAATTGGCTCCTGCCTGCAAACCCCGCCCCCGGCCCATGTGATTGGCTCCCGCCTGCAAACCCCACCCCCAGCCCACGCAATTGGCTCCCGCCTGCAAACCCCGCCCCCGGCCCATGCAATTGGCTCCCGCCTGCAAACCCACCCACCCCCCCGGTTTGTGGAAAAATTGTCTTTCACGAAACCGGGCCGGTCGGTGCGGGCTGCCTCAATTGCGGGGCGGAGAGGCAAGGCAGTGGCGCTTACCGGCGGCGCAACAAGGGCTGGGCGGGACTCCAACAGGGACTCTGCGGCGGCGGCGGGCGTCTGCGCTGCTCGGCCCGCCTCTCTGCCCTCCTTTGGCGCGCGTTGATTGGTGGGGGTGCCTCTTCTTCCGGTTCTCCCCCCAATCAGCGCTTCCGGGTCGTCTGGCGACACACCGAGACACTGCCGGCGACACAGTAGTGTGTCACGACACACAGTTTGGAAAGCTATGCCCTAGATATTTATGTCCCTGCAGCCATCCTTCCTCCCATCTTCTCTAATCACTGAGTTTAATCTTTTACTCATTTAGTGAAAATGGCCAGCTCTGGGGAAGGAGACTTGGGGCCACCCAAAACCATCTGCGGGGCCATGAGCAGTTCCTGGGTGTAATGGGATGTAGGAACAGGAGGAATATCCGCAACCAAGACAGCGGTCAGATAAAAGAAATCTGAGTCCAGGCCAGAACTGTAATCTGAGAAAGAGTCTCATACTTGACCCTCCCTAGTTATCACGAAGATAAAGCGAGGGAGGGGAGAAGCATATTCAGACTTGCAAGATTCTGTTACTGTAACCATATAATAAAAATAGTATTAGCATTCATAACTTTGTTTTCTAGTCTGGTCTACCCTGAAGGGCTGACATCAATCTTGAAAGTCTGAATATACTTCTTCCGTCCCTCTCTATCTTCAGGAGAACTAGGGAGGGACGAGTCTGAGACACTTTCTCAAATTACAGTTCTGCTTTGGACTCCGATTCCTTGTAACTGACCGCTGTCTTGGTTGCGTCTCTTCCTCCTGCTTCTCAAGGTTACTCCGACAGCCATTACACTGGGTCACCAACCAGGTTCTCATAAACTCTGAGTAGATCTGCAAACTCTTGTGGGTGGCAGAGTGAGGGAAATCCGCTCCAAGGTGCTGAAGAGGAACCAATTCCTCCCTCTTTTGCCAGTTGCAAGACCCTGGGAGAGCCTCCTGTAGTGGGGAAGGTCTGGGAAGGAGACCTGGAATTTTGAAGGAAATTATATCTCTCGCTCTTTTTCTGAGGTTGAGGATGAAGAAAGAGGCCGAGTATGTAATATGGAGAAGGGGACACTGCACAGACCCCCCCCCCAACCAAGAGAGAGTCGGAGGGACAGCCCAAGAATGGTTTTGCAAGCTTATTTTTCTTTACGTGATGTAAACTGGGAGGGAGACAACCTTGAGCTTCACGATTCCAGCATTCCCAGCCCCGCAGCGTCTGCCCACCATGGGTGATGGAAGTGCCGCAGTCCGTACCTGAAGGGGAACTGTGGGTGTTGAAGCCCCAGAGGGCTCTCCAAGTTGGGGAGGGGGCCAAGGGAGAAATCCTGGTGACCGCCATTCCCTCAGGGGTGGCTTAACCATGCAGTGAGTAATGAAGACTTGGACGACAAAGTTGCTTCCTGCGTCCCCACCTCCTCCTCCCAAACGAAGGGAGGCTAAAATAATGGCCCTGTCTTCCCGTCGCCCTCCCCTGCACTCCCGAGCCCACTGAATCACAAGTACTTCCTTGCAAAGAATAAATTTATTTCTCCCTGCCTCTGTCCCACAAAGGCCCACTGGTGATGAATACCAGACTCCGCGGCTTATTTGTCAAAAGCAGCGCACCTGCACGGCTCCCTCTGCAAGATAAATTTTGGGCAGGGCGGCAGAGGAGGGGGAGGGGGCTCCACGCAAGGAATAAATCTTGGACATGTTGCTGGAGCCCCGCGCTTTCTCCTCCAAAGAAGGGTCCCTCTGACAAGGTATGATAAATTACCGTCTTTGTTGACACCTTCATTGAGTTATTTATGGCTCATTAGTTGAACTGGGGAGGAAAGGAGGGGGCTGGGCGTACGGCGCTTTAATAGGGGGCTTTGGTGGATGCCAGACGAGGAGAAAGGGTTGGGGCGCAGAAGCCAGGAAAAGGGGTGGTTTCCAAGGATGAAAAATCCAGAGGAAGGGCAGAGTCCACTCTTCCCATCCCTTGATCGTGCAGGCCCAGAAGGCTGCCATTCCCATCTTGTTTTCCTCCCCATCCTTTATAAGAAGTCCTCGTCTTTGTGCTGAGTCTTCGCCTTCTCCCACTGACTTTTCTACAGGGAGGTGTGAAAAAGAACCTTTCTATCTGTCTGGATAATATTTTAGGGCACACGTTTGGGGCCATCTTTGTCAAGGTAGGTTCTGAGGAACCAATCTCTGGTGTGAGTTGATCCTGGAGCATGCAAAGTCCTGATCACGAGCCACAGAAGATTTGGGGTATGCCAGGGTAGAGAAAAATACCTGGAGCGGGGGGGGGCGGGCAGCAATTTCTAAACATTTGCAGGGCGAGGAGAAGTGAATGGAGAGAAAAACTATTGTTTCTCACAGCACAATTCAAATCCTTTCAATGCAAAAATGTAAGCATCCTGGTCACTTTTGCATCTTAATGTATGGATGAGCTCAACCCCCCCCCCCCCCCCCCCATGAATTTTGTTTTCTGGTAGAACCAGGAAAATACTTCAGTCCATTGGGTAGGTGGGGAGAGGGCAGTCAGACAGGGCCTGGGCTACATTTAGCAGTCGAGACATTTCTCCCAGAAAGTTCGGGGTGCAATTTTCACGATGCACTTGGGACCTCCCTGCTTCGCAAGGCGGTGAGAAGGTGTCCACAGCCCCTTCCAGGGTCTGCACATTCCTAGGCCTGTTGTGGTTTATGGTTGCTCTGCAAAGGAGCAGGCAACCGTGCACCCTTCCTGCATTGCCAACCTGCTTTAAATACATATCACACTTTATCAAACTGTTGAGTTTTGTTTTTCCCAGAGAAGACGCACAACTGTGTCAGGAAATCTTGAGAGTTCTCAGGAACTCACAGCCTTTAGAAACGCTATTTAGGGAGCTGTGAAGAATTATACAATTGCAGCTGTGCCTTTGCAAAGCATAGTTTATTCTCTCCCCCCCCCACCCCCAAAATTTACATGCTGCAAAATTATCCATGTGGCCCAGCAGATGGAAACCTTTATCAGTCAGTTCCCGTCCTCTGCCACCTGTAACAGCAAGACTGCAGCCGCCAGTCAGATGTGCGGGTCCAGACACTGGGGGCAGATGCCTGGATGGTTTCGCTGAGCTCCCCGCCTCCCCCCCCCCCCCCCCCCCCGCCATCATCCTATCATTCTCCGAGTCCCTTTTAGGCCTGGTTGGTGGCTTGTGTCAATTCTGGATTAACCTGAAGGCAGTATAGCCAACGTAGGGGTGCCTCCAGGCATTTTTCCATGCTAATGTTTGAGATACCATTGACTTTCAGAGTTGCAGGCTGCTCTTCCTCCTCCTCCTCCTCCTGCTTTTTAAATTTTCCCTAATGTGTTTATTTGGTTATATTTTACCACTTTGTAAGAATGTTGTCCTCCTTTTTAGGGCTGTCAAGTTCTTTGACACTCACGCAAACCCTCTCTTTCTCCTTCCCTTTGGTATTATATCATGATTTCGGCCATGGAACTCCATCTGGCTGACGACCTTCTGTTAGTAGGCAAAGATGTTGTCACCTCAGGCTCTTGGGCATTATTGGATGGATGGCCTCCCTTTGTGGACGAGGAGAAGAGGGGAGCCCTGGGCAGCCAAGCGGTTTGAGTTTTGAAGGTCACCCTCCCCTTCCCAGAGCTTTCAGTTGTCTCCTGAACTTAACTGGTTGCCGCGTAGGTCTTTCAACTGGATGAAATAAGGCAGAACTTCTTGGCTGAACCAATAACGAGAAGACAGCCGGGGATGGTACACCAAAGAAAATCAATACTCACCGCTCAATATTGTTACTAATCTTCTTAGTCAGAGGTGATAGCAAGGCTTGGTTTCAAAACACGTTGAGTACAGTCTCAGGAGGGCTGTTAAACCTTTTCTGTCCAGCAAAGATACACATCTGAAAATAGCTTCGGCTAACCTGGGACTGCAGTGCCCGGAGTTCCCAGCCCCATATGTGGTCGGTAATATTATCTTCTCTGCTGCACCGACATTTATCCCTAACTTGCCCTTTCTCCCAGTGCACCTGGGATCCTTTGGGAGCTTTCTCATATTGTAAACTCACCCCAAAGCGGAGTGACAGTTAAGTCAGGGATGTTGACCACGAGCAGAAGGATTGGGTTTCCTGAGTTACATCATAGATCGAAAAAGCCCAACGTTAACAAGGAAGGTCATGCCACGTTGGCCACCAGGCGGCAGTGAGAAAGCCGACTTGGTGCGCTGCGCACAGTGACTGGGCTGCATCGGCTGAGGTTCGCTACCTGTGGCAGCCCCCTGTGCCATTTTGCTGAAGGATCAATTTGCATTCTCACTTATCTCGGCTATCTTACAAAAGAACCTGGTGCTCTTTGACTCAAACCTCTCTTTGCAAATCCCTGGCAAGGCTTTGCCCGGGATGCTACTCAAGGATTGCGTTGGGGGCCTGGTCTCGGACACGTGCCAATGGGTAGGAGCGGCCACAGGTGCTTCAGAGTGAAGCTGATGGGGTCGGACATACCGGTCTGTGTGCCGGAGCTGAGCCATGAGGGCCAACGCATTTGGAGGCTGGTCTCTCTTCTGCTAGTCAGCCTCTGCTATTTATATATCCATGGGTATCATGCATTAAAAATACAGGCATTTAGAATCTAAAATTCAGCACAGCAGGAAAAATAGGAAGGAGGGAGGTAAGCGCAGAAATAAATAAGGAAATCATAGGGAATTATTTGCTTATGTTTGGTTATCAACTAACTGAATATACATTGATCTGGTTTAGCATTTATTTATTTATTTATTTATTTATTTATTTATTTATTTATTTATTTTCTATCCCGCCTTTATTATTTTTATAAATAACTCAAGGCGGCGAACATACCAAATACTCCTTCCTCCTCCTATTTTCCCCACAACAGCAACCCTGTGAGGTGAGTTGGGCTGAGAGAGAGGGAGTGGCCCCAGGTCACCCAGCTGGCTTTCGTGCCTAAGGTGGGACTAGAACTCTCAGGCTCCTGCTTTGCCATTGGCTCCTTCCCAGGGCTGAGGGAGAGTGACTGGCCCGAGGTCACCCAGGCAGCTTTCATGCCTGAGGCGGGACTAGAACTCTCCGTCTCCTGGTTTGCCATTGGCTCCTTCCTAGGGCTGAGAGAGAGCGACTGGCCCAAGGTCACCCAGCCGGCTTTCCTGCCTAAGGTGGGACTAGAACTCTCAGTCTCCTGGTTTCCCATTGGCTCCTTCCTAGGGCTGAGAGAGAGTGACTGGCCCAAGGTCACCCAGCCGGCTTTCCTGCCTGAGGCGGGACTAGAACTCTCAGTCTCCTGGTTTCTAGCCTGTTGCCTTAACCACGAGACCAAACTGGCTCTCTTTCTTGGCTCTTAGCTTGTCATTGCTGGTCTCTTTGGTGCCATATGGCTCAGCTTGAATTTCTGCATGTGTATTTTTGAATGTGTCTTATGCAATTAGACGTTTTAAACCAGGCTGATGATGAGGTAGAAAAACAGAAGCCACATTTGCATGGGAAGAAATTTGGAGAATTTAGGCGTGTAAAATAAGTAGTTGGGTGGGGGGAAGTTCACCCCTGCTGAGTAGCAATCTTGAGTTGGTCATTTAAAAGTTGCTGGGATCTTATGCTAGCCAGGGATTCCAAACTGTTTCTGTGCTGTATAATTAGAACATCTCCTTTTTCAAGCACGCCCCGTGTGTTTTTAAACCCCAGCTAGAATTTCACCATGGTCTTCCCCGGCAAAGCGACTTATTTATTTTAAAAGTCCTCTTGCAGAGGAAAAGTCTATCTAGTGCTTCATTTGCTCCAGTGGCCTCGGGAGAATCTCTCCAATGATTTAAATATTTCAAAAGGCTCTCTTGAAATGTGCATTATGGTGGGCAAGTTGTAGTGATCCCCCGGGGCGTGGGCCCAGTCCAGTCCAGTCCAGTCCAGTGGCTTTTGATTCAAACCTCTCTACAAGGTCAGAGTTTAAATTATACATCAGCAGTTCACTTAAATGCCCAGCCAGGCTTCCAGAGGAGCATCTTAACAGCCTCCCTTTGCCCCCCCATCTCTTCCCAGCTGCTTTTTGCAGGGTCAGTAACACCTGGATGCCAGTTCCGGAACTCGGATTCCAAATCTGCACCAGGAGGAGAAAATGCTGCAAACATCCAAGCGGCCTCTGCCTTCTCAGGCTGGGATTGTGGATATCCTGTCAACTGGCTGTCCTGCGGGTTCTCAAGCTCCAAGGGGGGATTGGTCCTCTAATCTCTGAATGTCAGCTTGGGGAAGGGTTGCCCTTGCCTCTATCGCAACTCCTTTCTGGGAGAAGATGCATTTGAGTAAAGGGAGTGCTGGCAGGGGTGCCCCACCCTCGTTCTGAACCACCTTTCCTCCTTCCAACCTGGATCGCCACAGGCCTCCTCTTACCCTCACCTCCCACCAGAACCCTTGCAGGCTGAGTCCTGCACTGGGAGAACATCTTCTAGGCTTTGGTCAGCAGATCCTAGAGGACCAACCCCAGTCTCTGAGATGCCCAGGCCCCTTTGCTGCTCTGGAATCACGCGGCAGGCACCACCTTGGAAGAACGTTTTAGAAGGGGGGAGATGTTTTCTTCTATTTGCAAGACTTCCCTGCGCAATTGGTGGCGTTGCTTGAGAAGAGGCATTCCCTCTGTGTGGAAGAAGGGGAATGCCTCTTCTCAAGCAATGCTACCAATTGCACGGGGAAGTCTTGCAAATAGGAAAAAAACCTTTCTGCCTCTTCCCCTTCTAAAACATTCTTCTTTCATGCAGGTAGAAAGAAGTGAAAATTAATTTGAGCAACTATTTTTTTAATAAAGAAATGTGAACGACATCCCTGTTAAAACCCATCTTCATGCAGGAATTATTTGTTTGGGGTTTGAGTGTGTGTGTGTCTGTATTTGTACCTCCAAATGCAAGGACTGCTTTGTCCCCCGGACCTCCTTGGAGGCCTGCAGGCTGGAGGTGGGTTCAGCTGCTGGGTGGGGTGTGGGGCGCTTTGCGGAGGCTTTGGCTGGGGGGGGGGGGCTGGGAGCCGCTGAAAGGCCTCTCTGGGTCGCAGCTGCGTAATCAGCCGCATTCCAAGCAAATCACCTCCAACCTGATTAAATAATTTCCTGCCTGAACATTTCTTAGAAGCATGATTTACAAGTTCAGGGGAACCGGGTGGCCTCCTTCTTAAATTGCTCACTTGAAAAATCCGGCACAAGGTGCATATTTGCCCAGGTTCCAACATCTGCTCCAAATCCAGGAATGTGTTTCAAGTTCCCAGGTTTGTTGGAACAGTTGCATAAACGTGATACAAGGAGAAGAGGGGGAATGGTGGATGCAATGGGGTTCAAATAACCATTCAGCCACAAATTTCTCTGTGCCTTGCTGCCTCCAAACCAGCTGTGATTCCGCGCAGGTCCTAGTGCCTGCCTTGTGCCCCCCTGTAAGAGTGTGTCGCGAAATGATGCCCTGCTGTAAGAGTGTGTCGCGAAATGATGCATGTCTAAAAAGTGTGTCACCAACATGAAAAGTTTGGAAAGCTCTGTAGTAAAACATAAAAACCCTCTACAGAACGAAACAAGACAAGATCCAGTTGCTCTATACCAAAACATAGACAGAAAGATACCCAACAAGGGGCTTCATCCATCTTAGGCCAAGGCCTGGGAGAACCACCAGGGTCTGGATGTCTCTGAGACGACCTTCTCCGAGTTGAATCTGCCCACCCAGAAGATCAGGGACAGGGGGCTTGCGGAGGGTTCCTCCGCCAAGGGAACGCCACCTTCAGGGACCCTGTTGCCATGCCTCCTTGGTGATGGTCCCCTCCCAGGCATTTGGGCCACCCCTTCCTTAATTTGCTTCTGAACAGCTCTGGAAAT
Source organism: Charina bottae (assembly GCA_023362775.1). Taxonomy (NCBI): domain Eukaryota; kingdom Metazoa; phylum Chordata; class Lepidosauria; order Squamata; family Charinaidae; genus Charina; species Charina bottae. The sequence continues at coordinate 23,017,554 of JALMGJ010000010.1, read as the reverse complement.
GTGGGTCTTGGGTAACCAAGGTGTCCCCTTCTTCCCTGAGGGTCCTGTGCCCGCTGGCCTCCTTGCCAGTGGCCATGGAGTGGCGTTTGTTTTAATCCTACGTTTTCTCGATTAGAGCTTCTTGGATCTGAGAGGTGTAGAAAGCAAAGCGTGCAAATAAATAAATAAACCCTGCATTTTCATCACTCAGCTGCTGGAAGATTTTGGAGCGTGCGGTTCAGGTCCTCTTATGCAGAGTCACAAAATAATAATTATAATCATTGTCTATTAAATTTATATGCTGCTGAATCAGCCAGACTCCCCAAATTATGGCATGCAGCAAAGTCTTTGCAAGGAATGGCTTAGTGCCACACTTTCTGTGTTTCCTTTTGGCACTGGGATAAAGGCGTGGACAGTTGTTCCCAAAAAAGGTCACCATTCACGTTCTTGAGCTTTGGACCCGTCGGTGCGCCCTCTGTGAAACTGCTTGTGTTTGCTGTTCACTGCCCATTGCTGCCCTAGTCTGGAGTCACAACGCCTTGCCTCCCCCTCTGTATAGGGCATATAATGTGTGTGTGGGTGTATGTGTGGGAGGGAGGGAGAAAGACAACAAGCTTCAGTTGATGTCTGTACGTTGAGTCATGGCAACTGGATTTCTTTCTTGTGGTTGAAACGTTTCGTTGCTTATCCAAGTAGCTTCTTCAGACTGAAGAAGCTACTTGGATAAGCAGCGAAACGTTTCAGCCAAAAGAAAGACATCCAGTTGCCATGACTCAACCTCCAGACAATTCCACCTGGATGACTGAGAATCTTCATCGACATGTCGAAGCTTCAGTTAAGAAATTCCAATGCAAAATCTGTACAACTGGCTTTGATGCGAGTATGGCGAAAGGCTCAGCCTGGGAAGGATTCTTTAGCCGACACACCTCACGTATTTGCATCTATCTGTATCTCTGCCGCATTCTTAAAATATTTATCCGCCTTTTCCCTGACATGTTCCAAGGAACGCTTTATAATTCAGGGGAGGGTGCACATCCATCCATCCATCCATACACATAAACACAAAGCCGGGGGAAGCTAATTATCTCTTTCCCGGCCCCCAAGACCTTGCCAAGATTGGATCACTTGCTGGATGCATGCTTAATTCCCCCAATCCATAGAAGTGCAGCGGCAGGAGAAAGCAGAGCGAGTGAATGAGGAAGAGGAGCTGGTCAACCAGAATGAGGTGGGGAGGCTTTGAAAATGCCTTGCATAAGGAAGGGCTGCCTGATATTCTTTCTTGGGTGGCGGAATAGGGCGGAGACAGAGAGAGAGAAGGGGGCAGCCTTGCTCAGCTAACAATACGAGAGGAAAGCCATCTTCCCTGACACCTCCTTGCTGCAAATCTATGTTCCAGGAGGTTTGCTGTAGAATTCGGCATCTTTTTAAGGAGCAGAGTCAGTGATTAACACCTCAACCGTAGCTGGAGATCACTGGTGGATTTTGATTCAAGAATTCCCTGTCCCTTCACAGCCTGGTACAAATGGGAATTGTGTGTATGCAAATGCACAATCACATGCCACTTTCACTGAGTGCAACACCTCAACCCTGCTTCTGCATGCTGTTGCACTTCCTGCCAAGGTGCAAAAGATTTGTTTGTTTGTTTGTTTAAATATTTGTGCTTGCTGCAATCCAGAAACTCTCCGCGGGTGACAATCGTAACCATAAAATGTCCATGCTGCATGTACAATTACATAACGAGCAACAGGCAGTCCAAGAAAATTAAACCACAGATAAAAATCATAAAACAACCATCCCGAAAGCCATAAAAATAGTTGGTGACATCTATAAATCAAAGGCCTTCTTAGAAAGCTCTGTTCTTAATAATTCCCTGAAGCCTCATAAAGCAGGAACTGAGTGGATTAATCCGGGGACTATGATGTATAGTGGAGAGGACTGCAACTTTCGTGGCCCGAGGCAGGAAATTGCGTACCCGTGATTGAGAATTTTGGCCAACGCTGTTCCTGCACACACCTCTAGGTGTTCTAGATGAACTCTCGGTGATTTTATACCAGCCACTTTGATCTTAGTAGGTGGAAATGGATACTTAGCTGTTGAGAAATTGGCCGTAGTCTTGGATTCGTTTCCCCAGCCTCGAGGCCGTTGTGGCCAGAGCAAAATCAGTGTATTGTGCAAAGCCTCTTTGTACTGTATTTACTTTGTGTGGTAATGCCTCCTGATTTGCTTTGAAAAGCAGGGCTCTTTTTTAGTTAGTAAGGTTTTGCCTTTCTTTTTAATCTGCAGAGTTTATACATGGGATTCAGGGAAGGAAGAGTGTTGATGGAAAAAAGAGAGAGGGGAAAACCTCACATTTTAGAAAGAAATATTCTCAAGGCTGTATAATGTGGTATACACAGGCACACAACGATGATTAGCAACCACAGTCAGACAAACATTGTCTGACCAGGGCTTTGGGGGGGGGGGAAATGCATTATACAATTCAGCTTTCTAAGAATCTGGGCTCCAGAGGTTATCAGTTTGTTAATGTAAGCTTCTACATTCAACATCCTTTTGCTTTGAAGTCTTATTAACCCCGGGGGCTTCAATGGGTTCATGATAACCGCTGTGGTGTATTTCATCGAGCGAGGTCATCTTTGCAAAGCATCTTCCCCTCTCGGCAGGTTTGTGCGTCCAAGGTGGGCAGCCCTGGCATTGCCTTCATGGGCTAAATCTGAGCGTTGGGTCCGGTGGAAAGCCCTGTACAGGTGTTTTAAAGTCCGCTGGTGGAGTGCCTTTCCACTGAGAAACAGGAGGACCTCTCTTAAGCTGGGATGGTCATTGCTTTGAACACGAGGAGTTTTCTACGCAGAGGTACCCATCCTTGGCGCTTAAAGAAGCCGCTGATAGTTGCCACTTCTCTCTATTTATGAAGATGCAAGCTAGGCCCATCACTTCCTGCTAAGCCATAATGTTGTTGGTTTGATTGGGCCTTCCACTCCGTGGCTTGTAAACTAGGTTTCATGGCTTAGTGGTGGGCAAATTGTGACCTACTGCACTGCCCATGGCTACAGGAAGGGAAGGGAAGAAACCCCCATGAGACGGAGGGTATTCGGTGATGCGCTTATGTGCAAGTGCACAGGATGGGCACAAGGCCATCCAGGTCAGCACCCACGCTACTCTTGAGTCCCTCCTCCCCAAAGCCAGGGGTCCCTTCTTGTGCGTGTTCGCGTGAAGAGTTTACAAGGCCTCGAAAGGGGAGCGACCTTCTGCGTTTCTGTGTTTTACACCTCCCAAGCCTTGTCATCATTTAGCCTTTAACCTGATTACAGAATTGCTGTTTGTAAATCTGTTTGTTTTTTAAGGGGGGGGAAGTTGAATTAGGTTAATTGTTTTCTTCTTCTTCTTTTTAAAGCATTTCCATCGACAATTAAATTAAAAACTGCAGGTGGCCAGCCCGTTCCTCTCCTGGGAGGGGATGTGCGTTACTCAGAAGGTCAAATGATGTTTGCGCATCATCAGAAATGACGCAAAGAGGCCCGTGATTGCTTTGACCCCCGGGGAAACTTACGTAAATGCAATCAGTGGTCAGCCACAGTCTACCACCATGTCCTGGGGCAGTGGCCATCATAGTTTCTAACGTTTTAAGCAACCATTTGGGGCGTACCCACAGACTTTCCTGTTGTTGCATTTGCTGGGCGAGGCCCATCTTCCTGGATCATCGAGATGAGAGAACCTCGGTGATTCCAAAAGATGAAACACTTCAAAACGTTGCTGCTTCTAAGACAGAGAAAACAGTGCATTTTTCCCATGACGGCGGTTGAGAAAATGGAAAAGAAAATCTCTTTGGCAGGAGATTTTGTCGCTGTTCATCCTTAAGCAACTTGCTCTGACACTATCTTTGCAGGGCTCCCTCCCCCAACAACTGTATTTTATTTAATGCATGTTTCTGAATGAATTCCAGATGTGTTCTGGAGTAGAAGGAAGTGAAACCTACCTTTCTATTCCCCCCTCTCAAGTTCCGGTGGAATTTCTGCCTGACTTTCTGCCAGGCATGTCTGCAGGGAGGAGGTCAGAAAAGTCAAGATGTCGATGAAGGTTCTCAGTCATCCAGGTGGAATTGTCTTAGCTTGAATCATGTCAACTGGATTTCTATTTTCTCAGTGGAAACATTTCACTCCTTATCCAAGGAGCTTCTTCAGCCTGAGCAAAGTTGGTAAGGGAATCCTTAAATATGTTTCTAGGTGGCTGTGTGACCTTGCACCTGGGGCTAGGTCATGGTTATTTTGAGATGTTTATTTCAGACAGACAGGGCTGAGACTCAGAGTAAACGGAAGAACCTGGTCATTCCTTACATGGCTGGCGTGTCTGAAAAGATAAAAAGGATATTTGGCAAACACCACATACCTGTATATTTCAAACCCACCAACACACTGAGACAGAGGCTTGTACACCCCAAAGATCAAACTCCAAAACACAAGAAAAGCAATGTAGTGTATGCAATCCAGTGCAGTGAGGAGTGCTCTGAGCTCTACATTGGAGAAACCAAACAACCTTTGTACAGGAGGATGGCCCAACACAGGAGGAGCAACACCACAGGACCAGAGTCAGCAGTTTACCTTCATCTAAAGGAAAAAGAACACTCATTTGAGGACATTAATGTTCACATTTTAGACAGGGAAGATAAGTGGTTTGAAAGAGGGGTCAAGGAATCAATTTATGCCAACTTGGAAAATCCTTCTTTGAATAGAGGTGGGGGCCTCAGGCACAATCTTTCCCCTATTTTCCTTCCTGCTTTGTCTTCTGTGCCTAGGAAGATTAAGACCATTTCGCAATCTCAACAACAGCAAGGTAATCTTAACGATCCTCCTTTGGATGATAAAGGGACTTAGAAATAAACATCTCAAATAACCATGACCTAGCCCCAGGTGCAAGGTCACACAGCCACCCTAGAAACATATTTAAGGATTCCCTTACAAACTTTGCTCAGACTGAAGAAGCTCCTTGGATAAGGAGCGAAATGTTTCCACTGAGAAAATAGAAATCCAGTTGACATGATTCAAGCTACAGAAAAGTCAAGATGGGTGCTGCAACCATGTGATCGAAGCACTGCACGTCAAAAAGGGCAGGGCTTTGATCACATGGTGGTGGCCACCATCTTGACTTTTTTGACCTCCCATGGGGACACCCCTTTTGCTGTTGATGCCTTGCTTCACCCAAGGGGAAAAAAATTCTCAGGTTTCTCAATGAGTTGGACAATTAAAGCCTCTTTCGCTGAAATCGTACCCCTTTTATTCTGTGTTTTTTATTTTTTATCCTTCTCTGTCTGCTTGCAGTCTACTAAAGTGTTTGCCCGCGCTATTCACCCCAGACTCCTTGTTTTCCTTTTTTATATATAATTTTTATTAAAAACTTTTATTACAATCGTAAAAGCAAATACAAACTAAACTCAGAGAAAGAAAAAGAGAAAGAATAAAAAGCGCAAAGAAAGAAAAAGACAAAAGAAAGAAAAAGAAATATATAAAGAAGTGATTTCTGATTTTCATCACCACAAGTATAAACAAACTTAACCCCCTATAAGGTTACAAACAAATATCTCTTCTTCCCATAACCCATGCCTTATCTATATGCAAATCCATAAATCAACTTTTCAGTCCTGATGTCAGCAAAAGTCCAAAAAGGGTTACCAGAGCTTTATAGAAACATGTCTTAATTTAACCTCGGTCAAACAAACCAACTTTATATTCCTTCCTTTTACTTGCAACAATCTTGATCTTTAATTCATTCAGATGTTGTTGTAGGATTTGGTCTCTCTCCAATTTTTCTTTTCCCATCCCAAAGGCTTCTTCGAGGCGCTGGCAAACCTCTTTTGTAAATCCAGTAAAAAGTCATTATCCAGGTCATTCTCGGTTTATCATTTGTATTTCCACTTTGATTTTCAAAGCTTTAACCAATTTCTTTTGTATATCCAGTAGAAAGTCCTTATCTGGGTAATTCTCTTGGCTTGTCATTTGTATTTCCACTTTAGCTACCTTCTCTGTCTTATAATCCACACTTTTTTTGTTACCCAGTAGTTCTGGTCCTACTATTTCAGCATCAGGTAAAATTTGTTTCGCATCTTCATTAACATCTTTTGGACATAGTCTATCCATGGAAGCAGACATCACTGTTGACACTGCTGACATTGTAGCTACTAATTTCTGGCCCCATTCTTCGAAAATCTTCTGGAGTATTTCAAATGTTATAGCATTTTGGTCATTTTGTAAATCCCCTTACTAACCAAAAACCAAAGGCAAGTTTACACTTTTTTTCCCCTTTTCCTTTTCTGCCTGGAATCTTTAGTCCCCTCTAGTGTGCAATTTCTGAAATCAAAAAGTCTCAAGATCTCTGTTATGACTTAAGATAGACAAAACAATTTGGTTCCCACGAAAAGCTATATGTTTTGTTTAATTGGTTCCCAAATCTTAAAGTAAAACTCTTAAATCTTAAAGTAAAAGTCCTGTTCATCATCACAACAACCTTGTGAAGCAGATCAGGCTGACTGATTGCCACTGTCCCTAAGTATAGAGAATCAGGAAGATGACCTTGATGGAGATACACAGGGGCTGAAGACTTTTTTAAGTCCAGAGCCACACCAATGCTAAGAAAGCAGCCCTATTAAGAAGAATTTGGTATTTTTACTCATTGGGGAGTAAACTCAGCATTTTTCATTGTAGCTGCTGTTACTACGCCAAACAGCCCTCTGCTCTTTACGATCTGCCTTTTAGAAAAGCCGGCTCATGATGACAGGTTTGTTTGTTTGTTTGTTTGTTTAATGCATTCTTTGTTATCCCTTTTTATCAGTTTATTACCTTTCTAAAGAAGTGCTCAGACATTGCATCTAATGCATTTTGCAGTGTTTTATTTTCCTAGAATGAATCTTCGGGGCAATTTCTAATTTTATTTTCTCACGCAAATCTCCCTCCTCCTCCTCCTCCGTTATTCTTTATGGCACCCTGTGTTCCCCACCCCGATTTCACCTGACAACATTAAACAAAAGTAGCTGAGGTGTTCTGATCAGGAATAACTTAGCATGTCATAAATAAAGCACTGACCAGCATTTTGAAGCCTGGCCTTGTGAAAAACCAAGCCACTTTCAAATATGTTCCCTTTCTATCTTGGCGTACTGAAGTTGGTTATGCCTTCAAAAATCTCTCCTGTCTTGTCTCTTGTCACTCTGGCACTGTTCTCAGTTGAAACTAAATCAAGGAAGATCGGCGTCTTCCTTACCAGGCACAAGAAAATTAATCTTCCAGGCAATTGAGGCCACAGCCTTGTTTCCCAGCGAGCAAGTGTGGGTTACTTCTGAGTAAAGCTGTCAGCCTAACATGGAAGTAATCTCAGTCAATTTGTCAAAATTAGGCTAAATGATCAAATCAGCTTATGCTCACCCATGGTTCTTGCATATTTAATCAACCGAAACTAATCTGTCCAGTCAAATTAGTTTTTTTTTTGGGGGGGGATGCTTTCTATGTCTGAGGAGATGGACATCTGAACAGACACCATTTCCACCAGTGATTTGGACCACCAGTGAGTTGAGGAGGATGTCCAGTGGATGCCGTAAGATCCACAAATTTGGGGGGACTTGTCCAAGGTACTGAAGATCTCAGATTATTTCCAGGATTCATGGGGGAAGCCACACCAGCTAATCCAGTGTTTCTCAACCATGGCAACTTTAAGATGGGTGGACTTCAACTCCCAGAATTCCCCAGACAGCATGCTGTCTGGGGAATTCTGGTTGTTGAAGTCCACCCATCTTAAAGTTGCCATGGTTGAGAAACACTGAGTTAAACTATTTAAAAATATATATCAAATGGCATAGATAAAGATTCTAGACTTCTGGTGAACCAGAAAGAGCATTGTAGACTCTTCTTGTGCTTGTTCAAAAGGGAATATGTAATTGCTACTCTAGCAAGTTGTGGTCTCATACACTTTTAAGTGTTATTGTCTTGCCAGCTCTTTTTTTTCCTTAACGAACAGAATAAGGAAATGTGAAGTTGCTAATTATAGCAACTGCCTCCTGTGGTTTCTATTAAGAAGCCACTCAATCCTGCCTTAATCTCTAAAGGGGCAGACAAATTAGTTCACACTGCAGTTGTAAGGTTGCCTGGGATCAAGGCAAACACGTTTGGGTAGACGAGGGAACCTTCAAATGCTGCATTTGTTTAAAGGGTACTTTCTCACTCTTACAGTAATTACTTTCGTAGCACTGAGCTGGTCCATAAGCTATTAATTACTTTGGATGTATGGGAGTTGACAGCATTGGGTAAGCACGTTAATTGGCTACTCGAAAGGAAGAAGTCGATGTTAAAAGAAGACATTCCTCAGTGCAGTTATCACTGCATAACTTGACCCAAGTTTTTTTCTTTCTTTCTTTCTTTCAAGGGGAAGGTATCAGGGTGAGGAGAAGGTGGTGGCGTTTGTGGGCTGAACAATCCAACTTTGTAGCCTTGCATGATAAATCGCTGGAAGTCCACCATCTCCAGTGCAAACAGCAGTTAATCTATCTTGTAGATCATGCCTTGTGGTGCTTTGGACTTTCGCTGTGAAGTGAATAATAGCCGCAGCTTGCTGGGGCAGCAGTTCAACGCAGGGCATGGACTGAGAACGTGTTGTAGAACTTGGAAGTCAGAGACTTCCACCAGCCAGTAGCCTTGAACAATGTTGTCTCAAGGATGTCCACAAAAACTTTTGCTTTCTTTTACACTGGTCTAGCACCGTAATAAAGATGTCATTTGATCTTTTAGGGGAGAAAAGAATGCAAGGGATTATCCAAGGAGCAAGGTGTAGCTTTCCAATGTCGGTTATTCAACTCCCCCCACCTACACAATAATTCTATCTCCATTTGGCTAAGGAGCCTCAGGTTTAGAGGCAGTAACAATGTTCAACAACATTGCTGAGGTGCAGCTGTGGGAAGAAAGCCTTCGCACTCCACTTGAAGGCTTCGTGGACACGCATTGTTGACCCATGTGGAAAACAGATAGCAAGAGATGTGTGTGACCATGTAAAGGGGCCTCCAGAACTTCTTTAGATGTTGCATTTGTCTGCCTCTTGCCCCTTCCATATCTCTACCTCTCCTGGGGCCAAGTGGGCAGGCACATGTTGGGGATCTAACTGAGCCTGGAGCCCATAGAAGATGATGGTTGGCTTTGCATCTCAGCTGTGGAAGTTTTCCAATCCATGTATAAAAGTTTCAGTAGGAATCAAGGCTAGATGCCATGATTACCAGAGGAAAAGCTTGTTGTTATGCCTGCCTGCCCCATGAGTTCCCCAAAAGCAATTAGTTGGCCATTAGGATAATACTGGACAGGATAGACCATTGGTGAGACCTTGATTCTTCAATCATTCAGTCACTTCTACTCTTTGTAACCAGTGGATAATTCTTTTTGCTAGAATTGTTTGTCTATAATTGCTTGTTTGAGTTCTTGTAACCTCTTGCTTGTATTATTAGGAATAGTGTCTAGCCTCCTTGTCTTTTGCTGCAGATTTTTCCAAGCTTCCGGGTCTTTGCATTACATGTCCAAAATATTTAAGCTTTAGCTTCTGGTGAGCTGTCTGGTTCTTCATCTAGCATGGAATGATGTGTTCTTCTTGTGGTCTGAGATATTCTCAACAATTTTCTCTAGTCCCACAATTCAAAGGCATCCGTTTTTCTTTGGTGAGAGATAGCAAGTCCGCTAGGTTCTTACAAACTGGTGATCTGGGGTCTCTGAGAAAAAACGGATCACAATTTCCATAGCTAAAACAATCCAGTGAAGGTCACTTTATCACACGCTGCTATTGTTATCTACCCAGCTCCCGTGAACGTGGGAGCAGCGGCAGAAACAGGAGAGCGTGGTGCCATCTCCCTTGTCTGTACCAGCTTTCAGACAAAGCCAAACGTTTGTAGCTTCCTTCCTCTCCTTTGAAAAAATGTTCTTGCTCTGGAGGACAGAAGGAGTTGCTTCAACAGAATTACTGTGACAGGAAGTGGCTTGTTCTGTGCGGTTTAACAACTTCCAAGGTTGAAGCAAGCGCTTACACGTGCTTATCATTTCCCTTGTCTAATTGCTTAATTACCTTGGTCTCATTTGATCTCATTTTGAAGGTGACCAAATATAGCAACAAAGAGGTAGGAACTTTCACTGCTGTGCTTGAAGGTGGAGAAGAGGACAACTTTTTAGGGTAAACACGGGACAAGCGAAGTGCAGCTTAAACAAGCAATAAATTTATGTAGACATTTATGCAGGTAATGATAAATGTTATAATGGGCTCCCTCCCATGAAGAATAAGTTGTTGTTAAGTTTCAGTCTACCTTTTTGGTCAGACAGGGCTCCCCAATTCCAGGTCCTTGTGAACAGTTCCTATAGCCATTGCATAGTGACAGAGCCTCCTTTTTAGGCAGAAGTTCCATGGTAGAGTTCTTGGAATATCACAGCATGCTGCGCGGGGGGGGGGGAGATCCTCTTTCACACCCAGGTTAGAGCATTGCCAAAATCCCAACTCTGTAGAAGGCAGTTTCTTTGCTCAGTCAGAACCATGAGATCTGGAATCGTGCTTAATTTTAAGAGAAGAACCCATCCTCTCACTGAGAGCAATTTCCCAATGTCAATTTCCAGGAACAGCATGTGAAAAATGGAATAAACCTTGTTTGTACCCCTGGACAGCCTCAATCCATTAACACGAACAGAGCAGAGCTTGATAGACCAGTGCTGGCTCTGAGTGTTTGGGACCCGCACAGTGATTATTTCATGCTTCGTCTAACAAATCGTAGCTACCTGGGTCCCCATGATTCACCAAGACCTAAACCGTACTATCCATTTGGGGAGAAAGTCAGTTTCTATCTACCTAAGGAGCAGGCCTTGGCTGGAGCAATGAGGAGATAGGTTGTGTTGGCTAGACCTCACAGCCTTAGATCAGATCAAGGTCCACCTCGTGTGGCTTCCTTTTCCCAACACTGGACAGTCCTTTTGACTAGTGGCCACCAGAGAACTTGGTCTCCTCTATGAATTGTTTAAATTCCTTTGCAGACTCTTTTAGCTACTGGCCCACATCACAACGGGTGAAGATGTATTTATTGCAGTCAGCCATTTTGTAGGGCCAGTCTGTTCCTGCCGTGGGCATGGCATGAAGAAGTCCTCCATCCTTTCCATCTTTCAAACGCCTGCTTCCACAAGGCTCTCCTTGCTCTGTCAACCATAATGTCGTAGGTCTATGAAGGTTCTCAGTCATCCAGGTGGAATTGTCTGTAGCTTGAATCATGTCAACTGGATTTCTATTTTCTCAGTGGACTGAGTGGATCCACTGAGAAAATAGAAATCCAGTTGACATGATTCAAGCTACAGACATAATGTCGTAGATAGTTCTGTTCAGTGCTGGAGTGAATCCCAGCTTCCATGGCGGCCAAGAGACAGCCTTGAAGGTGCTGCAAACAACATTTGCAAAAGACCAAGACGTAATCCTGAGTGGTTGAATAATTCTCATCATATTTCCTCCCCTGCTTTTCCATTGCATAACTCAGCATGAGGGACTCACCCCTATTTCTTTTCTGTTCTTGGAACATCCCACTAAACAGTTTCCCCCCCCCCCTCCTGAAATCTGCCAGCAAGGGGTAAAAAAAAATTCTCTTATATTCCCAGGGCAATTTCATCTTTAAAAAAGGATATCAACATGAAGGACAATTGCAGTGTTGAGCTGTCATTTTGTCCCCACAGGTACCATGAAAAATTACTGCCAATAAAATAACATTTTTCAAAAAGTGACACTACCCTTAAATTTATCTTCTGCAATAAATGGGTTTTGGGAGAAAATTTCAGTCTATTTGAGCATAAACTATTCTTCAACCACTCAATAATAGATTACAAATGAATTGCATTATTAATTTATAATAGAATAATTGTTTTGCTTCAACAGTCACTTTCAAGAATTTGGGCAGTAATTTTCTCTGCTTCTTTATCATCTTAAAGATATTTTCCCCACAGGAAAGAAGAAAAGAAAGGAGGGAAAGGAGAAAGAGGAGAGGAAGGGAAGTGGCATATGGGTTCAAGCTGACAAAAGTCCAGGAATTCTATATCGAAAGTTGATAGGAATTGAAAACCTTAATTTAGTTGCCTGTCCCCAAGGTATCTTACCAGATTATAGTTTTAGACATAAATTGATCCAGTATTTATGATGGGGTTCCTTGACTTGCGTATTCAGAAGAAAAGTAGTGTATGTAAAGTTGTTTTCTTCTTCTCGGTGCCCGTGTTTGTACAACATATTTAACTGAGTCCTGGGAGAGAGAGAGAGAAGTAAGCGTATAGTGCAATTAGCTAAAACCCACTAATTGACCCAGACAATTAAACCAGAGGGGTTAGGGTTAGTCCCCAAGAGGCCTCTCTTCTTTGAAGCTAAATTGATTCCTCTTCCTCCTGCTGTTCGGTTCACTCCCCTCTTAACAAAGGAGTAACTTTCCCTGTCAAGGTCCCTGCGATCAAGACGAAAGACCCCACAAGATGGGCCCTTTCTTAGGGTTCTGCCTCAGTGGCTCTCTCCGCTTTCATGCCAACCTTCAGCAGCCATGTGGGTGCGGCTGGGAGACTCCCAACACAGACCCTTGAATTCAGTCATCAGGTTGGCATATGAAGGTGCGTGGATTAGCAGGAGGAGGTTCAGAGAGTCGGCCATGTTGGGTGGGTGGGGGGCAATGTGGATAATTCCTCTTCTAAGAGAAGATACTGTAGAGCATTCTTGGGACTGGGTGTGGCATTAAGGTGTTGGATTGGGTCCACGGAGGTAAAAGTTCAAGCCCATCCCCCAAGCATGGGTCTTAGTGCGTGGCTTCAGGCCAGTTACGCGCTCTCAACCCAGTGGACCTCTTAAGGTGGTCTCAGGTAAGATGAGGATAGATCTCCATGGAGGCCACCTTGAACTCTTCAGAAAAAGGGATATGTTTGGAAACAGTTATCCTCATCTTATAAGAACACTTGCTTACAGTACATCTAGACAGCCCCCTCTTGAGGATGCTTTAATGGTTTTCCTGCATTCTGCAGAGCGTTGGAATTAATGCCTGTTCCCTGAGGGCGGATGGAGAGATCCCAACTCAAGGTCCCAACAGATACATTTGTTTGAGGGTCTTCCCTCTGGAAGTCCCTACCCCAGAGAGTGAGGCTGGACCCTTCTCTGCTCTTGCCATCAATGGCGCCAGACCTTCCTTTCTAGAAAGGACTCTTCTCCACAGGCAATCAAATGATAGAAGACACTATTTCCAGCCCATGTTACTTTACCATTTTTCTTAAATAGGTAACCAGCTAGCTTTGTCTCTGTCTTGAATTACTTTCAAATGCTGTAAGAGGCATGTGCCTTAAAAGAGTAGGAAAAAAGTGGATGGATGGATGGATGGATGGATGGATGGATGGATGGATGGATGGATGGATGGAGACAATGCAGAGCCCCCAAATCTGATTTCTTGAGTCTTCACGATCAACTGAGACCTCCAGGGACATGTGCTGGCATAGGAAAGTCACTTGTTTAGGAGCTGCCTCAACCATGAAGCTTGCTCTGCGTATTTTAGGAAAAAGGTGGTTGATCTGGGTAACTTGAATTAATCTTGGTCCAGGTGGCAAATGTTTCTGGGAAGGGTTTCTTAAATTTTCCACACTTTTCCACCACTGCGGTGCTTTGAAAATACCCAGTTTTGTACCTTGGATTCCCGCCCGGAAAGCCGTTAAACGAAGCGTCTGTTAACGTGCATAGTGATTGCACATTAAGCTGAAAAGCCTACAGAGGCCAGGATAGCAGGGCTGAAATTGCAGGCAATATATTTTCAGACTTAACTGAGACAGAAGTTTAAAACTGGATGGTTTGGCCGATGGAAGTGTTTTAACGGCAGCTTTCCTAATTAAGCTTCCTGGGCATTGTTCTTTCATCTTAATGTGATTTGATGACCAGAAACGTTATCCATCCAGTAGGGTAATGACATATTTTGATCATAATTGAATTTCTTACAGTGAGAAGAGAAAGAAATGCAGCTTTACTGGCAACTAATTTAAAAAAACAAAACATTATTTGGGTAGCCCCATTCTCCCCCCCCCCCCCCCCCCCGCAAATTAATTACACTCACTCTGGTGGTGTTTTTCTATTTTGGGCTCAAACTGGCACAGTTCTCATGTGCCAGGAGGCCATTGTCTTCCTCTGTGCCTTTGAAGGTGCACTTCCTAAAGGACGGCACATGAACAAAGCACAAAGTATGCCTGGCTTTCTCCCCATCCACGCACACACACACCCCTCTCGCTGTGTTTGGCTCCAATCATCCTGGACAGCTGTAGTTCAATCTCGTATCACCTTCAGAGATGAAGAATGCCCGTTGGGCACAATGCACGAAGCCAAGTTAGTGCCAAGTATTAAAAGACCCCAAATCCCTTCCGGTTGGGCTTCCCTTGAGGGTGTTGGAGGATGGTTTGACCCAAGGCCCTTTGCATCTTCTGAGGTTAGTCATCCTGGTGGCCCTATTCTCTCCCACGATGATGTTTTAAGTGTGGCTTACAACCCTAATGAAGGCTGAAGAGAGATTTTTTCCCCTCCTTGATGACACTTTGCAAGAAGAAAGGGAGGAGACACCTCTCCATCAGATGGAGGTCAAGATGGCAGGACTCATTTGTCTCCACTCACTCCCTGGTTCCCGTGTGATTTCATCAGCATCCAACCTTGTACGCACACGGGAAGGGTATGTTTCTTCTCTCCATTCTAAGGGGAAATGGACCATCAGGGGTGTTTGGGGCATTAAGGAACTGGATCCTGTAGGTAGTGTGCTGAGCCACACATCGGCTTAACCTGGTGAGGGAAAGACCTAGAGGCTGCTTTCACACAACCTTACTATGCTTGATTGGTATTAACCTTGGTCACTGGCTTTTTAAATATAGGCTAACTTGTTGCACAAATCAGTGGTTTGTTTATGGTTCAGTGCTTTGGGAAAAGCCAGAAAACAGGTTACTTCAGCAATCAAAGTTTGTGCATTGTGTGAATGGGGCCAAACAAATGAGTTTTCAGGCAGCATTCCAGGGCATCTTTAAAGTGAATGAAGAGCTTGGGACTTGGAATGGGAAATGCTGCCCAGGTGGGGCCCTGGCCGCGTCACATACCCACAGGGGCATCTGCAGGGGGTTGAGGAAAGTCAAGAGGGCGGCTGCAACTAGGCAATCAAAGACACCCCCCCACACACTTTTTTAAATGAATATTGCATGAGTGACACATGCAAAAAGAGAAGTTGACATTTCTGACTTCACCCATCGCAGATGCCCCATAAATTAGATCGGTCTTGAAGTCGTTGGAAAAGCTAAGCCAGGTTTGTGTGCCATGTCTGTATATATAATGGGGTGAGAGGACAGAAGCGTAGGCTGCAGTTAAAGATGACTTGCAAGCCTGAAGTCGTGAGGAATGCAAGCGTCAAACCTGCATTCTGAAACACACAGACCTGTATCCCTTTAAAGGGGCACCAACTAAAATTATGCCCACCAGCCAGGAAAGTACCAGTCATTTTCAGATAAATTAGGCCCTGTTCTTCCTGCAGAGGGGATTAAAAAAAAACACCCATATTCCACATTAACAGTCCCTTTGGTATTTCCATCAAATGAGTTTTAGTGGCAGAGGGCTGCTAAAAATACCCTCCAATTTCTCTCCTCATTTAAATGCACTGCTGAGTAGGGAAAAAAACCTCTACGAATGCATGGAGCTCACAGTTCAGTGGCTCGGATCATCGCGCCGTTCCGTATCGCACACTGACTTTCAGGAGCAGGGTATGGCCCCCAGGTTAAAATTGGAACGTTGGTCGTGCCAGGACAGCGTGCCGACTCCGAGTGGTCCATCTTCTGGGGAACTCCTGATGATAGGAAAGATGTCATGGGTTGGTCTTATGTGCTGCGTAGTGGAGAAAGACACCTTTAGGTCTTGGCTGTAAGAGCACTGCTTCTCAAGCTTAGCAACTTTAAGACGTGTGGACTTCAACTCCCAGAATTGAATTCTAGGAGTTGAAGTCCACACGTCTTAAAGTTGCTAAGCTTGAGAAACGCTGTTTTGGAGCATCATTGCTTCTGGTGACTGCTGGCTACCAAGAGGTGGCCAGCGAAAGCAAAGCAAGTCAGATCTGGACAGAGAATTTCCAAGGTTCCCCTGGCATTGGTACACAGGCATATATCAGTGTTCTCCAAGACAATGCTCTCTAGGCTACCGTTCCCATCAAAGATCCGGTGCTGGAACCCCCAAATGATCATGGCTAATGGCATTCGGGACCTGAAGATTTTAAAAAATGCACTTTCTCCACCATTCCCCTCTTTCTTCATGCAACCTTCCAGAATGAAATCCTTCAGGGTTTCTTATTTGCAGGCTCAATGGTTATGGCCAGGACCTGCTTGAACAGACTCATAAATCACCCGCATGGGACAGTAGGACATCCTGTCCTCGATGGCTATTCTGACTGGACTCTTCGTCCCCCGTGGGAGAAGGAGAAGAACACAGCATGAAGCTCCCAGCATCTTGAAACAGGAAGAGAAGGATCTTCCTCCCTTGTAGGATGTGGTCAGGGAAGGCTCGTTAATCACTGTCCAGCGGAGCTGGGCTCAAGGGAAGGGTCTGTGTTTCACTGCGACTCTCTTCATCTTGAGGTTAGATGGTGGGCCTTAGGAAGAGTGTCTGGCTTGTTCAATTCTGAGAGCAAGGCTTTGTAGGGTGCAAGAGGGATGAGTTTTAATCCAGGATAGTGGTTGCAAGGGATGGGGGTCCATTGGGAACAATCGTAGGTGTCCTCCTTGGGCTTCACAACAGCCAAACCCTACCAGTAAACTATGTCCACTCTTGTGTTCATCATTTCCTGAAGAAATATCCTTAACAAATCACAGGCTTTTAGCCTAGCATACCTCACAAGGTTATTGTAAACTCCAGGCGGTTTTGACTTTTCCCTGTCAAGAAATGTTCAGAACCTGGAGGTGGCTTATGGAACTGTTAATGAAGAGGCAGCAAAGCCTATTGTGGTTTCCCATTATGATGGAGTGATAAAGATAAGATTAATTCAACGGGGGGGAGGAGAAGAGGGGTGAGATCTCATTAGATCTCCAAAAAATTTATGAATAAAGAGGAGAAGCTGCTACAGATGTTTTTATGGGGACGTTGAAAGTTTCTTAAGGGAAGCTAGGATGGCTAGTTCTTCATAGTCACTGGGGTCATCTCATTTTCTGTTCGCAGTCCTTAGCCTTATTCTGTAGGGATGAGCAATGTTTGATACTGAAGACTTGCAGAGTTGTGTTTTAATGTGTCTTAAATGGTAAAGAAATAGCTGGTGTTTGGAGAGCGGACCATGGCGCGCTAAGGGGAGGACATCATCTCCAATTATCTCCAGCTTTGTAAATAAATATAACAATTATCTTTTAATTTATTTTTCCACCTCCCAAAGAATACACTTCTCTTAAGATGAACTTGAATAGCATTTGGAAATTAGTGTTACAAAAACAGGGATGAGCCATGATACGATCCCTCCTCCCAGCACTCATAGGTGTAGACCTGGGTGCAACCTGAAGGCATCACAGCGTGAGGAAGAACCTGCCCGTCTCTTCCCCCATTCCATCTTCAAACATGGACTGTCCACACTTTAGTTATTGAGCCAGGCTCTCCCCGCATCCCCTCACCATTTGCTTTTTCTGAGAACAGGCAGACTTGCACGTTTCCTTGTACATTTTCCTTGACATCTGTATTGACTGGCTATATTGTCCTAACATAAAGACTGGAATTTAAGAGGGTGATAACCAGACAGGTGAGTTTCTGAACCCTGAAATGTCCTTCTGGGGAAGGTGGTTTGTGCGCCTATGTTGGGTCAGCTGCTTTTAACATGGTTTGTATCTGCTCTGTAGGGGATTTTTTCTCCTCTTTTATGACTGCTTGCTTTCATTGTGATGATAGCCAGTATGGCTGGCCATTTTTCGCCCCTTGGCTAGGAATGAAAATGATTCTGGCTCTTCAGAATGGGATCGTCTTGAGTTGGTTGGTAGGTGGGGCTGAGAAAAATGGAGGGCCGGCTTGCTTGGAGCTGCTGCTTCTCATTCTGACCGAGTGTCTGTATTTGGGTCGTTGTCAAAGTTACTGCGCGCAGCGAAGTAATTGCTGGACCCAAGGGTGTTCCTCTTTGCCCGCTGGGGGAAAACTTTAATGACTTTGTGCCGGGAGAAATCTGTAGGGCTGCATTCTGCACGTTAGACAGACAGCCGGTGTGTGTGCCAGTCCTAAGGAGATGGTCGGGGCCGTGATTCACACACTGGGCTGAAATTTTTTCGAATAATTCTGCATCAGCTTTCTGTCTCTCTTTACTTACCCAACATAATTTGGTCAAATGCAGCTGGGTGGCTACGTTTCCTTCTCATCCGGCTCCAGGAAAAACGCAGTGACCCAGAAAGGGCCACATGACCGTGGAAGCATCTTCGGACAACGCTGGCTCTTCGGCTAAGAAACAGAGATGAGCACCGGCCCCTAGAGTCGGACACGACTGCACAAATGTGCGGGGGGAACCTTTACCTTTACTTACTGGGTATTTCTCAGCTACTTAATGTCCTACAAGAAGGAAACCATTTGGGCTAGAATGGGTCTAATGGTCAGGCCCGTTGAACTGGAAAGCTGCAGTCCATGGTCCGGTAGTAAAGGTAAAGGTTCCCCCCGCACATTTGTGCAGTCGTGTCCGACTCTAGGGGCCGGTGCTCCTCTCCGTTTGTTAGCCGAAGAGCCAGCGTTGTCCGAAGATGCTTCCGCGGTCATGTGGCCGGCATGACTCGCGCGGAACGCTGTTACCTTCCCACCGAAGTGGTACCTATTCATCTACTTGCATTTGCATGCTTTCGAATTGCTAGGTTGACAAGAGCTGGGGTGAGTGCGGGAGCTCACTCCGCACGCAGGGCTAGGGATTCGAACCTCCGAACATGCAATCTTCCGATCGACAAGCCTGGCGTCTTACCCGCTGAGCCACCACGCCCCTGATGATGATGATGATGAGCCATGGTCTGGGCAAGGCTGAATTTTTTCAACTTGGTTTGGAATCTAGCAAAGGAAAGCCCCTTTGTAAATGCTTGGATGTCCCCTTATATTACAGGGGCCTGGAATATCTCAAGCACTGCAATGCCTGGCTGTGGGAAGTGTCTGAACATTGGCCTAATAAAAACAAATGCCCTGCACGTGTAACTCAACCTGGTGCCTGCTGGAAGTATTGGAGATACAGCTTCTAGGATTCCCATCTGGATATTTCCAGGTTGGAGAAGGCTAATGTAATAT
This sequence comes from Charina bottae, assembly GCA_023362775.1. Lineage (NCBI taxonomy): Eukaryota > Metazoa > Chordata > Lepidosauria > Squamata > Charinaidae > Charina > Charina bottae. Next base: position 22,998,300 of record JALMGJ010000010.1, on the reverse strand, counting down.
CTCTTCGGCTGAACCTACTCTGATGGGACCACAAGAACTAGATGTCTTGATTGAGGGCATGGAAGGGATCTGTGGCCGAGGAACTTTTCCTAAAGCACACGAAAGCCGCTTCTTCTAACAGGATGAAGCAGCGCTTGTATATTTATAAGCTTCCGAGTGAATTTAGCAGCCATTGTGGGCTCTTAATCAGAAATCTATTGCATGTCCATTGCACGTTAATAAGAATGATAAATTGCCAGCGCTGCCAATTGTGCTGATATTACAAGGAGGTTTTATTGACCTCCCGTGGGACAAATGGCGAGATGTCATCTCTGAGAGAGTTAATTGCACAGATTCTGCTCCTGTTTGGTGGTTGTTAATGCTTGGACGGTAGCATGACCCTTGGGATAACCATACAATTAATCAACATAGAAATCCAGTGATTATTAGGGAAAGAGGGGCTGAAATAAAACACACCAGTTTGGAGCGAAGACATTCAAGTCATGCAATTAGAAAGAAGTGGCTGTGCCCCCCCCCCCCCGTTGCTCTTTCCTCTCCCTCTTCCACAGAGAGGCATAATTTATCAAGGGGGAGAAACAGGATGCTTTCATTCTCCACCAATTATGTATCAATATACTAGGCTAACCATGGTTTACTGAATAAACCCGATTTGGCTGGGTTCCAACAATACAGGAGGCCAGAAGGGATCGAACTAGCCCCCCGGGGGGGTTCATGAGAAAATGTGAGGGAGGTCTGCAAATTTCCCGGTGGCCCAAAGGGCTGGGGGGCAGCATCTGCAGGGCTTCAACTCCTGGGAAGGCAGGAGGGAAGAGGCCCCGGTTGGTCGTGGGTGATGCAAGGCTGATGGCGAGAGAGGCATGATAGGCTTGGGCGGGGCACCTCTGCCAACCAGGAGGAAAGCTCACTGCTTTGGCTACCTGCAGGTAAAATGAGAGCGCCTACTCCAGTGCTCCTACTACCACCGGTGTCATTAGTCGGGGGGGGGGGAGGGGGCTGCCACACAATTTCATGTATTAGTTTAGGGTACTGCAACACCGCAAAGATGGAGACACTCTGCATGAAGTCAAATCATTGACCATCTAGCCTCCTGGGTGACTGGAGTTTTGGCTTTGGAAGTGTTGACTGCCAACCTTTCTTCCAGCCAACCAACACTGGGACAGGAGCTCACACCCGGCACCAATTCCCTCCAAACACGTGGGAGTTCCTCGAGAGCCGGTGCCCCCGGTCCGTTTCCCAGGGACTTGGCTAGGCGAACGTGCCCGTGGATTAGGGTCCAAGGCCTGGATTTTTCTGTTTGTTACTCCGCCACGACAGCCCCCGCTGTCTGAACGGGCCAGGTTTTGCTGTTCGATTGAAGCCGCTGCCTGGCTCTCCACCGCCGTTGATCTCATTTGACGGGGGCTGCTTGTTACATGAGAAAGAAGGAAACAATGCTGGGATTTGTTAGCGCTTATGGTGTGCTAAGTACCGCGCTCCGATTAGAAGAGGACCTTCTTCTGAGCCCTTTCCGTAAGAGCATTTGAGGTCAGCCTGTGTGAACATCTTTTTGTTATTAGGCTTTTGAAGCATCTGCAAAGCAGACGTAAGCCCAAATATTTATGTGTGTGTGTGTGTGTGTGTGTGTGTGTGTGTATTTTATTTTTACATCTTGGCCTGGATCTCCTAAGTGCTTTGCATCGCAAAGGAGGGGCTGATAACTACGGAGAGCCTGGAGTGGAGTTCCAGCTGGCTTCAGAAATGTTTTAAGCTGTGAAAGATTTTGCATCTAATGGCACAGCAAGCAAGACCTTCTCCTAACTTCCTCTGGGTTGATCTTGCTGCTTTACTTCCGAAGTCTCTAGAGCAGGATCTTGAAGATAGGTTTACGGTTTCGTTCGTTTGGTTAAAAACAAAAATATTGCAATGCAACTTTTGGGCTCCTGTGATGCATCGAGGCATTTCTCTTGCAAAGCCGTGTTTTTAACAGTCAGTCTTAAGCAGAAAATGCCCATGGAAACGTTCTTCACAACATCAGGATGAAGCCTTTTCCATCTGGGGTGGCTGGAAATTTAAAAATTCATTAAAGTATTTTTAGCATTTGTAAAGAAAAGTTGAAATTTCATCCTGTGCCAAGATTTTCTGGAGATTAAATTCCACTCAGACCTGGATTCACTCAAAGGGCCTCTGGCTAGATACATACCAAAGTGTGCCCTTATGCTGATGTTCCCAAACGAGATGTCAAGATTATGTCTTACCAATAGAAGAGAATATATGTCGTTTAGGGTTGAACTGTGGAGCCCTTGGTGCTCTCTGAGCTTGGTTGTTTGCTTGCAGATGTTTTATTACCCAACTAGGTAACATAATCAGTGCGAGTGAGTGTGGGGTTTTGCTCCCTGTTTATATTCAGGGATTAAGGAGACAAACAATCAAGCAGACAAACGATCAAGCAGAAAACAATGCCCCAATCAAGGAACCACCAAGAAGAAAACCACACCCCCACCAACACTGGCAGGGCAAGCTACTGTATATAAACAGGGAGCAAACCCCACACTCACTAGCCCTGATGATGTTACCTAGTCGGGTAATGAAATGTCTGCAAGAAAACAACCAAGCTCAGAAAGCACCAAGGACTCCAAAGATTATGTCTGTCTAGAATTACAGAAACATATATGAGGGTGCCTCTTTGTAGCCAAAAGATCTGTCTCTCACATACAGACATCTGGGCATCTTCTAAATGCAGCAGCTGAAGGTGTAGGGCAAAAGCTGTGGGTCTGGGCTGCCTCTAGCAACGGTCTCCAATCCTTGAGCCCAAAGTAAGTTATTTTATGTTACGCTTTGCTGTTGGGTGTATTTCAAGTAAAGATATTTATATGGCTGTTACCTTGGGAACAGTTTGGTGTAAACATGCACTTAGTTAATCAATATAAAGAAGGCTTTCCTGTAGGGGGACAATCGTCCACTAATAGTTTATTCTAAGCAGAGGACCAGGATGAAAAAGAATTGTCACCAAAGAACCCCATGGGACTGATATTTTCCTCTCAAGTTTCTTGGGCCTCTTTTTCTGAAGTGTCAAGGAAGAAGCCATCTGAGGCTTCTTACAGCATCTGGGGTTTACCTCATTACTAAAGGTCTACTTTTCCAGCTGGAAACTTTCCACAGGTGTTGCTCTGCTTCCCCCTCACCTCCACCCAGCAGGGCCACGCTGCGGGCCCACAACTAGGCATTTGCACTACTTTATTGGTAACGGCTTCCTTTCTGGAGAGGTTAGCGGCTTAGCTTCATGGAAGCGTGGTTAAGTGTTGGAAGAGGGCTGGCTGTTTAGTAGCAGTCCTGGGCAAGAGCTCCAAGTGTGCTCAAAATCCAGCCCTCTCTCATGAATGGCCTCTTTTAGCACACCGGCTGCAGCAAGCATGAAATTGATTGACATGCAGATTGACATGCCTGGTCCTCCAAAGATCCTAGGTGGCTTCCCATAAAGCATCAAACACACCCAACCTGGCCCCGCGGGCCTGTTCTGAAGGACTGATGAGTAGGAGGGGACCAACGGTAGTCGGTGTAGAAGGGGGATCCGTGGACTTGCAGAGGTGCTGAGCCATCTCTCAGGAGAAGGTCAACCTGTGGAAGACCTTTCTCTCCCGTCTAGATGGAGAAATGGTTGGACTTGATATCAGGCGGCTTCCTGTGATTGTGTGGGCCCTGGTACTTGTCGCATCTTGAGCTGTTACCCCCGGACGTAAAACTTTGCCTTTTTCTTAAATTCATGAAGAGTTAACAGTTTAACAGGGGATGTGTTTAAGCCTTACGTAACTCATTCAGTCTCCTCTCTGGGGCGTTTCTCTGCACACTCTGCCAGAACTAATTTCACAGTTTTAAAACAGCTCGTGATACAAAAAGAATCTGTAATGAGCTGTGGGGAGAAAGACTGGCCTCCTTTTCTGTCCAAGGGGGAAGCCAGCAAATGGCTCCGCAGGACCTTTGCCGGCTTGGATCCTCCAAAATACTTCTCTTCCTCAAGTACCCCAGCAAACACAGCCCTTGTTTTGTTTTGAAGCAGATGCTATTTCTCCAAGTCTTGCCAGCCTGAGCTGCCACTTCTGAGCTCCCCCCCCCCCCCGCCACCTCCTTTGGTTTTTAGAACCAAGATCACATCTACGCTCTCTCTTTCCCCTTTACTAAGTCCAGAAATCCACTAACTAGAACCAGGTGCAAAAGGGCAGCTTGGGACATGCATGCCGTTAGTTAAAGCTTGGACCCCATTGCAGGAACTCCCTGCTAGGATCTTAAAGGGCGTCGACTCTCCCAACCAAAGATTCAGATTCCAAGGTGGTCAGTTGGATGTTGTGGGATGCTCAGAATTGGGAGATCACCTGCCGTTCCATAAAACTGATCCAAAGAGCAGGGGAAGGGGGCCTTGAGAGACCCCGGAAGGACGTTGAACCCTGCTCCCTCTGTGCCGGGTGCAGCCAATTGTTCTTATTCAAGAAAACCTTCTGTCAAGGGGCGGAGGGACGACCCTTTTAGCATCACGATGCTTAAGCTTCTTCACCCTCATTTTAGGCTTGCTTTTTTTTGTTTGTTCTTTTTGGCTACCGAAGGGAGGCAGACCCATGCGCACTGGCGTTCGGCTGCAGGAAACACCTCCCCCACCACCGCCAAGACGTCTCAAAGTGTCTTTTACTCAGCACCATTAGAATTCCAAGCTTGTGTGGATCAAAACAAAACAGGAAAAGGGAAGGAAACGCGTGCTGGCACACACCTCCTCCGCCCGCCCGCAGAGCCCTGGTCGCATGGCTGAGACTGTTTCTAGGGCTGTCGGAGAGTCGTTGAGGGGAGAAGGAGGCGCACCCCACCCCACCCCGGTCGAGGCCCGTCGTGGCTCTCTTGCAGGCAACCCCATGATCTTCCGTTCTTGATGGTGCATCAGAAGGCAGGAGCTGGGGAGAACTGCGGAAGAGCTCGGAGGAGGACAAGGGAAGAGGGGAGTGGCCTGCAGATTTTCACGAAAGTGATTGACAGGGAAGTCAGTGAGATTTGCTCCAGGAGATGGTCCTGGCCAAAATATCACAAACCCAAGCAGTTGCTGGGACATCATTCATCCCGTCTATTAAGAGGGTCATCTAGCAGGACCCGGAAGGGCTTCACTGTCGCCGCACCAGCCCTTTGGGATAGCACCCCCCCCCCCGGAGATTTGGATGGCCCCCACCTTGGCCGCCTTCAAACGATCTTTAACAACCTGGCGTTTCCTCCAGACCTTGGGTTGGGGTGTCTGGGCAGGACCCTTTAAGTTGGGGGTGTAAGGATAGGAAGTGGCTCTGTTGGATGACTGTTGCCTTTTATATAGTGCTGGTGTTTTGTTTTGTTTTGTACTTTTGGAAGTTGCCCAGAGTCACTTTGGAGTTTGGCAGCTTAGAAGATTAGATAGAGAGATAGAGATAGAGATAGAGATAGAGATAGAGATAGAGATAGAGATAGAGATAGAGATAGAGATAGAGATAGAGATAGAGATAGAGAAGATAGAGATAGAGATAGAGATAGAGATAGAGATAGAGATGATAGAGATAGAGATAGAGATAGAGATAGAGATAGAGATAGAGATAGAGATAGAGATAGAGATAGAGATAGAGATAGAGATAGAGATAGAGATAGATAGAGAGGGGCGTGGTGGCTCATCAGGTAAGACGCCAGGCTTGTGGATCAGAAAATCGCAAGTTCGGAGGTTCGAGACCCTAGCCCCGCGTGACGGAGTGAGCTCCCGCACTCGCCCCAGATCTTGCCAACCTAGCAATTCGAAAGCATGCAAATGCAAGTAGATGAATAGGTACCACTTCGGTGGGCAGGTAACAGCATTCCGCGCACGTCATGCCGGCCACATGACCGCGGAAGCGTCTTCGGACAACGCTGGCTCTTTGGCTAACAAACGGAGAGGAGCACCGGCCCCTAGAGTCGGACACGACTGCACAAATGTGCGGGGGGAACCTTTTTATAGAGATAGAGATAGAGATAGAGATAGAGATAGAGATAGAGATAGAGATAGAGATGATAGAGATAGAGATAGAGATAGAGATAGATATTGAGATAGATATTGGGATGGATGGATGGATGGATGGATGGATGGATGGATGGATGGATGGATGGATGGATGATAGAGATAATATTGGGGGGATAAATGGATTTATCTCAAATTATGCCAGCTTTTATAGACCAAGGGATCCCTGTGAGTCTCCTGGAATAGGCTGGGGGTCTGCTGTCAGCTTGGGTGTGGACAATGTAGGGATATAGACGTGTCCCAAATAAAAAAGGGGATGGGCTTCACATCTTCTACAGCCACATTTTTTTCTTAAACCCAACACACATCTCTTAGCATGGGGTGCAGCAACCCTGGTTGCTTTCCCTGCACTTTGACTTCACCGACCCCGCTGAACGTAGGCTCCTAACAGGCCTGGGGATGGACTTCCGGTTCTCCCTCAGCACATAGCCCAATGTTTTTCCGGTAGCCAGAGAGAGACCCGTGGCAGCCCCAGCAGATGGTTCGTCCAGCCATGATGGGGCTGAAGGCCGAGCCTTTTCGTGTTGCCCCCAAGTCTGGATCCTTCCCCAGAAGGATCTCTGTCTCCAACGCTGGGCCTCCCTCCATGAGTCTTGAGCCTCCAGCTTCCCAGCGGTTTTGAGATGCACATGGGTGACTTCACGGAAAGGCTTCCCCGTGGGGAGGCGAGTGCATTAGGAGCGTGGCCGAAAGCCGGAAGGAAGCGGACGGCTGTTTCTGGACTCATTGCTTAGGGAGCCTCCGACGGGCAGCGAGCGGCTGCGTTCGAAGTCAAGCCGCCACTGATGTCAGTACTCATAAATAATTAATATGACATTTTAAATGGATTTGTTTCCAAACCGAGTTCCGCTTGGCGGCTGTTCGGCCCCGATAATGAACTCTTGCTCATGCTGAATGCCGTGCTGTACTCAGAAGCCACGAAAGGCTTCATTATTCTCCGAGAAAGAAACCATGATCTAAGCCAACCTCAAGTGAATCCTCAAGAACAAGGAGGTAGAGAGAGAGCAGCAAATTTCAGCCTGGGAAGAAGTGGCCCTCGGCGAGTTTCGGTCATCTCTCTTCATTGCAGGCCCTGCAAATACGCTGGACTGCAACTCCCATCGTGCTCAGCCAGGGTGAGAAGGGAAGGTGGGTCAGCATGGAGGAAGGACCGTCCAGATGCCACCCATCAAGAGTGAGTTGGACTCGGTCAAAGCCATTTTGCTTTGGACTTCAGGCGCAAGACCACGTTGGAGGACCTCGCGGCTGGAGACAAAGAGGCTGAACGGAGCCTGACCCTGCGGGGGCTGTTTCTCCTTTATTTCCCCCCCCCTCTTTGCCATCTTTGGCTACAACGGTCTTGCAGGTGTGCCAGCACATAGGCTGGGGCTGTAATGTATGATCTGACACTTCCCGGTCCCCTTACTGTATTTTTCTCTTCTTTTATCTCTCCCTCCCTTTTTCATCTTCAACTGATTCGCTTTGCAGTCTCCTGCTGTAAAGCTTTGTAGCTCTGTCAGTATGTAAATTAAACCAAGCATAGATAGCTTTGTGCTGCTTAATGTTCAGCTGATAAAAATTAATGTGGTGTGAAATGAGCATTTTATCTGACTGCGGATACAGTGACGGAGTTAATTAGCAAAATGTTATTAAAACGCAGACCGGCCCAGCTGGTGGAGAGGTGGGTGGCTGGACCTCCAGACCAGGGAAGTGAAGGATGGGAGGCGTCCTCGAGTGGGCAGGAGCCCTCAGCAGAGGCAGCAGCTTCTCAAAACAAGGGATGGTTGGGCAATCAGGTATGGCAGAGGAAACAGGAGGGCTCGCACACCCACCGAATGGAAGGGAAGGCCCACAGCGAGCAAAGCCCACCCAGGAAATGCACTCGCCAGCAACAACACATTGTTGGTGCTATCTTGCTAACCAACCTTGCCCGTTTGAACATGCAGGCAATCCATCAGCCCAAAGCCCGCATAAATATTTGATTTCAAAGAACATGGTGTATGTGAGTGCATGCGCCTGCAAAAAGCCCTAGGTGCACTTGGCTAGCTTTCCAGCTGGGGAAGTGGATTTGTTTTTAAGCCAAGGAAGATGCCTTCGCTTGGTTCTAAAATTTATATTTTCTGGTCCAGCACCCAACTTCCCTCGGTGGCTTATCTGACACCTCCACCAAGGTTACAAGCCTGTCAGGACTGTGTCTCTTCTTTGCTAATTCTCCCCATCCCTTGACATTCATTCGGAGGCATCCGAGCTGGAGATCTCGGTCAGCCATCATGGTTAATAGCTGCTGTGACGCTTCTGGTCCTCCTTGCGCAATATAAACCAGGACAGGGAAACCTTTTTTGCCCCAAGAACTCCATTTGGTCTTGGATAGCATGTCTAAAGACCTCACTGGAAAGGTCAGAAGAAAAAGTGGCCAAGCTTAGAACCGAAATGTTGAAGAAGAAAAGAAGGTAGTGACACCAGAACATGATAACAGTGAATACGTCAAATGAAAAGCAAGGCTATATAAGGGGAATATTGTTCTTGTGGCAGATGCTTCCGCGAAGATAGAGCAGCACACAAGTGTTTGCTTCACTCCCAATTTACAAAAAGAGGCAACGCTGCAAATTCATTCCCCTTTTTTAAAATCCGAGAACCGAATCGCAACTCTACCAGACCAGGCGAGTCAGATCCAGAACGGCTTAAACCTCCTTTAGAAGCCGAGTGGTGCGCCTTCGCTCCCACCATTGATCTCTGGATTATGCTCACACTCAGCAAATGCATTTCTCAGTAATTGTTTCTTGCTGAAGGAGTGACAGCGATGGTTTCTGTCAAAAGAGCTTCGTGGCAGACGGCTAGGTCTGGAGTGAGATGTTTCTGGCTGGCAGCAAAATCTGACTCTTCGGTCGATCGCATCCACCCACAGAGCGTTACATCGAAGGCTGGATTAAAGCCACAGCGAAGTGATTTTTTTTTTAATCTCTCTGCCCAGCTCAGGACTCCAGGACGGGCAAGCGCAAAAGTTAGCACGCCCAGGGGATGGATTTGTTAGGCAGTGTGAAACCAGCCGTATCGCTCAGCTGCACAGGTCCAGCTGCACGGACCCTTTTCCTTGGGGCGGGGGGAAGTTAAAGCTGTGTCCTGCATGCTGCTGGGAGCCCAAGATGGCCGGGAAGGAAGAGTGTGGGATTCCTTCCGTTGTGAAGGAATGGAAGGAGCTGTGATTTGATGGAGTGAGACCTCCTTGGGTTTTGCAAATTCAGGGTGGATCTCCCTCATGCCCTGCAAACATTCTCTTCTCTTCGATTGGTAACATTCCCTTTATTTTGGTCCTTTTACTTTAGAGCAGTGTTTCTCAACCTTGGCAACTTGAAGATGGGTGGACTTCAACTCCCAGAATTCCCCAGCCAGCCAAGCTGGCTGAGGAATTCTGGGAGTTGAAGTCCACCCATCTTCAAGTTGCCAAGGTTGAGAAACACTGCGTTAAGAGTATTTGGTTCCTGCCTTTTGCTCAAGAAGCCATAGGGGATATCACCCATCGCCCACCTGGTGCCCTCTGGTGGTGTTGGGCTACATCCATAGCTAACCGAGCTACCAGGGCTGATGGGTGCTGTAGTCCCAGGACAGAGGGAAGCAATTGGATCTGGCTGGCCTGCATAGGTGCACAGTCAGGACTTCCTGCTGTGACCCCCCACCTCCCACCCCCAGTGGTCTTGAAGGTAGAGGATGAAAACCTGAAGACAAGAGTTCCCGTGTGAATCGTGTCCTGGAGCTGAGATCTCGGTCCTTTTCTTGATCTTCTTTTCCAAATCCCCCTTGGCTCTTTTCTATCCCTGCTTCTCTTCAACCGCCCCCCAAGTCTCCCTCCTTCCTTCTGCCCCTGGTTTCTCTCCTCTCCCCTCGCGTGGCCGGGGTTTGCTGATTCCCTCGTTCCTCTTCTACTCAATTATCCCCTATTATTTCCACTGCCTGAAGATCTCACAGCTGAAGCATTATTTCTAACCATATTTTGTATTCCTGGTGCATGCTGTAATCTGGTTTGAGTTTTTATTTTCGGCCAAGATGCTGATGCAGCAGCCGTTGCTCTGTTCGTGTTTTCATTCGGTTGGAGTCCTCTCCCCCCCCCCTTTTTTTTTTACACTAGGAACTTGAATTATCTCCTCTTGAACTGAACAGTGAGCTTTCTTTTTAGAGACCATTTCCACATCCTCGACCTCCCCTTTTATTTGTTTTAAGGAATAAAATAAATCCCGTTGATGCTGATGCCAGATTAATGACCTTAGCCCTCTTTCCTTGCAAGATTGTGTTTAAGTGACGGAGAAGGACCAGATTGACCCCAAAGGGTAGGGTAGAACCCCCCCCCCCCCCCCCCCCCCGGTGAGTCAGTTGCAAGTTGCAGAGAATCCTCCAGCTTGGCTTCCTAGCAGGCGTACAAATTCCATCTCAGTGGGTCACACATTGACCAAGGTTGTCTTAACATGCCTTTGTCGGAAAACCTAGGATTTCCCCCCCAAAAATCCATCAGAGGTTTTGAGTTTTCCTTTGGGGTGCTGAAAAAACATCAAGGAAATAGCTAAGTAATGGAATTAAACCCCCATTCCAATACCTTTCCAGTCAATTCATGAGCTTTGTTTTCCCCCAGAAGGGATGATTTTTCTTTCCTATTCAAGCGACCGACCGTACCTATTGCTTTTTCTCTAGCGGAGCAAACTTGGTGCAAAGAAAGTTAAGTCCTGCAATCAAATTTGATTCCTTTCAGTTGCATTTCAGTTAAATCATTAAAAAAAAATCAGTTGGCCCCCATGGGTGTGTTTGTGTTTCAGGCCTCTTGGCTGAAAAAGAAAGGACCTTCTGAAGTGGTGGCATTGCATGCCTGATGCGCTGTGGCGAAATGCTCCTCCCATGAGCCCGGGGAAAGGTCCAGGCATGGCGTGCCGTGTATCTCAGGCCGGGTTCCAAAAGTAGCCAACATTGGTCTGATCCAGTTGAAGCAATAGGTTGCACTGAAAAAAAGAAGATAGTGAAACCTTTGTTCCCTTGAAATGTCTTGCTGTGGTGCCAAAAGGCTTCCTGCTGTCAACTTGAAGTGCCCAGACAGGGATGCAGCTGGGTGGTACAGAGGCGAGACCCCGTAAGTGCAGGCGATATTTCCCCTCCAAAGGGAAGTTAGATCTCTAGGAAGGTCCACCCTTTGCGGGATCAAAGCTCGGGCACTTTTTGCCCTTGGCGTAATGGCCTTTTGCATGCCAGTTCCCATCAGGAGAAGTTGCTTCCATGCGCAGATTAATCACTTTGTCTCCCTGTCCCTTTAATGTGTGACATGCACATGGGAGCGTGCGCACACACATGCGCTCATGTTAGTTGCTTTGGGGGAAGTTAAATGCAAAAGATCCTATAATTCCCTAAGCTAGAAAAATGATGGGGGAGGGGAGGGGAGAAGCAGAGTCTGCATCTCATAGTCCTTCTGCAAACATGCCCACTCTGTGGACAAAAACAGAGGACCAGGGCTGTAGCAAAATGTCCATATAATCCCTTGCTGTAGAGATTCTCCATGCTCCGTGTGCAAATTTTGGGATTACCCTGTGGTCCATGGCACATATTAATGTTTTAGGGGAGGTGTTTCTATGCATAGCTGGGATGTGCTTCCAGATTATTTTGGTTTATTCCTTCAGATTATTCCTTCAACCATGGAAGGAAAGCAAGTGGTGCTGTATTTAATGCATTGTTCATTTGTGTTTTACTCCTAGGGAGATGATAGGCTGCTGGGGTGTTCCAGCTTGAAAGTCTTGGGTACCATATTCCTTCATTTGGCAGTGGGTACTGTATGTGCCTGGGGGGGTGTGGGTGCTGCATTGCTGGGATCCTGCTTTGAAGGGAATGCGTTGGTGTTTTCCTCTTGAGCATGGCTTGGGTGTGTGTAGCTGCACCTAAAGCAGAAATGTGGAAGGTGTTTTGCACTCTCGTCGACGAACCCGTCAACCTTCTGCGCCTCCAAAATAGATACAATCAGGGTTTTAAGGTCACGATGCCAAGCAAGGGCAAAGATGTTTTAAAGAGGAAAAGGCAGCTTGCTGTCTAAGAATCTCTCAGCCTCCTTTTTCCTTTCTAAAAGCCAGGTCCTAGGCCATGTGGATGCAAGAAGAGGCTTTGAAATGCTCCACGGGCCTGGCAGAGTCCTGGTGCCAGGAGAGTTTTGCACTTCGAGAAGATAATTTGATAACATCACACCATCTCTTTAAATCGTAGATTTCAGCTCTTCTTGATGCACGTGTTCGGAATCTAAAGCACAAAAGGGATGCTCTGGGGTGTAAATGAAGTCTAACCCAAGAAGCCTCTTAAATTCTTTTTTTCCCCCTTGTCTAGTTTCTTCAACTTTTAATAGTTAGTAAATAGTGTGGAAAGCCAACCTTACAAAGAGAACAACTGAGAGAACAAGCATGGTTGCTTTTGCTCCATCGCTGGTTAAGGGAAACCCGTGTTACCTGTGATGCTCTTTCGTGCTAATTAAATTTGTTACTGTCGCCAAGTTAGCCATGTGCCCCATCCTCAGAAGCAGCAATTCTCCTTTTGTCTCAGCTTCCAGTCTGGCTGTTGCCTCCTGATTTTCTGTTAATTCCAGGTCCATTTTCTTCATTTAGGCTGGCAGAACCAAATTGCAAGAGGATGGAAAAATAATTGCTCTCTGGACCACGAGTGAAACTTATGAGCATTCCAGTCAGTGGAGGGAGGGCTGTCTTTTGTCCCCCACAGTGGATAAAATCTCTACCAGCAAAAGCCTTTTTGAAGAATGATCTGAAGATAGATAGCGTTGTTTTGGCTGCCAGTTTTCTTCCTGGTTCGGTCTCTGCTCATCATCCGTGCAGTATTTCTAATTACAGTAGGTTTTTATGTTTAGGGGAAGGAATCTGAATGCTTTTGATTTCTTCAGCCAAAGAAGGCAGTTTTTTTCTGTCCTTTCCCTGAATTTCATCTCGGTGGCCGCTCAAAGATGCAGAGTCGCCAGTGAGAGATGCCCAGGGATCTCCTTCATCTTCCAAAAAGAAAAACAGACCATAAAAAGGGTGGAGCGTCGGTTTATTCCATTCCTCCTCCCTCCATGGAATTTCTCCCCCGCATCTGCAAGGGAATTCAAATGTATTGACGCCCTGTTCAGTGATTATAAGCAGCACAGAAGGCATTACGCAAACGAGACGCGTTTAGATGTAGAAGGTGCCTTATCTCAAGTCAGATCTTTGATTCTTTGGCTACGGTTGGATATAAAAAAGGCAAGGTAGGAAGTTGAGTGCAATTTAACCACGCAGGGTGGTACTATGTACAATTGTGCCAAAAGCAGCTTCCAGAGAGAGCGTGTCAGGGAGAAGGCATTTAACTCTTCCTGACCCTACATGGGTCCTACCAAAGGCAACCTCTCCGAGGAGACCTCCGTCCTCCTGGGGAAGCCAAAACCAGGGGCAGGAATGGAGGTTGGAAGCCACCGGGAGGCAGAAAAAGATACAAAGAAGTGGCTTCGGATCTTCTTTACAGCAGTTATAAGAACAATTGTGAATTTACCTCTTTCTCTAAAGTTGCAGCATGTCTCTCTTCTTTCCATAATCTATCCTGTCTAATCCTCAAAACCATAAGCCATAAATTCATTTTTCCTGTTTCACGCAAGAAGTCCATCAGGGGTTTCCAGTCAGCAATAAACGGGGATATTGTCTTTTCTCTGATCAAAGAAGTCAATTAGGCCATCTCAGCGAGTTCCATCATCTTCACCAACCGTTCCTCCATTGTGGGTAGTACCGAATCTTTCCATCTTGACTTGTTTCCAACCGTTTCTCCATCAGTCCCAAAAGAAAGACCCCTTCCTTCCTTCCTTCCTTCCTTCCTTCCTTCCTTCCTTCCTTCCTTCCTTCCTTCCTTCCTTCCTTCTTTCTCCTCCTCCTCCTCCTCCTCCTCCTCCTCCTCCTCCTCCTCCTCCTCCTCCTCCTCCTCCTCCTCCGTTTATTAATTGCTACAGAACATGAATCAACGCTGACCTCACAGCAGTTTGGAGTCGAAGAGGAAAAAAGAAAGGGCATCAGCTTGAACTTCAGTGAGCAAAACGCTGTTGTTTCGAAAATATAAAACACAGGCAAATCTCCTAGAAAAGATGAAGATGTTGGAGTGATGTAGGTCAGGCAGCACTTAAACTTATAATGTGAAATTTATGAACTAGATTTTTTTAAAGAAGGAAAGAATAAATATTAACAGTTTTCAGAGTATCCCAACATAAAGCAGAATGTGCAAGGGCAAGAAAAAATGAGAACCAAAGAGAATTCAAGAAAAACTCTTTCTATTTCTTTGCCTTTCATAAAGCATCAGACGCTGTGAGAGCGAAGTGAACTGGGGAAAATGGGACCACTGACGAAGAGGAGGAGGGGTTTCTTGGACGCGTCCATGGCTCCTTCCAACTCTGGTTGTGCCGTTGCAGACTCGGAAAAGGCTTGCAAAAATACTTTTCTTTTTAACCAACCAATTAAAGCAGCTCTAATATGTTTTGAGCATGCTCCATCGTCTTGAGCAGTGTTTCTCAACTTGAAGATGTGTGGACTTCAACTCCCAGAATTCCCCAGCCAGCCAGCATACTGCTGCTGCTGCTCCTCGTCCTAGTCCCCCCTCCCCCCTTCCCTCTTTCTTCCTCTTCCTCCTCCCTTCCCTCTGTCTTCCTCTTCCTCTTCCTCCTCCCTTCCCTCTTTCTTCCTCTTCCTCCTCCTCCTCCTTTCTTCCCTCTTTCTTCTCCTCCCCGTCCTCCCCCCTTCCCTCTTTCTTCCTCTTCCTCCTCCCTTCCCTCTGTCTTCCTCTTCCTCCTCCTCCTCCTTTCTTCCCTCTTTCTTCTCCTCCTCCTCCTCCCCCCTTCCCTCTTTCTTCTCCTCTTCCTCCTCCCTTCCCTCTTTCCTCCTCCTCCCTTCCTCCCCCCTCCCCCCTCCTCCCCGTTTTCTGCCTTTCTGGCGGTGGCAGCAGGTGGGACAAGATGGAGGACCAGGACTGGCATCTTGTGCATCTTGCCCCATGAAGACCCTGTGTTTGGTCCCGATTTGACAGATGCCGGAGACTTTCATGTCCCAAGTGATACCCCCCAGGAAGGAAGAGGCCCGGCACCTTTGGAGAGCTGGTTTCGTCTCCCCAGGGGTTCAAACAGCCCAGGGCTAGTTCAGCATCCAAGGTTCTCATTATGCAGCCTCTCCTCAGAATCATCTCCACGGGGAGCCGGTAAACAAGCCTTGAGTTACGAACAAGGACACCCCCCTTGCCCTTGTTGCTCCTTCCTTTCTTGATCCAGGGAGAATTCCCGATATTCCCAGGCTCTCATTAAGAGATTCCTCAACCTCCGCCTTCCAAGCCTCCTGAGCGAGCCCTGAACGTGAGAGGTGGAGGGAGGCGTGGCTTCTGCCAAAAAAGCAGAAGAAAGGACTGGCTGCAATCCTGTGTGTTTTAGGAAAGCTCTGCCTCGGTGGGTGTTGCTTTAAGGAATATAGAGGTCAGGAAAGGGGCTTCGAAAATGTGTTTCCTAAGAGAAAGGAGCATGAACGTGCAGATAAGGGCTTGTACAGTTCCCTGTTCCTCCAGGTGTGCTGCTTCCCTCTCTGCTGGATGGGGCCAGGCTGGTCTGTGTGTGGCTTGGCGCAGCCCTTGTCCTCTCTCTGCCCCGGAGGTCACAGTGCGCTGGGGCAGGTTATGGCCGCCCAGTGGTGGTGGGACTTCAGAAGGTCTTGCTCTTCAGCTGTCGCCTCTGAAGGCCGCACCCTCCCCAGAGGATAAATGAGGCAGAGTTTGTTCTCATTCCCGGAGCATGTTCTGAAACAAAGCCCTCTGCATTGGACGGCAGCTCTGCAAAAACGCATCTGTCGGAGCCAGCCGAAAGTGATTACCCGGGAAGAGCTAATTGAAGGTCTGATGGGGCCTGTCCCGAAGCCTCAGTCATGCTTGGGGTTACACCCAATGTTCTCGTCTCCAGAGAAAACACACAGGGCTTCTTCTATCAGCTCGTCTTTCTTCTCTGCTTGACGTTGGCTCACGCTGGACTGCACCAGCAACATCGGCACCAGAATTCAGAGACAGCCGAGATGCTGCTCTTACTACATTTAGCGGCAACGTGGACCACAGCCATGAAACCGTAGCGCATTGTGTGGCACAATGGGGCCCTTCCTTTGTGGCACCCCTGATCTCCCTTCCAGTCTGTTTCTTATCTTTACGACACAGTTCCTGGTCTCTGCATCTTCCCGCTGAGCACACTCTCCTCTGGGGCGGGGGGGGGGGGCAGGCTCAGGAAGGGCTTTTCTGAAGATGACGTGAACTCTACGCCCACCAGCCATTCTGGCACAAAATGTTGTCCAGGTTATGAATGGAAACCAGCTGAGGACAGCAGCTTCTGGTTCAAACCTGCCGTGAGCTCATCAGTGCTACAGAATCCCTCTCCAGTTTGGCCCAGTGATCTTCTTGCTTGGTGGGCCATGAGCCCATCTCGACAGAAGGGCTAAAAGACTACATACAGTAATATCCCCTGGTCTTATGGATGAAGGCTGTTTAGATGCCCTGTTACATTGCTTCATCTCAAGCTTCTGCGTTTCAGACCCTGCTTGTTTGGCTGCTTGAGGCCGCCCTAGATCGCTGCTCCTGGATCCTACCCTGATGGTACCACCACCGAAGGCTTCTTCCTCAAGGAAGGACTTTTCCAGAGCACTTCAATTGTACAGCATGTACTTCCTCAGACTTCTGTGCTCCAGATGTTTTGGACTTCAGTTCCCATAACCCCTAGTTAGCGTGGTCTGATCCAGCTATAATTGATTTGATGGCACTAGCATTTTGCATTCAGACTGCATCCACTGCTCTGCATAAAGGAACAATGGCTGCTCAAGAGAGCTGCCCATGCCTCATGCCTTAGGCCTGGCCTGGATCTCAGATGACAAACAAACACAAGAGTCTCACTGATTCATTATGTGCCATCAAGTCGGTGTCACCTCATAGCAACCCCATAGATAATAGACCTTCTCCATAACCTGGTCTTTCGGGTCTTCCAACAGTGCACCCACCACCCCTATAACTGAGTCCCTCCCCCTTGCTGCTGGTCATCCTCATCTTCTCTTTCCTTCCACCTTTCCCAGCATTAGCGCCTTCTCCAGAGAGCTGGGTCTTCGCACAATGCGTCTGAAGTAGATAATTTGAGCCTGGTCCTTGGTGCCTCGAGGGAGAACTCTGGGTTGATGTGTTGGATGACCCATCGGTTTGCTTTCTTGGCTGTCCATGGCCTTCTCAGGCATCTTCTCCAACACCAGAGTTCAAAAGCACGAACCCTCTTCCTATCCTGCTTCTTCAAAGCCCAAGGAGTGACACTAATGTGTGATTAGTTTACTAATCCCTTTGTCTGAGAGAGATCAGCCATAAGGCCTCTATAACAGTTGTCCCCACGGACAGTTATGGGTGCCGTAAAATCAGCACACGTAACACCTCTGCTGCGCGAGCTGCATTGGGTACCAGTTTGCTTCCGGGTCCAATTCAAGGTGTTGGTTATCACCTTTAAAGCCCTACATGGCATGGGGCCAGGCTACCTGAGGGACCGTCTCATCCCCGTTACATCGAACCGTCCCACTCGGTCATGCAGAGGGGGCATGCTGCGGACCCCATCAGCAAAGGAATTCCATCTAGCGGGGTCCGGGAGGCGGGCCTTCTCTGCAGTGGCACCCGCCCTTTGGAACATCTTGCCCCCGGAGCTGAGGCGGGTTTCCTCACTCTCGGCCTTCCGGAAAAATTTGAAGACCTGGTTCTGCCACCTTGCCTGGGACGGGAACGCCAACAGTTCCTCCTGGGGGTGGCTGGTGCCATAACGCCCTCCCTGTTATTAAGATCTATTGCCCTTGGGTTTTATATTTATTCTATTCTATCGATATTGTAATTTTATATTTATATTTTTAATATTTGCTTTTATTGTAGTCCCCCGCTTGGGGGAGATGGGTGGTGATATAAATTTAAATGATAGATAGATAAATAACCCGGGGCAAACCCAGTCTCATTAAGGCTGAGGAAGTGCTGGCCCTCATGGTGTTGGCTTGTGCTGCTCTTTCCTTACTTCTGTGTAGCTGCACGTTCCCTCACTGGCTTTTACTCTAGGGATTGCCGGGGACTTTTCACTGGCTGGTCTGCTGCCAACGCATTCACTTACTTATTTCAAGACTCTTCAGTCGGCTCTTCAGCTGAAGAAAGAAAAAACGAAAACCAAGCAGGTCTTGGAGGAGAGCAATAACAAGCAAGGCCACCTCTGCCCTCCGGCTGGCGATCCAAAGGACGAACTGAAGGGATGAGGAGGGGAGACGTAAGACGGGGGGCTTGAAGGGGACCAGATGCCCCTTCTACTTTGGCTCTTGGCTCAGGCAGACAACTCTTCTCTTCTTTTCCTCTTTCCCTTCAGTGGGAGGGGTGTGTGTGTGTATGGGGGGGCGGGTTAATCAGAATGACACTCTTGTTGGCCAGAGAAACTTTTCAGGCAAAGTTCTGAGGATCGGCTGCCCATCTCAATGGAAACCTTGTCCTTGTTTTCCCTGCAGGAGATTTGGTCAGGCCGCTGCTGGTAGGACAGGAAAGCCGCTTTTGTGAAAGCTCCGATCACATTTTGTTCCCATCCTTGTTCTCCGGCTAAACTTTGACAAGTCCTATCCCAGCAGGCATTCCTGGGCCTTTAACAGCAATTTGGCAGGAGGGAAGCGTGTCTTCCTCCCCCTAAGACTGAGGCCAAGAGAAGCTGGGCCGCCGGCCCCCCCGCCCCACCCGGCCACTGCGCAGATGTTTAAAGGACTGCGCAGAGCTGCCTGCAGACGGAAGGGGGGGAGGAGAGGGGGGGAAGGAAGCACCCCCAGAGTTGGGGTCTCTTCCCCCCACTCTCAGCCCACCCACCCCCTCTGCATTTCAAAGGGGCAGTTGGAGAAATCCAACTCCAGTATAACCATTTGCTTTTCCCAGGTCTCTGGAGCCCTTGGTTAGTCTGCTTCTCCCTCCCTCCTAAAGCAGGGCAGTCCCCTTGGATGAAGGGCCTTGCCAGGATTGTTCCCTCCGCTCCTATTGACACTGGCGTTAGGGTCTGGCATTGCCAGGGGGCTGCAGTTCTTCTTTCCTGCTCTTGGAAATTTCTTCCATTCCTTGTCCTCGTGTCCTTCCGTAACACAATGGCTCCCAAGCACTTTCCCCCCATCCAGGTTTGCTGGTTTGTTCTAACCAGAATTTATTGGGGCTGAAAGCCAGGCCCACTCACCTACATCCTGCCAGTAATGAAACAATTACAGGAGGATTAGAAGCAAATCAGGTCATAATGGGAGCGCATGAAAACAAGGCGGAGGGCTGCTTAAAAGGCTCAGTGGCTTTGAGGGTGATGATTGCAGGGTCTTCTCTCTGCGGGTGCAGGATCCGGTGGGAGCAAGACAGGCCGCTAGCAAGGCCTTTTTCCAAGCCACAGACCACAGGAGTTGTGTCAGATTAACCCCAATCCCAATATCACACCATGGTGTTGATTAGCCATGAAATAGCTCTGGATTTTAACCTTTGAAGCTGGAGAGGAAGAGAAGAAAAATCCATCTTCTGAAAATCAGCCCATAGCTGCTAGAGGAAAACCGTGTCTCGGGGTGTGCAAACCGTGGGCTTTCTGTTTTATGGATTGATTTGAACAGCTTCTATGGACACCCAACTTGCAATTGTGACTTGAGGCAGCCAACGTGGTCAACAACAGAGGAAATAGATAGATAGACAGATGATAGATAGATAGATAGATAGATAGATAGATAGATAGATAGATAGCCAGCCGACCAAAAGCAAAAGACACGGTACAGCTGCGGCCAAACCACCTAATCCCAACCCATTACAAGTACCTGGGGGAAGAGCCTTATGGAAGGCCAACAAATTCAGGGCCATCCAAATTGAGGAGCGGGGAGGCAGTTCCATGGGGCAGATAGATGGAAAGGCCTTTTCCATCTAATTCCCTCTCTTGAGAATCTCTTTGTAGCATTTTCTCACTTCGATCCCTACTCAAGCCACCATAGCTTTGCCAAACAACGGTTACCTTTCCAAGAGGCATCTTCTGTTCCTTTTGAAGTATCTCAACGTTCATCCATTCCCATGCAACTGTCAAGGCCGGAGAAAGATGGGTTGAATCCAGTGTCTTTCTGTTTAAATTTTTAAATGTTTTTATTTTAATTTGGGAGACTTAGTGAGACATATTGGACAGTTCATGCCCCATGTTCCAAGCCTGGGAGCTGAATTTAACAGGTAGGTAGGGGAGTAGATATAAAGAAATGGGACCTGCAATTAAGTATTACAGTTGGACAGTTCCACAACGGGCCAGTCATCCATTCTATGGAGTCCTTGGTGCTGTCTGAACCTTCTTGTTTTCAGTGCAACTTCGCACTGAAGATGTTGCCTAGTCTGGCAATGAAACGTCTGCAAGAAAACAATAACGCTCAAAGAGCACCAAGGACTCCACAGGTCAACCCTGAGCTACAAATATTCTCTTCGATTGGTAGTCATCCGTTCTTCACTTACGCTCCAGTCCATGTGTCCTGCGAGAGTCAGATACTGGAGTGTTCCTTGGGCATGGAGCACATTCAACATTGCGTGGGCTGTTTTAGGGAATATTTTTCCCTTAAGAGCCCCTCCCCCCTTAAACTTACTGATTTATTCTTTTTATGTGTGGGTGGTACCGTTTTTTCTCCATAAGGAACCAAGTTTGCAGAAAGAGCTTGTTATTATAGAAAATAGATATATTTGGAATCTGCTGGGTTTGCCAGGATAATATGCTACACCTCTTGAGCTGAAGCAGGATGAGGACAGGAACTTTATTTTAACAGTGCCCATCATCTTGCAAATGCTGGGGTACGTTGCCTTGCTAAAGATTCATCATTTCTAAATTATCTGATCTGCGGGAAGAAAAGGGGAGGAAACATGGATGCTCCTGGCTAAATAAGCTTCGTTTTGCTCATCTTAACCTTCTGTGACTTGGCAATTAGCAGAGACTAAATATTTTGACATGTTTCATAAGCCAGGAAGAGCCATCTGAAATTGGTGAACGGAAGGCCCACAAGTGGAAAATGCTGATTGGGTTATGAGAGTTTGGGTATGGAAGATGTTGCTGCTGAAAAGAGGGAAAGAGAGCAATTTGCTTAGATGGGGTCAGTTATAAAATAATGCAAAAGTATCGCTAGTCTTTCTATTGTGGATTACAGTTAGTCCTCGCTTGACAACCGTTCGTTTAGTGATGGTTTGGACTTACGATAGGGCTGGAAAAAACGACTTATGGCCGGTCCTCACACTTATGACCGTCACAGCATCCCCACAGTCACATGATCACAATTTGGGCACTTGGCAACCGGTTTGCATTTACGACCATCGCAGCGTCCCGCAGTCACATGATCCCCGTCTTCTACCTTCCCGGCCGGCTTCTGGCAAGCAAAATAAATGGGGAACCACGTCTCTTCGTCCATGCTTTGGCATCAATGTTGGACGACTGGAGCTGGTTATTGCATGACTGGTTGACGATGGCCCCATTTGCAGCTAAGTAACTCTCTTGGGGTGGTTCTTTTTCAGACTTTAGGACACCACAGAGGGAGCTGGCTCCGGTCTGGTCTTCCTCTACTCGACCGAGCAAAAAGGCAGGCATCCGTTTTCCCTTTTGAATTCTCTTATTGAGAACACGATAACAATTAGCATCCCCGAGTTTCCCCTTGAGTTAATTAGCATGGCAGAGTTTTAACGGAAAGGTCACTTCGTTTCTTGCCTCATCAGTCAAGCCCTCCGAGCAGCCTGGAACCAAGGCCCCTCTCTTGTGGAGGCAAGGCACTGAGGAGTATTGAGGAGAAAGTGGTGGTTTCTCTTGGAACGGTGTTAGAAATGAGAAAAAATGGGCTTCATGGATCACGGAGAAAGCGGTTGGTTCAGCAGTAGTGAAGCTCAGGCGGAGAGCTGAGGCAGGGGCGTGCGTGGACTTCCTTCCACCTCCTACTCACCAGGCATGGTGAGTTGGCCTGAAATTTGCAAGTTCCCTTGCCTCTGTGGTCCTGGAGCTGTTGAAGAGATGGGTTGGGATCTCGGACGGCGGGTGAGCTCCGATAGCTCTCAGAGTTCCTGGAACGTGGAGTCTGCTGGAGGGTTTTGTTCCCATCTGAGGAGGTCCCAGATTATAGGTGTAAGGCTGAGTTGAACCCGTGCGACTTTTAATTTCTAAACCATCCTGAGGATCCTCTGTAAGGCACGGGGGCAAAAGGACTCCGTTTCCTTTGGAAACAGTGTGCTTCAAGGCTACCGCCCAGACAGCCGAATGGGCTTCTCTAGCAGGCCTCTGCAACTTTTTCTAGCATTGTTGGTGGAGCTTCAATCGCACCGTTGTGGCCCCCATCTTGGCTGTTTTGACCATAATGTGCAGGCGCTTCTGCCTCCTCTGCTGGGTGGGACCCGTTAGAGCAGTGTTTCTCAACCTCAGCCACTTTCAGATGGGTGGACTTCAACTCCCAGAATTCCCTAGCCAGCCATGCTAGTTGAAGTCCACCCACCTGAAAGTGGCTGAGGTTGAGAAACTGAGTTAGAGTGAAGCAGCTCGGCCAACCTAGTTTCTGTCACATATGTGGGACTTTAATTTCCAAAATTCCCCCAAAGGATACAATAGCTGGGGATTATGGGAGTGGCCATCCAGAAATTCCCCAGTTTATAAGACCTGCGCTGAGGAGGGGGAATATAGCAGTGGTTCTCGTATTAAAACTTGTCAATGATGTTTAATTTGTTGTTTTTAACAGATATAGAGAGAGAGGAAGCAATGATTTTGTGATCTCCCCGTTTTTTAAAAAATAGTATGGAAACATATTCCAGGCATGTCAAACACTTGTCAGTTTAATGTAGTTTAGGCTCTGTAGCAAACAGTCATTCATTCTGTTTTGTTGAGTTTGAATTAGTTTTCCCCTTGGGGTACTTTTTTTTTACATTTTTTCTCAAATAAGTGCTGATTTTTTTTTTTAAACAATGCTCTTCAGGGAATTCTACTCCAGAAGATTTTTTTTTCAGGGAAGAGCAATTTGCAGAAATTGAAATCCATTTTTTTGCATATATGGAGGGGGTGGGGGGGTATGCAATGCATCACTTTTTTCCTTTCCCCTCTCTGCTTTGCCTTCCTTTCAGTTTATTCACATATGACCCAAACCATAAGCTCTTCCCTGGGAGAATGAGCAAGAAGTTAAAACTTCATGAGCTTCTGAAAAATTTAGAAGGGAAGTAATCTCTAATGCCTTAAGTGCTGCCAGTTGAAAGGGCTTTCTGAAACAGTCTGCAGAATCAGACGCAAACGTACTGCCACATGGCAGGCAAAAATAGGAATTGTACAAAGAAATAGCTCCTGCGTGTTTTTTTTTAAAGAAAAAGCTTTGAAGGATTACAAATTTACAGCATCAGAAGGAATCTGGTAGCACTTTTTCAGTCTTAATAAAATTTAGGAAAGGGCATATGCTTTTGTGAGGCAGGTAAAGTGTCTGAAGATCCCCGGTTCTGTCATTTGAACTCCCATCCCATCCCACCGCCTCTCCCCTCTTTTATTAAAGGACTTTCCCAAACATTTGAATAATGGCATATAATTATAGCATGATCATACAGCTTTAATTTGTAATTACACATCATTGTGAGCTTAAACTGCCAAGTTGTAAAGGCGGAGTATAATTTAAATTTATCCATTTTTCCCTTTATTTCTAGTCTGCTCCAGAGTGACTAATTATCCATTTACAGGAGCACTTGGAGGCCCTGGCAAGATCCAGCCAACCTCCCGGCAGTGGCAGTCCTTTCTTTGCGGTTTGAGGAGGGAGAAGAGGAAGTGCTGAGCTATTTTCATGTTGTAGGTTTTGATTTTTGGAGAAGAGAGGAGAGGGGAGGAGGAGGAGAAGGAGAAGATATATGGGAAGGAGGAGGAGGGGTATGGGAAGGAGGAGAAGAAGGAGAAGACATATGGGAAGGAGGAGGAGGGGTATGGGAAGGAGGAGAAGAAGGAGAAGACATATGGGAAGGAGGAGGAGAAGAAGGAGAAGACATATGGGAAGGAGGAGGAGGGGTATGGGAAGGAGGAGAAGAAGGAGAAGACATATGGGAAGGAGGAGGAGGGGTATGGGAAGGAGGAGAAGAAGGAGAAGACATATGGGAAGGAGGAGGAGGGGTATGGGAAGGAGGAGAAGAAGGAGAAGACATATGGGAAGGAGGAGGAGGGGTATGGGAAGGAGGAGAAGAAGGAGAAGACATATGGGAAGGAGGAGGAGGGGTATGGGAAGGAGGAGAAGAAGGAGAAGACATATGGGAAGGAGGAGGAGGGGTATGGGAAGGAGGAGAAGAAGGAGAAGACATATGGGAAGGAGGAGGAGGGGTATGGGAAGGAGGAGAAGAAGGAGAAGACATATGGGAAGGAGGAGGAGGAGAAGGAGAAGACATATGGGAAGGAGAAGAAGGGGTATGGGGAGGAGGAGAAGAAGGAGAAGACATATGGGAAGGAGGAGGAGGAGAAGGAGAAGACATATGGGAAGGAGGAGGAGGGGTATGGGAAGGAGGAGAAGAAGGAGAAGACATATGGGAAGGAGGAGGAGGAGAAGGAGAAGACATATGGGAAGGAGAAGAAGGGGTATGGGGAGGAGGAGAAGAAGGAGAAGACATATGGGAAGGAGAAGAAGGGGTATGGGGAGGAGGAGGAGAAGAAGGAGAAGGAGTAGGAGAAGACTTGGGAAGGAGAAGAAGAAGGGGTATGAGAAGGAGGAGAAGAAGGAGAAGAAGGAGAAGGAGTAGGAGAAGACATATGGGAAGGAGAAGAAGGAGGAGAAGGAGAAGACTTGGGAAGGAGGAGGAGAAGGGGTATGGGGAGGAGGAGGAGAAGGAGAAGGGGAAGAAGGAGAAGGAGTAGGATAAGACATGGGAAGGAGAAGAAGAAGGGGTATGGGGAGGAGGAGGAGAAGAAGGAGAAGGAGTAGGAGAAGACATATGGGAAGGAGGAGGAGAAGGAGAAGGGGAAGAGACTGAAGGGGAAGGGAGGGAGGGAGAGATAATGGCTGTAGGTACTGAGGAGTAAGCTGTCTGATTACAGTAAACAACAATAAATATTTTAGTGGCATTTCTACACATCTGTAATTGCAAGAAGAGCTAGAAAGTGCAAATTAAGCTACTTAGGATCCAGTTTTTCAAAAAGTGGAATTTCAACAAGGACATTTTAAAGAACTGGGTATCCAACCTAAGTTGGAGGGAATCCACTGAAGAATCAGAAAATGGAATGGAGAAAATGAGTACATCTTTGACCCAAGTCTAGAATCCGTTGTAAAGGATGGCATGAAGAACATTTTTTTACCAGTTTCTTGAAGACTAGGTTGAACCTCCTGGGGAAGGTTGTCCAAAGAGGCACTTAAAGCAGAATTTAAGAGAAAAGGGGAGAAGTAGAGGAGCGCCAGTTTGGTCTAGTGGTTAAGGTGCTGGGCTAGAAACCAGGAGTCTGTGAGTTCTAGTCCCACCTTAGGCATGAAAGCCGGCTGGGTGACCTGGGGCCAGTCGCTCTCTCTCAGCCCTAGGAAGGAGCCAATGGCAAACCAGGAGACGGAGAGTTCTAGTCCCACCTTAGGCATGAAAGCTGCCTGGGTGACCTCAGGCCAGTCACTCTCCCTCAGCCCTGGGAAGGAGCCAATGGCAAACCAGGAGACTGAGAATTCTAGTCCCGCCTTAGGCACGAAAACCGGCTGGGTGACCTGGGGCCAGTCGCTCTCTCTCAGCCCTAGGAAGGAGCCAATGGCAAACCAGGAGACGGAGAGTTCTAGTCCCACCTTAGGCATGAAAGCTGCCTGGGTGACCTCAGGCCAGTCACTCTCCCTCAGCCCTGGGAAGGAGCCAATGGCAAACCAGGAGACTGAGAATTCTAGTCCCACCTTAGGCATGAAAGCCGGCTGGGTGACCTGGGGCCAGTCGCTCTCTCTCAGCCCTAGGAAGGAGCCAATGGCAAACCAGGAGACGGAGAGTTCTAGTCCCACCTTAGGCATGAAAGCTGCCTGGGTGACCTCAGGCCAGTCACTCTCCCTCAGCCCTGGGAAGGAGCCAATGGCAAACCAGGAGACTGAGAATTCTAGTCCCGCCTTAGGCACGAAAACCGGCTGGGTGACCTTGGGCCAGTCCCTGTCTCTCAGCCCAACTCACCTCACAGGGTTGTTGTGGGGAAAATAGGAGGAGGAAGGAGTATTAGGCATGTTCCCCGCCTTGAGTTATTTGTAAAAATAATAAAGGCAGATAATAAATAAATAAATAAATAAATAAATAAATAAATAAATAAATAAATAAATAGTGATTCAAGCAAAAGGGGGTCCATTGTTCTCAATGCTAGCTTTGACCCTTCATGGTTTCCTGGAGTTGGCGTTGCCCCAAAAACCATTGGAGAACTACAACAAGAAAACGGGGTAGACATCTCCAGTTATGGAACATCTCCGTATGTTGCATTGCTTGGAAATCCCAAGACTGGCCTGTAGCCTTTCATGCCCTTCTCCTTGCTTCTGAGCAGCAGAAACATGTCCCACAACAGCATGTTGCACAAAATGGTTGTGTTCTGTGTGAACAAGTCTGTATTTTGTTTTCTGGACTTGAAAAGCCTGGCTGGCGTTTTTGAAGTTGGTTAGGAAGTGACTTCTGGTGTTGTGGAAAAGATTGGGGTTATCGGTTGCAGGTGATAGACTTTCTGATCAAAACAAATCGCTGTAGCTCAAAAAAACAAACACACACACAAACAAAAGGAAAAATTCACATCCTCTCCCGCCTACAAGAGAGGATGTGGATCTGTAAGAAGTGAATTGCCGGCAGATTTCTTAAAGAGTAGTAACATCAGACGGGAACAGCCAAGAATCTGACTGTGCAATAATTACAGCATCGAAATATTCATTCAGGGAAACTGCAGCCACATTATTGTTTGATGTTTTCATGACATTTCCTCCTCCTTTTGCTCAAAAACCCGCTCTGTTGATGTTCAGAAACCCAGGTGAATGAGCAAGACCGTTGTGGGTAACAGCTTGATAAGGATTGGCGATCTAGGGTTGTAGAAATCACTCGAGTCCACAACATAGTCCTGAAAATAACACCGTGAACTGTAATATTACGTTGTGTGCACACCGTGCGGATTACTTTCAAGCAACTCTCCCAGTTTGGGATTCCTGACATGCTGGTTGGCTGATCATACTGGGCAAGGTGGCACAGGGGCCAGAAGCACCGATGTGTTCTGTAGGCATGAGAAATAGCATGGCTGGATTGGCCTCATGCTTCTGGTTTGTAACTCAGTAGTCAGTCAGCCTAAGAATATCTCTGAATATTTTTGATAATTATCTCATAGGCCCTTAGAGCAGTGTTTCTCAACCTTGGCCACTCTAAGACGTGTGGACTTCAACTCCCAGAATTCCCCAGCCAGCACGTGCTGGCTGGGGAATTCTGGGAGTTGAAGTCCACACGTCTTAGAGTGGCCAAGGTTGAGAAACACTGCCTCAGGTAAGAATATTAAGCAAGGCGGCATGAGAGGTACTTCACCGTTTGAGCAAGGACCACCTAAGCAAAACAGGGCTTACTTCAGAAGAAACTTGCATAGAAAAACAAATCAGTTTTTAAAAGCTTGTAAAACAAAAGCTGGTGGCTGTTGGGCCACGCAGCATTTTGCCATGTGCTGAAATAAATGCCCCTCCCTGTTTGACTGGCAGAATCACCCATTAATTGAAAACAAAGCCTCTTCGGAAGATTGGGGACCGGGTGGCATAAAATAATGTTTCTCAGATGATCATCCTGGTAGGAAGCTCTGGAGAACTACGCAGTAGCATTTCCCGCATCCCTGATGATTTGCTGGTCCCCATGCCCAAGAAGGAAACCACAAGGATAAATCCAAAGATGATTTATTGGCTGACTTGAAGGGCTTAATGTAAAAAATCTGGGAACTGGGCCCATTGTCCGTCCTCCTGAATGGAAAATTAATTCATATTTGGGAATTGGCTACGGTTCGCTTTCAAAAGCTCATGGGCCGAATTTCCAAAATTCCTTTCAACCACTTTAAAAAAGACGTTATAATTGGTTTTTTAAAAATTAAGAGAGTCGGTTTCTAACTTCGAAAGAACACACAACACACACACATATACACAAATATTGCAGCTGCATTATTATTTATGTTAAGTGTGTATTTTATTTTTTATACGGCTCTTGCTTGAGAATCCAGACTGGTGTTACTGCACACCCATTCTCTTTGGCTTAAATGCATCCATATGCCTTAAGAAAAAAATGAAAACTCCTAAACATATGTTATCTCCAGCACATTGTACTGACTCTATTCCCTACCCAGCCCAGTCATCAAGAATGGACATACTCAGTTCTGGTTATTTGCTTTTAATGAGCCTGGGCTGTAGCTCGTAGTGAATGAATTGTAATTTCCTATTCGCTCTGAATCCATTCATTCCTTCTGAATGAAACCTCTTTACGTTAGTGAAACCAAATGTGTGTGTGGTGATGGTGGGGAGGCTGATTTTCCGAGGGAAAAAGGAAGATTTGTAATTCATAGCATAATCGGGGTTCTCTCTATGGAAGCAATCAAGTTTTTTCAACCGTTCTTTGACATGTTAAAAATCAGAAGATGGGACATATTGGCTTATGAGATTTATCATAATGCTTATCAGATGCTTCTTCCGACCTCCCAAATTTTTAACTGGAGCTTTTCCCAGGGCCAGGAGTCACTGATTAAGAATCTGCTTTGGGTAAAGATGGGCCAGTTCATTCCTTGGCATCTCTAGTTAATATTCAAAAATCCCTGTGCCTTGGCTGATTTTGAAAAGCTAAGCAGGGTTCGACCTGGCTGGTGGGTGGCTGGGAGATGCCAGAACTGCAGGCCAGAACGAGAAGTCAAAGGACATCCCCATCCCGTAAGAAGCCCGCTGCCCCAAACTTCTGGAATCTGGCAGGGTCCTCTCCACTTATCCACTGAGATCCCACTTCAGGAGTCTATTGTGGTTCGATTAGTTTTAAAAGGGCTACTCAATTTATCCTTGGTGGACCGCCTCTAAGGCTAATGAGAGTATCTTGGGTCTTTGCTAATGAAGCTTCCTTTCCTCTTCCTCCTAGGCATTTCGGTAACGAAGAAGACGCACACATGTAAGTAAGCCTCTCCTTCTGATTGTATTGGCTTTTCTGTGTACGCCGCTACGGCTCAGTTGGGTTGGATCCCCCTGTAATCAATAAGTGGATGGGAGGCTGAATGGGGAAAGGGATACAGCTATTGTTTTAAAATCAATTCGTTTCAGAGTGGACCACAAGCTTGCAATAAATGGATGGATGGATGGATGGATGGATGGATGGATGGATGGATGGATGGAGATGTGTAGGAGCTGTGGCAGACGAAGGCCTTGGTGAAATATTCTCTCTTAAACAGAATTTCATCTTGATCGGTGGGGGCTGATAAGAGGGGAATGCAGAGGCAGGGAATTTTAAGGAATCCAAAGAGCTATTTAGGAACTAAGCTGAGCTGGATAAATGCTTCCCCAAATGAGGGGAAGCATTTCTTTAAAAAAAAACTCTGCTTCTGGATTCATATCCCATTGTTAATATCGGCTGTATCTTCATCCCTTTACCTGCCTGAGGGCTTTTTCAGTGGATTGCTTTATTCTTTGAGTTTGCTTAGAAACTAGGTGATACTTGCTGTTTTGCTGCGCAGATGCTGCAGGAAGGGTGAACATCATTAAATAATCTTCTAGTCCTTGTGATTTGACAGAGCAGCTTGGAAATGGATGGCAAGTTCAAGTTCCTGAGGTTGTGAGCAAAGTTAAACTCAATCCAAGAGGGGTTTTCCTTTGGTTCCCCCACCCTACCCTGGAATCTTATCTTCGCAGGGGTACCAAAATTGGGGTTTGTTTCCCTGCTTCCCATGGACACCATCTTGGTATCTTCATAAAATACCTGCATGGCTCCTGCAGGGGTTTCCCTCAACCATTGTATCCCTCTCAGGGCACCTTCTCAAGAGAACATCGAGGGGTTGAAATCGGTGGGGTGCAATTCATCCGTATGTGTGACATCCAGCCCAAGTCGGTTGTGAAGCATCAAGAAGAGTCTTGACTTGGTGAAATGCACAGAACCAGGTCTTAAAGAAGGATCGTGTCCTGACTTCGAGTGAAGGAACACGCTGAGACTTGGTGTACAGGCTCTAGTGTTTTATTGTTCTACTCTGCTAGACAGAATCCAGCTAAACTGAAATGAACTAGTGATGCGCAGAGAAAGGGCCCAAGAAACTAGGGCGGTGCCGCCTTCAGCCTCTTGTGAGGAAGGCAAAGCGATTCAGTACTGCGCATGCGTTTATCCCCCTGGAGGGAGCCCCCTCCTCCTCCGCCAGTTATCTCCCTGACAGATCGACCCCTTCTTTATTTTCCTTTGGGCCTCAATCAGAGACTGGACTTCTGAGTGTATTATTCTGTTCGTGGCTGATGACTCCCCTTCCCAAATCAGACTGGGAATGGGAGACGTTTTCTCCTTGGTGTGTGTGTGTGTGTGGTGTGTGTGTGTGTGTGCGCGCGCGCAAGCTGTTTGTTGAGCTTCATGGAAGTTCAGGAGAAAGAAATGTGCCCAGTAAGAGCATTCGTTCCCTTTCTAGGTGGCTGAAAACTCCAAGCTCCGGTTTTGCCATCTGAGTGCGAAGTCAAGGGAGTTTTTTTCCCCAAACACACACACACACACACACAAACACTTTTCTCCCAAACTGTGAACTTTCCTGAAATGATAGTTAAGGCTCGGTGCTGTGGGCACCGATGCCCCTAGAGAAAAGGCGGGAACTGAATCCTGTCCCCCGAGGCCAGAGAAAGCGCTGTTTGGTCCCTCGTGTGTTTCTGCCTAATAGCCTAACCGGGCAGCCCGGGGTTCCCTCGGGGGCCTTCTTTGCTCCGGTGCCTTATTAAAAATGATTTTATAATGAAGTTGCCTCAAATAGCAGCAAGTTTCTCGCTTGTCCTTGAAGCGCTGTTTGCCCTGGTAAAACACTCCTTGAGACAACTCATCTGGAGCTCTATTTCTCCTCACTTCCTTTTGCTTGGTCTAAACTTTTTTTTTTAAGTGAATGGCTAGATGACAATTGATATTGCTCCCCCTTGGTGGGAGGGAAGGAACACCTGTTCCCCACCAGCTGCTGAGAACCGTCCGAATTCCACCAGCAGCCATTAACAGGGAAACGTGCCCATTTATTTTCCAGACGGTAGCTGGCCATCAGTCACGTTCATATTTTCTCCGACAGATGAGGCCGGTTCTGCTCTCCGGTTCGATGGCAACCAGGGCTTGCTGATCAGAGCGCGGAGAAGCCGTTAGACAGTTGGACTAGGGCGGGGGCAATCCAGTTCCACCCCGCCACAGACGCACAGGGGTGACTTTGGACCGGCCACCCTCTCTTCGGGAGCAGAACTCTGCGATGGCACCCGCCCTGTGGAATATCTTGCCCCCAGAGGTGAGGCGGGCGCCCTCGCTCCTGGCCTTCCGGAGGTCTTTAAAGACCTGGTTCTGCCGCCTTGCTTGGGACGAAGGAAGGAATAGTTCCTCCTGGGGGTGGTTAGCTTAGTAATACCATGGTAGAGATGGGCGGGGATAAATCCAATCAATAAATTAAATAATTAAATTAAATTAAATTAAATTAAATTAAATTAAATTAAATTAAATCCTCCTTTTAAGATCTCACCATCCTCTGGATTTTTTCTATTTATTATTATATTGTATTTTAAGATTTATAGGTTTTTAATTTTAATATTATTGTTGGAAACCGCCCAGAGTCTACTGCTGTAGAGATGGGCGGTGATAAATTTGACTAATAAATAATAAATAAACTCCTCTTAGTGTGAAGATCTCCTTGGGCTCTACATGGCTCGTTGAGGGCCACACCCCTCTTTTGGGGAGCTTTAAGGAGTGAAACTGGTCCTTCGGTGCCCCCAAGTGTTCAGGCACCCGCTTTTGCTTCTTAAAAGAGGACCAATGTTTGGGGACAGGTTCTTAGTCTTGCGAGGTGGTCCAGACAAGAAGCCCAACCACGAACACTCGCTCGATCTTCATTGTAAGGTGACATTAACAGAACCATGCAAGTCTGAAAGTACCCCTCCCGTCCCTTACTTTCACTCTGCCGGAAACTAGGGAGGGTTCCTTCTGAGACGCTTTCACCGCCCCTCCTCCTTTGGACTCAAATTTAGTCCCCGGATTTATAGGAAACTGCTTTTTAAGCTGGCACAGGATGATCTGCAGTGGCCTCCAGCTTCACTTCAGCATTTGGCTACA
The DNA here is from genome assembly GCA_023362775.1 of Charina bottae. Taxonomy (NCBI): domain Eukaryota; kingdom Metazoa; phylum Chordata; class Lepidosauria; order Squamata; family Charinaidae; genus Charina; species Charina bottae. Next base: position 22,966,022 of record JALMGJ010000010.1, on the reverse strand, counting down.
GTGGGAAGGAAGCTCATCCCTGACTCTGTCTCTGAGTCGAGGGCGCTGGCAGCGGGAAGCTGCAACGCGCAACCAGGACTTCGTCCTTAATCTGTAAGAGCATCTTCCCACTGACAAATGAGGCAGCCGGTCAGTGCACGAGAAAGCGTTGAGGTTCCTTCAAGATGGAGCTCCTTGATTCTGGTGACCGCGGCCTCTTTCCTTTTGGCAGCTCTCTGGGAAACTTATTTCTTTATCTCTTATTGCTTCCCTTATTAAATTAGATCTGTCAGTGGAATTGCTGCCAGAAACTTCCCCCAGAACAAGGAGATAGATTTCCTGTCCCAAATCTTAACAAATGGCGGGCCGGCTGTCTCTGATGGCTGCATTCGAAACCCAGTTTGGACGCTTTGCAAAAGACTCTTGAAATTAGAAGTGGCAATTTGGGGTGGTGATGAGTGCATTGGCAAAGGCAGTCTTCTTCTCAGGGCCTCATCAGGAGACCTTTAACTCATGGTGGAAGCAGGGGTTAAGGAATGAAGGAATTAGCCCAGAGCTTTCCAAACTTTTCATGTTGGTGACACACTTTTTAGACATGCATCATTTCACGACACACTCTTACAGCAGGGCACAAGGCAGGCCCTAGGATCTGTGCGGAATCACAGCAGGTTTGGAGGCAGCCAGGCACAAGGCAGGCACTGGGACCTGCGCGGAATCCTGGCAGGGCAGGTTTGGAGGCAGCCGGGCACAAGGCAGGCACTAGGACCTGCGCGGAATCCTGGCAGGGCAGGCTTGGAGGCAGCAGCAGCCGCGACACACCCAGACACTGCAGCCGACACAGTAACGTGTCCCGACACACAGTTTGGAAAGCTCTGAATTAGCCATTCAGAACAGCTTATCCAGGGAATGGAAGTGATGTATACTCAGCCTTGGAAATCTCCATTTCATCAACCAACCTTAAACCATCCTTTAGTTTTATAGGGAGAACTCCAGGAGGGAAGAGTGAACTGTTTGGACTGAAATGGAGCCCCAAATGGAGTTTCCTCTGTTTGGGGCCTTTTTGACACTTTTAAGAGTTGGCTTTGTCATCCCATCCCTTGATACAAGAGCAGAGTGATATTTGCGACTCAGGAATCATTGCAACTCGATCAGGGTAGCTTAAGATAACGTGCACTTGCAAACACATATTTGCCACTTTCACACTTCCTATTGTCAGCATGCTTTTAAAAAAACCAAATGTGTGAATGGGGATCCTGGTTGGGCCCTGGAGTTTTCCCCCCTCGATCACCACCTTCCAACCTGTTCAGGAAGTTGTCGCCTGCGAAGTCTTTCATATTCCTCTCCCGGCTGCACAGACCGTACTTAATGACAGCCGTCTACCGACTGACAAGTTTAATGGTCCATAAAAATCCCAGCCCTTGGGGTGTCACTGGATATTTATTGTTACACAAAGCAAAGGAGTAGATTTGTCACTTTCAGATTTAGGTGCCACGAGTAGATCAGCAGCCACGGCCTCTGGATGCTGCTTCTCCAACACTTCCAGGGCGCTGGATCATCTCTGGCCCCAGATCTGAGATGCTGCAGCCGAGACCGGCTTCTTTGCTTACGCGTTCTTTCCACCGTAAGTGACTTGCGTTGTCAGATTCAGCACAAGGGTTTTGCCTGTGTGTATGTACAGTACCACACTCCTCCAGAGCTCCGACTTAAGGGAGCTGTTTTGGAGTGACAAAAACCACGCAGTGCATGGGAAGATAAAACCCCAAGGGCTAATTCATGTCCTTGGAGCAATTGGGGCAGATTTTTCTCTCTCCCAGTTCCCTCTGTGTTGCTGGTGACCGTCTGCTTCCTAGGACTCTGCAAGGCTTGGAGGTTGCTTCCCCTCAAGACTATTTTAAGCAAAGTCTTTTGTTGAGGTTCCTTTGCAAACAGCGTGTCCACTCCCTCCCCCTTTCTGAAAGCAAAGAAGCCCATGTTGCTTTGCTTTGATTGCTTAGAGACCTTGGTTTAGCAACACACAGAAATGCCTCTTCCAGCCCCTCGAGTTGCTTGATGGAGCAACGCAAAGGGCCTTGACGAAGAGCTATGAAACAGTGGATCAGCCTGATTCCTGGAGCCATGGATGCTCCATTACTGGACATTTTCAAGCCAAGGTTGGACAGCCATTGGCCTGGGAAGGTCTGAGGACTCCTGTCCTGGGAAGTGGGTTGGACTAGGACATTTCCAAAGTCCCTGATTCTGTAGAGAAGCAGCAGAATGCAAATAAGTGCATCAGTCTTCTAGACTAGTATTTCTCAACCTCAGCAATTTTAAGGTGGGTGGACTTCAACTCCCAGAATTCCTCAGCCAGCAGAGCTGGCTGGGGAATTCTGGGAGTTGAAGTCCACAGATCTTAAAGTTGCTGAGGTTGAGAAACCCTGGTCTGGACCAGTGTGGCAGATGCTCTTTTTGGGTACAAAGGTGCCCCAACCGAAGCAGGGGGTTCCAATTCCCAAGTCTGATTTCTCCTGTGAAAGTTTCTGTTAAATCTGCACTTCGCTTCTTCGTGCTCTTTCAATTTTTCTCTCCAGTCAGTTTCTACCTCCCGCCCACTCCTTGCCTGATACTTCCACTGCATAGTCAGCCGGTGGCAGCTTCTGGGGCAGCTAAAATTCCCTGCTTTCGGTTCCTCTGAACCTGGGCTTAATCGCATTCGCAGAGCAGGACCGAACTACAACCCCTTTTATTTCACATCACCCGGTTTGATTAGTACAAGGTCTCCATCGGAGGTCCGTCTTTCCTCTTGGCTCAAAGGCTTCACTGGGTTTTGCGTGACGTTGGAAAAAAGCACACCCAGGTGGGTGAATGGGGAGCGGGTGCAGGATTTTACAGGCTGAAATATGTGCCACATGCATTCTGCAAGAGGTAAAGCACCCTTTTGCTCCTTCAATCCCCCCATCTGCAAAAAGCAGGTAGGCCAGCATTGCCCAAATATCCCTCCCTTTTGAGTTTGCTAACCCATCCATGGCTAGAGAGCAATCCACTCCGCCGAGGCGAGGGAAGCATTCCGTAACTTTCCAGAGCTGTGCTTTTTACTCATAACACTTAAAAAGAAATGTTTCATTTGTAACATAACCCCCCAGGCCCAAATATTCTGAGTTACCTGATTTTGAAGGCAGTGCAGTAAAGATTTTGCTTAATTTCTACGTGGGTTCGTCCTAGTTTGTTTTCATTTTAACCCACCGTCTTCGACTGTACATCGCATATTTTCCAAAGGTTGGACATGCATCCGAGCCCCTCGTGTTTCAGGAAGGGCTGGGAAGAACTTCATATGGCTGGCATTTGAAGCAAACTCGCCAGATTTCACACTTTAAAATCAATCTGGCCACTGAGCCCCAGGTCTCCTTCGACGTTCACACTCCCCGGAATTTCTGCGATGTATTTTTCCTGTCAAAAGATGTGGATGGGAATATGTTCTTGCAACTCAGCTTTCCTTTCCGGTGCACACTTCTCCAGAGAAGCCGCAAACCGGGGGGAAATGGAAAATAGACAATGCTTCGGACCAGAGGAGTTTCACTGGGCTTTTGTTGATAGGGGCACTCTCTGTGGCTCTCCGTAAAAATGTATATGCTGTTTTCCTTACGGCTTTGTCACCTCCTCCTCTTTCCCCAAGCTTTGAAAGCGGTTTGCTTCTCTTCAGTAAATGAACACGGTGGTTGATTGTGATCCTGCTGAGAAGGATGTAGCAGTGATTTAACATTGCACAGCCAGCCTTTATAAGTTTCACAGGATGCCCAACTATGTGGGTTTGGTGTGTGTTCTGAACTCAAATAAGTGTGTGTGTGTGTGGGGGGGGTGTCTGTTCATGTTTTGGGTCTGGGGGTGCCAACATGGCCAGGCCGCCTCCTTCAAGATGGTGACCCCCAACCTCTTGCCAGAAATGTTCTTTTTCATCCGCTTCTCCTAAAGCCACGTAGCGAACGTTGCACGAGGGCTGCAAGTAGGGCAGGCAGATTGGGGTCGTGGCTCAGGTGTGTGAGGAAGACAAATGGATTGCATTTGTCTTCTCTCCCCCCCCCCCTCTGTCTCCTGCAGCCATTTTAGCTCTTCTTAACCTGCAAACACAGGCAAGGCACTTGATAAGGTGGTGGAAAACACAGCATCACCCGTCCTTCTGCTCCATGGCCATACTGGTACTTAAGTAGCAGGAATTAAGAACGATGATCTGGGGGCTGGGATGTCCTTCCTCTTCCATCCTGGGAGCAGCGAGAGGGGAATGCATGCCGCACATGTGCAGAGGAAACCGATGCATCCCAAAGGGATTTCTGGGAAGGTGGGGGGGACAGACCTGGCGCCCCAGCTCCTTCCTCCCCAGAAACACCGCACCCCTTGCGGGATGCTTGTCTGCGAGGGGGCTGTGGTCCTTGGAGAAGAAAGGGTGCTTACCCTCCAGCATTCTAAGGGCAGGAGGAATTCTCAGGAGGGTCCGGATCCACCTTGGAAGAGGTGGCGCTGAGCTTCAAGATCCTGTGTGGGTGGGGTCCCAGTCCTTGCAGTCTTCAGTCCCTGAGAGACAAGACAAGCCTTTCCTGGAAACTGGTTCTTGGACACCCTGGGATGCCAAGAAAGGGAAGAGGAAAAGTTCACATCTTTCCTTTGGTAAACCTGGTGCCCTTTGTCAATGCAAGTGTCCGGAAGACACAGGCGGTGGTCTCCTTCTCCTTCTCCTTCTCCTTCTCCTTCTCCTTCTCCTTCTCCTTCTCCTTCTCCTTCTCCTTCTCCTTCTCCTTCTCCTTCTCCTTCTCCTTCTCCTTCTCCTTCTCCTTCTCCTTCCCCTTCCCCTTCTCCTCCTCCTCCTCCTCCTCCTCCTCCTCCTCCTCCTCCTCCTCCTTCTCCTCCTCCTCCTCCTCCTCCTCCTCCTCCTCCTCCTCCTCTTCCTCTATTAACCCTAACCCTAACCCTTCCCCTCCTCCTCCTCCTCCTCCTCCTCCTCCTCCTCCTCCTCCTCCTTCTCCTCCTCCTCCTCCTCCTCCTCCTCCTCCTCCTCTTCCTCTATTAATTTTTATTGAAGAATTTTTTTACAGAATAAAAACAGTACAAATTTAAAGAAGAAAAAGGGAAGGCTGTTGTGGGTCTTCCGGGCTGTGTGGCCGTGATCTGGAAGTTGCGGTTCCTAACGTTTCGCCAGCATCTGTGGCCGGCATCTTCAGAGGGCAGGAGCAGAATGAAGGAACAGAGTGCTCCTGCCCTCTGAAGATGCCGGCCACAGATGCTGGCGAAACATTAGGAACCGCAACTTCCAGAACACGGCCACACAGCCCGGAAGACCCACAACAGCCATCGAACTCTGGCCGTGAAAGCCTTCGACAATACAAGAAAAAGGGAAGTTAAAAAAGTGATAAGTAAATAAGAAAGAAAGAAGAAAAAGAAAAGAGAGAGAAAAGAAAAAGAAAGATATAAAGGAGTGGCTTCTGACCTTCACAGCAGTTATCAGTGCATTTCTATTTTATCCTCTCTCTCTAAGCTTATGTTGTGGCTCCCTTCTTTGCATATTCTAAAATCACAAGCTCATTCCCCCCCCCCCCCATTTTCAGCAAAAAGTCCATAAAGGGTTTCCACTCACTAACAAACGTAGTTGTTGTCTTTTCCCTAATCAAACAAGTCAATTTTGCCTTCTCTGAAAAAGACACACCCCTTTCTTAGCCTCCCTGCGGTTTCCCCCTTCCCCCTTTCGCATCCTCATGCAACCGAACCTTGAAAGCTCCGGTTGAGAGATGCCACTGAGATCTGCAGTGAAGTTCTGCAGTGTGGAGGGCACCAAGGTTGAATGCCGGCCCACCAGTCATGAGCCCACTTGTATTTTTCCCACACTCCCCCATCCCTTCCCATCCCTTCCACCCTTCTTTCTATCCCCTGCCCTTCTTTCTATCCCCTGGGCCCTCCTTGGGCTCTTTAATGGGTCTCCCCATCATTGTTCCTCTCTGAAAAGAAGGGGCCTTTGCAAATCATCTTTTCCTGAACCTGTTACAATTGCTTTTTGGGTTTTCAGTGCCTGCAGTAGGAGCCATCCTCAGGGAAGGACTTGGCTGCGCGTGTATAGGATAAGATTATGAAAAGACAGTTGTCGCTATATACAAATCTGTAGCTGAATGTGTTAAAAGGGAAGAGATGGTGATCTCGTGTCAGGGAAATATATGATTTCTGGGCTACCCTTGGAGCAGAAACTTGGCAATTAAGAGCTCTGACCTAAACATCATCCTGGATATCACGCAGCTGCAACCCTTTTTCATGAGCTGTCCGGACCGAAGATGATTGCGTGCTAAACAGAGAAGGAGGGGGAGGGTTGGTGTTCCGATGGGAACGTCTTCCCGCAGGACTTGGAAAGAAAATCGCCCTCCGCCTCTGGAAGTACATGGAAGGGTGCAGAAATACACATTTTTCTCTCTGAAGGTGATGTGCCCTTTATAGAAATACCTCTGAAGTTTAGAGGGCAAAACGTAGACATGCGTCAGAGAGCCAAATGTGAAACAGAAAGAGCATTTTACCCCCAAACGGAGGGTTTCCCATTTTCTTCTCATATCTAAATAACTTCCGATGGGAGACTATTGACGCCTGTTCCAGGTCTCCCCATATTGGGCATCTGTGAAGGACTGAGCAGGTTCTGGAGACCCAATTTTTCCTGGCCTGTCCAGCCATGGATCTGTCCACGCTCTTCCACAAAAATGGGAGAATTTTGCCTAAAGACTGGAAAGAGACTTGCTAGGTGAGACGGGCACCAACCTTTCTCCCTCCCTTCCCTCAAGAAGGAAATCTGATCTTTCTGTGATCCCTGAAAGACTTTATTTGACTTTCTTCCCCTCTTCTAAACCAGTGTTTCTCAACCTTGGCAACTTTAAGACGTGTGGACTTCAACTCCCAGAATTCCCCTACTGGCTGGGGAATTCTGGTTGTTGAAGTCCACACGTCTTAAAGTCGCCAAGGTTGAGAAACACTGTTCTAAACTAAAAAGCCACAAACCACTTCATCTTTCCTTAAAGGGGGAGTCTCCCAGTCTGCTTGGTTGTCTTTTCTTCCAGCTCTCGTGGCAATTTTTCCAGATTTCTTTCCAGGAGAGAAAGAAAGAGCACATTTCCTTTGGACCTGCACCCAGTTATTCCAGATGCCGATCTAGCAGATAGTTGTGAGCAGACCTCACAACAGCCCAGACCGGCATAGGCAGAACGCACAAGTGGTTGCTTTGCACAATCCACAGATGTCTTCCTTCCGCCCATAACCAAGGATGCCCTCAAAGGCAGATCATCCCCTCCTGCAGTTAGCTGTGACGCTCACCACCCACCCACCCACCCACCCACCCACAGAAGAAAGCGTTGGCACCTTTTCATCCCTTGGCTGGGGTGACCTCATTTTTCTCTCGCCTTTTGGTGGGCGATCCATCAAATTAGATGGGGCAAGTGGTGATTTTTATTACTTTGCAGAATGCCTGGAATGCATTGGCGGTACATGATACCGATTTGGCTCGCGCCGCTTCCGAACAAAGTAATTTATTTGATGCTGATACGTGGATCACGGGGCGGTTTCGCATTTGATCCTCTGCAAATGTAAATCTCGTGCCCAGAAGGGGCAGGACCGTAGAGTCCGGTTGTTTTCCCTTCCTCCAACCTGTTTCTATTGCTGCCCCAGAAACTTTTCAAACAGTGGCACGCATATCTATGGCTCATGCATGAAGGATCGTATTCCATTGCCCTTGTTCCAAGGGAATGCTTTTGCACTGTACTTTGCAAAGGTTTCACTAAAATTTCTGCCCCATGAAGGGAATCTCCAGAGGTGAACATGGGCAGGACGGGGTGGAGGATTTAGACACTTTCTGTCCTTGCCTTCTGAAACTTCAGCTGTTATTCATTTATGGGGAAGGATTAAGGACGTAGCTGATCTGCTGCAAGACTGGAGGTGGGGTTTTTTTTTTTTTTATGAACCTCTCTATTGGGGTTTAAGTGATGGGCGAGAGCAATGCCCAGCGCACCTCGACGTTCTCTTTCTGCAGTGCGTGACTGGCTGATGTGCAATGAATTCCGTGTTAATTCCACGTTGACGTTAGTTCACGCAATCTTGTTGTGCCTTGTGGATTTTGCCTTCCCGTGCAAAAGGAGTGGTTCCGGCTGAGCATGGGACACCGTCTTCCCCTCTTGGATCCATGTTCTCTGTCTATTCGGGGCTTCCCATCTGGTGGAGAGAAGAGTCATCACCTTGGGCTATAATCTTGAGCTTCTCACTTGCTTAGTTCCCAGGGAAATATCCGGAAGTCATTTTTGATGCCAGGCATGAGAATGGGGTGAGTGAACCTCAGTCTTGGAAGATCTCCTTTGCTTTCAGTTAAATCCCCAAGCCCGCTGCTCATACCAGCTTCAAAATTGCCAGGCTGTGCAAGAAGCAAAGACACAAACTTTTTGCCCAGTACTCTGATTTTTCCCAAATGTCCTTTTCAACAACCTAATTTGAGGAATGGGAAAACTCTGGGGAGTAAACTCCACTGGGACTTAATTCTGAATAACTATTCATAAGATTTGGCTGTAATTTAGGAATTACTCCTTTTTGTACCCATGAGGACTAGGATCCTGTTCTTAAAATGAAAACTGTACCATTCAGTATTCTAACAAGAGCAGAACTGCTTTGATGCCACAGTCTGCAGAAGCACAGGGCATATTTTGGACTCAGAGCTCAGCTCTTTGGCTGTCTTTTTAATAAAGACGCTAGTCCATATGAATGCAAGAAGGTGTGTGGGCACCCGAAGAGTTGCTGAACAAGCTTTCCAGTGGTTTAGGGTGGGTCTTCTTCTCTGCCTCGTGCCTCATATAAACTAGCAAAACCAGAACAGAGAATGCAAAGCAATAAAAATGATTATTTATTCCAAGGGATAAATACCCATGCACCTTAGGATGATTCTTTAAAAGCCTGATTACCTCTTTATCTACACAACATTTGAGTTAACATGATATCCACCCAGGGAAAGGGATTTGGCCCAAAAGGCGCTGAATTGTCTTCTCCGCCTCTCGTAACACTGAGCACAAGAAGAGCGATAGGGGATCGGATTGGTCCAGCGTAGAGCGGCATGGGAAGTGCATGGAGGATCTCACAGTCTCCTCTCGCTTGAGACTTTTGCTGGCTTCAAAAGCCAGCTGCTGGGGGGGGGGGGAGAGAAAGAGATGCCTTTCAGGAACTGGCATAAGAGGGAGACATAAACCTCCCATCCATTTTACCACACCGAGAAGCCCCAGACAAACAGTTCTGCAAGTGAAATAGGACGCTGTGGAAAATCCGGCTCCAGAAGGAAACCTAATATGCCAGGATTGGACTCCGCACTTGCCACACCCTTCTGCGGCTGTGCCCTCCCCAAAATAGACCCATTAGCTTATGTAAACTTGGCAATATGTGTTCAGTAAACACGTACAAACTTACTCATGCTGGCGGCATGACATGTAACCAGACACAAGGCTGGAATCTTCAGTCTGCATTTCTTTCCTTTTCTTAAAAAAGGAGGATTAAATACCCACTGCATATTTGTCTGTTTCCTCATACGAGGCCGCAAAATGAGAACCTGGCACAGGTGGGAGGCGGTCGGGACTCCGGTGGGCACCTGGAACAAGGGCCGGAGTGTGTCTTGACCCTCGGAGAATTTCTGGCACCAGCGCCGAGGGCTAAACTTGGAGATGGACGTCCAGCTTGGTTGACTGAGCAAAGCCAGAAAGACAGACGTCTTAGATCTGGACTGGGGAGAGGGGGGTGTCTGGCATTGCCACCCTGGGGCAAGGGCAGCAGCCACAGCATTGGACGCTGGCATCTACTCCCACAGTGCTTGAAGAGGACCAGGGCCAGCCTATTTGCAGCCATGCCCTGGGGCTTAAATTTGAAGGAAGGTGCTGCCCCAATCTGTATGATACCAAGTAGTGGGATCATAGCATCACAGAATCCTAGAACGGTGGGGTTGGATGGGATCCCAAGGATCTAGTCTAACCCTCTGCCCTGGACGTCTTCAAGAGGTGGCTGTCCAGGCTCTTCTTAAAATCCCCAGAGATGGAGATCCCACAGATTCCATAGAGCAGTGTTTCTCAACCTTGGCGAGTTTAAGAGCTGGCTGGGGAATTCTGGGAGTTGAAGTCCACCCATCTTAAACTCGCCACGGTTGAGCTACACTGCCGTAGAGGGACTGTCCTACCCTGGCACAGATCTTGCCGTCTGCGAGTTTTTTCTTGTATATAAACGAAATCTGGATCGCTGCCACTTATATCCATTATTTTTGTTTCTACCTTCTGTGGTCGTGCAAAATAGTTTCTGTCTGTCTTCCCCAGGGAACCCTGTTGTGTACCTGAACATTGGGAGGCATTATTTGTATGTTCCCTGGGAATCTTCTGGGGTGACTATGATTCTCCCTCTCAAGACCTACGTAGAGAATCATCACCAGTCTTGAATATCCCCACATCTCCCGTCTTCATTGATTCTGTCTAGAAAACCTCAACACCAATGCAAATATTTCCTCAAAGGGGTTTGCGGGATGCGGTAGAACCCCTGAACAGGCATCTCAACCAAACAATTAAAACATATCAAAAAGTCATTTCAAAAAGAAACAATTCACACCAGTTATCCTGTCATGGATTTTAACGTACATGGAAACAAAAACCAGTCATTGCTTTATCTCTTGGTGAAAAGCAGTTTGCTTCTAGAAAAAAGCATCTGCTTGTAGAGCCCACCTGAAAGATACGGAGAAGGAGAATTCTGCCTCTCGATGGAAGACTCTGCTGAGATTTGGGTTGCACCCTGGAGAAAATTCTTTTTCTCTGGTTCACCAGTCTGACCACCCACCCTCTTGGGCTTGGAAGGAGAGCTTCTGTAGCTGGCTTTCAAATTAAGTGTAATGTTTGCTGAAATTGAATTTGCCTGGAATTATGGAAGAAACATATAACTCTTTTTTTTAATGCATATATAATTCTTTGTATTTGTTGTTCGGCAGCAACAGCTTCTCTCTGATTCTAAAAGGAAACCACACATCGAGAAGGCTGTGTGTGTGTGTGTGTGTGTGCGCGCATGCACGCGTGCAAATACAGGGCATTGTTTCTGTCTTTGGTTCATCCTCCCCTAAGACAGCCATGGCTGTGTGCCTTTCTCTGTGTGTCCTGCTGGGTAATGAATCAGAAACGTTGTCTTCCCTTCCTAACCTTGTGCTGGCAATACCCAGCCCTCCGCTTTCTCCACCTCCCCTGGCATTGGGGGGGGGGGAGCCTCCCCCTGCAACTGGCATGGGTTGCCTAGCTGCTTCTGCAAAGTCAGAGGCTGAAAGGAAGTGGGTTTCTGATCCGCCAAGAAGAATTGGAAGGTGCCGCTCACAAGAACGACGGGCGCGTTGGGGCACCAGACGGGTTAACAGTCAACACGTTATTTTTTTGGCACGGTTTCTTGTCTCTGAAAAGGACGGCCCAAGTGGTGCAGGAGGTGCAGGAGATCTCCAGATGCTTTCACTTCTTCCTGGCTGCCGTTTTTCTGCCTCTTTTCTCTGCCCAGGCTGGTAATTTGTAGAAAATGTGCAGGCAAAGCCAGGAACATCTAAGTGCCAGTGACTTCAGCAAGGGAAGTATTTTAGCCAAATGAAAAAGAAGAGCCCTTTAATTAATTCCTCTCCTTTCTATGATCCCTGAAACACTTTATTTGACTTTCTTCCCATCTTCTAAACCAGTGTTTCTCAACCTGGGCCACTTTAAGATGGGTGGACTTCAACTCCCAGGATTCCCCAGCCAGCAAATGCTGGCTGGGGAATTCTGGGAGCTGAAGTCCACCCATCTTAAAGTGGCCCAGGTTCAGAAACACTGCTGTAGAAGGTCTATAATCGTTGGTCTTCGTTGCCCTTGAAAATACTGCAGAGCCCAAGATGACTGTATTCAGCATCGGGTCATCTTCTGGCTCAGTTGTCTTTGAATCTAGAATTAAATCTCAGCTCCAACTAAGAGAGGTTTGCCAAAGTCTCATAAGGACTCATTCCCTTCCAGAGGGCACAGGAACTACCGGATTGGCAGAAGGACGTCAACTGAAACTCAGAGGAGCACCATCACATCACACTGCCTTCCTCGGCATTTGTTTTCCCTGACTTGGGAATGTGTCATTCCATTTAAATGTAATGTTTAGCCTTTGGCTGCCCTGAGCATCTGTCCTGATGTGCAACCAACATATTTATGGCTTTGATGTACGTCAGTCTTAATTGCACAGCCCCACCCACTTAATTTGAAGGCACTTCGGAGGACAGGCACACGCCCTCCGATGCAGCTTCGCCGACTCTCTTCTCCACTTACATAATAGGTTCCCAGGCCTGGCTCAGCATAGTGAACAAGGTCAGCCAATGTCTTTTGTTTTATTTTTATTTGTTTGTTTGTTTGTTTGTCTCTCGTTCTCCCCAAGAAACCAAAGAAGGATTCAGACGGATGTGAAATTCCACATGTTAATCTGTACGAATAGATGCACGTTTTGAAGGAATGATAAATCACAGCAGCCAATAAAACCCATGAGGAACTTCACAAAAATCCAGCCCTTTCTAAGTGTTTATATGGTGAAGAAGAACATTTAAAACTTCATTTAAGGGTCAAAGTAACTATGTAATAGAGCGTTTGCTACCGTGTTGCCTGCGGTGGACATTGCCCACACACAACAGGGCTGGGGTCAATCGGAGTTGTAGTCCGAAGTATACGGAGGGTGTCAAACTGAGAAAGGCTGCTGTGGTGGATGGAGAGCGAGAGAGAGAGACCAAAGAATGCCCTGCCTTCCCTATTTCTGGTCTAATCTTCATGATTGTTGGCTCTTGGACCGTTGACCAAGTCCACGATCAAGCAGCTGACCGGACCTTCCCTTTTGTGAACTGAGATTTTGCTGCTTATAATACCTTTGGAAGCGAGGAGCCCCCAAAACCACAGTGTTGCTTGCTAAATGGTGCCGCTCCACTCCTGCTACAGGACGTTCTAGTTCTTTAGCTGGATCCCTGTGGAAAACTTCTTTGCTTCTAGGCCTGACCCTTATATTTCATGGCAGGGAACATGTCATCATCTTTCACTGAAGTTTGACAACTGACAAGCCTTTGAGTAGCCTCGTCAACAGTGATTTGAAACTGAGCTGAAATACTCAAGAGTGACGTCTCTGCCTGACACACATCGTTGACGATCTCTGGCCTGTAATGGAAGGTGGAGGCTAACAAGTTTCCAGCCACAACATTAAAATACAGAGGTGCAATTAAGGCTGCCTGGATGTCCACAGGCCATAAAGCACATTTCCCCAAGCTGGGCTCCCTCCAGAAAGGCCTAACCCTAACCCAAGGGATCACAGCTCTCATGATACCACCTGTCAGGGTTCTAATTAGGAAGCTGAAAGAGTAGAGAACTTTATGGTGGCTGAAGCTGAGAATATGAAGTTGGAAAGAAGCTTTTGATGAGCAACAGGGTTTTGGAAAGCATCCTCCATCTTAGAGATGGAATCTGTAGAGCGGTGTTTCTCAACCTTGGCAGCTTGAAGACGGGTGGACCTCAACTCCCAGAATTCCCCAGGCCAGAATTCTGGGAGTTGAAGTCCACCCATCTTCAAGCTGCCAAGGTTGAGAAACACTGCTGTAGAGGTTCCAGCTTCTTTCCACCCGTTCTTGGCATGTAGTGTGGTTGACAGAAACGTCAATAGTAATCAAAGGAGTATTTCATAACACAGGAACCCATAAGAAATAGATTATTTTGCCGGACTGGACGGAAAGTCATCTGTACCATGGTGCCGACAAAACGGTCTTTCACGTCTTGTTTTTGTGGGGAGCCTTAAAGCTGCAAAAGTCCACATAAATGGAAATCAATCAATCAATCAATCAGTCAATCAATCTGAATGGTGCTGCTGCTGCTGGGGCAGTTCAGAAGAGCAGCACAAGACGCATTAAGGTCAATCTTTTGCCCTGGGGTGGGTCTGCCCAGCTTGCCGTGTGTTCAGTTGGAGCAGAAAAGCAAATAAACCACATTATATCCAGCATGATGTGGGAATCCCGTCTTTATTCTCCTCCTTTTATTAGTTAATAGTAAAGTTAGTGGTGGTGATTAGTTTTCTTTAAATCATCACTGCATAGTGTGAGCTCGACGGCTGTCTGTCTGATGTTCTTGGGCAACTGTCCCTAAACTGCTGTCTTCCAGGCCCTTCAATGCCCATCATTCCCAGCTACCTTGTATTCCAACACATCTTAGGTCAGAGCTTTCCAAACTGTGTGTCGCGACACGTTAGTGTGTTGGCTGCAGTGTCTGGGTGTGTCGCGGCTGCTGCTGCCCCGGAACCCTGCCAGGATTCCGCGCAGGTCCTAGTCCCTGCCTTGTGCCCTGCTGTAAGAGTGTGTCATGAAATGATGCCCTGCTGTAAGAGTGTGTCACAAAATGATGCATGTCTAAAAAGTGTGTCGCCAACATGAAAAGTTTGGAAAGCTCTGTCTTAGGTGATGATTTAGGCCACTGTTAAATTCTTGTTTGTGTTTGGCGGCGTCTGCAGTTCTGTGGGGTGACCAGGGTGGGAAAACGTTGGCTGTGCTGTCCCCCGTTGCTAGAGGGCTGGGGGTGAGGACTGACCTTCAGCTGCTGTTAACAAACGGCACCGTCAGGGAAGATGGGAGTTACCCCAACAAAGTGGGATTCTTGGATGCCCAGTCCTCATTTTGTTGAAAGGTTAGAGTTCTTGCCTGTGCCAGATTTCCCATGTTGTGTGTGTGTCTCTCTCTGTGTGTGTGTGATAGAGTTTGAAAGTAATGCTTTCAAGCAGCTGTTGTATTGTCTGCTTAAAATGATGGTGGCAATGCTATCTTTAAATATACGTCTGTGGTGTTACTTTTCTCTCTGTTGAACACTTATTGTCACAAACCGTCTGCTCCATCAGAAATCATCCCTAATTACCAGTTTCTCTTCATCTGGGCTGGAAACAAATATAGATCAGTAATAATTTAAAGCTGTGTATTTTAAGGTTAAATATCTGACAGTCAGACACGGGCTTAATGGAGTGTGACATTGTTGAGACTCTTGGCCTGATATGACTTGAACTGTCATCTGGAGATACCAACAGCGATTTATCCTGCCTTACAACACATTAAGCCATCTTTCTTTTCTTCCTGAGATGGAAGCTAGTTGACTTGTGCATCTAAATTTCAGAAAGCTGTGGCACCAAACTATTACATATGTAAAAGTAATTGTAGGCTCCGACAGAAGAAAGGAAGACCTTAACATAATGGTTTCCACTCCCAACCTTTAGCTATGCAAATTTATAATCCCTCTGTCTCTCTCTTCTCAGTCCAAGGCAGATGATCATCTCAACCAACTTCCAAGGTGGCATTTTATGAAACCACTGACACAGCCTTACACGCTGGCCTTTCAGATGCTTGATAGTGGGGTCCTTTTGTGGGAAAGGGTTGAATGGAGCAACAGAACCTGAGCAGGGGATTCTTTTAATAAATCCTCTGAGCATAACTATTGATTGTACAGGTAGTCCTCGCTTAACAACCATTCGTTTAATGACGGTTCGAACTTATGACAGTGCTGAAAAACCGACTTATGACCAATTCTCACACTTACAACCATTCCAGCATCCCCACGGTCACGTGATCACAATTTGGGCGCTTGACAACCGGTTCGCATTTATGACCGTTGCAGCATCCTGTGGTCACGTGATCACCATTTTCGGACTTCCCAAGCAAAATCAATAGGGAACCATGTGATTCACTTAATGACCATGTGGTTCGCTTAACACCCACAGTGATTTGCTTAACAACCGCCGCAAAAAAGGTTGTAAAATTGGGTCAGATTCGCTTAATGACCGCTTTACTTAGCAACCGAAATTCCAGTCCCAATTGTGGTAGTTAAGCGAGGACTACCTGTATCTGGAAATCGTTCACCCTCCCCCCTCCCCAATACTTATCAAACCTAATCTGGTTGTATACACGGGATTGATCAGGTACACACCTTCTTAGTTTGGCAATATTAGCTCTTCCATCGTGTTTTGTTAGTACTGGCTCTGTTTATCCAGATCAGTTAAAAGACTTCATGGCCCCACACAGTAAACTAGGAAATTTTTTTTAACCCTATGGTTTTTTTTTGTGCTTTAGCATGTTATGCAAATGCAGCATAGCTAAATTAGCTTAGTCTGTAGTTCCATGCCATTCCAATCGTGTCCACAGGGGAGGTCAAGATGGTGGACCCCACTGTGTGATCCAAACCCCACCCCTTTTTACATGCATGGCGCGCAAGAACACACTGACTTTTTGGATCCCCCCCCCCCCGTAGACACCTGTACCCCACAAAGAGGGGTAAATGCAGATGGAAATGTTGCCAATGTCGCAGACAATCAAACTCTTCCATATCCAGTCTAATTGAGTTAAGCTTTCCAGGATCCTGAGCATCCAAGAAATGGAACAGAGGTTCTTAAATCAGAGAATCAGTTTCTCCCCCACCCCACCCCAGGTGAGATGAGTTGTTTTCATTTCAGAGGTAAAGCCAATCCAGATTGGGCTAAGCTATTCTGTTCCTGGTAAGAATAAATTGTGAGAAAGACATGGGGGGGGGGGGAAAGGGGGGATAAGAAATAAGTAGGAAGCCCCTGGCCCTCTTACCTGGATGGAATTGGATATGACTAACTGGCAGGACTAGGACTACTAACATAGGGCGTGGTGGCTCAGCGGGTAAGACGCCAGGCTTGTCGATCGGAAGATCGCAAGTTCGGAGGTTTGAATCCCTAGCCCTGCATGCGGAGTGAGCTCCCGCACTCGCCCCAGCTCTTGCCAACCTAGCAATTCGAAAGCATGCAAATACAAGTAGATAAATAGGTACCGCTTCGGTGGGTAGGTAACAGTGTTCCACGCGTATCATGCCGGCCACATGATCGCGGAAGCGTCTTCGGACAACGCTGGCTCTTCGGCTAACAAACGGAGATGAGCACCGGCCCCTAGAGTCGGACACGACTGCACAAATGTGCGGGGGGAAACTTTACCTTTACCTTTTTGGGCTTCGAGTGCCATTCGATCCCCTCGGACGAGTTTTTATTTTCTCTCTCTCTTTCCCCATCACCAGGCCAAGGTTAAGCAGAACACAGAGCCTTCCTGGTGTGTCCCCCTCCCTTCCTGACAGATATTAATGCGTTTTGATGTGGAGCCATCTCTGAAGAATTAGCCCAGGGTGAGGGCCATCTTCTGCAGAGGGTGGGATCCTGCAGGCCAGCTCCATCTCACCTTTGCAAGGACGATAGAGCTGAGCAGGTGCAGGAGGAGAGAAAGCCAAGCAGAACCAAGAGAAGGAAGCACCGGGGGAGGGGGAACGTTTCCTAGTTCTCTGTAGCAGAGTCTGGAGGTAGCCTTGAGGGAGGTGTGCGGGGAGGAAGAACCCCGGAAAGTGTGAGAAGGAAGCTCAATCCCGCCTGGAGTCTTTATGGTACAAGAGGGGGCACGGGGAAATGCTGGCAGGCTTTCACAATATGCTTATTATATCCTACCACAATCAAGCAGCATTCCCGGAATCTGTGTCCTGACCTGGCCTACCTCGAAGGGCTGGCGTCACCTCCCTAGTAGATGTTTTGCACCGTGTGTTTTGCTCTGGGCCTCTGTTCAGAATATTCCATATGACACAATATACAGGATCTTATACAGGTAATCTTCGCTTAACGACCACAATTGAGACCGGAATTTTGGTTGCTAAGCGAAGCGGTCATTAAGCAAATCCGACCCGATTTTCTGACCTTTTTTGCAGTGGTCGTTAAGCAAATCACGTGGTTCCCCATTGATTTTGCTTGCCAGAAGCTGGCTGGGAAGGTCGAAAATGGTGATCACATGATCACAGGATGCTGCGAGTGTCATAAATGCGAACTGGTTGCCAAGTGCCCAAATCATGATCACGTGACTGCAGGGACGCTGTGATGGTTGTAAGTATGAGCACTGGTGGTAAATCAGTTTTTTCAGCACCGTCATAAGTCTGAACTGTCACTAAACGAATGGTCATTAAGTGAGGACTACCTGTTTGTAGCATCAAGAGCGCAGACCCAAAGCAAGCCTGGAGCACAATTGGTGGCTTTCTGTTTTATTAGAACATATTCTACAAGCAGACACACTCAGCCGTGCACATGTACACGCTAGATACACGAACAAGGAAGGAAAGTGGAGAGAAAGAGATCCTTCATGGGCCAAGTAGATGAAAAGGTGTTAGGAGTTTCTCACCATTAGTTTCACACTTCGTCTTGGCCTTTCCTTCTTGCTGCGATGCGTCAGTTAAGATAATAGATTAACTAGTAAAGATACGATAGATGTACACACAAGGAGATCCATTTCAGAGCACGAAGAAGCCCGATTCTCTTACCGCAGGCCTCTGCCTAATTGCTTTTAATTGCTCCAGTTCTTTTTAACCTAATCTACACAGCTGCAAGATGCTTTAAGACGAAAGCAGCCTAGAAATGTGGAATAGGAAAGGCTATTGCTACAGAGGGGACAGAGAAAGTATTTCCACCCTCAGGGACATTCCAGGACTTTTGCATGAATGTTCCACTCTGAGAAGGTAAAGATTTCTAGAGGTTTCGTATCTAAAGATTAATACACAAAGAACCTTGGCCGTTAATTAGGGGGAGCAGCGGCATCACGGATGTTGCGACGTCACTGTGGCTTGTACCTGATGCCGATGGCTTGGCTCCAGGCCATAACCAAATACCTTGGAAGCACTTTTGACATGGTCTTGGCTGTCTTTCTCTTTCCCAAGGTGCTGGTGTGGGTGTGAAGATCATCAGCCATACAGTATTGACAGGTAGTCCTCACTTAATGACCATTCATTTGGTGACGGTCCAGACTTACGACGGTGCTGGGAACCGACTTGCGACCGGTCCTCACACTTATGATCGTCGCAGCATCCCCGCGGTCATGTGATCACGATTTGGGCACTTGGCAACCAATTTGCATTTATGACCATCGCGTCCCATGGTCACGTGATCGCCATTTTCAACCTTCCCAGACAGCTGGCAAGCAAAATCAGTGGGGAACCATGTGATTTGCTTAACAACCACATGGTTCACTTACCGCCCGTGGTGATTTACTTAACGACCACCACAAAAAAGGTCGTAAAATCAGGTTGGATTCGCTTAATGACTGCTCCACTTAGCAACTGAAATTCCGGTCCCAATTGTGGTTGTTAAGTGAGGACTACCTGTATTTCCAGTGGAGCTGTTGAGTTGCTGCTTGGTGTCATCTAGATGGGTGGAATTTATTTATTTATTTGTCAAATTTTGCCCCCGCCCATCTCCCCCCCAAGGGGGGACTCTGGGCGGTTTACAATAACAGTAAAACCTTAAAATGTGGTAATACATAAATATAAATACAGGATAGAAAAGATAAAATATAAAATAACATCCAGATGGTAATGTTACTTTTTATGCCGGTGATGTATATCTAAGGCCATCTTAGGGCGCCAGCCATCCCCAGGAATGAGCTGAATGAACAAACTGCAGATATTGTAGCCCTAGAAATGCCAGTTTTAGGATGCCTGGGCAGAATAGCCAATGATGGCTGATTATGGAGGTGGTAGTCCAGAAAGACCCTTCTTGCAGATCTTTAACCCCCCCCCCCCCCCCCAATAAGCCAGCACTCTTCAAGGCATATTTTAACAAACTATTTGTATATGTTTCTTGCTTCCAGCCATACGGTTCAATCGTTGATCTGCCCCCTTTTCCGTGTATAAGGGGAGAAGAAACAGGTGGTTTGCTGAGACAGACCAATTGTGAGGCAATTGGATTTGGTGGGTTTCCCGCCTCCCCTCCCGGCTGCCACTTTTCATTTTTGCTCCATTATGTAAACCCTGGCCCAAACGAAAATACAGTTTCTAGGGCTACAATATCTGCAGTTCATTCAGTCCAAATGTAATAATTATTGCTTTTGTCTCCCACAAGCCTAGCAGAACGTAACAAAACACAACAACAAGGGATTGTGAACATGCCTATCTTGGCTCGCTCGGCTCCTCCGCAGGCCAGGGGTCTCTGCCTTCCCTTCTCGGGTTTCAAAAGCTGGGATGGTTGTTCCAGATCAGCCGCGGGGAGGAGTTCCCACGAGGGGCCTTTTGGTCTGCGCTGACGGAGGCAGGGAATTTGTAGTCACGAAAGGCTTGATCAATACCCCCCACTCAATATGTAATAAGGAATACGTAAAATGCAATGCTTATTTTCACCTTCTCTGTCTTTTTCCCTCCATGGCTCCTGCTGCTGACAGGTAGTCCTCGACTTACGACCATTTGTTTAGTGACTGACGTTATGATGGTGCCGGAAAAGTGACTTACAACTGGTCCTTGCACTTATGACCGTCGTGGTGTCCCCGCGGTCATGTGATCAAAATTCAGGCGCTTGGCAACCAGCCTGTATTTATGACGGTTGCAGCGTCCCGGGGTCATGTGATCACTATTTGCTGCCTTCCCAGCAAGCTTCCGACAAGCAAATTCAATGGGGAACTGTGTGATTCACTTAACAACCACGTGGTTCGCTTAAGCACGTGATTCATTTAACGATCGTGGCGATTCACTTCACCACCACTGCAAAAAGTGTAAAATCATGTGCAGTCACATGATGCCTCGCTTAACAACTTCATCACTTAACGACATATTTTCCGGTCCCTATTGTGGTTGTAAGTCAAGGACCGTTTTTTTTGCAAGGCCCATGCCAGTCATCCTACTTACACATATCATTCCCCAGTGGCAATTGGTAGTCCAGATCAGTTTTTTTTTAACAGTGGCAATGTTAAGGTGCTGGTCTTCAACTCCCAGAATTCCCCAGCCAGCATGAGATTCAGCCAGGGAAAAGTTAGGGGGGGGGGGGAATCTCAGGCCCTGTAGCTGCTGCTGACAGTCAACTCTGGCATCCCTCCCCACCCACAAGTTAGCTGCCCCAGCTAGGAGTCTGGGTGGGCTCCTCCTTTCCCCATCCCTGGAGGGTTTGTGTGAGAAGCTCACCAAGGTGGCCCAGGTGAAGCAGGAGAACGGGGGTCCCCGAAAGGGGGCGAAGGTGGGGGCGAGGGGGCGCTTTACCTTCGGGCACAGAAAAGTCTCAGCCAGGACAAATTTAAAAGTTGGAAACGTGGCCTTTGACTACCCCAAGCCTCTCACTTGAGGGTCTCCATTGGTGGGACATTGGCACGGCCTGAAGAGGCGCGGTACCCCCCGCCCCTGCCTGCCACCTCCCGGGCGGGGCTGCACTCTCGCCCCCACCCCCAATTCGGGGGCCGCCTTTCCAGAGCCGCCCTGCAGCCGGGGAGGGGCAGACTCCCTCCGGCGCAGCGGCCGCCTTCCGCAAGGGAGACCCCGCCGGTCCGGTCCGCAGCGAGCTGCCCCCGCGCCCTCGCCCTCCGAGTCGCGCGGAAGAGGGGACGGGGAGGGAGGGGGTCCGCGGCCCTGGCACCCCCGCCGCCGCGCTCGCACGCTCGCTCGCCCGCCGGCCCTCCTGCGCGGCGCTTCAGCGGTGCCCGAGCGCGCTGCCGACGCCAAACTCCGAGGCCGGCGCGGCGGTGCCGAGTTCAGGGCGGGACGCCTGGCCCGGGGGGCGGGGCGGGGAGCGAGGGGGGCCAGGCTCTCCTCGCCCGCCCCCCCTCGCAGCGGCAGCGGCAGCGCAGCGCAGCGGCGACCCCCGCCCCGACCGCCGGGGTGCGCCGGCTCTCCTGCGTGCCCCCCTCCGGCCGGCCGGCCAGGCGAGGCGAGGCGAGGCGAGGCGAGGGGCCGGCCCGCGGGGCTCCCGGCGGTCACATGGCGCCTCAGCTGAGCCGCGGCGCGCAGGAGGCGGAGGCTGGCGTTGCCGCCGCCGCCGCCGCCTCCGCTGCCAGGGCCGGTCGCGCTGCCTGGCGGGCGCCTGCCGCGGACGAGCCGGAGCTGCCCCAGCCAGCAGCCCAAGTCGGCGGCGCCCCCCGCTTCGCCCGGCGAATGATGTGCTTGGTGAGCGCCGCGATGAAAGGTGAGCCGCGCGGCGCCCGGCGGGTCCTGCGGCGCCCCTCGGAGCCCCGGGCCGTCTGCGGGATGGGGTCGCCGGCCCCGCGGGTCGAGAGGGGGCGGGCGCTCGGGGCTGGGAAAGCGCTGCCCGCGCCGGCGGGCGCCGCGGAGTCGCAGCCCCGCGGAGCCTCCCGACGTCCGCGGCCAGCTCGCTCTGCCTCGGCAGGAGCGCCGGCCCGGCCCCTGCGCGCCGCGGCTCCGGGCGAGAGGACGAGCCGGGCGCCGAGAAACCCGAGACGCCGCTTGCGCGATGGTGGCGGCGGGGCGTCTTCGTGCGCGGAGCCGGTGGAGGAGCCCGGTGCGGGCGAAGGCGGCTTCGGGTTCTCCGGGCGCCCGCGGGGTCCCGGGCCGTGGGCTAGGCCCGGCCGGCCGGCCGGCGGGCGGGCGAGCGAGCGGGGCGTGGGCTCGCGGCCGGTGCCCGGTGGGCGCACTTGCCGGGCAGAAGGCAACCGCTCGCGCGCTTGAGACTTTGCCCTCCGCAAGAACCACCCCGGCGCGGGGCTGCGTGGGAACAGCCACGCGTGTTCCGGGCTGCCCGCACCTCCGCTCTTCGGGGCGCTCCCGTGTTGCGGGTACGCTAGAGCTCGGCTTCCGAAGCGTAGCGAGTCCGGACCCCCCTTTTAGTTCAGGGAAACCGGAGTCGCCCCAGTTCGGTGTTCGAGAGTCGGGGTGCGATGCCTTCCGTTGGCCCTTCTGCTCCGGAACACTACGTGATTTTACAATTCCACTCGCATCGTTAAAGAAGGAACCCTGGAAAAGTGTAACTGACAGCTTCGTGCTTAATTCTTAAAGTATTCCCCCCCCCCCCAGAGAACTGCAAAGTTTTAACTGGGTTGTCTATTAAAAGACAGTTTGTATTTATCTTTCTGATTGAGTTAGCTGTTGTTTTAGCAATGGCACTCAGGGCGTGTTGTGGTGTTGGGTGATTTTGTTGTTGTTGATCAGTGCTGCAAAACATTATGCTAACATTCCAGTATGAGACTGAACTTGTATGTTTTGTTCCGTGGCATATAGGAGAAGCTTTATTGGCACCAAGATTTGGCAGCCTTCCGACTGCTAGCCAAGTTCTTACGCAGTTCCACTCTATACAAACTTAAGTTCCTCAAGCTCCAAACCCTTAAGAATAGTCTTTTAATTTGGCTAATGTTTTTATTAAATCACTTCCACGGGATTCAAAGGATTCGAGGCCAACTTTTCTTCTTTAAACAAGTGCAGGGTCATCTTCTGTAGGGAAACTGGGAAGTGAACCTGGCTGAGTATTGATTGAGTGATTCTCAATCACTTGAGAATTGTTTCCTGCAAACTTGCTTTAGGACCCCAGCTTTAGCCCAGTCAGGGGCGCTCCGTGCGGCACAGATTTTTATATTGTGAGAATCTTGCAGCATGCGATGCAAAACTCATCCAGCGCTGCCCGAAAGTGAGGCAGATGAACAGGATGAGGGGTGAGGTCTGGGTTCTTGGAGAAGTCAGTGGAAAGGAACAGAAGTGCCCTTCCAAATCTCCCACATGGAACATAGCAGCACATGCCATGCACAGAGCATTGTCCCTGTATTAAACAAACAGACATGGGTGCCATTTAAGTTGGTTAGATGGTTTAACATCCTGGGGAGCATCAAGTTGAGGAGAGGAGATTGGGTTTCAGTGGAAGCTGGCTGGGGAGCGTTGGGGGATTGTCAAGTCCCAGAAAATGATTTCGTGCAATATGGTCTCTGACACATCGCTTTAGGCTGGGTTTGTCACATCACATTTAGGTCTTAATCTTCCCATCTACAGTCTTGCAGGTGGAGGAAACGGATCTCCTTTATGACTGTGAACGCTGGGGCTGCGTTGTCTTCGTTTTGACTCAGGGCCCTTTTTTGATCTGGCATTCAAAAGCTGCAGAGAAATGAATGTTAGTAATGCTGATTAATTTCTCTTGAATGTTACGGGCTGCAGTGTTCATCTTTTGCTGACAAACAGATTTGTGAAAATCATATCCCATCTTGCACACTCTCTCTCTCTCTCTCTCTCTCTCTCTTTAAATGCCGGTACCTCTTGTCTCGCGCTGACCTCTGGCTGCTAGGAAGTTATAGATTCGTTGGTGTGTGCTGAGAAAACTAGATGTGAAGCATTAGGGAAAGCAACTGTTAAGCTAAAATGCACAGGGGAAATGGAGAAACGTGTCTTGATCGTAAGACTATTTTATCTCGTGTTGGTGAGGCTGTTGTAGGGCTTTTGAAGAGAAGCCATTACTTGGGACTACTCTGAAAATGATGCAGAACAAAAATGGAATATGTTCATTCCATATTCTCTCTCCTCTGCTCCCCTTCCCATTTTAGGGGCAGCAAACTGCATGGACTCTATCTCCTTGAAATTATCTCCATAACCAGGAGGATGAACAGTTCAATTATAGATGGGGAGTCAAAAAGAAAATAGCTCAATTAGGATTCATCAGTGCATTCAGTTTGGGCTTTATCTTTGTAGTTATAATTGTATTTGTATTGCTTTCTTACTTTTTTATCTGTCTCACATCACTGTGGGCATCCAGAGGATCGTTGCACGGTTTAGCAATTTGTCTGAAAACTTCAGACCTTTATCCATCATCATAAAATGTTTAGGCAACCAGTTACCTGGAATTTTTCTTACCAGGATCCAGCTCTCTTACTTTTTATGGTTAGCCAGTTAGAAGCCAGAGGAATAATCTGTGAGTTGTTTGTCAAGAGTAAACTCTGCAATAATACTGTAGAATGGCAAAAATGCATTTTACGTGGTGTAAAGTCTTTCAAAGTAACAATCTGTGAAAGTTAGTTCTCATTCAATAAAAAGTACAGTGAACAATCTGATACTAGATGAGTGTTACCAAAACAAGGAACAGCTGGAAACTGTATCTTCCTCCCCCAAAATAGTCACTCCTAGTTCTTTACATAGAGCAGGGGGAAGGAGGTATAAGAAATTTGAACACTGATTATTATAAACAGGGCTTGCATTTGATACCCAGCAGTTACTGGAATTCGTTCATAATGGTTTCGTAGTTTTGCTACACTAAATCTACACTTACCTAAGCCTTCGTTTCTAGGAAATAGACTCTTACAGCGTTAGCCGAGATAGGCCTGCCATAATTAGCTCAGGAAAACAAAAATATTGCGGTAAAACAGTCCCTTTAGTGTTAAAAAGGTAAGATGCAAATAATTAGCGCTGTGTCATACAGTGAATTTCTGTTAGCAATAAATAATAGAGCTACGATGGAAAAGGAACTTTATAGGCCTTGCATGTTCAGCAGACTGGTGTGATGTTCAATAAATGTACAGAATTTGTCATTTATTAAACTATGTCTTGTATTTCTTGTTGATATTTTAAAGTATTTCTGTGGTTTGTTGTTGGAGCCTCTAAAGTTGCGGCTGGCATTTGTTATCTCCATGTCAGAGATGGGAGACATTAAGGCTGAAATGAAGAGTGTGGCAGCAGGCAACATCGCACCAAACTATAATGTCATTTGTTTCAGTGCAATATATGAACACGCCCATTACAGGTTTGTGTTATGTGAGAATGCAACCACTGTAGCTTGATCAACAAACTAGGGTTAAAACCCTGGCTTAGCATGAAGTGTGAATCTGGTCACCGTAGATGAGAAGGAGCGTGGAAGTTTTTCCTTTCATGTTTGATTAATTGCAATCTGTTGTTTTATCCAGATTTGCCAGACTGTATATTTGAGCTTGTATGTTTTTATTAAAGATTGTTCGTGTTTTCATCCTCCTTAGATCGTGTCATCTGTTCTGGGCTACTCCTTTTAGGAGGGTATTCATTTCTTCAGTAAATAATAAGGATTTTGATCACTCTAAATTAGTGTTTCTCAGCCTCGGGAACTTTAAGAGGTGTGGACTTCAACTCCCAGAATTCCCCTTTGCAGCCCCCTGAGTACAAGGCCCCGAACTGGTGGGCGGGGGGAGGTTAAGGGTCAGAATGGGTTCCATGCCTTGCAGAGGCTTCACCCCCGCCCCCAAATCAGGCCCACCTTGAGTTGTGCCCCACTTGCTTTGGAAGTGAAGCTCTCAACCCAGCAGAACGGATCCTTTGGCATCGAGTGCAAGCAGTAGGGCAGATCTCAGCGCCCCCCCCCCCCACTGAGCCAGGAGCCTTCTGGGCACAAAGGGCGGGGCCTCTTGGTAAGGACAGTCTGTGCTGCTATAAGAGGGTGAGGTGAGGACCTAAGAAGAGCCTTGCTGGGTTTAAACTTAAGCTGGGCTTAAGGAGCATCCTGTTTCCCCATAGTAATCCATCAGAGGGTCTTGAGAAGCCCCCAGGGTATGATGGCAGTACGCTCTGCCCAGTTGTTGGCACTTGGATGATGGACGCTCCATTAAGCATCTTGAGGTCCCTTCCTTCCTTCCTTCCTTCCTTCCTTCCTTCCTTCCTTCCTTCCTTCCTTCCTTTTTTGTCTTCCTTCCTTCCTTCCTTCCTTCCTTCCTTCCTTCCTTCCTTCCTTCCTTCCTTCCTTCCTTCCTTTTTTGTCTTCCTTCCTTCCTTCCTTCCTTCCTTCCTTCCTTCCTTCCTTTTTTGTCTTCCTTCCTTCCTTCCTTCCTTCCTTCCTTCCTTCCTTCCTTCCTTCCTTCCTTCCTTCCTTTTTTGTCTTCCTTCCTTCCTTCCTTCCTTCCTTCCTTCCTTCCTTCCTTCCTTCCTTCCTTCCTTCCTTCCTTTTTTGTCTTCCTTCCTTCCTCCCTCCCTCCCTCCCTCCCTTGTCACTGATTCTATACAGACTCAAAATTAAAACAACCATGATGCAACATAAATATGTAACCCATGAATTGTCCACAGTAAGGTCAAACACACACACACACACACACACACACACAAACCTACAACAATAACTTTAAAACAGCCACATAACAACTAAGAGAACTAGTCAGCAACATCAGTGACACAATTAACTGTCCAATTGTCGTCACTAACCCTGGACCAGTCTCACATTAATGACATCATGTGATCCCAACACATTCGCCATCAGTAATTACCAGCAAGACGACATACAGTCATCAGGGACCCTCCAGAACGATTTGGCTTTTCGTGCTGCATATGGGGAGTGAGCCCGATATCCCAAGGGGGGGCTGTTTTATAATGTTGGAACCGAAGGAGACAAATATTCCCCTCCTAGCTTAGCCCTTTTCTCTCCCGGAGATGTGGGGTCTTCAGGAGCATCTCCCCTTGTGTCCTCTTCACGGGGAGAATGTGTACTAAAGTTTGGGACCCATCGCTCAGCCTGTGACCTTGCTGCTACCTTTGGGCCTCCTCAGGCCACCTCCTTTCTTGGTGATGCACAATCTCTACCAAGAACATTTATTAGACACCGAGTGTTTGGTGCGAACTGACGTTGCGCTCAGCGGCTGATGAGTGGATTCTTGGCCTGTTTTGACTTGTGCTGGTGCAACTCTGAGAGGAGCAAGGAAAATATTTCCCCAACCCATTGGTGTAGGCACTCCACCCACAGAGGCTTGGCTGACGTCAGTGGGAGCCTGCCATGTATGCAGGATCAAGCCTTTGGCTGAGAGGTGTGTTGAGTTGTTGTTTTTCAGCGGTGCATTAATGCACACACTGGTCTGGAAATACCTGCTGTTCAGAGGTAATGGCAGTGCCTGGGTGGTTCTTAAGTTTGGGGATCGGGAATTGGGTGCCTCATGAAAGGGAAGATGGAAGACTCCTTTCCTGTGTCTGGTGCCTCCAGATACATTGGATTATAATCCTCCTCCGTACCAGCGTGGACACCTTGTACACTTTCTATAATTTCCAGAGCGGTGTACTTGGCTGTCATTCAGAACTGCACAGTTGTCATAGGAAAACAAATCTTGCCAGGGCCACTGTATTAAGAGAGCTGGCCCTGACTTCCTCCTGGGACTGGGGATGGGTTGCTGGTCAGAAGTCCATGGAGGAATAATCCACAAAATTCAGAATGCAGAAAGGGGAGGTGCTCCTGGCAATGGGGCTGCATGATCTAGGGTGACTTAAAACTCAGGTTTGGGGCATGCAAGCCTATTGCTCATTGAGGACACATCTCTGCTGTACAACAATCCAACAGTTCCCTTCCAGTTCTCCTCTTAGGATTTGGTTAATCTACAATCTTGGAGAATCCTGATGCCTTGGATGTGTTGCTGAATTACTGCTTACAGGTAGTCCTCGACTTATGACCATCTGTTTAGCGACCACTCGAAGTTACAATGGCACTGAAAAAAGTGACTTACGGCCAGTCCTCGCACTTACGGCCATTGCTGTGGCCGTGTGACCAGAATTCAGGCACTTGGCAACCAGCATGTATTTACGACAGTTGCAGCGTCCTGGGGTCGCATGATCGCCATTTGCAACCTTCCCAGCTGGCTTCCAACAAGCAAAGTTAGGGGCGCGGTGGCTCAGCGGGTTAAACCGCTGAGCCGTTAGACTGCCGACCACAAGGTTGGCAGTTCGAAAAACCGCGTGGCGAGGTGAGCTCTCGCCATTTACCCTGGCTTCTGTCCACCCAACAGGTCGAAAGCTGAATGCGAGTAGATAAATTGGGTACCACTTACGTGGGTCAATTTGCTGGCGTCCATTGGAGGGTCGTCCTCAAAAAACCAAGAAGACCTGGAGAGTCCCGATAATGGCGGAGGACGACGGATCCAGAACAGCAACTTCCTGGACGTCAGCAGCCGGCGCGGAGCGAGGCATTCTGGGGCATGTAGTCCGATGCCTGCAGCTGAAGAGCCGGTTCCCTTCCCTCCTCCCTCTCGCGCGGTAAACTTGATTGTACTGTATATGATATGATTGTATAATTTGAATTTACATGATTGTAAGCCGCCTAGAGCCCTCCATTAGGGAGGGGATAGGCGGGGTATAAATAAGATAAATAAATAAATAAATAAAGTCAATGAGGGAAGCCAGATTTGCTTAACGACCACATGATTCGTTTAACAACCATGACAAAAAGGGTTGTAAAATCGGGTATGACTCACTTAACAACTGCCTCACTTAGCGAAGGGAGTTCCGGTCCCAATTGTGATCGTAAGTCGAGGACTACCCATATAGCAACTCTTGTCATTGACCTGGGACATCTCAGGAGCCTTCTTCAAATAGTCAGATGCTCACAGCCTTTTGCTGGTGCAAAACACTCCAAAACACTCCTGAACATTGGTTAGTGGAGTTATGATCAAATCTGCCAATCTGGCTGTTTTTCTTCTCTTTTCCTCTCCTTCATTTGATCACAAGAATATAACTTTGAGAATATAACAATAAATTGAGGAAACAAAGACAAAATAACTTGATTACCAATATTCAACATGAAGGAAAAACTTTGGTGAACAATATGGATATTCAAAAAGCCTTTCATGATTACTATTCTAAACTATATAAAAAACAAGATGTTAACCTAGATGATATTGAAGAATATTTGAGTAAACAAAATTTAACTCTTCTTAATGACCAACAAAGACTGACACTAAATAATGTTATAACAAAAGAAGAATTGGTAAAAGCTTTCAAGAAAATTAGTAGTGGAAAAGCTCCTGGACCAGATGGATTGTCAGCAGCCTACTATAAATGCTTTGAGGATGATTTATGCCTACCTTTGCAGAAGACTATGAATTTTATCTTGGAGACAGGAACCGTGCCAGAAACTTGGAAAGAAGCACATATAACACTGATCCCCAAAGAACAACAGGATTTAACACAAACTAAGAATTACAGACCAATATCTTTATTGAATAATGACTACAAGATATTTACAATGATATTAGCAGAAAGAATGAAAAATATTCTTAGGAATTATATTCATCAAGACCAAGCTGGATTTTTGCCCAAGAGGCAAATCCGAGACAATGTTCGAAACAGATGTAATTGAATATTTGGAACAACATTATGATAAACAAGCTGCCTTGATATTTATTGATGCTGAAAAAGCCTTTGATAACTTAAATTGGCCTTTTATGTTCAAAGTACTGGAAAATATGAATTTTGGAGGAAACTTTATAAAATGGATTAAATCAATATATACTCCACAATTTGCCAAAATAATTGTTAATGGAGAATTTAGTAAGACATGTGAAATTCAAAAAGGTACTAGACAAGGTTGTCCATTATCTCCACTTTTGTTTATATTGGTATTAGAGGTTTTACTTAGAGATATTAGACAGGATGATGGTATACATGGTATCAAAAGTTAAAAAAGAAGTTTATAAACTAAGAGCCTTTGCTGACGACCTAGTCATTACTTTGGAGAACCCACTAGATGGAATTGAAATTTTAATACAGAAATTAAAAGACTTTGGGTCGCTAGCAGGGTTTAAAGTGTATTTACAGAAGACAAAAGTTTTGACTAAAAATATGGACCATCATCAACAAGAGAAATTGAAAGAAATAACAGGATATTCAAAGGAAGAAAAAGTAAAATATTTGGGAGTATATTTAACAGCTAAAAATGTTAAGTTGTTTAAGAATAACTATATTCCACTTTGGATGGATATTAAAAAAGATTTGGACCATTGGGAAAAATTGCAATTATCATTATTAGGTAGAATTTCAGCAATTAAAATGAATGTTTTGCCAAGAATTTTATATCTTTTTCAAACACTACCTATATTGGCATCAGAAGAACCTTTTAAACAATGGCAGCGAGATATTTCTAAGTTCATTTGGCAAGGAAAAAAACCAAGAGTAAAATATAAAGTTTTGCAAGATTCTAAAGAAAGAGGAGGACTAGGTTTGCCGGATTTGAAACTATATTATGCTGCTTGTTGCTTGGTTTGGATTAAAGAATGGATAATTCTGAAAAATGAAAAATTATTGAATTTGGAGGGACATGAACTAAGATATGGATGGCATGGGTATTTGTGGTATGATAAAGTTAAAGTTAATGTAGATTTTAAAAATCATTATATTAGAAGATCCTTATTAAGAATTTGGAATAAATATAAATTAACTTTATGTTACAAAAGACCTTTATGGATCTCTACGCAAGAAGCATTCTATAGAACATTATTAATAGATCAACATTTCTTCCCTTACCCAACTTCCACTAAATTTTATTGTATGTGAAAAACAAGAAATAACAGCCTTATCTTTTTTCCCCCTCCATTACGCTCCCTAGGTTTCCATGGATATTTATTATCCAAAATAGGGTATTTTGCTCATTTTGCTGCTGCTGCTTCCTTGGGGTCCTGACTGGTGTTACTCTAATGTTATTTTATCTCTCTTGAAGATGCATAGATAGGTAGATCGGAGCTGTGCAGCAGTGCCAAGTCAAAGGGAAGACCGTGTTTATGGTGTGCTGGGGGCGGGGGGGGGGGTTCTCCAAGCAGCTGCGCCTTTTCTGGCATTGCCCAGCTGTCTTGCCATCCTGGGGAAAGGCACCTTTGGTCATAGGTGTTGTGGGCTGTGGGGTTCAGCATGCTCCGAACACATCCCCAGTAGGTAATGCACATGTCGTCTCTCACAGGCCCTTGAAGTAGCTTCAATCGGTCCTGTGACGTTTCCTTGATTCCACTGCCTGTTCCCGCAGATTGTACACACCATTCCCCCGGGAGGCAGGGTGGGTGGATCCTCCCCATAGATCACATCAGCCTGCTAGTGGAAAGGGCATTCAGACATACAACTGTTCCCCCCCTCTGTACAGCTTCCAATGATGGGGCCCAGACTGAGCTTTGCCCTGCCGGCCCTGGAGGCAAGAGTCTCCCCCAATCTTGGGCTTCTGCCTGAAGTTCAGATCCACAGGCGGAATGGGAAATAGGATTGGCTGGGAGGTTTATCTCCTTATTTGTTTCGAAAAAGGAGGAGAGGGGACTGAGGAAAGCAGTGAAGGCGCCAAGAATCTGCCATCGGAGAGGTGCAATCAGGGTAACCTGTCTTGTTAGTCCTCAATTAATGACCATTCGTTTAGTGATGGTTCAGACTTACAACGGTGCTGAAAAAACCGGCTTACAACTGGTGCTCACACTTAAGACCGTTGCAGTGTCCCCACGGTCACGTGATGACGATTCCGGTTTGCATTTATGACCGTTGCAGCATCCCGTGATCATGTGATTGCCATTTTCGACCTTCCCGGATGGCTTCTGGCAAGCAAAATCAATGGGGAACCGCACGATTCACTTAACGACTACGTGGTTTGCTTAACGACTGCGATGATTCGCTTAATGACTGCCACAAAAGTCATAAAATTGGGTCAGATTCGTTTAATGATCGCTTTGCTTAGCAACCAAAATGCTGGTCTCAATTGTGGTTGTTAAGCGAGGACTGCCTGTAGTTGCAAGGAATCCAGAAAAAGGTTGGCAGCAAAAAGAGGCTTTTGGGTCGAGAAGTGCACCACCAGGGCACTGTGGTTTATAGTGGTTTACAGAGGGGCTGTAATGAAAGCCGAGATCTGGTTGGGTTTTCTATATTGTTTTGCAGAGTGTTTTTTTCCATTTGTGACAAAGGGTAAGATGAAAAGGGATCTGGAAAAGACGCATGAGTCAGGAAAGTCAGCAATAGAAGCTCAATCTAGAGAAAATTCGGGTCAGTCGAAGGCTGACTCTTAGCCGTTTGGAGTATTTCAGATAAATAATTCAGGCACTTTTCCCTTGGATGGCACGTCGAAATGGATAAAGAAGAAGAAGGAAGAGCAGAAAATCCAGGGACGGATGATGTCTGAGCAAAAAAGTGAGAGTATCGTTATTCTGTCGGCAAAATGTTTAGATCCTTTGTCATTCTGCCACACCTGTGCCTTCAAATCAGAGAGTCTTCGCTGCGAGGGCTGGCGATACTTCAGCGCGTCTGGAAACACCAGCTTGAGGGGGGCCTGTCTCTGCAGTTTCCCAAATTTTGTTGTCACTCTTCTCCCATCCTCTGCGGTATGCCTGTGGATCTTAAGCAAAAAATGCGTAAGCGCAGAGCAGTGATTCTCCAGTATTGCTTAATATTCGTACTTTACCTATCTGTAAAGTATGATGCTTTGAGTTCTGACGTTGTTTGCACATTTCCTACGTATTTTAAGATCTGGCACGCACCCTGTGCCTGGCTCTGATTTATCCTTGTCGTTCTCTTGAATCGGAGCTTTAAGTGCTCCCTGTTCAAATGGAAGAGAATGTACCCATAAGGTACTATCCCTAATAATTAATGATGGGATATTAATTTCAAAAATGTCAAGCCATCAACTGATGGACATCCAGACAACTCCTTCCTCACGACATTTTCAGGAAGCCATGAAAACTTCAGGAAGCCATGTGGGGACAAGTCAGGTCCTGCCATTCTTACCCAGGGGTGGATCATAGTGACTGCAAATGCATTGATTTTTGTTTCTCATCTGGTTGTATTAATACTGCAAGCTGTTCAGAATCTCTGGAAATGGAGCCACATATAAATTATGGTGATGGATGCATGGGTTGATGCATAGAGAGGGAAATGCCGCGATGCAAATATATGAAGCACTGAGTCCTTGCCACCATGAGTGAAGAGTTGGAGATCTTTGGTTGGAGATCAGAAGCATAAGGCAAGAAGCACAGAGGAACGATCCATTTTTCTGTTCTGCAGTAGAGTTTAAAGCAGCGTTTCTCAACCTTGGCAACGTGAAGATGGGTGGACTTCAACTCCCAGAATTCCCCAGCCAGTATGGCTGGCTGGGGAATTCTGGGAGTTGAAGTCCACTCATCTTCACGTTGCCAAGGTTGAGAAACACTGCTTTAAAGCTATAGAACTAGCAGCTGCCTGGGATTGGTCATCGGGGACCATGTTTTCCAGGACTGGGAGGATTCTCGGCTTGTGGCAATTGTATCCTAGCTTGAACTTGACTTCCTGAACCCATAGGTATGGTAAAGAGAGAACCTGAGCCTGACCTCTAACCTGCTGTCAGATCCATAATTCCAAATTGACCAAGTCGTGCTTCACCCAGGATGCCCTCAGCATTGTCCAACTGTGGTCAGCTGCCTCAAAGCTGCTGGTAAATAGGCCAAACCAGAGCAACTCCAAGTATTACACTTTGCGGGCTTGCATCATCCTACAGGTCAGGAGGAATAAAAATGGAGTTTAAAGGAAGCCTCTAGAAATCTCCAAGGTCTGCTGGATGGCCATGTGACATTTTTACAAGCATACAACTAAGCCCATAAATTGGAAACTCTTTTTGCCTGACCTGTGGCCTTGGTTCCTGTTCCCTCTAATGCTCAGCAAGACTCTACTGCAAATATACCTGGTTCTTATGCTACAAAAGCCCACACAGGCAGACTCTTTTTTTTTTCTGTATGGAAAGTGAGGCATGTCCTGTTTGCTGACTCAGTCTTCGAAGACATGGTATTTTTTTTTAACAAAACGAGAAATACAGATTTCCTGTGCTGTTAATTAAATTATGAAGTCAGTGGCTGGTGCCATATAAAACCAACCTGGCATTCAGGAAGTAGCTGGTGAGAGCTGGTTCATCCTGCTTGATTCGTAACAAGCTGCCTAGGCCGCCTCGATTTGGTATCCATCCGTCACACCCTTTCTTACATACCTGAATCCGTGGGCAAGTGTGAATGATAAAAACAACCCCTTTTCTCCAAATGCAGGTATTCCAAAGGAATAGTTTTCATTAGGAGAACAGTGTGAAACAAAGGCATCAAACTCTCCCTTCTTGCCACTGCGATCCTAATATAATGTCCACCCCCACCCCGGGTTGCAATGTGCTTTTCTTTCCTTCCTTAAATGTACAAAATAACAAATTAACATCTGAGTCCAGATTGAAGTGCTAGCTGAGAAAGAAGGGTGGCCTGAATGCCGTGTGGGAAGTTGATAGCTAATGCAAGTTTTAAGAGCATTGTGTTAGAAGAGCTTCTCGGATGTGGTAGAAGCAAGATTATGCACAGTATGAGCCCAAGTGGACACACGAGATACAGGGGTGGGGCGGTTAAGCCTTCACCTCCCAAGCAAACCTGAAGATCGTTGAGACATTCTAGAGTTGTGTGGGTGCTGATTATGTGTCTGCGTGTGGTGATGGTTGCATAAGGCCATTCTGTGGCAGACCACTGAGCTATGTGGACTCCTGTGTGCTGATTTCCACTTTGAGGCCTGAGCAATTATGAGGAATGGTGACCTTGGAAGGAATCTGGCTCGTAAAGAAGGGGACTTGAGATGTTTCTGGTCCATCTGAAAAATCTGATTTAGTCAATAGGTGGCTGACTCAGAACATTCCCCTCTTACTTTTTGAAGCATTGCAGCTGTTCCACATGGCTCTCCTGTGCTCACACTGGGAGAGTAGGAATTTCATTTTCCAGATCCACCTGCTCTTCACCATGTGGCACTGATCACAGATCAGGATCCACCTTGACTGGCCTGAATTCTTCTACTTCTTGGTTTGGGGTTCCCCCATTGCCATAGTTTCTACAAGCAGGACAGTCACTATTTCCAGCCTTTATTCTTGCTTTGTTTGTTAAAATAATTCCTCCAGAGTTGTGATGTTTCAGTGTTCAATGCTCTTTTCTTTCTCTCTCCTTCTTTTGCTTCTCAATCTTGTGTCATCTGACTATTATAATTCAAGTGCTGCATTGGAATGAGCGAAGGCACGTTGCATTGAAGGTGATGATGTCGCGGATCCCCATAAACAAAACCGCACAGGTCATCACTGGCACCCAGATTCCAGGGCAATAAAGACCGAGAATGTGGAGGAGAACAAGGAAGAGCAAAGAGGGTGCTGATGACAGAGGGACCAAAAGTCAGTGTCTGGGGTACTGGCGTTTTCCCAAATAATTAATTATGTCAGATATGCTGATTTCAAAAACCAAGACCCAAAACAGAACAGCGTTGCCATTTTGAAGATCTCATTTGTATACAGCTAGCTGGGATGCTTGAAAATGTGGGTCAAGTCTTTCCTTTTTAAGATCCTTGGAGGAAATAAAAGTTTCAGCAAATTTGTTTACTCCGTCTCTGGCAAGGCTCAGGCAACTCTATTTAAATCTTGGAAAGACAAACTCTTGGAAAGAATACCACTGCATTCTTTAGATCCTTTTTCCAAAGTCTCTTCTATGTAGCATGCAGAAATTGAATGCACCGGATTGGCCTTCTGCATTTTTAAAGCATCCTTTCTCAAACAAATTCTGTTCCGGCCAAGACCGCAGGCATTTTTCTAGGATACCTGTTCTTACTGGAGACGTCACTGCCAAACAAATAATTTTGTTTTAATTTGAAGACTGACATAACCAATCCTTTTTCTCAGGTAGCGACCCTGCCAAGTGTTTCATTGCAGGCTCAGTTAAAATGAATGGAAGTTGTACTGCCTTGCTTCTGGGCTAACTTTGCTTCTAAAGTAGGCTTTCCTTTTTTTTTTTAGGCGCAGTTGCTAGTCAGATTTCTCCCCAGATGAAAGCTGGAATCATCAAATGGCTCTGTAGCTTCTGAATCAAGAAGTCCCAAGTTCCAATTTCACTTCAGTAACAAACTTACTAGGAAATTATGAAATCAGGCCATTGCCCTGTGAGCAAAATATTCTTGCCCAGTTTGCCAAAGTAATTTTCATTGGCAGGATTTCTACTGTACTTTGGGTCAGTTATCCTTGCAAAAGAAATCAGTGCAAAACACAACAAATAACTAATTTTTTAAAGAAGTAAAACATAACATAAAACAGCTAAGAAATGACAAGGACAGAGCTTGCTAACTAAATGGTGCAGAGCAAAGGGCTTGATAAACCTCTGTGGATATGGTGCCTGCTTGAGCCTCTCAAAATGCTAAGGGAAGCTAGATGCCTCTAAAAGTGGAAGGGGCCTGATCTTTATGAGATGCCTATAAAGAAGCTTGCTTTTGTTGAGATAGTCATATCGGGGATAGTCGTCAGTTGGGGATGGTGTAGTGAATCCAGCCTACAAGAGGTTGGACTTGACCTCTTAGGCCCATTCCAAGTGTTAACGATCTTCATAGATCCTTTCATGCCAGGAGATTAAATTCATCAAGGGAGACATATGTCTACATCTGTTTGTGGATGTATGAACATGAACCATGTTTACTAAAACATCAAAAAGTGGTTTTATTTTTACCTTTGGCTTAGAGGTGATCCTTTTCTTTCACAGGGGGGTTTCACAGTGGATTGTAGACAAAATCTGTCTATCTTCTGGTTTGTATTCTTAGTGGGAACCGAGTGGCGATACTACCACAAGATGACTGACACAGCTGGAGCCCAGTTTTTTCATTCTGTAGCTTGATTTTAAGACAATATTCAAGTTTGGCCCAACAACTATAGGCTGCATTTCTGATTCTCTCTTAACCAACATTCTGGGGAAAAATCAAAACCTTTCTCTTGCATTGGACCCTATTTTTCACAGATTGGCCCTATTAGTTTCAGGGGAAATGTGGTTTACAAATTATTTGAGGGTCAGAAAAGAAGCGTGCCGGAGCGTATCAGCAGAGTAGTCGCCTCTTCTTAAGAAAAAAATGCCTTCCATAACAGATAAGCTCCTTAAAATGTCTACACAATTTTCTGGTCCGAGTATTGAATTTGTTGTGCGAAGCCAAACACTGTTCTTTAGGAAAAAGAAGAAAAATAATTTCTGGCAGAAGGTCAGTCAAATTCTGCTTTGTTCACAGATCACTATGTAATTTGATAATTAGTACAGCCGACGGGCATTACGCCTGGAGCTTTCTAAAACACTTGTTTTAGGACTAGTATCCTTTTTCGGCAGTCCAACCTGCAGAGATTCAAGAGGTGATGCTTCTCTTCTCTTCACCTGGAGTTTTCCAGTGGGCAAAGCATCTCCTCCTCAGTTTTTCTGCTCGCCAAGGCAGAGAAGGAGGGAGAAAACACTCATGACCACAGTATTTCCAGTTGCAAAAGGTTTGCAATAAGTCCCATTCCTGCTCAAAAGACTGTTGTGATGTAGGTCTTCAGCTGTTCTCATTTTATATACAGCAAATTAAGTGCCGAAGAGTGTAAATATTTTAGAAGTGGGATCTTCACCCATCTCTCTCTGAACAAAATTGCTGAGATTTGTCATGTCATATTTGGGAGATGCCGGGCCCAGAGAGGAAGTAGAATTGCAGATGTTATCCTTTGTCTGCGTGCTGGGTAGGGATTGGGGTAGGAGTTTATTCTGATGGTGCTGGAAGTCAATAATCGGGCTGAAGGTCCACTCCTTGTGCTTAGTTATGGTTTGTTGAATGAACTACAGTGGCTGTGTTCATACAACACGCTACGCCAAACCCAAACAAACCGTACTATGACAATGTGTGTTGCGCAAACTGGGCAAATAAGTCAACATTGAGTGGTTTTGGAGCTGATTCTTGTAGCGTTACTCAGTGGAAAAAATACTATTAAAAGCATTCACAAACTCCTTTCTTCTCAGACATTGGATACCCTCCCTTCCCCTAATTGAGTACGTGTGGAAGCGATGAAAATCTGCAGAACACGATACAGACTGCGGAAGGCGGCTTCCACATCATTCCTTTTTTCTTTTCTTCCAAAGCAATATCTGGACGGGCTCTTGCAAAGGTGTAGAGCAGAGCTTTCCAAACTGTGTGTCGGGACACGTTAGTGTGCTGGCTGCAGTGTCTGGGTGTGTCGCAGCTGCTCCTGCTCCGAGCCCTGCCAGGATTCCGCGCAGGTCCTAGTGCCTGCCTTGTGCCTGGCTGCCTCCAAACCTGCTGTGATTCCGCGCAGGTCCTAGTGCCTGCCTTGTGCCCTGCTGCCTCCAAACCTGCCCTGCCAGGATTCCGCGCAGGTCCTAGTGCCTGCCTTGTGCCCTGCTGCCTCCAAACCTTCCCTGCCAGGATTCCGCGCAGGTCCTAGTGCCTGCCTTGTGCCCTGCTGCCTCCAAACCTTCCCTGCCAGGATTCCACGCAGGTCCTAGTGCCTGCCTGGTGCCCTGCTGTCTCCAAACCTTCCCTGCCAGGATTCCGCGCAGGTCCTAGTGCCTGCCTTGTGCCTGGCTGCCTCCAAACCTGCCCTGCCAGGATTCCGCGCAGGTCCTAGTGCCTGCCTTGTGCCTTGTTGCCTCCAAACCTGCTGTGATTCCGCGCAGGTCCTAGTGCCTGCCTTGTGCCTTGCTGCCTCCAAACCTGCCCTTCCAGGATTCCGCGCAGGTCCTAGTGCCTGCCTTGTGCCTTGTTGCCTCCAAACCTGCTGTGATTCCGCGCAGGTCCTAGTGCCTGCCTTGTGCCATGCTGCCTCCAAACCTGCCCTGCCAGGATTCCGCGCAGGTCCTAGTGCCTGCCTTGTGCCTTGTTGCCTCCAAACCTGCTGTGATTCCGCGCAGGTCCTAGTGCCTGCCTTGTGCCCTGCTGTAAGAGTGTGTCGCGAAATGATGCCCTGCTGTAAGAGTGTGTCGCGAAATGATGCATGTCTAAAAAGTGTGTCACCAACATGAAAAGTTTCGAAAGCTCTGGTGTAGAGGCACTGCGGATGTGAGGGCAATCCGTAGCACAGTCAGAGAGAGAAATGGCCGAGTTTAGGTTTCCATCTGTAGTCGAGCTTTCTTGCATTGTCTTTTCCTATGACTGGTAAATGCAGAGCAAATGATGAATTATGCACAGTAAGGAAACTGCCTGCAGAATTCAGATTTGGATCCAGCAGTACCTCCAGCCTGTTTCGTTTGTTTGTCCCCATTGGATTACCTTGATTACTCTAAGTCAGTGTTTCTCAACCTTGGCCACTTTAGGATGGGTGGACTTCAACTCCCAGCATGGCTGGCTGGGGAATTCTGGGAGTTGAAGTCCACCCATCTTCAAGTGGCCAAGGTTGAGAAACACTGCTCTAAGTGTTAATTTAACTAGAAAAGGCTGGGCCAACCTTTAGTTTTGTTTGTGCTTGGGTTTAATTCAGAAAAGCTTTCCAGGAGTGTATAGAATTTCTGTCATTCTGATCCTTCTCAGACAGCCATGGGATTTTGGGGGGGATTAAATCCTATCATAGGAGTAATATTTGCCTTGCATCCAGTGCCAGGAAGCGCGAAACCTAATAGGAAGTTAAATGCAGCAGGGCTTTCTTTCCAAAACCATTCAACAGCTCCTTGGTCTAGATAGAAAATCAGCCACATTTGACAAGCTCAATGTTTCCTGGGAGGAAGCAGGTAAAAATTACTTCACACTTTGCTGAGGTTTTTTTTTCCCCCTTGCAGTTAAGTATCTGTTATGTAATGGAGTTTTGCAAATAGTCTCCCTCTCTTGTGTAAGAGAAAGCAAGCATGCGGATCTTTTACGCTGAGTTGTTCCTATCCCCAGCCTGCTGGAATCTCAGCTTTTTGAAAGTGAGGGGGAAGGTGGAAGTCAGAAAGCCCAAGAGGAAAATCCCAGGAAAGGTCATGATTAGCAGAAGAAACACGGGCAAGTTGAGTTATCCACTACAGGAGTCGATTTTGGCATGGGTTAAGACAACAGGGAGGAAGAATAAGTGAATATAACCCATTGCAATCACTGCCCATGGATTCCTGCACAGATGCTTGGGATTCAGGGCTGATTCCCCACCTAATTTTTCCCAGGCTTTTAGGACCGGCTGCAGACTCCTCACGACAGCGAGAGTCCCTTTCCCCAGAAATTCCCCAGTGCTAAAAATCAGATTTTAAGAAGGTTGCTTTATTTATACGAAAGCTCTCCCACGCCCACCGATGAGGGGAGCGATCCCCGTAAGAAAGGCAGAATGCCCGCTCGGCCAGAGCGCGCCGTTGCACATCCCAGCGAGTTTGGTCCGCCCCACCAACCTTTTTCTAAAGGCAGAGACTCGAGGCAGAGCAGTTCCCAGGCTGCAAGAGAGCCGTATATCTACTTTTCCAGCCCCGTGATCTCCGCTGGCCTCTTGTAAGACGTGTCCTCGGTTGCCCTCCGCGCGCAGATATTTGCAGAACAGAGAAAGGATTATGTTCCTACTCGGATACTTCATACAGGGCAGGCAAGTTCATTCTCTCACCGCGGTGCTTTGCCAGAGCTGCATTGTCCTGCTGTATTCAGCTACTATATTTGCCGGAGAAAGCGGTGTTCATATTGAAATGTTGTCAGCTGAATGAAATTGAATGTTGGAGAAAGCTGCAGCCAAGCAACGCTTCTAAATGACTTGTCAAGATCTGTCCATTTCTGTATTTGTTTCCTTTTTTTTTTTCCTTTCAACCTTGCCTGGCTTTGGAATACCAACTTTATGCTGGAGAATTAGCTATCTAGCCACCTCTCTCTCTCTCTCTCTCTCTCAGATTTATATCCTGCCTTTCATTCAGGAACTCGGCAGCAGGGGTAGGGCTCCTTCCAATTTTTCCCCACAGCAACAACCCTGCGGGGGTGGCTGGGCTGAGAAGGGCTGGTCCAAAGCCCCCAGGTGCGTCCCTGGCTGCGGGGGGGGGCAGAACCTGGTCTCTCTGCTCCCAGTCTAGCACCTTAGGAGCAAATTGGTGCTGCCCTTGAGATTTTTATGTCAAGTGAAGCAAAGAAAAAAGTGACATACAAGTAGTCCTCGCTTAACAACCACGATTGAGACTGATTGGTTGCTAAGCGAAGCGGTCATTAAACGAATCCGGCCCAATTTTACGTCCTTTTTTGCGGCGGTCATTAAGCAAATCACCGCAATCGTTAAGCGAACCATGTGGTCGTTAAGCAAATCACGCAGTTCCCCATTGATTTTGCTTGCCAGAAGCCGGCCGGGAAGGTCGAAAATGACGTGACCTCAGGATGCTGCGACGGTCAAAAATGCGAACCGGTTGCCAAGCGCCCAAATCGTGATCACGTGACCGCGGGGACGCTGTAACGGTCGTTAAGTGTGAGCACCAGTTGTAAGTCGGTTTTTTCAGCACCGTCGTAAGTCTGAA
The DNA here is from genome assembly GCA_023362775.1 of Charina bottae. Taxonomy (NCBI): domain Eukaryota; kingdom Metazoa; phylum Chordata; class Lepidosauria; order Squamata; family Charinaidae; genus Charina; species Charina bottae. Next base: position 22,924,342 of record JALMGJ010000010.1, on the reverse strand, counting down.
GGTCACTAAACAAATGGTCATTAAGTGAGGACTACCTGTAAGTCTTCGGTATGCATTACAGTAGGATAAAATCGCCTGGTTAGAGAGGATTCTGCATGCCTTATGGTTCCCTTGAAGGCAGGGTGGTTGCTGGAACACAATCCCCAGCCATCCCAGTAGCGTGGGGTAACTGGAACTGGAAGGCCCCAGGACCGCGACTCTTGCTTGAAGAGGACTTTGGACAAAAAGTCGTTGGTCTCCAACTTGTCCGAGGGCAAGATCCTTCCAAAATTTGCTGGAGCGATGCTTGATTTGCCAGAGGTGTGGAGGGAGTTGCACAAAGGTGTCTACCTAGGTTTGACGACGGACCCAGAAAAACAGCGCCCCGCTTTTCATACCAGGTTAATGGGCAGAAGTCTGCAGGCAGAGCTGTTCCTGGCAGTTGCTTTCGGACGTTTGCCCATTCAAGAAAGAGCTAGAATTAAAGCAGTTGGCTGGGAAACGAATGTATCCGTTAGTTTTGTTTGTCAGCTTAGGAGGGGCGTTTGACCCCAAAATGTATGTGCTAGGCTAGACTAAAGCTCTTCCTTGGTTCAGCAGGAACCAATATATATATTTCAGCAGCAGCCCAAAACAGGGGTGGAGGCAGATTTTTTCCTCCCAAGATAAAATATATATATTTTATATATATATATATATATATATATATATATATATATATATATATATATATATAATATATAATATATAATATATAATATATAATATATAATATATAATAATATATAATATATATATTTTATCTTGGGAGGAAAAAATCTGCCTCCACCCCTGTTTTGGGCTGCTGCTGAAAGGCAGAAAGCTGTTCTATCGATGACGCTTAATAAAGCCCTGTAAGAAAATGTATCAGAATTTGTGATCCAGAGATCATTCCGGGATGAAACTTGGAGATTGGGTTCTCCTAACAACTGCTGGTGATGAAGACTTCTTTACATCCTTGGGACCAGGAATGTCCTATATCATTTTTTTTCATTGTTCCATCAGGGCTGAGAATTATCGAGGCTGTCGTAATCCTAGTTTAATTGCCTATGATCTCTGTTGGAATGCTAGCCTTGCCTCTCTCGTATATAATATATGTAAGTTGCATTCTTCCAAGAGTTCTCCTGTCTCATCTGCCATGCCTCCTAAGTATAGTTGTGGTTGATGTATCTATGTTGTAATTATTCTTGCATAATTTGAAGGATTAGCTTGTAATACCTCAGTGGTTGGATTACAGTTGGGCAACAGATGTTCAAATGTTGGTGGTTGTCCACCCTCAAATTAAAACAATGGCAACCTGTAATTGCTTAGAAGCAGGTAACTTACGTTGACCTCTTACATAACAAGGCAAAACAATGCAGCGTACACACTCATACCTTATTGCGTTTGTTGCATAACATTTCCACCACTTTGTTTAGAACACACACACACACACACACACAACCCAACTAGGTAACTAACCTATCTTTTTTGATAGAATGCAGGCAAACTTTGGAGTTGAAGGTCTGCTTTAGAAGATGAAATGCAGGTGTTGGTCCCGGAGCAGGCATAGAAATTGCCTCCCAGGAAATGGCTCTGGATCGAGCCATTTGTCTTGGCCAGTTGTAGGGCATTCTGGGAATTGAAGTCAAATTAAGAGGACCATGGAGACCGGTACGTCCTCTGGCTCTTGCTCCGTGGGGGCCATTAGAGTCATTCTCCCGTACCCTCAAGTACCCATGCCAAGGACAAGTCAGGAGACGGGAGCGAGAATCAAGCAGGTTAAGGTATTGTTTCTTGAAAGCTGCTGTCTTCCTAAACCGACTAGGATTGACACCCAGCCGTTGTAATACAACCTTATATGCTGCTGTGGGTAGTGTTGTTTTATTACTCTGTAAAAAAGGTAATAATAAAAATATAGCTTAAAACATCTAGGAGTTGTGCAAATGCATTTAAAGGGAAGGGAGGTTCTTGTGCTCAGAATGTAGCCTTCTAAATTTAATAAATTATTTTTCTTTATTCCTTCAGTGTATGAAGCACCGCCATCCAAGCCACTCCAGGGAACCTTACAACATATTAAAACAATAAAATAAGCAGAAAACAGTAATAAAACTGAACTATATGTAAGATATGGTTATTTTTGTTTGTTTGTTTCTTTATTTATTGGCTGCGGCTTCTCTGCCACCAAAATCCCATAGTCTCTTAGTAGCTTATAGAGTCCTACAACAAGGGTTAAAATAGAAATTAAAAATACAAGACTTGATGGCCCTTCAGGACCCCGATTAATTTCAAACATTCTCTGCAAACGATCAGTTTAGACTTCTGGACAGAGATGTCCATCTTTTTCCCGTTGATCTGCTTTGGAATGGAAAGGGTGTTAGGAAAAGGGAAGGAAGATTGTCCTGAAGACCTTTCTGGTCCATCATCCACTGCTTGGTGTGTCCTTCTTGAGTATGTTGTTGTTGTTGTTCAGTCGTTAAGTCGTGTCCGACTCTTCGTGACCTCATGGACCATGGCACGCCAGGCCTTCCTGTCCTCCACTGTCTCCCGGAGTTTGCTCAAATTCATGTTCATTACATCGGTGATGCTATCTAACCATCTCACCATCTCATCTAACCTTCTTGAGTACATATCTACAGAAATGTGTCCCTTGGCAGAAAAAAAAGTTGGTCATGCCTATTGGAAGACACTGCTATTTCGTGGGGGCTTTTAAAGGTTCAGGAGGGAATGGGAAATTTCAGCCAAGTTTTGATCTAACTAGTTCAGCTACTTTTTCATAGTCCAACTAGATACGTTTAGAAATCCACAAGCATAAAATTAAGGCAATATATTCCCCCTTTTCTTTTAGTATTCAGATGCATTCATGTTGTCGGGCCATGGAGAGGTCATTTCATAGTTAGTAAGTAAATAGGTTTATTGTGGCAACCACAGGTCATAACAATGTCATTTCATTTTTAGCTTTCAAAACAAAGCTCATGTTTCTACAGCGTATTCCGCCTATTCATTCTGGGTTTGTTGATTAAATGCTGCATTTTATCATTCTGAAGCTACTGATAATTGAGTTTCCAATTTCTTTACTCTTACATTGGCTGGAAAATTGGGGAACTGGAATCTGGGAGCAGAAGTCTGCTCCAACGTAACCTAATCTCTACAACGTTTTGACTTCTATCATTTACGGTTTTACTATCCAGAGTAGTTTGGGCACCATATACCAAGCTGGTCCAATCTGAACTGGACGGCACCAAAATCATCATCTCTGTCTGGAAGAAAAACGGCTGCAGATTGTTGAGCGGAACGGACAATTTCCGAGAACGTGGCTTTCTTAAAGACTGAATGTGATGGAGATCTTTCCTTTCCCATCTCTGGGATGCTTTTTGTTTGTACAGGAGCTAATACAGAACAGATTTTTAACAGCGTGGCTAATTCCTTTCAACTGAGCCAGTGTTGGCAAATATGAAATCTGCTAGACATTGGCACAAGCTTAAGCAGTAATTACAGGCTTCCTAAATCTGCAGAGTATAAATAATTACAGGTTTAAAAGTGTTATTGTGAGCTGCAACATATACCAAAATTTTATCTTGCTCTTTTGAAGCTGTAAAGCACAAATCCTTTCAAAGGATTTGTGAGGCTTGGAAATGGTTTTTGCAAGTGCTGGTGAGGTAGAGGCCCTGATCTAACAGGAAGTTTTCATGCACAAGACCCACTGAACTACTTTCAGTTGACTAGGAATCCTGCCCTGCTTAAGGTCATTGTAAATCCAAGCACAGCTGAGTTCTGAGTTGGCCATGGGCTGAGCAGAGGGACAGTGATTTTTTTTCATTGAAGAATTGGGAGGTCTACTTAAATCACTAGTGCTTTGTTCTGTGTTTTTAAATCAAGGACATGGTAAGAACCTACGGTTTGATGGTAAGCAGACAGAGCTTTATAACTCCTATTTTGTATCTATATTCTCTCAAAAGGAAAATGGTGCCCTAGCTGGTCCCGGTTTCACCACTAGGGAAAGGAGATTTCAACTCTCTACAATTTAAGAGAGTTAAGGGGAAGATGAGAGAGTATGTAGCTGATTTAAACCAATCCAGCTCTCCAGGGCCAAATGAATTGCATCCTATGAGATTTTGCGATGGCTCCCTTAGTGTGGTTAATATCATCCCCTCTTGTTTTATGTGCCTTTTATAGTTATTTTTTAATTGTGACTTTTAATGTATTTATTGTTTTTAATTAAGTGTTGTACGCTGCCCAGAGTCACTTTTATGTGAGATGGGTGGCTATATAAATATGATAGATAGATAGACAGATAGAGACAGAGACAGACAAGTCCCTGTCTCTCAGCCCTAGGAAGGAGCCAATGGCAAACCAGGAGACTGAGAGTTCTAGTCCCGCCTTAGGCATGAAAGCTGGCTGGGTGACCTTGGGCCAGTCACTCTCTCTCAGCCCAACTCACTTCACAGGGTTGTTGTTGTGGGGAAAATAGGAGGAGGAAGGAGTATTAGGCATGTTCCCCGCCTTGAGTTATTTGTAAAAATAATAAAGGCGGATAATAAATAATTAAATAAATAAAATAGTAATTTATTTTGTGTGGATTAGTGACTTTGATAATTTATTTGCAACCCTGGGTCAAAGGAAAAGACTTCTCTTGAAATTGCAATTATATTCAGCAAGTAGCTGTGTCATATTTAATAGTTAACACAAAGAATACCATTTTGTAGGCTTCTTCTGTGCCTTTAAGTCAAATTACAAAAGAACTGGATATAATCTGGACATTGAATGACTAGTGTTATTTCAGTTGACTGATCCAACCTTAATGTATTGCCGAAGGCTTTCACGGCCGGAGTTCGATGGCTGTTGTGGGTCTTCCGGGCTGTGTGGCTGTGTTCAGAACATGGCCACACAGCCCGGAAGACCCACAACAGCGATCCAACCTTACATTAGAGGAAACCTTGGAGGAGTGAAGGGAGTCAGTCATACCATGTATATGTGTATGTTGTGGGAGGAGATTTATTCTGTGTCATGGTATCCAAGAAGTTACCATTTTTTTGGCTAATGTGAATTGTGGAAACCTTTGGAACTGTGTGTGAGGTGGAAGAATTTATTCATCTATTAAACAAATTTATATGGCCCGCCATCTACCAAAAGGAACTCTGGGCTGAATGGAAGAAGCAAAATAAAATTGCATTCGTGTTGGGTTGGAATTCAGTGATGGGGAAAATACAGATTGAGTGATCTGGTACAGGCCAGGAAAAGGGCGCTTAAGGCATGAAAACACCACATTGTGGTGGTGTATTGTTGAGCCCCAATAGATACGAAAACATTCTTCAGAAGAAAAGGAAGTAGACCACTGTTAAACTGTTGTTCCTAAGTTTTATCTACTATAAGTGGTTAGTTTGTAAAATGCTGCTGTAGTATCAGCTGTAGGGCAGTCTAGAAAACATCTGAAGGGAAGTGGGTTTGACCCTCATTTCGACCACAGTAATGGTCAACTTTGCGTACAGTTTCCAGAACTGTTGGATATTGTGGCAACCTGATGCCATCCGGCTTAGTGGAGATGAGAGATGTAGCAGCAACACACATGCGGGGCACCAGAGTACCGTATCAGCAGGGTTAGGAGAGCAATCCGGACCTCCTGGTAGATTTCCGGATAATTTTCAGGTGATGGCAAGGCCTGGCTTAAGAATCGGAACGAAAGGACTTCATGTCCCCAAATGATAGGGTTGAAACGGAAGTTGGGGCAAACTGGAGTAGACTTTCTGTAGAAAGATTATGGGCTCCATTTGGTACTTCAGACATACTGTGCCTCTTGTAGTGGGTCTCAACAGGGATTTTAATCTTAAGAACTGCTCTTTTTTTCCTTTGCTATTTTCAATTGTTGCAAAAATCTGTAGCAAATGAAACAAGATTGGTTCGGAATCCATCTTCTTCCATGAGCTTGATTTAGCTTTAAGTAGGGATGGGAAATATTGGGGACCTTTAGAATTATTCCCTGTAACCCCACAGTTAGGGCTCTGTTCTGCTCTATCCTGAATTATGCTGCTACGCTTCCTTTTAAAAATCACATTGGGATTGTCGTGTGAAAAAACAGTGCATTGGCACAAGTGCTTCTCCAGTGGGATTTATAATGGAGCTGGAAAGAGAACAGAAATATCCTTTGTCCTTCGCTGAGGCTTGGGCCACATAACTTACTGATTGAAAAGATTTGTATGTTGCATGGAGCTCCTCCCTCCAACACCCTTTTAGCAACCGCCTTGATACTTGGAACAGTGAAATAAAGCCCAGGGCATTTGATGCAAAACAATTAATGAGATTACCAGCCACGCCTATGCAATGCCAGTGTCTCGATCGATGGGCATTTAGTACACTATTGCCATAAACATCCTCCGTGGTTTTTTGTACCAGTATTGCCAAAAATGTTAATGAATTTTTCTCTTTCATTGAAGGGTAGACTGAGCGAATAATGTATCTCTACCGCTAAAAACCGGCTTTCTTTTCAAAGATAATCATTTTTCAGGAGCCCCGAAGGCAAAGAATATCTGAATATGGGTGTCTCAATCTCTCTCCTTTCTGATAAGCATACCCAGAGATTTTCCACTATGCAGTTAATCACTCTCGGACAAAACCCTGAAGTCACTCATTGTATCTGTGCTGTAACATAGTAAGTCACAATGCAACAATTTTGTATCAGTTAAAGCGTTCTAAATATTACAGAATCAAAAATAATTTTGAACAGAAGATTTGTTCCTCCCCTCTTCCCAGGCCTGTTACAATGATGTCTTTCTTCCTTTGGGCCAATGTAAAACTAGTTTGCTTTCTTTCAGATTCTTCTCTCAATAAATAATTATTTTTAATGGCAAACTTACTTGCTACATCATCATCATCATCATCATCATCATCATCATCATCATCATTTGTTACAGCCTTGAAATGGGAGGATTTGCTTTCTTATTCCTCTAGCAGTGATGCATTGTTTTATGTATTATTATCCCTCTTCTACATTTTAATAACTTTTGGGCTGATGGCAAAACAATAAAGAAAAGAAAACAATTCTCCTTGTAAACATCCTGTTTGTCCAGTCTCAGATGGATTCTGTGTAAAAGGTTCCTTTGCCAACATGAAACTGGATTTTAAAGTCAGCTGATTCAAACCGTCTTTGTGCACAAATAAACTTGATCTGATTATTGTTCCTGTGCTTGGAGGTGGACTTATGCAATCACTAATCTGGTCACTTTCTTTATCTAAAGCAGATTACAGGGCCACTGTCATTTTGGAGACTGACATTAAACAGATTTAGGGGGTGTTAACTATATTAAAGTTAAGTTTATGTTGCTTGGAAAGTAATGCAGTATAAGTTTACCAAAGAGCTAAAAGGCCCATTGCAATAAGAAATAGCAAGTGTCAGCATGTTTTCCTGAATAGTTTTGGGTTTTAGTTAGACCCGGTAACTAATTCAACTGTAAAAAGGTGAAGGCTCCCCCCGCACATTTGTGCAGTCGTGTCCAACTCTAGGGGCCGGTGCTCATCTCCGTTTGTTAGCCGAAGAGCCAGCGTTGTCCGAAGACGCTTCCACGGTCATGTGGCCGGCGTGACGCGCGCGGAACGCTGTTACCTACCCACCGAAGTGGTACCTATTCATCTACTTGCATTTGCATGCTTTCGAATTGCTAGGTTGGCAAGAGCTGGTTGACAAGAGGTTGGCAATTCAACTGTAGCATCAATTTAATTAATTAAATACATCCCCATGTAGTTCCTGAAACCTACAGTCCATTGCACTTTACCATCCTAGCAGGATTCAGTCCAGGCTTCTGGAGAGCAGTGGATTGCATGCTGTTGAAATATTTTGCATGAGAATATCTGCATTTACCATCAATAACTGTCTACAACTTTCTCATTTGGGGGAGCAAATGCTTGACCTTTTGAGTCTGGTGGAAGGGATGGTTTCGTATGTGCCCTTTGAGACTTTTTTAATCTTTTGCATTTCTGCATAGAATTGCTCCAGTTAAAGATGTCAGTTCAACCAATTCTCGTTGGGCATTCCCAACAGTGATAATGATACAAGCTGAACTGTACAAACCACAGCAAGTGGGGAAAAAACCCGTCAGGAGTTTTGTGCTCTGCAAAACCCAGCATTGTACGAGGTGGAGGGCAGACAGAAGGGGGGGCTTTTAAATTTGAAAGCAGCCGAGGTTGCAGAGCGTCGACGGGCCCTTGTACTTAGTCAAATCTTTATGACGCTGCTAGCCCCGGGCCTTGAAACATATGGCAGATCAACTAAGAATAATTATTTCTATTTCTGTTTTAACCGCATTCATATTTTCAGGAATTCTTCAACGCCCCAAGACATTTTTTCCTTCTTTTTAAAGTGGAGAATGAAATTCTTGCTCAAAGAGTTTTCACAGTCAGGACTTGAAGCAAGGGAGGGATGATTCACTGGCATGTTTCAGAACAGTGCCTAGTGACTTACTGGACAGGGAGTCCTGGTTACAGGCTGTCCGAGCCAGCTTTTGCGAAGGGAGCCAATGGGCAAGAAACCGAATTCTCAGAGAGCAAAAGCTGCAGAGCCTTCTCACAGTTCTGTAATCTGAGTTGGGCCCACAGCCTGGCCCCGTCTAGATGGATTTGGCCACGCTGGTTGAGCAATAGAGGCATGGAAGCCGACGTACGGGCTGTGCTGTCAAAACAACCTGTGCAAATCTAGAATACGTTTGGATTCAAACGTGGAGCCTCTTCTGTATTAAAGGACACTTGGGGGCTGCTCAAGAATAGGGAGTCCTCGACATACAACCACAATTGGGACTGGAACTTCTGACGCTAAGCGAGGTGGTTGTTAAGTGAGTCACGCCCAATTTTTACAACCTTTTTTGCCACGGTCGTTAAGCGAATCCAGCTTCCCCCATTGACTTTGCTTGTCAGAAGCCAGCTAGGAAGGCTGCAAATGTCAATCACATGACCCCAGAACGCTGCAACCGTTGTAAGTGCGAGCCGGTTGCCAAGCACCTGAATTTTGATCATGCGACTGCAGGGACATGGCGGTGGTCATAAGTGCGAGGACTGATCGCAAGTCATTTTCCGTGCTGTCGTAACTTTGAACCGTCGCTAAACGAATGGTCATAAGTTGAGGACTACCTGTACAGTCTATCTGTCTCACACACAAAGCTCTAAGCCGGGCACCATAGAAAACACTTAGACCTTTAGATGATAAAGGGACTTAGAAATAACATCTCAAAATAACCATGACCTAGCCCCAGGTGCAAGGTCACACAGCCACCCTAGAAACATATTTAAGGATTCCCTTACTAACTTTGCTCAGACTGAAGAAGCTCCTTGGATAAGGAGCGAAACGTTTCCACTGAGAAAATAGAAATCCAGTTGACATGATTCAAGCTACAGACTTAGACCATTTGTTTATTGAGCCTAATAACCGTGGGCACTAATTAGAGAGCCACTTTGGTCTAGCGGTGAAGGCACCAGGCTAGAAACCAGGAGGCAGAGAGTTCTAGTCCCGCCTGAGGCAGGAGAGCCGGCTGGGTGACTTTGGGCCGGTCCCTGTCTCTCAGCCCACGACGTCAGGCTTGGGCGACAAACTGGTTGGTCAATTCCTGTCGCAACCAACGGATCCAAATTTGGTTGATCCAAAAAGCGGAGCCTGCACCTGCGGGAAAACGCTAGGATGAAAAAACCAGTGGGCATTCATGGTGCGCAGCTAAGGTTGGCTTGTCCTTCTGTGCTTCAGAAGGGCACTAATAGTGTGCAGCTGTGCAGGGATTCGGGGAGGAGTTTTCTTGCCACATCTGGAACATTGAGGAAGGGAAGGGGGAGCTTTGCGCACAAAGCATGGGTTTGATGGTGGAACTTCAATCCCTTCCTTAGCTGTGGTTCCTTCCTTTCTCAATCCAGGTAAGATTCCTACTTTCAGGATAGAGTTGGATTTCTGCCTGGGAAACACCCAGTCTTGAATTCCATCTGGATCATCTCTCATGTTTATATGTATCTGCCTGTCTGTTGGCCACAAGGCCAGTCTGATAGCCAGTCTGATGTAGTGGTTAAAGCAGTGTTTCTCAACCTTGGCCACTTTAAGATGTGTGGACTTCAACTCCCAGAATTCCCCAGCCAGCCAGGTGGCCGAGGTTGAGAAACACTGGGTTAAGGCACCAGGCTAGAAACCGGGAGGCTGTGAGTTCTAGTCCCACCTTGGGCACGAAGCCAGCTGGGTGACCTTGGGCCAGTCACACTCTCTCAGCCCTAGGAAGCAGGCAATGGCAAACCACTTCCGAAAAACCTTGCCAAGAAAACTGCAGGGACCGGTCCAGGCAGTCTCCGAGAATCGGACACAATTGAACGGATTAAAAAAAAATTCCCTTCCAGCACATCTTTCTAATCCAAGATGATGCAGTAAAGCACGACATCTTGGGGCAGTCTGCAGTCACAATTCTATTGGCATTTGCACCTTCTCTGCTTCAGCGGTAAAGTTACCATGCCACCAACATCCAAAAAGACCTATGACCCCCCCCCCAAAAAAAAAAAGACTTTTTTGGGTAGCATTTGAGCTGGAAACTGCTCCAGAATCCCTTGCAAGGTCACAGAGGATATTGAGGTACAACAACATGATTAATCTGTTGTAAAATATCTCCAATTAGCATCTGAAGTGCTTCTCCTTTTGAATATGTGAAAGACCTTCAAGGGATTTGGAAGCGTGCCCATCACAAGGTTCTTGCAAAAGGAGAGAACACTAAGAGGTAGAAATCCAGACTTGCCTTTTATTTATTGCAGGGATGATCCATAAGGACCAAGTACTTTAAGGACATGGATTTAAGTATTCTTTTTCCTTAATCGACTTTGTTGACTCTAGTGACATCTAATGGTCACGGACAGTATTTCTCCTTTTCCCCCTCATTTAACAGAAATCTATATTGCCTCCTCATGTGATATTCTTGACAATATAAGATTGCTGTTGTTGAGGTAGTACCTACCTACTTCATCTCTTAAATGAGCTGTCTTATATTGAATTATTTTGTAAAGATTAAATCTATCTACTAGTAACACCCAAGATAAAATGTGCTGAATTTCTTATGTCAGCAAGTGATCCACATGAACCTTATTTCAACAAAATGTTAGGAAGAGCCCATGAAGCTCTCTGGGTGCATCAGAAGAATACCAATAAGCACGTTTGTAAGCTCATTGGAAGGACAGATACTGAAGCTGAAGCTCAAATACTTTGGCCACCTAATGCGAAGAGAGGACTCCCTGGAAAAGACCCTGATGCTGGGAAAGACTGAAGGCAAAAGGAGAAGGGGACGGCAGAGGATGAGATGGTTAGATAGCATCACCGATGTAACGAACATGAATTTGAGTAAACTCCGGGAGACAGTGGAGGACAGGAAGGCCTGGCGTGCTATGATCCATGGGGTCACAAAGAGTCGGACACGACTAAACAACTGAACAACAAAAAATGAATGTAGGTTTACAAATTTACCTCAAGAGTAAGTAAGTAAGCTCTAAAAGAAGCTCAACCTAGTTTTGTTATAAAGAGAATCCTACAAACCTCTTAAGAGTCCCTTGGACTGAAAGGAGGTCAAACCAGTCAATCCTAAAGGAAATCAACCCTGACTGCTGATTGGAAGGACAGATACTGAAGCTGAAGCTCCAATCCTTTGGCCACCTAATGCGAAGAGAGGACTCACTGGAAAAGACCCTGATGCTGGGAAAGACTGAGGGCAAAAGGAGAAGGGGACGGCAGAGGATGAGACGGTTAGATAGCATCACTGATGTAACGAACATGAATTTGAGTAAACTCCGGGAGACAGTGGAGGACAGGAAGGCCTGGCGTGCTATGGTCCATGAGGTCACGAAGCGTCGGACACGACTAAACGACTGAACAACAACAAAAACCTCTGTTTGGCATTCAGAGTTGTTTCAATTCTGGATTCAACCTAGACATTCTGTGGTTGCTGAGCACCATCCAGGAAAGGATATTCACGTGGGCTTTCATAAATAAGTTTTAATGCCAAGAATTGGGAGTTAGAGTACAGTAGATCGAGAACTGCAATAGGTACCATCCAGCCCTCTTTATTAGGGAGTTCTTAAGGTGGGGTCTTTCTGAAAGTGTTGAATCTCCCTTCCTGGAATGTTTGCATGATGGACTAAGAGTCCATCTCTTTGATGAGCCAGCAGTGACCTCTCCCGTCTGTTTCTGGAGTTCCTCCTCCTCCTTTCTCAGCCTCAGGACAATCTGACACAAGCATATGTGGACACACATAAAAAACAAGCGAGGTTTTGATTGCATCATTGCAGTTGCCATCTTGACTTTTTTGACCACGCCCTGCAGACTCCCCTGCACACAGCTATACTTGGTGCAGTCTAGCTAACAGAACTTTATAAAATAATTTTGCTACTGGAAGAGAGAGATGATTATTTGGATATTTCGTCTTATGAGTTCCCAATATCTTGGAGTCCTCATTATGCCCCATTGCAATACTTGCTTTTTGGTTCAAGCTACATAATATGGCCATGATCACTGGCAATGAAACTACTTCTACAGGATGATGAGATGTTGAACTTTCTAATATGGGACCGTCACCCAATAAAAGCCATCTTGCAGAAAAATCCTAACTCCCAGAGCTATTAGCTGGAGAAGCCAAAGTGCATGATGTAGAGACACAAATTGCTTGTATACCAACACATATTTGAAGGGCTTCATTTTGGGAAAGTCTAGTCTACCTAATATAGAAAGTGAAAACTCAGGGTTCTAGAAATCATCCTTTAGAGCAGTGTTTCTCCACCTTGGCAACTTGAAGATGTCTGGACTTCAACTCCCAGAATTCCCCAGCCAGCCATTCTGGGAGTTGAAGTCCACACACCTTCAAGTTGCCAAGGTTGGGAAACACTGCTTTAGAGCATATGCTTAATCAAGATAATGCCTGGACTTTTTAAGAAATATTATCTTCCACCCTATACATACATTCACTCTAAGAACTTGTCAAAGCCAGAATATTGTAAGCTTTGGATGATTTACGTGAATTATACCTAATAATCATGAATTACTTTAGGGCGCCTAGAAAATTATTTAGGTAATGGAGCTGAAAACACACTGATATTAGGATGTTAGGTACCCAAACAGACCATGTTTAATTCAGTTGGTTGCCTTCCTCTGCCTTACAAGGGGAATTCTTATTTGTGCTGCTAAATATGTATGAGTGTCAGTGACTGTATAGCTGCATATTTAATCAGTCGGCTTAGAAGGAGCAAAAAAAAAAAGGTTTCTAAGAGAAATTGCTGTCTTTTTTGATAAGTGCAGGTTTTTGCTTTACAGAGGGAATATGTTTACAACAGAAACTTTTCATATTGTAGTTCAAGCATTATTTTGAATGTACGGTGTGTGAATATAATCCTTCTCAATTTTTCTTTTTAAAAACATTTCTCCTGTTCCTACTTTCTCGACTTACATCACCCGTATCACTTTTTTGCGACTAGCGACTACATTCCAGGAAACAGACCCAGAGAGCGAATGCTATTTCTCTTTCCAAGACAATTGTCCACATTTTTGAGGTTTGCTGCACATCTATGCTGCAGTCTGGCTCCCATATCATACATCTGGAACATCTGCCTGTTGGCACAGTTGCTCTGCTCCGCTTCTAGTTTCAGTTAAAGCATCAGTGAAGTAGAATAATTGTGGAAGAATCTGGTGGCAAAGCGATGAGAAGAGTCAGGGATAAAGTTGCATAGAAGCAGGGATTGAAATTTATGCTAGTCTACATAGCATATTTATTGTGAACCGCCTAGAGTCCCCTGACGGGGGAGATAGGCGGTAATATAAATTCAAATAAATAAATATTTCTGACACATGGATGGATCCTGCCTTGCCTCTTAGAATCAAAATATACACAGAATGGTTCAGCCTCTTTTCATGTAGACCCCATGCGTTTTAGTTAGTTACAGTTTGTTGTAGTCATAGATCAGCATCATAAAATGAATAAGCATCTCCAAAGTTAATGTATACATATAGAATATAAAATATAAAAACAGCATGGAAGATGTAAGAATTTGCATCTAAATGCTCAATGGATCAGCTTTTCCGCGGCACAAGAGGAGTATGTGTGAGGTTGAGGAACCTCAAGTGATAGTGAGAGCCACAGCACAGAAATTATTTACCTTTCTAGAGATTTCCATGTGCTTGTCCGCTGAAAGGACGTATCCTTTCTCCTCATCTGACCGGCTAGATTGATTTAGCAGGAGGGTCACTATTAGGTCTGAACTCCACGCGTGTGACCATCTCAGTGTTACCCAGCTGTTGGGGGCATGTTGGATCCTGAACTGGGATGTTCTTATATCTCCCTTCCAGTGATTGTAAAGGCAGGTAATTGAATCCCACCAAAACAAGCACAAGTTGTTGGCTAGTTAGCTGGCGTGAAGCTCTGCCCTCAGTCATAAAGTGGTGGGATCAAACTCTGAAGGTGAGAATCCAGGGTATGTTCTTTCAACCAAATTGGCTCCCCCAATCCGCAGTGAAACCAGATATGGAATTGATTGTGCCTTCTAAGGTCTGATTTAGTTTCCTTCTTCCAGAAATATTGATAACTACCCAGTAGCATGAGGGAGAGGAGAGATCCAAGATTAAAATCAGTTTGGACCAGAGTTGAAGGCCTGCTGTGTTTGGGGTTTAATTTGGCCTCCATTAAGAAAGATGGCTGGTGACGTTACATACAACCCGTCTAACTCTCCATTTAGCCATACAGGGAGCTCAGGTGGTAAATAGAATCAGGTACATGCTTGAAATGAATGACTAAATACTTTCCAGGATGGGAGCCAAGTCTAGCATCATTTAGATATTTGTATTCCTTACTAACTAAAGATATAAATCACTTGCTAATGGACATCTGAGCTCTCTTACTGCATTGTTGTTGTTGTTGTTGTTGTTCAGTCGTTTAGTCGTGTCCGATGCTTCATGACCCCATGGACCATAGCACGCCAGGCCTTCCTGTCCTCCACTGTCTCCCTGAGTTTGCTCAAGTTCATCTTCATTGCATCGGTGATGCTATCTAACCATCTCATCCTCTGCCGTCCCCTTCTCCTTTTGCCTTCGGTCTTTCCCAGCATCAGGGTCTTTTCCAGTGAATTAGAGTAGAATGAATTCTACTCTAAAGCTAATTATCTTCGCCTGGAATGAATTGCATTTTGTTTAACTTGGAAGCTGATCTGTTGACCTAGGAAAATCTTCCCCAATTTATAGCCCTCCAGATGTGATGGTCCTGCTGGCCAGGTGGGGGTGGCGCTGGTAATCCAAGACATCTGAAGGATAGCAGAAACTGGGGGAGACTCTGCTCCTAGGGCTCATTCTTGGGAGGGCATGAAATGGGTGGGCTTGGCACATTATGAACCTGTCCCAGCAACAGGGAAATAAGGCTGCGAAATTGGATTTTTAATCTGTGTTGTTTCTTGGCCAATGGGCCAAGATTTGAGTAATCTAGCTTTATTGGAATTTTATCTGAACTGTATCTTCTTCAATAGTGATTTAGCTTTTATGAGATCAATGTAATTGTATGTTGTACTCTTTAGAAGTGTTGTGGTTTCTGTTCTATACTCTGTTTTGGCCAAAGTGAGAACTCTCGAGTCCAATCCTTCTAGGTTTTGAGACACTAAATCTGACAACATTGTGCATTTTTAAGCACTCTCTCAAATGACCCATTTTAATAACCTGAAAGCTATTATATAACAAGCAGCCATAAATTAGTACAAGGCCCCGGGGGAACCCGCACAGTTCAGCCATGAATAGTTAATGTGGTAGAATGTTGAGCAGGATATTAGTTTTCAATGTACAAATGCTGATCAGGGAATGCTTTTTATAAGGTATTTAAAAGAAAATATAATTAACTGGTTGCGTGCTTCTGTTGCAGCTCAAATTGAAATTATTCCATGCAAGATCTGTGGAGACAAATCTTCAGGAATCCATTATGGTGTGATTACCTGTGAGGGCTGCAAGGTAAGCTTTATATTATATTATATTATATTATATTATATTATATTATATTATATTATATTATATTATATTATATTATTATATTATTTTTATATTTATACATACATACATACATACATACATACACACATGTACATGTGTGTCTGAGGAAAGTATCTGTTTATTTATTTTATTTTATTTTATTTTATTTATTTATTAAATTTCTCTACCACCCATCTTGCGTACAACGACTCTGGGCGGTATCCACCGGCTTATTTGTCTTTGTGCAAGATGAAATATTGAATCCAGTGAGCAATATTACGTACAATCAATAAACTGCCATGGATGGATTTTAAAACTTCCTCTTGCATTTTCTCTCCTGAAGCACATGTTTGTCAACTCACACTTGTTTTCAGGTCCTAAAAGCCCCAAATAATACCTGCGGGAATATTTGAATGGCTGAAAATTCTTCTACAGCTCCTCTATAAAAGCTAAGCTGAATTTAGAGAGAAACTGGTTGGTTAATTAATTTAATTTAAGGAGGATTCACAAATTAAGCTCTCGGGACCGGAATTGCCATCACTAAGCCACATGGTAATAAAGTGTGGTGTCACGTGACCCTGTCACTGAATGACAGCAGTTCTGGCAGTTCCAGTTGCCGATGTTAAGTGAGGACCACATGGGTTGTTAAGCGAGGACGTCACATAGCCGTGATTTCCAACTTTCTACCAGCTTCCCCATTGACTTTGCTTGTGGAAGCCGGCAGGGAACGTCGGAAATTGTGGTCACATGACCATGGGGATGCTGCAGTGGCCTGGACTCCGAGGACCGGTCGTAAGTCCCCCTTGTTCAGCATTGTCCTAACTTTGAACAGTTGCTGAATGAATGGACGTAACCCGAGGACTACTAGTATCGCTATTGCAGCCCTATGAGATTGGAGAGTTGCTATCGGTTGTACTTGAGTCGCTTCTCCAGATGAGTTGCAGGATGGGGAGGGTGGAGGGTTCAAAGCAGGTAAGCATGGCTCCATTCTCCCTTCTTGCCCTGTATTCCAATAGATACCAATAAAACCATCAATGGAAGCCATGATTGATTAACAAGGATTATTTTTCATGGTTCCCAGCACAGCATTGGATGCTACGTCTTCCAGCCTGCCCAGAATTAAGTCCTGGGTCAGAGGTCCTTTTCCCAAGAGTTTTGGCCCCGTGCGGAATGCCCTGTCCATACTGGTTTGGCTGGCAGCGTCCCACCTGACGGGATGAAATGGGCCACTTCCTTACTTTTTATGGGTGGTTAGTGGCAGATATTTTATTAACCTGCTTTTTCAGGTTTTCTCTGCTGTTTTTTGGGTTTTATTTATTTGTTTTATTCAATTTTGAGGCCGCCCGACTCCCTAACATCTCTGGGTGGCTTATAATTAAAAGGAGGTGTGTGTGTGTGTGTGTGTGTGTGTGTGTGTGTATCAGTATAGGAAAAAAGCCACAGCCAACCAGAAGACAATATACTGCCAATAATAAACAAAATTGTGGGGACACGGTAGCTACCCTGTCTTAAGGGCATGTTTTTTAGGATTTTCTGAATGACATTAGGATGAGAGCTATTTGAATCTCTCTTTTGCTTCTTTTTGGTCTTTGGCAATAAATTTAATAAATAAATACATCCTGACCTTGAATTTAAAAAGGGTATCCCCCGTATATTTGAGCGGCTTTTGTCTAAATTTCAGTGAGTTAATTGGGCACACCATTTCAGCAATCGTACTGTTGAGGTCCTACCCATTGTAACTGTTACTCTTTGCCCTACTTCTTTTAAATTCTGTAGGGAAACAACAGTTTGTAGCAGCAAACCAGATGATGCTTTATTGTGTCTTGACATTGGCTTATATGCAACTAGAGGCTCCCTTTGATTCTTCTTCAATCTCTACCTTTCTGAGCGGGATCAACGTCTGTTCTGGGTCTCCAAGAGAGCTTTCTCTGTTTCCTGAAATTTCTTTCTAGAAAGTGCAATGATCGTGGCTGTATTGTTTTCTATACTTCAGACTGGTGAGGTTTTGCTAGATGGAAATGCTCCCTGGAAAATCTTTCTTATTCCCCCTGGCAGCCATCCTACAGCAAGGGGCAGCAGGCCCTTGATGCACAGGCTACATTGAGGCAGAATTACAAGCCTTCACTGTCCATGGGTGATCACTTTTCTTCTCAAGACAAAGCCCATTTCAGGAGCAATCACCTTCTGTCCTTTAAGAGGTCTGTTGGTCCCACATCTTGTAAACATGGGGATGGGTCAGCCTTTGAGGGCACGTTTTGCTCTACATTGTCTGAGGATCTTCATCAGGCGGCATCATCTTCATTGCATAAAACCCTGCTCTTTTGGGGAACTTTAAATTGGAGTTGGATTGTCCAGTCCTTCAAACAGAGGATGCTTTAGATAAACTGTCATCTTTCAGGTCCAGAATTGTCCCCCATGAAACAGGACGCTTGTCCATGCCAGCTGTACAGGACTTCTTTGCACAAGCTAGTCACTCTCTAGAGTCTAGGATATTATTTTCGGAGCAGAAGGATAGAAGATGAATTCTTTGCTAAGTGATCCCAAATTTCTATAAGTGGAACAGAGGTGGTGCTTTCTTTAAGTATGTTTGTTTTAAAAATTCAGAATTTGGGTTAGAAAATTCACAGAGTAAGGAAAAAAAACAACTCTCTGGTTCCTAATTGGCAATTATTGGAATATTGTGAAAGGTAATGATACATGGAAATCTGTAAGTGTTAGCTATAAATCATGAGATTATGAATAAGTCTTTGTTGTCACAGGCTGGTGTGTATCCCTTTCAGAATGTCTGCCATTAGAATGCAACAAGGCAGCTGTCAGCTGTTTTCTTGTAATTAAACAGCCAATGAGCAGCTAATTAAGACATATGTGTATACAGAAGTGGAAGTGGGCATGTTAATGAACTGTAGGAATCAATTCATTAAATGAAAATTGTCAAAAGACCAAACACAAGCTTAGTGGTTCACATCTCTGCCAGGTTCCACAAGCGGTGGAGGGAAGGAAGAAAACAGAAGCATCACTTTGCCGCCCACAAGTCAAAGATGGGCATTTATTTTCTTTGAAGAGGAAGTTAAACAATTTCCCCTTTTCAGACCAATTCATTGCCCTTGTCAATGGTCTTGAGAAAATGATTTAGACCAAAAAAAAAAAAGGTTGGTCTATTTCCTTCATTTTGCCAGTCCAAACTGCAAAACCGTGTTGTACTTGTTTTAGATGCACATCTAAGAAGAGACGTTTGTGCAAATGGGATAGATCCTGGAAGCAATAGAATTTGATTGGTGAGACTTGTGGTGGTGGGCCATGTCCAGTTCAGTTTTGTTCTAGCAGTAGTGGACAAAAGAGTATTGTACTGTAGCTAACACAGCCCGGCCTATCTCGTAGGATTCTTGGGAGAAAAGTTGGAGGAAGGAATGCCCAGGAATGATGACTCCAAGGACATCAATATTTGTGACTCCGTAGTTTCAGGGATGGCAAAATCTGCCATTCTGCCAAAGGATTAACTTAACAGAATATTATATTTCTTATTAAAGATGTTGTGTCTTATGCTTCTGTCTGTGCTTGACCTGGGCCCATTAGCATAGCTCATACCAACCTATGCTGAGTTTGAAATATTGTCTATCTTATGGGGTTCATCTACAACTTTTCCGATTAAAATTAGCAGTCTCCCTTCCATCATGGCTTCTTCAAGGTAAAGAAAAAGAATTGAGATATTCCATCACCTAATTACTGCACAATGTGTAATTGTTATTGTTTATTTATATATGGTCGTAGATCAAAAAACACAGCTAAAATGTAAACCGTCCAATATAAAACCAAGATTCATAACAGAAATTAAGCATAGTTGGATTTTGTTCAGATCCAGTGACTTCTAAGAGCAGTTGCTATAGCACAGAATTTAGCCACTTTTCTGGAAAATTGGGAATATCGATCATGTAGTAAGAAACAGACAGTTGCCTGTTGAGACAGGTCCAATTGGTTTGCTCTGATCTCCACAAATGATCGATGTGAGAGTCCACATGCAACTGATTCATATTCCTTATTTTTATTTTTATTTTTATTTTTATATATATAGAGACAATCTTGTCCTATTAACACCATCAAGGGCAGAGCATGTAAGCTCTCTTCTATGTGAGGGTACAAGGGTCAGTAGTGTGGCTCTGAGGATGGAATTGTTTTTTTTCCCCACTCTTAAAAGTTAATTCCATCGCTACCCACAATACTTTCCAATACTGTTCGGCTGTATGTTCTCCAGGTCTTATTGGTGTAGACCTGGGCATTGACCTCAAATCATGCATTTGGTTATGGAAAATATGAACTATACAGCCCTGTTGCTATAGGATCCTACATCTGTCATGTGTTTTACAGCCCACCTATGGAAAACACTCACGGCTTGGTGGGCCCTTCTCCCCCAAGGCCACGGTGTTGTTCAAAGTGGGACATGCCCTCAAAATGGGCTAGAGTACTCTTTCGGATCTCACCGTTCGCTTTTTGTCCTACTTTACAGGGTTTCTTCAGGAGGAGTCAGCAAAGTAACGCCACCTATTCCTGTCCTCGTCAGAAAAACTGTTTAATTGATCGAACAAGTAGAAACCGCTGCCAGCACTGTCGGTTGCAGAAATGCCTTGCCGTGGGGATGTCTCGAGATGGTGAGCTTTACTAGTTCAGGTCAGCTGTCTTGTATGTGTGACACTCGTTCGCCTTTGCTTGCTTGCCCCATTCCTGAATTAATTCATCTTGAAATGCCCTATGCTTCGTAGCCTTCAGGGTTTTTAATTCCTTGCATGCACATGTGAGCCCGTGTACATATAGTTATCCAGATGTTATCATGTCATCCAATACCGCAACAACTGCATTTAACATATTAAGCCACCAATGTATATTTCTCTGGAAGGAGCTTTCTTTATTCCACCAACTGGGGCTCCATAGGATGTAAGAGACACCCCATGTCACGTTTGCCACCAACTTCAAATGTACATTCTTCTTCCTTCCTTCCTGGCAGATGTCTACTGAAATCCAGGTGTTCAGACGTGTCATTGTCCCAACAGAGTTTAAAATGTTCGCCTTAAAATGACATCCGAGTGACAGGTTCCTGTGGTCCAAAAAAATCTACCCTTTTGCATCAGGGAATCCCAATTTAGAATGCTTAGGCTCTGATGCAACTTAAACCCATTTGTATTTTTGCATCTGGCTGAAATTTAGTCCTGATTAGTGTTTTTTCACATTAAAATTGCCCTTTTGATTTTTGTCCCCATATGAATCATCATCTCAGATTCCTCTACAGCAGTGTTTTTTAACCTTGGCAACTTTAAGATGTGTGGACTTCAACTCCCAGAATTCCCCAGCCAGCCATGCTGGCTGGGGAATTCTGGGAGTTGAAGTCCACATATCTTAAAGTTGATAAGGTTGAGCAACACTGCTCTACAGTTTACCCAGGGCCTTGACAAAGGGGCTGCACAAAACATTTTCAGGGAATGCTTTGTAAAGTGTGTTCCAGGAGCAAAACGCCCCTCCTTCAAGCTTCTGTGAGAAGGTGTGGGGAGGTTGGGAAAGGAATGGAAGGCAGAGGAGACTAGACCATCAAGAGAGAGAAGGCAAGTCCATTGGCAGCTCCTCCCATAAAGGGCAACTCTTCCCAGGTGGGAAGGGCGCTGGGGAGGAGCCTTTCAGATCCTTCAAGGAGACTCTGCCTTAATGGACTCCCTGATAAGCGAGGCTGGGAAATCGCTCTTGCGGTGCCCAAGGTTCTGCATTGACCCCAGATGAGCATTAAAGATGCCTCTGACGCCTGTGGGGTTCGAGCTTCCCAATCCTGCCCGGCTGCGTGGGCTTGTCAGCAATCTTGGAAACTTCAAGAGGAATATCCGAGTGTTGTTTAAGTTTCTGCCCACTCTTCCTTCCATTCCTTTCCCAGCCTCCCCACACCCTCTCGCGGCATTGAAGCAGCCACGTCATTCAGAAGTGTTGGTAGAGCTTGTCCTCCCTCTGAGCCCGTGTGTGAACGGACAGACGCTTGATTTCGCCGAGTGTTTCACTGAGCAGAAACGTTCCCTGTTGGGGCAGAAGCTTGAGTTGCTGAAGCAGTGCAGCTTTTTGGATATTTTTTGGTGCAGCGCTCCTTTGAAATATTCCCCACAGTCTTGATAGATAGACAGCGCTCGCCCAGGTCACGCTCTTCAGAAATTTACTACAGCCAGTACGACTGAATGACAGCCAGCTTCCAAATTTCCAAGGTACGAGTTCCTTACGTGTAGGATCAAAGTTAGTCGTGTGCTGTGAACAGCATAACCGTACGGGTACGCCCAAAGGCTTTCCGCGGAGCCGTCTCCTTGAAAGAGCCGTGGCTCCTCTGGCCTGGCAGCGATGGGGGGTGACCAGATCTGCCGCTTTTGAATATCTTCCAGCTGTAAAGTTCGGCCGCATGTCCAAAAAGCAGAGGGACAGCTTGTATGCAGAGGTGCAGAAGCACCGGATGCAGCAGCAGCAGCGGGACCACCAACAGCCCCCCGGAGAAGCGGAGCCGCTGACCCCCAGCTACAGCATCACGGCTAATGGGCTGACGGACCTGCACGAGGACCTCAGTAATTACATTGATGGGCACCCCCCGGAAGGTAGCAAAGCCGACTCTGCGGTTAGCAGCTTCTACCTAGACATACAACCTTCTCCAGACCAGTCGGGGCTTGATATTAATGGCATCAAACCGGAACCCATCTGTGACTACACACCCGCGACGGGCTTCTTTCCGTATTGCTCCTTTACCAATGGAGAGACGTCTCCTACTGTGTCCATGGCAGAATTAGGTAATAATAAAGAGAGTTGCATGGCAGCAACGCGCCTCTCTCAAGAGGGTCTCCAGCCCTAGAATTCAGTCCTTTCCTCTCGATACAGCTGTGGCTCGGGAAGAGCGGTTTGGTGGTCCCCCATCCCACACGTTTCTGTGGGTTAATAGATTGGCTATTTTATCTTGGTTGGTCTGCAAGGCTGTACTGAAGGTGGAGATGTTATATGAATGCATATTTGGTGTCTGTTGTTTTCTGGAAGGGAGCTGAACATCTAGCTCAGAGCTTTCCAAACTCTGTGTCACGACACATTAGTGTGTCGGCTGCAGTGTCTGGGTGTGTCGCGGCTGCTGCCTCCAAACCTGCCCTGCCAGGATTCCGCGCAAGTCCTAGTGCCTGCCTTGTGCCTGGCTGCCTCCAAACCTGCTGTGATTCCGCACAGGTCCTAGTGCGGCCTTGTGCCTGGCTGCCTCCAAACCTGCCCTGCCAGGATTCCGCACAGGTCCTAGTGCCTGCCTTGTGCCCTGCTGTAAGAGTGTGTCGCGAAATGATGCATGTCTAAAAAGTGTGTCACCAACAAGAAAAGTTTGGAAAGCTCTGATCTAGCTTTTCCCAAGCAGTAATGATGGCCGAACATGCCACTTTTTGGTGAAGGTGGCCAACAGACGTAGGGAATTTCCAATACTCTGCAACCAGAAATTACCCTTAGCAGACACCAAGCTCATCCAAGACGTGATGAATAATGCAGAAAAGCCAAATACTTCTCTTATGTAACCTTGCTGTGTTCTTGCTGACTCTCATTCATTTCCACAGGGGAATAGTTAGAACCCAGGAGGGCAGATCTCGGTGACTCCCATATTTAATGGCTTACCAAATTTAGCTGCTTCATCTGATTTTATTTGTGGGCTGCATCGTCTATGGCTAAAATTTGCTTGTGGATTTGTGGACTCTGCATAACCTAGTGTGTAGAGAGCCCCTTTACACAAAGAAGTAAGATGTGGGTCTGTGGGCCAAATCACAGCCAACAGAAGTATTTTTTGGTGGTGAAAATTATTTATGATTTGCCATGTGTGAAATCTGTTTGAAGGACAAGCCTTCCTGTGTGACATTTACTTTTTAAGAATGGGCTTAACAGCCTCTTCCCACCCTTTCCATTTTTCCTTCTTGGAGGAATATGGCAAGAACAGCCTCTCTCTTCCAGGTAATATGGGGTAATATTTCACAGGGTGGGTGGGGGAAATCAGCACAGTATAAAGAGTGAATATGTTATCCATACTCTTTAGTTGGCTAGCTCCTTACGTCATTTCTTCAAAAAGATCTGGATGCTTTGAACAGCATTAAAATACAGTGCAGAAACATACAGGTAGTCCTTGACTTATGACCAATAGTTTAGCGACTGTTCGAGGTTACAGCACTGAAAAAAGTGACTTGTGACCGGTCCTCATACTTACGACCATTGCCACGTCCCTGCAGCCTCGTGATCAAAATTCAGGCGCTTGGCAACCGGCATGTATTTACTATGGTTGCAGTGTCCCGAGGTCACGTGATCACCATTTGCGACCTTCCCAGCTGGCTTTCGACAAGCAAAGTCAACGGGGGAAGCCGGATTTGCTTAACAACCATGTGATTCACTTAGCGACCATGGTGATTTGCTTAATGACCATGGCACAAAGGGTCATAAAATTGGGCGTAACTCACTTAATGGCCACCTTGCTTAGCAACGGAAGTTCCAGTCCCAATTGTGATCGTAAGTCGAGGACTACCTGTACAGGTGCCATGGTTTCCTCCCCTACCCCTCACGTACCCATCTTTCCTCTTCGAACTATGAGAAATGGTGTCATTCAGACAGATTCTGGGCTAGCTGAACCAGTCAACTAGCAATCAGCAGTGTTGCAAGTTTGTGTGTTGAAGCTGAGAAACACCAGCTTAGCCAGAATTGCTTGGATCCAGAGCCAGGAATCAGTCAATCACAGTGACTGTCAGAACACTAGAAGCTATAGTGAAAAGAATATAAACGGACGTTAAGAAGCTCATTTCAGCCCAGTACGGATTTACCGTTAATGACAACTGCAGTTTAATGGCGAGCTAGACAGAAGGTGCGCCAAGAAATCTGTGAAGCATCTTGGTTAATGCATGCTACTTCTGGTTTTTAGAGCATCTTGCACAGAATATTTCTAAGTCACACATGGAAACCTGCCAGTACTTGAGGGAAGAATTACAACAGATAACGTGGCAAACTTTTCTACAAGAAGAAATCGAGAACTACCAGAGCAAGGTATTTCATGGCCAGTGTGTGTGTTTATTTTAATAATCGATTGCCTAGATGTGAACCGCCCAGCTCCTGCAATATAGGATTAAAATAAAAAACCATATCAATGCAATGTAATTAAACCCCCAAACTGGAAAATAAAAAGGTGACCTGGTCACCATAACATCTCAAACAAGCAGTAGGGTTGTTCAAGTCAAAATCAGTACTTTGAACTGGACTTGGAAACCTATTGGCAACAAGAGCGGCAATCAGAGAATCTGGATTACATTTCTGCAATATAGCCTGGCATCATCTTGGCTGCCATGCTGTGTGCCAAATGAAGCTTCTGGGGCATTTTGGAGGGCAGCCCCACTTAGGCAGCGTGTTTCAGGAGACTAGACGCATGGGGTTGAGCGTGGGGGTCACGGGGGCCGGGGCTTCGTGCTCCAGATGGGGCCATGACCCTAAACTGGGCAAAGCACCCTCCCTCCCCCGCCGTGGCTCCTGTGCTTTTTCAGCAGGAGCTGCGAGTGCAGGATGGGCCCCAAGTCGCAGACCCTTGACTTTGGGAGGGGCGGCCCCATCCAGGGCCATCACTGAACAGACAGGAACTCTTCTCGCTGGGAAGAATCACTCTCACCCAGCCTTCAGACTTTGGAATCTTCAGCCCAGGGACGATTTTAAAAAGGGAAAAACTTCTCTATGATATACATAATATTTGCACTATTAAAGCTCCGTTTCCTGGCCCTCGTTTGCAAGTTTTATTCAGAACACAGCTTCTCGTTATTTTATTTCTCTGCCACTTTAGTTGGTACCTATTTATGATTTCCTACCTTGTTAAAAAAAAAAAGAAACAGATAGAAATGATAGACCCTGATGGTTTATCCCTATTCTTGAAATATTTATGAGCACTGCTATACTACAAATTGAAATGAAATATGGGAATCACACGTAGGATGGAAACCAAATGTGCTGTTCCTGAAGTTTGAAATATATTGACTAAAATAGCAGTACTGTTAGCTCTTTGAGGTGGTCCAGACAAGAAGCACATCAATGAATACTAGCTGTATCTTTATTTACAGTAAGAGTATCTTGCAAGTTTGAAAGTATTTTTCCCCTCTTTCCTTTTACTCTCTGGAAAACTAGGGAGGGTCCCTTCTGAGATGTTTCCCCCTCCCCTTTTCCTTCTGTGGGCTGAGAAATCTTTTGCATGCTGGTTGTCAAGTCCGCAGCCCTTCCTCCCGTCTCCCAAGGTCATTCCCACATACCGTTACAAGTAGTGAGGTGGGTGGCCATAAATCTTATTCAGATAAATAAATAAAATATTTTGTCCTGCCATGTGCTCATCCACTGTACATATGAAGACCCCATGGCCTCTAAAAACTTGGTTTTTCAACAGGCCAGCGGCTGTTTGAGGGTGGATTAAATTGTTGTATGCCAATTTGCCGAATCCCCTAGTATTTCTGTATTGGGTGGTGTATTTTTCCCTGATGTTTTTAACTTCCAATCTTTCTGATTTGGAGTCTTTCTGATTTGGCAGCCTTATAAATCTAATGTATTATTATTATTTAATCCTTCAAAGTCTTTCCTGGGGAAAGTTTAGCAAACATTGTGAAGTAGCTGGTCTTCTTTTTCTTCAACAGCAAAGAGAGATAATGTGGCAGTTATGTGCAGTGAAGATAACAGAAGCAATACAGTATGTCGTGGAGTTTGCCAAACGCATCGATGGCTTTATGGAACTATGCCAAAACGATCAAATTGTGCTTTTAAAAGCAGGTATGTGCCTTTTGTTAAACAGTTTTGCTTGTGTGAGGGGTTGAGTGGTGCCGGTTACCATGGAAATTGAATCTTCCTAAAAGTTAAAACTAAAACCTTTCCGCTCAATTATTGTCAATCATGGGTTGCTACATGGCTGTATTTGTGAGGACTAGTAATTGCTGCTAAAAAAAACCCCACAGTTAAATTTTAAAAACGGCAGGAACAAGCCCTTTAAAATGAATAAAACATGAAAAGTAGAAACTCAGTTCGTTACCAAAGAGAGTGTTTTTGCTAAACCTAACTAAGGCTACGTTAAGTCTACTGAAATCCTTGTTCATCATACAGTATAATTTATTGCACAAAGGATGTAACATTAGCCTTTGGGGAAATCCCGTGTTGCTTCCTGGCGGTATAGAAGAATCCAGAGAAGGAAATTATGTGATTGTAAATCAGATGCCGAAATCCACATTCATTTCACCCATTAAGTTAATTCTAGAATCACTCCAGTAGAAGTAAAATAATTATTTGTGTCATGATGCTGAAATGTTCTTATGGAAATCCACAAGACTGATAAAGTAGTGTTTCTCAACCTTGGCCACCTGAAGATGGGTGGACTTGTGAAGAACATCCTTCTCTTTATGGTCTTGAAGACAGTGACAATCAGAACAAGGGTTTGGTCATCAATATCTTCTAAACCAGGGTTCCTCAACCTCAGCCATTTTAAGATGTGTGGACTTCAACTCCCAGAATTGCTGGCTGGAGTATTCTGGGAGTTGAAGTCCACACATCTTAAAATGGCTAAGGTTGAGGAACCCTGCTCTAAACTACTTCCTTCCTTCCAGCATCATTTTGGGACCTTGAATTCTGCCCTTTTCTCTTTCAATCCAACTAGTGCTATTACTATTTCTCCCTCTTTTCGGCTTTTCTAAAAAAAAACACGTTCTTTAATGTGAGGTTCAAGGGCGACTATCTCTTTGATGCTTGCAAGAGTTGGCTCCTTGATCAGAATTGGCAGTGTTCAGAATACTTGGAGGCACGTTTTACTTAACAAATCAAATCACAAAAAAATTGGTCTGCGTTGCCCTTACAATCAAAGTGCTAATTTAATATTGGGGCTATATAAAGACAGAATGGTCTTAATGCCACTTGAATAATTTAAAAAAAAGCCCACGAAACACTTTACCACCAAAGGAAGCTGTGTAAAGTATTCTAGGCAGTAGAAGAAATTGTACACCATTTTCTTTATTTTTAAAATTCTTCCTGTTTTACATAGCACTATACTCTGCCCAGAGTATTTTGCTTATTGAAATAAATAAGGAAATCCATCAGTTTTATATATACTAAATGGATGAAATTGATTTAATATATGACGTAGAAGACCGAAAATGAAGTTACGCCCCGTAACAAGACATCCTTAGCGATCAAGAAACACTTTTAAAAGCAACCTGAAACCTATTATTTGTTTCAGACGGACCGAATACTGCCACTGAAAAATCTTTTCTCATTTCGTTTAGGGTCTCTAGAAGTTGTATTTATCAGAATGTGCCGTGCCTTTGACTCTCAAAACAATACAGTATACTTTGATGGTAAATATGCTGGCCCTGATGTGTTCAAATCATTAGGTAAGACAATAAAATGTTTCATTAGAAGCTATTGTTTCTAAAAAGGGCTGCTTTCTTGAAACTAGTTTCTGATTGTAAATAAATAGATTGTGTACAAATAACTGAAAGGATTATTCATAAACACACAGCAGCACAATTTAATTCCAGTTCTTTAGCCTTATATGAGACTTAATTATTATATAATGCTACCTGGATTTTATTGTATTTATATTTTTATTGTTATATTTATTGTATTTTAATGATGTTGTTATGGTTGTGAACCGCCCAGAGTCCCTCCTTGAGGGGGAGATGGGCAGTCATAGAAATTTAATTAATAATAATAATAATAATAATAATAATAATAATAATATGGAAAATTCAGGGTATATGCGCTAGAAGAATATACCAAGCAAACCTTAGAATTCTCAGTGCAAAAGCAGTAACTGAAAAGTGTTTTTTTTTAACCTACAAAAAGTGTGTTGCGTTATTTGGAACAGCCCCTGTGTGATTGTTTTATTTTGGCAGGCTGTGAAGATTTCATTAGTTTTGTTTTTGAATTTGGAAAGAGTTTATGTTCTATGCACCTTACTGAAGACGAGATTGCATTATTCTCAGCGTTTGTTTTACTATCTGCAGGTAAGAGATGAACCCTGAAAAGCAATTTGGTTTTTTCAAAATAACCTCTTTGTGATATTCCAAGAGTACCACTTGAATATTGTCAGCTCCTGGACCAAAACACTGTCCTTTTGCTCCAGAGCGATATATTGAGTTCAGTTCGAATAGTCAGCAGGTTCTGTTATGGAAAACTTCATAGCTTAGCTTGGTCATCCTGAAAGTAAAATGGAAGTTTCAGTAGAGGAAGCCCATGTAGATGAGCTATGATCTCCAGAAGCTTGTAAGCCCCGCAGCGCTCTCTCCACACCTGTGGGGCCTTAAAGCCTTCTGCCTGATCCCCAAACTCAGGGAAAGTTTGGACCATTTCTGGAAAGAAACAAGAGGAGGATGGAGAAAGATCAAGTGTTCTTCCACCTCTCTTGCCTTCTGCCAAGGAATGGAAGGTGGTGGGACATCGGAGATCGGTGCCCTATTATGGGAGTGGGATAGCTCCCTCTGTGGTGGTGGGGTTTACGCGAGACTTCGACCCAAGAAATAAAATCACTGCGAATTGCAATTGCCATTTGCAATAACTTAATTATTATACGACGGTACCCTACATGTAAATTGGAAAATTCAGGGTATAGTCTAGAAAAATACACCGTTTGAAAAGAACCGTTCAAATGCCCTCTTCTTTTCTTTTCTTTTCTTTTCTTTTCTTTACTTTTCTTTTCTTTTCTTTTCTTTTCTTTCCTTCCAGATCGATCGTGGCTTCAGGAAAAGGTAAAAATAGAAAAGCTCCAGCAAAAAATTCAGTTCGCGCTTCAGCACGTGCTGCAGAAAAACCATCGTGAAGATGGAATATTAACAAAGGTAATGAATCTACCACAATCTTTGGCATCTTAAAGTCTATTTAACTAGCTAGACCAGCAGCATAACGTTCAACAGCATTAACCTCATCTTTTATGGTCTATTTTGTGATGCTGGTTTAAAATTTGATGTAGGAAATCGCAACGATTCTCTAATAAGCCCGAATAATAAACAAGTACAGGTAGTCCTCGCTTAACGACCACAATTGGGACCAGAATTTTGATTGCTAAGTGAAGCTGTCATTAAGCGAATCTGACCTGATTTTACGACCTTTTTTGCGGTGGTCGTTAAGGTAATCACCGCAGTCGTTAAGCAAACCACATGGTCATTAAGTGAATCACACGGTTCCCCATTGATTTTGCTTGCCGGAAGCTGGCTGGGAAGGACGAAAATGGCGATCGCGTGACCGCAGGACGCTGTGATGGTCGTAAATGTGAACCAGTTGCCAAGCGCCCAAATCATGATCACCTGGCCATGGGGACGCTGTGACGGTCATAAGTGCGAGGACCTGTCACAAGTTGGGTTTTTCCCATACCGTCGTAAGTCCGGACCATCACTAAACGAATGGTGGTTAAGTGAGGACTACCTGTACCTTGAAGCACCAAATGAAAAATAATGAACAAAGCCTGACTGAATTTGTTTCGCATCTCCCCTCACAGCTAATATGCAAAGTGTCTACCTTAAGAGCGCTGTGCGGACGACATACAGAAAAGCTTATGGCGTTTAGAGCAATATATCCAGACATTGTGCGACTTCACTTTCCTCCCTTGTACAAGGAGCTGTTCACGTCAGAGTTTGAGCCAACCGTGCAGATGGAAGGGTAAAGGTATCTTCTAAATACTTCTAGAATGTCTGAGGTACAAACCTATTAAAACCGAAAAGAAAAAAAAAGAGAGAGAGTGAAAGATTAACGCAACCAAGACACTTTCGTGGCCCCGCTTAGCCGTAGGGAGCCAGCACACCGCACATCTTCCAGGAACCGGAGTCAGGCCGCAGGATGGGAAGAAGGAAACAAGAGGAACTTGTTGTTCTCTGGGATGCCCACCGAGGGGGACTCTCTTTTCTGTCTGGACTTCTCAGTCTTCGGCGTCTGTTTACACAGAAGGGTTTTTCTCTGTCCTGGTAACTCACTGCCCACCGAGACTCTCACCGAACAAGGTTTTGTTAATAAGAACAGAATCTCCAGCTAGAAACCAGCGACTGGTGTGCACTGCAGAGGCTTCGCATCATCGGTTTTGCACAACTTGCTCATTGTTTCATGAAGGACGGTTTCTTTTCGCCGTACCATGATTGCCGCCAGGCGGAATGGCATGGAAAGAGTCCATAGCAATAGCATTATAATCTATTACAGGGTAAATGGGCATGAAGTCAATATATAGCAAAAGATATGATATTGTTTATCTATTGTTTTAATTAATATAAAATGTAGTTCCTGGTATAGCTTTTATTGTTGAATTGATAAGGCACTTTCATTTTGCACCTTTTTCTTTTAAATTATATGCTGGCGTGTTCAGTGTTGTGCTGCATGTACACCAGAAATTCAAGTTTAAATGGAGGGTTGGAAGGGAGAGAACACTGCAAGAAGGGGGGGGTGCTGCTATTTTCCACATTTCCTTTGGAGGAGAGGCTGGCCCAGGTCATGAAATACCTTTCAGGGGCTTTGTGTAATGGGCGGGGAGGGAGGGAGGGAGGAGGGAAATCAAGTTTCTAAACTGTTCTCTGGTTCTTAAAGCTATGATTTTATTGGAGAAGCAAAAAAGAAAAAAGAAAGAAAAAAATCCCCATTCTTAAACCAGATTGCTGACAATGGGGATTAAAAAAAAAAGAGAGCTATGTTTAATCACTTAACAAACTGTGTTGGTTTTTGGTAACATCTTTTAAAGTCAGCCCATTTCCTGGGGTGAGTAAATATGGATTCCGACAACCAAATTTAGACACTTGTGTTTTGGAAATATTGGTCCTAATACTTTTGTTTACATTTAGTGTGTGCGTGTGTGAGAGTGTGTTTGTGTGTATGGAGAGAGACAGATTCAATATATCAAGACAGGTAGGGTACATACAGGGTTAGGGTTAGTTCTCACGGGTCGAGTCCATGGACTTAAATCTAATATTCAGTGCATGGAAGCCCGTCTCTTTGCTGAATTGTGACACTGCTGTTTGCTTGTTAAAGACCGCTCTTACCTATGGCTACTTCCTTTGTAAACCAAGAAGTGCTAACTAAACACTTCCCAATCTGTTTCAAACAGAGGCATCCGTGGGAGATGGTCCAAAAAGTCGGTGGCTTTGATCGTGCCGTTGCAACCACCACCTTGACTTTTTTGACACTCCCCATTTTGAAATCTAAGCAAAATCAATGGGGAACCATGTGATTCACTTAATGACCATGTGGTTCGCTTAATGACTGAATTCATGCTATGCCTACCAAATGCTGCACTTTAGCCACATATACCTAGAGTCATGAACAAGAAACTGTATATTAGGAATTATTTATATAATGGCCAATGAATTCCGGACAAGCAATCCTATTCAAATGCAAAAATCTGATCCTAAAAGTGGGTTGGGAGTTATTACAGGCTGGGCCCCATTTCCCCTTCCGACATTCCATTCTCTCCTTGGACCACTTCAAAATCATGGGGGCCTTCCCTCAAAAGGTGGCCATACAGGCTTATCTCGGTCAGAAATGTAGTTCCAGTTGAATTCCTGGTCTTCAGGATTGTTCTTACAGCCAGTGACCAAGGCTGCAGTCCTATGCACTTTGATCTGTTGGAAAGCCCCATTGAGTTCAATGGGGCCTCCTTCCAAATAGATGCGCGTAATGCTCTATGGTAGAGTTGTTTAATCACCCTTATTTAAAGAAACAAATTACATAGTATTTAATTCTAATCTGTTTCCTGCGTCTTGAAGCACTATGTGTAAGCAGTGAATCTTGAATCGTGTTTACCGATGTACCTGAGATATTTTTAATTTGTTGACTACTAAGGAACCCTAATCATTCTGAGGGTCATTTTCAATTCTGATTCCAGTTACCTCTTTGATGGTGAAAATGCCATCAAGAATTGGAGCGATTAAGAAGTTTATTCCAGTACAATAGTAATGTCAGCAAGACCTTTTTTAAAAGTAGGTTGTATATAGCAACCTACATCACCCCAATCATTTAAATATAAAGCTTATGTATGGATGTTTCTTCTTGTCTCAAATTTTTTCTCAAGTCCCTTTACCTAGAGATCACTTTATTAGGCTGATAAAACACCTTTGAGAAAAACATTTTCACCCTTTATTGAATATTAGAATTATGCCAATTGTATAATGACACAAATGATGTAAATTGGTGCCAGTGGCACAAATCCGATTTAGGAGATACTACTTCCCCCAAATGGTCTGTTAAGCTAAGACCTTACTGAGCTCTGTTTTGTTTGTCTGCTTGTTTTAAGAATATATAATAGTTAGAAGATAATAACATTTCTTTTTTCATTAGTTAATGCATTCTCCCGTATACTGCTATTTTACCTTTTTAAATGGTATTTAAACGGTATTAAGTACCATTTAAATGGTATTTAAACTTTTAAAATGGTACTTTATAAAAGATGCATGAGGGGTCAGATCTTGTTATTTTCCCAGAGGTGCATAATTTTCATTTAGTGCCAAGTAAAAAGCTGGAATTTTCCTAGGTATCGAGAACTACTCTGCTAATTACGTGGCACAGAAACTACAACTTTGCCTCTCTCTCTCTTTTTAACGTGCTTCAGAATTATAAAACCAGTTTGGTCACACAAGAAAAGAAATGTTTGGATAAAAATTTTTCCCTCTCCCTCCTATTTTTTAAAGTCAAAGCTTGCTGCAACTTTTTAGGCCTAATTGGTTATGAGAGAATCCGGTGTGTAAACAAACAGGCACAAAGCAGAGTTCATAATGGACCATAATGAGTTCCCTGTATGTCTGATTGGTTAATGTGATCTTAGCCTGTGAAAATAAAGGAATCCATCCAAACATTTCAAAGCAATAGGGGCCCAGCCTATGGAGAGTTTCTTCTAGATGTTCTAGACGCAACTCGATGTAAGAATCTGCAAATAGGAGCCAAAAATTTGGCAGTTATGGTCACCTTGATGTGAGTACCTCTGACCTCATTGAAGTGCTTATGTGGGTCCCGAGGTGGGTTGAAATCAACCAGGGACTGAAGAAATGCAAAATTGAATCTATGTCCCTTTTTGCTACCCCCAGATCTTTGAGGGTCTGCCAACTGTACCATACCCCAAGTATGGAAGATACAGTTGAGTGGTTCTAGAGCACCATTCCTTTCTACAAGCAAATCTCAAGTCCAGTAGGCAACCTCTCGTAAACTAATAAATATATTTCTTAATTTAAAGAAAGGCAGAGCGTAGAAAATCCTGAACATGCCAAGCTTGGGAAGGATCCCATGAATGGAATTCTGAAAGGATCCCAAATGTCATTCTCCAACCCAGCCCTGCAAATAGAATCTGATCTAAAGCTAATTTAGAGAAGAAAATTTGTTCTTAAAAAACGGGCGTTTCCCAACCCCTGGTGTTTGCTTTTTTTAATCAGAGTAGCTGGTGGCGACAGTCAGTTCCATTCTTTCTAAGGGATAGAGTCCTCACTTAAATCTGGACTGAGGCCAGTCTCAAATAATCTAGTTTTAGCTACTCTAGTTAAAATGGCTCATGGGCCAAAAGCCATGTAAACGCAGACATTTAATAGAGGCACAAAGGAGAAAAGCCGAGTCAAAAAAAGATTGCTTAAGATAGTAGGCAGAATGACGATACGTGGGTACTGACTTTATCATGCCTTCTGTATGATCATGTATGTACACAGACCATACCAGATACTGAGTTTGCTCTAATTTGCCAGGAATCTGCATCATTTCCAGTCATGTCTGTGAAAGAAATAGTTGAGTTTTAGCTTGGAAGTCAACCACCTTTTTGCCTCATTTTTATTAAGAGAAGCTTCTGGTTGCTTGTAATTTTCCACAGTCCTGTCTTGGTGCGTTGTCTTCCCTTCAGTTGATCGATTATGTGCCATCAAGTCTGTGTCAACTCTTAGCGACCACCTAGATAGATTTTCTCCATCTGTCCTCAACCTGCTCCTTCCGTTCTTCCAATGGTGCCCCCTTCGCCACTGTAACTGAGTGCTTCCACCTTGCTGCTGGTCATCCTCTTCTTCTTTTTCTTTCCCCCTTTCCCAGCGTTGTAGGGATTTG
This sequence comes from Charina bottae, assembly GCA_023362775.1. Classification (NCBI taxonomy): domain Eukaryota; kingdom Metazoa; phylum Chordata; class Lepidosauria; order Squamata; family Charinaidae; genus Charina; species Charina bottae. The sequence goes on along the minus strand of JALMGJ010000010.1, from coordinate 22,889,307 downwards.
GGTCTTTACATTGATCGATGGATTATGTGCCACCAAGTCATTGTTGACTCTTAGATAGATTTTCTCCATGATGGTCTGTCCTCAACCTGGTCCTTCAGGTCTTCCAATGGTGCCCACATCACCACTGTAACTTAGTCCCTCCCCCTAGCTGCTGGTCATCCTCTTCTTCTCTTTCCTTCCACCTTTCTCAGCATTAGAGCCTTTTCCAGAGAGTTAGGTCTTCAAATAAAGTGTCCAAAGCAGGATAATTTGAATCTGGTCATTTGTGCCTCGAGTGAGAATTCTGGGTGGATTTGTTGGATGACCCATCGGTTTGTTTTCTTGACTGTCCATGGTCGTCTCAGGAGTCTTCTCCAACACCAAAGTTCAAAAGTGTCAATCCTCTTCTATCCTGCTTCTTCAAATTCCAACTTTCACCTCCATAGCGGGTCACAGGGAATACCATGGCTTGCACTGTTCTGATCATTTCCTTTCGGTTATTAGCAAATTACATTTTGATCATGATAAAATGGTGCTGATAATCCTCTTATGAAAGATGCTGAGAGATTCAGCGTGTAATCAGCAATATGTACTTCTAATATCAGAACAGAGAGGAAGCCTATGAGGAAAAACATGAAAACTGAGGATAAGTGTTAAAATCTAAAGATGGCTAGCCTAGTGTATTTGTTGGATAAATAAACTCCAGGTGGAATTGAAATATATAAAGTGTAGCATGCTCTGTGGTATAACATATCAAAGCTTCATGATATACCCGCAGGTGCCAGGTTAACTCCAGAAAGCTGGCAATTAAATTTAGTTTGGGTTTTCGGCTCCCATCCCATTTTGATGGACCTGTTGCACTGACTTAGAAGAAGATGTAGTCCTGAACCTTGATGGCACAGTTCTGTCTCAATCATGTTTATCTTGTTTGAAATTATGAACTGACACGATGTGTGACATTCTTTTAAATTTGGTGGTTCTTTTATGGAGCTTTTCATTGCCTGAATGTGTGTACCCTCATATGCCTGGGATGTATGCGTGTGTGGTTGTTGTTAGGCCATTAAGTGTCCATGGAATAAAGAAAATGTGTTGAAGATATGTAAGTCAAAAATAGAAGGTGGAAAAAATATTCTATATAAAGCCTTGTCTGGACCACTTAGAGAGACTTCTATTTTTTTAACCCTTCTATAAATATTTGGTGGCACTTGAAATATTCCTGCAATAAAATGTGATTTGTGTAAAGGTAAACAAACAAAAAAAAGATTTTGTAATGTGAAAAAAAATGAAAGAAAGCAATGTAATTTTTCTAAAAAAGAAAAACGAAAAACAAACCAACTTTGTATTATTTTTGTTGATGGAATTTGTCTACTTGTCTTTGGAAAAACATTTGATTTCATTGAATGTGCCATAGCAGAGGCGTGGGTGATGGGTTTTTCGTTACGTTGTAGGTGAAAGGAAGTTACTTGTGTTACCGACATTCCATAAAGCGTGAGGACATCGCAAAATAATTCTTTTAAAAAGATGTATTAGTAAGCTTCGGTCTTTGTTGCTTTTTTTGCACATGTTCTTCATTCCTCTCTAGTGCAATATGAACGTAGAGCACTTGCGGGTTTTACTCAGGGAAAATTACATATTTGTTGTACAGGGTTTTCTGTTGTCGTTTTTTGTGGTTTTGGGGAGGTGGGTTAGGGACGGGGTCTTGTGTTTCTTTTGCTAAGGAATGTCGATTGAATCATCTGTTGTCAAGGGGCAGCCAGATAATAATCCTAACGCCACTGCCAAAAAAACACACAACCAACCACGAATCCCGTCTCTTTCATGCCCTGCCATTCACAACAAAAAGTTCTGACCGTTCTTTGTGCAAATTGGAGAAGGAAAAGGGTATGTAAGCACCTTATGATTGACTTAACTGTGAATGACAATCCATCTTGCGATCGGTAATAGATGCCCAAGAATTCAGAAGTTTTGGTTAAAGCTCAGGGACCTTTTAAAACTGTTCAACAGGGTGACCAGGAGTTCTGGGTCAAAATGCTTTTTAGAAACGCCACGCTATTCTTCCATTGTGCAACCCACGTTTGTCCCACTGGGATCTCGGTTGTTCAGGTTCCCAACTTTAGGCTACTTAACCCAGTTAAAGATCCGCACTAAGCCAACAGTAGAGGGTTGACAGTATTGGTTGGAGAACGACATTGACGCTGACCCCTAATGCATGTCTTATTTCAAATAACCACCGTTTATCTTTTTTATTTTTTAAATCATAGAATCCTGAATATTTCTACAGTATATGCTATTTCGTGGTTTTCCCAAATAAAGAGACTTTTGGGGAACCTGGCAAGATTTTCCAAGCCCGCTTGCCCTATATTTTCTAAATTTCTACAAGGGTTGGGGGGGTTTTCCTTGGGTGAAAGTTTTTTGAAAGTTTTCCTTGGGTGCCAAATTTATTTTCATCACGCAACCTTAGGCAAAATCAACCTTTGGCCTGGCTTGGTTTATTTATTTTATTATTTATTTATTTTACTGGGTTTGCAACATGCTGCAACCCCCAAAGTGCTCAAGCAGCATAAGACATAAAGGAAAAAGAGGTGTTTATTCCGCTTCCTGCTGGAAGGGGGTCAAAAAAATCAAGAAAGTGGCCACAATGAAGCCCCACTCTTTTATGCGCACATCATGATACATGTAAAAAGGGGGCAGGGCTTTGATCACATGGTTGTGGCTGCCATCTTGACTTTTTTGACCCCCTCCCGGCGGACACCTCTGGTTTACTTATTTATTTAAATAGATTTATTACAACCTTAAAAAAAAACCATCAAAAACCCCCTCAATGATATAAGAGCAGTGTTTCTCAGCCTCAGCAACTTTAAAATGCGTGGACTTCAACTCCCAGAATTCCCGAGCATGCTGGTTGGGGAATTCTGGGAGTTGAAATCCACCCATATTAAAGTTGCTGAAGTTGAGAAGCACTGTTTTTAGAGGAATATGCTGTTCAATAGCTAGGTGCAAGTTTTTTACTTAATTAATTTAAACATCACATAGTAACAACCCTGTAAGTAATTCCAAAATTAATATAAATGTGTAGCCACTAGTCCAGTGCCAATTGTGTGCCAAAACATTTGAGGGAGGGAGGCTGAAATAGACATGAGAAGTTCTCTTAAGACATGGATTATTTGCCTTTTTCCATGTTTCTTAGCAGGAGGAATTCTAAAGGAAATGAGTTAGGAATTTATTTAACAGGCCAAAGAAAAGTGAATCGCATCTCAGATACGTGGCTGAATTCCTCTGCATCTGGCCACGTGCATCCTATCAATTAGTATCATTGTGGTTTTTCCACCTAATTGCTCAACATTTCCAAAAACCACAGCTCTAAAGTGTTCATTTACTGTTATGGTTGTGTTCAGATTCAGGCTGTCTGAGACCAGCAAGGGCTGAAAGGATCATCCTTTTTCTTTTCTGATTGTTTCTTTTAGCAAGCCACGAGATTTCAGGGCAAAAGATACTCAACCGTTTTCAATCGAGCATGAAGTCCACACATCTGGAAGTTGCCGAGCTTGAGAAATCTTGTCCATAGGGATCAGGAGGTTCTAGAGCATAGCTTTCCAAACTGTGTGTCACGACACACTACTGTGTCGCCTGCGGGGCCCAGGTGTGTCGCGAGAAAACCCGGAAGCGCTGATGGCGCGCTGCTGCAGTGGCGGCGGCAGGCCATCAGCGCTTCCAAGTTTTCATGCGACACACCAGGACACCAGCGCCGCCACCGCCGCAGTGCATGAAAACCCGAAAGCGCCGCCACTGCCGCTGCGCGCTTTCAGGTTTTCACATGCCGCCACAGTAGCGGCACTTCCGGGTTTTCGTGCGCCACCGTTGGTGTGTTGCCAACGTGAAAAGTTTGGAAAGCCCTGTTCTAGAGATTGCAATGCAATAAAGCTAAGTGAGGAATGCTAGAAAACCACCATGAAGGTTATTCCATGTCCTTATTCCAGGGCTAGATGGCACGCTTTCCTAACGACTTACTTACTGTACTCAAATATATGCCCAGATCTTGTGAGTGCCAGGAACACAGGTTGCATCCAAAGTGGTCCAAGGATTAGATGGGGTTTCTGTGATCGATGAAGATCAAAGCGAGGGCAAAGGGACAATGAATATGGAGAGGGGTCAGTTCAAGAGAGGAATCCTAAAATCTGCCAGAGGAATTACATGGAAACCTGGGGCAATGTGATGGGTTCTCATTCAGTGAGGATAAAGCTGCAGATTCCAGAGCATCTCATGCACTTTGTTTAAAGTTCCCCAATGATTGCCTTAGACCAGTGTTTCTCAACCTTGGCCACTTTAAGATGCGTGGACTTCAACTCCCAGAATTTGGCTGGGGAATTCTGGGCATTGAAGTCCACACATCTTAAAGGTGCCAAGGTTGAGAAACACTGCCTTAGATACATCTATGACCTTACTGAGTTAGCATAAAACACTGAGTTGAGCTATCTGTGTTACCCACTTAGGAGTTGATGGTTTTTTTCAGATAAAAATATTTAACATTTTCAGAAAGGCAAGCATAAATACAGCCCCACCTGTATGTTTAGCAAGGCTGTGGGGCATCCAAAGCCAGTAATTTCCCAGATGGGTTAGAGTATCCTTTGATTCAAATACATTTTAAACCATCATAATTTGTGAATAACAGTGTGGCCAATTTAAAATCCATTACTGAGGGTGGTTGTTTTTTTAAATAAGTGTTTGGGAAAGCAACTAAAGTCCTATACCATCAGTCAGTCAATTGCTTATTAATGAATGATGTCCCAATAACATTTGGGGATATAGTCATGCAGTATCTTACTTTTGTTTGTACTGGGATATTTCACTCTAATGCAAACTCGTAGAGGAATATGGGCATATTATGTTTTATGTGGGCATTAGCTTAGTCCTACTTTTTTTTGAAAAAAAATCAGATACGAGAAGCTCTAGAAATAAAATGAGATGTAACCTATCATAACTTTATGTACATAAATAAATCCACCAATCGGATTTTTATTGGTAGCAGGGCGTAATATTAACTCTTCAGAGCAATAAATCAACTGAATCCAAAAATGAAATCCTCAGCTCCTGTGCATTTTGAATCTCCAAGTGAAGAATCATGATTTATATCCAGATTTTAGATTGTATTGCTATGGTACATCTTTAGTTACCCTTTGATGTTCATCCCATTGCTTTGAAATTCAGAATATCCACACCCCTCCTTCACACACCCCCATGCTTTACTCCTCATTTACGGGAGATGCATAAATGTACAGGACCCCACAATCATTTGTTATCCTATCGAAATGCAGAAAATTCATAAGCAATACCGTGAATTTTATTTCACAAACCACAGAGGTACTGTATATATATATTTTCCTAATTCCAAAATTTTCTATTTTGACGCAACGGAAATTTGTAACAAGAAAACCTCCAGTGGTAACTCTTTTGATGAATAGGACATTAGCTGGCTGCTTCTCTCTATGTAACCGTATTGTCTGCCTGCTCCTTTTTCGTGGAGATGCGTTTTTGTATGGATGTTTGAGCCAACGGGAGGCTTCAAGCAACGATGTATTTTCCCACTTTGAATATATTTAACGTATTTAACAAACCCCAGACAAGGCTTTTAAAAAAACGTAAGGAGAATTGCAGTGGTAGGTGGTTTATTTGCAAATTGTTTTCAGTGCTGTCCATTTTATGGCACCTTTAACAATATTCTTATTTCCAAAGTACAAAATAAAGGTTAAAAATACTCTAGCCATAACTGAATGTCAAGCAATAAAAACAATGACTTTTGTGCATAGATTTAAAGACATACAAATTGTAGACATCTGCATGTAAATGCAAATCTCTTGTTTACTGCTTTCTTAAACTTGATCAACCAACTCCTTATTTTACTACTAATTTAAGGACTTGTAATGGCCTGTACACATTTTCTCTAGCTCTATTTCTTACGTCATTATCTATGTCTCAGCAGTTCTGAGTCATACTTACTGTTCGTGTTCTTCTGCTCACCTTCTGTATGGTTATAACTATTTTGCTTTCATTCTCTATAGATAAAGATATACTATTTAAAAAGCCTATGCGGTGCAAATATTTATCTGTTTATCAAATACCACATTATGCTGTATAATATCTGTTTTACTATATACTCTATTTTAGAAATAGATGTTTAGAACTAGAGTCTGTCTTTTGTGTTTTTCTGATGTGTGGTGCTAGAGAAGTTAATTTGATGAACAACAACACTCCCTTCCCCGTTTTATTCCTAGGCAATACCACACTTGATCTTGTACGAATATTTCATGGAATATTTATGTGTGTGTGTACGTGTGCATATACCTTATACACACCTACACACATGCCCAACAAAGTACCTGCATCAGAGTACTAGATTGGGGTCATGGTTTTATCTTCAAATATATAATATAATTCTATAAAGTTGTCTCTAGTATATTTAATCAGGAGGAAATTAACTCCTCACTATGATATTTGATATCCAACAGCTTTTTCTCTCTTCCTTTTTCCCTCCTAACTAAGTTCCTGCAATGCCAGGGATTCGCCACCATTTTTTTTGCTGACCCTCTGAAAACAGCTGCTCCAGAAGACCTCGGATCTGGGTTTAATTGTAACTTGCCCTGCTCTGGGATGCCCGCAGTACTCAAACAGCAGTTTTTTGACCAGATGTTCACAAAGCTCTAACGGTACAATCCAGTAGTCCTGGGATCAATAGGTGATCTATACAGCAACTTTAGGCATCTTCGTTTAGAAATTATCCCCAGAAAAAATCCATATGGACTTGTGATTCAAGAATCTGGTGGGCAAAAGTAGGAATTGCAATTACACCACTGAAATCCAAAGCAGGGTTAGGTGGGCGGCATGGTCTTCAAGAAATCCTTGGGTCTTGATTCAAGCCCTCAGTGAACCACTATCACTGCTAGGATTGCCAGAAGGAGTCAGATACAGCCTCTGTAATTGCTACGAGGGATGTAGGGATCTGTAATCTGCTCCATATCAGGATTAGAGGATTTTGTGTATTTTCCTGTCCATCAAGCTTTGATAATTTGGTTTTAAGTCACTGGAAAATCTGCATTTTTTGTTCTTTACAGATTTCTCCATGACATGGTGTTGGACTGGGAACGTTTCTTAATGTATGTTTTTAACCATCCCTATTATGCACATTTTTGTACACCCCATTCCTCAACCCACATTTTTAACAGGTTCCTCTTTTTGCTGCCAGTCTCTGTTGCAGCAGCCTCTGCTCTAGAAAAGTCCACCAGTTTGCTTTGAGCAGAATTCAGGATGGCTTCCTTTAACATCCCAAATGACCACTGCAATCACATGAATTTCAGCCGTCCCTGGAATATACAGCCCCATTTGAAGGAGCTTATTCATAAAATGACTGCCTCTGCATGACCCCACTGGTGCATCTGAAGACTCCTAGGATTCTTGAAGATGACCGTTGCCCGAGTCAAATATCTAGTTTCATCCTTACCACCAATGTTCCCAAGGAACATGAGGAAAAAGAGTTGTAGCAAAGAGTTATGCCCTCAGTAATATCAAAAAAGCCCATGTTTAACCAGAATGAACTTAGTCCTCCAGTAAAGTCTAGATGTCTAAGACTTCTTGTGTATTGAGCCTGCCAATATGGCAATCAGCATGAGCTCACTTTGAGTGGTTGGGCATGCTTTCTCAGTGAGTGACCTCAAACCCCAAATATTTCCATCACCGGTGGAACATGGTCTGCTAGTCCAAACGTGCCCACGATTGTCACAAACTGGTACTGAAATCCAGAGCTTCCAAGCCAAACGTTGAAGAACTGTCCTGTGCCTTTCTATGAGCTAGAGAATTCTCTGTAAACAAAATAAAGGATGTCATGTGGATATTGCACTAATGTTAGAAAATAGAGCTGCTCCAGGTACTTACTAGAACCTCAGACTTGAGGAAACTTGAATCACATGAAAGTCTCACACATCCTCTGTAGGAATCCTATTGAGCTCAGCAGGACGTCAAGGCCCTTGAGCCAAATTCAACTTCCGGCAACTCTGTGGATGGGTGCAGACAGTTTCTTGCACAACTGGTTCTCCATGGCATCACAAACATGGCACAGTCTAATTCTGAACAGAATTTGGCCTTTAAAATCACCCCCCCATGATATTTACACTTTAAAAAAAAATTAGGACCAATATCATTTTACAATTACTTAATGGATATCAAATATCTGAAATGAGGAATAATTAAACTTTGAAATATTTATTATGACTCTTTTATGTACTATTAACTGGTTATAAAATCTTTAGCAAACATTTTTGAGGAATTTAAGAAGCTGTTTGTTTACCACTCTTTTTAATAATAGAGGATAGTGAATATTAAAGTCCCAGCTCCATGCACTGCTTCTGTGATTGATTTAATAACATGAATCATTATTCTGGGGGGGGAATCAAAATTTATCTGCACCCTGGCTACATTTTAATAGGCTTACATACAATTACTTTGGGGATAATAAGTTTTTTAAAAATACAGTGTTCTTAAAAAATGCAAGTCCATTATTACTGTCCATTCCCTTCTTGATTCAAGTCACTTTTTAAACAGACAGTCTCTAATTTGTGTAATATGTGTTTCACATACTTTATACCAATCCCTAACTGTTTGGGCTTCATTGTTTTATAAATTATGCAAGTTTGTGCAAGTAATGTTTCTCATATTATTAAATGTCTGAAAAATAATAAATGCTGATTATAAATATGTATTGGTCTGAGATTTAAGCACATAAACATCACCAACCTCACTGAGTGACATACTCAGTCTTCTGTAAATAACTACAAATTGACATGAATCTGTACTGGACATGCAAAAATGTGTTGTCTTCTGTGTACAGTATATATAAGTCCATTTTTCTAGTTATAAAAAAAGTATAAGCCATTGAGATGAATATTAAAAATAATATTGTAATAAAACGATACTAATGGTCTTTGCCCGGTTATGACCTAATTTTTTCACTGCAATCAGATTTTCTTTAGAATTCACTCCTACACCTGACAGCTTAGACGCAGCAATTTTATCCTGGATCCTGAATAAAGTATTTTGACTCATTTTGTAAATACAATTGTAAAAATGAGAGATTTAATGTTGTCTTTTAAATACTCTGATTTTCATTCTAATATGAATGTTGTTATATTGTACTTAGAACCTGTACCTTTAATATTACATTACCTTTATTAAGTGCATTGAACACATCAATTTTAGATGTGCTTTATGTACTGTTCTCCTGTAATAAAACTTCAGCTTCTAATGGAAACCTTCGTCACATTCGTTTTTCCCTTCAAGAGAGTTCTGTGGGTCTTATGGGATTGCCCTAGATGATGAAGCAAAACCCCTGATTTAGAACCCAAACATCTAAATGAGGAACTGTTAGAGCTAAGTGCCTTTGGAGAATTTCCAGAAAACAAATACCTATGTCCTGAGAAGAAGGACCTCCACCTCTGCATCATTGACCATCACTTACTTGATCTTGCCTTCTTCCAGTCAGGTTCATACCAGATAGTGTTATGCATCTCTGCATCTCATCTTCCAGACATTTGGGTGCACAAGCTGAGTAGAACATCCTGCTCAAGCTTTCTGTTTTATCTCTTCATATCCCGGCTCTAGGCTTGTCTGCTACTAGTAGATACATCACCTACACTACAGGAATAACCCATGTACCATGCCTATGTGCAAGAGAATGCTTGCAGGCCTAGGGAATGGAAGACACATGGCTGAGGTTACTGTAGTTCCTACTCCTTCTGATTGATTGATTGATTGATTGATTGATTGATTGCCATCAAGTCATTTTTGACTCCTAACAACCACCTAGATAAATTTTCTCTAGGATGATCTGTCCCCAACCTGGTCCTTCAGGTCTTCCAACAGTGCACTCATCTCCACTGTAACTGAGTCCGTCCATCTTGCTGCTGGTCATTCTCTTATTCTCTTTCCTTCCACCTTTCCCAGCATTATGGACTTCTCAAGGGAGCTGGGTCTTTGCATAATATGTCCAAAAGATCAAGCTATATGAACAACACCCTGCATAAATACAATCGGTTTCAAATGTATGCACCACCACCATCCTTCCACAGATGACTAGGAGACATCTAGACGGGTTCTTGTTCTCTGAGCTTGCTTGTTTTCCTGGGCTAGGTAACATCATCAGTGCATGGAAGAGTGAAGTTTGCTGGTTGTTTGCCTTGTCAGTCTTGGTTGGGGTGGGGTTTCTTCCTTGATACTTCCTTGATTAGGGTACTGTTCCTTCCTTGATTGTTTATCTGGTGCTGTTTCCTGCTTAACGGAGTAATAGCATATTCTCCAATGCTGGGTGAGGAGACAGTCTTCTCTGAAATGCCCTTGCTTAGCTCAGCCCTAATGCAATTTGAAAAATGGACCAACACCTGGAGAAGAACAATAAAGCCCCTCAGATCCTCCATCAAGTAGAAACGATGCAATGCCCAGACAGAAGAATACTGAAGTGAGGTTCAAATCCAGGGTTTTTCCAACCGTGTTCCACCACCACAAGAACTTGATGGGGTTTCACGAGAAACGAAGGGCAGAAGGAAAGTCTACTCAAACGCGGCCAATTGTCCATCAGTAAAACTTTGCCTCTTGATCAGGGGTTCCCCAACCTGAAAATGTTTGAGAACTCCCGTTCTGGTCCACTCTCACCCATGTAGCCATGGGGTAACTTTGGGCTGCTCACTCACTCTCAGCCCAATCTAAGCCGCTGGGTTGTCCTTGGGAAACTTGGAGGAAAAGCAGAGTATACATCTCTTGAATCAATTAACACACTTTTATTTACTCATTCCCAACATGAACAACTCCCTTTCATTGGAGTGCCCCCAATGAAGTCAGAGACCACTTTTGCATAGGACTGGAAGAGGATCGGGTGAGTTTCATTATTGGCGTAGACTCCAGGTCAGTGTTTCTCAAACTTGGCAACTTTTAAGATGTGTGGAATTCTGGGAGGTGAAGTCCACACATCTTAAAAGTTGCCAAGTTTGAGAAGTTCCCAGGTAACTTCTATCAAGATGCTATGAATTCTTATTGCAACCTTATTTTCTTGCTGTTTCCAAGGTGCTAGTGCTAAATATTCAGATCTATTTCTCAGTCTGCAACCTCATATTTATTGATCTGGCTGCAAGAAAAGTCAGGGCGCCCTGCTTCCCCATGGAAACGCCCTGCACTTCCTGAAAGGGGCGGGGCTCCCGCCCTCACGCAAGATGGCGCCGGATTCCCCTCTACCTGTTCTCCCTTTCCGCCCTCTGACTGGTCACACTGCTTTCCGGGCGGTGCCTCGCGGTGAGTTCCGCCGCGCGGATTGGATGATCTCGGGAGCTCGGGGCCGTGCTTGTTGACGCCAGTGGCCGCGCAAGGCAAGCGGCGGGTTAGGCTCAACATGGCGACGGCGGCGGCGGCCGGTTGGAAGACGCTGAGCTGGTGAGCGCGGCCGTGGGGCTCCGGCGGGGGAGCAGGACGGGGTTGTGCCGGGACGTGCCTTGTGGACCCCTGACCCCCGGAGCGTGCGAGGGGGTGGGGAGGAAAGCGAGCCTCTGTGCATGCACAGAGTGCTCCTCCTTTCCCAGCTCTGGAGAGGCTGGAACAGGGTTGTCTTTTTAAAATAAACAATTGTTGCATCGGCCCCATAATATAATATAATATAATATAATTTTATCTATCTATCTATCTATCTATCTATCTATCTATCTATCTATCTATATATATATATAAAAAAAGTCTGTTTTGGAGCAGGGCAGCAGTCTAAAAATGGGATAATCAATCAATCAAGGATCATTGGCCAATGACCCCAGTGAGTCGGACACCCCAAACGGTCTTGGCAGTTCCCAAGTTTAAACCTCAGAATCGCTTCGTTTATTCCCCTTTTTGTAGCCCTGTGAGGGTCCAGCACGAGGCCGAGATGGCCAAACTTGCTGGATCGGTTCCTTGCCGTAAAATAAAGTCTGTCGTACCCCAAAACTGAAGATGAAGCCAGAGGTCTGATCAGTCAGGAAGAAATGAAGGGGGAAAGTTGGGAGCTGGTCTGAGGACGAATAGCCTAGGGTTTCCCTCTCCCCTCTCTGCAGTCCTTGGGAAAGACCCCCCTCTCAAAGATGGCAACCTTAACATGCTTTATGCACCCATGATTCCCAGCCCTAAAATAACAATATTGAGCAAACTCTTTGAGTGAGATGGGCGGTGATGAAATTGGAAATATAAATAAAAATAAATAAAGAACAAACTGTATTAGGCTCCCAGCATACCTTCAGACAGTGGTTCTTAAACTGGGGCTAATTACCCCAAGGGCAATTAATTAATTAATTAACTGGGGCTAATTACCCCAAGGGCAATTAATTAATTAATTAATGGGGTCCTTACCCAAGGGGGTAATTTGGGCATATCGTGGGGGTAACGGAGCCATTTGTAATTGTTTGTTTGTGACTCAAGGATCCAGTTTGGCACTGCTGCCGCCGAACACAACTGCTGTTGTGTAAAACAACAGTCTGGTGGGTTTTTTGTGAGGGGGGATGTGCCATTATTCGAGACCGGGAAAAGGGGTAATGGGGTTGCACAGTTTAAGAACTGCCTTTGAAGGAACCCCTGAAAATGCAAATGTGCACCAGGACTGAAAAAGATCAGACTGAATTATTGATGGATAGAGGTAATATGCTTATAAGCTTAGTGGGGTATTCAAGTTCAAACTTCACTCATCTCAGTTTAGCATGCCTTTGATGATTGCTTTTAATGCTTTTATAGATTTGACTGTTTTTTTTCTTCTTACACCGTAGGGACATTCCACCCAAAAATGGTCACGATGTGTATTTCTCGCGAGACCTTTATGAGAAGTATTCTCTGGCTCCACCCCTCTCCGAGCTAATGTTATTATCAAAAAGGTATTAGTATATGCTTTCCTATAACAAATGTGGCTAGAAGTGGCATTCTGGCAAAGGATCGTGTAGGTTGATTTTATATATATTTTTACTTGGAATACAACTTCCTTGTATTCTTTTTAAGAAGGCAGGTTCTGATTGAACGGTAGAGAAAACCCTTCCTAATTGTAGGTATGTTTGAATAGATGAGGCAGTTCCTCAGAGAGAGGGAGGTTCCCCTTTTCAGGTGGAGGCCCCAATCTTTAAAATCTTTAAAAGAGAGGAAAGGTAGAAGGGTCTTTAAAAAGGTAAAGGCTGCACCTTTGTGCAGTCGTGTCCGACTCTAGGGGCCGGTGCTCCTCTCCATCTGTTAGCCGAAGAGCCAGCGTTGTCCAAAGATGCTTCCACGGTCATGTGGCCGCATGACGCGTGCGGAACGCTGTTACCTACCCACCGAAGTGGCACCTATTCATCTACTTGCATTTGCATGCTTTCGAATTGCTAGGCTGGCAAGAGCTGGGGCGAGTGCGGGAGCTCACTCTGCACACGGGGCTAGGGATTCGAACCTCCGAACTTGCGATCTTCCGATCGACAAGCCTGGCGTCTTACCCGTTGAGACACCATGCCCCTTTTAGAAGGGTCTTTACCTATCCTCTAAATAAATTGAGGGACACACAACAAATTGCCAGGGATAAACCTTTACTGCAGGATGTGTTTCTGAGTGGCTCATGAGAAGAACAGTCATAAGCATCTACAACTGAGATCTACCTTGGAAATGAAAAATGGGAACCATCTGCTTTCTTCTTCAGCAACCTGAAGCTAGTTTGGAAAGTGGACGCATTTTCCTAACATTTGGGCTTCAGTAGATGGTCTGTTCATTGTTCTTCTTTTTTCAGTTTATCCCCAGGTGGATCCCCCATCTAAAATAAAATACGAACAGTGAAAAATGAATGACAATAATTAAAATTATAATAGGGAGATATGTGGCAAGGAACTAAATGAAGAATACACAGTTCCTGGAGCGTGGGTTGAAAAGCAGGCGGTTCCAAGTAGCTCTTCCCGTGAATTGGTTCCTTGAGGCTTTGCGGAGGTGAAGCTTGGAAGGCAGAGAGCAAAGGCTGCTGCACCAAAGGGCCGATGAGATTCCAAGAATGTCTGAATTCGCACCCGAGACACCGAGTTCCTTCTCTAGTAGGAGTCATGTTGGTCTCTGGTAGCCCAACATCAGGAGGAGTCTGGAGCATCTTTTCCGACTAAGGACTTTGATTACAAGGTGTAAAATTTCATGAAGAGAGCTCTCACGCCGTTTCATAAAACGCATTAGTCGGAAAAGGTGCTACCAGACCCCTTCGGATTTCTGTTTTCCTTCTGATAGGATCTTTTCTCCTCTGAAGAAAGGAGTGTTTTAAATAAGAACCCAGCTGGGGATGCAGGTGGGAAGAGGCAGGGAAGGCAACTTTGGCTTTCGTTCTGCTGCGGGCTTTGACGGCCACACGCTGCCAAGGTCTCCTGATGGGCTCCTCTCCCCTTCTCCATCAAACCGAGCTAATTTAAGCCGCTCGAATCACTTGACATTCCTGCATCAGGCCAGCCTGAGTCAGCATCTTGTTGGGAGAGCAGCTTAATTAAATTTGCCAGTTCGTTCCACGAGGATGGACACGTTCTCTCATTCTGAGAGACAGCTGTGTGGTGTTATTAAGAGCGGTAGAGATGATACTGCGGAGACCTTTTCCTGGGATGTAATTCAAGTCTTTCTTTTCTACCAGATCAGCAGTTAACACTTGGTTTAGTTAATCCAAAATATGCTCATGACTTAACCATGCTTGTCCGACACCGTTAAGTGCAGAGCGAGCCATTGTGCATTGAGGGCACGTGGTTGGGGTTGGTTCAAGACCCCTTGGGATGTGTGTAGGATCCAAAGAACCATAAAACAAATTCTGTGCAATCACAGGGGCTTTAGAAGATTTTTTTTCCCCCAAGGAGCACCCAGCATGCATCAAGATGTGCTAATACAAAGCTGAAAAGAGTTTTAAGAACGATGGGAAATGGTTTGGGCTGCTGAAAGAAAATGACCTTTTTATTTGGTTTGTACCTGCTCCTAAATACGCACGGGGCCAGCACTGTTTCCTGCAAGTAATTTGTACCGAACGCAGCGTTCTTGTCTGAGGACAGAAATACAGATTCACTCTTACAACATGGGAGAGGTTTCAGAGGCCAAAAAAAAAGGGAGTTAAAAGGATTAGCACAACCAATGGTTAACATCTGTAACTGAAACATCACCCCATCTAGTTTTCCTTCCAAGTAAAGTTTTAAATGTTCTCTTTCGTGTTGGGCGTTGGGGGATTGGACCTGGAGGCTCCTTACCTGTTTTGGCCAGAATTAAATAAAAGCAAGTATCAAAACTGTTTAGTAATAGCGTTCAACATGCTGCTGGTTGAATGGGAAATGAGACAGTTTGCTGAAGATGGCTCTGTTTCAGCCACACAGAGAACAAGGCGGGTGCGTCAAGCTCTGGGCCAGAAAAAAAGCCGACCACAGTTAAAGCAGAGCCTTCTGTGGCACCTTGTCAAGAGCCAAGGGTCCCCTATCCTTACGTTTCTAGCTTGTCTGAGAAAGAGCAAAGAAGATATTTATTTCTTTTGTCTGAATATTTAAACACCGATCCAAACCTCTTGCACTGGACTCAGCAAAGGAATTATGCACAATATCTGGTAAGTGCTGCGTTTCTTTTCTTTTTCTAGTTTACTGTGGAGATGAACAGATTGTTTACACCAGGGGTAGGCAACGTCAGGCCCGTGGGCCGTATAAGGCCTGTGGGGCTCCCGCCTAAGGCCCGCGGGGCTCCCGCCCACAAACCCCGCCCCTTCCACGTGATTGGCTCCCGCCTGCAAACCCTGCCCCCCCAGTGCTTCTGGTTGGCTCCCGCCCGCAAACTCCAACCCCCGGTCCGTGGAAAGCCCAGAACCCCCCCCCCCCCCCGGTTATAAATATTCAAATGGCCCTTGGCAGAAAAAAGGTTCCCCACCCCTGGTTTACACGAACCAGGCACAGTCAAGAGATGGTTGGTAGAAATAATGGCGCTTGGAACCAGCTTTGCTGTAGTCTTATGAATGTAGGAAGCTGTGTGACAGACAGCTGTGCAGCCCAGGAGATTCGCCTGCCCGCTTTCTTGTCCCCATTCCTCTCCTGCCCTTCCCTCAGCCTAAAAAACATCCTAGGGATTCTTGGGATTTAAGTGTGTGCCTTCCACCCCTGAAGTCTGGGCTCTTTGGACAAGCTGTGCTTTCAGTTCATGGGATTTGTGAAAAAGTCAGTTGCCACTTAGATCTGGCCATTTTCATCCATGCTGCTAAAGGATGTTGAAAAAGAGACTGCCAGTCTGTGGCTTCAAACGGTTTAGTAAATCCAAACTTTGGATTTACGTCAAACTTTGCTTTTGATCTGGCTCCATTCGTGGTTTTAAAGCTTACTGGATCCAGGAAGCTGATAATAGTGCTTCTAAAAGAATTGTGGTTTTAAAATTACTGTTGTCACCTTTGTTTCAGCAAATGAAAGAATTTGTGGGCAAAGAAGTCGCAGAATTCTTGAAATTTGCCCAGAATGCTGCTAGAAGTTGTTCTAAAGATTACAGTGACATCTCTGAAGACGCATTGCTTTATACCAAGGTAATATTAAAAGATGGCTCTGCTACCTTTTCTAGGAACAGAGAACCCCTCTGCTTCTAAAACGGATATCCGCTTGAGAAGGAATGAGCTGCTCTTTCAGTTCTCAGGAGGTGCGTATTCCAATTATTTAGTTGGATGAATAGTTGCAAAGTTGCCTTCAAGTCAAGCCTGACTCCCAAAGACTTCATGGACACGTCCCTGTTGTTTTCTTGGTGGTAATGTCAAAGTGGCTTCTCATCGCCTCGTGGAATGTTTTTGCAACTTCCCAGTATAGTCCCCCATCCTAGGATCCCCTGGTGGCCTCCCATCCACGTAGTAGCTGGGCCCAACTCAAGTTTTCCACAGTCACCAAGGTTGGGTAGTTGCCACCTGCTGAGACTTCTTCAAAGCCATTCTCTCTTAGATTTTAATTTTTAAAAAAATTCCTGAAGTTGTGATGAACTATTTTCAAAATAATGGTAAATTGTTAGGTTTTTCATACATTGGTTAATTAAAAAAAACAGAAATGTTTTGTGTTCTGTGACGAAGGTCCTTCATGATGTAGAGCAGTGTTTCTCAACCTTGGCTGCTTTAAGCTGTGTGGACTTCAACTCCCAGAATTCCCCTTAACTGGCTAGGGAATTCTGGGAGTTGAAGTCCACACAGCTTAAGGCAGCCAAGGTTGAGAAACACTGATGTAGAGATTTAAGTATTCCAAGGCACATTTGAAGAATATATAAGGTCCTTCTTTTCTCTTGCTTCAGGATTTTTTGAGAGCTCGCATTGCTTACGTGAAGAAGTATCCTGAATGGTATTCTCTTCATGAAGTTACCAGCATCATGGGAGGACGGTTTAGTAGAGAGCTGACCCTGAAGTTTGAAAAAAGTCTTCTTGCCTTGGTAAGCTCCCCAGAAAATACTCCTATCTCAATATCAGATCTTCTTGGGGAATACTGATCCAGGCTGTAGAAATCCATACGACCACAAGACGGCAGCAGAGACAAGCCCTTTGCTGTCCTCTAGTGGTTTACTGGATGTTTGCAACCCAGACCTGGTTCTCCCCTTTATTAAGGAAGAAGGATTTCCAGCCCTGCTTGGAGATGATGGGGATTGACTCTCAAATCCTCAGGGCTTGGCCAAGAAGCAGGCCTAAGTGGCTTTTCCTTTTGGCAGCTGTTTAACCAAAAGTGTTACATTTTTAAAATTATTTTCTTTCTTCCAAGGGAACGGTGCACATTGTTAAGCGGTACTTTCCAAAGCTACCTGCCTCGATTCATTTACCTGCTGATAAACCTAAGAACGAATTAGACTGCGGGACTCCGAAGCACCGAGCTGCTCGGCTGCACAATGTAAGGATGCAACCAGGCGAGCCAAGAAGAACAGCCACCACACGCACCGCTCCATTTTAAACACGCTTGTGCGTTAACCATTCTCTGTAGATTATCCCAATGACTGTTGTATTTTCCTCTCAACCTTAATAACTCCCCTTGTTCAGAATTCTCATTGGGATGTACACAGTGAGTTTTTGAAGCAATTTTAAAAAAGTGAGCAGAAAAATGCTTCACACATGAACACACTTCGGCTCTGTGTGAATGAGCCGTGAGCTGGCGTGAGCTTGGGTTTTCACACTCGTCTTTCTCTTCCTCTGAAGTGGTCAGGAGAAGGACTTACGGGCTTCGGCTTCTTCACTTTCTGTTATGGGCAAGGCAGAAACGGTAGGGTTCGTTTAGGAACTGATTAAATTTTCTTTTAAATTGAACTCAGCAAACCCAGAAATGTCCTATCTTTAGAAATATCAGGGCTTGCCATTGTTTTAGTTTAGAAGAGAAATGCCTTCAGCGTTTGCCCTGAGCTCTAAAAAAGTTGCTGCAGATCTCCAATATAAGGACAATTCCTGAGAAATGCTTGGGCATCAAATAACAAATGTAAGCTTGTTCCCGGGTCAAATGTTGTAGTTAGCAAGCACTATAATTTAAGATATCTTATCTGTAAGCGCACAAACACACACACCCATGTATATGTAAGAGTTAGATATCTGTAGGTAGGAGGAGGGCAGATTTTCATCAGAAATGCAGGACCTTGGAACTTGAGGTTTTACTACCTACAACAGTTCATGCAGGAACAAAGGGACTTTAGATACTTAAGGGCACAGATATGTAAATAGGAATGTTTGCTTCTAAGCATGTGTGCTAAAATACTTCTGGGACATTAGCTAATCCTTCAGTCATCTTTTAAAGTTTGACCTTAATGGTGTAATAATGTCATTTTCTTAATCTAATTTACAGTTTATTATCTCACTGTTTCCATTTTTTTTAAAAGGATGTTAGCACTGACCCAAATGCTGAAAAGCTGGCTGCAAAATACTGTCCTCAGGTGGTGCTGACCAGCGAATCCCTCTATACTCTGCTGAACAATCACGGCCTGGATTATAAGCAGCAGTGGGAACTTCCTGTTTCTGTAAAAACACTTTCTCTTGCTGGTAGGCCTCCTTTTTCTTATTTTAGTGTGGAGTTGGTCTTAACATTATTCTAATGCTGAGTTAGACAAGTTATTTCTAACCGAAGATGAGCCGCATCACCAGAACTTTATGATGAGCCAAATAGCTTATGCTTATTGGCGAAACAGTCCAATTTCCTGAAAGCGAGTCCCACTGAACTCAAGAATGAATGCTTAACGCTGAACAGAATAGTTTTGCTTAAGTGTTCTACTCTTCTGGGGAAAAAAAGCAAACAAATACAGTTTCTTTTTAATACAAGATGTCTGTTGATAACATGGTAGCAAAGAACAGGAAACTGAGTAGGAAAAATAAACAATAGCTCCACAGTTACTTTTTGATGTTGAACATTAACTGTGTCTGGAGAGTCCGTTAGTTCATTCTGGTTTATTATTCTGCTAGGTGACTTGTGTCTTTATTTTACATTGAAATACTCTAAGTAAAGGTAAAGGTTTCCCCCGCACAGTTGTGCAGTCGTGTCCGACTCTAGGGGCCGGTGCTCCTCTCCGTTTGTTAGCCGAAGAGCCAGCGTTGTCCGAAGACGCTTCCACGGTCATGTGGCCGCATGACGCGCACGTGGAACGCTGTTACCATCCCACCGAAGTGGTACCTATTCATCTACTTGCATTTGCATGCTTTCGAATTGCTAGGTTGGCAAGAGCTGGGGCGAGTGTGGAAGCTCACTCCGCACGAGGGGCTAGGGTCTCGAACCTCCGAACTTGCGATCTTCCGATCGACAAGCCTGGCGTCTTACCCACTGAGCCCCCACGCCCCTGAAATACTCTACCTGGTGATTAAAACCAGGGCTCCTCAACCTCAGCCATTTTAAGATGTGTGGACTTCAACTCCCAGAATACTCCAGCCAGCAATGCTGGCTGGAGTATTCTGGGAGTTGAAGTCCACACATCTTAAAATGGCTGAGGTTGAGGAACCCTGATTAAAACAACCTCTG
This sequence comes from Charina bottae, assembly GCA_023362775.1. Classification (NCBI taxonomy): domain Eukaryota; kingdom Metazoa; phylum Chordata; class Lepidosauria; order Squamata; family Charinaidae; genus Charina; species Charina bottae. Next base: position 22,869,349 of record JALMGJ010000010.1, on the reverse strand, counting down.
TTGTTTATTGTCTATTTATTCCCTCCCAACTAATAATGTTGGGAAAGTGAATCCTCCTTGTGTGGGAAATTTTACTTCTTGTACTTTCCATATTTAGCTCAAAGGTAATTTATCCCTTGCTATTGAAAAATGAAAATCCACTTTTTTCTTCCAAGGTCTCAAGCCAGTCAAAGTGGCCTTCGTTGACCCCCCTCTCCCTAAGAAGGAGATGACCGTGAGAGAAAAGAACCAGGTTTTTCATGAATTCCTGGCAGATTTTCACATGACAAAGCAATCCAGTATTGTAGCCCGGGCTGTGATACTAGACAAGCCATCGGAAGAGCCGGTGAGTTTCAGTTGTGTTTGTTAGTTAGTTTGTTTGTTTTAGGTACTAAAAGGAACTAAATATCATGGGATAAGCTTGCATTAAAAAAGAACAGTTGGGCAGTTGGAGCCTTCAAGGAGCTGTGTTGGGTCAGAGCAATGTTTCTCAACCTTGGTGACTTTAAGAAGTGTGGAATTCAACTCCCAGAATTCCCCAGCCAGCACACTTCTTAAAGTCGCCAAGGTTGAGAAACACTGGGTCAGAGCAATGCTGTCTTGTCCAGGACGTTGGATCTGGACTAACTATTCACACGTCTCTGTGGACTCTGCAAGTAGGGCGCAATCCTTCTCTTGAAGCAACTGGTCTTCCTAGGCCCTCTGTCTTGACTCACAAGGAGCATGACCATTGACAGCTTTATCCTCCTAGATTTGCTCGTCTTAAAGCTTCTGAAGTCGGCAGCTGTCACAGTCCCTTGGAGGAGTACTGTACATTTCACAGGCTCCCTTTGTCTAGGGCAGGGGTGGGGAACCTTTTTTCTGCCAAGGGCCATTTGGAGATTTATAACCGGGGACCGGGGAGGGTGGGGGGTGGGGTTTCTGGGATTTCCACAGACCGGGGGCCGGAGTTTGTGGGCGGGAGCCAATCACAAGCACTGGTGGGCGGGGTTTGCAGGCGGGAGCCAGTCGTGTGGAAGGGGCGGGGTTTGCAGGCGGGAGCCCCGTGGGCCTTATATGGCCCACGGGCCTGACGTTGCCCACCCCTGGTCTAGGGGAAACCAGCCATCAGTCAGCTTCATTAGATGATCCCGTTGGGTTCTAGTAATGGAACAGGATGAAACGTGGTGCAGAGTTTTAGACTGCGGTCTTCCTCCCCTCATGTCCATTTCTCCTAAGTTAGCCATCCATCTCAACTCAATTCAGCCCCAGCTTGCCCGTTGGTGTTGAGAACAGTTCAGCAGAATGTACATACTCGGGTGGCCTTTTGCAGAGAATATGCCATGGAATTCCAGACTGAATTACCATAGCTGGCTCGGCAGTGTGGTGAAAACGATGCGATGCATGAATCCAGGCCGTATTGCCACTTTTATTTTCCTCTTCCAGCCAGGAGCAGAGCTCAAAAAGTGCCGAGGCAGGCCGATGCAAGAATCCGTCTCTGCTGATCTGGACTTCGATACGGATGTCACCGAACTCGAAAGCTTTGCCTCGACCACGAAGCCCCTGAGCCTTTCTCAAGATGAGGTCAATCCAGCAAAGCCGGCCGGTTTGTCTGCAGTCTTATCGGAGTACTTGAAGATGGAAAAGGAGTCCAGGTGGGCTGCGAGCAGTAGTGTTGGGGAAGGAAAGAGCAAAGCAGAGGAACAGAGAACAGCTTTTAGCAGCCGTAAGACTTCACCCTTGGGGAATGACGACCTGGACTTGGATAGTGAGGAAAACTCCTCGGGTAAAGGTTTGAAGCCGATGGGAACTGACCCAGATGGCGGAAGCGTTGCTTTGGCCAAAGAAAAAAATCTGGACCATGATACCTCGACCGCTTCTTCAGATAAAAACAATAATACCGGTGAAGGAAGCGGCGCAGCTGAAGATGACAGGTCCCCTGCCCCATCCTACTGCAGTGATGCTGATGAAGAACCTTTGATCATCGACGCCCAGTGCGAAACTGGCGTCGTGCCTGAATCTCGCGGGGTCGCTTCTGACCACGGCCCCGAAGGAGTCGCTCCTCCGCCGCCCAGCCCTGGGCAGGCCCCGTCAGGGAAACCAGCGGAGTCTTCAGAGACGCACGGAACAAATGCCCCCGGCAGACTTCGTCCACGGCTGCCCCCGAAAATTGATCCCGTGGGGCAGATTTTGAGAATGCAAACGGAACTCCTGAAGCCCCCTTCTCCACATGGTCAGGGGCACCCGCAGATGCCCAGTGAGAGGCGTGTGAGCCCTACCCAAAGCCAGGGGGATTCCCATTCCGCCGCCTTGGCATCTCCTTCAGCTGCGGAGCCCGGGCAAAATACTGGAGTGAACACGGGCACCTCCTCCAAGTTTACCTGGGCAGCCTGTTACCAGGGGCCTCAGAAAGGTAGGTTTTTTGACAGCTAGGCTACCACCCTGATGCAGGCTGCAAACATTCCAGGTGGGTGCGCGCGCAGCTCCTTAGAACATTCTTTGCTCAGAATCCATGGGAGTTTCACGTTGGGGAGAAAAAAATATCTTTAATGGGTAAAGCAACTCCATGCGAGAAAAGGTAGTACAGGTAGTCCTCGCTTAACAACCATTTGTTTAGTGACGGTTCGGACTTACGACGGTGCTGAAAAAACTGACTTATGACCTGTCCTCACACGTATGACCATCGCAGCATCCCCACAGTCACGTGATCACGATTTGGACGCTTGGCAACCGGTTCACATTTATGACCATCGCAGCGTCCCACGGTCACGGGATCGCCATTTTTGACCTTCCTGGCCGGCTTCTGGCAAGCAAAATCAATGGGGAACCGCATGAATCGCTTAATGACCATGTGGTTTGCTTAATGCCCACAGTGATTCGCTTAACGACCGCCACGAGGTCGTAAAATCCGGTCGGATTCGCTTGATGACCGCTTCACTTAGCAACCAAAATTCCAGTCCCAATTGTGGTCATTACGCGAGGACTACCTGTATGAGCATGCTCCCCCCGTCTTTCCCAAAAGGGGTGCTGTGGGATGCAGTGGAAGATGGGGCGGACTATGAAGCTCCTCAGCATGGCAACCTGGTCTACAAATTGTTCAGCTTGGAGGACATGCTGTTGTTGGTGCGGACCACCATACAGAAAGTCGAGTTGAGACCCCACCAGAAGAAGGCGAAATTCAGGAGGGTGAGTTCTCTTGTGGGGTGAAATATGGCCCCCCGAGGGGTGTGTGTGATGGTTTTGCTTATTTATATTTCAGCCAGTTCCCATGTGTAGAAAAAAACAGAAACTGGCTCAGGAAGAACACTTCTCGGTGGTCACCAGTAACATCACTCAGAGCCTTGAATTTTCTGTTACCAATAAACAGTAATTCCCTTAAGGATCACTGCTTTCTTACTTGTAGCTCCGCATAGCTGATCTCAGAGAAGGCCAGCCCTAGCAATGGATCAGGGTTCTGTTTTGATTTTCCACTAAACACAGACGGAAAATACTTTGAAGAGAAAAAGCTTTTGTTTGACTGCATGCGTTTGTTTTCTAGCACTTTCCAGTTTACGTGTTGCCAAAGTTAGAATACCAGGCCTTCTACGGGGTAGAAACATTAACTGAAGATGAAGTATGTCGACTGTGGACGGAAAGCTTGTTGCATTCCAGTAGTTCATTCACAGTGGGTAAGTGAATTTCAGGCTTGTTTTTTTTTAACATCTGTGCAAAGTGCCATGCAATTTCCTTCCTGCAAATTGTTTTATGCAACTGACTGTAGTAATGTACCAATCCTTAAAAATCTGAATCATTTCACAGTGCGATAGAATGTCTGTTCGCTTCAAGTCTTGCTCGTTGGCTGCAGCTTAAAATATATCATGGCTGCTGTGGCTCCATTATTGCCTGGCTACGCACACGGCATCCTGGAGCAGAGGTGAGCAAGCTGTGGGGTTCACAAGGTTGCTGTGTGACAGAATGAAATTCGCGGTGAGGATTCATTACATTGGTCCATCTTGGAATCTGAAGGATCCGCAAGGATTCCTGGAAAATACAGTGGTTCTGTATTTACCGAACTTGGCAGATAATGTAGAATCAAACAGAAGGCATGATATGAACATAATTTTGGAAATTTTGTCTCAAAGGTAGCTGATAATATCTCTGTAACACTTGCCTTGTGGCTCCTATGGAAATCTCATTCAGAAGGATTGAAGTTCAAAAGCCACAGTAATGAAAACCTTAACTGTCCAAGCAGTGTGAGCTGCTGTTGAGAAACTGGCATTTGGTTGGTTGCATCAGATGAAGTGTGTCTAAAGTTTGCCTCATTCCAGAGCATATGATGGGCAAGCTCACGGGTGCTCTGCGTCTGAAAGTTGGACTGAAACTCCAACTGAGCGCCAAGCTCAGTCATATCCAAGAAAGGGTTATTTTCTAGGTCAGCCTTTCTCAACCTTTTGGCCCTGGAGGAACCCTTGAAATATTTTTCAGGCCTCGGGGAAGGAGCCCCTGCGCATTCAGGCCCAAATACAGGCCAGACGTTACAGAATTATTATATTCGTTTCACATGTAGGCCTGTATACATGCATTAACAGTGTTCTTAAACTAAAAATAATGAATGAAAGTTGCCTCTTTAATGGGAAGTTGCCCGAATTTGAAATAATTTTTTAAATAAATCGCGATCTCCCAGGGAGCTCCTCGTGACCTCTCGCGGAACCCGAAGGTGCCACGGAACCCTGGTTGAGAAACCCTGATCCAGGTAACGCACAGAACCTTGAAATAAGTGATGGTTTAAATACACTTTTGAAGCACCCTTTAAAAGTCCAAACATTGACTTTTGAATAGCCACTGCTGGAAACAGCACTGAACCAGAGAAACTTGCAGGCCTGGTGCATGCACCATCCTAAACCGTGGTTTATTGTATAAACCACAGTGGCTGGGTTTCTGCAATACAACAAACTGATTGGTTAGGGCGATAGGTGAGCTGAGCCTCAGAATTAAGTCTGACTTTCCCTTTGTTTCAAGTTCTGATGGAGTCGTGATTTCATTTTTGTCTAAACTCTGGTGTCCCCTGCTTTGGCGTGCCTTCGTTTCCATTTTGAAAATACCTCGTGTCGTCCCCCTCTGCAGGTCACATCGATGCCCTTACTTCACAACTCTTTCTGCTTGAGCGCCTGACTGGGGAGGCTTTGAGAAAACGATTTGGCACGTTTAAGTAAGTAACTTCCCCTAATAGACAGGCTGATTTACAGGGGTTCCTCTTTCTACATTTAAATATTCTCTTTCAGCAAATGCAGTATAAATCGTGGGCTTTTTTTTAAAAAAAATTCAATATAGTACACCTTAGTTGTGTGATATCCTCTGTCTTTAGTCCACAAATACTCAACTTTCTGTTAGTTTTTGGTTGACCGATCATTTAGATAAAAATTGGATCCCTAAGTGAGCTGCTAATATTTGGATTATATGCCTGAGCCAATATTAATTTGAGGAGGGCCTTTTATTATCTGACCTTTTCCTTTACATATATACTCAGATCATGCTGAGCCATAGAAACCTCCCCGAATCCTTCATTTCTCGATCATTTTCTGAAATGACAGCTGACCTAGTCCAGGCATTTCTCAAACTCCCTTTTGAGTCATGAGGTTTAGAAACTTGCCCCTAGAGATGACTGGCAGTTGAGACTCTCAGGATGTTGAACTTCCTGTCGAATGCCAGGTTCCACAATTGTCCACACGTAGCAGCTGCCTGGAACGGATTTAAAATAATGTAAGATAAACAGCTGATCACGTCTGACCTCTCACCAGCCGGGCTCTGAGTGACCGAAGAAAGAGAGGGCTCCATCGGAATTCACAAACTCTTCAGGTTTCTGTGCGTCTGTCTATTTCTTGAAGAAACAGTGATTACAAGGCTTTAGTTTTCAGAATGCATTAATTTCCCCGTATTTATTTTGGATGTTCATCTTCCCGCACAGGCCAGCCAATTCATTAAATATTCTCCAAAACGTCTTGAAGAAAGTGGTCTGGTACGTATGTGGCTTTCTGTTTCCTTCTCTTTCTTTGTGTTGCGTGCATAACCAACAGCTTGAAAGAGGGAGAGCAAAGGGCCCAGAACTCAAGGATCACGTGCTGGGAAGCACGCCGGGTGCAGAAAGTCACCCCATCCACGTCTGAATGGAGAACCGCAGCCGTAGCGAACGGCCCTGGCAACCCTCCTGGCCAAAACGGGCTTCTCCACGGGGCCTGGAGAGGAGAGCACCTGCTCCGCCTGGGAGCCGGCCCGGGCGTCTGTTAAAGCCTCTAGTTTAGCCGGGGATCGTCTTGCGTGCCTGTAAATGGGATCGGATTTAGTCACTCTTGCTTGCTGCATCCAAGAAATGCACAGAAATAATACCGGCTCTTCCCTGCTTCCCGTCTCTGCTTAGTTTGGTTTGCTCCTTGTTGGGCTGAGCCAGGCAAGTTTAGTCACCGTGATCAGAAATCCCAGCGGAAACCACCTGAGCCGGACGTCGGTCACAAGGGGCGAAGGGGGCAGCTCGCATCAGACAGCTTCGGAGTCGGGGGGGGGGCGATTTGGCGTCGGTTTTTAATGGCCAATGGCCGTTGTGTTGTCAGCTTGCAGGAGGGCTCTTATCTCATGGCTCATCGAGCGGGAGAGTCATCTGTGACCATCCACAAGAGCTCCGATGGAGACGCCACTCGGGCCACGTACAACTTGCACGCCGCTCACGCCGACCCGCCCCCTGCCCCGGCTGTCCTCTCTGTCCCATGGGTCCCGCTCGATCCCAGCATCCCTCTGCCGCACCACTTTGCTCAAGGCCGAGTCCCGTGCACTTTCCCGCCGAAGCCGGCCGAGAACACCAAGAACCCGAAGGTGAGAAAGGCTCCAAGGTGGAACGTAGGTCGACAGATTTTCCAGACTTGGGATACAGGGAGTCCTCGACTTAGGGTCATAAGTGCAAGGACCGGCGTGAGTCACTTTTTCCAGCGCCGTCGTAACTTCAAACGGTTGCTAAACGAATGGTCGTAAGTCGAGGACTACCTGTAGTTTGGAAAAAGAGTTTTTCTTGTTTTGTATTCATCAGGCACAAGCAGTAACAGCCCATTGGAAGGGCACTTGGCCTGGTCTAAAGCGATAATAAGAACTTAATAATTGGTCAATGTTTACAAGCTAGCAACATTATTGTTCTGGGAGTTGAAGTTCACACCTCTTAAAATGGCCAAGGTTGAGAAACACTGCTGTAATATGTTTGTCCTTAAGATTCTGTATAACTTTTGCTGTTCTAGAGAATTTCACATGATTCCATGTTGGAAGCCCCTTATTCTTCCTTCTCTTGAGCTGTCTGATTGCTCTTAAGGAAAGGAAACATGCTTTGAATGTTCCCGATGGAAATACATAATTTTATCTGGGTGGGTTTGCCAATAAAGCCAACCAGCTCCGTTGGATCTGGCCTCCTCGGCCTTTTCCAGCTGTAGCTTGAGCCGAGGACCACGCGTATCCACGTTGCAGAAGGACAGGTGGTTCCCTTGAAATGCAACACCGAGTTATTGCTGCATCTCTTAGCCAAGGTGCAGTGGCTTTTCAGATTTCAAGGCAGGGAACCTTCATCTTGAGGGTATTGTGCTGATGGGCTCAGGGTGGAGACCAAGATCTTCCTTATCCATCTCCTGCTCCTGCTCCACTCAGACTCAAGTTCTGTATAGATTTTGGAAGCGGTGTTACTGGAACCATTTGCAAGAACGACAAAATAAGGTACTCTGCACTAATGCTAAGAAAATGGAGCTTAACTTGGTTTGGGGTGGAAGAAGCGAACTTTTGTGTCCTCAGCTCAGCACCAATCGGCTGCCTGGGACTCCGGCTTGCCCAGCTAGCCGCCTCTGAGTGGTTAGAGTTTCCCCACCCCAAGGGAGAACAACGTTCCCCATTTCATTATAAAACGTTTTCAGAGATCTTGGGATTTCAAAGCGGCTCCCAAGAGCCGTGCCTCTTTATCTCCTTTCAAAGTAATTCCGGATGTCATCTGGAGCACATTGGTCAGAAGTTCTGCAAACAAAGCCGAGGGAGCAATTCTAGGGGTACAGGGTGGGGGATGCAGAAAAGATTGCCCTAGCAATGCTGAAACCCTCGCTGCCCCACGTAGCTCCTTCACAGCAACTTGTCGTATAATTACAGGGACCATATTTTCTTGGAAACAGTAAAGGACAAACCTGAAAAAGGGGCCACTCTGAAAGAGGTTCATAAGGATAAAACTTTATAACTTTGTATAGTTGAATAACTTTGCTTTACGCAGGAAAATTCGGGAACAAAACCAATAAATAAAATAAATCTAAAGGACAGCTTTCTGAAAGAGAGGAGTGTCCTTTATAATAAAGGGCGTATGGTCACTGTACAAGTAATCTAACTTACTCCAGGGTTGAAAACAATCCATCAATTTGGGAGCTCAGCAGCAACAAGGAAGAGTTTTCCCTGGATTTCAGGGTGACTAAATTTCAACCGGTTCTGCAGAAGCCTGACGTCCTGAGCTTTGATTCATTTTGAAGCTGTTTCCTCTTCCTCCCCCCCCTTCTGACTCCTAGATGAGTGGGGCCAAAGCGCCCCCTGGCACACCCAGCCACAGGGGGCCGGTTTCCGTGGAAGCGAAGGACGGTTGCCCGCCAGCTGGGCCTTTCAGAAAGAGGCGTGGGGCTGCACAGAACAAGGCGAGGAGAAAGAACTGCGGGCCGGCAAATCGGGGCCCAGACTGGAAATTCTGGAAAAAGACGCGCATGAGCAAAGACGCCATGACTTAATCGTGCGGGGGAACGGCAGGTCTCGTCTCAGCAAAAAAGCTCCTTCACCAGCAACTGAAGAATGCGGTGGGCAACTCCAGCAGAGCGGGCAGATCGGCAGTGCGTTGTTGCCACGAAACCTCTCCGCTTCTCCTGTACTTAAGAGGTGCATCGGATGAGTTTCTCCCACGTCAACAGTGCCCTGAAGCAACTTGGGAGTGATACCAGCAAGCTTTCTGCATGATCAAAGCTGCTTTTGTATTACTGTTTATCCCCAGTGACGTTACTGGGTGAAAACCAAGCCGCCTGTAGCCTTCCTTTAAAATGGACAGTTGCATTTAAGCAGTTCTACTCTTTTGGGCAGGCGGGGGCCGGACAGATCTCTGTTTGACTTTCCCTTCAAAACTTCCCTTTCCTGCAGATTGCAGTAATGTCCGGAAAACGGTCCTGACCACGGCCACAAGCTGCTTTTAAGCTTAAGCGTTGATTTTAAAGTTCCCCGGTTTGTTAAGGGTCTCCCAAGGCGTGTCCGTCGGTCCTCGGACAAATGCCATCATCCAAAGCGGAAATGGCACTGAATTTGTTTTGCCTTTTTCACAGGTCAAAGTGGGTTGCTCGCATCATGCGTGGGTGTATTGGTCTTTTTTTAAAATACATTTAAAATAACCCAGTTGCTTATTTCTGAATTTGTTTTCGCGGAACGCGGATTTGAATCTCGCTTGGGCTTTTGCCTGGCTCAGTTGGATGCACGTTGTCGTGCAGTCCAAACAAATTAACGTCGGAGTCTGTGGTTGCGTGGTTGCAATTGTGTGGCGCTCGTGCCCCAGGGGTTGAGGTCGGCCCGAAGTGAGCTGGGGAAGTGTGGGGCAGCCTCGATGTCGCTGAGCAGAAAGGTTTCTGCAAAAGCACGGCAACGTTTTTGCCCAGTTACACACAGAGACCGACACATCAGACCTTCTGTCCCATTTCAGGCACTAAAACATTCGGGCTTTTTGCTTGCATGTAATTATGAACGGATTTTTTTTTTTTTACTAGGCATGATTTATTTCTGCTTTTCTGCATAAGTGCAGTTCTTTATCAAAGAAAGAACCTGTTTTCCATTTGGTTTTTACCTTGCCACACGCTGTGTATGAGAGAACCTAAGTAATGCCCTCTCGTTTCCTGAAGAGCCTTAAGTTTTTATCTGGTTGCTACAACAGATACGTCTCCTCTTGGTTTCCGCAATCTGCTTGGGTTGCTTTGTTTTAATGACAAGGTAGAGTGTTTGGGCTGCAGGATTGCTTAATACCAGGTTCCCTTTCAAAATCCAATCTGTGACCTCCCACGGGGGAAATATTTCTGGGATGAGTCACATGTGCAATCATCGGGTGGGGTTCTGAAGCGGGGCTTAGTCTCCACGACAATGGAGTCTCTCAATATATCGAAGGGTGTTCCTCTTACCTCTGTCTCCACAACTAATGCCTAAAGCCCCTGTTGAGCGAATGTGGGGTAGCAGGCCTCTTAAGAATAGCTGCAACTTCTTCACCGCAGATCAGCTGCTTCAAAGGGAAATTGGGTGCATGTTCAGGGTAGCAGCAACGTCAGAGGGCAAGACGTGTCTAGCTAGTTGGATTTTCTGAGCAGCTGAAAGAGCTCTTTCAGTCTGTATAACAGTCAGTCATAGGAGTTACAGGTAGTCCTCGACTTACGACCATTCGTTTAGTAACCGTTCCACGTTACGACAGCTCTGGAAAAAGTGACTTGCGACTGGTCCTCGCACTTAGGACTGTCACAACGTCCCTGCGGTCACGTGATCAAACTTCAGGCGCTTGGCGACCGCCTCGCAGTTACGACAGTTGCAGCGTTCCAGGGTCATGTGATGGTCATTTGCGACCTTCCCAGCCGGCTTCCGACAAGTAAAGTCAGTGGGGGAAGCCAGATTCGCTTAACAACCGCAGCAAAAAAAGCTCATAAAAACGGGTGTGTCTCACTTCACCACCACCTTGCTTAGCAAGGGAAGTTCCAGTCCCAATTGTGGTCGTAAGCCAAGGACTACCTGTACTTGTACACACACAAGGCAATTGACTTGGTAAGTTTTTATACTGTATTTAAAAAATATGAATTCTGTATTTAGAGGTTTTGAGGGTTTAGAAGAATTACCAACTTTTGATTTGCAACATTTTAGCCTGTGTTGTCAAGCTGCTTCGATGGCCCTGTATCCAAATGGAAGGGGGTGGGGGGATAAACTTAATCTGCTTTGCTTTTGGGGGGTACACCCACCCACCATGAGATTAAGTCTGTATTCTGATTCGGAAATCAGCTTGCTTCAGTTTGGATCCGAATCTGGGTGGGAGATTTGCCGACTTCCGTGCCGTCCCACATCCAAAGCAAAGTTCAGAAATTCCTGTTTCAGGCTTCTCTTTTAACTGCCACAGGAAATCCGCAAACGGCTGTAACTTCGTTATTCTTCAACAGAAAAATAATGTGCAATTTGCAGGCCCGGTAGACGGTCCCAAAGCTCACGTCTCTGTCGTCGGTGATTTCCCTGGCCGTGCATTTAATAGAATAAAAACAAATCCATCTTGCACGTTGGCCGATTCCTCACCAAGCAGCCCCCCCCCCGCCTCTTGCTCCCCCTGTTCTTCCATGGTTCTGCAACAGCCCGGGGAGCATGCGAACACTGCCTTGTGGGATCCCTCCCTGCAGCAGTGCCGCCGACGTGATGTCACCGCATCTTCAGCTCGCCTGCCCCGCCTTGCAGCACCAGCCAGTGGTGCAGACGCCGAGGGAGACGAGTCATTGCTGGTGCAAATCTCCCCGGGAGTTCATTCCCCTTCCCGCTTGTTAGGTTGGAACGACTTGTCAATCCATGCGCTCGCAGAGAGCTTCCCTGCTTGCGGAAGCCCACGGACACGGCTCTTTTACCGAACAAGAACAGAACTTTGCAAATGCAGGGTTCTGATTTTCCTCCTGTCTCTCCGAAAACTGGAGGTTGAGTCCAGCTTACCGTTTTTTGGCTTAGCTGATGCGGGGGGGGGGGGGGGGGGAGGCTGGCCCCAGAAAGGCCTGGCTTGATTCTCCCTCAATTAATTATCACTATTCTTGGAGCAAACTGAATAAAACTCCTTTCACCACAGTGGGGGGAAAGGGCTCTCGTTCTGTTGCAGTCTGGCCTGCTTCTGAGACGCTGAGACGCTGGTGTCCTGCGGGGAAGGTTGAAGCCTCCTCACATCCAGGCCAGGCCGTTGGGAATGCAGCGTGTAATGGGGGTTCTGTTGCCGTCACCACCTTTTGCTTGGTAGGGCCTGTTTTCCACCATGAAGGCAGGCTGCTTATTGTGTTCTTTTTTTTATCCGTTCAGTCATGTCCGATTCTCGGAGACCGCCTGGACCAGCCCCTGCAGTTTTCTTGGCGAGGTTTTTCAGAAGGGGTTTCCCATTGGCTCCTTCCTAGGACTGAGAGACAGGGGCTGGCCCAAGGTCACCCAGCCAGCTTTCGTGCCTAAGGCGGGACTAGAACTCTCAGTCTCCCGGTTTGCCATTGGCTCCTTCCTAGGGCTGAGAGACGGGGACTGGCCCAAGGTCACCCAGCCAGCTTTCGTGCCTAAGGCGGGACTAGAACTCTGAGTCTCCTGGTTTGCCATTGCCTCCTTCCTAGGACTGAGAAACGGGGACTGGCCCAAGGTCACCCAGCCGGCTTTCGTGCCTAAGGTGGGACTAGAACTCTCAGTCTCCTGGTTTCCCATTGCCTCCTTCCTAGGACTGAGAAACGGGGACCGGCCCAAGGTCACCCAGCCGGCTTTGGTGCCTAAGGTGGGACTAGAACTCTCAGCCTCCTGGTTTGCCATTGGCTCCTTCCTAGGGCTGAGAGACGGACCGGCCCAAGGTCACCCAGCCGGCTTTCGTGCCTAAGGCGGGACTAGAACTCTCAGTCTCCCAGTTTGCCATTGGCTCCTTCCTAGGGCTGAGAGAAGGAGACTGGCCCAAGGTCACCCAGCCGGCTTTCGTGCCTAAGGCGGGACTAGAACTCTCAGCCTCCTGGTTTGCCATTGGCTCCTTCCTAGGGCTGAGAGACGGACCGGCCCAAGGTCACCCAGCCGGCTTTCGTGCCTAAGGTGGGACTAGAACTCTCAGTCTCCTGGTTTGCCATTGGCTCCTTCCTAGGGCTGAGAGACGGGGACTGGCCCAAGGTCACCCAGCCGGCTTTCGTGCCTAAGGCGGGACTAGAACTCACAGACTCCTGGTTTGCCATTGGCTCCTTCCTAGGACTGAGAGAAGGAGACTGGCCCAAGGTCACCCAGCCAGCTTTCGTGCCTCATGCGGGACTAGAACTCATGACCTCCTGGTTTCTAGCAGTGCCTTAACCACTAGGCCAAACTGGTTCTCTGTGTTCTGGTTAGTCTTTGCTGAAGTCATGCCTTGTAGATGGGTTTGACTACCGTTTCCATCCTGCTCCAGCCAACAAGGTTACTGGGGTAAATGTACGAGAAGCACATTGCTATTTAAAATATAATTGCCCACGAGAAAAAAAACCTGCTCGTCTCCTCCGCCATTGCTGGTCCGGCTGGTCTCCTGCCCCCCTGGAGGATGGGATGCGGTCTGCTGAACACGTCAAGAATTACCGTGGAAGTGCGCAAGGTATCGACTCTAAAAAGTTCCTTCTCGCAGATCAATATCGCTAATGAGTTTTCTCTGATGCTCTTCCAAAAGCCGCCCCTGGAGGAGCGAGCTGGCTGGCTCACGTCTGGTGCCAGCAGACTGTTCGGGTCGGTTCATGTCTGCGCACGAATCCAGTTCTCTGGGAACCTTTCCTTTGCTCCCTTTCAGCTTAATTACGGGCATGCCACCTTTCCAGCTAACACGCTGGGGCCTGCAAGCTCTGGGCTATAAGAGGATGGAGTTGATACCCAGCAACTGGGCCTTTGTAGGAGAAAGGGGGCGGGGGGAGCCTCGATCAGCAGACTGTCTTGGATTGACCTTGTCTTTGGGCTAAGAAGGACATTTCCAATAATACTGAAAAAAAGCAGCCCCCAAAGCTTCATTTCTGATTTATTGCTGTTTGTGAGACTCAGGGTTTTTTTTTTGGGGGGGGGGCAGGTATCATGAAGTGGAACTCAAGAGGTTTATCACATGCTTCCTCTCTTCATAGCCGGCCCCTGGGGTGAGAATATCCACTCTGTGGTTCCTGAGAAACTGCACTCGGTTCACGTGGTCTGCTCCACCGAAGCATGTGTGATGATTTCAACAACAATGTCCCAATAAACACTTCTCCATGCAATTCATTGAAATGCAGATAAAGCTTTATTAAGGATACATGTTCATTGAAGCATGCCATGGTTAATTCTAATGGCAGGATTCATAGACATGAACCCTGACAGCATGGAAAAGAATGCGCACGGGGTACTTCGACTTCCAGAAACGGCCTGCCCAGCTCTCAGGGTGTGTGTGTGTGTGTGTGTCTTGCGCTTCCTTTTTTTTATTATTAGGTGGAGCCATGATTCTGGAGTGTAAGTAACACCTGGAAGCGTTGCATGTGGGAAGATGTGGGTCACAGAGGGTGAGAGCCCCTGCTTGGAAGGCAGAAGATCCCCAGGCCAGCCGGCCAGCCGATGGGAAGGGCGAGGCCCCGGACACCAGGACTGCGGCTAGTCAGATAAGATTCTGGCTCCCCGCTGCTCCCATCTGACCCCGAGCGGCTTGGGGGCTGACGTGGGCTAGGCAGATGTCCTCTCCCCTCCAGCTCCCGTTTTCCCCGGCAAACAGGATGGGAAAGCTGGATCTGGCAGGTCTGCAAAAATGAAGACGCCCTGCAGAGCCGTTCTCTGCTGCCCAAACAGCCTTCCTAATGTGGTTGAGTAGGAAAACAAGCCCTTGGTCCATCAGGATCTCCTCCGCAGGGTGCTGGATCACGCCAGCTGTGGAGGTGCTTAACTTGGAAAGGTCAATGCCATTGAGTGAGCAGCCATTCGTGGTTTCCGCATGGACCCAGCCGGGCGCTTCTCTTGGCAGCGTTACATAAAAAGGTTGCCATTGCCAGCTTCCCAGCCTAGCTGCAAACAACATGGGTTATAACTGTTCCTGATCTCTTATAACACACTTATAACTGTTCCTGATCTCCCTCGAAGAATCACAGGCACTAGGTTGGTGAGTGCGCTCGTAACTCGGGTACCTCTAACCCCAATCTTAGAGCCACATTTTCCATGAAGGGCTATTCAACCACTTAAAGTCTAGCTATGTGCACAGTGGATCCAGGATTAAAACCATCTTTGGATAAAGGAGATTCCACACTGATTTAAAACAGAACTCAAGACAGTTTTTACACTTCGACAAAAGATGTCCCCTGTGGGGATTTAGGAAGGTGGCCTGTCTTGATGTTCCACTGGCTTTTCTCCAGGACCAGGAAGCTTCCTCTGTTTACTGGGATCTTTACTGGGACTTGAGTTGCCCACCGACTCCTCGTACCAAAGGCGCCTTACAACCAGGGGCTTCTCAAGCTGGTCTCGGCGTTGCTTGTTAGCGTATGCCTTGACCACTTCTGGATTTGGGGAGGAAATGCTGAAAGGTGCAGCGCAGCGCCCTTGGCGTGGATGGACCCTCCTGGATAAGAAAACTCTTGCCATATAGATTCTGTCCCCCCCTCGCTCACTCCCCCCAACCATAGAGCATAGCCCATACATGGCATGGGGCCAGGTTATTTGAGGGACCACTCCCCAGTTCATCTACTGTCCCATCAGGTCTGGCAGGAGAGGCATGTTAAGGCTCCCGTCCATTAAGGAATAGCATCTGATGAGACCCAGCAGGAGAGCCTTTTCTGCCGTGGCACCCCTCTTTTGGCACATCCCCCCCGAGGTTAGATTGCCCCGACCCCGCTGGCCTTCCGGAAGGCTCTGACGATGTGGTTTAGTCGTCATGCCTGTGGGTCCAGTGGTGGTATCAAGCCTGCTGGTTGGTTGCATTGTTAGTAATTTATTGTACTCTCCCGCAGATCAGCTTGATTGTTCTAATTACTGTAACTGTTTTAATTGGTTTTAGTGGCTTTTATTATGTTTTTATTTTTAATTGTTGTTATGCAAGCCGCCCAGAGTCACTTAGATGAGATGGGCAGCGATATAAATTGAATCAATCAATCAATCAATCGCCAAAGACTCCAAATCTGGGTTGACTTGCAGTTGGGCAGGATGCGCCTTCGTTTATAAACAGGTATCTGCTTGCTTGGTGGTTGGATATTCTGTGATTTTCCTTCATTCGTCATTCATGGTTTGATTTCAGTGTGTGACTGTATCTCGTGGTCAGAAGGTTAACAGGTTTAAGTTACCAGAAGTCCTAGAATTTTTAAAAAACAGTCAGTTAAGGGAGCCTACATTTTTTCAGAAAATACCAGGGCTTGTCGTCCCCCGCCCCCCCATTATTTTTTCACCTAGTTTCCTTTTTAAGTGAGTCAGGAAATCAGTATGGCCAGCATTCCGGAAGCTGGGTAAAATTCTAGCCGCGCCTGTTCCATATTTATTGTTGACACACACTTCATTCAACCGCTCACACCGAGCAGTTGCAGAGTGTTATTTATTTCTCCTTTGTGGGTGCACCAAGGCAACTTCTAAATGCGGATGGTACAGCAGGAGTTCATTGTTGACAAAAGCCTGTAGGTCTAATACAGAGACTTTCTTTAAATTGGCTGTGTGGAAGAGTCCACAATTTCCTGGTGCCGTACTTTACCTGTGAATGCTGGGGTCTTCTGAATACATATCACCAGCCCTACTGCAAGCCCCAATATGTTTAATAATGACTTAAAATAATTTCCTTGGTTGACCTGAAAGTATTTCTGATAATATGCTCTTTGTAGGAATAATGCTTGCCTAGGCAATTTTATGTGTAAAACTCTTTAAAGCCAGTGCATTAAATAGATAACAGTGTTGCTATAGCATTGATTGATCCTATTTTAAGTGCATCTTGCTAAGTTTCCTTGGAAGACAAACTTCTTAATGCAGATATATCCACATTGCTGCTAATTTTCCAACACTTTGTTGTTGTTGTTGTTGTTCAGTCGTTTAGTCGTGTCCGACTCTTCGTGACCTCATGGGCCATAGCACGCCAGGCCTTCCTGTCCTCCACTGTCTCTCGGAGTTTACTCAAATTCATGTTAATTACATCGGTGATGCTATCTAACCATCTCATCCTCTGCCGTCCCCTTCTCCTTTTGCCTTCAGTCTTTCCCAGCATCAGGGTCTTTTCCAGTGAGTCCTCTCTTCGCATTAGGTGGCCAAAGTATTTGAGCTTCAGCTCCAGCATCTGTCCTTCCAATGAGCAGTCAGGGTTGATTTCCTTTAGGATTGACTGGTTTGACATCCTTGCAGTCCAAGGGACTCTCAAGAGTCTTCTCCAGCACCACAGTTCGAAAGCATAAATTCTTTGGCGCTCAGCCTTCCTTATGGTCCAACTCTCACAGCCATACATTACTACTGGGAAAACCATAGCTTTAACTATACGGACCTTTGTCGGCAAGGTGATGTCTCTCTTTTTAATATGCTGTCTAGGTTTGCCATAGCTTTCCTCCCAAGGAGCAAGCGTCTTTTAATTTTATGGCTGCAGTCACCGTCTGCGGTACTTTTCTAGCTAGGCACAGGATCTGCTGTTTCTCATGGTTTGTTTATATTGTTATCATAATGTTACGTTGTTATTTTTATTGAGGGCTACCAAGCCCTCAATAAAAATAACAACGTAACATTATGATAACAATATAAACAAACCATGAGAAACAGCAGATCCTGTGCCTAGCTAGAAAAGTACTAAAATGGGCAGATGGTCCTTAAGTTTGGTAAAACTAAGCTTGGATGTCTAGCACAGAGCTAACAGGATGGCATGGAAAATTTTCTGGTTATCCTTCTCCCCATGAGCTACGTTTTGAGGGCAAAAGTGGAGTAATTGTGTAATCACAACAGATGTCCCAGATACGCAGCAACATTCCAGCAGTATTATGTAATATATGGACATACAGTGAAGCCTTTTTGCTCTAACCAAAACATGATGCTGCGTTAGTTTCTCACCTCTGTCAAGAGCTGTCTGGAGGTTCACAAGCCTTTCCAAATTTGGGGGACGCCTTTGACGCTTTGCAACTCCTCACAATAGCTTCTTCCTGTGAATTGCTTGCGAATTAATGTTAATTAATGCTGCTTGCGAATTAATGTTCGGGGTCCTCAGAAATCAAAGGTGGAACAAGCTCCTTGTCTCTAGTGAACAGGCCTGAGCGTGCACGAGAGCACGGTTTTGCACACAGACAATGCTTTTAAGTGCTGAGGTTGATGTACTAAGATCGCTTGCACCCTAGTGATTTCTGCTGCCTTATAACATCACCCAGCCATTGCTGCGGCCATATTATCAATCACGACCTATTTTCAGCGCTCTGCTAAGACGCTAGTGTGGAAATGGCCTAAGATACATTTCCCCCTCCAATAGAGCTGTACACTTACTTTGTAATAGACTGACTTGGAGTAAGTTACAAAGAAGATACTAAGAAGCCTCCTCCTCCTCCTCCTCCCACCGGGCATCCTTTGAAGCTTGCTGGACAAGATGGTTAAACAGCCCTCCAACCGTTGCTGTTCCCCCACCCCTCCTACTGGAAAACTAAATTTCTAAAGTAATCAGCTGCTCCAGGGAGGATTTTGATTGGGGGAAAGAGAAATTAAACACTTCCTTTTGCTTCGGTCACTATTCCAAAGAAAACTGTAGGACCGGCACACCTGTTCTTTGCAAGTTGGTAAATAATAAAATAAAATAAAATAAAATAAATAAAAAAATAAAAATAAAATAAAATAAAAAAATAATAAAATAAAATAAAATAATAAAAATAAAAATAAAACCAGGAAAGAAACAGTATGCTTTTTAAGTTCCCTCTTTGCCAGAGTGAACCTTATGCCACTCTTAGCCTCCCTCCTTTTCTTTTTGTATCAGGCCTGTTAGAAAATGTCTAATCTTTTAACAGCTGAACAGCACTTAGAAAATTGGAGGTACTTTATGTTTTTAATTAAGTGCATCCAGCTGGTCATGCTCTGGACCTCTTGAGGAGATCAGGGGTCTCCGAAATGGGCAGGCAGGCAGCTGGAAGGCTGCAAGTTTCAAGCAATTGACTTTGGCAGGAAGGGCCGATCCGATCGGGGCCTGCAAGCCAGGTTCCAGGGCGCGCTCGTGCTAATGGGATCCCGGTTCTTTTCCCCATTTGTCATTTTTTGGCTATGACCTCATCTCTGGGAGCTGAAGTCCACGCATCTTAACGTTGCTGAGGTTGAGAAACACCGCGCTAATGGCTTGGCAAAACTTTCTTGAAATGGCCATGGAAAGAAAGTTGTGTTTTCCTCTAGCAGCTTCAGGCCCAAATCAGCTTGAGCCCGAGAAGCCACTTTGGCTCTGCAGGAGAGGGCCTCCCTCAATTGGGCCACGCAAGTTGGCCGCGATTCCATCTGCCGCCTCGGTTGGGGGCCGACCCAGACTGGGTTCCAAAGCTGAGTTGGGCCTGGTTGGCGCTCGGATGGGAGATCCCCAGCGGATGGCCCATCCCCTCCATGTTTCGGCTAAGAAAACTCCCCAGAAGCATCCCTCAAGTCATCTCAACTGGAAGGAAATCTCAGCCCCAGCTGGGTTTCCATGAGGTCTCTCTCAGCCGCCATATTGGCAGCAACGGGGTCTCCTCTGGCCTGACTTAGGGCCAAGGGTTGCTGGTGGGATTGACGGCAGAGGGGTGCGAGGCAGTGCTGGGGAGGTCTTCTCCAGGAGTGGGCCCCAATGGCCTGTTCCAGCAGCAGCTGGCTGGGCCCCCCCCCCCAGGCTGTCCTCGCCCCCTCCCGACCGCGTGCACTGGAGAGTCTGCGAAGGAGGCCTTGGCACTCACCCTCCAGGGCACTCCTTTCCCCCTGGGGCAACTGAGGCTTCCCTGCCCTTGCAGAACCGGCGGGGGCACGGCCCTGGCCTTCGAAGGGGGGGAGCCCCGGCTCCCCACGGCCGCGCCTCCTGCAACCTCAGGGGCTCCCACCGAGACGCGGCTGCGACCACCGCCCCTCTGCACCCAAGGACGGGCCAGCCCAGCTGCAACCCCGGCTCGGCCAGGGGAGCTGGACCAGCCCCGCAGCCGCCTCCCGGCCGCTCCTCCGCCTAGCCGTCGATCCCGAGGACGGCCCGGCGACGGTTCGGGGGCGCTCTGGGGAGTCGCCCCGGCCCCGCAATCCCCTTTCTGGGCCCGGCGCGGGCTGCCAGCCGGCCCCCCCCCCCCGCGGTCCGCGCCAGCTGCGCCAGGGCCCCTCCCGCCCCGGCGGGGCTGAGTCAGAGGCGGCGGCCGGGCCGGGCTTGGCCTCCGTCAGGGCGGGCGGGGACTGGAGGAGGCAGCCCGGCTACAAAAGGGCCGCCCGGGCGCCGCCCGCTTCTGCTCGGCCGGCCGGCGCTCGGAGTCTGCAGCCCCGCCCGGTAAGTCCCGTCCCGCGTGCCCCGGGGGTCCCTAGCGGGTCTGCAAGCGCCCCGCTCCCCCGCAGCCGGGAGCCTCCCGAGGGGGTCGCGCTGCAGCCCCTCTTTTCCCCGCCGGCGTCGGGCGGGGCGGATGCCTGTCGGTGCGGGGCGTTGGGCGGGGCGCCACGTTGGAGAAGGTGCCGTCCCGGCCCTCCGGCGCCGGTTCCGCCTCGGGTGGGCGTCCAGCCCGGGTCCAGCGGGGAGGGCGCGGCGGACCCGGGGGCGGAGGGGGTGCCGGGCGCGGCGGGACCCGCCCTGGTAGCGGCGGGGGCGAATTGCCCGCTTGTCGCCGAGCCCGCTCGGGTCTCGGAGGTCTTGCGAGTCCCCGAAAGGGTTCCGGAGGGCCACTTGGGGGGTGGGGGGGGGATGTTGATGAGACCCGCGGCGGAACCACTTTCTCTTGATAGGTAGAAAATAGGAGCTGCTTTTTCCTTTTGGAGAAAGCTCGATGCAGCGGCTCTGTTTTTTTCGCAAACACAGCTGGGTTTTAGCAGGAATTCCCCTCTTGGAATCCTTCCCGCGGGAGGGAGACCCTCCCCCCCTCCTTCCATGGCTATATTGTGCAAGCTTTAGGAGCTACACCCATCCCTTCAGCAGGCAAGATGGTGACGCTGAAGGCCTGTGGAACCCGGTGGCCTGCGCGGTGCTGTGGTCATAAAAAACGGGGTTGTCTTGAAAACGGCCAAAAAAGCCCGTGGAAGAAGCAGGCTCGGTGAAGTCCCCACTTGCCTGAGCCCGCCTTCCACACCCCTAGTCCTCTGCGGGCTACTTTCAACACCCTCTGGGCGGGCGCGCTTTCCTCTCGAAGGACTTGTGCAGGACTTCCGTGCCTTCTGCCTGGAGCTTCTGATGCCCACTTGCCGGTGAAGGTCACAGGGCCATGTAGGCAATCTGTGTGTGTGGTTGTGTGCATGGATTGGATTGAGGAGGATACAAATGCTTTTCTCAAACTCTACAAAGAGGCCACGGTAGCCGCAGAGAGAGATAGCTGTTGAAATGGAGCCCCTTATTGGGGGCCTGTTTATTCCCCCCCCCCCGCCCCGCGCTCAGCCTGGCGCTTGCGTTTGCCAACTGCGGAGATGCCTCTCCGCACAGCCCTTGGGTGTGGCCCGCCCTCTTGGGCCGAACGTCGTTTCTGCTACGTCATTCATTCCCTGCGATTCTCCCTCTCGCCCCCCTGGCCAGCTTGCATGCCACAGCAAGCAATGCGGTAAGAGCGGTTGAGGAAAGCGGGCGCCACGCCCTGCTCTTGCCCTGGCCTTTGCCAGATGTCTGGAGGACGGAAAGGGGAGGGGGGCATTTGCAGGGGATACGCAAGCCCCCTCCTCGAGGGCCCCCCTCCTCGAGGGCCGCTCTAATGTAAACACTGGGTTATTGTCCTCTGACGCATTTTTCGGAGGGGAAACGGCCCCGCTGGGAGTTTGCGGTGCCACAAAAAGCTCTCCTTGTTATTTGAACAGAGAGGCAGTGTAGTGAGCGGATGGCTGGGCTCACCGGCTTCTGCTCCTCGTTCGCTCGCTGGAAATCTATTAGCCGGACCCTTGGCTTAATTTACTCCAAAGGAGCTTTGGAAGATTGGAGGCGCGGATGGTTGTGGACCACCGAGAGCCTCACAGTGATATCTGTAAGCTGCCTAGCCCCTGAAAGATATTCTGGACTAGCACCTTGGCAGTCGTCTTTGCAAATCGGGTTGAACCTGTGGCAGAGAATAGCACCAGTTGCTATTCAAAGCCCTCAAAAGATTTCTGATGGCAGAGATGCAATTCTTTGCGCATCAGCCTGGGAACGGAATTTGGAGCGTATCCTTTTGTATTTACCTTCGGAGAGGCCCCGATTGCTTCTCGGTTGTCCCAGTTAAGGACAGCCGTGGCGGACCGCTGGCTCTTCTAGAACTCCAGTTCCCAGCATCCCTCATGATTAGCCATGTTGGCTGCAACATCCAGCCAAGTGGGCCTTGACGGCGCCTCCAAAGTGCTCCAGCTGCAGCAAATCTGTTTGCTGTTAAGAATAAATGTGTTTGTTATTAAAAGAGCCCGGATGGGTTGAAGCTAACAAGGACGTTGTCCAGCCTTGTTGCAAATTGGTTGGCAGCTCAATCTTCGAGGGCCTCTTTGAGCGGGGAAGAAATTCCACCATCTCCTTGGCCGGGCTGTGAAGCAAAAGCGGTAGCGTCGGGTAGCGAGTGGCACATCAGATTGCAGCCTTGGAGATCTGGGTTCAAATCACTACCCACCCTGGAAAGTTCTGTGGCCTTGGGGACCGCTGAGGGGCTGGCTGGAGCCAAATTACGCCAAGGGCTGCCCAGGATTGACCTCCGTCCGTTGTGAGGAACGGATCCTTTTTGCAAAGAAGCCGCTGCCTTGAACAGATGCGTTCGGTGCCCGGGGAAGGCCTGGCGTGGGTTGGACTCTGCTGAATCAGCGGTGCTGCCCAGCCTTTGCTTTTGAACGTGGTGTTGTCTGGGTCTCTTTGCGGGGGGAGAGAAATGGGGCACATGAGTAGCTTTTCCTCAGCTGCCTCCCACCTTGCAAGCGAAGGAAGGAAACTGCTTGCAGCTAAGGACGATGGCCTCTCCCTGCGGATCCTCTCCTCCCTGGGTTTTTCCGAGAGGCTTCGCTTTGGCTGCACCAAGCCTTCCTGCCTGCATTCCTTCGCAGCCACACCTAGCTTTCCTACATGCCAGGGAACTGGCGGTGGTCACGGTTTGGCTGCACCAAGCCTTCCTGCCTGCATTCCTTCGCAGCCACACCTAGCTTTCCTACATGCCAGGGAACTGGCGGTGGTCACGAGGGCTTGGGGTTTGCTGCTGCTCCTCAGGAAGGGGAGCGTCCCTTCCCCTTTTTCTCACCTGCCAGGGATTAGCTGCACCTGAGGAGCAAGGTTCCCAGCCTGGAGTCTGCGTGTCTGGGCAAGGCTGGCTTAGCTCTGGGTCCAGGCAGCGGGAGTGGTTCTGGCTGTGAAACAGCAACCCGGCCTTTTGCAGGGAGGTTTAATCCTCTGGAAGGGTGAATTAAAAGGAAAGGCTCCTTGGCGCATGGTATTGTTTAGGGACCACTGGGTGTCGGGTGCCCAGAAGGGACGTTTTTGGCCATTGGTATTCCAAAAGCCAGTTGCAAGCTGCGCTACAGATCTGTATCTCTGCTCAACTGTCTCCCGCATTTTCTTGATTCCTACTGGCCACCACGAAGGATCCTAGCTTACCTTGCAGGGCTGTGTGGCAGAAATACCTTTAACCAGAAAGCCTGCATTTCATCAGGAGAGCGAGAGGGATGCGCTTGACCAAAGCATCTGTTTTCCGAGTTTCGTAGCCCAACGTGGTGGCCTCCAGATGTGGCCATCTTAAATTCCGCAATTCGCAGAAAGCGCCAACTCCTTTGCACCTTGGCTGAGGATTATTGGAATGGAAGTCCAGCTCTTTTTGGACGGCACCAAGTTGGGGAAGATTGCACTGATCTTGGCGGCCTTTTGCCTTGAAGGCTGTAAAGTCTTGCAGTGACTGGATGGGTGAAATCAAACGCGATCCCCTTTGGGGCTGGACCAGACCCAGGCTTCATCTGCTGTGTAAGCATCTCGCTCCTAATTGTGCTGAGCCAAACAATTCCTCAGCCTTTCATTCCTACTCCCTGGAGTAGCTTGGATTTGATCCCCTTTGCTGTTTTCTAATGCCAGTGCATAGCAGTGCAAGGTATAAGCAAGAACAAGTCCCAATCGAACAGAACAAGTCCCTGCGGATTCCCCTTTGAACGCTTTCATTTCTAAGTTGTATTTAGGTAGGATTTGCTGTAACTGGCTGCCAAACGACCAAAAACCAGAAGAAACTTGGGTTTTAAGTGTGCCTTTATTCTAGATCTGCGCTGGCCTGGTGTTAAGGGGTTTTAGGCATGCAGGATATTGGCGGTGTGCTTTCGTAACCACTTTTTTCCCCTTGTTGATATGAATGAAATGGTTGATGGGAACCCAAGAGAAGCTGGACCTCAAAAGGAGCGAGGGGTTTCACGAGAAAGATGCCCGATTGTCTGCCCCTTTCAAGCTGCCTAGACAATGCCCGGCGGGGCTCGGCTCCTCTCCCCCCCCCCGCCCCATGAGGACTAGAATCCTCTTCTCCTGGCTGGAAACGCCGAGATTCTGCAGCAGCTGCTGCACCCATGTTACAGCAGCCCTCACCTGCGTGGCTGCCACGTAGATGAACCACGGCAATCTTTCCCCCTCGATCAAAGATCTGCTCTCCAGTGGAGAGAGAGATCCTTGCAGAATTCCCTCTGTATGACGCATCCCCCCCCACTCCCCGGCCTGGCTTGCCTCTGATTGGCCCTTCTGGTGGCAGCTCAGCGACCAGCTGGGTGTTCAAGGGTGGGTGAGCAGCTGGGCTGCCCTTGGATTGCACGCGTGCGTGAGTGTGTGTGTGTGTTTCCATCAGGCGTTCCTTGGATTCTGTTCCCCTGACAGCTCTCCGAAACCAATTTGCGGCTGGAGCTCCATTAGGTCCTAATGCAGAATTTCTCAACCTCGGCTGGTTTAAGATGTGTGGACTTCAACTCCCAGAATTCCCCAGCCAGCACCGCTGGCTGGGGAATTCTGGGATTTGAAGTCCGCACATCTTAGACCAGCTGAGGTTGAGAAACACTGCCCTAATGCAACCACGGGCTGCTGCTTTTCCAGATTCTGGTCCTGTAAATAAAGATTAAGAGCACCCAGATGCTTGTATATATATATATATGTGTGTGTGAGAGTCACGTCAATAATTTTATGGGGATTAATGAGCAAACTTCGGCCTTCTGTTTGGGTCCTAGGAGCAGGGTGTCGCTGCAGATTTTAGATTGTTTTGAGAAGAGAGGGGAGAACCATATAAACCATGGGGGGTGCTATAGAGCACATGGTTGTTTCCTGGACCATACTATTTCTAAACGATCTTGGCCATCCTAGGGACTAGAAACCTCGTTTTCTGAAGTGACTTGCAGACGGCCACTTTTCAGCCCCATGTAATCCGACCTCTCTCTCTCCCACATTTCTTCCTGCCCAAAGTCCACATCTTACCCACTTCTGTCCTCAGTAAACTTCCCCTTTATCGGCAGACGCCCTCCCCCTGAGCCGTGCCTTGAGGGGAAGTGAGCAACGTGCTTGCCAGCCAGTCCCTTGGCTAAACCCCTGGGTCTCAATTTCCCTCTGCAGCTGTGGAAAGACTGCCAGCTGCTGGGGTTGGGAGTTCTTCAGATCCGCTCCCTTTTCATGACTGCCTGTTTCGATCCGGGCAGTGGCCGTGTGCCCCTTCCAGGGGTCCGCCATACTTGGACTTGGCAACTGGGCCAGCTTGCCTGGGGTTGATCCGAAGGGGAGCGTCTGCAAACGGTCATCTGTTTCTTGGTCACATCTGGCGGCGGCAGCTGGAATGCTGCTCTGACCGGAGCAATCTGGGAGTTCCCTCCTTCGAGGAAGAGGAACGTATGGCAAGCACCACTGCCCAGCCTCTCCTGGATCCTTGCAAACACTCTGATAGGGTGGTGGGGGCGGAGGGGAAAAAACTTTCCTGAAGCCTGGCCAGGGGTGGGGAAGTGCTGGCAGCTGTGTCGTCCTGCCCCGCAATGGAATTGGAATCCACCAGAACTCGAATCTGGGCTTGGAAGAATGAAAACCCCTCCTCTGTCGCTGGACGGAGTCCCCTGTTCTGCGCTGCAAATTTCAGTTCCACTTTTCTCCCACTGTGATTTCTCTTTTTTCTTTTTAATCTCAAGATTCTTCCAAATCATTTCTAAAGAATGTGCATTCTTTTGCTGTGTTCCAATAAAATCTCCTGGTGCTTGCTTGCTTGCTTGCTTGCTTGCTTGCTTGCTTGGTTGGTTGCTTGCGCGCGCGCTCTCTCTCTCTCTCTCTCTCTCTCCCTCCCTCCCTCCCTCCCTCTCTTTCTCTCTCTCTCTCTCTCTCTCTCTCTCTCTCTTTCCCTCCCTCCCTCCCTCCCCCCCCTCCCTCTCTCTCTCTCTCTGCAGTCCACCCATCTTAAAGTGGCCCTGCTTGAGAAACCCTGGTCTGAAGCATGTGTTTGAAAGCAAAACACAGCGTTAATTATTTTTAGGTACTTTTTAAAATCTGCTCTTTGAAATTTGAGGTTACGGATTGGCCAGGGACAGCTAACTCTCAAAGTCTGAAAGATTATGACTTCCCTTGCTGTGTCTGTTAGGGTCCAGGACTGGTTCTGTATGGTTAGCTGGAAATAAAGCATTTGCTGGGGAGGTTTGGAAAAATCCTGGAGAAACGAAATGCTGGTGACATGAGGACTACCGTTCCCTGACCAACACAGGGGCCATGTTGTGAAGTTTAAGCTCTGTGGACTGGCTGGGGAATTCTGGGAGTTGAAGTCCACACAGTGTAAAATTGCTGAGGTTGAGATGGGTTTCTGTGACACCTTCTTTTCCTGTTCTTTCCTCCAGCTTCTTGTCAAGATGTCGACTGTCCACGAAATCTTAAGCAAGCTCACCCTGGAGGGAGATGTAAGTATTGCCCTTTTACCTTCTCCTGTCTCATCCACCGAAAAGGAAAAATCAAATTGTAAGGTTTACAATTTACACTGGCTTACACTGTTTTACCCAAGTTACTGAGGTTGCCAAAAACACTTGAGTCGAGGCTTGGAGATTAAAATAACAGCGTTTATTTGGCCAAGCAACGCTGGGTGGAATCTCTCTGCAGACATCATGGCAGTGAAATGTCTGGGAGGAGATCCACACCCCATATTGCAGCTCCAACCATTATATAGGTTTCCCAGGTACAGTAAGAAAGCATAGTAAACCCTCCCCTAGTGACAGAGCAAGGTTTCCGAATCTGCATTGCTAGCAATAAGGAAGCATAAACAAACTCTCTTCTAGAGACAGAGCGTCTAGTGGTATTCCAAACATCCTTGCCCTGCGTTATCTAATTCTCCTTTCACCTAATTCCCTTTCGCAAGCAGTTTCCAAAAGCAGAATGGCGTTGGTTAGGCTAACCCTTACAAAATATTTATCTGCATGGTATAGATGAGCAAATATCTCTTTGTAACGACACCCCCCCTCCAGTTATACGTTGGATTATTGTGCAAATATGCTGCATTTCTGGGGTTCCCAATGTCATGTGAGCAACTGACTGTCCTGGATCAACCACTTTTTTCTAAGAATCCAGGTGCCCTCCAACCCTGGAGAAAGGGTATTCTCTGTGTCTTTCTGGGAGAGTCTTCTTTTGCATCTCCTGGTTCAGTGTCAGCCCATCTTCCTCTTACTCAGAGCCTCCTTCGCTCACCGAAGACCACAGAGTCAACACTTGGCATCTCCCGTGAGATGGGATCGGGGGTAGATGCTGGGGAGTAACATCTTCTGCTGGGGTCTCGAACCACCAGCCAGAACAGAGAAGGAATGGGTGGGCCTATAAGACCGTTCCACATTTTCAGCCATGCAGGATCACTCAGAGCTGCACCATCCTCGGTGGGCTTCAGCTGAGGCTGATGAAATGAGTCATAGCTGCTTGGTTTATCCAAGCCATAAGCCATAGTTTATAAACCACAATTGGCAGAGTTCACACACTGGGTCTCGTTATGGCTTAGTGGGATTTGGGAACCATAACTGGCAGGTTGTCCCCAAGACACGGGGGATTTACTCTTTCAGCCTCTCAATGACCACCTTCCTGGCCACAGGAGCCGGCCTGAGACAAAGGTCCAGTTGTCTGGATTTGGGAAATGCTGGTCAGGGGGGAAGGGTGTGTAGCCAACCACCCTCGTGTGAAGAAAGGGCAGCAAATGACGGCTGACGACGGGGGCCAGGCACACAGGAGGTCAAAGAAGCCAAGATGGTGGATTTGATTATGTGTTCATGGACACCATCTTGATTTTTGGAGACACTTGGCTAGCCTCTCTCTGGAACTGCCTGGAAGTGATTATCCTGAGAAAATCAGGTTGTGATAATTACTGACCACTTAGGATGAAAGTCTCAAATCCCGTAATTGGGAGGGGGATTTCAACGGCTGATTCTAGGGGGCTTGGGACCAGGGCATTAACCTCTCCAGCACAAGAACAAGGAACGGCCATCCCAGGACCTGCCTGTGTTGTACGGCTAATCTTATCAATAGTGATGGCAAGTGGTTTTGGCCAAGTAGCCTTTGCACAGCCAATCTCTAAAATGTATGGGGCGCTGAGACCCACCCGCGGGCTGCAGAGGGGTGCACCAGCCCCAACGCAGCTCCTTTCCAAAGTAACCTTTCATCAAATGATGAGATTTACGGGCACTGAGATCTACTTTTTCTCTTGTTTAAGCGGGACTGTAGTCTTGCAATCCCCCGAATCTTCTTTTGCAGAGCAACATCTTCTAAACGTCTTTCCTCTTTGCTAAGCATGCAACAGAGAGCAAGAGGGCCACTTAGGGCACATTCGATGCAGTTAACAACTTTTTCCCATTGTCTGCTACGCTGTCCCTGGGTGTGTGTGTGTGTCCCTTTCCCTGCCTTGTGGCGGCCCAGAATGGTGTCCTCTGACTAGCAGGAGCCTTCCAGGTTCTCTGGCGAAGATGGCTCTCCTGGGGCTGCCAAGTTATTTCCTCCCCCCCTCCTGTTCCAAGCTCTTTCCGCTGAGTGGTGTTCAACAGCAAAAGAATGTCCTTTGTTTGGAGTGCAGTCAGCTTGATTTTGGTGCATTCAACTTTTCCACTCATTGTTGGTTTTGGCATCGTGAGCAGGTTGCTTCTTCTGGGAAATTGCTGGTGCCAAGCCTGGCGTGGCAGCACGCCAGCTCCTGCCTAGGGAGAGGGAAGGAGGAAGGGGTGGCCGTTCGCAGGGTGGGTTTTCAAAAACGTGCCTTTACCAACCCTTCCCCTTGCAGGGCAGGTTTCCGAAGAAAAGAAAACTTTCCTTGTGGCTGTCCTTGTATAACCTGCTTGGCAGGCTTGACGGGGGTGGGTGGGGGGGGGAGAACAAATTGAAGATCCCTTTTGGAGATCCCCCTCCCCCCATGGGAGGTGGCCTGTGGCAGAGTGCAGTATTGCAAAAGCCACTTCTCCATTTGGGCACTTTGGGGGAAGCGAGACCGGGCTTGTTGCCTTAACAGTCATCTTCCCCAACCAGGCAATGTTGGGGGGGGGGGTTGGACTAGAAGATCCCATCAGTGCCAGCCAGTGCAGTCCATGCTGGCTGGGAGTAAGAGCGGGCACGGGCGAGCGAGGGAGGGAGCGATGAGCGGCTGGGTGGGCCTTCCTTTTCACGGTTGCCCTTTTTCTCCCCCCCCCCAGCACTCCCTGCCCCCCAGCGCCTACGCCACCGTCAAAGCCTACGGAAACTTTGATGCGGATCGTGATGCTTTAACCCTCGAAACCGCCATCAAGACAAAAGGTGGGTGTGAAGCAGAAGCTGTTGCCTCCCATGCCCACCAGGGCGGCTTTTTCTCCTGGCTGGCCGTGGAGACAGGATGGTGGGAGAGGCGCCCCGTGGCCCCCTTCCGCTCCTGGGGGAACCGGCCGGAGATGGGCAGCCTTTGCTCGCGGGGCAGCCGCTGAGCAGCTCTTAAAAACAAACGGAAGCAGGTCGAGTGTTTTGCAGGGATTGCCGAATCCGGGTGCAGGGGATTTGCTGGTGGGCGGGTTGCTACAGCCTGCAGTTGAGAAGACTTCCAGCGGTGGCTTACAGGATGAATGAGACTGTCCCTGCCACCAGCCTGATCATCTGAAAATGTGCGACACACGAGGAAAAGCGATGGGGAGGGAGAAGGAAAAAAAAGCAAAGGAGGCATCGGGTGTTAGGACAGGTTTTCAGGTAGCCTGATTGGAGGTTGCAGGTTGGGGAGTGGGCGAGGGAGGGTCCAAGGCTGCCCTGCTCTGGCAGTGGACTCACTGGTGTCTCTCCTATGGGGTGCGCCGTGTTGGGGGGCTCTGATTGATTGGCTAAGCCTGGAGAGGGTTTCCCTGCTGCTTCGCAGCGGGGCAGCTCTTCCGACGTTTATGAAAATGAATTGGAAGTGGAAATAAACTTTGGCTGGCTAGAGACTTGAACCCAAGCTTGCTTCTCTTTCCCCAAAACTGCAGGACCCACATTTTTCTTTCCCCTTTTGCTGCAAAGTAATGGCTGCTTCGGTCATACCCCTATTGGAGGGGTATCTTTGGAAGCTGGCCCTCCAGCCTGGGGCCTTCCCAGTGTTTGGGGATCACAGCCGAAGGCCACGGTTCTCGGGCTCCATCCTGCACTGACGGAGGGCGCCTGCTTGCAGAACCAAAGGGTGGAGCCCAGAGGTGGGGCCGAATCAAGGATGCCCAGCCTCCCTTGGGCTCTCCTTGGAGAGAGAGAGACGTTTGGGCCAGGCTCCCTGAGTGGCGGGCCTTCAAACCGTTCCAGGACCCTCCCGTCCTTCCTCGGGGCCGGTCTGTTGAGAAGGCACCCCCCGGGACCTGCCAGAACGCCCCGAGTTGGTGAGGAGGGTCTGCTAAGAGGAAGGGCAGGAGAGGGAGCGGTTGTGGGCCCCGATGATCTCACCGGCTGCGTGGAGGAGCAGGGCGTTCCGGTACCTGTTCCGAAGCCGGGTGGGGATGTTTTTGGAAAACATCCCCATGTTTGTTTTACCGTCCCTGTTTCTCTTTCCACTGGGGTTCTTCCTCCTCTCTGGTTTCTGTTTCCACATGTCGCTCTGGGAGGCAACGTTTCGGGCATGGTGGGGAGCGGAGATCCAGTATGTTACGGTGGCCTCCCGGCTGGCATTTTGCGGCGGCAGCGCGGTGTGGTTAAACCTTTTTCCAAAGCCCTTTGGGCAGGGACGAAGCCGATTTCTTGGTGCTTCCCCAAAATGTATTTTATTTTACTTATTTATTTGAATTTATATTACCGCCCATCTCCCCCGTCGGGGGACTCTAGGCGGTTCACAATAAAACAGTAAAAACATAAATAAAAATTTACAATGTTAATAAATAATATAAAATCCAAGCATAAAAGATGTTAAAAAGATGGTAACACTGGGGAGCTTCATGGGACCAGCCATCCCCAAGAGGAACTGTTGGCATTTCCCTCCCAGGCAAGCCGGCAGAACCAGGTTTTTAAGTGTCTTCGAAAGGTCGGGAGCGAGCCCTCCCTGCTCTCGTTTGAGTGCTACAGGACCAGGCGGGGGCTATTGGGAAGAGACCAGAATGAGACCCGTTCACTCCAGTGGGGAGAAAGTGGAGCTGCCTCCGGGAAGACAGCATTTGCTGCCAAGTGGGCTGTGGAAGTAGTGAGGACTAGTGACATGCCCGTTCTTGTTAGAGACGCTGATTCGCCTGGGGGGAGACGCCTGGAGGAGCCCAACTCTCGAGGTCCCTCTGCCAGCCTGAGGCCGACTCCTTGCGATGTCAAACCGGAAGGCGCCTCGTTATGCACCAAGCCCACCAGCTTTCTCTTCTTGGCCCCCAAAAGGAGGTTGCGTGTGTGTCAAAAATGTCACGATGGTGTCCACCACTGCATGGCCTGCCCCTTTTCTGTGCCCACTGATGGGCATAAAAAGGGGAGGAGCCGCAATTGTGCGGTCCTGGCCGCCATCTTGACCTTTTTGACCCCTCCCTGCAGGCTTCCCTGCGCCTGTCCCTCCATGCATGAACTTTTCTTCTGGCTACACCTGGGAGGAGGAGATCCAGAGGTAGGAACACGTATGGAAGATGCACCCTTTTCGGATCTCCTCTGGAAGGGTCGATGCCTGGGCGCCTGACCCCGGGTGCCCCACAGCTGCCACAATTCCCCCCTCCCTCCACTGTAGAGCCTTACCATCGAGTTGCAAAAACAGTGGCTTGTCCTTAGGTTGGCGTTGCACAGTCTTGCTGGGGCTCCAACTGTGGTTAGTTGGGCAGAGAAGAAAGCGGAACAGATCCACCCAGCCGGGCATAATCCAAAGGTCTCTCCTTGCGAGAGAGAGAGAGAGAGAGAGAGAGAGAGAGAGGGAAGGAAGGGGGCCACGTGGGGTGAATCTCCGCCCCCCTCCCCGAAGGTCTCGGCAGCCGTGAGTCGGCATTCCGCCTGCTGTGTCGTCTTGCCCTGAAACGCCAACGGCTTTTTCTCCCGGCCACAACGCGTCAGCCGGGGTTGGTGGGTCTCTGCACGGCTGTCCCGCGAGGATTGCAATTCTTTTCCAAGCCTCTAGAAGCTCTTCCTTCACTCTTTCTGGAGAGAAGCCGGTGGCTTTTTCCCACACTGCCTCCGTGATCTTGGTTGGAACGGGAAAAAGGCTTCAGTTCCTATGGGGAAAATAGAGGTTTTTTCCCCCCAGATGGTTATGGCTGATGACTCTGGTGGCCACGTGCATGACCCAATCACAGCTTCTTCCAGAGTTCTGCCCTACAGCTCCGTCCCCTCCGACCTGATGCAACGGGAGGGCACTAAGGTGGGACTCCTGACCTTTGAGTTGTGCTCTGGCTTTTCTTGAGGACTAGCTCCATTGCATAGACCAGCGGTGGTTTTCTATGCTTTGGGATGTTGCGTTTGATTGAAGACTTGCCACTTCTGAGAACCCTCATTTTCATTCTCCGCATGACCGATGGGACCCTTGCAGAGGCATGTACAGACACACTTTTATTTCCCCAGCCTGGCAAGAATCCCAAGGAGGGATTTTTTAAAGCCAGCCGGTGTTACAAGTTAAATTGGCTGTTGCTAAAGGAAAAGCTGATGCAAGAAACTAAACTTGGTCCGGAGTAGCTGTTCTTAATTACTTTCCTACTCAGTGTGGTTTCTATAATTGAGATTTTTTTCTCCATAGGCTCCCTGTACACCAGTGTTTCTCAACCTTGGCAACTTTAAGATGGGTGGACTTCAACTCCCAGAATTCCCTAGCCACATGGTTGGCTGGGGAATTCTGGGAGTTGAAGTCCACCCATCTTAAAGCTGCCAAGGTTGAAAAACAATGCTCTACATACACACATACATACACACACATGCACCCCATCAGCTTGCACACCTTTTCAGAGAGTTTTGTTTAAATAATATAGGGAAAATACAGGTAGTCCTCGCTTAATGACTACAATTGGGACCGGAATTTTGGTTGCTAAGCAAAGCGGTCATTAAGTGAATCTGACCTGATTTTACGACCTTTTTGTGGCAGTCATTATGTGAATCACCGTGGGTGTTAAACAAACCACATGGTTGTTAAGTGAATCATGGTTCCCCATCGATTTTGCTTGCCAGAAGCCGGCCAGGAAGGTCGAAAATGGCGATCACGTGACCACGGGATGCTGCGACGGTCATAAATGTGAACCGGTTGCCAAGCGCCCAAATCGTGATCATGTGACCGTGGGGATGCTGTGACGGTTGTAAGTGTGAGGACTGGTCGTAAATTGTCTTTTCAGCACTGGTGCCGAATAAGAGGCGTTGAAGAGCCAAAGTTGGGACTAGTTTGAAAATCTATATAATCAAAATCTATAATTATTTTAATTAATTATTGTAAGAATAAAACCTGTATAATCAAAATAATTGACGGAGGAGGCGGGTGACCCGTGGTGACCCCTGGTGGTCTCTCTCTGTAGGCGTGGATGAAGTGACCATTGTCAACCTCCTGACCAACCGCAGCAATGAACAGCGGCAGGACATCGCTTTCGCCTACCAGAAGAGAACAAAGAAGGTATGGTGGCCGGGACTGCGGTCCCTGGAATTCCCTCGGGCAAGGTGGGGAATTCTGGGAATTGGAATCCCCGATCACGACTTGAAATGGAAAGCAACTGGCTTAATTGACATAGAAGAGGCAGACAGACGCACGGACTATATATTCACTCTCCATTTGTGAGAAACAAACGCAACGCGAGGTGTAACGTGGAAAAACCTGTCTGCCTCTGTTCCTGTATTCTCAGCTAATCTAAGGCTCATCTTATTTGAAAGCTAAGTTTGGGGGAGAAAAAACTCTTGGCTTTCTCATCGAGAGAGAGTTTCATCCTTTCATCCTTCATCTTTTTATCTGGGAGATTTTTCTCCCAAATACTTTCGCTTTCAAAAGGAAGCATCACTTTAGATTAGTTGAGAATGCAGGAATACTGGCCAGTGAATTTTTGTTATTTCTTTTGGTGTGGCTGTAAATTGTATCTAGGATCATCTTCCTCCATTAAAGATGATACATCAAATAGATTATTATTATTATTATTATTATTATTATTATTATTATTATTATTATTATTTAAATTTATATGACCGCCCAACTCTCCCAACGGGGGAGATCAGTGTTTCTCAACCTTGCCAACTTGAAGATGTGTGGACTTCAGCTCCCAGAATTCCCCAGCCAGCATGGCTGGCTGTGGAATTCTGGGAGCCGAAGTCCACACATCTTCAAGCTGCCAAGGTTGAGAAACACTGAAATAGACAGACAGAAATCTATAAAATCATGCTTCGGTAGAGAAATGATGCTAGCGAAACAGATGCATGATGCCAAGTCAATATAAACCAGCTTGACGTGTTGTGCATTACTAAGCATCATGGTATTAACCCCAGTTGGCCAATTGTGGCTTATTCAAACCATGACTAAACCTGGCTTAGTGTGGGATGTGAGCTTTCTGCTTGCGTCTGTAGGCTGAATTCACACCTTAATCATAAAGCGACCTGGGTTTTGGCCTAGTTTGCTGTGAGAACCTAGCCCCTCCCGATTTATAAACCACAATTTATGGCTTGTGTGAGCCAAGTTGCTCGGAGGGAGCGAATGTCTGGTTATCCGGAGGGCGTCCTAAACGGTCGGTCGGTCTCTTCCCTGCTGTTAGGAACTGGCTGCTGCTTTGAAATCTGCCCTCTCTGGCCATTTGGAGACGGTCATCTTGGGCCTCTTGAAGACGCCGGCGCAGTACGATGCTTCTGAGCTGAAGGGGGCCATGAAGGTCAGTGAAATCTGGTGCTGGGGGGGGCTCCCCCTCCCCTCCCCTCCCCCCTCTCCCCCTCCCCCCCATCGCACATCATGCCAAACCCTGGTCCAGATGCCCTCCTCTTTGCCCTCGCAATGAAACCGAGCTCGGTTCTTCCCCTCCTAAATTTCACTCACCCTGCCCAGTCTGCACGGATGCTGGTCTGTAGGTCCCATCAGCTCCAGCCAAAGGCAGGGGAGCTTTGGGAGTTATGGGAATTGGAGTACCACACATTGGCAGGTTCAGGAGAGCAGATTTGGATGCTCAGAAAGGGATCGACCCCTGGGATCTCCCTTGGAACCTTCAGAATTGCGTCCGGTGCCCTCCTCAATTGGCATCTGTTCCCGATTGCCCAGAGCCAGTTCAGGAATATAGCCAGGGCTTCCCCTTTCCTTTCTGGTGGTGTTCCCCAAGTGGGAATTGGCAGTTCCTGAAGATTTCTGGCCACTTGACCACCTATCTGGTCTAACCCTGGCATTTTCTTTATCCAACACCCCCCTCTAGTGTCCATAATCTGCATTGCAATAAAGGTTGGGTTGGGGATCGTGGCTTGGGGGAAGGGGCCAGCACTTCTCTTTCTCTCAGCATTTAAGAACACAGTAAAAAAAAAAGAAGAAGAAGAAAAACGGAATTAAAAGAGATGAACAAGCATTGTAAAACCGAGCCAGCAATTAGCATTATGTTGGTGCCAGGTCTTTTTAGGATTTCAGAACATTATTCAACTCAAGTTAGGATGCAATAATTGACCGCAAAAACTAGCACCGAATGAGTCATCAGCCCTTCCGGCCGTCAGGAATGATGGGAGCAGCTTCCTAAGCCTTAGGCTGGAGTTTTTCCAGCCATCCCTGGAGGTGGGTGGGCGGAACTGGGACTTAGTTCAAGCCAAGCCGCTGCTGGGCGCTGCCTCAGTTTTTCCCCGATGTTTGCCAGTTATGTGAGTCAGACCATGATCCACCTAACTGAGATGGCCACAGAGCACTGCACTGATTTTTCGCCCACATTTCAGGGCCTGGGGACGGATGAAGATACTCTCATAGAGATCATCTGCTCACGGACAAACCAGGAACTTGCCGTCATCAACAAAGTCTACAGGGAAAGTAAGTTGGCCAGGATGGACGTGGGAAAAGTTAGCTAATTGTCTCCTTTAGATAGCCAGGGTTTCGTTCTAAAACGCTTGAGAGTTAGAGCTGGTCCGCAATGATTATTTTACACCAAAGAAAAAGAGGCAAGTTGCAGAGAATTGCCGAGATGACGCTTCCGTTCTTCTGTGTGTGCGGTGTTCAGACATTGAATAAGCAGCTTGCATCCACTGAGGGGGGAACTCAGCAAACTCTGCTGGGCTTAAAAGTAAAAGAAGGCCACCAGGACTGAAGGAGTAGGAAACATGGTCATCAAATCAAGTCCTTGGCCAAAAAATCTGGAGCAAGAAAGAATATTTTGTGTAGTATACACAGTTTGGAGTTCACAGAAAAAAAGCCCCACAAACTTTCCTCAGCTTTACCAAGTTTTCAGGGACCTCCAGACAGAATTTAATTACAGGTACACCTCATTTAGTGACTGCCTCGATTAGCGACCGTTTGCGGTTACGATGGTGAAGAAAAAGTAACTTTGCAACCGATCCTTGCATTTACGACCTTCGCAGGTCGGTAAAAGAAAAGGAAAGCTGAAGTCAGATCATAAGCACAGTCGTGGTTTCACTTGGCGACCGCTTTGCTTAACGACCGAGTGGCTGGTCCCAACTGTGGTTGCTAAATGGGTAGTCAGGAACCTGAGTGACTCCTGTGACTGTGGCTGCTTTACAGAACATCAAACCATGATTTATTCCTGCATCTGCGTTGAATTTCAGGACTGCAATCAGATGTGACCAAAATTCAGTGTTTGACTGTCTGTCTAAACCCAGAGGTGACTTTTCCATCTTTCTGCTTTGTTTTTAGTGTATAAGACTGAACTGGAAAAAGACATCATCTCTGATACGTCTGGGGATTTCCGGAAGCTGATGGTCGCCCTGGCCAAGGTAGGGTTTTGGTTCCGGTGCCAGCAGGGAAAGCCGTGGCACGCATTGGAAAGTTGCACCAGGCCTGAGACCTCTTACGGCCTGATATTGAGGGGGCACTTCGTTTCATGTCCGGCGTCAGGATTTTTAGGAATTGCTGTCTCTGGTTGAGGAAATCAGTAACCGCAAGAACAGTCCTTTACTTCATAGCTAGGAAAAAAGAATACATGGCTCAACCTCAAAGACCCCCAAATGGATGGAACCCACAGCTGGGTGCAGATCCAGTCGGTTCTGATTTACAGGAGCGATTCAGTTGGCATCACCAAATTGCTCCGGTTCCGATCTCCAAATTGATTTGATTTGGATCTCGGAATCCGATGGTTGAGTTAATCCTCGCTTAATGACCCGTGGTGATTCGCTTAGCGACAGCAACCAGAAGTGCTGGAATTTCCGCCTGGTAAGTGGTGTGGTCACGTGACATCACGCTTTGCAACCACGTCACTTAGCAATGGAAATTCCAGTCTCAATTGCCGTCGGAGCAATGTGATCCCTGCAGGGGCGCCAAAGTTGACGGTTGGAGTAGATGCCCTCGTGGTCCTTCCTATCTAGGACTATCTAGGATTGACATACTTGGTGTTTCTGTTCTTTGTTCAAAGGGGAGGAGAAACGAAGACTGCTCTGTGGTGGACTACGAGCTGATTGACCAAGATGCTCGGGTAACTACTTCTGACTTTCTGTGACCGAAAACGATGTATTGATTCCTATCGTTTTTATGACACAAGTGACTCCGGGCCTCTTACAAGATTAAAACAAACCCCCACCCCAAACGTAACATAAGATTATCTGTCTCTCTCGTTTCCCTTCTGCATGCATGGTTTCTATCCCTTCAAGTTTGCCTTTATTGCTGTGCTTGCTTTTCTGCTTTTCCAGGGTAATTTCATTCCAGTTCCTCCATCTGATTGATTGATTATTTATTTCTTTAAAAGAAAGTCTATCTGGAAATACATCCATATCTTTGTGCAGTTTCTTCCAGTGGAGTAGGGCTTTTGCTAGGCATTTTTCCTAACCACGCCCTTCTACAATCTCATCGGCATTTGCTGTTTGCTCTGAATTTGGGGGGGGGCATTATTTCCCCTTTCCCGCTGTCAATCTGCTTGTTGTAATTACGGCTTGGAGACGTGGGCATTCCCCTTCCGTTGAACGGCCTCTGCATTCAAGACCACCGAACTTTGAGGATAACTTGGACGATGAGCTGTCCGTGGGTGGGGGGCGGAGGGGGCGGGAACCGCCTTGGCAAGAGCTGGCAGATTTTCTCCAACCTGCTGCCCGCAGAATTGCTGGCTGAGCTGCTATGACCTGCACCCAGAGGGTGCCCGGTTGGCCAGCAGCGTGCCAGCTGTGGGCAGGAGCTGAATCCAGACATGTCCGTGCCACCCCCAGGACCTTTACGACGCTGGCGTGAAGCGGAAGGGCACGGATGTTCCCAAGTGGATCAACATCATGACCGAAAGGAGCATTCCCCATCTCCAGAAAGGTAAAACGAATCCTCCCAGGACAGCTGGGGGGGCAGGCGAAGCGAGGAGATGCCCAGGACCAACCACACGGGCTTCTTCCCTCTCCTGCCTGGGCAGAAAAGGAGGGCAGGAGAAAGGGAGGGGCTGGACCAGCCATAGCCGCTCCCCATTCTGTTCGCAGCCCCAACAGATAGGTTTACAGGCCAACCTTGAAGCGAGCTGGCACGAAGCAAACAGTTTTGGGGAGAGGCGGGCGGTGCGGACGTGGAAGAAAACTGCAGAGCATCTCCCTAACTTGGACACCCTCCAGATTCGTGGACATCAGCGTCCACATTTATGAGTAACGTCCCATGACTGGGGAACTCTGGGAATTGAAGTCCACCCGTCTGGGAGGCACGTAGGACAGGGAGAGCTGCCCTGGGCATATGAGGGATTGGCTCTTGCCCTCTTGCTCGGGGACATCTTGGACTCTGAGCTGTGCCAGCCTAGTGTGGTCCCGCCGTTGCTTCTCCAGCGTTTTCCATGTGCAAAACATGCCCTCTGCCCCTGAGCTGCAGGTCAGGGATTGGATCCAGAATTCAGCCTCGAGCATCGGCTTTCAGAAAAAGGGTCCTTGCATCTTCAGCTGAAAAGGGCCAGGGGGCTGGGGCTGGAGGCCTGCTTTGCCAGTCAGCGTGCAACGCTGTGAAGAGGTCTATGCTCTGTGTAGCTCCTTCACTTTCCAGAGCTTTCTTGCGCATTGAGAGTGGACCACAGAGGGGGTCCTTAAGGGCTTGTTTGATAAGCAGCACTACCGAGCCAAGGTTGAAGGACACGAAGGAGACTTGGCAGGAGCCTTACTGTCCCCCTCTTAGTCCAACTTACTGTCTTCTTCCTGAGCCTGGCAGTGTTATGATAGATCTAGCCTACCATTAGATCCTGATGTTCTTCTTGAACGTTGTCTTCACCCAAACGATTGTTTTGACTCCCCCCCCCCCCCTTGTCTTGGTAGTGTTTGAAAGGTACAAGAGCTACAGCCCTTACGATATGTTGGAGAGCATCAAGAAGGAGGTGAAAGGTGATCTTGAAGTCGCCTTCAGTAATCTCGGTAAGGAAACAGAGAAAGGTGGAGAAACTGGCTGTCTGAATGCGGTGACGGACATCTCAGGCTGGCTGTCTCCAAGCAGAGAACTCATTGGCTGGAGGTGACCGTTGGCCTAATGGAGGGGGAATGGGTGTGAAGACAGTCCCCAGATTTGTAGTGGTGCCAGAACACCAGGGCACTTGACGGATCTTCCTCGCTCTGAGAAATTAGTACGGGGATGATAAGGCTTTCAAGTTTGGTTTATTTATTAGTCAAATTTATCACCACCCATCTCTACAGCAGTAGACTCTGGGCGGTTTACAATAATAATATTAAAATTAAAAACCTATAAATGGTCTTCAGGATATAGATTTGTGACCCTTTTTAGGCTACATGAAGTCAGAGAGGATGGAAAATAATCTCCAGCTGAATTTGGGGGTGTTCTTTGATGGATTTCTTGTGTTATGCAAGTTCTTGTAAGTTTTTGCATTTCTGATTAACACCAGCAAAAAAAAAAAAAGTTCAAAATCAATGTATGTTAGGAGTTTCCAATGGAATGTAGATGGTGAAAGATTATTTCCTTTTTAAATATATTGCATCGATTAGGCCCACGCCTAATTTGTTACGGACATCACAAAATTCCAGCAGGA
Source organism: Charina bottae (assembly GCA_023362775.1). Classification (NCBI taxonomy): domain Eukaryota; kingdom Metazoa; phylum Chordata; class Lepidosauria; order Squamata; family Charinaidae; genus Charina; species Charina bottae. Next base: position 22,829,146 of record JALMGJ010000010.1, on the reverse strand, counting down.
TTTTTTTTAAATAGAGGAGAGACCAAGGGATAAATAGCCAAGACAGAATTAAGCCACCCCTAATTTTGAGTTGTTCGGTTTTAGAGTGTGGGTTTTGAGATCCGGCTGTGTCTTCAGTCTGGGCAACATTATCTGTGATTGTTGCACATTTCCAAAAGGTTCTTGTGATTTCAATTTCCCTGCCACGCATTTCACCTCCATCTTTGATCTTGTTCCTTCCACAGTCCAATGTATTCAGAACAAGCAGCTGTACTTTGCTGATCGGCTGTATGATTCCATGAAGGTAAGGCGTTTGAGAACTGGGTCTGGCTTATGAGCAAGGGAACAGGGCATGGTCAAAAAAGTCAAGATGGTGGCCGTGATGGTGCAGTCGAAGCTTAGTCTGATTTTTATGTGTGTTGTGTGTGTGTCTTTTTGACCATAACCTGCCAACTCCCTCAACTGCAGAGGGACATTGTGGTTGAAACCAACTGGAAATGCATACTGGAGATGCAGTTGGAGATTTCATACAATGTAAATGTCAACATTTTGGGTAGATGCTGACTTCGTGGAATTCCGTTGATTGATTTATTGCTTAAAAGTGGGTGAGGAGAGAAGTCATAGCTTTTAAACCATGCTGATCTTGGAATTGGACATTATTCCCCTGCTACTGAGTTGCTCCATCATAAAACAATTTCCAGAAACCACATCGGTCTTTTTCATCAGGATGCAGAAATGGGAAAGACGTCCAGGCAGTTGCAATAATTCTTTTGCCTTGTGCAAATTATCCCAAAGCGCTTTCCCCATCTTTATGCCAAGCAATTCAAGATTTCCCTTGGCTGGTTGGGGGGAAACAAATGCTTGTAAAGATTTCCCAGACATTTCTAGGCATTACGTTTCAGTGTGGGGTATCTTAATTTTCAGGGCAAAGGAACCCGAGACAAGGTCTTAATCCGAACCATGGTTTCTCGAGCTGAGGTTGACATGTTGAAAATCAAGAGTGAATTCAAGAGGAAATATGGAAAATCCCTCTATTACTTTATCCAGGTGGGTGGAAACGGGCTCTTGGCACCTCTCATGAAATGCGCACCGTGTCAAGTATGGGGGCGTTTCCTCCCTCCCCGGCCCCCCAGGTCCCGTGCTGGGATCTGGCGATCAGTGGGGGCATTGAACCAAATCTTGTGCACAATCGTGTTTGCATCATCGAGAGGTCTAATTGGGTCCTTTCTGTTTCTTACAGCAAGACACAAAGGGGGATTACCAGCGGGCGCTCCTGAATCTCTGCGGGGGAGAAGATTGAACCTGGGATGAGCAGTAAAGGAAAAACGCAACCAAACATTCCTGGCTGGAAATGTGCTCCCCCCCCCCCCCCGCTTCTTTTTCCTCTGTCTTTGCAGAACTAGATTCGCTGACACCGTAGCCTGGCTAATCCAGCTTCCGCATTCTCTGTACGCAATGGCAACCGCGTGGATCGCTTTCCGTCTCGCCCCTTCCTGCTTAGCAACTGCCCAACTCACTAACCCTGCGGAAGTCACAAGGCTGAAGCAGTTAACATTCCAAAGAGAGGGAAGCGGATCGGATAGACGCCGCCGACGCGTGTCGTGAAAGATTCTGCCTCCGATGGGGTCCTGCCGAAAGGACAAATAAAAATAATGAGATTTTTACTTTGAAGGAAACTCCTTTCATTCTCGTGCAATTCCTCCGTGAGCGTCTGCCTCTGGCAACAACGGGGTATCATCTTGTTAGGCTCATATCTTGACTGTACGATCTTCCTTTTTTCTTAATTCTGCCAATCTCTGGCATAGGCCCGCCCACAAACCCAATCTTGTAGCTCTGTGTGTGCCAAGAGAGAGCTAGGGTTGAACGGGCGTTTTTCCAGCAGTGTGATGTGCAATAAACGGATTTACGCACTGTGCTTTGAGCAAGTGGGGAATAGCTACAGATGGTCCTCGTTTAGCAACCACAATTGGGACCAGCAACTCGGATGTTAAGTGAAGCGGTTGCTAAGTGAAAACTGCAATTGTACTTATGGTCTGACTTCAGCTTTCCTTTGCTTTACAGACCTGCAAAGGTCATAAATGTGAGGATTGGCCGCAAAGTTACTTTTTCATCACCGTTGTAACTGCGAACGGTCGCTAAATGAGATAGTCGCTAAACGAGGACTACCCGTATTCGTAAAGGTGGGGTGAGGGTGGAGTAGTTCAATCTGAGTCCAAGAGGCAGGCTTCAATTCTTTACGCGCGCTGTTCCTATCTTGACGCTCAACCAATTTTGTGCATGTTACCCTCTCAAACTAGCCTTGGTGCACAGAATGATTTAATTTATGCATTTCAAATGCCGATTATATGACTATCTATCTGGCATTTGACTCTGGACAGCTAACCAGGAAACACACCCAAGATTAATAAAATAAGAATAATCGATACAAACGCATTGAGGTCTGGGTCAACTCTGTCGCCCCTCCCCTCCCCAAAATGCAATTCATACACATCAGGTCCGCCTAACATCCTGGCCCATGGCTTGGGGGACAGCCAGGTCCTTAGGGCAGTGTTTCTCAACCTTGGCCGCTTGAAGATGTGTGGACTTCAACTCCCAGAATTCCCCAGCCAGTGCTTTAGGGCCTTACAGAAGGCCAACAGGGTTAAGCTCATCTGGACCTTGGGAGGAATGGGGCTCCATAGGGCTGGTGCCCCAACCGAGAGAGCACCCTTCCTGGGTTCCATTAGATGGCACTGTCACATAGAGGGGTCCCACACGGTCAGATCAGGCAGAATGGGGGACAGGCAGAAACAATTGGAGACGGGCAGTCCTGCAAATGGCCCACCCTGGGCCACCGGTGATAGCATTGCCTTGAAGCGCCTCCTGGAAGCCAATGCAGCCCGCGAAGCAGTGATAGCATGTGGGTGAACCCTGATGAACTCCAGACCGCACAGCAACGAACACCACCAACATAACAATGTTCACGACCTCGTTAGAGAATGCATTGCTACCAGCAAAAAAAAAAATAAAGGATTTAGGGATTAGCCAGCCCTAATTCTCATATTGCACCAGCCACAATGTGTGTTGGGTTCATGCCCAGTCACTGCTGTTTATTCACTGAACCATGGCTAAGCAAACCATCTTTTCATCTACTAGCTAGCCTGGCTACGGATGGAACCAGCTTCAACCCAACAGGACCTTTTAGGGGACCCAGATTTTTAGGTGAAGGATGCCATAAAACGATTCAAGAAAAGAAATTGAGCGGAGAAGCTACATCGCCCAACTGATTGATGAGTCAATGGAGACAGCTGGCTGTCAGCATTTGCTAGATCCTGGGCACATTCCTCCATTTGCAGATAAAATATATATTTAGGAAGAAACGTTCCGTTTTTCTGGAGCAATTTACAAGCCAAGCCTGCAAATCCGACCACTGCCCACGAGGGGGCGCTCAAAGCAAGGCGGATGGCTCTTGGCTCTCCAGAAGGTCTCCGTCGACCATAAACTTTGGCATCATTTTCTTGAATGAACCTGCTCATATATATATTCTCATATATTCTCATACACACCAACCTGCTGATATATACAGTATATATCCGGAAAAACCTTCCCTTCAGCCTCCACCCAGGTTGTAGGACCCAGGCCTGCAGAAACGGGGTTTGCAATAAACTTGTCAGCAGCTAGCAAAAGTGCAATGAATAGAAAGAAAATGAAGTGTCGTTTCTGGTTTGCCAGCTTTGGGGTATCGTGACCCCCCTAAACAGCTAAATGAGTTTGGGGGACTCCCAATGAATAAAACAAGCTCATTGGGTTTAGGGGTAAGGCGTAGTATACCACTTGCTTTTCCTAATTAAACTTCAGATTCCTCAACCTTGGCAAGTTTAAGATGGGTGGACTTCAACTCCCAGAATTCTGGGAGTTGAAGTCCACCCATCTTAAACTTGCCAAGGTTGAGCAACACTGCTTTAGATGGTGCAGGAGTTCCCCAACTTGCAAGAATTAAAGCCCAGAGGACATTTTAAGAGCCCTCCTACTCTGTGCAAGGTTCATCAGGTTTTAACCCCCCTTAAATCCCTCGCAATGCTCCCCCCACCACAAGGAACAGCAGGAGAGTCCTGCTTTACGACTGAGGAATTAATTGGCAATGTCCTTCACCACCAACTTCAGAACAGCTCTTGCAGGGAGCCCCGGTTTGCTGGGAGGCTCTCTGGCCCCAATCCCATGGACCTGCACACCCGCAAGTCCCTGGGGATAAATAGAGTTTAACTATTTCTCTGGGGAGATGTTCAGAGCTGCCTTGCCTTCCTGGTGTCTCCAAGATGAGTTAGACCAAGAACCCCATTATGGGGCATGCTAGGTCTGGGTTACAGGCGCTACAGCTGGACACACCTGGGGACGGGGAACCATAGTCCACATCACGTCGGGGTGGGGGGGTAGTGTGCCAGAGTTTCAAGCAGGAGATTATTATTATTATTATTTATATATTTATCAAATTTCTATTACTGCCCATCTCCCCTGGAAGGGGAACTCTGGGCGGTTTACAGTAAAACCAGAATTAAAATCCAAAGAAGAGCACAAATACAAAAATATAAAAATGCAGTTACGAATAACAATAAATATAAATGGGATAAAAATCTAGACGGCTCAAAGTTCTCTGACAGTCCTCGAGCGTAAGGGCCATTCCATATTCCCCGTCTTGGCTGGAGGCGCCGGGCCTTGCAGCTGGGTGTGCTCTGTGGTTGGCCTACAGCCGTTATCCCATCTTTTTAGCATCCGTTTCCTTGTGGAAGTACTAAATATGCCCCCCTTTCTCTCGGTGTGTAGAATGTAATGGGCAAAGTGGCAATTTTAATGGTAGAAAAGCCAGTGTTTACCTAAATTATTGCAACCTGCGTACCAGCAAACGAAAAGGATAGACCACCTGCTACCCAGGGTGTTCAGGTGAATCTTGCACGGATTTAATCACCAGCATTTAAAGATGCCCTTTACTGAAAGGAGCAAAATTAGAGAAATTTATGGTGCTGGTGTGTTATTCAGGAGCCTAGCTAAAGCAACAATTTTCCAATTATGGGCAGGCGTGAGAGTTTCTTTCCCTCCCTTTCGAAATGACTTGCTGATACTTGGGAGCGCTTCTAAATTTTTAATAGGGAGAGCGAATGCCTTTAATTAGGCCAAGAGACTTATTTATGTCCATCTCGGACGTTTTTAGTGTCGCGACACAGGGAAAGGCACGCCTTTCTTTCGCTGCAGCTTCTTGTCTTTAATGGCATCTGATGCCGTGGAAAATAAGCTGGGGGGGAGAAAGCAGCAAGCCCGCAACAACCCCCCCTGCAAAGAGTTAGGTTAACACTGCATATTTTTCAAGTTTAAACTTTGTCACCCTCACCAGCACAATGTCATAGGGATCGGTCCTGGCAGCTGCAAAAATCTGTGCAATCTTTGGCCAAATTCTCACCCTCTGAATGGTTCAAGGTCCCCCAGACAGCTCTTCTACTCACTTGAGACATTTTGAGTTTGAAATCTCAAACCCAGCAATAATCAACCTCAAAGCCTCTTGAAGCAAGTGGGGGGGGGGGACTAAACCCCACCTGTTTAATGGGGTCAGTGGGCTCTTCCATCCACCGTAGGCAATCGATTGAGTTGAGTTGCTTCCAAAGATGCATGCATCAGGTTCTAGCCATGCAAAGCAATCCTATCCATGTTTACTCAGGAGTAAGACCCTGATGCTGGGAAAGACTGAAGGCAAAAGGAGAAGGGGACGGCAGAGGATGAGATGGTTAGATAGCATCACCGATGTAATGAACATGAATTTGAGTAAACTCCGGGAGACGGTGGAGGACAGGAAGGCCTGGCGTGCTATGGCCCATGAGGTCACGAAGAGTCGGACACGACTGAACAACAACAACAACAAAAGTCCATTAAGCTCAATTGCACCAATTCCTAATATGTGTGATATGGCCTCAAAGTCCTACCATTATCTCTGGAAGTAAACACCTTCCAAGCAACGGGGTCTATCACTAGTTGTGTCTGGGTGTGCCTATCTGCAGCTATAATTATGCTTAACTTTAAGCCAGCTGAATTAAATGGGATTTGAAACTAACTTTTGCTGGATTTCTGTCTCCAGTTGTGGTGTCATAAGGCCTTTCCCCTTTCTTTTCATCAGTTAATCTTTATATTATATATGCTCAAAATAGTTGTGGATACAGCTTACTCCCCCCCCCCCAATATATAAACATAGGATTTTTTAATTACACAAATTAGTACTGACTATTCCAAATATGAGAGATCCTTTCCCTGGAGAAGAAAAAGGTAAAAAGGTTTTGTCATCTTAACATAGCATTTAAATGAATTTCCGAATTGTCAGCCATTCATTATTTGAAGTGTGTATATGCACATGTATAGATGATAGATAAAAAAGATGTGTGTTCATAAAAAAGATTTGTGCACATGCAAAGAAAAAGATTAATTGTTGTGTTCAAAGTGCATCCATCTGCAAGTACCGTTCTCAGTGGGATATATTTTCAACTTTATTTAGGATTAAGCCTTAGCTATCCACCCCTTATTGGAATGGCATTGAGTACAAGGGAGGTGTGTTTAGAATTGCAGTGAAAGGACAGGGCATGCTAAAACCATAACTATTAAAACGCGAAGAGCTTTATTTCCTTCTGTTGCCTGTAGCATTAAATGGAAAAGCAGAAAAATGATGTCTTCTTTAAAAGAAAGAAGAACAGCCACTCTATGAGGCATAACTCATGGGAAGCTTGTGGGTGATTCCTGCGTCAGGGTGAAACAGCAGAGTTAACATTATCTTGGCAAAAAATATCTAGGCCACATTTCACAGGAAAATGGTTAAGAAGCTCTGTTTAAACAAAGAGAGGGAGGATTTGCACAGGGCAACCTATTGTAGCTATACAAATTGATATAATTTTACAACACGCCAATGCAAAATAGAACTCACATTGACTCCATTATAGTGAATCATAGCAGCCACTTGAAATGATGAGTTTACTATTCCTTGACAAACGCATATTGTCCTATAAGTTACTTTAACATCAAATACAATTATATGTTTTTCTTCTCTTTGATTTTTTGGCCACTGAGGATATTTGGGGAAGGCAGTTCATTCTGAAGCAACTTATTCTTCCTAATTTATCACAGAGGAAATCTGAATTTCTGGGGATGCAGAGAAAGGAATGAGACCTTAAACTGTAATTTAATCAGATGCAGAGATGCTGAGCTGAAGATCTACGGCTCTTTGGAATTAATCCTGAAGATATTAAAGGAAACCTGCAACCTTAGATTCATATGTTTATATCGTGCTTCAAAATGTTGGTGATCCCAATTCACTAGAAACTTTGGAAGACAATCTTACTCGGCTACGAGTGATCGCCAATGAATGAATGACTGTGCGTGATCTAGTCTCACTAAACTATAACTATTATATTTCACCTGTTAACTAAGAATGCTGTTAGATTACATTTGGTAAAAATGCATACTACTTTTAGATGTTCTCGGAAAACCAGGTGTGAAAGATTTAGGGCACCTGGCTTCTAAAGGGATGTAGAATTTGAGGCAGAATTAAGGAATGCAGGAATTTTAGAAGCCGAACTAGAATTCTGGAGCAGACAAACAGCAATAGATTCTCACTGTTGGCTGGTTGGTTCAGGGGTGTCCAGTCAAGGTGGCAGCCACAATGGGTGTGAGATAGCAACTGCCATCTTGACTTTTTTGACCATGCCCTGTGGACAACCCCTGGTTGGTTGGTTGGTTTAATGATGACTGGACTTGTTTGGCAAGCTGTCTTGAACATATGAAGATGCCAGGTTAAATGCTTCCAGGGAAGACCACCAGCTGATTTGATGCTCACTAAGGCACCAGAAAGGGGGCGGGGTTTGCAGGCGGGAGCCAATCGTGCGCACTGGGGGTGGGGTAATCGCATGCACCGGGGGGCGGGGTTTGCAGGAGGGAGCCCCGTGGCCCACTTCCTAACAGGCCGTGGCCCACAGGTTGGGGACCCCTGCACTAAGGAACTTACCATGGAAAGCTGCATTTGGGGGGGGGGACCTCTGCATCCTATTTATTTATTTATTTATTTATTTAATAAATTTATATGGCTGCCCAACTCTCACACGGTGACTCCGGGCGGCTTCCAAAATTAAAACCCACAGTATAAAAAACCCAACGACCGCCCCCCCCCTCCAAGGCAGCTACAAACACAATCAAATCAGCCACTTTTCATCCAAGGGGGTGGGGAAAAGGAAGGGCCCTGGGGCCGTTTTAGAATCCCAAGAGATTGCAAAGAAGACCTCCCATTCCCAAAAGGGGAAAGCGACGAATTGCTAGAATAATTTGTAATTGCTAGAATTCCCGCTTCTTTGCTGGCAGCCTTGCATTTCTCAGCAATGCTTAATAAAGCGGAAGTGATGTGCTGATGCTGGTTGCAGGTGGAGACGTCCTTGACAAAATAGCAGCTTCTGATGCATCGCTTGCATCGCCTCAATCGTTCTTATCAAGCCGCTTGGCTGGAATTACGTGCAAACGTCTTCTTTCTCTTTCTCTGCATTTCTACCAGATCTTCTCTTTCTAACATGGCCACTGATACACTGCACCCCCCAAAAGGGGGGAAAAGAAGAGTTGGGTTTCTTAAGCTCATTGGTTTGTAAACAGGCAGATTGCACAAGGATCACTAGAAATCTCTGCATCTTGCCCATAACGGGGAAGGTTGCCAGATAAATGGGCGGTCTGTCTGCTTCTCCAGCCCCCGCCTCTCTCTTTACACCTTTCAGAAGCCTCCATGATGTTTATGAACAGAATATTTTGCAAATCAGATTGACCTGCTGTTCGGAACTGATGAGCAAGCCGTGCGAGGGATTGCCCTCTCTGCTGTAAAGGTCAAAGGAGAAAGGGCTTGCACTTGGTGCGTGATACAAGCAAGAGGCTTGAGAAACAATCTGGGGGAGCTTTAGCTGAGGATGGGCAGTGCCAGCTCTGATGGGAGGGGGGGCTCTGAGACGAAAGGGTTGAGTCTTGCAGGTTTCCAAAACTCTTTCTCTCTACCCTCTTTCCGGTATGGACCTTACGCGGAGCAGAAGAAGAAGCCGTTCCCAAAGGGGTGGGCCTGTAGCATCTATGATGGTTGAGGACTGCATGTCTTTTGGTTTCCACCCCGGTGCTGGAGGAACAGGAATTAGGAAGCCTTTGCGGGGGCGACTCAGATTCAGAAGTAGGTCTCTGTCATGGGATGGACAGACCATGTTCTCGACTAGTGATGGAGCACAGACATCTTTCAGGCAGCTAACACTGGACGAACACCACGGATCTCCACCAGCTTCCATCTTTCCTCCACATACCTCCACCAGCTGAGGAGTGGGTGGGTGGGAGAGTTCATCTCACGGCACCCAGGGTTGGCATTGCCAACCATCCGTCATGGAGGCTACCCCCACCCCTCCAAATCTGCATGCTTCTTTTCCGGAGCCTCTGAAAGCCGGAGGAAACGCATTCCGGGGCCAACGGGGACAGGAGCCTCGCTCGGCAAGGGGCCGGGCTGTTCCGCGGGGGGCCATCTGTCCCCCTTATTTCTCATCATGTGGGTGGGCCTCCGGCTCGTGGGGGGGGGAGCCCCTCACCAAATGCTTTGTTTATCTGTTTCCCCAAAGAAGGAGGCGAAGGATGGCTGCCAGCCAAGCTGCTAATCAACGGCTGCCTCTGAAGCGGCTTTAATCAGCAGTGTGAGGATGTCTCAACTCCAGTGTTGTTTGCTCAAGCTGCTAGCTTGGAGGTGCTCTGTACAAGATATTTGTAGTCGTAATTTCTCCAAACGGGGAAGACAAACACCAGGAAAATCAGCATATTAATGCCTGGCATTTTCAAATTAGAATTATACACACCCTTTCCTCCTTGAACGGAGCCAGATGTTGGCCAGGGACGCGGCTGTTCGAAGGCTCCACCGATGCCCAACAAATGCATGGTCGTTCTGCAGAGAAAAGCTGACGTTCACCCCCAAGCAACAGGGGAAGGGGCAGGGGGTGGTGGTGGTGTAAAAAAATTAAGAGAGGGCCCGGCCCCCGGCCCCTTTCCTTTAAGCATTCCATGCATGATGCAGGTAGAAAGGATGGGGGTTCGATTCTGGCTCCATCTTGACTTTTTTGACCTCCCACCCACCTTGTGGACAGCCCGGAAGGGTGAACAGCCGAGGATCCCAGGGGTGCCTAGTGAAATGGCTGCCCGCTAGTGCCACCACCTTGCCAAGGCAGGTGAACATTTTGAACGGAGGAAGGAAATGGGTAACCACGGGAGTTGAAGGTCAAGAGTTAGAAATATTCCACCTTTTTTTACGGAGCTGCGACCTCCCCAATCATCCTGCAAATTATATAACTTTATTCTCCCCCCAGATTGCTAAATCATGTACAGTTCCTCCCTGTGTATTTAATACGGTTATTCAGTATTATCTTTTTTTGTTTTTTTTTAAGTACGGGGATGAAATTCTGAACGAATCTTTTCATTAGCTAGCCGGATGATATTCATTACTCCGCAATGGTTAATCTGATTGCTCTCTTCTCTGCCGGTTTCTGTAGGGAAGAAGGAGGCGCCTTAAACTGAGCTTCCTTTCGGCCCTCGTATGATGCACAGAGCCTGATTTCTTTCCTAAATGTGTTGCGACCCTCCCCTTTCTATGCAAAATAAGAAACTTTGCAGGGTTCTTGAAGTTATTTGGCTTAGAGGATTTGGTGTTTCGGCGCTTGTTAATGAATTGCTTGACAGGCTAGCGGTATTCATGAGACACCGGGCGAGGTTTGGACGAGGCTCACATGACATTCAGCCCCAGATGTGTCTCTACAATGAACTGGGAAGCAAATTTGATCTGGGGGAAGGCCTGGTGCTGGAGCATTGAAAGAACTGAATTAGAAAAAGAATTGGTTTTACAGGCAGTCCTCGCTTAACGACCAGAATTGGGACCGGAATTTCAGTTGCTAAGTGAAGCGGTCATTAAGTGAATCCGACCCAATTTTACGACCTTTTTTTCCAGTGGTGGTTAAGTGAATCACCGCAGGCACTAGGCGAACCACGTGGCCATTAAGCGAATCACACAGTTCCCCACTGATTTAGCTCGCCAGAAGCTGGCCGGGAAGGTTGAAAATGGCGACTGTGTGACCATGGGACGCTGTGACAGTCATAAATGTGAACCGGTTGCCAAGCACCCAAATCGTAATCACGTGACCGGGGGGATGCCGGGGGTGTAAGGACCGATCGTAAGTCGGTTTTCCCAGCACCGTCGTAAGTCTGAACCATCACTAAACAAATGGTTGTTAAGTGCGGACTACCTGTTCTGCAGCTGATAAGTGGGAATCTCTCAAGCAGCTGCAAACACCAGGAATCAATTGGGTATAGCGGTCAATATTCTACCTGTCTAAAGCCTGTACTGGATCCACAGCCATCAGCAGGTGGCTTTACTTCTTCCATTCCATATATGCATAAACCACCTTCCTTGAACTGTTTGCAACAATTAAAAAGGCAACACCCAGTGACAGAGGCGGTGGACCCTAAAAAGTTTCTGCTCTGGATGGCCGTGACTCGGGTTTGTTGCTGTGGGGCGCAGGACCCTTGATAGCCAGGCTCCGTGACATTTGCGTACCTGCGGTGGGGAGGCTGCGCTGGTCCCCGAATTGATGGATTCAGGGGTGGTGCACAGGAACCAGACCTGCCCTCCCACCCATCTTTACCACTGGGAGGACTGGAGCTTACCTAGGAAACCGGGAGGACTCTCATCTAGGTACAGAACTGACAAACTGGCCTGTTTTTCAGGAGGGTCTGCAGGAGGGGTTAAGGAAGTCAAGTCGTGACCAGGTGATGGAAGCCGTGATCCTGTTACATGTGTCGAAGCTCCACCCCATTTTACAGGTGGTGCATGTGCATGTCGACATGGGTTTGATCATGCGGTCGCAGACGCCATCTTGATGTTTTTGACCGCCCCCCAAAACACCCCTGCAATCTTTGCCCAACCCAATATTTTCCGAATGTGTTGGATTATCCCCAGTGCGGATAGATGTGGGGGGGATGATGGGGATTGTAGTGAAGCACATCTGGAGCACCAGTTGAAGAAGAGACACTGATGTGTCTCTTTCTATGTCTTCTGTGTCTTCCCTAAACTGATGTGGAAACTTTCTATTCCTGAGAAAGTTTTTAAGGCCCCTCATCAAACATTCTTCTTTGGAGTTTATAACTATCAGGACTTAAGGGACGGGATGGGGAGCCAAACGCAACATTGCCTTTAATGAGCTCGTTAGGCCATATTTTCCCCTAGAAGATTATAATTAATTGCCTCAAATCTGCTGGTAATCCAGTTGTTCATAAGTCAGGCACGGATAAAACAAGTCAATTTTCTGCCTCTGTTTATTACGTTTAAATATTTTAATATCGGAAAGAAGCGGACAAGTGGCAAAGGGGGATTTCGTGCTGCTCGCAAGCTACGTTTTGGGCATTCTCTGCCCAGAATCCAGACCCTCCACTGGGGTGAATCCTTGGTGGGAGGGAAGGCCCACGAATTCATTAACTTGGAAATTAAAAGATTTGCAAGTATTTTCCGTTTTTGTTTACAAGGAGTAGTCTTGGCTGAAGTAATCTTGGAGGATCCAGAGAAACCTAAACTTCTGTAGAAGGAGTGCTTAGAGTAGGGATCCTTTACAGCACTGGTCTTTTTCTGTACCTTGACTCCAGTTTTGATGCATCTGGTGGGAAAACGGCTTTCAAGAAGATCCGTCAAGAAATTCAGTTTTGACCAATCACTCCTCTAATTTTGTCATACCAGAGATTTCTGCCTCCCCACCACTTGTTTGCTGCAAGAGAATTACTTTCCACAATATAATTTACAACACAATCTGGGGGGCTGCAAAGCTTGGATCCCCTAAATTTAAACCCTTGACTTCCTCCCCCCCAAGCTGTGAGTTAGGGTGGGCGGTGAGCCCCTGATAAGAGCTCTGTCTGCGTGTTTTTCTCTTTGAGATGCACATTATTCTTTTTCTACATTGTTTCTTGTTGTACACCATCCAGAATCTCTTAGGAGTCCAATGGATTTGACAAATAAACAAACAAACAAATAAATAAATAAATCCTGGATGAATGAATGAACTCCCCCAGAACTCAGGGCCGCTCAGCAATTTTCTTTTCCTTTTTATTGCATTGTTAGAAATCTTGATACATTGTTTTATTTCAATACAGTGATGTTTATATGACATAATTCATGATTATTGAATGTCAATAATAGAATTGACATTCTATTATTTAGATAACCTAAAGTACTGAAAATAAAGAAGAGAAATGGAAGAGATACTTTGCCAATATTAATTACTGTTTAGGATATCAATATTGCAATCGCTAAAATTATTTGGCTTTCTCATTCAGAGTTGAGTATAACATTGAAAAAAGAAAAACCGCTGGGACTCGCGTCAAAGTATTTGTTATATACTAAAGGTTTCAATCTTAAGATAATTACTTAATATTAAAATCTCAATTGTCTTGTTACTATATATACTGTACACACACACACACACACAAATGAATGAAAAGAAAAAAATAGATGAATTTAACAAGAATTAACATACCAGAAAGTAGAAAAAAAAAAGAAAAGGAATGAATGAATGAATGAACAAATGGGACAACGGAGGTGGTAGTGCCGCTTGGGGGTGGCTGGCCCCGTAGTGCCTTGATCTTGATTGTGGATTTTAACCATCTTTTGGATTTTACTTATTCCCTCTATTTATTGTTTTATAGTAATTTTTTGTATAGATTTTAACTTCTGCTATTTTGTAAACCGCCCAGAGTCCCCTATTCAGGGAGATGAGCGGGGATAAATTAATTAATTAATTAAATAAATAAACAAACACACACATACACACACACACACACACACACACAGAGTATATATAAATAAATAAATAAATAAAAAGGTCTGTTAAACAATATTGGTGGGACATTCCAAAACTGTCCTAGAGTTTTTTCTCCTTGGAGAACTTCAGAGCCCAGGTGAGCTCTCTTCTCCCTCTCTGCAATGCTATGTCCTCGCGGGCAAAACGTGGCCTCTTGAAAATGGCCCCTTGCCGCCCTCTTTGACATGGCGGCTCTGCCAGGTTGTCTCAGCCCCTTTGGCTGAATGGTCCTGAGTTCCAGTGTTGGGGGGTGAACCCTTTCCTCCCCTGGGATAGTCTTCTCGGGTCCCCTTTCCTGAAGGCTCCCCGGGTTGGCCTTTCCCCCTCGAAGAGGTTGGTTTTAATTTTTCCACCCCACGCCAAGCAACGCAGTCTCTTTTCCTTCTTCTACGGGCCAGAACGGCTGGCAAGATGTCGCATTGCGGGGGGTACCTCCCCTTGGCGGGCAAAACCGACACTCGGCCTCTTTCCTCCCACCCCATTTCGTTTTGAGGGCAGGAAAGGGTTTTCAACCAGGGCAAACTGTATTTGGCCGGCGTCCATGACAACATTCCTTTATCAGGCCTTGCGCGTCCCTATACAGGTTGTCCTCGACTTACGACCACAACTGGGACTGGAACTTCCATTGCTAAGCGAGGCGGTTGTTAAGTGAGTCACGCCCGATTTTACAACCTTTTTTGCCACAGCTGTTAAGCGAATCACCGTGGCTGTTAAGTGAATCACGTGGTTGTTAAGCGAATCCGGCTTCCCCCATTGACTTTGCAAATTTATTTTTTTATGTATTTCTCCAAGTTATATCACCGCCCATCTCCCCCCACAGAGGGGACTCTAGGCGGTTTACAACAAGTTAGCAATTAAAAGATATAAAAACATATAAAATACAATAAACAATATATATAACTAACCATAAGTTAAGTTAATTAAAAATATATAGAACCCAAGAGGCTCTGATGTCATATTTAAAATGGTGATCATGTGATCGTGGGATGTTGCAATTGTCGTAAACACATGCCGGTTGCCAAGCACTTGAATTTTGATCACATGATTGTGGGGACGCTGGACAGTTGTAAGCGCAAGGGCTAGTTGTAAGTCCCTTCGTTCAGTGCCGGAACGGCCGCTAAACGAATGGTCGTAAGTCGAGGACGGCCTGTACATTAGGATGGAGTGCCTGCCAAGCTGTTCTTTGAAGATCAGGCTTATGCTTTGCGAAATTGTTTGGGGGTTTTAAAGTGTTTAAAAAGGTAAAGGTTCCCCCTGCACATTTGTGCAGTCGTGTTCGACTCTAGGGGCCGGTGCTCATCTCCGTTTGTTAGCCGAAGAGCCAGCGTTGTCCGAAGACGCTTCCACGGTCATGTGGCCACATGACACGTGCGGAACACTGTTACCTACCCACCGAAGTGGTACCTATTAATCTACTTGCATTTGCAGGCTTCCGAATTGCTAGGTTGGCAAGAGCTGGGTTAAAGTGTTTAGGGGAGACTAATTATGCTCATTGCTGCTTCTTGCTGGTGGCCACGGTGAGGAGGGGGGCCGGAAGCTCTCCCCTTTGCAAACGAAACAGATGCTGCCGTGCCGATTGACGGGAAGGCCTGCAGGAACTCTGGTCACCTGCTTGGCTGTTGGGCGCACCTTCCCCGAGATGTGGTGCCTGGGATGCCTTCCATTTGTGGCTGTCTCTCCGGATATCTTAGTACAAAGGAGAAAAGAGGGGGAAAGTACGATTCTTTTTTAAAAAAGGAAGTGGGAGATACGGTTCTTGCTGCCCTTTGCAAAATTTCAGGGTTTCCAACCCGCTTTTTAGCAGGAAAAAAATTATTTATTTATTGCGGTTACTCGTTGTGGTGCCCATTGCCTCCAAGTGCCATCTCTTCTGTGACTGTCCCTTCGAGGCATGTGGGTAAGAGTGGCATTTGTTGAGAGCTGCCATCTGGCCTTCCCCTCGATCCGGCTATAAACAAATAGAGGAAGTGGGTGGATTCAAAGATGGGTCTAACTTTGCTTTGGTTCCGACTGATGTGCAGCGGCTGGCTTTAAGACGTAATAAAACCCTCCCGCTGCAAGCAAGAAGGGATTGTCCTGATGTTGAAGAACAAAAACTAAAAGAAATTGGACCAGAAGAATCTGGAAGCTACACCACAGACGTCTCCCATTCCCCCCCCCCCCAGAGAACCTGGCAGGTGTAGGCGCGGGTCCCTGACAGATACCTCTCCGACCTTCCTGGACCAAATAATTATTTCCAGGATATTTTGGAGGAAGAAAGGCATGCTATAAAATGGTTGCAGGTCTTTCATACGAAGTCATGGAGATTTTCGGCAGACGGAGAAGAGGCCGATATTTGGTCTCGTCATTTGCAGGTGGGCAGGTGGGCAGGTGTGTGTGTGTGTGTGTGTGTGTGAGTAGGCATGGATTGCTCAGCTTGCAAAATTCTCTCAAAAATAAGAGCATGTGATTCTTTTGCTTCTCCAAGGCCGATATCCTGGGAGCTGGGCCTGTTCAAAGCCCCTGGGAATTGCTAGCTCTCTGCACGCCCAGAGGAAGGATGTACGTACGGATCAACAGCAGCCATGGCCAGCACAGGAATTCTCCCCAGAGAAATGCAGGAGACCAAAGCGAATAGAAAATATTTTTTCTAAAACTTAGTTCTCTGCCTTCAAGGACAGTGCTTGGGCTGACTCTGCCCCTGGGGTTTCAAAGGGCTGCATTAGCTAACAGAGAGGGAGGTGGGATGTCCGGGAAATAAGTGAGGCTTCAAAGGCTGCTTCTTAAGATCCTCCCCGGCACTCAAGGTCCCCACCTGGAGAATCCAGGTCCCCTTATTTCTTTTCTTGTTATTATTAAAACTTTATTAAAGTTTCCAGGATATAAGTAAGATACAAAAGTATAGAAACAGATTGAAGCAAGGCTAAAAGAAAAAACATAAACTAAAAAGTGCGGAAATAGATAGAAATACAAAAGAAATGACTTCCGATCTTCTCCAGCACAGTTACGAGCACATAATACATTAACCCCTTACCCTAATCCTAACCATAATCAACATTATTTCTATAAACTATAACAGCCTTATCACCAAAACCCAAAATCAAAACTTTGTCTTTTTCAGGTACAAGCAAAAAGTCCAAAAGCGCTTTCCGCGTAGAGGCAAACCCAGCCAAATTATTTTCTCGGGTCAACGCTGTCGGTTTCGCCATCTCCACTAATTTCACCATCCATTCTTCCACTGTGGGAATTTAAGAATCCAGCTCCCTTTATTCCTTGATGGCAATCCTATTTATTCCCAAGACTGTCTTTGCTGCTGATTTTCATTTTTGCAAGGAAGGGGGCTTGGAAACCACCACCAGCGCAATCTTTCCCAAGTCCTGCTGGTGCCAGCCCCCCCCCCCCCACCGCACACCTTAGAAAGAAAGATTCCTGAGTGGGCCTTGATGAAGTGAGACCCCCGCCCCGCTGCTTGCTGTGTTCTTTGCTCCCCTCTTTCTGGTGCAGAGCTGCTCGTCTGCCTTGATATGCAAATGGGGACGGGAAGGTGAAGGAGCTGAAGCTGTGGCCTGAAGCTCTCTCACAAGGGGGGTGGACGGCGGGGGGGGGGGAGATTTGTCATCTCCCCTCTTCTGTTTGTGTCGGCTTGACAACATAAAGGGGTGAAATGCAAAGAGGGGAAAAGTTGGTTGTGCTCTTGGCGAAGGAATGCAGAGCACAAAAGGGCCAAGATACCAAGCCAGAAATAAGGGGGATCTGCAAGTGGGGAGGGATGAAGAGGTGGGGTGGGGAGGGACGGAGAAGGCAAAACTTGTCGGGCAACCGTTCAAATAGAAACCCCATGCAATTATTTTGGAAAATGTCTCGGCAGAACAATAGCTGTTCACATTCACCTGATGGGCACGCTTGCTTCAGATTAATGACTCAACGCAATGTGAGAGTAGGCCCCGCTGAACACATGAGGCCTGGATTCCGGGTGGATTGGCGTATCAGCTCGCATCCGTCTCACAGGGGTCTGCTGTGGTGATGCTGAAGGTCAGGGTTAGGGAGCTGGACCCGGCCCCCAATTTTAAAGAAGTCCACTTCTTCAAATGTCAAATGTATTCAAATGTATTTACAAAATTTTTTTTGTTTGTTTGTTGTTATGTGTTATATATGTTCATTGTTATGTGTTATATGTTTGGTTTATGTTTTATGTTAAATGTAATAATAAAAAATTATATCTACAAAAAAAACAAAACAAAAAAAAACAAATGTCCTAGTCCTTGCTGCATTTTCAAAATTCAGAAAAACGTTGGAGAAGGACGAGGAGTTGGGTAAGGGACAGGAGACAGGCCTTTGTGGATGTGAAGAAAACCAGAATCATTTAGGTAAAATAGAGGTTTGAAAATAGGCAGCGTCATGCTAAAGGATTGGAATATTTTAAAAAAGGGTGTTGTGGCTTGACTAAGGATTGTGGTTGCCTTAGTGAGTCGTCCGGGGCCCACCATTTGCTACGTTGAGAAAATTAGGGCAATATCTGGGGATAATAGAAATTCTAACCCCAAATATTTTGAAGATACCGAAGAAGGATGCCACTGTGCTGTAAGTACTGCATGGAAAAGAAATCTGATTAGTTAGGAAATTTCCTAAACTGAGGCAAATCTGATTGAGAGATTAAAAAGAACTTTGGGATATTAGGTTAAAAGTAGTGGGAATACTCATGGCCTAGACCACAGATTAGAGTGTAGCTTCCAGATATTTGAGAATTCACTCGTTTCTAATATCACTTCTTGCTTATTTTTTTAGTTTACCAATCACCCTACATTCTGTGATAAAGATTCTGATTAAGTACATTATAAAAGTGGTATAATTTAAATTAGGAAAGCAAATGAAAGCCATCAAAAGGAGAAGACAATATGGTGTGGGATTGGTTGTACATCAGGATTATGGTCTACACCTGTGTTTCTCAACCTTGACAACTTTAAGACGTGTGAATTCTGGGAGTTGAAGTCCACACATCTTAAAGTGGCCATGGCTGAAAAAAACAGGTCTAGAAGGAACCCTCAGAAGAGGAGTTTCCGGGTGACCTCGGGCCAGTCACTCTCCCTCAGCCCTGGGAAGGAGCCAATGGCAAAGCAGGAGCCTGAGAGTTCTAGTCCCACCTTAGGCACGAAAGCCGGCTGGGTGACCTGGGGCCACTCCCTCTCTCTCAGCCCGACCCACCTCACAGGGTTATTGTTGTGGGGAAAATAGGAGGAGGAAGGAGTATTAGGTATGTTTGCCACCTTGAGTTATTTATAAAAAATAATAACGGCGGGATAAATTAAAAAACAACAACTGCAGGACCCTGGACAGCTCCTGGAGAATGACCAGGTGTCCTGAGCCTTCTCTGACCTGGGTCACCTTGAGTTCCAAGATGGAAGCAAAGTATTGTAGAAATATAGTGAATTTAAAAAATCATGGAGAGGAGAGGCCTCAGGTTTTGCTTTCTTATCTAGGTTCAGGTCAATTTTGCTGCTTTTCCTTTAATTTGAGTCTGTAATTGGGGAGGAGAATGCCAGCCTGGAGCTGTTAAGGTAAGAGGCCGTCTGTTTAGAATTAATAAGACAGTAATTGCCTATTCAGCTCCCATTGATTACTTTAAGTGTGTTTATTGAGATTTAATAGCTATGGAGCAGATGTATTTCCTGCAGATGTTCTCAAATGGACAGGCACCCATCTGTAATAAGATAGCAAAAGATGTTTATTTCAAGGAGGCCAAATAGCATCAATGCTTTATTCCCATTTCAATTAAAGACATGGTGGAGAATATTAGAATGCTCCTTCTCGTTTCTGTACTTCATGCAGCAAGCGGGCCACGTTGCATGTAGTGATTTGTGAAAAACTCAGATTTTGCGGCTGGCTCCTGCATTTTGTTTAATGTGATACGTTGGCTATGTGCCACCAAGCTGGTGTCAACTCTTTGTGACCACGCACATAGACCTTGTTGAGGATGATCTGTCTCCAACATGGTTCTTCTGGCCCTCCAACAACGCACCCTCAGCTGCTGAAAAATCTCATATGACCCTCATTAATTAAGATGTGCCTTGTTTCTGATGCATTCACCTCGAAAAGGGCCCTCCCCAGCCCATCATGGGTTTCTTCTGCCTGTTGGCAGCTTCCTTACCACGTTCAGTTGTTACACAACCTCATTCTCTGTTAGCACCTTCAAGGAGCTTCCCATTGCTTAGGGCCTCCCCGTGTCTGAATCGGACCCTGGACCCCGCTCAGACGCAGGAGCTTCCTGGTGTCTTTTTCTGGGTGTCTCTCAGTCCAACCACTTTGAAGGTTTGGGGAAAGCTTGTCCTGCACTTGGGTAGAAGCAGACGTTGAAGAAAAGGGCTAACCATGTTCTAAATCCTGGCCTAATCTGGGGAACATGTTTTTCTCAGTCCTGCCTAGTCTTTGCGTTCAGGACTGGGAGTCCAGCCTAACTGTTGGATCTCCTCTGTAATCCAGCCAGCATCCGCTTCCTGGAGTCTTGCCATCTGTGGGGTGGCGGCACCAGCTGGTACCTTGGAAAATAAACTTTCTCTTCTTTTCTGCTGCTTGTCCTTCTCTCGGCGTGCCAAGTTGGGAAGGCAGGCTTTTGCTCCTGACATGTCAAGCCTCCCTCTCTCCTTCCCTCCCCAGCGGTAACCCTAACGAAAGCACCTGGATGTTTAATACCCTTTGATGCAGAAGTCAGGAGATCAAAGTGGACAGACGCTTCTTTCGGCTGCCCTGAAATGTCAAAAGAGAGGGGAGGAGAGCAAAAGCCCAGGATGTTCTCAGCCCCTGAAAATTTTATCATCTCCCATCTGAGCCGAACTGCTTTTGTTTAATCTTTCTGCGCCTTTTCTTCTTGATTGTGTGCTCTTCTTCTTAGGGATATGCAAACTTTATTAGCCGGTGCTAGCTTTCAAGCTTTTCTGTTTGAGAATCGGGAATCAGGTACCTTGACTGCTAGCCTAAGGGGAGCACCGAGCAAGAGGAAGCTGCCTGCATAATCTTCCCTGACATCTCCAACGTTCTTCCTTCATTATAAATATTGTTAAAAGGAGCTGTAACCACCGTGAGCTTCTGCAGAAGAAAACACCCCCCCTTTGATACGGCTTCTGAGCAGTTACTGCTCTGGTGATGATGGGGAGACTGACAGGTGTCAGAGACACGTCTGTCTCTCCTTTCTGTTTTTAGGGAGGGGTTAGGAGCATTCCCCCCTCTCATTCTCCTGAACTGGCATCCAAACTTTACTTCTATGGGCAGCTCTGTTTATCGTGCCCATTGTAAGAGCGGATTTATGCCCACCGAGGGAACAGCTCCTGCAGTGTCCTCAATGCCACATTACGAAGGAATGGGCAGAGGGCTTGGATAGGCTGCATCTGACATGTGGCTTGGCCCACTTTTCTCTCTGCTGCCTCGGTTTGTACCAGGCATTAAGGACTAGAAGCTTGATTCATCACATGAGGTTTCTGAAGAATCCCACCTGGCTGGTTGAATCTGCCTTGTTCCTTCTGGTAGGATGCTGCGGTGCCCCAGGGGTGAGATCCAGACCAAGCCAAAATTTCACCTGATGGGATGTAAAGTTAGAGCAGTGTTTCTCAACCTTGGCCACTTTAAGGTGTGTGGACTTCAACTCCCAGAATTCCCCAGCCAGACTATCTATCTATCTATCTATCTATCTATCTATCTATCTATCTATCTATCTATCTATCTATCATCATCTATCTCTATCTATCTATCTATCTATCTATCTATCTATCTATCTATCTATCTAAATTTATTGACTGCCCAACTCCAGTGGACGCTGGGCGGTGTGCAAAACTAAAAACAACATTAAAAACAGCAAAGGTGTGAAATCGGCAGGCAGTCCGGACTAAAATACTCTAAGAACAAAGTCCACAAAATGTATCATGGAATCCGGTTAATCATGTCGCTCTTCCATCAGCTTACCAAGGACGGAGGCTGCATCCCACGCACCGCCCTGAGCGGTCCAAGGGCCCTGGATCTCCCTCTCCTTCCTGCTCCAGTGGAGAAGACATCCTTGCCCGAACGGCTGGATGGAGATACAAAGCTTTGCTCTTCCTGGGAGCAACTGGAGGATCTGGACAGGTCTTCCTAAAAGGAGGGGTGCTGATCTCAAGGCACAATCTGGCTGGAGGACCCCCCTCCCCACCATAGTCTGTCATTGACATTTGGCCTTGACAATTGGCTGGAGCAGGTGTGAAGGTGAGGGAGGGGCTTCAGGAGGTTAGGCACAGCTCCTCCCCGTGATAAATGAGCCACAATCCACCGCCCACTAAAGAGCCTCCTTTGTGTCTGTCAGCAGGCTGGCCAAGCAGGCACGGGGTCACAGAGTTTGGGCGAAGCCCCGTTGCAAAGGCAAGGCCACCATTCCTGGCTTATTTCTTTGCGCTGGAACAGAAGAGTCCCAGCAAGCATTTTGCACAGAGACCGCATTGCGCGTCGGGTTTCCAGTCAACTCTGTCCGTAAGGGATTTGGACTCCCCACTTTGTGGCTTCTTGGGAGTTTCTTCTCAAGGATGGGGGTGTCTCAAGAGGGTCGCCCGGGCATCACAAGGGAGGGGGAAGAAACAGAAAATCCAGCATGGTGCCAAAAATGTGAAGGGGAAGCTGCTTCCTCCCATCTAACACTGTAGCTGTGAACTTAATGGAAAGGAATGAAAGACAAAATTAAAAATTCCTTCAGGTCAGATATAGAGGAATTAAGGCATTTGATGCTCTAGATCAGGGTTTCTCAACCTTGGCCACTTTAAGACGTGTGGACTTCAACTCCCAGAATTTTGGCGTGGGAATTCTGGGAGTTGAAGTCCACACGTCTTAAAGTGGCCAAGGTTGAGAAACACTGCTCTATATACACAGTGACCATACATCCTTTATTATAAAGGACAGTCCTTTATTTCAGAAAGCTGTCCTTTAGATTTATTTTTCAAAAACTTATTTTTCAAAAGTTGGAGAACAGATTTCATCATAGCGTTAGACCAGCCTTTCTCAACTTTTTAACCCTGGAGGAACCCTTGAAATATTTTTCAGGCCTCAGGGAACCCCTGCACCTTCAGGCTCAAACAGAGGCCAGAAGTTACAAAATTATTTTATTTGTTTCATGGGTAGGCCTGTAGATATGCATTCATAGTATTCTTAAACTAAAAATAAAGAAGGAAACTTACCTCTTTAATGTGAAGTTGCCTGAATTTGAAGTCATTTTTAAAATAAATCATGATCTCCCAGGGAACTCCTAGGGACCTCTTGCGGAACCCGAGGGCTCCACAGAACCCTGGTTGAGAAACCCTGGTTGAGATGCTTGAAATGGAGACGTGGGGAAAACTCACAAGCCCAGAACAGGACGAGAGCTTGTTCACTCCTGGAAAGATCCCGTTAAACTCTGTGGTGCCCAGAAGACTTCCTGGCTGCATGGTAAGATGTCATGATGTTCTCCATTTTGGTGGGGTCCTTGGGATCTTGCCTCTTCCAAGTGGCTTTGGACAGAGAAAATTGGAGGAGGAGTGGGATCCAAAGAGACTTTAGCACCAGCTTGGCTGAGGAAGCCTCCTTGCTGTTTCATCTCACCTTCTGCTGCAATCCTGCCTGGCCTTGTGCTCTCTCTTCCCCCTCTGATGGAAGCATCTGGCAATGCCCAGCAGGCATTCTGACCTGTAGCCTGCTTGGCCTTTCTTCTCCAGCCTAGACCCAGTTCCGCAGCCCCAGTTTGCCCTGGTAGGCACCATCCATGCTTGGTGGGCACCATCCATGGTTAGTAGGCTCAATCTGGCTGAATGGGTCCCTCATACCTCCAAAACCTCCAATCCCTCTAGCATTTTCTAAATAAGCAAACCCGCAGGTCATTCCCTCCTCCTCCCATTCATCTTGCCATCTTGCAAGTTGAGATATTTGTCTGCTTCTCCAAAGTCTCCAAGCCAGACTTCAGCTTTGACGGAAGACTACTTTTTTCTTGTTCCTCTCGCTTCCGCCAGGATTCCTTCACAGGAGGGGGGCTTCAGCGAGGGAGCCCCTCTCTTTTGTGGTTCCGGTATTAAAGAAAGCATCCCACTTGGCCAACCCAACCCCTGAATAAACACATATTGGTATTATGGAACAAAATAATATATTAAGGCATTGCTCATTTGTGCTCTGATAGCCACCCCAATACTATTAGTCACAGGGCGAGTGACAAACACAATTACACTCAAGTGCTAATAGAGTGGAAGGGCAAATCGGCTTGACCTGGGCATCAGGGGTCGATTTAAATGTTTGATGTCTCACTGGATTAGTATAACAGTGTGAAAGACAAAGCTAATGCAAATGAGGCCAGGCAGGCAATACTGCTGATTGGACTGACATAATTAGAATAATATTTTCTGCACAGCTAATAACAAGCCGAAGAAATAAATAACCAAGAGATAACTTAATGACTGGAAACGCTGCTCGGAAAATGCTAAGGCTAGCGAATTCTGTTTACTCACAGGGCACCAACTGGGGGCTCCTCTCTCGTGCACAAGGCGCCTCTCCCCACCGCCTGGAGCAGGACAGCAATGATAGATGGGTTTCCAAGGTCATCCCTAGATGGATTTTATCAATATTTAGTTCCCCCTCCTCCTTTAATCTCGTCCGAGGGGTGGCCCCAGCACCTCTGCGGCAACCTGCCTGATGGGGAAATCTATCATGAATTTTGAAAGTTATGGGTTAGGGTTAGGGTTAACCAATGCATTCAGTTAGCGTTAACCCCAATCCTAACTGAATGCATCAGGATTGTAGGTCCAGGGGCCCCACTGAGAATGGGCGAGACCCTTTCCAGGAGTGGCCTCCTGGCTTTGAATGTGGAAAGGAGATCGTTAAATAGAAGGGGAGTATTCTTCTTGACCGTGTTTCTGGAATTCAAGTTGAATTTAAGTTAGCCCAAGTTTTTGTCTGGCTTGGCCTTTTTAAATTTGTCTTCTGCCTGCTCTTTGAAGGCAGCCTCCAAGGGTTCCTCAAGTTTCACGAACAAAGACAAGATTCTCTCCCAATATTTGTCCAGATCGTAAGGCACGCAGACAGACAGATAAAATTACAGTTTTCTTTTCTAAAAAGGAGTAACTGTGAGGGGAGTCACATTAAGTAATGGATCCTCTAATCAAAATATTGTTTGTGTTTTGATTAAGATCTGCAACTCTGGTCTGCTTGAAATACAGTTCTGTGAAAAAAAATCAGTCCAGTTGTAACCAAAGGCAATCTTCATCAGATGTGTTCTAGAAGCACTTCTGCCTACCTTCCTCTTGATAAAATGAAAATATCTGGTGGGCATGTTTGCAGGGATTCCTTCTGAGAGAACACAAAATGCATGATGAGCAAAAAAACCCCCAGAAGTCCTTTTACAATTTTGGGGGTATTCAAAGGAACAAGGAGCAGGAGGATCTTCTTTAAAATATTGGCCACCTGTTCCTTGTGGCATCTAGAACTGTACCAACTGTACAGGTAGTCCTCGCTTAACAACCACAATTGGGACCAAAATTTCAGCTGCTAAGCAAAGCGTTCATTAAGCAAATCTGACCCGATTTTACGACCTTTTTTGCGGTGGTCGTTAAGCGAATCACAGTGGTTGTTGAGTGAGCCACGTGGTTGTTAAACGAATCATTCCGTTCCCCATTGATTTTGCTTGCTAGAAACCCGCCGGGAAGGTCGAAAATGGCAATCACGTGACCACGGGGACGCTGCGACAGTCTTAAGTGTGAGGACCAGTCGTAAATCGGTTTTTAGCACCGTTGTAAATCTGTACCATCACTAAACGAATGGTTGTTAAGCAAGGACTACCTGTACAAGTAGGTGTCCACATGATAGGACATTTCTGTCAACTATACAGTTGTAAAATCCGTTCTGGCTTTGTGCAGTAGGAATGTTTGATAATAACCTATATTTCTTATTTAATTAAAAAAAAAAGGACAGGATTGTTTCAATTTGCAGGACCGCACGTTAATTTTGCTCACCGTCCTGTTGATTCCCACTCTCCTCTTTTGGCTTAGTTTAACGCTGGTTGTTGACAACAGAGGATGTCATGCACTCAGCGCTAATAATTGCTTAAGCAGCTTCTAACATCTACAGATCTTGGCTCCGAGCAGCTCAGCCCTCCCAGGCTGGGGTCCTTTCTTCGAAGCGGCCAAGCGGAAAGAAAGGGGGCGGCTTGAAGACGCGTGTGTGCGCGCCAGTCTCCGTGCGCGCGAGGCTGGGTGGAAACCTGAGAGTTTCCTTCTGAAGAATTTTTGATTTCCCATCTTAACAAAGAGCTGCCGGGGGTTCAAAGAAATAGCTTTAAGTGATACTATAAAATAGAATATGGAGTGTGTTGCTGAGAAGGACTCTGGGCTTTGAATGTGGGGCTGGGGAAAAAATTGTCAGTGCCTTTTCTTTTTTTGTTTTGATTAGATGAGGGAGGGTGTTCCTCTGTCTTCTTTCTTGTTCTTGATCTAAGAACCGGAGAGAAAAAACATGTTACTTGCATTTGAATACGGTATGAGCCCACTTGCTCTCCTGTGGGGGGGGGGGGGAGATAAAGCAAAGCTGGAGCTGCCCGAAGGCGGCACCTGTTTTCTTCTGTGGGTCAATGCCATCTTCTTAGATCGCTCCTGCATTGCTCTGTGGTTGCAGCTTTATTAGGCCTAATTAGAAAGGCTGTCACTTCTATGGGTGATGGGGAAGGAAGATAAGTAGATTACGCCTCTCCTCCATCTCTCGCTGGGCGTGCCTTTAAAACACACACACACACACTCACACGGTTGCACACACGCACAGACGAAATCGAAAGCATTGGCTAGGGGCTGCGATGGGCGAGGAGAGTGAAGGTTTGGGTGGAGCAGCAGGCCCCAAGGGGTGACCCGTCTCGCTTTGGGCACTTCTCGTGTGCAATTTCACCTTCTGGAAAGGAGCATCACTGCAGAAATTGGGGCCCTTTCCTAGAGAGCCATTTGTCTCGCCTGTAATAGGTCTGCTGCATTCAAGAGACGGGCTAGAAGGGGAAGGAAGAAAAGGCTGCTCGGATTTTGCTTGGAATAAGCTGTAAATGGGGAGGAGAGGACCTCAGGCCGGGTGGGGTGGAGGAAACACCGTTTCTTCTGCTCCAGATTTATTTATTTATTTAATTTTTATCCCGGCTTTATTATTTTTACAAATAACTCAAGGCGGTAAACATACCTAATACTCCTTCCTCCTCCTATTTTCCCCACAAGAACAACCCTGTGTGGTGAGTTGGGCTGAGAGAGAGTGACTGGCCCAAGGTCACCCAGCCGGCTTTCGTGCCTAAGGCGGGACTAGAACTCAGGCTCCTGGTTTGCCATTGGCTCCTTCCTAGGGCTGAGAGAGAGTGACTGGCCCAAGGTCACCCAGCCGGCTTTCATGCCTAAGGCGGAACTAGAACTCTCAGTCTCCTGGTTTGCCATTGGCTCCTTCCTAGGGCTGAGAGAGAGTGACTGGCCCAAGGTCACCCAGCCGGCTTTCGTGCCTAAGGCGGGACTAGAACTCAGGCTCCTGGTTTGCCATTGGCTCCTTCCTAGGGCTGAGAGAGAGTGACTGGCCCAAGGTCACCCAGCCGGCTTTCATGCCTGAGGCGGGACTAGAACTCTCAGTCTCCTGGTTTCTAGCCCGTTTTGCGCTCTCTCTGTCTCTCATCTCTCTCTCTCTCTCTCTCTCTCATCTATATCATCTCTCTCTCTCATCTCTCATCTATCTATCTATCTATCATCTATCTATCTATCTATCTATCTATCTATCTATCTATCTATCATCTATCTATCATCATCTATTATCCTCATCTCTACCATATCTATCTATTATCTATTCATCTATCCATCCATCCAATCTATCATCATCTCTATCATCTGTCTGTCTATCTAATCATCTATTATCTATTCATCTATCCATCCATCCAATCTATCATCATCATCTCTATCATCTGTCTGTCTATCTAATCATCTATTATCTATTCATCTAGCTTCCATCCATCCATCCATCCATCCATCCATCCATCCATCCATCCATCTATCCATCCATCCATCTATCATCTATCATGGTTGTGGTTGCCATCTTGACTTTTTTGAACCCCCTGCACTGCCAGCCCTTTGAGGTAGACCAGACCAGGAAACCAAAGCTATGAAGGCTAATACTACTTTTATTATAGGGTTACTGTAACAGAATCTTGCAAGTCTGAATAAGCTTCTCCCCTCCCTCCCTTTATCTTCATGAGAACTGGGGAGGGTCTTGTCCCAGACGCTTCCTCAAACTACAGTCCTGCTTTGGACTCAGATTATCTGACCGTTGCCTTGGCTGCGGCTCTTCCTCCTGTTCCTCAGGGTGATTCTCTCGGCCCACCACATGCACGTGCCCCTGTGCCATCCTCTACCTGGGTCAACGGGGGGCACAAGGGAGTCCAGATGAGTCTTAGACTCAGGGTCAGTCCTGTATGAAAGGGGAGGGGAAAGGAGACTTGCATGCCAGGAACTTTATGCAAATTTCCCCTTGAGCACAAATGCCATTGATGTGCATTTGTGCCTTGGATATCCAATTAGGGAGCATCATTAGTGCAATAGGTCAGGATGTGGGGAAGAAAGGCTGGATGCCCCCGTGGAACCCCACTGGACGCAGGCCTTCTCTGCCCGACCCCTCTCCTCTCGGTATGTGCTTTTCCACCACCGCACAGGGCCGGGGAGCTCCCCCACATCCGTCTTGGGGGGCGGTGACTGCCAAGCCCCCATGAATGCCCCCCTCGTCCTCTTACTCCAGCCTGTCTTCCTTTGAAAGGGGGTGGCACGGCAGGTAATATTCCTAGTTTGGTTAAGCACCTTTTAAAAGAGACATTTGGCATCTTAATGGCCATTTAGCAGCCCTGGTGATCAACCGCCTGTTCTCGGAGCCTGGAGGGCGGATGGCAAGCTTTATTAAATATTTAAAAGTTGCTCGTTATGCCAGGAGCACTGTGACAACAGAACATCTGCATATTCAAGAAAGTTCAAGTTTAACAATCCTCCTCCTCCTCCTCCTCCTCCTCCTCCTCCTCCTCCTCCTCCTCCTCCTCCTCCTCCTCCGTTCTTTCTAAAGAAGCTGCTGCTGCTGCTGCAGTCCCTGCGAAGGATGGATGTTTGTCTGGCTAAAGAGGCATTAAAGAGCAGCAGCTTTTGTAAATCGGTTTCTTCTCTTTCATTTTTTTTGCAGACTTGGCTAGGTGGCAAGGAGACATATGGAATGGACAGTTCTGGCCATGCTCTTTCACGCTCAGATCTGAATAGTGTCCTTCCTTCCTTCCTTCCTTCCTTCCTTCCTTCCTTCCTTCCTTCCTTCCTTCCTTCCTTCCTTCCTTCCTTCCTTCCTTCTTCCCCCTCCCACCTTCCTCCCTCCCTTCTCCTTCCTTCCTTCCTTCCTTCCTTCCTTCCTTCCTTCCTTCCTTCCTTCCTTCCTTCCTTCCTTCCTTCCTTCCTTCTTCCCCCTCCCACCTTCCTCCCTCCCTTCTCCTTCCTTCCTTCCTTCCTTCCTTCCTTCCTTCCTTCCTTCCTTCCTTCCTTCCTTCCTTCCTTCCTTCTTTCTTCTTTCTTTCTTTCTTTCTTTCTTTCTTTCTTTCTTTCTTTCTTTCTTTCTTTCTTTCTTTCTTTCTTTCTTTCTTTCTTTCTTCTTTCTTGAATTTATATAGGTGCCCATCTCAAACCAGGGACTCTGGGTGGCTAACAATCATAAAAAAGTCAAACAATTAAATCAGCACAAAAGAAATTAATCTTCCTTCACCTGGTGTGCCCCGCACCCCCGCCCCAACTGTTGGCCAGGGATTATAAGAGGTGAAGAGCTGCACATTTGCACAGCCGATCAACATCTGAAAAGATAATTTTCTCTTCTCTTTTGGCTGCAGCAGCCTGTTCCACGGGCTTTTGATGGCTGGTGGCACCTAGAAACTGTCACTTGCCATGCGCTCCATTTGGCTGGCAGGAAGGAGAGAAAAACACTTTTTGCAAATTGGGAGCAGAGCCGATTAAACTGGCAAATGGGGGCTTTGAGGAACAGCAAAGGACTTCTGTTTGTTTTAGGAGAAGTAGCACTTCCAAGCCCCCAGCTCCTGTGCAGGGTGTCACATCTAATTTCCTTCTGCTGCAAGTGCAGAGTGGGTCAATAGGCATCTATCCAAATGACACAAAGAACCAGCACATCTCTTTGGGGAAGGTAGTAGACATGGGCCAGTGTGAGGAGAACCAAGCTGGCTAGGGTTTGGAAGCCTCCTAATCCTCCTCCTCCTCCTCCTCCTCCTCCTTTCACATTAAAGAGAAGAACATGATTCTGCTTGCTTCCCTCTGGAGTTGTTCTTAACTTCTGGACCTTGTACTATTCTCCTTTGACACTGCTTCTTCTTCTAGCTCCATAAAGATTCTGGTAGGATATTCTCTGCTCTGCTACACCCTCACTCTCTCTCTCTATCAGTTCCCCTAGCAAATCCTCTCTACATGGGTTCTTCTAACATGGCTCCATCAATGTGGTGATTTCCCTTCTTTTCTCTTTCATTTTTGGTTAACCCCTTCAGAGCGAACCAAGTTTTTCCTTTTGGCCTTTTAAATTTCTATAACTGAGTTGCATACTCCCATTTCTGAACTCCCTTGCTCTACATGTCTCTTTCTTCCAGACATGCAACGTTGTTCTACAGGCCTTTGGAGCTTTGGAAGATTTAAAAAAAACTTCTGAACCTGATGATCAGGAGGAGGGCACTGTAGTTTTGCCAACCACGCCAGAACGTTTTGTTCACATGGCCTCCAAGGCAACCTTGTGAGCAGGTGGAGACAGCGGGTGTCTCCCACACAGCTGCAAAAGCATGTGAGCTGGGCCTTTCCTGCCAATCATCTTCCAGATATTTCATCACAGAAGAAATGATCTTTGCCTTAACATGTAAACCAGGGTAGCTTTCCTGCACATTAAAATCACAGGATGTGATGACTCATGGGATTTCTGGTGGGTCGAAAGAAGAGTTCCTGCGATTCTGACATCCAAGACTGACTTTTCTTTTCAAGGTCCAGGTTCTGTCTGTAATTATTAGTGAAAAATATTATTCTACTAGAGGCAAAGCCAACACCAAATACTTCTTCCATGCCTTTGGCTATTATCAATTTCCCTGACATGCACAAAAGAGTATTATTCTCCCCCCCCCCCAATATATAAGGGGCGTGGTGGCTCAGCGGGTAAGACGCCAGGCTTGTCGATCAGAAGATTGCAAGTTCGGAGGTTCGAATCCCTAGCCCCGCGTGACGGAGTGAGCTCCCGCACTCGCCCCAGCTCTTGCCAACCTAGCAATACAAAAGCATGCAAATGCAAGTAGATGAATAGGTACCACTTCGGTGGGTAGGTAACAGCGTTCCGCGCGCGTCATGCTGGCCACATGACCGCGGAAGAGTCTTCGGACAACGCTGGCTCTTCGGCTAACAAACGGAGATGAGCACCGGCCCCTAGAGTCGGACACGACTGCACAAATGTGCGGGGGGAACCTTTACCTTTACCTTTACCCCCAATATTTCTTGACTAAGGTTTTGCAGGATAATTCCAAATGCTGTCTCAGGTAAGGTTCTAGCAATATATAAAACATGATTGTGTCGTGCTATTACGCCGCCACTATCCGCAGGGATTAAAGTATCTTTTCTTGACTATTGCAGGGATTCAGACATGGGTTAATTAAACATTTACATACATGTGCTCAACAATATATCGTATGGTACAATAATGCGCACTTTAATCAGAATCTGTGGGTGTTGTGTGTTTGCTTGTTCCATGTTAATTGGCTTCATGCTGGCTCCAAGCTTAGGTATTTGCCTAGATGGAAACAGAATAGACATCATGTTTTAAATATTTTAATTAGGACCAGAAGTTCCCAGCTTGCTCATTTCTCATTGGGTTGTTTTTCATGCATGAATAAATTAGCTGGCATGGAGGCAGTTTGCAGAAAATAGTTGCCCTCCAGCCATAAAACGAGTCCTGTTCATTAATACTTTAATGAAATTAGCTGTGAGCAAAATATGACTCCTTTTAACTGTGTTCTAATTTCTTAATTTTAATTAGGCACATAATTGTAGTGTGCAGAAATGATCTGAAATGTGCTCCAAGAAAGCTTCCATCGCGGTGGGCCTTCTCCGGAGCTGAAACACGGACAAAACTTACGGGCTGAAATCGGGCTGCGAGTTGCCGGGCCGCAGTTCAGCGGAGTCTGTTTATAGCCAAGGAGCCCAAGCACCCGTTGCACTTTAAGATGGACTAATTATCTGACTTGGGTGGAGGAATGTTTGTGCTGCAATAAATTAGCTAGTCTTTAGGGTGGCACAGGACTCCTCAAATTCAAGGTAGGAATCATGCTTCTAATTGCTTTTCCATAACCAAGTAATTTGGAAGAGAATTCTCTTTGCTATTGCCCACAACATCATGAAGCCGTAACATCAGTGGTAGCGCAGATTATGGGTAAGGCCAACCGAGGTTTCCACTTAGCCAAGTAGTTCAAGGAAGGAATACAGGTAGTCCTCACTTAACAACCATTCGTTTAGTGATGGTTCGGACTTACAACAGTGCTGAAAAAAACGACTTACAACTGGTCCTCACACTTACGACCGTTGCAGTGTCCCCCTGGTCACATGATTATGATTTGGGCGTTTGGCAACCAGTTCACATTTCAGACCGTCGCAGCATCCTGTGGTCATGTGATTGCCATTTTTGACCTTCCCGGACGGCTTCTGGAAAGCAAAATCAATGGGGAACCATGCGATTCGCTTAATGACCACATGGTTCTTTTAACACCCATGGTAATTTGCTTAACTGCCGCAAAAAAGGTCGTAAAATTGGGTCAGATTTGCTTAATGACCGCTTCGCTTAGCAACCAAAATTCCGGTCCCAATTGTGGCCGTTAAGCGAGGACTACCTGCATGTTCAGCTGTCCAGTGACAACTTCATTTTTTGGAGGTCAGTTTGTGAGAAGAGATCCACTGAGTTCCATCTTTCTTGGTTTACTGTCCGCTTAGCGCAATCCCAGAATCCGCTCTGATGGGTTATGTGACACCCATTTGCTGAGTGATCCCTGATCAGGTGGGGTCACCTATAATTCAAGAAGCACTGCCTATACCCAACATTATTTTACATGAAATCATCATGGACTGAAAACTGATTGGCTACAGAAGGGTGCGGTAAATTCCCTTCTGGCTAGCAGATTTTTTCTGCCATTTGCTTTCTGCATTTCTTCACTGGGAAGGCAGTCAGTTGAACCTGGAATCATCTGCTGGCAGATCATGCATCTGGTTTGGGATCACCCTAACACAGTGTTTCTCAACTTGGCCACTTGAAGATGTGTGGACTTCAACTCCCGGAATTCCCCAGCCAGCCATTCTGGGAGTTGAAGTCCACACATCTTCAAGTGGCCAAGGTTGAGAAACACTGCCCTAACATATTCCAGAGATAAGGTTTTATTTCCCATTTTCTATTTCACCATCAAAATACCACTCAGTTCCCTTTATTGCTCAATGAGTTCTTCCTAGGAGAAACATTATATTTAAAAAAAAAAAAGCAATTACACTGAATCCTACATTTTGATGGTCGTGGTGACTCTTGTTCTAGTTTTAAATGATCTTGCACAATGTTCATTTCTTTGTGCCCTGCTTTCTTACAGATTTTCTGGACTTCTGGCTTTCCATCCACCCTCTGCAAAAAGAGGCTTGCCTGGACAAGGTCTCTGGAGTTCAAAAAGCACTATGTCCTTAATTAAGCCCATCTTAGATTTCAGGCTGTCCTTGCACACCCTGCTGTAAATGGCACCTGCTCAAAATAATATTGATATTTCTTGGCTAAAGAATATATTATGGCTAATTGTAATACTTTATTATATCCACAATTAAGTGACGCAGAGGTTAGTTTACAATTAATACTAATATTGGTTGATATGTAATTTAGATGTAATTTGCCACCGTTATCCAACTGCCACTGGAAACAGAGAAGCAAAGGGATTTCCCAGGTCCCCTAGCAGTCTTGTTTTTCAAGATAAACAATTTTAAATAAATTGGGTGTTATGCTCAGATAATTAATACAGTCATTAGATTAAGCACTCTGCTTCACTTCTGACCACTTCATTGTCAGAAAATGTTTTCTCTCTCTCTTCTTGAAATACACACACACACGCACACAAGAGATTCCTCTCTGGTTAGTAAAATGAACACATTGTAAACCTTTTGTTCAAACGACTCCCTAGAGGAAAACTAGTAGTGCATGATGCATCTCCATTAGTTTAACATCCGTGTGCAAATCTTGTTTATCCTCGGAGCCCGTGGGCTAAGGTGAAGACGTTACATCTGCCATGTTTTAATGATCTGCTTACAAGCTTTTGTAAAATCGCTACTTCCTAACCCAAATTGTCTTTGCAGATTGTGAGAAAACGCTTCGGTAATATGAGACGCTAACCTCGATAGTCTCAAGGTTTCTAAACTAAGCAAAGCAATGGGCAGAGCTGCAAATATAGAATACCGAGAGTTGCCAGTCTCTTAGATAATTACAGTTTTAAAACCCATGCCTCTCCCCCCATTATTCCTAAGGTTTTTTAAAAAATAATTTAGTTTGTGAAGTTTAGGAGCACCACACTGTATTGTCCATCTGGTGGGGGCCTTCAAACTCTGTCTCAATCTAGGGGTCGCCCACTTAGGTTCCACCACTGTGTCATCCAAAGAGCCTCACTCAGTTGAGTGGGTGTTATCAGAGATGCTTGCTTAGTCCTTGTTGGACTAAAGACCAACCACATTGCCAAGGTAAGCATCCATTTCAAACCAACGTTCACTTATCCAGCTTGGTCCTCCAAGGTGTGAGCTGCCGTGAGCCTTCACACTGGTACCGAAGATCTAACTCAGCCTCTCACTTTGCTCCAGTTGTGCCCTTCCCCGGTTAGTGGAGCATCCAATTGCATTATAATTACACAATCATTTAGATTAATCTCTATTTCTCAGCTTCTGTTGATTACAAACTTGCTAATTGAAGGCAGGGTTCAGCTCAGATATTTATTCCAGCATCGATGCGGTCGCATGGCAAAATAGCTAAGGGGAACCTTTGTTTTTTTCTAGCAATTTCAGACCCAACAAGAGCTGCTTCGGAGTATGCTGTCCAATGACCTCCTGATGGGCTAAGTGCCTGAGCCAAAAAATAAATACGCTGCGTATCTACTTACCAGTGAATACTATTCTTGTTTGAAATGCTCAGCCAGATCTGAACTTCACATTTAAAATTGGACTGTGTTGCCTGGGAAATTCAGCCTGTTTGGAGAATTGTTCCTTCTACCAACCGTTGGTGAAACCCTCATGTCTGTTCTAGCTCCATCACATCTCCATTTTTTCAAGTCCTGATCTTCCTTTTCAAGCGGATCCAAGACAGCCTTGTTCTTCTCTCGGATCACATTGATTCCAAATGTTGCCCAGTTTTTCCCAGAACTCGTCTCTGGGTCTTCCCTTATCAACATTTTTTTTTTAAATCCGTTCAGTCGTGTCTGATTCTTGGAGACTGCCTGAACAGGTCCCTGCAGTTTTCTTGGCAAGGTTTTTCAGAAGTGGCTTGCCATTGCCTCCTTCCTAGGGCTGGGAGAGAGGGACTGGCCCAAGGTCCCCCAGTTGGCTTCGTGTCCAAGGCAGGACTAGAACTCACGGTCCCCCAACTTCTAGCCCGGTGCCTTAACCACAACACCAGCCTGGCTCGTATCAACATTTACTAGAGCCTAACATGCAACTATCACCAACCTACGGATTTCTATTTTCAGGCACACCCACAACAACCTAGATTACCCGAATTCACCCTTTCTGACATTTCAGCCTTTCATTCATAATTGAGCCTACACCCTTCATTCACTGAACATATTCGGCGATCCCACCCCATAAAGTCAGACCACTTTCATTCACATCTATTACATCCTTTCTCTTACTCTTCTTTTCACAGACAATCAATTACGTCTTATATTATCTCTTTCTTCTTCTTCTTTTACTGTCTACTTGCATGAAACAAGTCCCTAGGGATGGATGAGATTATGTTTTTAAACCATTAATTTCTTCCCCTGATCATATCGCTTTCCTCTTGCTAATTGCTAAAACCCGATGGGAGCAATGCCACGTGAACTGCAACCAAGGAAAGACAACGAAATGAGAAGTCAGCAAAGGTGGACGTTTTAAACATTCCTTCCTCTTCTCGCCGGTTTAATAACCCAAAGAAAATGTAAAGAGACAAGATGGGTTTCATTTATTTCTTTCTCATTAAAAAAAAATAAAATTAGCGTTGCCTCTTACCCATTTAAAAAAAACAGATTTTTTTTTAAACACAGGCATTTTTAAACCAGACTTCCAACTATCTTGATGGGGTGAAACGAATTCCCAATCCAACTCATCTGAAGGATGCCACACTGGGGAGAGATTGTAGTTTACTAAACCCCCATCCTCTGCCAGTCCTCTTATTAACTACAGGTAGTCCTCGCTTAACAACCACTTGTTTAGTGACGGTTCGGACTTACGACGGTGCTGAAAAACAACAACTTACGACCGGTCCTCACACTTATGACTGTCACAGTGTCCATGCGCTCACGTGATCACGATTTGGGCGCTTGGCAACTGGTTCGCATTTATGACCATCGCAGCATCCCATGGTCACGTGATTGCCATTTTTGACCTTTCCGGCTGGCTTCTGGCAAGCAAAATCAATGGGGAACCATGTGATTCGCTTAACAACCATGTGGTTCACTTAATGCTCACAGTGATTTGCTTAACAATCGCCGCAAAAAGGTCAGATTCACTTAATGATCTCTTCGCTTAGCAACCAAAATTCCAGTCCCAATTGTGGTCATTAAGCGAAGGCTACTTATCCATGAGCATCAGGTTCTATAGATAATCCTATTTCTGATTGAGGATGTTTTTAAATGTAGATAAGAATCTGCTTAGAAAGTTTCCAAATCTATTTCCTTCCATGACATTAATGAAGCTTCCTGATTATTTAGTGATCATTCATCAATTAGCTAGCATCATTCTGCTAATAGGATGCCCAGATTGAAATTTAATATTCTTGTAATCAACATGGAGAAGCTCAACACAGATAATCTCTTCCCTGGTGATTGCATTTCTGACCACCTCACTCATCCAAGGCAAATGCTTCTAGAATGCACTGGGAAAAAGTTCGAACCAAGTGATGTGAAGTAGGATTGTTACCAGCCAACAATTTATTGGCTGTTGTGGGTCTTCCGGGCTGTGTGGCCGTGTTCTGGAAGTTCACAACTTCCAGAACACGGCCACACAGCCCGGAAGACCCACAACAGCCATCGAACTCCGGCCGTGAAAGCCTTCGACAATAATTTATTGTTGGGGTAAAGAAAGGCAAGTCCAATTTTGAGAATTCTCTGAGGTTGTACTCCCCAACACATCTGGAAACATAGGGCGGTGGTTTCTGGAGAGCCTTAAACAACCAAACGTGATCTGAGGATGTTGTTATTATTGTTATTTTTTTTTTGCAATTTAACTGGCATTAGATTCAGTATGAAATGACCTCTTTCACTGTGGCTTGCTAACTTTCTCTTTAATTTCCTGTTTTGATCAGCTGGTGGGACCCCAGCTATTTTATCTACGTGCTAATGAAAAGGATGTCTGGAAATAGGTATTTGTCACACAAGGGAAGGCTGATCTTCAAAGGAGAGCCAGAGAAGACACTGTATGCTTGGAATTTCAAAGGGCTCTTAATGTTGAAGATAACTGGTCATGGCCAAACAATGTCAAGAGGCTTCTAACCAGGGGGGAGGCTGTGAGTCCTTGGGAATTCTGGGAGTTGAAGTCCACCCATCTTAAAGTTGTCAAGGTGGAGAAACACTGGCCTAACACAATCCCAGAATCTGTTTTTGGAACAGGAGGGGACAGCTCAGATTCCATCAATGAACCTGTAAAATGGGTGAGTGTTATTTATTTATTTATTTATTTGTTTGTTTGTTTGTTTATTTATTTATTTAACTCTCAGTCTCCTGGTTTGCCATTGGCTCCTTCCTAGGGCTGAGAGACAGGGACTGGCCCAGGGTCACCCAGCTGGCTTTCATGCCTAAGGTGGGACTAGAACTCTCAGTCTCCTGGTTTCTAGCCCGTTGCCTTACCACTAGACCAAACTGGCTCTTATGAATTGCTTTACCTGAATTTACAGGTTAACTAATTTGTTACCTGCACCTTTTGCTCTCTCTTGCAATTAAGGACTGATACATCCTTGCCATCAAGGTGAATTTCATCCCCATTAATAATACTTATTATTACAGGGAGTGAATACTTAAGAGAGAATGCGTTGAAAAAGGCAGGAGATGGCCCGCTATTCTGAAATGCAAGCCAGTGAAGACATGGAGTCATAGAGCAGAAAGGGACATCTAGATCATCAAGTTCCCCCCCCCCCTGCACAAATGCACATTTTGGATGATCATTAGCCCCTGCTTGAATTCATCCAGCAAAGGGGAGACTTTTCTGGGTCATTGATTCCATTCCTGG
Source organism: Charina bottae (assembly GCA_023362775.1). NCBI lineage: Eukaryota > Metazoa > Chordata > Lepidosauria > Squamata > Charinaidae > Charina > Charina bottae. Next base: position 22,790,787 of record JALMGJ010000010.1, on the reverse strand, counting down.
TGAAGTATTCCCAGATCCTTCCATCTCTCTTCAGGGATCTTCCGAAAAACCCCTTGGTTCTGACCCTTTAATGTCGTGAAAGGTTCCAGAACGGAGGAGAAGGTGCCTGGACAGGTGAGAATCTATACCTGCTTGGCTCAGCCTCCATCTGGGCAGGGTTTCTGCTTTGAAGACTCTGGTTATCCCCTGAGAAAATCCTGCTCTGTGTCTTCTCAGGTCAGATCTTGCATTTGTACCTTGAAAGCTGTAGGTGACCCCTGTAAAGTTGAAATGCGGCCTTCCAGGATCCCTTCAACGCTGCCAAATTTAATGTTGGGCGAAATGGTTAAATCCATGGCAAACGAACACATCTACTGTGTTCCACTGATTTTATTTAACTTCAGTGAAGTTTTAATTTATCTGTCCTGTTGGCCTTGGTGACACCTGATCCTGCGTCCTGGACCTGCAGACTTTCTGGAACACAGTTCCGAGTGCTGCTGTGTGCAGAGTTCTGGGCACTCCGTGGCCCTGGGGACCGCCCCCTTGTCTGAGACAACGAAGGACTTCTGCCCCCTTGATTCTAATTTATTCTCCCCTTTGCAGGGAGTCCGGGGGGGTGGGGTGGGCAAGTCTCAAAGTCCTCAGCCCACGGCGGCTTTCCAAATCTCTTTCTCCTGCTTTTCCAGGCTACACGGAACTTCGGGATATCTTGCACAGGCCTCAGGCCGAGGCTGATGCACAGCCGATCTGAATATTCCCCGCCTGCTAAACAGACCTCTCTCCTGCCTCAAGGCTAGATTGTTATAGATGCTGTTTATGATACTGCTATGACAACTGTGAAGGACACAGGAAAGAATTTATCACAGGATTACTCATCCACCATCAGAATACCTAATAAGATTCTAAATGACCCAAGATGATAATAAGATCTAGCTTGTAGCAATAAGGTATTAATAAACGGCTTTTTTCCCCCTCCCAATAAGGGAGGAGATTGGCATCATTAACCTGACATATTTGTTTTCCCCTTAGCTAGCAAAGAATATCCGGCGTTTTAGATATTTATTTATTTATTTATTTTTTATTTTGTGTTATCTCTTATTTTATCTCTTACTTTTTAACAGCGCGATGCACGAAAAATGTACCAGAGGTGAAGGGGTTGCTATTGGGAAGGTAGGAAATACAAGTGGAGGGGTAAATCCAATAATAAACAAATAAATAAATAAACAAATAAATAAATAAATAAATCCACCCCATGTTTGCTGAAGGTGAGGGGCAGGGTGGAATTTTCCATTTCACATTCTAATTCTTTTACGCCAGGGTTCCTCTCTCCCCCGCCTGCACCATTACAACCCAAAACGTATTATATTGAAAATAATGTACAGGCTACTGAAGAACACAAGGCCGTCCTTGAAATGAAGAGGTTCTGTTGAAATCAGGAGTGCAACTTGTGTGATTGATGGCTGACGTGGAAACCCTGAAGTCGTAGAAAGGTGGAAGTTTCCATTTTGTGTTTCCGAGCAACGCTGTTGGGAGGCCCAAAGAAGACCTCCAAGGAGGGCTAAAATTAGACTCTTGGTATCTGCACACCTACGATCTCTTGCCCAGGTTAAGCTGGCCCTGTCAAGAAACAGGGCCAGCTGAAAATGTTTTGCCACCTAAGATAAAGAAGACAACGCGACTAATGGGATTACATCCTCTACCGCAGTGTTTCTCAACCTTGGCAGCTTTCAGATGTGTGGACTTCAGCTCCCAGAATTCCCCAGCCAGCCATGCTGGCTGGGGAATTCTGGGAGTTGGTCCACACATCCGAAAGCTGCCAAGGTTGAGAAACACTGCTCTACTGTGTCAAGCTTAAAGACTGCAAGCCCAACACACCGTTTATCTTCCAAGCCCAGATCATCCTTCCCTGAGGAAACCATGTCAGGAAGAAGCAAACCACCATGTCTGTGGCTTGAATCACCACCATGGTTGTGGCCCACAAAACTATCCCAAATAAAAGAAAATCTATTCCGTTCTTCCTGTTGAAAGAGTGGCACGTTTGGGTGGGTAAGCCATTTCAGGACTAAGAGAGAGAGAGCCAGTTTGGTCTAGTGGTTAAGGTGCTGGGCTAGAAACCAGGAGGCTGAGAGTTCTGGTCCTGCCTTAGGCATGAGAGCCAGCTGGGTGACCTTGAGCCGGTCCCTGTCTCTCAGTCCTAGGAAGGAGCCAATGGCAAAGCAGGAGACTGAGAGTTCTAGTCCCGCCTCAGGCATGAAAGCCAGCTGGGTGACCTTGGGCCAGTCACTCTCCCTCAGCCCTGGGAAGGAGCCAATAGGAAACCAGGAGACTGAGAGTTCCAGTCCCGTCTTAGGCATGAAAGCCAGCTGGGTGACCTTGGGCCAGTCACTCTCTCTCAGCCCAACTCACCTCACAGGGTGGCTGTTGTGGGGAAAACAGGAGGAGGAAGGAGTATTAGGTATATTCACCGCATTGAGTTATTTATAAAAAAATAATAATAAAGGCAGGACAAAAAGTAAGTAAGTAAGTAAGTAAGTAAGTAAGTAAGTAAGTAAATAAATAAATAAATACTGTACAAAGGCCTGGAAACCTCTTTTAGTCAGATTTATGGGCTTCCAAAGTAGCTGCATAACAATCAGTAAAAGGACAGGAGAGAAAAAAAGAAAAAACTTTGTAATGAAAGTTTTTAAAATTGTGGAACTCTTCCTTGCTCCCTACAGGTCATTCCCCATATTCTCCCCTTTTTCTCCCTTTCCACTTCATTTCAAGTCAAAAGCTAGTTATATAATAATGGCAGTGATGATGATCTTGTATAGCCATGTACTCCGGAGCATCAGGAGGGCACCCGACTATTGATCAGTATGGACATTGCAACGAAGGAGCACTCAGTCTATCGGAAAGAGGGGGGCAGTTTTCCCAGGAAAGGGGCTGGTGAATTCCTACACCCAAACGTGGAATTTGGGGATGTTCCCTCTCTTCACACGTTGCCACGGCTTGACTTCTGGCTACAAGTGGCGGGGACGTCAGATGTGCTGCTGTGATGTTACGAGGTGAAGTTTTCTTGAAAGCAAGACTTTTCTAAAGGGATGGCTTTCTTAGGTACCTGTCTTTTTTGTCCCCCCAAGTTGTTTCGGGGAAGGGTTCATCTCCTGGCAAAGAGATAATGCAATTAACAGAGACCCATTTTTCATATCCAAAGAGAGCAGAGGCCCTGCTTGGGGGTCTGTTCCCTCTCAAAGTCTCTAACAAGGAGGGACAGGCAATTCTTATTATTTATTTCACTAATTAGTGGCCCAATCGTTCATAGCAAATCTCCTTGGTCTTAGAAATACGTTCCTTGTACCTTTTGTTTAACATCAAGCATCTTTTTCCCCGAAGGGGGCCTTTTGCCTGCCTTCTTTCTTCAAGGGGGGTGGGTGGGGAGGAGAAGAGGTATGAAGAAAAGAAAACGGGATTTTTCTGTGCCGCAGAGATCATGCCACCGGACGCGCATGCCCATAAAGCTGTCGCCTTTCACTCTCTGAAGGCATCATGCTTTATGATAACCATAAAACATTTTAGTGCAAAATGAATCGCTCCCCTATTTCAACCCTTAAATGTAGCACCAAGGGTGTCACCAAAGACATACGGCTATTTTTTGCCTGGGCTGAGATATATTTTATCATAATTTGCGGGGTAGGTGACATTCTTGTACACATGATTGCCTTTCCTTGCTTAGTTAACTCGCCAAGGTCAGGGGTCCTTTCGGCCTTTATGGATGCGGGACAATTAGGGAACAAAACTCCATCAGAGGAGAACTTGGTTCTCATAACCCATGTGGTGATAGGATTTCTCTTTCCAAATCCTAGAGCAGTGTTTCTCAACCTCAACCTCGGCAGCTTGAAGATGTGTGGACTTCAACTCCCAGAATTCCCTAGCTGAGGAATTCTGGGAGTTGAAGTCCACACATCTTCAAGCTGCCGAGGTTGAGAAACACTGTCCCAGAGCTATACGTCGATGAAGGTTCTCAGTCATCCAGGTGGAATTGTCTGTAGCTTGAATCATGTCAACTGGATTTCTATTTTCTCAGTGGAAACGTTTCGCTCCTTATCCAAGGAGCTTCTGCAGTCTGAGCAAAGTTAGTAAGGGAATCCTTAAATATGTTTCTACGTGGCTGTGTGACCTTGCACCTGGGGCTAGGTCATGGTTATTTTGAGATGTTATTTCTAAGACCCTTTATCATCTAAAGGAAGATCGTTAAGATTACCATGCTGCTGTTGAGCTTGCGAAATGGTCTTAATCTTCCTAGGCACAGAAGACAAAGCAGGAAGGAAAATAGGGGAAAGATTGTGCCTGAGGCCCCCACCTCTATTCAAGGAAGGATTTTCCAAGTTGGCATAAATTGATTCCTTGACCCCTCTCTCAAACCACCTATCTTCTCTGTCTAAAATGTGAACATTAATGTCCTCAAAATGTGAACATTACTGTCCCAGAGCCTTCCAGATGTGGCTGATCTGCAAAGCCTGCTGGGCACTGTAGCTGTGCAACATCTGGAGAGCCTTCTCTTCCTTAGAGGAGCACAGTATAACATTTTTTTTTGGGGGGCATAGCTTTATACTAAGGAAGCTAGACTTCTTAACAGCTGAAGTGTTTTTGAATAATTGCACTTAATTTGTTTATCGATTAACAATCTTTGTTGGTTTCTTGGTTGGACTTGCAAACCGCAGAATCTTGTAGGACTCAGGGCAGTTTAAGGTTAAAAGGATTGGACCTCGGGGGTCACTAGTAAACCATGAAGGTTGAAGGCGAGGGGAAGGCTGAAAGATGTTGGGAGAAAGAGAAGGATACGGTGGCACCATAAATAAATTCCAGAGGCAACACTGTAAGCATAATATAAACTATTTCCTTTCCATCTCTCTTTTCCTCCAAAAAGCTGAAGCAGTTAAAAGAAGTTACTTATAAAGGTAAAGGTTCCCCCCGCACATTGGTGCAGTCGTGTCCAACTCTAGGGGGCGGTGCTCATCTCCGTTTGTTAGCCGAAGAGCCAGTGTTGTCCGAAGACGCTTCCGCGGTCATGTGGCCGGCATGACGCGCGCGGAACGCTGTTACCTTCCCACCGAAGTGGTACCTATTCATCTACTTGCATTTGCATGCTTTCGAATTGCTAGGTTGGCAAGAGCTGGGGCAACTGCGGGAGCTCACTCCGTCATGTGGCGCTCGGGTCTCGAACCGCCGACCTTCCTATCGACAAGCCTGGCGTCTTAACCACTGAGCCATCGCACCCCTATATCTTACCATAATCCAGCAAAGTTGCTCAGGAGGAATTCCTGGGGGCCTTTAGATAAGATTTGGGGATTTTAACTATTATTGCTTACAGTCACTACAAGGCATGGTCAAAATGGCCCTAGTATGTTTCATTTGCTGTTCCTAACTATAACGTCTGGAGTTTACTTCTCAGAAATTCTCCTTTCCCTGCTGTTAATAGCTACGATATGGAAATGGGGGAAAATCAGGATCTTTGATGCTGTCCGATGATGTATGAGCTACTGGATGTAACTGAGGAACAGGAACCAATTGGTCCCACTAACACTGTGGAAGGGATGTCTCCACCCATCCTGATGACTGATGCAGGTGGAGACTCGCTTGCCCCCATCAACCCCCACCAACTGCAAGGAACAGGAACCAATTAGTCACATGCAGGCTGGTGGGGGGAAAAGGAGGAAGAGGCGAGCTATAGCACTGGATTTTGGTGGCTGAAAGGAAAGGATGGGTGGGTTTCCCCCCCAGCTCAGATTAAAATCCAAATGGACTCAGAGATTTGCAATCTGAAGTCATCCTCGGATTCAGAAACCAGTCGGGAGAGAATGACAGGGAAAAGGAATCTGGAATGACTCCGGGGGTGGGGGGGGATTGGCTTCCCACTTCTTGTCTTTTTTTGCTCTCTCATTGTTATGCATTACTTGTTGAGGAAGTGGAAGTGCACATCTAAAAGTTTTTGACTTCACGATTTGGCAGGCGCATATATTTTAATGTATGAATGATAATATTTAGCAGCAAAATTGCTTTTGCTTTTAACTTCACTGCAGTTTTTCATGGGGAGAATCTATAATTTAAAAATAATGGGTGCAGGCAGATGAATATATGACTCCCATTAATCCCACTTTTTAATTATTGGAGTGTGCCATCCAATACATTCAATTCGAGTGGAAAAGGCTTTCAAATTTCACACCATTTGCAATTAGCCATTTATCTGCTCCTCTCCATCCAAGCCCTTGAGCTTCAAATTAGCATCTCCATTTCAACACCCTTTGCTCCTCAACCCAACTGATCAAAAACGGCGTGTTGTTTCTGGCGCAACTCCCTTTCATTTTTGAGGAGTTTGGCCAGGAGATCTTTCACTCTGGATGGGGCGTCTCAAAAGCAACAGGGTACACAAAGGGTCCTAAGCAGGTGCTTGCTGACTCACAGTTCGAAGTTTTCAGATTGTAGAACAGTTATATGGCTGTTGTGGGTTTTCCGGGCTGTGTGGCCGTGTTCTGGCAGTTTTGGTTCCTAACATTTTGCCGGTCGCTGTGGCTGGCACCTTCAGAGGACAGGAGCACAGCTAGAAGATTCTCTCTGTGCCCAAGTGGAGGGTGTGTGTTCCTGCTGGTGTTTATAGCTGCTGAGAGGGTGTGTGTCTTCTGTGGGTCATTTACAAGAGATTAGGAGAGGGTTCTTTGTGGTGATTAGGGGGTGTGGTGCTGTTGTGTGTGGGATTAGCACATATATTGTGTGAGTTGTTTGTATCTTTCTGTGGTTGAGTAGAGTTCACTGACCTTTTGCAAGCTGTGTTTTTCAGGACTGGCAGCCAGGTTTTGCTGATCTTTAAGCTTTCTTCTTTTATATGTTATATGGCTCTTTTCTTGCTTTGAGTGCTGCTGGGGGCTATTTCAACTGGAAAGATGATGATGATGATGATGATGATGATGATGATGATGATTAATTGAAATATCTAGCATAAAAATATAAGAAAAGCTTGATGATGATGATGATGATGATGATGATGATGTATAAGCTTACTTGAAATATCTAGCCTGAAAATATAAGAAAAGCTTTTGGGTCAAGTGAATGGACTATCTAACTGTGCCAGAAAGATTGCTTTCCATGTCATTCTCTTTCCCTATCCTGCTTTTACTCTCTGGAGAAAAAGGCTCCAGATGTGTCCTCCCCCTTTCTCTGGCCCCTGGGATGCTGCTACAGCTGTGACATATACCCCAAGAATGCTGGGAAATGTAGTTTCCCAGTGCTGAGAACCATAAGCCCCAATTGTCCTGTAGGGGTAGCCATGCATCAGGCGCCAGAGAGCAAAATGTAGGGACATCAAAAGCTCAGGATTAACCTCCTTTGGTGTCAGAAGGACGTCTTTGGAGAATCGCAGAAGCAGGACGTGAAGGCAAGGCCCTTTTCTTCTCCTGCTTCCCACAACTGTTTCTGAAAGTCATAATACCATGATTCTAAAGACCGCCTACAGCCATCATGAAGAAGATCCATTGACTGGCATAGTCTTACCTTCGACAAATTTCTCAAATCCCCTTCAACAGTCACGCAAGCTGGCAACAATAACTCTGCCTTGTGGCATGGAGTTCTGCAGATTCATCCTTTTTGGTGCATGAGTAAATACTTCCTTTTCGTTCTGCCCTCAAGCTCTTATCCTTCTGCTTCATTATCTGCTCTCAGACCCAAGAGAGAAACCACACATTTCTTCCCACCTGCTTTTCTGCGCCCCTGCATAATTTTAAAAATCTATTATCTTCCTTCTTGCTCCCCCCCCCCCCCCCCGCAAAGCTAGAGTCTCAAACATTTTCACTTTTCCTTTTAGAAAAGTTGCAATGGCTCACATCACTTTAGCTGACTTTTTTTCCAGTTTTGCAGGAATTTTCTTGAGATCCAGCAATTAACGGCCTACTAGTGGCTCCACAGTAGAGCTGTACTGGGACACTGCAGGATTTTGGCAGATTTATTTTCGCTTCCGTTTTTCATAGTGCCTGACCTATGGTGGGTTCCTCCTTTGCCCAGTTCCATTGAAGCAAAAAGCCAAGGAAACAGGTATGTGGGCCGGAGGAAAAGAAGAAAACAGGAAGGAGGAAGGTGAGAGAGGAAGAAAAACAATGCTGACATTTCTGTCCCCTTGCAATTAAGAGCTGCTGAAACTTGCAAGTTCATCTCACTAGCTCGTCTTCTTCAATGCAAGATGGGTTTGCATTAGAGCAGACCAATCATTCCTCGTGGATCATGCCCAGATAAGATTAATGTACTTTCCCCAAAGAACCTGACAAGGTTTCTTTTAAAAAAAAATCCTTGCCAATTTACAACATGATGTTACTTGATATGAAAATAAACACTAAATTCCATCCCCTTTTGTAAATCTTGGCTCCAGCAGAACAGCTCGTGTGAGTGACATTTTTCACGTTTTAATTGGGCTTTTGCTGATTTGATCAGAATTTCTGCTGATCAAAGCAAATGGGCTATTTATTTATTTCCCACCCACCCCCTCCACCTCCTCGCCAGCAAAGCCAGCGAACGGCTCAATTCAAGTTTAATATGCTGTAATGATCTTAGATATTTTCCTTGGTTGAGATGGTTTTTCCTGCTCAGCCTTTCCTTCTGCTTTTTGGGTAACATTTTAAATAATGACTTCCTCCTCCATTCAGCCACGAAGCAGCTGAGTCAAGTGGATCTCCTAACAGATGCTTTGGAAAGCCATCAGCACAAGGCAGGATTCTCTCACATGACCACTAACCCTTTCTAAGCAGCCAGCAGTTGGGGGGAGGGCATAATTTCTGGGGCACAGGGGAGAAGGAAGAGAAGGTGGGGACAAGCTTGTGTATGAGCACCTCTTGCCGGTCCTTTGTATAAGAGGGGTTCTGTAATGGTCTGTGGGAATGACCTTGGGAGACAGGAGGAAGAGCCACAGACTGGACAACGGTCAGATAAAAGGCAGCTGATGATGGAGTCTTGAAGGTTAATGAAAGAACTCCAAGCAGCTAACAACAATCTTGCAGAGTAGAAGCGTGAACCAGCAGGGAACTTGCACTTTAAGCTTAATTACGTTCAGAAATAAATTCAGTCTTCACACGTTAGTTAGATGAAGAAAAATAGAGATAGCTTACATTTATTCAGTAGATCTGGATACAAGTGGATTCATAGTCGATCTGTGTGCAAGCGAGATGAAATGGACGAGAGATGCATGGTGCAGCCCTCCTGTTTGCAGGTGTGCCCAAGGAGTAATGGAGAATGAAAATCCCCAAACCAAGAAGAAGGAGGAAGAGAAAATCAGTTGACCCAGGTAACCTCCCACAAGCACAGTAGAGATGCGTTTACTAGAAAGTCCCCTTATTATGCTCATGAGACAATGCTGAGTTGACTCCTGATAATCCCAACAGCTGAGTCCGCAGAAGGAATCTGGACGTGGCAAACATCTCAGAAGGGGACCCTCCCTAGTTTCTTGGGCTGTAACGGGGACAGAGGGAGAAATGTACTTTCAGACTTGCAAGATTCTCTTAATACAACCTTACAATAAAGTTTGAGCTAGCAACCCTGGGTGTGCTTCTTGTCGGGACGACCTCGCAAGGCTGATGGGTCCTGAGGTTGGAGTCCCACTCGGGACCCTTCTAGAGGAAAGAGGACGGGTGAAAAATTTGACCAAGCCCAAAGTTCCTTTTTAATTTTGGGTGCTGTGGGAATTGGCTGGAGAATGAACTGAGGAGGGATCAGTTTCCACCTGCCTTGCGTTTATGATAAATATTTTAATTATTAGTTTATCACAACAGCTTACTGAATGCACAGTTTTTATGTTGTTTACACTTCAGTGGCTTTTGTGTAATTGTCTCTGTTACGTTATTTGTCCATATAACCACGTAGATTAATCACAGAAATCTATACACATATAGATAAATCATACGTAATTTTCAAGTATTAATGCTGGATTTTATGCCCATAAATCCACATTGCTTAAAACAAAACAGAAGAAAATTGTCAGAGGAAAACCAGGAACGGGAACAATCGGTCGGTGCTTTGTCACAATGAGCCCAGAGGCTCCGTCTTCTACATTTCTCTTGAAATAGCTTTCTATTTTGGGGTCCCTGCATTTCTCTTTGTTCTAGTTTTAAGTAAGATTCATTCCATTTCTCAAATGGGTTTGGGAACTATGTTTTGAAAGCTTGCACCAAGTTTTCCTCCTATTGGTTATGTGATTTTCATACCGGTACATTTTTCGAATAGAAGCATTTCTGTAAGCCATTTGAAAAACTGCATTTTATTCAGAGGTGTCCACAGGAAAGGAGGTCAGAAAAGTCAAGGTGATGGCCACAACCATGCAATTGAAGCCCCACCCCCTTTAACACACTCATTAAAAAGGGGCGGGGCTGCAATCGTGTGGTTGTGGCCGCCATCTTGATTTCCCCCCCCCTCTCTGCAGACGCCCCTGTTTGTATTGGGCTACAGAAACCTGTTCAGAAAGCTGCATGCTGAAACACTTATATGAAGTTACCTGCACCCAGCCGAGAGAAATTATTTTCACTGATATATGCATTTGTCTGGAAATGGTTCCAAGCTCTGCTCATCTTGGACATGAAAAGAACCAACAAGAGAAGTCTTCACTGAAATGCAGACTAAAAAGATTCCCTCCCATCTTTCCATTCAAAGGTGACTCTCAGAAGGAGAGATTCGGGGATTATCCTATCCATTTCAGGCCCAATACGTTGTGTGATGCTCCCTTGTTCACCTTCTCAGCTGATTTCATTTGCCCCTAGGCAGGACATCATCATGGCGCGTTCTGATCCGATTGATCAGCCGCAAACTAGAGGATAAACTCGGTTTGTTATCCCCCTGTGAAGTTGTTTTAAAATAACAAACACAATAAAGGCTTACTTCAAATGCATAGAAGTTAATCGTATTATATGCCATGGACCTTTTAATTCAATAACTCCTCATTGATTATTGTATGTTATGGTATCCATTGTGGTTTAATTCTGTGTTTCTACTGCACTTGGTTAGAAGCACAGCATAATCCAAACTAGAACTACTGTTAGGAGTGGGATCGGACGACATCAAGCAGAAGTAAGAATAAAAAATAGGCAACAATCCATTCAGTGAATGAGTTTTGCAGGAAATATTTCTATCCATGCAAAGCTATTGTCAACATTTTGAAGCTCTAGATTTAGCAAGTGGTGTGTGTGTGTGTGTGTGTGTGTGTGTGTGTGTGTGTGTGTGTGTGTAAACAGCAAGATGGCAAATTAGTGCTGCAACGCATGACCCACCACTGTTGTACTTGCATCGGGTTGATGCTTCCACCATCTTGCCTTTTTTGACCTTTCCCCGGGCTGCTGCTGCTAACAAGAATATAACACATAAACATAGTACTGAGGAATTCAAAGTTCTTTGAAGGAAGCTTGGTGCAAATATTACCAGGAAAAGCTATGTGGTATTATTCTCATCATCCACCGTTATGTCTATAAGAAGGAAAATATACTCTTTGCCTGTTGCTGGCATGAATTCTATTATACACTTGTCACCCTGGTCTGAATTTTACTCGTCTTCAGGATACACTGGAATTTGATGTTTACAGCCGCAATCAAGCTCTTCCAACAATTCCCATGGAATGATACCAATAAAAATGTTTCCTGCAGGGATTATGTAAGGAGAAACAACCCTTGGGGGTGGGGTGGGATGGGGTGGGAAGCCCTTCTGTTCTTCTGTTCTGTGAATCTGCCAGATATTGCAATTCATTTACTTGCCCAACAAAATAGGAGCCGGTGTGATTTCTAGGATAAGATGGAACAATCTCTCCAGCGAGGCATTGTGGCTTCTGAGCCTTAATAGCTTGAGGAAATGGATGAATATTCATTCCTTTTCTCCCTGGATTCAAAATAAAATAATCTGTAATTATATAATATTTAATGCTTCTCTTCAATACTCCAGCTCCTCACAACGGAGGAGAGAAGCAGCTGAAGATGGGGGGGTACTTCTAGTTCTCTTTGCAAGACCTGGTTGGCGAGGAAGAACTTCCCAGATTTCACCATCTTGCTCCTCAGGCTGCAAGAGATGCCACCCTGGAGCAACAGAGGCCCTATGAAGAGGCAACCTCAAATGATGGCCCCTTTGGGAACATCTTCAACCTGGGTCAACCTGTCTGTCCTCATGCAGGAACACCGAAGAGGTAGTGAAATTGGGTCCTTGGACCAACCAAATTAATGACCAATCAGTTGCTGGTAAAACACCTATTGTCTAGGACAGTGTTTCTCAACCTTGGCCACTTGAAGATGTGTGGACTTCAACTCCCAGAATTCCCCAGCCAGCCATGCTGGCTGGGGAATTCTGGGAGTTGAAGTCCACACATCTTCAAGTGGCCAAGGTTGAGAAACACAGGTCTAGGATTTGAACCTGGACAAAGCTCAGATCTGGCATGGATGAGATATGTCTGAAAGAGGATGGGGGATTCAACTTCTCCAGGTCTGTCCACTGGGTTATTCTGGGGTGCAGCAGAGAAGGGGTGGAGGACAGCGAGATGTGGTCACCATGGTTCCAGCTGAGTGACCAGAACCTCCATCGGACAGGCTGCAAATTTTGAGGATTCACTGCTCATTTGGTCATCCCAGACTTTGGGCAATGCATGTAAGAAAGGGCAGGGCTTCGATCATACAGTTTTGGCTGCCATCTTGACTTTCTTGACCAGCCCCCAAAGATACCCCTGTGATGGAGATAGGCTTGGGTCTCCTTTTCCCGGTCATTAGGGAGATGGTAAAACCACATCTCATTCACCAAGCTTTTAATTGCTAATTATTTTAATGACTGAATTTCGTTTTGATTTCAACTGTGTTAATTTTGCTTGTTTTAGACTTTGCTGTTTTTTTAAAAAATTATTATTGCTATAAGCCACCTTGAGGGTTGAAATAAACAGAAAGGCAGAGGATGCACCCAATAAATAAATAAATAAATAAATAATAAAAATCTTGAATGTTAAAAAAAAACCTAATTATTATAATGTAGCAACATCTTGTGTGTGTAACTGAAATTGAATGCGCTGTTATGAAAATGCTTTTAAGCCCTCATTTACATGTTTCCAGTTTCAGTTAATTATTCCCATTGTATGCATAAAATGAAGCTCTCAATTTTGCTTGCATATATTATTTAGCTTGCCACTTATCTTCCAAGTTCTACTGAATCCAATGTTTTAATTCGCCGTTATTAGTCTTTTGCGTTCCTAATCTTCAGATGCAAGCCATGATCTCGCTCAAGTAATCTTCTCATTTTTGTAGCTTTTTCCAAACAATTCCCAGGATAGTTCCAAAATATGGTTTGATAATAGTTTCTAAATTAGCCACTTCTATTATATACAGGGATGCTAGATATAGGGATGGCAAATTATTTCACATACATTCTAGACAAAGTTGTAGCGCAACGGAGATGGAGACAGAAGCTTTTAGAAGAATCTTGATGGACTCTAACTCCCTGGCCTTGGCTGGTCTCAGAAAAGTGAACCTGGGTGAAAACTGGTTAGGGCGTAGACAAGCTAGAACAGTGGGCGGAAAGAAATAGAATGAAATTTAATAGGGAAAAATCATGCATCTAGGTAAGAAAAACGAAAGAAACGTGTACAGAATGGGGGAAAGGACTTGGATGTAGTAGTAGATCACAAACTATAATATAATATAAATATAATATAAATATGATGAATAAATAAATAAATAAATAAACTCAGCATGTCCCCACAGTGTAATGCAGCTGCAAAGAAGGGCAGCCTGAGGAGCATCAAGAGGAACGTAGAGTCCTAATCATGGGAAGTAATGATCCTGCTCTACTCAGCCTTGGTCCGGTCTCACTTGGACTGCTGTGTTCAGTTCTGCACGCTGCAGTTTTAAGAAGACCACGATTAAGTGGAGCGAGTCCAGAGAAGGGCTACCAAGATGGTGAAAGGACTGGAGACCAAGTCCTACAAGGAGCCGTAGAAAGACCTAAGGATGTTTAGCTCGTAGAACAGAAGGCTGAGAGGGGACATGAGAGCTGTCTTCAAATATCTGAAGGGCTGTGATGCTGCTCTTCTCTTCTCACACCTCCTTGCGACCTTGGTCCACCGGCTGGCAGATCACTGTCCAGAAAGGCGGGCCGGCCTCTTCCCCTTAACTCCTTCAATGCATGCTCTCTGTTGCAAAGGTCTGCAGCTTTACAACAGGGAACATGTCAAGAGGGTTCAAATGTATTCTTACTTGCTCTGGAGGGTAAGACTGGAAGCAATGGGATGAAACTTCAAGGGTGTAGGTGCAGATGAGAGATGAGGAAGAACTTCTTGACAGGAAGAGCCCTCAGTCAGTGGAAGAGGTTACTTCCCGTTCCCTGGAGGTTTTCCAACAGGGACTGGATAGTCACTTATCAGGGATGATGTAGTGAATCCTGCAGTTTACAGGAGGTTGGACTTGATGATCTCTAAAGTCCCTTCCAACAGGGCTGGCTGAGGAATTCTGGGAGTTGAAGTCCACACATCTTAAAGTTGCCAAGGCTGAGAAACACTACTCTAGTGGAATTAGAGAAAACTTTGCAAAATACTGCATTGTTCCCACGCTTCTCAATCCCCACTCCATCCTGGTGGGTCTCCCATCTGGGCATCAGTCCGGATTCTCTCTTATCCACCCAGCTGAGCTTCTTCCCTTTATGGATGTTGCATGTGCAACCCCGTTGAGTTTCCAAGTGGCCTGCTTGTTGGGGTGGCAGGGGCTGGGGTTCACATTCCCCAAAGTTGCTGAGGTCGGACAAAACAAATCCAGGCGAAGAATGACACAGGATTGAACTTAGTTGGAATACAAAGTAATTGAAGTTCACCTGGCCCATTCTCCGTGGGTTTGGTGTCCAAAGAGCTCAGGAGCCCGTTTCTTGAGATCTTCCTGGGACTCGCCCCAGTTGTGCAGTGCAGCGTTGCCTTGGGAGGGCAAGTAATCTTGTTTGATGGGCCTGGAAGCAGGGATCCTCTCTTCCTTGGCGTCACGGAGGCTCAGATCATGGAAAGGGAATGGGGGGGACCCCACTTCCTCAACCGCAGGCCGGCGCACAACTAGCAGAGCTCCTGAAGGCGCCCGCTTGATCAACGGCCCACTCAGAAGATTGTGCTCAGCAGAACTTCCTTTTCTCTTCCAGCCGCGTTTTGCTGACACAAGTCCTTTAGCAGGCTGGGGGCTGTCGAGGAGCCCACCGCGCTACAAATTAGCCGGATTTTAAACTTGTCTCGAAATACCACACTTTTTTTCTCCCCGAAAGAAAATGGGGAAAGGAGACCGGGAGCATTGCCCAGGGAACTATTTCCAAGGCACATTCTTAATTGTTGAAGTCGGGCCCCACAAGTCATATATTCCAATTATTTGTTTAGAGCTGCTTGCAATTAAGAGGGGAAAACGAGGCTTTGGGATGCTAAACAGGGCAATTAAAATGTTTCATGGCTGCAAGAGAGAGAAGGGTGTGGGCAAAGATCCTGCCCTGGCACTTTGAATAACCCCCTCCCTGTTTAATTTTA
Organism: Charina bottae; assembly: GCA_023362775.1. Lineage (NCBI taxonomy): Eukaryota > Metazoa > Chordata > Lepidosauria > Squamata > Charinaidae > Charina > Charina bottae. The sequence goes on along the minus strand of JALMGJ010000010.1, from coordinate 22,775,291 downwards.
TTTTCTTCCTTCTGTTCTCCATTCTCTTTTTTCCTTGGAAAAGACAGAAGGATATATGATTCCTCTTCCCTTTCCCTGCAAACAAAGCCCGACTCATCCTGGGCAGGGCTGATCCCTCCTGAGCTCCTGCTTGTACATTTGAATGCCCTTTGCTCCTTCAGAGGAAGAAAGCCGCCCTCTTAGCCCCATAAAGAACCAGGTGCACGAAACTTTGTCCTTCTCGAAGGGGGGGGGGACATAAATCACTTTAAGCCTCTCCCCTCCCTCCCTGCCACCTCCTCTCTCCCCTCACCCAAAAACCCTCCTCCTTCCTCCCTTTGAAGAGCAGGATCTCCTGGGTCTGGGGGCTGGCAGCATGGAAACCGTGCGCGATGGTGGATTGGCTGCTGAAGGCATGTCTTCTGGCCGGACAGGCGGCATCAAGCGCCTTCTTGCTCTGAAATTAGGGAAAAATAGAATTCAGTTCCTTTGACTTCATCCCTTTCTTTGGAGAAAGCAGGTGAACATTTGAAACAAACGCTTTGCTGACCAGAGGAGATTTTTGCATTGTGACCAAGACTCTCTTGGATGACTTAAAAAGAGAGAAAGAGAGAGAGAGAGAGATCCCCCCCCCCCAATTATAGAACTATTTCTAGCATCTAATTATTTTGATTCCAGGTTATAAAATATTCAGGAAGATTCTACTGTCGCTTTTGACTATGTACTCTTCAGGATTTTTTCTGTGCTTTCTACTTTTACGCTGTGTTGTTGTTATTATAAACCTCTTTTTAATGTGGGTCACTTTAGGAAAACATTTCGTTTGAAAAGGGAAGGCGTAAACATTTCGGAAACGGAGTTTGAAAACACCCAGAAGCTATCGGTGCAAGGGAGAGGTTGTAATCAAAATAAAACGGGCAGGCGGAGATTTTATTGATATATCCCCAAATCCTCAGGAGGTGCACGCCCAGTCAAAGAAGGAAGTTAGAAAATTGTAACTTTCTTTTTTCTCCCCCTCCCCAAGTTAGGCGTGGTTCAGTCAAAAATCCCATATTAATCTGATGGGGGGAAAAAAAAAGACTAACTGCTAGGTGCATTTCAGTGCATTTTAGGAGATGATCACTTTAAACACGGCTTGGTTTTATCTCTGAAGTGTAAATAGCTTTAATGAATATTGTTCTCACACAAGGGGGTAAATCAACAAGGGTGAACAACAGCCAGCCAACCTGTAATTCACTGCAAGCTTTCGTGGCCTTGTGGTGTGGGGGCGTTTTCCCTGGAGCCCTAACAACCGCCATGCTGGCCTGAGAGCATCGGAGGAGGTGCCTCCTGGCTGTTGGGTGGCAAAACGGCGAAATTCCTCCCTCCCCCGAGATCACCCCGCAATTCCTTTCCAGCGGGATGGTGTTTACGGCCTGATGAAGAGGGGCGGCAGGCACCGAAGGGAGAGAGCCGTTGTGAGCAGAGAAGCATTTATGGGGGTGGATTTATTGCTGCTGGGCGGCCTGGTCTTTTCTGCAGCTGCAGCCGCCTCGCCTCGTTCTCCTGGAGCGAAAACGTCAGGTCACCTGCGACACACCTGCGCTGCATCCTTTCAAACCTGTTTCTCCACGGTGGCCTGGCAGAGCTTCTCCAGAAGGGCTCACCGCCCCCCTCGGCTGTGGGTATCGCAGTAAGGTGACCTGGCCTTGTCCCTGGCCCCAAGAAGAGGAGGGCAAGGGGAATGGAGACCCAGCATCTCGGTTCTTTATCATTGCTCAATGGAGACAGTGGACCAACTGTAGCAGGGAGCTCCGAAAGTTGGTGGCTCAACCAGGCTGACTCTTCATGGCCTGAGAAAGCTGCGATTCCGTGCACAGATTCCTGTGTTACATGTTGCTACAGGTAGTCCTCCCTTAACGACCACAATTGGGACCGGAATTTAGGTCACTCAGCGACGCGGTCATTAAGCGAATCCGGCCCCAATTTTATGACCATTTTTGCAGTGGTCGTTAAGCAAATCACCATGGCCATTAAGTAAATCACATGGCCGTTAAGTGAACCATGTGGTCGTTAAGTGGATCACGCAGTTCCCTATTGATTTTGCTTGTAAGAAGCCGGGTGGGAAGGTAAAAAATGGCGATCACATGACCGCAGGACACTGCAACCATCGTAAATGCGAGCTGGTTGCCAAGCGCTTGAATCATGATCATGTGACTGCGGGGATGCTGTGACGGTCGTAAGTATGAGGAACGGTCACAAGTCAGTTTTTCCAGCACCGTCATAACTCTGGATGGTTGCTAAACGAATGGTCGTGAAAACATTGCTTTTTGAACTTTCCCCTTGCAGCCATGTATTTATCTGCCTCTCTTTCTGCTTCCCCAGGACTGTACAGACAGGGGTCTTTGGAAATGCTGCCATTATGCAGGCAGAGAAGCTGAGTGGATATTTTCTTCTGCATTCTTCCAGGGTTGGGTTCCTGCTTAGGAAGAACAGTAGCAGCATCACCCTTGAAAAAGCTCCAAAGAAAGAAGTGTGTCCTCCTGAGTCTTCTCGTGGGATCAAATGCTGCAGGTCACCCCAGAAAGGAGAGGAACCTTTGTCCCTCTTTTTTTTTTTTAATCCGTTCAATCGTGTCCAATTCTCGGAGGCTGCCTGGACAAGACCCTGCAGTTTTCTGGGCAAGGTTTTTCAGAAGTGCTTTGCCATTGCCTCCTTCCTAGGGCTGAGAGACAGGGACTGGCCCAAGGTCCCCCAGCTGGCTTCCATGCCTAAGGCAGGACTAGAACTCTCAGTCTCCTGGTTTGCCATTGCCTCCTTCCTAGGGCTGAGAGACAGGGACTGGCCCAAGGTCCCCCAGCTGGCTTTCATGCCTAAGGCAGGACTAGAACTCTCAGTCTCCTGGTTTGCCATTGCCTCCTTCCTAGGGCTGAGAGACAGGGACTGGCCCAAGGTCCCCCAGCTGGCTTCCATGTCTAAAGCAGGACTAGAACTCTCAGTCTCCTGGTTTGCCATTGCCTCCTTCCTAGGGCTGAGAGAGAGTGAATGACCCAAGGTCACCCAGCTGGCTTTGTGCCCAAGGCTGGACTAGAACTCACGATCACCCAGTTTCTAGCCCAGTACCTTAACCACTGCACCAACCTGGCTCTCTTGGCCCTCTTAGCTTCAAGCCCATGGAAGAACCCAATACTCCGAGTAGGACCATTGCTCCGAGTTCTCTTCTCCTTTGAAAAAACATGTCAGTAGTTTCATAGCTATTGGGTACCTCCAGCATGGTCCCCTCCATGCTCAGATTAGCTGAAGTTAGCAGGTTGAGGGGGAGAAAGCATTGTTCAGTCCATTTATTTTTTACTGGGACATACAAACATTCTCCTAAGGGAGTCAGAATGGCCTTGAGGCTCCCAATGTCTCCGCATACAAGAGACACCAATTTGTGTTGATTACAAGGCTGGCCAGCCTATCTACTGCAAGATGGCTTCCTGCTGCTTCAGGACTGCAGATGTTTTGGGCCTTCATCTCTCGGTCTCTCCAGCCCGCAGACCCTTAAACTGGTTAGGGACCATGGAGTTGTAATCCGACATATCTGAGGAACCCAGCTTGTTTTGTTAGCGTCTATGTAGTACAATTTGGACAGCTCACTACTTGTCATAAACATCAGAAGGGCCAGCGAGGTGAACTTTTACAGTCAAAACTCAAGTAGCAGCTGCTCTAGGAAAGGAGCCTCCCTCCCACCCACCCCCTTATCGCAGCCTTCTGTCTTTGCCACCTCGGCTGAGAAAGGAGGCTTTGAAGTCGAGCAGAGCAGACGTGTGACTTTCCCGTTTTGTTAACAGACCAAATTCCAGAACGAGGCCATAAGTTACTTCGCTGGACAAGGGCTGCCGGGAAACCTGTGGTGGCAGAATGGGGCTCTTTTGATGCCGCAGGCAGGTTGACCAAGTTCCACAAGGCCAGGCTGCTGACTGGCCAACATCAGGCAGAGATTAAAAAAACTCTCCAGCCCAGCCCACACGGAGCAGGTCTTTCTTGCTCAAGAAGGAGAAACACACTGCTAGAATCTCATCAAGGTTCCTTAGATAGGCATGGGGGGGATTTCATTTAGAGGTCAGGAAACCTTATTGTTTTTGTTGTCATTGCGAGTCACACCACCTCTAGAAATTCTGGGCAATCATAGATTGTTTAACAGTCTAACGCATAGCTTTCCAAACTGTGTGTCCGGACACATTAGTGTGTCGGCTGCAGTGTCTGGGTGTGTCCCGACTGCTGCTGCCTCCGAGCCCTGCCAGGATTCCGCGCAGGTCCTAGTGCCTGCCTTGTGCCCTGCTGTAAGAGTGTGTCACGAAATGATGCATGTCTAAAAAGTGTGTCGCCAACATGAAAAGTTTGGAAAGCTCTGGTCTAACGACTTTTTCATGATTCTGCAATGGAACTTTATGAGCCCAACCTGCTTCCTACTTCCCCATTTCACTTATGGTCCCTCCTCCTCCTCCTCCTCCTCCTCCTCCTCCTTTCTCCCTTTTTCCTCCTCCTCCTTCCTCCTCCTCCTCCTTCTTCCTTTTTCCTTCTCCTTCCTCCTCCTCCTCCCTTTTTCCTCCTCCTCCTTCCTCCTCCTCCTCTTCAGACACAATTTCTTAGAGCACAGCCAAGCAATGGAAGACTAATCATTCTGAGCAAGGACAGACAACATCAGGTTCCAGATGCTGGTGAACTCCAACACTCATGAGCTAATCTACTCAGTATGGCCAATGGGGAGGGAAGACGGGAGCTACAGACCAATGATATGCTCTGATATGCGCAGGAAAAGAACTGAACTATTCGGCTGTATATCAGGCAGTCGTATTACCCCAGATGAAGTTTAGGGTAGATTTTGGCCTAGGGTCTCTTTTCGTCTCTTGCTATGTTTAATTGGACATGGGTGACCGTAATTGAACCGGGCAATGATTTGAGGCTTTCTCATGTCCAACGATGCTTCTCTGCATTATGATTGCATTGAAGTTCCAGGGAGCCCTTTTCCGAAAGCTGAACATAAAAGTTACCTATCAACCAGGGATGCTGACAGCCAATGAAGCGTATTGATTTTCCAAAAACAGGGATGGATGGAGCGTTTGTGGTGGACTACTGATGATGGAGTACATTTTAGAAACAGCACCATTCTGCTTCTTTTCTGACCCAGGGAGTTGCACCAGCTTCTTATCTGACCCATCTCTCTGCACAGCGAGTTAGTGGGTGAATCTAATCTAGTTCTGCTTCAGACTTACAATGAAGTAATGGGAGTCTGAAACCTGGAGTGGATTTAATGGTCCTCCTCTTAATCTCCCCCATGGCTCCAGGTCTCCAGTAGGTAATGCGGAGGTCAACCGCTGCATTTTCGGTGCCGAAAATTTCTTTTCCAATTAAGGCACCCTAAATACATCACTCCTCCTTTCCTTGCATGATGAATGTTAGTCCTAATGAAAGCGTGTGACTGATGTGAAAGAAGCATGCTAGGCCATACCAGAGATGCTCAGTTTGACGGAACTCCAGATTTAGTCTTTGAACTTTCTGGGCCTTTGAAGACTTTATTAGGTCCACCTCGTGGAAGGCTGGAGGGTGGTTGGCGGGTGGGAAGAGAGAGACAGAAGAATGCAGAAATTAACTCCTAGGACACCTGAACACCGAGCGTTCATAAAGTTAAAGAGGCGGGAGAGAGACGCTGCCAACGGCCACGCGTAGAGAGCTGATGATGGATGGGAAATATTTGGAGCTGAATTAGATGTCTTAGAGTTTTGTCAGTCGGCGAAGTCACTTAGGGCTTCCAGCTATTACAGATCTATCCTTATAAGCAGAGGCATCTGCAGGGCACGGCCAAAAAAGTCAAAATGGCAGCCACGGTGGTGTGATGAAAGCTCTACTTGTTACAGGTAGCCCTCGTTTAACAACTATTCATTCAATGACGGTTCGAACTTACAACGGTGCTGGAAAAACTGAGTTATGACCAGTCCTCACACTTACAACCGTTGCAGCGTCCCCGTGGTCACATGATCACAGTTCAGGCACTTGGCAACCAGTTCGCATTTATGACATCCCGTGGCCATGTGATCGCCATTTTTGACCTTCCCGGCCGGCTTTTGGCATGCAAAATCAATGGGAAATGACCATGTGGTTTGCTTAACACCCTCAGTGATTCGCTTAACGACCTCCACAAAAAGGTCATAAAAGCAGGTCGGATTCGCTTAATGACCACTTCGCTTAGCAACTGAAATTCCAGTCCCAACTGTGGTCGTTAAGCGAGGACTACTTGTATTTATGTACTGGGCAGAGCTTTGACCATACCATTACAGCCACCATCTTGACTTTTTTGACCATACCCTGTAGACTGTAGCCATCCCTGCTTATAAAATTGACTGAACATTACAAAAGGCTGCCTGAGTATTATTTTCTCTTTCCCCTCCCCATCATGTTTTCCTTTGCTGCTGATTCTTTTCACATTACACACAGGGACGGCCTTATTTTATTGAACACGTAACAGCATCTGAGACTTGTGGGCTTAGGACCAGTTTTAATGGTTACAAATAAAGCGGAACTAGCCGTTAATGCTGAATTTTATGTATTTAGAGGTAGTTTAATTAAGCATATTTGAAGACGATGAAAATGCCTGGCTGGTTTCACAGAGCAGATCTCACCTCATGTTTGGGTTAGCCAAGCACGGCCGCTGTACTCACCTGAGATGCGATGCTCAAATGAATAAAGGGTGTCGTTTAACACCAGGGCCTGATTCCCATACTCTGCGAGACAATGGCTGGCTTACAAGCCCATGTTGACCCGGTCTAGCGGGTTGTGTGAATCCAGTTGCAATTTTAGGTAGGATACGGCTCACCTGGTAGACTTTGAAGGGCAGAAAGGAAGCCTATAGATATCTGAACGTCTGAACGAGGGAGGCCATGGCGAGTGGCGAGAAGAAAGGGTGCCAGTCTCGGGAGCGTGCCAGGAATCCACCTTCCGCCCTGGAACAAGGCACCGTTTCTTGGAACAAGGAGCATCCCTCGACACTTTCAGCCACAACATGATTTATCCCCCGCCAGGCCTACGAAAATCGCGTTCCTTATTGCCCACGGGCTCCAAAGAACTCGGGGGCCTATTTTGCCACCTGACGGCTGGGACTCGGGGTCCCAAACTGGCGGTTATTTGGATCGTCTCTCCTCTGTTTAATTCTTTGCCCCGGTTAGCAGCCAGCTTGAAAATCTCTCTTCCTGCGCTGGGGGCCGGCTGATTCCGTCTAAGGTGACCTTTGCAGAACTACATAATATTTTATTTACCTTGGTTTTTTCGCCTTTGCTGCTAAATGTTAATGAAGGTAAGGGATTCCAAGGCATGCAAATAAAACATTTTAATTGACTTACGTGCAACCATAACTGCAAATTGGCTACTTTGGAGAAAAGAACTTCAAATAAAGCTTTTCGAGCGTGCCGGGTGTCTGCTCTCAGCTGGGAACAGGCGCATGGGAAGGCAAGGGGGGAACCGGGCACAGGCAAACTTCCCCTAACTTCGAAGGGGAAGAGGCCAAATGGGACATTCAAATCTCAGCAGCAGCCGTGGAACCCACAGGCCACAGAATCTGGCATGAAAACACCGCGGGGCCTTTTTTGTCAATGGATAATGTCTGGTGGTACCAGGGAAGGCCCCTGTTTTCATTCTAGGGAGGAGGGTTGGGACTCGGTTGGGATTGCCAAGTGCGAGAGGGGAGCAGGCTTCCTGGCCTGCTGTGGCCCTGTCAAAATTCATTCCTCTTTCCACCCCAGCTGGAGCCCAAAATCTAGGGAAAAACATTATTACAGGCTCACAAGTATAGACGTTTGAACTTCCTTTCCCTCCCCTCGTTAGAAGGCACACTGGCTGGCCAGTTTTTAGGAGCGCACGAAAGACAGCTCGGGAAATGCTAAACGGTAAACCGTGGAAATCGTGGCAGACGGGCTGTCCGCAGGGCACGGTCATAAAAGTCAAGATGGCAGTAGTGACGGTGCATGGCCCGTAAAAAAAAACCAAGCCAAGCTTCAATTGTACTCTCGACTTTTTGACCATATGCCCGGGGGCAGAATTAATTCCGTCAAACCCGCAAGTTTGTGAAGGTGCTTGATTGATGCAACAAGCCACTCTTCTTCCTTACAGGTAGTCCTTGCTTAACGACCACAATTGGGACCGGAATTTTGGTTGCTAAACGAAGCAGTCATTAAGTGAATCCCACCCAAGTTCACAACCTTTTTTGCTGTGGTCGTTAAGTGAATCACCACAGGCGGTAAGTGAACCATGTGATCGTTAAGTGAATCACATGGTTCCCCTTATATTTTTTTCAGCACCGTCGTAAGTCTGTACCATCACTAAACCAATGGTTGTTAAGTGAGGACTACCTGTAATTCCAAACCCAGGGGGAAAAAGAAACAGCAAAGCAGTGAGGCACATCACATGCCCATAAAAAACAGAGGGAGCTTCAATTTCATCCTTGTGGCCACCATCTTGACTTTTCTGACCATGCCTGCAGACGCCCCTGAAAGCAGCTGTACCTGGCCATCCAACAAGATGGTGCCAAGGGGCTTCTCTTCAGGTCCCTTGGCTCGGAGACACCTTCATTGACATGGAATTGGCTTTTTCGAAACTCCAGTGCTAAACTGTGTTTTACATTTATTTATTTATATTTATTTATTCAATTTATATAGCCGCCCCTCTCAAACCAGTGACTCTGGGCGGCTAACAATCATAAAAACAGTTAAACGATGAAAACGGTACAAAAGAAATTGAATACAGATAGCAGCCAAGCGATGCTAGGGTGGGTGTTGTATTTTTTTAAAGCTGATTTACGAAAAGAGGCAGGGTAGGTCAGCCACAGTGTCATAGAAGCCCAGCCAATTAACAATTATGTGAAGTAAAGTACCGCAACCTGGAGAATATCCACCTGGCCAAACCTCAGAAACCAGGAAGGGAAAGAAAACTTCTTTTACAGAAAGAAAGAAAAAAATCCTTTCTCCCAAACTCATTTCATCCACCTATGCCGAGCTGGCAGAAGCTGATGAATGAGAGACACCTCTGCAAGAATTTCGCCTGCGGTGATTTGTGGGTGTGTAGAATTTTTTCTGGCTGACTGTGGAAGATGCCTGTGAATGTCGGGCAGGAGGCATCGAACGCCAGCACCTAAAAGCTGATCATCGGATTAAGCCCTTTTCGCCTTCTGATTCTGACTTACCTTCTTTTTACCCTCCTGATTCCCAGCACTGCCTCTTTGCTATGACTCCATCGGGTCAAGCCTGCGCGACGGGCCTTAGGCTCCGTTATCCATTGACCTGCCCTGCTTAAACCCGGAGCGCTCTGACAGGCTTAGGGATACCTTTGTGGAAGCTTAGCTGGGAAATCTTTCCCAGCGCTTCCTCAGAGTACCTATTGGGGAGGGGGGGGTGGCTGGAAGGGGGAAGAAACCAATGGGTCTCCGGAGCAGAGAGAGGGAGGGGGTATCGTCCTCTGGAAAAGCAGAGCTGGACCCACAGGTCTCCTCCTTCATTCTGAGTACAGGTAGTCCTCGCTTAATGACCATTTGTTCAGCGACAGTTCGGACTTACGACGGTGCTGGAGGTCCTCGCACTTATGAGCGTCGCAGCGTCCCCACGGTCATGTGATCATGATTGGGGCACTTGGCAACCGGTTCGCATTTATGACCGTCGCAGCATCCTGTGGTCACGGGATCGCCATTTTCGACCTTCCCAGATGGCTTCTGGCAAGCAAAATCAATGGGGAACTGCGTGATTTGCTTAATGACCACATGGTTCGCTTAACGACCGCCGCAAAAACAGTCATAAAATCAGGTGGGATTAGCTTAATGACTGCTTTGCTTAGCAACCTAAATTCCGGTCCCAATTGTGGTCGTTAAGCGGGGACTACCTGCATTGAGGATTTGGTGGAGCAGGCTGTTTCTCAGCTTCGGAGTTTTTCTGGTACCTTGTCAACCCCAGCGAGGCTTCTCTGATCCTATTGAGGTCTCTGCCACACACAGACAGAAAGGCTCTGCCGGCTTTTCATTATCCCAAACAACGGGACGGCAGTGGGTGGGAGGGCGTATTACTGTCCTTCCAGTCCCCTTCATCTTTTGGCCTGACAAATCAAGGGGCAAATCTGAATACCCACAGACAACAAGCGATGATGTTGAAAACCCTAACTTTTGCAGACGGGGGGGCAGCAGCTGCTAACTTTGCATCAGTGCCCTCCAAGGCGTGTCCTGCTGGCCTACAGGCACCTCCGTGACACGGAGGGCACGGAGGATCCCTTCGCTTTAACCCGTCAGTGGCCACGGGCTACGAGGCGAGGCGGGGGAGATGGAGGCCAGAATGTTTGGAGAAAGACCTTGGGGCCGGGGAGGGGGTGCTGTGTAGGACAAACCCTCTCGCACTGTGGGCAGGGGACGCTGACTTCCTCGCCACTGGCTCAACAGAGAGCACAGCCCACTCGGAGGCCCACAGCCCTTGGGTGGCAGATTTGGAGAACCCCTGATTAAAGCCCCCTGCAGGTGGACCCGTTTCCCTGCATCTGCCTGCTTTGCTGACCAAGCAGTGTTCCTTCAGTGACACAGTCACACTGCGATATCACATCAGCGTAGGGACTCACTGCAGCATCTTTCCAAAAGTTCAAACCAGAGAAGGCAGTAAGGCAGGAAGGCGGGAGGGAAGGAAGGAAGGAAGGAAGGAAGGAAGGAAGGAAGGAAGGAAGGAAGGAAGGAAGGAAGGAAGGAAGGAAGGAAGGAAGGAGGGAGGGAGGGAGGGAGGGAGGGAGGGAGGGGAGGGAGGTTGGTTGGTTCAGTATCAAGAGACCAAGAAGACCACTAAAGATTATCTAAAATTATCTAGAACGATCCTCTTTGCCCTGTCCCAACCCTCCAGGATCAGGCAAATAAGCAAGAGGTCTATCAAGGGACATTTGCAAGGGGTACAAACTGTATCTTCCCTGATCAGTGAGCAAAAAACGGGAAAGAACAACTGCCTCTGGGCCCTCTCTGTGGGATTCATTGTGGTGGAAAGTAGACCTTGGTGGTTTTGAATCTTCTGTTCCCCCCAGCAGTGCTTCCCATGGATCCCAGTCAAGGGGATGCAAGAGAAAAAAGAAAATCACCAAGCTTGCTTTGGCACAAATCTGTTTGCGCCATATGCATATAGGTGGCCCACATTAATACTGCATGAACCTCACTTCTTTTCCACGGGTTAAAATTTATTATCCAGCTGTGAGAGTTCTGCAACCAGACCAGAGAATTAAACCCTTGCCTTTACGGAGCGGAGGAAGGGCCACGCAGCTTGGTAAACCTTCCCTGGAGATCCCTGCCTCTTCGAGAGGGAACAGCAACTTTTTCTGAGGTTCTTGGAAGGGGGGTGGGTGGCTGGGGGGGGGGGAGAAAGAGCTTGTCTTGCTGATTTACACCAGGTAGGGAGCAAGCGGCTGAGGCACAGGGGGCTGCCCAAGCAAACATCCATGTGCGCATGAAATTAGAATGTCAACATTTGATTCATGCTGCTGACCAGGGACTGTGAAACAAATTATATCAGTGGGTGGCAATATTAGTCTAAGCAGAAGACATTTAGTGAAAGGGAGGGACTGAGATGCTACCAGTTCCCTCCACCATTTCCTGTCGGCATCATGAGGCCGAAGGGGTTGGGAAAGTTTTGACAGACAGACGATGATAGATAGATAGATAGATAGATAGATAGATAGATAGATAGATAGATAGACAGACAGACAGACAGACAGACAGACAGACAGACAGACAGACAGAGACACACACATTTCTGCATGGGTATATATACTGTGCAACATACAGACAGACAGACAGACAGACACACACACACATATATGCACACAGCACAGATTTTTTTTTAAATCCTCCCAGCTTTGCAATACACCCCCCAATGCTTTTCTTGGAATAGAACTTCAGCTTAATGAAGACTTTAAAAGAAAGAGGCATTTTGGAATGCATTTAACTTTTACTCGCATCCCCGCTGCTTCCCGCTCTTTTCTAGGGAAATGAAAGTCCAATTTACTAATTAATCTTTTATCAAGGAAACTTTGGCTGGAACTGCAAAGCTTTCAAGGAGCGGATGGGGGAAGAAATCCTCAGTTTGGCTTCTCTTCCATTCAAGAAGGACACATTTGCCTTTGGAAGGAAAGGGAACTGGGAGAAAGGAGGGTGCTTGAGTTTCTCTGCAGTCACTCTTGGCATTTTAAAGCCCAAATCACTTCACTCCCTGGGGTTGTTTTTTTGAAATGTGTTTTCTCCAAGGAATTTCAGAAGGCCAAGAGAAAAACTGAACAATAAAAGGACACAATCAAATACCTCCATATTCTCATACAAGTATATGTTTATCACCCAGTGCCTGTCTCCAATTTTTTTTTTTGGTTTGCCTGCACAAACAAAGGCAGCAAACTATTTCAGACAAACAATGTGAGGAATTGCTTGTGTGCTGCTTTGTCACACTTTTGAACTCGCCTCCAAGGGAAAAAAAATGATTGCAATTTGATGCTTTCATTCTTTACAGACCTGTGTGTGTGTGTGTGTGTGTGTGTGTGTGTGTGTGTGTTCAGACTGATCTTGTTCTAAATGCACCTTTTAAACCATGAAACCTTTTGGTAAAATAGCCATTTGTTCTGCCCACTGGATTTAAAAACAACCAGGGTTGCAAGCGTAATGTTTAGAAAAAGGGCATTTCTAAGTGATTCTGTCCCTCGGTTTGATAAGAATGAATGTTTAGCATGAATATTCATTTCTAGACAGAATACTGGGAGCAGCAGTTAGCCAACAGCATTCAGATCTCTGTGTGGCTTTTACATAAACGGAGTGCCCCGATACTTCCTATTCCTCCCCCCACAAAACAATAGACCTTCTACAAATTCCATTGTTAAGACCCACAAAAGCATTAGTCTCATTTTCGGATCAGCTTAGAAACAATGGCACTTTTGGTCAAAGTCTAATCATTCCTTGGGGTGGCCATTGACATGAACGAGTCAAATTAATCCGTGGTGTAACCCCATGGATTTCCACCCCTGCCTGCCTGCCTTTGGTCCCATGAAACCCATTCACGCCAAGAGAATAGGACCTGATTTTCAATGACAGCCTTCATAAAAAATGCAAGTCATTGAATCCTTCATGCTTCGGAAAGGCTGAGTCAAAGTGACTTGGGGGGGGGGGAACTCCGTGCAATGAAATATTTACACAGTGGGTGACCTCATCCCCGTTTTGCAACCCCAAACATGCCTGTTGAAGGAGCTGCACTTTGGGACAAAGCTCATTTTACAACTGTCCTTGAAAGATTAGCTTCAAGCGCAGCGCTTCCCTTACCCCTGTGAGTAGCCTCATTAAAACCAGCAGGCCTGTTTTGTACTGGAAACCGCTCTTCACCAAATTGGATTCCAAGGATTTGTCTAAAGGGAGCTGCGTGTGAAACAAAGGCATGTGCAGCTTAAATGTTCCTGTTAAACTTGACGGATGCTACCTTAGACATAAATTATTGCAAGACTGCAATTTAACTTACAGCTGAAGGTTTTTAAATGTATCTCCTTGATTACCTTTTCTTTAAAAACAAAACAAAAGAGAGGGTTAAAAAGAGAAAGAAAAAAACCCCCTACAGTTTAGATGAGCTGAGCAAGACCATCCTAGCTTTGTTGAATGTTAAAAATCCGTAAGTGTCATTAAGATTATAAGAAGGAAGGAAACCAAACAGATAATTTAGACCATATTGTATTGCTGGCAGACAACAGTGTTAATCAATGGCTGTGGAAACAAACAGAAATTTAGATTTTCTCCAATATCTTAAAGCTCCCTTAGCAAATGCTCGAAACACGGACTCTTCGGATGCTCGGTCAGGAGTAATTAGTAAATGGGGATTGTTGCAGACAAAGGTAAAAGCTCTGAAAATCTAGAACAGATGGAAGTTGGAGATCCCCAATTACAGTATCTTCAGGGAGTGAGGAGGGTTTTGTAACTTCTCTTGAGGCCCATGGCAATCAAACCTGCATTACAATCTGTGGTTAACCGTCAAGGGCATTTTAATGCTTAGAGCGAAAGGAGAAACGCACCCCGAGACTCACAAAGCAGCAGGCCGGTCTTCTTCCTACATCTACATCTACCTTTGGAGATGAGGCTTGTGCGTTGCGGCGTTGTGGATTAAGGGCATCTTTTCAGCCGCATGCAAATGCTCAGGGATCAGAGAGTTTGAGTAAACAATATTTTGATGTAAACAGATGATCAACATGAGAGGGATGACCGTTTCGTCACCCATGGGGGTCGATGCACCTAACACTTCCACCCCTTAGACAATTGTGTGTGATCAATGCATATAGAGCTTTTCAGAGGGTTGCTAAGGAACCCCGAGGGTCAACCGAAAAATGCACCTCGACATACAGAAGTCTTTGCCAAACGGAGGAGGGAAAAACAATGCACCCTGCCCCGATTTTAAACTTAATTCAGTGGGTTATGAAGATGGCGACACTCACGAGGTTGATCAGGAGAAGCAAAAGGGGGAAAAAACGGGTCATTGTGCAGGAAGGGGGAGTTTGCATTTGATTTTGAAATTGCTGAAAGTGGGGTTCTCCTGTTTGTGCAACCGGGTGCAGTTGAGGTCAGAAAGCGAAGGCTTCTGTAGAAGAGAGGCCAGGAACAGAAGAGTAACCATTAATGGGAAGATGCTACCAAATGCATGGAAAAGCCTGGATGTTCATTCGGAGTGTGCAAAGACTTTGGTTGCTTTGCAAAACAGGTCTTAAAGGGCCAGCAGGGTCATCTCCAACCGGGTGCCCTCCAGATGTACTGAACAGCCATTATAGTCATTTCCAGCCATCGGACATTTGGCCAAAGGTGCTGGACTTCCTTCCGGCCATCATTATCCATTTGACTGGAGTGACTGGGAATGGTTGGAGGGTGGCAGGATGGGAGAAGGTGTTTTATTTCATAATTATGCATTGTTTCTGCAGTGTCATAGTTGGGGAATTCTGGGAGTTGAAGTCCACCCCTCTTAAAGTTGCCAAGGTTGAGAAACAGTTATATACACTAAGATTTAAAAACAAAAACATGCTGTGTGGGGATTCTGGGAGTTACAATCCAAGACTATATTTTAGTCTTGATCTAAAAAATGGATTTGACAGGCCACCATGATCCAGGAGCTGAGAGGCAAGCAAGCATCCCAAGATTATGCCCCCCCCCCCCGCAATGGCAAATTAAAAACTGTATTATTGTTGCTAAAGAACAATGGGACCTATTCTACTTTGTTCAGAAAACATCTTACCGCTTGCTCTTTTAATACAATGAGTGACATTTTCTCCTCTTGCCACTTCTATGGCCATCAGGAGGGCGATGGGAAAGTTCAGGAGCAATAAGTAACCAATAAGCGGTATGGATCCGATATGCAGTATCTCAGCCCCCACACGGAGCCCAAGCTGTAATGCAACAAGTTGAAACCACTTATGCTGGATTCTCTTAAGCCAGGATTTCTGGACAGGGGACCTTCTGAGCTTCTTCCTGTGAAAGATTGTCACTTGGCAGTTTAATGCTGTCCAGTGAAAGAGAAAGGAAGTTCTCCACGCCGTAGGAAAGACAAGAAGTTGGGAAGGATTGAGTTGTACTGCAAATATCTCTGAGCAAGTTATCTGTGGAGGATGGAAGGAGGATGACCTTGATGGGGATATGTAGAAGCTGTTACCTAGGCAACACGGGCTGAAACATTCTTTAAGTCCTGAAGGACAAGATAACATTTGGAAGCAGCTGAGTCAGACAGCTCCCTAATTCACTGGAGTATAAGAAGGAGGAGGAGATACCATCAGACCGGCCAGATTCTGTTATTATAGCCAATCTCAAGAAAACGAATTTTCATCTTCCTGTGGAGTTGATTTCCTGGTCTGGTCTACCTAGCGGGACTGACATCTTCACAATAAAATCTGGGCTATCAGTTTAAGACTTCCTCAGGGGCGAAGTTTAGTATTTCGTGTAGACCATTCACCACTTGGGCAAAATATACCACCCACCCACCAAAAGAAAAAAAGAAACGGAAGCTGTATTTCCAAGGACTGATCTTTCTTCATAATCTTCTGGACAGTCCCAGAGTATTTTTCCCTTAAAGCAAACTACTCCAGAGTTACGTTATCCTGCAGTCTACAGTGTAACTGAGAGCCAGTTTGGTCTAGTGGTTAAGGTGCTGGTCTAGAAACCAGGAGACTGAGAGTTCTAGTCCTGCCTCAGGCATGAAAGCCAGCTGGGTGACCTTGGGCCAGTTCCTCCCTCTCAGCCCTAGGAAGGAGCCAATGGCAAACCAGGAGACTGAGAGTTCTAGTCTCGCCTTAGGCATGAAAGCCGGCTGGGTGACCTTGGGCCACTCCCTGTCCCTCAGCCCAACCCACCCAGCAGATAGGAGGAGGAAGGAGTATTTGGTATGTTTGCTGCCTTGAGTTATTTATAAAAATAATAAAGGTGGGATAAAAAAATTAAATAACAATAATAACAACAACAACATATATAATAATAACAACTGCTAATCATTTCCCTTCTGGGCTCTGCCGAAGTCCCCAGGCCAGATTAAGCCAGAGAAAACTCCCTGCGCATCCTGCCTCCCCCAACATCCAACCAGAAGTCTCACCAAGAGGGTCTAATCAACAGCTCTTCCCAGGAACACGGAAGGCTTGGCTTAACCCAGGCCTCTTCTTGCAGGGATTGCAATCCTAAGGTGGCCGTCTAGAACGGAAAGCCATTTTTGAAACCCACTTGCCAAGGTCTTTTGAAACTACGCTAGGTTTAAAAAGGGAAGGAAACCCACTTTACGGAGCTGCCCCTTGACACCAAATATTGGCTTGAAATACATCCCCGCTCCTTTGTATGCCAGATGCCTGGTTTGCAGGACCTCCGTGTTTCGAAGTTCCCTGAAAGTGCAGCATTCAAACTTTGAGCCGGTAAACAAAAAGACTCGAGTGATGGATTAAAAGAGAGCTGAGACAGCTTCCCATCCATTTTTCTTCCCTTTGTCTTCAATCTTGATTTGCCCTGTAGGTTAGTCTTATCATAAAGACAGTATGAATGACTCTCTTTCTGCTTTTCCTCATTAATGCGGCAGAAAATTGATGAGAAACGCTCTTGAACTGCGAGGGGTTTGGGCAAGAATTATTGTCCTTATTTATTTTGGAAGGACTCGTGTGGCGTTCTAAGTAAATATAATGTACAAATTCTCCCCCAAAATAAACACCCCCAAGTAATTGCCTGATATATGAAGCTGACATTTGGGTTTTGTGAGTTGTTCTGATATGTTAAAGTCTAATTTTCTTCCTAGGATGATGCCATTGCAAAAAAGTGCAAGTAAATTAGAACCATCGGATTTATGTGGGGAAGTGAGTAATATGCTCCATTCAAGTAAATCAATATTTATTCTGTGGGTTCTCAAATTAACCCAAATATTCTTGTTGTTGTTTTGTTTTTTGAACAAAATGCAATATATAAAAGATGGTGTTTGTTTGGCAAGAACATGTGTTATGCACAAAAAACCACATTGAGTTGCTTGACCCTAAGACACACTTACAAAGATCTCTCCAAAAGTATTTAGCTGTGCAATTCAGTTGCTTTTCAAATGTGCTTCAGAAAGAGTTCTGCCATTGCAGGATCTCTTCATCAATCGCCAGCTGGGGATGATGGGAGTGATAATCCAACACATCTAGAGAGCTTGGGGTTGAGAAGGCTGGTCTGTGTGAAAGTTGGGGAAGAGGCGGTTCCAGTTTGCATAATTTTATATTGACTAAAATGACGTCTTTCAGCTTCCTCTTCCTATTTTGGAGATAAAACTCTGATTTGGGTTTGCTCTCCTGAAGATCATTATATCACTTCCAGACTTCACCTTAGGGTGATGATGAGGATGAGAATGAGGAGAAATCTCTACCCACCCAACCCCAATGCTTGGTGTGGTTTCTTTATTGAAGACTGGAGAACTGTCCATTAGGGCCAAGAGGCATCTTGTGGAGATGTCCGAGAACATCCACCCAAGGAGACCAAAACAAGAGCAGAATTTGCTGGAGAGAAGATGTTGCACCAACAGCAGTTAGGAACCAAAGCAAAATTTTATAAATACCCAACCCCTTATTTCTTCTAACCAGGAGTGGAAAGCTTCATCTACTATACATGTCGGTCAAATCATCCCTTTGGACACTTCAATTGCTTTGCTCCTGAGGTTCTGGAAGGGAAAAGATCTGTAGTTTGGATGGGGCAAGAGATGACCTGAATGTAGATTTTCAGAAGGAAATGTTTTGAAATCAGTCCTGGTATCGGTCATCACTGTATATGCCAAGAAAGGAAATGTCTTCCTTCTTTGACTCAGCTACTTCTGGTTGATGCTTCCTGATATAAACAAAGAATTGGATCCAGGTTTTGTCATACTTCATGTTAAACTGTTGAAATTAGTGGAACTTAAGTTAGTCTGTGAAGGGGGCGTGGTGGCTCAGCGGGTAAGACGCCAGGCTTGTCGATCGGAAGATCGCAAGTTCGGAGGTTCGAATCCCTAGTCCCGTGTGACGGAGTGAACTCCCGCACTCGCCCCAGCTCTTGCCAACCTAGCAATTCGAAAGCATGCAAATGCAAGTAGATGAATAGGTACCACTTCGGTGGGTAGGTAACAGCGTTCCGCGCGCGTCATGCCGGCCACGTGACCGTGGAAGCGTCTTCAGACAACGCTGGCTCTTCAGCTAACAAACAGAGATGAGCGCCGGCCCCTAGAGTCGGACACAACTGCACAAATGTGCGGGGGGAACCTTTACCTTTTAAGTTAGTCTATTGGAAGTTTAATTCAGTGTGGTGGGTAGGTTGAGACTTGAACCCAACTCCAAGGCTCCTGAAAGATCTTCTTAATCCATTGATTACAAAAGGCTATAAAGGACACCTTTTCACACTCCTCCTCCTCCTCCCCCCAGTATTTATTTGTCTCTTAAAACAAACTAAACTTGATTCCGTTTGAACAGTTTCTTTTTTGAGGGAGAAAAAAAAAATCAGGGATTTTCTGTTATGTATAATTGAGTTTTACCCTTTCAGCGTTAGTGTTGGAGACAGACCAAAAGAAACATCTGACCATTCAAAGTCTTCCACTTAAGGTTAACTCAAGTTTATTATTCATACTCCTGCCCTTGTGCATTAGGCAAAGCATAAATTCTGCATACTAATTACCATTGATGGGGCACCACTTTAATGAATTCTTTTTAATTAAACTGCAACATCGTGGCTTTGCACGGGGTGATCTATATTTCATCCTTAAGCTCTGTTAACCTTCATCTTTGTCTGCAGAGAGCACACATTTGACTTGTTTTAATTCTTTTAAGTAGTAGTAGTAGTAAAGTGTGTGTGTTTTTGTGTTTGTGTAGAAAGAGAGAAGGTGGGGGAGATAAAAAAAAAGAAGGAGAAATTGAGGTCTTCGGAAAATTTCCTTCCCCAATTCGGTGTCCTCCAGATACGTTGGACTACAATTCCTATCACCCCAAACAGGCATACTGGATAGGTTTAAATGATTTAAAAGCCATATACTTTCCAGGGCACCAATTAGGCAGGATGATTTCAACAGAAGGAATTACTCCTGGATTGGTGCCATTAATGATAATTATTTGAAAAGTAGGACATTAATGTACAGAAAACAAACCAATAATAAATAAAAAACATATGGTCTAACATAAAGAGACTTTCTCCATTGTGACGTTGTGGTTCCAGCAAACTCTAAGGGAATAATTACTGTATGCTTTGGTTGCTAACATGCCCTTCTTGTTCTAACCCAGGGGTAGGAAACCTTTTTTCTGCCAAGGGCCATTTGGATATTTATAACCGGGGACTTGGGGTGGGGGGCGGGGTTTCTGGGATTTCCACGGACCGGAAGCCACGGGAGCCAATCACAAGCACTGGGGGGCGGGGTTTGTGGGCGGGAGCCAATCATGTGGAAGGGGCGGGGTTTGTGGGCAGGAGCCCCGCGGGTCTTATACGGCCCGCGGTCCTGACATTGCCCACCCTTGTTCTAACCAGTCATGGTTCAAAACCTCATAACACAGAGATTAAGACCGGTTTAATCAAGTATCTCATTTCCATCTATGGTCATCCTCTAAGGCAGTGTTTCTCAACCTTGGCAACTTGAAGATGAGTGGACTTCAACGCCCAGAATTCCCCAGCCAGCCATGCTGGCTGGGGAATTCTGGGCGTTGAAGTCCACACATCTTCAAGTTGCCAAGGTTGAGAAACATTTAAGGGCTTGCAAACAGCATTTGTTTTTCCCTGCTAGCTATGACTACAAACCTGATGATAAAGAAGATGGACTTTTGATGCAACCAAGCGAAGTTCTTATGATCTTAAATGTCATGTTGGCCACAGTAAGCCTCCCCTCCCCCAAATTTGTCAACTGCTCTTTAAGAAATGGAAGGAAACAAGGAAATTCAGAGCAAAGATTGCCATGTCATGGTTCTCTCTGCAGGGATGGCTACCGGAGCAAGCTGTGTGGAGTTGCTGGTTCATGATGGTCCCAGTCGTTGACGATAAAGGGTTTGGCCGTGGTCACGAAAGAACCTGATCTTTGCTTTTCTTGCATAATTTGCTTGCACGTTTCCTCATTTGGAAATTACAAGAAGGGTTCATGTTAGCGAAGCATAGGTGTGATCTCACAAGCTCCTGGCTGCCTATTGCCTGATTCTCCCAGTTAACTATTCCACACTGTCTGCTTTGATTCTCGGCTGCTTTGATCCCGGTATGATATCAGCTGGTTCTGTGTTTCCATTGCATAAATACTCCAGGGCTGGCCTTAAACAAGCCGCCTGGAGGCTGTTCTCTTGAAGCATATGGTTTTGATACAACACCATCTGGTGCACGCGAGTTTCCCCCGATGGCAGCTGTAGAACAACCTGCCTTCTTTTTGGCAAGACACCAGTTGTGAGCTTTTGTCCTCTCACGCTGACCAGGAATGCTGGCTTGAGCAGCGAAGCTTTAACAGGTGTCAAGTGTAATGCAATGCATGCCATGTGGAGCCAAGTAGAAGAGGGAGAATTTCTTAATGAAATGGGAAGCTTCAAGGTTCCTCTCCTGGTTGCCTCTGCAGGACAAGAGCTGAACACCTTGCAACTGTGCACAATGCCGCTTAGCAGAAGGAACGTAACTGCAGGAACCCAAGAGGACCATCCTGTGGAGAAGGATCAAAGCAGCATGCCGGTTCCCAAGCAAAGAAGGGCTTTGTGATGTCATTTCTATGGCTGAAACTCACATCTTCCTCCTTCCATGGAATGGATGCTGGAGAGAGAAAGTGAGGGGGACCAAGGGTGGGGAAGAAATGCCCCCAGTCAACCACAGGGCTTTAAAAACGGGCACGGGCTGGGGAATTCTGGGAGTTGAAGTCCACACATCTGAAAGTTGCTAAGGTTGAGAAACGCTGCTTTATAGGGTCTGGCCAGGAGCTCCCTTTGGGTTGTTCTCAATAGAGGGGGGGAGGCAACAGGGGGGTCCTGCAAGGTGTGGTCAAAAAGGTCAAGATTGCAGCATTGCACATTAAAAACAGGTGGACTCCAGCCTGTGCTTTCATGGGCAACGTATTTAACATTTTTAATATTAGTTTCATGGTTTATTACTGTTTTCTGGGTTGGGGGGGGGCTGCTGATCAATGTATTAGATATATTTTAAATAAACAAGAGGTCTGACAACTAAGATTCCCAACAGCCTAATCTTAACCTATTTCTCTTCTTGGCCTGTGTCGAGTTGCCCTGAAGCTCACCTCTGCGCTTCAGGATAGATCCTCTTTTCTGCCTCTTGCTGTTGTGTAACTGGCCAATTACTTTATGTTTCCAGGATTATAATATAGGTAATGGATAATAAAAGCCTGGTACAGTCATCAAAATAAGTGTTCGTTAAGTAGATGGCCAGTGTGACACATACTGTTCCTGGAATTTGGTTCATTCATAAAATGACTTATCTGTTGAAAGCAATTGTCAGCTTTCCTTTGTTGCAAGATAATTAAATCGGCCACCCCCTAATTATTTATTTTCTGCAATTTACATAGTGAGTCTGTTTGAAAATCCAATGTACACATATCCTCCTTCCCCAATCTCTCGTTAAAAAAAAAAATTGCATGCAGGAATAAATCTAGACCGAGTCGGAGGGGGAAGGGAAGGATCACAACTTAATTAAGGTTATTGTAGCTGATACAGTAACTCAAGTGGTCAATCATGCCAAAGAGCTGGAAGAAAGAACGAATAGTAAGGTGGGTTTAAAAGAGCTAAACTCAGCAGCAAGGATACCTGAAGTGACTTTGCATTGAACCTATA
This sequence comes from Charina bottae, assembly GCA_023362775.1. NCBI lineage: Eukaryota > Metazoa > Chordata > Lepidosauria > Squamata > Charinaidae > Charina > Charina bottae. The sequence continues at coordinate 22,753,037 of JALMGJ010000010.1, read as the reverse complement.
GTGCTCTGATTTATTGATGGGGCCCCTCTCCGTCTCCTACCTGTTGCAGGTATGATTGAGGAGCTCAACAACAGCTCTGAAAAGTAGTAGCATCCAGAACAACCCAGGATTTTCACCTGGTCCCCTCACTGACCAGCATGGGATCGTCTCTGCCTGGTACTTGTGCAGGGTTCCTTTTGCTGGATTGTGGTTAATTGTCGATTACCTTTTGATTGTTGGTTAACAGACTGAGAACAGGCATTGGAGTCAATAGGATGGACTTAGCCAAGCCTTACTGGCTGTGATGGATTTCCGGTGGTCGATGCATGATGACTAAGCCTCCACCCAGCCCTCTGGATTATCTGGTGGATTTGTTTCCAGCATTGGGTTAAAATGTTAAGGGCAATTTATTTATTTATTTATTTATTATTTAAATTTATATGACCGCCCATCTCCCCCAACCGGGGGAGTCTGAGCGGCTTACAATAAAATCCACAATTAAAATACAAATATGAAATTACAATGATCGATATAAATATAATAAATAAGTGTAAAATCCAATCTGGCTAACTGATCTTAAATATTGGGGAGGACATTATGGTACTAGGCACTCCCAGGAGGAGCTATTGCCTTTCCCATCCCAGGCAAGGTGGCAGAACCAGGTTTTCAAATTTTTCCGGAAGGCCGAGAGCGAGGAAACTCGCCTCAGCTCCGGGGGCAAGATGTTCCAAAGGGCGGGCGCCACCGCAGAGAAGCCCCGCCTCCTGGACCCCGCTAGATGGAATTCCTTTGCTGATGGGGTCCGCAGCATGCCCCCTCTGCATGACCGGGTGGGGCGGGTCGATGTTATGGGGATGAGACGGTCCCTCAGGTAACCTGGACCCATGCCATGTAGGGCTTTAAAGGTGATAAATTTGCCTTCCTGCATAGTTCCCTTATTTGGATATGAGATGAATCCCACTTCATTTTCCCCAGGCCTCCCAAGAACTCATCACTGAAGGAGGAGCAGGGAGCGTAAAAATAAACACCTTGCTTATTTTTCCTAATTAGTTTTTTTAAAATAGCAATGCCCAGAACAAAGCGAAGCCCTTTGCTGTGTTGAAAACAGGTGCCTTCGACGGGCACAAACAGTAGCTTAATACATATTTGATGTCAGCAAATATTTATGGCACTCAAGACCTCTAGAACTGGCGCTGAACACTGCTTCATTTGTCCTCTTATTTATTCTTCTAATTGCCTTGATCTGATACCATCCTTAGTCTGTTATGGAAACACCAAGCGTACCAATATGGCATCTGCCGAACGGGTCCAAAAAGGCAAAACAGTGTCCATAAGTGTACAATCCAAGCCCCGCCTTCTTTTTTACATGTCTTGTGGCTTCCATCTTGACTTTTTTGACCCTCCAGGCAAACAACAGTGATGTGAACACTTTTATCTTCTATCTTTTTCCTACCAGCCTTAACTATTCATTTTTTCACTGGAAAAAAACACCATCTCCAGAGAAAGAGGGACAGTAAAAGGAAAGTTTCCTTTTAATCAAACTCAGTCCCTGGTAACGTATGATGCATTTACATAGAGCAGGGTTTCTCAACCTTGGCAGCTTTAAGGTGTGTGGACTTCAACTCCCAGAATTCCCCAGCTGGCCACAAACCTTAAGAAACACCGATGTAGAGGAAAGAATGCCTTTCTTATGGTTCTTCTTAATCATAGCCTCCTAGAATCTCTAAATGCAGAATCCTGGGTTAATCCTGCAAGCTCGTCGTGGTTTAAATGAAGCATGGTTTAGCGTGATAAACAAGGCTGTTGTCGATTCTGTGTGTGGTGCAGCTAATGTAGAACCCAAATTCACCCTGGAAATCTGTCTTCAGCGAAATCTGAGTGGTGTGAAAGGCATTTTTTTTCCGTTGCACTTTAAGATTTACACGAGTCCCTTCAACAAGTGAAAATGGACAGAGTTTCCCCTCCTTGGTGGCATTGGGATGGTGGTGGAGAACAAAGTTTCCCCCCAATTTTTCCAGTAATGTCTTTTATTTCATAATTGGTACTGGAAGGAAGGATGGTATTTTATATGATAGAATTTTCCACACTGGGAGAATGAAGAAAGCACCTGATTCCACAGCTGATTTTGGAGTTTTCCTTAATATTTCTCTTGGACCTACAACCCCAACTGGGAGATCGTAAATAAAGCTGAATGTAGTTAAGGCCAGGTTTTACCCGCTGATGCCTCTTATCTGATTCACAACCCCCTTCAGCATTTCTTTAAAGCCCTACATGGCATAGGACCAGGGTACCTGAGGGACCGTCTCGTCCCGATAACGTCGGCCCGCCCCACCCGTGCATGCAGAGAGGGCATGCTTCGGACCCCCTCAACAGAATTCCATCTAGCGGGGTCCAGGAGGCTTGCCTTCTCTGCGATAGCGCCCGCCTTGTGGAATATCCTGCCCCCGGAGGTGAGACTGGCCCCTCCCTCCTGGCCTTTCCGAAGGCCCTTAAGACCTGGCTCTGCCACCTGGCCTGGGACGGCGGAGGCGGCAGTGCCTCCTGGGGTTGGCTGGCCCCGTAGTAATACGATCCATCCTACGGTCCCCCCATCTTGGATTTTATGTAATTTATTATTAGATGTATTTTAGATATTGTTTCTGTATTTTTTAAACTTCAATTGTTGTAACCCGCCCAGAGTCCCTTGCAAGGGAGATGGGCGGGGAATAAATTGAAATAATAATAATAAAATTTCCTAACCAATTTTCAGAGGCCCCTCAGCCCCCTCTCCCCTCCAATACATTTCAGAAGATTTTCTGCCCAAGAGATATAACCACATTTTGGGCAGAAAACGAGAAACGTGCAATGAGCGTGCAACGTACAAGAGCAGTGAGCCGGAAGCAAAAACGAAGTGAAAGAAGAGATGACTTGTGAAAGGGTCCCAAGACAAGGTGAATTTAGGATGAGAGATTAGCGCTGGGTATGTGCTCTTAATTTCACCAGAGTGCAAAATGAAGCCACCGGTGGCTTGCAGGTGATGCAAGCTTCTGCTTAAAAAAAAAAAGTCACGTACTGTCCCTTCTGTTTGTAAGGCCTGAGCAGGAAAGCTTCGTTGAAGGGGGTAGCTTGATGTCCACCAGTTACTTTGCAGGTCAGCTTCTATCAGCCTCAGGGTCAGTGGGGAGAATTGGGGAGGTGGTCCTTCAGAACATCTGGAGGCCACTGAACTGCCTGTCTTGGGAAGGGGCATGCGGATGTCCCTCCAATTATGCGTAGTGCATAAAAAGTGGCAGAGCTTCCATTGCCCCATCATGGCCACCATCTTGACTTTTTTGACTACACCCTGCAAAGATCCAAACCGAAGGACAGTCCAGTCCGACGTCATACAATGAAGATCTCCTCCACTTGGGCTGCAAAGCTACCTATGATAGCAGCCCGGATTTACATTTGGCACCTGTCTTTCTTACCCCTTCGTGGCAGTTCAGATCTTTGCATTGAAGCTCTAATCTAACCTAATTTCCTATCTCCCCATTTAATGCAGACACTTGCCTACCTGTAACAGGTGTGTATAGCTCTCTCTATGGCTTCATAAATACTATTTTTTGGGGGGGACTTTCTGACCAAGCATCTTTCAACAGTTAGAGATAATAAGAGTCCCTCCTTGAGGGGGAGATGGGCGGTTATAGAAATTCAACAAACAAACAAACAAACAAACAAATAGGGGAGGCAAAATAAAGGGACATGGGAGGGAAAACAGGGGATTGTGTAAATAACATGGTGTGCCCCTAAACATGATCTTTGGAATTGTCTGTAGCTTGAATCGTGTCAACTGGATTTCTATTTTCTCAGTGGAAACGTTTCGCTCCTTATCCAAGGAGCTTCTTCAGTCTGAGCAAAGTTAGTAAGGGAATCCTAAATATGTTTCTAGGTAGCTGTGTGAAACATATTTAGGATTCCCTTACTAACTTTGCTCAGACTGAAGAAGCTCCTTGGATAAGGAGCGAAACGTTTCCACTGAGAAAATAGAAATCCAGTTGACATGATTCAAGCTACAGACAATTCCACCTGGATGACTGAGAACCTTCATAGACATGATCTTTGGAAGCAGTGTTCAACTCATGGGGGAATGGTGCCTTCCCTACCACATTGTTCCTTCATGCAAATACCTTTCAGTGGCCAGTGGCCAGTGGTGGAGGCGTTGTTGTTCTTCAGTCATTAAGTTGTGTCCGACTGTTCGTGACTCCATGGACCATAGCACGCCAGGCCTTCCTGTCCTCCACTGTCTCCCAGCAAAGAAATTGGGTGGCCTCACTAGGACATTATGAAAACATTCCTTCTCCCCATCCAGATGTGGATAAAGTTTGCACTCCAATGTGTTCAAACAACTGTTAAGGTTCTAGTGTTTGAGTTTATTTCATGAAAAAGATCCGCCTCCTGAATTTCTACTATTTGTCACCCCTCGATCGTGGTTTTGACAAAGTGACGACTTTGGAGCTGACTATAAATCAACAAAAATAAATAATAAGCGTCAACATAACTGAGAGGAGCTGGGTTGTTGGTTTTTCTATACACGCAAGTCATGAGAAATGGCCCCTCAAAATTGGCAATAACAATAAAATGCTTTTTACACATACAGACTAGGTGAGCCTTATTTCCGAGTAAAAAATCAGGAGTCCCTTTTTCAGACTGACACATTTTATTAAAAGGAGGAAGATTTTGTAGGCTGCAGTTCCCATCACTGAATGCACCAGGAAAGAGTACAAAGGCTTATTTTTGACTGGGTGCTGTGAAGAGGGTTGGAATTTCTCTTCCTGCCTGCAAGAAAGGCACCTCCACACAAACATATTCCTATAACTTCTCTCTCCAAAACATTGAAGTCTTCCGTGGTTCCAATACGTTGCAAAATCCATCCTGAAGGGCTTGGAAATCGTTTTTTTCTACCCACGAAAAGCAGCTGAATTAAATAGCAGAATGAACCCACGGATCCTGGATCCTTCGCTGTCTCCCCCAAGTGCCAATTCTGAAATCAGGGTAAGATGCTAATTCATTTAAATGTAATTGTTTAAGCTAAAACCAGATGACTGAGAAGCCAAATTGATTGACCCAGAACTTTTGGGAGGGGGCCTTTATGAACCGTAGGGGGCCACTTTAAATTTTAAACTTAGCTAACGTTCATTAACTGAAATAATCAATAAGCTTGTTCCACGGATATTTAATAATTTCTGCCACTTTAATATCTGGAGGGAGGCTGGAAAGGGGTCCCTGTCCTTTGGTTTCCAACTCTGGGCTTGCCCAGAACATTGGGGTTGTGTGGTGTGTGTGTGTGTGTGTGTGTTGGTAGTGGTAATGTGACCCCCCCATGCCACACTTGGAGGGAGGCCACGTGCAAAATATACTTTACTATTTGAAATGAACAGACACATGGTTCTTTTTTCCACAAGGGAAGAATTCCAATCAAAATGCAACCCCACCATTTAATCAGAATAGCGGGTGTCCACAAATGTTCTCATTTACGGGGCTTGAACCGACAAAAAAAACGAAATAAAGGATAAAAACTCGCAGAGACGTAAAACGCAAGGGGGGGGGGGAAAGGACAGAAACCAACTTTTTGCCCTCCTCGCCCCCTGGAAGCTTTAAAAAGTTTTGGATCTGCCCCCTGATAATTCTTGGCCGTGGAAACCGTGTCGAAAGAAAACTTTTGGGGAGCGTTGTTTGCCTGTTGGAGCAAAAATAAGGAAGACCCTAAAGTGCCCCTTGTTTTGAGAAAGGGAGAAAGAGGGGAGAGTTTATTGAAGTTTGGCCGAAGCAGCCTGGCCTAGAGGTCCGCTTTTCCTCCCGGGCCCCCTCCCTCTTATATTTTAATTTTCCTTCTTTCAAGATCTCTCTCCCTCCCTCCCCCCCTCCTCTCCCCTCCCCCTGCTCTTGGCTTCCCAAACAAGATGCCAACACAATTTGCCCTGCCGTGCAAACAGACAACTCCCTCCCCCCCCCTTCTAAAAGGAAAGGCAAAGAGAAGGGCTGAGGGGGGGGGGGGAGGGATGGAGAGAAGGCGGGGGAGAGAGGAGAAAGTGCATTGAAATTCCAAGGGGACTTTGAGGTGGTTTCCTAGTCTCTGAGTCAGAAATGTATTTGTGAAAATGCCAGCTTTTTGTCTCCGGGAGGGGGAGGCGGGAAAGAGGGGGCTGCGTCGACATCGGTGGCCCGGCCTGGGTGCCCCCTTCGCTGCCTTTTTTCCATTCACGTGAATGAAGTGTCCTGAGACCCGGGTTTTGATCTAGTCAATTGGAGAAAGTGACAAGGTTCTAATATATTTGTTTAATGCTCTTCAATGGTGGGGGGTGGCGGCTTTCACACTTTTTGCAAATGAAGCCCTGAGTGGAGAGAGAAATGGCGGGGGGGGGGGGGGAAGAGGCAGAGAGAAAGAAAGCATTTGATGGTTCTCTCTCCCCCCCCTCCCCCCCCCCCCCTTTCTTCACTTTCAGTCTGGCCCAGACAAGCATACGCGGCTTGGTTTGTAGCGATGTTGGAAAGGAGGGGGGGATTTATTTTTTTACCCTCTTTTTCCTCTTCCCCCTCCTTTTCCAGTTTTCCAGGAGACCTGAAAAGCGGGCGGGTGGGGGGTAAAGAAACAGCTGTGGACTTATTGTCAGTTGCTAGAGTGGGGCTGGAAAGCCACCGTCCTCCCCCCGGCAGGCGGTCCAAAGCCGCCTTTCTACAGGCTGTAATTGAAACATATTAATTAGATAATTTGTTGTTAGTTTAAAAGAAACAAATACAGCCCCGGTCTTGGTTTCCCAGCCTGGCGTTTCTTCTCACCCCCCCCCCCAACCCACCACCACACGCGCGCCTTCACACACAAGACTCTCTTCCAAGGCGCCTTAGGGGTGCGTGGAGTTTGGGTGCGTTTTCTCTTCTTTCTTTCTTTCAAGTATTCTGAAAGTTCTGGGGCTCCTTTGAAACAGCGCGAGGGCTTTTTCCAACAGATGGAAGGTTTCCTTTATTAAAGGGTATTTTAATTCCTGCGTTTGTTTATTTATTTATGGCTGCGGAAGAAGGTCGGCCGGTCGGTTTCTCCCACGACTTTTTTTTTTGCTAATTGTACTCCGAGGGTGGTTTTTTTTTTTTTTTTAAAAGGGTGAGATAAAATCAGCCTCTTTTCCACTTGGGTAGGTGGGACCCGCCCGGCGGTTTGCGGTTTTATCGAAATGCTTCGGCGCAAGCGGGTGCGCGGAGGCTTCGGCAGAGCTGCGCGCCTCCGGGCAGACCTTGCGAGGAAGTTTCTGCAAGAAAATTTCTGAAATAACTGCCATTCTCGAAGGAACCGAATCCGGAGTCTTCCAGCAAGGGAGCGAATGCCGGGAGCGCCGAGTTGTGGAGGGGAACAGCCGCCGCGCCAGCTCGGAGAGGGCCGCTTTGCGGCGACGCCGGGTCAAGTGCGGCGGAGTTCCGCAGGCTAACGCGCACATTTTTGTCGAGGCAGGAGGAGGAGAGCTCGCCCGCCACCCCTTTGCGAGGGACTTCCAGCGCAATCCAGGGAACCAACCGCGAAGACGGAGTTTACACCGCCTGAAGGCCGGCCTAAAAGCGCACCTGTTCGGAGGCTGGTCCCGAGCCCACAAGTTAAGGGGTCGCTCGCGCTCTCATCTGTTTACTCTAGAGTAAGCCCGCTGTGCCCCCGTTTTGGAAGGCTCCGCCACCTTATCCCGAAGGAAATGCGGGCCAAGGTGGGAAACGGAGTCGGAGAAAGAGGAAAAAAAGCAGCCCACCGCCGGTCAAGCTAACGCGACTCCCGCCCCCCCCCCCCGGGCCCTCTTCCTGTCTGCCTGGGAGTGGCGGCCTGCCAGCTCCGCTCCCTGTTTACTTTAAAGCCCCCCCCCGGGCTTAGGGGGCGCTTCCTCCCGCCAAGCGTGGCGAGGCTGCAACCTTCCGACCCTGCGATTTGGCCCGCCTTCGCTCCGGGCCTACTTACGAGTAAGCTGAGGCTGGGCTGAAACTAAAAGCAAGCGAATTCCGTTTGGGGTCGGCTGAATTCCGGACTGGGGCCTTTGGCTTCCTGGGGTTTCCTTTCGGGAGGGGGTTTATCCGCTAGATTAACTCTGGGGAGGCGGGGAGGCCCGCGCCTTTGCCCGCTCCTTCTCTTTTGCTTTCTTTTTCTTCTTCCCTCCCCACCGCCCTGGATCCCGCGAGGTGCCGCGAAGGCTACCCCTCGCCTGATCGGGGCGATCTAATTGTGGGCTGGTCTTGATGAATGGGGCGACTTGCCCCCCCCCCCGGTCTTTAGCAGCCTGGTGCATTTTAATCAATCCAACGGTGCGTTGTATTTACACACACAGCCCTCTTCCTTCTGGGGGTGGCAGGCGCTTTGGAGCCTGGGTTTCTGGCCCGCCCCGCTGGAAGGCTTGCGAGCCTCGCTGGGCCAGAAGCAGCTACAAAACAAAACACTGATTTTCACATGTAAGCAGGTCGCGAGGAGGGGGGGGGGCGCGGGCGGGGGACGTTTCCAAGGCGGCGCTTGGAGTCCGGCGCAAAGTCGCTTTTAAAGGGCAGTCCTGAATTCCTCTGCAGAGGACGCCTCAGCACGCACCCTGCGGCTTACTTCCGAGTAAACAGGCGGGGGCTTCCGTCTCGAAGCTATCACCCATTGCTTCCGCCCAGATCCACAGCCGAAAGGGGGATCCTTTGGTTAAGGCATTAGGATTCTTTTTCGCGTCCTAGCCAAGCTCTTAAGAGTCATGGAAGTCTCCGCGTCTGTTGTTGTTGTTGTTGTTGTTGTTGTTGTTATTATTATTATTATTATTTGTATTACCTTTTGCATCGCTGCGATGAAAAGTAGCCACAGCAACTTCCTGTCAAAGCGCAGGCTGGGCAATATTTCTCCGAGGGGAACCGTAACGCAAACTTCAACGTGGGCAAACTTCTGAGTAGCTGCGCAGGATCCAGCTCTAGCTGCATTTCAGCCGGAGGAGCGCCGGCGCCGCCGCCGCCGAAGGAAATGCGCGCTGAACTGGAGCGTCCGGCAGGAACCCCTGTTCCCCGCGGCGGATGCTGCCGTCCTGCTGAACTCCTGCCTTCCGAAGGGCGGACGCCTGGGGGATTTAAGGGGCAGGGGTGGTGGTCAAACGGGGCCCAATCCAACAACATCAAAATAAAATTCTCCGCACGTCTAATTCTCCGCGCCGAAATTCAGGAAACGGTTTCTCCTGTTCAGGCGGTTCTTTGGATTTCTAGGTAACAAGCGATCTGGAACGTCGGCCTGTTTTACTCAGAAGCCGGCTCCTTTCTCTGGGGCGACGCAGCCCAACTTCCCGGACGTTCTACCGAATGGCGCCTAAACCTTCTCGAATTTGGTTAATCCCGCTTTAGCCCGCGCGCCCTTTCCCAAATTTGCTAGGACGCGGGCGAGGAAGCAAGATAACTCCATTCTCCCCTCTCAGGAAGCTGTTGCGGAGCACACTAATTAGACAAGAAATCCAAAAGTACAACTCACATTCTTAGATACTCTTGGGGCTGTTTTTCTTGTTTTCCCCAGAGAAGAGCCCCCCTCCCGTTCGTTTAGGCCCTCTTCCTACGGAAATAATTTATGCAAAGCGAATCTGCAGGAACTCACTTTTCTGCTCAAAAAGACGACCGAAAAAAAAAAGCCTATTCCGGCTTTACATATTTTAATGAGAAAATATTATTTGGACGGCTAGTTTCATAATTTAAACGTAGACATTTTGAGAGGGAAAACAAAAACAAAACGAAACCAACAACAATCCAAACACCGTAATAAAAACAACAGCAACAATAATAATAATAAAAAAATCAAACGTTTGCCCGAAAACACGCATGCTGAAGATATTCACATTCATATTTTAAATATCATGCTCGTCCTGTACAATAACAAACCATCCAAATGGGAAAGAAAACGATCGGGCCCGACCCATCAGGAAGTCCCCACCCCTCGGAACCAACCCAAAGCGCTTTTTTCTCTGGATCCTGCGCCTCTGGATGCGCTCCCTTCCAACTCCCCTCAGGATCCGGCCCCGCGTTTCTTTCACAGCTTCGGAGCAGCGCCTCCCTATCGGGGCGGGGGGGGGGGTGCGCTCGATCAGTTCACAAAACAGGCGGGTGCCTGCACACTACCTACGGCGAGAAAGGGAGGGGCGCGGGAAAAAAGTGCATTTGACACACCTGCAGTCATCCTGATTCACAGACATGGACAAATTTCCCTCTCCCGGTCCGTCTGCAAAAATTCCAGGAGAAAAGGGAGATTCTCAATTTGGCTGGGTAGATTTGGGGGGCCTCCGCACCGACCTTCCTCCCGGGGAAACGAAAGCTGGAGCCCGTTTCTTTTCCTCCGCCCTCTCCCGAACAGAGGGAAATGCCCGCAGAGCCAAAACTGGGCTACCAACAACTCAGAGGGTCGCGTTCTCCTCGCTCTCACCACGTAGAAATTCAACTTTAAGCGTTACAAGAGTGAAAGGGTTTAAACACATGGACGCGCGCGCGCGCGCACACACACACACACACACACGGACCGGGGAATCGTCGTGCCGCGCTGACAACGCTTCGTCCGCATGTGGGACCGTTCCAGTCAAAGTTTAGCGCTTCAACCGGAGCGAAGCAACGCCCCCTCCCCATCTTTACACGGAAGTAAGCCAAACTTGTGTTCAGAGGCCATTCCCAGCTAGACCAAAGTCAGCCGCCCGATTCGAACGCGCGTTTCCTCGCAAGTCAACCCCAACGGCGGGAGGCATTGACTTCCGAGTAAGCGTCCCCGGGCGACTGACCAGGAGGGAAACCCGGCCGAGCCCCGAGCCCCAGATCCAGCGGGCGGACTCTCCTCTCCCACAGTAGAGGGTTTCTAGCGCCGGTCGCTTTGGGGAGCTCGCCTGCCCGCGGCTCCGGGCGCGAATCCTCTTCCGCGTGGTTTTCCCCCGCGTTTCCCCGGCCGCCAATGCTGTCGCGCGACGTGGAGGAGGCGGAGGCGGAGGCGGAGGCGGCATCTGAAAAGGCGAAAGGGAAGCGTGGCGCGGGAGCGACCGGCGGATCTGCGAACGGACAAATCAGCCGGAGGGGAGGCAAAGCGACCGCTCCAGCCGCGCTGCCCGCGTGCGCGGCGGTGCGCTGCGCCCGTCCGAAAAGGCTGCTTCGGGGAGACGCCCTTGGAACCCGCCGGGTCCGCGGAGGAAGGGCGCCGGGCCGCTGCGAGTCCCTCGCCTCTGGAGCAGGCGCCGGCCGGCCCGGGCTGGCTCCAAGGCCCAACCGGCCCGCGGACCTCCGGAAGGCGACGCTGCCGGGGCGGGTGGGCGGGCGCGGCGCGTGGTGGTCCCTCCGGAGGCCGGCCGGCCGCTCGCGGCGCTGCTGGATCCTGGGCGGAGGGCGGCGCCGGCCGGTGTCAGTGGACGGCCACCACGGCGTGCAGGGCGGAGGGCGGCCCGGTGAGCGTCTCGCTGGGGGTGGCGGGGCTGCCCTGGCTGGGCGCCGTCTGCGTGGAGGGCGGGCTGAGCGAGGGCGGCGAGTTGGGCAGCAGCGCGGGCAGGGCCGGCACGGCGGCGGCGGCGGCCGGCGTGGCCTTGATGGGCACCGGGATGGCCGGCAGCGTCTGCCCGCCGTGGCACAGCGGCTTCAGCGGCATCCCGTAGGCGGCGGCGGCGGCGGCGGCGGCCGCGTAGTCCCCGCCGGCCACGGCGATGGGGGCGGCCGGGTCCAGCACGCCGGCGGAGCCGTAGACGTGGGGCCAGGCGGGGGGCAGCTGGTTGGGGAGCGGGTAGGCGGCCGGGCCGGGCGGCATGGCGGAGAAGGGCAGCGCCGCCCCCCCGCCGCCGCCGCCCCCGCCCGGCCCGGGCATCTTGTACTCGCGGGCGATGATGTTCTCGATGGCGAAGGGGTGCTTGAAGCCGGAGGGCGGCGGGACGGGCAGCCCGTAGGGTCCCAGCGGCGCGGAGGAGGCGGCGGCGGCGGCGGCCAGGGCGCCCAGGCGCAGCTTGGCCTGGGCCTGCAGGTAGTGGGCGGCCTCGGGGGGCGGCTTGGAGGGCGCCAGCGGGTCGGCCTTCAGCACCTTGAAGCGCTTGCGGCGCCGCAGGAAGCTGCCGTTCTCGAACATGTCCCCGCAGCTGGGGTGCAGCGCCCAGAAGCTGCCCTTGCCCGGCTGGTCGGGCCGGCGCGGGATCTTGATGAAGCAGTCGTTGAAGGAGAGGTTGTGGCGCAGCGAGTTCTGCCAGCGCTGCGTGTTCTCCCGGTAGTAGGGGAAGCGCTCCATGATGAACTTGTAGATCTCGCTCAGCGGCAGCATCTTCTCGGCCGAGCTCTGGATCGCCATGGCCGTCAGCGAGATGTACGAGTAGGGCGGCTTCTGGTCGCTGTACGTGTTGCGGCCCGGACGGGGCATGGTGGCGTTGCCGGCCGGGATCTGCAGCGCAGGGAGGCGGAATTAGCGGGCTGCGCGAGGGCGGGCGGGCGGGGGGGGGGGGGGGAGCGTCCTGGCCGGGCTCCGCGGTGCGCCCCCCTTGGGCAAAGTTGGCTCACTAGGGGGGGATGCTGGCAACTTCCCTCCTCGGGCTCAGCGCGGCAGGTTTGGGGAGGGGGAGGGAGCGGACTCTCGGCGGGAGGGGCGAGGAAAGCAGAGGCCGACCTCCAGCCCGCCTGAGCGGCTGGCAGCCCCGGGACCACCCCTGCGGGACGGCACCCCGCGCCTCCGGGTCCTCCCCTTTCCCTGCCGCCCGCCCCTCTCAGCGCCGAAGGAGAAGCACCTCCAGCGGGGCGGCGCTCTTCTCCGGCTGGCCGAGAGCGCAGCCGAGCCGCAGTAGCCGGGCGCTCGGCGCAACCCGCCTGCCCGCTCGCTCGCGCTCCCTTCCGTTTTATTCGCTCCCCCATCCCTCCCCTCCCCTCCCCTCCGCGGGCTCCCGACGGCTTCCCGGCGCTCGCAATTTGTAACGATTTGCCCCTCCCCGTGAGCAGGTCCCGCACCAACCGCAGCGAGCGGGGGGGGGGGGGCACCGTTCCGACTGACCTCCCCCCACGGAGCCCGCGAAGGGGAAAGACAACCGGCCCCGCCGCCGTGCAGCTCGCCCCCCGCCCGCCCTCCCCGGCACTCACTTCACAGGGGCCGCGAGCGAGCGGTGGCAGCCACCGAATGGCGCCTGGAGCCTGCCTGGCCGCGCTCCGTCCTTCCCGCCGGCCGGGCCGGGGGGCTCTCGGCGGCCAGGGCGCCCGGCTTCCCTGGCCGGAACAGTCCCGGGCGTGTGGGGCAGGGAGAGCCGGGAGCTCCTCGCTGCCTCTCCGCGGCTAAGCAGTCCTGGCCGTGCCCAGCGCTGCCGCGGCCGCCGCCTCCTCCCGCGCCTGCCGCCTGCCGACCGTCTGAGCTGGGCAGGCGGGGGCTGGCGCAGAAAAGGCCCCCGTCGAGGCGCCGCGTTAATGGGCCACTTTCTCCGCTCTGCGATGACACCCGCCTGGGAGGGGGGAAGGGGCGGGGCGCCAGGGCCGGCGCGGAGGGGGTCGCTGCTTGCAGCCGCGCCGCTCCCCCCGGCGCCCGGGGGGCCAATGGGAAGCGTTTCTGCGCCGGCGGAGGGGGAAGCGGCCAGCCTCGCGCCCTGGAAGAGCTCCGGCGCGCCCGGCTTTTGCGCCAGCGGAGCTCTGCCTCCGCTCTCGGTCCGGGCTCCCGAGTCCGCCTAGGACGGAGCCGCTGCCCCGCGAGGTGGGCGGGGGCTGTGCTGGTGGCGCAAAAGCTGCCCGGCGTAATCTGCTTGGCCTCGAGTTATTGGTGGGAGGGGCGCCCCGGCCTGGCCGAGCTGCCCGACCCGCTCGCCTCCCGCTGAAGAGGCTCGCTTGGGCCAGATCCCCCCGGGCCGGATCTCGCCCTTCCCAAGGAAGCGCGGGGCAGCGGGAGTATCTGGCCCGCCCCGCTGCTTCGGGATCCCGATTGCGGCCCAAGACCCGCTGGGGTGGGAAGAAGGGTTGCGCCTTCCAGGACGCGGGGAAGGAAGTTCAGCCTCCAGCGAGCCCCGCTTTGCTTCAGGATGGGAGGAAGGGGGCGCGCGGAGGGCCGGCCGGAGGAAGCCGTTCCTCGGGAGCGCGCAGGGAGGAAGCCCCGGGAATCGCTTTCCTGCCCGTTGCGGCGGCCTTGCTCTCCCCCGCCCCCATTTTTCTTCTTCCAGGAGCGGGGGTGGGGGTGGGGGTGGGGAGGGCAAGAAGACCGCCGGGACCGAGGCATTGATTTTTGGGTCTTTCGCTTAAAAACGAAACCAGCCCCCTTCCCAAGAGAGTCAGAGGCGGTGGGCTCGAGGTGGGCAGAGAAAGGAGCATTTCCTACGACTGGGCTTGCTGCGGAAAAGATGTCAACTTCGCAGCTTGGCGGGAAAGCGCCGGTGAACGGACGCGCCGAGACCCAGCCGGCGCCGCGTTTGAACCGGCCTTCGCTCCGCCAGATCTCCTTTCCCGCCGTCCCTTCGGGCACGTGGGCAGGACCCGCCACGGGGAGGGTCCGCGAGCCCAGCGGCTGGCAGCTGGAAGGGGACGGGAGCGGAACCCGGCTCCGCCGATTCTCTCGGAAGCGGGATGCCAGTCTCTCCCGACCGATCCATTCGCACGTTCCGCCGAGCTGCCTCGATTTCCGTCGCTCTTCCGCGCCTTCAGGGAGGCCTGACGGGCAGTAAAGCCGCTATTCCAGGCGGGCGTAGACACCAGAGGTGAGCCAGCCCGCGTCCCTAGAGACAGGCTCATCGCCGGGCGGGGGCCTCTCGGGGGCTCAGCCGGGGATGAATAGCTAAGGCGGGCCCGGCGGGTTGGGGTCGTTCACAGGAGGCGCCATCCGATCCTGGTACTGAAGGGACGCCGTCGCTGGGTTCGCACCTCGCGCTAAGTCACAATCCCTATCGCTAGGTTCACACGAGGCATTGACCCGAAAGCAAGCAAACCACGTTCCGGCTTAGCGGGACGTGTGAACAGAGCCGGTGAATCGTTCGCCTTCAAACGTCTCTCCCCAAGAACTTCTGGGGCTTTCGCTAAGGTCCTGGTCCACATGAAGGGAGGAGGGCGGGGGGAGGCTCATGAAATGTAAATCTGCGCGCCGCACCTCAGCTCTCCTGTCTAAGCCTTTGCTACGGGGATTGGGCCCCTGGCTCAAAGTAAGCCCAAAGAAAGGCTTCAGAGGGGGAGAGCTGCCCGCGGCGGGGAGGGAAAGGCGAAGGACCCCTCCCCCCCGCTTTGAATGCCACCACAGCCCCGATCCCTTTTGCAGCCACACGCTTCTCTTTTCTTCCTTCCCAGCTAAACGTCCACCAAAGACTGATACAGCCAGGTACTGTACACGCGTCTAAAGGAGGGGCGTTCCTACGGCTCCTTTATCCCACCAAGAAGCTTTGTCAGGCAGGCTGGTGGCCCTTTTCATCTGGGCTGGAAACACGAGCGTCTGAATGGAAAGAGAGGGCAGCGCTCCCCTCTGTGGCCCCCAGGGGCCCAAGGCGACCTTGGGAAGAGAGGAGCGGGAGGGAGGGAGAACTGGGGGTCTCCAACACTGGTCTCCCCCAGTGGGCCCAGGTGAGGATTGGGTGGGCTTCTTGGTGGTGCGCTTTCCAGGGACGGTCGAAGGTTAACTGAGCAACACTTCGTGCCTTCTCCCGAAATGGTCTCGTGGAACTGCGCGCCACTTTAGTCGCGGGGATCTGCACACAAATGCCCTCTCCCGCACCAAGGAGAGAGGGTGGGGGGTCCTGGAGCCGCGGGTACAAGTTCTCCCTCATCTGTGGAAGCTGATGGGGAGATTTGGGACCGGTCGCTCAATCTCAGGCCGTTAACCTCACAGGGCTGTTGTTTGGGGGAACAATGCAGGCGGGTGGGGGGGGGGGGAGGAATTGCATACCCCCGGCGTGAGCTCCTTTGGAAAAACGGAGACGCATGCCAGGAATCCACCACCACCGGATTGAAATAGTGCCTTGCTGGGGCGCGGGGCAGCTGCCTTTCTAAACTCCCCAGCCCAGACCGAGACAAGACGCCCGGAGAGTAAAAAAAACTCGCCCGCGGAAACTCGCGGGGCGTAGCGGCTCTTTGGAAAAGCATTAACAGGAGCCCCGATTCTGCTTCTGAACAACCGCGGCGTTTTTTCGTTCTGCTCCCAGTAAACCCGGTGTCTTGCGGATGGAAGGCAAGAAAGAAAATTGGGCACAAATAGGCGGGTTATTCCTCGGGAACTCCCCCCTCCCTTTCTTTTAACAATCGCCCACACACACATCCACACACTCCATTAACCACATTTTCGTTGCTGGTCAATAACTCACCGAAACGTAACTTAAACACGACGAATTTAGGAGATTAAACAATTTCATTAATATTGAAATGGCGGCGGAGCCGAAGTGAGGCCGCTTGAGATGCAAACGCACGTTTTTCAATATTAACAGAAGTACTTGAAGAGGAGAATAATGTCACCTTCTTAATTCAGCAAAAATAAAGCGCGCGGGGAGGGGAGGAGCGGGGGTCCGGCGGGCGGGGGGCGCGGCTGCGGAAAGCGCGCTGCTTCGGTGCAGCGGATGGAGTGGACGCGTGCGCATGTGCCTGGGTGCGCACAGTTGCAACTCTGTTCCCCGGTGGGATAAAGGCGGGGGTGGGAAGAGATGCTGAACCCACCCCTCCCCCCAAAGTGAAACAGTGGCTCCCTCCGTAAACTCTTGCGAGTAATCCTTGGTTGTTGTTAAAGATGCTAATCAGTTCTTGCCACCGTAGGGATGCCCTGAATAGAATGGGATTTACTTCCGAGTAAACATGCACTGGTTGGCACGGGAGGGTATTCTTGAAACTCCGGGTGAAGGCCTTAAATTGGCCGAGCCCCCCTCTCGTCTGCTACCCCGCCCTTGAAAAGCCCTTTCACACATCTTTGCCCCCACCCCATTCACCCACGCAACAGACTGGGCTAGAAAAGAGCTATCTAGCGGAGTGATAACTTGCTCGAGCCCCCAGGAGCAAAGGCAGTCTACCTTCGAGGGGCTGGGAACCAGAAAAAGAAACACCCACCACTTTCAGGGGTCTCGTAACTATGAGCCCCTAAGCCTGGGGGAAGTAAATTCGTTGGGCCTGGATAATCCTGGGGCGCCGGGAAGGCCGGAAGGAAAACAAGATTTATTTTCCCAGCCCTCAACTGATAACTTTCTGTCCCCACCCACGAAACAAAACCGAGCCTTTTTCTCTTTCCGAGAATAAAAACCGAGCGCTTCCTTTTCGCTCCCATGCCGCCAACATCCCGGACTATCAGCCGCACAAGCGCCACGTGCGGATGGGCGTAGGTTCCTGGGAAAACAAGAACGCGAGATTTTTAAGCTTCCAAATTTTGTTTGGCAGGTCGGACGTAGCAGCCTGGGGTCCGGCTCAAAACGTCCCGGTTCCTCCTTCGGCGGTGAATCGGGACTCAAGAGCCCCCCCGTCCCCAAAGCGCTTCCGGAGCTGGCCTTTCGGCCTTTCCAGCGCCTCGCTCAACCGAAGAGGCGCCGCCCCGTTGCCGGGAGCGCCCAAGCCCCGGGCTGGGCTTCCTCGGGAACAAGGGAGCCTCCTGGCAGCCCGCTAGTTGGGAAGGAAATCCAAGCCCGCGGGGCCTCCGGGGGAGTAGATCCGCGTGGCCGGAGGAGCGCGCCCTGAGGCTGGGGAACCATGCGGTCCTCGCACCCCCAGGCCGCCCTCGCCGGGAACAGGGGCCTCCGCCGAGGCTCCTTTCTGGGCAGGACCCGCATCCCAGCGGGGCCCTTTCCTAAGCGCGGGTCGGGAGCCTGGGCGGGAAGGCTGCAATCTCGCGGAATCCGCGGGTCACCCCAAGAAGCGCCCATCGGGGCGCCTGAAATTCAACGTCGAGCCTACACGCCCGGAGCCGCGCTACAATCGGCCTAATTTCCCCCCCCCCCGCTCGAAATCTCCTCTCCCCTTTCGAGACCGGGGCGCCGGGCATTTGACCGGGGGCCGCTCTCCAGGTCTGCTCAGACAACAAGCCAATAGGTCACGGAGAAGCTGGCTGGTTCTGACCAGGCCTATTTTTCTGGGGCCAGAAAACGCCACAGAAATCCGGCTGTTCTGGCTATTGTGGGAAGCCAGCAAACGGTTCCCTCCGTAGGCAGGGGAAGTGTGTCTTGTGAACGCAGTTATTCTGCGGGCAAACGGGACAGACTCGGGGGAGGGGGGCTTATTCAAATCAGACGTTGGGAAAACTGTATCCAAATCCGCCGAAGTCAATTATATCCCGCGGAACTCCATCAAGCTGAGGAGGCCTCGCTTGCTCTAAGCCCCCTTTCCCACAAGGGAGACCACACACGGACTCCCAGATTTGGCAATAATTTATGCTAATTTTCTCTCCATAAATCCACAATTCGCTTCAGTGGCGAGCCTGGGCGGCCGGGCGGAGGGGAGGCCCCCAAAAGGGACCCCGCCACCCTATTGATTTTAGCGGCGGGCTTACACGCAGCTGTAAGCTGGGCGGGGGTGCCTGGCACTTTGGCGCGGATGATCCCCCAGCCCTTAAAAAAAAAACAACGGACCCCCCTTTAAAGACAAGCTCCTATAATCTTGTTAATATTGACAAAAACAGGGCGAACGAGATGGGGAGAGAGGTCTTAAAATCTCCTAAGCGGTCCGGAGCGGCGGCAGTTTCTTTCTTTCCCCCACCCCCAAATTTGGAGGTGCAAAAAAAAAAAAAAAAAAAATCGTGGCGGAAAAACAGGCGGGACTCCGCGCTCCTCATCTTGGGGGTCACGCGAAGAAACCGCCCACTCCCTTGCGAGGTTTCGAGGTTTCTGCGTGCCGGTGGGCGGGGGGACAGTGCGGGGGATTGAGGAGCCTTCGACCCCCGGGCAGACTTCTCCAGAGCTGCCCCTTCTTCCCATTCGCCCGTCCTTAAACCGGCATCGCCTGCCCGGAGGCGGTCAAGAAGCCTGCCATCAAGGAGCGCCGGCCCTGCTGGCTGCGGATGATGGGAATGGAGTCCGAAGGAGGCTCTACCAGAGAGGAAAGTCTCCGTGGCAGGGAGTTTCTCGCGCCTCGAGGCTGCCAATCAGAGAGCTCCTACTCGGGTGTAAGCGTCCAGGCCTGCAGCCAGCCCCGCCTAGACCGCAGTCGCATCGGAAAAAGTGAAACGAACCATTCATTATTGACTGCATTCACACAACAGGCTTTACCCGGATTCTGAAGGAACACCTTTCCGATTCTTCACAATACCCCAACCGTAAATTAACGGAAAGGGCCGCGTTCGCACAGCTCAAAAACCTTCTTCGGACTAAACCCGCTGCAAGCTTGGTGGGTTGTCTGAACGCAGCTGCCTAGGTCTCTCACTGACCTGGTTGTTATCCCGCCGCCCGATCCCGCCCGCCTGGACTTAGACATCCAGCGAGGGCAGTCTTGCGCGGGGTGGGCCTGGCCCGACCCGGAGCCGCCACCCTTCCCGGGAAACGGCCATAGGATCGCGGCCCTCAGCTTGCGCAACCAGCATCAGCTGGGAAGGATCCCTCGGCTGCGCCTTCGAGTCCCCATCAGCACCATTTCCAAACTGCCGCGGGCCCCCCTCCCGCTTCTCTTCCTCCTTACATTCGCAGCTAAAGGGGGAGCGTCAGAAGACCCCCGCCTTCTTATAGAGCTCGATTCTCGCCGGGACACGCGGGGGGAGGGGGCAGACGTGGGGGGCCCAGCGACCTCATCAGGGGTGATCTGAGTTTACTCCTCTCTTAAAACGGGGTCGGCTAAGAGCAGAAAACCCGCGTTTCTCCTCCACATGGCTACTCAGAAGCGCAGGGCGGACAGGTCAACCCTACCCCGGGTCTGCCTGGGAGGGACTCGATTTCCGTGCACGTGTTTACCCGTACACTTGAGCTGGCCAGCGGGTGAACGTGTGAAGCGGCTTCAACGGGCAGCATTTCATTAGAGGCGACTCCGATTAGATGGCGAGGCCTCCCTGGCCCGTGACGTCAAGACGCGAGCGCGCAGTCAATCGCCCACCGGCTTGCACGTGTGAAGCATCTCTCTCCCCAGCAGAAATGACTATTTCACGCAGAGGGAGGGGCGTTAAATAAATCTGTGCTGTGCTTAGATTATGACCTACTTCATGACTTGTGGTTTGCCAGGATCGGATAAACCGCCGTTTATTGAATAAACCACAATTGGCTGACTCCATACAACACCCCAAATCTTATTTTACAAACCACAATGGTTGGGCTAACAAAACTAAGCCGAACCCCAATAAATCAAGCTTTCCCCATTGTTCGCAAACCATGAATTATGATTAATTGCTTTCTGATAACCCCTCCAGGTTCATTTACTAAATAAATTCACTAAGCCACAATAAAGCAAGCCGCAGCTTAGCGCCTCCTGTAAATGCTGACGAATATCATTTTTTTCCTACTCTTCAAACCCGCCCGACTAGCGAGGTTTTGTACAGTTTAAGTCTCTCAAGGAGAGAGAAAAATACAGGGGAAGATTCCTTAGCAACAGATTTCGCCTTTTACTGCCACCATCCCTCAGATCTTTCCCATCTCAGCCCCTCGCGAGGGTGGGCTGCCTCCACAGCGGGGCTTGATCCCTCTGGACCCATTTTCGGGGCTCGCCTGCTCCGTGAGCCCCCACGCCTCCGCACTCGCGGCCGTGGGTCGTCCGGCGTCGGTGTTTCCGTGGATTCCAGGGCGTCCGGTTCTTTGGGGGGGGGGCACCCGAGTAGAAGAGCAGAAGGGCGCGAGGTGGGATGGTGGGGAGTAGGGGGTGTTTAGGACTGCGGCCTTACTCTCCCGGAGGCCCGTGCCCGGAACATTCCCCTCTGGATTTCGGAAAACCAACCCCGAGCCCCGAACGTGTTTGCCGGGCCCATCCTGGATGTTCAAACGAGGATGGGGCTCGCTGGAGGAATGGGTACCGCCGACCAAGTCCTTGCTCCGTCGCCAAGGAGACCTTAGGACGGAGGCCGTCGCCAAGCCCCCCCCCCCCGAACGCCAGGACTCCAGTTGCTTTAATTTTCAAGGGGGGCGCGCGCGCGGGGGGGGGGTATTAAGCTCCTACATTTGGACAATCAAAAACAACCTTCCCTCTTCTCTCCCCCCGACCTCTTTCACCTGAGTTTTCAGAAGGCAGTTAGTTTCTTTCTGAAAAAGTCGCCGCCTTGCTTTAACTTCTCCCGGCGGCGTTTGAAACCCGACAGTCCCCCCCTCCCCTCGCACACACACTCTGCGAAGACACCCCCCCCCCCACGGGAATTTGCCTACAATTTTATTCCGGAGGCGAACAGGCGATATTCTGGGGGAAAGACTTTCTTTGCGGGCCATCTTGAAACCAACGTGGCTTTTCCCCAGCCCGCCGTTTGCCCCTCTCCCTTTCTCTCCGCTCTTTAGAGGAAATCCCGCGAATGCCACCCCGAGCCCCGAGGGGGGATTAGCGCGCTCTTTGCTCCCCGCTTCCAACTCTGGCGTTCAGGCCGGAGCGAGCGCTTGGTCGTTTGTTCGGCCGAACAAAGCTTGCGCCTAAGCCAAATTGCCCCGCACTTGTGAACCCGGTCCCCCGATCTGAAGTATCTTTTACAGCAGGGGGAAAGAGAACAATTTCGTGCGGGTCTAAAAGGGGTCGAACAAAGCCACTTTCCAAAGCTCCTGAAAGTGAAGTAGTGAGGCGTGACATTCCCAGGGTCAGAGAAGTGAAAGGAGAACCCAACAGGCACTTTCACGTATCTGCCCTCCGCCGCCGCAGTCGCCGTAATAGGAAACAAATCTTGTAAAGGAGGGGATCGCGCCCCTTCATTCAAAACGGCAAACGATAGCTAAACAGCATTGCCAGCGCCGACCTGGCTTCTGCGAGGTACCACCCAGGGAAAAAGCCCTGGTGCGCGGTTGGAGCGGGGCGGCGTGCACATATTCGCGCGCGCCCAGCCTCCAACTCCCAGGCAGAAAGAGGGGCGCGCAGAACAACTTTGGGAAGCGTCTTCTCGCCGCCTTCCGCCGCCCTTTCCGTTCTTTCGAACGCTTCAGCCGCGCAGCGTCTCCCACACTTTCATGAAGAGGCTGAAATACAGCTGGGCTCCTTCAGCACACTTAACGCCCGCCCGGTGCTACGGAAATGCGTCGGGAAGTGCGGGGCCTGAACGTTAGGGGACCCTAGCCTGCGCTAAGTCCTGCGGGCGCCCTGGGTGGGCACCCCGAAGTTCCTCCCTCCGTTTCCAGGCGGTTTGCTCACACGTCCAAGGGGATGGGGTGTGTGTGTTTGGTCTGAAGCCTCCCCCGCTTTTTCCCCCTGGCTCATCAATTTATTTATTTATCCCATTTCTATCACCGCCCATTTCCCTCGTCAATAAATTTCGAGAAGAGCAGACCACACAGATTACCCACCGATTATTGATTCAACAATTAACTCTTACACCCCAAACTCTTTGGAATACATTTGTTGGCCGTTGCCAAGCAATTCCCTTAGTCTGAATAAAAAAAAAAGGCGGCGGGGGGGGGGAGACTGGCTTTACTAAAGAACACCCCTACGTTTTTGTTTTCCTTCGACAAAGGCCAGAAGCAAATATCAGGTTTCTTCTTCTTAGCATTGCATATACTCCGAAAGGCCCGCCAGGCGGCTTAGAAAACGAATTTAAATCTAGATTTTCATTAAATATTTGCAGATCGATCGATCGATCTGCGGAAAAACGGCCCGTTCTGCATCTAGATGGGCGCGATTTCCTTGGAGCTTAGCTTCACCGGCTCCCCCCAGTTTTCCACCCTCCCCGCGTCCCCACCTACAAAGCTGCCATCTTCGGGTCCGGCTCAATGGATCGCCGGCTCACCCAGCAGCCCTCCCGTCTTCCTGGCCAAATTCGCGCCTTAATTTCCGGCAGTTAAATAGGGGCACTTTGCATCTCTATAGCGTGAAAGCTAACGCTTCGCACCGGCGGGAGCTGCAAAGGAATTTCACTCGCGTTTTTCTTTTCACGTGTCGACCCTTTGCTAACTGCGCACGCACACCCACCCACCCACCCACACACACACAAACGCGTTTGATTAAAATAAATCATGCTGGGCAAAAGCCTTCCTGCCAATTCCTACAAAAATAAAATAAAATAAAATAAAATAATAAATAAAATAAAATAAAATAAAATAAATAATAAAATAAAATAAAATAAATAATAAAATAAAATAAAATAATAAAAAATAATAAAATAATAAAATAAAATAAAATAAAATAAAATAAAATAAAATAAAATAAAATAATAAATAATAAAATAATAAAATAAAATAAAATAAAATAAAATATAGAGAGAAGTGCTTGGTGGGCTTTAATTAATGCAGAACTGAAGCAGTTTCTCTGAATTATCCCAAGGCACAATCCTGTTCTCCAACTGGAACCTTCCTTTTGAATCCAGCTGCTTTTCTCTAATCGAACCCTTTGGGGCTTTACAGGTCGGGCTTCTGCAGGTGGAGGCGCCCGACAGCTGGATTTTGACTCCGTGGTGCTCAAACTGAACTGCAAAAGATCTCCCCGAACCCAACAGGGCCGAACACGGAATAATTGTGTACAAGATCTTATTGCTGAATAAATCCTGGGGTTTGCCGTGTTTCTGGTAAGACGGTGCCCAGCTCTGGCTTGGGATGGGATTCTAGCGGAAGGGGACTCCGGATACTGCCCTCCTCCTCAAGGCGAAACCTCACAAGGTCTTGGAACACCCTCCAGATTGCGGCCTGTTGTCCCCTCCTCTGAGAACCACGATTTCTTAACGCAGGAAGTTCATTGTTCAGAATGAGGCCACGATTCCTGCAGCATCAGCTCACCCTCCCTGCCTCGCAATGCTGAAGAGCAAGGCAGCCCTAATTGCCAGGCGGGAAGGACAACAGATATGGGCACCGAGGAAAAGCTGAAGAATGGAATGGAATGGAATGGAATGGAATGGAATGGAATGGAATGGAAGGGAATGGGAATGGGAATGGGAATGGGAATGGGAATGGGAATGGGAATGGGAATGGGAATGGGAATGGGAGGGAAGGGAATGGGAATGGGAATAGAATACTTTATTGGCCAAGTATGACTAAACATACAAGGAATTTGACTTCGGTGCAAGAGCTCTCAATGTATTTACCTAACATCAAAAAAATAAACAATAATAATGTCTTCAGAATTACAGATGCAATCTGTCAACCCATCAACACCGATGGTTTCTCAGATCCTGAAAGTTCTTCTGCCAGGGTGTCTGCTAGGAGGGGGGTCAAAAAGCCAAGATGGCAGCCCCAGCCATGTCATCAAAGCCCCACCTGTCACGCGAAAGAGGCTGTGTTTGCCACTCTGGACCCCCGTAGACAAGCCCATTCCAGGCATTTCGACTCGGGCAGCACGGGACACCTGGCATCTCCCAGGATGGGTGGCAGCTCCTCGTGGGGGCGGCTGGCAACATAGTGTCCTCCGTGCTGAAGGAGATCTACCGCCACTTGGATTTTGTATCTGTCTTTGCTTATTTTCTATTTGTACTGATGGTTGACGGTGTTTTTAAGCTTATGTGGTTTTAATAGCTGATTTGACTGTAAACCGCCCAGAGTCCCCCTTTTGGGGGAGATGGGCGGTGATAGAAATATGAATAATGAATGAATGAATAAATAAATAAACCAATACGAGAGAGCGGCCTCAGAATCCTCCCCACAGGCAGTTGCAGTCACCAGTCTGGGCTCCCGAATCCTATTCCACCTTGTGCATGGGGAATGGCCATGAAGGACAGGAGGGAGAGCCGCTACCAAGGCAACGGTCGGTAAGTGGGGCTTGAGCCCAGGCCAAGAAAATAACATGAGAAAACATTTCAGACAAGCCCCTCCCTAGATAAAGTGAAGGAGGGGCAGGGAAACATATTCAGACTTGCAAGATTCTGTTACAATAAAAGTAGTCCTGGCCTACAGGGCATTGCTTTCTTAAGCTGGCCTACCTTGTAGGGCTGACGCATCGCAAGTCAGCTGGAAAAATACATGCAACGATGGCCAGGATCTCGCTCAGTATGAGTACCTCCGTTAGCAGTCCTCAGGACTCCAGGGCAGAACCCGTTGGCATGTCAGGGTCAGGAAGGAGGTTGATGGAGGAGGAGCCGGCCATTGAAAAGGCGGGAAAAAGCAAGGAAGGCGCGAAATTCGAACAGGGGGAAGAGTCAACTTTGAGTTTGGGGCGGCAAAATCCTAAGCCGCTGGTTGGCGTAAGTCAGGGGGCGGATTCACCGCCACCTATCAGCGCGCGAGAAAGGAGGGCGGAGAGACGGGCTGAGCAGCGAGAGACGCGATTGGCCCAGGCGCGCAAACGGCGGGAAAACCGAGAAGGTAAAAGGCGCCAGAAACAGGAGCAGGTTGCCCGAGACGTCCTTTCCCGCCAAGGTCAGCCGCGGTCCCCAGCCTCGTCTTGCTGCCGAGCCAGATCCCGCTCCAGAGCCCTGCCTTGACGTCGCGCCGGACCTTCCGTTAGTGTCTTGCCTTGTTACCGCGCCGGACCTTACTTCCAAGCCTCTTTTTGCCGCGGCGCCGGATGCCGCCCTCAAGCCTTGCCTTGCTGCCGTGCCGGACACCCTGCGCGCGCATTGCCTTGCAGCCGCGCCGAACTCCACGCTGGAGCCTCGCCCCTTTATCGCGCTGGACTGCATTCGCGCACCTTGCCTCGTGGCTGCCTCGCGGCCCGAATGGTTCCGGCGCTCCCCGAATGGTGTCTACTGCTTGATACAATAAAGGGAGATGCTTAATTGTTACATAAAGGATTGTTAACACCGCTTCCTGTGTTGGGCCTTAGTTGGAACAGGACAGATTGTCTCCGGCCCACAATCCCTGCTGAATGCACAGCTGACCCAGATGCAGGCTCAACAGACCACAGCGACTGTAGCCACGACCCCACAGCACCAATGCTCCATATTGGCGCCAGAGAAATTCGATGGGACTCTGAGTCAGTTCGCGGCTTTCTTTGCGCAGTGCAAGCTGTATCTGAGCCTACGCTCGGAGGACTTTCCCTTGGATCGCCATAAGGTCGGCTTCCTGATAAGCCTGTTGTCAGGGGCTGCTGCACACTGGGCCTCGTCGCTAATCATCCAGCAAAGACCCCTCTTGGATGATTTCGATGGGTTTTGTCGACAGCTCCAGATCATGTACGAGGACCCGGTCAAAACCCAGTCCGCCAGCAGACGCTTGAGGGAACTGAGACAAGGGTGCAGACCCCTGGCCGAGTACATTAGTGATTTCCAGCTGCTTGCACAAGAGGCTCTTCTGGATCAGTTCCAGGAGAGTTTGTCTTCAGAAATCCTGGACGAACTAGCCCGAACCGACTGCCCTTCGACTCTCCAAGCTTTGATGCATCTCTGCCTCTGGATCGACGGGCGCTTACAACAGTGGAGGGCGCGACGATGCACTGCCACATCCTTAGCCTTCGTTCTGCACACACTGGCGAATCGGCCCTCTTCCCTAATAGAACCAATGCAGCTAGGGGGCGCGAGACCTCGCCTTACCCAAGCGGAGAAGGATCGGCGTCGACGGGAGGGACTTTGCCTGTACTGTGCCGGCTCGGGGCACATGGCTGCCAACTGCCCCGCCAAGACTAAACCAGCCTCCTTGTCAGGAGATGAACTCAGCCCAGCCTAAATGCTGGGTCTTCCCACATCAGATGGGCATCTTCTCTCACCAAGGTGCTCCTCAGGCCCATAACCTGCCAGGAAATTGTTTTGGATGGTGCCAAGTGGGTTCAAGTGGCCCTCATGGAGTCTGCAACCTCCGTGGTTTCTTCCCTATCTCGTGCCCCATTGTTCGTGGGGGGATTGTCCTCTTGGGTGGCCTCTCTTCCAACGCAGCAGAAACCTCGCCCAACCTCATGAGCTGGTACACAGCTTGTGTATTTCACATTATCATCTCTGCTATCTGGAGGCAAAGTAGATTTTCTAAAGACCTAATGAATAAACAAGCCCAGAGTGAGAAGGGTGTAATTTACCTTGTTAATGCAGATATGTGCATAATAAATATGCATTGCTCTGTCTTCAAATAAATTCCCTTTCATGCCTAACTATGGTGGGTGTTTATCAGTGTGTTTGTTTTAGCAGGAGCTTTCAAAACTATCCCAGTTTCTGCGTTTCACTGCACAAAGAAGGTGGGGGATTTTCAGCTGCTTAGAAATAACAGTTGTTGGCACATAGAGAAGATCTGACCACTTGCGCAAAGCAGCTGCAATAGGCCGTCCACCTAATGTCCTCAAAAGTATGGGGTGTGCAAAAAAACCCCCCCTACCTTTGCTTCCCTAGAGTTTCCCGTGAATTACAACAATGGGAGAAAACATTACATGCATGGGAAATAAACATGCTCACTCAATATAACTTAAGGTTAATTACACTGACGTTTTATTTACATTAAACTACAGTTTGTGTTTATCCTGCTCTACCCACTTTTTGCAGAGTGACCCCATTACGAAGCCAAATCTGTCCCTTGGCCTGAAAAACTGCTCATCTCCGCTTTTAAACCCCAACACAATGTTTTCAAAGAGGGCACATCCCAGTCTTCTCAACAGATCTTACTGTAGATGGCTGATGCTTCTTTATTTACTGGCCAAGTTTAAAGCTTTTGTAAGCCACTCTTCAGTTACCATCAGATAAAAATAAAATAAAAGGAACCCGATAAATCAGGGGTCCCCAAACTGTGGGCCACGGCCTGTTAGGAAGTGGGCTGCGGGGCTCCCGCCTGCAAACCCCCCCCGGTGCACGCAATTGGCTCCCGCCTGCAAACCCCGCCCCCGGTGTGTGCGATTGGCTCCCACCTGCAAAACCCACCCCCCGGTGTGCACAATTGACTTCCGCTTGCAAACCCCGCCCCCCGGGTGTGCGCAATTGGCTCCTGCCTACAAACCCACCCCCGGTCCGTGGAAAAATTTTCTTCCATGACCGGTCCCTGGTGCCGAAAAGGTTGGGGACCGCTGCTCACAGGAGGAGTGTGTATGACCCGTGAGCAGAAAACACAAACTTGTTATCCGTCGCCATTAATGGCATAAATATCACATTTCTGAGCCGTATAGTGCTTAGGGTGCCGAAGATGCCGATGTTGTGAGAAACCTGAAAAGGGAAATAGTCCTCCTGATTCATAAAATCATAGAACTGTAGAGTTGGAAGAGACCCCAAGATGATCAACTCCTGCAATGGGCAGGGAAGCCAATTCAACCGTTCTGGAGAAATGGTGTCCAGCCTCTTCTTAAAAATCTCCAGGGATGAGGAACCCACAACTTTGGTAGGTAGACAGTTCTATTGTTGGACATATCCTCCCATCATAAAGTTTTTCCTCATATTTAAACAAAATCTAAGTAGCTGCAGCTTATACCCATGATGTCTAGTCCTAGTTTCGGTCCCATTGCAAAATAGCTCCTGAGCATCTTCCTCTTGTATGTGCCTGAACATTGATGGCATGTCTCCTGTCAGTCTTCCTTTCTCCAAATTAAACAGTCCACGTTCTTTCAGCCTCGTAGGGCACGTCTTTAGGTCCCTGTCTCTGTATCATCTTTGTCACCCTCCTCTGAACTTCTTCTAACTCAGTGTTTCTCAACCTCAGCAACTTTAAGACGTGTGGAGTTCAACTCCGAGAATTCCCCAGCCAGCATGGCTGGCTGGGGAATTCTGGGAGTTGAACTCCACACATCTTAAAGTTGCTGAGGTTTTGAAACACTGTTCGAATCTGTCAATTTCTTCCTTCAGGCTAAAAGAGGGTTTAGCCCAGCAAATAGAAGGGGAAGAAATGGAAGCAGTGACAGATTTTATTTTCTTGGGCTCCAAGATCACCGCAGACGGTGACTGCAGCCATGAAATTAAAAGACGCTTGCTCCTTGGGAGGAAAGCTATGGCAAACCTAGACAGCATATTAAAAAGCAGAGACATCACATTGCCGACAAAGGTCCGTATGGTTAAAGCTATGGTTTTCCCAGTAGTAATGTATGGCTGTGAGAGTTGGACCATAAGGAAGGCTGAGCGACAAAGAATTTATGCTTTTGAACTGTGGTGCTAAAGAAGACTCTTGAGAGTCCCTTGGACTGCAAGGAGGTCAAAGCAGTCAATCCTAAAGGAAATCAACCCTGACTGCTCATTGGAAGGACAGATACTGAAGCTGAAGCTCCAATCCTTTGGCCACCTAATGCCAAGAGAGGACTCACTGGAAAAGACCCTGATGCTGGGAAAGACTGAGGGCAAAAGGAGAAGGGGACGGCAGAGGATGAGATGGTTAGATGGCATCACCGATGTAACAGACATGAATTTGAGTAAACTCCGGGAGACAATGGAGGACAGGAAGGCCTGGCGTGCCATGGTCCATGGGGTCACGAAGAGTCGGACACGACTAAACGACTGAACAACAACAAACTGGCAACTGCTTTCTGGACTCAATGAAAGATGTTGGTTCAAACCTTTAAAGCAGTTAAAAGCCTGGCTATCTAAGAGGCCAGTGACATGTCCAGATGATCTGATCTGCAGAAGCACCTTCTGGAGGGCACCACCATGGCTTTCTTCCGTGTTGTTCCCAACCTCTGGAGCGACAATTGATCCTCAGTCTTTCTACTCCAAGGAAAGACACGGAGGCCTCTCTTTTTATAAACATAATGTGTTATAAATGTTGCAGTAGGGGTTTTTTTTAATGGATTTTGTTCTAAACGTTCTACAATAAATTACTTTTGTTTTAATATTTTTATTTACAAGTCAATGTTGACTCGTTGTTGTTGCTACAGAAACACAACGGCTGGTATATTTTATTCTGAAGATGCTTCGGTGGTCCTCCAATGTCTTGTTTCCTATTCCCCTTACTTTTGTGGTCAGCCAGTCCCCCACACCCCGCCCCACCAAACATTTCTGTAGAGGGCATATCCTGCCCAGTTTTCCTCCCAGCTGGCAAATTGCTTGGAAGTTCTCCACATGTGTTCTTGGAATTCAGTCTGCAGAGCAAGAGATGCTGGAAGATGCAAGCTTGTCCTGAAGCCAAGATGTTCTTGGTTTGTGAAAAGTATTCCAGTCCAGGCATTTTTTTTTTTACAGAAATGCCTTTTCAGGCAGGTTGGGGGTGAGGGTGGAGGAAGAAGACTTATGGGCATCTCCTCCCTGCTTTTAAACAAACGGAGCTCTTTTGCCTTCTCTTGCTTCGTGGCAAACACCTCACAGCTTGGATATGCCAGTGCTGGCATATATTATTTTAATTAAGTCGATGGCCATTTCCCTTTCCTTGGAGATCCATTCCATGGTGCAATTAGGAATGCATTGGCGCTAGCACATATGAATATTCAGGAGGGTGTCAATTAATTAGCAGACAGTGGAATCTCATTACAATACTCAAAACCCTTTCAGTGCTAAAGGAATTAAAGGGGCATTTGGCAATGTGCTGGATTAGGGAATATTTTACTGTGCACTCATTTAACTTCATTATCGTTGCACTTACACTACCCTCTGATTTTTATTAATTAAATTGCTCATTAATTTGTCCAGGAAGAAGAGATAAAAAGTTTTACGAGAGAGACAATGCTCATGCTGGGATCGTCTTCAAAAGTGTAGTTCAACCCTCCCCGGCTACCCTGCAGGAAAGTAATTTACCATGGTTAGAAAGGAATTCACAGATAGCACTCCACATCAATCTCGTCCTAGAGCACTCTTGTTCATAAACATTCCTCTTTGTTAGGCGCTCCAGGAGAACTCTACTTCCTGGATAGCGGATTTCACTCACACCATATTCCTAGAGTCTAAAACTGAAATTCTAGCTGAACCATGGTCCCCGGCAGCTATAATCGGCTTCCCTTGGCGTTACAGGTGATCGTCTAACACAAGCAAAGAGCAAGTCTGGAGATACCAAGGAGGCTGGTAAAAAGGTAACGTCTCCTCTGAGTTGAACTTCTCTCCTGGTGAAGAGATGGCCATGGCCATGGAGTTTTCTTGGCAGGAATATAGAAGCAGTTTGCCCCACGGCCTTCTTTCAGGACATTGACTTCCCAGTCTAGCCTCTGGTCCTCAACCATTCCAGTGGTCACCCATCCAAGGATTCATCAGGTTCAGCCTTGCTCAGAGAAAGTCAGCCAGGTGGTACCTCTTGCTAAGCCTCCTTGAAGACACCTTTGTTTGGCAAATTCATACGGAGTTCCACCCTTGTATTGACCAAGCCCACATCTGTCCAGGGAGCTGTGGACCTCAAGGAACAGCTCCTATCAGATTGGTCCACCTGTTATGGGGTGATAAGCCTCCAGATCTGAGATGCTCATCTGATGACAGTCCGAGAAACATCTTCTGGCTTCCTAGACTAGTTAAGCTCTTCCTGTAGTATTAGTACAGGTGTTATGGTTCTCTCACTGCATTGAGATGGTCCTGATAGGAACAGGGAATTCCCGTTTTAAAAAATGCTCTTCCTAAATGCATCCTGTGATTCCATCCCCATTCATTCTTCCTGTAGGACCACACCATCTCAAAAGAAATCCATATTTACAAAAGCTAATAGATGGAAATACAAGTTGTCACCAGTCATCCTTTTCATTTCTTTTCTTCTGGAAATGAATTCTCTCATTCTGATTAGGCGCTTCCTAAATTACCAACTGAAGAGAAAAGCCAGAAGACCAGAACACCTCCTTGCCAGCAATCAACACTCAGATAGGCAAAGATTAACACCAAGATTAACACCAGATGAACAATCAAACAGTACACTAGACCTTAATCAAGGAAGTATTAACTCAGTCAATCAACCAAGCAGCAAACAACAGCCCAATCAAGGAACTACCAAGGAGAGAACAACACCCCCACCAACACAGGCAGGACAAGCCATGGGATATAAACAGAGAGCAAGTCCCACTCCCTTTTCACACTGAAGATGTTGCCTAGCGTGGCAATGAAACGTCTGCAAGAAAACAACAAGGCTCAGAGAGCACCAAGGACTCCACACTTCCTAAATTTTCATAACTCTTACCTGCAGATCATTGTATTAAGATTATCTTTTTTAAAGACAGAAACATTTCCATAGGATATTATGCTTTAGAAAAAACAAACAACCCCCCTAAGAAATGTTTAATATTAAATATTCATAGGATTCAAATTCAATAGACATGCCATCCTATCTGTACATAGGACGGCAACACGACAATAATTCCACAATAAAAAACCCCAATAAAATAGAAATCTCCCTTACAGAAGGAGCTGAATGAGGGAAACATTAACACCCCCCAAAAAAAATCTCATTATTTTCAGCATCCTATCCTCCATTGGACTCCTCACAAACAAAAGGTTAGAAAGACAAATATTAAATCCACCTTTACAAAAAGAAGCTGCTAGATATGCATAGAAAATTAATAAGGATGTAAAATTCATTAGCTGCATTGGGTGACATCAAAATAAGTTCCATAGAAAGCGAGGGGGTGGGTGGGTGGGGTGGGGGAGCCAGGAGTGAGAAAAGGCAACCCTTCTGGGCATTTGGAACCATATGCTGGAATTAGAGTTAATTGACTAATTACATAAATTAGACATTAATTTTACAACGCATCAAGTATAAAAGATATCTCAATTAATTGTGCATAAATTACAAGGTTAAAGGGGCAGCCCTGAAAAGGGCGGAAAGACCACGGGGCATTTCTTTGGATTTGAAGAGTTTTCTGAGGGATTAGAAGGAGGTACAAATGGAAGGTGCCATCGGGGTAAAGTTGTAGAAGGTGGGTTGGCTACCCAGATTTTGCTGAGATCCCTAACCAACCAGTAATGGAGAACACGGAAAGAAGGGAGGAAGAATAGCTGATCATTAAAATCAATTGTATATTTCAAGTCAAGATTTATTTTTGTTGGAATAAGAAAGAAGTCTAAATGGTCTCAAGGATCTATTTAATGTTAAATCATTATGTTGCTGGTTTTTGGCTTGGGGAAATAAGGGAAAAGAAAGAAAGAAAGAAAGAAAGAAAGAAAGAAAGAAAGAAAGAAAGAAAGAAAGAAAGGAAGGAAGGAAGGAAGGAAGGAAGGAAGGAAGGAAGGAAGGAAGGAAGGAAGGAAGGAAGGAAGGAAGGGAATGTAACGTTTTAGAAACAGACAAGTTGAAATGAGTTTATTGCTGTTGGTCAACCTTGTTTTGTTTAACTATGGCTTGGCAATGGGTCTAAATATATTGCCTTGTTTTTTGTGCTCCCCACCTTTCTTTTTGGTCCTGGTAGAAGACATGTAGAACACAAACTTGGAATTAGGTGAACAACTACATTACTATCTCTGATTTGTTCAACCGCTGGGGTTAAAACAAATCTTGGGTTAGGACTATGTGCAAATACAATGACTAAGTACTTAACTACTGTAACGACATTGGTCCTGGGTGAGGGAGGCAACCAATCACAAGAAAAGTTGAAGGCGAGACAGGATGGGGTCCAACCCGTAGACCCATGTGTCTCAATTTTGGCAACTTTAAGATCTGTGGACTTCAACTCCCAGAATTCCCCAGCCAGCATGCTATACTCTAATACAGAGCTTTCCAAACTGTGTGTCGGGACACGTTAGTGTGTCGGCTGCAGTGTCTGGGTGTGTCGCGCCTCCGAGCCCTGCCAGGATTCTGCGCAGGTCCTAGTGTCTGCCTTGTGCCTGGCTGCCTCCAAACCTGCTGTGATTCCGCACAGGTCCTAGTGTCTGCCTTGTGTCTGGCTGCCTCCAAACCTGCCCTGCCAGGATTCCGCGCAGGTCCTAGTGCCTGCCTTGTGCCTGGCTGCCTCCAAACCTGCTGTGATTCCGCGCAGGTCCTAGTGCCTGCCTTGTGTCTGGCTGCCTCCAAACCTGCTGTGATTCCGCACAGGTCCTAGTGCCTGCCTTGTGCCTGGCTGCCTCCAAACCTGCCCTGCCAGGATTCCGCGCAGGTCCTAGTGCCTGCCTTGTGCCTGGCTGCCTCCAAACCTGCTGTGATTCCGCGCAGGTCCTAGTGCCTGCCTTGTGCCTGGCTGCCTCCAAACCTGCTGTGATTCCGCACAGGTCCTAGTGCCTGCCTTGTCCCTGCTGTAAGAGTATGTCGCAAAATGATGCATGTCTAAAAAGTGTGTCACCAACATGAAAAGTTTGGAAAGCTCTGCTCTAATGCTACAAGTCCTGTGGAGCTACAACCAGATTCCAACTCAGTGGTGAAGATGGAAAGTAACAGAAAAGAGATTCTACTTCAAATTAACCGAACAGTAGGAACTAAATCCAAGAAGACTTTTGTTTTCTGAAAGGGAACAATCAAACTGCGGAGGGTTTGATAGGTTTCTTCTGCGGCCTCGTCAGGAATAATAAATCGAGGCGCACATGCTGCTCACAGACCTTTGCTTATCTCAAAATGAGTTTTAATGCAAGCTAGCGTGAGTCATTCAGAAGAGATTCAGAATCTCATCAGCATGCTACTTAACTGGCCAGATCACATTTTAGCTAATATGCTTGACCAGGAAAGCTGGTTTTGACCATTTAGTTCCTTAACAACATCTAGCATAAATGTTAAACATCAAGCAAGACAATCCAATCCAATCAAGATATTCTGAGAGCTCCATTATGGACTTACAAATGTTGACAGGTTGTGGAACTTGGATTTTGCCCTTCAGGCAGCCAATGATCTTGCGAGAACCTTGCAAGGGCTGGCCGATTTTCAGTTACTGCTGATATAACAGACAGTGTCCCCCATTACAAGCTCAAGTAGACTTACAGCCACCTGGTGGTGAATTCCACCATTGCTTTTTTGATAGAGACTCCAGCTTAAATGTGTTTATTCCAAGAGCCTCAAAATCACATCTGTGGGAGCTCAAAGATCTCTGCTGAGGTGGGCCTACCTTGTAACTCAGTAAGGATCTCTAGCTTGCATACTGGCAGCATCATAACTCTTCAGGTTAATCCAAACCATGGTTAGTATGTTAAGAAAGAGCTAAGGAATACGGCAGGCAAAATATTCTGCAATATTTTGTATGCAGAAAATTCTAGGTTCAACTCCCAGCCCCCCAAAATAAATAAATTAATTAAGGAACGGGAAGAGGAGAAAGTTCCTTTCTGTTCAAAAGAAACAGAACTGGGTAAATACTAAAAAACCTTCCAAAATCCCCACTCTCTTCTTAAAAGGCTGACGCCCCTCCTAAATATTCTGGATGACAACTCCCAGAATCATCAGGCAGAATGGACAATGGATACCAAGCGGGAAAAGCCCACTGTAGGGTGCTCAACATTTTGTCCAGCTGAAGGACAACCTGCTTGGTGTTGAAAAGTGCTAGCAGAACAACAAAAAAGGAATGGAAGAGAAGCTTCAGATTCGAGTTATAAGGAGCAATAGCTAAGGATGGAATTGCAAATGATGGAATTGCATGAAAGGAAGAAAGGCCATGGTAGATGCCTGTCTGTCATGACTATCTGGGCCAAATCTGGCAAAAGTGTCATCTGTTTCAGCTGGGTGTCAAGGACAGAATTAGTGGCCCCGCCCACATTTTACTGTAGCCCCACCCACTCCTTACTCTCCAACAGGTTTTCCCTGAGAGCCTGCAGTTCATGGCAGAAAGGTTTTTCTACCTTTTTTGAAGCTTGCCAAGGATTAGGTTTGAAAATGGATGAGCACCTGCCAGATGGATGCCTTTGGATCAGACAAAAAGATCATTTTGATGGAGTTCTCCTTTTTTTTTTAAAAAAAAAAATTATTTACAGTTGCCAGATGCTAGAGGTAGTTGAGGGAGAAGTTGACAAGTGGATAATTGTCAGCAGAACTAAAACAGACACTCTGTTTACAGGGGAACATGATTAATTGTGAGCAAATAAAACAGAAGCCACCTCTTCCTTTAATTCAGCCTCTCGAGTGCAACACACAGACGCACAAAACAGAGGCAAATACGCTGTTCAAAAGGGGCGAGTGAATGAATCCTTGTCTTCCAGAAAATGGCACAGGAAGACCAGGCTAATGAAAGCATGGGGTTTTGAAGGTCATGGGCACCCAAGCAGAGAGGAAGCAGAATTAGGTGATGGGGGAAGTAGAGGGACATCCGCCAGCTTATTGTTCCCTTCTGTTAGACATTGTCCTGAGCCTCTAAAGTCAGCCTAATTCTCTTACGTGAGGAGGAGAAGGCTGGCCCATATCAGCAATGAAGTAAGATGCAACTTAACATCCTTCCTGCCTGAGTTGGTGGGGCAGTCTTTCAGATGGTATTGGAGATTCCCAAGACAATTCCCAGGATTTCAGTCTTCACGGATAGGCTGCACTTTCAAGTCTGGGTCAGTTGATGGACACCATGAATCAGCTGGGGCTGTCTCAGTAGATGGTAGGACCCATCCATGCTGCGGTCTGGTTTCCCGGATGAGACAGGGTGGAGTTCCCACCACTGGATGGTAGGAGGAAATGATGCCATCATCTGCATGAAATTTGGTTGGTCTATCCTGCAAGAGCCAGAGCCCAATGTGGATGATCCCCCCCCCTGCCGTAAATCTATGGAATCTAAAGGATTCCTAAATAATCTGGGGGATTTTCCAGGCACAGTGTCTGGCCACCCTGTTGATGCCTTGATCTTGCTGTGGAACAGGGATATGAAAAAACACCATCTTTCCTTCTCTAGTCATAGGCAGTTGGATGCTCCTTGGTTTTCTGGAGGGCTCTTGGTAACAGAGCAAGTTAGGAGACGGTTAGAGGGCGGGTGGTACAAATCTCACCGCCAATGTATCGCGTCTTGGTCAACGTGTCTTTCTCCACCATGGGAGAAAAGCAAAGATGGGCCTAAATGGACCTTTATTCCACCATTAGGAAAGAGATGAGAAGGGTTGTAGAGTCTGGTTTGTTCTGAAGGGGTCTTATGTTCTGTTTCTAATAGCCCTGTGGTGGTGACCTTCCTGGTGGGCCCATTTTACTGAGTAGCAAGGGCTGTGTCTGGCATTCGTCTTCTCCACTTCAGATCCTGATCTATCTCTGGACTAGCCCTAGAGGCCATGACATCCCTTAAAACTTACAAGCCCCCCCTTCCTTCAGTTGGGCTGAACTAAATCATATTATTCAGTTCTGTAGGCATCATCACAGGATAAGGATCTGGTCCCAAGTATTGCATCTCTCCCTTTGAGTTTCTTCTCCATGTCCTCCCCTTCCACGTTTGAGGACTACAGCTAGAAAGGGGAGGCTTTTGAGTCTTTATTTACCAAATTTGTATGATGCCTGACTCTTTTACAAGCACAGGAGACCTGTGGATGACAAAACATAGCCCATGATGAATTTATCCTTCACTTTGGTCCAGCTGGAGTGAGGCAGCCATTAGCAACTGTGCAAAATTCTTCTCATGTCTTTGCGCTTTCAACACTTCCGGCAAAATGTTACTCTGCTCCTGCAGGAAAGAAGCCCCCTTTTTTGGAGGGAAGAGGTGGGGGACTCATCCCGTTGACTTTGTGAAAAGTACAATTCTGTGTACATAACAGTTACTGCGACAGCCCCAAACCTTTATTTCATTTTCCCACTGAATAAAATATATTTCACAATTTGTTTTTTTAAACAGAGTGCTGTAGACAAAGGGAGCTCACTCAGCATTCAGATATGGATCAGATCGTAGAACTCAACCTTCAAAGAGGGATACTTTTCTTAAATCTAGAGCAGTGTCTCTCAACCTCAGCAACTTTAAGATGTGTGGACTTCAACTCCCGGAATTACCCAGCCAGCCATGCTGGCTGGGGAATTCTGGGAGTTGGAGTCCACACATCTTAACGTTGCTGAGGTTGAGGAACACTGATCTAGAGGATCATCTTGTGAAGAAGGAGAACAAAGTATAAACTCTAAGGTAGTTAGAAGATGGCACTAAAAGATGCAAAAATCCTTTTTTAAAAAACAATAATATTATGAATGACTGTTACATAATTTCAGGGGCAATAGATACACCCAGACCAAAAAAAGAAAGTATATTTCATAATTCTTCCTGTAATAAATGGTTCAAATTTCTCCAAAAGTGCCTGCCCACCTTATCTTCTACCAGTGTTTCTTAAATTGTGGTCTGAGGACCCTTGGGTTCAGCTGTATGATTATTGTTTAATGCAGGGAACAAAATAAAGCTATGTTATCTTTCATAACTATGAGTTGGGACTCTTTGGATTGGGAGGATCCCCTTAAGCCTGGTTGGAAGATTTAGCAACAGGCTTGATGGAATAAAATCCATACAAAGTGGGAAATTTCTGGGGGGGAATCAACTCTTAAACTCTGGACTGGCTCTGCTAGGCTTACACTAAAAAGGAGACTCCAAAACATCTCAGAACAAGTCAGATTTATTCTCACATTACTTTCTAGAACTGCCCATCACTTTTTAAGTATATGACTTTTACCCCAGCAGAAACAAATACCCGGATGGAAAAAAAAATCATAATTCTGACTGAAGTTATAATCTAGCCACAAGGTAAAATACATTTCTTCTCCATTTATACATATTTTAATAAGTGGAAACACAATCCCTTCTGAGCCTGTCTGAAGCAAATTTGAAATAATAGTTAGGTTTTTATTCAGCTCGCTCAAGAATCATTCATTTCATTTGTCTAGCCATCTCTTTCCATCGCTCTGTCTTCATCTGTCTGTCTGGTAGCCAAATCTAATTGTCTGTGGAGCTTAAACAAAAAGAAATATTTCGGGATGTGTCTGCTTTTTCTGGAGGGGGTGGGTGGGTTGTAGAACATAACTGAACTAAAATGTTTCCCAGGTAGAAGAAATTATGACCACGGTGAGCTTCTGTGACCATGCAAGCTGCAGGTGATACAGTATATTCAGAAGCTTTGTTCAGCTGAAATACAAGAACATCTGCATTTCCCAAAGTACAATCGGTTGCCTTCCGTTACATCTCCATTTCCCTCCGCTGTCAGCAGTTGCTACTAGATGAGTGGAGATGAATTGCCTTCACCTTTTCCCCTAGTTGTTTTATGATGCCAATTGATAGAATACCTTCAAGAGCTCAAGACGTCAAAGGCCCATATGGATGAGCAGCTGGAAAGATGGGCTCCCTACCAGAGGCCAATGTTTGGGATGCCAACCGCGACTCTGGTGAGTTGACCCTTGTATAATTCATTGACGATGAGGAAACGCTCACTCCATTCCATTTTGTGATGGATGGCGTGAATCAAAACGGATTGTCTTGTAAAGCCGGGGTGACTTTTCATGACTGACAAATGGAAGCAAGCCGGAGAGTCAATAAATATCACCACCTTCAGGGGGGAAAACGGCTGTTTTCCACTGAATTGGTGAGACGTACAAAGGTCCTGTTTTCAAAATGAGGTCCGTCCATGTATGTCTTATGATTTCATCATATTATAGTTGTATTCATTCCTTGTCATTTGCTTATTTTGTTTATCCCCATCTTTCTTCTCCAGCAGACCTTGGAGCAGCAAAGGGGGAATATCACTTCAAGCAGTGGCCTTCACAACATTGACTTAATTGTACTTTAAGTGTCCTCAACCATATTTTAGGACTGTTCTAGAAATGAAGGCACATTTAGGGTTCACATTTAACCAGTTCTGTGAACACAGTCAGTTATGGCTTATTCCCGTGGTGTGAAGACAGCCATTGTCTTTTTTTCAAAGAAAAATCTCGTATTGTTTCAGTCCAATGAGAAGCTGCAGAAACCCACTTAGTGGGTGAAGTCTTAGTTGGAAAATTTTGACTTGGAGAGTCCACCCCCTGAAGCCCATGAAAGTCGCAAAGAAAACACACTTTTGAGGAGTATTGAGTTCGTCACTTTCCTAATCACAGAATCAGAGAAAAACAGTGCCCCAGATTTAAGTCCGTCCTGCACGAGAGCCCATTCGATAGAAAGCCCTACTTGCTACAGAAGTGGCTTTTATAGAGAAAGTCATATCCCACCCACCATTGATGTCAGAAGATAGACAAACACTCCCAAATTTCCCTTTTATGCATCTGGGTTAGCTCAGGACTCCTGCAAGTGAGTTGTCTGAACCGTCATTTCTCTGTGTTATTAAGAGTTTCTGTCCAAATCAATTGCACTGTAAGCCACTGCCGTTTCTACCAGCTGGTGCCCACCCAATGTGTTGGATTACAAGTTCCACGAAGTCTGGGGGTGACGAGAATAGTAATCTAACACATTGGGAGAACAGCAGACAGGTTGGAGAAGACATTAGTCGTTGTTGTTGTTGTTGTTCAGTCGTTTAGTCGTGTCCGACTCTTCGTGACCTCATGGAACATGGCACGCCAGGCCTTCCTGTCCTCCACTGTCTCCCGGAGTTTACTCAAATTCATTACAAATTCAAAACATTAGTCTAGGTTTTGTTAAATGTTCAGGAAAGAAATGAGAGATTTGTAAGGGCGTGCAACTATATTGAAGGCTGAGCATCATACGTGCCCTTGAACTGTAATGAAAATGAAATAGATTACATGCTCTTAATGTGATATTTATTTATTTTCTCTCTTCTGTCGTGGTCAAGATCAAGATTGGGCAACCGGTTTTGGAAGTATCTGGGGTCTGCACCCTGTTAGGATTATCGGAAGTCAACTCAGCATTGTCTCACAAGCATAGGGGAGGACTTTTCTACTGAAGGATATCTCTACTGTGTTTGTGGGAGGTGCCTGGGTCACCTGACTTCCTGTTTTGTGCTCCTTCCTGAGTCTCTCGAGCCCATTCTCCATCTTCCCTTCTTCCTAACCACACGTGCCACGCAGGAGGGCCACATGGCTATGTGGGTCTCGTCCGAAACATCTCGCTTGCACGCAGACCGGAGATGATTAAGCTTCTCTACCATGAAACTGCTTGTAACCAAGTGTCAGAGCTCAGCAGACCTCTGCCAATATGTTAGACAGCTACGTGTATTCAGGGCGGCTTGAAACAGACACGGAAGAGACACCTGCCTTTGAAGTAAGACCGATTTGCACCTAAGGGGCCAGCGCGAGTACACATCTCTGTGAGCGGATGTCTGAGCACCCTGAAGCCACGAGCTACACGTGTTAACATCAAAGGACCTCGGGGAGGGGAATGTTTAAATGTGACATGCCATGCTTTGCTTGTTCATTCAAGTCTTTGTTCGTGTTAGCCTTCATGCTTTGTAATAAACCCTTCTGCTTCTAAGAAACCGCGAGTCTGTGGTTTACTCTAGAGTAAGGGGATTTCAGGCATCGGAGTGGAGCACCCGACACCAAGATCTACTGCATAAAAATGTAAGCGATCTTTATTTTTCTTCAACTAACTAAGGTGTGAAGACTGTTTTATTTCTGAACGTTAATTAAGCTGCACGTGCAAGTCTTTTTATGGGCGCTTCTACTCTGCAAGATTGTCGTTAGCTGCTTGGAGTGTTTTTTCTAACCTTCCAGACTCCAACACACCCAAACCTTCGAGGGACGCACGTTACAGAAACATGCCATGGGAACGGAAGAAGTTGCTTTTGCCAAGGTCTCCCCCGTTCAGCCAAAGACTGAGATGATTCTGTGCAAATTTACCCACTCAGTTGGTAGAATCTGGGGTCTCTCAGGGTGTAATTGGGGCAGCAGACACACAGGGCTGATTAAGCTCCGTAAGGCTGCGCAAAGCTGAGCATAATCCGAGCAAGTGAGGGGCTAGGGAAAAAGGTATTGATTTTGTGTCACACCAAGATAGCTAGCAAGATTTAAGCATTAAATAATGTTCCCAGGGCACCGTTCCCCCGCCACCAGCTGAAGCGGAAGAGCACGATATATTTAATGATCTGTGGCACACAGGCTCCTCCAGGTCAATCATATGTACTTAACCTTTAGGGTTTCCATGTTGTCTGCTTGTCCAGCTGGTTTATGAAGTGTATGTGAACCTCACTGGGGATTTCAGGCAGTGATAACTTGATCTCAGAGGCATTTGTGGAGACAGCCATTCAGGAGAAATCCCAGAGAAAGCTGAGGTGGTCCTGGCTTGGATCACTTGAATACCAATTGCAGAAATGTTTCTTAGAAGGAAATTAACACCATTCACAGGAGAGGGATTTTTTTTTTTATAAAAAAAAATGGCAGTGTTGAACGATGTTCCCCCTTTGCTCTTGTTCTTCATCCTGCATTAATTGTTCACCTATCCTTGCATGAAGGATAGCTTTTTCGTAGCTACCTTTTTCTTGTGGTAGAGAGATTTTTCTCTTGAGGCCTGAAACATCCCACACAGCAGCTGAATTGCTGAAGAAATTCAGAAGAATTCAGAAGAAAGTAACATAGGATATGGTGACAGAGAAGAGACAATTGCTAAGGGAAAGAAAAACAGTAATAAACAACTTTTTTATTTATTGGGGAGGGAAATGAATCTACCCCTATTAGAAGGGCCAGCTTCTGCTCTGCAAAACAGGAAATCTTTGGTGCAACCGTAGCATTTGGGACTGTGTTCACACAATACAGCTAACCGGGCTACTGAATTAACACATTTTCTGGGTTCACACAGTACATTGCATGATAAATGACAGAAGCAAGACGGGTCTGCACAGCGGACTGAAAAACAACACTTGATTATTAAAGCTAAGTTTAGCTGGTTGTGTGAATGCAACTGCTAGGCTTCCAACCACCAGCATTGTGGCTTTTTGGTGTCCAGTAGATGGTGTCCAGTAGATGGTGATTTATAGGGGGGCGATGGCTCAGCGGATAAGATGCCAGGCTTGTCGATCGGAAGATCGCAAGTTTGGAGGTTTGAATCCCTAGCCCCGCGTGACGGAGTGAGCTCCCGCACTCGCCCCAGCTCTTGCCAACCTAGCAATTCGAAAGCATGCAAATGCAAGTAGATGAATAGGTACCACTTCGGTGGGAAGATAACAGCGTTCCACGCGCGTCATGCGGCCACAT
Organism: Charina bottae; assembly: GCA_023362775.1. Lineage (NCBI taxonomy): Eukaryota > Metazoa > Chordata > Lepidosauria > Squamata > Charinaidae > Charina > Charina bottae. Next base: position 22,710,432 of record JALMGJ010000010.1, on the reverse strand, counting down.
GACCGCGGAAGCGTCTTCGGACAACGCTGGCTCTTCGGCTAAGAAACGGAGATGAGCACCGGCCCCTAGAGTCGGACACGACTGTGTGGGGGAACCTTTACCTTTTTTTAAAGATGGTGATTAACCATTTTCCGATGAGAGCTGTGCATCTGTCCCCTCTGGAGATGCATCTTCTCTCCACCTTTTAGTTATCTACCTTCAGTAAGTTTGCTGCCCCTGTGATTAAAGATATAAATATTCCAAACAGAATACTCTATTAGTATGATTTCATAAAAGAAAAAAAAGCAACTTTTTACATTTACTCACATTTGATATGGTCCATAAATGCCTCTATCAGTTGCCTTTGATTAGCTATGGATTAATACAACTTTTATCTCTCCTCGGTCAGCCTTATTTGGAACTTATTATTTTTGCATAGGGCTTTTGTTAAATAAACGAATTAGTGCCTAGAAATGCGTCATGCGTATTACCTGTCAGCAGGACGAGTAACACACTGGTCAGTTCCCAGGAAGCACGATGGCCCTCTCCACAGAACATGTGGGCCCATTAGAGCCTGGATGATTTGGTGGAGCAGGATTTGTTCTTCACAATGGACCTTTAGTTAACTCCAAACCAGGTAAATCGTCTCCAATTCCAGTGCTTGAATATTCACAGAAGTTGCCGAAGGGGAGCGAAAGAGTGAGGAGTGAAGGAAAGAGAACTGAGCATGCCTGGAGTTTAGCAAAGGGGTAGTCTCAGCTTTGCAAGCTAGTCTGCTGGCTTCCAAACCTTTCCACCACCAGGAGATACTTTCCACATCAAATTGTCAGTCCTGGAACCTCTCTTGCATCGCAAAGGATTCTGGGATCCTTCCAACCTTGCTGTCCTCAATTCTGTGGGGCCATGTCAGGACGCTCCGATGGCCTTTTTTCTGTTCTCCAGCTTTCTCTGAGAAAGAAGGAGTGTCTCTCAACACAAACCATCAGCAGATGGGAGAGATCATTAGCAAGGCAAAGCAATGGATTCATAGCCCTTCACGCAAATGTTGCAGGGGAAAAAGAGATTCAAAAGCTTCCAGGAGGTCCTAGCTGAATGAACTCCCTAATAAATAGGCTGACCATATTTCCTTGAGACAAAAACGGGATATTGGGATGGCAAAACTGGACGGGGTCTTATGTAATATTCCGTATTCATGAAAAAGACAGGGGTCCCTGCCCCCCGGTCCACGCGATTGGCTCCTGCCTGCAAACCCTGCCCCCCGGTTCACGCAATTGGCTCCCGCCTGCAAACCCCGCCCCCCGGTCCCTCCTTTGCCACGCGCTGATAGGCAGGAGGGCTTCCTCTTCCGGGCTGCCTCCAATCGGCAGCTCCAGCTCAGATCCTCCTCCTGCGCCATTCCCACCGGGTTTAAAAAACGGGACAAAATTGAGATTTTTATCAAAACGACGGGACGGTTGAAAAATGCTAAAAAAACGGGACTTTCCCGTTCAAAATGGGAAATGGTCAGCCTATTAATAAAGGAGGGCTGGAGGGCTCCTATTTCAGTTCTCTGGATTCTCTACACCTCATTCTTGGCCATTCACATTCACTCTGTGTGAATCTTGCTTTCTTGTTCCGTGCTCTGCAGCTAAGGGCCTGGATGCCCTCCTGACTTCCTTCTGATACCCCTTCTCTCTCTCCCAAGCTGATGTGGTCTCTCGCAGAAAGGTTTTAAAATTAGGCTGGGCTCCAGGTTGCCCACCCCTCTCAAACAGCCAGGAACGCACCCGTAAACCAAGCCTGCTCAGTCAGATATGGCTTGCAACAACTAACAGAATTCTTAAATTAGAGGCAGAAAAGAAATCTGTGTAAAAATGTCCAGATCGGCCAAAGCAGACTCTTGACCCAAGTGGCTACATTGCAAGAAGCCCATTGCCCCCTATTTCCCTCTCAAAAAATTCATACATGCCGACAGGCATTGGGAAAGTTACAGTATGCTAACCTCTGTATATATTTGGGAAAGTTGCACTAAAAAAATTAGAGATCTGAGTTGCATTTCAAGGAGATCACAGAATTTGCACGGGGAGAAAGATTAGGCTAGGGACGGCTGGCTTAGAAAGCCATGTGAATGTCTTAAGTGTTGTAGGAAAATGCAGCAACGGTAGAGAAAATATGTCTAATTCTGCTGTTTGTCTGATTCTTCCTTTTGTGGGGAAGGGTCCTCTTAAATTCAGGTCATCTTCCTTTTCCAATAAATGCAGTGTGTCCATATCTGCACTGAATGGAGCTACCTTTTCCCTGCAGACACATAGATCTCTTGGCTACATGGATGTATTAACCACCCTGCACATGATGCTGGCCAGATGGCTGGGTGTAAAGTGCTCTTGTTATAAAGTTATGATGGGTATAAAGTGGGCAGGAACTGGGGAGGCTGTGGTGGTTTTCATTTGGGGTCTTTCCTCCCCAGAATTTGCATGGGCCTGCAATATCAGGAGATTGTTCTTGGGGGGGGGTATGCCTCCCTCGAGGAGCCGACATCTGCATGGAAATCTGTGGACGTCTATGCAGATGGCAATGACACCATGGCAGCAAAAATCCCTTGAAACTCCTTCCAAGCGAGGTGAATGTCGGGTCTCTTTTCAGTCCCAACACGAAGGGGTGGTGGATTGTTTAACACATATTTAATCATTGCTAATTTCAAGTAGATAAATGGGTACCACCTTACGTGGGAGAATTTGCTGGCGTCCTGTCGCGGGTCGCCTCCGGAGCGAAGAAGACCTCGCGAATGGCGGCGGAGACGGAGAAACGGAGACGACGGATCCCGAACAGCAATATCCAGGACGTCAGCAGCCGACTCTGAAGCAAGGTATTCTGGGACATGTAGTCCAATACTACAAGAGTCGGTTCCCTTACCCCTCCCCTGAGCGCGCGGTAATAAACGTTGTTAATATATATATGAATGTATAAATATATGAATTGCAAATGTTGTAAGCCGCCTAGAGTCCTCCGATAGGGAGGGGATAGGCGGGGTATAAATACGAATAATAAATAAATAAATAAAATATTTACAAGGCAGCCCGTCCTGTAGTGAGAACCTAATGAGTCATTTGCTACCGTTAAGAGCACTGGTGGTGAAAGGGAACCAACCGGGAGGGGGAGATAAAATGACTCTAACATGGGAAGGGGGGCATGGAGGATTGCCATCCATTCTACTGGGTCCTGTTTTATCTACAGCGTATTGCTTAGATGGTTTCCTTCTCAAGAAAATGTTATTCATGCAACAGCCCTCCAGAGATAGAAGGCTGTTGAGCACATCTTGAGGAGGCGGGGCTACAATTGGGTCTGAAAAAGAGACACTGCAGGATTAGAGAAACAGCCTGGTCCTCTTTGATCTCTAATCTTCCATCCTGAAACAAGGGCAGGGGGGGTCCCCTATGAACAGCTGACTGAAGGCCCCCATCTTGGCTCGGTTCTTCTCCCCAGAAGGGTCTCGAATCTGGCAATGGTTGACGGACATCGCCACCGTGCGCTTGAGGTACAGATTAGAATCTGATGGGGTTTGTATGGAAATCCAAAATGAACATATTGAAAAAGAATTATTAATAATGTGCCGACTGAAAAAGAAAGGTGGGGGCAATCCAGCCAAGGGGCAGGGCAGATGCACAAAAGTTTACTGGACCTTGTTTAATGTTGCATAAACCAGATGCACTGCTCGAGTCTTCAACACTTATTTGTTACTCCTAGTGGCAACTTCAAGCTGCTCTCGGCATCCACTTTATAGTCCTCTTTAAATACTTGTTGACCCACTTACTGGCCAATATGAGTTGCCATAATGGCTTGCAATTAAATTCTGACTGCTGGATGAAGGAACTAGCAATTTCCTTTGATTCCTAGCAGTGGGAGATACAATTTAGGGAGGTTCCTCAGAGAAGAAGCCATGGGAACTTCAGAACCAGGTTTTCCCCCAGAGTGAGAGACATAGGGAGAACAGCAGGAGACGGGAGACAGTAGGTTGCTTTTGTTTCTGATATTGGTCCATCTACTGTATTTTAATACCATCTGCACCATAGCTGGATCTGGAGGACACCATGTTCTAGAAGATGGATCTCCACTGATCAACCGCAGTTCTCCAGGATTGCCTCACCTTCCTTACGTGGGACATGGGTTCTAGCAGTGAACTTTGCTCCTTCCTTGGCGGAAGTTAGCCGATGCCAATTAGATGACCGATCCATCTTATTCAGCATGGTCCTTCTCTTGAAATGGCAGGTAGTACAAACTGTGGACGGGCCTAAGCTGATGAAAAGGAGCCCATATAGGCCAAGCACTTCTGTTAAATCTTGCTGTAAAACAGTCAAAGGGTAGTCAGAAGGTTAGTCAGCAGCTTCACTGGAAAAGACCACGTCAGATGGCAAGAAGGATTGAGATTCATTCCATATTTTAATTATGCATCTCTTGTTTGTATGCAGCTTGTATGTCAGCTATAAATCTATTTATTTGTATGCAGTGTCACTGCTGAATAAACAAACTTCATAATTTCGGAGAACTTATTGCTGGCTGGTGTCTTTCTTGTTTACCACGGAGCTTGGTTTCTTTTACGAGGAACCAGTTTATGTGAAAGGACAGTATTTAGAAGTCCTTCCAGGCTTGAAATTAGTCAGGAAAGGTTGCAAACACCGTTGAACAACTTGGTTCAACAAAAGCAATTGCCATTGATAAATACACATCGCTTCAAGAGGGTTCTGCAATTGAATGTTACCCTTAATTAATTCTCATTTACACATCCCGAAGCATTGCTTTTTTTAAAAAAAAGTTTGATTTTTGCATTCCTTTGTTGTACATTGGGGATTATCCTCTTGAGCCTAAAATAGTTCCAAAAAAGGATTCATCCAATTTTGTCAGGAGCATACAGAATACTCAGCAAAGTCAGCAGAGCATAAATCTATATCTTGGAGACTTAAAAACTGCTGGAGACCATGACAAAATTGTGTTTGTGTTGTTTTTATTATTAAACCTAGCTTTGAATTAGAAATCCCTATATTACAGCTTGGAGCGAAAGTCTGTTTACAAAACAGTATTTACACTTGACTAATTTTGCAGATCAAACTAATTAAATCAATTAAACTGGTGATTAACCAAATGAAGGCTGATTGCAAAAATTAGTGGGTTTATTTTGGAGGACTGGAAGTAAGTTAATTACTGCAGTGATTACTTGAACCTGGAGTACTCTAAATGTGGTATAAATTGAAACCTCATCGTGAATTAAACTGGGAATTCATTACAGTTTAAAGCACAGTTAATACTATTCAGGCTGTGGATCCTGTGGGACACGTTCGCTTGGTATTTTGTACACTGATAAACAATTACTGAGGCTGTATTCTTTTGAACTGTGCTTCCGCAGATCTGCACATTTTACAGGGAATGGTCATTTGTGCAACTGTGATTTGCTCTTTTTAAAAAATGGTGCACCATGGGAGATGTAGTTCTGTTGTTAACATGTCTCAATCATGGTGGATTTTTGTTTTTAAACTTAATGCATTTAAGTTTTCAGTATTAACCATGATCATTACAGCTCCAAAAGGTATTTTAACCTAAGATAGTCCATTGTGCATAACCCAAATAAACAGTTTATATGTTGTAATGAGTTCATATCTCCAGGTTCAGATCGCTCTACTTTACCAGCTTCAATTTGTGCAGAAGGAACACCCATTTTGAATATTTTTTTCTCTTTTTCACTCAATCTTTTTCAGGTCTTACTGAATTTTTTAGGTAATAATGAATAGAACTTGACTGAACGCAGAACATTGAACTAAATTCCATCCCAACTTACCACATTTCAAAAATTATTCAGTGGCTGCACTTATACAGGATCCTTAATGAATGAACCCATTTCCTGGGTTTGCTATGATTAGATAGAGTGACCAGGGATTCCCCATATCCAGGATTTATTTATTCCCCATATCCAGGATTTGCACCTTACAAATCTACAATGGGAATTTTAATTAAAATTCTGGAACATTGAGGAAGGATTCTTGGAAAATCATAGATTCCCAAACTCCAATGCATAATAAGTGTATTCATCCAATGCAAACAAGAATCACAGAAAATATTAAAAGACTACCAAGTCTAAGGGGCGTGGTGGCTCAGTGGGTAAGATGCCAGGCTTGTCGATCAGAAGATCGCAAGTTCAGAGGTTCGAATCCCCAGCCCCACGTGACGGAGTGAGCTCCCGCACTCGCCCCAGCTCTTGCCAACCTAGCAATTCGAAAGCATGCAAATGCAAGTAAATAGGTACCACTTCCGTGGGTAGGTAACAGCGTTCCACGCGCGTCATGCGGCCATATGACCGTGGAAGCGTCTTCGGACAACGCTGGCTCTTCGTCTAACAAATGGAGATGAGCACCGGCCCCTAGAGTTGGACACGACTGCACAAATGTGCGGGGGGAACCTTTACCTTTTACCAAGTCTAACCATTGACTAGAAGCCTACATGTTAGATGTTCTAAGCTAAATGTTGAACACTGTCTTTCTATGGTTGCCCCAAATGGCTCAACCTTCCTCCTCAGCAATGTCTTTGTTACATGAGGTTCATAAAGATAGATCTGTCCTGCACTTGGCAAGCCATGATATTCTTCTGGATGGACTTGCTTTGATCTGGTGACATTTTGGATTTGCACAATGGCCACTACCACTAGTTGCTATCTCTGTTCACCCTCCTTGATGAGCCTGCAAAATCCAAGTCGCAGTGTTGTTTTTACCAGAGAGAGAAACATTCCCAAACATTTCTGCAGATTAAATATTAGCATCACAACAACTTTAGATCCTTATTTATAATTTGAAAAATACTTCCTTTGACATAGGGCATGTTCAGTGTTTTAGCCATCTATTCTGTGTTTCCTGTTAGATCAGAGAAGTGAAAATGTAAGTGTGTGTGTATTTGTGTGTACACACACCCACACTTCAATTTTTTCTTTGTGGTTTCTTTCATATATATACATGCATGCATTTTGCTTGGACCTCACTTAGACTAAATTTATTTAAAACAAACCCTGCCTACTTGGCTGGAGTGTACAGTGGTCTGAGTATTAGTGAAAGGTCTTCACAAACAATACATACATTAAGGTAAAATTATGCTTTTTTTCTGGAGGGGAAATGGCATTATTATTCAAAAAGTGCTAATTTGGGCTGGTTGTCCCAAGAGAAATGGTAAATTATGAGGTCATAGGGACCTCATTGCAAAGTATTTGCCAAACTTAATTGGTGCAATAAATAAAATATGCATGCAAATTAGACTGGTTTCTGAAATAGAGGAATCCATTATCTCATGTAGCTAATTTGATAGCAGCTTCACTGTAATTTAAGTTTGGGTCAAAAAAGCTTTTAAAGGAAATCAGGAGAATAAACCAAAAGGTTTATACAAAAGCCCTATAGACTATTTGAAGGATTTGCCAAGAAATAGATGGCCTGATTCATGTGTAAAATAATGCATTTCTCATCCCAGCTGCAGGCCTTTGAGTAACTATGATAATTAATATTCTTTCTCAGTTTAATCCATCTTCCATTTCTTCCCTTTACTGTGTTATCTCTTCTGTATCAAATTCCTCAGAGAAGTTTACCCTCTTGTATTGTGTAAAATATCACAGACATCAAAGTCAGCATGTATTTTTATGAGCTGCCTCTAAAGTAGGTTTACCTATGTTTTAGTGTCATTGCAATCAGTAGTAACAAGTTAGTCATGACTAACTCCAGTCCCATTGCTTTCAGTGACACTTCTGGACCAACCTATGGTTTCAGTGATAGTAAAGGAATATTTTATGCAACAATGGAATTCTGTGATTCAATTTCCCATTCTTTTTCTATTATATCCTGCCTTTATATATATGTAGGGGAGAGGAGACTGTTGCTGAGCTCTTTCAGTACCCAAAATATTAGAATGTTAGAGAGCCAGTTTGGTCTAGTGGTTAAGGTGCTGGGCTAGAAACCAGGAGTCTGAGTTGTAGTCCCCACCTTAGGCATGAAAGCCGGCTGGGTGACCTTGGGCCAGTCACTCTCTCCCTGCCCTAGGAAGGAGCCAATGGCAAACCAGGAGACTGAGAGTTCTAGTCCCGCCTTAGGCACGAAAGCCGGCTGGGTGACCTTGGGCCACTCCCTGTCTCTCAGGCCTAGGAAGGAGCCAATGGGAAACCAGGAGACTGAGAGTTCTAGTCCCGCCTTAGGCACGAAAGCCGGCTGGGTGACCTTGGGCCAGTCCCTGTCTCTCAGCCCTAGGAAGGAGGCAATGGCAAACCAGGAGACTGAGAGTTTTGGTCCTGCCTTAGGCATGAAAGTCGGCTGGGTGACCTTGGGCTGGTCCCTGTCTCTCAGCCCTAGGAAGGAGCCAATGGGAAACCAGGAGACTGAGAGTTCTAGTCCCGCCTTAGGCATGAAAGCCGGCTGGGTGACCTTGGGCCTGTCACACTCTCTGAGCTCAACTCACCTCACAGGGTTGTTGTTGTGGGGAAAATAGGAGGAGGAAGGAGTATTAGGTATGTCCGCCACCTTGAGCTATTTATAAAAATAATAAAGGCGGGATAGAAAATAAATAAATAAAATAAATAAATAAACATAGGAAGCTGGCCTAGACTGAGTCCAGCCCTTGGTTCATCTAGCCTGGTATTTTTGGCATTGTCCAAAATAAGCTTTTCAGGAACTCTAGTAGAATTCTTTTACAGCTCTTCCTGGAGATACTGTAAATTGAACCTGGCATAGGTTATAAAAGGGGCGTGGTGGCTCAGCGGGTAAGACGCCAGGCTTGTCGATCGGAAGATCGCAAGTTCGGAGGTTCAAATCCCTAGCCCCGTGTGACGGAGTGAGCTCCAGCACTCGCCCCAGCTCTTGCCAACATAGCAATTTGAAAGCATGCAAATGCAAGTAAATGAATAGGTACCACTTCGGTGGGATGGGAACAGCGTTCCGCGTGCGTCATGCCAGCCACATGACCGTGGAAGCGTCTTCGGACAACGCTGGCTCTTCAGCTAACAAACAGAGATGAGCACCGGCCCCTAGAGTCGGACACGACTGCACAAATGTGCGGGAAGAACCTTTACCTTTTTTATAGGTTAGAAACCTAATAAGCCAGAAAGGAGTTAAAGGAAGACAGGTGGAGCCCCGGGCAGCACCAGAAAGCCAACAGGTCTTCAGGACCCTGGACAGCTCCCATTAAGCAATGCCAGGGACTGTCTCTTGGGCATTTCAATTCAAAGTGGGCAGAAATTCGGTCAGGAATCTGAATCCACTGGTAGATCTCTGAGAGTTTGAAGCATATGGGCCCAAATTGTCTACAAACAGAATTCCTGTATGTCATGCTGTCTAGCTCTGAAGAGGGCCAAGGCGAGGACAGCTCCGGAAGATGTTCATCTTAGAGCCCTTGCAAAGAAGAAAAGGGTAAATGCCTTTAATAGTTGAAAACAAAACCAAGATCAGCTCAGCAAAATATTAAATATTAAAATATTAAAGCCAAATTTGGTGTGTCACATATTTTGGAACTAACGCCTGTGAAGAGGTACTAAGATGTTAACAGTCCCTGAAGCTTTTACTGAAGGCTAATAAAAACACTACTTGGCTGTCATCCCCAAATTGGGTCACACATCTGCTGTTTCCACCCTATTTATATTGTGTTTACTCATTTAGGGGGAAAAAAAAAGCAGTTCATTGACTGAATACAAATGTCATGCTATTGTCACTTGGGATAACACTTGGCGTATCCCATTTTCAAGTGTCTAATTATTCCATTTGTAGACATGAATGCCACTTAGATGTCAGTTAATTCAGCATGGTAACTCAATTAGATTTGTACCGACTTGGATTTATGAAACATCAATGGATTCTTGGAGAGATGGATGGGACTCCTGGTTTATTTATCTCTAGCCTTCCTGATGCTACTTCTCAGGAGTTCAATTAAGCATGCGAGCAATGAGAACGTTAGTAACAGTGTGCTAGCCTTTGCAATTAGACAAAAATTGTTGAGAGGCTAATCACAAGCAGACTCCTATTATCCCAGATTTTAAATCTGGATAGATGATAAGAAGTTATAATGTGTCATGTAAAACCCAATGTTAAAAAGTTATAAATACACATGCTTTCTCCTCTGTGAGTGTGGTCACCAGTTGAAGGAAGGAGAAAGAGAGATGGGCAAGTTGTAGCAATTACAATAAAAGACAAGCCCACATAACGTAACCACACAAAGAGGAAGTGATGACAATATTTCATTTATTTATTTAACTGTTTGTTTGTTTGTGGAATACACATCCTGCTTTTCAACAAATGAATGGTGCTAGTCAACTGTATTTATACACCGTTTTCCTAACTAGGAAATCAGATCATACTTGCTTTAAAAAGAAGCAACGTTATATCATTATTGCATTAAAAAAAAACCCTGTGTATTGCTTAGAGATTTTTAATGCAATAATGATATAGCCACGTTGCTTCTTTTTAAAGCAAATATGATCTAGAAGTACCAGATCTCTGAATATAGGAGTTCTATAAAATGATCGTGACTGACATTCATTAAGAGATTGTTTCACCTTCATGATGTTCAAAAATTTTAAAAAAAGTCCTCAAAGGGGCTAAATGATATTTTAAGATCGTAAGAACGTAAGAGGGACATTCATCTATGAAAGCACAGCTCCAATTGCAGCCCTGGTTGGGCCTTATGTTTCAGCTGTACATTATTCATTTTCAGAAGTCAGAATTGGAACTATGTGCCATGTCAGTTCTCTCCATAGATTTATATAAGGGCATTCCTACCTTGGCAGCTACATTTTCAATAGTTCAATCCAGGTAGACACACATAATAACCTAGCCCAGACCTTGAAAAGGTCTATTTAAAGGGTAGCAGGGTGAGGACTAGGGGCGTGGTGGCTCAGCGGGTAAGACGCCAGGCTTGTCGATTGGAAGATCACAAGTTCGGAGGTTTGAATCCCTAGCCCTGCGTGCGGAGTGAGCTCCCGCACTCGCCCCAGCTCTTGCCAACCTAGCAATTCGAAAGCATGCAAATGCAAGTAGATTAATAGGTACCACTTCGGTGGGTAGATAACAGCGTTCCGCGTGCATCATGCCGGCCACATGACCTTGGAAGCATCTTCGGACAACGCTGGCTCTTCGGCTAACAAACGGAGATGAGCACCGGCCCCTAGAGTCAGACACGACTGCACAAATGTGCGGGAAGAACCTTTACCTTTTTTTAGGGTCAGGACTGTCCAAATCTTTTTTTTTTTTTTGCAAGGGGTGGTTGCTATTCCAAAGAAGGCCCACTTCCTAGGCCCCATCCAATGAAGTATTGGAGTAAAAGGGATTGGGAAATAATTAATGTCTGCCTTCACTGGCTTGATCGAAGAGTTAGATTAGGTGATTCCCCAAGATCTGTTTCAGCTCCTCTAGTTCAGTGGAATACAGCTCATCTCTTGTGATACCAAGACAATGTACTCCCCCACCCCCCCAATTCTTTGACCCCTATGAAGTCTGAAGGAAAATGGAAAAGTGATTCCACCTTGCTGTATGTCCCAACATGATTTTTTGTTAGCCATGCTGGATTTTCTTCATGGTGCAGATCTTCAAGTGGGTTGATCCCTTTTCTGGGTGGCTCTATTCAGGCTCTTTTAGTGGGGCCAGTGAGATGTTTAAGCTTGGAATCATTTCCCTGGCGGACTGCAAACAGATGGCTCATCATGACTTCTTAATACCAAGGAGAACTAGACTGATACTTCATTATGGCGAAGTCATGTTTTCCTCTTCTTCCCTCCCCTGAATTGCCTTCAGGTGTTCATTTAAGAGAATAAAGAAAAAAGCTAAAGTGAAAAAGATGTTTAAGGTTTAGTAAAAAGGATGAGAGTTGTGCAAATCAGCTGGCATAATAATGCCCTACAAACCTGTCGGTTGTAGTACCCTGACAAGCCGTCACTAATGGGAATATCTGTCCACAGATGGCTACGGACTCTGGTCTGCCTTTGATGAATCAACTGGTTTAAATTGTTAGAAAAATGAAATGAAATGTTTGCCCTACGGAGGCTTTTCAAATGCCCTGGCAGAAGAACGTGGACTTCTATTACAGCTTTTTAATCATTTGGCGACCAGTTGGAAGCCATGCAGAAGATTCTTGATTTTATGACCAATCAGATAGGTCATCAATCTGAACCAATTTGTCAGGTGGTTGAGCATCCATGGAATTATTCTCCTTCCTTCCTTCCTTCCTTCCTTCCTTCCTTCCTTCCTTCCTTCCTTCCTTCCTTCCTTCCTTCCTTCCTTCCTTCCTCTTTCCCAAGTCTTCTTTTCTTCTTCTTTTCATCTTTGCTAAACTTTCTCCCATGTGCTGAGTTAATCTTATCCAAATCCGCTGAGCTTTATCTGAGATGCAGTTTTTCAGCTGCAGAATTCCTTGGACTGTTACGAGAGATCGTCCCAGAACATAAGTTCACCATCCCAAGAAAGGGTCCTTCAACCCTTCATGATGGTGCCTACTGCATTGCTTAAAGGAAAATCTGGATGATCACCAATTACCACCAAAATCTGTCATGAAAATATTACTTCTTTTAAACAATGTGGTGAAAATCACATTAAAGATCCAGACGGAATCATAGGCAAACATTTGAAATCCTCCTCATACTGCACACTTTTGAAGAAAAGCTCTTAATACATAGCTTTAAAAACACACAAATTAATATTGCTTACATTACAGCAAGCAGAAATTAGGGCCTGTAAAACTTCCTTGGAACTGTTATGGAGTTAAATAATAGTGCGTGTTTTCCATTGTATTATGATAAATGCAAAGCTATTGCATAACCTTTTAAACAGTTGATGTAATTATCTGTAAATAGTCATGGTACCCCAAAAGGTCAGCTTTTGCTACCATTAGAGGTTTATGGATATAAAGTGAATTTATGCTTCCATAAAACAAGATTTTGACTAACTAGATTAATTCTACCCCAACTAAACCAACTGTAGTAATATTTAGACATAATAAAATGAGGCCAATTAAAACAATTTTATTTTCTCTCTCTTTCTCCCTCTCGTGTGTCATATTGATTAATGGCACACTAAAACTAAACGGAGACCTTAAAACCCGGCATGGTTCTTCGGAAGACGTCCACAGCTTGGCATTATTATCAACAAGATGAGGAGTTAAGGGAGATGCCCTGCCCGGGTATGAATATTTAATTAATAATTAGTCATGTAATTTCTCCTCAGGAATTATTATCCCTCAAACCGGTTTGTGAATTTAATTATTAGGAGCCTTTTTGTTTCCATGTCCCCCTCATTACTGTCAGGATTGATGTAACATAAACTTCATTAAAAATTAAAGCAAGAGTCTTAATTACAAGGCTACCCTGACTGAAGTCAGAATTAGCCAAGTCAGTGATGTGCAAATGAGTGCATTATTTAAGAAAGATGCTAGAAGTGCTTATGGTAATGTGGTGAGTTCGCAGTAACAGACCTTTCCACTTGCGGTTGCATATTCATTAAATGCACTATGCAAATTTAATGTAGCAGCCTTAGTAATGCGTTGTTAATTTATTCAGATTTATTGAGCACGTTGTGTGTGTGGTGTACATGTGTGTGTGTGTGTATGTGTGTGTGTGTGTGTGTATGTGTGTGTGTGTGTGTGTGTGTGTGTGTATGTATGTATGTGTATATATATATATATATATATATATATATATATATATATATATATATAAAGAAGTGCAAATTTAATTACTCTATCTGCTAGGAAGATATTAGGCATGCTATCAGAGATCACGGATGTGTTGATCTAGGTTAGCACACTTTGATGGAGGATGCAGTTGTAAAAAGGATACTATTTTGGATAACTGGCCTTGAAAAGATACTTGATTTAGTTACAAGATGGTCAAAGAAATGGAAGTTGTTTATGGGACTTCCTAATATGTAAAGAGAACCTACAGTAAGTCAAGTGAAGATCTAAAGAACTTCATAGTTGACTGACATCATGATACCAGTAAATTATAGATGGAGGTCTATTGAAACTTGATCTTGGTGGAAGGCATTATTGGTTGTTATCATCTATCTATTTATATTATTCATTTAAGGGGTTTCCAGTTGAACACTTGGGGGGTCTGCTGTTGCCCATAGCTGGGACATTAATAACAGCATCAAAGACTTAGCCAATGTGGAAAAGGAACAGCTGTTCCTCATGCTGCTGCTGGTGGACTTCCAAAAAGCAGATTTGGTCAGCCTTTCTGGGATGACCACGCTGCTGCTGAAGCAACAGAGCTCGTGATTTGCACGTTATATACTTTTAGGGGCATCCACGGTGTGCATGTAAAAAAACCAAGATAGCGCCCGCAACTGCATGATCAAAGCCACTCTCTTGACATTTTTGACCCCACCCCTGTGTATGCTTTTTTTAGGTTTGCCTCCCTCTCAGCTTCCTTGTTTGACCTGGATCTGATTTTTCTGGAAGGAGAACTGGAGAAAGGCGACATTTCCATGAGCTTAGTTCAGAAGGCAACTGTAATACAAGTAGCATATTTCTGCAAAAAAAAAAAAGGGGGGGGATTAATAAAACATTTCCTGGGGTTTCAGGGATTTATCTGGTCTTTGCTCCCCTCTTCTCTTATTCGAATACAATGCCTTATTTGTGCCATAAGGACAAAATGTCACGTGGTAGCTTAAGCGTACACTTGTGGAATGACTAGCACATGCCAAAGTATAACAGGCTTCTTTGATCACATCTCTGGTAGTGCTTGGGGATAATCGGCACATCCTTAATACATCCCAGGTGGGAAAGCGGCAGTTGTAATTTCCTCTTCCTTCTCTTGTTTACCCCATTAGAATATGCTTAACCACGTCAAAGTGAAAACTAGGAGCAGTGCCTATACAGGTAGTCCTCGCTAAACCATTTGTTTAGTGACAGTTTGGACTTACAGAGGTGCTGAAAAAACTGATTTACAACCGGTCCTCACACTTACGACCATCACAGCGTTCCCCACAGTCACATGATCACGATTTGGGCACCTGGCAACTGGTCTGCATTTATGACCATCACAGCGTCCCATGGTCACGGGATTGCCATTTTTGACCTTCCTGGCTGGCTTCTGGCAAGCAAACTCAATGGGGAAACACACGATGCGCTTAACTACCACGTGGTTCGCTTATTGGTGATTTGCTTAATGACTGCCACAAAAAAAGGTCGTAAAATTGGGTTGGATTCACTTAATGACCACTTCACTTAGCAACCAAAATTCCGGTCCCAATTGTGGTCGTTAAGCGAGGACTACCTGTAGTTAGCTCGTTCAGTAACTGGACTTAAGTATGATGCTTGAAGACAGCTTTTCTGCCCCTTCCTCAAATGAGTAACAAGTATGTTCCTATCATTTTCTCCAGTCCCCTTCATCTATTACTCCTTTCTTTCCCTACTAAGCCTTCTTCCTTCCAAGCTGCATCTTTCCTGTTTTCCCCCAAGATTTTGCTTGCTGTGCTCTGCTCTGCCATTTCATCTTGCCCTTCAGGTTCCTTCCTGAGCCCACCTGGGCTCCTTGTTGACCTCACAGGTGGGCAAGAGGAGTGAATTCAATGGCAGTTATTGTTAGTATTTTGCCACCTTCCCCATTGTAACGCCCTCCAAGCGGGTTGAGATGCCAAGGCCCAGAATTCCCAGCCATCACGGCTTCTGGTCAATCTGGAGGGTCCAAAACATTGCCAAGTGTGAATTCGTCTTTAAATTAAGAACAGCAGCCACTGGACAACATCTCTGCTTGTTCGGTTTATCTTGTTCATGAACCAACGTCCAGTGCATGCTGGGAAGGGCCGATTGGGCATCTGCATCTGTTTAATTGCAGAAAGAGCTTGCAGCTCTGTTTAATTAAGGACTAATTCGTTTTGGAGGAGGTCTCATGCTGAGAATTATGATGCTTTTGTGACTCAGTTCTGAGGAACAATAGAAAAGGAATAACACAGTGTCCTCTCAATCTTTAATGGAGAGCAGACGATGGCCCATTTTCAGATGGAGGAATGCTGGCATTGTCTCAGAATGGGATCTCTGAGGTAGCTCTTAAAGAGGAGGACAAAGGCCAAAGTGAGGTCAATCTTGGAAGGTTTTCCGTGACACAGATGTTCAAGAGTTCCGCCACCCAAATCCATGCCGTGCTGCCATGCCATTTCCTGGCCTCCCTCCCTCTCCCCATGTGTGGACACCATCTTCAGAAGCCCTCTCGTGGTTGCCTCATCGCTACTGCCACCATGACAGAGATGACAAATGGAGGGAACGTGATCTCAGCAGTGGTTAGAGACAGCTCCTCCCTGGGAAGCCTTCCAGAACAGTGGCCTCCAAAGTGGGGTGCAGATACCTCAGGAGGGTGTGGAAGAGGATGCCTTGGGTGCAGGAAGGAAAGGCCGGGCTTGGCATGGATTGATTAGCTACAGCGGTCAATAGGGAAGCAGGAAAGGAAGTGGGAGGCCTTCTGCCTGATATCGTCCTTGAGCCAAAGAGGAAGGCCAGACGAGTTGTGGGGCTTTAAATCGAAACCAGGGAAATAAGAGCGTCAAAACAACCGCAGCAGCAGCTGGGCCCTTTGCCTTGCAAAAATCTTGAAACGTCCAAGTCCAGGAATGATGGAGGTGGGGTTGCCTAATACAAGCGACAACCTGAGTTTCAACTGGGTGTTGTTGTGTCCCTTGTGCTCTTCGGCAATCGCTCCTCCGAGCATCCTTTGGCCTTTTCAACACCATCTACGGATTTCTGGCCCTTGGTCTCTCCAGCAGGAGGGCAGAGGCCAACTGTTAATCTGCTGCGACCTCTCTGTGCCTGATGACCCCTGTGGCCTGGGGGCTGAGTCCAGGAGAGTCAAGTTCTCGGAGAACAGGAGGTTAACAATCTCGGGAGGCGGGGGGGCGAGGCCTGGCAGTCACCGGAGAGTATCTCCAGCTGGGCTTCCTCGGTTGCAAGGCATTAAAAACATCTAATTCAGTTCCATACTCCGCGTCTTAAATGGCTGTCTATGGGGCACGATATGCAATCGACTGGGGCTTTAGGACCAGTTTCTCTGAGAAGCTGGCAGTGCTCAAGAAGGGCCCTTGACACCGTTCTGACTTAATGCTAGACACATCTGCAGCTCCTTGGGACAAAATTGACACTGTCTAGAGACCAAAGCAATCACCTAGTGGAGCATTATGGAGCATTTACACTTGAGCCTGTGTTACCAGACAGTCAATCTTGACCTTTAGAAGTTCAGAGATTAGATTCCTTTGCGGCAAGCGTTCGAGGCATTGTTGGGAATTTGTTGCTATTCAAAGCGGCTTCCTGGGGTTGCCTTTGGGTTTAATTCTGCGCATCAATCATTTTGGGGAAGGTTCTTTTAAAGCTGAGAGAGTTTGAAAGAAAAACCGGGGATTACTTTTACATTTTAGTGTGAGCGGCTGGCAAAGAATCGAAAAGGCAGGGTAAACCAGCTTTTAAAGACATGGGGATATTTTCCGGGCTGCACTGCTGCTAGTAGATGCTGCTGAACAGCAGTTTGGAGATGGGGTGGTGGGGTGGTGGGGGAAGCCAGGTAAGAAGGCAAAAAGGGTTGCAGGGGTCCAGAGGGGGTACTCGGATGTCGTTTGGGATCTGAGAGTTTGTGAGGCCCAGCTTAAACCAGATTGGCCTAACGTGGGGTGGGGCTAATGGAGGCTGAGGGGGTATATGCTGCAGGACCTATCCCTAGAGGTTAGTTTTCATTTAAATATGTAACCCGCCCAGAGTCCCTTGCATGGGAGATGGGCGGGGAATAAATTGAAATAATAAATAAAATAAATAAATAAAATATATGAGTCTCAAACCATTTCCTTGTAGAAATAGAGGAAAGCTCATGCCAACTTGGTTTTGCTTGCCTATTTGCTGACTAAGGCAGATAACTAACTCTGGAACTTCTTAAGCTACCAACAACGTCTGCCTCTACAATCCTCCATCATGGTTATGGAGTTCTGGCTACCAGCCTGCAGAGAGACCTCTCCATGTGACCAATTTACCTGCCTTAACTCACCTATTTTCTGGGACCACCCAGTAGGCTGATGCACAAACGCATCAAACCAAGGTTAACATGAACCCAAGTGGGCCACGTTGCCCCAAAGCAGCTACGAGGACTTTCACCGACCAGAGAAATGGGTTTTGTGAACACAACTGTAAGGAGCTTTGGTGAGTCAGACTAAATGTCCTCCGAGCACCTTCTTCTGTTCCCACAGTGGACAATCGGGTGCTTGTAGGAAAGCCACCAGGAGGATATGTGGTCAACAGCTGCTTCTCCTCTGTGCCCGGGAGAAACTAGAATCCTGGAGACAGCATGATTCAGAGTCTGGGCTTGGGTCTACAGGAGCTGAGTGCATCCAACAGGAAAGTTCATTTTATTGTACATTGCCATTCTTGGATTTTCATTTTGGAAATTGCATCGTATTTCTGTTCCCAGAAACCCAAGGGCTATCTTCAGTGCAGGGTTAGGGTGTTATCTGGCCTGGAACGGAAACCTCTGCAGGAAGAGGAGGAATCTCAGAGAAGACAAAGAACCCAACAACTCAACTCTGAGCTACATAGATTCTCCGTTCTGCAAGCACTTTAATCTGTTGATGTCTTGGATCCATTGATCCCAAATCAGCATAAATGTAATCCAGAGCATTACATGACACCACAGTGAACTGTGGAATCATGAGATGGAACTTTTATTAATTTAGCTTGAACGTTTGGTCAATAGGTGATTGACTGACCGGGTTATCCTGCTCTTTCCCCAGTGTTTTGGTTCTGCCAAATTGTTTAATACAGTTCCTTTCTGGTATATCTTTGAGTTTTAATTTTCCATTTAGGAGAAAGAACTTACCCCAATTGTCCCTTCATGTCCTTTTAATGTGTTGAAAGTTTAATTGTAATGGCTCAGCTGTTGGAATGCTTATTGTTTCAGCTTAAAGTCTACAGAATTTAAAGCCAGCAGTGGTCAGTGGAAAAATTCCCAGACCCTTTTATCGTCCTGGTTCCTCTGATGACCTCTTCATATGTGGTGGTGTGCTAAATCTCATCCGCACAGAGAGGCGCACCATCTCATTTATTTGTCCAAATGACCAGGCATGCTCTCGTGCTTGTTACTGAAACAATACTCAGACCCCCAAAATGGTCCAAGGACTATTTAAAAAAATTAAAAGCTTTCTGATGTCAAAACATAAATAACAATATATAAATAACAAGAATCTAAAATGTAAACATGGTCCGAGCCATCTGTATGCCAACTCTTTCTGGCAGCCCTGGAACACGGACCTGCCCAAATATTGCACTGTGAAAAATCAGTGGCAAACCACCCAATAATGGCATTTGCATTTCCCACTAATTTTCAGCAGGAAATTAAAAATTACGGATGTGTCATACCATAGTAAACTTAATGTATCTATCAATGTTCTAGCACCCCCACCCTCGACTCCTGCTGAGAGAGAGAATGGGCTGAAAATTCTCTTCCTTTCACTGCTCCTCTTTCTGCAGACCACGGACCTTAATACCATTTTAAAAATATGCCTTTTGGATGCAGACATAGTTCTCTGGCATTGATCTAAATTAACAGCCCATGGGCTCATTCAGTTAGCAGAATATACTACAAACATAAGCTATAGAGACCGCTCCAGATGTTACGTGGCTCAATTTCTCGGTCTTTGTGTCTGTTTGATACATCTTGGCTTCATGTATCATCATATATGCTTCCAACAATGCTCTGATCCAGATCTTTATTTAGCCAAAAGTATGATTGAAGGTTACTCAAGCTGGATCAGGAGAACCCCAAGCTTTGCATCAGTTTTTAAGGTTTTTGACAGAACCCTCCCTTGTCCTGAGAAGACGTTTGAGCAAAACTATAGACATAATATAGCAGATGGCCATTAACACCCCTCCACCACCACCACCGATTCACATTAAATAATAGCTTTAAAAAAACACGGCAAGACTGCAGTCCTTCCATCAGGTCAATCGCCAAGGGCGGAGGAGAACAAAATGGTCTTCTCTTCACAGACAGAACACCGAAGTCATACCATCCTCAAGACGAGCAATCCCCCCCGTTTCTTTTTTGCCAAATTGCCTGTCTTTTTGACCTTACATTCTGTTTTGCAAAATGGCTAAGGGGAAGGAAATGCCTGAATATCTGCCCACGTTTCCAAATGCACTTCTTCAACATGCCCAATGCAGTCTGCAGTTGTTGTTCTTCTGCCTGAACATTCGGCCACGCCTTTTCCATAAGCGAAAGGCAACTGTCGGGTGGGTTTTTCTTCAACCTACACCTTTCCTTCTAATTCCTTGATTTCTAATGCATGTTTTTGGAGGCGGGAATTTGCAGAGCCAAATTCTGCAGACGCTGGCCTTTTGTGTGCACATATTCTGGGGTTGCTACCTATTTAGCGCGTCAAGAATTCATTTACAAACTGCAAAAGGGCTGGATTTCTCATCCTCCTTTAGCACGTACAAGGAGTTCTGTATCAAGGACGCCTCGATCAAGACCGCTGGGCTGACCTTAAGATTGGTTTTAGATGAGGGATAGGCCGTCAGTCGCCCTGGCCTCTTACAAAGCTTGAGGTTGTGGGTATGAACTGGGCAGCAAAGCGAGCGTCTCATCCAGAGGCAATCCTTTAAAGAAAGATTTACGCAAGGGCTCCGGAACATGCTGCCGATTAATTTACATTGTATATATTTTTGAAAGCTTGTTATAATTATACCACTGGTTAATATTGTGATTGGAAATGTCAGTTGCATACTTGATCTGCCTAATTAGAGAAAAGGATTGTGTTGGTTTAGGGCTGCACGGAGGCTGTCATTTTTTCTGTTTCTGCCAAGAGTTTCCTCAAATCATCCTTTTACGCCGCGTTTCAAAACTGATGGGGCATCTTGAGCAGCAGATTTGCATTTCAAATATTCCAAAGAGCTGTGCAATTCTTCGCCGATCTATCACTCTCTAATCTCTTTGCATTTCCCTCAGTACCTCATGTACTTAGTGTTCATTTCCAGAGAAGGCTGTTCTCCAGGATCAGTTGTGGCATTCTGTTCCTATCACCCACATTCCCCCCCCCCCTACTTCAACGGGCCACTCTTTAGCTCTGCCTCTCAAAAGGACACAGTCAGCTGTGAGCTGGCGCTAACATCTTGCTTTCTATGAGCCCTGGCAGTCTCTTTTCTGCCCCATCCCTGCGAGATTGGCTTCATCTCATTCCCAGCCTACAAGAGACATCCTTAGCTCTACCTCTCTTAAAGTGGCACAGGCCCCATTATTTTGCTTCCAGAGGGGTAAAATTGGACACTTTGCCCCCTATTACATGGAAGGAAGTCAAAAGACTGGCAGTGCCAGGGCACAGAGGCAGCATAGGAGTTGCCCATCGTGCTGGTATGGCTGAAGAGCACTTCAGCTCAGTAGTGGGGGAAGACACCTTTATTCTTGGGGCTGAGACAGGGTTCCCCATATTTCCTGTTGTGGGAAAAAATTCCAGTGGCATCTCAGAAGTTGCAAATATTTCCATGCTTCCATGTCAGACGTGCCTGCTAGCCATCTATACTGGAAACGGCAAATCCCCAAAACTCGTAACTCTGATTAGTAATATTCCTTAGAGCAGCCTTTCTCCACCTTTTGACCCTGGAGGAACCCTTGAAATATTTTTCGGGCCTCGGGGAACCCCTGCACATTCAGGTTCCAAGATAGGCCAGAAATTACAAAATGATTATATTTGTTTCATGGGTAGGCCTGTATACAGTATATGCACTAACAGTGTTCTTAAACTGAAAATAAAGAATGAAACTTACCTCTTTAATGTGAAGTTGCCCAAATTTGAAATAATTTTTAAAATAAGTCATGATCTCCCAGGGAACCCCTAGGGACCTCTCGCGGAACCCGAGGGTGCCACGGAACCCTGGTTGAGAAACCCTGCCTTAGAGGGAAGGTTAAGAATTCCAGCAAGGGTTCTATGTTCAAATGAGTCATCTCTATATAGCTGATTTAAGGGAACAGCCTTCTGCTCCATTGCTCACACTTGGTTGGTGCAAAGGGGACGCGGTTTGTCTGTCTTTTTTGTAACAATCTTGGAGTTTAATTGCCATGTAAATTTACTGGACCTAAATCTTCACTGCTGTTAGCACAGCTAATAAGATGTTATGAGTTACCACCCAGGAATTCAGCCAATTTAACTGTAATAAGGCAATCAGGAAACATATTTGGAGGGTTGGCAAGATTTGCCAACAATTTCATGAGGATTTTTCCCCACTTCCTTTCAAAATAGGTCAAGAAACCCATTTAGGGCTTCCCTGGAAATTCATCTCTAATTTCAAGATTTTTAATTCCCCCCTTCAATCATGTTGTTGATGGATCCTGTGCAGCGGTGTGCTATCGTAGCCATCTTTGCCCTGCTCCTAAGCAATTGGCTGGCATTTTGATTTTCGCTTGTTTTCACAGAGAGAAGCAAGCCTTTTCAAGAAAAACTATTGCAGTTGGCCAGTTTTGACAAAACGCCTGTGGAATCGATGAATCGTGTAGGAGAAGCTGTGCTAAAGGAAAGAAAAAGGCTAAACCATTGTTAATAAAACCCTCGGCAGGTTTTTAAAGCATTTGTGGCGGGCCAGTTTGTATCAGAACCACTCTGGTGGACGTAGGTTGTGGCTGTTGATGGGGCTTATGGCCAAACTGGTCTGGAGTCTCACCAGATTGGGGGGAAATGGCTTTATGTGACGGCTTTGCATCGCTTGGATGCATGCGAGGAACTAAGAACTGGATCCGCTAACCGGCACCCTCCTGGGGCAGAAATCCCACCATTGCTGCAAGAGAGCAACATTAAAGCAGGCATATGGAACCATTTTCAAGCCAGGGACCATGCCTGCCCCCTCAATTGCGGCTGAGCATACCATTAGAAAAAGAGGGCAAGGCCATTTGGTTTGCGTTTGATTGGATGTGCATGCATTTAACATTACATTAAGCAAATTCACAGGAAATAAAACACATCCCCCTGATTCACAGATCAGGCTTAAGCGAGTCAATGGTGGGAGCAGAAGAATACTGTGTGAACATACGTGGCTAGTCAGTGCTGGGATAGAAGAGGTGCAGTTCAAATCCCAAACTGTGTCTGATCGGCTGTGAGTCAGGCTGTCACATTGGTGAACCCAAAACCCCAGTCAGTGATGCAGCGTATCTAAGTTCTACCAGTCAATCCTCCAAGGAAAAGAAACCAAGTTGTAGAGCAGATGGAGAGCTATGCTCCACATCCTCAGGGTCCTCTGCCCTTCTCCAACTGGGGCCTTAAACCCTCATCTAGATCTCCCTTCACCCCACTCTATTCCACAACTTATGGCCCAGGCACAGAATGCATCTCCCAAAGACAATAGTTGCAGCGTCTGAGCCACCCCATGAAAATTCAGGGCATCTGAACCTCCTTCCTTGCAAGGCTGATGTCTTCCAGGCAATCCGAGCATCAGCCCAGGTTATAATCCTGTAAATTTCAGTCTGGGCATGCTCTCTCTTTAGAAGAATAGACTAGCAAGTGGGGACGGGAAACTTGACTTCATCACAGCCCATCCATGGTGGCTGCTGGGTCAACGGGAAAGGAACCACTGAAGTTAGGAAGCCTTGCAAAACCTCTCCAAGCCCAAGAAGATACCAGGCAGGACCAGAGGAAATGGGCGAGGATGCTGTGGCCCACATAAGGGTGCTCCTTGACCTGATTCATTTGCCTGGGTGCTACCCCTCTCAGAACCCATCAGGATTCTGAGAGGGATAGGAGCTAACTTGGGAAAAGTAGGGTGTTCCATATTAAGTTTTCCCTTTGTGTTACAATTCCAACTGGTAACAACATTGGAATGCCCCAGAATCACAGAGGTTGTGAGCAGGCTGGGAAAGGAGTGGGGGTTTAGACATGGAACATCAAGAGAAAGTGTCTGCTGCTAGTTTATCTCATAAAGGGCACTCAGCCCAGGTGGGCATAACCATTTCAAATCATTCAAAGAGACCCCACCTTAACTAACTCACTCCTTAATTTCACCTACAGCTTCCAAGGTTCTGGACTGACCCCAAAGTGGCATGGAAGATTCTTTCTGCAGTCTGCAGTTCTTGCTTCTTTGACCTTGTCCGGCTATGTGGGGGTGATGGACGTATCACACCGTTCTGTCTTTTTGCCCACCAACCACCTTCGCCAAAAGAGCACTCACCTTACTCTCTTGTTGATATTCTCTCCTCCTGGGCTCTGATTAAATTGCCCATTTTTAAAATGATAGTTTTGCAGTCATTGTCCATGTGAAGAAAGTGGGAAATTTGGGGAACACGTGTCAACATTTGAGAATCCGCCGAAGGAGACGTTGCCACCTCTGAGGCTGAAGCTGTTGACACAGGGAAGGCGGCAATATTAATGGCTGCCCTGACTCCTCCAGATGATACGAATGCTGTGGCTCACATCTGCCCAGACAGCTGTTGGGAACGGAAACTGACAGATGATCTATTGGGAGCAACGTACAATTTGCCGAGCTGACGGAATCAGGCCAGTTCTACAGATGTACCTGGGATGTGAAGAACGTTGGGATGAAAAATTCCCCGTTAAGCCTGAATTCTTAGTTATTTCATCTTTGCCAGAAATCTCTGGACCTGAGTGGACTTCCCCATGGGAAGGATCAGCATGTCAGTGTAATTATTTTCCCCTCTGGACACGCCCCCAGGTAGGGCTCTAACTGCTGGGTGAGTAGCAACCACCAGCTTGTGGGAGACCCTTCAGATGACCTACAGTATGTGAGCTTTTCATCATTTCATGGCCATCAAATCAGTATTAAGAACAGAAGCTTGCTGTTTTGGGGCATGGAGAACACTTCCTTTGTGGCCCACAGTCCCAGATCAGTTGCATGAGATCCTTCCCACCTCCTGCACGGATCTGCTCCGAGGCTATGATCCTTTTCAGAGGTCCACCTCAACCTTCCAAGACCAGACCAAGGGGGCAGGAAGGGTCCTCTCAGGTGTAGCATTCCACACCCAGAATATTCCACTCAAGGAAGCTTTGTTTTTGCTGTAGCACTAGAAAGGAATATAGAGGTGACCTTGGAGAAGATTTGAGCGAGCTGTTAAGCGGGGACTTGCAGAAGAGATTAAACAGCCCAGGGATTAAAGGAAGCGCGAGAAAGAAACTCAAAATAACCTCACCTTGATGTTGCTAAGTACAAGATGGGACAGAGAGAAACTTGATCAGGCTTTCAAGATTCTCTTATTCTCCCTTAGTACAATAAAGAGTCTTCTTGGAAACCCTGCCATGTCTCTTTTTTGATCTAGTCCAACTTGAGCGGCTGATGAGTACCAATATGGATGCCTTTCCCGCAGCAGATTTGGGGGTGGAGGGATAGAATGAGTCTATTACCTCATCCAGCTGACGTTATCTGGAATTTGCAGGGAGAAAACCCATAGAATATATTATTCCGCTTTAAATTTAATGGATAGCAGCAATTTTTTATTTTATTTTATTGGCTTCCAACTCTGATAGTTTTGCATAGCGAATGGGACATGTAATCATTCTTGAATAAATACATGCAAGATCAGTTCTCAGCCTTTGGTGAAAAGGATGTGTCCCCTTTACAGTCCAAGAAACTAGGGAGGGTCCCTTCTGAGATGTTTGCCACGCCCCCATTCCTTCTGTGGGCTCAGCTGCCTTTTATCTGACCGTTGACCAGTCTGCAGCTCTTCCTCCTGTCTCCCAAGGTCGTTGCCACAGACCATCACACCAAGGCAGAGAACAGAGGCCCAAGGCTGAATGTGAGAATACCCAAACATGCAAACGAGCACTTCCATGGTAGCTTCTCCTTCAGTGGCTGGGGAGTCTGCAGCCTCCCATCAAAATATACAGTAGAAGAGCCTCACGCTGATGAGGACCAGCACAAAGCGGTAATTGCCTCTTGAAGAGCATCCCAGTTGCTCCGCTCCACCATCTGCTAATGACCAGCAGATTCCGAGAGGAAGAAACCATCTTCCCAATTATTTAAGCACCTGGAGCAGTCTTGGTGCACCAGTAGCTTCAAGAACAAAAGGAAGGAGTGAAGCACACGCATCAGGAGGGTTGGTCTGATGTCCTTGTGTCTTTATGTAATTTTGATTTTAGGAAACTAAAGACAAATTAGAGCGGGATGGTGTGGGCAAGAGGTTCTTCCTTTGTTCCTGCTGCCAACAGCCTGGACAAACCTTGCAAGGAACAGCTTCCACTTTTATCATACCAGAGAGCTACCTGGCAGAGGGCAGGCCCGCTTAATACCCCCCATTCCATCCAGTGAAACCATCTTGCCATTATTCTGGTCTCATCTTCCAGCAGAACAGAGTTGCGGGAGGGGAGCAATCTGTCCTTGATTGCAAAGAGTGTCTGCTCCTGATTTTGGAGAGCAACCGGAAAGTCATTTTCAACACCTAAACTGTCACTCACCCTTCCTTGCTAGAATCTGGTCCAGCCCATTCCGGTTTATGTAGCTAGCCTGATAACACCACACATCCATTTCTACTCAATGGTATATATCGCAAGAGCAGATCAGAATGAGGACATTGCTTTGATTCGTTTCTGCTCTTGAGGGGAGGACATTTCACTCCACATTCAGGCCTCCCAAGTCATTGGTGAAAGGGTGATGTCAGCCTCGCGAGGTGGTCCGGACAAGAAGCACACCCAGGAGTACTACACTATCTTTATTGTAAGGTGACATTAACAGAATCTTGCAAATCTGGAAGTACATCTCTCCCCCCTCACCTTTATAGTCCAAGAAACGAGGGAGGGTCCCTTCTGAGATGTTTGCTACATCCAGATTCCTTCTGCGGGCTCAGCTGCCTCTTATCTGACCATTGTCCAGTCTGCGGCTCTTCCTCCTGTCCCCCAAGGTCATTCCCCCAGGCCATTACAGGTGTGCACTTTCCATACAACACACATTTTATTACCAATTCCACTGGGGTGCATTTTACTAGAAATGTTTCCTATGCAAGGCCCTTCAGCAGCACACTAACTTGGGAGGAGTCTGCAGTCCGCATCTGTCTCCCCTGCTGTTGTCCTCAGCAGCAGCCAAAATCTATCCCCTGAAGCAGACAGCATCCTGTGAGGCTCTGCCACTGTGGGGGAGGCGCTGCAGGCCACAGCTTTTGCCAGCTCTGCAAGAACACCCATCTCTCCCCATTAGTGAAGCATCAGCAAGAATAAAAAAGTGTCTGACTTTGGACGTGAAGAAGCATTTCTCATTACCCGCCCCATCCAAATGAATAATTAGCTGGAATAATGATCAGCCTTAAGAATAATTCACACCCCGGTGTGTCCATGATGATACCCAGGAAAACAGGTGTTGAGTGTGCCTGGAAGGGACAAAGATTAAAGATTATATTCCATTTTCTTGCTTTCTCCAGGCAGGGAAGTTGTTAGATTTATCCTGCCATGCTCTGAGAGGTCGAAGCTGAGCCAACCCCTTCACGCACCCCATGTTTGGCAGTTTCCAAAACTAAATCTTTGGCAGAGAGAAAATCATGTTTAATCTGGGGAAAAGTGTGTCCTTGAGGATTTGAGCAGGTCTTTTTTTTTTTAACTACCTCTGAATTTGGTGCCTGAATCTGTAGGACAGAGCTTTCCAAACTTTTTATGTTGGTGACACACTTTTTAGACATGCATCATTTCACGACACACTCTTAAAGCAGGGCATCATTTCACGACACACTCTTACAGCAGGGCACAAGGCAGGCACTAGGACCTGCGCAGAATCATAGCAGGGCAGCTTTGGAGGCAGCCAGGCACAAGGCAGGCACTAGGACCTGCGCGGAATCCTGGCAGGGCAGGTTTGGAGGCAGCAAGGCACAAGGCAGGCACTAGGACCTGCGCGGAATCACAGCAGGTTTGGAGGCAGCCAGGCACAAGGCAGGCACTAGGACCTGCGCAGAATCATAGCAGGGCAGCTTTGGAGGCAGCCAGGCACAAGGCAGGCACTAGGACCTGCACGGAATCCTGGCAGGGCAGGTTTGGAGGCAGCCAGGCACAAGGCAGGCACTAGGACCTGCGCGGAATCCTGGCAGGGCAGGTTTGGAGGCAGCAAGGCACAAGGCAGGCACTAGGACCTGCGCGGAATCACAGCAGGTTTGGAGGCAGCAGGGCACAAGGCAGGCACTAGGACCTGCGCGGAATCACAGCAGGTTTGGAGGCAGCAAGGCACAAGGCAGGCACTAGGACCTGCGCGGAATCACAGCAGGTTTGGAGGCAGCAGGGCACAAGGCAGGCACTAGGACCTGCGCGGAATCACAGCAGGTTTGGAGGCAGCCAGGCACAAGGCAGGCACTAGGACCTGTGCGGAATCACAGCAGGTTTGGAGGCAGCCAGGCACAAGGCAGGCACTAGGACCTGTGCAGATTCCTGGCAGGGCTCGGAGTTAGCAGCAGCCGCGACACACCCAGACACGGCAGCCGACATACTAACGTGTCACGACACACAGTTTGGAAAGCTCTGCTGTAGGACATTCCAGCTTGGGTTCTGGGGCAGGAAGACGTTAGCAACTAGTGCATCTTTAAAGGAGGTCCATGACTAACTCAGAAGGAGATCTTTGAACCCTAAGACCATGGATGGGATACAGATGGCGCTGAAACCTATTGTTTCAGCATTTGTTAAAAAAACATCCAAAGAGTTTGAATAGGAAATCCACACTGGCTGAAAAACACAAGCTTGGCACACCTGGTGTAGCCCAGCTATGAAACTGTGAGTTGATTGTCTGATGTTCCATACTCAGCTCTTCCACGAGGTAACCTTTGCTGAATCAGAAACTCCATTTCAGCTCCAGTCTGGCCCAGAACAACAATAATTCACAAAAATCACCCATGCCTTTGTAAAAACATGACAGACCAGTTCCTTTCAGAGGCACAGAAGTGGCCCAGGCTAGCCTACGTGGAAACTCGAGTTAAAGACGCCACTTCATTTAATTTGGGGTTCGGGCAGGAACACTGA
Source organism: Charina bottae (assembly GCA_023362775.1). Taxonomy (NCBI): domain Eukaryota; kingdom Metazoa; phylum Chordata; class Lepidosauria; order Squamata; family Charinaidae; genus Charina; species Charina bottae. Next base: position 22,681,537 of record JALMGJ010000010.1, on the reverse strand, counting down.
TTGGCCCATCCTTTAGTCAAACTGCCATGCTCATCCCGAACGCACATTTTGCGCGGCACAATTTCTGGACTGCTTTTGAAGATCCCCCCCACCCCCAGTGATTATTTCAGAAAAAAGGGAGAGGGGGGAAATCTACATAATTAATACGGATCATAAATATTCAGCCTCAGTTCATCATTAAGCAGAGATATGCAACACATTTGCTTGGAAACTGAGTTTGGGGACCAAAAGTAAAAGATTTATAAGGCTCCATAGCCACCATTCCTGAAAAACCCAGGGATTAAGAGAAAATCTTGGGACGGGATGAGTAATAGTTCTTCCTGGGGATGGCTCGCACTGTAAATAGTTTGGTTCGTAAACATCACTTACAGCCTCTTGGATTTTATATTTTTATATTTTTAATGATTGTATAAAGTATTTTATATGTTTTAATTGCTGACTTGGTTGTAAACCGCCCAGAGTCCCCTTGTGGGGGGAGATGGGCGGTGATACAAGTTAGAAATAATAAATAAATAATAAATAATAAAATGGGAGCTGGGGGGGGGGTCATTAGGCAGAATTTCATTCTTTTAGGACTCCCCCACAAGATAGGAGTTATCATCTTGCCAAAGACTGAGGCCTTACATGTGTATTTCTGTGCTGGCAACCTCAGCTATCAATTCTCTGCAAAGCTCGCTACTCAGGCCTTACATTTCTACAGGAAGCTCACCCCCTTGACAACTACAGGTTGATTTATTTTAAAGAAAAGTTAAACTAAGTCAAGCAAAGGGGTGTCTTCTGAGATGGCCAGGCTGACAACCAATTAAGTGTCTGGCTTTTAACTCAGTAATCACGTAATTCAGTGAATGGAGCCATGAAAATGATCTGTGCGTGTCTACAAAGGCCCAGGAGTAGCTCTTGACATCACCTTCATTTAAATGTAGGCGCTGTGAAATCCCTTTGGGAAAAGATAGGAGGGCAACATCACAGATCTCCTGAGACATCTTCTCCTGGGGTCTCTTTCTGCACCAGACCAGGATATGTCTGTGATGGGTTGACTCATTGGCAGCCATGTGGTTGGCCTGGATTTGGCTTAACATGCTGTGATCCAATTGTTCTGGATCAGTGTTCCTCAACCTTGGCAACTTGAAGGTGTGTGGACTTCAACTCCCCTTCCAAAAATGGTCTAACCTCGGGACCCCTTGAACTGCTCAAATTACAGTCCTGTGCAGCAGGCCTCCAAATTCCACCTCAAAGGAAGCCCTAAGAAATGTTGGTGCCTGCTTTTATTCTGATGACAGTAAGTCCAGAGGTCTGGTGCCATTCCTGAAAAATTCACCCATTTCCATTTTAGCTTCCTGTATTTATCCCTCGCCCCAGCTCTTGCCAACCTAGCAATTTGAAAGCATGCAAATGCAAGTAGATAAATAGGTACCACTTCGGTGGGAAGGTGACAGCGTTCCTCATGCGTCATGCCAGCCACATGACCATGGAAGCGTCTTCGGACAGCGCTGGCTCTTCGGCTAACAGACGGAGATGAGCACCGGCCCCTGGAGTCGGACACGACTGCACAAATGTGCGGGGGGAACCTTTACCTTTTAATTTATCCCTCACCAGGTTATGGTTCATCTGGGCAAATACACATGGAGAACGTTGCAATGGACTGTGGAAAATGCTAAAGAATTATTCCATGTGCTTTTCTGACCTTTGCTTCATGACCCTGTAATTAATATTTATGCTTTGGCGGTTATTTTCTCCTTGGTTCTAAAGTTGGCGTTTGGTCCTAAGCAGACTTTCCGATTTGTGGTGGACTTGATTCAGCTCAGGAACGGAGAGAAAATTAATTCAAACCTTTGCCTTTTCTTTCCCGATCTGCAAGCGCGTAACATGTAAGAAGCATGATGCAAGGAATATGTGCTGCACACTGGCCCATCAATTATGCATAAAGGAGAAAATGCAAGAGTTTTGACTTATTAGGGAGGCAGCTGTGAACAGTTGCTTATGTAAAGAATTACTAATTTATTTCCCAGGATTTCATGTTTGCTAGACTCGGCCATGTTAAGTATTAGTAGAAATCTTCAGTAAGGAAAATGTCCAGGAAATTGGGGGAAGAGGAATCTTGCAATTACTTGTCTTAACTTTTCAACTTTACCAATGTGATATGCTAAGAATTTAGAAAACATTAGATTGAAATTAATGTTTACCAAAGGACTAAAGTGATCAAGTTTTCCAGTTCTGTTTTTGCACATTTTTTTTTCACCTGAAATTATTGCCTTGATTTGAGTCAAACGTTCTTTTGCTGTGTTAGCCCAGAGGGATGATTTGGTTGGTCTGAAAAATATGAAACCCTTATAGGCTATTTCCTTTCCAGCATTAATTTCCATTGAGAGTCTTGTGCTAAATATCAGCTACTGCTGAAATGTGTGTTGCATTGTTTTTATTAATATGCTGTCTTTAAATACATCATAATCTAACAATTCACTACAAAGATCAATAATAAATATTAATTATGTCAACAATATACTGCTGTGCATATTCAGATATCTCAAGTTGCCAAACCAAGATTTCAAAAACATTTAGCAAGTACCTCTTTCCCCGAAAGCCTCTAATTCAATGTTTCTCAACCCTGACAACTTTAATCCTGGGAGTTGAAGTCCACCCATCTTAAAGTTGCCAAGGTTGAGAAACACTGCTCTAATGGCACTAGCCAAGGAAATGGAAGCAGGCCTCTCCTGAAGATCTCCATGGATGGATCAATTCAGACATCCTGGCTATGAAACACAGAGATTATCTGCAGTGTCTTGAATTCAATCCAGACGTAAAAGGAGAAGAAAAGTGGGAAATAATGTCACCCCCAATAAGCAAACCCTGTTTAGCAGCCCAGAAGCTTTTGATGAGGAGTTTCAGAAGTCCATGGTTTGATTAAATAACTCTACGTCTGATTCCTGACATCCCTAACCATAATACACTTTTAAGAGGAACATAATATATAAGCAAAGCTGGGATGGGTAAGGTCAATGTCTTGGTAGCTCCTTGGGTGACTTTAGGTTGGTCACTGTAGAAAGAGGGCAGATGTTTGGTGACCTTTTTGACCCTCTAGGATGTCCCGGTGTCAGGGGAAGCAGAGAGGAGGGCGGAGCACTGGATAAGAAGCGAGCACGCAGCTCAGAGAGCCTAGCCTATTTCCCCAAACGTCAGAAGAAAGCTCCACCCTAGGTTGAGCTGATATACTTGGGAATCTTCAGGCACTGTTAGTTTAGCAGGATTCCTGCTTGTAGGTATGCAATAAACACTAGAGACTAGATTCCTGGCCTCGGCGTGTTATTTCTGCATCTACACACGACACCCTGCAAATCTATTTCCCAAGGTGGTGATGATGGGGAAAACGTGAGGAGGGAGTGTTACATACATGGCCTTGTGCTCTTGGAGGAAACACAAGATATAAATCAAATAAATAAATAAATTGCTGTAGAGAGACATTGTTGTTCCATTATTGGAAATCATATACAGTGATCAGAGCTCAGGGTCATTTTTAATCTTCCCCTGCATGAAATTCCTCCTACAAATTTGCCTAATGCACTTTTAAAGGTGTCCAAGTTGTTGGCATTATGACCTCTCCTGGAACCAAATTCCATACTTTCATTGTAGGTTGTGGATTAATACCCATTTTTGTCTCCCCTAAATCTTCCGTTGTATGTCTTCATTGGAGGACCCTGAGTTCTAGGGTTTTTCTTTGATGAGCGTGGAGAAAAAACTCTCCCTCTTCTAATTAATAATTTTAACGACGATACTAATTAGAGAAGGGTTTTTTAAAAAAAATAACCTTAATGATTTTATGAGGCGTATATTTGCCCAATCAGACGGACGTCAGGTGATATACCTGGAAGAAGTCACAAAAGGTATAGAAGCCCACAGTATCTGCTCAGGCCACCATTGGCCTTTGCCCCACAGAGCTGGATTTGGACCGATCTTGGGGCAAAAACCAAATTTCTTGTTCCCTTGTTAAGTAAGGAGTGGTTGCAAGGAGCTATTTATAGGGCTCTGTTGAAACTTTGTTTTCAAAGGAAATTGCAAGTGTCAATAGATGCAAAACTAATATTTACTTTCTCCCCCCCCCCCCCTTTGATAGTTACCCCTCCCATTGAACGTCTACGCTGAAATCCTTGCGGCCTCAGGATATTTATTCTTCTTCTTCGGAGAGAAATCGCTTACATCGTGCTAATAGGCTACCTTACATCGTGCTAATAGGCTACCTTAATTCTTCCTGGCTTTGTGTTTTGCAGAAATGAAGAATAAGCCACGTGCTTGGAAAGATTCCGGTTCCCATTCCAGGGAAACTGAGGGGGCTGCAAGAAGATTATTCTAAAGAAGGGATTGCCAATCAGGGAAGCATGCTTTCCAGATGCTACTGGCCCATCCCTGGCCTAACCCAACTGGTATAAGTGATATATCTTTATCTCCCTGCCTGTCTTCATCCTCTCCTCTCTCCCCGCCCCCCACTTTTATGGGGCAGCTATCTATCTGACACAAGGGAAGGAGTGATCCTCTGTGCAGTCATAGGTTCGCTTTCAAGAGAGGGGGGCTTTGTTCCTTTTTGCACTCCAGGTAAATATCAAGACAGTATTTTTCATTGCAATCACCAAACAGAGAGTTGTGTTCTGGCAGAAGTCTTTGACAAGGTTAATAAGTTAGATTTAGTGTCAGCCCTTCAATAAAAGAAGCATTTCCTTCCCCTTAACTATCCTATTTAGATGTTAATAACTTTACTTAATGTCACTTCTTGGCTGATGGATGGATGTTTGTGTGTCTCCAGACAACAGATGTTGGGGTCCTCGCTTGCTTCCGGCACTGCAATATCTAAGGAGAAAAAAAAAGGCACAGGGTAAGTTTTGGACTTTAAAAAAAAACAAAACCCCATTTTTGATGCTATCTGAATCTGACCCAGCTCACTCACTGCGGTTTGCTGGGTGCCCATATGGGAACATCTAAAACTGTGGTTTGGAGGCAGCTGCTCAAACTCGGCTTGCTGCAATTGAAGGGTTAAATTCACACTCGGGCACTAAGCTGTAGCACCATCTGCACACTGTGTGAAACAGGTTGCTGCAGTTTGCAAAGCAGCAGTGATTGCTGAACAGAAGAGGTAAACTCTGGAGTAAAAGCTGGTTAAATAAAAGATGGCTTAGCCCAGCCTTTCTCAACTTTCTGACCCCGGAGGAACCCTTGAAATATTTCTCAGGCCTCGAGGAACCCCTGCACATTCAGGCTCCAATACAGGCCAGAAGTTACACAATTATTATCTTTGTTTCATGGGTAGGCCTGTAGAGATGCATTAACAGTGTCCTTAAACTAAAAATGGAACTTACCTGTTTAATGTGAAGTTGCCCGAATTGGAAATAGTTTTTTTAAATAAATGGTGATCTCCCAGGGAACCCCTAGGGACCTCTCGCGGAACCCAAGGGTGCCATGGGAGCCTGGTTGAGAAACTCTGGCTTACCCCAATGGGTGAACCCAAGCATTGTCTGCACATGCCGGTCCCAAACTGCCCTTGCGACCTCTGGCTGTGGACAGATCCAACTTTCTATGTATTGGCTTCTCTCTAGTAGTGAAGATCAAACCAGTCCATACCCCAGGAAATAAAGCCAGACTGCTCACTTGAGGGAATGATATTAAAGGCAAAACTGAAGTACTTTGGCCACATAATGAGAAGACAGGATACCCTGGAGAAGATGCTGATGCTAGGGAAAGTGGAAGGCCAAAGGAAGAGGGGCCGACCAAGGGCAAGATGGATGGATGATATTCTGAAGGTGACAGACTCGACCGTGGGGGAGCTGGGGGTGGCGATGGCCGACAGGAAGCTCTGGCGTGGGCTGGTCCATGAAGTCACGCAGAGTCGGAAGCGACTGAACGAATAAACAACAACTAGTAGCGAAAGAAGGCTGACATTGATGCTGTATGGTCAGCAAAATATCTCTCAAATGGGAATTAGGCTTTCCCAGAGATGGTTGCATCCTGGCTAATTAACAGTTGGCGTATGAAATGGAACCCCTACATCCTTCCCATCCTTGGTCAGCACAAAACGGCCCTAAAGCCTCGTTCCCCACCGGTTTGGTGGGCTGGTCGGTCGGAGTGCCACTTCTAACCACACAGAGAAGCCTTTCTTTATTTCAAGTCTAATTAGCCATTTAAGTGTCTTGGGTTCATTTATTAACACTTTATTCATCGGGGTGTAACTTTTACGAGGCTTTATGGCGTTTGGAAATGATATTTTACACAAATACAACAGCGACTTCAATGTTCGGCAGAAAATGCTGACCCCCACCAGGTTTTACGGCATTGGGATAGTAATGAACCTTAACCGGCCGAAGCTTTGAGAAATGTAAAACATTGCGGCTTGCCACTAATTTTGTTCCTCTTTAATGACTGATAATCCGTGTCGATTTAGTGTGATAGCCGCAATCCAGTACTGTTTTGCTCCCCGCCCCAAATGCGATTGTAACAGGACCTATTAAGGGTGGGTACATAATAAAGTTAGAGCAGCTTGTAGTGCCTTTCCAGGGATCTGAATTTCCATTAGGATATTGAAATTTGTCAGACTGTAAAACCATCAGTGTTTGGTTGAAAAGTGCCCCTCCGTTGCCAAGGAAAGGAATAATGGCTGTAGGGGGACATTTGCGTGATCTGCGCAAGGAAATTAATCTGAAAGAGTCGCCTTTGGCTTCCCAGCAAAAACATAGTTAGGAGTCTTGCATTGTCTCAAGGAAGAAGCCTTAATCCTCAAAAATAGCCAGTTGTCTTGCAGGGTGGTCCATGGTGCGGATTTTAGGGGTTCAGACTGGTTCCCCCATAATCAGACCAATGAAAACAGTCAAGATGGCGGCTGCGGTTTGGATCACATGCTTGAGGCTGCCATCTTGATTCTTTGGACCTCTGCAGATGCCCGTCTGCACCTAATTATGATGACAAAATCTGCATTGTGGTGTCACAGAACACCTTGTCACTTGTTGCCCCTGACCATAGTTCCTCAATAAATCATAACAACCTGAGTTTACACGACAGCCTAACACCTAAGCCATGATCTACAAACCACAGTGGTTCTGTTCATGCACTGCAGTAAGACACGCACAACGAAAGCATGTTTTGACTTGGCATGGCCCGTGAGCTCAATCTGAGCCTCATGGCGGACTTGGTTTATTAACGTATTCCCCACATTTCTATCCCACCGCAATCCAAAGACTCTTGGCGGCTTACCTAAGACTATAACACTCATCCAGAAGCCAACAGCCATAAAAACATTAACAAGGAAGGAGCAGATCAATCATGCCCCTCCAACTCACAAACTGATTTTCATTGATTTATAGGCATGATTCTGAATACAATGGCAGCCACTGGCTGACCTAATCTGCACTGTATTTGGATGGGAGACATCCCAAACTGGGAGGTCAAGCCACCCCCCAGAAGAAGAGATTGGCCAACCACTGTCTAGCCTACCTCCCTGGTGTTCCTTGGTAGTCTCCCATCCAATCACTGACCCAGGCTGACCCTGCTTAGCTTCTCAACCCAGACCGTCAGCCAAAACACGACCATCTGCAAGGACGATGGCAGCTGGGCTCAGGATGAAAGGGGCATCCTCTGAGTCAGCAAGAGAGGCTATAAAGCAGTGGAAGGTGCTGCAATGAGGCTCAGAGGAAGACAATTAAGAGACATGCAGATGTGCAGAAGGCAGCCAGCAAGCGAGATTAACAGATGCACCCAGCAGAAAATCAGATTAAGAGGAACCAAAAGGCACAATCTGTCAGCACCGGATGCTTCCAGGCACGGAATAGATGCGCCATGATGGGCTCCGGCTGTAGGCAGACCGGGAAGATCATAAACCTGCCGAACTGTCCTGTCTCGCCTCTTGCTCCAAAGCTTTCTCTTAAATTGCTTATTTAAGGCACCGATTGGAGGAAGCAGCGCGGTTCAGGAGACCCTCCCCGCTTTCTGGTAGGATCAATTAGTCGTGGACTCTTCTCTATTCTTCCAATGGCCGAAGGTGATGACGGTGACCCTGCTTGACCACGTGAGGCCTTGCAGAAAAGGGGCCACCCCTTCTCTCGTCAGAAGAGTCCTGTCAAAAAGAAGAGAAGGGGAGGATTCGAGGCTTTTAATTTAATTTATCTTCTCTCAGCATTTGCCACCATCCTGGGTTTGCCCCCCAAACGCCCCAGCAGGGCTGCAATGCAAAATATTTTAAAGAGGGATGTGGTTTTGCCCTAGTATTGTTTTGAGAGACACCGAGCTGTGAACCTTACATTAGCACGGCATTAATAACGGAAATGAACAAGGGCAGCATGAGCGCGAAAGCGCTGAGCCCGACAGGCTTAATTATGGAGTGAACAGAGAGACAAAAAAAGAAAAGGAAAAAACAAATCCAGTGGCAAACTTGTACCTCACATAACATAATTGAAAGATTATATCTTCCACTGGTAGCCTATCGAGCAAAAGGATGAATTTTTGAAACAGGGACATGGATCCTAATGGTTATTTATCTTCTGCTGCTACAGAATGCATAGGCAGCAATAGATAGATCGATAGATCAATAGATCAATAGATCAATAGATGATAGAGACAGAAGGATGGATGGATGGATGGATGGATGGATGGATGGATGGATGGATGGATGGATGGATGGATGATACAGATACATGATGGGTATATATTCACATAAGAAAGATGTTTAGGAGTCTCTTTTATTCCTAATGAAATTCTCAAAGCAGGGTTTAATTAACCATAAAACCCACCAGAGCAGTGTTAAATGCGTGGACTTCAACTCCCAGAATTCTCCAGCCAGCCGTGCTGGCTGGGGAATTCTGGGAGTTGAACTCCACACATCTTAAAGGTGCCAAGGTTGAGAAATGCTGTTATAAACCCTGACGATTTGCAGTGCATTTTAAAACATACATCCTGTTTTTTCCTAGGTAAGATTTATTTTTCAGGTCTCCTCATGTTAGTAGATTCCCCCCTCACCCCAGTTTTCCTTTTCCACCTTGGCAGCAGACTGCCAACGCCAGCAATCCTTGTTTTTCTCCTCTGCAGTAGCCTGCCTCTTTCCACATGAGGAGAATACGGGTGCCGAGAATTCAGCAAACCTTTGATACCCGATTCTCTTTCGCCAGTCTAGTGCTGGGCTCAATTAGTGGGCCCATGGCTAATTGGAACTTAAGTGGGTTTCTTTGTTAATGCCTTTGACAGCTAGCCCTAGGGGATACGTGCACCGTTCGTTCATTAGACACTTTAGTAATCCTCCTCTTTTCTGCCCCAAAATAGACCCCTCGCCCATTCAAACGTGGTTAAGTAAATTTGCAAGGAGGTCTAAAAGCATGCCCCCTAATCATGCCCCCCAACACATTAATCAGAATACCATCCCCAAAATAATAATAATAATAATAATAATAATAATAATAATAATAATAAGTTTTATTTGTATGGCCACCTCATCTAAGCGATTTTGTAACTTGGGTTAAAACAGATAAAAGAAATTGACAAAATCAATTCAACACTGTCAATCACATAATTAAATCCACATTAAGCACCATAAATCACAACCAGGAATCTGAACCTTCCTAACTAAAGTACAGTCAATTAACAGAGCCAAAGACAATGTCCTTGATGGCTTTTTCTTATCCTTTCAGGTGTGTTTTATCTGTAATGGTTACCTGTGTGGAATTTTATGAGTTGTTTGTCAACCTTCTAATCCAGTGTTGGAACATTGATTCTTTCTGGTGGCTTTAGATCGTGCAGGTTTAAAACTGGCTGAGTTTTAGGCAGCCATTCTTCCATGGTGGACGTTCTCCTTTCTTTCATTTGAAGCTGCAAGGATGGGGCCTGAGAACTCGGTGTGCAAAGCCCATGCCCTGCCCTGCAGCTTGGGAGGATCCAGAAATATTCTGCTGCAAAGTTATCTGAGATCCAGATCTCCTTCCAACATCTGCCTCTAAGAAGACGGGGAAGACTCTAGTTTTGCCCCTACAGACTTTGCAGTTGGGAGTATTACTTTGCACCCTACGGCCCTATCCTTTGCATCCTCACCCACTGGGGGTATTTATATCCCCCCTGAAATATTAAGGGCTTGTCAATCGGAAGATTGCAAGTTCAGAGGTTCGAATCCTTAGCCCTGCGTGACGGAGTGAGCTCGCGCACCAGCCCCAGCTCTTGCCAACCTAGCAATTCGAAAGCATGCAAATGCAAGTAGATGAATAGGTACCACTTCGGTGGGATGGTAACAGCGTTCCGCGCACGTCATGCCGGCCACATGACCGTGGAAGCGTCTTCGGACAACGCTGGCCCTTCGGCTAACAAACGGAGATGAGCACCGGCCCCTAGAGTCGGACACGACTGCACAAATGTGCGGGGGGAAACCTTTACCTTACCTTGCTGACCACCAGATGCTTCCCCTTTTCTTACACTACTGCAGAACATAGTTCTGGCCAATGGAAATGTTGGTAGGAATACAGCTGTTGCCAAATTGGTAAAATGAATGCTAACCCAGGAGCATCCACCAGGGGAGTGCAAAAAAGTCAAGATGGCAGCTGAGATCATGCAATCAAAGATACTATTTTATCTTTTTTTACCCCCTTACTCTCTCCCCCCCCCAATGACCCTGGGAAAATTCTCGGAGCGTCCCAGTCTGCCCTGATGCCAACTTTGGGAATTACTGGACTGCAGATTTCCTTTTGGCATGATGATCTCTAATCCATCAAAAGCTCAAGTATTTCTCTGGGCTGTGAAAATGTCTGCCCTTTGGATAGGTCCCTTAATTGACAGGCCATCTTAAAGAATGCTTTTCATTAAAGAATATAATTTGAAGAACTGGGTAATTGACTCACATTTGATTAAGGCCGATTCTATTGGATTAGCATGATTAATAGATAAAATTACAATCAAACAGAAAGCAGTGCAAAAGGTGGCTTAAGTCATGGATCACATCAAGATTTTAAATTTAAAATAACAGAGATATATGAGGGGAATATTCATTTTGCAGGAAATGTTGTACTTTGAGTTGGCGCCGTCTTTCAAAAATCGCAAGGAAAGATAGCATTCTGGGCCACTGTTTATTAGACAGTAGCTTTATTTCTCATCTTAATTCCAAGAATATAATTCTAAGAATTGATACTTGGCATCCATATTATAATAACTGCACTGACTCCCAGGTCACTTCAAAGTACAATCCGAAGTACATTCAGGTCCTAAACATCTTGATTCAAGGAAGAACATCTCCAGGAGGGCCTGATTCTCCAGATTCTCTAAAAGTAGTAGTCTTAAATCTCTAGTCTCCATGCAGACCTTTCTTCTTCGTTCTTTCCAACCACCTAAAGCCAGTTCCAGCTCTTCAACTATCTTCTCTATTGCCAAATGTCTTGGCCTTCATCTCTCCAAGAAATCAGTGGTCTACCACAATTTAAAAACAGACTGGCATTCCAACTCTGCTACACATCCTACCTTGGTGTTAAATGTATGCCAACTTGCTAGTGATGTGGAAACACACCCTAGGCAATCACCCTTCCAGCTACTCCATGTGAAGGACCTGGGAATGTTCCAGGATTATCGCCCAAAGGGATTGTGGCTTAGAAGAATCTTAATGCCTGCTTTGATCCCAATGCAAAGATTTTCCATCTGTTGTATTTTACAGTGCCATGATTTCGCTTTCTGTAGCTCTAGTTGAGGATTAAAGACTAAACTGCTACATACAATGGAGATATGTGTGTGTATGAGATTATCAATCAATCAATCAATCAATCAATCATCTATCTAAGAAATGGATCATTGAACAAATCAACACAGTTTTTACTTGAGGCACAAGTGACCAAGCTTAAATTATCTACTTGGGACACATTGTGTGAAGACCCAGCTTTCAGGAGAAGGCTGAAATGGTGGGAAATGTGGAAGAAAAGAGAAGAAGAGGATGATTAGCAGCAAGGTGAATGAACTCAGTTACAGTGTTGATGGGGGCACCATTGGAAGACCTGAAGGACCAGGTTGGGGACAGACCACCATGGAGAAAATCCATCTACGTGGTCACTAAGAGTCAACACCGACTTGATGAAACATAATCAATCCATTGAAAGGAAAACAATGCACCAGCAACAGGACCATAAGCTAAGAGCCAACACCAACTTGATGGCACATAATCAATTAAAATTACACACACACACACACACACACACACACACACACACAAACTTTCACATTAGTGATTTAAAGCATCGAGAATCACTGCCATTGTGCCACAATAACAATGGCACAATAACAGATTGTATAAGGCAAGCTTTATACTACTTGAACAATGGCTGGATGATGCTCTGAAGGTGCTATAAATTGCTACTGTGGAAATGTTCTCTAGTTTAAGTGCTACCATGACCAAGGAGTTCAGAATGTTCAGAAATGCTTCTTGCAGGGAATTGAATTCCAACCATCCTTGATCAGATCTTTTTAGGTTTTAGAGGGGCCACAGGAGGAAGTCCTACGGCTTCCAGTTGGTGGCTAATGTGAGAAAAAACACAGATGATATCCTGGGGTGCTATCTCATTTTTCAGTTGGAAAGGCCTAAAGATTTCGGGAGAGCTTGACTGATATTAATATCATGTCACCATTTGCAGTGTTCCCTGTGTAAGACCCCTCTGTCTCCTACACACTTGTTCACACCTGCCATCCCTGCTACCACCACCAGCTGAAATGCTGAGCCCTGAAACACCCCCCCCCATGAAAAGGTATAGGTAAAAGTTAAAGGTTCCCCCCGCACATTGGTGCAGTCGTGTCCGACTCCAGGGGCCGGTGCTCCTCTCCGTTTGTTAGCCGAAGAGCCAGTGCTGTCCGAAGGCGTTTCCACAGTCATGTGGCCGCATGACGCGCGCGGAACGCTGTTACCTACCCACCGAAGTGGTACCTATTCATCTACTTGCATTTGCATGCTTTCGAATTGCTAGGTTGGCAAGAGCTGGGGTGAGTGCGGGAGCTCACTCCGCACACAGGGCTAGGGATTCGAACCTTCGAACTTGTGATCTTCCGATCGACAAGCCTGCCGTCTTACCCGCTGAGCCACCACACCCCTAAAAAAAAATAAAAAAAAAATAAATGAAAAAGGCATAGGAGCGCCAGCCAAAAAGGTGCTCTCCAGGTAAGCAAATTTCTACCTCTCAAAATGCCACCTGAATGAAGACGTCCATTCTGCCTGTTTGAAGAGTCCCCCCAAATAGGTATTCCAATCCAAAGCATCCTCAAGATATTTTCCTGGAAACTCTACAGGGAAAAAGCCAAGAGAAATCAGCTCTATTTCTTTAAATGTTGAGCCTGCCCAAGCCATTAGAATTTATAATAGGTCCCCTCTCCGCACTTCCTCAGGAAAGACATTGCCTTAAGCCAAGAGTGGAAGATGGCTTTCAAATGCAAATATTTTAACAAGTATAACACACAGAAGCATGAACTATCAATGCTTCCTAGTAGGCATATGTAAAACATCTTGTTTATCATATAAATAAATAAATAAATAAATAAAATTAAGCTAAGCATTTAAAAAAAAAGCGCAGCGGGTGAACTGAAATATCATTTTGTTCTTTTGAACTTGGCTGCCATTTTGGCTCTTAATTCTTAATCCTTCTAAGTATGTAAAAAAGATTGTCCATACTTGGCTGGATACTCTGGAGCAGTGTTTCTCAACCTTGGTAACTTTTAAGCTGTGTGGACTTCAATTCCCAGAATTCCCCAGCCAGCAGGGCTGGCTGGAGAATTCTGGGAGTTGAAGTCCACCCATCTTAAAGTGGCCAAGGTTGAGAAACAGCTCTGGAAGAATTCTGGAATTCTGGGTCTGCAAAAAGGGGTCTGGATGGACGACACGGACATGTGGGCTGCACATTCCCCCCCCCCCGACCCTCTGGCCAGTAACCATGACTAGCAGGGGGCATTAGAGGCAGCATGAGCAGCGTGCATGACGTCATTTCAAATCAAATTTCGTCACTGCCCATCTCCCTCAAAAGGATAAAGTCATACCTTGCTTTATCCTCGCAACAACCCTGGTGGACTCGGGTTGCCCAAAGTCACCCAATCAATGGAATATTCTTCCCCAGTCCCAGTTCCACGCGCAAACAAATTTAAAATTAATCTCATGAATAGCCATGAGGGTCCTAATTAATTGATGTTCCTTAACATCTCGTGATGCACAGGCAGCTTTTTGAAGTAAGCTTTAGAAATTTGACTTCCCCAACCTGGAGCCCCCGAAATGGTTGGGATTGCTGCAGCAGAATTCCTAGCCAGCGCCTCTTGCTCTGCTGCTTCTATTATCTTTGTTAGACTTATAAGCCACCTTTCCCTAGAAAGCCGAAAGCCGCTTAGAGAGAGATCGCCTTTCATTTTAGCTCCACCACTTTTCACTTCTGGAGAGAGGTCGTATCTCAAAATTGGCATTCTGAAAACGCAGAAAACAGCTACCTATTAGTCTCAAGGAGTTCCGCCAGGGGACGGGATGAGTTGCCGCACCTGAATGTCACAAGCTGAAAGGAAGGGGTGAGTACACTGGGTTTGCAGGTAACTGGATTCACATGTCACACCCAACGCTAGTTTGCTTAATTGTGTTTTGTTGAAGAAGTCACGGTTGGCTGGATTCACACAATGCACTAAGCCAAATCCCAATAGATGTTTGGCTGAGCCCCAAAGATGGATTTCAAAATATAAACATCTATGGCTAAAGCATCACGCTTCAGGAATAAAATCGCAACCAGCACCCTGCAGTGCCCAGCAAGAAAAGCTTCCAGTCACCCTGTACCAGGGTGGAATTAGTGTTTTGCCAATAGAGGAAAATATCCTTCCCAACCCTGGGGTTTGCTTCCCACCTGACCTTGAGGATTTCTAGCACAGTTTGGAGCTTTCCTCGGGCAGTTCCACATCCGCTCTCGGTGTCGATTAAACCTTGATCTCATTTATTATCACAGGAAATGGTCTCAAGGTCACAGGGCTGGAAATTTAATTATGGCGGCAGTATATTAAGTGGCACATTTAAAGATGCTGAATCGTAGTAATTAATTTTTTGGATGGTGGTCTCCAGGGAACCAGTTTCCTCCACACTGGGTATTCAGGCATCCATCACGGCCACCGAGCGTGGCAGCTGTCTTTTAGCTTTAAACTGCCCCATTATTCATCTTTTACGGCTGCCTTTAAAAACACCCGACAACGCTACCCCTCTTCTTATTGTAATATATGTCTCCCCTTTGCAACCAGCCATGCTTCACCTTTGCTATAAAAGGCAGCCTATGGGGTTGGCCACCGCCCTGGCCGCTGGGCTCAGCGCTGGCAATCCTCCTGTCAAGACCCCAGGCAGGCTGCCAGAGTGGGGGAGAGAAAAGGAGGAGGAGGAGAATTAGGAGAAGAAGAGGGGAAGAAGAGGGGAGGAAGAAGAAGAAGAAGAAGAAGAAGAAGAAGAAGAAGAAGACGAAGAAGAAGAAGAAGAAGGAGGAGGAGGAGGAGGAGGAGGAGGAGGAGGAGGAGGAGGAGGAGGAGAATTAGGAGAGGAAGAGGAAGAATAAGAAGAAAGAGAAGAAGAGGAGGAGGAGGAGGAAGAGGAAGAGGAAGGAGGAGAAGGAGGAGAGGAAGAGAGGAAGAGGGGAAGAGGAAGAAGAAGAAGAAAGAGGAGGAGGAGGAAGAAGAAGAAGAGGGAGGAGGAGGAGAATTATGAGAAGAAGAAGAAGAGGAGGAGGAGGAGGGAGGAGGAGGAGGAGAATTAGGAGAGGAAGAGGAAGAATAAGAAGAAAGAGAAGAAGACGAGGAGGAGGAGGAAGAGGAAGGAGGAGAAGGAGGAGGAGGAAGAGGAAGAGGGGAAGAGGAAGAAGAAGAAGAAAGAGGAGGAGGAGGAGGAAGAAGAAGAGGGAGGAGGAGGAGGAGAATTATGAGAAGAAGAAGAAGAAGAAGAAGAAGAAGAAGAAGAAGAAGAGGAGGAGGAGGAGGAGGAGGAGGAGGAGGAGGAGGAGGAGAATTAGGAGAGGAAGAGGAAGAATAAGAAGAAAGAGAAGAAGACGAGGAGGAAGAGGAAGGAGGAGAAGGAGGAGAGGAAAAGGGGAAGAGGAAGAAGAAGAAGAAGAAGAAGAAGAAGAAGAAGAAGAAGAAGAAGAAGAAGAAGAAGAAAGAGGAGGAGGAGGAGGAAGAAGAAGAGGGAGGAGGAGGAGGAGAATTATGAGAAGAAGAAGAAGAAAGAGAAGAAGAGGAGGAGGAGGAGGAGGAAGGAGGAGAAGGAGGAGAGGAAAAGGGGAAGAGGAAGAAGAAGAAGAAGAAGAAGAAAGAGGAGGAGGAGGAGGAGGAGGAGGAGGAGGAGGAGGAGGGGGAGGAAAAAGAGAGTTGGACTTCGCCAGCAATTCCGTCCATCTCGCCCAAGAACAAGCTGTAATAATTAGCCAGCACGAGGGATTCGTTCTGCAGCCGCTGTTGACTCTAAGTTATTGAAAGTCAGGCCGCTCGGCCAAGGTCTTAAAAAGCTTGTAATGTTTAATGAAGGGATGGTCATTAAACTCGCTGGTTCAAATATTAGGCAAGATGGTCTGGGAGGTGTGGAATGAAGAGGTAGGAAAATATGAACACAATTACCCATCTCCATTAACGATGCTGGCAGCGGTCCAGGAAACCCTTGCAAGGCGGGGATCTGTCTGGGGTTCGAGGCAGCCGGGTAGGCTGGCTGGCGTTCAGGCCTAACCTAAGGAGGGTTTCCCTCCTTTTGCTCCTGGCAGGACTCCTCCTAATTCGGAGGGGCGCATCAGTCACACAATAATCCCATCGAGGGTTTAGAACGCAAAGGAGAAAAACCCTGGCCGGAGATGCACCGCAAGGCCGCTGTTGGTCCTCCGGGGTTTCTGGATGCTACAGCAACAGCTTCATATTCAGAAGGCTTGGAATTAAATCCTAGCCTCATGAGTGAATAGACCTGATATTGAGTTAATGTTCGCTTCTTTTTTAAATATGGTTTTAATCTGATGGAAGCCGTTCTGGAAAAAATTGCCTTTGAAGGGAGGCATTTGGATGTTAAATGGGGTAGCCCCATGATGAACTGGGGCTCTCGAGAGCTTCACTTCTGCTCTGATCTGGATGATTCAAACCACCGAGCTGAGATTCTGACATGACAGGGACCCTAATGTATCTTTTGACTCCTTGGCCCTCAAAAAGTTTCTAGATCTGTGTTTCTCAACCCGGGCCACTTTAAGATGTGTGGACTTCAATTGAAGTCTACACATCTTCAAGTGGCCAAGGTTGAGAAACACTGTTCTAGATGGACAGCTCTCAACATCAAAGGAAAAGCTGCTTTCTTCCAAAACAGGTTTTTGGGGGTGTGCGCTGGGCAAATTTAAAAAGTTGAAAAAAGTGGTAGAAAGAGGTGGGGCAGTTACACAGGAAAGAACAGTGGTTTCTGATCCCGTTTTCAAGTTCTGCAATTAAGGTAAGGTAATTGCAGGCAAATTATCCCAGAAAGTCAGATGGCTTTCATTGCATTCTCTCCGTTCAGTTCCATGGCAGGATTTCAAACAGATTCAAGTCAGTACATACAGGTATTCCTCGCTTAACAACCATTCATTTAGTGATGGTTCAGACTTACAACGGTGCTGGAAAAACCGACTTGTGACTGGTCCTCACACTTAGGACCATTGCAGCATCCCCATGGTCACATGATCACGATTTGGGTGCTTGGCAACCGGGTCGCATTTATGACCATCACAGTATCCCGTGGTCATGTGATCACCATTTTTTACCTTCCTGGCTGGCTTCTGGCAAGTAAAATCAATGGAGAACCACGTGATTCACTAAATGACCACATGGTTCACTTAATGCCTGCAGTGGTTCACTTAACTTAACGACTGCTGCAAGAAAGGTTGTATAATTGGGTCGGATTCACTTAATGACTGCTTCACTTAGCAACCAAAATTCCGGTCCCAATTGTGGTCGTTAAGCGAGGACTACCTGTAAAGCCAGGTTCTTTTTCGGCCCCTACCCTCTCCCCACCTGATAATAAGTCCACATATGGCTTTCAAGATACTCCAATCTGTAGAAACAATACTGCCACTGCAACGTGCCGACAAAATCCCGATGTAAAGATTAACTCTGCAATTTAAAATTGGCCCAAAACGTCCTCTCCTTTGTTCAGAAACAAAGTGAAATATTGATCTTAAAGTTCTTAATTGCTTGTTGGAAATAGAGCTTGCACACTTCAATATTTATCAGCGGTGTGCATTTTGCTTAATTCATAAGCACCCCGTGGGTGAGGAAGATAAACAGAAGCCCCCTTTGCGGGGGCTGGGGGGGGGAGAAGCACCTTCAGGAAACTGGAGGGAGGATCCCACCCCACCTTCTTACAAACCCTTTTGGAAATTCATCTGCTGTTTAATGAGCAGTCTTCATTTTTCAGAGCCTTTTCCCTCGAAAAGTCGGCTGCAGAACTATGCCCCGGCTTCTTCACATGACTGATACTCTCATCACCAACCAGCCTGAACTCTGCTCAACTTTCTAAATGAGATTTTATTGGAACTGATTAGAGTTAGATAAATGGGCAGCTCTGCTAATGTATTATCCCGTTTTCAATTACAGTGTATGTATAATCATACACATTTCTTTTTGGATAGTATGACATTTATGTGACAGCCCTTGGATGAGATAGACTCTCTGTTTACAGAATGATTTTTTGCTCCGTGGTTAGGTGAAGCCATGGTTTCCACTCCCTATCTCATAATTCTAGATATGCCTAGGATCTTTTTCTAAAAAAAAAAGAACTCCTTGAATCTGCCCATTTTGGACGAAACACAGGTATATTCTTCTTCTGCAATCTAATCCTGTTTGGGGTCCAATTCATGCCTATTAACCAATTTCTGGTTAGTAGGCATGAAGGCAACTATGGAACCCCCATACTTAGAAGCAATCTATCTTATTCCTTGGTTTTAGGGTGTGTGTTTTTTTTAATTGGAACATACGGCTAAGTTCATACAAATTAACCACAAATCACTTCTTAGTGTTTTCGGTAAACTGTGGTTGATGGCTCCAGGGTGTATGTGAACATAGCCAATTGCAGCTGACTAAGGTGCTTAAACGATGGTTTATTTATTTATTTATTTATTTATTTATCAAATTTATATTACCGCCCATCTCCCCCATCGGGGACCCTGGGCGATTCACAATAAAACATAATTAAAACATAAATATAAAGTTACAATATAATAAATAATATAAAATCCAAGTATAAAAGATGTTAAAAATGGTCATACTGGGAGGCTTCAAGGGACCAGCCATCCCCAAAAGGAACTGTTGACATTTCCCTCCCAGGCAAGATGGCAGAACCAGGTCTTTAAGCCTTTCCGGAAGGTCGGGAGCGAGGTTTAGTGCAATATGTGATCCAAGCCTTAGTATTTAGGCAGTTTTCTACTTTTTTAAAAAAAATACTCTAAGCCCCTGATATGGTCATTGGCGATCACTCGTAGCCGAGTAAGATTGTCTTCCAAAGGTAAAATGGGCCCTTGCTTGTTTCTTGCACCTTTCTCCAAATATTTCCCCCTGCAGTTGCGGCCAAGGTTGTCCATAGCATAACTAGGGCCCTATTTTTTTTTTACAGATTTTCTCCCCTTGTTTGAGCAGAAATCCTTCTTCCAGCAAACTTTCCCTCTCCCTTAACCTATATTTGACTCTACAAGTTCTTTCAGGAACCGGCCATTAAGACATCTCTTCTTCCAATTGGAAATTCTTCCGCTCGGATACAATCATGCAAACAACTGGCAGAATTTATTTAACCTTCAGCCAACTGCTCAACCAAGTTGAAATTATTGATGGCCCCTCGGTAATAATCAAGATGGAGAGGTTCAGCAAGGAGGTTTCCTCGGCCCCCCGCCCGGATTCGCAAGAGAGCCACTGCGCTGGGAACGCGACTCGAAATGCCATCTCCACTCGGTCAAGGAGCTCGGTTGCGGGTGGGAAATAAAACTGCTCAGCCGCGGCCATACCCCAATCCGTCACAGGGGTAATGGCGTTTCTTCTGAGTCAGCTTGCATGTTAGGGCAGATACATCTCCCGACAGCTTATAAGAGAGCCTTAAGCCTCTGCATATTGTTTTATAAAGGTAAGGATCGTCTGATGATGTATGGCCGGCACAGGCCACCGAAATCAATTTTACAACGCGGAGCCGGAAAAGTTAATCTCAATCCAGGAAACCCGGTGGGACGTTTTGATAGAATATTCATTTTATGGGCAGCAATAGGATTATCTCCTCCAGTCGAACCCAGTTACCTTTTCACACTTCTTCCCCCCTCCTTTGCTACCTGTAAAAGAGGGGATTTTCTTTGGCTGCACAAGTTAGTAAGTTTGCCCTGGGTTGACGGGCGTTTTCTGCCCCCCAGTTGTAACATGGAAGGACGTTTACAACAAGACTGGGTGATCTTTTGATGGCCAACTGCTACCCTTGACATTTGGGGTGTGTGAGAGGTGATGATACTAAATGTCCATGGCCCCATCAACTTTTCTATTTGTACAAGTGGAAACTGTGGGGTGGCAGGTTATCAACTTGACTTACAGTGTGCTTCTTAATATTAGAAATGATGGGTGTGCCCTGTTCTCCAATTCTCCCTGCTTGCTAGAGGTGCTTCTGTGTTCTACAGACATTGCCTGTGACATGCTAACGTCGCCACTCCAAGGGTCTCGTCGCCTTTCCCAGAGTCTCTAGAAGTTGTATCTCCAAGAAGGACAGTGGCTGCATCTTGTCATCTCGTCATCCTTCACACCTATGGGAATGTATGCACATGAACTTTCAATGAGATACACACTGGTGTGTCACGCCCCCCTGCCCATGTGCCGCTATGCATCTGTTTCTGCTACTACAAAACCCTCATCTCGCTTTTTGAAGGGAGATCGGAAATCTGGCAGGGAGAAGGGGGGAGAGGAAAGGGAGGACAAATCTTTTGGCCATCTGTGGCTGCTCTGCCCCAAACATCCCACTTTTGGAAATATTGGGAGGGAACTCTGTGATAGGAGATACAATTTAGAGTGTGAAAAAAAGGGAGGAAGAAAATTAAACTCTATAGCCCCCAGATTTCCCAGACACACTCATATATTACAGTTTTCTAATGCATGTTGGCATGTAACGTTTCGCTAGACTCTGATATTCTTTTAAAAATTATTCCTGTAAGCCAGTAGGACATTTGCAGGCTTCCAGCATTGCTAAAGAATTGTAGCTAGTACTTAACAGGCAGCAACCAAATCTTCCTGGAATATAGGTAGTCCTCAGTTAGCGACTGCCTCGTTTAGCGACCATTTGCAGTTACGATGGTGATGAAAACATAACTTTGTGACCAGTCCTCGCATTTACGACCTTTGCAGGTCTGTGAAGCAGAAGAAAGCTGAAGTCAGATCGTCAGCACAGTCGCAGTTTCACTTAGCAACCGCTGTGTTTAACGACTGAGTGGCTGGTCCCAATTGTGGTTGCTAAACGAGGACGACCTCTATTTAAAAGCTTCCAAGGATCCAGATCATGTTCACAGTATGGAGTGGGGGCTTTATGAAATCCACAACCCCAGACTGCCCTGTCGTGTAGCTTAGGGATTCTCGCCAAGATGTGAAGGGGCTGGCCTCCTCTCCCCCCTCCCCAATTTGAATTATGATCCCACCGAAAGAGAGCAGGGAAAGGCTAGCCAAATCTTTCTCTCCTCCAGCAACTGGGCATTCCCTCGCTGCTTGCATTCTCATCACAAATTTAATCTGCTGGCTGGATTATCCGTAAAAGAGACTGAATCATAAAACTAATCAAAGAAGCTGTGTTCTCGCCACATACTAAGCCACACGCACACAAGCCGAGGTTGCAACTAACCAAGGTTAGCATGATGTATGAACGCCGACACTAACCTGGTAAGGAGTTAGAATGGGGTGTTGCGCTGAAGTAAAAGAGTGAAAGGGATTATTATTATTATTATTATTATTATTATTATTATTATTATTATTATTATTATTTGACTGCAGTTTCCTAATCACTGGGTGGGGACGTTATGTAGCCCGGTTTAGCCCACGCAACGGCATCCTTCCGCCGCACTCTTGCTAGCTCCCTTTGCGTTAAGTACGCCACAATTACCCCAGAAATGCATGCCAGAGTGACAATAGATCTTACCTATTAAGCACCCCGGGGACCAAGCTGGCGGGCCTGACTTGATAGGCAGATGCATCAATTACAGGGGATGGTGAAGTGCTCCTCCGAGCAGAACCCCTGTCTCTCCAAGCCCCTTTGCAAAACGGGAAACCCACTCCAGGATTTCATGAAGAATAATGACGTGCCCTTCTCTGGCTGGACTCTTTTACGGTGCAGAAGGCTGGGATGTGAAAACTCCGTTAGCTTTGGGGTGATGGAGGCAGGCTAACAAGAGGCAAGCATCCCGTTGCCCTCGAAGCTCAAGATGGACCATGGATCACTGGCTTCCAGGAATATGGGAG
Organism: Charina bottae; assembly: GCA_023362775.1. Taxonomy (NCBI): domain Eukaryota; kingdom Metazoa; phylum Chordata; class Lepidosauria; order Squamata; family Charinaidae; genus Charina; species Charina bottae. The sequence goes on along the minus strand of JALMGJ010000010.1, from coordinate 22,659,100 downwards.
GAAGGTGGGTGCCCTCATTGACACATATACCCTTCCCCCCTCTCCCCTGCATTCAAGACTGGTGCAGGATATGCCTGGCACACGGATGGTGTGGAAGCAACGACGCTTTCTCAGAAAGATTGGTGCCCACCACTGCCACGATTAGCAACACATTTCTCTACTCCGTCTCAGTACCATGGGCAGCTCACACGCAGATGGGTTGATTCATGCCAAGGATGATTCTAGAGCAGTGTTTCTCAACCTGAGCAACTTTAAGATGGGTGGACTTCAACTCCCAGAATTCCCCAGCCAGCCATGCTGGCTGGGGAATTCTGGGAGCTGAAGTCCACCCATCTTAAAGTTGCTCAGGTTGAGAAACACTGTTCTACAGGAAGGGATGAAGGTTCTTAGCCCAACCCACTTCTTCTGCCCCAAGAAAAGCTTTATTTCACACTGAAGACTTGTCCCCAAGCGGGAAGACATGACTCCTGTCCAAGAGTTGGCCTTCCCTTCCTCAAAGCTCCACCACTTGATATAATCTAGCTCAGTGTTTCTCAACCTTGTCAACTTTAAGATGGGTGGACTTCAACTCCCAGAATTCCCCCAGCCAGCCATGCTGGCTGGGGAATTCTGGGAGTTGAAGTCCACCCATCTTAAAGTTGACAAGGTTGAGAAACACTAATCTAGCCTACTAGGAGATGTAAAGATCTGACTGGGGTCCAAGATCTAGATTAAGTTACTTCCCTTGGCATCAGACAGGATGGTGGCTGGGCTGCAGAAATCCTGGAGGCCTCACATCTACCTTACAAGGAGCAAGAACTTGTCCAACTTTCTTGATGAGATACAAGAGTTGGGAAAGGCTTTTGTTAATGTCGATGTTAATTGGGATTCATTGTGACAGTTTGCAAAGGCCGACTTTTGCCTTCCTGTTTGCCTTTCTTCGAGAAAGGTACTCCATCAGCATCATTTATCAGTGTGGGGGTGGGTGGGGGGAAATGAGTATCTCCCGCTGGGGATCCCACTGAAACTTCAAAACACATTTAAATCCCATTAACAACTGTCCTACTGAAGGGGAAGTAGATTTAATGGGGAGTCCACATCCATTCTAAACCTCTTGTTGGAGAGGAGAACCCTAAGAATAATGAACAGAAATCTCCCTTTACGGCACTCTATGGGATAATTACTTTATAAATATCAGCTTTGCTTGCCCAATGTCAATAATCAGCTGTACAAAGCCATCAATATCAGCTTTACAAGGCCATCGTTGTGGCTCGTACACCGAAGCATCACTGCCAGACTTGAAAGTTTGAAAAGTGAGTCAAGGATCATAACAACTGCACAAGGCCAGCTATAAAATTGATCTGCTCAAAGAAAAATTCAGCGTGTGACATTATACGTCATGGCATTGAGAAAACCTATGGATGTGAAGGCTGCCAAATCTCCCATTGTGAGAGAGACTTTCCCCAGCTTTGAAAGTGAAGTCCGGGTGGAACAGAAAGCGGAGCTGCTGATGGATGACTTCAGATTACAATCAGGGATCCTTCCTAAATTCTAATAGTGTTACACTTCAGTTATGGCCTGTTTCATGACACAACGCTAGGTGCGGAAGGAAACCATTCCAGCAGCTCAGGCATTTTATTTTAAAGACTTGGAATAAAGTTCTGGAGCAAGTCTCTTCATATACAGTATATTGCTATTGATTTATTTTATGGAATTTAGAGGCTGCCCAACTGCATTCAGGTCTGGGTGGCCTACATCACAAAAGACAAGAAAAACAAGAAGGTGGCCATGAAAATTCCTGGGCTGCGTTTATATTTAGGGGTTTGCTGGATAAGCTGTTCAAGGGATAGTGTGGAGGCTTCCTCCTTTATTGATTGATCTTTGTCTGCACACCTTTTATTTTTCAAGCATCGCAAGTTTTTTTTTTTTTAAATCCGTTCAATCGTGTCCAATTCTCGGAGACTGCCTGGACAAGTCCCTGCAGTTTTCTTGGAAGGTTTTCAGAAGTGGTTTGCCATTGGCTCCTTCCTAGGGCTGAGAGACAGGGACTGGCCCAAGGTCACCCAGCCGGCTTTGTGCCTAAGGCGGGACTAGAACTCACGGTCTCCCAGTTTCTAGCCTGGTGCCTTAACCATTACACCAAACTGCCTCTTCCCAAGGCTTAGAGGCTTTGTTCTGAGGCTCTTCTATATTTTGGATACGTTCAGACAAGATGACCGGTCCTAGTTTTCCACCAATGAAAGGCACGGAGATCAGGTGGAAATCAACAGAAGCAAACCAGCAAGAACACGTGCCTTCTCTGCGATAGCGCCCGCCCTATGGAATATCTTGCCCCCGGAGGTGAGACTGGCCCCCTCCCTCCTGGCCTTTCGGAAGGCCCTTAAGACCTGGCTCTGCCGCCTGGCCTGGGACGACGGAGGTGGCAGTGCCTCCTGGGGTTGGCTGGCCCCGTAGCTCCACGATCTATTCTGCGGATCCTGATCCATCTTGGATTCTATTTTATTTATTTTATGCTTGTGTTTTTAGATATTTTTGTATAGTTTTTAAATTTTATTTATTGTAACCCGCCCAGAGTCCCTTGCACGGGAGATGGGCGGGGAATAAATTTGAAAAATAAAATAAAATAAAAATAAACACTCTGGCAGAGCCTTCCACCTCCTCGCATCCTGGGATAGACTACAAACACCATCATTATGCTGGTGGAAGGTGATGGGGGTTGTAATCCATCAATATGGAGAACGCCAGGTCGGGGAAAGCTTCTCTAACAACAGGGAGGGAGAACTGATCCGGTGTTTCTCAACCTTGGCCACTTTAAGATGGGTGGACTTCAACTTTAACTGGGGCATTCTGGGAGTTGAAGTCCACCCATCTTAAAGTGGCCAAGGTTGAGAAACACCGGATCAGAGCATAATCTGCAAGAGGAAAAAGGAAGCGTCAAAGAAGTCCATTACATTTTTCTACACCTTTCCCCACTTCAGCACTTCACCTTTAAGAATAATGTCCTTTGCAAGAAAAAACCCGAAGAAAGGTTGGTGAGACTCATGTCCTATTTGTGCTTGGGATCTTTAGCAAAACCTCGGCGACAGGGCCAGCCAACCGTCCACTAAGCAAGCATTTAGCAACTGGAAAAGATGGGAGATAATTTGGAGGAGCAAAAAAAAAAAATTTACTGCATCAACAATAACAGATACTCGACCGTTCTGCACAGCATAATAGACCTTTAATGTATTCCTTCTGTCGGCATTGTGTATCTGCGTGATAATTTTATGTGACAGTGTAATTAAATTGGAAAACAATTCCCATTTCCTATGTCTTTTACCTATTTATCATCATTTATTTCTTTACTTTCACCCCCTGCCATAAATATTATTGTAAGAAGAGTTAAATAAGTTAAACCAATGCAATTACTTTTACAGATTGAAATTAACTTCATATATCAATTTATACCCGTTTCCCAGCTATCTGCCCTGGATTTGCTGGAGTATATTTACGATGTCACTGTGGTTTCTGTGTTTGCATTCGTTTTTGAGTAATGATCTGTGTGTTAAAAGCTGACATTTTAACAGTATTTTCAAACATTTTCATTCATTATCAAATAACCATTTGTTACACTGTGGCAATTTCAAACCATTTACTGGACCCCCCCTTGCCCATTGCTAAACAATGATTAATCAACCATGGTGCAAATTTTAATGCTTATCACAGCAAATAGAGAAAGTCGCATTAAATAGTGACTTGACTCCAGGCTGGGTCCAAATTTTTAGTCTTCTTTTTCTTCTTCTTATTTTTTTTTAATTCCTGATGAGACATTCAGTGTGAAATGTTTTGCATATTTTTTTTTAAACAAGCGAGAGAAAAGCATCAAGCAAGACATTCTTCTTGGGGAAACCCTCCGAAATCCCTCTGTGGAGCTCACCGTTTGCACTCACAACTTTCCCAATCAAAGGCAACTTTCAAATGTTCAGTTGCCCAATTTCCCCAGAATTGTCACTCTTGAGTTACTCCCCCACTTTAAGCTCCAGAGAGGCGGCTTCTTAGATCTCTCACCCTCCCTCTGCTGCTCCTGTCTAGGATCATAAACTACCCAAGGCAGGGCCACGTTTTTGGTGCCACGTGCTTGGAAAAGGCTGTGGATGTGTTCAGTGGGCAGCCTTTGCCAGCCTCAGGCCGAGAAGAAGCACATCCAGATGACGCCCGAGGAGGAACAGGAAAGAAATGCAGTGGAACTCACCTGGAGCGCTCACCTGGTGTCAGAGAGGAAGCAGTTCAAGACCAGGTTTCCACATCGTTGCTTAACCATGGTTTATTGGTTGGGTTCACATGATGCTATAAGCCAGCGTCTCTTAACCATGGTTTATTGGCTGGGTTTACATGATGCTCGACACCACTTGGTAACTTTAAGATGTGTGGACTTCAACTCCCAGAATGCCCCAGCCAGCATGCTGACTGGGGCATTTTGGGAGTTGAAGTCCACACATGCTGGTTGGGGAATTCTGGGAGTTGAAGTCCACACATCTTGAAGTTGCCAAGGGTGAGAAACACTGCTCTAAGCCATCAAACATACAAAATGTTAAGCCCGAACCAAACTAACATGGCTTAATCTGATGTGCGAAGCCAACCAGTTCAGGGCTCACTCATTTCCTGCAGCTGGTTTTGCGTGCCCCCTTCTTTCTCCAACGGAAATGGACTTCTCTCTTTCTTCGTGGCCTGAATTAACGGCCATTTCTTCACTCCAGATTTCTGGAGTCTTTGAGCATCCTCCAGCCCACCACAAAGAAAACAAAGGCTGGGAGATGCTAGAACAGGTCGGGCGAGGAGATGGTAAACGCAGCACCCCCGGGGGCCAAACGGCAATTATTTGGGTTTACCAAGTTAAGGGGAAGAAGCCCACAGTCCTGGATGCTGTCCCCCCCGCCTGGCGCAGAGCTGCCCTTTCATAATTAGCCATGTGTTTGCTGCAACATTAGGCTGCTTTGCAACTCAAACACCTTGTTAATGACCCGAACTTAGCATGCAAAATGAACCCTGGAGATCCTGGGAACAGCGAGGTGGTGGGCCAATTAAGTCCCCCCCCCATATGTGGTCTCTAACAATACCCAGGGTGCACAGCTGCTCCCCCGCTCATGCCCAGTAGCCTCCCGAGAGGGTGAGGATTTCTCGGCAGCACAAGAGATGGTCATGGGCAAGATTTCCCCGGCCTCTTTCCCACCAAAAGCTAACAGGAAGCGGCCAAAGCTTTTCCAGGATAGGCTGCTATACTATGCAAACTGATTTCTTTTTAAGACTGACTGTCCACATCGAACTTGGTTTCAGGCAGACTGTCTCATCCACTTTTCTTACATTCCCCATCTGCTTCCACAAATAGGAAGAAATGGGCTGCAAAACGCTCCGGCATCACTAGGGGGCAGCAAGAAAACCCTCTTGCTGCCCCCTAGTGGTTCGTCTCTAGTACTGCAGCGCAGAACTAGTAGCTTTAGCCCCGGCCCACCCAACTTCTACCCTGGTTTGTTCTGCGCATCGCCTCTAGATGCTTCCCCGCTTTCCATTTCTGCATGTTCAAGATCTGCCTGCCATCCTGTGGACAAAGCAAAATGCTGCATAATGTGATTTGAAACAACAGATTTCACCCAGGGGGGGGGAAAAGCAACACAGAACTGAGTGCATTGCAAAAACCAGAGAAAGAAATAATTATTCCAAATAAATATTCCCTTTCAAAGACAAGCAAGAGTCTTAATATGCCCAAACAAATAGCATTTCCTACTTTCAGGCTGAATTTAAGCCACATGGTAGTGGAAGCTCCACAGACAAAGCAACAAAGACCTTAAAATTCATACTATAATAAAATAAAATTTAAATAAAGGTCATTCACAGCTCCCTGAGTTATATATAGTACTAAGTAGTAAATAATAATATGAGGCAAGCTCCTCCAGGGAGTGGAATGATGGAACCTCCACTTCAGGGGCAGTATACCTGATGTTCTGCTTGTAGGCGAGTCTGCAGAGAGATATGTTGCTGGATTAGAGGGAGGCCTTTGGGCGCTTTTTATATTCTATTGGGGTGGCGTTAAGACCGACAGAAAGATAAACCTGGATTATGAAAGCCCAGTTTACCAGCACTTTCTTGGAATGAACCAACATTCCGCCACTCTGTGCTGCAAAAGGAAGGAAAGGAAGGGGAAAGGGAGGAAAATATATGTGCAATATATACTTTAGGCAGTACTCAGTCCGGAGCAGTGTTTCTCAACCTTAGCAACTTTAAGATATGTGGACTTCAACTCCCAGAATTCCCCAGCCAGCCAGCCAGCCATTCCCCAGCTGGCTAGGGAATTCTGGGAGTTGAAGTCCAGATATCTTAAAGTTGCTAAGGTTGAGAAACACTGGTCTGGACTCCAGACTCTGGAGGGTATCCCACAGTCCCGCTGCACGAAGCGACTGTATTCCCACAATACACTTAACCCCGATGACTGAGTTCGCTCATTTCTTCACGTCCATGCAATACACCCAACCATCCACCCAACCAAATGGCCATGAGCACAAAAAGAGCTAATCAGGAGTGGGTGGCCCTGTAAGCTGAATAAATGAATGCATAAACGAATGCAGGTTAACCCTAACCAAGCTTCGTATGTCGTGTGAATGCAGCTGCTGGTCTTTCTCTGCCTTGGTCAAGCGTGGTGTTGTGTGAATTCACCCAAGTTTTCCCAAACTGGCTCTGATTGCATGCAGTCACTCAGTGTGGAAAACATGAGCGTATAATCCATGAATCTGGCACCCTTCCTCCTTGCCCATCTGCAACCTGGCGCCCGGCGCTCCACAGAACGGAGCGGCTGTATTTGCATAGGCCGCGCCCACCGCCTTATAGGCCACTCCCATTGGCCGGCTCGGGAGGGCGAAGCGAATCTTCGCTTTAGGCGCATGCGCAATTTCTCCGCCCGGCTTCCCCACGCTTAGCCGCTGAGAGACGAGCGACGGCCTGCGCCTGCCGCCGCCGCGCCCTTCCTGCCGCCGGACAGTGCGCAGGCGCAAATAGCGGGCCACTCCGTTTCCTGAGGAAAGGAGGGGGCTCCGTCCTGTTTGGTCACGTGTCCTTCCGGGGCAGGGTCGCCACCTTCGGGAGGGGTCGTTCCGGCCGGCTGCGAGCGAGCGAGAGAGGGAGCGCGCTGAGGTGACGCCTCTTCTCCAGGCCGGTCAGTTTGGGGAGGGATTATTATGGGATGTAGGGTCTCGGAGCCGGGAAATAGGGCGGGGGGTCCTCCGCCTTCAGGCTGGCGGTTAGCAAACGCCTCTCCTCCTGCGCCCCCGAAGATCCTTGGCCGGCTAGATTTCTACCTGCAGGGAGCCTGTGCTATTTCCTTTCTTATCTCCTCAGGGATGGGTGGGGGGAGCATAGGAAAAATTCATATTTGCTCTTTTGGCTGCGCATATTTCGGCTTTAGTCATTTATGCCGGCTCTATGTCGTCGTCGGACCGTCCCAGGCTGTCCCGATTGGTGCCTTAGAAGGGCGGGGCGAGCTCTTTCGGTGGGGAGGGGTCTCGGGGAGGGGCCAGGAAGTTGCCCTCCCGCCGGATTGGTCCCTTTGGGTCCCTTCGATTTGATTTTAAAGGGGCTGCTTTGAGTGATGGCGCTAGCAGGCGGGGTGGGGGGCGGAGATTCCTCCATAACCTTATTTTTGTGCCCCGAAATCAGGCTCATAAGGCAGGGTTTCCTAAAGTGTGGTCCGAGGACCCCTGGGAGTCCCCCAAGACCCTCTCAGCGGTCCACGACATCAAAACGGTTTGCCAGATGCAGACGATATTTGCAAAAATGTAAAACCACGTCACTCATCATCATTATTATTATTTTATTATAATACATATTGTTTTTCATGGCAAAGATTTTATTTATGTTAATATCCAATGGGTTTAATAGTTATTTTTAGATGATTCAATAAATAAATAGGGGGCAGAATATTCCAGAGGGCGGGTGCCACTGCCGAGAAGGCCCGCCTCCTGGACCCCGTCAGATGGAATTCTCTTGTAGACGGGGTCCGTAGCAAGCCCTCTCTGCATAACCGGGTGGGGCGGGTCGATGCTCTGGGGATGCGGCGGTCCTTTAGGTAACCTGGTCCCATGCCATGTAGGGCTTTAAAGGTGACAACCAACACCTTGAATATCACCCATTCAACAGCAACAAGCAATCATTGTAGTCTACTGGATGGAGCTCAGCTGTTACGAAATCCTCAGCTTGGCTTCCTGTTTAACCATTCTAATGGGAAGTGGAATTACTCAAAATCTGTTTCCTCCAGGGCTTGCATGGGCAGAAAACTACTTTCAAGGGAGTATGATTACTATTCTTTTAGAGCTCGCTCTGTGACCTGCCATTGCTGGCCACGCCCCAACTGTGGTTGCCTGTCAAGCCATCCTGGGGGTTCTTCCCTGGCTTTTCCCAAGAGAAGTGGTTGTAAGAAGAGCAGACGGCTGGTCTGCCAGGGCTGGAAAACACTCCCTGCCCCTTGCAACAATTGTTAACTCCCCAGTTAAAGGGTCAGTTGCAGTTTTGCTGATTTGCTCCCACATGGTGTCCCAGCTGTATAAGTTGCTGACACCCCACCCACCCTTCCTCCCGTGCTGGAGTTGAGGGTGAAAATGCATAGTTGGCTATAGATTGGTTGTGGAATACTTCAGCAGAAACTGAGAAATTGCTGCTGCTTTTGCATAAATGCACTGTCCTGTTCCAGTTTCTTCTCTGTGTTAACTCAGATGCTAAATTCGGGTTTCATAGGGAGTCATTTCTGTCGTGACTAAGCACTTCTTTAATAGAAACGTATTTTATAGTTCCTAACATCTCCCACAAGAGTAAGGAACTCTGGATCAAGAAGGATCTGCGTCAGCCATTGAGGCAAAGCTGAGGATGGAAGGAGTTGAACTTAAGGAGGAGTGGCAAGATGAAGATTTTCCAAGGTAAGGCACAGCTGACTTGTTCTGGTTCTCTTTTGTTGGAAAATGATGTCAGCTGTTGCTTGTATCACTTGCAGTGTGGCCGCTGGATGCAGTTTTCAGAAGGTGCATTTGTTAGGGTGGAATCGTGCTGCATTCGGTGAGCGTGAGTGGATTGCAAATGCACAATTTGAGTGTAGATTGATCTTGGTGGACCAGTGGAAGTTTAGAGATGAGAACAGTCCACAGTGTACAAAAACGTCCTTGCCTGCTAAACTGGAGCCAATTCTTACACAAGCTGCAGCAATGATATCAATTAATGCAAGGAATTGCAGCAAGATAATACGATGTTTAAATGTCACTGGTAGTCGCCACCTAAAGCGAAGAGAGGACTCCCTGGAAAAGACCCTGATGCTGGGAAAGACTGGAGGCAAAAGGAGAAGGGGACGGCAGAGGATGAGATGGTTAGATAGCATCACCGATGTAACGAACATGAACTTGAGCAAACTCCGGGAGACAGTGGAGGACAGGAAGGCCTGGTGTGCTATGGTCCATGGGGTCACGAAGAGTCGGACACGACTAAACAACTGAACAACAACAAAAAGTCGCAGTTCTGGTTAGCAAAGGTGTCTTTTACAGAGCACTGTGTGAGGTTGTTTATGCAGCAAGGGTTGAGGAGGTAGTGCAAATATCATAGGGACAAGTTGGACCTTTGTGCAGTCCTCAAAGGCTCATGTCTCCTGAGTGATCCTGACACAACAGGACTTACAAGTGGTCTGGACTGTGGAGGTAATGGTTGTGTCCACTTGGAACCAAGCGACTCATGAGCTGTTGTAGCCATGCAGTCTTAGAGGTGGAATTGCCCATACGCTCAGTCTTCCTGAAGGAGGTTTCCTTTTAATAGGGATCTTCCCGTGACTCTGTGGCAGAGCAGCAGGCTCAGCTACACATTACACCGATCAGCAACTAGTCTGTGTGTTCATGGATGTCCCTGCCTCTGATCATGGTCTCCTTATGTATTCAGGTTGTTCTCAAACAACCGTTGCGTACTGAATTTATCAGTGTCCCACAGAGTTGTACAAAAGGAAATAGGGGGGGAAGCAGCTTTGATCTTGACTATGTTTAATGTCTCTTCTTTTCCCCAGACCTTTGCCCGAAGATGACCGTATTGAAGCTACATCTGATCCATCTGCAAGAGGGGACCAATCTGGTAAGGGCATTCATCTAAACTGGAGTAGGCAGTCTGATGCGCTCAAGATATTTTGAACTTCGCCTCGGGGCTACGGCTGGTGGGGCAGAAGTTGATGTCTTGCCTGCCACTGTCAAGATAATTTTTTTAAAATTAAAATTGTGAGGGATATGCTGCTTGATCTCATAGCCTTTTCTGGAAGCCGGTGGAGCAGGAATAAGAAACTGGTGGAACATTTGAGAGATTCTGATGTTCCACTTCAGATTTTGTTTTGCCTGATATTCCACTGGCCAGTTACAGTACTGTAGAAGTGGGCAAAACATTTTGATGTTGAAATTCTCCAGCCTTGAAATGCTCTGTTTTCTTTAGACGTTTTCCAACCTTGGAATAGGCTGTGGCAGTCTTCCCAGAAGTGGTCTGACTTTGAAATTGGCTGTCATAGTGTGAAAATGTTTTGAAATCAGACTACCTTTCATAAGGTCAGAACACTTCAGTAAGAATGGACTGGGATGTTCAGGGCCAATAGGGTTTGGGCTTCAAAACATTGCTTCTGATGGATCATAAAGGACAGAAAATAAAGAGAGTGTCTTTTTATGAAAGATACTGTTCACTTGGTTTATTAGAGTGACTGCAATTATGTATATTATCTCTGTTGAAATGTCAGAATTGATTTCAAATAGGATAAGAGTCAGTCTTGTATTCATTTAATTATAAAACCGTTGAATATATAATTAATTTATTTGCTGGGTGGTATGCCCATTTGATCTCCCTTTGAAAAAGTAGATTGTAATATAATGCTTATGTTCAGTGGACCGTCAACTATTAGTACTTTGGTCCTACTAAGCAACACCAAGTAAACCTACTTTTGTGGCTGTTGTGGGTCTTCGACAATACATTGAAACCTACTTTTATTTATCCATCCTCTGCTAATGGTCTCTTTTCTAGTTTTGAGGCTGCTGTTTCTAGCTTTAACATTTACCATGAAATCACTTGTTATCTTCCTCTACCTTTCAACCTATTAGAAATTAATGGCAACAAGGTTAAGAAGAAACTAATAGCTCCAAATATAAACTTGACTTTGGATCAGAGTGAAGAATCCATTTTATCTGAGTTAGCGGAGAGTGGAGATATTGACCTGGATGATATAGACACACCATCTGAGAGCAGTAATAATGAGTTTGAGTGGGAAGGTAAGGCTTTTTTTTTTTAATAGTAATGAAGTTTTGTGCTTATGTATGTTTCCTCTGCTGGTCAGTGGAGGTGTTCTGCCTGGTTAATGTCCAGTTGACTCACTTGTAGTTGCCTATGACAGTTTCCTTGGATCAGGTTTTTTACAGCCGATGTAGGCAGACGTCATGGTTTTGTTGACTGGGTACTAGAACAAAACGACAGCTCAGCTGGCAAAGACAGCTGCCAATTGCTTCCAAAGAGCTGTGCCCCAAACCTGCCAGCAGAGGGACACAGGTACGGCTCTGTATCTGAGGTTCTAGAAGTTGGAGGGGACAAAACGCTCCATCCCGGAACATCGTGACCTTGAACCAGACCCATTTCGGAAGTGGAGAACGGAGCCGTTCCGAGTTGCCTGTGAAAAGAGTCCATTATGAGGCGGGCAGGACCTTTGGAAGGACCAGGGCGGGGCCCCACAGCCTCCCAGGGTGGAATGAGTTGTGCGCTTCTGTTCTGAAGCTTAGGAGATTTACTTTCAGCGGGTCCCCACTTCGTAGCATTGAATCTTTTTGAAAGCCGTGAGGTTAACCATACCCGGGCTGGCTCTTTAAAATCTTGGGTCAGCTTGGACGGCGGTGCCATTGTTGCCCCAAATGACCATCTCGCTTGAAACGCAGGGGCTTCTCTTTCCTCTGCCTGCAGCTGCTACCCTAATGCAAGCCTCGTTTTTTTGGAGGAGGTTAGAATTTGGCCATGTAAGATTGGGGGGAGGCTGAAAAATATTCTTTATTTGCACGTAATTGAAACTGAGCTGTGGATGTTCAAAGGGGACAGTGTGTACACCTGTGGGGAAAAAATAGGTTTATATCACCTTGGTTGAGTCTGCCTGCGAAGAGTGCCTTTTCCTTTGGTCTGCTTTATATTCTCCTGGGTTTGTAGGGTGATATCTTTGTATTTTACAGCGCTAACTGGGTGGATTTTGGGATGTTTTACCGAGACCGCGGATAGCGTGTGTGTGTCAGTTAGTATAGTTATTAGAATGAGAGTTCTAAAAACAGAAAAGTTGGCTGTTTCCCAGAAGTACATTGCATTTCTTAACCTGGCGTAGCTAACAGCCTCTGAGTTGCTATCTATAGGTAGTCCTCACTTAACAACCACAATAGGGACTGGAAAACTGGTTGTTAAGTGGGGTGGTTGTTAAGTGAGTCACCATGTGACTGGACCCAATTTTACAGTGGTCGTTCAGTGAATCCAGCTTCCTCAATGGACGTGTTTTGCCAGAAACCAGCAGAAAAGGTCGCAAATCACTGCAACTGGTTGTAAACGTGAGCCGGATGCCAAGTGCCCAAATTGCGATCATGTGACTGCAGAGGTGGTTTGCAGTGGTTGTGAGTACAGGTCGTAAAGCACTTTTTCTTTTTCTGTGGCCATAGTAACTTTGGACCGTCGTTAAACAAATGGTCGTTAAGTGAGGACTACCTGTATGTTCTTCAAGGCTGACACTCCAACTGATATGAAAAAAAAAATAGCAGCTATTTCTGATTAACATAATTTCTTGCTGGGACAAAACTGACTCAGAGGATAACCTGTTTCGGGCCCTCTAACCGTGGAGCTGAGACTAAGGAAGCAACCTTTTCCGTTGGAATATTCCAGCGCCCAGCTTCAGACATGCAAATAAACCTTGCGGTGTGCTGTTGTTGATGAGCGTGCTCGTTTGCACAGATATTTCATATGCATTGGAACTGGGAGTGCAGAACGCACAGCTACGCAAGTGTGTGGATTTTATTTTGGGCAAGAGGGTGGAGCGGTACATCATTGGAATAAGGTTTCTATCTCTTCTCTTTTTAATGCGGCTGTCTGCGTTTCCCTGGAAGGATAGTTTCCATTAACAGCTTCTGTCCTTGGAAACAAACTACTAACTTGCTGCAGTAGTTTTTCCCACCTCCGTGGTAAGGCTTGTACTACTGAAATTCCTTTTTCGAAGCCATGAGGATGATTTAGTCTTCACTAGGTAGGACCCCCAGGATCCTACGTAGCCTTGATTGAAAGACTTGTCTATTTGCATGACTGCCACAAATCAGGGCAGTGAAATGATTTTATACCAAACTCACAATCAGCGGGAAAATAATAGTTGAAGGGAGGCCATCCAGAGACTGTCAGCTGCTCAAAGGGTTTTCAGTATCAGTCTGCACCACCCTAAACATTCTGAATTTGTTTTTAAAAACGCCACGTTTCTTGAACTCAGGGGTGTCGAACTCAAATGCTGATTACTCTTTTTGTGGAGGGCTACTCTGACGTAGAGAAGGAAAATCTAATATAATCAGAATGAGAGTAACTTACATTGATTTTAAAAATCTGCAAGGGATTCCAAGTGTTCAAGGGGAATGCAACTTTATATTTCCAAGTATCTTGACTTTAAAACCATTCTGCCCAGTAACTGCTTAATCGCTTGTTCAGAATGCAATACGGGTTCCATAAGTGAAAGTCGACCCTTTAAAATACGAGCCTGCCGGCCTTAGAGACTTAACCGACAAATACATCCAGCAACCCATTTGGTCTAATGCGTAATGCTACTTCCCATCCTTTGTTTACACCGTGGCTAGATGATCTCCCAAAGCAGAAAAGTACAGACGCTGTTAGGAAGGGGTCACTCCTGGAATATACAGCCTCAGAAGAGAGGGAAGAGGAGCGGCGATGGCGGATGTACCAGATTGGAGACCAGGGTCATCGCGTAGACATGAAGGCAATTGAGCCCTACAAGAAAGTAATTAGTCATGGAGGTGAGCACTAACTGGTAATGCTTTGTTCACCAAACCAGCTCTCTACAACTGCAGGAAGCCTTAAGATTATGACTGTCTTTTCCCCCCCTAGGTTACTACGGGGATGGATTAAATGCAATTATTGTGTTTGCGGTTTGCTTCATGCCAGAAAGTGGTCAGCCAAACTACAGATACTTAATGGATAATCTGTTTAAGTAAGTGGTGTAGTGAGCATGTCACTCTGCTTTATGTGGAGCGAGGTCTTTGATCCATCTGATCTGGAATAATTGTCGCCCGAGGCCTTGGAGCAGCTGGGAGGGACATTCCGTGGTCCTTTGTATAGGAGATGCTAGGGATCAACCCACGGTTCTTGGCGTGCAAAACACCACCGAGACAGGTTTCTCCCATCTGAACTCTTGTTACAGTCTTTCTCATTTCCAAAGCTTAATAAGGGATCAAATTAGATTGGGAGCTTCTCTTGTCACACAGCTTTCCTTTTAAACAGTTAGACAACTCGGAGGTCATGGCGAGTCTGCGAGCATCATTTGTGAATGCTCAACGCATTCCAGTCTGTTGACACAGTTCACAGCCTCACCCCTGCATACGTTGGCTGTCTCATTTCGGGGGGGTACTGATCTCATCTCGCTCCTTTACCGGCAAACTCAGATACTGAATGTAGAAGTGCCCTGGGACAGCGTGTGTTTAAAATCGTGGTGTAATTTCCTCTTCCTGCTACTGATGGGAGAGACAGCGGACATTCCTTATGCTGGGAACGTGATTATTCTTCCTGACAGGCCAAAAAAAAACAGCCCAGAAGCCTGCAGTGAAGAAAACTAGGATGCCATGGGCATAATGGAACTTAATGGGGAAACGATTAAGGCAGTCTTTCTGGCTGGATGGATTAAGACACTGCACTAAGTCATAACGTGCTTGCTTTATTCTTAGTACTATGGGATGTATAATCCCAGCAGATTATTGTCTAGTCTTAGTATGAACCAAGCTGCTGCGACAGGTGGATGCTGTTTCTCTCTCTTTTCCTTCCCACAGATACGTTATTGGCTCCCTAGAATTATTAATCGCTGAGAGCTATATGATCGTGTATCTAAACGGGGCAACCACACGGAGGAAGATGCCCAGCATAGGTTGGCTCAGGAAGTGTTACCAGCAAATTGATAGGAGGTAAGATTAAAAAGGGAGAGAGGAATACAGGAAAAAGCACCCCGTGGGAAGATCAATATAGAGTTCTTTAAGTGTGCTACAGGTAGTCCTCACTTAATAACCATTCATTTAGTGACGGTTCAGACTTACGACCGATCCTCACGCTTGTGACTGTCGCAGCATCCCTGCGGTCACGTGATCACGATTTGGGCACTTGGCAACCGATTTGCATTTATGACCATCACAGCGTCCTGTGGTCACGTGATCGCCATTTTTGACCTTCCTGGCTGGCTTCTGGCAAGCAAAATTAATGGGGAACCACGTGATTTGCTTAACAACCATGTGGTTTGCTTAACGCCTGCAGTGATTCGCTTAATGACCACTGCAAAAAAGGTCGTAAAAACGGGTCAGATTCGCTTAATGACCACTTCGTTTAGCAGCCGAAATTTTGGTCCCAACTGTGGGCGTTAAGCGAGGACTACCTGTAATTGGTAAAGAGGATATGTCTCATATGTGACTGGGATCACCACGTAGTTTTTCGGGGAGAGTGGTCGTTGCCTTCCGCTGCCAACAACATCTCTGCTGTTTCCGTTGACTTTAGGTTAAGGAAAAACCTGAAATCATTAATAATAGTCCATCCTTCCTGGTTCATTAGAACACTTCTGGCAATCACAAAGCCATTTATTAGGTAACACAAAATATTTATCCTTTTTTTTTCTTTTAAAGCTAAGCATCGGTGTGCTTCATATTGTGGTTGTGACGGTTTTCTTGTCTCTCTCAGCTCAAAATTCAGCCAGAAAATCAGATACGTCTTTACCTTGGCAGACCTGGCCGAGCTCATCCCCATGGACAGCGTCACCATCCCCGAGTGCATAAAACAGTAGGTCGCGCTCCTTCTGTGTTCGCCATCCCCAAAGGGTGCCTGCGTGTGCAGGTCTGAAGGGCTGCCTCCGTCGAGCTGGGTGGGACCGAGTCGTGCTGTCCCGCCGCTTCCTCACCACCAGGGCTTTTCCCTGGAGTTGGCCGTTAAAATCCAGAAGAACTGCAGGCCGTCTTGGGGGCTTTCCCGGGGAAGCCACCCGCCCCTCGTCTTTGAGGCTTGTTCTCTCTCCCTTTGCTAAGCAATGTCAAAAATCCTGTGCAGCGTATAATCCTGAGAAAACCTTTTTCTTTCCCCGTTGGAAATGTGGAGAGAAGCGATAGGCAGCTTCAGGCCATGCGGATATATCGCACCGGAGCTTTGAGGTGGTGCTGGACTGCATGTCCCAGGATCCCTCACAACTAATTATTCTCGTGGAGGCCGCTGGGAGTCCTGCTTCAGCAACATCTGGAAGCTCAAATGTTGGGCATCCAGGTTGTAGAGGATGCTATACCAGAGTGGGCCAAACACGTACCAAATTCTTGAAAATCCTGACCTTCATTAGTAGGAATGTGGGGTGTGTCTGTGGGCTGTCTTCTAAATTCCTGCTGCATGTGGATACTTTGTGTGTGTGTGTGTGTACAGCAAATGTATACATACAGTATATATATGTAGAGAGAGGGTGTTTGTGTGTTGCTAGTTTAATGTAACATGCAGCAACGCAGAATAAGAGAATGGTCTTTTATATTAAGAATTGATCAGCTTCCTCATATCAGAGCGATGATTCCATTTCTTTCACTGAATTCTAAAATTTCATGCTCAAAGGCTGGCAGGTCTGTCTTGTCTCTGTTGTGGGACTGTTGAAAGGACATTGATCAGGAGGGATGGAGGGATGGAGGGATGGCAGGTGGCCACGAAAGGGGCTTTGAGAAGCAAAGTATCCCAAATGAGAACTTCCCTTGAAAGGGCTGGCATGGGACAGCCCCTGTAGATAAGCCTTGTTAATGCCAGTCCCTGTTTTAGAAGATCGGGGTCAGATTCATGCCATGTGACCCCAACCGCTGCGCCTTGCTGCCCTTCAGGGATTATTATGGAGGCCCTGAGTCAAATCTCTCTTCTGCCCTGCAGCTCACTAAATAAGTTTGAGCCAGCGGCTTCCTGCGATCCTAATCTCCTTTCCCAGGGGATCAAACCCCAGCGATGCCCAGCTGCCCTGAACTTGGAGGGAGACCCACTAGTCTCTCCTACGGAGAAACAAACTCTTGCTTAATGTTGCTTTTATACGTTGGTGATTGGAAGTGCTTGACTAAATACATGCGGTTGGCTTGGGTTTTGCGAGCTTCAAAATTTGCATCTTCTTTACTAAAATCAAATTTTCCCTACTAAGGTATGAAGAAGAAAAATTTAAAAAGAAACTCAAAAGGTACATGCACTTCTTGATCAGGAATGTGTGTCGTTCTGCCTTTTCTGCTTCTGTGCTGGCTTTGGGGAGAGACGTGGCTGGCTGGAATGCATGCATGCAGCATGTGGGAATGGGAATCCACCCCTGCAAATCCTTGCATTGTTCTTGGACTAGCTTATGCTGGGCTGCCCACACAGCTGCTTGTTTCCAAAGTACGATAAGTAATCCCCAAAGCTCGGTATTTGCTGTCTAATTATAACACTAACCTTCAAATCTAGAGCTGCAAATTGTTCCCGTTAAAATTGGGTAACAATGGCTGTAACAACACTTCCTTAATTTTAGACGGAGGGTGACTGTGACTCAGTCAACATTTGTTCATCTGCCCTAGAAGCTGACGGAATTACTTCTTCTTTTTTTTTCATTTTGTGTGGTCTGCATTTGCAACCCCCCCTCCCCCCCCATTTATGAATGCATGATGGGCGGTGATATAAGTTAGAAATATAAATAGATAAATAAATGCTGAACATTTCTGGTGGTGCTTTTAACAATGGCGGCCTGCTAATAAATACATCTTGACCGTACTGTCCAATCTAGAGCACTCATTGCTATGGCTAATTAACAAATCAACTTGATCCAAGAATGTGCTGATTGTATAGAACTGTTCCAGATGCCCCCCTTTTTTCCTTTTGAGGGAGGGCTCAGAATATTGTGTACTTGGCAAAACCAAAAGGCTAGTCCCATCTTCAGAGCACTCTCCCAAATGGAAGACAAACTTGGGCTGGATCCTGTAGGAAACTTTCATGGGAAGATCATCTTCATGTTTAATCCAGCCTCCCCTGGAGCATTGCAGCATTAGAAAGCAGTGTTCTGAGTGGTTACATGTATATTAGCATTTCCCCACCCCCAAACGGTATGGCAGCTTTTATTTCTGACCAGATCAAAATGAAATAATAGTTAAAATAAATTCTTCGAGTCCTGATACTGTCTCTTTGAAAATCTACAACTGTGAAGGCAAAGAACTGGCCTAGGCATAGAAGCAGAAATGTGATTCCCTTCTCTTGGAACAGTGAAGAGGATTATGCATAGTTTGGCCTAGTGGTTAAAGGCACCAGGCTAGAAACCAGCAAACCATGAGTTCTAGTCCTGCCTTAGGCACAAAGCTAGCTGGGTCCCTCTCTCAGCCCTCGGAAGCAGCAGCAAACCACTGCAGAAAACGTTGCCAAGAAAACTGCAGGGACTTGTCCAGGCAGTCGCCAAGGGTCAAGTCTGACTCGAAGACGGGGTGGGGGTGGGGGTGGGGGTGGGGGTGGGGGTGGGGGAGTTCACCCAGCTGGATTTGCTAAAAAATCAAATAGTGCACCTGAGGTGTATGCGTGCGTGTCTGGCTGGCTGGCTGGCTGGCTGGGGGAGGCCCATCTGCAGATCCTAACTGGACTGGCTCAGGTTTCTAAGCGCAAAATGCTGCAGCTGATCCACAGCTCTACCCATCAGTGATGAGTAGCCCTTGGCCAAGTGTTTGGGCCTGTGGGGGTGACCCAGGATGCCAAGGTTGGGCACTTTAGGAAAAGAAGCTGCATGGTCTGTTTCATTTCCCAGTTAACTACCAGTGTTCAGAGTTCCCCTTACAATTCCGTAGGAAACTTGCTGCTTTAACTTGTATTAACTGTTTCATTGCAATTGCTAAATAATAAGTCTCTTCCCCCCCCCCCCCCTGTAAATAGAACTTCTAAAAAGAGTGCAAAATATTACATGTTTTTCTTCTCTCCAATGAGCAGAATTGACCAAGAAGTTAATGGGAAGCAGGAGCAGAAGTCTGAACAGTAAAAAAAAAAAAGTATTTTGGATTCAAGCCAAGAGTGAAGAGCACGCTGGGAAATTTGATGTCCTGAAGAACACGCCGGCCGCCTGCTTCCGGACTCGGCCTGTTGGATGAAGCACTGCTGAGTGGTTTGCAAGTCCCGGGTGATGCTGACACTTAATAGCTGCCTTTATTATAACTTTTATACTGCAGTGTCACAAGGCATCCTAGGAGAGGCACCCATTTTTATATTGCGATGCTTATTCAGTAAGTATTTATATGCTTAAATGTTAAGGAAAGAGATAATATATATTTTTATGACTCCTCAACCAATGTTTTATAATGTTCATCTGCAAAAACCTCTGAGATACACCAGCCCACAGATGACTGTTGCCATTCATTTAGGAATTAAAAGGCATGAGGATTTCTTGTATACGGTAAAATGCTTCTTGGCTAAGGAAAAGAGAAATGTAACTTTGGTTATTCGCTACGCTAGCAAGATCCTTTGCTGTTTCCAGTGTTGGATGGGCCTAACTCCTGAGTTGGGTGTTCTCAGCACAAGATGGATTCCGTCCAAGCCCTTCTGTGTTGAAACTCTGGTGTTTCAACTGCCTCACTTCTGAACAGAAAGATCCAGTAATTGAGGATACTAGCAGCACTACTGCTTTTAATGTTGGGCTGGTGGAAGCTCTCTAGCTCCGGATGCCCAGCGAGTTGGCTTATTTGGGATATTGGGCGACGCTCCAGAGCAGAATGGTGTGGCCTGCCACCACCCAGGCGTCTCCTTTCTACCAAGGAGGATGGCTTGGTGCAGCTTCTGATGGGCCTTGCTGTTTTGCTGCCTACCCATAATGTGGAGATGCAGAACATGGTATCAGGATGTGGCACTCGGGAATAGAGGAAGTGTGCCCAAAGTCAAGGCCAGGGACAGCTTAGCATACGGAGGCTGCTCTCAAGGACAGGCCAGCCTGTGTCGCTCGCAGAGCACGCTTCCACCCGAAGGCGGGAGAACAATGCAACGTGGCTGTTTTGTACTTTAGAAAGGAAGGCTCTTGAAACAGCACTTTCCCACTAGCACTAGATTCACTTTATAAGCTTTTTTTTTTAAGGAGTCTTTCTTTTTTTTTTGGTGCACGTTTCACCTGTTTGAAGAAATGGCTGCTTTAAGAGTGGCCTGACTCAGTAAGTGTGGCCGTGTCATGTGCACTAACTCCTAGTGGGTTAATCATCGAAGTAATAGTGGATTGTAGCAGAGATGCTAAGTACTTTGAAAGTTTGGGCAGAACTCCTTAGAAATATTTTCACTTGGTTTTTAAAACTTGTCTGTGTTGTTAGCAGCACAGTGTTCTCTTGTTCCCAGTGTTTATGTGGGAAAAATACTGCCCGTGTGTCAGCTGATAACCCAGTCAATAAATCGTGCTTTTACATAAAGAATGACTTTAATTGGATCTTTGTCATAATTGCAGCTCTGATACAGTCCCACAGGAGGTTGAAATGGTTGTAGATTCAGAGTGGACCCTAAATAGTTTTGGTTTTAACAGAGGAAATTGTTTTTCCAGAGTATCTACTGTGGTTTTTTGGTTGGAAATGTACGTTTTTCCATTTGGTATAGACCAGTGTTTCTCAATCTTGGCAACTTTAAGATGGGTGGACTTCAACTCCCACAATTCCCCAGCCAGCCACACATCTTAAAGTTGCCAAGATTGAGAAACACTGGTATAGACTAGCTGCAGAAAAGTTGCTGGGCGTCTTCCTTCCCTTGTGACTGCTTTTTACCTGTTTGTGAAGATACTCAGGTGTCCACCTGAGACAAGAAAGTTGGGGCTATAAGCTGCAGGACACGCAATCTCCTTCTTTCCCACCCTCTCTCCAACCTGGTTCCTTCCAGGTGTTGTGGGATGGTAATTCCCAAAATGGTATGTGGCCACATTGGCTGGAAATTTCAGCTGGACACCAGGGTGGAAAGGCCATATGAGAGCCGTATTATTATTAGACCAATTCAAGATCACAAAATAACGTGCCAGATTTTGGTATCTCATCAGCTAATAGAGCAGACAAAGCACTACAAGAAAAATCTGAATGAAGTTGGAGCAATGGAAGTTGCATTTAGTCCGTCTTCAAATGGAAAAATGCAGACATTCAAATTACGCTCTATGAGGTGGTGTGATAAAACCACCAAAAAATTGAGAGATGCTCTTATTTTTGAAAATATAAAACCTATTCACCACTGTAAGCTCCTCAGAAGCGCTTGGAATGTTTTCATGAACAGCTGTGTGTAGAGTCCAACTTCCAGCTTGTTCGAACAACACCAGTCTTCTCCAAACTACAGTTCCAAGCACAGGAGTAATTCTACGAGTTGTAGGGTCAGCACTCCTGGGGAGGGGGGGCAACAGGTTGGGGAAAGCTGGTTTACGTGCAGGGATGGTCAGGATGCTGGCTTCACCGCAAATACCAGAAATGCGCTGCGAATTTCAGAGTGCTAAAAAGGAGAAATTTCTCTTTGCATGCCTCATGAGATACCAGTTTCAAACCTCCTCTAATGTAATTTGAGAGCAAGTTTTTGCTAATTTGCAAAGGAGGCATTTTTATCAATTGATTACAATTCCTGTGATTCAAGGTGAAAATGTGTTCAGTTAATAGACTAGCTGGTCATGTGTGTTGATCCAGATGATTCTCAGTGAAGCAGTTGTTTGGAACTTTTAACAATTGGGTAAATCTCTAATAAATGTCTTTTTGAGGAAAGGAATTCTGTGGTGGTTTATTTTGGAGTGGCTATATGGGAAAAATCCTGTTTGCTTTGTCTAACAAGCCCAAATCTTTGTGTGGTTGGAGTGAAAGCAGTTGTAAGTAGCGAGACTAGAAGACAACGAAGGGCAGAAAGAGAAAATATGGCAGCTGTATTAACCATGCCAGCGAGAGTAATTGTTGGTTATGAAGGCTTGGTTCAGACATTGCCTTGTTTGTCTCTTAACAACTCAGGCCCGGTTTAAAAATCTCGGCTTAATGCTGTGGCTGCCCCTTGGTGCTCCTCTAAACAGTCTGAAATTCTTCTTTCTCCAGCACCATCTTGGCTGTGGGCTGTGGCCCATGTGTTCAAGAGCCAGACAGCAAAAGAGGAATATGATACATACAAAACCAAACTCTTGCTTCTCTTCTTTGTTGTTTTTTGCTAGAATAAAGGTGATTCTTGCTGCCCGCCCTTCACGGAGGTTTGGCAAGATCCCCGCAGGACACATTTGCGTCCTCGTCTGGTTGAAAAGCGGGTGGGGAAGTTTGGGCCCCTGGTCCTCCTGGGGCCCATTTCCACAATCTGCTGGGCAACATGGCTGGCCAGCTAACGCTGGAGGCGGGACAGGGTGGTGCCTGGTGGCTTTGAATCCATTGGGGTTGCACCCTGGGAATGCAAAGACGCCCTGGAGCAGGAGTTTCCTTGGCAGCAGTCGTCCAGTGTTTGGTCACGGAATGTTTCTCCCATTCCGGTTACAGCCCAGGGTCTCCTGGTGGCCTCCCATCCATGGGCCACCCAATAAAGACCAACACTCCGGATTGAGCAGCACAAGGAAGAAATAAAGCCCGTGGGGCGGCTGAATTCCCGTCGGTACTCGGAGACGCCGATCTCTGTGCACTCTCGGCTCTTGACACCATTCGCGCGTGCCTCTGCCCATGTGCAGAGTGCGTTTCCCTGCCATTCCTAGCAGGCAGGCAGCCCCTCCGGCCTTGGTGAACAATCAGACGCAGGTGCCAGTCGCGCTTCCCGGAAGGCAATTCCCGCTGATTTCAACGCCCCGCCCCGCCCCGCGCACGTGGGTTCCGGAAGAAGCGCGGAGCGACCCCAGCGGCCGCCTGCTGCGCGCACGCGCCACACCTTCCGTACGCCGGGGCGGCCGAACTGTCTACGCCCCTTTCCTCAGGTGCGCACGCGCGCGCGCTCGCCTCTCGGCGCCTCCGAAACAGCAGCTCTATGGTCACGCCCGTGGCCTCGAGCGACTTCCGCTTCCGGGCCCCGCTCGGTGGTTTCGGAAAGAGGCGGGGAGCGGCGCCGGGGCCCCGTTTCTCCGCGTCGGAGGTCTGGAGAAGCCGGCCGGCCCCGTGCGGGCGAGGGGCCCTCCTCGCCGAGGTAGCGCCTCGGGGCGGCGCGGAGCCGCTTCCTCCCGCCCTGCGCCCCGTTGCTGGCCCCCCCGCGGCTCCCTTGTCTGCCTTGGACTCTGCGTCCCATTCTCCGCAGCCGGCTGGGCCTGGTTGCTGCTCCCTCCCACCCACCCACCCCGGTCAGCGCAGGCCGTGGAGTCTGGTTCTCCCAGGGGCCCAAACGCGTCTCGGAGGGAAAGGCGGGCAGGGGTCTCCCCAGAGGGCGGGCGAGTGCACAAAAGGGCCCTCGGCGGGAGCTTTGGGGCTAGCGGGAACCCACGGCGTGCAAAGTCCAGGCACGGCGTCTCCTTATAGCCAGAAACGCATCTGAAGGAGGAGCGTGCCTGCGTGTCCGTAGATGCACACGTGCACAAAAAAGGCGGTCAAGCGTGGGAGCCGAGCCTCTCCGCAGTACAAGCTTTGGGGCCCCTAGAAGGCAGTCGGGGCTGACCTGCAAAGTCAAGGAATGGGGTGGTACATAGTCAGAAATGCATCTGAAGGAAGTGTGTGTGCATGTTTGTCCTTGCACGCATGTGCGCAAAAGTGGTGGAGGAGCTCAACATGGGAGCCAAGCCTTGCGACCCCAAAGGGGTGTGCATGCGTGTCCCTGCATGCATGTGTGTGCAGATGCATATGTCTTCAAAAGTGGTGGAGGTGGTCAGTGGTGGGGACCAAGCCTCTCTGCAGCAGGAGCTTTGGGGCTGCTGGTGGAGATGCATCCAAACAGCCCTTTTTGCCGCGTTTCTTTGTCTTCCCCTTCAGCTGCCAATGTTTTAGTCTCTGTGTGTCCCTCAGAAGTCAAGCATGACAAATCAAGGGGCGCTTTGCTGCTCTTCTGGATGTTGGGTAGATCAAAAACAAAATTCCTCTTCTGAACCTTAGCAAAATGGTCCCTGAGTGTTCTGGGGCTGAAGCCAGGATTTTAGCAGAATTTCTCAGCTTTTTCCCAGAGCGTTTGCAGGTTCACTAATGTCTCTGGAAGGGCATGCCAAAATTAAGCAGAGCAGAGTTTCCTCATTGCTTCATTGCTTGGTTTCAGGTAATCATTTGCATCAAGGTGATATTTAACGGCCTGGAAGTGGACCAACCGAAACAAATGCCATGCATTTTTTCTTTTTGCCCGTCCTAATATTTCTGACAGTCAGCCAGTTTGGTGTAGTTGTTAAAGGCACCAGGCTAGAAACCAGGAGACTGAGTTCTAGTCCCACGTTGGGTACAAAGCCAGCTGGGTGACCCTGGGCCAGTCCCTCTCTCTCAGCCCTAGGAAGGAGGCAATGGCAAACCACTTCTGAAAACCTGCCAAGAAAACTGCAGGGACTTGTCCAGGCAGTCTCCGAGAATCGAACACAATATATATATCTGCCTGGACAAGTCCCTGGCTAACGAAGCAATGTGTCAGATATATATAGATATATATATATATAAATAAAAAAAAAGCAGTGCAGGCATTTCCAACAATAATTGCTTCTTGTGAGCTATTTTTGCTTTTAGATACAGTCTGTTTGGTTATGACACATCCAAAGAATTTGTGATGCTGTCGCGTATTCTTACGTATAGCAAAAAACGTTCTGCTTGGGCATTGCTGGATATACACCCACGTTTTACTTGACTGTAATTTGAAGAGCAGGATATAGGCAGGATTTAATCTACAGGCAAGCTAAATGGTGTTTTACGCGGTTTTATTCTAATTATGTGTGTGTTGTGAGAAAGAGACGCTGCTGTTGGTCTTGGAACTGGTTAGAAGCTCTGTTACCACAGTCTCTATGTGATGTGCGCTACCCTTCTCTCAGCCAATATAACTCTTAGCCTGGATTTCCTAGGTCTTCAGTGAAAGTTGGGTGGCTTCAGATCTGTGGATGATCAGCATCTGCTTGCTTCTTCTCTTGAACCATGGCTTACCAACTGTATAGAAACACCACCCTGGGAAACAGTCTTCAAGAAAGCCTGGATGAGCTCATTCAGGTAGGATATAGCTCCTTTTTATTCTGATCTGTCTGAATAGATTGTTTAAGTAGCATAAACATAATTTAAGTAAAAAGGTAAAGGTTTCCCCCGCACATTTGTACGTATTTATTTTGCAGTCAGAGATCAACGCAGTAAATATTGTTTAGGTAAAAACGTGGTACAGCGCTTGCTCTTCCCAGCCTTTCCACTGTATCATAATCGGAGATAGAAGCAAAAGTTAAGATGTCTGTGATGATAGGGGAGGTTTCACAAGGGAAGACGGTCACCGTAACCTCCCAGCTTCTCAAACTGAAAAACGGGGGTTTGAGCTCCGATGAACAATGTTTGCTAGCCTGGTGAAGTTGCCAATGGGCAGAACCTCAGGTACTGTATATTGATTTAAACATCGTTAGGCTTCTGCATATGTACTGTGGTTCAAGGGAATGAGATACTAGTCAAGCCATGTTGGTTGAAATCTTAAACAGGAAATTCTAATCTGTGCTCTAAAAAGGTTTTGGCTGTGTTAGGTTTGGGCAAACGTGATACCATGATCAGTGTGTGAATATCAAAACAGAAAGTTCTCATTTTAGACAGGTGAATGTTTATCTCTGGAATGAAAGTCATCCTCGGAGTTCAAAGTTTCTCTCTTACTCTCTTCCCGCCAACCTTTCAGTCTCAGCAGATCACTCCTCAGCTTGCGCTTCAAGTCCTACTACAGTTTGACAAAGCTATCAACGCTGCATTAGCACAGCGGGTCAGAAACAGAGTCAATTTCAGGGTAAGAAACGTTAATTAGAAATAGCTAATGGCTTCAGCTAGTATTGACTGAGTTGCATACAAACGTTATCTGGCTGCAGCTCTTCCTAATGAGCCGGTGCAGAAAACAGCACCTAAAAAAATGTTAGTAGAATACATCTCGACATAAACCATCTCTCCTTGATTGGTGCCTTTCCTATGTACGGAGCTACCACTCCCAGCTCTCTCTGATAACATCAAACATTCACTACTTTAAATGGTAGCACACAGTAAATTGCAATAACACCGTAACGGAAGAGCTGCATGCTAAAAGCGCCTCATCGACTCAACATAGCAAAAATGTTCATGGGAACATCTCTTGGGAGGTTATTCTAAAGTATATTACAGCCTTTCTCCATCTTTTGACCCTGGAGGAACCCTTGAAATATTTTTCGGGCCTCGGGGAGCCCCTGCACATTCAGGCTCCAATATAGGCCAGAAGTTACAGAATCATTATATTTGTTTCATGGGTAGGCCTGTGGAGATGCATTGACAGTGTTCTTAACCTAAAAATAAAGAGTGAAACTTACCTCTTTCATGTGAAGTTGCCCGGATTTGAAATAATTTTTTAAAATAAATCGTGATCTCCCAGGGAACCCCTAGGGACCTCTCGCGGAACCCTAGGCTGCCACGGAACCCTGGCTGAGAAACCCTGTTATATAACATTATGCCAACAAACCAACAGTTGGTTACAGCTTGGCTTACTATCTTATTTAATCTATTCCAAAATGGATTTCATACAGGCACAGCAGCTTTTTTCATGCTGAAGGAACAGTTTAATTCTGCTTCCTTTTTGGCTTCCCTTTCAAATATAAGGCTCAAAAATGTATATAGAAATAGCCGCTTCAAATGCACAAAACAGAAGTGTGATGCTATGTCAGCCTTCCAGGCACTGGGATGTTCCATGCCTTGGATTAGCAGGTTGCAGAAAGAAAGGGAAGGAGAAGATGGATTGGAAAATTCGCAGCAGAACTCTAAAGCTTAGCTACATTAGTCTGTCTCTTCTTGTTTGATTCCTGCCTTTTTATTCAACAATTAAGATAAAGAAGCAAAGAGTTAATGTGCTTTCTAGCATTCCCCAAATTCTCTTGCTCATGGTTGTCCCTTTAAGGATCACAAGGGGGTGCTATAACTATGCCCTTTTCCAGAATTGCTTAAGAACAGTGTTTCATGCTGGCTGGGGAATTCTGGGAGTTGGAGTCCACACATTTTTAAATGGTCAACCCTGCTTTAGAATATATGAGGAAGTGGCAGGCTTCCAAGGAGGAAGCTCAGCAACGCAATTCAAGAGACGGTTTTGTTTTTTCACTGTTCCTCGGCCCCTTTTTCTCTCCTTTCTTCCAAAGGGCTCCCTGAACACATACAGGTTTTGCGACAACGTTTGGACGTTTGTACTGAACGACGTGGAATTCAGGGAGGTCACGGAGGTGGTGAAAGTGGATAAAGTCAAAATCGTGGCCTGTGATGGGAAAAGTAAGTTTGGAATTTTTGTCTCTGTCTCTCTAGGAGAATATTTCTCAACCTCAGCAACTTTAAGCTGTGTGGACTTCAACTCCCAGAATTCCCCAGCCAGCTGGCTGGGGAATTCTGGGAGTTGAAGTCCACACAGCTTAAAGTTGCTGAGGTTGAGAAACACCGCTGTAGGGGGATACTGAAGCCAGGCAGCTCAATGTGTTGCTATGATTGCTTCCCTCTTTTGAAAAGTGGGTAAGAAAATTGCAGCTTCAGGACCGGTGTGACCTTGGGCAGCTTTCTCCTTGGTCTTTAAGTTACCAAGGTACTTCAGGATACTTCAGGAGCTGGCTGAAGGCCGTTTGTTTTCACCTCCAGGAACAGAAGAACATAGCAGTAGAAATCACTTCACTTAAACCCGGTCCAATGCATGTAGTGGTAGAAACCATAAGTAGTGTCATGCTAATGCAAAGATGCTGGAGATGGACATTGTATTATTTCATCCAGCTGCACAATAATATTCATGTATTGTTGTTGTTTTCCTATACAAAGGTCTTCCTGCTATTTAATTAATGGAAAACCAAATGTTCAAATATAAAAACCTTCATCACTCTAAATCTTGGCATCTCCTTTGCATATCAACATTCTAATGAGTTTGGCTTGCTCATCAACAAAAGTACCGTTTCCCAGTAAGAAGAGGCGCCTGACCTCCTGTTGACACACAGCCTTTCTGTGTAAACTCGCCGGCTTCCTTCCCCCAGCCGAGCGCCGCGGCTGCGCGTGGCTTTCGGCACGGGGGGGGGGGTAAAGCTGCCTCCTGCCGTCGCAGACACGGAAACTTCTGGAGCGGGGAATTCTCAGACGCGTGTCCTTCCAAGCTGCTGACAGATCCGCGCACAGCGGCCTGCCTCCTCTTGCTCGGCTGCTTTGTGCCGAGCAGCAACAGCAAACACTTCGCTCTGTCATTTATTTACTTAGTTATTTTATGAGATTGATACCGCCGCCCAACTCACTCACAGTGGCTCCGGGCGGCTTACAAAAATAAAACCCCAAATACGAAACCCGACACCCCCCCAGCCCCCTGGCAGCAACAGAACATTTAAACGAAGCACTTGATGGGCTCTGCATCCACCTGGGATCCCCAGGCCCGCTGGCAAAAGCATGTCTTCAGGGCCTTTCGGAAGAGTATTAAGGGGGGGGCAGTCTTATCTCCGTGGGGATGATGCTCCGCAAGGGAGGGAGCCCCCATGGAGAAGGCCCTTCTTCTCGGTCCCATGAGAACCTCCTTGATCGGGGGGACCCGTAACAAGCACTGCCTCCCCAATCTGGTCATGCTTGAATTTCCATTTCTGCGGTGCTGGTGGGGACGGGGCCTGGGATCAGAGACGTCCACGTAATGCCTCGTATCTCCGTGTTCAACATCTGCTTGAGACACAGGCGGTTCCAGGATCCATCCAACTCCCCCACCCCACTGCCTTCCGGGGGGGCTGTTAAACGGGCCATACCCCTGCAGGCACACTCCGAAAAATAACCCTGTTCTGTACGGACCAGTGGCCAGATTCCATATAAGTCACCATATAAGATATTGTTGATACCAATAGAATTGATAGGCTGGTTTTGTGTATTGTGGGCTTTTAATTCTACACGCCACCCAGAGTCACCGTGTGTGAGTTGGGCGGCCATATAAATTTGTTTGATAAATAAATAAGGCTTGTGCAATGGGATTAGGGAATTTAGTCATATCAAGCTGAAGGGCATCAGAGAACTTCTTGCATGTCTCATTCTGAAGTGGGTTTAATGTTTACATAAGGAGATGTTTGGTTTGGTTTTTGGTGCCTTCGAGCCGGTATTGACTCCTGGAGACTGCCTGGACTAGTCCCTGCAGTTTTCTTGGCAAGATTTCAGAAGTGGTTTGCCATTGACTCCTTCCTAGGGCTGAGAGAGAGGGACTGGCCCAAGGTCACCCAGCTAGGTGGGACTAGAACTCACGGCCTCCCGGTTTCTAGCCTGGTGCCTTAACGCAGTGTTTCTCAACCTTGGCCACTTGAAGATGGGTGGACTTCAACTCCCAGAATTCCCCAGCCAGCCTGGGGAATTCTGGGAGTTGAAGTCCACCCATCTTCAAGTGGCCAAGGTTGAGAAACACTGCCTTAACCACCACACCAAACTGGCTCTCTTATATTAGGAATAAGTGGGCTTAAATGCCTTCTGTTTAGCTTTGTTTTTTAGCTGCGTTTCTCAACCTGCGTTTTTCTTGCTTCCAGATACTGGTTCCAATGCTGCGGAGTGAAGAGGGATTGGGGCTTCTGGGCCCACGTTGACTTGATGGGCGCCTCCCGGGGAGGAGCGTGGGCAAAGACTCTGTCGGGAGTTGTTTTAATAATGCAGACAGAAATCACCTTTGCTGGAACGGCTTGCGGAACTGTCTTCGCGAGATCCCCCAAGGCACCTCTGGGCTCTAGCTCGGTCACAAAGATAACCAAGCTTGCTTTTTTTTAAGAAGAGGAACAAAAATAAGGATGAAACATGCACATCTGCTTTTTGGTTCATCGAGGTCATCAATAAATATTTTATTTAAAACTTTTAGTGGTGTGAGAAGCGTTTGGTCCTATGTCTCTCTTCCTATGTCAGATCAGTTCTTGGTGGATTAGCTTGGGTTCCCCCCCCTAAAATCTTACGACTTTGCACATCAAACATAGCCAAGCTATTCTGGTATGCTTTAAACACGAATCTAAGAATGGCATATTCTGTTTCCCCTGTCTTTAAAAAAATGTCCAAATATGGTAAAAAATATATATATATATATATATATATATATATATATATATATATATAGCTTGTTTTTATAAATGAAATCATGTTCTGTGTTTATCTAACAAGTATATCCTCCTGTATTCATTCAGTGTTGTGATCATTACGTGTCACAGGTTTTTTTCCATTAACGTCATTTAATCAAGGGAGGATGAACGATCCACATGCACCATGGACTGGTAGCTCAGCAACCTGAGATTCTCCTGCAGACTGACTCGTGTATTTGCAACTGCTCAACAGAAAGCAAGCCGGACACCTTTCTGCAGACAATGAGAATGTTACTTGTTTCTCTCAACACAGTAAGATTTCTCAGATAAGGTTCCAGATCAGCCATTCTCCACCTTTGGACTATTTTGAATATACATTAGCACAGCCTTTCTCAACCTTTTGTCCCTGGAGGAACCCTTGAAATATTTCTCAGGCCTTGGGGAGCCCCTGCACATTCAGGCTCCAATCTAGGCCAGAAGTTGGAAAATTAATATATTCGTTTCATGGGTAGGCCTGTCTAGATGCATGAGCCGTGTTCTTCAACTGAAAATAAAGAATGAATCTTGCCTCTCATGTGAAGTTGCCCAAATTTCAAATAACTTTTTAAATAAATCGTGATCTCCCAGGGAACCCCTAGGGACCTCTCGTGGAACCCTAGGGGCCACAGAACCCTGGTTGAGAAACCCTGTTCCAGATTTTCCCAGGCTGGCTTCTGTCTGATTGTTAAATAGTTAAACGATATTCTTCCGCCATAACATAGCTACTTAATTGGCATAGCAACATTTTATACTTTCAAAACTAAATACCCTTTGTACCCTCTTTACAATGAGATGGGCTTTAATGCTGTGAACACCCACCTTTTTCACTCTCACCTTCATGAGTGTTTTTCCCAGAAGTGTGTACTTGTTTTGGCAGCTGCCGAGTCCTTTACATAAGACATAAAACGGGCACTTCTTTTCTGAGTGCAACATCGAGAACACTTAGCAATGCTTCACTGAACAAATCTGGTGATTTTATGGCTGCTGGGTGTAATAGATTACTCCTATATATTTTTTTTTTTAAAAAAGGCCCTGGTCCAGCAGAGACGTCTTGAAACAACTACAGTAATGCGCATGAACGATGGGAACACACAGGTAGTCCTGCTTCAGAATGACTTTATAAATCTGTAAGAATGAAATACATTTGCAGCAGCTCATACGATGGATGGAATAAAATTCTGTGAGTGAGTGCCCTCATTCAGTTTCAGCTGCGTTACGTCCTATCGCACGCTTTCCCTGGTTTTGGTTTGTGTCTGCAAAGCTGTCTGCTAGAGACAATTCAAGAGGTGGGTTAGGCTCAAATTGAAGACAAGATTCCCCAGGAGAAGGTGACACTTAGGTTCACTCTCTCTAAATCAGTGTTGCTTCCTCACCTTCTATCTTTCTTCCATTCCTCCCCAGAGAAACTCTTTTCAGATGGACCTAGGCAGAAGAGCTGGTGTAAGGAAAGAATGGCAAGTGAAGGTAAGAGATGGATGAGGAGCCTCAAAACTACCACAATCAAGTTGAAGCCTCCAGGACCAGACCAGCTGATGTCCTTGTAGGAGCTTGTAGATGTCATCTTGAAGTCCCTTTTGTCATCTTTTAAGACAGAGCTTTCCAAACTTTTCATGTTGGTGACACACTTTTTAGACATGCATCATTTTGCGACACTCTCTTACAGCAGGGCACAAGGCAGGCACTAGGACCTGCGCGGAATCACAGCCGGTTTGGAGGCAGCAAGGCACAGGGCAGGCACTAGGACCTGCGCGGAATCCTGGCAGGGCTCGGAGGCAGCAGCAGCTGCGACACACCCAGACACTGCAGCCGACACACTAATGTGTCCCGACACACAGTTTGGAAAGCTCTGTTTTAAGAAATCAAAAGGGGCGCGGTGGCTCAGCGGGTTAAACCGCTGAGCCGTTAGTCTGCCGACCATAAGGTCAGCAGTTCGAATCCGCGTGGCGGGGTGAGCTCCCATCACTAGCCCCAGCTTCTGCCCACCCAGCAGATCGAAAGCTAATGGCAAGTAGATGAATGGGGACCACTCACGTGGGCCAATTTGCTGGCGTCCTTTTCGGAGGGTCGCCCTCGGACCAAGAAGAGCTGGTGATTCCCGTAGATGGCGGCGGAGAACGCCAGATGTAGATCAGAACGCCATCCCGTAGATGGCGGCGGAGAACGGCAGAGGACGGCGGATCCCGAAAAAATGACAACTTCCTGGATGTCAGCGGCCGGCTCGGAAGCAAAGGTTTCTGGGACATGTAGTCCGACCTGCGGATGAAGAG
The DNA here is from genome assembly GCA_023362775.1 of Charina bottae. Lineage (NCBI taxonomy): Eukaryota > Metazoa > Chordata > Lepidosauria > Squamata > Charinaidae > Charina > Charina bottae. The sequence goes on along the minus strand of JALMGJ010000010.1, from coordinate 22,626,454 downwards.
CCGGTTCCCTCTCCCCTTCCCTAACGTGCGGGTAAAAATGTATGATGTCAATGAATGTAAGCCGCCTAGAGCCCTCCGCTTAGGGAATAATAAATAATAATAAATAAATATAGTGCCAGAGGACTGGGGAAGGACAAATGTCATTCTAGTCTTCAAAAAGGGGAAGGAAGAGCTTGATGTCAATACTGGTGAAATTCTTGAACAAATTGTTATGCATTTGATTTATGCGTATTTAGAAAAGAAACCAGAACCAGGAAAATGTGCCTAATCCTGAACTGATTTACCATCTTAATTTTGCTTCATTGGGCTTGCTGGGGTTGTGTTACCATGTTAGTTTACTTCATGATCATGGTATCGCCCCTGCCGGGTAAGTACTTCCTGCTTTGGACTGATGCGTGGCAGAATTCTTCTAACACATTTGCTCTTTGATGACCCTCTTGAGTAATTCCCCCCCAGTGAGAGGTTGGGATCGTTTGCTTTTCTTTTTTTGGACTTTCTACGTCATGCAGTTTTATCTTGCAGAATAAATGTTGACGTTTGAGGCTAATACTGTCGTTATTTGAGAAGCTTATTTACCAAGTGGTTACAATTCCTTTCCGGTTGGGTAACCGCGTGTTTGTATTACAACACTGCGCACAACGGGATTTTAGTTTTGCTTCGGCGAATGGCTGTTTCGGGGTTTGCAGTTGTGTTGGTCAATTTAGGCCTAAGCATTTTCATTTCCTGTAGGTTAAAAAGGTAAAGGTTCCCCCTGCACATTTGTGCAGTTGTGTCCGACTCTAGGGGCCGGTGCTCATCTCCGTTTCTTAGCTGAAGAGCCAGCGTAGTCCGAAGATGCTTCCACAGTCATGTGGCCGCATGACGCGCACAGAACACTGTTACCTACCCACCGAAGTGGTACCTATTAATCTACTCGCATTTGCATGCTTTCGAATTGCTAGGTTGGCAAGAGCTGGGTCGAGTGCGGGAGCTCACTCCGTCACGCTGAGCCACCAGTAGGTAGGTGAGCCAATTAACCTGGAACCAAGCACTGAATCCATATCACTATTTGTTCTAGTCGAAATCTGTAGAATCTTGGAATTGTGGGATTGGGAAAGACCACAAGGATCATCTAGAGCAGTGTTTCTCCACCTTGGCCACTTGAAGATGTGTGGACTTCAACTCCCAGAATTCCACAGCCAGCCATGCTGGCTGGGGAATTCTGGGAGTTGAAGTCCACACATCTTCAAGTGGCCAAGGTGGAGAAACACTGATTTAGTCCAACCCTCTGCAATGTGCAGGAAAACCAATTCAAGCAATCAATCACTCTGGTCAATGAATGCTAATAAGAATAAAAGGGAAGGGATAAGGTACGAGGAAGAACCTTCAAGAGCTGCAGAGATACAATTTTGGGGAAAGAAAGGAGTGAAGGCCACTTCCTTCACTGTAATGGTATGAGAAAGACCGTGAGAGACTGGGCGAAGGGATGCTGCCTAGGGAACAATCTGATAAGAGAGGGCATAGCCCACAGCTGCATAATGGCTGGAGAAAGAGGCTCTCGAAGGTTTCTCAGACTGTAGACGGGGAGAATTGTACTTTCAGAGTTGCAAGATTCTGTTAACGTAGCCTTACAATAAAGTAGAATTAGCTCATCTGGTTGTTTTCCCTGTCTGGTTTACCTGGGAAGGCTGACACGCACCTTGAGTTTGTCATATGGCTCTTTATGGGATAACAGCTTCACCTGAGCCTGGTGAGAATTCAGCCTTACTGAGACTTCCATCAACCAATTTACTGGCCAGCTGGGTCGCCTGGGGCCAATCCAGAATAGGAACAGTTCCAAAGCTGAATGGGAAAGCAGGACAGGCAAGCTAGTGGTTTTAATCCATGCCAGGTTTTCAATCTTTCACAAGTTGTAATAAAAGTGGCATCTGCATGCCAGCTTTGTCAGGTGTGGTGTGTCTGTGGGGGGAGATTCAGCAGACAATCCCCCCTGACCTTTGGAGCCCAGGTAGGACACAACTCAGATTCTCTTCTCAAGAGGCCAGGGGCCTCTTGTTTGGTCTGCCCCTCGACATTCTGCAAAGGGGGCCCATAAAAACGGTCCTTTCTGCCCACCGCTGTAGTTTTGCAAGAATAAGTGTGTCCTTTGGACTTGGCACTGTGCAGCAGTGAGATTAAGCTGTTGCAACACCCGGTGTCGTCCAGGGAACGAAAGGAAGGAACAGCTGCTTTGCTGAATCAATGGCCAGCCTTGAGAGAGAGCGGAAAAGGCCGGGGTGGGAAAAAAAGAGAAATATCTCCAGCCCAGAATTAGGCTACTTGTCTCCTGTTCTCTGTCATTCTGCCCTCTGGGGCAAACGTGCTTTTTGCAGAAAGTATCTATGAGCTAGTGAGAGATTCTGGACGGAGAGTAACTTAAGTCCCTTACCTCCCACTGCAATTCGATCTCCAGCAATCAGGCTTCGCCAATTTGCTTTTCAGAGGACCCTCCGAGGTCAGGAAAATGTGAAAAGCTACATGGAGTTGCTGTAAGTCTTTAGGGTCTCTTCACACACCCGGTTGGCGTCGCATCAGGTGTTTGCAGGAGTTTCCCCAAGTGGGGGCAGACCCGGTGGATGCTGAGTGGTGTGCCCGACCGCTGGGGTTGGTTTTGCTCAGCAAATGAAACCACCTTTGGATCCCAGCACCTGGCTGACCTCGGCGTGGCTTAGAAGCAAAGCAGGCCCGGGCTTGGATAGAAGAACCTGCCAGAGCTAGCTGCAGGTTAGGAGGAACAATAAGAAAATAAATTGCAGAGGGAGTGACAACCGCTTGTGTTTTGGTTCGCTGGGTGCACCCTTGAACAGGAGTCAAGCTTGATTTCAAGAAGGCTTCAGGTTTTGACCGACAGAGTCAGTTCTGGGGGGGGGGGGTTGGAACCCGTTCCAACTGGAGCTGCTCCAGTTAGAGATGAACTAGGACTGGGAGCAAATCGAGTGCTTTTGGTACAACCCCTTCTGGTTCTGTTGAACTCCCAGCAACCCCCATCCAGCAAGACCACAAGACGGAGAGGAGGCAGGGAATGGCATGCGACGTGTTTGAAGACCAACCCTGAATCAGACGTGTTTCTTTTCCCGGTACCTGTTGATGATGGGGGGCTGGGATGCTTTCATGGCGCGGTGTATTCCCCCCCCCCTTCAAAACTGACCTTACTATGTGAAAAGGTGCAGTGTTTTCTTAAACCTGTATTTAACATTGTTAATATTTGGTATGATGCCTGGAAGTATCTCCTAAAGAGAGGGTACTGTAAGAAACTTATAGTTGTTATTTATTTTCATCTAAACCGGGCGTTCTTTCCTGCCCACCACAAAACATTAACTCATCCTGCTTGAAAAGAAATGGGTAAACATCGGCGTCAAAACACTGCAGAAATATATTTCTACATATGGTTCAGATAGAAAGAGCCAAAACCTGAAAAGGTAGGAAATGGCATGCTTTCTATTCACAACTCCACCAAACAACAATATTTCCAAAACAGGGTGTAGTATGCTACACCCCGTTTGGAATTTGCAAATTCAGGGTGTGTCAGAGTACACAGTGCTGGGGCTGCCAATGTCCCTTCTAGACCTCAGAGCAATACGTTCTATTGAGTAAGCAAACACTCACAAGAGATTAGATAAAATAATCTATTTACTCTATATACATACGTAGTACAATACAGTCCAATAATGTCCAACACAGATACCGATGAGAAGATAGTAACGAGAGAGAGTGAACACCAGAACTTCTCTACTTGTATACAAATATCAACCAATCACGTTATAGGTCAAACAAATTATCTGCCACACCCAGCTTAAACTATATCAGCTGCAGTATGTCACCACTTACTCCAACAATGGCTGCTAATTGAATGACTTGCAGAAAGTATTACCTCTCACCTATTTACCTCTCCTGTCTAATTAATCTATCTGTAAATTCTGGGTATTTATTCAAACCCCAACAGGGTGTGAATTGGATCCACATACCCTAATCTTGCAACATCTATTTATCACACGCAGTTGGAAGTGATTCTTCGTGGTCTAACTGTATTTAAATGAATTTGTGCCCCCCAAATAGTGTGTGATACATCCACACCTCCTCATTGCATTGCATGAATTTTTGCCCTTCTGGATTCAGCAGGATTCTTCTCTTCCCTTCTTGTGTTTCACTTAAGTGGCAGACTAGTCAATTGGAAAACTGCTATTAGCTATGGCTGGCTTTACAAATTGTGCCAATCTATAGCACGAATAAACTGTTGGACTTATGCAGCATGCTAAGCCATAAACCCTGGTTTATACAAAGTGGCTGAACATACGTAGACCCCAAACCAAGCAACTCACATGATAGCTTAGTACCATGTGTAAACCCTGCTGAAACTTAGTGTAATGTCTACTCAGAAGGAAGCCCTCCTGAGTTTCGTGGGACTAAACTTAGTGTCGATGGAATTGATTCCCAGTAGCGTTCAATATTTTGCCACTGAATCTGGCAGCCATACCTTGGTGTAGGATGGCTTGAGACACGGGTATCCCTAGGGCAGTGTTTCTCAGCCTTGGCCACTTGAAGATGTGTGGACTTTAACTCCCAGAATTGCCCAGCCAGCCTTTCTCAACCTTGGCCACTTGAAGATGTGTGGACTTTAACTCCCAGAATTGCCCAGCCAGCCTTTCTCAACCTTGGCCACTTGAAGATGTGTGGACTTTAACTCCCAGAATTGCCCAGCCAGCCTTTCTCAACCTTGGCCACTTGAAGATGTGTGGACTTTAACTCCCAGAATTGCCCAGCCAGCCTTTCTCAACCTTGGCCACTTGAAGATGTGTGGACCTTAACTCCCAGAATTGCCCAGCCGGCTGGGCAGTTCTGGGAGTTGAAGTCCACACATCTTCAAGTGGCCAAGGTTGAGAAACACTGCCCTAGGAGAACAGACAGAAATACCAAAGAGTTACGTATTCATTTTGGTTAACAAGGATGGACCTTATTTTGAAGCAGGTACTCAGCAGCAGATGGGTTCTGACAACTGACTTCCTCATATGCTGTGAATTTCAGCTGCTCTTAATAGGATTACCTTATCTTTAATTAGAGAAAAATCCTATTAATCAACCGGTGACCTGTAACTGATTAATTAGGGTAGGGAAGAGAAGTGAGGGTTAAAGTGCTGCATAGGTGTGGCAGCCTCAAACGAAATAGCAGAAAAGAAAATACTGTTTCTTTTGCTGTACCTCCCTTCTTCCCTCTTTAGATCAGTATGATCTAGATTTAGATTAGCCTGCAAACAAGGGTGTAAACCACAAAGGTATTCAAACTGGAAACAACGAAAGAGAATCGTAATATCGGAGCATAGGAACCTGAGTTGGCGGAAGGAAAGAGAGAAATGGAGCCAACGAATGTGGAAAGCACCAGAGGTGTCGTTTCTTTTGGGTCTGGCCCCAGCCTGCTTTTATGAGTGGCCCTGAAATGCAACACACTCACTTCCCCTTCTGCCCTGCTTTTCCACAGCAACGGTGTGATTCTTCATGATGCTTCTTATGGCCAAGGTAGCCTAGCAAACTCAGCCAAGGTGTAGAATTTATGGCTCAGAAAATTGGGCTAGTTGAGTTAACCCTGAACTAAACCATGAGTAGGGATGTTGGGCAAACACAGTCTAAGGCAGTGTTTCTCAACCTTGGCCACTTGAAGACGTGTGGACTTCAACTCTCAGAAATCCCCAACCAGCGGGAGTTGAAGTCCATGTGTCTTCAAGTGGCCAAGGTTGAGAAACACTGGTCTAAGGGCTTGTCCCCGCTTGCACCCAATTGTGGCACGAACAGGCAACCTTTTTCTCTGCTGGATCTCTACGGCGTGGCCTTCATCTCACCCCCAGACCTCAGCTTAAGCCATCCAGAACTTTGCTGGTGTTAAAGTAGTCCTTCCTCGGGGATATGTGCAGGGTACGGTCCAAAAAGTCCAGATGGTGGCCACCACAGTGCAATTGAAGCTCCACCTATTTTTTTTATGTGCTTCATTTGCACCTTGGTAGCCACCATCTGGACTTTTTGGACCACACCTTGTGGACGCCCCTGAAGACAGCTTCGAAGTTTAATTTAGACTTTATATTCCCGATCGAGAGGACAGCCCCCAAGGCAATAGGATCCACACGTTGCCCTGGATGATGGTAAGTTCTCCTCCTAGATTTACGATGACGCTCAAAATTTCCAGAAAGAGGGAAAGTAGAAAATGCGCTTTACTTTATTCTGAATTTTGCACAGTGTGGGCTTCTCGCAGGTATACACGCAGACATTTATTTGCACATCCATAAATAAAACACTGGAAACACAGTGTGACCCTAGCCCCTAGATTTACATACATGGAACTATACAGGGCCTCATCGGCAGGTGTAAAACATATTTGAGCACAGTCATTTCATCACAGTTTGGCAGGGGTCCCCAACCTGTGGGCCACGGCCTGTTAGGAACTGGGCTGCGGGTCTCCCGCCCGCAAACCCTGCCCCCCGGTGCTTGTGATTGGCTCCCGCCCGCAAACCCACCCCCCGGTGCGCACAATTGGTTCCTGTCCACAAACCCCGCCCCCCCGGTCTGCAGAAACCCCTGAAACCCTGGCCCCCCCGGTCCGTGGAAATCCCGGAAACCCCGCCCCCCCAGTCCGCAGAAAAATCGTCTTTTGAAACCCGTCCCTGGTGCCAAAAAGGTTGGGGACCCCTGTGTTATAGCATATAGAAAACCACTGAGAAAGATACAGAGATGAAGGGCAGAAATCAACCAATGAGCCTGTATCATTCTTCTCTAACATGGTGTCCACCAGATGTATTGGACTACACCTCCCATCATCCCCTGCAACATGTTATCTCCAAAACCTCCGGAGGGGAAAACTGTGCCAGATGGTGCTTCTACCCACCATTTATGGATATGGGAATTCTTCTCATCTCACAACAGTTATGCAGTGAGGAGAAAGTTTTATCGCTGAAAGTGTTGCCTGCTGAAAGGGGAAAGACAGCAATCTTGGGCTGGCTGGTGCATTCTGGGAGTTGAAGTCCACCCATCTTAAAGTTGCCGAGGTTGAGAAACACTGCTCTAGCCAGTGGAGAAGATGAATCCCTAAACACATGCTGACAAGAAGGACTTTTTGGGTGTGGAAGGGGGTGGGAAGAAGAGACTGGCATTACAAGCTAGCAATATCTGTGAAGCCTGGACACTCTAAAGAAAACATTCTGGCTTGTGCAGACTCTTATCACCAGGTAACAGGCACTGTGTGTGTGTGTGTGTGTGTGTGTGTGTGTGTGTGAAGACAAGTTAGTCTTCTGAGACTTTATGCCACTTGGAAATGAAAACAGAGTGAAAGGCTATTGCATTGCAGTGTTGAGAAATAACAGGCCAATTTGCTTACCCAGGAAGCTGGATGCAAATCTGATGCCCAGAAAGCTGCCAAGGGATGGGGAGAGGGGGAGGAGGAGGAGGGGGCCTAGATGTGATACACCTTCCCAAACAGTCCACTCTTACCCGATCAGTGCACAATCATCGTAGCCGTTTCACATACAGAGAACGAACAAATGGAAGCAAGTGACAAAATGCTTGCTTCTCCTTCCCCCCAGACCCACATTTTTCCCGGAGCAAGGAAGTGACGCAAGGCAGGAGAATGACTCATAAAACTAGTTCAGAGTGAAACACTGCTGAAACTGAACAAGGGTTGCGTAAATTGCTATCCACCCTCTGCCCCAGGGAAAAAATAATCTCCCTACCTTATTGTTTACCATGTCCCAGAACTTGGGGTCTAGGGCGTGAAGTGCGTCAGAATGCCTAGATCTCCTAGGACGTAATGTCCAGCACTTCCGCTAGACCCACAACGTGGGGCAGGCATGTCTGTCCTCGTGTTATAGCACCCCTCAGAGCCCCCTTGTGGAGCCATCGCGCTCAAGGGGCCTCTCCGTAAATGGCCTTGTAGCGCAGATACTCCTCCAAACACTGGATTACGTAATCGTCAACGTTGGGGTCGAACTTGTTGGCAAAGAGGTGGTGCTGTGTGAGTAGCCAGTGGAGGTCCCCAAATCCATAGATACAGACGGCCCGCTGGTAAACTCCAGAACAGTGTGAGTAAGGCGCGCCCTTGCTGACGTCCCCGCCGATGTAGGACCACTTCACCAGCCTCGCGATGGAGTTCATGTCGGTGAGATCGAATTTGTCATTAAAAGGGACCGAGCCAGGAACTCCTGGCATGCGATGCAAGGTGGCCCAGAGATGTTCATCTGGGCTGTAAGAATCTTTGGACCATTCTATCAACTGTCTTGCAGTCGGGTCTTCAAAGAGGTGCCGGACAAAGTCCCTGGTGACCACGACGTAGGCGTTGCCGGTGAACATGGGAGAGCTTTGGGGAGGGGGTCCCTTGGCCGTCTTGGTCTGGACGACGGAATCCGCCACTTCGTGGTGGTATTTCCACCGGTTCCTTTTGTACGAAGAAGGCTTCTCGGACTCCATGTTGTTTTTCCCGTTCAGCAGTTTTAGGGCCTGGACAATCTCTGCATTCGTCTTGATAGGGAAGTCAGTCCCACAGGTGTTCAGGAGGTACCTCCAACGCACCTGGCTTTGAAGCAGGTCTTCCATGCAGTTCAGGTCAGCTTGGACCTTCGACCAAGAGGCGTACACCACACGCTCCTGCTTGGAGGGCAGGAAAACATTGTCAAAGCAGGAGGCGATGGCCCGAACGGCCTTTTGGAAAGGTTCGGGAGATTTGCTGTCCACGTGGATGCAGTATACATTCTGAGGAGCAAAGATGGATCTCAGCAACCTTTCAAAGATCTCAATCTTCTCATGGATAACCATGGAATAAGCAATGGGGAAGTTCTCCTCCTCTTCACTCAGAGGGAACCCAATGAATTTCCTCCTTTCTTTGAAGTTCTGACAATCCTTGGTTAGGCTTAAGTAGTACTTCTCATCTAGGGGGACCCGTTTGTTCTTCTGTTGCAACTTGCTCAGCAGAACTTCCTGGATTGCCTCTCTGTCCCCTCTCCTGAGCCCGGAGCAACTGATGTTCTCCTGGGGGGGGAGACTCACCGACTGGTAGAGCCTGTCCTTGCAGAACTGACTTCTGGGGCCCGTGGGCGCCCTCCCCAGGTTGCTGGGGTCAGACTGCCAACGGCTGTACTTCAGCATGGCTGTGGCGAGCAGCATGAATGTCCCCAGGGCCAGCAGGTGTGGAATTTGACACAGGAACCTTTTTTCCCCACAAAACATCTTGCAGGCTTCGGAGAGCAACCGATCCCCCAGCTTCTGAAGTCCAAACAGCTGCTCCCAAACTCCGCTGGAAAGTTCAAAGCTCTCTGGTTAGATTCAGCATCTCCTTGGAAGCAGGTAACAGGTGATTTACCTGGGCTCTGCCAGAAAGCCCTTCCTCATATCTGGATGGCTCTCGTGCAAGTGTAACCTGAGAGCTGTGATGAATTGTCAGGGAGGGTTCTGGCAGGGAGGGGCTGAGCGAGAGAGATTGCTCCCCATTTGCCAGGAGGATCTCCGATCTCTTCAGTCTAGAGGTGTGGCCATCCATATCAGAGCAATGAACCAGCAGGAAGCTTGAGGACATATTTCTTTCTTGCCTTGTTTGGTGACCTTTTAGAAGGAACGGGAAGTTCCTGCAGCTCAAGGGAGATGTGCCTTAGGTGTCCAGGTGTAGAATATGCCTCACACGTTACATGCACTGGATGGGTGGTGGTGGTGCGTTTGTAGGTCGTCTGTGTTTTCACACTGTGCGAGGGCGACCACGTGGTGGAAAACCTGTGGCCAGCGCTTGATGAAGTCCTTTATTCCACCATATAATTCAGGAATGGGCTCAGTGGAAGCCCCTGGCAGAAAATCCCTTGAAAGAGCCATCCCCTTTTCCACTTTATTTTTAATTATATTTCTACCCCAACTTTTCTCCGCAGGCACAAGCTCACCTGGAGTTCTTTTGGCCTCCCCAGTTTCGGGGAAGGGAGGCTGGGCTGTGAAAAGTCTAGGCGGAGTCGTTTTCCTGTCCTGGGGGTGGGTTTCCTGGGGGTCTCTGGGTGGTTGTCAGTCAGAAAGGAGAAGCATCTGGGTTTGCTTGGATCTGAAGCAAGGATTCCTTGTTTGTTTGTGTTACTGTGCAAAGGCTTGGGCGGGATTTAGAGGGGCAGAGAAAATGGGATAGGATGAATATGGAGGGAAAGAGCAGTTAAAAAGCTGCAGGGGTAGGGGTAAAGCATCTGGTTGATGTGCCCCAAACCGCAGAAGACGAGAGCAGAGAAGGAACCATCTGGTGCCAGCCCTGCCCTTTCATTGCTCTAAATCAATGTTTCTCAACCTTGGCAGCTTTAAGATGGGTGGACTTCAACTCCCTGGATTCTGGTCCACCCATCTTCAAGCTGCCAAGGTTGAGAAACGCTGCTCTAAATGCTTATTACAAGTGAGCTTAGCAGGACAACTTGAAATAGCATGTATAATTTATTTTGTCTTTCCTTGCCCCCCACCCCCAAGTAACGCAAAGGGTTGTCGCTGTTGTCTGAGAAAAACGGGAGGCGGACAAATGACTTCTTTGCAAAAATCTGTTAACTGGCTTAACAACCTGGTGCCCTTCCCCGCTGGGCTATTTACTGTACGCGGGCCCCTTCCTCTCCCCTCCCACCTCACCTGGTATTCCTCCTCTCTTTGCAATCTGTAGGATGCTAAACGAAATCCCTTGGTTAAACTGGCTACAAATTTAAAAATGGGAAAGTCCCTTGACTAAACATGGTTGATAGGTCTGGCAAGGATTTTTTAAAGGTTTTTTTTAATCCCGCCTTTATTATTTTTATAAATAACTCAAGGTGGTGAACATACCTCATACTCCTTCCTCCTCCTGTTTTCCCCACAACAGCAACCCTGTGAGGTGAGTTGGGCTGAGAGGGAGGGACTGGCCCAAGGTCACCCAGCCGGCTTTCATGCCCGAGGCGGGACTAGAACTCTCAGGCTCCTGGTTTGCCATTGGCTCCTTCCTAGGGCTGAGAGAGAGTGACTGCCCAAGGTCACCCAGCCGGCTTTCGTGCCTAAGGTGGGACTAGAACTCTCAGTCTCCTGGTTTGCCATTGGTTCCTTCCTAGGGCTGAGAGACAGGGACTGGCCCAAGGTCACCCAGCCGGCTTTCGCAACTCCGTGGACCATAGCTTTTCAAACTTTTCATGTTGGTAACACACTTTTTAGACATGCATCATTTCACGACACACTCTTACAGCAGGGCACAAGGCAGGCACTAGGACCTGCGCGGAATCACTGCAGGTTTGGAGGCAGCAGGGCACAAGGCAGGCACTAGGACCTGCATGGAATCCTGGCAAGCCTCGGAGGCAGCAGCAGCCGCGACACACCCAAACACTGCAGCCGACACACTAACCTGTCCCGACACACAGTTTGGAAAGCTATGCCGTGGGCAATTCCTTGGCGTTTTCTAGGCCACGTTTTTGGAAGTGGTTGGCTGTTATCTTCCTAGGGCTGAGAGATTGTGAGTGGCCCAAAGTCACCCAGCTGTCTTCCGTGCCCAAGGTAGGACTGGAACCCAGCTCTCCCCACTCCTAACTCCTGCGCCTTAACTATTAGACCAACTTGGATTTCATTAGAGGAGAGCAAAGATACAGTTTGGAGAATCTGGCAGGAATCTCACAGAAAAAAAATGCAATTCCTTTCAATCTTCCTCAGCTGGCACCCTCCTGATACATGGGGCTTCACCTCCCAGAATTCCCAGCCTGCGTGTCCAAATAGAATTTTGGGACATGGAGTCCAAACAGACCTGGGAACTGATTTAAAGAACAGTGTGTTTCTTTTCTGAATGAGATACAGGTTGGCTTAAGAAAGGGAACAAGGAAGGTCATTACCTTTCCCCCTGCAAGAGTTCAAGAAAGGTTTACTCTAGAGTAGTCTGTCCCCCAACCAGCTGCCCCAGGGAGTGCTGGTTCATGGAGTCCAGCAGCGTTATTTTAGTTTTGACGTGTTGCCAGCTAGTTTGGGATTTCTTGCGGTGATGCCAAATGTTCCAAGAATGGAGGAACCAGGAACTGGATGATTTGGGGAAAGAAACTCAGCTGTGGGTGCCATTGCAAATGTGCTTTTTGTTGTTCAGTCGTGTCCGACTCTTCGTGACCCCATGGACCACGGCACGCCAGGCCTTCCTGTCCTCCACTGTCTCCCTGAGTTTGCTCAAGTTCATGTTCATTACATCGGTGATGCTATCTAACCATCTCATCCTCTGCCGTCCCCTTCTCCTTTTGCCTTCGGTCTTTCCCAGCATCGGGGTCTTTTCCAGTGAAATGTGCAAATGTGCTTACCTGAGAGTAAATCTCACAGGACTCAGCAGATTCTCCTGAATAGAGCAGGCCGGTGGAGAGCAACATGATTAATTGGTCAGCAAGTAAGCTTGCCTGTGGGTAACTGCAGTTCGGCCTTCAGAGAGGGCATCCGAAAAGTGATTTTGTAAGTCCGTCAGTGAAATATTGTATATAAAACTCCCTAGCTAGCCCAACTAATTGCAATACAGGTAGTCCTCACCTAATGACTACAATTGGGACCAGAATTTTGGTTGCTAAGCAAAGCGGTCATTAAGTGAATCCGACCTGACTTTACGACCTTTTTGCAGCGGTCGTTAAGCGAATCATGCGGTTCTCCGGAAGCTGGCCTGGGAAGGTCGAAAATGGCGATCATGTGACCATGGGATGTTGCGATAGTCGTAAATGTGAACTAGTTGCCAAGTGCCCGAATCGTGATCACGTGACCACGGGGAAGGGGCAACGGTCGTAAGTGTGAGGACCAGTTGTAAATCAGTTTTTTCAGCACCGTCGTAAGTCTGAACGGTCACTAAACAAATGGTTGTTAAGCGAGGACTGCCTGTAGCAGCAGCATCCCTGTTGGCTGCAGCTGGTAAAAGTTTTTCCAGAGACTTTGATGCAGCAACATCTGCTGGATTGTAGAGGGCGGACAGTCTCCCAAAGTTACCCCTTTCCACTGCTGCTTTCCTCCATCCCAGAATGAATCCAGGTAGGACGGAACAAGGGTGCGGCGTCTTGCGGCTCCGACGGCTAAATTGCACATGAAATTCCACACAGATGATGCTTTAATGAGGCAGCTGGTTCTTTCCTATTAATAAATTACTAGCAATTGGTATCTGATTCTAATCTGGGGTGTTTAACAAGCATTACGTATTTTGAAATAGCCTGCTGCAGCCAAGGCAGAAATCCACCATCCAATTTACGCCGAGCAGCAACAGCCGCCCCCAAGAAATGTATCTTGGTGGACTTATGAAAAATCTTCCTGAGCAGAAAATCACCAACAAAGTACAATGAACTTAATAACTTTTGTGTATTGTCGAAGGCTTTCACGGCCGGAGTTCAATGGCTGTTGTGGGTCTTCCGGGCTGTGTGGCCGTGTTCTGAACACACAGCCCGGAAGACCCACAACAGCCATTAATAACTTTTCATAAATGGCCCAACTGATACATACCGAGGAACCTTGGCCAACCTGAGCTAGCTCTCTCTTTTAACCCCTCCGTGTTCTAGTTAGATGGGATATTCATTGCTTCCCTTGCAGCCAAAGGGGGGGGGGGGGAGTTAAAAAAATAAAACCAAATGCCAGCGAGACCGGTTCAGGTGGGGAATCACAGCATGCAGGGCTGGGAAATTTAGGTGTTGCCTTCTTTGCATTGACCCAAATCAAGTAAGATCTCAACCAAGAGGTTCCCCACTTCATTAGCTTCTGGAGAAGGCCCAGCTCTCCCTGGGAGAAGCTAGAGTTTGCCCGGATTTACTCTCTTGTAACGTCCAATGAAAAAAGGTTGGGAGGAAGGAGATTTGTTTGTTTGTTTGTTTGTTTGTCGTATTTCTCTACCGCCCATCTCGCATACGACGACTCTGGGCGGTAGATAAGGAATCGTCTTCTGAGATAAAGAATGATCACGTCTTCTGAACTTTCCGCATGAGCTTAGATGGAGCATGTCTGGGTCGAAGGGGGCTAAAGATCCGTCTAGTCCAGCATCTTGCTGTTGAGCACCCCACTGTTTCTGAAAGAGCAGGGCCAGCAAAAAGAGGCAGCGCCTCCAAGGAACAGGCTGCAAGGCGGAGCTTTCCAAACTTTTCAGGTTGGTGACACACTTTTTAGACATGCATCATTTCGCGACACACTCTTACAGCAGGGCATCATTTCGCGACACACTCTTACAGCAGGGCACGGCAGGCACTAGGACTGTGTGGAATCCTGGCAGGGCTCGGAGGCGGCAGCAGCCGCGACACACCCAGACACTGCAGCCGACACACTAACGTGTCCCGACACACAGTTTGGAAAGCTCTGCTGTAAGGAGTGGGGCAGGAGTAGACATGAGGTTTTGGAGAATAGAGGCATCTGAGTCATGGGATCTGCCCCACAGCCCTTTCAGCTGGGGGCTGTCTTGGATGCCCTGCCCTTGCCAGTTGATCTGGCCTCATAAGAAATTCCACTTTTTAAACAGGCAGTTAAACTCATACCCCCTGGAGGAAATTATCTACAGCATCTGGTTGCTAAGAGTCAACGTTGACTTGGTGGCTGATAATCATGTCAAACTCATACCATTCCAGTGTTTTTTTACCGTCAAAGTAAGTTTATTGTTTCCCAGTGAGGACAAGCTAAAAAGATGGATTCACAGTCAGTAGAAAGGCAAAGGAAGATCAGTTCAAAGCAGGTGCTGGTTGTTGAGAGTCGTGAGATACTGAAATGGAAGATAGATGGCAACGAATGGGAAGGTAAAAGAATTGTGATTCTTTTTAAGCGGCTCTAACAGGGGACTGATGCCTAGCAGTCACATCTTCTAATGGCAGATCCCCCAAATATTTGGTCCCTGCAGGAAATGCTGGGATCTCTTTGGATCAAGTCATCCCTGGGCTTGGCTAAGCACTAGAGGTTTTAGGAGTTAAGTGGTTAAGGCATCATGCTAGAAACCGGGAGACTGAGTTCTAGTCCTGCCTTAAACATGGAAGCCAGCTGGGGGACCTTGGGCCAGTCACTCTCTCTCAGCCCTAGGAAGGAGCCAATGGCAAACCAGGAGACTGAGAGTTCTAGTCCCGCCTTAGGCACGAAGCCAGCTTGGGGACCTTGGACCAGTCACTTTCTCTCAGCCCTAGGAAGGAGGCAATGGCAAACCCCTTCTGAAAAACCTTGCCAAGAAAACCGCAGGGTCTTGTCCAGGCAGTCTCCGAGAATCGGACACGATAGAATGGATTAAAAAAAGTTATTTCTAAAAATGTTGGCAAGCACTGGGGCCAGGTCAAAACCCTGGGCTACCCAGCTACATGGATTTTTTTTTTTAGTTCGCTAAATCATATTTTACGTTGCCTTCCAGCCCAATGGCTTTTCCTGGATTCTTAGACATTTTCTTTTCACGTTGAAATAGAAAATGGCAACCCTAAGTATTGTTTCCATGGATTTATGAAAATGGGCATGTAGAAACTGCCTCCCACGGTGTTGTAAAGGGTTACAGCTGCAAACACGAATGGACAGAAGATCAGTTCTAATGGCCATATAAATGGATGAAATAAAGTCCATTTCAGTTGCCCGTCTGGTCCAAAGGGGCAACCAACCCACAAACCCTTTGCCTCAAACAGCAAAAGCATTAGGTGAACCTTGTATGCCTGAATGAACTACTCTCATTAGAGTTAACTGCGGTTCACTCTGCATAAGTCCAGCCCTGCTTCTGAAGTTCTGAAAACAGAAATTATTAACCTAGTTCTGGAGCTTGGTGGAACCACATCCCAGGTCCTGGTCTAAAGGGCTAAATTTAAGCTGCTCCGTCCAGATGTTCCGTCCCCATTGCGTGTTCGTCTAGGCAAGGAAGTTTCAGACCCTGGTCTAATGTTTTGCCCCAGGAATCTCTAGAGGGGGCAGCTGGGTGGGTCCTGGGCCGCATTCTGGCGAGAGTTTCCAAGGAGGCATCCTGTTTCAGCAGGGCCACAATGTGTTTATAGTGGAATTTCAGCTGTAAACTTTGTGACAGTAACTATAAGAGCGATGATTCATTGTTGACATTGCGATAACCTATGCCGACAAGGATATTGTACTGGGTTGTATGAAGTTCCTGGAAGACTTGCCCTTCATGCACCTTTGGTCTTCACTGCAGGAACCTCAAGAGGAAAAGGATGCTGCTCAGGACCAGGTGTTGGAGAAAAGAGAAGCAGGTCCCTGCTTTTGAGCTTTTCTACTAGACCAGTGTGATGACCCTCACTTCAATGTCCCAATAAACACTTCTCCATACAATCCATTAAAATGCAGAATAAGGTTTATTAAGGATGCATGTGAACCAAAGCACTCTCAAAGATCCGAATGACGGGTTCCCGCCAAACACTCAAACTTAGCTCTCCCCCTTCGCGCCAGTTTCTTCGCGCCCATGACGACAATGTCGGTTAGTTTCTCACTCGGCACTCGCCCCCCTCCAGACTCCTGCAGAGGGACGACCTTGACGATGCTGACCAGCACAGTTGCTGGTTTCAGACACCGCTCCTGGCATGTACTCACCCTCCCCACACTACACAACCAAACTATAGAAAGAACAGTGGCAGGATTCTCACTAGAACCCTGACAACCAGAGGGCCTGATTCACCAGGCTATTCTTACTGGGAAAGGAACTATTCCGAAATTGCAGGTTGTGGGTTTAAAATTGTGGAGGTCTTATTTATTTTTTTAAAAAAGAACTTTATTAATTTTCAAAGAATAGTTAAAATACAAAAGGTAGAAGACAGAACTAAAGGAAAAAGGAAAACTATGAAAGTGCAGAATTAGATAGAAAGCAGAAAAAGAAAGTGACATCCGACCTTCTTCAATACAGATATAAATGCATATTATACAGATATAATCTCTTACCATGAATTAAAGCTTAGTAATATTATTTCTATAAAATCAAACCCCAAAGTCAAGACCTCATTTTTTTTCCAGACACAAGCAAATAATCCCAAAGTCGTTGCCAAGTAGAAACAAATCGAGACACGGTATTTTCTCTTATCAGCGCTGATAACTTCGCCATTAAAATTGTGGAGGTCTTATGTTCTTCTTGGAAGCAACTGGCCATTGCAGAGGAAACAGAATGTTGGAGGCGGACCCATTTTCCAACTTACTTGTGTTCTCTGCATTTGCAGGCCAGGTATCTGCTAGCATCAGCGTGCCAGGTTTTCCTTTCTGCACGGAATTTTTGTGGCTTTAGACTTTTATTGTTTGCATTTTTGAAGTATTTATGCAAAGGTTCAGGAGAAATAGAGCATGGCATCTAGGCCCTGACTCAGGTTTCTAGCTTGGAGATGGGAGTGGCATGAAATCCTTAAAGGTGTAAGAGCTGTGAAAGAATGAGAGTGGGACATACGATGTTTTGGCCTGCAGATGGGAAGGACTGAGAAACGGTGGGGGGCATAGAGCAGGCGTCACGAGATCTCCATGTTGGCTGGCCTAGGAACCTGGTCCCTTATAGCAGGGGTCCCCAACCTGTGGGCCGCGGCCTGTTAGGAAGTGGGCCGCGGGGCTCCCTCCTGCAACCCCCCCCCGTGCACTCGATTGGCTCCTGCCTGCAAACACACACCCCCCCCGGTCTTCCACGACCGGTCCCTGGTGCCAGAAAGGTTGGGGACCGCTGCCTTATAGAACTGATGAACAACCCTCTGTGAGCTTGCTGCACTTTTGAAGAGAGATGATGAGGAGGAGGAGGATGGATCCAGGTCTGAGGGAGCTTCTGTGTGGGTGAGCAGCTGTCCCCACTGACTTGACCTAGCATCACTCCAGGACGTGAGGCACCACCCAAAGGGCACCATCCAAATCTAGCCGTCCACTGCCAGTTTGAGCAGATGACTGAAAGGGTAACCCAAGATGGACACCCCATCAAGAATTGTGTGGTCGATAAACAATCGAAACAAAATCAGTAAAGCAAAGAGCAGAGAGATGCGAATCCAGAAAGAGGCCCCTTCCTTTTTGAATTCTGCCAAGAAACAAAGTGTAAACACCCTAATTTTGAGACTCTTCTGGACACGTGTCTGGTGCTGTCACTTGGAAGGCACTTCTGGTTTGCTACTTACCAGACCTGCCATGTTTCTTGCTCTCCGGCACACCTGAGTGGCTCTCTACACATAGCTTCCCATTGTTCATTGTCAGGCTCCTGAAAGGCCAAGGCGGCTATTAATCTTAGCTGGGTCTTGGAATTTACTGAGAGAAGGTGTGTCTGTTTCCAGGAGATCCGTGTCTGCAACATATTTCCTGGACTCTTAGCAGCTCGCTGGGTAACATGAGCTCGACACATGTCATGATGTGCGCAGCCTTGAGTACACATTGCAAGGGCAGCAATGAATGAAATGAAACGTAATAAAAATGGATAAACACGCAATCATTCTGGAGAACAAGAAGCACATTGTGCCACAGTCAAGGGCATAAAAGTCACCCAACACGCCCAACGGTAGGGCCAGCTATGGGGGAATTGGCGTACTGGGAGAATTCCAACCATTGCATTGGGACAGCAGAAGTTACAAAATCCTGTGTGCCCCCGCCCCAAAGTTTCCATTCCAACTTAAAAAGGTAAAGGTAAAGGTTCCCCCCGCACAGTTGTGCAGTCGTGTCCGACTCTAGGGGCCGGTGCTCCTCTCCGTTTGTTAGCCGAAGAGCCAGCGTCGTCCGAAGACGCTTCCACGGTCATGTGGCTGCATGACTTGCGCGGAACGCTGTTACCTTCCCACCGAAGTGGTACCTATTCATCTACTTGCATTTGCATGCTTTCAAACTGCTAGTTTGGCAAGAGCTGGGGCGAGTGCAGGAGCTCACTCCGCACACAGGGCTAGGGATTCGAACCTCCGAACTTGCGATCGACAAGCCTGGCGTCTTACCTGCTGAGCCACCACGCCCCTAGCCATTCCAACTTACTTTCTCCCAAAGTTACAGGCTGGTTTGGCAAATTAATCTGCACATACCCATTTCTGCTTCATACCTGCTTACAGCATGAGGCTAGAAATACTGCTGGCTTGTATGGCTATGAATGGCTTTAGAACTTTGCTCCATTTAGTTTGGTATTGTCTATGCCAGCCTTTCTCCACCTTTTGACCCTGGAGGAACCCTTGAAATATTTTTCAGGCCTCGGGGAAGGAGCCCCTGCACATTCAGGCTCCAATATAGGCCACAGGTTACAAAAGTATTATATTTGTTTCATGGGTAGGCCTGTATATACTGTATGCATTAACAGTGTTCTTAAATTAAAATAAAGAACGAAGCTTACTTCTTTAATGTGAAGTTGCCCGAATTTGAAATAATTTTTAAAATAAATCGCGATCTCCCAGGGAGCCCCTAGGGACCTCTCGTGGAACCCTAGGGGCCACAGAACCCTGGTTGAGAAACCCTGGTCTAGGCTAACCATCTCCCTTCCTTCCTTCCTTCCTTCCTTCCTTCCTTCCTCCCTCCCTCCCTCCCTCCCTCCCTCCCTCCCTCCCTCCCTCCCTCCCTCCCTCAACCTGGAGGAGCCTGGGATCAAACTTGGGGTACTTGCATGCTTTGCATTCATTGCAAAATTCATTGTGCGGGGGGGGGGGGAACCTTTACCTTCACCTTTTTAAGTTGGAATGGAAACTTTGGGGCGGGGGCACACAGGATTTTGTAACTTCTGCTGTCCAGATGCAATGGTTGGAATTCTCCCAGTACGCCAATTCCCCCATAGCTGGCCCTACCGTTGGGCGTGTTGGGTGACTTTTATGCCCTTGACTGTGGCACAATTTGCATGAATTGCATCCATGGTCCTGAACTATTGATCTGGAGATGTGCTTTGAGTGGTCTGCAGCCAGGCAGGATAGCTGCTGTTTGCAATCTACTGTACCTGAAATGTATTCTATGGAATTGCACCATCTGGTGGCGGGAGAGCCAATTTAGCATTGCAACCAGAGGCAGGCAAATAGGTGAGAAGATAATACTGGGCAGAGCAGTCTTTTTCTTGGGGAAGGAGATTTTTCTTTTCTTTTTGTTCTTGTCATGATCAGAAAAGGTAACTTTCTGGTGCAGATGCTCTATGGGCCAGGGTTCCTCAACCTGGGCCACTTTAAGATGTGTGGACTTCAACTCCCAGAATTCCCCAGCCAGCATGGGGAATTCCAAGTCCACACATCTTAAAGTGGCCTGGGTTGAGGAACCCTGCTATGGAGAATATATTTGAATACAGAAGTATAAACAATGGCGGATGAGTTTTTTGGTACAGCTGTTTTATGAGAGGGGAGTAATTTTCTTGATTCACAGTAAATCACCATGTGTTCCATGTCTTCTTGAGAGGAATTAAGGCTTCAGGCTACCCTGGTAAAGCAAGATGCCCCTTCACAAACGAGCTGTTGTCACTGTTCCAGCCAGGCATAGGGAGCACCCTGATAGCGGTGATTGATATGGGAATTCCAGCAGCAATTATGCTTCCATTTGTTGCAGGAAATGTGCAGAGGGAGCTAGAATTCGTCTCCTGCAACAACGATCACAGAGCTTTCTTCTCAACCAACGAAACATGGGATTCCGTGACTGGTTTCCTTTCGAGCTGGTCAAGATGGATGGGTTCAGAACTGGCTCTCTCCTCACTGTCCAGCTGGTAAACCTTTAGGAAACTCAAGATCTTATTTAGCTCTTGGCTTGAGATAAGGCATGTAGTTGAAAGCCGCATTGCTTGCACGTGGTTGGCCCATCCCAGTTGGTCATGCGTCGCAAGCTTCAGAATGCTCTCTTGAGCAAGCAAACCAGTTCATGTTGTCCAGCTTGATAGATGGAGCAGCTAAACAAACGGGGGCTTATGACTTGTTTAGTGTGATAGCCAGCTCAAAACTCCTGGCTTTTTGTCCTCCAAAACAGCCAGAATTAAAAGCTATGGCATTATAAAAGAGCAAAATCTCTGTCCGTAAGTTGCTCCAAGTTTAGTTGACTTGCTCTGGAACACCAAATCCATGACTTCCATTTAAGCAGCTTTCCGGTGTGAAACTACCTTAAGGCAATGCCCACAGAGGTACAGAACCGAGCATCTGGGTGGGGTTGAACTGAGAGCTCCTTAGGAACTGATTGTTTCTAGACAAATTCTGGAATTGACAGCAGGAGGCCTTGTTTTTCTTTCAAGAATGTGTGTCCCCCCCCCCCCAAGAGCAGAGTTGGCTAGGAGACTGTTTCCCCACCTTAATCTTCAGTGAAACCCTGAAATGTAACTTCTAATGTCAAAATTTCTGAAATGCAGCAGGAGGGACCCCGTATGACATCCTCCCTCTATAGCCCTGACTGTTTTAAGAAAAGGACTTTGCTGAAGAAGTGATAAAACATCAGGGGTTTAGTTCCAAGAAAAAGAGATTAAAATGAAACGAAAAGAGGAGGTGAATCATCGACATGACAGGAAGCACTGTGGAATTTAACAGTCAGCCTTAGCACTTTTTTGGGGCAAGAAAAAGGTGGTTATTTTTAGTCACTCCCCCCCCACCCCCCACTGGAGATATCAGAAAAGTTGGCTTGTGGAAGACTAGATGAAAATGATTTTTTCTCTTTCCAGATAAAAGATGCAGGTTTGCTGCGTAACTCACCGGAGACAGTTTCTACATGCCCATTTTCATAAATCCATGGAAACAATACTTAGGGTGGCCATTTTGACTTTCAAAGTTAAAAGAAAATGTCTAAGAATCCAGGAAAAGCCATTGGTCTGGGAGGCAACGTAAAATATGATTTAGCTAACTACAAAAAAAATCCATGTAGCTGGGTAGCCCAGGGTTTTGACCTGGCCCCAGTGCTTGCCAACATTTTTAGAAATAACTTTTTTTAATCCATTCTATCGTGTCCGATTCTTGAAGATTGCCTGGACAAGTCCCTGTGGTTTTCTTGGCAAGGCTTTTCAGAAGTGGTTTGCCATTGGCTCCTTCCTAGGGCTGAGAGAGAGGGACTGGCCCAAGGTCACCCAGCCGGCTTTTGTGCCTCAGGCGGGACTAGAACTCTCAGTCTCCTGGTTTGCCATTGGCTCCTTCCTAGGGCAGGGAGAGAGTGACTGGCCGAAGGTCACCCAGCCGGCTTTTGTGCCTCAGGCGTGACTAGAACTCTCAGTCTCCTGGTTTGCCATTGGTTCCTTCCTAGGGCTGAGAGAGAGTGACTGGCCCAGGGTCACCCAGCCGGCTTTTGTGCCTCAGGCGGGACTAGAACTCTCAGTCTCCTGGTTTGCCATTGGTTCCTTCCTAGGGCAGGGAGAGAGTGACTGGCCCAGGGTCACCCAGCCGGCTTTTGTACCTAAGGCGGGACTAGAACTCTCAGTCTCCTGGTTTCCTATTGGCTCCTTCCTAGGACTGAGAGAGAGTTACTGGCCCAAGGTCACCCAGCTGGCTTTCATGCCTGAGGCGGGACTAGAACTCTGCCTCCTGGTTTGCCATTGGCTCCTTCCTAGGGCTGAGAGACAGGGACTGGCCCAAGGTCACCCAGCCGGCTTTCGTGCCTCAGGTGGGACTAGAACTCACGGCCTCCCGGTTTCTAGCCTGGTGCCTTAACCATGACACCAAACTGGCTCTCAGAAATAACTTATATGCTTAACAAATATGCACAATGTGGAGGGGGATTGCTAATACCTCAGAAAAGAGGCTTGGGGTTCAAAGGGATCCTGCCATACTTGAACAGAGCTCCCTTTCAACAAAACACAGTTCAACAGGAAAGTAAGGATCATTAAAGTAGGAAGGACCAGGTGCAAATGTACAAGATACGTGTTACCTGGCTCAGCAGTGGTACTTGTGAGAAGGATCTGGGCACCCGATTAAGCCAGAGCCAGCAACTGCTGAAGGTGCCAACACAACATTGGGCTGCATCAACGGAGGCGTAATGTTCTTCTCTACACACCTGGAACACTCGGTCCAGTTTTGGTTACTACCATACAGGAGGGATGCTGAGGAACTGGAAAGAGTGCTGAGAAGAGCAACAGAGATGGTGAGGGCTTGGGGACTAAATCCTATGGAGAATGATTAAGGGATCTGGGCATGTTTAGCCCAGAGAAGGAGAAGGAGAAGGGGAGACTTGATAGCAGTTGTCCAATCCTTGAAAGGCTCACCGTGGGAAGGTGGCATGGATTTATTCTTCATGGTGCCCAAGGGTAGGAGAAGAACCAGCAATGAAAGCTTTAGAGAGAGAGAGAGAGATCCAAACTCAAAATGAGGACTTTTCCGACCGCAAGAGCTATGAAACAATGGAACAGCCTGCTTCCTTCAGTCATGGATGCTCCATCACTGGACATTTTCAAACACACGTTGGACAGTTATTTGTCTGGGGTGGTTTGAGGATCCCCTCCCGCCAGGCGGGGGTTGGATCAGAAGACGTCCACGGTTCCTTCCAATGAATCCTATGGTTCTAAATTTCTCAGGAGTTTTCTCACATCCTTCTCTGCAATCCTGGAGAGTCAAAAAGCTGGTTGGAGTTGGACTTGAACCACCAACAAAACTCTTGGCTTAACCCACATTTTCCAACCCAGCAGTCCCCCACGAGCAACTCATTAGCCCAGTGATGCCAAATATGCTCCAACCGACTGTCAAGCTGTGAGAGGTTTATTCCCAATGTGGGTTTTGATGAATCAGTGTTATTAAGAAAATAAGAACTGCCTTGCTGAATCAAACTCAGAGTCCGCTGTTTGCCTTCTGCTAAAGCCTCTATTTACATGCTGGACTATTTCACAAAAGAAGATGAAATGAGATGGAGTTGAAAAGGATGGCAAAAAATTACGTCAGAGTGGGGGAAAGAGATGCAGGGTTTAAACTCTGGAACTGATATATTAAAGAGTCTAGATTCTGCAGTAGCTCCTCTTCATCATTTACAAGAGCTTCCTTCGCCTCTGCAGTAAAACCAACTTATTTCTTTGAACCTCATCCCGAAATCTTTCACTGCTAAGCTTGTGAGTCCCGCTTTCTTTTCCTAGAGCGACATTTAGGATGAATCTTTTACATTCATGATTTTTTCCATGACTTGGGGAAACTAAACTAGCTGGATCCGTTCCTAAGGTAAAGGTTCCCCCCGCACATTTGTGCAGCCGTGTCCGACTCCAGGGGCCGGTGCTCATCTCCGTTTCTTAGCCGAAGAGCCAGCGTTGTCCGAAGACGCTTCCGTGGTCATGTGGCCGGCATGACGTGCGCGGAACGCTGTTACCTTCCCACCGAAGTGGTACCAATTCATCTACTTGCATTTGCATGCTTTCGAATTGCTAGGTTGGCAAGAGCCGGGGCTAGTGCGGGAGCTCACTCCGCACGCAGGTCTCAGGTCTCGAACCTCCGAACTTGCGATCTTCCGATCGACAAGCCTGGCGTCTTACCCGCTGAGCCACCATGCCCCTTCCTTCGTTTTTACCTTCCTTAAAAATTCCTTTCCTACCTTCCTTAAAAATGGGATCCTAAGTAAGTGTGTATATCAAATCATAAATAAATTATAAGTATATTTGCAACGTTTAATAAACATAACAAAGAAGCTGTCCCCCATGACAGGTAATACGAAGTTCCCAGACGAGTTGGCGTATTATGGAAACACAGCAAGCACACTCTTCAGCAAGCTCTTAGGAAGTCTATACCATACAGAGAAAGGAGACAATTTATTATAATCGGTATTGTCTTACCAAAATCTATCATGCACCCTAAAGCCATATAAACAGATGCAGACCAGTCCACACTGAAACTGGTCAGCATCAATTTTCACACCTGTAAATTGTTTAAAGATCTCAACCTGTCCCTAATAACAAAATATTCCCGATATAGGCTTATGAATCCAGAAATATTGTCCAACTCTGCTCCAGAAGCGTTGCGTGGAATACTTGAGTACGGAAGAACCATCGAAACAGTCAAATGCTTTTGGCTGAGTTACGGCTGCTGGTTTCTGCATTTGCCCACACTTCGCATAATATAACACAGGAACTAGCATTCCCTCTCGAGATGTCATTAACTGAATAACTTGCAATGCCCATATTTTAGTAGAGTGCTGATAATAGTTCCATCTGGCATTTAATATTTTTTAACAAATGTGCCACCAAATATTGGAAGGCTTTAGCTGTTGCAGAAGGGAGATGACTTGGAAAGGATAAGACTTTGAATTTTAGGAAACTGCTCAACGGAATGCATGTTGACATGATTAAAAGATTCGAGCCAATCCAGTTTAGGGACGTCAAGGTTGCTATATAGAAATTACTGCTTTAG
This sequence comes from Charina bottae, assembly GCA_023362775.1. Lineage (NCBI taxonomy): Eukaryota > Metazoa > Chordata > Lepidosauria > Squamata > Charinaidae > Charina > Charina bottae. The sequence continues at coordinate 22,601,316 of JALMGJ010000010.1, read as the reverse complement.
CAGTAGGTGACTTCTTTTCTTGTCATTGAATGTATTTGAGATCTGCAGGTAAGGTAAAGGTAAAGGTTCCCCCGCACATTTGTGCAGTCGTGTCCGACTCTAGGGGCCGGTGCTCATCTCCATTTCTTAGCCGAAGAGCCAGCGTTGTCCGAAGATGCTTCCGCAATCATGTGGCCGGCATGACGCACGCGGAACGCTGTTACCTACCCACCAAAGTGGTACCTATTAATCTACTTGCATTTGCATGCTTTCAAATTGCTAGGTTGGCAAGAGCTGGGGCGAGTGCGGGAGCTCACTCCGTCACGCGGGGCTAGGGATTCGAATCTCTGAACTTGCGATCTTCCGATCGACAAGCCTGGCGTCTTACCCGCTGAGCCACCACGCACCAGCCTATAGTTACTTAATTCTTGAAACTTATTCTCAGGTAAATCTGTATAAGGTATTAATACAGTACAAGTAGCTAAACAATCATAATGAATGGTTATGTCACAATACATTCATTAACCTAAGATGCTACAAGACTCTGTTGTTACCATTCCGCTGGTGATTCCATCGAGCATCCTAGAAAAATCATGTGTTAGAGAGAAAAAAAAACCCATTTTATTTAGGAAAGAGAAAATATTACCAAGATAATGCACATTTCTCTTTATTGACCTGCATGTTTGCATTCTTAGTAGAGCATGGCTCAACTGTTCTCAACTTGCTCTTTTTGCACCAAAAAGCATACTGATATTTTTTTTTCATAATAATTTTATTAAAGTTTACAAAGATAAAAGACTAACGCAAACGAAAGAAAATATAAAGGGTAAAGAAAAGAAAAAGAAAAGTGCAGAGAGATAGAAAAAGGGGGGGAAAAAGGAAAAAGGATATATAAAAGATGACCCCCCCCCTCCAGACAAGAATAAACAATTTCAGTGACTTAACAACTTCTCTGGTAGAAAAAAAGGGAAAAAAATGATCTCTTCTTCCCATATCTCATCCTTTCTCAATAATCAAAGTATCGCATACTGAATTTTTTTGTATCTTTTTTTTCCTCCATCAAAGCTTCCGGGTGGCAAGAGCTCAGTCTGTGCATAGCCATCATCTGTTTCCTGGAGAATTCCTTCCACTCTTTGGAGGGCACCGGATTGCTGCTGCTTTCCTAAGGGGATGAATTTTAATTTCCAAAGGCTGGCCCCAAGCTCGGATCAGTCCCTTCGAGGCGCTGAGAAAAAAAAACAAAACCTTTCCTGGGTTTTGATCATTTTCTGTGCCTTTTTTTCAGAGGCAGAGCAACCCGACACCAGCAGAGCTTTCCAAACTGTGTGTCGGGACAGGTTAGTGTGTCGGCTGCAGTGTGTGGGTGTGTCGCGGCTGCTGCTGCTGCCTCCGAGCCCTGCCAGGATTCCGCGCAGGTCCCAGTGCCTGCCTTGTGCCCTGCTGTAAGAGTGTGTCGCGAAATGATGCATGTCTAAAAAGTGTGTCACCAACATGAAAAGTTTGGAAAGCTCTGTCCTACGGATTCAGGCACCAAATTCAGAGGTAGTTAAAAAAAAAAAAGCTTGTCCAATGCAGCTTCTCAACTCGGCACTGGATAGCGACCACCGTCCCCAGTTCTGCCACCTTGTTGGTTTATTTCCAGAGTTTGGGCCTATTCAGTCATCTAGCAACAGTTGGGCAACCTCAGTGGCTGGAGCTGTTCATGGTGCTGGAACCTAGAAGAGGGCTGCCATCAGCTTTTCACATCCTAAATTTCTATGAAATTTAGAGTATATTTTAGAGTAAAATTAGAAGTCAGTTGGCAAACTATCTATCATATTGACTCTAATGAGGACAGAAGGAGGAGGTAGAGCATTCAAAAATCTTCTATGATATAAGCTTTTGTGGATTCCACTTGGGTTCATTGAAGAAGCAGGATAGAAGAGGATTGGTGCTTTTGAACTTTGGTGTTGGAGAAGACTCCTGAGAATACCATGGACAGCCAAGAAAACAAACCAATCGATCATCCTACACATCAACCCAGAGTTCTCCCTCGAAGCACCAATGACCAGGTTCAAATTATCCTACTTTGGACACTTTATGAGAAGACCCAGCTCTCTGGAGAAGGCTCTAATGCTGAGAAAGGTGGAAGGAAAGAGAAGAAGAGGATGACCAGCAGCTAGGGGGATGGATTTGATTACAGTGGTGATGGGTGCGCTGTTGGGAGACCTGAAGGGCAGTTTGAAGGTCTCCCTGTGGTCATTAACACGGCTGATAAGTCAACGGCACATAATCAGTGTAAAATCCCAGCTCCCTTGAGAAGTCTATAGTGCCGGAAAAGGTGGAAGGCAAGAGAAGGGGATGACCAGCAGCAAGGGGGATGCCCTCAATTAAAGTGGTGCACTGTTGGAAGACCTGAGGGGCCAAGGTCACTAAGAGTCAGCACCAACTTGATGACACATAATCCATCAGTCAGTGTAGAGTCCTAGCTTCTCCGAGAAATCTATAATGCTGGGAAAGTGGAAGGCAAGAGAAGAAGAGGATGACCAGCAGCAAGGGGGATGGATTCAGTTACAGTGGTGATGGGTGTGCTGTTGGAAGACCTGAAGGACCAGGAAAGTGGAAGGCAAGAGAAGAAGAGGATGACCAGCAGCAAAGGGGAGGGACTCAGTTATAGGGGTGGTGGGTGCACTGTTTGAAGGACCAAGTTAGGGACAGATTGTCATGGAGAAAATTTATACACGTGGTCACTAAGAGTTGTCGTCAACTTGGTGGTACATAATCACTCAGGTTCATCAGAGGCCATGTGGCCAAGTAGATGTGTTGCTGATGTTTTTGCTCCAACAGAGGGTTTTACATTGACCTATTTGCTAGAAATGCTGTGTTATGGCTGCCAGCTCCAAAGCCAGCTCCAACTTCACCTATTTACCTTCACTGGAAGGTAAATACATACCTTACCACAACCACTATATACCTAATGTTACCAATAATGTCAAAAGATCAGGCTCTCATCTAGCCCTCTGGAATAGCCATCCTTTGCAATCAAAGAGCTTGGGGTAATTTGGGGAAAGATTTCATTGGCTTTCTCTCTTTGAGAAGTCCTCAAGGCATAAGAAGCAGGATGCGCCCCCCCTTTAAAAACGCTGCTAATGCTGAAAACAAGCGGACTTTAAATTGCCTTAAAAATACTGTGAGAATAATTAAAACAGTTGCAGCCAGAAAACACTGGCTTTCAGAATATTACGGATACAATACCATCACTGCGGAGGTAAGTCATTTTGAAGCTGTTGACTGCTGTGACTCTCACCTTGACTCCCGAGAGGGACCATATTTCCATTTGCACAAAAAAGAATATCTGGGCAAGACAAACCGGAGCTTGTTCTGGCCCTATTTGTTATTAAACTGCTCTTTAAAAGCCATGTTGGGTCTACGGTTTAATACGCTATTAAAAGTGCAAAAATATTAGCAACACTTGTCACACAGCAGCACCCGTTTTTTATATTTTTCGTTCGTTTGCTTCTGTACACAAACCTGTTTATGGTGAGAGAGAGATTAGATCAGTGTTTCTCAACCTTGGCCATTTTAAGATGTGTGGACTTCAACTCCCAGAATTCCCGGAGTTGAAGTCCACACATCTTAAAATGGCCAAGGTTGAGAAACACTGGATTAGATTATCACAAAGAAAATCACAGCTTGTTTATTCGTTCAGTCGCTTCCCACTCTTCGTGACTTCATGGACCAGCCCACGCCAGAGCTTCCTGTTGGCCGTCGCCACCCCCAGCTCCCCCATGGTCGAGTCCCTCACCTCCAGAATATCATCCATCCATCTTGCCCTTGGTCAGCCCCTCTTCCTTTTACCTTCTACTTTCCCTAGCATCAGCATCTTCTCCAGAGTATCCTGTCTTCAAAATCACAGCTAGTCTACAAATTTTGGGGGCAGTTGTCCCCCATCCTCTCTAACTGGCACCATCCACTTCTTCCTTTCTTAGCATGAAGAAAGCATCCTTCAGGGGTCTTTTCCAGCACCTACTGAATCAAAAATTGCTGGTAGCTGCCACCCCTACCTCAAACTGGGGGCTCCAGTTGAAGGATTTTCACCCTGCCAACAGCAAACTTCTAAAGGTTTATCTGTGTAGTGCAGTGTTTCTCAACCTTGGCAGCTTGAAGACACGTGGACTTCAACTCCCAGAATACCCCAGCCAGAATTCTGGGAGTTGAAGTCTACCCATGCTGGTTGGGGTATTCTGGGAGTTGAAGTCCACACGTCTTCAAGTGGCCAAGGTTGAGACGCACTGGTGTAGTGGCTCAGGGACGTTCTTGCCATTGACTAGTTCCCTCTGGTGGGGGATCTGGGACACCCGGAAGGAAAGACAAACAGCCACACTCTTGGGGCAGCAAATTCTTGGGGGGGGGGTTTCCTGACACAAGTGGGAGGCTTGCTCAAGAGCACAAAGTGGTGGGCTGTCTCTGGACTTCCCTCCTTGGCCACGCCATAAATTTAAATAATAAATTTAAATAATAAATAAATAAATAAATAAATAAATAAATAAATAAATAAATCATCTTGCCACCCGTCCTGCTGGCTTACAAGGACACCTTTGAACCTGGGAGGCCTGGATTCAAATTCCTGCTCAGCCATGAAATTCGGGGGTGGGTGGGTGTTGGCCCCAATCCTCAGGTTCAACGGTGGCTCATTTTAGCAGGAAGGCATTTTCACCACCGCAGCGACAGTCATGAAGACTTGTCTCCTAGCTGGTAGCACAAGGCTGTGATTTATTTATTATTTTAAATTTATCCCCGCCCATCTCCCCGAAAAGGGGACTCTGGGCGGTTTTCTGTGATTCCTAGGAGGAGGCATTGTAGTGCGGGGTTTTAGGTGGGAATGCAACTTTTGGCCACCCAGGCAGTCCGCCTCCTGGCCGATGTCAGAGGACTGGGCGATAATAAATATGCCTATAAACATGGGTCGAGCCCTGGCACTGTTCCTTGATGAAAAGGGTGGGCATGAAGGCAAAGAACAATGCTTTGCGTGCATTCCAAGCCCCCAGATGTAGTCTTAAATTACTCCTGAGTAATCCCTGAATTAATGGGTTTTTCTGAAGATAGAGGACTGGGCCCAAGGTCATGTAAACAAGGAACGATCCCAGACTTTCTCTGCATTTAAAATGCAAACTTTCACCCGTTGCCCCCCAAGAAGCTCCTTCCCAATGTCTTGATTTCCGTGTCCATCAACCCAGCCAGCATAGGCAACTGGGACCAGGGGAGTTACAGCAGTCCAAGGTCCAGAAGAAGACACCCCTTTGGTGGACGGTGACCATCTCCATCCGCTTTGCTCCCACCTTAGTCTCAACTGGGTCCTGGTTTTGTCTTCAGCCCAACCTCCCTCTGTTGCAAAGAAGGCATTTTGTTAAAAAAAAAAAAAAAGTGGGCAGGACCCTTCTCCTCTTGAAGTGTGGGACTCTTCATTCCCAGGGTTGAGCTGATCGGGGAGGATGGGAATTGCAGTCCAAGTTGCCGAACAGCCCTGAAAAGTGCCAGGTTGAAGAAATGGGTGTCGCGCTGGGTGGGGATGATGGAAGTTCGACTCCTGCAAACTGGGAAGGATCTGCATCCTGAGGAAGGCGTGGGTTCTAGCTCCAGGTTTGAGAAGGGCCTGGGCTAGAGGAAAGGCGGTTGGGCCGGGTGCGGATGATGGGAGCGGTAGGAAGGCACCTAAGATAAAGGGGGGGGGGGGAGCGGCGGGAGGCAGAGGCCCGCTGGCAGGGGAGGATGGGCACCGCCGTAGTCCAGCCCCTGTGGAGGGCGGCGGGGCGGATGGCAGGGCCCCCCCGGCGCCCAGAAGGACGCGGCGCCTCGCCCTTCCCGCCTAGACGCCCCTCCTACCTCTCGCCCGGCGGCGGGGCGGCCCTTCGCGCTTGGTCTCCGCCGCCGCGGGCTTGGAGGGGGGAACCGCCGCCGCCGCTGCCGCCGCCCTTCCTCCTCCTCCTCCTCCCCCTCCCCCCCGGCGCCTGCCGCTGCCGCCCTGCGCGTGACGGTGGGGGCTGGGCGGGGGCTGGGCGGGGGCTGGGGGCGCCTTTCTCCCCCGCCCCGTCCTGTCCGTCCCGTCCCGCTGCGAGGAGGAGGCGGCGGCCGCCCTTGCGCTTCCTGCCCAGCCGGGGCTCAAGGGCGGCGGGAGGGGGCTCCGCAGCCCCGCCGCTCGCCCGCCTCCGGCCCGGGAGGAGAGGCGCCTGCATTGCAGAATCCGCCCCCCGCCCGGCTCTGCCCTTCGCCTTCCAGCGGCGGCAGCCAGCCAGCCAGCCGGCCAGCGAGCGGGATGCTGCCGCCGCGCTTCCCCGGAGCAGGTAAGGCGCGCCCGCCCGGCTCAGCTGGGGGGCGTCGGGGAGCGCGGAGGGGGACGGGGCAGCGGAGCGAGCGGCTGCAACCATGCGCCCCATCGTCCCCTGCCGGCGGGGGGAGGGGGCGAAGCCGGGCCGGGCGGGGCTGAGTGGGGGGGAGGCCGGGCTGAGTGGGGGGGGGGGGAGGCCGGGCCGTGGGGGGAGGCGGGGGCCGTCTCGCCCAGCTGCCCCGGGCCTGCGCGCTGCCTCTGCGGCTGGCCGGAGGCGGCTCCCGGCCCCGACGCCCCCCGCCCCGCTCCCCTGCCCCTTCCGCGGCAGCCAGGGGCGAGCACCCTCCTTTCGGCCGGCCTGGGGAGCCCCGGGCGTGATGCAGCAGGACGGGGCCAGTCGCCTGGGGGGACGATTCCCCCCCACCCCGGTAAGTGCAAGAATGTCACACCTGGCTGTCCCCGTCTCTATGGCGACCAGGTTAGGGCCAGGCCACCCCCGGGGAGGCAGCTGCGCTGGGAGGCTGGACGTTCGCATCTGGATTTAGGTGTTGGGTTGGGTCCCTTGGAAGGTCGCCTGGGTGGAAGCCCAAAGAAGAGCCTGCCCCCCTTTTAAGGGCCCCGTTGCTCTGACCTGTTCCGATGACGTCATAATGTAACAAAGTCTTGCGCCGTCATCACCCCCCCCCCCTCCGGCAGTGCAGAGATGGAGCAGAGAAGTCACATGCGACTATCCACCGACTGGATCAAAATATTGATGTGCATCAGAGCCTTTAAAAGGGGGTCCCCTCCTAAATCACTGAGTGGCAACTGTAGATAATCAGCATGGTTGATTTGCATGAAGAAATGCTGGATTTTCAGCGGTTAGAAAGGCGGTGTTTATCTTCAGCCATCAGCTGGGCCCACCATAATCTTTCCGCAGTTCGCTACTTTAATTTTTAATTCTTAGTGTAGAGCCATTCGCATCTCACAGGTCTAATAATTAATTTCTACCTGCGTTCCTAGCAATAATTGTGAAGAAAGATGTTCCTCGTTCTGAAAACTCTTGCAGGTGACTTTGCACGAGAATCCTAGTGACCCAATTGAGAGAATGAGTTTTTGGCCAGATTTCGATTCAGCGTTGGATTCTGGGTGTCAAACCATTCCTCAGCCTTCTTTCCCCAGCCTGTAAAATAGAGGTGTTGTGAAGTTGATTAAGATAAATAAATCATAACCCTAAGGGGGGGGGGATTAGCAGCTAGGGATGGGAGCTGTGTGTGTGTGGGGGGGGGGGTAATTTTCATATTTACTTGCAATGCAAAAGCACAAAGTGACCCCTAAATTTATTTTTTACTGACAAAAAAGGAATTGACCAGAGAGGTGAGTCTTTTATTGTGTAGTTGGAAGGTGACAACACCTGAGCATAATTGATATGTTGTGGACCATTTAATGCCTTGCTAAACTATATAATGCACCTTAAGGCTATAATTGTGTACCAACATCATACCTTGAGGTAGTCACCCCAAAACTCCGTATTATTGAGCAGATGTGTCTAAGACATATAATTCCCCCACGAATTGTCAGTTTCTGAGAGTGGACAAGGTGTTAGAGTTGGTCTGTAGCTCAGATGTGTGGGAAAGACCGGCTCCCATTAGGACAGTGTTTCTGAACCTTGGCCACTTTAAGATGGGTGGACTTCAGCTCCCAGAATTCCCCAGCCAGCATTTGCTGGCTGGGGAATTCTGGGAGTTGAAGTCCACCCATCTTAAAGTGGCCAAGGTTCAGAAACACTGCATTAAGAGCTGCTTGGCCCAGTTCAACAGGAGCTTTGTTTCAAACCTTATGATTTTGCAACCTAAGTTCATTTAAAAATAACAAATACATACATCATTTGAAAAAATAAAAGTACAGAAATGCAGGCTGCTCCAGACAAATATAGAGAAATCTGGGACAGAGAAATCTTTGTGCTCTATTAGGCCCGACCCAAAACAGGAGGTGCAGAGTCTTCATTTTCCCACTGAGTGCCTAGAAATCCATTTTGAAGCAGACAAATCAGTGGTTTTCTTTTTTTTTAAAAGTGACTTCTTGGCAATAAGGGGGCGGGCCCAATCTTAGGTTCTGATAGGTCTTGATTTACGTCTGCCATATTGATTAAGCATTCTCTCCAGAAGCCATCGTTGCAACGTTCGCTAATGGCATGTTCAACCTTATGAAAAGGTCCCTCCATTTTCCTTCGTCCCCTAGTTGATTTCCATTCCCATAATAGTCGGCATTTTCAGGCTGCTAAGTACATTTTGTCCTTACTGAGCAGGTTCCCTTCCGTTTTTTAAAATACATTATACACACACGGACACTTTTGCAGATCTTGAACTCAACCTGCTGAAAGCTCCCTTTTTTGCATGGACAATATCGTTTTGGCTGCAGAAGCAATGATACAGGCTGATCATCAGAAAGAGAAAAGGTGATTAATTCCAGAAACATTTGCTAGTGTATTTCCACCTTCCATGATAAGATATCACGTTACAGTCTGAAAAACGAAGTTGTGTGTCTTTTCAAATAATGCTTACCTGAGTATAACCTTTGCGTGCTCTAGCATCCATCAGTCTCTGTCACTGCACTTACATAATCACTTGGCTGGTAAATTTCAGATTATCCAAGGGTTTTAAGGTGTCCCATAGTCATACTGATGAATTAACACTGCAGTCTCATCCATGCTTAGTTGGGAATTAAATCTCCTTGAAAACGTGAGGGCCAAATGCATGTTTATTGCTTACCAATGCCTGTTCTATCAATTCTTTCAGGAATATATTAGACAGCATGGCCATACCTAAAGAGAAGGAATAGGAAAGTTTGATTCGCCTGTTATAATTAATACCCCATAAAAAGGGCTTCCTTGTGATATTTTGTATAATAGCTAATGAAATTTCAGGGAACACAGTTGGAAAGTGTTTTAAATTCTCTTTAGCATATGAGGATTCGCTAATGAAAGGGCCCTGAAAGGATTGCAGGAAACTGTAGTTTAAACTGGCTGAGTCTAAGGAAGGAACACAGCTATAGATGCTTAAAGTTGGCCACAGAATGCATCTCATGTCAAATGTTTCAATAGCACAATCATGGATATATTAGATCAAAATTGTGCCAGAGGGAGTTAAGCTGCTTATTTGTAGATAAACAGGAGTATGGGATGGCATTTTAAATCTCACTGATTTCAGTGCAAACCCATTAGGCTGTAAATTTATGTCAAAACAATTACTGTGGTTTTACTGAGGAATTTAACTTTTCAATGCTTGGGCCAAAAAATTGGGAAGGTGGGATAATTTATTTTTTTTAACAATGAATCTTTTGCCCCTGCACATACATATTTATGGCTGCTTTATGTCATGTACAGTATATATGCAAATAAGAGGACAAAATATTAATATTGCATAACTGAAGCAATCTCTGTATAAAATGTAATGAACTGTGATGATTGCAGTAGTTTTCTTGTCCTCTCTTGCTCTTCAAAATTCTGACAAAAAAGCAATGGAAATGGTCTCTGTAATTCTTCTCTATATACTTTCCAAAGATTTTCTCTCGGCTGGTTTATATTGGAACATTCAAGATTTAAACCAGTTAACATGTGTTTGTTTGACAGCACCTGAATTAAATTGCTAATGCAAATAAGCTTCTGATGAGTGTTTTTAAGACTGTGAAGGCCAAAAATAAATAATGAATTAAAGCTTCAGGAACACCCAATAGAAATAGTACGAGACAGTGACACTGGCAGAAAAGTTGGAAATTGTTTTTTTTAGAAAAGTTGGATATTATTTGTTGGAAATTATCTGTTGGAATTATTCAACGGAGTGGCTTGTTTAATTTCCTTGGACAGGGTGCTCTATAACGATAAAAGAAAGTTGTCCTCTGTGCATTTAAACCAGTGTTTTTCAAACTTGTCGATTTTGAGATGTGTGGATTTCGACTCCCAGAATTCCCCAGCCAGGGAATTCTGGGAGTTGAAGTCCACACATCGCAAAGTCACCAAGTTTGAAAAATACTGGTTTAAGCCATATAACTTCAAAGATTCCTTCCACTTAAATGTTAGATATTAGGTATTTCCAGACAGATAGTAGGTAATGTTGTTATGTTGTGTTAAGTGTGTTAAGTGCTAATTAGCTTAGTAATATCCTCCTTTTAAGATCTCACCATCCTCTGGATTTTTTCTATTTATTATTATATTGTATTTTAAAATGTATAGGTTTTAATTTTAATATTATTATTGTAAACCACCCAGAGTCTACTGCTGTAGAGATGGGTGGTGATAAATTTGAATAATAAATGAATGAATGAATGAATGAATGTACAGGTGTGTCTATTCCCTACCCAGCTTCATCTGAGTAGCTGAATTATGTAGGAAACCTGAGTTCCCATTCCATTCCTCCCATGAATGGGTACAGATGTGAACTTCCAGACTTAGGAGGGCCTTCTGGACAGTAAGATGGGCCTCATAAACCATTTCAGAGGACTAGTTTATGGCTGAATGGCTTTAAAGCATCTCCTGGCTGACCTAAAGTTTGCTAAGGTAGCAGATTTGCCTTCTGGAAATTCCCGAGTCAGCACCTTTCAGAATCCAACATGCCAGAATTAAATATGGCTTGCTGATATATAGCATTACAAGTATACCTGATGCTGAAAAACATTAAAATTGCGCCTCTGACTTCATTTGTATGGGGCTTCCATTTTGCGCAAGGCTCCATTTTAATAAGCATTTGGCTCTACGGTGGCTTCCTAAGTAAAATGAATTGAATTCATTTTAAAAAAATGAATTGAATTCATTTTAAAACCCATTGGTTTTAAAAACCACTGGTCTAGCAGAATAACTTATCCACGTATTTTCTTTGTAAAGGAAAACTGTGTGTTTTGTGTTGTGATGTTCATGTAGTAAAACATGGAAGGAGTCAATAAAACAGATTAGGCTGAGTTTTCTGTTCTCCGAAAAAATGGCATTTGGATGTAATTTTAAAGCAGATTCCTTTCTTTTAGACTTTATGTAGTTGAATATTTCATGGCAGGGTGGACAAAGTTCTGTTTTTCTTGATATCAAACTTTCCAATTCCATTTGGATTCTCTGAGTCTCCTCTGAGTAGGACACCTAAGGGTGAGAGTTGTTTTTTGCATTCCCATGTTTGCTGCTGGGTAATCTAGATTTTCAAAAGAGTTCATAATTTCTGAACATTCTTTGAAGACAAAGAATCCCTTGCTTTATTCTTTTCTCTCTCTCTCACTCAAACACACACACACACACACACCAGAACAAGTTCATAGAGGCTGGTGAGGAAGAAAATGTGAAGATAGGATTGGCTAGATTTGAATGTAGACGTTTGCGGATGAATGTTGAGGAGGGAAAATCAGAATAAAGGAGCTATTTCAAGTTGTTTTGCTCTTCTTTTCAGGTTGAACTCATTTCTTTCCTTTTCTGTTGATTAAACGTTTTTTCTTGTAAACCACTTTTGGGATCTTTGCTGAAAATTTATAAAAGTTTCACAAATATTAGGAATGTGTTACCTGAAGACCAACAATTTTGTGTGTGTGCGTGCAGTGTCACTTTTGTCCTTTTGTCACTTTGTTTAGATCCTGCACCGAAGTCTGTACAAAAGAGAGAGAGGCTTTGTTTGAACTCTAGAAGAAAGAGAGGGTCAGGACTCAGCATCAAACAAATTAGCTTTATGTGGTCTTCTAAGGGAAAGCTAAAACAGGCCGAGAAGCCTCCTTCACTTTAGGATCCTGATGCTCAGGTGCTCAAGCTGTAGAGTGGGTCTTGGGATTTCCAGATCATCAGATAATCCTTCTCTCTGAAACAGCCCTTCACCACATAAGCAGATGGCGTTCCTTGGCTTGTAGATTTTGTCCTTCATTTTCTTGGTTGCATATCTTCTGGTTCATTAAAAAAAAAGCATTTTAGCACAAGGTTCTAAGGAGTTTATCAGGGGCATGGTGGCTCAGTGGGTAAGACACCAGGCTTGTCAATTGGAAGTTCGGAAGTTCGAATCCCTAGTCCCGCGTGATGGAGTGAGCTCCAAAACTAGCCCCAGCTCTTGCCAACCTAGCAATTTGAAAGCATGCAAATGCAAGTAGATGAATAGGTACCACTTCGGTGGGAAGGTAACAGCGTTCCGCGCGCGTCGTGCCGGCCACATGATCGCGGAAGCGTCTTCGGACAACGCTGGCTCTTCGGCTAACAAACGGAGATGAGCACCGGCCCCTAGAGTCGGACACGACTGCACAAATGTGTGGGGGGAACCTTCACCTTTTTTTCTAAGGAGTTAGTGCACGTTGTAAAGATAATACATGTATGATTGTCACAAGTGACACCAGTGCCCACATCCAATAAAGCACAATTTAATTAGGTTGTCTGACATTGGTAATTATTAGCCTGTCCGTGTTATTCCTTGCTTAGACCTTCTAGGCTAAAGCTGCACATCATAATAGAGTGGATGCTGCTCTCTTGTTCCCAGTTGTTCCCAACTCTTAAGATCCAAATACAGTTTGGGAACCCTTCCAGGGAAAAGTGATTTAAGGGGAGAAAGTTTGGACTGCTCATGTGCAACATTACACAGAATGTTCTTGGATATCTTGAAGGTCATCAAGAGTTTTCCAAGAGAGAAATCATTGAAATTGGAAATGTCTCTCAGGTTGAACTCGTATACTTTCCAACTGTTCAAAATATTAAGAGACACGAGGGGAAAGTATCCTCAACTACTCGCTTCTAACTGGTAGTAATAATACCAGTATGGTATCTCTGGTGTCAAAGAAGGTGTGCCTCCTGTTACCTGTAAGGGGCATGGTGGCTCAGTGGGTAAGATGCCAGGCTTGTCGATCGCAAGTTCGGAGGTTCGAATCCCTAGCCCCGCGTGACGGAGTGAGCTCCCGCACTCGCTCCAGCTCTTGCCAACCTAGCAATTCGAAAGCATGCAAATGCAAGTAGATGAATAGGTACCACTTCGGTGGGATGGTAACAGCGTTCTGCGTGCGTCATGCCGGCCACATGACCGTGGAAGCGTCTTCGGACAGCGCTGGCTCTTCGGCTGACAAACGGAGATGAGCACCGGCCCCTAGAGTCGGACACGACTGCACAAATGTGCGGGGGGGGGGACCTTTACCTATACCTTTATCTCCTGTTACCAGTTGGGTGGATGAAAGGGCAGGAGAATGTCCTTGCAGGCTTTTTATAAGTGCCCAGTTGGTACTGATGGAAAAGAATGATGGACTGGACAAGATTTTGGATTCATCCAGCTTATGATATTAGGTTCCTATCTTTGTATCGTTCTGTTCTTTCTCTAAAGCAAAGAACGGAGGTGTGCTCTTAATAACTTAGTTTTAATTGGGAAGATGATTTGAGCACTAAATATTCCTCAATTTCCAGAATTCTATTGACTCATGTGACCTCCTGGTGAAGTTGGAACAAGGAACATGTTTATCAATCCTGGGTATTGCATTGGAAGAGTAAACATATTGAACATTAAAAAAATATTTACGGAGTAGAAAGGACTTGACAAGACCTGAAGTTGATCAAATATACACAATTTTAGTTATGGAAAATGTTGGCTTCGGGGTTTATTTATTTATTTGGTGCCTGGCGACTAATTGTGGAACCTCTTGGCATTATTTGAAGGCTGCTAAGTTTATTTAAAGTTTGTCTCTCTGGTTGCCAGAAAGCTGGACGCTTTGCATATGAAGAAGAGCCCATGTACCCCAGAGCTCCTTTGACATCATAAGCAAGCTACTAAAAGGAATTGGCTGTAGTGACAACAACAACTGGCACCTTTGTGGGTAGGCTTTTGGTGATCGTGATCATGACAACCTGAGTCAGAAGCTCAGGAGGGAATAATATCTAATACAAATGTCTTTTACATGCTGTATTATTGGCAGAATTTCTCTTGACCTGTGTATCGAATAAGTGTGTTTATTTCCTCTCCTCCTGTGCTTTTTTTAATAGCTCAGTTTTGGAAGTGGTGGTTCATGAAGAAGCTACATTATCTTCCATAGCAACTGCTTAATTATTCCTGTAGAAATCCATCTCACATGTTCAGAATCACTGCACACGATGTGAAGAGCAGCATCAAGGTGCAGAGTCTGGATGTAGCCAGGAAGTGATTGATGATAGTTATACATTTGTGGCAGGCATTCTCTGGTTTTAAGCTTCGATCACTTGAGAAGCAGAGGATAATGAAAGCAGGAATTAATTACAGGCAGTCCTCGCTTAACAACCACAATTGGGACCAGAATTTCGGTTGCTAAGCAAAGCAGTCATTAAGTGAATCTGACTCGATTTTATGACCTTTTTTGTGGTGGTCGTTAAGCAAATCACTGTGGGCATTAAGTGAACCACATGGTCATTAAGCAAGTCATGTGGTTCCCCACTGATTTTGCTTGCCAGAAGCTGGCCAGGAAGGTCGAAAATGGCGATCACGTAACTCTGGGATACTGCAATGGTCATAAATGCGAACCAGTTGCCAAGCGCCCAAATCATGATCGTGTGACCACGGGGATGCTGAGACGGTTGTAAGTGTGAGGACCGGTTGCATGTTGATTTTTCCAGCACCATCGTACGTCCGAGCCATCACTAAACAAATGGTCATTAAGTGAGGACTACCTGCATGTTGTTAACAGCATTGTGCACCCATGTGTTCTACTGAGTTCCTGGAAATTGACAAAGGTGGTGTTCTGTTCATATTCCTCCTTCTCTCTTCACTTCCTCTCTGGCGTCTGTATCCATTTAATTCCTAGGCGCTGCGCTGTGCATTCGAACTCCATAATTTTCCAGCCCTGGACAGATTCTAGGGGATGGTGCTTTAGTCTTTATGTGCATGCATTGATTTTCCTTTGACTAAGTGCATGTATGGTGTTCACTTCTGTGGTGGTTAGGGGTTCCCCCCTCCCCCGTAAGTACATATGTGCCTTTTGATTGATCATCCCCAGCTACTTTTTTCCCCTGTGTTCAAAAGCAAACGACTATTGACGGAATGTTCCAGAAACTGCTTTGCTCGAGCAGAGACAGGAACTGCCTCCACAGTTACAGGATGTCTCTAGTTTTCAGTTGGCTTTTGGGCTGTACTTTAATTTTAAAACTTTACATGCAGCTCTCGGGTTCTACGCATTGCTTCAGTCCTGTGCAGGCATTCAGTCTCTGCTGTCTCCGGCTAAGACGGGGAAGGATCCTTCTCTAAAATCCTGCACAAAATGGGGACTTCTAATGAATATGGAGCAGAAGATGAAGCTGTTTTCCAGTGGTCTTTTTCATTGCCCTAATGTCGTGTTTCTCAACCTTGGCAGCTTTAAGCTGTGCAGACTTCAACTCCCAGAATTCCCCAGCCAGCAAGGAATTCTGGGAGTTGAAGTCCGCACAGCTTAAAGTTGCCAAGGTTGAGAAACACTGCTCTAATGGATGGAAAGGATGTGTAAAGGCCAGAGAGAGATGTCCTGAATGGAACAGTGCGCACTGTCAAGTCTCCTTTGATCTCCCTGTTGCTTTAGATGACCCCTTTTTTCTGGATGCTTGAGGTCCTTGAATTAGGATAGTTTTCTTAATTTCCTTTGTTTGCAAAAAAAAAAACTTCACAAGAGGTCAGTTTCCAAGAGCATTGTTTTTATTGGCCGGGATGAGATCATTCCTTCGTCAGGAAGGGAAGATTACAGGATGGGCTAGATTTGTTCCTTTGTTGCTAATTTCTTCCCCCTGACTTCTCCCTTTTTCAAAATACCCCCCCCCCCTTCCTAAATAATGAAATTGGTAGGTGTGGTGTCTTTTCTTTGGAACGGACGGATCTGTCAAGGGAGCTGTCCAGCAGTGGCCGCTGATGAATCATTTACGGTATGGGTTTTGGAAAGTGCTTCACGGATAAAGTGAAGGCTAATAACTTAGAGAGCCCCTCTCCTACGTCGGATTGAGTTAGATCTTTTTACTATTCTTGCCTGTTGGATTTTAATCTTGTTTTATAATTTAGTATTTTTATATTGTATGTATATTTTATGTTTCTTGTTTTTATTATCTTCTTGTAAACCGCCCAGAGTCCCTCCGGTGGAGGGAGATGGGTGGTGATAGAAGTTTGATTAATAAACAAACAAACAAACTCTAGTAGAGCCAACACCTGAACTTGAAAAAAGGGAATATAGATATACTACTGCTTTTGACTGTGTAGGTTGTACGGGGATGCTTCATCTCTCCCCTGTTTCGCCAGCCACATTTATTTGGTTTGTTTACATTGTTTCCTTTTCTACATATCTCTCACTGTGTGGTTTTTGGATTTCTTCTTCCACGTGAAACGGGGTAGACGATGGCAGCCACTCCGGTGGCTTAGCAGAAGTGGTCTTTGCTCCTGTGTCATTGGTGCATGAGACGGATCTTCCTCCATAAGAAGTTCATCGACCCTCGAGTGGAGAACCTATCGTCCATCGGATGCTGCCAAAGTACAGCTTCTAGCATGCTTCACCATTGGCCATGATGTCTAGTGCTGCTGGGGATTGTAATTTGGAAATATCTGGAGAGACACCAGATTCCTGCCCTTTTCTAAATCCACATCATTAAGTGGGTTCTCTCTATTGATCATGGAGCGCTAGACCTATTTACTTGGAAGTAAGTCATTGACCTCAGTGGTGTTTAGGATTGCGAAACCTGCTCCAGTCTTTGGGCTGGTTGGGCTGAGTGACGGATCTACGTGATGGGATGTGAGAATCACCTCGAGGAACAGGAGGAAGAGCCGCAGCCAAGACAGCGGTCAGATAAGAGAAATCGGAGTCCAAAGCAGGAATGTAGTTTGAGGAAGCGTCTCGGACATGAGGGTCAACTTGAGTTGAGGGTCAACTTGAGTCGTCTTTAGGATAAAGGCAGGGAGTTGCGGGGAGAAGCACATTCAGATTTGCAAGATTCTGTTACTGTAATCTGTCACAGATGTAATCACGCTACTGTAAAAGCATGGCTGGCCGGGGAATTCTGGGAGTTGAAGCCCACACGGCTTAAAGCTGCCAAGGTTGAGAAACACTGCTCTAGGGAAACCATTGGTAATCAAAGTTCCAGTAGATGGAACACATATAATGAAGAGGTCTTGTTTCGCCAAAGCCCCAAATTTATTTATATATTTAATTTTTATCCCGCCTTTATTATTTTTATAAATAACTCAAGGTGGCGAACATACCTAATACTCCTTCCTCCTCCTATATGTACGAAGGCCACGAAGGCCTACCCCACATTTTCATTCTTCTTTTTCCTATCCTGCCCCTTCTTCTCTTTCACTTCCTCTCTTTCCCTTTTGTGTTTCTCTATTCCTTTTTCCTGTCTATCAAATTCCATTAAGCCTTAAGCTGAAGAGATATAAAACTCTGAAACCCGGCAACAGGAGGAAGGACTGTGGCTAAGAGAAGAAAATGGGGAATTAATCATGGTCAAAACCCTGCAGACTCAGAAGTAAATTTTTACTAACAGTAACAAAATATTTCCCTTTTATTTTCAGGCAAGAGATTGGAGCTTAGCCTATTATCTAAATGTTTTTTTTTTTTAATAATGATAAATAAGTTGAACACAGCTAATATTTTTCCAGGGTCCTTGCCTTAAAAGCTGGGTCCATGATCTGCAGCTGGGTCCCTCCACAGCACATAGAGGAATGAAAAATGGCTTTATCGTCGGCCAGAGTTGAAACCCCTGTCCTAGCCAGTAGAGATGATCGCTTTTAATGAAGAGCGGATCGTGGTTATTAAACCCAGCTTTCTAACCCAGTTTTTATTTTTGCTGCTCCGGTGGCGGCTTCATCGTAGACTTTGCAGCTGCGTCCTTCCCTTTGTGAGCCTCTATAATGCCACTTTTCTTCATTTCCTTGGCATATCTGCTGGGATTCCCCCCCCCCCTTTCTACTGAAGCCCCATCTGAGACTACAGTAGGCATTGCCTTTAGCTTTGGACATCTTAAATTTCAAGACACCGGGCTTTGCTCCGTTGAACAAGATTGTAAGTCTGGGAGCAAACTGTTTTTAATGACTGGGAAGCAACCTTGGACGATAGGAAGCAGAAATACCGTCTTAGGTATGCATCTTGCTAAAACATTACTCTGCTTCCCACCCAATGAATAGACGTTGGGCTGATGAGCTATCTTTCCCTTCCGCCCATCTTTTTGCTCTTCTTCATCTTACAAAAATACGTTTTTGCCCATCATATATTTAAATAAATAATATTTAATAACACATCGTGTCCGTGAGCCTGCTTCCAAATATATAATGACTTCATTGAATTCCAGCTTCCTTTGAGCATCCAGTACCTCTTCCCCCCCCCCCCCCTTTCAGTAGCTTTTTTGTCTTCCTCCGTGACTATATTAGGGCCACAATAGATGGTTTATCTAAAGCATCTTTCATTAGTGCTTTTTTTAAAAAACATCCTGTGCGTTCTTTGAGTTGCTTCCAATATCTCTGGTATTTTCTTTAATGTCCCTGTGTTTTCATTTCTGTGTTAACCTCTGTTTTGTTGGGGAAGTTACCTGATATAACAACAGCATGCAATATCTCATTAAGGAATCCCTGATCAAATGTCCATTGGATTTGAGGAAATACAGATCGTCCTCGACTTATGATCACAATTGGTCCGGAACCTCTGTCATTAAGCAAGGTGGTTGTTAAGTGAGTCACACCCAATTTTACGACCTTTTTGCCATGGCTGTTAAGCGAATCACCATGGCCATTAAGTGAATCATGTCATTAAGCAAACCTGGCTTCCCCCATTGATTTTGCTTGTCGGAAGCCGGCTGGGAAGGTTGCAAATGGCGATCACATGACCCTGGGATGCTGCAACTGTTATAAATACTTGTGGTTGCCAAGCGCCTGTATTTTGATCATGTGACTGCAGGGATGCTACGATGGTCATAAGTGTGAGGACCGGTCGCAAGTCACTTGTTTCAGCACCGCCATAACTTCAAACAGTCATTGAATGGCCGTAAGTCAAGGAGTACTTGGTATTGGGGAATGTCCACTGGATTTGAGGAGGTGGTCCATTAGGGTAGGGAGCCAGGGAGATGACCTTGGGGAAACTTCAGGAACAATTAAGAAAACAGATTCTGCAGAAGCATATCTTGAGCCCTGAGAAAAGAGAAAGTATTACGAAGAGACTGAGGCTCTCAGTGAGGTAGAAGAGGGAGGGGAGGGAAAACAAGATTCTTGCAAGATTCTGTTACTGGAGTCTCTGTTAATAAAAGATGGCTCCCATCTTTCTGTGGAGTCATTTTCCTGATCTGGTCAACCTCAAGGGGCTGATGATTATATACCAAAATCTCAAAAGACATTTAGGGTCACTTAAAGAGAAGCGATTGCTTAGTATCCAAGAAGTTGCAATGAAAAGTTGTTCTATTTAGCCCCCCCCCCCCCCCCCGTTTACTTTTTTGCAAGTGATCAGTGGTTGCATTGTATAAAACTCTCCTTTCCTTTCTCATTTTTTGTGAGTGATCCTTCTGATATCCCAAATAGATTTCTTCCCGGCTTGAAAAAATGCAGACGTTTCTGGCTCTCGCCATACAAGGCTGTGTTGCTTTGGACAGAGGAATGTGTGAATGCTGCAAGATAAATGAAACCCCCCCAAGATAATTTTTATTTAACAAGTTCTAGGAGGTGTTGATAACTTTTTGACAGCATGAAAAAGAAAGGAAGAAATGGCTGCTTCTTTCTATTTCAGATTATGTACTTAATCAATTGTGGGGATAATGCTTTTGGTATTATTTTCATTTGAAATCATCAACTTGCATCAAAATTAAATTCTGAACAATGGAGGCTTAAGTTGGGGAAGGAGAGATCACCAAAGGGGTCTACAGTGCTGAAATTGTTCAAAGATTTGCAGTACTTGCTGAAAATGCAACATCTTGAATTCTGCTCTACCAATTAATGTTATCCTGCATCTTGACTGATGTATCTCTGTTAGCTCAAATTTATTTTTCCTCTTCTCTCTCTCTCCAAAACATCTCTTTGTTTCCGGCAAAAAGTGACGCAACCGAAACCAGACTTACGTTGAACGGTGACACCATACACAGTTCGCTCTAGGAAAAACTTCAATTCTCTCCCCAGTAGCGCAATAGAGTAATATTAAGTAATAAGTTCCTGTACTGGTGAAGTAGGTTTCCTGTTTTCTTCTGCTGGAACAGTGTCAGGAAGTGACTTAGAAATAAATGTGTCCAACAGAAAACCAATGAACTCGAGATACAAGGTTGTAGCGAGAGCGTCACGTCTAGTGACAGCTCAGCCTTTCTTCCAGATCAGCACTTTCTACAGCCCACTGGAGATTCAAAGCCATAAACATTCAGTTCCCTTTCTTTAGGTGTCCATTGGTGATACCATTCCTTTCTCCCATACTAACTTGGCTCCCCCACCCCACCCCGCCGTTCCCATTCCTCAAATGACAAGTATTGTTCCCTGATGTGTGGAAAATGATTTCCGTTCATTTTTCAGCTGGATAACAGCAAGGCCAGCTAAAATTATGGTCAGGATTGCCTGTGGCAGAATAAGACAGATAATGGAATAGTGGAATAATACAGTTTTCTAATTGCATTATCTTACTTCTTGGGCTTAGCTGTCAATTGAGTGTATCTCTAAAATACCTAGGTGTATTTTGCTCCTATCGCATTACTTTAGGAATATAATCTCCTAATCTCCTGAAGATACCTGTGTGATATTACTGAAACTGTTCATTTATAGCTGTGCAGCCCTAGTAAACTTCATAGATTAAAAGAGTAACCATGTACTGAATACACACACACACACACACACACACACACACACACACTCTAAAAGTCAACTAGACTCCTGTATTGCTTTTGAAGGTTGAATCCTTTGCTTTATTTAACCATTTCTCTACTCTGTTCCTCTTCCAAGTCTGATTGCCCCTAAAACATTATGGCAATGGAGTCCACAGACACTTTTCAAACATGGATAAAACTTATAAAACAGCTACATTAAAACCACCACCACCACCACCACCGTATTTTAAAACAGATCTGAAAATGCAAAGGTGGGAATGCCCCAATTTCAATTTGAAATGAACACTGCAGTCAACTTACTCCTTTAAGAATAACTCATTTATCTCTAGGGAATTATACTTAAGAAGGTGGTGCAATGCAGATTTTTCCAGTGTGTGCGCTTTTTTCCCCTTTAGCAGACACGCAAAATATCTCTTGTTTCAAAGGAAAAAGTCTGGTGTGAGGGCAAACAATGTTGGATGCAAAGGGCCCAAATTTCAACCGCTTTGTTACAGTGTCAGGGCAGAGATGCCAACTCCTCTTCCCACTGAGAAATGGTGGTTTTCTTTGTTCTTAAGAGCTTTTCCAGCATCTGCAATAAAGGCATTTTATTAGAGCTACGTCCTTGACTCTGACGGGCAATTTTCTAGTTGACTATTACTGTAGATAGAAGTTGTGTCTGCCTAGGTTTTATTTAGAAACGAGGAAAAACTTCACATCGGTAAGATCAGCGGAACAATCTCCCTACAGAGGTTGTGGGTTCTCCGTCTCTGGAGGTGTTTAAGAAGAGGTAGACCACCACTTCTCATAGATAGCTTTTCTGCCCCTTGCAGAAGGTTGAACTGGATGATCCTTCTGGTCCTTTAACTCTTCATGATTCTAGCCAGAATTATGTTTTACCTTGGTTGCTTTGGACAACTTAAATTTCACAACACGGGGCTTGGCTTAGTTGAACAAGATTGTAAGCCTGGGGGGAAAAATGTTTCTAATGACTGGGAAGCAACGGGGGACTATAACGTGGAATATATAATTGTTGTTTCAATCTAAATGTTGACTGGAGCCGTGTTTCTCAACCTCAGCAATGTGTGGATTTCAACTCCCAGAATTCCCCAGCCAGCATGAGTCCTGTATCACTAATGAGCTCCTCATGGCTTGGAGCAGGACCTCATGAATGAAATGCCTTGGACTGTTATTTATTCCTACATGTGGTTGCTTTGAGTGTTGAATCCTATACCTTATTTAACCATCTCTGTTAAATTTCTGCTTCCATTTATTAATTTGTTTAAGCCACAAAGCACTTCAAGAGATGTGGTGAATGTGTGTGAGAGCTACTTGTATGCATATTAGGGTAAACCTTGGTTGGTCTCTGCACATGCATGGAATACTGTACATCATCACGTTTTTTATTATCATAGGTTGCTCATAGCATTTAGAAATGGGTGCGTTCTAAAAACGATAATAGAATGTGTTTTTTTTCCGTTTGTTCCAACATCTTGCACATAATTGAAAGGAATATGGAGAAAACAAATTCATAATTTGAGAATGAAACAGTAAATATCAGTCCTCTAGCATCTTTTGTTTTAGCTCGTTATAATTATGCAATTGTTCTCCTGGTAGTCTTTGAAGAAATTTCATTTATTAAGTGCTGATTAACGTGAGGATTCTACTTATTCTTTTATGTCCTCTGCATATAACATAGATTACAACAAATCTGGTGTTACTGCAAACTGAAAGTTGTTATCATTAATGTTTATACAAAATATCTGTGATTCCTTGTTCATTGCACTTTATTGCTTTAGTGTAGGCCATATAATTTGAATGTATAATTTGCGTATTCCACCTACGAAGTGTCCAGGGCACTATGTGATTGTTGTAAGTTTAACAAATATTGTTAAGCATGAGGAACCAAGTTACTGCAAAGGAACTTCTATTACCTTGTTTTTAAAACCATAATGATTTACGATCAACTAAATGGTTGAGCCTTTAGTGTGTCATTTCTCACTAGTATGTTTTTTAAAGGAAAAGATTTTCCACCAGCTAGATTTCCCATTATTACAAAATCCGAGGTATTCAATTAAAGCAATTTTGTTTCCACTCTTAAAAAACAAAGAAAGCTTTTTATCTGCTTTGCTTTTCACAGCACATTACATTATATTCCCTTTTATATGAACATAAATAGCAGTTCTCAATATTAATTATTTTTAGCAGTGGAAGTTCTTAACAGTAGCAGTAATTCCACTTTATGATGTACTGAGAATTCCATGGGAATACATACATACATACATACATACATACATACGTGAATAGATAGTGATGACTGAAGAAAATCTCAGCATGTGAACATTATACAGCTTTCTACAAAGTTTCCAGGTCATTCATTTATCAACACACTGCCAATGCATCTGTCTCCCTGAATGCACCATGCACACAGATTCTTTTCTTTCATTATAGCCCTCAAAGGGAAGAGAAAAATGTTGGCGTTTTTTTTCTTAATGCTACTTTCTCCAGACCTTTTGTGCTCATCCTTGCAATAAAATGCAAACTGAATTACTTCGTTACTTATTTTGGTTTTGCTGATAATGGCAGTAACACAAGGCACCGAAGGAGTGGGAGAATGCTGATGAAATGGATGGACTAGCTAACACCATAGGAGATAGAAACCAGGCAGGAAAGAAGATAATGAAATTTAACAGAGATAAATGGAATATTCTTCAGAATGGGGGCAAGGAGGGGAACTTTTTCAACGGGGAGGACTAGAGCTATCTATGGATATAATCAGGAACCTGGATTTGGCTTTACAGTATTCTACCACACCCAACTATCATAGCTCCTGCTCTAGAGTCCGGGAGGACTTCCAAGAATCCATCTACTTCACCAGGAGTGCTCAACCTCTGTTGGCTTCAGACTACACTAGGCTTTGCCTGACCTGTTGAGGCATGGATTCCAGAAATGGGTGGGCCTTTCTTCATCCAATACAACATTTCCCCAGCTGGCTGGGGAATCGTGGGAGTTGAAGTCCACCCATCTGAAAGTTGCTGAGAAACACTGCTTTGGATTGAGGATAAATTCATTCTCTTCAGACAACTAGATGCTCGTGATCATCCAGAGAGTTTTCATGGATATCTTGGATGCTGTTGGGATGGTCCAGCATGACTACAAACATTCTCTAGACAAGCCCAAGGATTAATAGGCCGAGTTATGCTTAGGATGTCTTTCCCAGCCATGGAAACATCCAGAATTCCCCACTCCCCTGGAAGGCAACTTCTCCAACATACTTCAAGGATTTGTTGAAGTGTGTTGTTAGTCTTTTTTCAACATATGAACAAGGAACAAAATTTTTGAGCAATATGGTCAAAGTTTCTGGAGTGATTCAATTTATATTTATAGACAGTTGGGTTTTTTTCTTATTACTGCGCTTATCAATTTTGAGGTGGTGTCGCTCTTTTAATCCTATTGTCGGTGGTTGTGTGGATCTTTTGTTCATTAGGTGAGCATAATAATTTTTTAAAAATGTTTAAGTCTCCAGCAAGTATGGCCAATGCTGAGAATTCTCGGAGTTGAAGAAGTTGCCAAGTCAGGCTCCATAGACAATTCATTATATAAATTGCAATAGCTGTTCAAATTGGTTGCCATTTTCTTCTAAACTTACTCGTTTGACACATGGCCTTTGAACATTCCTAGGTACAGTAACATTTTCTCTGGAAAAAAAATATTAATTAATAAAATATATTGTGATGGCCTGACTTTTGGTACACCCTGTAACTACTTTAGCCTGCAGCTCAGTTTTATCCACTGCCAGCAGTGAGGAATGATAATGTTGTCGTTAAAGATTTGTTTAGTCCTGAAACTACCCAGAGGTTTCTCTACGAAGTCAACCAGGTGTAGGGAACGGTGTTGTAGGATGAACTCTGCTTTTCTTTCGGTGCCAATACATATCCCTGACTCCAGAATTTTATTTTTAACAGACATTCTATTTCCTTACAGATTTCTCAGGAGACACAACTTATTCGCATGGCCTACTGTGATAAAAAATGAACTAGCTTCTTCGCCATCTGACGCACGCCACAGAACCTTTACTTAAAGTCTGCTGAAAGTAAGTCAAATTCATCCTTACTGGAAGATGGACAAGAATTCTTCTTTTCCATTCTTCATTTAAATGTTCAGGTCAGGTCTCTGGGTGTAGCTAACTGCCATGGGACTAGAATTACACTTTCAAGGGATCTCTTGTTATTTCTTGTGATAGATGTATTCTGCTTATTTTTTGTGGCCTGTGCAGTCTCATGTTAAAGCTTCTCTTTCCACATAAACGGTACTTATCCAATGAAGGTTAAGTTCCTAGCCCTCGTGGTTTCAGAAGCATTATGCTTTAACACAGGGGTCATGCTTGCAAAAACAAAATATATAAAATTTTATATTTTATATTGTTTATTATTGATATTTATTGTTTTAATTGTTTTGAATTTGTTGTGAACCGTCCAGGGTCCCTCCTTGTGGGGGAGATGGGCGGGATATAAATGTAATAAATAAAATAAAATAAATAAAATAAAATAAAAAGTGAGGGGATAAGTTCCTGTAATTTGAATTACTACAAACCCCATTCTCTGTAGCTTCCAATCCTCTACAAAACAGCAAACTTTGAAATATCAAGATCCTAATAAGGCAGGTAAATTGTAAATTTTCATTCACAGCGAATGCAGCTTTGTGAGATTTATTCTACCCAAAGGTCAGATGTCATTCTGCAGCATTATTTGGGATTTTCCCACAACTATTTTCTCTCCTTCTGTTTGAATAGACCTGAACTTTGGGACGCTTTTCTCAAATTGAAACCAGATGTGTATATGTATATTTAAGTGAAACGTTTGCATCATGTTTTATTAAATAATAGGAGATTTATGGTTTATCTTAGCTAATTGAAGGAGCTGAAGATGAACTGACAAACTTCAGAAGTTGGCCGAAAGAAAGTTTTGTTCTTTGTTAAAGCCCAACCCGACTTGATGCTTCATAATTGGTGTTTTCAATTTTTTTTACAAGAGTCTTGAATCTCTGTAAGAGAATATTTATGTTCTCTTAATGGACTCATCACAGCCCATAGAGAATTGATCTTGATTAAGAATAGCGGGGTCTTACAATAATACGTAATATCAGGCACAGAATATATTCAATTGAAATCCAGCACAGTAGGCGTGAACCATCTATCTGTTATTTAAACACCTATCTGCTGCTGGTGTCTTAAATGTCTTATTATATGTTCAGGTCCTTAGATGAAGTGCTTTAGTGAGAATAACAGAACAAGGACTAGTAATTATACTTGGCGTGGGTGACACAGTGGTGCAATCACGGAGTAGCGTACGTAATAAGTGCTTTGCTCATCTGGTTGACACAAACAAATAATAATAGTAATATCAGCATATTGAAAACAAGGAAAACGAAGCTTTAAAAATAAGGTGCTAGTAAAGATCTTCCATAACCTAGGATCCTAGAGCCTTCCTGCAATCAGCTAGTCTTATGGACCTGCCATGGAAACAAGACTGTTTTTGCATTTCTTCAGCTGTTAGTTCCATTAACTAACTACATTATGCCAGTGACTCACTGTCACATACTGGTGTGAGAGTTTCCTTTCTCAGCAACTGGATGGTAGAGACAGCTGGCAGTAAGTTGCTGCGCACACGCACACACACACACACACACTTTTCAGAGCTTGAAATGATGCCATCACTGTGCATAAGAAGTGGGCCTTCCAACTTCTGAAGAAAGATGAACAGGGTATCTTCAGTACCTTTCTGTAGCCAACTGCCTTGGCTTTCTGTGAGATCTATTTCTTTTTGATAAAATACAAGTGTTCTGTGCTATATAATGTGATCCATCAAAGTATAAAATTATCCATATGGGTTTCCTCAAGGTGAGCTTTACCTCCCCTAAGGCATCAAACCTAGGCTAGGTCCTCACATGTCCTTTAGTCATGTATGGTATGGGAAAATTGCCATTTTATTCTATTTAGAAAATGTATATGCCACCCATTTTCATTATGGTGCTGGGTGGCTTGTAAAAACCCAACAAAACCAGTAAAAGGCAGATAAAAATGCAAAACTAAAGCAATGACATATAAATGCCTGGTTACAAGATAGAACCCAGAGTGGTCATAGAGTGGCAACATTTATACCTACACTAAAAATCCAGTAATCCAACAACTTCAACAAGGCGCTAAAATACCACGATGCAGAATAAGTCGCCCCTAGTGCTTTAAGAATAGGTTTCCCAGCCAGCATGAAAACTTGACCACGTTGGAGGAACGAGCAGCTGTTCTTCAGGTGTCTTGAATCCCATACTATTTTTAGGCCTTTGAAGACCAAAACCTTCAATTGAGCCTACAAGCAAATAGGGAATCACAGGTTTGCCTTCAAGGCTTGCCCCACCTACAACCAATTAAATAATCCGCAATCAAAAACATGAATCACAGTGGCCCAACAGTCCCTTCCCTTTTATAGCTCAGGAGATCATGGTCAACATTTTCCAAATCGCTGAAACCAAGCGAGCCTCAGTTGCAAAGTTGAATCACAGAGTCCTCCTACCCATGATGGCGATGGAGTCCTGTATGAACAGGATTATTTATAATGTTAGGAAACAGATTATATAATCAGTTTGTAAGCAGCTCTTCAGTGCCTGTTTTTATGCGGTGTATTCTTCCAAACAAGGTCACAAATCACAGTGGATGGTGCTTTAGATACCAGGATGAGACGTCCAAGGAAACGGCTGGTTGAAACGTGGAGGTATCTTGGTTTCATAAAACCATTAATAAATCACATTTCTTTGTAGGGAAGCCAAAAGGTTGTATTGGTCATTGCTGACCTGACAGGTCATCTTGATCCTCAGCTGGATTGTGATGCAACAATGAAAAAGCCACAGTACCTCAGGAAACGCAACCATTATGTGAACATAGCCTTGTAGTGCGGGCTTAGCCCTCAAGGCTCTGATATCAACTCAGAAGATACGTGGGCAAGCGGTTCGCTTGTTTAAAATGAGGAGCGCCGGTTTGGGAATTGGACTGGGAATAGCCTTCTCTGTTCTCCTTATGGTTGCGATCATAGTTACAATCAAAAGAGATTCCTTGACTCAGCTATGTAGAAGACTGGTGTATTTGCCCTCTTTGGCCAAACAAACATCATCTGTTGCTCCTGAGGAGAGTTATGGAGGAGATCTCTACAAGAAGAGTAGTGTCTCTGTTTTAAAGGAGGAGTATGTCGGTGATCAACACGCCACAAAGGAAGAGAATGAAACGCACCAGGAAAGCACGGCATCCAGGCATGGATGAACCTAATAAATCCTCATAAGATTGTAAACGTGTGAGCAGGGCCTGTCTTTAATGGTGTAGAGGCCAGAGGTGGGGTGAGCTTTAAAAACTAACAGCACTTTGTAATTATATCCATTTTGATGCTTCACAGAGAAGATATTAGTAACCCTTGCAAGAAACATCAAAGAGTGTAGTATTATCCCAGCACCACTTGGGGTCTAAGGCTAAGAACAAATCAGTTTCCTAGTGAATTTATGGCTGGGAAATAGGAACTGAAGAATTCCTGATCTGGGACTTGTAATGTGACTTCCTAGATCAGGCAATATACAGCTAGAAAAGGCTGTGTATTAAAAAAAACGTGTTGAGTTGTGATACACTTAGGGACTTTTATACCACAAAAATAAGTTTGCAGCTGGACAGAATCAATTTTAAGGCTAATGGTTTAAAGGAAAACTTTGGACCTTATCATTATAGACAGTTTGGAACCCTTAAGAAGAGTTGATTGCCTGAAAAACCTAAGGAGTGTTCGAGGAAGAATGGACAAGATTGTTCTTTGCCCAGAACACAACCTTCTAAAAAAAAGAAATGCCCTGATTTGTTGACTTCACCATACCAGTGGTCTTTCTTATCCCCAAACTCTCTTGTCGGGTGTAGACAATGATTATGGAAATTTATTTTTGCAGTTTATTTTTCACCAAATTGCTGGGCAGAAACAAATGTTGGACTGAGAGTGGGCATAATGACTTTGAGTTGTACAGGTAGTCCTCACTTAACAACCATTCATTTAGTGATGGTTCGGACTTACGACGGTGCTGAAGAAAACGGCTTATGACCGGTCCTCACACTTACAACCATCTCAGCCCCCACAGTAATGTGATCACGATTTGGGCGCTTGGCAACTGGTTTGCATTTATGGCCATCACAGCATCCCATGGTCATGTGATCGCCATTTTCGACCTTCCTGGCTGGCTTCTAGCAAGCAAACTCAATGGGGAAAGTGCATGATTTCCTTAATGACCATGTGGTCCACTTAACGCCCGTGGCGATTCGCTTAACCCCTGCTGCAAAAAAGGTCATAAAATTGGGTTGGATTCGCTTAGCAACTGAAATTCCGGTCCCAATTGTGGTCGTTAAGCGAGGACTACCTGTAGCAGAATTGGGGCTCTTGACTGACCAGCTATGGAAGTCTCAAAAAGGGTCAAGCATGCCTAGCCAGAACTTCCATTTTTATTTTTCAGGGATTCTGTTTCAGAAAGCCGACGTCTCACATCGCTCAGTAGATTATTTACCTGGGATCCTCTTTCTCCCTCTTTGTAGATGGATGTCTTGTAATCTCGCTTCTTCTGCTGCCCAGTTAGCAGCTGTCCTACATGATCCCATGACTCTTGATATGGATGCTGTCCTCTCCGACTTCGTTCAGTCCACGGGGGCAGAGCCTGGTCTAGCCAGAGACTTGTTGGAAGGTAAGATCCTGTTTATGGAAACGAGCAACAAGGGAGGGCCTTCCTTCAGTTTCCTTGGCACGTGTTCCAGGGCGTGAGCCCCCAAATATGGAATATACACCTCCTGGGATTTCATCTTTAAAACTTACTTATGTAACAGAGCAGGGTGATAGGTGGAAGCGGTGGTGAGCAGATGCTGCAAACGGTAGTAGATCTGCTGTTTTGCTGCCCATCTTATTAGCAAAGTTAGATGCTGGCACTAAACTCTCCCAATTGGGCAAGATCAAGAAACTACACCGACCTCAGGAAGGTCTCTCTAGCGCTAGAATTAAGGGTAGATACAGAATCCTGGAAACTGTAACATGAATTTCCAACCCTCATTTATTAGTGAGTTCATAAAAAGTGGAGCTTCTTTGAATGATTTGAAATGCTGCTTGCCAGCTTTCTGGTCACCTGGGCTGAATTTCCATTTATGAGAGATGGACGTCCCTCCTATCATCTATCACGACAGGGGCATGGTGGCTCAGCGGGTAAGACGCCAGGCTTGTCGATCGGAAGATCGCAAGTTCGGAGGTTCGAGACCTGTGACCCGCGTGACGGAGTGAGCTCCCGCAGTCGCCCCAGCTCTTGCCAACCTAGCAATTCGAAAGCATGCAAATGCAAGTAGATGAATATGTACCACTTCGGTGGGAAGGTAACAGCGTTCTGCGTGCGTCGTGCCGGCCACATGACCGTGGAAGCGTCTTCGGACAACGCTGGCTCTTCGGCTAACAAACGGAGATGAGCACTGGTCCCTAGAGTCGGACACGACTGCACAAATGTGCGGGGGGAACCTTTACCTTTACCTATCATCTTTTAGTTGTTGATGTGTAACATATCTCCTGTTACGCTCCCAGACTAGTGGGCTGAGATAAAAATCTTGACTTTCTATGAACAATAGGTTATACACAATATTTTATTTTTACCATTACATGAATAGTGTTAAATTCAACTTTTAAGAGGGCCACATAGAAAAACATGGTTCTGGAGTTGTGTTCTGTGTGTGTGTTTTCAAAGAAATCGGAGTGGGTGATGCTCGGTCAAGACGGTTGAGAATCCAAATGAAGGTAACATTTAAATAATAGTGGCTTGGAAAAGCAACTTAATTGTTTGACGTCAGCCAGCTTTTTACCTGTGCCATTTAAAAGAAATGTCAGCATGGAGGCTCGCCTCATTGTCAGCTGATTTGTGAAGACTGCTTCACAAGAGCATGTGGTGGGGAGTGTGGTAATTTCTGACCGTCCTTTGAAAGATTGCTAAGAGCTTTCATCCTTCTGGTGTTAATGATGCTCTACTTCAGTAGAAGAAAATTAAATGCATTCTGCTTTGAGGAAAACTAATAATCATCGCCTGGTGAAAAAGCCAAAGATTACTCATATGTAATTTTTTCTTACTTTTTTTTTGGCAGGCAAAGGTTTATCTCTTGAAACTCTTAGCAGCAGTATATTCTATCAATACTGCTTGAATTATTGCTTAGAGATAACAGCTTTGCAAAATAAAGCTGCTACTGTTTATGTTGCTTTTCCATGCATATAAGCCAAATGTGACATAAAAGTTATAAAAGCATTTTCCGCCATCAAAGTGGTTCCCAAAAGTAGCTGAGATCTTAGATTTCATCCAAGGTATCTGAAAATATTTCTATTAATTCCTGGATGTTCTGTTCTCATAGTAAGAAATTAAAAGATAAATGCTTTCTGTTTAATTATTTTCTAGCGTCCCATCCTGATCATATAGTTTCATTCAAATGAAGAATGCTGAGACATGATTTTGCTTTACTAACCTTAAGGAAAGCTTCTGCTAGCAGATTTGGGTGCATACAAGCTTTTTGAATCATTGGTTGTATTTCTGGGATGGTGATAGTGGTTTGGGGATCTTCTAATGTTGTTTCCAATTGGTAACAAACACAACTCCCTAAAAGTTTGAAAAGAAAATCTGCTAGCATACAGGCCTATGGTTTTCGAACCAGTCCCAAACTTTTTTAGTTTTTTGAAAGCAGCCAAAGTCAACTACGTGTTGCTACCTCATTGAACTAAACATAGATAGCCTCAGTACATGTCATCTTGGAGGAATGCATAGAGCAGAGCTTTCCAAACTTTTCATGTTGGTGACACACTTTTTAGACATGCATCATTTCACGACACACTCTTACAGCAGGGCACAAGGCAGGCACTAGGACCTGTGTGGAAGCCAGGAGGCAGCAGCAGCCGCGACACACCCAGACACTGCAGCCGACACACTAATGTGTCCTGACACAGCTTGGAAAGCTCTGGCATAGAGTAACAGCCTTGCGGTCTCTCCTGGAGATCTCACATAAGTGAAGCAGAGTTGTGCAGAACTTCATACATCAGATGAAAGTAACCCTAAGGAAGACTTGCCAAATAGCAAATTCTACTTTAACACAAAACTTACAGCTGTAGTAGCATTGCGATTTTGTTGGTAAATGGGTTGGTTCATAACTCCGATTTTCAGATCCTTCCATTTGAGGATATTTTCTCAAGTTATGGAGAGACAATGCCTTAATATTCACTTCCGGGCTTGCTTGACATCTTTTATCATCTGCAGGCTCCACCGCCACATTCAGAGAATAAATCCCTCTTCTAGAACGTGAACGAGAAGGAATCTGGTAGCACCTGTTCAGACTAACAGATTCATTGACAAAGTGAGCTGCACTTCATGAAAGTTTTTGTTGTTTATTCGTTCAGTCGCTTCCGACTCTTCCTGACTTCATGGACCAGCCCACGCCAGAGCTTCCTGTCGGCCGTCACCATCCCCAGCTCCCCATGGTCGAGTCATGAAAGTTAATGCCATTCAATCACATTTGCATCTGACGAAGTGGGCCCAAGTTCAGTTAATGTATGCCTTTCAGTGAAAATTGTTGGTCTGATGGTGCTACCAAGCTCCTCCTGATTTTTGGCTACCACAGACTAACACAGCTCTCCTACATATCCTAGAACATGAAGAAATGAGAATATGAAGGACTACGGGAACAACCAATTCCTACCAAGATTCTGGCAGCATTCTGCCAAAAGTCAAAGAGCTGCCCAGAAACTAGCAACAAAATCAGAGTAGCATGCTGTGACGTTGGATTCTTCAGACAAATAGCAGAATACTTGGAGAGGAACTTAAGTCTTGTTGAGAAAATGTAGGAAAATAGCAATTTAATAATTTAATAATAAAGAGTGAAGACTACTTCTGAGAGGGCATTTATTTATTTATTTATTTATCATATGGCACATTCACATCGCGTTACAATAAAAAACATAGAGCATAATAAATATGAAATATAAAATATAGACAGGAAAATTACAAATGTATGTCTAGGTTACAAATATAGTTTTTTGCTTCAGTTGTCACAGCCAGGAAATCAGCAAAGTCTCCATTGTAGTTGATCAAACATGGAGAGCTGTGTTTAGCAAGTATGATAGATTGTAGGCTGAACTGGGAAGATGTTACTTGCAGGTTAGGTAATTTGATAGATTCTTCAAATAAAGTTTCAGTTCTCAAAGTCCAGCAGAATCTGAGGCTGATTAGATCTGATGATGGCTCTCCTCCTTCTCCTCCTCCTCCTCCTCCTCCTCCTCCTCCTCCTCCTTCTCCATAAAAATTGCCCTTTTGTTTTAGCAAATTATTGGAATTAGAAAATGAGATCGTTCCAGACTGGGCTTGCTTATGTCCTTATTTTAATCCAGTTATCCTTGTGTGCATGTTTTTTTAAAAAAATCATTTGATAACAAACATTTAATTGCAACACTTTTAGCTCTGCACTTTTTGTTGTATTCTGCCTTCACAACACATGGATATTATGTGTTCAGAATAGAATGGGGAAATAAAAGGCTGTTTAGATGTGAACAATTAAGGGAGGATGATATAATGAATACTTTAGCATTTTATTTATTAGCAGTGCGTTGAAAACAATAAGGGTCTAATGTGATTGTACATCAGCACTCAAGAGCAAGAATTAAGGGTGGGGGTTGCCTAAGAATGTAACAATGTAAAGACAATAAACCAGTTATAAATTGAAGTTATATATTATATGTTAAAAATCAATCCTCAATGAATGAAATTAATGCAGCTTGTTTGAACATACATCATGCTTTCTTGTTTCCATTTTGGAGAACAATCTACTTGCAGAGATGCATTCAATAAAATATGCTTTTCTTTGAATTAAGCATTCTATATTGCTATTGGAACATTGATCACTGGACTCATCCAAAATTGTCAGTAGACTCTTTATTATTGGACCAGCTTAAATATTTTATGATATTATGAACCAACATATACTATCTCTTGTGGAGATAGCACTCTAAATATTTGAGTTGTTTAAAGCTGAGTCATAATTAAATATACCATGAACTTTTGTTTGGTTATTTGGTTACTTAACTGTACCAGCATTTCAGTTTTCTATTGACCAAGTACTGTTTATTTCTATAGTCAAGGTATCCAACCAGAGATATGAAAGCTAAGAGATCACCTAGTCATCACTTCCTTCCTGGAATGGCCAGAGCATGGGTAAAACACTGCCCACCCAGGAACTAGTCTTAAGAGTCTTACTGCCTCTCTAATTGTAGATAATTTAGAACCATTAAGTTGAATGGGCAGTGCCTTCTAGTTTTCGGTCCACTTTCCTTTTAAAGCTACCCAAGTTGGTGGCCATCATTGTATCGTACTAGACAACCCATGGCCCGTTGGGTCATCGTTTCAGAGATACCAGATTCCTCAGTGCCTTCAACAATGGCAGAGCTTCTAACCAACTGCCTTCACTGGAAAAGGTCTTAAAAATTCAGGGAGAGCTTCAGAGACGTATCTGCCTTGAAAATAGCCCATGCCGTTCATATTGAGCTGTATAGCTGTATAGCTGTATAATGCTACTGTATTTGCAGTAGCATTAGATTCCTGGGGGTGCAGTTAACAAATAGTCTGTCCTGGTCCCTTAATACCACATTTTTGGTAAAGCGAGCACAGCAACGTTTGCACTTTTTGCGTCGGATGAAGAAAGTACATCTCCCATCTTCCATTCTCCTTACTTTCTACAGAGGCACTATAGAGAGTGTACTTACAAGCTGTATTTCCATCTGGTTTGGAGGCTGTAGGGCCTCAGATAGCAAGTCTGTGCAGAGAGTGGTAAGGGCAGCAGAAAAGATAATTGGGATATCTCTGTCCCTCATCCAAGATTTAGCACATGCACGCTGTTTGTCCAGAGCTTGAAAGATCATCAGTGATGCCTCCCATCCTCATCATGGTTTGTTTTCTTGGTTACCCTCTGGGAAGAGGTTCCGCTGTATCCGAGGTAGAACAGCCAGATTGGGAAACAGCTTTGTCCCCCAGGCTATTGGATTCTTGAATGCCAAATAGGTTCTTTTGTGAGTTAAAGAATGTATATTTTCTAAGAATGTATATTTTATCAGAATGGGTATTTTATAGTAATTATGGTTTTTTATTATTATCATTAGTATTTTATTGCTTGAGTGAATTTGTGAGCCAACTGCAACGAAATTTCATTCTATTGTGCACTTGAATAGTGTATAGTGGGATGACAATAAAGTTATTATTCTATTCTGTTCTATTTCTATTCTATTCTATAGCCCAGTCAAACAGCATACCATTGCTAACTTTTACTTTGACATTGATACCTTTTACTGTGGCTTAATTAATCTGAAACAATTGCTGCCTGTTGCTCGTGTTCACAGACACCAGTCTGGTCGTAAGCATGCCTTTGAAAGTCAACCCTGCCAGCCTTTCCTGTGTTTTTAGGCAAAAACTGGGATTTCACTGCTGCGCTGAGTGACTATGAACAGCTCAGGCAGGGGCATGCAGCGAACCTGCCCCAGGCGTTCAACGAAGGAAGGTATCCTAAGCAGCAGCCACAGCCACAGCCACAGCAGGATAAGGGACCTTCCCAGCAGGTGAACAAGAGTGACCGGCTGTCTCTTCCTAGACAGGAGGATATTTCTCAAGGTAAAGTGGATTGCTGCAATGTCTTCTGTATGGGCTGCCTCCGAGGAGCACTCCAAAACTTCAACTGGGTCTGTATATTAGCACACCAATGTTGCTATAGTCCTATAACAGCTATTTTATGGTCAAGGTATGGATTACAGGCAGTCCTCACTTAATGACCATTCGTTTAGTGATGGTCCAGACTTACGACGGTGCTAAAAAAAACCCGACTTACAACCGGTGCTCACACTTACGACCATCGCCGCTTCCCCGCGGTCATGTGATCATGATTTGGGTGCTTGGCAACCGGTTCGCATTTATGACTGTCGCAGCATCCCGTGGTCATTTTCAACCTTCCTGGCCGGCTTCTGACAAGCAAAATCAATGGGGAACCGCGTGATTCGCTTAATGACTATGTGGTTTGCTTAACGACTGTGGTGATTCGCTTAATGGCCACCACAAAAAGGACGTAAAATCAGGTCGGATTCGCTTAATGACCGCTTCACTTAGCAACCGAAATTCAGGACTCAATTGTGGTAATTAAGCGAGGACTACCTGTATTGATATGTTTCTGGGTGCAATTCAACGTTCTGGGTTTGACCTCTAGAACTCTAGACTGGCTTGGCTTGGAGGTTCTTTCAGGACCACCTTCTCCACACACAGGTGACCTGCCCAACTTATCCAATGTAGACCTCCCAGCAGCATCTTTTAATGGTTCCCCCATGAAGGAAAAGCGAAGGAGGCTGGGCTCACGGGCAGTGCTTTTCTGGTGCAGCCCCCTTGTTGTAACACCCCCCACCCCAATTAGAATGGCACCTTCATTGTCGGTCTTTCAGAAACCGTTGAATCCATAAAGAGTGCTTGGACTGGGGAGGGGGGCTTTATTTATTTATCTCTCAGTTTTGTATACCACTGTGTTTCAAAAACAACTCCCTGTATTTAACAACACAGCACAAATAGAATAAAATATCCCCAGAAAGCGGGGGGGGGGGGGGGAAAATCACTTCAATTCAATTCATTCAAAATGTCCACGGTAACTAGTAGCAAAAATTTAAGTCATACCAAGCTTAGAAGGGCAGCTTGTATAGGAGATTTCTTGGTCAATAGACCTACACGCTGTAGGAGTGTGGGCTTTGTTGAGAATGCTACAGACTCACCATCTTTAGGCCAGAGGGCTTACTGCTCAGACAGTTCCAAAACCAGGATTCGTTTTGCACTAAATACAACAGTGTTGGATTCTGTGTCTGCCACAGGGCTATCAGTTGACCCCTTGGGGTCGATAATCCGGAAGAACTTAAAGACCTGGTTCTGCCGCCTCGCCTGGGATGGGAAGGGTAACAGCTCCTCCTGGGGATGGCTGGTCCCATAGGGCCCTTTTAAGAACAATTTTATTCCCTCTTGGATTTTATCTTTAATTTATTTGTATTTATATGTATTGCATTATATTTTTACTTATTTTAATTATAGACTGTAAACCGCCCAGAGTCCCCTTCGGGGGAGATGGGGCGGTTATATAAATGGAATTATAAATAAAAATAAATAAATAAATTATAAAATCAGTTGAGCTGCCTCAAAGAACAGGTAGGATCTGCCTTCTTCTGAAGCCGCATTTGATAAACGTCATCCTAGTTTTCACAGCAAGCAAAGTGGCCGAGATTTGAGCTTGACCGTTTCTCCTGTCTTCCCAAGATTAAAGCTCGCTTGACTTTATTCCGTGCTTGGTTGTGCTGTCAAGGGGTGGCTCTGTGATGAATTTAATTCAAAGTGGATAATTATTAAAGATGTATCATGATCTGGGGAAAGGTGAAGGTTTTATACCAGCTGAAGAGAAAAAAGTTTGAGAAATTATTCTCCTTGCTTCTGATGGTTGGGTTAGATTGACCTTTGAAATGTTTTTATCCCCTACGATATTCCAACCCGTAGCCCACTTTTAAAATCATGTGAGAGCAAAGGTTTATTGTTTTTTGAGTTTTCCACTGCAGACTGGATTTGTGTAATATGCAATGCAGTAAATACCTGTCTACAGGAACTTGAACTTCCTTCACAAACTCCCATCCAAGAGTAGAGTGTACCGATTTTTCTGTCTTTGGGAGATGAAATACGGAATAGTTGGGAGAACTTATTGTCTGTATCAAAATACAAAATGCAGAGAATGAGCCTTAAGTTTGAAGTCCTAAGCACATTTATTAGGAAATAAGCCCCATTGAGCTCAGTAGGAATGACTTCTGAGTAAATAGATGTGGTCTCATTTCCTCCTTTCCTTCTTTGTCCTCCTGACAGAGAAGAGGCTTTCTAGAGGAATATCTCATGCCAGCTCCGCCATCGTCTCGCTCGCTCGCTCTCACGTGGCCACCGAATGCAACAATGACCATTTCTCTCTGGAGATGCCCATCTACACGTTCCAACTCCCTGACCTCAGCGTTTACAGTGAAGATTTTAGGAGCTTCATTGAACGGGACCTGATTGAGCAGGCAACCATGATTGCTTTGGAACAAGCTGGTGAGATATCCTTCAAGCGTGAACTCCTGGCTGCTCTGACGTTTTCTTGGAGCCCTCCGTTGAGCCCAGGGATTGCTGAAACTGATTACCTACAGTATATCAGAAACTAAAGCTGTGTGCCAACTTTGCCATTTCGCCTCTGAAAGATTGTAACAGAGTTAGGAAATGCATGAAAAAGAGTGATTAAAATGATCGGAGAGATAAAGCACTTCTGCTG
The DNA here is from genome assembly GCA_023362775.1 of Charina bottae. Taxonomy (NCBI): domain Eukaryota; kingdom Metazoa; phylum Chordata; class Lepidosauria; order Squamata; family Charinaidae; genus Charina; species Charina bottae. The sequence continues at coordinate 22,562,904 of JALMGJ010000010.1, read as the reverse complement.
CAACCGAAGGCCAAAGGAAAGACCGTTTTAATCTAATAAGAGGGCAGTGTGTAGGAGGGATAAGATAAACATTTATAAAATCATGAATAATGGAAGACAGGAGAGAGAGAGAATGTCAGCTTCTTTTTCTCTTGCATAATCTTGAAGATGTCCCAATGAATGTGATGGGCAAGACAAAGTGGTGGCTTATACCACCATAGAGGTCAATTTCTGCAGTCTGGTGGAGATGTGGTTGAGCTTCACATGTGCCTTCCATTATTACCATGGTCCTTATGAATTATGTGGTGCACTTGTGGTTGCATGACATCTTGGTCTCTACAGATCCAAGAGCACCGTAATTCTGGAAGTTCCAGGTCATACCTTCTAAGGAGTCTTCTGGGAAAGGACTCAAAGGATCTCATATCCCTATGTAGCTATCAGAGTCTTCCGGAACCTGGTTTGTGCAGTTATCTTTTGATTCACAGAGAGGCTGTGTGAGACTTAACATATTATGGTGGGAAAGGGGGAACCATTGAGAGATCTTTGTATCTTCATCCAGATGGTGTTCTGGGAAGCACTTCAGGAACATAGATCAGCAAGGAGAATTCATAGTATAGATTAATTGCACCAAAGCATCTAATAAACATGTAATAAACATTACAGGTAGTCCTTGACTTACAACCATTCGTTTAGCGACCGTTTGAAGTTGCTATAGCGCTGAAAAAAGAGACTTGCAACCAGTCCTCACACTTACGACCAACACAACATCCTAGTGGTCATGTGAACATGATTCGGGTGCTTGGCAACCGGCATGTATTTATGACGGTTGCAGTGTCCTGGGGTCACGCGATCACCATTTGCGACCTTCCCAGCCGGCTTCCAACAAGCAATTTCAATGGGGAAGCCGGATTCGCTTAACGACCATGATAAAAAAGGTTGTAAAATTGGGCGTGGTCACGTGATGCCTCACTTAATAACTGCACCGCTTAATGATGAGTTTTCTGGTCCCAATTGTGGTCATAAGTCGAGGACTACCTGTATATCCTTATTTGCAAGATGCTAAACTTTGGGCTTGGTGGTGCTGTTACTCAGAGGACCTGAGGTTGATTAAACAACCATATATTCCTAAGTGTTCTTTAATGGTTCTGCATGTACCTGCAATGGAGATCTTTGATGGGGTGCCTGCCCTAGGCTTATACCATAGGCTGTATGCTTTATCCCACCAAATAAATGACTTGGTTAAGGAGTAAAGTTGATGCTTATTAAATTAGCAGATGGCCTGCAAATAGAGAGGAGAGGGGTGTCTAACACCATGAGAAATGGCATTATGACTCAAAACAGTATTAACAAACTGAAATGTTGTTTGAAGACAAAACACAGTATTCAACAAAGGTAAAATAGGCTCCAAAGCATCGAAGACACAAGGCGAGCTTTCAAGGTGGCCCTGTGTGCAGAAGGATCTAGATATCTTAGTAATCGTGCATAATTCAGTGGTGAGAAATCTAATTACGGAGATACGGGACAAATTGAACGGAATATGGCATCCAGTTTGGGGTGCTGTGGGTAAAGAAGGATATTAACCAAGTGCAGAAGGTCAAGAAGAAAGTGACTAGTTTGCTGCAGGCTGCAGAAAGAAAGCCTCGTGAGAAACAGTTGAATGAGTTGGGCATGTTCAGCTGGAAAAGAGAGAACAGGATACGGATAGAAAAAATAGTGTTCGGAGATTTGGATAACTGTGACGTAGACAACTTGGTAAATCCTATTTCAGAGGGTAGCGCTTGATAAAGCACAGGAGTGGTTTGCCATTGCCTTCTCACGCACAGAATGAATTGATGCCTTTGCCATTGTCGCTAAGGTGATCATTCCGACCAAAAGAGGTGCCTGCTTGCTTTAGCTGGGCAGCTGGGATGACCTTCATGCCTTGGGTGACCCTGCTGGGAATTTATATACAGTACTTGACATCCTTTGCTCATCCCTCCAGGAACACCCTCTGCCATGATGAGGCAGCATAGCAGGACTTGGGGGGGAGGGAATAATTTATTACTGTCCTTTAAAGAGCATTTTGCACTGCAGATCTGGCATGGAGCAGGTGATGGGCTGTTATTTCTCAAAGCCCACAAGAAACAAGTTGCTAAAAATGAGAACATGTTACTTCTAATTTTATCGCTCCCAAAGGCAGTCCAACACACTTAAAATGATGCTTCCCGAGTGAACTCCTAATTTAGATTTAATCAGAGCGGTTGGGATGCTTATTGAATACATGTGGAGATTATCAAGTGCTTTTCATAAATTCAGCTATTAATGCTTAGATGTACCAGCGATAGACTTATATTTGGTCTGCAACAAACTCCCGCTCTTATTAGATTAAGACCAAAGTCTGTTTGGCTTTGTGTTGTTGTTCCTTACGTGCGGTAAAGCTCTTGAATTTCTGAATTAAATAATGCAGTTGTAAAGTGGATTAGGCAATTAGGAATCAAACAATTAGTCTAGGAGTTACATGAAGTTTTAGAGATCTCAATGACGAATGACTTCAGAGATGGAAGCTGAATGCAGCAATCAATCTGAAGGTAGAATTTATGGGGAGTTATGGTACTGCTGAAAAGAACCAGGAATTGTATAATAATAATAATAATAATAATAATAATAACAACAACAACAATAACAACAACAACATCTCCCTATCCCAGATCCTTGGGAAGGAGTCAATAGGTGGACAAAAATGCCAAATCCAGTCTAAACATCTGGCTGACTGTGCGACCAACCATAATAATAAGGAATACACCAAAAGAGCTGAGATTTTACTTTCTTCCATCAGAGAAAATGTTCTGTGGGACAAAATAGAATTTTGCGTTGATTTGAATCCTCATATGTTATGTATTGCTTTCACCCTTTTTATATTCCACCTAAGACTCGCTGGTCTTAGCAATGGAAAAGATGCAACAATTGCTTTTCAGTTAGGAGGATCTCGGGGCAGTTAGCGCTGGCTGGATTGTGTCTTTTTGTAAAGGAATTTGGAGCTGACCTTGGGGAAGTTATGAAAGGAGGAAAGGACAGAACGAGGCTTTAAGGAGGGACTCAGAGAAGAGATTACACAGCCCAGAGAGAGAAGGAAGAGTGAGAAAGAAACTCAAAATAACCCTAAAACGATACACTAAAATTTAGTGTAAGATGGGACATGAGAAAATTAGACAGGCTTTCAAGATTGATGTCAGCCTTCAAGGCAGGCCAGCTCAAGAAACAGCCATGGTGGGAATTTCCAGAAATGCTACTTTATATCTTAAAAGGGTTTATTAACCAAGGTTTTTTTAGTTTGTTTTATTTTTTCCCCTTCGTATCATTGTATTATCTTGATACATTGTATTATTTTAATACAGTGATGTTTGTACAATATAATTAAAGATTATTGACTTACTATATACAGCTTAGAGTACTGAAAATAGAGAAGGAAAAATATTCTATCAATATGAACTGCGATGTAAGATATCAATGTTACAAGCATAAAATTATTTAACTTTTTCATCCAAAGTTGAATGTAACGTTGAGCAAAGAACCGCTGTGACTCGCATCAAAGTATTTCCTATATGATAAAAGTTTTGATCTTAAGCAAATTATTTAATATTAAAGTCTCCATTGTGGTGTTACTTGGTGTGTGTGTGTGAGTATGTGTATGTGTGTGTGTGTGTGTATAACATGTTATATACAGTATATAACATGTTAATGGAAGGAAAAGATAGATAAACGGAGCAAATTTAACAAGAATTGAAATACTAAAAAATAGGGGAAAAAATAAAAACAATTGGGTTTCTAACTACCCCCTTTTTATACATCTGCTAATTTGCAATGTTTGAAAACACTTAAGCCCCCTTGGAAACCTGCCTGTTAAGTGATTATATTTGCCATGCTGCATGGATGCGTTATATGTATGGGAACTATCAACTGACTCTTGAAGGCCTGTCCAAGTTTCCCTTGGTCCCAACTTTTACCAAACAAAATCACAGTGGAATTATTCTGAGCTGCTTTCTCACGCTTCCCTCTTTCCCTGGACCAGGTAATCTCTTCTCCAAGTCTCTCCTTAGCGGCGCTCTCCTTCCTTCCCCCTTTAATGGCTCTCCCATACCTTCTCCAGGATCAGCTCTAAATTCCTTCCCACCTGTATTGTACTGATGCTTTATGTTTTCTAGGTCGACTCAACTGGTGGTCCACCGCGTGTACAAGTTGTAAACGCCTTCTTCCATTGGCAACCACCGGCGATGGAAACTGCCTCTTGCATGCTGCTTCTTTGGGTAAATATCTGCATTTCCTTGGCTTCCGATCCAAGAATATCTTTTGAAAGCCCAACACAGCTGGTTTTTCTTTCAGCATTTCTATCCCTCCTTCCTTTCAAAGAGGAAAACCTGACTAGCACCAATATTAGTCTCTCTTCCTTGCCATCTTTACTGATTTTACTTCACAACTACCCTGCAATTGGGGGGACTCTTATTCTAATGTCTTAGTTGGTTAAATCAATGTGGAAGAGATCGACTTGGCCTGTGGCTGCACAGTCGGTCCAGGATTTATGTCAAGGTCTCTAAGATCACCTTCCAGGAAAACCGGAATCCAAGATTAGACCTGAACAACTCACCATTTTAGTTATTTCTCCTGCAGACCTCTTATACTCCCTTGAAACTCAGTATTGCTGCTTGTCAGCGTATATTCTGTTTTTTTCTGTTTTTTTTAATTGATTATGGACAGTTTTTATATGTTTGTATATTGGGTTTTAACTTGTTTTTCTTGGATTGTTTTTACCTGTTGTGAGCTGCCCAGAGTCGCTTAGATGAGATGGGCAGCTATACAAATCAAATACATAATAATAATAATTTCAGCACAATTTATCTGGAAGGCTCTAAAATAATCAGAAGGCCTTAAACCCCAAGTGAACCATTATTTATCACACCAGCCTCTTTCATTCTTTTCTGTTTAGGTTTCTTCCGGGGGGGGGGGGGGGGTTGGGTTTGAAAACCGCTAAGGTTTCTCCCAACCTGATGAATTTATGACTCTTTTGATGCACAATCCAGCCTTTCTTTCGCTTGTAGGAATGTGGGGGTTTCACGATCGGGACCTTGTATTACGGAAGGCACTTTTCACCATGATGAGAAGCGGTGCTGAAAGGGAAGCTTTGAAGAGAAGGTGGAGGTGGCAGCAGACGCAGCAAAATAAAGAGGTGGGCGTGCTGGGGACTTCCAGAAGTCTTTGTTCTGAAATGGCATCATGGAATCCTTTTCTCTTTTTTGCGGGAGGTGGGGTGGAAGCAGGATGAAGACAAAGACCTTTCATTCTGGTACTTGTCTCCCTTGCGTCACAGATGTTCTCAACTAGCCCAGAGAAATCTGGAAGACATCATTAAGGATGATGGAAAGATCTGAAAACCTGGTTCTGCTGCCTAGCGTGGGAGGGGAAAAGTAATAGCTCCTCCTGGGGGTGGTTAATACCATAATGTCCTCCCTATTATTTAAGATCAACTCGCCAGATTGGACTTTATATTTATTTATATTATGTTAATAATTTGTAATTTTATATTTATATTTTAACCTTAATTTTATTGTAAACCGCCCAGAGTCCCCCGTTGGGGGAGTTGGGCGGTCATATAAATTTAAATAATAAAATAAATAAAATCATTAAGTTGCTGTTCTACTACGTCATCTCTCCTAACGTTAAGGCATGACATTTCTGCCTGCTCAGCCCTTGGCGTCCAAGTTCTTCCTTTCTTCCATTGTGTTGTTGGTTGAAAGAAACAATGGGAGGGGATGAAAGCAATCTGTGGGCCACTGTTGACACCCCTCTGGGTATAAATGTGACTTTTGGTGCTGCCAAATCTGATCTGGGGATTGCTTGAAGTTCTGCAAGTTGAGCTAGGACAGTGTTTTTCAACCTTGGCCCCTTTAAGATGGGTGGACTTCAACTCCCAGAATTCCCCAGCCAGCCAAGCTTTCCCATTCCCCAAGCTGGCTGGGGAATTCTGGGAGTTGAAGTCCACCCATCTTAAAAGGGCCAAGGTTGCAAAACACTGGGCTAAGATAACCTCCTTCCACCTGGCACCAAGAAATATGCAAACCATTAATGCATCTGCTATCCTGCATATAAGCCCTTTGGATACCTTGTTCCTCAAAATGGGCTTTCTTTCTCTCTTAGTCAGGGTTAGTTTATACCGAAGAAGAATGGGAGCGTGAGTGGAATGAACTGCTAAAGTTGGCGTCCAGTGAACCCCGCACTCACATCAGCAAAAATGGAGGCAGCGGTGGTGGGTAAGTGAGGACGGCCCGGTCCTTTTTAGGGACCGGCCAGGGGCATATTTGCAATATCACAGGGAAAGGATGCTTTTTGTATGAAATCACGTGGAGCAGGATGATAAGCAACGCTCCAAATGGCACCCCCAGACCCTTCTGGGAATTGGAGGGTTTCCATGCCCGTAGCCACAAATTGCCCCCCATGGGCTGTGTCTTGTCATGAAGAATAATAAAATAATAAAAGTTTGACTGCATTTTCAAATTTCCACGTTTTCAACAACACACAATTTTTGTTTATTTTTACTTTCATTGTCTCAGAATTGTCTGCCTGGGGTCCCTTCCCATCCCTTTCCTTCCTCCTTCCTCCTTCCTCCTTCCTCCTTCCTCCTTCCTCCTTCCTCCTTCTCCTCTTCCTCCTCCCCTTCCCTTCCCTTCCCTTCCCTTCCCTTCCCTTCCCTTCCCTTCCCTTCCCTTCCTCCTTCCTCTTCCTCTTTCTCCTCCTTCTTCTCCCCTCCCCTCCCCTCCCCTCCTTCCTCCTCTTTCTCCTCCTTCTTCTCCCCTTCCCTTCCCTTCCCTCTTTCCTCCTTCTCTTTCTCCTCCGTCTTCACCCTTCCCTTCCCTTCCCTCCTTCCTCCTTCTCTTTCTCCTCCTTCTTCACCCTTCCCTTCCCTTTTCCCTCTTTCCTCCTTCTCTTTCTCCTCCTTCTTCTCCCCTTCCCTTCCCTTCCCTTCCCTCTTTCCTCCTTCTCTTTCTCCTCCTCCTTCTCCCCTTCCCTTCCCTCTTTCCTCCTTCTCTTTCTCCTCCTCCTTCTCCCCTTCCCTTCCCTTCCCTTCCCTTCCCTTCCCTTCCCTTCCCTCTTCCTCCTTCTCTTTCTCCTCCTTCTTCTCCCCTTCCCTTCCCTTCCCTTCCCTTCCCTCTTTCCTCCTTCTCTTTCTCCTCCTTCTTCTCCCCATCCCTTCCCTTCCCTTCCCTTCCCTCTTTCCTCCTTCTCTTTCTCCTCCTTCTTCTCCCCATCCCTTCCCTTCCCTCTTTCCTCCTTCTCTTTCTCCTCCTTCTTCTCCCCATCCCTTCCCTTCCCTTCCCTTCCCTCTTTCCTCCTTCTCTTTCTCCTCCTCCTTCTCCCCTTCCCTTCCCTCTTTCCTCCTTCTCTTTCTCCTCCTCCTTCTCCCCTTCCCTTCCCTTCCCTCTTTCCTCCTTCTCTTTCTCCTCCGTCTTCACCCTTCCCTTCCCTTCCCTCCTTCCTCCTTCTCTTTCTCCTCCTTCTTCACCCTTCCCTTCCCTTCCCTCTTTCCTCCTTCTCTTTCTCCTCCGTCTTCACCCTTCCCTTCCCTTCCCTCCTTCCTCCTTCTCTTTCTCCTCCTTCTTCACCCTTCCCTTCCCTTTTCCCTCTTTCCTCCTTCTCTTTCTCCTCCTTCTTCTCCCCTTCCCTTCCCTTCCCTTCCCTCTTTCCTCCTTCTCTTTCTCCTCCTCCTTCTCCCCTTCCCTTCCCTCTTTCCTCCTTCTCTTTCTCCTCTTCCTTCTCCCCTTCCCTTCCCTTCCCTTCCCTTCCCTTCCCTTCCCTTCCCTCTTTCCTCCTTCTCTTTCTCCTCCTTCTTCTCCCCTTCCCTTCCCTTCCCTTCCCTCTTTCCTCCTTCTCTTTCTCCTCCTTCTTCTCCCCATCCCTTCCCTTCCCTTCCCTTCCCTCTTTCCTCCTTCTCTTTCTCCTCCTTCTTCTCCCCATCCCTTCCCTTCCCTTCCCTTCCCTCTTTCCTCCTTCTCTTTCTCCTCCTTCTTCTCCCCATCCCTTCCCTTCCCTTCCCTTCCCTCTTTCCTCCTTCTCTTTCTCCTCCTCCTTCTCCCCTTCCCTTCCCTCTTTCCTCCTTCTCTTTCTCCTCCTCCTTCTCCCCTTCCCTTCCCTTCCCTCTTTCCTCCTTCTCTTTCTCCTCCGTCTTCACCCTTCCCTTCCCTTCCCTCCTTCCTCCTTCTCTTTCTCCTCCTTCTTCACCCTTCCCTTCCCTTCCCTTCCCTCTTTCCTCCTTCTCTTTCTCCTCCTTCTTCTCCCCATCCCTTCCCTTCCCTTCCCTTCCCTCTTTCCTCCTTCTCTTTCTCCTCCTCCTTCTCCCCTTCCCTTCCCTCTTTCCTCCTTCTCTTTCTCCTCCTCCTTCTCCCCTTCCCTTCCCTTCCCTCTTTCCTCCTTCTCTTTCTCCTCCGTCTTCACCCTTCCCTTCCCTTCCCTCCTTCCTCCTTCTCTTTCTCCTCCTTCTTCTCCCCTTCCCTTCCCTTCCCTTCCCTTCCCTCTTTCCTCCTTCTCTTTCTCCTCCTTCTTCTCCCCATCCCTTCCCTTCCCTTCCCTTCCCTCTTTCCTCCTTCTCTTTCTCCTCCTTCTTCTCCCCATCCCTTCCCTTCCCTCTTTCCTCCTTCTCTTTCTCCTCCTTCTTCTCCCCATCCCTTCCCTTCCCTTCCCTTCCCTCTTTCCTCCTTCTCTTTCTCCTCCTCCTTCTCCCCTTCCCTTCCCTCTTTCCTCCTTCTCTTTCTCCTCCTCCTTCTCCCCTTCCCTTCCCTTCCCTCTTTCCTCCTTCTCTTTCTCCTCCGTCTTCACCCTTCCCTTCCCTTCCCTCCTTCCTCCTTCTCTTTCTCCTCCTTCTTCACCCTTCCCTTCCCTTCCCTCTTTCCTCCTTCTCTTTCTCCTCCGTCTTCACCCTTCCCTTCCCTTCCCTCTTTCCTCCTTCTCTTTCTCCTCCTTCTTCTCCCCTTCCCTTCCCTTCCCTTCCCTTCCCTTCCCTCTTTCCTCCTTCTCTTTCTCCTCCTTCTTCTCCCCATCCCTTCCCTTCCCTTCCCTTCCCTCTTTCCTCCTTCTCTTTCTCCTCCTCCTTCTCCCCTTCCCTTCCCTCCTTCCTCCTTCTCTTTCTCCTCCTCCTTCTCCCCTTCCCTTCCCTTCCCTCTTTCCTCCTTCTCTTTCTCCTCCGTCTTCACCCTTCCCTTCCCTTCCCTCCTTCCTCCTTCTCTTTCTCCTCCTTCTTCACCCTTCCCTTCCCTTCCCTCTTTCCTCCTTCTCTTTCTCCTCCGTCTTCACCCTTCCCTTCCCTCTTTCCTCCTTCTCTTTCTCCTCCTTCTTCTCCCCTTCCCTTCCCTTCCCTTCCCTTCCCTTCCCTCTTTCCTCCTTCTCTTTCTCCTCCTCCTTCTCCCCTTCCCTTCTCTTGGATGACTTAATCCACACTGCTTCTGTATTCAGGTCCTTCTCACCACTTCTCTCAGCCTCATTCTGTCTTTCTCGGAGAGTTCAGCCTCCTGGTTTTGCCCCACTCGGTATGTTCCAATTAGAGACGTGCTGAAAAGTATTTGCTCTGTTTTTAGAGAAGCCACTTCTGACAGCTCCACTTCCCCAGAAATCAGAGCACCACCTGCATTGCTAGTACGGTTTTAAATATCTAATGTCACAGTTCTTAAAGATGGAAAGATCCACAAATACCTTCAGTGGAGGACTGGATTATCAAACTGACGGAGCTGGCCCAAATGGCCAAGTTAACAGCGCTGATGAGGGAAAATCCTGTTTCTGGATTTGTTTTTACTTGGCAACCACTTTTAGACTTCTTGCTTGTGTCAGAAAAAAATGAAGTTTTGATTTTGGGTTTTAATGATTAAACGGTTTGATTAGATAAAAATAATGATACTAAGGTTTAACTAATGGTAAGAGATTATATTTGTGAATGTATTTATATCTGTATTGGAGAAGGTCGGAAGTCACTTTCTGTTTCTGTTCTCTCTCTGTTCCGCACTTTTATAGTTTTTCTTTTTTCTTTAGTCCTGTATTCTATCTGTTCTATATTCTATATTTTGCATTTTAATTATATTCTGAAAATTATTAAAGTTCTTTAAAAAAAAATACGTAATGTTACAGTTCTCGAAGTGGAACTCAAGCCACCTTAAGATGGAATTGCTGGTCACTGGGGAAAAGAGGAGGATTCCTTCCCTTTCCAGCAACTCTTTGTGCCAGATCACACACAAGCTTAAGGAACCATGTCTTAATCAAGGAGGTAAAGGGTGCTATGTGAAACAAAAAGATAATCCAAAGAGATAAACTAAAAACAGCACAAACTGTTGCACATTTGCATCGTATTCAGTTGGAAATTGGACGGAGAAGTGTGGGGAGAAGAGGGCCCTGCTGAAATGCTCTTCTCTGGCAGAAAAACATTCCTTTGTGCAAAGATCTCCTTGTCTTCTGCTGCGTGGAGACTACATTGCATACACTGGACTTTGCCATACATCTGAGTGCGAGAACTTCCTGATTCAAGGATCCGTCTCTAGGTTGCAGGGGCTGCAGAGGAGATCATTCCCATTCAAATAAAATGTGGCACAAAATAGTTAAGGTGGTAAGAGAAAGAAATAGATTTCTCCCGAGACAACAGGGATATCCACATAGGGGAGGTCAAAAGACTCTAGATCAGGACTTTGCAAAGTTTTCCCGCGGCAACACACCAACCGTTGTTGGTGTGTCGCCGCGGGAAAACCCGGAAGTGCCGCCGTTGCGGCAGCGCGCAAAAACCCGGAAGCGCTGCTGCCGCTTTTGGTTTTTGCACTCCGCCGTTGGTGTGTCGCCGCGGGAAAACCCGGAAGCGCTGATGATGATCAGCGCTTCCGGGTTGTGTGGCGACACATCAGACTGTGTGTGGCGACACACTTTTGTGTCGCGACACACAGTTTGGAAAGCTCTGCTCTAGATGGTGGCCACACCACTGCACATTTAATTTAATGATACTCATTAAAAAGGAGCAGGGCTTCAACTGCATGGTTGTAGCCACCATCTTGACTTTTTTGACCCCCCTGCAGACCCCTCTTCTAATAACATCTAATTAGGGCCAATGCTATCCAGTGCTAGTAGAAGATGTGTGTTCAGTGAACACCCATTCTCTCAAGTCTGTCAAACGCCTTTTTTCTCCTTGAAATCCTTTATTTCTCAAGACAAAGCTTTGCACCTGATGATTCTCCTGTTCACTGTTCACCAACCAATCTTTTTCTTTGCTTCACACAAACTAAGCAGGAAAAGGAGACTGGTGGGCTGGATCTCACATTTTATCTGCTTAAAAGGCAAGGCTGCTTGAAGGATAAAAAAATTGGATGGGTACAATAGGACTAGGAAATATTTCCGTTTTGCTTGCCTCATTTTCATGGGCCAATATAGTGTAGATACTGCAGGGAATCTATACAATTTAACCTTAAGCAAATATAGATGGGCCTTTTCCAGAGCCCGCTTTGATGCCCTTCCTTCAGCACGGCTGGCAGGAAGATTTCATGGGACTCCTTCTTTACAGAGACTTTGCCCTTGTGGACCCAGGGAGGTAGAAACTCTTGCCCAGGTCCTCATAGAGTGTCCTTTTTATGATGCCCCAAGACGTGCTCTGATCCCCCCAGTCATCTCCAAATTTGAGGGTCATCCTGATAGATTTTATGTTTATTTCTTCTTAAGGGACGCTGACTCTACACTCACACACCAGGTGGCCAAATATTTTTATCAAGTTATACAATTGCACCAAACTTTTAATTAGATATATTGTTTCGCTGTTTTATTGTTTTCCTTTTTCCTGATGATGAATTGTTGGATTAAACTATTTTCTTTTATTGTAAAGGCTGGTCAAAGACCATAATAAAGATATTCATTCATGGGCCAAGTTTGCTCTCAGAAATGGGGAATGATTCATGCAGCAATAGATCTAAGCTCTTGGTTGAACTTGGTTGAATGTTACGATGGCTATCCCATAAATTGAATGGATGGGGATTTATAGTGGAACCCCCAGACTCTGACTTGCAATTATGAGGTACAGAAATAAATAGGGGAACCTTCCTTTTTTGGGAAGAAAACTTTTTCAAAGCCGACCTGCCCAGTTATTTCATAATAACATTGCTGAGGGGAATTTTCATCTCAGCCTTTAAATTATAGATGTGCTAATTTCCTTTGGTGCCAAAACAGTCTTTTATCCAAAGTTACATTGGCTTCAAAGCAGTCTTTGTTTTTAAAGGAAGAAATAAAAATAACAGATTTTGGACTGTTTTATGTTGCTAGCTGCCTCTTAGATCTTCTGTTTTATTTTTTTTATGAGCAAATATGCTCCTTAAAAAAGATGTGCAAGTTGCCAACTTCCAGAGTTTTGTAGAGTTTTGGATGTCTAGCTGACAGTTCTGGTACAATGGAAATTGTGATGAGCAGTTCACGCAAGGTGGGTACACGTGCTGATTCTTAGATTCCAGACAGAAATATGTCTCAAGGGGTCTTCGTTACCCTTTTGATATTCTTATGTGTCAACTTTATAAACAAAAATTTACCTACCCAGAATTATGTCTTCTAATAATGGTGTAAGATCTTATTCAACAGATACCTGCTATTCGGGATAAATAGGGCTTAGTTATTTTGTTAATTTGCAAGGCGTTATGTCCTATGTTTGTCTTGTGCATACAAGAAAGTACAGATATATATATTTACATAGTAAGTAACGGTAAAGTAGGATTGCACGTGTCCCCATAAAGTCTTAGATGTGGGCTCTTCAGCGCTTCCAGATGCTGCTATGGAATTGTATTAGATTTTTCAGCCAGACAAAAGAGTAAATTATTAAATACACACAGTTAATTGCATTCACTGTATTTCATTAAGTTTGCTTAACTGTAACTTCAATCACATTTAATTTTTGGGCTGGGAGAACCCAGTTTTGGGGTCCAACTCAAGGTCATCGTGCAACGTTCAAGAGCCTCCCTCAGCATGCTCTCACTAGCAAGCGTCTTCAGCTCTGACATGAATGCGGTTGTGTTTGTCTCCTAGAGTGGAAAATTCTGAAGACCCCGTATATGAGAGTCTAGAGGAGTTCCATGTTTTTGTGCTAGCCCATATATTAAGGCGACCGATTGTTGTTGTGGCAGATACAATGCTGCGGGATTCAGGAGGAGAAGGTAACTTTTCCCTGGCTATTTGGAGCTGGGATGGCTAGACCATCTCGTTCCAATGGAAACCATCTTCTGCTAGGGCATCTCTTGGGATAGAATATTCTAATGTAGTAGAAATGGGATATATAATGGTGCTCTTTTCTTTTCACAGTTTAGAAATTGCTTTTAAAAGAACTGCTAGCTTCCAAGATCCATTTTTAACACTATGTAATTTATTACGCTATCAATCTGTACAAATGTGGGATCCAAATATCTGATGCTTTTTTTCATATTATCAAGTGCCAAATATTAACCAAAGAAAAGGCTGGCTTTCTTTCTTTCTTTCTTTCTTTCTTTCTTTCTTTCTTTCTTTCTTTCTTTCTTTCTTTCTTTCTTTCTTTCTTTCTTTCTGTCTCTCTGTCTTCTTAATATGGGATGTCCTTCTGGAAGATGCTTCTGGAGTCCTTAGGTTGCATTTTGAAGTCTTTAATTCTGATATATGGAGAATATTCTGGATTTTTCCTTCATTTAATTGTTTTACTATTGGTTGATTGGCATCTGCCACTTATACCAAAGGAATGAAATCTACTACAACTGCCTTAACAAGAAAACCCTTGGGTCCATGCCCATTGCTTATCTTTAGTACAAAACCTTGTTTGTATCTGCTGGTCTATGACCAAATAAAAATTGATTTGATTTGATCTTCTTGTTTGTTTTTCACAGCATTTGCACCCATCCCCTTTGGTGGGATTTACTTGCCTTTGGAAGTCATGTCCAACCGATGCCATTGCTCGCCTCTCGTCCTTGCGTATGACCAAGCACATTTCTCTGCCCTTGTGTCAATGGAACAGAAAGATCAGCAGAAGGAACAAGGTACATGAAGCTTGGAATCTAACAAACCTGTCACGAAGAAGGGAATACACTACCACACTCTTCTCCAGGGCTGACCAGGACTGAGATTAGCCAAGAATGAATCATGTCCTACTGGAAGGTGGTTTAATGGGAATCTCTGAAAACTGGGTTTGCACAGGTCATCCTGCAGTGCGTTGATGGGTTACCAGCACAATGTGGAACTCACAATTCCAGGTCAATTCTGTACTTAACTATCACATCACTAAAATGGGAGCAACACGATGTCCCTGACCCTTCCCTATTTCTCTGGGGCCTCTGTGCATTTTGCCTTTTTCAAACAGTAAAAATGTACCCTGTGTGCCTATGCTTTTAATGAGTTTTTTCCCCCTGGAATATTCTCGAAGAGAGATTTGAAAAACCAAAGTAAAACCTGATGAGCTCAGGAGCTATCAGCAAATAAAATCCTACATGTTATGATGGAGTCACTAACAAGATACCTGTGACTAGAGCAGGGGAAAAGATTAGTCATAAGACAAGGGTGGTGTCTGTTTCATGAACAGACTGTTGTGAAAAACAAAGGAGAACCTTTTTTTGCTAGGGGAAAAAAAAATCTCTGCTTTGAATTAAACTTCGTTAAAAGACTAAAAGCCCAGGAATAAACTGGTAAGGTAAAATAAAATAATTAAATAATTAAATTAAATTAAATTAAATTAAATTAAATTAAATTAAATTAAATTATTAATAAAATAATAAAATAAAATAAAATAAAATAAAATAAAATAATAAAATAAAATAAAATAAAATAAATAAAATAATAAAATAAAATAAAATAAAATAAAATAAAAATGGGTCTAGTAGCGTAGAGGCAACGCTAAGTCAACTCCCATCCTTAAAAATGTGGTAAACAAAGAATATGATGATGGGAGCTGACCCACATTTCTTCCTGATGTTTTTAAAAATTGGAGAAGGGTTGTTCAGTGTTTGTCTTGCCCAAAGGGACACTGTTTGTTGTTTTCTAGGGCTGCCCCTTGAAGTCTTCCTGTGGCTTCTTTTAATATTAAATGAACCACTATCACCAGGATCCAAATCTTTTGCTTCCAGCCTGGTTTGGCCTCATTCCTGCTCGAGGATTTCCTCTGAAGTAGAACATGGATTTTGACCTTCAGCGAGAGTCTTTCCAAACTTCTTATCCCCACAGCCCCAAACGTTGCAGCATTCTTCCTTGGGAAATCAAATCTCAGAGCTTCAGGAAGGCCCAAGAAATCTCAGAAAGAGTGGTTTTCTCGCTATGAAAAGTAGACATGCTTTTATCAATCCAATGATGCTGAATTCCCACATGAAGGGATTTTATATCATCCACCAGCGTTTTCTTTCAAGATGCTTTTCCTGAGAAAGGCAGAAAGGGGCTTCTTGATTTCTAAACCCCGCTGTTTAAGGTAAACAAGCCCCATGCTGAAGTTCTTTTAATCATGGATTGTCGGCCAATTTATTCCTAGAAGCCTCTCTTCATGCATTTGTCAGTTCAAAGGCACAAGCCACTCTTTCTGTCCACGGGCTGGTTTCCCATAAACGGATGAGCGTAATGGCTCCAATCCCAGGGTTGCTCAAAGCATCCTTTGATTTCAGCAGAACAAGGAGACACTTTGAACGGAAGAGAAGCTGGGATGGTGGGTTGTCTACTTAGCAACAATTCAGGATTAGATGATATTTTCTGGCAGGTTGTAGGAGATGGTTGGAAAGAATCAAGAGAGAGGACAAACCTTGTATTTGTAAATGGATTCGGGATCGGGGGGGTAACCCAAGTTCTATAGAAGAAAGCGGATATTTGTTCAAATTAGAACCACCAATGATTGAAAAGGTAGAGCAATCTTGGGTAAAAGAATATCTTCAATAAAAAAATCTAGAGAAGGTCTTCTTTAAAATATTATAGGTTAAGCTGTTGGGGGAGGGGTTGCGGCTTTTTCGTTAGATCTTGTAGTGCTTCCAAAAGGTATCTTCTATTTACACAGCAGTTTTTCAGTGGTTCCTGGCTGCATACTGTACTATATTTTGCAGGATCCCTCCACTTGTTAAGTTGATTGCATTAAAAGTTCGTTCCTTTGGACCAAGGCTGCCAATTGTGTGGGTTTTGTTACGCTATCATGAGAATAAAAGTCCATTCATATACTGAATATGCATATATGCATTTTATATTCCCGTTTATATGAGAATGTATATATTCCCATTTTTAAAAAAAATTTACTTGCACATATGATGACAAAGTGTGGAACGCAGAGATCTCTGCCCACACCCTACAAAATTTCTGTTAAAACAGCCTCGAAATTCTGCAGTTAAGAGTGGAAGAAAGATTGCTTAATCGTTTCCCCTCCTCCTCTGATATCCTGCAGTTTTATTTAAAGAGGGGAGGAGAAGAAAGGAGTTTGCAAAAAGTTTATTTGATGGTACAAAACTCTCCGTTGAGCTTCCAATTTCATGTTTAATCCTTGTTTCCCCCTAAAATATCACATGCATCAAGATGCAATTTCAAAAAGTCACTTAACAATGTATCAGGTATGACCCAGAATTCTTGACAAAGCTGCATAAGATGTTCTCAGATTTCACGCTGCTTCTTCAGCACCTGTAATTAATTAATTAGTTAATTAGTTAACTAAAAAGCAACCGCTTTCTGTTGCTTTTATACAGAAGGCTCCATGCTTTTAAATTAGAGCGAGTCTTTGCGTTACACAGTTGGTGCCATCTAGTGAAACGGGGGTAATATTACAAGGCATTTTATTTTCTCCCTTAATAGCAGCGCTTATTGATCCTAGAAAATATTTTTTTTTCTGTTTACAAGTTCTCTTTTCTTAGCATTTGATCTTAGCTCTCTTTTTTCCATTATCCAGTGTTTTTTTTTCTAATCCTCAAAACCAGAAATCATAAGTGCATTTTGTTCCGTTCCATGCAGAAAGTCTATATGGGGGTTTCCAGTCAACCATACATGTAGATGGTGTTTTTTCTCTAATCAAATAAGTAAATTTAGCCATCTTTGCAAGGTCCATCATCTTCACCAGCCATTCCTCCATGGGGGTTATATCAAACCTTTCCATTTTTGAGCAAGTTTGGTGCATTTTTGTTGCAATTATTTTGGCAACCTGGTTGCTGATTGTGATAAACCGTACCCTAGCTATTATAGTAGAAAGGAAGTCCTTCCCCACAGATGTAAGATGGGACTTTTCGCCTCCTTTCAATCAAGTTTAAGAAATCTTTGATTCTCTTTTCTGCTACAGTATAATCTGGATGCCACTTCATTACTCAGGGTAATTTTTTAAATACAGCAAATAACCCTGTCTTATGTTAAGAGTGGTTTTTCAAGGATCAGTTGATTGAAAACATAAGGTTCAAATAGGTTGGAAGTCTTGGGATTATATCTCACTTACCTGGGAGAATAAATTAATGATAACAAAACCAGTAATTTTCCTAATCTTTTGCCTAAGCTTACCCATCAAATATCTACCATCCTTCGTGGAAATGTTTAGACCACTTCTGTCATATGCTTAGACCAGTGCTTTCCAAAGTCCCACCGTTGGTGACACACCAATGGTGGCGACGCGGCGGCGACGGCGTGCATGGCAGCAGTGGTGTGCACAGCGGCAGCGGCGGCCTCGTTTGTTGCGCTAAAACCCGGAAGCGCTGATGGTGCACTGCTGCCACCGCCGCATGCACCGCCGCCGCTGCCGCGTGTGCCACCACAGGGGCGGCGGCGACGCGCCATCAGCACTTCCGGGTCGCGACACACAGTTTGGAAAGCTATGGCTTAGACTAAAGATGTGATGAACTTAACAATGAGCTGAAAGTTCAAGATTATTATTATTATTATTATTAGCCATTAGGCCATATCAGAATACAAAATATAAAATACAGGACAAGAATAAGACCATGTGCTACAAAATAGATCAAAAGACATAGCTAAAAGAAAATGCAAATCCTATTTCTATGTCACCCCAACAATTTACTCCAATCAGATCCACATACGCAGTTCTCAATTGTATTATATGTAATTATATGCTGTATTATATGTAATTTTGATCTTCTGCCTGCAGTTCAAGTCTATAAGGAAGATTGCGATTTTCTCACAATGTCAAACACAGCAGTGCTGAGGGGGAGGGAAATGCTGGGGATGGAGTGATACACGAAACACATTAAAAGCACAGGACAAAGTTTATCCCTTAAAGCATACAGTATTTATAGGTTTGACTTCTGCAAGGAGAGATACTTTTCCACGATGGTTGAAGCAGAAAAGAAAAAGCAGACATCCACCCTGTCTTACAACTCTGAACTGCTTCTCGTTCCCCCCCCTCTTCAGCCATTTCTTCTTCTTTCCCAGCTACCTCAGTTTCTTCACTTCTGGTCTTTTCTTCTTTCCTTCAGCGGTGATCCCTCTGACCGATTCTGAGCATAAGTTACTGCCTTTGCACTTTGCGGTTGATCCGGGAAAAGACTGGGAATGGGGGAAGGATGACAATGACAACACCAAATTGGCCAAGTAAGACTCTTTTAACTGCTAAGATTTCAAAGCCAGCATCTGTGTGTCTAAGACGCTTCATAGACTTTGTGTAATCGAGATCGCAAACCGAGAGGAATGATTTGAGCTTTAGTGCTATACAGGTAGTCCTCACTTAACAAATATTCGTTTAGCGATGGTTCGGACTAACGACGGTGCTGGAAAAAACGACTTACAACCAGTCTTCGCACTTAGTGACCATCGCAGCGTCCCCGCGGTCACATGATCACGATTCGGGTGCCCGGCAACCAGTTCACATTTACAACCGTCACAGTGTCCCATGATCATGCGATCACTATTTTCGACCTTCCCAGCCGGCTTCCGGCAAGCAAAATCAATGGGGAACACGTGATGACTTGCTTAACGACCACGTGGTTTGCTTAACGACCGCTGCAAAAAAAGGTCATAAAATCAGGTCAGATTCGCTTAACGACCGCTTTGCATAGCAACTGAAATTCCAGTCCCAATTGTGATTGTTAAGCAAGGACTACCTGTATAGCACAATCGCATCTAGCTCAGGTCTTGCCAGAATAGATGTGAATGTGGTATATTTTTCATCCTCATGGAAATCCCCTTTTCCTTGCCCTCCTGGTCCCATACTTGCCCTTTGAATACTGCAGACTAGAGAGATAATTTTTGCACTGTGAGCATCTACGGCTATCCCTTTGAGTAACGTACGTGGCCTGGCGTTTTCTCTCTCTCCTTGTTTTCTCAGTTTGATTCTGTCTCTGGAGGCAAAGCTTAACGTTCTACACAGTTACATGAATGTCACATGGATTCGCATGCCATCAGAAACACGGGTAACTCTTTTCCTTGCCTAAGTAGCTTGAGAGAAGTTTGGTGGAGAAATCCCATCCTTAAACCCATTATTCCGTTCTCCGATCTGTCACCCGAACCACCTCGCCTCTATCTGATACCCTATCACAAGGATTGCTGAGGCTTCAGATGGGAACACTCGCAAATTAGCTCTCCTGTTTTCCCCTCATCCCCATTTCAAATATGCTCTGGCGCTCCCTGCACGTATTGGCGATAACTGCAAGAGAACCAGGTCCCAAGGAACCAGCCTGGTGAAGGATTTCACAACCACATTGAATGAAAACCCAGGATTTTTCCCCCCAAATATTAAGCCAGTTGCCAATATAGTAGTTCGTCTTGGCGTGCTGTAACCAGATGTTATTATGTCTATGAAGGTTCTCAGTCATCCAGGTGGAATTGTCTGTAGCTTGAATCATGTCAACTGGATTTCTATTTTCTTAATAGAAAACGTTTCGCTCCTTATCCAAGGGGCTTCTTCAGTCTGAGCAAAGTTGGTAAGGGAATATTTAGGACATATTTAACATATTTAGGATTCCCTTACCAACTTTGCTCAGACTGAAGAAGCCCCTTGGATAAGGAGCGAAACGTTTCCACTAAGAAAATAGAAATCCAGTTGACATGATTCAAGCTACAGACAGATGTTATTATGCACAACCCATGCATTTAAAGGCAATTGGATTTTTCAGAGGTGAAGGATTCTGACAAATCTGTACACAAATGTACAGAGGTTTCTTACTGAGGTAATAATTGCTCACGGTTTCTAATTGTTGGCCTGATTTTCCCAATAGGCTCCTTTGGCTCAACCGGAGTCTCCTTCCGCATCAGCAGGAGAAGATGCTCAGTCCCTGGCGGATTCCATGGATTCGGACAGAGATTCCATCTGCAGTAATTCTAACGGCAATGATGGCAAAAACGGGAAAGAGAAAGAGAGACAAAGGAAGGACAAAGAGAAAAACCGAGGGGATTCCGTTGCTAACAAGCTTGGGAGTCTCAGTAAGACGCTGGGCATCAAGCTGAAGAAGAACATGGGTGGCCTCGGTGGGTTAATGCACGGCAAGATCAACCGAGCCAGTTCAGGGAATGGGAAAAACGGGGAGATAACGGAGAAGGCGAAAGAGAAGAAATCCAAATCGCGTAAAGGAAGCAAAGAGGAATCGGGCCACTCTGCGAGCACGTCCCCCTCGGAAAAGACGACCCCCTCCCCCACGGAGAAGGCCAGCATCTCCCCAGCCGAAAAGGCACACTCTAAATCCCCGTCGGAGCGGCCGTCGGATCCCTGGAAGTACAGCACCGACGTGAAGCTGAGCCTCAACATCTTGAGAGCCGCCATGCAAGGGGAGAGGAAGTTCATTTTCGCCGGCCTTCTCCTGACCAGCCATAGACACCAGTTCCACGAGGAGATGATTGGCTATTATTTGACCAGTGCCCAAGACCGCTTCAGCGCCGAGCAAGAGCAGAAGAGGAAGGAGGCCGAGAAGAAGGCTGCTACTCTGGGCGGCTCCTCGAGCAGGAAACTGGAACAGGAAGGATCGTCAAAGGAGAAGCTGGATTCATCTCCTCAGGGGAGCGCATCACCAGTGTTGCCTCAAAGCCATACAACCCAGCTGGTTTTAAAGTTCAAAGACCGTGCCAGTCCCACGCCGGGGTCCTTTTCCTCACCTAGCAATGGTGTCAAGAAAAGCGGACCCGTTCCAGTATCTGCCCACTATAGCCATACACCCCCCGTTCAAAGGCAGAGCGTCATTCACTTGCACGACTTCAACTCCAAGCCATCCAGCTTCCAAGAGGATGCCTACAAGCCCGTCGTGGGCACCCTAAAAACGTGTGCCACCTACCCCCAGCAGAACCGCTCATTGTCTTCGCAGAGTTACAGCCCAGCCCGGATAGCAGACATTCGCACGGTCAACACTGTGGAATCCTTGGCCTATGCTCTGCCAACAGACCCCAAGTCCCAAACGTACACCAACGGGTTCAGCAGCGGCGGCGTCAGAGACAGCTTGGAGTACGTGGACGAAGAAGGTCCGCCAACGTGGTTGAACAATGACAAAAATCGCAGCCGGACCGCCGTTTGCCCCATGTACTCGATCCAGCAGAACCGGTGCAAGAAGGAGAATTGTTCCTTTTACGGCCGCCCCGAAACCAAGAACTTCTGTTCCTGTTGCTACAGGGAGGAACTGAAACGCAGGGAGCGAGAAAGTAAAGGGCCTCGGCATTGAAGACGGTGGAGCTCTTCCAATAAATATTTATTTCGTTCGTTTTCTTACTTAGGAAGTATGTGGTAAGGGACTGCAGAGGAAAGGAAAGGGGAATTCTATAGAAGGATCTAGCAGTGTTTCTCAACCTTGGCCACTTTAAGATGGGTGGATCATGAAGTCCACCCATCTTAAAGTTCCCATGGTTGAGAAACAAGGGAGAAAGCTCTAGCTTATTTTTTTTTCAGGGGTGGTGGTGGGGAAAAGCGAGGATTAATTTATCATAAAGAGTTGATGGCTTTCCATTTTGTTGGTGTCTTTTTTACATATGCTGGTAATCTGAGAGGGTATTTACTTCTTTGTCAGTGCTGTATCTGTGTGGTCAAAACTTTACTAATGGTGCCTGAATTCACACTGACATCACTCAGGTAGTAGAAAGATTAGGGGAAAAGTCATAATAATAGAAGAGGTGGTGTGGTAATTGTAAAAGTGTGTCTGCCTCATTCCGTAGACCATCATCTCCGCTGAAGAAATGTCATGTTTCATAGCTCTTCCTCTCTCAATGTTTTTTTTTTAATTTAGCAAGCCTAGTAAAGGTGTATTTAGGGCATACTAACTCGCTAACATCCTTGCTGTAAACTTTTGTTTTAATAACCCCGTTTTTCCATAGATACACAAAGGAAAGTGTGGATCCACGAGTGCAGCTTTCCTCACTCAACAGAAATGTATTCTTTCATTCATGTAGGCCAACTCTAGTTTTGTACTACGCCAATTGCTTGAGGTGAAAAGGTCTATCTTTACATTGCACAACCTCGCCAGTTTTTATCTAAAATAAGGCTCGACTCTCATATTAAAAATAAGCACTTTATACTTTAATGTCAGGGTAGTACAAACCCAGATGCCATCAGTTTGAAGTTCTATACACTTCAGTGCAAGCTATACCATTTCACTAAGTTTAGCAATACTGTTATCGCCCCATTATTTAGTTATTATTTTCCTTGGGCATATTTAGATGATGGTACCTTCCAGACTTTCTGTAGCCTGTAGCCCAGGTGTTTCCTTTTCCAGAGAAGAAAAGAGTGGTTTGTATTCATTTGCACCGATGTTAAATTATTGACACGTATTTTTGAAAAGCACACTGTGGGGTTTGTCTCTGTGTGTTTTTCTACACGTTCTCAATGTGGTCCTTTGAAATTCGAATTAGCGCCTAAATTTATTTAAGCCATTATTTCAAAAACTCAAATGAAGCTGGGATTGTTGATTACTAAACTAGCCGGATAACTTGGATCCTTTTTTAGATGTATTGAATTGTTTTGACACAGATCTAATATTGTATAAATGGGACATCCCTGATTATTTATTCAACAAATGGAGATCTTTCAAAATGTGGCCCTTTCTCCAGCCAGCATCCACTAAATAGTAAAGTCCGTTGAAAATATAAGTCGGTGTTAAAATTAGCCATAACAACTAGCAGAGTAGAATAAAAGGAAATGAAATAAACAGTCAGCAGAATAATGGCATATTGTTTTCTGGCTGCCAACCAAGATCTGAAAACAGGATCTTCTAAGCTCCCAGCTGCCTATATAACCTCATCAGGAATTGGTCTTGCAAAGGAATAGACAATTTCGCAGTGGATTCCAAACTGATATCATATCTGAATGTTTAGCCATTGTCAACATCTGGGTCAATGGTCGTCTCCATCATCTGAAGATGCTAAGCCATCTTCAGAAGCAACCTCTAGTCTTGGTGTGGACAGAGTGTGAATAACTGAGAACATTCTGTAGCATCCATTCACAGCTGATGAAGTAGTCAAAGCTGATAGAGGAGCAATGCTAGTTTCCACACCGATCTTTTCTTCCTTGGAGAACTTGTCTTGAGTCTAGGAAGACACTCCAGCTGTAGTTGTGATCTTTCAGAGAAAGCCATTCCATCTATAACTGGTAATAGTCGTTATGTCTCATTCCTGATTTAAGTTGAGATTAAATCATATACTTAGGAAGACCTCAAGTGGCAGGAATCACTTATATCTTCCTTCTCTCTACTTTTCAAAGCAAATCGTTTGTTATAAAAACCATGATACAATCCATAATTTAGGAGAACCCTTCCTTCCTATCCTCTTGGGTTTTTGTCTTGTAATCATCATCATCTGCATACCTAAGCTGTTAGAGGACCATATGGGTCCTCGAAATGTGCTCCATTCCCCATATAGAGCAATATAGCCTAACTCTTAAGAGAATCTAGCCTAAGTTAAATTTCAGCCTATACATCCTCGTCCATTCCATTCCTGTGATCTCCTTACATTTGGTAAAAAAACGGAGGAAGACCTACTACCATTTGTCCCCACGCTGAGAGCAACTTCAAACATCAAAGTGATTTGGGGAAGCTCATGAAGGCGCTTAAATTCTTACACCTATGTGAGTTCCTTAAGAAAAGATTTACTCATGGCCATGCATCATTTTATATTTTATATTTGGTTCTGCATCCCTAAATATAAAATAATGGTGCCTTTCGTTCATAGTTATCCACTCATGCATTCCACTGGCCTTGTAGTAATTCTTCTGTGGAATCCATCACTTACACATTCATACCGGAATATAAAAAGAATGAGAAAACTTCCTTAGCATCTCTTAGTAAGTATTTTAATTTTGGAAGGTTGAATAATACTTCACTAGAGCTCCTCATCAATCCAGCCTTGCAGTTTCTGTATCTTTGGAAAGGCTACTTAAAGTGTGGTATCTCTCAATTAAGACCAACTTTTTTCCATAAATGCAGTTGGGTTACCACATCTATGGGCCCACACACCACAAATGTTTACCAGGATGAGTACAGAGATCCTGATTCCAAGCTGACTCCTAGTCTTTGGGAAATCTGTACAAAAAAGAGGATTAACTATATTATTATTAACACTAATTGGCTTTTTTTTGGTCAGTGTTGTCTTCTAAGATCTGGGAAGAAAGACCATGCAGGGGTCCCCAACCGTAGCAACTTGAAGATGTGTGGACTTCAACTCCCAGAATTCCCTAGCCAGCGTTGCTGGCTGGGGAATTCTGGGAGTTGAAGTCCACACATCTTCAAGTTGGTAAGGTTGAGGAACACTGATGTAGAGGATGTCTTTTTCGCCCTTTCTGTGCTTCCACTTTAGAATCAAGATGTTCAACTGATGTGGGAGGGGGCTGCTCTGACTCAGTTCATTCATAAGAGTCTCCCCCCCAGTTCTGTAGAGGCCTGTGGGGTCTTGATACTTCTCCTTGGTTGTGGTAATTGCTGATTCATTTCTTTGGCCAAAGAAACTCTGGTACCAGATGGAGCAACCTGTGATTGTATTTCATAGTGAGAGAGAGAGAGAAACAAAGAAATTGGACATTGTTTTTTTTTTTGGGGGGGGGAGGGAATTAAGCAAATACTAGTTATTACTGATGCATTTGTGAAGGAACAGCCTTCAATATTCCTATCAATACTTCTGTAGGTAAAATTAGTTAAATTAAAAATTGTCATTAGTATGCTCCCCATTTTCCTTTTATTCAGAGACATCTTTCTTAGAAGAAGAGCTTTTTGTAATGATGTCTTTTCAAAATGTTGTATATGTGCATGTACACAGACATACATACACACACACAAACAAGCAATATATACAGAAATGTTGCTAGTCTTAAGTCATGAAATAATCAGTGTTCTGCCCCAGGGGCCAAGTATCAAGTGCCCAGGTCATTCCGCTGTTTCCCGGCCCTCTTATTCCCAATTTGATTTGAGCCCTAACCCTTGAATTATTTCAGAGAATATAATTGCTATGGAGTATTGCTATGCAAACACAAATCCTTGAAATACAGAGAAACCAATAGTTAGTGGAGGCTCTCCAAACAAAAGAAAAGTGTGGAGTCCCCCCAGTAGTACCACCACTTACAATTACAGAAACAAAGCTGGAAATAAATGAAGTAAGTTGCTGGAATTAGAACTGAGGAGAAAGTTGTATTTAAGTCAGAAAACAACTCTCTAGCCTTCAAAGGATAGAAGGTCTTCCTGTTTTTTTACCAGACGTCTTGTTGCTAACCAACTGCAGAGTCACATCACATGCCTGTATTCATTTGTGTGCCTGAATGGGCTGGATGAGACCCCAGGCTCAAGCTGTGGGATTGGTGGTGGTGACGTTTCTTGAAGACCCTGACAACGGATAAAATGTAGGAGAAATGCACATGTGTTACTTCTACAACCTCAGAACTGAGCGTGGAAATAACAGTGGTCGCTAGTAAACTTATGATTCAGACATTGTTTTTCAAATGAACGCGCCAAACACGAGCTAATTAACATTCACAAGTAGCCTCACCTTCCTGGTTTCTAGGGTTCTTTTATGAAAGATGACTTAGAGATTTTTTTTAAAAAAAATGGACTCAAAACTATCATTGTTAGTTGCTTTTTTCGTGTAGGTTAACGTTCTATTCCTGAGAGATTGTATTTTATTGAAGCTAAAGGACATTTTACCAGAAAATTTCTCTCTCTCTCTCTCTCTCTCTGTGAGTGTGAATATATGTGCATACAAACATATGCACATACCCGTCGTATGTACGCTACTGTTTTATTCCATTTTTCTTGTACAAGTTTGTGAGTTGGGTCAGGGGTGGGACAAGTGGATATTGTAGACAATTCAGTGTGTTAAGGGCTATAGGTGTTTCGGGAACTTAATTCTAAGTCAAGAATGCAGAGTTGTGCAAAAACAGTTCCAATGTAGATATCGGAATTGGGGGCGGCTCATGTCAGAGGCTGTTGTGCAAAAGGTAGGGTCAGTTTTACACAAGCCCTGCTGAAATGCACAGGAGTCTCTCAAGAATGACGTCATGCACAACTGTCATTTCAGTGGCACTTGTGGAGAAGATTTTTCTGGTGGATTATACACTTCATTTGGTGTGTCAGACCTTGGAACAGTGGTTGAATGTAATTAGCGTTGCTAACTATTCCAGGGCAAAGCGATGTTTGTACAAATAAAATTTAAAAAAAAAGATTTATGTTTAAAATATACCTAAATAATAGGGGAAAGTTGCATTGAAGAAAGTAGGCTGTTTTCTTGACAGGTTTGAGCCATGATACTAATGTTATTAAAAGACAAAAATTATGCAAAACGTTCAGCCTTTCTTCTATGGAACAAAGGGGCTTACCGAAGGATGACAAGCAAATGATACATAGGCATTCTCATACTTTGTAATAATACACTTAAAAGAAGTATTTAAAAGGGCTAATGAATGAATAAAACATGATACACTCGTGTTTACAGATAAGTTGTGTTGTGTGTGGTAGGTGTTTTCCAGCACATCTACAGAAAGTTTTGCAGCAGGTCATAACTGAACCGTCATTAGATGCAAATGATGAACTGGGAAGCAAGAATTTTCTCTGAGGCTGGTGCCCTTCCCCAAGTTCAGTTAATTACTCATTGTTCTTCTTGCAAAATAATAATAATAATAATAATAATAATAATAATAATAATGATAATAATAAAGGCCAGGCTATATTATTACTTTTCCAAAATCCAAAGATTGTGGAT
The DNA here is from genome assembly GCA_023362775.1 of Charina bottae. NCBI lineage: Eukaryota > Metazoa > Chordata > Lepidosauria > Squamata > Charinaidae > Charina > Charina bottae. Next base: position 22,535,844 of record JALMGJ010000010.1, on the reverse strand, counting down.
GCTTTCATATGGACAACACATCGTGCTTTCACTTAAAATTCTTCTGCAACTATTCCATCGTTCCTAACTTAGTTTTATATTTTAAGTTCCGATCAAGGAAAAAAGCAGGAAAGAGTGGGAAAACATGAGTAGAATGCAAGATGACAAATGCAAGATGATGTGTCTGGACCTCCCCATAACATTCTGGAAAGGTGGTGGAGCTATTGTGCCGCAATAGCTCTGGCAACACTCTGTGCCAATTCTTCGAACTCAACATCCATTCCTCTCAACTCAGCGTTTCTCAACCTTGGCAACTTGAAGATGTGTGGACTTCAATTCCCCGAATTCCCAAGGTGCTGAGGTTGAGAAACCCTGCTCTAAGTCAACGTGCAATCTCATTCTCCGATTAAATCATGGCCTTGGCACAGGACCCACACAGTGTGTGAATCGCGTGTGTGTCTTATTTCCTGGGAAGCGTGTGCAGCTGGAGCACTTCTGTGCTGCTGATTTGCCCTCGGTTTCCCTTCGAAAATAACAATCCCATGTTATCCCCCTCATAGGTTGCAAGAGACTTTGTGAGCCCATCTATCACTTGTAAACATAGAAGACGGGGGGGGGGGGGAATCAAATTCTGCAGGGAAAATACTGTGCAGGTCAATCTCCCCCTCTAAAAAATCTGATGTTAAATATAATATGAAGGATATAGTCCACAAAATGTTGAAAAGCACCACAGGCTGATTAGGTGTAATGGGTATATTCCCGAGTTTCTTATAGTATGTCTAAGAAGGTAGAGAAATTTCCCTGAAAGTTTGGGAACAATGCAGAGTGAGACGTTGCACATGAGGCCCGCTTCATAAGAGTTTCCATTTTTCCTTATCGTTCCTGTTGAAAGCAGGTAGCAACATACCAACATACCTTTAGGGCAAATTCTATACCTTGCATGTGTAGAAATGTATGTACAAATGCACACAGATACCAAACTTTCAACAAGGGCCAGCCTACAGGTAGTCCTCACTTAACGCCCACAATTGGGACTGGAATTTCGGTTGCTAAGCGAAGCGGTCATTAAGCGAATCCAACTCGATTTCACAACCTTTGTTGCAGTGGCCATTAAGCGAATGACCATGGGCGCTAAGTGAGCCATGTGGTCGTTAAGCAAGTCACACAGTTCCCCATTGGTTTTGCTTGCCAGAAGCTGGCCGGGAAGGTCAAAAATGGCGATCATGTGACCACGGGAGGCTGCGATGCTCATCAATGCGAACCGGTTGCCAAGCGCCCAAATCGTGATCACGTGACTGCGGGGACACGACGGTCATAAGTGTGAGAACCAGTCATAAGTTGTTGTTTTTCAACACCGTTGTAAGTCTGAACTGTCACTAAATGAATGGTTGTTAAGTGAGGACTACCTGTATATAAATTGAAATAAATCTAAACCCACTCTAAAAAGAATAAATATCATATTGTTTGGAATGTAAGATCCAAATTGGGAGAAATGTCTTCATAACAATAGCAGTAGAATATACCTTTTTTTAAAAAAAAATAGTCTTAACTCCTTTCTGCTTTCTTTTTGTCACAATATTATTTCTCCATTTTGCTGACCAACCATTGGATGAGAATAACAACAACCTGTGACACTTACTAAAAGGAAAATCAAATACCCCTCTGATGCTACAATTGTGCTGGGTACCAAATTTATGGAAATAAATAATTTCAGACAGGAATCTTGCTTTGGTTAATAGTAATAGATTTCATGCTTCTGCCTGTCATCCCTGACCCCCAATGTACAAATGGATTCATCAGTTCTGTTGATCTCAGAGAGTCTATTGCGAGGGTATCAAGAAATAATTTAATTATAGTGGTGGAGTGGAGATATTCTCCATTCTAAGGGAAAATGCTTGATCTTGGGGTAAAGAACCAGCAATGAAAAATTATAGCTGTCCTTCATTCTGAATGGCCTTTCAGCAATGATGTTTTTGAATCTTTTACAACGTACAACCATCTTGATTTGAAGGTCCGGCAAAATTTACGGAGTTCTTGCCGAATAGAGCACGGCCTGGAATTCAAATTACTTCAATCAGTTGTTTGCACACTTGCTTTTCCTGTATACATGATGGTTCTTTTTTAAAACAAAGGAATAATAATAATAATAATAATAATAATAATAATAATAATAATAATATACTGTTTTTTTAACAAGAATCCCTTAAAGGAAGGTGTTTGTAAGTGTTTTGTTTGTAGACATAAAAGGCTGTATCGTGTTGGAATTTTACAAGCCAAGTTTAAATTATAATATAGAAATTATTTTTATATTATTTTCAAAATATGCTATGAAGCAATATTTTGCGCCTTTATTATTATAGAGTTGTTGTCAATTTAGTAAGTTGATGTGGGAACTGTGGTAGTAATAACCTTGTGAAGAAAGTTTTGTAAGTGTTATGAAACAACCTGGATGCGTTTTGTCTGTTTGCCTACTGAAGGTTGCAATACAGAATGATTTTTATTGAAAAGCTTTACCTGGTGGTTTATATCCTTCTTTCCCTCTTAGAAACCTTGTTCTATAAAAAGTCTGTGTCACTAAAATCTACGAGCAATTCCAAACACGGCTTGGCATGAGACGACAAATGAAAATGCAACCCCTTCATCGGGAGAATTCTCCGTGAAATCTGTCTCTACCAATTTCATGTCAAAAAATGCACCCCTGCTTTTTTGGGGGGTAAATGATCTTTGTGGGGGGGAGAGAGAGAGGTTGAAAGTTTGTATATGAGTTTCTTTTATGAAACAAAACAACGTTTTGCGTTTTCGAAGCATTCTACAAAGCTATTTCTCAACTAAGTTTCACTAGTAAAAAATGTGTACTACAGAAATAATATCACGGTGCTTCCAAATCCACCATCATTCCAGTCTTAGGAGCAGTTCACAAGTTCATGCTGTCTACATAATTTTTGCAATAAATTGCATGTGAAAGAAGGGTTTCCGAAAGGTTTTCATGAGGATTCACCCAAAGAGATAATCGACCCCTTAAAATACAGCTTTGCATGCAAATTTCATCACTTGATCCCTGAAAAGAATATTCCTCTTATATTTTTTACTGCAAAGGAAAAGCAATCTAGGACTTCATTCTTTGCATGCAATTTAAAAATGGGCTTCTCTTATTTTTGACAGTTGCATTATTGTCTGGAGATGTTTAAACAGAAGCTGGATGCCCATGTCCTGAGGATGATCTTCCAGATCCCTTCCAAGCCATCCATTTTATCGTTCTGTGATCCTACGCAGAAAGCAAATTACTGCCATTAAAATCCTAAGAAATAACACTGCATGTGTATATTATATTCAAGATTAACACGGTCATAAATCTAAGTTGTAATATTTGAATGGTGATCTTTCAATCAAGTACTTTTGGAAACTACCAGTCAAAACAAAGAATTTTCTCAAGATCCCATAGGACAGAAGTATGCTGAAACTTCCAACAGTGTGATTTTAAATTTGACTCCAAATTTGAATAGGGTCATCTAATTTTATTTTAGCACTTCCTTTTGCTGCTTCAGGAATCCAGCCGATGGCGTTATTTTTCCCCAGGTCCTTCATGAATGTAAAAAAAAAATGGCATTGGTGTGGGCTTCATTTTATCTATTAAACCTTTTGTTAGTTGCTTTTCTGAGGTGGTAAGATCCAAATATGTAGCAGATACATTGACTGGTGTGGATATTCCTAGTTCATTCCCTCTGAGTTTTGTAGTAGGGTATTATTCCCACCCACATCAAAGCTGTAGGTGGGGGCTAGGATGCTTCCCTGCAAATTTCTTTAAGCTGCTCATCATCCTTTTAATTATATATTGCTGCTCAGTCCTCTTAATTGTGCATTGTTTAAAGAAAGCTTGATTTGGAAGCTACGGATCCTTGATGGTTGCCCGCGTGGCTGGAAGCTTCAATGAAAGGAACTCATGATTCTTTTGTATCTATGGCAACCCAGAGTTTTGGTGAAGGCGGGGCTCTTGATATCTAAACCAGTGGCTCCTCGGGCAAGATGCATCCTAGAGTAGATGAGTAAAAGAAAATCTAATTTCCTCTGTCTAGTGATTTGGAAGTCTTATTCTTCATTACGAGGCCCTAAGGCAATTACATACGAGGAGCCGTAGAAGTAGCATCTGTCCAATCCCATGAAAACACCTGCTACGTGGACATTTCTGAAACCAGAGCAAAGCCCTTTTCCCCCTTTGCATCACTGCAGCTCAGTCGAGTTTGTGAGTCGGCCTTTTCCTGTTGGTGGGAACGCTCCCCCCCCTCAAAAAACTCCTGCATCCTGTTCCTAATGCCCACCTATAGACAATTAACTAACTTGTTAAAAGGTCTGTTGCTTGGATTGTTGCCCAATGCTTCATTTCCATGGCAGACAGCCACGTCTGTACAATCTATACCAGGGGTGGGCAACGTCCAGCCCGCAGGCCGTATAAGGCCCGTGGGGCTCCCGCCCGCAAACCCCACCCCTTCCACGCGATTGGCTCCCGCCTGCAAACCCCGCCCCCCAGTGCTTGTGATTGGCTCCCGTCCGCAAACTCCGGCCCCTGGTCCGTGGAAATCCCAGCAACCCCACCCCCCACCCCCCTGGTTATAAATATCCAAATGGCCCTTGGCAGAAAAAAGGTTCCCCACCCCTGATCTATACAGACAGAAATCTCCCCTCCCCTCTGATTACAGCAGATGGCCCCACCTACCTCAGTAGGATGAGATCTGATTAGTCCTTGCATGGGAGGCCATTAGAAATTCCCCGGGGCTGTGGGCTAGACTGGGAAATCAAATCAAGATCTCAGAAAAAGGCAATGGAAACAAATTCCATATTAGGACCCAGGAACTTAGATGCATGTGCATGAAGTTACTAGGAGCCACAGTTGACTCAAGGAAAACTTTGGGATTAATTTAATGACTGAAGCATAAGAATACTTGATCATCTTATTGAGTTCATAAGATGACCCAACCCTGCTTAGCTTCTGAGTTCAGACAAAATACCGCCATCTCCTGAGGCTTTCGTGGTGTAGAAGGTGGCCTCCAGAAAACTGATCTCAAGGAGAGACCTCATTTCTCAGTTATTTCCTTTACATTGCATGGAACATCTTCAGTCTGTTGAACATAGCATGTCTGATGGAAGAGTGGCAGAACTGCTTCCCCAAAGAAGCTGCGATCATTGGGGTGGAGGTGGGGTTCCAAGATAATACTCCTCTAGCTTTCCCCATATGTAAAAACTATAATTATTTCTGATGGACTAGAAGATAGTAAAGTAAAGGTAAAGGTTTCCCCTGCACAGTCGTGCCCGACTCTAGGGGCCGGTGCTCATCTCCGTTTGTTAGCCGAAGAGCCAGCGCTGTCCGAAGACGCTTCCGCGGTCATGTGGCCGGCATGACACGCGCGGAATGCTGTTACCTACCCACCAAAGTGGTACCTATTTATCTACTTGCATTTGCATGCTTTCAAATTGCTAGGTTGGCAAGAGCTGGGTCGAGTGCGGGAGCTCACTCCGTCACACGGGGCTAAGGTCTCGAACCTCCAAACTTGCGATCTTCCGATCGACAAGACTGGCGTCTTAACCGCCGAGCCATCGTGCCCCTTGCGGACTAGAAGATACGGAACTCCAAAATAACCTTGCAGCTGCCCCAAGGCTACTGTATACTGACTCTGTAGTGCAGAGCTTTCCAAACTGTGTGTCGGGACAGGTTAGTGTGTCGGCTGTAGTGTCTGGGTGTGTCGCGGCTGCTGCTGCCTCCAAGCCCTGCCAGGATTCCACGCAGGTCCTAGTGCCTGCCTTGTGCCCTGCTGCCTCCAAACCTGCCCTGCCAGGATTCCGCGCATGTCCTAGTGCCTGTCTTGTGTCCTGCTGTAAGAATGTGTCGCAAAATGATGCATGTCTAAAAAGTGTGTCACCAACATGAAAAGTTTGGAAAGCTCTGCTGTAGTGAATCAAAGAAGCCTCAACCCACACACTACCTAGACACTAGTTACTCCATTCCCAATATCCTTGGGCCTTCTCTAGAGCACCCTTCAACCCTTTCCCTCTGCAGCCAAGAATGACAGATGTAATCAGACGCGCTTTTCGCACAGACAGTGCCCTGGGCCTCCAATGAAATTAAAACCTTAGAACAGAGCTTTCCAAACTGTGTGTCGCGACACAAAAGTGTGTCGCCACACACAGTCTGGTGTGTCGCCCCACAACCCAGAAGCACTGATCATCATCAGCGCTTCCGGGTTTTCCTGCGGCGACACACCAACGGTGGTGCGCAAAAGCCCGAAAGCAGCAGCAGCGCTTCCGGGTTTTTGCGCGCTGCCGCAACGGCGGCACTTCCGGGTTTTCCCGCGGCGACACACCAACGGCGGTTAGTGTGTCGCCGCGGGAAAACTTTGGAAAGCCCTGCCTTAGAACATGTCTTCTTGAGGTCTACATGTTACAAAGAATTTTGCTGCCCCCAACTGATCCACCCCTAACAGAGTGCCTGGCTGCTCTGATCAATGGTCTTGAGAGTTTTTCTTAAAAGATAAGCACCCTGAAATCACCCATACAATAGCTAAATTCTGCACTCAGGGCATAAGGCTTCACTGTGTTCAGGCCCAGCCACACAAGTAGGTGATTTACTTAATTATTGAGATCTTATTGTCTTCTCAAATTGTATTTGGTTGCTTTAATTTTTATGGTCTGGTCTTGGAGTGTAATAAGATGTTTGTTCCTTCTCTTATGGTGAAAAAACAAAGCACCACAATTGTGATGGGGCCAGGAAAGGTCTGTTTCAACTCTCTCTTGCCCTTCCTTAATTAGTCATGGACCTCTGATGCTTTGCGAATGCGGGGACTAAAGATCTCAGAACTTAAGATATTTGAAAGGATCTTAAGTGGCAAAGATCTAAGATCCATCTCTGCCTAAGGCTCTTGATAGCTGTTGCCAGTCAGAGTGGACCGTGCTAAAGTAGCTGGACCAGTGGTTTGATCCAACTTTCTATGCTCATGGAGGAGGAGGAGGAGGAGGAGGAGGAGGAGGAGGAGGAGGAGGAAGAGGAGGCATCAGAAACTTAGCATGGTCCTTCACAGTACCGGCTCTTGGCTTGTGAAAGAGGGAAGTAGGATGCCTTCAATGTGCCGCTGCTTCCGTTCCCACAGCATTTCACCAGCTCAGAGCTGGGCAGAGAAATAGATGATTTCCCAATTCTGCCCACATGCTTAATATTAAAAAGGATGCTGGAGATGTGGTTGGGGGTGACGCTCAATGTTCGTTAAATCTACCCCTAGGGAAACTTGTCTCGGTCCCACGGCCAGCCTCTGCGATCCATGTACCTTCTGTGTTGCTCCCCATCCAGGGATGGAAGATGATATTAAAATGTTTCATCTGAGTAAATAAAAGACCGGGCTGTTGAGCAAGAGACTTACTGAAAAGCTGTGATGCAACGGGGTAATTTTAGACTGCGTTTAAATGGTCTTGCTTCATCTTCTTTGCAATGTGGTCAGCTGCCACGACTACCTTTTGGAAGCGTTCCCGTCCTTCTGCAGAGAGGTCCATTCATCTGCCCCTGGAAGGCCCATCCTGGTGGCCCCACGGAGGAAGCAGCGTCTCTTATGACCTAAAGCTGGATTTCTGTTCCATCCTTGTAGAGCAACCCGTCTGAGCCATCCACAGCTCCCTGCTCTGTTCAGGGAGTAGGGAAACCACTTTCCTCAAAGAGAGGCAGATACACCCTTCGAAGGGTAATGCGAGAGCTACTGGTTGAATGAGTTAACTGACTGGTGTGTGGAATATTCCCTCCAGGGCTTCTGGGCTAAGCTGTTATTAAAATGGTGCCAGAAGACTTTCCCATTCACTGCAGTTAAAGGCACCACGAATTAGCATTAAGCTGACGATCAAATGACTCGCTCAGATTGCTGAGGGCAGGCAAGCCTTCCTCTATAGAGAGCTCCCTTGTTTTGCAGTGGGTTCCCTTCATTTAAAGACAATATATTTGTAGGGAAAAGGCGGAGCGTGGTCAGCGTGGATATTTCTCTTTTGAACTCTTTTGGGTTTGCCTTGATGTGGGCCAGGGATGTGCTGATCTGAGTTTTTTCAGTTGCTATAAACCAGTCTGATTGCTAAGAGGTGTCTCGGGCTGTGCTGAGTTGTGTTCACTCAGGGTCCATCATGCAGTGGATGAACCTGGAGCTTTGAACTGGTAATACTTACTCAGAACACTTATGGAGAGCAAACAAGGACGGAGACAGAGAAATGATTCCATATTCCCTGTCGGCTGCTGCATTTGCATTTCCAAATCTCCCTTTTTACTGTGTATTTTTCACAGGAGAAAAACAGGGGGGTAGGTAGGCCTATCCAGCTGCAAAAATGTAGACTAATAGGGAATACCAATATTTTGCCTCCGTGGGGCCCAGGGTAACTAAGCACTGGGATAAGGTGGTGAAAGATAAGCCTTCTGTGTTGTGGCCTTCATTCAGATCTCTCTCTCTCTCTCTCTCTCTCTTTCTCTCTCACTCACACACACACACACACACACACATACAAAACAGGCTGCTTGGAGGATTAAGAAATCACAACTCCATTGTTGCCTGTGATTTAACTGTAGGAGAAAATCCATAGGTAGGCTAGGTAGTTGCAATTCCTGTGTCTGCGGCAAAAAGATTCTGATGGAGTCCCCAGGTCAAAATGTGGCTTGCCGCTGCATTATGTGCTCAGATCCAATATCCGAGCATCTCTGTTTGAGGCAAGCAGATGGCCTGACTCATTTGCCCCATGCGGGAAGCTCTACCTGTGCTAGAATGCCAGCAGTTCTTGCGATCAGGAACTGTCTTAACGGCCCAGAAGTCCCGAGAGGCAAGAACTTTATTTAAACGGGACTTAAGGGGGAGAGAAGAAATTACCACCTGGAGTCCCTGATGCATCAGAACGAGGAAGACGTTATCTCTCTCCCCTTGCAGCCTGAAGTGTGCACAAGCCCCATTTTTGGCAGCAGCACATGTTCTCCAGCCTGGCATGGTCCTTCTCGCTGGCATACAGACAGACTAGTTCATCATTTTGCTGCCCAACTAACTTTTTTCCAGCCCCACATCCCAATTTATCAACAGCTATATTCAATTTATTTCCACAGTTGGCTGACTTACTAAATTAGAGGACTGTTGGATTCCCTATGAGAAGGCTTTTCAAATTCCATTTCTAAGCCTTGGTTATGACATAGCAAGTGGGTGTGTCCCATTTGTCTCAAAGTACACAGATGACTCAGTGAGGTTTCCTGGGGAGTTGGGAAACTTCCCCCAGACAGTAGCTTCCTTGACTCATCCTCATCCAAAGCATGTGCCAAAGTCAAGGCTTACATAAAGAGTTAGAAAGAAGGAGAAGGAAACTTTACAGATTGGAATTAACCCATACATTGGATCCAAGTTGGTTGGGGTTGAATTTATTTTCTCAATTCTGCATGTAACCTTTGAGATCCATAGAGAAGCAGTGACAATGCCCTTCTTTTTGTAACTGAGGACCTGTATGGGTGGCTGTGAGCTGAGATCCTTGATCAGAAGTTGCAACAAGAGGCCCCTTAAGCTTCCAGAAGTGCCTTCTTCGTCTTAGGAAAGAAAAGGAAACCCAGTTTCTCCTCTGGATATGAGAGAGCATATGAAACCCCATATGTACAAAACAGTAGAATAATTGAGTGACTCATTTTGGGGGTGAGGGTGGGATGGCAGACAGAGAGTGGGGGTGTAGATACACCTTGAATACTCTAATTGAAGGAACTGTAAGTTACATGTTCACAATCTCATGGGGCATGCAATCATTTAGCAAGTTACATTGGTGATGAGTGCACTGTTGGAAGACCTGAAAGACCAGGTTAGGGTGAGATCACCATGGAGAAAATCTATCTACTCTATGGTCGCTAAGAGTCACCAACGACTTGATGGCACACAACTTTTTAAAAAATGTAATAAGAGATGGACTTGTAGAAGTCTTCCAACGACTGAAGAATCTAATAAGGCATAGTCAGTTATTGGCATGGAATGGGTATGACCTAATTGAACCAAAGGCTAAAAGACTGGTGGAAAATGAAAACTAAACTCTTTCTCTCTTCCCCCATTCCCACCCTCTCAAAATCCAGCTAAAAATCCCCCTTTGGATAACTTAGCTTTATGGAGGAGGCACAAAGACATTGAGAAATAGCTTGGGATGTTTTTCAAGCATGTCCCATCAACATGGAAAAAAAACCCAGGTATTGATCAAATGCTGCTGCTCTCTGTGACGTCTGAATGCCTGGGAAGCTGGTCCTGGTATACTGAAATCCAGCCACTTGGCCATGCTTCTGGAAAAGATTTCTGCATAAACTTCTGTCCCAATTCCTCCCCCCTGAGAAAAATATTGAGTTTTGATAAATTTCTTGAGGAAGTCTACAATGTACAGCTTCCAAGGCTTCATTTGTTGCCTGTATTATAGTTTGGCCAATCCCTCGCCCAAACTAGGTTGTCTTCTCAATCTCGTTGGCAGATTCTCTAAACCATTCGTGCATTTTGAAATTTGTACAGAATTTTTCACCAGCATAGTAAGCAAGAAAAACACAGCTCTTATCACAAGGAGTTCCCAACCTAAATGTCAAGGGTGGGCCGGTGTAGGGAGAAAGTCTATTTAACCGAGAAAGGAATATCAATAAATGCAGACAGTGGTGAGGGTTTTAGAGAATCGCTGGAAATCCATCTTCAAAAGCGAAGAGGCTTCCTACTTCCAGCTCAGCAGATGGCGATGTTAGTCTCAATACACAGATGGACAGTGCTGGGAAATCAGCCCAGTATGTCCTTTTACAACGTAAGTTTGCTGCTGTTTTTAAAATATATTTGGACAAGAAATAATCTTGGGTAGCTCCTCTGGCTAACTTAGGCTGATGTGACTCCGTCTTCTAGCGTGGACCTTAATCACATGAATCCAGGGCGATTCTGTTCAACAGGTTTTCTATCCTTCACGTAAAGCCGTCTCTGCATTTTTAACACACTGATTTATAGCACTTTACCGTTCTTCCAGAACAGCCTGAGATTCTTTTGTTTTTGGAGCTCCTCTATTCGTCTTGAGCAGGGGTGGCCAACGTCAGGCCCGCGGGCCATATGAGGCCTGCAGGTCTCCTGCCTAAGGCCTGCGGGGCTCCCGCCCGCAAACCCCGCTCCTTCCACGCGATTGGCTCCCGCCTGCAAACCCTGCCCCCCAGTGCTTGTGATTGGCTCCCGCCCGCAAACTCTGGCCCCCGGTCCGCGGAAATCCCAGAAACCCTGCCCCCCACCCCCCCCGGTCCCTGGTTATAAATATCCAAATGGCCCTTGGCAGAAAAAAGGTTCCCCACCCCTGGTCTTGAGGATCTTCTCTCAAGCAATAACCCATTCTGAGCTGCTAATCATTGTTAGTCTATTTTTTTCATGTATTGCTTTTTTGGCTATGGCTTCTCTAGCTTTTTGACCTGAAGAAACCCAGAAATTATTCTGTCTCCTCTATTGCTAATCATGGGCTCCATGGAAGTCCCTCCTTTGGAAGTCCCTCCAGCTCAGAATGGGTTATTGTTTGAGAGAAGATCCTGAAGATGAATAGAAGAGCTCCAAAAACGAAATAATCTCAGGCTGTTCTGGAGGAATGGTAAGGTAAAGGTAAAGGTTCCCCCCGCACATTTGTGCAGTCCTGTCCGACTCTAGGGGCCGGTGCTCATCTCCGTTTGTTAGCCGAAGAGCCAGCGTTGTCCGAAGACGCTTCCGCGGTCATGTGGCCGGCATGACGCGCACGGAACGCTGTTCCCTTCCCACCGAAGTGGTACCTATTCATCTACTAGCATTTGCATGCTTTCGAATTGCTAGGTTGGCAAGAGCTGGAGCTAGTGCGGGAGCTCACTCCGTCACGCGGGGCTGGGGATTCGAACCTCTGAACTGACAAGCCTGGCGTCTTACCCGCTGAGCCACCACGCCCCTCCTGGGGAGGAGCTAGCTTAGTCCTAAACAGCTTTGAGATATTGGGGAGGGTTGGTGCTAAAACTATCCCTTTGACCTTTACAACTGACTGGAGTTAACTGTTCTCATGCCACGTGAAACCCCTGTCATGGCCAACAGGAACATTCAGTTGCATTCCCTTGGCCAAGGTCTCCAGCCCTCCTCTCTCTCAGAACCCTGCCTTGAATGGGAAGCCATGTTCCATCTTCACAGACCTTCTGCAGATCTTCTCTTTGCAAGGGCAGAAACTGAGCCATAGAGAACACGAATATATTTATGGAAAGGATGCATGATTCTGAGCATGGCATTCCAGTGGCTGTGGTTGTTTTCCTGAAGAATTTGTTCTTTTTGATGCCCCCAAACAAAACAAACCTTGGAGGATTTTGTCCTGGCAAAACAGGATTCCAGAATGATCTTTCCTTTGCGGCTCCTGCCTCTTTTCAGGTTATTTAACACCTGTAATTTTGAAGCGAGATGCTGTGAGTTCCTGAAGGAACACGTATATCCTCTTGAAAATCACTATGATTTCTGGGGCCAAAAAGGGAAAGTTGTGTTTGAAAATTATATAAATACATTGAGAATTTACTGGGGAAAAAGAAAAGGGTATGTTATGTGCTTTCTGGAGAAGGGAAGGGAAATTCCACAGCGCACCAACTTCACTATGATTAAACTGAGAATGGCGATGTTTCGTTTAAAAACAAACATAAGCCTGGTTTTTCTTTTAACAGGAGGCTGGCTGAATGTAAAGGCTGAGACAGATGTGCCAAACAAAGCCTCCTTCTTCCTGCCCTGCCAGTTTCCCCTTTGTATTTTCCATGTTAGGAGGGAGGGAGGAAGACCAGACCTTTTCAACGAAAGGCTTTCTCTCTGAAACTAAGCTCTTGAAAAAAAGAGGAGACTTCAAACCTTTGGCCCAACTAAAAGTGTCAAACATCTGTCCATTGTTCTCTCCCCTCACCCTTCACTGCATATTTCTCCCCTACCCCCAGCCATCACTTTCTCTCCCTCCCCTAAAACAAAGAATCCTAATCAAAGAGAAATGGTGGCAGGCTGCATCTTCACACAAGGACCAGAGACAAGACTGGTTGATACCAACGTGATCTTCTACAACTCCTGTCCACAGTTAGATGGCAACGCCTAATTGACCTTGGCTGATTCCCCCAAATTAAGCAGGGTTGGACCTGGTTAGTTGTAGACTAGACTGGAAAGTAAAACAAGAAAACCATTTCCATCTTGCTGCCTAGAATCAACATGGGGGGGACCATGGAAACCCCGGAAGCTCAACTTGACTCATAGGTGTCTTCACTTTATGCAGCCCTTGGAAGGGCTCGTAGCCAAGTTTGCAGGAAGGAATCCTCCTAGGTCAAATAAAGAGAGGAATCGGGCTATGTGAAGAAGGCATTGTTAGTTCACTGGGGTTGACTATCTTGAGCTGGTTGAAGGCTAGGGTCTTTTTAGGTAGAAAAAGGCCCTAACCACTGACTCTCCCATAAATAAACTGGCAAAAGAGAAGGTGGGGGAAAGATGCGCTCAAACAACCAAGAAGTAGATTTTGTATAGTCGAAGGCTTTCACGGCCGGAATCCAATGGTTGTTGTGGGTTTTCCGGGCTGTGTGGCCGTGTTCTGGCAGTTTTTGTTTTGAACGTTTCGCCAGTCGCTGTGGCTGGCATCTTCAGAGGACAGGAGCACAGCTAGAAGATTCTCTCTGTGCCCAGGTGGAGGGTGTGTGTTCCTGCTGGTGTTTATAGCTGCTGAGAGGTCATTTACAAGAGATTGGGAGAGGGTAAATGACCTCTCAGCAGCTATAAACACCAGCAGGAACACACACCCTCCACCTGGGCACAGAGAGAATCTTCTAGCTGTGCTCCTGTCCTCTGAAGATGCCAGCCACAGCGACTGGCGAAACGTTCGGAACAAAAAAACTGCCAGAACACGGCCACACAGCCCGGAAAACCCACAACAACCAAGAAGTAGATTTTGGTTGGAAAATCTGGGAAAATGTCCAGACAGTAGGAACTGCTCCACAGGGAAAGAGACGACCTCGGGAGGTGATGGACTCCCCTTCATGGAGGTGTTTAAGCGGCGGTTGGATGGCCATCTGTCAGTAGTGGTGGATTCTTGCACTGGGCAGGGGTTGGACGAAATGATCTCCAGGGTCTCTTCTCTTCTCTTCACATTCTGTGATTTCATGTAGGCGGTCCAATTCCTTCCATCCCAAAAGACAAGGTGAAGTGATGAGTCTCACTGGATACGTTCGCATACAACGGCTGGCCAAGTCCGCCACGCCCCACCGTAAACACTAAGCTCTAACTCCCGACAAGGCAGGCCCCAATGCCCCAAAGAAAAAGACCATTTTGGATACCCTCCCAGCTGCTACAAAGGAGGCTGGGGGGATCTGGTTCCTGTTTTCCCCCTCCCCCTCCCCCTCCCAAACCAAACAAGAAAGAAAAAGCATTTGTGGTGGTGTGCTTGAATGTCCACCCCCCTCCTCTCCCACTCAGGGAGCATAATGTGAGGACCACGCCAAAGAAGGACCACCCTGAGTCTCCATGCCTTTCATCTCTGATACAAGCAGGACACACAGCTGCCCTTCTCAAAGGAGGAGGACATGCTAAATATGGATAGAGGAGGTGAATCAAAAGGACCGGGAGGGGTTAGTTAAGTCCTAAGCAGCTTTGAGATATTGGGGAGGGGTGGTGTTAAAACTATCCCTTTGACCTTTACAACTGACTGGAGTTAACTGTTCTCATGCCACGTGAAACCCCTGTCATGGCCAACAGGAACATTCAGTTGCATTCCCTTGGCCAAGGTCTCCAGCCCTCCTCTCTCTCAGAACCCTGCCTTGAATGGGAAGCCATGTTCCATCTTCACAGACCTTCTGCAGATCTTCTCTTTGCAAGGGCAGAAACTGAGCCATAGAGAACACGAATATATTTATGGAAAGGATGCATGATTCTGAGCATGGCATTCCAGTGGCTGCGGTTGTTTTCCTGAAGAATTTGCTCTGGTTGATGCCCCCAAACGAAACGAACCCTGCATCCTTCTGTACAAAATCTAAGGGAACGCTGAATCCATGTTGTTGTTTTATTTCAACAAGAAACCAAGTAACTGCCAATGTAGCTTTTGAAAAAGAGTGGGAAACGGTTGGGAAGGTCAGGACGAACTGATCCTTCGTGTTCCTAGGATGAGAGTCCAGCTATGGGGAAAGTCACAGAAATAGAATGAGAAAAATGTGAGTCAAGATACTTTAGTCTGCCTCGTTCTTGTTTCTGTTCCACTTGGAGTCTTTTGGTATGTAAAGAGCATTTTTCTGTAAAATGTGTCTGCTGCGAGAGGGAAAGAG
Organism: Charina bottae; assembly: GCA_023362775.1. Taxonomy (NCBI): domain Eukaryota; kingdom Metazoa; phylum Chordata; class Lepidosauria; order Squamata; family Charinaidae; genus Charina; species Charina bottae. The sequence goes on along the minus strand of JALMGJ010000010.1, from coordinate 22,520,567 downwards.
AGGAAGGGGAGGAGTTTCTGAGCTCTGGTTGCTATTGTTCTGTTTTGTTCCGTGTCTCTGCAATTATGTCTCCAGGATCACACAGGGATGACTCATTTGGTGTGTTACCCACAACACAAAGCCTGGGAAAGCATAAGGGTTTACCACTTAAAGACACACGCACCCATTTACCAAGGAACAGAGGGGGACAGCTTAGGTCAAGATTTAAAGCATTCTTGGAGTCAAGCAAGATAGGTTCTGAGCCAGACCTCAGATCTTCTGCCCTCCCAAAGGCCAGCTTTGTTGCCAAAGAGAAAATCCAGACCCACCCAAACGTTGCCCCTTGAAACTTCTCAGTGCAGTCAGCCTAGCTGTGGCAGCAGCAGCAGCAAGTGAATAATTAAGCTCGGCGTGAACACATCTTCAGGTGGTCCTAAAGATGTCCCACAGGGAGTTTCTGTTGCCCTGGCAAAGGGCTCTTCGTGAGAGTGATTGAGTTGGAAAACATATGTTGTTAAAGGATCTGTCTGGATCAGGGTTTCTCAACCAGGGTTCCGCGGCACCCTCGGGTTCCGCGAGAGGTCCCTAGGGGTTCCCTGGGAGATCACGATTTATTTTAAAAATTATTTCAAATTCGGGCAACTTCACATTAAAGAGGTAAGTTTCATTCTTTATTTTGAGTTTAAGAACACTGTTAATGCATCTAGACAGGCCTGCCCATGAAACGAATACAGTCGGTTTTTTCAGTACCGTCGTAAGTCCGAACCGTCACTACACGAATGGTTGTTAAGTGAGGACTACCTATATAATAATTTGGTAACTTCTGGCCTATCTTTGAGCCTGAATGTGCAGGGGTTCCCCTTGGCCTGAAAAATATTTCCAGAGTTCCTCCAGGGTCCAAAGGTGGAGAAAGGCTGGTCTGGATGGACAGTGGTCAAAAGCTGTTCCAAGTTGCTACTCCGTTTAGTTCAAGAAGCCATGGCCAGCTCTTGTCCTGTTGTGGGTTGAGCAACAGGTTATATTTTGAGACCGGAGAGAGGAGATCACATCAAAGCACATCTCTGGCCTTCTTACAGCCCCAGATTCCATCCCTCATCATAAGGATCCATAAGTATTTCTCTCCTTCCTCCCCCCTCCTGCCTCTAAGGAGCCTTTCTTTTTGCCAAGTGGAAAGAAAACACGAGAATGCAAGAAAACAGCTCTTTTAAGCTCCTCCTTCCTCGATCTGGTTCAGCGGGTCCATTTTTGTGTCCACCTGCTGCTAAAAGAGCCAATATGCTTAGAGATGTTTTCATGTTTTACTGTAGATGTACAGTAATTAAATTATTCAAATTTAGGTAAATAGTTAAGTTTTTATGGATTAAAAGGCAGCTCTGTGTGAACATCTGCTTTCCCATTTAGAGCCCTCTCTGTATGGGAGAAGAATTAAGTGAGCAACTGTCTTTCTCTCTTCAGTGTTAACAGAGTGTTAGTATCCTCTTAGTAGAGTAGGCAGTAGCAGAAAGTCCTAATCCTAGCCAGAAGCAAATGCAGAGCTGTGGTCTGCCCACTTGGTCATATGCCGCTGATTGCTCGAGCACATGTTCTTCCATGTAGCTGCTCCAGCTGTGCAGTTGAGATATCCAGAATTCCTAACAGGTTGCTATGGAAAGCTTCTGGCAGCCATTTTTATGGGCTCAAAATCCCAGCCTTCCGTGTGGTCGGATGACGTTTACCACACAGGAGCAGACAGCAGACATGCTGCTAAATCGTAATGTGTATCTATCCTTACTAGGAATGATGGAGTGAACAAACTGCTTTCGTTAAGCTACAAGGCATAGTTTCCTGGCTTAATTAGTCCCCACTAGAAATCCTTGAGCTTTTACCAGGACAGAAAGACAGGTCGTGTGTCATACATTAAAAATGATGCCGCAACCCAAAGGCAATTTAGGGACCTTTTGGAGATACTGCCATCAAATGTTTTAAAGAGAAATGCTCAACAAGCTGAAAATGCTTTAAAGGTTAAGTTTACGTCACATGGTAGAAAGCATAGACCCTGTAATATGCAAAAAGTGCAAGTCTGCTTTAGCTTCCATTGATGTTCCTCAGAAGTGCTGATGTTCTCAAAGGCAGGAACGGTGGTGGTGATGCTCGACCCATTTTGGTATATGGGCTCAGTTGCTTCCAAACGAGGCTTGTTGGGGCCATGTCCCAAAGGTCTCCCTTCAGTCTGTCCTTCTCTGCCGAAAATGTTGGAAATGGTGCTTTGGTCAGGGTTGACTCACTCCAAAAGATGGTTCCTAGGGTTGTACAAATGAGGCTAGTGGGGCTCACTCACCAATTTCATAGCATAGACTGGGTGAGAGATGGCTGTTCAGAGGCCAAATTCAGTGGAAGAACTCTTTTTGTGCTGAGTTGTGGAGCAACTCCGGCCCTGCTCCACCCCATACAGAGATTTTTCCATTGTGTTTCAGCCTCCATTTCTCTGCGCCATCTCTCCTTCCTGTGCGGCTGTGTTGCTGGAGCCTTAATTGGTCTCCAGTGATCCCAAAGTCAACATACTCTGGGGTAGTTTCCTTGAAAACCAGCGTTACAGAATGTTCCATTGTCAATGCTGCCCTCATTATCTCCAGAATAGATGGAGGCAGGCCAAGTCTCTATAGAGTTAACGTTGAGCCAAGGGCAAGACAGTCACTCCCATTAAATCACCTGCTAAGAGTACATTCATTCAAATCAGCTCGGTGCTCGGGTGTGGAAGCTTGGCTCTGTTGTTTCAACGCAGTGGCATTTAGGAAAACCCACCCCTATACAACTTCTCGAGAATGAAAATTCTCCGTGGGTTTGTGTTGCTTGATTTATTTGTTTGTCTGTCCAACGTCCAGGCTGCCCAACTCCAAAGTTTCTGGAGAAAGGTTAAAAACGAGAAAAGGGCCAAAAATGTGCAAGGGAGCAGATAAAAAGGCTTCTCTCAGATAACTCCCAACCGAATACCCACAACCACTCAGTCTTGCTCGGGTTGAGCCCGAATCTGTTCCTCCCCATCCAGATCCCTACAGAGAAGAGCTTGACAGCATCGCTTGGTTGACCAGGGTCAAGACATACGGCTGAATCTCTTCCGCATACTGACGATACCTGACCCCAGTCTAACACATGACCTCCCCCAGTGGCCTTGTGTAGATATTAAACCGGAGGGGCAAAAGCATTGAGCTCTGCGGCGTTCTGCAAATCAGGGGCTTCAAACTTGACCTCCCCTCCCCCAACACCCGCTGGAACTAGCTGCGGAGAAAGGAGGAGTTCCACCGTAACACTGTGCCCCCCGATTCCTGTTCCCTGCAGCCAGTCCAGAAGGGTTCCACGATCGAAAGCTGCTGAGAGGTCAAGGAGGACCAGAATGTGGCACTGTCCCTGCCCTGTCGCAGGTCATCGACAAGTGCAATCCATGCAAGCACAGTCGGTCTCAGTAATGTGTCCAGGCCTGAGACCCAACTGAAAAGGGGACGGATGATTTGCCACTTTGATACCCACACTGTAATCCCTAATGTGCGTTCTTACATGTGCTTAGTTGGGTTCACTCTTTGTTTTCACCCAACAGTGCTCTACCTGTCTATTCGAGTTCCTTGGAAAACCGCCACCACCACCACCACCTGCAGGATCAACATACAGCGAAAGGTCGCATCAGAGCGATCACAACCGACATCATTTCAGTATTTCACTCAGGAGAGTTGGGCCTAATTATTACTTAAATTAGAGACCTTCCGAAAACCCCAGGGCTCTAGGTTAGTCTGGGAAGGTTAAAAAGAAAAAATATGTGGGTGAGGCTAGCAAACCCCTTGGCCGTCTACTACACGGTTGTGTTCATGTCGACACCAGGAGCCAAGCTTGATCTGAGGGACTCAACCGGTCAGCTGCTTCAGATTGTGACCCAGATGTTGAAATATGCCAGATAAGTGAAGAACCTTCTTGAAATAAATTCCTTTCAACACCATTTGTGAAGGAGAATTGTGGGATGGATAGTGAAGAGCGAATAACTGTTCAGATCTGTGGTGCAAATATACTCCCAAGACAATGTAGGTGTGAAATGAAATGCCGTTTTCTTTATCATTCATCAATTTTATTTAAAATGCAAACATCACTAATCATGCATATAAGCTGACGTTTGACATTTGTTAGTTTTCTGCCTTCTGTTTGTTGTTGTTGCATAGGAACATTGTCACAATATATAAAACTATGAAATACACCAAAAAAAACATTTTAAAAAAGATTACAGCAGAGCAAATGGGAGTCGAACATATGGCTGTACAACTGCAATACTTCAATGTAGTGATTCATTAAAAAATGAAACCATATAGAGAAGTGATCCATGAAAGCACTGAGGTGACGTTGGAGAAAACGGATGAGGAGAAAGTGATGACAAGATCTGTCATGTTTTGTCCCAACGGGAAGATATGGATGTAAACTTGCGTAATTGCCACATATTTTTCTTCCTGTACTGACACAGAATATATATCTATATATCTATAGCACTCTATATATTGATGCACAGGTAAATTACATGCAGTATATCAGTTACAACTTCGTGAGGAGGAGACCTGGATGTGAACCTTAAGTGCACTTTCCATCCAGAAATCCCTCTCACCTCTATAATTTTGCAGCCAGCCCCCAGGTGAAACCTTTAACAGGCTCCAGCACATCAAAAAAGACTTAAGGAGGATGAAGTGGGGAACATTCCTTGCTCTGGGCTGGGAGATGACCTCTTGAGCAGAAACAGTCCTTCAGGGGTTGGGATCCCATCAGAACATTTTTTAGATCCTCACAGTCTAAGTCTGGGCAATGGTGGAAATTCCAGAAGGTGGGAGAGAAAAAGTCAATAAATACTGAAAAGACACGGCTAATGAGGAGACAAGACCCAACTGTTAATCATCCCAGAATAGTCAACAGCTTGTCGCATCAGTAACCATGTCCTGCTCCATCACGTTGGGTATATCCATGCCAAGGCCACATAATTCTGGAGGGTGCTGAGGCTAGTGTGTTAAGACCCCATGGATGGGCTGGTGGGACAGAGACCTCGTGTGATGGGGCAGGAGATGCGTAGATGAATGAGGTTTTATATTTGGACAACCTTCTCCAATGGAAAGTCTTCCAGAAGTTTTACAGCACAGCTCCCAGAATTTCCAGCCAACATGTTTGGCAGTTTACAGGAGCTGCAGTGCAATTCATCTCAAGACACCAAAATAGGGAAGGCTTTGCTGAAAGGAGGACAAGTCATTATTTTTGGTAGGCACTTCTCTGTGTTACGCATAGTACGAAGTCCAGATCCAAGATGCGGAGGACTGTTTTACATCTCAAAGTTCAGTCATGCTGTGCCCCTGGCTTCTGGCTTACCTAGCAATAATGCAATGAATAGGCTTTCTTCCATATTCTATATTGTCCTGGGATACAGGAGAAGATACAAATTCAGCTCACTTTCTTTCATTTGCCATGCCTGCTAGGTAAGAATTATTACTGCTTCTTCTCTGCCGAGCCTCTCGGTACTCTGAAAGCGTGTGGGGCACTGGGAATGTATCCCATTAAGCTGTGTTTCTCAAACATGGCTGGCTGGGGAATTCTGGGAGCTGAAGTCCACACATCTTAAAGTTGCCAAGTTTGAGAAACACTGCATCAAAGTAAGAAAGGCCATGCAAAAGCAAACAAATCTTGTTATTTCAAAAGATCAGATGCTACTTGATATCACCAGCTAAGTGACGTGGCAAAAGCTTTTTTGTAGGCTGCACCACTTCGCTGGGCAAGTGCAAGCGTTTCTGGAAGAAGGCCCGATGTGGAAACTGCCTTCAGTCCTGTGCCCCCTTGGCAGCCTGAATTAGCACAGTCCAGAGAGAGCTCCGTTATTCTGTGGATAATGGAGACCAAAGTCCGGTGGCCAATTCCACAGCCCTTCCCACCAGATTGCTCCCCTTTTGCAGCGTTCAAATTCTGCACGGGAGGAATCGCACACCAGGAAATCGAGGTGCGGGGGGTTGCGTGCGTCAATGAGCAAGCCACCAGAAGAAGCCAAGCACTATACAGTCGTTATATACAGAGTTTGCTTTCTTTATATTTCTATACATAAAACCTATTTCCAGAAGGATGCACAATGTACATAGTTCTAACTTCCAGATATCCTATTTAACAATGAGTGAACGCCAATTGCCTAAAGCAGCAAAGGGCCTTACTTGCTGGCAACCTGATTCTATAGTTGCTTAATCTACATACAAAGCACTCCAATTGCTTCAGGTAATGAGGTGAAATGCCCTGATGGAAGTAATGGTGAGTTATATGCAGTAAGGAAGGCTCCCCATTCCATTAAATACAAAACCCTTTGAACATAACACACAGACAGTTCCAAATATATAGTGATATACATCTTTTTTTTATGACACCGTGGTAAACAGCTCCTAAATAAAAAGCAAAGAAACTGAGATGGAAAAATGGGGCCATAACAGTCGTTTAAAGGTCTCCAGTCTAGAATTTCTCTAGCTTTTGAATTCCCGTACCCCAGCACACTTCAACAAGGTGAGGTGGTGAACATCTGCAACAGAGAGCAAATCCATCTGCTGATTCTCCAGGTTGACAGGAGATCTAGCAGGGATTCAACTTCCCTGACTGGAAAAGGAAGTTGGGAGACATGCGTGTGAATTCCTTCCAAAGCAGAGTTATGGCTGAGGTCAGAACGATCTTTCGCAGCAGTTGCAGACCAATCAAAATCTTAGCTGCTTGCAACAAGGCAAGCAAAGGGTTATGAGAATGCTAAGATGGGGGTTCTCAGAACAAGCTTTTTTCCCTGCAAACACTAGGATTCATCTGGGCTACAGCACGGTAAACTAGTGATAACTGTATGGACACTTTTTTCTTCTGAGCTATTTTCCCACAGGTGCAGGGACCACTTTTTTTGGGGGGGATCAACCGAACGTTGATCCGGTGGTTGTGACATGAATTGGCCGACCGCCTTGTCGCCCGAGCCTGATGTCATGGGCATCATTATTTTTTAAAAAATAATCTTTTTAAATGACCAAACTCTTGGAAGGTTGCCAAATGCCTCCAGCATCGGCTTTCTTCCCCCAAATTTCACAAAGTTTTAGCCAAACAGCAACAACTCTGGCTGGTTTCGGCTGTTGCGCTTGGTTGGATTCTGACGATCCACCAAGGAATTGGGATGCAGTGATTTATTCAAGGGACTTATCAGAGGGCTGAGAGTAAATGGCTGAGCTCACACAACATCTCTAACCGGCTCAGTCAAATACACAGCAGCTGCCTTCACACAACCGCTACACTTGGTTGGTTTTAACCATAGTTTGTTTTTTCATGGCTTAATGGGTTAGGTAAACCCTGCCTGTTTGTTGAGTTGATGATTCAGTATATTCTGCAAAGCCAGAAAATGGGTTCAGTTAGAATCAAGTTAAACGATTCGTGTGAATTTGCCATTCTATTTCCATCCCTTTTGAATTTTTGGCCAAATCTCATCCATCCATCCTAACTGAACAAACTCCTGGAACAGTTGTGAAACATTGAGGTCAAAGTTTCCAGATTGCTTGTTGGTTCTGGAAAGCTACCCTTCCGAATTGAGCCTCTTAACTTGCCTGTCCTTGTTTCTGCAAAAGTGCCCAGGAGACTTCCCTGATTAGGCTCAGAGATCCCTTCGTTGGGGGATCAGGGGGTGCAGTTGGGAGGGTCCCCACCATCCCCACTGTCAAATGCCGATCTGAGCAGGTGTGTTTGTGGGCTGCAAAGGAAGCCTTGGCAGGATGTGCTCTAAAGCAGACTTTGCCAAAGAAATGTCAAACTGAAAGCCTCTAAAGATCGCACTTTAGAAGTTCTTGCAGGAGAGATCTAAATAACTTCAGAGTTAACAGCTAAATTGAAACAAATGAAGACAGAGAAAATTAAATGAGCAGGAACGAGATGTATCATGCTTTGCTGGCATGAACTCTTCCCCATTAAAAATCTGAAGCAGAATTTTCATCCAATTAGGACACAGTTTACCCTAATAAACATTAATCAAACGGTTGCCAGCAAAGCTAAAACGAGGTTGTGTCGCCAGACAGGAGACAATTATTAGCAAACCCTGAGTGTTTTGATTACATTTACTGTTATACATGAAATGGTAATGAACACGAAAAGGATTTTGAAAAGTCTCAGAAGTGCATTGTTCATATTGCCACTAAAGCCCTAAAAGCAAAGCCTGAAATAAATAGATACGTGATGCTTTCCCCTTCATTTGCCTATCTAGTGCCACAGGCTTGACCCAAGAGCGTGTAAATATCCCAGCGCGAGCCCCTCTATCCCCCAATAGAAGGAGCAGCTGGGTTCAGTTAATGAAACAACAGGAGTGCAGCAGAAAAAAAAAAATTGGGATAAGGACCCTGCTGGTCAAAAGGGGTAGTGGGTTCAGCGGAGGCTTCCACTCCCTATGGGTAAGGCCACTTCATTTGCTCCATGCAACTTCAGGAATTCAAGCAAGGTTCAGAATACCCCAAGATCAGTTATTTTCAGCCTGCACCATGGTTAGGTCTTTGGCATAATTCTCGGGTCATGCAATGCCTACTTCTTGGGCCACAAAAGGAAAGGGGCATCGAAGCAACGGCTAGAGTCTCTTGGATGTTGAGGAGTTCTTACCCGGAGGGGTGTGTTTGAGGCTGTCTTCCTTTCCCAGACTTCCAGGTGTGTTGGAATTGCACCTCCTAACACATCTGGCCGACACCAAGTAGAAGGAGACTGTTTAAGGCATGGTATAATTTATTATTGCAATTCTACGTTCATGAAATGGAAGAGACATGTGGTTCCCTTGGAGAGTGAATAATGTTCTGCTGGTAATTTAATAACAGGGGGCGTTTGGGTTATATGAAATCATACCGTCCTCTATAGCCCATCTCCCTGCAAATAATTCCTGTCCAATCATCAATCTGAGCCCTTGTTGCTAGCTAGATCCTCATGAGGACGCCTTGTTACAGACAACAAATATTTCTTCCTAGCCGTTACGACTGTTTCCAGAGTCCTGCCTTTCATACCTGCCTCTATCCTTAGCTATCAAAGTGTTTTGGAAAGAGTTCTGGGTTTTGGACAGGCTCATATGGACCTTCTCATGGGATAAAGATAGAGAACAGCTCTTCCTCGGAGCCGATCATCATACAAAACAAACATGATCTTGAGCACTTGTAATAGTGGTCAGATCCGTCTGTGCCTGGTGATGAATCCACATGAAAAGCATGGCTAACTTCAAATTGTGTTTTGAAATCAATACTGGAATATATCTACTGTAGATTTAGACCTGCTTGGATACAGCAAGTGGTAGGACAGGGGAAAGAGAAATATAGCACCTACCAGCTACACTTTACCCGGAAACCTATGCCCTCACTGTGGGAGGTTGTGCGGATCCAGAATTGGCCTTTACAGCCACTTACGGATCCACTGTTAAGATTTTACCCTTGGAAGACAATCTTACTCGGCTACTAGTGATCGCCAAGAAGATCGCCAAGACCAGGCGGCATATTATTTTTGCAAATCTATGTACAGTACAGTTTTGTCTATGTGCACAGGTGAGTTTTAAGTAATCTGGCAAAACGGAATTATTGCAAAGTCGGAAGAAAAGTCTTGGTTAAAACACCTTTGGAATGTAGAGACGATTGCATGAATCGTAAACAATAGTTTGGAGGGATGAGTTTGCTTTACTGTGCTACAGTCAGCTGCATTTATATTGACAATGTATTTTTTAAAAAAAATGGAACATGATCACAGAGAAAAGCACCCCAGTCATTGAAATATAACATTGGAACCAGCCAAGTTCAATAGTAACAAGGGAAAAAAAATCTCCCAACATTCTGGCTGGCTTCCCCCAACCCTACCTTGAAAAGCATAGGCGAGCCGCTTATCACCTTCCACATCTGTTGGGGCAGCAAAGTTGGAATTCTGAGAGTTACATCTGGAGAACATCAACTTCAGGAGTGCTGCGTTTATAAACCTTGGACCCGATCCATCCATCCATGCCGAGAAAACGCGGGACCCGGTTCTGAAGAGTCACCTCCCCACCCACGGAAGGCTACTTACATATACATGGATCTCTCTTGCTTAGTTAAGCTGTTTATTTCTGAAATAGTCACAAGTCCTTTTTGGAAGCTAGCTCTTCTAGGACGTGGCCCAAGTTGGCTGGTTCCACTTGGATGCGGGAGATTCTTCTGCTTGGTGAGACTTATGGCGGGATGAACTGTCCGTTGTGCTAGACAAGAAGATGGGAAGTCTGTTGGAAGATCCTAGAGTTTGCTGGTTGGGGGAGAAGATTTATGTGAGTCCTTCAGACCCTACGCTTCACTAACCATGAGGAAAATTGTGAAGTGCTGTTGAGCTAAAACACCATCTTTTTAACACTTTCTAGATGCAGGTTTTGCTCCCCCTCACCTACCCCAAGATAGTATCTCCTGATCATTGTTCCTTGCTTTCATCTGATTATGTACTGACCATTTAACTATAACGCAGAATTTCATAGACGCGTTCTGCTTTTAAGCCAAGAGGGCTGGAAATCGGCGCAGACAAATACCTTGACAAAGCATGGATGACTTTAAAATACAGTTTCCAGAGGACTTTTTTTTTTTTAAAGGATATGGAACATTGTTCAGGTTGATACCCACTTCATGCCTACTTTTGTGTGAGGCATAGAGATAAGCAGGTAAAAGGTTCCACTTCAGAACTTCACCTCTGGAAGCTGTAACAAGCTGCAATGCGTCCAGAGCAGCATTCTGCCCTTCGATACATAAATAAAATGTTCCCCAGTGTAAATATATTTTCCTAGATTTAGAAAAAAAACGATTAAGGCACCTACTTCAGTTTTTTCTTCTTTTTTTAAATCTTCCACCTGCCCCCTGCAGTTCTTTTATGAGTATAAACTTTGTATATAGGCTTTTTTTTTTTTTTTTGCAACAGGAAGCTGGTGGTGGTAGAATCACCTCAGCATGAAATGACATGAAGAAAGAAAAGAGAGGGGGGGGGGGGGAAAGGACCGATTGAATGAAATCATGGAGGAGATGGGTGCTGCATTATCCAATCTCCCCAAGTATTTACCCCGACTGTGAAATCAAACCATTTGAGTGCAACGGTTAGCTAGCTCTCTTGCTGTGTGCATGAAAGGACGTAACCCACGGTTTTGAGTGCAAATGTGTTCGTCAAATAAGGCTGCTGATGGGTGTGTCTTCATTGTATATAAATAGATATCCCTGAGTAAGAGGAGAAGTTAGTGGAGGAAAAATAGAATCAACCTGGCTGCATAGACATTCCTGGTTTTGCATTTTTCTTTTTCTACAAAATTCACTTTGACACCTGAGCAAAGAGTCTTGGAAAACTACTCACAGGAGCATCTTCTTAAGGCTTAAAAACACACACGCAGGGAGGGAAACACTTGGCCAGGAATCAGCGGCTGGCAGGGCAATGGAGAAGAGGCCCTTCCGTGTAAACCGTGAGTCCCGCCGTGCCAAATATTTTCTGCGGCAGCGTTGCAGGGAGAGAAGCCTATCTTTCTCTCTCCTTCTCCCTTAAACACAAAGCCAAAGTTTTCTTTGAGAAAAAAAGGGGGGGATGCCAAGCAAAGCGTAAAACGCCAACGAACGCCGAAGGATTCAATGCGAAAGGCCAGGAGCCAAGTGCCAGTGACCAGCGCAGGCAGATCTAAGGGGAGCTTCCCGGACTGTCCGTGGGGCTGGACCCATCGGAGCGGCTACAGTCACTCAGGGACCCAGCCCGGGAGCTGCTCCCGCTTTTCCTCTTGAGCATGTTAGGATGGAAGTTGGCATGGCGACGGGCATGCTTGGTTAGGTGGTCGCTCCGCATGAAGCGCTTCTCGCAAAGGGGGCAGGAGAACTTCTTCTCCCCCGTGTGGGTGCGGAAGTGTCGGGCCAGCTCGTCGGAACGGGCAAACTTCTTGTTGCAGTCCTCCCAACGGCATTCGAAAGGCCTCTCGCCTGTTGAGACACACAGAGAGAAACAGTCCTGAAATAACCTCCTTTGTTTCCTCCTTGCTTACAAAACGCTGTACAAGTAGCCCTTGCTTAACAACCGCTCGTTTAGTGATGGTTCGGACTTATGACGGTGCTGAACAAAACGACTTACAACCGGTCCTCACACTTACGGCTGTCGCAGCGTCCCTGCGGTCGCGTGATCACGATTTAGGCGCTTGGCAACCGGTTCACATTTATGACCATCGCAGCGTCCCGTGGTCACGGGATCACCATATTCGACCTTCCTGGCCGGCTTCTGACAAGCAAAATCAATGGGGAACCGCGCGATTCGCTTAACGACCATGTGCTTCGTTTAACGCCCGCAGTGATTTGCTTAACAGCTGCCACAAAAAAGGTCGTAAACGCGGGTCAGATTTGTTTAATGACTGCTCTGCTTAGTAACTGAAATTCCAGTCCCAATTGTGGTCGTTAAGCGAGGACTGCCTGTATCTGACATTAAGTGTCGGGCAACCTTTGCCAAAGTGGTCCCCCAGACCTGAAAAAAGAAGGGGAGAAGGTGCAGTGGGAGGAAAGCTGTCTTATACAGCCCACGTGCTACCCCAAGCCTTGGCAGCTTCACCCCGAAGTAAGTCCCACTGCGTTCAGAAAGGCTGAGTGCCAAGCGAGCATCCAGTCAGGACCGCAACTGGGGTCTGTGTCACCCGGGGCAAACAAGGATTCTGCGCCCCCCCCCATGGGTTGGTGAGGGAGGTGTTGTCATTTTGGCGCCCCCCCCCCAGCGCAGCGCCCAGGACACATGCCCCGCCTGCCCCCCCCCCCCCCAGTTACAGCCCTGCATCCAGTAGCAATAAAATCCATCCGAGTTGGGGAAAGGTGGCAACGTTCAAAAACGTCCCTGAAACGGTTAGGATTCCAAAAGGGACGTGTGAGCGTCCTACCAGCTCAAAGGATGGGGCTTGGGACCTTTGAGAAAAAGACTCCGCAGGCCTGTATTGGCAAGGGACTTGAAGTCTTCCAGATCAATGGGTTTGCTCACCAGAAAGGCGGCCATGAGGATAATTTTGCAGGCTTGCAGCCCAAATCGCGGCTAAGCAGCACCGCAGAGCTTCCTTTCTCTCTTCCCAATGTTCTACCTCAGTGTTTCTCAACCTTGGCCCCTTGAAGATGGGTGGACTTCAACTCCCAGAATTCCCCAGCCAGCAAGGCTGGCTGGGGAATTCTGGGAGTTGAAGTCCACCCATCTTCAAGGGGCCAAGGTTGAGAAACACTGTTCTACCTTATCTCAGACTTTGGCATTCAGACTTCCTTAAGCGAGGGTTGCTCGCTGATAGCCCCCGGCCGTCATTCTGCATCTCACGTTTCCTCCCACAATTCAAGGAGGCTCCCCGACATAATGCAACGCAACAAAAGGGCAACATAGAAAAGGAACCGACTAGAAGGCCCGTCTGAAAGGAACACAACTGTTTATGAGCCACCGCTTTTTTAAAACCTATAATAAAATGGGTAAAAAAGTCAGACAGATCACGTGGCATATGGCAGTCCAGAAGAAACAGCAGAGTCCTATGTTCAGTAGAAAGCCAAGGAGAGGACGAGACATTTCAATGTTTGGGTGCAGCGACAAGAAAGGCTCTTAGCCTGTTGGGAAACCTCTGTAGTTTATCTAACTAAACAGGTGGGCCCATCCAGGATAAGCCAGTTTAGTCCTAGGCTTCGTAGGCTGTAGAAGCGGGAAGCAGCTTTTTGAGCTGGGGCTGGAAACAAGCTGGAAGGTCCCACAGGATGAGGTGGGATGAGAAAATGTTTCTAATACTCATCTCCATTGAAGTCCAGCTGGTAAAAGTAAAGGTAAAAGTTCCCCCTGCACATTTGTGCAGTCGTGTCCGACTCTAGGGGCCGGTGCTCATCTCCGTTTCTTAGCCAAAGAGCCAGCGTTATCCGAAGACGCTTCCACGGTCATGTGGCCGCATGACGCACGCGGAACGCTGTTACCATCCCACTGAAGTGGTACCTATTTATCTACTTGCATTTGCATGCTTTCAAATTGCTAGGTTGGCAAGAGCTGGGGCGAGTGCGGGAGCTCACTCCGACACGCGGCGCTAGGGATTCGAACCTCCGAACTTGCGACCTTCCGATTGACAAGCCTGGCGTCTTACCCCCTGAGCCACCACGCCCCTTGAAGACCGGCTGAGCTTTCTTCAAAGGTAGCCCCATAGACAGAATGTTTCAGTAGCTCAGGCCTAACGAATGGAAAGTGATGTCCCATGATTAGATCAGGTGGATCTTGGCCTTTAAAGCAGGACCTAAAACAAACCCAAATCTCCCCTAAGGCTGATGTGACAAGGATGGGCCATCAAGCAAGTATTGTATAAACCTTTTCTCCCCCTCCAACCCCCACCCCATTAACAGCTTATTTGTGAAACTCTATCCAGGACAAAGACACTAATCTAGAGTTTCCAACGCTCTTCTTAGACTGTAGCATGGAAAAAATAAGCCAGTGTCAGCTCCTTTCTCCAAAAAAAGAGCTATTTAGAGCAGTGTTCCTAGGTTGTTCCATGTGGCAGGTGACAAATACACATTTCACACCTTTGGGACTCTCCTACAACTGCAGCTACCAAAGGTCTTCTGGTCACGGTTTGTTCTAGCTGACCTTGTTCTTCCTAAATGCCAGGAAACGTTCCAGTGATGCTCCAGCGAGCACAGAGGCTTGGTTCATATCGGCTTTGCTTGGTCGTGGGCAAGGCAGAATTATGCTCTCAAGCTGAGGGAGCTTTTGGAGCCCTATAAAGAGAACTGGGGCCATTTTCTCTCTGCCTGTTGATTATTTCAGCTCAATCTTTTTGAACCTCACCTTTCCAGTAACAGTAAGTAACCCAGGCTGATGAGATAATGTTAAAAACATTAACCACAAATCATCAGGCTCTTTCTTTTTTCTGGTCCTGTTAGCTTATCCAGCAGAACATAAAGCTACTCATCCGTTTGTTTTCCATGATACTATAATATGCTTCCGTTGCTTTTCCTCATCTTGGTTGTTGAGCACCAGAATACCTGTTTCTACAGAGCGTTGTTTAAAATTATTATTTTTCTTTTACTAGGAATAATAAATGCAGTGCAAAGTTGCCTGAGGTTTGGAGAGGGAATGAATGAGGGGGCGTGATGAAACTGTCACTGTCTTTTGCCCCTTGAATTATATCTGACACACTCCTTTTAATATTGCAAGCCCATAAATTCGGATGACAAAGACGGGAGGGGGGGGGAATGTCAGCACGCCTTAATAAATGCAGAAAAAAAGATGATTGGCCAAGATACCAGAAGGTTCCGCGGCAAGGAAGATGAGTCAATAGACATAAATTGCCAGAAGATTAACAAAATGGCGGTTCCTGCTTCGCTAAAGGCTTTCCTGCTCCCACCTCTTAAGGAGCTGAGTTGCATTTCATTTGGATGCTTAGACCAACTGTGTCAACATCCCTCCCCTTTCTTCCTTGTGGGGCAAGACCCTATTGCTCTATCTTTCTGTAACATCACAGAGGCTTCCATTATGTTACAATCCCTTAGCCCAGGGTTTCTCAACCATGGCAGCTTGAAGATGTGTGGACATGCTGGCTGCGGAATTCTGGGAGTTGAAGTCCACACATCTTCAAGTTGCCAAGGTTGAGGAACCTTGCCTTGACCTCTTCAGAGTTAGCTTATGCAGTAAATCAAAACACAACAATAGAGACCAACTGAAATGCTGCACAGTGCTTATACTCCTTCCTTCCTTCCTTCCTTCCTTCCTTCCTTCCTTCCTTCCTTCCTTCCTTCCTTCCTTCCTTCCTTCCTTCCTTTTGTATGGCTGCCCATCTCAACAAGGGACTCTGGGCGGCGAACAATCATAAAATAAATTAAAACCAAAATTTCCATCATTGTACAGTATTGTATAGTCTCCCAGAATTCCTCCTCAGGCTGGAAGTTAAGCAGAAAAAAAAAAGGAAAGAAGACAAGAAGGCAAATGATAATAAAAGCTCCAGAGCATACTCATCAAGCTTTATTAATCAATCCTATTAGAAACATGTCCAGAATTGCTCAGACTGAAGAAGCTCCTTGGATAAGGAGCTAAACGTTTCCACTGAGAAAATAGAAATCCAGTTGACATGATTCAAGCTACAGTCCAGAATTGGAGTTTTGTCATAGACCGGTCTGACTATCCATGATGTCCGTTTCTTCTTTCCCAAGATTAGTTGTGAAATATCCTTCATTAGATGAAGATAACCAAAGGGTTTCAGAGTTTATTTCAGGTGGTTCCATGATTCGGTTGCCTTCTGTTGAGGAGGAGATGGAGAGAATAAAACCTATTTATGTTCTCCCATGACCCCCAGCAGGATGTACGATGGCCTCCAACTGGCTTTCCCCTTGGGTATCATATGCAGAAGGCATATGGTGATGGATAGATTTGAACTTTTCCACTAGCTCAAGCTTCACAAATGCAGTATCTGAAGCGGGCTTGGTTATCTTTCTCAGATGGACTCAAGGCGTCTAGTGATGTTCAAGAATCAAGTCAGGATATGGTGTCATAGCAACTGCGATGACCAAATCATGCTGATACAAGGACAGGATATCTAAAGTTGGCATAGAAATGTATGTATATCCCCATCAAAGCAAGAATAATCTCAAAATGTCCCTGCAGCCTTGATTTGGTTCTTATTGAATTCAGCGCCCAACTTAAGTAGCCAAGTACCTGGGAGCAGGTTCAGGGATCCTACTTCTGCTCTCAAGAGTGAGAGGGGGGGGGAGTTATTGCTTCGTTTGGCTCCAACTGAAGCAGAATAATGCTCTCTGGATTAGCAGTGCTTGACTAGGCCTGGAATTTGTCATCAGAAGTTGTGTTATGCTGCACCAATAGGCTAAACCCTGTCTCAGCTTCTCTTGGTTGTCCTCACTCACTGAATGATGACCCTGAGAAACGTGGCAGCTTTCTCTCCAGCAGCTCACTGCGGCGTTCTGTTTGCTTTTACCACTGTCTCCTGACATCCTCTGCAAAGCATCTTCTCTCACTATGATGGCCTCCAACAGGGTTTGAAAACATTGCGCTGAAAGCCAAGAGGTTGCAAAAGCATTCGTAAGCAAAGGATGCTATTTCTTCCCCTAACTCAGAAGTTGCCACGTCGAGAAAGCTTGCAACAAATGTTTAAACCTGATCGGGCTGGCCGTTCGCTTAAAACTCGCTCCCATTTCCCTACTTTGGACTTGGGCAAGAAAAATGGGCAGCAAAGCCTGGATTAATGCTCGCTCAACCTGAGGTTTTGTTCACAAGGATGTTCACACTTGCATTAATAATTTTAGGGGGCTAGAGTATGGCAAAGTTTAAGAGCCCCTGCTTTAACTTTAAAACTGTGAAAGTGATTGCATTAGATATAAAAGGATACAACCTTTAAAAAGTACAGTGGACACTAACAATCAACCCATGGATACAAGAGATGCAAGAGATCTTCCTGCTTCTTTGGAATAGATGAGGTCTGAAAAAAGCCATCTTCAATTGTTGTATTTGCTTTTGAAAAATTTGATACTGGTTGGTTCATATTTCTTCAACCTCCAATACAAGTAGTCCTCAACGTATGACCACAATTGGGACCGGAACTTCCATCGCTAAGTGAGGCAGTTGTTAAGTGAGTCACACCTATTTTACAACCTTTTTTGCCGCAGTCGTTAAGCAAGTCACTGTGGTCGTTAAGCGAATCCAGCTTCCCCCATTGACTTTGCTTGTTGGAAGCTGGCTGGGAAGGTTGCAAATGGCAATCACGTGACCCCGGGATGGTGCAATTGTCGTATATACAAGCGCCTGAATTTTGATTACGTGACTGCAGGGATGCTGCGACAGTCGTAAATGTGAGGACCGGTTGTAAGTCACTTTCTCCAGCACTGTCGTAACTTTGAACGGTTGCTAAACAAATGGTCATAAGTCGAGGACTACCTGTAATGCCTTTTATACATGGAGGAACTTCAGCTGCAGATCACCAGAAGTCTTTCAAGTCAACGTTTCTGCATCCTGACACCTGCTTTTCTCCACTGGAGCTGCTGGTGGAGGAGGGAGCTGCAGAAAATGGAAGGCTGGAGCAGAATATTCCTTATTTGATCTATTTATTGATTTGTTAGATTTCTCTTCTGCCTTTCCTCCTGACAGATATAGCAACTTTCCCCCTCCACCTCTAGGCTCTTGACTTGGGAAAGATCACTGGGGAGATCTAGTCCCTTGGGACTGGCTGTATAGAGTTCCACACTTGCTAAGCTCAAATAACTTGTTGCTAAGGAAAATGCCAGCCAGCCGAACAGGGATGCATAGTTTTTACTTGCTGCTCCAAGTCCTCGTCACCTTCAACAGCCGGGGGTGGTGGGGAAGCTGCTAGACGATGCCAGGGCACAAGGCTGGGCACCGGTTTGACACAGCCCTGCCTGTTCTAGGAAATGGAGTGGGCGGGGGGGGGTATTTCAAGTCCTGGGTGAAAAGAGCCATGGAATTCACACCCGGTGTACAAGTGTGATCCTGCAATTGGGGTTTTAGGATTTAGTTTAAAGTAAGATGGGGCCCCTGTGCAGTTGGTTGGCCCCTGTGAGAACAGACACCAGGGGTCCAATCCAGCAGGCACGGCTTATGATCTTAATGTCCTGCTCTGGTATCCTACATAGCGGTGTTTCTCAACCTCAACAACTTTAAGATGTGTGGACTGCTGGCTGGGGAATTCTGGGAGTTGAAGTCCACACATCTTAAAGTTGTTGAGGTTGAGAAACACCGCTATATAGTCACTCCTGAGTTGTCCTATTGTCCTTGTCTCTGCAACCAGTATGGAGCGGTGGTCAGGATGTGGTTTTCTGGGCAGGCAAGGTTGTATAAAATGCCCTATTACTGGCAGGAAAGAGAGCAATTGAGAAAAAGAGATTATTAGAACTCGTTGCCTCACATTTACTAAGGAACTAGCAGTGTGGCAAAATTTCTTGCATCAGCCTCGATTCTACAGAAGCCGCCCACAGCAAAACAGCCGCTGGGTCTCTGGAAATGTGCGTTGGCTACTAGGACATTGGCTACCTATTCGGGTCATGCAACATCTCGAAGCCCACAACCAAGCTCAGAGAGCACCAAGGACTCCACAGTTCAACCCTGAGCTACAGAGATTCTCTTCTATTGGCGCATTGGCTACTGCTGATCGGGCAAGGATCACCTCTGTTTTCGTAGGCAGGAACATCCTGCTGGTGCAACCAACATCTGCAAAAAAATGCATCGGGTCAAGTGTCAACCTCTGTCCAGAAAACCAGGGCTCCCTGATTCCGTAGCTGTTGACAGTTGATCCTGGATCACACACTGCCATCAAGAATAAGGTCTTGGCAAGAAGCATTTGCCATCCAAATATGTGCCCAAGAAAGGTAGAGGTGGAGGTGTCGTTTCTCCACCGGGTGAAATAATGCATCAACTCCATGAGTTTATACAGTAAACTAGGCCTCTCTTCTCTTCTAGTTTATAAACTGGGCTTCTCTTCTATTGAAACTCGGCTTATTCTGGCAACCACGGAAAGAACAGCCAGAATATTCTTTCTTTTTTTTCTTTTTTTGCAGCAGGAAAGAGTGCTTGGACTGGTTTCAAAGATAGGCCAATCATACATGATTTCGGGGGCGGAACTGTACCCGGCTGAGCAAACCAAGGAGTATTTTTAAACAAAGCATCCTTAAATAAGGCACGGCATACTTTGGGGGAATATCTTTCCACTTCCACTGTTTTTGTACAGGCACTTCAAACTGACCAACAAGCTGAACCTCAAACCGCCCTCAAGGCAAATGAGATATTTGGGGTTTCAATAAAAGGTGCTTTCTTTCCAGTGTGCATAAAAGAAAAGAAAAAAGAGCAGATCGTAACCGTACCCTCTTTCTTTGAACTGAAAGCAGGGCTATTTTAAGCCCAGCAATTTATTTATTCCCCTTAGAAGGTTTTCATTTATCTTTGGGTTTTCCTGCCTCTCCTCCCTTGTAAAAGCCCAAAGTGTTTTCAGCGTATACAAACACCAGCCTGTGTGTCATCATGGCCTGATCCCAGTTTTAACTTTGGAGTCAGCAATGCTATTTTTTCCTCCAAGACTTGTGCCACCCTGGAGCTGGAAAGAGGTCTTGGAACCGAGCGCTTGCTTTTTCCATGAAAAATATGAAAATGAAACCTCACCCTTTCCTCCTCTTGATGCAAATTAATCATCTTCTCTAGTTCCTTGGGCACCTTCTTTCTCCACTCTCTGCAAATATTAATGAACCCATGTCATCCTGACATCATTTGGCTTCTAAAAGAATATTGGCTGGTTCCATATTGGGCGACTCCAGAAGTTTAATATTCCTCTGACAGAGGCATGATCTCAACTCGGCTGAGCTGAGTTAACCAAACGGACTTGCTCTCCTGGATATTCCGAGGAGGACGAAGAAGACCACAGCTCTCCTTTTCTGCAATTTGGAGGCTGACGCTCTACAAAAGTTTCCAGTCTGGTCCTTCTTTCAGACCTTCAGCAAGCTGTGTCTGTGGTCAACGTATGCCTAGAGCAAGCTTTAAACTTCTCAGGACAGCAATTCCAGAGGCATGGAAGGATGCTATGTATTGATTTATGCAGAATGTTATGGCCCATACATACCTCAGTAACAAACACTTTAGTCCCCAGGTAAAAGGGATGTCCTTCTCTTTTCAGGAATGCAACATCTTTGGACGGGAGGTTCAAAAGAGTCCACTTTTGTGACTGCATGAGTAGCTTGGATGCTCTTTAGACAACGCTGCCTTGTTCAGGATTCAAATGTGATCGGTCCGAAGAAAACTGAGTGCAGTCAAGCCACTAGAAAAGAGGACTTGGCCAAGACTGAAAACTAGAAGTAGTAGAGGAAAGTTGGGCATGTTTATGACCCAGAATGGGGTTTGGGGTTCTTCTGTCCCTCTAGGACAGTGTTTCTCAACCTTGGCCACTTTAAGATGTGTGTCCTTCCTTCCTTCCTTCCTTCCTTCCTTCCTTCCTTCCTTCCTTCCTTCCTTCCTTCCTTCCTTCCTTCCTTCCTTCCTTCCTCATCTCACTGTAGGCTTCTGTTAAGATCTCTTCCAAGGAGCTGTAAAGACCCCTGTCCATAAGAGCAATTAAGGGAGCCCGGCATCTTTGGAACTGTAGTTCCCAACACATCTCCCAATGGTGGGGTGGGGGAGAATGTTGGCATTCCTCCTGTATTTTGCAAGTGTCGTCAGAAGCTCTATGTGACACTTTCCACAAGGCTGTTAATTAGAACCAGAAAGGGTGTTTCTGTGTTTCGCAGTAATCAGCTCACTTGCTTTAGCATAATAAGATGGCTGATGGAAAAGTTGTGTAGACAAACAGTAACACCAAAGCAATCTCCTTCTTCTCTATTTTCATGCCTGCCTGCCAGAAAAGCTAAAAACTCTGCCAAGGGGATGAAACTTGAACAGGTCTATAGGGACCTGCTGGCAAGGGCACTGGATAGCCCACATTTCCCATAACACTTTGCTTTCCAAATGGACGGGCTATCTGGGTGACTGTTAAAATAAACCTGAGTGGTGGAGGGCTTTCTTCAAGGACCGAGTAGGAAGGTTGTCTCTATTAAAACCATCTTTATAAGAGAAAAACGGTGAGACATTTTGGGAGCGCATTCATAATGCTGCAAAGCATGTCTAATTGCACAGTTAATCCAAGCCATTTCTGAATTCGGACCACACCTGTGTCTGACTCATAATAAGTACACGTGGGTGGATTAGAAAGCCTTCTCATATGAACAGCTGTCAGTGCAGAGTTGCCAAAGAACGGTTGCATGCAGACAAAATAATCAAACCAACAATGCGGAGACCCTGATAAACAGCCCACTTGCCCAGGCTGTGAATTGAGCCTGCTCTTCTGCCTCAAGAACCTCTGAATTCTTCCACCCTCGCGCATTTTGCCCGATATGAGATCTTGTATCTAGGAGTCTCTCCTTCTCTTTCCTTTTTAGCCATTATTTATTTTTCTTTTGTTAACAAGGAGGAGGATACAAGTACACGGGGCATGGAAGCCCTGCATAATCACAGAGACACTTCATTTCTCTTCATAAGCCATCTTAGCAGAATTACTTTGGGCCTACACGGGGACAGGAAGGCCTGGCGTGCTATGGTCCATGAGGTCACGAAGAGTCGGACACAACTAAGCGACTGAACAACAACATGGGGACTGGAAACTTTCCTCTTGGATGCATACATTTTCTGAATGAAAAGCTTAATTCTTAGGATGCCAAAATCCATTTTCCCCCTCCTGTGTTTGCAAAGAATTGTTGACCTCAATATAGCATTGAAATCCACTAACCAAATCTCCTCCCTCTAAAAATTTATTTCACAGATATCTGGGTGTTCATTTACTTTACTTTACTTTACTTTACTTTACTTTACTTTACTTTACTTTACTTTACTTTACTTTACTTTACTTTACTTTACTTTACTTTACTTTACTTTACTTTTATTTATTTATTTATTTTAATCAGATTTATCACCGCCCAACTCCCCCAAGGGTTAGGCAAATTGGGGAAATATGGTAAACCAAGCCAGAGGCTATATATATATTGTTTTGTAAACCATCTCAGATGACTCAGAGACTAATAAGATATACTAGAGGTAAAGACAAAATCTATAGAGCTGCTAGACAACTTGATCCTGAGTAATATTCATTTTAGGTCAGAGTTAGGACAAAAAGTCAGGAGTTGGTTGCACGCAGAAATATATCCCTCCAACTCAGTCTTTTCCAACATGAAGAACCTCAAGATGTGCAGAGGTCAACTCCCAGAATTCTCAGCCATAGCCTGCTGACTGGGGAGCTCTGGGAGTTGAAGTCCCCACATCTGGAGGGGTTGAGAAAGCAACTCTGACATAGCAGCATCTTCTTAGGCATTTAAACCAGCAGCTCCTAGCAGTTTTCCAATGCAAATTCCATATGCTGGTCTAACTTTTTAAGATCATACCTGGTCAGGAAACTAGATATCTCAGGAAGTGTTTTCCTCTAGATCAGGGGTGGGCAACGTCAGGCCCGTGGGCTGTATAAGGCCCGCGGGGCTCCCGCCCGCAAACCCGCCCCTTCCATGCGATTGGCTCCTGCCCGCAAACCCCGCCCCCCAGTGCTTGTGATTGGCTCCCACCCGCAAACTCCGGGCCCTGGTCCGCGGAAATCCCAGAAACCCTGCCCCCCACCCCCCGGTCCCCGGTTATAAATATCCAAATGGCCCTTGGCAGAAAAAAGGTTCCCCACCCCTGCTCTAGAGGAATCGTGATGCACATAAAAAAAACAACAGGTGAAGCTTCAGTTGTACTCTTATGGTTGACTTTTTTGACCACATCCTGTGGGTACCCCTGATCTTGGTGAAGAACTAGAACTTCATGCAAAGTAATTAATTTGTATTTGAATCTCTAGGGCTTTGTGAGTCATGGCCTATTCTTAAACTGAGTGCCTGACTTCGAATATCTTAATTAAAATAAATGACTGTAAGGTGCCTTTTTCTGATGTTGAAGAAAGTGAAAGATAACAAAATTCAGCAGACAAATGATCTCTGTTCATTGTTTGAAGGAAAAGCCATTGCCCACCATTTACTTTTATTTCCCTAGGGAAAATAAGAGACCAGAAATGCATTGCTTGTAAAAGAAAAAAAAAATCCACCATGCTATTAACTAATTAAAGTAGGTACTGCCCCAATTATTCAACTAAAGGTCTGGTTGCTTAATCTACCAATTAAATTTTGCAGCCCCTTTAACCAAGCCATGTCTAAGGATGACACCATTAACGATCACCACAGAGCTGAGATTCACAGCCATCTGAACACCCTCTTCCTCTTACCATCTCAAATACACAAAGCACAACATCTCTTCATCGCCTTTAGCCTCTGAAACTTATTTAGCCCTCCTAGAATTAAGGAAATCAGATAAGGTGGCTGTCAGAAAGAGTTCCCTTCAGAATTTATTCCTAATTCCAAACTCCAGCAGTTCAAACGATCCAGTTTAAAAGTGGTCCTCGCTCAGACACCTGCCTGGTCTCCTGCATGAGATGGGTTGAAAATGGGGAACGTCTTTTCCTTCGCTGTAGAGCACAACACAAACGTGTGAAATAGCTTCAGTGAGAGAAGTCTTCTGAGGGTTGCTTCATTTTTAATAACTTGCGGTATTATTTAGTAGGAAAAGGATAGCAGAAAAGTGTTTTTCAGAAAGAAAGGAAGAAAGAAAGAAAGAAAGAAAGAAAGGAAGGAAGGAAGGAAGGAAGGAAGGAAGGAAGGAAGGAAGGAAGGAAGGAAGGAAACACAGTGTACACAGCCTAGTGTATCTGTTAAGAGTTAAATGAGTAATGTAATAAGCCAGAAATCAAACTAAATGCTGAAGGAGAACAAGATTTTGATAAAAACCTTTCAGTCTTCTGTCCGTCTATCTATCTATCTTCTATCTATCGTCTAGCTAGCTAATCTGTCTTTCAGTATATACCATGAAATATCAACTTTTAAAGAGATTCATTGCGTGTGGAAAGCCACAATGATTGTTAGAAAGCTCCTAGATTGTTAGAATTGCCACAATGAGCAGACAATTCCTAAATATCAAAGGAGCAGGTAGGAAACTGATAGTAGGCCTCTGAAACGGATAAAGCCTTCTGGTGGGTCTTGTTTTCTGGTGACTTCATGGATACCTCCATATAGTTTTCTTGGTCACAGTAAGGAAGTGGTTTCCCATTGTCTTCTTCTGATGTGTGGTTGGTAGTTTGTTTCAGTCCAGCTTTCAGTTCTGAGATTTCCAGATGGTTCCCGGTGCAAACACCGACTACATCCAATCCTGGTTGACTTTTTCAGGACCAGCCAAAGATTGTTCATAATTTCCTTACCCAGTGTGGAAAATACGTAGCCCGTTTCTTCCAAGTAACCTTGCATTTGTGACTCTGGAAAGTCTCAGAAGACTATTTTTGAGAGGCAGACGGTGAATATTGTGTGCATTGCCTACACCCTTCCTACTTTTTTGCTCTCTTTAGCACCCAAGCAGGAAATGCAAGACAACAACTATCCACCGGTAATAGGAAGACACGGTTTCTGGTCAGGTCGAGTGTGCAAATGCAGATAAGTAGGCATCTAGGTAATTTAGGCTGGCGGTATGAAACTGTGTTCTGAAGAGGGAGGTAAAAGAAAATAAAGTCTTCTTGTTGCTCTGGTGACTGGGAGCTCCCGGTAGGTCAGACAGGACACACAAAAGGCCTGGAGCTCCAGGTGTAAAATCTGTTTGCTCTTGCAGAGGTCCCTTTCCTTTCAGCATAGGTTGTGCAAGAGAACTTCCTGGTGCCTTGCGCTCCACAACGTTTTGTCCAGATCTCTTTGAACGTTTTCCACCTCCGGTGTCAAAATATCTTAGAATACTTCTCCTGAGTTCAGCCAACTGCTAAGGTCTCCAATTTCTCCTCTAAGCGCAAGTGAATCGCCTGGATGTAAACTGCTGAAACGACAAGCTCTGCAAAACACAGGATACATTTGTCTGGCCTCTCAGCTTGCACTTAAATAACCCTCATTGTCTGGCTGTTGTCTCACCAGCATACAGTAAGATAATGATCTCACCCCACCACGTGAGCCTCTCTCCATCGAAAGCCAAATGGGTGACCAGGAAACAACCAAAACAGAACCCTAGGCAGAGCAGGGAGCCTTTAAGGCAGACTTCTGAAATGCGTGCCCTTAATTTGGGCTGTGGCTTGGCCTCCTTGCTTTGGCTCCGTCAGCAACATTTCAGATCCAAACAGCTAGTCCAAGATGATTTGGAGTGAAACCGGGGGGGGGGGGGAAACGCAGAGGCCCACTTCAAGTTATGAAAGATGGGTCACGTGGCCTCCTCCGACTCATTCGAGGGTTCCAGGTTTGGACGTGCCCCAGCCGTGCACAGCCAGACAGCACAGGAGTCCAGCACATGTGCGTGGAAAGACTAAAAAGCTGCTTTTTCAAATGGATCCGAATGAACGGTGGCTCTGTAGTCACGTTTTGTCAAGTGGAGGGCAGGTTTGCTCCATCCCTTCCCCCATAAAATATAGGGCGCACGTGAATCATTTCATCTGCTTTAGAGGGGAGAGACCCTCCTCCGGGTCTCTTCATTTGTATCCCAAAGAGACAGAAGACGAGGACAAAGGAGAACAATCTAGCTTTGGGATTCCCCACCCAGTAACGGGTGACTCTCCATGATGGTCCTCTGCTGCAGTTCTGCCAGCATTTTTTCTTTCTAGGAAGGGACTGTCTTCACTTAAACTTTTTGATTGCGTGCAGTTGGTTGGTTGGTTCAATTTGGGAACCGACTGCTGCATTTTTCTTTTTAATATGGCACCATTTATGACCTAGGAAGAGGGTCCAAAGGATCATCAGCCATGATAATATCCTCCTCCCACCTCCAAGATCATCGCTTTCCAAAATCAAAACATCCCAACTTACAAAAGCCCCCAAAGAGGATATCCCCCTTGCATACAGGCAACGGGCTAGAAACCAGGAGTCTGAGAGTTCTAGTCCCGGCTTAGGCATGAAAGCCAGCTGGGTGACCTTGGGCCAGTCCCTCTCTCTCAGCCCTAGGAAGGAGCCAATGGCAAACCAGGACACGGAGAGTTCTAGTCCCGCCTTAGGCATGAAAGCCAGCTGGGTGACCTTGGGCCAGTCCCTGTGTCTCAGCCCTGGGAAGGAGCCAATAGCAAACCAGGAGAC
Organism: Charina bottae; assembly: GCA_023362775.1. Classification (NCBI taxonomy): domain Eukaryota; kingdom Metazoa; phylum Chordata; class Lepidosauria; order Squamata; family Charinaidae; genus Charina; species Charina bottae. Next base: position 22,493,931 of record JALMGJ010000010.1, on the reverse strand, counting down.
TGAGAGTTCTAGTCCCGCCTTAGGCATGAAAGCCGGGTGGGTGACCTTGGGCCAGTCCCTGTATCTCAGCTCTAGGAAGGAGCCAATAGCAAACCAGGAGACTGAGAGTTCTAGTCCCGCCTTGGGCATGAAAGCCGGCTGGGTGACCTTGGGCCAGTCCCTCTCTCTCAGCCCAACCCACCTCACAGGGTTGCTGTTGTGGGGAAAATAGGAGGAGGAAGGAGTATGAGGTATGTTCGCCACCTTGAGTTATTTATAAAAATAATAAAGGTGGAATAAAAATCAATTAATTAAATAAATTAAATAAATCATGACCTCTTCAGTTGGTTCAGCTGGATAGCAGAAGAGTTAACGTCCAACCTGTCAGGAGCTCCCCAGGCTGCAGAAGGCGAGGCTGGAGATTATTTTGGGAAACACATTTGATTGTGTGGACTCTCCAGAGACCGTGAAGCAGGATTAGAGCAGCAGCAGACGAAAAAAAGAATTTGAGCAGTGACTTACTGGCCCAAAGGGGAGCAATTAAAGATATGACTCCCATCCCTGAACACATTCAGACTGATTCAGAAGCAATTTAACCTGTCTTGAATCAACTTGCCTTCCACTGTTGTGGATCTGAGATTGACATGGTTTGGGGTAATTTTTTGGTCAGATGGAAGAGAAAACTGCCTGCTGATAGTCTTGCAATTGCTCTTTGCTACGATAAACCCGCTCAGAAAGCATTCTTCCTTCTCCAACGCCAAGGGCAGCATTTGGAGAGAAGTTGCTGAGATCCACAGCTACATTTCAACCCCAAAGGGGTGGGCGAAACTGCTTAAACCAGCTTTCCGAGCTGCTGGGTAAAGGCATATTGTTTTTTTTTAAAGATCCCCAATATCAGAATATGTTGTGCCTTCTCGATTTTCTGTTGGAAAGAGCAGAACAAAGCCTCCTGTCTCCAACGTGAGCTTGATATGTTAACAAGGCTAATTAGTCCCTTGGCACTCCCTTGCCATTATCTCGAGCAAATGTTGCCAAGGAACTCATACCGGCTGTTTGGCTCATTACTGTAAAGAGATTGGAAGGGGGAACTGAAGGGGTTGGATAAATAGAGGCCTGGGGACAGAAAATGCTCCATGGCTGACTCTTTGTCTATGGCCAATTCATTACAATGAGAATTATAGCTCAAAGCAATTAAGACAGGAGACCACACCAGACCTTTAGGCTGGGTGTCCAGATTCCAATGGAATGGTTGTTTATAAGCGCATACCTAAAAATATAAAGTGTGAATATAACCAACAGGTTTTGAAAACAGTATAGGTCAAGTGGCACAGACTCGCTGTGACTGCCAACTGAATGGTTCTGGCTGGCAACACCCAACCTCCTTGATGGATTAAACAGTTCGAGGTGTCCTGTTGACCTGCCTGACTTGTAGCTGCGGAAATTTAACCGTTTTGCACATTTCTTGGATTAGAGCAAAAGGCAGTAGCTTTGGGGAATACCAGGAACCAAAACATGACGTGAAAAAATTGAAAAGTCAAATAAGAGCATCGACATCTCATAAAACGTGGCCATTTTTGTGACACTGCAGCCATCTTTTATTTTTTTAAATCATTTTGAGGTCTGAAGGTACCAGCCAACACTGCTTCATGTGTCAAGGCGCCAACAGGTAGCTGCCCTGCAGCGCCATTAGATATTTTAAGCTACGGTCTCCTGGTTTTCTACATTGTGTAGAAGATGTCCATGGGTAGAAGAGCCCTGCCACATTCCCAGGGTTTGTCCTGCACATGACAAGAGAGATAGGAGGGCAAAACTAGTATGTTAATTTTGTTAATGTTAATTCTGTTCTGCCCCCACCCCCTTATAGACTTTTTGCATGAAACGGGGGGGGGGGGGGGGGGAATGCACTTATGACTTGTGGTTTTGCTGATTAGAAAAACAACAACTGGGTAATAGAAAAAAGTGAGCCTTTTTTGTAATCATAGAGTAAGAGATAGTTTTGTAATTCTACTTATATTTGCTGCAAAGGAAATCAGAAGCGTCTTCTTTCTATTTCTTTTTATTCCTTCTTCCTGCACTTTTTATTTTTTTTCTTTCTTTCTTCACTTCTTCTGCTCTTTAGTGGTTTGTGTTAGTTTTTATGTTCTTTGTAAAACTTTTAATAATATTGACATTAAAAAATGCCGTTCTCCCTCCTTGCATGTTGCGGTAAGCAACTAGTAGTATGCTTGAAGTGGACGAATGTTTGTCGAACATGGATCGGGGCAGTGGAAATTAAATAATCCTTTCATCTTCTCCCCGCTGTTCAAGAAAAGCACGCTTCCTTGAAGAACGGTGGCTTTCTGTGCCAGAAAGCATTTTTACCCCCAGTGTTGACATTTCTGAATCTAATGAGCTGGCCCTTCCGTCCTCACCACCTCCATTTATAAGCAAAGAGGATGTGGAGACCAGTTGAAGAAGAACATTTTTTAAAAAATCCATGGAAGATCTCCTCTCTGTGTTCCTCAGATCACACCCCAAAGAAGGCAAGTCTTCATTCATTTCGGGGCCCGGTCTGGATACCTTGGGGCCGAGCAGGGAAATCTCAAAACACCTGTTGCTCATGCCTCAATTCAAACAGGCTTGAACAACCCACTGGAATTGCTTTCCTGAAACCTTCCACAGATGGAATCCCTGCTTTTTCCGAGCTCCCACTCATTGGACAGGCCCCAAGAGCTCAATTTCTCCAAGTCCCACTCAATGGCCTCCAGAAAGACTTTTTGAGTGTTCCTGCAAATGTAGGTAGAGCAGCAAGTGAAATATTATTGTCTGTGGGTGTACCAAAAGCACTGATAAAATGGCCTTGATTCCTGGTCGCTCCGATGACTTATATTGCTCCAGCTGGAATCATATTTCAGGGCTCTTGTATTTTAAAATGTCCTCCTTCCCTACGAGAATTAGCAAGATGTTTATCACTGTCTCCCAAATTCTCTGCACCTGCAAAAAGCAAATTGAAGAGGGACGAACGGGAATTCTTCTTAGGGAGGGGTGTTGGACCAATTTCATTCTTTCTTTCTTTCTTTCTTTTGATTATTGCTGTCTACATCTCAGAGCTTACACAGTGATGAAAATCTCCCAGAAATGAAAATACCAGACCTGTGCAAGTATATGATGCCTGTTTTGGTCTGGATCAGCGCTGAAAAAGTTGGAAGGTCTTAGATATTCCATAAATGTGTAGAAGCCATCAAAGCCATTTTTTGCAACAGAGCGCTGAGACAGAATAGAGACATTTATCTGGTGCAAAGGAAGGCCAACGCATCAAGGTTCATACGGAAGGATAACTCCTGGTGCCTCTCTGTTGTGTCAAACTACATCTCCCAGCATCCACAGCCAACATAACAAGTTCTCCGTGCTGTTTTGCCCTTCAAATTTGGAACATTTGTTTATATTTTCCAAAATGTATATTTCATCCACTGTTCTGATTCTAGGCAGCTTAAAGCATGCAAGATAAAACTTAATACAACCATAAAATCCATCCATAACTCCAATACCTGATAAGCAAAATGATTTAAAATCTCTAAATAAGCCCACCACTGCCATCAAATGATTTCGAATACTGTCTTAAAGTTCTAAATGTGGCATCACAAAATTGCATTCTGACTGGTCTGGATTGTCTGTGGAAGGGCATACCGTATTTCCCAATAGGTTGTTGATGGAAATGAAGGAAATAAAGATGTTTACTAAATGCCGCTGCACATCAGCCATCACATTCTGTCGATAATGATGCGCTGCTCCATGTCCCAAGGCCTTTCCCTAAATTCGTCCTTCATCCATCCTATAAAGTCTTAATTGCATATTTCTCTCTTTGGGTAGAAGGACAGTCGGATACAAATACATCCTCTAGTGCAGTGTTTTTCAAACATGGCTGGCTGAGGAATTCTGGGAGTTGAAGTCCACACATCTTAAACTTGCCAAGTCTGAAAAACACTGCTCTAGTGATAAAAAATAAGAACAGAGAATCCATTATCAAGATCTATCATGACTTTGATGCTGAGTGTTCTTTGGGATACACAGGTACACATGGGCATTCTTGAAAATAAGCCTGAAGACCCACCAAGACTCCATTTTGTGTATTTTAACTATATGATCTTCATCTCACTAAGAAACAGGATTGGGCAAATAGCTGCCTGCCGCTTGTGGAATATCAGAGGGACACCAAAATCTGCCAAAAATAACAACAATTGTACACCCAGTAGGTCTGCTTAGAACTTGCATAAAAAAAGGTAAAGGTAAAGGTTCCCCCCGCACATTTGTGCAGTCGTGTCCGACTCTAGGGGCCGGTGCTCATCTCCGTTTGTCAGCCGAAGAGCCAGCATTGTCCGAAGACTCTTCCGCGGTCATGTGGCCGGCATGACACACGCGGAACTTGCATACATTATACAAAATAAACACAGACAATGGGGCAAAATGGCTATAGAATGCCCACTTCAAAGGTTTGAGCAAGTACTCCAGATCAACTTTCTGACATAGCATTCCCTCTATAAAGAGAGAACTACAGTCTTTTTTCCTGTAAATGAAAGCTGAACTTGTGCATGCTCTATGATTTCTGTTTTTGTTTTAATTTTGTCTGCTCTCGGTGCCCCCAGCTAATAGCCAGGACACATTCACCGCTGTTTCAGTTTCGTCCTTCCTATGATCTATTTTTTCTCCTTTTCATATGTGGTTTAGGTTTCTTTGTTCTTCTTGCAATAGAATAATTTTATGAGCACAGAATCAAAGAGAAAAGAAGAGAGGACGGGAAGGACGCAGGCCTGTCTAGCAAGTAGAACGTTCTCTTCCGCGTCTGTCTCGCCAACATCACTCATGACATGATACCCGCTGCTAGCCTGAAGGGATCCTCTTGACTTTCAACTGGCATTTAAAACATGGCACACTCTGTTCCAATCCTGCAAACATGTGAACAATCCTGTATTGTCCCAGCTTTGTTCATGCAAGGATGGAAGGACAACAGAAGATCAGGTCAGCAGAAGTAGGCAGCTAAGGGGTTCGGAGAAAGCATCAGGTGCTAATTCAAGAAGGTCAGAACAAGCATTGGGTTAAGTCAACACTTGTGCCCTTATTACATCATTGCTAAGTTCATTAGGAGAAACACCCAGCGTGTGGCCTAGATTCATCCGAAACAGCGCTCCTTCCAAAAACCTCAGGTTGATGTTTGAACAAGGCCTACGGGTTTCCTCAAAAACGCAGCATTGCAAAAGAGGATTTCAGTTAGAATCTAGCTGGTCCTAGACATGCGGTCATCTCTCTGCTTTTAGGAGGCAAGTTGTAGTTTTTGTTTTGTTTTGCATAGTGTGAGTTTGTCTGCAATCCCACTGATTCTGTATTTACTACAACAGAAAATTGTTTAGGAAAACAACACTCTCTAGTCACAATATATAAAACTGAAATGCCATAATACAACCCACAGCAAATAGGGCCAGCCTCATTTTCGTGAAGGAAATATGGGCAGTCTGAATGTGGCCTCATCCATGGGGGTGGGCAGTCTGAATGTGGCCTCATCCATGGGGGTCCACCAAATTCTTCCTCTTCCAGGCCAGAAATTCCACCAAGGAGGAAAGTTTCCAATTCCCACATTACATTCTCCAACTAAATAATTTAACCACCTAACATCTGTCACAGGGAAAGATGGTCTTTTTCTTTCTTAAAACTGTTCTTACTCTCTTTCAAACCTGTACCATCTTCAGTGTAATTTTATGTGGTCTTCTTGAGGCAAGTGTCTCATAAACTACTAGGGATGAAGTAAACAGAGAAGGACAGACTTTCACAAACAACTTCCCTACCTTTCCATATTTTAAATTATGTTTTGGAGTTTATTGTGAAAGAAGATGGGGGGGAAAGTCTATTTAAGAAGCATTGTTCTGGAATGAATACAAATGTCTGGCACTCATTGGGTAGAACCATGCAATAATATCAGCGTTGGGACAGATTTGCTTATATACTGTTGGGACATCACAGTTAAGAAGTCAGTTTCCACAACCCATTCAAATCTACCTTACTTGGCCTTTTGAGGATAAGGCAATGGAATGGGTAAATTAAGTTTTAATTGGATTAAACTGTATGTTGTTTTCTGCAGTGGGAAGCTGCTGTCCTGATCCTTTGACACAAAGTGGGCAATTGGCGACCGAATGAGGAAAAGGGTGATTGGAAGAACTACAAATTTGATCCCCCCATTTCTCCCCCTCAGATTTCTCTTTGCATTCAAATCAGTGATTTTAAATATCTCTTCGATTGCCACGTTGGAAAACATAACAGACAGAGCTAAAATAATGAGACAACAGGAACCACAATTTTATCAAATAGGATGGATTTTATGATTTACCTCAACAGCAATAGACTATAATATGGTATACCTTACATCAGTGTTTCTCAAGCTTGTCAACTTTAAGATAGGTGGACTTCAATTCTCAGAATTCCCCAGCCAGCCATGCTGGCTGGGGAATTCTGGGAGTTGAAGTCCACCTATCTTAAAGTTGACAAGCCTGAGAAACACTGCTTTACATATATGGTAAATTTGTACAGGTACAGTTCCTGTCTCTTTATTTACAATGCAGTAGAACTTTTTGGACTTCCTATATCTTTTCTTTTTCCTCTATGCATCTTGGATTTATGGTAATATAGTTACCTGATATTGTTTGTTAATCATAGTTCAATAAAAAAAGAATCTGTGATGTTAAATATCTCTTCTGTGCGGATTCTGCTCAATATTTGTCTGTTCACGTTTTAACTAAAACTACCGGGCTGCTGAGAACTCTTAAAACCTGCGGAGGATAAGCAGGTTTCAAATATTTCAAATAAATAAATTAAAAAACAAACAAATAAATAGTAGCATTCCTTTGGAGAAATCTCCCCCACCCCCCACCCCCACCCGTAGGAAGAGCTCCATTTGGAAGGTGATTTTTTTGTCATGAATTCTAGAATAGCTAACCTTGCACCACATTACAGTGTTTCTTTTTCTTTCCTTTTTCTACAGCTGCCATGATTTTTTGCACTGCCAGTGACAACGAAGTCCACCCTAACATCTCTCCTTGAGCTTCATGCAAAGGAGCAAAGAGAACGGTCCACCTTTTGAAAACAGTAGCAAAAAGAGAACGTGGCTAAAGCCAGTGACCCTGTTTGACTTCCATTTCCCCAACTTGCTCTTGAACGACGCGGGCTGGTTGGGCCCGACCCTCCCTCTCCCCCAGGCACCCGCTGCCAAGCTCCCCTCCGCCTCGGAGAGAGAGAGGGACGTTTCCCCCTCCGCCTCCTCCGCTTCTATATCCAATTGGTTTTTATGAGCTTAAACCTCTCTTGTCTCCCGTGTTTAAAGGAAGCGAAGGAGAAGTCCGGCAAGAGCAGAACAAGGCGTGATTTGTGGACCGCCTGCCAAGTTGGAGTGGCAAGGGAGGGGATCTGCGTTCTTCCCTCCCCGCGAAAGCTGCAGTTAGGGAGGGCGATGCAAACACAGCGCGAAAAAGGAAAACCACTCTTCTGGAAAGTGGCACCCTTTCGGCCAGGCCAGCTGAATTCTGAATAAATCACTTAGGACCGAAGGATGCTTGCTGAGAAAACGCGTGGCTTTGGACGGGATTTTTATACCCTGGAAGTCTCCTTGCCAAGAAACTTTTCCAAACGTAGCAGTGATTCACAGGGTAGGTTAGATTCTACAGGATATCACGACAGGATGCAGTAAATCAAGAAGGGGCCGGAGAGCAGAAAAGGTCCTATTTTGAGGCGGTGACCTTCTCTTCCAGAAAGAAGAAAGAAAGAAAGAAAGAAAGAAAGAAAGAAAGAAAGAAAGAAAGAAAGAAAGAAAGAAAGAAAGAAAAAGAAAGAGGGAGGGAGGGAGGGAGGGAGGGAGGGAGGGAGGGAGAAGGAAGGAAGGAAGAAGGAAGGAAGGAAGGAAGGAAGAAGGAAGGAAGGAAGGAAGGAAGGAATGGGGAGGGGGGAAGGGGAAGGGGAAGGGGAAGGGGAAGGGGAAAAGAAGGAAGGAAGAAGGAAGGAAGGAAGGAAGGAAGGAAGGAAGGAAGGAAGGAAGGAATGGGGAGGGGAAGGGGAGAGGGGAAGGGGAAGAAGGAAGGAAGGAAGGAAGGAAGGAAGAAGGAAGGAAGGAAGGGAGGGAGGGAGGGAGGGAGGGGAGGGAGGGAGGGGAGGGGGAAGGGGAAAAGAAGGAAGGAAGGAAGGAAGGAGGAAGGAAGGGGGAGGGGGAGGGGGAGGGGGAGGGGGAGGGGGAAGGGGAAGGGAGGGAGGAATGGGGGAGGGGGAAGGGGAAAAGAAGGAAGGAAAGGAAGGAAGGAAGGAAGGAAGGAAGGAAGGAGAAAGAGAGGAAGGGAGGAAGGGAGGAAGGGAGAGAGGAGCAATTCAGCAGGGCAGCAGCATAGGAAACAGAAAACGCATATGCTGAATGGAGCCAAATTCCTTTCCAAATGGTAATGCGCTATGCTAAACCCACAAGATATTTCCAGAGGCAAACTATCCTGCTGGGTTGTGTCCCATGATAGGTGGAGGGGGCGTTTTTCAGCTTCCGGTTACCCAACTGCTTGGGTGGCACCCCTGAATATGCAGAGTTATTCCACCAATAACCCACATGAACAAACCAAAAACCAAGCCAGCACCCACGGGAGGCACAAATCGAAAAACAGCAGCAAGTCTTCGCTGGGAAAAATGCGGACAGATGGTGCTTCCCCTTGATTAGAGTCAACGTGGGGAGAATAAGGCCCTGTCCTGCCTTAACTATGAATCGGGGCCACCCCGTTTATATTTCCTAGCATTAAAACGGACTCAGGAGGGCTAACCAGGTTCCAGGAGTTTCCCCCCACCCCTCTGTCAGAATGTAATCATGAAGGGAAAAGGCGGAAAAAGTTGAAACTATCTTCACGATGGCTGCAATGGAGAACTTCAGGAGTAGCTATCGAGACTTAGGTGGATAAGACTCAACGCAGACAGCCCTAAAATACCCCATGCACGTCGCTACCTCACGGAAAAACAGGCAAACTCCGGAAGAATTGCTCTGCTGGGCCAGAAGAGGGACTTGAGCTGGCCGTCAGGTGAGAAGCAGGCAGAAGGAAGGAGAAGAAAGAAGGAGACAGGGGCAGGCAGCAATTCCTCGCTGGCATTCATTAACAACAGGTTGGGTTAAGCGCCCTACTCTGGCAGCCACAGCAGTGGGGGCTACGTAAGCCTTAAGTCCTCTAGGGCTCTCCTCAGCCCCTCTGGACTTCAGTTTTGGAAGTCTGAAGCCCAGGAGTCCCGGAGTTCCACCACCACCACCACCACCACCACCACCAAGCAGAGGGCTCACCTGTGTGGGTCCTCAGGTGAGCTTTCAGATGGGAAGACTTGCCGTAAACCTTTTCACATCCCACATAGTGGCATTTGTGTTTTTTCTGAGGTAATTCGGGGTCAAGCTGGCATCTCCCTCTCCTGCTCCTTTGTTTCGGGCCGGGCTCGTCCGCTGCCGCCAAGTTGGAAGGTGTGGCTGTTCTTTCTCCTCCGCACTTGCTGGCCGGCAAGACGGTGTCTTCCCCGGACGCTCCCTGCAAGAGAGGTGGCTTGGGTTCCTCCCTTCGGTCCATCCTCTGTGCTCTCTCCACCTGAAGCGAGGAAGAGCTGGGAAGGCGTTGGTTTAAGTCAGCCAGAATGCTGGCGACGGCATACACGGAGGGACCCCCTCCGTTGTCTCTTCCTCCCACCTTGGCTTCAGCTTTCTCCCCGGGGGCCAAGACAGCGAGGGGTGAGGCCATTCCGACAGGCGGAGGTCTTGGTCCTCCAGCCGGACCGTGGATGATGGCTCGGCTGGACATGGAGACGAGGCACTCGGCAGCAAAGTAGGCGGCCGTTGCCATCTTTCACCCTCCTTGGGTGCACGGATCAACGCCGGCCCGCCTGCAAACAAAGGCCGGCACCTAAGGACGCCCACGCATGGGCACCTTTCTTGCAGAAGGGAAGACGGCAGGTTTCACCAGGAGGACTCTGTGCGCGGAGCTCACGCCCGGTTCCCCTCTTTCTCAAGCGGAAAGGCATCCAGCGAAAGCATCAAGCCGAACAAACCCCACCCGGAACAGCTGGGCGCCCAAAGCAGAGAGAAGCCGGCGGGCTGCCTCCATCACCAGCCTGCCTGCCCGCCGTGCCCTCGGCCTTTCCCCTGCATTCTGGCGGCAGAAGTGAGCCAGCCTGTTAGCGCTCCTCGGAAAGCTCCAAGCCCCGCTGGGGGCGTGGCTCTGCCAAACATCTGGCCGTGATGTCACGGAGAAGCCGCATCCCGAGCCGGTGGGCTCAGCAGCCAACGGAGGAGACGCCGGCTGCCCCGAAGCCCGCTCCAGCCCCGGGCGAGGCAGGACCAGGCAGCCGAGCAGCAGCGCAGCGCGCGGGCACCGCTGTGGCTGTGAGCTTGACTTTGCCAGGCGTCGGAGAGCAAGTCAAACGAAAGGAAGGGCCTGATTGGCTCAGGCCAGGCCAATCGCGGCCGCGGGATCCACATTTGCACGTTTCCCTGGACGGAGGCATTTCTCTTTCCTGCTGGACCCAAGGGACGGCCCGAAACGCAAGATTTCAAGATTACACAAGACAAAAGCGGCTTTTCCCTTTCGTCGTGACGGTGCAAAACAGGAGATGCCCGGTGGAAGGAACGTCTCTGTTCCCACGCATCAAAGCATGCCCCAATCCAGCACTCTCTGCGCTGGATGGATTCCCCCTCCCATCGTTCCCAGCCAGCTTGCTCAGGCAGGGCCACCCACCTGGGAAGGCTGGTTGATGGAGTGCGGGATGATCGAATTCAGGACTCAAGGCAGTAGTAGACTCTGCACCGAGAAGGCGGAATGTGGAAGGATTGTGTCTCCACCGAGCCCAGATCTGAAATGCAAAGATGACGCTCGCAATTTAGGCTGGGGGGGAGGGGGAGGGGGGAGGGACCCCCTGTAGAAATGGCTCAAGCAGAGGCAAGTAGAAGACCGGATGGAGCTTCGCTGTGGCAGCACAGTAAAGCCGAAAAGCCTGTTGCGTTCCACTCGCTCTCATTGCATTTGTTACTTGAAGCAAACGGCCAGGCAGCTTGTCCATTTCATTGTGGGTCAGCTTACGACCAAGATCCCAGGCATGTGAGCTCTTTGATGGCCAGCACAGCCTGGGTGCAAACACCGAAACGGAGTGGGTGGTGCAGAAAAGACCTGGAGGAATTAAGACCACCGGGTTTTGTTTTTTTTAAACATCCTGAGAATATGTTGCCCACCAAATGTGTTCAGGTTTTGCCTGTAAAATCAAGGCATGGGCCTACGCCACGAAAGGTTGTGCAAGCCCAAAGTTTCTGCTTCCGAGAACACCGAGTGCTTCCTCTGTTGCTTTGTAAGTTGAAGCTCTCCTGCGACTTATGATGATGACATTCAATGCACTTTATATACTGTATGCCACTCGGCGTATTCAGAATTCAGGGACAGCACTTCTATTCTTCCTTTCCTAGACCAGTGTTTCTCAACCTTGGCAACTTTAAGTGGGTGGACTTCAACTCCCAGAATTCCCCAGCCAGCATGCATCTCAAAGCGTGCTGGCTGGGGAATTCTGGGAGCTGAAGTCCACCCATCTCAAAGCATGCTGGCTGGGGAATTCTGGGAGCTGAAGTCCACCCATCTCAAAGCATGCTGGCTGGGGAATTCTGGGAGCTGAAGTCCACCCATCTCAAAGCATGCTGGCTGGGGAATTCTGGGAGCTGAAGTCCACCCATCTCAAAGCATGCTGGCTAGGGAATTCTGGGAGCTGAAGTCCACCCATCTTAAACTTGCCAAGGCTGGAAAACACTGTCCTAGACCAACTGACCGCCCTTAGTGCCTCTTATCAAGGATACAAAGCAAAGACCGAACTTCTTCAGAGCTTCCCTTTCTTCCTGAAAACATGAGTAAGGAGGACAGAAGTCCCAAATCTTGCCTTGCCCACTGAGGGTCGAAATTTCTTCCAAATCCTGAAGCTGCAAAGATATATTTTTAAATTATCTGCCATTGCAAGGAGCTTTCAAGAGCTTCCGCTCACCCTCCGTCCCCTTCCGCAGCTGTCTGCCACTTTAAAATCGGATGGAGAACCGGCAGCCCCTGGGCTCTGCATCCCAGCAAGGCCACGGGGCGGGCAACGCTGGGTTCCAGGCTGGCAGAACTTGCCTGCTCGAAACCCAGGACTGCTCCGCGGCTCCGGGCGGATTCACTCCGGCTTTGGCTCCACAGAAGGCAAAAGTTCTGCTCAGCGTCACTTCTTGTTAACGTCTGTATGCCTTTGAGGTTGCCTTTTACGGGAGGTTTTTAGACTTGAGCATCTGCCGAACTCCAGTTCTGGGGCAATTAGACAGGCAGACAAGGTGGCAACAATTCCAGAACGGGGATTTTCTCTGCAGTGTTCCCATTCGGTGACTGATTTTTCATCAGAGGCAACTAGTATTATAGGGAGTCCTCGCTTAACAACCATTCGTTTAGTGACAGTTTGGACTTACGACGGTGCTGAAAAAAACAACTTATGACCGGTCCTCACACTTGTGACTGTTGCAGCGTCCCCGTGGTCACGTGATCACGATTTGGGCGCTTGGCAACCGGTTCGCATTTATGACCGTCACAGTGTCCCGTGGTCATGTGATCACCATTTTCAACCTTCCCGGCCGGCTTCTGGCAAGCAAAATCAATGGGAACTGCACGATTCGCTGGACAACCACATGGTTTGCTTAACGCCCACGGTGATTTGCTTAACGACCGCCGCAAAAAAGGTTGTAAAGTCGGGTTGGATTTGCTTAATGACCGCTTCGCTTAGCAACAGAAATTCCAGTCCCAATTGTGGTCATTAAGCAGGGGCTACCTGTATGCTGCTTCTCAGGTGTTCTGCGTGGTCTGGAGGATCCTCCTGAACGAACGCTTCCTCCCCTTCGGCTGAGTGCGCCGTTATGGCCAAGAACCGTTGACTCGCCAGGAGGGGTGAACGCGGTGCAGCAGGTGCCAGCTAATTGCATATGTTCATTCTGCAGCTGCCATGTGGGCGAATCGGCCAGCTGGGGCAGACCCTGGACATGCATCTGGACTCTGGCATTGGCCCCCAGCCCCCAGAAACAATGGGGCCATTGTTTGGGGCCAGAGACAGCAGGTTAATGCTTCGGAAATTATTCCTTGCTGTACCCACGTCAAGCAAAGCCACTGAAATGAGTAATAATGTCATGGCTCTATCTTCTTTTTTCCTCCTTCAAAGATACTCCCCCCCCCCCTGCTTTATTTTTCACGGAGATAGATAGCTTTCCAGAGCAAATGGGATTTTGCCCCCTTGCAAGTGAATGGCCAATCCCATTATTTCATTGACTGCTACATGAAAACAGGGAATTAAGTTGCAGCTGCAATGAAAGACCAGATGCACACTCTGCTCATTCATTTCAGTTATGTTGTTCTCCCAATTTCCCCCCCCTTATAAGCTTGCTTTGCTTCATGTTGTAGCCTGATCAGACATGAGAGCTGCAACTCATAATGAGGATGTCAGGTTGGCGTCCAGAGATATAAATTTTTTAAGTTGCTTGTAGTGTTTGTTATTCATTGGCCTGATGTCCTAAGCCCACACTTGACCATTTATTTATTTATTTATTTATTCATTCATTCATTCATTCATTCATTCATTCATTCATTTATTAAATTTCTATGACCGCCCATCTCCCCCTCAAGGAGGGACTCTGGGCAGTTCAGAGCCACAATAACATCATTAAAATACAATAAAAACACAATAAAAATATTAATGCAATAAATATAAATTAAAACCAAGTGGCAGGTGGTTCGTACAGTGAAGCTGAACATATTTAAAATATTTGAGGCGGCTCTAAGAAATCAGCCGTCCCCAAGCTTGACCACTTTCCCTCTTGCCCCAGGCGAGATCACAGAGCCAAGTTTTTAATTTTTTCCTGAAGTCCAGGAGTGAAGGGGCCTGTCTTACCTCTGGTGCCGCTGCAGAGAAGGCTCACCTCCGAGACCCCGCTAGATGGAACTCTTTCATAGAGGGGGTCCGCAGCATGCCCCCTCTGCAAGATCGGGTAGGACGGGACCATGTAATTTAATTGAATTTGGAGAAACAGCAGCAGCCAACAGGTTTCTCACTAGCCGTGGACACATTACTATTTGCAACAATTCCCTGAGGTTAACCTCATCTCAAATTAGAATCCCATGATATTAAATGCTACATGGAAATGCTTCATTGATTGCATGCATAAAAAAATTGTTTTGCCAGGTGTGACCATGTTTGCAATATGTACTCCAGCAGATGTGGCCTGGCAATCTTTTGTAACACATACCTGCTCGCACAAAGACCTAGCTTTGTAGCCCACACGGTTCCCAACTTGCGGAAGTGAAAACTTCTACGTACTGAAAATGGATCATAGAACAAATCAGTTCAAAGTTCTCACTTGAGGCACAAATGACCAGGCTTCTCCTGGAAAAGGTCTCTGTGTGGTCGCTGTTTGTTTGTTTGTTTGTTTATTTGTTTATTTAATTTTTATCCCACCTTTATTATTTTTATAAATAACTCAAGGCAGCAAACATACCAAATACTCCTTCCTCCTCCTATTTTCCCCACAACAGCAACCCTGTGAGGTGGGTTGGGCTGAGAGAGAGGGACTGGCCCAAGGTCACCCAGCCAGCTTTCATGCCTGAGGCAGGACTAGAACTCTCAGGCTCCTGGTTTGCCATTGGCTCCTTCCTAGGGCTGAGAGACAGGGACTGGCCCAAGGTCACCCAGCCGGCTTTCCTGCCTAAGGCGGGACTAGAACTCTCAGTCTCCTGGTTTCTAGCCCAGCACCTTCACCACTAGATCACTTGACGTTGACTTGATGTCAACCAGTCTCTCCATATGGTGCCCCATTCAGTGTTTGGACAGGCCTCGTCCTTTCCATCTCCTTTGCTGGTGTTCGGTCTCTCATCCTCTGGACCGGGAGACTTGGCCATGCTGGAATATTGGGGACGGGTCTAGAAACGGAACTTGACTGCATCCATGCGATGTTCCCACCTTCGCGCCACACCCATCCTCCCGAATCCTGAGGCACCTGCCCAAGAAGGAACCAGGCGTGGGGACTGGCATCTTAATGAAAAAAGAGCCAACCCTTCAGAAGAGCTCCGTCTTCCAATAAGTGTAATTAAATACTTCTCCACTGGAGAAGCAGGACCCTTAGAGATCTGCAAATAAATACGCAGCCACAGGAATAATGGGAGCAGGGAGAGACACGAGCCTGGCGTCAGAAAATCATAGCATTGCAACCGGCCCCACCTCTTATAATTTGCAGATCTGGGTAGAAAGCCAGCGCTGAATGGAAAGGCCTCCTTCAAAAGGAGTAAATGGTGCAGGTTTTCTGAAAGGCAGCAGAGAAATCGGACACAAAGACCTCTTAGGCCTCTGTCTGCCTCCGCCATCACCTCCTCCCATCCCACCTAAACACCCCAGAATCATCTGCACGACCCTGGTCAAAGCCCCGAGGAACAACGCGGCCATTGTATTCCAGCGCAAGGAATACCTGCGTCTATTTCAACAGAGGGCATGTTTTGTGGTAAGTCAGTGGGTGCAATTACAGCCAACGTGCGCAGCTCAGATCAAAGAAGACGATGAGGTTTCTTTTCCCGAAGTCTGAAAGAGCTGGATTTTGCCCATTTGAAATATTTCAGGGCACTGTACAGTCTCGCTCTTCATTAACCTCTTCTGGGCTGAATCTGAGTGGGCCTCACGTGTTTATTTCTCTAGCGGCCTACAGGAGGAGAGAAACCCACCATCCTCCTTCACTTTCATACCCCTTAATTCAGAGCTTTCCAAACTTTTCAAGTTGGTGACACACTTTTTAGACATGCATCATTTTGCGACACACTCTTACAGCAGGGCATCATTTTGCGACACACTCTTACAGCAGGGCACAAGGCAGGCACTAGGACCTGTGCGGAATCCTGGCAGGGCAGGTTTGGAGGCAGCAGGGCACAAGGCAGGCACTAGGACCTGCGCGGAATCACAGCAGGTTTGGAGGCAGCAGGGCACAAGGCAGGCACTAGGACCTGCGTGGAATCCTGGAAGGGCAGGTTTGGAGGCAGCAAGGCACAAGGCAGGCACTAGGACCTGCTCAGAATCACAGCAGCTTTGGAGGCAGCAAGGCACAAGGCAGGCACTGGGACCTACGTGGAATCCTGGAAGGGCAGGTTTGGAGGCAACAAGGCACAAGGCAGGCACTGGGACCTGCTCAGAATCACAGCAGCTTTGGAGGCAGCAAGGCACAAGGCAGGCACTAGGACCTGCTCAGAATCACAGCAGCTTTGGAGGCAGCAAGGCACAAGGCAGGCACTGGGACCTACGTGGAATCCTGGAAGGGCAGGTTTGGAGGCAGCAAGGCACAAGGCAGGCACTAGGACCTGCGCAGAATCACAGCAGGTTTGGAGGCAGCAGGACACAAGGCAGGCACTAGGACCTGCTCAGAATCACAGCAGGTTTGGAGGCAGCAAGACACAAGGCAGGCACTAGGACCTGCACGGAATCAAAGCCGGTTTGGAGGCAGCAAGGCACAAGGCAGGCACTAGGACCTGCACGGAATCCTGGAAGGGCAGGTTTGGAGGCAGCAGGACACAAGGCAGGCACTAGGACCTGCTCAGAATCACAGCAGGTTTGGAGGCAGCAAGACACAAGGCAGGCACTAGGACCTGCACGGAATCACAGCCGGTTTGGAGGCAGTAAGGCACAAGGCAGGCACTAGGACCTGCGCGGAATCCTGGCAGGGCTCGGAGGCAGCAGCAGCCGAGACACAGCCAGACACTGCAGCCAACTCACTAACGTGTCCCGACACACAGTTTGGAAAGCTCTGCCTTAATTCAATGTTATTTATTTGCATACATGGCTGGTCTGCCCTGTACCTAGGTCTAAGTACCTATAAAAGCACTCACATACAATACTGCCCAGAGATAATCCAAGAGTAAATGGGAAAGCCAGTTGGAAGATGAATTCAAGGAGCAAACTAGAATTTAGGTCAAAACTGGGGAGAAGACCAGTGGAGGAATGGAAATAGAGTTCTGGTGAAGCATTGATTGCTTGCACTGATGTGGTCCGAAGGGAAATTTTCACCATTTCTGATTCAGCAGCAATCGCTTCATATACCAGCCCATTGCTGAAGATCCTTGTTTCTGAAGCAAAATAATACGCTGGATAGAGGCAATTATTTGAGTCCTGGCTTTAATCCACCTTGTTAGCGATTCATAAGTCTTTGCTTTCATTCTGAAATGGACTCTTGGCTCAATGACAAATTATGCTTTCTCGTGAACTGTCCATGAACTGGGCTAACAACAAGCTTACATTTGCTCTTCTGAATTAGCATCGGCACATTTTTTGGCAGAACAGACTTCATGGGTGTGCTTGCCAAAGGCATAAACACGCACATACGCATATGTATGAAGGGCCTTCCCCCAAAGTACGTGAGAGTTGTGTCCTTCTGTGTGCTGAAAACTGCTTTCGGCCACCCCCTTGACACCTGCTCAGTCCCTCTTGAGTTTTTCAGAAAATATCATACAGCTTCAAGTTGGAAAGGCAGCCGGTGGTAACAGCTTCCAAGATCAGAGCACATCAACTTTACGGCAGTCATAAATCTTTGCGAAGGAGAACTTTCAAGGCTCCAAGAAGGCCGAAGTTATTTCTCTGCTGAGATCCCAGAGCATCCATGGTCAGCTGCTCCAGTTTGGTGTCCTACAAGATCCAGAATTCCCAACCGGCATGCCAGGACTGGGAATTCTGGAAGTTGTTTTCTTAGAAGAGAGTTTGCCATGCTTCCCCTAACAGGGATTCTTAATTGATCCTCAGAGATCGTAATACTTTGGGCAAGATTCTGGTTTCCCATTAGATGGCTTTGAGGATTAGTTTTACCCTGTCTTTAAGCCATTTATCATTGCTCCTGAGTGAAAGAACAGAGAGATAGGGGAAAGGCAACAGTTGAGAGAGAGAGAGAGAGAGAGAGAGAGAGAGAGAGAGAGAGAGAGAGAGAATAAAAACAGGGGGAACGCTACTGGCTTTGTGGTTATCTACAGGGTTGGGCAATATTTCATTTCCCAGCATAAATGCTCAACCTTTCCTTTCTCTATTAAGTTGCAATCCTGGAAGAGGTGGGGTTACATCAACAATCCTGCTGCGAAACCACCTCTCGCTTCTTCAGGCCGATCATCTTAAGCTTTCTCGAGGACATCCAGGCTGGACATTTCACTGCCAGCTGCTAAAGATAAGAGCATGCAAAACCTCACCAGTCTTGATTCAGAGTTTAGTAGGGGCCCACCCTCTGCATTGAAAGGGGGCTGGGCCAAAATGACTTGGAGCTTGCAGGAAGCTTGAAGACAGGGCAGAAGACTCTTGACTTCTCTCTCAGGATATTCTGGTTGAGCCTAGCTTGTTTCTCAACGCGCGTCGCTCGTTGTGAGTTTTCAACCCTCTGCCCTGACGTCCTTCCAGCAAAGTTGGACAGCAAGCACATTGGTCTCTGGGCTGCCCCTTGCTCCACCAGATACATCTCAGGGACGTTGGATCTTTCTAGTCCTACGTCCCCGGCAACCTCCCCCAGGAGGCCCCTCTGAATCTGCTTGGCTGATGCCCTCACCTGGCATGGGCCACAAGTCTGCAGGAGAGAGGAAGCCACACACCTGCCTCATGGCCTATTCTGTGCATCGATCTGGGTAGGCAAAAGTAGCAAGGTATCAATTCAGCCTTTCTTTGCCTGAAAGTCTCCCCCATCCGTCTTGGGCTAAGCAATTAATTAACAGGGTTAAAATGTAGGTGACCCCGTTCTGGCTGGTGGTGAACTGTGAAATTCCTTTCTTTTCTCCCAGGCTGCCGGTCAATGATTCCTGCCTTCCTCCCGTTTAATCACCTGCTGGCCCTCCAAAGGTCTCCCCTGGAGGGGCTTTGCTTCCCAAACGGGCCCTGGCAGGCAGAATGCAGCATAATCAGCCTCGGCGGAGTCTAGCAGGCACGATCCGATCCGTTGGGGGCTGCAGACTGACAGCGTCCGGGAGAGATCTGGAGAGAAGGGGGTGCCCCGTCCGACCTCCTCCTTGCCTGAATATAAAGATCTGTCCAAAAGCCACAGGAGAAGAAACCACGGGACAACGCCAACCTGCCCTGCTCAGGGACGATTCACGTAGGTCCGAGTTTAGCAAGTTGCTCGGATGTTTCATCCAGCCTGCTTGGCCAGCGCAAACAAATAAGTAAGTGCCCTTGCAACTTTCCCACTTGGATCACTCGGTGCCCCTTGAAATGCAGGCGCTGAAGCCTTTCTAGTGTGAAGCAAGAAGCAGAACACCCACCCACATTCAACCGTCCAATATGTCTTCCGGCCGGTGGCAGAGGACAAGGGAGCGTGAATCCGTGCACCAAAGCTGCCTAACTTTCCCAGTTGAATCCTACTGCAGAATTGCTTTCTCATTGCAACCAGAGGGCAGGGAGCTGGTACAGGTAGTCCTCGCTTAATGACCACAATTGGGACCGGAATTTTGGTTGCTAAGCGAAGTGGTCATTAAGTGAATCTGACCCAATTGTACGACCTTTTTTGCAGTGGTCATTAAGCGAATCACCACGGTCATTAAGCGAACCATGTGGTTGTTAAGCAAATCACACAGTTCCCCACTGATTTTGCTTGCCAGAAGCTGGCCGGGAAGGCCAAAAATGGCGATCACGTGACCGTGGGATGCTTCGCTGGTCATAAATGCGAACTGGTTGCCAGGGGCCCAAATCGTGGTCACGTGACCGTGGGGACACTGTGATGGTCATAAGTGCGAGGACCGGTCGTAAGTCATTTTTTCAGCACCGTTGTAAGTCCGAACTGTCACTAAACAAATGGTTGTTAAGCGAGGATTACCTTTAGAGGAGTCACAGCTCAGTCCCTCATCAGAGAGGAACAGCCAGAAGAAGAGGGCTGCTCTGTCTCGGCACCGCCCAGCATCTGCCACCCGAGACAGCAGCCTTGCTCTGCCCACTGGCTGAAAATGAGGTGAAAACGCAGTGAAGGGGGATTGGGCTGGTGAGAGGTTTCTGGAAAGATTCCGATGCCAATTTTATTAAAAGGTGTAAGCTTTTGCGAACCCCGGCTTGCTTCATCGGGTGTAGGTTTTATGGAAAGGCACACGCGTCGTAAGCTTTCGTGAGCCACAACTCACTTCATCCGATGCACGGAGAGGCTAACGCTGCCAGGCGCCCCCTGATTTGGGGTGACCCACCCTGGGCCCCCTCTCTCTGTCCCTAACAGCGCTTCTGCCTGTATCTCTGGGAGTGCAAGAAACGCTGTCCAGAGAGAGAGCGCAGAGCGGGCGCACCGCGTGGCAGGACGCGCCCAGGCAATGTGGGTGCTTTGGTTAGCGAAGAGAATCCGGGCACACGCTTTGGGCTGGAGACAGCAGTGCCCGGGGGTCCCTGGCTGAAGGGGCAGAGGGAGGGGACGAATGCCCTCTAAACCAGAGTCCAACCTAGTGGAAAAACTTGTCCATCGGGTTTTGGGGGGAGGAAGTGAACGGAGTGTGCCAAAGAGCCTGCAGTTCAGCTCCTGCCTAGAGATCTGGATGTGGGGCCCACAGGCATCTCAGGAAAAGCAGACTTTGGCCTCTTCATGGCTCTGCAAGGCAGAACAGCTGCCCGTGGCTAGCGTTTGGCCGGGAAGGGAGCCCCGAGCGAGGAGGAGGAGGACGGGTGGCTGGGTGGAGCAGTCCTCGCCCCTTTAAGTGGCGTGCCCGTTGCTCCTGCTGTCCTCGCGTGACCCTGCTTTCCGCAGCCTGCCTCCAGGCCCTGCAGAGCTATTAATACGCCGAGCGGCCGGCCGTGGGGCTGCCACCCCGCTCCGAAAGGCAGAGGTCTGTCGCTTGCCGGAAACCAGCCTTTCTGGGCCACGCCCTCTTCTGCCTTCCCAGAGGGTGGAAGCCAGGCTGGCGCTGTGCGTGCCCAGGCGCCCATTTTTGCTCCCGTGTCCTGGTTTCCCAGCAGAGCTTGGTGGTCCTCAGCAGACCCAAAGAAGGCGGCGTGGCTGGTGGGCTCCTGGTCAAAGCCCTCCCAGGCTCAAAGCTTGAGCAGAGTGCCCACTCTGCACCCTGGTTTAATTGCTGGCATTAAAAAAGAAAAAAGATCAGGGGGGAAGTCTCTTCAGACTTTGCCCATGCCAGGGGGGTTGGCCTGGCCCGCTCCCCCAAAGCGGGCTGCTCTCCAGATCCCTGGCTGAGGCTGATGTGAACAGACCTCTCACACATCAGGCAGGCAGCGACGGATGAAGGAAGGAAGGAAGGGTGGGTGGGTGAATGGACAAATCCTTTGCCACACTCTAAACCGGCTTCCTAAAATGCTTTGCACACACACACACACACCCCGGAGGGCTGGATATTTCCCGCGACATTCTTGGCCCCGTCTGCACATTAAGCGCGTGCCTCCCCCGACTCAAACACGCTGAGTAGCTCATTCCTCTGCTGCCCAGGCAGGGTGTGTGTGTGTGTTCGTGTGTGTAAGAGCAGCAGTACCAGAAAGCGGAGGGCGGGATGCTTCCCCGCTTAACTGCAGGCATTGGGGGTATAATGCCGCCAGCCAGCTTACAGATGGATGTCTCCTGCAAGTGCTACCCTTTTGTTAGGTTGTATGAAAGTGAAGGGGCATGGTGGCTCAGCGGGTAAGACGCCAGGCTTGTCGATCGGAGGTTTGAATCCCTAGCCCTGCGTGCGGAGTGAGCTCCCGCACTCGCCCCAGCTCTTGCCAACCTAGCAATTCGAAAGCATGCAAATGCAAGTAGATGAATAGGTACCACTTCGGTGGGTAGGTAACAGCGTTCCGTGTGCGTCATGCCGGCCACATGACCACGGAAGCGTCTTCGGACAGCGCTGGCTCTTCGGCTAAGAAACAGAGATGAGCGCCGGCCCCTGGAGTCGGACACGACTGCACAACTGTGCGGGGGGAACCTTTGCCTTTTAGGCTGCAGTTGGGGAGCTTGCAAATGCTCACTTTGAGGTTCTTTTTTTTAAAAGCATAGAAGAACATTGAAACAGTATGAGAAAGAGCTTCTCCTGTGGGCTGAAATAGCATCGCTCAATCTTCAGTTGTGCTCTGTTGCACATTTGCAGCCAACCACTAAGGTAGACGAATCGTAACGTTTACCACGTGAATATGTAGGTGGGTGGGTTACTGTCCCATGGAATGAAACTCCTTCTGGGTCACCAAGCAGAATGGGCATTCAGAAAGATGAGACTACTTCCCTCTCCCCCTAAGAAAAATGAATTTTGCCATCAACTGTTGTATGTACAGATGTAAGATTATGTAGTAGGCAGTTTATTAGTACTGCAGTTTTATAATATTTATTTTGAAGTGAATTGCCCTGAGTTCAATAGCACCTACTATTGGGCCAGCTTCTGCTCTGCAAAACAGGAAATCTTTGGTGCAACCGTAGCATTTGGGACTGTGTTCACACAATACAGCTAACCGGGCTACTGAATTAACACATTTTCTGGGTTCACACAGTACATTGCATGATAAATGACAGAAGCAAGACGGGTCTGCACAGCGGACTGAAAAACAACACTTGATTATTAAAGCTAAGTTTAGCCGGTTGTGTGAATGCAACTGCTAGGCTTCCAACCACCAGCATTCTGGCTTTTTGGTGTCCAGTAGATGGTGTCCAGTAGATGGTGATTTATAGGGGGGCGATGGCTCAGCGGATAAGATGCCAGGCTTGTCGATCGGAAGATCGCAAGTTTGGAGGTTTGAATCCCTAGCCCCGCGTGACGGAGTGAGCTCCTGCACTCGCCCCGGCTCTTGCCAACCCAGCAATTCGAAAGCATGCAAATGCAAGTAGATGAATAGGTACCACTTCGGTGGGCAGGTAACAGCGTTCCGTGTGCATGTCATGCGGCCACATGACCGCGGAAGCGTCTTCGGACAACGCTGGCTCTTCGGCTAACAAACGGAGATGAGCACCGGCCCCTAGAGTCGGACACGACTGCACAAATGTGCCGGGGGAACCTTTACCTTTTATGAAAGTGAAACACGCCAGAAAATGAAGGCTGAATCCTAGACCCTCTAGAAATTACAGGCTTGGCTCAAACGTCAAGAAGCTGAACTCAGCTCACGGCTGTTGTTCTTTGAGACCCCGGGGCGGAAAATGAGAGAGCCGCAGGGGCTGGGGCCGTTTCAGAAGCCCCTGGTTCTGCTTCTCCCCTGGACTTGCTTGAGCTGGGCCTTCACAGTTCTCAGGAGACCGGAAACCGGTGGGGCCGGGGCCATCGACGTTTACGCTGGACGGTTGAAGCTCCTTTCTGGTTCTTCAGGAGAACTTCAGAGACAATGCCCAGGCATGTCCTGCTGCAAGGGCAGGAACCACTGCCGCTTGGCAAAGCACGTGGTCTGCAGGCCAGAAAGGGTTTGGCACCCCTGGCATCTTGTGCGAAGAAGGATTGGGCAACAAACGGTGAGGCAGGAGCCGCTTCCATGGGCACGCTTCCCCAAAATGACATTGCCCTGAGCCACAGTTGCCTGGCGTCACCCAACCCCCTAAATGCCTTGGCGGAGGGGCCTCTCCTGCAACGTGCGCTTCAAGCGTGCTTGGGGGAAACAGGTGTGCAAGAAACCCCCAGTCCCGTTCCTCTGTCCCCGGAGCTTCGCCAGAGGCTCTTCAATGGTACCACTCCAGCTGCGAATCGGGTCCCATCGCTATCTGGATGCCCCAAAATAAGATTGGGTTGATTTCCCCAGATTTCCATTTGATCGGAACACACTGTTGTTGTTGTCGTCGTCGTCTCACAACATAATACTGGGTGGTTGATGCAGTTTATGTTTGTAATTACATTCCTGGGAGATTACAGTTGAGTGTTTGCAGTCCAGTTGGGGGGGGAAGCTCCTTTGGTTGCTAGCTTGCTTCTTAATAACTGGATGATGGCCAAGAAGCTTAATAATTAAATGTGCGGCGGACACACAGGATCCCCTCGGCAGATGACTCCAGGGGGAAAATTTCCCCGAAGTGGGAAAAAAGTTTGCAAGCTCCTGCTTTCAAAACCGTGAGGTTTCTCGTGGGGCGGTCAAATCTCAGGATCTGGTTTTTGCAGCAACAACATTCCTTTTTACTTTTTACTTTCCCTTTTTCTGACTGCCCCGCCCCCAAGAATAGGGTCTCTATTACCTTCTTGGGAGCCTTCCCCTTCCAGGGCCAGGTGCGCTAGACAGATGCTCTTCTGCAGGAGATCAACAAGCCTTCCTGTGTGTTTGGAGGGTGGGGGGAGATGTTCAGCAGGCTGAAAAGAATAACATCCACCCTTTCTTGCTTAGGCCATCAAAGCTGTATTATTGCAAAAGCGTGAGTCACAGAGAGCTGGAGTGAGCTGGGCGCGTCCCTTTCTGATGTCTATCTTTCCTGGTTCAACTGAGTTTGATTTTCATGCAGAAATAACAAACAAGGGTGGTCGGTTGGGTGGACTCTGTACTGTTGGGGAGCAGACCCTGCTTTTCCAAAAAAAACAAAAACCCTTTTTCTCCACATCGACCCACCTTCCTTTCTATCTCCCACCATCCTTGGTCCACCACAAGTTAGGATGCAGGAGCAAGGGTTCACACGAACAGCCCTGAAGCAGGAAAGTCGAACGCAAACCCACTAGAGGTAGGCTGCAGAACCTTAGGAGACCACTAGGTGGGAGGCAAGAGTTAGGCTGTCTCCAGCTGTTTGCTGCCCTCTAGTGGTGGCTGTGATCTTTGCAGCCCACACCTGGAAGCTCGACTCAAATGCATCCTTGGTCATGCTTTACTTTTAGACCAGGCAGATGTTGTGTTCTTTGAGACCCCGGGGCGGAAAACGAGAGTGAGCCACAGGGGCTGGGGCCGTTTCAGAAGCCCCTGGTTCTGCTTCTCCCCTGAACTTGTTTGAGCTGGACCTTCACAGTTCTTAGGAGACCGGAAACCGGCGGGGCCGGGGCCATCGACTTTTACGCTGGATGGTTGAACCAGGAGAACTTCATAGACTGCAAACGCTTTATGAATCCCCGGAGTCTTTCATGTCAGGGTTGTCATTCCAAAGACTCTACCAGCAAATTCCCTGAACGTTATTAACCAAGGCTTTTGGTCAAGATCTGTTCAGGATCCTGCCAGCAAGAGACCTGTTTACTAAGCAAAGCCTTGTCACCCCTGGAGCAGGGAGGAAGGAAGCAACAACTAAGAATGAAACTAAGGGGAGGTCAAGCATTAGGGTGGCCAAGAGTCGAGAGCCAGCAATCCATCATGGCCTTAAGCATACATGGAGGTCAGTCAAGAGGGCATTCGAGGAGGAAGAGGAGGAGGAGGGCTGCGACGCAGGGAATGCAGGGCATGTTAGTTTAACCTGTTTAGTTAAATATTCTAAGGCCCGAAGTTCTAGCCACGATGGACACGCCGAGCTCAGAAAGCTGAGCCATAAACATTTTGTCTGCGTCAAGCAAACGAGAAAGTGCTCAATCAACCACGACTTTCCCTTTTCATCCAATCCAGGGACTATTTTCAGAACTAGCAGGGCATTAAAAAGGGGGTCGAACGGACTGTGTTGCTGATGCCCATCATCTGATTCCCATGCCGATGTAACTAGACTTTTGGTTAAAGTGCTTCTCATACAGTGGGTGAGTGATCCGTATTCACGGAATGGTTCAAGGTATTCCCCATCTTTCTGTCCACAGGCACAACCCAGGTTTATAGAAGAAGTCCATGTAAGATGCCTGCCTTACAGGGTCCAAGACCGGGGTTGTGTTTGGCTACTGGGTCCAGTGAAAGGCATTGAGGTTAAATTTTAAGCTCTTACAAGCTGCATAGGGAATCTCTTCTTTTTCTGTCAAGGCCTTCTGTATTATTTCAGATTAGCAAATGTTATGAAAAGGCGTGAGTTTTCAAAAGGTACTTATCAGATATGTGGAGTGGCATTTGATGAGTTGAGCTGTTGTTCACAAAAGCTTGCACCTTTTAATAACATTTGCATCTGATGAAGTGAGCTGTGGGCCACAAAAGCTTGCGCCTTTTAATAAAATTTGCATCTGAAGAAGTGAGCTGTGGTTCACAAAAGCTTGTGCCTTTTAATAAAATTTGCATCTGATGAAGTGAGCTGTGGTTCACAAAGGCTTGCGCCTTTTAATAAAATTTGCATCTGATGAAGTGAGCTGTGGGCCACAAAATCTTGCACCTTTTAATCAAATTTGCATCTGAAGAAGTGAGCTGTAGGCCACAAAAGCTTACAGCTTTTAATAAAATGTACATCTGATGAAGTGAGCTGTGGGTCACAAAAGCTTGCACCTTTTAATAAAATGTGCATCTGATGAAGTTACATTTTGGATACTTCCTTTTTCTTGCAATAGCCATTCCCCTCTAGCGTTTGGACCCTTAGTGCACACATAGGTGGTTGTGGTTTTTAATGCACACCTACTGTATATCTGTTTGCAACTAATGACTGAAAGGGCAAGGATAAATGAAGGCTGATGCCACCAGGCAGCCAGGAAATTGTCCTGGGTGTGGCTGCTGAAGACAGCCCTTTCCTGATTATTCCACTTGCTTAGATGCCTTTTAAAAGCATTTAAGGACACAGAACGAAAACAGGACAAGGGAAGCCTTTGAGACCTTCCAGCTTGGTACAGTTTGGGCTTTATTCTGCAAGGAACTGTTTTCTTTTTTCAGTTTTTCTTTTTACAGTTTTCAGTTTGGGGCTGATTATATATATATTCTCCCTTGGCAAGCGGAAAACCGTCCGGCTGCATCCAAGCTCTGAGTGGGAATCATTGTGACGTTTGATGCTGGAGTTTCACAGCCATTCCTTCCATAAGGTGCCTCCAAACCGAGATGTGGAGCAGAAGTCACCTGTTCTAACTTAACCTCTTTGGAGTGTGTTTGTGTGTGGGTGGGTGCGCGCGCACATGCATGTTCTCTCCTGCTGGCGTCCTCCCACCGGAGCCACACACTTCTGCTGCCGGAGAGCCGAGGCCGTGAGGCTGTGAGTCATGCTCGGCGCTGTGGAGCAAAACACAGGCCCGCCCACCCCTGCAGGAACAAAGATTTCGATCTGTACAGCACCTGTTGTACAGCAGAGGGGGGGAGGCGTGTGGGTTCGAGGGTTCCTGCTTTGAATGCAAATAGGAAAAGTAGGTCAGCCCTTAGGATTTGAATGGAAGACATGTTGGTTTTGGGGCCGTGCCCAAAATGTGCAGAGACAGAAATCTGGCTAGCCTCCCTTCCCGTCACGATTGCAACACAAAGAACAAATGGAGGAACGCTTTTGAACCCCAGGGTGGAGTTGGCTGGGCCACTTTTTATTTTTTCTTTATCTTCCTGTTGCGTTTGGGGCAGGGGAAGGGAAGGGGAATGCCCCCCCCCCGCCTGCCAGCGGACTGCATCGGTATGGGTACGGTGAAGGAGAAGGGCCCCTGAATTTGGCCTAAAATTCATGGCATGCCAGGAGCATCCTGGAGCATGATTTGGAAACCTTTGTAGGTAACCCAAATAAAGAACGATTTCTGGAGCGCCGGCCTTGCAAAGCCCATGGAATAGGTCCGTTTGGAAGGCGAAAGTCAGAGGATCAACTCTCATGAAGTTGCTCTGCCTTAAAATGCACACGTGTTTTAGCATGGAACCACCTGCCAGACTCCTGAGCGGAAGGAAGAACATGCCAAGAATGACACGCCACCACCCCATGTTAAAGAAGGCAAGAGGGTCATACTGGCTTAACGTCATGGCAACATAGTGCAAGAGGTAAAATTCCTAGCAGCTGCACCACGTCCCCAAAATCTGTGTCGTTGGCCCAAGAAGGGATCGATACTAAGTAATCCCTAATTTTTCCCAAGGGGACGACCATCCAGAACATGGGACATTCCTTTGAAGGAATATGTACTTATTTACTAGATTTATTTACCGGATTTCCTCTGTCCCCCCCACCACCACAACCCTGTGAGGTGGGCTGGATTGAAAGAGAGGGACCAGCCCAAATTCACCCAGCTAAGCTTGCTTCCATGCCCAAGCACAGTTTCTCAATCTTGGCAACTTTCAGATGTGTGGACTTCAACTCCCAGAATTCCCCAGCCGCAGGGGAATTCTGGGAGTTGAAGTCCACACATCTGAAAGTTGCCAAAGTTGAAAAACACTGTGCCCAAGGAAGAACTCACAATCTCTCAGTCCAGCACCTTCACCACTACATCAAACTGGCTTTTTATTATTTTATTTTATTTTATTTTATTTTATTTTATTTTATTTTATTTTATTTTATTTTATTTTATTTTATTTTATTTTATTTTATTTTATTTTATTTTTTAATTTTACACAAGAATACTTTCAGGATCTGGTTGATCTTAAGCTTCAGCACCCAATGGCCTCTTAGCGCCATCGCCTGGTAAGAGGAGGGCCTGCACCTTCGTAGAAGCAGAATTAAAATTTGCAGTGGAGCCACAGCCAGTTTGGAAGCAAATCCCAACCTGCCAGAGAGAAGACACGGGGACTTATTCCCACCACGTCCCTGACAAACGTCACACCTGACTGGGGTCATCTTTGGGGGCTGGACCGGAGCCAGGAAAAATACGACAATTCTGTTTCTGGGGCCCTACAGAAAATCAGGGGTGAGATGGGATCAGGAGGCCAAAAGTCCTTATTTTTTAAGCTGAACCCCAAAGCTTCTCATTTTGCATTTCCATCTTTGGATCACCCAAGGGGAGCTTCAGCTGCAACCTCTCGGTCTCCTTCACTTAATTTTCCAAGGACTGGATGTTTTGCTTTTCCATTTGCTAAACCTTCCCTTTCACCTTCCCCCCTCCCCCATCCCTGAAAAAATTAAGGAGAAACAGGCCAAATAGCTGTAAGGACTAGGAGTCCTTTTCACCTGGACACACCTTTCCTGCCTGGAGAGCCTGCATCCCAAACCTGCCTTTCCTAAAACATGTGTCTGATTTTGGCTGGAACTTCAGCTGAAGGAAAACTGACATCTGCTGTCTTTTTGCGTCTGAAAATTTCCAGAGAGTATAGATTTTATTTTATTTTTAATTTTCTACCCCACCCTTATTATTTTTATACATAACTCAAGGCGGCAAACACACCTACCTAATACTCCTTCCTCCTCCTATTTTCCCCACAACCACCACCCTGTGAGGTCTCATTCTTAACTGGACAAAATGTTATAACGATGATGCTAATAACAAGCTTGAATAATAACCTTTGGAAGAAGCTAGACAGAAGTTTCTAATAATTTTGGTAATGTTTTAAGAGACCTTTTGGGGCACACACAGCATGGCATGGTATGGATGCAGAGAATTTCGTTCTGCAGATCATTCCTAGTCCTCTACAGTTCCTCCAGAGAGAGAGAGAGAATGACAAAGTCCATAACTTAGACCCAGCTAGCTTTGGTGTCCCTCTTGGCTTCCCCAGAAGATCCTATCTCCACCCTTCCTTTACTCTTCCTTACACGGAGGGGCTGTTGGAAAAAAAGACCCCCAAAAGAGGTTGAGTGTTTGGAGAAAGTTGTTAACTTCAGTAAGTGTACAATGGAACCAAACGCCATCTATGTTGTGGGGTAAAGTCCCCCTGTGATCTTATTTTAGCAGGATTGCGTGGGGTGTGGATCTTCCTTTTAAAAAAGAGCCCTGCCTCCTCCTCCTCCTCCTCCTCCTCCTCTTCCTCCTTCTTCTTCTCCTTCCTTCTCCTTCTTCCTTTCTTTCTCCCTTCTCCCTTCTCCCTTCTCCTTTCTACCTCCTCCCCCTCCTCCTCCTCTTCCTCTTCCTCCTCCTCCTCTTCCTCCTTCTTCTTCTCCTTCCTTCTCCTTCTTCCTTTCTTTCTCCCTTCTCCCTTCTCCCTTCTCCCTTCTCCTTTCTACCTCCTCCCTCCTCCTCCTCCTCCTCCTCCTCCTCCCCCTCCCCCTCCCCCCCTCCTCCTCCTCCTCCTCCTCCTCCTCCTCCTCCTCCTCCTCCTCCTCCTCCTCCTTCTTCTTCTTCTTCTTCTTCTTCTTCTTCTTCTTCTTCTTCTTCTTCACTCTCCCTTATGAATATCTGTGTTTGAACTCAAGCCAAGCTAAACCCAAGACTGAGCAAGAAGATTTCTTTCTTCCTTTTTTTCCAGAAGCAAAAAGGGGGATGGCATTAACCACAGTCACCATCCATGAACGACAAAGTAGCACTTTGGGAAGTTTGTAATTTGGCAGAAGAAAAGGCTGTAATAATATGAAATATGATGTGGTTTTAGAACCCAGGATCTCAGCAATTGAGGTAGGAGCAAAGCCATGAAAAGGCCGCTGCTGGAGTTGTAAAAATAGTATGAGAGTCAGCAGGAATTTGCAGCGTGTTGGGAAGCATCACTAGGAAGTTAGCGTCTTAAAGGGAGTGGTGGGAGAGGCAGATCTAAGGCCCCACTGGCCTTAACTTTACCCAACCCCAGATTATATTGAGTCGGCAAAAGAGCTAAGAGTTTATTTCATACACACAGTGGCATTTTAATGCCCAAGACAAAGAATGGTTGGGGCTGAGTCTTTCTGTTGCTTATGAGATGCCACCAATGGATCCGCGAATTCTGCCTGGCATAGTATCTTCCGTTCTTCAATCAATAGCAGTTGTGCAAATAAAGTCCCCGTCTTTTAGGGTCATTGGATGGTTGGACGCAACCTTTCAGATTTTGCTGGTAGGAGCCACTCGTCTAAAAAACAGCAGCAGGCAAGCAGTTCTCATAGATGGCCAGGACACCTTGATTCAAAATGTTTGGGATCACCAGATCTGATAGAGAAAGGAGGGGTATGTGCATCTGGGTGGATCCGCGCTCCGGAAACAATTCTTCAAACACTGCTTGGGCACCGTTTTTAAATTCTGTATTCCTGGGGGGAGGCTGAGAATAAACTGCTTCTCTCTTGCAGTGAGAGCTGGTCATCGGTCTAGCACGCATTGATGAAGCCAGCTCAGGATTCTGGGGTCATAGCAGGACTGCCATGGTGGAATGCAATTACCCGGATGCCCATAACATGGCACCACTGAGAGACACAACTCTGCCAGTATCTCTTTGTGGCCCTCTAGTGTCCATCTGAAGTTCTGCAGTCCGGATATGGTAGCCCTGAGAAACCTATCCAGAAATTTCTTGACTAGGGAAGGCTAGTGCAGAAAAGTCCAGGCTTCAGTCCTTGGCATTTTAACGGATTGATTGGTAAATTGATGGAGCCCACCTGACATGAAAAAGAATCCCCCAGTGGGGTCCTGACCCATTGGGTGGTTGGAAAAAAGTTGCCATCAGCCTTGGAAAACCAACAGGAGGTCAGGTTAACAAAACTGGGCCTGATGCAATAGGATCTGGATCATGTATTGATTTTAGGAGGAACGGGGGCAAAACACAGCTTTTGTCTGTCTGCGTGTACATGCGTGGAAAGGGGTGTGATGAAAACTGATAAAATGAGAGTGCAGGTTGCCTAGCTTGGCCTTGGAAGAGATGCTGGGAACGCGAATAGTTTTCTTGCAATTTTCAGCCGTTGGTTCACAGACAAAATAAATGTCCAGATGGCACCTTGCACCTTCTGCATTTGGGGACGTAGAATCTACTGTATTGGGATTTTACCATGATGAGAAATATATTTTCAAAACTGCCTGCAGAGGGCACTGGTGGCATTAGAAAATATCTTCCAACAAGAGAGCCACTATTTACACACACACACACAAACACACACACACACACAAACACAAACACACACAGAGGGCAACAGAACTGAAATGCTTGTGAGGCTTCCCCAGCCTAACATTTACCTCTCGGTGACTGATTTATTATTTTACTGCTGCAGGAAAGAGTTGAGAGATCATCAAAGGCCTTTCACACCACTGAAACGAACTTTCTTCCACTTGGGCTGAATTTACAGGTGTCCTAGTGACAGTTTTTGAAAGGTCCCTCAGACATCTATTGGAGGAAAGTGTCTCCCCTTGTGGCAATGGAAGGCTCAAAGCAGAATCTGGCAATCGTTCTAAGCCGATTGTTTTTTATTATCATGCACAGTTAAGCAAGTAAAAAAAAAAAGAATCAGTGATAATACTAAGCTGTCTTGTACATGAAAAGTGCTTTATTTCAGCCCCTCCCGTATCAAGATCTACTTCCAGAAACAGAGCATAGAGCTTTATAGCCATGCCTACGTGAAGTTGAACAGGTCGAAGGGCCATATTTTTCTTTCAAATGTGTTCTGTTTGCATGTGATCCCAAACAGGGTTTGAAAGATAAATATAATGCTGCCATCATGTCACTGAAGATGGCAGCCATTGAGGAGTGGGTATTTAGCCTGTTTTTACCTGTGTCCTTTTCTCAATCAATATCCTTCTCTAGAAAACATCTAGGTTCACACATGACACCGATGGGGATGGGGATGTTTTCCATCATGGGGACATCACAGGCAGAAGGACAAATGATGATTTCAATTTCATTTTGTCCAGCTTGGCCCATCAGTAACTTTGCTCCAGTTGGCTTTTCTCTTAATTAATCCTCTAACTCAGAGCTTTCCAAACTTTTCATGTTGGTGACACACTTTTTAGACATGCATCATTTCGCGACACACTCTTACAGCAGGGACAAGGCAGGCACTAGGACCTGTGCGGAATCCTGGCAGGGCAGGTTTGGAGGCAGCCAGGCACAAGGCAGGCACTAGGACTTGCGCGGAATCCTGGCAGGGCAGGTTTGGAGGCAGCAAGGCACAAGGCCGCACTAGGACCTGTGCGGAATCACAGCAGGTTTGGAGGCAGCCAGGCACAAGGCAGGCACTGGGACCTGCATGGAAGCCAAGAGGCAGCAGCAGCCTCAACACACCCAGACACTGCAGCTGACACAGTAACGTGTCCTGACACACAGTTTGGAAAGCTCTGCTCTAACTTCTTCGTCTGCTTGGCATACCCAACAAGGACCCTACTTGACCTTATGTTTTGCAGCCTCCACTCCCTAAATGCCCACAGTCCCTTCTTGGCTCCAGCCCGGCCCAACTTTGGTTAGCCCAGATGATAAAGGAAACAGCAAACCATTTGCAAACATACAAGAATACACGGTTTAATCTGGAACAGTTTTCTGACTTTTAGGAAGACTCTCAGGGAAGAAGAAAGCTTTCTTAGAAGCGGTTAGGAATAAATGTTCACTTTGAATAACAGCTAAGCTGTTTGTGGAAGAGCAGTTCTTTCTCCATCGGAGGAAACGAAGCCCAAGTATTTGGCCATCTTTGCTTGCAAAATATCCCAGTTGCTAAACGAGTTGCTGGATCCGGCTGGCAGGAATCTGGTCTTATTTGGGAGAGAACAGGCTGGAAAATTCAAGAGAGGGGATGGTTGATGTGTATTTTTCTTGGCATTCATGGTTTGACATGTACAGCTTGCTAGACATTCAGACATAAATATTTGGAGTTGGACATATGGACAGCAGGGCTGAAATAATTATTTATAAATAACCTCAAATGAGGAGGAAAGATTGAGGGGGGCGTGGGTAAAATAGACTTCTGTGAAAGCAGATTCTGGGAATTGTTCCTTGTGTCATCATCACAACCATTCTTCTCTGCCTTGAAACCCATTTTCTCTCTCTTTCCCTCACTGTGTAGCTCATAACTAAACTCTAGCAATGTTGTTTCTGAAATATCTTTGGAGCTTTTGCTCAGCATAATCCAGTGTTCCTCAACCTTGGCAACTTGAAGATGTGTGGACTTCAACTCCCAGAATTCTTGCTGGCTGGGGAATTCTGGGAGTTGAAGTCCACCCATCTTCAAGTTGCCAAGGTTGAGAAACACTGGCACAATCCATTCAAAATCATCTGAGTGAAATTGAATTCTTGCTCTTTTTAGGTTTAAAAAATGAGCTTGCAACCCCTACCCATCACAAAAAAAATGTCTCCAAGGATGTTGGTTGTCTCCAGATTCCCCTTTCGTGCCCTTTCCCCATCACCTACAGTATCTTGGCATTTGCCCCTGAGCTTCTATCCTTCTGCAAGCCCTCTGCTTTTTCGTTCTGCCTTTCAGCTTGGCAGGGGCGGATGATGTTCAGATGAGTGCTCTGCGTTTGATGTGGATAAAAATCCTTTTGGGTCGGATGCTTTTTAAAGTAGATTTACCTTCAATCACCATTTATTAAATCTCTCTCCACTGGAAACCATTGCTGGGGGCCGGGAGAGTGCATTAAGCCCCGATTATAGAGAATCTGGAGAGGGCGGGTCATAGGAACGGGTAGAAACGTAGCTGCTATGCCAGTCTTTGTCGCATATTCCTGATTTGCTTGGCATAGATCGCCCGGATTTCTAACCAGGAAAGACAACCACATCCTATGGCTTCGGTTGAGACAAAGCACCTTCTAAACTTCACCGGCTGCTGGCTTCTGACGACTGCAGCTTGGAGCATGTCTGAATGAGGTTCAGTCTTGGCTGGGTTGGTCGAAACTAGCTACCCATGGAAGGCAAAAGTTTGGGAGCCAAGGGGCAAAGTGGGAAGCTCAGCGGTTCCCTCCGGAGAATGAGCAGTTCCTTCCAACGCACTTCTCTGAAGGGTTCAGTGTCTGGATCCCAGAAGGTAAGGTGGGCATTTTCACATTGATCCAAGAAAACCCCTCGTGCTGGGGGGAGGGGCTGGATGATCCCTCTGGGGGGAGCCAGTGCAGTCAATGGGGGGGGGTCTTCCAGGTTTGGAGTGAGCACTGTGAGGGGTGTTTTGAGGAGAGGCAAGGTGGAGCTGAGGGCTCTTCCTTGGAGCTTGTCTTCACTCTTGGGGGGGGAGACATTTTGGGAGGGGACAGCTGTAGAGTCCATTGGTCTAGAGTCCATTGGTCTAGACTCTAGAGTCCATTGGGTCTAGGTCTAGAGTCCATTGGTCTAGACTCTAGAGTCCATTGGGTCTAGGTCTAGAGTCTAGAGTCCATTGGTCTAGACTCTAGAGTCCATTGGGTCTAGGTCTAGAGTCTAGAGTCCATTGGTCTAGACTCTAGAGTCCATTGGGTCTAGGTCTAGGTCTAGAGTCCATTGGTCTAGACTCTAGAGTCCATTGGGTCTAGGTCTAGAGTCTAGAGTCCATTGGTCTAGACTCTAGAGTCCATTGGGTCTAGGTCTAGAGTCTAGAGTCCATTGGTCTAGAGTCTAGAGTCCATTGGGTCTAGGTCTAGGTCTAGAGTCCATTGGTCTAGACTCTAGAGTCCATTGGGTCTATAGTCTAGAGTCCATTGGTCTAGACTCTAGAGTCCATTGGGTCTAGGTCTAGAGTCCATTGGTCTAGACTCTAGAGTCCATTGGGTCTAGGTCTAGAGTCTAGAGTCCATTGGTCTAGACTCTAGAGTCCATTGGGTCTAGGTCTAGGTCTAGAGTCCATTGGTCTAGACTCTAGAGTCCATTGGGTCTAGGTCTAGAGTCTAGAGTCCATTGGTCTAGACTCTAGAGTCCATTGGGTCTAGGTCTAGAGTCTAGAGTCCATTGGTCTAGACTCTAGAGTCCATTGGGTCTAGGTCTAGGTCTAGAGTCCATTGGTCTAGACTCTAGAGTCCATTGGGTCTATAGTCTAGAGTCCATTGGTCTAGACTCTAGAGTCCATTGGGTCTAGGTCTAGGTCTAGAGTCCATTGGGTCTAGGTCTAGAGTCTAGAGTCCATTGGTCAGGCCAGCATAATGTAAGAAGATTGGGTTTTCTTCTTCTAAGGCGTGGATGAAGGAGGCGTAGATGAGTAGTGGACTTGGCTGCTTGGCTGCACCTAGAGGAGAAACTCCTAAACTCCGCTGAGAGAAAGGTCCAAGGACCCTTGTCCAACTCTATTCCATACAACAGGAATTATACAAAGGGATCCCTGGTCAGTTCTGTTTGGCTGATTCAGACTTGCTTCTCAAGAAACCTGCATCTTACGGCAGAGTTGGCATTCCTAGCTAGAATGCCTCCTATGAGCCACATTCAAAACAAGGTCCAATCTCATATCCAAGCCACAGATGAAGCTGCCATATCTTGTATTAGCCCACTCCTCTAGCCCACAAGTGAGAAATCTGTGGCAGTCTGGCCCAATACCAGGTACTCTAACTGAACACATTTCTCTAGGATCTCAGATTCGTGCCTTCACCAGCCCTGAACGGGGGATATCCCCGGGATTCAAAAGGGATCTTCTGCAGTGCTGGGCCACTGAAATGCCTTCACTCCCTGATCACGGAGTTGGGGACCACTGGATCCATCCTCCCTCTGCCCACAACCTGCTCTCCTTTAGCTGCATAGGATTATGAGAGAGCCAGTTTGTTCACAGGGTGGTGGTTGTGGGGAAAATAGGAGGAGGAAGGAGTATTAGGTATGTTTGCTGCCTTGAGTTATTTATAAAAATAATAAAGGCGGGATAGAAAATAGATAGATAGATAGATAGATAGATAGATAGATAGATAGATAGATAGATAGATAGATAGATGATAGATAGATAGATGAGGGATTCAAGCTGCGACCTTTTGAGGGCAAAATGTTTCAGCCTAAGCATCGGGCCTGGCACTTTTGACTCACAATGTGCCTGAACATCTACCGCTTTCTGATCAAGGGAAGAACCATCACACAGCAGTGCATTCCCACGTTGAAAGTTTCTGCACACCAGATTAGTCTTTGATAATAGCCCAGGAAAAGATGCAACAGCTGATCTGGGTCCATATGCTGCAGTGCCTGCTTTGGTGTGATCAATAGCTGTATGGATAAAAATAAAAGCAGGCTGAGGCCCCTACGTCCTATGAACTTGCCAGAGGCTTCTTCAAGTTAAGCATCCTCAACTTGAAAGCATCAATATCTTCATTTGCTCTTCTTAGATCTTTCTTTTTAGGTGACTAAACATCCCCAGGTGAACATCATTAAAACATACATGCAGGGACAGACAGACCAAAAGAGGGACAGAGAAACAAAGGTCAGGTCCAAATTATTATTATTATTATTATTATTATTATTATTATTATTATTATTTTGCAGATTGAACCAAGTAATCAGTTTAGAGCCAAATTTAAACATGACTACAGCATACCCAGGTGGGCTCTGGGGGTCAGCAAAGGAAGCCTGAAAGTAGGGTTACCAGATGTCCGGCAAAAGGAGGACATGTCCTCCTTTCTGTCCTCACATCCTCTGTCCGGCAGGCGTAGCTTTAAAATCAAATATTGTCCAGCTTTTTTGAGTATCTTCGGGTGTTTTTAAGGGTTTTTCTCCCCCCGCCCCACTAACAGTCATTCAAACTTTTGTGTATTGGGACCTTGTAAATTGTCTGCTTCTTTCCCTCCCTCATCCATCGACAGCCTAGATTTACATTATTTAATTTATTTCTGTGAGAAACGTGGTAACAATGAACGACTTATGAAAAGGAAGAAGATACAGAGAGAAGGCAAGAGAAAAAGATCTGGGTTTCTCTTTCTCTTCCATCCTCGCTTCTTTAATATTTCAAGGTTAAGAAAACAGCCAGATGCTAGTGTTTAACACTGATATTATTTGCAAATTGTATTATTTTAAAAGATTCCTTTACAAGGTGCAACATATAGATCAATATATTTGCAATTTAAGGAATTGGTGGGAACCCATTTATTTTATTTTAGAATTACTGTACCTTTAAACATTTTAGAGACCAGTATTACAGTTCATTGTAATATGAACAATACAGTTCATTCATTGGGGAGAGGGCTGTAATAAATCTGTTGAATATCCTATTAGGGTATTTAAATAGTCACTTCAGAAAGTAAAATTGAGTTAGCGATGGAGCTGCTAAGTGAAGGCAGAATTACCACTGGAAGATTTCCTTGCCTTTGGCAAAATGACTTTATATAATACAGAACTTAATTAGTTCACTTATATTAATATGTATGGATCCAGGAGGACTGATTAACCAAAGCTACTTTGTACTGTATAAATTATGAATGATATTCGTGGTTTTCTTTTTGAAGCCAGGTAATGTAAGAGTGATGGGTCGTGGTGGCTCAGCGGGTAAGACACCAGGCTTGTTGATCGGAAGATCGCAAGTTCGGAGGTTCGAATCCCTAGCCCTGCGTGCGGAGTGAGCTCCCGCACTCGCCCCAGCTCTTGCCAACCTAGCAATTCAAAAGCATGCAAATGCAAGTAGATGAATAGGTACCACTTCGGTGGGAAGGTAACAGCGTTCCGCGTGCGTCATGCCGGCCACATGACCGCGGAAGCGTCTTCGGACAACGCTGGCTCTTCGGCTAACAAACGGAGATGAGCACCGGCCCCTAGAGTCGGACACGACTGCACAAATGTGCGGGGGGACCTTTACCTTTTTAATGTAAGAGTGGTTTTATTAGAATTACCTGGATACAGATTAAAAGTGTGGCATCACAATTGGAGGGTGTCTGTGGGGCCGCAAAGCTAGCATCCAACTGATGACTCCTGGGGGGCTACAGATCTTAGACCTGGAACTGCCTGGTTTCTGAAGCCCAGCAGAAATCATCTCTGGGAGAAAATGCTTCCACAATCATTTCCTTGGCAAATGAGTGAACTGTTTCCCTGAGTTCCTGTGGCCATTTCAGGATTTCAGGGCCAGCATTACAGAATCCCCTGCAGTAAGGAATTGAGGATCCTTTTATGAAACCATTCCCCCCCACCCCCCATTTCCTAGCTCTCCTAGTCTCTGGTTTCTTCAAGCTGATTTTTCCTTCCACCTTCTCCTGATGCGTTTGCAGACTCAGAAGGATAATCTAGCTGGTGTTGCTTGGATGATGGGAGTATGTCTCTGGCAAAGAGAAAGCATTTAAAATAAAGGCAGGCTACTCATTCGCAGTAGCTTCAGTGTGGGAACCTCCATCGAGACCAAAGTGCATTAGATGGACTGCCACCTTGAACCAGCCTGAAGCAGAAACCATTGGCATTCTCGCTCCCTTGGCAAGTAAAACGGGCATTGCTCAGACTACTGTTTGTATAGAATGAGTGGAAAGAACGGATGTATATAAAGGGACGTGAGCAAAGCCCAGGGTCATTGCTATACGAGATGGGCGGTGAAGAAATATGATGAATGGAATGCAATGGAATAGGAATAGGAATAGGAATAGGGGAATAGGAATAGAGGAATAGGAATAGGAATAGGAATAGAGGAATAGGAATAGAGGAATAGGAATAGAGGAATAGGAATAGGAATAGGAATAGAGGAATAGGAATAGAGGAATAGGAATAGAGGAATAGGAATAGGAATAGGAATAGGAATAGGGGAATAGGAATAGGAATAGAGGAATAGGAATAGGAATAGAGGAATAGGAATAGGAATAGAGGAATAGGAATAGGAATAGGAATAGGAATAGAGGAATAGGAATAGGAATAGGAATAGGAATAGGAATAGGAATAGGAATAGAGGAATAGGAATAGGAATAGGAATAGGAATAGGAATAGGAATAGGAATAGGAATAGGAATAGGAATAGGAATAGGAATAGGAATAGGATAGATGGAACAGAACAGAACAGAATACTTTATTGGCCAAGTATGACTAAACATACAAGGAATTTGACTTCGGTGCAAGAGCTCTCAATGTATTTACCTAACATCAAAAAAAAAACAATAATAAATTAAACAATCAAGAAAATAAAAATTTTACCATCAAGGAAATAAAAAATAAAAAATAAATAAAATAAAGCTGCTTCCTCCTCGAACCAGTCTTATAACCGGCTGCCCAACCAACCTGTTTCCACCTGAGATTCAGGGCAGTCTTCTTCTGCCCACCCTCCCAAGAGGCAGGTTACGGAGGAACAGGGCATCACGTGGGATCAGCTGGCAGAACTATCATGAACGATGGCTTGGAATGGCCAGCCGCATGGGGGGCCTGTGGCTCATGGCCAAAACACAGGCTTTGCGAGCAGAGAATCCGGTTCCCTTTCTGAGCATTTCCAGTGGAGCAGTCGAGGAAAGTCTTGGCAGGGCGCCCGACCAAGCAGAAACAACCAGGCTCAGGAGCTCAGCAGCCTGTAAGCCAAGTCTTCGTGCCTCCTGACTTCCCTGAATGCGTAGCTACGGTGGCCTGGCTGGCCGCAATGAACGCTATCCACAAACAGCAGCATTTGCTATGAGTGGCCGAAGAAGACGAGAACCCAATCCATAGTGAAATCAGTGCGGCCCAACTGTACAGGGAGAAAAAAAGTGCTGATGTGGCATCCCCATTGCTTCTAATATAGCAGTCGGGTCTGACTGTAGCTTGCTGTAAGAAGGATTAGACCTAATTAATGCTGGATGACCTCCTTTTTTCAAGGAATGTGGAGTTCTGCCTCTAATGAGGACTGCCCTCTTAGGTCCAATTGTCTCGGTTACGCAAATCGTGCTGAGATTTCAGCTGAAAAGAGAGGGTGGGCTTCCGATGAGGATTTGAGAACATCCCTCTAGCTCTTTGTCAAAAGCCAGCATTCTTGGCCATTGCTCTAAGCCCCCGGTTTGGAGGTGGGAAAGGAGGTTTAGCCAATTGGAGATCTGGGGACTATCAGGGTTGATGTATCGCGTCATGTTCTACCAGGAGATGGAAACTCCTTCCAGGCAGGGAAAGGATGGGTCATGGGGTTTCTAGAAGATTATCTTCAAAGGAAGTCATAGGATTGGTCTGAACACAAAAGGAGCTTGTGTGCTTTTCTTGAAAGAGTGGAACTCCTAACTTCACAGGAGAGTTCTGATACCAATTGAAGAGAATATTTGTAGCTCAGGGTTGACCTGTGGAGTCCTTGGCGCTCTCTGAGCCTTGTTGTTTTCTTGCAGACATTTCATTGCCAGGCTAGGCAACATCTTCAGTGCGAAAAGGGAGTGGGACTTGCTCTCCTGTTTATATACCAGGGCTTGTCTTGCCTGTGTTGGTGGGGGTGTTGTACTCTCCTTGGTAGTACTTGATTGGGTTGTTGTGTGCTGCTTAGTTGATTGACTGAGTTAATAGTTCCTTGATTAGGGTCCATTGTGCTGTTTGATTGTTCCTCTGGTGTTAATCTTGGTGTTAATCTTTGCATATCTGGCTGTTGATTGCTGGCTGTTCTTGAAAGTTGCCAAATTTGAAAAACATTGTGCCCAAGGAAGAACTCACAATCTCTCAGTTTCTAGTCCAGCACCTTCACCACTACATCAAACTGGCTTTATTTTATTATTTTATTTCACGGAACAGAAACCAATGCATATTTTATTTTATTTTATTTTATTTTATTTTATTTTATTTTATTTTATATTTTATTTTATTTTATTTTATTTTATTTTATTTTATTTTATTTTATTTTATTTTATTTTATTTTATTTTATTTTATTTTATTATTTCACACAAGAATACTTTCAGGATCTGGTTGATCTTAAGCTTCAGCACCCAATGGCCTCTTAGCGCCATCGCCTGGTAAGAGGAGGGCCTGCACCTTCGTAGAAGCAGAATTAAAATTTGCAGTGGAGCCACAGCCAGTTTGGAAGCAAATCCCAACCTGCCAGAGAGAAGACACGGGGACTTATTCCCACCACGTTCCTGACAACGTCACACCTGACTGGGGTCATCTTTGGGGGCTGGACCGGAGCCAGGAAAAATACGACAATTCTGTTTCTGGGGCCCTACAGAAAATCAGGGGTGAGATGGGATCAGGAGGCCAAAAGTCCTTATTTTTTAAGCTGAACCCCAAAGCTTCTCATTTTGCATTTCCATCTTTGGATCATCCAAGGGGAGCTTCAGTTGCAACCTCTCCGTCTCCTTCACTTAATTTTCCAAGGAGTGGATGTTTTGCTTTTCCATTTGCTAAACCTTCCCTTTCACCTTCCCCTCTCCCTCATCCCTGAAAAAATTAAGGAGAAACAGGCCAATAGCTGTAAGGACTAGGAGTCCTTTTCACCTGGACACACCTTTCCTGCTTGGAGAGCCTGCATCTCAAACCTGCCTTTCCTAAAACAAAAGGTTCTAATTTAGAGTCTACCACGGTAGAGATGGGCGGGGATAAATCCAAATAATTAATTAATTAATAAATAAATAAATAAATAAATAAATAAATAAATAAATGTTTTTGGTGCCCTCTAGCATCCATCCAAATTTGTGCAGCTGAGATATAGTACCCTGACCTCTTCCTTTCGGTGGGCTTCGATTACTATTCAACCAACATTGAATTGTTTTTCTGATTTCATTCCCCAGGGTCAGAAAGCTTGGATAGAGAAAACCTTTTCCAAGAGAGAGTGCACGAACATAATTGCAAACAGCAAAGATGCTAGCAGGTGACTTTCCTTTGGGGCTGGCGTTTGCACTTGTCCTTCTTTAAACCCACAAATGAGCCATGTTTGTCTGGCAGCACCACCAGCCGAGCCACTGCCATTATCAGTGGGGGTTGTAGCTGGGTTTTGTCTCCCAAGCACGTGCTTGGATAGAGTCCCTTCAGCTGATCGGAAGAGAGGAAGGGTCAAGGTCAGAGGTGAGGCCATCAGGTTCCAAGATTCGGGGGAAGCTGCCTGTCATCCAAGGGGTGCAAAAAGAGAAGCATATTCAAAAAAGACCGAGGTGCAGCACCAAGGCTGGAATGGGGGGGCCTTAGGCAGTGTCCTTTCAGCAGTCACCAACCTTGAGGAGCAAAGTCCAAAAGTCCAAGGTTGGGGTTGCCTGCTAGATTGTAAGGCAGGGGTGGGCAACGTCAGGCCCGCGGGCCATATAAGGCCCGCGGGGCTCCCGCCCGCAAACCCTGCCCCTTCCACACGATTGGCTCCCACCCACAGACCCCGCCCCCCAGTGCTTGTGTTTGGCTCCCGCCCGCAAACTCTGGGCCCCGGTCCGCGGAAATCCCAGAAACCCCGCCCCCCACCTCCCCGGTCCCCGGTTATAAATATCCAAATGGCCCTTGGCAGAAAAAAGGTTCCCCACCCCTGTTGTAAGGGAAGGCAACAGATACAAAACTGACGTAGGCTGATGCAGTGACATTGCAGCCTTGATGC
Source organism: Charina bottae (assembly GCA_023362775.1). Lineage (NCBI taxonomy): Eukaryota > Metazoa > Chordata > Lepidosauria > Squamata > Charinaidae > Charina > Charina bottae. Next base: position 22,451,138 of record JALMGJ010000010.1, on the reverse strand, counting down.
TCCTCTTGAAGACAACCTTAATCTGCAATTCTGTAGAAGAAACATGGTGCTAACACCTGATGAGTCCTGGTTCCAGATTCTCTCCGGCATTTTGAAGTGGAGAAAAGAAGTCCCACACAGGAATAATATTGCCTGGAGTGGGTTGGAAAGATGATCCTTGCCATTTTAATCCCCATTAAAATTTTAACTTAATTTTAATGCAAGCTGCTCTGACCCTTTGATCTACTTGAGGTCTGTAGTGTTTCAGCAACCCACTAAGTTGCATTACTGATGCTGCGAAACTTTGGATTAATCTGAAAAAGTCCCCAATTAATCAGGCAGCAGATTCTTTTTAAAAAGTACTACTAAAATTGCAGAAGGCCCGTAAAATCTGCAATGACGCACTCTCCTGTCCTCGCTCTCATTCCAGAAGGTATTCCCCTAATAGAAGGTTCCCCAAAGATGTAGACTTCTTGCTTCAAAGCTATTTTTAAGTGGTTTGCAAATTTATTCAAATGTAATCAGTTGGTTTTTTTTTTTTAAAGAGCTGGTGCATTACAACTTCCTTTGCCCCAAGCAGCAAAAGACAGAAAAGGGCTTAGATGCCAGCAGCTGGGCCTGGTTTCATGTTTCTGTTCTGCTTTGGGCCACAGGTGCTGCTGCGGCCAGCTCCTCACTCAACACCTCCCCGTTCCAGGCGTGACTGCAAACAAGAATGGAGAAGACCCAACAAGGCAGGTAGAAGCTCAGCCAGAGAAATGGTCCATCGGTAAACACACCCAAACCCTCCCAACCGATGCCTTTGGGAATCTCGAGTTCCAAGGTGGAGGCCATATCAATAAGTCCATGGTAAGTAAGAAGGGTTCCTTCCTGAGAAGAGACGGCGGTGGCATTCCAAGGTGGCCTTCCCAGTGGCGTTCTGCAAGGGAGCCTCTGGACATCTGCCCTTGGGCAATGCCCAGATTTCAGCCCAAGCCAGCTTGGAAGCAAATGTGGGGAAGTGACTTTTGAGAAACCCAAAGAGGTTTGTAAAGTAAAATGTGCCACTGCAGTTTGGTGGTAGGCTTAGAGCTCCTAAGGGGCTCAGTGGGTAAGACGCCAGGCTTGTCGATCGGAAGATTGCAAGTTCGGAGGTTCGAATCCCTAGCCCTGCATGCGGAGGGAGCCCTGCATCCCGCACTCGCCCCAGCTCTTGCCAACCTAGCAATTCGAAAGCATGCAAATGCAAGTAGATGAATAGGTACTTCGGTGGGAAGGTAACAGCGTTCCACGCGCATCATGCGGCCACATGACCGTGGAAGCATCTTCGGACAACGCTGGATCTTCGGCTAACAAACGTAGATGAGCACCGGCCCCTAGAGTCGGACACAACTACACAAAATGTGCGGGGGGAACCCTAACCTTTACCTTAGAGCCCCTAGCAGGAATACATAAAACCCCTTTCTCTGGAGAACTAGGGATTAGACTAGGCCAAGGGTCGGAAATGGCGGCTCGCGAGCCAGATGCGGCTCTTTGGCCCCTTGAGTGTGGCTCTTCCGCAGCTGAACTCACCCCCGCCCTTTCCACGCGATTGGCCCCCGCCCGCAAACCCCGCCCCCTTCCACGCGATTGGCCCCCGCCCGCAAACCCCGCCCCCTTCCACGCGATTGGCCCCCGCCCGCAAACCCCGCCCCCTGGCTCTCGAGCACTTCAAAATGGCTCCCAGCAAAAAAAGTTTGCCGACCCCTGGTCTAGGCTAAAACTGCTTTCCCCACCAAACTGGTTGGCCGAGAGGGAAGCCGAAATGGGAGCTGAGCTACTTGGGATGTTGACCAGATCCAGCAGGACTCCTGTGTCCTTTTACCTTGCAGTACATCCGAGTCTCCTACGATACCAAGCCGGACTTGCTTCTCCATCTCATGGCGAAGGATTGGCAGCTAGAACTCCCCAAGCTCTTAATATCCGTCCACGGGGGTCTCCAGAACTTTGAGCTGCAGCCCAAACTGAAGCAGGTGTTCGGGAAGGGCCTCATCAAGGCTGCCATGACCACTGGCGCTTGGATTTTCACCGGAGGGGTCAGTACAGGTATGTAACGGTCAGCTGTCCCTAACCTTGGACAGGCAGAACTCTTTCAAGAAGCTGTCTGTGGTCGACGCCGTGCGTTTGTGTGGGTGGAAGACCGAAAGAACACAGTGTGACACAAATACTACCTATTGCACGGGGGATGAGACACGACTGATCTTTGCTGGAAGCCAATGCCAAAGCAATGAGCTTGAGATAGCCAATGCAGCCCGAAGGTTTGGTGGAACTGTAGAAGGTTGACCCTCTCAGGGAGCAGCAGAAGGGTGCCATCACTGTAAAAACAGTCTTCCATCTGTAGGCTGACCATATTTCCCGTTTTGAACGGGACAGTCCCGTTTTCTTCCCCTTTTCTCAACCATCCCGTCGTTTTAACATAAATGCTGGTTTTGTCCCGTTTTTCAGGAACAGACGGAGGCGGAGCAGCCAACCGGAGGGAACCCGGAGGAGGAATCGCCCCCGCCCACCAGCGCACGGCAAAGGAGGTGGGAGAGGCGGGCCCAGCACCGCGACAGGCAGAGGCGATTCCCCTTCCGGGTTCCCTCCAATCAGCTGCTCCGCCCCGCCCATTGTGCTGCCTGGCCCGCCCCTCCCGCACGCTGATAGGTGGAGGCGACCCCCCCCGTCCCCCCCAACCAGCCGCTCTGCCCCCACCCGTTCCTCTTGTCCCCTTTTTGTCTCAAGGAAATATGGTCAGTCTATCCATCTGGCCATTCAAGAAGATACCCAGTACACGTCCTTATGGGACTGTCTTAAACCGTGGAAAGCGATGGGGGGTGTTAAGGGAGAAAGCGTTCCGTAAGTTGTACGCAAACATCCCAGGGGCTAATGAGCTGGTCTCCTCCCTTGTGCAGGAATCATTCGCCACGTTGGAGATGCCCTGAAAGACCATTCTTCCAAGTCCAGAGGACGCATCTGTGCCATTGGCATTGCCCCGTGGGGCATTGTGGAAAACAAGGAGGATCTGATTGGGAAAGACGTGAGCCTGCCCCACACTTCTGGTGGAGCTTTTACCAAGCGTTTTTTCCCCCTTCCCTTTCTCTTTCCAGCCTGATTAACATCCAGCAGGTTTCAGATCTCGCTCTCTTCCATTCGTAACCCTGCCCATGTTTCTCTACCACAGTTCCAGCTTCTTTTCTTACTGGAAAACAAATTATTTAAGGAAGGAAGTGTTGCCCTGTTTCTTTTTTAATTGAGGGTGCTGGGAGCCCCCCCCCACACACACACACATGGTTTCCTGGTGTCACCCCAAATTAGCACATATGTGCTTATTCTGGGGTTATGGTTCACCTCATAACATCTTCTGAAGCTTTCCTCCCAGCCCTACCAAGAAAGAGAGATTTGGCTGATGAGCACCAGACAGGAGAGCTCCAGATCATCGGATGGGCTCCACTTCCCTTTGCCTGCTTCTACCCATTTGATTTGCTTGTACACATTTGCTTGCACATACTTGATTTGCTTCAGCAGATTCTCTTAGACAGACCCTTAAGGGGTTATTGTTTCCTTCCATCGTTTAGGCTCATTTTAACTCACAGCTCTGTTACCCCATTTTTAGTTCCTGCTTTGAGCTAGGTCCTGATTTCGCTGTCACTTTCTCATTCAGGTTGGAGGTAATGCTAACTCCTAGCTTAATGTTGTACAAATCAGTGTTGTGTGTGGGGTTTTTCCCTTTCTTCTTCTAATGAGGGCACACGTTGGAGACAGGAAGCCTCTGCTTCCATTTTCAGATGAACCAGAATTCCCCTGAACTTGAACCTTTTTCACTCTGATGCTTTCAGAATCTGTCCTTCACCAGAAATGGCCTTGATTCAAAGGTATATATATATCCTCTTCAAGCAGATAAATAGAAGCTTTTTTGGAGAGAGGGGGAGGGGGAGGGGGAGGGGGAGGGGGGGAGATCTCCAAAGAAGCTTCTATTTATCTGCTTGAAGAGGAAACAAGGATGCCACTGATGTTAGAATTAAATTAATCAGCCTCAAGCTTTGGGCTCCCATGGCCTACGTTGTTTTGCAGGAGAAAGAATTTCAGTTTGACAGCCCCATCTTTGCTTATGCTACCAGCTGCTGCAAATCTCCCCTCTTTCTTTGCATCTGGTCACCGAATCCCGGAGAGGATGCAAACTGCCATCTGTCTGGAAATTTATATTTGGCTGGCTGCTGATGTTCTTGTTAAAGCAAAAGGCAGCTTTCTATTAATTGGCATTCTTCCTTCTGGGAAATAATCTCTGGATGGCAAATCTACCCTGCACAGTGACAGTAACTACTTAATAGCTGCTATACCCAGAGACATTTGCATTGGTGTGGTTGGGATTTGGGGCCCTAAACTAAGACCAAGCAACATTGTGCTTTTCTGTTTGACAGGTGACAAGACTTTATCAAACGATGTCAAACCCGCTCAGCAAGCTTTGTGTGCTGAACAGCTCCCATACACACTTCATCCTTGCCGACAATGGCACCCTTGGCAAATATGGGGCGGAGGTGAAACTGAGGCGCCAGCTGGAGAAGCACATCTCGCTGCAGAAAATCAACACCCGTAAGTGATGGGATTCAGATCTTCTGCACAAAAAGGCCTCTCGTTCCTTAGGAAGAGAGATGGTAGACTTCTCATGGCTGCTGTGTGAGAATACTGATTGGATTCAGTTGAGGAGGGTCAGCGTTGCAAGGTCCTTCAGTTGTTGACGTGGTGCTTTGGATTTTATGGTGACTTCAGGGCAGCGACTTGGATTAACAGATCTGAATTAATACTGTAGATCAGAGCTTTCCAAACTGTGTGTCGCGACACAAAAGTGTGTCACCACACACAGTCTGGTGTGTCGCCACACAACCCGGAAGCGCTGATCATCATCAGCGCTTCCGGGTTTTCCCATGGCGACACACCAACTGCAGCGTGCAAAACCCGAAAGCGGCAGCAGCGCTTCCGGGTTTTTGCGTGCTGCCGCAAGGACGGCACTTCCGGGTTTTCCCGCGGCGACACACCAACGCCGGTTGGTGTGTTGCCGCGGGAAAAACTTTGGAAAGCCCTGCTGTAGATCTTTCTCCCCCGTGGGTAGAAACACTCTTCCTGACAATACTCTGTGCTTGATTTGCTAAGATAAAATTGCTGGCTTAGAGAGTATGGTGGTCAGTCTTGATCAGAGTAAGGACTGCGATAGTGGGAATGGGAAGGACTTTTTCCTGATGTAGCTCACTGGCCAAACAGCAAAGGCATCCCTGTGAGTAGACCAGGCCTTCCCAGCTCAAGACCAGCTCTTTTGAGACCTACAACAGCTCAGTGGAACCTCTTCATGATCCGGGGGGGGGGGGGGGGGGCTTTAAATCCACTCTCCAAGCAGATCGGGGTGGCCACCCTCAGAATTCCTAGCCAAGTCATCCAGAGGACACCAGCCTTGCCAAGGCTTCAGGGAAGTTTCTGCTAGAACTTGAGAGTATGGAAACATTTTCCCAACAATTGTTCTTAGATTCTCCTTCTGCATTTTTGTCCACCCTTGTAAAAAAAGGCTAATCATTTAATAATTATCCAGCTTTTGGGATTTAAGCACCTGTCTCCAAGAATGCACTATGTGGAGTGTCATATACACAGATTTGGGGATCAATAACAACAACGATGATGATGATGATACTTTTCCCTTTAATCCAGGAACTTCCTGACAGGTGACTAAGCTTTTTCGGACCACGTGACCTGTGGGCTTCCCTTTGTCATCCTATGCCTGGAGATCACGGTGGGGCAGGGATACCAAAGGGTTGCTCAGCTGCTGTCTCTAACGTCAACCAGCCATTATTTGCAGCCTAGCTCTAAAGAACTTTCTGTAGCTTGAATCATGTCAACTGGATTTCTATTTTCTCAGTGGAAACGTTTCGCTCCTTATCCAAGAAGCTTCTTCAGTCTAAAGAACTTGTGTTGGGTCCTAGGACAGCCCTTCAATCTCAAAACAAGAAGCCATTGCAGTAGTTAACTTAAGTGTGCCTTTTTAATTAAGCGTAGTACATGTGCATCAAAGATTATGTGCAATATATATATTTTTTATCCGTTCAATCGTGCCCGATTCTAGGAGACTGCCTGGACAAGTCCCTGCAGTTTTCTTGGCAGTTTTTCAGAAGGGGTTTGCCATTGCCTCCTTCCTAGGGCTGAGAGAGAGGGACTGGCCCAAGGTCACCCAGCTGGCTTCGTGCCTAAGGCGGGACTAGAACTCATGGCCTCCCGGTCTCTAGCCTGATGCCTTCACCACTACACCAAACTGGCTCTCTGCAATATAAATACGTGTCCCAATAAAATGATATAACAATCAATGTGAGACTTTTCCTGATGCACTAGAATAATTAATATAAGCATTTCCCAGTACTAGCCCAACCTTAGTATATATCTATAGCAAATCATGAGAGAATCAGAGGCATCTGCAGAATTAGATGCATTCATCAAAATGGCGACAAAAGAACAAGGCTTGCACCATGTTTGTGCAATGCTATTTTTGTCATTTGATTGTCACTCTTGGATCCCTCTGGGATTCTCCAACTTTGTAAAGCTCCTGAAAAAATAAGCATTTTAAGGGCCTTTTGAACTTCAGGAGATCAGACTCCATTCATAACTCAAGGGAGAGTTGATTCTAGACAGCAGGAGGTAACATAGAAGCTGGCTATTTTAACAAGAGGAAAAACTACTGGACCTTCATCGCGTGATTGAGCCGAGCACACAGGAACATTAATTGTAGTTGAGTTACTGAAATAATTGGGTGTTCCTGCATGCGCAGTCCGGACATGAAGTCCGCCATTTCTTCCTCCGGAAGTCCACTTCTGTATATTTTCAACAGACATTCCACCCCACCAGAAAGTCAGTCCTAGCCATTTAAACTGGTAACACGCCTGAAGACCCCAAGCCTGTTTCATGCCATAGTGCCTCAGAGCCAAGTCATTTCATTATTATTCCTGTAGAACTGCACTTTCACAAACTCTTCAGGAACCTCCCCTTTTCTTGTTCCTGGGTATTCGCGTGGGATCCCGGTCAATGGAGAACTGCAGGTCTCCATACCTTTGAAACATCTTGTTGCTCTCTAATGGTGTACCTGATTTGTTCTACAGGCCTGGGGCAAGGGGTCCCTGTGGTGGGATTGATAGTTGAAGGTGGCCCCAACGTGATCTCGATTGTCTTAGAATATCTCCGCGAAGAGCCACCGCTGCCCGTTGTCATCTGTGACGGCAGTGGACGAGCATCAGACATCATATCGTTTGCACACAAGTACTCGGAAGAAGGCGGGTAAGCTGCTGGGGGACTGGGGCACAGCTCGGTTTGCCCTCTGCCCTTTTATTTGGGGGGGCGGGTCTTTTTCAAAAGCATTGAACCTGTTTTTACTTGTTTCCCACCACTGGTAAATGAATTGCTACTAGGCGCGGGCATCATGTGCTGCTTGCCCAATCTCTGATGCTATAATGTAGTTAAAAATTCTGGATAAAAGAATAGCATAATAGACAGTACATAATATATACTATATAATATAATCTTCTTGGTTCCCGAAGCCTAACATACTTCTCCCCCCCCCCCCCCGCTTTGTCTCCCTCAATTTTAGCATAATCAGTGAATCTCTTAGGGACCAGCTGCTTGTCACCATTCAGAAAACGTTCAACTACAGTCGGAATCAAGCCCATCAGCTCTTTGTGATTCTCATGGAGTGTATGAAGAAGAAAGAACTTGTAAGGCTCTTACAGCAGTAATATTTATGGTAGTCGCATTTAGACTAGTAGTATTATTTGTCTGCTCGTACCTCTATTTTTCCCCCACAACAACCCCCTTGTGGGCTAGCTTGGGCTGAGAGGAGGAGGACTGGCCCCAAGTCCCCCACAGAGCTTCCATGGCGAAGGGGAGACTCCTAGTCCAGCCCCTTCACCACTACCCCACACTGACTCTTGGGTTAAGAGTAGGCTGACCATACGTCCCGTTTTGAACGGGACCATCCCGTTTTTTTAGCATTTTGTCCCGTTTTTTAAACACGTCAGGAATGGCGCGGAAGGAGGATCTGAGCCAGAGCTGCCAATTGGAGGCAGCCCGGAAGAGGAAGCCCTCCCACCTAAAGAGAGACTGGGGGGGTGGGGTTTGCAGGCGGGAGCCAATTACGCGGACCGGGGGGCGGGGTTTGCTGGCGGGAGCCAATTGCATGAACTGGGGGCGGGGGCCCCTGTCTTTTTCATGAATACAGAATATTACATAAGACCCCGTCCCGTTTTGCCATCCCAATGTCCCGTTTTTGTCTCAAGGAAATATGGTCAGCCTAGTAACAGCGTTCCGCGCGCGTCATGCGGCCACATGACCGTGGAAGCGTCTTCGGACAACGCTGGCTCTTCGGCTAACAAACGGAGATGAGCACCGGCCCCTAGAGTCGGACACGACTGCACAAATGTGCGGGGGGAACCTTGACCTTACTAGTTAAGAGAGAGGGACTGGCCCAAAGTCCCTTGGGGCATCCAGGGCTGAGGGTCTCCCCAAGGCCGGCGTAACACCTTCACCACTACTCCACACAGACTCTTCCACTAGTGCATTATTCACTGGCCATGTTCTTCTTAATCAGTCTGTGCCTTCTTCCCTCCCCATATCTTGATGGGTGCATCCCTCCCGTCCCTCTTTAGAAAAAAGTAAGGAAAAAAGAGAATGATGCAGGCCTTCAGGTCCCATCTGCTGGGGGAGCACAGACCATAAGAACCTATCCAGGGCTGGATGGTGTCCTCGGGTTAGCTAAGAAACGTTGTTCTCCTGGGATGCTCTCCTTCTTCCCCTGCCAGATGTGTGGCATAGCTGCTACTTAGAACAGAGGTGGATATCTGACCGGTAAGGGGAAACGTCATGCCCAGCGAGTTCAAATCAGTGCCACTTTGTGATTAATCAGCCCAGGGGACATGCCCTGAGCAACGGGCGAGAGCAGCAGCCGTGGATATCGAACGGTAACACAGCAGGACATCTGGTTTTTCAGGGAATCCCTTCTGATGATATAATCGGCTTGTCCTCCTTAAAAGCCTCCATCAGTGAATGCCTTTTTTTTCTCTTTAATTGTCCTCATGACAATAGTAGTTAGGAGGCTCTGAGTTATGAGACCGGTTTGATCAGATTAAATATTAATCCCCATGTTCTTCCTGAAGATAAATGGTTGCAGACAGAACGTCTCTCCGGCCGGTTCCTTCTTCCTCTTCCACCAAATCCAGCAACTCCTTAGGGCTTATAAACTACCCTGCGTGCTTTATCGTTGTTTCTGTATTAAAGAAAAGGAAAAGGTTAAGAATCTGATCCTTCAACCCATTCCCCTGATGGAGGACACGTAAGGATTAGGGAGGAAAATCCATATGCAGGCAGGAAGGCACAGCCTTCATCCATGGTCCACCTTCTTGAGTCCATGCTGCTGATACTGTAATGCAGCCTTTCTCAACCTTTTGACCCTGGAGGAACCCTTGAAATGTTTTTCAGGCCTTGGGGAACCCCTGCACATTCAGTCTCCCATCTAGGCCAGAAGTTACAAAATTATTGTATTTGTTTCATGGGTAGGCCTGTCTAGATGCATTAACAGTGTTTGTAAACTGAAAATAGAGAATGAAACTTACCTCTTTAATGTGAAGTTGCCTGAATTTGAAATATTTTTTTAAATAAATCGCGATCTCCCAGGGAACCCCTAGTGACCTCTCATGGAACTCTAGGGTTCTACGGAACCCTGGTTGAGAAACCCTGCTGTAATGGCTGGTTCCCGGAATGATAAATTTTCTGCGTAGCGTAGTTAAGGCTTGGTAGCAATTTCCCTTTCTTTTAACAGCGTTCCACGTGCGTCATGCTAGCCACATGACCGCGGAAGCGTTTTCGGACAACGCTGGCTCTTTGGCTAACCATCGGAGATAAACACCGGCCCCTAGAGTCGGACACGACTGTGCGGGGGAACCTTTACCTTTACATATTCAACTTAAAATGTCTCTTTCTTTAAAGAATGGAGGCTGTTTAAAAATGAGATGTAAATGTTTTATCAGTGCAGAGTAATCCATCATGAAATAGATTGGTCATGATTTTTGCAGCAATTGACGGACTGCTTATGTAACATCAAATCATTTTTGACTCCTAGTGACCACATAGATAGATTTTCCCCAGGAAAAGGACAGAATAGAGTTCTCAAAATCTTCAGCACACAAAAGAGGAAAATGGAAAGACCCTGATGCTTTTCCCCATTGTTGTCTTTGCCGATCTTTAGATTACGGTGTTCCGCATGGGATCTGAAGGGCAGCAAGATATTGAGATGTCCATCTTAACGGCTTTACTTAAAGGTGAGTTTTCCGTGTAGGGTGTGAGAAGGCGTGGGGAGGTTGGGAAAGGAATGGAAGGCAGAGGAGACTAGACCATCAAGAGAGAGAAGGCAAGTCCATTGGCAGCTCCTCCCATAAAGGGCAACTCAGCCCAGGTGGGAAGGGCGCTGGGGAGGAGCCTTTCAGATCCTTCAAGGAGACTCTGCCTTAATGGACTCCCTGATAAGCGAGGCTGGGAAATCCCTCTTGCGGTCAATACAGACCTTGTATTGACCCCAAAACTAGCACTAAAGACACTTTACTGAAGTCTTTGTAGTTCTAGCTTTCTCTAACTGCCCAACTCGATGAAGCTTCACACCGGGAATGTAGACACCGAGAAAGCTAGAACTACGAAGTAGTTCCTAATCCCAAAATCCTATTTTTCATTTTAGGGCGATCTAAACAACGACAGAAGAAGGGTTGGACATTATAACCCTAAGTCCTGTCTTTCATTTGTACAAAAATGTTGGCCTGTGCTTGCTTGTCTCCTTAGGTACCAACGTCTCTGCACCAGATCAGTTGAGCTTAGCTCTGGCCTGGAACCGGGTTGATATTGCACGCAGCCAAATCTTTGTCTTCGGGCACCAATGGCCGGTAAAGATTTCTTAGAGTCCAACTCCCTCCTCTTGATATTGAAAGGGTGTGAGAAAGAGAACCAGGGTCTCCCCCTCGCCCCGAATCGCCTATATATAGATTTCCCCTTTGAAAGGAGAATCCTTGCTGGGATCCTTCTGTTGTTACCTTCACCTTCTTCTTCATAACCAGAACTCTGAGGGATTTATTCCTGGGATTAACCATCCCCAGTCCAGGCTTCCACCAGAAGCCTGCCAGCAGCACAATGCAGCAATGAGGAAAGGCCTTGTTCTGTAGTCGGCCTTGTGTAGTGGATGCTTTCTTTTCAGCCTCTCGCCCTTGTCAAATACGGGTTGCCCAACCAGGTCTTCATGTAATCCCGCCAGCCCAATTTGCATCAGAAGAGGAAGAGAAGGAGGAAATCCGGTGTCCCTTTGCACTTATGTATGCAGACCATCTCCCTGATTGTGGGGATTAAAGGGCATTTGGTCTTACCCCCACCCAACTATCCGCCATCTTCTTTCCTCTCTAGCCACTGGGAAGCCTTGTCGTCCCAGATGGGACATCTCAGGAAAGGGAGAAGAAATCTCCAGCGCCTCAGGTGAAAGGAGGAAGAGGGAAAGGGAAAGGGAAAAAGAAAGGCGGAAAGCAGAAAGAAGAACCGGAAGAAGAACTGGATCCGAGGAAACTTGAACTGTTAAACTGGGTGAGATTGGAAAGGGCTCGTTGGCTCCTTTCAAGTTGGCCAAGGCTCAGATGTTGCTTTTTCTCCACCTCAGCAACCAGCCCTGAACCTTTTCCTCCGTGTTTAGCATTAAAGCTCCCCTGAACCTCAGTGTAAGTGGGATGAACCTTTCGCTGTGCATAAAAGTATGTGGCATAAACCGCTTTCCATGCGCTCTGTTGGCTAGTCCTTGTGATCGTTGGCGTAATTTATTGGCTTCATCCTTCTGCCCAGCTTCTCACTGTGTAAAAATAGTGCCCAGAAGGTGTGCTGAGAGGACCTTTTCTGGACACCAACTCTGAAGACTCCCCTGTACCTTGAAAATAGATAGATATGCTAGATAATTTATTTTAAAAAGGAATGCATCCAGAGATGGACTTCAGATAATGAAAATACTGGGCAGAGCTGGCATTCCCACATGGCATCCTCATAGCAAATGTATTTGCCCATCATACTTACCTAGTCACTGTATTAACCCATTTTCTGGGTATCCACAATACACTAAATCATAAACTAACATAATGCTTAGGGTGAATTAACCCCAAACTAGGTTAGGCCAAGGTTCTCACAGTACCTTAAGCCATCAAAAAGAAATCAAAGCTAAAACTAACCCAGCTTTGCACCGTCTGCCAAGGTAGCCACCATGTTTTTGACCAGCTCAGGCAGGGTTGTCGTTTGCATTTCTTGGGCACGCTCCCTCAGCATGCGCCTTGTCCCTGCCTCTTTGTAGGTCAATGCCCTGGAGCAAGCAATGCTAGATGCGCTTGTCCTGGACCGTGTAGACTTTGTGAAGCTTTTGATTGAGAACGGGGTCAACATGCAGCGATTCCTCACCATCCCACGGCTAGAAGAGCTTTACAACACTGTGAGTGACATCTGGAGGTTTCCCTTTAAGCCTTGGTTTAAAACCACCCTGGCTGGCAGCAGAGACATGTCCTGTCATGTAGAGTTTGGATTAGGAGAAGTATTAGCAAGAAGCCGAGAGGGTTGCTGAGTACCATGGGCTGGGCATTCCTAAGTCTTGGAATCACCTGCTGCTTTTGGAAGTAGCAGAATGGCTCCTGTGACCTTCCTTCCGTCACAGGCTGAGGTCTGTTAACCCTCCAGAGCAGTGTTCCTCAACCTTGGCAACTTTAAGATATGTGGACTTCGACTCCCAGAATTCCCCAGCCAGCATGCTCCAGAGGAACAGATCTAGCAGGAGACTGCAGGGCAAGAGGCCCTAGGAGAGCCAGAGGCTAGGAAATGAAATGTCCCTCATGGTTCTTCCAAAGAGGAGAAGCTAGAGGGAGAAGAATTGGGGGGGGGGGAAGTGGGCAGAGCTTGAGGGGGAATCGCTAAGGCATGGTGAAACCCACATCTTGCCCTGTGGTACGAACCAGGTCTTTGTATTAAGCCAAAATAGGGATTCTTTTTTTGAGCAGAGCAGTTTGTGCAAACAGGGCAGTGCTGTTTGTTTAAGGCTTGCATAAACCTTGCATAAACCCTCTCTAGAAGGAATGCCTTTAATAACTCGTTGTCACTGTAAAAGAAAACCATGGTGTTCTGTTTTTCAGAGACTTGGCCCACCAAACAGCTTGCATCTGCTTGTGAGGGATGTGAAAAAGGTAACGATGGGATTCACCAAAAGTTTTTCACACTTCTTTCAACTGTAAAGGTCAAAAGAAAAGGGAATGTGGAATAAGAAGATACCTGACTGCTAGGCCATGACTCGTCTCCAAGATATGCCTTGAAAAATCCCCAGTAGAGTCAGCTTCCAGGCTAGGCATTTAATGTGCCCTATATGCAAATGTTAAGGGGTGTGGTGGCTCAGCGGGTAAGACGCCAGGCTTGTCAATCAGAAGATCGCAAGTTCGGAGGTTCGAATCCCCAGCCCCGTGTGACGGAGTGAGCTCCCGCACTCGCCCCAGCTCTTGCCAACCTAGCAATTCGAAAGCATGCAAATGCAAGTAGATGAATAGGTACCACTTCGGTGGGCAGGTGACAGCGTTCCGCATGCGTCATGCCGGCCACATGACCGTGGAAGCGTCTTCGGACAACGCTGGCTCTTCGGCTAACAAACGGAGAGGAGCACCGGCCCCTAGAGTCGGACACGACTGCACAAATGTGCGGGGGGAACCTTTGCCTTTTTACTGGTCATCTAAAACCTTGCGGTCCAGATTTGATAGTCCTAGGATCTGGAGCCTTTTAATACCTATGGGGGGGAGGGGAACGATGGAAAGCATGATAGAAGTTTATAATATTATGTATGGAGTGGAGCAAGTGAATAAAAGTAAGATTCTTCTGTTGTCACTATGCTTAAAACGTGGAGTTTCCCAGAAAAATGGATTGGTAGAGAAGGAAAAGAACTTCTTCACGAAAAAGACATCAGTCATGAGCAAGACATGGTGAAGTGACTATTAAAATGCATGGCTTTTAAGGATGTGCTTCCACATACTAATGAAGAAGTAGAGGTTTATCCGTGGCAGCTGGGGAAGGTCAACAGAGAACCATAGTAACGACCTATTCCCTGGAGAAGAAACATCCAAAATCTATCACTGGGCCATATTTTTATTGGGACCGATTGGATAACTCCCAAGCCAATGCAACCTAATGGTTCAAGATGTCTATGAAGGTTCTCAGTCATCCAGGTGGAATTGTCTGTAGCTTGACTCATGTCAACTGGATTTCTATTAAAAATATTAAAAATAGAAATCCAGTTGACATGATTCAAGCTACAGACTAATGGTTCAAGAACTGGATGTGCAACCTGACCCCACGTATACCACCTTGAGCTCTTTAGAGGAAAGAGCTCTCATAAAATAAGCATATAAAACAATGTCCTGATTTTCCAGTTCTTGAGAACTCTCTATCAGGCAAGATGTAACCCAGCAAAGATAATAGAGAAGAAAGTGTCCCGAGATGGAGGTTGTGGGTGGGAAGCAGAGTCAATATTGGAAGGGGTTGGTATCAGATTATACTTTCCTACCTCCCAAAATATCAGGGTGGCTGCTGTTGTAAAAGGAAGGCTTGATGTCACTAGTCTGTAGATCGATGTTTCTCAAACTTGGCAACTTTAAAATGTATGGACTTCAACTCCCAGCCAGAATTCTGGGAGTTGAAGTCTACCCATGCTGGCTGGGGTATTCTGGGAGTTGAAGCCAAGTTTGAGAAACACTGCTGTAGACGATCTAGCAGGTTCTTGATGTTCTCCCATGTTTACCAGGAAGATGGAAAAATCCCAGCTCAGACTGCATGGCATTCGTGGAGCTTTGGGTCACAGCAGCTCCTATCTCATCACTTGCATTCTCCATTTCCTTCCTTCCTTCCTTCCTTCCTTCCTTCCTTCCTTCCTTCCTTCCTTCCTTCCTTCCTTCCTTCCTTCCTTCCGCATTGCCATGGTTCGTCTTCATTCAGTGGCCACCTGGGAGATTTGGATGGGTGGAGCTGAATGGCTCACTTTGCACGTCTCGTTTTGCTCTTAGCCATTGCCTCGTCTTTTCACAGACAAGACCCCGTTGCTCTCAATTACGCACGAAAGGCACCCAGATTAAACAGTTGAAGCATTGTGCTGAGATCAAAGCTCTAGGAAGTGAGCCAGATTTTAACTGAAGTATTCATAATTTTCGGCATAATGACCTCAGAGGTTATTCCACCTACTTGCTTACCATATCTGGCCTGCAAACAAGCTTTTGATTGTTTGGTGCTGGTGGACAGATGTCTCATTGGTAGCATGCATCTTTGATGTCTTTGGGTTCTTCTTGGAACAGAAGCTCAAAAGATACATCCTTCAAAGCGAGAGACGGGGAACGGTGTCTGCTCCTAAATTGGGATGGGAGCATTGTTGCCTACCAGTTATTCTCATTCTTTGCTTCCCTACTGCCTGGTTTTTTGGTCCCTTCGACTCAGCATTGACTCCTGGTGACTGCCTGGACTAGTCCCTGCAGTTTTCTTGGCAAGGTTTTTCAGAAGTGGTTTGCCATTGCCTGCTTCCTAGGACTGAGAGAGAGGGACTGGCCCAAGGTCACCCAGCTGGCTTCGTGCCCAAGGTGGGACTAGAACTCACGGCCTCCTGGTTTCTAGCCTGGCGCCTTAACCACTACACCACACTGGCTCTTGCAATATAAATATGTATCCCAATAAAACAATATAACAATCAATGTTAAGACTTTTCCTGATGCACTAGAATAATTAGCATTTCCCAATACTTCTCTCCTTTTTGGCAATAATTAATTTAAAAATGGGTCCTAGTTTGAGAATCCAAACTTCCAAAGAGGAGGAGCCTCTGCAAATAGAGACATGCATTGGTGTAATGGTTAAGGCGTCAGGCTAGAAACCGGGAGACTGAGAGTTCTAGTCCCGCCTTAGGCATGAAAGCCGGCTGGGTGACCTTGGGCCAGTCACTTCCTCTCAGCCCTAGGAAGGAGGCAATGGCAAACCAGGAGACTGAGAGTTCTAGTCCCGCCTTAGGCATGAAAGCCGGCTGGGGGACCTTGGGCCAGTCCCTGTCTCTCAGCCCTAGGGAGGAGCCAATGGCAAACCAGGAGTCTGAGAGTTCTAGTCCCGCCTCTTGCATGAAAGCCAGCTGGGTGACCTTGGGCCAGTCCCTGTATCTCAGCCCTGGGAAGGAGCCAATGGCAAACCAGGAGACTGAGAGTTCTAGTCCCGCCTTAGGCATGAAAGCCGGCTGGGTGACCTTGGGCCAGTCCCTCTCTCTCAGCCCTAGGAAGGAGCCAATAGGAAACCAGGAGACTGAGAGTTCTAGTCCCGCCTTAGGCATGAAAGCCGGCTGGGTGACCTTGGGCCAGTCCCTGTCTCTCAGCCCTAGGAAGGAGCCAATGGCAAAGCAGGAGACTGAGAGTTCTAGTCCCGCCTTAGGCACGAAGCCAGCTGGGTGACCTTGGGCCAGTCACTTCCTCTCAGCCCTAGGAAGGAGGCAATGGCAAGCCACTTCTGAAAAACCTTGCCCAGAAAACTGCAGGGTCTTGTCCAGGCAGTCTCCGAGAATCGGGCACGACTGAACGGATTAAAAAAAAACCCCACTCATAGATCTCTCCCAAACAGGTTTCAGATTGCAGCCTAATAAGAAATGCGTTGTTTCCTTGCCTGCATTATCAGTGTCCTTCAACAAATCCATTTTGGTGATTCTCTAGGGAAATCTACCCCCCGATTACCATATCAGCCTCATTGACATTGGCTTGGTGTTAGAATATCTCATGGGAGGGGCGTATCGCTGCAAGTATACACGGAAGAGTTTCCGAACCCTCTACAACAATTTATTTGGACCAAAACGGGTAAAGTTTATTCTCTGCAAAATATTCTTCACCAGAATCACACCCGTCCTTCCCCTTCCCTCCGTCCCATGGTTTAACCTCTGCATCCATAGAAGATGTGAAATTTTTCCTGATCTCCTTATTCCTTGGAAAAGATTTACTACTCCTGTGTTACATCTTCGACTCATCTTTTATTCTGGAATTCAAGATGTCAGAGATGCAGAAGACAGAGAAGGTGACAGGGTATTTATCCAACCCAAAGTGTGTTGATGTTTGCAAGATGGCAAGCTCCTTAGTGTTTTTGCCTTTGGGACTAGACACAGCCTGTTATTTAAAAATAATGTAAGAAGAATTTCGAAATATCTTCAGATCTATCTGAGGAATGGGAAGAGGCTAGCATAGCATGGGTTAGGTCCAGAATATGTTAGATTTGAGCTATTGAAATCTCAATATGTAGTTTTCCAAGGTCTATTGGTAATGTGTTGCCCAAGCTGGTATAAATAAATTTATTTATGTCTGTTATAAAGACAGAGTTGGCATCTGAGATGGCCAGAGAGCCTCATTCCTGGGCTAACATCTTGGCTGCTAGCGAGGAGGTGTTTAACTGACCACAGGAAGTGATTGCTGTCCAACTTTCCAGTGAATCCAGTGGGTTGACCTTGACGAACCCTGAATCCAATTCATTGTATCTCATAAACTATCATAAAAAGCAAGTTCACTTGAAAAGATCAGCTCTGTCAGAGGGTCAGCGTAAGTAAGATTGCAACTGGAAAACGATTTCTTTACAAACTCATTTTCCCCTCGTTTTTCTAAACATGCAGCCGAAGGCTCTTAAACTTCTAGGGATGGAGGTAAGTTGTTCTTGTACAATGTGGTGCTTTTCTTTGGAGGTGGGGGGGGTTTGGGTTTTTTTAACAGAGAAAGAGCAACCTCCACTTTTCTTACCTAATATTAGAGGGAATAAAATTGTCCAACCCCATTAGAAGTCACTGGTAAGTGATTGCTACAATACCTTTTGGAGTACAGGAGCGACATACGCCTTAATTCTTGCGGCATGGCACTTAAATGCTTTCACATAACAGCATGAGTCGTGAATTTGCATTGAATACTTGCATGCCGTCTGTGTCAGAATATTCCCTTGTCTTTAGAATATTTGCAAGCGTAAGAACTCGGCATGCTAGCATTTCCCGCCTTGTTCCAGATATCTCCAATGAAACCGCATGGCCTTTGCCTTAACGGGTGAACCCGTTAATTACCCAAATCATTTGCAGATAATGGCAGAAGTCTGAGAATAACGCACCCGTGAGGTGGTATCAACTCTGCTACTCCTTCCTAGGATGATGAGCCTCCAACCAAAGGCAAGAAACGGAAAAAGAAGAAGGAGGAAGCTGTTAACATTGATCTGGATGATCCGGAAGTCAGTCGTTTCCAGTACCCTTTCCATGAGCTCATGGTTTGGGCCGTGTTGTTGAAGAGGCAAAAAATGGCCCTCTTTCTATGGCAGCGAGGAGAAGAAGCCATGGCCAAAGCTTTGGTGGCCTGCAAGCTCTACAAAGCCATGGCCCATGAATGTTTGGAGAGCGAGCTTGTAGATGACATCTCCCAAGATCTGGACAGCAACTCCAAGTGAGTCAGAGGGCACAAGGGATTGGTTCGTATGCAACCTAACCCCCGTCCTCAGAAGGAGCAACACAATCCATCTGTCCCCTTATGCCCCCTTTTGAAAAATTGTAGATTTGTGTTGGTTGGTTGGGTTGTGTGTGGTTGATGGAAATAAAAAAGGGGGTGGAGGAGGAAGGAGGAAGGAGGAAGGAGGAGAAAGGAGGAAGAAAGGAGACCAAGATGCCCAGAAGATGCCTCTCTGAAGAGGTCACAGACCCAGAAGGATTTGTAACTATTCTTCCAATTGCAATATATTCTTATCCTTTCTCTTGATGGAAATGTAGCGTACATGAAGTTAACCACATTATTTCTTTTATACAGTTATCACAAGTATTCTTTCCTTTACTGGTCTGATCTGTGTTACTTTGGTTAATTTCTGTGATGTCCTCCTTGTGCATTTCTTAGTTTAATTTCCTTCTTTTAAGCTGTTAAAGGATTTTTGCAAACTCCAGGATGATTACTAAGAATGATTAAGAGCTGCAAATTACTATTTTCTTTCAAAGGGCAATGTAATAAAAGGACAATAAACAGGAACAATGGACAAAAACATAGCTATCCAATTTCTAATCAAACTAGTGTTCTGATACATAGATCATCCCATGAACATTCTATAAAAAGTTGTCCAGTGGTATCATAATTAAATATGCTACTTGATTTAGAAGCAACTCATACATTTGTTTATCCTTAAATCACAGCTTGGTCTGCTATAAAAATGTTGTACAAATACCACTTGTAGGTTATGCTGTTCCCTAAATAAGATTGGTTTGGTCTATCAAAGTGGTCCAAAAGCTGATCCATCCAGTTTCAGATGGAATTTTTAATCATGCAATCATTCCATGGAATTTTACAGACTGGAGGTAGCAGTAACAGCATCTTCCTTTAATGAACACCAGAAGACATGTTGGGTTTTTACACTGCTTCTTCTGTTAAGGAAGAAAAGACAGAATAGTTGTACAACCCCTTTCAACTCACAGCATCAGCCCCCTTCTGTCTGGAAGCTGTTGGACAAGGCAGAGCTGTGTCAGCTCCTTGACTGGTTCCTGCTTTCTTAATTTCTTCAGGGATTTTGGCCAGTTGGCTGTGGAGCTGCTGGATCAGTCCTACAAGCACGACGAGCAGGTGGCCATGAAACTTTTGACCTATCAGCTGAAGAACTGGAGCAACTCGACCTGCCTGAAACTTGCAGTTGCAGCAAAACACCGGGATTTCATTGCACACACTTGCAGCCAGATGCTGTTGACTGACATGTGGATGGGAAGGTTGCACATGCGGAAAAACCCAGGTCTTCAGGTAGATGTAGACCATGGCTTCCTCCAGAGAGATTTGCAATAAATAAATAAATAAACAAACAAACAAACAAACAAATAAATAAGCAAGCCACCCACCGAATTCCCAGCAACTCTGGGCAGTGTTGAAATCCCACATTTTTGTTCCCTTGAGCTGGAAGGGATGATGGGAATCAAAAGATCAATGCAGCTGGAGAGGATCTGCTCAGGGAACGTTAGCCTCAATGATCACCTGTGCATTAGATCATATTTAATGACTTCCCACCCTTCTTTTCCTACTCAGGTCATCATGGGGATCCTCTTACCTCCCACCATCCTCTTCCTGGAATTCCGCACCTATGATGACTATTCCTATCAAACACCCAAGGAAAAAGAAGTTGGCAAAGAAAAAGAGGAGGACAATGCGGTCAGTCTCACTCTTTCCCACACAGAGCAAACTCAATGGTTGTGGTTTCCCACCTTCCCAAAGAAACTGGGAGAGACGCTGAGAAATGCCTGCTTCTCAACGACCAACGCAAGTCCCAAGTCTCCTCCCAATTGCATCCCCCTCTACAACTTCCCACAACAAATACCTTTATACAGTTACTACTCTCTTCACCCTAATATTCCTTTCTTTATAGTGGCCCATCACGGACACATTCCTTCCTTCCGTCCATTATGGCTTCTGAACCAACAGGTTTTGCAACAGTCTCTAACCCTCAGCCTGGTGAACTAGAAGTGAAAATTCATCCGAGAAAGCAGAATTTTATGTACCATAAAACAGAAGAGCTCTGTGGTCTGGTGATGATAAGTTGCCTGGTTGTCTGTGTCTTTCAGGATGCAAATGCTGATGTTGGCTCTCGAAAGGGAGACGAAGAGGATGGGAACAATAAGCAGAGGAGCCTTCCCATTGGAACAAAGATCTGTGAATTCTATAATGCACCAATTGTGAAGTTCTGGTTTTACACTGTAAGTAAAAATATATCCATGCTGGTCTGAAAACAACACGACTAGTATTTCTCTTGCCAGTGTAGCGTGTGGGTCAAGGACCACATGGAAATTCTCATGGGGAGGTGAGGTTCTCCACCCTTTCTTGAAGGTGGTCCTGATCTACTTCATCAGCTTTCTAGATGAACCTGCTGTGGCACAAAAGGCTGGACTTGGTGTTCCTTGAACAGCTTCTGATGTTTTGATAACTCTTGGCATCAGTTTGAAGCATCAGATGTTTGATGGACTCCTCGGGCTGTAACTTGGAGAAGAAAACAACCTAGCACAGGAGACAGAATCTTTTCCCCCCCCCAATGTTGAGGACAGAATTCATCATAATGTACACCCTGACTTTGTTTTCAACCCCTTTTAAAGTTTTGGAAGCACACTACCATCTTTCTTCTCCAGAGGGCAGAACTAGATTTCTTAAGGGGAAATAACAGAGAAGCAGATTTCAGCTAACACTAGCAAAACTTCCTGATAGTAGAAAGCCACTGGACAATGGAATCAGCTGCCGCAGGGGGGGGTGGGCTGGAGCCGAGACTTGCTTTGAGCATGTGATTACACTAGATGTCCTCGGGGGTCTCTTCTGAGCCTAAAATCCTGTGATTCTGGGAGAAAGTGTTATGTTGTCCTTGGACAGATCTGCAAAGACATGAGTTGCATGATCTCGCCCTTCAGATATCCTACCTGGGCTACTTACTGCTGTTCAATTACATCATCTTGGTTCGGATGGACCGCTGGCCCTCAGTCCAAGAATGGGCGGTCATCTCGTACATCGTGACTCTGGCTTTGGAGAAAGTCAGGGAGGTGAGTAACGTTAGTGCTGTGATCGTTCCTCTAAAATCTTTAGCCTGGAATAGGGCCTGAAGAAAGGAGCAGCTTTTTAAACATCTGCATGTTCTGCATCTTTCTGTCATGAACATCAGAACAATTAGGGCCTAAAGCTCAGGAGAAACTCTGGAACCAAAGAATGAGCAAGGAGGAAACACTGAGGTTCTGACTGACTCTGAGACCATTCCACCTCTGAGATTTGCTCCTGGATTAACACCTGCAGAAGCGTGTAACAGAAATCCTCTTCCTCTCCCTCTCCAATTTTATTCTCTCTGTTCCCCACCCACCCACCCACCCACCCACCCACCCGAATTGCTTTGTTTTCAGATTTTGATGTCAGAACCAGGGAAGCTAAGTCAGAAAATCAAAGTGTGGCTGCAGGAATATTGGAACATCACCGATTTGGTGGCCATTTCTGTGTTCCTGATTGGAGCTATTCTTCGCTTGCAAAACCAACCTTATATGGGTTACGGAAGAGTGATCTATTGTGTGGATATCATTTTCTGGTACATCCGTGTCCTGGACATCTTTGGTGTGAACAAATACTTGGGACCCTACGTCATGATGATTGGAAAGATGGTAGGTAAATGCAGGTGGATGCTTGCATCAGAGGACAGTGCCAGGAAGAAAGAATAGGCTGCGGGTCGCCTGAAAGCAGGAAGATCCAAGAACCCTGTTGAAGGATCTAAGGACCACCTATGCGGGGGTCTCTAGAATCATCTGGTTGGGCAATTTGTCTCCTGGCACTGAGAACTTCAACCAAGACAAAAAATTGGGGGCAGACATTGGATGTGAATCTCGTCCTAGGGTACATGCAAACAATGTAAAGTCACCTTTCTCTCACCTTTGGCTCTACGTAAGGCTGCCAACTCAGGGGTGTCCACAGTCTGGGTGGGGTCAAAAAAGTCACGATGGTGACCGTGCCTGTGCCAGTAAAAGGGGTGTGGTTTTGCTTGCCCAATCACAACCACCCTCTTGCCTTTTTGAGACCTCCTGTGGGCGCCCCTGCTGCTCTTTCCTTCCCTAAAGAGGTGATAAATCTGAAGTGAGCAATACAGGCCAGCACATGCAGAAACCTTTCTTATGGCCCATGGACCACTTGCAAGGGTTCAGTAGCAAGCCACCAAATAACCATTATTTTCCAGTGTGCAATAGAGTAAAGTAGGCTCACTAGGCTTACAATAAGTTTAACGCACCTATAAAAATTGGTTGATGGAGGAAAGCCAACAATAGCATCTTTCCAGCGATGTCATTATGTTCCTGGTCTGGCCATTACAATCAATCAGTCAATCAATCAATCAAATGCATTATGTTCTTGGTCTGGCCATTACAATCAATCAATCAGTGTTAAAGTGCAGCCTCTGTCATTGCATTAAACAGTTCCTCACGTCTCCACCCTTTCAAGCATGATCTCAAGAGAGGAACATCTTGCCATCTTGTGTGCCTAACGTGATTGCTCAGAAACTGCCTTCTCATGTCATAATAATGAAAAGATTATGAATTGAGGAAAGATGCTCATCTCTTCCACATCCAGGAAAGCAGTCACTGCCTATGAAGGCCCTGTGGTGAACATTTTGGTGGGGTTATTTTAACATGAAGCCCTGGTAGGAGAACATCCAAAGCGGGTGTCCCAATCCCCTGGAGACCTTGTCAAGTCCACTTCTCCCTAGATTGCTCTTGGAGGTTTCCTTGAGACCAAAGCTTGAGGATGTAAGTGCTTCCCGTCCTGAGACTCTGCTCCCACTGATTCTGGACTAACACTTTAGCCCAGGATCTTAACCCAAGTTCTTCTTTTGGGCAGATGATTGACATGCTGTATTTTGTGGTCATTATGCTGGTGGTCCTGATGAGCTTTGGGGTGGCCCGCCAAGCCATCCTCCATCCCGACGAGGAACCCTCATGGAGACTGGCCCGTAATATCTTCTACATGCCTTATTGGATGATCTACGGAGAGGTCTTTGCTGATCAGATAGACCGTAAGAGCAGAGTTCATAGTAAGATTCTGTTTCCTCTTTTCAGGCAGATGATCAGATTCAAAGGAATCCATTTCCCTTTTTGAATTTGGAACCTGTTCCTCCTTTGACGGCAGCCTTGCCTTTGTTGTTTCTCCCAGCTGAACCATCTTGGAGAAATCCCTTGCATTTTGTGAGGTTGAAAGGCAAGGAAGCGTTCCTTTCAATAGCATGGCGTCCATCCACTTTTTCTCCAGTGTATCCACTATTTTGTTGTCTTCTAGCCATTGTAAGGTTCAAGGCGTGAGGGATATAAACTTGCGACAAAAGGCCTGTTTTGAGGAGGGAGAATTTTTGGACTGCCTACAAAATTTCTTGTTGCTTCTTTTCTGGATTTGGAAGTAACCTTTGAGTCTTTTTATAGCAGAGTTGCTGAAAAGTATTTTCTTGGAATTTGGAGAACAATGGCAGGACTGAATATACTGGCCTTCTTGTGCGGATCCCCATTTTTTAAACCAGGCTTCATTCGGCTTCCTGAGAATGTCAATAATTAAAATAAATAAACAGCCACTTTCCAGCCCCTGCGGCTTTAGAGCAGAGCTTTCCAAGCTGTGTGTCGGGACATGTTAGTGTGTTGGCTGCAGTGTCTGGGTGTGTCGTGGCTGCTGCTGCCTCCGAGCCCTGCCAGGATTCTGCGCAGGTCCTAGTGCCTGCCTTGTGCCTGGCTGCCTCCAAACCAGCTGTAATTCCGAGCAGGTCCTAGTGCCTGCCTTGTGCCCTGCTGTAAGAGTGTGTCGCGAAATGATGCATGTCTAAAAAGTGTGTCACCAACATGAAAAGTTTGGAAAGCTCTGCTTTAGAGGGTGCGATCAAAGGCTGCTTAGAGTTTCCATTGGCTGCAAAATTTTGCTTTCCTCTGGACGATGATTCTCACTATTGTTATTGGGATGAGTTTGGTCTGCACACCCACAACTCTGTCTCCAGATTACAGTCTTACCAGGATGGCCCCGCAGTCCATTGTGTGTGATTCCACAGTGATGTTTTGTGCTTGTGCTGAGAGTGACCCCACACATTCCTTTACATTGCTGAAATAGCTAAAATATTTGGATGATCATCTGCCAGCTGCCCTGCATAATGTTTTAGAAAGACAAAGAGAAAAGGAAATTCCAGAGCATTCTGGAGCCATGACAGAGCTATTGTTTTGGATTCTCTGTCTTGCCTGTTAAAATATTGGACAGCCTTATCTTTTTCTGGCAGCTGAAGAGTTTTATAATATGCTTTCCTTTCCCATGATTCTTCTTCTTTTCCTTTCTTCCTTTCTCCTCTTTTTAATTCTGCTTGTTTTGTTTTATTTTTTGCTTTCGGAATGTTGGGTTAGTCTATGCCATGGAGATTAATCGTAAGTTGATGAATCAATTAATCAATCAATCAAAAGCCTTTTGTGGGCAGGTGATTCCCTCCTTTGCATAATCGCAAGCTTTGGGGTTGGGTTCAGCTCAGCTGTATAACACAAGACCCCCACAAACCCACCTCCAACATGCATATTAAACTTGCCTGGCTTCCAAAAACCCACAGCTTGAAATGCTTGGTGGGCAAGCTGAGTGGTGGATGATAAGCAGCCGGTAAGAATTTAGCTTGGTCTATCTAAGCCGCAGATTACATTGAATGCTATTCTTGCATTCGGGCTGATGACTGTAGCTTCTCCATCTGTTGCACCTTCTGTTCTCTTCCGCTGGAGAGGAGAACTGGGACCACCACCATAGATCCAAATCCTTTTCAATTATTTGAGGAGATGCTTCCTAGCCTCTTAGCTGTCCCCTGACCCCTACAATCCACTTGCATTTTCCTCATTGAAGAGATGAGGCTGGAACGCAGACTATGAAATCCACATCCAGGAAGCCTCAAGGATTGGTTGGAGAGACCTCCCCAATAATTGCAGTTAAGAAAAAGATACTTGAAGGTCACTTCAACTGGTGCCAGAAGCCTCCATAATAACGTTTCCCCATTTTCACAGAAGAGTGTCCGTGCCACAGTTGTGAAGGCTAATCCAATTTCATTCTCAGCTCCTTGTGGGGAGAACCTTTTTGACGAGGATGGCAAACGTCTTCCCCCTTGTATTCCTGGTGCTTGGCTGACTCCTGCAATCATGGCTTGTTACCTGTTGGTTGCCAACATTCTCCTGGTCAACCTGTTGATTGCTGTCTTTAAGTGAGTATTTCCTCTTCCTTCCATTGTCTTCTAATCAAACAGATACCTAGCATCAGACGTCAGTTTGCAGGATCCATATTACTTTTGACAGAAACATAGGCTGACTATACGTCCCGTTTTGAATGGGACAGTCCCATTTTTTTAGCATTTTTCAACCGTCCTGTCGTTTTGATAAAAATCTCAATTTTGTCCCGTTTTTTAAACCCGGCGGGAATGGCGCAGAAGGAGGATCTGAGCCAGGGCTGCCGATTGGAGGAAGCCTTGAAGAGGAAGCCCTCCTACCTATCAGTGTGCGGCAAAGGAGGGACCGGGGGGCGGGGTTTGCAGCCGGGAGCCAATTGTGCGGACCGGGGTGGGGTTTGCAGGCGGGAGCCAATCACGTGGGCCGGGGGGCGGGGTTTGCAGGTGGGAGCCAGTCGCGTGGGCCGGGGGGCGGGGTTTGCAGGTGGGAGCCAGTCACGTGGGCCGGGGGGCGGGGACCCCTGTCTTTTTCATGAATACAGAATATTACATAAGACCCCATCCCATTTTGCCATCCTAATGTCCCGTTTTTGTCTCAAGGAAATATGGTCAGCCTACAGAAACAGGATTCATACACAAGCTGATAGACAGACAGTGAGGTAGCAAACACGGGAGCATGCACAGAAGAAATTGCACAGCAACCATAATATGTGGCCACGTGTTTTGTAGACTCATAGGAAAACAAGCAAGCTGTTAACTATTGCCAGATTGCACAAGTTATTCTCTGTTCATTCAGCACAATAGTGGTGGGTAGAGATTCGTTTGTTGGATTTATCTCCCACTAACATTCTGTCTCATCTACTTTTTGTCTTCATGCAGAAAACAGGGGCTGAGACAGAAAAGTCAATATTTACAGCTCACATTTTTATCTTTCTCTGCCTAGGCCCAAAAGTAGAGACCTAGATACACAAAGTAGATGCCCACTTTGGGTGCTGTGCTTTGAAATCAGCAACAAACCGCCTTTTATTTTATTGCCTGCAGCTGAGTACCCAATAACTGAAAAGGGCATGTGTTTGAAAAGGAATTGTGTGCCAGTAGCACAGCTAAGTCTTACAGGCGTCAGGAGGAGAGAGAGAAGCATTATTTTGTAAATATCAACACAATGATGGTTATGTGTAGAGTTGGTAAATAAAATCAGCAGTCTGGAAATTGGGTCCTGTGCTTCACACATTCTTACTTGGGCAAATCACACTGGAATGAAGGGGAAATAAAGGCAGAAAACTGAAGACATCTGTCAATAAACCCACGATACAGTAATATGATACAGTTACCATTGTTGAAAGGGGCGTGGTGGCTCAGCGGGTAAGACGCCAGGCTTGTAGATTGGAAGATCGCAAGTTCGGAGGTTCGAATCCCTAGCCCCGCGTGACGGAGTGAGCTCCCGCACTCGCCCCAGCTCTTGCCAACCTAGCAATTTGAAAGCATGCAAATGCAAGATGAATAGGTACCACTTCGGTGGGTAGGTAACAGTGTTCCGCGCGCGTCATGCCGGCCACATGACCGTGGAAGCGTCTTCGGACAACGCTGGCTCTTCGGCTAACAAACAGAGATGAGCACCGGCCCCTAGAGTCGGACACGACTGCACAACTGTGTGGGGGGAACCTTTACCTTTACCATTGTTGAACTATCATCCAAAGGGGATGATATCATGTATTCCTATGCCTTCATGGGTTTCCCATTGGATTTCTGTGAGTAGGACTCTTAGGATGGGCTTAGTCTTGGAGATGAACCTGGGGAAAACCTGTGGCATTCCAAAGATGTGTTCTTATGGGAGACAAGATGCCCCCCAAAGGCTAGGAGATAGTCAGAGAAGATGACTCAACTTTTATCTTTACACTATCTAGCTAAAAGGCTAGAAGCAAGCTAGTTCAACAGAAAAGAATAGAACAGTTTGGGCTTCTGTAACTTCTGATTGCTTAGAGAAGTGGAACGAGCATAACCAGATGGTGGTGCTTTCTCCTTAGCTCTAAGATAATCTTTGTTTCCTTGGGTGAGAGAATTTTAGAGACAGTAAAACTTGCATATTGTACACATGGAATAGGAGAACATTCTAGGCAAACAGCAGGCTTGCCAACAATGCAGTAATTATCTTCCAAATTCCATCTCACAATTGCATCAGGGCAATCAGGGCAAGAAAGTAGATTTGCAATTGCAATCAGGGCAAGAAAGTAGAAGGTGGAAAAAGCAAATGAGCCCGAAACAAGGCTAAGATGCTTCCTATAATGCCGATCTCTGAAATGCAGACTATGAAAGCTGCTAACTCAGTTGCAGTTGCCCTGAAGGTTAGTGAAGTAAGTGCTTTGAATTTGGAGAGAGCAAAATATTTGCAAACCCCACTGCTCAGGCCAAGCTGATCTGCTGGTTCTGGATCTAAAGGGCACTCTTCTTGACTCTAGCGACCTCCAGAGATATTGGACCTTAATTCCCACAATTGTCCCATTGGTCCTGTTAGCTGGAATTCTGTGAAACCTGCAGTGCCACACATCGGGGGGGGGGGGGGGGGCATCAGACGCTGGACCAACCTTTGTATCTCTAGATCAGAGCTTTCCAAACTTTTCATGTTGGTGACACACTTTTTAGACATGCATCCTTTCGCGACACAGCCTTACAGCAAGGCACAAGGCAGGCACTAGGACCTGCGTGGAATCACAGCAGGTTTGGAGGCAGCAAGGCACAAGGCAGGCACTAGGACCTGCGCGGAATCCTGGCAGGACTCGGAGGCAGCAGCAGCCGCGACACACCCGGACACTGCAGCCGACACACTAACGTGTCCCAACACACAGTTTGGAAAGCTCTGCTCTAGATGAACCCTAGCTTCATAGTAGAGAGCTCTGCAGTGACGTGGCTAAATGGTGGCATTGTGTCTCTCGCAGCAACACTTTCTTTGAAGTGAAATCCATCTCCAACCAAGTCTGGAAGTTCCAGCGCTATCAGCTGATCATGACTTTCCATGACAGGCCTGTGCTTCCACCACCCATGATCGTGTTCAGCCACCTTTACATCATTATTCTCCGCCTTTGCTGCCGCTGGAAGAAGCAAAAAGAAGGGGACCAAGATGAGCGTGATCGTGGGCTGAGTATGGGGAGAATGTTCCTGTCTGGTAGAAACTTATGCTCCAAACCCTGGGGTCCTGTTTCCTGCCTGGGAAGACATCTTTCCCCGAAACAGAAAACCAGCAGGACAGGGAAGAGCTGGGTGATTTGTCGCAGGGATTTTTTTCCTGACCCATAAACTGCAACCCTTTCCCACGGATGACCTAGAATCGTAGAACTGCAGAGGTGGAAGCAACCACAACGTTCATCTGGCCCTCTGCAATATGCAGGAAAGCCAAGTATGATCTCTAGGGTCTCCGTTTTTGGAGATTGTTAAGGTGAAGCTGGGGGCTACATCTCATGGATGGTTTCATTGTTTCTTCTGCACCTTGCGGAGGGTTGGATCCAGTCATTTGATGGGATTGTCTATGAGTAAATGTGGTCAAGATTGGACTACTAATATTCCAGGATGCTTTCCTGTAATTATTTCGACAGCACAACCGTTGCATCATTGTTCTCACACTAAGATGGCAAGCTGGATTTATGTCAGTGGCATTTGATGATATTCCCCACCATCGCCTCCCCAAAAGCTTTAAAACAGTAACTCTAGCAGATCAGTTTTTAATCACTAGCCTTGCCATGTTTCAGCCTTATGACAATAGACCAGAGATGACACAAAATAGCAGTTTAAAAATCTGCCGCTCCATCTGTTCTTTTAAGTAATATGAAAATGTGGAGTCCTTGGTGCTCTCTGAGCTTGGTTGTTGGCTTGCAGATGTTCTGTTGCCTGACTAGGCAACATCTTCAGATGAATTTGATTTGAATTTGGAAAGAGCAAAAGATTTGCAAACCTCACTGCTCAGGCCAAGCTGATCCGCTGGATCTGAATCTAGAGGGCATTCTTCTTGAACCTAGTGGCCTCCAAAATATTGGACCTTAATTCTGAAGATGTTGCCTAGTCGGGCAGTGAAACATCTGCAAGCCAACAACCAAGCTCAGAGAGCATCGAGAACTCCACAGTTCAACCCTGAGCTACAGAGATTCTATTAATATGAAAATGCAACAGTAGTTGCTTCTTCAAAACTATGCCTCTTGCTAGGCAGTTCACACCCCCCCCCCCAAAAAAAGCAACATAACTCAATAACTCTTCTCATTCCATCCATTTCAGAGCTGTTTCTAAACGATGAAGAGTTAAAGAAACTGTACGAATTTGAGGAGCAATGTGTAGAGGAATATTTTCGAGAAAAAGAGGATGAAGAACAGTCATCAAATAATGAACGCATCCGAGTTACTTCTGAAAGGTACCGGATGGAATTAGTTCTTTTCCCAAGAAGCAAAAGAAAGCTGGAAGCATTTCATTCATTCATTCATTCATTCATTCATTCATTCATTCATTCATTCATTCATCAAATTAATATAGCCACCCATCTCACAAGAAGTGACTCTGGGTGATGTACAACAATCAGGTCAAACAATAAATATACAAAAACAATTGTTATAAATATAAAGCAATCATTATTAAAAATTAAAATATACAAACCACAAGGCACAGGAAAGAGTGAATATTAACCACAGTAGGGGAGCCATCTTAGAATTGTTCACCTGAAAATTTTGGTATTTTTTGGTATTTTGGTATTTTGGTACCTGAAAATGCCATTTCTGTGCCCATGTTAACATACACTGGTTAAAAGTTAAAAATTGTCTTCTAGAAATCACCCAACTCAACACCCAATTGGGAGAATCACCTTCCAGCATTAACTCTCTCTTCGGAGTCCTCCAGTTAAAACTGGAAATCGGAATAATTTTTCCTGCAAATATTTCTCATCCATTGAATATCATGGGAACTGTTGCTTTTCGCGAATCCAAGATTCTTCTTTAAAGTAGTCCAACAAAGACTGATTCGGGAATAACATGCTTCCTTCTGTTTTAATGCCCTCCGGTTTTATTATTCTTCCATCCCTTATTTCAACCCGGCTTCCTTATTTGGAACCTGCCATCGGGCAGTGTGCTTTTAACAACTCAAGAGGCCTGACCCCAAGGCAGTTAAATGAGAGTCACAGCTTTCAGCTAAAACAGTAGACTGGATAATATAAGGAAGCTAAATGGCAACTCTTGAAAAGATTGAATTGCCTAGCACAGAGCTTTCCAAACTGTGTGTCGCGACACAAAAGTGTGTCGCCACACACAGCGTGGTGTGTTGCCACACCACCCCGAAGCGGCGGCACGCACGTGCACGGCGGCAGCGGCAGCGACGCAGTATCAATGCTTCCGCATTTTAGCGGAGGCTGCCGCCGCCGCCGTACACGCGCGTGCCGCCGCACGCCCCCCCGCGCCGCCACCGTGCACACGCGCGCCGCCGCCGCACTGCCGCCGCTGCAGCCGCTGGTGTGCCAGCGTCAGCACTTTGGAAAGCCCTGGCCTAGCAGAATACCTGGCCCCACTAAATTATTTCAACCCTCACATCTTGCCCTCCTATTTTCTTGTATGATGTTGCCCCTTATACGAACAAACAAATAAGGTTCTCAGAATCCATCAGTTGAACCAATTAAAACCCTGACAAGAAGTAAATAAATCTTTGCCTCCCTCCTGTTGTTCCAGACTGGTTGTTTCAGTGTGCAAGAGGCCATCCAATTATTTTGCTTAACCATCTCTGTCTTTCTACTCCACAGAGTGGAAAATATGTCTATGAGATTAGAAGAAGTGAACGAAAGGGAGCATTTCATGAAAGCTTCTCTTCAGACGGTCGATCTTCGGCTTTCTCAGCTGGAGGACATCTCTGGCCGAATGGCAAATGCTTTGGAGAAACTGGCGGGCATTGACAAAGCCGAGCTGACTCACACACGTTCCCGGGCGTCCTCTGAATGCGATGCTGCTTACCTCTTGAGGCAAAGCAGTGTGAATAGTTCTGATGGCTGCAGCATCTATCGCTACCAGAGTGACGAGCTGGTGTACGATGTGTTGCCCACCCCACTGTCTCCAGCGCTGACGTTGCGCAAAGCAGATTCCAAGACGCAGCTGGTCCCAGATCGCCCAGGAAGCCTCCGCGCTGTCTTTTGCACAAATGCGGCGACTTCCATGGAAACCAGTAAGAACACCTTAGAGGTCGTTCAGACTGTCCCTAGGTCGCATTCCAGTTCAGTAGAACAACAGGGCCATTGCCGAAATGGTGAGCCCATATCCCAAACCCTTAAACAGACAGATAGTATTGTGAACAGTCAGTCTGGAACCCGACCAGCTCCGCGGAATGCCCAGTGGCCTGTAGAGAGAGCCAAATTGGAAGCCACCATCTCTTACCCCTTGGACAAGCCGAGAGCAAGGAGGTACTATCCAACTGAGACAGGCAATGCTTGTCCAGCAGCCATCATGAAGTCAAAGAGTTTTATTTTTGCACAAGGTGGAAAGTTGGTTGGTGGGATGAGCAACTGGACAGTGATGGACAAAGAATACAGGACTATCGTGAACCAAGAGTGCTCTTCTGCAATTCAACGGTGGACTGCTGAGTGGAAGTATGAGCTTCAGCAAAAAGTGGCTGATGAGCCCCCTCCTGAATATCCGGGTATTGTGCCTAAACCAGAGAAGCGAGTGGAGCAACAGCATTGGCTGACCAACCCTGAAGAGAATAGTGGGGTAGGCAAAGTTGAGGGTCTAAGTCTCTCCCCTGTGCCCTCAGCTCTCATCCAAAGGACGCCAACTGGCAACCAACTCCTGGTGACGTCAGGAAGAACCTGTGGATTTCCCCCCGGGCGGTCAAAGAGTTTACACAGCCAGAAAACCAAGTCCATTAAGGAGAAGCTAAAGAGGCCCGGACACGCCAGCAGCATCAGCAGCTTGACGGCCCCTTCTGGATCTGCAGTGGAGGGGCGGAAAACAAATCCAGAAAAAGCCTCCACAGAAACCGAGTGCTAAACATGGCCTTTTTCTATGAGCGAGCCGCAGATGAGATGAGATCAGACTTCCTTTGCTCAGCCTTGATAAGAAAAGACCGGTAGGATAACGCTTCTCGAGGACCTGAAAGGATGTCACCCACGAGACGACCAAACCTGTTCTGTCTCATTTTCTTGGGCCACAAACTTACAATAATGGATAGAGGGAGGCGGGTTCCAACGGAACGTTAGAAAAACGTCCTAAGAACCAGGAGAAAAGGAGACTCCGCGTCATTGGATGTGCTCCCACAGAGGCTAGACGGCTGCTCTGTTGGACGGGTTTTCATCTGGATCCCTGAACTGAGCAGTGGTCGCAACGCGATGCTCTCTGTGGCCTCCTCCAACTCTAGGACTCTAGGAATGCAAAAACACAGACAGACGTGATGGAATGCCAATTTAACTGTGTCTCTTTCGCAGAGATATTCAAGCTCTGTTTCTTCTTTGAAGCACGTCCTGGTTCAGAGGGACATCCACACAGGAGGGCATGGGCACTGCCACGCTGCAGCCTTAGCTTCTTGTCTCACACGCTGCTCGCAGCTATTTCTTAGCCCAACGGCAGACATTCCTGCCTGGATGGCAGTGGGTTGGCATGGGGCCAGGCTGGACTATGGTCACCTGATTGGTTGTTCCTCTGCTTCTTGCCCTCCCCGTCCATTCCCTCCTCACTAGTCTCTGGGCATTTCCTTTGCTTTCCCAAATGTTTGCACACAGGGACACCTTCCACACCCAGCAGCACCAGCCCCTCCCATTCAGTATTATTTCCTTTGATACCAATGCAGAACATTTTCTGTTCTCTTTTTCCTCCTCCTGGCACCATCGCTGCGCGGATGCTACAATA
Source organism: Charina bottae (assembly GCA_023362775.1). NCBI lineage: Eukaryota > Metazoa > Chordata > Lepidosauria > Squamata > Charinaidae > Charina > Charina bottae. The sequence goes on along the minus strand of JALMGJ010000010.1, from coordinate 22,417,533 downwards.
ATCACAGCGATAGGGAACAGGTTGTTCTTTCCTTCCTACGTCTCTTTGTAGCACCGTGGAATCTTTGCAGTAAGGAGAAACTGATAGCTCAGCTTCATGTAAACAAGATCCTACGTTGCGGCTTGAAGGGGTTCAAAAAATAAAGGAAAGGGAAGGGAAGCTTTGCAGTGCTTTGGGCAGCGGGTGGGAAAGGAAAGAGAGCAGGTTTTCACCCAGCCTGGACAGAAACCCAAAGGGAGCCATTGGGAGATGTAAGAGTTGAATGGAGCTTGAGTTTCCAGGGTTGAGGATGGTTCATGTCCATCGTTGGATCAACCCCGAGATTATTCAAGAAAGGAGCAACTGGGGACCAGCAGAGAAGCCCAGCCACCCAGCCAAGATGGCAGGCCCAGCGGATGGAGGGGAAGGGGCAGTTGATGGAGGGAAGTTGAGCAGGGCACGCCCGGTACTTCAGTCAATCAGAGCTGGGTTGCTACTGGAATAGAAAGCAGCTCTGGAGATCACCAGCTCTGAAGAGCTGGAGTTGGGAAATAGGTTTGAAATGATGGTGGAAAACACAAGTGGGAGTGGATTGGGAATGGGCCGGGGATGGCCGGAGGATGACGCCGTCCATTCCTGCACTCAGGAAGCGGTGGGTGGCCCATACTGGTGCAGGAGCAAGCAAAAAGTGCCGACCTGCCCATGGAACGTAATTCACATAGGGGCTAGATCTGCAGGTCTACTTTCCCTAGAAAAGAGCTGCAGCCATGGACTGGAGAGTTAATAGGTTCACTGCATTTTAGGCACCTTCTCTCAACTTCCCAGGTCCCACCCAATCCATTCTAGCCGCTCTGCCTCTCTGCTGGGGAGGGGGGTTCAAGGGATGGATTTCTGTTCCTTTGCTGGTGCAGCAAGGCTATCAGCCCTTTGCTGTGGAAAGATTAAGCCTGTGGTGTTATTCGCAGCTCATGGGAGAATTTCTTTCCTTTTGCAGAATGGCAATCTCTGCTGAGGTAATGACTTGCCCTTCTCCTTTCTGCAAGAGTGCTTCTCCCCCCCCCCCCCAATAAGTCCTCTAAAGAGCAAGCAAATGGTTTATTTAAGTAAGAGAGGATTTAAGTTTACTGGAATGCAGAAGTTAATTTTTCACAGAGATTTGGCCAAAGGTTTAGACTTACCTTCTGGGCATGTCCATTTGTGAAGGGAATTCCCCAATGGTTTTCATTAGAAGCTCATAAGCAGTAAAGAGGTAGTAGAACAGTCTTTCTCAACCTTGGCCACTTTAAGATGTGTGGACTTCAACTCCCAGAATTCCCCAGCCAGCATGAATCCTGGGAGTTGAAGTCCACACATCTTAAATTGGCCAAGGTTGAGAAACGCTGACCTAAGGAAAGATCTGTTTGATGGTTAAAATCTGTAGGAGATGCCCCCATCTCTCCAATCTATCTATCCAGTGGGGAGGACACCCACTCAAATGTTATGCTTGGCATCCAGACCGACTTTTTCTTTAGAAAATCTACAAAAACACACTTCACCATGCTTCTAATTGTTGGTTCATTACTAATGTTCACTTGTTGGATTGTGGGTTTCTTTTTAATGCTTTCTGCTTTTTAATCATTTTAAGCTGCCTTGCTTGAGTAGAAAGACTGGGTATAAACCAAATGAATAAATAAATACATACATAAATTAAAACATCTCCAGATGTAAATCTTCCCTGTGTTGAGAAGAGTGCCACCTTCCTCCTAAAAGCTGACAATTATGAAAAGAAATAGGAGCAGCTCTCTCTAGGTGAGTAGAAATGCAGTTTTGATGGATACAGACTTGTGGATGATCACTAGGGGGCAGCCAAGAGAGTTTTCTGTATCTGTTTGCTGGCATCTAGTGGTCATTGCAATTTTTGCAGCCCAGATCAGCTGACCCAATGCAAAACTATATCTGTCCCACTAGGACGATAGTATCAACGGTCCCCACCCTTTTATTTTCTCAGGCCATTCCATCTGTTCCGATGTCCATTCTGTTGCAAACATAGCCGGGCTTGTCCCTAGATCAGTGCTTTCCAAACCTGGGGAAAGTACCCAAAATTGGGTTAAAGTGGTTTTTCTTTGGGTAACGACACAAGAACCACAACAGGGACATTTAAATTGACTGAAAGGGTTTTACCTACATTGGGTAAAAAGGACTTTCTGATCAGCGATTTTGGGTAACGAAGGCAAACGTTTGGGAAGCCCCAGATAGGCCTTCAGGACGGCTACAGCCGTTGTCGAGAAAGTTTCTCCTAAAGCAAACGTTCTGAAATCTAAAATTGCAGGTATTTTTTGACTGCTGTGTCTTTAAAGCCGCCAAAACAACCGCTCAGGAGAAAAACCAGGATGAGTTTGAACGCGTGAAGTGAAGGCTGCCAAACCCAAGGAGAACATTTCCCAACCGACTGCAGCTGAGCTCTCGCTTCGCAGGGCATTTTGTTGCTTTAACCCAGGGGTCAAATGCAAGTTTGGAATTTAGGGAATTTGGTTCATTGGAAAATCTGCCCAACTCAGTGGACATCTCAGAGGCAGGACTGTCTGTGACGTTTGACCCAGCGGGATTCAAGGGGATGCTGGATTCTTTGAACCCAGAGAAACTCTGAGCTCTGGATGCATCAATGTATTGTTTTTATTTATTTAGATTTCCCTTTGATTAAGATTTGGGGCTGCCAGACTTGGGGGCAAAATCCAGATGGCCACTAGAGGGCAGCACGTGCCCACCCACCAAAAATGCCTTTGCTGCCACCTGTTGGCCATCCTGATGCTCGCAGTCCAGGTCTGGCAGCCCTCCTTTCTTTGAAATGTAACTTTTAACCCTGGCTTTTCTCCCTAAAACCATGTTTCTCCAACTGGGCAACTTTAAGACGTGTGGACTTCAACTCCCAGAATTCCCTAGCCAGCGTGGCTGGGGAATTCTGGGAGTTGAAGTCCACACGTCTTAAAGTTGCCCAGTTGGAGAAACACTGACCTCAAACAAGAGTTTCTGCTCTGCTCTTTCTTCGCAGACTTGACCTGACATAGCATCGGGTTTAAAAACAGGGGGGGGAGAAAGAATCCTCCACTGTTTTGTCCCTTCCGGGCTGCCGTCAGCGAGCACCGCCGCCTCCGCCTCCGCCTCCCTCCCGCGGCCCTTCCTCGCCCACCCATAGCGACTCTCGCCGCGGTTGCTAGGATACGGGGAGAGGCGGAGTCTCCTCCTCCGCGCTGCCCGTTGGCTCTGCCCTCGCGGTGACTCCTCCCCTCCCCGCCGGGGGCGTGGCTCCACGCGCCGAGGCGCTTCCCCCCCAGCGGCGCTCAGTCGCTCCGCCGCCTCGGCAGGAGGAGGCGGAGCGGGAAGAGGTGGGGCGCGCTCCCGGCCCTCCCCAGCGAGGTGGGGCCACGAACCCCGCCCGGCACTGCCGGGGAGAGCGAGCAGGGCCGGCCTGCCTGCCTGGGGATCCCCCGCCGCCGCCGTCATGTTCTCCCTTCGGGCCCCCAAAGCCACCTTCAAGTCGTACCTTTTGCCGCAGGTAAGCGCCGTCGGTCCACCCCCGCGTGCCCCCACGGCCCCGGGCCGCCTTCTCCCTTCCTCCCTCCAGGCCCGGGGCTCCCCAGGGGGTCGCCTCGGCCTCCCGCCTCCCGTCCCCTCCCCTCGTCCGGAGCCGGGTCCGACAGACTCACCTGTCGGAGCCTCACCTGCGCGAGGAGCGGGCCGCCTTGGCCGGCCACAGGGCTGCCCTGCCTGGAAGAGAGCGGACCTGAGCAGCCCAGCCGGGGAGGGGTCCCTTTGCAGGCGAGCCCCGCCATGCCCATCCCGGGGGGGGGGGTCTTTCAAAGCTCCCCGAAGCCTCCCCCCGCAGCCGGGCTGCGTCGCAATTGCCAAGAGGCGGCGGCGAGGAATCATCCCGCTGGCCAGCCAAGATGCCCCCCTCTCCCTCCGGCGGGCACCGGCTGACCCGCAAAGAAGGCCCCCCCCCGCCGGGCGCAGGGCAGGCACCTCCGCCTTCGCCTCTCTCCGCAGAGATGCCCCCGGGGTCAACTGAAGGAAGCCCCGGAATTGCAGGGGCGGGGAACCCCCCCGGGGTGGCTCCTTCCCATCCGTGCACCCCTCCTGACCCTGGGGGTGCTCCTGGGAAGATGCCGCTTTTCTCCTAGGGTTGGCCACCTGCATCCTCCGGCTAGACCGCTGCCCCCCCCCCACGGGTCTCCCTTTAAAAGCTTGCACCCCCAAAACACGTGCTTGGGTTTTATTGAGCGTCGCTGCTTTATCCCTGTTAGAAAATCTGGGTCCTCCGGAGCTGCTTAGGGAGGAAAAAAGCATACGAACGGTTTGCCTTGAAATGATTTTGAGTTCTTGCACGGATAAGAGTTCTTGGTGCTCCTCTCTGAGGAAATAAACACCCTGGCCTCTTGGATTTCCAGCTGTAATTGGAATACTCCACCTTTTGAACCGCATGAGAATGTCAACCCAAACAGGAATGAGTTGGTCTAAGGCCGTGTTTCTCAACCTTGGAGACTTGAAGATGTGTGGACTTCAACTCCCAGAATTCCCCAGCCAGCATGGCTGGCTGGGGAATTCTGGGAGTTGAAGTCCACACATCTTCAAGCGTCCAAGGTTGAGAAACACTGGTCTAAGGTTTAAAAGCAAACAGACCTCCTGTTTGAAAAATTAGTATGCTACTCGATTAGGGTGCTAATTTCAAGACATGTACTGTTTTCCTTGTAATGCGTGAAGTGTGCAAATAATTCGTTATTTTAACAAACCAAAGCTGGTCCGCTGCTTTCAGAACCGAGCCGCCAAGGAGTAATTTTTGGAAAGGGTGCTCCAGAATGAAGGACGGAGCCTTAGGATAGAGGATGGATCGGCGAGCTCTACTATGGGAGCCTCTGAATTCCAAAACTTTTGGATGAAGTTTGCTCGTTTTGTTTTTGTTTTTTTTTAAAAAGTGGGGGTGCTGTCACACCAACGTTTCACAGGCACAATCAGAAAATTGGTTGCTCAGACTTGATGGATCACTTTTGGTGGCCACTCAGTGCTCCAGTCCCACCCTTTAGACCACGTTAGAAGTTAGCCAACTGTTCAGTCTGGACAGGGAACCCCACCTTCTGTGTTGCTCCCCCGTAGAAGGGGGCTTGGCAGGGACTCCAGCTGGGCTCCCCCAGATCAGAGATCAAAGGCCCAGCCTGCTCACTATCCTGTTCCCAGAGTGACCATCTTCAAAGCCCACTTCACCCATTGAACTTTTTCATCTTTTTGAACTTTGCATCCCAAGATGATGCTGTTTTGTAGAGGTGGAAGTAAAGGTAAAAGGGTCTGCAGGAGGCAGGCTGTTAAAGGAACCTTACGGGAGGCAGGCGCTAGAAGGTCTGAGATAACTTGCATTTACCCCCTTCCGCAGCTGCTTCTCATCTATAGCCTTGATGTTAATAAAAATAAAGCTTACCGGTCTTCGTGACCTGTTGGCAGACTTGCATCCCGCTACAAGGCTTAAGAGTTGCAAATAGATTGCTTAATTATAGGAATATTTGTTTATTTATTTATCTATCTATCATGTTTCTTCACTGCCCATCTCGTATAGCAACGACTCTGGGCGGTTTACAAGTGAATAAAAAGAACAAAAGATTCATTATAAAATATAAATATACATAAATATAAGAATATGAAATATGAAATATAAAGTCCAAGACGGTCTTAGTAAAATTTTCAGGGTCACATCAAGGCACCAACCACCCCCATGATCGACCATCCCCCCCCCCCTCGCCCAAAGCGAGGTGACATAGCCAAGTCTTAACTCCCTTTCTGAAGGCCGGGAGAGTGGGGTCCTGCCTCACCTCTGGGGGTAACTTATTCGAAAGGGGGGGCCCACGGCAGAGAAGGCCCTCCTCCTGGACCCTGCCAATCGATAATCTCTCATGCACGGAGTCCGTAGCATGCCCTCTCTGCCTGCCCGGGTGGGACGGGTTGATGTAATGGGGGTGAGGCGGTCCCTCAGGTAACCTGGACCCATGCTGTGTGTGTGTTTGTGTGTGTGTGTGTGTGTATTCGCCTGGGGCAAAAAGGAAAGTGGTCAAGCCTGGGGATGGCTGATTCCCTAGAGCCGCCTTAAATATCTCAAATATTTTAAATATGTTCAACGTCACTAAGAACCACCTACCACTTGGATTTTATTGTATTTTTATTGTATTTATATTTTTATTATTGTTTTTATTGTATTTTATTGATGTTATGTTGTGAACCGCCCAGAGTCCCTCCTTGAGGGGGAAATGAGCGGTTATAGAAATTTGAATATATATATATATATATATATATATATATATATATATATATATATATATCTTGTATCAATAACCATCAAAGAGATATGTAGGAAGTACAGAAGAATTTTTTGCAGAAGTGGCCGAAAGGTTCTGCGTAGGAAAAGGAACATAAATTGCTCTCTCCCATCTGCTTAACAAGAGATTCATGGCTGCTTTGTGAGAAACATGGAGGAAGCCAAGCAAAGTGGCAGCCACGTTGGAATCTCCCTAGTTGCATTTGTGAAGCTGATTTGACTAGATTTACAAGGCTCATCTAGGCTTGAAACTGCAGTTATTCTGGAATGCCGTTTGTAATCCAGTTTGTTGCAGATTTAAGGAGCCGTATAAGTCCTCGCCAACTAACTATTTTTTCTTAAAGTCATAAGTTTTCTCAAGCTCAGCTTGCCTCTTAACAAAACGGATTAGTCGGAAAAAGGTGTTACCGTCTCCTTCGCTAGGGCATACCCTCCTGGGAAGGAAATGGCTAGCGTTGTTTTTGGAAAGGGTTTTTCAATACATAAGCCCGCATTTTGCTTTTGATTACAGCTTTATTTGCTTTAGCTGGTTTCCTCCTAATTTGGTGTTAAATAAGTTTATGATAGCACCGGCTAGTTTTGGGTAAAACCGCTTTGAGGGCTGTTCAAAATAATACTTGGATTATTTTATCTGTAGCTTGAATCATGTCAACTGGATTTCTATTTTCTTAATGGAAACGTTTCGCTCCTTATCCAAGGGGCTTCTTCAGTCTGAGCAAAGTTGGTAAGGGAATCCTAAATATGTTCCTAGGTAGCTGTGTGACCTTAAGCCTGGGGCTAGGTCATGGTTATATTGAGATGTAATTTTTAAGTCCTTTTATCATCTAATGGAGGGTCGTTAAAAACACCATGCTGCTGTTGAGCTTCTGAAATGGTCTTAATCTTCCTAGGCACAGAAGACAACACGGGGAGGAAGATGGGGGAGAGTTTGTGCCTGAGGCCCCCACCTCTATTCAAGGAAGGATTTTCCAAGTTGGCATAAATGGATTCCTTGACCCCTCTCTCAAACCACCTATCTTCTCTGTCTAAAATGTGAACATTAATGTCCTCAAATGAGTGTCCTTTTTCTTTTAGATGAAGATAAACTGCTGACTCTGGTCCTGTGGTGTTATTTCTCCTGTGTTGTGCCATCCTCCTGTACATAGGTTGTTTGGTTTCTCCAATGTAGAGTTCAGAGCACTCCTCACTGCACTGGATTGCATAAACTACATTGCTTTTCTTATGTTTTGGAGTTTGATCTTTGGGGTGTACAAGCCTCTGTCTCAGTGTGTTGGTGGGTTTGAAATATACAGGTATGTGGTGTTTGCCAAATATCCGTTTTATCTTTTCAGACACGCCAGCCATGTAGGGAATGACCAGGTTCTTTCGTTTACTCTGAGTCTCAGCCCTATCTGTCGCTGTTTTAGGTCTGGTAGATTTAGATTTGGTGAAGGCCCAATTTGGATATCCACAGGCCTTCAGGGCTGTTCTCAGGTGCTGATTTTCATTCTTTTTGGAATCCATGGAGGTGGGGATGGTTTCTGCTCTGTGTGACAATGTCCTGATGACTCCTAGTTTGTGCTGCAGTGGATGGTGGGAGTCAAACATCAGATATTGATCTGTGTGTGTGGGTTTCCTGTAGATCCCTATTTCTAGCTTGCCACCGGTCCCAATGAGGACTTCACAGTCTAGGAATGCCAGTCTGTTGTCCTTGGTGTCTTCTCTGGTGAAGCTAATGTTGGCATCTATAGTGTTTATATGGTCCGTGAAGGCCTGTACTTCCTGGGCCTTGATTTTGACCCAGGTGTCATCCACATACCTAAACCAGTGGGTGGGCACCGTTCCCTGGAATGTGTTGAGTGCTTTCTTCTCCACTTCTTCCATGTATAAATTGGCCACAATGGGTGACACAGGAGAACCCATGGCACAGCCGTGTTTTTGTCTGTAAAAGTCACCTCTGTATGTGAAATAAGTGGTGTTAATAAGTGGTCTTATTTCACATACAGAGGTGACTTTTACAGACAAAAACACGGCTGTGCCATGGGTTCTCCTGTGTCACCCATTGTGGCCAATTTATACATGGAAGAAGTGGAGAAGAAAGCACTCAACACATTCCAGGGAACGGTGCCCACCCACTGGTTTAGGTATGTGGATGACACCTGGGTCAAAATCAAGGCCCAGGAAGTACAGGCCTTCACGGACCATATAAACACTATAGATGCCAACATTAGCTTCACCAGAGAAGACACCAAGGACAACAGACTGGCATTCCTAGACTGTGAAGTCCTCATTGGGACCGGTGGCAAGCTAGAAATAGGGATCTACAGGAAACCCACACACACAGATCAATATCTGATGTTTGACTCCCACCATCCACTGCAGCACAAACTAGGAGTCATCAGGACATTGTCACACAGAGCAGAAACCATCCCCACCTCCATGGATTCCAAAAAGAATGAAAATCAGCACCTGAGAACAGCCCTGAAGGCCTGTGGATATCCAAATTGGGCCTTCACCAAATCTAAATCTACCAGACCTAAAACAGCGACAGATAGGGCTGAGACTCAGAGTAAACGAAAGAACCTGGTCATTCCCTACATGGCTGGCGTGTCTGAAAAGATAAAACGGATATTTGGCAAACACCACATACCTGTATATTTCAAACCCACCAACACACTGAGACAGAGGCTTGTACACCCCAAAGATCAAACTCCAAAACATAAGAAAAGCAATGTAGTTTATGCAATCCAGTGCAGTGAGGAGTGCTCTGAACTCTACATTGGAGAAACCAAACAACCTATGTACAGGAGGATGGCACAACACAGGAGAAATAACACCACAGGACCAGAGTCAGCAGTTTATCTTCATCTAAAAGAAAAAGGACACTCATTTGAGGACATTAATGTTCACATTTTAGACAGAGAAGATAGGTGGTTTGAGAGAGGGGTCAAGGAATCCATTTATGCCAACTTGGAAAATCCTTCCTTGAATAGAGGTGGGGGCCTCAGGCACAAACTCTCCCCCATCTTCCTCCCCGTGTTGTCTTCTGTGCCTAGGAAGATTAAGACCATTTCAGAAGCTCAACAGCAGCATGGTGTTTTTAACGACCCTCCATTAGATGATAAAAGGACTTAAAAATTACATCTCAATATAACCATGACCTAGCCCCAGGCTTAAGGTCACACAGCTACCTAGGAACATATTTAGGATTCCCTTACCAACTTTGCTCAGACTGAAGAAGCCCCTTGGATAAGGAGCGAAACGTTTCCATTAAGAAAATAGAAATCCAGTTGACATGATTCAAGCTACAGACAATTCCACCTGGATGACTGAGAACCTTCATAGACATATTGGATTATTTTATGTATTGCTGCATATCTCTTGCTCCTGTTTTTCAGGCTGAAGACAAGATAATACCGGAACCTCGACTTAAGAAGTTAGAGCCTATCCTTCTTCCAGGTAAAACATTCCAGACAGATGTCAGAACAGGGTTTGCCCTGCGCAGGATTCTGCTAGAACACATTTCTCAGCCTTTAAGTTATTTCAAGACTCTTATTATTCCTTAAGGGCCTAATTTCTTTTTTAGGCATCTGCAGCTCTTCTTTCAACCCACAGCTTTCTGTTTTATTTGTCTTGACAGCTTGAACATTGTACCTTTCTGCGTATTTGTTCTGCGTACGGCAACAGTTCGCATGTCCAGTGCAAATGCTTTTTCTGCCTCCAGAGATTCTGTGGCTTTCAAAAATTGTCCTTTTTTAAACATTCGAAGAGGCCTAGATTCAGGATTGATTAGCCCAACCGATCTCCTGCTTTCGAGAAAACGGCTTCTCCCAGTTTTACTAGGCAAGAAAAGAGAGGTGTACAGTATTCATTTTTTTTACCGGTTGGTACTGACTATAAAATTAAATCACCTGGCAGCCCTGTGACGCTTATTCCTGAAAATAACAAACAGGAACGGAGGGAGCTTGTACCTGCTTCTGTCTGACAGTTTACTCGAGGCATTTTCTAGCTGCCTCCTATAAAATCTCCCAAAGCTCATTGCAGAAGGCGAAGCCGCTTGCTAAGAATCGGGGGGAACTTAAAGGTGGCCTTACAAAGGTCTGCCAATATTTGTTGGCTCCTTTCCATTTTATTTTTTAAACACCTGGCACATCAGTGTTTAGTACTTAACCTTACAGAGCCAAGAAGAGAGCGTTCAGTGCTGCAGATATCGTTCTCAACACTTTCTCTCTCTGAATGGTCAGGTTGGAATGAGAACTCCACACAGGCCAAGCTTTCCAGTTGTGCAGAGTGATGGATGCCGAGATTTGGATTTCAGAAATGGGCCTTGGCGTTAACGCGAGCAAAATCTGTAAGCGAATAGCCCTGTTGCAGTGGCAGCCGCAGAGCAGGCCATGTTTGTGCCTCTGTTGCGTTGATGCTCGGTGATCAATTGGCAGTGGATTTCTCTACATTTTGCAATTTGCTTCCTGGCACTAGACACGTGAGGTGGAGTGGGAGCCGTTGCTGGATTGCGACTTGCTAAGATCTCAAAGGAATCTTGTACAGAAGGGGGCACGTTATCTTCAGAATCCTAAGTTGGCGGTGGATTAAAAAGAATGGTGTAGCATCCTTGTGGATTTTTCACAGCAACGTTGCCCTTATGGGGAATGTGCTTGCGCAACAACAGGGAAGAGTGGGAGGCAGTTGTGAGCTGGAAAGCAGATATTCCTAAATTCAGTTGCCTAAAGGGAATAAGAGTGGCTTCTCATGCTGAGTGATTGGGCAATGCAAAGGGAAAAAAACTTTGAGTGAACTCTGATTGTTATCTTATTCTGGCACATCTTGAAGGTCACAGTACACTGAGGCAAGTGTGCATAACCATGTCCTTCCTGTCATGCAGTGCTTTCTGTAAGACCTATTAGACAACAAGCTTATTCTGGGGTTATTCGAATACGTCCCACCTTTGTAAAGGTTTCTGCAGATAACTATTTCCATGTGGTTGCCAAGAACACTAGGTGGACATCTTCATGAGGTCACCAGAGTAAAGCTCCATTGGCAGGAGATTTTAAGGGTAGGGTTTTAAGCACATTTCCCACGCTAATAAATGTTATTACTGTATATAATTGCACAGATCTAGAGGAGTGCCACATGTCAAGGATCTTCAACTAAAATTCACAAGATGCCATGGCAGGAATTGGGATGCCCAGATAAGGAATAAGCAGAAATTGTGCTGGCTGGGGAATGCTGGGAGTTGAAGTCAACACATCTTAAAGTTCCCAAGGTTGAGAAACACTGACCTAGAGACTAGTTTTTGTCTCATTTTATTTTATTTTATTTTTTATTTTATTTTATTTTATTTATTATTTTATTTTATTTTATTATATTATTATTTTATTTTATTTTATTATTTTATTATTTTAATTTATTTTATTTTATTATTTTATTATTTTATTTTATTTATCAAATTTTTGTCACCGCCCATCTCCCTCGTCAGGAGGGACTCTGGGTGGTTTTCAATAAAATGGTCTATTAAAACAATAGCCATAAAATATATATAAAATATTTATTTATTTATTTATCTATCATATTTATACCCCGCCTATCCCCTCCCTATCGGAGGACTCTAGGCGGCTTACAGTATTACAAATTCATATCTAATTATACAATTATACAGCATTATAATATACAATTTATCATCACGCGTGCTCAGGAAGGGGGTTGGGGAACCGACTCTTCTTCCGTAGGTATTGGACTACATGTCCCAGCATACCTTGCTTCCGAGTCGGCTGCTGACGTTTTATTATATAAAATATAATACAGTTATTAAATAGTTATAAAAATAAGAATAACATCCAGGTGGCAGAAAAGTCTCATTCCCCTTCATTTGTTAATAATCATATTGCCAAGATAATCATCTGAACAATATCGCTGTTACTAAAATTGCTGTTACTACCAAACAGCATGTCCAAATAATAGTTTGCTGTGTTTAAATACAAAAGCACTCATTTTAAGTGTGTTTTAGCATAGTTTGTTGGCAGCTTCCACATCTTAAATGTTAAATCTCCTTGAATAGTATTGAATAAAATCTGAACAGGTGGCAACAGTTAAAACAATGGGCTGTTATTTTGAGGGTTCTTGTGAGACCACTAATATGTTACGAGAGCTGAAATCATTTTCAGAAAGCACTTCAGGAGCTTGCAAGTTGAATCTCCTCTGAGTGGTAGTTGTTGTTGTTGTTTTGAACATCAAAATCTGCTACAGAGCAGGCGGAATAGAAGATTCATTTAGAAGTAGGTTAGAGGGAATTTACATTTAAATGCCCAGGACATGCTAATAGTAAGCTCCTTGCTGGTGATTACTGTCTCTTAACATTGTCAGTGTAAAATAATCTCTTAAAAAAGCAAATAAATTTGTGTGGACGTATGTGCACATACGTATCTGTGGACGTATGTAAACCTATCAGTTATTGTGATCCTACGGCTCCCTAAATGCTTCTGCAATACTACTACGAAATAAATAAATGGACAGAAGTAGAGCAGAGATTCAATTTGGAGAGTTCACGTGGAAGAACCATTGCTAGCACAGTTTACCAGAGATGTAGAAGTAGCTTTTTCAAGAGAACGGATGAAATTCAAGTTTGATATGGCTTGAGTTGTGCCCATTGTTGTTGTTGTTCAGTCGTTTAGTCGTGTCCGACTCTTCGTGACCTCATGGACCATAGCACGCCAGGCCTTCCTGTCCTCCTTCCTGTCCATAATAAACATAAAAGTTCATGTTCATTACATCGGTGATGCTATCTAACCATCTCATCCTCTGCCGTCCCCTTCTCCTTTTGCCTTCAGTCTTTCCCAGCATCAGGGTCTTTTCCAGTGAGTCCTCTCTTGGCATTAGGTGGCCAAAGTATTTGAGCTTCAGCTTCAGCATCTGTCCTTCCAATGAGCAGTCAGGGTTGATTTCCTTTAGGATTGACTGGTTTGACCACCTTGCAGTCCAAGGGACTCTCAAGAGTCTTCTCCAGAGTTCGAAAAAATGTGCCCATTGTACTGTTCAGCAAATAATACATTCTAAGAGTCGGCAAAACTTCAACGTTGCATGATTTTTTGTTTTGTTATCAGAACTCTGGAATTCAACTGTTGATGTTTGATGCAAAAGAGATTAACCTAGAATGCAAGGTCCATGAGGACTTTCCTCTTCATTGCATACTAAATAGACTTCAGCCTGGCATCAGTTAATTTTGTTGGCAGCTGACCCATCAAAACATTGACCATAGAATTGTAAATCATCAGCCTAAAATGCAAGATGGGATCTTTAACGAACAAGGACCTGTTACTGATCCTATGTATCTGCTTTCCTAAAGAATGGGTAAATAAAGTTTTAAAAGGTGCCCCATTTAGTCAGCATTAACACATGTGAAGTCTTTAATTGGTATGTAAAGCAATTGTCTGTGTTCTCTACTGTCAAGTAAATAAAGAACTTTGCACATGGCTTCTATTGTCAAAGGCTAAGCAGATATAGGGTTTATAAATCTGCAGCCCCAGGAAGGCATTATGATACAGGTGCCAAATTCTTTGGCTGGTTTCCTTTCCCATAAATTTTCTCCTCTGTTGCCGTTGATAGGCTCAGATCAACAAGTGCTTTTATTCTGCTTCAAACTCAAGGAAAGTTGTAGCACTTACCGAAAATACAAAGTTTGGGGGAGATTCATTCATGCCTAGAAAGTACAAAATATACTTCTGGGGAATACTCATATTTATAGGTCATTTAGCATGTAAACGTCTATGAAATGTGAATGATGTAAATGAAGTTCCGAAATACTTCAGAGATGAGGCTGTTGGCTTCAATGATCACTACCCCCTACCTAGAATTTAAGGATGCCGAATTCCCCCTTTTCATCTCTACTCAACTCAGCATTCCAGCCTTTTTATGTCAGATTGTTACATGATGATATTTCCTGTGTTAGACCTTTGTGGAATTTCCTGGATGTTGTTGGAGAAATACAATGCTGTATTGGGTGTCAACTGAGGACAAATCTGTGTTAGATCATTGTAACAACCAAGACTTGAAGCATCTCTTCTCATTGCAAAACCCATCTCTCTACACGGCTGCCCAGCTAAATACTTTTCTTTCTTTTTTTAGAATGGACCGTCTAATAAATTCAAATAAATAAATCCATAAATCTGTTATGAAGTTCAGATGTTGCATGCTTTTCTTGATAATTGCCTCTGAAGCATAACTCAGATTTCCGAGGAAACCTTTGTGGAAGATATTTATTTATGGCTTTAATTTACATGCCTCCCCTTAGGATTTTTGGTGGCTCTTCATTCTGGTGTGATTTCTGCAGATATAACTGTGTTGCTGGGCGTTTGTTCAGTTCTTGGCAGAACGAATGCAGCTTTCTTGCCCTTCTTGTTTGAGTCACACGCACATGACTGTCATTCTGCGCTTGGCACGGCTTGTGCCTGTAAAACGGAAGGAGAGGGGTGCTGGACTGGGGCTAAATTTAGAGTAAACATAATGTTCAAATACCTGCAAATAGAGCTGTTGCTTACCTTTGTGCCTGAAGCCAGGGTTCTGAACCAAATGCTGGCCAATACAAAAAAAAAAAAAAGCTTTCAGTTTGATCTGAATTCATAGAATCAGAGTTGGAAGGGACATTGGAGGTCGTCTAGTCCTGTTCCTGAAGAGTATTTTCTCACTTTTTGTTCTTATGAGTTTGAGATGGGGCAGTAGGAAAACACTGACCTGGACTATTCTTTTTTACTGGTGTTTTATGAACAAGGAATCAGTTTTAAGTATTTCCAAGTGGGTTTGCAAGAAAGCGTGGGCTATCTGCAGCTTCTGTTGAAGACATGAAGTTTCATTAGCTCTGGGTCATCAGCAAAAAAGTTGAGGCTGTTTCAAACCTCCTTTTAAATGTTAGGTTTTCATTACTTAAAAGCTTTAAAACGACTTACCCTTGAAAACATAATTGGTTCAACTGGGACAGTATAATATTTATTTATACACAGAGAGAGAGAGAGAGCAAATCCAGCCTCATCTTTTCTTGGGATCCCAAGGTAGCTGCGGAAGACAGCAAAACAAGCCAGGAAAAGATGCAGCTGCTTTAAACAGATGCAAGGAGGTGCTGTGTTCATGTCCCTCGTGCTTTAAAGCACCTTTTTCTATCAAATTTTGTACAGCTCTAGTTTTTAGGCAGTTTTTGTCAAACAACTTTCTGAAGCCACAAGTTCAGCTGCGTTTAATTCAGGAGTTCTTCAGCTAAGGTCCCTCGACCCCTTGGAGATCCGTGGATGGATTTCATAGGGTCTGTGAACTTGCATATGGGGGGGGGGGGGGTAGAGAAAGAACCACTTATTTTCACTATTAAATTTTCTGCAGTTAACTACGTTTCTGTGAGAAGGGGTCCATAGATTTCACCCAAGGGCTCTGTGGCACAAAACAGTTAAGAACCTCTGATTTAGTTGAATACTTTATTCAGTGATTTTACCTTCTTGGTTTTCTTTCTTAAGGTGAAATTGTGGTGAATGAAGTGAACTTTGTGAGGAAATGCATTGCAACTGACACAAGCCAATATGACCTCTGGGGAAAGCTGGTTTGCAGCAACTTCAAGATATCCTTCATTACAGATGACACCATCCCACTTCAGGTTGGTTCGATGCCATGATATGAATAGGATTGCCCTTAGCGGCGTTGACTCCTAAGCAGGACACCATGGATCTTCGCGGGGAAGGCTCTTGAACCTGTGACTTGCAGTCCAGGTTGTTTACTGAGGTAGCCCATTTTTGTAGCCAGGATGCGTACAATATTAGGCTCACACATGACCCCAGAATAGAGCTTTGATTCTTTCTGAGCCTCTCCACTTGTCCTGTCTTGTGCCAAGCTGAAGATTTCACCTAGCTTTAGTCACATGCTAGGACGCATCTTGGATGTGTTTGTGGAGAGAGCAGCACGGCATAAATACACCCCAGCTAGAAGCTCCTTCAGATGTCTTTGGTGGCATCTCAGCTCCCAGCTGTCATGGGTTTGAGGTGGCTGCATCTCAGCTGACTGCTTTCAACCATCAGGCGGTCCAATCCTGCCCAATCTTAGAACATTAGATCTACAATATGGTTCTCATCACGGGGTTAGATGTTCTGACTCCACTTCATTGGCGTTTTAGGGAGGGCTGTGTTCACATGCCAGCCGGTCGCGATCTTGCAATCTCTCGTTGTGACAACCCTGTCTCTCATCTCGCCACGTCTGTAAGTCAAGCGAAACAGGCAGGGATGAAAACCAGCGGATGGATTTGCTCTTCAGGCATTCTTGTCGGCACTCGGAGACTCTGGCCGTCGCTCAGCAGCTCTGGGCGCGTTGGGGCTTCCCCGTTCTCTTTTGTAAGAAGCCTGTGTGGAATCCCACGACATTTCCTTTCATAGACAAGTGGAGGAAGCCCTCTTTGAACTCGGCTTTCGGTCATGCTGTGCAGTTCTTGCATTGCAATGCAGTGCAGGGAATTAACCTGATGAAAAATATCCAGATTTTGCAGGTGCTGCTGGCCGGCCTAGTTGCATCTTTTCCCTAAATTTTCCCCATGTAAGTGTGGCAAAGGCAGGCAGTTAGTTTAGGTATTTTGGGGGGGAAGGGGAGTAGAGGAAAGATAATTTTATCCCAAGCAAGCAGTATCTTTTTAAAAAAAGGGAAAGGGGGGAATCTCTAAAATATATATATATAAATACCTTACAAAATTTTGGAATACGGGCATGGATGCTGAAATTCAATAAGTACTTTTTAGTATAAATAAGGATGGAACAAAATGAAGTGCTTTCAAAGGACTTTGGAATGTATCTCACTGTTGTGTTGAGATCTGAGATGGAAAATCTGGAATCCAGCAATATCTGGCCACATTAAATGCCAGTCACATGACTGGGAATCAGGGATGGGGTATCTTACAAGAATTGCAATTTCTTTGTTCGAATTTAAAATATAATGTTTGTAACATTGTGTTATAGTCCATAACAGCCTGTGGCTTGAATCATGTCAACTGGATTTCTATTTTCTCAGTAGAAAGACTGAAGACTTACAAAGGTGGGACGTATTCGAATAACCCCAGAATAAGCTTGTTGTCTAATAGGCTTAAGACTATTAGAAACATGTCCAGAATTGCTCAGACTGAAGAAGCTCCTTGGATAAGGAGCGAAACGTTTCCACTGAGAAAATAGAAATCCAGTTGACATGATTCAAGCCACAGACTTCCACCTGGATGACTGAGAACCTTCATCGACAGTCCATAACAGCATTTTTCTCCCCCCCCCCTCCTCAAAAAAAGAGAGAAAATGTTGGCCTTTCTGCAGCAGGACACAACTAAAATTGTGAGTTATTGTATTTATCTTGAATGCATCTCTTACATTTCAGAAGTTCCAGTACAGAAATCTTCTCCTAGGAGAACATGATGTTGCCCTGACATGTGTAGAGCAAATTGTCACAGGTATGGACAAAAGAGTTACTTCTACATTAATTAGGAATCGTGGCATATAAATGGCAGAAACAAAAACACGTATTAACAGCCTTTATAAGATATGTGTTCTATATGCTTTGTTTTAAACAAAAGTGTACAATATTTTATGTCTCCTTCCCCCCTTTCTTGTAGTGAACGATACAAAGAGGAAGCAGAAAGTTCTGGGCCCCAACCAAAAACTGAAGTTTAATCCAACGGAATTAATCATTTACTGCAAAGACTTTCGCATTGTCCGTTTTCGTTTCGATGAAGCTGGACCAGAAAGTGCAAAAAAGGTACAGTGTGTTGGATCTCTACAGTTGAAATAGTGGACCGAGGGAAGTATTGGACGTATACAGTGTTTACTAACTGCTAATTGTGGGAAGGAAAAGAATAGATCAGCCCAACAAATAATTAAAGGGCATTTCACTATTTCAGAGTATTGAAACTGTCAAAAAATGGGCCCTCCAGCATAGCCTTGGAAGTGAAACTTAAGAGTGCTACTTGAAGAGGCAGAAGAAATGTATTATATCTCATTGATACGATGAGCTGCTTCTGGGCAGGATTGTTTGTACTTCAGATGCAGGCTTGCAGACGGAAAGCTTCCCGGTTAAAAAGATGTTGCGTGCTGGAAAGAAGCTATACTATAAACCTTGTTCCTTCTGTGTTTTCAGTGGAAGGGATTTCTGCTTAGGGGACATTCCCTCCCTTAGCCTAAATGTAGAGAGGAAGAGAAGTAGGGGTGTGGTGGCTCAGCGGGTAAGACGCCAGGCTTGTCGATCGGAAGATCGCAAGTTCGGAGGTTCGAATCCCTAGCCCTGCGTGCGGAGTGAGCTCCCACACTCACCCCAGCTCTTGCCAAATTAGCAATTCGAAAGCATGCAAATGCAAGTAGATTAATAGGTACCACTTCGGTGGGAAGGTAACAGCGTTCCACGTGCGCCATGCCGGCCACATGACTGTGGAAACGCCTTCGGACAGCACTGGCTCTTCGGCTAACAAACGGAGATGAGCACTGGCCCCTAGAGTTGGACACGACTACACAAATGTGCGGGGGGAACCTTTACCTTAGAGAGGAAGGAAGGTGACCTTGACAGGGATAGGGAAGGTCCGTTGCTAGAGCGATGAGGGGTAAAGCATATTTTAAGTCCACGATAGGCAGATAAGACTCAGAAGCGGCTCGGGCAAGCCCCTCCATAATTCATGAACTGTAAGAAGGAGGAGATACAGCACAATCAGGCTTGCAAGATCGATGTTAGTCCCATTAGGTAGACCATACCAAGAAATTAACTCTACAGGAAGGCTAAAACTACTTTATTGAGATAGGCTATCATGACAGAATATTAAGAATTTAGGAACAGGCCAGGAACTTAATTGGTTTTATGTCCTGGCTTCTTTGGAAGAAAGCATCCATAGTTTTCTGGGACTGTAGTTTAAGGTTTTGTGGTTTGATTTCTGCATGGTGTGAAAGAAGGACTGAAGGGGGCTGCTTGGGAAGGCCAACCTGGACTTAACAAACAGGTGGATTGTTAGGGTCTGAAGTACCCCCCTGTGTTGTTTCTTACCCTTGAGCAAGATTTGCATTGAGAAGTGATTTTCTGCTCCTTTAGGCTGGTCAGGATCTCAGGAAGGGAAAGTCTCACCATCTTTAAGGATCTTCCTGATTCTCTAGGAGAATTTCGTCCCACTGTTCAGATATTACCATCAATGGATCGAACAGAATAGGCTTATTTTAAGCCTTGTCAGAGTGGAATTCAACGGTGTATTAAAAGAAAGCATTCACAGAAGAGATTCTGTTGACGCAAGGCACAGAAATGTGGTTCCCATTTAAGAGAACCGAAAACTCAGTTCTGCACAGGGAGTGAATATCCTCTAGTCCACTCTTCCTCAAAGAAGCAGATGTGAAAATTCACATGTAGCTCCTGGCAAGTTGGAGTCCAGAATTTTCCCTGGCAGATGGTTCATCTTCCGCACGTATATTAAACCTCCCAAATGAATGTTTGGGCTTGGGTTAAAAAAAAGAACAAGAAGTCTATTCAGTGTGCCATGTACCAATAGTTGGCACCTTGGTTCAAATTTCTCATACAGCTGTGTGTTGAGGCAAGGGTGTTTTTTTCCCAGCTGGTGGAAACTGTAAATATCTAACATACTGAAACTGAGACATGGGCTGAGTTGATCTTGTTTAGCAATCCAAAATAGATTGGTTTTTTTTTTTCAAAAAATGAAAGCATAGAATACAAAGGGACCTTTGAGTGTGTTCCTCACATTAGCAGAACCAAATGTTTACCTTGCCCAATATTAGTAGAGTTTAATCTCACAGCACGTACAGTGCAAATAATTTTGTATGTATTGCTACATGTGCTTCTGCACCATCCATGCCCATGTGAACTTGTGTACGCACCACAAGGGGAATGAAAGACTGTAACGTGCCAAGGAGTGAGAAATAATTATTTCTAACGTGGACAATTAGCTTAAAAAGCTGTGCAAAAACCAAGTGCCACACGCAGTGTCCAGATGTCACCTCAACCAACTGATACGTTTTGGATTATTTTCCATGTCAACGTTAGTTAGATACCCTCATGGTTTGACTACTTTGTTAGTCACTTGGCAGAAAAGTAGGTACTGCCAGTCCCCAACAAGCATTTCCTTTTGATTTAATCAATGCAGGAAACACACAATTCTTTCATCTGATCAACAGAGGAAACATATAAACAGTAGGCTTTGAGCCCTCTATAATCCTCCAAGACATTTTCCTTGTTCTTAGCAGCCTTTGGCTCTGTTATTTTTCCCAGCACAAAGCTGATTTTGGGGCTGTCGGAGTAAGATCAGCATGTCTCTACTCCTCCTCAACAACCATCTGCTGGAGGAGCAATCTAAAAGGAGCTTTGGCAACCAGCTGCAGTATATTTTTAGCTAGAAGGCTAGAGCATGTCACAGCCATCTTCTCAGTTTTCCATATCACTTCTCTGTTTCGGCTTGCTCCAGTCATCCTTGGTCCTGTGTGGTGTTGATGCTACTTAGATTCCAGGATTTGTAAACTCCGTTGAAAACCCAGTATCATCGTGTGGTTCTGAGTCCACTTCCGGTTGGCCAAGGAAGAGAAATAGGGTGCTCCGTTTCTCAGCGGAGTGAGATCAGGAATGTTTTATCTTTTCCATATGAGTCTGTTCTCTCTTGCTTCGCTTTTTCTTTTCCAAACAGGGAGGGTCCCAAAGGAGAGAAGGCTGTCAGTGAGTTCCTATCTCTTTGAGTCTGATCATAGTTCCTGCACTACAGAAGAAACAGTTCCAGGCTCTTTCACTCTCTCTCTCTCTCTCTCTCTATTGCTGTTTTCATGGTGGTATTTCCTCCCAAACATTCCCAATTTGGGAATGTTAAAACCCTTTCCCACTTCCTTTGGAGGAAGAATATGTTTTTAGGCCAGAAGGGGGCAACTACTGAGGTTTGGGGGGGGGGGGGTTTGGCCTTCTCAGCCTTCCACACCAAGCCATTCCTTGATGTTGTGTCATCACCTGGATGATTGTGGCTGAATTATACTGGCCCTTTTGGACTTGGGGGAATGGGAATAGGAAGCCTCGGGGAGTGAGACGACTGTTATTGTTATGCTTAGAACCTTCCAAAGACTTGAAAAACGGCCTGCAATCCTGTCCCCCAAATTCAACCATTTTGCCAATCTTAGTTTACATAGGCATGTTGGGCACGTCCTGAATAAACCGGGTGGGTAGAAACTGAACTGGGGGATGGAAACACTGCTGGCTTCAGTTTGCAGTTCAGTTATTTTTTTTTTTTTGCTGTCAAATGATTTTTGAGTCAGGCGGGTGTGGGAGGAAAGGGAAGGAGGGAGGGAGGGGAGCCAAGGCCATTGAAGAATTAAATCAGCAACTTTATAGGAAATGGCTTGTTTCAAGCAGGATTCCGAAGTGACACTACTCGCTTTGGACGCTGAGAGGACCCTTAGCTTGGTTTGATGGCTCAGCTAAACTTCACGATCCTTGGAGAAGAATAAAAACCAGTCTATCAGAATTAGTTTGACCTCCTGGTTGAAAGAAGTAATGGTTATTCAGTTGCGTTGCCTTCAGACTGGAGCGGCCCCTTCGCCACTGGCTGCGTATTGCCTGACTAAATTGCCCTACTTGGGCACAGAATGCTTAAGATATATCGTGTTTGGTATCAAAGCTGTTCTTGTTCTCCGCTCTCAAAGGCAGCCTTCTGTACTCTGGTCCTCTCCAGATGTTTGGGTCTGAAGCACCTGGAATTCCCAGCCAGATGTGCTGGAGGATGCTAGTTGGGAGAAGGCCCCCCCAGCTTCCCTCAGGTGGGGATGGAGTTCTTCTGGGTCTCACCACAGAAGGAAGAGCAAAGCTGCCCTCTGTCCAAGCACATCACACCTAGGAGCAGCAGTTAGATGAAGGAGGATTGAGTGTCAAAGTAGCCTTTCTCAACCTTTTGTCCCTGAAGGAACCCTTGACATATTTTTCAGGCCTCGGGGAGCCCCTGCACATTCAGGCTCCAACATAGGCCAGAAGTTACAAAATTATATTTGTTTCATGTGTAGGCCTGTCTATATGCATTAACAGTGTTCTTAAACTGAAACTAAAGAATGAAACTTAGCTCTTTCATGTGAAGTTGCCCGAATTTGAAATAATTTTTTAAATAAATCGTGATCTCCCAGGGAACCCCTAGTGACCTCTCGCAGAACCCGAGGGTGCCACGGAACCCTGGTTGAGAAACCCTGACCTAGACCATTATGATTTATCGAATAAACCAGGCTTAATGAAACAGGTGATCCAGCCGATGAGTTCTGCCCACCTCCTGCAGCCCCTTTGGCTGTTTGCATGCCATAGGAAAAGGCCAGACTTCAAAAGTGGGTTTCCAGAGCGTCTATCAAGGTGGAGCAGCCCCCCCCAAAAAAAAATCAGATCTAAGCCTTATCTTTAATCTTCCAGAAAAAGGCAGATGACCGCACGAACACCCTTCCAGAAGAGAGATGAAAATAAAGGAGGTTGTCTACCAATAGAGTCCATCCGAGTGGTGTGGGACACAGAAAGCAAAGTCTTTCCTTGGGTCTCCTCTAGGAGTGATCCAAAAAAAGCCAACCCTGATTCTCAGCCTGTTCCATCTGGGCTGGTTCTCAGAAAGTAGGAACTGAAAGTTGGAGCGGTTAGTTTCAGCCGAAGATCTTAAAAGACCGTCCCTTTTTGCACCATAAGCACTTCTGAAAACAAGAAAATGATTAATCCGTGAAATGTTTTCTCCTGGTAGACAGAAAAATGTTGACCTTTGTCCTTTTCCATGGCATACAGTGGAGGCCATTGGCAGACTGGCACTAAGAAGAAACGGCATCCATTAAAACCCACGACAAAAGCGTTACTGTGTGCGGTTGCTCTTTCAGGCATCAACAGCTACCAAGTTAGGCTTTTGGGGAGGGGAGGAAGTGAAAGTTGCAGGCATTCCAGAAGGCAACACGTTTCCGCCGAGAGCTGACTTTGGAGGTCGGTTCTCCAATCCTTCCTCGCAACTTCTCACCCATGAAACTAATTTGTATGGGCTTCCACCTTGCTTGTCTCCTTTTGTCTCTCCACCTTCAGGTGTGTCTTGCGATAGCACACTACTCCCAACCCGCGGATCTCCAGCTGCTTTTTGCCTTTGAATACGTGGGCAAGAAATACCACAATCCAGGTAACGGAGACCTTTGAAATGCCAGGGGCGGCGGCTTTTTCGATGGTCGCCTGGATATTAACTTTTGCAGGAGCTATTTGATGGTTGCAAGGAGCCCTGTTGTCTTGCGCCACTCATATTGTGAACAGCTTTAAAACGGCCTTTCTGTAGTCGTCTGATTTGTTAAAATGATGCAGAGAGGGTTTCAGAAGAGGGGAATATCTGCCGTTCAGGGTTGAACTGTGGAGTCCTTGGTGTTCTGAGTCTGGTTGTTGGCTTGCCGACGTTTCATGACCCAAGTAGGTCACATCATCCGTGAGAGTCAAACACCACAGAGAGGGTTTGAGACCTGTGCTGGTCTCAGAGGTATCAATCCTTTCCGTTCATGTGTTTTGGTTCAGTGGACATGTGAAGAAGTCCCTCTTCCTTCCCTTGGTGATCGGCTTCTCTCCTGGTCCAGATTTACCCCACTGGGGGGACACCAGCATTTTCCCCCTTAGGTGGCTCAGCCTCTTTCCACTCAGATCTTGGCTACTCCTGCTGAGTTGGGTACACACCATC
Organism: Charina bottae; assembly: GCA_023362775.1. NCBI lineage: Eukaryota > Metazoa > Chordata > Lepidosauria > Squamata > Charinaidae > Charina > Charina bottae. The sequence continues at coordinate 22,393,567 of JALMGJ010000010.1, read as the reverse complement.
TCCACTTAGTTGTGTCAACCTATCAGTTAGATCAATTTGCAAGAAACGCCTTGGAGATGGGTGCAAGTTCGATCACTGCTGGGCATTCTTGATTGAAGACCTTCAGAATCAGTTCTGATCATTAGGAATGAAGTGACTTGAATATCAACCAGTTAGTTTTCCTCTGCATTATACACAGATATTATAGAACAAGTGGGGGAAATTTGTCCATCTCCAGCCTTTTAACATAAGCCATACGGGCTCTGTCATGAAGCTGTGGGAGGGGAACTTTTCTCGGATCAAAAACTTTGGGTGCCATTGAAGCAGCAAAATGGCAGGTGGACAGACTGACTTTGGGGCAAAACCCACTAAGAAGTTGTCGCCCCAGACCATGAGAAACTGACAACAATTGGGGAATTAGGGAAATTCAGCCTGCAGTTAAAAAAAACTCAGTGCGGTTTATAGCATTTCAGTTCACTTTTCTTTTCCTCTGTTAAAAAACCACACATTGAATATTGATCACGCGCTGTTTTTCTTCTAAAATCCTGTCCCTCTGTCCATTTCCACTCTGAGATGAAAATCTTCTTCTTGCTCTGTTTCTTCCAGCGAACAAGGTGAATGGAATAGACCCAGGAGGAGGCCGCCACCAGACTCCTTTGTTTGAAACTTTCTCAGACTGGGATAGAGAGATTAAGAGGACCGGAGCATCAGAATGGCGTGTGTGTTCAGTCAACGAAGGCTACATGATATCCACCAGGTAAATCTTTTTCCTTCAAGAAGGAAGTGACGGCAGGGCTGAAAGCAGGATCAGTGTGAAATGTAGGGCCCCAGCTGCTCTTCCTGTGAGCTGTTCCCTTCAGAGATGACCATCGATGTATTCAGAAGAAGAAAGTGTGTTTGGATCGCTAAAAAATATTGGAAGGCTCCATATTTTTAAAATCTTGTGTTGGGATCAAAATGACAGACTTAACTTCCAAATGATGGGTATGACCCTCTTTCTGTTTTTTCTGAAGCCTCCCAGAATATTTTGTCGTGCCCTCCTCTCTCGCGGATCAAGATCTAAAGCTGTATTCTTACTCCTTCGCGGGACGACGGATGCCAGTAAGTGCGAGGAAGGTGTGGTGGTTCGTTCTTAAGTATAAAAAGAGACAAGAGGTGGTTGTATTATTAGACTGAAAGAAATGGAGGCTGTTCTGATGACAGAGAAGAGTTTGTCTTTTTTCTGGCAAGGGGACCCTGTGGCCCCCGTAGTGCACATTGGGATACAAAAAGTCAGGAGTTTGGTAGCCCCTGTTCTGACTAGCGAATTTGATTAAAAGGCATAAGCTTAATAAAATTGGTTAGCTGGAAAAGATGCAACCAGACTCTTGATGCTTTGACACCATAGACCAGGGTTCCGTGGCACCCTAGGGTTCCGCGAGAGGTCACTAGGGGTTCCCTGGGAGATTACAATTTATTTAAAAAATTATTTCAAATTCGGGCAACTTCATATTAAAGAGGTCAGTTTCATTATTCCTTTATTTTTAATTTAAGAACACTGTCAATGCATATATGCAGGCCTACCCATGAAACGCATATAATGATTTTGTAACTTCTGGCCTATATTGGAGCCTGAATGTGCAGGGGTTCCCTGAGGCCTGAAAAATATGTCAAGGGTTCCTCCAGGGTCAAAAAGTTGAGAAAGGCTGCCATAGATTAACCCAGCTCTATAACCTCTAATGATTGGGATGCAAATAATTCATAAGATCCAGAATTTCTAGTAAGCTGATATTTTTGACCAGGATGCTCTGAGGCCAACAGGGAAGAACTGGAACAGAATAAAGCTGTGTTGGGATGGGAGGCATATAACAGTAGCCAAGAGGGGCAAGAAACACAAAAGAAACTATCCAGGTCACTGTGAAACCCCTGAAAAAACCACTTTCGCTGTTTCATCAGCCTCAGGCACCACTTTGTGAACCTTCTCTCTGAACCAACCTCTTACGGTCAGTTGAAAATGAAGACAGATTCTTAAGATGCTGTTGACTTTCTCAAGGCATATTGTGATGTGTGGAACTTACCGCTTCCCTTAAAAATGTACCTTGGTTTCCTAGATGTGGTGTTGGAATCATTCCAATGGGAATGCTCTGGTGAGAATGGCCCACATCAAGGATGCCCTGCAGCAACGGAAGATAGACCAACGGTAAAGATCGCGGTCTGATTTCATTCATCTTGCTTTCAATCTTAACTTCCTCCCCAAGCAGAGAGAGCAGATAACGCAGAATAAAAGTGATGTGGTTTGGCATTCGGCTCTACCGTGCCCTCTTAAAGCCATCACCTCCAACCAGAATGGCCAGTGGTGAGAACTGCAGGCGTGCCAAGGAGCCTTGTTGGCAGATGGATTGCAGAGCATCAGATTGGGGAGAATTAATTTATTGTGTTTCAAGGGATGTTCATGCAAATCAGTTTACACTGTTTTGCATTATCAAGTCTTGATAGAAAGGCCAGTTAAGCTAGTTGACTCAGAGCTTTCGAGTGTGGTGAGATTGTCTCCGTGTCACTTCTCTTATCCACCCCCTGCTCTGGCCATCTGGTGCTTCAGAGCCGAGTATCTTTTGAGGCTGTGGTTGGGTGTGCGGTTGTTCACAGGACACTGCTAGGGTGGGGAGCGGATGTTGGCAGCTTTCTTCAGGCTGAGAAGGGGCTTTGGGGCCAGCCACGGGGAGAAGCAGTCTTGAACACTTCTAAAAGTGTCCTCTGTGTGATTCCTCTTCCTTTTCTTTTAGGATTTGCAATGCTATTACCCGAAGTCATCCACAGAGGAGTGACGTTTACAAATCTGACCTAGATAAAAGTCTGCCAAACATCCACGAAATCCAGACTGCCTTTCTCAAACTGAAGCAGTTATGTGTGAATGGTAGGTCCTCCAAATCCACTTTGGTCCTTGTTTTGCAAAAGAGGCGGGCCATCTGAGATGGGCAGGATACATGTAAAACAGTTCTCTAAGATTTGAGTATATTAACTTCTCAAAGACAAGTCCAAAAAGGATTACTTAAATAGCATTGAATATCTGGTAGCTACGACTCTCTCATCATAGTAAGTCGTGAGATAGGAAGAAGAAACTGCCTCTTCTGGGTTTCTAAATATATCCTCCTGATGATGTTTTATTCTGAAGGCCTGGAGAACTTAAGTGTAGGAGCACTGCAGTATCATTTTCATCATGTGTTCCTGTCATCTGGGAGATGAATGTACAGATTTGGTTCCCATCTTGGCCTAAAGCTTTAAATGTCTATATACAAGCATTGGTTTGAGGAAAAAAAACTGGTTAAAATTTGCCATATTTTTTGGCAGTGCCAACTATAGACATAGGCATAGTTGAGGGTTCTGGGGGAGTTTGACCTAGATAAAGTATGTAAGCCGCTCAGAGTCCTCCGTTAGGGAGGGGATGGGCGGGGTATAAATATGAGTATAAATAAATAAATAAATAAATTTATATTCAAACCTTGAAGGAATATGTGCTTCGGTCCTCCCTTAATCATGGTTAAGCAACATGTAAACCCAACATGTGCTTGGACTCTTTTTCAAAGACAGTCACATCACCTTATAATGCTGGTCCTTGACATTGCAGAGACGTTCTTGAAAATAATTTCCCCCTTTATCACAGAACCTTTTGAAGAAACTGAGGAGAAATGGTTGTCCTTGCTGGATACTTCACATTGGCTGGAGTTTGTGAGGTATGGAAGGAGGTTGGAGTCTTCTCTCCAGAAAATCTGAAAGACCACTTACCATAAACACAATGTCAATTAAAAATTAAAGATTATATGACTTGCAAATGAGATCCTCAGGAAGAGTCTCTATCTATACGGTGTAGAAGATCTGAGTTTTGAAGACGTGAATCTCCTCCTGGAGAAATCAGCATTGCCAGGCATTAAAGCTAACTGATTTCTGGAAATGTTGTATGATAATTAACCTGTAAATTCACTTAAGTAAGCTAAGCTCAGCGGGTAAGACGCTTGTCGATCGGAAGATCGCAAGTTCGGAGGTTCGAATCCCTAGTCCCGCGTGACGGAGGGAGCTCCCGCACCAGCCCCAGCTCTTGCCAACCTAGCAATTCAAAAGCATGCAAATGCAAGTAGATGAATAGGTACCACTTCGGTGGAAAGGTAACAGCGTTCCGCGCGCGTCATGCCGGCCACATGACCGTGGAAGCGTCTTCGGACAACGCTGGCTCTTCGGCTAACAAACGGAGATGAGCACCGGCCCCTAGAGTCGGACACGACTGCACAAATGTGCGGGGGGAACCTTTACCTTTACCCTTAAGCTAATCTAGGGTCTGGGGTCTCTTGGTCTAGGCTCTTCCTGAAGCATTCTGCAGAACTGGTCTATATGCTGGACAGCAAACATGTTTCAGTAATTTTACAAGGTAAGCCACACGATTTTGAAAAATCATGTTGATGCTCATGCAAAAACTTTATATGGTCTTAATTAAGCATTTATAACAAAAATAATGTAAGTAATATTGAGTGCTGGCACCATGTTCAGAATTAATTCATCCAGTTCTTTCCCATATATTTATCCCCACTCCATGCCATAAACAGAACTCTTTTCTTCTCTCATCCAGTTTCTTCCCGGCGTTCATCTGGTGTAGAGACACGTCAAACCAGATTGATTGCTATACAGTTGAAGTTTTGATGAGTTGTGCAGGCATTTAAAACCAGTTTCCACCAATATTCATATAAAAAGCAGATACTTTGCAATAGATTTTTATATTTCTAGAGGGTCCTTTGTTGACCCTGGGGCTCTGAATAAGTTATACAGCATAGAAAAGCAGTTTTGCATTAAAAATAGATCCCTGCGCAGTGAGTTGTAGCCAGTTTGCCCAGACAGATCACAAGCTGGTTCTTGTCTTAATGAGTCATCTAATATGGGATCAGACAACATCCATCCTCTGGACCAAACCGTGAATACAGCATGTGGAAATAAAAGAGAATGCAGGCTCTGTGGTATGTGATCAAATTCTACTTCCATTTCATTGTTAGTCACACTGTCCTCGACTGTCAGCCCCACTAGACCAAGAAATCAACTCCACAGGAAGGCTAAAACTATTTTTATTGAGATTGGCTATAATAACAGAATCTGGCAAGTCTCCTCCTCCTCCTCCTCCTCATAGTTCAGTGAATTAGGGAGGTGTCTGTCTGATCCACTTCTGAATCTTGTCTGTCTGTCGTGGACTTAAAATACGTTTCACCCCTGGCAGTGCATCTTGCCTATCTCCATCACGGTCACCTTCCTGACTCTCTCCATCCACCCGTCACAATAGCATTAGTTGTGCAAAAAGAATCCTTGTGTCTGATGGCTAACCCTTTCCTCCTTGCACACTCCTCTTCCACAGAGGAAGAAGGGCGAGACTTGAGCTGCTGTGTGGCTTCTCTTATCCAAGTGATGTTGGATCCCCATTTTCGGACCATCGCTGGATTCCAAAGCCTGATTCAGAAGGAGTGGGTCATGGCAGGGTATCCATTTCTAGACAGGTGCAATCACTTGAAGAAATCTGACAAAGAGGTAATAGGATGAAAAAAAGTATCAATGTGAAGAAATGGCACTTAACGAAATTAACACAGGGATTACTCCACCCAGAAAAAGTAGTACAGTGATCCATTTAGTTCAGCGGGGGAGAGGAGGCAAGGGGCATGGAGGGACGGGGCAGAGCCAGTAGGCATAGCCCGTTCCTGATCACGGCTTGAGTACACCCTTGTGAATACAGGCAAGTGCCTGATGGATCAGTGCACAAATGCTTGGGCTACAGACATTTAATGGTGGAACTTAGTGAATCTTGCCTGATCTCCCCACTAAAACAATATAAGGAGAGCCAAACCTGGTTCATGCATGGATGGGAAACCACCGGGATATCCCAGGGCTGTAGGGGAGACCAGGAAGTATGGAAGGACATCATTAGAAACAGGGCACGGCAAGCCAATTCATGGTTGAGTCCATGAAGCCACCAGGAGTTGAACTCAACTTGAGGGAGATTTTGTTTGCTTTGCAATCGATCTCGGCGTCTGCAGAGGTCTTATCTATCTAACCACTTGTCTCCCCCGACTCTAGTCTCCTTTATTCCTGACGTTCCTTGACTGCGTCTGGCAGCTGCTGGAGCAGTACCCGTCGGCCTTTGAATTTTCGGAAGCTTACTTAACCATATTGTACGACAGCACACGGATCTCGCTGTTTGGTACTTTCCTCTTCAATTCTCCGCACCAGAGAGTAAAGCAAAGCACGGTGGGTGCAAAATACGACCAACGAAGTTGGGAAGGTGGCAATTTGGGGTCAAACCAAGGGGTCATAGGAGGCAACATTGAAATGTGTGAAGAGCTTGACTTTACCTGGAGCCAGGAGAGTATCTGTCGTCGTATTACAGGTAGTCCTCACTTAACGACCACAGTTGGGACCGGAATTTTGGTCGCTAAGCGGTGTGGTCATTAAGCAAATCCGACCCGATTTTACAACCATTTTTGCGGTGACGTTAAGCGAATCACATGGTTGTTAAGTGAGCCACGTGGTTGTCAAGCAAATCACATGGTTCCCCATTGATTTTGCTTGCCAGAAGCCGGCTGAGAAGGTTGAAAATGGTGGTCAGTTGACCACGGGACACTGTGATGGTGGTAAATGTGAACTGGTTGAGGAAAACGGATCCAGCACAATCAGGGCACAAAGGTGGGGAAATCTCCTGGGATGCCTCGACTGCTCCAAATGAGTCTTCTAGGGGTCGCAGCCTTCACGTTTGAGAAGGGAGCATCAGTTTGTTCTTTGACCATCCTTGGATTTGGTTTCTTTCAGGAATTTGCCATAAGCAAAAATATCCAGCTGGGCGATGAGAAAGGCCTCAAATTTCCTTCCACTTGGGATTGGTCTCTTCAGCTCACACCAAGGGATCGCCTGCTCTTCCACAACCCCCTGTACATTGGGAAGAGCACCCCATGTGTGTGCAACGGGACTCTGAAAACCTTTAAAAGATCAAAGGTAAGAACGGGGCGACGTAACAGTGTGGTTGCAAAGATGGCAGGTTTTGTCATGGGAAGGGAAGCCGTGCTCGGGGGCTGCGCATCCCTCCTCCTCGTTCCTTTGGCTTGAGGAGCATGTGACGGAAGCCAAATTCAGCTTTTCTTATTCCAGTTATGGTGGGGTTTTTTTTAATGTATCAGTACACAATAGGAGAAAAGGATAACTCATCTTCAACTAATCAGGTGGCCTACTTGCATTTTGGGGGTATGAACTCTTTAAAAATCTCTCTCTCGTAAGTAAATATGGACAGGACACAGACACAGACCCACAAACACATCTACTTTGCATAGAGAGTTGGAATGGTTGGGAGGAAGTCTTGGAGATGGCTGGTGTCAAGCCCCCCGGCAGAGCCGCAAATCCAACAGGTGAGAATCCCCGGGATTTCAGAAAGGCAACTTTCGTGTTTGTCAGGCGTGAAGACATAACCTTGAAAACAGGAAGAGTAAATTCTCAGGCAGACTTATCACAAGCCAATTAAGGCAGAGTCTCTCTGAAACGTTTCCTTCCCACGATTCCCACATCAGGGCTGGTCTGTGTCAGCTCCATTAGGTAGACCAGAAAATCCACTCCACAGGAAGGCTAAAACTACTTTGATTGAGGTTGGCTGCCATAACAGTCTTGCAAGTCTGAGTGTGCTGGACCTCCCCCCCCCCCTTATACTCCTGTGAATTGGGGAGGTGTCTGTCCAAGCTCCTTCCTAATATTATCTGTCTATTGCAGAATTAAGAGATGTTTCATCCCTCATTGCTTTGGTAATGGAGCTTGTACATCTCCGTCAAGGTCCTCTTCCTTACTCTGTACAGTCTGCCTCTCCTTACACCAAACAAACCTGTCGTCCTCTGCCTGCTTCCCACAATCTTTCACAGCCATATGGGACCCCCTTAGGTTATTGGGGCTCTTAACTTGGGGTCCTGCAATGGACACGCAGAATTCTGGACCAGATAGCAACAGGTCATATCTGCGGTTGCCTTAATTGTATCCGATTCCTTGATTCACTTTACATGTACAGGTAGTCCTTGCTTAACGACCATTTGTTTAGTGTTAGTTCGGACCTACGATGGCGCTAAAAACCCGACTTGTAACCGGTCCTTGCACTTATGACCATCACAGCACCCCCATGGTCACATGATCATGAATCAGGTGCTTGGCAACCAGTTCGCATTTATTTATTTTTATTTAATTAAATTTATATAACCGCCCATCTCCCCCAACGAGGAACTCTGGGCGGTTTACAATAAAATAGATTAAAACAAAATATAAAACATCAAAGTAGAGCATATAAAATAATAAATAATTATAAATCCAGATGGAGGTGGAATTAAAACGAAGGACAATAAATTAAGGAATTAGCCACCCCCATGAGGAACTATTTATGACCGTTGCAGCATCCCACGGTCACGTGATTGCCATTTTCGACCTTCCCAGCCAGCTTCCAGCAAGCAAAATCAATGGGGAACTGCATGGTTCGCTTAACAGCCACGTGGTTCACTTAACGACTGCCACAAAAAAGTCGTAAAATCGGGTCAGATTCGCTTAACAACTGCTTCGCTTAGCAACCAAAATTCTGGTCCCCAATTGTGGTCGTTAAGCGAGGACTACCTGTAATGGAGCCTGTGCAGCGAACAATGGTAAACTGAACCAATTTTATTCCCCCTTTTGCCCCCAGAAGAACTACAGCTCAACCCTCAGAGGCCTGCCGTCTTCCTTCAAGAACGGAATCATCAGCGAGCAAGACTTTCTCCCAAGAAGAAACTCCCTCATTCTAAAACTAAAACCCGACTTCCTTCATCATATAGACAACACTACAAATGGCATGGAGCAGTATTTCCGGGACTGGTTTTCTAAGCCGGCGGACCTTCACGGCGTCATCCTGCCCCGCCTCTCCGGAACACAGATCAAACTCTGGAAACTCTGCTACTTCCGCTGGGTCCCCGAGGCCCAGATCAACCACGGGGGTTTCATTACCGCCTTGCATAAAATCTCCCTGTTGGCGGACGAGGTGGATGCCCTGAACAGGAGCCTGCGGCAACAGAACGGCAGTCCCCCGTTGCCGGCCACCGCGTCCGAGCGGGAGCAGAGCCGGATGTACTTCAGGGCCCACGGGCTCAACGATGGTTCTGCGGCGCCCGACTTCCTCTCTTCCGCGTTTCCGTTCTCGCCCGTAGGCAACCTTTGCCGGCGAAGCATCCTGGGCACGCCGCTGAGCAAGTTCTTGAGCGGTGCCAAAATCTGGTTGTCGACAGAGACCCTCGCCAACGAAGACTGATTTAACCCTTCTTGCTGTCTTCACCCAACACTGCTAGCCCGAGCCCCAGAAGCTGCCGTAACTTTATAGACAAAGTTGATGTTTTTGCACAAAATATTTAAAGGCAAAATCCTCATGCTTTAGTAACGCACAGATTTGTTTTTTTAATTTTGCAGCCAATCAGCCGATCGTCTTGTCTTGCTTCCACAGCAATTCTTCCTGCTGGTTTGGTCTATAGGGCACGTGCTATTTGAGGTTGACTCACTCTCCTGATGTTCCCCCACATCAAAGGCCTGGCTTGGTGATTAATTTTGTTTTGTTTCTGTGGTGAGGTTCCTCTTCCGAATGGCTGCCTGACGCCTGCAGCCTGACAGAGGGATGGATGGATGGAGAGAAATAGCCAAGGGGAAAAAAAATAATAGATTTGCAGGGTGAGTTCCGAGTACTGTTAACCAGTGCAAAATACTAGAGCAATATTTTTTCTCAGGTTCTAGACCAATCCCATGATGGTTAAAAACTTCACATTGCTGTGGATTTCAAATGGAACTTTAACTGTTCCAGTGAAGTAAATTAGTTTTAAAAGTGTTTAGCTCCGAGCTTCCTTATGATCATCATGGTTACATTTGGCCCATCTATTTATTTGTTTAGGGCAGTGTTTCTCAACCTTGGCGAGTTTAAGATGGGTGGACTTCAACTCCCAGAATTCCCCAGCCAGCAAGGCTGGCTGGGGAATTCTGGGAGTTGAAGTCCACCCATCTTAAAGTCGCCAAGGTTGAGAAACACTGGTTTAAGGTTTGAGGTTGCCTTCTAGTTTACAAAATCTGCCTCCAGAATTGTGTATGCTGCCAATGACGTGTTGATGCTGGTGTAACTATTGGTGTCTCTTAGCAGATTGAAATCAAGAAACAATCATTTCAGAAACTAGGTGGAAAAGTCTTGTAGCTTTAACCATGGTTAAAAGGGAAGGAAGAGCTGCCCAAAACTGGCTCCAGACATTATGGTTTGAGACAGTTCCATCAGCATGTACGCAAAAACAACATTTTTAACACTAGCCTTAAAAGTGCCTTTTCTTGCATTGAAGTTGGTCTTTCGCCTCTCCATCACGGAACTCCGTTCCATTCATGTGATAAGCTAACATTCTGCCTCTTCGTGTAGCCCCTTTCCAGTCTCATTCGTAGTTATTTCTGGAGGCGCTTTCAGGATGATTATCCTTTCAGCCAGAAAAAGAAATCGTAACTGACAAATTGTTGAGTATTACGGACTGTGAATGGGCCTTGAATGGGGTTGGCCAAAATCAAGATTGTACTACGTTCTTCTTGAAAGGAAATACTGTTACATGGATAGGGGCTTTTTGTACAATGTAGGTATTCACAAGATGTTGGTTGAACTCTTTTAGGGCCCCCGAGGGCGTGCTGATTGCAGAATCTAGGGGGGTACTGCGCAGCCTAGGGGAATTTTAACTAAGAGGATTTGGGGCAATCTGGACATGCCAGGGACACCCAGTCACACTTCTTGTCTGGGCAGGTAGACATGATGCGTCTTTGAAGATGGGTCACAACCACAGTTCTGTAGTGGGGAGGGGACTTCAAGGCCTGTACTGGCCGTGGAAACCTAAGTCTGTTTTGGGAAATGTGTAGACATCTGGAAAATGGCTTGTGTTCAGCTCCATTGGGGGAAGATGACACCACCCTTCCCACGGTCCTTAAGCATTTGAGGTACTGGTGCTGATCCTGATCCAACAGTACACGCATAGCACATAGTCACAGTTCTGCTGTTTAGGATGGGGGAGGATTGGATCCCGTCTGACCCCCGTCCCCGCAAAATAGGCTTCTTAACATGCCCTGTGTGGGGCAATCTGGGGATTGAGCATGCCATTTGCAACATGTCTAATTGATCATTGTTGTATTGGGGTCCCATTATCAAGTCTCTTATGACCTTCTCCCCTCCCACGCCCCAAGTTTCTACAGTTGATCACCCAGCTGCTGTCTGACTTGTTCTGGTCATTGAAGGACATTCATTACACAGTTGAAGTCTCTCTCTTATCGTCTTGAATGGAGCAAAAGTTAATTTTCCTGCTGTTGAGTTCCTTGCATCCAAGATTTTTCTTAGGGGGAAAAAAATAATCAAATCCTTTTTATTAAGGTGACTTTCTATGGATTCTCTACTTAATGCTTAATAGTCTTAACTGCATTTCAGATGTATCAATTTTTGCTAATTAAAGTGGAATGAATATATATTTTGCAAAAGTTAACTAGGTAAGGTGATTTAACTTTTGAGATGTGTATTATAAGCCTGAACATTGACCCTCTTTCTACAGGAATTTTTTAATTGTGCATTTTTGTAACTTGTGACTTTTTTTTTTAACCCTTATGGTGTTACAGAACTTTGCCTTTAAAATGGTTGCCCTTATCAAATGGGAAGAAAATGGTTTTGCGGTGGTAGTGTGTAAAGCAGACATAGGAGATGAATCACAGGTAGTATGTAGACCTGCGATTACCCACATTAGTACCATCCGTGAAACCGATTTGTTAGAAAAGAAGCCTCATTAAATAAGCATTATTTACTGTTAAGTAATCATGCTTGGCAGGAGAACTGGACATCGGGGTATGAGGGTCTGTGACAGTAGAACCTTGACTAGTCTTAAGTGAAAATACCTCTTTGAAATGAATATGGTGGTCAGACTTGAAGGGATGTTTTGAGTGTTTCTGCCTTGTTTTTTTCTCAGTAGCTCGCATGGGGAAGTTGTTGCCTGTCAGATGGCCTAAATGTCACCCAGCATCCCTTTTCCCCATGGGCCAAGCTGACCAAAACCGCTGGATGTTGTTGGTTCAGCAACCTCTGAAGCATCAATAAATCCCATCCGGCCTCTGGGCTTAGATGCTTCCTCCCTCCTCTGGTGGTGTCCAGATGTGTTGGGCCAAACCCTCACATTTCCCAGACTGGTCACGTCGTTGCAGTGAAGTGGTAGCTCTGCCAGTGCCTTTGTCTGCCACGTGGTGATACAGAGAAGCCTAGATAGGAGGTTGAAGTGGGTGGGCAACTGCCTCTGGGTCTTCTCCGGCGGGGCAGAAGGGCCCCCTCCCCCAAAGGAGGAATTGTTAGGGAGCTCCTGAAGGTTGGTACGGCTTCTCTCCTGAATGTTTTGGTGCCCATTTGGGAAACAAGTGCCAGCTGCTTCAAGGCCATGAATGGCCTGGTGGTCAGCCTGGCTGTTCTCCTCTGCCAACTCATTGGAGCTTGTTAACTTAAAGGGGGGGGGGATTTCCCCCCCCCCCCATAAGCAGCCCATTTATTTTATTTTTTTCCAAGCAGGTACTTTGCATTGTGAAGTTTTTGTAAGCGTGCAAAATAGATGGCTATTTTTGTATGTTTGTTAAAAGCAAGAGGCGCTGCTTGAGCTGAGGAAGGTGGTTGCTGTAATTAAACTCTGTAAAAAAAAAAACACTTTTGATACTGTCAAGTAGAAGATTTTAGCTGCTGCGTGGTGGAAGGTGACTGTGGTGTTTTACCATGGAAGTATAATTACATTTCTTAGGCAGGCCCGCAATCCCAAAGGTAAAATTTCGCCACGGCAGAAGGCCTTTCAATTCTGATGCTTTTTGTGGTCCTTCCCCTTCAGTTCTGGCCGTTGATCGTCCAAAAAAAAAAAAGTGTTATCTTAAAAGCCAAACATACCTGACCTTTTTAAAGGAAAAGGTGAAGCAGGTCATCAGGAAAGTGGAATTCTCAGTGACTCTTGGGGAAATGGGGTTGGGGAGAGAAACCCCCCTTTTTTCTGTTTTTGGGAGAGTCTAAAGCTTTGAGGTACCTGAACAATGCTCTAACGGAGCGCAGCAGAGCTGACCGGGAGACCGCTCGCCCTGCCAAAACTATGAAATTGCAAGTAAACGAGGCTTAATAAATACAAACCTGCCCACTTCCTTCTCTCTCTCGTGTGAGTTTGTCACTTCCTGATTCAGAGAAGGCGGGGAGAGATGGAGCACTGCGTGCATAGGAATATGAATGGTATCTGTTGCATGGCCCTGAAGTCTGACACGCTCAAAACGGGGCTCCTAGAAGTATGGTTTCATCGTTTTGGGAGAATTCCAATTGGAACCACCTACTAAATGAATCACTTGGCATTCCATGAGCTGACCTGGAACCTCGAGACTTCTATTTCCCAAAACTTTGTCTGAAATTTTCCTTTTGTAAGAACGCATGCATGGGAAGTTTGAAGCGAGGCCAGGGAAGGTTTGAAAGGAGCGTGGTCTCGGAAAAAGAAAACCCAGTGCCATATCAGAGATTTTATTGCACATGATTCCAGACACCACCACAAACCCCATCAGCTCAGGCGTTGACTTTTAGACCCAACTGCAAGCACGTGACAAACTTCGACCGGCGCACCCAACTTCTGCAGCTCGGCCAGCCAGATCATCTGCTTGTGCGAAAGGCGGTCGTTCGGTCCTTTGACTTCCACCAGCTGAAATGTTGATTGAGGAGCGGAAAAAGAGAGAGAGCATAGATTCTCAGCAGGTTACAGGAGTCGTTTTAAAGTTGGGGATAAATGGGGGTTGTCTGAACCAAAGTCTTAATTCTGCAGCTTGCATAAGCCAAAGGAATACTTCCTCTTTATTAAAGCCCCCGCCCCCCAAAAATAGTGAACAAGAAGGATAAGTTATCCAATCTTCTCTCTTGTAATGGTATGTGGAAAAGACCTTGGGAGACGGGGCGAAGAGATGCTGCCAAGGGAACGGTCAGATAAGAGAGGGCAGAGCCCGCAGCTGCATAATGGGTGGAGAAAGAGGCTCAGAAGGGACCCTCCCTAGTTTCTTGGGGTGTAAAGGAGACGGGGGGGGGAACTGTACTTTCAGACTTGAAGATTCTGTTCAAACTTTTTTTGGGGGGGACCCACAAAAAGGAAACCTGTCAGGTGAGAAACCCTCTTCTGGTGCTCACCTGCAAACCTTTTAAAACGGCACCAAGAGCAGGGTTTCCAGCATGGCGCTCCGGCCAAACGGAAGCCAGTAAAGTGGACAAGCAAAGTGTGATATCCTGTGATTCACGAGGACAAGACAAATCCCTGGCTAGGGCCTTTCCAGGGCAAACTCTCCCCTCCCCAGGCTTCGCGTAAAGAACATCTGATCGAGCTGCCCCCTTTCTCGAACCCCCGTGGGGCAACTGCTCCCAGTACCTTAAATTGTCCCCCTCTGCTGCTCCAGACGACGAGATCGGGCAGGCCGCCCCTGCAGTGGCGCAGATCTCTGGAGAGTCGCCGGCAAACTCCGCTCAGAAAGGGGCCTCCTAGGCAACCCACCAGGCTCTGCAAAACAAGGTGCCCCTCTTCTTAAACCTTTGGAAGACCACTATTCCAAGCCAAGCAACCAGCCTCTGTCTTGCTCTGAACAGCAAGAAGAGCCGCTCGGCCTACTTTGCGAAAGCACGCATCCCTCTGTGAAAACCACCTTTTCACCAACTTACTGTATAATTTAGAAAAAAATAGAAGGTACACAGGACTGAATATTCTGGAAGGGGCTCACAGGGACCTAAGAAACTGGCGTGATGTGTTGATTTGCCGAACCCGATAACGCCGACCCCTTTTGGCGGCGGTGCCCCGAGGTGCCAAGAACCTTGGGTGGTTTCCTTAACCACCTCTGGAGATGCCAAGAGTGAACCTGGCATTTTCCGTGTCTGCAAAGCGTGGGCTCTGTGGAGGTGCTGTCCCCGCTCTCACCTGGGCTTGCTGGAGGGAAGAGAAGCCGTCCCAGTTGATAAGCGCTGCCGCTTTGCCCTCCTGGGCACTCCACGCTTCGCCCACCCATTTCCGGAGGGTCTCCGTCGACGCGTCGTGCAGCGACTGCAGCCTTCCCTCAATGGCCGCCTGGCGATTCTTGTAGAAGCTGCTTGTGTACAGATCCAGCGGGAAAGCCTTAGGATGGGGGGGGGGGGGGGGGGGAGACCCATGGGTAATTCCACTCAGAATTCCCTCGCACAAAAGATAAAATAGGAGTCTTTTTATTCCTAGGAGCCCTTTTCTTCCAGCTGCAGGGCAGTTCTGCCCTGTTTTCCCTCTTCAAATGCCCAGGAGTGGTTTCGAGGTGATCCGGGCTTGCTTTCTCTAATACCAAATTGAAGTGCTAAAACAAGGCCAAAACCATCTCACAGCGTCCCTTGACTGGTCAGCAGGTGTGCAAGCTGTGCACTACAGAACAGTGCCGTGACACGGGGGGCGCCAAATTACAGGTAGTCCTCAACTTACGACCATTTAACAACTGTCCGAAGTTGCGATGGCCTCGTAATGGGTGCTTTACGGCCTGTAAAACACTTTGAAGCATCACAAAAGTTGCACTACCCCCCCCAGTGGTCACATGATCACATTTTGGGTGCTTGGCAACCAGCTTGCATTTAGGACCAACTACAGTGTCCCATGGTCACGTGATCTCGTTTTACAATGTTTTTTGCCATTTTCTGGCAAAAACCGCCCATTGGGGAAGCTGGATTCACTTAACAATCGTGGTGATTCACTTAACAACCGCCATAAAAAATGATCGTAAAATCGGGTCCGGTCACATAGTGACTCAACTTAGGACTGCAACGACTTACAATGGAAATTCCAGTCCCAATTGTGGTCGTAAATCAAGGACTACCTGTAAGTTTTAAACATCAATTCTCCATTCTGAACACGGAACGCGTGTGCTCGCTTACATCAGATTTCACTTCTTCCAAAACAAGGGCTGCACATCAATTCAGAGGAACCGCACGTATCGCGCAATCTGAAACTATCAGCCCCAAACTTCCCATCTAGTGTTAACCATTGTCCTGTTTACCAATTTAAAAAAAATTAGCAAATAAAATTATTAAGAGGAGGGACGGCCAAACACTTTTTGCACAAAGGCGCCTACATGTCGGGTGGTTCTGGCTGGGCAATATGGACCGAGATCATCTTTCCTTTTACGTTCTCCATTCCAGTCTGGTCCCCTGATGAAGCCAAGAGGAAAACCGATTTCAAAGTCCTCCGATTAGTGTTTCCTTTACAGGATGCACGGAGGATAAAGATTTCTGTCCACTGGAGAGAGGGAACATCTGGGAAGGGACCGGGTCTTCCCAGCCGCATCAGCTCTACCACGGCAGACCCAGAAGTAAATTAGCCCGGCTCTCGTGCTGCTCTGAGAAAGGTCCAGAGCTGTTTTCAAACCGATTTGTAATTTTCTGTGGGGGTGCCCTAACTGCGGTTCCCCGCTGAAAACAAAAGATTGGAAGACCATCTTTCTGGGACTCTCCACGTCAACAGAGTCTGTCCAGGAGTACGGACAGGTGTATTTCTTTACAAGGCTTTATATACTGATCAGCTCTACTTGTATCCCCAGCAACGGATTTTGAGGGTTCACAAGACGTTGCTCTTGTGACCCTGTTGACGCACTTTCTAAAAGAAACTTAGGTAAAGGTTCCCCCTGCACATTTGTGCAGTCATGTCCGACTCTAGGGGCCGGTGCTCATCTCCGTTTGTTAGCCGAAGAGCCAGCGTTGTCCGAAGACGCTTCCACGGTCATGTGGCCGGCATGATGCGCGCGGAATGCTGTCACCTTCCCACCGAAGTGGTACCTATTCATCTACTTGCATTTGCATGCTTTCGAATTGCTAGGTCGGCAAGAGCTGGGGCTAATGTGGGAGCTCACTCCATCACGCGGTGCTAGGGATTCGAACCTCCGAACTTGCGATCTTCCGATCGACAAGCCTGGCGTCTTACCCGCTGAGCCACCACGCCCCCTTACCTGGTATGAATTCCTAAAGACATCGGGGATGCCGTCCATGAAAAGGATATCCCACATGAGGAGGCCATAGAGGGTGGTAAAGGTGGACCCTTCGCCGTGGATCCCTGAGGAATAGCCCAGTGGCAGTCACAAGGAACATTTCGGAACATGTTACGTGCCAACCCAAAACAGTTCACCCCCGCTTATCGCCATCCCAATGTTGCGTTCAGCCTTGACCCAAAACGGTTTGAGAATCTGAAGGTTTTCCAGTTTCAGATGGAGACCTTAAAGCAGGGGTGGGGAACCTTTTTTCTGCCAAGGGCCATTTGGATATTTATAACATCAATCGTGGACCGGGGGGCGGGGTTTGCGGGCAGGAGCCAATTGCGTGGAAGGGGGTGGGGTTTGCGGGCGGGAGCTCCTAGAGGGCCAGACCAAATGATTTCACGGGCCTTATACAGCCCACGGGCCGGACGTTCCCCACCCCTGCCTTAAAGCAAAATCAACTCTTCTAGGAAAAAAGTTTCCCATGAGTGGGATTGCGGGGGAGAAGGGAAGGTATATCAAATTCCTTCCTTACCCCTGGGCAAAATTACAAGTAGTCCTCACTTAATGACCATGATTGGGACGGGCAACTCCATCGCTAAGTGACACGGTTCGTAAGCGAGACATCACAGGACCGCAATGGACTTATGATGTCACTTCCGCTTCCACCGTTAAGCAAATCACCCGTGGTTGTTAAGCAGGACATCGCAGGACCCCGTGGTGCAACCAAGGGAAACCAACTAGGGAGCTGGCCGAAGGTTACCTTGATCGAAGCCCTGCTGCTTGTAGTGGGCTAAGGCTAGCTCTTCAACAGAGCAGACTATCGTCAATGGTCTGGGGCCCTCCCCTTGGCTGTCCAGGATAAACATAGATTTTCCCATCCCGGTCTGTGGGCACAGTTTTCCTTTGATGGTAACCTGAGTAAATGAAGAAGCCTGGTTGAGGGATAAAGCAAGCCCAGGGCTGTCTTCCCCCACCCCAAGTCCTCCAGGTGTTTTCTCAACCAGCGTGACTCTTGCCTGGGAAGAGTGGGTTACGGCAATGGTCCCAGGGCGACGTTTATCGGTAAACAGCTGGGCTAAAGTAAAGGTAAAGGTTCCCCCCGCACGTTTGTGCAGCCGTGTCCGACTCTAGGGGCCGGTGCTCATCTCCGTTTGTTAGCCAAAGAACCAGCGCTGTCCGAAGACGCTTCCACGGTCATGTGGCCGCATGACGCACGCGGAACACTGTTACCTACCCACCGAAGTGGTACCTATTCATCTACTTGCATTTGCATGCTTTCGAATTGCTAGGTTGGCAAGAGCTGGGGCGAGTGCGGGAGCTCACTCCGTCACACGGGACTAGGGATTCGAACCTCCAAACTTGCGATCTTCCAATCGACAAGCCTGGCATCTTACCCGCTGAGCCACCACGCCCCATAAACAGCTGGGCTACCTGCCACCATTTGGGGGAAAACCAAGCGGCGTTTTTCCACCCAGGCAGCCAAAACGGTGCCCTCCCTATAAATACATTCTGGGACGCTCAAAAAATGCAGGAATGCAAACCAAGGGAACCCAAACAAGAATCAAAAGAATGCCATTTACGGCTGACTGGAAGCCCCTCATAGACGTTTTGCATGAAACAGAAAAAAGTGCACTTGAACGCCGCAGCTACTTACATGGGTAACATCGTCCACAGAAAAAAGAGGCAGGTCATGAAGAAGATGCTTGAACCTCTGACCTGCCAGGGTATCTTTCATCCTCTGGACTCGCTGAGAGAGACAAAGCTGGTGGCCTGGGCGGAGAAAGGGATCCAGGAGGCCTTTCTGGATGCAAGCGACAGCCTAGCAGACAACCAGCCATTGCAGAGGGATTATTAACGAAATATAACCAAGGCAAATGGGCCATTTCTCAACCACCAGACAGACACACCCCAGAGGAAGAAATCCAAACAGAACTACTTCTGCAAGAACAACGTTGGAGAACACACCTTGCCCTGCCAGTACATAATATCTGACTACAGGTAGTCCTCGCTTAACAACCATTCAATTAGTGACGGTTTGGACTTACGACGGTGCTGAAAACACCGACTTGCAACCGGTTCTCACACTTACGACCGTCGCAGCGTCCCCATGGTCATGTGATCACGATTTGGGTGCTTGGCAACCAGTTCACCTTTATGACCGCCACAGCATCCCGTGGTCACGAGATCGCCATTTTTGACCTTCCTGGCCAGCTTCTGGCAAGCAAAATCAATGGGGAACCACATGGTTCGCTTCACGTCCACGATGATTTGCTTAACGACCACAAAGAAAAGGTCATAAAATCGGGTCGGATTCGCTTAACGACCGCTTCGCTTAGCAACTGAAATTGTGGTCGTTAAGCAAGGACTGCCTGTATGTGGCAACGAAGAACCCACCAGGCACATTACCTTCTCGGTGTCTTTCAAGTGCTGGTGCAAGTTCAGAGCTAGGCGCTCCCACCACTGTCCTCGGCTGTCAACGCAATAGACTTCCTGAGCCAAAAGTTCTTGCAGCTGCTCTACTGCCTCCTAGCAAGGGGACAAAGAAGCCCAGGAGAAGGTTGCGGGCGGCCGTCCCCACCTGGCCTTCAAAGCTCCCACCTGGCCAGCGCCCCCCCCCCCTCAGCAGTGGGTGCGGCCCCGCGATGCCTCGTGGAGGAGGCGGCTCTCCTGCAGGGCTGTTGTACAGAAAGCAGGGAAAGAGAAGCACCGCGCGCGCTCGGAACTGTTCCTGGAGACGGGGAATTGCCGAGCCTTAAAAATAGCAGCAGCGAAAGGGCAGGCTTAAAAATACACCAGCATTAATAGCTTGCAGATGATGCGGGGAAGGCTATTTGTTTAAAGGGTTTCTCGCCCCCCCCCCCAGGCACCTCCAGGTGGTGTGAAGTCATCAAAATGCTTTTCATGCAACTGAAAAGAAAACACTAAGGAGGAAACGACTGACGCTAGATTAAGCCAGGGACCAAGAGGAGGGAAGCAAGGTTTACAGCATTAGGTAAGTTTGGGAAGACCTGCATTTCTCTGCCAGTCCCAGAAAAATGCGGCTGCTTGTGATCAACAGCAGAAACAAGTGGATTGATCAAGGGGCCGAGGAGAAGTCATTTCTCTTTAGCCAACCGACTTCATTCACCTCTAGCTATCATTCAGCTTTATAGGCTGTTCGACAGACCTCACTGCCCCTCTAGGTGGCAGCACCAAGCCTTGGCTGATCTCAGAAAACCAAGCAAGCTGAAAGTTAGTCAGTCCTTGGACAGGAGACCACCAGGTGATCTGAGGGCAAGAGGCTAGGCGGGGAAGTTACGAAGAACAAAACATACCACCAATCGCAAGCGCTCCTCTATGGCTGCTAAGAAAGCTACACAGCCGCTTCCATGAAGTCCCGCTAGGACTTAAGTGCAACTCAAGCAAAACTTTTGTGAGTTCAGGATACCAAGATGGTGCAGATTTTTTTCAAGAGCTCTCCCTGGTTTCCCACCATGTTACCTCGTACATGTGAAGCCTCTGCAAGATCTCTACTCCCTGCGAGAGGATGCGTGTATACAACCACCCGACGGTGAAACGCCGCAGATATTCAGGGAGGGCTCGGTGATGCCTGCATGAGACGACACACAGAGGTCCACATTCTTGTCAGACAGTGGCTGACCCCAGACTAAATCTCTGGGCCGTGTATTTATTTATATGATTCTTATTAAAGATGTTTTTCAACAGACTGTAAACCCACACGTTTTAAACTGAAGGTAAGAAAAACAGAGAATAGGAATAGGAAAGGGAGAGCGAAATAAAGAAAAGGGAAAAATAGAAAGAATAATAAATAAGTGGCTTCCGATCTTCTTAACAGCAGTTGTAAGTACATTTATATTTTACCCCTCTCTGAGGTTACATCAAAATGTCCTCCTTTTCCATAATCTACCCTTTCTAATCATCAAATCCATAAATCACCCGTTCATTTTTTTTCCAGCAAAAAGTTCAGAAGGTTTCCAGTCACAAATAAATGTAGTACTTGATCTTTCTCTAAGCCAGCAAGTTGATTTTGCCATCTCTGGGCCTTTTCAAAGTGTGTGGGAACCCTTGGGTCCGGTTCTCCCCAGGCTAAACTGATCCCGGAACTAACGGCATTTGCTTAGGACTCATCGTAATTTCCCCAAGCTCTATTCCTTCCCTTTGGGTTGGGTGAAGCACGTCGTAATCTATATACTACTAAAACTCTCGTGTCTGTTTGATACTTTGTAACCTTTAACTGGGCAAAACGGTGCATCGTAGACCCACCATTTTTGAACCAAGGTACCTCCAATGGGCTAACTTACAGAATGCATCCAAAATCCAGGACCCATGACTCTAACCCGTGGAATAGAAATTTGGCCAGTTTTATAAAACATTTTATGACATAATGCAAAATGTCATAAAACATTTCCTATGGTCAACTCCTGATGTTTGACTGGGCTATACAGTTCAATATGAACGACACCGGCTATTTTCAAGGCAGATACATCTCTGAAGATCTCCCTGAATTTTTAAGAACTTTTCCAGTGAAGACATATATATGTGTATGTATGTATGTATATAAATAAAATTAAACCGGCTTCCAACTTTGCACCTGCGGAGCCTAAGGAACAAAAGAATGCAAATAAAACGTATCTTGAACCTGAGTGTTTCCAAGGATCAGGAAAGGCTGAACATCACAGGTTCACGTTTCTTTACAGCAGGGAACGTGAGCAAGTTGCCAAAGACGGGGTACCCGTTGAGTCTTTCCACCCCTCCAACACGCACCTGAGAGAAAGGTGCCCTTTCAGCTCCTGCCACGATCCTTTCGCCACCTCGTACAGGCGGCGCGCCTCTTCCCAGTTCCCGCCGGTCATTGCCACGCAAATGTCATTCGAGGCATGCACAGCAGCAGCGTACCTATTCAGACATTAAAACCGGTCACTGCAACTTGTTATGAAGATGACCGTTTCCCCACCTTATCCTATCACAAGTGACGCTGCAGGGGGAGAATACGGGCAGTCCTTGGTTAACGACCGCAATCAGGACCGGCAACTCCATTGCTAAGTGGGGCGACTTCCTGCCGGCTTCCCCATCGGCTTTGCTTGTCAGAAGCCAGCTGTGAAGCTCGCAAATGGCGATCACGTGACCAAGGGTCGCTGCAATCGTCGTACATGCGCACAGGTTGCCAAGCGCCCAAATCTTGATCACGTGACTGAGAAGACACTGCAACAGTCGTAACTGCAAGGACCAGTCGTAAGTAACTTTTTCAGCACTGTTGTAAGTTTGGTACTAAACAGGGCGGTCGGTACCCGAGGACTACCTGTAAATGTCTTCCTGGGAAGGCGTCTAACCAGGTTTCCCTTGCACTGAACGTGGGGAAGAAACAACAGAGAACTCACTGAGGCTGCCTTCTTGACCCACCGCGGCTAACAGAATAAAACCGTGGGACAGAATCGGGCCTCTGATTTCAAGTACAGCAGAACCAACCAAGAGAAAATTATCTCATCCTGAAAGCAAGAGTAGAGGATATAAAGAGCTCAGGGTGGAACGGCTGGGTCCGTGGCGCTTTTCTCGCAGACGTTTCACCACCAAGCTAGATAGCGTCGTCAATACATGGGGGAGTGGGCTTTGCTGGGTGTTTCATAGAATCACAGGGTTGAAAGGGACCTTGGAGGTCTTCTAGTCCAACCCCCTGCCCAAGGCAGGAATCATCAGACCATCTCGGTTTATATATAGCAGCTTGCCCTAACACTCTTGTTTGGGGTGGAGTTTCTTCCATGATGGTTCCTTGGTGGTTGTTTCTTCCCTGATTGTTGATCTGGTTTTCTGCTACAGAGGCTGTGTTTTGGGCTGTTTTTCCCTTCCTTGATCCTTGGCTATGTCTGGTTTGTTGGTGGGGTTTATCTCTCTGTGCCTGTTGATGGCTGAGTTGTCAGAATGCCAAGCTTCTTGTCTATCGTCAAAACAGAGTGTGAGTGTGTGGGTGGGTGTTTGTCCCTAAGGCCATTCAGGTTGGTCACAAACGTCATTCTCTTAGAAGGTGGTTGTGCATTCAAAATGAAGAGGATCAAAATATATTGCCTGGAGCTTCTTGGTGGAAAAAAGAAAACCAATGTAAGGAAGAAACAAGGGTAACCTAGAACCCAGGTTAATTTTCTTTCCTACCTAATAAAATCATCCCGATCCTGAAATATTGGAGTTTTCCTGTCGACTGTGTAAGTTGGGAAGACCGTCCGGCCCATGTTTACCATGAGCACCATGGAAAGTTGCCTTTGGCCACCACTACCGGCTTCTTCGTCCTCCACAGGATCCGTCAGGGAAAAGAGCAGAAGCACGTGGGAGAAAACAGCCCGGGGGCCTTTACAAACCTTGATGCATTTCCCCGCAAGAACTTTAGCCCTGGAAGCCAGAAAGGAGGAGAAGGTATCACTGCCAGCATTCTCTCAACCCAGCTGCAGAAAGAGCAACCATGCAACTCCAGACATATCTGCTACATCCATTGTCTTCAAAGCTGGTTTGAAATTTTAGCCCAAAAGAAGAGAAGCTGTAGTTCTCAGATGCTGAAAATGCTGGAACTACTTGCACTTTGGATGGTATTTCTGGGCACTTGGCTTCTGAATATTGGCTAAATCTTCCCATTATTGACAAACAAAACTTGCACTACGCCATCTTCAGAACCTGGGATCCAGCTTGTCCACAGCTGGGGGATGACGAACGCAGGAGTTTCTCAATGAATATTCTCTACAACCTTGCCTTTCCCTCTCCTGTTATTTCCAATTATTTCATGGGAACAGAAAGTTGTGTCTACCGTGTCCTGCCTCCTTCTACCTCCAAGTCAATGTATCTTCCTTGTCTTGTCTTCTTTCTCCTCCAACCCAGTGTGTCTACCGTGTCCTGCCTGCTTCTTCCTCCAAGTCAATGTATCTTCCTTGTCTTCTTTCTCCTCCAACCCAGTGTGTCTACCGTGTCCTGCCTCCTTCTACCTCCAAGTCAATGTATCTTCCTTGTCTTGTCTTCTTTCTCCTCCAACCCAGTGTCTCTTCCGTGTCCTGCCTCCTTCTACCTCCAAGTCAATGTATCTTCCTTGTCTTGTCTTCTTTCTCCTCCAACCCAGTGTGTCTACCGTGTCCTGCCTCCTTCTACCTCCAAGTCAATGTATCTTCCTTGTCTTGTCTTCCTTCTCCTCCAACCCAGTGTGTCTACCGTGTCCTGCCTGCTTCTTCCTCCAAGTCAATGTATCTTCCTTGTCTTCTTTCTCCTCCAACCCAGTGTGTCTACCGTGTCCTGCCTTCTTCTACCTCCAAGTCAATGTATCTTCCTTGTCTTGTCTTCTTTCTCCTCCAACCCAGTGTCTCTTCCGTGTCCTGCCTCCTTCTACCTCCAAGTCAATGTATCTTCCTTGTCTTGTCTTCTTTCTCCTCCAACCCAGTGTGTCTACCGTGTCCTGCCTCCTTCTACCTCCAAGTCAATGTATCTTCCTTGTCTTGTCTTCTTTCTCCTCCAACCCAGTGTGTCTACCGTGTCCTGCCTCCTTCTACCTCCAAGTCAATGTATCTTCCTTGTCTTGTCTTCTTTCTCCTCCAACCCAGTGTGTCTACCGTGTCCTGCCTGCTTCTTCCTCCAAGTCAATGTATCTTCCTTGTCTTGTCTTCTTTCTCCTCCAACCCAGTGTGTCTACCGTGTCCTGCCTTCTTCTACCTCCAAGTCAATGTATCTTCCTTGTCTTGCCTTCTTTCTCCTCCAACCCAGCGTGTCTACCTTGTCTTGCCTTCTACATCCAGATATGGCACCATATCTCCCATATGGGCTCAGAATTCTGAAAGGTACACATCTGAGGGTAGATGAGCTAGTTTTATACTGTCTGCTCAGATGGCGCTCTCTCTACAGGATCTGTTGTGCAAAAACTTCCCATGATCTGCTACATAATCCTTTCCCCCCCCGAGATGGAAAAGGATCCAACCAGAGACCTGCTTGCATTCAATCCATGCGCTCTGCCCATTTGAGAAGTCCCTCTGTAACGGTGAGAAGCCACCAGCTTCCCCTCTTGAATGACGTTCCTCCTTTTCCACTCTACCCTTTGATCTGGAACGCCCTCCGAGAATCCCTCCCTTTTTAAACCTCTCTCCAAAGGCCTCCTTAGCATCCATCCTTTCCCCTTTGCACCCTTCCCCCTCTTCTCCCAGACATCCTTGCAGCTGAAATGCCAAGATACTCCTCCAAAATTATGCACGCATCCAGCAAGATAAATCCTGCCACTTACAATTAGCATGTAGTTCAAATGTGAATTATAAAAAGCTGGCATCTCCTGGGAGGCATCTGCTGCTCAAAAACTAGGTTAAGTGTGGAGGCAAAAGCTGTGCATTTTCTGAAGCAAAAGATGGGCTGCCATTGAGAGAAATCCAAGCAGCTACAATTTTTTTAAAAACCCTTCTAAACTCCCTGCACGATCTTTTTGCCTTGTACAGGTAGTCCTCGCTTAACAACCACAATTGGGGCCGGCATTCCAGTTGCTAAGCGAAGCGGTCATTAAGCAAATCTGACTCGATTTTATGACCTTGTTTGTGGCAGTCGTTAAGCAAACCACATGGTTGTTAAGTGAATCACATGGTTCCCCATTGATTTTGCTTGCCAGAAGCTGGCTGGGAAGGTCGAAAATGGCGATCACGTGACCGTGGGACACTACGACGGTCATAAATGCGAACCAGTCGCCAAGAACCCAAATTGTGATCATGTGACGGGGGAAACTGCAACAGTTGTAACCGTGAGGACTGGTTGTAAGTCAGTTTTTTCCAGCACCGCTTAAGTCTGAACCGTCACTTAACGAATGGTTGTTAAGTGAGGGCTACCTGGAATTCTCTGTCCTTCTACCAACAGATTTAAAAGCCATGGGGGGGGAAAACATCCCAGTGACATATAAAGACCTGGCTCTGCCACCTCGCTTGGGATGGGAGGAGTAACAGCTCCTCTTGGGGATGGCTGGCTCCGTAGAGTTCTTTTAAACTACACCAGAGCCTCTTGGGTTTTATACATTTTATTAATTTATTTATATTAAGTACTGTATTTTATATGTTTTTATATGTTTTATTGCTAACTTTGTGTAAACCACCCAGAGTCTGAATGAATGAATGAATGAAGACTGTTTATTCTGCCATCTCTAATGAATACAAAATTCAACTTCCCAGAAAGCCAGCATTCCTGTGGAAAACTCTTGGAAGTATCCTGTAGTTAAACAGGATCTCTGCTTCCACTGTTCTAGTAGGAAAACCGGATTGATCCAGTAGTTTGTACACATCAGACTCCCCAATTCGGAAAAAGTGACTTAGAACAGATCAAAAACAAAAGTAAGAAGAGGGGAGTATATGAGTCTACGTACAATTTCTATTATATCTGAACTGGAAGCGGAACAAAAGAACCTTTGTAGATGTCAAGAATTAACTCCTTGCTCCGTTTGTGGAATCGGAATTGTTCCTGATGCAGAATTCTGTTCTTGGTTTCATTTCGCTGGCCAATGGCCCTTAAAGTATTTTACCTTTTTAGGATCACACTTCCAATCCCAGCTTGGCTTGCGCCAAAGACGGAGCGCTGCCTTGCCAACCGAAGGAAATCTTCCAGAAGCTGCTGCTTTGGAGAAGCGGGGTTTTTCAAATGAAACGCCTTCGCTAAAGTCTTCATCTCAGGGGCCGAAAGTAAATTGAGGACTTCAGACAGGTTCTGCAATTCGGCCTCTGCAGACGCAGCAAGGGGAAGGAAAAAAATCAATGAATAAACAAACATAAACAAATAACTGTGAAAAAAACAGCACATTCCCAGTTTTGCTACAGAAAGCAACCAAGGACGCCGTAACTTTCATTCTTTAGATTATAATGCGGAACCAGCCATCCAAAACCCCGTCTTTGAAACCATCTTTTAAGGGCTGGTTTTGATCATTTGGTACTTGCCATTTCCTCCTCTTCAAAGCATGAACACATTTAGAAAGAAGCTGTGGTCCCAAATTTTGGGAGGGCAGGAGGAGGCAGACAAACAGCATGTATGTGAGATAAACCAGGGGCCCCCAACCTGTGGGCCAGGGCCTGTTAGGAAGTGGGCCGTGGGGCTCCCTCCTGCAAACACCCCCCCCCCGGTGCACGCAATTGGCTCCCACCTGCAAACCCCGCCCCCCCCGTTCCATGGAAAATTTTTCTTCCACGACCGGTCCCTGGTGCCAGAAAGGTTGGGGACCGCTGAGATAAACCAATAGATGTAACCAGGTTCTTTATGACATCTCTGGAAACATGCCCTGTTTTTCACCCTGCAGCCCAAACTCACCACTCAAAGACCAAATGCAGCTCTCACCCCCACAAAGAACTCTCGGTCGCCGATTTCAAAGCATCTACCTCTCGACGGCCAATGGTAAAGTGTCTCTAAATTAGTACATCAAAATCACTTTGCACCCACCTTAGTAGCGGACCTACCGGACTGCAGGAATCCCGCTCGAACCAGCTCTCCGATGATGGGCGAAAGATCCGAGCTGATCTTCGCATACTCTATTTTATCCGTTTTTATCCAGGCCAGTTTACGCTGGAAAAGCCTAACGTACAGTTTCTGTCCGCTGGCTGCAATTGAATTGCAATGTGGGAGAGAAGAAAACATCTTTAAAAAGCTGTCCCCCAAAAGGTGGGATTGCGTGGAAGTGCTTGGAAAACAACTGGACTTATGCAAGAGAATCTCGCTTAGTAAGTTTGGCTGACCCAACATTAAA
Source organism: Charina bottae (assembly GCA_023362775.1). Classification (NCBI taxonomy): domain Eukaryota; kingdom Metazoa; phylum Chordata; class Lepidosauria; order Squamata; family Charinaidae; genus Charina; species Charina bottae. Next base: position 22,365,816 of record JALMGJ010000010.1, on the reverse strand, counting down.
CACAAGCAATTCAGTGGTAAGAAGTGATGCTAACTTGTAGGCTGCAGTGGCTTACAGGCTAAGTGCAGAAACTTAAAATGTATCTACTCACATGTAAGTCCTAAGAAGGCTTATATCAACATAAGGAGCAATGTATACACATAAATAAAAAAGGTGGGGAGGAGGAGGAGGAAAATGCACATTTCACTATATGAATAATAAATCTAAGGCTGAAAACCTGAAAACTAAGTAGGTTTTACCCCTAACTCAAGGCAACTTGCAATTTCAGGATAATATATATGCCTGCCTCAATTTCTCGTACATCTGGAGTCTCTGACAATGTGACTGATGAAGCTTGGTAGCAAAGTTGTGTGTTTTTTTTAACGTTTCAAGATGAAGACATTCTGCTTCTGTTTATCGTGCTCCGAACTGGTTTAGTTTGAAATGAGATTTGTCCACTGTGATCTGCGAGCCATAAACTCACAACATGGGCTCAGATCAGCCACTGTTCCTATGCCAGATTCACCTCCAAGGCCGGGTTCAAACGACTGAACTCAATTCCATGGATTGTTCAGAGCTGTTCATGCAGCGCTGGGCGCAGTGTTTGATAAAGGCTTGTTTTGGTAATAGCTTTGGACCTGGATATCTGAGAGGCTGCAGAAAGAATCTCTTCCCTTTCAGCTTCAAAGAAAAGATCCTTTTCAGCGAGGACTCCTTTGTTTATGACACTTGTGCCCCAGTGAAAGGTACCCTGAGTAAACCACCACCAGTTATTTTTCCCTCTTGGATCAAAATCTTTCTTCTCTCTTAAGGAGAGAAGTCCTCCCTCCACCCCCACAGCTACAACAACAGAGACAGTCTCAACAATTCTACATTTTCCAAGGAGGACGGGTTTCCTTGGAAGTTCTCTCCTTCCAAGTCAAAAACCCAGAAGTCCTGCTGATCTTGAAGAACACCAGCTATTCTCACTCTTCCCTTCGGAAAGAAAACATTCCTAAGGTATGAAATGCTTTTCTGCACCCATATATCATTTTGGATAAGTCTACCTACTGATCACTGTTCCACTTTCAACTCAACTTCATGAGATTGTGCCAAACTAAGCTGGCTTACACACTTTAATGGCTCATGTGCCCACCAGAATCCATAAAAGTTGTCAGGGCCATTAATAAGACTGATAAACCAATTATTTTCTCATTTACAAAAGCATCTCCTCGGAGGCTGCTCCTAATTATAGGAGGTTCCTGGGTATTTCTCTACCTCACTATTTAATCAGAATTCCATACTCACTGGGATGTTTAAAACACACGGGGGGGGGGGGGGTTAGGATTTCTCCCTCACAATATAGATCTATTTTATTCTTAGAAAGTTTTGTACATTTGCAAACCTCAAGTGCCTCCTAGCTGGTGATAGATCTCTCTCCTGTAGATTTTGGCTATCTAAGATCTGGAATGTGGAGGATAAAGAAAGCATTAGTATATAGTAAAGAAAGGAACTTTCGAAGGATGATAACATGCCAATTGCTTTCATTGTTGTACACGATGCACAAGTGCAAAATGTTTGCTTAGGCTAAAGTGGGTTACAGGTAGTCCTCACTTAACAACCATTCATTTAGTGACAGTTCAGACTTACGATGGTGCTAAACCCGATTTGCGACCGATCCTCACACTTATGACCGTCGCAGCATCCCCACGGTCCCATGATCACCATTTTCAACCTTCCCAGCCGGCTTCTGGCAAGCAAAATCAACGGGGAGCTGTGTGATCCGCTTAAAGACCACGTGGTTCATTTAATAACCGCCGCAAAAATGGTTGTAAAATCGGGTTGGATTCGCTTAACAACTGCATCGCTTAGCAACCAAAATTCTGGTCCCAATTGTGGTCGTTAAGCGAGGACTACCTGTACTTAAAAAAAGAGGTTGTGAGCTAGCCTGGGTGTTTTCTTTGAAACAGAATGGGATTCATTACAGAGAATGAACCCCACTTCCCTCCAGCTTGGAGATTCCTACAGATTGCATAGCAGCTTCCAAACAGCTGAGAGTGAAATGGAAATTGTTGCTCAGACAGACTGAAAATGCCCTAGCCCAGCTCCGCCCAGCCTCTTTGCTGGATATTCGTCAACAGCCCGGCATCAAAGCCTCAGAGCTGCCTAACTCATAGCTTGTCTCTGAACAGAATCCAACCAGTTAGGGAGCATGGATATTGTGGAGTCCATGGTGCTCTCTGAGCCTTGTTGTTTTCTTGCAGACATTTCATTGCCAGGCTAGGCAACATCTTCAGTGCAAAAAGGGAATGGGACTTGCTCTCTGTTTATATACCCTGGCTTGTCCTGCCTGTGTTGGTGGGGGTGTTGTACTCTCCTTGGTAGTACTTTGATTGGGTTGTTGTTTGCTGCTTGGTTGACTGAGTTAATAGTTCCTTGATTAGGGTCTATTGTGTTGCTTGATTGCTCCTCTGCTTCTAATCTTGCTGTTATTGCATATCTGGTTGTTGATTGCTGGCAAGGAGGTGTTCTGGTATTCTGGCTTTTCTATTGTCTCTTATGAATGGTATGTATGGATATTGTTATATTGCTAATTTATATCTATATCTATATCTATATCTATATCTATATGGATATTGTTACTCTGGATACCGCCCAGAGTCCCCTTGGGGGAGATGGTGCGGTGATAGAAGTTGAAGGATAAATAAATAAATAAAATATTGTACAGAGTTCAACTCAAAATATTTAAATCTGTGCTCTGCAACTAAGCAGCTGTTTTCAATAGAACCGTTCCTACAACAGCTTCCTGGGTAGGTTTAGCTGATAATCTAGACCAGTGTTTTTCTACCTTGGCAAGTTGAAGATGGGTGGACTTCAACTCCCAGAATTCTGCTGGCATGCATGCTGGCTGGGGAATTCTGGGAGTTGAAGTCCACCCATCTTCAACTTGCCAAGGTTGAAAAACTCTGATCTAGACCCAACCTCACTAGAGCTTTGCACCCTAAAAAAATCTTGTTAACGATCAGCTGCTGTAACTTCCGAGCACCCAAAGCTAGAAGTGCAGTTTCCAGTTTTGTGAACAATTTGCACACGCGTTAAAAACAAGCCGTTGCAGCCAGAGATCTGTTGGCGGCCTGTGTTTTTCCATCAGCATCCAAGATTTGCTGCAGGCAGACCTCCCTAACAATCGAAGACTGGACTTCCATTAGGGAAAAATACTCCTTGCTTGAATAACGACAGTGCATTCGGTTCAGCAATTCTAACGGAATTAACAAGTTAATTATAGGCTGGCTCAGCATCTCAGGCCAGACAGGAAGCATACACATTTACATAACTTTTTCAGCTGCTCTAAGACTGTTATAGCCTGGGGCAAATCGCATTTGCCTCCGGCTGATAGCCCATAAATGCAGAGTTTGAGGAAGGAAGTTAATTTGAACCAGTTTATCTGCTCCCACATTTAGCCAGAATGACTCAAAGGACCAAACACAGGGGCTGAAGCCCGGTAGTAGCAAAATTAAGGCGGTTGCAGATTTGAACTGGGCACGTCTTAAAGACTCAATGTTGTAGCTCGATACTATAGCGGCTTTCCAATATGGATGAATAAAACTCCATGTCTTGCCATTTGGGCAAGCTGCCGATGCAACTTATACTAACAAAACCTGTTTTAATTAATGGATTTCCTTCCTTCCTTCCTTCCCACTTCTGCTTTGGTATTCCGGTTGCCATTTTATCCACCAGGGAAATTTCAAGCAAATTTCTCTGTATTCTTGTTTAGAGAAATGCAATTAGGATGCTGAGGAAGCAGTTGCTGCAGAAGAGATCCTATTTTTCTCTCTTAACTGTGTAGAGTGCCCAATACAAGTAGTCCTCGACTTACGACCACAATTGGGACCAGAACTTCTGTTGCTAAGCGAGGCAGTCGTTAAGCGAGTCCCGCTCGATTTTATGACCTTTTTGCCATGGTCGTTAAGTGAATCATATGGTCATTAAGCGAATCCGGCTTCCCCCATTGACTTTGCTTGCTGGAAGGCAGCTGGGAAGGTCGCAAATGGCAATCACGTGACCCCAGGATGCTGCAACTGTCGTAAATATATGCCGGTTGCCAAGTGCCTAGATTTTGATCACGTGACCGTGAGGATGCTGTGACGGTCGTAAGTGCGAGGACATAAGTCAATTTTTTCCGTGCCGTCATAACTTTGAATGGTTGCTAAACGAATGGTCGTAAGTCGAGGACTACCTGTACAATGGAACCCTCATAAGAAGGAAAGAAAGCTACCTGAAAGCTTGTAGAATTGAGCAATGACATCCAAATCTTCCTCATTGAACAGTCTCCGATCATCGTCGTTCTTCAGGACAGCCTCCAGGACCATTAGAAAATTTTGAAGATAATAGGGGTGCCCAGCTGAGTCCAGCCCAGGCCCAAGGCTCCCACTTGAATTTGGGAAATTTGCTTTTTCTAAAGTTGCCAAGCATGCATCATCCTTGACTTCAGTTCTTGCGTCTGCGTCACCTTCCGTAGGAAGCCGTGCCCCAGCATCTCCTGTGGAAAAGGACAACCTTTGCATCCGATTGTGACAGGCTTCTTCTATTGATGGATCTGGCTTGTTAGGGGAGAAACAGCGGGATTCCAACTTAGATGGCTCTTCTTTAGTATAAGGTGTCAACCATTCCTTCACAGCTACTGAACGTATTCCAAACTGTTGAACATCTGGATTTTCCTGGGGGTTCCTCAGTTGCTGATGGCCGTTTTGTGACAGCCCAAGTTCACTGCTACCTACGGAACCTGGCACCAGAGCAGGATCATCCAAGCCGTCAGAGGGAGACCCGGGGTCACCTTCTTGCCCCAGGCTTGGGATTTCACACTCCTTATTCAAACCTTCCAGAGCACCGTGACATCTATGAAATCTTGGTGGAAGCAACTGGTTCTCTTTCACACACCCTTCCCCCAACGTGGCAGGTTTCTGCTTGGGTTTCTGCTCCGTGGTGCCAACTTGAGTTGGACAGGGCTGGTCATCTCGAGTCAACCCATCCCTGCTGTGAGCATGCCACCTCCTGGACAATCTGGTCGACAAGCTTCCCAGGGAGATATTTTTAACAGCACAAACCCTAGGCGGTTCATTGAGCAGTGCTAGTTTTCCAACTTTCTTGAAATAAGGACTCGTCTGCTCTCCCGCCCCTCCTCCTGTATCAAGGCTGTCTCCCCCTGAAAGGCCGGGGTTCTTCTCTGGGGTTGAGCTCATGGTTGCAAAACATGGACTCGAACCCACAGGCCCAGTTTCAGCAGACGGCCCAGGGATGACATCCAACGCTGAGGTGATCAGATTCACCTCCTCGCCATTCTGGTTATTTTTGCACCCTTGGTCGATATGCTGGTTGATTCTGTACCTTGGTACCATCTGTCCACATAAGGGGCAGGCAATTCTGGTGGGGGGAGCATTGTTAAAAAAGGAAAGAATGGAATTAGAGTCTGGGGCTAAAGACAGCCCCTCTTTGGTTTTCACCCAGCAATTTTTTCTTGCAGTTTTTTTACTGCTCTTACTGACGGATGAGCTTCCCCTGGGCCTCTTCGTGTCTGGAGGCCCATCTTCTGCCATTACAGGACCCTAAAGCATAGTGAAAACAGAAGGACCTCCTTTCTACAGCATCGTTTCAAGCCATCAGAAATGTTCTCTGCTCCCAATTGCTGCACATTCTCTTCTGTCTTGTCTGGAGGGGGGGGGGGAAAGCAAAAGCAATTTTAAAGTTTTGCAGAAAGAAACAATAATGCATAATTACTGTATTTCCCCATTGTGAAAAAGTGAAAGCCTTTCGAAAAGGGCCAACGAATTTCATTAATTGATCATCATATCCTTATTGATGTAGTCACAGGATCCGGATAAAAGTTTTAGTAGAGATGCAGTGTGTTAAAACTTGATTTCTTCTAAATCTGCTTCCAAGTTGGAGTTAATGGAGAAACTGTCCAAGATCGTTGGTTTAAAAAGAAAAGTCTTGAACACCCTGTAGAGTTAGAGCACTGCAAGAGATCTTAAATTCTGGGGTTTACTGCCTGCAGATACCAATAATAATAATAATAATAATAATAATAATAATAATAATAATAAATTATTATTATTATTATTATTATTATTATTATGGGGTTTACTGCCTGCAGATACCAATAATAATAATAATAATGATGATGATGATGATGATGTATGGCTCCTGACTCTCAAATACTCTGGGCAGTCCAGATATATGTCATTCATACATATCTATCAATCAATCAATCATCTATCATCTATTCATTCATATATATTTATATATTTGTCTGTCTTTTCCCTTGTCTCTCATTCATTCATTCATTCATTCATTCATTCATATATATTTATATATTTGTCTTTGTCTCTGTCTTTTCCTTTGTCCATTCATTCATTCATACATATTTATATATTTGTCTTTGTCTCTGTCTTTTCCCTTGTCTCCCATACTTAGATGACAGCCAATTCTAAAGAAGTGTCTTTGTGCCTTGTCTTCCCTAACACCCAATATAAGTTGCTAACAGACACAGAAACGTTTTTCCAGTGCCTGCCTACCGTAATAAAATGCCGCACTGAGAATGTGATCCTGTTTATGCACAAAATACTGCTGAGCGATGCTCTCAGCCGCTGAAGGGCTGTTACAAGCGCTTGCCCTGCTCGGATCTCAGCGTGCAGGACGTTTTCCAACCTGTTTTTCACACTAAAAACTGAAAATGGGTTTTCCATTACCCCAAGCCTTCAGCTGGAGCTCACAAGGCACACCAGAAACGCAAAATCAAAGAGTGAAAGCAAAACTATAAACAGTACATGCAGCGGTGGTAGTTCAGAATGAGCAGATTAATGAGCTTCCACGCATTGGGCCCCAGTACCTGTTCCATGCTGGAATCCCTACTGCATCTTGCAAAGTTAGTAAAAATGCGGTGGTGGGAAAGGAGCCCTGGGTGGAAACGCACTGCAGGTCAGCAATGCAGTGGAGGGCACAGGCATGCCCACGCAACGGTGCAATTAAAACGAGACCCACGCCAGCTAGCAAAAAATTCATTCAAAAATGCAGATACCCACGGACTGCGCAGGCGCAGTGCAACAAGCTTCCGGGTGCGCTGGAAGCCGCCTTGCCCGCTCAACGTTCCATCCCGCCGCCAGGCTGTTGCAATCCATCCCAGATCCAGGCATGCAAGGACGATGCTGGAGCGATTGATTTCTTCCAGCCACCACCACCACCTTCCTTGGCCAGAAATTAGGGCTGCAAATTCTGAGCTTGTTTTCTCCGTATTTAGGGTCCAATCCCTCCAGTTTCAGCAAAAGTAGCTCTTTTTCTCGCATGCCTGAAATGCATCCAGTTTTTACACTGGGCACATAAACTGCACAATCCTTGCACGCTTCTTTTGCACTCTACGTGCAAGGTCTCTAGTTCAGCGTTTTTCAACCTTGGCAACTTTAAGATGGGTGGACTTCAGCTCCTAGAATTCCCCAGCCAGCATGCTCGAAGACGGGTGGACTTCAGTTCCCAGAATTCCCCAGCCAGCATGCTCTAAGACGGGTGGACTTCAGTTCCCAGAATTCCCCAGCCAGCATGCTCGAAGACGGGTGGACTTCAACTCCCAGAATTCCCCAGCCAGCATGCTCTAAGACGGGTGGACTTCAGTTCCCAGAATTCCCCAGCCAGCATGCTCAAAGACGGTGGACTTCAACTCCCAGAATTCCCCAGCCAGCATGCTCTAAGACGGGTGGACTTCAGTTCCCAGAATTCCCCAGCCAGCATGCTCTAAGACGGGGGGACAGCTCCCTTCAGCTGCTCCCCCCCCCCTTCGCCCAGCATCATCCTTTTTTCTAGAACTCCCAGGGGGGGAGTTAGGCTACTGTAGATGCACCTTTTGTATTTAGCACAGAATCTGGAGACAACATTGAGTTCAAAGTCCCTGCTGGATTCCCTGGAAGCATCTGTCACGGCCAGAAGCGAGATTTTGGAACGGACACAGGTCCGTTCCTGCACAGCCCTTTGGGGAGCATTTGCATTTGATTGCTCTGTTGGCAGCATCGGACCCTTTTCGGTGCAAGAAAATCCCAGCCGGTTGCATCGTTCTCCTGCTTCTCCCATTAGCTAAGCTGAGCCTCCTCTCCATCAATTACAGACCGTCTTTTCCACTTTTATAGATGGGGGCCTTACATTTGCTCCCTATTAGCTGTAAATGCAGCCACTTGCCTTTCCCCCGACAAACGCAATTCCAGATTCAGTGTGACTGTAATTACCCATGACAGATTCCCCCAAAGCCGATGTGCAAATAACACATAATTATGCAGCCAGAGAAGGGGGGAGAAAAATTATGTATTTAATGCCTTGCTAAATCAACGGCATTTATTTCAGGTGCTAAATGGCATCTTTTGATAGACCGTCTCCTCCCCCCGTCTGCTAGAATGCATTAAGGGCATAAAACTTCTTTTCAACCTAAAAGGGATAATTGCAGCAAACGATAGGCCTGAAAGGTAATTTTGCAGACTGAATAAGCACCTTGAACAGTGATAATGATTCCTGAGCTATCTTGCTTGCTTTTAGTCCTTAAGTTGAGGAAATGGTGCTACTTTAACCGGACAAGTTAGAAGGGCCTGTTCTTACAATCAATTAAACTTCTACGAAAGGAAGGTTTTTTTAAAAAAATATCATACGCCAGGCTGGGCAACGAAACATAGCAGCTACGCATCTTCCCAGGCATTTGGAGAAATCCAAGCTCTTGGAAATAAAAATAGTAACCACTTCTTCCTATTCCTCTTGGGCAAGGAACAAATACCCCAAACTCCTGATATTCCAGAAGATATTTTACAGCTTCTAACTAATGCAATCAGAAGTGTGGAATGGAGGGTAGACGAATATCCTAAGCTTTCTACCACAACCCCTGATCTGGCTTTAAAAAATAGAATTTATGCACAAATTTAATATTAATTCTGTTCAGCATAAAAACCACTTGAATCAATGGGTTCACGTCAAAGCATGTCTCTAGTCCAGGGCTTTCCAAACTTTTCCCGTTGGCGACACACCAACGGCAGTGCACGAGAAAACCTGGAAGCGCCGCCGCTGTGGCAGCGCACAAAAACCCGTAAAAAATTAATTAATTTTTAATTAATTAATTGAAAAAAATCACCGGTTGGACTTGGCTGATTTGGGTGGGAGACCGAAGGCAAGACTGGCAAGTAAAGAAAATAAATAAATAAATCACTTCTATGTTATGGCTGAGAATCGACATGGCCGTGTCCAGGAAGTCATCAGGCTGACCAGACCCAAGCTAGTTTGTTTATTTTTTATTTTATTTATTTTTCAATTTCTGTCACCGCACCATCTCCCCCAAAGGGGACTCTGGGCGGTTCACTTCCAACTCCAGACAGTGTTGGCCCTAGTGCTGCTAAATAAACCATATTTTGTTGTAAGATGTTGTAAAAAAACAAAGAAATTAAAAGTGCATAAACCCCCAAGGTTTCCTTAGGTAACATGAACTTGCGTATTAAAAAGGGAATCGTCACCTCTCCTCTCAACATGGTTAAATGGTACCTCTGGAAAAAAATACACACATATAATAAAATATATTTAAGGATATATAGATGGAAAAGATGTTTATGGTAGGTGGCGTCCTTTTACAAATTTTACAAGTAAATAAGGGTAAGATTCCTCAGGACTACAAAATATTGCAGTCAAAGATTTAATTGCATGATCTCACATATGATGATGATGTTGTGGATTAGCTCTTTTTACGGGTTATCTTATGTTTTTAAATAGAGGAATTAAAACAATTAACAATTCCTGCATAAAAAAATGGGTGAGTCTTTCAAAAACGAAGCACAGCAAATGAGCATGAAAAAATTGCCCTGCTAGATGATGGTGCCGTAGAGCCAGCCTTGTGACAGCTCCCAAGGTTTCTGGTGACCCCCCAATTCCTTCGTCCCTTTGACAGAGAAATGCTTTGAATCACGTGTAGCCAGAGGTGACCGCAGGGTGTGGTAAAAAATATCAGGATGGGACACAACATTTTAGAAGTGACCATGCTCTGCGGACACCCGTGCATATAGCAGTGACTTCAAGAGGAAGGGGGTCCGTGCAACCGCACACACATACACTCATCAACAGAGTTTAATTGAAAGCAGAGTTTTAAATTACACACACACACACACACACACACTCATTTTAATTTATACAAAGCAGGGCATGCATAATTTATTACAGCTTTAGCTTCTGGGCAGAGAGTTCTTGCTGCTTTGGTCTTTTCTCGCTTTTCTTTGCATCCTTAATTTGCATTTTCACTTGATCTTGCAACTGAGAAAAGAATGCCTTGGATGACTTCAAAGCCTTGTCTCCGCCATCATCCTGTAAAGGAGAAGCATTTATTTCGCAAAACTGAAATACGCCAAATAGAAACGCGCGATTAAAAAAAAAACCAAAAACCCCACAATCTCTACATGTAGAGTAGTTCAAGCCACGCAATGCTTTCCGGAGAAAAAGCCCATTTGTATTCGGACCGTAACTAAATAGCGATGGCAGCTGTTGCGTCAAGCAGCACAATCTTTCTGGCAGCCCAACACCCCAGAAGGCCTTGGCAGATCTACACATTCATGCTTCACACATGCTAATGAGAACGGAGGATGTGGGCCGGGGGTGTCTATGGTTCTAACAGAGGGTGGACAATATTGAACACATCAATATTCTTGAAATAGCTCCTTCGTAATTGCTGAATCCTTAAAAAAAGGGGGGGAGGGGGGCTGGCCAAAGCCAGAAGCTGTATTATCATCTTTTCAAACTGGTATTTGCAGCACCGCTAAATCAGTTCGAAAGCTCATAGTTTGATTGCGAAGCGAATAGATGGGAATCTCATCCAAGGACATTCAGAGGATCTGGGATGAGGTCCCCCCCAGATCTGGATCGTGTGTCCCCCCCCCCCCCCCGCTGTTATTGAGAAGAGCCTTGAAGATCTGGCTCTTCACCCAATGAAGGGTGAAGAGGAAAATGAAGGGAGGGGGAGACCCCGCGCTTCATCGCGCTGCCCATCTCATATCTTTAATCAATTTGATTGTAATTTCTTTCATTGTTGTGAACCACCCACAGCCACTGAGAGTCGGGCAGCATACAAGTTTGATATATTATTATCATCATCATCATCATCATCATCTTATTGTTCATTTGAGAGCCAGTCTGGTGTAGTGGTTAAGGCAGCGTTGCTCAACCTTGGCCACTTTTAAGATGTGTGGACTTCAACTCCCAGAATTCCCCAGCCAGCCTTGCTGAGCTGAAGACTTGAGTTGAAGTCCACACATCTTAAAGTGGCCAAGGTTGAGAAACACTGGGTTAAGGCATCAGGCTAGAAACCGGGAGGCTGTGAGTTCCAGTCCCACCTTGGGCACAAAGCCAGCTGGGTGACCTTGGGCCAGTCACTCTCTCTCAGCCCTAGGAAGAAGGCAATGGCAAACCACTTCTGAAAAACCTTGCCAAGAAAACTGCAGGGACTGGTCCAGGCAGTCTCTGAGAATCAGACATGATTGAACAGTTTAAAAAAAAAGTTCATTTAATGCAGAACCAGCAGGCGAATAGGTTGCCTTCTCTCACAAGCTTCTGCCTGCTACTACAACTGGGGATAAAGAGGCCCTGAAGTCACCTCCTTAGCAGGTTCAAGACAGCCCTCCCCTCCGAGCCATCTCAAAGGTCACTGAGACCCTTTTGCTGAGAGAGGTTTGAATGTCCGAGTCTCATCCTTTTAGGTCTGCTAATTGTTTGTTTTTTTAAACTTACTCGGATCCTGTTTTATTAGATTTATTAGAGACGCCTTGGGGCTCCATATGAAGCCATACAGGTATCTTTAGATCCACATCTACCTCCATCCATCTCCCTCTTGAGCAATGGTGCTCAAGGGACAGTGATGGGTGAATCCTGCACCCAAGGGACGGGAGGGTGGAAGGTGTTCTCGGCATCTTAACTTTGCTGTTGGAAGAGGGGGTCTAGGTGGGAAGCAGGAAAGGCGTAAAATTCCCTTTTCCTTCCCTGCTCCGTTTCACCGGCAGGAGAACTTAAAGACGACAACAAAACAGCAGGTTGGTTGTAACAGACGCGATGGAGCGTCGAACGGGAATTCTACTGGTTGTTTTGCCTCCTCGTTAACAATCCTGTTGGATGGCTAAAAGGTTTCTTGTTCGGAGCAATTTTGGACCATGATTTCCCCCCACCCCCAGCTGTAGAAAACAGCATACCGACCCCTGGCTAACAAAATATTATGAAAATGGAAGCTGCTCTGGCCGTGAAGGCATCAAACCGACAAAGCTTCGGGGTTCGAGGGTCTTCAGTCCCATGTTGACCATACCTTAAGCAAAGAAGTTCTCCTTTCCTTTGTAAGCTTTTTCAGCTGTGCAGCTGACGCTTTTTTGCTTAACTTGGCGCTCGGTTCCAGTTTCTTCTCCAGGAGTTTCTGTCGCCTTTCCCTCTCCTTCAGTTTCATGCGCTTCATCAGCTTCTTTTTCCTACGATCCCGTTTTTTATCCGTGGGGGTCTTTTCAGCGCCAGTTTTCACATCCCCGCCTCTCTTCTTCTCCTAAAGTCAAGGCGAGTGAAGCACATGGACAGATTGGCAAAACTCTCGATTTAGATCCTACGAATCTTAGGAGGCGACACAGAAATCTGTGCAATGCCCAAGGCCCACCGCTAAGAAGTTTTGCTTTATCTTCAGAGATGTTAGCTGGGATTATTCCCCAGCCCTCGAGACCCACTGAAGTGACTGGGAAATCATTCAATTCAGGGGAGCAGGCAGATTCCACTCCCCTTCCCCGCACCCCTGCCCCGGATTCTGCCCTGAACTATCTAATCCAATCTTTCCCAATCTGGTATCCTCCAGAAGTGTGGCAACTCCGCAGGCCAAGGGCATTTGTTAAGGTGCAAATCTCCTTGCAAACTTTAGAAAAGAGTTGAGGTCTGCAGATAACTACATTCTGATTTGCATACAGATTCAGGAACGGAATGCAAAGCGGGTATGTTCATATTTAACATGTGGAGTATATCCCACCCTTACGAGCTGGAAGAGAAAATGGAGGATTAAGGGAAATGCTCCACCCACACCAACTATTTCTTCTGGCCTGACCAGAAGGCAAAGTAGCCCCCGGTGTTAATAAAAGTAGCAATGGGCGTGTGAGTTGAATCAAATGCATTAGCTCCCTCTGACTTCACACCAACCTGGAATGGAACAGGATCCCCAAGGATGGAATTAGCTACAGGTAGTCCTCGCTTAACAATCATTTGTTTAGCGATGGTTCGGAATTGCGACAGTGCTGGAAAAAACGACTTGCGACCAGTCCTCACACTTATGACCGTCACAGCGTTCCCCCCGTTACGTGATCGCGATTTGGGCGCTTGGCAACTGGTCCGCATTTATGACCGTTGCAGTGTCCCGTGGTCACGTGATCGCCATTTTCTACCTTCCTGGCTGGCTTCTGGCAAGCAAAATCAATGGGGACCCGTGTGATTCGCTTAACACCCACGGCGATTCGCTTAACGGCTGCCGCAAAAAAGGTCATAAGATCGGGTCGGATTCGCTTAATGACCGCTTCACTTAGCAACCGAAATTCCGGTCCCAATTGTGGTCATTAAGCGAGGACTGCCTGTAGTGGTAGAGAGCAGGAAAACTCAAGAGGAATGCCACACCTGAATTTCTTCAGGAGCCAGAAGTGCAGCATCACTGACGTGCACCGGAGCAACTTCTTCCATGGTGATTGCTGGGAGATTGGAGACTATTTTAACTTCAGGCACAGGCTACCAGAAAAGAAAAGAGGCATTTTGCGTACGTGTCAACACCGCTAAACGACTGCAATAATCCTAAAAATAAATGCTGTGGAATCTGCTTTGGTGCTAATAAGACTGCACTGGGTCCGTACTTATTTAACTGCCATCCTACTGAACGTACTGGGTCGGCTTCTGCATAGAAGAATAGAGTTCAAAAGTCTGATAAGGAAATGAGAGGGTATTCTCAACCCTTTTCTACTAAAACATTGAGATTTTATTGATACAATACCGGCCACCCCATCTGCAGGGACACCATAGTTACCGGTTTCGGCATGAAGTGGAAGTTGGACAGGGCATCCAGCTTGACGAAGAGAGAGTCCATCATTTTCTGTATTTCCACATGCTCAGGTTTTTCTTCCTCTTCAGTTTTTTTCTGCATGAGCACAAAGCAGGATTAAGGAGAGCAATTCCCAATTTAAAAAAAAGCAAGATATCCATAATGCCAAATATAAGGTTTGCTTTCTTTTACAAAAGAAAGAGCTGTTTATTGAGCTATTTCACAAAAATGTAGGATATTGGGGTGCTATTTTTTTCTAAAAATCCCAAACATGATTTCTAACCATCGTATTGCAAGCTTGTCCAATCCTGATTCACACATAATTCAAGCACAAAGAGGACAAAAACAAATTCAGTGAAGTCCACTTAAGAAGAATCGGAAATTGACTCGAAATTCTTTTTTCCTGCTAACCCACACAACCGCATGGTCTTTTGTTAATGGACCTGCTGTAGAACGTTACTTAGAAAACGTTTTTTTAAAAAAAAACGTAATTCCAGCTTGTTTTCAGCAATTGTTCTAGGAAGAACTGGGGGAGAGAAAGTTGCCACTCCTTCCTTCTCAAATCTTCTGCTCCCTCCAGTAACTGTCAGAACGAGCTCATCACTTCTAAATGGGCTCTGGGGGCGCCCAGCTATTGCCGCCAAGGACTGGGCCTTCAAGTAGAAATAAAATACTTAACACAAACCGCTTCAGCAGAGGTGTGTCCTGGATTTCGGGTATAGACAACAACGCACCTGGTTCAGTTTCAAATATTCTTGCTCATAAATTTCAGCGAGACTCAATTTGCTTTTCTCGTGATCCAGAGTCAAACGCTTCTTATACTCAAATGGATCTTCTTTTGGTTTTTCTTTACGGACCACATCATCCCAAGCCTAAAACCACAAAATGTTAGAATGATATGCCTGTTTTGTGTGTTTTGTTTTTTTAAAAAGAAACGCCAGAGCAATGCCAGTTGTAGGTAGCACTTAACATCTCACTTTGGGTCAGTTTCACATTTATGCAATTCTTTCTAGCAGGGCTTTCCAAAGTTTTTCCCGCGGCGACACACCAACCGGCGTTGGTGTGTCGCCGCGGGAAAACCCGCAAGTGCGGCAGCGCGCAAAAACCCAGAAGCGCTGCTGCCGCTTTCGGGTTTTGCGCGCTGCAATTGGTGTGTAGCTGCGGGAAAACCCGGAAGCACTGATGATGATCAGCGCTTCCGGGTTGTGTGGCGACACACCAGACTGTGTGTGGCGACACACTTTTGTGTCGCCACACAGAGTTTGGAAAGCTCTGCTTTCTAGAGTATGCCACAAAATGAGATTCCAGGAGTAAGAACACAAATCTTTGTACAATGTAAAAAGAATTTTAAAAAAAAGTGGAGCCAGAA
Organism: Charina bottae; assembly: GCA_023362775.1. Lineage (NCBI taxonomy): Eukaryota > Metazoa > Chordata > Lepidosauria > Squamata > Charinaidae > Charina > Charina bottae. Next base: position 22,350,394 of record JALMGJ010000010.1, on the reverse strand, counting down.
TGATGAAAACTTGACCACCTTTTAACCCTGAAGCACCAGCTCATTTCTAAGGAATGCAAGAGAATCCTAAGGGCTCTTACAAGGCAGGAAAGCTGTTTTCTCCAACACCTTCAAGGAAGGTCATCTACAATCCAGATAACCTGAAGAATTGCAAACCAGCACCACGGCGTGCTATGGTGGCGGAATGGACAGATCCCAGTCCCAAACAGCATACAGGTAGTCCTTGACTTACGACCATTCATTTAGTGACTATTTGAAGTTACAACGGCGCTAAAAAAGTGACTTATGCTGGTCCTTACTTACGACTGTCACAGCTTCCCCACGGTCACGTGATCAAAATTCAGGCACTTGGCAACCAGCATGTATTTACAACAGTTGCAGCATCCCGGGGTCACGTGATCGCCATTTGCAACCTTCCCAGCCAACTTCGAACAAGCAAAGTCAATGGGGGAAGCTGGATCCGCTTAATGACCATGTGACTCACTTAACAGCCGTGGCGATTCGCTTAACGACCACAGCAAAAAAGGGTCATAAAACTGGGCATGACTCACTTAATGACCACGTCGCTTAGCAACAGAAGTTCCAGTCCCAATTGTGGTCGTAAGTCGAGAACTACCTGTAATAGAGAGAAAGACAACTGTTTTCATTCACCTGATCTTTTACCCTTCTCTTGATAATCTCTTCCAGCTCAAGAGTTGTTTCTTCTGTGATCATAGGAGCTGAGAACACAAAAAGACCCAGTGAGAATTAACAGCATCCTTTCTGAAAATAACCAGATGATGGAACTTTCTTGGCCATGAACCATCACCATTCCTGGCTATCAGCCAAACAGCTCTCCTCCCCAGGCATACTCCTCACCCGAAAGCCTGTCTGTGCTCAGTTAAAGGTTACCCATTCTGACGGCATGGTCGAAAAGCAGCATTTCCTCCAGAAGACTGTTCTCCGGTCTCCTCTGCCCCGTAATTTCGCCTTTCAGTTGCCACGGCTTCTCCGTCAGCAGCTCCTCTTCAAGGGACTTAATCTTTTCACTCATCTGTAAGGGAACAATTTCTTAGCGATTAGTGCTCAAGACGCGCGTGTTTTCACCCCTCTCTTGTTCCTTCCCCATTCTCTCTTTTTTCTTTCAGCCTGAAGATTTCACATTTGCTGTAAACAAGATTCTTTCAGATAACAATGTAAATGCATTTAGGTCACGTGCTTGATATACAAGTTCACCTTTTCCTGTCTCTTCTCAAAGGAAGATTTCATTTCGGGGGACTTGTTGGATTTTTCCTGGAATGTCTGGGTTTCTTCTTCCATGTCACTGTCAAAGGGCAAGGTGAAAGTCACTCTTTTCGAAGGCTCTTTGCTTTTTCCATTTTTGATCTCTCTGTTTTCACCCACGTCTGCGGTGCTCCTATTCAACAACAAGGTAAAAAAAGGAGCTTTGTTAGGCATATATTTCTTACCGAAGCTCTCCAAAGTATCTACAAGCTCCAACTTGCTAGGGTGCTAAACAGAACGCAAAAAGAGGAAATTTCATGATCCCACATATAGAATTCCCCTTGAGAAGGGGGGAAATACTACAGGTGGTCCTCGACTTACGACCATTTGTTTAGCAACGGCCCAAAGTTACGATGGCCTCGGAATGGGTGCTTTACGGCCTGTAAAGCACTTCCGAGTGTTGCAAAATGTTGCACACCACCCCACAGCCACATGATCGTATTTTGGGCACTTGGCAACTGGCTCGCATTTATGACCGGTTGCAGCGTCCCACGGTCACGTTTTGCGACGTTTTTTGCTTTTTTCAAAAAAACACCCATTGATTCCCATAACCAACATGATTCACTTAATGACCACCATAAAAATGGTCATGGCTTGACTTACGACCGCAACGACTTAACGATGGAAATTCCGGTCCCGATTGTGGTTGTAAATCGAGGACTACCTGTATTTCATAAGATGACACTGTCAACCTGACGCCTTCCACTGTGCTGAATTTCAGCACGCGCAATTCCCAGCCCAACACATGAAGGAAGAGAACAGAACATCAGGTAACACTTCCCTGTTTGGGTAATAAAATGAGTTTATCCCAAAAGAACTTTTAGATGCAGACCTACCAAGGAGAAACCATCACTCAGCACAACGGCCCTAACTTCTGAGTGAACTTACAAAGGTTGCCCTATAACCGCCAAGGGTCCCCCGATTGGGGGAGATGGGCGGTAATGTAAGTTTGAATAATAAATAAATAAAATAAATGCATTAGGATTTCAGAATTCCTTATTAAAGTAGTAGAGCTATGCCCTAAGGTATCAGCCACGTACTCGGGAGCACTCTCAGCACTGTCGTCTTCTTCTTCCCCTTCTCCGCTCTGGTTATTTTGGTCGTCTTCCTGTTCATCCATGGGACCACTCTCGCCATCCACAGGATCAAAGTAATCTTGATATTTAAGATCGCGAGCACTTCTAATTGCCTGAGGAAGAAGAAAACAGAGGTCAATGGGCAGTTGAATATTTAACACACTGGAATGACTAAAAGAACTGTGTGTTCTCAAAACAAGCGGAATGTATCTACAGAGTTTTGCCACAGGACTTTCCAGTAAGAGTCCGTTCTGTTTCAAAGCATGCAATACCTGGATGTAAACAAACCAAAACTTTCAGAAGATTTTGTACAAGTTTGATAAATTTTCACACGTCGTTTTCCTTCTTCCTGTTCTACCTACAAGCTCCCACAAGCGCATGCAGCCAGGCATTAACTCCCAAGAGGCCTACTAGCAATTTGCAGCAAATCAAAACACCTTGCCAACAATATATACCCATATTTATCTATATGTCAACTATCGGCCTCACTTAACATTTACTGCACTGCCAATCCAGTGTCTATTTCCAACTTTAACTCCTGTCCCGTTTTCTTCTTGGGGCTCTTGACCTATCTGATCTCAAGGGAGAAATGGTACGGTGCCTCTATCTGGAGCAAGCCTCTGAAGGTTGGAATGATTCGTGCTGGCCCTCTACTGCATACAGGAAGGGTTGGTACAGACATTAGGTTACCCAGGCTATGAAAATATTACAGGCAGTCTTCGTTTAGTGACCACAACTGGGACTGGCAATTCGGTCGTTAAGCAAAGCAATCACTAAGTGAAATCACGACTGTGCTTATGATCTTACTTCAGGTTTCCTTTGCTTTACAGACCCGCGAAGGTTGTAAATGTAAGGACTGGCCGCAAAGGGACTTTTTCATCACCGCTGTAACTGCGAATGGACGCTGAACAACGCAGTTGCTAAACGAGGACTACCTGTATAAGGACAATTGTGAAGAAATGTCTAGCACAGAGCTTTTCAAACTGTGTGTCGGGGCACGTTAGTGTGTCGGCTGCAGTGTCTGGGTGTGTCGCGGCTGCTGCTGCTTCCAAACCTGCCCTGCCAGGATTCTGCGCAGGTCCTAGTGCCTGCCTTGTGACCTTGTGCTGTAAGAGTGTGTTGCGAAATGATGCATGTCTAAAAAGTGTGTCACCGACATGAAAAGTTTGGAAAGCTCTGGTCTAGCAACTCCTTAGTGTGGGGAGGCAGGAAGTGTGCCTGAATTACGCTAGGTATAAGTTGATCTGGAGAATCGTTTTGGTAGGCTTTCAGGATTCTGAGGTTTTTAAAATAAAGATATTTCCAGAAATGGTATTTGCTTCCCAAGTTTGCCTGCCTCAAAGGACTTCAAAATAATGTCACCTTTAAGAGCAGACCAAGTTTTACCTTATAGGAACACAATATTTTCCCCCAAGCACTTGCCTTCTTTTTCATTGCTCCAAACTCTTCCTCCTCATCATCTTCTTCATCTTCAGAGAGAATCTCTTCGAAATAATCTATTCCTTCGCTGTCGCTATCTCTGTTTTCTTCTCTCTCCTCCGCCTCCAAAGCGGCCTCCATCTCGGAGAGTTTGAAAAATCTGTCATCCACCAGGGACTCTTCCCCTGTCTTTTTCATGACGCTCTTTGACTTTCGGGTTTGCTGCTCTAACTTATCGATATCAAAGTCCAGGTCCGAATCCTCGTCACTGAAGTTACTATTTTTGGCTGCTCCCATACGGCTTCTCTTTTTGTCAGGCCCGCCTTCCTCTTCGCTGTGGCCGCTGCTGCAGCCGGATTCCTCCTCCGCCTGGTCCTCCACGTCCGTCCCCCCCTCGCCGTCTCCCGCCCCAGACTCATCCTCCCCAATGTCTGGGAGGAGGGAAAGCGCCCCCTTTTCCTCGTCCTCCACATTTCTAGCGACCGCTTTCTTCAAGGACCCGAGGACGGCATGATTCTGGAGCTCCAGCTGTTGCCAGATCTGTTCTTCATCAAAGTTCTCAATCACCAGCTCTTTCAAAGGACTTCCCGCTGCGGCCCCACCTCGAAGGGCGTGGTGGAAGTCGTACAGTGCTTTGGTCAGGGCGACAAAGTCGGCGGCAAGTCCATCCTGGACACTGGAAGGCAAAGAGGTTACGGGTCACTTGCCACGGCGAGATTTGTCACTTCTTTAAATCTGTTTGATCCCTCCTAACCTCACTTCCTGGCACTTGCCAACTTTTATCTTTACTTTTTACGTTTTATCGGTTTTATTGTAATTTGGTTGTTGTGAGCCACCCAGAGTCGTAGAGAGTCGGGCGGCAAACAGGTTTAATAAGCCATTATTATTATTTTATGTTTTATTGATTTTATTGTAATTGCTTTGTTGTGAGCCGCTAGAGTCACTGAGAGTTGGGCGGCAAAGAAGTCCAATAAATTATTATTAACAACATTTTTATGTTTTATTGATTTTATTGCAATTTCTTTGATTGTTGTGAGCTGCTCAGAGTCATTGAAGAGTTGGGCGGCATAGAAGTTTAATACATTTATTTATTTATTATTTATTATTTCAATTTGTATCACCACCCATCTCCTCTATACCAGGGACTCTGGGCGGTTGTTATTATTGTTATTGAAATTGTTGTTATTATTATTATTATTTTGCAAACAAGGTTCCCAGGACACAAAACCGGCAGGTGTGGGGTTAAGACGACACCCCAAGGAAGGAAAAGCACCAGCCCCACAGGGGGCTCTGGACCCTCCCTTGACTACCCGTGCAAAAGGCGCCCCTCCTTCCCCAACCGGGCGCCCTCTGGGCTGCACCTGGTGGATCCCCACCTGGCAGCCAAGGCTCGGCCGGGGCAGGACAGAGGCGGTGCGGGTGCTTGGCCGGAGGAGGCTCTCCTCACGCGGGCCCGGCCATCCCTAAGCCCCTACAAGAGGGTCCCTGTCTGCCCCGCAGGCTGGCTGGGAGCGATGGGAGCTTTACTGCAACAGCTCGCGGGAGGGCTGGCCCCCGCCCGCCCCCGCCGCTCAGCGCGTCTCTACCTGAGGAACCGCTCGGGGCGACCCGCGGCGGTGCCCAGCACCTCCAAACACGTGTCCAGCCGCTGCGCCGGAGACGCGGCCGCCGTGAGCTCCGCCATGCCTCTCTGGCGCCTCGGCGCGTCCGTCCCCCAAACCGGCCCGTCCGGCAACGCGCGCTCCGCGGAGGAAGGTTCCGCCGGGAAACAGGGCCCGGGCGGTTCTGCTCTAGAAGGGCAGCGCGCCTGCCTTGGCGAGGCAGGTTCACCTCCCGAGCCCTTTGCACTTCAGCCGCTTTTACTGCCTGCCCCCCGTCTCTCCTCCCCTCGTCCCCAAGGAGGCTCCCGTTTACCCTCCCCTATATCTTCCCAACAGCCCTGCAAGGTGGGTCGGCCATCCTTTTTCAGGGCCGAGCGAGGGTTTGCACGTGCACTGACTCCCTACGCTGGGCTACTTGCACTCTTACAGCCTGCAATTTAGTCCCCCGGCCAGCACTGGGAGGATCCGCTTGCCCCACATAATTACTTGTGGGCCTCCTTGAAGAAAATCAGCCTTGCCCGGCCAGGTCCCCCCCCCCTTTATCTTAGACTACAATTCCCATGCTCCCCTCCAGCAGAAGCATGCATCTGGGAGGATGGGCCCTTGTAGTCCAACATCCCCGACCAGGTGGGCAAAGCCTTTCCTAGGGAAATGGGGGGGGGGCTATTTGGCAGGGAGGAGTTTGCAATTGGCGTGAGTCCCGTACTAGAACCTTCAGGCCTTGATTAGGAGTTTCTTACATGGAAAGATTTTAAGCTTTTTTTTTCTCTTAAACTTCCCTTTAAAAAAAGTTAAGCACGTCCGTGAAAGTGGTAGGAATTTGGGGAAAGCCTTGAAAGAAGGGATCGCGCTAGGACCCAGCGGCGGCTCTTCCCTACTTCCCCGAGCTTGGCGAGCGCCTGCCGTTCCTCCGCCTTCTCTCGCCACCGCAGCCTTTTTGACCCTGCTGCGACGCCGTTGCCCGTTCTCTCTTTGGCTTCACTGCGTCTACAAGGCTGAGGTTCTGCCCAAGGTGGCGAGCCTGGCCGTGCCAGGGGTAAAGATGGCAGCCCCCAAGTGGAAGCTGGTGGCAGGTACGTGCTGGGGAAGGAGGGGGACTGGGACGCGGGGAGGCGCTTTCCGAATGAGACCCCTTTGCTGCCTTGGTGGGTGGGATTTTTTGCAGACTTTGCATGCTTGCATTGGTGCATGCATGCATGAATGCCCAGGATTGTCCTCACCTCCTCCTATCTGGTGCCCTCTGAGAGGCGTTGCAACATCTGTGCTTGGAAGTGTGCAGGACGGGATGCAATTCCTTCCTTGCCCTTGGCTAGGAGGCATTCTAGGGGTAGGCTGGCCCTGCACATGGAGGCTCCATTGCAACCTGTATAAATGGCTCTTTATACATGACTGCTTTGGGAAGATCACATGTCGTTTTTCCTACAAGTGGGGAGAAGTCAGCCTGGTAGGATTTCTGTGGGCAGGAGATATTCGTCTTGCAGCAGCTTTTCAAAGAGAGCTTCATCTTTTTGTGGAGTCCTTGGTGCTCTCTGAGCCTTGTTGTTTTCTTGCAGACGTTTCATTGCCAGACTATGCAACATCTTCAGTGCTTGCACCGAAGTGTGGCAATGAAATGTCTGCGAGAAAACAACAAGGCTCAGAGAGCACCAAGGACTCCACAGTTCAACCCTGAACTACAGATATTCTCTTCGATAGGTACTTCATCTTTTTGCATGAACTAGAGTTGCTAGCTAGGCAGTGTTTCTCAACCTCTGCAACTTTAAGACATGTGGACTTCAACTCCCAGAATTTTGCTTTTTGCAAAAGCAAAGCTGGCTGGGGAATTCTGGGAGTTGAAATCCACCCGCCGAGGTTGAGAAACACTGTGCTTTAGGATTAAAGGGGTTGTACTTGATTAATCCAAGGCTCCCTTCTCTGGTCCTGGGGACTTTTCTGCAGTGACCCCCCCCCCATTTGCAAGGCCTCCCCCTTGGAGGTACTAGTAGCTATTTCTTTGCTAGCTTCCAAATTGTAAAGACTTCTTTGCACAAGTTTGCACATGGAGAATTTTGATGCTGCTACTGTGTACTATTTAATATTAAGCCATTCACTCAGAGGCTTGTAAAACATTTTGAGACTGAAACGTCCCGACTCCGAAACGGACTATTCTGCCCTCTGTTTCACATTCAGAGATGACCCTTTCCTGGCTGGATCCCTCCAGGAAGGTGGCAAGAGCCGTGCCAACATGACGCCGGAAAGTTTTGAGTTGGGCACGTTTCACTCTCAAAACGCTTTGCAAACCTCTGTTGTTTTGGGGGTTGGTGTACTGATTTTGTACTTTGTAGCCCAGAGCTTTCCAAACTTTTCATGTTGGTGACACACTTTTTAGACATGCATCATTTCGCGACACACTCTTACAGCAGGGCATCATTTCGTGACACACTCTTACAGCAGGGCACAAGGCAGGCACTAGGACCTGCAGGGAATCACAGCAGGTTTGGAGGCAGCCAGGCACAAGGCAGGCACTAGGACCTGCGCGGAATCACAGCAGGTTTGGAGGCAGCAAGGCACAAGGCAGGCACTAGGACCTGCGTGGAATCCTGGAAGGGCAGGTTTGGAGGCAGCAAGGCACAAGGCAGGCACTAGGACCTGTGTGGAAGCCAGGAGGCAGCAGCAGCTGTGACACACCCAGACACTGCAGCCGACACACTAACGTGTCCCCGACACACCGTTTGGAAAGCTCTGTTGTAGCCTGTCGCAACCTCGTGAGTGTTTACAGTGAAAACTGAGTTAGAAGTAGAGTGGGTAAATGAGTTTTGCACCAAAGGTTACCTGTGCCTATTTATTTATTGCCTTCGAGTAAATGTTGACTCCTGGTGGGCACATGGCCGCGTCCGTGCAGTTTTCTTGGTGATGTTTACAGAAGTGGTTGGCCCTGGCTGCCGTCTTCTGAGGGCTGAGAGAGAGGGATTGGCCCAAAGTCACCCAGCGGGCTTCATACCTAAGGCTCGGGTTTCCCCATTCCTAGTCCAGCAACCACCAACCCAAATCATCTCTCTCTGTCTGCATCTGCACAGATGTAACGGAGGAGGAGGAAGAATCTCTTTCTGCAACTGTGGGTTGAGCATCCGCCTTTCCCAGTGAAAAGCTCTTATCTGCTGTTTGAGCGAGGTCTCCTGCGGTGACCTTTTTTGGGGGGTTGGGGGGTGGAGAGAGGCCTTTTCCTCCACAATTACACCATCTGGCCAAGCATGTGCCGTTTTACCCCTCTGCAACCTGCTTTCCTCCAGGCTCCCTAGACATAAAGGACAGGGTTTTGCCTTCCATTCCTAACCACAATGGTGGAGTGGGAGAGGGTGGGGGGGATAATTGGATGGAGCCACCCTGGGGAAGCAGAGACTGCATCTTTCAGTGTTGATGGTGAAAGCTTTCTACTTGCAAAAAAAAAGGAAGAAAAAAGTCCACCTTTTCTTCTAAATGCAATGTTCCGCAAAGAGCTGAAAGGTGGCCTGGACCTTGATTGTTGCAAACGGAGAACCTGGACTCTTGCTCCTGCTGTTGTGTCTCTTCCTTGCATTTGATCTCTTTCCACGTTAAGATATTACAGGTCCTCACTTAACAACCATTCGTTTAGTGACGGTTCGGACTTACGACAGTGCTGAAAAACCAACTTGAGACTGGTCCTCACACTTACGACCATCACGGCATCCCCACGGTCGCATGATCATGACTTGGGCGCTTGGCAACTGGTTTGTATTTATGACCGTCGCAGCGTCCCGTGGTCACGTGATTGCCCTATTCGACCTTCCCTCAGCTGGCTTCTGGCAAGCAAAATCAATGGGGGACTGCGTGATTCGCTTAATGACTAACATGGTTTGCTTAACACTCGTGGTGACTTGCTTAATGACCGCCGCAAAAAGGTCATAAAATTGGGTTGGATTTGCTTAACGACAACATCGCTTAGCAACCGAAATTCTGATCCTAATTGTGGTTGTTAAGCAAGGACTACCTGTAATCATTTATCCTGAGCCCTTAGCCCAACAATTGCATTAAGACTAGCTGCCTTCTGGGGTTACAGGACGGGGGGGGGGGGGACACTCTGTCTATGCTCATTTCATAAGCAGCAGCAGCGGTAAGTAATCAAGTTATATCCAGCTGTTTGGGAGATAACCATGACCATCCACCGTGCTGGCTGGAGCCGATGGGAATTGTAATCTACAACATTTGGATGCCTCCAGTTGTTTGGTGTTGACCAACCTTCTCATCTTTTTTTGCTTCCTGAATTAAAAAGTTCCCTTCCCCCCACCCCACTATAATAATAATTGATTAAATGTAAGTGCTGCCCTGACTCCCAGCGACTCTGGGCGGTTTACAAATTGCTGGAAAACATTAAAACAAGAAAACCAAAAAGAACAAAGATGGGAGAGATAACAAACCCAGATGGGAATCATCATCACCATCATCTGCCTATCCCAGGTCCTTGGGAAGGACTCGATAGGTGGACAAAAATGCCAAATCCAGTCTAAACATCTGGCTGACTGTGTGATCAACCATAATATCAGCTAACATTTAGGACAGCAGGGAACGTCCAAGACTGAATTTTTGATGCACTGCATAATTATTCTGTTGCAGTGATCCTTCCAATAATCCAGTAAATAATAAACTGCTTGTCATAGTTGGCTATGAGTTGTGGCAGGTCCAACAGGCACGTTCTTAGTTTCTTCCCGCATCCTTGCGGCCAAGTCTCTCTCCGCTGAATCCAGCCTACAGCTATGTTGGCCACCTGTTCAAAAGTCAAGCAACGGTGCTGATTTCTTTCATTTCAGCCTAAAGAGGATGGCGGGAACCAGCTTCCTTTGTGGCCAAAAGAAATCCTAGAACGCGGTACCCGCCCCAGCCTTAATGTGGGGGAAAATGGACTCGTCTATTCCTATTTGCATTTTAGCACATTTGTGAAAGTGAAGCATCAGGCATTTTGCAGCGTGCTTAACAGCTGGGGAGAGAAATGCGAAGGATTTTCTCCTGTGAAACAATAGACATAGTATAGGACATCTGGGAATTTCAGACTTGGATACAGGATCCACCCTTTTCAGAAGGAAACCGGGCTCCATAATTCTGAAAAGTTTGATATTTGGCAATTGAGGGTGTAACTTCGTGCGTCTGTACATTCTTGAAATTTATGTAGCATTTTCAAATATATTTTCAAGCGCTTCTCTCATAATTCAGCCTTTTCAGTTAGACCAGCATCGTTATGGTCCATTTTCCAGATGGGAAGACCGAGGAGAGGAAAAACACGAATGGCCATTGAGGAAGTTCATGGTGCAGGATAACTTTAAACCAGGGACCACCTGATTCTTAGCTCCATTTATTTGGAGTGGACATCCTATATCTACTTTACTTTTTCCCTGGGAGTAAGTCCCATTGAATTCCTTTCTGAGTAGACTCATAAGACCGCAGCTGTTTAACAGACCTTTCTGTATCAAACACCCTCAATGTAAAAGGAAAAAAAAAACTGGATAAATTATTTGCACTTGTAAAGCACTCTGGGGTTTTAAGAATAAAAAACTGTTACAGGAATATTTTAAATAATAAACAAGTAGAGCATAATAAGGAATGTAAAATATGCTCCATAATGTTAATTAATAATACATGAATAATGCTTCTCAGGACTGGAGCAGAAGGGAAAATGAACCCTTCGTAGAGGCAGACGTGTTAAGAAAAACCCACGTGGACCTTCTGTCTTGCTGCTGACCCAGGGGGAATTGAAAGGCAAAACTTTAAAAGGCGAAATAGACCCTCAGCATATTTTCCTTGATGGTAAGAATCAGTTTGCTAACTGGCAAGATGAGCATACAGGTGGTCCTTGACTTACGACCACAATTGGCACTGGAACGTCCATCACTAAGCGATGCGGTCGTTAAGTGAGTCGCGCCTAACTATGACCTTTTTTGCCGCGATCGTTAAGCGAATCCAGCTTCCCCGTTGATTTTGCTTGTCGGAGCCGGCTGGGAAGGCCTCAAATGGCGATCACGTGACCCCAGGATGCTGCAACCATCGTAAATACATGCTGGTTGCCAAGCACCCAAATTTTGATCATGTGACCGCAGGGACGCTGCGACAGTTCTAAGTGCGAGGACCGGTCGCAAGTCCCTTTTTTCAGCGCCGTCTTAACTTTGAGCAGTCGTTAAACGAATAGCCGTAAGTCGAGGACTACTTGTAAAAAGATCATGCCTTGTACCTGCCCTGGAAAAACTCTTTCAGGGGTCTATGTTTCAACAGTTTGCAAGGTCTGGACTGCTGACATTCAAACCCAGGACCCCGGAGTGCAATCCAAGTGTGGCTGCCCCAATTTTCAGGCCTGGAGGAGGAGGAGCGAAGGTGGTAGAACATGGCAGGAAGACAGGATGACCCCTCTTGCTTGCTGCCTTCTTTCTCACCTGTCCCTGGGATGCTGGGGTATCTATCTGCATGTCTGAAGGCCACCGTTCTTCATTCGAGGTGTTATGGTCCTTCGCATCTCCAGGGCTCCATCTGGTACCCTGCAGATGCGAGAGATCATAACACCCGGGATTCCCGGCCATGACCCCACACATCTGGGGGGTGCTGAAGCAGGAGAAGTGGCTTTCTCTTTTCAGGTCTTTTAGCGCATCTGCGTTTGAGGGCTCCGACGGTCAGGCGGCTCTCGGACCAGGCGGTTCCCCAACCTTGGTGGAACTTGGGGCGGCTCAACCACGTGGCCATTGCCGTGCCCGACCTGGGCAAAGCCACCGCTCTCTATAGGGACGTGCTACGAGCCCGAGTGAGTGAGGCTGTTCCCCTCCCTGAACATGGGGTCTACACGGTCTTTGTGGAGCTGGGGAACACGAAACTGGAGCTGCTTCACCCCCTCGGAGAGAAGAGCCCCATCGCTGGCTTCCTGCAAAAAAATAAGGCTGGAGGGATGCATCACATCTGCCTCGAGGTATGTTGTCCTCTGGTTTCGTTCCAAACCAAAGAGATTATTTTGAGCAAAATCTGCTTTAGAAATAGGCACTTGCATTAAGGCGAAGGTGTCCGTTGTCTTCAGGATCCTGAAAATTGACTGCCTCGATTTACGACCGTTTGTTTAACGACGGTTCGAAGTTATGACGGTGTTGAACAAAGTGACATGCGACCAGTCCTCACACTTACAACCATTGCAGTGGTCACGTGATCAAAATTCAGGCGCTTGGCAACACCCCACCCCCTTGGCATGTATTTACAACGGTTGCGGTGTCCCCGGGGTCACATGATTGCCATTTGCGACCTTCCCAGCTGGCTTCCGACCAGCAAATTCAATAGCGGAAGCCGGATTTGCTTAATGCCCATGTGATTTGCTTAACGACCATGGCAAAAAAGGCTGTAAAATCAGGCATGACTCACTTAACAACCGCATTGCTTAGCAACAGAAGTTCCAGTCCCAATTGTGGTCATAAGTTGAGGACTACCTGTATTTCTTTAATTTGCTTTTAAGGCAGAGAGGAGGAAAGATGGGGTGGAGAGTTCCAGATGTCACTGAACTACCATCCCCAGCCTCATTCCCCAATACCCTTGCTCACTGGGAGTTGTATTTTAGGAACATCTGGGGGCCCAGAGGTTTTCCATTCCTGTTTTAAGAAGTCACCCCTCTATTTCTCATGCAACGTTTGTGGATCCAATATAAGGTTCCAACGTTCATCGAATTCATTTGGGTTTGTTTTTGAAATGCAAACTTTCTCAGCTGTTTGGATCCATTGTGTTTTATTTACTGATTTGTTCATTTATTCATTTAGTTGCGACAATCTGATTTCGGGCATATTAGGGCAATATCATCCAATCACCCTCTTTAAATGCATTTCCTTGTTTTCTAGGTGGACAACATCACCAACGCCATAGAAGATCTGAAAGGGAAAAAGATCCGTGTGCTGAGCAATAAACCCCAAATCGGTGCTCACGGAAAGCCCGTGGTTTTCCTTCACCCCAAAGACTGCGACGGGGTCCTGGTGGAACTTGAGCAAGCCTAGTTCTCAAAGAAGGAGACGCGCGCCACGTTGCTTGAGCAAAGCTCTCCGTGGCACGTACCCGGTGTGCCCCGATTGCGCTCTGGGGCTCCCCAAAACTTCGGAGCCTCTTTTGAAGGGGCACATGTAGGATTGCGGGAGAGCAGTTACACAAATCCGTGCCACGGAGGGATCCACTTCATCGGGCAGGTCTTGGGATGCACCCCAATAAACAAATACCAGCGTAACAGGAAACATGGAATGGAAATTCACATGTAGAATCACAACTTGCGATTTAGGACGAAAGAGCATTTATGGGAATATAACGGGCAGAAGAAAAGATGGCTTGTTTGTGTGTGTTTTGAATGTTTGAGCCAACTTACCAACCCAATGTCGTCTTTAGGGCCCACATTTGGATTATATATTTGCTTAGTCCGTTTTTTTTTCTCCCCCTCTTGCCTTGCAACTCCGGGGTATAATTTTACATCCATTTGATAGAAAACGATCTTGAAATCTATCCCTTTGCGTTTGCAAGTGAGAAAGCGGGAGACTAGCGGAGTTTGCAGGTGCTTTTCTCTGTAATTGCTCTGGTATTCCCTTAAGAAAACACGAAGCCTCTTTACTTTTTTGCTTTTCATATTCTGAGGCCTCTTGGAGTATCCCTTAATAATGAGATGGTGGTGGTTGTCATCAACATGCTCTCAGGTCTCTGGCTGCCTTTTTGGTATTAAAATTAAGATGTGGGTATGAAAATATAAATATATATATGGGATATATGGATATATATTTATTTTTATTTATTTATATTGATATTTATACCCCGCCTATCCCCTCCCTAACGGAGGACTCTAGGCGGCTTACATACACATATACATTTCATGTTATACATTTCATATTATACATTTTCAATTTAACCGCGCGCTAAGGGAAGGGGTAAGGGAACCAACTCTTCCGAGGCATGCATGCATGCATGCATGCATGCATGCATATATATATATATATATATATATATATATATATATGGGAGATACATATATGGGAGATATATGTAGATATGGGAGATATATGTGGGGGAGATTATATATATATATATATGGAATATTTATTTATTTTTCAAATTTTTACCACCGCCCATCTCCCCCAAGAAGAGGGACTCTGGGCAGTTTACAATAAAACTAACTGTAAAACAGTAAGCATAAATACCATCTAAAATATAAATACAAATTACCAAATAAAAGTATAAAATAAATATAAAATCGAAGCGGCCATAAACAATCTAATATAGTGAGGCACCAGCTACCCCCATATATATATATGTGTGTGTGTGTGTGTGTGTGTGTGTGTGGAAGAAACAGTCTTTAAACCTTTAAAAAATAATTCAGCTGCTAGCACTAATTATTTCTAGTTATTGCACCTCCTTATAATTTCAAATCATTTGAGTTGCCAACGAGCAATTAAAAGTCAGATCTGTTGTTATTTATTCCAACCAGTGAAGAAACATGTGAGGCTGCATCAAAATGAGCCGGGAGGTTTTCTGGCTGTAATTGAAAGCACGGCCCTCTGATAGGGAAGTACATTCTCCGCTTTGCCCTGAGCCTGCTTCCAACAGATGTTGGTAGGGGATGAGAGATGCTTAGAACAACAACAGGCTTCCTAACATGGCTGAGCAAATGGCAGAAACCCAGAAAGGGTGCAAAGGGTGAATGTTTTCATGGTAAACGATAAGTAGCAGCTAACTACCAATGGAAGGTGCGCTAAAAGCCAGAAAAATAGATTTTAAGGAAGAAAAGACACTAAGCCAGTCTTCCTGGACTTTATTCATCCCAAACATGGACAAAACGCCACAAGTTTGTGGGAATTTCCTAATGCTTTGCTAGACCTCTGAGGTTCCATCAAGACACTTGCTGTTTAATTGGAGGACACCTATCCTCGTTCTTTGTTTAGAAGCTGAACAGCTGAAGTAAGCCAGCCTAGGGAGCAAAAATTAGGCTGCAGGGGAAGAACAGATGGAGTAGCTGTTGTGCACCACCACCCTGCCTTGAAGAGAAAAACTCCCCCTTGGATCCTGTCCTTTGTCTTCCAATTAGTTGCTCCGAGGCCAGCAAGTCTTTGAATTTTGCAACCTTGGAAACACCGTGTCTGGAATATTTTGATCCCGTTTGCCACCAGGAACATGCAGCTCTCTTTTTATGCGTGTGAAAAATGGAAATTTAAGCAGATTTGATGGCATGCTTTCTGTTTGTACAACTCGGTAAGTGTCTTAAGTGAGCTGCGAGTCAGATATAATTAGCCCTCGGATGACACCAAAAGCTTTTATCCTGATTCAGGAAACTGGACTGTAATTTAACATCAACTGATCATCACTTAGAGGTGACAAGTTTTTATTTTTGCAGTTGTATGGAGATCACCTCTCCTTTCTAAGAAAGAAAAGCATGAACAAAGAAATATAAATATTAATGTTCTTGGATTTCATGCACCCTGCAGGATGATGTCCTGTTGCAATTTATTTCTAAGCGTGGAGAAAACCTGCATTTTTTCTGAAGCTTAATATTCAGAAATTTAAAGTTTTCTTTTTCCATCATGCCATTCATGACTAAATTTTAACCTATTTAGCATCTTGGCCTAAGAGGTCTGGAGCTGGTGTCCAGACCTGAAACGTTGGATTTATTTATTCCATACATTCAAAACTGCCGTTCAAAGGGAGGTCCAAAATTCAGGGAGAAACAGCAATGGAATTAATGCAGTCCTAGGAATGAAATAACAAACAGGAAGGTGGAGTATCTGCAACAGTATAAAGTAGGAAGTTGCTTTTCAAAAATTAAGACGGCTCAGTAGGACAATAAAACCATCTATGGCAGTGTAAAACATAATAAAATGGGTTGGTGTGATTTCCAGGAGAAAGAATTCCAGTCGTAATACTGCTTCCTCCAAAAAAAGTGACTTGGCATCTTAATCCTCTTTACTTTCTCTGGGGTGACCTACCTGTGGCCATCCTGATGCCCCATTCACCTGTCTTCATTGGCTGTGCCATCTGGGGTTGCTGGGAATTGTAGTTCAACAGCATCTGGAGGACCACCTGTTCCTCACTCCATGCAGGTAAACCATTTACCTGCATGGGTTTTAGATCATTATTGGAAGTCATGGGAAGAGCCACTCCTCCGAACTGGCCTTGGAGCCTCCTTGCAAGCCAGTGAAATCCATCAAGGAGTAGTTCAGGTGGTTTGCTCAACCTTGGCCACTTTAAGATGAGTGGACTTCAACTCCCAGAATTCCCCAGCCAGCATTCAACTCAAGTCTTCGGCTCAAGACTTCAACTCAGCAAGGCTGGCTGGGGAATTCTGGGAGTTGAAGTCCACTCATCTTAAAGTGGCTACGGTTGAGAAACCCTGGTTTACACACTTCAAATGTAAAGAAAACAAAATACAATGCAACCTTTAAATTCATTTGCCAATCATGGTAGATAGGAGGCCCTTCCCAAATCTTCATTCTTCCCTCCAAGCGCCTTTGAACAGCTCAAATAAAATTCCACTGCTTATGTGCTTTTTAACGGACAATCAAATTTATGCTCAAATGTTCCATTCCTTCTTTCCTGTGGGTTGACACATTTCCTTAAGGGGAGCATAAAACTCCTCCTTTATGGCCCCCTTAATTTAGAACCCATTAAATCTGCACACTCTATACGACGTTTTCCCGAAGGGGGGGGGAGAGTGGGATGAAGTAAACTTCAATTTCTGCCATCAATTTCCTTTCTGACAAAACGGAATGGCCCGCCAATACGTGTGGCATAGATTGTGGCCCTCCGTGGCAAGTCCTGGCTTTGTAACTGGCTGAGAAAGCCGTCTTCTCTCTGCATTTTAAACACGATAGTTTAATTAAGGCGCTGTTATGAACTTTAAAAAAAGATTTGATCAGGCCGTCCTACCTGCCAATGAAGATGGGGTTGTTGGTAATGCTTCCTGATGTTTTCATACTGAACCAAAATATTCCCTGCTGCTGTAGAAATTTGCTTTGCATGTTAGGCTGAATTATTGAACAAACAGCACTGCTGTCCTCAACTGGCCGAAACCCAAGGACAGCCCTGTCCTTTTGCCTAAAAATAGGGTAAAAAGAGCATGGGTTACTCATAAACGTGTAACAAATGACTTTGTGGGTGCATGCAAACATAAATGCATAAATTGCATTGAAAACCACAAGCGATTTGCTCTCCCCTCTGTGACCTCAAATTTGACTCATGCTATCTGGTGCAATCTTACATACAGTCTGAGTGAATACTGTATATCTTATTCAAAAACATTTACCAGATCTGGGGAAAAGAGGTACAATTGAGAGCATCTGTCAGAAACAAACAGGACCTGGTTCTGCCTGCAGCGAGACGCAGAGGAAAAAAAAGACATTTTGTGTGGTTACCTGCAAAGCTCAGTGTGATGGATTTCTGGCAAATAAATCTCGGATCCTCCCAATTCGTAACTGGGCAAAGTGGCAGGATTCAGTCCCTTTTTTTCTCCTGATCCTCGTCAAAGGACGTCCTTTGACGTCGTCTCGCTGACGGGCCCGGTGGTCAGGCTCCAAAGCCAGGCCCCAATTTTTTGCAAGTTGGA
This sequence comes from Charina bottae, assembly GCA_023362775.1. Lineage (NCBI taxonomy): Eukaryota > Metazoa > Chordata > Lepidosauria > Squamata > Charinaidae > Charina > Charina bottae. The sequence continues at coordinate 22,332,461 of JALMGJ010000010.1, read as the reverse complement.
GGACTTGGAAAAACAAAGCACAGATCCTCCAGAACTCTTGGCGGGGCCATTTCCACTGTAAGAATTAAGCTTCGGGTCTCAATTAAAAGTTTGGCCAGAGAGATGGTGTAAGAGGCCCAGCCAGGATGATTTGAGTTGTCCCCCATCCCCATTTTTCAAACTTGGCAACGTTTAAGATGCGTGGACTTCAACTCCCAGAATTCCCCAGCCAGCCATGCTGGCTGGGGAATTCTGGGAGTTGAAGTCCACGCATCTTAAACTTGCCAAGTTTGAAAAACACTGGTTTACGACCTGGCAGGGTAGCAGCTGGGGATGGAGGACAACTCAAACCATCCTGGCTGGGCCTCCTAGGTTTTGTGGTCCAGCCACATCAGGGGATGGCTTCTGAGCAATGATGGGGGGCACCAGGGTGCCCCAAGAGAGGGGCTGCTCCAAGTGCCCCAGAGAAGTCTCCTTCAAGGCTGCCCGATGCTGGACAGTTGAGGATGAGGAAGATGAGGAAGCTGACCACCCCGGAAAGCTGTGATTTATTCCCTTATCGTTTCTCTTATCCATATTCCTTCCGCAGTCTGACATCCGTCGGATGGCGCGGTTTTGTCCTGATCTGCGGCGCCTTTGCCCCGGGGTTGGGGGAAGGCAGAAGCAGGCAGGGCAGTCGCCCGGCCGCCCCGCTTCGGGAGGGAGCCCCCGCAGGCAGGGGCAGTCTACCGTTGAATCCCCCCAGCGCCCGCCGAGGAACGCCCTCCCCGCAGCTTCCAATCGGGAGCTCCCCCCGGCCCCCCAACTGGCCAGCCCCGCCCGCCAGCGCTGGCGAGGCCATGCAGGTTCCCGGGCGCGCGGGGCGCTCGCTTGGCTCACTCAGCTTCCCGGGTTAATTAGCCGCCTCGGTGCGCGGAGCCGCAGCACAAAGAGCGGGGGTGTCGCTGCCGCCCCTCCCCGCCGCCCCCCCGTCCCCATCGCCGCCGCCTGCGAGGGAGCCACTCCGAGCCTCGCGCCTCGCCGGCCAGGTAAGCCCCCCGGGGGACCGCGAGACAAAGCCGCGGGCGGCTCCGCGCAGCCGGGCATCGGAGGGGTGGGGGGGCTCGTGGCCAGTGCAGCGGTGCGGAGCCCCCCTCGGCTCCCCGGCGCCCCTCCCTGCAGTCCCCAGGGAGAGATGGGGGCGCGTAAGGAGGGAACGGCCGGCCGGGGGTTGCAACCGGTGCCCGGGTGCCCTCGCCTCTCCTTTTGCACGGGGGGGGGGGGGGGTGATCCCGAGAGCCGGCGGGCTTGCTCCGTCCCCTCTTCCCCCCTGCCGCATCGAGGGACCCACGGCGAAGGGGTGCGGGCTCCCCTCCCCTCGCCCGCCCCCCAAAGACCCCCAAAACAACTTCTGGCACTCCGACGCAGGGCGGGGACGGGTCGCCTCGCCTCGCCGCTGCATCCAACCCGCCGGCGCTCGGCGCCCCCCTGCACCCCCGCTTCCCCGGGGCGGGCGAGAGAGCCGTCTCGGGGTAGCCCGTCCGGCCTTCAGCAGCGCGGCTTCGGGGTGGGCGAGGGACCCAGGGAGGTTTCCAGCAGGAAAAGCCCCCGAAGCTGTAAGTGCAACCGGTGGGGACTTTGGAGAGGTGTTTTTTTTTTTTTTTTGGGGGGGGGGCTAACATTTGCAGCCCTAACCTATCCTCCCCGCTCCGTGGGAGAACAATGCCTCAGTCGCGCACAGCGGAGGCAGCCCGTGAAAAGCCTGGGGCGGGGGCTGAGCGCCCCCCAGGCTTTCCTGCCCAGCTCGGAAGGATGGGGCGCTAGGAGGCTGCTCCGCTTGGCCTGGCTTGGCGTGGCTTGGCCGCCTGTTTCCATGGCCTGAGGCCGGGCCGGGAGGGGCAAAGCGGGGCTGGAGAGACGGGGCGCCCGCTGGCTGCTTTGCCAGGCGGCCCGGAGGCCAAGAGATGTTCTCCGCCTGGTACAAGGCGGGCATCTCTTTTTTCCCCGTTATTGTGGAACTGCGGGGAGGGAGAAGCGAGGGTGGGAAGCAGCAGCAGAGGAGCTGGCCAGCCCCGCCGTTGCTGCAGGCTGCTCAGCCCTCGGAGGGAGGGGGGAAACGGGGGTCTCCGGTCGGATTCCTTCCTCCCACCACCGCAGTCTCCTTGTTTCGTTCCGGTTTGACCTGTCCTGGCTGTCATTCCTGCTGCGCCGGCTCTTCCTTCTGTTTCCCTGCACGTTCTTCTTGCTTAGGGGTTGGCGTGGAAAGCTGGTGGGTGGGGGGAGATCTGGGGGGCTGCCCGGGTGGCTGAGGGACTGGAGCATCGGCTCGGATGCTTGTGGCTGGTCGCTCAACCCCTGAGCCCCGCTCGAGCCTCCGAAGCAGTCCTGCAGAAATAGGGAACCCCCCCCATGTAAAATCGAATGACATGCCCACAAGAAAGGATTCTGCTGCCCCTCCACCTGTTTGGCAATCTTCTCAGGGTTGCGGGGGGGGGGGGGTTGCTTCTCAGCTTCTGCAGATAGGATGCTGACCAAAAAAAAAAAAAAGGGGGGGGGGTGCACGTTTGTTTTGCTCTGGAAGGTGAAAGTGAAAAAACAGAACATTCAGATGCCATGATCTCCAAGTTTTGCATTTCTTCATCGCCCCCCTTTCCTTTCAAATAATGCCTCTGAAAGCAGAACTGAAGCTTTTGATCGAGTTTTGCCTCTCTGTCATAATGAGGTCTGAAGGGAGAAGTACTCAATTAAAAATTCCCTGCTTCATTTTTCTTGGGGTAAACAGTGTGACAAATTATAACATGGATTTTTCTCCTTCCTTCCCTCTCTCTCCCCCTTCCCACTAACTGGGTTCTGACTGGGTGATTCTCCCCAATCCTGCCAAGGGGTGGGGGATTGATTTCCCCCCCCCCCAAATTCTGCACTTAATGCTAAATTGAAAAAAACAGTAGGAATGCTTAAATTGCTGGCAAACCATGCTGCGTGCTTATAAATTTATTTCACTTTAGTTTTTTAAAGCCTCTGGCATTTGGAACTTGGAAATCACGCTGCTTGCATCTGTAAATCGAGGGGACGATGTGCTGGTTGCATTATAATCCCTGTGTTACTTGTGAAAAAGTGCATGCATTTCTTTCACACACACACACATACCTGAGATCGGATGCTTGGCAGTACCAGCTCCCAAATCCAGCTGGCCCACAACTGGCTGGCTCCATCTTCAAGCATCTCCATTCTGATGACCGTGGGATCTGGACTCCCATGCATGGATCTTGTTAGATTTTGTAAGGCCTGCAAGATCAGATTGCAAAAGAGATTTTTGATTCAGAATGCTGTAGCAACGAAGTGCTTTGCCAGGAAAATTGTACACCACTTGGATTTAATCCTATGCATATATACATTCAGAACAAACTTGGGGGATATTACTTCTGATTTTTTTAAAAAACCCTCAAATCAAAGGTTTTGGTTACCAGTAGGGGTGAAATTCACATCCTGTGTGCTGTGCAGTTGCTACAGCGTTGTATCATTAATGTCAGCATCTTCATACAGGGCTGTAGATACCTGGGTTCAGATCTCATCTCTAGCATCATGTTGGCCAGATGGCCAGGCGTGAGCTGTGTTTCCCTTGCAAGGATATTGTGAGAATGAAAACGGAGGGGGCATCTCCCTGAGCTTCACGGAAGAAGGATGGGATAGCAAGCCACAGACACCGCCATGCTGGCCATGAGAACAAGTTACAATGGAGGAGAAATTCTCCTTGTGCATTACCCAGAAGGAAGTGGAAGTCTGCTGCTTTGGGCATCCTCTGGTTCCATGTAATTCCATTCCTAAACTTGGAGCCTCTTCAGAGTCCTGTTCCCTACTTTTAAAGCATTTATTGTACCGATCATTGCAACATAGGTTGATGGTACCAGTAAAAGTTACCATGCCCTAAACGGCCCTAAAGGGAGCTCAGTGCAATGGAAAATTCCTTTGGCGCCTTCCAAGAACCGACGCACCCCTATACATTTCTGTAAAGGCAGACTTCGTGCAGTTCCAGAAAGCCGAAGACAGGCCCTCATGATCTTGCCCTCTTCTCTTCTTTCCCCCCGGGCATCTCTGGGCTGCCTGTGGGCCCAGAGGAGTTCTTACGAAAGGAAGAGAGTGAGCCGACCGGCGAATGAGGCTTTATTTTCCATCCGCTTCAGCTCGCCAGCTAAAACCGCCTTTCAACTAAGCCTTCTGTTACATGCTTCAAGGAGACAAATGGGTAGCTTGCATTTTGTGGTCCAGCCCCTTATCTACCTTGCACTCCATTTCTGGAGTAATAAATGTCTCCTTTCCAATTAAGGCGGTGCTGAGATTAGGTGGCTTTATCCTGGTGTTGCAGACATGGCTGCTCAGTCTCCCCGGGGTATGGCTTGTGCCACGCTTGAACTGTCCTTAGTTCAAATGCTTGGGGAGGGAGCGGAAGGAACTTGGTTGCAGGGCACCTGCGTTGCAACCTGGAGGTCCAACCTTAGGCAACCCTGATTGACAGAATCCAGAAGCAGGTGATGAAAAAGGATTTGTCTTTGCCAGTCGTAGGAGAGGGCAGGGCCACGGATGAATAAGACGGCTTCTGTTTAGTATTGCTAAGTGATCGTGCTCTGTTTTCATTCGAGCTAGTAGCAGTCACGTTCAGTTCGATGCTTGCGCTGCATACTTCCCTGGCCTTCCTGCGAAGAATATCCTGTCAAGTTCGCTCCTGAAAGATTAGAGGCCATCTGATTGACAGCACAAAATGATATGGCCTGAATCTACGCAGTGCATTGGACCTTTCACTCCGTGTCATGCAGCAGCCTGGTGTCCTCCAGAAGACCAGGCACCACGACCTGGAGAACGTCAAGGGCACCAGGTTGGACGAAGCTGTTTTGCGGTTTCGCTGTGTAGAGTATAGATAGTGGGGATTGGATATGTGCTTCCTGCAATTAAGGCCCATTAGTTGACCCATTGATTATTTTGCTAGCTAGCTTGCTCCTTCTGGTCATTGGTTTAGAGGCTGAAGCCACGCTGCCACTCTGGAGATAAGACTGTAGGCAGTCGGAACAATTAGAGCAGTTGATGGAAGTAACTGTTTGCTGCAAGGGCAGAATGTTGACTTGGCGTTAAATTGCTGAACAATTCCAGAACAAAGGCCGCCATTTCTTCCCCAATATTTAGTACATCTCTCTGACAAAATTATATTTGCTTAACAGCAGAATCCTGCATCATGTACTGTATATACTTGGAGCTGAGACCCCTTGAATATGCTGCATCCTGTCAATGCAATACCCAGGTTGTTCTGCCTCTCCACGAGAGTTTATTTTAAGGAGTCCCACTCCAGAATCGAAGCTGGGACTTCTGCAAATGGAGCAGGGACTTTTCGCGGTGTTAGTGCTGCCTTTTCCTGGAGCAGGTAGCTGGTAAAATCCTCCAGAGAGATTTGCAATCCAGGGAAGTCCCTGGCAGGTCTACAGAGTTCAACTCTTCCAGCTCAACCGACTGGAAGATCTGAAATGGCTGCCACTAATGTGTCAAAGGGCATTGTGGGTGAATTTGAACCTCCTCAATCTGAACCTTGGCCTCAAACTCTGGATTTCCTTTTGTCTGGCCAAAGACTATTCTGCTGTATGGATGTCATGGAAGAAGCACCTGCCAGGGGCCAATGTGGGCCTCTCACTTTGGATAGGGTCACCATGACCGCAAAGCCCGGTGCAGATGGACTGGCCAGGACTGGAACATTTCTCATTGTTCCAACTTTTGGAGGTGGTGCCCCCCCTGCAGGACAGTTGAAGTGTTTGCAGGCCATATTCGGGAGGAGAAAGGAAAGGGACCAGTCTGGCTGGGCCTAAGACAGATCCAGCTTTGTGGAAGGGGGGGGGGGGGTCGAGGTCTGGACAGAGGGGCAGTTAGGAGTCCCACAGAAGGAGTCCAGGTCATGAAAAGTGGAAGCAAAAGGAGGCTTAAGGAAATAGGCAGAGGAGACATGGAATTGGAGGGAGGGAAGGTGAAAGAAAGGGAGGGAGGGAGGGAGGGAGGGAGGGAGGGAGGGAGTAAAGAAAGAAGGGAGGGAGGGAAGATGAGAAAGAAAAAGAAGGGAGGGAAGGAAGGAAAGGAAGAAAGAAAGAAGAGGGAGGGAGGGAGGAAGGGGAGGAAAGAAAGAAAAAGGAGGGAGGAAGGGAGGGAGGAAGGAAGGGGAGGAGGGAAAGAAAGAAAAGAAGGGAGGGAGGAGGGAAGGAAGGAAGGTGAGAAAGAAAGAAAGAAAAAGGAGGGACGGAGGGGAGGAAAGAAAGAAAAAGGAGGGAGGAAGGGAGGGAGGGAGGAAGGGGAGGAGGGAAAGAAAGAAAAGGGAGGGAGGAGGGAAGGAAGGAAGGTGAGAAAGAAAGAAAGAAAGAAAAAAGAAAGAAAGAAAAAAAGAAAAAGGAGGGAGGGAGGGGAGGAAAAACAGGACAGTTTGCTGATGAAGGTGCAAACTGCCCAGCGGGGCTGGGGGCAGAGCCTGCCTCTCCCATCAGCCGCTCCCCGCTGACTTCAAAGCAGAGGCTGGGGATTCCGCGCAGTGCAGTGGTGCGCTGTCTTGTCCGTACGGCCCCTTCTCCCCAAAATCTCCAGAATACCCAAGGAGGTCGGCGAAATGAAGAGGCACTAAGGGTGGGGGTAAGAGTGGACTCTTACACGGGAACTAATTCAACATTCCCCCCCCCCCCTTAAAAGCAGGTAGATAATCCATGGCAGGTTTTACCAGGGACTGAGTTTATTTTTGGTTTCGGTGTCAGAGCAGAGAACGGATGGCAGTTTTGCACGTGGGAAGTTACCACCATGTATTTAGGGATTCTTCCATGCCTTTGTTTGTGTGTGAAAAAGCATGAGGCAAACACCGACTTGACTTACTGGCAGGGATCTTCGGTGTGTACATTACACAAAAATGCTTTGTTCCTTTCCCCGGGGGTCTTCCCAATGTACACACCTCTGTTCTTTGCACCTGCTTCCCATCACAATGAGAACCTCCTTTTTAACTCACGCTTGGTTTCTAGACACAGACATTTTATTAAGGAAATCTTCAGGTCAGGTGCAAAATGTATATATAAGTCACATTCAAAGACCTCTTCCTTTAGTCTTCCTTAACTCTCTTTAGATCAGTGATTGCAAACGATGGTCCGTGGGCAACCAGTGGTCCATGAAGGTCAGCAGATGGTCCACCATAGCCATTCTCTGCTCACCATCAGTTGGCCAAGACGCTTCCGCCCTTGGCTCCCTGGGTTCAATGCTAGTCATATGGTTCACAAAAACGGACCAGTGTCTGAAAACCAGTTCCTTGAAGTATATATGTGACAGTAGCAACAGGAATACTAAAATTCAGAAAATTAACCATATTGATCAGTACAGTTGCCAACAGGGGGCGTGGTGGCTCAGCGGGTAAGACGCCAGGCTTGTCGATCCCTAGCCCCGCGTGACGGAGTGAGCTCCCGCACTCGCCCCAGCTCTTGCCCACCTAGCAATTCGAAAGCATGCAAATGCAAGTAGATGAATAGGTACCACTTCGGTGGGAAGGTAACAGCATTCTGCGCGTGTCATGCCGGCCACATGATCGCGGAAGCGTCTTCGGACAGTGCTGGCTCTTTGGCTAACAAACGGAGATGAGCACCAGCCCCTAGAGTCAGACCCGACTGCACAACTGTGTGGGGGGAACGTTTACCTTTACCTTTACAGTTGCCAACTGTGGGTCCTCATGTTCTATGCTACATGTGATCTTGCACAAACATTTCCCCCCTCCCTGGTGCAAATAAGATATTCCTGACAATGAATATCTAAAAATGGAATTTCTTTGAGTGGGAGAATTACTTGCACCAGTGTTCAGAGATTTCTCCTGAAGAACATTCAAATTTGTGCTGAGTGTTGTTGTTGTTATGGCATGTGGGACATAAAATAATCCAAGGGGTCCCACAGGATCTTTTAAAATGGAAAGGATGAGACGGCTCACAATCGTGATCTCATTTGCTGAATAATGTGGACCCCCATGCTCTTAAAGGAGAAAGGGGGGTGTTGCTTGTCCAGTTGGGCCAATCCTACATTTTCCAAATGTTTATTTAATGGTCCACAGTTGCAGAAAGTTTGAGGAACAATGTTTTAGGGCCAGAGGAGCACAAGATACGGTTTGCTTCTTGACAATGCAACTTTAGGCGGCATCAATGGTAACCTACTTTCCAAATTTTGGGAACTCAGGGTTGCACTGTGTTCTGCTGCAATCAGATGTCACTTCAAGTATGGTGTCTGGTCCTGGACAACTCATAACCATCTGCCCAGGTGCGCCTTAAGTTTGGATTCTGGGAATAAGCGCCTGGTTGTACTTGGAGGGGGCGTGGTGGCTCAGCGGGTAAGACGCCAGGCTTGTCAATTGCAAGTTCGGAGGTTCAAATCCCTAGCCCTGCGTGACAGAGTGAGCTCCCGCACTCACCCCAGCTCTTGCCAACCTAGCAATTCGAAAGCATGCAAATGCAAGTAGATGAATAGGTACCACTTCGGTGGGAAGGTAACAGCGTTCCACGCGCATCATGCCGGCCACATGATCGCGGAAGCGTCTTCGGACAACGCTGGCTCTTCGGCTAACAAACGGAGATGAGCACCGGCCCCTAGTCGGACACGACTGCACAAATGTGCGGGGGGAACCTTTACCTTTTTTTTTTACCTGTACTTGGAAATGGCTCCATCCAGCTGTATGGGTCTTCCAATTTAAATCACACTTGGTTTTAATTCCAGGCCAGCCATCTGCTGACAGACAGGTCCCTCAAAGGTCAGATGGGCTCTTCCCAAGGGTGGGCATCATTGCTGGAGGTAAATTGCTGCTCAAGGTAGATTCTGCATCCAACAGAATGGGAGAAAAGTCATTGAATTCCGCACCTGCCTCCCTAAATGCAAACTGCAGTGTGTTCACTGAGGCTTATTCAGAGAGAAGACGCTCCAGGCGTCCAGATTTAGTCCTTTAACTAGCAGCAGGTTTCTGGCGAAGATTTTTGCGCTACTGGATGGAAGCTCACATTGAGAAAATCATCAGGTTTCTGTCCCAGTACAATTTGCAACACAAATTTTGTCCGGGACGCCAATCTTTCTGCTTAGCTGCTGTGGTTCTTTTTTTTTAAAAAAAAAATGACCAAAGCAAAACAAGGACTTCTGTTAGCTGCAAATTCCAACAGCAAAAGAAATCTGGTGTGCCATATATTGTTTTAAAGAGAGACAGTTTTGCTGCAGGGTTGTGTTTTATTTCATGGTGCAAAAAAAAATCAGTTCTTTGGTTTCAAAATCATGCGCGTTAAGAGTTTTACAGATAGTCCTCACTTAACAACCATCTGTTTAGTGATGGTTCAGACTTACGACAGCACTGAAAAAAACAACTTATGACCGGTCCTCACACTTACGACTGTTGTAGCATCCCCGCAGTCACGTGATCACGATTTGGGCGTTTGGCAACCAGTTCGCATTTATGACCGTCACAGCGTCATGTGGTCACGTGATTGCCATTTTTGACCTTCCCAGCCAGCTTCTGGCAACAAAATCAATGGAGAACTGTGTGATTCGCTTGATGCCCACGGTGATTCGCTTAACAACCACTGCAAAAAAGGTAGAAAAATCGGGTTGGATTTGCTTAATGACTGCTTCACTTAGCATCCGAAATTCCGGTCCCAATTATGGTAGTTAAGCGAGGACTACCTGTATATATACCATGTAAGAATGGGTTTTGCAGTGCTCTCTTTCTTGAAAATGCAGATTTTATTAAAACCACATTTTTTTTAAGAAAAGAAAAGAAATATGCCTGCTGGGGTGGGAATGCAAAAGTAGCAAATGCTATGCATGGTTCCTCAGAGCCTCCTTGTGTTCAGAGGTCCTGATTCTCAAATGCACAGCCTAAACCCCATTTCACATCAATAGTACAGTTTCTATGAGAAGATATATTGATGTCACCAGACAAAATCATCTGCTTTCTACGAAGCTTTATGCACTTGCAAAAAAGGAGAGCTGTGTTAATGTTTTTTTTTTTTAGTACTTTGGGATTACAGTAAATAGGTCTCTCCATTAGAATGTCTTCAGTGAGCATATTTCTGGCGGTGTTTGTCCTCCGTTAGGCGTAACTGGAGCCATCTGCTAACAGCTGAACTAATTAGAAATGTTTTCAACCCCAAAAACACTATTACGGTTATTTAACTCCTGGGAAGAATAGCACTGCTCGAGCCCTCTGTTTGGCACTGCAGACAAAACTCTTTTCAGTTCATTTCTGTGGATGGGGAGGCTCTGGAATAAATTGAGTCGTTAGCCTGGCAAGATCCAGACATCTCCGAAGGCTTTGCTTGGACCAGATTGATCTCTTCCTTGACAAACTGGTCAGGGGGCCCTCGGTAGCCTGGAAGAAGGAAGGCAAGGGCAGTTGCATCGACACCAGCTTAGCCCTGAAGTAGAGGAAAGGGTGAGAAAGAAAATCAAGATTGCTCGCCTTGATTCTCTTGCGTATCAAGGAGGGGGGAGAGGAAATCTGTGAGGCTTTAAGATTCTGTTATTATACCCTACAACAGTGTTTCTCAACTTCGGCCACTTTAAGATGTGTGGACTTCAACTTCAATGTGAATTGAAGTCCACATACCTTAAAGCATGCTGGCTAGGGAATTCTGGGAGTTAAAGTTCATACATCTTAAAACATGCTGGCTGGGGAGTTCTGGGAATTGAAGTCCATACTTCTTAAAGCATTCTGGCTAGAGAATTCTGGGAGTTGAAGTCCATACTTCTTAAAGCATGCTGGCTGGGGAATTTTGGGAGTTGAAATCCACACATCTGAAAGTTGCTGAGTTTGACAAACACTGCCCTAGAAAACAAATGGATTTCCAGTGGTCATGACAGATTGGAGAACCGGGCTGCGAATAATCGTAAGAAATTTGAACAGAGACAAATGTAAGGTTCTTCATTTAAGGAAAAATGCAGGCAGATTCTGATGGCACCTTTTCTGAATATCAGATTTTATTAAAAGGCGGAAGCTCAGGAAAACATCGGCCTTTTAATAGAATGTGCTAGTTGGAAAAGGTGCTGCCGGACACCTCCTGATATTTTGCTGCCCTAGACGAACATGGCCCTTCCCCTACAGTGTCTTCATTTTGGAAAAAGAACCCAGATGCACCTGTCTAGGCTTGGGAAATCCCGACTTGGTAATGGTCTGTGTGAGAAGGTTTGTGGAATTGGAGGGGATCACAAGCAGAATCTTTGCCTGCTAAAAGGGAAATTGTAATTTTAGGTTGCACCTGAAGAAGTGCTGATTCCAGACAATGAAAAGAAATAGGAGCCCTTATTCTGGACTGGCTTGACTCATCTCTAGTCTTGTGTCTACTTCTGATCACCACAATTTAAGGAGGATTCGGACAAACTGGAATAGGGAACTATGTCATATGAAGGGAGATGGAAGGAACTGGGGTTGTTAAACATTGAGAAGAGTGATTGTGGGATAGGTTAGCGCTGAAAGGGTTCACACAGAAGGCCACACCTGTTCTTGCAGTTCCCAGGTTGCAGAATAATGCATTTCAGCTCCAGAAAGGTAGATTCCAACTTAATGTTAGGAAAAATAACTCCGTAACAGGGAGAAAGGTTGAACATGGAATCAATCATCCATACAGTTGTTGGGTTACCCATCATTGGTTGTGTTCAAGCAATGCCTGGGCAGCCATTGGTTGGAGACCCTTCAGTCTGGATTCTTGAATGGAATGGGTGGTGGAACGCAATGGCCCCTTACAACTCTAGAATCCAGTGTGACTCAAGTTACATGATCACAAGCATCCCTAAGAAGCCACGGGGACATCCAAAGGGCATCGCATGCCTCATGGCCTCATCTGCATGGCCATGATGCATGGCAATGTTGCCTTCTCTGGATCCTGCCCGTGATCCCTTTGTGCATGTGCTAGAAGTTGGAGCATGGAGGCCATGTGGTTGATGGTCTCCTTGAGTTGTACCCTTCTGAACCAGTCTGCAGTGGACCTCTGTCTGTGAGAGCCATTCAGCCCTCTCAGAATGTGTCTCCACCCTGAATCTCAGTCTGTCCTGCTAGTTTCCTGTCTTCCCCAGCAACAGTCATCTTTTGGGGAGTGTGTGTTGTGTGTGCGTGATGTGTGTGTGCCAGTGTGCATGCTGTGATTTTGCCCTTTATCAAACTGTTTCAGAGAAAGAGTTAGGGCGAGATATATTGCCTATGCCTTCACTGCTGGGTTTGGAGGTTTAGAGAGATTACTTAGACAGCAGGATTTAGACTCTGCCAAGACTACATTTGCTTGGTATCACTGGGGAACAGTTCTTTCATAAATCCTCATCCTTCCAACATTAAGCTTTTATAAAAAAAAAAATCCTCAGGGAGCTGAATAGTCATTTTCTCCCACCATCTCTGGCAATAGCTGCCCAGAGTCCCTCGGTTGGGGGAGATGGGCGGTCATATCAATTTAAATAATAAATAAATAAATAAATTCAAATTCTTGACATCGTGGATTTTTAATCTCAACTGGCCAGGAGAAGGAGGGGAAAGCATCAGTAATAGGCTGTGCTGAATGTCCACTTTGAAATGAATCCAGAAGTGAGACGAAGAGGAGAACCCTCTGGATCATCGTGGTCCATCCCTGGGTGGGATTTCTTCCTCTCTTCCTCAGAGCAAGCAGCTCATTTAGAAAGAGTTAATTGGAGTAGCTTATTTTATTCTACTTCCCCATCGGAGGAGCGACCTACTGATGGACTGCAGGGCCCATTTTCTCCACCATCCACCATGCTTAAGGACCAACAGGCTTTGTAGTCCAGACTCAATTGTTCTGCACTCCATCACAGTAGAACTGTATGTTTTCAGGAGTAGGTTCCTGCTAAGATGTTTTAAAATAGGGAATTTGTTCTGGCATTGCAAATATATACAGATAGAAAAGGTCACTTCAACCTTGAGATGCCAGCAAAGTGGGGGCTTCTAGACAGGCCTGGACAACAGCAGAACCTGTAGACCAGTGTTTCTCAACCTTGGCAACTTGAAGAAGTGTGGACTTCAACTCCCAGAATTCCCCAGCCAGCCAGAACTCTGGGAGCTGAAGTCCACACCTCTTAAAGTTGCCAAGTTTGAGAAACATTGCTGTAGACACTCCTGTTGGTGAAGTGTGCAGAGGAGAAGAGGGTGGCCATGCTCAGGGAACTGGGAGGCATAGAAGGCATCTTGTCAGGGAGCCTTTCAGACCTGGTGGTGCCACTGGATCTCCAGATGTTCACAACCCGGTTGGCCGTGGTCAACAAGTCTATGAATAATGCTTTTATTGAGGAGTATCAACAGATTGGATGGGAAAAGCCATTTTCAGCACTGTAGTCATATTTGTGAATCCTTGTGTTAGGCTCTGCTCCAGTCGTCACCCTTAAAGTTCCTCTCCCTAAATCTTTTGTTCAATAGATCTGGCAAGACTTGTGCATTTTTGTTGTTGTTTTTCATGAAGCATCTTGTACAACAGGGAAACACACTTCCTCTGAAGACATTTTGTTAATGAAGATTCCAGCCATGGCTCCAATTAGGAATTCATTTATTATCTCACCATGAGAAGTTAGGTGATTGATGCCAAACGGTCTTGCATAGCCTGGCGGAGTCTTGCAACGTCTTGCAGGAACACAGCGGTTGAGAAATCACTGCCGGGTTCAGCCTTTCGCTTCTGCACGTGGCCTGAAAAATGTGGAGCAGCTGTGATGTTTCTTGCTTTGGACAGTATTCAGCATAGTTATTATCAGCATTTGGGGTAGAAAAATTGGACTGTGCTGTGCGGGCCATACCACCCCTCCATCGTGGTTCCTGATTCCAAAGTGGTGATACTGTTGAGGCCCACAGGCAGTTGGAGATTCGGTCTGGATGGATGCGGAATTCCACCGCGTCCTCCTTCCTAAAGGGCTCTATGATCTTCTTTCAGAGGCAGATCTTGTGCACTGAATGGCAAGGCTCTTGTTATCCCCTTGATTTTTCATGCCCTAATTTTGGCAACTGGTCATAAGGAGAAAAATACATTCCGCAGCCCTTTCACTGGATTCCGTCTTAATGAAAAAGCAACATCGCTACGAGGTTTTTGAAAACTCTTGTCTGGCTTTGCATAGGACAGTATTTATTTATTTTATTTATTTGTCATATTTATACCCCGCCCATCTCCCCCGCAGGAGGGACCCTTTTATTTTAGGAGTATCTCTTCTCAAGAGTCTGGAGGTCCCGGATAAAGGGAAGACGTGCAGTTAACTTCTCCTCCAGGCTAACCGTTGTCCCTTAAACCAGGGATATGGCTTATTTTGCTAGTTTGGCGTTTTGGATGAGGGAATACTCAGAACCCTGAAATCCTGAGGCTGCTTGTCCAGCGTGCAGCGCAGTTAAAATCGGATGCAGCTTGGTCCTCTGCGCAATGCAAGGAAGAGAATTTCCCAAGGTTTGCAAGGACGGAGGATTAGTATGCTTGTAATGTGGCCCAACTGTCTGGCCAGTGCAACACTGCTGAAACAGAGGCGCATCATGCCCTGTACTCATGATTCTTTCCTTTTGACTTCGTATTTATCACTAAGTAAACAGTGGCAAGATGTTCTCTGTTTCTTCTTAAGAGCCACATCTGTGTTTTCCTGGTGAACACTCTCCTAGGCTGTTGTAGTGCCCAACCAGGTGGGCTTGTCTGTTCCAAGCGGCAGAGTTTTCCCCCTCCCCCAAGTCCCTTGTGGGCTTCTGTCTTCATCCTTTGGTGGAGATCCTTTCAGCTAGAGATGCACAGGATCCCCCACTCCCGTGAATTGCCACTGAACGAAGGAACCAGTCTTCGTTGCAGCGCGATGGGTATCTCGCTGAAATCCGACAGACCTTTGTTTGCAAAAAAATCCAAAGGATTCTGGTGGTACCTCATCCGAAGAACACATTTTATCCAGAGGCATCAGCCTACAGCTTCTATTTGAGTTATTTCTTTGTTCAGTTTACCTCCCCTCCCGTTTTTTCTCTGTATACATACAGAGCACTCCTTCTTCCCGTCTTCCCCTGAAAAATCCTGTGAGTTAGGCTGGGTAGAGGACAAATTGAGGGTGGGCTTAAATCTGGCCCTCCCCAGTAAACAAACTCCTCAAACCCGACACTGCGTGGACTCCCACAGACGGATCTGTGATGTATCTCAGTTGATAGCTCCTTGTCAAGTAAACTGTGATGAATTAGAGTTTCCCTTCCAGGTAATTCAGATGGAGAACATCTCTTAGACCAGTGTTTCTCAACCTTGGGAACTTTAAGATGTGTGGACTTCAACTCCCAGAATTCCCCAGCCAGCATGGCTGGCTGGGGAATTCTGGGAGTTGAAGTCCACACATCTTAAAGTTCCCGAGATTGAGAAACACTGTCTTAGACACTGCAGGCCGGAGTGGGCTAACTGGAACAGTGGTCAAAGGTGGCTTGATCTGGGCCCGTCAGCGTTAAAGATCTGTGCACACCGAGTGTGAACCCCGTGATCAATTTCTGGTGCTGCTGGAGAGAACGGCTTTCTCCCCAGTTTCCATAAAGGAAGGTTGCAGACCAAGGGGGTCCCTTGGGGGGCCTCCAAGCTGGGCACAGCAAAGGCAGGGCTTCCATATTGGAGCCGAAAAAATCCGGGCCACTATTCGATGGCACCCAAGACCGACTGAGAAATTTGGGCTGTCATAGAATGGTCCAAATTTCCAGATTTAGACATTTGCCCCTCTTAACCTGTCTCTCTTGGGTTGACTCTGCTGTGTAACATCAGTGGGGCGCAGCGGATGAAGTTCTAGCCATCTGCCTTGCCATGCAAGCTGCCGGGGGGGGGGGGCAGGTAGGTTAGTCTTTCTTTCAGCCCAACAACCTACCCACAACAAAACCATCCTAGAAGGTGGGGCAAACCACCTTTGACTTGTTGCCAAAGGAAACACCACGGACCAGGGGTTCAGCTCGACTCAAGGACCCCTTTACCTTGCCAACAGGTGTCTATATCTATTAGAAGATCTGTGATTTTTCTCCTCCATTAACAAGATGAATTGCTCCATGGCAGATATATCTCTCATTTACATGCCCTTTGGGGTCAGTTGGGATGTGTGTCCGTGTGTGATATTTCTTGACACCGAGATGTTATATATCCTAGGGTAGGGGAAAGCTGTGCCCGGGAGAGCAGCCTTGGATAAATCTCCCTTGTCATTGTGACTTGACACCCTCCCCCTTCCAAAATAAATGATGAAGAGCTTCAATCTGCAGCAGAGCTAGCTAGCTAGCGTAGTAGTCTCGTTTGCATGACAAATTGGAGCTCTTCCCCCACCCCCCTCCTTTTCCCCAAAGGGATTTTGAGCAACTTGTAAATCTTAGCAGACTATAATAATATTACAGATGATGTATTTAGAGCTGCGCAGAGTCGGTAGATGAGAACTACAGAAGGGGTATGTGCGTCTGTGTGTTTGCACAGCTCCGTTTCTCTTGCTCTATAGAACACGGGGAGATGAGTAGATAGCGAAGGAGCTCGAAGCTAAGCAGGGCCAGATCGGGTTAGAACTTGGATGGGAGATGGCCAGAAAATCCTCGGGCTATAGGCCAGCCTGGGAAAAGGCAATAACAAAGCACTTCCATGCCATTGTTAGCCAAACAACCTTAGCACCCTGTCCCATTCTCCCTTTGGGAACCAGACCCGCAACCCATAAAAATTAAACTGCCAACAGGGACTTCCACGGTTATAGGTGGGAACCTAGTTTGGGTGGGGAGTGAATATCAGGATGTTGGACATACACCCAGTTGGGTCTTTACCCTGAAGTGACAACCTGGGTCCTGATCGACTGTACGGATGGGGTGGATTTTTGCCTTCATCTGCTTATTTTCAATGCTATTTGCTGGGTTTGGGTAAAAAGCTCATCGCTGCTGAACTGGTCCGGTGGAGATTCCAGTTTACCACCTTGGGAGTTGGGATTGAGAGACCTGGTTTGCTGGCTACTCTGCTTCATAATAAAAGGAGAGATCTGTTGGGGGATTTCCTATCTGTCTGAAAGAAGCAGCTGGCCATAAGATCATAGTGGTGAATATGTATTAGTTAATCAGTATGCAGAGGGTGCAGTGGGGCACTAAGGTATTTCTTTGCTTCATTACGCTTATCGATCACCATATTGCAAATTAGATTCCCTTCTCTGTTGAGCAACAAGAATAGCTGCTACTTCCACCTCACCAAAGTCAGTGCAATATTTGGGTAACTCTGTGGCTGGGAGATGCATGTTCTAATTTTTAAAATCTAAAGACTTGAAATCTTTTTATTGGGCATCTGCACCGATTGGTCCCCAAGGCATCTTCTGCCCCTTCAAAACACCAACTTAAAAAGTCAGTACAAGGAAGCAGAGATAAGACGGGGGGGGGGGATTTAAAGAGAACATCTGGTCCCATCACTTCCTGGCAAATAGAAGGGGAAGAAATGGAAGCAGTGACAGATTTTATTTTCCTGGGCTCCAAGATCACCGCAGACGGTGACTGCAGCTATGAAATTAAAAGACACTTGCTCCTTGGGAGGAAAGCTATGGCAAACCTAGACAGCATATTAAAAAGCAGAGACATCACCTTGCCGACAAAGGTCCATATAGTTAAAGCTATGGTTTTTCCAGTAGTAATGTATGGCTGTGAGAGTTGGACCATAGAAGGCTGAACACCGAAGAATTGATGCTTTCGAACTGTGGTGCTGGAGAAGACTCTTGAGAGTCCCTTGGACTGCAAGGAGGTCAAACCAGTCAATCCTAAAGGAAATCAACCCTGACTGCTCATTGGAAGGACAGATGCTGAAGCTGAAGCTCAAATACTTTGGCCACCTAATGCGAAGAGAGGACTCACTGGAAAAGACCCTGATGCTGGGAAAGACTGAAGGCGAAAGGAGAAGGGGGCGGCAGAGGGTGAGATGGTTAGAGAGCATCACCGATGTAACGAACATGAACTTGAGCAAACTCAGGGAGACAGTGGAGGACAGGAAGGCCTGGCGTGCTATGGAAGCGTCGGACACGACTAAACGACTGAACAACAACAACAATCCAGGAAAGTGTTCTGCAGGGGGAACAGGCTTCATTGGCTGAGCCGAGATTAGCAGCCCAGCTCCCTCTGGCTGACTTGGGAAAGGGTGTGTTGTGAAGTGTTGGTGAGCGTTGTGAAGTTGGGGGAAGGGGTGACCAAACAGGTGGGGTTATCAGTCACAGGGTGGGACGTAAGCTTTAGTTTGAATTGGGGAGGGGGCAGGGATCAAAAAAGTCGAGATGGAGGCTCCCATCAAGCAACTGAAGCTGCTCCAAGATAATGTCCAGTCGTTGACAAGCTCCAGGGCATTGTTGCAGGGACTGGCTGGTTTCCAAGCTGGCTCTTTAATCCCCTCCACACTCTGGTTGGAAAAACTTCATTTTTCTTGAACCTCTAGTCGTGCTGGGCAATACCCAGTCCTCAAGACTCCATTCCCCCCCCCCCCCCTAATCATGGCATGAGGTTGGAATTTCCTTTTTCTATCCCCACTCGGGCAATCTTTGCTGGGAAAAGCTTTGCCGTCTGTCGGCGCAGCCCTCCCCCGTTGGTTGGTTGGCTGGCCAACATTTTGGCAGATCCTGGTCGGAGAGCCGTTTATTCATTCGGAAAGCGTCTTCGGCTCTCCGAATTTAGCTTCCAGATACTTTGGCACTGCAACAAGGCAGCAGGCCGGGTGGCCGATAAAATTGGCATTTAACCCTCCGTTTTATCTGCCTCTGCTGGAAGTGGCTTTCCTCCTTGGAGTCTTCACCAGCTCCTGGTCCTGACCTTGGTTCTGTTGGAGCGCATCAAGAGGGAACCAGCAAGGAACCCGCCTTTGTCTCCTGCCAGCTTCTGGAAGGAGGGCAGCCCCAGGTATGTGATGCTCCCCACTTCGGGGGAGGCAGAAATGACCATCTGCTCTATTTGCAGAAGCTTACCGTGCAAGATTACTGCAGACGCTGACTGCAGCCAGGAAATCAGAAGACGTCTACTTCTTGGGAGGAGAGCAATGGCAAACCTCGATAAAATAGTTAAGAGCAGAGACATCACACTGACAACAAAGGTCCGCATAGTCAAAGCAATGGTATTCCCCGTAGTAACCTATGGCTGTGAGAGCTGGACCATAAGGAAGGCTGAGCGAAGGAAGATAGATGCTTTTGAACTGTGGTGCTGGAGGAAAATTCTGAGAGTGCCTTGGACTGCAAGAAGATCAAACCAGTCCATACTCCAGGAAATAAAGCCAGACTGCTCACTTGAGGGAATGATATTAAAGGCAAAACTGAAGTACTTTGGCCACATAATGAGAAGACAGGATACCCTGGAGAAGAAGCTGATGCTAGGGAAAGTGGAAGGCGAAAGGAAGAGGGGCCGACCAAGGGCAAGATGGATGGATGATATTCTGGAGGTGACGGACTCAACCGTGGGGGAGCTGGGGATGGCGACGGCCAACAGGAAGCTCTGGCGTGGGCTGGTCCATGAAGTCACGAAGAATCGGAAGCGACTGAACAAATACAACAACAAACCGTGCAAGATGAGACGACGGAGGAAAAGCGATGTTGGAAGGGAGGGACATTCTCCAACCTTTTTAACGTTGACATCCAGAATCCCCAGCAGCAAGGGCACTAGAGTGGGTAGCAAACAGTATCCCACCCCTTAGTGCAATGTTTCTCAACCTTGGCAACGTGAAGATGGGTGGACTTCAACTCCATGCTGGCTGGGGAATTCTGGGAGTTGAAGTCCACCCATCTTCAGGCTGTCAAGGTTGAGAAACACTGCCTATGAATCCAAATCCACACTGCATTTCCTGCAGATAACTTTTGGCCAAAAGCTCCAGGCTGGTCAGCCAAGCCTCTTGAAGGCAGCCGGTTCGCATTCTTGTTTTACAGATAGGGAACACCAAGGCAGAGAGAGAAATAATTAGCACACAACTAGCCATGCCAAGTGCAATAAGGGAAGTGGTAAGAATTTGCACACAGGAGAAGCTGCCCCAGGCCTGATTCGCTCCCTGTGGCCACCTTTCACACAATGGGGCCCTTGGGTGCCTCCTCTTGGTTTTTCCATTTCTCCTTCTCACCTGGCTGTTGCTAGACCTCTGTCTGTAATGGGAATGGACAGGCTTGACTCTTAAACTTTCCCTTGCTTATTTAAGTCTTGGCTGATATGATCTGTTCACTCTGATGGAAAGCTAGAAGGCTGGTGACTCTTGATCCCATTTAGAATTGGCATCTGTTCTTGAGTCTGCTAATGTTGAGTATTGATTGCGCTTTAGAAAATCCTAGAATGCAGTTGGGGAGGAACCAAGTGAGTGTTGAGGAAGCTCAAAGCAGGAGAGAGATTCCTGCAATATGTAAGAGTCTTTTTATTTATTTTCCTCCTTTCTCTTTTTGCTGATGCTTCTTAGGATGGCCCAAACAGTTCCAGAAAGTTAGCATCTTCCACGGAATTGTACCGATGCGGTTGGCCGTAACAGCATGGATTTTTTTTCTACCCAGTTGGAAATTTGGCTAATAATTAGGGATGGATGGAAGGTTCTTCTTCTTCCATCCAAACTGGATGATTGAAGCTCTGCTTCAATCCATTTTTAAAAGGCAAGGTTATATAAAGATCTGTTTATCCTTACAAATCATTCTCGTGAAGATGTGCTAAAGAGAGTGCACCCAAAACATTCCTGTGTCGAGGGTGCAAAATTGCACCTTTCAGAAGCTGAGTCATTTCAGGTTCTTTACCCTGATCCTTAAGACACGATGTTCATTTTAGCTAAAGTTGGAAGTTTGGTCCGTTGTGCTAATCTGTAAATACAGCTCCGCTTGTTCTTATGCCTAAATGATTAGGCATTCAGCCTGAGTGGTGTTTTTTTTTAAAGCTTTTCAAAGTGATGTCTCTGTTTAAATTATAATATTAATAATGCTGGCTGGGGAATTCTGGGAGTTGAAGTCCACACATCTTAAAGTTGCTAAGGTTGAGAAACACTGGTGTAAACAGAAAAGGCTTAAGAAGGGAATCTTATCTGAACCACTCTCTACAGAAGGAAAGGCAGTGGTTCTTGAGCTATGAAACTCCCAATCTTTTTTGAGAGCTTCCTTACCCCCCACCCATTTTTTCTTTTTTTTCCTTCCTTCCTTCCTTCCTTCCTTCCTTCCTTCCTTCCTTCCTTCCTTCCTTCCTTCCTTCCTTCCTTCCTTCCTTCCTTCCTTTCTTTCTTTCTTTCTTTCTTTCTTTCTTTCTTTCTTCATGCACCATACTTGTTTTAATGAATATGTAATTAAATGACTTCAATAGGGAAACCAAATGGAAACATTGGATTCATTCTTCTAATCTAACCTCTTCATTTTAGTGCACCAACGTGCAGAAGGATCTCACCTTGGCAAAGCCTACCCATTGTCTTTGGCCATCCAAAGAGCAACGTTGGTGTCTGGCAGAGCAGAAAGTCCTCAGGAGGTCTCAGGGAAGGACAACTGGCTGACAAGCCCCTCCCTCATTAGAAGTGCCATATGGGAGTTCTGTGTGAAGAGGTTGGAAATGGAGGAATAGTTTGGTGGCTTTAAAGGAGCTGAATTTTGCTGCTGTTATGATGTGCGTCCTGGATGGTTTCTCCAGCTGGTTGGTCTTTCCTTCTCACTGTAGACTAATCGGGTGGAAGCAACCTGGTTGGGTCCTTAGAACCTTTCAGGGAGTAGGTAAAGGTGGTGTTTTGGGTTTCCAAAGCCAACTAGCAAACAACGTTTTGGGTGGTAACCCAGAGCTGTGACTCATCCGTGCTGGGTGATTGAGTGTGGATTGGGTATCGTGTGTAACACATGTGTTTGTGGAATTAAGAGGCAACATAATTCCCCATCAGCATCATGCTTATTTGTTCCACAGATCTGTGTTCTTGCATTTCGCTTTCCAATCTGCAGAAGCTGTTTTCTGTAATTCATTTTCCCCACTCTTCATCTAAGGAGTTTCAGGATGGCACATGTTGTTTTCGTGTTTTTTTTTTTTTAATTAAACCAGTTATTAGATGCTCTTCAACTAAAGCTCTTGGGTTGGCACATAAGGACAGGACAATAAAATGCCTAATAAAAATGCATTTTAAAAGAGAAGCAATAACATGTTACCATTAAGGAAAAGAATTTGGCCAACTAGAAATACTGGGAGAAATTAAAAGAATGTTCTGCTGATGCCAGAAAGAAAAAAAGTGCTGGATTCCGGAGTACAAAGAATAGATTGAAGTTACAGGAAGGCAGATTCCAGCTGATAGTTTGAAAAAGCAACAATGTCTTAACAGTAGGAATAGATTGAGTAGTAGAATCCATGGCCCAGAGAAATGTCACATCAGAAGCTGGACCTTCATCTGTCAGGAACGATTTAATTTGTGTTCTGTCACTGAGTAGGAGGTTCAGGACCTCAAGGGCCCCCTTGTGATTCTATAAAACAAAACAAAAATATGAACCTTCACGGTGGGAAGATTCCAAAAGTAGTCCTCACAGCTGGAGAACTTTGTCTCGGGTCTCCCAACAACTGGTTTAATCTGCCTTTTAACATCACAACAAACTTGTAGAGTAAGCCACTGGCATGGTTGAATCAGGAGTTCCTAATAGGGCCCAACCTTTTGGCGTCCCTGGAAAGCGTTGTAGGTTGATGATGAGCCAACCAGCTGGGATTTTGCTGCTCTGACCATGGTGGGAAAGGACTCCGATATCCTGAGGACTTTTTTCTTCGAATGGGAAAGCTCTTCTGCCTTTGGCTCAGGCGTTTGTAGGAGAAGGGAGTGAACAGGTGTCTTATATCTTTGTGCCAGGTTTTGATCCCATCTCAATGGACAACTGTCCCTTCCTTCCTAGAAGGCAGACTATCAGCAGGAGGGTCCTTGGGGCAAGGGAATATTCCAGGCCAACCCAGGCTGGAACTTTCAGAAGAAGAAACACAATAGGGATGCTGAAAAGAAGTGAAGTTTCGCCATTTTGATTTAGGATTACTTAGGGGGCTGGTGTTACAAGGGGTTGGTGTTACAAGGGGCGTGGTGGCTCAGGGGTTAAGATGCCAGGCTTGTCGATTGGAAGATCGCAAGTTCGGAGGTTCGAATCCCTAGCCCCGCGTGACGGAGTGAGCTCCCGCACTCTCCCCTGCTCTTGCCAACCTAGCAATTCAAAAGCATGCAAATGCAAGTAGATGAATAGGTACCACTTTGGTGGGAAGGTAACAGTGTTCGGCGCGCGTCATGCCAGCCACATGACTGTTGAAGTGTCTTCGGACAGCGCTGGCTCTTCGGCTAACAAACGGAGATGAAGACTGGCCCCTAGAGTTGGACACGACTGCACAAATGTGCAGGGGGAACCTTTACCTTTTTTTTAGGGGGCTGGAATTAGCCCCTGGAAAACAAGAAGGCACTTTTTCAAGACTCACTTCCTCCCTGCTCTTAGATTACAGGTAGTCCTTGCTTAACAACCACTCGTTTAGTGACAGTTCAGATTTACGATGATGCTGAAAAAAATGACTTACAACCAGTCCTTACACTTATGACCATTGCAGCATCCCCACGGTCACATGATTACAATTTGGGTGCTTGGCAACCAGTTCGCATTTATGACCATCGCAGCGTCCTGTAGTCACTTGATCGCCATTTTTTGACCTTCCCGGCTGGCTTCTGGCAAGCAAAATCAATGGGGAACCGTGTGATTAGCTTCATGACCACATGGTTCACTTAACGCCTGTGGTGATTTGCTTAATGGCCACCGCAAAAAAGGTCGTAAAATCAGATCGGATTTGCTTAATGACTGCTTTGCTTAGCAACCAAAATTCCGGTCCCAATTGTGGTCGTTAAGCGAGGACTACCTATAATGCTATATCTTTTTCAGGGTCTGAATTTCCTCATTTGCTACATCAGTAATATGAATTCTTTCTGCTATGTGCATAGAGAAATACAAGGCACATAATCAAAAGAAGGATTTGTTTGCTTCTTCTTTTTAATATAGAAGTGTTGGGTTCCCCCTCCCCCGTTACAGGTTTTGAGCTTCCACCATCTGTCTTGCTCATAATTTTGAAGGCTGCAGGAACATACTTTGCAGCTCTATCAATCAGTGCAAAAGCCTCCGCAGATTGCTTCCATTCTGCACTTCGGTGGTCAAGGCAACAGGGTAGAAACCAGGAGCCTGAGAGTTCTAGTCCCGCCTCAGGCAGGAAAGCCGGCCGGGGGACCTTGGGCCAGTCCCTCCCTCTCAGCCCTAGGAAGGAGCCAATGGCAAACCAGGAGACGGAGAGTTCTAGTCCCGCCTCAGGCAGGAAAGCCGGCCGGGGGACCTTGGGCCAGTCCCTCCCTCTCAGCCCTAGGAAGGAGCCAATGGCAAACCAGGAGGCTGAGAGTTCTAGTCCCGGCTTAGGCAGGAAAGCCGGCTGGGGGACCTTGGGCCGGTCCCTCTCTCTCAGCCCTAGGAAGGAGCCAATGGCAAAACAGGAGGCTGAGAGTTCTAGTCCCGCCTCAGGCAGGAAAGCCGGCCGGGGGACCTTGGGCCAGTCCCTCCCTCTCAGCCCTAGGAAGGAGCCAATGGCAAACCAGGAGCCTGAGAGTTCTAGTCCCGCCTTAGGCAGGAAAGCCGGCTGGGGGACCTTGGGCCGGTCCCTCCCTCTCAGCCCTAGGAAGGAGCCAATGGCAAACCAGGAGGCTGAGAGTTCTAGTCCCGGCTTAGGCAGGAAAGCCGGCTGGGGGACCTTGGGCCGGTCCCTCTCTCTCAGCCCTAGGAAGGAGCCAATGGCAAAACAGGAGGCTGAGAGTTCTAGTCCCGCCTCAGGCAGGAAAGCCGGCTGGGGGACCTTGGGCCAGTCCCTCCCTCTCAGCCCTAGGAAGGAGCCAATGGCAAACCAGGAGGCTGAGAGTTCTAGTCCCGCCTCAGGCAGGAAAGCCGGCTGGGGGACCTTGGGCCAGTCCCTCCCTCTCAGCCCTAGGAAGGAGCCAATGGCAAACCAGGAGGCTGAGAGTTCTAGTCCCGCCTCAGGCAGGAAAGCCGGCTGGGGGACCTTGGGCCAGTCCCTCTCTCTCAGCCCTAGGAAGGAGCCAATGGCAAACCAGGAGCCTGAGAGTTCTAGTCCCGCCTCAGGCAGGAAAGCCGGCTGGGGGACCTTGGGCCAGTCCCTCCCTCTCAGCCCTAGGAAGGAGCCAATGGCAAACCAGGAGACGGAGAGTTCTAGTCCCGCCTCAGGCAGGAAAGCCGGCTGGGGGACCTTGGGCCAGTCCCTCTCTCTCAGCCCTAGGAAGGAGCCAATGGCAAACCAGGAGCCTGAGAGTTCTAGTCCCGCCTCAGGCAGGAAAGCCGGCTGGGGGACCTTGGGCCAGTCCCTCCCTCTCAGCCCTAGGAAGGAGCCAATGGCAAACCAGGAGACGGAGAGTTCTAGTCCCGCCTCAGGCAGGAAAGCCGGCTGGGGGACCTTGGGCCAGTCCCTCCCTCTCAGCCCTAGGAAGGAGCCAATGGCAAACCAGGAGGCTGAGAGTTCTAGTCCCGCCTCAGGCAGGAAAGCCGGCTGGGGGACCTTGGGCCAGTCCCTCCCTCTCAGCCCTAGGAAGGAGCCAATGGCAAACCAGGAGGCTGAGAGTTCTAGTCCCGCCTCAGGCAGGAAAGCCGGCTGGGGGACCTTGGGCCAGTCCCTCTCTCTCAGCCCTAGGAAGGAGCCAATGGCAAACCAGGAGCCTGAGAGTTCTAGTCCCGCCTCAGGCAGGAAAGCCGGCTGGGGGACCTTGGGCCAGTCCCTCCCTCTCAGCCCTAGGAAGGAGCCAATGGCAAACCAGGAGACGGAGAGTTCTAGTCCCGCCTCAGGCAGGAAAGCCGGCTGGGGGACCTTGGGCCAGTCCCTCCCTCTCAGCCCTAGGAAGGAGCCAATGGCAAACCAGGAGGCTGAGAGTTCTAGTCCCGCCTCAGGCAGGAAAGCCGGCTGGGGGACCTTGGGCCAGTCCCTCCCTCTCAGCCCTAGGAAGGAGCCAATGGCAAACCAGGAGACGGAGAGTTCTAGTCCCGCCTCAGGCAGGAAAGCCGGCCGGGGGACCTTGGGCCAGTCCCTCTCTCTCAGCCCTAGGAAGGAGCCAATGGGAAACCAGGAGCCTGAGAGTTCTAGTCCCGCCTCAGGCAGGAAAGCCGGCTGGGGGACCTTGGGCCAGTCCCTCCCTCTCAGCCCTAGGAAGGAGCCAATGGCAAACCAGGAGGCTGAGAGTTCTAGTCCCGCCTCAGGCAGGAAAGCCGGCTGGGGGACCTTGGGCCAGTCCCTCTCTCTCAGCCCTAGGAAGGAGCCAATGGCAAACCAGGAGACTGAGAGTTCTAGTCCCGCCTCAGGCATGAAAGCCGGCTGGGGGATCTTGGGCCAGTCCCTCTCTCTCAGCCCTAGGAAGGAGCCAATGGCAAACCAGGAGACTGAGAGTTCTAGTCCCGCCTCAGGCATGAAAGCCGGCTGGGTGACCTTGGGCCGGTCCCTCCCTCTCAGCCCTAGGAAGGAGCCAATGGCAAACCAGGAGACTGAGAGTTCTAGTCCCGCCTTAGGCATGAAAGCCGGCTGGGTGACCCTGAGCCAGTCCCTCCCTCTCAGCCCTAGGAAGGAGCCAATGGCAAACCAGGAGACTGAGAGTTCTAGTCCCGCCTCAGGCATGAAAGCCGGCTGGGGGATCTTGGGCCAGTCCCTCTCTCTCAGCCCAACTCACCTCACAGGGTGGTTGTTGTGGGGAAAATAGGAGGAGGAAGGAGTATTTGGTATGTTCGTTGCCTTGAGTTATTTATAAAAATAATAAAGGCGGGATAGAAAATAAATAAAATAAAATAAATAAATTTGCATCCTTCCCACACATTCCGGGAAGAAGTCAATGCTTGCCGGATGCTGTTCCTACCCTCTTATGCCTGATTTCCAAGAGAGGTGCCAATCAAGCGGATAGGATGCATTCAAACCAGGAAATCCAAAGATATGCCCTTCGGTAAACTACATTTCAGTCTCCAAAGGTGGCGTTCCTGCAAGTTATCCCAGGTTCTGCCCTGGACCTTCACAGAACGTTTATTGGCATTGGAAGAAGTACCAAGATGGACAGATGAGGAGATTCAGGACTTGGGATATTTCCCCTGTTAAGGCCCACTTACATTCAGGGGTCAAAATGATCACATTGTGGAGGCAATGGCAGGGATGGGGAAACTGGGCTTTCAGATATCGTCGAATCACAACTCCCATCAACCACCCCCACTGGCTAGACGTACCAGGCGTGGTAGCTCAACAAAATGTCCTCTACTCCTGAATAAGGGATATTCAGTCAGCTAGAGTTCTTTGTATAAGAAATATTGATGTCCAGCATTTAGAAAAGCCTGAAGTTCTTGATCTTCTTTGGTCCCACTAATGCAGGGTTTCTCACCCAGGGTTCCGTGGAACCCTCGGGTTCTGCGAGAGGTCACTAGGGGTTCACAATTTATCTTAAAAGTTATTTCAAATTCGGGCAACTTCACATTAAAGAGGCATGTTTCATTCTATTTTTCGTTTAAGAACACTGGGAATGCATATTGACAGGCCTACCCACGAAACGAATATCATATTTTTGTAACTCCTGGCCTATATTGGAGCCTGAATGTGCAGGGGTTCCCCAAGGCCTGAAAAGTATTTCAGGGGTTCCGCCACGGTCAAAAAGTTGAGAAAGGCTGGGCTAATGTATATTTTCACCAAACAGGCTTACGCCACTTCCTGTTCCGTGCTGAGCTCGCCCATCGTTTCATCGATCACCTCTTAATTAAAACTCTTTCATTTCTGCATCTCTCCCGGCCACTCAACATGTGTTTTTCCTCTGGTGCCGCTTTCCCGTTTGTCTGCTTGTTGGTTTTTCCCAGACATCGCTTGTCCGTTTAATCTTGCTGTGTGATTTAATATCAGTAGCTTTGAGCTTTCAGCTTGTTAGGAAAAGAAAGAATTAAACGAGACACTGGGATGGCACTTGGTTGTCATCCGTCAGTGGCTCCTCGGGAGGAGGAATATTGGCACGACGTGTCCTGTCTGCGTCTTCATAGAGAGTGACCCATCAGTGGAGGAAAACAAGCTCTAGGGCAGGAGCAGGGAAAGCATGGGAGACGTGTCCAAGCTCAAGTAGCAAGGTGGTAGAATTAATGCATAATTTTGGCCCATTCTTCAAGCTCTGGGGGGTTGTAAGGATGGGAATCGGAGCAGCTTGCCTCTGGGAGTTCTCCTGTTCTAGCTCTGACCCTGAACCCCAACAAAAAAGGTAAGAAACAGACCCTGCTCCTTCTGAAGACCTTAGGTGGCCACCTGATGCCCTCCAGAAGATCAGGAGGCTATTTATTTTATTTTATTTTATTTTATTTTATTTAAGTTGCTGTTCCCAGTCTCTCAAAAGTTGCCCACTGCAACTCAACGTGGGTAGCTTCTGCCCACCATGTGGAGCCTCAGGGGAAAGCCCACCCCATGAGAGCGGGTTTCTTTACAGATGTGCCCCTCAAAGGTATAGAGAGCGGGCAGCCGTGCATTGCATTACAGGTAGTCCTTGCTTAACAACCATTCTTTAGTGATGGTTCAGAATTATAACAGTGCTGAAAAAAAACGACTTACGACCAGTCCTCACACTTACTACCGTCGCAGCATCCCCACGGTCACGTGATCACAATTTGGGTGCTTGGCAACCAGTTTGCATTTATGACAGTCACAGCATCCCGTGGACACGTGATCACCATTTTTGACCTTCCCAGCTGGCTTCTGGCAAGCAAAATCAATGGGGAACCACGTGATTCACTTAATGACCACGTGGTTCGCTTAACGCCCACAGTGATTTGCTTAACGGCCGCCGCAAAAAAGGTCGTAAAATCGGGTCGGATTTGCTTATTGACCACTTTGCTTAGCAACCAAAATTCCGGTCCCGATTGTGGTTGTTAAGTGAGGACTACCTGTATAACCTGTGATTTCCCTGCTCTCCTTACATAATCCATCATCATGTGACTGGAATACCTGAACCCGGCTTCTGCCAATTGTGATGTTTTAGCTCCTGACCGAAAGGGAAATGGCTGTAAGTCCCATGTTTAGCTTTAATATCCTTCATGTCATGGAGGGAGATTAAATTGAAGATATATTTCTCTTGGCACTGTAGGAGACGGGCTAATAATAATAAAAGATGTTGCTGACATTTGAGGAGGGGGAGGGAAAGCTACCCTGAATCTCTGCTGAAATGATTGACGGGTGGTTTTATCTTCTAACCAGGTGTAATAATTGGAATGAGTCTACGGGTGCTCCGTATTACGGCTTTTGGAGACTCCGTGAAAAATCTTTTAAAGCTGATTTCTTATGTGCCGAGTGAATGAGCTGAGGATCTATTTATAAAGCCACAGTTCTCTACAAAAGACAACACGATACGCTGCAAACTACGTAAAATCCCTGCTTATTGTCCCAAAATACTGCCCAGTCTTAAAAGGAAAATGTTTTGGGGAAATGCATTTATTTAAAATGGCATTGTGTGTATTATAATGTGTTAATGTGCCTTTCCCCTGATGCATCTTTTACAGATATTTCCCAGGTGTTTTATAATCTTCTAATGCTAATCGGCTCATGTCTCATGATGGGTTTTCTTTGATTTGATTGAATTTGAGATCTACCAAGTACACATTATCCCTTTCCACTAATAAATCTGCACGGATACCTATATATTTCAGAGCTGTCATGTATTAAATCATAGAATCATAGAGTTGCTCTGACTGACCATTGACCAGCCACCATCTCTCTGCGTTCCTGACTCCAGTTTTGAGCTCTCCTTATTGTTAAGTAATCGTTTTCTCAACCTTGAGCCCAGCCATTCAGCTGTCTTGCTCAGTACTCTCTACAACAGAGGTGGGGAGCTGTAGCTTTCTGGAAATCAATAAACCATCATTTCCAGCAGCCCCTGAGAACTGTCTGACTATCACAGTACAGCAGAGGTGGGCCATCTTCTGTTAAACCCCTAATGATAATCAAAGAAAACCTTGATTAATTAAGTAATTGATCGATTGATTATGTGCCATCAAGTTGGTGTCAACTCTTAGTGACCGCATATACGGATTTTCTCCATGATGGTCTGTCCCTAACTTGGTTCTTGAGGCCTTCCAGAACTTAGAAAACTAGGTTCTCCCAAAGTCTTGTTACAGGTAGTCCTCGCTTAACGACCACAACTGAGAGCAGAATTTCAGTTGCTAAGTGAAGCGGTCTTTAAGCGAATCTGACCCAATTTTATTATTTTTGCAGTGGTTATCATCACGGTTGTTAAGCAAACCATGAGGTTGTTAAGTGAATCATATGGTTCCCCATTGATTTTGCTTGCCAGAAGCCAGCCGGGAAAGTCAAAAATGGTGATCACATGACCACGGGATGCTGTGACAGTCATAAATGCGAAAATCATGATCATGTGACCACGGGGATGCTGCGATGGTTGTGTGAGCACTGGTTGTAAGTTGGTTTTTTCAGGACTGTTGTAAGTCTGAACTGTCACTAAACAAATGGTCATTAAGTGAGGACTACCTGTAGTCAGATTCATCCTAAGGAAACAGGGATAGGTTACCGAATCTAGGGAACTAGGTATGTGTATATTTTAGCCCTGATTTTATCAGTGCAGACATTAAGGTGGGTCCTTCTTGATGTCTCTGATCCTTTTTCTAACACTCTCTCTTTCCTATGCAAATGAATACGGTTCCCCTCCATAATCTGCACAGGTAATGGGGCTACCACATTCACAAAATTTCGCCTACTTGATGAGTTGAAGCACTGAAAGCTTTGATGCGTGTTTTGGAAACTATGTTGGGCAGTGGACGGTAAACGTCACCCAACTGTGAAGCTGCCAGACTTGTTTGACCAACGGGGCTGACTCATTTCCCTCGCTCCTCGGCCCAGCTCTTCTGTTTTCTCACCTTCTAGTGAAAGGGAGATGTCATAATCTCCTTCTGTTTCCTTGAACAGACTCACACCATAAATTGCTGCCCTTGTTTCAGATCTCCATTCCTGGTGAGTTACTGCCCTTCTTTTGGGAAGGAAGAGTTTAGATCAGTGTTTCTCAACTTTGGCCACTTTAAGAGGTGTGGACTTCAACTCCCAGAATTCCACGCATTCTAGGAGTTGAAGTCCACACATCTTAAAGCGGCCAAGGTTGAGAAACACTGCTTTAGATAAACTGGAAGTCTAGACAGTTGGGTAAGAATGAAAGGAGAGTGTTGGGGGGCGCATCTAGTACTTTGGTTGATGTGGAAATACAGCTCCCATCGGTGGCGAGGAATGTGCTATATGGATTCTCTGGGTTCATAAATTTGCTTGCCGGAGATGAGGCATAGAAATGGTCCCCTAGGAACGGCAAAATAGCTTTTCCTTCTGCAAACTTGTTCTCCTTCCCAGCTGAAGACTCGCTGGAGTTCATCTGGTATCTATTTTATTTGCTGGGATTCCATTAAAACCGGTGTGCAGTCTAACGCTAAATGCTAATGGTTCTTTCCTGCAGAGATAATTCAAGGACCTGTAATCTTACAGACTTTGTCCAATAGTGGTGCCTTAAATGGTAATGAAATACAAATAGGGAAAAAATGGATGGGTTGGGTGAGGGGTGTGTGTGTGTGTATATATATGTGTGTGTGTGTATGTATATGTATATGTATGTGTGTGTGTGTGTGTGTGTGTGTGTATGTATATGTATATGTATATGTATGTATGTGTGTGTGTGTATATATATATATATAAAATTATATATATATATATAATATTATATATAATAATAATATTATAATAATATATATTATATATATTATCTCCTGTTGGGGGAGATGGGTGGTCATATAAATTGAATAAAATTATATATATATATACACACATACATATATATATATATACATACATACATACACACACACACACACATACACACACACACATACTTATGTCTCTCTCTCTCTCTCTCTCTCTCTCTATATATATATATATATATATATATATATATACACAGTATATACACATACATACATACATACACATATGTCTCTGCCTCTATTCTTACAGTCTATCTCCTCTTCTCTTGCAAAATCAAGAATAATGTTGGAACCAATAAAAAACAATACCACCTTTGCTGATGTCTTCTTTGTTTGTTATAAAAGCAGCTGCTCTCCGCTGTGCAAATCAGGATGTCGTATATAATAAGCTACGCAGAACTTTTTCTTTCTTTCAAAGAACTGCT
Organism: Charina bottae; assembly: GCA_023362775.1. Classification (NCBI taxonomy): domain Eukaryota; kingdom Metazoa; phylum Chordata; class Lepidosauria; order Squamata; family Charinaidae; genus Charina; species Charina bottae. Next base: position 22,300,335 of record JALMGJ010000010.1, on the reverse strand, counting down.
TTGGTGGTGACAGGACAGAACAATTTGCTACGGCTATCATTTTTCATTCGCTGCCTCAGCAATGGGTGAAATGGCTTGCAAATTGGAAACCCACCCAGATGGGCACTCTTGTCTGTTTAACAATAAGGAAAGCAAACTGTAACCAAGTTTGGGGGGGAAATGCCATCTTTTATTAAGGTATGGCTTGTAGGCTTCCAATTGTACCCATGAAATCTTTCCTTTCGGAGTTGTTCAGTCTTGGTAGGAAGAAATGCAGTAGAAAGACAGCCTCTTCGCTGATTGGATACGGAGCGTGCTTAAAGGCAGAAACATCAGCAGTTGCTGGGGGAGATGAAGTAGATGGTAAAGGTAAAGGTTCCCCCCGCACATCTGTGCAGTCGTGTCCGACTCTAGGGGCCGGTGCTCATCTCCGTTTGTTAGCCAAAGAGCCAGCGTTGTCCAAAGACGCTTCCACGGTCATGTGGCTGGCATGATGCGCGCGGAACGCTGTTACCGTCCCACCGAAGTGGTCCCTATTCATCTACTTGCATTTGCATGCTTTCGAATTGCTAGGTTGCCAAGAGCTGAGGCGAGTGCGGGAGCTCACTTCGTCACGCGGGGCTAGGGATTCGAACCTCCGAACTTGCGATCTTCTGATCGACAAGCCTGGCGTCTTACCCGCTGAGCCACCACGCCCCCTTGAGCAACTGAGCTAGAATGGGTCCTTGCTAGGCCAATTCTCTAAAAGTGGCAGAAACAAAATGGGACAGAAACCCTTTATACATCAAGTGTACTGCTGGAGAAACTGGAGCTGGTTTCTGTCGTTCACATCTTCCGTAGATACCTTCAGGATGGACTACTGTAATGTATTTTGATAGCCAGGTGCCACGTGAACCCTTGTGTGCGGCACTGAGGGTCAAAATGTGTAGGACAACAATGTAAAATAGGTTATGTGGGCGGAGAAGGTCCATTCTTAAAATTCTTATTTTTATTATTGGGACAGGTTGGAAGGATGAGGTTTTTTGTATAGTCGAAGGTCAACGAACTCTACTCAACCACAGAAATATACAAACAACTCACACAATAGATGTGCTAATCCCACACACAACAGCACCACACCCCCTAATCACCACAAAGAACCCACTCCTAATCTCTTGTAAATGACCCACAGAAGACACCCACCCTCTCAGCAGCTATAAACACCAGCAGGAACACACACCCTCCACTTGGGCACAGAGAGAATCTTCTAGCTGTGCTCCTGTCCTCTGAAGATGCCAGCCACAGCTACTGGCGAAACGTTAGGAACCAAAACTGCCAGAACACGGCCACACAGCCCGGAAAACCCACAACAGCCATGAGGTTTTTTCTTTGTGCTAAAAATTGTTTTAAGTTCTATATTAGAATTGACACTGGAGATTTCATTGTTTATACAAGGCCGTTTTACTGGGTGGGTTGCTTTATTTCCTAAGGATGAGCATTGCTTTGGGTCCAATCCCCAAATGCTGTTTTGCAGTTCTTGCCTGAAACTCTTGGAAACAGCCATGCCTTTTCCCAGGACTGGGTGGCAGCTGCAGAACACAGCTGTAGGATCCCAGGAAGAGACACAGCTGCTTTTAAAAGTTCTGCACAACCCAAATCACTTTCTCCCAGTGTTTTCCAAAATGCTGCTGAGCCCGATTATTTTCTGATCTCGACAATCCATAAACCTAATCGTTCCGCTCACCCAGACCAGATTACAGATTTTCTTTCAGTTTCCAGAATCCACTTCTGAAGGTGGGTGGAGGCGATTCGATCTGTTTGTCTCTCTGCCAAAACGATGCAGTGTGGAACCCCATTGTTTCCCGCTCTACTAACTGGCCAAAGTAGGATGATGAAACTGGTACTAGACTGGGGGAGATGATGGGAGTTGCCATCTTATGTATCTGGAAGCATGAAAAGCAATAATTTGGTCCCAGAGCCACAGTTATCATTTCCAAAATCCAATGGGATTTGCGCCTTCTCCAGAAACCTGCTGATCTGCACTGGACCAACGCAACCCAACGTTGACCTCCAGAAGCAGATTGTGCAACTGTAGATAAAATGCCTCGGTTCTTCTTTTGATGACAAAGGTAATCTTGATGGCAAACAATTTAGACTTAAGAAGAAATCTTTCCTTCCCCCAATCACCAAAGCAAAAATCTTTAGAGGCATAAAGGAATTTGCAATGTGAAAGGGAGCAGATAAACATTTCCCTCCTGGGTGGAGCGAATGCAACAGCTGTCATTTGCAGTGCGGTGTGCTGTTTTAATTCCCGCTCTCTTTGGACTGCTTCTGATGCAGCTGTTATCCCAGTAGATCATGCTGATAACGCCGAGGAATCTGGGAATCCATCCACATCACTTCCTCATTTGTATGCATTCCGTGTTCAGGGGTTCCAGCCTGTCTGAGCAATTTTTTATCCGGATAACAAGGTCACCTTTGTCATCAAGTCTGGGGGAAAAAACGATAAAAAAATAAAATTGAGAGCTTTTTCAGGGATCAAAGGTGTGCAAACCACCTCAAAATTAATTTCCTGTTAAGGAGACCATGGGGAGACATCTGCCTCTTTTTTCTTCTTCTTCAATTTTCTGCAGCTTTTACGACAGCAAAAATCACAAAGCATAGATGGTTTCTCCACCTCTCTGTAGTCTTGGGGTTTTTCCTCTGCAGCTGCTGGACCATCCGGGAATTGGGCACGGCTTGATTTGATGCATGGGGCTTCTGGAAGAGCCTTGGCATGTCCAGCCCTTTCTTCCTTCCATTGTTCACTCTGATTGGAATTTTGGCAGCTGTGACACTTAGTGGTGCAGGGACTCCGTGCCACATCCATGAACATGTCACTGCTGCCAGCTGCTGCTGCTGCTTTGGGGAGGGGGAAGTCTCTGAAAGCCAATTTCTTTTCCAACCATTTGAGCAGAACGGTTAAAAGATGGGTAAGAAATGCTCAGCACAGGACTAGCTTGGAAATAAGTGACGTTATACCTTGCATTTTTTCTTTAATCCGTTCAATCGTGTCCGATTCTCAGAGACTGCCTGGACAAGTCCCTGCAGTTTTCTTGGCAAGGCTTTTCAGAAGTGGTTTGCTATTGGCTCCTTTCTAGGGCTGAGAGAATGTGATTGGTTCAGGGCCACCCAGCCGGCTTTCGTGCCTCAGGCGGGACTAGAACTCTCAGGCTCCTGGTTTGCCATTGGCTCCTTCCTAGGGCTGAGAGAGAGGGACTGGCCCAAGGTCACCCAGCCAGCTTTCCTGCCTAAGGCAGGACTAGAACTCTCCGTCTCCTGGTTTGCCATTGGCTCCTTCCTAGGGCTGAGAGAGAGGGACTGGCCCAAGGTCACCCAGCCGGCTTTCATGCCTAAGGCGGGACTAGAACTCTCCGTCTCCTGGTTTGCCATTGGCTCCTTCCTAGGGCTGAGAGAGAGTGACTGGCTCAAGGTCACCCAGCTGGCTTTGTGCCTAAGGCAGGACTAGAACTCGGGGTCTCCCAGTTTCTAGCCTGTTGCCTTAAGCACTACAGGTAGTCCTCGCTTAACGACTACAGTTGGGACCAGAATTTTCTGAGTGAAGTTGTAAGTGAAGTAGTTATTAAGCAAATCCAACCTGATTTTACGACCTTTTTTGCAGCGGTAGTTAAGCAAATCACCATGGGCATTAAGCGAAACATGTGGTTGTTAAACTAATCACACAGTTCCCCACTGATTTTGCTTGCCAGAAGCTGGCTGGGAAGGTCAAAAATGGCGATCACGTGACCACGGGATGCTGCGACGGTCATAAATGCGAACTGGTTGTCAAGTGCCCAAATCGTGATTACGTAACCACGGGGGTGCTGTGATGGTCGTAAGTGTGAGGACTGGTCACAAGTTGGTTTTTCCAGCACCGTCGTAAGTCCAAACCATCACTAAACAAATGGTTGTTAAGTGAGGACTACCTGTACACCAAACTAAATATAAGCGATGTTATACCTTGCATAGACTTACTCTGAACACAGAGATCTCCTGATCTTTTCCATTTCAGCATCTTGCTTGGAAAATTCTGCTGCTGTCCAGACAAGCAGAAGAGGACACTTGAGCTTGGATGCTAGGCTGGTTCAAACACACGAGGTGCATATATATTTTCCCACCATATCTACAAGCACCATGCACATTCTTTGCATTCCCGCCGCCCCCCCCCCCCCCCCCCCCCCCCCCCCCCCCCCGACGTAGGAGGCTTCTAGCTGTTGGAATCAATTATATTTCCGTGACAACTGAGGGAGTAATTGCCGCGTTGTAATGACCACTGATTCTGTATAACCTAATCTGCTAAACATTGCTCAGAAGTGAAAAGCGAAAGCCCACTCTGATTTCAGTGTTGTGATGAAATAATATAAATGCAAATGCCACCGAATCAAATTAACCAGGCGATAATGTGACAGTGCAGAGACATCGCAGTAAGGGTGAAACGTTTACTTCTGGGTTTTTCCTTGAGAAGCTAATTTTTCATCTCTATTGTCTCGGAAGGAGGCAGACTTAAAATCCCTGTCCACAGCAAGCCAGCAAGCAGAGGAATGTTTGAAACCCGATGTGTTGGGGAGAAAAAAGGGTCCCTGCTTGTACAACCTTTATGCCGAATGCTTTTGTTTATTATTTCTTTTAATTGCAAAGAAGGGAAACTTACTGAGCGGTGAGTTTTGAAGGTCCGTTCTGCTGAGGGAATGAAACCCGTGAGACCATCTCATTTCTGCGCCTTAAATTGGACTGCAAAGAAATTAAGAACTCAAATGATGCATTGATTTCCTTTTGGATTTTGGATGCATGCTTCAGGTATAACTAATCAATATGACTTGCCATCACTGTTCTTCATTGCTATGCAATCATTTCTTGAGGGGGGGAAGTTAGCTAGATTCTCAACTGCCACCCACATGGTGCAATAAGAGGAAAATCTTTCTTTCTTTTGGAATAATTATTCCCCATTTTATAGGACCAGGATGCCTTTGGATCTGTTTCCTCTGGCAATGTGATTATAGCTGTAGCATTGATCTGGAGAAGCTCTTTTGCATATGGTTAACATATGCCAAATCCATTTCGGTGCATTCACGCTGGGCAAAGTTGCTGGAGCCTGGTGTGCAAAATAATGCCTCTGAGCTTGGAGGAGTTTGAGAAGATGTCTCGCTTCTTCCTCCTGATTTATACATGGTGCAATATTTAGTTGTTAATTAATTAATTAATTAATTAATTAATTAAATTTCTATGACCGCCCATCTCCCCCTCAAAAAGGGACTCTGGGCGGTTTACAACCATAACAACATCATTAAAATACAATAAAAATATAAATGCAATAAAATCCAAGTGGCAGGTGGTTCTTACAGTGAAGCTAAACATATTTAAAATATTTGAGGTGGCTCTAAGAAATCAGCCATCCCCAAGCGTGACCACTTTTCCTTCTTGCCCCAGGCGAGATCACAGAGCCAAGTTTTTGATTTTTTCCTGAAGTCCAGGAGTGAAGGGGCCTGTCTTATCTCTGGGGGGGAAATTTGTATGCAATCATTTATTCAATACAATACAAATTATTCAATACAATACAAATTATTCAATACAAATTATTCAATTTGTATGGCTGCCCATCTCAAATGCATGACCCTGGGCCGCTAGCAATACTTAAAAAGAAGATGAAAAGCGCACAGCTAAATTACAAATGACATATATCGCAGCCGAGAAAAACCAACCGACAACCACAATTAAGCCAACCACGATATGGGCTCAACCACACATCCGGGGCCCCAGGCTCAATGAGAAAACCAAGTTTTCGAGGCATTCCTTGTTAATACTGATCTGTCACTGTGTGTATATCAAAGCAAGCTTTGGCGGATGGTAAAGTGGGAGGAAGAGGTTGCAAACCCGGGAGGGGTTCAGGTACTGCACATGGCAGACCCCCACTAAATGGCTTTGCATATCAAACTTTGAGAGATCTCCAGTACTTGAAGGGAAGAACATCAGAGAACCCCAGGCCTATAGACAAGACTGGGAACTTGAGAAAATGTCTTGGAAGGAGGCAATGGCGGCCGTTTCCATAGTGCTGCCAAGAGAAATTTCAAGGTTGTCTCAAGTCACTCAACTCATCAACATCTTGACCTTGAGCTACAAGATTCCTTGCGCATGGTTCGACTTCCCTTGGTCAAGATCCAGAGCTGCTCGGGTTGAGGCAGCTGTGGAAGGCAAGGCTGTGATTGTGCGATTGTGTGATTGGGGACAGTGGGGGACAGAGCTTCACCACTGCACCTTCTCAGCCCCCACAAAGCCTGAAACAACTTCCTGGGATGTTGATCCAAGGACAGGCTTGGTTGTAACTGCTGTTGTTTTCCCCAAGCGTTAGGCCAGGATCGTAGGAAACCTAATCTAACTTTGTTTGTTTTTTATGAATTGTTAAGTAGGGCCTCAGTTATTACTATTTTTTCTTCCATTGAATTATTTTATGGGTTTTTTATTACTATTGTTTTTGTGGTGGATTTTTGCCACCCAGAGTTCTGTATTTAAGGTTGTTGTTGTTCAGTCGTTCAGTCGTGTCCGACTCTTCGTGACCTCATGGACCATAGCACGCCAGGCCTTCCTGTCCTCCACTGTCTCTCGGAGTTTACTCAAATTCATGTTCATTACATCGGTGATGCTATCTAACCATCTCATCCTCTGCCGTCCCCTTCTTCCTTTTGCCCTCAGTCTTTCCCAGCATCAGGGTCTTTTCCAGTGAGTCCTCTCTTCTCATTAGGTGGCCAAAGTATTTGAGCTTCAGCTTCAGCATCTGTCCTTCCAATGAGCAGTCAGGGTTGATTTCCTTTAGGATTGACTGGTTGACCTCCTTGCAGTCCAAGGGACTCTCAAGAGTCTTCTCCAGCACCACAGCTCGAAAGCATCAATTCTTCGGCGCTCAGCCTTCCTTATGGTCCAACTCTCACAGCCATACATTGCTACTGGGAAAAAACCCCATAGCTTTAACTATACGGACCTTTGTCGGCAAGGTGATGTCTCTGCTTTTTAATATGCTGTCTAGGTTTGCCATAGCTTTCCTTCCAAGGAGGCAAGCGTCTTTTAATTTCATGGCTGCAGTCACCGTCTGCGGTGATCTTGGAGCCCAAGAAAATAAAATCTGTCACTGCTTCCATTTCTTCCCCTTCTATTTGCCAGGAAGTGATGGGACCAGATGCATGATCTGGGTTTTTTTAATGTTGAGTTTCAAGCCAGCTTTTGCACTCTCCTCTTTCACCCTCATCAAGAGGCTCTTTAGTTCCTCTTCACTTTCTGCCATTAGGGTGGTATCGTCTGCATATCTGAGGTTGTTGATATTTTTCCCGGCAATCTTAACTCCAGCTTGTGATTCATCCAGCCCGGCATTTCTCATGATGTACTCTGCATATAAGTTAAATAAGCAGGGTGATAATATACAGCCTTGTCGTACTCCTTTCCCAATTTTGAACCAGTCGGTTGTTCCATGTCCGGTTCTAACTGTTGCTTCTTGACCCACATACAGGTTTCTCAGGAGACAGGTAAGGTGGTCTGGTACTCCCATCTCTTTAAGAATTTGCCACAGTTTGTTGTGATCCACACAATCAAAGGCTTTAGCGTAGTCAATGAAGCAGAAGTAGATGTTTTTCTGGAACTCTCTTGCTTTTTCCATGATCCAGCGAATGTTGGCAATCTGATCTCTAGTTCCTCTGCCTCTTCGAAACCCAGCTTGCACTTCTGGTAGTTCTCGGTTCACATGCTGCTGAAGCCTAGCTTGTAGGATTTTGAGCATAACCTTGCTGGCATGTGAAATGAGCGCAATTGTACGGTAGTTTGAACATTCTTTGGCATTGCCCTTCTTTGGAATTGGAACGTAAACTGACCTTTTCCAATCCTGTGGCCACTGTTGAGTTTTCCAAATTTGTTGGCATATTGAGTGCAGCACTTTAACAGCATCATCTTTTAGGATTTTAAATAGCTCAGCTGGGATACTGTCTTCTCCGCTAGCTTTGTTGTTAGTAATGCTTCCTAAGGCCCACTTGACTTCACTCTCTAGGATGTCCGGCTCAAGGTCAGTGACCACACCATCGTATTTATCAGGGATATTAAGATCTTTCTTGTATAGTTCTTCTGTGTATTCTTGCCACCTCTTCTTAATCTCTTCTGCTTCTGTTAGGTCCCTGCCTTTTTTGTCCTTTATCATGCCCATCTTTGCACAAAACGTTCCCTTGATATCTCCGATTTTCTTGAAGAGATCTCTAGTCTTCCCCATTCTATTGTTTTCCTCGATTTCTTTGCATTGTTCATTTAAGAAGGCCTTCTTATCTCTCCTTGCTATTCTCTGGAATTCTGCATTCAGTTGTTTATATCTTTCCCTTTCTCCCTTGCCTTTTGCTTCCCTTCTTTCCTCAGCTATTTGTAAAGCCTCATCAGTCAGCCACTTTGCTTTCTTGCATTTCTTTTTCTTTGGGATGGTTTTAGTTGCTGCCTCCTGTACAATGTTACGAACCTCCATCCATAGTTCTTCAGGCACTCTGTCTACCAGATCTAATCCTTTAAATCTATTCCTCACCTCCACTGTATATTCATAAGGGATATGATTTAGGTCATACCTGATTGGTCTAGTGGTTTTCTCTACGTTCTTCAATTTAAGCCTAAATTTTGCGATAAGCAGCTCATGATCTGAGCCACAGTCAGCTCCAGGTCTTGTTTTTGCTGATTGTATAGAGCTTCTCCATCTTTGGCTGCAAAGTATATAATCAATCTGATTTCGGTATTGACCATCTGGTGATGTCCATGTGTAGAGTCGTCTCTTGTGTTGTTGGAAAAGAGTGTTTGCTATGACCAGCGTGTTCTCTTGACAAAACTCTATTAGCCTTTGCCCTGCTTCATTTTGTACTCCGAGGCCGAACTTGCCTGTTATTCCAGTTATTTTTTGACTTCCTACCTTAGCATTCCAGTCCCCTATGATGAAAAGGACATCTTTTTTTGGTGTTAGTTCTAGAAGGTGTTGTAGGTCTTCATAGAACTGGTCAACTTCAGCTTCTTTGGCATCAGTGGTTGGGGCATAGACTTGGATCACTGTGATGTTGAATGGTTTGCCTTGGATTCGAACTGAAAGCATTCTGTCGTTTTTGAGGTTGTACCCCAGTACTGCCTTTCCCACTCTTTTATTGACTATGAGAGCTACTCCATTTCTTCTAAGGGATTCTTGCCCACAGTAGTATATATAATGGTCTCCTGAATTAAATTCGCCCATTCCTGTCCATTTTAGTTCGCTGATTCCCAAGATGTCGATGTTCAATCTTGTCATCTCATGTTTGACCACATCCAGCTTACCTTGATTCATAGTTCTTACATTCCAGGTTCCTATGCAATATTGTTCTTTACAGCATCGGACTTTCCTTCCACTTCCAGACACATCCACAACTGAGCGTCCTTTCGGCTTTGGCCCAGCCGTTTCACACTTTCTGGAGCTACTCGGAATTGCCCTCCGCTCTTCCCCAGTAGCATTTTGGACACCTTCCGACCTGAGGGGCTCATCTTCCGGCGTCATATCTTTTAGCCTTTTGATACTGTCCATGGGTTTTCTTGGCAAGGATACTGGAGTGGTTTGCCATTTCCTCCTCCAGTGGACCACGTTTTGTATTTAAGAGGGGCGGGTATACAAATTTTCTAAATAAATAAACAAACATTGTTACTATGATCATAATAGTCATATTGTTATCATAATAATGGAAGAATAATCCAGGTAAGAGTTTTTCAGTAGACACCTCTGGACCATATCTTAAAATGAAATAAGAATGCTTTAGTTCTCATGTTTATTTGTTTTGCTTTAATCTACCAAGGTTCCAGGCCTCATTGAGAGTGACCGCTTCCACTTGTGGATTTTCAAAAGCCTCCTGCGCTAAATGAAGGAGGAATTAATTTTCCAAGTGTTGTCAGCTTGAGGAAGATTAAAGGGCCAGGTAGCTTTGCAAGGCCATTATCGGTGAGAATAACTAGGAGCCTCATTAGTATTTTCTGTTAAGAATCCCAGCTTATTCTCCCTTTTTAATCACATTTGTGGTGATAAATCAATATTGCCTTAAATGGCATGTTCAACTGCTTGATTTAATATGAATATTCTGCCTCAAACTCACTGTGGTTGGTTCCACAGCCGTGAGACTTTTGAAACCTTAATTTAATGTGCTATCTTACCTAGGCTTATAATGATGCTATTCCCTCTGGTCACAATTGTTTTGCCACCTTTTTTTTATGATCTTCACTCCTTTCTAATGCATGAACAGGGTTTGTATTAATTTTATATACACGTATGGCGGGTGCAACAAGATGCAACAGAAAGTCAAGTTTCTCCACTCAAGAGATCCAGCGTGATGTTTTCCTTTAAAATATAGAATGGTGTCTCTTCAGTCTCCATCATTTTTCCTTGCTTCGTATTTTCTGGGAGAAGGGCATGACTAATTTTTCAGTTGTGCCCAAGAATGACAGACTTTTCCTTATTTGGTGTGTTGAGTAGAAGCTCATCAAGCTCATTGGTGGGCATCTGGAGTTAGAGTAGACATCCCCAAACTCACATCCTCCAGATGTTTTGTGGGCCACCTCAGCCAGAATTCCTAACCAGCCTGGCCTTTGCTAGAGAAACGTGTCTCAAATTAATTTCCCATGAAGTTCCGGAGACCAGAGAAATCAAACTGAGTGAACATTTTAGAAGATTCTCCAAATTCTCTAGCACTGCAAAGAGGAAGATTCTGTGAAGTCCTTGGTGCTCTCTGAGCTTGGTGGTTCACTTGTAGACATTTCATTACCTGACTAGGTCATCAGGGCACTGATGATGTGACCTAGTCAGGTAATGAAACGTCTGCAAGTGAACCACCAAGCTCAGAGAGCACCAAGGACTCCACAGTTCAACCCTGAGCTACAGAGATTCTCTTCTATTGAGAGAAAGATCCATTACGAGGGCAGGCCGTTTGGTATGGAAGTGTCTTCACTGTTTTAACTTACTGCATTGATGAACCCTCATAAGCATCTAAATGAGGGCTTTTGGGAGGTTAGAAACTTCACTCAAGGCCTCGGCGGCCAGATATGCCCCACCCTGTTTAAAGGCCCCCAGATGTCATGGGGAATTTTATTTATTTATTTCTGGGCTGGGCCATTTCAACATATAATTTTCCTTCTCATTACTGCTTGGATCCCTTCATAACGTGTCAGCATAGCAGAGATGGGTCATTTTACAAATGTGTGACATTGTCATGGGTTGTTCTTGTGGGAATAGTTCATGACACCTAGTTGTGACTCCACCCCACCCCACCACCCACCACCCTGGACAAATGGAAAACCTTCGCTTTAACCCTGCCTGGTAGCATTGTTACTACTCCCGTTGCTCTCGTTTCTGCCCAACCTTTGTGTAGTTCTCATTTTTGTTCCATTCTTCCCTGCAGCCAGTGCAAAGAAATGACTGTCATCTGAGCTGTCAGCCATGGCCAGCAGGAAATGCCAGAGCTCCACGGCTGCCATGTTGGATCACCGGACAAGAGGCTGTCCTCCTTCCCCTTGTGGCCGCGCAGCTGAACATGCCGAAAGTCCTTTGGCTGGGGAAGAAGACTATGTGGAGAAGGAGGCGGACGCAGTTTCAGCTGGTCAAGGTGGCCTTCCCCCAGTAGACCCCGAGCGTATGGATAACAGCGGGGACGGGGACTCCAGTTCGGATTATGTCAACAACACTTCGGAGGAGGAGGATTATGACGAGGGACTTCCAGAAGAAGAGGAAGGCATTACCTACTATATTCGATACTGTCCTGAGGATGACAGTTACCTGGAAGGAATGGACTGCAATGGGGAAGAATATGTCCCCCCAGAGGAGCATCACGTACAGACAGATGAGTGCCAGGAAGCCATCGAGGAAGGCAAATGGGTGGCCAAAATACAGCACCAGGATAATGCAGCTGAAGCGGTGGGCTACCACAAAGGCTGCATTCAGATTTTGGAAGGGGAGGTGGCGTGTTTAGAAATCCAAGACCAGGAGGAGGCCATCCAGTATTGCCATCAAAGCGAAGGGAGTTACTGCTCCCCGGAAGCCAATGGGAATTCCCGTCGGATGTCCCCTTACCACAGTAGGAAAGAAGAGGGGGATTTGGAAGAGCAGGAGGAAGACATCGATCAGATCGTTGCGGAGATCAAGATGAGCATGAGCCTGAGCAGCATCAACAGCGCATCGGAAATGAGCCCAGAGCATGGTGGGACTGAAAATGTGCCAAATGACTATGCAGAGACAGGCCACAAGGGGGACTCTGGCCATGCAGCCACTCGGCATCCAGGGAGGCCCAGGTCCTTGAACATCCCCCCAGCCTCCAAGCAACTTGGGGACGTCCAGAGAGGCTTCAAAGCCAAGTCAAAGACCCCAGAGGACAGGCAGACCTGGCCGCAGGAACAGGTGAGTTGGGCACTCTCCTCCTCTGCCAATGGGTTCTCGCAGAATAATGCCCTCCGTTGGTGTCGATCTGCCTTCTTCTCTTCTTGTGTTACTTTTGGAAAACAGAAAGAGAAAGAGAGGAGAAGTGGATCTTTGCTTTAACTGTGGTGAACCTTCTAGATCTCTGGGGAGGATAAACATTATAATGAATCAGTAGGGGGCGTGGTGGCTCAGCGGGTAAGACGCCAGGCTTGTCGATCGGAAGATCGCAAGTTCGGAGGTTCGAATCCCTAGCCCTGTGTGTGGAGTGAGCTCCCGCACTAGCTCCAGCTCTTGCCAACCTAGCAATTCGAAAGCATGCAAATGCAAGTAGATGAATAGGGACCACTTCGGTGGGTAGGTAACAGCGTTCCATGTGCGTCATGCCAGCCACGTGACCGTGGAAGCGTCTTCTGACAGCGCTGGCTCTTCAGCTAAGAAACGGAGATGAGCGCCGGCCCCTAGAGTCGGACACGACTGCACAACTGTGCGGGGGGAACCTTTGCCTTTTAGGCTGCAGTTGGGGAGCTTGCAAATGCTCACTTTGAGGTTCTTTTTTTTAAAAGCATAGAAGAACATTGAAACAGTATGAGAAAGAGCTTCTCCTGTGGGCTGAAATAGCATCGCTCAATCTTCAGCTGTGCTCTGTTGCACATTTGCAGCCAACCACTAAGGTAGACGAATCGTAACGTTTACCACGTGAATATGTAGGTGGGTGGGTTACTGTCCCATGGAATGAAACTCCTTCTGGGTCACCAAGCAGAATGGGCATTCAGAAAGATGAGACTACTTCCCTCTCCCCCTAAGAAAAATGAATGTTGCCATCAACTGTTGTATGTACAGATGTAAGATTATGTAGTAGGCAGTTTATTAGTACTGCAGTTTTATAATATTTATTTTGAAGTGAATTGCCCTGAGTTCAATAGCACCTACTCCCGAGTAAGGTGCCTGATATTAACAGGTTAACTGAGCTGAGCTGGGGTTTGTAAAATCTCTGCACTCAAATCCTCATTTTATTTATCCATGGGAAGCCAGGCTGAATTTTCCTAATGATTATTAAAGCTGTAATTGCAATTTGATGGCTTTTGTTTTCACTTGAAGCTCTGCTCAGCAGAGGCAACATTTCCACTCTATACATCACAGGGACTCCGTCATGAATTCCTGGGAAGCGGAAGAATTTATAGACTGCAAGAAGGAATAAAAAGAGGGGGGGACGGTGTGTTGACTTCTGGGTTGTGGGGAACATGCAGCCTTCTGTGCTGACTTCCTGTAACTTCATCTGCAGTAAAAGAGTTCATTCCCCAAAAACGCGGAGTCCAATATCTTTCTAGGGTGAACTTCAAGGATGGCAAAACAATGGAGTAGCCGTATTACCCACCAGCCTCTTTGAGTTCCTATGGACGTCCCTCTAAAAGCACAGCTGGGGAGGATGAGGAAATCTGCTCCTCTTCTTCCTCTTCTTCTTGCCCAAGCTGCAGTGGATTTTATTTATTTATTTGACTCATATCCCACTTTGATTCATGAGCTCCAGGCAATGTACTGTACATAGTGCTTCCTCCCCTTATTTTTCTAAGCAGCCACCTTATAAGGTGGGTTGGGCTGAAAGAGAAGGACTGGCCTAAAGTCCCACAGGAGCTTCCATGGCTAACGGGGGACTTGAACCTGGGTTTGTCCATTTTTAGTCCCACACCTTCACCCTACACTACATGGGCTGTCTAGTTTAGATGCATGCACAGCATTAATTTCCATTACGTTGTATTAACTATGTGCTGGTTTGCTGCCATAATCTTATCTTCTTGCTGTCAGTCTCCACTTGGGGTCAGGGCCTGACAGGAAACTGTCTTGCCTGCCTTTCTGTCCCAGTCCTTGACCTCAGTAGCCTGCAGAGTGCTTTTAAGGCTCTCAGATCTGGGCTGCAAAAAATCTCATCACCATGTGAGGGCAGCAAAGAGGCACGGAAAATCTTTGCTGCCCCCTAATGGTTGCCTAGAAATCTAGCCCAGGCCTGGTCAATGCTTGCTTGCCTTTGCTGTAGTGAAGCTGCAGTGACCAAGGTGTGTGGCCTTCTAGAGCAGTGTTTCTCAACCTTGGCCACTTTAAGATGTGTCGCTCTTAAAGTTCAACTCCCAGAATTCCCCCAGCCAGCAACGGGAATTCTTTGGCTGTGCAAAATCTTCCTCTAGCACAGTGTTTCTCAACCTTGGCCACTTTAAGATGTGTGGACTTCAACTCCCAGAATTCCCCAGCCAGCCATGCACTCCCCCGAAGTCCACACATCTTAAAGTTGCTAAGGTTGAGAAACACTACTCTAGAGTAAGGACTTCTTCGAAGCTTTTTGCTTAGATTCCTCCTCTGTTTCTGCCAGTGTCTGTCTAATATTCCAAGATTACAGCTTGCTTACATTCACTTCTTCCCTTGCTCCACTGCTCTTGTCAACTTGGTGCAATTCTTCTCTTCCTTCAGGCGCTGACTTCAACCAAATCAATTTCTCTGCACAAGTGCACACTTCTGCATTTCCCCCTTGCTTTTTTCCTCCCACTTATTCCCTAGTAATCTCATATATACATTGCTGGATTCGCAATGTGATATTTGGAGAGAAAATACCAGCAATTATTATTATTTTCTTCTTTTGATCTATAGACCACCTTGCTATGGATACACTTTTTGCCCTCCATTTACCCAGAGAAAGGAAGCCTCACCATCTCTGAAACATCTCAGCAAAGACATTCATTGAACAAGGGAGCCGAAAGGGGCATTCAGAAAATGAAACGTATTCCCCAATTTTCAAATAGAGCAGCGGGCTTCCTTCTCCCAGGGGTTTTTACAGCCTGATTACATTTTGGTTTGTTGGAATAGCAAAGAATCATTTGGTGGCATTTCATATGCAAAACAGAAAGGGGATGGGGGGGCAGGGAAAAATGCCCTATTTTTAAAAGCAGAGGGGGAAGCAGTCTGTCTGAAATTGTGCATATTAATCAGGCTTGGTTTTATAACATTTATGAGGCATGTTGAATTTCCCATGTGTTGAATGGAAAATTAGATATGTTCGTCGCCTTGAGTTATATCTACATTAATTAATTAACTAATTAATTGTGATTATGTCAGTTTGTGTGATGTATTTGTTCTTTCTCTGTCTCCCTTATATGTTTTGAGGAAGACTGTGCAGATCGGTGGCTTGGTTCACATATTAGGTTAAGCCATGATTTACTTAACCACAGTTTATTGAGTAAACCATAAATGGCCAGGTTTATGCGACACACTAAGTTGAACCTAGTTAATGATTGACCAAAGTCATCTGTTGAGTCTCAAGGGTGGGGGACATTCTGGACGTTGCATTCAACATGTCTGCAGGTTGCCATAAAATTACAGTTAGGGGAAACAGCCTCTTCTAGAAATCAGTCTAATCCAGTTTCTAAACTTGGCCTATAAATGCACTTTTTGCAGCCCCAAGTGAAATATTACCATGCCTGACATGGCTGTTAAAGAAGGGGAGAAACTATTACTCTGCTGTTTTGCACCCCAAGACCAATATATCTGCTGTCATTCCACCTTGTAAATCATTTCCTTCTTTTATAGTCACCCTGTATTTTGATCTAATGCTGGCTGCTCTTGAAATAATTTGCTGTTGTCAGGCAGTGTTATAGTCTTCTTCTACATATGACCTCTGTTGCAGTGGGAGTTTTCTGTGCACGTTGCTGCAGTTACCCCAGAGCAGGGTGTTTACATTTCTACTAGCAAGTGTGTAAAGGATAAACATTATCAAGGAAGCGGAGAAAGCGTGTCAGTGTTCTGGCCCTCTGCTATGGTGGAAGGGCATAATTCTGCTCTGACATTGCTTTAAATTAATGTAAAATATTTTTAAGACCTAGACGTTCTGCATAACTTTACCCCCTCCCCATCTTGGGTGAGAATGCTGCTATTTGAGAATCATTCTCAGGAAATGGCATGGAAATGAAGTCTCACTGGAAACATCTGCTCCATCAGTTTTGTGCTGAGCGGCTTCTGAAGTCTTCAAGGAAAGGAGGCCAGGCAGACTTCAGGACCCTGGACAGAGCTAGCAGTGATTGGGTTCCACTTAAGGCCTGCCAGGGACTAGTGCCCCATTGTTATCTGTAGCCCATCAAAGATGCCAATTGTTCTGTGGCACTGCTACACTTATTCGCACAACCATGGCTGAAAACCCTCCTTTACACAACAGGAGTGGTTATATGAAACAACTCCTCACCTTATACAGAGTTGTGCAATTTTGGTGGGAAAGACTTCCATAGACTGTGTGTCTTACCAAGCAAACCTAACTCCACCGTGTATCACCCTTTGAGTCTAGGGGACATAGACCTAATTTGCACCTTCCTAAAGAGATTGTGGGCTGTGTAACCATGTGAACTAGCCCAGCATCCATGCTGCAAATCCAGGGGAAAAATGGAATTCAGGACTAGTGGAAAGGACCAATCTATACAAGCTCTTGAAAGAAGCCTACATCTGTCTTGTGCTGCCCAATGAATATTTATCCAAAGTCAATGGATAAATCAGTTCTTATTTCCACAGCAAGAGCAATAAAACTCATGGACGAGGGGCAGTGATAAATGATGTTAGTATTGATCGTCTTCCCCCTATGTTATTGATTGGTAGGGTGTCTCTTTTCCCTCTGCTTTGTAGGTATGCAATGGCTTAGAACAACCCAGGAAGCAGCAGCGTTCGGATCTCAACGGGCCGATCGACAACAATAATATGCCAGAGGCAAGTACTGAAATCTAAGTAGGCTTCGTTTTTTCCTCCTCTCTGTTTCGTTGCTCTTTGTTCCAACGCAACAAAATTTATTATTTAAATTTATCCCCGCCCATCTCCCGGAATAAGATATTGTTGGTCTGACTACACCATATTTGTGTGTGCGAAGGCGGGGGGGGGGCTTTGCTTCCCTTGAAGGAATTTGGCATCTGTCAGATGGTTAGGAGAATTCCCTCTCAGCAGGAACTTTAGTTTAATACATCTGAAGGACCGGATTTCTTTACTGTGCCCGTGTTCTAAAACACATTATATTATAGTTATATAAAAGTTAAACATCTTGAAAAAGTAGAAGCTATCCAAGTACTTTTCATAACAGGTTCCTTGTCTGGCATGACATTAACATTCGAAGTCATAAATAGCTCCTTATTTTTATCCCCACACAGACAAAGAAGGTACCATCTTTCCCAAGCTTTGTGGATGGTAAGTACCCTTCTGCTTATAATGTTTATAGCTCTAAAAATATAGGGAGGAATTTCTAACAAACCCAAGTACGCTGCGAGTACTGATGATGTTACCTAGTTGGGTCATGAAACATCTGCAAGAAACCGACCAAACTCAGAGAGCACCAAGGACTCCACAGTTCAACCCTGAGCTACAGATTTTCTCTTCTATTGGAATTTAGAAAGTTCTTAAGAACAATACTTCTGTAACTGGAAGAGTTTATTTATGTATTTATATTTCTAACTTATATCACCGCCCATCTCCCCCCATTTCCGGAGGGGACTCTGGGCGGTTCCCTTCCCTTCCTAGAAACTACAGGTAGTCCTCACTTAATGGCCACAATAGGGACCGGAAAACTGGTTGTTAAGTGGTGCGGTCATCAAGTGAGTCATCACGTGACCAGACCCAATTTTACGACCATTTTTACGATGGTCGTTAAGCGAATCCAGCTTCCCCAATGGATGTTTTTTGCCGGACGCTGCAACTGGTCGTAAACGCGAGCCGGCTGCCAAGTGCCCGAATTGCAATCATGTGACTGCAGGGCTGGTGCAATGTTTTGCGATGGTCATAAGTGTGAGTACAGGTCGTAAAGCACTTTTTCCAAGGTTGCCGTAACTTCGGACCATTGTTAAACGAACGGTCGTTAAGCGAGGACTACCTGTAGTGCTTGATGTAACTATAGATTAAACAAACTGGCTTTTTCAGAAGTCTCTCCCTGCAAAGGGGATCAGATCTGCGTACATGGTTACAGTGCCCCTCTGCAACCAGGGTGCTTAAATATTACTTTAATAACTGGCGCAGGCATGTGGCCTGATGAAATTTAAATTTATCTCTGTGATTGATCTTTGCTGGGAATCTTGTTGACTGTGGGGGGTGCGCGTTTCACTTCACCGCTGTCTTATTCGTCCTCTTGCAAGGCTGATATCATGGAGAATTTATATCTATCATTAAAGTTGGCTGAGGGAAAATCTCTCATTTTTCCCCCAAGAAGATAAATGGGCATAATTGGGGGGAAAGCTGCCTAGGCTGGGTCAGCTCCAAAGGAAGCTTTAGGGAGTAAGACCGGCTTATTCCTGGGTAGAACTGTGGAGGGCGGCAACATTGGCTGAAAGGGGGTTCGCCCACTGCTATCACTTCCCCCGTACAATGCAAGACAGGGTGTGACCCGGATGGTTTGCAGAAAGGTATATTTCCCAGCCCGGATGCCGCTCCTTAGGAGGCCCTTAGAAGTCCTTGCTAGAGCCACCTGCTTCCATTCTGGTGGAGGCCTTCAGGTAAAGGTCTCCACTGATGCTGGAACACAGTCTGGCCAGCATCAGTAAATGCATCCTAGGACCTATTCCCCTAGATCAGAGCTTTCCAAACTGTGTGTCGGGACACGTTAGTGTGTCGGCTGCAGTGTCTGGGTGTGTCGTGGCTGCTGCTGCCTCCTGGCTTCCACACAGGTCCTAGTGCCCGCCTTGTGCCTGGCTGCCTCCAAACCTGCTGTGATTCCGCGCAGGTCCTAGTGCCTGCCTTGTGCCTGGCTGCCTCCAAACCTGCTGTGATTCCGCGCAGGTCCTAGTGCCCGCCTTGTGCCTGGCTGCCTCCAAACCTGCTGTGATTCCGCGCAGGTCCTAGTGCCCGCCTTGTGCCTGGCTGCCTCCAAACCTGCTGTGATTCCGCGCAGGTCCTAGTGCCTGCCTTGTGCCTGGCTGCCTCCAAACCTGCCCTGCCAGGATTCCACGCAGGTCCTAGTGCCTGCCTTGTGCCTGGCTGCCTCCAAACCTGCTGTGATTCCGCGCAGGTCCTAGTGCCTGCCTTGTGCCCTGCTGCCTCCAAACCTGCTGTGATTCCGCACAGGTCCTAGTGCCTGCCTTGTGCCCTGCTGTAAGAGTGTGTCACAAAATGATGCATATCTAAAAAGTGTGTCACCAACATGAAAAGTTTGGAGAGCTCTGCCCTAGATCTTCCATGGTGTGCAGGAAGGGGTCAGGTCTGCCAGCCAATTGGAAGCCAGGAGGGCTAGAACCAGAAGCCATGACCCACCCGAATAGTTGGCAAACGTCTCATGCTTTTGCTTCTGCATCTTCATTGGTTCCCAGTGTTTGGGGTAGTGTTTTTCAGCCTTGGCAACTTTAAGTTGAGTGGACTTCAACTCCCAGCATTCCTTGCTGCCTGGGGAATTCTGAGAGTTGAAGTCCACCCATCTTAAAGTTGCCAAGGTTGAGAAACACTGGGTTGGGGGAACAGTATTTTTGACTTTCAAAGTCCTTTGGGAAGGCTTGCTTCTCTTTGTATATACCACTAGAACTTGAGATCTTCAGAGATCTTTGATTGCCTCCACCAAATGAAAAGGGAACAGGCGGCTTTAGAAGACAAGGGCTTCTAAGTGGTGCCATCCTGACTGTGAACGGTCCCTTTCCCAAACAGCTTTGTTTAGCACCTCTTTGGATATCAATCTGGCCCCGGGCCAAGATCTGTTCCTTGGTTTGGGTCTTCTACTCTCCCTTACCGGGAAGGTGGCCTAGAAAGATTCTTCAGTGAGCAAAAATATGACTTAGAGCAGAGCTTTCCAAACTTTTCATGTTGGTGACACACTTTTTAGACATGCATCATTTCGCGACACACTCTTACAGCAGCCACAAGGCAGGCACTAGGACCTGCGCGGAAGCACAGCAGGTTTGGAGGCAGCCAGGCACAAGGCAGGCACTGGGACCTGCGTGGAATCCTGGCAGGGCAGGTTTGGAGGCAGCCAGGCACAAGGCAGGCACTAGGACCTGCGTGGAATCACAGCAGGTTTGGAGGCAGCCAGGCACAAGGCAGGCACTAGGACCTGCGTGGAATCCTGGCAGGGCAGGTTTGGAGGCAGCAGGGCACAAGGCAGACACTAGGACCTGTGCGGAATCACAGCAGGTTTGGAGGCAGCCAGGCACAAGGCAGGCACTAGGACCTGTGCTTAATCCCGGCAGGGCTCGGAGGCAGCAGCAGCCGCGACACACCCAGACACTGCAGCCGACACACTAACGTGTCGTGACACACAGTTTGGAAAGCTCTGACTTAGAGCTTCTTTACTGCTCCTGTACGCTGTCATGCACTATAGGATTTGACATCTATAAATGCAGCCAGCCAACCAACAAATAAAGTGTTCTCAGGCTCTGGATGAGCCCTACCAACTTCCCTAGCAACTGATCTGCACTAATAGGATGGGCCATAGCTTGGTCTGGCTCTTCTTCTGTCTGCTATATGTTGGTTTGATTCCTGGCAATGCCTCCTGGTTATTGTCTCCAGATTCACGGTGGCCTCTGAGCTGTCCAAGCCTGCTGCTTCAGAGATGATCAGCCCCAGCTGACACCCTCCCGTAAATGTCTTTTGGAAAACCAGCAACCCCCAGTAAATTGGCATGAATGCTGCTCCTCTTCTGTCCTCTAACCCTGGCATGCTTAAATTAACAGGAACAATGACCAGCTAATCAACTGGGGAATTCCCCGCGCAGTCATTTTTCCTCGGGGAAGGCTACCCTCGTGGCAGAACATGTGTCTAGCATAGGAACAAACCCTTATTGTGACTTTAAGAAAGGGGGGAAATATGTATGGTCATGAGCCTGTTAGAAGAGCCGGCTGGAAACTGTCTCTTGATCTGCCACATCTCTCTCTGTGTGATTTTATTCTTTTTCTCCTTCCCTGATGAGAAGAGCCTTTGGCTCCCACTTCAGCAAACATATCTATTGTTCCGTTGCTAAAGGGGGAAATCTCAAGGACCTTTTCTTAATCAGCCTTGGGGTCTTACAGCCACACATTTATCTGTGGTAGCAGTGCAAATATGCAGAAACAAAATTCTAACAAGACTAATTAAAATCATTTGACAGTTAATTTGTGCTATTTCTTTAAATTGATGTTTAATTAATTTTAGTAAAACCAAAGGAAATTAGTGACGTTGTACCTATTATCCAGAACAATAGAGGGAAGGGAACACATTGGCCTAGAGCTGGGAAATCACGTAATATCCTCTCCTTGGAATAAAAATAAAGGTTCCACTATCAGTCCTAATTTCACCTCCTAAATGGACCAGAACCAATATCAAATAACTATTACACTCCATTTCAAAGTGTATTATGCTGGTTGCCTTATAGTCTTGATTATGGGCTCTGCTTGGCTCTGTTTTGCCAGCTATGTTGGGCTAACATGTTAAATAATTAAATGTTAGTAACGAACATGAATCTGAGTAAACTCCGGGAGACAGTGGAGGACAGGAAGGCCTGGCGTGCTATGGTCCATGGGGTCACGAAGAGTCGGACACGACTAAACGACTGAACAACAACAACAAAAAACAAATGGCTTTCGGTTTCCAGGATTTTTTGGAGGGGTGATAAATTGGAATTAAGTAGTTTCAGCTTCTTTGATTAGTTCTGAGTCTTTTGCAGCATCTTCATTTTTCCAGCCTGCCTATTTGCTTCCATGTTCTCTGACCCTTAATCAAACAGACCAGGCGTTCTTTTGAAATATTTGCTACAGCTCTCTGGCTGTAGTCTTTGTCATTTGTAGACATTCAGAGGTACTGGATGCCTGTTAAGAAAAGAGGACATAGGATTGTAGCTTGTTACTCCTTTTCGGCTGCTTCTGCGGGGACAAATGTAATTGCCGGCTGTCTGCCTTTAGTCCCAGGACCTTGCGAGCCCGAGGATCTCATTGATGGTATCATCTTCGCAGCCAATTACTTGGGTTCTACCCAGTTGCTCTCGGAGCGCAACCCTTCCAAAAACATTCGGATGATGCAAGCCCAAGAAGCGGTGAGCCGTGTTAAGGTAGGACTCTTTGCAATCAGTGGGAAGGGCCAACGATCTTTGGTGATCATTGAACTTCCAAGACTTAGGAACACTTCACTCCTCTTGGACGACTGCTGCAGAAAATCAGTATGCACAGGGGCTTTCCAAGTGCCTTGAAGTCAGCATCATGACTAGGTTCAGTGATCCAGGTCTGTAATGCAGCTCTTTTTATATTCATATCATATACATAGCATGTGCACCTGCACACACACAGAGAGAGAGTAAAGAATTGATTTTCCCAGTGTAACACTTCTACTTTGTGCAGTAAGTGTGTACACCTGCATGCAGAACTTTAGATCAACCTTTTCAACCTTGCCTGTCTGAAGGGCATCAGGCTGGGGAAGACAGCTATAGACTTTCCTACCAGCCTGTGTAAGGAACATAACACTGCCCTCATATTTCCTAAGTCTAACTGGATACATTGATCCAAATTATGTGGGGGAACTCACAATGTTTATCAAACTTCCCTGCCTGTAGCCAACCAGTCTCACATTGATGGTCATGGAAGCATGACCTGATGCTCTGTATAAGATGTCCATTAAAAATGTATCGAGTACCATCTCGATCCTCTTCCCCTCTTGGGACTGTCTAACAAACTTCTGTTGTGGGGCTGTGACATTCTCCTTCTCCCTGTCCTCGATGTAATTGACTCTCAGGGATGGGATTGGAGAAACGCCAGACATCCTAGCAACAGGAAATAAAATAAATTCTACTAGGTTTTCTGGACCGATGGGGAAGACACCGAACATGGTTGCTGTTCTTGGTGGCACTCACATCTTTATTGGTTGGATTGCACTTGGCCATTTTCTGCCACAGGACCCTTGAATTCTACCACTGAGCATCACTGGAGTTGGACGGCCAATAAATTTCTAATAATAATAATAATAATAATAATAATAATAATAATAGTAGTAATAGTAATAGTAATAGTAATAGTAATAGTAATAATTGTTATTAAAGAACATCTGCCTATCCCAGGTCCTTGGGAAGGACTCGATAGGTGGACAAAAATGCCAAATCCAGTCTAAACATCTGGCTGACTGTGTGACCAACCATAATAATAGAATATTCCCCAAAAGATGGTCTCTGTAAATATCTCCGAGGCTTTCTGGGCTTGGTCTAGTCTCACTGGTGATTGCCGTATTTAATGTCATAGAAAGCCTGCAATTCTGGTTTATCAAGACAAAGCAAAGATCTTCTAGGGAAATAAAAAGATCAGCTGAAGTTTGCGAAGGGGACAAAAGAGAAATGAGTTTTGCCTCCCTCCAAAATGCTCACTTCATTCCTGATGCTTCCTTTCACCGGGGATACCCTTCTATCTAATTCTCACTTAACATTTTTGGGAGCCCCGAAAGGAGGGATTTCCAAAAGGTTTTGCTAACTTCCTAAGATGGCTCTTTTCCTCCCCCTCTTTTTATGCATTTGTCTGTTTCCCTTTGATTTATATATTGATTTATTTATTTTTAATGCTTCTCGTTCTCCCCAAGAGGATGCAAAAGGCAGCTAAAATCAAGAAAAAAGCGGTGTGTAGACTGTTTTTCTTGAATTCTAATGTCTGTTTTACATTTTGGATTGCTTTTGGCTTTCTTTCCTCCCCTGTTTAATTGTCCTTGTGCTTCTCCATGTGGAACTCCATGAAGCTGTAACATTAATCTTTGTGCCTATGTTTGTATGGACGTTATTAAAATATATATATCTGGTTGGAGTGACAGAGACCTGTTGGTTTAATTGGAGAACCTTCCGTTTCTCTCCAAGTCTTCCCTCCATGCTACTGCTGCATTTTTTTTCCCTTTTAATTTTTTCTATGATTTGATAAACATTAATATTTTTCTTTTGCAAAAGTTTACTCCCATGATTCCCTCAACAGGAGAAATGGCTCAGAGGAGCATTCATTATTTATTTTCAGGATAGCTAAACAATGTTGGAGAGGGGCGTTTTGGCTCAGCGGGTAAGACGCCAGGCTTGTTGATCGGAAGATCGCAAGTTCGGAGGTTCGAATCCCTAGCCCTGCGTGACGGAGTGAGCTCCCGCACTAGCTCCAGCTCTTGCCAACCTAGCAATTCGAAAGCATGCAAATGCAAGTAGATGAATAGGTACCACTTCGGTGGGATGGTAACAGCGTTCCGTGTGCGTCATACCGGCCACATGACCGTGGAAGTGTCTTCAGACAACGCTGGCTCTTCGGCTAACAAATGGAGAGGAGCACCGGCCCCTAGAGTCAGACACGACTGCACAACTGTGCGGGGGGAACCTTTACCTTTTTAAACAATTCTGTATATTCAGTATTCTTTTTCTGTATATTCAGAATTCTGTATATTCAGTCTTTTCTTTTCTTAAAATCTACATGTCTTGGTACTGAAGATTAGGTGGATGGAAGCTTGGGAGAAAGGGGACCAAGGATGGATTTTTGAGTGAAGTGGCCGGGACTTCACCACTACTGAAAACAAAATGCTGGAGTCCAGATGGAGCTTGACCCTCAATCCTAAACTCCCATTTTATACATCATAGGTCAGCTTTGGGTTCTTAATAAAGAGGGGGGGAAATCAGAGTAGATCCAACAAGCCCCAAATCTGCCCGTTGGTGGCCTAAAGAAGGAACACCAACCAAAGTTTATGTGACTCTTAAAGGTTCTTTCTATGTTTGGTTATTGCCATACACTTTTGCAGATTAGAGTCCCCTTCATATAACCCAGAAGTCACCTCTTGATCTGTAAAAAGAATTGTTGCTTCAGCCGCATCAGATTAATATAATAATTCCTGCTGGAGATCATTCCTGAAGAACCCAAACCTCAGAATTAGAACCTCGTTTCCCATCGTTGGTAAAGGCAAGACCCAAAACCTTTGACGATCCACCAGGCAAACGCAGTCCAGAGAAAGCGGATCTTTACAGCTAAAGCTTTGCATGTTGTTTTGAACATTACCATTTCAAGAAGCTTCTCCGAGGGAATGTGCTATATACTCTCTCCCTCTCTTCTCTAGACTTCTGAGGGAGATGCGCATGCTTTGACAGAAGTGGATCTGTTTATCTCCACACAGAGAATTAAAGTTCTCAATGCAGACACACAGGTAAGCACATAGCCCCATCATTCTGGCATGAATTACAGGACCACGAAATAATTTTGTTGGCCCACAGTCTAACGTCCCCAGGTTTCTACAAGGGACCCGTTCGGATGTCTAGAAGAGCTTCCTTCTGCCATCCTGCTGGTTGGACAGGAAAAGTGGAGGCAAGAGAAGATAGAGGGGACCATCCCCGTGCCCGCTATTAGCTGTGGCTTTGCCAAAAGGCAGACTGGCTTTGAGACGGTTGCCCTCTCTGAGGCACACAGGCTTGGACCTTCAGCTGCAGAATTCCCCACCCAGCATGGTCTTCTCTTGAGAATTCTGAGAGTTGAAATCAGGTGGGGAAAGGATGGGAAAGGTGATGATCTTTGTCCTAAGGAATATAGCCTTTGACGAAGAGAAGGTTCCCTGCCTTTTATTTTGGAAAGGTTCTTGAACTTGCATTCCCAAGTACCATAACCATGAGGCGGATGCCTCTACCACTGACATTTTTAGCTCTCTTCCACGTATTTTACATTTCTTTCTCAATCACAATCCCACAAGCCAGAACGACACCTTTTAAATCTCCCTTTTTATCTCTTTGAACATGAACGTATACAGGTCGTCCTAGTTTAGCAACCACAATTGGGACCGGCCACTCGGTCATTAGGCGAAGTGGTCGCTAAGAGAAACCGCGACTGTGCTTATGATCTGATTTCAGCTTTCTTTCGCTTTACAGACCTGCAAAGGTTGTAAATGCGAGGATTGGTCGCAAAGGGACGTTTTCATTACCGTCGTAACTGTGGTCGCTAAACGAGGCGGTCGCTAAACAAGGACTACCTGTACAACCAGGCCTGCTAAAGTGACTCTCTGTGCACGCTTCTCACTCTACTTTCTGGCTGTAGATTTTTCCAGCCAGGCAGCTGCTCCAGTCATATGGAAAGGTCTCCCTGTGGCTGCCACTGGTTTTATTCTTGGTATTTAATAAAATGACAAACAGTAATGGGGCAAGCTAGCTGATGTAGCAAATGAATTTCATAGTTGCATTTCACTGCTGCATGTAAATAATGAAAGCCGCTGTGAGGGAAGAAATGCCAACGTACGAGCAGCCGTAGCCAAAAGCAAGACTCAAGAAGCTAGGACGGTTCTGAACAAATTAATTTGCTTCCTGTCATGGCAAATCAGGGATTGCTCTCTGCAGACCTCTGTTGACTTTGCTGCTTACAGCACTCTTCCGGGAAGAGTTGAAGAACAAAAGTCAAACAACGCAAGAACATAAATTCAGTCTGTCATTGATCGTGGCCAGTTTCAGTACGTACTCACCAAAAGGTGCTGTCTGAATGTCCTTCTTTTTATCCAGTTGGAGTGACTGGCAATTCTCCTAGGGTGCCACCTGAAATACCAGTAAAGAGTTGAATCCCAAGGGGCATTACAGTCAAAGTCAGAACAGGTAGTCCTCGACTTTATGGCCATTCGTTTAGCGACCGTCTGAAGTTACGATGGTGCTGGGGAAAGTGATTTACGGCCGGTCCTCGCACCTACAACCGCTGCGGCTTCCCCGCGGTCACGTGATCAAAATTCGGGCACTTGGCAACCGGCATGTATTTACGACAGTTGCAGCGTCCCGGGGTTGTGTGATCGCCATTTGCGACTTTCCCAGCTGGCTTCCGACAAGGAAAATCAATGGGGGAAGCCGGATTCGCTTAACGACCGCGGCAAAAAAGGTCGTAAAATCGGGCGTGACTCACTTAACTACTGCCTCACTTAGCGACGGGAGTTCCAGTCCCGATTGTGGTCGTAAGTCGAGGACTACCTACTTGGTTGGCAAACTCATTTTGCATTGGCAGTAGGAAAGGAAAAATGGCAGTCAGCCAGGCCTACCCATGATATGAAATGTGGGGCCTGAACCCGGTTTGCTCATATTAGAGTTATCTCTAGGTGGGGGTGCTTAACATGTTCAGCTGAGCAGGGCAGGGCAGGGAGGTCTAGCCTGTGAAAGCAGAGTGAGACTAAATCCAGAGATGGATGGACTGTATGTGATGCAATGTCTGGCTTGCGCAACAGTTTCCTAGCAGCAGTGGCATGGGACACGACTGTAGGCTAAACATATTTAATCACGCCTTTGTCTAAAACTTGATTGGTGATTTTTTTTCCTCCCCCAACCCTGGCCTTTCCCTTGGCAGCCTCCTATATGGGTGATCAGGGTGGGCATGCAAGGAGATATTTCAGCAGATGAGTGTTTAATCTGCTGTCCTCATCTCTTGGTGAATTACACTGCTTTGTGGTCTGTGGCCCAGAGAGGTCATTTGTTCATTTCTGTGCCCAAGTAATGTCTTACGAAGTCTAGATGTAGTGGGCAGAGGGAATGGCCCTTTGGGACAGGGGGAAGAAGCGCAGTTAGACTTTCAAGATCGATGTCAGCCCTTCAAGGTAGACCAGGCTAGGAACGCAGTCATGCCATGAGTAAACTTTGCATTATGTGAGGCGTTTCTACGTGTGCTGGACCACACGTGCTGGGTCACAGGCAACCTTCATGCCAACTTATGCAGTCTAGTCCCTCTTGTCTCGAATTATCTAGAATGTATTGTCCTTGTAGGCTGGGCTAGTCCCTCTCTCTGTCTGGATGAGGGCGTAGGGTTCTCCACAACCCCATCACTCTGGTGAATTTCCATTTGGTTTAGAGCAAGCTCAGAAGTCAGGATCGTTGCTCGTTGCTGATTAGCCATTGCTACTTGGCCATATTTTTCCTCCTGTAACATTTTTTTAGAAATCTGCCTTAGCAGGAGACAAGTGCAGCCGTTCTCAAGTGGCAGGGGACCTGCTGTTTGCTCTGCTTGGTCCCTTGTTCTAGGAAACCATGATGGACCATGCGCTGCGCACCATCTCTTATATTGCTGACATCGGCAACATTGTGGTTCTGATGGCCCGGCGCCGAATGCCTCGATCAGCATCCCAGGATTGCATTGAGACAACCCCTGGAGTGCAGGAAGGAAAGAAACAGTACAAAATGATATGCCACGTCTTCGAATCCGAGGATGTGAGTAAACAGCATTTGGAGTCATTCGTAGTTTTGCAACAGTTCCTGACTGAAGTTTTTGCTTAGTTAAATTTTCTGAAGGAAGGAAAGCTTTCTTTCGTGGGGCTTCCATTCTCATAAGCCTAACTTCCTGTTTTCTTTTAAAATTGCCCCCGCTTCTTCCTCCTACACAGGTAGTCCTCACTTAACAACTATTCATTTAGTGATGGTTCGGACTTACAATGGTGCTGAAAAAACTGACAACCGGTCCTCACACTTATGACCGTCGCAGCATCCCCACAGTCACATGATCATGATTTGGGCGGTTGGCAACCGGTTCGCATTTATGACCGTCACAGTGTCCTATGGTCATGTGATCGCCATTTTTGACCTATCCGGCCAGCTTCTGGCAAGCAAAATCAATGGGGAACCATGTGATTCACTTAACGACCATGTGGTTTGCTTAATGCCTATGGTGATTCGCTTAATGACCACTGCAAAAAAGGTCGTAAAATCGGGCCAGATTTGCTTAATGACCGCTTCACTTAGCAACCAAAATTCCGGTCCCAATTGTGGTCGTTAAGCAAGGACTACCTGTATACAATTATTCTTGCCTTCAAGTGTTTGAACACAGAATAATTTAGTTTGCTCTAGTTTAATAATGAAAAATTTAATGAATAATTTAATAATTTTGTCAGTTGTAACTTAAACTAACAGATGTGTGTAATGGCTGGTCCTAGTGTATGTTTGCCCAGATAGGGTGCTATTATTTACCAAAGTGTGTAATCTGCAACTCCGCTATGGCGTTTCCCTCAAAATATCCACCTCACTCTTTAGTGTTGACTTGACGCTCAGTGGTTCCCCAGGGGAGACGTTACACTTCCTCCCTGATCTTTTGAACTGAAGATGCCAGGGGTGGTCTTTGCATAAAAAAGGTGTTCACCCAACTGAGCGGTTCTCTTACTTACACCTACATGCACATCACTTTTTGCTGCAGGTCCTCAGCCAAACACTTTATGAAAAACGGTTTCAGAATAGCTACAAGTATGAAAAATAATGTACGATTGCAGAATAGCCATCAGAATGAAAGGAAATGTTATTTGGTTGCAGAATAGTGACCAGAACGAAGACTAATGTTATACGGTGAAGTCTGGGTCATGCCCCCCAACCACCACAACACAGAGACTTTCACTGTCTCTGCTGTAGTGACATCTAGTGGCCCAGAAATACCTATTTTTTCCTATCTTTAATGACCAGGCAGGAATTCTACAAACATACCCCTTGTGAACAATTAGGACCCCACTTTCTTTGAAAGAAGCCCATGCCTCCAGGATTTTGCCAAGGCAGAGCTGATCTCAGCTGTTGAAAACTCTGAATTATCCTTCTCTCCTACTTCTGTGAGGGACAAAACATTCAAGTGATTCACCTGGAGCAGTGTTTTTCAACCTTGGCAACTTTAAGACGTGTGGACTTCTGGGGAATTCTGAAAGTTGAAGTCCACAGGTCTTAAAATTGCCAAGGTTGAAAAGCATTGACCTGGAGCCTGGAGCTTTAAAAATCTGAAGGGAAGAATTAAAGGAAAGAATCAAGGGAAAGCATTAAGGGAAGTCAAGGGAAAGAATTAAGAGCATCAGAAGGAGCTCCAAAGGATCAAATCAAAGGTTCTCTAGATGTTTTAGACTCCAACTCCCCATAAACTCCAGCACTCCAGATATATTGACCTGCTATTTTTTCAATATTCTGGACTCCAATTCTCATAAATTCTAGCCAGGATAGAAGTCTTCTAGATGTTGGACCGATGTTCTCCACGGGGATGGGATTCTAAGTTCCATAATTCCCACCCTGGACGGCACACGACTTGGCAGTTATGGGAACGGAAACCCAACACACCCCAGAGGATAGCAAATTAGAGTAGAAGTCTGGAGCAAGAGATCACATAACATTAATACAATGTTATTGTATAATGGTATATTGTATTTTATTGTATAATCAATTAGGTTATTACAAGTGCCATCAGAGCTAATAGCCTCTGATAACCTGATACTTCAAGAGTTAGTCTAATGGCCTTAGAAATGCATCTGATCTTACAGCTGCCACCACATCTAAAGACAGCACATTTCCAAACCCAATTATGCATTAAAGTGGTTCCTCCTTTGCTTGTCCTGTGTCTCCTGGACCCCTGAGCCACTGAAGAGTATTTGTTGAAGGACAGCCTTCAAAATCTTCAATATAGAGAGAGGAAAGTCTACTGCTGTAGAGCTGGGCGGTGATAAATCTGAATAATAACCGCCCAGAGTCTACCACGGTAGAGATGGGCGGGGATAAATCCAAATAATAAATAAATAAAAATAAAATAAAATAAATAAATAAATAAATAAATAAATAAATAAATAAATTCATCTTCTCCAAAGTAGCTTTGGTGGTGAAGGACCAAAAACTAAAGACTATCTCTAGGGAGGTGACTGGGAGGTGATCTCTAGGGAGGTGACTAAAGCTCATTAAGTTGAGTTTGTTTCTCTTCCCCCACTTCCCTTTGCAACCCTGAATAATTGTGACAAGCCCTCAGCAATTACAACCCAGTCTTGCAGTGTTTGCTTATTTCAGTGGTTTTTCCTACAAGTCTTCATCCAGGGGTTCCAGTTCTGCAGCAGAGTAAAAACATGATGTTCTCGGGGTCTGTGTGTGTGTGTGGCGACCAGCAGTTCCCATGGGTCAGTCCCTCCAATGGCCAGCGCGGATGCTGTGGTTCCCCAAAGATGCCGATCTATTCCCTTCTTCTCCTTCCCTCGCAGGCCCAGCTGATAGCCCAGTCCATTGGACAAGCTTTCAGCGTGGCCTATCAGGAATTTCTCCGGGCCAATGGCATCAACCCGGAAGATCTCAGCCAGAAAGAGTACAGCGACATCATCAACACCCAGGAAATGTATAATGATGATTTGATTCATTTCTCCAACTCGGAAAACTGCAAAGAGGTGATTCCTTTTTTCTGATGGGGTTATTTAACAGGGTGGGGGAAGTCATCCTTTGAAGCCCCTTTCCCTTTCCTTACGCACAAGGTCGCTGCGGAGAACTCAAGTGGAGTTTGCAAATGTGGTTTTAAGCCTCCACGACAGAAGGGTGACGTTAAGCCCACTGAGATGTTGAGCAGGGCTACCATATCCGAGCGGCATAAATCCAGGTTATCCACTAGAAAGAAACAACACATTTTCTGTCTCTCTATCCTGGCGCCTAGTGACCACCCAGACATCTGCAGTTCAGGTGTGACAGCTCTATATCCAGGGTTGTCTTGCTTTGGTTGATGAAGCTGGTCATTTTTCTGTACGTGAGATATGGTCCTTGATGGTTCCTCTCCAGTCGTATTTCCTGATTTTTGCTGCTTCTATTGAACGGGAGGGCAAACTTCCCATTGGCCTGTTGCTTTGGATTTTCCTTTATTTTTTTAGCATGCTTCTCAAAATCAAGAGCAAACAGGCCATGAAAAAAAGAAAGAAAAGGAGCTGTCATCTGGGCTTGCTTAATGGAATTTCTACTCAATCCTCACCCATGTGCTCTGGAATAAGATGAAGCCGAGCTGGTATGGGTGATGAGCAGATTCGTTTTCTGCTGTCGCTTTTGGAAAGTGGAGGGGTGGGGGAGCACGTTTACCTGTTTTAAGGAGGCTGTTGGGGACCCAGGATGTTTAATACTTTGAAAAGCCATTTTAAAGGAGAAAATTCTACCTCTGAAATTAACTTCATAAACTGAACCACGAGCCAATGGTTTCTATATCCCTGACAGCTTGGGCTGTATATAAACAGTATGCTTGGAGGTGAGAAGCAGCCAAAGTGATTGGAAGGGAAGCCAAAATCTACAAGCCAGGTGGAAATTGGATCGTAAATCAATACTGGGGGAAGTGTAAATAAATTGTAATCTGCTCAGTTTCAGGGAGAGCGAGAAAGCACGCATGCTCACCGATGCATTTTGGACTGTTGTTGGCGGGTTGCGTGCATTATCGGAGAAGGTCAATAATAAACAACTCCTTTCTTTGAAGGAGTCGTGGTTCAAATGGAGGAGGAGAATTAATTGGGGGAGGAAATGTTTGCCAAGCAGGGGAAGTATGGAAGTCACCTTCCTTAATGCAACATTTTCTGGAAAGAGCCCTCCTTCCTATGCCAGCCATTTAGAATCACCCAACCACCATGTCTTCTCCTCTTGCCAGGCCTTGAAAATAGCAATGCTTGAACCTGGGTCGAACCTGGACTTCTTCATGCAGGGGAGGTGGTGTGCAACACGCTGCAGCAGCTCTCTGGAGATTACGTGCCACAAGCAGAGAGCAGGCGCTTTTGTGCAAAATGCATGCAGAAGGAACCATTTTTAGGGTCTCCGGTTTCTCCAGACCGCCCACAGGCACTCATTCTCTTTGCTCTTTGGTCTTACAGCTGCAAATTGCCAAACACAAGGGGGAGATTCTTGGTGTGGTGGTTGTGGAGTCTGGCTGGGGTTCCATCTTGCCCACCGTGATCCTGGCTAACATGATGAATGGAGGCCCAGCAGCCCGTTCAGGAAAGCTCAGCATCGGAGACCAGATTATGTCCATTAATGGGACCAGCTTAGTGGGTCTTCCTTTAGCCACATGCCAAGGAATCATTAAGGTACCCATCCGTCTTTAGTTGTGTCAGCTTGTCAGCTGGGAGCGTGGAATAATGCTAGTTGGCTTTCAATAGGAATTCCTTCCACTGCAACATTTACATATGGGCTGTGTTCCTACACCCGACTTGACCCGTTCACCAGATTTGCATTGTACATGCGGCCACAAACTAAGTGCCTAGTCGGAGTTCTCACAACATGTTGAGAAAGCCTAACCATAATTTAAATTAGTCCCGACCAGCACGTTGGGCAAATGCAATTCTTTAGCTGAGTGGGTTAAGCGTGTTGTGTGAGTGCAGCTTATAAGGGCTGTTTGTCTTTGTAGCTGGAAGTACAAGACGAGCGGCATCGGTTGGACAGAAATGGAAAGAATATCTGGGGGAGGGGACAGAACCCCCAAATCAGGCCAAGGGAAGGGAGCAAATTCAGCTACCGCCAGGGAGTGGTGCATGGGTGGGGAGACGGGAGAAAATTGGGGGGGGTGGGGGTGGAAAGGAATGGAGTGGAGTGGGCAGACTCCTGGGCCAGGTGTGCTCCTTCTCACAGGGTTTATTCAGTTAGCTTCTTGTTGGTGCATGGAGAAGGTTTCACTGGTTTTTCCAGTTTCTTCAGCCAGCTGTTGCATTCAGAGCCTTGAATGGAGATCATTAAAACACTGTTCCAGCCGATGGCAGCTGCATTCAATCTCCAGGAGCACCTAAAATTAGTGTGCTAAGCTGAAATGTTCCAGTGATAATGAAAAGAGGTGTGCAATACAGTAGAGCAGTGTTTGTCAACCTTGGGAACTTTAAGATGTGTGGACTTCAACTCCCAGAATCCCCCAGCCAGCCCTGCTGGCTGGGGGATTCTGGGAGTTGAAGTCCACACATCTTAAAGTTCCCAAGGTTGACAAACGCTGCAGCAGAGTGAGGGGAACAAATGCACTCATGCACACGGCTAGGTAGGAGCACACATGTGGCCACTAACCCATTGACACTGGAAAGTGCATGATCTGGGCACCCACGCTGTGCATATTGCGATATTCTGCAAATGACGTAAGTTACATCCTTTGCCTCATTCGCGTGGTGATGTCATGATACCCCTGACGTTCTTGTGGCCAGCACCAGATGCCTCTCGCGCGTAACTTGCTTTGCTTAATGAGAAATTGCTAACGTTGAGCATACTCTGCAGGGTCTTAAGAATCAGATGCAAGTGAAACTGAACATTGTCAGCTGCCCTCCGGTCACTACTGTCCTAATCAAGCGCCCCGATTTGAAATACCAGCTGGGTTTCAGCGTACAGAACGGAATTGTGAGTCTTTTCCTTCTTTCAAGCCTGGGGATGAAAATGGGCCTGAGACAGTGATTTTTTCCTCAACAGAAAAGGGCAACAAAGCAGAATTGGGTGTGTTGTCTTGCCCCGTTGACAGATTCTGGAGAAGTAGCCGTGTTAGGCTGTCGCAGAAGCTAGAAGGTGTCCTTGCAAACATTCTTGCCTTTACTTGACTTGGAATGAGCACCAAGAAGATATACAGAGCTGGTGTGTTCCCCACTTTCTTCCCAGTGGGTAGAATAAGTCAAAGAGGAGTTGGGTTTGGGTGATGTTTTGGACCTTGATCCTAAATAGGCTAGAGATTTGGAAACCAACATTTGGCTTACAATCCTGACTTGATCAGGAACAACAGGTGCAGATTCCAAGTTTGGTCATCATGTTTGTTTTACTCACACACCTGAAAGGAAGAATAAATCAGGTGGGGGCCTCAGTAACACACCGAGAAGGCCCAGCAGTGCCCATGACAAACCATCATGACCCCAAAGCGATGCCATCATGCAATTGCCACGATTATGTACTTGCGTCCTGATGTCTTCTATTGAGATTATGTAAGTTGCGGCATTTGCATGAGGTCGTCACACACATTTCTTCATTTCCCCCCCTCCCCATGTAGGTACCCTTGGGAGGGTCCTTGGGCTCTTGATCAAATCTAGAGGATCTGTTCTTGGGTCCTTAAAAGGAACTGTCATCGGGCACCATATAATGAGAGCAATAATTAGGGGAAACTGAGGAAAGAGAAAAACCCTACTTGGGATTGCTGTATATTGGGGTGGGGAGGCCCATATTCAGTTCTTCAGGACAGGATGGTGGGGTTCCTGAGCACCGTTTAAAAGGAGATGCTTCCAGTCCAGATGTTTGTGACATTAAAGAGGCAAGTTCAAGAAGTCTTCTGCAGCTTTGCCCATCCGTAGTGTTACCCGATGGCTTTGGAATTGTTCTCTAATCTGGTAGGCCTATTTTTAATTGTAGCTTAGTACCATCTAGTGGCTATAAAATATATTCATGATTAGGGGAAATATGCATCATCTTTTGCGGTGGGGCACGGAACGCTAAGCCATGACTCCCTGT
This sequence comes from Charina bottae, assembly GCA_023362775.1. Classification (NCBI taxonomy): domain Eukaryota; kingdom Metazoa; phylum Chordata; class Lepidosauria; order Squamata; family Charinaidae; genus Charina; species Charina bottae. The sequence continues at coordinate 22,264,828 of JALMGJ010000010.1, read as the reverse complement.
TCATGACTGTTGCCTCTGCAACAACCTCCAACTTGATGCCTTGCAAGATGGTGGACTTCCACCAGACCCAATGCGCTGAGAAATGCCCCAGTGGGTTTGTAAAGACTAAACTACTTGACTTTTCAATAGGGAATTGGGTCTGGAAAGAAGCAAAACCATCTTGGCTTCTTGCAGAATTACAATAACAAGGGAAGCCAGACCGTTAGAAGACCCAAATTCCCTAGGATCCTGCTTCAAATGCAGCAGCCTGTTGGCTGTACTGGAGTAACTTCCTAACAGGCGCTTTTAAAATGTGCTTCCCAGAGACAGCAGGTACCCCAGAAAAAGAGTTAAAGCCTATTTGTATGCGCTTTGTGTGTGCAGAGGGACCTATTCCCATAGCAACCATTTCTGCTCCCTTCTACAGCTGGCACTCGCAGGAAGCAGAGTCATGGTGTTTCCATTGGGGGAAGGCGCCCACTTAAAAGCGTGAGAAGTATGGGGCTTCGGAAGCCCCCTCGCTGCATCTCCGACTGTCCCTTTCCTTTACTGCGCAAACCAGGTTAAGGCTGATCTGGGCTTCAGTTAAATTAGGGTACAGGAACAAGTGGGCTGGGACCTGGGAGGGGGTTCCCTGAGCAATCTGCCTGCATTCAGAAGCTTTAGACCAGAGCTTTCCAAACTGTGTGTAGTGTGTCGGCTGCAGTGTCTGGGTGTGTCGTGGCTGCTGCTGCCTCCGAGCCCCGCCAGGATTCTGTGCTGGTCTTAGTGCCTGCCTTGTGCCCGGCTGCCTCCAAACCTGCTGTGATTCCACGCAGGTCCTAGTGCCTGCCTTGTGCCCTGCTGTAAGAGTGTGTTGCAAAATGATGCCCTGCTGTAAGAGTGTGTTGCAAAATGATGCATGTCTAAAAAGTGTGTCACCAACATGAAAAGTTTGGAAAGCTCTGCTTTAGACTGTGCTAAGGGGGCATAACCAGAGTTTCTTTATTATTATTTTTTTCCAGTTAACTGGGAAACTAAGGGGTGAGTGATGAAGGGCAGAGAGCGATGAAACCCATCCAAGATAATCTGGGGACACTTGTGGTCAGGTGTAGCGTATTTTTATTCTGTTGAGGTATTCTGATGATCTCTTGGGGATAATTGGTTGGATGGGGCCAGAGACAAAACATGGGGTTTTCAGATCTCTTTTTCTCCCCCACAAGCAGCAACCTAACTCAAGGGTCCATCTTGCTTGCATGCAGAGCTCTCATCAAATTAGGCCAACATTCCCAAGAACCACTAGGATCTTATTCCCCTTTAGATAAGAAGGGCATTGTAGCTGTTTACTCATTCAGTGGCTTCTGAAGTGATAATATCTATTCAACTTGCCTTCTCCTGGCCTCATTGTCAAGTATCTTTGATTTTTCCAAGCATCAGGGTCTTCTCTAATGGTTCTTGCCTTTGCATCGTAGGTCCAAAATATTTAAGCATTATTAGTACTGTCTGGTTTTACTTCAACAAGCACTGAACAATTTGTTCTTCTCCGCAATTTTCTCCATCAATTCAAGGCATCAATTTTTTTCTTCATTCAGCCTTTCTGGTGGTCCAGCGTTCACAGATAGATGCTACAAGCGGGAAAACCCTGGCCTTGACAATAGATCCTTTCTTGTCTATGTACTGTGTGCCCAAGTCTTTCTCTCAAATAGCATACACAACTTTATTTCATGGCTACAGTCACCATCCTTGTGAATTCTGAAATCTAGGAAGATAAACTCTGTTGCTATTTCAACAACTTCAACAACTAAATTAAATAAATAAAATAAACTTCTCTCCCTATTGATATTTTATTTATTTATTATTTATTATTTCAATTTATTCCCCGCCCATCTCCCTTGCAAGGGACTCTGGGCGGGTTACAACAATTGTAAATATTGGGTTGGCATTGCCGTTTGGCATCATCTTAGCTGTAAGGGGGCATGGTGGCTCAGCGGGTAAGACGCCAGGCTTGTCAATCGGAAGATCGCAAGTTCGGAGGTTCGAATCCCTAGCCCCGCGTGACAGAGTGAGCTCCCGCACTCGCCCCAGCTCTTGCCAACCTAGCAATTCGAAAGCATGCAAATGCAAGTAGATGAATAGGTACCACTTTGGTGGGTAGGTAACAGCGTTCTGCGTGCATCATGCCAGCCACATGACCACGGAAGCATCTTCGGACGCTGGCTCTTCAGCTAAGAAACGGAGATGAGCACCGGCCCCTAGAGTCAGACATGACTGCACAAATGTGCGGGGGGAACCCTTACCTTTTTTATCATCTTAGCTTCTTAATGTTGAGTAGCTCTTGCCCTCTCTTTTTCCACCTTCAGAAAGAAGGGGGAGAGAGATACTAGATGGCAAAAGACAGAATCCATCAACCCAAGGGAAATGTGTAATTTCTGTAGCATGATAGCCAATCTCCACAGAACAGTGTTTCTCAGCCTTGGCGACTTTAAGATGGGTGGACTTCAGCTCTCAGAATTTTGAGAGTTGAAGTCCACCCATCTTAAAGTCGCCAAGGCTGAGAAACACTGCCGTAGAAGAAGACCTTCCTATTATTTCTAACCAAGACTTTTGGCCAAACTTCCCCTTTTCCATTTAACTGAACGTGACTTCCTTTCTCTGTCCAGATCTGCAGCTTGATGCGAGGTGGGATTGCAGAGAGAGGAGGTGTCCGAGTAGGGCATCGTATAATCGAGATCAATGGCCAAAGTGTCGTTGCTACGGCTCATGAGAAGATTGTGCAAGCCTTGTCCAACTCTGTAGGAGAGGTGAGTCTTCCCACGCATGGGTTTTTTTTAGCAGTGATAAAAGGACATCAGAGTTTTCCGTTTCTTCTTATCAAAACAACCATTAGTCCTCTAAGTCGGTGTTTCTTAACCTCAGCAACTTTAAGATGTGTGGACTTCAACGCCCAGAATTCCCAGCCAGCATGCTTGTTGAAGTCCACACATGCCGGGAGCTGAAGTCCACACATCTTAACGTTGCCGAGGTTGAGAAACACTGCTCGAAGTAGATGCTAGCTGAATTCTGAATTCTGCAATTGGCTTTTGAAGTTTCTCTGATGCTCTCAAGCAGATTGTCAGTGTGAGAAGGAAGGGAAGATTAATATGAGAGAAACACAGCTTCAGAGATCCTTAAGGGTATTTCTAATAGTGGTAGAAAAGGATTTGCCTTTTCTTTTAAAAAATCTGGAATGTCAGTGGCAATGGTTGTCAGTCACCTTGGGCCTTTGAAGACCCAGAACCTTATTAATAAAAATGAGTTTACAGAGCAGGAAAGGTTAAAACTGGCCAGTAACACACACACACACACACACACACACACACACACACACACCCTGATACCGGTCTATTTCCTGCACTGAACCCTCATCTCATTTCCCCTATGTTTGTCCTATTTCTGGAATTCTTCTACACATGTTGTTAAAGTATATTTAGATCCTCTCGGAAGCCTCACCACATTTTATCCTTACAAAAACATAAGGTAACTTGAGGAGGGAGACACCCACCAAGATCTGGAGTTGACTGGAAACTTGAACCCGAATTCCCTGGTCCAGTCCAACAACTTAACCCCTAAGCTACAGAGGCCTCCATATTCTTCTCCAGGCCAGGTCTTTTTGTCCTCCTCCTCCTCCTCCTCCTCTCTCTAGGAGTTCTGGGGAGCTCCTTGTGATTTTCTTGATGACATCATAGGTCAGCCTTTCCCAGTTTGGCATTCTCTCTCTGACCGTAATAAAGATTTGATTTGGCATTCTCCATCACAGTAGGGACTGAAACTCCAGCTTTGACCATCTGGGGGGGGGGTTTCCAGGGTGGGCAAAGGTACCAGAGACGTCATAGAAAACTTTACAAGTCACCCCGCAATTAGGATGGCAGACGGGGTGAAGGAAGGTGCCATTAAGAAGTGGGTAAGGGTGCTGTTCTTCCCCTGCAGTGTGATACTTAGGAACCTTGGAAATGGTCTTCTACGGATGTTCATCAAGTTCAGCAGTGGCTCTCTCAGTGGGGAATAAGCTGTTGCCCCTGCATTTTGTGGCCTGCACACCCCTGGGTGGCCTGCCCTGTGCTCATGGGGATCAGGACTTCATAAGGGTGATAACTGTTATGCATTAGGGGCATCGTGGCTGGCCATGGCTTTAGGCCAGGGGTGGGGAACCTTTTTTCTGCCAAGGGCCATTTGGATATTTATAACCAGGGACCTGGGGGGGCGGGGTTTCTGGGATTTCCCCGGACCGGGGGCCGGAGTTTGTGGGCGGGAGCCAATCACAAGCACTGGGGGGAGGGGTTTGCGGGCGGGAGCCAATCACGTGGAAGGGGCAGGGTTTGCGGGTGGGAGCCCCGCGGGCCTTATATGGCCCATGGGCCTGACGTTGCCCACCCCTGCTTTAGACAGACATCTTTTCCAGCTCTGTCCTAGTTGCTGATGGGCTCTGACTCTCATGATTAGCTTGGCCACGTTCAAGGTCCACGCCGAACACGAAGGTGGCTGTAGGCAGCCCAACTGAAGCCCCCAATCGCTCCCCATCGTCGCTAATTCTCTCCCAAACCGTCCCACAGATTCACATGAAGACTATGCCCGCCGCTATGTTCAGGCTGTTGACCGGTCAAGAAACTCCACTCTACATCTAACGGGAAGCTCCTCAAGCAAATCACATCCTGCTGCCTAAGCTTAAACTTCCAGAGAAATGTTGTATTTTGTAGGAAACGGGCATGGTCTGAACCCAAAACTGGATTTTCTGGACACTCAATGGATCCAGATTCTTTGCCTTTTGTTTGTTTGGTTTTTTTTTCTTAGCTTACCTCTCCTTCCTTTTAAAATCTTGCCAAAAGAGGAAGCTCTTGTTACGGCAAACGACCACTGACACCACCTTTCCAAGAGACAGGAGTATTCCACCATGCGATTGGCAAACTCCATCTTCATGACGCAAGATGAAATCCACCATGAAGTTGGTCAAGTCCCACGGCTGTCATGACCCTCTGTGTCGCAGAGACACCTGCACCGTCCTCATTCTGGGTGGACTGTGCTTGTAATACTTTACTCTAAGGTGACGCCAGCATGTCCGGAGTCCTCTGTCCATCTGCCACGTTCAGCCACGAGGCTACCGAAACAGGCCTTTCCAATTGGGGTTGCCTCCACCGGACTGCACATTTCAAAAAAACCGAGTGGGCATGGACAGGTTATTGCAACGACTGCGAATGGGTGTAGTTTTAAAGGGGGTGCTGGAGGGAGGTGGGGGGGGGAGAGTGTTCATTGCTATCAAAAGAAAAAAAAAACCTGCTGTTGTCATTGGTATCCTTATTGACAAGTGTAATGTGACTTTTGATGAGACGTGGTTTGTATGTGAACTAGGAAGAACGAGGGGTTTCAGAGTGGATGTGAGTGATATGGAAGAACTTTTTTGGAATTAAAAACACCACCGCTGGAAAAAGCGAAAGAACTTTTGCGATGCAAATGCGGAATATTTATTTAGATGAGGTACACTTATGTTTTGGAGACTGAACATTTTTAACGATGAAAATACTGTTCCTAGAGTTTTGCAAGTAGCCTTTGCCACCGGGGAAGTGGGTCCTGTTTTATTGCCCCACCGCCTTCCATATCACCCTTTAGTTGAACTTAAGTTCACTCTCGGAAAGCCATGCTTAAATACGACTTTTTTATATAAAAATGTTTAATATTGTTCTGTTTGTCTTTTATTCTCCTGAGCCAACATGTCTGAATGTAAACAGTGACTACGAATGCAAAGTCTTTGCCATCAGCAGTATTAGAGATTTGTGGCAATGATCAACCAAGGAATAGTATAATGTTGTGTTCATTACGAGATAAATGTCAACTGATGTAACTCTTTTGTCTTGATTATTTTCCTCCTTCCTCTCTCCTGTGGTCCACGGCCTTGAAGGAAAATGACACTGTGATAAAAGAAGCCTTACCATACAGTAACAAAAACCATGGGATTACTGGACTTCAAGGAATAACACCGCAGAGGTCTGTTGCATGAAAGTGACCCTAGGAGAGAATTAATCTATACTCACTAATAAATTTGGAGTAATAAAACAGTGCAGCTTCTATTGGTTGTTTTGCAGACCCCTGAGCCAAGGCTGACGGTGTCTAGCCTCAGTCTTCTTCAACGGAACCTGTGGGAAGATGGGCACACACAACTCCTTTGAGAAGGACAAGGTCTTGCGGCAGAGAAATTAGTTGGTTGGCCTTTCTTCTACCCATCAGAAATTGATCTTGTAAACTTCCGAGCAGCACCAGTGTGTGGTCAACCCAGTTGTTGTCAACTTCCTTGGTGTTCCACTGGAGGTCACTGTAGCTCCATGCTAAGAAGGTCAAAAGGCATTTTCCAAAGATGGTGGTTTGCTGGAAGTCTGGTGGACTATTCTTCTTTCCAAACCTTTGAAGCTCCTGCTGTAGATGGGGGAGAGGGAGGAGGGAAACCATGTGCGTTAGACTTCACCTTCTATAATTTCCAGCCAGCATAGCCAGACATTATGGGGCATTATAAGTTGTGTTTTCACTCACTTGCACTATATACCTACCTTGACAAGAAATATGGGGTGGGGTGAAATCAAAGGTAGAAATATTTATGGTCTTTTCAAACCAATGGAACAATTTACAGTGTGGAACAATGCTAGTGGAAGAATGGATGTGATGGCCTTTCCACTTGGAAGTTTGAAGGAAGCTTACGAGGATGATTTTTACAGACTTATCAAATAATTGGTATCTTAATTAATTTGCTGATTACTTTGTGTTCCCTGCTAGCTGCCTTGAATCTCTTTGTTTCATGTAGAAAAACAAGATAAATTCTAGGAAGCATAAACCATACAAATATTAATTAGCAATAGTTAAAACCAATGCAGATAGGGCATGTGGGTGCAAGAACATTATGAGCTAAATGTTTCACATGGCTAAAACCAAAATTCAGGAAACTTGGTTGTTGTAAAAAAAAAAAAAAACCTCCAAAGATGGTTGTGACAAAATGGTAGAAAACACCTTATTTCTCTCTAGTGAGTACAAGAAATGCAGAAGGGAACAGACAGCCACTGCACTATATCTTCCTAGGAAAGTCATCCAAGGCTGAAAACAGGTAAGAACAACTAGCAGTGATGACTGCCGAATTCTAAAAGAAGTTACACCAAAGAATCCTGTCTAGTGACAGCCCATAACTGACCTTGGCTGTTCTCAAAAAGCTAAGAAGACCACCAAACAATTCTGGGGGGTGTGGACAGACAAATTCTGGAAGAAAGCCAAAGGCAGCCTCTTCCATAATCTTGCTGAGAAAACTACACGAATGTGGCCTTCAAGAGACCAGGAGTCAAGCCCAACGCAAAGGGAGCGTTTACATGCAAAAGGATACATATTCCACCTATAAACTGATAAACATATGCAGTCGTGTGATGCAGTCTGAGTGAATCCTTTTTCCAAGAGAAAAAGCACACTTCAGAAACCATATTTTCCTGATTTACAGAAGGGAAACTCCTTATTTGTAATTTTTTAAAAAGCGTCTTGATATTATAGAGTAGTAAAAAGTGTCTTGATATTATAGAGTTCTTTCAAAATGTATCAGGGAGTGTTGGTCTCTAGTGGCCAATAAGATGACCCATAAATACAGAAGGTGACATCCCAAAAGGTCCGGGTGGTGAAGCTTACAGTGGAAAACCTTCAGTGGGTCACCTGCTCCCTAGAACACCATCCTGCCAAGCTGGAGACGGTTACAGTACATGGTTTTCCTCAAGAGAATGATGGTGAAATGTAGAGTGGCGCTGCAGAGAAAGGGCCCTAAATGAGCAGAGTAAGAGTCAATCTGCAGTTCCTTCTAGAAGCAACAAAGGAATTTGGTAGATGCATACCCTACATTTCCTTCAGAAGCTAAAGGTGACACACACAACACCCTTTTCTTCCAATTTTCTCAAGAACTACCCAATCAGGTCGGCTGGGTTGAGAGTGCAACTGGTTCAAAGTCCTCAGTGAGCTTCAATCACCAATGGTGTCAGCCTCCCTCCACTTTAGCTCCGCTCGCCTGTCATAGTTTCAAACCTACACGTGTCAAGGTTTCTTGAGTTTGGGATCCTGATAGTGAGACACTCACAAATGGTGAGCTTGAACTTGGGTTTCCTAAAGACCACCAAATGGAGGTTGTAAAAAAAAGGGGGGGATTAGATAAACCCCAAACAAAATACGATGCTAGTGGCTACGTTGGAATCAGGAATTGGAAACTGCATTCTCATTTTTTCGCATTGAAGATGTTGCCTAGCCTGGCAATGAAACGTCTGCAAGAAAACAACAAGGCTCAGAGAGCACGAAGGACTCCACACTGCATTCTCAGTTTTGCACTTCTCAGTTCTTCTCAACTCTGCAATGGTCCCCACCCTCTGGAACACTCTGCCCCCAGAGGTGAGACAGGCCCCGTAGCTCCTGGCCTTCTGCAAGAACCTGAAGACTTGGCTCTGCGGTCTCGCTTGGGGTGGGAAGGGGAGTAATTATTCTTGGGGGTGGCTGGCACCTTAGAGCTCTCCTCACAGAATTAGATCTTCTAGGCCACTTGGATTTTATATTTATATTTATATTTACTTTTATATTTATATTGGTAATCTAGTATTGATATTTTAGATGTACTTATGCTCACTGTTTTAATGTGTTTATTGTTGTAAACCGCCCAGAGTCCCTCTTTTTGGGGGAGATGGGCGGTGACAAAATTTGAAAAATAAAAAATAAATAAAAATAAGTAATCCAACAATAACAACAGAGAGAGAGAGAGCAAGAGAGAGAGAGAGCAAGAGAGAGAGTGAGAGTGAGAGTGAGAGTGAGAGTGAGAGCGAGAGCGAGAGCGAGAGCGAGAGCGAGAGCGAGAGAGAGAGAGAGAGAGAGAGAGAGAGAGAGAGAGAGGTTTATCTATTGCTAGCACAAAATCAGTTCTGGAAGACTATAATCTCCAGAAATACCTTTTTAATTATGAAAACGAAAACACTGTTCAGAATTGGTGAAAACACTTTTGAGGTACAGTGATTGAAATGCAACTCCTAAGTTGTACAGATGGATCACCGCAGCTTAGCAGGAAAGTTGATTTCCTTCCCCCACCCCACCTCACCCCACCCCACCCCACCCATCTTCCTTACTCCCCAGACATACCCATTAGAACTTAGAAAACCAAATGCCTTGGTAGGAGGAGAAAAAGATACGCTTCAGTGGGTTTCCTGTTTGTTTCATTGTTAAATAATAAGCAACTTGTTTATTTCACAAAAGAGTCTTGGTTGAATATGCAGCCATGAAGAGTTGGATGCTCGGCCCCTGGGAATAAAGATCTGGCGTGGATCTCTTCAAAGGAAGATTCTTCCAGTGACACTGCTTGAGTTTCCTTTTGTTTCTTCAAAGACAGCCGTTGAGGGAGATGAACCTCCGTCCATTGCCCAGTTCCTCAGAGTCTTTTTTACAGCGTTTATATTCCTCAGTGGGGCAAAGGCCTATTGTCAAAGGATGGTCTCTCGGCACACTTCAATTAAACTGTGGGGTCTTCCTCTCTCAAAGGCATGGGTAATGTGGCCCCTGCGTAAGAAGGCAACAGGAGAGCTTAGAGCTCCACAGCTCTGGAGGTGGAGGTCTTGAAGTCGCTTTCGTGAGGTATCCACATTCTGCTGGGAGCTCATGATGACCTGTGGAAAAGAGGGCAAGGGAAGGGAAATGGTGAATTTATTCTTCTCTTGAGAAGAAGACATCTTAGGATGGAACTTTGAGGTGGCAAACCGTAGACTTGTGAGATCTACTTGGTGGTTTCCAATACCAGAATACAAGGTCCACCCAACTGAGCACAGGTGCAGATGAGAATGGAGGCAGGTTCAAAAAGTTTGTTGGAAAAGCAGAGTATAAGACCTACAATAGCCCATTAGTCATGCCCTTCATATGCAAGCAGACCCTGAATCTGAATGACCACAGCTGGATGTTTCAAACACAAAACTCAAAACAAAACCTAAACACTGACTTCTGATTGGTTCCTCTTGCAGAAAGGTGGGATGACCGTAGGCCAGTTTTGACTAGTGGTTAAGGTGCTGGGCTAGAAACCAGGCGGCTGTGAGTTCTAGTCCCGTCTCAGGCACGAAAGCCGGCTGGGTGACCTTGGGCCAGTCCCTGTCTCTCAGCCCTAGGAAGGAGCCAATGGGAAACCAGGAGACTGAGAGTTCTAGTCTCGCCTTAGGCATGAAAGCCGGCTGGGTGACCTTGGGCCAGTCACTCTCTCTCAGCCCAAACTACCTCACAGGGTTGTTGTTGTGGGGAAAATAGGAGGAGGAAGGAGTATGAGGTATGTTCGCCGCCTTGAGTTATTTGTGTGTGTGTGTGTGTGTGTGAGAGAGAGAGAGAGAGAGAGAGGGAGAGAGAGAGAGAGAATGCATGCACAATCTTTTTGGGGACCAGGGGTGAACTTTGTGTGGCCGGCTAGAGACAGAACAAAACCTAATTTAATTTAGCTGGAACTAATTACATTGATTAAATACAGCCACTGTGACTGCTCCCTGAGCATTTTATTATTTTCTCCAGCTCTCACATTAAAAAACTACAATTCAGAGGCAACGTCTGCAGTGTGGCTGGGGCTGCATGAAAAACTTTGGGGGAGGCAACTAGGGCAGCACCTCCTAAATTAGACCAACCTCCCTCAACTCGGCAAAGACTGTTCTGGCCGGGAATGCTAGGAGTTGACATGTCGGGAGACTTAGGGGTTCCCTCGCACACCTTTCCCAACGTTGCTGACAAATTAGGATGACCATATTTCAGGATGGCAAAATGGGACGGGGTCTTGTGTAATATTCCGTATTCATGAAAAAGACAGGGGTCCCCGCTCCCGGTCTGCGCGATTGGCTCCCGCCTGCAAACCCCAACCCCAGCCCGTGCGATTGGCTCCCGCCGACGAACCCCACCCCCAGGTCCACGCGATTGGCTCCCGCCTGCAAACCCTGCTCCCGGTTCACACGATTGGCTCCCACCTGCAAACCCCACCCCTGGTCCGCGCAATTGGCTCCCACCTGCAAACCCTGTCCCCCAGTCCGCGCTCTGGCTCGGATCCTCCTTCCGCGCCATTCCCGCCGGGTTTGAAAAACGGGACAAAATTGAGATTTTTATGAAAACGACAGGACGGTTGAAAAATGCATTTAAAACGGGACTGTCTCGTTCAAAACGGGACGTATGGTCAGCATATGACAAATGGAATTGGGAATGAGAAGATCTTTCATCTTCCTATGCTCATTGGTAACCAAGTGTGGAAATTAGGTGGGACTGCCATAATTTCATCCCTTCTGTTGTTATTTCCCAGGAGTGGTCTCAGGTCTGGATCACACAACAAGCTTTGCAAAAGAGCAAACGATGCCACATTATAATGTTGTCTGTCTGTTGTGAACTTGGCCATTCAGGGCCTATTGATCCATCTCTTCTTCATCCACCTTGGTCCAACCAAATAACCCAGAGAGGCCACCCACCTGATCAATGATGTTGGCGCTAAAGATGGCTTCCTCCATGTGCCGCTCATCGGACTTGATGACAGACCGGATGCTGTTGACCACGTGGCGCACCTCTGGGGGAAAGTTGCAGTTCGAGTGTTCCAAAAACTTGGCCACCAGGATCTTAGTGTCCTTGTAGGCCTGTAGGTCCACCAAGGAGTGGGGCCGCTCTTTGCAGAGGCTCAGTATGACCTTTGGCTTCTGGGAAAGTTCGGCTTTCGGGGGGTCCCTTGGTTTTCCGGTTGGCCCAAGACGGTTCCCGGAGTCCTGGCAAGTAGAGGCAGCCACGTGAGGACTAGACCCAGGAACTAAAAGGGGTGGGGGGGGTGGAGGGGAAGGGGGAGAAAAGGAGCTTTAAAATGGCAGCTCAGCTGGACATACACCAAGTGAAGTCACACGGTGGTCATCCCTGGGGGTGGAGAAGTGACACCTGGCTAGTGTAAGCATATGGATGGTGACAAAATCACCACAGAGATGCTGCCCAGCTTGCAATGCTTAACCTGATGACTCCTAAAAGGAGAGTGCAGAGGCCACCCCTCCTGAAAAGGCCACCCCTCTTCTTCTGAGAAGGTCTTTCCCAAGAGCACCGTCAGGGCCTAAGCTCTAGACAGGATGGTCCATGAAAGAACTCTGCACGTTTCACATAGGCTTCATCCTGTTAGGTGTCCACGTTTGATGCACTGATGCCGGAGCCTGGGAGAGATTCCTTTTGCCTCTTCTTCAGCCTATGACGTCCTTTCGGCATGAGTAACTTGGGAGCATTTAAAAAAAATCCTCCCACATCTGCTATCTGACAGTTCTCAGTGTTTCTTGACATCTTATTCTATAACCGATATGGGTGACGCTGGCATTCCAGTGTTCAGCAATGCTAACCCTAACCCTAACCCTGGTGGGTTTTTCCCTTTCAGATGGACTATTTATATTGTTTGAATGAGTCTGACGGTGGCCACTTCTAGGGCCCCGTCGGACCCTGTAGTAGGGCAAATATTCAATAAAAAAGTTGTGATTCCTAAAAAAGTTGTGAACCCTAACCCTAACCCTAACCCTAACTACCCTGCCTGGACAATAGTGAGCAGGTGATGGGAATTCCTGGTCAACAGTTCCTGACCTATCCATGATGCTCACAGAATGAGCTTCATCTCATCCAATGACTATCTCACTGTCTCTCAAAGGGTTATTGGACCAAATGGTGGAAGGAGAGGGATCATGAACCCTGACCTGATCTCCTTGAATTATAAGAAAATTATAAGAAAATAAATCACGTTAAGAAAATGAAACTCCCAAATGAACCATCCTGGGCTTTAAGATCTGAAAAGTCCTACAGGCTCTGCCATCATCATCATCACGTATGAATATGTGAGACGGGGCCTTCTTGGTGGTGGTGGTGGTGGTGGGATATAAATGAATTGCGTTTTTAAAAAAAACGATGGCTAGGCAACAGACGGAAATCACGACACGGAGGGAGCTGCACCCATCCCTAAACACTCCTTACCTTCGGTCGGAGCCGAACAGGACAAAGGGTCACTAGTAGATCGGACAATGTTGGAAATGGCGTTTTTTCTTGCCCGCTGTTGGGCCGTCCTCTTGAGGCAGCTGTGGGGCAAACTGTTTACAGGCACTGAGCAGTGGGTGCGGGCAGTCTGTGGCGCAGCTGGCTGGCTGAAGACTCCACAGCACATCTTCAGTGGCTTGGATGGGCGGGTGGCTTTGTCTCCTCTGACCAAGCCGAAAGAGTCTCTCTCAGAGACCCCAGCGCTCTCCGAGGAACAGTCCGAGAGCTGGCTATGAGAGCACGTCCTGCTACGGGGCCGGTCCACAGAGGCCTGGCTGTGGCCACTGACCTCATCATCCGGAGAGTCCTGCAAGCAAGCCTGGTTTAACTTGCTGTTGTTCAGGCTGCAGCAACTTCTGTTTCTCGCCCCTCTTCCTACAAGACCGCCTGGAAAGAAGTCAGAGGACAGGAAAGGTTCTTGGACTTCCAGAGAACAAAAGTCTTCGGAGGAGTACCGGTGGTGACTGGGAAGAGGAACAGCTTCGGCGGCCATCTGTGAAGTGCCATCTGCCAAGGCTGGGGAAAAAGTGGGAAAGTCTTGATGGAATCCTGAACACTCTGTCTCAAAATGCTGATATTCAATGAAATTGCCCACGAGGAACAAGGTGAGAACCCTTCCTTATTCTTTGTCCTACCGCTGAATAGCCAGCGATCCCCTGCACCGCAGGTTTCATCCATTGGCCAATGGCTGTCCTCTACGCTCTGCCCTTTCCAACGTGTTCTGAATTCCTGGACACCATGCCTCCCCTTGTGGAAGTGCACCTTCTCAATGAATTGGGCTTTCGGGCAGGGGACAGCCCTCCATCTACAACAACCCATTGCAGAGTGGGCGAGAAACCCTATTCTGAGAGGGTAGCCACAGTTCTCTCAACTCAGGCCCTGCCCACTTTTACAAATGCTACGGTGATCTTCCCTTCCTTCAAATCAAATCAAGTTTATTACAGCCCTAAGGCCAGATACAATCAAATATCTAGTAATAACAGTATTGCATTCTTCTATGTATACACATATAAAACAGAAAAACATTCCCTTCATTAGTTCCCTACATTCATGACGATTAAATGCATTTCTGTATTTCGATTTACAAGGGAATTCCTCTCTTTTGGCTCGGTGGTGTGCCCGCCTCCCTTGCTCATTCCTTAAACAGAGAAGGGAATGCCTTGAAATCCTCCTTGTCTTCTGAAACTGTAAGCTGGCAAACGAAACTCTACTGATCAGAAAAGAGAACCAGCCTCCTCCCACCAATAATTTAATGATAAAATGGGGAGGGGGGGAGCTGCATTAGCTACCCTGAGAATATGGCAATGAAGACAGGTGAGTTTTTCCTATTTAATTTTCTTTTGTGTATAACTGGAAGTGGAGATCCATCTTAACTGAGGGTCATCCTCGTTTGGAGTAAATACAGTATTTTAGAAGAACAGTTGGTGCTCTCTTTTCATTCTAATTTTGGCAGTGAACGTTTCAACCACTGCTCCTTTGAACAGAATCTAGAGCAGGGGTCCCCAACCTGCGGGCCGCGGCCTGTTAGGAACTGGGCCAAGGGGCTCCCGCCTGCAAACCCCGCCCCCTTCCACACGATTGGCTCCCGCCCTCAAACCCCACCCCGGTGCTTGTGATTGGCTCCCGCCCGCAAACCCCGCCGCCCTGTGCGCGCGATTGACTCCCGCCTGCAAACCCCGCCCCTCCGGTCCGTGGAAATCCCGGAAACCCCGCCCCCCCGGTCCGTGGAAAAATCGTCTTTTGAAACCGGTCCCTGGTGCCAAAAAGGTTGGGGACCCCCGATGTAGAGTCATCTGCAGTGGGGAGAAATTAATTAATTTTCCCCTTTGTTTGCTGACATGGGAGGAGTCTCTGCTTGTCGAGACAAACTTCCCAAAATCAATGGGATGCTGGCATGGATGATGCCCCTCAACGCCGCCACATCACAGGCAGGAGAAAAAGGGTCTTGGGTTGGGGTCCCCCACCCCACCCCCCATTTGGAAAATAGGGTGTCAGTAGCTACGTTTGCCACTGAATCTCCATGAGACTTAACCTGAAGAATGGACAAGAGGACCAACCAAGATTTCCTGCAACCCAACTAAAAATAATAATATGATTGAACTAGTTCTTCTTAAGGAAAGGGAAAGGGAAGGTTCCCCTGTGCAAGCACCGAGTCATGTGACCCCTAGGGAGACGCCACTTTCGCGTTTAAGGGACAGAATGTTAAATGGAATGATTCTTTCAGGAATCGGCTGATATTTGGCCTGACACTCTTCGGATGGTGATTCTGATGGATAAGGACCAAGGTAGGGATTTATCTTGAACGCCCTCACGGGGAATGATGGACGCTACCTTGGCTGTTGAAACCCGTTGCTGTATTTCGCTCCCCCAGGTTGGACTCGGTGATTTGCTGTTCCATGCTGGTGACCTGTAAAAAGTTAGGAGAAAAAAGAAAAAACTCAACTATGTACTCATTCAGTGCATGAATGAAGATTTTAAGCAGCTGTGTCTAGCTGTGCCCTTATCTTCAGGCGAGGCAGCCAATCCAAATTTTATCGAATCCCCCATCCTTTTCCCACCATAGCTGGAAAGGAAGGTGGAGATAATGTTGGAACAGAGGAACCAGTAAAAGAAGTGAAATGGCAAGGAAAGTGGAAAGCCTGTGAAAGAATCCCCAAATAACCCCACCTCGAGATAAGATAAGATGATAAGATGGGACCTCTCTAGCTAATTTATTTAGAGATGCGTTAGAAACGCCTCCTAGGTAGCAAATTCCGTTTGCCCTTAAGATGCTTCTGCTGAAAGATGGAAAAGTGAGATATTAAAAATGTAATCAAATAAAATAAATAGGGAGGCAGGCTGATGAGATTTCCAGAGGCTGCGTGGCTCTCCCCTTCCTGAGCAAAACACGACTTGCCGTTTCAATATGCCTCTTTTATTCTGCCCCCGAGGAAGAGCGGCCAGTTCATGCACTTCATAGATGGCTTTTACTAAAAGGCTATTATGCACCGGGGTGCCCAAGCAGAACTTGGGATCCAGGAGAGATGAGATTTGCAGGGTTAGAATCAAGCTGAGCAATTTGGGAAGAATACATAAGAGGCAATGGGCTGGAAATAAAACCTATATAAAAAAAAACATCCAAATGCTCAGGATTCAAGCTCCTTTTTTCCTTTCTTTTTAATATTCTCTAAATTGCAGTTTCACCCACATGTCTGACCTCTGGAAATCTCTGCAAAAAGGATGTGCACCCAAGACGTGTTCTAAAGGCAGAGTGGCGTGGTAGGCGTGTTGAGCTCCTGAGGGAAGATGGCATATAAAACTAGCAAATAAATATACGATAAACCAAGTCTGTATGCTTAGAATCCAACTAATAGGACAGAAACAATGTAGGATATGATAACATGTTGTTTTTTTAATCCATTCAATCGTGTCCGATTCTTGGAGACTGCCTGGACAAGTCCCTGCAGTTTTCTTGGCAGGTTTTTCAGAAGTGGTTTGCCATTGCCTGCTTCCTAGGGCTGAGAGAGAGTGACTGGCCCAAGGTTACCCAGCTGGCTTTGTGCCTAAGGCGGGACTAGAACTCACGGCCTCCCGGTTTCTAGCCTGATGCCTTAACCCAGTATTTCTCAACCATGGCCACTTTAAGATGTGTGGACTTCAACTCCCAGAATTCCCTAGCCAGCACTCCTGGCTGGGGAATTCTGGGAGTTGAAGTCCACACATCTTAAGTGGCCAAGGTTGAGAAACACTGCCTTAACCACGACACCAAACTGGCTCTATGATAGCATGTAGGTAACCTTAACTTGAAAAAGCTAAGCAGGGTTAGGCTGGGTTAGCATTTGCATGGGAGACAACCAGGAAACCCCAAGGCCGTGGACTAGAAAGAAACATCCTGCAAGATTGAAGAAACCTACAGGGAGATGCCCACGAGGCCATTAAGTTCAACCTGAAGGACTGTTTATCTTCTATCAATGCAGGTAAGCCCTTGAGGGCTCTTTATGAGAGTATGATGGATCAAGAGACCTTCCCAAGTTCTTCTAAAGACACTCAAAGACTGAATATTAGGGGTTGCAGGAAGATGGTGATCCCATCCATCTGAGCGTGTGCACAGTCTTGTCCCACCTCCAGACTCTCACGCTCAACGTGCAAAGGCACGTGGGAATGTCACCCACCGTGTTCTCTTGTGTACCTCTGCCCATCACGCAAGGTTTAACCCTTCCATCTGCAGATAGTGCCCTGGGTATAACTTCAGTTGGTGCAGTCAAACTTCTCCAGGAAGTCTGTTATGAGTGAAGTTGTGTAAGAACATGGGAGGAGCCCAGCTGGGTGAAAGAGCAAGTCTTCGTAGACGCCAGTGTTTTTCTTTACAAAGTCTCCAGCCAGAATCTTGCTTTTTACAGATGTTACCCCCCCTCCCCGGCTTGCTTTTCAGCTCTGCAGCACAAAAGACCTGGGTGATGAACTCTGCCCAAGGGGGTTCACACACAGGCTGCCCATCATCAAATTATTCTGGGACCTAAGGACTGGTAGCAAAATTTCCCTGAGATTGCAAATTTGCAAACCGGTCACTTGGTTTAGGAACCATCCACAAGAGTCCCTCAAAAAATGTAAGCAGATTTGTTTGGTAGTGCGGCAGGTTGCAATCAACTTGAGAGTAACAACCTGTATAGATATTATACACTGCTTCTATGTATTCTCTCGTGCCTATATACTCTACGTAGACACGGTCCACAATGAAAAGCAAGCTTTTGGGGGGGCAACCTCCTTAAGCCAAACACACAGCTGCTAAAATAAGCTGCGTGCTCAGTGCGACTGTTGGAAGTACATTGTCAAGACCCTAAAAAGAAATTACCTTTCACTGCTACCCCCTGCTTCGCTTTTCCAACTTGGATTACAAACAACTTGACAGCTTTTCAACTATCAAGTCTAAACACATCCCAGAAGTACTCTGTGGGGTGAAAACCAAATCCATTTCCATTCAGAGGAAGGATGAGAGACGCATGGATTTGATTTGACTAAGACATTTCCAGACTCGGTCCGTGCGCTGCCCACTCCCAGCAACGCCCTCTAACCTGGTTAGTTGGAGCTTGTCCAACGACCGCCTCGTAAGGCGGGGGCAGCTCGGCTGGGTAGAGAATCCCAGGGCTGTTGATGGTCACCTCGTATAAAGTGCTGAATGGGGAGTGCGGAAAGTCCAAGTGGAAAGCCCTAGGAAACAAATGAAATAATAATCATGAGCAGGGTTGTCTGGGGAGGGGGTCAAAAAAGTCAAGATGACAGCCCTGCCCATGCAATTGAAGCTCTACCCCCTTTTTATGTGAGCCCTGTGCAACACGTGTAAAAACGGGGTGAGATTCCGATCATGCAAGGGTGGCCACCATCTTGACTTTTTTGAATCCCTGCGTCCCACAGATGCTCCTGATAATGAGCTACAGGTAGTCCTCATTTAATGACCATTTGTTTAGTGACGGTTCAGACTTACGACAGTGCTGAAAAAACCGACTTGCAACCGGTCCTCACACTTACAACCATCACAGTGTCCCTGTGGTCATGTGATCACGATTTGGGCGCTTGGCAACCAGTTCGCATTTATGACTGTCGCAGTGTCCCATGGTCATGCGATCACCATTTTTTACCTTCCTGGCCAGCTTCTGGCAAGCAAAATCAATGGGGAATTGCGTGGTTCGCTTAACAACTGCGGTGATTTACTTAATGACCGGTGCAAAAAAGGTTGTAAAATCAGGTCGGGTTTGCTTAATGACCGCTTTACTTAGCAACCAAAATTCCTGTCCCAATTGTTGTTAAGCGAGGACTACCTGTATTAATAGAGCCATTACATGCAAAGCTTCAGTGTTTTAGAAGCTCAAGCAGTCTGATCAATTAAAATAACTTCCCCAATTCATCAGGTGTCCTAATTAACCAGGCGGCCAATTAAAAAAAAAATTGATTGGAGTCAGATTCAGCGGTCCTTAAAGAAGAGCTATGGAGTTCAAGAGGGCTTTTCGTCAAGCCTAACACATCTTACTAATTTCAGTGTGTCTGCATCAGAATTCTACTCATACGTTTTTGTTGAACAGGAAGACATTCTTTGCCATTGATGCTTGATGCAGCGTGGATAAAATGAAGAAATGAAACCCTTGCTTCTGATCTATCATTTTTACCCCCATGCATACATGAATACTTAAACTGTGCTCCGGGAATCCATTAAATATTCTAGCTCTAAGATAGACATTTTTAAAATGACAGCCTTCCCAATTAACAACAAATGCGAAATGAATGAAAATATCAATATTGGAGCTATTAGACACCCGTAGCTTGTAACTCATGGAAGTATACCCACCGAGTTCGCCAATGTAAACCGCCCAGAGTCTACTGCGGTAGAGATGGGCGGTGATAAATCTGATTAATAAATAATAAAATAAATAAATGTTAAGCCTTAACATGGATTTGCTTACAAACTCCTCTCAAGAAACAATCCATCGTTTCCAAAGCAAAGAGTGAAGCCAAAAACAAACCAGACCTCTTAGTATTACGTAGGAATCGGACTAGGATCTAGAAATTGAACTGGTAAGAGATCTCCCGGTCCACGCGAGACCACAGACCGGCCCATCTCCCCTGGCGTGTCGTGTAGCGCAGTGTGTTCAGATGGAAGAACAGTCACCTTTGCGTCTCTGTGGCCGGCGTGCAAGTATATTCCGGTGGGTAGTAAGGCGGCGGAGGGATGGGAGGAATGAAGTCGTCAAAGTCCAACGTCTGGTGCAGGATAGTCCCATGGGGAGTCATGCAATCCGGATTTGCAGAATGAGACCTCTGCGGCAAGAACTGGGTGATATAAGTGAGAGAGACTGAGCTTTGCTATAATAGCCAGCGAGTCCAGGTATTTTTCAAGCGAACGTTGAAAGAGCAGGCGTCCCGAGCAACGGCTGCAATCATATATTGACCGAATAACAGTGCTGAAGTGGGAATCTGCTACACCTGAGATGCACGTACCTATCTAACCTGAATGTTTTGTGCAAGCCATTCTTCTGGGCCTGCAAAGTTTTTGGTGTATGCCCTTTTCCTTAATG
Source organism: Charina bottae (assembly GCA_023362775.1). NCBI lineage: Eukaryota > Metazoa > Chordata > Lepidosauria > Squamata > Charinaidae > Charina > Charina bottae. The sequence continues at coordinate 22,244,756 of JALMGJ010000010.1, read as the reverse complement.
GAATACTTAATTAAAACAATCCTCTATGTGCTGAGAAATCTAATTCAAGCTTTATCTTTAAAACCCCAAGCATTTTAGGGCCCAATCAGTGGAAGGAGTGACACCCGATAGGTTGATCTCCTGAACAATAAATCTTTGGATGAGATTATTTCCTGAGTGCTCGTGGTGGGGCGGTTATGCAAAGCTTCGAGAAAATACAGGGTCTTCTTGGTGGTGGCACTTAGACTTTGGAATTCCAACTTAATATCGGGCTTTGCTTTCAGTTGGGTGATTCATCAGCTAATAACTTTGGGCCCAGGTAATTTAAATGACATTTTAAAAAGTTAACTGACTGGTTGTTTATTGGCTGAAGAAGCTGTTCTGTTTTCTTCTTTTGCAATATCCTAGTTGCTGTTAAAAAGGTAAAGGTTCCCCCCGCACATTTGTGCAGTCGTGTCCGACTCTAGGGGCCGGTGCTCATCTCCGTTTGTTAGCCGAAGAGCCAGCGTTGTCTGAAGACGCTTCCACGGTCATGTGGCTGGCATGATGCACATGGAACGCTGTTACCTACCCACCGAAGTGGTACCTATTCATCTACTTGCATTTGCATGCTTTCGAATTACTAGGTTGGCAAGAGCTGGAGCTAGTGCGGGAGCTCACTCCACACACAGGGCTAGGGATTCGAACCTCCGAACTTGCGATCTTCCAATCGACAAGCTGTTACACAGTACTATATTTGCCCTTTTCTTACATGTAATATAGAGCACCCTTGTGGATAAAGTGTGGTCCATAAATTTTATAATAAATGGAATATTCTTGAGGAGAACACAGCAGACTGGCTAAGTGCCACCTTAAAAGTGCCCCCTTGTTTCATTTTCACATCTCACGGAGGCTGAGCAAAGCTGCTAAGGTCCTTTCCAGACAGGGAATGGAATTCAGCTGTGGTCAAAATAAAATGAGAAGTAATATTTCCTTCCTGGAGGTCTGAAAAATAAATTTAAACCAATCTCCACTTGATTCTGGGGCAAATTTAAGGCAAGGTTAGTCAAGACCTTGACTTAGTTTGTGTCTCCGGTTTGGATTGTTTAAACCATGATTCCAGCAAACCAGAAGCATCGCCCATCATTTACAGCCTCCTCAAAAGAGGAGAGAGAATTGGGTTCAATTATGGAACCAGCAGTCATGAAATACAGAAACTGAATTGATGGCAGCAATCATATAAGAGCTTACAAAATAGAATTGCCGGAGATAGCAACAAGGATTGTATCTTGAAGGAAGGGTGGGGGGGGAGCTCTGGAGATGAATGACATGAAACACAACGGAAAAAAGGGCCAGCACTAGGAGTCTACTGGTATTTGAAATTCTGTCATGTAACCCCCTAAGATGGGACACTACATGCCTGCTCTGTTTCACCCTTGCGGCATGCCAGCCCTTCAAAGCAAGCCAAAACAGACACCACAAGCTTGACTGGAACCCTACTTCATTGATCTTTATTGATCTAGACTCCAATAACAGAACCTTGAACGCCTGACTGAGTTTCCCCTCCTTCCCGCTTATTCCAAACTGAGTCAAGGCAGCCCAATCCTAGCTTCTTTCTCACCCCTTCCTGTTTTCCCAGGCTAAGTTCACATTTTCCTGCCGCATGTTTTCTTCAAGGGCAAACTCCGCACTTCTCCATGCCACGTCATAAGGGAAGATGGGTGTGGATCAAATCTAGAGAGCCAACCTTCCGTTTTGGGAGAAATCAACGAGATTCCCTCACAGGAAGACTTCCAAACTGGCCACATAAGCGGACCTGTTTTTGTTTCCATTGAATGCATATTCAAGCCCACAACAACAAGTAGGTATGGGCCACCTAATTCTCTATGAATTTGTTTAGTTCTCTTTGCAATCCCCTCAACTGATAGCTATTACCACAACTACGGGCAGGGAATTCCAAAATCAAGCATAGTGTGGGTGGGTGTGAAAGTATTTTAAAAGGGAGAATTGGCAGAGGTTAATATTCTGGTGGAGATTGATAACAGTACAGGGTGATGGAAAGTGTTGAGAAAGTATTTCTCCCTTCTTTTACTAGAATATTGGGGGTGGAGGGTAGGGGTAAGCTGCTAGTACAGGCCAGAGAATCAAGTCGACAAAATTAAAACTCCATACAACGTGACATGAACTAATTAGAGAAAAACTAGATGCAACCATGAAAACCCAGTTTCCTTGTCTTTTTCCACCATGATTGCTAGTCTTGGAGAAAAGGCCATTCCCCAAATTTTCTGGAAGCAAGATTTTGGGGGACAGGAGTGGATATTTTTACTGGACTGTTCTTGCTTTGAGCATGGTCCCTCGGAAAAGAGGAGCAAAAGAAGGAAATATTGATTAAATATTCAGAGAAGGGTTTAAACTTTATTAATTTTCAGAGTATATTTAATACATTATAATATATTAATATAAATATAAATATTCAGAGAAGGGAGCACCTGTTCTCTTTGGCTGTATCAGTTCAGGAAGATCTGAACATTGTAAGAAAGCCACCCATTGCCAGTATATAGTTCTTATGTGTACATAAAAAAGGATCCAGGTATTAATTTGCCCTACATATTCATGACTGCCCTCCAGAAACTTAATGCTATTGTTACATTCAGCCAAGCAGATCTGCTCTAATCACTCCAGGATCAGCATGGGGCCATGCCTCTCCTTTCCATCCCCATGTCAAGGCAAAAACGACCTTCTTGTGATTGGAAACACAATTTGCAGGTCATCATGAGTTTTCAGGAGAAGCAAAACAAAAAAGAAGTCCTACAGAGATGCCTATGCAAGGAAGAGCCCTTTTGGATGTTCTAGAGAACATCGGAGGTCATCTTTTGAAGTATGTTCATTTTCTCCCCAAAGGTAGTTTTATATAATGTTTTGGGGTCATTGGTTGACCCAGAAGAGCATTGTGGCTGAGGATAAGGTGAAATGGACATCTGGAGGACATCAAGTTCTTATCATTTATTTGATAGGTGTGTATTCTGACTTTTCTCTGGGAGTTCAAAGCAGCATACATAGTTTAGCCTTCTCTGATTTCTTTGTAACAACCTTGTGACCCAGTTTGGGGAGGGAGAGAGAGAGAGAGAGAGAATGAATCTGTGGCTGGTCCCAAGTCACCCGTGGTTAATGGTGGGTTTGAACCTGGCTCTTCTCACTCCCACCTAACCACTCTTCATAGGGTGGGAAAGAAATGAAATGATGACTTTTCTCAATTCCAAGGTTAAATCCCCCCCCCCAAAAGGGCCCAGATCCTATCTTTGGCAAGCCTAATTTATACCGTACCCTTTCGGCTTAGCCAGAGGACACGTATATCTTACTCACCATTTGCAGAACATCGGAAGAGACCATTTGCATGCAGCACATAGCCGTTGCCAATGCACACACAATGGTGGAGATGATATTGAGAGCACAAACACTGAACAGCAGGTCCTGTGAAGAGAGACACACAGAGAGGGAGGGAGGGAGGAGCATCACACACAGACAGGGAGGGAGGATGTTATTCCTTATCTCAGCAAGACAGAGAACCAGTACTAAAAACACTGTTAGCAGAGTGGATAATAAATGCCAGCAATGGTTATCTGCTTGATGCAGCTCTTCATTAGAGCCTCTCAAATTAAGCCTGTGAGTAACCCTTTCTTGGTGGAGAAACAAACTCAGAATCTACCTAGGAAAAAGATGACACATAAAAGTCCTCAACCTTAAATGCCTCTCTTTCTATTTAGGGTTTGAGCAATTATTTCAGCAGCTTCTGGTAGACCCTTTTGAACTTGTGCGTCAGTGAAATTCTGCAAGCCGAGACTGAAACGTTTCCGGCTACCACAAGGACAATCCAGGTCTCCAGATTAGGACGTTTTCACACACTAAATGGACCCAGTACGAATCCTTCATCCCACATGACTTAAGGCAGTGTGAGTTGAGCCATGACGAACAGGAGAGCCACCTTCTGTTGCAAGATAAAATTCAATAATCTGAAATGGTGTAATTCTTGAAAAGGGTTTGTATGGCCTCCGTTCACCTTGTCCAAGTAGCTAACAAGTACAAAGGATTTTTCAGAATTAACATGTAAGATACGCTCTGGATGAACTTTGGATCAACTTTCCATTCTGTGGCTCAAGGGAAATACTTGAAATATTTTGGGGACAAATTTGATTCTAATTGAATTTGAAAAAGTTCTCAGAATCACATGTTTTCTTTCTCCTTCCTTCAACACAACGGCATCATATTTTGGCTTTCCCAATGGTTAGTTTTGATATTTTTCTGAAACAGGAAGCAAAGAGGAGGTCTTTTACGGCCAAGCTGAAGGTAGTCAAAGGTGAGAACACGCTGTGTATGTGACATTCATGTGCATAATAAATGCCACATATTTCTGAGCTCAGCTTATGATGCATTATGCACGTTTGGAGACCAGAGCTCCTCTTTTGCGAGCAGAGGGACACGGGTTCAGCCCCTGGTTACAGACAATCAGAGATAACATTCACTGCCAGCCAGAAGCAGCAGCACCGAGTCAAGGGGGAATCTAATTGAAAACACCCCCATGTCCAAGCATCAAAAAGACTCTGGAAACTGGAAAGAGCAAATCAAAACCACTTCTCCCACCTTTTCAATAAAGGCCTAATATGCGTTGTAGTTAATGTGAAAATATATACAGGTACTCCTCGACTTACGACCGTTCTTTTAATGATGGTTCAAAGTTACGACAGCCTCAGAAAAAGTGCTTTACGACCTGCACTTGCACTTACAGCCGTCGTACCACCCCCGCGGTCACGTGATTGGAATTCAGGTGTTTCCAGCAAAACACGTCCATTGGGTAAGCTGGATTCGCTTAACGACCTGTGATTCGCTTAACGACAGTCATAAAAATGGTTGTAAAACTGGGTCCAGTCAAGTGGTGAGTCGACTTACGATCTCAATGACTTATAATGGAAATTCCAGTCCTAATTGTGGTCATAAGTGGATGACTACTTGTAAACAGACTCCATCTTGTAACTGTCTAATTAACTGAACAGCAGGTGATAAATCTAACTTGAATTCCGCTGGTGTCCACTCTCCATGAACCAGTTCATTCAGCCTTGCAAGGGTGAATTACATGAAGAAGAAGGATCAGCTGGTTCTGAGAGCGAGTAGAATCGTATATCTGGGTTCTTATCATCCTGTATGCAGTAAATTGAACAGAGTAGAAGAGCACGGTTGATAGCTAGGAGATGCGGAATCAATTTTTGTTATCTCTAGTCTTTGCTATATCAGCACAGTTATTGCAGGGATTCTGACCTTCACGGCAAACTAGAATTTATAAGTTTGTCACTTGCTGTTGCCACGTTGTTTTGGGGACTAAAGTTTACACAAGGCTAACACTGAAGGGTCCAGCTGCTGGGTGAACGTGAAGAGCATCAAGAGACAAACCGATCTGAACGTCTCAGAGCAAAAGCGTCAGTACTCAACGCTCTTGGTACCCAAGCAACTAGCTTCTTTACCCAATTGCCTGGTTGTTCATGATGCGTTTCTCATGAAAGGAGGTTTGGCCAAGCCAATTCCTCCTCCGTTTTCTTCCACCTACTGAATGTGGGGTTGAGCTGGAATAAAACTGACAATATTAATCTGGGGTCATATACCTCTGGAAGCATAATTATAAGAAGTGCTCTCATAATTATTCTTCAGGATGCACAGGCAAATATTTGATCTATCATGAAAACAGAATTAACCCCATTATATCTAATGGCTTCTGTGCCTAATTAAGAACCACTCCCTGAAGGTTAAATGGCGCAGGATAGGGAAGAGAAATGTCCAGAAAATTAAAACTACATGTAATATGTTCTCCTCCTCCTTCTCGAGCCTACAAATATTGAATTCACACTCATATCTCTTCCAGGATGAAGGAAACTCTTCTTTCCTTCTTTAAGCTTTGATCTCACAAGGAATCTTCTTCTATCCGAACCTGACAGCAGCCCATAATGTTTAAGGAAGCAAATTTGCACAAGAGGATATTTCTAGAAGTTGCAAGACCAGGCAAAGCATCAGTGGGCAAAAACATCTTATCAAATGTAGAAAAGAAACTCATTCTTTCTTTCCTGTCACATCAATTAAGATTCCAAAACAGCCTTTTCTCTCTTAAGGGCCACGTTCCCTCAGGGAAAAGACTCTGATAGAAATATAAAATTAGGTACTGAAAAAACAAAGAGAGAAGGGCATTCGTTTCTTTTTTTCATCCTCTCCAAAGCTTGTGTTCCAAACATTTATCAAAGAAACAAATTAGCAAGGGGATTCAGGACAGACCAAAGGAAGGACGGCCTCCATCAACCTTTCATCAACTTATGGAAATCAGCTCTTATTGAGCTTGTTGATGGAGCATTTAAGAAAGAAAAGGGATACTCTGTAATGAACTCATGGAATCTTCTATCTTCCAACTCGTGGAATCTTCTTCGAATCTGTAAATCACCAGCTTTGTTGTTGTTGTAGTTGTTCAGTCGTTTAGTCGTGTCCGACTCTTCGTGACCTCATGGACCATAGCACGCCAGGCCTTCCTGTCCTCCACTGTCACCCGGAGTTTACTCAAATTCATGTTCATTACATCGGTGATGCTATCTAACCATCTCATCCTCTGCCATCCCCTTCTCCTTTTGCCTTCAGTCTTTCCCAGCATCAGGGTCTTTTCCAGTGAGTCCTCTCTTCGCATTAGGTGGCCAAAGTATTTGAGCTTCAGCTTCAGCATCTGTCCTTCCAATGAGCAGTCAGGGTTGATTTCCTTTAGGATTGACTGATTTGACCTCCTTGCAGTCCAAGGGACTCTTAAGAGTCTTCTCCAGCACCACAGTTCAAAAGCATCAATTCTTCGGCGCTCAGCCTTCCTTATGGTCCAACTCTCACAGCCATACATTACTACTGGGAAAACCATAGCTTTAACTATACGGACCTTAGTCGGCAAGGTGATGTCTCTGCTTTTTAATATGCTGTCTAGGTTTGCCATAGCTTTCCTCCCAAGGAGCAAGCGTCTTTTAATTTCATGGCTGCAGTCACTGTCTGCGGTGATCTTGGAGCCCAAGAAAATAAAATCTGTCACTGCTTCCATTTCTTCTTCGAATCTGTAAATCACCAGCTTAGATGGCATCAAAAAATAATTAGATAAATCTAGGAAGGCTAAAGCATTCAAGAGCTCCAGGTTGGAAGAAGGACACTTCTGTTGTAGGGGAAAACAGCAGGAGAAAGCCATGGTCTTCAGAGGGTTTTGCAGACATCTGGTTGCCCAAGGTGGGCACAGAAGGCTGGACTGTGCTCGATCAGCCTGGCTCCTGTCCGGCAAATAAGTAGCCCAGTGTCTGTGTGCAACAAGCCACTGTCTTTAACAGCAGCTCTGACCCTTAACAGCATCTTAGAAATTCCTCTCTTATACGCCAGTCACGTCCGAGGTGATGGATTTGTTTTAAAGCACAGTGAGATCTAAGTGAGATTTTCTTCTTGCTTATTGCTTTCTTCGGTACGACCCTGACCACCATCTCCTGCAGATGCCCAGAGTGAAGGATCGCTCCCTTGGCCCACGGGGCTCCTTCAGGAGCGGATTTCGTGCTCTGGCCTTGGCCTTGTGACTAGGGCAACTTGGAAGAAACTCATAAATCAGAAGGGTTGGCTAAAAAGGAAAAAAAAATTTGGCCAATGCTTGGGGAAATAAAAGCTCAAGTAAGAAAATTAAACTGTCGCAACCAGAGTTGGTGGCTATTTGCGCTGCTGGAAAGCTTGCACCATTTCTAAATCGTTTTACTAAAGCAGAATTAAGCCAACCTATCCGATGCATTACTCAAGCAGGCAACAATGTTTGAATAAAAAAAGGGGGCACTCAGAAAGTTTCTCATCTTGCTGATAACGAAGTACAATAAACAATCATCTGAAACAAGCAAACGAAAAGCTACCCTGTTATATGAACCAAATAGATGAAAGTATGCTGATTACATTAAGCAGTTTCAGAACCAAATGTTTCCAATTGCAAGAATCGTTCTGTGAAAGTCCATCTAGAATTCTATTTTTGATGGCGGTGAACCTGACACCTTCCATCCATTGTTGCTTATCCTGCAACAGTTGATATTTAAAGGTAAACTTCTCCTGATGTTGGCAGCTTCACCAGGGATAGATGTTACCAAGCTTCTCCTCCTGATATCATCCAATCCTTTTGCAGAAGCCACCTAATTTAGTGGCCATATTGTCCACATATTAAATATAACTTCTGGACAGAATTAAGCTTGCTGCCAATCAACATCCTTGAATGACCCAGAGGTCATTAAATAGAATAGAATGACCCAGAGGTCATTAAATAGAATAGTTAAGCATCAAAATACCTTGGCTCAAACAAGAAGCTAGTTTACTCATTCTGAATCCAGGCTTACAAGCCCCAGATGTGTATTGGAGTAGACCCAAACTATCCAGCTGTGAAGAAAATTGCTCAGCAAATGCTGGACACACTCTTTCTGTACCTACTCAAGTGCCAAGGTAATGTTGATGAAATCTCCCTTTTTAAACTCCTGCGACCATAGAGGCAGGAAGCAAATCATGGTTTTGACTAGCTTTTGGACACTTAAACAGCATCCAACAGTTATTTGTGCTTTTTCTCTCTTTTATAGACAATTTTCTGAGGCTCCACTCCAGAACTTGGCGAGTCTACTTAGAGGTATCCAAGAGAGATTAAAAGTTCAGCACCACGGACAGCTTCAAGATTCAGGAGAATCAACCCAGAAGTCTGGAGGTGATGGAAAATTATGAGTCCTACTTTGACCTAGAAAGCTAAGAAGAAATTAGCATGGTTACCACTTGGAGGGAAGACTTCCAGGGCTGTAGGCTAGACTGGAAATAGACTCCAGGAAGAAGATAATTACAAACGACTTCTAGATCGTTGCCAAGAAAACGGCATAATCCTATCCCAGAAGTCACCAGGAGTCAAGTTCAACTCAACAAAGACTTTCCTTCGATGACTTGATGCAATACTGTCTATCTTTGATAGTTCCCACTCATACATGTGAAGCCTCTGGAAGGACACACCGCCTCACCTAGGGATCCACAATAGACCACACTCTAAAATGCTTCAGGAATCAGCCTACCTTGTCTGGGCTCAGAAGCTATATGAGGTCAAACTTGATTAGCACTTGGATAGGAAACCACCAGGTAATTCCAGGGCTGTAGGCCAGACTAGGAAGTCAAGAAAAGATCTAGGAGAAGCCAGTCCTTGTTTGTTGCCTTGGAATCATGAGATTGCAGCCCTGTTCATTTTTTGGCACCTGGCCCTTGAGAAGGTTGCCAGCCTTATGCTCCAGGGTTCTGTTACAGTAAGAATAGGAAATGCCACCAGGTGGACTTAAGGGAGGACTCTCCGGGGATGTTCTGAAGGCAGAGCCAGTTATGATAAGCAAAGAGCCAGATTTGTCAAAATGTAATAAAGACCAGCTGTTGCATTTCCCCCTTCTGTTCTCTTGTTCATCCCACTACTGATTTCACCACCCTTAAGGCAATGCAGCTTGGCAGTTTCCCCAAAGCACGCCATCCAACTGAGCTAAAACCACTCCCCCAATCCAGAGCGGTGTGTCGCTGGCATAGGAACGGAGCCCTACAAAGGGAAAGCTAAAATTAGCTTGTGGCTTGAAGAGGTGAAATGTTTGAAAGGAGGACTTTGGCAAGCCATAATTGGAAAACCCCAAAGATGTATTTTGCAGCCTGGAAAATTTAAACAGACAGGAGTCACCGTTTTTGCACGGCTGTCTTCTGTCAAGCACTGCCTACAGTTAATCTAAATCCAATCAAAACTCCTCTGCAGAAAAACGACAACTTAATATTGTGCGTGTGACTGTTGCACGGCCCTTAAATCTGGCCCTGATTATGCATGTGCACACCCAGCGTGCCAGCTACTTTGCACATCTTGTAAACAGCTGGTGATTCAGAATCTTTACTTCTTACCTTCTTCTCAAAACCAATTCTTTTAATTTGTATTTCTATTTCTGTTTCATTTTCAACTTTTAACTTTGTATATTTAAAACCTTAATAAAAATTTTACAAAAAAAAAAACCCAATTCTTTTAAGATGCCGGTGGAGGAGTATCCTCTACAACCTTGGGAAATTACAGTGATTTGCAAACTTCCTTACTTTCCTGACTATTTTTCTCTGCAATTTTCTGGAGGGGGGGGCGCTCCTGCCACTTTCTAAATATTCAGAAAATGTGTTTACATCCAAAGATAAATTTAGAAAATGGGAGTCTTGATTTCTGGAGCAAATGCTGTTTCTTGGCAACAGATTAAAACGACCCGCCCTTTAAACATCCTAGCTGGGGAGTGCATTTCAAGACGGAGCACAGCTACCTAAATGCTTCCAAGCCGCCGCCGCCACCACCATCCCGTTGTCTTGTTGGGCAGAGGTCTCTATTCACATCAGAACACAAGAAACTCCCTTTTAAACCTGTCGAGTAGGACATTCAGGACAGACAAGAGAGAGAATTAATTGAAGACATTCACTCTTTGGATGTTTATGCTTCGTTGATGCTTAGAACAGGTGCACTGAATGTGGAGACATTCCATTTCAAGAGGTTCAGAGCCTCTTCAGAAAAGTAGCTGATGCCATTCCAGGAGCTGGGGGAGAAGCCTGAAGCGCAGGGAAATGCTGAGGAGCCACAATGTGCTTTTATTTATTTATTTATTTATTTATTTATTTATTTGTTTTATTAAATTTATATTACCGCCCATCTCCCCCAGCGGGAACCCTGGGCAGTGTATTTGATGACATTCTCAGCTTCTCCAGTTTGACTCTAGAGCGGTGTTTCTCAACCTTGGCCACTTTAAGATGGGTGGACTTCAACTCCCAGAATTCCTCAGCCAGCTATGCTGGCTGGGGAATCCTGGGAGTTGAAGTCCACCCATCTTAAAGTGGCCAAGGTTGAGAAACACCGCTCTAGAGGCTAGTTGGAAGCCAGATAAGAGAAAGCAGCCCAGCTGGCACCAACCTCTGGATGGCAAACTAGATATGTGAAAGTAGTTGCAGAACAGATTTCCTTTTCTTTTATGGACGGTGATCTGGGCTGGGGAAAATTATGTAGATTGGAGAGAGGTTTGGGCTTAAAGGAGCAAACGACCAAAATCAACCTCTTCAGAAGACATTTGATCATTTCCTTCTCCCATTTCTTTTCTCAACTTTCTGCTAGGTCTCTGCTTCACGATTAAACAGGCCCAAAGGACACAGTTGGAGAAGCATCCCGCCATGCATGACCAATTGGCTTCCAATGAGGAAATAATATGCCTGTCAATTCTAGACACCACAAGCCTTTGAGGGGTCCATTCCATCAACACGGCAAGGGCAAAATTAGGGTGTGAAGCAATAAAAAGGCCCTTGGGTGATTGGTAAACTTGTCAGCCCCGGGGGTAGCCTCACTGGCATTTCATCCTATGCGCAAATGGGTGCGGGAGATGCTACCCAGGTGACTTCCTTTCTGCTTGATTGACTTCAGTGACAGAGCATCATCGCTTAGATACCTACAATCACCTGAAAAGGGATAATGAACAGTAAAAGTCTTTTCACCCATGAAATTGTGCTCTGTGTTCTCTTTTTCCTTGGGAAGCTCAAGGCCTAGCCTGTCTTTAAAAAGTTGGATTACAAATGAGAGTGGTCTAGCTGGCTAGCACGGAGATGCTTGATTTTTGTAGGCAAGCCAGCCCGACCCTTTGGAACAATCTGCATCGAAATCCATCGCCTGGTCTCTCTGAAAGACTCCTTTCCTGCAAAAGAGGCTTCTCTATTCCTGTTTTTAGGTCTTTTGAGGTCTTCCCGTGGGATTGAATGGAATTGGGGTGGAGTTGGGAGAGACAGCTCACACTCAGCCCAAGGGAATTGCACCAACGTTTTGCTCTCCTTCGGAGGAAAGAACCATGAAAGTAATTTTGGTCCCAGTAAAAATGGGGATAGTTTAAAAAAAAATGCAGAGGAGAATTTTCAGTATAGCATTTCATGGAACACAGAATGCTCCCTTGCTGTCCAGTTGAAGCATTGGCTTTTCTAACAAGGGAGAGTTTGTTCAACCTTCCCCAACATGGTCGTCTGCAGGTGTGTGAGGACTAGAGTCATGAGAAGACATCTCCTATGGCAGAAGCTGGCTTCTCTCCTTCAGAGTAATCCCAGGCTGAAATAATTTTTCAAGCTTTTATAGCAGGAAAAACAACGGCAGTTCTGAATTTACGTTCTTATTTTGCTTAATGCGTAGGAGATTTTGAAAATCGGCTCTTGATATAATCCAGATGCAATGGTTTTGCGGTTTCTCTGGGGAACACTTTTAATAAAACTCTTCAAGCAAGGGGGATAAATTCCATATTTTATCCAATATTTAACACTAGAAAAAGATCCCTTAGGAATTAACAAAGCCAACACTTGATTTTTCTTTTTTCCCATGGCTTTTAGGCAGTGAAAATATGCTTATTGTATTTTTAAATGACTGTCGGACCTGGAGGAAAAACTATTTTCAGTTATTGTACCATAACAAAGTCTCTATAAAGGTTGATTGGAACAAAGAATGCAGAGATAAAGAAGCTCAATCTACTGGGAAATGAGATTTTGTAATTTAGCAGGGCGTCCCTTCGTTATCGGCAGCATTTCTAGCTAAGATGCACCTCTAATTAACCGGAGCAGATGTTGAGACCTCTTGGTGGAAAACCATTTCTGAACATTGTTCTCAACCAGGGTAGAATCTTTCAGCTAGACAGCCACAAAAGCAAAGCTGCTGCAGATTCCTACATTCTTTCTCAATCCCACCAGTAGAGGTGCATAATCAAAAAATGAACTCCACAAGAGGCCTGTCACAAGGGGAGAATTTGGGGGCCCAGGAAGCTACGTGCCCAGACTTTCTATACATCCTGCTCTGATAAATTGATGAGTCCAGTTTGGGGTTTGGGGGGGGAGGAAGGCTCATGAAAGCATTTGGTACATGGGGGAAAGAAGAGAAGAAACTGTATGTACAGGTAGTCCTCACTTAACAACCACAATTGGGACCGGAATTTCAGTTGCTAAGCGAAGCGGTCATTAAGCGAATCGACCCGATTTCACGACTTTTTTGCGGCCGTCGTTAAGTGAATCACCACAGGCATTAAGTGAACCACATAGTTGTTAAGCGAATCACGTGTTCCCCATTGATTTTGCTTGCCAGAAGCCAGCTGGGGAGGTGGAAAATGGCGATCACATGACCACAGGATGCTGTGAAGGTCATAAATGTGAACTGGTTGCCAAGCGCCCAAATTGTGATCACATGACCACAGGGACGCTGCGACGGTTGTAAGTGTGAGGACCAGTCGTAAGTCATTTTTTCAGCACCGTCGTAAGTCCAAACCGTCACTAAATGAATGGTTGTTAAGTGAGGACTACCTGTACCTACTTACTCAATACCTTTGATTTCAGAAGGGGTTCACGCTCATCTAAGGGGGATAGGCCTGGGCCCTTTGCTGCCTTTTCAACAGGGGTTCATCCAGCTCCATCCCCCACAGGAAGAGAGGACGATCCAGCTGGTATTTTCAAGGAGACTGAAACATCGATCTGAACCCAACACACAGCTCGCTCCAGCTGTTGTGGCAGCAGAGAAAGCCAATGGGGCAGACCACTGGCTGGCTTTCCTCCCAACGTGCTTCTGTACTGACCTGGAAAAACTAGGGAGGTGCAGGGGGTTCAAAATGGCATTTAAAAAAAAACAACATACAGGTCGTTCTCGTTTAGCGACCACAATTGGGATTGGCAACTTGGTCGTTAAGCGAAGCGGTCCTAAGGGAAACCGCGGCTGTGCTTATGATCTGACTTCAGCTTTCCTTTGCTTTACAGACCTGCGAAGGTTGTAAACACGAGGATTGGTCATAACATAGCTTTTTCATCGCCGTTGTAACTGCGAATGGTCGCTGTACGAGGCAGTCATTAAACAAGGATGACCTGTATATGGCAGCCCCCAGCTGCTCTTGGAAGACCTGGTTCATGCTTGAACAGGAGGGAACACTAGAAACCCCCAAAAGCTGCAAATGATCTGGAAAATCCTTTGGCACCCAACAAGCTGACATCCCAACAATTGCATCTGCTACCTACTCCCTTGTCTCCGTCCTTCTCTGTCATGAGGAAACGGCCACCTCAAGCCCAGGGTTTATAACAGCTGTTTTCATTAGCGGCCCCCGTAGCAATTACTAATCATAATTACAGGAGGTGAGCTTTATCGCTGTCAGTGTTTACCCGATTAGCTATAATTTCTTCCCAAGCCTAGCGAGACAGCTCTGAACAGGAGAGCAGAAAAGCAATGGCAACGCAAAAAAAGGAAAATAAGAATGAAAGAGCTCAAAACGGGAGGCTTTATTTTTTAAAAAGACTCAAGGGCTTCAGGTACAGGTAGTCCTCGCTTAACAACCACAATTAGGACTGGAATTTTGGTTGCTAAGCAAAGCGATCATTAAGCAAATCCAACACGATTTTACGACCTTTTCTGCAGTGGTTGTTAAGCGAACCACGTGGTCATTAAGTGAATCACGTGGTTCCCCATTGATTTTGCTTGCCAGAAGCCGGCCGGGAAGGTCAAAAATGGCAATCACATGACCACGGGATGCTGCGACGATCATAAGTGTGAGGACCAGACGGAAGTCAGTTTTTCAGCACTGTCGTAAGTCTGAACTGTCACTAAATGAATGGTTGTTATGCAAGGACTACCTGTATCTTCCAGTCCTCAGTGATGAGGTCCAATCTGGCATTACACATTTCTAAATTTTGAATGAGATAGGTGCACCCTGCCAGGAAGAGTTTCTGCTGAACCAGGAAGAGAATTGTCAAGGGAATAAATCAAGGTTGGCCACTTGTCTAGTTAAAAACTCCCTAGTCACTTGGCACTTAATACTTCAGCAATTTTACAGAATCCCACCCTACATGGCCAAATCTTGCCAGTAATAACCGTTTCCTACTTAGTACCGGCTGCAGACAAACGGACTCTCTTTTATTATGTCAAGCCCAAAGAATACGACAGGATGAAATCAATGGATAATTATGCACAGGAATGCTGGGCTTGCGGGGTCTGACTCACGTAGGATTGCAACTCAAAGATTTCTCCTTCGGACTGGACTTCAACACCTGTGTTGCAACCCAACGACAGGACTTGTTACTTCATGGAAGACGAGCTGATGTCTTGGAGTCTTACCTTGAGGGTCAACCTGACCCTGTTGCACTCTTGCAGCGGGTTCAGTTTCAGCATCTCACCAAGGCTGCAGCCCGAGGTCTGGTGTTGCAACTCGCAGCACACGCAGACACTGTCGCTGTCAAATTTAATCTGAGGAAGGAACAGAGGGGAGAAAAAGTCATCAGGTCTGACTGAGATCAGCTAACCCTGTTGGCGTTCCAGAAATCCTTTCCCAAATCATGATGTGACCGGCCCTTTCCCTGCAGTTGGGTTTCCTCAGGGTATCCATGGCTTGGAAATTAACTGTAACTGGGATTTGGGGTTTCTTCCGCTTTTAATTTTCTCCATTTTATCTTTGCATTATTTTAAGCTGCTCAGAGCCTTTTGGAATCAAGCGGGATATAAATTGCAGAAATAAACAAACAAGTTAAGTTTTAATAGATGCATTGAGTCAACAGAACAAAAGAAATTAAGGTCATAGCTTCTTGGGAAGACCCAATTATGATTGTCTTGTCTTGTGATTTTATTCTACTGTATATCTCAAGGTAGAATAGAATAGAATAGAATAGAATAGAATAGAATAGAATAGAATAATAACTTTAATCATTCCCATACTGTACAGGTAGTCCTCGCTTAACAACCATTCATTTAGTGACGGTTCAGACTTATGATGGTACTGAAAAAACCGACTTATGACCGGTCCTCACACTTACAGCTGTCACAGCATCCCCATGGTCAAGTGATCACGATTTGGGCGCTTGGCAACCAGTTCGCATTTATGACCATCGCAATGTCCCGTGGTCATGTGATCGCCATTTTTGACCTTCCCAGCCAGCTTCTGGCAAGCAAAATCAATGGGGAACTGCGTGATTCACTTAACAACCATGTGGTTCACTTAACACCCACAGTGATTTGCTTAATGACCGCCTCAAAACAGGTTGTAAAATTGGGTTGGATTCGCTTAATGATCACTTTGCTTAACAACTGAAATTCTGGTCCCAATTCTGGTCATTAAATGAGGACTACCTGTATTGCATCTTTATTTGATATATCTCCTGCAGCTTTTAGAGTTAGGCAGTTTAAAAATCCTACGAATAAGTAAACCAATAAGCAAAATCAAACACTGAAGTACTGGCTGACTTGGTGAGGTCCTACATTCTTAATGGGGAATGCCTACAAAATTTTGTAAGTTAAATAGATATCAATGAAGAGATGCTTCTGAGTAGATGGACCACAGCTTGGATGAAGGTGCTGTGTTCAGCCCCAAACACCGCTTATTTGTTCAAAGGATCAGGGAACCTTCTAATTTATCATCAAGGTTTGCTCTTATGGTTTAAAATCACCCGGGCCCTAAAAGAAGGCCACAGCGACTCACTTTAGAAGTCCTTAGCCGTTACACAAAACCCCTTCCTTCCAAAAGCTGTAAAAATGAATAAACTTGACAGAAGTACGCCAAATCAGGATGAACGCTTATTTGTTTGGTGCATTGAGACCGCCGCTCTTGCCAGCATTTATGAACAACGAAATGAGATCTGTCTTATTGGCTTCGTTCATTTCCGCGCTTCTATTTTAAGGAGCTACGCGCAGGGGCAAAGGGAACTGGGGCTTCTAATCAGGTTTTATCCTTGGCAGTTTTTAAAGAGGCAAAACACACAGGCAGAAACAGCAAACAGGTGTGGTGTAAGTAAGGACATCCCTGGAGATACACCCCAGAGACAAGCTGAAATCTTTGCCCAATTTTATGTCTTCTTTTGCAGATGGCAGATGGCAAAATTGAGATATAGTTTAATAATTTGAAAGGGGGCAATGACAGGAGCTTATTGGTGGTGGCACTTTGTTTCACACCTCAACACTGCCCATTTCCCCTTTATACAGGTAGTCCTCGCTTAACAACCATTCGTTTAGTGATGGTTCGGACTTATGACGGTGCTGGAAAAACCGACTTACGACCAGTCCTCACACTTACGACTGTCGCAGCGTCCCCGCAGTCACGTGATCACGATTTGGGCGCTTGGCAACCGGTTCGCATTTATGACCATCGCAGCATCCCATGGTCACGTGATCACCATTTTCAACCTTCCTGGCCGGCTTCTGGCAAGCAAATCAGTATATTGGGGAACC
Organism: Charina bottae; assembly: GCA_023362775.1. Lineage (NCBI taxonomy): Eukaryota > Metazoa > Chordata > Lepidosauria > Squamata > Charinaidae > Charina > Charina bottae. Next base: position 22,227,499 of record JALMGJ010000010.1, on the reverse strand, counting down.
GTGTGATTCGCTTAACGACCATGTGATTCGCTTAACGACCATGTGGTTCGCTTAACGGCCACCGCAAAAAAGGTCGTGAGATTGGGTTGGATTCGCTTAATGACCGCTTCGCTTAGCAACCGGAATTCCAGTCCCAATTGTGGTAGTTAAGCGAGGACTACCTGTATACACATTTTGTACTTGATATTCCCCCACAATATGACAGCACATAACAATTCTGAAGAGAATTGTGTATCTGTGTGTATTTTGGGGTGTTTCTGTGCCTGCATGTTTCTGAAGCAAGGCTTCCCACATCTTCTCCACTCCAGGCCTGCTCTTTTAAAACCTCATCATCTTTCCCTGTTTATTGATTTAAAACCATGTTGATCCTAATGGTCTGCCAGCTTTTAAAGTCCATGAAAAACAAGATTTGACCTACAGCAATCGTTTAGAGGAGGGTTTCAAGAGGGGGACAGAGTGACAGCTCTCCACTTATTCTATTCTATTCTATTCTATTCTATTCTATTCTATTCTATTCTATTCTATTCTATTCTATTCTATTCTATTCTATTCTATTCCCTTTATTTAGTTCCAACCAAGTAGTTTTAGGACTTTGGGGGGTTTATGGAATCCCTTCTCTCCCTTTTATTTTTCCATTTTTATTAGGGTTTAGAATACAGTGTTCATTTACATGAATGTGAAGCATAAAGTTTAAAAGAGGAACCCTGTTTTTGCTGTGCTATTTTCACCTCGTTTTTCCTCCCAGGATGAATTTAAGATTGCGGGCTGCTCAGGACAGAAGAACAGAGCGAAAGATACAGACAAGGACCATGTCCTGGATCCAGGGAGGCATCCATACGATAAGATCCTAAGATAAAGAATGCAATTGCTTACCCCTCTCCCGTCTCTTTGAGGATAGCTTAAGACCTCTTGATTGCCCAGACATTAAGCCCAAACACAGGCCGGTTGGGTGGGTGGAGAGAGATATACTTAATTCTTGCAGAGTTAATTGCTGCCCTGGATATTGCATTATTGCATTTTTGCATCATTGCTATTGTTGCCTAGGTGCCCTTGGGGCAGCAGAATGTAGATAAAACGGACCGCAGCAGTCATAAATCGAAGCGACCGCCCCCCAATCCCAAGCTGGTTTGGATGGAGCTGCGAAAATCCAGTTTTTGGAGGCCTACTAGAAAAGGTCCAACCTCACTCTCTGACTCTCCCAAATTCAGTAATGTCTCCCTCTCCTCTTGTTATCGTTAAAAAAATCAGAAGCAGAGGGGGGGACTATAAAGATAATAAATCACCCTCTTTCCTGTAAACTGCAGAAATCCAAAAGTGCTTGAATGATTACTTCACAGCCCATAAATCACATGTGTTTGTGTGTGTGTGTGTGTGTGTGTGTTTGTGAAGGCAAGCCTCCTGTTTATTACGTCATCTCTAGAAATCAGAGGTACAGATAGCAGGTCAACTTTGCCCAGATTTTTCCTTATATTGTTGTTATTGCTTTTTCTTTTTTCTTTTTTCTTTTTTCTTTCTTTTTCTTTTTCATTTCTTTTTCATTTCTTTTTCTTTTTTCTTTCTCTTCTCTTTCTTTTCCCTTTAAATGATTACTACTGGTGGTGATATCAATATTAATATTCCATTTAAAGTTTTATAGAGACTCCCAGTTATTGCGTACAATGACATAATGAACTTAGTTCTAAATATTTCCTTCATGACTTAATGAAATAATGAATTTCAAATTGTATGATAATGGTAAACTCTATTTACTGATATTTTGTTCTTCAGCCACTATGTCTCTTTTTTTTTCTTTTTCTTTTTTCTTTTAGGCAGTTATTTATTCTCTTTCTTTAAATGTTTCAATAAATAAACTAATTAAAAAAAGATCCCCCCCCAAATAAAACTTTGCCATATTGCTGCGGATTGTTTCCAGTGACCCATTAATTACCTGCACAGGAAACAGGTGGGGATGGGGGATGAATCTTGGGGTTCCTTCCTTTCTGTAAAAACTGGTATGTTTTCTCTTTAAAAAGAAAATAATGAAGAATGGTTTTTAAAAATGGGAACCAGAGACAGAGGAGGAGGAAGAATGGAATAAAAATAACTAGCCATGTCCTATTAAATGATATAGACAGATAGAAAGACCGAAAGACAGACAGATAGTTTGGTGTAGTGGTTAAGGCACCAGGCTAGAAACCGGGAGACCAGGAATTCTAGTCCTGTCTTGGGCACAAAGCCAGCTGGGAGACCTTGGGCCAGGCCCTCTCTCTCAGCCCTTGGAAGCAGGCAATGGCGAGCCACTTCTGAGAAACCTGCCAAGAAAACTGCAGGGACTTGTCCAGGAATTGTGGCAAATAGCCATCAGACTGAAGGCCATAGGCCTTTTCAACTAATTCTGTGTATTAGCGCAGCCTTAAACTGAATTAACCCAAGATGTTCCACTTTGCAGATCAAACCTGGTTCTGTTCAACCTGTTTCTGATTAATTTTACCACCAGGGCAACAAAAGAAATATCTTTCTGAGAATTAGCTACATAAAGAAGCAATTATTTGCACTGAACACTGAATTTAAAAGGCACTGAAGCAGAAGAAATGAGAAAGGGGCAGTGGATCTTAAAAGTTATGGAGGTTCTGTCACGTTCTGCAGGTCCTGACGAGAGCGGGACATCCAGTTACAGACCAAAAAATGGATATTGACGCTTGTAACGAGTGCATCAAACGCCAAATCAATGCGAAGGAACAGGATATTATTAAACCACTCATATTAAATAACACGTTCTGTGAAACACTTCCCTCCATACAATAAAGAGGGAAGCAATCTATGGCTGCAATATAAATGTGTCAATGAAATAGGTATCTTTCATTAGTATTGCCCTGTTATCTTGGGAAATGAAAGGCAATTGCTTCGCAAACAGCCTTTAATGCCTTGCATCAAAAGAATAAATAAGGTAGACTGTCAGAAGGATATTAACTGGCCCAGAAAGTCCATCCTTCACAGAATAAAGGGAAAAAATCATAATTTGAAGATTAAACTCAAGTCGTAAAGTAAACGGGAGCTCATTTGCAAATTAATTTGGCAGCCCTTCTCTCTCTTCCTTCCTCCACTGAGTTCCGGATAAAACAGAATTGGAGGTGGTCCATAAAGGGCGGTGAGTCTGAACGGAATAATTTCAGACAAAAGGGGGGGTGGGGAGGAAGATAAACCAGATGGGGCTAGAAAGGTGCAGAGATAAGAGCCTCATTCCAAAACTGGAGTTCTGCAGGTGTGGAAATGTTTTGTAGGCAAAGAATTAAAGATGAACAGGAGGTAGAGAAGGTGATTATACATGCAGAGTCAAAAAGTTCAAAGAAAAACATCCAAGCCCGGCTCCATTTTGCAAAAACCTACATCAAGTCTGACAAAAGCATGTGGGAAAATGTGTTATGGTCTGATGAGACCAAGGTTGAACTTTTTGGCCATAATTCCAAAAAGGATGTTTGGCGCAAAAACAACACTGCGCATCCCCAAAAGTGCACCATACCCACAGTGAAGCATGGTGGTGGCAGCATGATGCTTTGGGGCTGCTTTTCTTCAGCTGGAACTGGGGCTTTAGTCAAGGTGGAGGGAATTATGAACGGTTCCAAATATCAGTCAATTTTGGCACAAAACCTTCAGGCCCCTGCTAAAATGCTGAAGATGAAGAGGAATTTCACCTTTCAACACGACAACGTCCCAAAGCATACCTCCAAATCAACCAAAGAATGGCTTCACCAGAAGAAGATCAAAGTTTTGGAATGGCCCAGCCAGAGCCCAGACCTGAATCCAAGTGAAAATCTGTGGGGTGACCTGAAGAGGGCTGTGCACAGGAGATGCCCTCGCAATCTGACAGATTTGGAGTGCTTCTGCAAGGAAGAGTGGGCAAAGATTCCCAAGGCAAGATGTGCCATGCTGATAGACTCCTACCCCAAAAGACTGAATGCTGAATGTCATAAAATCAAAAGGTGCTTCAACAAAGTATTAGTTTAAGGGTGTGCACACTTACGCAACCACGTTATTCTAGGTTTTTTATTTTTATTTTTTTGCCCTAAAAGATTTCAGTTTGTTTCCCAATTGAATTGTACAGCTTGTATGTTATATTAAAGGTGGAAAAAATTCTGAAGTGATTTATCTTGGTCTGATTTTTTTACATCTCAAAAACCTGGCATTTTAACAGGGGTGTGTAGACTTTTTATATTCACTGTAATAACCAAACGTGATCAAAACAATAAACAGAACAAGAATCTTTAAAAAAAAATGTTTCCACAATGGGGCAAATTCAAGCACACACACACACACACTTTAGAGGAAATCAGTTTCCAGAATTATTTAACAGCAAGCATCTGACAAGAATTTAACAACCCAGGTGCCATAAGGAGAAACGTTTTGGACAATCTGGCACATCCAATCATGGCAGAAGATGAAAGCCAATGGTAAGTTGCATTGTTCGTGATTGATTGTACTGTCTCGCAAATTAGTTGTATTGTTTTAATTAACTGTTTTAATTGGGTTTGATGGCTTTTATCTTGTTTCATTTCTAACAGTTGTTGTTTTTAATTATGTAAGCCACCCAGAGTCACTTAGGTGAGATGGATGGTGATATAAATTGAACGAACGAACGAATGAATGAATAACTGAATAATTGAATTGAATTTTCCTTCAATTAGTCTGATCCCAACTCATCTAGGATATCAGTGCTCCTGATAAATGTTGGGAGACGGATGGATGGTGGTTGAAGGGTGGGAGAGGAGAAGACGACCTCTAAGTTCTGAACGTGAGCAAGCGAAGAAGAACTTGGGGACTTGCATTCTGACCACTGAATACAAACAAGTTGAGTTCCCACTGAAAAACTGGCATGCGTTTTTGCGTTTTCTATTTCAAGGCAACTCAGCAGACATGCAGAAAAAGAAAAGGGAAATAGATGGTTTCAATTACTCACCAACTGGCACCCTTCTAAGGAGTTCACTAGCTGAGCATTTTGACAGGAGAGAATGGAGCCAGCTAAATTCAGCATCACGCAGACTGCCGACAGCAACATGAAAAAGGTTATCTGAGGAGGAGGAAGAAGAAGCAGCTTGGTCATCGTATATGGCAATGATCAGCAAGGGCTAAGAGATAAGACGTTCACCTGACAAGATCTGGTTTCTACTCTGCTTCTGTATTCATTGTGCTTTGGATACTGTAAAGGATCTTGAAAACAACATCAGTGTTCAGTTGGTTCTATCAGCCACCATTACCTAGAGTAACCTGGCTGAACTGGTGGCCTCCAAATGTCTTGGACATCAACATCCATCGTTTCCAACAAACACATTAATCCAGGGCTTTCCAAACTTTTCACACTGATGACACACCAACAGTGGCACGCGAAAACCCGGACGCGCCACGGCAGCGGCGCTTCCAGGTTTTCACGTGCCGCTGCAGTGGCGGTGCTTCCGGGTTTTCAAGCACCGTGGTGGCGGTGGCATCCTGGTGTGTCGTGCGGAAACCTGGAAGCGCAAATGGCGCGCCACCGCTGCCGTGCGTACTGCTGCGCACAGCTGCAGCGCGCCATCAGCACTTCCAGGTTTTCTCACGACACACCCGGGCCCCGCAGGCGACACAGTACTGTGTCGCGACACACAGTTTGGAAAGCTATGCATTAAACCCATGCACACCATTAAAGAGCTGCAATGGCATTCTCTTCTTCACCCTCCAGCATTTTTGCTCATCTGAATGAGGCAGACCCCGTAGGAGCGAAGCAAGCATGATCCGTTTCTGGTGGTGCTTCTGTCAACATGGAAAAACCCTCCCAGGGCATGGTGCTGATCTGAGAGAGGAAGGGTCTCAGCTTGTTGAGAGCATGAGCAGATAGGCTGCTCTTTGGGGAATGACAAGCAGGCATTCCTGAGTGACGATGGTCACTGCAGATGACAATTGACAGACACTTGGTTAGCTGGGTGAGGCAAGCAAGCAAGCAAGCAAAAACGGGCGTTAGAAGAAACGCCCCTCTTGCTTCCATGGAAGCACCTGCTTAGTTTTATTATTTATTTCCTGTACATCAGCAGCTTCCTGTGTGCCACTCATGCACTTTCATAAACGAGAGACGTGTCTGTTTGGAGCAGTGTTTCTCAATTTTGGCCACTTTAAGGTATGTGGACTTCAACTTCCAGAATTCCCCAGCCAGCCATGCTGGCTGGAGAATTCTGGGAGTTGAAGTCCACACACCTTAAAGTGGCCAAAATTGAGAAACACTGATTTGGAGAATCACCGTTACTTCCAACACTGGAATCTCCTCTTTAAGCTGTCAAGGGTAGAGATACAAGATGCAATCCTTTGTCCAAAGCCCACTGAAGACCATCCCAACTTCTGAGCAAACTTGAAGGAGGAATTCACTTGCAGTCCTCACCACACACCATCTCTTTTTTTCCCTTGCCCTGGAAATAAATAATTGTGACTTGGTGTCCTGGAATGGTAGGCAATACTTGGGTGGAAATGGCACCCATCCCTTCCAACTAGCTCTACCCCCTTAGTAAGCGATCAAAGGCTGCCTGAGAGACCACTTCAAGTACTTAAAGCAGATGTGAGGCATGGTGTGGTACAGGCATTTCCCCAAGAGAACCTAGTTTAATTTAGAACATTGCTTCTAATCAGAGAAATGCAATGACAACATTTGCTCAAGTTTCTGGATTGCTAATATAGCAGCCTCAGGAATAGTTGGAAATGCAAAGAGAATCCTTTCACCATTCTATCGCCAGGGTTCCAGCTGTTATATCTTTATTCAGGAAAGAAGAGCATTACTTGGCCGAACTTGTTCTATCAATGCTGCTTTGGGACCAGTTACCCCACATCTCTCCTGCCTCCACTGTTCCTTGCTGGAACTTCTAAGATGAGACTTCATGAAGGAAGCCTCACGTTTGTCAGGCCACCATCCTAAGGGTGGCTCTGGTTTCACCACCGTGGTTGTTGTCACACATCACGCTCAACACGGTTATTGAGTTAACACTTATTCTCGTTTGCACAATACACTGACTCATAAAACTAACCAAAGGATGGTGTTCACACAACCTAAACCACAAAAAGGCGAATTAAGATTACCAGTAACCAAACTTAGCATGTTGTAGAAATGCATCTACTAGGTCTTTCACTGACTGGGTTATCTGTGTTGTGCAAACTTGGCTCCTGGATGTTACTGAGGTTGAAAAATGTGATTCTGCACATTTTTCTTAGCCAAAAGGCCGAGAAGTGAAAAATGTTACCATGGGAGGTTTGAGAGCAAAGGCAGAGCCTGGAGGAGGTCAATATTCTTATCCTAATTGCTAATCCTAAACCCAGGCCAATCTATAGATGGAAGAACATGCCTCTTTTGCTTTCTACATTTTTCCAGGCACAAATCCTCTCTTCTACATCAGTTTGCAAAACGTTTTTGTTTAGGCTTACAAAAAATCCATCCAAGCATGCACAATATTTCTGATTTCAATGCTACAAAATATTCAGCATAAATTGGCTGTTTTCCCTATGCGTTTGTGTAAGCAGCATGTTCTCCAACATACGCCTTTCCCCTTTATTTTTCCATTGCAAAACTGCACCATAAAATTCAGGCGCATGAACGCTAAAACAATCCAACCATTTCATTTGCTTCCTGCCTTTATTGGATTTGGCAGTGAGGAAAACCCCTCCCCTTCTCCCCCAACCCCCACCTCCTGCTTGAGAGGCTCTGGAACCTGTCAGATCCTCCCCCAAAATCGATTCCAAAATCAGAAGAAAGCTTCATTTTCAATTATCTCCATAATGAAAGAAAACAAGTTGAAAGCAGATGATTGCAAAGAGAACACCAGATGGCTTTGGAAGGGAGAAGAGAAGTAGAGCTTTTATCTGCACATCAATGGTTTGAAGCCCAGATTTCGCAGCCAAGACCGATATGGAAGGTGGATCCTTATCAAATGGCCCACCCAGGAACAGAGCAGGCATCTCACAACATTTGCTTGGGGCTGCCTGGAACTTTGGCTTAGCAGAGCTGCAGAAAGAAGGAAGGAACTGAATGCAGCATTGCAAGCAGGACCGATTTTCCAGTCTCCAGTTTATTTCCAAAGGATGTAGAGTCTCACCAAGGTATGAAGTTCTATCAAAGACTTTGATATTTGCCCAAACTTTTAAATACTTTGTACTGCCTGGGAATTCCCAGGAGTTTTATCCCCATCACATCTGGAAGGCATCAGAATCAGACTGGTGTACTTACTACAAGATCCCAGTAATGGGAATTTCATAGCCCTGCTACCCAAAACCCTTAGAACTTTAGTTGCACGAAGTGGCGCAGGAGAGGCTACATTGAATCTACCATGCAAAACAGGAGAGCACAGAAGGTCTGCCATAACAGATTGCCCCATTACTTGTGACCTCTGCTGCAGTGGAATTCCTGCCTGCAACACCCACAATGCAGCTGCAAAATGTCGCAGCGGCAAGGACAAAAATGTGTTTTTAGGTGCCACCTTCTTCTTCAATATCCCCCCAAAACAGCGATGCACAATCAGGTAGCACTGTTTGCAGATTACAGCACAGCTGAAGGGCCTCAATTTGACCTATATTCCATCCAACATACCCAAATTCTCCAAATGCCCTTATCCACTTTGCCACCAAGTGCGGTTGAGGTTCTGAATGTGGCCTTGAGGCTTTTCCTTGAAGAATCTACATTCCATTCAGAGGTCAAGACTCGTTCTCATATGCAAGTCTTAGGATTCCATTCAAGACTGATGGCCTCACTCTTCCAGGTTTGTGCGGTACTTTGCCAGTCACACAGACTCAAAGCAAGGTCCTGCAGAGAGGGCATGCTACCAGCCAAGCCCCGTCTGTAAGAGAGTTCCATCTGACAGGGTCCAGGAGGCGTGCCTTCTCTGCAGTAGCCCCCGCCCTCTGGAATATCCTTCCCCCTGATATAAGATCCGCCCCCTCTCTTCTGGACTTTAGAAAAAATCTAAAGACCTGGTTGTGCCACCATGCTTGGGGAGGGGAGGGGAACAGCCAGTCTTGGGGTTGGCTGGTCTCTTAGATCTACCTTGACCAGCCTTTCCGACCTTTGGGATAGTAATATCTACCACCGTTTGGATCAAATTGTATTAGATATTTTTATTGACTTTTAGTAGTATTTATGTTTTTATTGTAGTATTTATGTTTTTATTGCTGTGAACTGCCCAGGGTCCCTCCTGCGGGGGAGATGGGTGGGATATAAATATGATGAATGAATGAATGAATGAATGAATGAATGAATGAATGAATGAATGAATACTGTCCCTGCAAAGAGAAGACCTGCCTGAATTTCACACATACCGCCTTACTGAAACATGGTTGAATGTGGAGTTTTAATCCCCCCTCGAGGCCAGTGTCCTAACACACATAAACTCTGTCTGCAGAAGTAGATATAGCTGGGAAATGTCTCGTGCTGCAAAATAAATTACACACTTCACGTGCCATTAGAGACAACACGTTCCCCGATCATAGCTAAGGCTCTGTCATCTGTGTTTCAATCATTTCATCTTGAGTAATAAATCAAGAGGAACTAATGCCAGCCTCCTTCTCCAGTTATTCACAGAAGTGGGACCACATTGCTAGACATTCGTGTCCAGAAACAATCAATGTCAAAACGTCTGTTATTCAAATCACATCCTCAAAGATACAAGCTGCTGATTTTGCCTTCTCCACCATATCATTTTAATGTGGGCCTTCATGGTTAAATAGGGCAGGCTACAAAGCTTGCTCAAAAGAGTCATGAACTATTCCCTACTCATCATAGTCAAGAACTTTTCCCTGTTCATCACAGAGAGTGGGCTGGTTTCATACATATGGAATGTAGTGCTGTGAGGAAGCATGAAAGAGGACAGGATGCTTTGTCTGGAGAAGATGATGGGGAAAGCAATGACTGTGGCTTTCAGATATCACTTAAATCAGTGCTTTGCAAACTTTAAGAGGTGCAAACTCCCAGAATTCCCCAGCCTGCATGTGTTCCCCAGTGTTTGAAAAACACTGACTTAGATGCTGAAACACAATTGCTCCAGAGGGCAGGTCTTCAAACAATGGCTGGAAGTTGCAAGCAATCAGGGTTGTTGTTGTGAGGAAAATAGGAGGAAGAAGGAGTATTTGGTATGTTCGCTGCCTTGGGTTATTTATAAAAATAATAAAGGCGGGATAGAGAAGGAAGGAAGGAAGGAAGGAAGGAAGGAAGGAAGGAAGGAAGGAAGGAAGGAAGGAAGGAAGGAAGGAAGGAAGGAAGTGTGGTCAGTTCCTCCAGGTTGGGGCTGAAATTGCATGTCAAGAGGAAAGCTCCTGGGTTGCTCTCCGTGGTCCTGAAATCTAGCCCACTGTGGACTTGAACTGCTTCGTCTTTCTTCACTTGACTGCCTCTTTCCACGTCTCTTTCCTCAGCCATCATCAGGAGCAGATTTTGATTGATTTGATGACATTGAACGAAGAAATAAATACACCATTAAAAACATAACATCCATACATAAACCAAAAGATAAAAAATGAAACTATTAAAAACTATCAACCAACCCGTAGCTGCTGTCCAAATACTCTCTTAATGAGGACTGTTTTCATCATCTTCTGAAAAATACTCAGGACAGAGACACACCTAACCTTGGGGGCAATCTCTGCAGGGGGAGGGGGCTCCTGCTGAGAAAGTCAATCTTTGGGCTCCAGTCCCCCTGTTTTCTTTCAAGGTGGGTATCTGGACCATCTTCTCCCTGCTAGATTGTGTAGGTCAGGTAGATTCTATAGAAAGAGGACAGTCCTGAAGATAACAGGGGCCCCACCACTACGAAGGGCTTTATAGGTGATCAACACCTTGGATTGGGCTAGAAGCCTAAAGCTCTTGCAGAACAGGTGTTATTCTGCTAAATTTAATTCATATAAATTTAAATAATAAATAAATAAATTGTGTAACGTTGGTCAGCAAGGAGGTCACCACCTCCTGTGCCAGTTGTAGCTTCCAAGTTGACTCGGAAGGGCGGCCCCAGACGATGCAATTCCCTGATGGGACCATGACCAGCTTGATACAGCAGAGCTTCCAGCTCTACCTGGAGATGCTGGGTGGGAACCTTCTGCACTGAGATGTGGGTGTCAAGCTGAACTATCAGGCAGCTTCATAGGGGAAGTCAATAGCCACATGCTGAGTTCAGGAGCCAGAACTCAATAGCTTTTATCATTCTTCCTGGTGTCACACACATACACACAAAAAACCTCTATGCAAAAGGATGTGAGGTACAATCAGACAGTCCCTTCGAAGCTCACATCCATAATGCATGCACAGTGATGTAACCGGCGTACAGAAGTTCACTGATTATTCAGAGCACATATCCTGATGCAACTGTGTGTGGCCGCCTTAATATTCCCTTTCATGCATTGCTTCTATGACAATAATCCCCCTCATCGGGAACGTGTAAGAGGGAGGAACAAAGAGAGAAACAGCAAACTCCAAAATAAACATTAGATAATTGAGTTAAATAGGAAGATAGGTGGGCCCACCTTAGTGAATAATACTGAGAAAGCCATGATGAAGCATGCAAACTCCCATTCCTTCTTGCTAAATACAGCTATTTTTTTTCTCCTGAAACCTTGCAGCTCCTTTTTTCTTCTTCTTCTAAGGACCTTTTTGTCTCACGCTTCACCAGTTCCTAAATGACCCAGACAACAGCAATGTCAGCCCCGTAACTGTTTAGCATTCCCTTAGCTCACTGTATTTCCCTTATTATTTCGACTGTGGCTTGAGCTTATTATCTGCTCCTGCTCTCAATATCTGGACGCCTAACAGAAATCCTGCAAGGCAGAATGCTGGGCAGCCGGTCTATTAGACAGCTGTTTTGGTATGCAATTAAATGTTTGTCGTCTTTTGATTGTGCGGAAGCATCCTGCGCAAGATGAAACAAAACCCTCTTCTCAATATTGTATCCCTTTCTGCATCCTTGATCACCAATTAGCTTTTCTTCCCTCCTAGTACGTTTCACTGCTTAAATGAAGGGTTTTATTTGTTCATTTATTTTGTTCAACGTATAAACCTACCTAATCATAAGTGACTTGGGGCAGCATACAGAAGGTTTGAAAACACATCATAAAAGCAAAATAGATAAAAACAAAAGAATAACCACACGGCATCGGGAATGCATTTGTTCATCAGCCCTTCATTGCAAAACATCCATAGGGATGTACCAGAACTTGCAGTGGGACATTGGGTTAACTCTGCATCCTCATTTAAGCTGAATTTCCTTTCTCTCCCACAATTTGCATCGGGCAAATTGTCCTTGTTAATTTCTACCACCCCGCTGGTTTTGACTTTCTTTGAATTTCTCACAGGCTTAGACGACCTGATTTTATGGGACTGAGAGAATCCCTCACCTGCTCACATTCTTATCACTGACCCGATTCTCTTTCTCCTTCCATCTGCTCTCTTCAATGGGTTGCCTGGCTGTTCCTTCAAGAACAACCAATCTGAAGTTGGCTTGTGCACAGGTGGACTTGCTCTGCTGAGGAAACCCATCACAGGAGGTGCGACCACCGAGCTATGCAACACGTCAGCAAAGACATGTCTGTGTGGAAAGATTATTTCTCTTCCTTAAGGAACTATTGAAGCAACGCAATACCATCACTCTTCTACATGGAGGACATCTGTTCAACAGCCAGAGGGGAAGACCATGACTTTAAGATTAGCTTAGTGTACTGCAATTGTTACAGTCACACAAAATGAAGGAGAAGGAGAAGGAGAAGGAGAAGGAGAAGGAGAAGGAGAAGGAGAAGGAGAAGGAGAAGGAGAAGGAGAAGGAGAAGGAGAAGGAGAAGGAGGAGAAGGAGAAGGAGAAGGAGAAGAGGAGGAGGAGAAGGAAGGAAGGAAGGAAGGAAGGAAGGAAGGAAGGAAGGAAGGAAGGAAGGAAGGAAAGAAGGAAGGCGGACATCTGAGGGAATTAGAAAGCCCAAGATGGCAGCCACAACTGAAGCCATCTTGACTTTTTTGACTCCACCCAGCAGAGGAAAGGAAAGGAGTGTGCTTCTCCACTCATGAGATTTCTTTCATGCTCAGTGATTCAAGTTCACAGGGCAGAGCGTAGAACAGTAGCACAAAGGAACTGAAAACAGGGACCCAGAGTTGCTGAAGGGAAGACGCGGACTGTGGCTCAGTCTTTGGAGAACAGAAGGGGTGAAAATAAAAAAATCTTGACCACTGAGGTGGACAGACTTAAACTTAAGGACTGGAACCTTAACGCTGCTGGGCAAAAGCATCGATGAACTAAGAGGATCGTGTTTCTTGATTCAGAAGGAGCCTTGTTGCAAGCTATCTATGCCTTTCAACCTTCGAGATGAGCCGAGACCCGGTGCAAAGCTGGGGTTTAACGGTTCAGAACAGAGCACGTCCTGGAGCCTTCCCTTCTCCTCCGTCCCCCTTTCCCATTCACAGGACCCTCCTCTGCAGAAGCCTTCCAGGAGAGGGCTGGGATTAAAAGTGGCCCAGGGCTCTCTGAAGCACAGCAATCATCATCTCCTGCGCAGCAAGGCATAATCAATGGGGTAGCTCCATAAATGGCTCGGAAGAAGGAAGCCCGTTGCCTAAATGAACCAAGGCGCTCATCCTTGGCTTCCTGAAATGTTTGATCGTCTGCAGCCGCGGGGAAACCATTTCCAGAGAAAAGCAGTGATTTAATTCCAGGCACTGGGTAGATACAGTAGCGTTGTCTCCCAGGCAAAATGGTGCTTGCAGGTATCTTTTAGAGATCTCAAATAACGGAGACTTTGCGTTTGTGAGAAACGCCAACACCAGGGCTGGCCCACCCAGACAAAAAGGCAGCGCTTAATGTTGTTCGCCGTTCCTTGTGCGAGCCGGAGAATTTCATATTTCGAGGCCACGTTTTCAAACGCTTCTTCAGATGCAATTTCGGTGGGGTTGGCGAGGTTAACCAAAAGGAACACTAGCAGATTTATTTATAAAATAACCCTTAAAACAAAAGAGTGTGGCAGAGCCGCTGAGCTCATTCCTGCCGTTTTCATTATATTAAGCCTTGGGAACAGGGTGGTTATAAATTTTAGCAAACTCCTTTTTCCATTATGCTGTTCAGTCCTTTCTCTTTCCGTGCAAACCACACTGGTAGCATTGCTAAAGGCATTGCGTTCTGAAAGAGACCCACACGTGTGCACATCCCTATTTAGGGCCACAAAGCAAAATAAAACCTCTACACCAGTGTTTCCCAACCTTGGCCACTTTAAGATGTGTGGACTTCAACTCCCAGAATTCCCCAGCCAGGAATTCTGGGAGTTGAAGTCCACACATCTTAAAGTGGCCAAGGTTGGGAAACACTGCTCTACACTCTTCCCAACATGGAAAAGAAAACATCGCTTTGCCCTCCTGGCCTCTTCTTTCCTTTGCTTTTTTGGCTGTAGGGGAGAGAGACCAACCCTGAGAGAATTTGCACCTGATTACAGCTAGTCCTCGACTTACAACCACAATTGGGACTGGAGCTTCCTTTGCTAAGCGAGGCGGTTGTTAAGTGAGTCGTGCCCAATTTTACGACCTTTTTTTGCCGTGGTCATTAAGCGAGTCTGGTTTTGACTTTGCTTGGCAGAAGCCGCCTGGGAAGATTGCAAATGGCAATCACGTGACCCTGGAACGCTGCAACCGTCGTATGTGCGAGGATCGGTCGTAAGTCACTTTCCCCAGCACCGTCGTAACTTTGAACAGTCGCTAAACGAATGGTCGTAAGTCGAGGACTACCTGTAAAAGGAACATCTGGATTGATGTTTCAGAAGATGGTGTTTCTTTCCAGAAGCTGTGGTTCCTTCCTTGCCCTTGCACTCTCCCTCCTTTTCTTCTCAGCTATCAACACTGCCCCCTCCCACACTGAGTCTCTTCTCCAGCAATGGGACACCTACAGATATCCCCGCTCTGGGTATATGACATCTCTGCAGCAGTTGTAGACAAATACCTGGATGAAACAAGAGAGGGAGGGGGTTGTTCAAAGAGTCTGTTCATCTCAGATGTAGCTTTGATGAGGACAAGAACCCAAGTCCAGCACTCTTGGTTCCCCCCAAGAACAGCATCATGAGAAGTGGGGAGGAGGGAGGAGAAATCATTTCTGCAGCCTCCCGTCTCCCAAAATATAACTTCTAATTAGTAAAGCAATGGTAACTTCCCTGCATTCTCTTGAGACAGACGATGACGGCTGTAGAAATGTTCAAGGTCTTATCGCACAGAGAGAAGCATCAGAAAGGGTCGTTTTCCTTAAAAGGATCTGAAGTTAGGATATCAATGTTGCACACATTTTCAGAGCAAAGGATCTCTCTTACACACACAAACACACACACCTCTTCTTACTTTCCTGGGAACGCCTTTTGTACTAACTCCATTCCCAGGAAATTTAATTCGTTTAAATTGCATACAGTCAGGAGAGTCCCGTCACTTGTAATAGTTGTTGTTTCAAGCGAGACCTTTAATTAGACCTGCCTCAGAATGGGGCGTCTTTGCTCCCCAATACTGACTGTCAAGACAAGGGGTATTCTAATCTCTTTAATTTCTAATCTCTCTCCGGTTGGGGGAGATGGGCGGTAATACAAATTTAAATAATAAATAAATCATTATAAATAAATATAAATATAAAATAATTAAAACAAAAAACAAATCAGTGGAGGAGAAAACATACAATCCGAAAAAGTTTTCCAATCCGATCTATAAAAAGAAGTGTTTTCTGGAATAAAGTTCCTACACCATCACATATCTGTGTCTCTCCAACCACCTCTACTCATCCATTTCTTGCATAACTCTTTGGGCAGAATGGGGGCTGCAACCATGCACATCTGGAGTGAACGGGGGGGGCACATCTGAAGAACCGCTCAAAGAAAACCAACAGTGCAATGCAAGAAAACGTTTCCACGTTGGAGAAGGGCCACACCTTTATTCGCACAAAGATCCAGGTTGAAGCCTCAGATATTTTCAGTTGCTTTAAAACAGGATTTCCCAAATTGTGAGATGTGTCTCCTTTGGGGATGTGTAGACAAGACTCCAAGGGTGAAGTCGAACCTTTCAGTTGTACATTGTTACAGTAAATCCACCTTTCCCAAAGTTTCATTGAATTGTTTTCATTGTTCATTTGTGTTCATTTTGGTGTTTGGATTTTTAAGGGAGGTGAGTACATTAAGATTACACTGAAGGGAGGTGTGATGGCGAAAAGTTGAGGAACCCCCGCTTTCAAGATCAGACAGCAAGTGATGAGAAAGGCATTTCTTTGCTCTTGATTCCGAAAACGGTTGCGGGCAGAAAGTCTACGTATGTCTTGCAAAACGAGGGATGGTCCTGATTCCGTTCAGAATTAGTTGGCAGCAAAGAAGCGTCTGCTTCACATAATATAAGTAGCTACTAACCCCTGAGCTGTGCGTTTGAAGTTTCGCTCCCAAGCCCTTGCATTCAAAAAGAACATGCAGTTCTGAGTGTGATCAAAAGCCAAGGTCTCAGTGCCTGGATTTTCTACAGCTACAGATGATCCCACTCCAGGGATGAAACCCCGATTGACTTGGCGGCATGTTCACTCTGCGTTGCAGAAACTTTCCCAAAAACGTTGAGGGATTTCTGCAGAAGTGCGATGCACATAAGTAAACAGGTGGAGCTCCAATCATACCATCACAGGTAAAAGCCATCTTGACTTTTTTGACCCTACCCTCCGGACATCCCTCCCTTGGTTCTCTTTCTCTTTCTTCCACCACCAAGTGCTCAAAAGCGGCCTCATTCCTCTTTTCTCTGGTTTGATATCAAAATGACAACAATAAAAAGTAAGAATAAGAATCCTTAAAAATACCCTGTAATGGAGTCAGGAGATACTCTCACTCCACAGCTATTCTCTCCTGATTTCCCAATCTTGAGAATTCCTTTCATTCCCTGTCTACCGAGTATTGGGTTTAGACACACGAAGGAAACAATTGCTTTCTTTCTGGATTCTTTTGTATTCTCATGGTAGAGGAGATGATGATGATGATGATGATGATGATGATGATGATGATGATGATGATGATACTCTATCCCCTTGACGTATGATTTTTCTCAGAACGGAACTTCAGATCGAGGCAACTTCTTCTTCATGCAGATTGTGTAAGATGCAAGAAGGAAGCATCTTGATAAGCGAGTTGTTTTCCATCCGGAAATGAACACGTTTGATGATGGCCAGGCGTTTGCTCTCAAGAGGTGGGGGAAGCTGCAGAAGTGGGGGCTGTGGGGATCAGCCAGGCATCTTTACCAGGTTGCTGCTATTTCTCAGGAAGCCTTTTATGACTTAAAACCCAGCAGGTTTGGCAGAAGACAGGCCGAATTGTCTCTGCGCTGCTCTGACTGCCTGTTCAGTTATTTACTAGATGTTGATCTTGACTCGCCTCCAAGGAGTTTAAAGAGAGAGCATGTTCCTTCTTCTGCCCTCCCCGCTTATGTTATCTTCGCAACAGCCCCACGAGGTGGATTAAGCTGATAGAGAATAATTAAGTCACCCAAGCAGTCCTGTTATGGCAGAGAGCAGTTATAAATCTGATCTTTTCCAGGCAAAGTCAGATCCTCTAATTTAACCCTCCTCATCAGCTGCCCTCCGGTTGCGTTAGGACTACAGCCCCCAGAATTCTCAGCTAGCATGGCTGGGACTTCTGGATGGTGGAGTCACAACCCCCTGGAAGGAAACTGCATGGGTTTAAATCTGCTAGATGCTGATTTAATGCATTATCTAAATCAGATGACTTGCCACTGAAAGACTTCAGTTGGGATTCAGGTACACGTGCTTTGAGAAAATCAGAAGTGGGTACCGTTCCCCAAATGTAGTGCCTCTAACTTGTCTTCCTTTCCTCCATCATAAAAAAATGCAGACTTTTTAAAAATTATTTTTTAAAATTGTCCCTTCTGTCTAGGCTGGCGTGCACAGAGAAGTACATGGGAAACAAGATTTTTTGCTCTCAATCAATGATTTTTTAAAAAGCAGGAAAATGTAAGCGTTGCAAAGCAAGAGATGCTGTCATTGGATGGTAAATAAAATCCTGTCTGCATTGCAAGGAAGTGTCAAGGAAGTGTTCTTCCAATTTCCATCACTTTTACATTCCTATTTCCATCAATATCTTGAGTCCAGGACTGGTCTTTCTATGGCAATTTGCATAGGTATTCCCAAAGTCTTTCAAAAAGTTGATTATCAAACAAAGCATTACACTCAAGCATTTGTTTAATTAGTTCCCCTCCCCAACACACATCAGTAGACTGGATGCCAAGAGTTGCGTAGACATGATATCACCTGTGTTAACTAAGGACAATCTTGACTTCCCCTTCCAATTCTGCACATTTCCTGAAGAAAAGCAGTCCTCTTGCTCCTTGTGGGATTAAACAAGCATAACCCTCTCGAGAGTCATGCTGGGACAATTACTTGCATCATATTTTCCATCACTGGCCTTGCGTAGGATGCAATATCTCCCAGAACAAAACTAATTTGTTTATTTAAATATATATCTATCTATCCTGTATTCCAGCCATCTGTCACACTCAAAGCAGATTATTGCCAAATAATAACAACAGTAGTTATTTATAATGACGTCATGTGTCAACAGCACTGAAAGAAAGGAACAAGGTTCTTACAAAATTCCCAGAAAGGTCTGTTTGGCCACGATTGGAAACAAGATGCTGGATGAAAGGCAGCAACTTTTCCACCCAGAGTCCCTCTTTTTGGGGGAGATGGGCGGTGGCAAAGTTTGAATAAATAAATAAATAAATGTTTGCCCCATCAGGAAGTTTCATTATAGCAAGAGACAAGCAGGTGAGGACCATCATTATCCATCAGTGACAAGAACAAGGTTTAACAGAAGTCAGACAGATCCTTCAGAAGTTGTAGCTCTCAAGATCTTGATTTGGCTAAGCTTCTTCTCAAGCTGTTCAGACCAAATTTCAACCCACAACTTCTGCTTGTACTTTCTAGGAGGATTGCAAAGCACAGTTTGACTACCCAGATACCACGTTGAACTATAGTTATTTATTTATTTGTCATATTTCTTTACCGCCGATCTCGTATTACGACGACTCTGGGCGGTTTACAAACAATTAAAGATAAAAGAATAAAATATTAAAACAATACATATTATATATATATATATATATATATATATATATACATACATATACATACATACATACACATACATACATACACATACATACATACACACATACATACATACACACACACATACACACACATACATACATACAGTATATATATATATATGTGTGTGTGTGTGTGTGTGTGTGTGTAAAATATAAAATTTAAAATTCGAGATGGCGAGTAACGATTAGATAAGTTAAACTTCCTAACCACAGTTTGCTCTCACCAAGTGCTAACATCTGGACTCAGAAGATAGGGAAAGTCACTCCTAGTTATATTTGGATGGGAAAAGAGTCTTCCTGAAAAAAAATCCCCGAAGCAAGTTATAGCCACCGTTCTGGTATGGTTGCCAAAAAACTCTACATGGACATGCCCATGAATTCAGCTCAACACAGAGGAGATTCGACTTTTAGCTTTAACATAGTTTGATGATGTCTCCATCTGAGCAAACAAATCCATCATAACCCTTTCTAATCATCAAACCCATAACTCACAATCTCATTTTTTTTCTGTTTTCAGCAAAACGTCCATAAAGGGTTTCCAGTCGCTGACAAACGCCGTTATTGTCTTTTCCTTAATCAAACAAGTCAATCTCCGTCATCTTCACCCACCAATCCTCCATTGTGGGTATTTCAGCAAGTACTTCTAGGGCAGAAAGAGGAACTCTGAAAGAGTGGGGGGGGGGGGTTGGCATCATGAAAAACGTTTTTGACATGGGAGCACGAGGAGACCCTGCCCAGACCCAGGCAGGCCAAACCAAGAGTAACTGAACTAGCAGAGCCATTTTCAGAAGAGGCCTGAGAATGAGGGAATTGCTGATGAACCTCAAGAGAAGCCAATGAAAGGAGACACCACGATGCCCTTTGGATCAGCTCCTCGCAAGGAAGCCAAGCGTCTGTGGCTTTTGCAATGTGCTGCCTGCCTACCCAAGGTTACCATGGTGACCGGATGCAGTGGCATCAGGGCTAGTTGAAGGATCACTGCAACCTGTTTGCTCAGGAAGCGAAGAGTCTAACTCTCCAGCCGATCTTCTTCGCTCTGCTTCCTAGGAAGAACTGGTTGGGATCAACCAGACTAGCGGCCTGGCAGATGGTTTGGGGAGGGGCAGAAAGGAGGAAAGAGGATTTCAACTATTACTCCCTACAGCTCAGAAAAAGCAATCCAGTAGAATGAAAAAGGGACGATGACCCCATCCATCAGCTGGGGAAAGAACAGATACTGTAGTTAAACACAGAATGTAAGAGATGCTTCTGGACGGGGTCATCCATCCAGAAGGACCAAACCACAGACCTGTCCAGATTTAAAGCAAAGATGAATACCTCCCAAATGCCAAAAGCTGGATTTTAGAATAGCTATCACTCATTCAAGGGGAGGTCTTGAATTGTTCCCTTAGGATGGCCTAAGGTTTCCCCTGTTGTAGTCTGGAAGGGGGGAAATGGAAATTAAACCTCTCTTATCATCTCCCTTATCAACGTCCGCTTAAGGACGTGGACAGCCACGTAACCTGATCGGTAGTTTGATGGAACATATGCCAATATATGGAATATATACAAATGGTGCAATATAGCAAGCCCAGCCCTAACCAACTCAGAGATTAGGTTATTATTTTAATTCATCTGAACACACTTTAGCAGGCAATATCCAAGGAACCACACACGGATGCGCTCCACTTTTACAAGTCCCTTTTCTACTGCAGTAAACTGTATTATTACAGCTGTATTGTTGCGTGGTGTGCCTTGAGGATTTCCTGCTCTTAGAGGCAGCCTGGAAATATTCCAGACAAATAAATAAATCCTTGTCCCTTGCACACAGAGATAAGTCAGCCCTAAAAATCAGGGGTCCCTCTGGAATGGCATTTTGCAAAATAGCACGGAGAAGAACTAACTCCTTGCACACCAGTATAACTGGAATGCCAAGTGGCATAGGCAGAGTGGCGCGCGTGCACACACACACACACACACACAGAGCGCATCTGAGAGAGATTAGCACCCTTCTAGAAAAGAAATGAAATTGCATAAGCAGGAGTGAAGCAAAAGAACCCAGAATGCCCCAATACTCCACCTGTCCAAGGCCTTAGGAGGCCCAATCTGAAGCTCTCATTCTGTTGTGAAGACATACTTCTCCCCTTCCCCAGATGTCAGCAAATCTCAGCAACAATGAGAATGCAACTCATGCTATGATCCCATTCCAACAGGCACCGTTTTGCGCAGGGTTGCCCAGGAATCAGTCTCGCCCATCTGCATACTGAGAATTTGAGAAGGCAGATGGTGTCAGGCTCGCTGGCAAGATCTCAACAGGATTCCCTGGGCCCTCAACTTAGCCTGGCCTGACTAGGCTCTCGGCCCATCCTTGGCTCAAGCCTCCCACAAACAACCCGGCACACCTAGATAAGAACAGCAGGAAGAATCCATCAAAACATTTGACTGCCCTCCGACAACATGAAGGCACCATTCCCTCTTTATACCCTTCGGAATTCAGTTCTGGCCCTTCCTTCTTCCACCCTTCCCACAGGTTTTTTTGCCCTTCACTGCTCGGCCTTGAAGACAGGCAGCTGCTGATGGTTGACCTAACTGACATCTCTGTCCTGAGAAGTTCTGCCATTCAACCTGACTCTATAGCCAACAAGGACCAGGTTCGCACCTTGTGCTAAACCATGGCTTGCTTAATCATGGTTGGGTAAACTCACTCGAATTGGCTGGGTCAATCAGAATGCGTGTTTCCCATCCAATTACAGTTCCCAAGACTCTCTGGGGTTAAGCCATGAATATTGCTGGAATAATGCTAGTTACTGTACTGCAGAGCTGGTCTTTCAAAACCCTACGTCCTTTTTGGTCTCCTCCTGATTTAACAGTGACCTGAGATCTTGATGCCTGATAAGATCCTTTCCAGAAATAACAACTTTACACTCATCCTTTTGCTATTCACCCTCTCCCCTACCTCCACTTTTTGTCAATCTGAATAACAAATGCAAAACAAGCAAATAGAATGTTGTGCAAATATTCCTGCCAGGTTTAAAACAAACAGACGTAAGCCCTCCGTGTGAAGTTCTCTGTGTGTTTTTTTTAATAGAGCACCATACATCCTAAATGATAATTGCAAAACCAAATGAAATGCTTATTAACACCACCTAAACTCAGTGGAACAGCTGTACATGTTAGTAATTTGTTTAGGGAAAAAAGTAATTTGCAAGCAGCATTAAGGAGTGGAAAAATAGTCCTGAGGGGGATCTCCACTCCAAGGCAGAAGGCATGTGGATTAAAATTAGACCTTCAGATGAAGAATATCTTTGAAGCGACCAGGGTGGGAGATATCAGAAAAACTGTCACAGCAAAGATATTAAGGTTGATAATTAAAGGACTATATCCCTTCCCTCCAAGTACAGGTAGTCCTCGACTTACAACCACACTTGGGACCAGAATTTCCATCATAAGTCATTGTGGTCATAAGTCGACTCAGCATGTGACCGGACCTGATTTTATGACCATTTTATGGTGGTCGTTAAGCGAATCATGGGTTGTTAAGTGAGTCACCGCAGTCGTTAAGCAAATCCAGCTTCCCCAATGGGCATTTTTTGCCAGGAAACGGCAAAAAACATCACAACACGCAATCACGTGACCATGGGATGCTCCAACTGGTCATAAATGCAAGCCAGTTGCCAAGTGCCTGATATGCAATCATGTGACCGTGTAGGGGGGGGGTGCGACATTTTGCGACACTTGGAAGTGCTTTACAGGTCATAAAGCACCCATTCTGAGGCCATCGTAACTTTGGACCGTCGTTAAACAAACGCAGTGATTCACTTAACAACCTGTGATTCGCTTAACAATTGCTGTAAAAATGGTCGTGAAATCAGGTCCTGTCACGTGGTGACTCGACTTATGACCGCAACAACTTATGATGGAAATTCCGGTCCCAATTGTGGTCGTAAGTCGAGGACTATCTGTATATTGGGTCACAGCATTTCTCCAAGTGACCCAGCAGACCTCCATTGGTGTCCAGCGTCTCTGGCAGGGAACTTTAAGACCCTCCTGGCTAGGCCGTAACCATCAGCATTGAAGCTCTGATTATGAAGATCCTAGGACTAGCCACACCCTTGAAAATTAGCAGCATTTGGAACACAACCCGCAATCAATTCAGCATTTCAGCGCCTGCAGCTTGGTCTCACGCCTCATCGAGTGCAAATGCACTTTTGATCTGAACATCAGAGATCCCCCCCCCACCTTTTTTTAACCACCCTGCAGATGACCAAGGATGCGCCTCCAGCTCGTGACATTCAAGTCACCTAGGAAAGCCATTCCCAACACCGCTTTTTACACCGCTGGTGTAAACCAAATGAAGCGGGGGCTGGCCCCACAAGAACAAGGTAAAAGTATTTAAGGAATTAAGAGTCCCTCTTCTGGGGGGAGATGGGCGGTGGCAAAATTTGAAAAATAAAATAAAATAAAATAAAATAAAATAATAATAAATAGTTTAGAAATGAGAGCTAACCACAGATACTTTACAGGGTTGATGCCATTACATGCAGAGAAGAAAGCAAGCAGAGGGGTACCGCTCAAGCGTTTACCTATTGACTGTAGAAGGAACTTGGAGCAAAGGACGCATCGACATGCAGATGGTCCTTTGTGCCTGGAAGATTAGTGTTTGCCAAGCATCAGAGCCACCGCTGCAAATAATAACCCAAAGCAGAGACGCAACATCATCAGCAAAGCCACACTTGCAATACAAGTAGGGCAGAAGTCGGTGCGTGTGCGCACACGGACGCACAAAGGCATTGGCATACAGATCAATTAGTGCTGGTTACTGTGCGACTTAATCGCTCCGCCTGGCACGCATGCCCAGATGTTTCAGGACGGGGTGGCTGGCAGCTGACAATGTAATATCTGAAAGCCACAAAGGAAAACATGTCTCTTCGACTGACAACATGTCTGTCAAATGACCCTTCACACGTTGCGTATTTTAACTGAGAGACTGGAAATCATTTGCTTCATAAATATGCACCTTACACGAAGTATAAGAAATGCATATGTGCCTGGAAAGAGCCACTAGGCTGACTGAAAATCTCTGGGGAGCATTCGCTCAGCCATCCAACATGGGCTGCACGAGGCACAGTATTGCTGAATTCGTTCTGCGTTTGATTTGGACATTTTAGCAGATCCGTTTGGAGCGGCTGTGCTGAGATTCATGCTTGGTTAATGTTACTTCAAGAGCCAGTTTGGTGTCGTGGTGAAGGCACCGGGCTAGAAACCGGGAGACTGAGAGTTCTAGTCCTGCCTCAGGCATGAAAGCCGGCTGGGTGACCTTGGGCCAGTCCCTGTCTCTCAGCCCTAGGAAGGAGCCAATGGCAAACCAGGAGACTGAGAGTTCTAGTCCCGCCTTAGGCATGAAAGCCGGCTGGGTGACCTTGGGCCAGTCCCTGTCTCTCAGGCCTAGGAAGGAGCCAATGGCAAACCGGGAGACTGAGAGTTCTAGTCCCGCCTTAGGCAGGAAAGCCGGCTGGGTGACCTTGGGCCAGTCCCTGTGTCTCAGCCCCAGGAAGGAGCCAATGGCAAACCACTTCCAAAAATCTTGCCAAGAAAACTGCAGGGACTTGTCCAGGGAGTCTCCAAGAATCAGACACAATTGAATTTTTTTAAAAAAGTTACTTTACAGACCACTTCACATATCCTACTAAGCCTTAATTTTGCAAACCTCATAAACCATCACTAGTTAGACTGACACATTCAAACGGACGTTTTATATTGAGGACATTTTAAATGCACTGGCAGCTGCCTTCCGACCCCTCTGCAGGAACAGTAGATGGGATACAGGTAGTCCTCGCTTAACAACCATTTGTTCAGTGACAGTTCAGGCTTATGACGGTGCTGAAAAAACCAACTTACAACCGGTCCTCACACTTATGACCATTGCAGCATCCCTGCAGTCACGTGATCACAATTTGGGCGCTTGGCAACCAGTTCACATTTATGACTGTCACGGCATCCTGTGGTCACATGATTGCCATTTTCAACCTTCCCAGCCGGCTTCTGGCAAGCAAAATCAATGGGGAACCATGTGATTCACTGAACAACCATATGGTTTGCTTAATGCCCGCGGTGATTCACTTAACAGCTGCCACAAAAAGGTCGTAAGATCGGGTCGGATTCGCTTAATGACCGCTTCGCTTAGCAACCGAAATTCTGGTCCCAATTGTGATCTTTAAGCGAGGACTACCTGTAAAGCCCCCGAATCCCAAACCCCAGAACAGTCTCCGGCCTCAACCTTGTGCTGGATTCCTCTCCTCCCCTCTTCAAGGCCATCGCAACGAGTTAGAACTAAGCCTACCCAGGAGAACATTGTAACGTGCAGCTAAGATCCGCTGAATGTGAAAACTGCTGTCCAGGCTGATTAAAGGGAGAAACGCTCCTGAACGCTATGCTAATTGCTGGCTGTTCCGTGTCCATCCTCCTCCGCCCGAGAGCTGGATGGAAGGCGATGGTGCCAGGGCTCGACGAGGAAACAAGCTGTTCTTCCACCACCAAAACCGTAACGACGGCTTTTGGATGAATAAAACATGCCACATGCAAGATTAATACTAAAATGGAGTGGCTGGTGTGATCAGCAGAAAGCACTGTTTCAGACCCACCCGGTACATTGATTACTAGGGTGGCTTCAGTTGCAATGCTTTAAATCTCAACAGGGCCAAACAAGCAGAAACTAAAGAGGAATTTCTCTTATTCATCCCATAGTCATGCTTACTAATTTAACTTAGTTTAGTCACACATTGCTGCTCAAAATCAGAGTTTTCACTTCTGCAACACTTGGGAAAAACAGGGAGGAGCGGAAGGCCACAGGAACTGCGAGCAGAGGTGTTCGCAGGGGGCGGAGGAGTGTGATGGATGTCACTGCATAAATGATGTCATGACACACATGACGTCATCGTGGCTTGCCTCAGTTGTCTAGGATTGCAAGTCAAATATCCAGGTCAGATGTTTTGGATGCTGCAATACAGGTAGTCCTCGCTTAACAACCACAATTGGGACTGGAATTTTGGTTGCTAAGTGAGGCAGTCATTAAGCGAATCTGACCCGATTTTACAACCTTTTTGCAGTAGTCGTTAAGTGAACCACATGGTCATTAAGTGAATCACGCAGTTCCCCATTGATTTTGTTTGCCAGAAGCCAGCCGGGAAGGTTGAAAATGGTGACCACATGACCACAGGATGCTGCAACGGTCATAAATGCGAACCAGTTGCCAAGCGCCCAAATTGTGATCACGTGACTGCAGGGATGCTGTGACAGTCATAAGGGTGACCACCGGTTGTAAATCGTTTTTTTCAGCACCGTTGTAAGTCTGAACCATCACTAAACGAATGGTTGTTAAGCGAGAACTACCTGTATTGTTTTGCATGGCACAAGAAGATTGAACCAAAAGATCTGCAAGGCAGGTTGGTCCTCCTTGAAAACAATGATCTATAAATGTTAAGCTGGGACCTGCTAGACCAGGGTTTAAATCCCTCCCACTCATTGTGAGATACACCAGCCAATTATTGCTCTCAGCTGCACTTAACTTCACTGGGTGATTATTATCAGGATAAAATTAGAGGGAGCACATATACTGTCTGAGCAATTAGGAGGATCTAAATGTGGCTAATAAATAGAATATACACACCGCCCTGGGTGTTTTCAAGCCATGCCTTTGGGAAGGAGAAGAAGAACCAATTCAAAAGGAATCTACTGATTCCTGTTTGCTTTTCCTGTGATCCTCCAAGTAGCTCATTAACAGCCAAGTGTCAGCTTTCCCTCTTTTGAGCCAATATCTACCCAGGCGCTGCTTCGCCTGCTCAAAAAGCAGAACTGGGATTAATTATTCAGCAGAGGATCCTGCCCGCTCTGGATTAAGTCAAAACTACTAAATGGTTTCTGAACTCCTCAGCCGACTGGGTGTGAATGTCATTAAGAACAGCCTGGATCTTTTCCTGCAAAAACTTAGCCCAAAACCTTTGCAGAGGGAATAAGAGGGGGGGGCGCAGGGGGGGGGAAAGAAGACAGGAGGAACGCAGACAAGGAGGAAGAATCAAAAGAGAAGGGTTTACTCAGAAGGAAGCTCCATTTCCCAAATATGCCTCTTGCTATTAAGCTCATTATTTTTAAAATAATATTTGTATTAAAAGATTTAACTACAATAATAAAAGAAAATACAAATGAAAAAGAAAGAATAAAAGGTGCAAAAAAGAAAGAGAAAGAAGAAAAGAGAAGAGAAAGAAAAGAAAAGAAAAGAAAAGAAAAGAAAAGAAAAGAAAAGGGAAAGAGAAGAAAAGAAACTAAGAAAGCAACTTCCCACCCTCATCACAACAAATACAGTTTCACTCTCTCTTCACCTCCTCTTAGTCAACAAATATAGAACTCTTCATCTCATACAGTAACTCAACTCTTAACTATAGGCAAGTCCAATAAACAAAGTCTTTTCCAATCCAAACAAAGTCTAAAAGAGCCCTAAAATAATCACATTCGTTAACAAATATAAAACTCATCATTCCACATTTCAACCCTTAACTGTAAGCAAATCCAATGCACAACGTCTTTTCCAGTCCAGATGTCAGCAAGGCTGTTATGCTCATCAATGAATAGCTTTCATATCAATCAACGTCACAATCTCCATCCATAAAGTACCCTGGCAGAGGTGCCAACCTCTTTCATTAAGTTCAGTGAATTTATACCAAATTAATTTTGGGAAGGATGTGAGCTGCTCCCAGCAGTAACTTTTCGTTGGCAGCTTAACAAACACGCTTAAGAAAAAGCACTTCGCTCCGAATTGGCTTCTGGCACGACAGAGCCACTTTTAGCAAGATGCCAACTATCTCGTGAAAGAGGTTCTCCTTCAGATGAAGATGAAAAAGTCCAAGGGTCCAATCACTCCCATTTCCCACAAGGGCCTCCAGGACAATGTCCCTCTCTTCTAGCTGATCCCCCATCCCCCATCCCCCCAAATCACCTTCCCATCATGAAACAGTCCAAGGGTTTTGGATCAGCTCCCATAATCCCCAACCAGCATGGCCTCTTGCTGGCTGGGGATTAAGGAAAGGTGGTGGGATTATAGCTGCTCCCCTGGTTCAAGGTAAGCTCACGTCACAGGAATCCTGCAGCTGGGTGTGGTGAGATGATGGAATTCCTGTCTTTCAACTACCCTGAAGGCACCACCCATTGCCCCCCCCCCCATTCTGTAGGGTCTACAGATGAGTCAGCTCTTACTCACCACAAGCGAGAGGGGCCTTTTCCAAGAGACAACTCCAATCAGTCCTGACAGCAGCACCTGAAATTAAACCAGAAAGGTAAAACAGAACAGTTCAGAAATCTTGATTTCTCAAAGCCAAAAGAAGAGGACTTGGCCTGACTGGCTACTGTGTCGAAATCTGCCTTGCAATTTTTCAAACACTTTCTCCCCCCCGCCCCCCCAAAAAAGAAGAAGCTTCTGTTGTTGTTTTTTATTCTATTCTCAGGTTGCTTGAAAATTTCTTTCAAATTTCTCTGGGTTGTGCTTTTGAGTTGACTTTCTCATTAGAACGGATGGAAAGCTGTTGTTTTCTGTGACCAAACTTTCCATCATTCAAGGTCGTCTTTGCTGCTTCCCGATCTGAAAAAAGAACCCCCCACCCCCCGCCCCCAGGATGAGTTCCTTCCCAATCTCTTTCCTTGGGGTTGAATGACAGTCTAGGAAGCCACAGACCCTCCAGACGTCTGGAGAAAGGATTGGACCATGAAAGACAGGACTTTCCCACACATTCCTTGACGACCGTGTCAAAAATATGTTCAAGAACATTGCATTCCACCCTGGAGAATTGCAACAAATTTTCTTCTCCTCTGAGACTCATAAGAACATAAAAATGTAAGCTGTGCCCTGCTGGGTGAGACCCCTGGCTCATCTGTTCTCACAGTGGCCCACCAACTGCCCACGGAAGCCCACCAGCCTCCCAGCAGATGGCCTTCAGAGATGGTCCTGCTGCGATCGAGTCACGAAATATGTTCAAGCAAATTCTCTCAAAAGCAAATTCTCCCTCATCACATTGAAGGAAGGGGGGAAGAGAGGGAGAATAATTTGTTTGCAGGGATATGTTTACCATAGTTTCAAGCTCAGTGCGGTGTTAGAGCACCAAACACACTTTTTGAAATGCTTAAACTTGTGCCTCTGGAAAAAAGGCCACCTCAAAATTCCAATTCCAGATTGGGCCATATCTTGACATCCAACTGAAAACCCCTTTCCTGGAATGCTATTTATTAACCACCACCACCACCCTGCTTTAAGAAATCGTTTCCAGAAAACCCAACATTTGGGGGCCCAACATCCAGGGATGATTTCTGAGAGAGAACACAAAATGTGTGCCAGGAACATACAGTATTCTCAAATCCAAGTCCCATCGTGGCTTTCCTTCCAAACAACATCCAATAGAAAACAGTTTTAAGAAGCACATTTACAAACATGTATTATTGGCCTGACTAACTCGAAACAATATCATTCCATCCCCCACCCCATTTTTACCAGATGGCCCTCTCAAACGGATTGTTTCAAATTTATGAGACTGGATGACTGGGAACAGGTTTTAGCTTATTACTAAAAAGGCCAATGAAGACCAATATGGTAATGCACACAGATGGCGCTGGGTGTTGGCTCATGTCCATTAAATCACCTGAACCCCCAGCTCTGTGTCCTCCCACCTTGGGAGGTAAAAGCGGTGGCCATCATCAGTCCCAAAACTCATAGCAGATGCAACACCTAGCCATCTTTGGCTGGTTTCAAAAAGATTAAGCAGGATCAGACATGGGCGACAACCAGGAAACCTTGTCAAAACACCCCAGAAGAAGGCAAAATGGAAAACTACTTCTGTAAGCTCAAATACTTTGGCCACCTAAAGGACTCCCTGGAAAAGTCCCTGATGCTGGGGAAGACTGGGGGCAAAAGGAGAAGGGGACGGCAGAGGATGAGATGGTTAGATAGCATCACCAATGTAACGAACATGAATTTGAGTAAACTCTGGGAGACAGTGGAGGACAGGAAGGCCAGGCGTGCCATGGTCCATGAGGTCACGAAGAGTCGGACACGACGAAACGACTGAACAACAAAAACAGGTCTCAAGAAATGTAGAAGGACGTCTCCAGATAGTCTCCTGAATTTGAATTCAACTTGAAGGAGACTTCATTTTCGTAATCCCAGTCTCTTTTTTTACCAGAGTGATTTTGGAGCAGAGGTGGAGAATCAGTGTCTCATTTCCAGCCTTTTCTCCTCTGGCCATCTACAGAGGGGGGATTAATTCTGATCACACTCTGATGCAAGCTTCTCCCCAACAGGATCTCACAGGGGAACACGTCAGCCTCACTACAAAGGTGATCATACCCAACAACCTGCCCTTTGTGGAAATTTGTGATGCAGCTTGCAGCTCAACACAGGTCACAAAACTCTATCTCTTCAGAATAAGCACACCCACAAAAGCACATATTTGGAACTGTTGGGGTGGGATGATTTCAAATTGTTTGCAAAGCCCAGCTTCCTGGATGTCCACCCTATAAAGTCCTCTTGGAGTGGGACTTTTCTTAGCAGACATTTACGCTCTTCAGCCCAAAGAGTTCATCTTGGAAAACCCTTAACCTTCAGGCATTCCTGAAAAATCTCCTTCCTAATCAGAGATGAGGGTCAGCATCGCAGCAAAATTAGGACAACAGCAGAAGGCTCTAACCGTAGACGAGGGTATTGGAATCCACCTACCAAGGCCACCGCCAATATGGAGGAAAAACGCCTAAGCGCGTGGTCCCCTTTCTTTGCTATGGGTCTAGCGCTCCATCCCTGGCAGCCCTTCGGTGTCGCTGAAATGTTACCGCTTTAATGCAGACTTTGGATGGCTGTCAAGTCACAGAAGAACAGCAACATCCTCTTTGCAGTTAATTAAATTTGCTCACCTCACCGAGAGAGACCTACTATTAGTGTTACAATAACTGCTCCTGGGTTAATTTATTTATTATTTGAATTTATCCCCGCCCATCTCTACCATGGTAGACTCTGGGCGGTTAATAATCCCATCCTGTAACTGCGCTCTCAGGAAAGGGAAGCAACAGGGTTGGATCAGTTCAAGAAGAAGGTTGGAGCGTTCAAGAAGGCTATTCTACAGTCTCTCTCTTAAAAGGGAGCTTGAGCTGAAGGTGTGAGTGAGGTCATTTCCAAAAAGAAACCTGAGCAGGCAAGGATGCAGCAGTGTTGCAAAAATCTCCATGGGCAAGTGTTTCTCAACCTTAACCACTTTAAGGTGTTTGGACTTCAACTCCCAGAACTCCCCAGCCAGCAAAGCTTCAGTTCTTCAAGCCCACACATCTTAAAGTAGCCAAGGTTGAGAAACACTGCCATGGGCAATCATATTCATATTTCCTAAGCAAAGCATTTTTATTTATTTATTATTTAAATTTATATTACCGCCCATCTCCCCCAAACCGGGGGACTCTGGGCGGTTCACAATAAAACAAATTAAAAAAATAAATATAAAATTAGAACATCCATAAAAATAAATATAAAATCCAAGTGGACTAGATGTTAATAATAGGGCGGGCTTCATGGCACCAGCCACCCCCAGGAGGAACTAGTAGCATTCCCATCCCACACAAGGCAGCAGAACCAGGTCTTCAAGTCTTTCTGGAAGGACGGGAGCGAGGAAACCCGCCTCAGCTCCGGGGGCAAGATATTCCAAAGGGCGGGCGCCACTGCAGAGAAGGCCCGCCTCCTGGACATTCCATGTCTTGGCACAAAGACCTGCCTTGAAGGAAAGTTATAAAGGAAAGCAGGGTTATATCTTTTAGCCCCACCACCCTGCAGGTGAAGAGCTACCTGTTCTATTGCTCTGCATAGGCTGACCATACGTCCCGTTTTGAATGGGACAGTCCCGTTTTCTAAACAATTCCCGACCGTCCTGTCGTTTTAAGAAAAATATCCATTTTGTCCGGTTTTTTAAAGTTCCCGCGGCGAAGCACGCCCGCACGCTCGCACACCCGAACACCCACTTTGTCCGGCGAGCCGTGGGTAGGTTAGAGTCCCGTTTTCCTCTCAAGGAAATATGGTCAGCCTAGCTCTGCAGAATCCCTGCTGTGATAATCCTGGTCCTCTGGTATTAATTCAGAGTCTCTCAAATCACAAGCCATCAGAGGATATGGAAGAGTTCTTTATTAATGCAGGTGATCAGTCCAAGGCAAAGATCAGACTGAGGAAAGCCCGCACAATTGCTTTTTACAAAAATCCCAGTACCGGCCCCTCCCTAAATGCTAATTTTCCCACTAACAACTCTCCTAACACCCAACTGCAAATACTTCAGCTAACAAGCACTGATAGTGCCAACTGAACTGACCTTGGAGCTATTCAGGCCATCTTAGCTATTCTAATCAACATACCAAAATGTCACTAGGAGCATGCTAAAGAAAATACTACAGTGCCCATCATATATACTGGAAGGATACTAAATCCTACACCTGCCTTGAAGGATGATGGGTTAGGCAACCCATCCACTGCACCCAGTCAAATATTTTAAACCGAATATAGCCATATACTGTATACCATGAAGCTCCGAACACGAAGAAACGTAACGCAATTGACTCATTCCAAAAAAAGGTCTTTCAACAAACTTCCCCAGATCCCATTACTTTGCTTTATTTTTTTTCCCCCGTCTTTAAAAAAAGGCAAAACTTTCAGAGGTAAATGCCAAATTGTTTGGAGAAGGTTTGCACAGAACCTGCCTCGGAGCTGCTGGGATTAAAATATTTTATATGTGCCTATGAATACAGTGTAAATAATTGTCAATATGGCATACGTTCCCTCTCTTATTTGACACTGCTTTAAATGTTATTACTTCACAGTAACAGCTCAGTGCCCTGTTTTTTGTAATTAGTGCAAGCTTTACATTTGTTACTGCTGGAAGGGGTTTTTGGTTATTCTGCAAAAAATAATTGCACTTTAACTCGGTCGTTAAGAGTCTGGTATCTGAGCAACCTTCAGTTTGGAAGTTTCAAATGCTCAGCCTTATACTGGAAAACGAATCCTGGAACATTTACAAGGCAGATAAAAACATTTTTGACACACTGTAGTATTTGTCTGCAGGAATTAGTGCTGTCCTTCACAAAAAATTATGCCAGCCTCCAAGGAATCAGTGGTTCAAGACAATCTGCAGGAAAGGATCTGAAACGAACAGTTTCTCATGTCTCCGCCAGTAGCAATTATTGCAGAGAAAACTGAGGACTCCTGGGAGCCAACTCCGAGATTCTATTTGCGTCCTCTCAAAGAAGCTCATGGAAAATCAACACATGAATTCCAATTCCTGTCCCATGAAAGGCTGTTCTCCTGAGGCCTCTGTTCACCCCAGTAG
Organism: Charina bottae; assembly: GCA_023362775.1. Lineage (NCBI taxonomy): Eukaryota > Metazoa > Chordata > Lepidosauria > Squamata > Charinaidae > Charina > Charina bottae. Next base: position 22,194,025 of record JALMGJ010000010.1, on the reverse strand, counting down.
ACTTTCTCACCTTACCAAGAAGTTGGAGGACAATAACAGCTGGTGCTGACCCCAGGGAAACGCTCCCATCTCCTGATCATGCAAATAAGAATTTTTGGCATGCACCTGATATCTAGTGGAGGTAGGTAATGTGAAGGTGACAAGATCCAAAAAAGAGCTGTTAAGCGAGTGACAATCCAAGAAGACCAAGGACTCTTTAGAGCAGAGCTTTCCAAACTTTTCATGTTGGTGACACACTTTTTCGACATGCATCATTTCGCGACACACTCTTACAGCAGGGCATCATTTTGCGACACACTCTTACAGCAGGGCACAAGGCAGGCACTAGGACCTGTGTGGAATCCTGGCAGGGCAGGTTTGGAGGCAGCAGGGCACAAGGCAGGCACTAGGACCTGCGCAGAATCCTGGCAGGGCAGGTTTGGAGGCAGCCAGGCACAAGGCCGGCACTAGGACCTGCGCAGAATCCTGGCAGGGCAGGTTTGGAGGCAGCCAGGCACAAGGCAGGCACTAGGACCTGCGTGGAATTCTGACAGGGCAGGTTTGGAGGCAGCAAGGCACAAGGCAGGCACTAGGACCTGCGCGGAATCACAGCAGGTTTGGAGGCAGCCAGGCACAAGGCAGGCACTAGGACCTGCGCAGAATCCTGGCAGGGCAGGTTTGGAGGCAGCAAGGCACAAGGCAGGCACTAGGACCTGCGCGGAATCCTGGCAGGGCAGGTTTGGAGGCAGCCAGGCACAAGGCAGGCACTAGGACCTGCGTGGAATTCTGACAGGGCAGGTTTGGAGGCAGCAAGGCACAAGGCAGGCACTAGGACCTGCGCGGAATCACAGCAGGTTTGGAGGCAGCCAGGCACAAGGCAGGCACTAGGACCTGCACAGAATCCTGGCAGGGCAGGTTTGGAGGCAGCAAGGCACAAGGCAGGCACTAGGACCTGTGTGGAATCCTGGCAGGGCTCTGAGGCAGCAGCCCCCACGACACACCCAAACACTGCAGCTGACACACTAACGTGTCCCGACACACAGTTTGGAAAGCTCTGCTTTAGAGACTCACTTCCTGCTGTTCTTCTTCAAGGACCTCTGCTGGATCATGATTTGCAGATCCTTTCCTTTCTCAAGTCCTGATGAGCAGAGAGTCCAGATTACGGGAAGTAACAGTTCCATATTTCTTGGCCCTACTCAGTTCCCAATGGAATATTGGTCCAGTCCTGGGCACCACAGTTCAAAACGGATTGTGACAAATTGGAGCAAGATCAGAGGAGGCCTGTCAAGATTAAAGGTCTCAGAATCAAGCCCTATGAGGAACAGTTAAAGGATCTGGGTAATCTCAGCCTACAAAAAAGATGACTAAGGCGACATACTGTATAATAACAGTGTTCAGATATCTGAAGGGTTGTCACACTGAAAGGGGAAGTGGACTTCTCCTCTATTGCCCCAGAGGGCAGGACCAGAACCAATGGGTCGAAATGACAGGGAAGGAGGTTCAGGATAGATATCTGGAGGAACGTCCTGATGCTATAAGCTGTCAGCTGGTGGAGTGTCCTTCCATACTGGAGGACTTCAAACAGAGGCTGAATGGTCATCTGTCGGAGATGCTCTAGTGTACCCTGTACTAAGCAAGGGGTTTCACTAGGTGACCTCAAAGATCTCTTCCAACTTTATGATTCTAATTTGCCCCTACAACGGAAAGTGAAATACATCCCACCAAGAGAGTTTAATGTTTATATGTTGTGCATTTAAAGTGCCCACAAAGAATAAAGGTTGCCTGGATACCTATTGTGTTTTGTTGGTAGGAAAATGTCTACCACTTACATGTCGTCCTCAACAGAGTCCATAAACCACATCAAGCTTTGCAAAAAAAAAAAAAAAAAATTCTGGAGTTCTCCTAGATTCAACACCAATTGCAGGAACTTAGAGGGCTGTAGTGGCTGAAGGTTCTGGGAATTGCAATGCTAACGCATAAAGAAGATACAAGATTTGGGAAAGACTTTGCCTCCTTCTCCTTCAAAAAAGCTAATTGTCCATGAGATTCTAAATATCTGTCGTTCACCATATTAACTCCAGTAAGCTTTTCAAACGCTGAAGAATTGGTTATAGGACATGTGAGATGGCACAGTGTTTTGTCACAACAGCAAAATCCATTGCCGCATCAATGAATCCATCATCAACACGAACACGATTTTCTCTTCTCTGTGTATTTTCTCGGCTAGCTCAAAACACATCCCCACCACAAAGTATTTGTTTTTATGGAACATTAATTCTATTATGCACACATCAAGTTTAATGAAAAAGTTATCTCAGTATAATTATGCAAATTTATTTCCAAAAGTAAATGAATTCAAAGTGTATCGAGTCACAATGTAAATTAGCAAAAGCAAATGTGTGTCTCCATGTTTGTGTGTTTGTTCAGATTCCCACGCAGATGTCAAACATTAATAGGCAGAGCTTGAGGGATTTCAATCACGCTGCTGCTTGGGTTAATCAAGATCACTGAAATGTGCAACTTACAGCCATCACGTGTTGCTGAACTGTAATTCCCAGCCCTGTCCCTAAAAACGTTTGGAGATCTGGAATGGCAGAGGTTCCTGCTTAACTCTGCTTTATCAGATGACAACAGCCATAAGGATTAGATTTGAGTAATTCTTCAGGTCGTGCAATTCGAGTAAAAAGAATTAGAGTAAAACGGCCCATTCTTCTGAGGGCAAAACGTTCTGCTTCAAAATTGCCTTCTTCTTCCCTGATGGAAACTGTCAAAACTGGTTTTGAAGCAGAGCTGTAAACGGGAGCATATTTCCTTTTTTTTTAAAAAAAATAGTTTTATTAAAAACCTGCTAGCATACCAAAGTCCTTTAATTTTCCCATTAATGTTTCTACTCCCTCTAAAACGGATTCTCCAGAACTACCACCAGGTCATCAGCAAATGCCCTTAACTTCTACGTTTCTTTTTTAATCTTAACTCCCGCGATTCTCTCATCTTGTCTTATGTCTCTATTCAGTACCTCAAGAACTAAAACAGTCACTCATGCCCTTGTCATCTCCCGCATAGACTATTGTAATGCGCTCTACATGGGGCTACCCTTGAAGAGTATCCGGAAGCTTCAGCTGGTGCAGAATGCGGCGGCGCGAGCAGTTATGGGTGCTAAGAGATCGGCACATGTGACACCTCTGCTACGCGAGCTGCATTGGGTGCCAGTTTGCTTCCGGGTCCAATTCAAGGTGTTGGTGATTACCTTTAAAGCCCTACATGGCATAGGACCAGGGTACCTGAGGGACCGTCTCGTCCCGATAACGTCGGCCCGCCCCACCCGTACATGCAGAGAGGGCATGCTTCGGACCCCCTCAACAAGAGAATTCCATCTAGCGGGGTCCAGGAGGCGTGACTTCTCTGCGATAGCGCCCCCCCCTTATGGAATATCTTGCCCCCGGTGGTGAGACTGGCCCCCTCCCTCCTGGCCTTTCGGAAGGCTCTCAAGACCTGGCTCTGCCGCCGGGCCTGGGACGACGGAGGTGGCAGTGCCTCCTGGGGTTGGCTGGCCCCGTAGCACCATGATCTATTTTGTGGTTCTAACCCATCTTGGACTTTATTTATTTTATCCTTGATATGTTTTTTAGAAATTTTGTATAGTTTTTAAATTTTTACTTGCTGTAACCCGCCCAGAGTCCCTTGTATGGGAGATGGACGGGGGATAAATTAAACAAATAAATAAATAAATAAAATAATAAAATGAACAAGAGTGGAGAGAGACAGCAGGCATCCTTGTCTTCTCCCTTTTTGAATCTCACAAGGTTTTGTTAATTCTCCATTAACAATTATTTGTGCTTTCTGTGAGGTATAAATCGATCTTACCCATTTAATAAACTTATCTCCAAAGTTCATATCTTCCAGAACTCTAAAGAAGAAAATCCAGTTCAAATTATCAAAAGCCTTCTCTGCATCTAAGAAGATCGATGCAGCTTGCTTTTCATTGTGCTGTTCCAAATAGTCCAGAATATCCAACACATTTCTAATACCATCTTGTAATTGTCTTTTAGGTAAAAACCCACATTGATCTCCACGAATAAAGTCTTGTAAAATTATTTTCAGGATAATATTTTCTGTTCAGGAAGTCCAGTGGCCAACTGGCCTGGGCCGGCCAGAGCAGGAGAATCCATCATGGCCAAGAAGGCTCTTCAGGGTTTATCCCTGGGGCTCAAGGTAGCTGCACAGGGAGGCAAAAAGTTCTACCTCTAGAACTTTGTGGAGAAAACCCATAGAAGAAGTTAATAAGCCTGCTTGTTCTTTTGGCCAGAGGGTCAGCAACAACTAGGAGACATTATACATTATCTACTGTGCTAGGCTGACCATATGTCTCGTTTTGAACGGGACAGTCCCGTTTTTTTAGCATTTTTCAACCGTCCTGTCGTTTTGATAAAAATCTCAATTTTGTCCCGTTTTTTAAACCTGGCGGGAATGGTGCGGAAGGAGGATCCGAGCCGGAGCTGCCGATTGGAGCCAGCCCGGAAGAGGAAGCCCTCCCGCCTATCAGTGCGCGGCAAAGGGAGGCAGAGAGGAGGGCAATAAGCCAGGTGGGAGCCAATTGTGTGGACTGGGGGCGGGGTTTGCAGGCAGGAGCCAATTGTGCAAACCAGGGGGCGGGGTTTGCAGGTGGGAGCCAATCGCATGGTCCAGGGGGCGGGGACCCTTGTCTTTTTCATGAATATGGAATATTACATAAGACCCTGTCCCGTTTTGCCATCCCAATGTCCCGTTTTTGTCTCAAGGAAATATGGTCAGCCTATACTGTGCTAATCCTTCTGTGAGATAAAAAGAGGAAGCTGAGCCTTGAATGTTAAATAGACCTTTCCATTGGCAGATGTGATTCCTTATGTTACTTATCAAATTGCTACTTTTATTTTGTCTTCTCTTCCATTGAGAAAGAGAACGGTATGTGCTACATTTCCTTTGCTAAGCTGTAATTTGGATCAGCCTCATTGGTAGATATATTAGAATTATAACTTCAGATAGATATTTAAGATTGATGCAATGCATTACATTCTGTGCATATGATTACTCATGCTATACTGTGTTCCAGCAATAAACTTAACATCCATTCAATCTGCTTGTTAATAATCCCTGTGCGAAGCCTGAAAATAGTAATCAAGCTTCAGTAGTCAATACAGAAACCCACACAAATGTCAGGTTTGCTACTGCATTTTTAATTAAACTCAAGAGCTGCCAAGAAATTTTCCACCAAACCAAAGGGAATAAAAATAGACCAGTTTCCTCTGTGCCAAAGAACTGCACCTTAAGTAAATCTAGTTCTCCAAAAGATTTTACAAAAGGTGTTCTTGACAAATCCATCTGTATGATTTGTGGGAAGAATCCACTGCTTGCTTGCTTTCATGACTGGGGAGGTATCACTGCACTAACGGTTTCAGGATAAAACATAGATGGTGAACAAAACAGTCTTCAGTTGTCGGTGTCTCATAAATTATACAGGCTGCAGTTGATTCCTGGACCTTTTCTCAGTATGTCTGAATCAAAAATGTACCCCCAAAATCAAGTGCAGACTATTTAACCTTCTCAAGGGGCTATCTTAGAACACGTCTGTGGCTGACAGCACTGGGTGAGAGTGGTGGGATACATTCCTCATATGCTGGAAGCCCCCGATTCAGATCTGGACCGTTCCAGGGAATGTGTAACCACGACATTACAAATAATCTCATCAGTGATGGGGTTCTTCTTGTGTTCTCTCAACATCCTGCAATTCAGTGATGGCTTTACTGAAGATTGGGGGTTTTTTTAACCTCACAAAAGAAAGGAAAGGCGTTTTTAAAGAACCCTTAAATCTCTAGAAGAAGCAAAGCATAACCTTGAACTCCAAGATAATTGCTGAGTTTGAAAGAAACAAATGGCCGTTCACTGAGGTGAAAAATAAGCCAAGTGGGCCTTTCAGATCACCACAGAGCTAGGTTTTCAACTAAAAATGTTTAGGCCACAAAAGAGTAAAATCACTGGGTTAAATTAAAATAGCAGGGCCTTGCTCAAAAGCAGATCAAGAGGGGCCTGCCGTTTAGTCTGGGCACCAGCGTGATGAAAGAAGTCATCCAACACCATTTCAGTTTCCAGGCACTCCTAAGCCTTGCAAGGTAGCCAAGAATTGCAGAGATTCCTTGCAAATCTTTTATCAGGCAATAGCAGCCAGGGGGAGGGGGGTGGAATAAAGCATGGCCCTGTCCCCCACCCATTTCATAAACCACCACATATCTGAGCAATGCCAAATGCTGTCAAGTTGGAACACAGCATTGGATTACATGCACTGAGAGTCACTTAACCCTGCCATGAATCACAGACTAGATGTTCCTCATAAATATCACAAGAATGGGCCAGGAGGTGGACATTCAGAAGGAGGAAAGGTAAGACCTTCCTTAAAAGTCTGGCTTGTAGTAGTGGATGCCACCACCTGATTTTGTAATAAGGGGAAGGGGTCCTGCAAGTTCATCAAGGGCCTCCCTGTCCACAGCTCCTGTGACATGCCTACCTTTCTAAAACCCTTGTCCATGTCACCATTCGAGGGAAGCAAGGCCATCCTCAGAAAATTGTTCTGAACCTGGAGAAGGAGAGCACCGGAGATTTGACCCCACCTAGGCATGGGACATGGACCTCCCACAACCATCAAACATGTCTGGAGAACATACAGGTTAGACTGCAGAGCATGCTCTCCATGGGACTACCCTTCCACACTTTGATCCCACACACTATGTAAATGCCCCAAGGAATTGCTGTTCAGGCTAACATGAACTTCTGGGGGAAGAAGCTTCAGAAATTAGAAAATGGCCAACGAGTACTTTCTTAGAAGCTCTTTCATTACTCTTATTACTCACAGCCAAGATAAGAGCCACAATCAAGATTCCATCAGCTTGGTAAGCCTTGAAGATTAAGCCAGGATATCATTCTCTCTGAACCCTTTGACTTTGTTCCTCTTAAACTTAACCATCAAGAACATGGTTTTACACACTTTCTATCCCTCAGCAACTTGAGCAATTATGGTTGGAAATGAGTCTATTAATAATGCAAAAAAAAAAAAGACTCAGGCAGCTTAATCAATAAGTCTAACTCTATAAATATCCACTATATTTTCTTCAGAAGGAAAGGGATAAAAAAATAATCAAAAACTATAGTACAAAAAGGAAGGCCACATTGGGTTATCTTAGAGCAGTGTTTCTCAACCTTAGCAACTTTAAGATATGTGGACTTCAACTCCCAGAATTCCCCAGCCAGCATGGCTGGCTGGGGAATTCTGGGAATTGAAGTCCACGCATCTTAAACTTGCCGAGGTTGAGAAACACTGTCTTAGAGGGAAAGAATTCCAAGTCCATGGGTGAAACCAGCAGGTTTGGAGGCAGCAAGGCACAAGGCAGGCACTAGGACCTGCGCAGAATCCTGGCAGGGCTCGGAGGCAGCAGCAGCCGCGACACACCCAGACACTGCAGCCGACACACTAACGTGTCCCGACACACAGTTTGGAAAGCTCTGTTCTAAGGACTGATCACCCCATGGGTTTTTTTTAATAAAGCCAATGGACTATTGATGTGAAGAGAACATTGGTTTTCCCTGCCCAGCAGGGCACATTTGGTATCACCCAAGGGGGAGATTTATATACAAAATCACAGATTGCATGTTTGCATGACAAACGTAGCTGTTGAAAGACCTAGTGCCTACATTTGCACCACCCGCCAAGCTTGGTTTGTGTTGTTGTTTTGTTGTTTATTCGTTCAGTCGTTTCCGACTCTTCGTGACTTCATGGACCAGTCCACGCCAGAGCTTTCTGTCGGCCGTCACCATCCCCAGCTCCCCAATGGTTGAGTCTGTCACCTCCAGAATATCATCCATCCATCTTGTCCTTGGTCGTCCCCTCTTCCTTTGGCCTTCCACTTTCCCTAGCATCAGCATCTTCTCCAGGGTATCCTGTCTTCTCATTATGTGGCCAAAGTACTTCAGTTTTGCCTTTAATATCATTCCCTCAAGTGAGCAGTCTGGCTTGATTTCCTGGAGTATGGACTGGTTTGATCTTCTTGCAGTCCAAGGCACTCTCAGAATTTTCCTCCAACACCACAGTTCAAAAGCATCTATCTTCCTTCGCTCAGCCTTCCTTATGGTCCAGCTCTCACAGCCATAGGTTACTACAGGGAATACCATTGCTTTAACTATGCGGACCTTTGTTGTCAGTGTGATGTCTCTGCTCTTAACTATTTTATCAAGATTTGCCATTGCTCTCCTCCCAAGAAGTAGACGTCTTCTGATTTCCTGGCTGCAGTCAGCGTCTGCAGTAATCTTTGCGCCTAGAAATACAAAGTTTGTCACTGCCTCCACTTTTTCTCCCTCTATTTGCCAGTCATCAATCAAGCTCGTTGCCATAATCTTGGTTTTTTTGAGGTTTAACTGCAACCCAGCTTTTGCACTTTCTTCTTTCACCTTCGTCATAAGGCTCCTCAACTCCTCCTCGCTTTCAGCCATCAAAGTGGTATCATCTGCATATCTGAGATTGTTAATGTTTCTTCCAGCGATTTTAACTCCAGCCTTGGATTCATCAAGCCCAGCATGTCGCATGATGTGTTCTGCGTACAGGTTGAATAGGTAGGGTGAGAGTATACAACCCTGCCGTACTCCTTTCCCAATCTTAAACCAGTCCGTTGTTCCGTGCTCTGTTCTTACCGTTGCTACTTGGTCGTTATACAGATTCCTCAGGAGGCAGACAAGATGACTTGGTATCCCCATACCACCAAGAACTTGCCACAATTTGTTATGATCCACACAGTCAAAGGCTTTAGAATAGTCAATAAAACAGAAATAGATGTTTTTCTGAAATTCCCTGGCTTTCTCCATTATCCAGCGGATATTGGCAATTTGGTCTCTAGTTCCTCTGCCTTTTCTAAACCCAGCTTGTACATCTGGCAATTCTCGCTCCATGAATTGCTGGAGTCTACCTTGCAAGATCTTGAGCATTACCTTACTGGCATGTGAAATAAGTGCCACTGTTCGATAGTTTGAACATTCTTTAGTGCTTCCCTTTTTTGGTATGGGGATGTAAGTTGATTTTTTCCAATCTGATGGCCATTCTTGTGTTTTCCAAATTTGCTGGCATATGGCATGCATCACCTTGACAGCATCATATTGCAAGATTTTAAACAGTTCAGCTGGGATACCATCGTCTCCTGCTGCCTTGTTATTAGCAATGCTTCCTAAGGCCCATTCAACCTCACTCTTCAGGATGTCTGGCTCTAACTCACTGACCACACCGTCAAAGCTATCTCCAATATTATTATCCTTCCTATACAGATCTTCCGTATATTCTTGCCACCTTTTCTTGATCTCTTCTGCTTCTGTTAGGTCCTTACCATCTTTGTTTTTGATCATACCCATTTTTGCCTGGAATTTTCCTCCGATGTTTCTAATTTTCTGGAAGAGGTCTCTTGTCCTTCCTATCCTATTGTCTTCTTCCACTTCCGCACATTGCTTGTTTAAAAATAATTCCTTATCTCTTCTGGCTAACCTCTGGAATTTTGCATTTAATTGGGCATATCTCCCCCTATCACTGTTGCCTTTTGCTTTCCTTCTTTCTTGGGCTACTTCCAGTGTTTCAGCAGACAGCCATCTTGCCTTCTTGGTTTTCTTTTTCTTTGGGACGTTTTTTGTTGCCGCCTCCTGAACAATGTTGCGAACTTCTGTCCATAGTTCTTCTGGGACCCTATCTACTAAATCTAGTCCCTTAAATCTATTCTTCACCTCCACTGCATATTCCTTAGGAATATTAGTGAGCTCATATCTAACTGATCTGTGGGTCTTCCCTATTCTCTTTAGTCTGATTCTAAATTTTGCAATAAGAAGTTCGTGATCTGAACTACAGTCAGCTCCAGGTCTTGTTTTTACCGACTGTATAGATGTCCGCCACCTTTGGCTGCAAAGGATGTAGTCAATCTGATTTCGGTGTCGACCATCTGGTGAAGTCCATGTATAAAGTCGTCTTTTAGGTTGTTGGAAGAGAGTGTTTGTTATGCACAGTGAGTTGTCTTGGCAAAATTCTATCAGCCTATGTCCTGCTTCATTTTGTTCTCCCAGACCATGCTTGCCTGTAATTCCAGGTGTCGTCTGACTACCCACCTTAGCATTCCAGTCTCCTGTAATGAAAATAACATCTCTTTTTGGTGTATTATCTAGTAGGTGCTGCAGATCCTCATAGAACTGATCTACTTCTGCTTCTTCAGCATCTGTGGTTGGGGCGTATATTTGGATCACTGTGATGTTAAATGGCTTACCCTGAATTCGAATTGAGATCATTCTATCGTTTTTTGGATTGTATCCAAGCACTGCTTTAGCCACTTTATTATTAATTATGAAGGCTACTCCATTTCTTCTGTGGTCCTCTTGTCCACAGTAGTAGATCTGGTGGTCATCTGATGTGAAGTGGCCCATTCCAGTCCATTTCAGTTCACTGACACCTAAAATGTCTATATTTAATCTTGACATCTCACCAATAACCACATCCAATTTGCCCTGGCTCATAGATCTTACATTCCAGGTTCCTATGGTGTGTTGATCTTTAGAACATCGGATTCGTCATTCACCACCAGCACCGTCGGCCGCTAGCCGTCCTTTCGGCTTTGAGCTAGCTGCGTCATCACATCTGGGGCTAGTTGAACGTATCCTCTGTTCCTCCCCAGTAGCATTTTGACCATCTTCCGACCTGGGAGTCCCATCTTCCGATGGTATACCGACATATCTTTGGTTGTACTGATCCATTTAGTTTTCATGGCAAGAATACTGGGGTGGGTTGCCATTACCTTCCCCAGGGATCGTATTTAGTCTGACCTCTCTGCCACGACCTTCCCGTCTTGGGTGTCCCTTCACGGTTTAGCTCATGGTTTCATTGAGGTGCTCAAGCTCCAGCACCACGACAAGGTAACGATCTCCTTTGCTGGTTTGTGTTAATCTTCATGATTTCACTTCCACTCAAAACTGTAATCTTCTTGAAGAAAAGGTAACCCCAACGCTGTGTTGATGTTTCCACTCTTCTGTTCTTTCCACAGACTTGGAGTCTTGCATCACCAACTTCACCCAGAGGCAGCCACTGTGTTTGCTTCATCACAAAAGACATTCCTCACTCTGCTGTTCGCTTGGTAGCAACACCAGCCGCCTAGCACGTCGTTAGGCATGAAGTCATGTTTTGCTGGCTGACCTCTTGCTTATCAAACTCCTAAAGCTACTTTCTGGGTTGCCACAAGGCACTGAATGAAACCGGCCACAATACGCTAAGCCACCAAAACAAAGAAATAAATAATGAAGATTAACACATAATGAAATAACGAAGAATAATGAAATAATAATGAAACAATGAAGATCAAACATAACCCATTGGGACTTCCTGAGCAGCCTTCAGTTGCATCTGAATTAAATTTCCCAAAAATTAAGGGAACCACAACTACATTTACATTTCATAATCCTGAAGGCCGCTCCAAATTAATTCCAATGTCACATCCCATGGACAGAAGGACATTTCAAAAACAAATTCTATTTCACCGAACTGAAACGGGGTAGAAAAAAAAATGCATGCTCACTTCTTTGCAAAACACGAAGCACATCCAACTGATTCTTTCCTTCTCACCACGAGGCCAACTAGTTCCTTCAAAATCAGTCCTTCTTGTCTGCCATCTGAGCTTGGAGACTTCCAGCATTAGCACAGAAATACCTATTCACCACGTCCCTCTTCAATATTTCTACCAGGTTTCATTAAGCTAATGTTTGCTATGCCATTAAACAAGGAGATCCGCAGGGGGAGAAAGGGAAGAGAGAGCAGATGTCAAAAAACAGCAAGGCTGAAGCAAAACAGGATATGGGGAAAAGGGTTGGCTGTCAGTCATTCTTAATTGTTCTAAAAATATGCACACAGAATATAGTTAATCATAAACCCAGCTTCTTTCTTAGAGAATATACAGTACTTCCTCCTGCCAGTTCATCTAAGTTTGTATTTTACAGCAAAGACTTAGCTTGGCTTCCAATTAGATCTGAAGTGCTTCACCAGTAGGTCCTCAAGTTGGCTTTGAAGAGTTATTTCAGAGTAAATAGATTCACAGACACAGCAGCTACGTGTGGTCGTATAAGGACCACCACAAATATATTCCATTAGAAGTTCTTCCGGCCCCCAGGCTCTCTTTCTGTCTGGCCACCTGAGATACCTCTTAAAACAGGGGCTTTAAAATGAAATTAGACCAGCTGTATTTATGGGAGATGCCAAGCCACCAAGTTCCGTTGCTGACTTGGCAAGAAATTATCCAGCTGCGTGCACACAGAGGCCAAATCGCATTTTATCATGGTAGGTTTCATTATTCTCTGTTATCCCCACCCCTATCCAAGGCCGGTTTGGACTTCAGGAGAAGCTGATGATGAATCAGCCATTGCAAAAGAGCTGATTAGCAGAACTCAAGGCCCACCTTGGATACCTTGAAGTCAAAAGAGAGAAAAGACCACGTATCTTAACTGTGTTGGTTGCAAAAATGGTTTTCCAGGTCACACAAGTAATGACAATGGTGCCAAGGTAGGTTTTAGAAGGCCACATTTAAAAAAAAAAAAAGCTTCTTCTATTGTATAGAACAGAATTCCCCAACTTGGAACCACCCAACATTGTCCAAACTATCCAGAGGGCTGCAGATGGAAGGATCATTAAGAAAATAATCACTAGAGGAATAGAACAGATAAATTGATAAGGATTTTTGGTGGGGGTTCTTTGTTACTCCAGGCCCCATGACTGAATAAAGTAGCTGAATCTATACATCCAGCTAAGTCAGGGTTTGTCTTAATTGTGGTTTGAACAAGACACGTGATGCTCTGGTTCACACAATGCACTCAACAATAAATCACCGGTTACAAACCACCATGAATAGGTCCACACCTTGTTTGAACCCAGATTCTTTATTTAAAAGTGTTTGGGGGGCGGGATCCCTGCAAACTCTAGCTCTGAAAAGCCCTTCCATTGTTTAAATTTTGGAACAGACTTTCAGCTTAGAAGAAATGCGGGAAGACCAAATACATTTCAAAATCATAGCCCAGCAGGTCACAATAGCTCGGCAGAAAGCTGGAATGATTTTTGCGCGCATGGTTTTTGAAGGCGTTCGGGCTCCATATGTCCTACCAGAGAAACAGCCCTAGCCTCACTCCATCTTCTCTCGTTTACCTACTGCCGGAAAACTCATCTCATCCTAATTGCCATGGAAACAGATGCACAGGCAGGAAGTCCTTGGGCGCTCCCTGCCCACAGGACAGTTGGAATTACCTGAGCCTTTTGCACAGCTGCCACAGTTTATTAGCCGTCTGCAGCATGGATCACGACTTAACACCATTGCTACCTTTCTGCTCCCCCTCTGGGCCGTGAGAAGCCCCAAAAACCTGAACTACAGCTGCTGTTCAGAGACAGGAGGGAACCTTGCCATGCTACAATGTAAGGAAGGTCCAAAGGAGCTACAAACTTTGGAGATCACTTAACCCCCTCTCTTTCCCAACACAATTGGGTCCTTCCTGGTTAGAAGTTCAAAGATGCATCTTGAGGTGCAACCAAGGGGCTTCCATTCCCTCTGCCAGAGACCAAGACTGGCTGTGACTTCTTATCCACGCATGGAGAACCCATGTTCCGAAGAGGCGTACTGTATTTCTGAGTATCTTCTGCTGAGAGTAACCATAGGAGACAGAAAGAGGATACTACCCCAGATGGACCTTCAGGTCTTCTGCTGGTCTTCTATTTGCCTCCTTCACATGTTTGTTTCTTTTGTAGTGTTCTATTCTCCACTGGAAAAGACCCTGATGCTGGGAAAGACTGAAGGCAAAAGGAGAAGGGGACGGCAGAGGATGAGATGGTTAGATAGCATCACCGATGCAATGAACATGAACTTGAGCAAACTCCGGGAGACAGTGGAGGACAGGAAGGCCTGGCGTGCTATGGTCCATGAGGTCACGGAGAGTCGGACACGACTAAACGACTGAACAACAATTCTCCATGGCTGTTCTCAAAATGGGAGGTTCTGAAAGGTCCTCCACCCAGATATTCATGTTTACCTTCAGCAACCATGCTCCATCATGTGTCTTCAAACATGCCTGGGGCGGTCAGTAAGGAAGTTGACTCTGTCCTCTGAATCGCTGTAAAGTCCTAACGGATTACTCTTTTCTCCTTGTCCCCCATTCCCAGTGGCTGGATTCACATAGCGCACAGCCAGTGCTGCCATCTGAAGCAGGATGAACCCTTGCATCTTCTCCCAGGACCGGCTGGTGGGCCTCCCCATCTTCTCAATCCGAGTTCTCATTCTGAGTCATCCTTTCTGAGATCAAGGGGCAGGACCCCAAACCGGGCAGCCAGCCCAAGGGGGACAGAAACCTAACTGGGGAAGAAGTCTCATGAGGCTTTAGGAAAGGGTCCATCCAAAACCTCTATTTTTAAGCACCGCTCTGCTCAAATCATGCATTAAAAAAAAAAAAGGCAAGCGTGGAACCAAGGTAACCTCAAGTTCCCAACCCTGTTCACCGCCCCCCAGGAGAAAACGGGGTCAGTATCAGTCCCCGAATGTGGCAAGTTGGAATGGAAATACCAACTTGCATGGAATACCTGTCTTGAGTTGGAAATGTTCATTTGTTAAGGGGTGAAGGTCAGACTTGGCATCCAGCGGTGTTTGACTGGATGAATGGCAGGTAAATAACGAAAATAAGTAATTGGGAAATGAAAACGGCAGCTGCTGGAACAGTTGCCACAAACAGGGCCAGCAAGTAGCTGGAGTGGCAACTTGCCGCCTGCTTCCTCTTGATGCCTGTCCAGGAAGGCTCGTTAAGGCTTATTTTATTTTATTTATTTATTTATTTATTTATTTATTCGATTTATCACCGCCCAACTCCCTCAAGTTATTTCCTGTTAATAATGGCAAGGCTCTGTTGCTGAAAGGAAAGGGGAGGGAAAGGAATGAAAATATGCTGTCCCCTCCCAATGCACAGATAGGTGTCAATCCAATAATCATGGCTGGAATAGATCCATTGAATCCATTGGAATTGAGCTAGCTGTGATAAATTCAAGACCCATTGATTTTAATAGTGTGCGCAAAGCATAATTAAGTTTGGTTTCAACCCACTGGTGTGAAGGGTCAGTGGATTTCATTTAGGGGGTTACAGACGCCCATCCATCCCGATGGGAATCAATGGCTGAGCTCGGTTGGTCCGTTCAGCATGAACGCTTGGTTTTGGCCCCTCGACATCCTGGTCAAGTGGGCCCATCATAAGCCACCTCTTGTGGAGGACAGTCTCTTTGCAAACCACTGCACTCAATGGGTGGACGTACAAAGTCCGAGAGATGACATGGAAGGTGGAACTGAAAGCTCCTGGATGAACAGAGTCAGACCATTTATACATATAACAAACTGGCTGGATGACTTGAGGGCACCAGGCTGGGAGATGACTACCTAATATTCAAGTTGGGGGAGAACTTTTCAGCTACACTGCACAGGAGACGCTGACTCGAGGACGAGAAGATTATTGAAATGATCACAGCTCCTTGATGAGTTTCCAGCGTTGATGAAGATTGCCTATTGTTCGCAGACCCAAGATAAATGTGTAAACAAGGGAACAGTGGTTCTATTTGCTGTTGTGGTTTATAAAATTCAGCACCCCCACCTTCCCCATCGTGGCACCTCCAGAACTGGCAATCATCTGATTGAACTGTTACACTTCAAACTAGCTGCAAGGCACTTTCTCTTCTTGATATTATTACACCCAAATGGTTCTGCCTTTATCTTCGAATGGATCTGTATGATGGACTGCAATATAGCAGTAAATGAAACCCATCTATCCCAGGGTCATTAGACCACGCCATTTCTCTGAACGCCCAGAATAATTGGGGTTTTCCATTCTGACAAATAGCCCATTGCAACCTCATTCCCCAATGCTGTTCAGATGCCTCCAGAGGGTAATAGGTTTACAGCTTTGTTTATTTCTCTGTCATGGTGGTAAGTGGTGGTAGAGACCTTCAAGGAGAAGGACAACTTCAAATCCCATCATTTGAAGCATTTCCAATCATTCCAAGAGACTCCACCTTAGTAATCTCACCACAAATGAGGATGGGAATTCCTCTTGCAGTTTCCAGAATTCTATATTTACCCCCGAGTAGCATTAAATATACCCTGGAGAGGATGCTGATGCTAGGGAAGGTGGAAGGCCAAAGGAAGAGGGGCCGACCAAGGGCAAGATGGATGGATGATATTCTGAAGGCGACGGACTCAACCATGGGGGAGCTGGGGATGATGACGGCCGACAGGAAGCTCTGGCGTGGGCTGGTCCATGAAGTCACGAAGAGTCGGAAGCGACTGAACGAATAAACAACAACAGCATTAAATATATAAATTCCTGAAGTCTGTGTAGTTCTTGCTTCCTCAATCTTCCCCAGTTATATGGGGCTTGATGATTGCTAACATTCATTTCAAGAGCCGCCATCCAGCGCACAGCAGAAGGCCTGGCTGGGAAGGAAGACAAAGCCACTTTTCCATGAGTCTCCACCACACGGCCACGAGCAACTTAGAAAGAACGTTCATAGCTTGGAAAGGATGCGGAGCCCCCTCTCCCCCAGTTAAAAAGAGGCATTTGATATTAGAAAGGACAATCTCCATGGACAAGATTTGGATCTGGCCCTGAAATTCCATAGAACTTAAAGAGATAGCTGACATTCCTCATTTGGCTTCTGCCCTGTATATGAGACAGACAGACAGACACTCATGAGCAATGCAGACCAAAACCATTGGATTTACAATTACCTTCAAAGTAGCCTCTTGGGAGTTAAAAAATAATAATAATAGGTGGAACAGCTGGTTATCCCTTCAACCAAGGTGCTCAAAAAACACTAGCCATATACAATGCATGGAGGGCTGAAAAGATTTCTGGTAACTTTTAAACCTGTGTCTTTGCTTCATCAGGCAGTTTACATGAGAACAAAGGTCTCAAGACATATAAGCAACAATAGATGGTTCTCTGGGGGGAACAATGAAAAGAAAAGAAAGGGCCCGCGTGGAACATTTGCCACTCTCAAGCGATAACATGAATGGCTCATTTTCAAAACTCAGCTGGGACAATAAGTTAAGCTAAAGCAAGCAATTTTCTTCAAGGTTTTTAGCATCACAGAGAGTCATTAGGACTCTTCTTGTATTTCCAGGACTGTTCCAAAGATTGCCCAGCAGCAAACCATGGGTTGCTATTTACAGGAGAATATTACAAATGGATTTTTAGAACCAACAATAACAACTGAAACTCCAGCCCGGTAGAAGACCAGTGCTATGTGGTGCTCGGAAGATTCCATCAGAAGAATAAGGTTGACCTCAAAGAGAAGGAAGAAAGGTGGCCAATGAAAATTATTGAGTGGTGGTGGTCTTCCAGGAAGTAGGTCTCCTCAGAAACAAAGCCAAGGTTTGGTTGAGCAGGGTACACTTTATGTATCTATGTAGGCATCTGAAACGCCAGTTGGATGAGCTCCAAATATGTTGACCTACAACTCCTATCATCCTCAGGTAAGGTATATATATTTTGTTGTTGCTTATTCATTCAGTCGCTTCCGACTCTTCGTGACTTCATGGACCAGCCCACGCCAGAGCTTCCTGTTGGCCGTCGCCACCCCCAGCTCCCCCACGGTCGAGTCCGTCGCCTCCAGAATATCATCCATCCATATTGCCCTTGGTCGGCCCCTCTTCCTTTTGCCTCCCACTTTCCCTAGCAAGGTATATATACACAGCTACAAATATGTTGAGATGGTTGGACAGGATATGGCCAACTGATCCAAGTAAGTGTTTGTACAGTTAGTCATGAGTACCTATGATTCATAACCATCCATCTACAGTAGATGCCTTTGGCAGCAACAGAAGTAATATCAAGGTCTGAGGATAAGTAACAAGGTTCATCCATGGCTAGAAAATTATCTGTGATCAACCATAATGTTCATGAAACTGACTGATTCAGATGTTGCACAGCTCCACTAAAGAGGTGTCCCAGGAGGGCGTCAAGGATGGAAAATGAAAAAAGTACCATTACAAGTAGTCCTAAACTTATGACCATTCATTTAGCAACCATTCAAAGTTAAGACGGCACTGAAAAAAATGACTTACAACTGATCCTCACGCTTATGGCAGTCGAAGTGCCCCTGTGGTTATGTGGTCAAAATTCAGGCGCTTGGCAACTGGCATGTATTTATGATGGTTGCAGCACCCCGGGGTCACATGGTCGCCATTTGTGACCTTCCCAGCCGGCTTCCGACAAGCAAAGTCAATGGGGGAAGCCGGATTTGCTTAACGTGTGTTTCACTTAATGACTGTGGTGATTCGCTTAACAACTACGGCAAAAAAGGTCATAAAATCAGGCGTGGCTCACTTAAGGACCGCCTCGCTTAGCGACTGACATTCCAGTCCCAATTGTGGTCGTAAGTTGAGGACTACCTGTATACTGATGCAGTGCAAGCTCCACCCCTTTTATGTATGCATCGTTTCTTTCCTCTTTCTCAGAAGTGTATATAATCTCTTCTCCAAGCCTTCCCTTGACAGATCACTCATTCCTTCCCTGTCCCCAAGGTCCACTCTAACTTCTTTTACATTAAGTTGATGTTTTTAGTAGACACAGTCTGTACAAGTGGGTGGTATAAACATTTGGCAAATAAATTTTAAAAACCGCATAACAAAA
The DNA here is from genome assembly GCA_023362775.1 of Charina bottae. NCBI lineage: Eukaryota > Metazoa > Chordata > Lepidosauria > Squamata > Charinaidae > Charina > Charina bottae. Next base: position 22,175,311 of record JALMGJ010000010.1, on the reverse strand, counting down.
AAAAGAGAAAACTTTGTCATTTCAATAAAATAAGATGAAAGCAACAGTAGTCCTTCAAAAAGCAAGAATAGGGTTTGTTTACAGATTATTCCAGGGCGTTCTTTTCTATTCTCCTGCTGTATTCAGTAACTTTGTACTTTGAAAATCATATCTGTCTGAACTGCAGTGTCTGGAAAATCCAGGCTGCACTCAAACCCTCAAGAGGTAGCGTTGTAAAAGAAGATCCCCACTTAAAACTTTCTTTTCACTTGGCACGTGTAGTTCAACAAAAGCACCCCTGGTACATCTCTCCAATCTCTTCAGGGCCTGCAGCCATTTCTGTACTATCTCCTACTCAGAAAAAAAATGGGGGAGAGTGGAAAGTAACAGCCAATTCTGCTGGGGGTAGAAGTCAACATGCCACAAATGCACTTTCTATAGCAGTGTTTCGCAACCTCAGCAACGTTAAGATGTGTGGACTCCAACTCCCGGAATTCCCCCAGCCAGCATGGGGGACATGCTGGCTGGGGAATTCTGGGAGTTGGAGTCCACACGTCTTTAAATGACCAAGGTTGAGAAACACTATAGATGAACTTTATGGCCCTGTCCAACTCTACAATTCTATGCTTTGATCCTGGGCCTCCTGGTCCCAAACCTTAACCATTATACCACACAGCCTGCTAGTAATTCATGTAATGCTACATTATTGATGTTCAAGACCCTACAGATCGTGTTTTAAATTCACCCACACCTTACACATCTACCTAAATCTAACAGAAGTCAGCCCACCTGTGAACCACAATCTTGATGGTGGATTGCGAAGAACCATGGGCTGTAGGCTGTCAAGGGGCCCCTCGGACTGCCTTTGCTGATGCCACGTTTCCCTGCTTGGGTAAGGCACCTGCATTACTACTGGAAAAGTAATACTAGGAATGAGCAGGAGGAGGAGGAGGAAGAGGAAGGGGAGGAGGAAGAACAGCAGCAGCTGAAATGTTTTGCTCATCGGAAAATCTACTTCCACCAAAGCTGATAACTGTCATCAAGCAACACTAGGGTCATTCTTCCTTAATTTTTGATATCCTGAATAATTTAGAAGGCAGCTTAAGGAATGAACTAAGTTCATATTGATACTAAAGGGATATTAAATGGATCTCTTTTGTTTTTTATTAGTTTTTTTTCCTCCCTCTGGTTACAATTAGTTCATTTTAATCACTAGAACATATGCAGCTTCTTTTTTCCCTGTATAATCACTGCTGTTTCTTTGTGAGTGTGTGTTGGTCTTGGTGTTGTTTGCATTTCCCTATTTTAAAAAATAAAGATGGTTTTTAAAAGGAATATATATCCCTATCTTTTTCTGCCCTCCCTATCTTCTCCGCGGTCTGGCACTGAAAGGATACCCAAACACCAGGGTGGGCCATAAATCAACGCCAATGCTTCCTTTTTACGGCTTGCGAGGGAAACAAAGGCGAGACATCCATAAAAGATGAGGCTTGGAATCAGAATAAGGGAGGGAATATTTTGGTCCCTGCCTAGGCTGATTTATGTAATCCCTGGGAAAGTAATCTTGATGGAGATGGGAAGCAACATCTCTCATGGATTCCAACTCACCGGCACTTCCTATAAACCTGCTTATTTTAGCTTTGGCAGCTTGATTTTTATACTCCACAGAAATGCAAAAGACCCCCGTAGAAAATTCTGCAACCGAGAGTTTTGGACAAGTGTACGAGCGTAATTCCCCGTATGTCGACTCTACAGGAGTGCCGTTTTCTCCCAAAGGAAAATGCAATTTGCCATGTAACCATGGAATTATTAACCTTCTTGATTAACAAAAGGAAGCTAAACTTCATTTCCCTGAATTAAAATTAAATTTGCTGCTGTTATGCCAGCTTGCAATGGCACCTTCCGACTCAATCGTTGTTCCTCTCCTGCTCTCCCGACTTTGCGTTTCTGCAGAATCTCCGAAGCTTTCTACAGAATGCAGAAGGTGTGTGAATCAGAGACGAGGAGGAAAGCAAAATTTCATGGCCTGATGGTTCAAAATAAGCTCGACGTCACATTGCACGTAAAGATGTGCACCAGCACACAGAGAGAGTTCTCAAAGTTAAGCTCCGACTCCATTTGACTAGGCCTGGGAAGACACGGAATGTACACAAACATTCCCTACTCTTCTTCTGGCTTGGGCAGGTAGGCTGGTTTCCATGAAGGAAGGGGGAAAAGAGTTTGCGTTGGCAAGAAGGGGTTGGAAAATGGAGCTGCTGAGAAGCAAGGAGGGAGGAAACTCATAGAAGAGCGAGGGGCAGGTGGTGTACAAGGGAAAATCAGGGGAGAGAGGAACCCACAGAATGTAAGGCATCTGCAGGGTGTCAGCCCTACAAGGCAGACCAGGAAATCAACTCCACCAGAAGGCTAAAACTACTTTGGTGGAAATCGGCTATAACAACATAATCTTGCAAGTCTGACTGTGTTGTACAGGTAGTCCTCAACTTACGACCGTTCGTTTAACGATGGTCCAAAGTTACGACGGCCTCGGAATGGGTGCTTTACGGCCTGTAAAGCACCTCCGAGCATTGCAAAACGTCGCACCACTCCTCCACGGTCACATGATCGCATTTCAGGCGCTTGGCAACCGGCTCGCATTTATGACCGGTTGCAGCATCCTGCAGTCACATGATCGTTTTTTTGTGACTTTTTTGCCATTTTCCGGCAAAAAACACCCATTGGGGCAGCTGGATTCCCTTAACAACCTGTGATTCGCTTAATGACTGATTTAAAAATGGTCGTAAAATCGGGTCCGGTCACGTGGTGACTTGACTTACAAACACAACGACTTACGATGGAAATCCTGGCCCCAATTCTGGTCATAAGTCAAGGACTACTTGTATCTCCTCTTCCTTCTTATACTCCTGTGAATTAGGGAGATGTCTATCTGAGTCACATCCGAATGTTATCTTGTTCTGGACTTTAAAAATGTTTCAACCCCTTTTGCTCTTGCATTTTTCCATCAAGGTCGTCTTCCTGACTCTCTACACAGGGTCAGTCAAGCTACCAGGCAAAACTAAGCAGATTCTTTGGGCAATGAATAAGGTGGGTGGGGCAGCAAATTTCCTAGCCCCCTCCACAGCCTAAGGTGTCCAGGGAAGTCCGAAAAGTCAAGAATATACCTGCCAGTATGCAGTTGAACCTGCCCCTTTCCGCCTGCCACATGGGCACAACACTACAATAAGGGGGGGGGGGGGGGGCAGAGCTTTGATCGCAAGGTCACAGCCACTATTTTGATTCTTGGGACCACCCGCACAAACGGCGCTGCTGCAGTCCCCATGTCACCTGCTCCAAGTGTGTTTATGCACAGCTGGGGCGAACATTTTAGCGGATCTGAGGAAACCATTCCCAGGATGGGATCCTCCTTTAGATGATAAAAGGACTTAAAATAACATCTCAATATAACCATGACCTAGCCCCAGGTGTAAGGTCACACAGCTACCTAGAAACATATTTAGGATTCCCTTACTAACTTTGCTCAGACTGAAGAAGCTCCTTGGATAAGGAGCGAAACGTTTCCACTGAGAAAATAGAAATCCAGTTTACATGATTCAAGCTACAAACATTCCCAGGATGAGAGCAGCTTCTGAAACACGGGGACACCTCCAAATGGAAGGGGCGTTAAGGTTTGCTGGGACACCTCAACCACCTCCAAATGATCAGCATCTCAGTATAATTAATTCACAATGGTTTGGAACGGCAGTGGTAAAACGTTTTATTGGACTAAAAGCCGGTTTTCAACACAGCGCCATATACAGTATAGACACATACACTCACTCATGCTCTACCACCCTCTGAAGTAGCATTAACTTCACTTCTCAGCCGGTTCTTAATATCCATCTAGAGTGGGAAGAAGGCCATGCGGGCAAGCATTAACAGCCAAGAGACGCATAAAGCTCTTTCTCTTTTGCTATGAAAGTACACAGCCGAGAAAGAAACAGGGACACGCAAACCCTACTCATGGGTAAAAGCTTCTCTTCCTCCTCCTCACAAGCTTTCCTGAGCTCTGCCAACATGAGCAGAACCTGAAAATAAAACTTAGTGGTGACCCATCACACCTTAAGCTCTGATTTCCACACTGCAGCAATTTTGTTACGTATTTTGTTTTACTCGCTAAACTCTCCCTTTCTGGCAGCAGATTCCTTCGGAGCCGTTCTGCACCATTACCTTATCTGCTCTTGAAACAAAGTCACTGGGGGCGGTGGAGGGGGAGAAGACGGGCATTCAGGAATTGTGAAACTCAGCATTTCTCAGCATCTGGGAGAGAAGATGCAGACCGAAGGGTGAGGGGAGACCACGGGCCGAGAACAGATGGTCTACTCGGGTTTATGAACCTCAGAACGTGATGGACGCAGAGTCCGTGGCCAGTTTAACTGAGATGTTTGCTTGGTTCTGTTCATCAAGTTGACATGCTGGTGTTGGGCTTCATCGAGCAGAGGAAAGTCTATCGTTCACAACTGAAGAAGAGGACTAACTGTTGGGCAGGTCATGAAACTGGAGGGAGACAAAAGCTTATTCAAAGCCTGCGTGCCAGGGTATCTGCAGGGTACAGTCAAAAAGGTCAAGATGGCGGTCATGACGTACAATTGACACTTGGCCCGTTTTTTATGTTTGTTCACGTTGCGTCAGCTTTTTTTGGTATATCTACATCTACATCTACTATGTCTATGTCTACGTCTACGTCTCCACATGTGTATGTGTCTGTCTGTCCGTCCGTCGGTTGAATGAGGATTGTCTGATAACCAGGAAGAAAACAGGGGAGAAAAAAAAGATTTCTCCTATGCAAAGGCAACAGATGTCAGATAACAACTTGAGATGGGAAGTAACATGTGGAAGAGCATCTCCCAGGAGATTCAGATGACCCTGTTAGTCTTTTGCCAGGCATTGAAGATCTAACTGGTCCCCCAGGCTTTTGGGTCGTGGGGGTAGATGAGCTCTCTTCTTATTTATGGAAAGTTTTCTTCTATCCAGTTTCTCCAATCATCTCAATCCCAGGCAGACTCAACTTGGGGTTTTTCTGTGATCTCAGACCCAGGTATGGTCCAAGTCCTGCAGCAAGTAATATGATTTAGGAACCCTTCATAAGTTCCCTCTTAACACTGAAACTGCAAAGAGGAAAGCTAAAGAAATTGAGGGGTCTCATATCTTGTCCTTAATAAACTTCTTCCCAGAGTTCAGGTCAAGATAACCCAGGTAAGTATGTCGATGAAGATTCTCAGTCATCCAGGTGGAATTGTCTGTAGGTTGAGTCATGGCAACTGGATTTCTTTCTTTCGGTTGAAACATTTCGCTGCTTGTCCAAGTAGCTTCTTCAGTCTGGGCAAAAGTTGGTGAGGGGACCCCATATATGTCTTCCAGGGTGGCTGTATTTACCTTACACCTGATTTGCTATGATTGCAGACTGAAGAAGCTACTTGGACAATCAGCGAAACGTTTCAACCGAAAGAAAGAAATCCAGTTGCCATGACTCAACCTACAGATAACCCAGGTAACCATTAGAAAGCTTTCAGTCCTACCAACCAACCAACCAACCAACCAACCAACCAACCAACCAACGCTTTCTGATGGGAAACCCTTGAATCTTCTCCAGAGGAAACTGTCAGAGCCTCATCCTCATCTCTGAAAGGTTGGGGTGGGGCAGCATCACATGAACAGAAAATGGCAAGAAAAGCAGGCCAGGTGGGTCTTACGTGATCTCCCACCCCACCCACCCCAAATAGTGCCATCGCAGATGCCGCCTTATAGAAAAATCTCTTTGCTCCTCATAAACGCATATAAATTTAAATAATAAATAAAATAAACTGCATCTCTGTCTTGCAAATATGACGAAGAATGGGCAGTAAAGCCTCCAACAGTTTTCCACTCTGAATGGAAACTCTACCGAGCGTTCTCGCCATAGGGAAGACTTGTAGAGGTAAAGGAAGAGAAGATGGAAATGTTGACTCTCCAAATCATCCGTCTGTAAGAAGGCGTGCTGTGGCTCAACAAATAGTGGCAGAATCTTTTCTCTTGGGCAGTGGGCAAAAAACACCCTGAAAATTGGCTCCCGTGATCTGAAAAAATGGATATACTTTAACAGAGAGAAGAGAAGGGGCTGCAGAAATCAATAAGAACAAAAATGGCCGATCCTTTCTTGCTCCAGGTATCTTATTTCATAACCAAAGTAATCCCATCCTTAAGTCCAAGATACAGATGTCATCCAACCCTGGACATAGTACAGATTTTTATTATCGACATTTGGGCTGCATCTAATCCCTTTGGATTATTTTATTGATCCAAACACGAGCCACATTGCAAAATGTAATGTCGCTCATGAGAGCTTCGGGCTTGCTTAAAAAATACCATTTACAGCAAACTACTCGCCAGCCTGACCATTCCTTGCATTTACATTGCTTCCATCCCCCGATTCTGCCTGGCTAAAGCTATGCATTTTCACAGTAAATCTAACCTTCATCAAGTTTCACAAAAGAAAATACATGTTTTGGGGACCATTTCTGGTTGGTTACAATGGTTTTCCAAAAGCAGAAACATTTTTGCCAGCTGATTGTTAAAACACAAAACAAGCTTGTTTTCCCTGTGGTGAAAAAGATTCCTATTCCGAACCGTGCAGGGCTCTATCATGCACACCGAGAGTTTGGGGCCTTTATTTCACTGCAATTGCAGGAAATGGATCTTTCTTTAGGCTAACAGCCGTGATTTCCTCCCATCCAGGAGGGCTGGGCTGCAACTGCCATCGCTTAAAGGACCACATTGGAAACACCCATCAGCAGACTTACTGGCCACATGTTTAGTGTATATGAGAGTCATTACGAGAGGAACTCAAAGGAAAGGACCCAGGACATGCTCGGAGCTTGGCAGATATGTCTCCTGTTTGTGCTAAAAACACTAACAGAGCTCCAGCCACATGCAACACTGGCTCGCGCCAACAACTTCACTGAAAGCATGGGTGTCGGCCTTACTAGGTAGACCAGACAGGAAACGGGACCAGATGAGCTAATTCTACTTTATTGTAAAGCTACATTGACAGAACCTTGCAAGTCTGAAAGTACAATCCTCCCGCTGTCTCCTTTACAGCCCGAGAAACTAGGGTGGGTCCCTCCTGAGCCTCTTGCCCCTCCCACTATCCAGCTGTGGGCTAAGCTGCCTCTTATCTGACCATTCGCTTGGCAGCATCTCTGGGCCCAGCCTCCCAAGGTCTCTCCCACATACCATTACAATGTGATAGGTTTTGGTGAAGACCATAACTGTCCCAGCAAGTATGTGATGCTCTCAGGAGTCTGAACTGGGAAACTTGGTCAACCTAATGTGGGATTGGAACTGCACCTGAGACCTCTTCTTAAAGGCAAGGAAGTCTTCTCACTATTTCCAGTTGGTGGAGAAATCTTGCTTGCTTCAATGCAGGCATAGATGTGTTCCCTCTTCCCTACCAGGGCAGGTCAAGTTGGGTGACATCAAAACACAACAAAGATTTCCAGTTCATATTTATTTATTTAATTTATTTATTTGTTCATCAAATTTTGTCACCACCCATCTCCCCCAAAAGAGGGACTCTGGGCAGTTTACAACAAAGCTAAAAAAGATTAAAATACAATAAAAACAAGATATATTACATAGAGTATAAATATAAGTATAAAGTATAAAATAGCATCCAAGTTGGCAATTAAGAGTTCTGATTCAGATTCATAAATACATGGGAACTGCGTTAAGGCACTAGCCACCCCCAGGATTGACTACCCCCCTTCCCGCCCCCTTCCCGCCATATGATTCCCAGTCCTTCCAGCATATGGAAGAAGACTCAGGAGAGAACTACCAGATTAAATCCAGTGCTAAAACTCTTCTCAACATGGATACGATGATGGAATTAAAGGATCTCACTGATCTGAAAATGTAAGATTGACTGCTCAGGGAAATGTTCCTGGGCCGGATCAAGGAGTCACATAATGAAGCCCACCATCGGCCACGAGGTCTGACTGAATCACTCAGGCCTGGATCTTCCAACGTCTGGTCCTCTACTCTCCAACCCAAATTCAACAATCTCTACATTTCTTTACAGGAAGCTGTTATCAGTTAAGGCAACAAACAGAAAGGCCAAGAAGCATAGTAGAAGCCTGCCCCCTGTGCAAGAAGTCAAGAAGTTGTCTTCCAACAAGTCACATTATTGGTCCACCTGGAATTGTGTCCCTAGACCTTAATCTCCAGGGTCTTTGGAAAGGGGTCCCAACTGGACCCACTTCAAGAGGGTTGCAGGGTGTTGAATCTGCAACCTTCTGGGTACAGAACAAGCTGGACAAGAATAGGCCCTCTCTACTCTTCGCTGGTTGGTAGCACTACTCCAATGCTTCAAGCAAAGGGAGGTGTCTTTCCCACCTCCCAGTTCCAAGGTGCTAAAGATCGAATAGGGCACCTTCTCTGTACAAACCAAACTGTTTGCCACGGAGTTATGGCCATCTCCTGGACAAGGCACCGGATTTGATCCTGTCACTGTTACCTTCCCTATCCTCTCTCCTGTCTTTACCAAAGCCTCCTGTTCATTTCCAGAGGGCCAATACCACGGATACTGGTAGTGGATCATTCCCAAGATTTGAGAGAGTCATAATAACCACGAAGCACTTCCCATCATGTACACTGTAGCTTGAATACTCAAATAAATTCCCTTTATATTCCTAAATGCCTTGTCAAAATGTCAAGTGGGTCTAAGTGGTAGGTGAATACTTGAGAATTTGACAAGGACACTTATTAACAATGATATTCCAAATAGGCCGTGTTCAAAACAGCAAATATTTGCCAAAAAAAGTTAGCTCAGGAAAAGAAAAACAGACCATTGCAGTTAAGATGTGGATGTTTTTCATTATCCCTGCCTTCTCATTTGTAGGAAGATTCAAAGAGAGTCAAGACTGAAGAAGCTCCTTGGATAAGGAGCGAAACGTTTCCACTGAGAAAATAGAAATCCAGTTGACATGATTCAAGCTACAGTCAAAGAGAGTCAGCTAAGAAGTGCAATCAAATAAAGATATGGGTTCATCAGCTCAAAGCAGTTTCCCCAGGCAGGGGCCCTCTGCACTCAGGCTGCAGTCAGAGAATCTTGGGAATTACAGACCCAGCAGTTCTGGGGGAAATTCCAAGCTTTTTTTTTAAAAAAAATGTTCTGTAGAGTTTGGGAGTCAAGGCTTGTTTTGGGACAGTGGTCCACAACACCTGATTGACTTTGAACTTAGAAATTAAGCAGCTCGGACCTCAGTAATACTTGGATGGGAAACCATTCAGAAATCCTTGGGTGCTACTTTAGATTGGGAAGTTGAAAGGAGAAGAGGAAGAGGAAGAGGAAGAGGAAGAGGAGGAGGAGGAGGAGGAGGAGGAGGAGGAGGAGGAGGAGGAGGAGGCATTAGCAAACCAACTCCATAATTGCTGCCAAGAAAACTCCATTGAAACACTAGGTCAGTGCTTCTCAATCTTGGCAACTTGAACAGGTGTGGACTTCAACTCCCAGAATTCCCCAGCCAACCTTCCCCTCTTCCTTCCTCCCTTTCTCCTCTTCCTTCCCGCTTCCTTCCTCTCTTTCTCCTCCTTCCTTCCTTCCTTCCTTCCTTCCTTCCTTCCTTCCTTCCTTCCTCTCCTCCTCCTTCTCCTCCTCCTTCTCCTCCTCCTCCTTCTCCTCCTTCTCCTTCTTCTCCTTCTCCTCCTTCTCCTCCTTCTCCTCCTCCTTCTCCTCCTTCTCCTTCTCCTCCTCCTCCTCCTCCTCCTCCTCCTTCTCCTCCTCCTCCTCCTTCTCCTTCTCCTTCTCCTTCTCCTTCTCCTTCTCCTTCTCCTTCTCCTTCTCCTAGTCATCCATTCCTCTTTCCAGCCATGCATGGAAGACTGCCAATCTCTCCAAAAAGGTCCACTTCATTTTGAAGCACTAATCACATGGCTTTAAGAAAAACCCAGAGAGGCCCGTCTCTTTGCAATTGGCCCAGAGAAGCCAAACGCCTGGAATGGAACCAAAAAATATTGCACTGCTGGAGAGAAAAGAGGAAGAAGGCAGATGGGTAGCAATTTGAACATGTACACAGCAAGGAAGGAAATCAAAACTCCTGTTTATTATTAATATGCTTTTTTAAAGACTCAGCATGCAGGGCAGGGAGAGAGAACACATGGACTTTTTTTTATCTCGTTTTTCTTTGTAATCATGAGTCACTTCAGACAAGACGAATAACTGGTATTTTTCAAGAGGTGCCCTCCCCATCAAAGATGCCATAATTGTGGCTCCATCTGTCTTCTCCCATCTCATTTGATTCTTCATCCTGAGTGACTGCTGTTTAATGCACAGCTTTTTCATGCATAATTATTGGGCAGCCTACTATCAAAAAGGGGGGATAAGAAATAAGTAGGAAGCCCCTGGCCCTCTTACCTGGATGGAATTGGATATGACTAACTGGCAGGACTAGGACTACTAACATAGGGCGTGGTGGCTCAGCGGATAAGACGCCAGGCTTGTCGATCGGAAGATCGCAAGTTCGGAGGTTCGAATCCCTAGCCCTGCATGCGGAGTGAGCTCCCGCACTAGCCCCAGCTCTTGCCAACCTAGCAATTCGAAAGCATGCAAATAGATGAATAGGTACCACTTCGGTGGGAAGGTAACAGCGTTCTGCACACGTCATGTCAGCCACATGACCGCGGAAGCGTCTTCGGACAACGCTGGCTCTTCGGCTAACAAACGGAGAGGAGCACCGGCCCCTAGAGTCGGACACGACTGCACTTAAAAAGCTAAGCGGGCCTGGCCTGGTCAGCCTGTGGATGGGAGATGACCAGTAATCCAAGGGCTATGGACCACACTCAGAAAGCATCCTAGGAAGGGCAGAAAAATGACACAGACTGGTCAGTGAAGCTACCAGGAGTGGGGCTCTGTCTGAGGATGATTGCCCATTCAACCTGCACAGCTGCTTTATTCTGAGTCCAAGGAATTGATCCATCCATCCCCGCGCTGTCGGGTATCGTTTGCAGGCTGCTCTTCTTAACGGAAGAGGCTGGGGTTAAACCTCGCGTTCCGTGCCACTGAACCATCCCTGCCCTTCAGCACATTGAAACAGACAACAACCAGCTCTATTTCAGATCGACAGACAGAGGCTCTCAAGATGCTGAAACCACCATAAAAGCCCTGCTCAGATGTCTGGGAAGGAGAAACGAGACCTCGCTGGGCAACCAGAGAGGGGAGGCTGGCAAAGCGGAAGGCGGCCAGCAGAAGAAAAGGATGGGGCAGAAAAGGGGGTGCCCTCTAACAGGATGCACACCCCTGTGGTTAATCCTAGTGGGTTCAAAAGAAGGAAGAGCCCCATGCTGATCATGAAAGCAATCAACGTGTCCATCCAAGGCCATATCTTCCGTAGGGTTTTGCAAACTAGCATGTCAACTGTAGCATTTCCAAGAACTCTTAAGCATGGATGCTGGAGGATAAATTAATAAATTATCACATGTATCACGATGTCATCATGTGATAAACTGTGTTATTGATGCAATGAGATCAGGATGTATGCAATGTCATTGTGGCTCGTCCTGGATGCCCCTATCAAGACAGCTAAAACAAATAATAAAGGGGATAGGGATTAGCAGGTGCTCAAGCCATATCTCTACCACAGAGCTTTCCAAACTGTGTGTCGGGACATGTTAGTGTGTCAGCTGCAGTGTCTAGGTGTGTCGCGGCTGCTGCTGCCTCCAAGCCCTGCCAGGATTCCGCGCAGGTCCTAGTGCCTGCCTTGTGCCTGGCTGCCTCCAAACCTGCTGTGATTCCGCGCAGGTCCTAGTGCCTGCCTTGTGCCTGGCTGCCTCCAAACCTGCTGTGATTCCGCGCAGGTCCTAGTGCCTGCCTTGTGCCTGGCTGCCTCCAAACCTGCCCTGCCAGGATTCCTCGCAGGTCCTAGTGCCTGCCTTGTGCCTTGCTGCCTCCAAACCGGCTGTGATTCCGCGCAGGTCCTAGTGCCTGCCTTGTGCTCTGCTGTAAGAGTGTGTCGCGAAATGATGCATGTCTAAAAAGTGTGTCACCAACATGAAAAGTTTGGAAAGCTCTGCTGTACCAGGTTCTTGGCTGGAATGGCAGACCCAACCTGATGTAGGTTTGCATGTCCACACAGAAAGACATCATCCAGCAAGCACCCTTAAGTGAAGGAAAATGGCTGAGAGATGTTACATTTCGACGAAGGGAGCTCTTTATATTATTCCTGAAGAAGCTAATATCTCCTTTGAGTTTGCGGGTCCTTGGTGGCTTCTCGGGCACATCCATGTAGTTTTCTTGTCACAGGATAATACAGAAAAACAGGCAGTCCTCACGGAGCTTACCGTGAAAATAGAGGAATACATCAAAGACGTACATCAGAGAATAGGGAGCAAGATGGTTCTTGAGTTTGGTTGCACTTCAGAAGGAGGACTAAGGGGTCAACCCAAAGACTTCACTGGAAGGACAATGATGGAGCAGGCAGTTGAAGGAAGACAGTGGGGGGTAGCTGAAACACAGCCACTGCCAGCCGAATATTCAATATCTTGTGTCGGTGAACTGTTTCTTGAGGGGCGACGTGACTGACACCCTGCAGTTCTTCTTGAGGAGGCAGCGAGAAGCACAAAGCCATAATCAAATGTTTGGCATTTCCAGGAGGCTCTCCAGAGCACCTGGGAGATATCTTGCCATTTTCTTCTTTTTTTCTAGTTTTCCCCCTCTTTCAAGTACTTCAGAAAAAAAGGCTGGATGTTCTTATCAGGCTCTCAACTGACCTCTAGCAGAGGGCTTTTCAAATTCAGCCCAGGGCCCCAGGCCACCTTCTCACCCAGGCTGACCACCCGGGATTCGAGATCAAAAGAGGGAAGACTGCAAAAAGATTTGGAGGCATTTGCAGATCTGTGAGGGGCAGCAGCTCCATGGAAGGGGGGTCAAAAGTAGTCAAATGACAGCTACCACTGTGGAACCAAAGCCCCACCATTTTTTAACATGCATTACACATATGACCCACATTAAACAGGGGGCAGGGCATTGATTGTGCAGATGAAGCCGCCATCTTGACCACTTCCCTGCAGACGTCTCCCCAAAATGACAATATATAACAACATATGCCTCCATTTTTGTTTCAGCCTCTGTCTTGAGACACTGGCCTCCATAAAATAAGTTCAGTTGGGAAGTAAGGAAGCAGTCAACTCATGCATCACAAAAGAACCTTTCTGAACTTCCACACAGCACCAAGCCTCTCTGCAGAAAACCTGGCTGAGAGTTGCATGTATTACTTCAAGCCATTGGTAAGGATCTGCTACACCTAACACATAGGTAAAGGTAAAGGTTCCCCCCGCACCTTTGTGCAGTCATGTCTGACTCTAGGGGCCGGTGCTCATCTCCGTTTGTTAGCTGAAGAGCCAGCGTTGTCCGGAGACGCTTCCACGGTCATGTGGCCGCATGACGCACGCAGAACACTGTTACCTACCCACCGAAGTGGTATCTATTCATCTACTTGCTTTGCATGCTTTCGAATTGCTAGGTTGGCAAGAGCTGGGGCGAGTGCGGGAGCTCACTCCGCATGCAGGGCTAGAGATTCAAACCTCCGAACTTGCGATCTTCCGATTGACAAGCCTGGCGTCTTACCCGCTGAGCCACCACGCCCCTACACGTAGAGGAAGACGTAAAACTTACTTTGCTGATGAGCCAAAACCAGAGGAGGAAATTACTCCTCACATTCTGTTTCTTTGGAGGCCACAGGGATCTAGGACAACCACCCGAGCTAACAGTGTCCCTGCAATCCATCTTCCACCCCCTTAACAATGGATTTGTACAATGAGGGAGAATCAAAAACACATCCAGTTTTCATTTTTCCAAACTGAAATGAACTCTTCCACCAAATTAGAATGAAACAGAAATACCAGATCTTTTCGGGGGGTTGGGAAGGAAGACCTCCAGGCACACCCAACACAACTCAACAGTAGCCAAAGGCACTGCTCGCCATGGGTATCTGGACCTTGGTCACGTGGAGAAGACAAGTGAACTGGGAAGCAAGGCGAAGTTACAAAGCCATCCTTCATGCTTCAGAGGCTCTTGGAATACCCCATCACGCATACAGGCACCAACAGAAAAGTGAGCTTTCAAAAGATCATTGGGAAATGCCTACTCTTGACCAGAAATCAATGTACAAATCGATCATCCTTCCAGATAAACATCCTGGCACCGTATTTGCCAGCTGGACGTGCCCCCATAACAGAATCTTCAATCTAATCTTTCCAGGTAAGTGTTTTGGATCCAAATTTGGACCTTCCTCGTATGAGCATGTTCATTCTATATTTGATTTAAACCAAAAGAACCCAACTGTGGGACGCTTACTGGAGCAACAGCTGTGCGTAATGGTACTCCAGATCCAACTTTGGGGTAAAAGGCCTGGCCCTTCCCAGAATAAGTTGCAGGGGAACAAGCTCCAGTACAAGTGGACAGATTTCCATGTTTTTGACTTGTTTTCATAGGGAGGCCATGCATTCCCCCTTCTCTTTATGTTCACCATCTGCTTTTTCGCAGCTCATCTGAACACGGAACCCATCGCCTCCTTCAGAGGAGCTGGCTTCTGTTTACAAGATAACAATAGTCCTGGTTTTTTTAATCCTTAAGGCAGCATCAAGGGACATTATATTAAACATTCCAAATTTGGTTGTACATCCCTCCCCCCCACCCAACTTGATTAGCCAAGCATAGTCAGATTATACTGAAATACCTTTGCTAATTATAAATCTCTGTCAAAATGCTCCAACAATAGAAATAGAAGCCTTTTCTTCTCAGGATCATTATAGAAATGTTTTTTTTTTCCTTTCCTTGAGAAGACAAAAGGGAAAACGGCTCTTGAGGAAGAAAAATGAGCTGCATTTACAACCGGCAGCTACTGAAACAGAAAAATGAGTCCTGCGTATATGCAGAAATGCAATGGCATTTGAAGGGAGGATGGGTATTAAGCATCTTGAAACACTAGGGACTGTGACTTTAATTTCAGAGCAACTCTGGGCAAACTATGAGTCCTCATTTGGAGAACTATGGAAAGATGCCTTCTAAAATTTAGCCAAGCACTGTTGGCTCGGGCATTCAGAGTCCTGCTACTATTTTGTCTGTGACTTCTTCAGCACCACAGCAAATGTGTAGCGTCAATCCTCATACAGGTAGTCCTCACTTAACAACCACAATTGGAACTGGAATTTTGGTTGCTAAGTGAAGCGGTCATTAAGCGAATCCGGCCCAATTTCACGACCTTTTTTGTGGCAGCCGTTAAGCGAATCACTGCAGGTGCTAAGTGAACCACGTGGTCGTTAAGCGAATCACACAGTTGCCCATTGATTTTGCTTGCCAGAAGCCAGACGGGAAGGTCGAAAATGGCAATCATGTGACCACAGGATGCTGCAACGGTCATAAATACAAACCGGTTGCCAAGCACCCAAATTGTGATCATGTGATCACGGGGATGCTGCAACAGTCATAAGTGTGAGAACCGGTCATAAGTCATTTTTTTCAACACCGTTGAAAAAAGTCTGAACTGTCACTAAATGAATGGTTGTTAAGTGAGAACTACCTGTACTTTGGTGATCAACTGGAATACAGAACCAGATCCCCTGTTTTTCTGTGACATCTACTGCTACGGGCAATTCAGAAGAGAACACGAAGAGAGACGTGAAAATTGCCAGGATTATTTTCCAGTTTTAAAAAGTCAACCTCTAAGATGCTCCTTCAAGCTACCATTTCACCAATTCTGCAACATCTACTCAGAATCCAAGCATGCACTTTTTTTTATTCCCTACAAAAGAAAGTCTTTGCTTCTTGCTTTTTCAAAAAAAAGAAAGATACAATTTTCTAGCATGCCTATTTTAAACTGCAAAATGATAGTGCCTCTGTAAAAACAACAAAAAACACCAGGTGTTTCTGCAGTTCTAACAATTTGAAATGAAATGGACTCACGCAGAAGCCCTATGCTAATCCTGATTTTTTTTTAAAAAATCTGTTTATTCAATCCATCCACCCTCAAAAGATTACCTGGGCCTCTCAGACAATGAGCTGAGAAAAATAGCACTGTCCCAATCCTCTTTTCTGCTTCTGCAACAGGAAAACTAAAACTATGGTGTGAGCACTATATTTATATCAGCAACTTGACAGTTGAATGCAAACGTTCTTTTCACATTTTCCTGGGAAAACCTATCAATGTTTTCCATCTTTGCAGGAAGACTTCCTGGATCCTCTTACTCCTATGCACAGCGCCAACAAATAAATATTCAGATAAAGGAAGGCCTGTAGAGAGACAGAGTAATTGGGGGGCTCGTATGTGAAATCTCCCTTTAAGGCAGCAAACTGGTTGCAAGGTATCGATAACTCACCCAATACTCAAGAGGGGAAGACCATATGATTTGGCTTCTGTTTGAGATCCACCACAGCACTTTAGGTTGCTCAAATCCAGACAAAGGGTATTTAATCTTAATTACAGCTTGCCCACAGAAGGCTAACTTCTGAACGTGGTTTGTGAAGCTGATTTGTTTGAGGTAGCTGAGCGAAACCAAGAATAGGCACAACTCAACAGTTTGGAAGATGACCAAATAAGTGGTAGTTAGTGGAAACATCTTCACACAGGCGTGCCAGAGGCGGATTGGGAGAAATTGGTAATGCAGGGAGGAATCATGTGGAATCACTGAATGGAAAGGCTGGAGTGAATCTTGGAGATCATCTAGTTTAACCCTTACCTGGTGGAGGACTCATCTGGTGGAGGTTGAACATCTCCAGCAAAGGAGGGTCCGCCGCCTCCTGGGACAGCTGTTCAATGCTGAATAGCTTTTAGTTTGGAGATTCTTCCCAAGGTGCGACAAAGATCAACGTCCTTGTAAATTAAACCTGTTGTCTCTTGTCCCATCCTCTGGCATAACTCTAGACAATTTTGCTGCATCTTCTACAGGAGCACGACTCAGCGTCGTGACATCATGCCAAGATTTAGCATTATTTGCAAAGGGCATAAAATATTCCTCCTTGTGGAGTCCTTGGTGCTCTCTGAGCCTTGTTGTTTTCTTGCAGACGTTTCACTGCCAGACTAGGCAACATCTCAGTGCGAAAAGGGAGTGGGACTTGCTCTCTGTTTATATACCCTGGCTTGTCCTGCCTGTGTTGGTGGGGGTGTTGTTCTCTCCTTGGGAGTTCCTTTATTGGGCTGTTGTTTGCTGCTTGGTTGATTGACTGAGTTAATAGTTCCTTGATTAGGGTATATTGTGCTGTTTGATTGTTCCTCTGATGCTAATTCTGGAGTTAGTCTTTGCATATCTGGGTGTTGATTGCTGGCAAGGAGGTGTTCTGGTCTTTTGGCTTTTCTATTGTCTCTATATTCCTCCTTACAGGCCTGCTGAGCAAACCCAACATTGGACCCCAAGGTACCTTGTTCTACATTTACTCATGTGGGAGAATATTTTACAGCTTTCTGCAATGCTAATATGACAGCCAAAAGGTGTTTCAGGGCAGCACCTTCTCCTTAAAGCAGCTGTGTCTCCTCCCAGGATTGAACAGCCCCTGTGCACAAACCCAAGGGAATATATGTTTGGGAGGAGGAGGAGCAGGAGCAGGAGCAGGAGCAGGAGGAGGAGGAGGAGGAGGAGGAGGCACATTGACATTTGAGAGGCCCTGAGTTATGTTAGCTGGCATCTATCCTCCAAGATCTTAACCCCTCTGAAGTGGTTGCAGGACAGCAAAAGGTTCCTGTGATGACTTTTTTGCCTGCTGTGGTGCTGAACAGACCGAGAGGACTTGCAACCCATGGACATATCAAGTTATCTAGGCCTGAATTTATTCGAGCAGAACTGTTGGTTCCTTTCCCACCACCTGATCCATCCATCCACCCACCCAAGGACCTTGGGACGTTGGGATGAAACCTGTGACTTCCTGCAAGTTACACCGGTGGGCTGACACTGATCGGCTCCCCTCTTTAATTTGTACTTTAAGATTTCACGCTGCCCTTCCCTATTTTCAATCTGCAAAAACAGTCTATGGCTGGCAGCGTGTTTATAAGTCAGTGCCGGGCACACCATATCTCACAGGTGTAATTTTCCTTCACAATTCCCACCCCCTCTCCAGAAATCTAGTTTTTCTCTCGGAAGAGTCCTGACCTTTCTACACAAAAGCTCTGCGAAACAATGCAGCAAAAGGGGAGAAGCAAGCAAGAAAAAATTGGCATGCGGCTCACGTCGCAGAAGCACTGTTAAATCATTTGCAGACACCCCAGTCAGGAAAACAATAGGATGGTCTTAATTTTAAACTTTTCAAGAAGATGACAAAGGTAACACATTCTGGTTACTGGCGAACAAGGCTGCAGGGGCAGGGGCTCCCATGAAAATGTTCAGCTGTCTCGACAATACTCTTTGTTGGCAATTTTTTTGAGGTTGGAAAGAAAACTGGGTGCTTGTTTGGAGTGATGGAATGAAGCCAGCTACGGGGCCCTCACTCATAGCTGGCTTCATTCACTCCTCACAGGATCCTGCTATAGGCAAATTTAGCTGCCTCTACACATTGTGTTGTGAGCACAGTCATTAAGTGACTCTTGATGGCTAAAACCATAGAACCAAAGAGAAAGAAAAGTTTATTTATTTATTATTTATTTATTTATTTATCGTATTTATACCCCGCCTATCCCCTCCCTAACGGAGGACTCTAGGCGGCTTACATACATCGTATTTCATATTTATACATTACATATATAATACAACATTTAAACCGCGCGCTAAGGGAAGGAGTAAGGGAACCGACTCTTCCGTGGGTACTGGACTACATGTCCCAGAATACCTTGCATCGGAGCCGGCTGCTGTTTCGGGATCCGTCGTCTCCGCCGCCATTCATGAGATCTTCTCCGTTCGGTGGGCGACCCCTGACAGGACCCAGCAAATTCTCCCACTTAAGGTGGTACCCATTTATCTACTTGCTAAGCTTTCGAACTGTTGGGTTGACAGGAGTTCTAACCAATGCAGAGGATACCCCATTTATTTTACCTGCATAGTAGGTCTTATTTCATATTTCAGTAGCCTGTGGTCATTGGCAAAGTCCTCACGCTCATTTTAACCAGTAGAGCTGCCTGGCCTTAACAAGCAAAAGTATTATTTCCAATGACTAGAGATTGTTCTTAAACGCTTTCACGCATGCTATATTTTATTGGCTCTTTTTGAGGGGTTTAATCATCAGCATTTTTTTGGAAGGGAGGTAAAGGTAAAGGTTAAGGTAAAGGTTCCCCCCGCACATTTGTGCAGTCGTGTCCGACTCTAGGGGCCGGTGCTCATCTCCGTTTGTTAGCCGAAGAGCCAGCGTTGTCCGAAGACGCTTCCGCGGTCATGTGGCCGGCATGACGCGCGTGGAACGCTGTTACCTTCCCACCGAAGTGGTACCCATTCATCTACTTGCATTTGCATGCTTTCGAATTGCTAGGTTGGCAAGAGCTGGAGCTAGTGCGGGAGCTCACTCCGTCACGCGGGGCTAGGGATTTGAACCTCCGAACTTGCGATCTTCCGATCGACAAGCCTGGCGTCTTACCCGCTGAGCCACCACGCCAGTGGGTCAAATATGCAAGACCGACAGTGTGGGTCAAATATGCAAGACCAACAGACCTCACTGGTTTTTTGATTGATTATGTGCTATCAAGTCATTGTCAACTCTTAGTGACCACATAGACAGATTTTCTCCATGACGATCTGTCCCCAACCTGGTCCTTCAGGTCTTCCAACAGTGCCCCCATCGTTACTGTAACTGAGTCCCTCCACCTTGCTGCTGGTCGTCCTCTTCTTCTCTTACTTCCTATTGATTAATTGACTGATTATGTGTCATCAAGTCATTATTGACTCTTAAGGACCACATGGATAGAACTTCTCCATGACGATCTGTCCCCAACCTGGTCGTTCAAGCCTTCCAACAGCACACCCACCACCACGGTAACTGAGTCTCTCCACCTTGCTGCTGGTCGTCCTCTTCTTCTCTTTCCTTCCACCTTTCCCAGCATCAGAGCCTTCTCCAGAGAGCTGGGTCTTCCCATAATGGGTCCAAAGTAGGATAACCTGAACCTGGTCATTGGTGCCTCAAGTGAGAACTCTGGGTTGATTTGTTTGATGATCTACTGGTTTGTTTTCTTGGCTGCCCATGGTACTCACAGGAGTCTTCTCCAACACCAAAGTTCAGAAGCGTCAATCCTCTTCCTATCCTGCTTCTCCAAAGTCCAATTTTTGCTTCCGTAGAGTGTCACGGAATCAGCTTGCACAATTCTGATCTTTGTAGGTATAGACACATCGCGGCCTTTGAATATCCTTTCCAAAGGCCTTCACAGCTGCTCTACCAAGTGCTGCTAGTCAGTAAACAGAGCCTAAACTGCCGCATGAGATTATTTGAAATCTGCACTTGACCGGCTGCAGGAATAAGGACACAGCATCTCTTTAAAGCTGTTCTGAGCTATATGCCTGGTGGGACAGGGGAGGACAATCGTCTTGGGGGAGGCAAATGCTGCAGCCGAGGAGGTGCCAACGCTGATGCAGCAGCTGCCCAGGCAAGCGTTGACAGTCCGAGCCGCCAGACCAGGCTGAGCAAATTAGCAAGAGACAGGCGCTTGCTGACTAAAGCCAACTTAACACTTGAGGTGGGGTGGGGGGGGGTAAGAGGGTAGAAAGGCTCCAAGGTGAACGGTCATGTGAGGGCTTTGCAATATGGAAACACGGCCCTCTCCACTTTCTCCGCCAGCCCCCATAAAAAAGCCCGGCAAACTTTTGCAGCAGTCTAGAAATAGCCCTTCAGATCCAAAGATCGCAATTTCTATTCAGCCACGCTGATTCCATGGAAATCAGAAACGCTGCAGACTTTCTTTGGGAACACTGATTGAAAGGACTTGCTAGCTGGGGGTGGCTGGAATGGGCTCCCAACGCAGAAACCAGCCTTGCCCTTAGAGCTTAGCCACTGAAAAAGGAAGGTGACCCGGGTCATTTCCACATTAGTGATTTATAATGTCTTCTGGAGTCACCCAACCGTCGTGTTGCCAAAATAGCAGTGATGCAGACAGGCTTTCTATCACGCCGACGAGGGCTGGGCGATGCGATGAAGACGCTCTAAGTCACTTCTGCAGAAATGACCTGAGACTGCAATCTCCTTCCATGAAAGGGACCCCCAATAGCACGATCCGGTTGATTTCTGATCAGAGGTGCAGAACATTTCACTCTGAATTTGGCATCTGGTGGCAAGAAGCAGAGCTGAAGCCTGCTTTTGAGATGCTGACGCTGTTTTTAGGCTAGTATTCTTTGAGAATCTGCAAAGAACTGGATTTAAAACTCCAGTTCTTTTTATTTAGAGGGCAATTAGCCTGAATGGAGGTTGCCCGTGAGAGTTCCTCTAGTAACCAAGAAAATGGGGCAGACAAAATAGTGCTGTTTTGCATGCGAGCAAAATGGCAGCTCTGCGTTCCCAATTTAGACCAGTCCATCTGGTGTGGCCAGGAGAGAGAAGCAGCTACTTCTCGTTGTTTGCTCTTGCCAAAAGACCGAGGGATGGGGAGAAAGGTAGAACAGAAGTGAGTGAACAAATGTCAGGAATTCTCATCCTCTGGAATTCTGCAGCCTGTACGCGCAAGCTCGTGATCAACTGGATAAATCAAGCAAAAGAATCCAGAACTGGATTCCAACATCCAAAACCCAGGTTCCTAATCCTGCTTAAATCATGACAGCCACTCCCATTTGCATAATGTTTTGTTTTGTTTTAAATGCACGGTTCTGTTTGAAGTTGAAGTTCTTGCATTGGGGTTTCACTCCGCCCGACCAGAGAAAGGCCAACATTCCACAAGGCATAACAATCTTGCACCACGCAGAAGTGATCAGATTAATCTTGCAAGCAAATCTGCCTCTGCAAAGCCATTTTTTTTCAGCGGAAAATGAAAGCTGAGATTCTTAGGTAGCTAAAGTCTTCGTTCCCCCTCCATAATCGCAGCCTACACACCGTCCTGCTTATTACTATGCCAAGACATAAATAACTGAGACAGCTCCAAAGCAATTGTTTGTCTTTTCGCTTAAGCCGGTTTTATGTTCTGTATCCCATGAGTTTGGGCCAAGAGAGAAAATACGGGCTGGGGGAGGATGGGGGAGCTGCAAAACCAAGTGGGAAAAATGAAGGTGACAAAAAAGCTTGAAATTGAGCAGCTTATTCTCTTTGTCTTAAATCCCACTGGGCAACCTCATGTCACCAATAAAAATCTCAGCGAAACAGCCCTCCCAAATACAAAAGAGACGAAGCCTTGTGGCTGCCCTAAAAATTAGGCAAACAATACAATTTGCTCCTGTCTCGGATGTTAGCCCAACACATCTTTAACTTGCCTTTAACTGGTGCAACCCCACACGCACGCGCACACACAGCCCCCAACCAGCTTTTCAGATCATCCCTCAGGACTCAGCCTGGGGAGGAGGAGAGTTTCTTAGCGTTTCACTTAGCAAAGTCATCTGACTTCCATGAACTCCTCAAACGTCACAAGTGTCCAGGATGGGACAGCAGTTTCCCAGCTTATATTTGATTTTCACTCTAGAGAAAGCCCCGCTAATCTCAATTAGAGGCTTGGAAGAAGGTTATACTGTAGGTTGCTTTCTGCTCTTTATTTTAAGGAAAAGAGCTTCCATATGATCAGTTTTGCTGTATTTTTGTATAGCATCGAATTCCAAAGGTTCATAAAGGTTTCCATGGTGTGTGAATCTATGATTTAGCTTTGCTTCACATTGAAAAGAGGGTGTAGACTTTGTGGCCCTCCAGATGTTCTTCGCTATAGCTCCCAGATGCCCCAACCAGCTAGGTCAATGGTGAGGGGTGCTGAGAATTGTAGTTTAAGAACATCTGGAAGGCCACACATTCCCTATTCCTAACCCAGGGTCTCCACGTGTCTTTACCAAATCTTGCTTCATATTATCCCCGATCAAGTGTAGCAAAGAAAGCTTTGCAGGACCTGAATTGCTAGACAAAGTATGAGGCCGGCTGTAGCATTCAATGGCTTCTGAGCAAAGGAACCGACATCGAGTTCAGGAAGACAGATGTAGCTGGATTTTATCTGAACTTAAAAAGCAAAGGGGCTTCCGTCTATTGTAACACCAACATTCCCTTTCATTCCTCTTTAGAAATGCAATCGGTTCCGCTCCTTTGATCTCAGCAGCCTGTGGACCTATTACTGTCCCTTGTGCTAGAAGCCCCTTTCCCTGGACCTTGATGACATGGAGATCCCTTTCTAGAACACCAGAAGCCTTGGAGGACACAGGTTCCGGTCCCTTCTCGGTGCACTGCCTCTCTCAGGAGCAGCATGGAAATCACAGGCTGGCTTTTACAACTCACCCTTGACCAGGAGGGTTCAATAAGGAAGGACCTGAAGCCCCTCGGGATACCAAAGGGCAGTCCTAGCTTCCGGATTTCATGCCAGCTGCTAAAGCTATCCGCTGCCAGAGACGGGGAGGAAAGTTATCTCTACAGGAGCCATCCTGGGAGGAGAAAAATATTTACATCCACTGAGAACCCGAAGAGAGCTACCAACTTTTTTGACCTCCCTGCTGTTTTTGACCATACCTGGCAGACCTCCCTGGATAATGGAGGGCTGTTGTCTGTGATGTTGGCCACACCCAAGGAAGATAGATCCACTCTCAAACTGTATATATAATGTATATATGGATGGGTGCATGGATGCATGGATGCATGGGTGGGTGGATGCATGGGTGGATGGATGCATGGGTGCGTGGATGCATGGGTGGGTGGGTGCATGGGTGGGTGGGTGAATGGGTGCATGGATGCATGGGTGGGTGCATGGTGCATGGGTGGGTGCATGGATGCATGGATCGATCCAGACTCCAATGATAAATCACCTCCTACACTCTGCAGGACAAGCAACTATCAAGACACCTTTCCCCCAAGACTTGCTCCTTCCAACTGCCAGTGCCCCTCCTGTTACGCCCATCTTGCCAGAACGTCTGTGTGGCCTCACAACACCTTCTCTTGTTCTCACCCGTGTCCAGCTGTCTTGGAGCCTGTCCTGCCTCTGCAAAGTATCCAGGGCACGGTGGCCCCGTGTAAGCCAGAACCTGCATGCAAACACTCTTGAGTTGGGCAGCTGCCATCCTGAGCCAAAGTTTCCAAGACTCAAGCGTTGCAGGGCAGCTCAAAGCAACAAGCAAGGGGACCTGCAGGAAACGCCGGAGAGAGATGCACGGAACTGGAATCCCCTCTGAAGAGAAGGATCTTTACCAGCATCCATTTACGGCTCTGTCAATGGCGCCCGGGATATTGACACTAGTTGCCCCCTGGGTTGAAAGTGGAAGAAGAGGGCAAGAAATGTAAATCCCATTAACCCAATGCAGACTTGGCCACTTGCTTCCTGCTCTCTCTAGATTTAAACCGGGCCAGCCGCCGGATGAATTTGTCTGTCCCCAACCTGATGACCTGGCCAACAACTGCCAGCATCCCGAGCCCGCCTGGCCACGCACCCGCCTGGCTGGGGGTGCGACAGGAGGTGTATTCCAACCCGACTGCAAGGCCCCAATGTGGAGGGCAGCTGGCAGATGCTTTGAGTCCCAGTTCCCACGTGCCCTTGCACCTCCCCACATCCGAGACACGGCCGCACCGTCCACTGCAGCCCTCAGCTTCCCAAACAGCCCCTCCAGCGTAGATCTCCCCTGCCAAGCTGCTGCCCACCGGCAGACCCATCGAGAAGACCTTCACCCCTTCAGTTCCTTTCCGGTTGATGAGGAGGCCACCAAAAGATCCCCAGAGTTTTCCTGGCCATCCTCCCGTCGAGGTTGCTTCTGAATAGCCCGTAACAGTGAATATCCCAACTCAACGCATCTCAGAGAATCAAAACAACCCAGACCCGATTATTTCAGGCTGTCCACACCGGAAGTGGAGAAACAGAACGCGACATTGGCACAACCAAACAGAAAAGGAAAACAGGAGCAAAATTTGGGCACTGGTAAATTTTACAGTGCATACAACAGGGCTGCATTTTGGGGGATAACTGGGAACCCTGCACTGATAAACAGTAACTCTTTTGGGGGGCAGAGCTAAACTCAGGATTTGTGAAACAACACAAGTACAGAAATCTGTTACAGGGAGAGGAAATGATAATACTTTTGTATTTCTTATACGAAATAATACTTTCATACTGACCCAAGGAATTCAGCAGATTTTAAAATAATGTGCAATTTGGAAAAAGGACAATAGATCGACTTCAGTTGACGTGCTTGGCTAGGTTTATACACTTTTAGGACACAATTAGCTAAGCCATGATTTATTCAATAAACCACTGGCTTTGTACAATAGGCACACCCATAAAACACACAGTTTACAACCCCAACACACTCAACAGAACCAACCGGCCAATTATGACAAACAGCAGAAGGTAAGAGTCCCCCCCCCCCCAAAAAAAAACCTGAAACAAAACCCACGTAACCGCTTAAACATGAACATCTAAATAATGATGCTGAAAGATTTCAAGGGCTTGAAACCAATTCATCAGATCTATAAAAACTTTGTCCGGGGTGGGGTTATAAGGGGAGGGGGGAGGGACGCAAAAGGCAGCATTAAACGCCAATGAAATGAAAAGCCAATAGCTTAAGTGTCTGAAAAACCGGAAGACGAGGGAAGAGAACAGAAGCTTAAATACGGTGTTATCTTTTCGGACTAACAGATTTTATTAAAAGGCAGAACCCTTCCTGGGCAGATGCGGAGAGGGGCTAGAGCCAGACTGATGTGGGGCGTAGGATGTGAGTCGAGCGACGCTACGCGCTGGAGTGCCTTCGTCCTTTTAATAAAATGTGTTAGCCCGGCCAGAGGCGACCGGACTCCCTCTGATGCGTCGGACGCGAACTCCGCTCTCCTCCTGTAAGGTCTCCAGCAAGGAGCGTCTTAGCATCCCGGAATTTCCCCAGGAGGCAGAGGGAGAAACGTGCGACTTTCCAGAGGGGGTCAGACCCCCTCGCTCGGCATCCCGGCCTCGTGGGCTGGACAGCTGCGCATTCACGCCCGCATCCTTTAGGGTACCAACCCGAAGCCTCCTGCGCCAGTGCCCCACCTGGCGCGTCGCTCCTCTGCCCGGTTACCTTCCAGGTGACCGCCCTGCCCGGTGTGCTCCTCGCCGCGAGGCTCTCAGATAGACTGCCCCTGTCCACGGAGCCTCAACCGCCCCTCCGCTTTGCACCCTCCGCCACGCCGCCGCCGCCGCCCGCTCTCTGCCCTCCAGCCCCGGAGTTACGCCGCCCGCGCCCCGCCGGAGCCCCGGGGCGCAATGCCCGCCCGCCCGCCCGCCCGCCGGGATGCCCGCCGCGGGGCGGGAGGCCTTACCGAGAAGCCGGCCCAGAAGGGGCAGGAGTGGCGCACGCGGGCCGAGGTGGTGAGCGCCAGGGCGGCGAAGCTGACGGCCACGATGAGGCAGCCCAGCCCCATCTGCGAGACGCCCAGCGCCAGCATGATGCGCGAGCGGGTGCGGAACTCGCGCAGGCGGGACAGGCGGCGGGACAGGGCGGCGGGGCTGAGCGGGCGCGCGCCGCCGCCCGGCAGCCCCACCAGCGCGGAGGAGGAGGCGGCGGCGCGGCGCCCGGCCAGCGGCATCTTCCCGGCCGCGCTAGCAGCCCTGGCGGCTCCCCCGGCCCCGGCCGGGCAGCGGCACCTCCGCCGCGCCGCCGCGCCTCCCCGCCGGGTCCATAGCCGCCGCCGCCGCCGCCGCGCGTCCTCGCCGCGCGCTCGGCGGCCGAGCCTTCCTGGGCGCGGACGGCCCGGCAGGAGGCGCGCCGGCCGCAGCTGGCACCTCCGCGGGCAGCTCGGCTCGGCTCGGCTCGGCTCGGCGGCTGGCTCCGCCCCCGCTCCGCCCTCGCTCCAGGCAGCGCCCGACCCGCTCCCGCGGGCGCCCGGCTGCAGCTGCCCCCGCCCAAGGCCGGCCGGGCGCCTCTCCCGCGCACCCCGGGCGGGCGCCCGCTTGGCTTGCCCGCTGCTGCGCCCCCCGGGCCGGGCAAAGGCTAGACCCCCGCGGGAGACTCCCCTCCAGGCCTCGGGAGGCGGGCGGGCGCACAGCCGCTCCAACAGCCGGAGTTTGGATGAGCCTTTTTTTTTAGGGGGGGGGAATAAGAGAGGGATCAGGCGGTGCCCGGCTTTGCAGGATCGGAGCAACTGGTTTTAGCCCGGTGGGTCCAGAAAAAAATCAGGCTTGTCAGCTAACCAGGAACATGTGGACCATATGCAAGCTGTCATTCTTGGTTTGTTTGGCCCAACAGCCCCGAACGTGGCTAGTAGAGAAGCAAGGTACAGATGAAGGAGGGGGGCCTAATTTAATGAAGGTTCTCCTTCCCTTTGCGCACTTTTTTGCACCCTGGATGGGGATAAGAATTCTGGAAATATTGCCATCTGTCCCTCCTCTCTCCATTGGGGTATTTCCCCATCAGCCAAACAATTGGAGTGAAAAGTAGTAACAGCCATTCAACTTGTCATTTTTGAACAGTGTTTCTCAACCTCAGCAACTTTAAGAGGGGTGGACTTCAACTCCCAGAATTCCCCAGCCAGCAGGGCTGGCTGGGGAATTCTGGGAGTTGAAGTCCACCCCTCTTAAAGTTGTTGAGGTTGAGAAACACTGTTTTAGAAGGGCTGTGTTAGTCTGTGGTAGCCAAAAATCAGCAGTACCTTTTCCAGCAGAAATTTTATTAAAAGAGCCAGACACAAAATGTGTCAGTGGGAAAAGGTCCTACCAAACTCCCAATCATCAATTCAAGTGCATCAGCATCCCTCAAAAATCAGAAAACCTGCCTCCTTAATTGCAGCCTCTCCTCTGAAGGTTTACAGACTTCGGTTTCCTTCTGTTGAAGGAAGTTAGGCTGATGCTCCCCGTTCAATCCGTGTGACCAAACTTTGCCTTTCCTAATTCTTGCTACCGACATTGTCCTTAACCTTTTATGTACCTCATACATTAATAGGGGGGCAAGCTAGGAACCGCTTTCCTTACCTCTTCTGTATTTATTCCTGAAAAGTTAAGGCTCTGGTCCGTATGGAGTGACGAACGGACAAGAAAGGATTGTACGCAGTTGATTTAGCAGATGTTGGTGAAACTCAGGCACGTCCACTTTAGCTGACTGATCCCACTGTTAGAAGTAAATTTTATCTTACCAGATTCGTTCCTGAGCTGGGAGTAAAGAAACTGACGAATTGCATGAAGTTAGGAGTTTATTCACCCAAGAGCAAAAGCAATGACAGCAAGCTGTTAGGTGGGCGGCCGCGCAGGACCCCCTTCCTACAGCACATGATATAGATTCCATTCAACTCCTCCTTTAGAAGACCACCCCTTACTCAGTTACCCATACTCCACCGTACCCTCATTCCATATTAGGAACTTCCTTCCATCCTTGCTAGGGCCCCTTGACCGTTATTAAACAATATATTTCCCCTGGAGAAGCTATCCTTGGAAAGTACACTTTATCTTTCTATGGGCACAGCTATCTATCAAGGCCTGCTAGAAAGGAAGGGTAAGAAAGTCAACAAAACTCTTCAAGGAAACACAACACGGTTTCAGAGCCATAATGCAAGTGCAAATGTTTCTAATATATGAATATGAAGTATATTTGTATTTATATATACAGAAATGTAAGAGTATGTTTACAATCCAACACCACCTAGTCTTCCGTCATCCTATCCTGTAGCCTTGGTTCAGTCCGCCTTGAAGCTTGCTAGAGATTATCATTTTGCTATACTTTTCATTGGCATTAATTTGGGAACGTATGAAAAGTCACATGGAAGTACAGTACATGGAGCAGAAACAGAATGCAAACTTTTCCTGATTTATCCAGACGCCGCTCTTTCCCAACTCATAAAGAATCGCATGAGAATTTATTTATTTATTTATCATATTTATATCCCGCCCATCTCCCTCACAAGGAGGGATCCTGGGCGGTTATTTGGGGCAGATATATGCCAAGACGTCTCTGGGAACGCCAACCCCGGAGTCCTGGGATTGTCCAGAGGTGTCAAATGTCCACACAACACCCCTCATGAGAAAATGTTCGTTTTTGTGGTTCTAATGAGCGGCAAGCAAGGGTTATGAAACTCAAGAGTACTTTTATTAATGCCTGCCGGTGTTGGTGCATGAAGTCCACACAAATGCAAACAGCCTTGCCTTGTGAAGGAAAGCGGCATCGATTTATGGGATGTAGAGGACAATCCCACCACATTTCACTGTTTGCAGGTTCAGAGAAAGAAGGCCGGTGTTCACACCTGTTAGGCTTAAGTCAAGAGGGCGGGGATCGTGATGGGGGAATTTTGAACGGGGAGATAAATCAGGGCCCCCTGTTAATGACTTCGCCAATGTCCACACATTTCTCACAAAGGGATTAGCCCGTTAAAAAGAAAACAGTGGAACTGCAACTGTTGCCCCAAGAGGTTGTTTCACTGTCACATCTCATTTTCGGTGAACGCTACAGAACCTTTCTGGTTCCATTGCAGACGGAAAGCATATCGTTTCCAAACCCTCCTCAACGAAAGGCTCGTGCGTCCATCTGCGCAAGAGCCTCCGACACACTCCCTTAAAGAAGAAAAGGCCACCCTCTTTCACGCTGAGCAAGTTGCTCCTTGCCATCTCTCGCCACCACCAACCGCCCCCCCCCCCCCGTGACGTAAGGCAACAGGGTGGGCGTGAACCTACTTTCTCAAACCCGCAAGAAGATGCATCTTAATCCAAAGCCTTGGAGGGTGACTGAGAAAGGTTCAGATCAATGCCACTTCTGAACTTGCTAATGCTTCCTTGTTTATTTTTTAGGAAATCCTATTAGCTGCTTTGAAAAACACCGTTTTGGAAAGATGGACGTGTATCATCAGAGGAGAAATAAACCCACGGATTTCTGCCAGCAAGAAGCGAAGAGTGGTGGAGCCAGACACCAGCAATCAACATGGACATTTCCTCTTTGAGCCAAGTACGGGGCTGTCTGTAGGTGGACTGCAGAGCTGAGCTTTAAAAAAATCTATAGATTTGTTGTCTAGCTTTTTCTGGACCTCCATCTTCTGTCTCTGGGGTAGAAGAGCCAGGGTATGGTCAAAAAAGTCAAGATGATCAGCTGCGACGGTGACCCCCCACCATATTGGTGACCGCCCTATTGGTCCCCAGCTTCTTCCATTCAATATTAATTCCATATTTGCAAGGAAGATGCCCCTTTTCCTTCCTAGCTGGAGCACAACTCTCGGTCACGAAAGGATTTTCCACACCGAGCCGGCAAATTAAAAGCTAGGCCAAGACGTAACAGTAGTTATCCTGCTAAAATAAGATCAATTCCGGCATCGCCTGCCTTCTGTAACTTAATCAACTCGAGAGACACAGCCGGAGCCAAAGGTCTGCCGTCAGCATGAAAACAGGCTGAAATAATTTACAGTCCCGAGGATTCCTGGGTTTTAGCCTTTACATCCTGAGGATAGAAGGGTACTTTGACGTATTACTATATTGAAATTGGATATTTTGGAGCTCTCGCTCTGGCAAGGGTCTCGGTGGATGCTATTAGCTGGAATCAGACCGGCACTAACCACTCTTTAACAGTCATAGAAGAGAGGAAGACGTGGTCTCCAGGTACCACGTGGGCGATCGGCATTCAAGTGCACGTGTGTTAATCACCAAATGTCAGCCAAGGGCATGGTTCTAGAGCAGGAGGGGAATCTCTGCAAGTTGCTCGACGTTGCCGGTCCTGCGGAAGAGTCCCTGCAGTTTTCCTGGCAAGGTTTCTCGGAAGTGGTTTGCCATTTCCTCCTTCCTAGGGCTGAGAGAGAGCGACTGGCCCAAGGCCACCCAGCTGGCTTCGTGCCTAAGGCGGGACTAGAACTCACAGCCTCCTGGTCTCACAGTTTCCTGGTTTATAGCCTGGCGCCTTAACCACTACACCAAACGGGCTCTAATGTTATTCAGGAGCCCGTTCCCCTGACAATTTTGCTTTGCTGAAAGGGTGGGGTCATTTAGCACAGGCGTGGCTACACACTTCATTTCTAAGAGCCTTTTTCTTTTTCTAAAAAACGAACAAACCAAGAAACCACACTCCCTGATTTCTCCCAGAGACTCCAGTGGAAATTAACACGGTCAATGATGTTATTTTCTGCCCCTGGAAATGTCACGGCTCCCCTGCTTCAAGACACCAGCGCTGCCTTCTGCTTTTCGGAGCTTTTATACAGTATTCCTGGACATCCGAAGACATCTGATATTATATCCTGAGAAATGAGGTTGCCAGCTCTTCAACACACCCCTGCTAACGGGCTTGGTCAGCAGCAACCAAGCCCTGGGGTAAAGGTGCCCAGTCTGGAAAGGGTTCCACTGGTAAAGCTAGCCAACCTCAAGGGGGGAGTTCGTTTGGAAGCTGATGGACACGTTTGCAAAAACTCAACGCAACGTTTCTCATTTGGCATTGCGCAAGAGCAGATCTTGGCAACAGGGCCCAGGGATTGATGCAAGGACAGCTGGCAACAGAAGGGACCCCTCCCCGGAGCAGCCGGAACAAGAGAAGAGCTCATGCAATTCTGGGCTGTGTCAGAAACAGCCCTGCCTTAAGATGGAGGGAGTCTTAATTCTCCTCTGCTCAACACTTGGGAATCCTGTGTACAATTACGGGCACCCCTTTCTGCAAAGATATGGACAGATTGGAGAGGGGAATAATAAAGATGATACCGGGGCTTGAAGACACTCTATATGAGGACAGACAGAAGGACCTTGGGTGTTCAGTCTGGAGGAAAGAAGACAGAAGGGAAACGCGGTGTCAAGGTTGACATACGTAAACAGGGCCATGAGGAAGATGGTCGGGAATGGTTTTGCATTGCTGCCGAAACAGGATCAGAAATAATGTCTATTATAAGTATGCCACTCCCTAGATTTTGTTTACAGGCAGGGACCCTCTCCCTGAAGTCTCTCATTCAGTGTTTCTCAACCTTGGCAACTTTAAGATGGGTGGACTTCAATGCCCAGAATTCCCCAGCCAGCATGGCTGGCTGGGGAATCCTGGGCATTGAAGTCCACCCATCTTAAAGTTGCCAAGGTTGAGAAACACTGCTCCAATTCTATGAAAGTAACACCCAGCTAGAATCACCAGTAATTATGAGAAATCCTGAGAGACTTCAGTTTTTTTTCTATGAGATCATTGTCAATAACCCAGTATGATTTCCAGATGCTAAATTCAGCAGCAGGCAGGCTGCAATGAAGAAGAGGAGCTGAATTCCACTGGTTTTAAGTACAGCTGTCAGAAGACCCGGGAAAGGCCAGTAATAATAACAGTTATTATGGGAGAGAGACATTGGTCACATTTCCCCCATGAAATAATTATTCTCATCCATTTGATGACAAAATGCACCCTGTTCATAAGCAGACTGTTGACCTTCGCAATGTGCCCAAGTGTGCTCTCGCACCCTCTTGCCATTGCAGCGGAAATGAGTGCCCCAGATAATGAGCAAGAATGCATCATACACACACACACACCCATATCGTACCATCCTAACAAACAGAGCAATCCACTCGTTAATTGCACACCATTTAGCAGGAAGGGAAGCCAGCAGAGGCAGTAATTATGGGGCAGAAAAGGAAGAAGAAGAAGAAGAAGAAGAAGAAGAAGAAGAAGAAGAAGAAGAAGAAGAAGAAGAAGAAGGAGGAGGAGGAGGAGGAGGAGGAGGAGGAGGAGGAGGAGGAGGAGGAGGAGGAGGAGGAGGAGGAGGAGGAGGAGGAGGAGGAGGAGGAGGAGGAGGAGGCTTTCTTCTTCTGTAACCTATCTTTCTGCATCTTGATCTTGTAAATCCTCTGACTAATGGCTTCTGCTGATCTACCTCACCTCTTCAGAGAGAGAGATCCTCTTGTGAGCAAGGGGCTGTGGGAGGTCAAGAGGTCTTGAGGGTGGAAGCTGTGGTTCCCCCAAAGCCATGCCATCGGGCCCTGGTGGTTGCATTGCTCTTCAGGGGTGGGGGCAAAGACACATATATTTCCTCTCCTTTTCCCCAGTCAACAGATAGCTCCAATGTTCCTGTGCTGGGAAGGGGTTCTCGACAGCCCTTGGCTTTGTCGCACGGCGCCTGGTCTACACATTGCCATCGCATCATTGGTCGGTTTGGCCATAATGTGTTGGGTAAACTCAGCCATTGCACTTGATGGGTTAGCCTGTTTATTCAGCCAAACCTGATTAAACAAGCTAACGGTTAGTGCAGAGTGTGGCCCCGGTCCAGAGATTCTGCTGGATCTAGAACCCTTCAAGATCTCGAGTTGAATGAAGCTTCATGGAATATCTGCGCTGAATGGCCTCTCTTTACATGGACTTCGGAGAACACCAAACGCTTCTCCTTCGTTGTGTCCCACAAAGCAGCATTTGAAGGTTTCTCACTTGCCCCGTCCTGAACTACCCCCAAATTGCTTCCACCCAACTTCAGGATGGGGATGGCCTTTGAACACCTTTGAAAACCACACGCCATTTCATCTCCGCACAGAACAGCCACGCTTCAAGGTTGTACTTTCCTCCCCCAAACGTTGGCAGCACAGCGAAAACCTGACAGCAATTGTCTATCAATAATAAAAACAGCATTTGTTGAAAATCGGCTCCTCTAAAAAGGAGGACTTTAATTAAATCTCTAAATGACATCCAAGTGCAGGGCTCTTGTCTTGCATTCAGGAGAGGGAAAAAAGGGGAACCTAAAAATGTCCTTTTTAAATCATTATCTTCTCCTTGAAAGACCAACAGAAGCCAAGGGTGGATCTATATTGATGTAAGGCAGAGCTTTCCAAACTGTGTGTCGGGACACGTTAGTGTGTCGGCTGCAGTGTCTGGGTGTGTCGCGGCTGCTGCTGCCTCCAAGCCCTACCAGGATTCCACGCAGGTCCTAGTGCCTGCCTTGTGCCTGGCTGCCTCCAAACCTGCCCTGCCAGGATTCCACGCAGGTCCTAGTGCCTGCCTTGTGCCTGGCTGCCTCCAAACCTGCCCTGCCAGGATTCCACGCAGGTCCTAGTGCCTGCCTTGTGCCTGGCTGCCTCCAAACCTGCCCTGCCAGGATTCCGCGCAGGTCCTAGTGCCTGCCTTGTGCCTGGCTGCCTCCAAACCTGCCCTGCCAGGATTCCGCGCAGGTCCTAGTGCCTGCCTTGTGCCTGGCTGCCTCCAAACCTGCTGTGATTCCGCGCAGGTCCTAGTGCCTGCCTTGTGCCTGGCTGCCTCCAAACCTGCCCTGCCAGGATTCTACACAGGTCCTAGTGCCTGCCTTGTGCCTGGCTGCCTCCAAACCTGCCCTGCCAGGATTCCACGCAGGTCCTAGTGCCTGCCTTGTGCCTTGCTGCCTCCAAACCTGCTGTGACTCCGCGCAGGTCCTAGTGCCTGCCTTGTGCCTGGCTGCCTCCAAACCTTCCCTGCCAGGATTCCGCGCAGGTCCTAGTGCCTGCCTTGTGCCTGGCTGCCTCCAAACCTGCCCTGCTAGGATTCCGCACAGGTCCTAGTGCCTGCCTTGTGCCTGGCTGCCTCCAAACCTGCCCTGCCAGGATTCCACGCAGGTCCTAGTGCCTGCCTTGTGCCTGGCTGCCTCCAAACCTGCTGTGATTCCGCGCAGGTCCTAGTGCCTGCCTTGTGCCTGGCTGCCTCCAAACCTGCCCTGCCAGGATTCTACACAGGTCCTAGTGCCTGCCTTGTGCCTGGCTGCCTCCAAACCTGCCCTGCCAGGATTCCACGCAGGTCCTAGTGCCTGCCTTGTGCCTGGCTGCCTCCAAACCTGCTGTGATTCCGCGCAGGTCCTAGTGCCTGCCTTGTGCCTGGCTGCCTCCAAACCTGCCCTGCCAGGATTCTACACAGGTCCTAGTGCCTGCCTTGTGCCTGGCTGCCTCCAAACCTGCCCTGCCAGGATTCCGCGCAGGTCCTAGTGCCTGCCTTGCGCCTGGCTGCCTCCAAACCTGCCCTGCCAGGATTCCGCACAGGTCCTAGTGCCTGCCTTGTGCCTTGCTGCCTCCAAACCTGCCCTGCCAGGATTCCGCGCAGGTCCTAGTGCCTGCCTTGTGCCTTGCTGCCTCCAAACCTGCCCTGCCAGGATTCTGCGCAGGTCCTAGTGCCTGCCTTGTGCCTGGCTGCCTCCAAACCTGCTGTGATTCCGCGCAGGTCCTAGTGCCTGCCTTGTGCCTCCAACCAGGATTCCACGCAGGTCCTAG
Source organism: Charina bottae (assembly GCA_023362775.1). Taxonomy (NCBI): domain Eukaryota; kingdom Metazoa; phylum Chordata; class Lepidosauria; order Squamata; family Charinaidae; genus Charina; species Charina bottae. The sequence goes on along the minus strand of JALMGJ010000010.1, from coordinate 22,140,161 downwards.
TGCCTGCCTTGTGCCTGGCTGCCTCCAAACCTGCTGTGATTCCGCTCAGGTCCTAGTGCCTGCCTTGTGCCTTGCTGCCTCCAAACCTGCCCTGCCAGGATTCCAGGCAGGTCCTAGTGCCTGCCTTGTGCTTTGCTGCCTCCAAACCTGCCCTGCCAGGATTCTGCACAGGTCCTAGTGCCTGCCTTGTGCCCTGCTGTAAGAGTGTGTTGCGAAATGATGCATGTCTAAAAAGTGTGTCACCAACATGAAGAGTTTGGAAAGCTCTGATGTAAGGACTTGGTTCCAAAAGGGGATACAGGTAGTCCTCGACTTATGACCAGAATTGGGACTGGAACTTCCATTGCTAAACGACGCAGTTAAGTGAGTCACATCCAATTTTACAACCCTTTTTGCCATGGTCATTAAGCAAATCACCACAGTTGTTAAATGAATCCAACTTCCCCCATTGACTGCTTGTGGGAGGCCGGCTGGGAAGATTGCAAATGGCGATCACGTGACCCCGGAATGCTGCAACCGTCATAAGTGTGAGGACTGGTTGCAAGTCGCTTTTTTCAGCCATCATGACTTTGAACAGTCACTAAACGAATGGTCATAATTTGAGGACTACCTGTACATCTCTTGATTGCTTAGAACTTAGCTTACACGTTTTCACACACACCTCCACAAGGAATTCAAGAGAGAGTGAATGATCTCTCCATCTTGATCTTCACAACCACCTTGCCATGCACGATAGGATGGAATCATCCTCAAGCCAGACATCCAGGTCCTTTGTGCCCTTCCTTTGAGCAAGAACCGTACCAAAGGAACATTCGTTACCAATGGCCTTATCCAGAACCAAAGAACCCACATCATTCCTTACACTGAAACAATTGACTGAAAAAATAAGGAAAGAAATATCTGAACCCCCTCAGCTTTGAAAGCTTACAGATGGGGTATTTTCTCCTTCCTGGAAACAATCAGATCAGTTTTGTTCGTTCCCCTTTTGGGACACTAAATAATTCTATCCTTCCTGGAATGGATCAGATCAGTTTTGTTCATCCTGCTTTTGGGATATTAAATAATTCTATCTTCTACAAGAGCTGAGATGGCAAAGATGGGGGGGTGGGATAGGAAGAGAGGGACCGCATTAATGCTGAAGCCTGTATCTCATGCAGCTTTGGAATTTCAAGGCAGACGGAAGGATGTCTGTAAATCAGCCAGCCGTTACTTAATTAAGACCCTTTTTAATGGTCTGGTTGGAGACAGAGGAAATAATGGCATTGGGAAGGGGGGGGGAGAATGAAGCCCTTCTAGTTTGTCCCATAAAGAAAATAAATGTCTCCCCCACCCCCACCCATCTCCCTTAGGTTGCACTCCGAAGCTTGCTGAAGAAATCCGTGCGTGCAACTCATCCGGCTCCTGGAATTAACGGGGTCCCTAAATCATCATTCCTTTGTTAGCCACCCAGAGTCGTCGTACACAAGATGGGTGGCAGAGAAATTTAACACACAAACAAACAAACAAACCTGTCCCCAAATGGGCAGGCAGGGAATACTGGAAGGCAATAGCTCACCCACCTTGAAGGCCCATTTACAAGGCCAGAAGAGGCCATCAGTCAGACAGGTTGACATCCCTGTCTTAGAGGGAGGATACGTCTCAAACATAGTTTCTTGAAAGAAGCCGCAACTAGAAACTATGGCTTGCAAGCCACTCTGGCTAGGTTTGCACAACGGGCTAGGGCGTGACCAAGCCAACCCTGGTATGGCTTAACATGCATGATTGTGTCTATCTCCTTGAACAGCTCTTGGCACAAAGTGAACTTCTGGACAGATTCACCTAAAATTAAACTTTTTTTTCATTTTAAGCAATAAGCATTATATAAGGGAGGGCCTTTGGGGATGTTTTTAAGATGCCATTAACCCTCGTGCAGGCATGCCTGCAGAATTCTCTTGGGGCTTTCTCCATTTGGGGGGTGTTTTGTTTTGTTTTTAAAAAAATGTTTTATTGTATTATAAGATGCAAGTAACACATTATTTGGATACAGTGGTATTTATACAGTGTTAACTAGAGATCGTTAACACTACGATGATTTCGGTAACTTACAACCTATAAATATAATGAAAACAACGTTTATATTAACTATGATTTCTGACATGTTAATGCTGATGAACATAGGGTTGCTTAAACTGTACATTTAGAGCCGAAGGTAACATTTTTCTCCAGAAAAGAGAAGGCAGCCATGCAGAATTCTCTTGGGCCTTTCTCCATTCTGGGGAGGGGAGGTGGCTGATGGCCTGAAACATACAGCAAGGTGCCGCGTGGGGTCCTGGGGTCCTCCTGGTGTCTTGGAACTGCAGCCCCTGGCCCAGAATTCTGGAAGCTGTTGAAGGACACCTACATTTGGCAAGCCAACCTGGTCCCACTTGCCTTGACTACCAGCAGCAGCTCACTCTCAAGAAGACAAAGGTCTTCTCCATCGTGGTATCCGGAGACCCAGGAATGGAACCATGCCTGAAATGTGGCCCCCGAGCAAGGCTCCCCCAACAGACTGTATGGCCCCCCCACAAAGCTGACGCCTGCTTGCTCCCTCAGAACTAAGGAAGGTTCCTTTGAGACAGCCTACGCACTTCTGAACCCAGCCCTCACTTCCACGCAAGAAGCTTCAGAGAAACTCAAGTGAATCACAATGGTCACAGATGCTGACAGATGGTAATCGGAGGGGGCCATTAATCAATTCTCAAAAATGAAGGGGGGGGGAGGAAGGAAGTGATGTTTTCTCCAACTAGAACTGCACTTGGTACTTCTCATATAAAATTAATCACCGATAATGCGCCCAGAAGCCTTTAGGGGAGTGAGAGAATCTCTCATTTGAAGAAGTGAGTGGTATGGCCGCAACTGATGGCCACCTACCACCCCCTGGTGGTTCTCAGCGGCAAAGCGTGTGCAGGGAAATGTGTGCGTGTGTGTGGCAGCCTGGTGCAACATCAGGGGGAAGAGGGAACTGTTTCTGCTTAGCTCAGATTGACAAGAACAGTCTTCTTCCTTGTTCAGGCCCAGGGGAAGAGATAAAGTAGCACCAGAGGATGGAGATTACAAGCGGAACCGAAGAAGGGGGAAGCGCTGGTGGGCTCTGACTGCAACCAAGCACAGGAAGCCAAGTTGAAGCTTTGCTTTGGTCCAGCAGCCTGGAGGTCTCCAGGGATGGTGGCCGGGCTCCTTCCCTGGTTCAGAATCTGGAGCCTTTGGGACACAGAAGAGAAGGTTCTCCTGCGGAGCTACAGGCCCTCCTCCCTCCCCAACCTTGGGTAAGGCTCAAGCAGATTATCTTACTCTTTATCCAGGAGAAGACAGGCCCAACAACCCCACGCAGGGCCCGAGAAAGTTCTCTATGCTTTGGGCGAGGCCCGTTCTCAACAGGTTTAGGTAGACCCCGAATGCATCTTTCCTCCATCTGAAGGTTTGTCAAGATTAGTTTTACTCCTCATCCAAGGAGCCTACATTAGGTTCCGATGGAGGGCTCAGGTTGCTGCTGACCAGGGAACAAACTTAAGTCCACGTTGGCACCCACTTTCTCCCGCAGGACAAGTAATTACTTGATTCCTGCAGTTAGCTTGGCATCAAAAGGTGCACGGTTGGCTTCTGGGTTCTTCCAAGTTGTTTTCTTGATTTCCCAGGCTGGGATTTTTGGTAAACTCCCATCCAAACACCGACCGGGTCTGACCTTGCTTAGCTGGAGAACCAAGTTTAAGTCCCTGCGGGTAGCCTACACGGTAGTCCTAAACCAGTCTGCCTTTTAGCCAAAATTCCCAGGTGGGATTAAGGCAGGAGAAACCATGGAAGCTTCCGCCACGCTACCTGGGGAGCAAAAATCCACCTCCATCTCCCGTTGAATGACTCTCAGCAGTGGCCTTCTCCCCGCCACAAATGCTTGGGGGAACATCTGCTTTGAGGTTGCCTAAAGACTGCAACAGCGAGACGGGTTCGAAACGGTCAGACGCACTGTTATTTCAGGGGTGGGAGGGAGAAAAAGCGAAGCAGAAAAGCAACAATGAAAAACTACTACAGTAATTGGACTCGAACTTGTACAAAGCAGAAGGCCACATGGGGTCTGACCCACTGGCAAGAGAGCAGAGGGAGGGGGGGAAACAGCATTAAAAAGGTGTGCATACATAGTATCCTCCCCTTGGTTGGGGAACTGCTGTCAAAGACCACCGGAAGGACTTCATTAACATCGAGCCACAAAAGAGGGATATCTTGAAGAAGTCCCGAAGATTCTCATTTGAGGTCCTGGCTGGCCCGCCTCAGTTCACCTCCTCCTGGCTAAGCAAAATTCTGGCTGGCAGGGGTAGATTTTAGATGGAACCCAACTTCTAAAAAGAAATGATAGGTGGGAATTCACAGCCCAGTTCTCCTGAGGTCATAACGCACCATTCATTTCAACCAGAAAGTGGAAGGCTAAGGAACCTGTCCATTCCCTTGTTCTATCAAGATCTCCAAGAATCATTCCACATGACCATCTGTCCACCGAGCTTATAATATATACCTACGGACCTCTATTTCCACTCTTCACGTTGCTGATAGACCTCTGTGTATGGGAACAGTGCCACATACGCAATATTCAACACTACTATTATCCACCTGCCATTTAAAAGGGAAGCCCAGAAAAAGCCACACTCCTGGTTTTATTAATTGGATACCTTAGCCTACCCATAAGGGGAACAACTTGGTAGCAATTTGCACTGCAACACTGTTATTTCAAGAAATCGGGCAATATAAGTAGTTCATTGCGATAATGGATAGAAATGGCCATTTGAGTAGGAAAGCATGGCGGTGGCAGTTTTTCCAAAGTTAATGCCATCTCACAGCTCAGTTCAAATTTGCCCTTCCTGATACGCCAGCAGAACCAGGACGGGCCCTCCCCACCCCAGTCAAATACTTACGATCTTTCTCCTCACAATCAGAGGTGCAACATCTAAGAAGTGAGGAGACTAAAGGGTGATTGTGTACAGTAGTTAGAGCTAATTGAGCTGTGATCTGCAATTTTTTTCACTTACCCAATAATTCTTTTTTGAGGATCTGAGAACACATACCACTCAACCATCCCAAAATAGAAATCTGCAGAATTAGACCTATGATGACTCACAAACTTGGTAACATCCAGTGTTTTCAATGTGATCATGCTAAGGAAAACTAAAAAGAATAAAATAAAATTATATCCTGGTAGCTGGGTGGAGAAGCATCTGCAGGAATAGCACCGGACTTCCGCAGCCAAGCCAGCTGCGTCCGGAGGCAAGCGTGATTTGATTTTGATGTAAGGGAAAAGGTTACTGAATTAGGGCTTCGGATACATGCATGTCAGACAGAAACAAGGAGATGCGGGAAATCTATTTTAAAAACAGTTTTTATTCTGCATATTTAGAAATGTGTAATTTTAATAACGGCAAAGAAAAAAAATCAGCCACACCTGAATAGCTAAATAACCAATTAACAGAATGCAGTGGTATATTATCTAAACAGAAATAGTGTGGATGTGCCATAATAAATTGTCTATTAGTAAAAAAATACATTTCAGGGCACATTGTACAGTATCCGTATCACAAAATTACAGTAGGGATACCTTTTTTTTTCTTTTCCCCAAGAAGATAATCAAACTAGAGAATTCCAAGTTAGTCTTTGAATGCAGCGCTTAAAAAGGTAACAACTTTGTGCATTTTCAGTTTGTTTGTTTGTTTGTTTTTTTTAAAAAAGTCCTTGTTCTCATGTACTGTAGAAATGCTGCATTATTGCTGCAAGGTGTCGAAGTTCAAGGCTCAAAAGGTTTGAGAATACAAAGATATTAAGAAACTTCTGTTTTGTATTTTATATATATATATATATAGATATATATATATAAAGGTTTAAACTTCTGTTTTACCTTTATATATACATATACATATACATATACATATACATATACATATACATACATATATATATATATATATATATATATATATATATATATATATAAAGGTAAAGCTTATAAAAGTTAATTTACAAACCAAGAACAAAAGTGGTACGCACAAGTTATATACAAGCAGTCTAGAACATCTATAAATTTCCAAAATGCATAGCAGAAAACGAAACGAAACGGGAAAAAAATATTACCATTGTTATGTTCTTCGGAACTCCCCTCTTCTTGAACAATGCCAAAAAACAAGGATGTAAGTAATCCTCTTCCTGCCCCTAAATGAACGAGTTCACACAACCCTCAATATCCCAACCTCTCCCGAGTTGATTTCTCTATGATAAGTACGGAAGCCATTCCAATTTAGTACAGTGAGCTATAATGACAATGGAAACTAGTTAAAAACAGGAGGATAAGGCAACGCTGTTGAATAATGTGTCTGTCGCAGATGTGGTGAATTGAGAGAGGCACACGAACCGTCGCCAAACCCCATGCGCGTTCTCTTTCCTTGTAACAAAAGGAGGGCGGGGAGTGTTTTCACATACAGGTGAAGTAGCAGGTCCGCAGAGAACGGCAACTCCAACGTTGTGCTAACAAAACCTTTTGCCCCCACTTGGTGGGCAATACGAAGAAAACCACAGGTTGCCAGTTTAAAAGAAAAACATGAAAACAAAGGAATGATGACCATGAGAGTCTTTGCATATTCTAAGGATGGACAAAAGTGTTCTCTGTGTTCCTTTTTTTTAACTAAAAGAAGAAGAAGAAAACTTTAACAGGACCAAACAAACAAACCAACCCCTAATTTAGCAGTGGATTATGAACCTCTGATTCGGGGGGGGGGGCACTAAATTGCATTGCTTCAGTGGTAGTTTAAGGTTTTAAGCTACGATGCATTAGAAGTGTCCAGTTAAGGAACGTGAGAGGCTCGACCAGCAGGACGTGGCGTGGCCCCTGATGACCGGTTTAGTTGCTGAACTGACCATGGTTCGAGAACGTTCTGGCTAGCTGTGGTTAGTCAAACCAAAGACCGCTTAATACTAAGAGTACGGTTAATACTTGAAAATAGTGGTTCAGTTTCTATGCAGATGGTGGTGTTTGTTTCTTTTTTTGGTCTGATTTTGTTTTTAAACCTTGGTTTTGCACTCAAATCCACTTGCTAATGTAAAGGTTAGAAGTGATCTATTAGAACTGACACACAATTTGCTCCAACAAGATAATTTGGATCTCCAGGAAGAGACTTGTTCTGCCAAGTTTTGGGGTCACCTGTGGGAGGAAAACAACGTAGTAGTTTAGTATCCATCATCAACAGGGGAACATCTTGGATTAACAGTACTGTTAAAGAAGAATGTAAAAAATCACCTCCTGTTTTACCGAGGAACAGGCAAACACCGTAGCAGGGGGCCGGTTTTAATTTGCTATTCGGATCTCAACAACACCAGGGATACTCCAAGGAATTTTGCCTACGGAAAACTTCTCCAATTTGGGTTAACTCCCAAGTCTCAACCTTCTAGATCAGTATTTTTTAACCTTGGCAACTTTAAGTCGTGTGGACTTCAACTCCCAGAATTCCCCAGCCAGCATGCTGGCTGGGGAAATCTGAGAGTTGAAGTCCACACGTCTTACAGTTGCCAAGGTTGAAAAACACGGTTCTAGATAATCAGACATGGCCGTGGGATCCAAGCAGCAGTGAGCCTATCTAAGGAGTCTGCCATGCAAAGATGTGTGCAACTTACACAAAACCCTGAGCCTCACTTCCAGCCACACAGAACTTCCTTCAGACCACCTCTGAAGAGGTAGAACTTCCAACAGGCTGGGGACACTCTCCAATCTCATCCAACTTGAACCTTAGCTTCAAACTATTAAGATAGTCACGGTGAGTATTCCCTGCTTGTATTAATGATGGCAAATTTTGGAGGCCCTGAGGCTTCGGATGGCCCCCTGTGGCCCTGGAGGACCAAGCTGAGGCCAGCCGAAGTTCAGGTCAACCCTAGTGCAGCAACTCTCAACAGGCGAAGTGGCCGAGGAAGCCTTCAGAGAAAGAATGGACCCCGAGGGTCCACCTGCCTTGTAAGAAAACTGTTTTCCTCTTACAAGCTGCCACCTTCATCAACTCTCCAAAGCACTGCGGGGTGTCAGGCCAAGACAACCCTTTACACAACTCTCTTTTCTTCCAACTCGGTACCGGGATTCGACCACCTTTGGTAGTTTTTGCCTGCTCACTTCACCCCAAACAAATCCACCAGGACAATGGATGGAAACACAGCTTCTATTCCAGTGGGCAAGAAAAGTGAACCAAAGGCGGTTTAAAGAATGGGGTCACTAAAGCCAACTTTCAGACAGGGGTGGGAAAGCTGGCCTCCTGACTTTTAGCATCTGTCTCTATTAACCATGTTAGTCATGGCTGCTAAGAATTCTTGTTGAGGATCACAATTTTGTCCTCTCTCTTCCATACCACTATTCCCTCTAGCTATAAAATAGTCCCTTCACAGAGCCCTATGCTCTTAATGGATGCAATAGATGCTGATTTTAGGTCTAATGCAGATATTGAAATACAGCCAAGTTATGGTAGACCCTTGGTATCTAAGCCATGTTGACCCCCACTTTCTAGGCCAGAGCCTGAAATCTTTCTGCAAACTTACGGAAATCAGATTCTGCCGAACAAAGCAAGATTTACTTCTAGGGTGTGATGCACAGGACAATGTAACAGGTTAAGTTGCTATCTCCTTATCTTGGATTAACAAGGAACCAAGGTTAACCTGATTCCCTTCTAATTGTTTCTTCCAGTTACTGCACTTGGGAGAGATCCCAATTATCTATCATTTAATTCAAGCTTTGTAACAATTTCCACTACTTGTGCTGTTGTTTACGAATGTACAAACCCTGAAACTCTTGGGAATTTCATGATTAGACAACAAGAACTCAGAATGACACAACGGGATTATGTAAGCAAATGAGACCGTTCTTCCAAAAACACAAAGTTCACACTGTTCTTGTGAGAAAAGCATAGAAACCACCAGGATTGACGCTATGACCAAGAGGCTGGTGTTAACAGCAACACATCGAAGGGGAGCCCTTTAGAACTGGCTTGGATGTGCAGAAATGACCCCATGTTTTGGATTAGGACAGCCAGGAAAATGCTCCCAATTTCTAAAAGGGCAAGTTGTTGATTAATTCTGACCTCCCCAGAGATTTTTCAGTTCTCTTAAATAGAATACACTTTTAAGATGGAGTAGACATTCTTTGGGGAACACAAGCTTAGCTAGATCACTTGACTGTTTGTAAAGAAAATGAACGTGGAAGGCCAGCTTTTAGATGTCCACCAGAGTGTTAGGACTACAAGTCTCAGACTTCCCGGCCAAGTCAACACACACACTCAAGGGGCAACTGAGGAGAGAAAGCTGGTGTATCCTTGGCAGAAGAGGATCTGTATTCACAGAGATCCTTTCTTTATGTGGAAGGAAACAGCAGTGTAAAAACGGGAGATTAATGTTTAGTTCAGAAAGGAACCTCTGAGAACAGCTTCATCCTTGGCATTCAAGGATTCATGGTGCTGTGGGTCATTTAAAGTGAGGTGTGAACTGCCCCCTGTGCTTCATGAAATGAGATGAAAAACAAAAACAAAAAAAGACAATATACTTTGGAGGATAATGTGCCAGGACATTTGAACATTTTTTTAAAAAAAAAATGTGTTGCGAGAGGTTAGTATGCATAATAAAATGTTCATTTCAAGAAAGACAGGACATGGAAAACATGTTAGGAAAAGCTCAAGAGAAAGACACAGCGAGATAGAGATCCCATAATCAATTAGTTTTTTTTTATAGAAAAAGAGAGAAAACATATATTTATTTAAGACATTGTATGGCTTACACATTAGAAGACAGAGTTGGCCAGTTGTGCAAATTGTCTCATGGAGCAAGATAACCAATGTAACAGCACACTGAATGATGCTTAGCTGCAAGAGATGCTCCAGTACAAACAGAGAGAGGCAATGCTTTAACACAGACCCTCCCCACACACCACAGCAGCACCCCACAAAGGCTCGAGACGTGGAAGAGGAGCTTCCTCACCGCAGGACAGAGAACATGGCAGGACCAGCATCAACACCTCTTTTCTTTCATTTCAAGTTGATTCATTACCAAGTAGAGATCGAAAAGCATGGCCTGATGACGTTTAATGAATGGCAGGACTTTGGATCCTTATTACGGCCAGCGGTCCATTTTCTAATACTTCCAAAAATTTTGGGTTTTCACATACAGTTAGCTGCATGCAACTCATGCACTCAATTCCAGTAAGAACCAGCCAGTTGTGGCTTCCCTAAATAAGTGGGTCTCCCAATACAGAAGCATCCAATGCTGCTTTTTTCTCCCCCTCATCAACATACTGGCATTGAAAATGATCGATATACTAGTGACAAATAGGAATACATTTTTAAATACTGCACACATAAATACATTGCTTCTATATACCATATGCAGGTATGTATACATTTAAGGATGCCAAATACGTTACGGTTAAGTGGCTGGGAACACCCCTTTTATAACTTTTTAAATTACGGTTTCGTCCGTAAGAGCCTCATCGTTTCGTTCTTCCTCAAGGCTGTGAACTTTGCAGCCCCATCAGGAAATCACTTCAAATTTACACAAGAACTTGTTTACTCCGAGAACACTTCTGACATCAGGTTTTAAGCCAATGATACTTCCCCTCTTTAGGGTGAGTGGGGGGCTTTCATACTACTTAGGGGAGCACAGGTGTGTCCAACCGGCAGCCAGTTTTCTCAACTAAGGACGCCCTGCAAAGCATTCATCTCTCCGTAACATCTCCAAATTTAAAAGCAGCATAAATGGGGGGGGGGGGGGGGTTAAAGCAAGGATTTTTCTACAAAAGGGGCCTTTGTTTGTGGAATCCTTGGTGCTCTCTGAGCTTGGCTGTTTGCTTGCAGAAGTTTCATTACTGACTAGGTAACATCATCAGGGCTAGTGAGTGTGGGGTTTGCTCCCTGTTTATATGCAGTAGCTTGCCCTGCCAGAGTTGGTGGGGGTGTGGTTTTCTCCTTGGTGGTTCCTTGATTGGGGCAGTTTTCCGCTTGATTGTTTGTCCGCTTGATTGTCTCCTTAGTAGTTCCTTGATTGGGTATTGTTTGTCTGCTTGATCGTTTGTCTGGTGTTAGCCCTGCTTGTCTGGGTGTTGGCTGCTGGAGAGGATGTGTTCTGGTCTTTTGCTTTCGTTCTTAGCTTTTTTATTGTCTCTTTTGAATGGTGTGTGAATGTGGTTTATCTCTATGTGTCTAAAGATGGCTGATTTGTCTGAAGGCCAAGCTTCCAAGAATTCCCTAGCATTTTTGGATTTAGCTGGCAGGGCAAGCTACTGTATATAAACAGGGAGCAAACCCCACACTCACTCGCACTGATGATGTTACCTAGTCGGGTAATGAACGTCTGCAAGCAAACAGCCCAGCTCAGAGAGCACCAAGGACTCCACAGTTCAACCCTGAGCTACAGAGATTCTCTTCTGCTGGGCCCTTGTTTCTTTGAACCGCCAAATTCATCTGTTCCATTAGAAACCTTGCCCAAATGTTAGCATTGTGGCTCAGCTGACTGGGAGTGAGGTGTCATTTGACGAGCAATGAAGAAAAGGAATCAGAGAGCCCGGTTAGGACACAACTGACCAAAAAGAAAGAAAGGGAGCGAATTTCTCACCTGAAAGAGGGCTTGGCAGCTGTGCCAGTCTCGCAAGAAGGGGAAAGAGAGAGAGAGAAGAAGGGAGGGAGGAAATGTGCGAGAGAGGACAGCAGGTAGATAACTGCATCATTAAATGGACAATGATAACGTCCTGGATTATCTACCTTGTCGTTCTGGTTTATTAATCATGGTTTTGTGCAATGGTTTTGCATCGTGAGGAAGGTGAGGAAGACCTTTGCAATGACACATGAAATGGAGAGCGCAGACAAAGGCAGAGATGTAGTTCCATCTCAATATTCCACAGTGGTGCCCACCTGGGACAGGTGAGATTAAATTATTCGATAGCACCCATAAGCCCCCAAAGGACAGAGGGAGGACAGCATACCCGACGAGGAGTCGGAGGATTTTAGAGCAAAAGACCAACCATCAGGGGTCATAGACGCACAATGTGGCAGGCGCAGTTCCACGGGTTTCAGGAATTTGAGTCCGTGCGGCCCACACATCACCAGGGGGCTCAGGAGCGTCTCGCCTGCAGAGGAGGACAGAAAGGAGAGGCGTTCTTTCCATAATCTGTAACTGCGGTGAAGAATATCAGAAGGGACTTCTTTATACTTTTATATCTTTCTTTATATAAGGGGCGTGGTGACTCAGCGGGTAAGACGCCAGGCTTGTCGATCGGAAGGTCGCAAGTTCGGAGGTTCGAATCCCTAGCCCCGCGTGACGGAGTGAGCTCCCGCACTCGCCCCAGCTCTTGCCAACCTAGCAATTTGAAAGCATGCAAATGCAAGTAGATGAATAGGTACCACTTCGGTGGGAAGGTGACAGCGTTCCGTGTGCGTCATGCCGGCCACATGACCGCGGAAGCGTCTTCGGACAACACTGGCTCTTCAGCTAACAAACGGAGATGAGCACCGGCCCCTAGAGTCGGACACGACTGCACAAATGTGCGGGGGGAACCTTTACCTTTTTATCTTTCTCTTTTTTCCTACTTTCTTCTATTTTCTTTTCTTACTGCACTTTTAGCTTTTTCTGTTATTTCTGTTTTCCTCGTTTTCTCTGTTCTAATTTAGCTTGTATTACTTCTTATTGTTGCTCTTAAGACTTTTAATAAAAAATTATATATAAAAGGAAGGAAGGAGAGGCGTTAGGAGGCCGACTTCTCACACCTTTGGGCAAGCACACCTGCTCACACCTGAGGCACAGACTGCGCGGCTATTCCAAATTGTTGGCGTAAAGGAGACAGGACAGGGAGAAATATTCTTTGCTTAAAGAGAGAACCCAGGAAAAATTCAATCAAACCCCCGGTGTCAGGGAGATAACGGGCGGCGAAGGAGGGGGCTCCCTCCAGGAAGGGAAGCGCATGCGTAGTACTGAATCGCTATGTTTCCCTCCCAAGAGATTGAAGAAAGCCCCGCCCTAAGTTTGTGGACTTATTCTTTGGGCATCGCCACTTCATGTTAGTCTAGATCAGGGCTTTCCAAAGTTTTCCTGCGGCGACACACCAACCGCCGTTGGTGTGTCGCCACGGGAAAACCTGGAAGTGCCGCCATTGCGGCAGCGCGCAAAAACCCGGAAGCGCTGCTGCCGCTTTCGGGGGTTTTGCGCACCACCGTTGGTGTGTTGCCGCAGGAAAACCCGGAAGCGCTGATGATGATCAGCGCTTCCGGGTTGTGTGGCGACACACCAGACTGTGTGTGGCGACACACTTTTGTGTCGCCACACACAGTTTGGAAAGCTCTGGTCTAGATGGATTCTGTTAGGGTAGTAGGATAATAAATCACTAGAGCTTGATTCCAGCCTCAGCGTGTTATTTCTACGCCCAAAATCAGGACCCCCAGGGTCTCCACAAGGTATGGTCAAAAAGTCAAGATGGTGGCCACAGCAGGGCGATTAAAGCTCCGCCCGTTTTTCATGGGCGCCGTGTGGGCCAGGCCAGAAAGAGTCACCTTTTGAGCTTGAAATGCCTCATTTCAAGAGCAAAAGGGGGCTGGTGGCATCGTTCTGGGAGTGGTTCAAAATATTTCCAAATGATCTAAGAGAGTTTGCTGGGCACTGAAGGGACAGGCCAAGTTCAAAACAGAACCTGAAACGTTTCGCACAGCCCTACGAAGGAGTAATCCCCACCCTTACCTCACCTCCCGAGTATCATATAGACAAAGAATATCAGGTTCTCAGTGAGGTGTGCACATCTGGCAACCTTTTATTAACTGCGAGAGGCCAATTCCTCTCATCCCCATGACATCGTCCCGTCCCATCCGGTCATGCAGGGAGGGCATGCTACGGACCCCTTCGGTTAAAGAATTCCATCTCACGGGGTCACGGAAGCGTGCCTTCTCTGCAGTAGCCCCTGCTCTGTGGAACACAGAACGACAAGAGCTTAGTAGGGAATTATTGTCCTCTTACCTTTCTCTTTGTCGAGAGGTGGAAGGATACTATTATCTCGGCAGACCTTAAAATAGATCTCTTGTTCTATTCCCTCTGGGATGGCTCCTTGCGGGATAATTATGCTAACGCCAGTCTCTATGGAGCTGAGGACACCCCCGTTGCTGTTAAAAACGCCCCTCGCTGTGGCGATGACGGTGTGGCCTTCCTCTTCGTCGTCATCTTCCAAAGCAGAAGGACTGAAGACAGAGAGATGGAATTAGTTTTGGGGTTCCTGGGGCATTCTGAACTTGGTTGTTGGCTTGCAGATGTTTCATTACCCAACTAAGTAATATCATCAGTGTGAGGGAGTGTGGGGTTTGCTGCCTGTTTATATACAGAAGCTTACCCTTTTTAAGAATCTTAGCTTTGGCTAACTAGGGTATAATTTACCAAATAGAATTCTACAAAGAGTCAGAAATGACAAGCCCACTAGGAAAGCAAAACTGAAAATGGAAAACTGTTTTTCTGGGCAGAAATATTGTATAAATGTCAGTCAGGCCTTTTGCTGTCTAGACCCTAAGGAAGATTTCTTGCAACTAAAGGAGCACGAAGGAAGGTAGATCAAGGCTTGAACAATGCCTTCTGTGCTTCGTGCGTTAACTATCCTTATCGCCTCACAACCAAGCACCACCAGGCTGGTAGATCATTGAAAGGAATAACTAACTTGATTTTATATGGCGCCTGTCACTCTGCTGCCCTTTCAGCTCTCAAAATAAAAAGGCGGGTGAAGCTACTCCTGAAGCCAGTGTTTCTCAACCCTGGCAACTTCAAGCTGGGTGGACTTCAACTTGCGGAATTCCCCAGCCAGCCATGGGGAATGGCTGGCTGGGGAATTCTGGGAGTTGGAGTCCACCCAGCTAGAAGTTGCCAAGGTTGAGAAACACTGCCTTAAGCCATCCCTCTCTAGCGTCCCCTAAGCCATGTGTGCATAAGACAAGGCTCCTCCTCGAACGGGAAGCGTTGTGCGAACTCTTACGTGCAACGGGTTTAGGGTGGCCGTTCCCCTCCCCTCCTCTGGAGCAGAGTCCTGGTGGCACAGCATCCGGGGAAGGAAGTTCGTTCTTCAGAGGTCAACCCTTACCTGACGGGAATGGCTTTCGGCACCGCGCTGATGTTATTCGGCTGATACTTGAGTTTGTCCGCTTGTCCGGAGAAGCTATCGAGGTTGTCTTCAAACTCGGGCTGAGCAGAGCCGTGTGCTTTCAGAAGCGGCTGGGGAGGAGGTTGAGGCTTGGAGGAAGACATCTCGGGCTTCTGGAGGGTCTCCTCCGGCAAGAGGTTGTGGTTGAATTTCGGGCTTTCAAACTTGCGTTCAAAGGGCCGGGCAGCGCTCGTGTAGGGCTTGGTCGTGGTGGCGAAGCGGTTGTAAGCGGGGGTCGTCTTTGGGAGCTGTTCAATCCCATTCATGGGGCCCTTGTCGGGGAAGCTCTTCTGGGGGTAATAGGTAGACTGCACGGTATCTTCTCGGCTGGAAGATCTGAAAGCCGCTGGTTTGTTCTGGGGCGGGGGCGGGGGCTCCGGCTTGGAGAGGGACGAGTTCTGGAAGTCTGGCATAGAGTTGATTGCAACACAAGGGGTTAAAAATCGAGACAGCAACGTTTTAAAATCTGCAGGCACACGCTGCAATTATTGAATTGAATCCCCCTGCCACCCCAAAAAAAGTACAAAGCAAAATTAAATTCATCAGATTCTCTGCAATCACTTCACCAGTTCTTGCTCTTCTGGGGAGATCCTTGAACCATTTGGGGCACTTTCTGCTGAGATCAGAGAATTTAAGGGAGGTGGGGGCTGAACTGAGATGGGGTTCGCTTCACCCACTCCCACCCCAAATAAACAGTGAATCCAAATGACAGAATTGTGCATCCACAATGGAATTGGAACTATTAAAGGCAGACTTATTTTTTTAAAGGCAGAAGATATACTGCTGTCAAAAAAGACTGGCATCTCACCAGTATCTACAACAAGCAACGTTTTAAGTATCTAAGAGGAGGACCTCTGAGAATCTTGCAGCTGAACGTGGTCTTGTGTCTTTTACTTCAGCCCAAACATTTAGGATAGATGTGTCTTATTCACTAGTCAATTTAGTTTCACAACCAGCTTGTCGCTAACACAGCTGTTTGTGGACCCAGCCTGCCAAAGTACCACATTCTGCCTTTTCTGGTGAAGAATACAAGGCGATACACAAAGGTTCAGCAGCCTGAACTCCGATACGAAGTCTTCATTTTAAGTTCTACAGGAGTCCGTTTTCAGAACCACCTAGACGCCCATTTAAGCAAGACATCGCTTCCTTGGTGCTTACGCAGTTTCTGGACCCAATTCAGGTGTGCCCTTAATAGTTCAGGGATGTCCAGAGGTAG
Source organism: Charina bottae (assembly GCA_023362775.1). Taxonomy (NCBI): domain Eukaryota; kingdom Metazoa; phylum Chordata; class Lepidosauria; order Squamata; family Charinaidae; genus Charina; species Charina bottae. The sequence goes on along the minus strand of JALMGJ010000010.1, from coordinate 22,123,773 downwards.
GTCCACGATACCTGAGTGTCAGCTTTCCCCAGAACTGTGGCTGCTGGAGACGTATGAGAGTGTGTGTGTGTGTGTCTGGCGTAGGGGAGATCCCCCAGGACTGTACCCTTCCAATAAGGACGCCGTGGCTCCAGCGGTCTTCACTGCCTTTCAACGCCAAGCCACCAGCACCCCTTCCGCATGTTCTGCTCAGGGCCAAACAGCCCAAGTCCTGCTGGCTTGACTGCAGCTGTCACAGCTGCTCCCTTCCTTTTTGCAAACCGTCATCTCCCCATGGGCTCCCTCGCCCCGTCTGCTACCCACGGTCCCCAAACGGAACACCCAAATATTTCAAGATAGGCAGGAAGAATCCGAGGCCCACCTTCAGCCAGGACAGACTTGGGTTGAAGAGACACGATGGGGTTATTCACGGACTGAGGTTGGGTATACGGCACCGAGGGAGCTGGAGGAGCTGCTTGAGGCGGGGGCTCAAAGCGCTGGTCTGCCAGACCCCTGTCCAGAGCCTCCATGTCTACTGACTTCCCCCTGTTAGGACAAAAGAAGAGGAGGTCAACTCGACCGCTTCCTGCCGTTTGGTTTCCCTGATGCAATTCCTGGATGCTCCCTATCTCCTCTACCCAGAAAGGATTTTCTGGGATAATTCCTGTTGACCCCTTAAATCCACTTCATCTGGGAAAAAGACAACCAGGGGAGGCACGATAGCGGCGATCAGAACCGTAAAGGGGATTGTTGGGAACCCATTTCCACGGCCACAGAAACAAGGGCCCGAAATAACAGGTGAAAGTTGCAGCGATGTCGATTTTAAATGAAAGGGGGGGAAAAAATTCCTGAAGGGTAAGATCTGTACAACAGTAGAACAGTCTGCCTATGGTTTAATTGCTTTTCCTGCACACTGCAGAAGATTGGGCCAGGATATTTATTTATTTATTTGATTGATTGATTGATTCGATTTAGGCACCGCCCAACTCCAACTGACTCAGGGTGGCTCACAATTCAGGCAGTCCTTGTTTAACAACAATTGGGACCATAATTTCAATTGCTAAGTGAAGCAAATCCAACCTGATTTTATGACCCTCTCTGCAGCAGTCGTTGAGCAAATTACAGCGGGCGTTAAGCGAATCACATGGTTGTTGAGTGAATCATGCGGTTCCCCATTGATTTTCCTTGCCAGAAGCCGGCCGGGAAGGTCGAAAATGGTGATCATGTGACTATGTTACGCTGCGATGGTCATAAATGCAAACCGGTTGCCAAGCGGCCAAATTGTGATCATGTGACCGTGGGGGCCCGCTGCAATGGTCGTAAGTGTGAGGACGGGTCGTAAGTCCGAACCGTCACTAAACAAATGGTTGTTAAGCGAGGACTACCTGTATAATAGATCATTTTAAAAACCAATACAAAACAGAAGAAGATGGAACCCAGTCCCTCTATACAACCATAAACAAAAATAAAAGACCCAACCAACAAGGTTGGTTTGTCTCAACCCTTTGTCTCAACCCAAGGTCTTCAAGGCTTTATGGAATGCCAACAGGATTTTGGCATTCCACAGATTTTGGAACTCATTCCAGCTCCTGTGGGCTGTTGCAACTCCACAATTCTAGGGCTCTCTGACCTTATGAATATATGAACCCACAATTCTGCCAAGACTGAAGTAAAGCAATGGGAAACTTTTTTTAAAACTTCTCTCTGTGCGTTCAAGCACAGGGGCTCAAAGGGTCTCTCACACACATTCCTGGGCTCGCACTTTCTGCAGACAGCTGGTCTGTTAATGTTAGCCAAAATCCTCCCAAACCTTCAGAATTGCGTTATTTGAAACATGAAAGAGTTTTGACGGCAACACCAATTGGTTAGAAACGTTAGTACCACAAACCGAAGGGATAACAAACGAAAGACAGATGACATTTAGGGTGCGTTTTCAGTTAGTTTTGCTTCGCTTCGCTGTTCTCCAATTTTGCTCATCCAGCAGGGAAAGGAAATTTAACTTAAACAAGCCAAAGCGATCCGTGTCATTCGAGAAACAATGTGCCACAATTTAACAGAATAATCTGTTGAACACCCAACACTGTGTGTATACAATGCCATCTCATCCAGAAATGCAATAAACTGAAGCTTCACTAGCTTTATGTGCATAATTTCAGCTAAGTAAAAGGGGAAATTAGAAGTTATTTTTCAAGAGGGGGGTGTCTCCCCACCATTCTTCCTCCTGGAAATATTTCCCAGGTCGTGGCTAGTATCTCTATTTTTAATTGCAATTCTTTTGAAACGGTTTTCAACATTTTAGCTGCACATAACGCCTGTGACAGAATGAAACAGGAGAGGGCACTTTAAAAGCATCCTCGTATCAACAGAGTCCTTACCACTTGATGTTCCTTTTCAAGTAGGCATAGCTCGTGTAAGAGTCAAGAAATCTAGGCGGTGGCAAAGCAGATGGCAACAGAATAAAGAAAAGTGGTCATTCTAACTTAAGCACATTTCTTCATATATATATTTTTTGGTGCAAGCCCTTAAAAAGGAATACCACAAAACAAAACTCCAATTTAAAAAAAAAAAAATCAGTGGAACGACCATTCCCAAATCACACTCCGGCAGACGCTGAGAAGTCTGCCTCCCAAAAGCGGTGTGGATCTTCTGCCTGCGCCTGGCAGAAGACAGGCAGACTCCCAGGGCTTCTTAACGTATCTACGGCTAGAAGTCACAACTTTGGAAAATACCGAGGTCCAAGGCCAGATCACCCTTTCAGAAGTCCATTTTTGAAAAAATGAATTCTATGAGCCTGAGTGGGAGATTGGCGTAGGTCTCCAAATTGAATCAAGAAAAAGCAAGCGTTGCGACCTAGACGTGCTTAGCTGGGGAAATATTAGTATAGATATTAGAACGATTTAAATCTTTCCTACTTCAAGCCTTCCTTGCATACAAAGAGAATGCCGGTTTACAGACATTCCCTATTTTTTCCCCAAAGCGAGCCTAAGTGCCTCTAACCACCACGACCCATTTCAGATGTTCTTCATCTAGAAACGGCCAACGGGGGAAACATGCAGTCTAACCCACTTCTGCAAGAAAACCTGTTGTGCCAGCGTGTATTGGGGCTCCTTTTAAAAAGGCACAGGTAGTCCTCGACTTACGACCATTCATTAAGCGACCGTTTGAAGTTACAACGGCGCTGGAAAAAATTACTTGCGACCAGTCCTCTTACTTGCGACCAGTCCTCGCACTTATGGCGGTCACAGCATCCCTGCAGTCCCGTGATCAAAATTCAGGCACTTGGCAACTGGCATGTCTTTAAAGCGGTTGCAGCGTCCCAGGGTCACATAATTGCTATTTGTGACCTTCTACATGGCTTCCAACAAGCAAAGTCAATGGGGAAAGCTGGATTCACTTAACAACCACACGATTCACTTAATGACCCTGGTGATTCACTTAATGACCATGGCAAAAAGATAGTAAAATCAGGCATGATTTACTTAACAACCGCCTCGCTTAGCAATGGAAGTTCAGGTCCCAATTGTGGTCGTAAGTTGAGGACTACCTGTAATCCCTCCTTTTAAAAAAAATTAAAATTAAGAGCAAATACCTTGACATTGAATGAAGTTATGAAACCGTAACTGTTCACTCACCGCTTGCTACTGACATATTTCACACTGATTTGATCACACTTCCCTTGCGATTTGTTTTAATAAATAGCCTTGGGTTATTTACTATGGAATTTACGCTACATTATAGACGTTACTCTGAAAGAGAGAGAGTTTCCTTTATAAAGAGTTAAGAGCTCTCTCTTATGGATGGCTACAAGAGTCATTTCATCTCTCTTTAAGATCAAAGCCAACACTTACATAGGCGTGTATATTTCATTTCACGTTTTAGACCAGGGTTTCTCAACCAGGGTTCCGCGAGAGGTCACTAGGGGTTCCCTGGGAGATCACGATTTATTTAAAAAACTATTTTAAATTCGGGCAACTTCACATTAAAGAGGTAAGTTTCATTCTTTATTTTTAGTTTAAGAACACAGTTAATGCATCTATACAGGCCTACCCATGAAACAAATATAATAATTTTGCAACTTGTGGCCTATATTGGAGCCTGAATGTGCAGGGTTAGGGTTCCCCGAGGCCTGAAAAATATTTCAAGGGTTCCTCCAGGGTCAAAAGGCTGAGAAAGGCTGTTTTAGACTCTCACTGGGCTTAAAGGCCCCCTATTTCTTTCCCCCACTTCAGCTATGATGGAGGAAGACAAGGAAAGGCTGCTAGCTGGAGAAACCCACAGGACGTAGAAGCTTTGTTACAGGAGCAACTTAAGACATGCAGGAAGAGGAGCAAATGCTTACTTGGAAGAGTAATTTGTGTAGTTCAGCTGATTGTGGAGATGACCTGCTTTTCCCGGCTCTGGATGATGGCTGCTAGGGACCTGCGCGGAGGGCTTGTTATCGTAGTTCCGGCGGTCGAAGTAGGAAAGCTGCTTGCGGTAATACTCCTCATCTTCTTCTGGGTCGTAGTGGTTGGCTCGAACAATGTCCTCGGGGGGCTTCGCTTGAGGTCTTTGTGGTTCAGGGGCTCTAACACAACCAGAAAAATCCAAAGGAACGCTTAGAAAACTGTATGACTTGTGACAGAGTGAACGACCCCTGCCTGGAACTTTACTCATGATAGAACAAACCCCAAACCGTGTTGTAGAAACTCGAGACTTGTAAAAATTAGGACTATGGTGCTCTGAACTACAGGCAGTCCTCATTTAGCGGCTGCCTCGTACAGCGACTGTTCGCATTTATGGTGGTGATGAAAAAGTAATTTTACGACCAATCCTCACATTTATGACCTTCGTAGGTCTGTAAAGCAAAGGAAAGCTGAAGTCAGATCGTCAGCACAGTCGCGGTTTCACTTAGCGACCGCTTCGCTCAACGACTGAGTGGCCAGTCCCAATTGTGGTCGCCAAACGTGGACTACCGGTAGTCAGCTAATAGACTGGGTACATCTTTGGGATAATTCCAAGAGAACACAGCAGCGGAACAGTCTGTTTAGGAAAGCAGAGACCAGATTTGCCCCCCGGCTTTATGCAGGCATCCTGTACATGGATCCCGTGTCAGTGGCACACCCTTGTCTGCCCCAATTTGCATTTACCTGTAAGCTGATTTGTCACGCTCACACTGATTTTGAGAGGCTGCTTTAGGGCCAGTCACGGGCACGACGTTTGGTTTAGGCGCAAGCTCCGGAGGGTGCTAAGAAATAAAATGAAAAAGGAAGTGAGGAAAGAATGGCAGTGATCCAGTGCTGAGGCTTATTTTACAACTGTTTAGGCAAACCAGCACCCTTTCTGGACCCAGCCAAAGCCTGGCGCTTTTAAAAGGCTACTAATTTCAGGAGTATCTGTTTTTGTGTTTAATTCACCAGCCCTTGAAAATCAGCGTTACCCAGGTCACTATAGTGTGAACAATTTAAAGTTTATATTGCATAAAACCGCTGGACCCAATTAATTTCTTTATTCTATAATGTATTATTTGTATCTTATAATACAATAAGTTAACTACACTCATTGCAAATCAACCAGTCAACCAATCTAGGCGGACCGCTGCAAAGTCAGTTCTAGAGGCTGCCACACGCTGTGGCTTATTGACTTATTTTAACAGACCCTGATCTGCTCCTTCAACCATGAGACACTGCAGGGCGGCATACATACAGTTCCAAAGCAGGTAACATTTTGGCAATAAAAGTTAGAGGGAGGGATGGAGGGGGAAAAGAGGGGAAGGAAGAAAGGAAGGAGGAAAAGAGGGGGAGGGAGGGAGGGAGGGAGGGAGGGAGGAAGGAAGGAAGGAGGCAGGGAGGGAGGGAGGGAGGGAGGGAGGAAGGAAGGAAGGAGGGAGGGAGGGAGGGAGGGAGGGGGAAAAGAGGGGAAGGGAGGGAGGGAGGGAGGGAGGAAGGAGGGAGGGAGGGAGGGGGAAAAGAGGGGGAGGGAGGGAGGAGGAAAAGAGGGGGAGGGAGGGGGAAAATAGGGGGAAGGAGGGAGGAGGAAAAGAGGGGGAGGGAGGAAATGAATTAATCAGTGGCTCTAACTGCCTGCCACGTGTTATTTCCCAAATGCTTCCAACAACCGTCCACATCCCACCATACTTTTTGAGAAGACGACGCTGTACAGAAGGGTCGCTAAACAGAAGGCTTCCGAGCATCTACCTTCACTGCAGAGAGATCGTTGGATTCCTTCATTTTCTCCGACGACGAGGACCTTTTGTTTTCAAACATCTTCACCCGGGTGAGCACGGACCGCGGCTTCATGGCCGGATCGTCCTCCTCCTCGGCCGGCGGCGTGGGCTGCGGCTTACTGCTGGAAGGCACCGCCTCTGGCTTGCTTTGGGCGGGGAGGGTAGGGTGCGGGCTGGCCGTGCTGTGGGGCGGCTCATAGGGAGCCGCCTTCGCACCGACCCCTGGCAGGGGACCTTGTTCGTAGCCTCTGGGCTGGGACTCAAAGTACTGCTTTGGCTCGGGGGATCGGGGGACCGCCGAGGAGTAAGCCTGAGGCTCGGGCCTGTACCTCCCGTGAGCCTCGTACCCAGGGGGAGGCTGCTCCTCGAATCTCAGCTGGGAGAGGCTGAAGGCCTTGGGGGCCGGCTCGTAGCGGGGCCGGCTGTCGAACGCCGCCGGGGGCGATTCTTCGAAGCGAGGCTGCGCGGGGAAGTAGCTGCCGCGCGCCGCGCTCTCGTCCGCACTCGTCCGAGGCTGGTAGGGCTGCTTCTCGTCGTAATACATCCAGTGGTCTTCGTAAGTGGGCACGCGCTCCTCGTAGGGGAGACGGGAGTCGTAGCCTTGGGGAAACGGGTCCACGTAGTTGGAGGATTCATAGCGGTACGCCAGAGGCTCGTACTCCCTGTTGGCCGGTTTCTCGGGATACGGGCCCTGCAGCTCGTACGTCAGAGCGGGGTCCTTCTCTTGCCTCTGCCCCGGCTGCTTCAAGGCATAGTTCTGGCGAGGGGGTTCCTCGTTCACAAAGGGGTCCTTCCTGTACATCTGTGGAGAGAGAGCGTTCTGCTGCACTCAAATGTTGCAGAATACCTAGAGTCGATACATCTTGGTCAAATTAGGGCGTTACCATGCCCAGGATTGAAATGCGTGTAGCTGTTTTTGAAAGCTTACAGGTAGTCCTCGCTTAGTGACCGCCTTGTTCAGCGACTGTTCGCAGCTACGACAGTGATGAAAAATTAACTTTATGGCCAGTCCTCGCATTTACGACCTTCGCAGGTCTGTAAAGCAAAAGCAAGCTGAAGTCAGAGTGTAAGCACAGTCGCAGCTTTACATAGCGACTGCTTCGCTCAACAACGGAGATGCCAGCCCAACTGTGGTTGCTAAATGAGGACTACCTGTGTTCGCTGGACAAATCAGCAGTCAAAATCAATCTAACAAGCACGCTTTCTAAAATGGGCACTGTGTGTATAGGATTCTTGACACTTGCATGTCTGGCTCGGTTCTGCTAACTGGGGCATGAAACACCAAATACAAAATCCTACTGGCGTGACTTTGCTCATCATCTCTGTTTGCACATGTGTGCATTTGGGTCAGAGGGCCAACTGCAATCTTGACAGTGACTTCATCTCATGCTATCTGGGTTATCCCAGGTTTCTTGATTTTTGTATTTTTCTAATTTTTTTACAGGTCATTGTTGCAAGCCATCCAGAGTCTCCATGGACCGAGGTGGTCAACAAAACGTTGTTAAATAAATAAATAAAGTGCCCCTCTTTGGTACATGCAGTGACGTTATTACAGGTAGTCCTCGCTTACCAACCACAATTGGGACCGGCAACTCCGTTGCTAAGTGCTGCGGTTGCTAAGCAAAAAAATCACGTGACTTACGTCACTTCTGCTTCCGTCGTTAAGCAAATCACTGCGGTGAAGCTTGCAAATGGCGATCACATGACCGTGGGACACTGCGACGTCTGTAAATGCGAGGACTGGTCGCAAAGCTGTTTTTTCCCCCAACTGTCATAACTTTGAACAGTCGCTCAACAAGGCAGTCAGTAAGCAAGGACTACCTGTAAAGAGTCCCCGAAGACTGGCCCAATTTCTACCCTGGTGCAATTTCCTATCATACATCTGGTTCATACAAACAACCATTTTGATCTCAGGCTCTAAGTTAAGGCAAAACTTTAGTCCTGGCACAGGGCAAGCTCACTACCGAACAGCCCCGAGAACCTTGGCCACAGCCTGTCCCACACAGCTAATAAAAATGCAGGGTTACCCAGAACCATTTCTATATAATACAGCACAGTCCCGTATATCAATTTGGAAGCAAGCCTGTAATTTCCTGAAAAGTGCATTAACAAAGTAAGAGAAAGCTTAAGCCACGCACAGCTTAGGAAAACAAAACAGAACAAAAAGTAAAATAAATCAAGCCATAAAGCTTTGAAATGAAAGGCACCCGCGGCACCTTTTAACGTATCTCTCTTCCAGCAGAAATGAGGAATGCCACTTGAACGCATGCAAATAAATGCCCCCCGCCGCCCCCCCCCCGTTAGATATTTCTAGCTGCACAGAGGCTCAGGGGGGGGAAAGGTGGGCAGCGGGGAAGAGGATCTTTAGTACGCAGGCAAAGCAAATAGGATCACGCAAGGATCTGATGTACAGCGCTGGATCGGTGCAACGAGGGAGCAAAGGTACCTTGGTTGAATCTATGTGCGGCAGTACAGAAGCCAGCTCCTGGTCTCTGAGGAATGGGTGGGGCGCCTCGGGGCCAGGCATCCTTAAGGGGCCCGCTTGTGGCTGGTAAGAGTTGTAAGGAGCCGCGCCGGGTTCCTCCAGTCTCACATTAGTGAGGCTTGCACAGCGGTTAACAGCGGAAGTTGAAGAGGTGGGGGGGGCTGTTTCTGGCGACGGGGAAAGGTAAGGGGCGGAAGCATCTGCTTTCTGTGGAGTGTTTAAAATACGGTTTTTGGTAAAGCTGAGACTGTTCCAGTGCATCAAAACACATTAGCCACAATCACCCCGTGATACCTACAGAGCTATTTCCTACATGCGGCAAGTCGGGTCCTTTTGCGAATTGACTGTACTAACTAATGTTCCCTCCTCCACAGTGATTATAGAGTTAGCCAGGAATAAAAATGGAGCAATTTGATGGACTCATGCAGAGAGAAGGGGAGAAAAAAGGGGCAGACATGGGATGGCAAAGCAGATTCCCTATTTTGGTGAGCTTCTGGGGCTTCTTTCCACTTCCCTACTAATTTCACCATTACCTACTTGCTTTCTCTCCTCTCCAGGACCAAACCATACTCTCACCCTGAAAGGGAGAGCCTGGCATGTGATCACTGCTTGCACACTTAAAATGTCAAGTGGTCAGACTGGGCACACAGCCAGATGCCCACAAGGCCAATAGAAATCGGCTATTCTTCTCTAGATCTGTTTGCTACCTTGTTGGAATCATGGATTCATGGGGGTAGGGGTGGGGGGTTGGGAATGGCAAGAGGTATGAGATGAAAATGCGTTAAACCAATATTGGGGTCTTCCTGGGGGCACTCTGTTTCAACTCTTATAATTGGGTTGCATGCAGTGGACATTAAAAGTCCAACTAATTTGTGTTGATGACAGCATTTTGGGGAACTCTGGCTTAAAACCTAACTCTTACAACATTTACATGATGTCCAGTTAACCCTGACAGCAGATGTAACATGTAGAGCAGAGCTTTCCAAACTGTGTGTTGGGACACGTTAGTGTGTCGGCTGCAGTGTCTGGGTGTGTCCCGGCTGCTGCTGCCTCCAAGCCCTGCCAGGATTCTGTGCAGGTCCTAGTGCCTGCCTTGTGCCCTGCTGCCTCCAAACCTGCCCTGCCAGGATTCCGCACAGGTCCTAGTGCCTGCCTTGTGCCCTGCTGTAAGAGTGTGTCGCAAAGTGATGCATGTCTAAAAAGTGTGTCACCAACATGAAAAGTTTGGAAAGCTCTGATGTAGAGCATCTCTGTGCCATTTTTCTTCTAGTAAAAGGAGTGGGGAGGCTAACCTGTTGTGGAACAGAAAAGGCTGGCTTCCAGAGGTCATCTAGAATGCAACCCAGATCAGCAAAATAGATTCATTTTCAGATATTCCACAAAACTTATTTGCTAGATGGCCCTCTTAAAAGAATTGGCACTGGCATCCTTTTTCTGGTTGACTTTCCTCATTTTTTGGTAGGAACAAAAATGATTTTATGAGACCTTAAAAGTGTTCACATATTGCTAGTTGGCAACCGAAAAAATGTGCCTTGGACACACCTGGGTATAGTCGAGAACAGCCAGCTGAGTTAATCCAGGGTTCAAGCAGTAAAAATATATCCAGATATTCTCCAAACAAATGTTTAGATTACAATGTTTGGAAGCAGTATAGTTTTGCAAAGACCAGAAATGTCAGGATAAGAACATGGAGGTGACTTGGTAAAATGTAAAACTTGATTAAGGCTGGAAATCCACCAAAAAAAAAAAAATTAAATTCCTGGTCCACTACGGATGCTTTGGAAGGGCAAGAGAGGGATTAACGTATTTTAAATCATCAAACTAAATCAACGGGGTGGGGGAGCTCTGGACGTTTGCTGGCTCGGATTCGGCTAACATCCTTACCGGTTGAGCAGTGCTGCTTTTAAAACCAGGAGATTCTATCCTGTGATTTGGCTGTGGCTGGCCTTGTGACCCATACGGAGGATATGTTTGATTCTCTTGATGGACCCCCGATGAATCTTCTCTTACGGGTTCAGAGGAGCGCGTAATGGCAGATTCTGGAGGAGTCCCAACCTCGTCGTTGAGCGTCTCATCCAGTTCTTGATCGGTGTAGGCTCCACCTTCTGTGTCCGTGTCCTCGTAGTCAGAGGTATGCCTGCTGTCCGTACTGTACATGGAGTACTCGCTACCTGGAGCCGACAGGTAGGAGAGCCGGTCATCATGTAGATCAAGGTCATCACTTGTAGTACCATCTGCCTGTTTTAGACACACCAGAGTTGGACATTTGAATGGGGATGTTGTGAAACAGCATGTGTCTGAACTGCAAAGGCTGTTAAAGAAACAGAGACTGTACTTCACACCTCCTTGGGAAAGTGCTCAAGAGCAGAGCACGTGTGGGTTGACTCCGAAAGGGTCTCACGCTTCCTCCAGAGCACCTCTCCAAATAAGGGAGAGAGATGTCTCTATCTACACCTGGAGAACCACGGCCATCAGCAGCAGTGTGGAGTTTGCTGGGCTTGTTTCCTACAGTCTTCTCCTAACACCAGTTATCAGGTCCCTGTCACACGTCCAGCAGCAGAAGTCAGAGAGACTGCAGGCTGCTGTTTCTTCCACCCAACTTTGCCATGAGTGACAGCAGGCCTACCAGCCAGCAGGCCCACACAGGCAGATGCTCATATCCCCCCAAACCTTTCTGTGGCCTATCAACCCGACAAGTCTCAAGAGGCATCAGCCCAAGCTTTGGAAACATAATGGCCGACCAAGCCTTCATGTCCCTCATCTCTAGGTTGGGGGATTTACTTTCTAGTTAGTTCTTCTTGGGAGGAAATTAGGAGACTCACTCTGCTGCATTACCCCCTCTCTCTACTTTCTCTGATCAAGGGAATCAGGGAGTCCCGTGCTAGGGATGGGACTCCAGGCAGCCATTAATGGGCCATCGTTCTAGGCAGGACTTGCTCATTTGTCATCTAATTCACACACATGCTTCGGTGGGCTGCATCCTTGTTGCTGAGTGGCAAAAAGGCAAGCATCGCCCATCACCTTGGACAGAGCTTACAAGCTCAATATTCAAGAAACATGAAGAACAATGGACAGCCCAACTTTCTTGACTGGTGTTCCTTATTCTGTGGGATCCACCTTGCTTGAACCTTTGGTCATTCAGAATCCCCAAACACTTCTAAGACAGAGAAACCGACAATGCAATGAAAAAAAAACCATGCACATGCCTTGGACAGACAAACCAGCTCAGCTCTATTTGCATCAAGGAGGTTTTCATTTAGCTATTCCTTCTTAAGAATGACCTTAATGCATTACTGTCCCGGAAATGGCACTTTCATATACAACTTCTTAAAAGGGGAGGGGGGGGGAGAGGAATCAAAAGACCTTCATAATTTAGGGGAATGTCTGCCAGAATTTGAATAGCAAAGTAAACAGTTTGGAGATTTGATGGTGTCACGGTTGCTGGGACATACATTTTGGAATAACAAATGTAAACCACACAATGGATCCTTGGAGGGGTTGTGCATCTTGTTTACTAAAAGGCCCGTTCTGTTTCCTTAAGTTTACTCCCTCAGGCTGTGCAATAGGACCTCTCAATTGGCCTGCACTGATTTCAGAAAGAATAGTTGCTTCAGACACAGCTGCCCTTCAAAGGGCACTGATCCGCGCCAGGTAAGGGCCCCTACCCTAGATGGTCTCTTCCCATAATCTCTTCCAACAAGTGAAGAAGGTGACCTTCACCTAAAAGCCATTGTGATTCTGGAACACCTTAAACAATGCTATCAGGACATCTGCTAACGAACATGAGCTCTGTACCTTTCCTTCCGAAACCCAAACTAATTGATTCTGTTGTTGCTGAATTGCTTCCTTGAGAGCTCCATACCATCCATCGTTCATGGAATTCAAGTTAATAGTAGCTAAAAAAGACAGAAGAGGGAAGGAAAAGCCACGGGTGAAAGGTGTGGTACTGAACTTAAACCACAGCTACAACTTGCAACGAGCACGCAATGGTTTTCATCGATTCAGATTTCCAGAAGCCATGGAAGCTACCCAAGAGTGTGCGTCAAGGGTTTAGAGAGAATAGACCCTTGATTCAGAAGTCCTGCAAGAACTCTCTTCCAAAATTATCTGGACTGGAGAAAAAATTATTCCGTTTTGCTATCCATCTTGCAGGTATTAGAAGAAATCCAGTGCCGTTTCTCTTAAGAGCAAACAGGGTTTGCGAGACTTCGCAGAGCAGGGCTCGTTTCATTAAGAACCCGGTGAGATTTTTCAGACTTCGTCACTCAGCACTATTTTATTATTCCAGGGACACAATTTTGAAAACGGGCCCACAGGGGTCAAGAGAAAGAAGTGGGAAAAATCCCCACTTATCACAACATTTCATTTTGCCCTTCCTACAACAAAGGCCAGGGCGATATACTTCATTCTCCCTAGCCGCCCTCACGACATGACCACCAGGAAGGAACATAAGCTGACAAGATGTAGCTCAAGGGGAACTGGCTGGGAATTAGAAAAGTGGTAGTTCAACATGTCGGTTGTATCTTTTACAGGTAGTCTTCGCTTAACGACCACAATTGGGACTGGAATTTCAGTTGCTAAGCAAAGCGGTCATTAAGCGAATCCGACCCATTTTACGACCTTTGTGCGGCGGTTGTTAAGCGAACCGTGTGGTTGTTAAGCGAATTGGGCAGTTCCCCATTGATTTTGCTTGCCAGAAGCTGGCCAAGAAGGTCGAAAGTGGCAATCACGTGACCATGGGATGCTGCGATGGTCATAACTGGTTGTCAAGCGCCCAAATCGTGATCACGTGACTTGGGGGGGGGGATATGCTGCGACGGTTGCGTGAGGACTGGTCGTTAGTCGTTTTTCCCAGCACCGTCGTAAGTCCGAACTGTCACTAAACGAATGGTTGTTAAGCGAGGACTGCCTGTATATGCTTTTTTATATATATTACTTCTTAGCTGTAAGCTCCCCGGAGTTGTTTGGGAGTTGAGTGGCCTATAAATTAATAAACTTAAAAAACCATGAGTGGAGGGCAGGATATTGGCCAGTTAAACCAGTGTATTGGTTCGACCAATCCAGCTTGCTTATCTGGTGGCAGAGGTACAAAGCAACCAAAATTAGTTATTTTCGCTTCCTCGAAGCAAGGGTTTGCATTAAGAATGCCAAAACCAAACCATTCTTTCTAGTGTGCTCACCCGTAAAGAGATGGTGGTTGTTTTTGCGTAGCTTGTGAGCCCTCTCGTACAATTTTCTGGCACTTTTCCGGGATTCTGGACAGAGTCTTGTCCTCATTGTCTTTACGCCCTGCTTGGAGTCAGGGTTCAAGAACACCACAATGGGATACCACTGTGCATAATTTAGGCGGTCCACCGCATTTGGGGTGACGTCCAAGAGCGCGTGCTTGTCCTGAGGAAGGATAGTTGGAAGTACAATTATTCTCATGAATATGATGGGGTGGGTGGGGGGAACGGGAGCACCCAATTACTTACTCTGTCAATTATCTGTTTTATCGTGTGAAGGCGGATGATGCCTGAGCTACGCTGATCAGTTCCAGCATCCCGGGGTTCACTTTCTGTTGGAAAAAAGGCAGCCCCTCATCATCTGTGGGTCAATTATTTGCACAACGTTTCACAGGTACCTTATTCTCCTTTTCAATGCCCCCTTGCTTGGGAGGAAAGGGCTGGCTCTGGCTGCAAAAAAGTCTTCTAGATGTCAATGTTTTTCTTTAAAAGTTATGCTTGCCAACATACACGAAGCAGTAACAGTTTGCATGGATACGTCTATTATCCCTCTCCTCTTCTGCTAAATAGTTTAACCCAGTGTTTCTCAAGCTTAGCAACTTTAAGATGTCTGGACTTCAACTCCCAGAATTCAGAATTCAGAATTCAGAGAGCAGGCAGATGCTTACTGGCAATCTGATAAATGTCCGGCTCCTCTCGAGCCAGCTTTTCCCGTGCAACGTCTGCGATTGGTCCAAAGATGGTCACCGGCCTGAGAAATCCAGCTAGAATGAAAAAGGAAGATCACAGTAAGTTGTCTCTTTAAAAATACGGAGCAATTTGTGGGTTTTCCAACTTTGTGCCCTTGGGTGTACAGTGAGTCCTAGTTGGAGAATTTGAGGACCTGGAGTCCCCACCCTTTTGGAGAGCAGCAAGTACAGCAGGGGTGGGGAACCTTTTTTCTGCCAAGGGCCATTTATAACCGGGGACCGGGGGGTGGGGTTTCTGGAATTTCCGCGGACTGGGGGCCGGAGTTTGCGGGCGGGAGCCAATCACAAACACTGGGGGGCGGGGTTTGCGGGTGGGAGCCAATCGCATGGAAGGGGCGGGGTTTGCAGGCGGGAGCCCTGCGGGCCTGACGTTGCCCACCCCTGTAGTAGAGGGACAGATATGGCTTAGGTGCAACGTCACGATCTTGCTGTCCTACCAATGTTGGAAATCAAGCTTCTGACCTTCCCTAGCAACCTTTCAAGAGGGAAAGTAAGTATCTGAAAAAGAACGAAAAGGAGCCCTCTCCTCCCCATCTCTCTCTAAACACCACCTTTCCCCCACCACTGTTCTCTCTTCGGGCCCACCTTCTCGAAGAACGACTCTCTCATATGCAGGGAACTTGGTCTGAACTGGTTGGGCAGAAAGATCTTCCCTGCTTTTTCTCAGGTTTCGCTTTGAACTGCGCAGACCCCGGAATCTCCAGAAATCAGCCCGGTCCCCACCTGCCGTCTTTGGAAGGGTGTACTGGACACTGGCCAGCTGTTCAGCCCTGGGGGAAACAGACAACAACAGAAAGCAATGGATACCTGCAATCCGAGCTGCTCTGGCCAATGACGTCAGAGAACAGCTGCCCAGCTCCAATTTAACCAAAGCGAGTTAGCAAGACTAAAATGTATGATGTGTGTGGAGCAAATCCGTATCGTGCAACAGCCCTGGGAACTCAGCTCTGGATGAGAGAGGGACTCAAAGTTTGCAATTCTTAAAGCACCATCCTTTGCTTCAGTATACTATCTTTCTGTGAAACAATTCAACGCAAGGAAGGGTTCTAAATACAAGCTCAGCTGCCTAGCCGAACGTTGGCTTGAGGAACAACTCCAAAATACCTGTTTTTGTTGGGTATAATGCCTCTTTCCACTTCCTTGTGATTCTTGCCAATCCGAATTGCCAGCCAGGACCCAAGCTTGCCGTTGTATAGTGTGTCCACCACGCGGAACACCTCCCCTTTGTTGAAGCTAAGGCCGTAAGGAGACTCCTTCTCATACTCAAAATGAGTTCGGATGTAGAAAGAATCTCCCACATCGGATTCAACAATGCGCCGGTAAACTGTAACAACAAGGTAGAAAGAAGAGACTGAATGCTACCCCAACACTTACAAAAAATGATCACTGAACAAGACTAACTTGGATTCAGAAACGGCAGACGGTCCCCATCTGGGGAGGCTTTCAAACCTGGGAGGGCCACTAGACAAAATTCATTGTACTGTGGGAACAGGATAAATCCTCTGAAAGCCAGGATAAAGCCACAAGATATTTGCCGTTTTCCTTAATAATGAAGATCTCAACCTCACTTGCCTGGAGCTCAAACTTGAGAATCAAAGTTCACATCGAAGTGAAAGTGAACTGGACCTTCAGGTCTCAATGTAAACATTCCCTTGTCTGTCATCTGGACAATAATGCAGGTCACGGTGTGAAGAAAAAGGGTAAAGATCTATTGGCAGATCATATTGGCTCTGGTTCCCAACTCCCAATTATTTGACAATGCCAACACTTTCCCCAAATTGTAATGCTAGAATTCCTGGTCTCAAATGCAGATTTATACTTGAATATCCAGGGCACCCCTTATGCGGTAACCCTACCAGATATCTTGGAATTGCAGCTTCCAAAATTCAGATCCTACCTTATAGAGTGCTTGAATCCATTCCTTCTCTTCCATTCTTGACCCACGTATCAATTCAAAACTTTAAGGGAAGATGCTTTCATTATCTGTCTACCAAACCAACAGACCATTTACTCACCGTCTTTCTTCTTCTGTGCCAAAATCGTTACTTCTTCTCCTTTGGGAAGGTCAAGCAGAAAGAGAACCGCTTCCTCTCGGATGATATTGGTAAAGTCTACGTTATTTACCTAGTGCAAAAAAGGAAGATAAACATTGCAAAAATGAAGAGTAACAATGCAACGAACAGAGTCCAAGTACATAGCAATATATTTTCCTGAAACAGCTCCATTGAGTTTATGTTGGATTGCTTATGTACCAGATGCTCTACTTTGACTTGAACAAATTTTGCCGTGTGAGCAACTCTTCTTCCCATTTCAGAGAAGTTTTCGACATGGCCCTAAACACACTTACAGGTAGTCCTCGACTTACGACCACAATTGGGACCGAAACGTCCGTTGCTAAGCGAGGCAGTTGTTAAGTGAGTCACGCCCAATTTTACTTTTGCCACAGCCGTTAAGCAAATCACTGCAGTCATTAAATGAATCATGTGGTTGTTAAGTGAATCCAGCTTCCCCCATTGACTTTGCTTGTTGGAAGCTGGATGGGAAGGTCTCAAATGGCAATCATATGACCCTGGGATGCTGCAACCACTGTAAATATATGCCGGTTGCCAAGCGCCCGAGTTTTGATCATGTGACCACAGTGACACTGCAATGGTTGTAAGTGCAAGGACCGGCCGCAAGTCACTTTTTCAGCGCGGTCATAACTTTGAACGGTCGCTAAATGAATGGTCGTAAGTCGAGGACTACCTGTACCTGGAAGCTAATCCTGTTGATCTTGAACGGACTACACTTGCTTAGGCACAAACTCCTACCAAGGCTGGCAGGGGGTAGCCCACTGCCCACGGACACCAGCAGGGAACAGGAGCCCCATTTCTCACAGGTCCACGTTCCAACCTCTGGGCTCTTGCCCACACTGTGCAGAAAACAAATGATCCCCCCATGCAATTTTGTTTGGGGTATGTGTGTGTCAAGCTTGATTTTATTCATGGGGAAAGAAAAATACGGAGAACAGGTTAAGAAAGAAAAATATAGAAAACAGATCCCTTGCTGGATCAAACAGGAGCTACAGCTTGAAGCAGTAAAGACAGGGTTTGCTCGCAGCCGCTTGGCATCACCCGGCACCAGGAAAAGGCCTGCTGCAGCCACGCCAAGCTCGGCTTTCCTCCCTTTGGTGTTCTTCAAATCGCTACCCTGCTGCCCACTAGCTTGCTACTCCCCAGCCGGTATGGGAAGCATCCCGTAATATCCACAAATTATTCCCCGATTGCACCAACCTAGGCTGCCCAACTGGACTGTCCTACATATGGAGGCCTTCTTGACCTCACGGACCTTCTTGCATTCTTTCGTTATTCTTTCAGCTTCCTCTCCTGTGGGAGAATGACCCTGAAGCCCATCGAAGTCTGGTTCCATCCTCACAGCTCATGGCTTTTTCCAAAAGGGGACGAGCCAGCTTCTTACTTCTGCATCGCCGTTCTGAAATTTCACCTGGCCTTCAGTTGGGCCAGGCTGGGGCGCCGCCCTCTGCCATTCGGCGGGGGCACTACAGAAGTACCCCCTCCGTCAGCACACACAGCATATCCCTGCGGGGACCGCTCAGGAGAGTCCACGGGCCATCTGCTCCTCTTCCACGCTCTCCTCCGCAGGGCACCCCAGCTGCTTTCACCCATCCCCTCCTGAAGAAACTCCCTGCATAGACCTGACCTCCACTGAATGCTGCTTGGCCTGAGCGGGATCCTTATCTATCTGCCTGGGTTGATCAATTCTGCGCCTCCAAATGTATTCTCTGTCTTTCCTTGTGTGTGTGTGTGTGTGTGTGTGTGTGTGTATCTCTCTCTCTCTCTCTGTGTGTGTGTAAGTAATCTTCTTACACGTGTATGTTTGTGTGTTTATCTGTTTTACTTGTATTAATACCATCCGTTGTTCCTTGTGACTGAAGAACTGTATTCATATATAGTTTAATTTTATCTTTTTAACATGTGTGTGTGTTATTTGTATTTAACACACTACATAATAAAGACTGATCAATCGATCAATCAGCCTCCTCCTCAACTCCGACTTGCTCCTCAGACCTATGTTCGACTTTTCTTCACAGCTCTGAGGACTTCCACACGGGCAATTTGTTTCCACTGAATGAAGCTCATACGAAAGGGAAGCGACATCCTTGTTCTGCAACTCGTATCTCTGAAATTTCCAGTCCCTCTTAGCGGCCCTCACGGACACCAGCAGATGTCTCCCCAGAGCACCTCTTAAGCCTTGTAAAAAAAGCTGGTGGCCTTGTACCACAAGTTCTTTGCTCATCTCCAAAACTGTCTTATTTCTGCTTCGACCAATACAACCAGATATTTCTTGGACGGCACGTCGGGCCCCAAGGAGTTGCCGCTTGATTGCAATAAAAACAGGGGTTGCACCTACCCTGAGAATTTGATCCCCTTCTTCCAAGCCTTCTTTAGCAGCGGGGCTGTCCTCCAAAACTCCGGCCACAAATATGCCAACGTCATTGCCCCCAGCCAATCTCAAGCCAACGCTGTCTCCTTTTTTGAATTTTACAAGCTTCATGCTTGGCCTGCAAGAAATAGAACAGATTTTTAACCAAGAGTGTCCGCATTCCGTTGTCTTGCCATCCCCTACTTTTGGTGCATTGTGAAGATTTGGTTGACTGTGAAATGCAGTCAAGACACAGAGTCAGTCAAAAGAGATCCAAAGCCCTTATTCATTTCAAGGAAACTTTAGTGCTCCTAAAGGTACAGAATTACAGGTAGTCCTCACTTAACAACCACAATTAGGACCCGAATTTCGGTTGCTTAGCGAAGCGGTCATTAAGCGAATCCGACCTGATTTTACAACCTTTTTTGTGGCAGTCATTAAGCGAATCACCACGGGCATTAAGCAACCCACGTGGTTAAGTGAATCATGCAGTTGCCCATTGATTTTGCTTGCCAGAAGCCAGCCGGGAAGGTCGAAAATGGAGATCACATGACCACAAGACGCTGTGACGGTCATAAATGCGAACCGGTTGCCAAGCGCCCAAATCGTGATCACGTGACTGTGGGGACTACATTGTTTGCAGTGCTTCTTCTGCATCAACAGCTGGAGAGGGGCTGAATGACCTTCAGTACCTATTAAGACTTAAGCGAATTTCTGAAACAGGGACATGGCGGCATGTTCTTGCCTTGCGACACAGAATGTCTGGAAAGCTCCCCGAGTGGGACGCCAGCATTACTCAGAAAGGCAAATGCTTCACCACAGCTGCAGCGCAAACTGGGGAGGATCCAGCTTGGAAACGACGGAATGCGAGGCAGACCCTGTGCCTGGCAACAGGAGTCTAGCTCAGAAGATGACTGTAAGACCGACTGCTAGGGCCACCCCCATAAAGGGCACCCCCATGCCGATGCGAGAGACGGGAAGGGCAGAAGTCCCATTACCGAAGCATCCCATCTTCATGCGTTGAGTTTGGTAAAGGGCCGTCGGTTGGACTGACGGGTAAATCCACATCCGGCTGGCCTGCCTGCGCATAGACCGGCTTTGGTTCTGTTCAGAAAACACAACACATTGCACGGAATGAAGGATACCTTTTAATGAAAATAAAGCCCAGACACGGGTATAACTTAGTTCACTCTTGTATGCCATCTGGACTCTCAGGGACACTAGGACTACTTCACCGTGGGCTCCGAGTGGAAGGAGTATGTGCCATTTATTTAGAGCAGTGTTTCTCAACCTTGGCAACTTTAAGACGTGTGGACTTCAACTCCCAGAATTCCCCAGCCAGCATGGCTGGCTAGGGGATTCTGGGAGTTGAAGTCCACACGTTTTAAAGTTGCCAAGGTTGAGAAACACTGATTTAGAGGCAAGGTGGGGTAGGGTTTAAGGCGTTAGACGAGGAATGGGGAGACCCCGGGTTCTAGTCCCCCCCCCCCTTAGCCACAGAATCTCAAGGGGCGACTGTGGGCCAGACCCTCTCTCTTTTCAGCCTAACCTACCCGGCAAGATTCTTACTGTGGGGGAAAATAGGAGAAATGAGTATTAAGTACATTGCCTCGAGCTTCTGAGCAAAAGGCAGGGTACAAGTCAAATAAATAATAAATACTCTTGCATCCACGTCACAATAATTACTGGAAGAGAGACAGTGTGGAAGCCAGGGAGGAGCAGTAAAACATTTGGCTGTCTCAAGTTCATTATCTTACACGATTCAGAAATATTAACAACAAGATTAGGAGCTAGTTCAAACAGCTGTTTCTAAAGCTCCTCCATCACCATCTGGCTGTTAATTTAGAGTGTGGGAGACCACATAAATATAGTAGTAGTGCAGATAATAGCAATGGTTCGTTGGGAAGGTAAACACGGGGTGATTAGATGGCGGAATGTTTTGGTACGTGCCAGCATACAATCTTACGCTTAATTAAGAACACGTTAATGCGAACCTAGAAATTAGAACCCAGAAAGATCCAGTTTCCTTGTGTATATTTTCATTCATTCATTCACCATGCATTCATATATACGGACGTGTGTGTGTCTGTGTATAAATTAAAGTTAAGTGAAAACTTGATGCTTACCTGGAAGTGGTGGAGTCTGTTTGTCATTTCTTTCTGCTACAGATTCTTCTACTACTTTGGGAAGAGAGACTTCCTCCGTGTTCTTCACAGGTGTAGAAACTGCTCCTGGCTTGACTATTCTTTCATCATCTCTACTCCGGTGACTAAATCAAAAGAAACAACACTCCCTTTCAAATTGGCAGCCGTAATTATATGCTCTAACAAGGAAATCCAGACATTTCAGAACAAAGATCTACTATGGTAGGTGGCACAAAGCGGGGAATAAACAAGCTGTTTGGGGCCTTTTGCTGGAAAAGAATTAAGGCCTCCGAGATCCGGCCCTTCCGGATGTGTAGGCACAACTTCTTCCATCGGTTTGGTCTACACAGAACGGCCTAGAAGAGCCTGAGTCAAGAACTTCCAAGGTCTTAAGTCTCATGATAGAAATGAGACCCACATATCCTCCTACAAGTTAAGGAATGTCAGGACTTGCTCCAACACTTGATGAACGTGCTGCCTTGATCTTTGCCCCCTTGGCTGATTGGACCCCATCGATCGTGCCACCCCAAAAATATGGAACCATGTCAGATATCTCAGGACCTTAGCACTAGAATGCTGAAAGATGGAGAGAGAGCAAATAAAGAACAGCTAAAAGAGCCAATGCTACTTTCACAAAACCCGCTCTTAATTATCCTTCCAGATCCATGAAGGTAATGTCGTTCAGTGGTGGGCAGCCCCCCTGGTTTCAATCCTTGCTCCGCTATGGAGGTTACCCCCTACTCTGGACCAGTACTAGCAGAAGAGAAGCAACCATGCAGTTTTGAGGATGAACATTTAAAAAAAATGAAGGCTCCTTCCCAGGCATAGCTAATATACTCATGTATTGTAATAGCAGAGAATATACTTAGGGTTGAACTGTGACGTTCTTGGTGCTCTCCGAGCTTGGTTGTTTTCCTGCACCAAGAATCCAATCCCCATTTATCCTTGGTGTAATAAATAATATGCAAAGCACGCTTAGTTTTAACAACTGCTTTTCCCCATAAATGAACAAGGCGGCTGCAAAACCCAACCCAAGAGTTTTGCTTAGTTCTGATAGATCAACTTCCTGCAGGTAGATGGCGCCATTACCTCTACAAACTCTGAACCACATCTTAGAAGCTACCACTGTGTACAACACACTCCCTTGAATTAGGACTTCAGCTGCTGCCTAGTAAACACAACAGCTTCTTGAAAGATCGAGAGATCTGTACCAAAAGCCATCAATACTTATGAACTGAGAAGGTACAAGAATGAGCATGACTATGATTACCATGACAGTGATATGATTATCATTGCCATGAGAATTATTGATTGTGCTTGTCTTGCTGCTCACTAAACAGGAAAATTGTCCCATTGCTTTTATTGAAAAACTTGGTGATTCCCGAAGCAAACATGAATACTAAATCTCTAGCAGAAAAACGCCATTTTCAGTTTCGTATAGAAGAGAGAATCTAGGGTAGAAAAAGTTACGATAAATATAAGGAAAAACCCAGCCTGATACAGTATTTTCTACCCACTCTGGAATCTAGTGTATCCCTGACATCATTAAAATAAGTATCTTTGTTTCATTAAAGCATTTCTGTTTCTCCCTTTAACATATGAACTGCATGCATGTTGCAATTTTTAAAAAGCATCAGCAAATACGGTAAAAGGTATTATTTCTGATAAACGTTCATCAAAAGGAAATTCTCCAAAGCAATAGCTGTGATGATATTTATGCAACAGAGGGGAAAAGAAAAAGGACCCTTTTTAAAAGAAACAAACATGGAAAGAAGGGTAGAATTTTCTGGGCTATCAGGGATCACTTGCAAGGTCTCTCCCCCAAACTTTTAAATTTTGGAGGAAAGTTAGCTATAGATGCACACATGGGCCCAGCTCCCCTCAACTCTTTCAATGCTCAGAGGATATTCCTCTTTTAACACAGCAGGGAATATCCAGTACAATCTGACCAGCATTAAATGCCGCCAGTTCTCCATCAGCATGAGAGCTACACACATTCTCTTCTATGGGAGAAGGTGCTCAGAGCAGAACAGAACCTGATTCCAAACCTCACTTCTGAGAACCACTGGCCCGTAAATTTGAAACCGAGTAGTGTGGCTGAAGCTGAAAGATACTGTTCAGGAGGCCCTGCCAAAGCCTTCCCGCCTTCAATTCCTTCTCATGCTCAACCACACTTTACTTCATGTCACTGTGGCTTAACGCAGTCCCACAAACACAGCTTATACTGGGTCACCTCATTAAACGCTTCAAAGTCTTACTTGCTAGATGAAAGACCTGCAAAGGTTGAGACTTAAATCTTCCCAGAGTTGCTCCCACCCGCAAACCCCGCCCCCTTCCACGCGATTGGCTCCCACCCTCAAACCCCGCCCCCTGGCCCTCGAGTGATGTTATAAATGTTATAAATGTCAAAATGGCTCCTGGCATAAAAAAGTTTGCCGACCCCTGATCTAGAGCAATGTTTGTCAGGTTATAGAGGAAGGAGCCACAGCTGGATAGAAGTTGTGTTCAAAACTCCAGAAATGCTCTGCTGTTCTCCTGGCGGGTCTGGGGATGATTAACCTGCCTGTTGCAGAGTTCCAGATGTGGTCTGGCTCCAGCTGTTTCTGGAACACTGCAAACTTCCAGAGAAAACCAAACCATCCAGAATGGCTGGATTGTTGTGTTCCAGAACCACAAGACGACTTTTTACATATCCTTAATGGGTAACATTACAGCCCTAAGATGGGTTGTACCAACCCATCCCTTAACAGAGAACGATGTTGGGGAAAACCACCTCGGGAAGAAAGCTCCTTCAGTTTTAGAAGCAGAGGTGGAATTTCAACCACTGAAGAGTTAACGAGACTCCAAGATTCTGTCTCCTACACATTGGCAGGTTACAGAGCTACTGCTCGATGCTCTGTCCTTCAGAACGCACCGAACTGCCTGTTGGCCTTACGCCACTCAGCTCTGAAGCGATTTCTTGGAATGCCCACGCCCAAGCGTGGCTCTTTGCCCTCCTTCTCTCCACTGCACCCACCCTCCGCTAAACAGGTGAATTGCTTTTTCATGTTCTTTGCGTGGAGAATGACAACTTCAGTGCCCATACAAAAGCAAGTGGCTGATCTGTCGGCGTCCCAGAAATCTCTCCAACTGCAAGCTCCTCCTTGGCGTTTTTGGGCCCTTCATCTCTCGCAGAACCCCGCAAAGTTTGCATGGAACCCTTGGGTTCTGTGGAAGTGAGACTGAAAAACCCTGGATGGCTACATCTTCCCACCTGGAGAAAAACTTCTTGGGTAGGATGAAGCAGGGAGACCCCTTTCATCCACCCTGGAGCAGGTCAAACAGTGCGTGCCTCTCCTGACTGGAGAAGACGTGCACTGGGTAAACTGGTAGGATCCATCCTATGCCTTCTCTGCTCAAGGGACACAACAGTCCACCTGGTACGGGTAGTCCTCGCTTAACAACCATTTGTTTAGCGACGGTTCGGACTTAATGGCGATGCTAAAAAACCTGGCTTATGACTGGTCCTCACACTTATAATTGTCGCGGCGTCCCGCAGTCACGTGATTGCCATTTTCGACCTTCCCAGCCGGCTTCTGGCAAGCAACATCAACGGGGAGCCATGTGATTCGCTTAACAACCATGTCGTTTACTTCACCACCACCACAAAAATGGTCGTAAAATCGGGTCAGATTTGCTTAATGACCGCATTGCTTAGCGGCTGAAATTCTGGCCCTGATTGTGGTCACTGAGCGAGGACTACCTGTACATCCCTTCTGTATCACAAGAGACACCCACAAACCAGCCCAACAGACCAGCAAGAGACAGTCCAGACTGCCACCAACTGCGAATGGTTCTCCTGCAGAGCAACCCTGCACACTCTTTGCTCATGATTTTTTTTTTTTTTTGGTCTTTTTATACCCAATTTATTACAGCCTTTGGCTAAGAACAATAAAGGAGCTGAACTAAATAATGCTTATCTTTAAAATTCTGAACGAGGGGAAAGAAGTAACATGGAAGTTTGGAGAAGAATATCATGGTGACAACACTTCCAGGACCTATCCTAAATTTTGAACTTTCTAGTAAGTATCCAATTCAGTTTTGTTTTGTCTTTATAAAAAAAGATGGCGCAGGAAGTGTCTTGACACTGTCATTGTTTCTGGGTGACACAATGCTGTTAAAAATTACAGCTGCATTTCCCATGAGTCATCAAAGGTGTTATTCCACTCTGTATGTGTTCTGGCAGTATAGCTTTTACTTCTAACATCTGTGCTGGGTCAGGAAGGATTTTTCCCCCCTTTATTAAAGGATGCTTAACACCGCAACATTCTAAAATAACCTTCCATCCTAAAAAGGGAAGTCAGCTTCATGATGGTTTCATCGGGGGCCATTCATTCCTAACTGAATTTCCACCCTGCCAATCAAAACATGCACACTTCCATCAGGCACCCGTTTAGCAGGGCACATTTCCACCAACAGAAAAATGTAAATAACATTTGAGCCCATTCCATTAGAGTAATTTCAGCTTCCTTCCCATAGCAGTGTTTCTCAACCTTGGCAGCTTGAAGATGTGTGGACGTCAACTCCCAAAATTCCCCAGCCAGCAAGGCTGGCTGGGGAATTCTGGGAGTTGACATCCACACATCTTCAAGCTGCCAAGGTTGAGAAACACTGCCATAGTGACTGAAAAATCATGGCTAAGTCCCAATATCTGGGTTCATACACAACCCAGATAAAGTTATGGGTTAGCATGAGGTATGAACCTCGCCAGCGTCTCCAGAAATGGTTAGAACTGATAAAGCCCCAACGTTGGAATCTTACAACGAAATACGAAAGCACTGTAAGTAAACAGGCAGCTAAAGAACTTTAGAAAAGAAAGGAATGCTCCATGTTTCAACTTTATATTCACTTTCCTTCCAAAGCAGCTAGCATCTTAAAAGCCACGAATATACTCCGAATAATCCCCAGGAACCCCCAACATCGCATTCATGTAACCAGCATTTCTTCTGATCAATATTGGAACGAAAGCAAAACCAAAGCTTTGTGAAACAGCCAAGCAAATTGAAGCGAAAAATATCAAGGCCATGCGGGCCTCCTAGTCCTCCGTGGGTCACCGCTAGTGAATGCCTGATAATTTTCACCTTGGCAACAGCAATCAGGGCAATCCTTGAAATCTAAAGGACTTCCTTGATGGTCCAAGCGTTGAATCCTATTTTCCCTTCCTAATTTTATTTTAGGACCCCTAATGAGTCTTCACCCATGTTTACTGAAGACGCTTTACCACAATTTCACTGTGTGGCAAACGGAAGAAGCGTTGAAGCATAAAATATAATTTAATATGGGCTTCCCCATCCTGGACATCTTCCAGATCGGCCTACTTCAGCTCCCAGGATTCCCCAGCCAGCATGAGTGTTCTGAGAAATCTGGAACTTGAAATCCTCACACCTGGATGATGTGAAAAAATGCTACCGAGCAGCTGAATCATTAAAACATCTTATCCTTGTTAAAGCTTGCATGTTGCATATTCCCAATCAGGACAGCCTTACTGCTAGTTGGGACGAAGGCATATAATTCCAAAACCCATACTCAAGGTGGCATCTCAGAGAAAACCCCTGAGAGGGCCAAATCAGAACTCTAAAGATAAGAACTCGCCTTTGAAAGAAAGGGGTCCGCCGGTGCATCGCGTAACTGCTGTACGGTGGCGCCACCCCCTGCCCTGCTCCTGCGTTCACCCCCAGCGGCCAGCCTCCCGTCAGTCTCTCCGCAAAGTCTATTTCAAAAGAGCACAAGGCGACCGTCACCTGCCATTGCTGGGCTGCTGTGGAGAACGCCTGGAATGCTCTGAAGGCTCTGAACTCTGCTCAGGAGATCGTGAACGACTGCGGCGGGGCCTGTCATGGGATCGGTTGGAATGATCGGATGCCAGCGACTGAATTTCTGAAATGTCTGTTAAATAAAAGTTGGGTTTTTCATGAGATGACTTAGAAGTAAAAGGATGGCATGACCTCCCTAAGAATGGACACAAGCTTGGGCAGGATCGACACTGTTTGCACAACCTTGTAAGCGGGTGGACTCTTTATGCCTTTGCTTCAGCCCTTCCCCTGCGGAAGCCCCCGGCAGCCCTGTTGTTCTGCTCGGCACATCGCAACGTTTGGTCATGGGGAACGACCACGAGGCAAGAGGAAGACCACTGAGACTCACCATCTCTTTCTGAAGCATTGGCTGAGTGAATGCTATCAGAAAGATCTGGGACGTTCAACAGAGTTGCTCGCTCATCCCTTTGAACCACCATCTTCAACTTGCCCTTTGACCTTTCTATGAGGGTTTTGGCATCTGTCAATGACATATTTTCCGTCACTGTTCCATTTATCTGCAAGAGAACAAAGCAATTACTGATAGGAACCACCAATGGGAACCTTAATGGCATCTCTGAAGAATTAAAACGGTGGGGTGGAAAAGGCCACTAGCTTTGTCTAGCCAAGCTTGACCCCATCTGCAGCCCTCTAGATCTGCTGGAATGTAATTCCCACTTTCTCCAGTAAACAAGGACAGACAGATAAAAGATGGGAGAAGGCTGGTCTAACATTTCATCAAACTAGGTTAATAACATTCCAACATCTTCTGCCCTTTAAGCAGTTGAATCATTTTATTTAATACTCCCAAAATATATTTTTTTTTAAAAAAATAAACTTACTAAAGGAAAAAAAAACCTGTAATTTTCCAGAATCAATGGTTTAATCAATTAAACCAACCATGTATTTTTTGATTCCTCTTTTCCAGAGCCAACATCTAGCCCACTTCCTGGGATCCAGCTGACTTAATCTAAGAATCAGTGGATTGAAAACAAACCTGATTTTGAACACCAGATTTTTTTAAATTGCCGTATCATGGAAATCTGACACAGATTTCGACTCTTAACTAGAAACCATTCTTAAAATATAATCTAATACATGAACCAGTACCTTACCCAAAATTTGGGTTTATCTATGGATAGAATTTATATTTCAATTTTATCAGATACTTAGAATATTAAGAATAATTTCTTAGCAATATGGATTGAATTTCTTATTACGTATGGTTTTATTTGGAGATTCATACTGTACTGCAATATATAGTAGTTTGATTCCTGATACTGGTTTTTTGTTTAATAATGATTCTTAGTCCTTTAATGTGATATACTCTACACCAGTGTTTCTCAACCTTGGCAATTTGAAGATGGGTGGACTTCAACTCCCAGAATTCCCCAGCCAGCATGGCTGGCTGGGGAATTCTGGGAGTTGAAGTCCACCCATCTTCAAGTTGCCAAGGTTGAGAAACACTGCTCTACACAAAACAGATGCTCACACCCACGTATAAAAACATAGAGACAGACTGTACCTTCAGGACAACATCTCCTTCCTGAATGTTGCCATCTTTTGCTGCCAGACTGTCTTGAGAGATTTCTTTCACAAATATGTGGCTGGCCAGGCGCAACCCGTATTCTGTGCCAAACAAAACGAACCCAGAGAGGTGGTCAACTCAAAGCAAGTATAGTACGACTTCCCTAAACCTGCTTTCTCCACAAACTGCACCTTCCTTGAGTCTGCCAATTCCCACACTGCATGGCAGGGCACTTTTTGGGGGAAAGATGTCGACCTGTGTCTGATTTCTTTTTACTTCAGCAGATGTCAAAGCTACTGTCTCCTGGGGTATGATGAGAGGCTGTGCAGGAGGAGACCTTCTCAGTGATGGCCATCAGCTGGAATGTTCTGCCAGCTCTATCCAAAGCCCCCTTTATTTTCTTGGACCTCTGTTCCATCTAGCCCAGTGTTTTTCAACCTGGGCATCTTGAAGATGTGTGGACTTCAACTCCTGGAATTGGCTGCAGAATTCCAGGAGTTGAAGTCCACACACCTTCAAGTTGCCCAGGTTGCAAACACTGATCTAGCCCAACAGGGCCTACTCCAGACTGTGCCAGCCAGAGATGGGGCCGCCATTCCAATTCCTTTTTCTTCATTCCTTAAACCAGTGGTTTTCAAGTGATGTGAGGAAACGATGCCCTAAAAAGATAAAAGAACTTGTGCAACCTTCTTCCCCCGCCCATGAATAAAGCTAATGATTTCATTGGGATTAGGGTTAGACCAGAGATAAATATACCACTCCCTTGTATTAATTAAACTTTAGTTTATGCATCACAGGGGTTGTCAAAGTTGTAGCCCTGCAAGATTGTGCAGGCCTAGTGGGGAACAAAGCACATAACAAGTCTTGGCAGTCTGGCAAGACTTGATGAGGTTTTTAAAAAAAATTTTTAAATTAAAATCTTTAATTTTAATTTTGTGACCAGGTGACCAGCCTCTACATTGTTTGCAACTCCTTGGGAGGCCACGAGGTATAGTTGGAGACGTCCTGCCCGGATCTCTAACTCAAGTGGGTTGAGATTGCCCCTTTCAGCGTTGTGTTCTTGTCACACGATTCTTTCTTTCTTTCTTTCTTTCTTTCTTTCTTTCTTTCTTTCTTTCTTTCTTTCTTTCTTTCTTTCTTTCTTTCTTTCTTTCTTTCTTTCTTTCTTTCTTTCTTTCTTTCTTTCTTTCTTTCTTTCTTTCTTTCTTTCTTATTTAGATTTATATTACCGCCCATCTCCTCGAACGGAGGACTCTGGGCAGTTCACAGTAAAAACCATGATAAAACACAAGAGTAGTCAGATTCTTATGCTCTGCACACCAATCCACAGAACCATCGTACTCTGGATCTGAAAGTGGACTCACCCAACCCGACACGGCCAATCTAGAGTTGGACACAAGGTTATCCTGGCATGTGAACCACCAGGGAGAAGGTGGGGATTCCACAGGATTACTGGACAGCAAAAACACTGGATTTTAAATGGCTATGAAATCTCCCAACGGCACCATTAACTCTGTAACTTACACGCAAAATGTGGTGGTGAGACTGACTCACCGGTCATTAACACATCCTTCAGTCCTCTTATGATGGAGGAGGAACAGCTATTAAGCAAACTTGTTTTGCCAATTCGTTCTTGGAGGAACACAATCAGAAGAGCTGAACAGCAAAACAGCCAGCTCAATTAGCATCACTCTTTATTCGGGTAAGCAAAGCCCTCCCAAATTTGGGCTAAAAAGTTAGGTTGGTGAAAGGAAAAATGTAAATTGGAGGACAAAACCAATAATAATAATAATGATGATGATGATGATGATGATGATGATGATGATGATGATGTAGTAGTCACCAAGTCACCCAGCCAGCTTTCATGCCTAAGGGAGGCCTCGAACTCACCATCTATGAAATCAAGCTAGGTAAAGGTAAAGGTTCCCCCCGCACATTTGTGCAGTCGTGTCCGACTCTAGGGGCCAGTGCTCATCTCCGTTTGTTAGCCGAAGAGCCAGCATTGTCCGAAGACGCTTCCGCAGTCATGTGGCCGGCATGACGGATGCGGAATGCTGTCACCTACCCACCGAAGTGGTACCTATTCATCTACTTGCATTTGCATGCTTTCGAATTGCTGGGTTGGCAAGAGCTGGGGCGAGTGCGGGAGCTCACTCCGTCACGCGGGGCTAGGGATCCGAACCTCCGAACTTGCGATCTTCCGATCGACAAGCCTGGTGTCTTACCTGCTGAGCCACCACGCCCCTTGCGTGAAATCAAGCTAATTTTACTCTAATCGAGATCAAGCCAAATTAAAGTAGTGGGGAGTCCTTGGTGCTCTCTGAGCCTTGTTGTTTTCTTGCAGACGTTTCATTGCCAGGCTAGGCAACATCTTCAGTGCGAAAAGGGAGTGGGACTTGCTCTCTGTTTATATACCATGGCTTGTCCTGCCTGTGTTGGTGGGGGTCTTGTACTCTCCTTGGTAGTTCCTTGATTGGGCTGTTGTTTGCTACTTGGTTGATTGACTGAGTTAATAGTTCCTTGATTAAGGTCTAAATTAAAGTAGGCTACACAGTGCTGCTCCAGCTCAAGAAAAGATCATTTCCCCAACGTGTCTGATATCCACATTTCAGATACTCACACACAGGAGGCTAATCAAAGAAAATCAAAAGGGAGTTTCTCATGTGGGATGAAAGGACCAGGACACACCCAATCCAGACTCTCATAATTGGTTGAAAATTTTTATCCATGTGCCCAACTGATGCGCAGTTTCCCATTTTTAGGCAGCTCCCTGGAGTTGGCAACTACACATCACAGCAGTGTTAAACAACTGCTTGGGAATCTAAAATCCATTTTGGGGAACACATCCTACTCTTAAAAGGGGGGGGGGGGGGGGTTGGTAAGGTGCAGTTAAGTTTTCATCCACAAGGTGGATGACACTCACTGAGATTTAATTCCCCATGGATTCCCAATTCCTTACAGGTAGTCCTCGCTTAACAACCATTTGTTTACTGACGGTTCGGACTTACGACAGTGCTGGAAAAAACCCGACTTACAACCAGTCCTCACTCTTACAACCGTCGCAGCATCCCCATGGTCACATGATCACAATTCCGGTGCTTGGCAACCAGTTCACATTTATGACCATTGCATTGTCCCGTGGTCATGTGATCGTCATTTTCAACCTTCCTGGCCAGCTTCTGGCAAGCAAAATCAATGGGGAACTGCATGATTCACTTAACGACCACCGCAAAAAAAGGTGTAAAATCGGGTCAGATCCACTTAATGACCGCTTTGCTTAGCAACTGAAATTCCTGTCCCAATTGTGGTCATTAAGCGAGGACTACCTGTATATCCTTGAAGCATTTTCAAATAATTAAGTTAGAACATAAAGGGAACTAGCTGTCAAGATCCCTCCATTTACCTCCATCACCGGTTTGATTAAAATGGCAACGTGGAGTCAAGAGCGAGGGGGGTAATTCTTTCACGAAGTCCACCCACTCAACCAAGGTTTGTAAGAAGGCAACGAACCTTCATTCTTCCTTGATTTCACCAACGTGACCTTAGTAGGTTTTGCGGGTTGACTGGAAGCCACCGATCTCCGATCTGACCTCGGCGACATGCTCCGTTCTCTACTTGCGCTCCGGTCCCTTGTCCAACTCCTCTCGTGCCTTCTGCTTGTAGCACCGTGGGAACCTCTGGGGTCATGCAGTTCCTCTTCGTAGCTGTCCTCGTCATTCTCAGAGACTGGGTCAGGATCCGTTCGAGTGACTGGGATCTGAACTTTCTTCATTCTTCGGATGGTCTGGAATACATCATAGGCATCACTCGTTTCTGGTAGAGATGTCAAGCTATCCACACGCCCAACTTAGAATGCATAACATTCTGGACAGAGTGATGGATTTCAAACATAAACTTATAGTTACGTTTAGGTTAGCAGCTACTATCTAGTATACCTGTTAGTGTAATACCCAGGAGGAAAAGGATCAGTTCAATTATTCCATCGCTTTGCTCCAAGATGGATTTAGAAAGCATTAAAAATGTAACGGCAAATTAAAAACCAACAGCGAAAGTATGCAGAGAAAAACTGCTACGATAAGCATTATTGGAAAAGAACCCAGTGCCCTGTTACAAAAAGTTGCTGGGGAAAAGGTATACTTGCGTCAAGGTTAATAAAGGCTGTTTTATCCACAGCATGCAAAAGAATATAATTACTGAGAGCGCAATTGTGTTCTAAGTCAGGCTTCCCCAAAGTGGTCCATATCGACCCCCAAGGGTCAATGGGACTATCCATTGTTGTTGTTGTTATTACTATTCATAGTACTATTAGTTAAAGTAGCATTTATTAAATTATTTTCATATAATAAATGCTTGGGGGTTGATGAACAGTCTGAAACTTCATGAAGGGGTCGATGAGCTGAAGAGTTTGGGGAGCCCTATTCTAAGTAATGCATCTGTTCACCCATCCAGAAATGTTTCAGGAGGGTGATTCTCTACTCTACTCTACTCTACTCTACTCTACTCTAAACTCTACTCTACTCTACTCTACTCTACTCGCAACTCAACTCAACTCAACTCAACTCAACGGCAAAGACCCGCACTAACCCCCAAATGATTCCTTGAAAAAGAAAAGCTTACACTTCTACAATCCCTTCCAAACACATTGGGAAAAAACGGACAACTTACATTTTTCTCCCCACCTATATGCCAAATGGAAAAAATAGATAAACTCATATGGGGCCCACCTGCATTTATACATACAGAAGTGATGAAATTGCCATCAACTTCCACGGAAGTAGAATAATTAAATGAAGCTGGAGCCATTGACAAGTTAGATCTGTTCATTCTATTCAATCCAGTTTTGTGAAGGTTATTTTTAAAAACAATAGGTATGCGTTTCAAAACTGTCGATTATGGCAAAAGACCGACAAAAGGGATAAATAAAAATAAGAGAGCTCCCTTAGACAAGGGTTGAAATGCTGGGCAAGGTATAAATTATGGTAAGTCAAAGTATACTCCCACAAATCTAAGCAAGGATTAGAGATAGCCATGATTCCCCATGTGAACTCTATTTTAAAACAGATTGAGCGCCATGAAAAAGAGAAATAGTAGTCCACCTGGCCAAAAGCACATCAAACAGCTTGGAAATCTTTTCCCCTTCATGCCAAAACAATCATCAAAGTTTAAACAATGCTCATTTGAACTTTAACATCCACAGAGCCTCCTCCCTTCTTTCCCCAATGTGGTCGTTTCCAAATGCGTTGGGTTTTCAACCACCATCATGGACTTGCTGGTTGGGGATGACAGGAACGGACAGCTGAGGCATCTGGAGAACATCAATGTAGGGAGATCAAGTGTAATGTTAACCTAGATAGTTGTGTGTTGACAGCAGGGAAAATCTCTCTTCAAGTGGGCCAAACGAGCCCAGCTGCTTGGCCGAGGGCCACTTCTTTATGTCTTGGGGGGGAAGATCACCCCTTCCTTGCCTGGCCTTTAGGGGCTGGGGGACATAAAACCTGCTTTCTCCCACTTGTACAAGGGACTCCATGCCAAGAAACAGGATCAAATTCCAGCAGAGACTTTTAAAGAAGGGAAACTGTTAAATGGAACAACGTGTGAGCAAGTTCATCTTTTCCTGCATGCAACGCGGGATTGCTTTGGTTTAAGGCGCCTGCTCTTGATCACTGGTGGTGCTGATTTAAGAAAAAGGTTAAAGGTGTAACTGCAGAGTGTGATGGCAAATGGCAGAAGCTGAGTATGAAGGAAAAACCTGCTTCTTTAGGTTGGAGGGAAAGGAAGGCTGTTTAAGGCAAAAGGTGCTTGAAGCTGTTAGGAAAGGAGAAGTGAATACAGGTAGTCCTTGACCTACGACTGTTCGTTTAACGGCGGTCCAAAGTTACGACGGCCTCGGAATAGGTGCTTTACGGCCTGTAAAGCACTTCTGAGCGTCAGAAAACGTTGCACCACCCCTTCACGGTCACATGATTGCACTTCGGGCGCTTGGCAACCGGCTCGCATTTAGAACCGGTTGCAGTGTCCCGCGGTCACGTGATCGTACTTTGCGACTTTTTTGCAGTTTTCCGGCAAAAAAAATGCCCATTGGGGAAGCTGGATTCGCTTAACGACTGCTGTAGAAATGGTCGTAAAATCGGGTCTGGTCACATGGTGTCTCGACTTACGATGGAAATTCCAGTCCCAATTGTGTTCATAAGTCGAGGACTACCTGGATTAGCAGCCCGAGACTCTAGACCAGGAGGGAGGTGTGACAAAGGCTTGCCAGGATTTTGTCACCTGCACAGAAAAGTGGAATTCAAGACAGATTGTTTCATAATTTGGAGAAAATCTGGCTAAGTACAATTTAGGAAATGTGCTGAAATAGGTAGGAACCAAAGTGTTTGGGGACTGTCACCAAGATGTATAGCCCAAGTACTCACTTAAACCTTCAGTTGACCACTGTAATTCTAATTCTAAAAAGAGGTCTCCTCCTCCTTGCTAAAACCAGGCTGGGTTCAGAAATCCTAACCTGTCTGAGAAATCTGCAAATGTAGACCCAGAACATCTGGAGAAGAGAAAGCTGGGGAAGACTATTCAAAGGTACAGAGAGAAATGTTAGGTCCACTGTTTTGCAAACCAAACAAGTTCGAGCCCTGATACTTCCAGGAATGGTTGGGGAAGATTCCCACTTGAAATCTTGCAGACAGCCTGCTGTGGTGGAGAACGCTACGTTAGATGGGCTGATGAACTGACTCAACGTGGGGCAAATCCATAATCCTTCTCCAAAGTCCTATTTCACAAAGTCAGGGAAAGCCAGAGAGACAAAGCAAGACTTTGAGAGCACCCTATTACAAAGGAAGTCCCGCCACCCTCTTCATCCAGTTTTCTCGGGCTGCGACATGCTGCTCCACAGACGAGGAAGCTGTGGAATTCCCAGACCCCACCCCACCAGATTCCTGCCTTGTTTACAGGGCAAACACGGTGCTGACAGCAGAGTATCCAGGGCACCACCCAAGGCTTCAATATTTCTGTACAGTGGCAACCCCCTACCAATAATCCCAAAGAGGGTCTTGTGTGTGCGCATTTGAGACCAGGCTGGCTTCGGGCCTCCCACTTCTGCAAAACATTCCTTTCTTGTCTGCAACTCCCCCCCTTAATGTTCAACACATCAGCCGCCTGCTCTGGCTTTGCGCCTACAAGGGTTGATAAGCAGATTAAATACACACACCTGCCAAGCCCAGAGATGCTCCTTTGCACCAGCAACCATTTTGTGCCAAGGTCCTTTACAAAAGAGCCCTTTTCCGCTGAAGAGAGCAGTAGCCAATACTCTACCGTTCAGGAGTTCAAGGGAACTCCTAAACTGTCCATGAGCAAAGCTGTTTTAAGTCCTGGCTAGGATAGGTTTTCCACCATCGCATTTCCATTCTAGGTCAAGCCATCAACTCCATGGTCTCACCACTGATGCACAGCTGGAAAGAGGAAGAGTCCCCATCTCTCTCTCTCTCTCTCTCTCTCTCTCTCTCTCTCTCTCTCTCTCTCACACACACACACACACACACACACACACACACACACACGGTTGCCAGATTCAAGAGAGGACCATTCTCCATACACTTGGCTGTGTTCTCCATTTCCCCCCATCCATCCGTCCGTCCGTTCCAATCTTCAGCCTTTCATAAAGCACCCATTCTGAGGCCGTCGTAACTTCGGACCGTCATTAAATGGATGGTCGTAAGTCGAGGACTACCTGTATAGCCACCCACTCCTCCGCAGGGTCTAGGTCCCAATAAATGCAGAAGAATATTCTACAACTTCCACCCCCAAATTATATTCGGTGCAGGAAAACAGACAAGTCAGAGCATTGTTCAGCCAAGGTTACGGTTGACAGATTATGGCCTTCAGTGTCTTCTGTAGCTGCTGTTCACAGCTGGGGGAAAACTACTGAGTCCTGGACGAAAAGAAGAGCTGTGGTCAGAAGGACACCATTCAGCAGCCCACGGAAAGATCCTTCCCAGCCACACCAGCCAAGGACTCAGCCCCGACTTCCAAATTTGGCTGTCTTCTCCAAACATCTCAGAGGGTTCCAGCACTCAGAACGATCAACTTTTAGCAGAAGAATATGCAAAGGGATTGAACCAGCCTATGACAGATACATCCTGCCAAGTCAAGCCCTGAAGCTTCTTATTCATTTGTCCGAACAAACCCAGCGTGGCAACGCTTTCCTGGAAGACAGCCATCCCTGGCACGCCATTTCAGGGGTGGGGGCAAAAGGCTCCACTTACAATTTTGGCGTTTTTCCCACTTTTTCTCAGCTGCTGGACGGCAAAGGCGTGTTCCACGTTATCCATTGAAACGCCGTTAACCATCGCGACCCGGTCATTCTCCCTGAAAAGGTCGGTTGGGGAAAAAAGGAAGTAAAGAGGATAGCAGGTAAATAAGACACCTCCCTCTGTTCATAAAGGCAGGGGAAGAGTTTGGTCAAATCCGTAGTAAAACTGAGGGCAGATCTTCTGCTTAGCGCAAGTTCTTCAGGCCACTTTGATATTTGCGCCATTCCTTATTTTTTAACGGGCAGGTTCTCCCAGGCGCAAGGTGAAGAGCTGGTGAAGCCTTTGTTTCCCCTTCCCACAATCACTGTTAAAAGCCCAAAGGGCTGCATTTGTGTCCTTCCTTATTAATCCTATCGTCCATCTGGATTTATAATTATTTATTATTTTTATATATATTGTGTAATTGATGTTTTATATTTTATATTCTATTTTAACTATTTTATTGTAAACCACCCAGAGTTCCCCGTTGGGCGGTTATTTATTTATTTATTTATTTATTTATTCCAATTTATTCCCCGCCCAACTCCCATGCAAGGTTATATAAATTAATTAAATAAGTAAATAAATAAATAAGTAAATAAGTAAATAAATAAATAATAATTTCCGTGAACTCAACCTCTGCTTTTGCTGTTACGCAGGTTGTGGGAACCAGGCTCTCTTTCAAACCCAGATTTGAAATAGGTTTTCAAAACCCAGCCTGGGAGTTAAGTGTAGTTAACATTCACAGTATTCTAGCACCAAAACTTCCTGGTTAAGGAAACTCAGGAGGGCCCACGGAAGTGTTTATACTAGGGCAGTGGGAATAGGGGAAGAACGTACAGGTGGTCCTCACTTAACGACCACAACTGGGACCGGAATTTTGGTTGCTAAATGAAGCGGTCATTAGGTGAATCCGACCCAATTTTAGGACTTTTGTGGCGGTCGTTAAGCGAATCACCGTGGCCGTTAAGCGAGCCACGTGGTCGTTAAGCAAATCACACGGTTCCCCATTGATTTTGCTTGCCAGAAGCTGGCTGAGAAGGTCGAAAATGGTGATCACGTGACCACGGGACGCTGTGACTGTCATAAATGTGAACTGGTTGCCAAGTGCCCAAATTGTGATCACACGGACGCTGCAACGGTTGTAAGTGTGAGGACCGGTTGCAAGCTGGTTTTTCAGCACCGTTGTAAGTCCGAACCTTCACTAAACGAATGGTTGTTAAGCGAGGACTACCTGTATGATCCTGCAGTCCCATTATTCCAACGGTGGTTAAGAAAGAATGAATGTGATCCTTGTAACAGCTTCATGGAAATAATTGGGTTAGAAACAAAACAAGAGGAATGAGTAGAGCTCTCACTGTTATAGAGTCCCAACATCCACTCCCTAAATCCAAGGTTAAGACAACACTTACTGTAACAGCCCTTCGGCTGGGCCTCCTTTGAGCACATCTGATATAACGATCGATGTTTCACCACTCTGGAAGTGGGGATTATCTCTTCCACCCGAAATTGCGATCCCAAAGCCAAAACCAGGCGCCTGAGGAGATCAGAAAGAAGGTTGGCTTCCAAGTTGCAAGAAATTCAAGGAACAGGTAACGTTGGTGCCGCCTTAAGCCATACCCTTTATCATGTCATCCTTTTGAGCAAGGCGGCAGCTTTCTATTGAACCACAATCTCAGATGTTCTCCAACATCTCCTCTCCAGGAGACCCCAACCCATCTTAGATCACACGGAAATCGTGCAGCGATTTCCATGATGAGACAACATGTTACAAGAACTCTGAATTAAAGTGGTATTAGTGGTGTGCAAAATGTTTCAGGGCCATTCCAGCCCACAAGCATCGCATTCTGAAGTCCAGAGCGTGTCTCAGCCTTATGCTGTTCCAACCCGGATCTCTCTCCTACAGTTGGGATGCTTCAGCTCCACACTCTGTAGCTTGAATCATGTCTTCTTCAGTCTGAGCAAAGTTAGTAAGGGAATCCTTAAATATGTTTCTAGGGTGGCTGTGTGACCTTGCACCTGGGGCTGGAAGGTCACACAGCCACCCTAGAAACATATTTAAGGATTCCCTTACTAACTTTGCTCAGACTGAAGAAGCTTCTTGGATAAGGAGCGAAACGTTTCCACTGAGAAAATAGAAATCCAGTTGACATGATTCAAGCTACAGACAATTCCACCTGGATGACTGAGAACCTTCATCGACATTCAGCTCCACACGTTTCGCACGCCTGTAACACGTACTTGTATTTTGAACTAGAGTGGTAATTATTTTGATCTGAACCACCATTATTTAGCCATCTGGCACTACATTGGAAAAGGTGGTGTGAAGCCTTGTGTAACCGTTCTGAACAAGTTGGAAATATTCATAGCTGCTATTATACAGGAAGAAGCCTAATACAGGCACACGTGACTATTTTAATCCTCAGCTCCTATGTTCAATGCTGCTAATGCCAAGTTCCAAAGCAATGAAATGCAAATTGTTGGAGGGACGCACAGAAGGTTGTCTCACACAACTTCACTAAAGCACACAATGGTGAGAAAATAAACTTCAGCTGAACTTAAGAGGGTTAACAGAAAGGCAGGAAAGTTGCTTCTCGTAGAGGGCCAGGCTGAGGGGGTTGGGGAATCCCTTAATTTTTGCCTTGCAGAAACCGGAATTTAAGTCAACTCCATCCTCCTGAATAAGAAGAACATGCACGTTTGGTACGTTCTGCCATCAGCTGGGCTTAATCTGATGACTGGCAAGCAACCCAACCCAATCCAAACACAAAAACACAACGTCAACCAAGTCAAAAGATACTGTGTTAGTGATAGCACCATGCAAAGCTTTCGGGCTCCAAACAAATTCTTCTAGGGCAGAACCCTAACCCTAACCCTAACCCTAACCCTTGGTGTGTTTTTTCTCATTTTGCACCCAGATGCATCTTGCAGACCATCACCGACCTGTCTGTGTCCTTCCTTCCTAAATTCCTTATGCACTTGCTTCCCTATTTGCCTGCAACCAAGACTGCAATCTCCCCCGTTGGGGGAGTTGGGCGGTCATATAAATTTAATTAATAAATAAAATAAATAAATCTAGAGGGCTGCAGTATTTGGATCTGAAATAGGAAAGGGGGGTTGGATCCAGTGCAAACTTGCTCACTATATAACAGGTAGTCCTCAACTTACGACCATTCGTTTAGTGACCGTTCAAAGTTACGACGATGCTGAAAAAGTGACTTATGACCGGTCCTCGCACTTATGACTGTTGCAGTGTCCCTGCAGTCATGTGATCAAAATTCAGGCGCTTAGCAACCGGCATGTATTTATGACGGTTGCAGCATCCCGGGGTCACATGATCGCCATGTGCGACCTTCCCAGCTGGCTTCCAACAAGCAAAGTCAATGGGGGAAGCTGGATTCGTTTAACAATCACGTGATTCGCTTTAACGACCGCAGCAAGAAAGGTCGTAAAATTGGGCGCGACTCACTTAGCGACAGACTTCCTGTCCCAATTGTGGTCGTAAGTCGAGGACCACCTGTATCGACAGAGACAGTGAGAGCACCACCATCAGTTCTTAAGACCCCTTCCTGCTTTGGATATGAGCACCACGTACCTCTAGTGCAATCCATTTCCATCAGGATCTGCATTTCACTTCCTCACAAAATTGTACACTATCTCACAAACGAGTTAAGGCCTGCTCTAAAACGGTTTCCCATCATCTCCAACTGGTTAACTCTGGAGACAGAGTATTCGCTTGGTGCAATGCAAATACACTTGTTTTTCACGTGTCCTAAAAAACGGAGTGTAAAAGATTCCAAAAATCAGCAAGGCAATGCAGCAGCATCCCTTTTGATAATTCTTCTTCCTGCTGGCTAAAGGAAGCATATTCCTCTGTCCCTTTTGTTTTCTGTTTAAAAATTGCCGGCCAGAAACCAAAACTATCCTATTCCAGTTTGAGCATTAAGCCAGTGAATTCCTCAATAAATTGCCAACAGGAGGGAAAGGGATAAGAAGTGGTGAGAACAATAAACATTTCGGTTACCGTTACACAGGCTGTACCCAAACGTTTCACCCGAAACACTGGCATCTGACCTTAAGCCAGCCAAGCAGCAACTGTGGAAATTACATCAATAAATATAGATATAACCAAGGGTTTCTAAAATTTAGGTTCTTAAAATGTAATCAACAGAGCAGCGAGAAGCAAAAACGAACACGTAAAACCAACCCTATCAAGGCTGATGCAATTACTGCAGAGTCCCACTAGCCTTGCTCAAAATGTGATGTGAGAATTGGAGGGCACCCACAAGTCCACAGCCAACCCATCAGCAGGCACCAGGCTGGCAAAGGTAAGAGCAAATCAAATAACAGAGGAATAAAAATAAGAAGCGCCTCCCAATTTGGACGGAGGAGAATTGTTGGCTGCGGTTGGGTTAGCGCCTGGGGAGACGTAAGATGAAAACCACACAGATGCTCTTTCTTCCTCAATGGGATTCTATTCACTATGTGCAGAAAACATCACAATGGGGACAATGCTTCCAAGATATTTCTCTCACTGCTGGGACGAAATTCTATTTTCTTATAATGAAAAGCAAGAATTGCCAGAAGCCACCCCAAGCTGCAATTCTACTATGGAAAAAGAAGAAGGCAAGTCCCATCACACTTCCTTCTCTTCCCTTGCCTGCATGACAACCATTTCTGGAATGAGTTGCAAGGACCAATTCTGCAGGGCCAGCTCTTCTGGCGCAAGTACTAAAGCTGATCTAATCCAAGGTGACTTTGCCCCAAAGTGAAGGATGCTTTTGGCTGGGGAAACAGGTAAGTATATTCTCCATGCAAGGTGGGTGGACTCAGTTATGGTGGCGATGAGGGCACCTGAAGGACCAGCTTGGGGATAGATCATCCTGGAGAAAATCTATGTGGTCGCTAGAGTTGAAAACAACTTGTTGGCACATAATCAAATCAATCATCATTCTCCATGCATAACCTAAAAATAAAGGAAATAGGCATCTGGCTTCAAAACTGTGGTATTTTTATGCAAACGCACCTGATGGTTCTCATGAAGTGTGTGGTGGCCCTCAGAAAACCAGATGGTCTGCTCTTAAGTTTTCACACGGTACGCAAATATTATGGTGTGTGTTTTTAGCCCCCACATGGCTACGCTGAAAGAACAGTAGCTTCCTCAGGGTTGGGGAGACTGCCAGAAGAAGTTCCCTTCCCTCAGAGACCCTCTGCTGAGACCCTTTTGGAGGTCAAGTGCTGTGTGTTTTATTCTGCTGTAATTCAGAATGAATTCAGAAGACCCTAAAGATGTAAGCGTTCCTCCTTGTATGAATGCTTCTCTATAGGGTTGATGTCTCACAACTGCATGTTGCGCTAAGAAAACAACCTCAACAAAAAGAATCTCTGCTGCAAGGGTTTTAGATTCCTAACTAGGAAGAATGGTTGCAAGTTGTGGGAGTAGGCTTCCATGTCCAGATTAACTCTGGATGTAAAAACTAAAGCTGATAGAGATCAGATCAGATCAACAAACTGGAGAGGTCATCTTGCTTTGACTAAATCCAAGTTTTAATCAAGAATTAGAGGAAGTGGAAATCTTCTTCAGGACTTTTTTCCGCTGAGGAAAACAAGTCTGGTTTCAAAGCCTCAGAAAGCTCTTCTTCCAAGCAGGAATTAAGAGCATATGGTGCAATTTTATCTTCTGCACAACTCTGAAGCCCTCCCATTCAGACCTGCTCTCCAGGCTGCAATCAGAGCATTGCAGCAACCAACCTACCACTCTTCACATAACAGTAGGCTGACCATATTTCCTTGAGACGAAAACGGGACATTGGGATGGCAAAACGGGAGGGGGTCTTATGTAATATTCCGTATTCATGAAAAAGACAGGGGTCCCCCACCCCCCGGTCCATGCAATTGGCTCCTGCCTACAAACCCCGCCCCCTGGCCCGTGCGATTGGCTCCCGCCTGCAAACCCCGCCCCTGGCCCGCGCAATTGGCTCCCGCCTGCAAACCCCGCCCCTGGCCCGCGCAATTGGCTCCCGCCTGCAAACCCCGCCCTCCCTTGCCGCGCGCTGATAGGCGGGAGGGCTTCCTCTTCCGAGCTGCCTCCAATCGACAGCTCCAGCTTGGCTTCTCCTTCAGCGCCATTCCCGCCGGGTTTAAAAAACGGGACAAAACTGAGATTTTTATCAAAACGACGGGATGGTTGGAAAATGCTAAAAAAACGGGACTGTCCCGTTCAAAACAGGACGTATGGTCAGCCTACATAACAGCAACCGATTAAAGAAAGTAGACTATTCCTTCCACCTCCGTTCGGTATCTGAATGTTAGGATTTACAGAATTATTTTATTCCATCCTTTTATCTTTCCACTCTTTGCAGAAAGAAGCCGATCTTCATCAAGAAACTTTTTTAAAAAAAGAGGGGAGTGGAAGCATGAGAAAGGGAGGTGCCCAAGATAAATTGAGCATTTAATCTTTAGCTGCAGAGAAATATAAGGAGCTGAAAGGACTCAGCTATCGTGGAATGGTATCACCAAAGTCTACAATCTAGGTTTCTAATGTTACAACAGTATTATAGAGTAGCTCACAACAAAGAAATCCAACTAGACTGGTGCTTAACCACACTTAAGTACATGTTGCATACACCTCGCTGGAGAACGTCCAGTCATGTACAAACTGGTTCAGCTGCTGTTTAATTCTTGAGCAACTCAATTTCTCGGCTAGCTGGCTAGTTTGTCCTTTCGAATGTTCATTTTTGTTGAAATTCTCTTTTGTTTTATTGGATCTTATTATATGACCATTTGGGGATTTCTTCTGGGGCACCACACGACGTCTTTTGAAGAAGGGCGAACGCAAAATCAAAATAAAAATGTACGGGCAACATTCCATGGCAGATGAGGCCTACAATGATGTTTTTCATAAAACCATTATCCTGCATTGTGCTGTACAATAAAGTCCCCTTTATTGTATAACACAATGCATGATGATGATTTTATGAACACCCCCCCAGGGGGGGATCCCACCTATTTCCATGTGGTTAAAAGAAATTTCGCTTATTTAAAAGGACAAACTAGTAACCATCAGCCCTGGGTACCTCTATGCATAGATCAGAGCTTTCCAAACTTTTCATGTTGGTGACACACTTTTTAGACATGCATCATTTCGCGAAACACTCTTACAGCAGGGCATAAAGCAGGCACTAGGACCTGCGCGGAATCACAGCAGGTTTGGAGGCAGCCAGCCACAAGGCAGGCACTGGGACCTGCGCAAAATCCTGGCAGGGCAGGTTTGGAGGCAGCGAGGCACAAGGCAGGCACTAGGACCTGCGCAGAATCCTGGCAGGGCAGGTTTGGAGG
The DNA here is from genome assembly GCA_023362775.1 of Charina bottae. Taxonomy (NCBI): domain Eukaryota; kingdom Metazoa; phylum Chordata; class Lepidosauria; order Squamata; family Charinaidae; genus Charina; species Charina bottae. Next base: position 22,079,585 of record JALMGJ010000010.1, on the reverse strand, counting down.
CAGCCAGGCACAAGGCAGGCACTAGGACCTGCGCAGAATCCTGGCAGGGCAGGTTTGGAGGCAGCCAGGCACAAGGCAGGCACTAGGACCTGTGCGGAATCCTGGCAGGGCAGGTTTGGAGGCAGCCAGGCACAAGGCAGGCACTAGGACCTGCGCAGAATCCTGGCAGGGCTGGTTTGGAGGCAGCGAGGCACAAGGCAGGCACTAGGACCTGCGCAGAATCCTGGCAGGGCTCGGAGGCGGCAGCAGCCGCAACACACCCAGACACTGCAGCCAACACACTAATGTGTCCCAACACACAGTTTGGAAAGCTCTGGCATAGATGTTAAAAAGGTATAATAAATTATAAGCTGCTCACGATGCTGCTGCTTTCAAACAAAGGAACAAGGAACTGTCACCTTTCATTTTATCTTCTGGACGTCCATATTTTTTCTTGCTAGTTTCAAGTGTACCCTGAGTTATTGTCACAGAACTCTCATTGCAGAAACTTACTCTGTGAAGCGTCACTGTGTGTTGTTCCCATATGGCAGTTTCTTCCATTGTTGTGCTCTGATTAAAGAAGGGAAAAAATCAGAATTAATTTCACTAATTAACTTCCATAAAACTGTAATCCGAAGCATACAGCCACTTTCAAAATGACTTTCGTCACTGCTTACCGTGGATGCAGCCAAGTCAAACCAACCGTGCATTTTGTGGCTTTTAAATTATGGTCCTATCATTATTCAGTCCATTCTTTTTCAGCTTAAAAAGACTATTATGAGCATTTATGGAACGTATGATAGTTTTTCGTTTTCGTAATACAAAAAATTATAGCGAACAAACACAGCGAACTCATGTATTAAATGCTTTTAAAAGGCACGCAACTCAAAAGGCTAATAAAACATACCCAGAAATCAGAAATCTCTTCCCATTTAAAAAAAAAAGTAATACTTTGTGTGTACAAAATTACTGTACGCCCAAAGATGGAAGAATAATGAAATACCCACAGTAGAAGATTAGATGATAAAATTGACGGAGCTTGCAGAAATGGCGAAGCTGACCAGTTTGGTCAGGAAAGAAACGATAAAGACTTTTTTGAAAGACTGGAAACCTTATATGGACTTTTTGTTGAAAGAAGAAAAGACTGAATTAATGATTTATGGATCTGGGGATTAAAAAGGGTTGAAGAGGGAGGGGAAAGAATAAGATGTCAATCACTCGGTAGAAAGAAGGGCGGAAGTCCTAATTCTATGTTTTCTTTCTTTTTTCACTTCTTTTTTCTTTTCTAAATTATTCTTTTAATTTTTTATACCTTCATTGTATTGAAAAATTCTTCTACACACACACACACACACGTATATATGTGTGTTTATATGTATATGTATGTATGTGTGTGTGTATGTGTGTATGTATATGTATATGTATATGTATATGTATATGTATATGTATATGTATGTGTGTGTGTATGTATATGTATATGTATATGTATATGTATATGTGTGTGTGTGTGTATGTGTGTGTATGTATGTATGTGTGTGTGTGTGTGTGTGTGTGTGTGTGTATATCTGTCTGTCTGTTCAACTTTTCTCATATTCCTTACTTAAGAATATACTACAGATGGGGATAAGCTCCATATCCAAAGCTGGAAAAGGGGTTTTGAAGCAGGTACAGGAACACTCATCTGTTTGGAAACACCTTTTCCACACTGGATGTAAAAAATAGCAAATCCCTAATTATGGGAAACATCTGTGGATTATCAGCCCCGTTGACACCATAATAACTATCTCAAGAGTCACTTCCAGAATGTTATCTGGAGGATACCGGATGCCATGCCATGGTCCAGGACAAATGGAAAATAGGTCAAGGCAAGGTTTTCTGACGAGCAACCATTGCAAGAAGCAGTCCGCAATTTCTCCCCCTCCTGCATCACGCCAGGAAGAATTTCAATGCCAATAACGAGAAAGCCTTTTCAGCGTTTCCCACCCACCTCCGCTAAATTATTTGCTCGCAAGCTGGGCTCCCTGCCTCCGGTCCTAAAAATCTGCGAAAAGTGAAACGCTTCTGAGGTCGAGGACCCTGAAGCAAGCAGCCAAATGCACAAATCTTCTAAACATCACAAAAATACAATACGCTCATCATCGCAGAGTGACTCGCGTCATCTGAGCAGATCCAGTTACTGTAAATTACAACGTCTGGGGGTTTGGCTGCTATGTGCTTTTCCACGCACTCTTTTAGAAAAAGGCCCACCCCTGGGTGCTTTGAAGGAGGGGAGTGACCTGGCACACATTTTACTCCAGCTACGGATTAGGGCTGCGCAGTACAGGCAAGTCACGTTTAACTGACGCTGCAGCTGCATGGACACTAATCTGCTCTCCGGTGAACGCCTGATCTGCCGACCCCAACAGGCTTCTCCGTCAGGCCAACAGAAAAAAAAAAAAAAATGCTCCCGTCTAGTTTTAATTTTTTTTTTAAGTGAGATGGCAGCTGGGTAAGTCGAACCCTTGTAATGTAGGCCTGCTTAAGTGGCATTGCTTTCAGAAGGCATAAAACGGAGGACAAGAATGGACACTGAATGGGTAAAATAGGGAGTGCGCGCCATGGGGAAGTTGTAACCTCCAAATCTTCCATTCCTGAGAAGCGCCCCTGTCTTTAAGCCTGGCATTCTTAAGAGGGGACCTTGCCAATGCGATTTTGTGAGGAGGAGCAAAGAGAAATAGATTAAAAGGGATATCCCGGAAGCCTTAAGACAGGGAAAAGAACAATTACTGAACTGTTAAAACTGCGGGGTAGAATAGTTTCGTAATACCGATTTTTACACTTTTGTTCCATTCTCTTGCCAACCAGATGTGTACCAGCGTTAGGATTCACAAAAAAAACCCACATTTCTGCATAATGGGGTTTCTTTCTTCAGCCTGGCTCGCCCGCTGACCTAAAACGCCACATTTATCATTCATCCCGTGTTTTGTGGGAACTCAGGTTAGGGTTGTGTGACTTTCAGACTTCGCTTGATGGGTCAACAATCAAATGTGACTTTAAAAAAGAGATCAGAGGGAAATCTTTCTCGAAAATTGGGTGATGGGACAGTGGCTCTCCTGCTCAGCCAAAGGGCATTTTCAATGCATCCATTGAATTTTGCTTTGTCTGTGCTGGTATCTATTTAGACCAGGGGTGGGCAACGTCAGGCCCGCGGGCCATCCGCCTAAGGCCCGCGGGGCTCCCGCCCGCAAACCCCGCCCCTTCCATGCAATTGGCTCCCGCCCGCAAACCCCGCCCCCCAGTGCTTGTGATTGGCTCCCACCCGCAAATTCCGGCCCCCGGTCCGCGGAAATCCCAGAAACCCCGCCCCCTGGACCCCGGTTATAAATATCCAAATGGCCCTTGGCAGAAAACAGGTTCCCCACCCCTGATTTAGACAGGTAAAAAAATTAAAATGTCTCTTCTAAAAATTAAGTACTTTGTCATTAGATTTCTCCGAAGAAAGTACTTTCCATTCCCTTAGACCAGAGCTTTCCAAACTGTGTGGCGACACAAAAGTGTGTCGCCACACACAGTCTGGTGTGTCGCCACACAACTCAGAAGCGCTGATCATCATCAGCGCTTCCGGGTTTTCCCGTGGCGACACACCAACTGCAGCGCGCAAAACCCGAAAGCAGCAGCAGCGCTTCCGGGTTTTTGCGCGCTGCCGCACTTCTGGGTTTTCCCGCGGCGACACACCAACGCCGGTTGGTGTGTCGCCACGGGAAAAACTTTGGAAAGCCCTGCCTTGGACTATTTCCAATATGGCAAGTACCAGTTAGCATTCAATCCAAGGTGTGTGTGACATCCCTATAATGAAAGCCCTTTAATCAGAAAAAAAAATCGATGGGTTTCTGGACTTTCCTCTAAGACAACTATTCTACTGCCATGCGGGGTGCCCCCATTCTGCCAGTTTAAAAATGCAAGCCTTGGCACAAGGCAGGCACCACTTAAATACTAATTCACTGCAGCATCTGCAAAAAACACCCAATAATTTATCCCAGTTCTGTCAGGACACTGCAGAAATTTCTCTTAGGTTCCAAAAAAACCTTGTATTTCTGCTTTGTTCGAACGGCACGGGCCATCTTAAGGCAGCCAGAAAAAAAGAGGAAACAACGCTTAGAAATTTTGTGAAAGAGTTCAAACATTCAGTAAACAAACCACATACTGTTTGGGTCACTGGGAAAACACCTCCCAATTAAGTTACGTAAGGATTATTTTAAAAGAAAAGGCTGTGTTTTGGGGGACACTGATAAAATATTTAGGTGAAGAAGCATCCCGTAAAATAACCAGGTTTTCTCTCGGATCTAAAGAAAGACACCCCCTATTTTTGCTGGAAATCCTCAGCAATGCTTCTGCGTCGTTCCAACTTCCGGAAGACACACGGAAGCCAATTTTCAAAATGTACAGGATGTTGCTGTTGCATTGTGTATTTTGAAAAGAGCGCAGGCAGTTTTATATCAACAAGGACTTATCTCCCATTCCAAAGCTGGAGAGTTTCTTTTTCTTAATCTTTATTGACAATCAGGAAAAAAAAAATCTGCGGAGACACAGAAACTAACCCCAATTAGTGGTTACTGAGATTTTATGGGGCCTCAATTTGCTTTCTTTTGGTTTTCATGAAATGTCTGCTTTTACTATACTTGAGTTTCTTTGGATAGATGGAGGGGGGCATATAAATTGGATTAATAAATAAACAAGCTGTGGGAAATCAAATGATGGGGCAGAGATTGGATTCAGGCAAAAAAGCAGTACAGGTAGTCCTCGACTTACGACCATTTGTTTAACGACAGTCTGAAGTTGATAGCCTCAGAATGGGTGCTTTACGGCCTGTAAAGCACTTCTGAGCATCGGAAAACGTCGCACCCCCCCTGCAGTCACGATTGCATTTATGACCAGTTGCAGGGTCCGCGGTCACGTGATTGCGTTTTGTGACTTTTTGTCACTTTCCGGCAAAAAGCGCCCATTGGGGAAGCTGGATCCGCTTAATGACTGCAGTGATTCACTTAACGACTGCCGTAAAAAATAGCCATAAAACCGGGTCTGGTCACGTGGTGACTCGACTTATGACTGCAACAATTTACGATGGAAATTCAGGTCCCAATTATGGTCGTTAAGTCAAGGACTACCTGTATTGCTAAAAAGAAAGAGAAAAGCTAAGACTTTGCAGCATATGTCAGGATCAACACAGCAGTGAAAATAGAAGGGAAATGCCAACAGGGCTAAACATTCTTCTTAGAATGTAACGCAGGCGTTCAGCAGAAGTCTGGATTATTTCAACCTGATCGCCAAAATTTCAGCTTTCTTGACATGTCGGGTCTTTCTCCTCTTTGCCTGTGCCAACCTTGCCCTCTTTTTCCTCTTCTGCCCTTTCCTTGAAGTTCTTGCTTCCCTCGAGACGGATCTCCTCCTCCCTCCATCAAGACCCCAATTCATCTCTGCTTCCCGCAACGGGGCTGGGCAGTCCGGATTGGCCACCCTGCCCCGCCGCCCCTTCTGTGGATCGAAAGCAGCCCAAAGCCAGCAGGTGCCCGTTCCGGATTCCTCAAATAGTTCCCAAGGCGGCTCTACGATTCGGATCCCGTTACGGAAAGCCTCTACCAAGTGGAATCTCACCACCTGTCCTGTCCGCAGCTCAGCTTGGTCCTCCTTCCTGGATCGTGCAGCTGTTCTCCGCAGCTGTCCGGCACTCCTGATCCATCTTCCACCCCCACCCCCCCAAAAGCAGCTTTTGGATTCCGAGCCTGAAGCACAACACAACACAACTCCCACATTTCTTTTCTATTCATGTCAACTGGGGTGCTTTATCCACCGCTGGAAAAAGGACTGATTCAGAGGAGCGTTCCAAACCAAGGCAAGCGCTCACATGGTCTCAGGAGGAGGAAAACCGAGCCTTCAGAACAGCTGGCAAGAGGGGAGTTGCGTGAGCGAAAGCTGCTTTATCTAGCAACAGGAAGAGGTGTAACACGTATGAGCATCAACTGTGCAACTATCCAGGGCAGGGCATCGGGGTGTGCATCACCCTAAATAGCTATGCTATTAGCACGATGCCAATGGGGGCAGCCAATATGTCATCAAAATAAATACAATAAACGCTCCCTTTGTGTTACTGGAAAGAGCTGCACCTGTATTCTCCAACGCAGCCGGGGGGGGGGGGCTTAGACCTCTGCTGGCATATTCGGACCAAGATCTAGCAAAACGTAGCCAAGTTAGGAAAGAAGTCCACACACCAACACACCCTTGGATCACGATCAGCAAATCTGGAAGGGTGAAGTTCTCATTTTTATTTACTTACGTTGCGCCAGACTTTCTGCTTACACTAGAAGAATCGGGCATGCCAAACCCCGCTCCAGGAGACACCCAGACAGCTCTTCCTTTTATCCATACACACCCAAAAGAGCTATGCTGAAACTCCCACCTCGTGAGCAATCTTTTGCCATACATAATGCATCAACCACTCCACAAGGAACGATCTTGTTTACGAAGCTCGTGCTTTCAAAACTCCGGAACAGAATTCCAGATGTGGTGCTCTTCAGCATCAGGAAAATGTGGATCCCGACTGCTAATCTCTTAATTCCCTAACGAGCAATATATTGGCAGAAAATGACCAACGGATTCTTTAAGGTAAAGGTGGAGACATCCTAAAGTCTGGATCAATTCATGATGACCATACAGAATCATATACAATATAGAAAGGATTTTTTTGAACTCAGGTACGACTTATCCCATATGAACAGGTTCCAGAATCAATGCTGGAAACTCAGTGCCCCAACTCAATGGTGGGACACTAGACTCCACCATGGTTGGCTGTTTGTGGCTGTGTTCCTTCCATCCATCCATCCATCCATCCATCCATCCATCCATCCATCCATCCATCCATCCATCCATCCTATTTATATGGCCACCCATCTCACGTGTTGTTAGAGTAAAAGCAGCAACGTGCTTTGGTAAGACACATCTCTCTTTCTCTGCTTGGAGCACTCTTCCCAACTCAGAGATAAAGACACTGATTTCTATTTATGTTAAAAGACCACAAATTCCAGTCTTGTTAAGGACAGAGTAAAGGAGAATGTATATTTAACAATAGCTATCTTTAAACTTCAGTATGCCCCATAATAATAAAGAAAGCCATTTTCTCTGTATACATTGGGCCAAACCATTCATTTTCTTTGACTGCATAAACCAGTTCCCCTTAACCTTTAACCCAGGTTTGAGAGTACCATTCTTATCAGGCCATTGGTCATGTCGGTTGAGCATTATGGGAGATGCAATCCGACACATACTGCCGTTTTTCAAAACTCAGGTAGAATGGGGAACTGCAAAAAAGGGTTATCACAGGAGGCTTTTGTAGGTTATCACTGCACAGGATGCAACAGCAGTGAACAAATCGATCCAGTACCGTCTCTAAATTGTGGTTTATTCAGGGAACATACAAATTAATACCAGTACTAAAAAAATAATAATTTTCTGGTACTAGGTTGTCAGCCTACTCCAAAACCTAAGGACACCTCATCCCTTATATAAAATATAATAAATATTATACCTTTACAAACAGCGTTGCATTTCATTAATCAATCCTCAGGCAGATTGCCAGAGAACTGAGTGCTTCAATCTTGCCAAAGGATGGTGAAAGTCAGCCCATGAAACGGGGGGCACCCTTAAAACTCTGACATTTTAAAACCAAGCAAAAAGAGGTTTTGGAGCTGGCAAGTCGTGCTGCATGCCCCCCAGTGAAACCAACATCTTGGCAATCTGGAACTGTTCTTTTTATACCAACATTGCCCCCCTATCAACCACCAGCGACAGGATTTTGAACATATACCGGTATTTGGGGGGGGGGGGGGGGAGAGGAGGAAGGAGTGAAGGAAATGGCCTTGTCTGGTTTATAATGGACCAATATTACTTTAGTAACCCAAGGGGTACATTCTTGACAAAGCCCTTGCCATTTCGGCCCTCACCACTTTGGAATGCGCATCTCACCAAGTGAAAAAAGTTATCAGCCATAAACTCAGGCTGGGAACCTTCCTGTGGATTAAAAAACATGCATCGCCTTTCGATAGTATGCACGTTTTAAGGAGCTTGGCAGCACGGATCCTTAATAAAGGGCTTGAAGCTCCCAAAAACACTGTGTAGGCAGGAACTTGGCAATGCACATTTTCGGGACCGAGGAGGAAACGTACACCAACAGCCCCGTCTTGCAGCTTAATGATACCCTGAAGGGTTCAGACTCAAACCAGATAGACTAAATTACAGCCTCCAGCATTTCGTTTGCAAACAAGGGGAGGGGGAAGCTTAAATTTAGAAGATGGAGGACACGTTCTTTATTTCTATCGTTGCTTTGATCTTTTTCTTGGAAACGGCCTCACTTTAAACGATCACTGTGCTTTATTGGAACTTGGGTCGTAATATAATCGCATCTTTTCAATACACCCTCCCTCCATTTGAAAAATAAATAAATTGGGTGCAAGTGGGAGACAGGGTGGTGCAGCAGTCAAGGTGCTGGATAAGGACGAGGGAAACCCAGGTTCAAGTCAAGAAGGCTTAATGGGCGACTCTAAGCCAGTTACTCTCCCTTGGTCCAACCTGCTCCTTCTTCATAGTCAGTTAAGGACCGTATGTTTCAGAGATCCACCCACCTCCTCCGTCCAGGGTCAAAACAGCAGCAGGTTTAATCCAAAAGTCTGCTGAATCAACTGTAAGTCAACGTCTTCTCCTAGTCTGTCATGTTCTGCAAATCCCAACCTGCAACTTGTCAGGAGACCAATGTCCAAGCCTCATCCAGTGAGTCCTCCATGAACATGAGAGAGAAGTCCACAACAATGGAAACCACAGGATTCTCCACCACAAAATTCACTCCTGAAATGTAGGAGCCCAGAACCTTCCCTGACCATCTTCAGAAGCCAAACTCTGCCGACTGGCGCTCACCTGGCTAATGAAGGAAAAGTCGACGTCATCAGGAATCCTTGCCGAACCTATCCAGGTGCAAGAGTGCAAGATATGAGAAAGCAAGGAGGGATTCTGTATTTCCCAAACTGGAGACCCTCAACTCTATTAGCATTATAACATACAGCCCTATCTAAAAGCACAGAGATGACCAAGTCCACAGACAATTAGCTTAAGCCTGCATTTTGACTTGATATGCTGTACCAGGCACACACAACTGATCTGAAGAGCCAGTGGTTGAGCTAAGATTTTACGCACTCTGGTCTAGGCAGAATTATTGGCCTAATGAGCAAGGCAATGGAGCAGAATGGATTAGTCCTAGAAAGTGGACCATGATGGCAGATTAGATGCAACCAGCAAAATCTGAAAATTGCAAGTTATACCCTTTTAGCAGCTTCAATAGAATGCCATATACAATAAATTTTGCCTGCATTCGAAGGGCCAATATATGCCCGACTGGGCGTGTTGCTGTTAAAAGGAAAATGCCCTTGATAAGGAACCCAGGAGATTGCCAGTTTCAATATCCTGAAAGAAGCGATGTTTGCATTTCCAAATAATTCCAAATTGTGCGATGCTGAAGGGGAATCCACAGCAAGCTTTCACTGTTGGGTGTTTGCTAGTTTAGAAGTCTAGGAAAACACAACTAGTCACATTCCTGAGAGAGATTTTATTCTTATTTTAATAATTATTTGATAATCATTTTACATTTTATATATTGTATTTATAAGGTATTTTATGGTTATTGTTTTAATTGACCATTTTTACTGTAAACCGCCTAGAGTCCCTCTTGAGGGGGGAGATGGGCGGTGACAAAATTTGATAGATAAATAAATAAATAAAATTTTTAAAAATTCACAACAGAAGTTTGGAGACAATACGTGTTCCAAATTGATCTAGAAAATACAAGAATAGTAGCAGAAAGGAAGGTCGTCTTAGATTGGATGCCTGCAAGAAAATTTTAATGTGATGATGATCCTATTACAGTTTTTTTTTTAGACTGATTTAAATGTGACTGGAAAGTTAGTTTGGGGTGGTGTTTTTGATACACAATATTCTCCCAAGAAGGCACTAAAGTTTAGATGAAATGGTACAATGCAGTTGGTGCTGAGAAGGACCCACAAATGTACCAATTAGCTGCACAGTGGAAGGTCATCCATGGAATCTGGGCATTTAAAATTGGGTCCCAAATCTGCAGGTTACCCCCAGCAAGATATTCAGTCAGAAAAACAAAGTCTCCTTTGCACTAAGTTTCACTCTTGGTGACTTCATGGATGCATCTTTGTGGCTTTCTTGGCAGCAATGCGGAAGTCTTTTCTGGACTATTTTGAAAAGTTTAAATCTAGCCTACAGCCTTTTTAAGTAAAGCCAACTGACCTTCAAAGACATAGAAATATCCATGATGGTGTGTCCCCTAACACCGCATTCAAAACTCAATGGATTCTTAAATGCTGCATTTCAAGATGAACCAACCAACAGGATATCAGCTGCATACAGTGTCCCTGGATTTGTGTCTACATGGAAACCGCCTCTGGACTATTTGCTTGTATCTGGAAAAAATGCAGTTTTGATTTTGGCTTTTGAGGATTAAACTGTTATTGTTTATAGACATGGTGTTTATTAGGGTTTAGTTTAGAGTAAGAGATTAAGGTGCTATATATTTGCATTCACACCTGTGTTGGAGAAGGTCAGAAGTCACTTTCTCTGTATTTCTTTCTAAGTATTTCTGCACCTTTTTAATTTTGTCTTTTTTCTTTTAGTTCTTTCTTCAAGCTTTCCTGTAGTTTGTATTTTATCTGTATTTTGAAACTCTAATAACGTCTTAGGAAATCAGCTGCATCTTTTTTTCGAGGGGGAGTCATTGCTATGTATATCAACCGCAGGGCATTTGTCCAATGGACAACTTCTGCTTTGGTGAACCGTGACTTTTGGGCCACTAACTAAATATGGTCTGAACATTTACCTTGCATCCTTTGCAAATTAAACTCTGGATTATGCTAGTCCAGAGAACTTTGGCCTTACAATGTTTAACTGATAAGCTCATTGGAGGGGGGGAACCTCTTTCTAGTTTGCTCCTCAAACAGAAGGGCACCAAAGACGTTTCTCCATTCCAAGGCCACAGTGCAATCAGGTTGTAAAACAGAACAAAGAGTTAGAAACCTCATTTCTCATTCCAGGAAGCCAGCCAAAATTTTCTCCTCTTTCGGGATGTGGCATTCCCCCCCCACCTCCACCCCCTTGCCCCACTATTGCCCCACCCCACCCCAATCAGTCAGCTTTCAGGCACAAGTTCTAAATCCGCACTGGAGAACTGGAGAACCTCCTAAAATATTCAGAGTTCAGTGGCAATTCTGCTGAGCTTTGCCCTTCTGGCAAGGGCAAAAAGTGACAGAATTCACAGCTCTAAAAACAAAACGGCAGTAATCCAGAAGTCGCAAAAATTTAATCTCCCGGTTGTCCTCTGGTCACACGGTAGGATATAAACCCTTAGAAATCTCTCCCGTCAGCTGTTTTATTTCATTTCGTGAATGGCAAACCCAGGCTAAACGTGTTTCCTTTGGCAGGTGCGAAATATGCACACAACATTTGGAAAAAAATATCACAGAAGAGGCACAGGCTGGGAATACGGGATTGCATTTTTTTGGCTTTTAAGTCCAAGGTTACATGAACGCGGAGCGTGGTTACTCACTTCTGCACCATTTTAGTTGCAAAATTGGTCTTCTGATGGGGAACCTATAAACAGGGTCCTTACTTCTGCTTTCTAACTGTTTGAAGGTACAAAATAGTTACACTAGTTTAGCACCGCAATCTCTTCTAAAAAAGTCAGAATATCGCAAATGCACAATTAGAACATTACGGATTTGCTCACACATAATTTCAACGGCTACTTGCTCCTGGCCTCATTTACTCCTTCCATTCCCTACCCAGATTCCCTTCCCAGCATTCTGTTTCCTACAAACCAGTTTGCTGTTACATCCGAATCGGCAAACACTGGTTTGGCTCGCAAGTTAGACTTCAAGGCCTTTACCTAAAACATACGGTTGTCTACAAAAACAGAAGCCATAATCAACGGGTTTGTCTCATTGCTGTTTTACAGCAACAGATTAACACAATTATCTTTTTCGAGAACTGAAACCCACCACACAAGTTTGTTATTGTGTCCCCAAAGCCATGAGTTAGACCTCTGGACAGAATGCAATCCTATTACATGTGCAAGAAAAATTAAAATTTAAAATTAAAAGCGGCTGGAAGGGCTCTAAGATTTGTTTCATACCACCTCCATTTCTTTCCCGAGCTGCAGGTACGGTACGTTCTTGGCTGACTGGATCCACAAGACTTTTATTATGATTTTGCAACAAAATGGGATTTTCCTTGGAAACACTCCAGCGCTGTTTTTTAAACTCCTTAATTAATTACCTAGTAGGCTGAGAGGCATTTATTATTCTTTTTAAGATTCTGAACCATCTCCACCAAGTTAAATGCATCGAACAGCAATTCCCGACGCTAGCATTGCGATAATATCATCAGGAGCTTTTAGCGTTTCATCAGCCTTTTTCCTAGTGCCATTTTCGGAAAACGGTCCAATCTAAACGGTGCGCCAGCCTTTGCAAAAACCTGCATGGATGCTCCTGCATCCTCCTTCCACATAGGTCAGAGCTGTGTAATTGCAATGAAGTGCTCCCTTCTATTGGAGCTAACGAGGCAGAGAGAATGTTATCGCTCTGTCTCTCTCCAGGGACCAATCTGGAGGACTCATACATTATGCCCGTTTGACATGCAGTGGAGGGAGGAAATAAAAACCCACCGGCGCAAACAGCAGCTTTTCTCCCAAAGTGAATCGTGGCCCAGAGGTAGGTGCGCAGGGGAGAAGCGGTCCGGATTAGGGATGCTTATATTTTCAGAGAGCGAATTAATAGGGGTATTTGTTTAAGAGAAGAGGAAAATCAAACCTGGTATCGTTTCCAGAGAGAGGGGAAAAGCTGTTTTCATCATGGATATAAAAGAACCTTGCAGAGGTATTTAAGAGCACATTTCAGCTAAAATCACTCTCTAACACAGAACTGGAATCATCCAGTATCCCCCTCCCCCCAAAAAAACCAAATGAAAGCATCTCAGACAGGCTTTTCTCCCTGAAGAAGAGTCCACCACATCTCTTAGTCCTCTGAATTGATGGGAGAAAACCTTACTAGCAATCCACTGAAACGTTGTAGTAGTCTTTATTGCAGTCATTAACCAGCACAAGGAAATTAGTATTCAAATATCCAAAATAACCAAAACTAAATTGACAGTATCAGAGTAATTAGGAAAAGGACATAATTTTGGCTAAAAGACAGTATTAAATCAAAATATGCCAAGGGGTTTGCTCAGGCTACACATATACAGCAGCAGCTGCAACAGGAAAATATTAAAATTAGCAATCTGGGTAATATGCACTTTATATGCACTTTGTGTTTGTCCCCATTAAATTTCCCGTTTTGCTATTTTCAACCCATTTCTTTACCCCTTCCAGACAGAAAATTGTGGCATGAACTCGGCCACCCAATGTTGTGCCATCTGCAATTCTGATAAACATTTTTTTTAATCCACAAAATACAGCACTTGTCAAATATTGCATTCCCTTCTTTCTTCTACATCCAAGTCACTTCTTAAACTAACACTTTCTTCCCCGGATGGCTTGCAAAAGAAAAGCAAAATTTAAAACACTCCCACCACCCCCATTTGAAATATTCACATTTGAACCAACCAAATTTGGAGCTCAGGCACCAAACAGCTCAAAAACTTTGCATCCCTGACTCAAGGAAACACTTTTCAAAACTTCCTTTTTTTCCCTGTAGCATTTTAATAAAGAAGGCTGCCTGTTGTTTATTTCACAGTTCATCTGAGTCAGAGTGTTTCAAAAAAATCTGACAAATCTGAAGAGATAAGCAGATCATAATCAATCAAGTGTTACTACAAAACTATCCCGAAGGAGAAATCTATTTGCCCCGAGTTCAACAAAACCGCTTTTGAGGACTAAATAAGACGCTCAACTTTATTTCATAAAGTTTCTGTGAACTAACGTTAAACAAGCATGGTGTGTACAGAAGGGGCACAAATGTATAACTGAATGCTTGCCCTTGGCATCCGAATGCCTCAGGCTGGATCCTGGGCATCTCCAAACTGTTGGAAAGAGCCTTTATGCTTCTCAGAATATTGAAATCTTATTCTGGCAGGTGCGAAGCAGCTGGGGGTAGCAGAAACACAGGGTGTTTCAATTATTGTGTTTCATCTTAAGATCTGAATTTGGGAAGGAGAACAAAAGAATTTGTGAGGGGTTTCCTTCTGTTCCGAAGCTCAGGCAGACGTCATCGCTGCCTCACACTGATGATGCTACCTAGTTGGGCCATGAAACGACTGCAAGCGAACAGACGCCAGAGTTCAACCCTGAGCTACAGACATCCTGCTCCATTAGCAGTCAGAGTTGTTTATCAGCATTAATGAGACCCTATAAAATTCAGTGTAGGAGCGCCACGTTAGTCCAGGGTGGCAAAAATCAGGGGTCTGGTAGCCCCTTTTCCAACCAACAAATGTTCAGCTTTCCTGAGCCGCAGTTCACATCCATCCAACGCATGCAGGGGCGATGTAGGATTTAAATTGGGGAGAGGTGGGGAGGAAAGGGAGGTTGGTTAGAGGTAGTCCTCGCTTAACAACCATCCATTTAGTGATGGTTCGGACATACGACGCTGCTGAAAAAACCGACTTGCGACTGGTCTTCACACTTACGACCATCGCAGCATCCCCACAGTCACATGATCATGATTTGGGCGTTTGGCAACAGGTTTGCATTTCTGACCGTTGCAGTGTCACGTGATCGCCATTTTCAACCTTCCTGGCCAGCTTCTGGCAAGCAAAATCAATGGGGAATCGCTTAACAACCACGTGGTTTGCTTAACAGGTGTGGTGATTCGCTTAATGGCCACCACAAAAAAGGCTGTAAGATCAGGTCGGATTGGCTTAATGACTGCTTCACTTGGTAATTGAAATTCCAGACTCAATTGTGGTCATTACCGAGGACTACCTGTATGCAGATGCAGGTTAAGTGTGAGACAGATTACCAGCATCTTATCAATCAACAATTGCAATGTGTGAACAGCCTACTGCAGCGCTTTCCAAAACACAAAAGTGTGTCGCCACCCACAGTCTGGTGTGTCGCCACACAACCCCGGAAGCGCTGATCATCATCAGCGCTTCCGGGTTTTCCCACGGCGACATACCAACGGCGGCGTGCAAAAACCCGAAAGTGGCAGCAGCACTTCCGGGCTTTTCCGCACTGCCGCAACGGCGGCACTTCCGGGTTTTCCCGCGGCGACACAACAACGGCGGTTGGTGTGTCGCCGCGGGAAAACTTTGGAAAGCCCTGGCCTATTGTGTTTTTGAGACCTTCTAAGGTTGCCTGAAACCTTTTGAGGTATTGCAACCTTCCTCTCCATAGTGCTGTTAAACTCTCATTTTTCCAAAACAGTCATTTTGAGGTCTGCTATGGAACATCCCGGGAGGCTGAAATGCTCTGAAACTACCTTGTCCTTGCTTTGAGTCTTGATGTCAAACTGGGGTCCATTAATTCTTCAGCACAAAGTCTGTTCCGTTTGTCCTAGGTGGGATCCAGAGGGGCATTGCCAGAAGATGACGGCATAGGTCATGTTAGAGGAAGAGCGTGTGAAGGCACCTCTTATCTTGGGCGTGTCCTTGTTGGGCCCCGTGATGGTGCTGCTGGGGTAGATGTGGGAGCAAAGCAGACACCTGGGTTTGTGGCAGGCTCCGCTTCCCAGGCTGACATCACCGTCCCGTGTTTCCTTGTTGCTCGTGAGAAACTGCTCAGGATCTCAAATCTTGTGGCTGCAGAGGAGCAGATATCCTCCCCATCTTGCCCTGCACACCTCTTTGCTCTCAATTTTAATCCTCGAAAAAATGCAATTTGTCTTTGATGCTACAATACTTTTCCCCCCCTCTCTTGGGGACAGTGCAGCAAGCATTTTAAAAACAGCCCCAAGGAGTGCAGACAGAGGAATTCTCTGTCAGTCCTGAAATGATCCTCGACATCTGGCTGGCTTCTACAGAAGAGAAATTCACACTCCTGCTCCCAGGAAGACTGTTGTTGCTGTCCACAAGCGGCACCCTCCCCACGGCAGCAAGGGAAATGGCCAAGACAGCCTCCGGCCAAAATTAACTCAGGAATTCCCCCCCCCTTCCCTGAGTTGAGCAGCAAATTCCAGGCTGGGCCATGGGGATACCCGCTCGGATGGCATTCCTGCAGCCCCTGCACGGCACCTGCTGCAGCCGGCATTCCTCCCTTGGCAAGCTTACAAGAGCACGCCAGCAGGTTCTCACGCCACGGCCTGCACCAAGCAGCAAAGCCCATTTCCACTGCTCCAGCCTCATTCGTTCCTGGGTGCAGGCACAGAACTAGCCAACGTCTAGGGGTGGAGAGTGGGGGGACAACGGAGGGAGGGTTTTTCTCCCGATGGTGTCCCCGTTCTTATGCAAGTGGCCGAGAAAATCAAATACTCCATGCAAAAGTAGGAAGGATGTGTAAGGGCACACAAAGCATATGTGCTTCACTAGACCAGTGTTTCTCAACCTTGGCAACTTGAAGATGGGTGGACGTCAACTCCCAGAATTCTGGGAGTTGACGTCCACCCATCTTCAAGTTGCCAAGGTTGAGAAACACTGCACTAGAGAGTTTTCAAAGAGCATTACAGTACTACAGTAGTACAGTAGGGTGCATTAACAGTACATGCACACACTGTGCCACGCCACGGTTCCCT
Organism: Charina bottae; assembly: GCA_023362775.1. NCBI lineage: Eukaryota > Metazoa > Chordata > Lepidosauria > Squamata > Charinaidae > Charina > Charina bottae. The sequence continues at coordinate 22,062,846 of JALMGJ010000010.1, read as the reverse complement.
ACTAATTCAGGGATGAGCAGCAATTACCCAAACTCACTAGGCTGCAAAACTCAAACCACCACGATATGCAGCAAAGAAATAAACCCAGTTCTGGCAGCACGTGGCCGAGTTTACCCAACCAAGCAAGCCACGTTAGGTCTTCGTGGGCTGTGTGAACCCACCTTCCCTTAAGTATTTATCCACATCGTCTGCCCATGTCTTTAGTGCAAGCTTCTACCCTTCCTTCCACCACCAAATCTCAGAGAGTTCAATGGGCAGGTGCTCATCAGACGGCCGTCTTGTGCTACACATTACACACGCTCTGGTGTGCAGATTTGAACTCTGCTGGGAGAACCGTCGAACTACCTTGGAAACAGGCTGGGAGTTTCCTCACCAAGCAGCAGTCAAACTCTCCCTGAAACTCTCAGCTCATCATACATACACATGTCAATAAAAATATCCGGGTATCTTTCTAGTTTCTTAGTTCATTCCCTCTGCCCTGCCCTTGCAAGGGAGAGAGCGTGCAGTAACAGGAATAGTCTTGCAAAGCGTTGCCAAAAAGACAAACAGGCTTTGGAAAAGCCACAAACATGTTTTGAAGGCTCCCCTGCACAAACAGAGCTGGAAAAGAACCACAGGGTGTAAACAACGGGGAACGATGGTTATGAGAAATTAAAGGGTGGAGAGGTGAACAGGAAAAGTCCAGCCAAGAGTATTTAAAGCCAGCTGCCTCTACCAGACGTAGCATTTTTAAAGACGGCTGCAGAAAAAGCTGCCTGTAAGTTAGTAAGTCGGTGATGGGCCAGGAGGCCCATGTTTCTCTCCCCATTGCATGGATCTCAACGGCAATCCGAGCGTTTCGGAAACTGCAGATTTTACCTTTTAAAATTAAGCTTGCCTCAAACAAAGGAGTTTCACAACTAAAATCTACAGTGGCTAAATCTAAGGTCTCTGGCCTCGAGAGAATTAACCCGAACAAGGTGAACGGGACATGCTTCCTCACCAACTTCTCAACCACTGCAACCTTGAGAGTTGGCCACTGTGCCTGTGTTTCTTTAGAAGAATACATAGACCCTTGCATTTTCCAACCTCACAAGTAATCAGAGAGGTGTTTCTCAACCTTGGCAACTTGAAGATGGGTGGACTTCAACTCCCAGAATGCATGAAGCCCACCCATCTTCAAGTTGCCATGGTTGAGGAATGCTGCATCAGAGGATAAGCTCAGCCATGCAGCATAGGTGAGACATACCAGAAGCATCAGGTTTAATGCTGACAATTTATGGGCTGGGAGAAAAGTCCTGTCTACAACTTTGGACTACCATTCAGCAGAAAGGAGACATGATAGGTCAACTCTGCATGTTTATGGAAACAACCCAACAAGAAAATGAACGAACAGGGTGGGCATTCTGCAGGCCCCTTCCCTGAGATAAGGCCATCTTATGGGACCTAGGAGGTGCGTCTTTCCTGTTGCACACCTGTCCTTTGGAATGATTCCCCCCCCCCCAAAAAAAAAATGTTGGTCGCCAAAATTGAGTTGGCTCCAGAAGACTGTCTTTGGGAGGTAGGCTGTGCATTTGGTGGGCTCCAACTGAATGTTGTTGTTCTGTTGATTTTGGCTTTGTTCCTGTTGCTGTTATTGGTGTTAATTATAATTTAACTTGTTTTCCTTTGGTTTTATTGATAATATACCACCCGGAGTCGTGATTATACAAAGTTATACAAACCTTATCAAAAAGAAAAGAAGAAATGTGACAAATTTCCTAGCTCCCATCTGACTGCATTCAAACAATGATTTGCAGATTCCAAACCGGCAGACCTTTAGGGCTACAACTTTTAGACAGGCAAAGAGCAACTCAACTGAGCTTCAAGTCTTTGTTTGGAAAGTACAAATTATATTTTTTTTGACAAAGCAGCTAAATTGAGGAATAGCAGGTGCCATCTCCAAAAAAGCATTCCCAATTCATTAACTCCTGAGGTTATATTCTAAACATAGACAGTTTTGTGTTCTTTCTGAAGTTTTCCATCTCAGAACTCCTCTTTTACTCACATTCAAGGTCGGGCAGATTTTATATAATGACGGATTATTTATGGACATTAAAATTAGCAGCAGGAATGGAGGGGCCAAACCTGAAGACAGATGATGGATTTGCACCCCAAATTCCTTCAGAGAAGAACCTGCAAATCTTGGATTTATTTGCTTCCCACAAAGCCACGAAAACACTTTTCTTTCAGCAGATACATGGCACCAGACGGCCATTTTTATGGGGCTGAAAGCAATGGGTCTTGTTTTCCCCTTCTACTGCCAATGGTCTGGAGCACTGGACGTTGGGTGGAAGATAAATGCATGCGAATAAGCGAAGGTTCCTTGGTTAAGTGGAAATAGCAAGCTTTTATACAGCCACCCTGTTTCCTCCCATAAAACCCTGGAATGTTAGGAGATTATGGGGGCAGAAAGCAGAAGAAGCTGAGCTTCACTCAAGAAGTTGCTTGCCTTGTACAAAAGGTCTGCCCAGAGACATTTCCTTGGCTGATAAGGTCCACACCTCCCCTTCATGTGGAAAGGGCTGTTTTTGCAAGAACAATGCAAATATAAATATAAATATATATGAGAGAGAGAGAGAGAGAGAGAGAGAGAGAGAGAGAGAGAGAGAGAGAGATTGATTTTAAGGCATGCACTTGGTTTGCATTGTCCCTGCAGGAACAGAACCCTTTCTGCCTTTCTGTGCAGGAGAGGTGTGGACTCTACAGCCAAGGCAATGGCCAGATGGACTTTTAAAATTAAGCACATTCCATCCAAGGGGCTTGGTGAAATGAAAATATTAACCGAGCTTTAGACCTAAAAACCAAAAGCTGACTAATTAGGAACTCTTCGCTGCTTCAACATTTCCATTTAATTTTGCTCCGAAATGTTTTGCTTCAAGCAGCAGCCCTGAACTTGGTTTAATCAGGAATGGTTGACAAACCTTCTCCACCAGCAAATCTTGCAAGGAACAGCAGGACTCGGGGATAAATAAAGTCTATTACCGCAGACCCAACTATGCAGCCCGGCTAGAAAACAAAATCTGTCTCTGTTTTGTAAATATCAACAGATGGGAGTTGGGATTAGGTTTTAAAAGATCATCACAAATACAGAAAAAAAGACCTCTTAAAAACACAGTTTGGAAAATTTGATTAGAATAATTTACAGTTCTAATGTTCAATTTCAGCCCAACATGTAAAAGAGAAAATATTAAGACTAAACCACCTCTTTCATTCTTGCAGGGGCTCAACTGAGCCAATTTACTACAAAACCCCCACAACCCAATTATTTTTACCATTCTTACACAACTGATCCCTCAAGACAAACAAAGTTTTTTGCCAAATCCCATCGGGAGGCCAGAAGCTTGAGAGGGACCAAATTTTATGAATTTTATGCAAATCTCCCCAGCCATGGGCCTTGCTAATATTTTGGATGTTTCCCAGAATTTCCACCAGCATCATTGGGGGAAATCATAATTTCCTACTAACACGAAAAAGCCCAGTTTGAGTCTACCGATCCTGATCTGCTGAAGGTGATGAAAAAGGGCCTGATTCACCTCCCATGCTCAGCTACAATGCACTTCGCTTTTACCCCAGCGGAGAGTGTGAACCTATTTCAACGCCGGTTCATGGCTTGGTGCACTGTGTGCATCTGCGTTCTCTGTGACTTAACATGAAATCTAAAATTAATAAGGGTTTGCTGTGCCTGCAGCTGAAATGACATTACTGTACATCACAATCCATGAGCCAGGATGGCCCCTTGCTCCAAAGCTGAAAGCCGAATTTGCAGTTGCTTTGCAGATTCTGAGAACCTGGTTAACTGTAACCATGATTCATCTGATACAACTGTCAATGCCGTGGTTAAAACAAAGCAGTGGAAAACACTGTGTTCTGAAATGCTCTCAGTGTAACCCTGTTCTTCTGAATATGAACCAACCCATTTCAAATGAAATGTTTTGCACTGGTGTGTCCAGCTGATGAGCCAAGCGGTTTTGGAGGGGCCAGCTAAGTTTCCACCCACCATGGAATGGGAGGGGACTCTTCTTCCTTTTCTTGCTCCAGATCCAACCTAAGGAGTCTTTCCTGCTCAGAGACAATCATGAGAACAGAGACACCAAATCCTATACTTTGGGAGGGTTGTGGGTCCCAATGAGAAAAAGATTTTGGTTGACCAACAGTTGACCAACAGTCCAAACCAGTGTTTCTCAACCTTGGCCACTTTACGTTGTGTGGACTTCAACTCCCAGAATTCCCCACATCTTCAAGCTGCCACGGTTGAGAAACACTGGTCCAAACTGATCAACCCCAACTTCTTGTCTTCCTTGGCTATGCAAAGCTTCGAGGGACCAGCTGAAGTAGGCATTAATTCTGTTCCTAACCAAGGAAAGATCTTTGATCGCTCTCCCCTGGCACAAGTCCTGCTGTGCCCCCTTCCCTGTGCAGAAAGTGAATGCCAGTCAAAATACTTGCATTTTAAGAAAAAAAAAAGTCCTCTTTTGTGCAACCGAAATGTGCAACGTCAGGCGAGAGCCAACACATAAGCCGTCATTGTTTTCTAGTTAAAATGGGCTTGTTATTAAGCAGATGAAACTGGGGGGGGGGCATGATGGGGAGGGTGGAGGAGAAAGAAGCTAAACGGGAATTGCTTCTGCCAACAGAAGGGGATGAAACAGAAGATATTCTAAATTGCACCCAGGTCTTGCTTAACTTGCTGTTCATCTGGCCAACCAAAGGCAGGTAGCCTTTCCACCCAAAATGAGCTGCCTACTGCTATGCCAGAACAGCTCACTTTCCAATTTCTTTCCCGTTTGAGGCTGGGCTGCATTTAAAACAGAAACAAAAACCTTGTAGTCTCATAATCCAGTATTTTATAAAATCGTCAATTTGCTTAATGCTTGAACTCTCTTCTCAAATCCTGTAACCTCAATCAGCTTTTTGGGTGCAATTACATCAGATTTTGCCTCACGAAGGGGCGCTCTCCAGATTTGGTTAAATCAACTTCACCCCACCCTGGTTCCCCCACCTGGCAAATTCCAGATTAAGCTTTATCACAGACACACCCCATTCCTTACATCACAGACAGGCAACCCGCTGTGTTCTGGGCTTTCGGACTACAACTCCCATATTTTGAAGCCAATTAAAACAGCAGGAATATAGGGCGTGGTGGCTCAGCGGGTAAGACGCCAGGCTTGTCGATCGGAAGATCGCAAGTTCGGAGGTTCGAATCCCCAGCCCCGCGTGACGGAGTGAGCTCCCGCACTCACCCCAGCTCTTGCCAACCTAGCAATTCGAAAGCGTGCAAATGCAAGTAGATGAATAGGTACCACTTCAGTGGGTAGGTAACAGCGTTCCGCGCGCGTCATGCCGGCCACATGACTGCGGAAGCGTCTTCGGACAACGCTGGCTCTTCGGCTAACAAACGGAGATGAGCACCGGCCCCTAGAGTCAGACACGACTGCACCAATGTGCGGGGGGAACCTTTACCTTTAAAACAGCAGGAAGAGGGTTCTTAGTCCCAACGTTTAGAGCAGCATTTCTCAACCTTGGCCACTTTGAGACGGGTGGACTTCAACTCCCAGAATTCTGGAAGTTGAAGTCCACCTATCTTAAAGTCGCCAAGGTTGAGAAACACTGGCTTAGAGGAAGCAGGTTAGATTAAAGAAGTCGAATCCGTCTGCTTTACAGACGTCGTTCTATAAAAGCAAAACTAACACACGGCTTGGCTTCACACATCACACAAAGTCGTCATGCTCAGCCACCCAGTGTGGAATTCACATCAACCTCATGCCATGGCTTATAGATCACAGCGGCTGAGCTCCCACCGCAGATTAAACCACAACCAAAGAAACCGAAGGCTTGGTGTGACATATTAACTCGGTCCCCGGAGTACCAACCAAGCAAGCCTTCCTTGTAAATATTCCAGATCAGACCTTTTCAGACCGACCATTCTCAAGGGCCACAACTGTGCCACACGCCATACGCACCACGTGGGAAGGAAGGAAAAACTTTTCATCTGAGCCAGCCGATTCAGCTGATTTGAGAAAAACAAGGTAAGTATCAGTAACCAACCTGCTCAGAAAAGGTGAACAAGCTGGTCTTTAGTTAGGGTTTTGTGTCGCTGCTGTTGTTTTACTTCGATTCCAAACAATTCTTGGACCCGCTGGACCGAAATCAGCTTGTGAATCAAATGGCTTTGATGCTCCACCCTCTTTTAGTTTTTGAAAAGGGCATTCTCGACCTCCCTCTACGGGTACAGTTAAGATGCCAGGTTAAAGAACAAGCAGATAAGCCAAAAAAAAGTCCTGCCTTGTTCACTTTTTCAGAGTTCGTTTTCGGGGACTGCCAAGATCTCACCACCACTTTCACAAAACGCCCGTGGCCCAGCAGAGGGGTCCGTCAGCATCCCACCGGATGACTCATTTGCTAACCAAAATGGCTTCGGGCTCAGGTCTCAGCTGAGCTGTCCTTCTCCATCTTGAATCCAAACAATTTTCCTTTGTTTGCCTGCTTAGGGACAAAATGCAGTTGCATTCTTTGCAGGAAGCCTAACTTCCTGTAAGGGGGGGGCGTATCTCTTTCCTGGCCCAGTTAACCCCAATTTCAAAACAATAGAAAACAGCCAGCCCCCTCTCTGTGGCCTTTGCAAACATGCCCCCACCCCCTGGTCCTTTCAACCTTGGGAAAAAAGTAAGATTTGGGACAAAAGAATCAACTCTTCAAGGTTTTTGTCCAACACAGCCTGACATTGTTGCAGCTGCCCGATAAGCCAGCCCAGGTTGGGGTTTTTTTTTTTGGGGGGGGGAGAGAAGAGGGAAAGAGAGATCTATGGCACACACCAGCCTCTCAAGGCTCGTGACAGCAAAAGCTCAAGTTGTTGGGCAATGCTCTTGGATGACACAGGCAGATCTGATCTCTTAGGCTAGGGAGAAATGCCATTTTTGCAGTTCTGCTCAGCTGGAAGCCATGTTATTTCCAGATCTGTAATTACAGCCGTGCAGGCTTGGAAAATATTCTTTTTAAAAAGTTTGCAAGAGGGGGAAGGCTGCAGCAGAGAAGCAACGCAGTGAATAAATTGGGGAGAAGAAGAAAGATAGAGGAAGAAGGAAGGAAGAAGAGAGGAGGGGGGGGTTCCTTTAGACCAGGGGTCCCCAACCTGTGGGCCGCGGCCTGTTAGGAAGTGGGCCGCACAGCAGGTGAGTGGTGGTGGTCCTCACAATTGGTTCCCGCCTGCAAACCCTACCCGTCTGCGCAATTGGCTCCCACCTGCAAACCCCGCCCCCTGGTCCGTGCGATTGGCTCCTGCCTGAAAACCCCATCCCCCCGGTCCGTGCAATTGGCTCCCGCCTGCAAACCCCGCCCCCCGGTCTGTGGAAAAATGGTCTTCCACGACCAGTCCCTGGTGCCAAAAAGGCTGGGTACCCCTGCTTTAGACCAGAGGTCCCCAAACTCTTCAGTCCATCGACCCCTTCATGAAGTCTCAGATTATTCATCGACCCCCAAACATTTATTATATGAAAATTTTATTTATTTATCAAATTTCGCCACCGCCCATCTCCCCCAAAGGAGGGACTTTAATAAATACCACTTTGACTAATAGTACTACAAATAACAATACTAATATTAATAACAACAACATTGACTCCTTGGACAGTCCCATCGACCCTTGGGGGTCAATACTGACCACTTTGGAGAACCCTGCTTTAGACCATTAGCAAAAGAAACCTAAGACAGAAAAACCTGGAACAAGTCTTGTTTTTTTTTTTTTTAATGGACAGGAAACACATGTTCTAGATACCCCATTCCTTACAGAAAAGTAACTCCATGCATTTAACAGAAAGCCTTGTGTTCAGTTTTAATAACCACAGTATAAACATTTGGACATTGTTTTCAAGTGTCTGAAGCACTTCGCATACATTATCCAGCAGGAATCTTGGCTTCTGTTAACCGCCTCCTAGGCAGCCCACCCTGGGGGCCCATCCTTCTCCAGCTTCTGGAAGCCTCCAGGTGCCTTCAGCAGCTTGGAAGGGTGCACCATCCTGCTGAAGGACAGCTGGGTTTTTCTGACCTGGGAGGGGAACATTCTCCTGCAGCCCACCAAGGGGTTCCTTACTTGTCAGAGGCCCAACTGCTTTGTAGATGGATGAATTTACACATACATGACCACCTAGGACCCATGACTCCCTTGAACATACAAGCCTTGAAGCCCCAAAGGATGTCTGCCCCAGTTCACAAGTATCCTGCAATGCCAAGACAAAGTGATTCCCCCCAGGCACCTACAGAGGAAAGATACTAGCTAAAGAACTTCCACTTTGCCTAGACATTGATGCTATCTGTGTCCTCCTAAGGCAGAGCTTTCCAAACTTTTCATGATGGTGACACACTTTTTAGACATGCATCCTTTCGCGACACAGTCTTACAGCAAGGCACAAGGCAGGCACTAGGACCTGCGCGGAATCACAGCCGGTTTGGAGGCAGCAAGGCACAAGGCAGGCACTAGGACCTGCGCGGAATCACAGCCGGTTTGGAGGCAGCAAGGCACAAGGCAGGCACTAGGACCTGCGTGGAATCCTGGCAGGGCAGGATTGGAGGCAGCAAGGCACAAGGCAGGCACTAGGACCTGCGCGGAATCACAGCAGGTTTGGAGGCAGCAAGGCACAAGGCAGGCACTAGGACCTGAGCAGAATCACAGCAGGTTTGGAGGCAGCAAGGCACAAGGCAGGCACAAGGCAGGCACTAGGACCTGCACGGAATCCTGGCAGGGCAGGTTTGGAGGCAGCCAGGCACAAGGCGGGCACTGGGACCTGCGCGGAATCCTGGCAGGGCAGGTTTGGAGGCAGCCAGGCACAAGGCGGGCACTGGGACCTGCACGGAATCCTGGCAGGGCTCGGAGGTAGCAGCAGCCGCGACACACCCAGACACTGCAGCCAACACACTAACGTGTCCCGACACACATTTTGGAAAGCTCTGCACTAACGTGTCCCGACACACACTTTGGAAAGCTCTGTCCTAAGGTATTCAAGATGCATCCCTTAACTGGAATTCTATACCTTTTCTAGTTCTCTTCATTTACTGCTGTGCAACTTAAAATCTTCTCCAGCTGAGCCAACCTGTTTTTTTTAAGACCGCAGGTTTTCAGTCATTGTTCTGGTTCTAAGTTATAAGAAATTCTTATCTCTGCTCTGCAACAATTTTATGAAGTTTGAATTTTTTTAAAAAAAGCTATGATGCACAATCGCCTGTTTTGTGATGAAGCAAGCTGGCTGTCGGAGGTCATCGCCCAAAACCAATGAAAACAAGGAAAGAAACAATGACCTGGACAGGACCTTTTAGAAAGCCTTCAGATTCCACAAAGCAAAGTACACTAGACAAGTATTTGAGGAATTTCTTATACTAACAGGACTTTCTTTTTTCACAGTATTTGAAGAGCAGACCAATCCCTAAGCACCTCCCTTTCACCACAACATCAGTGGCAACTAGTCACTTGTTGCTATTTTAGCAAGGCACAACAAAATAAATGAATATATTCTAACTATGATGCAACTTATATCTCTTCTGTGTTCCTATTTTACTTCCTACTCAAACATATCGGGGCTCCCGAGTTCATGACACAACCATATTCTGAAAACTTCTCTGATACTTGGGTGGGAAAAATCAGGGCATCATACAGCAGGAATGGCAAAGGTTGGATAACCCTGAATTTATCCTTAAGCTGCATCTCACATGGACGCGGAATCACGTGATCCAACATCCAAAGCAATGACCAACTTCGTCTTAGCTACAAGATTTGCACTACTTGGTGGCCTTTAGGAAAGGAGACATGGTGAGTGTGCAATGCACATCTATGGCTGACTCAACGTGGTGCAAAATCGAAATATCCTGTTTCAAACTCGGTGCTCAAACCCAAGTTGCCCGGGGACAATATGATGAATATGGTGGTGGGAGAATTCAAAGGGCACCAGGAAGGGAGAGAAATGAAAACGTAATCTATTTTCTCCGTCACCTCAAACCACTAAGCCATCCCACAATACTTGAGATTATGGATTACAGGTAGTCCTCGCTTAACAACCATTCATTTAGTGACAGTTTGGACTTATGACGGTGCTGAAAAAACTGACTTATGACCGGAACTCACACTTACGACCGTCGCATCACCATGGTCACATGATCACGATTTGGGCGCTTGGCAACCGGTTCACATTTATGACCATCCCAGCATCCCGTGGTCACGTGATCGCCATTTTTGACCGTTCCGGCTGGGTTCTGGCAAGCAAAATCAATGGGGAATCACGTGATTTACTTAACGACCAAGTGGGTCACTTAACGCACACAGTGATTCGCTTAACGACTGCCTCAAAAAAGGTTGTGAAATCGGGTTGATTCACTTAATGACTGCTTCGCTTAGCAACCAAAATTCCGGTCCCAATTGTGGTCGTTAAGCGAGGACTACCTGTATAACTGGAATGCTATATAGCTCTAGTTTGTTGTAAGCTACCTCAGAGATTGCCTGATCAATAGCAGGCTATGAAATCAAATCCAATTTTTATTCATATGATCAAGGATCAGCAACACCAAAAAGAGTAAAACACGAAAAATAAAATGAATAAAGTGAGTGCTGGAAAAGTTATCCCTAATTGTTGCCGCATTTTCACTGCAAGACACACACAATTCAGCTACAGTACTCTTAAGAGTCTAAGAGAAGAAAATGGGCATAATTGTCCTTCCTGGGAGACACTGCATCAAGGGCAGGCTTGTGCTATACCCCCCCCCACCTCCAATACTAACGTAGTTCTGAATTTGCAACCAACGATTGTGGAGTTTTTTCACTTTCCTGACATGAGCTAGAGAGGGAATACATCTGTTTGCAGCCGTGGTGGAAGACATCCTATTAAAATTCTCCAAATCACCTGAGAAATAGACTATTGGAATATTATTAGCACCTCTCTAACAACACATTGCTATTCTTTTGAAATAAGGAGCAGAAATTAGTTAGTGAAGTCTGAAAAAAGCTCCCTTCAAATCCAGCCTAAGGCGTTCTTCCAACCTTCCTTGGTTGATGAATTTAATCTTCCTTGTTGTAGGATTGACTTTCCCGACACCCCAGGGCAAGGGGTCAGCTACAGGTAGTCCTTGCTTAATGATCATTTGTTTAGTGACGGTACAGACTTACAACAGTGCTGGGAAAACCAACTTGCAGCTGGTCCTCACACTTACGACTGTTGCAGCATCCCCACAGTCACATGATCGCCATTTTCAACCTTCCCGGTCAGCTTCTAGCAAGCAAAATCAATGGGGAACCGCATGATTTGCTTAATGACCATGTGGTTCACTTAATGTCCATGGTCATTCGCTTAATGACTGCCACAAAAAGGTTGTAAAATCGGGTGATTCGCTTAATGACCACTTCGCTTAGCAACCAAATTCTGGTCCCATCTATGGTTGAACTGAGGACTACCTGTACATGGGTAACCTGAGACAGCGGGAGTCAACCCCTAAGCCCCCAAGAAGGATTCTGAACGATCACAACCTGGCTGGCTAGATCTCTTTCCTGCCATTCGTTGCAGGAGATTAAAATAGCTGCCGTATTCTCCAAGGCTGCTGTTCTACGTACACTTGCCTCTAAGCAAGTCCCATTGGGCTTTGTGGGTTTACTTCTGGGTAAACAGGTGTAGAACTGCTTCATAAATTGCCATGGTGACTGCAAATCACAGGTACATCCATCCAAGAATGAAACAAAACCATCTTTATTTTAGGACTGGCAAGTATTCGAGATAAAGTCTCCTCTGAATGGAGCTTAGCTCCTGGGGACTATGCAGTGAAGGCCATAACATTTCTCTAACCACGATACAGATATGGTTTGCTACTGGCTTATTTCAGGTCTGTTGGTTTGTTTTGCCATCGTACAGCCTTGGGACCTCCAAGAGATATACCTGGCAGTCCAACACTTCATCGTTTTCCAAGATGCACCATCGCTTATCTGGGCCACAAGCAATTAAATGATACTCCACTGTATTAAACAGCAAAAATGTGTCACAAAGAAAAATACCACAGCATTAACTTCAATTACCTAACGCAGCAATTCTTCAGCATTGATACTCTCAAAGTTCTACCATCCTTAAATTCTCAACACAACCAGATACGTGTTCCTTCCTAATTTTATTCAGAACTTTAGCCAACATAGGACCAAAACTTTGATACACCATTTTAAAAAAAAAGCCAGTTCTTTTCCCATTATTCTCTTTGTCGTAAGACATGGGGAGGGTGGTTCTTTAATCCTTCCCTCCCCAGCTGGGTTCTGGGTCAAAGTTATTCATGCTGGTTAATCAACTTGCTCCATAAAAATGCCAAGTTAACTTCTATCATATACTGTACTTGGTAAAACCTGCAATTGGCCAGGCATTTATATTTACGACCGAAGTTGATTTTATGAGCCTATCTTAGGGAGCTTTTCAAAACCAAGTTTTTTTTATTTTGAGGAGGGGAGGGACTTGTGACATTCCCACGGCCAACGTAAAGGATTTTGAGAACATTAAGTGAGTAATGCTGCTATGTGCTTGGGAACCATGCATTAATTGTGACTAAGATGAAATATATTCTAATCTTTTCAGCCAGATGGAGTATGAGGGATTCTAACTTGCAGGAGTTTCTTGGAAAAGTGAGTGATGAAACATTTGATTAAAAGAGAAAAAAAATTCTTGAGAGAAGTGTTTCCCACAGTTTGGAAAGAGCCCAGGAGAAATGTGGATCCAGTTACTTTAAAAAGTTAAGAGAACATCTGAAGCCCTTCTAAAACACACACACACACACATATGGAGAGCGCGGTTTGGTTGGATCCATACAACATGGTAAACCATTGTTTGGAAACCACAATAGCTGGGTTTATACAACATATTCTGCTCAAATCAAAAACTCTATTATGGCTCTGGGTGATGTGACCTTGAAGGTCAGCAGAAAACTTAATGGCTTGATCAGGAGGCCTTTTCCAGATTTCTCTGCTCCCATTGACAGGTCTGCTTTTCCAAGGAGCCAAATTTTCATTCTATCCTTATATCCAGGTTTCAAAGTCCTACGATTGTTAGAATCCCACTCAAAATTTCAGGTAACTTTCAAAGGCAACTCCCCTCAGCCAGCAGGATATCTCCCTTGTTCCTCATATTTTTTTGGACATGATCTCATGTATCAGCCTTGTCCAGCTTCCATCATTTCCAATACAGGCTGGTGTGAAGGGAAGAACAAAGAACTTGAGACCAGACTGGTCCATTTACAATGACAATGCACAGATGCATGAACAGCCCTCAGTCCACAAGGACAGAAGAAGGAGATGTAAGACTTGTTTGAGTCTTAGGAAGTCTGAGGAATCTTATTTTCTGCATTATGCCTTTTTTAGTATCTATAATAAAACTATCTAAGCAAGAATGGCCTCTTGAATCTCTGCCCGCCATCCTCTGAATTCAAGAATTGATGGGAATGAAACTGGACAGCATGGATGGAAGCTGTAATCTAGGACGTTTGGAGGCAACAGGTAGAGAAAAGAAGCTGCCCTCAATACTCTCAACTCCCCAAATGTAAACCATGGAGAACATGACATTGATCAGATTCAGTGAAGAACAAGATAAATCTGTTGTATAAAGTTGTCATGCAGACTCAGCATTATAATCAATAAAGTGGTATGGCAAGGAAAATCTTTCTGAAGAGCAGAGCATATGATTTACTGTAATTACACAATAATTCAAACTAAATTTGAATTACATTAATTAATATTTAAAAACAACCACGCTCTCCTTAGACCCTTCACTTTCATCCACACAGCATTTATTTCTCAAAAATTGTTAATTGCTAATTAAAACCATTTCTCTCAACACAAGCACGGTTTTGGTAGTTGTAAGAAATCAAGCCCAACTGCAAAAGCAATACGATCTTGGCCTACATCTCTTGAATTTATTAAATGTCCCTTAAAAAGCAATAATCTATTAGCTTAATCCACTCTAAAAGCACAAGAATTATTACGGCCATAAATCACTCCAGTAAAAAAGACACATCACCACCACCACGTCTCATGAAAACCTTTCGGCAACTGTATTTAAAAATTAAAAGCAGTAGCAGGCTCCAGATTAAGATGGTTGTTGTTGTTCTGTTGTTAAGTCATGTCCGACTCTTCGTGACCCCTAGCACGCCAGGCCTTCCTGTCCTCCACTGCCTCCCGGAGTTTACTCAAATCCATGTTCATTGCATCGGTGATGCTATCTAACCATCTCATCCTCTGCCGTCCCCTTCTCCTTTTGCCTTCAGTCTTTCCCAGCATCAGGGTCTTTTCCAGGGAGTCCTCTCTTCGCATTAGGGTTAGGGTTAATTAAGATCAACACTACCTACAGTAGTAAGTAGATGTATCACAACTATTTTGGCTCCCCATAAAATTATGACATTTTAACCTTCCCTCCCTTGCTACAAGTATGCCAACTGCTGCAACTCCCAGACATCTGGGGGCCACCGAGTGGGACAAGGCTGTGATCACATTTTGTAGGTGTGGGTTGGAAATGCGCTTCTCCTGAGCCAATTCTTGAACTTCTCATGGGGATCAGTGCTAAGGCTTGTCAGCCCCCAAGAGATTTACTTCTGAGGAGGTAAACACAGGCATTGCAGAATCAACGGCCTAAATGCTAAGCAGCCAACTTTTACTGGAACAACCCTGTAATACGTTTATTCAGGAAAGAGCTTTAGGGGTTACATCTAGAATCAAGAAGGTACCCTGAGGGTCACTGACCACACAAAAGATACGCAACCCATCCTTCATCCTTTTCCTTGTGCTCTGCTGCTACAAAATTCATTTCTTAAGCTGGGGAAGAAAATAAAGGAGATGGACAGGGGCCTTTCTGGCTTTGGAAGGTGCCACTGCCAATGATCTTTGCCAACTTGGAGGAGGAAGTGTGTGGTTCTTCATGGATGAGATTTCAGGTGACACAACCACCTATGTGGCTTCTCAAACCATCTGCCCCAAAATCAGAAACCTGAATCACAGGTGCATCAGAACAGAGGAGACAACACCTACTGCAATTTTGCCATTCTTTCTTAACTGGTTCCACATGTCCAAGCCCACTAAAACAATCACCCTGTTTTATTTAGCAGATTGTTCTGTTTATTTTTGTTTATCGAAGAGCACGCCGCCCAAGTTTATTCACCCAGAAATTCAGAGCTGGAAGTTTGCAATGCAGAAACGGCTGAGGTGGTTTCCTGGGCAGGGCCTCAAATCTGCGTGAGTCATTTCTGCAATTGACTTGGATCCTCCTAGATTCTCTCTAGCCTGTTCCTGAGCTGGCATTGGTGGGAGCCGTTGACAAAAAGAAAATGCTAGCACGCAACATTACATGAGGATCAGCCTGGAGGAGCAATACATGAAGGGCCAATCGATGCATTGCATCTAGCCATGGATTGTTACACACAGTTGCAGGGTTAAAACCAAGTGAACATCCTCTCCACCACACCCAAAGTATTGACAATAGTAAACAGACCAATTTCCTTTACAATCAATCATTGTGGCCAAAGGTAGGCATGATATTGACTTCCCGCAGGTCAACAGCCATCCCCACTCATATTGACCAAAGATCTAGACTAGAGACGAATGAGCAATGGAAGACAGTCGGTGGGGGAATAAAGTCGTTTACCTTCCATGTGTCACAAGAATCTTGGCTGGCTTTGCTGCAAAAGACTAACCATCCTTTAAAGCAGTGTTTCTCAACCTTGGCAACTTTTAGATGTGTGGACTTCAACTCCCAGAATTCCCTAGCTAGCAAAGCTGGCTGGGGAATTCTGGGAGTTGAAGTCCACACATCTAAAAGCTGCCAAGGTTGAGAAACACTGCTTTAAGGAAACGGGCTGCTGTGCCCCCCCCCCGATCCCATCAAATAAGGAGAAAAAAATATTATTTTGCGCAAAGCATATCCATAGGCATAGGTGTAAGTCGATGGATGAACACTTTCATGCTGAATCTGGCTGAGTTGGCCCTCAATCTCTGGATTTTTGAGCCATTGTCTTAAGAGAAGGTGTGTTCAAGCCCCCCACCAGCCTAGCCATTTTAAGATGAAAGGGGTGCGGTAGCTCAGCGGGTTAAACCGCTGAAGCTGTAAGACTGCTGATCAGTAGGCCGGCAGTTCGAATCTCCGTGTGGCGAAGTGAGCTCTCGTCACTTGCCCCAGCTCCCGTCAACCCAGCAGTTCGAAAGCTAATTGCAAGTAGATAAATGGGTACCACCTTAAAGTGGGAGAATTTGCTGGCGTCCTGTCGGGGGTCGCCTCCGGAGCAAAGAAGACCTCGTGAATGGCGGCGGAGACGGAGACGACGGATCCTGAACAGCAACATCCAGGACGTCAGCAGCCGACTCTGAAGCAAGGTATTCTGGGACATGTAGTCCAATACCCACGGAAAAAAGAGTCGGTCCCCTTACCCCTTCCCTGAGCGTGCGGTAAAAACGTTGTTAATATGAATGTATAAAATATATATGAATTGCAATGTTGTAAGCCACCTAGAGTCCTCCGATAGGGAGGGGATAGGCGGGGTATAAATATGATAAATAAAATAAAATAAAATAAATAAAAGATATGTCTTAACAGAAGTTAATTAAGCAGAGCCCCAAAATTCAGCGTTCGGGAGGACAGCATTCCTCAGATCAAGCAAAGGAACAAAGTTTACAGCAGTGAGGAAAATTTCACACACACTCACACACGTATGTATGTATGTTTGTTTGTTTGTGCCTCTTAGACCCAAAGGCATCTACAAACTGTAGCTGCTCCTTTGGTGGGAGAGATGCAATATTTGCAAGCTGTGGCCCTCGATTTCGGGAACTGCCCAATAAAAAAAGCTACTGAATGTCCAAATCCAGCAGGCTATAAAACCCCACTGGATTAGCATATCCCATTAAAAATAATTGAATTGTGTTTTCGCAATAGACAAACAGCAAAACTATTATATTAAGCCTCACATGACAGATTTATTCCAAGGTTGCTACAAAATAAAGACTGCTTACGTCTCAGACTGCAGAAAAAACAGATAATTAGATGAACTTCCGACTCTTCCCTCCCTCGTAAGCAAAATGAAACATTAATTAGCAGCTTTCACTCCCACCGTGCATCCTCCCTCCCGTTTCAGCTCTAAAATATAGCAGCAATGCTATGGGGGGGGGGGGGGGGAGACCTCAAAGACTTTTTTCTTATCACAAGAACATTAAGACAAGGCGGTTAATATTTACCCATAGCAGGTTGGAATGAAGCAAGCAATGCAAACTGGCCTCCAGAAAGCAGGCCATGGTGGAAAAACGGCATATAATGCAGAAAGAGAATCGAAAGAACTCCGCTCCTAAGATTTCTTCACTACCCTGTATGAAGTCTGCCTACTTTTGCCAAATTCAAAGCGACTGAACTTATGCCTTACAACAGATATATTTAAAACACACGCCGTGAGAAAGAAAATTCATAATTGTTAGAGTCCAAACAATTTGGGGTGTTTTCCCCCCTAGGTGGAAGAGAGATTGGGGAAAGAGAAGAAGAGAATTCTCCTGTTCCTTTGAATTTTGTAATTTGAAAAATAATTCTGGAATTTAAAAAAACTGATTTGCAGTCACTGGGAAAACACTGTTTCTCTCTCACCTATTATTGACACTATTATTATTTCAATTTCTATCGCACCTTTATTTTTGTATAACTCAATTGTGCATAATGCTTCCTCCTCTTTTCCCCAGCACAACCACCCTGCGAGGCGGGCTGGACCGAGAGAGAGGCATTGGCCCAAAGTCACTATAACTCACAGTCTCCTAGTTTCTGGCCTGGCGCCTTTAATCACACCACCACACTGGCCTGCAATGGGGCTGAATGCAGAACAATTCATCCATCTCCAAGCCCAATTCTCCTTCCCAGGTAAAGTGGCCCTTTTGATCATTTCAACCCAGTTCTCTTTTTTTTATATGATTTTTATTGAAACTTTTAAAAAAGAAGATAAAAGCTAATACAAACTAATATAAAGGAAGAAAAAAGATAAAGTGCAAGAAAAGAAAAAAAGTTGAAGAAAAACAGAAAAGAAAAAAGATACAAAGCAGTGGCTTCTGATATTCTTTACAGCAGTTACAAGCATGTTTATATTTTACCCTCCCTCACTCTATTACATCAAAATTTCCTTCTTTCTATAATCTATCCTGTCTAAACATCAAAGCCATAAATCACAAGTTTGGGGTTTTTTTTAATTTTTACGCAAGAGGTCCATACATTTCTACCAGGTTCTCTTTCTCCAAACATAACTTAAAACAGGAAACAAGGCGTGATCCACACAAGAAGTGACAAAACGCCTTCCCATTTTAAAACATCTGAACCGCCGTTCAGAATATAGTGAAATCCTTGCTTATGCTGCATAAACAAACAGCCAAAATCCAGTATTAATGCAAGAATTTACTCGGATGACTTCGGCCAAACACCGCTGTATCAAAGAAGACAGCAATAAAAATAACCAGTCCATTAATACATGCACTTTGTACACATACTTGTGTGTGTGCATGTGTTTCTCACCAATTTTTCTGCTAACAAAATGCCCAAGGCTTCCAAACTGCTTATGCATGCTGAAGAGAAAAAAAAAGGGGGGAGAGGCTTTTCCAACATGTCCATAGAAACTTTTGCGGATGTTGGCTACATCACTGGACACCAAGAATGTTTGAGCCTGCTAAGCCAAATAACCTTAAACCTACTTTTCCCAGCCCTGACCCAAAGCAGTCTTTAAAACAATCAATGCTCAGTATTGAAACAGACCACGCAGTGGTACGCCACAAAGCAGAGTAAAACATCATCCACGGCTTTGAAGACAGCAGCTCAAATGTGCTTTTCTTCCTTGGGCATGCTGTGCGCAGGTTTCACAAACCCTATCCCCTAATTACAAAATGGAAAGGGGGATCTTAAGAGCCTTGTTTTGTCAAAAATAATAAGGCAAGGCTAGGCCAGGCCTAGCCTCCAGGCACCCCCACTGCCCCCAGCAATATTTCCCGGGCAAGACGTCAGCTCCAGACTCTCTGCATTCTTGCAGGCAACAATGGCTGCTAATTAAAATATCAGCTTTTGTGATCTAAGCGGTAGCTCACATACTAAGGGGCAGAGTTCGCATTTTGGATTTACAAAACACCCTCCCCCTTTAAAGTATCTGGAATTCTTTTTCTCATCCATGTCCTGCTCAATGAAGTAACAAATGCACTGATTTCCGTAGGAAAAAGCTAAGAAAAATAAACGCTTGGGTATTCAACCCCTCCCCTGAAGACAGAGCTTGGCAAAGTGAGTTGAAAGTTATTGTTCTAGTAATTAAAAAGAAAGGGGAGGGGGAGACGGTGCACACCTGCAGCTCCACAGATGCACCCAATTTGGTTTTTCTGCCAGTGTGTTTGTGACAGGTCCTTTGCAGGCACAACAAAACCAAGCCGAAGTTAAAAATAAGCTCCAGAAAGCCAATCCAACATTTATTGGCGCGACTGCCACCAGATACCCCCGCAAGGTGCCAAGAAAGATTGCCAAATTGCAAACACCGCTGCTGCATCACCGCGAGAACGGAGGCACCCCAGGTAGAAGGCGGTGAGATCACACCGAAACTGCAGAGTTTCGCTCGGAAGCTGCACTCCAGGCCAGCACTCTAGCAATGTTTCTTTGCACTTCGCTCCATCTAACAGGGCCAGGGCTGGGATTCCACAGGTCAAGGAAGGAGCCACCCCCCCTCCCCAGCTCTCAGGTTTCAGTCCAACAGGTGGTGCCTTTCGGAACCGTCTCCTTCCTTGGCATGTTTCTCTGCACACACCCCTCTCCAGAAGTCAGAATACGCAGCACGGCGCAGGCACCTGTTTCAGACTCGAGCAGGTGTTTCTCCACGGCAGCAGCACCGCCCAAAACGCGTCTGCAACCAGGCCGCAGCTGATTCAGAGCCAGCGGCTGAAAAGTCCTGTCTGTCAAGACGTTTCAAAACCTGTTGTTTCGGTTTCAGGAATCGCTAGTGTGGAATTCCTGGGAAAGGACACGTCCTTTGGGCACACAACAACACCCCCCCTCCCTCACCATGTGCCAGAACACTATTTTCATTCACACCCCAGATCACAACACAGGCTGGCTTGAAGTCTCCCAAGGCCAACGGTTTGGGTGGCAGCTTTTCTAGGGGGACACGGTCCTGGGTCCCTTTCTGGGGAGGGCACCAGGAAGAGGCCCCCACTTGCTTCTGGGGAGGAGCAGATTTGGGGAGCTGGGATCGACCCGGGTGGGCTCAGCTCCTAAACCCACCCCCAAGCCAAGTTTACCAAGAAAGCCCTAAGCCTAAAATTACTTCCTGGGGGGGGGGGAGTGCCCGGGAATTCAGGGGGGTCCCTTCCTTCAGAGGAAGCAGGACTCCCGACCCTTTCCAAAGGGCCCCCCGAGTGAATCGGACCCCTGCAAAGCCCCCCCCCCCGCTTTGCAGACCTCTCCACGGGCTTCAGCGACCGCGACCGGCTTGGTGCGGGAGCCGCAGCTTCAGCCCCCTCCAACTTCGGCAACACCCCAAAGGCGCCGCTTCCCCGCTCGGGAAAGGCGTCCCTTCTTCGCCAAAGTTTCCCAGCGGCCAGCCGGAGGTTGCGGGGAGAGGGGGCGCTGGAGGGGACCCCCGGCCCCAAGGCCTCCGACGCGGCCCTGCGGAGACCGGAGCCCCGAAGGTTGGGGACCCCCCACCGGCGCCAAGGAGCCCCACGCGGGGAAGGGAGGCGCGGGGGCAGGAGGGGAGCCGGGGAACCGGCCCTGGCCCCAAAGGCGGCGCGCCACCGGGCCACCCGCGCCGGGCACCGGACCAGCTTTGCGCCCAGGCGCGCGCGCCCCAGCCGCCGCCGCTCCGGGGGCGCGCGGCGCGCTCCCCCCGGGCCGGGCAAGCCGCCCCCTCGCCCCCGGACGCCGCTGGGGGGGCGGCAGCGGACGGGGCGGCGCGGCTCACCTTGGCGGCGGCTCGGGCAGACATCTTGGCTCCGCCCCGCAGGGCGCCGCTCCGCGGGGTCCGGCGCTGGGGGGCCCCGAGCGGCCCTCGCGCTGCCGCTGCTGCTATCGCCGGAGCCGCTGCGCGCCGCCCTCACGCCGCGGCCCCCAGAGCCATCTTCCCGCCGGGCGGCGAGGCGAGCGGCGGCCAGCAAGTTTGCGCCAAGTCCGGCGGCGGCGGGAGGAGGAGCGGCAGGACCGGGCGGGCTGGGGAGGGTCCGCGGCGGCTGCTGCTGCCGCCGCCGCCGCCGCCGCCCCTCCTTCTCCTCCTCCTCCTCCGCCGCGCCTCCGCCTCCTCTGCGCGCGCAGCCGCCGAGACCCGGGCCGGGCCAGGGCGCGCGGGCGAGGCTCCTTGGCGCGCGGCGGCGCCCCCGCCTGGGACCGAGCCTGCGCCGCCGCGGGGGCTGGCCGGGCTGGGGAGCGCCACGCCCGCCCCTCGCGGGAGGGTCGCGCTGCTCCCCGCCCCGGAGGGGGCCGGGCCGGGCCGCCAGCCAGCCGGCCGGGGCGCGCGCAGCTCCGGCCGGCGCGCTGGGCACGGAGGCTCCTGCCCGCCCGCCCGCCTTCCTCCCTGCCCGGCCACTCGCCCCCACCTGGCACGGCTTCGCCCCCCCCGCCCGTCCCCGGCCAGCTGGTCCTCCCTCCGAGGAAGGCGGCGGCGGCATCGCATCGCGCTCGGCTTCTCCGTCCTCCCCTCCCCGACCCGGAGCAAAGGCACCGGCCGGACCACCTGCCCTGCACCCCCCCCCCCCAACGAGCCCCTGACAAACCTGGGCTCCGATCCGATCCGCCCCCTTTCCTCCCGGGCGCTTTGGTTCCGGCCGCGGACCTGGCACTGACTGGGGCAGAGAGTTTCCTGGAACGGGCGAGCCTATCAGAGGCCACGGGGGGGGCGTGGGGGAGGAGAGGCCTGGGAAGGCATGGCCGGGCTGCCGCGGGGAGGAGGGCGCTGCCAGGACCGGAGCTGCGACCTGCCTGCCCGCCCCCCTCTTCCTCCCTCCCTCCCTCGGCGTCTCCCTTTCGGCCAACCATCCCAACTTCGCAGCCTCCTCGGAAGCTGCCTCGGGCAGACTAGCTTAGCTACGATTCCTTTAACCACGATTTGCAAAAGAAGCCGCAGTTTGCCAGCCATAGGAACTGGGTCCAAACCGCCCGAAGGACCGGGTGGCCCAGCAGGCGCTTCACCCTGTCAAAGCGTCCGGGGGAAGCAGCACCGCAGACCTCCCAAAGTGGAAGGGGAAATTCAACATTTTGCAGAGAGGCATTTGGCGGTTTCCTCCCCGATGACCCGCAAGGCCGCAGATTTTTCACGCATGTGAGATTTTGCTACTGTTTTGCAGTAGCAAACTAACACTTCCTTTCCAAGAAAGTCTAAAGAAGTGGTGAAGGCCCCAGGCTAGAAACCGGGAGACACTGAGTTCGAGTCCCGCCTTAGGCATGAAAACGGGCTGGGTGACTTTGGGCCAGTCACTCTCTCTAAGCCCAACCCACCTCGCAGGGTTGTTGTTGTGGGGAAAATAGGAGGGGGAAAGCGTATTAGGTATGTTCGCCGCCTTGAGTTATTTATAAAAATAATAAAGGCGGGATAAAAAATCTAAAATAATAATAATGTTTTGTTCCGAGCCTTTCTATCCCAACTTCCCACAAACTCTCCAAGGTCGCTTAACACCCCAAACCACGCAATACCCAGCCTAAAAAAACTGCCAATACATCAACCAACCAATAGTCTTACGCTGTGCAAAATCCAAACTAAAGAAACAGACTGCTGTGTTGCAAAAACGGGCAGCCGAAAGCAAAAACAAACGAAGGGAAGTCTGCAAGCGAGGCTCAGCCCTCCCAGGGCAAAAGGACTTCTGGACAGACGTGCGGGAGCGACGTGGCTGTGATTAATGTGCGGTTGCCAGGCAGTTCATCATACTGCACTCAATAGGACTAACTTTCAAATAATCCTGCGGGGATCGTCTTGCAGCTAAATTACGCATTCCAGGAGCACCAGCAAATTTAGGTCATGCTAAATTAATATTAAGCAGACTCGGTGGCTTCTCTTCTATTATTACAATTGCTGTAGTTTTATTCACATGCCTCGTTTTCTCTGGGGAGCATGCAGAATAAGAAAGAAAATTAAGAATAATCGCTTGAAAATGAGGAAAACTTTCCACAGACGATGCCACCTTTTCCCATACGATAGAATAATAGTTCTCCATATTTTCTTCCACTGAGAGATTTTTTTCCGTCATCAAGACACTATAATTGCATGTTCTATTCTTCATTCCACCCACCTTTGAATTAGGATGTTATATTAACTCACATGTTTTGGTTTGCACAGTGCTCTCAACCATAAACTAGCCACGCTATCTGGGTTTGCATAACACACTCTTCATGCCACACATTCATCATAGTTAATTTAATCCTTCTTTAATGAAGCCAATGGCTTGCATTTACACAACACCATCAACTGCCCAAACAGAGAGAAGTGGTGGCATTTGTTGTTTATTTGTTCAGTTGCTTCCGACTTCGTGACTTCATGGACCAGCCCACGCCAGAGCTTCCTGTCGTGGCATACATTAAGCTAATCTGTGGCTGGCTGAGTTTCAGAGTGTCACACCAAGGCAGCCACCACCACGCCAGAGAGATTAACCACACCACCTATACTTTTAACTTTATGGGTTGGGTGAATGCCACCGAAAGGATGAACCGAGATCAATGAATGAGAAGCACCCTTTGCAGAATTCCTCCAGCAAAGGTGCAACATTTGTTGGCAACCAGCTTCCAAGAGCCAAGTCTTGAAGTCATCAAGTCTTGTTTCAATCAGGACTTGAAAACCATCAATGCTGGTTTACCTTCAGACAAGTTGTTCTCCAAGAACTGAGCAGAGGGAAGAATGCCGAGGGAGGGGGATCACTGAAAGAGGTCTGAGCTCAGAATGAAGCAGGTGAGTTTCAAGCAGCAGACAAGCTTTTATGAAATATCAGTAAGGGAAGGTCTAAATGCTTATCGCAAATGAAATTCAAGTGATTTCTACACCTCGCATCCACAAGCTTTTCATTTTTTATGATATACAGGTAGTCCTCGCTTAACGACCACAATCGGGATCGGAATTTCGGTTGCTAAGCGAAGCGATCGTAAAGCAAATCCGACTCGATTTTACCACCTTTTTTGCAGCAGTCATTAAGCAAATCACCATGGGTGTTAAGCAAACCACATGGTCATTAAGCGAATCACGCGGTTCCCCATTGATTTTGCTTGCCAGAAGCCAGCCGGGAAGGTCGAAAATGGTGATCAGATCACATGACCACGGATGCTGTGACTGTCATAAATGTGAACAGGTTGCCAACGGCCCAAATCGTGATCATGTGACCGCGGGGGACACTGCAACAGTCGTAAGTGTGAGGACCCAGTTTTTAAGTGAGTCAGTTTTTTCAGCACTGCCATAAGTCTGAACCATCACTAAACAAATGGTTGTTAAGTGAGGACTACCTGTAAATGCTCTTTTTTTTCCCCCCAGTGATTTTTCTTCCCAGAAAAAAATGATTCAGGAAGAACTATGGAAATCCCCAGGAAAAATCACAAAGTTTTGACCTCTCTTCTGGAGATCCTCAGTTCCCATCCATAGGGGACATGCAGACAAAATTCCCAGTCAGATGGGGGGGCAGCTCGTGTGCACAAGCAGGTCTTGAGACGCCCCCAATCACCCCTTCTTCTGAAGCACTGATTTACTCAAGCTGACCGAAATCCACATGACTGTGTGACCTAAGGGGTAGAGCGTTGGATTAAGGCAAAGGCAACAAACGGGCTAAAATGTAACGGGGGGCAGGGGACAAAAGCTGAACAGCGGAACAAAAGCCTGCAAACTTTTCTCCTTCCATTGTTTTCATCGGCCAGCTCTGCGGGAAAGGCCGGAAAGGGCTGGGGCCACAACAGGAAATCTGCTTCTGAACACAGGAAATACAAGAGGCCCCTGTGTTCAAACAGTTTCCAGAATCCTCTTATTTTCCAGGAGTGTCCCAATCTGAAACGAACGTTCCCTTTTTAAAAACACAAACCAGCACAGCTGGATGTGTATATATTTGACGCTATCTTATGCTGACCTTACATATTTACCCAACTGCCTTTATTTATTTACACAGGGCTGTTTCTATTTCCAAACTGGTACGCTTCCATTTTGTTCTTATTTTTAGTCTTTGGAGGAGATCGTTGGATATGCCTTAAAGCAGTGTTTTTCAAACTTTGCCACTTTAAGATGGGTGGACTTCCACTCCCAGAATTCCCCAGCCAGCAAGGGAGTGGACGTGCTAGCTTGGGAATTCTGGGAGTCGAAGTCCACCCATCTGAAAGCATGCTGGCTGGGGAGTCGTAAAGTGGCCAAGGTTGGCAAACACTGCTCTACTCGGACCTCGGAGGAGGTGGCAAAGGAAACCACCTTTCCTTCCACCCTGAAACAGCAAAGCTGAATTTGTTTTGAGTGCAGGCCAATTGCTGTGTCACACCACATGCTCATCCGTGGTGCATTTAATCATGGTTAACCATACTGAACCAACTTGGTTCGGCTCACGGAACCCTCTGAACCTTAAAACTAGGCTTTTTCGCCCCATATCCCGAGCCAGAAACTAGACAGCTGCATCTAGCCTATCAGGTTATTTGAACTCAGCCCATCTGCTCGACACTGTTTGCCTGAGGAACGAAGGAAAGGATCAGTTCAAACACCGCTAAGACGACTTCCAAGGCTCATATACGATGGCCAAACGTTGCATTCGGTTCCATAATGATATCTGATTGACCTTTCTTCGTTCATCTTCACCTCAGGATGCGGCTGATGAGCCTGCTCACTGCAAGTTCTTCTCGACCCCATAACTTTATAGCTGTTCTTAACATTTGGCTCTTGTTCTGAGTAAACGACTCTCCCAGCTCATGGTGGTGCATGCAACCGGATCGCATTCGGTTCCTGGGGATTATGTTCCAGGTTTAATATTTGATACGGCAACCTTAGAAACAGAAGCAACTGGCACCCCTTGAAAAACAGATATCCAAGACCTCCCCACCCCCAAAAAAGCTTCAGCAACATATTTGCAAATATTTCTCCCCAGAAAAGAAACACATTGCAGCCCATTCCAGGCTTGGCATCCGTCGACGAAGTTATCTTTCATTCTTCAATGTTATTTGTCTCTTTTAAAAACAGACAGGCTCCCGTTGGCGGCTCTAGGCGCTGGCACGTATTCGTAGGGGCTGAAAAGTGCTTAAAACCCAGCTAAAAAGCTCTTTAAAACGGTTAAAAGGAAATGTTTTGGGACCGCTCCTAAACTGGGCCAAAGGAGAATCAACTTCAGGGCCAGCCCGGCTAGAAATGCTAGAAATGCTAGAAATTAAAATCAGCTAATAAAGTTAAGGACAGACCTGCAAAAGATGTCCCCAACTCTAAAATAGATCCTGTGGGATCTAAGATAGATCCTGTGGGATAGATCTTGCAAGTCATCCAGCAAGATGCCTTCTCACTCAATATAGGCCATGCTAGACTATAATGCAATGTTTCTCAACCTTGGCCACTTTAAGATGTGTGGACTTCAACTCCCAGAATTCCCCAGCTGGCTGGGGAATTCTGGGAGTTGAAGTCCACACATCTTAAAGTGGCCAAGGTTGAGAAACACTGCCATAACGTATTATGTTTACTCTTGGTGTGGTGTGTTTGTCAACCATGGTGCTTTGTGCTTTCTCAACCACAGGTCACAGCGGAGTCTCAGCCAATACTAGTTTACTGAGCAAACCACGGCTCAGATTGAGGCATCAATCCAGCCGTTGAAACTTGGCAGTAGCCGAGTTCATATGGTTTATGCTTGGGCAGGAGATTCCCTGGGGACTGCAAACATCTTTATTACACAATGCATACGCCGTCTGTTTCCTCCAAAACAGGATACACTAAGGAAGGACAGTGCCACTGAACTACGGAAATGCAGAGGCACCAGGATCTTAGTGGCTCATTCCAGCTTTCTCTGGCAGGGAGGAAAAATCTCGCTGAAGCTGCACCCTGGCGTGCTCGTTTTATTTTTTGCTTGCAGACGCAGCACGAATACAATTTAACGTTTAAAGCCCTGCTCCTATTGAGGGTGGCTCTAATCATCTGAACCATTGATAGGATGGAAACAATTTCCTGGATCCAGAACCAGGCTTTGCAGGCCAAACAGCCGGGGTTCAAAGCCCAGAATCTCCACTTGGAAGGATTTTAGCAGGCAGCATCCACAGGAAATTGCTCCCTCCAGGGAAATTATAGGATGCTCACTGAGCGAGGGAGGTGGCATGTTATAATTTTAATCCAGAAATGAAAGAGATTTTGGGAAGTGACTTCTGGCATTTCTGGAGGGTAGATACCAAGTGGGTGGAGGTTCGCGTGCCCGATTACAGCTTCTACCTAGTTCCTCCCAAACAGTCCAGGAATCCAGTCTCAAGAACAAACAACCCTGAGTTGGAATTCTGGCTGGTAAGGGGTACAGCAAATTAAGAGAGGAGACCCCATTAAGCTTTCAGGTCCTGAATAACTTAGCTTAACTTAGTCCCTCTGTGGGGAGGGGCCACGCGCAAGCAAAAGGCTTTTGCACACAATTGCCCAACTTTGGAACGGTAAACTGGCTCATTTTCTGGAATTCTGCCTCGTCCCTCCCTGCAAAACCATCTCTATCTTGGTGGCAATAAAGCCAGCTGCGAACACCCAAGACTTTCCTCTCAGCCTGAAAGAACAGGAAGCTTCTTTTGAGGTTCATGACGTTCTGTTGACTTCTTTTTGATCGCTAATAGAGGGAGAAAGGGGAAGCCACAATGACCAAGTAGATAATTTCCGGTGGTTTTTCAAACAATTTAACCTCAAATGCCAACGCTCTCACAATTTTTCCAAGGTACCATAAAGGCTATTTGTGCACGCTTTGGCCAACAACACTCTGACAACTGGGGTTGAAAATGGGGAAATCGGATTCTTTAAGTGGACAATAGGACATTCTTCCAATTTTGCATTTTATTTTTTTATTTTTAAATGCCTGTTTCTCCACTCTTCTCAATTCACTCTCTCCCCTGCCTCAAAAGTCACTCTCCTTGCAGAATCTGGAACTGAACGGTCAATGGGATTGGATTTCAGAGAGGGTAAAATCTTTTTGTAAGTGATAGATTTGGGCAACTAGTGCATAAAAGCTCAGAAACATTTAGGAAAGGGGGGAAAGGAAACATTGAAAAAAGTGAGGATGATCAGTAAAGCTCAGGTGTAAAATTAAGTGTCTGTATCAATCTTTTGTCTTTTTCCTTTGGAAAAGAAATAAGATTTCACCTTAGAAAACAAGGAAGTAGCGCAAAAAATGGAATGAATGCAACTAATAGTGATTCCGCAGGAGGAACAAGTGATATTATGTTAAACAGGGTCTTGTGAATTATTCTAATGGAGAAATTACTTTTAATCTACTTTTAATTCCCAGAATATTTATGCTGGCCTTACCTATGTATGTCTATGGATTTTACAGAAATGGTTGTTCACGCCTGGATTCCAATCATGGTAAGGATATCAAATCTGTTTCCACATCCTAACTTTTAGCTTTCCTGTGTCGACGCCTGCCTTTCGTATCATTTTTTTTTTACTGAATTCAGCATTTTTCAACTGCGCCCGAGATGTTCTACTGTCCTGCTGCTTCCATCAGATGCCATGAAACGGGGGCCATTCCCAAGCAGGTGTTCTCCAGAAATGCTAAGATTTCAACTTTCAATTTAAAGCCCTACATGGCATGGGGCCAGAATACCTGAGGGACCGTCTTATCCCCATGTTATCGACCCGCCCCACCCGGTCATTCAGAGAGGGCCTGCTGCGAACCCCATCAATTAAAGAGTGTCATCTGATGGGGTCTAGGAGGCGGGCCTTCTCTGTGACAGCGCCCACACTATGGAACAGCTTGCCCCCAGAGTTCAGACAGATCTCCTCCCTCCCAACCTTTAGGAAAGAGCTGAAGACCTGGTTCTGCCGCCTGGCATGGGAAGGAGGGAGGGATAGTTCCTCATGGGGGTGGCTAATCCCCTAATTTTATAACTGTCCTTCTTTAATTATTCCATTACCATCTGGATTTTTCAATATATTTTTACTGTATACTTGAGATTTTAACCTTATTTTAACTTATTTATTGTGAACCGCCCAGAGTTCCTCATGAGGGGAGATGGGCGGTTATAGAAATTAAATAAATAAACTCCTGATGGCCTGGCTTCTAAAGCTATAGTCACACATCAGAAGCACTAGTTTGTTTTAACCTAGTTAGCTGAACGCTCCAGAAGCAGATCTGGATACAAATGTCTAGTTTAGCCAAGGAGGCCTGAAGTGGTTCACAAACATGCCAGAAGTAAGCCACAAATATAAGCCGCCCGCTCTCCTTAGCACATCATGCTATGTCATAGCTGCAACCAATATGCCAGCAAGAATCCATAATTCCAAACCGTGGTTTACAGCCCTAAAACAAACCACGCTTCATCCACTCCTTTGAACAAACGGATGAACCCAGAAATGAACCATCTCCATTACGGTTCAGCAGATACATGGACTGCCTTGGCCAACCAGCATCAATGAGAGCCAACAGGGAACCCATGACTTAATCCAGCATCTTGAAATCTCACCCCATCCAGTAAGACGCCATCTTTCACCTGCACCCTGGGGAGAGTTTAGAGTTCAGAGTTGCTCCGAGGAGGAGGAACAGAATTTGCTTTGCTAGGTTTGGTTGCTAATCCACACCCGATGGCAGATCCTGTCCTTCGGAAACTGGTGTGGGAAACTCTCTTCTCCCTTCCCCCTCTTCTCCGTAGGCACTGCAGATGGGGGCAATCTGCAGATGGGGGCAATCTGCTGAGTGGGCAAAACGTGTGTACTCTTCCAAGAACCCCCGCCCCCCCCGTCTTTCACTGGGCCGGTGCCATCAGCTGAACGCCAGGCTTCGCTCCCCTAATATCTCCAGCGTCAGAGCCAATCTATATTTTCTACTCCAACCTCTTGCCAGTAATGGAGAAAGGAGTTTCTTTGGCTGCACAGCCTGCCTGCCTGCCTGCTGCAGACCATTTAGCCTTTTTTAAAGTTTGTTTTATTGACTTACTTGCTCGCACAATCATTCACAACTGCCCAGGGTCGCTGGGAGCTGGCCAGCATATAAATTTAGATGATGATGATGATGATGATGATGATGATGATGATGCCGCCGCCTCCTAAGGCTCTGCTTTTTTCCAGGCATATCTCAAAGCAGAACGAGAAACCCAATGCATGTGGTGGCTTCAAGAACTCGTGCAAACCCCAAATAGCTAGAGAAATAGCCTGGGTCCCCTTCCATTTCAACCTCACCTGATCCACTTTGTCCACCAACACACACAGGTATGCCCATACTCAGCTTTTGGAGTGTACATTCACACACCTTAAAAAGGTAAAGGTTCCCCCCGCACATTTGTGCAGTCGTGTCCGACTCTAGGGGCCGGTGCTCATCTCCGTTTGTTAGCCGAAGAGCCAGCGTTGTCCGAAGACGCTTCCACGGTCATGTGGCTGCATGACGCGCGCGCAACGCTGTTACCTTCCCACTGAAGTGGTACCTATTCATCTATTTGCATTTGCACGCTTTCAAATTGCTAGGTTGGCAAGAGCTGGGGCGAGTGCAGGAGCTCACTCCGCACACAGGGCTAGGGATTCAAACCTCCGAACTTGCGATCTTCCGATCGACAAGCCTGGCGTTGTCGATCAAACCTGGCTGAGCCACCACGCCCCTTCCACACACCTTATGTACCTGCAAGGTGGCTCACCCTGACACAAAACCACAGGACCTGATCATGATCCCCCTTCATTTACTTCAGAGTTTACTTGAAGTGCCATCTTATGGCTCTTGAAGAGGACAGTTGGAAAACAGCTTCACCTGCCTCTACAGGTAGTCTTCGACTTACAACCATTTGTTTAACGACCACTCAAAGTTACGGCGGTGCCGAAAAAAGTGACTTATGTCAGGTCCTTCCACTTATGACCGTTGCAGAACCCCCGCGGTCAAAATTCGGGCACTTGGCAACCAGCATGTATTTATGACAGTTGCAGCCTCCCAGGGTCACGTGATCGCCATTTGTGACCTTCCCGGGGGGCTTCCGACAAGCAAAGTCAATGGGGAAAGCCAGATTCACTTAACGACTGTGGTGATTCGCTTAACAACCGTGGCAAAAAAGGTCGTAAAATTGGGTGCGACTCACTTAACGACCGCATCGCTTAGCGATGGAAGTTCCGGTCCCAATTGTGATCGTAAGTCGAGGACTACCTGTACACATTTTGGGTGGTGACGCTGCATAGTTCTGCCAGGCCCAAGGACTTAACTTTCTTGAAGCATGAAGGCATAGTGTTGACAAAATCTGGACAAACAGCTCATTTGAAGGAGCCTGGTGCAATCTGGAAATGCTTTGGAATCTAATGGTTATTTTCGAGCCGAAAGTATGTCAAGAATGCGTTCTTGTTAAGTCAAAAGCTTAAGTGGCTTGCACTGGATGGACACACGTGGTTTACACAAGCCTCCTTCTACCTCTCTTTGGTTTTCATTTGCACACATGACTAATTCTTATCTCTACGCCCAGCGACTGTGTTTCTTCCCCAGACAGACTGCTAAAAGGAAAGGATCAGGAAAAAAAGAGGAAGGAAAGAAGGAATACAGACTGTGAAAACTGTTCTCGTTCCTCTCTGGCTTCTAATAGTTTTCAAGATAATGCTGAAAGGTTTAATTCTGCTCCATTTTTAATATGCGCAAAACATACAGGTTGATTATATCTGGTCTGGTTCTGTTCCGTAAACCAAGCCCCGGGAAGCCGCTGTAGGAGACAGATCTGAAAAGCAGCGTACGCCACTGTTACGTATGTTACACAAACAGGCCCACTTTGGACCCTTCATTTCATCTGTTGGCAATGCACACGGCTTTAGCAAAGAGAAAGATTTAGCATCTCCCCCTTCAACACAGTTTTGTGCACATGACTTGTCTGTTTGAAGTTCTTTCCCCCAAACTGCAAACCCATTTCTTAAGCCCTGTGGAGTTTAAAATAACTTTGGAGGATAAAGGATATGGGGGAGGGGAGCTAGGGGGGACAGAAATCCAGAAACGCTTCTGGATTGCTACCAACATACTGTGTTTGAAACCGCAGGGAAAGTTTTATGACTTTCACATCTATCACCTTAGAGTTGGGGGGAACTTATTATGAAATAGAAATGGCTTTTTAAAGATAAAGCAAAGCGCTGGAACGCTGGCTAAATAAATCTGGGATAAAATTTAAAAATAAAAATAAAATAAAAAGCGGTGATGAGCAGGAACCCCTGCGTTTAACCTGGGCAGATAAAGTTCGGTCTCTCTGTCTGACAAGGTGCCCATCTTTCAATTGCTAGACTAGTTTGGAATTTTCTGACCCTTCTGTTTAAGGCAGTGTTTCTCAACCTGGGCAACTTTAAGACGTGTGGACTTCAACTCCCAGAACGCAGGACACGTGAGCCAATTACAACGTTGGTGCCACCACAAGTTCTCTTATTGCAGTTTAGTAGGAGTTTAGTACAAGACGATAGTAGGAAGTACAAGACAAGGGGCGTGGTGGCTCAGTGGGTAAGACGCCAGGCTTGTTGATCGCAAGATCGGAGGTTCGGATCCCTAGCCCTGCGTGCAGAGTGAGCTCCCGCACTCGCCCCAGCTCTTGCCAAACTAGCAATTCGAAAGCATGCAAAGCAAGTAGATGAATAGGTACCACTTCGGTGGGAAGGTAACAGCGTTCCGCGCACGTCATGCCGGCCACATGACCGTGGAAGCGTCTTCGGACAACACTGGCTCTTCGGCTAACAAACGGAGATGAGCACCGGCCCCTAGAGTCGGACACGACTGCACAAATGTGCGGGGGGAACCTTTACCTTTACCTACAAGACGATAAGGAAGTGTGAGCTGAAATCACAAGGGCCTAGTGGAACCCCAAATCTATTCACTGAGGCAACCATTTCACCTTGCCTTGGACAACCCTTTCCTATTTACAGAGGTGGTTTTAGCTCTTCCCCCTCCAAGCAGAGCCATCTCTCCCCTCTTCCCTCCCCACTTTTATGCCCGTAACAGATTTTCTAAGCTTTGTTCCCTAGACGGGTATCTTCCAAAGTCCCATAATTCTTTGGGGACAGAGTCACAGGTTGAATGGGAAGGATGGAACATGAAGGTGGGGAGGGATAAGCCTCAGAGATGTCGGTTTTCTCTATGTCGTTACAAGCAAGGGACAAATTACTTGGGCTGTGTTCCTCTTCCTCTCTGTCCATCCAGCCAGGCCTGGGGATTCTGGTAGGCTCCTACCTGGAACTGCAGAATGACCACCATTGCTGGAGCACCAGCCAAGGTTTCAACTCGCCAAATCCTCCTTTGTTCTGCTTGAGAAACAGCCATCTGCTCAAGCAGGGAGCAGACCATGAAAGGGGAGAGGCAAATATTTATTTTTTTCAAATTTCAAATATTGCCTTTAGCTTCATGGACTCGAGAGTCCAAATGCTATGGCAGGTTCTTTGGGCATCTCTGTTTCCATCGTTCATTAAGGAAGACCCTGCAACAGACAATGTTCTTCTTCTTCGAAAGAAGGAACCATTAACTGCAGGCCATGCTTCCAACAATCTAGCTCAGCGTTTTCTGACCCATGCCCTCCAGTACTGGGCATCATCCCTCCATTGGCACCAACTCTGGTCTTGCAAAGGCGCTTCAGGGCCTGCAAGGAGATCTGCTTTGATCCTCCAGCTCCTATTATGCAAGGCTTCTCTTTTTATTTTAACAAGCTGGACCCCTCTAATATATTTGGCTTTCATCAAGCAAGGAAGCCCAGCAGGGTCCTCATCTTGTTATCAAAGCATCACTTCTCCTCCTGTCTCCATTGCCACAACCCCCCTCGCCAAAACATGCTTTTCCTCCAGGAAACTTCAAAGGAGAAGCAAGCAAATCCGAG
The DNA here is from genome assembly GCA_023362775.1 of Charina bottae. Taxonomy (NCBI): domain Eukaryota; kingdom Metazoa; phylum Chordata; class Lepidosauria; order Squamata; family Charinaidae; genus Charina; species Charina bottae. Next base: position 22,028,896 of record JALMGJ010000010.1, on the reverse strand, counting down.
CCAGGCCAACAGATCAGACAGAGACACAGGCAAAGCGGGACCATTCCCTCTCTTCATCTGGCAAGGAGCGATCGGTGCTATAAATCTGCATCGATGCAGAGAGCGGTTACTTCCCATCTTGTGGTGGCTATTTATAGGTCCGAGGAAGGGGAGGAGAATTTAAAAACCTGAGAGAAAAGTGCACAGACGGAGCACGGAGCCATCGTGCATAACAGATTTTCTAACTCTACGATGAGGTCTTCTCCGTTTGCCACTCTTTGAAAATTCTTCATCAAAGAGGACGCCAGTGGCCGGCAGTGGTGGGAAGTGACGGTATGCAGATTCACGGGCTCCTGGCTCATCTAGAGGGGGGTCCTCTTCCTTAGGCCCGCTTCAAATGACGTTTCTGCTGGCAAAGCTGTCCGGGGCCACCCGTCGGTCCCTGCAGGAGATTCTGGAGTTCCCAGACCCGTTCTGGTTGCTGATGGGAATGCGAGGCCAGGCTTAGCCGGCCAAAGAGCATTGCGTTCCCAAGCCATCCGACTGTCTTCCTAAGCTACATACAGTATACACTGTATTCTCACCAGCTTGTCTTGCAGTCCACCCTTTTGCTTCTTCCACGTCTCTTGAAAAGGAAACCCACACAAGAATTCTGCATCCTGCAGAAGCTGCGGAACTACACTTCCCAGACGAGACTGGAAGCTGTTTTTCATCCACACCTGGCAGCGACCGGTCCTAAAATATCATAAAATGTTGTGTTGCCTTTTCACCGTTCCTCCTGCAGGAGGTGCTCCCAGGGAGTGCTGGGAAAAAATGTCTTTTCTACCTCTTGCCCCACAGCAGTATAGCAGCCACGGCTATATCAATTACACTACAGGTAGTCCTCACTTAATGACCATTCATTTAGTGATGATTCAGACTTACGACGGTGCTGAAAAAACCAACTTACAACCAGTGCTCACACTTATGACCGCTGCAGCGTCCCCGTGGTCACGTGATCACGATTTGGGCGCTTGGCAACCGGTTCGCATTTATGACCATCGCAGCATCCCATGGTCACGTGATCACCATTTTCAACCTTCCTGGCCGGCTTCTGGCAAGCAAATCAGTATATTGGGGAACCGCGTGATTCGCTTAACAACCATGTGGTTCGCTTAACGACCGTGTGGTTCGCTTAACGACCGCCCCAAAAAAGGTTGTAAAATCGGGTTGGATTTGCTTAACGACCGCTTCGCTTGGCAACCGAAATTCCAGTCTCAATTGTGATAGTTAAGCGAGGACTAGCTGTACTGCAACAGGAAGATCTCACAACCCACTCACTGGACCTCCTAAGAAGATGTGGAGCACATTCAAGCAAACAAACGCAAGGGGCCCGCGATGATCACACAAACTTCCCTCTTTTCATTACATGTATCGGGAGCTTTGCATGCTTTCGCTGCACATTTTTCTTCTCGCAGGGCATCAGCCCAAATTTGACATTTTTTTCTGACTGTCCGTATTACTGAAGGTTAGTGACAGCTCTGAGCCAAAAAAGGAGAAGGAAAGGGCCGCCGCCGAGAAGACCAGGCAATCTGAGGAGCAATTAGTTTGATGGCTGGGGGAAAAAAAGGACCATGTTTCCCATGCATGGACAGGACTAGAACTGCAGGCATTTGTTGTTTATTTCTGGAGTCCTGGTTTTCAGTCCACTGCTGCGCAGAGGGCTTGACAACCAGCGACTGCCATAAAAATTCCCCACTTTGAAGGAGCAATGGATTTATCATCTCCTGATCAACATGTACGGCAGCGCCTTGCTCGCCCCACCAATCCTAAGCTCCTGAAAACATTTCCTCCCCATCACAGATGCTGCTTGCAACAAGTCAACACTGGGAACAACCTAAGATTTCCTTAAAACCTCTTTTGGTTCCCATCCAACTATGTTCTGATGGATGTTCCCATTATGTTGATGGCCTTCACTGTTGCAATTGCTCGTGGCTCTGGACAAGTTGGAGATGCAACACGACTGGATTAATTCTCAAGAGTGCATTTTGCTTTTTTGTCCTATGTAATCCATTCACATACACACATGCACAAACATATAGACCAGTGTTTCTCAACCTTGGCAACTTGAAGATGCCAAGGTTGAGAAACACTGGTGTAGACAGACTGCTTTTTAAATATTTAAATGTAGACCCTGTTGTTTATATTTCTGGCTCCAGCACCGAGCCCTAGAATTCTACGGCCATGGAGTTGGGTGGAGCTGATGTTTTTGGCAGACGGGACAAATTTATAGTTAAGCAACCTGGATGCCTGAAGGGCCAAACGGAAGCCTACAAGTAAGACGCAAACAGGGTGTAAATTAAAAAGACCTTCTCCACCTTTGCCCTACAAGCTGGCTGGTTGAGATTGGCGCGTTGAAAACATTTAGGTTCTGCTGAAGAAGTGAATCATAATAATTTCAGTCTTTCCAGGCTAAAATCCTGTCTAGTTTGACCGTCTTTGCCTTTAGGATTTCGGTCTGAAAAGACAACACAAAAAGTGGGGAGATATCCAGGTCAGCAGCCACAGCAGAACGGTCTGAAGATGGGTTTGATCCCCACTTTTAGGATCCAATGAAACAGGAAAGTGCAGAAAGAGAACGGTTTTCACATCTCCACCCCATCCATGTACTCAAATACAAAAGGGTTCAAGAAAGTAAACAGCCTACGGTCAAGCATAAAAAAAGGCCTCCTCTGAGTCAAGCTTGACTTTTGGTGACTTCATGGACACATGTCCGTGCCCATGCAACTTTTGGGGCGACGGCACAGAAATCATTCACCACTGCCTTCTTCTCCTGGGAGGGTGTTTCAACTTCCCAACAATCTTGGAGTCTCCTGGTGATCTCCAAATTGTAACTGGTCTAGCCCTGGTTGGCATGTCTGAGACCAGCCGGGGCCAGCTAGATGCTGTGACCTACTGTGGCCAACTTGCTCAATGCCATGTTCTTTTGACTTCCCAGCCTCGCCAGCTTGAGACTGGTTTAGATCTAGCTGTGCCCTCCCTTGGAAACAGGAGGTTCCCAGAAGGAATGGTGCTGCCGTTCATAATCCATAAAATCTTCCGAATGATTGTAGATCAGGTTGATGCGTATGCACACGGGGGGGTGTCCCCCAGTCCCCCATTACACCACATAAAACTTCATCGAGTTAGGAAAGTGGTCCAGCCATTCCAGCTGGAATAAACAAACTTGCATTTGATTACAATCCTGTGCAGATTGTAAAATTGCACAGAACGACATTGAGCTTCGCTATCTCAGACAACATCAGGTTCATTCCTGAGAAGCATCTTCAACTGGTCCTACAATAACGGTGTTCAGAGAAAGAGAACTTGCTTAGGGGATTCTGTTTGCTTCTTAAAAGCCAACCCATGTGTAGTCCTACAAGACTATCTGTTATAAATAAACGGACTTGTGTACAAGGTCTGCCTATAAAGGCAACTTTGACATTCATTTATTTATTTATCAAATTTATACAGGTACTCCTCGACTTACGGCCATTTGTTTAGTGATCATTCGAAGTTACGACGGTGCGGAAAAAAGTGACTTACGACTGGTCCTTCCACTTACAACCGTTGCAGTGTGGTCACATGATCAAAATCCAGGCGCTTGGCAACCAGCATGTATTTACGACGGTTGCAGCATCCCGGGGTCACGTGATCGCCATTTGCGACCTTCCCAGCTGGCTTCCGACAAGCAAAATCAATGGGGTACCGTGTGATTCACTTAATGACCACTGCAAAAAATGTCGTAAAATCGGGTGCGGTCATGGGATGCCTCGCTTAATGACCGCACCACTTAACGATGAATTTTCCGATCCCTATTGTGGTAATTAAGCGAGGTCTCCCTGTATGTCACAAAAAGTGACTCAGGGCAGCGTACAACCATTAATTAAAACAGTAAATATATAAAAACAGTCATTCTTAAAAATAGAAGACAATCGTTATTAAAATATAAAAACCACACGGCACAGGAGAGGGTGAATATCAGCCACAGTGATGGAGCCATCTTAAAATTTCACTGGTCCCCTGGGACCTGATGACACAGCCAAATCTTGAGGGACTTTCTGAACATTAAGAGGGATGGAGCTAACCCCATTTGGCCTCCTTTTAGGGTAAAAGGTAAAGGTAAAGGTTCCCCCCGCACATTTGTGCAGTCGTGTCCGACTCTAGGGGCCGGTGCTCATCTCTGTTTGTTAGGTGAAGAGCCAGCGCTGTCCGAAGACGCTTCCGCAGTCATGTGGCCGCATTACACGCGCAGAACGCTGTTACCATCCCACCGAAGTGGTACCTTCCTTTTAGGGAGAAACCCACGTTTTAGACATTTCACCCTGAAAAAGGTTCCCCACTGCCAGAATAGGGCAATACCAGCTTCAGAACTACCTTCTTCCAGATCAGAACACAGCATTCAGTTCGGGCCAGCTGAGTCTCCTTTGGTCAATGAGATGCCCAAGCAACAGGAGGTCTTTGCAGCCACTTATTTGGATGGTGTGAGAGGGATGGGCTTCACACTTCACTACAGGGTTTTTTACTATCAGGAGCAGACCCTGCTCAGCCCTGTTTTACACCTGACGGCTAGGGACAGCGGGATTAAGTATATACTATACCACCACGGTCCACACGTCGGTGGTTGACTTCTTAAGAGCAAGCTTGGGGGGTGGGGAATGACCACAAAAAGAAAAAAAATGTTCTGAAAATAGAGGTTGATTTTGCTATGTAGTATAATCAAGAAGAAAATTGCCTATCATCTTATTCCTGTGTTTTATTGCAGCAATTCACTCAGTCCCTGTTACGTTCAATCAGCTTGGGCAAATTATACACGTTGCAGTAAATAATTATTTTTCTGCCTCAAAGGGCTTCTTTTACACACACACAGCCCAATCCTTTTCTTTCTCCATCTTTTTTAAAAGCTCCCTTTTCCACCTTCCGGTCGGGAAAGATCTCTACCCATGAACTTTGGCCCCCAAATACCAACGTTAAAGAGATGGATTTGAAGCGTTGGCCAAACCCCGCAAAAGGCAGTCCGAGATTTTTTGTCTGTGCAGATCTTCGTGGAGCTCTAGAGACCACATTCTTTTTTGATTAGGTGTCCCTCCCACACGCCCCAGGATGAGGAATGTGTGTGGGAAACCTATTTACTAAGGCTGTTACCACTATAACAGACCAGCGAAGCAAAGTCCGGGAAGAGAGAAAGGAAAGATGACCAACCAGCAGGCTGGAAGGGAGATGTCCCAGCAAAATTTGAGGCAGGGCATTCCGAGGAAGGGTTCAATCCTACCTTTTTTCAGCAGAAGGACGTGGTTTGCTCCTGCGCTTTGCCGGTGCAGGGAATTACCGGCAGCCTTTCAGCTACGCTCCACGTCCGTCAGCAAAACGAGGCGCAGGCTCTACCTCCCCCCCCCCCCGCCAAAGCGGAACAAGGGTTGTGCCCAGACGAACTCCTGAATAAACACAGCCCGTGTTCATAGGCACTGCTGCTAAAGCGGGCCTTTTTCTAAAGGGGCCAGAAGTTGGAGAAATCTCAGCTCTCACCCCGCTCAAGGAAACGCTGATCTACACCGAGAGGACTATTAAAAAGGGTGAGTTTTGCTCCTCGTTCACCACATAAGAAGAGGCCTGCTGGATCGAAGCAAAAGTGGACCTGGTCCAGCATTGGCGTCCCACAGCAGCCAATTCCAGGCATCTAAGAAGCGTCCAAGCTGGGCAAGAGAACAGTAACCGGTTCCAGATCCTGATATACTAGGCTGACCATATTTCGGGATGGAAAATGGGACGGGGTCTTATGCAATATTCCATATTCATGAACAAGACAGGGGTCCCCGCCCCCCGGTCCACGCGATTGGCTCCCGCCTGCAAACCCCGTCCCCGGTCTGCGCGATTGGCTCCCGCCTGCAAACCCCGCCCCCCCCGGTCCACGCAATTGGCTCCTGCCTGCAAACCCCGTCCCCGGTCTGCGCAATTGGCTCCCACCTGCAAACCCCGCCCCTGGTCCGCGCTCCAGCTCGGATCCTCCTTCCACACCATTCCCACCAGGTTTGAAAAACGGGACAAAATTGAGATTTTTATGAAAACGACAGGACGGTTGAAAAATGCTAAAAAAACAGGACTGTCCCGTTCAAAACGGGACGTATGGTCAGCCTATGATATATCCACAGGTATGGAAGTTCCATAGAAATCATGACTCACTGGTTTAGCCTCCTCCATCCATTTGTCTAGTTCCCTATTGAAGCCACCAGAGTTAGAGGCTGACACACCCTTTGGGCAAGCAGCGATCTTGAGCTCTTCGTTTTCACTTCGGACATGATACAAAAGACAAGTTGCCACATATCGTCTCAGATTAGGTCCGTGGACATAAACCCGCGTAGCAATTTCTGCCCTGATCTTTCAGAACTAATATTCTTTCTCCAGTTCTGAGCTCCTCTTTTTCTGCAGGAGGAACAGGATTTTAGGGCTGTTTGCCCAGCCTTGCATGGAGCACAACGATAGTCCTGATCTCTGGTGAATTCTGTCTAAATGGTAAATCTAAAAGTCAAGTGACTTCACTGCCCTGGCTGCCTTCTTAACCCTGAACACAATGGAAATATACTGATAAAGGAAATTTCTCCTTCCTCGCCCTTGCTCTGTACAGCAGAACAGAGGTATTTGAGTTCTTTTTTTAAGAAATCTTGATCGGTGCTCCCAATTCATCAGAGGACTGGAGTTATCCAAAAGAAGATCATTCTCTGATAAAACAGATATTCTAGATCACGGTTTCTCAAACAGGGTTCTGTGAAACCCTAGGGTTCCGCGAGAGGTCACGAGGGGTTCCCTGGGAGATCACAGTTTATTTAAAAAATCATTTCAAATTTGGGCAACTTCACATGAAAAAGGCAAGTTTCATTCTTTATTTTTAGTTTAAGAACACTGTTAATGCATATATACAGGCCTACCCATGAAACAAATAGAATAATGTTGTAACTTCTGGCCTGTATTTGAGCCTGAATGTGCAGGGGTTCCCCCAGGCCTGAAAAATATTTCAAGGGTTCCTCCAGGGTCAAAAGGTTGAGAAAGGCTACTAGATGGAAGAGCAGAAATAAGAAAGCCAAACAGCAAATGCTAAACACGAGTTGCAACATCAGAAACTTGACCAGAGCTGATGTAGAGTTGGTGTGGATGGCAAAAACCTGCCAAACGTGTAATTTTTTTTTTGTATTCATGGGCTAGGAACATCAGACTGAGGACTGCACTCCCTATAAAAAAAATATTTACAGCAATACTTGGAACGAGTATTCTCATTCTGCTAGATATAATTTACATTTTCTATTTACAAAATCATTCTCACATTAGTGCTGGGAACAATAACGATTTTATTCAAGAGTAATTTTTGAAGCCTGATCAGTGAAGATAACCCAGTTTCTCAGTCTATAGGAAAGTGAAGCAGAAACACCAACAGCCAGCACTCGATTCCAGACCCGAAAGAACAGCCCATGGGCGTAACGTTGTACTGGGATGGTGAAGGTAGAAAGTGGAAGGGAGAAGCTACAGGTAGGGAACTGTTCAGGTGAGGCAGTGAGACAGCAGAGCTAACAAGGTGGCAGGGACCCACGTGAGTGGCAAGCCAACAGGACCTTGGAGAGCTCCAGGAGTGCAACTGAGTTGCTCCAATGGCTCCTTTTCACAGCAGCATCCCTCCAGATGTTTTGGACCATAATTCTCAATATCCCTAAACACTGGCCAATCTGACGGATGGATGGATGGATGGATGGATGGATGGATGTCACTTATATAGCCACCCATCTCACACAAGTGACTCTGGGTGGCTTACAAGATTAAAAACAAACTAACCCCTCCTCTCCCACCTCTTCCCTCTCACTCAACTTCAGGTGCTTCCTCTCCTTCCTTCTCCCTTCCCACTATGTAAGGATGGGTTACACTGTTCTTGTCAAAGATGAAGGGATCTTGAAACTCAGCCAAAGACTGCATGTGGTCCTGGAGCCCGAATTCCATGGCTAAGGACTGGATACAAGCCAGGAAAACCTAGGCTAGATCCCTCAGGAGAACCAGTTTGTTGCAGTGGTTAAAGGCATCAGGCTAGAAACTGGGAGGCCATGATCTCTAGTCCTACCTTAGGCACGAAGCCAGCTGGTGACCTTGGGCCAGTCCCCCTCTCTCAGCCCTAGGAAGAAGGAGACAAGGGCCAACCTCTTCCAAAAATCTTGCCAAGAAAACTGCAGGGACTAGTCCAGGCAGTTGCCAGGAGTCAAGCCGGATTTGAGGGCACACAGACACCAACAAACCCTTCTGGCTGGGATTGCCTGCTTGTCTCAACCTCACTGAATTCCAGAAGCCTGCGAAGATAAAAAGGAGCATCAAGTGGGACACGATTAGATGCAGGTGAGAAGCAGATGCAACAGTCAAAGATCTAGTCTACCATCTCGATTCCTTGTATATTTCCGCTGGAGGGCTTGGGGCCATCTGACCATCTTGCTTGATCAAAGAAAACAAGGCATTAACCACAAGAAGATATGCAGAGAGTGAGAGACCTAAAATAATAGACACTTGGACATTTCAACCCTCTAGTTCAGGGGTCCCCAAACTCTTCAGCTCATCGACCCGCTCATGAAGTTCCAGATTATTCGTCGGCCCCCAAACATTTCTTATATGAAAAATAATTTAATAAATACTACTTTAACGAATAGTACAAATAATAGTGATGATAATAACAACAGTAACGGATAATCCCATCGACCCTTGGGGGCCCCTGCTCTAGTTCAAGGTGCTTCTTTTCCACGACGATTGAATTTAGGCAGGCAGCAGGAAGCTCTGGACAGAAATCTTCCCAATGTCCTGACTTCTGCAAAGATCCTGCAGAGCTTTAAAACACACTGCCCAGCAAATTAGCGTGGGACAAGGGGGGAGCGCCTGACGCAGCAGCAGTTCCAACGGTTCACATAAAACAGAGCAAAACCTTGCCAATTCCTCAACAGTGGCTGGTGTCATAGCAAGGAACGTTTCAGCTCTTTTAAGAGGAGGCGGGAGGAGGTCAACCATGCAGGATCACTTGGGGGCACTTTCTATTTTTTGCCTCCTCCCCCCTGCCTTCCTCCAGCTCTGGAGATGCCCAAGTCCCCCAAATGCCCACAAGGACTTGTGATTCTTTGAAAGCCTGCAGCTTTGCTAGCGGCTACGTGTGGTTGGCTAAAAATAGCCGCTTCGGTTTTGACAAAAGGGGCAGGCTTAAAAAGATGCAGAAATAAAACGAGGCACGCACGGGGAACGTGTGTGTGTGTGTGTGTTGCACAACAAAAGAATAATATAAAACATCACGAAAAGGTTAGCCTTGAGCACAGGATCAGAGAATCTGATGAGTCCTCGGGAAAAAGAGAAAGCGAGAGAGGATGGCCGGAATTAAACCCTTCTTAGAAAATGAGTCATTCTTAAAACAATGGAAGGCTGGGATAACACAGGACCCATCTGTCAGTGAGCCAGGCAGACAAGTGGTCATTGTTCTCCAAGATGGATGGAACAGACAGATTGATGCTTTGCCTTTCTGAAATGTCTTCATGGCAGCTTCTTGGTCTGGCTCTTCTTCATGGCTGCTCACCATGGACGAGCAACTATCCATGGATCGTGGTTGCAGCCTTCTCACCCCGTGGAAAGCCTATGGGACTTACTTCCACATCAACCATGAAAAGCCCCTAAGGATTGCGGGACACCGTACAGTTGTTTGTAACACAACTAGCCATGGGGCATTCGAGATGGAGGCCAATCACGTACAAGGGAACGGGACTCAGCAGCACCCAAAGTCCTCTTCTGCTTGGCTGTAGATGTTACTGGAACATCTGCAGCACTGCAACGAGCGACCGCGAAGCGGCTGAGGAATCAATGGGATGATTAGTTGACTTCGTCAGAGAACTTCTCACGGGGAAATGTAGGAACTGGTAGCCTGTTGTTTCCAAATTGTTGACAGTCCCTGTGTCCTGTGTGATACTTGTGTTCTGCAGGTAGTACCAGTCTCAACATAAAGGTAAAGGTAAAGGTACCCCCCGCACATTTGTGCAGTCGTGTCCGACTCTAGGGGCCGGTGCTCATCTCCGTTTGTTAGCCAAAGAGCCAGCGTTGTCCGAAGACACTTCCATGGTCATGTGGCCGCATGACACGCGCGGAACGCTGTTACCTACCCACCGAAGTGGTACCTATTAATCTACTTGCATTTGCATGCTTTCGAATTGCTAGGTTGGCAAGAGCTGGAGCTAGTGCGGGAGCTCACTCCGTCACGTGGGGCTAGGGATTTGAACCTCCGAACTTGTGATCTTCCGATCGACAAGCCTGGCGTCTTACCCACTGAGCCACCACGCCCCAAAGTCTCAACATAGGCCTCCTTAATGGAAAAAGGCCAGGCCAGGTGGACAACCATGATCAGAATTGGGCCGGTGGTAGTTCTTGGATGGAAGCAAGGAGCTATGCTCAGGATCAGGACAGAGCCTGGACCAAGATCAACCATACTAGGCAACAAGGCAAGGATCTGAGTACGCCGGAGCATCCTTTCTGGTGATCTCCAGAAAAGCTTGGACAATAACCTCAACCGTTCTAAGCCATTAGCCATGCTGCCTGGGAATCCCTACCCCAGCCTCTTTTGGAAAGGGCTGGCTTAAAAGAAGTCGCAATCCACCTGCTGATGTCTCTCCACGTGGGACAGCTGCCTGCTGAGCCCAATTCGTACCTTAGCACCAGAAAGCCTGAGCAGTCCCTGCTTCTTGGCCAGACTCCTAGCTGCCTTCTGCTTTTTCCACAGTCCTCTTTCCAGCCCTTTCAGTGCTCCTTTGCTCATTTCCAGGGCCTTTTATCACACTGTCGGTCTGCAGCCCCTTCCAGTTCTTGTCTTGCTGGTCTGCATCTTGCTGCTGGCTTGTCTTGGGCCACACCTCTTCCTGGTCATGTTGAGGGACGCCTCTCTTCCCCCCTGGATCTCATCCAGACCTGACATCCTCCTGCAGGGATACACTAGGCAGGAACAGCAGTGGCCGATGCTCCGATAGAACGGTCAGCTGATTCTGAGGTGTCAGAAGCCACCAAGCACCCCAACAGCCGCAGCCGAAAACCCTGGGAGGGGGATTCCCCCCAAATTCCACACTGGCTGTGGCCACTGGATGACACTCTCAGTTGCTGCTGAAAAGGAGCCAGGCTGGGTCCCAAGACCCAAAGGGAGCTTTTGCCTGAAGAAAGCAGAGTAAGATTAATGGGGTGTCGACCTCGAGGAAGATGCGATCTGTTAGCAAATGCGGCGCGGCTTCAGCAAATCCGTGATTTATTACGTCTTGCATCTCTAGGAGTTAGGGGTTTTGCAACACATCCGTTTGGGTATGTGCAGTGTGCATGTGTGAAATTGAAATAATAAATAATAAATAACATAAATAACATAAAATATGGAGCATCTCTTTATGCTTCCCACCAAGTTACAGGTAGTCCTCACTTAATAACCATTCGTTTAGCAATGGTTCGGACTTAAAACGGTGTTGAAAAAAACAACTTGCGACCGGCCTTCACACTTATGACCATCGCAGCGTCCCCGCCATCACATGATCATGTTTCGGGCACTTAGCAACCGATTCGCATTTATGACCGTCGCAGCGTCCCACGGTCACATGATCACCATTTTTGACCGTCCCAGCCAGCTTCCAGCAAGCAAAATCAATGGAGAACCATGTGATTCACTTAATGACCACATGGCTCGCTTTACGACCGTGATGATTCACTTAACGGCCGCCACAAAAAGGTCGTAAAATCAGGCCAGATTCGCTTAATGACCATTTTGCTTAGCAACCGAAATTCCGGTCCCAATTGTGGCCGTTAAGCGAGGACTACCTGTATAGATCACTCTCTGGGTTTGGCAAGAGGAAACTTTCCCCCCTGCGCAGTTCCGCAGGCAAAGTTCAGGGTTCCCCAAGAGACTTTGTCCATGAGCAGAACAGCCAAGGAGGCAGAGAGGACTGAACCATAGAAAACAGAAAGCTTCTACCTAAGGGTCTTTGCTTGGTCGTTCTAATTACCCGGAGAGCTGCATGCCTAATTATTTCATTCTTGCAGCAACCCCTCCCCGCCCCCCCCCCCCAGCAAGAGACAGAATGCCAGTAGTCAGTGCAGCAATTCATCTTCATCAAAGACACCATTTTAAAAAGCGATTTTAAACATGGCTTTGTTCATTAAGCTCCAGCGACGAGGCCATCGGAGTCAGCTAGTGGATGCAGCCTCTTTAGCAAGAATGCTCATCTTTCGGTAGCGAGAACAGGGCTGAGCAGAGGAGAAAGGGGAGGGGCCGGCGTGAAGGTGGGGCGGAGCCCCAAACGGACGGCCAGCCGTGCTGCCAACCAGAGCAACAATCCCGGCCAGATGTTCTTCAGCCCCTCCTCTGCCCCGGGTTCAACTCCTGACTTCCAGCGAAGGCAGCTCTTGTCGACTGGCTTTCCAAGTGAACAATAATTGGGAAGCTGTTTTGGGCTACTATTGTTTGGCCGCTGTTGACTAAAGCCAAGGGGAAGGAAGTCCCTGCTTTTTTAAAAAAGAGACACCAGCGCATTTCGAGCTACAGCCAACTGCAGCCCCTTTGAATTTGCTGGGTTTTTCTGGGCCTAGTGGGCGGAAATGGGTGTAGCCGGAAAAGAGACCGGTGACGGCAGAAATGCCGGTATAACGCTGCCCTTCCCTGATCTCCAAATCTACCATAGCCAGAGGCAGCTCTTAAGTATGACCTTGATTCCAAGAATAAACGTTCCCTTCTCCATCCATCCAGGTGCCCCCCGGATGCGTCGGAACGGCCCTTTCGAGAATTCTCCTGAGGACCAGAAACATTTAGAATAACCTCCCCAACGTGGTGCCTTCCAGGGAAGGTGGCCCAGGCCGTCCATCCCCACTGAGGATGAAAGACTGGGCAGCCGTTGGTCCAGAATGGGAGGAGGATTCCTGCCTGGGCACGGGCGGGACTAGAAGACCTCCAAGGTCCCTTCCAACCCCAGGATTCTATGATGTGATTGCAAACATCTGGAGGGCCCCCGTTTGGAGAAGGCAGTGCTCCCAAGGGGCTCTCCCAACAGAGCAAGGAGAAATATGTCCTCCCAAATACGTTCTCCTTTCTTTGACTTGTTGCCTATTTGGGAACCCTCCCAGTGGCCTCAACTGCCCCCAGATCCTTCCGTGGGGGAGCGTGGGGTAGGCTCCCACCCAGGCCACCGGAGACCTCCCAGTCCTTTTGGCCTGCCGGCCTCCCAAACTCCAGTCCCCTTCTCTTTCCAAACCATACAACCAAAGCATCCTGCCTCCTTCCTCTTTCGGCAACGAAGTGTCTCCTGCTTCCTAGTCTGACATGGGAAAGCCAAACGCTGCAGGAGCTGCTGTGCCTTGAATGATGCTTTGCTTTCACCTCCTTCTCTTATGGTTAATGCCTCTGGGGACTCAAGAGAACAGGATCGGACCGGACCCCGCAAGCGATGCTACTTCGTCCTCCTGGTTTCCAAGGGCTTCACAGTTATACCAAGTTTCACCCGTGCTTCCTGGTCGCTTGGGAGGAACGGATGCGCTGCTTTGCAACCCCCCTCCCAGGTCTGAGAGAGACACAACAGCGTAGTACAGGTGGTCCTCGTTTAGCGACCACAACTGGGGCCGGACACTCGGTCGTGGAGTGGAGCGATTGCTAAGCAAAACCGCAACAGTGCTTAGGATCTGACTTCAGCTTTCTTTCACTTTACAGACCTGGAGGTCATCAGCGCGAGGATCGGTCGCAAAGTGACTTTTCCATCCCCGCCGTAACTGTGAACGGCCGCTAAACGAGGCAGTCACTAAACGAAGACAACCTGTACTGCAGTTTAATATTTTAACTCCAGCTGTATTTTCTTCTTGCTGCCTGACGCCTCGTTCGAGCTGACCGCCTCCCGCCAGCTGACCGCGAGCTCAGCATTGAAAAAGGCTTGCTCTATTGAGCAGCCACAGCACGGAGCAAACGGAATTTGATTTCTCTCTGGGGCTGCGGCGGTTGCTGTACAGCGCGGAGAGCAGACCAAGCGAGAGCCCAAAGCGGCTTGCTGCCCCCAGGTGTACCGAGACGGCAACTCTAGAAATCCTGAGCCAGGATGTCTGGTTTGCAAAGGTTCCTCTACAGCAGTGTGTGTGTGTGTGTGTGTGCACGCGCGCACGTTTGTGCATGCATCTGCTCTGCAACTGGGATTTCCCTGATGGGGGGGTCAGTCACCCCACCTTCACCCCAAATTCATATATCTAGAGGGGATACCCAGAGAGGGGAACCCTTATCACATTCATAGTTCAGCTCATTACAACCAAAATTAATAATGAGGGGCAAAAAAGAACTCAGCAAATTGAGAAACAGCTACAACTCCTGCTGATAAGAAAGATTCCCAAGAGAGAAAGTTTTCCATTCGTTGGAGAAGGTAACCTGAATTTCCTAGGGCTGTGAGTACTAAGCTTCTCCCCCCCCCCCCCGCTCCGAATTAGACAATTTGGCTGAAAACAAACAGGATCTCCCGCCAGCTGCTAAAAGTGCAGAGAAGAGAAGAACATATGACTTAATCAAAAGCTATGCCATGGAACATCACACACACCCACACCCCTATCTATCTATTTACTTATGGATATCCACATATTTAACCTGAATTTCACATCGGTGTTGCTACAAACGTTGCTGGAAAAACAAGCATTAAGCAGCATTCGTATTTACTAAAGTATAAGGTTTGCGGCTTTACAGGTAGTCCTCGCTTAACAACCACAATTGGGCCCAGAATTTCAGTTGCTAAGCGAAGCAGTCATTAAGCGAATCTGACCCAATTTTATGACCACAGGTGTTAAGCGAACCACGTGGTCGTTAAGCGAATCACGTGGTTCCCCATTGCTTTTGCTTGCCAGAAGCCAGCGGGAGGGTAGACTCTGGCGATCACATGACCACAGGACACTGCGGCGGTCATAAATGCGAACTGGTTGCCAAGCGCCCAAATTGTGATCATGTGACCGTGGGGACGCTGCAATGGTCTTAAGTGTGAGGACTGGTTGTAAGTCGTTTTTTCCAGCACCATCGTAAGTCCGAACTGTCACTAAATGAATGGTTGTTAAGTGAGGACTACCTGTATTAGAATCAGTTTCCCAATGCACTTGACTTCAATTGGGAGAAAACGCTCAACCCACTGCTGAAATCAAGCATGGTCATATTTTATTTTCCTGAAAGCTGATTCTCCTTTAAAATCAGAAGGACTCCTGAACTTTTGAGGTGCTTCTTGTTGTATTCGGATGAACAGATGGATAAAATGGAAGCCTTTGCTTTAAAAAGAGAGCCAGTGTGGTTATAGCTGTTAAGTTGTTGAGCTTGAGGAAAAGCAAGTCAATGTCCTCCTGAGCCACAAAAACTCCCTTGGTTGATTTTGGACCAGTCACCCCCTCTTAGCCCAGCTACCTCACTGGGTCTGGAGGAAGGAAGAACCCACCTCCTCAGGAAAACACAAATTATTAAATGAATTTTTAAGATGTGAAAGCCCTGAGCTTCTGAGGAGGGTGAAGATTTATACGTTTCTCTCAAGTTGTTAAAGGCAACCAATTTGGACAGAGAGACTCTGCGGGCTTTACGGTTGCTGCTGACGCTAAATCCTCAGGGTGCTTCCTTGCAACCTTGCGTGTCGTATGGACCCAATCGCTGCAGCGTACACATTGTACAATTCCAGTCCATTGTGGCTTATTCAATAAGCCAGAGTTAGGCAGATCGTGGCTGAACTCAATATGGACAGCCAGCGATCAGGGTGGGATAGACAACCATCACCTTCTTCTGATCCTGGATGTTTTCGTTAAGACTCCTGTGGATTACGTTTCAGTTTTGTTCTTAACAGCCAACAGCCTGGTTGGAATGTGGCAGTGTACGATGTAGCGAATACAGATAATGTTGGGCAGCCTGCGGGAGAAAGACCCCCGTTTCAATCGTGGTCAGAGGAAGTGCGAGAGGAAGCAATCTTGCGTGGGTCCAGAGAAGAAGCCAACAAGCCGCAGCCTCCTTTGGCTGACCTGTGCAAACAGGGAACCTTGTTCTGGAAGCCTTCTCAGAACTCCGTTCACATGACTCTCCCACCCAAGACCAACCAGCTCTTCTGGGATGTTTTCCAGGCCAGCTGGCACGGTGCTAAAACACACACGGCTGTATTTTCCAGCACTGACCAGGCACTCCTCCCATTCTTCGACTTTCCAAATATTTGTCCAATTCTTGGTGTGTGTGTGTGTGTGTGTGTGTGAGTGTGCTTTTCAAAAAACAGGATTTCCCCCCTTTTTTCTATGGGGAGGACTGTACAAACAAAAAACCCTTATTCTCTTCTCTCAGCACAGCATGGAAACACAGAACCAACCAATTTAAAATCCCTTACAAGTGCTCTTGAACATGTAATATTCTATCTATCTATCTATCTATCTATCTATCTATCTATCTATCTATCATCTATCTAACCGCCCAGAGTCCCCTTGTGGGGGGAGATGGGCGGTGATATAAGTTAGAAATAATAAATAAATCTATCTATCCATCCATCCATCCATCCATCCATCCATCCTCCATCCTCCATCCTCCATCCTCCATCAATCATCTATCATCTACCATCTCTATCAATCATCCATCCATCCACCCATCCATCCATTCCTGGCTCCTTTTTAAATAAATTCTCCCAGCACTGCCATATTGTCTGAGAAAACCCACCCACCCCCCAACTGTCAATTAGATCACAGGGGGGCCCAATAGATTCAAAGGGAGAGGTTTGCAAAGGAGAAAAGCGAAAGACTTGAGCCAGGAGCTGGAGTGAAGAGTTGGGGGGGGGGGGCAGAGAAAGGGAGCAATGATATCCATGAGTAGAACCCTTTATTTTCTCTGATATAGGTTGAAGACTGTCAGGTACTTCAAAAAAGGGGGAAATTGCATATTTTATCCTGTCTTCTTAGTCGGGATTGGGATGGGAGACACCAGGGGATCTGACAGTAGTCTAGACCGAGACATCTAAAAAGATCCTGGAAGGCAGCGGTGGGAAACCACTTCCATCTTGCAGCCAAAAACACTACATGGACTCATGTATGAAGTCATCAGGAGCTGAGATCAAAGCATAAGAGACTTGATCAGTTTTGATCTTGCAGTAATGCTATATGTAACTGGAGTTGTATCTACTGACTGGGCTAAGGTCAACTTTGGACCTCAACTTGTCTTTCTTCGGCCTGAAGCTGCCATCCTGGACTGCTGAGTTGGGGAAAAAACCCATTGAATTCAATGGGTCGCCTTCTGTACCAAGAGGGATACCCGGTCATTAACACATGTATCAATATTAACCTCCTTAGGAAAGTTGTTTGAAGAGTCTACTGCTGTAGAGATGGGCGGTGATAAATTTGATGTATGTACATGTATGTATGTATGTATGTATGTATGTATGTATGTATGTTTTCCCCCCAGGACAACAGAAGGCAAGGCTTGGAAGAAAGCCATTTTAAATATCCGTAAGATCTGCTTTTCCTCATTTTCACAACCTGAATGTTCTGTCTATCTATCTATCTGGGGATCTGTTTCGCAGGGTCTGTGGAAAAAACTCTGCAAATTGCTGGCTAAAAACATGGAAAATCATAATGTTTCTATGCTGATAACTTCAGAAAAATGTTCACCCAGTAAAGGAGATTGGCTAGTTTTTCATCCACAATCAGCAAAAGGCTATGATGCATTTATCGCTGTATCAATGGATGATGAAAGGGAAATTCTCTAAATACATCTTGAGGAGCATTTAGACATGAAGTCATCCTATTATTAAAAGCCATGTGATTTAGCAGGTTGGGTGCTCAGATCCAGATGCAAGCCTGTTTGCATCAGTGGAAACATCTTATCAAAGGATGCAGCAACAGACGTTACTACGGCAGTTTGCAATAATATTTTGTCCTGATTATATTATAGCAGTGTATTTATTACTAAACCAGTGACTATTGATTAGTATAAAATAGAAGATAGATTTCCCCCCCTCTTTTTCTGGATGTTGCCACAACTCCTAAGATTAATCCTATTTGTAAAAGCATGTGCAGATGTTTGAGCCACACTGTCCTCTTCTTGGAGATGCAAAACCTTACCGCAGAGCTTTCCAAGCTGTGTCAGGACACGTTAGTGTGTCGGCTGCAGTGTCTGGGTGTATCGCGGCTACTGCTGCCTCCTGGCTTCCACACAGGTTCTAGTGCCTGCCTTGTGCCTTGCTGCCTCCAAACCTGCTGTGATTCCGCGCAGGTCCTAGTGCCAACATGAAAAGTTTGGAAAGCTCCGCCTTACCGGCTCCTAGATCTGCAGATGTTGGCACGAAACAAAAAGTCTTACTTTTCCTTTTTGCATTTTTATTCTCTTGCCCCCGAATAGTGGATTCCCGAATATTCCCTTCCTAACCCAACACCTCAATGCAATCTTCACTTGGCAAAGCGAGGCCAGCAGTGCCACTGAAGATACATGGACAAGCCTCCACAGAGAGGGGAAATGTTCTCCTGACTTTTCCACTCTCTGCCCTTCGAATTTATGCTTGGATGTTCTTTGGAAATTACTACATCGGGCACCTTTTTGATATGAATCCTGGAAGGCTATTTTGAGAAAGGTGTTTTGCTCTTTTGGCTGGTTTAACCTGACTCCTTGCAAAGAGATTTATAGGACACTTTAGCAAACAGCTGGGCGATTCGGCTTTTCAGCCTCCCCCCCTCTTCCCCCCCAGAACACCTCAAAACTTGTGCTGCAATGTTGTGGTGGGAAATTCATAAAAATGGGCTCATTGCATCTCCAACAGGCTTAATACATCAATGCAATGTCAATAAAGTGGGGGGGGGGGCTGAGCCCAAACCTCTCCCCCTCTGGGGACATCGTAGCCTTTTGGCTTTGCTACTGGTTGGAGGGGAGCCGTGTTAGTCAACAGCAGCCAAAATTCAGGAGGAGTCTTTTCTGACAAACACGTTTTTTGCCCGTGAATAAAATTGGTTTGTTGGAAAAATTGCTACCAGACTTCTCCAGAATTTTTTTTCTTTGCTCCTGTAATCATTGCAGGGTAAAAACTTGGGGGTCTGAAGATGCAAACAAGATGCCCACCGCTGTTTAGGAGGACGCCTAAGCCCTAAGAGATGACCTGATTCCCTTTTGAACACTTTCGAACCCTCCATCAACGCCTTTAATTCTCCCAAGGACAAGAGCAAAGTGAACCATGATCAAGGGGAACAGGAAGCAAAGGAGCCTAAGGCTTGGGGGGGGGGGGGGGTCTGGGGAGGGAAAAGGCTCCTCATAAAAAATGAATAAGGGGAAAACCCCACAGGAGAAGGCGGGTTAAACAGCCCCTTATTTTTTCAAACTGCTCCCTTATTATTTTTTTACATCCTCCCCTAAGACAGAAACTTAGCAGCCCAGGGGCCGAATTTAAGTGTTTCCTTGTTTTATATGCTTTTATTTACATGCAGGGAGGGGTGTTTTTTTCGTTTTGTTTTCTTTGGCAGGGGACAAGGTATCAAACTTATCCAGGAACTCAGTCTATGGAAAGGACTGGCCTGCTTTTATGATGCAGCCCTGATTTGCACCTGCACGCACACACGCACACACGTCAGAGACACAGGCCACGAGGCCTTTCTATTGGGAGACCCGGAGGCTCAGGGACGGGCGAAGCCCAGCTGGGTGCGATCCTGCCCGCAGCTGCCAGCTGCTTCGTCTCTGGGCATCCTCTCCCCCGCCTGTGCCAGGGGCTTGAGTGAAACGGATGAGGCAGGGACGAGCCCCACTCTGCTGCGGCCTCTCGGTCTCCCCCCATCTGCATCTCTGGCTTCCCGTCACCTGATCTGGCAGGTCCACGCAGCAGATTGCAGCAACTGCCCGGGAGTGGTGACCACAGCGCCGAGTCAGCGGATCGCTGCACCAGCCGCGGGGACGCTGAGCCAGCTCTGCCTGATCGCTGCAGCCTCTTGGGGCCTTCGGCAACGCGCCGTGGCCTCTCCGGTTCCCCCCCTTGTGCCAAGCTTCCCATGGCGAGAAGCCAAGAGTGGTCTTTGACCAGGTGGGACCCCGGATGGGTCACACCCTGCCAAAACTCCTTCCCTGGATCTTCTTGTAAGCCGGTTGCAATTCTTACTGCTCTGAAAGAGTTGAGGACCAAGTGAGGTTGGGAAGGGAGCACGCTCTCCTGATTCCACAGGCTGCCCCAAGATTCAGAAGGTTGAAAGGTTTACCGACAAAGTTATCTATGTCCCTCCCTGACTGGGCTTCACACATAAGCCTACGGCGGGGGCTTCATCTCACCCCGGCTATTTGGGAGGATTGTAGTAACACACTGAGCTTCAATATAGACTTCAGCCCGGTCCATCTCACCCAGGCATCTCCAAAGGTGCCAGACCGTGACTCCCAGAATCTAGACTCCTGGCTATGGATTATGGGACCTGAAATCCAGGTTGAAGAAGCCTGCTCTAGAGGGCCTTTCCTCACCCCAAACTGGAGCACAAGGGCCCCTCGACAAGATGGAGAAACCGAAGCAAAGCCACACCTCATCTTTCTGGAAGCCAAGTTGAAGAAACATCACGGGCCGAGCAAGGAATCTGTAGAGGTTCAACCGCATGGTGTTTCCGATCGTTAAAGCCTGTCCTCTTCTAACTCCACTATTATTATTTATTAAATTTATATGCCTCCCGACTCCCAGCAATTCTGGGAATGTAAATCATCACATTCCCTGCCATCTCTTCTGTCTGGATCTGCCTTACAGAGCAGCTGCATCCGCTTTTCCGTCATCTTTCAAGCTCTCCCTTTTCCTCGGAGTGTTTCGCACACGTCCTTCGTTGTGGCAACCTCTTGTAGCCAAGCCCCAATTCATAGAACTGAAATAAATGCATATTTCCCGGCCAACCTGGGACTCATCTCCCACTTTTTTTTTTCTCTCTGTCTCCTCCCCTGTGACACATTTTGGTGAGGGGGAGTCCGCCCACTTCTAGTTTGTAAAAACTTCATGCATGTTGAGAGGTAAAAAGGTAAAGGTTCCCCCCGCACATTTGTGCAGTCGTGTCCAACTCTAGGGGCCGGTGCTCCTCTCCGTTTGTTAGCTGAAGAGCCAGCGTTGTTTGAAGACGCTTCCGCGGTTATGTGGCCGGCATGACGCGTGCAGAACGCTGTTACCTTCCCACCGAAGTGGTACCTATTTATCCACTTGCATTTGCATGCTTTCGAATTGCTATGTTGGCAAGAGCTGGGGCGAGTGCGGGAGCTCACTCCGTCAAGCGGGGCTAGGGATTCGAACCTCCGAACTTGCGATCTTCCGATCGACAAGCCTGGCATCTTACCCGCCGAGCCACCATGCCCCATGCTGAGAGGTGCCCCCATCTAAATCAAGTAGCAGGAAGTGATGTTGCTCCAATCCTTGTATTCCTTTACGTGAACGCAAAATCCATGATTGCAGATTGATTTTTCCGACCAAAGAATAAAATATTGTCTGCGGAATGTGCGCCATTTCTACGACAGCCCTGCAGCCCTGGATATAGCTGGCTTCTTCGTTGGAAGATCTTCCAGGGAAAGATCGGTCATTGGAAGATGAGGAAGATTCGCTGGAAGATCTTTCAGTGTTTTCCAACCTTGGCAACGTTTAGATGCATGGACTTCTTAAGAAGGACTTCTTAAGAAGTCCGTACATCTTAAAGTTGCCAAGGTTGGAAAACACGGGAAGATCTTCCAGCGAATCTTCCATTGAAAGATCCTCCAACGAAGAGACCTTCTATTCCTTCTGCTACTTTGTCATGCTCAAAATTACAGCTTTGATAAGACACAATAAGAAAGACAAATAACAAGACTTTCCCCAGATCCCAGAACATTATGGATATTAACTGGGTTAAAACTCTTCCCTGGAGAGCAACTTCAAGTGTTTCTGCAAAAACAATCCTTCCTGTGGGAATATGGAAGACTACGCCTTCCTTCCCCTTATGATAGGTCCCATTTAAACAGGAATTCTGCCATCTGGAGGAATCTTTCAAAAACATCTTTTTGTAAAAGCTTGATTCAAAGGTCAAGGGCCCTCCCGCTCAAGCAGGTATTAAGAGATGAAGGCCGTTCTTCCAATTCTAGGGCCAGATCATGTCTCTAACAGGGTTCTTGCCGAGGATCTCTCTGGCAGCAAATCCCCACTGCAAATTGCAATATGTAATAAAAGTTACAAGTCGAAAATGGCTTAAACTCTCTCAGGCTTTATGAGCTGGGAGGATGGCATCTGGTATTTATTTATTTGTGATATTTCTAAGCTGCTTTACTCCAAAACAGCTCCAACACTGGTATTCGGTATACTAACTGAAGTAAAGTTACCTCCATCCTTGTTATTGTTCCGTAAGTCCCTCAAGACCTGGCTACGTCAGCAGGTCTGGGGCTCCCAGGGGACCAGTGACATTTAAAAATGGCCCCACCATCGATAATATCTACTTTCTCCTGCGCCTGGTGGTTTGTATTTTTAACAATGGATCGTTTTATATTTTTAATAACGCTTGTTTTTAAGCCTCGTGTGGCGCAGAGTGGTAGGCGGCAGTACTGCAACCGAAACTCTCCCCACGACCTGAGTTCGATCCCAGCGGAAGCTGGTTCTCAGGTAGCCGGCTCAGGTCGACTCAGCCTTCCATCCTTCCGAGGTCGGTAAAATGAGCACCTAGCTTGCTGGGGGAAAGTTAATAACGACTGGGGAAGGGAATGGCAAACCACCCCGCTCTTATAGTCTGCCAGGAAAACGTCACGGAAGTGGCATCTCCCCAGGGGTCACATGACTCGGTGCTTGCACAGGGGAACCTTTCCTTTCCTGTTTTTAATATTTATTGTTTTATTTAACTGTTGTACGCCGCCCAGAGTCAATTTTTGTGACTTTGCCCACCAGCAATATGTCTAGTTTTCTTGGTTGCTTGTCACCCTTGCTGACCAAGGAATGTGCAGGAGCCTTCTCCAACACCACAGCTCAAACGAGTCGACTTTCTTCCTGTCTAGTCTTTTCATGGTCCAACTTTCGCAACCACAGGTAGCTATGGGAAACACGATAGTGCGGACGAATCTGCGTTTAGTTGCCAGGCTGACGTCCTTGCTTCTCCATACTCGATTCATGCTCATCATTGCTGTGGGACCCAGTGCGATTTGATGCTTTATTTCTGGACTGCATTCACAGCTTTGGTCAATCAGCCAACCTAGGGAAGTGAATTCTTGTACACATTGGAAGTAAAGTGGTCCCTGCTAAATGGAACAAAATCTAGTTTTTCGATTCTAATGAAATGGGGAGGAGAGACCCATACATTGAAGAATGACCATTCTGACAAAGTACACAAGGAGCGTTTGAACAGATGGAAAAAGAGTCATGACACCACAAAGCCCATCCAAATCGATTAGCCTATCAGGTTTGGTGGGCTGAACTGACCCAACCAGGGTTTTTGATCGTAGAATTTTTCCTCCTGCAGATGAAAGATATCAAGATAAGGAGAAGGTTCCTCCCTAGTCCTAAGGAAAGCAGGGAAGTCTTCAGCACCTGTGGAAAAGGGTGAAGCTTCAATCACATGGTTGTGGCTGCCACCTTGACTTTTTCTGAACCCCCTATGGACACCCCGCAGAAGAAGAAACTTGCCATAATGAAGAACTGAGATCTTCAAGCCCGTTAAGAGACTGTGGAGTGTGAAGACAAGCAAGAAGAGAAGTCAAGGAAGGTACGATGTGCCATGAAGAAGCAATACATTCTGGCCATGCAAGGCACGAAGCCAGAGCCAAGAGAAAGAGAGAGAGAGAACAGAATGGGTTGCAGTTGGGAAATAGCTGAGTCCTTCAACCTGGTTGCCCCAAACTGTTCATTCCGTGTCCACCACCCTCCCCCTTCTCACTGAAGCTTAAATTGGATGCAGCAAGGCCTATAAGACAACAGCATGGAAGAAACCAAGCGGGCTTTGAAGAGGGGAGCCCACAAGCTCCCTCCCACCTGGAAGGAAAAGGCTGGAGAGAAGAGGGGAAACAGCTTTCCCATCACCAACAGCGTCCAAACCTGGTGCTACGGGTACATGCTAAGTAAGGCTCTCCTCAGTTAAACAGCCTCCTCTCCACAGACCCTGGATTCAGATGTAGTTACACAACCTAGAAGTCTTGTTTTAAGCAAAATGCCCTCTTTCTCCAGCAAGGAATGCATCTGCTCCTTCATCAAATCCCTAGCCACCCTTTGGCTACCAGTTATGTTCCTGGCCCTGGTTATGCTTTGTTGTCATTTTTAATATAATGCTTTTTAAACCCAGGTGTTTATCTCACAGTCAGAGGAAAGGAAGTTACAGTTTAGGATTTAACACACACCTTTTAATTAACACACAGCAGCTCCAACTGGGTGTACCGAAGATACCCCCGGGATCTTCTAGCACGGCCAAGATCATCCAAAACCTCTGTATTTAGAGCAAACATGAACTGGCCAACCTCTGCAGTCCTCTTTTCAAACAGCATCAATGGATTGAAGACAAGAGGAATAAAACAGTGCCCCCTCTGAAGTCCCGGTTGAACAATGCACTCTATTATTCTTAAACAAGCTAAATGATTCACAGATGCAATGTACTCATTAAGTTAATATCAGGGTTACCACTTTTAAGCTTTGTTCAAACACAGGAAGGAGTTGTCTGGTTTCGTGTGGATTCCTAATAGATGTTGCTCCAAAGTTGGTCCTCCCCTTTAAGTACTAGGTGTCCAAAGGCAGCCAATCCTTTTGCCCCCCATCATAACTCCGATTAGAGAGACTGTTGCTACAATATTGGGATGAACAACGCCAGCCGTGACAGGAACCCCACGCCCCCTGCCTCGGTCTTCGGAATTTGTTTGAGGAAGCGAAGCATCGCTTGTCCTGTTACGCTTCCTTGCTTCCTGATTCTTTCACAACCAAGGCTGCCGCAGCATTTCATACTTGCACCCTCCAGCTGTTTCGGGACATCTTTTGGGATCCCCACCCAGTCAGGATGGCTGGAAGAGCTTCAGGTCCAGTGCAACGGATGCTTCTTGGCCTACATCACTTTCACCTAGAGCAGTGTTCCTCAACCTTGGCCACTTTAAGGTGTGTGGACTTCAACTCCCAGAATTCCCCAGCCAGCATTCTGGGAGTTGAAGTCCACACACCTTAAAGTTGCCAAAGTTGAGAAACACTGATCTAGACAGAGGGTGAGTTGATGTGCACCACACGCTGGCTAGACTTCACGCCTGACCTGACAGAACAATCCCCTCCAAAAATATGGCCCACGTTCAGACGCCAACTGCAGGACATAGCACCACTAGATAAGGAGTTTTTCTTGTAGCTACAGAAGACGACATATATCCATAGAAGATCAGCCTACTGCAGAACACAGCAATCAAGCCCTAAATGCATGTCAGACTGAGGGTTGAAGGCCTAGGCTGCCTTCTCCCACCGTTTCAAATCAATGACCTCTTAGCCATTCTTCTCCCAACTTTGGTCAACATCTACTCCAGGTTTATACAACTGTTCCCCCTGACCTTAGTTTCTCACCTTGGCAGTTCAGCTCTTACAATGCTAAATCTTCCACCTAGGTTAGCAGAACACAATTACTGCGCTGTGCCTAAAACAATGCACACCATGGAAAGACCCTCTTGGGGTTGCCACAAGACACTGAACCACGGAGTACCCAAGCTGGTGCACTGGATGAACTTAACACCTGTGTAGGGTCCCTCTGGAAGGACAGATGCTGAAGCTGAAGCTCCAATCCTTTGGCCACCTAATGCGAAGAGAGGACTCCCTGGAAAAGACCCTGATACTGGGAAAGACTGAAGGCAAAAGGAGAAGGGGACGGGAGAGGATGAGATGGTTAGATAGTATCACCGATGTAATGAACATGAATTTGAGTAAACTCCGGGAGACAGTGGAGGACAGGAAGGCCTGGCGTGCTATGGTCCATGAGGTCACGAAGAGTCGGACACGACTAAACGACTGAACAACAACAACAATACAGCTTTATATTGGTTAGGTGTATCAGCTGTGTGACCAGTTTTTATGGGGTGCCTGAATCCAAAAACCAAGGATTAAGATAGAATACGTCAAGTCAGAAGTCCGTCCCTGCTGTTTCTAGATATTACTATCCAGAGCAGGCTTAAACTTGTTTCAGGAAGCCATTGTTCTTCAAACCTTCTTTGAACAAGGAGAGCTAGTGGCTAGCTCCATCAGTGATTGCTTTACCAATTTCTACAACTATAGCGGGAATGTCAGTAGAAGCCTTCACAATTTGATGTTCTCAAAATCCATTAAACTTTGGCTGTTACGGTTTTCAGAAAGCTTGTCCAAAGGCTGAGAATGATGGAAGTTGAAGGCCATCCGGTTTCGGAAGGACATGCTGCAATATGACTTTATCAAGGCCAGAAAATATGCCCCCAAAGCACAAAACCAGAATCTCACCTCATCCTTCACATTCAGATGGCCAAAGGTTACTTAAAAACAAACCAATGAAGAACCACCACCCGCATGATAATGGGCGGTAAATACTTCTGACGTTCCTTAAATTTTAATCCATCTATATTTCATGAGCTTTCATGTACTCTATCACCTTTTGAGTCTACTTCTTAGACTTGCATAACAGATTGGAAATTTTCCATCTTTGCCTGGCTGAACAATGAAGCGGTGAGTTGAAGGATTCAGGTCTGCAGGATGCAGAAAAGAGGCAGAAGTTTGAAAACCACTCTTGCAAATCTAAGCAGAAAAGGCCCACCAAAATCAATGAGCTTGTATAGGCTTGAGCTTTCCATTAAGTATGTTTTAAAATTTTAATTATTTATTCTTTCTCCTTTGTCAGGAATTTAGATCCCACCTTTCCCTTCCTGATGAAGACATCACTCAATTTATCATTAGAAGAGGTTAAGAATATAAATAAAAATTAAAGCAAAGGCAGAGGTAATGAGTATCTAACATACTACATAGATTTTGGACTAGATTGCTTAGAAAGTAGTCTTGTCTGGAATAAAAATTAATCCGTGCGTGTTTATGTATGTATTACAACAATCTGAAATCCCCCAAGAACTGTATTGATTGGTTATTGAAAAGAACTTATTTTATTTTTATTTTATTTTAAATAAAATATGTATTTAAAACTACATAACAATCTAAAAACAATCACACATAAATAAAATAAAAAACATAAAACCCAAGATTGCGGGAGAACCACCATCAACTTGACATCACACAGCCACCTTGCAAGGCTCCCCATGGGATTCCCAAGATGGATGGAAAAAACACGTTTTAAGGGCCTTCCAGAAAGCTGACAGAGATGGGGTTATCTCATCTCGGGGGGAATGTTCCAGAGGGCGGGGGCCACAGCAGAAAAGGCACGCCACCTGGGTCCCGCTAGATGGAGCTCCTTTGGAGATGGGACCCCCCCTGCCTGACCTGGTGGGATGGGTAGATGTAATCGGGAAGAGGCGGTCCCTCGAATATCCTGGTCCCATGCCGTGTAGGGCTTTAAAGGTCAAAACCAGCACCTTGAATTGCACCCGGAAGCAAACTGGCAGCCAATGCAGCTTGAGGAACAGAGGTGCAATGTGCGCCACCACCCATAACTGTCCACGCAGCCATACTCTGCACCAGCTGAAGCTTCCAGATGCTTTTCAAGGACAGCCCCATGTAGACTTCATTACAGTAATCTCTTCTGGAGGTGATCAGGATATGAGTGGCTGCGAGTAGAGCCTCATGGTCCAGGAAGGGGCACAAGTTATCTTGGAACAACTTTTTGGAACTGATCATTAATTTATTCCTCTCAGCCTGAACCTGCACCACTTCATCCTGGAAACCATCAGAACCATCCACGGTATCTAACCAGAGGTTTAATGACGTTTTGGCCATGCCACAGTTAAGGGCGAACATCGATGGAGAGCAAATTTTATGAATATTGTGCCAAGTTATGCTTCCAATGTGTTTAATTATATATTTTACTTTAATTTCCTTAACTTTGTTGCTTGTGTATAAGGTTTAACAAATAAACTTAGAATACAAAATACAAAAGATGAATAGAGGAGGAGGAGGAGATCACAACACCATATTAAAACTCTTGCAATAAGGCTGTTCAGCTGGCATCTACAGGTGCCCAGACAGGAGAAAGCCAGCCTGATTTCTTGAGGTCGCAGGAAGCTAAATCATGTCAGAGTTTTAATCCATCTGGATCTGCATTTCTGCACTAATCAGCAGCAACACTCCACAGTGTCAGGCAGAAGTCTTTCCAGGTTTACCTGGAGATGCCGAAGGTTGAACTTGGGACCTTCTCCATGCCAGCCAAGAAACTTCACAGCTTGGCCCCTGCTTTGAAGAAGGCTCTTCCCAGCAATCTCACCCATTCCTTCCAAGAAGCCAAAACAGAGTTTCCCCAATTACTCAGCTAGCCAATAGGATCTGGCACCAAAGAACTTTTGGTGAAGGGACATCTGTTTCATTTTCACCACCTTTCCCAGTGTGGAGCCCCTTCCCCATGGGGAGTATGCATGTAGTTTTAGAACCTGGCAGCGCTTCCATCAACATGCTGATGTTTTAAGGAATCTGATGCAGGGGTTGGACAACATCTGGTTCCACTAGCTCAGAAGCAAATTCCAGAAGCACTTTTAACGTGAAAAGACCATTGTGGTTCCATGAACTAATGGATTCAGCCATGGTGTTCAGCTCATTGGCAAGAGACTGCCTGACAGCCCTGGAACAGCAAAAGAAGTCTGTTGAGTCCCTGTGCCCCTCCAGATACTGCTGGTGGATATTTCTCTTGTTTTTCCAGGATTCATTCATGCCTTTTAGAGATGAGAGATCCAGGCTGTTCTCATTGCCTACATCGATGACTAATTCAGATTTTTGTTATCGCTGAACCAAAGTTCGTAAGGGAACATGGCGGCCTTGTAGGCAGCACAACGGCTACTGGGCTTCCAGCTAGGAAGGCCATCAGCTAGTCTGAGGAGGGGAAAACACTACAGGAAATACACTCTGGGGAACGGACTTGCCTCAGCAGAAGAGGAGATGGATGTCCTAAATGGTTGCTGTGTCAATGATTTGTTCGAGTCAGTGAATTTCATCACAGTTGACAGCATGGCAAAATTTGGGAGGTTTTCATCTCTCTTCCGAAGGACAACGATCAGGAAGAATCAACGTCAATTTTTTAAAAAGAGGACAGGAACTGCAAGCGTGTCATGGAGGGGATAGAGGGGCGGGAGGAAGCAGAGGCTGGAGGAAATCACAGGCCACTCGGACGTGAGGCATGTGCTACTCACTTCTCCCACGGACGCGGAAAAACCGCAAGAGTTGGCGGGATCCATGGCAATGGCTAATGGAGTCAATGGCCTTCTATAGCTTATTCCTCCTCTACCTCTGCTGGTCCCACTGCAACAGTCCTATTATACTGGAGACTGACCAGAACTGTGCTATAACCCCAAATATTCCCCATTAAACCTGTTACTTCAGCTCTTGAAAATATTAAAGGGAGTGTAATTCAACACTAACTTAGAATTTCCTTCCTTTTCTGGGAAAGGAAGCTGCTTTCAATTTTGTTTTTTTAAAGAACCCCAGAATTTACTTTTCACATTCAGTGATGAAACTACTGCCCCATCTTCTTGGATTCAGCCCCTACTGTTTTTGAAAGCCATGTAAAAGAGCAGTTTTTGTTTCTATGTCCAGTCTTCATTTGACCAATACATACACCCAGGGTTTCTCAACCAGGATTCCGTGGAACCCTCGGGTTCCGCCAGAGGTCACTAGGGTTCCCTGGGAGATCACAATTTATTTAAAACATCATTTCAAATTTGGGCAACTTCACATGAAAGACGTAGGTTTCATTCTTTGTTTTTTAGTTTAAGAACACTGTGAACGCATATAGACAGGCCTACCCATGAAACAAATATAATAATTTTGTAACTTCTGGCCTAGATTTGAGCCTGAATGTTCAGGGATTCCCCGAGGCCTGAAAAATATTTCAAAGGTTCCTCCAGGGTCAAAAGGTTGAGAAAGGCTGCATACACCCATTCACATCCATACACAAACATAAATGCCAAACAGGAACTCAGAATTGAGACGGGCTAAATCTAAAGATCTTCCTCAAGGTTGAAGCACAATGACCTTGGCTGATCTCAAAAATAGTTCAGCACGGACAGACCTGGTAAGCATTCGATGCCGACCACCCAGGAAAACCCAGAGTTATAGGATAGTCTGTGAGGTTGAGAAAACATCCTCTAAAAATGTGACGGCAAACTACTTTTGTGCTGATGCCAAGAAAACCACAAGGTCATGCCCATGAAATTTCAGGAGTTGAGTTCAACAGAAAGGATAGCATCCCTTTCTCAAGAGGGTAGAAAATATGAGTTGATAGCATCATAGACATGAGCCAAGAGGTGCCCCATTGAACCTGGCTTTTCTGCAACATGCCAAAACCTAGCCAAACTGCCTTCTGAGGCCATTCCAGGACAGAAAAACATCTGTATGCTTTCTGCACAAGGCTGGTAAAAATATGATCTGTCTCTCTTCTTCACTGGAACGTTACTTACACCATCAGCCAGAGGGGACAGAAAAGGGCATGACAAGAAACTCAACCTTGACTTAGCTCCTGTATCTCATGTTTAAATTGGCATCAGCTCCTGACGCACAGAGTGTCACTTGGAGGGACCTGGAGGACAGATTTCAGTTTGGATCCTGGTTGATTTCTGTTTAGGTGAAGACAGCTGGCCAAGGCCACTTCAGACGGGCAAGATGAGGTGCTGAATAAGTCTTGGGGTGGGGTGGGGGGACCCAGACCATCAGCTGCTCAAGAAGCCAACCTTAGCAAATTCTCTAGAAATGCTTTGGCCACCCAAAATAAATAAACAAAGCCGAAAAACTAATCCTATTTGCTGTATTAAAGGATTTAAAGGAAAGCCATTTTAAAAGCATCAAGATAGTGTTAATGAAAGTCTCCAAGCCTGGCATGCAAGGTTACGTCACAGTTTTTAATTCTTATTTTGGGGCTGTTTTTCTTCCCTAGAAACCTCATGGAGGGGGTTTGGGGGGGTTTTTTGGGTTTTTTTGGCAGGGGGAGAGAATTGATTGGCTTTTCTGCTGGAATACATCAGACAGCAATGCCCAGATTTCATATTCTGGAAGGGCCTTTGAGGAAGACTTCCAAAAGATCATCCAGGCATCCTGCACCCTAGAAGGAGAGCTTAGCTTTCATTTTCTTCATCCTGGAATTACTCCAGTGCAGAATTTTTTATTTCCTTGTAGCAGGCAGAAAATTCTACCACTGGAAATTGCATAGGTATCTGATGTTCTATTGCTTTTTAAAAAAAAAGAAAAAAAACATAATAATGAAAGTAGAACATTCATTTCTCCACAGTCCAAGGAAACGGCAAAGATATTTATAGCTAAACTTACAGGAGGATGTTCAAACCAGTTCAGTGACTTATCCTTAAGACTTGACACCAGTACCGGCTCACACTACGGATTTTTTAGACATTCACGTTTTCTGGATCTCGGAAATGCTGTAGCTGCTCTTTCTTAGTTCAGGAGCCGCAGCAAAAAAACAGACATTTTAACTAGTGCTATGAATCTCTGGATTAACACCTCTTTGTCCATCACCCAATGGGTTAATATATGTCACGCTAAAGCCAGAATGGAATTTATTTCAATAGCTCTTTGATCTCGAGTTTCTCTGCATAGGATGCAAGAGACTTTTGAAGAAAAGGTTTTCTCTTCCAAGGAGTCAGCAGGAAAAAAGATAGAAAGAAATCTGTAAACACATGTCTAAACGCAGGAAGGAATTTATTATATGTTTTCTGGCTCGCATGCTGAAGCCAAACATTTGGTCTGTGCAAGGAAGAGATAAAAAAGCATAACACCAAGAAAACATGAAAAGCAATTTATTATGGGCACCACCCAGGACCACACGTAAGCGCTTTCTCTGCAGTGCCAGGAAAGTCCAATAACGCTCTATTCTTTTAAATAACATTTGCTCTGTTAGCCAAGTAATGTTTGAATCAGCATTCCCGATCCACATAAAAGAGATTAAGTTGTATTTTTAGCCACCTGGTCATGAAAACTGAAATTTGATTTATTGATCTTTATACCTAAGCTCAAGGGAGCGAGCAGAGAGCGCAGATCCATCACTTAAACAAACAGGTGGGAATATTACCACTCCATTCAAACAAATAAATACTTCTGCTTTTACAGACCACTTAATTTTAGGGCTCCCAAACAGCTTGCACACATAAAAGACTTTTTTAAAAAATGACAACAATATATTTTGATTTTTTTTTGTCCCACAATGATCATTTTGTAATTCTCTCAGAGGCTCGCTCTCAGACATGTAACTCTAGCCTGTTCTGCACGCTTCCTCTTCCCCATAATCCTGCCAGAATGCATGAAAATAAATTCTAGCTGGCTCCTTCTAATAAAACAGGTAAGCTGTGATTCATCTCCCATCAGGAAAGGAAGCATGGCAGAGAAGGACAGAAGTGCAAGGAATATGTGAGACCCTAAGGGCCCAGCACAGACACTTTCAGGAAATATTAACAAAACTTGATATGGAGCCTGACTGAGTTTTCTGGTCCATTTCCTGAGCCCCAACACTCTTCGCCCTCTGAGTACTTCTTGCTGGATCCCACATTCATTCAACCTTCTCCATCTGGGACCACGGCTGGTTCCAGCTTTCTGAGCGAAACAGGGGAGCTGTCCAGCAATATCAGCAGGACCCACATCTGGAAGGTCACGGCTTCCAGCAGTTTCCAAGAAGTAATTGAGGTTGCCAGCCTGTCCCTACCTCCAGCAATTTAGCCTCAGATCCCAATCAACCTGGATCCCATACTGCCCATGGCTCATGGAAGCTATACTGCTTTGGCTCTGGAGGACGTCAAGCTGAAGAACGCTGGAATCAAACGGGGCCGAACGTATGTATGGGTCATGACTTGTTCCTCCAAGAAAGATGCCTTATCTCATTTCTCATTTTATTCTTTTTTTCCCCCTTCAGTTAAAAAGGGGTGGGATGGCAGCCTCAGAAGTCATGATTCTGTCGACTTCATCGTTCAGAGCAAGGACAGAGTCAACAAGATTGGGTGTAATGGAGGAGAAAATGCAAAGAACGAACTGCCAGTTTCAACGGAGTATTCCAGGTCAGAGTGACAAAGATTAGCATTACAGTAAGCAGCAAAGCTCAAGGTGAGGTTGGAGTTTTGTCAAGAGGAAATGAACGAAAGGGAAGATGGGTTAAGAGGTTAAAGCTATCCTAGTTTTATGCCATTCCCACAAATTCTCTGGACTGGGAATGGCATAGAACTACGATAGAAAAAGTTCGCGCTCTCTACTCCAGCAGCTGTAGGACCTTGCCCTGTCAGACTCGTGACCCACTTTCAGAGGTAGGGGTGGGAAGCATACGGATGCTTCATTTGGTTTGCCACACAATTCAGTCTGCTCTAGGAAGGGTCATTATATAGGGCCAGAGACCTGATTGGCCGATCAAGTCACCTGGTCCCAAATAGGCTAAGGACAACAATACCCATGACTTTCTGGCACATTTATATGCCACTGATTGATTTCCTGGTTTTATGTACTCTGATTTCCACTAGACTCAGGACAACTTCTCAAACAAACAAACAAACAAAAACGTACAACAATAACCAGGATAGACAACAGTGTACCTGAAAGATCTAAAACATTGTGTGTTTTTATTGTATATTATGCAAGGCAACTGGGATTCCCTCTTCCTTCACTCTTCCTCCCTCTTCCTTCCTTCCTTCACCGCTGCAAATTGGACCTTCCTTATTAACGGAAAAAACAATGTTTTTCTTCAGAAAGAACCCCTGATTGAATAATAACCAAGGGGTTTAAAACAGCTCTTGTTTCTGGATTTGAAAGAAAGGACACAATCTGGCTAGAAACCTCTAATAAAATAAAGGCTGCCATGGAGCCACCTTCTTCAATAAAATAAATCTCTCTCCCCTTAGGTCAGCATTCCTTTTTGCAATGCACAAGATAAGCGGTGCGGCCTGCTGCTTGTTTTATTTGATTTCTTCAAGGCTGGTCTTAATTAGAGCTGCCGCCGCAGCTCCCACCAGTTTGGGGTTGTGCATTTGCCAACGGAGGTGACTCTTCCTTGCGTACCCTCAATTTAAATCACAGCCCGCTGAGAGATCAGATGCAGCCATATGGTTGTCATCGTAAGGTTTCCAAAGGAACTGAAAAGAAGCTTGGGGCAGATCTGTCCCTGCACCAAATAGCAGAGGAGTGGATGTTCTAACACTGGAAGATCACAATATCCTGGGTGAGGCTGCTCAGCTCTTAAACACAGCAGGACAATGACCACAAATGAGAAAATGTGAACACAGCAACCCACAACCCAACCCGCCTTCTTCTTTAGCTTCCTAAATAAAGCCGTAATCAGCATCTCACAGAAACATTCCATACAGCCTAGGAGAGAGGATTTACCTGAAATGAATGGCCAGCGTCCCCCCCCCACGAAACAGCCCCCCTTGATTAAAACGATCAGGGAAATATGGGTCCATCAGCAGATTAAGGAGATCCCAAGAAATCACAGGTGAACCAACTGATAGCAGCAACAGTGAAAGGTTTAAGGATGGAAACCATGTTGGTGGACCACAATTTATAAGAACCGCAACCTATATTTCTAAGGCAAGGGTTTTTTCATACCTTGTGGGATGCCACTAGATTGAAATCTCTCTCAAGCATGGCCACCAAAAGGGGCTGAGAAAGTCATGACCTTCTGGGTCAGCTGGGTCTTGACAGCATGGGAAGAGATACTTCCCTAGTATCTCTTGACGCTAGTTGACGCTTCAGCTGCGCTGCCAAAGGGGAGTCTAAGAGAAGGAGAAGGTACATCGGCACCACCATCCAGTGATTGACTTGTCCCTGTCACCTTCCTTGGACATCAAGGGCAAGTTCCCATCACTGCCTTCATCTCATCTACCTGGGACCAAGCAGCAGCTACAGACCTGTGTGGAAACCTGAGTGGAGGCTGAGAAGGAAACAGGATGAATGCTAGACATCAATGAACCTCAGAGGGCAGAGGAGTTTAGTGGTGGTTCATCTCATGTCAAGGAATCCATTTATGCCAACTTGGAAAATCCTTCCTTGAATAGAGGTGGGGGCCTCAGGCACAAACTCTCCCCCATCTTCCTCCCCGTTTTGTCTTCTGTGCCTAGGAAGATTAAGACCATTTCAGAAGCTCAACAGCAGCATGGTGATTTTAACGACCCTCCTTTAGATGATAAAAGGACTTAAAAATTACATCTCAATATAACCATGACCTAGCCCCAGGTGTAAGGTCACACAGCTACCTAGGAACATATTTAGGATTCCCTTACCAACTTTGCTCAGACTGAAGAAGCTCCTTGGATAAGGAGCGAAACGTTTCTACTAAGAAAATAGAAATCCAGTTGACATGATTCAAGCTACAGACAATTCCACCTGGATGACTGAGAACCTTCATAGACATACAGCAGCTCAGTCTGGCTTGCAAAAAGCCAAGAAAGAGAAGACTCAGAACGTTCAAAGAGATTCCACCTTAAGGAACTCACTAATAAAGGGGATCTGGAAGTTCTTATCCTAGTTCACAAAAGCCTGCGCTTTGCCCTTAAGCCTTGCATCAAGACGCCTTACTGAAGTCTGTGGAATTCTGACTTCCTCGCTTGGGCCTGCTGTGGTGGCTTGACACCCTGCCCAGTTTTTCCAGGATGGCAGAGAACCACCAAAGAGAAGGTTTGTCCAGTCATCAGCTCTTCGCTAGGACAAGGTCCATCCAGGACCTGCAACAGAGAGAGAGCATCAGCTTTGCAATCCTGGATTAGCCTGGTGCAGTCTTTCGAACTACATTCTTTGGAACCTGACTTGAACTGAAATGGACCTGCTTATATAACTTTAAGCAGAAGCATTTATTCATGTAATGCACCGATAACCTGCCGAATTAACCACAAAGTCCTGCCGGTTTAAGGGGCGTGGTGGCTCAGCGGGTAAGACGCCAGGCTTGTCGATCGGAAGATCGCAAGTTTGGAGGTTCGAATCCCTAGCCCTGCGTGCGGAGTGAGCTCCCGCACTCGCCCCAGCTCTTGCCAACCTAGCAATTCAAAAGCCTGCAAATGCAAGTAGATGAATAGGTACCACTTTGGTGGGGAGGTAACAGCGTTCCGCGCGTGTCATGCGGCCACATGACCGTGGAAGCGTCTTCGGACAACGCTGGCTCTTTGGCTAACAAACGGAGATGAGCACCGGCCCCTAGAGTCGGACACGACTGCACAAATGTGCGGGGGGTACCTTTACCTTTTTACCTGCCGGTTTACGATGGTAGAACCATCCCACAGAAAAAGTCTCACTTCTGTCATTTCAGGAGCGATAAACCAAATGGGAGCAGCAAGAGACCCACGCCCTTAATTAAAACAGGTTCGAAAACTTAATCAGGGGCAAATGGGGCTGAAAATAAACTATCCGGGTTTATAATTCACAATAACATATTTGTGCATGCAGCCGCCAAGGTAAAAGTCTCTCTCCCTCTTTCTAACAGTGAAATCATATTTTTAGACTTTTAAAATGTACCACTGAATTCTAATTAACAGCAAAGCACCAAATACCTTTAGTTAAAGCCTGCACTTATTTAAAACTTGAAGATTTTTTTTAAAAAAGTGAGATTGCTTCTTTTAAATCTTTAGGGTCCTTTGGAATTAATTAACCCTTAACGACGTTTCCCTTGGTTTTGAGTTCAGAAACGTATCTGCTAACAGAGGGCTGAAAGGCGGCCCAAATAATTAATCACATAATTGTTGTCCGTAAGTCCTGCCGGACAACTTTTAAAGGTTGTATCTGGGGGTCTTACTGGCCACTAATCATTAGCTTGGAAGGGTGCCCCAATGAGTGAAGAATTTTCCTACTGAGTTGGGCTGAGTGCCAAAGCAGTGGCCATAAATAGGAGAGAATGAGGAGGCAGGCGTGCTGACGTTGGTTGGAAATGCACAGCCAGCATCGTCTTCATCATCACCGATCACATCTCAGAACAGAGCAATAGCAAAGCCCTCGAGTGCTGCTGCTGCTGCTGCTGAGAAGACTGCATGCAGGTGTCCACGAAGTCCCCAGGAATGGCATTCAACTCAACAGTCTTGGCGAGTGACATGGTATGATTCCCAACCTCTGGATTAGCAGCCAACTCTGAGCTGAAGTGCCCCCCTCTTTTCCTCCAACCTCTACCACCCGCCACTCCTCCACCCAAGGTCACCACAGAGATGTTCATCAGACAAGGACGTTTCCAAAGGCCATGCTCAGAAGACATCACTCAGCAAGAGGCGGCCCGATCTTACTAGCTTGGACCACCAAGCTACAGAAACCCTTCAAAACCAGGAGCTCGGCTGCACGGTTCCACCACTCCAGCATGCCACGGCACCGATGCAGCTAGCCAGAAACCCAACAGCAGGACTTGCAAGCAAAAGCTCTCTCCAAATGTTGCTGCCTTACGAGCCCATACTGTGCTAAACACAATTATTTTGAAAACCAAGCCAGAGAGTAAAATCTTCTCTACATATCATGCAATAACTGAGTTAGTTTCTTCTGAGTACCACTTTTGAGCTCTAAGCAGAGAGTCATACCCTGGATCACTTTTTCCCATTTTTTTTTTAAATATAGTCACAGCGGGGGGAACCCAGATATTGTTTTCTTTCAGCAGGTCCCACAAGGGCATTAGACACGGAGGAGAAATTTCTTTGGGTTAATGGAAACCAAGCTAATTCACACTTCCCAAATGAATATGTAACGCAGAATACTTCAGTTAATGCAGTTCTCTGATCAAAAATAAGTGTGCTTAGGAAAACGTTATCTGTTCCTTTGTTTTGTGATTTTTGTATTGTTACTTGTTTTCAAATGTTTTTAACAATTTGCAAACCACCCAGAGTCACTGGGACTCAGCAATTATTATTATTATTATTATTATTATTATTATTATTATTATTAATTATTTTTGAAAAGGAACGCTTATGAGTTTGCAAAATATACGTTTGGAGAGGGCTACAGTTTTCATGCATGTGAAAATGCACACAACCACGGTGAGATATATATTTAGGTGTCCTTTGAAAAAAATGCAAATGTCACAGGAAATGAAACAAAACATTTTGTCTATCCTCCTCCATGAAGGAACTATTTTATGAGGTCAACAGTAGCTGAGAGCCTTAAAAGCCAAAACAGAATTTGGTCATACCATAATTATGTTTTAAAAAGCAAAAGCTCCTGGCAGTACGATGCCTTCCTAGTTTAAAGATTTCAGAAGTCAATCAGCAGCAGTGACTCTATAAGAAAAGGGAATTATTTCTATTTCACTATTAAGAGTCCACTGAAGTTGGGCAAGATGATGATGATGATGATGATGATGATGATGATGATGATGGACATTACAATACCTGGAGACAGCAGAGTAGAAGAGAAAGAACTGGAGAAAATCACAAAATACAAAGACCTGCAAATAGGAGTAGAACGACTTTGGCAAAAGAAAGCAAAGGTAGTACCAATAGTAATAGGCACCTTGGGTACAATTCCAAAACATCTGGAGCACCACTTGAGTACCATCAGCATTGACAAAATCACCATCAGTCAATTGCAAAAGACAGCTTTACTTGGAACAGCTTACATCTTGCAATGATACCTTTAACACCATCAAACAACAACATCTGCCTATCCCAGTTCCTTGGGAAGGATTTGATAGGTGGACAAAAATGCCAAACCCAGTCTAAACATCTGGCTGACTGTGTGACCAACCATCATCGTCATCATCATCATCGTCATCATCATCTGTCTATCCCAGGTCCTTGGGAAGGACTCAATAGGTGGACAAAAATGCCAAATCCAGTCTAAACATCTGGCTCACTGTGCTACCAACAATAATATTCCTATTTCTGCAACTGCCCCAATAGATGGTATTATTTGCTTCTGGAGTGTATCAAATCAAAAGGGCCTGGATGGGGGCACCCAAATATTCATCCGTAGGTATGTTTGCACACAGAAAGACTATTATCCTAACAACTCCCTGCAAGCAGAAAAGTAGATAGTCAAGAAGGATTTCCCCTGACATGCTAATTTTCTGTGTGCAATGATTTCTTTTCCCTTCTTTCTCTCTGGTGGGAAAGAATTAAGTCATCAGTTTTCTCCTCCCGCAGGGAGCAAGGATAATCCAGAAATAGCTTTAGCACCTCAGCTGGAGGATGTTGCGTTGCTTCTGTGTTTGCGCATCAGAAACGCCGAGCTGACCCCCGTTTGGTCGGACTGCACGAGGCGCCTACGCGTCATCCCCCCCCCCCCCCGGTTGACCGAGATCCAGCTGTCGTTCTGCACGAATCAATCCCCAAAGTGGAGGAAGGCCGAACCAGGCAGGTACTTACATTGAACTCGCAGAAATCAAGGCTATCCAGGCTTTTGCTCCGATGGATCCGACCTTTTATCCTTCTCAGCGAAGGCTTCCCTTGGCTTATGCTACAATTCGAACCGCTGGGGTTTTCGGAAGAGGGGGCGACCCTGAGAAAGAGGGGGGAAAGCTGCATTTCAGGCTGGGTTTCTTTTTTTAAAAAGCAGACACCTCAATCCCCTACAATGACTTGGAAAAGGACTCACTCGATGCTTTTGCATCCG
Organism: Charina bottae; assembly: GCA_023362775.1. Taxonomy (NCBI): domain Eukaryota; kingdom Metazoa; phylum Chordata; class Lepidosauria; order Squamata; family Charinaidae; genus Charina; species Charina bottae. Next base: position 21,989,306 of record JALMGJ010000010.1, on the reverse strand, counting down.
GGCAGAATTCTAGCCTAAATACCGGGAGGTGAAGTAAATGAAGTCCCCCCCGCCCACAGTTCTTTATCTCACTGGGTTATATCTGCGCTTCTCTGGTGTGTCCACTTTTGCTGGATTTTAGAACAGCCCCCCCCCCCCCAACTGCTACAGGATTCAACACAGAGGAGGCCTCATCGCTAAATTGCTCACTCAGTAATAGCAACAAATATTGCCAACCCAAGATATACGGAGACCAGCAAGCCATGGATTGATGCACCTTTTTTTTTAACACTCTGCAGCTGATCCCAAGAACTGGGGTGGGGGAGAAGGAAGGGGGGCATCCCCAGCCACTTGCAAGGCCCCACACGTTCACCCCAACAGAAGCGAGGGGGCGTCTTTCCTCCCATTTTCCAGCCCAGCCGATGAGGATAATGTGGACCGATATTCCCCCATCAGAACAATGGAATAGAAATGCCCCATACCTTTCCAAATGGCAAGGGGGGCCCAATAGGGGAGCTTGTCGGGGAAAACCTAAATAAATAAAACCAAGAAAAGGGGGATCAGTGGATCAGTAACCCGTTCAACTAAGCTCTGGAATGGGACACTTCAGAGGCAAACTCTACCAGTGGAATTTTCTTTGCATCCCCCTCCCTCAACCTTGGTGGAGACCTCAGCCAGGTATGCTGGCCCCCCAAATCTGGGGGTGAAGACTGAGGGCTAGATAAACGCAAACACAACCCCTGTATCTTTAAAGACCCATTAAAGGGAAAAGGCACCTGTCCAGCTTTATTTCTTGCATAAATAAATACATTTCCCAGTCTTTCTGACCAGTTCTATTTACAATTTTTTCACTTTCAGAACCACGTGATCCTGTTGAGTAGCAACATTTTTTATATCATATGCAAAATGCGCAGCTGACGGATCGATTCACCCAGTTAAGCTCACGATTTGCACTCATCCATAATACATGTAACCTGTTCTACGTTATTGAGTTTTATTATGTACTGTTCATTGACCGCAATAAAGATTTTTCTTCTTATCAACCGCCTATTGCAAAGTTGCGCTGGACACAAATCTCTTTCCTACATAATGCAGGAGTTCTTTTTCCCCTTCACCACCAGAGGTCGCTCATCTTCAGATATCATTTATATGTATGATTTAAAAGAAGTTAAGTAATGCTTCAGCAATGCTTACAGGGTGGCTTATAAAAACATGGCGAGATGCTAAGATCGAGATAAAACATCGTGAGTAGACCCTGCAACCGTCAGCACACAGCCCACAAAAGCTTATGAAGTCCCACCAAGCCCATTTTCCACGTCCATCAACATAAACTGCTTGTACAAAGTCCAGATTTACAACCTCTCTGAAAGAAATTGATGCTCGGTTCCACTGGCCAAAGAATTCTAATGCCACCCTAGAGGGAAGTTAATTTGGTGATTGATATGTTTTATATAAATCTCCTCTTGCCTTCCTAAAGAGTTGCATTTTATTTATGATAACCTTCTGACAGGAACAAGGGAAGTAAAAAAGGCCACACAAATTATACAGGGCAGGAAAGGGGCGAAGGCTAAGCTTCGTTTGAAAGTTAAATATTAAATTAAAAGAGATCTGCAGGGGAACCCCAATTTCCTCCTAGGACACAAGGATGCTTGGTGCGTCTTCTTGTCTAGCTTGACAACAAACGTATGGGGGAAACCTTCCTTGCCCTTGACTCGTTACATTCCCAGGATGGTTTTAGCCAGCATTGGTGCCTCCAAAGTTTATCTTCTTAAAACCAGCCAGAGTGATGGAAAATCCAGTTTAGCAGGTATGATTCTGTAGTTCCAAGTTCTAAAGCACCGGGAGAGGAGGAGGACGCTACAGTTTTTGTCATAAAGCCAAAAGAAAAAAAATTTGGAGACAGGCACCTTTTGACCCTCAATGTACTCCGAGAACTAAAAATGATGGGCAATCATTTGCAAGCAACGGTGGGTCTTTCAGAGCCAGTGGAGGTCAAACCAAGTCACTGCAGGGAAAGGAATAATAAATTTGCCTTTGCTATGGAGCAAAGTCATCCAAGTGTCTTTAGGTTGTCTTGAGATAGCACTGGATCATCAGAACACAAGGCGAGTCCTACTGGATCAGCCCCAAGGCTGCTGACTGTCACAGTGTCTCATCCCAGTATGGCTTTGGAAAGGCTGCAAACAAGGCATGATGAATGGCCATCTCCAACCATCGCTTGCCCTTTCAACTGGAGGCAGTCAGCAACCATCTTGAGCAGTGGCCATTCATGGCCTTATTTTCCAGGAGTTGGCTCTACTCCCTTTTTTAAAGCCATCTAAACCAGGAGCTGTTGCTGCATCTTCTGGCAGAGAATTTCACAGGTTGGTTAGGGACACCAGATCCTGCTCTTGGTCAAGTAAGCTTCAGAGGATCCCATTTAGGTGTGAGATGCCCAATGTGCCAGTTTGCTTCCGGGTCCAATTCAAGGTGTTGGTTATTACCTTTAAAGCCCTACATGGCATGAGGCCAGGTTACCTGAGGGACCACCTCTACCCCGTTACATCAACCTGTCCCACCCGATCTTGCAGAGAGGGAATGTTGCGGACCCCATCAGTAAGAGAATTTCGGTTGGCGGGGTCCAGGAGGCGGGCCTTCTCTGCAGTAGCGCCCGCCCTCTGGAACATTCCACCCCCAGAGGTGAGGTTGGCCCAACCGCTCCTGGCCTTCCGGAGGAATCTGAAGACCTGGTTCTGCCACCTGGCTTGGGGCGAGGAGAGGAGTAGGCATGGTTGGGGACGGCTAGTACCCTAGAGTGATCGTTGCATTCAAGGACTGAGTTAGATCATCAGCCATTGGATTTCATTTTTTATTTTTATGTACATTCATTTTAGTTTTAATTGTATTTATATATTGTAATTTATATATTGTAATTTATTGTTTTATTGATTATGCTGTTGTAAACCGCCCAGAGTCCCTCCGGTGAGAGGAGATGGGTGGTGACAAATCGAATGGATGGATGGATGGATGAATGTCCTGATCACATCCCTGCTTCTTGCAAACCATCACACACAACACAGAGCTGCTCCCCTCTTGATTAAAATGCAACACTCAATATATTTAAGTTTTTTTTCCAAACCATCTATTGACAAAGCAGTTAACCTAACAAGACAATAATGTGAACACACATTAATTACACAAATCAGATGTCCGCCCCCAAACCCAAACAAACAAAACTGACCAAATGAAAAAAGGTAACATCGACTGTTTGCAGTGATGTTTCCAATAACACCCAAGGGCTATTTCAATAAGGAAGGGAAAAAAGAGAATGTTTCTTATAAAATCTTGCTTTTAAAATTAGATGGAAAAAGAGCAGTTTTCTTATTGGATTCACACTACATTGGAGATATATGTCAGGGTGCAATCCTAGAGACTCCAGGAGGCTGTCCCAGGATCAACAGAAACTACACATTTCTCTCTCCTGCAGATGGTCCTCCTTTCATCAATGGTGGTGTTCTACCACACCATCGCACCATGGAGCATCAGTGACAGGGAGGAAAGAAGATGGATATATTGGCCAAGCTTTTCAATCTGTATCTCTAAAGTCTTGGGTTCTGCCAATGTACCCCAGGATAGGGGACCTATTATAACACATTTGCCCCACAGGTCCTTGTTACCTAATTAAAGTGATAGAAGGTAGGAATTTCAAAGAAACACCAATGTCAAGGGGAAAGAAGAAGCTATTTCAGCATCATCTGAGGAGGCTTCAGAACTGTGGGTTCTTCCATCACTGGTACCCCCTCCCCAAATGGTTCTGTCTCTTGCACAATGTAGAATTCAGAACGCGGAAGTCTCGTACAGCTAAATTCTAAAACATGTCAGTTTAATGCCGCTTAGAATTCAGATGTCAGCAGGCTGTTTTACCATTTTCAAGACTAGGTTTTTAGAAGAGCAGCAGTTGCAATACCAAATCTGTGAGCCACACCACCCAGAGCCACAAGCTTCACATTGATCAGAATTGCTTCTTCTTCTTAAGAGAAACCAGGGCCCATTCTCACAGTTCACTCCCTTCTATTTCTCTGCAGTTATCTAAAAACATGGGTAGATCATGTCATGGGAGTCTGTGGGGGGATGACACATACGTCGTGATGTCATTGCACAACTAACACAACTTACATACTTGCATTGGACGGCATGATGGGACCGGGGCAAACGATAAAAGCACGCCATTCACACGATGATATCGTGGCACACACATTGTCATTTGGATGGGCTACTATGGCTTGTAACAGCCCCCCAAGTGTCACATGCAAATTGTATCTGAACACAAAGTGGAAAATAAGATAGCAAAACAAAGTTCAATCTCTCAATGAGGCCTAAGAGGGCATCTTATTGTAAAGATTTGAAATTGGAAGAGGCAACGTTAATGAAGCCAGAACGGCTGCTGGAGATGGGGGGGGGGGAGCTTGGGGGAAAAAGGTGCTTTATTAGTGAAATTATACAATAAACAGTGGGGAAGTTGGGGTTCTGTCTTTTTTGTTAGGGAAACTACAGATTAATTGTGCAGGTGGTGTGTCTTCATGGAAATGCATTGGTTCTTGAGATGCTTTGAACAGGAGACAACAATCAGAGAAGGCGAGAAGAAGCTCTCCTTCCCCAGGAAACTGGAATCTAGGGCTTTGTACAAAGAAACACAAAATGATCAACTTTACAAGCAAGCTGTCCTTGCAAAGCTCGTTTCTGTTCTACTCCTGTCTATAGAGAGAATTTGGTTCTGTGGCTGGATTCCAGCTCCTTCTGCACGCAGCGTCTTTTTCTGCATTTCCACTGAGATGTGGGACGCTGGGACATCCAACCTCACTGGAGAAGTGAGAGTTGTCGTTAAAGAAAGTCCACCACAAAATGCCAGGAAGAGTTACAGCGAAGACGTAGGCTGTGGCAATCTACCACTGCTCCCCTCCCTTCAGCCACAAGGCCAGGGAGGTGACACTAAACCTCCAGCTTCTGCTTCAGCTCTGCAGGCAGATTATTATTTTTATTATTTATTATTATTTATTTAATTTATTCCCCGCCCATCTCCCATACAAGGGACTCTGGGCGGGTTACAATAATCAAGACCTAAAAAATTTAAAACATTTAAAACCATACAAATAGAAAATGTATAAAAATAAATAAAATATAAAATAAAATAAAATAGAATAGAATCCCAGATGGATTGGAAACCGTAGCATAGGTCTTATTGCTACGGGGCCAGATGCTTACAGCCAGGAGTTAAAATTTCAACAACAACAACAACAACAGTCTTTATTGCAGTCATTAACCAGCACAAGGTAAAATTCCAAGTGTGGAGCCAACGAGGATAATGGCGGCTCTCACAGTTCCTCAAATGCTGTTGTTACTCAGATCCGACCTCCACGCCTGTTTAACTGGAGCAAAAACAACCAAGTCAGGAAGACTCAACCACGATTGGTGCACTTCACTCTGATTCCCCCAAGGAAAAGGTGGTGGCTTCTCCAGCCGCTCAACTGAGAAGTTTCCATAATTGCCTTTCATTATCACGAGAACATGGTCATGCTCGTGTCCAAAACAAAAGGGACAACGTTCTCAATGCATTCCCACTGTAGGTCGTGTTGATGCTGACGTTCTAGGTATGTATAAGCAGGACTCTTCTCCAGCATGGTGGAGAGTGAAGAAAGTGACAGCAGCCAGGATGATGGGCTGGGATGGTCATCTGTCTAAGAAGCTCTAGTGGATTTATTTATTTATTATTTATTATTTCTAACTTATATCACCGCCCATCTCCCCCCACAAGGGGACTCTGGGCGGTTTACAACCAAGTCAGCAATTAAAAACATATAAAATACTTTATACAATCATTAAAAATATAAAAATATAAAATCCAAGAGGCTGTAAGTGATGTTTACGAACCAAACTATTTACGGTGCGAGCCATCCCCAGGAAGAACTATTACTGCATTGGGCAGGGGCGAGGGGTCAACCAGACGACTTCTAAAATCCCTTACAGCTCTACTGCATGTTTCTATGATTTTCTGGCTAATCACTCAGCTGCCTGTAGGGATTCCTTCTGTCTAGCTAGCCTCAGCGGTCAACGCGGACGCAATCTTTCTCCAGCAAAGATGGGCACCCTGAGGGCAGAGGAACTCTTATTGGATCGCTCTGCCTGTCCAACAGTCTAATTTTAGCGTTTTGTTTCTATAATCCTCTCTATTTAATCCCCTCTATTTCCAGTGAACAGTTTGCAGAGGTGTGACTTTGAGCAAAAGAGAAGCACCATCAGAGACTTGCAGAAATCCACAAAATCTTTAGGGAATCACCCCACAAGAGCAGGAAACTTCCAAAAGACGTGCAGTGAATTGCTACAGCCTGAATATTGGGGAAAGGGGGGAGGGCAGGAGAATGGGGGGGGGGGGGGAACTGAGTGTCACAACCCAGAAAGAGATGGCTGGAAGGAAAATGGCATCTTACCACATCTGATTACAGTTCCTACCTCTCTTTCGTACTGCAAAAGGGGAAAAAAAGAGGAATATTCAGAGAGTATCGTTAACACGTTCATTCCCTGTGCCAAAAATTAACACTGTCCTTCAGTCTCCAACAATTCAAGGTCGAACTAGAGAGGGAAACCCAAATTGAAAGACTAATTGCTTCGTAAATAAATGACTGACCTGGGAGAAGCTTAAACTGTGCATCGCAGACGGTATTTATTGAAATCTCAAACTAAATGTTCCGTAATGGAGGCGTAATTAATGGAATGTGCGTGCCAAGAATATCTCATTTCACTGAAAGATGACACACTTTCAGGGACACATGGACAAATTTAAGAGGGGTGGACTTCAACTCCCAGAATTAGAGAAGTGTGGACTGAAACACCCATCATTGGTGGGGAGTGTGGTCTCTGAGCAAAGCCAGGGCAACTGGAGTTCTCATTCAACCACATCTGGAGGACACCAAGCTAGAGAACAATATTTCCAACCCAGAGCCAAGTTTCATAACGGCGAGGTAGGAAATGTAGCCTGGCTTCTGTCTTGCACCTTCGTAGACCCGGTCATGTACCAAGGTGTGCAGGAACCAGGAATAAGGTTCCAGTTTGGTCTAGTGGTTAAGGCAACGGGCTAGAAACCAGGAGGCTGTGAGTTCTAGTCCCGCATTAGGCATGAAAGCCGGCTGGGTGACCTTGGGTCAGTCCCTGTCTCTCAGCCCTAGGAAGGAGCCAATGGCAAACCAGGAGGCTGTGAGTGCTAGTCCCGCCTTAGGCAGGAAAGCTGGCTGGGTGACCTTGGGCCAGTCCCTGTCTCTCAGCCCAACTCACCTCACAGGGTTGTTGTGGGGAAAATAGGAGGAGGAAGGCGTATTTGGTATGTTCGCTGCCTTGAGTTATTTATAAAAAATAATAAAGGCGGGAAAGAAAATAAATAAAATAAATAAACCACTTATTGAAGCCAAGCAAAACAGAGGTAGAGATGTGTCTGGACACCAAACTCCAACAAAGAAAGGTTGGAGAAGACAAGGTGAAGGGGAGACGGGAACGTCCTTCTTCAACGTCTGGAAGGCTGCCGGGCTGGAGATGGTGGTCTCCACTGGGGCAGCAACCTCAGGCGGGCTTTCTTGTGTTTATATGGGGGGCGTATTTAACGAAGGCCAGAAAATCATCTACCATGATTGCCCGTGCTGCAAGGTTGGACCGCCAAGATCCTGAGACAAGGCCCAGAAAAATGAAGGTGTCTGGTAAATAGTTGTTGGGACATAAACCAGGATGTATTTCCCCCTTGTAAATCAGTGTTTTTCAAACTTGGCCACTTTAAGATGGGTGGACTTCAACTCCCAGAATTCCCCAGCTGGGGAATTCCGGGAGTTGAAGTCCACCCATCTTAAAGTGGCCAAGTTTGAAAAACACTTGTAAACCATCGAATATATTTCTTATTTCCGTCTTGCTACGAGCTACGGATTAAGGACTGCTCTGGGCAAACGTTTCCAAAAATATTTCCACGGGCTGCATTGGCCTCATCTTCATGGAGGCAACTTTCCTGATTCACCACTGCTAAAGACATCACTATCTGACAGTCCATTTAAGCGAACTACCTCCATCATGAACGCCTAGCGACACACTCACACACCCGTTCCCTTGCACAGGATGAGGCAGAAATCCTCCCATTGGGGTCACTTCAGCCACCCAGATTTATTTTCAGAGCCCTTCCAACTTTTTAAAAACGAGAGCAGAAAGATAAACAGTGTTTATCCAAGAATGGAACAACTATCTCAGGGCAGGCAGGCAGGGACATCTTGAGGCAGAGTGTTCCAGGGTTGAATAGTCCTTTTCCTCATTCCTACCAGGATCAAGTCATCATCTCTCGGTCTTCTTTCTAAGATTTCTGCCATATCATGAATGGTGCCTCCTGCTGCATCCAGACCAGCACCCCTGGATTTTATCTCCTAGACAAGCCATGTATCTGAATCCAAGAACAAACCCCCGTTTCCTATTCTGGTTTGTTAAGAGGGGACAAATCAAAGCTTGTGGTTTGGATAATATGACAAATGAACCACAAAAGATGTTTTCATGGGTTGTCCACTAGCCCGATAAAGGAAGGCACATGAGAAAGACTGGTCAAAAACACACTTTGTTCACGGTAAGGATCTGACTGGGAAAGATCTAAGCCTATCCCACACTTTTGGTGGATTTTTTTAAGCAATATTGGTTTATCATAATGTGCAAGTCCTTTGCAGACATTCATAACACAGATTTCTGTAATCTAGGATGCTTCCTTAGAGCAGGTTAGATAATTTGCACATTCAAGTCAAGATTCAGGAGTCACAGCTGTTTTCCAGGACTTCAGGTCAGCTGAGACCTACCTGGAGATGCCAAGAACGCCTCTCTTGCACCCTCTGCTCTAACCGTAAGTCACAGAGATGTAAGTGTGAAACGCCGAAGCTGGCCTGGCATTATCCGCTCAAATTGGACTACAACTCCCAGGATTCCTCACTTGCAAACTCAATGGCCTTCGGACTTCTGGGAGATGGAACCCAAAACATCTGGGGAAGGCCAACCTAACTGACATCATTAGTGGAGTCCTTGGTGCTCTCTGAGCCTTGTTGTTTTCTTGCAGACTGTCGATGAAGGTTCTCAGTCATCCAGGTGGAACAGTCTGTGGCTTGAATCATGTCAACTAGATTTCTATTTTCTCAGTAGAAACGTTTCACTCCTTATCCAAGGAGCTTCTTCAGTCATTTTTCATTCAGTCATTCTTCATTCATTTTCTTGCAGACGTTTCATGGCCAGACTGGGCAACATCTTAGGACAAGCCAAGGTATATAAACAAAGAGCAAGTCCCACTCCCTTTTCGCACTGAAGATGTTGCCTAGCCTGGCCATGAAACGTCTGCAAGAAAACAACAAGGCCCAGAGAGCCAATTTGGAGACCCTCCCCTTCATTTTCTTCCTAAATGGCTTTGCTATGGTCACAGCTTCAACACTGGCAGCCCACATGAAAAATTAGATTTCCCCATCTCGTGTGAGAATGACCCACAAGATAAAAATAAGAGAGCTTCCAGTGTCCCAATGGGCAAGATATGTTTAGCCTGGAGGAAATTAGAGTGGCAGCTGTTCCAGTAGCTGCTACCTTTCCATTTTTCATTCCAACGGATTCAGAAGGATTATCCGCACCCACAAAGCCTAAGCATTTTAAATCTTTATTTTTAATTTTATTCTTATGTGATTTCTTTTACCAGTGCTAACATTTTAGGTAACTGTGGAGCAGCAAGTAAATCACAGTCCTGACCTCCTCTTGTATTTCTCTTTGCAAATAGTATCATTTTGCTCCTAAAACTCAAGAGAACAATTATAAACTAAATCTTCCTTCAGATGCTACATTTTTTTTTTAATTTCAAATGTTCACCATCTATTTTCATAATGTAGGATGGGAAAACTTTTATTTGTGTGTTCTGAGTTCCTTCTGTGGATAAAAAAGGATTGCACTGTCCATTTTTCATCTAAGCACAGGGGTTTTTATGTTGATCAAGTCTTGCTGTTCCACAAAAATGCCACTCAAATTAGTTCTAGTAGACATAAGACACCATGACTCTTCCTATCCCCTGTGCAATACATGTTCCACTGGTTTTGAGGATAATTGTGCTTTTAGAAAAGAGAGTCCTACAGAGGAAAATGATGTGAAAAACGACAAGGCAGAACGAGTGAGAAAAATGACTAACAGTGCAATCTCATACATATGTATTCTATCTATAGATATACGGGTGTGAGATAAACCAAACCCAAAACTGGAATAAATAGCAATAATGATGAATTTTGTTCAGAAAGAGGTCCTGTTGAGTTTAGGGAGCGTAAGTTCCAGAGTCCCTAGACCAGTGTTTCTCAACCTTGGCCACGTTAAAATGGGTGGACTTCAACTCCCAGAATTCCCCAGCCAGCATATGCTGGCTGGGGAATTCTGGGAGTTGAGGTCCACCCAACTTAAAGTGGCCAAGGCTGAGAAACACTGGCCTAATGTAAAGAATACACAAGTTTGTACATGAAAGGAAGGTTGGCTGGCTGGGGAATTCTGGGAGTTGAAGTCCACCCATCTTAAGGTTGCCAAGGTCAAGAAACACTGCCCTAGACTTCTATTTGCTTCTTGCTTTCTAACTGCAGATGTCACTCAGACCACCTTGCGTCCCTTCCTTCGACGGACGGACTTTTAAAACATAGATAGTAAATGGGATATAATCTGATTAAACACACCTGACCCTTCACAACAACAACAGATCAGCTGCAACACAACACATCTGTGCGCTAAGAGTCGACAAGGATGGTTCTCTACTGTTTCGGTCCCAAATTCTCATTTTCCAGGAAACCACTGCACAAAGCTGCAGCGTGACCCAAAAGTTCCTCGGAAGAGAAGAAACTCTGAAAAAGTCCCAAACCCTGAAACCATTTTGTGCTCAGTTTTTTCCCCCTTAACCTTCGAACCTTATCGCAAGTACAAGAGATGGGAAGATGTTGACCGGGCAGAGTTAACTACAGGCAGTCCTCACTTAACAACCACAGTTGGGACCGGAATTTTGGTAGCTAAGCAAAGCAGTCGTTAAGCGAATCAGACCAGATTTTATGACCTTTTTTGCCACGGTCATTAAGTGAACTACATGGTCGTTAAGCGAATCATGTGGTTCCCCGTTGATTTTGCTTGCCAGAAGCCGTCCGGGAAGGGCGATCACGTGACCCCAGGACGCTGCAAAGGTCATAAATACAAACCAGTTGCCAAGCGCCCAAATTGTGATGACGCGACAGCAGGGATGCTGCAATGGTCGTAAGTGTGAGGACCGGTCGCAAGTCAGTTTTCCCAGCACCGTCATAAGTCTGAACCATCAGTAAATGAATGGTTGTTCAGCGAGGACTACCTGCATCACCTCATCTTCCCTGCACATTTCAAACTACAATTACAATACTGGAACATCCCTTGCAACCCACTGACTTTTCACGGGAAGAGCCACGAAAGGCCATCCGCTACACCTATAAACTTTTTAAGGAGGGATCGGCTGATAGATTCCTTACCCGCCCTGCACATCGGTCCCAATTCTCCTAAAAATAATGTTAAATTGGTGGCTAGAAGGTAAAAACAGGCCTTGGCGGCGGGGAGGGGGGGCGCTGCCAGAAGCAAGCAAAGGAGAAGGCAGTTTGCATTTCCGAAGGTAGCTCGAGCAGCCACGAGCCTCAGGGGACCAAAATAAGGGGCGCTTGGCTGGACTCTCTTCGGCTCATCCTCTGCAGGAAGGGCGAGGAAGAGACCGCTCCAACCTACCAGGAATCCGAAGAGGGGGCAAGAAGCAGGTGCTTCCGACTGGATTGCCGGCACTTCTCTATTTTCTACGCCTTCGGAGCGATCCCGGATCTCGGCAAGCTCGTGGGGAATCCTCTGCCGCAGGCCCATGGCCCGTCCGTGGCTCAAAGTCCCGTCCAAAGCCTCTCTTCTCTCGCCAAACCGGAGGACGAACGGCCCCTTCGCTCTGCCCCGAACTGGCATTGGCCCCCTGGAAAGTCCCCTCAAGCGTGCCCAGGAGGAAGCGGGCAGGGCATCTGGCGGGGGCTGCCTGGGTCTGCTGCCATCCCCCCCTGATAATATTTGGCAAAGAACGTGAGGCGCCCCTGGACTTTCTTTCCCGCCCTTCGCTCGGAAGACGCCGGGCTCCCAGGGCCAAGCTGCTCAAGCCACCCTCCCTGCCCCTCGAGGGAGCGCCGGCGCCCTTGCCGTCCTGCCACTCCAGGACTCCCGCCCGGCCGCGGCTCGCCTGCCGCCCCCCCCCCCACCCGCCATGCCCAACGGCGAAGGCCCCGAGCTGGGAGGAGGGGAGCCAATCAGCCTCCCCAGCAGCTGGCAAAGGGCGGGGGGGGGGGGGGCCCGTGGTTCCGGCCAGGCTTGGCCACGGGAAGGGCCCGCCTGGGCCTGCCTTGGCACCCGGGCTCCGCATCCGCTCCAGCCCCCAGCAGCGCTGCGAGAGGGACGGAGGAGTCGGGAGGACGGGTAGAGGCAGCGGCGGGAATGCGCTCGGCGGCTCCCGCTACCGAGGACCGGCTCCGGGGCCGGGCGCGGAGGGAGGGAGGGAGGGAGCGGGGCAACGAGCGGGGAGCCCGCCGGCGCGCGCACAGACCGAGCCGCCCCCCTCCCCGCGCAGGGTCCCCCGGGGGCTTCTCCCGGCGCCGGGGCTGCGAGCGGCGAGGTCCGGACGCCCGGCGGGGATGCAGCCGCGCGCTCCAGCCCGGGAAGGTGGGGGGGGGGGGCGGCAAGGCGATGCCTGGGAGGGCGGAGGTCAGCAGGCGGGTCCTCGGCCGCAGCGGCCCAGACCCAGCCGCGAGCGAGGAGCAAGCGGGCGCCCCCCACCGCTTCCCACCCCGCGCCCGCGCACCCGCAGCATCCGCGCGGCGGGTCCTCCGCAAAGCCGCGGCGCCGCCGGCGGCTACTCACCAGAGCTTCCTCTTTAAGGGCATGAGGCTGCCCCGGTTGGAGGCGGTCACCCCGATGGCCATCTGCAGGACCGTCAGGTACTTCTGATACTTCATCGTGCCGCCGTCGCCCCCCCCGGTCCCCGCTGCGTCCCCGCCGCCGCCAGAGCCGCTCCAGCCGCTGCATGCAACCATCGGGGTCTGATTTCCAGGCATCCGCCGCCTGCCCTGCGTCGCGCGCCTCCCCCTCCCCCTGCCGCGCTCCCTCCCTCCCTGACCCCCCCCCCCCGGCGCTCCAGCTCGCGCGCTCCGCCGCCGCCGCCGCCGCCCGCCGCCCCGCCCCGCCCGTCCGCGATCGCGGTCGCGCTCCCACCTGGCCCGCCCGGGCTCGATTCCGCTTCCTGCTCGGGCATTCACACGTGCCCTGCGCGTGACCGCCGGCTTGCAGGTGGGAAGGGAACGGCCCGGATGCAACCTCCTCCTTCTCCCTCTCTCTCTCTCGTGTCTCTCTCCCTCTCTCTCTCTCCCTCTCCCTCTCCCTCTCCCTCTCCCCCTCCCCCTCCCCCTCTCCCTCTCTCTCGTGTCTCTCTCTCTCCCCCCCCCCCTCCTCTCGCCCCCAGGGCCAGCTTCCCTGCTACAAAATTCGGGACTTCTCCTCACCTTCCCCTCTTCTGATGATGGGGACCTCCAGTGCCTGCCCTCCTCCTCGGGCGACCTTCCCTGTCCCCCTCCTGGCTCTCCTCGCAGGGGACGGAGCAGTGGCCCCTGGCCTTGGGGGCCCAGGAGGACCCACTGCAAAACCGAGGTGGGCCCCATCCTCTCTCCTGTGTCCTCCCCAATGTGTGAAGAGGCGCCCCTGAACAGAACGCTTGGAAGGTTCCAGGTCTCGTAGGCTTTAATGCCCGTCTCCAGAGTGCAGTTGTGCAAAAAAGAAGCATCTTCAGAACCAGGGACGCAAATCGGGACTCTTAAATGTCTTCAGTGACAACTAGTCCGTGGCTGCACATTGTTGGATGATCTTCCGGAAATAAGAAACCCGATGCAGTGCCGAATACAACCTCTCTGCGATTCCACAGTACGTCCATGGACAATCTGAACCGGGCCCAACTTCTGAGCTCGGAAAGGCATGGTCGTTTCAGACAAGGCTTCCTGTCTTGTCCCGTACTGGCGCCCTTCCCACAGAAGGCCGAGCGTAATTACTCAGGAGCAGGTCTCTTGCAAGGGATCTGGTCTTGGAGTCGGATTAGTGGCACGGGGAATTTGCAGCTGGTTTGGGGATGAGGCGGCCTAGAAACGGGCATATAAAAATTAGGTGGATTTTGCACTCTCCCCGCCCCCCATGGGTGCTTTCGGTGTGCCCTCTTAGACCACACACACAGAGACTGAAAGTTCCTGTAATCTTTTCCTTTCACTTCTGCATGACAGATAGAAATAATGGGGACACCATCATTCTGGTGAAGATGGACTCTTCCATTCTCCAACGGTGGTTGAACGTGGCTTCTACTATCAAAGGTGGAAGCCAGCTGTTCTTTCCGCATCTCTAGGACAGAACCGGGCTGAGCTACGTGAGGCAGCCGGCTGACGTGGTGCCTGGCATGGCGTCCTTAGGGCTATCTGGGCTGTCCTGCCTGGGACTGTAGGAACTGAAGTCACACTTGCACACCTGGAAGGCAGCAAAGGAGAGGCGGCAGTTTTAGAGCATCCGACCAGGTCACGAAAACCCGTGTGTACATCCACACTCGGCCACAAACTCCTGAAGCCTTACTAAAACCTGGTTGTTGCAGGGATAAAATGCTAAGGGGCTTTTACACTCTGCTTTCAGCTCCTTGGGGGCCAGGGAGGTTCTCAAGATGTTACTCGACTAAAATTTTGCACCCCTCACTTCATTGAAAACAAGAGACAGATGTCAGAAGCCTTTTTTGTCCAGCTCGGCATAATACAGAGGCATTGAGCCTTGTGAATCTCCAATATTATGGAGAATGTAATCAGTCCAGTCAGCATGGAGAATAGCCAAGGAGGATGAAAACTGGAGTGCAAAAACATCTGGCAAGACAACCATCCCTTCCTGCTTGTACACAGCACATTTTGAAGTCTCCTCTGATTGCTAATCTGCACAGCTGCACGCACCCCCCTACAGCTGAGCAATGAAGCTCCCCCTCCCCCTCCTCTAACCATTTTCCTTGCCCATCTCTCCTTCCCCTGCACACCAGGACAACCTTCATGTGAACTTGGTACCCAGAGGAGACACATCAAGTGGCATTTCACAACCGCTCCTGAGCCCCTCTCCTCTCGCCGGTCCCGGTGTAGGGTCTTCTATACACACCTCGGTTGCCCCCTGCTTCCTTAGGAGCTGTGGTCTTCCACATCACTCCAGCCTCAGAGACGGACCCTCTCCGTCCATCTCTGCCAGGCTCCACCAAGCTTGAGGTGCCTTCAGTTTTCCAGGAGCTGTTATGCCCACCGGCTACTGCCCTTCCCAGCCTCCTTCCTTCACCAGGGCCATTCTTCCATTCTGTCCCGCTTTCCCCACCAGGTTCTCCCAATGGGGCCCGGGGTCCTTTTCCCACGCTGGAGCTCTTCCCTGCTACAGCAAGATCCTGGGACAGTGCCAGAATCCGGAGGCCATGCCTGTCCTCTCCCCTTGCACGCCCTGTCCTCAACACGCTAATCTCATTATGGCAGGGCCCTGAATAACCCCCTCTTATTCTAATCTGACCATCACCATCCCCTCTTGCCACCCTCCGGCCAGTTAGCAACAGCTATGGCGCCAAGGGACACTTTGAGGCCGCAGCACCTGCTTCTGAAGATTCGCTGCTCTGCATCCACGGGGTGGTGGATGGAGAGCAGAGACTCTGAGGGACCACAGGAACTTCTCAGGTCAAGTTCTACCATAAATGATGGGGGCGGGGGCTAGGATCCCATTTTTCTGCAAGGCTGTCTCGATGCTCCTCTTTGCTGTTGCTCCCGATTCATAGAAACATGCTGAAAGACCTGACCACGTTCTTGGTGGGAAGCAAGGAGGAGAACCAATATTCAGAAGGTCCAATGCCTGGGCCTATCATTATGAGAAACCTGCCATCCTTGACTGCCAGATTTGCCAAGTGGAAATCCTGAGCACTCCCTGGTTCTCTTCATGTAGCTCAGAAGCTAGAATTTGCTTAATATTCCAACTGGACCTCAACCTTTTAAGAAAGCCTGTCCTGATCAAAGGATGATAACGTTCCTTTCTGGGAAATTTTCCCGGTGTCCTTAAGTATTAGAGCAATCTGAGAAAAACAGTCATACCGACAAAGGCAAAGACCTGTCTCTGCTGCCCCAAAGGCAGCATCAGATGCAGAGTAGCCTTACTCATTATCCTACGCAACGGCTTGGGAAACAAGCCCCCGTTTCATTTATGTATTTGTCTATCCGGTTTGTACACCGCCGTGTCTGAATCAGGACCTTGGTGGTCCACAAAGCAACAAATCCTCCGCAATACGAACGAAACACCTAGGGTAAAGTAAGCAAAAAGAACTTACTTATAGGAATGGCCTGTTCCTATAACAATAAATAAATATAGCCCCGTTATCCATCACAGCAGCAGCCCGTAAAGACATCCTTGCACTTTCCATAACCTCCTCAGGAGAGCTTGTTTTTTTAAAGCTTTTAGAAGGCCGACGAGGACACACGTTTGATCTCTGCGGGAAGGCGCAGGTTCACAGAACACACGAAGCCAAATCCAAGCAAACCCCATTATGGCTTATAGTGTCGGCTAAATCCAGCCAAAATGTGCTTAAGGAATAAGTCCAAACTGATTCGGAAGGGCTTCAGACCGCCAGCAACCACCTCTCTGCTCTCCACGAAAGCAGCCCAATTTTTTTCAGATTTCTGCCCCAGCCTGAGGAAAGATGCTGCTGCTTTAAGAAGTTGACTCGCAATGTCTGAGCTTCTGGATGTTTTATTTTTCCTGATCTCGACCCTGTTCTGATATTTTACATTTCATTCTGCATTTTACTGTTGGATACCTTGAGTGCTGTTGGGCAGAAAAGTGAGGAATCGGTTGAACAAGAGAACCAATATAAACATTGTATGGAATGTGACAGATGTTGAAATACATTTTTACAAGCAGAATGTAAATACACTTCTGAATTCTTGCATTTCCTCTCAATTTCTAGCCTTTCTAGTCTTTGGGCACTCGCTGTTTCAATCTTCGTGGCAAATTTTATTCTAGTAATTGGAAACGGTACCTTCCGGGCTGTAGTGTGGGGGGAAAAAATCCTCAGCGTTTATTTTCTGCATTTTAATTTGGATGAGATGTTGGTCTCTCTTTCAACCACATGCATGGAGAGAAAAAGAGCGAACCGGAGTTGTTTTCAAAGAAACCTTGAATGCTCCCATTAGCTCTTGGGTGTTGTTGCCATTAAAGAAAACGCTTCTGCTCACAATCTTTCAGAGCTGGGCTGCGATCCAACGGAGAGTCCTGCGTCTTGATTTCTCGGGGAATCGATGGGACTCAAGTAGACGTTTGCTGGAGTCTGCAGAGAGACACCCAAGGTGTGAAGGCGAGCCAAAAAAGGAAGCAGGGCCGACAGCACCGGAGGGGACAGAAGAAACATACAGGGGATTTCATTCCAAAAATGGCTGATGGATGCTCCTAGCGTGGGGAACTTCTGGCAGGGGACCCCCGTTCTGCATCGATCTCTGGTTAGAGGACTCTTGGACATCCACTGTTGAAACACGGCTAAGAAGAACTTCAGAAAGCCACCTTAGGCAGAGAAAGTGTGCTGGATTGAGTGTGGGGGTGCCTTCAAGCCAAGGTTGACTCCTGGCGACTGCCTGGACAAGTCCCTGCAGTTTTCTTGGCAAGAGTTTTGGAAGTGGTTTGCTCTGGCCTCCTCCTTCCTCGGGCTGAGAGAGGGGGACTGGCCCAAGGCGGGGGATGGACTTTCAGACTTGAAGATTCTGTTCAGGTAACCTTTCAATGAAGGGGAATTAGTTCATCTGGGCCCGCTTCCTGTCTGGACTATCTCGCAAGGCTGACACGTGACTCAACGTTGATGCAACTCGTCTCCCAACCCTTCTGCACTAGGATTCCAAAGCCAGGGATCAGAGCTACGAATATAGAAATTCATCAGCAAGTATGCTTGCTTCGCTACTGGATGAAAAACTGCCCAGCAAAGCCTCCTTGGAGAAAGTGTCGAAGGCCAATCCATTCCCTGTTGGAAGGATGTGGACCTAACGTGGTCCGTGATACTCCAGCTCAACGCTTGGCCTTCCGTCTCCTGAATTGGCAACGTGATGGACATTTCAAGAAAGAGAAATTACGATCCTGGCAGAGCCTGTTTCAATTTGGCTGGAGATCCACACGGATAAAAGTAAGAAAAAGAGCCGTGAGCCATTTCTGCTCTGTTGGGAAAAGGCAGAACAGCAGTGGGAAGCGAAAGAGCAAAAAATGATCATTGAACGGTTTCTCTGAAATGTATTTTAGAGGCAAACCTCATTAAAGATAAGGGAAGCTGTCAGTACTGATTTCTCTGCTTCTTCATTTATCATTCCACTGCTCCCATTCCTGGGCTAGTAAAAGTCTATATTAAAAAAGTAATTTGTGCTTGTTTCTCCGAATATGCACATTTTTGTTCCCAATCCCACCAATGTGCGATATTTGTGTATAGGTTTTTATAAGAGAATGACGTTAGGCATTCTTTTCATAAATATAAGTCATTTTGTGCAGGTTCCCCTAACATAATTTTAAAAACATTGGGGTACCGCGTTGCAAAATTTGGACAAATACACATTTTGAAGGAGAACTGGGTTTCTATTCCTCAACTCATCCAAAAAAATGTGACCATGGATTACATTCACATTCAACCTAGGTGAATTTCTCCCACGTTTATAAAAATATGTGTTCCTCAGTGAGCGTTAGTATCTTGAGGCACTTGTTCTCTGAAGCTGTCATATGATTCATTTTTCAGAGTGTGTGACTCACAGAACTCTGCTTTCTGAGTGATTCCCCTGTTTTAGAAAAGCAGTGTTAGAAGGGGAAGCCTCTCTGGACTATAGAACCGATGACTGTAAGAGGCAAAAGCAGACTTGCCAAAAGGGAGAACAGAAATAAATCTGTAGACTTAACTCCTATCAGTACAGGTAGTCCTCACTTAACGACCACAATAGGGACCGGAATTTTGGTTGCTAAGCGAAGCGGTCATTAAAGCGAACCCTACCTGATTTTACAACATTTTTTGCAGTGGTCATTAAGCAAATCAATGGGGGCGTTAAGCAAATCACGCAGCTCCCCATTGATTTTGCTTGCCAGAAGCCGGCCAGGAAGGTCGAAAATGGTGATCACATGACCGCGGGAAGCTGCAATGGTCATAAATGCAAACTGGTTGCCAAGTGCCCAAATCGTGATCATATGACCGCAGGGGATGCTGCGATGGCCATAAGTGTGAGGACCGGTTGTAAGTCAGTTTTTTCAGCACCGTTGTAAGTCCGGACCGTCACTAAACAAATGGTCATTAAGCGAGGACTACCTGTACAACTGCAGGCGTATCGAACAGGCATCCAGCAAGGAAGCAGCAGCTGAGCGGTTCACCTACTGCCAGTGGATAATGCAATGACCGACGGTCTCTTTACAACAGGGGTGGGGAACCTTTTTTCTGCCAAGGGCCATTTGGATATTTATAACCGGGGACCGGGGTGGGTGGGGGGCAGGGTTTCTGGGATTTCTGCGGACCAGGGGCCGGAGTTTGTGGGCGGGAGCCAATCACAAGCACTGGGGGGTGGGGTTTGCAGGCAGGAGCCAATCGCGTGGAAAGGGCGGGGTTTGCAGGCGGGAGCCAATCGCGTGGAAGGGGCGGGGTTTGCGGGCCGGAGCCCCGCGGGCCTTAGGCGGCAGCCCCGCAGGCCTTATGCGGCCCACAGGCCTGACGTTGCCCACCCGCTTTACAACGACAAACAGCCTTCTACAGCCCTGGCATTCCAGTAAAAGGTAAATGCCTCTGACATCACCTTGGGTTCTACATGCTGGAGACCATCCCTTTTTCTGTGATCGCTCACGCCAAAAATGAAAGCGTGGAGAGGTCCAGATTTCTCTTGCAACCAAAATTGCAGGAGTTTAGACAGAAGAGGGACTTGCACAGTGGCCAGGCAAGATGGGCATGCTTTGGGTCCCATCAGCTAAGGAACACTGGTTGGCGGGGCCCAGGTGGTGTGCCTTTTCTGCTGTAGCATCCCCCCCCGCCCCGGAACATTCTCCCTCCAAAGATCAGGATGGCCCCGACCCTGCTGACCTTTTGTAAGACCCTAAAGACCCGGTTCTGTGCCCAGAATGTGTGCAGGCCCCCGTCTCTTGGCTGTGTCAGTGGTTGTAGGTTAGGATATTTTCTCAGCTGCCATGCATTTTCATTTTTGCATTGTTATTTTTTTAACGTTAAGATTGCTCCCTGCCCAGAGTCCTTGTTGAGATAGGCAGCTATACAAATTGAATAAATAAATAAATAAAATAAATAAAACCCTTGAGGGGCGATCCCAAACGCAACATTTTTTGCTATGGATTCGACACCCCGCTGACAAAACACGTCAGCCCTGTAATCCAGTGCTCGCAGTATAAAGACCCGTGCAGAGAAAACGGCATCATTTTTCTTTTTTTACTCTCAGTAGTTGGGTATCACGGTTCTTACCGCCTCACGCTCAAGAAAGAGCGTTGACAACGTTTTAATGTCAACCTCCCTGCCAGGCTGTCATTAATTGAGGATAATGCTGCTGGGTGACTTGACAGGACTGTCGTCACGACTCAAAAAATGGAACATTCGAAAGCTCAGGGTTAATATACTTTTCCTCTTCTGTGGAGTTTGCAAGGCAGAGGAAGCCCGAGGTTCTGTTTGGGATAAAAGGGTAAAGGTCCCCCCCCCCCCCCGCACATTTGTGCAGTCCTGTCCGACTCTAGGGGCCGGTGCTCATCTCCGTTTGTTAGCCGAAGAGCCAGCTTTGTCCGAAGATGCTTCCACGGTCACGTGGCCGGCATGATGCACACGAACGCTGTTTCCTTCCCACCGAAGTGGTACCTATTAATCTACTTGCATTTGCATGCTTTCAAATTGCTAGGTTGGCAAGAGCTGGGGCGAGTGCGGGAGCTCACTCCGTCACGCGGGGCTAGGGATTCGAACCTCCTGTTCTGTTTGGGATAAGAGGACCTAAGACAGCACAGCTGGCACGTTCCAGGTCGTTGTCATGTTGCGGCCCTTCTCTGTTGTTGTTCCTGCTCCACAGAACAGCATTGTGTTCTATAGCATTGTGTGTGTGTGCGCGCATCTGTGTGTGTGCGTGTGTGTGTTTTAGTTTGCTTTCTGGAGGTTGGGTGTTGTTGTTTTTTTTAGTTTTAACTTTCTGCATGCTGCCTAGAATTGTTTTGGGGAGATGGATGGCTGTATAAGTGGTCTAAATAAGTAAACAGATAAAGGGAAGTTCAGGTGTGTGCTGGAGGATAAGAAGCCTAGGAGAACCATTCCCAAGAGAGAATTAGGGTGAAGATGCTGATGTGGAAATCCAGGGGCTGAAAGCGAAACCAACGATGAGCTACAGGGAAGCCAGCATGCTGAAGCTGGCCATGGAGAGCTGCAATAAATCCTGAGTTTATTCTTAATGACAAACAAGGCGAGTGTCCTGCAGAAGTAAGAGCCAAGGGCAAAGGCCCACGAGACGAGCAAGGATAAATCAAGGAAGACAACACGCTGCTTGGCTGGGCTACCTCCCTAGTGATGCCTCCCATCCTCATCATGGTTTGTTTTCTTTGTTACCCTCTGGGAAGAGGTTCCGCTGTATCCGAGGTAGAACAGCCAGGTTGGGAAACAGCTTTGTCCCCCAGGCTGTTGGATTCTTGAATGCCAAATAGGTTCTTTTGTGAGTTAAAGAATGTATATTTTCTAAGAATGTATATTTTATAAGAATGGGTATTTTATAGTAATTATGGTTTTTTATTATTATCATTAGTATTTTATTGCTTGAGTGAATTTGTGAGCCAACTGCAACGAAATTTCATTCTATTGTGCACTTGTATAGTGTATAGTGGGATGACAATAAAGTTATTATTCTATTCTATTCTATTCTATTCTATTCTATTCTATTCTATTCTATTCTATTCTATTGGATGGCATTTAGCAGAAAAGGAAACGCACAAACGTACCTGTGTCCGCCACGAACAAGGCAAGAAACGGGACAAAACATATAGGCAAATCAGTGGATCCGATCAATCAATGGAGCTGTGTGCGCACATGCATGCATGGGTTTGGATCAGTGTTTCTCAACCTGGCAGCTAGAAGATGTGCGGACTTCAACTCCCAGAATTCCCCAGCCAGCATGGAGAGGAAGAGGAGGTGTCCTGAATGGCAGCCAGCCAAAGAAGACCGTGTGCCGGGAAAAGTCTCCATCGCCTCCGAGTTTGGTGCCCTCCTAGTATTTTTGGGATGTCCTTCCTTCCCCAATTAATTACTTAATCTTGACTTCCCGTGCTGCACCTTGCTTTTACTGATCTAGTGCTAATCTCGTCTCCCGGTTCATCTTAGCCCCTGGGTCAGCCCTCCCCTTAGCCAGATGTTGAGAGAAGGCAAGGGCAGCGTTGTGATTCTCAGGAGGACAGAGTTGTGTGTGGCGTGTTGTCAGCCCTCCCAGGTAGACCAGACAGGAAACACGACGAGATGAGCTAATCCCACTTTATTGTAAGGCTACATTAACAGAATCTTGCAAGTCTGAAAGTACAAATCTCCCACCGTCTCTTTTTACCGCCTGAGAGTTAGGGCGGGTCCTTCCTAAGCTTCTTTCCCTGCCTGTTATTCTGTGGTGGGCTCCTTTCTCTTTTATCTGATCGTTCCCGAGGCGGCATCTCTTCCCCGCGTCTTCCAAGGTCACCCTCACCTCCCATCACCCTTGCAGCCTATTCCATATTTCCTGAGTTAGTTGCTCCCGATGCGACGGAGGACTCTATCCCGTTCACAGGGCTGCAGATAACAGACAGTTAGTTCAGACAGGGGCTCAGTTCAGCCCTGACACACTCCTCTCCTGTACTCTGGATCGATGCTGTAGCACGGACTAAGCGACTGTCTCTGGAAAGAAGCATGTTCCTGCCGGAGAAATAAATTACTGTTGCTGGAGGTGATAGGTGTGAACAGATCCAGTGAGTTCCCAGAACTGTCAGCAAATTCCTGTTCCTGTGATTCGGGTAGGGGAGATGAAGGAAGTGCTAAGATGTAACCCATAAAGTGCAGAGCGCAGGGCGCTGTGAGTTCATCTCAATCCTCTAAAATGTCGACAGCCGTTTCTTTTTCAGTTCCTTGTTCTGGTGCCTCCTGTATTGCTGTCCAAAGAAGGGGAGTTTGAGTTGCTGTTACGGGATACGTTGCCTCCACCACGCTGGACTAACAGGCTGCGATTTCCAAGCACTCAGTCAGCAGTTTGACGATTTTGCATCCATTTATTCCTCCCAAGGTAAGAGTTGAAGCAATTTACTGACCGCTGGCTGTTGTGGGTCTTCCGGGCTGTGTGGCCGTGTTCTGGAAGTTGTGGTTCCTAACAGCCATCGAACTCCGGCCGTGAAAGCCTTCGACGATTTACTGACCCCTAATCACATTTAAGATATTCGGTAGCCCCTATTTGAATCATAATAAAGCCAGTAATGTGACAATAAAAAAAGGAGATGTCAATTCTGAGCACGGACCAGCTTTGTCTTAAAGCTTGACCATTTGAAAACTAATCGCGTTTCTAAATACACATCAGCACAAGCGAATATTTTTATTTATTTATTTAATTAATTTTATCCCGCCTTAATTATTTTTTATAAATAACTCAAGGCGGCAAACATACCTAATACTCCTTTCTCCTATTGTTCATCGAGATCCTGGAGTTATTTTACAAGAATCCTGGATATTCTGCACTCTTAAGAAGACCTAACAGATGCAATCAAGTATTTTTAAAATTTAAGCTACTCTCGCCTCGGCTTACTGAATGGAGCTGATGGGATTTGTAGTCCAAGATATCCCAAACCCATAGGTTACGGATGGCTGTCCTGGATCATGAGGCCAGCCTAATATGACAGGCTGAGTTTGCGGCAGGGTGTGGGAAATACCTAGTTGAGTCAAAGACTACAGGTAGTCCTCGCTTAACGACCACAATTGGGACTGGAATTTCAGTTACTAAGTGAAGCGGTCATTAAGCAAATCTGGCCTGATTTTACAGCCTTTTTTGCGGCGGTCATTAAGTGAATCACTGCAGGCATTAAGCGAACCAAGTGGTTGTTAAGTGAATCACGTGGTTCCCCATTGATTTTGCTTGCCAGAAGCTGGCCAGGAAGATCGAAAATGGCGATCATGTGACCATGGGACGCTGTCACGGTCATAAATGCACACCAGTTGCCAAGCGCCCACATCATGATCATGTGACTGCAGGGACGCTGCGACGGTTGTAAGTGTGAGGACTGGCCTCACACTTGGTTTTTTCAGCACCGTCGTAAGTCCGAACCATCACTAAACGAGTGGTTGTTAAGCGAGGACTACCTGTACAAAGAAAACATGGGTTTGGAGGACAAACCTGAATGTACTTGGGGGAGGGTTGGTGACTTTCTGGAGCAGAGCTTTCCAAACTTTTCATGTTGGTGACACACTTTTTAGACATGCATCATTTTGCGACACACTCTTACAGCAGGGTATCATTTTGCGACACACTCTTACAGCAGGGCACAAGGCAAGCACTAAGACCTGCGTGGAATCACAGCAGGTTTGGAGGCAGCCAGGCACAAGGCCGGCACTAGGACCTGCTCGGAATCACAGCAGGTTTGGAGGCAGCAAGGCACAAGGCAGGCACTAGGACCTGCGTGGAATCCTGGCAGGGCAGGTTTGGAGGCTGCAAGGCACAAGGCAGGCACTAGGACCTGCGTGGAAGCCAGGAGGCAACAGCAGCCGCGACACACCCAAACACTGCAGCCGACACACTAACTTGTCCCAACACACAGTTTGGAAAGCTATGTTCTGGAGTGTGGTCATTAGTGAAGACTGGTGCGTCTGAAAAAGGATATATCACACACCACAAGCCAGACTTCTGTTTTCCTCCAACTGCTCCATCATATGGCTCTTGCATCTTCTATGTTTCCAAGAGAGTACAATCCTCAACCGTTATCTCTACAGAAGGACACAGTCTACTGGCCATCCTCGTTTAACCCCTGGCCCCCCTCCGAAACTCATGAGGCATGACTATACTTCAATAAATGTTCCCTTGAACCTTGACATCCGCCGTCAGCCACAGATCAATCATAGGCAAAGGAACGCATTGAGGAAAGCGAGGTAAGGTCTGAGTGATAAAAATGTATTTAGAGCATCCCTGCCCAGCATTTCTTTTCTCAGATTGTAGAAGATTGGATCTGATTAAAAAGGGCTAAATTAATTTTTGAGCTCTGACAGATATTATTGGTCCTTTCCAAGACGTTAATTCCTATTTCTCCACAAAGCCTCTGAAAACGAATCAATTAACTGATCTGAGATCTGCTCGTCCCACCCCGTGGCACATCCACTCCAGCCAGGCCTTTCAAAGCGCCCCCCCCCAAGAAATCATTTCCAACATTAAACTTCTCTTTTCTCTCCCTCTCTCAATCGCTTTCATCTCACTTAAATTTAATGTGCAGAGAGAAGCGGAGGAATTTAAAAGATTATTTTAATCTTGTTTTAAAAGATTAAAAACCTGAGGTTTAAAACAACCAGCAGGCATTTCAAATGTAATATCTTCATAACCTATGTGTGGATTTGAAAATATTGGCTTTATTTATATAATGCCGTCTGCGTTGCCCGCAAAAAGCAGGCAATCCAACATTCACCAGCAGCTGAAACGGTTCTACCACATCTGGACTGTAAAAAAATAAAATACAAATCAGATGCGTCTATTTCTCTCTGCTGCCATTGAGACCTCAACTGGAGTTTTGTGGCCCAGATCTGGAAGGGGTGGGAGGAGAGGAGAGGAGAAGACCTTTGAGGGGGGAGGTTGAAACTTTGACAAAGGAAGAACGCAGCCCTTGGCGACTGCTCGCAATGGAAGGGTTCTGCAGCGCCTTTTCCGACTGACAAATTTTATTAAAAGGCATAATTTTACCATAACCGCCCAGAGTCCCCTTGTGGGGGGAGATGGGCGGTGATATAAGTTAGAAATAATAAATAAATAAATAAATAATTTTGTGAATTGCAGCCAAAGGCAGCCCACAAAAGCACCTGCCTTTTAATAAAACTTTAAAAACTTTATTAAAAGTTTCTCAGCCAGAAAAGGGGCTACCGGCCTCCTCCTGATTTTGGGCTATCGAACACAGGCGTCCTCTTCCAGTGGTCCCAATGGCTAGCCCTACAGCCACATCAGATAGGGCATGATTCTCCCTTTCTCGGGACCTGGGTGCTGAGCATAACCCTGGCCCAGGATTGGGACCAGTGAGCAGAATGGCCTCCTCTTTCTTGACCTGACTGTTGCAAGCCCAGAAGCCTTTCCATCACCATGTTCAGGTTGGATAAGACAAATCCAACTTTCGTGGCCACCACCAATTCATCTCAAGGGGGTTGACTGAGCAAAGGAACTCCTGTGTTCGCTTGTTGCAGCTTGATACTCATGGAGTCCTCTTAGTCCTGTTTCCAGGGAGGATCTTAACGTGCTTTGACTATTGGTCCACCCATAGTGTCAAGCCACGGTTTACTACTGTGATTTGTCAAATAAGCCACATCGGCATACAATACAAAGTCATACGTTGTTATCTATAAACCACAATGTTTGCACTCACAAAATGCAGAGTCAGAATCAAATGATGGGGTAGCCCAATCCGTGGACTTGCTATCCACCTGATTGTTATTCTGTACTAGGAAACAAGACAAAATTCCTACCACAAAAAGACAAAGGACATTAAATAATTATTGTCCTGGGAAGGGAAAATGATTGGGCAGGGCTTAAATTGTTTGGAAAAATATGGTGATAGCATTCCCTTCACTCTCGACAGAAAAGAGACGTTGCTGTAACTTGATTTGAGCGAGTATCTTCTTGTGGTGAAATAAATTTCAGAAC
The DNA here is from genome assembly GCA_023362775.1 of Charina bottae. Classification (NCBI taxonomy): domain Eukaryota; kingdom Metazoa; phylum Chordata; class Lepidosauria; order Squamata; family Charinaidae; genus Charina; species Charina bottae. The sequence goes on along the minus strand of JALMGJ010000010.1, from coordinate 21,962,355 downwards.
ATCCCAAATCCTACTGTGGCTCCTTCAGTCTTTCTATTGCTTGGGGAAGTCGAAACCAATTGCCACGGGTAGAAGTCCAGCAGATGCACATCAAAGAGAAGATGGAGAGCTTTCTTCAGAAAAGGAGTACAGTATCACCGATCATCTTCAAATGGCTACCCAGCAAGTTGGTTAATTACATTAATACAGTACCATCTAGTGGCCAGATCCAACAAAACTCAAGTATTTGGGTCTATGTCTATGAAGGTTCTCAGTCATCCAGGTGGAATTGTCTGTAGCTTGAATCATGTCAACTGGATTTCTATTTTCTCAGTGGAAACGTTTCGCTCCTTATCCAAGGAGCTTCTTCTGAACTTTGCTCAGACTGAAGAAGCTCCTTGGATAAGGAGCGAAACGTTTCCACTGAGAAAACAGAAATCCAGTTGACATGATTCAAGCTACAGACAAGTATTTGGGGCTCAGGGTTGACGGATTAGCCTCCTTAGAGAAGAAGCCAATGGCCAACGGAAGAGGGAAGAGACGATGGCAAGTGAGCAGCCAGCTGATCTGATCTCTCTTGCTAGAGAAGCACAGGGTGCCAGGACGGGTTCTCCTCCATCTTCCTCAGAAGGACACCTGCTCCAACTAGCAGTTGGGCTGGGAAGGCAGAGCTGGAAGGCAGCACACGCTGGCCTCACGCGTCAGTCAGGAGATCCCTGGGAAGTCGCAGCCTTTGTTGCTCTGAAAGAGCACCACGGTGGGTGAAGAGTAGCCAGATCAGTTGCAAATATGACTGTGAGAGATTGCCTGCTCCAACCCTTGCTGTTTGCTCTCCTCCCTGCTCCTTTTCGATTTTACATTTTGCATATTGAACTGCGAGCCTTTTAGCATTAGCACCATGCTTAGAAAAAGCTAAGAGCTTTAATAATAGTAAGAGGAACGATGCATTGTCCATCACGTTGACTCAGCTCCTGGTGACTTCATGGGCGCATCTGTGGTGTGTTTTCTGGGGGAAGTAGTTTGTCACTGTCTTCTCTTGGTGAGTTTTTGAGTCCCTGGTATAGACTGCAGCCACTTGATTCCCTGGTAATCTCCCATTTAAGCCTTAACAAAGTCCAAGCTAGAGAGGTGATGCCTACTGGCCCCAAGAGAAATTGTGTGGTGCACCTTGGTGCCATCCCTTAATTGGGCTGGGAATGGTGGGAGTTGTAGTATAATACGTACATCTGGGAGGGCAGCTGGCTGGGGAAAAAATGGCGAGGAGCAATATTCCCCTTCCTGATTTAATCCAGACACTGAAACCACAACTCTAGAGAAGGTGAGTTTATACGCTTGTCAAGTCTTAGTTACTTTCACCATGGTTGGTTGAATAAGTCACAACGGCCGAGTTTACGCAGAACTGTAAGCCATAAAACATGATCTGTGGTTCAGAAAGGCTGGTTTCACACAGTCAAAATCAAATAAAGTATATTGTGGCTTAAAGCAATATGGGAACCTGGCTAATCTGGCAAACCGCAAAAGAAGGCAACCTTAAACTAGGGAAATAGATGATTTTTCAGGGACAGTTCTAATAATTATTTGGTTAAAAGAGTTGGTTATAGATATATGATTAATACTTGCTCTACATGTGCCTTTTCCGTTTACAGCTTCTTAAGGATTTCTTACAGGTTCCTTCGTCCTGATCCCAGTCACAGCATAGCGATATTTATAGACCAAATTGGTTGCTTTTAATTGGCTGCCCAGTTGATAAGAGAAACTGTTACCGTGGTTTTCGGTACGGTGTGAATTTATGCAGGCGGTGTATTTGCTCAGCTCCGGGTTATACTTTGACATTATAAATTGTACAAGTTCCTTTCCTCTTGTGCATTTCCTTGGAGGAAATCCTTGCTCACACCATGGGTCCTCAGCCAGGTCCAACTGACAAACATCTGAAATCACACTTTTGGGATTTTCCCTCCGGATGTTGTGGAAAATAGGAGTCTCCCCAATTAACCTTGCCTTTGGGCCAGTGTTTCTCAACCGTGGCCACTTTAAGATGTGTGGACTTCAGCTCCCAGAATTCCCCAGCCAGCCAGCATAGCAAAGTATAATACAGTATATGCTTTGGGGACCATGTGGAAAGAAGTGGAAACAGCCATAATTATGTAGTTTGCATTTGCTTAAATACCCAGAGCAAAAGAAACCCTACCGCCTTACTCCATTGCCGGACGTTTCTCACTGTTTAGGCAACAGCTGCTTAGTATGTTCTAGCCTCCAATTTTGGGGGACACTATATGGAGGGGACAGTTCTTCCAGGTAGATCCACCAGAGAGGGCCACCAGATACACCCTACTTAAAAAGGTGCACGCCTCTTGCTAGCTTTGATGGCACCACCACTTCCTGAAGCAGCATTAACTCAATTTCTCTATTCTCAACTCCATTCTCCACAGCAACTTGCTGGCGCAAAGCCTATGCTTTCATCTTCTATTTAGGCTGCAGGGATGGTGGGGGGTGGGTGGGGGAAACAGGGAGAAATGCCTCCCGTCTGCTGAACATTCACAGCACGACAAGGAAATATTTTACAATTGCGCAAAGTGGGGAAAAAAAAGGGGGGGGGGGAAATCATCCAACTTTTAACCTGTGCTTGCTGAAGGAGTGATTTAGCAGGTCCTCAAATGAAGAGTTTCCTTCCATATCACTGGTTTCGCTGGGATCGTGATTGTCCATTTCTGAAGCTCTTCTCATTTTGGAGTTCTCAGGGCTGTCCTCCAAGAAGGTCTGGGAAAACCCACCTGGATAGGAAGAAAGTAAATCCTTTAATTGTGCCTCTTGAGGCCTCCAAGTTAGGAGCATACAATAAAAAATACAGTGCTTTTCCACAAGAAATGGCATCGGGTGTGTAATAAACGCCAGCCCAAGAGAACCAGGCTCAAATCATCCTACTTTGGATGAAGATGAGATGAAGATGAGAGCCCTGATTGATTCTTTAAGCAATATACACCTTGGTGGGCATGTAGCTCTTATAATTGAAACAGGTTGCTAAAGAAACCCCACTGGTGGGTTGTTGTTTTTTTTGGATTTTATTTGATGTGTGCAGTTAAGATCATAACACCACAACCTTTAAATAAATCAGCTTCTCCCACTTTGTCCCAATACTAGTAATATTTCTGGCCCTTCCCCTTGGACTTAAGAAGATTCTGCCATTTGGATTTTATTATATTTATTATATTTATAAATTGTCAATTAATGTGTATTTTAGTCTATTTATAATTGTATTTTAATGAATTATATTCTGTTGTAAACCACCCAGAGTCCCCCTTGGGGGAGATGGACGGTGATAAATCTGATAGATAGATAGATAGATAGATAGATAGATAGATAGATAGATAGATAGATAGATAGATATGGATGGATGGATGGATGGATGGATGGATGGATGGATTGTTTTTTAAGGAGTGAACCCATTCAGAGAGCCAGTTTGGGGGAGACCCTGAGTTCTAGTCCTGCCTTGGGCACAAAGCCAGCCGGGTGAACTTGGGCCAGTCACTCTCTCTCAGCCCTGGGAAGGAGGCAATGGCAAACCACTTCTGAAAAACCTTGCCAAGAAAACTGCAGGGACTTGTCCAGGCAGCCTCCAAGAATCGGAAATGATTGAATGGATTAAAAAAAACCCACTGAACATGGTGCATAGGACTGTAATAATACAGACAGACACATAATAGATGGATGGATAGATGATGGATGGATATATAATACAAACAGACAGACAATAGATGGTTGGATAGATGATGGATGGATGGATAGATAGATGATAGATGGATGGATGGACGGACGGACGGACGGACAGACAGACAATACAGACAGGCAATAGATGGATGGATGGATGGATCCCTTTATGGCTCTTGCTATTCTTTATGGCTTCATGTTTGTTTTAAAGAGAATCTACCACCAGGGCAAGTGCTCCCTGAGAGAGAGAAAATAATTTCTAATTATAGACTAACGTTGTGAAAAAGGCAGTGCTGATAAGACTCTAGGAACATTTCCCAGAGCAGGATGGGGCAACGTACCTTGAGAGCCAAGCAGAACGGAACTGAGCGAGCGTGGACAGACCTCCTCCGGGACGGAGCAGAAGGCAGACAAGGCCCCGGGACCTTTGCAGACCAGTTTCTCCAGCAAAGATGCAGCTTGCTCCTCGCAGGACACGACGTCCTGGTATTCCTCCCAGGAAAACAACCTCCTGCAAACCAGAGGGAAGAGCACTTTCTGAACCTCTAGCTCCTTCGCAATCCGCTCCCTCTGGTTGCTTAGGATATTGTCGAGGCAGCGATTCCGATTCCGCCTCTCCTTCTCCGCTGGGTGTGCGGAGTTATAAAACCGAGGCAGGGCCGACCATCCAAACATGTTTGTGCTTAGGCTAAAAATAATAATAAAAGGAGAGTGTCTAACTCTGCGTCGGCTGTGCTGTCTCCAGCAGGCAACGGATTCACCATAGTCAGCGGGGGGGCGGGGGGGGGCGGTCAGAAGCACCTGGCAAGTCGTCTTCTGGCCTGTTTTGCTAGTGTAGAGGGAGAACACAACAACACACTCTGTGCTTGCAACCCCTAAGAGGATTACTTATGCTCATTAACCCTCTGCAAGCATTAATAAGCCTCGCCACCAGTCTAATGAGACACACAGGAGAGTCGCTGAGTTATTGTAACTTTTACACGTTGCATTCCGAAAGAGGCATCTTTTCCTAAAAGGCAGATTTATTGGAAACCACAGGAGATGACACGGACACTCCGGGCAGGTATTTCATGCCTTAGGCCTGAAAGCCGGCTGGGTGACCTTGGGCCGGTCCCTCTCTCTCAGCCCTAGGAAGGAGCCAATGGCAAACCAGGAGACGGAGAGTTCTAGTCCCGCCTTAGGCACGAAAGCCGGCTGGGTGACCTTGGGCCAGTCCCTCTCTCTCTCAGCCCTAGGAAGGAGCCAATGGCAAACCAGGAGACTGAGAGTTCTAGTCCCGCCTTAGGCATGAGGCACTCTCTCTCAGCCCAACTCACCTCACAGGGTTGGTGTTGTGGGGAAAATAGGCGGAGGAAGTATGTTCGGTATGTTTGCCGCCTTGAGTTATTTATAAAAATAATAAAGGCGGGATATAAAATAAAAAAATAAAAATAAATAAATAAATAAATATTAAACCGAGAGAGAAGGACGCAGCGTCAGTGGATGCCCCAAATTGTCCATAATCCAAATTGTAATACAATTTGCAATTAGGGACTATCCTCTTTCAGGGTTTGGGGTTTTTTTTCATAGTAAGGCATTGTGCTCAGCACGCTTACAGAACGGAAAGGTGGGTGAGCCCGTTATGCGCCTTGATGCTGTTTTCTTTTTAAAAAGGAGAAATTTGGAAAGAAGAATTGACGATTCTAGCAATTAGCGCTTGGGATCATTAATGTTAAGTGTGGGTTCCGTGCTGGTGGAATTGGCGGGTTCTTGTTAAAACAGCCTTTATAAATGCTACCTACTCCATGAATTAGGATTAAGGGGAGACATTCTCACAATCCTTGTCAGGTGTAATTATGCACTGAGCACCACCCTCTGAACGTGTAAACGCTTGCAATCCAAAACAAGCTCTTCTCTGTCATTTGCTTTAATTTTCACAAGATTCCCCCCTCCCCACAAACTGGGCCCCCTTCCTTTCCTAATCCTCTATCTTCATCACCCTCCCCGCTGCACCTCAGCACCCTTCCAAAGGCATTTCTGCCATTCCCCTTTGCTTTTCATCATTGGCTACGGAGCCGGTAATGCGGAGTTCGTCAACCTTGGCCGCTTTCAGAGGTGTGGACTTCAACTCCCAGAATTCCCCAGCCAGCCTGGCTGGCTGGGGAATTCTGGGAGTTGAAGTCCACACCTCTGAAAGCGGCCAAGGTTGACAAACACTGCTCTGGGGATAAAAAGAAACTCGGGGGCCCAGGGACCCTCAGACATCTGCCACCGTGTAACGGTTTTGTAATTATCGTGCAATTATTTATAGCAATTTTGTAATTTTGCTCTGGTTTAAGGTCTCCCGTTTTGCTGCTTCCGCGAGCCACCCAGACTCCGTGGGAGTTGGGTGGCTTCAAAACTGAACGAATAATAAATTTGAGGCCCCCCCGGCCCCCGGGTCATGACCACCTGCTCTCTCCCACTCTGCAGCCGACTCTGCACCGAGGAGGCCAGAGAGGAACGTGCCCGCGATCTTCGCTGCTGCTTAGAAACGAGAAAGAGGGGGAAGGAAATGGGAAAAGGCGGGGAAAGGGGAGAGAGCCAGCGGTGCTGGCTGGGGAATTCTGGGAGTTGAAGTCCACACCTCTGAAAGCGGCCAAGGTTGACAAAGACTGCTCTGGGGATAAAAAGAAACTCTGGGGCCTCCCCCATCTGGGGCCCAGGGACCCTCAGACATCTGCCACCGTGTAACGGTTTTGTAATTATTGTGCAATTATTTATAGCGATTTTGTAATTTTGCTCTGGTTTAAGGTCTCCCGTTTTGCTGCTTCCGACATCACTTTGGATTCCGCGAGCCACCCAGACTCCGTTGGAGTTGGGTGGCTTCAAAACTGAACGAATAATAAATTTGAGGCCCCCCCGGCCCCCGGGTCATGACCACCTGCTCTCTCTCCCTCTGCAGCTGACTCTGCACCAAGGAGGCCAGAGAGGAACGTGCCTGCGATCTTCGATCTTCGCTGCTGCTTAGAAACGAGAAAGAGGGGGAAGGAAATGGGAAAAGGCGGGGAAAGGGGAGAGAGCCAGCGGTGCTGGCTGGGGGATTCTGGGAGTTGAAGTCCCCACAGCTTAAAGTGGCCAAGGTCGAGAAACACTGGTAGGCAATTGATTGGGTTAGGGTTAGGCTCTAGGAGGAAAAAGTGTCCACAGGGTCTGCTGAAACCCCCAAATTTCCCAAGGGAAGGAGGAGCGTACTGTACCCTGCCAATCTTTCCCATCACTGGGACTTCCGTGGGGAGGGAGGGGGTCCAAAAAGTCAAGATGGCCGCTCCAGGCGCCCCTTTCTTCCGGCCAGGGCGGCCCATCCAAAGGGGCGGGGCTTCGGACCACGCCCTCCCTCGTGGCCTTGGGATCCCCCGCAGACGTCGCGCCCGGCACTTTCTCCTCGAAGAGTTACATTGTTGCAATTCCATTGTTGCGGCCGCCCGCCTTCCTTCCTTCCTACCGCGGCTGGGGACTCTCGCCCGTCTGCCCGCAGAGGGTCAGGGGCTCCGAAGGCCGCTGCGGGGAACCCTTTCCCCTGCGGGAGGGGCGGCCAGAAGGAAAAGCGGGGGGCGGCGAGGAAGTAAATCAGCCCGGAGGCGGCGCAAGTGGGCGGCGGCGGCGGCAGCGGAGGAGCCGCTGACTCTCGCCTCCGCCGCTCCTCCTCTCCGGCTCCTGCTTCTGCTCCGCCGGGGCGATGGCGGCCGAGGCCGTGGCGGCGCGGCTGGCCCGGCAGGAGCGCGAGGTCCGCGGGCTGGCGGCCGAGGTGGCGCGCCTGAAGGAGGCCTCCGTCGCCTCCGCCTCCGCCGCGTCCCCCGACCGGGCGGGCCCGGAGCTGCGGGCGCTGCGGGAGGAGAACGAGAAGCTGCGCTACCGCCTCCTCCACCTCCGCCGCAGCCTCGCCGCCGAGCAGGCCCGCGCCCGGGCCCCGCAGCCGCCGCCCGCAGCCCGCCAGGTGGGTGAGCCGCCGGGCTCCCTTCGTCCCCAGCCCCTCGGGGGAATGGACAAGGCAGCTCCCACCATGCCGTCTGAAGGGGGTTACAGACTGCAGCTCCCATCATCCCCTGCCCCTCGGGGGAATGGACAACACAGTTCCCACTGGCCTAGAGGGGTTACAGACTGCAGCTCCCATCATCCCCTGCCCCTCGGAATGGTAACGCAGCTCCCACCATTCCCTGGCCTAGAGGGGTTACAGACTGCAGCTCCCATCGTTCCCAGCCCCTCGGAATGGCAACGCAGCTCCCACCATCCCCTGGCCTAGAGGGGTTACAGACTGCAGCTCCCATCGTCCCCAGCCCCTCAGGGGAACCGGACTGCAGCTGCCGTTGGCCACCTTCCCACCCAGCATGAAATCCCTGCCTTCATCGCCTTTCCTATTAAAGGCGCCGCCTGATAATTCCATTTTGCAAATTGACGGCTGCCTTCCCGGCCTCGTCTTTCATTAGGACCTTCCAGGGACAAAGGGCCATGCCGCCCGGAGGGAGGAGGAGGAGAACGAACCCCGAGCTGCAGATGGGGCCCAACAGGAAGTAGGTGGTCTTTCTGGGGGGCTGAAGCCCTGACCTTGGCCTGCCTTTGGCTCTGCTGGGGGGGGGTGTGGACTGATGAGCCCGGGCAGGCCCTGATCCGAAGTTTTCCTGCGGGGACAGGTAGAAGCCATGAAGCGAGGGCCTCTTTCTGGATACTGGCTCCGAAAAAGGCAAATCCCCCCTCCACTACCATGTCCCCCTTCTTTTAAATGGGGGGGTTCTTCCAGTGGCTCCCCACCTTGCATTGGGGGCAGCCCAGCCCTTTCCAGGTCCAAGTTGTGCCAGGAAGGATGGGTCCTTGATGCCATGGCGTAAGCGTAAGACGGGTGCTCGGTTCAGATCGTACCTGGCTGCAGGTAAGTTCTGCCAGGGGCCATTCTACAGTTTCTGCAGGAGCCGACCTTCGTCCGGAGCAGGCTGGAGCTGTACGAGGGGCTGAAGAAAGAGAGCGGTGCGCTTCTCCGCTCCAGGGCGTCCAGCCAAAGTCGGGCAATCAGGATCACGCTTTCCGACGGGAAGGTGGTGGAAGGACAGGCCTGGAAAACAACGCCACACCGGATCGCTGTAGAGCTCAGGTAAATTTAGAGCAGTGTTTCACGTGACCCCAGGATGCTGCGACGTTCATAAATGTGAACCAGCTGCCAAGCGCCCAAATCGTGATCACATGACCATGGAGCGCTGCGACGGTCGTAAGTGTGAGGACCGGTTGCAAGGCGTTCTTTTCAGCACCGTCGTAAGTCTGAACCATCACTAAACGAATGGTCATTAAGTGAGGACTGCCTGTATATATAAAAAAGTTCCATGAGTACCTTTTTCTGTGACTGTAGGGGGGGGGGGGTCCAAAAGAGATGACCCTTGGACCAAACCTGGAGGGGGCTGTTGGGTTATTTTAACTATGCAGCAGCGAAACCTTTAGCCTGTCTTGACCGTCCGTAGCCAAGGAGTCGCTGACAGTGCCGTCATTGCCAGAGTGAACGGGGAATTGTGGGACCTCGACCGGCCGATGGAAGGGGATTCCGCCTTGGAGCTGTTGACGTTTGAGAACGAAGACGCCCAGGCGGTAGGTCAGCTTCCTCCCTCCTTCCCTGCACGGCAGTTTGAAGGCAGACGCTCTGACGCGGGAGGAGGCCACGCCACGCTGACCGTGCTTCTCCATCGTGGCCGTGCTAAACTGGCTGGCTGTGCCGACGGAGGCAAGAAACTTCCTCATCCAGGATGGGTGCTGGTGGGTCACACACACCTCCTTTTGAATGGAGCTTGCTTAGAATAGGTGTGGTCTTAAGTGTGAGGACTGGTTGTAAGTCAGTTTTTCAGCACCGTCGTAAGTCTGAACTGTCACCAAATGAATGGTCGTTAAGCGAGGACTACCTATAGGCAACTAACTTCACTGGCAGTTGGGTTTATACAAACTAAACCCCCAAGCCCTGACTTACATTGCTGTGGGTCCAGACTGCTTTCCCTGCCCTCTTTCTAGGTTTATTGGCATTCTAGTGCCCACATTCTTGGTGAAGCCATGGAAAATTACTACGGAGGATGCTTGTGTTACGGACCTCCCATTGAGAACGGCTTCTATTACGACATGTACATGGAAAACAGGTATGTTCTGCCAGCTAGCGTGGACTGGCTCGAATCTTGGTGTATAAAATGTTAAGTGAAATCGAACAAAATATTTATACGTTCCTTTTTTAGCAGCAGTGTCCAAAGTGGCTTGCAGTAATCAAGGATGCCCTGGCTAAATTAAAAATAAATGCTTGTAATGTTTTTACCACCGTGTAGGAATTTGGGGGAAGGGAAGGGATGCACGATACAGCTTTTGTGTGGAGATGATCCTGGCTTGGTTTGGCTGGGTCAATGATTTTAAGCTCTTCTTTTCTCCAGAGGGGTATCAAGTACAGAATTTCTTGCTCTGGAGAACATTTGCAAAAACATCATAAAGGAGAAGCAGCCCTTCGAAAGGCTCGAAGTCAGGAAAGAAGATCTGCTGGAAATGTTTAGGGTAAGTTCTGCATTTCTGAAGTCCATGAAATTAAGCAAGTAGAGAGGGGAAGATCTGAGAAACAAGCTTCAAATCTTTCTGGGTGGTTTTGTAGCTTATAAACCTCTAGTAACCAACTTAGGCATTTTGGAATTCAGGGACGACGTAATTAGGTTCAGCCCAGCTGAAAGGGTCACTGAATGCTTGTTTGACTCCTGGTGATGGTGGGTAGGTCCTCTCTCTCTCTCTAATAATCTCAGAGCTTCTCCAAAAAGATTCCTAGAATCTCTAGGATCAGGAAATTATCCTGGTGGCGATTCTGCGAGCTGCTAGCAAAACACAGTCTTTCCCAGTGGTATCCTCTAAATAGTATTTATTTAGAATCCCCAACCAACATGGCCAGAGGTCCAAGTGTGAATCAGTCAAGGGTAGACTGTACAGGCCAAAAAAGGCTAATTCTTGATACATCTATTCTTGCCCATTTCTTTATTTCTCTGCATAGTATAACAAGTTTAAATGCCGGATCCTGAACGAGAAAATCCACACGCCGACAACAACTGTATACAGGTAACCGTATGGATTTGATCTTGCATGTTAAAATAATAGCCCCTCTTAACGAGGGAGAAGCAGCATGTGAAATAAATGTTGGTTAACTTTAAGTAATAATTGGATGTTACTGTGGAAGTTTAAAGCACTTTCAGTATAAGGTAAAGGTAAAGGTTTTCCCTCCGCACAGTCGTGTCCGACTCTAGGGGCCGGTGCTCATCTCCGTTTCTTAGCTGAAGAGCCAGTGCTGTCCGAAGACGCTTCCACAGTCATGTGGCTGGCATGGCACACGTGGAATGCTGTTACCATCCCATGGAAGTGGTACCTACAGTATTTATCTACTTGCATTTGCATGCTTTCAAATTGCTAGGTTGGCAAGAGTTGGGGCGAGTGCGGGAGCTCACTCCGTCACGCGGTGCTCGGGTCTCGAACCGCCGACCTTCTGATCGACAAGCCTGGCGTTTTAACCACTGAGCCATCATGCTCCAATACTTTCAGTATACCTCGTGTTTATTCTAAAACAGGGCTTTCCAAAGTGTCGCCGCTGGCGACACACGAGCGGTGGTACGGCAGCAGCGCGCACGCGCACGGCGGCTGTGCGGAGGCACGTGCGCACGGCGGCAACACAGGAGAGCGTGCGGCGGTGCGCGCGTGCACGGCGGCAACGCGGGGGGCGTGCAGCGGTGCGGGCGTGCACGGCGGCGGCACGGGGGGGCGTGCGGTGGCGCACGCACGGCGGCTGCTGCCGCCACCGTGCACACGCGCCCCGCCGCTTCCGGGTGGTGTGGCGACACATCACGCTGTGTGTGGCGATACACTTTTGTGTCACGACACACAGTTTGGAAAGCTCTGTTCTAAAATAAAGGTTAGCAAAGGGCAGTTCAGGCATGAGGTGAGAATAACAGGAATCCTGCATACAGATGCAATTTCATGTAACATTTCTGTTTCAGAGAAGCAAAGATTAAGGTAAAAATTGTTTGATCGTAAGAGAGTGCTGGTATTTTGAAATGATGTTGAACCAGAGAGACAGGAGTGGATTTTAAGATGAAGGCTACGAGGATGTAACATACGTGCGTTCTGAACTGTGGCTTGGTTGTTACGCAGTTGGCACCACAAACTCGTGTTTGACCTGCCCAAAGCTTCCGTGTAAATGTAAGAGTGACAGAAACATGGAATGGATCATGACGACATGGCGGGAAAGCAAGTTTAGTAGGCGAAGTGGCCAATAACCTGAACATAATTAACCATTTTACTGGTCATCTAATAGGTGTGGCCCCTTGATTGACTTATGCAAAGGTCCTCATGTGAGACACACTGGGAAAATAAAGGCCTTGAAAATCATTAAGGTAAGGAGGCTTATTTATTTTATTTTATTTTTCAAATTTATATAGCCGCCCATCTCACAAACAGGCGACTCTTTCGTAGGAATTGAACAGTCAGGGTAAAATTCCAGACCCAGTTCAAAACGTTGGTTTTCACCTATAGAGCCCTACAAAGCACAGCCCCACGTGACCTTAGGAGCCATCTCCTCCGAGTAGATTCTGCCCAGCCTGGAGCCACAGGCAAACCTTCCCTTGGTGCACCCAAAACCTCGTTCCTGGAGATCTTCCAGACTCATTTGCTGTGGCTTTTCTGTAAGGCAGTTCGACCAATCTCGTCCAGGCGAACTTTGGAGTTTTTAGTGGTGGCATTGGGCTGCCGTTGTTATGTGAGATCTGATCTTGTTGATTCGGGTCTTCTTGCATTTGTTTGTAAATTGCTCAGAATTTTGGGAGGTAGTAAGTACATAAATAAGCAAGGAGTAATGGTGGAAGGTGATGGAGTTCGAACAGCAGTAATATATTCCATTGGGCTTATTCTTGCTTGGTTGGTTTGCCTGTTACTTCAACTTGTACGGCCACCTCATAAATGACTCCGGGTGGCTTACAAAACAAATTACAGACAATATATAAACAGTGCCTACAGGTAGTCCTCACTTAACAACCATTTGTTTAGTGACGGTTCGGGCTTACAACAGTGCTGAAAAAACCTACCTACAACCGGTTCTCGCACTTACGACCGTCACAGCGTCCCCACGGTCACGCGATCGCCATTTTCAACCTTCCCGGACAGCTTCTGGCAAGCAAAAGCAATCGGGCACTGTGTGATTCGCTTAGCGACCATGTGGTTCTCTTAACACCCACGGTGATTCACTTAACAGCCGCTGCAAAAAAGGTTGTAAAATCGGGTTGGATTCGCTTAATTACCGCTTCGCTTAGCAACCGAAATTCCGGTCCCGGTTGTGATTGTTAAGCAAGGACTATCTGTATGTGTGTGTGTGTGTATGTATATATACACATACACATAATACATACACTGTATATAAATATAAATATATATAAAAAGTACGTGCAGAAGGGTATGTGCTGAATTCTGTCAAGCAACACTAGGCAATTTAAGATTCTTTTGTTTCTGGGAAGGGTTCAGACGATCGGACAGCATACTGGTGCGTTTATTTCTTGAACTCTAAATCATCTCTTTTTCCAACTTCTTTGCTTTTTGCGTTTTTTTGGGCCGTTTGGTGATTTAGAATTCGTCCACCTATTGGGAGGGAAAGGCCGGCATGGAAACCTTGCAACGAATCTATGGGATCTCTTTCCCAGAGGCCAAAATGATGAGAGAGTGGGAGAAGTCCCAGGAGGAAGCCAGAAACCGGGACCACAGGAAAATCGGCAAGGTGGGCTTTTGGCTTGGGTTGAGGGGCAAACCCAAAATGGAGTTTCTGATGGGGCCAAATGTATTGTGGCCTTTGTGGAAGGGCCTAGTCAGAAATCTGGGGTTTGTTTTTGAAGCCTACACAGGAAGGCTCTCGGGCTTGCTGGGCCTCCATTGCTGCATCTGAGTATTGCGCAACTTCACCCCAAGGAGGTTGACTGCCCTTTCCTTTTTTAACTTTGGTGACTGTTTGTACAGGAACAAGAACTCTTCTTTTTCCATGACCTGAGCCCCGGAAGTTGTTTCTTTCTCCCCCGGGGAGCTTTTGTTTACAACACACTCATGGATTTCATCAAAGTAAGTGACTCAACAAAGCAGTGTTTCTCAACCTTGGCCACTTTAAGATGGGTGGACTTCAACTCCCAGAATTCCTCAGCCAGATGAACTTTTAAGGACCTCGGAGTTTAAGGACCTTCAAAGAGCAAATGTGGCCACCATGTTTGAAGGGTACATTTTGCCCACCGCTTATTCAAGGAACTCTCTGAACAATTAGAGTCCTTACAAGTTCATCTATTTTATACTAGACTTGCAGATCGGAAGGACCAAATCAGACCAAGAAATACTTGATCAGAAAAACTTATGTCTCGTTTATGTTTAATTTCTGTACAATTTCTGTACAAATTCCAAACTCTCGAACAGGAAGAGTATCAGCGGCGGAACTTCATGGAAGTCGTCTCGCCCAATATCTACAACAGTAAACTCTGGGAAACGTCAGGACACTGGCAGCATTACAGCGAAAACATGTTCTCTTTTGAGGCGGAAAAAGAGATCTTTGCCCTGAAGCCCATGAACTGCCCTGGACATTGGTGAGGGTTTCTGTCTCTGTTTCCCCAGCATGTTGAGGCGTTGTTGTTGTTGTTTATTCGTTCAGTCGTTTCCGACTCTTCGTGACTTCATGGACCAGTCCACGCCAGAGCTTCCTGTCGGCTGTTGAGGCGTTAGGCCCTTGAAATGTGAGCCAGATTACCTTCCCTGGCCCTTGGGGTTTCTACCACCGATTACAGGCCGAAATCCCACTGGGAAAAGGGCCTGGAGATCTCCCTAACGTGAGCTGAATGTTGTGCAGCTTGATCTAACAAGCTTCTCCCCCTTTCTCCCAGCCTGATGTTTGCCCATCGTCCTCGGTCTTGGAGGGAGATGCCTTTAAGACTTGCTGATTTTGGCGTGCTTCACCGTAATGAACTTTCGGGGACCCTGAGTGGTCTGACCCGGGTTCGGCGCTTCCAACAAGATGACGCCCACCTCTTCTGCACAATGGAGCAGGTGGGAAACCTCAGTTGGTGTGATGGAAGGTGAGGGTGACCTTGGAAGACGCGGGGAAGAGATGCCGCCTAGGGAACGATCAGATAAAAGAGAAAGGAGCCCACAACAGAATAACAGGCAGGGAAAGAAGCTTAGGAAGGACCCGCCCAGAGACGGTGGGAGATTTGTACTTTCAGACTTGCAAGACTCTGTTAATGTAGCCTCACAATAAAGTGGGATTAGCTCATCTGGTCATTTTTCCTGTCTGGTCTACCTGGGAGGGCTGACTGCTGGGTTTACTGCAGTGAAGAGAATTAAGACTGCTTTTAGGAAGGTGTTTGCTTTCACTTCTTCAGCTCCTACTGATAGGTCGGTGAACCTCTTGAATTTCAGATCGAAGAGGAGATGAAAGGATGCCTCCACTTCCTGCAGTCCGTATATGCCGTTTTTGGCTTTACCTTCCAGCTCCATCTTTCCACCAGACCCAACCACTTCCTAGGGGAGAAAGAGATCTGGGATCAGGCCGAGAAGGTAATCTTGACGGCGCGTGGACACTGTGGCATAGTGTTGATGGGACGTTAAGCACGGTTCTTGTCGTTTGCACTTAGCAACTTCAGAACAGCCTGGATGACTTTGGTGAACCCTGGAAGCTCAATCCGGGAGATGGAGCGTTTTACGGCCCCAAGGTTAGTGAGCGACTCCGTGTCCCTACCGAAGTCTTCCCCGTGGAGGACAGAGGTGAACTCTGTTCTGTAATCTTGCCCTCTGCAGATTGATATCACAATCAGAGATGCTATCGGCCGATACCACCAGTGCGCTACAATCCAGCTCGACTTCCAGCTACCCATCCGATTTAATCTTACTTATGTGGGGTAAGTTTGCCAAAGAATCACTGAACGCTGGAGCCCGTATTCACACGCTACCAAAGAAGAGCCGAGGAATGAGGCGGCTGCAGATGGGTTCGGATTTCTCTGTGATAAACTTCAGCAACGTTAGGGACTAAAAGATGACCAAAATAGCAATAAACACCAATGTGTTGGAGCAAAGGTGGTGGCAACTAGGTGAGGAGGAGTCAAAACAAGTTAGATATAGGTCACCTGATCTGTACTTACAGGTAGTCCTCGTTTAACGACCGTTTAACAGCGGTCCAAAGTTACGACGGCCTCAGAAAAAGTGCTTTGCGACCTGTACTCACACTTATGACCATCGCAAAACGTCGCACCACCTCCGCGGTCACGTGATTGCAATTTGGGCACTTGGCAGGTTTGCATTTACAACCGGTTGCAGCATCCTGCGGTCACGCGATCGCGATTTGCGACCTTTTTTGCCAGTTTCCGGCACAAAACGTCCATTGGGGAAGCTGGATTTACCTAACGACCTCGGTGATTCGCTTAACGGCCATCGTAAAAATGGTCATAAAATCGGATCCGGTCACGTGATGACTCACTTAATGACCATACCACTTAACAACCAGTTTTCTGGTCCCCATTGTGATCGTTAAGTGAGGACTACCTGTATTTATGTGGTCAAACTGGGTTGCAACAAGGATTAGAGAACCGTTACAAATATTTGAGGTGGGGCAAAAAAAGTTGGTAGGAAGGAAGGAAGAATGGAATTCTGCACTGGGCAAAGAGGAAGGATGGTCGGAGCAATGGCAGCTTCAGTCCCCAGATGAAGACAGTTGATGAAAACTCTCCTATAAGCTCTCTAAATGGGAGGGAACCGACTGGAACGTCAGAACTTTCCGCCGCGTTGCATGGCAGAAACTGATTGAGCCCAAGCGAAGGGGGGGGGGGCAAAACCAAGTCGAAGTCAGGTGTTTCCATTTGTTTTGCTTTTCAGAAAAGACGGCAACGACAAGAAAAGGCCCGTGATCATCCACAGAGCAACTTTGGGCTCGGTGGAGCGAATGATTGCTATTCTGGCAGAAAACTACAGCGGAAAATGGTGCGCAGCTGACCTTGCAATCCTGGAAGGGCGAAAGGCTTCTTGTAGGCGTCAGGGCAGCGTTTAAAAACGGTTAACCTCGGCCATCTCTCTTCCCATTCAGGCCTTTTTGGCTCTCCCCTCGGCAAGTCATGGTGGTTCCCGTCGGCCCGACCTGTGAAGAATACGCCCGGCAGGCAAGAGCAGAAATATCCATAGAAAGGAAGAGCGGGGGACCGGGGAATGAATTCGTGGGTTTGCAGTTGGCTGCAGCTGGGAAAAACGCACGCACCGTCTCTAGGCTTCGAAATGTAGTTGTATCCATTTCAGCCTAATTAAATGAAGATGCTGGAGTTGCTTTTTTAGTCACTTTTTTGTATTTTATACACTTGGCTAAAAACAAATCCATTCCTTCACGTTTAGGTCCGCAGTGACACTTCTGAAGCTGGATTTATGGCTGACCTTGATCTGGATCAGAGCTGCACGTTAAATAAGAAGATAAGGAATGCACAACTGGCTCAGTATAATTTCATTTTCGGTATCTAGGATCTTCTTTTAAAACTACCTCGGCTTTCCCTTGGCTCAAGTGTGAAAGCAGCTTCCTTCAGCATGGGGTCTCTTCCGATGTGCTGGGTCTACCAATCTAGGCTTGTAGAATTCCTGGCTCATTTGAATGGCTGAGAATAACCCTATAGTGTAGAGCAGTGTTTCTCAACCTTGACCAGTTTAAGATGGGTGGACTTCAACTCCCAGAACTCCCCAGCCAGCATCGGGTTTGCCATTGCATGGCTGGCTGGGGAATTCTGGGAGTTGAAGTCCACCCATCTTAAAGTGGCCAAGGTTGAGGAACACTGGGGTAGAGGGTTATGTAGTGTAAGAGACGTTACGTGGTAAATCTTATTCCCACTATGAAAGAGCCTCTGTTAAGTTGTGGAAAAAGATGCCATTAATGGTTCTTGCAACTATAATTAAGGAACTCCAAATTCATCTTTATGGTCACTTACTTTCCTTAAAGGACAATTCCTTGAAATACAGATGGTCCTCACTTAACCACCATTCATTTAGTGATGGTTCGGACTTACGATGGTGCTGAAAAAAACGACTTGCAATCGGTCCTCACACTTATGACCGTCACAGCATCCCCACAGTCGCATGATCATGATTTGGGTGCTTGGCAACCGGTTCGCATTTATGACCATCACAGGGCCTCGTGGTCACGATTGCCATTTTCTACCTTCCTGGCTGGCTTCTGGCAGAAAAATCAATGGGGAACCGCGTGATTCGCTTAACGACCGCCAGAAAAAGGTTGTAAAAGTGGGTTGGATTCGCCTAATGACCGCTTCACTTAGCAACCGAAATTCCGGGCCCAATTGTGGTCGTTAAGTGAGGACTACCTGTACGCTTACAATGTGATCTTCTGAATGCTACTCAGTGCCATCCCTGTTTCATATAACAGTATTTCCTAAAAAGTAAAAGTCCTGTGAAGCATCATCACAACAGTGCTGTTTCCTTGCAGTGGTTGGAGAGAAGGAAAAAGCGGGCCATGCTGTCAACGTGCGAACCAGGGATAACAAAGTTCATGGAGAAGTTTTGGTTTCTTTTGCCATTGAGAAACTAAAGAAGTTGAAAGCATCCCGTACTTTACACGCAGAAGAAGAATTCTAGTCCTCACCAACGAAGAATGAAGAATATTGGCCACGTCCTGAATGAATGTGGTTACTTGGAGCTAAGTCACACTGAGTTTGGTGAGCCTTACTTTCTGGAAGCGCCCTTGGTGGATTATTTGCCATTGTCTGACGCTGCAATATTTCCAGACACCCAAAACATATTGGGGACGCCAGTTACAGTGAAAAATTGAAACCACTTTTAGATTCCCTTGTGTTTGCATGCATCTGCTTTTTTAAAAGGAAAACAGAGTTCCAAAGAAAATGGCTTGCGAAATAGCACAAGAGTTTCCGTTTGTGAATATTTATTTATAAGTGTGGTTGCTGCTACTGATCGGTGGGGGTGCCGAATACCGTCCCCATGAAAAATATTTAGATCCTGAGCCGCCGCCTTTATAGGCAACTTTGCTAAATAATGTTAGTTTCTCTCATCATGTGTTATAAGTAGATATAAGGTCTTAGAATGAAAGCCAGATTGGTGTAGTGGTTAAGGCACCAGGCTAGAAACCAGGAGGCCATGAGTTCTAGTCCCGCCTTGGGCAGAAAGCCAGCTGGGTGACCTTGGGCCAGTCACTCTCTCTAAGCTCTAGGAAGGAGGCAATGGCAAACCACTTCTGAAAAACCTTAACAAAAAAACTGCAGGGACTTGTCCAGGCAGTCGCCAGGAGTCAACACTGACTTGAAGGCACCCCGCCCCCCCAAAATGGTCTTAGAACAAGTCTGAGCAAGGAATGACTCTAAAGACTAGGAAGCTGCTGGTCTTTCCCTCAAGTTCAAATTCGAAATTGTCCCGAGAGGGAATAATTGTGAAGTAGCTCTGTTGCACAATAGGCAAGGTTTCACATTTGTACCTTTTATTTTTTGGGGGGGGGGGTGTCTGTGAGGAAGTTGTCCTGTCAAAATGTATTTATCAGTTTTGCCATATCCACTACTGTATGACATGTACATTTGCACTGGAGAATTTCCAGATAATTTCCTGATAATGCCTTACATTTTGCTTTCTTGCAAAAAAAAGCAGATCTGTGACTCAGGTCTTCCTGGTCTGGTTATCTCACTGGAGAGTTTCTAAAAAAGCCACATAATCCACCTGGAGCTTTTAAATCAAGTGATGACCTAAGTTGTGCAGTTTGCCTCACTGGTTGAATAAAATTGGAATATTCATCTTGGTACAGTCTCAACCAGCCTTTCTTTTTGAAGTAAGGTAGCTGAATCGCTGCAGGAATGATTCCTTTTTCTCTAAAACTATACAGGTAGTCCTCGACTTATGACCACAAGTGGGACCAGAATTCCCACCGTTAAGTCACTGTGGTCATAAGCTGAGTCACGTGACCGGACCCTATTTTACAACCATTTTTACAGCAGTCGTTAAGCGAATCCAGCTTCCCCAATGGGCAAAACGTGATCATGTGACCGCGGGACGCTGCAACCAGTCGTAAATGCGAGCCAGTTGCCAAGTGCCTGAAATGCAATCATGTGACCGCAGGGGTGGTGGTGGTGTGACATTTTGTGTGACGCTCGGAGGTGCTTTACAGGCCATAAAGCACCCATTCCGAGGCCGTCGTAACTTTGGACTGCCGTTAAACGAACGGTCGTAAGTCGAGGACTACCTGTACATGGGCTGGACAGCATAATGTGTTGGCATTCTGCTGTAGCATGGGGCTAACAGAAAATGCTAGAATCTATGCATTGCAATTTCAGGCCCAGGCACCCCAAGTTCCCAAAGAATGATAGCCCGTTTGTCCAGGACTCTGGGCAGCTAAAGATCAAGTAGAATTCAGTACATAAGACCCAGTAAGTTACTCTGATTAATGAAACAACATAATGTAGTAACAAAAGAGGTTTCAACTCTCTCTACCTAAATGAATCACCATTCTTCAGATCCCAAAGGAGGGAAGCATCCAAGTCACGCATAATGAAGCAAAACACCATTTATTAAAAACCACTGTGTGAGAAGAAAAAACTAAGTTCATCCAATAGTCATAATTCACTTGATTGGTCCTACATGAGTTAAGCATATCTTGTCTTCGCCATTAACCATGCAAACTTTGGCATCTGAACGTAAATTTGGCAGTGTCTGCACAGCCACCCCTCATAACAACAGACCTTCGACTTGTTAGCTCTATACAAGTCTAGTTTCATCAAAAACTAACCGAACAATTCAATTTCCAGATGGGGGAGAAACCGAAAATTAGACTACAACTATGCCACTTGGTGGAATTTCTGATGGAGAACCAGTATTAAGAAATACTACTTTTACCACAGAAGCAGTATGCAAACATTAACAGCTAATTTATATGGGATCTCTTACACTAATCAAGAAGGATGGGATGGGAAGAAATACAATAGGGAGCTGACTGCCTTCATTTTTTGTAACCACTGAGATGCAAAGTTCAAGTAAGATGAAGAATTTCTCTAACAGAAGTTTCTGAACTGATGTAAGAATGCGAAAATAGGATGCCATGCCAGAAACAACAAATGTTTAATTATTCTGGAATGTTACAAGATCTCGAGTCATGGATTCCTCACACTTAAAAGCTTCTGGCAAAATGTCTGATAGTAGCTTAGATGCCATTTTTTAAATAGCTAACCCAAAACCCCACCCTTAATGCTGGCAGGCATGATTATGAAATAATGCCAATGCATTGTGTCAACCCAAATAAGTTTACTATATCTAGGAAACAGCACTGCATTTTCATTCTGCAACTTGCAAGCCTCCTTTTTTTCATAGAAAAAATAAAGATGATCTCCAAAACAGAAAGAAATATACTCCAGCAAAGCATCATCAAGTCATTTGTTCACCTTAAAATAAAGGCAGGCCAAGTACAGATACTGTACGTTAAACAGATGTGCAAACGCTTCCAGTCCGAGCTGTGAATTTCTCAGGGTGATCCATCTAACTGAATGGTCTGCTTCAAGGGCTAGATGTAGAGCGAACCGTCTGTGGGACCCACATACCCAACTCCAATCAGCAGCACGTCGATGAGCGTCCAGATTCCCAGACCGCCAAAACTGAACAGTTTGCCTAGACCTTCCCGCCACTGTCCCAGATAGAACCGGTCTGCACCAAAGCCGCCGAGCGTGATGCTGAAAGAGGACGCAGGAAAGGGTTAGTGACTGTCCAGGCCTACTGATATTTGCAGCACAGCAAGTCAACGTGCTGCGAAGGCCAAGGGCCGTGCAAATGCTGAAAAGAGTGATCAATAACATGAGCCGTTGAAAGAAGTCCTACCACTTTGATGAGTAAAAATACTGAGGAAGTTTGCTTATTTTCACAGCTAAATTAAAAAGCCCTGGAAGTATTATTACATATCCCGGCTGGAAAGATGCCCATACACAACTAACTGTAACAGAAATAAAGCAGGAAAACAAGAGTTTATTTAGAAGTTTATGTCTTACTATTCAAATACAAGCATGTATAGGTATCGGCCTATACAAACGAAAACCAAGTATCTAGAGAAAATTTAAAGGTTCTCAACTGATATAAATATGAGATTGTACCAGGCTAACTTCTTGACAGAGAATCTCGTACCTGGGGTGAAATTCTAGAGAAAGTGCCATCTCCGATGGGGATGGGAGCTACAGAAGGACTTCCAGAGATCTGGCCATATAGGTAAACAGATAAGTATAATCTCTTTAGGGCAGAGCTTTCCAAACTTCTCATGTTGGTGACACACTTTTTAGACATGCATCATTTCACGACACACTCTTACAGCAGGGCACAAGGCAGGCACTAGGACCTGCACAGAATCACAGCAGGTTTGGAGGCAGCAAGGCATAAGGCAGGCACTAGGACCTGCGCAGAATCCTGGCAGGGCTCGGAGGCAGCAGCAGCCGCGACACACCCAGACACTGCAGCCGACACACTAACGTGTCCCGACACACAGTTTGGAAAGCTCTGCTTTAGGGCTTCCAAGATTGTCAGGAGTACCTCAGAATGGTCCCGGAACTAGGGTGACTTTATTCTAAATGTGGCCCAACTGCTCCCTCTAGGAGACAAAGATCTCGTGCAGACTAATGACAATTTGAGGACAGCAACAGAAATTCAATTAGGAGGACGTTCTCATCCTATTTCAAAGGCTGAGAGCGTGCGTTCAAGTGGCAAGGGTGGAAACAGACAAGCCGCTTAAGGTTTCATCATCAAAAGCAACTCATAAAAGATACAAGGAGAACTTCAAGGGTAATGCACACATGTGACAGAATTCATTTAACACATAGATTTCAGTTTCTTTCCAGCAGCCTGATTTTACAGATTCTTTAAAGCGCTATCCAAATATAATCCAGGGTACCCAGAAGTTGGGTGTTTCTTTTCCTACCTTAAGGCCAAGGCTGTTGACCATTTGTAGCCTCCAGTCCAGTTGCAATAAAGCATCTTGGGAAAAGTACGATTTCCTTAAAACAAACAGATGTAAAAATCTTTGTAAAGTGTGATGGCGAAGATGGATCCAGCCAGTGCAGAAAATTAAAAACAAGGCAGAGCCTGATCAAAGCATTCTTATCACTGCCAAACTGGTCATCACAACAAGAGCAAGATACCCAAAGGGGCATATTTGGGGCAGAGAGAAAAGGGAGCACGAGGTGCAGTCTTTCAAAAAAATAAGCCCATTATTTATTTCAGAATACCAAGCTAAAGATTTACAAGTCCAGCTTCCTTATTGCAGGAAATCAGGACAGACTGTGAGACGTCTGGCCTACCTAGACAATGAACGTGGTCTTTCACGGTGCAATTGGCACTGTAGCGTTCTCGCGGGCATGAGACTGTCTTGCAGTTGGCAGGATTGGAGCAAAGGTAGCTTGAGGGCGGGAGCTGCCAGCAAAACTGGCAAGTCATGTTGATCAGGAAGGTCTTTTGAGGACTGTTGCTTTGACCCTGCAAAGGAAGCAGAAAAGGTCATCCTCCTCCTGAGAGTAATTCAGTTTCATTGTTTCTCAATCTCAGCATCTTTAAGATGGGTAGACTTCAACTCCCAGAATTCCCCAGCCAGCATGCTGGCTGGGGAATTCTGGGAGCTGATGTCCACACCTCTTAAACTTGTCGAAGTTGAGAAACTTAGGCCATATAAATTAGATTAATTAAAATGAATAAATAAAAGTAATCATACATTTTTGCTCACTTGGTGTTTCACCTTTTTATCTGATCAATGACATGATTCAGTCTCAGTAGAAATTAAGGCTACTTAACAAAATAATTTAAATAATTGTGAAGTTTTTGCTAGAAAGTCGAGTCTTCTGTAACTGTACTCTTCAAGTAAACTGACCCCACCCCCGGCAAGAAAGTAATGCTTCAAATCAGTAGGATAAAATAATTCTTGAGACTCGGACTTTCCTGAATCTACTAAGAAAATTACTTTTTCCCATTTGAAGTAAAGACCATGGAGCATTTCCATGTCATGTTTGTTTACACATGAATAAATACATGTTTTTACTTACAACACAATGGACCTGGGATTTGGCTTCGCATTCGAAGGTCACTGGTTTGCCATAGACACAAGAATAGTTTGTCCTGCAGGCCATGCATTCTGGAGGCAGTCGGCTGCAGATCCCATTACTGGGGCATCGGGTCACGTAAGTTGGAACTGAGGTACCCTCTGAAAGAAGTAACATCCAGTTAAAAAAAAGCTGCAGTATCTTCCATAAAATATCACGTAGGAAACTTCTATGAGTCTTTGCAACTCCATCACCTTTCTCTGAATATGGACCTGTCGCTCTTGTACATATTTTAGCAAAACACCACTCAATTCTACAAGTAGCCGTTCTCCATTCAAGGGGAGTTACTCCTAGTTAACTGATGCAGCACGACCCTGAACGTGTTTTTCTTAGTCCCCCCAAAACCGGGCGAGTCCTGCTTCTTGTAATTACGCTTAACCAAATTCTAGACATTTTCACAACGCAGCGACTTTTCTCCAGAGGAAATTATGGATGCCTTTCCTCTGCAAAACACAAGCGACCGACTCTTTTTGGCAGAGAAAAGCTGACAATAACATTCAAAAACAAAACAAACGAGGGAAGAGACCTGAAAGTAGCAGATATTTTGGATTAAACTGATGCACATGAACTGTACTACCCGTGCACTTCAAAGAAGCTTTGCTGGAACGTTTCAGAAAGCAAAACTATTTCAAAACCAAACAGTGGGATTTCAAACATGACATACCTGGTACTTTAGATGCTGGAACGTGTGTGCTTGTAGGGACCCCTGCAATCTTTGCGAGTGGAGCTTGTGGTGGAGAATGCTCTAAGCTCAGCGACCCTGGGAAAATGGAGAGAGGACATGATATACTCTGGACACTAACAGTATATCGGTGTCCAGCACTGTCTCCCGACTAGAATGCTAGATACAGGTAGTCCTTGCTTAATGACCATTCGTTTAGTGACAGTTCAGACTTACGAGGGTCCTAACCTGACTTCCAGCCAGTCCTTGCACTTACGACCACTGCAGCATCCCTGCAGTGACGTGATTGCAATTCGGGTGCTTGGTAACTGGTTTGCATTTACGACCATTTCAGCCTTCTGTGCTCATGTGATTGCCATTTTTTACCTTCCTGGCCAGCTTCCAGCAAGCAAAATCAATGGGGAACTGTGTGATTTGCTTAACGGCTGCTGCAAAAATGGCCGTAAAATGGGTTGGATTTGCTTAATGACCACATTGCTTAGCAACTGAAATTCTGGTCCCAATTGTGGTCGTTAAATGAGGACTAGCTGTACAAGTTTAAAACCCTTGGGGCCCTGAGAAAGAGCACTGAGAAAAGGACATGTTTTATACATACTCTGCTTCTACAGAACTAATCCTAAACACGAGCATTGGCACAGTACCAAATCTCTCACTCTCCCGGATGATTCCAGTCTAGTAAACTAGCACTGTTAAAAATGCAGGTTCGTCTAAATTACTTTTAATAGTAAAGTTCCATGCCCCTATTTTCACTCTTGCAAAGGTCTCCTGCAAAGGTTTTTAACTCTGCACAAAGCTGGAATTCATGACAGTCAGTCTCCATCATAACCGCCCAGGGTCCCTCCTTGTGGGGGAGATGGGCAGGATATAAATATGATAAATAAATAAATTAAATAAATAACCTAAGCTATGAATTATTCTCCAAAAAGGATAATTCTGTTTTCTGCCTCCTTTGCCAGATCAAAACAACTATCATCAAAAGACCTTCCTTTTTTTCCCTAAGATTTTTAAATTTAACATTAATATGCACAATTAACAAAACAATCTTTAAACTTAAGAAAAAATAGAAAAGAGACAACCCCAAACTAACTAAAAATATGAACAAAGAAAAAAGAAAAAAAGCTACCTTGTATTTTATCCTTATCAATGGTCACTGGTGTACTAATCAATACATTACTATGATCAGGACAACATACTATTGTAAAATAGCTCAAAATCTCTGCCACAGTCACACATATTGCCACCTCTTTGATAAGCAGAGACCTTTCTGATCTGCATTAAAAAAAGTCCCTTGGAAGCAGAATTGGAAAAAGCCCACCTGCGCTCTGAACAGCAGAAAGTCTGAGTCTATCGGAAGTGACTCAGCCCCAATCTGGGGATGGCTCGCGTGGGCATCCCTTGGGACATAAGATGCATCCCCACAGGAAGGATCCCCTGAGACTTGCATCACACCAGGATCACCTTCCAACATCATTTGGGTGTGGGTGTGTGTTTGTGTGATGGAGTATTTTATGGAAACAGTAGAGCATTCACATTGCCCATGGCAGCTGCATGCCCCTTAAGATACCCCCCCCCCGTCCTTTGAGTGGGAGTCCCCCCACCAGATTGTTTTGCTGTGTGCGTGGTGGCCATTTTAGATTTTGTTTTTATATATTGGTGGTTTGTGGTTTCATTTTTTCCCTTTTTGATTTATTGTATGCTTATGTTGTACAAACCCCCCATTAGGGTGGCTGAGTTGGGTGGCTTTATAAATCTTGAAATAAATAAACAAACAAACAAACAAACACTTGAATGCCCTAATCAAACCCCCATTAGGGTAGCAGCAATCCCAACCGGCTCTCCCTCCTGCAATGGGTCCCGTATTTTTGTTACCATGCTTTTAACCCATTCTGCACTGCCCGAAGCCCTACTCAGGCTACCCATTCCTCAGTTTTTAAAAGGTGGGACACCCAAAGGTTGGGGAAGAATGAAGGGCCTGGTAGAGACTCTCCCCTTCCTCCAGAGAAGATCTCCACGGGGTCTCCCATCCCTCCATGGCAGGAGCCTCCCTTCTGCTTCAACTGAAGGCAACTCCAGAAGACGGGCTGAGCAAGGCTTCCTTGAACATGTGCAGAGTGCGCTCCCCACCTGGACCCGCTCTTGCACACTCGCGTTGAGAAAGAGCCCTCCCCCCAATAGAGGGGGCGCCTGGGACCCCCAACCTTCCCTCATCAGCCGCCCATCCCGGCTGAGCCCCGCCCTCCTGCATGGATTAGCATAATTAATTAAAGGGCTTATTCGTTAACGCGGAGAAACAAGCCGGCCGCCGCTTCGCCCCTCCCAGCCCCCCGATTTCCCCCCACCCCCGCCTCACCTCGGCCGGAGAGGACGTAGAGCTGCGAGATGAAAACGGCGACGCAGCAGAGCCTCTTCAGCGCCCGCAGCGCGAACGACCCCACCGCCGCCATCTTGCCCTCATCCGGGGACTGCACCTGGCTTCGCCCCCGGAAGCTGGGGAGAAGGAGGCGGAGCAGCGGCACCTGCCGCTCTGCGCCTGCGCAAGAGAGACAGAGAGAGGCGGTTGGATTGTGGGCTCGCTCACTTCTCGTCCCCGGCGAGCGCTTTCTGCCGCCCCCGCGAGGGCCGGAGTGGCATCGACGCGCTGAGTGGATTGGCAGAAGGCGAATAAACCTGGGCTGAGCTATTGCTGCAGTTACGCCACAAGCCAACTTGGCTAGTTAAACCTTGCCGGGAAGGGATTGTTTTGGAGCTTCGCGCCTCGTGCAAAAGGAACGCGTTTGCTTACGTTCAGTGCCTCCCGAAAAGTGGGTTGCAGGAATTCCCCAAGCAGGCGAGGCGCGCTGGGTCGTGTGAACCCAGCACCCTCCGTGTCAAACCCTGCCCCGTGCCCGTCGAGGCTCGCTTCCTCAGAGGGCGCCCCTGCAGCCTTCCCTTCACCCTCCAGCTGCATCGCGCGGCGGTTCCATCATCCACAGCCGGCGGGCCCTCCGGGGAGCGATGGGAGTTGGAATCCAACCCGGCTGCTGGCTGGGGAGGATGGGAGGTGGAGCCCCCC
This sequence comes from Charina bottae, assembly GCA_023362775.1. Taxonomy (NCBI): domain Eukaryota; kingdom Metazoa; phylum Chordata; class Lepidosauria; order Squamata; family Charinaidae; genus Charina; species Charina bottae. The sequence continues at coordinate 21,934,817 of JALMGJ010000010.1, read as the reverse complement.
CCCCCCCCGCCACTTCGCCTGCAAGCCGGCCACCGAAATCGAGCTCCCTGGGGCGGCTGTTGCAGCAGACGCGGCGCCGGCTCCGCCCGCGGGAGGCGGGCAGCCCCTCCGTCCCGCCCCGGCGAGAGCAGCTGATGGCGGAGGCGGCGGAGGGAGCTGCGGCCGGGCGGGCGCCCCACTTTTTCCAGCGGCTGCCCAAAGTGGTGAGCTGCGTCGGCGCGGCTCCTTCCCGGCTGCATCCCCGCAGCTGGAGCCGCGCAGCCCCTGGGGAGCCCGGGCGCGCCGCGTTCTCACGACCCGCTGGGGTGGCGTGTCGGGGGATCTCCATGGGAGGGCCGGGGGCTGGGGGAAACCTCAGCAGAGGCCCCATTGCCCGGGCTGGACTGGAAGCTAAGCCCACCGAGCCCAGGTCCTTGCGGTGTGCCTGGAAGCCCTTGGGCAGCGCCATCGCCCTCTCGCAGGAAGAGCAGCAAACTGTGCCCTGGCGTGGGGCCCCGAATGGGTTAAGGGCCCCGTTTCTTGGCTATACTGCTAATCGTTACAGATAATTTTCTCTGCGGCGGTATATATTTATTTTTGTAGTGTTTGGTTATGGTTTTTATGGTTTTAGAATTGTTCACCGCCCAGAGCCACTTGGTTGAGATGGGTGGCTATAGAAATAGAGAGAGAGAGAGAGAGAGAGAGAGAGAGAGAGAGAGAGAGAGAGAGAGAGAGAGAGATGGGTGGCTATAGAGAGAGAGAGAGAGATGATAGAGAGATAGATAGATAGAGAGAGAGAGAGAGACAGATGGGTGGCTAGAGAGAGAGAGAGAGAGAGAGAGAGATGATAGAAGATAGATAGATGATAGATAGATAGGTAGGTAGGTAGGTAGGTAGATAGATAGATAGATAGATAGATAGATAGATAGATATTTGAATTTATATTACCGCCCATCGCCCATCTCCCCCATGGGGGGACTCTAGGCGGTTCACAATAAAACAGTAAAAACATAAATAAAATAGATAAAATAAGATAAAATAGCTAAAATAAGATAGATGGATGGATGGATGTACGTACCAAACGGCCCCTGGCGAAGGTCATCCTGCCCACAAGAGCCTGGTGGAGCTGAAGCTAGAAGCCCCTCGTCTGTCTGTCTGCCCATTCTTTTCAGCTGGCGATCTCAGGACGATCGGAAGAGTCTGCTAAAACTGGCATATTTAAGAAAATAAAAAGCAGAGGCTTTGGGTAAAAAATCCTCCTCCTGTTGTGAATGTTCATGGTTAAGAGCCTCCCAGATCCTAGGCCAACATTTTAACTCAGAAACTGAAACTAAAGTGATCATTGGCACCAGATGCTTGCAGCTGTTCTGCTAGCACAGTGTTTCTCGAGCTTGGCCGCTGTCCGATGTGTGGACTTCAACTCCCAGAAGTTGGGAGCTGGCTGGGGAATTCTGGGAGTTGAAGTCCACACACCGGACAGTGGCCAAGGTTGAGAAACACTGTATTAGAAGCCTCCCTGTGATTTTTCACCATCTTCAGTTCTCCAGCAGCCTTTTAGAGGTGGGGTGACGAGACTCACTCTTATGCCCTTGCCCAGGCTGTGCCCACAAGTAGAGTTAAGAGCTTGAGGGCGAAGCTCAGCCGAGGGCGAGGGGACCTGGCGGGCTCTCTTCCAAAGATGCTTCCCACAAATTGAATCCCTTTCTGCTTCCGATGTAGGAGCTCCACGCACACCTGAACGGCTCCATCAGCGCTGCCACCATGAAGAAGCTGATGGCGCAGAAACCCGACCTTCGGATTCGAAACGAAATGATCATGATTGACAAGGGGAAGAAGAGAAGTTTGGAAGAGTAAGTCCGACATCAGAGGCGGTTTGGAGAGCATATTCTCCAACCTAGCGCCCCACAGATGAAGCAAGGCTGCTGTTCCCAGGCTTTTAACCCTGTATGTATTTTAACTCTGTAACAGGGTGGTTGTTGTGGGGAAAATAGGAGGAAGGAGTATTAGGTATGTTCACCGCCTTGAGTTATTTATAAAAAATAATTAACGGGGGATAAAACTAAAATAAATAAATAAAACGGCCTTTGGAGCAGGATACTTGCAGCTTCAACTTCCTTTTCCCGAGATCGCCCTGCTGTTCTTGTGGGATTTGATTGGGCATTTATATCTGCAGGTGATGTCTTCTTTGTAACTATGCATTTTTTCCAACCCATTGTCTAGATTTCCCCCATCCTACCTAACTCTGCAAAGAAGGGAAAGACCCCTTCCTTAGCTCACAATATTTTCAGACTGACCCTTTGAGGAGTTACAGAAGTAAACCATCAAGTTTACCATGCAGGATGACTGTTAAACATTCACAGTGGCCATAATTACAGTTGTTGTAAACTGGTCTACTTCAATTTATAGTAATTTATTTTAAAAATATAGGCACAATTTTCCAGCCTGTACATGTTGCTGTTATTATTATTATTAATACCATTATTACACATTTGTCCATGTAGATGCTTTCAGATGTTCCAGATCATACACCAGATTACCAGCAGACCTGAAGATATATTAATGGTAAGTTACTTTTAAGCCAGTACTCAGATCATGGGCCCTTTACTCATGAGTAAAAGGGCCCCTTCACTGCTCCATCATGGGCTTTGGGGGATGAATATTTAGTTGTACTTCTGAATGTATCGGTTGGTGCATTCAAAGAGTGGGTAGGAGAGACATGCAGATCTTCTTGTAAGATAGGCAGCAATTTCCAAGAATGCTTGATTTCTAGGTTGATTAATAATAAAATTAAAAAGGGTTAGGGTTAAGGTTTCCACCTCCGATCAGATTGCTGGAGTAAGGAATGGCGTAGGGCAGGGGTACCCAATCTTTTTGGCGCCAGGGACCAGTCATGGAAGACAATTTTTCCATGGGCCGGGGGGGGGGGGGTTTGCAGGCAGGAGCCAATCGTGCGGATGGGGGGCTGGGTTTGCAGGCGGGAGCCAATCGCGCAGATGGGTGGGATTTGCAGCCGGGAGCCAATCGCGCAGATGGGTGGGGTTTGCAGGTGGGAGCCAATCGCGCAAATGGGGGCAGGGTTTGCAGGCGGGAGCCAATCACGCAGACAGGGGCGGGGTTTGCAGGCAGGAGCCAATCGCGCAGACCACCACCACTCACCTGCTGTGCAGCCCACTTCCTAACAGGTTCCCACAGGTCGGGGACCCCTGGTGTAGGGAATAAGGAAGTGGACCTTGATGGAGATATGCAGGATCTGTTACCTGGGCTGAACACATCCCTTAATGCTATGCATATATCAGGGCCTTAAACCGCTATTTTGACAGCTTGAAAAACACCATATTAGGGCCTGACACCCCTATTAACGACTTGGTAGAGCTTGGACTTCTAGCAAGAGACAAGTTGGCCTGACACATTGCGATTGGTAAACAGGGTGTTTAGTGTGTTGTCTGAATTCAGCCAATTGTTTATTAATCAATAAGCCAAGTTAAATCAACCCTAAGTCATGGTGGTGCATGAATTACATGGTGGTGCATTATGCTTTTATGCCAGTGTTTCTCAACCTTGGCCACTTTAAGATGGGTGGACTTCAACTCCCAGAATTCCCCAGCCAGCACATGCTGGCTGGGGAATTCTGGGAGTTGAAGTCCACCCATCTTAAAGTGGCCAAGGTTGAGAAACACTGTTTTATGTTAATTGGAGAGAATAGATTGATGGGATGTTGTGCACGTGAGCGAATGCAAGACCCCTTGCATTTCCTTTAGCTTTGCCTCAACTCCGGTGTGGTGGCCTTCTTAGAATCCAGTGCTGGCATTTTAGGTAACCAAAGATGTCATTCAGGAATTTGCTGCAGATGGCGTCAAATACCTCGAATTAAGGAGCACACCAAGGGAAGAAGAAAGCACAGGTAGCTTTCCTGTTGTGATTTCCCCGCAACAGCGGCCAGTCACCTCCCGCTCAGTGCCTCTGCTTCTCAAATCCTCCTCCTCCAGAAATGTTGCCTTGCCAAAGCTGGGCTGGTGTGGAAGCAAACCATCTCAGAGGGCGGCTGAGGGGGCCCGAAGCCCCATTCCACCTCGAAACAAGCTGGCAAAGAAAACGTCTGAATGCTTTTGTGTCTGCCCTCCATCTGCACCTCGAATGAATGCCTGTTTCCCCTCATTTGCAGGGATGACCAAACGGACATACGTGGAAGTTGTGCTTGAGGGCATCAAGCAATGTAAGGAAGAGGGATTGGATATAGAAGTTAGGTAAGTTCCCAGAACTTACTTAAGGGGGCGTGGTGGCTCAGCGGCTCAGCAGGTAAGACAGCAGGCTTGTTGATCGGAAGATCGCAAGTTCGGCGGTTCGAATCCCCAGCCCCGCGTGATGGAGTGAGCTCCCGCACTCGCCCCAGCTCTTGCCAACCTAGCAATTCGAAAGCATGCAAATGCAAGTAGATGAATAGGTACCACTTCGGTGGGTAGGAAACAGTGTTCCGCATCCGTCATGCCGGCCACCACGGAAGCGTCTTCGGACAACGCTGGCTCTTCGGCTAACAAACGGAGATGAGCACCGGCCCCTAGAGTCGGACACGACTGCACAAATGTGCGGGGGGAACCTTTACCTTTATCTTAAGTTCCCAGAAGCCCAGATTCATACTGCAAAACGGCTTGTTTGGGGCATTGAGTGAACCCAGCCTGTGTTTCTTCAGTGACCATGGCTGAATCTTAGCTTGGCACGTGATGCAAAGTCCACCAGTTTCTTACGCCAAATTCCTCAGCGGAAAATGTCAAGATCCCAAGCAAAAGACCTTTCCCTGCTTCTTTGCCGGCAAGAGAATCCTCGCATTGCTGTTCGTCTCCGTTGGCTTAGGAAAACCAATTTAGCCATTCATCTTCCATCCAAAATGCCCCCCCTTTTCATGCCCCGCCTTCTCCGTTGTCATAGTTCCCGGCTATGCGCTAAATCACTTTGATTCCAAGCGGGTCTTAAAAGTAGAGATTTTGGACAAATTAGCCCAAATAAGGATGGGAGGACTCTGAAGGATGAGGTGCAAGCAGTTCAGCTGACCTGGGCCCATGAGAAGGTCATACAGCTGTCCCTTTGTGCTTGCTAGCAGAAGTTTTGATTCCCATCATTTCTAGCTAAAAGAATCCAGCTGGCCCCTTGGAGTGCTATTCCTTAGACATCTTGCTCGATGTGTATTTATATTATATTTTTCCATTTATACCCCACCTTTCCATGCAAACAGGCTCGATTTACCCATGTTAGGGCAGAGTTTGGTTAGCCAAGGGTTGGGTAAATATTTTTTTTTAATTTAATTTTATTTATACAATGTACAGGCTGTCTCACTCCCAACAACTCTGGGTGGCTGAGGATTAAAAGTAAAAAATATATATATTTAATAATACTAAAATAATATTTAATAATAATACCCCCAGAAACAACATTTAACCAAAGAAAATCCATCCAGCAGGGGTTCAGTCTTTGCTCTGCCCAAGAGCCTGGGAGAATAGCCAGGTCTTTTAATAACTTTCAGAATGTCCTCTGAGTGAGAACCTTCTAATTGGGAAGCACAGTATAATATGCTAAACTATAAATTCTAGTTTGCAAATCCCAGCGCCTGGCAGTATGCATCATGCTAAACTCCAATGAAACATAAACCAGCTTTGTTGTGGAATTTCGGCCAATGCCAGTCCTAATACGGGACAGCTCATAGGATTGGGAGGGTCTCCAAAGGTCATCTACTCCAACCCTCTGCCATTTCCAGAAATCAGTTCAAATGTCTGTCGATGAGCTTCCCCACGTCCTCTGTCCTGTCGCTGGCTTTCCCGGTTCACCTGGAGATTTATATATTCTAGATTCCTAGTATCCGTGGACAGAAGTCGAGGGACAGCTGCTGCCAAGGAAACCGTGAAGTTGGCAGAAGACTTTTTGCTTTCCGCCGACGGCGTGGTCGTCGGCCTGGACCTCAGCGGGAATCCGAAAGTAAGCTTCTTCGAAACATAAAAGCTTAAGCTGTTTGGCGTTTCCTTGATCGGCCTGTCGGATTATTTAATTGAACGAAGCTGCATTTGATGTCCCTCTCCATTTTGAAGGCAGGACACGGCCAGGACTTCTTGGAGCCTCTTCTGGAAGCCAAGAAGGCTGGTTTGAAGCTGGCGTTGCATCTTTCAGAGGTAACCCTTGAATGCCGGGTTCGAACCCCGATCACCCCTTGACTGATCTCCACACGCAGGCTCTGCGCTCCAGAGGATCACATTCGTACTTGGAGAGGTCACCAGGGCATCCCCAAGCTGGTGGACCAGACTGAGAAGTAAAATATCTTGGAAGAAGGCAGGGACGAGTCACTTCTGTATCGCTGCCAAGAGAACTTCCAAGCGGTGGTGGTGAAATGCCAGGAGTGAATCTTGAACGGACTGCCGTCAAGACTATTATATTAAAAATTTGAGTTAAGCACAATGTTTCGGGTTAAATCTGCAATACTCCTTTGTGTATTATTGTGTTTAAGATGTTTTAGTGTATTGGGAAGTGTTTTATATGCATAGAAAGGTAAAATATATACTATAAACTAAGACAAACATTTGACTAACTGATGCTAAGCAACTGTTCCGACGGTTTGCGCTTGCACAAGACGGTTGTTTAGCTCCGTTGGTGTCCTGCTCGTGCAACGTGTCTCGTTTCCAGATTCCAAAGCGGGAGGACGAAACTCGGCTGCTCCTGGGCCTTCCCCCGGACCGAATCGGACACGGGACATTTCTTCACGTGTCGGAATTGGCCGCGCAGGATCTGGTGGGGCTCGTGAGGCAAAACGGGACCCCTCTAGGCAAGGAAAGACTTGAAACGGAAGCTGGGCGATGGGCCGTGGGCGGGCTGGGGATGATGGAAGAGCAACCCAGCGTTTCTGGAAGCTGCTACCGGTGGGGAGGCTAAGAGAGGCGCCGTTTGGAATTTGGGAAATGGCTGTGGGCGCTCTCACCAAAGGGCTGCCTGAGCAGAGCATTTGCCAAATCTGGTTTCATGGACCGGAAACCAGCCAAGATGCCCAATGCCGTGTAGGTGGAAAGATGGCACAAATTTGAATTGCTGACAAATACCACCTCACCTTCTCCAAGTCAGCTACAGGTAGTCCTTGACTTACGACCGTTCGTTTAACGACAGCCCAAAGTTACGACGGCCTTGGAACGGGTGCTTTACAGCTTGTAAAGCACTTCTGAGCATCGCAAAATGTCGCACTCCCCGCGGTCGCATGACACTTGGCAACCAGCTCGCACTTACGACCGGTTGCAACATCCTGCGGTCACATGATCACATTTTGCGACGTTTTTTGCCGTTTTCTGGCAAAAAACACCCATTGGGGAAGCTGGATTCGCTTAACGACTGTGGTGATTTGCTTAATTACCTGTGATTTGCTTAACCACCACCATACAAATGGTCGTAAAATTGGGTCCGGTCACGTGGTGACTCGACTTACGACCGCAACAACTTACAATGGAAATTCCAGTTCCAATTGCGGTCGTAAGTCGAGGACTACCTGTAGATAGTTTTCTGCTAAGTGGAGCTCTTTCATCTTGGAAGAACGCAGAGAGAGGACCTTAGTCCTTTTCAATGAGTCAAGCCATTGAAACAGGCTGGATCAGTGTTTCTCAACTTTGGCCCACTTTCAGATGGGGGGACTTCAACTCCCAGAATTCTGCGAGTTGAAATCCCCCCATCTGAAAGTGGCGATGGGTGAAAAACACTGGACTAGATTGACTTGGACTTTTCTCCCCCACCCCTTTTTTTTTTCCTGGCTGGGCCTCATGCTATTGCCATTCCCCCCCCCCCCGCAGAACTCTGCCTGACGTCCAACCTGAAAGGCGAGACGGTGCCCTCCAGGGGCCGACACCATTTCGGATTCTGGTACCCGCTGGGTCATCCCGTCGTCCTTGGCGTAAGGCACTTTGGATTCTCCTGGGTGCGAAGCGGGGTGGCCGAGCCTCTTTCCAAAAAATGCTGTGGGCCCTGCATGGAAGTATAAACCCGTCCCCCCGTCCCCCAAAGCGATGCATTTGCCTTGCTACGGTCGAGCCGCCTTTGCTGCCCCCCCAGCAGGAAGGAGCGTTCCCCCCCTCATTGTTTCTTTCGTCTCCAGACGGACGATAAGGGCGTTTTTGCCACCGAGCTGTCTCAGGAGTACCAGCTGGTCGCGGAGACCTTTCAGCTGTCCGACGAGCAAGTCTGGGCGCTCTCCGCTGATGCCATCAACCACATCTTTGCCTCCAGCCACACGAAGACGAAGCTGAAGGAGCAGTGGCGGTTGCTGGAACCAGCCCTGATGAAGTGGGACGCAAGCCGTGGGACCCGTTGAGGGATGTGTGGTGTGAGGGTTTGTCGGTTGGATATATAGCCTGCCTCCCTGCTGGTTGCGCAAGGGGATGTCCATCGCATTTCCTCCTGCGGTTTTGCTCCAGCACCACAACTCTCTGAGTTGCTGGCATTGAGGGAGCCGGTCTGTCTCGGGGTCACCCGAGGAACTTGGGGTGGACTTGAACCTGGGTCTTCTAACACCTTCACCCCTGGAATCACCCCACACCCTCCTACCGCACCGGTTAGCCTCAGTACAGAAGACTAGATCCTGATTCATGTGTTGCCTTAAGCCAGGGGTGGGCAACGTTCGGCCCGTGGGCCGCATAAGGCCCGCAGGGCTCCCGCCCACAAACCCCGCCCCTTCCACGCGATTGGCTCCCGCCCACAACCCCCGCCCCCAGTGCTTGTGATTGGCTCCCGCCCACAAACTCCAGCCCCTGGTCTGTGGAAATCCCAGAAACCCCGCCCCCCCGGTCCCCGGTTATAAATATCCAAATGGCCCTTGGCAGAAAAAAGGTTCCCCACCCCTGCCTTAAGCCATGAGGTGGGCTGATGTTCTCTTAGCACAGGGGTGGGCAACGTTAGGGCTGCGGGCCGTATAAGGCCCGCGGGGCTCCCGCCCGCAAACCCCGCCCCTTCCACGTGATTGGCTCCCGCCCGCAAACCCCGCCCCTTCCACGCGATTGGCTCCCGCCCGCAAACCCCGCCCCCAGTGCTTGTGATTGGCTACCGCCCGCAAATTCTGCCCCTCGGTCCGTGGAAATCCCAGAAACCCTGCCCCCCCGGTCCCCGGTTATAAATATCCAAATGGCCCTTGGCAGAAAAAAGGTTCCCCACCCCTGTCTTAGCATAATGCCAACCTAATTAATGATGGCTTCAGCTGTTTAAGCAAAGGATGGGTTAATTTCTTCAGAGTTTAAATAACCCTCTAGAGAAGGGGCAGGATTGTACTGTAATAGGAATTCAGCAAAGCGTGAGTGTTCACTTAATCGCAATTGTAGCATCTCAGGGAATATTACTGAAAACCATCCAGGTTGCTTCCCCACCAATTCCGGTAGCCCCCCTCAAAGGATCTTTTGGTTTCACTTGTTGGGCCAAGCCATCTCTGACTTCACAATAGTTCAGTGAATTTGCTGGATTCCACCTACTAACCCGTAAACCATGGTTTACAAGCCACCTGGTGGGATTATCGTGGCATCCTCTAACAAACTACAATATCACCTGGGTTTCTCCCTTACTCTCTGGGGCAAAGAGGCCGTTTTGAAAGCTAATGGCTGGGTTAAAACTTAAGACGGTGTGGGTCTGAGTGGAAACCAGAACAGGTAGTCCTTGACTTACGACCACAATTGGGACCGGGACTTTTGTTGCTAAGCAAGGCAGTCATTAAGTGAGTCACACCCGATTTTACAATCTGTTTTGCCATGGTCGTTAAGTGAATCACGTGGTCGTTAAGCAAATCCGGCTTCCCCCATTATCTTTGCTTGTCAGAAGCTGGCTGGGAAGGTCACAAATGGTGATCACGTGACGCTGCAACTGTCGTAAATACATGCCAGTCACCAAGCGCCTGAATTTTGATCACGTGACCGCAGGGATGCCGTGACGGTTGTAAGTGCGAGGACCGTCACTTTTTTCAACACCATCATAACTTCGAACAGTCGCTAAATGAATGGTCTTAAGTCGAGGACTACCTGTATTTCTGGGGTACTGAAAGACTATCCATAAAATGAAAAGAGAAATCACCCCCCCAGAAGCTTGATTCACTTTCATGCTTTATATCTGAGCAGCTGGATTCCGAAGGGGGAGACAGATCCTCAGCGATCCCCAATTCTGATTGGCCACCCTTAAAAGTTGGTGTGTCCTCCAAGACATTCCAGGTTCTGCCTCCCCCCCCCCCCCCCGTTCCCCAATTCTCCCTTCCCACCCCTCCGATGTTTGCAAAGAGAAAAGCTGGAGTGTGTTTATCCAGGCCTGTTGTCCTGATCTGGGAACTGGCAAATTTAATAAAGTCCCCAGAGTTAACAGGAGGTCCCCATGGATTTTCTTTCCTTCCTTCCTTCCTTTTCAGCAAGTCCAGAGCCAGAGCCGGTCACACACTGCAGAGGGCCAAAGAGAGTTGTATTAGGCAAGGGCCAGGATGCGACCTCTTCAGCTAGTGTAGGTAGAAAGTTACGATGTCCTCGGAATGGGTGATTTACGGCCTGTAAAGCACTTCCGAGCGTCGCAAAACGTCACACCACCCTCTGTGGTCACTTGATCTGATCGCATTTCAGGCGCTTGGCAACTGGCTCGCATTTACGACCGGTTGCAGCGTCTCGTGGTCACATGATTGCGTTTTGTGACACCTTTTCCCTTTTCTGGCAAAAAACGCCCATTGGGGAAGCTGGATTCGCTTAACAACTGTGGTGATTCACTTAATGACCTGTGATTCGCTTAACGACAGCCATAAAAATGGTCATAAAATTGGGTCCAGTCATGTGGTGACTCGACTTACAACCGCAACGACTTACGATGGAAATTCCGATCCCAATTGTGGTCGTAAGTCGGGGACTATCTATATCCCAGAAAGCTGGGGTTCCTACAAAGACAGCCAGCCAGCCCTTCCTAACGAGTAGGGAAGTACGAGATAAGGCTGCTCTGCTGATTTCTTTCCTCCCTCGCAATGATTTTTTTTGGGGGGGTGTTACAAGAATGTGCTCAATTGGGGGGGCAATATGTGGAATCACACAAAACATTGTGGATTCCTAAATCATGGGTCTACTTTGCAAATGCAGTCAGGTTTTAGGGTGGTCAGCCTAATCCTAAACCAGTGTGTTTCAACCTTGGCAGCTTGAAGATGGGTGGACTTCAACTCCCAGAATTCTCCAGCCAGCCATGCTGGCTGGGGAATTCTGGGAGTTGAAGTCCACCCATCTCAAAGTGGCCAAGGTTGAGAAACACCATCCTAAACATTTGCAGAGACAGAAAGGCAAGGAGTAAATTCATCAATTAATAAAAATATGCAGAGGGCATCTCTCCCTCCCTAAGAAAGCAGCTGGGCCCAAAATGCATTTGGTTTCACTTTGAGCTCACACGTTTTGAGCGAACCTAACTGTTGTGGCTTAGAGCTTAGCCATGATGGGGGCTTTTTCATCAGGCTGCAGGAAAGCCACGTTTTAGCAGAAGGTCTGTTTCCATCCATGAGCGATGGAGAGCCCTCCCGGAAGACGGACAACAAATGGGAGGCAGAGAGAAAGAAGAAGGCATCACTGACCGAATGGTTTGCCAGCCGTTCTCCATGGCTTAATGGAGTTGATAACGTTGACATAATTGATCCACTTCTCTTCCCAGGCAGGACCTGGTCCTGAAAGGGAGAATCCAAAACTTTTCTACAGATCCATGTATGGAACCTATTCTATCTGCAAATAAACAAAGGAACTGCTATGTTCTCATCTCCATAACACAGTGTAGGGGAAGCGGGGATGACTGTTCATTTCCAGATCTTTTGTTCGCTTAGATTTAAGGCTCATTAGACAGAGCTCCCATCCCCCCCCCCCCTGTCATTATGGGTGTTCTGCAATTCAGCGTCTGGGAAGACCCAGGTTGATGACCCAGGTTGAAGGAATAACCTTGAGGAACAGGAGGAAGAGCCACAACCAAGACAATGGTTAGATAAAAGAAATCTGAGTCCCGGGCAGAACTGTAATCTGAGAAAGCGTCTCAGACAAGACACTCCCTAGTTCTCAAGAAGACAAAGGGAGGGAAGGGGGTGTGTGCATTCAGACTTGTAAGACTGTGTTAACTGTAACCTTTAAAAAATAGTATTAGCATTCATAACTCTGGTTTCCTAGTCTGGTCTACCTCAAAGGGCTGACGGGTGGCCTATGCAGATGTGTAGGATTGTAGTCCGTCAGGATAATTGGCTGGTTTGCTTCAGGGCACGAACTGGCAATTTTGGAATAAGAGTTGGCCCAAAGATGGTTGGAATCTCAGGCCACATCAAGTCATATTCTGGTTTGTGGGCTAGGCATCTTGTATGAGCCCAGCTCTGATGGTTCGCTATCATGGTTAATGGGAATTTGAGCAAGCCTTTCCTTGTTCAGCAAACCAGACAAGCAAATGATGTCTTCGTGGGATGAGTAATCCCAGCCAATGACTTTTCCAAGGTGGGCATGGGAAGCGACTAAAGGCGATTTGTAGCTTTGGAACAGGACAAACTGCCCACCGACGCTTGGCTGGTATCCTAGTAAACAGCTGTGATACCTGAACCAATGTCCAGCGCTTCCTCCGGTCCAAAGGATAATAAACCCAATCGCTCTTCACTTGGAACTTCTCATCATTCCAAGTGGGAACCCTTGACTTTTCTAAGACAGAAAATCGCAATTCTAGTTATAATCCAAACTAACCTGCCCAATAATCCAAACTAACCTGCCCAAGGCGTGGAAACACGGGGGAGCCTAGAGCAGATGCTGTGCCAGATTAGCTCGGGGGGATGACAAGGGATGAGCAAAACTTGCAAATGCTGGTTTAACTCCCACCATGGTTTTACCTGTCTCCCGAGTCCTATCAATTATCATTGCTCCCCGTTGTTTAATTGCTTCTCTCATGTATCCGTGGTTGTCTACGATCTCAAGAAGAAGAAGAAAAAAATCCAGCTTAGGGGAGACTCATTTTTTTTAAAGAAGTTGCTTAAATAAGAGAAATGGGAATCAAAGTGGCAATGTTGATTCTTTCTCATAGAATGATACTGGTGGAAAGGGGACAGTCCCAGCTTTTGGGAAGTCCTCCAAGGGTGCTGGGAGGGGACTGTCCAGCGTCTGTCTGAACACACCCATCGTGGGGTGGGGTGGGGAAACATTTCCTTTAGCAATACTTTGTCTATGTCTGGACCCTCCAAGCCATTACCAGGACAAAGAAAACGATGCATCAGAGCTGGAGGACCATGGCGATTTTGCAGTGCAATGCTAGAGTTGGGCTGTTGGAGATCATTCCAAGTCAAGGCAGAAACCTTGGACCTGGGAGATGGCCTCCCCACCTCCCCAGAGGCAGCCTTGCCCTCAACCATGTTTATCTTCTAAAGTTCAGCCCCAATCAGCTTCCTCGCCACTCCCACTCCATTCTACACCGGTTGAAGTTTCCCAGGGTTGTTGGCTTAGAGTGGTCTTTTCCAATCTGGATCTTCAGCTCCATCTCCCATCATTCTTAACCAATGTGACTGGGAATTCTGGGAGTTGAAGTCCGAGGCCTCTAGAGTTGGGGAAGCCTGCTCAACTGCTTCCCCAGATTCAAGACACCAACACCCAGGGAGGGGAAAAGGCCAGACTTACAGGGCTAGGAATAAAGAGATAAGACGGTCTATCAAGGGTGTAGTCAGGAGCAATGGCGTACGGCGGGAGAAGTGGTCTGCAAAAAAACCAAAAAGGTGCACGTAATGTTACATTCCCATTTTTTCTATAAAATCAATATATACGTACAATCCTACAAATTCAGAGTCTGACTACAGGTACCGGTTCCCCTTAGCCTACACAAAGATTGAATTCACCAAGCCATTGAACTTGATTACTGAATGAACCCATTTTCTGAATTCAGACAATACACTGAGCCATCGGCAAACTCAAACAGAGGTGCGTGACATGCTAGGGCACCACAAAACCATAACCAAGTTTGGACTATTTTGGGAAGGTAAAGGGTCTGTTCCTTGTCTATGAAGGTTCTCAGTCATCCAGGTGGAATTGTCTGTAGCTTGAATCATGTCAACTGGATTTCTATTTTCTCAGTGGAAACGTTTCGCTCCTTATCCAAGGAGCTGTTCCTTGAGCTAAAAGTCCTGGGTTGGGTTGAGTGACCCAAAAGGTCAAATGGTAGGGAACGTTGGTTTGTCTGAAGAATACTTGGATGACAGAGCCCCATTCTCTTTTAATGGAATTAAGGTGTAAAAAGGGGTGGGGCTTTAATTGTGAAGTGGCCGCCATCTTGGCTCCTTTGACCCCTCCCTGCGGATGCCCCTGGTTTTGATGATTAAAAGTGATTTATTATGACATAATCCCACTGTTAGCTCCCACAGCTGTGGGAGAGTTAATGCGCCTTGGATGGGCACAGCTAAAGTTGCCGATTTCATTCTGAGTTAGCTGTAGATTAAAGATGCGTGGTTTCTTCACAGAATGCAGCAGTTAGGCACTCATTGCCACTGGACGGGGGAACAATTCATTTGGACTGTTTTAAAAGGGAATGACCAACCCACGGACAATGCAGTGCTGTATTCCATCAGTTTTGATGGCCCCAACCTGCTTTATCACAACCAGCATATCTTGCAACCATGTAAGAAGAGGGCAATCCCTCTCTTGCCCAGGTTTGTTGGCTTCCCAGATGTACTCAGTTGGCCAACTTATGACCCACAATGCACCATTCAATGGACGCTTGCCTCAACCCAGCCACAGGGCTGTTCTCGGGAGCCTGTAGCTCCACATTCAGCTCCTCTCACCAAGTGAGTCTCAACGAATTACGTTCGCATTATGTAAAAAGAGCGCAGTCTATAGGTGTAACTCTAACCTGTGGCAGAACGCCATCTTGCATTCATCCCAGTCCTTGGCCAGCCCCAGGTCTGTGTGTGTCTGTCCACTGCTATTAGCAATGATCTCACAATGGATTACACCTGGAGCTGCCTGGCCATTGTGGCACGAGATATCAACACCATAGGCTGGCAGTCATATCTCTGTCTCTAGTAAAGCACACATTTCTGAAGAAGCTTAAATGATTGAAGGAACTTGAATACTTCCATTCTCCTTCATGGCGGGTGTGTGTGTGTGTGTGTGTGTGTCTGTGTGTGATCAAGTCAGTGTTGACACCTGGTAACTGCCTGGACTAGTCCCTGCAGCTTTCTTGGCAAGATTTTGGAAGTCGCTGGCCCTTGTCGTCTTCTTCCTAGGGCTGAGAGAGAGGGACTGGCCCAAGGCCACCAAGGTGGCTTCATGCCTAAAGGGGGACTAGAACTCATGGTCTCCTGGTTTTTACAGGTAGTCCTCACTTAGCAACCATTCGTTTAGTGATGCTTCGGACTTACAGCGGCGCTGAAAAAACCGATGACTGGTATTCACACTTACGACCGTCGCGGCATCCCCACGGTCACGTGATCACGATTTGGACGCTTGACAAACCAGTTCGCATTTATGACTGTCGCAGTGTCCCATGGTCGCCATTTTCAACCTTCCTGGCTGGCTTCTGGCAAACAAAATCAATGGGGAACCGCAATTCGCTTAACCACCACGTGGTTCGCTTAACACCTGTGGTGATTCGCGTAACGACCACCACAAAAAGGTCATAAAATTGGGTCGATTCACTTAATGACCGCTTTGCTTAGCAACTGAAATTCTGGTCCCATTGTGGTCATTAAGCGAGGACTACCTGTAGCCTGGTGCCCTCACCACCACACCAAACTCTCTCTCTCTCCTTCGTGAAGTCCTACTAAAAGTATGGTCTTGGCTGATTTGGGAAGTTAAGCAAGGTGGAGCCTTATTATCATCTTAGGGCATCCTTGTTAGAATCCTAGGGCAGAAAAATTGGAAAAAAAACCCCAAGAAACTTGATAGCAAAGTGATCTACACTTTTGCCAAGAAAACAGCACGAACATGTCCGTGAGGTCACCAGGAGTCGGGCTCGCATGCAAGAAGCCTTTCTTTAAATAAAAGCATTAATCAGCTGTGGATTTGGGATGTTTTTTCCCCATGCTAATGTTGTCTGTTTTTAAAGAAAACTGGTATTCACCACCACACGCCTCTCAACCCCAACCCCAGAACACAAGAATCTTCAATCCATCCAACTTGGAGACCGTTTTAAGCGCACGTGTTGTTTATTTTGTACCCCCCCCCCCCAAATGCCCTTCCTGGTTGGATTCTAGACTACGAAGCATCTTTCCAACCTTGGACAAAATGCTCTCTTAGAAACTCAAGGGTTCCTCAAAAGTAACAGAGGAGCGCGAAAGCAAAAGACTTCAACCTATCCCTGGAGGCACAAATGCAACTCAGCTAATTGTCCTTGCTAAATATATTTGCCCTTGGCCTTTTTTCAAAACAGGCGTTGGCAAAATGAAAGTTTGGCCCGTCAAACGCTTGGCTGCAGCTGGCGTTAAAAAGAGCAATAATGATGCGACTTCCAAGGGCGGGCAAGGCGGCTTCAGACAACCCCGACGACGGAGCCATGAAGATACAAAAGCTTTTGTTAAAAAAAAAAGGAGGACTACCCTTGGGCCAAGGGGTTCAAGGGTATTCCACATGCAAATAATCCATCGGTCGGTCGTTGGAGATGACGCGGCGCGTCCCCGTTGAAGAAAAACAGAGCTTATTCGTTCTTGGTGACCTTGTTCCTTTCGTGACGGTTATGAAACCCCTTCGTCCCATCGGCCGCCCTGGGCCAACGCAACACGCCAACGGGCAGTCCAACAGGGCTGGTCAGTTTGGGGCTGGGCTCGGGGCTACCAACCGGCGTCTTCTCCCGTGCCAGAGTCTGAGCTTGCCGCCGGCGCTGGACCCAGGGGCTGCTCGAAGGAGTGGTGCTGCTGTCCGAAGAGTAGTCGGCACATCTTTTCGACATCTCGGGGCTCGTGCTCAGAAACCCTTTGCCATCTTCCGCCAGCGGAGACATCCTGGAAATTCTGCGTAGGGAAGAAGGGCTGCTCCAGGGACTGGACCTTGGGGACACGTTTGGGCTAAGGTGGTTGTTCGGAAAGGCCGAAGGACTTAATTTGTTGGAAGAGTTGCCTCTTCGCCGAGGCATGGGAGACGCTGGGTCACTCTCTTGGTCAGAGGAGCTGTTGGCCGACGCTTCTTCACCGACATCCTGAAGTTCTTCAACTCTCTTATTCATCGATCGTGCCTTGCCTGGGTCCTTGGCTGATGCTTTGTCACGGCTTTTGTCTTTGAGGACCTTCTTCTTTGGAGGCTTCATCCCAATGAGGACAACCTTCATGGTGGCCTTGTCCGTGATGCAGAATGACTTGTGAGCTTTGATGGCAGCATCAATCTCTTCAAATTCTATGATGGCACATTCTTTGGTTCCCACCGGGCTATAACGGCTACTGAACTTCTTGATGTCGGGTGGAAGATCCCGCCCGGGCTTGAGAATACGGACGGACAAAATGACACCGAACTGGACAAAGGCCTTGAGGAGATGCTCCATGACCTTATCTCGGACTTCTCCATTCTCCTGTCCTTCATCCAGAGGGCAGAGATCGTGGGTTAGGGAGATGTCATAGACGAGAAGCATGCGGCTCGGGATGCTTTCACCCGGAAACACAGGAACGGGGGCGTTTCGTCGAACCTTTCGGCCATCGTCGTTCAGCTCCAGGAGGTCAGAATGTTTCAGTGCGTAAGCTGTGGTTCTCCAGTCACGAGTCAGTTGTTTTATCTGGTAAGAAAAAGGAGGACGTTGAGCGAAGGCCAGAACACTTCAGTGATGCCGTGCGTTAGACAGAAGTCAGAGCCTGTGAAGAGAACCTATCATTGAGTCCTTGTTGCTCTCTGAGCTTGGTTGTTGGCTTGCAGACGTTTTATTACCTGACTAGGTAACATCATCAGTAATTAGTGCATCATCAGTAACCATCATCAGGCGTTGATGATGTTACCTAGTCGGGTCATGAGACGTCTGCAAGCAAACAGCCCAGCTCAGAGAGCACCAAGGACTCCACAGTTCAACCCTGAGCTACAGAGATTCTCTTCTATTAGAACCAACTGTGCTAGCAAATGAAGAGTAATTTACATTTATGTTACTTCCCCACTTGGCACCCCCCACTTGGCACCCCCCACATATATGGGGGGCCACAAGTTCCAGAGTTCCTAGACAGCAAGGAATGCTTGGTTCGGGACAATGCAGGATCCTAGCCACTGTAGTTTGGGGACCGTGGTTTATGGCTTATAATTTATGTATCCAACCAACCAACTGTGCTTTAGTCAACAAACAATGCTTTAAAAAATGTAGCTCAGTAAAACAAGTTTAGTAAACCATGCTTAAAAGAGACTTTGGCTTAAATTAGCCTCTAAAATCTAGTTGTTTGTCAACCTTAGCTTATTTCATATAGCTGGCATGATAAAATTTAAGTAAGGAGTATTCTGTGTGTCACCTTGGTCTCCTGGACCTAAAGTGAATAAATACAGGTAGTCCTCACTTAACGACCACAATTGGGACCGGAATTTCAGTTGCTAAGTGAAACGGTCATTAAGCGAATCTGACCTGGTTTTACGACCTTTTTTGCGGTGGTCGTTAAGTAAATCACCGTTGGCATTAAGTGAACCACATGGGTGTTAAGCGAATCACGCAGTTCCCCATTGATTTTGCTTGCCAGAAGCCGGCCGGGAAGGTCGAAAATGGTGATCACATGATCACGGGATGCTGTGATGGTCATAAATGCAAACCAGTTGTCAAGCACCCAAATCGTGATCACGTGACCATGGGGATGCTGTGACGGTCGTAAGTGTGAGGACTGGTCGCAAGTTGGGTTTTTCCAGCACTGTTGTAAGTCCAAACCATCACTAAATGAATGGTTGTTGAGCGAGGACTACCTGTAAAGACATTTTGGGGAGAGCGCCCTTCTCCCCAAAACACGGGCAACAGAGCTGCTTTTGCTGATTGTGCAACGTTTCACCAATACTTGCCTTTTTGAACGAGGTCAGCAGCTTCACACTGACATACCCCATCTTGTTTCGTCGGATGTGCTTCAGGAGAAAAGCGTCTTTTGCAAGGTTGTCGTCGGAGAAGTAATATTCTATCTGAGTCACCAGCTTCAGGATCAGTTCGTGCTCTGGGGGCTTCCAATCGGGGGCAGAATCATCACCATCATTCTCACTGGCAAAAAGAAGAAAAATATGATCACGGTCCCCGAGGGCTCGGCGTGATTTCTGAAGGGGAAATAGCGCATCCCAGAATCCTGCAGGAGGTAGACGATTATCGCAAAGGTGCTTCACCCTGGCCCTTTTTGAGCACTGCTGAGACATGCATACAGAGTCAGTCAGTTGGAAGTGTCATCTGGATGGTGGCTTCGCGTCTCCCCTAACTCATGATCTCTGCTCTCTGGATGAAGGACAGGAGAGTGGGGAGGTCCGAGAGAAGATCATGGGGCATCTCCTGTTCAGAGCCACGTGAAACAAGCCACAATACAGGCCAGGATGCTAACTGGTGACAAGCAGGTCCCACTCATCAAAGCAGGGCGTCTCCACCAGGGATCCGTGGAGTCCTAGGGTTCCGCGAGAGGTCCAGAGGGGTTCCCTGGGAGATCCCGATTTATTTTAAAAATTATTTCACATTCAGGCAACTTCACATTAAAGAGGTCAGTTTCATTCTTTATTTTTAGTTTGACACTGTGAATGCATATACTGTAGACAGGCCCACCCATGCAACAAATATAATGATTTTGTCACTTCTGGCCTATATTTGAGCCTGAATGTGCAGGGGTTCGAGGCCTGGAAAATATTTCAAGGGTTCCTCCAGGGTCAAAAGGTGGAGAAAGGCTGTTCTATATTATGTCCCCTGAGGTTATAATGTGTTTGTTTAATCGATTTATATAGCTGCCCTCCTCGGCCCACGACGTCATCAAAAGAGTAATGGTAATAAAAAAGCACATCATGGCACAAAATAGCAAAACACAATTTCCCAAAGCTGCATGCAAGCAAAAAAGGCTCAATCAGTGGGTCACACCAGTCCCAGCTTAATGCCCGTGGGGGAAAAAAACAGGTGGCGAAGGGAGAAGAAAGCAAAATGGTAAAGAATCTGGCACCCAGCAAACACTTTCAAGATACTTCTTGCACGCTTGCAAACAGGAAATAACAATTAAATAATGATTTATTCAACTTGCATGCTGACTCAACGACTCAATGAACGCTCCCAATATGGTTTTTGCACGTTTACAACCCACTGGCAGCACAACCCACCCCTCTCTTGCATTCACACAACCATTGTTAAGATGTCGTCATTCCCATTCTTGGAATTGCTGCAACACCCTTGAGCTTTGCGGGAAATGGAGTGAGCATTCACACAGTACGCTAAACCGGAATTGGGTTTTAACTTGGCCGATCTTGAAAAGATAAGCCGGATCAGACCCAGTTAGTACTTGGATGGGAGACCACAAGGAAATCCCCAGAACTGGCAGGTTTAAAAACAAAATCTGGGAAGAAAAGCCTGTCTCTATGGTTCCCAAAGAAAACCATCAGACTGTGCTGAGTTCCACTTTTTAGTGGCTGTAGTGTGAAAACCATAGTGTATGGCTTAAGGCACCCCAGCCACTGTGGCTTACTCTACAACCAGGGTTAGCCACGGAACCGCACTTATTCCTTTCTGCCTTCGGAACGGAGCAAAGTCTTTTTCTTTACTTGGACAAAAAATACCTTTGGCAGCTCTGGCTGGATTTTAATTCTTGATTTTTGACTTTCACATTGAGCGCCGGACCATGAAGGGAACTAATAATAAACATCAAGCCGAAAGGAAGCTCTGGGGACACGTTCATCGTAACTATCACAGAAAACATTACATACATTTGAGCAATAAATAAATAAAGCATGTGTTTCTGTGATTCCCATTTCCAAGAATCTGCTCCTTTCCACATTCCTTGAAAGTTGCTCAATGTGTGTTTGGATGTTCCGGGCTGCGCTCACAGGCGTGAAAACAGTCTGGATAATTCAGCGGGGCTTCAAGCAATGAGCCAGAGGGGGGAAAAAAGACTATTTAAAAAAAAATCCAAATATTTTTGCCCTGGTCTCTTGGCATCCTGGCCTCCCAAATATTTTGGATCCATTGCTGTATTTTGCAATGGACAATTCATCTAAAAAAAGAAAAAGTGTGTGTGTGTGTGGGAGTTTGCAAAGGGACATCTTGACCTGGGGAGGGAATTTAAGGACGTCAACAAGGAAAAGGAGAGACTTGCGCTTCAGAGCACCGGCCATCGTTTCTACTTGCCCTCCAGATGGGGTAACCTACAGCTGTTATAATCCACACCCATGCTAGCTGGGGATTATGGTAGTTGGAATCTGGAGGCTAACCGGTCAGCCACATTGCCACTTCCTCCAAGGTCAGAGTATAGTGTTTTCCAACCTTGGCAACTTGAAGATGGGTGGACTTCAACTCCCAGAATTCCCCAGCCAGCATGCTGGGAGTTGAAGTCCACGCATCTTCAAGTTGCCAAGGTTGAGAAACACTGTTCTAAGCAACGAGGCAAGGAAGGTTCCCTGGCTGAGACCGCGGGGGGGGGGACCCAAACCCTTGGCCCCCACCCTGGAAGGGGGCTGTCCCAGCTGAATGACCCTCGGAGGAGGCTGCCAAACGGAAGGGACACTTGGTGGCACAGGGTTCATTTTAAAGGAGGGAAATGTCCACGGAGGCCTTTTTTTGGGGACTCAAGTCCCTCCCCCCAGAATAAAATGTCAGAGGAGCAGCTGACTCAGACGGAGGGGAGAGAGGGCTGTTTACACAGGAAAGCTCTGACGGGAACCAGATGAGGGCATGAGGGGCCGGGCATCCGATTACAGATGCTCTTCTGGAGCAGAAGGACCTCCCCAAGTCAGCAGGAGATCCCCTTCCCGGCATCGCTCCCCCCACCACTCCCAAGGACTGGGGGGGGGGGGCAGGACCTGCCTTCCCGGTTGCCTGCCAAGAATGACTTTTTGGCATCTGGCAGGGGCAGGGAGGAGGGATGCAGAGATGTTGGTGCAACATCCGGCCGCCTTTGCAGCAGCCGGGGGAATGGCGGGCTCTGCCCCCCCCCCCCGCCCCTTCTTGGAGGCCTCCTTCCTCCGGCCAGGCCGAAAAGATGCTCTCCGATTCTGCCAGGGGCGGCTTTTAAGCAACCCCCTCGAGAGTGTAAAATTGCAAAAAGGGATTTTCCAGCAGGAGAAGGAACTGGATTTGGTAGGCTGTGATGAAAATCCTAAAGGAAATCAACCCTGCCTGCTCATTGGAAGGACAGATGCTGAAGCTGAAGCTCCAATCCTTTGGCCACCTAATGCGAAGAGAGGACTCACTGGAAAAGACCCTGATGCTGGGAAGGACTGAAGGCAAAAGGAGAAGGGGATGGCAGAGGATGAGGTGGTTAGATAGCATCACCGATGTAATAAACATGAACTTGAGTAAACTCCGAGACACAGTGGAGGACAGGAAGGCCTGGCGTGCTATGGTCCATGAGGTCACGAAGAGTCAGACACGACTGAACAACAACAATGAAAATCCACAACCCCCCCCCCCCTTTGCAAAGAGTTCGTGAAGAATCAGGCGGCTTTGATTTGTTTTCCTCCCACCAATATGGCTTCTCAGGAGCTGCTCAGGCCGCCCCACTGGAGAAAACGCCCCCGCCCCCCCGCTTCCTGCCAAGAGTTAGAAGCAGCTCTTTTGGAAGAAACGATGCAGCCAACATCATTCCCCCTGGATGGTGGGGTCCTGCTGATTTCCAAAGAGCAAGGAAGCGTCAGTGTTTCAGCCCGGAACCCATCTGGTCACTCCTTTCCTTGCCCACAGCAATGCCGTTTTGCTGCCTGCTGATGCCCACCTCCAGCCAAAGCTTGGACTTTTCCAATAGGGGGAAAAAAAAATCACAGCCAGCTTTTTTTTCTTTGTAAAAACTATCCAGGCAATTGTCTTTGCAGCCAGGTACGGAAAGAAAATCTAAGAGGCAGCCTGATTTCACCTCCGGCTTGTTGCAAAAATCTCGCAAAAAATTGAAAGAAATTGAAAGTGCTTGAAAGATGCGGTCTCCGATCTTGTCTTTAACCGTGTTTCTCAACCTTGGCCACTTTGCGATGTGGACTTCAACTCCCAGAATTCCCCAGCCAGCCTTACACGCTTCTCCATGTAGTCTGCTGGACAACCATATGGCACGGCTCGGCATGACCTTTTTCTCCGCGTTATTAAAAATGTACCCTCCATCGTGATTTCCTGGTGGTCTCCCATCCAAGCACTAATCAAGCCTGACCCGAGTGAGCTTTCTGAAATCAGCCCGGATGAAGCTGGAGGTACCCCTGGCTGGGAAAGCCTTCAGGAAGCTTCTTCTCATGTGGGGAAAGGGTGCTTAACAACAAACTCGGTTAGTCCAAGTCTGTCTGCTGGGGCTCTTGCTCAAGTAGGGAATGCTTGCTAAGGCAGCCCCCTGCGAGGGAGATCTTCTCCCCGTTCGTGTCTGATGCCCCAGCAGAGAAACAACCTCCCTGCAGGCCTTGAAAAACGCCCCGACCACGTGCCAAGGACAGAGCCTGGGGCACAAAGCAGCTTTAATCCAGGAGGAGTTCAAAAGCTGGTCTGAAAGGGTGCCAGAAGGTGGGGAACGATCTCCCGGGCATTTTTATGGGCAGGATATGCCTGGTGACTTTCTCCAGAAAACCCCACCGGGGAGAGCAGGCTTGTGCCCAGCCTGGCAAACACGGGAGGACCCTTGCCCTGCAGGGCCAACAGGGCACCACCCACGGATGCCCCGCATCCCCTCTTCCTCCTGGGGGGGGAGCCACGGAGGCAATGCTCGACCCTGGCTTTCAGGGGTCCAACTTCTCCCCCCTTTTCAGCAGCTCCCCCCTCCTTGCATGCACGTGCGGCGGCGGGGTGTGTGTCTCTTCGGCCCCCGGGAAGGAATCCTCAGGGTCCCCCCTTATTCCGAGTCTGCCCTTGCCAGCCGCGCGGTCCGGGCTGGGGAGCAGGCGGGGTTCCCCGCTTCCTGGGACTCCCCTCCGCCCGGTCAGGCAGCCCCGGGGCGGAGGAGAGTCCCCGGGGCTTTGCGCGAGCCAGGCGCTGGTCCTGGGGGTCTCAGACCGCCGCGGGGCAGGAGGGGTCGGCGCCCTACCTGGACTTCTCCCCGCCGCCGCCGCCCCGCCCGGAATCGTCTTCGCTGCAGCTGCCGCCGCCCGGCGTCGTCGAGCACAGGCGGCGCTCCTCGTCCTCGTCCTCCGGCTTGGCTACCCGGATCTGCACGGGCGCGGCCGGCTCCGCCATGCCCGCCGCGCTGCTGCGGCTCTCAGCCCACCGAGCCGGGCGGCGCCTTCGGCGCGGCTCCTGCCCGCCCCCGCCGCGCTCCGCCTCCGCGCGGGTCGGTTTGGGGGCTGGAGGCAGGCAGGCAGGCAGGCAGGCGGGCGGGCGGGCGGCGCAGCCAGCAGCGGGGACTGGCACAGCGGCTGGCTTTGCGCCTTCTGCAGCGAGCAGAGTCAGGCCGTGCTCAGCAGGTCGTGTGAACTCGGCCTCGCGCAAGGCGAACCCGTGGCAGACTGTGATGCAACCCCTGGCTTCGTGTGTCGCGGGAACCCAGCGAACGGGGGCTTCTTTAATCAAGCACTCTAAGCTAACCATGGTCTGGCCCATTGTGACTTCTGCAGCCAACCCGACCGTGGGAGCAGCAAAGCGGGATTAGGCCGACCTCGGCTGGGTGCAAGTCTTGTCCTCCCGCCTGCGCTCTCATGCGCGCTCTCGTTGCACCCGCCGCTCTCCCACTCGAATTGTAACCTGCTCCCACGCGACGGCTTGACCAAAAGCGCGCTCTCCCTCTCCCCAATTGCAACGGCAACTTCCGGTTCAATTAGGACAGCGTGGGGGGCCGGTCCGTTCGGAACCCGAAGCGCCTGTCGGTGCCTCGAGCCCGCATCCCCTTTGGGCGCTGGCCGGCGCCCCCTGGCGTTGCGGCTCTCGAAAGCGCTACCCGGAAGCGGGCGTTGCCGCGGCAACTGCGCGGCGGCTTCCGGGCGGAGCGCGCGAGAGGCGGTGGCGTCGACTTCCGCGCTTTGTTGCGGCGGCGGCGGCGGCGGCGGCGGCGAGAGCGGTTGCCATGGTGCCCAGCAAATGCAGGCCCGCCGGGACAGGGAGGCCGGGGCACACCGTCTCGGTAAGCGGGGGGCTGATGAGGGGTCCCGCGGGGTCGCCTGGCCTGGGGACTACAGCTCCCATGGACCGCAGCCGGGGGAGTGGAGCATGGGGGCTGTAGTCCTTCCCCTGCTGGGGAAGGCAACTGTGAGTAGCTTCCCCCACGATCTCCTTTTTGTCCTTTTTTTAAAAAAATTAAAAATACTTTTACTTTTTTACTTTTACTTTTTTACTTCTTAATTTTAATTTTTTAAATTTAAATTTCATTTTTTTAAATTTTATTTTAAATTTCATTTTTTTATTTTTTTATTTTTATTTTTATTTTTTTTAATTTTAATATTCTAAAATTTGATTTTTCGATTTTAATTATTCAAGCATTATTCAAGCAAGCCTTTTCACCCTGTTTTCATTGTCCTTAAACGGATGCTGAGATAAAACGCTCTTCTTCCTATTCTTCTTTTCAGTGTGAGATTCTTCTCGGATGTGATTAATTCTCGTTTCCAATTTGCAGGCCAACAATTACGGAGTTCAGCTCGTTCTCCAAAGTACGTCGGCAGCAGAAAGAACCAGATCTGTGAGACTTGAATTTTTATTATAAAAATTTAGAGAACCCAGAGGTCCCGAGCAGAAGTTGTGTAGTGAATTTGATGTTTTGTGATGTCTTCTGATGTTGGTGCGTAGCTGTCCTGTCTTGTTAAGCTTCTTGCATGACGTACTTGTGGAGAGCACATTTGACAACTACCAAGCCCATTTGCTCGCATGCTGGAATTAATAAAGCTGTTCTAAACAGAGAAGCAGTAACAGTGTTCAATCCTATTTTGTATATAATACGTATATACAAAACCTCAGGAACAGTTTTGCAAAACACTTGAAGCATTGGACCCTCCATTTACTGGGCACTCTATACTAAATCCAGGGACCCTCCCAGGCTGTGAGTAATGGGTACGTTCTGCCCTGAATAATATATATCCTGCATCATATATTGCCTAATGCATTATTTTTCAACCTTGGCCACTTTAAGATGGGTGGACTTCAACTCCCAGAATTCCCCAGCCAGCTAAACTCTGCCTTAACAGCCTCTCCGTTCCAGTCACCTTTTCAGGACAACGTTCTTAAAAGTCCTCTGTTGCACTACATGGCACTTGGCGCACACTGAAAACATGGCTGAACCACACTGAAGCAGCCATTTTGGGACCTTCTGTGCCCGTGTGCCAAAGAGCCTGCTGCTCACATTGCGGCCCGCTGCAAAGAAGCCTTGAGCGCCTCCTGTTGAGGTCCTGCCAAATGTGTTGGTGTCACTCAGCTAGACAGGGCCTAAAAGTGCAGAGAGTCTGCCTGGCTTTCTAAAAAAGAAAATGGCTGGTCTTGAGAGAACAGAGCTAAAAATACTCAAAAGCAAAGCCTGATGGATTTTTGTGAGCCACGCTGGGTCTCTGTGATTGTACCTGGATATAAACGTGATTAATAAATATAACAGTGGCTGGCTCTTCAATGCTTAACATGCATTTATTTCTCTGTCCCAAATTGCCCAAGAACCTTGTGGGGACAAGGATACTCTGTTCTGTAGAGGAGGTGATGTACCGTGTAAATATGGTTGCATACGTGGGGTGAGTGGTTCACCCATGGCATACGCTCTGCGTTTTTCATATTTCCTCTCTGTGTAGTTCATTT
The DNA here is from genome assembly GCA_023362775.1 of Charina bottae. Classification (NCBI taxonomy): domain Eukaryota; kingdom Metazoa; phylum Chordata; class Lepidosauria; order Squamata; family Charinaidae; genus Charina; species Charina bottae. Next base: position 21,908,060 of record JALMGJ010000010.1, on the reverse strand, counting down.
TCATGGCCGCATGCAGCATTGATAGCCTCCTCAACTTCTGAGAAGTAACGTCAACGGCTGCAATTCTTTGTATCCCAAATCGTTGGCAGGAATTCCTAGAGGACCATGATATCCTATGGAGCTGTTGTGTGCAACTCCAAAGAGCCATCTGGAACTCGTTTGACAATGCAATCCTATTGTAGCCTCCTAGCTGCACGTCCTGCTGAGGTCAGCGGACGTAGTTGGAGTGAGACATGTACTGCCACTGACCACTCCTCTTAAAATCCTTGTGTTTTGTAATCTCAGTGTTTCTTGGGTGAATCCACTTTTTGTTTTCTGTCACAGAAGTGTAATGGCGTTTTCCTTGTAACGTTTTGTATTTCAGCTTGAACTCAGATTGCACAAAGAACAGCCGTATCTTCACAGCCGGTTCTTGCAGCATGATCTCGAAAAAAACCATTCTGGAAAACTAGGTACTCTTTGGAAGGTCACTGTAAAAATCAAGATTGCTAACCAGGGACATAAGAGACATGTTTGTATTTAAAAATCAGAAGCTTGATAGGAGTGTTTATAACAGTTTGAGGAATGCCAGTATGTATTTCTAGATACACCTCATCATTGAAAGCACAGCTTGATTGCTTTATCTATTTTTATTTTATTTTGTTGTAAGCCATTGTGAGTCAGTTACAATTTGACAGCATGTAGGTTCGCTAAATAATAAAGTTGCTGTCTGAACGAATACTCAGAAATCAGTCCTGCTGTTTTCAGAGAATCAAATACCCAGGAGTCTGAAAGGCTATAGAATTTGTTTAATCTTTTCTGTGGCGCCAAATGTTGTGGCCATAATCCTCATTTTTTTTCCTCCTGGCAGATGGAAGATTAAGTCCTTTGTCACGCAGTAAAAAGGTCTGCATCCCCGTCCCACCTAATTTTGTAGATATCCCTAATCTGGAGGTGAAATATGGTCCGGCCTTCGGAGATAGCTCTTTTCCAAACCCTTCGAAGTACCGAGTTCAACAGGGCTGCCATAATGTTGGCACAAATAGCCCAGGTAATTCTGTGAATCGGTTGGGCTGATGCAATTGTGGTCTAAACTGGCTGGGGAATTCTGGGAGTTGAAGTCCACATGTCTTCAAGTCGCCAAGGTTGAGAAACACTGGTCTAAACCGTTGTTTTTGCATAGTATATCTAACAGAGCTGCAGAAGCCCAGAAAACAATTTGGACAGAGTACCTTGGAAGTCGTGCAAGTCCAGGGCCTTTCTGCTTCTCGTTAAAGCAGCCGTGGCTTTTTTCAGTCTTCCAGGCAGCTTTAATGAGTCCTGTGTGAGCTGCGTAGTTGGCTGTTCATTCCGAGTGCCCTGAAACAGGCCTGTCTGTAGCTTGAATCATGTCAACTGGATTTCTATTTTCTCAGTGGAAACGTTTCGCTCCTTATACAAGGAGCTTCTTCAGTCTGAGCAAAGTTGGAAGGGTACCAACTTTGCTCAGACTGAAGAAGCTCCTTGGATAAGGAGCGAAACGTTTCCACTGAGAAAATAGAAATCCAGTTGACATGATTCAAGCTACAGACAATTCCACCTGGATGACTGAGAACCTTCATAGACATACTGAAACAGGCCTGTTTCAAGGTGGAGCCCCTCCCGTAAAACTCAGAATGCCTTGTTCTCAAGTTAAAACTTTCTATGGTGGACCATTCTGTACATTTTAAGAAAATATTTAATGTTAAGAATTTTTTCCCCTTAAAATAATAGAACATCTACAGTCATCACTTCCTTGAGTTCCCTTGTTCTTATGTGTGTATCGTCCTGTAATTGCTACGTTTCATAACCGCGAAGGTGCTTTGGTGAATTTCACCCAGGGCTTTAAGAAATCCAGATCTGAGCCAGACAATTTTGGCATTCCCCAAAAGATCTTAGGTTGGAGAGATGCCCCTCCCGCCATAATGGGCCCACGTCCTTTTTTGCCCTTCTTGGGTGCCTTCCCTGCCTTTTATTCTAAAACCTTGTTGGTTTGTGCCGTTGAGTCATCATTGACTCCTGGCGACTGCCCGGACAAGTCCCTGCAGTTTTCTTGGCGAGATTTTGGAAATGGTTTGCCCTGGCCTCCTTCCTAGGGCTGAGAGAGAGTGACTGGCCCAAGGCCACCCAGCTGGCTTTGTGCTTGAGGGACTAGAACTCTCAGTCTCCTGGTTTGCCATTGGCTCCTTCCTGGGGCTGAGAGACAGGGACTGGCCCAAGGCCACCCAGCTGGCTTTGTGCCTAAGGAGGGACTAGAACTCAGGACCTCCCGGTTTCTAGCCTCACGTCTTAAATCACTGCATCAAACTGGCTCTCATTCTAATTAACTCCTTGCATTTAAATACAATATGGTTCCCCAGTGACCTTCCTTTGTGACAGAACTAGTTAGCCATCCAGTATGTTCCATCAGAGAACGAAAAGGCTGCACTGGGGTAAATATGGTCTGAATGTTGGCAGTTGAAGAAGTGTTTTTATTTTCCCCCCGTTAGATAATAGTTCTTATGGGAACACAGGCTTTCCTTTGGTGCACCGCTCTGCGGAAGAGAAAATCCAGCATTCTGACCGGATGACCCTCGAAAGGTAAAAATAAGAGGAGTGTTGTTGCTGCAAATGTTTGCAGCTGGACATTGGCCAACATGCTGTCATCCATTCATTCATTTGTGCGCCTGGGAGGGAGAATTCCCCACTTCCCAGTTTGGGAACTACAGGTAGTCCTTGACTTATGATCGTTTAACGATGGTCCGAAGTTACGACAGCCTCGGAATGGGTACTTTACTGCCTGTAAAGCGCTTCTGAGCGTTGCAAAAAGTCGCACTACCTCCCCGCAGTCACATTGCATTTTGGGCACTTGGCAATCGGCTCGCATTTACAACTGGTTGCAGCATCCCGCGGTCACGTGATCGTGTTTTGTGACTTTTTTGCTCTTTTCTGGCAAAAGCCCATTGGGGAAGCTGGATTCGCTTAACGACCGCTGTAAAAAATGGTCGTAAAATCGGGTACAGTCACATGGTGATTCGAGTTACGACTGCAAGGACTTACGATGGAAATTCCGGTCCCTGTTGTGGTTGTAAGTCGAGGACTACCTGTATACTACGTGTGACTAACAAAATGTTGCAGTTTATGTTCTGTTTTAATAGATGTATTTAGGGATCTAGGTAGATCGTCAGTCTAAGCAGGCTTGCTGTTTTCTTCTTTTACTCCTCCAGTCTGCCACCCTCCCCTCTTCCCCTCCCTCTCTTCTTCCTCCTCCTTCCTTAGCTTTTACGTTTTTTGAAAACAATTTGGTACCATTTCAAATCTTGAAAGCCTAGGAATGCTGGTGTGCTTTGCTTTGTAGCAGCCTTTAGTTTCAGCTGCTGTTCCCCACGCTGAAACTGAGTGACGGTCTGGGTGGGCTGCCCCCCTCCCCGCCACTTAACTGCCGTGTCTGGAACTTCCTTCTTCTCAGGCAGAAGCTGACCGTTTGCCCCATCATTGATGGAGAAGAGCACCTCCGCCTCCTGAGCTTCCAGCACAACTTCATCACTCGGATCCAGAATATTTCTAACCTGCAGCACCTGATTTTCTTAGACTTGTATGATAATCAGATAGAAGAAATTGGTGGCCTTTCTACCCTGAGGTGCCTCCGCGTCCTTTTGTTGGGAAATAACAGGTAAGGAAGGAAACAAAGGTGCATTTTGAAAAGCGTGTTTTTTGGCAAGTTTTATTTTGTGGCTGGCGGGGGCTGAGCTCCACTGCTTATGCCCCTCGGCAGAGTTCTGGCACTTCTGCAGGCTGACCCAGATCTGAACCCGCTTAGCTCCTGAGCCCAGACAAGGCTGGCTAGGTAGAGGCTGCAGTCTGGTGAGGCTGTACCGTTCTCTGGCGTGAAAAGCTAGAGAGTTCCATCTAGCGGGGTCCAGGAGGCGGGCCTTCTCTGCAGTGCCGCCCGCCCTTTGGAACATCTTACCCCCAGAGCTGAGGCGGGTTTCCTCGCTCCCGACCTTTCGAAAAGACTTAAAAACCTGGTTCTGCCGGCTTGCCTGGGAGGGATATGCCAACAGTTCCTCTTGGGGATGGCTGGTCCCATGAAACCCCTCCAGTATTACCATTTTTAACATCTTTTATGCTTGGATTTTACATTAATTATTAATATTGTAAACGTTTATGTATTTTTTTAGCTATGTTTTATTGTGAACCGTCCAGGGTCCCCCGATGGGGGAGATGGGCGATAATACAAATTTAAATAAATAAATAAATAAATAAATAAAAATAAAATAAATTAATTAATTAAATACATACATACATACATACCTACCTACCTACCTACCTACCCTTGCTTCTTGCTGGACTGAGCTCCTGCCCACCTCCCTGGCCTTCCCCCAAGCACCTCTGATCGTCTCTCCGTCTTTCCCGTGGAGCCATGTTTTCCGGGGAAGGAATGCCAGGGGCCCCACCATGTTACTGTTGCTGCTGAAAGCCCCCTTGAAACGCAGCCCAGAAGCCCAGGTACGAAAATGGGACAAGCCACAAGCCACAAATTAAGGCCACGTGAGTTCCTTCTGCGTAAAATTTATTTATTTATTTATTAAATTTATATTACTGCCCATCCCCCCCATCGGGGACCCTGGGCGGTTCACAATAGGACAATAGAATTTAAATGTCTTTGGATCAGAGTGGAGAGGTGGACTTCTTCAGTGGTAGATTTCCACGCTCACGCTTCTGCCTTGGAGCAGACAGGATGGGAGGAGGACTCGGAAGCCTCCATTTGCCCAAGCCTGTGATTCCAGGTCCCCAGGAGTTACTTCCTGCCTTCCCCAAAAGCCACACAAAAGCTTCCAGACCAGGATGAGCCTGTTTCTGCCCAGTTACCATTTTTCTGCCTGCCTCTGACATTCCTATTTCACGCAAGGGCAGATGACCCCTTGCATTTTGGCTGGCTCTGCTCCTGCTTTCAAGTGATGCACCCAGGCAGCTCACAGGGCCATGGGATTCCTGTCATGTGGCGTAAGGTCCTTTAGCTCCGCTCGATCAATACTGTAATGGATATTTTTTTTCTCCCCTTCCACCAAATTAAAACACTGCATCGATGCTTGGCTGTTTCAGAATAAGGAGGATTTCAAACCTGGATAACCTGGTAACCCTCGATGTCTTGGATCTTCATGGAAATCAGGTAGAATAACACAGATGCTTTTGCAGGTGGGGTGGGAGGTAACTGTCTGTCACCTGGGAGGGGCAACCTGTGAGACAGTTAGTAGGGGCTACAGGTACTCCTCGACTTAGGACCATTCGTTTAACAACCGTTTGAAGCTACAAGGGTGCTGAAAAAAGTGACTTATGACTGGTCCTCCCTCTTACGACTGTCACAGTGTCCCTGCGGTCACATGATCAAAATTTGGGTGCTTGGCAACCGGCATGTACTGTATCTGAGAGAGCCTGGGTGTCTCCAGCTTCTTTGAGTCCTGGCCCCAACTGTTCCTGGTTTCACCTTCTCTACAGTGGAGGAGGAGAGGCGTATGAATCGGTGGTGGCCCAAAATCAGGAGGAGTCTGGTGACACCTCCTCTGACGAACAAATTCTAAAAAAAGGCATAAGCTTTGGTGAATGCAGCTTGCTTCATCGGACGCATGGAGGGGCTTAATTGATGGGGGATTTAAATTGGGATGAGCTGGGGGGTGGGAAGGGAGGAACCAAGCCGTCTTCAGGTTATATATTATTGTCCTTTATAGGCCACCCAGAGACATTAAGGGAATAAGCGCATATACTAGTGTTTCTCAACCTTGGCAACTTTGGGATGTGTGGACTTCAACTCCCAGAATTCCCCAGCCAGCCATGCTGGCTGGGGAATTCTGGGAGTTGAAGTCCAACATCCTAAAGTTGCCAAGGTTGAGAAACACTGGCATAGACATTTTCTAATTCAGTAATGCACACTTGACAATTTCATTTCTACAGCATCCTAGTATATAATTTTATCTTAGAAGATAAATTGCTAATTTCACAGGATCATTCTTTAACGGTGGCATTGGGTGAGAAATGAGCGGGGACTCTGGGTCAAATAGTCAGTGATTCTCATCCACCACCACCCCGCCAGATTTCTGCCATAGAAAATCTCAGTCACTTAAGCGATCTCCGAGTGTTGAACCTGGCCCGAAATTGCTTAACATACGTTGAAAACCTCAGCGGACTGGATTCGTTGATCGAACTCAACCTCCGGTATAACAAGATCAGACTGGTGGTAAGCAGTAGTTGAACTGAATCTATCTGTCCCTTAAACTCAAGCAGCGGTCCCCAACCTTTCTGGCACCAGGGACCGGTTGTGGAAGAAATTTTTTCCATGGACCGGGGGGGGGGCGGGGTTTGCAGGCGGGAGCCAATCGTGCACACCGGGGGGCGGGGTTTGCAGGCGGGAGCCAATCGCGTGCACTGGGGGGCGGGGTTTGCAGGCGGGAGCCAATTGCGCACACCGGGGGGCGGGGTTTGCAGGAGGGAGCCCCGCGGCCCACTTCCTAACAGGCCGCGGCCCACAGGTTGGGGACCCCTGCCTTAAAGGGCTTTTCTTTGGCGTGTCGGCACTGGGCGGAAAAAGGACTGTTACTCAGAAAGGGCCTGATCTGCAGTCAGTGAAATGCTTCCTCCCCAGTTCTTCAAGGGTTCCCGAGACGAGAAACAAGCAACTCCTTTGCAAAATGGAATTTGTCCCATTTCTCCCTTCTTTTTCCCCTTGAAAGGGAAACCGCCGCAGGGTGGGTGGGACTGCCTCAAAGCCAGTCTCTGTGCAGTCACGCTGTTGCCGGTCGAAGGCGGCACGCATGACTTAGCAGTTTGATGCAGGGAGCCGCATGGTTCTTCTCCAGCCCGTTTTATTTTGCCTGCTGTTTCATTGCGGCACGTCCCCCCCCCCCCCCACGCCTCCCTGTTGAAATGCTGAGGCAGCGCCTGGAGCCTCTTCCGAGAAGCCTGCTTTCAGACAGAGCGCGTCTGGCGTCCCCGTCTGCCTCCCCACCCCTATTTTCCGCCTTCACCCCCTTCCCGTCGCACCGCGCAGACCTCCTTCCAAGGGCTTTGCCTTCATTCTGACCTGCGCCACGGAAGTAGCCGCCAGGGCCACAGGAAGGCGATAGGAAAGAAGAGACCGGCATGGTTTCCTGCTCAGGAGTTCTGTGTTTCAAGCGCGCCTTCCGTCTGACGCAGAATATTTCCTCCACCTCCTTTTAGAAAGATGTGGACACTTTGCCTAGCCTCCAGCGCCTGTTCCTCAGCTTTAACAGCATATCTTGGTAAGTGGAATCTCCGTTTTGTTCCCTTTCAGCAGTTCACTTCCTTTCCTCCTTTGGGTGTTGATTCCAAATCTAAATGATTTGCAAAGGGGCGCTAGAGAGACAGTCAGAGTATGGAACTTGGAAAAGATCACGAAACAAACGTGTTTCCAAGTATTTTATGCTTTTTCAGTTACAGAGGGGAGTTTCTCTGCTTCTCTTTCACAGACTAATGTTTGTTTGAGTTTTGGGTCTTTAAATGCACAAAGGGGAGACGGAAGAAATAGGCTCGCTGATTCTTCAGATTCAAGACGATCTGAGTCAGTTGTGAGTTAGTATGGTGGGCCTTATTTAAAATAGTGCCAAGAAGAGATTTAGGATATACAGCCCATTCTCCTTCATACAGGCTGAAAATAAAGTGAGTTCTCTTCAGCTGAAGTTCCTGGCTTCCAGCTGTGCAGGTTTTCAAGCATCCTCTTTGTTAGCTAACATGCAGCTGTTTCTTGCTGAGCTATTTTAGGAGACTGTGACTTCAGGGCTAATTCTGGTCCCACCCACCCCACTTGTCAAGAGAGCTGCTATCACTTGAAGAGGGAGGGTGTCAATTTTTTTCCTCTTTTTCTGCAATGGCTTACTTGTGCGTGTGCTAGCCTGACTTTGAAAATTAACGAAGGCTGTTTTCGGGAGCAGAGTATATAATTCTGTATTGAAACACCTCTTAATGATTGCAAATTTTGCAGGTTTAATCTGCTTGCTCAGCCCCCATTAAACCTCACACTCCTTTTTTTTTATCATGAGTTGTTCAGCCAGGCCCCTGCCTGTGAGGGGGGGGGGCAGGCAGGGAAGAGGTCTTACTGACCTCAGTTGAATCTCACCAGGTCAAAAGTAGTTTGGCACTTTGGGGTACTGGACAAGGGGTTGGCTGACTTGTAACCATGACATATGCAGGTTGCACTTCCAATTGCATGTCTCTGGGCTGTTTTGCGACCTTGCTGTTCTTAAAGCGTAGTGGTACTTAGAGGCAAGTCATAGAATGGAAGGGATATTGGAGGTCATCTAGCCCAGCCCCCCCGCCCAGTGCAGAACCCATTATTGCAGCATCCCTGAGTCCGCCGCCTCCTGAGGCCGTCTGTTCCATTGCTGTATTGCAGAAAAATGGAAAAGAAAGCTTACGTTCAGGACTTGCTACTTCGTGCTTTAAACTTGGCACTATTACTTAGACATGAATACAGCAGTCCCCAGTGCTGAATCCAAACCAGTTTCATCTGATCCTACCATTCTTGCCTTGCCTGGCCTAGGTGATCTTGATGGTAATGATACTTAAGCTATAGCGTGCTGAATACACACAACACGCCTGCAAACTTAGAGATGCAGACGGACTTTTATTGATACCTTCGTTGTGACGGGTACTGTGGCTGAAAGGCTGCAGGGTTTTCTGGCTTATCTTGTGGTGGGAGGTCAGCTCTGCAGAATACAGTTTTCTGTCTTACTGTAGCTGACATCATCCTTTTAGCCTCGCACTTGCAAAGTAGCGTCTGGTCACATTTGTTGTGAGACTTCCGCTAGCTGAAGAGCTGCGCTGGGCTTTGCCTGTCTGGCTGAGGGCTGCGCTCGGAAAGGAGGTGGGGCAGGACCCAGTTTCTCTGGAGGGGGGGGGACACTGACATTTCTAATGGGGAGAAATGTTTCCTTAAGCTTCTGCAAATGTTAAGCCGCTGAAGTATCCGGAGGGCAGGAAACTGAGGGAAGCTATATTAGTGAGGTGAGTCTTTTGTGAAAAACAGAGACTTGTACCATTTGCTTAAAAAAACCCAAAACTCCGAAGCAGAGTTGAGCCAAAAGGATCTATCTGTCTGGAAGCAGAGATGTGGAGATTTCATTCCATATACTGACAGCAGGGGTAATACAGTACATCTTGCTTTTCCTGGGTGATTTGTTTTTTAAACGGCAAAAATGCACGCATTAGGAAAAGCGTGTACTGAAAACATTCCCTGTTTGAAGCCCTGGGTGCTAAAAGGCATTAGCTAAATCGTCCCAACTTGAAAAAATGCCAGCCGCATTGGAAACGGAACAAATGGACGGTTGGGGAAAAGGGAAATGAAAGAAAATCGAACTCGACTCCTTTGCTCATCTCGGTTCCCTCATGTTGTATCCCAGAGAGCTTTCCAAGGTCCTGCAGCTCCACTCCGAGGCTGCCTGCCAATCTAAGCCACTTTCTGAGGTCTGTGGATCCTACTCACGTGTAGGACCCGACCCAGGGTATTTGTGAAATGCAGTGACTTTATCACCCTTGCGAGCCTGGCCCAAACATTTTCTCCCCATCCGGATTTGAGCTGAAGAAGGTCTCCTTGGCATGGGTTTTTCATAGCTGCGCTTTGGCACTTGGCCATCATGCAGATCTCCCAGATGTTGGTGCTGACTTGGGAAACAAGCAGTCGTTCCCTTGCACACTTGATTCCAGTCCCCGTCACGTGATTTCTAGAACAGCCCAGGGGAGAACATGGTTTGAAGGTGACCTCGCAGTTCTGCTGTTTGGACTTTTCATTTTATCTTTCTTGAGCCTAGGAACAACGCTTAATCCAGCCCTGTCTGAATTACTTGGTCCTTGCGAGCTAGTTCAGGGACTGAAACTTCCTGCACTTGAGGGATGCGTGTGATAAGGGGTTCCCAGAAGGCTGTAGGTGTGCAGCTTGTTGAAATAAAGGCATTCTACGATCTGATGTGCCCACCGGCACATGGGGGGCAAGATGAGTTGTCTTTGAGCACACAATGAGATGACTTTTCCACGTCTGGGCTGCCTCAGCTGCCATTTCCGTAGCCAAAAGGTTGCCTTGGACATGGGCCAGCACTACAGTGGGCCATTCTCCTGGCATTTGTGAATCCAACAAGTTGAAACCATTACGATCTCCACGTGGTGCTGAAGACGCAGTATGTCACTTATGGGAAAGGAGGTTTACGGATTGTGAAGACTGGTCTCCAGAACTGTTATGCTGTAGGGCTTTTATGGACAAAAGGCTGGCTGGATTTTGAGAGAATAGGGGGCTGTTGAATCTCCCCATTGAGCCAGTAGAATTTTTGGGGAGGTGGGGTTAATATTCAAGGCTCACTGCAGGATAGGCAGTGAGCAGCTGGCAGTTTGAGACTAACTTATCGGGAGGAGTACATGCTGAAGAAGAAAGTGTGATGGTCTGTGGGAATGACCTTGGGAGACAGGAGGAAGAGCTGCAGACTAGACAGCGGTCAGCTAAGAGGCATCTGAACCCGCGGAAGGAATGGGGGCGTGGCAGATGTCTCAGAAGGGACCCTCCCTAGTTTCTCGGACTGCGAAGGCGAGGGGGGAGAGATGTGCTTTCAGACTTACAAGACTGATGTCAGCCTTGCGAGGTCATCCAGACAAGAAGCACACCCAGAAGTACTAGCTCTAACTTTATTGTAAGGTTACATTAACAGAAACTTGCAAATCTTCCTCCGGTCTCCCAAGGTCATTCCCACAGACCACTACAGAAAGGCAGTTGCTGAGGCAAAGGCATAAAGCTTTCCAGAAATGGAGGAAATACCCCTGGCTTTCTGAAGTGAAATGGAGGAAGGAGGTGGTGAATGGTAGAAAATGTTTTTTGATTGCAATGCTCTTCCTTGTTTTCTTTTCCTTAAGTAGCCAGCAATTGGGAGAAATTAGATGGTGCTTTACTTAGATATGAAGGTTATCTTAGAATGGGGCCCATAGAATACCCTCTATATAGCCTTCCATTCCTTTGGCCACCATTTTGCACCTGAATGAGCCAAGATATGTTCCTGACGCGCACAGTATTGAAACCAACATGAGGTAGACCTGCAAGCTAGAAGGTCGTTCAAGTTTATGTGGTTATCGAGAAATTTGAAATTTTAAACAAAATTTGGCTGCTTCAGAAGAAACTCATAGTAAAGATCTCTTTCTGGTCCTGTCCCTTCTTCCCTTATCTGACCCATTGCTTTTCTTTATTCAGAACAGTGTTTCCCAACCGTGGCAACTTTAAGGTGTGTGGACTTCAACTCCCAGAATTCCCCAGCCAGCATGCTGGGAGTTGAAGTCCACACATCTTCAAGTTGCCGATAGTTCCTTAAAGGCTCCCTGCAGTTCTTCCTGACCACTTGTTTGCTTCAGGTCCGTCTGCTTAGCCTCATTCTTTTAGCAGAATGCATAGTTCAGGGACCCCTCTTCCGTTGTCGCAAATATAGGATTATGCATGGTTCAACTGGGCAAATAAATATGTAAATAAAGAACACAAAATAATATTGACAACCTGTTACCAAAATGCATCTTCCTGTAACGTGGAGGTTCAGTGGCTCTGGGGCCCTTTTAAGATGAGTCGGGCAAGGCAGCTGTAGATATCCGAGCTGGTAGGCCTGCCGTCGGTGACCCCGTTTCCTTCTGTTTGATTTCCGTCCAGCGTGGAAGACATCCCGCGCCTCGCCAATTCGGCATCCATTTCAGAACTCACCCTGGATGGCAACCCCATAGCTCAGGAGGCATGGTACAAGCCGACGGTTCTCCACCATATGATGCAGCTCCGACAGCTGGATATGAAGAAAATCACAGTAAGAAACAGGCCTCTTGGGAAGAGTTTCCAGTGGTTAACCGGGCGGGGGGGAGCAAAATTTTCTTTGAGGTCTCCATTCAGCATTAGGGTAGCGTGCTAAAGAGGACCAGGATAAAAATCCTTTCATTTATAAAATTTCAATGCAGCTCTTAATTTAGCAGCATTAGGCTTAATTTTAAACAAAGTGTAACACTTGATGACAGCCTTAAAGGTTGGGAGAAAATGCCAAAACCACCTTTGGATCGGGGAGGATTCAGGGCCAAATATTTTCTGCAGGTGAGAGAATGTAGGTGAGTCTTTTTCTTCTGGTCAGCCTGGCTTTTCTCTTGTTTCTCAAACCATCCCCCCTCCCCCAGTGCCTGCCCCACTTCCTCCGTTTTCCCCATGGTCTTTGATGCTTTTGGCGGGAAACTTTTTTGAGTCTACTTGAAATTGATGGCCACACCAAGATTCAGCCCACAGTGTCCATTAGGGGGTGCTGCTAACCCAGTAGAAGAGTTGGTGCCTGCTTTATGCCTATAAACCAGCCTTTCTCAACCTTCTGACCCCGGAGGAACCCTTGAAATATTTCTCAGGCCTCGGGGAACCCCTGCACATTCAGGGTCCAGTCTAGGCCAGGAGTTACACAATTATTCTGTTCGTTTCATGGGTAGGCCTGTCTATATGCATTAACTGTGTTCTTAAACTAAAAATAAAGAATGAGACTGACCTCTTTCATGTGAAGTTGCCCGAATTTGAAATAATTTTTAAAATAAATCGTGATCTCCCAGGGAACCCCAGGGACCTCTCGCGGAATCCGAGGGGTCCACAGAACCCTGGCGGAGAAACCCTGTTATAAACATTTACCGTATTTTCCGGCGTATAAGACGACTTTTTAACCCAGTCTTTTAACCTTTTAACCCAGTGTAGAAATGATTGTTGTCCAGTTACTGTTTTTCTCAGAACATTGCCCTGTTCCTCACGCTAGCAACTGCTCCTCTTCCTTTCGTTTGGCTTGAGAACCCGCCGAAAAGAAGCTGAATGCTTGCTTGCATTTGCCGTGTTTTACAGCATTTATATAATTAAGGGGTTGTAGTATTTGTTTCTCCCCCCCCCCCCCTAATAATTCCCCTCTAAAATGAAAGGGTCATCCATGTTGCTAGAATAGAGTATGGAGGCAGATGAGTCTTTTCCTTGGTGGGGGAAGTCGTGCTCCTTGGGAGTCGTGTTGCCATGGACCCCTGCCTGCTTTGTGAGCCGTGGGGTCAGGTCGGTTCTTGTGTGCGTTTGCGTTTTAATCCAGGAAGAAGAACGGCGCATGGCATCCGTTGCCCTAAGAAAAGAGGAAGAGAAGAGGCGTGAGACCCACAGGCAGACTCTCTTGAAGGTATCTTTAGGAGGACGCAAGCTAACAGACCTCGGGCCCTGGTTGTCTTCTAGCCCAGCAGCCTTTTCTTCCTTACGGCGGTAGCGACAGGCTAGGGCTGCCCCCCACAGTCTCCCTCGCACAACATGGCCCTGTGGCTTTTCCTGTTTCCTCACCCATTACAGCCCGGCTGGACGAGGCCAAAGCAGCCAACGTCCTGCAACGGCCAAGTTGCCGCGAAACTTGAAACTGCTCAGTGATTCGGTGGTACGTTGTCCCTGAACATGGAGCGTAAATGCTGCTGAGCTCTTCCTCCACACACGTTCTCTAAATCAGCGTTTTTCAAATTTGGCAACCTATCTGCTCCAAAGCTTAGATTTGGACTCAGTACAGGTAGTCCTCGACTTATGACCACAATGGGGACTGGAACTCCCATCGCTAAGCGAGGCAGTCGTTAAGTGAATCGCACCCAATTTTATGACCTTTTATGCTGCGGTTGTTAAGGGAATCATGTGGTCTTTAAGTGAGTCTTCCCCCATTGACTTTGCTTGTTGGAAGCTGGCTGAAAAGTCGCAGATGGTGATCACATGGCCACAGGATGCTGTAACCGTTGTAAATAGATGCTGGTTGCCAAGCGACTGGATTTTGATCGCATGACCGCATGGACGTTGCGACGGTTGTAAGTGCGAGGACCGGTCGTAAGTCACTTTTCGCAGCGCCATCACCACTTCAAATGGTCGCCAAACGAATGGTCGTAAGTCGAGGACTACCTGTTATCTCTATATTGCTTTTCAGGAGAAGAAACGGTTAACTATCTGTAACATTGCCCATCACTGGGAAATCCAGCAGAATCGCCTCGTCCTGAAGGCTTCGAACCAGGAGCATATCCAAGCCGAGGAGCCTTGTCAGAACAACAGAAATGTGGCCTATGAATTTCCCGAGGAAGCCAGGTAGGGAGTCATCTTCTTTGTTCAATAGGTTTCCTTTCTCCAGCAGCACCTAGTTTCTAGCACAGTGTTTCTCAATCTTGGCAGCTTGAAGATGGGTGGACTTCAACTCCCAGAATTCCCCAGCCAGCCATGGTTGTTCACAATTGGCTGGCTGGAGAATTCTGGGAGTTGAAGTCCACCCATCTTCAAGCTGCCAAGGTTGAGAAACACTGCTCTAGCAGATACCTTTGGGGAAGTAGGCAAGTAGAGTTGGGCAGAATTAGCCACCATCAGGATAAAGATGAAGGTGTTCCCTTACCTCTTGGCACTTTGGCTAGCCTGTCCGCACAACCAGCAAACCTGCATCTTATTCCCCTTTGAAAGCATCCGGCAGGGGTCTTTGTCATTAGCTGATTTTTTTTTTTAAAAAAGGGAAAAGAATCCTTAATAGTTTTATAACTCTATTTTTCATCCGTATTTAAATCCTGGTTTCCCCCCCCTCCTTTCCTACACCTCCCCCGCACCGCCAATTGGCCACATGACACAAAAATATACAACCGGTTTTGTGAGCTCCAACAAACAACTGCTTCCTGCCCGATTCAACGGCGTGAAGCCGCTAGTTCTTTGCACGTGAACGGCTCCCATCCACACGGCCCCTCGGAACAGCTTCTCTCCAGTTGACGCCGGCACCTGTGTTATTTTAACAAGAAACTCTTCCTTAACTGTTACTTGTTGATGATTCATAAGATAATTTCTGGAATTATTTGGGTCTTTTTCTCAGTGCTTTGAGTTGGTTTGCCAAAGCCAATAATCATTTATTTATTTAAGTTTATTTTTTTTAAAGCACACCAGACAGGGGGGAAAACCTGCAGCAAAGGCATCAATGCTTCTTTCAGGATTTAAAAATGGAAACGGGGGGGGGGGGTGTCAGTAGGAAGGGCCTGCAGATTAGAAACATACAGGTAGTCCTCAACCACAATTGGGACCGGAATTTCGGTTGCTAAGCGAAGCGGTCATCAAGTGAATCCAATCTGACTTTACTACTTTTTTTGCGGCGGTTGTTAAGCGAATCACCAAGGTCATTAAACGAACCACATAGTCATTAAGCAAATCATGCAGTTCCCCATTGTTTTTGCTTGCTGGAGGGAAGGTCGAAAATGGCGATCATGTGACCACAGGACACTGCGACGGTTGTAAATGTGAACTGGTTGCCAAGCGCCCAAATCACGATCACGTGACTGTGGGGATGCTGCAAAGGTCATAAGTGCGAGGACTGGCCGTAAGTCGGTTTTTCCAGCACCGTCGTAAGTCCAAGCCATCACTAAACTAATGGTCGTTAAGCGAGGACTACCTGTATTCAGCCTGGAAAGGACATGTAGAGTGTGGGACCAGGCAGACATGACACTTGATTTGATATCCTTTGCTTGATGTTTAATTAAAATTAAATGCACTTGGTTAATATGGTCCTGCTCCAGTGGTCTTTTAAACCAGGGGTACCCAACCTTTTTGGCACCAGGGACCAGTCGTGGAAGACAATTTTTCCACAGACCGGGGTGGGTGGGTGGGTTTGCAGGCGGGAGCCAATTGCGCGCACCGGGGGGCGGGGTTTGCAGGTGGGAGCCAATAGCGCGGACCACCACCGCTCACCTGCTGTGCGGCCCACTTCAAAGCACACATGGCTTTCAAAAGAAAACACACATTAAAATAAAGACCATAATACGTAATAACAAAGCAAAGCAACAGCATTCCGAGAAACAGCCGTAACATCCAAGCTTACAACAGGGCGGTCCTCCTCATCACCAATCCATTCCCAAGGCTTTCTGTAGGAGCCAGGTTCTTATAGCTTTCTGAAAAGCGATGGCCTTCGAAGCCTTCGAGAATACATTTCTGAAGGGGGAGGGCCAATCTAATCTTGGGAGGAGAGTGGTTCTGAAGAAAGGGCTGTGGTTGAGATGGCTGGTCCTTGTGACCTTAACCCTTCTTCAGAGAAGGAGAGAACCCCCCCCCCATTCCAGAGCTTAATGGATGGCGGAAGCCTTTAAGAGAAGGCAGTCTGCAGGTCTCCAGGTTGTAGACCATGTAGGATGTCAAGGGTGGCAACAGCACCTTGAATGGAAAAAGAAAAAAAAAGTGGGTCGGTGGACCCGTCCAAAATACATTTCTTCATCCTTGAGTTGTCTCCTGCAGTAGCTTCCATGAACATGAGTCGTTCCACCCCCGACCCCACTCTGAGAACTCTGGTATTTCCTCCTCCGTCCAGTTAAAGGCACATTCTTTGGGTAATGTTTTTTTTACCCAGTTGGGGAAAGCCTATGAAAGCTAGTTTATTCTTAGTAGTTTCTCGATCACAAATGCCATAATTCTTTAGTCAGGCGCGCTCTTGTAAAATATAATGTGTGAAGTAAGTTTCCACATTCTTTCTGGAAACTGTAATTTACTTTCACAGAGGAAAATGTTGGAAGAAGTAACTGTCTTCATTCCTCATTCCTCTAAAAAGAAAGCACGCACACACACACACGCACACACTCTTAAATAAAACAACCCCAGCTAACGTCCTGTGTTCCATTTTTACAGGGTTTACCGTGAGCCTGACGGTATTCCAGGCAGGGAAAGGCCTTGAACTCCTCCTGTACTTTGGAGGGCTCCCGTTCAAGAAAGTGTCCCAGAATGAGTGGGTTATGAATTGCAGACAAAGTTTCCCCCCTCCCCAGTTCAACCAGGGCGTTGTCCGTGGTTTCTCCAGACTGCACATTTTTGAGCTTCTGTTACCTTTCTATAAATCAAAATTACAAGGGTAATAAAACAATAATAAAAAAAAATTCTTTGCCTTGACATCAGGCAGTAGAGCACAAGCTGTTACCCTTTGGACATGAGCCTCCAGTGGGCCAGTCAGCGATTTGGCTTGTTTTGCATCCCTGGCTTGTTGGCTGAAGGCACGGCGGGGCGGCTCCAGCGGTCCAGAAGCCTGGGAATTGGAGACAGGCCACCCGCGGTCCCTTTTGCCCTAATGCTCAGTAAAGCTTTGATATTCCCTGATTGGGAAGACTTTGGAGTCACGTTCCAAGCATCAGGGAGAGAGATTCCTTGCCCTTTGCAATAAGCTGCTGTCACTTTCGACAGAGAGCGCCGAGTCTACTCCAGAAGACGTAAAGTTGTCGCAGCACAACTACCTAACAACGCTATTTGCATGATGACGTCATTGCCATGCGGGTACAGATAAGTTCCCTGATGTTCTACAGCAGAATGAATTTAAGGGCTTTTCTAGCATCTGCAATAACAGCATCTTATCAGAGACTTTCCAATAGAAGAGAATCTCTCTAGCTCAGGGTTGAACTGTGGAGTCCTTGGTGCTCTCTGGGCTTGGTTGTTGGCTTGCAGACATTTCGTTGCCTGACTAGGTAACATCTTCAGTGCTAGATGTAGAGCACTGAAGATGTTGCCTAGTCGGGCAATGCAACATCTGCAAGCCAACAACCAAGCTCAGAGAGCACCAGGGACTCCACAGAGACTATCCTTCAGTTTCTGAGCACAGCATCCAAGCTGGAGTATCAGTCAAAGCAAAGCCTGAGACCTAGCTTTTGAGTCATAACTCTTCCCCACATATTTCTAGACATGCTTTATTTTGTGAAGATACTGTGTCCACCAGCTGCATTGTGGCAGTATTGGGCTTAAGCTGAAGTGCCATTTGGCCTTTCAGCTAATTCCACCATGGGCCCCTCTGGTAAAAGGTGGCCTAGATGTCTGCTAGATGGTGGTCAACTGGAGTCTGCTTCTATATAACAATTCTTCTCTATCCAGGTCTTTGGAGACGCTTTTGGGCAAAGCCATGCCAGGTCTGTCCGTCCTAGAGTCCCACCTGGTGGAAGTAGACGGTGACACGCTATGCCTGTACGGTTCCGGAGCTTTGGAATCCCTGGATCGGAATTGGAGCGTTCAGACGGCTGGAAACATTGTGGCCATCTCTTTTATTTTCATTGACTTTGATGAAATTGTTCCAGTGCTACCAAAACTGAAGATCAAGTTCCCCAATTTTCTGGTGAGTTGCGTCTTTCATCTTTGAGCAATCTAGACAAGTCTTAGAAAGCCTTTGTGCCTTGCTTGGTTCCTGTAGGAGCAGAATAAGGAACCTGCGGTCCATAATGGCCAGGCGTATCCCTCTAGGAGACCCCAATATACCACAAAAAGTCAAATACACCTTTGCTTTGTTGCCTTGCAGTGACGGATACGCCATATCAGATAGCCTCCTGGAGTATGGAACTCCAGTTAGCCTCTTGACCAGTTGTAGACCTCTGGCCCTCCTCCATCGATTTGCCTAAATCCTTTTTGCTGTTGTTCAGTCGTTTAGTCGTGTCCGACTCTTCGTGACCTCATGGACCATAGCACGCCAGGCCTTCCTGTCCTCCACTGCCTCCCGGAGTTTACTCAAGTTCATGTTCGTCACATCGGTGATGCTATCTAACCATCTCGTCCTCTGCCGTCCCCTTCTCCTTTTGCCCTCAGTCAATCCTTCAATCCTTTTAGAAACCAAGTAAATTGTGGCTAATGTGAGATCCTGCAGGAAGCAAATTCCATAAACTGCTGACCTGTTTTGAAATCTCAGCGTTGAGGCCAGATCAGGTTAAGGGCCCTTTTAATGCAGCATTTTGTGCCACACGGGGACTTCAGTTGATCCCTTCCAGATGTTCACCAATGAAAATAGATAATCGCCCTCTTCTATTTTTTTCTCCCCACCAACTGCTATTTCAAGTATGTTGCCTGTGATCGAGGAAGCTGCAAACGGCCATCAGGACTAAGGGCCGTTGATTATGAATTTGCCCGTGTCCCTTTACAACTGCCTTAATTGCTGTCTCTCCCCACTTGTGGCAGTGAGTAAGTTGGGAGGAAAACTTCACCCAATCTATTAGCTGGCTGAGACCATGAAATTATCCCTTTTGGGTGTGCTCGTCCCAAACCCCTTTGACCATCATAATCGTAAATACTGTTTCCAAGTGGGTATTCAGCCATTGGCAGGCTCCTGCCTTTCTCACGTCTTCCTTTGCTCACCTGTTGGTTTGCTTGCAGCACCTGAAATTCAAGGAGACCAACCTTACAATGTTGCAGCAGTTCAACGCCTTGGCCCAAGTTCGTCGGCTGGAGCAGTTAACAGTTGAGGCTCAGGGAAACCCCGTTGTCACCTTCACCTTGTGGAAGTTTTACGTTCTGTTTAGGCTGAACCATTTTAACCTGCAAAAGATCAATGGATTAGAGGTAGGAAAATTAATATTTCCTCCCTGCATTTGTATTTCAAGGTCTTGCTTCTCTTCCCCGTTGCCTGGCTGGAAGAAAGATTTCAGATGCCATTTCTTTTATGTTGTCTGGCATGATAAACTGTGGCTAAGGGTAACTGTGGTTCACTTCAAGTCAGGCAACGTGATTGTTTAGTCTCAGAAGCTAATATATTTCCTTAACGGTTAGAGCTGGGTTTAGATGTTCCTGAAACTGGCTTGAGTTTTGCCACCAATAAAATAGAAGTTCCTCATGCGAGAAATGGGTTCACAGCGTACAGCAATCTAACAAACACTTCTGAGCATTTCGCTGCCTCTTTCTGATGTCTGAATTGGGATGAAAGAGTTTTCGTACTCCGGTTGCACTGCTGACATGTGCAGATTCCTTACAAGACCTCTTTGTGTGTGTGTGTGTGTGTGTGTGTGTGTGCGCGGCCATGTGTGTGTTTGCCAAATAAGCCAGCGAATGTATCGGCTGAACCAAGTAAAATTTCCAACAGGAAAAAACATGAAAGAATTGGAGTCAGGAGTAAAGCAAAGTGCAGTCAGGAAATGCGGGGGGGGGGGATCACACTGGTTGCTTGCTTTATTTATTTATTTGTTTATTTGGCAGTGCTGTTCTATCTTTTGTAACTGGGGCATCTTTAAAAAGGGTGATTCTGGACATGCAGCAAACCTTAACAGGCTTGGAAAACCTCATTTATAACGGGTTACGAACTCAGGCTTGCATCCAATAGCTCATTCAATGTATTAAATATATTTAAGAATGCTACTTGCCAGCTTTACTTTTCACTTCTTTTTTGGCTTTCCTTAATCATGGAGCAGAGGATGAAGGGGGCCAAAATCCTAAACTCAATTGAAACCTCCCAGAAGGAGAAAAAGTGACCAAGAGGGAACTGTTGCATTTAAGTACATCAGAATCTTATAAAACAAATACTCCATTACATGTCTTTTCTTAATTCCACATAAATTACTTTTATGAGAACTTGTTGGATCATTCTTGTACCCCTGAGATTGTGTGTATAGGTATGCATTTTTTATATGTATGTATGTATGTATGTATGTATGTACTGTATATATGTATGTATGTGATTATTTGTGATCCACTGGCAATGTGGTACGGTTTGCAAGTTCGGAAATCCAAGAGGATCCACTGCTTGCCTCCTTAAATGCGTATGGATCTTGTGCCTCAGTTGTACTGTCTCTTGCGCAAGAACTGTTGCAGGGTTGTAGGTCCTGAGCAAAGTCCTCGTTTGGACTCGTGCATAAACCTTCGGTTGAAACGGCTTTACTTTGGCCCCTCTGACCTCTCTTTTCCCCCTTCCCCCTCTGCAGGTTACACAGAACGACATGATCATGGCCGAGAGACTGTTTGGGATCTTGGCCTACGTGGCGTCTTCCAACGTGCCCTATTACCGCCTGATTTCGCTGCTTGGAGATTGCAGGTGAAGACCTGAGATTAAGTGGAGGGGCACCTCTGTGTGCGAGAAGGAATGGTGGCCTGAACGTTGAGCAGGGAGCTCCAAGTGGCTCTTTGGTTACAAGGGCCTTGGATGAGAAGCCTCCTGCTACAGGCATAAACGTATCTCTGGATGGGCAAGGCAACTATTCTCTTCCCTCAAATTTGAACAAAGTACTTTGAAAGGAAAGTATTTATTTTTCATTTTTCACTCATGTTTGAGCTCCCCCCCTCCCCTCGGTTTTAGATCTCATCCCTCTTTTCCTCCTCACTGTGTTGGAGATTTCATGGGCAGTATTTGTCAGACATGTTTGACAGATCCTGTCTGTCCAAATACTAAGTGATTGCAGTTCTGAAATTCTGGCACGAGAGAGAAATAAACACACTGAGCAGATCACATACGCGGCGAACAAATAAATCAGATTCTCATAAACAAATGGAGGAACGAAAATGCAGGTAACTCAATCCATGATCAGGCTCTGCAGTATTTAATAGACCTGTAAATCTTTTTTTTTATCCCTTGTCTGTCCCCAGGAAGAAACAATTATGCTTTCTTTTGGAGACCAAAGGAAAGAAATTGGGGACTGCGAGTGACAATGGCAACAGCCACCGGAAGCTCGAAGGAGAAAATGCGACCCGATCCATGCTGAATTATATTTCAAGGATTTTACAGAGAGAAAAGCAGAAAGTAAGTGGTCCAGGCAGAATTTGTGCGACAGAGGAAAGACAACCCCACAGTTTGCTTTTGTTGGGTTGCAATTGTTTATCCCCTTTATAATCCGTTCCTTATATCATTTCTTTTGCTGGAAAGGGCACTGCCGATTTCCATCTAGCTGAACAATTCATTTCAACGTCTAACGGGAAAATCAGTGATGTCTGCTGCTCCAGAAGCGCCAGTAGCACTAGGAGAAGGACGCATAGGCTGACTCACACGCCCCGCCCGTCCCAGCTGGGTCTGGAAATGCTTTCGCCCTCCCTCTTTCACTCTCTCCTCCCCCTTACTTGGCTGGAAAATGGATATCGGCAGATTAGGGGCTCGTTGGCAAAAGTATATACAGTATAACGTATTACTTACTTACTTACTTATTTATTTATAATTCGATTTATATCACCGCCCCATCTCCCCCAAAGGGGACTCTGGGCGGTTTACAAAAAACAAACAATTAAAATAACATATCATAAATATAAGTAATTAAAATAGATATAAAATAAATATAAAATCCAATTATCAAATTATGGACGTGAGGTTGGGAATGAACCCATGTGGAATGATTTATTTATTTATCTCTCATATTTGATAGCGTATATCAGTGTTTCTCAACCTTGGCAACTTTAAGACGTGTGGACTTCAACTCCCAGAATTCCCCAGCCAGCATGGCTGGCTGGGGAATTCTGGGAGTTGAAGTCCACACGTCTTAAAGTTGCCAAGGTTGAGAAACACTGGTGTATATAGTGAGTAAAAACATTTCCATTTGTACTCTCGATTAAGCCTCACTGAGTTCAGTGGAAGTTATCTTGGACAAATACATATAAAACTTCACTTTAGTACTACGGAAAGCCGGAGGAGCGAAATTAAAACATCACAGCTACAGAATATCCCCGCAGAATGTGACACAGAGTTGACTATTAAGGGTGGCAAGTTAAGAACAATTAGAAGATGGGCAGAGTTTGCCTTTTATTATTCATTAAAAACGGTGGTAAGTGGTTTGGAGGAACAAGTTGGGGGTTCACATTTTTTAGTGTGCCCGTTGAATTTAACCCCATGGCAGTTTCCAGGGGGAAGATGTTATAAGGCTGTATGCCAATTCTTCATGAAAGGAAAATAGGATACTTGTTGAACAAGGCTGTCTCAGCGCTGCATCAATAGACTTACCCCCTTTCCTACTAGCCTTTCTCCAGGAACATGAGAAAGCTGTAAGATGATCAGTGAAATTCACAGTAATAGAAAATTGTGCTCCCTAGCACAGTATTCGGGCAAAACCATTTTAAACGTACATGCATCTCATGAGCAGCTGACTCACAGTAACATTGGTAGTATGAATTATTGTATACTTATTCTTCTAAATCATTTTGGATCGCCTGCCATGTCACAAGGTTCCTGATAAAAATTAGCATAGGAGGAAAAACCTGGACCATTTGTGATTGCATGTGGGCTCAAGGAGCAGTTGAGTGGCCAAACTATGGTGAACCTAGGCCCCAATGCTTGAAGTGGAAAATATCTTGTTGTTCAGTTACCTGGCTAAATCCTTCCTTCCTTCCTTCCTTCCTTCCTTCCTTCCTTCCTTCCTTCCTTCCTTCCTTCCTTCCTTCCTTCCTTCCTCTATTTTCTCTGTATCTAAAAATTGACTAACTTTCTCTCCTTCCTATGGAGATCAAAGACACTCAGTGGTTTGAATTCTCCTGAAAGGGAGGCGGCCTTACCATTTGGGGTAGCTCTGATTCCCTGGGGACCACCATGTCAGCTGCCCTTCCTCCCCCCTCTTTGGTCTTCTTTTATAATTAAACTTTGCAGTTCCAGCGAGGGTTTGCTTCCCGATGTTGGCCCTCAACAATGGTTCTTCTGTGCAGGACATGAAGGACAAGCAGAAGTTTTGCCAAAACTACATGCAGCGGTTAGTGAAGGAAGCAGCCGACATCCATATGAAGTACGAGTCTTTGCAGAAGCTCTGGCCTCAGATGTTCATCGAGCTCGTCAGGGACGCCGTGATCGAGATGCACAACGAGGGTTCCTACAGGAGGCACTGCTTGCAGCGCGTGGCTGAGCAGAAGCTGTAACGTCAGCAGGTTCCCTTCGCCTATCGGTATTCCTCCGCCCTTTTCCCCCCGCAAGGGCCCCAAATGTTGCTGTTGGCCCCAAAGGTTGGGGCCTTTTTTGCTGTTGCCATCCTCCTGAGACACTTTTCAATGCCTTGACTTGAAGAAACTTCATTTTCCCAGCAAAATATGCTCTTTTCCTATTTTCAGATGAGATTGCTTTTGTTTTTTTTCCCCATGCCCTAGTGTACATGAACACTGGCTTAATGCAGAGATAGGCAGACCATGCAACGTTTTTTGCTGAAGCAAAAGGATCCTCGCTTCCCTGCATTTTTTTTTTTTGCTGGTGCTGTAACTCTTTGCATGTTCAAGCACTACTTTGAAAGAAATAACACCTGGAACTCACTCGTTTGATTCTGAATGGTTTTTATTTTTTTATTATTATTATTATTACTATTACTATTATTATTATTATTATTTTCCTGATACTATTGCTGCTGCGGGTGGTGGTGATAGTGGGGAACAATGTTGAATTGAAAACACTGGATTTTGAGGATTGGAAATTAATAAATTATTCTGTTGACAACTCTCGAAGGAGCTGTTCTCTTTTGAAACTGGCAGAACTGTGTGGTCCTGTGTTTCAAGCGTTCGGTAGTTGGAGCGGTCTGCTTAGCCAGTCCTGCGAGTCTTAAGAAGCAGGTCTGTGACTCGCTCAGCCTGAGACTTCTGTCTACACCAGCGTTTTTCGAACTTGGCAACTTTAAGATGGGTGGACTTCCACTCCCAGAATTCCCCAGCCAGCATGTAGATGTAGATGTACTGTAGATGTAGATGTAGATGTAGATGTGTAGATGATGTAGATGTAGATGTAGATGTAGATGATGTAGATGATGTAGATGTAGATGTAGATGTAGATGATGTAGATGTAGAACAGACAAAAGGAAGCACTTCACCCATTGCAGAATCAACCTGTGGAATTCATTCAAGCAAGACGTGATGGCCCTTAACTTGGATGGCTTTAAAAGAGAGTTGAATATATTCGTGGAGGATGGGCCTGTCAAGGGCTGGGTCTCCACCTCCTGGTTGTGAGCATCTTGAGACGTCTGGGTTGGCCATGGTGTGAAACGAATTGCTGGACTAAGGTAGGCCTTGGCTTGAGCCAGCAGAGCTGTCCTGACACGCACACATTGTGCTAAAGCTATCACGTGGTTTGTTTGGGTTTGCCTTACTGTGTTCTATGAAACCAGCCCATTGTAGTTTATAAACCGTGGTTTAAGGCATAATGCAGTGTGTGGTCTAGCTAGTTGCAGCTTATTCCACGAACCAGCGTTAAGCGAAATGCGGGGTCAAAAAAGGCATCTGCAACAGTATGTTTGAAGCCCTGCCACTTTTTGACATGTATCGAAGTCCCCCCGTATGATACAGATCTCCAGATGAAGAAGCCTTCTCTGTTGTTTCTCAATAATTTCAAATGTTTAAGGCAGTGTTTTCCAACCTTGGCCACTTTAAGCTGAGTGGACTTCAACTCCCAGAATTCCCTGGCTGGGGAATTCTGGGAGTTGAAGTCCACCCAGCTTAAAGTGGTCAAGGTTGAGAAACACTGGCTTAAGGAGTGAGCCTCTTTGTGGAGGACCGTATTCTGCTTGTACAAGACAACTCTTTGACCGTAACAGTTTTAATTATACTTGGAAATTACTATTCTTGATTTGAGGCACTGGATATTTTTGCAAAGACACCACTTGTGATCCCCAGTTTCACCGATACAAAATTTTGATATTGTGATGGATTTCTCTGCCTTAAAATAAATTCTGTCTGGCCTTCCTAGCATCGAGTTTGGGCTGCCAGCCTCCTGCGTGCACACGATCATATTTCTCCTGTTAGTGCTGGCTCAGCAGCTCTGCCCATAGAGGTGATAGTGTGTCAGTTTGGGCCCAACGCTCTCCTTTCTGCTCATTTGATGGATGTCCGCACCAGATCCTTTTGCAGAGTTTCGCATTACAGCTTGTGCATCTTGTGGCTTTGTGTGGGGGTCAGTCTAAGCTCTGCTGGCCGGGTGATGGGAATTGTAGTCCAACATACTTGGCAGATATGTCAAGTGGGGATCCCGAACAGATACGAAACAAAGTGCTGTTCTATTTCTGGAATAATTGGAGCAGGGAACATGGAAAAAGGGGACCACCTCCCTGGGTTTTCATATTTTGTACCTATGCAGAGATCAGGATAAGAAAAACAAAGTATGCCTGCCTTCGTACATTTCAGGTCGTGCCTTTAATACTTAAGCACCAGGGAGGATAGCCCAGAATCACATCTGGTTTCCATCGACTTAAAATATACTGTTAGACAAACGATTGTAAAGTTAATTCAAAATACAGTGGTGAAGAAACCGGGTTGTGTTTGCATTTCTTTATATACGCTCCCTTCGTCTAGACATCTTATTTGAGTATAACAGACTTTAATGGCATTAGCATAATTTACATTTGGGGAAACAAGCCACGGCCACTTTTGGAGAAAATGCATGGATTTTCAGCCGTGAATCATCCTGGTGGTGCGTTCTTGTACGTGAGATTTAGCCCTGCACCTTAGTGGCCCATAGAAAGTGTCAAACGCTTGAGGCCTGCAGTTCATCTTATTCATCTCTTTCCGCTGCCGAGTTGTGAAAGTCAAGGACCTGAAACCCAACGTTCCACCACTTGATAATTTGGAGCGTTGCAATGCTTGTTGATTCAGCAGCGCACAAAGTAAAATACAGATGATGCGTGGTGTTGCAAACCTCATGTCTCCGCTATAATTTTTACTAGCTTTTTGAAAGGCTATTGTCATAAGAGAGCAGCCTTTCTCAACCTTCTGACCCCGGAGGAACCCTTGAAATATTTTTCAGGCCTCGGGGAACCCCTGCACATTCAGGCTCCAATGTAGGCCAGAAGTTACAAAATGATTATATTCGTTTCCTGGGTAGGCCTGTCGATATGCATTCGCAGGGTTTTTAAACTAAAACTAAAGAATGAAACTTACCTCTTTCATGTGAAGTTGCCCAAATTTGAAGTCATTTTTTAAATAAATTGTGATCTCCCAAGGAACCCCTAGGGACCTCTTGTGGAACGCTAGGGGTCCACGGAACCCTGGCTGAGAATCCCTGTACTAGAGGAATACCTTGAGAGAGACTTGTTTGAGATTGTTAGTAAAGTCATCTTGGAGCGATCAGTTTGGGCAATTGTTTTGTTTGTTTTGAAGGGTTGCTTGTGCATCAAGCGGTGGTTGAGAAGGGTACACACAGACCTTTTCAAAGAGCAGGCCTTTCTTCATCTTAACAAGGAGAAATTGCATTTCTTCAACTTGACCGAAGGTTGCTGGGAGAGCCAAGGAAAGATGGTTTGGATATTTTTGGGGTGGGAAGAGGAAACCCCAGCTTCACTGGGCCCTTTCCCTTTCTCCACTGCTTCATTGCCTCCTTAGAGCAGAGATATGTCCATTTCGTTATTATATGATAAATCACCCTGAGGACAAATAAATAATCTGGCTCTTTCTAGGTCATCTTTTCATTTTTATTGCTGTGGAAACCTCCTATTCCTGACAAATGTCACCTCTGTGAAGACAATGGAACAGCCCACTTGTGCAAAACCTTAGTTTGTAGATCAGGTCCTGAAGGAGAGCTTTAAAGACCAGAATTATCTGGTTATTAGGAATGGCTCAACCCTTATTCCATATTTGCATAACAAATATTATACATTTGCATAGGAATCATGTTACTTTCCGCCTCTAATTGCAAATACTGCCCCATCTTTTCTAACTTGGACCATTGCTCTGAGCTGCTCGGTCCTAAATTCCTTGGAACTATTCTCACACCTAGCCTGGAAATATCTCGGTATTTGATTTCTTTCCACACATTGCTGAAGTTTATATCTGGCCACGTCAAAGGGACAATTAATCGGATGGTTCCTATTCAGAGTCATTTGGAAGTTTAAAGAGAGGCTGCCAAATATTAGAGTTTGATTCTTTTTCCCCCCCTGGTGGTTTTTACTGCTGCTTTTAACACATGGTTCAGCTTCTTAAAATTGTCAAGTGGTCGAATAGAAAATCAACTTCAGCTGAGTTAAAAGCTATTTCTTGCAGAAATCGGGCTGTTTCTTCTTAAACTGGATTGAGAGCAAAATGCTGTTTTTTCCTTGTTTCTGTAACCTCCTCCTTCATAACTCTGAAAAAGGTCTGTTTGCTGTCAGATTCTCCATGGCTGAGTTGACCAGAAGCACGGACCTTTTCCCTTTTTTCCTGGTCTCCACCTTTCTTACCAGACCAAACGGACCTGGGACAGGAATCTGCTTCTTTTACCTTTCTGTTCCTAGGATTGAAAGTGGCATAAATCAAAGGCAGGCCGAGTTCAGAAAGTTGGAACATCTGGCTCACCTTGGCCAAGAAAGAACATCTCCTCCGCCAGAAAGAAAATCCCTGGCTGTCGATGCTTAGAAAGGGCAAACAAAGTTTAAGACACAAGACAGAGGAGAAATGGCCTTTTCCCACAAGAACTCACCCAGGTGTGATGATCATCCTTGGATGTCTTCTTCAGGGGCTCCCTGGCCACTGTTGGAGATGAGATGTGTAGCAGCCTATAAAGACCCTTCAGCAGTTGGTCCTTACTCTAGAGAAGGCTGCCAGGATAGGTTTTCCTGGCACAGAGACCAGTTTTTCCTTTCTGGGCCAGAAGTAAACCTTGGCTGGCCAGTCCCTTTTGACCTTTTAAGATCTTTGGACTGGCACTCCATGTTGGCTTTTGCTTTTTGTTTAATCTGAGCAGGGGAGAAGGAATTGTATTGTTTCAGTTCCTGTGTTTCTTATTTTATGTTCCATTGTACACCGCTCTAGGGAAGTCTGCCAGCTGAACAGGAGAATATAAATTTGTCCAATATAGAAAGAATTCAGTCTCCCGGGGTCAGGAGTTGCTAGGGCTAGGATAAGGAGCCCTTGGTTCTGTGTGCTGCTGCTATCTCGGGTGAGAAACGTAATTAAGTTTTCCAACATCTGCAGGCAATGAAGTAGGAACTAGACTGGCCTCTCTGGCCGAAATGAGCTATTTGGCAGCAGTGCAGGAGCCAATAGATTTTTCAGCGCATGGAAGTAACGCAAGTGCAGGGAACAGTTAGA
This sequence comes from Charina bottae, assembly GCA_023362775.1. Classification (NCBI taxonomy): domain Eukaryota; kingdom Metazoa; phylum Chordata; class Lepidosauria; order Squamata; family Charinaidae; genus Charina; species Charina bottae. The sequence continues at coordinate 21,879,364 of JALMGJ010000010.1, read as the reverse complement.
AGGGGCCATGAACCTTCTAGGAGACCCTTGAATCCATCCTGCCATATCTAGTTTCCTCTCAATGTACTGAACTGCAGGCTCCACCATCCCCAACCAACCATATTAGCTGAGAGTGATGGCCGTTGTGGCCCAATACGTACCTTCAGGTGCTATGAAGCAGTGTCGGCAGGGCTGGCCGGGGCATTCTGGGAGTTGAAGTCCATACATCTTAAAGTTGCTGAGGTTGAGAAACGCTGCTTTGAAGGGAACTGAACTTTTCACTACCTCTACTATGAAACAGCATTGCTGGTTGAGTTGCCAGCCCAAGTCTGAGTCTGATGCCTTAAAGCATCAACAGGCTCTGAATTGTTAAACTTCTGTTGTGGAAACATGGACTCCCAGCTGGCCTGGAAACATTCAGGCCAAGTCTTGGTCTCCTGTTTTGTGTTACTATTGTGTGAACCCCCTGGCCACCCAATTGTTGAACGATGGCCCAAGGGCAGAAATAAACATTACAAAGAAAATAGGCTGCCATGGAAAACAGCAGCTCACATATCTTTCTCGGTTCCCCCTCCCTTTGGTCTAGTAGAATTGAGGATGTGTGTGTGTGTGTCCTTTTCTCATAATAACAGCCATCTGATGAAATAAAGGGACAAGGAGATTCAGTGCTGACTGAAGGAAGAACTATTCCGTATGAAATTATGGAACTTCTGGATACACAATCCAGAGGGAGCTATTGGTTGAGATAGCTGCAAAAGGAAGACCTTTATGGTCCAAAACATCTGGTATTACCAGGTTACTTGCAACTACGACAGAATGGTTGGGGATGGGGACCCTGTGGCCTTCCAGATGGGGCTGAACGACAACTCTCAGCATCCTTCAATGTTGGCCATGTTGGCTGGGGTTGTTGGCAGTTGGAGAACGATAGACACCTCACCTAAACAAATAGCTAATTTAAACATGGCCCAGATGCTTGTTTCTAGAAAATTTAGAGATGATGCTTTACCAGCCATCATGTTGTTATTTTTACTTTTAAACTTGAACCTACAAACAGAAACTGGAGAGATGGTAGACCGATAAGCAGCTTTTTATTGGGGAGGTGAGCCCTGTTGAGTATTCTGAGACGTACTTCCAAGTAGACATCACGGGGTTGTCCTGGAAGTCATCAGCAGGATCCACATGTTCAAATAGGGCAGTTGTGTGGCATTTTGAATTAATTATCCTTGTCCCTGGCCTTTGCTTAGAGAAGTAAGTGTATTTTCCCTGGCAGGAAGAGAAGTGTCAACCTGTGGCTTATGCGTTGGCTCAGATATTTTTCTTCAGATGCAGCTATTTGTTCAAATATATTTCCCTTCCCTTCCTCCTTCTCTTTCTCTTTCTCTTTCTCTTTCTCTTTCTCTTTCTCCTTCTCCTTCTCCTTCTCCTTCTCCTTCTCCTTCTCCTTCTCCTTCTCCTTCTCCTTCTCCTTCTCCTTCTCCTTCTCCTTCTCCTTCTCCTTCTTCTCCTTCTCCTTCTCCTTCTCCTTCTCCTTCTCCTTCTCCTTCTCCCTTCCCTTCCCTTCCCTTCCCTTCCCTTCCCTTCCCTTCCCTTCCCTTCCCTTCCCTTCCCTTCCCTTCCCTTCCTCCTTCTCTTTCTCCTCCTCCTTCACCCTACCCTTCCTCCTTCTCTTTCTCCTCCTTCACCCTTTTTTATTTTATTTTTATTTTATTTGTTCAATTTATTCCCCGCCCATCTCCCATGCAAGGGACTCTGGGCGCCTTCCCTTCCCTTCCCTTCCCTTCCCTTCCCTTCCCTGCCCTGCCCTGCCCTGCCCTGCCCTGCCCTGCCCTGCCCTGCCCTGCATTTCCATCAAAACACCCTTGCAGCGTGATTCCATGTGGTCTGGCCTGAAGCATATGGCTGTGTCCAAAATGTTTTAGCACTCATTAACAAGAAGACTACACATTTGTCCATGTTCCTGTCCAAACAGAGGGTTGCCCTTGAAATGGGTAGGAAAAAATTTCAATCTTCCTTCCATTATTTTTTTTTGGGTGGAGGGATGGCTGATCCCTAAGCAAACATTTACCCTCTAATACAGAGCTTTCCAAACTGTGTGTCGGCTGCAGTGTCTGGGTGTGTCGCCTGCTGCTGCCTCCAAACCTGCCCTGCCAGGATTCCACGCAGGTCCTAGTGCCTGCCTTGTGCCTGGCTGCCTCCAAACCTACTGTGATTCCACGCAGGTCCTAGTGCCTGCCTTGTGCCCTGCTGTAAAAGTGTGTCGCGAAATGATGCATGTCTAAAAAGTGTGTCACCAACATGAAAAGTTTGGAAAGCTCTGCTCTAATACTTTATTTTTCCGGCCCAGCCTCAATTCTCTTTTCCTCTTCTCCAAAATGAAGGACGCCCTGAAACTTCCATTTTCCCCTGGTAGCAACTGGCTTGATGCTCTTTGGATACGATGGAAAAGGTCATCCCCTGGGAATGAGGAACAGAGATGGCGACAACCTGCTGGATTTCAGGACAGCTATGCAAGGTGTAGAACTTGTCAAAGTGCAGGGAGTGAGTCTCTTATATCGAGCTACTTATTTCTACTGATTCCATGCCATGTTTGACTAAACTCTTGTGTCTCAGCTGCCAAATGTTGTAAATTCCATCACTCATTAAACCATCCCACATTAACTAAGTATTTTAAGAATCACAATTGCCCAAGTGAAGAATTTCCATCTCTCTGTCCCTCTTCCTTCCTTCTTTTCTTCCTTTTTCGTTTTTCCAACTTGGTTTTTCTCTTCAAACATATTCACAGGAGCTCATCTACGGTTACAAGGTTTCGATCATCTTGATTCTATAAGGAAAGCGAAATGCATTACAAGTGCTGGTTTCTTTTTGTTTGTTTGTTTGTTTCAAGAGAATAATATTTCAAAATTTAGACGTAAAAACAAGTGGCGATCAAAACGTGGCCAGATGTGGCTTCTTGAAGGCAAACTTAGAAAGGGATTTCTAATTTTAAGACATGAATCCAATCATCTTCAAAACGGGCGAAGCACACTTTTTTAGTTGGAGTAGTTAAACCCCTATGGGTCAGTTTAATAGACTTTCCTTGGATCTTTAATTCACACCTGTATCTGACGTCTCCGAAATGGGTGTGCCATCGGCCAAAAGTAAAATAAAAATAAAGGATTAGGACAATCATTCCATATTAAACTAATCCCAGTGATTTTCCTAATTCGCCCTTGCCCCGGATCACTGAAATCATCTCTTCCCAGGCTGCAACTGAATGCAAGGCAAAGTTAATAAAAATTTCCAGGATGGAACTATTTAGCCAACTGCTGGATTGACGCCAGCTGCCAGGAGAGGCTATCCGCGTATACTGGTCACGCAGTGCTTTTGCAAATGTTCCCCCTTGAGTTTTATTTTCCTGAAAGGCTTCCCCCGCCCCCCAGCTCCTTTAATCTTGCAGGACAGCCCTAGTCGTGCTCTGCATTCTTCTCCAAAGCAATGCCCCCTGACTTAGCTACATTTAGCATTTACTGAATACCTTAGCTGATGAGCTTGACAAACATGAAAATAGAAGGGTTTTATGCAGTGGAAAGACTTTGATTACTGCTGGGTTTGTAGGACATTCTAAACCAGTGTTTCTCAGCCTTGGCCACTTGAAGATGGGTGGACTTCAACTCCCAGAATTCCCCAGCCAGCATGGCTGGCTGGCTGGGGAATTCTGGGAGTTGAAGTCCACCCATCTTCAAGTGGCCAAGGTTGAGAAACACTGTTCTAAACTAAAACTTGCTTGATATGTTCATGTGCCACTCTTTTTCCTCCATCGCGTGGCCCTTTTAAACCGAGCTTTGTGGCTTTACCTGGATGCTATGTGAAGCCAGGCCCTGTTTGCTTGCTTGCCTGCCTCCTGCTCTTGACCCCTAAACAGACAATGCACATTTGAATGCAGAGTGCCAGAAAAATCTTCAGCAACGGCTTTGCATGTTTTCCATTTTATCTTCCCCGACTGTGTTGCAGCTCCAATAATCCCCTCACCCCAGTTCACGCCATATTCTTTCTTCCCCCCTCCCCTGCTTTACTCTCTATTTACTATTCCTTTCTGACCACCTCGTTCACCGGTAAGCGCTGTCCTCAATTTCTCTGTTTGTAAGTCAATTGTTGTGTTCCGCCCTCCAGATCTTTCCCACTTGCACACCTGCCCTATGAAAGAAAATTCACTCTAACGTCCTTGAGGTGTGTGTGAAATGTTTCTTACTTTGCACTTCAGGGAACTTTGCCTCCCTCCCTAGCAAAAATGGGGGTGCCCCCTTTGCCTTTCGTAGAAGAAATAAGAAAATAACTTCTTGAAAAAGCTTTAGCAACTTTCCCCTCTTGGAACAAAAAGTTACCGGATTTACCTTGCTAATTTAGAAAAGCTGTGATTGTGGAAAAGAGTGCTAGATATATATTGAAGGAGATTTCCATCCATCAACAATTATATTCCATTTTCCCCCTAAAAGAGCTCACAGCTACATCTATGGCCCCATATTCCAGTTCTGTCCTTCCTTCAGCCCTCCAAGAAGAAGAAAAGCAGGGTATAAATATTGTCAGTCATTTTTTAAAAAAAGAAATACATCTTGCTCCTGTGAAATCTGTACTCAAAGAAGCACTCGACTCGTGTCTTCTTGTGTCCGGCAACCAATTTGCGATTTCCTAAATTCTCTTTTGGTCGGGGAAGCAGACATTTTTCTTTCGGTTGGAACCACTTTTCTAAATTTAGCTTTCCTCTATGCGTAGGGGTGTGCGTGGGGGCGTTTATAATTTACAAGCGCACATTTCTACGTGCTCTGTCTTGCCAGAGCTGGTGCCGAAGCCAGAGGACTGACATAAATAAGAGGCTTGAAGACGTCCGCATCTGGCTGAACGTGTCTCGACGGTGGGAGCTGATTGATGATTGCACATTCCCTTTCAGGCATGCCTAGCATCACCTGGTACGTCCACTTCAACGTTGAGGGTTTTTTCCCTTTCCTTTTTCTGTATTTGGTTAAATCGCGGTTAAGCAGACTTAGCGTGATATATGAAGCTAGTGAACTACTACCTGTCAGACTTCCCAGGTGGACCAGACAGGAAACACGGCCAGATGAGCTAATTCTACTTTATTGTAAGGCTACATTAGTAGAAATCTTGCAAGTCTGAAAGGACAACTCTCCCGCCATCTCCTTTACAGCCCAAGAAACTAGGGAGGGTCCCTTCTGAGCCTCTTTCTCCTCCCATTATGCAGCTGTGGGCTCTGCCCTCTCTTATCTGACCGTTCCCTAGGCAGCATCTCTGCCCCGTTTCTCAAGGTCTTTCCCACATACCATTACACAGGTGCACTGTTGGAAGACCTGAAGGACCAGGTTGGGGACGGATGAAACTGACCGATAGATTTAAAACTGATAGGAGAGAATATTTTTTCATATTTCTTTCTCTCAAGGCCTCTCTCACACACCATTACATCATGGTTGTGGAAAACAGTGCTGTGAAAGAAGGGGAGGCCTACTCTTGATTCAACCTTAAGAAGATTTGCAGCTCTATCCATCAGCACTTATATTCCATTTTCCCTCTGAAAAGAGCTCACAACTACACACATGGTCCCATATTGGCTTCTCTGTACCAGTGGCTCTACAGGGATTTAAGCTCAAGTTTTTCTTTTTTTCACTTTTCCTAACTGGGGACCCTCCAAATGTCCTGGGATTGCAACTCCTGAAATTCTAACCATTGGGAGAGCCATGGTTACCAGTGACCAGTCTTTGTTGGTCGTTGATATGGAAGTCTATAAAAAGGTAACGTCAAGTTGAGCTTGAAATCCAGGCCGTTTTCTTCCCAGCTTGTTAGCCAAGATGAAGTCATGTAGGAGATGAGCAAGACACCAGAGATGCTTACAGGATTGTGTGCGACCCTCGGAGCCTCTCTGAAAACTACAGAAGAGAAAGATGTTTAATACATATTGCAATCATTTTAATAAAGTTCAAGTTAGGTTTTGTCTTGGCAACAGGTACGTCATTTCTCCTGGTCATAGCTATTGTTTGGAGCGTGGACCCCAGTGCAACGCTTAAAGACTGAGTAAAGCAGTCTGCCTGGAAAATAGCAAATAGCCCTGGACTTCATGGCTGTAAGCTGGAAGTCTTCATCTTTTTTCAGTTTTTTTTTAAATTTACTGGAGCTGTAATTAATTGGTACAGCTTCCAAAAGCAGATGGCTTCAGTCTCTGTGCCTGGAAGCTTCGCTTACAAGAATCTCTGCTAGCAAAGTCAGAGACTGATCTTTGCTGGTGAAACTGCCAGTTCAGATGTCGATGAAGATTCTCAGTCATCCAGTCTGTAGGTTGAGTCATGGCAACTGAATGTCTTTTTTTCGGTTGAAACGGTTTCGCTGCTTGTCCAAGTCGCTTCTTCAGTCTGGGCAAAAGTTGGTGAGGGGACCCCATCTATGTCTTCCATGGTGCCAGTTGAGATGTTCCTCCTGAAGAAGCACCAGCAGGGCTTTTTGGAGCTGAGATTGCCATGGGTGCCTTCAAAGTGGCATGCCCTAAATTAGCTTTTCCCCAACAGATACTTTCCATAATCCTTTCAGGAAATCTTCTCTGAATTAATGGAGGACCATTCTATCCATGACTCAGAGGAAGGAGGACAGGATAAAGGCAACAGTAGAAATGATCTCACTGGGGCTGGTTGGCTCCTGGGGAAATGGATTGCTTCCTGAACGTAGAGAATGGGAAGGCTGTAGCCTTCCAAATGTGGTTAAACTACAAGTCCCAGCAGCTTCAGCATGCAGGCCGGTGGGGAGGGAAGCTGGAGTCGTTATTTAGAAGAGCAACATCTTCCCTATTACTGCCTCACCTGGCTCTCAAGATGAATCCAACAGCAATGTATGCCTTAAAATTAGACTGAAAAGCAATAATTATCCCAAAGGCCTTCCATAAACAGACCCTAGTCAATCATTCTGGTCTATCAGCATGAAAAGGAACGTGTGAACTCTCAAGCTACTGTCTACGTCTCTCCATTTGTTCCCAAACCACCTTGGTAACTAAATTCAATGGCTTGACCTTCTCGAAAGAATGGCGAAGACATCATCCAGTGTTTTTCAACCTTCCTCAAGTAGTTGTCTCCCTGGGCGGCCACAAAGGCCATCCCCAAGAATGTCACCAGGGGAATGGAAAAGAGAAAGTTAAACTATGCCACCATTGGCAGCTGCTCTGGAGGAATTTTTGGTCTGTTTTTGTTGTATTACCTCTGCCAGCATTAGCAGAGCACTCTCATCGGTACACCAGTCATAGAGCATTTATCAAGCACACGACAACGGAGGCCTAATTTATACTGTTTTGTGGGTCTGTTTTGGCGTCCAGTCAAGCTTTTCTTTAATTAAATTTTTTTACAAGGTGCTTTCCCAAAGCGAAGGAGATGGAACTGCTTGTACGCGTTCAGGGCACGAGAAGTAACTTTCTTTTGAGGGTTTCTAGTGGAAGAACAGTTCAAGGTCGATGAAAGGATCTGAAGGGCAAACAGTGTGGTTGGTTCTGAGTGGGGCTGAACCCAGTTCTTCAGAGTTCTTGAGGTACCTTGCTTAGAAGGGGCCTTTAATTGTCTTAAGAAAATCGATGATCCTCAGGAATTTGAATTGGTTAACTCTAGACCAGTGTTTCTCAACTTCGGTGACTTTCACATGTGTGGACTAGGAGTTCCTCGCTGGCTGGGGAATTCTGGGAGTTGAAGTTCCCAGAATGGGACTGAAAATGGCCAAGGTTGAGAAACACTGCTCTATACTAAGTAGTGTAACTGTAGTGAAAATGGGATATGCCTCTTTTTTCCTATCTCCAGGGCAGTGTAGATCTGCTCTCAGACAATTAAATGGCTTTTCCTGATCCATCATGTTTATTTGCAGTAATGGAGACTGTGATTGGCTCAACCTGTTCTGTGACCCCAGGCATTATGGTTGGTACGCCACCCAGAGTCACTTGTTGAGATGGGCGGCTATAGAAATTGAATGAATGAATGAAATATGGCTTATTCCACCAACTAAGGTGGAAGTCTCACCTAGTCCTTGAACCCAACCACTGAATATTTCTGGGACTGCCACTATCTCTCGGTCTAACCGACGTGCTGAGTTACTTGCTGGGAGGATAAAATGGAAGGGCAGAAGCCACATATGTTAGCTTGAGCTCCCCAGGAGAAAATTGGGATATAAAATGCAGAACATGAATTTGCAGGGACTCTAATCCTAACTGCTACATTTTTGCTCCATTTTGCCTGTGCCTCTTACCTAAGGCAGCAAATCTAGGCTCACCTTACAGTGGTCCTGCCTCTCGGTATCTCAGCCAGTTGTGGCACTGTGATGATATGACGCGTGTATTTGCCAAGCAAATGCTTGCTTGTTGGGAGATACATTGCAGGGATAAAAAGGTAAAGGTTTCCCCCACACATTTGTGCAGTCGTGTCCGACTCCAGGGGCCGGTGCTCATCTCCGTTTGTTAGCCGAAGAGCCAGCGTTGTCCGAAGACGCTTCCGCGGTCATGTGGCCGCATGACACTTACGGAACGCTGTTACCATCCCACCGAAGTGGTACCTATTCATCTACTTGCATTTGCATGCTTTAGAATTGCTAGGTTGGCAAGAGCTGGGGCGAGTGCGGGAGCTCACTCCGCACGCGGGGCTAGGGATTCGAACCTCCGATCTTCCAATCGACAAGCCTGGCGTCTTACCCGCTGAGCCACCACGCCCCCTTGCACCACATTGCAGGGATAGATGTGCATATAAAAGATGGCTTGAATTGGCATCTCATTTCTTAACAGCTGGAAAGAGGGTTCAGACAATGGTGATGGAAAGAAATAGGAAAAAGAAAGTTTCAGCCAAGTCTATTGATCCTTAAAATTTTATTATGACAAGCCTAATCCAGGAGGATGGAAGTGATTCATTTGATTCCTGAATCTTTCAACAGTGGCACAAGAAGCCTACGATGATAATGAGATCTTCACCCAAACCCTATAAAAGCATCCAAATCATGCTAATGTCTAACAGGTCCAACACTTCCTTCTTACTTGTGGGCTTCTTGGAGGCATCTGGTTGCCTTCTGTTGCAAACAGGATTCTGGATAGGAGAAGAAGAGAGGACACAATACATACTGATGCTCACATTCTTGATGCAACTGTTACAACAACCCCATAAACCTCGGTGACCAATTGGTGGCCTTCTAGATGTTTTTGGACCACTCCCCATCATTCTGACCACTCCCCCTCCAGCAACATTTGGGCTGCTATTGGTCAATCAACCAGTCAAGTAAGCCAGTGCTAGTGACGGAGTTTGAGGAATACAGTCGGAAGCTGGCTCAGCCTGTCCCTCAATTAACATGGCTTCGCACAACTTAAGTGGAGTCTTACGCATACCAGCAAAAATCAAGCAAGATCTATCAGTGCACTCCCAGAAGCAACTTGTCTTTCTTGCCTGTCTTAATGTGTAGCAATGCAAGAGACCTACAGCATGCAGGAAACTCTAGAGCTGATTGCTTTATATAGCCTTCTCTGCATTGGGTGTATATGTTTAATGCCATATAATTCAAACCTTTTCTCCTGTTTTACGTTTGTAGCAATAACACGTTGAGTGTTCCTTGTCCTGGGAAAAAAACACAATTCAGCTTGGTAATGGAAGAATAGTCCACCCCACAACCAGCTGGTCTGCTACAAAGGAGGGGAACAGTTTGCAGTCTTGATTAAACAATGCATTTTTTCCCCTCATGAAAATAGGTAATACATGATCCAAGGGAAAGGTAGATGATTCATCTTCTTTGGGTTATTTTTATGGGTAAGAGTGGCGGTCAGAAATAGATGGAATCAAGGGGTGGTCCATAAGATGTGAAGATACCTTCATGTTTGGATCTTGTTAAAAAAAGAGACATATTCATGGTTTCACTCTGTGCCTGCCTTGTGCCCTGCTGCCTCCAAACCTGCCCTGCCAGGATTCCACACAGGTCCTAGTGCCGGCCTTGTGTCTTGCTGCCTCCAAAGCTGCCCTGCTGTGATTCCGCACAGGTCCTAGTGCCTGCCTTGTGCCTGGCTGCCTCCAAACCTGCTGTGATTCCGCGCAGGTCCTAGTGCCTGCCTTGTGCCCTGCTGCCTCCAAACCTGCCCTGCCAGGATTCCACGCAGGTCCTAGTGCCTGCCTGGTGCCCTGCTGCCTCCAAACCTGCTGTGACTCCACGCAGGTCCTAGTTCCTGCCTTGTGTCCCGCTGTAAGAGTGTGTCGCGAAATGATGCATGTCTAAAAAGTGTGTCACCAACATGAAAAGTTTGGAAAGCTCTGCTCCAAGGTCTAACCAAACGTGGCTCAGGCTTATCTTTTTTTGAGCTCAGCCTGGGTCATAGAGATGCAGCCATCTAGACTGCTTATAATCAGAGGGATATACTGTTCTTCCCGTCTTCTGAGGGCATGGTGGGGAAAAGATTAGGATTGCCTACTCATGCTATCCATACTGGCTGGGGAGTTCTGGGAGTTGAAGTCCACACATTTGCCAAGGTTGAGAAACACTGTTCTAGTCTAACATGGGACACTTGAGAAAACCCAAGAAGAGGAGAAGGAGATGGAAACAAGGTTAAGCAGAGGAAACACCACACGTGCTTATTGCGGATCTGAGGACTGAAAAATGATGTCCGTGTGGGTTTCACACGCAGGACTGGAAGATTCTCAGCATTTGCAGAGGTAGAATACTTACTTGATTTCAGCATTTCCTCAGGGGAGAGCATAAAATATGGTAAAACTGCAATTTAGAAGACCAAGAAGTCTGGTGCCGTGGTTAAAGCATTGGACTAGGACCAGGAAGGCCTGGGTTCAAATTCATCATCAACCACAGAAGCTCCCTGGGTAACTATGGACCAGACTTTCCCTTTGTCAGCCCAACCTCCCTCCCTGGATTGTTGTTTTGGGGAAAAAACTGGAGGAAGCAGTGTTATATATGCTGCTTGGGCCCTTGGATGAAAGGCAGGATAGAAATCTAATAAACGATAATAAAGCCAACCACACTGGTTTAATACAAACACATAAGCAATAATAATTCCTAAGCAGAGGAAGCAATCTTTAGGGTGGAAAGTCTCTTAAGCCAAAACAAATCATGGAACACCTGTAGGGATCTGTTTTGGGTTTCCTACAAGATTTTCAGCATGTTCTTGCTCGCGAGGACCGCCAGGTGGCAGTGGGAGCGTCATGGAAGCTCTTAATTTTTTTCTGCCTTCCCTTCTGACAGCTCTGCCTCATTTTTCCCACTGAGCAGGAACTTACTCGCTGGACTGAGCGCAAAGAAGGATCCAGTGGGAAGTGCAGAGGGAAGGAAGCCCGCATGATCCCCTGTAGGACGAGCAGCCACCTTGGTGTCGTCTCATCCCCATGAGATTCTTTTGGAGACAGAAGCCTCAGATCAAGGGACGTTGACAAGGTAAAAAGAAAAAGAGAAAGCAGGACGTGGAGTTGGCTGCCTTTTCCAGAGATGACCCAGTCCTGCTGGGGACCAGGGACCTAGGAGGCTTCCTTCACCTCAGCTGGCCTTCCACCAGGTATTTAAGCCTAGAGGCATCCCTTATGAAATCTGCATTTTGGGGAGGGGGGGAGAGGTTGACTTGATTAGATGGAAATGTGAGGAGGACTAGACCATTTTGCAGCACGCTAGCAAGGGTTAAATGCTTTCTGAACTGTAGGAAGGCATGTGCTTTTCCATTGTGTGTGTGTGTGTGTGCCCAGCTACAGTTAGGGACTGGTGCTTTCTGATTTAGAAGCATGCACTTAATTCTCTTGCTGATGCTAAGGTGACCCGCTGCAGAATCCTGAACGTGTATCTATTGCATCCAAGGGACTTATTCCCCGAGGAACAAGCTGAAGGCTGCAGGCGTCAGCGTGTGTGATTGTGGCCCGGTTGCACACTCTCCCTGTCTTTTTGCCAAAGTGTTCGTGCCAGTGTAGGACACCTGCTGTGTAACTCTTAGATCCTAGATCACAACAACTATCTTTTTCTCTCTTTCGGAGCTTCCAATTCCATGCACGTTATCCCTCCTCTCACGCAGGATCTGAGCCGTGTGTTTTCTCTCCTTCTGCAAAAGATCCCTTCAGAATCGCTTCCCTGTTGCCCCCAGCAGTTAGAAGCATCACAGCCAGAGCAAGTTAGAAAAAATATGTGTGTCGGGTGTGGAGGGAGCGAAGGAGAGAAATCTGTCTTCTTTCTGGCGTTGTTCCATACTTAGCTCTGGCGGATCTCTCTTAGGAGAGACAGCGATGATGGGGAATCTGCTTCCAGACAGCAGGCATCCATAATTTCTGCATTTTAAGAACACGGCAGAAATCCTTCCCCACCCCCATTTTGCTCTCTGGCAAACCCTTGCTGGGCCAAAGAAACAGGATGGGTTTCCAGCCAGTGTTGGTGATGCGTGTTGGAAATCCCAAGGCGATTGATTCGGAATCTTCTCCATAGATTCAACCGGAGTGCGGTTCCACGGAGATTTTTGCCAAGTTTTGTATTTTCTATTTTATGGCATTTTCTCCCACCCTTGTCAAAAAAAGAAAGAAAGAAAGACTCTCAGGATATGTTGTACAACAACCTTTTGAGGTAGGTTAGGTAAGAAAGAATTGCTAGCCTGAGTTTCTGTTTAATTGTTGAGCTGAGATTGGAATCTTGTCTGTGTTTAGCATGGATTTGTAACTGTTCCGAGTCTTGACTGCTGTTGTTTAGGGACAAGTTTGCCATTTTCATAAAAGGGGGAGGGAGGCATCTGTGCCTCCATGCTTTGTCCCAGATCATGCGTGTGTTGTTGTGGAAATGGTGCAGCAGAACTGTGTTTTAGGCACGCAGCAAGAGGGAGAAATCCATTGGCTTACAGGGGTCAAAACTGAAGATGATAATGTGATAGGTGCCTGAAGACGTCGTCGGGGTTGAAATGGCAACAGACCCAAGAAATGCTCTTGTTTCTGGAAATCAATCCAAGCAACAGCTGCAAATGGGCATTTAATCCTGGCTAAGCATCTCCTGCTCCTAATGCAACCACACCTATCTTGCAAAATTCCTCTGAAATGGTGCCCTGGTTAGATATGTTTCATGCCAAAAAAAAAAAAAAACACCATTGCTTGGACTTTTATACAGGAACATCCTTTTAGCACGCACTTCTCTATGAAAGGAAAGCTCAACCGGAGGTCAGCACAGGAGGGTTCACCCATTCTGGGGATCCCTTGGGCGATCCGTTGGGTTTCGGCCCGTTGGGTTGCATGAACGCAGCCATGGCGGTTTGTAAGCTTCTGGCCGAGCTTGTGATGCCAACTTGTGAACGGGGGTTTGTGCCAAAAGCCTTGGTTGATCCCACCACAGCTCAGAGCCATGCATGAACCAGGTATATCTGTCTACGTGTGTGTCAGAGAGTGTGTCTGAAAGAAGTGCGGTTACTGAGCCGATCAGAAACAATAATAGTGATAATAATGGGTTGGTTCCGCTAATGGCTTCTTCCCTTCCCCTCTGCTCTTTTTCAGCCTTTATAGCGCCGTTCTTCCTTCTCCTCCTGGGCACCCTGTATTTACCTGCACGTTTGTGGTTTCCATTGTTTTCTTCAGCTGCCTGCAACGGCTGTTAACCTCACCTGTGCAACTTGGGGGTAGAGCACACCTGGCGTCTCATATATCACATGGGGCTGATCTTAAGGGTTTTAATGAGTGTGGAGAAAGTCCTCACGGTCCTGATTCAGATCGGGGGGGGGGGGGGAACATATGCCAGTGTGGGGCGGGGTGGGGAGACTGCAGATGATACTCAGTTATACATCTCCAGCCCAGGCCCATTGGGAGAGGCTGTAGGAATCGTGCCCCGGGGACTGGAGAGTGTTGGTCTGGATGTAGACAGTGAGGAAGGTGACCTTGATGGAAATAGGCAAGAGCTGTTACCTAGGCAAAAGGGGCTGCAACGTTTTTTAAGTGCTGAGAACTGAGATAACGTTCAGAAGTGTGACTCAAGGCAGAGGCCTCCCTGATTCTCTAGAGCAGTGTTTCTCAACCTTAGCCACTTTAAGATGTGTGGACTTCAACTCCCAGAATTCCCCAGGCAGAACGGGGAATTCTGGGAGTTGAAGTCCACACATCTTAAAGTTGCCAAGGTTGAGAAACACTGCTCTACATGGCTCTGAGCTTTCTGGGGTCTATTAAAAGTCCTTCAAAATGGGTAGAAAGTAACTCTGACTGACCACATCAGTATTGGGGAGACTCTGTGGAAGAATGTGCAGGAAGGAATGGCCTCATTCCTCTACATCAGTGTTTCTCAACCTTGGCAACTTGAAGACGTGTGGACTTCAACTCCCAGAATTCCCCAGCCAGAATTCTGGGAGTTGAAATATGTCGATGAAGGTTCTCAGTCATCCAGGTGGAATTCTCTGTAGCTTGAATCATGTCAACTGGATTTGAAGTCCACACATCTTAAAGTTGCCAAGGTTGAGAAACACTGCTCTACATGGCTTTGAGCTTTCTGGGGTCTGTTAAGTCCTTCAAAATGGGTAGAAAGTAACTCTGGCTGACCACATCAGTGTTGGGGAGATTCTGTGGAAGAATGTGCCATTTTCCATGTTAAGAACAAGGGTAGAATTTGAATTCACATACCATCATTGTCCCTCCAGCTCAGCGCTTCCCAAACTTTTGCCTTCATTACCCGAAACCGCTCATCAGAAAGTCCTTTTTACCCAACGTAGGTAAAACACTTTATGTCAATTTAATGGGTTTGTGTGTTGCTACCCAAAGAAAATTACCCAATTTGGGGTGATTTCCCCAGGTTTGGGAAGCACCGCTCTAACTAAACACTCCTGGGGCCTAACAGTGATTGAGACATTTTCCTGGGTACAGCTAGATGCCCACTTTCCCCTTTTCCACTGAAGATCAAAGAAGGATGCCTTTGCGCGTGAAACAACCTAGCAAACGTCGTAGCGAGGCACAACATCCGTCTGCTTCAAAAGGGCACACCCACCCTTTGAACTGTGCCAGTAAATATGCAGGCAGTTAGAAGCTGGCTTCTATTGTATGCGTGACCAGATGTTTTAAAAAAGGTTATCTAAACTCTTTAAAAGAAACACAGTTTTGATTGCTGGGTAGAGTTGTGTGGCTTAATTGACTGGGTGAACCCCCCTTTATGGAGCTAATTTTGATCCAGAGGGTTGAAGGATGCCAGAGGAATGGGGGGCAACTGGTTCTGCATTAATGACCGCACGGTGCCACTGCATATATATTTTTAAAGAGTTTGGAGCTCTGCATTGGCCTGAGTGGAGGGTCAGGGAAATCAGCTAGGATTGCCAGCCCTGAGTCAAGTTCCAACTTTGAGGAAGGAGGAAGCAAATAAAGGTAGTCCTCACTTAATGACCATTCGTTTAGCGATGGTTCAGACTTACGGTGGTGCTGAAAAAACCGACTGACAACAGATGCTCACATGACCGTTGCAGCGTCCCCACGGTCACATGATCACAATTTGGGCCCTTGGCAACCGGTTCACATTTATGATGTCACAGCATCCCGTGGTCACGTGATCTCCATTTTCTACCTTCCCGGCCAGCTTCTGGCAAGCAAAAGCAATGGGGAACTGCGTGATTCGCTTATCTACCATGTGGTTCGCTTAACGACTGTGGTGATTCGCTTACTGACCGCCGCAAATAAGGTCATAAAATTGGGTTGGATTCGCTTATTGACTACTTTGCTTAGCAACTGAAATTCTGGTCTCAATTGTGGTCGTTAAGCGAGGACTACCTGTATATACAAAGAGAAAGAGACTGGTTGATTGTTAGTTATTTATTAGATTTATATTCTGCCTTTATTTCGTACAACTCCAAGGCAGCGTTGACATTCAGTTTTAGTTCTTGCTGAAACTACTTCTTGCATCTCAGAGAATTGTTTTAATTCCTGGGAGAGGCATCACATTTCCTCCGTCACTTTTTTCCCCACTGGACTGTAGGGAAGTACCCTTGGAACCTGCTGATATCATTGTGTTCTTTTCCCCCCTGGATTTGGGGCAGCAGCATCTGCCGGGTGGGGGGGGGTCAGAAAAGGCAGGGTGGCAGGTCAGGTGTCCTGAGGCAAGTCCCGCCCTTTTGTGCAAGCACATTCCGGGCCCACCATCTTGCCTTTTTCGACCTCCCCTGTGGATGCCACCGATTTGGGGTTAACAGGTATCGCTATTGATCTGTGGTGGAGTTTACTCTCATGTACACATGCTTGCAATTAGCCTTGTGAAAGGATTGATGCTCCATTCTTCCTAAAACGATGGATCATAAACTTTTTAGGGAGGCTAGCAAGCTGGACCTCTACCCTGTTCCCAAATATTAATGCTGGAGCTGAACCACAAATCCTAGGGGGATGACAATTGACTTTGGGGTATTGTCGTATTTCTGTTGGCAGAACTGGGCTCCTGAAAGACTATTGGAACCGGGAGACCATTAGGGTTCAATCTGGCAAGAGGACATGGTCTGAACGCCTCCCTGGTGATCTTTGGTTCTATTTCAGCATACACTTTGCACTGCAAGTTTTGATCAAATTTAATTGGAATATCCATCAAGCAGAGCTTCTGTGAGTTGGCTGGTGGGAAATTTTTGCTTAGAGCTTCACAAATCTATGTGGGGTCTGTCATGTTAGTCCAAAGCAGAATAAGCCACTGCTGAAGAAAGTAAATCCTATCCTTCCTTCCTTCCTTCCTTCCTTCCTTCCTTCCTTCCTTCCTTCCTTCCTTCCTTCCTTCCTTCCTTCCTTCCTTCCTTCCTTCTTTCTTTCTTTCTTTCTTTCTTTCTTTCTTTCTTTCTTTCTTTCTTTCTTTCTTTCTTTCTTTCTTTCTTTTTCCTTCCTTCCTTCCTTCCTTCCTTCCTTCCTTCCTTCCTTCCTTCTTTCTTTCTTTGTTTCTTTCTTTCTTTCTTTCTTTCTTTCTTTCTTTCTTTCTTTCTTTCTTTCTTTCTTTTTCTATCCCACCTTTATTATTTTTTTATACATAACTCATATACTGTGCGTATATATATATATATATATACACACACACACACACACACACACACACATATATATATATACATACATACATACATACACACACACAAATACACACACAAATACACACACACACACACAACTATATATGATTTTTTTAAAAAGGAAGATGCAAACTAATATTAAGTAAGAAAAAGAAAGAAATCCAAGAGAAAGCTAAAAGTGCAAGAAAGGAAAAAATAGGAAAAGAAAGATAGAAAAGAAAGAAGATACCAAGTGGATTCTGATCTCCTTTACAGCAGTTATAAATTTACCTCTTACTCTGTGGTTACAACATAACTCTCTTCTTTCTATAATCTAGCCTAATCATCAAAACCATATAATTAATGATAATATATATAGTATTATATAATAATATGATTATAATGATAATTAATAATCATTAATAATCCTTATGATTTATGGTTTTGAAGAGCATAGATCCTTGTCTTATCTTGAAGAGCTAAGCAGAGCCAGGCCTGATCAGTACTTGAAGGAGAGACCGTTACAAAATCCCAGATTAGACTGGGAAGTCAAAATTTACCCTGGAAAAAAGCAATGGTTCCAGATTGTTGCCAAAAATACCATGCCATTGGCATCTTTTTTCCTAACCAAGAATGCGTTATTTATAAGATGAACGAATCTCCTTTCTGTTGAAGTCCTTGCACCAGCAAAAGCAAATATTTTTGCTTTTTTCCAAATATGTGAATTAGCTTGGGGTTCTTTTAGTTGGGTGAATCTGTATATAAACCTCACTCCTCCCCAAATACCATACATCCTTGAACCTTTCTTTATCAAGTCAATCAACCTAAATCATTACCAACATAAATTAGAGAGTCCATGTCTGAAAAGGAGGCTTCATGCCTGTTCTTCAAGGGTTTGATTGGGAAAATCTTAAGATATCTGAGTGGAAAGCAAATTGCATGCCTGCACTTCTAACCCTGGGAATAATCTATATCCTCAGATATCCAAATGCGGAAAAGATTGCTGCTTTGCGCACGCTTGTCAAAATGAATCTTGCCCCCTTTTTTTTAGCAAGCACAGACTGCTGATTTCACCCCAAAGACTTCTCTTTGGAACAATTCCGGAATCCCAGGCGGCTTCAAACAATGTGTTGGAACTCATCCTTACTCTGTCCTTGGCCAATCGAGTTGGAAGCTCAAGTGCGATTAGGGTAAAATGAGGATTCACATTAAACCTTCTATCAGTGTTTTGGCTGACTTGACGTGAGCTCAGGAGGCAAAGCCTCGAGTGTGCTGACGACTGATGTGCTTCCAACTTATTCTGGTTGAGCACGACAGAAAAACTCAAAAGTTTTTCATTTCAGCATGTCTCTGCTGCACCCATTATTTTTTCCACTCTGCCCTTGCACTGTTTTGGAGAGGAAGGGGGAGAAGAAAGCCTTCATTTTTTCTCTTTGTCTACCTCACCTGGTCGCTCAAGTTCAGTTGGGACAACTCCTCTCTATTCCTCTTCCTAACAACTCAGCCCAAAATTCACTAGAGCGAAGTTTTCAGCCTTGATGTTATAAAAGGGTCCTGTGACTTTGCTCAATAGTCACTATTTTTGTTGGTGTTTCTTTTCAGCATGGGGAATGGGGGCAGCTGTGGGAATAGCATTGAGTAGAAAGTGACTCCATGTGACCAGGGTGGCTTGGCTGCAGAGAAGCAAGCACCATTTGAGGTTCCATCAGGAGATGCTTGGTCTCCACAACATGGGAAATGATAGTCTAGGTCTCACCTTGAATCCTATCTTCAACCTGGGCACCACAAGGGAAGGAGGGCTGAGACAAGCTGGAAGGGTTTCAGAGAAGGTCAACAAAGATGATCAGGGGGCAAGAAATTAAGCCAGCCTTATAAGATAAGACTGTGAGAACTGGATAGGTTTCGTCTTGCGCAGAGAATGTTGAGGGGGGAATATGATAGTACCTGAAGGACAATCAGGCTGATGAAGGCCAAGATCTGATCTCTAAAATCCCAAAATGCAGGATGTCAGCCTGTATTTCTCAAACTTGGCAACTTTAAGACGTGTGTGTACTTCAACTTCCAGAATTCCCCAGCCAGCATGCTGTGAATGTTTGAGAAACACTGATGTAGGTGAATGATGTTATGCTATAGGAAGACATGTGCCCAGTTGAGTTTTTCCTTCAATGGGGCAGGAATGCCCGCAAGATGTTGGCAAAAATGTCAAGATGGCAGCCACAATGGGGCAATCAATTACACATAATACAGCTAACGCATAGGGCTCCTTATCACCAGGAGATCCCCAGGCTTGCTGAAAAAAAACACATTTTAAGGGCTTTCCAGAAGACCATGAGGGTTGGGGCTCATAGAATAGAATAGAGACCAGTAGAATATCTGAGATAGCTTTGGCTTTCAGGTGGAAGAGTGGGCAGAAACATGGCAATTCGTTGACCACTGGTGGATACCTGGGTTAATTTTTGCAGGACCCTCTCAAAAGATGCCACGAAGGTAACCCTTTATTGGCAACTCTGGGGGTATAAAATGCTTTTACAGGAAACTTGGCATTCTTGTTCCTCCTTTTCTGCAGTTTTCTGGATGGATGCTGGCCTACACCCAGCGATGCTCTTACTGAAAAGCTATGCAACGATTTATTCTCCCAGGGATCTATATATTTTTTCCCATCTAGCTTTCCTCATACCAGGAACGTCATAGCATATTTTGGAATTAATGTTGAAAAATAGATAACTTAGGGGGTTATACAAAGCAAGGGATAGGGAAATGTGAGTTATTGTTGCTTTTTAAAGAAAAGAATTTCTGACGCCAAAACCAAACGTTTACCGAAATCCAGTCTTAGATGGAATGTGACAGAGCCTCCCTGAATGCAAATTGGAGTGCTAGATGCTGGTTATCTGATGAAGGGAACAGGAGCCAGGAAAATTAATATGATAATACAGGTCATCCTCATTTAGTGAATGCCTCGTTTAGTGACCGTTCACAGTTATGACGGTGAAGAAAAAGTCACTTTGTGATCAATCCTCGCATTGACAACCTTCGCAGGTCTGTAAAGCAAAGGAAAGCTGAAGTCAAATCGTAAGCACAGTTGGGGTTTCACTTAGTGACCGCTTCACTCAACGACCGAGTTGCTGGTCCCAGTTATAGTTGTTGAACGAGGACTACCTGTACAAGAGATTACTTTTTAAAGTGCCACGGCTTCTTTTCTTCCTTCCCAATAAATATTTATAGCTCCGGTTCACACAGCTCAAAACAAAGGTAGCTCAAGATATTATACCGCTCAAACGCAATTTAAAAATCCGTAGTGAGACGAAGAAGACAACAGGATCAAATTCAGACTTTGTAAATGGGCTGGTGGTTAAACAGAGAAACACAGAAGAGAAGGTCCTGGATAGATCTCAAGAGAAAGCATTCTCAAGATTTGCTGCCATCACCGAAGAGATTGGTGCAGCGTCTGAATTCAATCTTCTGAATTAAGTAGTGCCAAAAATTATTACAGCAGACTCCGCCAGTATTAAAAAGAACACATAAGGGTGCCCTGCAAGTTTACAGTCTGGTCCTAATAAATGTCTAAGGCTGCTACTGTTGCTTTTGTGGGATGGTTAACAATCCCATACGACAGAGCTTTCCAAACTTTTCATGTTGGTGACATACTTTTTAGACATGCATAATTTCGCGACACACTCTTACAGCAGGGCACAAGGCAGGCACTAGGACCTGCGCGGAATCACAGCCGGTTTGGAGGCAGCAAGGCACAAGGCAGGCACTAGGACACAGCCGGTTTGGAGGCAGCAAGGCACAAGGCAGGCACTAGGACCTGCATGGAATCCTGGCAGGGCAGGTTTGGAGGCAGCCAGGCACAAGGCAGGCACTAGGACCTGCGCGGAATCACAGCAGGTTTGGAGGCAGCAAGGCACAAGGCAGGCACTAGGACCTGCGCGGAATCCTGGCAGGGCAGGTTTGGAGGCAGCAAGGCACAGGGCAGGCACTAGGACCTGCGCGGAATCACAGCAGGTTTGGAGGCAGCAAGGCACAAGGCAGGCACTAGGACCTGCGCGGAATCCTGGCAGGGCAGGTTTGGAGGCAGCAAGGCACAGGGCAGGCACTAGGACCTGCGCGGAATCCTGGCAGGGCTCGGAGGCGGCAGCAGCCGCGACACACCCAGACACTGCAGCCGACACACTAACGTGTCCCAACACATAGTTTGGAAAGCTCTGCCATACGATATATGGTACTGGCAGCGAGGTTATTCTATGCACAGAGAGGGAAAAATACAGAAATACCCACAATGGAAGAGTGGACTGTGAAGATGGCAGAGCTTGCAGAAATGGCTAAATTGGCCTGTTTGATTGGGGCAAAGGTCAATAACTACTTTTATAAAAGACTGGAAACCCTTTATGGGCTTTTTGCTGACAATGGACAAGAATGAATTGGTGATGTTGGGATTTACTGATTAAAAAGGGTTGCTTTTTAAGGAAAATAATTTCTTTAAGAAAGAAATAAGGGAACCATGTTATGTAATTTGGGAGGGCAGAAAGGGTAATAATCATGTATTGTCGAAGGCTTTCACGGCCGGAGTTCGATGGCTGTTGTGGGTCTTCCGGGTTGTGTGGCCGTGTTCTGGAAGTTGTGGTTCCTAACGTTTCGCCAGAAGATGCCGGCCACAGATGCTGGTGAAACGTTAGGAACCACAACTTCCAGAACACGGCCACACAGCCCGGAAGACCCACAACGGTAATAATCATGTTTGAAACTGCTGCAAAGAAGATCAGAAGTCACTTCCTTCAATACCTTTTTTTCCTTTTTTTCTTTTTCTTTGACTTTGACTGTTTTTTGCTTTTTCATATCTTCTTCTCTCTTCTAATTTGCTCTTCATGTTTCTGTAGTTTTTAATTCTGTACAAAATTCTTCTTCAATAAAAAATTGGATATGTGTAAAAGAATCCCATGCAAATGTGAATGCTGCCCTACTCTTGAACCTTCAGTGCAGAACATCCAGGCACCACACAGACCATCATCTTGAAAGGGACACAACTTATTTTCTCTGGAAAGGTACCGGGTGGGCCTTCTTGGCTGTTGGACGTGCACAAAAGAATTAGGGTCATAAATCAGTGGGGGAAAATTAGTCCCTAAAAAAAAACCAAACCTGACGTTTCTTAGCTGCTTCCACCAGAATTGTCAGTAGCAGCTGGCAAAGCGTACACACTAAGCAGAAAGATAAATACCAAGGAAATTTAGTCTTGGCTTGACATATATTTAAGTCAACAAGGCAAAATAAAATAAATTACACGGCACAGACCTATCCCGCACTTGAATGAGTTTCGGATATAAATCTAGACAAAGTGCAATTGCTTCAGGTTAAAAACTTGAAACTGAATTCTTTTTCCTGGATGTGTGCTTGTGTGTATATATATATATACATACATATATATATACATACATACATACATACATACATACATACATACATACATATAACACATACATACATACATACATACATATATATATATAATATACACATATATATATGTGTGTGTGTTTGTGTGTCTGTCTGTCTGTCTATGTACTGGGTTGTGTGTGTGGGCTATTAAAAGATCACGTCCTGTGATAGATGAATATCTTGATGCAACAATACTGATATGTCTTTGGAATTTATAAAAAGGGGAATCTATAGAACCCCACAGGAGATTGATAGGCTTAATACATGGTGTGAACCCAGCCAATAGTGGCTTATTCAATAAATCACAGTTAAACCATGTTTCAGTTCAAGGCATGAATCCAGTCTCTGCCTTTCCATCTTCGCTCTTTTGCTGTTCCAAACTTATTTGGCACACCTGCTTCCAAGTTACATTTAGGAGAGTGGGTTGAAAAATACTATGGTTCCCTACTTCCCCAGATCAACTTTTCTGTCTACAGGTAGTCCTCACTTAACAACCACAATTGGGACTGGGATTTTGGTTGCTAAGCAAAGCAGTCATTAAGTGAATCCAACCCGATTTTATGACCTTTTTTGTGGCGATCATTAAGTGAATCACCGCGGGCGTTAAGCGAACCACATGGTTGTTAAGTGAATCATGCGGTTCCCCATTGATTTTGGAAGCCGGCTGGGAAGGTTGAAAATGGTGATCACGTTACCACGGGACGCTGTGATGGTTGTAAATGTGAACTGGTTGCCAAGCGCCTGAAATCGTGATCACGTGACTGTGGGGATGCTGTGACAGTCGTAAGTGTGAGGACCAGTTGCAAGTCGGTTTCTTCAGCACCATCGTAAGTCCAAACCGTCACTAAACAAAAGGTTGTTAAGTGAGGACTACCGTATTTTCTCCATGGCTACTGGGTGGTTCCCTGACTTCCACGTAAATATTCAGAAGACTACAGTGAGAAATAGATCCCAAACCTATTCAGAACGCAGGATCCAAATTTTGAATCTTTAGCCCTGGCATCGTTCTGACCCCCCCTCTTGAGTTCAGAGGGGCTTCAAACACTGCTTTGCTGTTTTAGTCCATTACAAACGATGTTGGTCTTGGCCAGATAACAAAATCCAACGTTCTGTAGCTGATAATGTCAAGTTTCTACAATAAACAGGCTGGAAGCTTTGCTGAGCAGTGCACATGGTGGCTTAAAAGATAAGCACCGGATCTTTGGGTTATCTGATTGGTTGACAGAAATGGATAAAGTTTTATCTCAAAGTGATGCTGTTTCAGCAGAATGCCCTCCTGGTTAGAACAAATTGCTGGTTGTAAGGCATAATGCAACCAAGGTGGCTAATCTGTGGAAGAGTGGGTCCTGTCCTGGCATGAAATGAGACAGATTTTTCCAACATTAACGTGCTTTGCTGGCCTATGGAATTTTAAAATGCTTTTCACCAATCTGTCGCAGGGATGGGAAACCTGTTTTTGCAACTGAGGGCTCCCTTTTAAAAATGCACTTTCTCCAACTGTGAGGACTGTGGGAAGCTTGGGGGTGATAGCTGAGGGATATAGCTGGAATTTCTAGCTCTTATTACATGGTTTGCGAAGAGTTGGGTATTTTTTACAGAAAGAAGGTGGGTATGTTATGCCTATTGGAACGGCCCCTTTTAGTATATGTTTTTGGAAAAGTTAGCAAAACCTCACACTACTAAAAACCGGCAATTGGCCATTAATGGTATGTACCAAATTTCAATCCAATGGGTCTAGATTTTACAGTAAAAGGTGGGCGATAAGTGGGAAATTTGGGCCTCCTAATTTTATGACCCTTTGAAACCTGCATTTGAACCCTGGAGGGAACGTATTTTATCACCATCTCGTTTTCTCTCGTGTTGATTATGCATCACCGTCCCAGTGAATGGTAAACTGGTATTTCGACCTCCTTTCAACTTTGCAGAAATTCTGAAAAACGTTGGTTAAAAAAATGCTGACGAGTAATGTCTCCTATTCTCCTTTTGTATTTACTTTCCCCAGGATTTTTCTATAATCCGCCCCATTTCAACACAGTGGAAACCAACCTTTGGCTCTCATACCCATCATTTTCAGAGTCAAGAACTATGCTAGACAATTTTAAAGGGTCTTTGAGGTGAGTATTTGCCTATTCTCTCCCCTTCCACGCACACCCCAGTTCACCATGGTGGCTTAATGTGTATATCTTCTGATATATCTGCAAGAGGGTGTAAAACAGAACCTTCCAGGAATTTGAACTAAATTCCTTCACTGGATCTGTTCTTGCAGAAGCTGGCCAGCCATGTATCAGTATAATTTTGGATTCTTGCCCTGAGTAGACAGTTGAACTTCATGTCTCAATGACCTTTCCAACTCAGGGATTCTATCATTCGAGAACCAATACTTTTTGGAGGCTTAATTCTCCATAAGGGTCTTAAGGCTGCAACCAAATTATTTAGTAGGTTTCGATCTACACTGGATGTTATTCCATGATTCCCAAAGCTTCAGAAGCCTACTAATTGGTTTGCAGGGTAGATTCCATATGGAAGGTGGCAGACCACTTTCTTCTGTTTTGAAGAGAAAATGTAGCATTGACTGAAGGGATAAATCTTGTTTACTGAAACCTGGTTGTTTTCTGGGCTTGTCAAGTAGAACGAAGGTAGCCCAGGGCTTTTCAAATCTGGACAAGGAATGTGTGACTCACTAAAAGTTCACTTTGCTGTCTGTGTGGGTAAGGACAATATTGACAGGCTGGTTGGACTGGCTTTGAGTAATATACTAGAGCATTTTGTAACTATTTCAGGGATCTCTTTACATAGCCTTTCCGTGCATCTTCTCCTCATTTATGTAACTATTAACCTAAATTGGGCAACACCTTTCATTGTAATGCAAATTGGCTTACTTTCCTTCTTTGACGCAAGTTTTGAGACCAGTCTGCAGCCTGGTTGATGTGGAAAAAAGCTAAGTAGGGTCAGATGCGGTTAACTCTTGGATGGGAGACTCCCAGAGAATCCCAGGCTGAGGACTAGATTGGAAAGTAAAATCGCATCCGGAAGAAGGCAATAGCAATCCATTTCCATATTATTTCCAGAAGACAACACGTCCATGTCCGTGTAGCGATCAGGAATCGAGGTTCAAATCAAGGGAGACTTTAACCTCATTGCTTACTCACCCAATTTATTAAGGACACAGCAAAATCAGATTTATTTTTGGAAGCAAGCTGGGAAGGATATGCTCCAAATCTTTAATTTGACTGCAAAACTACGCTGGCTAGAAATGAATGTATTTTCTATTAGAATTGCCCTTTGTTACTTTCAGCTTTTATTAACAAACATTTGGAGGGATGCATGCATCCCAGATTAAAAGCCATTCTTGTGTCACTTCTACAAACATCTTGGCAGTGATATCCATCCATCTGTTCCAAAATGTCCTGCTGGTTTTATTTTATTTTTTTCCAGTTTCACTTGGCTCTTTGGACTTCCTGCATCCCAGCATTGCCAGCTTGCAGCAACCCCCCTGTAGAATAGGAAGAATCTATTTTTGTAAAGTTGGGGGAAGAAAAAGAAACATGTAAAGAATGTACAAATTCAGACATGGCAAACCATGCAAGAACCAATCAACACAAAGGGTGCGAAGGATAATTTGACTTCATGTAAAATAAAAATGAGGGGCGTGGTGGCTCAGCGGGTGTCGATCGGAAAGTCGCAAGTTTGGAGGTTCGAATCCCTAGCCCTGCGTGCAGAGTGAGCTCCCGCACTGGCTCCAGCTCTTGCCAACCTAGCAATTCGAAAGCATGCAAATGCAAGTAGATTAATAGGTACCACTTCGGTGGGAAGGTAACAGCGTTCCGTGTGCATCATGCCGGCCACATGACCGCGGAAGCGTCTTCGGACAACGCTGGCTCTTCGGCTAAGAAACAGAGATGAGCACCGGCCCCTAGAGTCGGACACGACTGCACAAATGTGCGGGGGGAACCTTTACCTTTAAAATAATAATAGTGCTTTTTTAAAAGCAGCGAATAAGAGAAAGGGTGATCAGTAAGGAAATGGGAAGATTTATATGAGAAGGAATGCAAAGGTTCCTGACGAACGATCCCTTTGCTCAAAACAGAAAATTGATAGCACTTTTGTAAACGGAGTCGGTCCGATTTCACGTTCATGACATGCGAAACTCAAGCTTCATTTTCCATCTGGGTTTTGCACACAAACATTCACACAGCCCAGGATGATCGTATTTTCTTTCAAAACTGGTTGGAGTAAATCAGATAACGGAAGGATTGTTGAAATTGGAAGGACTTTTAGCTTTGGAGTGAAAATGTTTACTCTGTTGAATTGCTCGCTCTGAAGATGAACGTCCTTCTTCATTCCAAAAAAGCAACCCTTGTGAAGGATTGTCCACAGAAAGCATGGAAAGGCTCAGCCAGATTCCTTGAACTGCAAATAGTGGAACTCACAACTCTTGAATTTTCTGCTAAGTGAGTTGGCGGCGGGTGCATGTATCAAGAGTGAGCTTGTGTGTGTGTGTGTGTGTGTGTGTGTGCGCGCAAGTGCAAGAGGAGATACAGATGAGTAAAAAGAACAGCCAAGAGAGGAAGCTAGTAGTTGTTGTTTATTCGTTCGGTCGCTTCCGACTCTTTGTGACTTCATGGACCAGCCCATGCCAGAGTTTCTTGTCGGCTGTCGCCACCCCCAGCTCCCCCACGGTTGAGTCCGTCACCTCCAGAATATCATCCATCCATCTTGCCCTTGGTCGGCCCCTCTTCCTTTTGCCTTCCACTTTTTTTCTAGTTAGCTTCCTTAAATTATAAGCCCAACATCGGTGTGACAGACCCAAACATAGGCTCGCATGTAGCATCCTGCATTTTTACCCCGGGTTCTTCTGACTTTGGACCATTATAAAAAGGAGAGTCTGCTCTTTCAGTTAAACATACGCCAGTCCTAAAATGATTTGATTCAACAAATGCCGGTTTTGAAAGGTTTTATTCAAACAGTGATTCATTCAAGTTGTCAGCCCTGACTTAATTGCTGGCCTGCCAGGTCCTTGGTCCAGCTCTTCTGAGAAGTGACTTTCTCTTTAGCCTGTGGCCTCAGGTGGTGCTGGTGGCGGCGGAGGGGAACCTCAATGATGCTCCACCTAGAAATCCAACCAAGAAAGTTGTTGTTGTTGGGTCCCCCCCCCCCATGAAGCAGGACACTCAGACCAACTCTTTTTCCCTGTAGGGTTCTGGGTTCCCTAGTGATGTTTGGATTTCAGCTGGTCCTTCCACAGCCGTCCATCGAACACAGAAAGGTAAGTGGTGCATGTCGCGCAAGCAACCAGCCGTGTTGGACTCCTTTGCAGCTCTGCATGCTTTAAGGTCCCTCCGAGGCATTTTGGGCAGCTACCCATATTTCATTCTGTGGTCTTAAAATACTGAAATGCCAGTGAAGTTCCTTACTGCTATGAACGTAAGGAATCCCATTGTCAGGGTAGAACATACTTGTCCTGTCAACTCTTTTTTTTATGGATGATGCCCTCTCCTTGGAGCTGGTGGATAGAATTACCCACAAGGATTGCCAACATTAAACAATTTGAACAGGGGGGAAGCTGATCTTGATCCATAGCCAAAAACATGGGGTGGAGATAATGGGTTCAGCTTTTTGAGAAGAACTCAAAATTTCTATCTGAAGAAACTCAATGCTGGGGTAATGCTTTGAGTGAAGTTACTAGGGAAGTGCAAACATTCTCAGAAAGGAGTTGAGATCTGCAGCTCTAGGTTTGGGTGTATCTTGCTTCAAAATGGCAGAAAACCTTGCGTTGATGGATTTTCATCCATCGTACCTAATGGGGATGGCAGGGTCCACCAGAAACTGGGCTGGAGGATAGCTGGAGGGGTTGCTCCATTCCAGGGATGGAGAACTGGACACACGGCTGCAGCCTGGGGCAACATTTGTAATATGGGAAGACCTACAAGTGAGGGTTGCAGTGACCCAACACCCTTTTCTTTGTTCCTGGATTTTTCCAATTTTCCAAGATTGCAAATAGTAAAGGTTCCCCCTGCACAGTCGTGCAGTCGTGTCCGACTCTAGGGGCCGGTGCTCATCTCCGTTTCTTAGCCGAAGAGCCAGCATTGTCCAAATATGCTTCCACGCACGCGGAACGCTGTTCCCATCCCACCGAAGTGGTACCTATTCATCTACTTGCATTTGCATGCTTTCGAATTGCTAGGTTGGCAAGAGCTGGGGCGAGTGCGGGAGCTCACTCCGTCACGCGGGGCTAGGGATTCGAACCTCCGAACTTGCGACCTTCCGATCGACAAGCCTGGCGTCTTACCCGCTGAGCTAGATTGCAAATACATTGAACCATAAACTAAAACTGATCATCCCAACACACACACACAGGGCTATTCTAAGCCTTTTAAAACCACCTTGAATTTCAGAGTTGTTGTGTCTTAGTCATTTTTGAGAAAATTACATATCTATACTCTATATTTTGTATTTTAACTATACTTTGAAAATCAATAAAGTTCTTTAAAAAAAAAGAAAATGGATTAATAAAAGCCATCAAAATAAAAGATAAAAACAAAAATAATCCACCTTGCTTAAAACTAGTCAGGATTAGCACCTTGAGCAAATGCATCCAGCAGGTTTGTGATGTGGAACTGCTAGGCCTGGCTTCACACATCACACTAAGCTACAGAAGATGTGGGTTTGTTTGGGTTTAGTGTGTTGTTTGAACCCAGCCAAGGTTAAACAGAGCACTGGCTTCACAGGGTACGTAAATCCAGCGGGTGGCCTCTCTGGGAGAAGCACGTTCAGCATCCTTTTTCGCCCTGTATCCAGGCGGCCTCTTAAGTGGAGGGAAGATCAACTGCGAATCTGATCCCAGCTCGAAATTCCATTTCAGTCTCAGCTGAGGCTCAGCCTTTCAATAACACGTTGATCTGGCTGCTTAATCCTTACTTGAATGCACCTTTCTTCCCTCCCTCATCCTTAAGAATCCACCTTTTGTGGGCGAGCAGAAGGCATTTGTGCCCCGAAGGCACTTCAAGATCCATGCTGGCTTTAATCTCTGCCGGGGTGGGGGTCGGTGTGGGTGGGTGGGGAGGATGCCATTGCCATGCGCTCACGGCTGAGAAACGCAGCCTTTCCTTCAGAGGCTGCTCAGCCTTGTCACCTCCATTGTTCTGGAAGAATACGAGGGCCGCGCCGAGGTGCCAGCGTTTGTTTCCGCCGTCTTTGTTTCTTCGCATGGGTTAAACAGGGTCACCAGTGTTCGAGCAATTTTTATTTTCGAAACGTGTAGAGTCCTGACTTGCTTCCTGTCGCTCAGCCAGGCTGGCCTCCATTCCTCGCAGCAGACCACGGTTTAAATCACTGCATTCTTCGGTGGAGTGGCCTTCCCTTTTGACGACCAACTGAGGTCGTTATTTATCCAGTCTTCCTCCTGTGCCAGCTGTGGTGAAAGGACATAGTGATGGAGCTCCCATCTGTGCCATTAAAGACCAACAGCTAATAAAACGCAGCTATTAAAGAACGGGGCAGCACGGACGGAATGGTCAGGTCCAGAGCAGTGCAAAATGTACCATTCTGAGAAAGCTTGAACTTGACTCAAAGCTCTACCCCAGCGTTGAGTTTCTTCAGATAGAAACTTTGAGTTCTTCTCAAAAAGATGAACCCATGATCTCCACCCCATGTTTTTGGCTCTGGATCAAGATTAGCTTCCCCCCTGTTCAAATTGCTTAATGTTGGCAATCCTTGCGAGTAATTCTATCCACCAGCTCCAAGGAGAGGGCATCATCCATAAAAAAAGAGTTGACAGGACAAGTATGTTCTACCCTGACAATGGGATTCCTTATGTTCATAGCAGTGAAATGGTTTTAAAATTGACGGGCCAATCTGGAGGAACACTTAGAATCACATGCCAGGCTGGGTTTTATGTTCCAACTAGCGAGGATTGAGCTTGATCCATAGAGAGTTCAGCATGGCTTCAACCAAATGGATTGTGATAAACCAGTGTCCCCTCCTGCTCCCCAACCCATATGCTTTCCCTTAAGCATAAACATGTGCATGGAAGTTCTTAAGGATCAGATGGGCTCACATTTGGGTGGAGGAAATGCCTCTTTGTCCACTTTCCACATCTGGTTTGGCTCCAGCCTTCTCTGTGTGCTCCAAAAGAATGAGCTTGGAAGAAGTTTCAAGTTTATGGATGCGTGAAGATCTGGGTGACATTAGTTCAGAGCTGTTTGTCTTCTCAAAGTCCTTTAAGACCCTTCAGATGTGGTGGGGCTGGTGATGTTTTCCAGCCATCGCCAAGTTTTGAGGTCTCTTCATTTCCATTTGCAAATGCGTGATTATGTCTTGTTGGGTTGGCAGATAGTTTTGATGAAACCACCTCAACTGTTTCTGACTTCTTGACCTGATAAAAATGACACCCTTGTTTTGGATGTGTGGGGGTGAACTATATCTCCCCAGATATTCTCTGGATCACCATCCAAAGACAGACTCTCAGAGTGGTTAGCTCTATCTGTTGGGTAAAATGTACTAAAATCTTTGGGTGTACCTTGGTCAAGTACAACATCCAGTTAGAAAATCAGCACTGCTGAGGCCTGATTACATATTTGGATTCTTGTACAACCAGTTTGTTTTGGAATAATTGTGGCTTTTAATCCCATATATATTCTCTCCCAAAGAGCTTACACACAGATGACGTTTCAACAACTATAGATCAAGTTGTGAGACATAGATCTTGTTTCTTCCAAGTCTATTGGAGGTGGCATTAGAATGTAAAATACTGGTGGATGGCTGTCTTTTAGTAGAATATTTGAATAAAGGCCAGAAACAGTACACATGTTTGGAAAAATGGGTGGATGTCTTGAGCAATTATCTCTCCATTATTTCCTACTTAGCATATATATGAAGTTAACCCTGTGAAGGCGTAATTCAGAAATGTAGAAAGGAATGTTAAGGGAGACTCTGTTGCAGTGTTTCTCAACCTTGGCAACTTGAAGATGTGTGGACTTCAACTCCCAGAATTCTCCAGCCAGCCAATTGTGAACAACCATGGCTGGCTGGGGAATTCTGGGAGTTGAAGTCCACACATTTTAAAGTTGCCAAGGTTGAGAAACACTGCTCTATTGAGTGGCAATTAATATCACTTTTAACCCTTAAGTTTTGGGGTGTGTTTTTTTAAAAATGGGAAATCCTCCAATGCTGGCAGATAAATAGCCAAAGCTGAATTAATGGTGGTTGATTCAAAATTTGAAAAACGGATTCTAGTTTTGTAAGTCTGTTTAACGCTTAACGTCCCTTTCCTGCCACCCTTCTCCACCCTTTAGCTTCAAATCTCATAATTCAGAGCAGTATGTCTATGAAGGTTCTCAGTCATCCAGGTGGAATTGTCTGTAGCTTGAATCATGTCAACTGGATTTCTATTTTCTCAGTGGAAACGTTTCGCTCCTTATCCAAGGAGCTTCTTCAGTCTGAGCAAAGTTAGTAAGGGAATCCTTAAATATGTTGCAGTTGTAAGGTCACACAGCAACATATTTAAGGATTCCCTTACTAACTTTGCTCAGACTGAAGAAGCTCCTTGGATAAGGAGCGAAACGTTTCCACTGAGAAAATAGAAATCCAGTTGACATGATTCAAGCTACAGACAATTCAGAGCAGTGTTCTCAACCTTGGCGACTTGAAGATGTATAGACTTCAACTCCATGGCTGGCTGGAGAATTCTGGGAGTTGAAGTCCACACATCTTCAAGTCACCAAGGTTGAGAAAGAGAGGCTGGAAAATCCAGCAGCAGTCAAGGAAAGCAGCTGTGGAAGGATGCAATGTTATGCAGATTAGTTACCACTTACCAGCCCCAATCCATATTGGCAAGTATGCATCAGCCAAGTTGGTGTGTATGCACGATATGTTGCTCCTCTAAGTACCACCAATGGTCTTTTAGCAGAAGAAGGGCACAGCCGCCTCTTCCCTGTCCCCCAAAAGCAGAGTAATTGAGGTCTCTCCAAAGCACCCTGGGTGTTGCCGAAGTTTACGTGCGGAGTTGATCCTTTCTGACCACACGCCCAGCTTGAAAGCCCAAAGTATCTGGTACTACCTGCCTAGATATGTGATGCTTAGAACCTCCCGTCTGTGGTGGGGAGAGGTTTGGGGTGAGGAAAGGAAAATATGTTCACCTTGAAGTGGAGCAGGTTCCCAGCAAAGCATTGGCCAACTCCAAAAGTTTTTCCCAACTTTGAGGGTGGAAAAGAAGTGTTTTGTTGCTCTAGAACATGGATGACCAACTTCTTTAGGAGAGGGGCAAAGTGCTAGCACACACATATTAAGGACAATTTAATCGAATTCAAAATGAATCCAAACGACCCTAACTATATATGGTTAATATGTTGGGTGACCATGTATTTAATATGTTCTCCCCTCTAACACAGTCTGGTGTCAACACTGGAGGAATTCTGAGGCTCTCACTAAAGTTTTCAGGGTTATGTGGTGCTCGGGGCCCCAGGTTGTCCTCTTCGGCTCTAGAAGATAACATCTGAACTGTTGGGTTCAAATTACATGAAGAGTTGTGAACATCAGACTTTCTGATGAAACAAGGGATCTGTGGGGCAACAAATTAAAGGGTTTTAACAAAATGCTGGAGCCTGTAGTAAAAGCATAGTAGAACTTATGTACTCTATGGCCCAGGGATGCTCGCTCTGAGGCTGGGTTCTTGCTTCAATTAAGATAAAATATACATTGTAGGTCTGTGCAGAAAGGTGCTTTAAAGGATACAGGGATGCTCTTGTAGGACCTGTCTTCAACTCCTTAAAATAGCTACATCTTTTCTTGGGATCGTGCAGCTGCTCTCCACATTTACAGCCTTTGGAAAAGATGCATTTGGTTTAAAGAGTTGCAGGTTGGAGTCGTGGACATGCACTCAGATGCCCTGATGCACCTTTCTGTGGTCAGATTGGAAGCACTGCACAACCCTAATAAATTGGGAACGCTTCTATTTCCTTCTTCCCAGCATTGCTGGTCAACAGGGCTTTATTTTTGTGTCAACGTTTCAACTGATGGGGAAGGGGGACAAGACAGACTGTGGAAGGGACATGTGCCAAAGTCACCCAGACTTTCCCCCACCCCATTTGCTGTCATGACTATTAAATGTGAAGGCACATTTTAAAATGGAGAAACATCTGGATCGCATTGACTGAAAAATCTGTGTATGTATGTAGCAAATAAAGATGACACTGAATTAGCTTATGCTGTTGGTCGGTTTTTGGCAAATCCTTCTCTCTTGTCAGGGCCATTTATACATGTTCAGTAGTTCCCATTGAGACCAACTTGGGAGTGTGGTTTGTGGGACTCCGTGATGCCAGAGTGCTCTGTGTGTGTTTGAGTGTTTGTATTGTGTGCTGCTGCCGTGGACCTGTTGTTGGTCACTGCCAGGCAGAGTTCAAGCAGTTCCTTTTTTGCCTTTCACATTTTGGCATTCTTGATTCCAAAGTTACTAATTTCTCCTAATTTCTGAATCTCGCCCAGCTTTGAGAATGAAGCTCAAAAATTCCTTTAACTGACACATTTGATTAATTGTGTCTTCTGGAAGGCAGAGCCCACAAAGATGGTCCATGAAATTACCAGCATCTGTGGGACCAATAAAACCACCCCCAGTTTCTCTATAGACAACTTCTGATGGCCAAAAGCATTTCAGTCAATCCGGCCTCCCTGTGGAAGATCATTACAGTTACATCACCTAATATCTAACATGCCCCCAGATATCTATTTTGACATGATGGTTCTCTCAAGAATGGGAGCTGCTGGTATCTTTCTTGCCAGCTTCATTCCTTCCAGCTGAGGACTGTTTAGTATAAGATGGGAAGAAAAAAAACTGCGACAGGCTTTCAAGATTCTGTTAATATACCCTGCAACAATAAAGCAGCATTCCTGGAATCCTGCAGTTTCTGTTTCTTAAGAACATACGAAGTGTCCTGCTGGATGGGACCCCTGGCCCATCTAGTCCAGCAGTCCGTTCTCACAGTGGCCAACCAGCTGCTCAAGGAAGCCCATGAGTCTCCCAGAAGATGGCCTTCAGTCCTAGCCATTGATCCCCAGGACTTCCACGAATTGGTCCAACCCCTTTTTGAAGCCAGCCAAGCTGGTAGCTAGCACCACATCTCATGGCAGAGAGTTCCAAAGTTGAATTACGCATTGTGTAAAAAAAATATTACCTTGATCTAGTCTACCTTGAAAGCCTGACACTGCCCCACTAATTCATCTGTTCTGATGTCCTTTGTAGGTACCCCAAAGGATAAGGGATCAGAATGCTGCCCCAGAAGAAGAGAATGGAGGAATCCCCGGGGTTTGGGGCAGCTGGGGTCCTTGGTCGGCCTGCTCCAGAAGCTGCAGTGGTGGAGTGATGGTGCAGATGCGCCCATGTCTTCCAGGGTATTACTATGAGAGGAACTCTCACAAGCCTGGCCAGTACTCGGGTTCAGGGAGGGCACTGGCTCATCTCCAGCCCCCCCCTCAAGAAGACCCTCTGCCTCCTTTCTCTGGCCATGTCATCTCTGCCATCCGCACATCAGTGCCTCTTCACAGGAGTGAGGAACCCCCGCGGGCCACCCATCTACGGGCTGCCCTCTCCTCCGGAGGCCGGAATGACAGCCACTTGGGCCGAGCAACATCAAGAGGGGGGCGATTTTCTCAGTCTCGGAGACGTAGCCCCAAGCCAGAAAGAAGGTATTTTCTTCTTCTTGTCAATAGTGTGTGTGTGTGTGTGTGTGTGTGTGTGTGTGTATGTATGTATCCATTCCATTCCATTCCATTCCATTCCTTTCCATTCCATTCCATTCCATTCCATTCCACTCCACTCCACTCCACTCCACTCCATTCCATTCCGTCGTGTCCAATTCTCGGAGGCTGCCTGGAGAAGTCCCTGCAGTTTTCTTGGCAAGGTTTTTCGGAAGTGGTTTGCCATTGCCTCCTTCCCAGGGCTGAGAGAGAGGGATTGGCCCAAGGTCACCCAGCTGGCTTTGTGCCCAAGGCGGGACTAGAACTCGGGGCCTCCCGGTTTCTAGCCTGATGCCACTTCACCAAACTAGCTGTCAATATTTTTTATTGAGTGTTTATAAAACAAGCATTCTTCATGTTCCTGAGCCCAATCGTAAGGTTCACTATATGGTCGAGTGCAATAAGCAGGCCCTTTACTTGGTTGAAGAAACATGCAGGAAGGGGATATTTCCATAACAATCAATCAATCTATCGATCTATCGATCCATCGATCTATCGATCTATAGATATATAGGTTTAGGTGGTATTGGTGAATTGCAGGTATTGATTGACGCACAGCGTTTTTCTCAGTTTGTTTTCTTTCATTCTCACTATGTAAACTAGTTAGAGAGGACTGTATTTCTATGAAAGGTTATACATAAATACTTCTAAGAAATCACAAAATCTCCTCTAGAGTCAAGACGTGTCTTCAAAATTCAGGTTGTGGAAGGGTTGCAAGATCAGCCTCCGAGCAGTCAGGCATAGACTTGTCCCGTTAAGTTTTATAGCTCTGGGGAAAGGACTTGACATCAAACAAGCTCAAATGCAGATGTCTGCATGCTTGGAACATGAACATGAAATTTCCCTCCCACCCCTGCCAAAGGAAAGACAGAAGCAGCAATTCATAAGGAACATATAATGGTAAATAAGGACTCTTCCTCCGGTCTTTGGATGAGAATTTATCATTGCTTTTTTCCTAAACATTTTTTCCCATCCATTTTCTAAAAAAACCATTCTCCCTGGCAACTTGACCAGCAGGGGTATCTGTAGGGCCACAGATGCTTTTTTTTGGTGGTTGGCTGGCCGACCCCTGTGCCATCTACCCTGACATTTTGTAGCCTCTTCTAAGATCGACTTCTGCCTCTCTCCTTTCTCTTTCTCTCTCTCACCTCTTCCTCTACTTCCTGTACCTCTTTCCTCTGTCTCTAAAGCTACATCTAAGGCTAGGTCTAAAAGCTAATCCTAATCCTAATCCTAAAACTAAAGATAAATTTACCTCTACACGTAGAGGTTGCCTTATAGGGAATGAGTGCTTTGCAGCCTGTCTCACACACACTGTGGCAGCTGTTTCGTCAACAGACAAATTGCTCCTTGGTTTTAATGCGCACACCTACAACATCCAGTCAAAATTTCAGGTGTGCTCCAAAGACCCCTGCCTTTGGACATGGGACTCCTTTAGCAATCTGTCCTATATATTCGAAAACGCTACGTCCACCATGATGAGGGCTAGCCTCCATTTTGTGCAAGCAAGGATGAATAAAATCAGGACCCCCTGTTGCCGTACCAGCCTTGCCTGAATATCCCCCAGAGGCCGATTTCTGACCACTGAGCCGTATACAATCCCTTTCTAGCTTGGTCCAAGCTTCTTAAAAGCCACACATCTCTCTTGAGAAGGGCCTCCTTTCTTTGCTGACCTGGATGCTGTTGAACCTCACCTAGGACTGGCTGTCCGTTTGCTCCAGCCTGGTAGGTCTGGATTTAACAACTGTGGGATCTGCGCTGAATGGAGAGCAGCTGTCTGCTTGGATGCTGAGAATCTCCCCTTCAGGGAGATTCAGGGAGATTCAGTGTCTCTTTCTTGCAGCTGTTCCATCCTACCATCAAACTGGGCTGCAGAACCGGGCATTTCAATCATCGATCTGGGTTTATGGTAAAAAGGACCTTGAGAATGACCTTTCTAGCTAGTTGACACTCTGTAGGGAACAACATTCAGCTGTCTTGTTGGCAAGAACAAAGAGAGATTTAGAAAGGGGGAAAGATTAAAACAAAAATGAAATGAAATGGCTTAACCTGATAAGCACAAATTATGTTTGAAATTTTGCAAGAACTTCCAGGAGCAAAAGTAAATAGTGGGTGGATACAGCCAGAAAAAAAAAGGCAAAATGTTGTCAAGTGAGTGTTCTATAGAGATATCTCCACTTATGAAGCACTGCCAGGAAGTTTTCATTTTAATACTGGGCTGAATCTTTATCTCTCTCTCTCTCTCTCTCTCTCTCTCTCTCTCTCTCTCTCTTTCTGTCTGTGTCTGTCTGTCTGTCTGTCTGTCTGTCTGTCATCCGTCCGTCCGTCCGTCTATCATCTTCCTTCCTTCCTTCCTTCCTTCCTTCCTTCCTTCCTTCCTTCCTTCCTTCCTTCCTTCCTTCCTTTCTTTCTTTCTTTCTTTCTTTCTTTCTTTCTTTCTTTCTTCATTATCTACCTACCTACCTACCTACCTACCTACCCCCCCTCTCTCTCTCTCTCTGTCTGTCTGTCTGTCTGTCATCCACCCATCCACCCACCCACCCACCCACCCATCCATCCATCCATCCATCCATCCATCCATCCATCCATCCATCATATTTATATGGCCGCCCAACTTAAAAGCAGAACTCTGGGTGGCTCACAACCATAATATAAAACAATATCAATATGTTGGGAAGCTTTGCAGATATTTAGTTCCTCCTCCTCTTTCTCTTTCTGAAGCTAAGAAAGATGTCGATGAAACCAGACAGTAGAGATTAAGGGTTTTGACTGAGACAAACTCACAGTCAAGATGTATCTGGAGCAGAGCCAGATAGACTTAGCTAGTGGTGAAAACACTTCCCAAAGACACAAAATGTTTGTACCAGTAGAAAGGAAGTAGAAATGACTTTGGTGCTGCTAGGCTGTTGAGTTGGTGCCCAAGCGGTTGGACGATGGGCACCAAATAAGAGCTGCAGGCCACCATTTAGGACTTTTAAGCACTTTATGGCCCAGGACCATGTGCTGAAGGACCATCTTCCTCTAAGTTTGTTTGTCCATAGCAAGTCCTCTTGACCCTCTTCTTCTAGAAGTGATGCTATTGGAGGAGAGATGGATAGCTATTCATGAAAGGTCTTCCTGGGCGGCCTTTTGTTATTTTGGTGTAGACATGCACACTGTGCACTCAATGCTGCTTGCCACACCTCTGAGTACTGTAGGACAAAAGTCCTGCTTCATCCCACCACCATATATAACGTGTTTCTGGAGGCCAGAGGTCAGCACCTTTTTTAGATATTTCATGGGAAATTAAAGAACAGCAAATACAAGAAAGGTCGTATGGCCGCATCACCAGGAAGGAATGGAATTGCATGGACAAGTATGTGCAAAAGGAGACCATCTGGAAAACGTAGCTATGGCTTATCGGAAAAGGTTCATAACTCCTACTGGTAGATATTTTGGTGATACCCAGGATGTTTTGGCAGTTTGCATTGAAGGAGATTTCCCAAGTTGTACCTGATGCAACATTGCTGTGAAAAGTCTTCCAAGGTCTAGAGCAGGAGCTGTAGGTGTTTTGCTTCTCTGATAAATCTGCCCCAAGGGCTCCACCAAACATCATATTTTTTTCAGACACAACACATCTCCTGCAAGCTGCTTCCACTTCTTCATGAGTAACAGATGACTTTCAGAATGAGAAATGCACATCTGGCATTCTTCCCGGCTGACTTCTGAAAAAGCCAGCTTGATAAATAATACTCTGCAGTGCACAGACTTAGGGGATTGGTCCTGGATATTGCAAATGTGAACCTGTGAAAATCAGCACACACAAACACACACAGAGATTTGACCCATTCCGATTGGTCTATGTCCGTTGTTAAAAGAAATGTACTAGGTGAGCGCATGGGTAGATCGTCTCCTCCCGCAACATCGTGTGAGCAGGGTTGTTCTCCTTCTTTGTCTGCATGAACAGCAGAAATGTTGGTACGAAGGGTTGTCCATGTGCAAACGATTCTGCAGAAACAGAAGTCTTGGTGGACGCATGAAACCTCTTTCTTCTACCGGTTGTATACTGAAGCATCTGCTTGTGGAATGTGGTCCCCGAGACAGGACAAATTGGGAAAGGCAGATTTCCACTGTGTGTCTCCACTTGCATTGTGAGATAAAGTTTGTTTGTGGACTATATTTCTATACCACCACACTTCATAAGAACTCCCGGTGGTACACAGTAAAATCATCATCATCATCAAAGAATAAAGCAATAAACGAAGCAACCAAGGTGACCCAAACAATCGCCAATAAAATGCTAATTTCAGGACTGTAATCAACTAGGTGTCCCATGACCAGATGCCAACCCCAACCAACCTTCTGAATAGCTCCTTTTTCAAGGCCGTTCTGAAGCTTAGGAACGAGGGACCATCTGGCTGAAGAAGACCGCCACATCTTCAGCCAGCTTGATAAATAATAATCAAGATGAAATCCCACCCCCACCTCCTTTTAAATAATCCATTGAGTTTGGGGTGTTGAAGGTGGTTCCTTCTTCCTACTTTATGATGACATCAACACTGAATAGTAATTTGCAGTGGCAATTGTGGCAGTTGTGGAGAAAGAAAGCTCCCACTTTTCTGCACTGCACGAATAGCCAACTAGAAAAGTCTAGGAAGGTGCTTGACTGATCTTCAAAAGAAAAGCTGTATTGGGGTTCATTAATACTTGGGAGACCACTCACAATTCCCAAGGCTTAAAACTGGGAAGTTGAACAAATATCAAGAAAATTCCAGGCACTCCTCAGGGATTCAACTCAACTTGAAGGAGTCTTTATTTCTCAAGTGGGAGGAAGGCTTGGGAGGAATTCCTCCATTTCTGATTGAAGCTGGGGAATAATTTTTGGCACAATAATGCTCCCCTTTCTCTCAAAGCATTATGAGATGAGCTTGCTCATATTTATATCCCTCAAGTTGGAAATGTGAATTTGGGGATTACCGTGGATCAAGAAGTTTGTCTGGGAAGAAAGATCTATTACTGCCCCCACCTGTCACTTAGAAGGCCACCACCACTACTTATAATTTGTCTTGTGGTGGTTATAGGAGCTCTGTGCCTATTATCAGCCAAGGGGGTTGGTGCAGGCTCTGCTCTTGAATCAGATCCTTTATACACTTCCCTTTGCAGAGGAAAAAATAATGTAATTGTCAGTGAGATTTATGTGAGGCTAATGAGCTGGGTGGGTAACTTAGTCTTAAAAAAACAGCGTACGTTGAAAGGAATTAAGTCTCTCTCCCTTGCTAATGAAAAATATTAATGGGGGGAGTGGGGCAACAGTTTATCAAAGACATTTTTTATACCCTGAAAGGGGTGGGGAGGCCAGAGGAAAGATTTGTACCAAGGAAAGAATCCAGCAACCTCTAAGTTTGCTGGAATTCAGGTTTCCTTCCTGCAAATCCAGCCCGTTCTGCTGTTTAGTTCATGCGTATACCCTGCCTGGGGCTTGGACCCGGGGTCAGACATTCCGGGGGTAGCAAAACTGGCTTTTTGGCCATCGAAAACAAAAGTCTTACCATAGAGAAGGCAACTAAGTGAAGAAAGTTGGCATACTGTTGGGTGCAAAATTGGGGAAGGGCATGCCATAGGAACGGGGTGGGTGTGTCTTTCTGCCCTCCCCCTTCATGGATGAAGTCTTCAACCCGTTTTCTGTGTCTTTCCCACAGAGCATGATCTGCAGAACCATTGAGTGATATTTGTAGTCATTGAGAGGGCTTCAGTGGCTACGGGGGGTGGGTGGGTGGGGAATGAATCTGAAGGCTGAATGCAGTTCAGGGATATCAGATTGCCCACCCCCTGTAATGAGGGAACAAGATGAGGGGCTGAGGTGGGTTTTTTAGAATTTCTGAAGGGAGTTGAAATTCCTCCCCGCCCTGGAGGGGCAATGGAGCAAGACGAAACCTTTGCTCAAGATGTCTATCTGCTCAGTTCATACTAAACAAAATGTTACTGCTAATTTACACCATGTAGAAAGAGAACAGTACTGGCTGTGGGTGGTGGGCACTGGAGTCCATCATATCTGATGGGGGAGATTGATCAAAGGTCATTCACCCTGTTTGCTGTTAAAATAATTGATTTTGCATAGTTGATTTTGACAGCGCCACGATGCATAATGTATATCTTTGTATCAAATAGGCAAAATTAAACCCAGGTTACCTTATTCTTGAGAGGGATTCTTGAGAAGCTTGACATCTGCTGGAAGATGGGGAAAGAGGCACCTATCAGGGCAATCAAGGGTGTTTTGTGGTAGGTGACCAACGGAGCAATGCAGACAGAGTGGAGAAGGGAACCCACACAGATTAACCTCTGCAAAGTTTCCAGCCTTTGAAACCATCAGTAGAATGGTTGGAGCCAGAAAAGTAACAAGCTTTGGTGTTTCTTACAGGCAAGGAGGGTTTCAGGGAAATTGGTTCTCCAAGTTCTGTGCAAATAATCTGGGATGTGATGGCCACGACAGTTAGTAAGGAATGTGTTAGCAACTCTGGCCGGGTGATACGAGCAGATGCTTTGGGAAATTTTGGGGGAGCAGGTCAATTCTCCTTGTTAATAGACTTCCCTTGGGCCAGGGGAGAAATTGCTGAAATTAAAAGTCGGGCCATTCCCTTGGAGTAAGAAGAGTGAAACTAGAGAATGTTCCAGGACAAGATGGTGGGGTGGGGTGGAGGACCTTTTTAACATAAAAAGGTTGATGACCAGCTGGTTCTTCATGGTGACTTAGAAGGACATTGCATTTAGGCAGTCTGGGGGAAAGAAAAGGACGCCAGCTGATATTGCAAATGGTCAACTCAGAAGGATTGGATTCATAAGGCATATCTGTTCCACAGGCATTTGTTCTCTCCAAGGTATGGGTGGGGAGTGTTATTCTGGGTGAACTGTAAAAACATGAGTGTGGTTCTGCAGATGTGACTAACCCAGCAACCCAGGGAGAAGAAAGGAAGATAAGGCTTGCTGTGAGTTGTTCAGAAATATTTGGAGGACCACAAGGTCAATTCTGACACAAGAATTCACAGCATTCTCATTGGACCATGCATATGGTCTGAGATAAAATTATTCAAACCAAGTACTCTCCATGAGAGCGTGTACTGTATAACTTTCTGTGCATGTGAACTCTTTCCAATCTAGTTGGATTTGTTGAGTGGGGAGGCAATCACTTCCTTAAGTTTACAGGAGAAATTTGCAGTACACAGCACTGATGGCATTATAGTTGTGCCATTGAGAACCAAGCCATCAGATACCTTGAATATTTTTAATGGTATTTTTTAAGACAGTCATAGCACAGTCAGGATTTCAAAACAAGTAAGTGTCTAAAATAACACGGGAGGGGGTCTAACTGAATCAATGTTTTTAATGAGATTAATACACGAAGATGTGAGGAAGCCAATATTACCACAATCCTTCATGACACAGATACACACAAAAAATATTGTGCGCAACTCCCACGAGTTGCATTGATGGCGGTTGAACCTTTTTTTTTCTAACCATACTGTTTTTCACAATCTATAGGTATATTTCTTCATTACAAAATGTGTCCTTCTTTCGGAGAGAGAACGAGCCTAAAATCTGAACCCTGGAGGGTCCATGATGACAGTTGCTTTTTTTTGCTCACTAGATAAATTTCTTTCTTGGCTCACAACTTCCAATCTCTTGCTGAACACTACCATTTCTGTGGCTTCCAGTTCTTGGCGCTTCAACTAGAGATTAACCGTAACTCCTGGAGCCTAGGAGGTGTGTGTGTGTGTGTGTGTGTGTGTGTGTGTGTATGTATATATAATATATATATATATATATATATATATATATATATATATAGAGAGAGAGAGAGAGTGTGTGTGTGTGTGTGTTTTGTGGAGGCCTCTGGGTGGGTGGGTGAGAGATACCAGCAGCTTTTACAATTTTTTTATCAGGGAGATAATACTTCTATTTCAGATAAGTCCGGCAAGTCTGAAAGTCTCGTGAGATGTCGTTGTGGTTGTAACTGGTGCATACTTACTTTTCAACATGTGTTATCTGTTAAACAGTAGCTTGTTTTTTGATGATAGCAAATGGTTCTTCCTCCCCCCCACTCCCTTTCACTGGTATTCTCTGTGGATAAACGTTGTCTGCAAGACACAAGAAAACTCTTTCCTTTACTAAACCATGAGTGCGTTGTGTTCCACGTTTGGTATTTGCTGTTCGGCATCCTACAAAGCTTACTTGATTTCCAAGGGGATGCTTGCAATGCTGGGAACTTAAAGTGTGAACCACAGAACGCCCTCAAAGATTGGCATCAAGTTGTCATTTTTAATATGAGAAAAGGGGATAAATACTCGGAGCAAGGAATCCAAGCAGCATCTTTGATCTGATGATCAAGGACCACTGATTACCTTTTTCTTCCTAGCAGGACTTGGGCTTCCAAAACGTTGACCGTGATTTTGCTCTGGTTGAAGAAGATGCAATGTTAGCAAAATGCCCTGTTGATTGCCAGCGGGGGAAATTACGTGGACAGGAACAAATGCCCAACTTTTGACCCTCCGTGAAGGCCACTGCAGCAAACTCCATTTGCCATTTGGATTTCATTATATTTATGATATGTTTAAATTGCTAATTAAGATGTATTTTAATCTATTTATAATTGTATTTTAATGAGTTATACTCTGTTTGTAAACCGCCCAGAGTCCCCCGTGGGGGAGATGGGCGGTGATAAATCAAATAAATAAATCAAATAAAAATAAATCTCGTGGATTGTGTTATTGATTGTAACCCGGTCCAAGGAGCCTTTGCATGGAAGATCTGTCCCATCTCCCAACTACAGTGCCCATTTTGACAGTGGTCTTTCTTATAAGAAGAAACCTGCTGTTATAATTGAGTCTGGCTGGACTCGTGGCAAATGCTTAGCAACTTCTGTACTTCTGATTTCTCGCATGCTTTCTGTGACTGGGTTCATCCATCGTGGGAGTAAGTAGTGAAGCCTATTGGCCTGGCTGGGTTGGTACTTGGCCGACCGAATCTGGAACTGGTCTTGAAGCTCTTGATCGTTTGCTTTCAAAAACGGAGGCTGACCCACTCTCTCCCCCTCTCTCTGTCCTCAGAGGCCGGAATAAAAACCCCATTGGACCCGGGAAGTACGGCTATGGGAAAGTTCCCTATATCCTCCCGCTGCAGACTGATACGGGGCAATCGCCACACAGGACGCGGAAGCAGCGCCAGTCCACGCAGCCTGCAGCAAGCCAACAGGGGGCGGGGGCGGCCCCCGCGTTTGTCCAGCCGGCTAGTCCTTCCCATCCCCGTG
Source organism: Charina bottae (assembly GCA_023362775.1). NCBI lineage: Eukaryota > Metazoa > Chordata > Lepidosauria > Squamata > Charinaidae > Charina > Charina bottae. The sequence goes on along the minus strand of JALMGJ010000010.1, from coordinate 21,834,971 downwards.
GAGGTGCGTACCAAGATGACCACCAGTCTCCTCCATCCCGGTCTCCGGCTGAGAGCAGCTCTTTCTATCCACAGCCAATGCCCCATGCGCACGCCTTCCCAGCCGCGTCCCCAAGTTTGCTCCAGGGGACAGAACGGAGCAGGCAGCCTCCCGCAGCTCCTCCTCAACCAGCCCAAGGGCAGGCGTCCACCCAGCCGACTGCCGCAATTGTGTGCACTGGGGCCTACAAGCAGTACAGACTCTGCAATGCTAACGTAAGTGGTACTTTCTGCGCCATCCCTTTTACACCTTAACAGGTAGTCCTTGATTTACGACCACAATCGGGACCAGAACGTCAGTCGCTAAGCGAGGCGGCCGTTAAGTGAGCCGCACCCAATTTTCTTGACTTTTTTCGCCGCGGCTGTTAAGCGAATCACATGGTCGTTAAGTGAATCTGGCTTCCCCCCCCCCCCCCATTGGCTTTGCTTGCTGGAAGCCCTCTGGGAAGGTTGCGAATGGCGATCCCATGACCCCGGAACGCCATAATACATGCCGGTTGCCAAGCGCCTGAATGTTGATCGTGTGACCACCGGGACGCTATGACAGTTGTAAGTGTGAGGACCGGTCGTAAGTCCCTTTTTCCAGCGCCGTTGTAACTTCGAATGGTCGCTAAATGAATGGTCGTAAGTCGAGGACTACCTGTATTATCAAATCCTTGTTTTTGGCTTAGGCATTTTGCAGAAAAGAGAAGAGGCATGCTTCAGCTCTTGGGCTGTCTGAATATGTGTCCAGGACATTAAAAAGTTCCTCATGTTTTTTTTTTTTTAAGAGTTTCAAGTGAACACAGCTCCTTTCTGTCTCCACTTCCCATTCACTCTTCTTCCTTATTAAAAACATCTTAAAGAAAATAGTTACGGTGCAACCCACCCAGTTGGGGGTCATGACCAACTCTGCCCTACATGAATAGTTTAAACGCCAAATCATAAAAAGAGGGAAATGGGCTTTCCCTGGGCCCTGGAAAATCGACTGTGTCTATCCACATTCTGCACGATCTCCCAGCACATACATTTAGGCAGTAATTTAATTTATTAGCTGAAATATTTTGAGGGCTCCTGCTAGCATCCAGAGAACACCAAGGTTTTTCTGTTATTTGAAACATTTGCTGTGGTTAATATAATTTATCAAGGGAAAGAACTCTGTTAATTGGAATCGTAGCATTGGGTCACTTCTCCCTACGGATTCTGCTTGGGGCAGTTAATTAATAACAAATTAACTCAATCTGCCTTTCTCCATTAGGTCATTTCCTTGTGGTTATATTTTTAATGTTGTTTTTTTCATTTACAGCAGAACTCATTTTTCATGACTGACACTTTGGATCATATGACGTTTGAGCTTAGACAGTTTGGTTTACATGCTTCTGAAAATACATTGAAAGATCAGTGCTCTTTGGAAGGGGGGAGTGGTTTTTTAAAATTAAGATTAATTGTCCATTGTTTTAGAAACACTTGAAGTTGTATTAGTCGCAGGGCAAGAACTGTCTGATCGTTCACCATTTGATAAATAAAACCCAGTGGGATGCTCAACTGGAAGGGGTTGGAATAATTAAAGCAAATAAAAGTATTTAGAAAGAGCTGCAAAAATAGAGGGAAACTGTTGTTGCTTGCCAGACGTAAAGATGGATCCCTGCAGGGCAAAAATTTATCACAGTACATAGAATGCCTGGCTGCTAGTTGATTTCCAGAACAATGTACAATGATTGTAGGATTGTACATTCATTTCCTTGCTGGATAAGAACAGTGGTCTTGAGAAACTAAGTAGAACCAAGCTGGAACAAAACAAATGCAATTAGACATGAACTTGTAGCACCTGTCAGCCTTGTGGGGTAGTCCAGACAGGAAGCATGGCCAGATGAGCTAATTCTACTTTATTGTAAGGTTACATTAACAGAATCTTGCAAGTCTGAAGCTACATTTCTCCCTCTGTCCCCTTTACAGCCCAAGAAACTAGGGAGGGTCCCCTTCTGAGATGTTTGCCATACCCCCATTCCTTCTGTGGGCTCAGCTGCCTCTTATCTGACCGCTGTCCAGTCTGTGGCTCTTCCTCCTGTCTCCCAAGGTCATTCCCACATACCGTCTTAGCACCCTTCTACTGTGCTTCAGACCAACTAAATTGGTGAAATAATATACAGACATCTTGAGTTATAACTATGACCTTCCATGCACCCATCGAACCCTCTATTGACTCATTCCAAGTTATCACTTGCATTTTGTGGGACTGAATTCCATGGCTTGACTATACGCTATGTAGACGCTCTCTTTCCTTGACTTGATTGCAAGTTCCAAGGTTCTAACCTGAGGGAAACTGACCAACATCACTTTCCTTCCTCCCAACAACAATGCAATGTTTATGTAGCTTTCTTGGAATTGTCAACAAAACCACACCACTCATCCAAGAATGGGTGGATTGAGATAGAACCGAGCTATGAGAATAGCTAACTTTTGTCAGCATCTTTTCTGAAATGGAGATATGTCGTCAAAATGGAGGAGGGGGGAGGGATGTCTCTTCTAACATCTGTGTCCTTCCTCCCTCTGAAATGAGGATGAAAATCAAATGGTGCTCCAAATAATCTGTTCTTTTAAAAACACAATGAAGTGTGACTAGATCGAATTCCACCCTCTTTCCTCTGTGGATTGCCCCCAACCACTCCACTGAACGCCCAGACATTTTCCTTTGAATTCACCCCCAAATTTTCTCTTCTGCCTTGGCCTTTCACTTCACAGTTCTCATTCCTCTGAGATCCTATTTCGTCCACCTGTAAAGTCATGACCTTTCCCAATATTTATAGCTGGCCTGTGTCTTCTGCGCCCCTTGCTTGGCCAGTTGAGACCTCCTTGGTTTTTCCAATTATTTCTCGATCATTCCGGCCCTCCGCCTGTGAATCCTCTCAATGGCTTATATGTTTTGTGGGTTCACTGCAAACAACGTGGACACTTGGGGGGAGTTTTATGTAGCCCCCCTCCCATTTAGAGTGGAGGGGTTTGATTTCTTGGCCAGATCTTCATCCCAGCATCTCAGGTTTCCTCCTTCAACCCTTTGGCACAGCCAGAAGTTTTCAATTACAAATCATTGACTCTGTAAATGGCTCTAATCCATGTTACATTTAAGCAGCTAGCCATACATTTGGGGATAGGGGTCTTTTTCTTTCTTTCTTTTTTTGGTTAATTAGCCTCTTTCCTCCCATTTTGTCCTCCTCACCTTTAGGTTAATAACTATAATATATCTGAGTGTTTTTTTTCACTGTATAATCACCATGCATCCTTTTTTAATTTTAATTTTTCTGTGGCTGTTGAAATTTTCTGTATCTCATGATTAAAAAGAATTAAACCAGAGCTTTCCAAACTTTTCATGTTGGTGACACACTTTTTAGACATGCATCATTTCGCAAAACACTGTTACAGCAGGGCATCATTTCGCGACACGCTCTTACAGCAGGGCACAAGGCAGGCACTAGGACCTGTGTGGAACCACAGCAGGTTTGGAGGCAGCAAGGCACAAGGCAGGCACTAGGACCTGCGCAGAATCCTGGCAGGGCAGGTTTGGAGGCAGCAGGGCACAAGGCAGGCACTAGGACCTGCGCAGAATCACAGCAGGTTTGGAGGCAGCCAGGCACAAGGCAGGCACTAGGACCTGCATGGAATCCTGGCAGGGCAGGTTTGGAGGCAGCAGGGCACAAGGCAGGCACTAGGACCTGCGCAGAATCACAGCAGGTTTGGAGGCAGCCAGGCACAAGGCAGGCACTAGGACCTGCATGGAATCCTGGCAGGGCAGGTTTGGAGGCAGCCAGGCACAAGGCAGGCACTAGGACCTGCATGGAATCCTGGCAGGGCAGGTTTGGAGGCAGCCAGGCACAAGGCAGGCACTAGGACCTGCGCGGAATCAGCAGGTTTGGAGGCACAAGGCAGGCACTAGGACCTGTGCGGAATCACAGCAGGTTTGGAGGCAGCCAGGCACAAGGCAGGCACTAGGACCTGTGCGGAATCACAGCCGGTTTGGAGGCAGCAAGGCACAAGGCAGGCACTAGGACCTGCGTGGAATCCTGGAAGGGCAGGTTTGGAGGCAGCAAGGCACAAGGCAGGCACTAGGACCTGCGCGGAATCACAGCAGGTTTGGAGGCAGCCAGGCACAAGGCAGGCACTAGGACCTGCACGGAATCCTGGCAGGGCTCAGAGGCAGCAGCAGCTGCGACACACCCAAACACTGCAGCCAACACACTAATGTGTCGCAACACACAGTTTGGAAAGCTCTGAATTAAACAATACAAAATATTTAAAAAAATACTTTCCCTCTGTTTTAGAATGAGCTTTGGAACTAGAGGGGGCAAAAAAGGCTATTGCAAGGAAAACAACAACGACAGCTGCAGGTTCGCTAATGTACCAAGACTTAACATTTTACTATTTTTCATTGTGCATTTGGACTGAGTATCGCCATGAGCCTTGGTGATCAATAGATGGATCCTAGTGGTCTGTGTCACTACATAGCCTGATACTTCCGGACTCATGCATCTGATGAAGTGGACGGCAGCTCACAAAAGCTTATGCCTTTTAATAAAAATTGTGAGTTGGAAAAATTGCCCTCCGACTCCTGTTTTTTTGGTACTACTATTCTAAGAGTCCAAAAGGAACTTAATAGTTCCAATGATAAGCAGGTATTTCCTGTGCATTATTTATTTAGTTCTTATTCTTTACTTGATTTATACCCTGCCTTCCTTCTCTGGTGAGCACTCAAGGCAGATGATTATTTATTTATTTGACATATATAGCTGCCTATATTGTAACCACAACCTTGGGCAGCTCACAAGACAATTAAAAAAAAAACCCAATCCCTCCCAAAAACCACATTAAAAACTCAGGGCACCTCAGGACAACACTCTCCCACTTTTCAACTTCGCAACTTTCTGAGTTCCAGTCTCACCCTACCCCAAAGTTGGTGGACAGATCCAGCTTTTCAAGGACTTCCGGAATACAAGGGGGGTGGGGCCGGATCACTTGCGGAAGGGTGTTCCGCTAACACCTCCATAACAGATACTAGGTTTGCATTCAGAATATTGCAGGTTTTAATTCCATTTAAAATAAAAGAGTAATATCTAGCTTCTATATAAGTATAATGCAACAGATGGATGCCTGATGTTTCTGTCAGTGGCTCAAAATATATATATATATTTTAAAAAATCAATGTACCTATTAGGTAGCTAAAAATAATTCTTTCCTGAGATTTTTGACTAACCAAGTCTTGGTAGGCTTAATCCAGTGATTGAAAATGTCTGGGAAGTTGCTTTAAGAGAGGAAATGGAAAGCATCTACATTTGACAGGAGAAGAGGCTTGTAATAACTGATCTTTGAGTCCCAGGCACCATCTCGACCCTGAAAAAAATTGAATTTTGATGGGGATTTGTTGGAAATCAGCGGCTCGGAATTAATTTGTTCCACCATAAAACGGGTTTCTTCTGATTTAGAAAGAGAGCTTTGTTTTCATAACATGGTGCGGCTCATGGTGGATTTCAGAATGAGAAGAGAGTTGCACAGCTTCTGTATTAGGGAAGATTTCTACAGTGGGTCTTTCCCATTTTAGCAGCCCCCTGTTTTTTCCTTCTCTCTGCCCAGCCACAACTGAAACTTAGGTTTGGGAGAAAACCCTGAAACTTGACTTTGGGTCTCAGGATGTTGTCGGGATGCAATAAAGATGGGGAACTTGTAGCACATCCATGCTGATGTGTGCTGGGACCAGTACTTCAGACATTTTTAGAAGACTCAAGTCCACCCCACCCATAGGAAGCAACACTAACAATTGCCTGTGTTGGGAGATGTGATAGGAGAAGTGGAGACATGCTTGGGAAGCCTTGGAGTTGAGATGGAAATTCTGATGGCTGAACATGAGATCATTGGTGTCCTAAGCAGTTACCTAATGCTGAATTCAGCCTCCTTTCCATTGTGCTTTTCTTTTATTTATTTGTTTGTTAGTTTGTTTGTTTGTTTGTTTTTCAAATTTAGCCACCACCCATCTCCCCCAGAAAAGGGGGGACTTTTAACTAGACCATCCATCCATGTATGCAACTGACGAGCAAGGATTTCTTGCTGAAATCAGCCATCTATTTTCGGTGGACCATGTTGATCAGAAGCCTGCAGAAGAAGTAGGTCAAGATCCCAAAGGATCCATGGGTCAGTTTTAGGATTTTGGGTCATCTTCTCTTTCTGTGGACAGTACTGAGCTACAAGTACTAGTCCCAAGTCCAAGCTACAAGTACTGAATGCAAGCTGACTTAGAGTATTTTCAGTCGTTATAAGACTGTTTTGTCATACGGTCAGCTGCAACATTATTTGATGGTGCTGTGTTCCTGTGGCAACATTCTTCTATGGATTGTTCCCTGATTTCAGAGGGTCCCACATGGGTTTGAAAGCAAGCTTGTGGACCTGCTGACCTGGAGCCCGCTTCATGCATTCTTGGCATATATATTTTAACATGTCTTTAATAATTCCCCAAAGATCGGAGCATTGGCTGTTTTTCCACTTGCAGAAGTGGACATTTAAAAAGTATGATAAAACATTCCAGCCTGTCTTCGGTTCTTTTGTCAGTTCATATAAGATGTGTTGCCTGAATCTTTTGGATGCCTGGATGTGAAATTCATCCACCATTTGAAGAAACTTCTCTTAGGGAAGTCTATATATTGGTTTAATTGCATGTAGGTTTTAGGAAGCCACGAAGTTGTGGTTTGGAAGCCACATTCTGTGTGGTTTCTCTTTGCTATTCAGCGTTTGAAAAAGGTGTGTGCGCAGACAGCAAACTTTAGAAGAATATTTGTTCTGTTAGAAGGTTTTTCCAGAGACTGTTGTAAAATCTTTGAATGTAAAGAGTTTTTGTTTGAAATTTCCTGGTCGATCCATAATTTACTTATTTTAAAGATTCCTTCTATGGCAATTTTTTTTGAAGTTGAACTCAACTCCTGGGCTCTATGTAGATGCATCCATGTATTCTCTTGGTGAGAGTGCAGAAGTGGTTGAACATTGCCTTATTTTTGGCTCCCCACTCTACCTTATAGCCCTGGAATTCCACAATGGGAATTCCAGGACTAACAAGGTCTCATCCTGCTTAGATGTTTATCCAAGGTCATTAAGCGGCTTTACCTCTTTTTGAAATAGTTTTTTTGAAGCTCGTTTTTCAAGGTTCTCTACCCTCCCCTGAACTTGGTTGTACAACTTTTTCTTAACCTTTGACCAGCAGGCCAGGAGGTGGTACCCCACTGAAATAATGAATAGGGCTATGTACATTTTCCTAACTTTAAATGCATTTAATGCATTTCAGTAGAAGTTGCTGCTGCATCTTTTGCAAATATCTCTAATACACTGTGGGAATACTCCTATTCATTCATTCATTCATTCATTCATTCATTCATTCATTCATTCATTCATTCATTCTTTCTTACTCCAATTTTGGCTAAGTACAGCTGGCAAGTATAGACCAGTATGGGTCTAGTATTCCTGTGTGGAAACAGGCCTATTGATTTAAGTCAGAAACCAAATGAGAACTTCTCTAGCTTGTTGGAAGTGCCAAACTCCAGCTACAAGCCAAAAATATATACCTCAAGGTTGTCATGAGCTTATGAATAGTTTCTGAAGAGCTGCTGTCAGGGAGACACAAGAGAGCGGAGAAGAGGGCTGGGCCATGGGAGAGAAGCGAGCACGCAGCTCGGAGAGCCTAGCCTATTTTCCCAAACGTCAGAAGAAAGCTCCGCCCTAGGTTGGACTGATATACTTGGGAATCTTTAGGCACCGTTAGTTTAGCAGGATTCTGTATGTAGGTATGCAATAAACACTAGAGACTAGATTCCTTGCCTCGGCGTGTTATTTCTGCACCTACACACGACAGCTGCTGACTGAAGACTAACTGAGACAGTGGGGTTTGATTCCGTAAAGCAACAAGCCCCTGAGAGTGGATTTGTGGCTCCGAGGCCATGCGCGGGATCAAGGTCAAGCATTGTAGCCAACGCTGCTGGCAAAACCTCATGCATGTTGCTTTTAACACATGGAATTATGTGCCTGGCAATGTCCGTGGAATGTGCAACTCCAAAGCATTGCCAAGCTCTCCCTATGTTTAGATCTATGCATAGAACAGGTGCATTGTTAGCTGCCAGAGTTAGTATTTGATTAAGGTGGGCAGCCATATGAGCTTCCATAATAAAATAAATAAAATAAAATAAATGCAATTTCTTGTTTATCCGGGTAAATGGCGGGCACGGGGAAGAGGTTTACAGTAGCACCCACTGGCAGATGATAAATGATTGGGTGGGCCCCTCGGCCATCTCAATAATTGCATGGTGGATCACCGCAAATGTAGCCTTGCAGCAATTGGCTTCTTTACTATTTCAGGAAAAGCATATGGGCCGTATTTGGAAGTTGGGAGCCAAACTCATGGTGCTTCTTCCAGACTTCCATATTTATTTATTTATTTATTTATTTATTTATTTATTTATTTATTTATTTATTATCTATCTATCTATCTATCTATCTATCTATCATTCATTCATTCATTCATTCATTCATTCATTCCCCGCCTATCCCCTCCCTAACGGAGGACTCTAGGCGGCTTACATACATTGTATTTCATATTTATACATTTCATATAATACAACATTTTTTAAACCGCGCGCTAAGGGAAGGGGTAAGGGAACCGGCTCTTCTGTGGGTACTGGACTACATGTCCCAGAATACCTTGTGTCGGAGCCGGCTGCTGACGTCCTGGATGTTGCTGTTGTTATTTCTCCAGGGAGCAGATGGGATGACACTGAATTCTGAGAAATTGTGGGAACTCCCAGCTTGGAAGGAGCCCTCTTTTCTTTTCACTATGTGTGTGCTTGTATTATTATTATTATTATTATTATTATTATTATTATTATTATTACAATTTCGCCTGGTGCATTTAGCAGAGGAGCCAGAAAGTGATTCCTCAGACAGCCTTCAGACTTCCAGCCGATTTTTGTCCAATGGAAATAACTTTTCACTGGTTTTTCTTTGAACCAAGTGCCTCATGCATTACACACATATTCTATAAATATGACTTTAGAGGCAAGGGATATTTGGATGGGTTTTTAGAAGCATATTTTATAAAAGTGAGGCTGCAGCTGAGAGAATAGCCAAGTGTGTGACGGTACTGAAGGAATGTGCTCAGAATATCTGGCCTTGAGGCTTACTGTAGTGTCTCGGAGATGATCAACACGTCTGAGAAAGTCATTGCTTCTCCATCATGGTATAGGTAGGGCTCCAGCAGAAGCCTGGATAAAGAATGATAGGAATTTTTTTGGGGGGTCTGTTTTCCAAATTTATTCTATCCTATTCCATTCCATTCATGTTGTATTGGCTTTGGAGAATCTGGAAAAGGCTGTTCACTAGATGGATGTAACACTACTCTATTTGGGAAGCGTTGTTAGGAACAATGAGCGTTTAACTGATACCAGAAAAATATGCTGATTGAAAATGGAGTCTATTAACCTCCTCGGTTGCTGGATAGGTGTTCAGTTCATTAATGGCAAATCGAAGGTAGTTTAGGATTTTTTGTGGGATTACTTTCAGCGAAGTGATAATTTTTAATTCAGGAGCTGACTGCCCTGGTCAGTGGGATTTTTGCAACACTTATTTTGGGCTGACACATGCCACGCTGTGCCATTCTTTTAGGACAGGTGTTTACTTGTGCATGGTTTGTTTTGCATACAGACAGTTCTGATTTCCAGTTTTAAAAGATCAAGCAATGGTGGGGGACAAAGACCCTTCTCTCTCTCCTGGTTTCCTTGAGATGGGGTATCAATCTGAGTTGATAAGGGTAGAGAGGAATCAATAAACATGGCTTCTGTTGTACTTCCTTCTTTCCTATGTACAGTATTTACTCACAGCATATAGATTCCTTGTCTTTTCTGCCAACATCTTCAGGTGATGCCCATCTAGGACAATTGAGAAGATGGGAAATGGATCCAAAGCTGTTGAATCTGAGATTCCTGGAAACCTACTCAAAACCCATGTGTACAAAATGTTTCCAGAAATCGATGACGTGGCTCTTGGATTGTGGAAACATCAGTATTATTGGAAGGGATAACATTTTTCACCAATATGTTCAGATGTCCTCTGGCACTGATGCTGATTAAAAAGGGTGTTTTGGCCTCCGTGGTTAATGTATCCTTCCCACAATTTATTTAATAGGCCTGTCTTGAGAACAGAAACATCAGGGAGGTGCAGTGCGCATCGTACAACAACAAGCCTTTTATGGGCCGTTTCTACGAGTGGGAGCCATTTGCTGAAGGTAAGGAAAGACGTCTTTGGCTCTGTCGAAAGAATGTGCCCACCTTCCTTCCCTTTTTGAGATGTTGTTCATTGTGGATGGTGGTGGTAAATTTCCAGGTAGGGAGCGTGATTTCTATTTAATGCTACTTCTTTTGGTCAAGGACTCGAAAATATCCTCCCAAGTTGCCCAGTTTTGTGCTACCATCTGCACAATACGCCGCACCATTACTTAGGTTTAGATTTTCTTAAAATAGTATTTTATTTTGATTTATTTTAGTAGTTTTATTCTTAATTATTTTTAGATCCTATCCTATCAAAAACATACTGTTTTTCTGGTCTCTGTCTCTGTCTATCTGTTATTACTAGATATACCCCTAACCCATAGGGCTGTAATAGACTTGACTTGACTTGACTTGACTTGACTTGACTTGACTTGACTTGACTTGACTTGACTTGACAGTGGTGGTGGATGTGGATACTTCAAGATTTCATCTCCCAACTCATTCTCTAGCAACTGGGAGAATCTTCATGTTGCAGCCCAATTCTGGGTGGGAAACTGAAATGAAGATTTCCTTGCAAATGGTCCTGGTTGAACCTGGTGATCCTCTGCAACAGAAGCTAATGCGGCCACAATTTCACGAATGTGCAAATGGCACAGGGTTGTTTACTGCTGATTGTCCTGAGAAAGGGTGCTTCCACACAGTTGCATCCCTTGCCTCTCTCTTTTCCAACCAGCTCTCCCTTCAGCTGATTCATGGCAGGGCATCTGAACTGAGGTCAAGTATTCCCTTTCCTTTTAGCATAGTTTCCTTTTATGGTGAGGAAAAGGAATTTAAGAACCCCAACCAGCCACTGCACAGTTGTGTCTGCAAACCTGCTCCTTGATGTGACTGTGGAATATGAGAGGGGAGAAATCCAGGGGGTGGGACCAAGCATGAGAAACTGCCCACCCCCCAGCCTCCGAGGAAACTCTGCAGACCTTTTCATAGCACAGAGCTTTCCAAACTGTGTGTCGGGACACATTAGTGTGTCGGCTGCAGTGTCTGGGTGTGTCGCAGCTGCTGCTGCCTCCGAGCCCTGCCAGGATTCCGCGCAGGTCCTAGTGCCTGCCTTGTGCCTGGCTGCCTCCAAACCTGCTGTGATTCCGCGCAGGTCCTAGTGCCTGCCTTGTGCCCTGCTGTGAGAGTGTGTCGCGAAATGATGCATGTCTAAAAAGTGTGTCCCCAACATGAAAAGTTTGGAAAGCTCTGTCATAGCATTTCCTCTAGAGCAGGAACTGAGCTGAGGCTTAGCTTCGAGTGGGATGTCAGCTGGATGCAGCTTCTGCGAGAAGGGGGTCAAAGCAATGCAGGTGGGACATTGCAGACACTCGCTGCAACACCATCAGACCTGAATATCAGGAACTCGATGAGTACGGTGCTGCCTGGTTAACTCTCTTCATATGTGAAACTGGAGCTATTTTGCACCTTTGAGCAGTAAATCAATTTCTGCTTGAGACTGAAGGCTTTGAAAGCCGACGCGGACGGCTTGGGGACAGATCTAATTAAAAAGCACAATGTTGCTGCTGATTATTTCCTTTTTGCAGAGCGTTGGCAGGGGTATCTGTGTACTTTTTAAGACCCCTGTAGAGATATATTGTTATAGATTTCCTCCAAGGATGTGTAAAAACGCTGGCACATAAAACGAGGCACCCGCGGACACTGCTTTCAAATAATCGTTTAGAGGCTGGAAGTTAGTTTTTTATCTTGCTAGTGGGCCAAGCCTTCCACCAGCGCTCACAGCAAGAAGATGTTGGGCAGCTTTGCTGTGGGTTTTTCATAGAGAAATAGATATTATCTTTCCTATTGTGAATCTGTTCTCTAACTGTTAGGGTCATCTGACTTTCTTATTTTGTTACAAAAGTATATTTAGAAAAAAAAACATCCACGGACATAACACGGACGTGAATTCCAAACCCATATAACATAGCTTTCCAAACTGTATGTCGCGACACCATTTGATTATTTTGACCATACCTTGAAATTTGAGATGAGCTGGTAAGGAAGTTCCACCCCTGTAACATCTGTGAAGTTGCAGACGCTTTTGACTTATTTCAACAGGAGATCCTGCAATTCCTTAATATGCAGAAAGGTTTAGTTGAAAACTCCTGGCTCATCCCAGGATTACCATTAACACCTGACCAGAGTGGTCAACAGATGTTTGAATGTCTGATGCAGAATAAATAATCCCCCTCCCCCAAATCTGATCCAGCTAAGGGGGCTCTACCACTGCATGGCCAGCATCAACGGATCCTGCATTCACATGATGTGGTTGACACAGTGATCATCCTGGCCAATTCACTCGCCTCTCTGGACTGCCTGCCCATGAACTAGGATGTCTGGGGCAGCATCAATGAGGGTTTTCCCCCCACATCTCAGCAGGTGCAAAGCAGACAGGAGGGCATTCCTCTCCCACTTCCCATTACTTACTTTATTTATTTTTGGTGCGTATGTAGAAAACCAAATCTACATCCAGAATTGGAGGACCGTAACCACTGTTAAGGGGCGCGATGGCTCAGCGGGTAAGATGCCAGGCTTGTCGATCGGAAGATCGCAAGTTCGGAGGTTCGAATCCCTAGCCCTGCGTGCGGAGTGAGCTCCCGCACTAGCTCCAGCTCTTGCCAACCTAGCAATTCGAAAGCATGCAAATGCAAGTAGATGAATAGGTACCACTTCGGTGGGTAGGTAACAGCGTTCCGCGTGTGTCATGCCGGCCACATGACCGTGGAAGCGTCTTCGGACAGCGCTGGCTCTTCGGCTAACAAACGGAGATGAACACCGGCCCCTAGAGTCGGACACGACTGCACAAATGTGCGGGGGGAACCTTTACCTTTTTTTAACCACTGTTAAGTCACAAAGCATCTGCAAATGTCAAAGGATTCTAGCTGCTCCTGGCAGTTCCTCTGTGTCTCCCAGGATGCTACTTATCCTGTTAGTTTACCTTTGTCTGTTTTCTGCACAAGCGGGAACATCTCCAGCCAAAATATTGGAGTATCAAAACACTCCCCCCCATGTTCCTTTTTTAAAAGCAGGATTTTCTGAGATGCCTACAGGGCCTCCATGAAACTCAGAGGAATTCTTGAAAGTACTGTAAATGAAATACTGGCTGTGTGGGGGTAATCATTTTGTTTCGCAGCATGTTGGCTTCCCATATTTTTTCTTAATTAAAAGATTTTTTTAAAAGGATAACGGGAATCAAGGGAGGCATCTGCAGGCAAAATGGTAGCCGTGTGGATCTTTGTTGGCCCTGGATTAAAGACTGTGGGACTGGCATGGTAAGAGGCTGGCCAAAAATCCCCATTCTAAAGAAGTATCTTTCATTGTTAGCCCATCCAGAACCTAGGAATAAGTTTCCATGAACATAACTGTTTTAGGGATGTTTTCCTTAACATTTATCTCTGCCACAAGGAAATCTGTCATAAATGCTGATAAAGGAAAGAAGAACAAATTGGGGAGAGTCGAAAGGAAAATATGGCCTTAAGCCAAAGCTTTCCAAAGTGTGTGTCGTGACACACTACTGTGTCGCCTGCAGTGTCCTGGTGTGTTGCGCAAAAACCCGGAAGCGCTGATGGGGGAACCGGAAGAAGCGGCACCCCTGCCAATCAGTTGCGGTGGCGGCAGCGGCGCTGATTGGCAGGGGTGCCCTTTCTTCCGGTTTCCCCCATCAGCGCTTCCGGGTTTTTTGCGCGACAGACCAGGACACCGCAGGCCGCGCCGCCGCCGCCGTTGGTGTGTGTCGCCAACATGAAAAGTTTGGAAAGCTCTGCCTTAAGCTATTGTGAATATGTATTTCCATTACTAAGATGTTTACCACATCAAACATTTTCCCAGTTGTGTAATCCTGCTAAATTTGGCAAATATGGGGGCAATAGTAGAGTCAAATTTTGCTTCTACAGTTTTTGGCCAACTGGGCTTCTTGATTATCTGGCTTGGTCGACCACCTGCCAAGCTAATGTGACTGAATGAAACCAATGAATGAGCTCTCTAGCTTCGCTGATCTCACACAGGAGAGCTTGAAGCTGCTGATCCCACCCGAATAGCAAATAAGAATTGGCTGAGATCAGCGATGTCAGGTTGGTGCTTTCTGGATGAAGAGAGGTCCCATAGAAGAACGTCAAGGCCTGTTTTCTCTTGTTCCAGAATGTAGGACAGGGAAGGATGGATTTAAATTACAGGGAGGCAGATTCCCCCTGAGTGTTAGAGAAAACATCCCAACTTTAAGAGCAGCTCGACAGAAGAACCAGGATCCAGAGAAATGGTGGGCTCTCCTCCATTGGATGTGTTCCAGCAGAAGCTGGACAGCCGTGTCTCAGAGAAGCTTTAATTTCCATTCCTGCATCAAGCAGGCAGCGGATGGGACAGTGGCCAAGTTTCAGATTGCTTAAAATGCTGTTGCAACATCTCTTTGGGTGCCGATTTTTCGGCCTCATTCATGCTTTCACTGCATACACATTTCTTCTGTCAACACTTCTGATAATGGTACCAACAAAAGGGAAGGGGGAAAAAAAGAGCTCAATGTTGCGATATCCCTGAGTTTCGGGAGAAGGTCCTGAGAAATGTCATCCTAAAGTACCTTAAGCATTTGTGATCCAAGAGTTCAACCACCTGTCAACACGATCACTGCCTTTCTCAGCACAATAGCGTCTCTTTCTTCTCTTGTGAGAGTCATGAGAAGGAAACCTGGCCGGCTGGAAATGGGAGTGCTTGTAGCCCCAAATGAATACAGCCCTGCATTAGTGCAGTCAATTATCATTAATCTCCTAAAGTGATTTATATGTCTGTGTACGGGGAGGGATGAGCCTTTCAAAGGTTCCGTTAACCATGCATGAAATAAGCAAAGTCTGATTTCATGCTTCTATGAAATTAATTGAATGTACTTGGAGGCCCCCTAGTTTTCCTCATTTCTTAGTAATATATGTGGCTTGTAAGCAAATCCAGACACAATCAAGGTATTAGTAGTAGAGAAGATGCAGAAGTCCTTCTGATGAGAAATCTGTGGATTGAGAATGGTGGATTGAAAAACTGTGGCGAAGGCTATTCTTTGCATGCAGTTTGTCCTGGGTATGCCAAAGAAACCCCCCATAGTTTTCTATGGGTATGCATTTCAAATTCTAGCAGAAGGGCTCAGAAGAGGCACGGAGAATTACTTTGGATGAAGGCAAAAGACCCAACAGGTTTATGGATGAAAGCATACAGTTCCTAAAAAAAAAAAAAAAAGAAAGAAAGCATACAGTTCCATCTTGCTCTGGTGTTCAGGCAGGAAATGTGAAAGTCAAATCATTTAAACGTGAGGATGATCTGGAATTGTGATTTCTTCACATCCTGGATCTTGTGGAGAGTGGTAATGATTTAAGGAGGTCACCCAGATCTCTTTTTGGCCTTCTGCAGCCAATAGGTTTTTTTTTTATTATCAGTATCATATAAAACATGTTCCATCTGAAGTTAATCTCAATTAAGATCTATATATTAATTTGAGGAAATAAAGTCAGACACTTCCCTGTGAAAATCTTGGATAGGTTTAACATGGCAGCACTATATCACATTTTAGTCTACAAAAGGCTATTTTGAATACTGTACATCTCACAACATGGATGAAACACTATGTTTTTCATAAATAATTCCTAAGTAATGTTTAAATAAAATAAATTTCCACATCTTGGGACCAATTCTTGTTTATTCAACTCTCTTTATAGCATGTAAACTTACTACTTATGTTTTATGGGTCTCCCCACTCCCCACTCCTCAATTTGCTGGTCTTAAAAAAGGGTTTTTTTCATCCTGTAAACAAATGTTGGTTAATCTTCCTTTTTAGAGAAGGAGTTTTTGTTTCCTGCAGAAAGTGAAGAGGAACTAAAGAGCCTCTTGATGAGGGTGAAAGAGGAGAGTGCAAAAGCTGGCTTGAAACTCAACATTAAAAAAACCCAGATCATGGCATCTGGTCCCATCACTTCCTGGCAAATAGAAGGGGAAGAAATGGAAGCAGTGACAGATTTTATTTTCTTGGGCTCCAAGATCACCGCAGACGGTGACTGCAGCCATGAAATTAAAAGACGCTTGCTCCTTGGGAGGAAAGCTATGGCAAACCTAGACAGCATATTAAAAAGCAGAGACATCACCTTGCCGACAAAGGTCCGTATAGTTAAAGCTATGGTTTTCCCAGTAGTAATGTATGGCTGTGAGAGTTGGACCATAAGGAAGGCTGAGCGCCGAAGAATTGATGCTTTCGAACTGTGGTGCTGGAGAAGACTCTTGAGAGTCCCTTGGACTGCAAGGAGGTCAAATCAGTCAATCCTAAAGGAAATCAACCCTGACTGCTCATTGGAAGGACAGATGCTGAAGCTGAAGCTCAAATACTTTGGCCACCTAATGCGAAGAGAGGACTCACTGGAAAAGACCCTGATGCTGGGAAAGACTGAAGGCGAAAGGAGAAGGGGACGGCAGAGGATGGGATGGTTGGATAGCATCACCGATGTAATGAACATGAATTTGAGCAAACTCCAAGAGACAGTGGAGGACAGGAAGGCCTGGTGTGCTATGGTCCATGGGGTCACGAAGAGTCAGACACGACTAAACGACTGAACAACAACAACAAATTTTCACTTACATGTGAACTCTCAACTCTCCATAATCTTGATTGAAGACAAGTTATCTGGATCCCCAGTAGAAGCAAGAACTGAAAAAAGATGCTTACAGGTCAATGCCAACGAATGCCACATTCAGGGTGGGGGAAATTTCACACAACTAAATCTGAGGACGTGAAGCTGCTGTCTAAATAGTTTGGGGAGCAAATAATAAAACATGGGTCAATCGGATTGAGGCAAATGGAAGAAAACAAGCAATTTTCACATTAACATATGTATGAAGAACCCATTAATAGCTCACTGTGAAAAGATGTGTCACAACAAAGTGAGGTTAAGGGACAAGAGATCAGTACCTGCTTCTAAGAAGTTATTTAACTCTCGGATTCTGTTTGGCTGCCAAGATTTACTGGCACACCTCTTTACGCGATCAAATCACTTAATAAAAACAAAAACAAAGAACTGGTTTTTAAGCCTTAATCTGCTCCATCGGATCCTCGGAATTTCTGGGAGCTTCATGCTTCAACATCCAGCGAAACCCCAGTAAAGTGGATGTCCTGTTCCTTTCTATCCTGGCTTGTCATAAGCCAATTTCCTCACTTAAACTTCTAACACGGGCAAATTTTTTCCAGAACCCTAGCTTCCCCTTGACCCGAAACTGCATCTTTCAAACAACTGGCCATTATTGGAATCAAGGTAGGGTCAATGTTTTTGACGACAAACGGTGGGTTAATTGAAGATAGAAGATCAACAGGGCAGTGTTCTATGTGCCTTGAGGGCTGAGTTGAAAACAAGATGGATATCCTGGGAACATTCTTTTTCTCCTTCCTCCATGAAATGTGATCTCCCTTTTGGGTGATCTTACGGTTCAGTCTTCCTGCTTCATCTGGGTGATGCTACCGAGGATAATTGGATCTCTGAACACGTTTGGGGAGCGTCTCGTGCTTCGTCTCAAGGGTTCAAATTGCAACAGGAGTCAGGGCTGGATACATCACCTGGAGACACAGACTCTGTATGCAGAATGTCATAACGCAAGCGTATTTTGTTTTCTGAAATCCTCAACTCACTGCCGGTTCAGGGTTGTCCTCCCTAAGTTAGATGGCCAGGGAGTTAAGTCAAACTCCCTGATTTGATTGTCCTCTCAAGCCAAACACTTTTGTACGTTCTCACAATGTTCCATTTCTGTACCTTCCATGGCTGCCACACCAGAACTATTTCTGTGTTTTTGTAACAGCAGAACCACGAAGAAGCCAAACAGATTTGGGTGCAAGGCTGTATCTCTCTCGGCAAGCGAATCTAGGTCAAAGCAGGGACCTTGTTAAATCCTTCCTTTGTGTGCTTCGGAGTCCCTGCTGATTGCTCCTTCAGCATCACTCTTCACATGCTCAAAAGAGCCCTCTTCCTCTTTATAACAGTAATATCGCACAGCCAACCAAATTTAGCTATGGCTTATCTCACTGCTGGCAAACAAAGACAGTTCAGAGCAAGGACACACCATTGCTGAGTAATAAAACCTTTGTGCATTTTTAATTTCTTTTTTTTCTTTTTTGGCTATGTGTCTAGAGTCAGGAGCAGAATCATATTTAAAAGAATCCAGGAATTCAACCCTAAGTATATAACATATGTTGATCATCTTCAGCTTAATCGCTTCCTTGTTAAGAATTCCCCAGCGTTACCGCTGACATATGGTAAAATAACAATTGAACTTGGGTTTCTCTCTGTCTCTATCCTCCAGATGTTTTCACTGATCTGTGGGGATGTGCAAAACCTTACCAATGTTGGGGCGGGGGGGGTTGAGTGGGGGGGCTTAAGCCTTGAGCAGTTGCTGTTTTTCTCTTTTTTTAAGCCAGCTGGGCTGATCCCACTGAAACTATAATATTAAATTATTTTGACTTTCAGCAGTTCACATCTTGGCTTTCTTTTGCAAAGGGGGAGGGGGGGAATATACTTTTTCTGATTTCTCTGTTGGATCAAGCAATACTCAAAAACTTAACCAAACTGTCTTGCTGGGATGATTGAATACGCAGAGCGTGGCTTCTGTTAGCTCATTCTGAACGGCTCTGCCCGCTCCGGTCCTAGGCCATAAATGCATGATCCATCTGTTCAGAAAATTTTAGCTAGCGAGGAGGCTTGAATGCATTCTTTGTGAATTCCACAATCAGAACAGATCTGCTCCGATTCTCTTGTGGATTTCACACTCCCCAGTGTTCTAGCTCAAAACAGCTCTGGGTCAAAAATGTGTATTTAAATCTCTCACTTTGGTCTATTTCTTTTCCTTTTTATTATTGTCTTTTGCCTTCCTTCTTCCCATCTTCTGTTCCAGCCGTTCCCAACCTGGCCCTCTATGGATGTGCCTTCATATCTCTTTAGCTGGGAAAAAAAATCCCAATTCGGAAAATCCCAGTTATTATTCTCAGATACATCTCAAGGACCCACGTTCTTCAAGGGAGATAGACCTGTGGAGTCCTTGGTGCTCTCTGAGCCTTGTTGTTTTCTTGCAGACGTTTCATTGCCAGGCTAGGCAACATCTTCAGTGCTCGTACTGAAGTCTGGCAATGAAACGTCTGCAAGAAAACAATCACTGATTTGCCTCCCGGATTTTATCCAGGGGGAGGTGACGTGAATTCATCACCCCACCTGCCTTTTGTAACCTCACGACTAAAAGGATTGTCGAGCACATCCGTTTTAGCCAATGGGGGGGGGGGACAGGAAGACCACCCCTTAACCCACCATGAAGTGCTTAAAAAAAAAAAAAGAAAGAAGGAAAAGATGACATGAGAATCTTTTTGCATCCTAATTACCAGGGAAACAAGTATGTGACAGATCTGGAACAGGATCACAAGAAACGGTTTGCCTGCAACTGAAGTTCTGTCTAACTCAAAACCTAAAAACAGACTTCGAACAGCAGCCCTGCTTTTTTCACAGAGAAAGGATTCTTTTAAAGCTGGTGACATCACTGGAGTTGAAAATAATATTTACCTTTTTTTCCCCCCTGCGTTGGGCCCCTCTCTCTAAGTACCCTTCTCGGTGATCAGGAAGGACCTCCTTGCATGTCAAATGCATTATTGCAAAGACACCACCAAAGGCGTGAGCTGAACAAGGCCAGGCACCCTGTGAATGACTCTGCATGTTGAAACCAGGGTTGGCGGAATGGCACGCTGGCAAATCTTGGCTCAGGGGCACCAAAAGGCCAAAGGGTTGGGAGGAAGAACTGCTTGCCCACAAGCCCAGAGGGTCAGCCGTCGGTATCTTTGCTGGAAAAGCAAGGCCACACTCTCAATGGCGGCTAACGCAAGGGGACAACCGTCTACGTCAGTGTTTCTCAACCTTGGCAACTTTAAGAAGTGTGGACTTCAATTCCCAGAGTTCCCCAGCCAGCATTCTGCTTCTTCTGAAAAACACTCCAGGAGGCATTTTATGGAAGCGCAGGAAGGCAGGAGGTCATGTTGGAAGACCGAGAATGGATCAAATCCTACCCAGTGGGCATTTACAGTCCTCGCTTAACGACCTCAATTGGGACTGGATTTTCGGTCACTAAGCGATGCGGTCGTTAAGCAAATCCAACCTGATTTTACGACCATTTTTGTGGCAGTTGTTTTGTGGCAGACCTTGGGATGCTGCGACAGTCATAAGTGCAAGGATTGGTCATAAGTCATTTTTTTCAGCACCGTTGTAAGTCTGAACCATCACTAAACGAAAGGTTGTTAAGCGAGGACTACCTGTACTACCTCTTGTCCAAACAATATTTTTCACAGATTAAAAAAGAGAGGTAGGGAGACTTCAGTGAACACAGTCCTGGGTCAACATATGGTGACGTCCAAGTACTTTTCTTAGCAAAACGGTGGAAATAGGTTGCTACGACTTCCTTCTTGGATACATTTTTTGACTTCCTGGTTGAGGTTACAACTCCAGGATTTTCTTGGGCGTGGCTTTCCTTAGCCTTCAAGATGTACTGGAGTTGGGCAGCCAATAAATTTAAATAAATCCTCCTCCTCCTCCTCCTCCTCCTCCTCCTCCTCCTCCTCCTCCTCCTCCTTGAGGTTCGCTTGAAGCTGCCCTTGGATCTGCAAATATAAATGGAGGCAAAATGTTCCACAGAGTAAATCCAGGATGAGCGACAAAACATGAATAAAATTCCATCACTGAAATTGCAGATTTAGTTGTTTTTCCCCTCACGGGGAACACCACGTTCTCTCTTTTTTTTAACCAGGAAGTGTGTTCTCACTAAAACACATAGTGGGTGGGCTACCACAAGAGATAAACAAAACTACTCTTTGGATAAACTCCTTTCCTTATTTATTCTCCTGCATTTTGGTTGTTTAGCTTATGTTTTAGTGGTGTTATTGTTACTGTAGCTATTTCCTACAAAATGAGATGGGCAGTAGAAGATTCCTCTGTAGGGTTAAGCTTGAAGTCAAACTAGAGGTGACATTTGTAGGAGTCTTTGGCCTATAGATCTTTCTTGAAATTGCACAAGGCAGACGTGGAAATGAAATGAAAGTTTCACCTGGGAAGGGGCAAGATTCCTCCCCCCTTCAGCCTTCTCACATCAATTACTTCTTACTAATCCACTGACGCTTTAGGGAACGTGAGATTATGCACCGTTTTCATTTTAATAATTCAATTTATTTGTGCTATTCTTGGCATCCGGCTCTGGGATTATCTTCTTGGCTCCCTGCTGGTTTGGGGGTCTCGTCTTTTGTCCTCTTGTGCCCATCCGTGTCACAAACATGCCCTGACAACAGCATCTTTTTTCCGCCCGGATCTGACACTTTTCTCACCGTTGGCCAGACTGAATCCACTGGGAGGTTTCGTTCAGCAACCTTGGCAAGACCACAGAGGGCTACTCCTGCCCTAAAATTTATGTCTGAGCCTCTCCTTCAAAAAAAGTTTGGAAATCCACGCTTGCATGAGGTAACGAATCGGAAATCTGCTGCTCGGTGAGGGTGTGTGTGTGTTGGGGTAGAGAAAGAATGCAAAATATCTTGACTATTTATTGATGCCTGAAAGGCAAAGACGGATGCCAGCAGGGAAAGGATTGACATTGGCTTTGCAGTGAAGGAGTGAACCTCCCCATTCTTGCCTACAAGGATAATTCCTCTGGTTATTCATCTGCTGAATTTCCGTGTCAATATTTGCGCTTTTCGTGGTCTCTTTGTGTTTGCTTAAAATCTACATTCTTATGTCTCCTTCCTCTATTGTGTTTTAAGAACGTGTTGAAGGAGAGGGCTTAGAAATGGCCAACGATTTTGCTTCCTTGGGATGTACCAGGTGGGCAGATGTACGTAGCTGTGCAAACCCGGGGGTTAATGGAAGTTTCTTGATTGATACCATCCCAATATGCATCTATCTTTCCTCCTAGATGCTCCTGAGGGCCCATATTCCAGGGTTATTGTTATCACTGTTTACAGCGCCATCCGCATATGATGCATGCCATAAAGAATGCCCGAGCATGTTTGCAGAGCTGACAGTAATTTGGTGGCATTAGTTTAGGAACGGTCTTCACTTAGAAACTGAAATCTATTACTCATTAAGTCTGCTTGAAGGAAGTGCCGTACAGAATCAACAGTATCTGATGGAGCCCAAACTTCGGGGCGCATCAGATTCCTGATGCATCTGAGCTATTATGGCACATTTTTTTTTTGCAAAAACTAATTCTTCGTACACCAGACTGACATCTCCCCGGCTCCGAGGAGGTATTAACTGGAGTTACCAGGGATAAACGGTGTAGGAGAACAGGCGTGTTAATCTGTCACATCCAAAAATCAGGAGGAGTGTGGGAGACCTTTTCAGACTAACACGTTTTATCGAAAGGCAGAACCTTTTGTGATCTCCAGCTTGTGTCATCTGATGGATCACGCCAATGCCAAGTTGGTTTGATCTGATTTCATAATGCAACATGTGAAACCAGCTACTCTAGATTGTAAACCACGATTTGGGGCTTAGTGTGATGTGGAAACACAGCCAATTGTGGGGGTTCCACAAACCATGCTTTGTCATATAATGTGATATGTGAACCCGGCTGTGATGTGTGAACCATGGCTTGTGTGAACCATGGTTCCTGTAGCCTTCCTCAGCCTTGGAACCTACCAGATGCATGGAGGTCAACTCCAGAATTCTCAGGCTGATGATGTGGAGGGAGGAATGGCTTGGCATTATGAAGCTCTTCACCATGGCTAATTGAACAAACCATAGTTAAAACATGGCTTAGCACCATGTGTGAATCCATCCAATACCATTATGTTACGGCTGAGCCATGTTTCCCCCTCCCTTTTTCACTAATTTCTCCAAGAAAGCTTTTTTGGCTCCATCGATAAACCTGCTGTGATCCAGACCACGCTGGTGGATCTATTGGGGGGAGAAATAAATTCCATAGAAATGAGAGAATCCTAACCGGAATCACACAGATGTGCCTCAATGTTGCAGAAGAGAAAAAAAGCAGATGTCTCTGAAAGCTGGGACCTTTCATATCTCTGCATTCTGGCCCCAAGGTGACAGAGGGTTGACCTTTATCTTTATATATGGCGAGAATCACTGGCAGCTGTTTCCAGTCTCCCGGGCTTTGCAATTAGACCAGAAAACAAAGGTATAATTTTGCACAAGTGCAAATGCTGTGATTCAACAATTGGCAAAAGCAAGTTGCAGCAGGCACGCAAAAAGGGCTGTTTGGTGCACGGATAACAAGAGGGACCTCGTTCTTTGCTGAGTTAATATAGGCTGGGATCTTTATGTGGGGCCGGGAGATAGGAAGAAGGTAGTCAATAGCGTTGCATTAAGGAAACAACCACAAAAAGTAGGATCGATTCTGATAAATTGACACAGAGAATTCTTCCCCCTAGAAAATGTTTTTCTCAGCTTCTATCCAAGGAAGTGGCTGGCTGGCTGGCTGGCTGGCTGGCTGGCTGGCTGGCTGGCTGG
Organism: Charina bottae; assembly: GCA_023362775.1. Lineage (NCBI taxonomy): Eukaryota > Metazoa > Chordata > Lepidosauria > Squamata > Charinaidae > Charina > Charina bottae. Next base: position 21,811,136 of record JALMGJ010000010.1, on the reverse strand, counting down.
CTGGCTGGCTGGCTGGCTGGCTGGCTTGCTTGCTTGCTTATTTATTTATTTATTTATTTATTTATTTATTTATTTATTTATTTAATGTCTCTAGCCGTCCATCTCAACAAGTGACGCTGGGCGGCTTACAATCATAAAAACCATAAAACAGTTAAAAGAATTAAAAACAATGAAACAGTACAAAATAAATATATATGGTCGCCAAGTAAGCAATGCATGGATGTTACTATAGCCAAGAAACGGGCCCCTTAATGCACTTGGGGCCCCCGGCCCTGGCACATAACCAGGTCTTCACGGCCTTATGGAAGGCCAACAGGCTTGGGGTCATCCTGATCTCTGGAGGGAGAATATTCCAGAGCAGCGGTCCCCAACCTTTTGGGCACCAGGGACCGGTCGTGGAAGAAAATTTTTCCACGGACCGGGGGGGCGGGGTTTGCAGGCGGGAGCCAATCGCATGCACTGGGGGGTGGGGTTTGCAGGCGGGAGCCAATCGCGTGCACTGGGGGGCGGGGTTTGCAGGCGGGAGCCAATCGCATGCACTGGGGGGGTGGGGTTTACAGGTGGGAGCCCCGCAACCCACTTCCTAACAGGTTGGGGACCCCTGTTCCAGAGGGCAGGTGCTACGGCAGAGAAGACACACTTCCTAGTCCCCGCCAACTGACATTCCTTGGCTAACGGGACCCGGGGCATGCCCAACCTGCGGGACCGAATTGGACGGGTAGAAACAACTGGGATATAATACGTCGCCACCTGTTATTAAGAGCCATCATGTAAAATCCGCATCAGCCGTCATGGGCAATCATCTTCTAGTGATCAGTTCTCATTTTATGATCATGACCTGTTGGGAATGGATCCTATGGATATTAAACCAGGACAAGCTAAAATTTTGAGCTCAAGCCGCTGTGACCTTTAGTTATGTTTCAGGGGCAATTTCACAGCCAGTTTTTAATAGCTTCCCATGCCTGACTGTAGGGAACAGGTTTGCAGTGAAACCCCTTAAAACACCCAAGATTTGTTTTAAAACCACTTAGTCTCCAAAAAGGTCCACCGAGAGCTGCAATTAACATTTGCATTGACTACAAGCAGGCCCTGCATATTAAACAGAAAACTGCTAATTGTGTATTGTTAGGAGATGCCACTTTGTAGAGTCAAGACTCAGATATATTGGTGGCTAAATAGCTTTCTTCTCTTCTGGGTCCAATCTGCATCGTTAATGCAGGCTCTGATGGATGACCGTTCTTCGATTTCAATGAACATCGAACAGAGAGCCTTATTTGCAAATAACGGTGTCGTTATTACTGAGGCAGGACTTGGGATCGAGAGATTTCACACAAGCAGATTCTTCCCCCCACCCCTTTCACAGCAGAATGGGTCCCTGTTACTTTCATAAAACAGAAATATTTCTTCCCTTCGGTTAATATGAGCCCTCTCCGGATTTGGCCCAAAATGTTGAATCACCACTTTGGCCTCAGTCCCAGCTGCTTTTCCGTGGCTGCATGGTGGAAGATTTGTGCTTTTTTGCCTTGTCTTTTGTTTAAATATCGAAGCAGTTCCTCGAAAACAAATCTCTTTAGCATGCAACATCACATGCAAAATGTATAAAATGGTATTAGGAGAAACGTTGATTTCTCCAAAGGCTAGAAAGGGAGATTAACCACTGATTAGCCTCCGCATTCTGATTCAAACAGTCATCATAGTGTGGAGTCCTTGGTGCTCTCTGAGCCTTTTTGTATTCTTGCAGACGTTTCATTGCCAGACTAGGCAACATCTTCAGTGCCTAAAGTGGCACTGAAGATGTTGCCTAATCTGGCAATGAAACGTCTGCAAGAAAACAACAAGGCTCAGAGAGCACCAAGGACTCCACAGTTCAACCCTGAGCTACAAATATTCTCTTTGATTGGTAGTCATCATAGTTTAGGTAAGTCAATCAGTGACAAACCCTGCTACAAATTAGGATTCTTCCTAAGCCATAATTTAACCTGTGGTCTGGGTGTGGATGACACACTAGGCTTGCCGCAAATTGGCCCAGCATATATTGTACTTTGAACACTGTTTATATGTAGGTAAGTTGGAAGTGGCTTAATCTGGATCAGAATCTAGAGCTACAGAGCCAATTTATCACTGTACGAATAATGAAAATGCATGGAAGCAATTTAGTGCAGGGTAAAGCACATTTTTGTAAAAACTGTTCGGCATGAAAAAGAAGTAATCCGTTTAAGTTTGAAGTTTTCTTTAAAAGAGATATTCCAAAATCCTTGGAACGGCTCTCCTGGTTCTCCTTCCCTCTTTTTCTACCCCCTTAACTGTCCTTATAGAAAACTATTTTTTAAAAAAACCTATACATTTTGTAGAAAGATGATCACCCGTTCAGAAACCTCTAAAAATGCAGACGTTTACCCTGAGCTTCAGATTTGATTTATTCAGATTTTCTTGGCTTTGAGCTATTCTCAGTATCTTCTGTTTAGATAACTAAAATGTGTGTGTGTTTCCAGACTGGCAGATCAAATTTAAATTGTTATCTGAAATAATCATCAAGAACAACTGTTTTCTCTGATTTGGAGTTTCAAATATCTCAATGATCAGAATCTGGCTGAGATATAGGGAAAAGGAAGAAGAAAGAGAAGATGAGTTGTAATACGGATATGAACAATACACCAAAGACAACCAATGATGTATTTATTACAAGCTGGGCCATTTATTACTAAGCATCACTCACAATATCTCAGAAATATAGGAAGTTGGTTCAAGCAAGTATGGATCATTGGTTCCTGTAAACCAGAATGGCTGATGCTAATTGGCTGTAGTACTTTGGGGTTTTTTTCAGACTGGGGTTTTTGCAGTCCCACCTGGAGATACTAGGGACTTACTAGGGACTGAATCCTGATGTTTTGCACGAGAAGCAGTTGCTTCACCAGTGGCAACTGAGAGCAATTAGATAAATTCATAAAAGAGTTGTCAGTCCTTCAGACATCCTGGTTGGTTGGCTAGAAGGTGGTCCCTCTAGGTCAGGGGTGGGCAACGTTAGGCCTGCGGGCCGTATAAGGCCCGCGGGGCTCCCGCCTAAGGCCCGCGGGGCTCCTGCATGCAAACCCCGCCCCTTCCACGTGATTGGCTCCCGTCCGCAAACCCCGCCCCCCAGTGCTTGTGATTGGCTCCCGCCCGCAAACTCCGCCCCCCGGTCCACATAAATCCCAGAAACCCCGCCCCCCACCCCCCCGGTCCCCGGTTATAAATATCCAAATGGCCCTTGGCAGAAAAAAGGTTCCCCACCCCTGCTCTAGGTGGTCCAGTGTCAAAGGTTAGGTCCAGGATTCTGAGTTGGCCCTGCAGACAAATGGGTAGCAATTCTAGTGAGAGACATTCTTTGACTACTAATGGTGGATCTTTCAATCCAGTTGATGAAGACTTTTGCAAAAGTCTGGATAAACTCTCATCAAAATAAAACCAAACTGTCCGTTGATGCAGTAATTATTATTACTTTTGTTTATAAGTCTTCTTCTCAACGTTGCTGATCAGAGACCCTGTTGCATTCTACAAACAGGGCTGAATACACAGGGATTCAAAACCAGATTTTTAAGAGCTAAGCATCCCAATTTACTTGGCCGAGATGCTACACCAGTAAGTTTCGTTTTCTTTTATATTGAAATAATCTCTTGAGTTCTTACTATTCTATTTATAAAGAACATCACAAACTTTGGTAAATTCATATCCCCAAATCTACAAACTTTCCATCTTCTTAAATTCGCTTTAATTTGGGCAAAAAAGTTATCTACAAAATATATTCCGCTGGGGTTTTTTTTCTAGAATACAAGTATGTTGCGTGAACTTTTGATTTTCAGAGATAGTCCTCCAATGGAGTGTAGGTAGATCATGTGGTTTCTTCAAGAAAACTCACAACTGAATGCTGGAAGGGTTAAGAAAAAGTACTATAATAGGTTGTCATGGTCACAAACAAAACAAAACCCCACTTCCCCATCTCAAAGTTGAGGGAATAAAAAATGAGGCATGGGTAAGATTGTTAATTGTGCCTTTCTCCATAAATCTTTCAAGAAGCTTTGAAATGTCTTCCGAGTTTCGGTTCATTAAAAAGGGGACGGGCTTGCATCATCAAGCAGGAAATGCTGACACAAAATAGAATCATTTTCCTGGGTCTGTGGGTTCTGAATGCCCATAGCATGGCGTGGGTGGGTGTTGGTTTTGTGTCTAGCTTTGTTTTCCCTTAATTCTTTTCTCCTCCTGTATTGAAGTGGGATGACATTTCCTCAAATGAAGTACGATAGAAAATATTGTGCCAACCAGCATTTGACTCCCATAGGCGTAGGGGACGCCATCATGCTCTCTCTCTCTCTTTTTTTAAACTTTATTGATTTTCAGAGTATAGATGAAATACAAAATGGAAAATACAGAAAAGCATGAAAATAGAACTAAAGAAAAAAGAAGAAAAAACCATGAAGTGCAAATAGACAGAAAACAAAGATGGAGAAGTGACTTCCGACTTTCTCCAATATAGATATAGATAAATTTACAAAAATAATCTCTTACCAATGATTAAACCATAGTAACATTATTTCTATTAAAATAAACCAATTAATCATTAAAACCCAAAATCAGAACATCATTTTTTTCTACCACAAGCAAGTACTCTAGAAGTGGTTGCCAAACAGATAAAAATCCAGAAACTGAATGTTCTCTAATTAATGCTGTCAGTTTAGGCCATCATGCTCTCTCTTGATGCCCATGCCTTGTTCAACACCATCAACAAACCTAATTGTGCAGGGAAGGACTACCTGTCAGCCAGACTAGGTAGACCAAACCATGAAATCACCTCTGCAGGTGACACATGCGTAACTCTGTTACCATCCCACGGAAGTGGTACCTATTTATCTACTTGCATTTGCATGCTTTCAAATTGCTAGGTTGGCAAGAGCTGGGGCAAGTGCGGGAGCTCACTCCGTCACGCGGGGCTAGGGATTCGAACCTCCGAACTTGCGATCGACAAGCCTGGCGTCTTACCCGCTGAGCCACCACGCCCCTTAAGCCTCAAACTTTGTTTGAGATTGGCTATAATCTGGCAAGTCTGTTTGGGCTGGACGTCCAGTCCTGGTTGCTTTTGAATGCAATCAGCTGGCAACCCTAGATGTTCACCATTGATTGGTTTGTTTTTAAAAATCAGCCATAGTTTGAGTTAGGGGAGGAATACTGTATGTTTGATTGCAAGCTTGGAGCCCTTGGCAGTTTTGAAGCCAAGAACAGAGTAGATAATTTGCGTAGCAAGTATTGGGGGGAAATTATCAAATTCTTCTGCAAGCCCAGGTTTTCCTAAATTGGGTGGGTGGAGGGAGATGGAAGACATGATATGCAGGTTTTTTTTTAATTTATACACACACACACACACACACACACATTATGGAAAGGTTGAACACTTCCTGAACTCTTCCTCTGCAGGAATTTTCACAGAAAGCTGGAATTGAGCAAGGTTTCCATTTGAATAGGAAGTCTCCGGGGCCTGATCTGGGGGCTCTTTTTAAAAGAAATTAATTGAGGGTGGTGGCTACATTAAGAATTCTGGCAAGCTAGCAGCCACTTCAAATCCTTCCTCCCCCTGCAACTTTTCTGGCAACAGAGAGAAAAGAGATAAAAGGGTTGTTTCTCCAGTCCGGAGAGATGATAAGAGAAGAACAGAAGAAATTGATGTAAAGAAACAGGAACGTTAAGTTCCTATCTTGGTTGGATCCTGGCTGTTCCGACTGGCACCAAAGGAGTGTATTGGGGTGGAGTTAGACGAATTTAACCATCCCTTTGCTGCAGGAATGGAAATCTCCTTTCTTGATGCTACTTCATCATGAAGGTAGCTTCCCTTGGAACCAATGAAAACTTCTCACCCAGTATTACAGTAGCCTCAGGCACGAAGGCCTATGTTCCCCCTGGACAGCTTCAAACTTTTCATCAATGTTTTAATTGCGTCCATGCAGCTACAATTACATTCACTTTGACCCTTGATGCAATAGTTGGGCCTTTGGAACAAAAGCCTGCGTGTTTACTAAGAGTAAATCCCCTTATATTCAGCTAGGCATGCTTAACATGCCCCGCTGATCTGAATACTGTGGCATTTCCTTCCAAGTAAACTATAAATGGAATTGGGTCTTTATTGCCCCACTTTCAGAAATTTAGATTGTTGACGACTTTCCACCCCGGTGTCTCTCCTCCCGCCCTAAGGTATGGCAATTTAATGGCTTAAAACCTGTTGCTTTGGTCAAGACATTTATTAGTAAGGGTGCCCGTTTTTTATTCTTTTGCTTTGAGAATTGAAAACCACAGCTATTCGTTCCATCTCTCACGTTTAATTTTTGAAATTTCTTTCCAGACGTGTAATTCGCTTCTAGGTCTGTTGCTCTTCATATCCTTTCGACATTCTTGGCCATCAAGCTCAACAAATAGCTTTGCGGGCTTTCACTAGCCGACTTTTCTGCAAAACAACAGTTGCTGATTTAGGAGACATGGCTGAGTAAGAGGGCTGTTGAAGGCTGCGGTCTAAGTTTGTGTGTGTGTTATAATGGAGAGTGGATAATGGATAACATCAGCCCTTGTGAAAGCTGCTCTTTGGAAAAAAGAAACATAATTTATGGCTTGTAACTTGTGAGTACATTATTCTTTTCTGCGATAGTACTTTGGCTAAGATTTTCCCACCTTTCTTCCTCTCCCCCCTTGGAATTCTGCCAAACGGCAAAGAAAGAGACCTCTTTTTTCTGCTGGGAGAATTGGTCCTCTGGAGCTGGGACCATTGTCAGGAGAATGCTTTGCTTCCTTTCTGGACTCCCTGGAAGATCTGGGCTCACGCAGTTTGTTAAGCCAAAACCAAGCCTCATCACGTTAGGGATGAGTGTGCTGTGTGAACCCAGTCATGACTTGTAAACCATGGTTCATGTTTTAGCGTAGAATTATAGACTTTTTGCAAGGGGCAGGAAAACCAATTAAATCATCCTTGGGAAGTTGCTGCACAGCCTCTTCTTAAAAGCCTCCAGAGATGAGGAATCCACAACCTTTGTAGGGAGACAGTTCCATTGTTAGACAGATCTTAGTGTCCGGATGTTTTTTCTTGTACTGAAATAATATCTAGGTAACTGCAACGTAGACCTAGTTTCTGTGGCTGTGGAAATTAGTTCTCGACCATCTTCCCTGTAGCTTCCCTTTCTGTACTGGAATCCTATCATGTCTCCCCTTAGACTTCTTTTCTCCAGAGTGAACTTCCCAAGTTTCTTCACAGGGAGTGTCCTCACGTTCCTGTGTTGTCTTTATGGCTTTCCTCTGAACCTGTGCTAACTTGTCAATATCCTTCTGGAAACCCGGTGCCCAGAATCCCCTTGTTTGTCAACTGGCCAATTGTGGCTTATCCAACAACGCAATTGGTACCTTTAAATATGTCAGTATAAGGCTTCCCTTTATACAACTGGCCCGGCTCTAGCTACAAATCAGCAGATCAAGTTCAGACCTTGAAGGGCATTTTCTGGATTGCAGTCTTCTTCTGGAATTTTTTTTTTCCATTTTCCCTGTCTGGCCTAGAGCCTTGGAATTCCTTGGAAGTCTCCCATCCAGTACTACCCAGGCCTGACCCTGCTTAGCTTCTGAGGCCAAAGTCATCCAGATATTGCCACAGGCTGAACCGACATCCTTGTTATTCTTATGGAAATCAGACTCTCTTTTGCTTGTTTATTTTTGCTGCATTCCTGAACCTGGCTCATGAGGATGGACAATCAGCCTTTATGGCCCCAACCCTCCACTGGCAGTGGTACAACCCGTGTTGAGAGCTGATGGGTCAGTGGGTGGAAAGAATGAATGGGCGGATGAAACATTATGCCAGGTAGATGGAAATCTTTGAATGGAACCCCAGAAGACAGTAAAACATCAAGGAGATGTGGATACCCTGTGTGTGCATCCTATAAATGTAAAACCTCAATGGCTTGTGTCCCAGGAGTCTGTTTGCATTCCCAGAAAGAGAAGAAACTGTAGCTTAACTCTGATGCAAGGCATGGAGGTACAGCAAATAAAACTGTACCGAAATGTGCTGTGTTCACGTTCCAGGTTGTTCTGGAAAGAACTGCTTTTCATCTCACACAACATCTCTGTAGGACTATCTCCTCTTTTTATCTGGTTTGGTTTTGGCCGTGTCAGCGGCTCTTCCAGCGTCTGGCTGTTGGGTGGGAATGCTGGTAAAAGAATTGGAATTAATCCCAGACAAGAGTGCATTAGCTATCATTAGACCCCAAGCCTTGGAAAGACTCAATTGCCTTTTCTCACCGGTATAGATTTACCAAACATCAGAACCACGTTTAGTCTGCCGTGAAGTGCTTACAGTTGCTCTTGGTGATAGTTTAGAGGCTGTTAGTGATGCAAGAATCTTATTTAGAAGAGTGAGTCATGGCAACAGTAACCCACAATTAGGGCCAATGTTAGTTTGCACAGGGGTTCTCATCCATAAAATTAGAACAAATTTTTATAAACCTTTGGCATTGGACGAAAGTGTCTTCTGGTCTCTGCCATTTGATGCAATAATCCAGTTTCCTGGCTCCTCTCTATAAAGAGAAGAAGGACGCAAGTCAGGAACCACTTGATAGTAAACATATCCACCCACAGAAGCAGTCCTTTTATTGATATTAATAATTAGTTTTATATCTTGATTTTCCTTCTGGAACTCAAGGCAATATGCATAGCACTTCCATTTCCAATTATCTGTTATAACAACGACAACAGACCTGTGAGATAAGAGGGCAGATTTGGCCCCAAATAACCCAGTGTCCTTCCAGGCAAAAGGTAGACTTGAATCTGGGTCCTCTCAGTTGTAGTTCAACAGAAACTACTCAGTGTACTGCCCTGTCTTACTTTTTGCACTACAAAGCCTTGGAAGTCCCTCTCACTGTGCTGTTATTATGATTCTCAGTGTCTTGAGTTCCAACAGCCCCAGGTTCTCCACCCCTGAATTAGTTGTAAAATGCCAGATGTCAGTAAGTATCTTGAACACAGATCTTGGCAAAGGCTTCTCTTTGCTCCTATATCTCTTACGCCATCTGCACTTTGGTCCCTCAGTAAGCCAGGCTGCAATTCTTTTTCTATGGATGGTGGACATTATCTCAACTACCTGCTGGAATGCTAGGTACCATCACAGCTGAATGGTGAGAGGAAACCACTGTGCATCTCAGTGCAAAAAGAGAAGGAAGAGATGGCACAGGGGTTTACAGGTAGTCCTCGCTTAACGGCCACATCGGGCCCAGAATTTCAGTTGCTAAGTGAAGCGGTCATTAAGCGAATCTGACCCGATTTTACAACCTTTCTCGTGGCAGTCATTAAGCGAATCACTGTGGGTGCTAAGCGAACCATGTGGTCTTTATTTATTTATTTATCGTATGGCACATTCACATCGCGTTACAATAAAAAAAAACAGGGCATAATAAATAAGAAATATAAAATATAGGCAGGAAAATTACAAATGTATGTCTAGGTTACAAATATAGTTTTTTGCTTCAGTTGTCACAGCCAGGAAATCAGCAAAGTCTCCATGTAGTCGTTAAGTGAATCACACAGTTTCCCATTGACTTTGCTTGCCAGAAGCCCGCCGGGAAGGTAGAAAATGGTGATCACATGACCACGGGACACTGTGATGGTCATAAATGTGAACTGGTTACCAAGTGCCCAAATTGTGATCATGTGACCATGGGGACACTGCAACGGTCATAAGTGTGAGAACCGGTCGCAAGTCGTTTTTTCCAGCACTGTCGTAAGTCTGAACCGTCACTAAACAAATGGTTAAGTGAGGACTACCTGTAGTTAAAGTGTTGAACTAGGACTGGAGAGAGCCAGATTCAAATCTACCCTCAGCCTGGAAGGTGGTCACCATCCAAGATCATTCTAAGGCGCTTCCATCCAAACCAGCTGTACCTGAGCATTGTTTCTCACTCGGCAGCCATGAAGATGTCTTCTTTCACCTCTGGCCAAAGCAAATTTGTCCATCTGCTCTAAGACCTGGTCGCTCTTTGATTTTGTCACCTCTTGCAAAACTCTTTGGATCTCAGCCTTTCAACGCTGCGTCCAAACTCTTCCAAGATCCTCCAAGGCCAAAAGTCAATTTTTTAAAAAGAAGGAAACAAACACTGCCTGTGTTTTAAAATTTACTTTTGTGAGAACAAGGGGTTTCTGCTCCCCCTCTACAGCTCAGAATGGATAGCCTCTCCTCAGTTTACACAAGGGCTGTTGAGCATAGCTTTAATGCGGTGGAGCAATTATTTTAACAAGGACGTGAAAAGAAAAACGTTGCTAAAGAAATTTGGAAGGGTTATGAGACCCTTAGATATCCCTACGTGGAAGGTCCCTTTGGGGCCACGTGGTGGTCAACAGCTGCTGCTGTCTTCAAACCATGCAGCATATTGTTTGCCAAGTTGAGCGATCCAGATTTGTGTCCTTTTGGAAGGGAATATTCAGCCTGATCTGAAGTATTTAGAGGGCAAAGAAGAAAAGTGTTCATTGACTATTTGACCCCCCACTTCACCAATTACTTCAGTGTACATAACAGTGAGTGTTACATGCAAAAATTGTCCCAGAATGGAGTACCAGATAAGATTGCTCAGATGGAAAATTCAGAGCTAATGGAACAACACTGTAGACCCGGTGAATCATGTTTCAAGAGAAAAAAAGTTAAGTTCACGCACTACACAATCATCATGGGTCTTATTTGTCTTTGGCTTAGGGTGTTGTATGAACCTAGGCACTGTGGTTTACAGTCCTGGATCTGTAGTTTAGCTGGTTGTGTAAACCCACCCATGGTTTTGCTCAATGTGTCTACCCCTTTTTGATACTAATTAAGAAGATGGTACCTCTGGGGCGTGGTGGCTCAGTGGGTAAGACGCCAGGCTTGTCGATCGGAAGATTGCAAGTTCGGAGGTTCGAGACCCGAGACCCGTGTGACGGAGTGAGCTCCTGCACTAGCTCCAGCTCTTGCCGACCTAGCAATTTGAAAGCATGCAAATGCAAGTAGATGAATAGGTACCACTTCGGTCGGATGATAACAGCGTTCCGTGCGTCATGCCGGCCACATGACCATGGAAGCGTCTTCGGACAACGCTGGCTCTTCGGCTAAGAAACGGAGATGAGCACCGGCCCCTAGAGTCGGACATGACTGCACAAAGGTGCGGGGGGAACCTTTACCTTTACCTTAAGAAGACGGTACCTCTGTTTTAGTATGACTGACAGCCTAATTTCCCCCCTCTCTAATTAACTATGGCTCCTTGGAAGCCAAGTGCAGGTTCTCACTGGGACTGTGCTCATATTTATTTATTTATTTATTTATTTATATTTATTTATTTATTTATTTATATTTCAAATTTTGTCACCGCCCATCTCACTCAAAGAGCGACTCTGGGCGGTTTACAATAAAATTAAGATAAATACAGGTTAAAATACAATAAAAACAGTATCCATAAATATAAATATAAATATAAATATAAATATAAATATAAATATAAATATAAATATAAATATAAATATAAATATAAATATAAATATAAATATGAATTCCAAGATGGAGATATTAAAAAGTTCTTTAAATTCATGTAATTCAAGGGGGCCTCTTCAGGCTGCTAGCCACTGATTTACCTCTCTATAAAGATGCGAGATGGCAGAGCCAGGTCTTCACCCCTTTCCGGAAGGCCGGGAGAGTGGGGGCCTGCCTCACCTCTGGGGGGAGAGTGTTCCACAGGGCGGGGGCTACGGCAAAGAAGGCCCTCTTCCTGGGCCCCGCCAATCAACAGTCTCTCATGGACGGGGTCCGTAACATGCCTTCTCTGCCTGACCGGGTGGGACGGGCCGATGTAATGGGGGTGAGACGGTCCCTCAGGTAACCTGGACCCATGCCACGTAGGGCTTTAAAGGTGATGACCAACATCTTGAATTGGACCCGGAAGCAAATACTACACTGTTACCCATGGTTAGCTTAGCCATGGTGGGTTCACTCAAGACACTAGGTGAAAATATGATAGAAAGCGCTTCAGTCTTTTGTTCAAAGCCAGACCATGTGAATTAGCTTTTTGATTTTCCTTTTCCCTGTAGGCAAACAAACAATAAACCTGAATCTGTAGCTTGAATCATGTCAACTGGATTTCTATTTTCTCAGTGGATGGATGACTGAGAACCTTCATAGACATAGATAGAAATAAACCTGAACAAGCACATCGAGCTTATTATCATCGGTGGCTTTCAAAATTTTCAGTCTCAGCTTTGGAAGGCATTTTGCCTTCTTGCTGCCTTTCTTCGTCGCAGCATGGCCTGATCATATATTTTTATGGCCTTGCAATGCCCAAGATCAGAAGGCTTCCTGTGGCAAGGGAGAAGCATCATGTTTGATGAATTAGCCTTGGCCAGGGGTTGCTCTGTGCCTGTTAATAAAATTCTGGTTTTGGTTATCTCATTATAGCTAGATGTATTTCTTAAGGATCCTACCGGCGGCCAGCCTGATTAAAAAAAAAAAATGTCAGATCCTGTGAGCCAACAGGAGGGGGGCGGGGAAGAGACAGGGAAATCACTGTTGTTTGGGAGCCATGGACATGTAACAATTCATTAAAAAATTGGAGCAGAGTGCTGGCAATTATATTCAAGCAATATTTAACTTTTATTCTTGCTCTTTCAGCAACTTGCTTGCTTACATATTGCTTTATCAAATGTGATGAGGATACATTTGGCTGCCCCCCCCCTAAACTTGTTTTACAAAGGCAGATTGCAAAGGATCCAAACTGTCCTTCAAAACAGCAAATATATTAGGCTTGTTCAGAGTATTGTAATCATACTTTTCGACCTAAAAGCCCTAAAGGTTGAAGTTGAAGCTATTTATGACATTGTTCACATATTGCTACAAGGTATGGCTTGTTTAACCATGGTTTAATGAATAAGCCATAGTTCTCTGGCTTCTCACATGGGATGAAGCTGTAAATAGTGGTTTAGAAACCACCTTGGCTGTGTTCCTATAAAACTATTTGAACCACAATGTTTTAATCAGCTTAATCCAAAACTTAGCTTATCATAATCACCACTACTACAACAATAGTGACAGCAACCCATCATATAATGAGAAGAGAAGCAGGATTAGTTAACTGAAGACACAACATACAAGGAAGAGGGGACCAGGAGGGACCAGGAAAAAAAACAACTCAGGGACCAGTTCTTAACTTGTGGTGGTTCCTATAATTCAACGATCAGTCAATCCATCATGGTGGGTCCCTCTTTCAGTTCAGTTTCTCCTCTCTAGCACTTGGTAGAGCAGCCACGGGGGCCTTGGAAAAGATATTCAAATGCCATGATGTGTCTGTACCTACAAAGGTCAGAATCGTGCAAGCCATGGTATTCCCTGTGACACTCTATGGAAGTGAAAGTTGGACTTTAAAGAAGTAGGATAGGAAGAGTACTGACACCTTTGAACTTTGGTGTTGGAGAACACTCTTGAGAATATTGTGGACAGCCAAGAAAGCCAACCGATGGGTCATCCAACAAATCAACCCAGAGTTCTCACTCGAGACACAAATGACTAGGCCAAATTATCCTACTTCAGACACATTGTGCAAAGACCCAGCTCTCTAGAAAAGGCTCTAATGCTGGGAAAGGTGGAAGGAAAGCGAAGAAGAGGACGACCAGCAGCAAGATGGAGGGACTCAGTTGCAGCAGCGCACCATTAGAAGGCCTGAAAGACCAGGTTAAGAACAGAATGCCTTGGAGAAAATCTAAGTGGTCCCCAAGAGTCAACAACAACAATTGGAGAGAGAAGAGGAGGACAACCAGCAGCAAGGTGGATAGACTCAGTTACAGTGGCGATGAGTGCACCATTGGGAGACTTGAAAGAACAGGTTAGAGATAGATCGTCATGGAGACTAGGAGTTGAAAACGACTTGATGGCACATAATCAATCCACTCCCCGACTTGCATTCTGCGGTTCTCTTTTTCTTTTTCCTGCATGCAGATACAATCATGCCTGTCTGCTGTTTTGATGTCTTGGTTATCTGTCCCTTTTCACATTCCATTAAAAAAAAAACGTTACTTTTCTTGAGCTGCTTCTCCTAATCTCCCATCTACTACTACTTCCTCCTGCAATTCTGCAACTCCCTGCTTTTTATTGGCTTATTAAAACCACCCTTTAGACACTCCTCCCTGCTCTTGCTGTTCTTGATAATCACCAGTGGAATTCTTTACTAGTGGGTCTTCATTTAATTGAGTCTCCTTCTTTACTTTGTAGAACAAAGCTCATCTCTTTGGGCTCCTCCTCAATGGGGTTTTCTCTTCTTCTGTCGGAAGAGAAGATCTGAGACGTTGCTCAGTGCTCAATCCTTACTCTGTGGGAACAAATTCCAAGGTTCAACCTCTGGCACTAAAACATTCCTGGGAAGTGAGGAGAAGAAACAGCCTTCTCTGTTTGAGCTTGAAGGCTCAGACCTCTTGGAGTGCACAGAGCTGGACTGGCAAGATTGATGATGCATCCTTGAAAACCAACGCTCTCCACCAGACACTTCTTGCATTTGCAATTTTGCAGATGAAGCCCTTTTCGAACAAGACATCTTTCTCGAGGCTTTTATCCGAACACCATCCGTCCCAGGCCACGTTCCCTTTTCACTCCTCCTACATTGTGGCGCATTCAGACATTTCTGTTGGGTTTCTTTGACGTCCCTCAAGGCATTCCTTGTAATAATTTCATTTCCAATTAGCAGCAATATCAAAGGGGCAGCCTCGGTGCCTTTGGCCTTTGTTCTCCGTCCCAAAGAAGGCAAGGCCAGGATCAAAATGTTGATGTAGCTAAGGAAAAAGTGAAAATTGTTTTCATTTTATTTACCTGCAGTTGAAATTAAATAAAAACAAATGGTGGTAAAAGTGAAGCTTCCCCATGTCTTGAATAATTTCCCTCCCCCTGAAAAGTTACTGTGGAGCAGTAAGTTTGAGAGGGGCCCTGGAGCTGCACCTAAGACTTTGGAGATTGTAATTTTAGCTTGTTCTCATCTCAGTACCAGCAAGAATAACAACCCCACCTGTTAATGGCACTCGCCCCGTTTGCAGCTACCTCTCCGTTGTTTCATAGGCATGTCGCAGCCCGCACAACATAATTGTACTCTGTCCTTCCAAACCATCTGGAGCCAAGCAGTACAAAGTGAACCTTTGATCTCCTTTCTTTTCAACATTAGGGATGTCAATTAATGGCGAGAGTTGGGTATTATCTAGAAAGAAGGTTTCTTCAGCTCGTTCGGCAGCAAAGGAGTGAGAGCCTTGTGGTCTCTTGATGGATTATCCAGGGATCGCAGGACCTGGTGCTTCTTTTTCATGCGAATGGGTGAGGCTGCTGGCCAGCTGCTGCATTTCATCACTGTAGCAGCAGATTCTTCTGAAGAGAAGCTTGCAAGAGCCAGAAATGGGTGAAGATGAATGGTCTTTCCCAAGTGAGAGCATGGAATGTTCCCTTCAGTCCTACGAGCTTGAACCTGACCGTATCTTCCCCCGCTTCTTCTCTTCTGACTAGCTTTTCCCTGATTCAGCCATGATGTCATGGTAGAGGTGCATTCCAAAAGATTGCACCTGAGGCAGAAAACCTTTTCTAATCTGCAGGTCTTTCAGGGAAGATGAAAAGTTGCACTGGGAGGTAAATTGAGGCCATCTTGGCACCCTGTCTTTTGTAAACGCTTACCTGCATTTCTCTTTTGTCTATTGCGGCGTCCTCTTCCTCGCAGGTCGAGCTCTTACTGGATCAGACAAAGGGGAAGATTCCAGCTTTCGATTTTAAGTTTGGGATTTTGTGTCCTCCAGGAGACTTTTGTTGGGTGAGAGTAGAAGTTCTGCAGAGCTGGTTCCAAACTTTGTACACTCACCTGTAGAAGAATGTAGGTTCTTCCTTGTAGACAAAGGAATTATACATGAGATCCGTAAACGAAGCAGCTACGGTCTCAATAACATAGTGACCCTTCTTGGCTTCCTCCTTCCAACCCACATGGAGAATTACCACACTGCTATGTATTTCATTTATATAGTGTTGTCGGCAGATGGATGTGGAACGTACAAGCTATGTCATGTTCACCAGCTTCTTTGATGGCATGAAAGGCTGTTAGACAAATTCGTAGAGGAGGACAGGTCTATCTACGTCAGCTGATTCTGGTGGCTATAGATGACATCTCCACAATCAGGAGCAACCTACTTCTCAAAGACAGGCTACTGGAGAGCACAAGAATGGTTGTTCTTCTAACTCCAGCTTGTGAGCTTCCTGGAAGGTTGTGTGAAACAGGATCCATTCATACGGTCAGATCTGTACAACTCAGGATGTTAGCATTCATGCAAAAACTAGAGTGAGAAATTATTGATCCTCTACATATTGGTTAGGCCCTGTTTCCCACAGTCTTGGCCACCATAGCCAGTTGTGAAGGATATTGAGAGTTGATATTGATATTGAGAGTTGTAGTTCTGGCCCACCAGGAGGGAAAGCAGATCTCCCAGTTTTGGTTTAGGAAATGGTGTTTGTGAGTGAGGATAAGTCTTGGTTCAGTTTTCATTTGAAGTTTTGTTTATATTGGTACATTGCCACGGGATGATGTGTGTGCTCTGTCCTGGCTACTTAATCACAACCACTTAATAAAACTACATTCATATGGAACTCTTATCATGAGGAATAAATATAAAGACAGACTGGGTGGAACTGGGTGAGTGCTGGGTGGAAGCACTTCCTTCCCATAAACTGTGGGGAAAAGTTATATAAATATAAGTTGATGAAAATGAAACTTACATTTATACATGCCCAATTCATGGGGAACTCTACAACTGCATGGACCTTTGGAGACCCCCAGTGGACATTTAGTATAAAGGAAAATGACTTCTGTGGTATGTTCCCCCCTCCTTTTAGAACATTATTATTATTATTATTATTATTATTATTATTATTATTATTATTATTATTTAACCCTCCCCAATTAATTTCTGTTGTCCCCTGCCTTCCCCTGGCCTCTTTCATCACCTCAATATTCCCTTAGACAAAAAAAATAAATCAAAATAGTATCTGATTAATGTAGGTTGAGGGGCATGGTGGCTCAGCGGGTAAGACGCCAGGCTTGTCAATTGGAAGATCACAAGTTCGGAGGTTCGAATCCCTAGCGCCGCGTGACGGAGTGAGCTCCCGCACTCGCCCCAGCTCTTGCCAGCCTAGCAATTCGAAAGCATGCAAATGCAAGTAGATGAATAGGTACCACTTCGGTGGGAAGGTAACAGCGTTCCGTGTGCGTCATGCCGGCCACATGACCGCGGAAGCGTCTTCGGCCAACGCTGGCTCTTTGGCTAACAAACGGAGATGAGCACTGGCCCCTAGAGTCGGAGACGACTGCACAAATGTGCGGGGGGGGGGGGACTTTTACCTTTACCTAATGTAGGTTGAGAGTTTGTGGTTCTTTAATGGTAACCCCAAATTTGCTATCGGAGGCATGTCACAAAATGCTGGGAAAGATGGAAGGAAAGAGAAGAAGAGGACAACCAGCAGCAAGATGGCTGGATGCACTGAAGACCTGAAGGAACAAGTTTGGGATAGATCCTCCTGGAGAGGATCTACCTTATTTATTCATTTATCAAATTTATATGGCCACCCATCTCACTGAATGTGACTGTGGGCAGTGTACAACCAATTGTCACAGCTGTTAAAACCGATGTGGCCACTAACAGTCAGCACCAACTTAATGAGGCATAATCATTCAATCAGTGTAAAGAACCAGCTCTCTATTATGCTGGGAAACATGGAGGGGAAGAGAAGAGGATGACCAGCAGCAAGGTGGATAGACTCAGTTACAGCTCCGATGAGCGCACCCTTAGAAGACTTGAAGGTCCAGGCTGGGGACAGATCCTCATGGAGAAAATCTACCCATGTGGTTGTTAAGAGTCTGCACTGACTTCATAGAACATAATAAATCAATTACTTTTGTAACTATCCAGCATCCTATCTGGTTTTCAGTCTTTACAAAATGAAAGGTAATTGAGATAGTTCTGAGTAGTTAAGGTGCTTTGAAGATGAAGGGGGAAGAAACCCTATAAAATGTAGGGAAAGCAAAAAAAAAATCTGACCTCACCTTCCTTTCAACCAAGCCATACTGTGATCTGACGGTAGAATTGCCACTGAATCCCACTAACACAATGGAATCCTTTATATGTCTCCTCAGAAGGAAGTCCTATTAAATTCAGTAGGTTTTATGCCAGATTAAAAGTGCCTGAGATTGCAGTTTATCTATTCAAATGCTTGGTGACTTTATAGCAAGGGATGAAAATATGTAGTTTAAGTACAGTACCAAGAGGAAGAAATTTTGCCAGAAGAAAAATGAAATGAAATCAAGGAGGGGGATGCCTCCATATAATAGTTTCTTTATTGAGATTCTCTGAGCAAAGAAGCTTCATGTTCAGGCCTAATAAGGAGAAAATATCTAAATGCCATGAAATAAAAACAGAGCAGAACTGGATTCCAGTCCTCCAACTGAAACCAGTAATTTGAGTTACATGTTTGGTTGAAACATCTATTTAATGGATTTTAATATGTGCATTTTATTCATGGAATGCTCTTAAAAACAGTAAATAAATGGTACGTCACTGGGTCATTCCCATAAACTCTTAATAATCAGCTGTGCGCTCTTTCAGTGGTATGTACTTGGAATGAGTGATGGGTTAAGGGTAGAGAAATGTCAACCTTTCACCCTGAGCAAATCAGAAGGACTTTCCCAAAGACGATGAAGATTTATATGACCTGCAGAGAAACCAGAGTAAGCATTGCAGATAAATTGAGCCAAAGGAGATTAGAAAGGGTCAGTGATTGATGAAACACGATTCAATATTTCATCTAATGTTATCTGAAGAGACAGATTGAAGAAGAAGCTATTGGCTCAGAAAATTCCCAAAGAAGAGAATGGGGCTCTTAAGGAATAGTTTAACCCATGATTTCCATGCAAGACAGGGCTAAATAGCATTTTTATATCAAGGACTAGATTTCTTCCAGGGTAATCATTTGATTTTGATTTTGAGGGGGCGTGGTGGCTCAGCGGGTAAGATGCCAGGCTTGTCGATCGGAAGATTGCAAGTTTGGAGGTTCGAATCCCTACCCCGCGTAACGGAGTGAGCTCCCACACTAGCCCCAGCTCTTGCCAACCTAGCAATTCAAAAGCATGCAAATGCAAGTAGACAAATGTGCGGGGGGAACCTTTACCTTTAAGCTTTTGAGGATGGGGTGGAATGGGTAGGCCCAAAGCCAAAATTGGCCATAAAAACTTCATCTCACTCAATTATACCTTCCTCCTTTTTCTGACTCCATTGTCTCTCTCCAAGTTGCCAGTTTCAGGGATGGGATCTACTGGTGTTTGCAGAGTATTAACAGATCTCTTCAAAAGTAGATTGGCTATTAGGTCAAGGGCCTAATATGTCCGGATTCCTCTCTCTTTATTCCATGATGGAAAATGGTCCAAGCCCTCTTGATGTTAGGCAGAAGGTCCTGGGAGCAATCGGTTGTTACGTTTAACTAGAATTTGCAGCAAAAGCAGTCCTTGAAGAGATTCTAAACAGATATGGAAAAATGTGTTTTTAAAATTAGAACTGCCTAATTAAATTGGCAGCATTGAAATGGAATTTAGGAATAGATAATGGTCATCTCTCATCCAACTTTGTTGCTTCAAAGGTTGTAAAATTAATCCAGTCTGGGTTTCTGTCCAAGAGATGAAGGGTCAACTGCCAAAAGTGAATTCAACGTGGGGAGAACAAGTGTGTTATTCACTGCATGTGCTAGAATCCATCTCAAGAGATCTCAAAACAATATTTGGGAGGAATTTGTGTATACAAACCTTCCTTAATAAGAATGATGAAGATGATAGTTTTGGGGTTAGCATAGTGATGAGCTTTCCAAGAAAGCTGCCTACACAAAAACGTTATATCAAGAAAAGAAATTGATAAAACTTGCATATTAAGAAAACAGGAGCATATACGTGGCCAGAAATTTAGCACATGAACGCAAGAGCAGGAGGTAGTGGACTGAAATTTGGAAAGAAAAAAAAGTGAAATCAAGCAAAATCAGATGTCCTCATCCTTTGCTTTTAAACAACTGTTGGCTGTTTATATCGTTAGTAGTAGATGTAAAATTGGTAATATGGGATGACAGAACAGTTTAACCTCTGTGACTCTTTGTCATTTCTTCCGTCATTCAAATCCTGACCACTATATCGTTGCAAATGAGTCCATGAAGGAACCTGGCCAAGCGGTAGCCAAGTTCTGATGAGGACCAGATTCCCTCTTCCTTCCTTCCTTCCTTCCTTCCTTCCTTCCTTCCTTCCTTCCTTCCTTCCTTCCTTCCTTCTCCCTCCCTCCCTCCCTCCCTCCCTCCCTCCCTCCCTCCCTCTTTTAAATCCTGCAATCTCCTGAGCCAGCACTTAATGCAAACACAGCCAAAAGCAGAGAGATCTCGTGTTCAGTTTTGATTTGGAGAAAAATTAGAACCTAATAGAACATATCTGGGTTATGTTGGAAGCATTGACATCAGGAAGAGTTTCACTTGCTTGGTATGTGGATCAGATGGATCGCTTTCTATTTCATACCCCTTACTATACTTGACAAGGATGCCACGGGACCTGGCTTTCAAGATGCGATCCAGAGCCCCTCAGCCCAGAGAGCGCCCCCCCTCCATTTCCCTGTCCCTAGCATTTTTTAAATAAATCAGCCGTGCCCCCATCCTCTCGTCTCCTTTCCTCCTCCTCCCACTACAAGGCTCCTGGTGAAGGAAAGAGGTATTTCCACCACTTGGCTCCAGAACCCATCCAGCTGTTTCTAAAACTGAAAGGAAAGAGAGAAATAAGAGATGTCACCACTGCTAGTGGGGGTTGGGGAAGAGGTGAAGGGAAGAAGACTTGCGAGTACTGGAGAACTGGAAGAGGGAGATACTACGGGAGTGAACCAGCCAGGCACCATGTTCATGGTTTGTTTCAAGAAATGTCCAAGAGAGCATTTTATAGGACTAGCTTGATCCTGATGGGTCAGGGATAGATAGGACAACTTGGAATCCTCCAGATGTCTTGGAGTTCAATTCCCATAAATTCCATCCAGCGTGGCCAGTGGCAAGAGAGTATGGAGATTGTAGTCCAACAATCTGACGGATCCCAGGTTGTAGTCATCTGACATAGGGTGCTCAGAAGCAAAGGAAGATGGTTCCCTGTCTCCAGAGTTGCCAAAATAGTAGATTGTGGGGCGGGAGAGAAACATGGTTTGTTCCCATGCAGTGTTATCAGCAGATGTACAGTACCTTGGAAAACCTTTTCAAGTTGAATATATCCAGTTTGATTAGTTTATTTGATCTGAATCATTGCTGCAATGCAGAGAGTTGATTCCATTTGGAGATCTGATTGAACTGCATTTGATCTGATGTCCAAGTTAAGTCCTTGCATAGATCCTGGTCCTGGACGCTTCCTCCTAAAAAAATCATTTGCTACCTGGTGCAACCACTTCATTCTGCTAACAGTAGGGCTGGCCCAATTAAACAACATTGAGAGGATTTTGGAAAGTATTTGTGTTTGCATCTTGTCCTACTTTAACCCTTTCTGCTTTCCTTTCAGTGAAGGGCAGTCAGAAATGTGAACTTAACTGCCGAGCAGTAGGCTATCGATTCTATGTGAGGCAGGCGGAGAAGGTCATTGATGGGACGCCGTGCGATCACAATGGAACCTCCATCTGCGTGTCGGGGCAATGCAAGGTAAGAACGACACCAGCCTTGAGATAAAATGTTTCCTCTTCAATGTGATTGCTGCGGCTTTATATAACCAAAAAAAGAGAAAAAACAACAGGAATGTAGATATATTCTGCATATTTCTTTGGACGTCTTTTTATAGATAAACACAATCTTTTTCTTTAAGTCTAGCTTTCTCTTCTGTCATCTTGCTTGTCCACATCTGGAGAGTATCAGACATGTTCTTGGAAGTTATTTTTAGCCATTCAAAGCATTGTTGGAAGCTTGAATGGTCTTTGTAGATGAGCGATATGGCTGGCGTTCAGATTATTTATTAAGGCATCTTTTGATATAAAGCTGAAGGCCAGAAGACTGTTGATGTTTTGATCCAAACAGAGTACATGCAATGCCCAGAGGCCAACTTCACAACATGGGCCATAGTGCACATAGGAAATACTTGCTGGAGGAGAAGATACGAACATGGAAAGGAAGTTAGCCTATAATCATTTACTTGCACATCTGAGAGTAATCCTCAGTTGGATTTACAGTATGTCAGAATATACATATAGAGATTGTACTGTAAAACCAGGGAAACATGTTTGTGTGCATAAATGATCACACACCCTTTTAACGCTCTTGTTTACAGATGTTCTTCACATGTTTGCTTATACTAAGTCAGAGCTCTGAAAAAATAGCCATTTTGGCCTCCTCCCTGCAGGTAACACTCCTGAATAACATTTAGGCTTCAAATCTTTTGAGCACAAGGAAAGCCCTGTCTAAGTCTGTCTAAGGCTCTTGACCTATCAAGTCCAGCCTTCTGGGCCCAACTGGGTGCATTTTGGAAACTCATCAGCACGGACCAAAGGGTGCAAGTCCCCTTTCCCGGTTGATTTCCAGCAACCAGTATGGAAGGAAGTGGTCAACAACCACAAATATTCACAGTCCTTTATGCCATGATTCCCCATGAACATGTCCCCTTGGCTGCCGTCACCACAACTGCTGGTAGTAAATCCCACACCCAAACTCTGTAAATAGGTATTTCCTTTTGTTACTCCTGAATTTCCCTGCATATCGTTTCAATGGATAACCTTGACTTCTAACTTCGTAGAGAGTGTGAAAAATGCCTCTCTTCACATTATCGATGCCGTGCTTTTGAAAGACCTTTGTAGTGTGTGGCCCCACGCTCTGAGAAAAGAGAAAGAGGTTCTTGAGAGCAAACTTGATTTTGCAGGCAGATACGTATTCAATTCTATTTACACAGCCATCATACTTGTAGTCGGTATGTGAAAAAGAAAGCTTTTAATGTCCAGGTGTGGTTTCCTTTTAAGACTGCAATGGAGGCATTATGCATATAGACGGAGTTGTGTGTGATTCATGGAGAAATTAGGCACTGTTCCAACTTAACGATCAATGTGCTGAAACCAGAGGCTGAGGAGGTACAACTGCTTTCTTCTTCTGTGATTTTATCCTCCAACCGTTGGGCAAGAAACCTTTGGAGCTTGTTGGCTTAAGCAAAAAGTAGATTGGACCTGTTATCACTTGACTTGAGTTTCTCCTCTCAGTCTCCCCATGACCTTTGTTCAATTCTGTTTGTACACTGCATTGCCTATGTGGGATTTCATCCTTTTCTTGAAGGAAAGACCATAGATGGCTGGTAAAGTTTTGAGATCCATGGCATTTCCAGTTGAGGGACAGGCAATGAGAAGAACTGGACAGAACGTTGAACAAATATTCTACCTATTGTATCTTAATTCCTCACATTTCCCTTATTGAAGGGATGGGTTATGGGATGAAAAAAACGAGAGTTGTCATGTAAACTCACTGAGGTTGTTTCCACTTGGTTAGCAGAACTTGTTCTTTTACTGAGATGATTTCAGTGCTCACTAGACTGTTTTAGAACAAAAAATGACATGCCGTTGATCTGCATCTCTTGGTATTTGGAATGTCAGTTGAACATCTGTTGGATGAAACAAATTTGTCTCCCTGGGGACTCTCTTCTAGAGTGTTGATGCTGCTGACTGTTTTTCAGAAAGTTTTCCAGGAACCTGATTTTATTTATTTATTTATTTATTTTACCCCACCCTTATTATTTTTATTTTTATAAATAACTCAAGGTGGCAAACATACCTAATACTCCTTCCTCCTCCTGTTTTTCCCCACAACAACAACCCTGTGAGGTGAGTTGGGCTGAGAGGGAGTGACTGGCTCAAGCTGGCTTTCATGCCTAAGGCGGGACTAGAACTCACAGCCTCCTGGTTTCTAGCCCGTTGCCTTAACCACTAGACCAAACTGGCTCTCTAAAAATCTTGATTGCAAGATTTTATACTACAATTCTTTCTACATTGGTAGCTGTCATTTAGTGCCTGATGGAATGATATTTGGCATTTATCTCCACTTGCAAATGGGAAGGAGAATCTTCTCTTGACCTTCCCCATTTTTTAAACCAACTCAGAGAAGCAATATGAGAATATGAATTCCATCATTAGGATCTGGAAGAAGTTCTGTGGATCTAGAGTGTGCAAACATTTCCTATCATATTCTGATGAATTTTTGTCTTCACTGTTGCATTTATGGCCAACTGTGTCTGAGAGCTGGTACATTCTCGAGCATTTGTGGACTCCGCTTGGCATCCTAATACTTTTGAGGAATGCAATTGGATTAGGGAATGACACTGTGACAAGCTTTCCTTTGTTATTTCTTCATCTTTTCTTGACATAATCCCCGAGATTTCCTTTCTTTTCTCAAAGTCAATCTTCTTAATGCTTATTCTGGGAAGGGTGATATGGTGGTGAACTTTGAGGGCCCTGGATGAGCTTCTGCGAACACCAACTGATTTTATATTTTATATTTTATATTTTATATTTTATATTTTATATTTTATATTTTATATTTTATATTTTATATTTTATATTTTATATTTTATATTTTATATTTTATATTTTATATTTTATATTTAAGAAGTATGGTTTTTTAGTGTATTTTAATCTGTATTTTTTTTAGTTTTATTGTAAACCGCCCAGAGTCACTTCGTGTGAGATGGGCGGTGACGAAATTTGAAATATAAAAATAAATATATAAACTGCAACCTTTAGAACTTTTTGACCATTTTCACGTTTCTCTGGAGAGAAATGCAAAGCTTGGTGTACAAACGCTTGTTGTGTTTTCTATCTAGCTGTTGCTTTCAAGAAGCCAAAATATGAGTTTCTTCATACTATGGTGAGAAAACAGTTTATTACATTCTAAATAACTGCCATTAAGAACAAATATTCTTAATACAATTACAAAGCTGCTGATTGCCGTAGAAAGTGGTTGGTTGCGTCTGAGCTTAGCGTGAAAAGGAATGAGTTGGTTCCTTAGAAGTATGAGTGGATTCCACTTAATAAAATAATATTTTCTTGAAAAGGCACCCTGCAGTGTGATATAAGGGACTACGGAGGAAGAGTGAATTGGCCTAAGTTGCTGAATCTCTTTATTTGGGCGTAAATATCTTTCATTTGCACTCAATTTCCCTTGAGTTTGCAAAGAAGGAAGTTATAGTTCTTGGCTTTGTGGACTTTGAAAATTGTTTAGAAGACGTATCCTTGGATAAGGAGCGAAACGTTTCCACTGAGAAAATAGAAATCCAGTTGACATGATTCAAGCCACAGACAATTCCACCTGGATGACTGAGAACCTTCATAGACTTAGAAGACGTATCTTCCACCAGTGAGTTTAATAGGCCTTCAGTGGGACTGCTACATACAGGACTGCTCAGACGCTTAGATGCTGAACCACACAGTGGCGCCAAATGCAAAATAATGCAGTGTTGTAGAAGTTTCTGTTCCTTTTAAAGAAATTTCTCCAGGTGGAAGGCTGCCGTCCCTTAAGAAATCTCACTCTCATTCTGCACCCTTGATCAGCATCCACACCCCAGAGTTATCATCTTATTCTGCCACTGATGTGAAAACAAAAGAAGTGTCTGTTGTTTTCTCTGTTGGGTGAGCCGATAGTAAGCAACACTATTGCCCCCAATATTTCATGTGTCTTTTCTAAAGCAGAGTGGATCTTCTTGCTGGCAGACCTTTAATTTGATTTTTACAAATAAGGACCGCAGGGAACGGGAAGTCAGTGCTCCACCACCACTGGGGGAGAAGCCACTTCTGTGGTGGTGCCCCAACCCCATCACTAGAGAAGGGAGCTATGTGCCTCATCAAATTATCTGAATAAATGGGAGAAAGAAACCTAAATGCATGGTCCACCATAATTCAAGATCCAAGGGAGGCCAGACCATAGACACTATCAAGCCCAGAAGATCCTTCATAGAAATGAAGAAATACAGGCAGTCCTCGCTTAACAACCATTTGTTTAGTGATGGTTCAGACATATGACAGTGCTGAAAAAAACGACTTACAACCGGTCCTCACACTTACGACCATTGCAGCGTCCCTGCGGTCACATGATCACGATTTGGGTGCTTGGCAACCGGTTCACATTTATGACTGTCGCAGTGTCCCGTGGTCACGTGATCGCTATTTTCAACCTTCCCGGCCAGCTTCTGGCAAGCAAAATCAATGGGGAACCATGTGATTCACTTAATGACCAAGTGGTTCACTTAATGACTGCCACAAAAAGGTTGTAAAATTGGGTCAGATTCGCTTAATGACCACTTCGCTTAGCAACTGAAATTCCAGTCCCAGTTGTGGTTGTTAGTGAGGACTACTTGTTCTTAAGAATCAGTTTGGTCTAGTGGTTAAGGTGCTAGGCTAGAAACCAGGAGACTGAGAGTTCTAGTCCCACCTTAGGCATGGAAGCCAGCTGGGTGACCTTGGGCCAGTCCCTCTCTCTCAGCCCAACCCACCTCACAGGGTTGTTGTTGTGGGGAAAATAGGAGGAAGAAGGAGTATGAGGTATGTTTGCCGCCTTGAGTTATTTATAAAAATAATAAAGGCGGGATAGAAATTAATTAATTAATTAATTAAATAATAAATCTCATAATAATTGTAGATAGTTTACTGGGCAGAGGAAATGTTGCAAGCTGTGTTGTTGTTTTCCAAAGAAAATGGCTCTATCTTGCCAGGATCTGTCCTTGTAAGAAGGCTACATTTTTTTTTTTTGCTTGAGAAGATAAGTATCATAAATGGTGAAATGGTGAGAAATGAATGTTTTTATTCCAGTCATACTAAAACAGGCTGTGTGTTCCAGCAGAGGCTGTCTTTATAAGGGAATTGTGTTCTTTCTTTTAATTTGAAAACATTTCAGGCTGTTTTACCGAATGAATACTTCTTTGTGGCTGGGTAGGTAATGCTATCGAACAAACAGTGCTCAGGTTTTTTTTGGTTTTTTTTTACTGCTTTGAAACTTGACCTCCTGTGTGGTCAAATAAACTCAGATTTCAGTATAAAGGGGAACTTGTAAGCATTATTGAATTTTCAGTTCTGCAACATTTATGCCCAGTCATAATTACACCTCTGACAGAGGCGCCCACAATTCTGGTGGAAAATGCAGCAGTTTGTGTGGTTGCAAAAGGAAACGTTATATTCCATTAAAAGCGTAACATGTTGACTTTTAGTATCCCTTGGAAATAACTGTTAGTATTTCTGTACATTAATAGCGGTGAACACCCTATTAGGTAGGTAGAGATGTCACCTCTCATGTGGAACAGGAATGACAGTGTGGCAGAATAAACAGGAAACACAAATATTCTCACTTTTGATGCCACCTCTTGAAGATCCATAGATTAACAAACGGGGTTGCCGTCAGGTCCCATTGATATCATTCTCTTGATTATCTCTTTAGTTATCTTCTCTTGATGTTTTTCACCTTCTCCTAAGCTACTCAGAATTGTTTAGCTAATGGGCAGCCTTAGAAATCTCATTGATAGAGAGATGGAAAGATGCAGTGTATGCATTTGCATGACTCCATGTGGTATGTATTGATGTGGAAAGGATGGAGAATTGAAATGTTCTCATGTTACTGAAGCATGGGCTCAATTTTTCTTTTGACGTGTACAGTAGGTGTCAGCCCTACAAGGTAGACCAAACTCAGAAACCACTGCCATGTAGGTCAGGACTACCTTTATTATAACAGCTATAGTAACAGAATGTGCCTCCACCTTCCTTCCTTTATCTCTGTGTTCATTAGGCAGCGGCTTGTTTGAGATGTTTTCTCAAGTTACTTTCTTGACCGGGCTCAGCCCCCATTTATCTGATGGTTGCCTTGGTAGCAGCTCTTCCTCCTGTCCTTCAAGCCCACTCCCTCTGCCCTCTACAATAGGTAGGCCTTGCTGTGGAGATCAGGTTGAGAGTCATCAAATGAATCAACACATGCAGAATTGTGGCCTTGGAGCAAACTCAGCTGGGACGCCATGATGGAACGGAATATCTGACTGGGCAGAGACATTATCACACCGCCTTGCAGGCAAATCCCCCTTTTCAGCTAGCCTTCCACAGGACGCAAGGTCCCATAAAGCATTCTTCCCTAACCATTCCCCCTTTCAAATTCTCTTGACCACACACCCCGCTTGATGTTTGGGGTTCAGGAACACAGAGAGCCAACATCTCCCACTCCAGCTCCCTTGTGCTTCAGAGGATGAGAGAAATGGCGGGAGGGAAAGCCGCTGGGCCGGATCTTCCAAGCCGACAGTCGCAATTGCTGCTGGGCGGTATTTTATTTTAATTCGGCTTGGCTGCAGTTTTTACAGACTCCTGTGTGGTATAAATTGGAAGCATACGCAAGGCGAGGATGGGCTGCAGCCCAAGATCTGCTTTCGGTTAGACTTCGAATGGAAAAGATTTGCCTGGCCATGTTCGTCTCCTTCTTCTCAGGACGGTGCCAGGCATGGGAAGGAGAGCAGCAAGTTGGCAAGCTGCTGGAAACTAGAGATGGCAAAGAAGAGAGGGCCGTACTGATGATTCCCACAACAACACAGTTTTGTTCTTTGTCGTCTAGAGTAGATGTTTCCCTTCTCATCTTCTTTCCTCTAGCTCAGTTTAGTCTACAGTGGAGCTATGCACAAATACTTGAACAGGTGGGTTGCCCATAGGGAAAGCTTTCTCTTTCCTTTCCCAATGCTAATTTCAAGAGAGTGGAAAACCCGTTCCGCGAAGGCCGGGGGTCCTAATACGTCCTGTTATTTATGGCTAGTATTTTTCTTTCCTCCTTCCTCCTAAAATGCCACGGGGGTAGCGTGCAAAACGAAGAGCCCAATCAAACAATAGGAAAATATAACGGCTCAATGGTGAAATCCCCGCGAAAGGTTTACAACAATAAGGAAAACAATGGAGCAGGCTAAATGAAAAAGATGTGTTTGAAAGCCACAAAGGGGGAGGTAGGGGCAATGTAGAGGGTTCCTTAATTTTGGGCTGGCTGGGGAATTCTGGGAGTTGAAGTCCACACATCTTCAAGTGGCCAAGGTTGAGAAACAATGCCATAAGGCATATATCAGTGGCTTCTGCAAAATCCATCTCCAAGATCTGCTTTCAATCCTACTTTCTTTCCCCTTCCTGCCACCATCCTTGGGGAATTATGAACAGGGGTTTAGGGGTAGGATTATGGTTAGGACATGGGGACGTATGAGCTGAGTTATGATGTTGGAAGGGAAATTCTTTCCTCTGCATGAAGTCTTCTCCATTCCGTCAAGAGTCAGCCACTCATAAAATTCTAAAGAAGAATGCGCCAGCAGGTGTGAATGGCATAGACAACAATGCACTGGCAGGTTTTACATGCCCTACTTGGTTTCATCATGGCTTACTGAGAAAGCCAATACAATTGCGTTTGCGCCATGTACCAAGTGTTGAAGCTTGGTTTATGAATGAGGAAGGCTGGATTCCTACAACGCGAAGCACGTGTAACAAGTCTTTTCTTTCATGGAATTGCTTTGGTTTAAGGTGCCCACTCTCAATCACTGATGACAAGCTGCGGTGCCGATTTAAGAAAAAGAGTAAAAGTGTAATTGCAAATGGCAAATGTGTGATGACAAATGGCAGAAGCTGAGCATGCCCTAAGCTTGGTTTATGAATGAGGAAGGCCAGATTCCCACAATGCAAAGCAGATCCTGTCAACTGGGTCCCTCTTCCTGGTCGTGATATTGTGATGCGCCATTTTTTGATGCCTGGGTTGTGAACTCTGTTGGATGGACGTAGCATTTTCCAGTATGGAATACCACGTGTTTATCTCTCTTTCTCTGTCTGTCTCAGTTGCATGCCTGCATTCCTCTTCTTTTGACCTTAATGGCCTCTTCTCATTTATATTTTACATAGAATACACGCAACAGTGTTTTACTACCATCCTAGTAGAAAACCCTTGCCTTCCTCTATTTCTTCCCCATTTGTTCCAAATGTATGTTTCCAACTAAAACCAAACATTAAATTAATTTGGGCTGTCTTTGCTGGGGGTGTGTGGGTACAAATTTGATAAGTAAGTAAGTAATGTTGACATGAACCTCTGCTGGGTGTGTGGGTGGGTGTGGGTGTGTTGTTATGAGCATGCTGGATAGAAATCTTTAGCATGCTCCTTTCCCCTTACTTTAGTTTTACAGATAAATTAGAAATTAACCAATTCTGTACCCTGAGATGGAGGAGGAAAGGGGTGAAACCAGTTGCATACATTCTGTTTTCCAGGAAGCTGTAGCTATCTGGATTTTCAACGCTGCATTCCTCAGACCCCGTTTCTGACATCAGCCGATGTCTTTGGCTTCTCTTACCAGTCATTTTGTCTTTCTGACTCAGCAAAACTCAGTGAAGCTAAGGGGAATCCTTTTCCTCTCTTTTATGTGATTAGAATGAGCGGGGTTGAGGCAGTTAACTCTGTGACCCCTCCCCTCTAGAGTATAGGGTGACTGTTAATTAGGAACAAAAATATCCTATTAAGGAACAAAGCTGAAACCTAAACTTTTAGCACTTGAATGCATCTTAGGAGAGCTTCTGTTTACTAGCCTGCTATGTCTCTGATGGGTGGGGGTCTTCTGGCTAATGAGACCAAGGTTTGCCCTTGAAAATGCAGCTGGTGGGGCTACGATGGCTGGGGATCAAGACAGTTAAAATCCAACTCGCACCAAATATCCCAGAAGGACTGCATAAATAAACACTAATCCTTGTGTACAGAGCACAAATATCTCTTTAGTTTCGGCTTCTGCATGAGCTTCACCCATTTCATCCTCACCATTTATACCACCCTTTCTCCACCTTTTGACCCTGGAGGAACCCTTGAAATATTTTTCGGGCCTCGGGGAACCCCTGCACATTCAGGCTCCAAGATAGGCCAGAAATTACAAAGTGATTCTATTCGTTTCATGGGTAGCCTGTCAATATGCACTAACAGCGTTCTTAAACTGAAAATAAAGAATGAAACTTACCTCTTTAATGTGAAGTTGAAATATTTTAAAAAATAAATGGTGATCTCCCAGGGAACCCCTAGTGACCTCTCGCGGAACCCTAGGGATCCACGGAACCCTGGTTGAGAAACCCCGATTTACACTATATTCCAATCTTAATAAGGTGTGCTTGATTTTCTCACACTAGGAGAGGGCATTTTAAATTCCCCAAGGCAGAAGGCAAAGCAGGATCAACTAAATCCAATAGGTAATTGTGACTGAAAGAGCGTGGAGAACATCTGGAAGGGAGCAGCATCCAAATCTGCTAATATGAAATGCAGTTTTAAGATGCAGCATTTAACTGAAGATCACAAGAGCCTAGTGAGAGATTGGTTGTGTGAATCTTCCTCCATGCAAAACGGGATGGGGTCTTATGTAATATTCCGTATTCATGAAAAAGACAGGGGTCCCCGCCCCCCGGTCCGTGCGATTGGCTCCCACTTGCAAACCCCGCCCCCAGTCCACGTGATTGGCTCCCACCTGCAAACCCCGCCCCCGGTCCACGCTCCGGCTCGGATCCTCCTTCCGCGCCATTCCCGCTGGGTTTGAAAAACGGGACAAAATTGAGATTTTTATGAAAGCGACGGGACGGTTGAAAAATGCTTAAAAAACGGGACTGTCCCGTTCAAAACGGGACGTATGGTCAGCCTACCTATTGCACATGGCTTCTCTCTATGAAGAACGAACCAGGAATCAACTGCACAATCCAATGTGTGTTGATGACTGTGTCCTTAGTCCCTGTAGCTCCTGACAGTCTAGCATTTTCCTGCCAACATGTATGTCCATTAGTATAAAGACAGCATGAAAATGTCATTCTTCTCCCCGTGGTGATGAAATCTTTGAGGACTATCCCTGAAACTGCCCATTAGACAAAGAATCCTGTATCAGAATGCTCAAAATCACCAGGTTTTCTACATCTGACTGATTTTCACAACAACACACACAAAGAGGATTTGAGAAGAATAGATAGATAGAACCTCATGTTAACATCCCTGGCAGATTTACCAATAATTTATTGCATTCCACAATAATGAATTCAGTACAAAATGAAGGTAATTAGAAACAATTAATTGCCCCCCTTCAAAATGATTCATTTTATAAACTTAATTAGTTAGAACTAAAGAGCAAGAAATCATCGTAATAGAAAAGTTAGTAAATAACCGGAAGCCGAACTGAAAATACATGTTTCTTCTAGGGAACACAGTGCAATCAGTTTCTTTGTATGTGATTCGGAGGTGAGATTCTTTTCACAATAAACACTGTTTGACCAGTTACTTCTAAACACTTTCCCCACCAGCTACCTCCACAAGATTGTGAAGACGCAGTTAATTTTTCTCTGATAAATGAAGCCTGAATAACACCTATTGTGTTTCACAAGAACGCATGGTGCTCCATGAAACCAAAATTACATTGGAGTCTTTCGAACTACAGGTCTGAACAGCTTAGGAAAAAAATGTTGCATAGGATTGTTTTCCCCTTGAGAATTTTCTTGCCAGAGTCTACTCTCATCCTTACGATTTTTATGGTTACAAAGCCAGAAACAGGTTGAGCAGTGAAAAACATATCAGTCAAAAATACACAGTCATTAAAACAAAGTCTGTTGTAGCACGTAGAAGTAATAATGTGTGGATTCTGCCTAGGCACCACTCAAAAATATATATGAAACGATGTACCTTTTGGGAAGCTGCACCATGATAAATTAACAAATAAATGTGGAGGCTGTTTTGTATTTTTATACTGGAAAACCCACAGGGGACGTGGGCTTTCCAGCATAAAAATCGATCTGTCAGAAAAATTTGATGGAACTGAATGCCACATATGGACTTGTACATGTGGACTAATCTGCCGAACTCCAGATTAGCAGTCGGGCTCCAATCCTGGGGCTGTCCTTTTCAAATGGCTCTAGAACAGTCATCTTAATCTGGGGTCTACAAATCCCATGGGTCCCTTGGGGTTTATGGACAGATTTCAGGGTGTGTGTGAACTGGGATGGGGGAAAAATGTACAACTTTATTTTCAGTAACCTCCAACTGAAATTTAGCTTTAGATGGACAAATGGTTTCACCTCAAGAAGGTGGACAGACAAATGGTTTCATGATCCCCCTTTTCTGACGGTTGGCTGGAAAAGCTCTTAAGAGAAAGGTTAGCTTAGCCCAGGACAGGTACATCCCATTGACCACTTTCCAAGTCCCAGGCAAAGACATCTGAGATCTCCTTCTAACTTGACTTTCCTCCATCACCCTGAGGACAGATTCTCCTCACGTTCTACCAAGCCTTCTCCCTCACGTGCCTTGCGTTTCCTTCAGAAAAATAGTGCTAACTTCTGCTCCATGCCACCATTTTTATTTTTAATTAGCATCTCCCCTCTCAGTGATGCCTTGATTGTTTAGTGGACAATCAAAACATCCAAATGGCTCAACACTTCTGTGGTCCGCCATATGTCCCTTTCAGATCTGCCTAGCTTTCCACTGCATCTGTGTGAGACCTGCAGGAAATCTCTTTGTGAGGAAGTTTAGCCAAGTTGGAAACACTAGTGCTCTCTCAAATATTAACACAGCTTCTCTGCTCCAACCAGACTGCACAGAATGGATCCGACTGAGACAGAGGTGCTGGATACATCTTTAAGAAGGTGCTTTTTCAGTTTTTTTGTGAGTTGTTTTGGTTCTGAGGGTTGGAGTGGAGAGAAATTGAATTCCTCTCATGGCTGTCAATATGGACCTGCTAAGGGGAAAATGAAACCATCTTGGATCAAGGAACACAAACCCTTGGGTGGAATATTTAATTTTTGTCATGTTGCTGTGGGACCATTTCCTCAGATTGTCCATTTTTAGAATAGATACCTTATGTGAAGTTTGGCTTCTAGGCAATGCATACAACGTTTTGGTTCCGGTGCCAAATGAGAAATGGAGAACACGTGCAAAGATTAAAATAATGTCCCATTCGCAGCATGGATGTAAAGCATATAGTGTTTTATATAGGAGAGAGTCTAGACAAACAAGGATTTGGCACCAACGTTTTAGACAGGGGTGGGTGGGATTGGGTCAGGAAAATGAGAAGGTCAACAAGTATTCCTTGGCCGTTGAGCAGAAAGAACAAGGTTGTTTGGAAAGTGAGAATAATTCAAATATGCAATTGAACCTGCCCAGAACAAATATACTGTATGTATCTTTCCAAAGGCTTTGACTTTGTAGTGGCTGGAGGGTGGCGGGGGGACACAATAGAAGTTGCCCCTGCACTTTGGCTTCTTCAGGTTTTTTTTTTAAAAAGTTATGTTCAGTCTGTCTTGGCACATCCATTTCGTTCCTTACATTGTTAAAAAAATCTAAAAATCGCACCATCGAATGTTGCCGGTGCAGTTTGTGAATGTTGGGGGTGGGGGGTCTGCAGTCCACGGCTGATGATCAGCCCTCCATCCTTCTGTCACTCTCTTTCTGCTCTTCCCTGTGTCAAATTTTTGATTGCAAAACTGCTTGCCGGCTGATGGCAGCTTTAAATAAAAGGAAATAAGCTTGCTCCCTTTGTGAGAATGGGGTGGTGATCATTCCAATCATAAAAAAAAGGGGGAAAGGTTTGATGTTTTCCACATTACATGGGCCATTAAACCATATTAACAAGTTTGAAGAACTGCAGGGAGGACGCAGCATCTCCTGAGCATCCCTGGTGAAAATAATTCTAAATGCATCCTGGAGCCCAATATTAATAACCTGTTAGGTGGTGCTTTTTTTCTTTTCCTCAGGTTCCATAGCCAATTTCCATAAACTCCAAATTCTCCATTGTAATTTGGGGAAAATTAAAGGCTCCACCTAATCAAACCAGGGACTGTGTTTTAGGAGGCAGTTTAAAAGTAGTATCTGGTTTTATTTATCTCAAACTCTCCGTCTTTGCCAAAGCAGGGCCTCGTGGCCTCTTATTACCCTGATGGGAATGTTCTTTTCTGCATTTAACTTTGGTACAAAGAAATAACGGTTGTCTAATTCCTTTGCACCACTCCTAGGAGAGCAGGATTTTCCCCATCACCAATCTAGATTAGAATGCATCAGAAGTGCATTCACTGTTGTTTGTTGATTGTGTATTATTTTTCTATTAAGGTAAAGGTAAAGGTTCCCCCGCACATTTGTGCAGTCGTGTCTGACTCTAGGGGCCGGTGCTCCTCTCCGTTTGTTAGCCGAAGGGCCAGCACTGTCTGAACACGCTTCCACGGCCATGTGGCCGCATGACGCGCGCGGAACGCTGTTACCTACCCACCGAAGTGGTACCTATTAATCTCTTTGCATTTGCATGCTTTCGAATTGCTAGGTTGGCAAGAGATGGGGCGAGTGCGGGAGCTCACTCCATCACGCGGGGCTAGGGATTCGAACCTCCGAACTTGCGATCTTCCGATTGACAAGCCTGGTGTCTTACCCGCTGAGCCACCACGCCCCTTATTTTTCTATTATATTTACATTCTTTTTCTCTAGAACTCCATCTCTTTTTGCAACTGCGCAGCAAGCGATGATGTAGGCCAGCCTAAGATAATGACCTGCCCAAGGTCACTTGAGGACTTGCATCTGGTTCGCTTTAGAATGAGCTCCATGACAGTTAGATAGTGTTGTAAGAATCCAAGGTGTTTATTTTCTAGTCTGCTCCCATTATAATTTAGGACAGCTTCTTTGCAACTTTGAGATAGTTCATTTAATATATTTTTTTTTTGAGAGAGATCTCCCTTTCCTTGGCCAAGTCAGTACTCATCAATGATTTTGACCCCAGCTTGTCCAGAACTTTGAAGTTTCATGTTTCCATGCATGTTTCCATGTTTTCATGCATCTGGCCCTCTCTTACCAGGGTCTTCTGGGTGACACGGAGCACATAGTGGTTCTTCTGCAGTTGTATGTGCAGTTCCACACATCCTTTCTATAATTGCTGTCGCTTGGCACCACAACATCTGTCACCACCGCTGTCTTCTGGTCCTTGTCTACTACCACAATGTCTGGTTGATTGGCCAGGACCTGCCTGTCCTTCTGGATCTGGAAGTCCCACAGGATCTTAGCCCTGTCATTCTCCATGACCTTCTGTGGAGTCTCCCATCTGGACTTGGGAGGGTCTAGCCCATACGCTGTGCAGATGTTCCTGTACACAATGCCAGCTACTTGG
Source organism: Charina bottae (assembly GCA_023362775.1). Classification (NCBI taxonomy): domain Eukaryota; kingdom Metazoa; phylum Chordata; class Lepidosauria; order Squamata; family Charinaidae; genus Charina; species Charina bottae. The sequence goes on along the minus strand of JALMGJ010000010.1, from coordinate 21,774,933 downwards.
TTGTGCCGTTCAGTGTATGCTGTTCCTGCCTGCATCTTACTCCCTGCCACTGTGTGTTGGACTGTCTCTGAGGCCTCCCTGCACAGCCTGTACCTCGGGTCCTGTCTAGTGTGGTAGACCCCTGCCTCTATGGATCGGGTGCTTAGTGCCTGCTATGATCAGTGCCTCAGTGCTGTCTTTTAGTCCAGCCCTTTCCAGCCACTGGTAGGATTTCCAAAGTCAGCCACCTCAGCTGACATTCTTCTTCTTTCGAAGAATGAACATTCATTCATTCATTCATTCATTCATTCATTCATTCATTCATTCATCCATCCATCCATCCATCCATCCATCCATCCATCCATCCATTCTTTGAAATGAATATATACATGGAGTGAGCTAGAAGGATAAGAACTCCTGGTCAATTCCATTGTTCTCCTCTCTCAGGATGAAATCCTTGTCTCTGTATCTTTCTTTGGGGGCGTGACCTCAACTCTGCATCACTGGGTTGAAGGAAAGGTTCCCCTGTGCAAGCACCGAGTCATGTGACCCCTGGGGAGACGCCGCTTTCTCATTTTACCGACCTCGGAAGGATGGAAGGCTGAGTCGACCTGAGCCGGCTACCTGAGAACCAGCTTCCGCTGGGATCGAACTCAGGTCGTGGGGAGAGTTTTGGTTGCAGTACTGCCGCCTACCACTCTGCGCCACACGAGGCTCTATCACTGGGTTAGTTCTGCTAAAATGAAAAGGGGGGAGTCATCTCTGGAATAAACAAACATGTCCAAACTTAAAACTATATCTATTTTCCCCATAAATAGTTCATTCTTTCTTTCTGCCATCTCCCTTTTTCCAACCCAAGCAGCTGAATGGTTTTAAGTTTGATTTTAACTTGTTGAAAACCAAAAGAAGATGAGAGGGCTGGGGAACGCCCAGAAAGCATTGGGAAGCTTCAGTTATCTTGATTTAAGGGGGAACTCTTTCGTCCAAAATCTCTGTGAAAGGGGAAGGGTTTTGAACACATGGCTCCCCTCTTGACCCTTCCCCACCCCAAGGATGCCCCTGGCCACTATGTCAGCGATGCAAAGAGTAGAAGTTATGTCATCTACATGGATGCGAACAGGATTTTCTGGTTTATTTCTTGGGATTTGGGGAAATGGAAGTTCTGGACTTTTTCTTCATTTTTTGTGTGTTTACCACAAAAAGGCCAGAAGTGATGTCACCTTTTTGGCAATTGTAATCAGAAGGGTTGGGGATGTGAAAAGGGAAGGGAAGGGAGAGGAGAAGGAGAAGGAGGGAAGAGGGAAGAGGGAAGGAAGAGAAGGAGAAGGAGGGAAGAGGGAAGGGAGGAGGAGGAGGAAAGAGGGAAGGGAAGGGAAGGGAAGGGAAGGGAAGGGAAGGGAAGGGAAGGGAAGGGAAGGAAGAATAGAAGGAGAAGGAGGGAAGAGGGAAGGAAGAGGAGAAGGAGGGAAGAGGGAAGAGGGAAGGGAGGAGGAGGAGGAAAGAGGGAAGGGAAGGGAAGGGAAGGAAGAATAGAAGGAGAAGGAGGGAAGAGGGAAGGAAGAGGAGAAGGAGAAGGAGGGAAGAGGGAAGAGGGGAGGAGGAGGGGGAGGAAGGAAGAGGGAAGGGAAGGGAAGGGAAGGGAAGGAAGAGGAGAAGAAGGAGAAAGAGAAGGAGAAGGAGAAGAAGGAAAAGAAGAAGAGGGGAGGGGAGGGGGACTCAGCAACCACTCAGCTCCAGACCACCAGTTCCCAACCGTGTTCTCCTTGCCTTGGATGTTAACTGAAAATAATGTTATCCATCTGAAGCTGTTGGTGGGACTTAGGACACTCGCTCACAAATATTGCCTGAAGCCTTTCTCAAATTATTTTAAGAGTGGTTATTTGAAAGAGGTGGCAAGTTGTACGCTCTTCAAAATGAAGATGTTCAATTAAAAAATAGCTCTACCAAGAAGAGAACGGCTCTTGGCTGCTTTGTAACAAGAAAGCGATTTTACGCCGTCTTACTCCGCAGCCAAGCAAATGTCTGGGTTTCTCATAGCACATACTTTGGGAAGGGCTACGGTTTTTAAATTTTTTGATTCTTAAGATACCGTGTGGCTGTGTGCCAACATTACAGTAAAAAAATTAAAAGGGGATAGAATAACTTTTCCCTGCATATAAATTAGGCCATTCACTTAATAAAGGGGTTGGTGATGTTTAGCATCTAATTATGTGACATATAATGGTTTCACCTCTAGTTGCTGAATTTTGGAGTAAACTGGAAGAGCCAAAATATGAATTCAGGATACATGGGATGAGAAAAAAAAAACCCTCTGTTCCCAACACTGGAGTTGTTACTTTCTCCTTTGGTGTCTGAGGCCAGATGCTTCTTAGCACATCTTCAAATTCATAAGTGCTAGAAACTTGCTGTGAACAGTGAAAGAAAGAAAGAAAAAAAACAGTGGGTGGGTTTTTCCCCCTTATCTTCTGTGCTCAGAATCCTGCTGCATGCTCCTGACTCAGAAATGAACGGTAAAGCCTCTGTGTAGCACAAAGTGCAGTGTGCCATAGTTAAACAATCTGACCGTTGAGCTGCCATTGTGAGATGAAACTGAAGGTTCTTTCTTAAATACAAACACTCCTTTGAAAAGTCTCAGCCTTAACGGCCTTTCAGTCGGCAAACATGACTATTTTCAATTTTTTGAAAAGGGTATAGTTTACTCCAGAGCTGGATCCCAACCAATCCAAACCGATCCATGTAACTGTAGGAAAAAGCTGATTTTCTGCATTAAAAATGTTGGGCAGAGGCAGTCTCCTGCCTCTAGCAGACTGGGGAATTTGCAGTGGAACAACCAAGGAAACTTTGTGTATTGATGAGGAAAGAAAGTTGAAGATGGTGAAGAAAAAGAGGAAACTGCCTCTGAATGGCAGAAACGTGTTTTACAGGTAGTCCTCGTTTAGCGACCACAATTGGAATCGGGCACTTGGTCGTTAAGCGAAGCAGCCACTAAGTGAAACTGTGACTGTGCTTACACTCTGGCTTCAGCTTTCCTTTGCTTTACAGACCTGCGAAGGTCGTCAATGCGAGGATTGGTCGCAAAGTGACTTTTTCATACCCGTCGTAACTGCGAATAGTCGCTAAACGAGGACTACCTGTAAATTTGGAGCTGGGTTGTGAATCACATCTGAGCCATAGTTTGTTTTACTATTTTATTAGTGAGTACTCCCAATTGGTGAGTCAGTGCCCTAAAGAATAAACTATGGTTTACAAGCTGCAATAGCTGAGTTGCACAATGTGCTAAGCCAAAACCCAATAAACCACATTTTATCATAGCAATTTCCTTCACCTGTTAGTTAGTTAGTTAGTTAGTTAGTTAGTTAGTTAGTTAGTTATCTATTTATCTATTTATCTATCTATTTATCTATTTATCTATTTATCTATTTATCTATTTATTTATAACAACTTTTGGAAATCTTAGGGGGTTATACCCAGGAAAGCAAAGAGTTACAGGAGCAAAGTTGGCTGCTCTTTGTTCGTAAAATAATTTCCTAAAATAAATCGGGATAGCTGACGTTTTAGCAATGATTATGTTCCTGGAATTTGGACTTTCTGCTGCCATAAGGCCTTATAACTCTGTCTGCTCAAAAACGAAAAAAAGACGATTAAAACGAAACAAATCCAGGAGAACGGTAGCCACGATGGATGCTTTGTTTTCTGTCTAGCGAGTTTTCGACCTACCAAACAACAAAGGAAGGAATATCTTAGTTTTCTACTGACATTACCTTTTCAAAGTCTCTCCCACCCATTCTAATCCTGGAGGAAAAAGATGGGTCTATTCCCCCACTTCCCCCCCCCCCGCTTTCTGGCTTTGAAAGGGATGATTTGCATGGGAAAGATCGTCTCTCGCTGGCTGTCGGAAATCCTCGCTTCTCGGAAGTGTTTGAAGATATGATTTGTTGGACACACAGTATGAATGCAAAGGCCGGAACAACAATGCGCTAGCAGGACGATTCCAAGGCAGGCTGGGAGACTGCGAAGCCGAGCTTGTTATAGGAGGCCGTGGGCTGATTGTCTGCCTTTCTAAGTGTGTGTGGGAAAACAAACATGGCTTAATTATGCTAAGATTAGCATGCGTCTTCGATGAATTTGTTAGCAGCTGCTGTACTTCACTGAGATTGTCTCCACAGCGAAGGACGGGCCTTTTCACAAATGATGCCAGCGGAGGAACGCAGCGGGGCCATTCAGGCCGAGTTTGTCTCCGCTCCAGTCGGTCGAGGTCAAGGAGTTTGCCCGTCTGCTAAAAATGAAAAGCCTCCCTCGTGAAATCTGTGACGGGGCAGGAGCTCTCAGGAGCCTCGAAATCAGACTTGGGAGGCCGAAGAAGACCGTCTGTTCTTTGCCGGCAGACTCTCTCACTCAAAGAGTTTTGACTGGAATTGTTCAGGTTGAAAAGTAACTAATTACCTGAATGCATTTCATTAATGGATGGGGTAATTTGAAGTTTCATTAGCCAGGACGAGTTGTAGCATGAGGCGGCTTCTTGTCTTGATGATGTGTGGGAATGTTGCAGCACTGTACGTCCGTGCAGAGAAGTCTCGGGTGGAACGAAATGCTTTGTCTCGATGTAGCAGGTGTCCAGTTGCTTCACTTTCCCAAGAAGAATGGCCCCTTTTTCAGAGAAATGGCAAACATGGTTATGCTTCAAAAATGCTTTGTTCCCTTGGTGTACCCGTGGCTCAGTGAAGAGAACTGGGTTCGTTCCCAGTGTTGCCAGCTGAAAGGGGCAGGTTAGCAGACAAAGAGGAGGATCCTGGACATTGAGCTTGACAAGAGTGGCTGTCAAACCCAAGTAGAGGGGAAAATTGATGCGTGATGGATGGGTGGATGGATTAGGTGTCTCCACGTTGGTGCTGATTCTTGTGACTACATAGATTCAGGTTCAGATCCATCTTCAGCCATGAAGTTCATAGGGGGCCTTTGGGCAGTCTTTTCCAACCCAACCTACCTCACATGGAGATCCTCATGTAAGACACCTTGACCCTCTGAAGGAAAACCAAGACATAAATCTAAGCAACAGGCATATAAAATCTATCCTGCCATGAAGTTCTCTAGATAATATAGGGCTATCCAATAACCTACTTGACATCACCCACCACCAGGGGTTCCTCACCTAAAGTTTTAATAAACCATGATTGGTTGGGCCACATAATATCAATTAATTATGTGCCATCAAGTCGTTTTCAACTCCTAGTGACCACATAGATAGATTTTCTAGTGACAATCTATCCCCAACCTGGTCTTTCAGGTCTCCCAACGGTGCACTCATTGCCACTGTAACTGAGTCCAACCCCCTTGCTACTGGTGGTCCTCTTCTTCTCTTTCCTTCCACCTTTCCCAGCATCAGAGCCTTCTCCAGAGAGCCGGGTCTTCACATCATGGGTCCAAAGTAGGATCATTTGAGCCTGGCCGTTGGTGCCTCGAGGGAGAACTCATTCTGTGTAAAGATGTATGCCGTAGCATTGCAGCCCCGGTGAACTCTTCGAGAATAATCAAATAGGGTTAGGGTGATTTCAGTCGGTTAAAATGGAACGCTGCCCTGTTGCCTTTTTGTTTTATTTTTAGAAGTGCTGCAGCTTGAAAAGGGAAATGAAAGACATGAAGGTGGTTCAGTCTCCTTGACCTTTTTCCACCTCAGCCAGGAGGGCAGGTCTCTTTGGAAAGCCTTTTCTAATTTTTAATCCAACCCTAGAACCTTAAAGCAATATTGTTTTAAAGGTACAGTTCCTTGCGTTAAAAAAAGGGGTGGGGGAGGGGGGAAAAACCACAATAAATATTTTGAAGGGGTATTTATGCCTTCTCCCTTACATCTCAGCCAGGAGGGAATCTGAGAAAGCTTAAAAAATTAGTTGGACCCAAGAGTGCTGCTGCAATATTATTGTTTTAAAACTTACAACGGTTTGTGAAGAAAGAAAAGAAAGAAAATTAAACATATTTGAAGAGGCATTTCTTTTTCTCTCTCACATCCCAGCCAGGAGGGGAGGCCTCTGTGATCTGCTTCAGTGAGAATGACACAGGCTTCTTGTGATGTGCCTTTCCTGGGGGCATGTTGGCTTAGGAACATGGCCTCCTCTCAGACATGGATGAGGAGAAGGAGAAAGAGAAGAAGGAGAGGAAGAAAGAGGAGAAGGGGAGGAGGAGAAAGAGAAAGAGAAAGAGAAAGAGAAAGAGAAAGAGAAAGAGAAAGAGAAAGAGAAAGAGAAAGAGAAAGAGAAAGAGAAAGAGAAAGAGAAGGAGAAGGAGGAGAAGGAGAAGGAGAAGGAGAAGGAGAAGGAGAAGGAGAAGGAGAAGGAGAAGGAGAAGGAGGAGAAGGAGAAGGAGAAGGAGAAGGAGAAGGAGAGGAAGGAAGAGGGAAGGGAAGGGAAGGAAGAGAAAGAGAAGGAGGAGAAGGAGAAAGAGGGAAGGGAAGGAGGAAAAGGAAGAGAGGAAGAAAGAGGGAAGGGAACAAGGAGAAGGAGGAGGGGGAGAAAGAGGGAAGGGAAGGAGGAGAAAGAAGAGGGGAGAGGAAGAAAGAAGGGAGGAAGAGGAGGAGGAGGAGGAGGAGGAGGAGGAGGAGGAGGAGGAGGAGGAGGAGGAGGAGGAGGAGGAGGAGGAGGAAATTTTCAGTCCTTGTCATGGCAGGACAAATAGTCTCTCTCATCTCTAGGCAATCCTTGTTTCTTTCCCAAACCTCAAAAAATATCTCTATAGTACCTAGTTCAGTGGGAGAAAAAAGGCCAACAATATGAAGTACAGCAGGAAGTCTCTTTACATATTGATTTTTTTCTTTTTTTTGATACAAGGTGGCTGCTGAGAAATTTAACTGTAGATTACGGCTCCCCTTCAGGAAATGTCATCTTCATTTGCTGATGTCACAGAGTTGCTAATGAAATATCATTCAGATTTTAAAGGGCTGTATCTTAAAATGATTCCACAGTACTGGAGTTTGTTTATTTCCCCCCACCCCCAAAACTTTTTCAAGCAGCTTTGGGACATTGTTTGACCAGACCAGCTACTTAGCTGAAGACATAGGTCAGATGCAGCTTTCTCCAACGAAGAGGAGGAAATGAAGAATCTTTACGGTGTGGGTTGAATCTTTCCCGATAACAATCCTTTGGGAAGCCTCATTGTATTGAAAACTATTTGTTAGGAAAATTATGAAAGCTGTAGATAGAGCTTGAGTTAAGCAGCAGGAAAATCAGAAAGAACAATGAGATAGAAAGTTGGAGACACAAATACCAATGTTCTTATGAGGTAGGAAGCACACAATGGTCTAGTTTGGTGACCACTGGTGGAAGAAGGAGAGAGAACGATTTCAAAATTAAATGATTCCCATTGTCAACATTTTGGAGTAGACACAGAGGATTCAAGACAATGTGGAAAGTATTTGCAATCTTCTAAATATTTGTGACTTAGGTGTAGGGGTGTGTTTGTATGGACAGGGGAATCATCCATCCTACCACACTGGGAACAAGAAGGAAGGGAAAAAGAGAAAGGGAAAGAAAAAGGTTAGGGGACTAACAAAAGAGTTGCTCTTCATTTCAAGTGAATCTTGTTCATTTGTAATTCTTGAATTAATCTTTTAATTAATCTTTTGGGTTGTTCACTTTTCTCAATTTTGTAATGGACCTAATAGCTCAAAACATGAATAAAAAATCCATATATTAATGAACTTTCCTTTTGACCCTGGAGGAACCCTTGAAATATTTTTAGGGCTTCGGGGAACCCCTGCATGTTCGGGCTCAAATATAGGCCGGAAGTTACAAAATCATTATATTCGCTTCATGGGTAGGCCTGTATAGATGCATTGTTCTTAAACTGAAAATAAAGAAGGAAACATACCTCTTTCAGGTGAAGTTGCCCGAATTTGAAATATTTTTTAAATAAATTGTGATCTCCCAGGGAACCCCTTGGGACCTCTCATGGAACCCTAGGCTGCCACGGAACCCTGGTTGAGAAACCCTGCATTAGAGGGCTATGAACAAGTGTGTAATATTAGAGAAATTCCACCGGAATGGTTTAATATTAAAGAAAACTGCTTATTGCAGCGGTCCCCAACCTTTCTGGCACCAGGGACCGGTCTTGGAAGAAAATCTTTCCACGGACTGGGGCGGGGTGCGGGGTTTGCAGGTGGGAGCCAATCGCGCGCACCGGGGGGCAGGGTTTGCAGGTGGGAGCCAATTGTGTGCACCGGGGGCGGGGTAATCGTGCACACCGGGGGGCGGGGTTTGCAGGAGGGAGCCCCGCGGCCCACTTCCTAACAGGCCGCGGCCCACTAGTGGGCCGTGGCCCACAGGTTGGGGACCCCTGGTTTATTGCAATACATTCATTTTTCCCTATTTTAAAACAGTGTAATTTTCATGTGAAACTTGCAGAGAATGGACTTAAAATGGATCTGTCCCAAGTGGAATTTGGATTGTCTTAGTGACCTCTCCGCAAGGACACTTGGTGTGCAACAAGAGTCCGTCTATATAAATGAATTTCTGAGCTTTGGGGAAATTGTTTGATGTTTTTATCTTAATTCCTACCTGATATAGGAGTGTGTGCCATTATTACGGAGGAATTCTGTTTTGATGGCTCACGTTGAAACATTCACTTTCTGATCCAAGTAAAGACATTCTGTAAAATAAGAAAAAAATAAAGTACACGTTACTCCCTTTTCACACTATTTATTTATCTAAGGAATTTCTTTGAAGATAAACTTGCAAAGTTTTTTCCCCTCATTTCCTTGGGTGGTCTCTTAAGGAGCAGAGGTTGTAACCAAAATGTGCCTCCTTCACTTGGAAATCTTTTTCCCCCCCCCCCCAGTAGAATGATCTCAGTTTTTATATATGTTTTCTTTCAATTTAAGGCTTTAATTATAATAAAAGTCAGGTAATATTTTTCCCTTGGATAAAAATACAACACCATTTTAAGTTTCCAGCCTTAAGAAAACTGCTGAACTAGAGGGCCCCCCCCCTTTCCTTTTCCTGTATTTTACTCTGTACTAGGCTGGGAGTTCTCAATTGTGACAATAAATCACATTAAAAAAAAGTTAAGTTGGCCCATAAGTGTAGTAACTGTTCACGGAGAGGCAACTTGGCTTATTCTAAACCAACCTGAATTTCATTAGACCATACCCACCCAGTTAGGAACACAACGTTGTAATTCTTTCAGGACCAACATATTTCTTTATCTCTGTTTCATTTTCACTTGCCACAGATCCTCTTCTTTCCTTTTTTTGGGGCCACTCTGGTTAACTGCCTGGACTAGTCCCTGCAGTTTTCTTGGCAAGATTTTTGGAAGTGGATGTCCCTGGCATTCATCTTCCTAGGGTTGGCACCTGTAGTGGTCTGGGGGAATGACCTTGGGATACAGAAGGGAGAGCTGCAGACTGGACAACTGGTCTGAGCTCGTGGTCTCCTGGTTTCTAGCCTGGTGGCTTTAACCACTCCAGAAAATTGGCTTTCCAGCACATTATCAATAACATTGTGGAGGCAGATGACATAGTTATACAGTTAAGGATAGTTTGGTCCGTTTAGATGACTTCCGTTTTGGAAAAATACTGTAAATTGACCCAAGTCTCCAATGGCCTTCCAAATGCTCTTTGCAGGAAGGGAGGGGGGGGGAACATTTTTTTAGATTAATTATTTCCAGCACCTGAGAAAACCATGGATGGGTGGGATGTCATGCAGTTGGGGAGAGCTAATCTTTTGAGGTTTTAGGTTTCCACAGTTCTTGAACTGGGGTGCCCATCGGAAGGGCTTGACTTTCAAACCCCAAATGGAAGGAAATTGTGGTAAGCGATTTGATGGTCAGTCATGATCTTGTTGGGCAACTGGCGGAATGACTTTGGGAGACAGGAGGGAGAGACTAAGACTGGACAACTGGTATGTAAAAGGTATCTCAACCCACAGAAGGAGGGAAGGCGTGGGAAACGTTTCAGAAGGGACCCTAGTTTTCAGAAGAGTAAAAGGAAAGGAGGGGAGAAATACTTTCAGTCTTACAAGATTCTGTTAATGCAGTGTTTCTCAACCTTGGCCACTCGAAGAGGTGTGGACTTCAACTCCCAGAACTCCCCAGCCAACCATGCTGGCTGGGGAATTCTGGGAGTTGAAGTCCACACATCTCCAAGTGGCCAACGTTGGGAAACACTGTGTTAATGTATGTAGCTTGAATCATGTCAACTGGATTTCTATTTTCTCAGTGGAAACGTTTCGCTCCTTATCCAAGAAGCTTCTTCAGTCTGTGTTAATGTAACCTTACAATAAAGATAGAGCTAGTACTCCTGGTTGTGTTTCTTGTCTGGATTACCTCGCAGGGTTAACAACAACAGGAGCTAAGATTGGGTGATGTCAGGGAGATAACGGGCGGCGAAGGAGGGGGCTCCCTCCAGGAAGGGAAACGCATGCGTAGTACTGAATCTCTATGTTTCCCTCCCAAGAGACTGAAGAAAGCCCTGCCCTAAGTTTGTGGACTTATTCCTTGGGCATTGCCCTTCATGTTAGTCTAGATGGATTCTGTTAGGGAAATAGGATAATAAATCACTAGAGCCTGATTCCAGCCTCAGCGTGTTATTCTACGCCCGAAGTCAGGACAGGTGATCCGCAAGGATCCGTAAGGATGCCAGGATGGGGAAATGGAGCTGAGTTTTTGTCCAGGCTGAACTGCGAATACTGAGAACGTGTTATATTGCCTGTTAATCAAGTTGGTTCTAATTAATAAACAATCTGCTAAAATGCTTAGCGGTTGTGAATCAGTCATATTTTTAACATGCCGCATTTAAATGCCACGGAGCCTTTGCTTAATCACTCTAATTGCCTGGTTTTCAGATTTTAATTTCTGCCCCCCTTCCCCTACAATGTTTTTGTTCAGTTTGGTTTCCAAACCATATGTTTCTGCCCTGCACTTATTCCTGCTCATGAAATATGGGTTCTTAGCTGGGGTTCAGCAAAAAGCAACGTCGTTTTATGGCAGTGGCTGTGGTTTAATTAAAACATCAAATGGGGTGGGGAGGTGGATGGGGAGAAGGCAGCCATAATCGGAAATAATGTGATAAATGGATTTAAACCCCACATCAGATGTTATTGCTTCCCCCTGTAAGCACAGCTGGAGCACAAAAATGTGAAATATTCAAAAATATTTTTAATGGAACTCGTTTGCCGTGGAATGTTATTGGAAGCCTGAATTGGCAGCGAGCTAATAAAAATGTAGCATTTTAATTAGGTGTAATCTAATCAGCTTTCACTGCTCTAGCAGTGAGGCATATTTTTCTGTCTTTCTGATTTTTCAGTCTGTGGAATAATGAAGGGAATTTTAAAATGGTTTTCATAATCTTTTTTCCCTTCTCTCTCACACACATAGACATACCCAGTCTCTCCTAAACCCAGTCCAAAACTGTTATAAATATTTCCAGGTATAATATCAATTAACTGACCATGCTTGATTTTGTATTCTGGAGGGAGATTGTCTGTCTCAGTAAGATGTGCCAATTATTTCTCTCTAAAATAACCCACATCAAACTATTGTAAGTGCTCAGTCCCATATGTTAACATTTACGATCAGTATACAGGTAGTCCTCACTTAATGACCATTTGTTTAGTGATGGTTCAGACTTACGACGGTGCTGAAAAAAACAACTTACAACCAGTGCTCACACGACCATCATAGCGTCCCCGCAGTCACAGAGTTCCCCGTTGGGGGAGATGGGCGGTTATATAAATTTAATTAAATAAAAAATAAATAAAATGATCTCAATTTGGGCACTTGGCAACCGGTTTGCATTTATGACCATCGCAGCATCCCGTGGTCACATGAGCGCCATTTTTTACCTTCCCGGCTGGCTTCTGGCAAGCAAAATCAATGGGGAACCGTGTGATTTGCTTAACAACCATGTGGTTTGCTTAATGACCACAGTGATTTGCTTAATGAGCGCTGCAAAAAAGGTCGTAAAATCGGGTCGGATTCGCTTAATGACCACTTTGCTTAGCAACCGAAATTCTGGTCTCAATTGTGGTTGTTAAGCGAGGACTACCTGTAGGTGCTATTAACATTTTGTACATGTAGATAAACATTCATGGCTCATGGCAGACGTTCAGCGGATTTACTGAACAAAAGCTGATGGTAAACATTAGCCACAAAACTAGCCACAACTGAGACCACTTTAAATCTGCTTAAGTGTCTTTTTGAGTGTCCAGTATTTTCCATCCCTCGATCAAATACATGCAAGTCTTTTTTGATTTATTGCTACTTAGGGAGATGAGCTAACTGCACAGGCCTATAGTTAGCTATCTAGCAGTCAGATTCCTTGATTTTTAATTTAAATCCTGCCTGTTAGAAGATGACCAAAGCTTCGGTTGGAAATCTCCAAAACAAAAAATCAGCAGAGATAGTCTATCAAGGATCTGTGATGTTTAATAACTATAGTGGCATTCTGATTGACCTAACTTTGAGTTCTTCTTGATGCTTGGATCTATGGATAGCTTGAGATGCTCTCCTGATGAAGAAAAGAACTAGATGGTGGGCCCTTCTATTACAAAAGCTAGCTGGACTGGCAATTAAACATTTTTCTTACACAGCACTCTTCAGGATACCTGAAAGTAGCAAATTAGCTTAAAGGGTTAAGAACAGGTGGGGTTGCAAACAACTTCTCCAACACTCCACTTTGGTGTCTATCGTTGTCTTATAAAAGGGCGGTCCTGTCTGGACTTAACTGGGTTCAATCCAGCCCTTCATTACCTGATTCCTGAAATGTGAAAAAAAAACACCCTTTCCAACTTCCAAAATCCTTTAAATGGTCAGCCTATTTTTCCTTTCCTTATACCTGCTGAAGAACAAGATGTGCCTACAAACCTTTAGTTTTCCATGTTGTCAGCTAAAATGATCCTAAGATTGACTTGAAGGAGAGGTAGTTATTGATGGCTTGAACAGAGACTTATTTCAGCCATGGACTGTGCCAAAATGCTTGTTGATTCTTGTTGCATACAATCCCTTGATTGTAGCTAGGTAAAAAATCCAATCAAATCCCTTAATCAATACATGTGTTGTACAAGGAGGATCCAAGTTAAGAAAGTCCTTTGATGGCCAGACAGTGGTAGACTTTTAACAAAGTGCTGGTAAATATGTATTAACAAATATTAAGGAGACTAGAGGTCAACAGATTTTGCATTACATCAATTATTTCCCAATAAAGCTTGTTAATGCTGTCTTTTCTGATTTTATCTGTTCTGATTTTACCTATTTGCCAAAGAGTAAGATATAACCCAGGAAATGACGAGGTGGGAAGGTATTGCAAATTGCTCAACATCAAGTTGTAATTTTATACTGTTCGGTTCACTTTTATGACGTTGTTGTTGTTGTTTTTAAATTTTGTCAGCCACTGTCAAACTTCTGTCAGAAATAAAAAGGGAAGGGAACCTTAACATAAAATTAAATGATGAAACTAGCTTCAGGCATCTGAAGGAACAGTAAAACCCAGTGGGGAAAAAAGTCTTATTTGGAACATCTGGAAGACATTTATCATGTACTGGAACAGCTTATCCATGGAATGTAAAATTTGAGTCCATGTGTTTGTCAGTGTTTTGAATGATTGTATCATTTGATCATTGACACTGCCTAATATATATTGTAAAAATAAGTAAATAAAGTAGAAAAGAGAGTTGCCATAACTGGCAAAAAAAAAGTCCTATTGGTTAACAATGAAGTCTTTAATTCCATTTCCCCCAATCCTTGCAGAACGTCTAGGAATCCCCAACCAGCATGGCCAACAGAATTCTGGGAACTGTAGTCTCAGTATACCTGGAGAGACCAGTTTTTAGGGAAGACTGTTTTATGTGTCCTACATACATATTCTGAAGTATATTTTCTTGAAGCAGAAAATATATAATGTTTTTAAAAAATGAAATCTCCTTAAAACAATGCCCAAAATTTCTGGTAGTTTTATGCCACAAATACAAGCTGGTGCACTATAATTCCCTTTAGGGTTTGTAGCATAAAACAGGTCAAAACTAGCACAAAATTTTGGAATAGGTTTAAAAGGGAAGTATTTTTCAATTCCTCTCTGCAATCTGTCTGTGTATGTTGCTATCGTTCATGGCTCTAGCTGCCAGTAGGGTAAAAATGTCTCTTACATTTTAATCATTTGGTTTATCTTCGGATTGTAAAGGAAACCTGCATGGCTTGGTTTGATTGTGAAGACCTTTGCATGTGCATCCAAGATTTGCATGACTTCTGTGTCACTGTGAATCCAACATATTTCAGACAGTCACAAGCCAAAATAGTCTCCCTGAAAGTCCTCAAATAACAGTAGAATTTGAAAACGCCCCATTATATCAGTGTAACTAGAGACTACAAAATGTGTGTATTTCTTTTTGTGCATTGAGTTGCTGAAAGATAATTACGAACTCACCAAAATATGCAGAACGATGGATATTTGGCTGTGTGATGTTGAATGGTTACATAAAGAAAATTCCCATTCTGGGATCAGTATAATTTGTGCAGAGTTGTTTATGCTGATTTATTGCCCTCAAGAGGAGAGAGATAGCCCACAACTGGGGTGAGAAATGTAGGAGGCCCCAGCATTGGAATCCAAACGGGGTGGAGCTCCAGTGGGAGACTCATCTTCCAAATACATTGGAGATAGCTGGCTGGGAATTTTGGGAATTCCACTCTCAATGAATCTGGATGACAGCTGATTGGGGAAGGGTGTCCTAGACATCCACAACACCCACTGATAAGATAAGAGATGAAGTCCTCCAAGTCAGCTGGTCTCTGGACGCTGTCCTAGGTCCTGAAAGTCTACCCTTTGACCATCCTTGTTTGTGGGAAGATACCGATACCTCTTTTTCATTTATAAGAATATTTCAAGACTTATTTTCCACCTCCAAAAGACAGTGAGGATGGAGAAACCCAAAAGGTGGCATTCTATCAAAATCCAGGGGGAAAAAATCATTTATTTATTTAATTTTTATTTATTTATTTATATTTATTTATTTATCTTCCTGAAATGTTGAAATCAAAGACTTCTTGGTGTGTGTGTGTGTGTGTTTGTGTGTGTGTGTGTGTGTGTGTGTGTACTTCAGTAAAGGTCTTAAAGCACGGGCAGATTTGCATGAGAATAAACCTTCATCCAGATGTTCATCTCTCTGTTGTTTTGGCTTGTCTTGATTCCAGACTTGCTGTATCTTTCTACATGGGCACCTGAGCAAATCAGTTTTGCTTTAGCAAGTTGGGAGAAACACAAACATTTTTGTTAGCTTGCTGCAGTGACGGGGGAGAGAGAAACCTTTAGCAACTCCTTGAGAAATTCAGTGCGGTAATGTATTTAACTTGGTATAGATATCTAACAGATGTTTCGGGTATTGTACGGAATCCTGCTTAGCCTTGTCAACCTGAACCTTCAGGCTCTCCTGAAAGCAATGGGTGGGGTTGGTCAGATGGGTGGTGGGGGAAAAAATTGGGAAAGAGCCCAATTTGAAGAACATTCTGGCTTTTGTATACTTCCAAAACTGTAAATTCAAATGCTGTGTAAAACCTGGTAAGGGTTACCTTGGATACTGGCATAAATAACACAGAGATTTCTCAGCAAAGCTGTTGTGTTATGGGAAAGTTGGGCCAATTTAAACTTTGAATGCATTTTCTCCCCCTCTTGCTAGACTCATAAGAGGCTTCTCACAAGGGCCACTGAGATCAGAATGGGTTGAATCCATACTTTGTATGGCAAAATTTGCCTGTTACGTTACCTTGTCTACTGCATGCATTCAAATTAAAGCAAAATCCCCCTTTCTTTTCTCCTTTACTCTTTTCGTTGGATGCAAATGTGATGCCTTACAGATCAAGGTATGCGGTCATGAGTACCATCCTGACAGTACCGCATCTCTAACTCTTCCTCCTTCCTTTTAAGGCCATATTGCTTTGGGTGACAGACAGCCAGATCTTGTATTATTCTACCCAGCAAATCCTTGGGTCAACCATATCTTAGACCAGTGTTTCTCAACCTTGGCAACTTTAAGATGTCTGGACTTCAACTCCCAGAATTCCCCAGCCAGCCATGCTTTATAAATCATCCGAAAAAGCAAAACAAAAAGGCCCATTGAGTCAAAGGCCCAATTTTTTATTTTCACTGAACCATTATTTAAAAGGAAGGAGGTAAAATACTCACAACATGACAAGTCACAGCCTTAATTTCTTGGAGAAACTGTTCAAAACCTCAGCCTCTGATCAAGCAGTTTTCTTTTTCTTTTTTAAATATTCTTTTGATTCATTATTCCAGCAACGCTTCCTTTGTTAATTAAAACAAGGGTCATTGTGAACATTTGTTCTGGCATCTGAGTCATGGCTCTAATTTCCACCAGCCGTGCAATGCCTACACTATTCTCTCTCTGTTTCCTTGTTCTGTCTGTCAAGATTCATGGTGCCCATACTTGACACAACTTAATTGTGGTTACGTTGTTCAATACGTGTCATGGGATAGCTTGCAATTTATTTATTTTTATTATTTATTTGTTTTCTATCCCGCCTTTATTATTTTTATAAATAACTCAAGGCGGCGAACATACCTAGTACTCCTTCCTCCTCCTATTCTCCCCACAACAACAACAACCCTGTGAGGTGAGTTGGGCTGAGAGAGAGGGACTGGCCCAAGGTCACCCAGCCGGCTTTCATGCCTAAGGAAGGACTAGAACCCTCAGTCTCCTGGTTTGCCATTGGCTCCTTCCTAGGGCTGAGAGAGGGACTGGCCCAAGGTCACCCAGCCGGCTTTCATGCCTAAGGCGGGAGTAGAACTCTCAGTTTCCTGGTTTGCCATTGGCTCCTTCCTAGGGCTGAGAGACAGGGACTGGCCCAAGGTCACCCAGACGGCTTTCATGCCTAAAGCGGGACTAGAACTCTCAGGCTCCTGGTTTGCCATTGGCTCCTTCCTAGGGCTGAGAGAGAGGGACTGGCCCAAGGTCACCCAGCCGGCTTTCGTGCCTCAGGCGGGACTAGAACTCTCAGGCTCCTGGTTTGCCATTGGCTCCTTCCTAGGGCTGAGAGAGAGGGACTGGCCCAAGGTCACCCAGCCGGCTTTCGTGCCTCAGGCGGGACTAGAGCTGTCAGTCTCCTGGTTTGCCATTGGCTCCTTCCTAGGGCTGAGAGACAGGGACTGGTTCAAGGTCACCCAGCCGGCTTTCATGCCTAATACCTTCCTGATTCTAGACCTGTGCTGACCCTAACTACGTCAGTGTGCATTTCAGGGGGGGTGGGGGGCACGTGTCTGTGTTTTGGGGTGTGCTTTTTTCTTTTTCTTTTTAAGAAGCATACAGAAGTTCAAATCTGAGATCAGGGTTACGAGCTAAGATTTCAGGAAGGGAAATGTCCAACCAGCAAGTGATTCAGATGGCTAAACATGGAACTCCAAAGCCAGGAAAATCTTCTGTAGAAGAAACTGAAGACATGTTTTATTTATTTATTTATTTTTCAAATTTATATGGCTGCCCATCTCAGAAACAAGCGACTCCGGACGGCGTACGAAGAGCTAAAAACAATCAATAAATACATTGAAAAATATGGAAAAACCAACCAAAACAAAGAATAAAAGACGAAAGGATGTTAAAAATAAGGGAGCCCCCTCACTAGATCACCCGTCCCCATAGGGTCGTCAGGCCTGCTGACACAACCAGGTCTTGAGGGACCTCCAGAAGCTCAACAGAAGATTCCACAATGCAGGGGCCACAGCAGAAAAGGCCCGCCGCCTAGGGGCCGCCAGATGTAGCTCCCTCGGTGACAGAACCCATAACGTGCCCTCTCTGCTGGATCTGGTAGGATGGGCAGGTGAAATCGGGGAGTGGCGGTCCCTCAAATAACCCGGACCCATGCCGGTCAACACCAGCACCTTGAATGGGACCCAGAAACACACTGGTAGCCAATGCAACTTACAAAGCAGAGGTGTAACATGTGTTCTACCAGAAACACACCTAACTGCTCACGCCACAGCATTTTGCACCAGCTGAAGTTTCTGGATACTCTTCAAGGGCAGCCCCTTATAGAGTGCATTGCAGTAGTCTAACTGGGAGGTGACCAGGGCATGAGTGACCGTGAATAGGTCCCCTTGATCTAGGAATGGGTTCAACTGGCGCACAATACGAAGTTGTGCAAAGGCCCTCCTACCGCGACTGCCACGTTGATGTCCAGGGGGGAAAAAAATCACGAACACCTTCATTCCCACTTCTCAGCCTGGGACATTCCCTTTTGAAACTGACTGCTCCCTTACTCACCAAGGAATCACTCGTATGAAAGTCCACCAGCTTTTGATATCTTCGGCCCCGATTTTAGTCCCTTACATTCCCCTAAGTTCAAAGTTCAGATTTCAATGACCCATATGTTAGCTTTCTTCGGATTTCACTCCACAAACGGCAGAAAATGCTAGATTATGGAAAGGCCATGTTTCTTTGGGCGATTCCCGAATTTGATGAATAAATAGCAAAAGTCCTGTAGATGGTGCCTAATATATTGGTAAAATAAAAATAGGATTTGTTTTCTTTGGGGTCCATGCAATATGGGGAATACCTTAGGAACGTTGCTTTGTTTGAAGTTTTTAATGTTTCCTTTTGGAAGAAAAAAGGGATTGGTCTCTTTTCTCTTGCACCAGCTGTGTAAAGTATAATTTTGCTTTCAATCAATCCTCAGGATTTCAGCCTAATGCTTCACTTGGCTATTAATTGCAGTTTTGTATCCCTCTCAACTCCACTTGCTGTAATGAGACCCCAGAAGGCCGACATTTCTCATATAAATGGATAGTAAATCAATCTGGAAATTAAACACTATTCTCTGTAGCGTATTCATCAAAGGGATGGAAACTATTTTGCATTATGGATGCAAAAGGGAATGGATACATATAGAGAAATAATTCTAGGTGGCAACCTTGTAGATTCATGCTTCCTAATTTTTGCTGTAATAGTTCAAATAGAGTTTGCTGTCCTTCATAATTCTTATTTCTAAACTAGAAAGAAATAACTTTTAAATAGGATATAGGAGAGCCTGTTTCTCTCTTGGCCACACTGGAATTCTGATGCAGTCCAGTGGGGAGTTGCCAACAGCAGATGTGAAAATACGTATACTTTTTAATTTTAATATACAATGTGATTTTGGATTTATTTTATCTCCATGTGTTTAACATGTGCATTGGCTCACTCTTTGCTTTACCTGGGTTCTGTCTAAGATTGAGGTGGTACAAAATTAACAAGGGAAATAAATTATAAATAAATAAATGTAAGATATATTGAGGTGAGCCCGATTTAACTTTTTGTGGCTCCCAACTCTGGCTTTAACTGCTGTAAATGGTAAGCTGCAAGAAGTTTCCTAGGGAAAAGATGAAAACTGCAGTATTAGCTCCAAATGAGTTATATCACAGTTTAAAAAGAAATAAAGAAATATTTTCCCCGCTTCTTGCCCATACAGTATGTGTGGTATGGCCCCACTTAGTTGTGACTCTCAGACATTCCTTCAAATGGTCTTTTGGCCCATCAGAAGGTGTCCCACCTCTAGCGTGGGTGGGTGGTATACCTGTGGGGCAGCAGACTTTAAGAAGGAGACCACGGATCTTTAACCACAATATGGAAGAAATAGTTCCCTCTATTCTGCACTGGTCTGACCCTACCCTGAATCCGGGGTCCAGTTCCAGGCACGTCCTTCAAGAAAGGTCCAGTGATATGGAACAGATGCAGTGAAGGGCATCGAGGATGATCAGGAGACTGGATACTATAAGAGCTGGGTACGTTTAGCCTTGAGAGATATGACTTAGGGAGTTATTGTAGCTTTGTTCAAATACCCCAAAGGATGTCACATAGAAGAGAGTCAAGACTTATTTATTTATTTATTATTTAAATTTATCCCCGCCCATCTCCCCGAATAGGGGACTTATTGCCTTTCATTCCGGACACAGGTCATGAAATAACGATAAAAGGTAAAGGTAAAGGTACCCCCCGCACATTTGTGCAGTCGTGTCCGACTCTAGGGGCTGGTGCTCATCTCCATTTGTTAGCCGAAGAGCCAGCGTTGTCCGAAGACGCTTCCACGGTCATGTGGCCGCATGATGCGCACGGAACACTGTTTCCTACCCACCGAAGTGGTACCTATTCATCTACTTGCATTTGCATGCTTTCGAATTGCTAGGTTGGCAAGAGCTGGGGCGAGTGCGGGAGCTCACTCCGCACGCAGGACTAGGGATTCAAACCTCCGAACTTGCGATCTTCCGATCGACAAGCCTGGCCTCTTACCCACTGAGCCACCACGCCCCTCTATATAATAACGATAAATAACGATAGCTGCTGATAAAATGTTAGGAAAATCTGCTAAAGGTCAGGCCTGTTCCGCAATAAAACCAAGGTCCCAGAGAAGTCGCCAGCTTCTCTTCCCTAAATGCCATGGATACTCTACCTAGCAATACAGATGTTCAGGGCCAATCCGTATGGAATCCACTAAATTAGGAAAGGCTGAAATCGGTTGGAGAGTGGTTCCTGTTGCCTTCACCAGTTGGCTGGCCGTGCAATGTTTCCAGCACACCTGTCTTGACTTTGGCTGGCCGTGCAAGGTTTCTGCACATCTGTCTCTGACTTTGGGGATCCCTCTAGAATGTGAAATTTCAAACACGCACCCCATAACCAGTCCAAGCGTTCCCTCCAGACCACTCAACTCAGATATGGACTAGAGACCTTAGCCTCCATAATGAGTTTAGATGGGGATTTCATCTAAGTTAGAGACACATGGAAAGAGTAAACCATTTAAAATAAATAAATACATTGGATCAAAACAGCTGTCCACTCAAAAATATCCCTGTGCTGTTGAGTGGTATAGATAGAGAAATAATTACTTCCAGCCAATAGTAGTCAGAAGTTGTATGTTTGCAAATTGGAAGGATTACAACAATCTGTGAAGCAGAAAGGTGGGGGGAAAAAGTCATCTGGAAGGGGAAAATGGGTTCTTATGGTGTGCAAGGCTCCCCCCATGGGAAATTCTCAGGAATTCCTCTTGAAGGAAAGAGATCTTAAATGGCTCTTGGATCCAGGAAAGCATTTCAATATATGACTCTCCTTTTTAAGAGCATGAGTAATCAATTTGCTAAGCTTGGATTTCCTGAAGTACAGTAAACTGAAATGTGATTGGGTTGCAATGGAACCTCTCAACTGCTTCCCTCCCCTCCACCCCATGACTTCCGTGCCACCGCAGTCCACCCTTGGTACCTTGGCCTAAGAAAGTGATTCATATGGAAATTCTACAGCACAGATGAATCCTTTGAACAACTAAGCTATGTAATATCTGTAGCTTGAATCATGTCAACTGGATTTCTATTTTCTCAGTGGAAACGTTTCGCTCCTTATCCAAGGAGCTTCTTCAGTCTGAGCAAAGTTGGTAAGGGAATCCTAAATATGTTTCTAGGTAGCTGTGTGACCTTACACCTGGGGTCATGGTTATATTGAGATGTTATTTTAAGTCCTTTTATTATCTAAAGGAGGATCGTTAAGATCACCATGCTGCTGTTGAGCTTGTGAAATGGTCTTAATCTTCCTAGGCACAGAAGACAGAGCCAGGAGAAAGATGGGAGAAAGATTGTGCCTGAGGCCCCCACCTCTATTCAAGGAAGGATTTTCCAAGTTGGCATAAATGGATTCCTTGACCCCTCTCTCAAACCACCTATCTTCTCTGTCTAAAATGTGAACATTAATGTCCTCAAATGAGTGTCCTTTTTCTTTTAAATGAAGATAAACTGCTGACTCTGGTCCTGTGGTGTTACTTCTCCTGTGTTGGGCCATCCTCCTGTACAAAATGGCCCAACACAGGAGAAGTAACACCACAGGACCAGAGTCAGCAGTTTATCTTCATTTAAAAGAAAAAGGACACTCATTTGAGGACATTAATGTTCACATTTTAGACAGAGAAGATAGGTGGTTTGAGAGAGGGGTCAAGGAATCCATTTATGCCAACTTGGAAAATCCTTCCTTGAATAGAGGTGGGGGCCTCAGGCACAATCTTTCTCCCATCTTTCTCCCGGCTCTGTCTTCTGTGCCTAGGAAGATTAAGACCATTTCACAAGCTCAACAGCAGCATGGTGATCTTAACGATCCTCCTTTAGATAATAAAAGGACTTAAAATAACATCTCAATATAACCATGACCTAGCCCCAGGTGTAAGGTCACACAGCTACCTAGAAACATATTTAGGATTCCCTTACCAACTTTGCTCAGACTGAAGAAGCTCCTTGGATAAGGAGCGAAACGTTTCCCCTGAGAAAATAGAAATCCAGTTGACATGATTCAAGCTACAGACAATTCCACCTGGATGACTGAGAACCTTCATAGACATAAGCTATGTAATACTTAGCTGAAATAGTGCTAACGAAGTCTTTCGAAATGTATTAAAAATACTTTTTAAAAACCCAGTGTGTGTTGGAGGAATCGTTGGAGGTTTTTCTGGCTTCTTCTGAAACTCTTCTGCTTTTGAACTGTGGTGTTGGAGGAAAATTCTGAGAGTGCCTTGGACTGCAAGAAGATCAAACCAGTCCATACTCCAGGAAATAAAGCCAGACTGCTCACTTGAGGGAATGATATTAAAGGCAAAACTGAAGTACTTTGGCCACATCATGAGAAGACAGGATACCCTGGAGAAGAAGCTGATGCTAGGGAAAGTGGAAGGCAAAAGGAAGAGGGGCCGACCAAGGGCAAGATGGATGGATGATATTCTGGAGGTGACAGACTCAACCATGGGGGAGCTGGGGATGGTGACGGCCGACAGGAAGCTCTGGCGTGGGCTGGTCCATGAAGTCACGAAGAGTCGGAAGCAACTGAACGAATAAACAACAATCTAAGATTCACAACCTGGGTTGGAAGCATCAGGTATGCTTAATCTGGATAAGAGAAGACTATGGGGAGATAAAGCAGCTGTCTTCAGGTGTCTGAAGGACATCATGTAGTAGAAGATGGGGCAAAAATGTTCAGAATTGTTCCAGAAGACAAGACAAGAAGCATTGGCTTTAAACTACATGGAAACAGATTTTGGTTGGATGGTCCCTTCCAGTCCTTACGTATGACACTATGGTTTGGGTTTTTTAGAAACACCATCTCTAGAAATAATTTCATGTTCTGACTCAAATCCTAGCTATATATGGCATTGCCAATATTTTCCCCAACTCTCAAGTAAGATTAGAACTTTGCATGATGTACTGCCATGCTGTTATTATGGGTCATATTGCAGAAGGCTTTTAGATGTTGAACACGTCATCCAGGATTACCAATTTTCTAAAAAAAACTATTCATTTTGCATTGTCTGATACATGCTGCCTTACCTACTTTTTCTTCATTTTGCATTTTTTACTTCTTTTTCTCCCAGTTAACTTAGGATACTACTTCACGCAATGAATTAAATTTATATTCTAGCACTACAAAAATGTATAGGGAGAAACAAAGTTGGCTAAATCAAATTAAGCAATTGGAGAGAGTGTGTAGGTAACAGTAATTTTTTGCTCATCCTACAATGTAATTTTTTGTTATAATTATTGATTTCATTCTACTCAGTGGAATGTAATCTGCATCCAAAATAGGAAGATAAAAGATGTTATTCCAACAATGTAAAGATAATTTTTCATCGGAGGGATAAGAAAGCAATCTTTTTTTTTAAAGTTATGGAATAAAGTTAGAAAAACAGGGAGAAGGTTAAAACACCAGAAATATCAACTCCTGTGTTGTAGGATGTAGGATCCTACATGTGGGTTCTCTGAAACAATAGTGTAGCAGATTATAGAAGTTCTGTCCAAGGAGATCTATAGAAATCTGGTTGGCCATCTGCTCTGGTAACTACAACTTTCTTTTACAACCATTCACTATAAATAGGACTGAAGGATCCCAAAGTCTTAGAGTGTCTGCAAGAAAATCTCTGGAAGAAAACAACAAGGTTCAGAGAGCACCAAGGACTCCACAGTCTTAGAGCTCTCTCCATCCACAATTGTTAGAAAGAAGTAGCATCATTTTTTGTGTGTGGTCATTTTGAGTTGGGAAATACCTCAAGAGTAAGCAAGTAAGCTCTAAAAGAAGCTCAACCTAGTTTTGTTATAAAGAGAATCCTACAAACCTCTTAAGAGTCCCTTGGACTGCAAGGAGGTCAGACCAGTCAATCCTAAAGGAAATCAACCCTGACTGCTGATTGGAAGGACAGATACTGAAGCTGAAGCTCCAATCCTTTGGCCACCTAATGCGAAGAGAGGACTCACTGGAAAAGACCCTGATGCTGGGAAAGACTGAAGGCAAAAGGAGAAGGGGACGGCAGAGGACGAGATGGTTAGATAGCATCACCGATGTAATGAACATGAATTTGAGCAAACTCCGGGAGGCAGTGGAGGACAGGAAGGCCTGGCGTGCTAAGGTCCATGAGGTCACGAAGAGTTGGACACGACTAAACAACTGAACAACAACGACAAAAACAATATAAGAAATCTGGGTCTGATCCCTCTGTGGCATGGCTCTACTCATTTCTCATCCAGGCTCCACCTGTAGCAATCACTGGTTCCACTGGTTCCAAGCACATCCCATGGCACATCTCCTCACAAAATTGAAGCAATGTCACTTTCCCATTCTATTGTCAGTAATGTGTAGAAAGAGCCAGTTTGGTGTTGTGATTAAGGCACCGGGCTAGAAACCAGGAGGCCGTGAGTTCTAGTCCCGCCTTGGGCACGAAGCCAGCTGGGGGACCTTGGGCCAGTCACTCTCTCTCAGCCCTAGGAAGCAGGCAATGGCAAGCCACTTCTGAAAAACCTTGCCAAGAAAACTGCAGGGACTTGTCCAGGCAGTCTCCAAGAATCGGACACGATTGAATGGGGGGGGGGGGAGAGAGAGAGAGAGAGAGAGAGAGAGAAGGAAAGAAAGAAGGAAAGAAAGAAAGAAAGAAAGAAAGAAAGAAAGAAAGAAAGAAAGAAAAAAAAAAAAAGCTGGTTAGGAAATCATAGTGTTTGTTGGAGCAGGAGGAAACAGATTTGATTGAAATCTAACTGTGAGAGCTCCAACCTGGAAGAATCATTAGGTGGGTGATTTCAGCTTTCTCCAGGACATACCAGCTGCATTTGCTTTTTACTCCAAATCATGTGCCTTTAACCTGCCAATTATTTTTTTTTTAAAAAATATTTGTTAAGCTACATCTCTAATATATTCAAAGATTGTGTTTTGATACTGTTAAATATTACAACAGACGTTCAAAGAAGTATGAAAACTGGTGGTTGGCTAAATTCTGGTCCACAGACTACCAAGATCCTCTAGATCAGCATTGCTGGCTGGGGAACTCTGGGAGTTGAAGTCCACACATCTTCAAGTTGCTAAGGTTGAGGAACACTGCTCTAGATCCTGTACATCACCTACATCATTCCCAGCCAGTCCAAGGCATGGGGTGGACCCCTGTAAACCTATCTGGCAAATAGGGTAGCCAACATGATGCTCTCCATCCTTGTTGGGTGGCTGAACAATTCTGGGTCTGGGGTGTGTTGGCAAACCCAATGGCATCAAGGTTTGGCAGCCTGCTGCTGTTCACGGAACCAGGGAAGGAACGTAAAGTAAAGGGGGTCTAGACCTGGCAGGGATCCTAGGATGCCATGGGGCATCCACAGGTTCTTGTTCTTCTTGTCAAAATGATGGACGAGTTGCAATGGTGCCACCCAAGCACCGTTGGCGTTTTAGATATGCGTGCAATATCATGACATCCTTCCAAAGGGGTTAAGCTTTGCTACTTTTGCTAGTTTGAGCTGTTTGACACACACATCTTCCTGTGGGCATTACTGCCAGGTACTAAGGTCAACAACACTGATCATCTTATTTATTTATTTATTTTTATTTATTATTCATATTTATACCCCGCCTATCCCCTCCCTATCGGAGGACTCTAGAACTCGGCTAGAATGAGAGCAGGTCCCACTCCCTTTTCGCACTGAAGATGTTGCCTAGTCTGGCAACGAAACGTCTGCAAGAAAACAACAAGGCTCAGAGAGCACCAAGGACTCCACAGGTCAACCCTGAGCAACAAATATTCTCTTCGATTGGATCATCTTAGCGCTTGAAAAGCTTACTGTGATAGTACAGGAAAATCACATGATCAGAGAGTAATCCCAATGGAACAGATTTAACTTGAAAGGTAAAATACAAAGCTTAGTTTGGAAAAAGTGGGGCATCCAGGTGCAGAAACAAATGCACAAATACCAAGTTTAAATGTGAAGTATTGCTGGGGACTGGTAAGTGACTGGTTGTAGAGCGTAGAGAGAATGATTTTGATACAGAGAGGAAAGATCCATTACCAAGGCGATGAGTAGATAAAGTAATCGAGACGGGCCAAATTTGGGCCAAATTTGACAAAAGCCACAACCATGATGTGATTTGCATGCCATGAGCTTATGATATCCAAGCAGAACAGAAAACAAACAGAACAGAAAAAAACAACAACAGAAAACAGAACAGAAAAGAAAGTGTCTTGGAAGAAAGAGATGCCCTGCAAAAAATTAAGTTTTCAGGCCAATAGTAAAGTACGGAGCTGTCCAGTTTTCAACAAACAGGGTCAGAATATTTTCTGGAACGAGGGAAGGTGACTTTCAAAACATGCCCTGAAGGTGCCCCAAAGCACTCTCAGACACACAGCCTGCCTGCCTGCATTAGCAAATAAGGCCCTGGCAACTTTCCTAGCGCGGGGGGGGGGGGGCGGGGGCGGGGGGGGGGGAGCGTTGCCGTAGCTTCCAAAAAAAATTCATAAATTGGAGCAGATGGGCAGATTTGTCATTTTCCATGTTCTGCTCCCTCCCCCTTCCTTGCTTCACACTAATGACACACACACACACACACAAACACACTCCCCTCTCCCCCCCCCCCCCGCTTGTGGCTGCCGCGAACCCCCTCCCAGAGTGGGAAGAAGTTATTACATGAAAAGATCAATTTACTAGTTGTCTTCGGAGCCGAGTGGCTGAGCGCGGAAGCTCGGGGCAGTTAGCAGAGGGGAAAAAGGCAGGAAAGCAACGGGGTGCGGGGAGAAAGATGCGCCGAGAAGCAACAGAAATGTAGGATTTTGATACTTCGGAGACCCCGCGGCATCTGTTAGTGCTTAACGTGGGGGAAAAAAAAAAAGATTCTAGCTTTGGGTAGTTATCAAGTGGAGTAATTATGCTTACCGGCTACTTGTTACTGGCGGTGCTCTCTTCGCAAGCCGCGGTGTCAGCAACCCTCCAAGAAAAGGTAAGCTGAAGAGACCCCTAGACAAAACCCTTCTCTTCCTCGCCCCACCTTTACCTGTCCGAAAGACGGACCTTTCCGCGCAGGAAGCCCGTGTAGCGCTGGCTGGGCTCAAGGAGGAAGAGTCGGCAAAAGTTCATGCCACCCGGGCGCGTTCAACCAGCCGTCTTTTCCACGCACAAAGATAACTCAAAGGTCAGCGTCAGTGAGATGTTGCGCGTTTGCTTTCAAACGGAGTTTGCCCTCTCCGCTCTTATCTATAGAGGTTTTGCAGGAGAAGTAAGGTTGGTCAGTATTTTTTTTTTTGATTGGACTTTCCCAGTGGTTTGCTCAGCCAGCCGGCACGTTTTGTTTGCTCCTCCTCGTGCGGAGAGAGCAAACGCTCCGCGAATGCTGCTTTGCTCTGGAATCAGGAGCTCGCTTGCCCTTGGGATGAAAGTCGGACACTGTGTTCCCTTCCACAGATGCTGCGTTCAACTCCGGGCATCTTTCATTGACAGCAAGCTTGGGGGGGTCGGGGGGGGCTTTGGGGGTGTATGGGGTTGTTTTCCCCGTTACAGATGGGCAATTCTCTGGGTCACACTTAAAATCTAAATGCACCAATCGATCGCAGCGAGGTTACTCGGAGGACCGCTGGGCGTATTTACATCTGCTTTTAACCGCCGGCAGCTCGAAGAGCGGAAAAGCCACAAAAAAGGAGATTTCCCTTTTTCAAGGTACGCTTTGGGTCCGCCTGGCCAGAAGTTTTCCAGGATGTTTATTGGCGCTTCCTTTTCTGCTGGTAGAGTAAGCCAAGCCTCCGTGTGTGTCTCCAAGCCTCTGGCTGGATGCTGAAAGATCGTTTTCACTTCCAGAGCCACAGGGCAGTCTGCATCTCCGGGAGGCGCAGATTCATCCCTTCGGCGAGTTCAGTAAAGGAAGGGATTCTGCGTTGGGAAAGAGGCCGGCCGGCCAGTGGGGCCAAAGCCACGTCTGAATTAATTTTCAGTGTGTTAGTGACCGTCGTCCCCGGATGGCTGGCCTGCTGCTGTCGGTGGCTAACGTTCCTTTAAGAGCAGGAAAGGAGGAGTTGCGTCCCAAACTTTTGTCCTGGTAGCTCAGCAATCCCTGGGAAAGGTTCTCCGACCGTTCAGGGGGGCGTTTCTCCAGCCCTCCCGGGAAAGGTCCTGAACGGGGTGCATGCCAACGATTTACTTCTCCTGGCTTGGGAGACGGTAGCGGCTCCCAAGGAAGGCATTTCTGTCCCCACCGAGCACACGTGGTCTTGAAAAAACGTATCCAGCTGAAACCCAGAGTGGTACCCAAGAGTTCTTGGCTGCCTGCTCCCCTTCTTAGCTCCTAAACAGAAACGGTACGCTTCCTTTTGGCTGGAACGGTTGCATGCCGGACTCTGGCAGTCGCGGCTTCTTCTACCCCCCCCCCGCCCCCCCCCCCCGCATTTGCCTCTCTGGCTCTGGATAGCATATGAGAGAGGAAGAGGGAACTTCTCCAGAGTTGGCATTCTTTTCCCAAAGGAAGGGGGAATGGGGTACTGCCTGGCATACAGGATGGCTGAGCGAAAGGGAGGATGCTGTCGTCCCTGCAGGGTAGACCAGATTAAGAAACCGATGCCAGATGGGTCTAAAACTACAGCTACCGTAACAGAATCTTGCCTGCCTGAATATTTCTCTCAGGGCCACAACTGGGGGGGGGGGGGCAAGCGGGGCATGTGCCCTGGGCGCCACGCTGGGGGTGTGCCAAAATGACGCCCGGGGGGTGTCAAAATGACAAAATAACCCATGGGTGTGTGTGTGGAATCCATGTTTGCCCCAGGTGACACAGACCCTAGTTCAGAGCTTTCCAAACTTTTCATGTTGGTGACACACTTTTTAGACATGCATCATTTTGCGACACACTCTTACAGCAGGGCATCATTTCGTGACATACACTTACAGCAGGGCACAAGGCAGGCACTAGGAGCTGTGTGGAATCACAGCAGGTTTGGAGGCAGCCAGGCTCAAGGCAGGCACTAGGACCAGCGTGGAATCCTGGCAGGGCGGGTTTGGAGGCAGCCAGGCACAAGGCAGGCACTAGGACCTGCGTGGAATCCTGGCAGGGCTCAGAGGCAGCAGCAGCCGCAACACACCCAGACACTGCAGCCAACACACTAACGTGTCCCGACACACAGTTTGGAAAGCTCTGCCCTAGTTCCATCCCTGATTTCTCTTTCTCTTCTCCCTCCCTTTCTCTTTGTGTGAATTAAGGAAGGGCCCATCTGAAGCTTTTTCTCTTCTTGGAATGGGCTTCAGCTCTGTTGGTCTCATCTTGTCCGGGGAATGGATCTTCCCATTGTCCGTCAAGGTCATTCTCTATGCCAGCCTTTCTCCACCTTTGAACCCTGGAGGAGGCCTTGAAATATTTTTCAGGCCTCGGGGAACCCCTGCACATTCAGGCTCCAAGATAGGCCAGGAGTTACAAAATTATTACATAGGTAGTCCTCACTTAACAACCATTTGTGTAGTGACGGTTCGGACTTACGACGGTACTGAAAAAACCGTCTGTATTTGTTCCATGGGTAGGCCTGTCTATATGCATTAACAGTGTTCTTAAACTGGAAATAAAGAAGGAAACTGACCTCTTTCAGGTGAAGTTGCCCGGATTTGAAATAATTTTTTAAATAAATGGTGATCTCCCAGGGAACCCCTAGGGACCTCTCGCGGAATCCTAGGCTGCCACGGAACCCTGGTGGAGAAACCCTGGTCCGTGCCCTCTACAGATGCTTTGTGGATAGTGCTGTTTCCCCTCCATCAAACAACACCTCCTCCCTGATGTGGAGCATCTTGGAGATCCTTTACTGCAGGCGTGGAATTGTCCCTTCCGCAGGGACCAGAAGATGTCAGAGGGTGGGGACCATCTTCCTAGTAGTTCCTCCACCCTGAAGACGCCCAGTCCTTTGGCTCTCCACTAACTAAGATATCGTGGCCTCCTTGCTTCTCCTTGTAGGGAAAGGCTGGTGGGTGAGGACAGTCTGTCATCCCGTGAACACACTTGGGGAAATACCTGAGCACCTCCAAGGTCATCACGTTCTGCCTCGCCCGCCCTTCCCCTTTAGCAATATGGAAAGAGATGGGTTGGAGAGGCCATGAAACTGGGGAGGTGGTTTCACGCCTCTCTGTCCTTCCTGATCAGAATCAATGAAGGCAGTCATCAATCTAATTGGATTTGCTTCTGTCCCCTCCAGATTTGCTAATTTCTGTGCCCCAATTGAAATGGAAGATTCCTTAGCCCAGCTCCATAGGAAAGCGTCCAGTATGGCAAGGGTGGGTTTGTTTCTTTGTTTATATTTTTATTCTGTCAGGAGAAAGGGTTTCCTTTCCTTCTCAAAGCAACTGACTTGGGCACGTGGTGATACAGATCCTTGGTGATCTTTTGAGGAGTGAAATAAGGCAACTCTCTGCTAGGGCGGGGGGGGGGGGAGTAGCCCGGTCCAGCGCTTTGAGCAATTAAAAGCAGCTCTGCTTATACTCAGAACTCTGAATTCATTTGAAATTCACAAAACCTTCCAATCTGTGGTTTGAAATGTCTTATTTACTTTCTTTTTTGGCACAGAGGTTATGCTGTGGTCTTACTTTCTTAGGCTGTTCTGTAAAGAGAGTGTTTCTTTTGCTGATTCCTGTTCTTTAGCTATTTCTCTACGTTACTTAGCTGGTTAAGAACAAGTCCTAAAAAGGAACTAATTTTTTAAAAAACCAGGCAAAGACAAAAGTCAAAGACAAAATAAGGTTGCTGATAGCCTTGGTTTCAGAGTCCCTTAATTTCTTCTTAGAGTCAAGAGCCTGCCAGCTTTTTGGTACTCGAATTGTGGCGTTCTGTAACCTGTGTCTGGCCTGGGCTAATGCTGTATTGTGCCAAACATGGCTTCTGCAAACAGATGGGCAATGCAGATTTGAAGCTGGATTTACGTTCTCGCATGCTGTTGATACATCCAGCCCAAAGTTTACAGCCGTGACTTAGCAGCAAAACTCAGGTTGACATCTCCTCAGCTTTACTACCTGAGAACCTTTTAACTCAAGGTAGCAACCATGCAGCCCGATGTGCCAATGAATGTCTCTCATGTTGTGGCAAATGGACCTTTTCTGATGGGCCACACCCAGCAAAACACCCATCTTGATTGTATAATTTATTATTGTTTATTTTTTTGAATAAAAAAATTTGAATCCCTAGCACGCGTGACGGAGTGAGCTCCCGCACTAGCCCCAGCTCTTGCCAACCTAGCAATTCGAAAGCATGCAAATGCAAGTAGATAAATAGGTACCACTTCGGTGGGTAGGTGACAGCGTTCCGCGCGTGTCATGCGGCCACATGACTGTGGAAGCGTCTTCGGACAACGCTGGCTCTTCGGCTAACAAACGGAGATGAGCACTGGACCCTAGAGTCGGACACGACTGCACAAATGTGCGGGGGGAACCTTTACCTTTTATTTTTTTGATGTTAGGTAAATACATTGAGCGCTCTTGCACCGAAGTCAAATTCCTTGTATGTTTAGTCATACTTGGCCAATAAAGTATTCTATTCTATTCTATTCTATTCTATTCTATTCTATTCTATTCTATTCTATTCCACTCCACTCCACTCCACTCCACTCCACTCCACTCCACTCCACTCCACTCCACTCCGTGAATAACCAAGTATCCCACCATTGCAGTACCCATGCTGTCACAATGTCAAATGTGACATGCTTTTTGATGTAGGCCAGGTCAGGAAACAGACACCACCAGATTGACTGGAACTCAACTCTATTAATGTAGGCTGTAGTGGGAGAATCATGAACACCTGACTCCGGTTTCCCTCCCTCCCTCTTATACTAGAGTGAATTAGGAAGAAACCCATCTGAGCTCCTTTCTCACACTTTCTCTGATTCTCTGGTGTAACACATGCTCTGGTTTCTGCATAGTTTCTCCAAGGTCCTCTCTGCGACTGTCTCCAGTTGTGGCCACCGGTCCAAAAATGCTTATCCCTGGTCTAAATGGAGATGTTGGCCCTTCTGGGTACCAAAAAGGTTGTCCTCCTTGGAGCTATAGGACTTCCCAATGGAAAATTTGTAGACACCAACCTGCATCATAATTACCGGCCAAACCTTGAAGACAATAAACACATCCTATAATTACTATTTCATCACCTCATTGTTTCAAAACTCATCTATTGACTCAGGGATACAGGAAAATCTTAACTGATGTATCTCCTACAGGACTTTGGCAATCTCTTTTTTTAACTCCCCACCCCCAATCTTGCTCAGGGTCTTAACTATTGCTGGGAAATGTTTGTTGAAAAAAAACCCATGTTTTATGCCTGGTTATTATGAGTTATTTGGGTATAAAGCAGCTGGATGTGGTTGCGAAGGACGCTGATTAAATGCTGCTGAAAGATTTACATCAAGGAGCAACAGTGCAAGAGAAATTTGAAGGGATTCCTGCTGTCAAGTTTGAAGAATTGGAGTTTGGATGGCACATTGCAACCACAAATTTCCTCCCAATTGCTTATATCGTTGCCACTTCATCATTAATTACGGCGATGTGACCATAAACTAAATGTTCCAAATGCTGCACATGGATTTTTCCCACTGCCCTATTGGCACACCCTTGCGAATGGCTGAAACATAGAAAACTGCCTAGTACTGACTCAGACCCACTTGGCATTATATATCACAAAATAATAAAAGGAAAAACATGAGCTCCAACTCAGTATTAAAGTTCCTCTCTGTCTTGGTGGAGGGGCGTGGTGGCTCAGCGGGTAAGACGCCAGGCTTGTCGATCGGAAGATTGCAAGTTCGGAGGTTCGAATCCCTAGCCCCGCGTGACGGAGTGAGCTCTCGCACTCGCCCCAGCTCTTGCCAACCTAGCAATTCGAAAGCATGCAAATGCAAGTAGATGAATAGGTACCACTTCGGTGGGATGGTAACAGCGTTCCGCGTGCGTCATGCCAGCCACATGACCGCGGAAGCGTCTTCGGACAGCGCTGGCTCTTCGGCTAAGAAACGGCGATGAGCACTGACCCCTAGAGTCGGACATGACTGCACAAAATGTGCGGGGGGAACCTTTACCTTTTTAAAGATCATTGTTCCTACAGTCTGTTGTGGGGGAAAAGCATGGGGGTTAGCTTTTGCTTTGCAGTATTCAGCAAAATGTTCCTTTAAAGTGTGGGTCAGTGTTGGGAAAGGATATTTTGTGCCTCCTGAAAAAATGTACACTGAAACAACTGTGTATTTCTTTTCCCCTTGGGAGTTCAGTGTCTTGAAAACCATGAATGGAACACACTAATCCAGGTAGCACCAACGTGAATGGGTTTACATTGATCCTACACTCTTTAAATGGAAAAATCTTTGGATGGGACGGGTGGAAATAAACTGCAGTTGCTCCATGTTCAGCTTGCTGTAAAATGAAAGGAAAAGTCAATAAAACAGAAAGGCAGAGTTTCAAAACTTTTTATTTTAAGGTTTTGTAGGGTTCCTTTGTCCTTGAAAGCAAGCCTTTTAAACTCTGTTCCAGCCAACCTCTACTTTGTTCTTTCTTAGCTTTGACTAGGAACAGATGTGATCAAAGTCTTCTGTGCATTTTCAAGTACCAGAGAGCTGATGAGGCAGCTGTAAGTGAAAGTGAAACATGTTGGAACACCCTGAAAAGCCATCCCGCACACTTTCGATGTGAGGTTTGGAAGCCTACATCTTTATAGCCTTAGGCAAGGAAACCTTGATTGCCCAAAAAGCAAATGTAAGCTGTAAAGCATTCCCAGGAATACCTCTACCATACATTCAGAAATAGTTCCATGGAAGGTATGCTCTAAACTGAGAGTTACTTTCTCCAGTATGGCGTTGAGTTTACAAGAAATGGTCAGTAGCTAACCGTTTGGACGTAGTTCCTCCGCTCAACTTTGTAGTCCAGTGACAATTTGCAAGGAAGCCTTGATTTACAGAGCTGGACTTCATCTCTGGGGCTTTCAATGGGTACTTCCCTTGGAAGTGGAATTAAAACTTTTGCTGTCCAAGGGGGCTGCCACACCACCACAATTTCCAAGTCCCTATCCTTCCAAAGCAGCTCATGGTCGTCTTCCCTCTCACCAGTCTCCAAACACTATGCGATAATCAATACTTCCTCCAGCTTACCAACGGAAGAAGGCCCAAAAATGTCATTCAGGTGGCGGCCTACCCCACATCGTATCCTGGTATGGATAGGAAATAAAATAAATAAATAATTGGGGTTCCTGACAGGTGAGATATAGCAGATTTTATTATTTATTTATTATTTAAATTGATATCACTGCCCATCTGCCCCAACTGGGGGACTCTTATTATAGAAGTCAGAGATCTGTTTCCACCTGAGGCTACCAATCAGCGGTATTTTTTCAGTGCTTTCCTCTCCCTCTTGTTCCAGTATATCCGTTGGAAGATCAATAATATTTTTATTGATTATATAAAACAAACAAACAAACAAACAAACAAACAAATATTTCAGCTTTGCTGTTAAGTTTCGATGCCCGATCCAAAGCAGAACCATTTGAATCAAATCAAATCTTTATTATGGTCATAGACTAGCATAAGAACAATGTAAGATTCTCAGCCTTTGAGGGAAAGAGATGGAAAGGAACTGAAGTCCTTTTCTCTTTTTTTCTTTAAAAACACACACAGACACTGGAACATAGTTTTTTTTTTTAAAAAAAATGAAAAACTCTGACTCCGGTATTCTTGGAAGTGTGAAACTTTAGGATAATATAAAACACATGAAAACCAACACAGATTTAGGATCCTTTCAAAAACCTGTTGGCGATGTTTCAGCAGAATTCAGTGAATGTGGATTAAACCCTTCGATACACACCCAGATTCTCTATTTTCCTTTAAATACATTCAACTCTATCAGGGCTTCTAACCCTAATCTGCATCACCCAAGACAAGAGAGGGAGATGGGGCTGTTCTTGACTATCCCTCTATAGATGTGCATACCTCTCCAAGCAATCACATGACCCCAAATTCATGAGCTTGATCCAGTTGGCCAAGGAGAAAGCATTTCGTGAATCTTCTCCTACACAGGCACACACTTCCTTAATTTGGGAGTACGTTCTTTGGGGCTCAGTATAATGTACCTCAAATGAAACATGGACGGACTACAGTCACACGAAAAGAGTTGCCCCAGATTGGGACAAATCCAGATGATCTGGCTATCCACACTTGAGCAGACCAGGTCTGGAGATTTATCTTAAAACTGTTCTGGGGTGCTCATTCTTAATTCCTAAAGAGGGCAGAAGAATGGAGAGATTTACAACTATTCAAGTTTGGGGAAGCTTGATTAATTTGGGAATATTCATATATTCAATGCCAAGATTTTCACTGGATAGATGTGAGGCGTGGTGGCCCAGTGGGTAAGACGCCAGGCTTGTCGATTGGAAGATCGCAAGTTCGGAGGTTCGAATCCCTAGCCCCGCGTGACGGAGCGAGCTCCCGCACTCGCCCCAGCTCTTGCCAAACTAGCAATTTGAAAGCATGCAAATGCAAGTAGATGAATAGGTACCACTTCGGTGGGAAGGTAACAGCGTTCCACGCGCATCATGCCGGCCACATGACCGCGGAAGCGTCTTCGGACAACGCTGGCTCTTCGGCTAAGAAACGGAGATGAACACCGGCCCCTAGAGTCGGACACTACTGCACAAATGTGCGAGGGGAACCTTTACCTTTCAGATGTGCATCCATTCACAATGGATGGATGGATGGATGGATGGATGGATGGATGGATGGACAGATAGTAGTCATGTATCTGCAAGGCAACATTTGTGCAAATCTTCGACTGACCGTCCCATGGAATATGCACAGACTCAATCTGAATGTTTGCTTTTCAGTCTTCAACTTGGTTTTTTTAAAAAAATCCTCACCAAATTCCTTTTTTCTTCAAAGGTTTTCCACAGATTAGTTTCTGAGCATAATGCAGGCAGAGACCTTTACGCTTAAAGTGCTAACAGCCTGGCTGTCCCTGCATAAATGAGCAAACCACTAACCCAGCCTTTCTCAACCTTGGCAACTTTAAGATGAGTGGGCTTCAACTCCCAGAATTCCCCAGCCAGCTATGCTGGCTGGGAAATTCTGGGAGTTGAAGCCCACCCATCTTAAAGTTGCCAAGGTTGAGAAATGCTGCTGTAATCTAAAATCAAGGAATACAGTCTTTCATAATCTGAGATTCTCCAAATATACTGGACATTAAGGCTCACATTCCCCAGATAGCCCAGCCAAATATGATAAATTCCATTATGTCTGGAAGCCATGTGGAAATCCTTCCCAGAGGAAATCCTGGTGTCCTTTGCTCTGCCAATTTTCTATCAGCATTGGAAAAACTTTCCTAGAATAGCAAATGGGTGATCCACACATTATTAGATGTCTATGTTGTGTTGGCTCCCTGTTTGTGGTTCTGCTGCTCTGACTTACTTTGATCTGTTTTTTTAAATGGTTTTATTTATTTATTTTTATTTATTATTCAGATTTATCACTGCCTATCTCTAGAGCAGTAGACTCTGGGCGGTTTACAACAATAATATTAACATTAAAAACCTATACACTTTAAACTGTTGTATGGCTGGCTGAGATAAGCTATTCGCCAATCACCTTCCTGTATTATTACTGATTAAGAAGGGAAGAAGATGCCATCTAACTGATTCAGAGTCTGCTCCATCTGAAGCAATATTTTTTAGTGACTGTAGGAACTTTCCACACTTTGTGGCTGGGATTTTTCCGGCCCTCCCTGGAGATCCTGGATTGAACCCAAGACCTTCTACACCCAGAACACCCATCTTCCACTGAGCTGTGGGTTATAAAAGATGGATCCAAAAGAAGAGTTTCACACATAGCCTGGATTCACCCATCAAGCCATGCCCAAACTGACCAACTTTAGTTATGATTTTAATGTGTTGTGTGAACTCAGCCATAGTATTTTGTAGACCGTTGTTCATAGTTCATCATGCTGTATGAACCCAACCAATTGTGATTTATCCAATAAACAAGCCATGGCTTCACATGATTGTGGAAACAAGGCAGTAGTGAATCTTTTAAAAGGCAAATATTGTTGCTTGGTGTCATTGTTGGATGGGAAGGTTCAAAAGGCTAATTGAGAAGGAGATGAGACCACAGGGGCCAGAAAATGTAACTTTTAGTCATTGATTGGCTTCCAACAGATTAGATGATGGGAGAAGATCATCAATGGATATCTCCAGGATTGAAAGCTATTTGCTTCTCAGTATCAGTAATTGGTGGGGCATGGTGGCTCAGCGGGTAAGACACCAGGCTTGTTGATCAGAAGATCGCAAGTTTGGAGGATCGAATCCCTAGCCCCGCATGACGGAGTGAGCTCCCGCACTCACCCCAGCTCTTGCCAACCTAGCAATTCGAAAGCATGCAAATGCAAGTAGATGAATAGGTACCACTTCGGTGAGAAGTGGCCCCTAGAGTCGGACACGACTGCACAACTGTGCGGGGGGAACCTTTAACTTTTTTTATCAGTAATTGAGGAAGATGAGTACACCCCCGGTGCACGCGATTGGCTCCCACCTGCAAAACCCGCCCCCCGGTGCGCGCGATTGGCTGCCGCCTGCAAAACCCGCCCCCCTGGTCCGTGGAAAAATTGTCTTCCACGACCGGTCCCTGGTGCCAAAAAGGTTGGGGACTGCTCTTTTAAAATATAGTCATTTCTCAGAAGGTTCACTACAAAACTTTATATCCCAGTCCATGCATATCTACTTAGAGATGTGAAGTCCTGAAGTGACGGGAAAGCAAAAAAAAACCCCTCAACAATACTTAGCTGCGTCCTGATAAATTGATAGCCATCCTCCTCTAATTCTCAGGCTCTGTTGTGGTTGCGAGTTTTGTCCCAATCCATGCTGGAGAAAATATAGCTTAATTTATTGCCTTTTGTGTTGCCAAGTTATTATGGGCATATGGTGCAGCTGAAAGGAGGAAATGATTCAAGGTCTTTAAAATGGTTCTCCTCCCTCCATCAGTGTGGGTAGATCTTGGACTTTATGCCTCTTTTCCCACAAGTTATTTATTAAGTGGTTGTGAAATGCAAGGGCAAGAGGCCACACGATTCCAGCTGAGGAAAGCAATGGATCTGATATATCCTCGAGAAGATTGGATCATCAGTTGGTGTGCATTTCCAAGGGCCAGTAATTGTATTTTGAAATGCCTCCAGAAAGTCCCTCTTTAACCATTTTCCAAAGTTCTTCAACGTATTATTGATGTGGTAAATTTACATTCTACTCTTCCTTCGAGTTGTTCCAGACAGTGTGCCTGGATCCACTCCTTACTTTCTCAACAACGTTGTGGGAAATTGGGTGACCCAATTTGGAACCTGTCAGCCCTCCCAGGTAAACCAGACAGGAATCACGACTAGATGAGCTAATTCTACTTTATTGTAAGGCTACATTAACAGAATCTTGCAGGTCTGAAAGTACAAATCTCCCACGCTCCCTATTTACCGTCTGAGTAGTTAGGGCAGGTCCTTCCTAAGTTTCTTTCTCTGACCGTTACTCAGTTGCGGGCTCCTTTCTCTTTTATCTGATTGTTCCCTAGGTGGCATCTCTTCCCCCGTCTTCCAAGGTCACCCTCACCTTCCATCATAGAACCACACCAGATCCAATATTCAGAATGAACTAGTGTAATGACATGTCCATGGAGTAGATGGGGCCAGTAGTGGAGTAGGTAGAGCCCTATGTATTGGTTGTCTTTCTTCAGATGTGGAGAATTGGATCAGGAGGCCACCATAAAGGCATCAGAGGCATTTTCGAATATATTTTATTTTATTTTATTTTATTTTATTTTATTTTATTTTATTTTATTTTATTTTATTTTATTTTATTTTATTTTATTTATTTTATTTATTTAATTTATTCCCCGCCCATCTCCCATACAAGGGACTCTGGGCGGGTTACAATAATATGGTGGCTTCACTCTTGCTGGGGAGGATGGATAAGAGCAAGAGACTAAAATCTATTTCCAAATGGATAAAAAGCAAAAGGAAAGTGGAAAGCAAGCTTCTTTGGACATCCTGTTCCATAGCTGAGAGGATGCTAGCCACCATAAATGTCTCCTTATTAGCCAATTATCTTTCTTCACGTAGAGGCAGTTGGGAGTAGGCAAGGCCTCCAAAGAGGAACTCACATTTAAGATAGAGATGGACAGTTGATGGTGGACAATTGGAATCCAATGGCAGAACCCCTAAAGTATCTTCTTGCCACCAGTCATAGAAGAGAAGCTAGGACATTATGGCTTCACACCAGAAGATGCTTCCTCCATCTTCTTCCAAACTCCTTGTTGAAAAAGCTTTTGGGGAAGAGAGAGATTCATGTTGGAGAACACACGTACCTGGAGGTGGGAGAGGATTTACTATTAATAAAGCTTTGTATGCCCCCTCCTTCTCATGTTAGGAGCATTGCTACTCTTTTATTGAACAGAAGGAAATAAGAGCTGCCGCAGGAAAAACCCCCCCCCAACATATAGAATGTTTACAGTACAGATATTGTTCATAATGCTTATCTGCCATTACAAGATTTGACATCTGTCCTCCAAAGTACTTTACTGCTCGAAGATGGTTCCCCGCCTGATTGTCCTTGAAAGCATGCCAAGTGTTTGCTTCATGAAAGAGAACACTTGAATCAACACAACTGCAATGCAAATCAAGTTGGAGCTAGTTTATTGGCAGTGTCAAGATTTCCCACATTATTTGACGTGTGTGTGTGTGTGTGTGTGTGTGTGAGGAGACTATTTTCAGGAGATCAAGGCACGTTGGAACGGCGTAATTCATTTCTCCAAATGTCTCATAAATATCCAACATTGGAAACCACACTGTAAGATGTCCGAAGTGATTTATGTGGGATACAAAATACCTACCATGCCTAAGAGCATTGGGTTGCGTTATAGACCTTGGGAAAGCTGAGATCTGCTGAACCTCCAACATCTCAAGGTCTATAATCCAGCCCTAGTCCTCTTATCTACGGCAGGTATTTTGCGGAGATGCCGGAGGTTCAGCAATGCCTGAAGATGCCAAGTGACCTTGCTAGATGAGGAGGCCTGAGTAGCTCCACCCCGTTCTTCTACTAAAATCTTCTGTGCTTCATGCATGAGTTTCAGACCTGCTCCTTCCTCTTTGCTCATTTGCTGTAAAATATCTGACTGCTCCATGGTTGGTGAATGTGTAAACGGAAAGGAAGTGCCTTCAGAAAAGGCATATAGGTTTGTATCTGACTTTTTGGGGTACGTTTTTTAAAAACGATGTATAATATGGAATGAAGGAAAAGAATATGCACAGAGATAAAATTGTATAACACTATTTGTTACACCTGGACTGCTATGGAATTCTTGAGCATGTATAGTATGGATAGTATCTTTTTGTGTTAAATTTCTTACTTTATCGTGTTTGTTAGGTTCTTTCTTTGAGTCTAGAAACTGGAGTTTGCCTTATTAAAAAAAAAAAGCAAATCATACAAAACTAAAGTTATAATTGAACTACGTAGCCCAATCAGAAGAAATGAAACTTCATTTTGTTGTTTAAATGCCAACTCCTTAAGCTTAGAAATGCGACGTTAACTAGCTCAAATGAAGTGGGCCCAGCAGAGAGTGATGAAAATACGCCAAACACACGTTACAA
Organism: Charina bottae; assembly: GCA_023362775.1. Classification (NCBI taxonomy): domain Eukaryota; kingdom Metazoa; phylum Chordata; class Lepidosauria; order Squamata; family Charinaidae; genus Charina; species Charina bottae. Next base: position 21,734,087 of record JALMGJ010000010.1, on the reverse strand, counting down.
ATATCTCTTCCCTGAAATGCTAGCCGTTGAGCACTACCAATATTTACCGTAAGCAGAAAATCTGAATGCAGGACAAATTAAAAGATTAGAGCATACATTAATTATGAGATTATAGCTACTTTCGTTTGCTGACAGAATCCAGCATGCTTTTGGATCCCTGTTTTAGTTTCCAGCAGCGGGCTCAGATTTCATCAGAAAAGCATTCTACAAAGATTTAAAGACTGGCTGGGATTAGCAAAGCCTACCGCCACATCCCAGGGCAAAACCATGTAAGGGTGTATGAAATTTGATGGGCAGGTTAGTGTCCTCAACGCGTGCCCTGAAGCTCAGAGCAATTATGCAGTTCATAAGAAGGTCCCACCATTTCTATGTAGCCTCTGGTCCCCTTCAGGGCTTGCATGAATTTTCCCCTCATCCCTGTAGCTGGCAAGGTGGTTTTCCAGCAATCAGGAATCTGCAGCCGACAGTCTGTCTCCACTGATCTATCTTTGGCTGTGCAAGTGGTGCCAGCCCTACTATTAGACGAACAGTAGCCATAGACAGCAGATGCTTGAAGGTGGCATCTACCAAAGTTGAGCACCACTCCTAAAATAGCTGATAAATCTTCCGTGTCATCCTATGCCAGCTGCAACAGTGTTTCTCAGCCTCAGCAACTTTAAGATGGGTGGACTTCAACTCCCAGAATTCCCCCGGCCAGGGAATATGGGGATATTCATAGGGATCCTGGGGTTCATCACAAGTTCACAGACCAAATGATGATGCGTGTCTGGGGAAGGGGTGCAGTGCGAGGAAGGAGAGAAGACCGAAATTGAAGGTGAATTTGTATTCTTTTTCAGGAAGTGGGGAAAATCGGGGGGGGGGGGGGAGTGGATAACTTTGAAAATGGTGGGCTGCGTTTGCTTCTTGGAGGGAAGGGAATCTTGAAATCAGAGTTGGTAATGCTTGCTTTTAGCTCCCCCCAGTTTTGACAACTGCAATGCCCTGCAGTTGTTTCTTACGCAGTCATCCATTAAGGCTCTGGAAATCCAGTGCACCCTGGGTGGGATTTATTTTAATGCCTAATTCCTCCCACCTACTTGGAAACACCTTTCCCAGCACGCAGATGCAGGCCCTGAGTCAATCACTTAATCCCTGCTTGAGCTGACAGGAGCCGGTTTGTTACCAAGTCCACCTCTGTCTATGTGCAAACGCTGGTCTGTAGAGATCATGCCAGAGAAATGTTCCTAGGTAGCATTTCAACTGGCAGCGCATCTTTTGTTTCTGACCAGGTGAATTAACTCCAACTTTTGCTGTTGGAAGCCAGAAGCCTCGCTTAATGACCACAACTGAGACCAGAATTTCGGTTGCTAAGCGAAGTGGTCATTAAGCGAATCCGACCCGATGCTATGACCTTTTTTGCAGCAGTCGTTAAGTGAATCACTGTGGTCGTTAAGCGAATCATGCGGTTCCCTATTGATTTTGCTTGCCAGAAGCCAGCCAGGAAGGTCAAGCTCACGTGACCACGGGAGGCTGCAATGGTCATAAATGTGAACCAGTTGTCAAGCGCCCAAATCGTGATCACGTGACTGTGGGGATGCTGTGACAGTCCGGTTGTAAGTCGTTTTTTTCAGCACCGTTGTGAGTCTGAGCTGTCACTAAACAAATGGTCATTAAGCGAGGACTACCTGTAAAACCATTGGATTTTAAAGGGAAGAACGCTTTACGTACCCAAAGGCAGAGCAAAGCAAGGTCAGTTGAACAACGAACATTCGACAGCCAAAGGGCAAGATTGCAGCAGCAGCCGAAACACGATGGGAAAAGCGGCTGCTTTGCTTGCTGGCTTAACCATGGTTATAACCTCAGTTGTTTCGGTTGGTATAATGTGCTAAGCCATAAGCCGTGGTTTACAAACCATAGCAACTAGGCTCACCCAGCAGGCAGAGTCAACCTCAAACAAGCCCCATGACAGCTTAGTGTGTCTCGCAAAGCAGGCCAGAGAGCAAATGCTTTAAGGGTTGGCCACACGTGAAAACCAATCCGGGGCTTAATATCCTGGTGCACAATGAAGAGTTCAGGAAGCAGAACATATCCCGGCCCGCTCTGGATGGGCCTTTCTGACTTCCTAAATGTTTGCAAACCGAATGAAAGTAAAAGGGGCCTTAAGTATCCATCCGTGGCATTTTATTGGAACGACAAGCTTTTGTTTCCTCCCTACTCTTAAGACTTCTCAGCTTTTCCTCTTTGTTTTTTTTTAAAAAAACTGCCTGACATCTGGGCTGCAAATGTGGGCCTGCCATTTTTCTTGTTGAATTTTCTTTCCTGCCGGTTTAGAAGGAGCAACCAACCATAGAGGAGGCGGGGGAGGGAGAAATCTGGGCACTCAACACCTCTAAGTCTCTTTTTTCCTCCTTTCCTTCTCTTCCTTGTGTTTGACAATGAACAGTCCTCTCATCTTCCTGAAAATATTTCTGGACTAATTTGAAAACACTCCTTTTCTCTTTCTTTTGTATTGAAATATGGTTGGTTTGTTCAGGAAGTACTCTTTGAACAAGAGACACTGGGGATACCTCCTTCCCTTTCCCTTTCCCTTTCCCTTTCCCTTTCCCTTTCCCTTTCCCTTTCCCTTTCCCTTTCCCTTTCCCTTTCCCTTTCCCTTTCTCCTTCTCCTTCTCCTTCTCCTTCTCCTTCTCCTTCTTCTCTTCCTCCTTCATTTCCCTCTTCCTCCTTCTCCTTCTCCTTCTCCTTCTCCTTCTCCTTCTCCTTCTTCTCTTCCTCCTTCATTTCCCTCTTCCTCCTTCTCCGTCTCCTTCTCCTTTTTCTTCTCTCCTTTTTCTCTTTCTCCACCTTCTCCTCCTCCTCCTCCTCCTCCTCCTCCTCCCCCTCCCCCTCCTTTTTCTTCCCCTCCCCCTCCTTCTTCTTCACATTCTCCTCTTCCTCCTCCTTCTTCCGAACAAAAATTTTTGTTAGTCTCCCCTCAGTTTTGCAGGTAGCAGAACATCCCCGATTGTGCCACTGTTTTTTGAAAACGAAATGCTGTATTCTGTTTTGGGCAAAGCATTATTGTGTGTCTGTGTATGCATATCTGTGTGTGTGTGTGTTCCCAAGATAGATTTTTTTAAAGCACAGAAAGGAAATCAGTGAGAGGGAGATTTCCTGGATGCCGTTTTGTCAAAAGTCTTTTTCAAAACCACAGATATACAGGCATTTCCAGAGAACGTCACCCCCCAAACTTCCACGTTGCTAAGAGGCTAATAGGACTCGGACTCCATTATCTGCCGCAGCAAAGGAAGAAGTACCAGATAGGAATGATGAATGCAGTGGTGTTTGCTGCGTGGGTGTGAAAATCTGCAAGGTGGTGGGAATGGTGTTGCACACCCAGCCAAAAGGAGTAGTGCTTGGGTGGTGATGCTGCACCTGCCATCTCACAGATTGTCTCAATTGCATTTTCATTTCATCTATTTTGTTCTGTCTTATTTTGTTCTCTTTCGTTGACTTCTTATACCTGTAAATTCTAACTGGCAGCTGTGCATGGTGGTTTTACTGTATAGCTCTTAATTCCATTTTTATTGCTGTAGCTACTTCACTGGTCACTGACTGAAAATAAATGCAATTTCAGTCTTGCAGATTTTGACCTCTGCCTGTGTATTCCCATTAGGCTGACCATACGTCCCGTTTTGAATGGGACAGTCCCGTTTTTTAAGCATTTTTCAACCCTCCCGTCGTTTTCATTAAAATCTCAATTTTGTCCCGTTTTTCAAACCCGGTGGGAATGGCGCGGAAGGAGGATGTGAGCTGGAGTGCGGACCAGGGGCAGGGTTTGCAGGCGGGAGCCAATCGCGTGGACCGGGGGCGGGGTTTGCAGGTGGGAGCCAATCGCGCAGACCGGGGGGTGGGGACCCTTGTCTTTTTCATGAATACGGAATATTACATAAGACCCTGTCCCGTTTTGCCATCCTGAAATATGGTCAGCCTAATTCCCATGGATGTGTGGCCCTTGTAGGTGTCAGATTGGAGATAGGATAGGGCCTGCTAGCCCAATATATTGTCCTTTCCCACCTTCTGTCACATTCACCAAGGATCTGGGGAGAGATTTAATTCCCCAATAATGATTTGAGCAGAATTGTTTTGATTTGTGGCAGCAAAAGTGATAACGATGTGAGGGAGACTTTTCTGCTTTATGACAGCCATTAAGCTGCTGTGCGAAAATGCCAGAATTGGCAGTAAACTTCAATACGAATGGTGACTCGGATTTTTCTAATCTCGGATTTTAGCCATTTTACTACCGATGGAGGCAAGAGACTGTGCAGATGACTGTGAAAAAGTAAAACCTAGAGATCATAAATGGGGTTTTTTGAACGTTTAAATATTTTATTGGTAAAGTATAACAACTAGAAGATATGACAAAGGACAACCCAAAATATAACATTGCTAATATAATCGAAACCGAGTATACAAAATAGTAATTAAATGGGTGACCTTTGAAGAAATGAAAGATATAGCCATAAAGTATTAAGAACTAGCTCAGTCCTTTAACACATTATTATGTCTAGCCATATACTGTAGACCATCTATTGTTCCAACTCCTCTGTTTTAATACAGTATATTATTTCAGTACAATGATACTTATGCCTTAGAGTAATGAATATAGATAAGTGGATATTCTATCAAAATGTGTTGTTCCTTTGTTATGGTAATTCTTTTAAAATCTCCTTTCTCCTTTAAATTAAAATTAAGGGTTTGTCAATGAACTTTTTTCTTTTTTTAATAGCACACCCCCGCCCTCTGCTTTGCTCTTTTACACGCATGCACACATGCGCACACACACACACTTTAATGAAGCCTTTGCAATCTGCTGCTATCCAAATATGCCACATATTGCGCCCAACGTGGAAATCCAGGCCAAGATTTGGCTAGAGTAACATACAAAGTGTCCTTTGATCTACATTTCTGCATTTGGGCTTTATTTTCTTTCTAACAACCCCAGCAAGAAATTGATACGTGTTGTCAGTGTTCTTACAGTTTGTTTTTAGCTTTTAAAGACATTTTCATTAGGCGTTTTAATTATTGTGCAATGATGCAGTGATCTATCGTCAAACCCTGCTCTTGGCTCATTTAAGAGGAAGGGAGTTAGATAAATAAAATAATTTAAATAATATATTTTGGGCCAATGGCTTTATTTGGATATAGAGTTTTCTAATGGACAAGGGCAAGCTAAACAGAGTCTTCCAATACAAAACGGAACCCCCAAATCCAGCCCGTTTTTAATGACACAACTAGATTTGACATTTCCCAGATTCTGTTCCTTTTCCAGGAACTTATATGTCAAAAAATGGAGGAATTGGTTTCCAAGGTACATACTCATAAATACTTTATTTATTTGATTCAATTTTCTATGGCCACCCCTCTCATCAAAATGACTCTGGGTGGCCAACAACATTTAAAACCAGCAGCTTCGATAAAACAATAGACACCCATCAACACAACCGCTCCATGGACTCTAACTGATACTCTGATCCCTTATGTACCTATTGATGTGATATAGGTATCAGCCTGATTTTTCACACATTGCAGCTGCTGAGATATATGTTCAACAATGATAATGAACCAACTCTTTGGAGCTCCCTTTCTCTTTTGGAAATCTGTCAAATCCTCACTGCCCAACGTTCAGCTAAGTGACAGCATCCAACTGAACTTGGCTGGTCACAAAAAGTTAAGTAGTGTCAGACCTGAGTAGGATGTTGTAATGGCATGTGGGGAAGACCTTGGGAGACAGGGCGAAGAGATGCTGCCAAGGGAACTGTCCGATAAGAGAGGGTAGAGCCCGCAGCTGCATAATGGGTGGAGAAAGAGGCTCAGAAGGGACCCTCCCTAGTTTCTTCGGCTGTAAAGGAGACGGGGAGAATTTTGCTTTCAGACTTGAAAGATTCTGTTAATGTAGCTTTACAATAAAGTAGAATTAGCTTATCTGGTCCTGTTTCCTGTCTGGTCTACCTAGTAAGGCTGACACCCCATGTGCAGCTGTGGTTTTGCTTTGCTCCATTTCAAACGCGTTGCTCCAACTTTGGTCTATCTGGTAAGGCTGACATACGTTGAGGAAGGCCACCCAGGAAATTCCAAGGCTGTAGGCTAGACTAGGAGATTGGAAACATTCCAGAAGACAATGGCAAACCACTTGTGTATAATTGCCATTGTCAAGAGCACTTCTTGGACATGCCTGTGAAGTCCCCAGAAGTCAAGCTCATCCCCCACATCCTTCAAGGAAGATGCATTTCTCCCTAGTTCTCCTGGAATCGAGCCCTTTCAGAGTTCTCTTACATGGTATGGAGGTCCAACTTGGTGGGATCATCCAAAGCATTCCAAGGGAACAATGAGGCTATCAAAATTTCTCTGGGGGCTTCCAACGATCTATAAGAAGCTTAACTATGCCGTCTTTTAAAAGCAGTGGGCCATCCTGACCTGGAAAAAGAACCAGAGGCCAAGGGAATGTGGGGCATTTTTTTTTAACTGTACAGAATTTCCATCAGATGCATTGGAAGAACTTCTTAGCAATGAAGCTTCTTCTCAACCCCTCTTGAAATGCAACTAGATCTCTGCCTGCATCAATAACTCTGAAAAGTCCCACTGAAGCCCTTTTGTATGTCTCTGGGAAGGAAGGAATTTTAAGCCAATGAAGATTTAGCTGCCATTGTGCGGCTGTGAGGCGTATGAGGCTCATTGGAGGCCCACCTACCTTTTGGGTTGAGGCTGACGAAGAAGAGGGCAGAGTGTTAAAACTCCAGGAAAGAATGGTGGGTAATATTGGTGCATCTTTGGGGAAAGGGAGGGGGGACTGTAATGAGAAATAGCTTTTGTGTCCTCTTTGTTGTTGGTGCTGAAAGAGAATCAGGATCTTTTGAAAAGGAAAGCCTTGGTGTATCCGATAGTCTTTCAAAAGCTAAACGCGTCCCAGATTCTATTTCTCAGCCACTGACTGCCTCCTTTCCCACTGAATGTGCGATCAAATCCAAATGCTCTTCGAGTTGTTCCAGCCGACTCAAAAGTATACCCGGCCATCAGGTACGAAATTCAGAAAAATCAAATCAAAGGACCAAGGGAGTTTCTCTCATTAGGGGTTGCATGTTGTATTGATTAACTTGAAAACGTAATGGTGCTTCTTGGAGCTCTATCTGCCCGTGCATATTTTACCGATGGTGAAATCTCCAAAGCAAGCTTTGCGCAGCTCTGCAACTCTTCTGGGAAAGGAGAACTATTATTTTGCGAGGTCACAGTATAGGAATGGAGTTGCCAAGGAGCCCCCAGCAAGAGCTTTTGGCAGAGATGATGGCGCCCTCCAAATTTTATGGCTGAAATGTACCACGCTAAGACATGTGGCCCTGTCCTGAAAGGGCTTTTTCCACTGTGCACAGCATGAAATGTGTTTCTCTGGGTCTGTTTGTACGGAAAATGCCATGGCGGGTTTTGGGAGGTCCCCTCCTCTCTTCTCCTGTGGCGGTCGGGGAAACAATGGTCGAAGTGCTAATTTAGAGCCCAAGGACTGGAAGTCAGCAGGAGCCTGGTGTTCAACAGCTTTCTGGAAAATGGCATTGAACAAGCTGAATGGACAGTTGCCTCCCCAAAAAAGCTGCAGGGTATAACTCTTAAACTCACAGCCATCTCCTCTTATATTCGGGGAGATGGGCGGGGATAAATTTAAATAATAAAGGAAGGAAGGAAGGAAGGAAGGAAGGAAGGAAGGAAGGAAGGAAGGAAGGAAGGAAGGAAGGAAGGAAGGAAGCCTGAAGGCTGCTGCTAAGTTTCAGGGCCTGGAAAGGATGGAGGAGGAGATTTAAAGCAAAGCTAAAAGGCATGATCTCAGAGGAATTGCAAAAGAGTTGGGTCTTTCCAGAACACTTGTTGAGCCTCCGTAATTCTTTAAAGCATTGAAATATGGCTGCCCCTGGGGGGGGGGGAGGAGTCGTGCATCGCTTAAAATGGGTTTGTGGGAACGTAGCTTCCAGCCAACGACTGGACCAACCAACGTTTGATGTTTCCTGGGGTTTTTGGCAAAGAATGTTAGACTCCGGAGCCCTTATTTTGTTCCAATAAGGCATGCTGGTTAAAAAAAAAAGTGCAATTCCAGAAGATTAAGTGCTGATTATTTATGCTTTAAAGTGTAAAGAGTAAGGGGTTGTTTCTTTCTCATGTCCCACCCAATAAAGATTTGGCATCACATATTCATCCATTCATGTGACTTCACACTCCACTGTCTGTTGGTCCTAAATCTGGTTTAGTTTAGGGAACAATGGCCTAATAAACACAACATATTTGGTCATAATGTAATTGCTTTGGTTTTGGTTTAGTGTTTCTGTGAAACCAGCTGTTTATTTATTGACTTTATTTATTTAAAAGATTTGTGTGCCTGCCCATCTTAAAACACAACCCTGGGCAGCTCACAACAACAGCAAAACCCCCAAACTATAAAAACCATAAAACAGCAAACCATTGTTAAATCGTGGCTTATCCCAGTGGGTGAACCCCGTGGGTCTTTGCTGTCTAGCAGCGTACAGCAATATGTTCTTTGCCGTTGTGGTTGGAACTTTTTTGCTTCCCATTTAAATGCTGGAAATTGTCTTCCTTGATCTAAGCACAACCACAATATGTCTTATCGCTTGAGAAATCTGTGGAAAATGCCAGCAATCCAGGCTCCATAGGAAATGAAGGGATCAAATGTTCTGAGTTATATAAGTCATGTTTTTAAACTCAGCAGAGGGGCATTTTCGCCCTTTGCATAACCGTCTGCAGCTTGGCTTTTCTAAGGTTGATTTAATAGCCAGGAAAAAACACAGAAAAGAAAGTTTTCTTGTCCTCCAGATGTGGTCAAACTCTAAATCCCATTCTCTCCTGCCCATGTGGCCTGTGATCTGAAATGATGGAAGATGTAGCCCTGCTGTGGTATCTGGAAGGCAGGCATTAGAAGAATGGTAAAGCTGTTTCCTGGAATGACTTGGAATTCTACTATGATGAAAGAAGTAGAAAGTAGAAACCATAACCATTCATTTTTCTAGCCTTGTATTAAGTATGATGGATTCTAATGACTTTTCAGGATTTGGAAGAATTTCCCCACCCTTAGCTTTCATGGTCCTTTACCTGGTGAGAGCCTCTTAATGAAGTTGCTCGGACATGGAAAATTGACCAAGATGGTTTGCTTGTCTACAAAATTCCCAGTCATTAAGCTACCTAGGGGTTTGATCTCAATGAGTCCTTCTCTCCACCACCCACTATAGTTTATAGGCACTGGAATTTCACTGAACTTGATCCAAATCGGAGCTGCAGGTCTTATTTCAAAGCCCTTGGCTTTCATTCCCCCCCAAATCTGAGTCAAACGTTCTCCGTTCTCCGTTGGAAGCCTTTGGTTCAGCTTAATAGCTTAGTATAGTAATGGGAGCTATTGTTATGCAGGGTGAACCATGAGCAGCTAACCAGGATCAACTTGAGGTTTGAGGAAGTGAGAAATGTGCATCCTGGGTCTTCCTGCACACAAACCATACATTTTGCCCCTGAGAGTTTCTGGCATTGCTTTCTAGCCGGCTCATGCTTTCCCTGTTAGAGAAAATGTGCCATTCTTTTAAAAGCAATGTGAAACAGGGTTGGGCATTAAGAAGAAAATCCAGTGTGTGTGCACATGCCACACAAAGGGATAAATTGAAAGGGAATGGTTACCTATGCACATTCGTTTTGGCTTAAATTGGTTTATAGATTTGGTGTGAGTACTGGATCAACTCCAAAACTTTACACTTTTGGAGACAGGAAGCTGTAGCAAGGTCAATCAAGTTTATTATCTGCTCTACAATGATTTCAGCTCATAAAACTGACAGAGGATAAATGGCAATGATGAGAAGATCTACTGTTGGCACATCCATGGAGCCAAATGGAAAATATTTTAAAATGATGAAACATATATTCTTTTTCCAAAATATCTGATTGGAAACACTTGAAAACTAGCCTGGTATTATTGCAAAATCAAGCAACAAGAGGGAAAAAAATCATCCCGTTCTCCTGGGATTCATTTATTGGTGTGTTAGGAAACTGGACGGAGAACAAAAGTTTTTCTTTTGCATTATTTTCAGAGATGCTGGAAAAAGGCTAACAAGGTGGGACCCAAGAAAACGAAAACAGCATTAATAAATGTAATGAACACTTATTTCCAGGTTTCTGTATTTAGAGGACAACATCTTTCATGAAATTCTTTGTCATTACTTCAGTGTTAGGGTTTCCTGAAAATGTTTTTGTTTGATTGCATTAAATATTTGATTTTAAAAGATGATGGGGGAGCGGGTCACTTGTTCATTACCACATGTTTGCTTACTATGAAAGATATCCATAAGCAGAACATGTATCTTGTTTCAACAGGCAAATCAGGATCCCGCATCTATCTCTGAAAGGTCTAGTGAACAGGTAGTGAATTACCTACCTGTCTTCATGAATCAGCTTCATGAAAATACATCTGGGAGGCATTGCTCCATGTGAAATGATATAAGTTGCCTGTGATATCTTTCCCACGCTATTTATTCATCAAAAGTTAACAATTTGCAGGGTTTGGTGCTTCTTTTTGAATTACTGACCAGTATCTATGCATGTGAGCTCCCGCACTCGCCCCAGCTCTTGCCAACCTAGCAATTCGAAAGCATGCAAATGCAAGTAGATGAATAGGTACCACTTCGGTGGGCAGGTGACAGCGTTCTGCTGTTTTACACCCTGTTCTCCAAGGCCAACAAGCTCCTGGATTGCTTGGTCGTCGCTCTTCAGCTCGTAACCCCACTTTGCTCTGGAGAACATTGGGCATCTAGCCTTCAGCTTGTTCTTCTCCTGACCTGCAGCTGCGTGTTCTTCTGGATGGATGCCGGCATTTAGTTCTCCACCTTCCATAGTCTGGTTGAGACACAGCTACCTAGAAACATATTTAGGGTTCCCCTACCAACTTTGCTCAGACTGAAGAAGCTCCTTGGATAAGGAGCGAAACGTTTCCACTGAGAAAATAGAAATCCAGTTGACATGATTCAAGCTACAGACAATTCCACCTGGATGACTGAGAACCTTCATAGACATCTGGTTGAGACAGCACCACTTTACCACTTTTCTAGTGTTTGATCCTTAGCATGTATTTCCATGGATAAACCATGGCTTATTTTTCTTCCAAGCCTGCAGCTGCTGCTCCGTCAGCCCTGATGCTTCAGGATTGGGTTCCTTTAGCATCTAATTCTTGTTATTACCATTCCCATTTTGAGTGCCGCTAGATCAGGGCAAGCAAGCAATTGTCACTTTGGATTAGATAGGCTGCCGCAGCCACACTTCTTGAAATAGTTTCACTTCACAGCAAAATGCTAACATCTGCTCTCCATTTGGAGAATGAGGGCTTCATCGCTATGAATGCCTGGCGCTCGGCCCGCCCTATTGTGCCCGATGTCCCTGTGAAGCGCATCACTTAAGGCTTCGTCCAGATTGCCCCTTGTTTTTCTCAAGGGAATTCATCAAAATTAAATTTGGCACACCGTTCTTGAGCGGTTTCTGTAGTCGGAGCCTGCAACTTATAACCTTGGTGGGAGATAGGATTTTTCAAGAATCCTGAAGATGTTTGGCATGTAGCCCAGTTTATTTTCCTTTAAGGTAGAGTGAAATCTTTTGCATAAAACATAACATCGCAAAGTGCACATTTGGATGGGGAAATCGATGTTTGCGGGCAGCTCTCTCTTTCAGAGTTCTGGAGCAGATGGGAGATCTATCCTATATAAGCAAGATGAGTTAAAGAACTAGGACTGTTTTGCTTAATTGATTAATCAAAGCATCTTTCGTTAACTAAGAACAAGACCCTGATGAATTTGGAACAAACAGATAGTGTGGCATGCCTGGGGGACTGTCTTATACCAAGAAACCACTAGGCCATTTAAAAAGGCAATCCCTCTTTTTGCATACATGAGACAAATGCTTCTCTTAAGCAATAAGAAAATGCTGCTTCTAGAATTAGGGATGAACCAATTTTAATTTTATTCTTGTTTTCATGTGTTTTCAGGCAAGATCCTTTCCACCTGTTCCCACATTTCCTTCCTTCCTTCCTTCCTTCCTTCCTTCCTTCCTTCCTTCCTTCCTTCCTTCCTTCCTTCCTTCCTTCCTCATCTCATCTCATCTCATCTCATCTCATCTCATCTCATCTCATCTCATCTCATCTCATCTCATCTCATCTCATCTCATCTCATCTCATCTCACCTCCCTCCCTCCCTCCCTCCCTCCCTCCCTCCCTCCCTCCCTTCCTTCCTTCCTTCCTTCCTTCCTTCCTTCCTTCCTTCCTTCCTTCCCTGTATTGAAACATGCCCATCCACAAGAAAATTGCAATGGCCTGGTGAACAATGAGTGAACATGTTCAACTGATTCCCCCCTCCCAGCCCGTAGTACCAATTATTTTCTTTGGGATTCTTTCCCCCTCAACCCGGTGCTTCCTGTGTGGGAACAGGTGGTATGGATGCTTAAGACAGGTTAGGGCGGCCATGACTCTCTGGGCAGCCCGTGGGCCAACTTGTGCATTGCAATGCCCTCTGTTTTTAAAGTTAGCAGGTACAAAGTCAGCTGGAGGTCCCTCGCTAATGACTGTGCCGTCTGGGGTGTGGGCACCGAGAGTTATCTAACGCCTTGAATGTTTGGAGGTCAGGATCTACTTAAGCCGTGAAGAGGGTTCCGAGTCTCTTCTCTGTGGTCCACCTTTAAGAGCCATAGATGCCAAGAACCTCCTAAATTGAAAGAGGTGTCTGAGATTTGTTGTTTGGAAGGAGAATGGTGCAATTTATTCCTTTGAACTATCTCCCCAGCTGGAAGAGGAGATCCAGCTTTAGAGATAATGCCTGGTAAAACGCTTTAATCTCTTCCAAACCCTCTATGGAAAATCATCTCCTTTAGCCTCCTTCCATCTTTCCTGGCCTGCATCCTTTCCCCCTTCCTGTTGTTTGCTTCCATTCCTCCTCCTGTGCTGGCCCTATCAAATCATCTGGTCACAATTTATCCGCGTGAAAAATGGAGAAAAACAGGGCCCTTTTCAATCCACTCTGTCTTCCATCAGTAACTCACCTTCTCCATGGAGCCGTAGGCTGATATTTTTTTCCATTGTCAAGAAACATTCCTAAGTGCTGAGTAGCTTGAGAAGCTGCTTTTAAAACACACACACACACACACACACACACACACACACACACACACAAATCAACCTGCCAGAAAAATTGCTTTATTCTTCACCCCTAAAATTGTTTTGGCCGAAGGCCCAAGTCCAGCGATATTCAGTTTTGGACCAATTACAGGTGTCTGGTCCAATCTGCCACAACTCATCAGAGTTATAAATCTCTACTTCATGCTACTGGAAGGGAAGGTCCTGGCAATGCAGCAGAATAAAGAGGCTCACAGTGTACCAACGTCTGGCAGAACGGTAGTCGCATTTATTTATTTTTTTCAGTAGGGCCCAGAAGCTACTTCTAAAAGAAGTGATGACAACTCTAGTTAATAACGTTGCTTAGAGGAGGGCGAGTGAACAAAGTCTGCATTGGTTTGGGGAGTAAATTGGCCCAGTTGTGATTTCATTGGATCCCATCAAGAAGGAAATTCCTAGGCTCTGCTGAAGAACTTTCAAGCAATGGAATCTTTAATGAAAGGGACCAGTTTTTATTTTATTTTATTTTATTTTATTTTATTTTATTTTATTTTATTTTATTTTATTTTATTTTATTTTATTTTATTTTTATTTTATTTTATTTTATTTTATTATTTTATTTTATTTTATTTTATTTTATTTTATTTTATTTTATTTTTATTTTTATTTATTTTATTTTATTATTTTATTTTATTTTATTTTATTTTATTTTATTTTATTTTATTTTATTTTATTTTATTTATTTTATTTTATTTATTTTATTTTATTTTATTATTTTATTATTTTATTTTATTATTTTATTTTATTTTATTTTATTTTATATTTTTTATTTTATTTTATTTTATTTTATTTTATTTTTTATTATTTTATTTTTATTACTTTACTTTTTTACTTTACTTTACTTTACTTTACTTTACTTTACTTTTTACTTTTTTTATTATTTGATATAGCCACCCACTCCACTGAACTCTGGGCAGCTTATAAAGTATAGTGCTAAATACTATAATACTAAATTAAAACAAAAAACAAACAAAATGACAGCTCAGACCAAACAACCATTAAAACAAAGCACAACAGCATTCCTCCCCCTAATATATTTACCCCCGTTTCCCAACCACCACCAGTGAACAGAGAAGAGATTGGGGCCTGGGGCATTGACATTCTTCTCTTTGCAGCGCAATTTCTTTGATCAGTAGAACAATGCCTAGTGTTTGCCCATCTTCTGAGATGAGCATTAAAAGTGTGGGAACGGCATCTCTTTCTCCTGGCTGTAACTAGCTGATGCTGAGATTGGCTACATCTTTGAAATGCCTGTAGAGCAGGCAACCTTTTTTGAAGTCCACTGCGGGGCAGTGATGATGACTTCATACAAGAGTGGTTCTTAAATGGTTGGACCCAATTATCCCGTTTCCCGGTCTTGCATAACGTCACCACCCCACAAAAAAAACCCAGACTCTATGGTGTTACACAAACATTTCAGCAGCCCCAGACTGGATCCTCAACTCACAAACAAGCCATTATAAATTGCTCCATTACCCCCAGGATATGTTCATATTACCCCCAGTTTAAGAACCACTGTCATACAGGGAGCAAAGATGGAATGTGTTGGTCCTCTTAGAATGGCAGGAGGTAGAGATCTTCCCTAACCCTAACCCTAACCCTAACCCTAACCCTAACCCTAACCCTAACCCTAACCCTAACCCTAACCCTAACCCTAACCCTAACCCTAACCCTAACCCTAACCCTAACCACTTTCTCCTGATTTTATTTTATGGAATTGCATCTAAACATCTCTCAATATACCAGTTCTAAATGTCTACCCCTTTCATTTCGTTGTCCCCCTCAGCTGACCTCCTGTATCTGATGTTGGCTTTATCTGCCATAATTATCCAAAGATATTTAGAGTCCACCAAATTATGTCACTGATTGTTGAAACCGGGATGTTCACTGCTGAAACATTCTTACTAAGGTTAGGGAATTGCTGATTATTCAAATTAATTTGGGAAGATTTATACGTGCGTTCAGTGCCCTGGTGCATATGTTTATTTCATGTATTTAATCTCCAGCAGTATTTCTTAAACTTTTGTCTCTCAGGACCCCTTCCCACTTTTCAAAATTATGGAGGACCCCAAAAGAGCTTTTGTTTTTGTTTATAGGTTATATTTATCGATATTTACCGTATTAAAATTTTAAATCAACGCATTTGCTGCCACTACTGCTTCTCATGATTGTTTGATGGGATTTTAATATTGTATTATTTTTCAACGTAGGCTGACAAATAATTTTGATTTCGAGGACCCCTGAGAGGGTCTTGGGGGACACCCAGGGGTCTTCGGAGCGTTTGAGAAACACTGATCCACAGTAATTTACCCTGACTTCTGAAATGCAGAAACTGGAGCTGTTCCAGGCTGGTGTTCGGTCCCTTAGCTACACTGGGTTCCACTTCGCTTTCTTGAAACCAGTTGTGATGCATTCCATATATTGTGAATTGACCGTGTGATTCTCTTTTCCCCTTTTTGCGTAACAGAGTATTGGCTGTGATGATTACCTTGGCTCTGACAAGGTGGTGGACAAATGTGGAATCTGTGGAGGGGACAACACAGCTTGCAGAGTGATTTCGGGGGTCTTCAAGCACACCCTGACGAACCTTGGCTACCACAAAATAGTAGAAATCCCAGAGGGAGCCACCAAAATCAACATTACAGAGATGTCAAAGAGCAACAATTACTTGGGTAAGTAGTCCATCTTTCCCAAAAGAAGTCTCCCTCCAGTTGGGTGATCTGTTGGCCCTGCAGTTGCCAGAATTCCCTACAGCCTTCAGGATTCTGAGTGTTGTACTCCCAATTTTTTTGGAAGAAACCAGGTTGAGAATAATGTTTCTACAGGGAGGGGGCATAAAAGCAAAAGGACAGCCAGAACTTTGAGAAGAGTGTTTCTTCCTAGAATGGGCATCAGTCAAAACAAAGGTCGTGAGGTCACTTAGTGGTAGAACTTGAATGTTGACGAATACTCAAAAAAAGATAATAGGCTTCATAAGGAGTGTTAGGTGAAGCCTAAGCTAATTTATGAGTTAATACATGAGAAGGGGTGTGGTGGCTCAGGGGGTAAGATGCCAGGCTTGTCGGAGGTTCGAATCCCTAGCCCCGCGTGACGGAGCGAGCTCCCGCACTCGCCCCAGCTCTTGCCAACCTAGCAATTCGAAAGCATGCAAATGCAAGTAGATGAATAGGTACCACTTCGGTGGGACGGTAACAGCGTTCCGCGTGCGTCATGCGGCCACATGACCGCAGAAGCGTCTTCAGACAGCGCTGGATCTTCAGCTAACAAACGGAGATGAGCACTGCCCCCTAGAGTCGGACACGACTGCACAAATGTGCGGGGGGAACCTTTACCTTTACTTATATGAGATGAACTGGAAGTGGATGGTCTGAAAATTGATGGGGGCAACCTTTTCCCTTTGCCCACACCTCCTGTTTTTTGTAAGAAAGCTTTTCGATGTGGCTTTTGTGAAGGTACAGTTGAATTCAAAATATTTGAATTCCTCTTTGCATCACTCTCCCCAGTCTGTGTACTGCTCCTGTTTTCATCTGCTTTGTCTGAAATATAGATGGAGCTGCTCCCTGGACAGCAATACAGGGAAACAGGAAATACGCTTTGCTTTTGTGGGGTGAGCAAAATGTCTGGTAGTCAGCAGGATGGAGCAGTAGCCTTGGGAAACTTCAACACTGGGAGATTAATTTGGTGCAGACAGGTCTTCAAAAACATCTACCAAGGATTGGTACTAGCCAAGCTGTCAAAACTCTGGGGATTGAACAAGGCCTGGGAAACTGGATGTGGGTTCTGTTCCCAGGCGTGCCAGTGGTTGTGATTTCTTTTTTAGAACAGGAATGCTGCTATTTTTCTGCCACATCCATTCCATGTGTGGCACAGTATGTTCAATTCAAGGCAACTCCTAAATAAGAACATTCTAATAAATGCCCACCGTCACCTTTTTATAGTTCTCAATCTTTTGTTCCTTTTTGGTCTGTTCAGAGCTAGTGCCCATTTCCTCTCTGCATCTTTAGCTAGGGAGAATTCTCATTTTGGCCAACTAGTAGTCATCTAGTGACTATCTAGTTAAGGGTAAGTTTAGCCTTGAGATGATAGTATTTTTCAATTGCCTGAAGGGGGGTCACACCGAAAAAGGCCATAATCTGCTCTTGGTTATCTCAGAGTGCAGGACATGGGATAATAGATTGAAATTCTAGGAAGGCAGAGCAATTCAACAATTGAACCAATTGCTGAAGAAGGAGGTTGGGTTCCCCTTCCATCAGAGACTACACAGATATCTATCAGGAATGCATTAATGTGGACCTCTGCACGGAGTCATCTCCTCAGTTGCCCCATTCAATTTTTCAATTCACTTCTCCCCCTCAACTGGTCAGACCTTAGGCTGGTCAGACCTCAGGTCCCACCCTTCTGATTATGTCAGATATTAGGCCTCTAGGAAGTGATTCTGCTCTGAATTTTGATTAGGATGGAAGTCTGTAGCTTGAATCATGTCAACTGGATTTCTATTTTCTCAGTGGAAACGTTTCGCTCCTTATCCACTCGCCCCAGCTCTTGCCAACCTAGCAATTCGAAAGCATGCAAATGCAAGTAGATGAATAGGTGCCACTTCGGTGGGATGGTAACAGCGTTCTGCGCACGTCATGCGGCCACATGACCGTGGAAGCATCTTCGGACAACACTGGCTCTTCAGCTAACAAACGGAGATGAGCACCGGCCCCTAGAGTCGGACACGACTGCACAAATGTGCGGGGGGAACCTTTACCTTTACCTTTTTAGATCTCAGTGCTCAGTTTGTGGGCTGTATTGTTAGCTTGGGTTTGGTGTTTTCAAAGTCCTTTCCCAGCCAAAGGTAGAGTGGTATAAATAAACTAATGCCTCAGTAAGATTTGTTCCTGCACATGGTTGTCATTTCCCACACATTTTGTTGTCTGAAAGCAAGCGGTTGATTATTCAGCACCTGACACAACATCATGCGAGCTATCCAATTAATGCTTCATTAATTTGAAATAGACCATAAAATTAACACACAGGAATGTTGTTTTCGCCAAATGTCAAGTCTTCCCTCATCTGTTGAGTGGTGATTATATGAGATAAAAATGCATTTTCTAGAGCTGAAATTTGGGTGTCTTACTTTTTGGAGTATTTTGAATTGTCTTGGAAGAAAACATCCTTCACAAAGCAAGCTTGAGACACTAACCCACAATTTGTGTCGACATAAGTTATGGGATGTCTGCTGCTGTGTCTTAGACTGGGTTTGAGAGCAGTATTTTTGGACATTATTGCTCTACTTGCAAGTTGCTGTTCCTATCCTTCTGCAAAAAGTTGGTTTGTGCCAGAAATTCCTTATGATAATGCCTTCTCTACTTCTGGCAGTAAGTTTGGTTTAGACAACCAGCTATTTCCTAGAGACATGGGGCAAAATGAAGAATAATCCCACCTAGGACAAAGGAAAGAAAAAAGCATGCGTGATCTAAGAAAAGCTAAAATATTAATCATAAAATCTGATTGCACAGTGTGATCGGTTGTCTAGCTGCTACCTATAGGAAGAATCTTTATCAATGTACTTTTTTACATGGATGCATATTTCTGTTTGGGAAGGAGGACCCATTTGAAAAGTACAATTTGTGGGTTGTCTCTTCCTTTGGGACATGAGACGCCTTTCAAAAACACAACGGCTAATCTTGAGATTTGGCTGGAGATGCAAGGGAGAGGTTTTGCTTTGTCTGTTGTGCTAGAAATGTTATTAGTTCAGAGACCTTTCCCTGCAGACTTTACAATATTTCTGGACCCGGGCCTAGTCTTTGGGGCCTGGCTTCGAATAGTTTGGGACCTCCTCCTAGATCTGGAACGATTCAACTGCATAACATAGCTTAGGAGAAAATAGAATTTGACCCAGTTTGGCAGAGAATCTCTCATTTTATGTGCTGGATTCTGATCTGGCCAATAAATCTCCCACATTGAGGTTCAGCAGATCAGCGATGCCATCATTTACAACAACGTCGGCTTTGATAAAGACAATCTGAGTGCAAGATAAGGGAGGGACGTTGATGGATGGCTTGGTGGAGCAGGAGTAGTGCTTGAGGACCTCCAGGTGGTCTTCTCCAACCTTTATGCTGGCTGGGGATTCAGGGTGATAAAATCCCACACATCTGGAAGGCATAATGATGGGAAAGGAGGCTAGACAACAGTGCTGGAACAGACATTATCCATTTCCATGAGGTAGATTTTCCCCCATCCCAGTTCTCGGGTTGCATCTAAATACATGTCCCACTGAAGGCAACTACTTCTGAATAGCAGATGGCATTCTTAAACCATAACATAGTCTCCTTACTGAAAGGGTTGGTTTTCAGACTAATAAGGATTCAAATAACCATCACCCACAAACCCACAGCTGCAGACCCACAGCTTTCTGAGAAAAGATGGGCCCCCTCACTGGTACGCCATAAGGCTGCTAAAAAGAGAGAATCAGAAAATTCCCCCCCTCTCCAGCTTATACAGATATATTTTGACTCCAAAGAGAAAATAATTCATTTGCTAGAATTCCTGTAACCACCCTACTTTCATCTGAATAAAACTTGCTAATGAAAACCTAGATAGGTCTGTGCTTGGAAGGAGGATCTGCCTTCAGTTCAGTAGTTCTCTGTGACCTAAAACCTGGTCCCTCCATTATTTAAATGTTTAAAAGATTATGGGTCTGCTGGAAACCAAAGAACCAGCCTCCAGAATCATCTTTAATTCCAAGAAAGGCCTTGATTCCATTCAGCCCCCATGGGCTTTCCTAGAACATGGCGTCTCCTGCAAGCCAGGAGTTGACAGTGAATATTGTAGGCAACTAGAAAGAGCAGCAGGGAGCAACTTCACTCTTGCCTTGGAGTAAATTGACACTTGGGGTGCCCCATTGTGGGAGGGCCAGCCTCCCCACCCCGGCAATCCATTTCTTGGGGCACCCAGGATGCGATCTCCAACATTCAAATGTGCCCATTGGCCTAAAAGATTGAGGGCACCTGGAATAACCCTCCGTAATTCTGGATGGGTGTATGAAACATTTGCCTTCCTCAGCTCTGATTTTCTTGGGCATCCTGGCTACCTCTGATTACTGCTCTTTTCTTTGTCCTGGGGGAGTCAGGTGGGTGATTTTACCCAATCAGCATGGAGAACATGATGCCATGTGTCATGTATCAGAATAAACCCAGCTGCTTGCTTGATGTTACTGAAAACCAGGGAGGTTGAAAAAGCACGTATTTTCACACGGACTAGATACAGTATACAATATTCTCTTCTCTTCTCTTCTCTTCTCTTCTCTTCTCTTCTCTTCTCTTCTCTTCTCTTCTCTTCTCTTCTCTTCTCTCCTCTCCTCTCCTCTCCTCTCCTCTCCTCTCCTCTCCTCTCCTCTCCTCTCCTCTCCTCTCCTCTCCTCTCCTCTTCTCCTTTTTTTATTTTGTGCCTTCAAGTCAGTGTTGACTGCCTGGACAAATCCCTCCAGTTTTCTTGGCAAGATTTCGGAAGTGGTTTGCCATTGCCTCCTTCCTAGGGCTGAGAGAGAGGGACTGGCCCAAGGTCACCCAGCTGGCTTCGTGCCCAAGGCGGAACAAGAACTCAGGGCCTCCCGGTTTCTAGCCAGGTTCCTTAACCACTACACCAAACTGGCTCTCTTTGTTGTACTGTACTCTGTACTGTAGATGTTCAGTATATCTACTTCCAAATACAGGAGAGATTTTTCCATACTGCTGTTTAAAGGGAAAAAAAAAACAGAAAAAAGAATTGTGTGAACAGCTCTTAATATTTTTGGTTCAGTTCTATTTAGGCATGCACTAAATTCAGTATCTGGATGAATTATTTTCTCGGCCAATGCTAAGGAGTAGGCGTTAACGTGATTGTGGGAAAGGTCCACACACTTGATAAATGTGCAAGCTGACGTTATTTCTGCTGTGTGAAGAATGTATTTGGAAAAGCGTGGAGTTGTATTTCTGGCTTGTGTGAGAGCATATGTAGCATCACGATTAACTCTTGCAGGCCAACATCTGCTGAGCACTTCGTCATGTTTGTCGTGGTCTTCCTTCTCCATTTTGAAATATTCCCCTTGAAATGTCACCACGAAAGAAGAGATGAGTAAAAGCAAAATGAAACCTTTTAACCCAAACCTATAGTTACAAGAAGCCAGCAAGTGTACAAAGAAGCACATTCCAACAAAATATTGGATTTCTCCCTGGGGAGAGGATCTTTGCTTGACTGTTTAGTTGGAAAACATCAGTGAGCTTCAGGTTTCTTTCTTGGCCACAGCGGAGCTGCTGCTCACAACCCTTATACATTTTGATCAGCCAACTCTCATGTATATGTATGTAAAGTCAGCAGGGCATCAGTTCGGGGCAGGGGAGGATGAAGTTGCAAGCATGCAAAAGCTAAATAAATGGTCTTAGGACTTGGAAAAGTGGAGGAACTGGTAACTGGACTCCCTTACTATTAGGACATCTAATAGTAAGGGAGCACTGGGGGAAAAAGGGGCGGTATGGCTCAGCGGGTAAGACACCAGGCTTGTCGATCGCAAATTCGGAGGTTCGAATCCCTAGCCCCGTGTGACGGAGTGAGCTCCCGCACTCGCCCCAGCTCTTGCCAACCTAGCAATTCGAAATGCAAGTAGATGAATAGGTACCACTTCGGTGGGTAGGTAACAGCGTTCCGCGTGCGTCATGCCGGCCACAAGACCGCGGAAGCGTCTTCGGACAACGCTGGCTCTTCGGCTAACAAACGGAGATGAGCACCGGCCCCTAGAGTCGGACACGACTGTGCGGGGAGAACCTTTTCTTTTTCCTATTGGAGGAAAAGACAAAGATGGTCAAATCATCCAACAAAAGGCCCATCTCCAGTACTTTCTTCCATCAAGCCCCTGCAGTTTGGATCTGATAGGCCCAGCCTAACTAGGCGTAGTACGTCAGAACGAATGTCCATCTTCTATTAGATGGCTGAAAGAAAACTGACATTGGAGGGGTAGTTGGGTTCCACCAAAATTTTGAGCAGATCCTCATCATAGCCTTGACTGGGGAAATTTCCCTTTTGACCTTGCTGGCCAAGAGATTCCATTCCTGACCCCGCTTTTTTGTAGTGATGGACAAGCTCAGGTAAGAAGCCAAGCCAAGCCAAGCTTCACCATTTGTTCCCTCTGCTACTGTGTCCCACTGCTAGGATAGAAGGATGGTTCCAGTGCGCACCCAGCTGGGTTTTGAACACGGAATGAGAGGGCGTGCTTTCGTGTTTTATCCTCGTGCAGCAAAATATTTAGGCTTGACTGTGTTGATTGGATCCAGTGAGGCTCTTAATTCACATCAGGTCTCTTAATTTGGGATTCCTTTTCTTAATTCATATCAGATCTCTGAATTTAGATCAGCCTTTGGGTTACATGGGGAACAATGATGTTTCTAAACTGCTTAAATGGATTTATTTCCATGCTTTCCTCAAGTAACAAATAATTGGAGAACATCTGCCAGCGAGCCAACAATATTGGGTTAGATAGGTCAATTAAAGACAGTTTCCCGAGGTTTTTGGGAGAAGAGCCTTTAAAAACCCAGCTTGGTTTTGTGTATATCCAATTTTTTATTCACCACTCTTCCCTTATCTTGCTCCTTCAGAAGTTGCCAACGTGATTAAAAGATCAGTTTTCTGCAACCCCCTTTTGTCCCCTGGCGACCTTTAATCACGCAGGACTATTAGTTGGTAATTTTAACCTGTCACTGCTTGAGCATTTATTTCTGGTGCAGAACATGGCAGTTTTTGTACTCCCAGTCGGAGAAATTGCCTGCTTTATTACCACCGAGGGTTGAAACGCTTCATAAAAAACATGCGAAAGGCCCGGCACCTTGTGCAAAGACCAACCTACCCCATTTTTACTATTAACGTGATGGAGCTCAGGGCAAAACGCAACGCAATGAGAATAAGGTTGAAACTCTCCCAAAGAAATCTGAGCCACACAACTAATATTGACTCAGGCTCTGAGAAAAGCCCCACGTTTGTTTTGATTTCAAGGCCTGGGGCTTGAAACTGTCTGTCTTTATTAAAGGTAAAAGGTAAAGGTTCCCCCCCGCACAGTTGTGCAGTTGTGTCCGACTCTAGGGGCCAGTGCTCATCTCCATTTCTTAGCCAAAGAGCCAGCGCTGTCCGAAGACGCTTCCACGGTCACGTGGCCGCATGACGCGCGCAGAACGCTGTTACCTTCCCACCGAAGTGGTACCTATTCATCTACTTGCATTTGCATGCTTTCAAATTGCTAGGTTGGCAAGAGCTGGAGCTAGTGCGGGAGCTCACTCCGTCACGTGGGGCTAGGGATTCGAACCTCCGAACTTGCGATCTTCCGATCGACAAGCCTGGCGTCTTACCCGCTGAGCCACCACGCCCCTGTCTTTATTATTTATCAATAAATAGTAGTATGAGGAGAATGATTCATACTGGAAGCAGTTTAGATACTGGTTTGGGAAGATGTGCATTTACTAATGAGCTTGCTGTGGGGTCTGTGTTGGTTCTAAAGATCTGGTTGGTTGGTTGGTTGGTTGGTTGGTTGGTTGGTTGATTGGTGTCATCAAGTCATCGTCAATTCTTAGAAACCACATGAATAGATTTTCTCCAGGACACATTGTCCCAACCTGGTCCTTGAGATCTTCCAGTGGTGCTGTAACCAAGTCCATCCACCGAGCTGCTGGTCGTCCTCTTCTTCTCTTTCCTTCCAGTTTTCCCAGCATTATAGGGATTTGGGTCTTTACATTGATTGATTGATTATGTGCCACCAAGTTGTTGTTGACTCTTAGCAACCACTTAGAGAGATGTTCTCCATGATGGTCTGTCCTCAACCTGGTCCTTCAGGTCTTCCAACAGTGCCCCCATCTCCACCGTAACTGAGTCTATCCCCCTTGCTGCTGGTCATCCTCTTCTTCTCTTTTCTTCCACCTTTCCAGCATCAGAGCCTTCTCCAGAGAGCTGAGTCTTTGCATAATGTGTCCAAAGTAGGATAATTTGAGCCTGGCCATTTGTGCCTTGAGTGAGAACTCTGGGTTGATTTGTTTGAGGTTGTCTGAATATCAGCAGACCTATTTCAAACCATTGTGACCTGGCTCCAGTCTCTTAAGAATATGGCAAACTTCACTCAGATTAGAGTCAAAACAGTAAATTTGGAGACCGTGGGGATCCATGGAGAAAGAAAACAAGCTTGTGGTCTAGATGTATGACATTGGAGAAACTTTATAGCCCTCAAAACTTTGAAGGAGCTCTAAATGTTGGAGACAACATCTATACTTTTGGGGTTGCTTCACCAGCATGTTTCTGACCCTGAAAACTTGATATAATTCCTGTACAAGTCAGAGACAGTTTAAAAAAATGATACCACGAAGGAATGGTAATAGTAATAAGCAAAGCAGATAAACTCAATTTCTCCGACTCTGTAATTTAGGAAGCAGATAGAAGGAACTTTCTGAGGCAATCATGAATGAGCCAACTCGACCCTTAATTTGTCTGCTAAATCCCACTTTGACTTTGTCCAGCCTTACTGTGACACTTCACATTCTCAATAAAAACACTTTAATCCTTCTTTTGATTTTCTTAAGCTCTTCCCTTGAATTGGGTAACAAGGCAAGAAGACTGATTTGAGATCAAGGGATTTTTTTTTCCTTCAGAGAAACCTTGCAGGAGAAGTAATATTGCATGCTATGGATAAAGACTTCAATTAATAAATCCTCCGGTTAGCTATTTTAACGGCTTGATTACAGTTTAAAAATAGAGCTGCATTTAATTGGATTTGACCACTTGGCTTCTCCTAAATGCTGCTACTGAGTCCTGACTTCCTTTCAGCTAGCTTTTTTTGATGACCTCTGTAGCC
Source organism: Charina bottae (assembly GCA_023362775.1). Taxonomy (NCBI): domain Eukaryota; kingdom Metazoa; phylum Chordata; class Lepidosauria; order Squamata; family Charinaidae; genus Charina; species Charina bottae. Next base: position 21,709,035 of record JALMGJ010000010.1, on the reverse strand, counting down.
TCCTTCTGGTGCATGGCATCTTGCAGACAACCTGAAACTTCAGTGAGGCTAACTTGCATTAAACAGCCTTCCTCTGTCTGGTGTCCTCTAGCTGGATTGAACCGTGTTTCCCAGAATAGGAGCACCATACATCTGCAGAACCCAGGGAGGGTAAGATACACAAGTGGCATCTCCCCCCACCCCCCAAAAAAATGTTCTGCTATTTCTTGGAGCCTGCTAGGGCTGATCTAGGAGTGATAAGACAAAATGATGTGTAAATGTTGGATCAAAAAGCTGCCTTCCCCTCTTCCTCTTCCTTCTTCTTCTTGAATACTGCCACCACCATGGTGATGGCCAACTTTTCCATTTAGGTCTTTCTAATCACTCTCCCTAGTCCTTTTATTTGGAGATTCAGTGGTTTATTTGGGGACCTTCAGGATACAAACCATGCACTCTGCCACTTCCAATTGACAAGCCTGGCATCTTACCCACGGAGCCACCACGCCTGTTATGCACTCTGCCACTGAACTGCAATTCCTCTCTGGTGGTTGCCCCTGGATTTCTCCTGAAGTAGAATGCAAAGTCACAGTAGGGATTCTTTCTAAGGCCAAACTAATTGGAATTATGTGAAGAGGCAGAGTTTCTCAGGGCACGAATGTGAACATGTGAATGTGAATATGATTGATCTGTGGAAGACACAGGATGAGAAGACACCAGATTTTTATCCAAGAGGATATAAATTGGGACAACAACTTAAACTTCTGGAAACTGAATCTGTTCTGGTCTTGCAATAAAGCAGGGGTGGGCAACGTCAGGCCCGCGGGCCATATAAGGCCCGCGGGGCTTCTGCCTAAGGCCCGTGGGGCTCCCGCTCGCGAACTCCGCCCCTTCCACACGATTGGCTCCCGCCCTCAAACTCCGCCCCCAGTGCTTGTGATTGGCTCCCGCCCGCAAACTCCGGCCCCCGGTCTGCGGAAATCCCAGAAACTCCGCTCCCCGGTCCCCGGTTATAAATATCCAAATGGCCCTTGGCAGAAAAAAGGTTCCCCACCCCTGCAATAAAGGTTCAGTTCAAGCCATGCCACACACAGTTTCTGGGAAGCTTCAACCAATTTCTAACCTGGGTTAGGGAGCCTAACAGCACTCCTGAAGAATTCTTAAGAGCTTGAAGGAGGGCAGAAACATTGTGGCAAGACTAGCAATAATTCTTGGCTTGAAGGTTGGAGTAAAGGTCTATGGATAGAAAGGATCCTAGGGAGCTGCCTTCTGCTGATCCTTGATCCATTTACCCCAGAGTTGCCAGCCAAGGTTTCAGGCAAGAGTTGGAGAGGGTGTGGAGGTTGGGATCTTCAGTAAGCAAAGCTACCCTCCAAGGATTAGAAACACTACTCTCTGTTCATCCGTTCCTCCAAGTGTGGCAACTTCTCTAACTACTAAGATTTCTTGAAAAGTTACTTATTTCCCAATGAGCGAGCTATCTTGTGGCATCAGGGCATCAGGAGAAGACGTCCCCATTTCCAGCTGAGTGGAAGGCACTTGAATCCTTTTCTGTTTCGGTGATGACCTCATTCATATTCAGTTTCTTCCTGGGGTGGTCAGTTGTACATTTTCCAAGAAGAGCATTTCCATTTTGGAGCTGGCCCTCTCAAGCAGCTAGCAGAAGAAACTCCCAAGTTCCAAGAATGGACTGGATTCCATTCAGGGAAAGAGACATTTTTCCTTGCAAAGATTTTAAAGACAAAATTCAGAACATGTTTTAGGGTTCGAAGGGCATCTGCCAAGTCCCTTGGTCCCAGTACAGTCCTTGAATTTTAGTTGGTTTATGTGGCCAAATCATAAATTACATTCCTCTCACATGCCTCAGTCCATTTTGGAGTCATCCTTAAGAAATCACTTCTACCCCTTCCATGTTTTGCTGTCACAGTGGTTTTCCAGGCGTTTCCTGACACTCAGAAATGGGGTGTTGTCAGGACAAGTGTAAGAGTGAAGAGGAAAGGATGGAGCTGAGTCAACAAAATATTTCAGGGGTTCCAGAGCAAACTCAGACTATCATCTTCTTCTGTAACAAATATGCAGTAAGCAATTTCTGTGCAGAAATTAAGGTCCGGAGGAGAGCTTGAAGGAGATTGACAACAATGAACTTTAACCCTGTAACGTGAAATTGTTAACACAATACTGGCTGTGTGCAAAGAGAGGCCTTTGACCAACTTCCTGTACTTTAATTTTTTAAAAAAATCCGTTCAATCGTGTCTTGTTCTCAGAGACTGCCTGGACGAGTCCCTGCAGTTTTCTTGGCAAGGTTTTTCAGAAGTGGTTTGCCATTGCCTGCTTCCTAGGGCTGAGAGGGAGTGACTGGCCCAAGGTCACCCAGCTGGCTTTGTGCCTAAGGTGGGACTAGAACTCACGGTCTCCCGGTTTCTAGCCTGATGCCTTAACCACGACACCAAACTGGCCTTTTTCAAACATTGTTGGTTCCTTCTTTCAGGCAAGGCACATGATTCCAGATGGGATATCCTTACTGGATGAAGATATTCTTCATTTCAATAGACAAACAAATGTCCTTTTGTTTATGGGATTCTTTAACTCTGGCTGAGATTCCAAGGATTGCTAGCCAGTTTGAAGCACCATTAAGCATCGCACACGTTCTGTCCGAAATATACAATAGTGCCATTATCCCCTCCCCCCACCCATTTCAAACTATAGATCTGAATGATTGTTTCCTTTAAATGCATCATTGGTTTTCCTTTGCAATAATCTGCAAATCTGTTACTTTCTTGGTACAACAGTGAATAGACAGCGTCCCCTTTAAGAGGGGAACAGCATCTCTGTGTACAATGCCACGCTGCACTTAACCTTTCCATTTTAGGAAATACTTCTGGACCACTTTAGGTGCTTTTTCATTTCCACATGTGATTTACATTCTATAGAAGTTATTATGTTATCTGTTGCTCCATAAACCCCACAAATCCCATCTAACATCTGAGAAGTTAATCTAGCCACCGGGTTGAGACAAATTTTGGACTCTTAATATTATTTTAATCCAATGAAGATGCTGACCCTCACATTTTCCAGTCTCAAGTGATTTGCAAGACTGGAATTAGCTGGTTTTATTCTCATTTGTGGGAGATTCCATAAGATCTTTCAATGTGAACTGTTTCTGAATGGCTATGGCTTTGCATCAGCCCATCTCTACAGACCTAATAGATAAACTGTTATCCAGAGTTCCAAAGGGTTTTCTGAATATTTACATCTACATCTTGCTCAGTACATTAATATTGGGTCTGTTTTAGGCATTAAGAAAAGGATCTGAAGAGTATGGCTTGGATCATTCACAAAGTCATAATCAAATTTGCTCTGTATTGGTTTAGCATGCTGGATGAAGTAACCATTGTGGTTTATAAACCATTGCTTGTGATTTAGTGCTATGTATGAACTAAGCAGGGGGCATGGTGGCTCAGTGGGTAAGATGCCAGGCTTGTCGATCGGAAGATTGCAAGTTCGGAGGTTCGAATCCCTAGCTCCGCGTGACGGAGTGAGCTCCCGCACTCGCCCCAGCTCTTGCCAACCTAGCAATTCGAAAGCATGCAAATGCAAGTAGATGAATAGGTACCACTTCGGTGGGATGGTAACAGCATTCCGCGTGCGTCATGCTGGCCACATGACCGTGGAAGCGTCTTCGGACAACGCTGGCTCTTTGGCTAACAAATGGAGATGAGCACCGGCCCCTAGAGTCAGACACGACTGCACAAATGTGTGGAGGGAACCTTTACCTTTACCTTATGAACTAAGCAATTAGAGATTTTTCATAAGATCGTGCTTGAAACAAACTGTAGTTCTTGGGGTGATGTGTGAATGCAGTCCATCGGTGCTTTGATAAATAGAACAGCAGAATCTTCCTATTATTTCTGCATTGGGGAAATATTCGGGGCATTTATCATGCAGTTTTAAAAGCAATTATTTTAGTGAGAATAAGCATGTGTAAAAGTGATTATGTCAGTGAGAATAAGCATGTTTAATATTTCTGAACTCTAGACATTTGTAGATTTGTGCTCAAACACAAAGACAGTCTAACCATGAATTTCAAAGAATGTGTGATATTTCTTAACACAGATAATGCCAAAGGTTATATTGGGAGTTTGCTGGATTCATTGGCTGACTCCCTTTTGGAACATTGCCTTATTCCGAGCATTCAACCTGCCTCCTTCCCTAATTGCAGATCTGGTTTACAGTTCAGAAATTCAGCCAGTTTTTCCCCAGTATATAGTTACTGTTGTAACCGGGAAAAGGAATATATTATTTCACGTTGCCCCTTCTCCCCCGTGTAAAAACTCATCAAGGGTTTCAATTTTAAAAGTGTGAAATGGAAATTCTTCTTCCTGCAGGGTTTAGAAGTTTGACCATCAAATGTTCCAGACACACAATTGCCTGCCCCATGAATAGTTCTCATGCTCTTCAAATATCACCCCCCTCCCTTATTGGTGGCCTCACATTCATAAAGGGAATTTAAAAAAAATCTTTCTCTCTGAAGCCCAGTTCCCAACAATGCACGCATCGCATTTCTCAAGAAATCAGTTGGTTTTCTGAGAATTGGTGATGAAGGGTAAATTTCCAGAAATGTCCTGCTGATTCACTCATTGGAAAGCGAGTGTTCAAGCAACAAGAAAGAATCTGATGATAATTTAATCTGCTGTGCAACAAAGCCTTTCCCTGTAGCATTTGTTTCTCTTGACTTGCAATGTTTTCATCACCTTATTTGTTTCTGCATTGTAAGCATTTCTTCAATATAATCACCCTGCAAAAATTCTGAAAAGTGCAGATTTCAGGGCACAAGCACACTCCTTCATAGGCTGAAGAATTTTGTGTTAGATTTAGGCTGTAGCTTGTTTTAGAGGTTTTGATTTGAGTCTGGATTAAATCCCCCCAAATTCCCAAAGAACAGAGAATGCAACACAGAATGCAATAGCAGTTTAAGAAAGCTTTCGATCTTGAAAAAAATATAAGCATGTTAAAAATGCCCAGATGAGCAAGAATATTTTAGCCTAGTGGTGGAAAGATTGTGATGCAGTGCTGGGAGAGAATGCCTATCAGTAAAGGGAATTCTGTGCCCCTGCAGACATTATTCTATTAATTACAGAGCATTACAGTTCCCATCATCCATTTTTCTCTGCGGTTGGAGAGAGGGGATTTTAATCTGAGCCGGAGGAAAGGTGTAGAAGGAGTAACATCTTGCTTGCCATTCAACACAGGCTCAGATAAACTTTTATTCCCTCCCACTCTTTCCCCCCTAAGTCTGTCCCAGGTCCAAATATTTGAACAGACCATTTGCTGATCACTGCTGACAAACTTAATTTGTGATGAACATGCAACAAGATGTTGACATATGTTCTGGCTTTCAGATACAGAATATCTCTGCACAATTTCATCATTAACTTTTGAATCCTAGCCCCATGTTCATGCATGCATACCCCCCCATATATCTAAAAAAAGGCAAAGGTTCCACCCGCACATTGGTGCAGTTGTGTCCGACTGTAGGGGCCGGTGCTCATCTCCGTTTGTTAGCCAAAGAGCCAGCGTTGTCCGAAGATACTTCCACGGTCATGTGGCCGGCATGACATGCGCGGAACGCTGTTACCATCCCACTGAAGTGGTACCTATTTATCTACTTGCATTTGCATGCTTTTGAATTGCTAGGTTGGCAAGCGCTGGGGCGAGTGCGGGAGCTCACTCCGTCACTCGGGGCTAGGGATTCGAACCTCCGAACTTGCGATCTTCCGATCGACAAGCCTGGCGTCTTACCCACTGAGCCACCACACCCCCTTAATACCTAGCATCAAGAAAAAAGCTTGGCACTGCCCTGAGTATAACTGGCAATTTACAGATTATAAATCACTGCCCTGGATAATATGCTATTCCTCCTCTCCTGGCATAAAGTTAGAGAAGCAAGAAATGTGGCTATGGATTTGTCCTATACTGTATGTGCAAGGTGCTGTTTTCCCCATGTCAGTGACTGAGGTATATGGAAGAGAGCTTCAGGTTGAAGATCTTATCTGCCAGAGACACTGCTTATAGCCAGAAATGCCCAAAGTTTTATTTCAGCTTGGACTAAGAAGCGATTCAGTTTAAGGGAATATGGCTTTAGAAAGACTAATTGAGAACTGTCAAGAGCTTCAGGCACAAATATTTACAGCTTTATTGAGAGATGACCAGGTGTCGGACTCAGAACATTTTCCTTGCACAGTATCTCTTCTTCCAGTGAGCTATCACCTTTTCCCGTTATGATTGTGCTTCTGTTTCCTCTTTCCCTGGTTCAGCCATGGCCATGATGGAAAGATCATCCATGATCCACATGTGGCTATCTCAGCACCATCTGAAATCACCTTACTGAAAGGGAGAAATTTCAGCAATGCAATATTTTCCTCTCAATGTAAATTGGAGTTTCTAGTTGCTTTTTGGGGGTTTAGGGGAAATTTTAAGGATTATTTGCTTCTCAAAGCCTCTCAGCTCCCATTCCCAATGTTAAAACACCAATGAAAACAGGATGAAGAATTTCAGCCACAGCTCTACCAGTGATATAACGAATTCAGGCAATGTGCCCCACGAAATACATATATTAGGAGATAGACTGATAAGAAGCTTCCTGAGGAATATGTAAAGTTGTGCAAAGTAAGTGGAACAAATTTAAAGGGAAATATTTGAGATACTGGGCAAAATCAGCTTCAATAGATTTGCCTATCCCTGTAAGCACCTTCACTCCAGGAAGTAGTTGGATTCTAGCCTTGATGGACAGAAGAAGACAGAGCTAAAGAGCAAGGAACGTGCAAAAGCAGGGTAAAGTGTCAGAACCATGGACAGTTCACAGGGGGGAGATAGCTGTATTAAGGACAGCAAGCAGATACTTGAAAGGTTATTCTTACTAGGATCAAGCATCTACTCTACCTGAAAGATTGTTGATTATGCTTATGTGCCATCACGTCGTTTTGGACTCCTAGCGACCACATCGATTTCTCCATGACGATCTATCCCTAACCTGTTATTTCAATGGTGCCCCCATCACCACTGTAACTGAGTCCATCCACCTTGCTGCTGGTCGTCCTCTTCTTCTCTTTCCTTCCACCTTTCCCAGCATTAGAGCCTTTTCCAGAGAGCTGGGTCTTTGCATAAGGTATATGAAGTGGGATAATTTGAGCCTGGTCATTTGTGTCTCGAGTGAGAACTCTGGGTTGATTTGTTTGATGATCCATTGGTTTGTTTTCTTGGCTGTCCATGGTATCCTCAGGAGTCTTTGGTCCAACACCAAAGTTCAAAGGCATCAATACTCTCCCTATCCTGCTTCTTCAAAGTCCAACTTTAGCTTCCATAGAGTGTCACAGGGAATACCATGGCTTGCACGATTCTGAGATTGCACAATTCAAGATTGTTAATGCTACTTTATGTCTCAAGATCTGCCTCTCTGGGAAACATCATCTTAAAATTCAGATGGAAGCTTGATAAGTGAAGGGAAAGTTTCAGGCTGAGTGATGCAAGGTGTTCTCAAAAGGAGAATTAAGGATAGGTGGTGAGAAGTATCTAGAGGCAGTTCTGCTTCCGGTGGAATTTGGAGACCTTGGTTGTTCACTGATTTCTTTTTGGAGTGAGTGGATCCTGCAGCCTTCTCAGATTCTTCCTCTGAAGAAGCTCCCAAATCTACAATTGGATCTGGTTCATTTATTCATGGTTACTGTAGATGTTAAGTTAAAAGGCAGAGTTTCTTAGAGTAGCAATGTCAGGTCGGTCAACAACCAACAATCCTCAGTTTCAAGGCCAATGGGAGGGGAGGAAGAAGAAAGTGTGAGAATTAAACTACAATGAGTATAGAGAGGAAATCACACCTTTGTGTTGATGGAGGGCAATCAACTGTTTTGGTTGATACAGGTTCTTTTCTAGTCAGATGGTGACTGAGAGTCTTGAACCAAGAACAAGCCTAGAGTTGAATCAAGCCATGCCAAGTCAGGTATCCATGAATTTCTGCTGGTGTCTTGCCAGTGAACCTGGCAGCTAATTGTTCTTATCTGTAAAACCTTCCTTCCTTCCCCTTCCCCAAAGCATTAGAAGAGCTACATAATTTTCATATGTTCAGATTTTCCAATGAGAATGTTATTTTGAATATACTGTATATAGTTACATTATTTTCGTCTTGTTGTTCCTACAGCACTGCGGAGTCGGTCAGGGCGTGCTATTATCAATGGAAACTGGGCAATTGATCGACCTGGGAGATACGAGGGAGGAGGAACTATGTTCATCTACAAACGACCCAACGAAATCTCGAGTACTGCTGGGGAATCCTTTTTAGCAGATGGCCCAACAAATGAAATCTTGGATGTCTATGTAAGATGCAAAGATTTAGGATAATCATACTGTTTCTTTATTAACCTAGAACAGTGTTTCTTAACCTTGGCAACTTTAAGATGGGTGGACTTCAACTCCCAGAATTCCCCAGACAGCAAGGGTGGCTGGGGAATTCTGGGAGGCGAACTCCACCCATCTTAAAGTTGCCAAGGTTGAGAAACACTGACCTAGAGGAACCATCCTTAATAATTAGAAGTTGGGAAATTGCTTACTCATGGATAAAATAGGTTTTCTCGGTTAATTTCCTGCTTGGATATGTTGAGAAGGAAGTCAAATGCCTGGGCAGGTGTATGTATGTATGTATTTATTTATTTGCAACCTATTCTCGGATGTGTAAATGGAGAAGGGGCAGGAAAAGGTGGAGATTAATAAAGCTGTTTGTGGAGATAATGACCCTAATAACACCACCAGGGATTTTAATTTTTTTTTTCCCTGTCCAAAAGGGGAACAAATTAAAAAGGGCAGGAAGTGGAGAGGGAAGTGGTGGTCTCCCAGCATCCTTTGCTACTGAATGGCAGACTAAGCCACCTTTGCCACATCCTACCAGCACTCAGGCTAAGTCTTTTACCTGGGAAAGATGACGACCCATATCTTAAGTCTATAGAAGACAGAACAGATTCAGAAAAGGCTCAGACAGACACCTCCCTAATAAACAGAAGCATAATAAAGGGGAGGAAGTCCAGCACAATCCAACTTGAACGATTCTGTTATGACAGCCAATCTCAATCAAAATACAGCTAGTCCTCGTTTAGCGACTGCCTCATTTAGTGACCATTCACAGTTACGACGGTAATAAAAATAACTTTGCAACCAATCCTCACCTTTACGACCCTCGCAGGTCTGTAAAGCAAAGGAAACCTGGATCCAGATCATTAGCACAGTCACGGTTTCACTTAGCAACCACTTTGCTTAACCACTGAGTTGCCCGTCCCAATTATGGTCACTCAGCGAGGACTCCCTGTAGTTTTAGCCTTTCTATGGAGTTGATTTCCTGGTCTGGTCTACCTAGGGGCTGACACTGGGTTTGTGCAACACAGTAAACTAGACCAACACGAGGTCCTTCTCCCTTTCGCAGATGATCTATCAGCAGCCGAATCCAGGTATACATTATGAGTACATCATTCCAGGTCCCAACACCATCAGTTCGCAGGTGCCTCTTCACAGGCGGCCAGGTAAGAATGCGGTTATTTCCTCAACCAATCTGGTTACTTTTGTTAGAAGTAAATTTTATCTTACCAGGTTCGTTCCTGAGCCGGGAGTAAAGAAACTGACGAATTGCTTGAAGTTAGGAGTTTATTCACCCAAGAGCAAAGGCAGTGGCAGCGAGCTGTTAGGTGGGCGGCCGCGCAGGACCCCCTTCCTACAGCACATGATATAGATTCCATTCAATTCCTCCTTTAGAAGACCACCCCTTACTCAGTTACCCATACTCCACCGTACCCTCATTCCATATTAGGAACTTCCTTCCATCCTTGCTAGGGCCCCTTGACCGTTATTAAACAATATCTTTCCTCTGGAGAAGCTATCCTTGGAAAGTACACTTTATCTTTCTATGGGCACAGCTATCTATCAAGGCCTGCTAGAAAGGAAGGGTAAGAAAGTCAACAAAACTCTTCAAGGAAATACAACATGGTTTCAGAGCCATAATGCAAGTGCAAATGTTTCTAATATATGAATATGAAATATATTTGTATTTATATATACAGAAATGTAAGAATATGTTTACAATCCAACACTTTCACCTTCTCTTGACTGGCAGGGACCTTCTTAGAAAAGGTATTCCCCTGTCCCTCTTTCATAGCAGGAAGTGCTTCTCTCTGAGGGTGCCAGTACAATTATCTCCAAAAGCAAAGCATAACGTTTTCCATCATTGCTTCTAACGTAGCGCCATCTTGATAGATTTATCAAAAGACTATTTAATCAACTCATCTGCCAGCTCTGGTTTCTTTAGCTTCCTAAGGATGATTTTTGTTTCCCCTTCACTCCTTTAGAGAGTTGAATTCTAATAAAAGATTATTATGTTGTCTTTCTGGGGATTTCCCTGCAATTTTCTAAATGCAAAAGGAAGGGAATCCTTATAGATAAACAGATTTTATTCATGGAAAATAAGGGGGGAAGTGGTAAGAGGGGAAAAAAACCTTTTTTAAATTCTACCCAAAGTCTCAATGTATTTGAGACTTTGTAAAGTATTTGTAATGTATTTGTAATGTATCTCTCCCGATGGGGGAGATGGGCAGTAATATAAATCTAATAAAATAAAAATAAAATAAAATAATTTTTGAGAAAATGCCTCTTCATTGGAACTTGGGGTATAATAAAGAATGCACTTTTTCTCACACCAATTTCCCGCCCTTAATTTCCAGCTATTTAGTCGGTGTGTTTGTTGCTTCAATTTTATTCACGCAAGGACATTTTAATTGAATGCTCCGTGCAATAGCAAGAATGGCCAAACAACAAACGTTCAACTTTTCAGCCTGGTGACAAATAGAATGTCTTATTCCAAACAGTCTGTGACCTCTGCATATTTTAAACCATCTCGGTGTTTTGTGGTTCACTGCTAGAACAAACCTCTGAAACTATCTATTCACCCCAAGCCCTCATGGGGTTTTTGCCATTTGTATTCTGGCTGGCTCAGAGCTGAGAAAGAAATGTTCGTTCTTGTGACGTTGTTGACCTCATTTGCCCAGGGGAGCCCTTCAATGGCCAATTGGATGTGACAGAGACCGTGAACTATGGGGAGGAAGATTTGCATCAGGAGACTGGCAGTCACGCGAGACAACCGGCGATGATTCAGCCTGGAAGATTTCCTCCCCATCTTCCAGATAACCAACTGCCAGCAAGTCAGCCTGCAAGGCGCAGCCGGGAACATAACTGGAAGCAAATTGGAGCAACTGAATGCAGCACTACGTGTGGGAAAGGTTTGTAGTGGCGGACTCTCTGATCTGACCCTGGAGAATCTTCGTCTGCCAAAGGCCAGAAGTGTAGGAGGTGGAGAATTGGGGAGGTGGGGGGGTGGAGGGGGTGGATGTGGAATAAATAAACATAAGCTCAAATGGCCCAGGCACAAACCTTGAGAAAAGCTATAAAGTTGACTTGCCAGCAAGCATTGCATTAATTCCCAGAAGGCAGTGGCAGTTTCAGGCCCCACGTAGCTGGGCAAAGCCAAGGATGCAAGAACTATTCCAATACCAAGAAGGTTTCTTTAATGCTAGTCTTGGGGTCAATGCAGAAGCTTGGAATCTGTAAGAGGAACACCCCCCCCCCGCCTCATTGACAGCAAGTTAATCTCTTTGAATGGGTTGAAAAGCCATGATTCTTGGCCACACTTTTTGATTTTTCTGGGTCCCATTTTTCTTTGTCCCTTACACACTCAGATGTCATCACCACATTTGCAAGCCCCATTGGCAATGATGTCCATTAAAAGCCAGAACGGGATCAAAATGAGGACAGGCATGTCACAATGTCATCAACCGTGTCATCCCTTGGACCCACTGAGTAGTTGCAACATACACAGACAGAAATGACCCTTTTGCTAGTTAGCTGACTCATCTTGACGTCCTGGAAGTACCCTAACTTGGGTGACTCTACCAGTTGTCTGGGGACTACATTTTTAGTTCCACCCAGCCTTTGGATAAAGTCTGGAAAGCTGTGATTTTCATCCTCCGTTCCTGCTGTTGTAAAATGATTAGGTTGGGCACCACTGCAGACAGGTTTGGGAAAATCCTACCTACCATTTTGGCCTTTTTTATCCCTCCCATGTGGCTGGGAGGATGGGGGAAACAGGAGGAGAGCGAAAACAGAAATGAAGTCAGACAGAGAGTGCCTGGGGAAATCACATCTTCCTGAGCCTTCTCTAGATTTCATTTCAGTCACAGATGCCAGAAAGACAGTTAACCTTCCAGAAAGGAGTTTCTACAACATGGGGAGAGGGGTTAGTTTGGCCCCAGACAAGACCAGGAAATGTCTGGAGCTCTGGCTAACCCGTTCTGGATGAAGTGGCTGGGATGTTTAGCTTGGCTTTAGATTCAAACAACATAGTTACCCACCTTCTTGGCATGAATCCATTAAGGAAGGATAGCTTCTGAGCATGGGCAAAAAAACATTGTCACAGTATATTTTATATTTTATGGTGAAATACCAAGGGAGAATTGGCTCAAAGTAACCAGGGTGTGTTTGTGTGTGTCTATTTATTTGGATATATATGCTGCTGAATCATATAGACTCAAGGCAATCATCCACAGAACATTGAACATGCAAGAAAACATTCTCCCCATCAATGACCTCTGAAAGAAAGAAATACAAAATCCAAGAAATATTCCCACAATCCCTTAAAACCAGCAAATAGGATATCAAACTGTGCAGATTCTCTCAAGGCATTGGGGATTGTTTTCAAAGGGTTGAATTTTGTGGGGAGCAGCAGAACTGTGGAAGTTCTCCCTCTCTTAATATTTGGGGTGTCTTCTTCAGGTCCCCCAAGTGGCAGCTGCCATCTTCCCTCCCAAATCATCCCAGTTACTCAAGGCGTACTTCAGTGGAAGAAATTTCACTCTGGACTCTTTGCTGGAAATGTTTCCTGGTGGCATAACTCCATCTGAACTCCAGGAATCCTAGAAACATTTTTCTTTTTCAGACCTGGGGTGAAGAACCTCCTTCTGATTCCAAGCCATTCATGTTGGCTGGGGATCTCCTCCATTTTTCTTGGCAGAGAGTCTGATGCTTGAATGGAAGTGTTGCAGCCTTCCTAGAAAGGAAGGGCAGTGTTCCGTCTCCTCTGCTTCCGTTTGCCAAACCCAACTGCCAGAAGTTTGCACTTTTTGGATACAAGAAAGCTGCCCGTTCCAAAGACTTTGGGGCAGGGTGCCCTTTTATAAATCGCTCTCCCCAATTGTGCCACGACCCTGGAGTTCCTCGGTTGGCTATTCCTGGGAATGTAGGTGGCTGTGAAAATAAGACTTGCTGGTGACTGGGATGTTTACTGCTTTGATAGAAGCAGCATGCTGAGAAAGGAAACTGTAGCAAAAGGGGAACGATGGATGCTGGCCAAAACTTCCGTATTTTCTGTAAACTCTCTCTGGAGAAGAAAAATAGCCCTAGAAGCGGCGGAAAGCTTTCTTGGTTGAATACACCGCTGAATACATTACATTTTGCTTTGGCAGGGGCTTCCCTTTTCATTTCCTTGATGAGTAAATCTGCCCTGTTTTTTTCACAGTGTGTCAAGCGGCCCTTAGGACTCACCAGAAAAGCCAGCTTCCCTCCCCACTCCGCCAACCCCCTCAACGTGAATGAAAGAACTTTGGGATATTTCATTGGCGCCCAAGAAGAATGAAAACAAAACACACACTGGATAGGCAGCTTTGCTTCCCTCCCTCTGAGAATCCGAGGGCCCAATGGGCAAGACTGTAGCTGACCGTAAGTGGCTGAACTACAGACTCCCACAGCCACAGCCAGCATGGCCCGTGTTCTGACAGTTGTAGCTCAGCAACCTATGGAGGGCCACAGGTTTCCCCATGCTTTCAAATCAAATCCACGGATTCGGAACAATCGCAGAGAAAGACCAGCTCACTATCCACACCACACACGTTCCACAGCGGGACTGGAACACTTTAGGCAATGGATAAGGGATGCCATGCTGAAATATTTCTCCGTATGGGAAAAAAAGAGCTTTGCTCTACATTAGGGGACTAGTTTTTCAGTAGCATACAGGTAGTCCTCACTTAATGACCATTCGTTTAGCGGCAGTTCAGCCTTATGACGGCGCTGAAAAAAAACGACTTACAACTGGTCCTCACATTTATAACCATCACAGCATCCCCATGGTCACGTGATCATAATTTGGGCACTTGGCAACCAATTCACATTTACAACCATCGCAGCGTCCCATGGTCACGTGACTGTCATTTTCGACCTTCCCAGCTGCCTTCCAGCAAGCAAAATCAATGGGGAACTGCGTGATTCGCTCAATGACCCCGTGGTTCGCTTAATGACCATGTAGTTCACTTAATGACCACAGTGATTTGCTTAATGACCACCACAAAATGGTCGTAAAATCAGGTCAGATTTGCTTAACGACCATTTCACTTAGCAACCAAAATTCCTGTCCCAATTGTGGTCATTAAGCGAGGACTACCTGTATTAAAAATGCAATGCTAGGTATCCTTTCCTAACAGCAAGATCTTATGATCTGGCTAGATTTAATGGGGCTTTCTTCTGAAGACAGTTAGATAGAATCAAGGAAATGAAGGATTATAGGGTTAAAGTGCAAATGCAGGAGGGAACTTGGCTTTTGGGGAGTTATCCTAGTCAAACAACAGGACTCAGATCTGTGGTGCAAAACTGTAAACCACCACTAGATGGCAGCAAAGACACACCAAACACTCTCCTTGCTGCCATGTAGTTTTTTGCATCCTGAATATTGTAGCCCTAACTGACAATAAGCATGTTTTCCCCTCCATATTCTGGTAGTGGAGTCAACTTCTGGGGCATTGGTATATGTGAGAGGGAATTTGTGGTTGCCACCACAAAAACATGTCAGATCCAGGCTTTTGTGAGTGGAATCCTCCCTCTTTCCCTCTCTGCCTTCCACAATACTATCACCAGCACTTGGTGACGGCCATGTTTTTAACCATATAGGGCCCTGGAGACTGACCCTTTTTGGGGGTCATTGTTGAGAACTAAGGTGGCCACTTGGACCAGTAAAATCTTTTTTTAAAAAAATTGTCCTGAGCAGATATCTATGATAGTTCCACCTGAGACTCAGAAACTCTCTCAATACAATGTGTGGCAGTTTTGATTGATTGATTGATTGATTGTGTGCTATCAAGTCGTTCTCGAATCTTAGCGACCACATAGATAGAACTTCTCCAGGATGATCTGTCCCCAACCTGGTCCTTCAGGTCTTTCAAGGGTGCCCCCATCGCCACTGTACCTGAGTCCCTCCCCCTTGCTGCTGGCCGTCCTCTTTTTCTCTTTCCTTCCACCTTTCCCAGCATCAGAACCTACTCCAGAGAGCTGGGCCTTCGCATAGTGTGTCCCAAGTAGGATAATTTGAGCCTGGTCATTTGGGCCTAATTAAGATGGCTCTGCAACGGTTCTGAAAGGACACGAATCACCTGAGCTTGGTGCATTTCATCTTCCACAATGAAGGGGTACCACAGTATTCAAGATTCCTTCTTGTCTTATAAGAACTGCAACCTCGTTATCAAAATATACTTCGCAGTTGGCTCAGGTCCAACAGTGTGTCATATTTTGACTAGGAAGATAATCCAACTTGGTCCAAATTCCAGCCCTGGAGAAATTGGCAATGAAGAGAACCTTCTCTGGTTTAAATTCAGGAAGAGGGATTTGTTCCAGGGACTGCTGTGAGAAATTAGAAAGCCCCTCCCTCCACCCCTTGTGGAAGGAAAATCAATTCTCTGACAAAATATATACGATACCCTACTTCAAAGTTTGGGAAAGGTTTCCATTGCTGAGGAATGCAAATGTATTTGCTTTTGCCGTAGACCATAACAGAAGTGCAAACAATTATAGCTTTATCGGGGAAGCATCATAACTGCAATCAAGGTTGTTTAAACTGAGCATCAAGAACATGGGTTGCAGATAGACTTGGTCCTGCTTAGAGGAAATCGGTTGAAATCGATGTGGCCAGCTAGTCAATTTCATTTAGGGTATTCAATGAGTTTGCTCACAGGCTTACTAAAGCTGGATCCAACTGCATGAGTTTGGGTTCTATTTTTTTCATTTTTCTTTTAAAACAAACATTCACAGTCTATGGTGGGAGAGCCCTGTAAGCCTTTTGCAGCAAAACCAGCAAAGAACCAACTCTTCAAAGAGAAATTTACGATGAGCTAAAAGTGGTTCTTTCCATTAGATTCATGGCGTCTTGGCCAAAACTCAGAGAGATGTTTTTCTCCCTTATTGCCCTGATTGTTCTCATTGGTGAACAAAACTGGATTAAAACTCACTCACTCACTCATTCTCTTTTGCTGTGGGTGACATTGGCTTGACTGGATATAGACTTAATGGGCTTTCTCTGTTCCATTCTTATTTATGGTCTCTGATCCGGGAAGTCTGTGGGAGTCCAGGGTGGGTGTACTCCAATGGCAATTTAAAGCAGGGTAAGAAACTGCCTTATACTAAGTCAGATCATTGTTCTACCCAGCCCAGAATTGTCAGTGCTGATCAGCAGCAAGAACTGCTAGGAGTTCAGACATTACATGGAACTCGATAGCAGGAATTGAACCTGCATCTTCTATGCAAAAAAGGTGGTCTAATTTTGGGGAGAGAGCCAGTTTGGTGCAGGGGTGAAGGCATCAGGCTAGAAACCGGGAGACCATGAGTTCTAGTCCCATCCTTAAGCACGAAGCCAGCTGGGTGACCTTGGGCCAGTCCCTGTCTCTCAGTCCTAGGAAGGAGCCAATGGCAAAGCAGGAGACTGAGAGTTCTAGTCCCGCCTTAGGCACGAAGCCAGCTGGGTGACCCTGAGCCAATCACATTCTCTCAGCCCTAGAAAGGAGCCAATGGCAAACCAGGAGACTGAGAGTTCTAGTCCCACCTTGGGTACGAAGCCAGCTGGGTGACCTTGAGTCAGTCACTCTCTCTCAGCTCTAGGAAGCAGGCAATGGCAAACCACTTCTGAAAAACCTTGCCAAGAAAACTGCAGGGACTTGTCCAGGCAGTCTCCAAGAATTGGACATGATTGAACGTATTTTTTTTAAAAATGGGGGGAAACTCCCCAGCAAATACACACTGTGCTACATTTTCCCCCTGGACATGACAGATCCAAATTTGCTGCAGCGATGCTGCTTTTGAGACTTAGAAAAAGAGGGGGCTTTTGGAGATCCAGCCGTGAAACCCTTGCCTTCTGCATAATTTTTTTTAAAAAAAATATTGCCGGCAAAGTGGACCCCAGAGTCAACTGAATCCTGCAGGAATCTACGCTAGACTCCGCAGCCTGTGCAAACAATAGTAGTATGAATAATAAACAATTGGAGCAATATTTTACGGAACAGATAGTCTGTTGCATGTGTCAAAGAATAATTAAATGGAACATCTAGGGTGTTACATCTGAGGCTTATTTTATTTGGGGAGTGAGACTGGTTTTGCTTATGTAAGGGGTCATCTACATTGATAGCAACATATAGCCCCTTGAGAAATAAATATGCCTGCCATTAAACTGATTTTTCACTGCTTCTTGCTTTATCTGTCTTTTCCTTCCAGGGGCACAATATCCCATCTTCCGCTGCGTACACAGAAACTCTCACGAGGAGGTGGCTGACAGCTACTGTGACCTCAGCTCCAAGCCCACACCGGAGGAGGAACCGTGTAACATCTTCCCTTGCCCAGCCTTGTAAGAAGCTGACCACTTCTCAATTAGCATATAAGATTTCCTGGCATTCTGCAGAGAACCCTAACAGGACGCTGCCCCCCCCCCCCCCAGGTTTCTGACATTCACTGAAATGGAAGTGGGGTGAACAGGAAAAGACAATCTTGTGGTTTCAGCCATACGTTCTTAGGCTTCGTTAATGTACCTATTTCTAGAATTTCATTAAATTCTACCTATTTGTAGCTAAAGCTACAATCCAACTCATATTTCCCAGAAAGGAAGTTCAGAGGTATGTTTGTACTGAAACGTAGCAGTCAGGACAAAGGAGAAATTCACTCTATCACAATCGGGTGATGTAGGGATTATGTCCACCCTTTTCCAAACGTTTGAATTTTCTGCGCCCAGCTAGCATGCCAGATTATCCATAAAGGTATTGGCAAAAGTCACCATCCCTTGTTCAAGCTTATAGATGACACAAATTCATTGCATTTCCTTATTTCCTAGCTGGGATATAGGAGAATGGTCAGAATGCAGTAAATCCTGTGGTCTGGGAATGCAGCATCGCCAAGTTCTCTGTCGGCAAATCTACGCCAACCGGACCTTAACGGTTCAGCTGCACCGATGCCAACACTTGGAGAAACCCGAGACGACAAGTACGTGCCAACTGAAGATCTGCAGTGAATGGCAAATTCGGACAGAATGGACATCGGTAAACAGGAACGATTCAAAGCCGCACAACACTGGCAGCTATATACTGACATCCACACAACCCATTCATTATCGCACGGTGCTGTTTTTTAAAAGAGCTCTTTCGGGGGAGGGCAGGTCAATCCTTAGACAGGGTAAACAAGACCATTCACAAGACAAGCAGGGCTGGAAAGATAGCCTCCCTGAAAGCTGAACAGGATGAGAGGCATTTTGGCACATTGTGAGATGGAGACTGATCTTGGCTTACCTTGATTAGCAGAGGAAATCCGTGGTCTCCATTTCAAAACAAGGGTGGAAGGGTTTCATCAGCACCAGACCACACTTGAAAGAACAGTTGAGGTTCGAAAAGAATTGAGTTTTGAGATATCCCCAAATTCCAGGGTATCTCGGTTGTGTAGGGGATCATCAAAGGGGGCAGGGCTAAAATATGACCCTTTGGACGTTTGGGGTGACGGGATGGTAGTTTGAAGGCAAAATATAATATTCCATCTCCACACACATGTTTTCACTCTTCTTCTTGTACTAAAACGTGCCTCCTCCCCACTGTCCTCAAAAGTGCGGGGAATCTTGGAGGTTTCTTAGAACCCACAAAAACAAGGCTGGGAGGACCATTTTCAGCCATACCTTTGGTTGCCTCTTCCTATGATCAATGAAGCCATCAGCCATTGGTGGGACCAGCAAGCTTTTCTTCTCTATGACTTCTGGTTGGGTCATCAGAGGAATTTGGTTTCAAATGGTCATGGCTGATGAGTCTTCTTTGAAGAGGAAGGAAGGAAGCTGAGTGGTTCAGTTAGTCAGCTCTATATATCCCCGAACATCTTTTTTAGAGATGTGAGCAGCTACTCATAATGAATTGAAACTGTTCCAGGAGATGGAGGAAGAAAGAGTTCTCCAAAACAGAGAGGGAAATTTATCTGAAGGCTATGAGGATGCTTGCAATTTATATTCTGCTCTCTTCCACATGTTTTTTTTCCATAGAATTTAACATCTGCATCAAGACACAGTGTGGTTTGGATCCATATGGGTTCATCTGTCCCCTGGGACTGCACAGTATACTCCAAAGATGCAGTTCTTCAGAGACAGGCACAGAAATGACATATTTTCATCTCCTCTTCAGAAAATGATTTTGTTAGAGAGAAAAAATAACCCTGCTCTACCTACTTAAAAACGGAAAGACCCATGAAGCAGAACAGTCTCCTTAGGGAGAGGGGTTTTGATTGGCAATTTAAATTTTGGAATTTAAGGATGCCCCCAATTTTGGAAGTGTTTCCCCAATCTTAAAAACCAAACACATGGTTTTAAAATGTCATGTCCATTGGCCTCTTTTCTTCCAGCATTAAAAAAAGAAAAGAACATAAATCATTTGAGGACATTAATGTTCACATTTTAGACAGGGAAGATAGGTGGTTTGAGAGCGGGGTCAAGGAATCCATTTATGCCAACTTGGAAAATCCTTCCTTGAATAGAGGTGGGGGCCTCAGGCACAATCTTTCTCCCATCTTTCTCCCGGCTCTGTCTTCTGTGCCTAGGAAGATTAAGACCATTTCGCAAGCTCAACAGCAGCATGGTGATCTTAACGATCCTCCTTTAGATGATAAAAGGACTTAAAAATAACATCTCAATATAACCATGACCTAGCCCCAGGTGTAAGGTCACACAGCTACCTAGAAACATATTTAGGATTCCCTTACCAACTTTGCTCAGACTGAAGAAGCTCCTTGGATAAGGAGCGAAACGTTTCCACTGAGAAAATAGAAATCCAGTTGACATGATTCAAGCTACAGACAATTCCACCTGGATGACTGAGAACCTTCATAGACATAGAAACATAAATCAGAGTTTTCATTTATCTTGGGGGAAAGATGAGATTTTTAATTTGGACACACTTGGATTTATTCTACATATCATTTCTTTCTCGGGTATAACTAGAGTTACTTCACTTAAACCAGAGAGGGGAGGATGGTGTTAATAGCATAGTGTCCTTTCTCCAATTTTTCTGCATTTCTGTCATTCCTTGGGGAGAATAGAACATACCCCCAATTGGGCAAAAGTAATCCTGTCCATTGATTTTCCTGGACCTGTCAGAGAATATTAGAATTGATTGTGGTGTTTCTCTGCATTTTTGAAGACAATAGTTTTCTTCTAGTCCCCGGGCTGCACGTAGGTGGCTATTGCCCACTGTTTGTTCCTGAGGAATAGAGTTGATCATACAAAGATTACACATTTATCATCAAGATTTGAGAACACCTGACATGCAGTCATCATAATAATGATAGACAATATAACATGATTTCATCCTAATTCCATTCCCAATAAATGCATGCTGTAGTCATGTTTCATGTTTCATTTATGTAGAACATCAAATGAATTTAGGGTACTTTATTGTTGTTGTTGTGATTATTATTATTATTATTATTATTATTATTATAATCAAAACAAAACTCATTTTCAATTTTGAAGATAAGGGTGTTGATACTAGATTCAAAATCTCTAAATTCAAAAGTTCACCACATTTCAGTGGTTTACAAACCCATGTCTCTCCTTTTGAAAGTTTCTTCCATCTCTTTATGAATCTCTTGAAAATAACTGACAGAGGACATTTCACACGAAGCTTTTTCTTATGTTCAACTTAATTTACTAAATTTACAAGTTTTTAGTTTTACATGTACTGATATGTACATATGGATGCTCTGTGGGGTCCTTGGTGCTCTCTGGGCCTTGTTGTTTTCTTGCAGACGTTTCATTGCCAGGCTAGGCAACATCTTCAGTGCGAAAAGGGAGTGGGACTTGCTCTCTGTTTATATACCCTGGCTTGTCCTGCTCGTGTTGGTGGGGGTGTTGTACTCTCCTTGGTAGTACCTTGGTTGCTTGGCTGATTGACTGAGTTAATAGTTCCTTGATTAGGGTATATTGTGCTGTTTGATTGTTCTGGTGCTAATCTAATATGGATGCTCCAAATTTCCATTCTATTTGTTGTTAGAGAAATTAGGCGGTGGGAAGTTCCATTTGATCAGATTTCTTCAGGAAGTGAAAAAATTCCCAGTGGTTTGTCAGGGAGAAGGTCTTCCCTTTAGTTTCATAAGATAAAATAATAAACAGCAGTATTTGTGGTGGGAGGATCCCACCATCATTATGGTCCACCATGTTGGGAGGAAAGGGCATCTTTTACCCCAAAGCAACCACAATTTAGTGTGGAATATTTCTAGCAGCAGTAGAAAAAATAATATCTCAGAAATGTCCTGATGAAAAGAATGTCCCCTGAGAAATTTTGATTCCACTCAAAGCGTAAGCCTTTTGGTCATCTTCCTTAGCCCAGGAATGATGGCTGGAGACGTTGTGTAGACTTTACATAGCACGCTTCAGATGATAATTGGTCTTTCTTGCTACGGATTTCAAAGGGATGTGACTGAATCCTACCTTTGATCCATGTGTTTTGTGCCTGTTTGACCCAAATGTTTATTCTTATTTTAGTGTTCAGTTCCATGTGGAGTTGGCCAGAAGACCAGAGATGTAAAATGCGTGAGCAACCTTGGAGATGTTGTTGATGATGAGGAGTGTAACACGAAGCTACGGCCAAATGACATTGAGAACTGTGATATGGGTCCCTGTGCCAAGAGCTGGTTTCTTACGGAGTGGAGTGATCGGGTAAGGTTCAGTATTTTCTTCCAATTTAAACAAAGTTTGCTCAGGCAAAGCATAGCACCTGAGCATGGAGTGACAACACAGCCGCAGTTTCTTTCTACATAGATGGTCCAAGTCCAATCCTTGGCCACACTGGTCTAAAAAAGAATCAAGTTCTGGAGAAACATGGACACAAATAGCAATATGGATTAGTATTGTAGTTTCTGGGAAGCTCTTTAACCCTTCAAAGGAAACCTGTTTTTCTAACTTTATCTCTCAGATGCGTGACAATTTCTTTCAAAATTCCTCTTGCTGTTTTTGAGCTGACTTTCTTGTTCACTGGAGGTGTATTATTGTTGGTCCATGAAAGCTTCTGACCCAATACAATGGTGGCCTTTAAAGTACCACCGATCATCTGTCTACTCCATCTTTCCAAATCTGGCCTGGTTGCTCCCGTTTCCCAATCTGAAAAAAAACCAATGAAAGGAGTTCCTCAGGATTTCTTCCCTTGGGATTTCCTTCAATGGGAAGCTGGGGAGGTTGCAAGGAGAAACACATAGTTCACATATTCCCCTTGGTCACCTTGTCACTAAGTACGTTCAAGGACACACCATCCCACTGACGGTCAGTGATATTCTCTTGTATTCTGAAAGGGTTTTCAGCAGCAAATTCTCTTTCCTCAAGAGAAATGGAAAATAATTTTTCTGGAGAAGTCAAAAGTATACAGCTTCTACCTTTGTCATCCCTTCTCTATGGGGACCCTCCTTCTCCCAAGGAATCTTAGAGGTGATCCTGATTGGAGAGAAGATCCCTTGGGGAACCACGAGGTAATCTGATTTCTAGAGACTTACATCTCAATAAAGCTGTGATTCGTCCATCTTGCCAGATGGTTATATCACCATGCCAGAATCTCTCCGCTCCTCCAAACTTGTTTTCAAGGCTGAAGCTCAAAGCTGTAATTGCGTCTCTTTTCTCATTTTGCAAAGTATTTTTTTAGTGTTTATTTATTTACTTTGACACAGGAATGAATATCTCTTTAGTGATTTATTAAAGTCCATATGAGAGGGAAAAGGTATTATTCCCCAAGACAATGAAGTATAAATAAATGTACAAAAGCGTTCTGGATTAAATCCAACACTGTTATAAATCCAGCCACATCAATGAAGAGATTAGCTGTAGGATTTCTTCCCCTTTCTTCCGAAATGAGCTTTTGTTCTTCCACGGTTTTTAAACCTATGACTTCATTTTTTTTTCTTTTTACACCAGAGAATGGTTTTATTGCTATTTACACACTGTGCACCAGATAGTTTTGATTGGATCTGATATTTTTGACTATAGAGTCCTTTCCAAGGATCCAGGGTAGCTACAGAGATCATCTTAAGTATGCGCACTGTTCCAAAAAAAGCAACATTTTTTTTTGTAACTGGGATTATGATGATGATGATTTGCCCTAAAGACAGGTTGTAAATAATTTTGTAGATTGTTTTCACTCCATGGCATATTTTGAACAGAGTTCAACATTGAAGGTGGTCTGTCTGCTTTTACATATTTCTCAATCTCACTATCTCTGTCTCTCTTTTAGGAGAGAATCAGACTTTATATGTCAGGAAAGAAACAGAGAAACACAGGATGTGCCGCAATACCATCCTAATATTAATGATTTCCAAATGCTTGTACCTAAATCATGGGATCTAGGGTTTCACAGCGGCTATTGATGGCGAGAGTGACTTTTGGATCACGCTGTAGCACACCGGGTGACCCAGACGTCATTTCAACCATTTGCTCCTTTGCTGACTAGAATTCCCCAGCAGTTTGTGCATTAGCAGCCGGCTCAAGGCATCCTGGGAATTGTAGTCCAGAGCCTGGAAGAGTCAGTTCCCTTACCCCCTCCCCTCACGCGTGGTGAAAAATGGTGATTTATGAATTGTATAAATGTATATATATGCTTGTAAGCCGCCTAGAGTCCTCCATTAGGGAGAGGATAGGCGGGGTATAAATACCACAATAAATAAATAAAATAAATAAATTATACTTGTGGCCACAGGACAGAACTTGGGAAGGAGCAAAGAACCTCCTTATATTGGGTTGGAAAACAACAAACCAACATACATTGCTGGTCTAAGCGCCACCCAGATCTCAGCTCTTCGTCTGTTGGCGGGCTGGTTTTTCACAGAGAATGTCCTTGTTTTAATTTTAAAAGGCAGGGTGAGGTAGAAGCTGAGTGCCAAAGGATATTTTGGTTTGAAGTCTCCTGCTGAAGTCCTTTGAATACTTTGTGAGCAGTAAATGCTATACTGAAATCTCCCACAGCACGGTGGGTGAGGTCTGTATCTTCTCATTTGGCATTTAATCTGAAACTGGATCCACGTATTCTCAGCTCACATGTAGCCATTTAAAACAGAACAGAGGTGAATTGTTGGGGAACTTCACCCAAACTGGCTTCCAGCTCTTTTTGTTTGAGAAGGGAGGGAGTGGTGTGAGAACTGAAAACGAAAACATCTTTTGCAGGACAAAAAATCTAAAATACTGTGTTCCTGTTGTACTTTTTTCCCTTTTCCCGGGGCTGCACGCGGAGAATATTGTTTTCATGGTTTTTTTTACCCCTCCTAATGAACTTGAAACCATCTGGAAAGTTCGAGCACCTCCAGAGCTGAATCTTTCGATGGGTTTTCCAATTTCTCACCCCATGATGAGATCTCCCAGGGGTGAGGAACCAAAGGGCCTTCTAATCTGAAGCTCCTTCCAGTCCTTGCCAACATGTCCAACAGGAAGCATGCTGGGAGTTGTAGTTCAGCAGCATCGCGAGGTCTACAATCCCCCCCCCCCCCACTCAGATGCATCATCTGGCTTCTCTTTCCTGATCTCCTGAACTCCAGAAAACATGGAAACAAAACTTTCTTTAGAGCAAGCTATGCTCCTCATGGGATAGGCACATAACTGGATCTCCTTCCTCTTTGGTTCCAAGTAAAATCGGGAAGCAGTGAGCCGTTTTGGACCAGGTCACCCCAGTGAAGGCAGAGCAGGTGGGACACGTGTCCTTGTTCTGTTTCCCAATGTAAGCTTCTATTCACTGCAAAGAGAAAAACATGGGGGTACAATATATAAACACATATCTGGCCCAGTTCAGGCACGGCTTTAAGTCATGGTTAACCATCTTAGTTGAATTAAGCCAAATTGGCCAGATGCACAGAACTTGCTGAAACTAACCACGTCAAGGCTTAGTGTGAAGCCTTTCTTTATCTACCCCCAACTCCATAGGGTGGCTCTTAAACCATCGGAGGAGCAATGTGTACAGGGGCCGTGTGGATAGGCTATGCTGGGCATCCAAAGCAGCCCAGGAAAGATTCAAACCTAGGTTGGGCTCTGAATTTTATCACCTCATAGAACCACTGTTAGTTCCCCAACACCAAATCAATAAGCATCTCCTCTCCTCTCCTCTCCTCTCCTCTCCTCTCCTCTCCTCTCCTCTCCTCTCCTCTCCTCTCCTCTCCTCCCCACCCCTCCCCTCCCCTCCCCTCCCCTTCCCTTTCCTCTTTCCTGCATTACCAAGCTCCTAATGAAATTACGTGCATCTGTGCGTGTGTGTGCAGTTGCAAAATGCCAAAATTGGCACGTGTTGCCTACCATGTAACCAAATGCTTATTCGGGACTTTCTTTCCATGTGAAACATAATATAAATGCTCGTGACTGTTTAAATTCAATTATGCACACATCTTTCAGCAGTCAGCACATGGTTTTTCTTTATTTTCAATAATCCATCCTCCCCCACCCCAAAAAGAATCAAATCCGAATGCCTGGCTGTCTGTGTCTCTCTTAAAGATGATGGACACTTGAGTGAGAAAAGGAATGAAAGAAAGGGAGGGAAGTGCGGAAGTAAGGGCATGGGGATGTGCGTAA
Source organism: Charina bottae (assembly GCA_023362775.1). Classification (NCBI taxonomy): domain Eukaryota; kingdom Metazoa; phylum Chordata; class Lepidosauria; order Squamata; family Charinaidae; genus Charina; species Charina bottae. Next base: position 21,683,123 of record JALMGJ010000010.1, on the reverse strand, counting down.
AACGCTGAAAGAACTTGCATCTGATTGAAACACTTCGTGGTCCTGGGATATTTGGAATAGACAAGGTGTTATATTTGCAGATAAATAACAGGCAGATCTTTGATCGCATTGTTGTGGCCACCACCTTGACCTTTTTGACCCCACCCCATGGATACCCCGAAAAACCTTTGTGTGCGAGAGAGACGGTCGTGGTTCTCTCCTTTTCATGCCATCTGTGGAACTCAGCATTCTGCAAATGTTAGCTTTGCTTAATTTTCTAAAGCTTCTTTCTTTGATATTGGGCAGGGTGATAGAGAGGGGGTTCTTTTGAAAACCTCACTGGGCTTTTTGCTCTTCCCGTTCTGTCCTGCAAAATTTGCCCAGATTTCTTGTACGAGAGGATCTGTAGAAAGAAGAAGGTCTTGCAAACTTTCCGCTCCACTCCAAAAGTTATGCAACTGCATAGCCTTTCTCCATGGCACAAGGTGGATCTCCCGGCCTAGAAATCTGGACCTGTCTTGGGTTTTTTTTTTGTGTGCCAAACAAGTCTCTCTTCTTCCAAGGCTTTTTGTAATTCATTTTGCAATAACAGGGTAAGATCCCTCCGCTGTCTTTTCGCCCCGACAGTGCTCAGCAGAATGTGGTCCTGGAGTCCGAACCCGTTCCGTGGTGTGCATGACCAACCACATCAGCAGTTTGCCGCTGGAAGGCTGCGGGCACAACCGGCCATCGGAAACCACGCCTTGTGACAATGGTCCTTGTCTCGGGAAAGTAGAATGGTTTGCTGGCAGCTGGAGTCAGGTATCTTTTATCAGTTGATGGGATGTGTTTCTCGACCCCTCCGTAGCTGGAACAGTTTGTTTGTTTGTTTGTTTATTTATTATTCAATTTATATCACCGCCCCATCTCCCCCGAAGGGGACTCTGGGCGGTTTACAGAGTCAATAATTAAAAATGAATAAAAATATAATACATATGCATATAAATACAAATAAATTAAAGATAAAATCCAAGAGGCAATAACATTATTTTTTAAAAGGGCTCTATGGGACCAGCCATCCCCAGGAGGAGCTGTTACCCTTCCCATCCCAGGCGAGGCGACAGAACCGGGTCTCTAAGTTCTTTCTGAAGGCCGGGAGCGATGGGGCCTGCCTCACTTCCAGGGGTAGAATGTTCCAAAGGGCGGGCGCCACCGCACAGAAGGCCCGCCTTCTGGACCCCGCCAGGTGAAACTCCCTTACCGACGGGGTCCGCAGCATGCCCTCTCTGCATGACCGAGTGGGACGGTTCGATGTTCTGGGGATGAGACGGTCCCTCAGGTAGCCTGGTCCCATGCCAGTTGCAGAGAGAGCAAAGGCCCATCTTAGGGCCACGGTGTAAGAAAGGCGTTGCACACAGCAAAGAGCAGGTGGGAAGAAGAGAGGGAAACTAGTTCGCTCTTTCACCAGCAGTTAATGCCGTGCGTTCTTATGAACAGCTGCAATGCAGATGTAAAGAATGTAGGCAGATTTTGCTGGTTGTCTTATCCTGGAGAGCTGGAACGGGCCCATTTAAAAAGGAGGAGTCATCTGTTGCTGATTTCTCAGCTGAGTGGGGAGAGTCGCCCCGTTTTCCACTTCTCCCTCTGCTCCCACAGTTTGAAGGGACCCCTGCTGGATCTTGAGAAGATCCTGCCGAAATGTACGCCATGATCGACATCACTGGGTCTCAGCAAGGGAGGTAACCCTGCGCTAAATACTGCAGAGCCAGAAGTACGATAGGGCCATAAGTTTACTCTTTGCGCACTGAAAAGGTAAAGTCAGAGCCATGAGCTCTACTCCTGGCAGTATGTCTACAGGTGGTCCTCGGGTTATGACCACTTGTTCAATGACCGTTCAAACTGGTGGTGGCGCTGAATGAGAGGGAGTTACGACCGGTCCTCGGAGTTCTGGCATTCCCTGCCAGCTTCCCACAAGCAAAATCAATGGGGAAACAAGTCAGAGGTCACAGTCACATGAGGTCCTCACTTAAGGACCCCCATGGTCCTCGCTTAACGATGGCGACCGGGACTGCCAGAACTGCCGTCACTAAGTGATGCAGTCGTGTGACATCACACTTTACGACTGCATCACTTAGCAATGGCAATTAGGTTTGGGGGCCAACAGTAATGAAATGGCTGGCCCCGATCTTCTTGGAAGACCTCATTTTCCCTAAGAATTCCTGGTGTTCTCCCGTCCAAACATTAACCAAGTCCACCCCATTCCCCTTTCACCCCTGTAGTATTGTTACTGAACTGAACTTGCATCCAGTCATCAGCCGCTGTAAAGGATTTGATTTTAAGTTGACATTAACTAAGTTCAAATCTGCTTTAGCTTTTTAGTCCGTGTGAGCCTAAGCGTGTGGGCTGTAAGCCATCATTTATGGCTTAGCACAGCATCTGAACTCCATCAACTTGGCTTAGTCAACAGAGCCTGGAACCTACTCTCTCTGCTCCTTGCTTTGATTTGCTATTGGACTTCGTGAATTAAATTATTTTCTCAAGAAAAGAATGGTTCAATTTGCTTAATTTAATTTATTGATTTATTCCACAAACATGATTTAAATAAGTAGGTTGAAAAGAATGGGAACACTTTAATTCTTTTGATGTTCAGCTACAAGGAAATCAAATTGGAGCCACTGTGTTGTGCCACTGACATCATGGGTGGGGTCTCTCTTTCCTGAAAAATGGGGAGTCCTGCAGTGTTCCTGCAAGGAGGGGGAAAAAAAGGGGGTGGTAAGAAACTTGTGTTCCTCCAGATGTTTCTGAACTACAACTTCCAGCATCCACTACCCTGGGCCCTGGCATCAAGCATTTGCAACTTCTGGCAACCCACATGTTTCCCCTCCATTCTAAAGTTCAGATTTTAATCCAAACCCAAAGAGAAAATCTCCCTTATTTAAAGTGCGCATGATTGCAAGATCTGAGGCAAGACCCTGCGATCGTAGCTGAGAATATTATTACCCATTTTGAACCCTCTTATGCTCTGTCAGTAACAAAATTAGCAGGTGGGTCCAGGTTAGATTTGAGAAATAATTCTCCTCAGACCAAGAAGTTGATTTCAGCTGAGCTCCAATCCCTCTTGATATCAGCCACGCATGTTTCTTCTTTAATGCTATTAAGAGCTTTGGCACAAATTGGTAAAAGAAATTTCCACCTACTCAGCAGTTTTGTGTTTAGGATGGCCTTAAAATGGTTGGCAGCCCTCAAATTCGAAATGGATTATTAATAAGGGAATGAACTGTATTCTCAAACAGTAGAAGGGGTTGCTAAGCAGACATATGATAGTTACCTTTTGGTTAGTCTTTCAAGATTTTGGGTTCAGAGCAGCTCCTACTATCTCTTGCTGCCTGTTTGACACTAAGGGTGTTATTTGAACCCCTCATCAAAGTGGAACAGATTTGGAGAAGCAGAAGTCAAGGGGAAAGTGTGCTGATGTGAAATTCTGATACATGATGCACAATCAAAGTTAAAGGGCTTTGTTTTAGAGAGAGAGCTGCTGACCAGATACTTGAAGTATCTGGTACAAAGAACAACCCTGGTTTGGTGGCTTTTCTCCAGACTTATCTTCTCTCCCTAACCTTTCAGGATCTCTTAATTCAAATTGGAAAAAAAACAGCAAGCCAAAAGATGTTTCCCTCCAGATCAAGAATGCTGGATATGGAGAAGGAACATCCAAGGAACCATCTCTCTCTCTCTCTCTTTCATGAAGGGAGAAGACATTGTTGGTGAACTTCTCATGCATGAGAGTGAATCGATGTTAAAAAGGTAAAGGTTGCCCCCGCACATTTGTGCAGTCGTGTCCGACTCGAGGGGCCGGTGCTCATCTCCGTTTGTTAGCTGAAGAGCCAGCGTTGTCCGAAGACGCTTCCGCGGTCATGTGGCCGGCATGACGCACGCGGAACGCTGTCACCTTCCCACCGAAGTGGTACCTATTCATCTACTTGCATTTGCGTGCTTTCGAATTGCTAGGTTGGCAAGCGCTGGGGCGAGTGCGGGAGCTCACTCCGTCACGCGGGGCTAGGGATTCGAACCTCTGAACTTGCGATCTTCCGATCGACAAGCCTGGCGTCTTACCCGCTGAGCCACCAGATGTTACTGCTCCCTTTAATCCAAAGAAGAACCTGGTAGAGTGTTGCAGAATTCTCTCTTCAGCAACCCAAAACCCACTTACCCCACATTCTTCTAAACTGACCTTGTGACTCAATTCTTTCTAGGATGCACAGATAGCTAAGGAGGCTGTAGACAGCTACAAATAGGTGTGTAGTACAAACAAGAAACTTTAAGACAGCACCTTTTAACTCTTTTTTTTAAAAAGCACACCTCCATTTATAAAATTGAGGAAACCTGTTATCAGGGACTTTTACAGAAATTTTGCAGACATCCTAGTGTCTCCTTACCTCCATTAGAAAGATTCTAGCTACCTTTTGATCAGAGAGGCAGTTGATAGAATCAGGATGGGTTCCAACACCCCCAGCTTTGATGTATTTTTCTCATGGTCATATTAAACTTACAGATGCAATTGCTTATGCCAGTTGCATCTGGTCCATAGCTTTCAGGACTCAAAATCTTCTGAAACTGCAATCCCCCCCTTTTTTTTTTAAAAAAAAATCCTTCTCTCCATTCCTCCCAGAATATGTTCTTGGAACAGAGATCTAAATTAGATCATCAATGAGCTATGTAAACAAAGACATCTCACGAAAATATCAATGGCCATCTGGGAATTTCACAGAAAATCCAATCTATGAAATTGTTAAAGTAATGCTGCATTCCTGCTTTTCGAACCTGTTGCTTCCCCCAGACCCAGGGGAACTTCTGATTGCAAGGCCCTGTCTCCCTGAGCATAAAATTAAACTCTTGAGGCTTTCTGTTCTCAGGATGCCAAGTTTGCACAGTGGATTTTAGAAGCTTAGGCAGTCCTGATCGACGCAATTCCTTCGTTTTATTTTTGCTCTAGTAACGCTGTCGATGGTCACAGCTGCCAGCTACTCAGCCTTCACAGAGCACCAATGGCTCATTCCCACTGCAAAAACATTTTTTCCTGAAAATAAAGCCTTGCACGGCCAGAAGTTTTTGTTTGGTTAACTGCCCCCCTAAGAGTTAACTTGCTCTGAGGCTAGCAATTTACAATGCTGTTAACAGGAATTATGTCTGAACTCCTAGGCATCCACGTAGAGCTTATCTATAAATCTACCATCTTGCTTCAGGCTTCTAATTTATTTCTCCAAGGTAATAAATTCTTCAGGAATAGGCACCCAAGAATATTTTAAAACCCACAACACTTTAATTCTCCTTTGTTACTTATAATCTCTTTCTCTCAAACAGATGGGCACATACTTACACTGTAAGACTGAAAAGCATAGAAAATGGCACAGAGACATAATTCAGGCTTGTCATATTGAAAACAGATGATTAGTCTTTCAAAATAGTTTTATTAAGATTGTACAACCTAGTCCCGTATTTATGATGGCTGGTGTTCTTATTTAAAAATATGTGTAATTTATGAGCACTGACATCAGGATAAATACGTGAGCCTTTAGGGCACCTCAAAAAAAAAAGTGATGGTTTCAAAGCCTACTTAGATAAAGGAGGGATATAAATCAACTCAGCGTAATCAATCATCTGGTTTGTACATGGTAAAAGGAAAAAGGAAGAGAAAGGGAATAGGAAAGCAAATATTGGAGCAACAGTTTCATCTCTGTCCAGGAAATAGGAACAGGTAAAGGACAAAGTTAAACTTGATATGATCACATCAACTCTTCTTTGCTTGGGTACAGAAGTAGATTTCAATGACTTGATTAAATGCTGCCCCTGAAAAACATAATCTGATGCGCACCATTTATCAGGTTTCTGTTGCACGCATCCAAGTACGCAACAGGGAAATCCTTATATGAGAACATTCTTCATGAATCCAGTAGAGCAGCCTTTTGACCCTGGAGGAACCCTTGAAATATTTTCCAGGCCTTGGGGAACCCCTGCACATTCGGGCTCCAAGATAGGCCAGAAGTTACAAAATCATTATACAGGTAGGCCTGTATATATGCCTTAACAGTGTTCTTAAACTCAAAATAAAGAATGACATTTATCTCTTTAATGTGAAGTTGCCTGAATTTGAAATAATTTTTTAAATAGAACGTGATCTCCCAGGGAACCCTTCTCGCGGAACTCTAGGGTGCCACGGAACCCTGGTTGAGAAACCCTGCAGTAGATGATGGCAGTTTTATCAAGACACGTGGATCCATAGCAGCAGAAGATTGGAAGAGGCCAAGAAACTCAGGAACTCAAAACCCCATCAATGAATTTTGGGAATGCGCCTACTTTGAATTCAGGAGAACTGTCTAGGAAGGAGCCAATGGCAAACCAGGAGACTGAGAGTTCTAGTCCCACCTTAGGCAGGAAAGCCGGCTGGGTGACCTTGGGCCAATCACTCTCTCTCAGCCCTAGGAAGGAGCCAATGGGAAACCAGGAGCCTGAGAGTTCTAGTACCACCTTAAGCATGAAAGCCGGCTGGGTGACCTAGGGCCAGTCCCTGTCTCTCAGCCCTAGGAAGGAGCCAATGGCAAACCAGGAGCCTGAGGGTTCTAGTCCCGCCTTAGGCATGAGGCACTCTCTCTCAGCCCAACTCACCTCACAGGGTTGTTGTGGGGAAAATAGGAGGAGGAAGGAGTATTAGGTATGTTCGCCGCCTTGAGTTATTTATAAAAATAATAAAGGCAGGATAATTTTTTTTTTTTAAAAAAAGGTATAGTCTACCACTCTTCTAGGTTCTTGTGCCAAACTGCTGTCCTAACGTTCAACCTCAATCTGCAGTCCTAGAACTTGGCATTCTTCGATCGTGACAGAACTATTTGCTCTTGTCTGTGAACATGTGCATTTAAAAGCGACCAGTTTAGGCTGGATGATCTTTCCCCCCCCATCCCTGTTAACCAGGCCATACCCGAAGCTTTCGTTATTCTGGAGTTGGGTCAGTCTCGGGCTCCTTTTAGAACACTTCAAGTATCACATGTGTTGATTTTGTTCAGAACAGCCTGTACTTGTTGTTGGTACAGTGGATTTATGTCTATTCAGGATATTACAAAAAATTATACTTGGCGTATAAACAATATTCCCCTTTTTAAAATAAGAGTCAATTGTGCTGTGCTGCAAAAAATCCTAGCTCGGTAGAGATCATGGCCTTTCAAGTGACATAGAAACCAATTAATTGTTGGATTTGTCTTCTAAAGACCGTTTTCAGAAAGCGCCAGGAAGAGTACTGTGTGTGTATATTTAACCTTTAAAGACGCAGGCAGGAGCTTCAAAAGCCAAAATTGGCCTTTTAGACCTAGAGCCGAAGCCCAAAACCCTGGTGGATGGCTCGTCCTTCCCAAAGATTGAACAGGACGGAGGTTTCTTCGGAAGCCGGCAGCAAACCTGAATTCTCACCTCAAATGTTGGAGGAGTCGCAAAAATGTTCACCCCAACGAGGTCACTTTCGCTTGGAAGCTAAAACTTGTTCTTCATCTTTTGGAAAAAAAACACTGTTGTGCGATGGCTGCCACAGGGAAGGGCGCCTTTGTCGGCTTCAGTTTCTACAGTTCGGTGGTCTTTCTGAAGCTCAAGCTGGTTCCGTCCCACGTCAACATGGGCTTTGCAAATATTTTCGTAAGAAATGCTTACAAAAGGAACTTCACCACCTCAGCCCCTGAGAGAATGTGCTTTAAAATGTACAGTATATAACCAGAGAACTGCATGCTGCGATATTATGCTTTTTTAATGCGTGCTTTGATCAAAGAACTACAATACAACACTAAGGGAAATGCACTGTAGTTTGGATATTGGCTTGGAAACTAACGGGCACCACAATTTTTTCCCCTTTCATTGCTACTTGTGAAGGGTACAAGTAAATCTGGACCTGATTGAATTAGTTACCTAAATGGAGGAAAACTAATTGAATGAAATTCAGAACTTGCCTTCGGCTAACCTGTTCTTTGTCTTAGTTCTCCTAAGAAAAATCATCTTTCTTCCTGAAAACGACAGGGAGGGATTTCCTTCTTTAATGTAGGAGCCCACCGGCTTTCCTTCAAATAACCACCCATTTCAAAATCCTATTAGCTTTTTTCTTTATTATGATACACACATTTTGTTATTTCTGGTTACTTCTCAGGCAGGATGTTGAATTTCTTTTCCATCTCTTGGATGGTCCTTTTGAGCTGATGTGATTGTTGGGCTTGGAGAGAGAGGACTGGGTGCTGTTTTGGGGGGGTGGATTACCCCTCTCCCCATCATATTGCTGCCTTTCCAGCTGTTTCACACTTCCTGGTCTGAAAAAGCCATCACATCTCCCCACGGACTTGACTTGAAGTGGGACAAGCCGTTGGGTCTTGTAGATGTGCCAGAGAGAAGGAAGGCAGATACCTTCTAGCTGAGGAAAGGGCAAAAATCCTGAGACGAGGGCAAAAAACCCACCCAGGAGAATTTCACTCAAACCTACTTTCCCTCTGACATTTTTTTAAAAAGAACTTCCTTCCTTCCTTCCTTCCTTCCTTCCTTCCTTCCTTCCTTCCTTCCTTCCTTCCTTCCTTCCTTCCTCCTTCCTCCCTCCCTCCTTCCTTCCTTCCTTCCTTCCTTCCTTCCTTCCTTCCTTCCTTCCTTCCTTCCTTCCTTCCTTCCTTCCTTCCTTCCTTCCTTTCTTTCTTTCTTTCTTTCTTTCTTTCTTTCTTTCTTTCTGAATCACATTAAATGAGAAGACAAACAAGATGGAAAATAACTTGGCGTAGCTCTGGTTTCTGTAGAGTGACATGACCGCAGCCACTTTTGGCTTAATCTTGCAAACCGATACCAGCGTTCTGTGAAAACGAGCCGTTATTAAACCTGAAGGATCAGACCTCCTGTTTATTTTGTTCCGGAGCAGAATCAGTTAGTCCTCCTGATTAAAGTAAAATGCCTGCAACAGATATTGAGCAGGGACAGGCATCCTGGTTGTTGCTGCAAATAAAGCTGGAATAAATACAAAAAAGCAACCCAAGTGTTAAAATCAAGAGCCAACTGTTCCTGGACCAGCAACGAAAGGGCCTTTTAAATTTATTTTTCTTGCTCTCTGATGATAGCTATTCGGGGTGCGAGAAGGTGTTCCTGCGTTGGCTTAGTTCAACGTATGAATATATTAAAAATGGGAAACAACATTTTCAGTGATTTTCCAGGTTTCACACTTATTCTAATACAGGTAGTCCTCGCTTAACAACCATTCGTTTAGTGATAGTTCGGACTTAACGACGGTGCTGAAAAAACCGACTTACAACTGGTTCTCACACTGAGGACCGTCGCAGCGTCCCCGCGGTCACGTGATCACTGTTTGGGTGCTTGGCAACTGGTTTGCATTTATGAGCATCGCAACGTCCCGTGGTCACATGATCGCCATTTTCAACCTTCCCGGATGGCTTCTGGCAGGTAAAATCAATGGGGAACCACATGATTCGCTTAACAAATACATGGTTTGCTTAACGCCCATGGTGATTCGCTTAATGACTGCCACAAAAAAGGTCGTAAAATTAGGTTGGATTTGCTTAATGACCGCTTTGCTTAGCGACCAAAATTCTGGTCCCAATTGTGGCCATTAAGCGAGGACTACCTGTAAAGTGGTCACTTATTGACTCAAGGCATTGCTGAGGTCAGTGTGTGATTCCTGACTGTCTGGAACACCCAGGAGAGAGAAGGAAATCCAAACTGGATCCAAGAAGACACCAAAACAGTGGACATAAAGGCAGGAGAACTGGAATAAATGGATTTTTGAAAAGGAAAGAGGAAACAATAATATATGACTGGACTGCTGCTTCTCCAGAAAATGTTTAGATGGGAGCAAGTATCTGTTTCAGTACATGATGAGATAATCCTCAGATAAAACTCTAGGAATCAGGTGGTTTAGCTATCATATCCCTTCCTTTTGATTCAGCGACAATCACATCCATATCCTTGGATGGGCAGGTCAGTCAGATACTGTTTTGGGATTTGCTGATGGCTGTAAAAAGTATTGATTGTGCAGAAATGATGTGATTTTGCTATTCCTCACCTTCCCTCCCTGAAGACTGGATAAAATGTCTGTGTGAAGTACAAGGAAAGCAAACTCCCTGATCTTTTGGCTGGTCCTAAGAGGCGTGGCTAGGTTCTATATTGTTCCAAATTAATCCAGGACACCAATTCAGAATGGCACAGAGAGAACCAAAATGGTCTAGGCCAGGGTTTCTTAACCTGGGCAACTTTAAGAGGGGTGGACGTCAACTCCCAGAATTCTGGCTGGGGAATTCTGCGAGTTGAAGTCCACCCCTCTTAAAGTTGCCCAGGTTGAGAAACCCTGGCCTAGAAAAAGTTTACCTTTCCACATTGTGAATCTGTCTCTGCTTTTTGTCACCTGGCACAGTGTTCAATCGAATGTGGCAGTGGGACCCAGCAGAGAGAAGTCATCTGTATCAGAAAGACGGAGAACAACTTTGATATGCTGAATCCCTACGAGTGTTCGTTTCTGCAAAGGCCGCCCAGCCGGCAGACGTGCTACCTTAAACCTTGTGGTGCTAAATGGTTTAGTACTGAATGGAGCCCAGTACGTATCTCTGTCTTTCCTCCAATCTTTCTTTCCATTAAAGTACAACAGGCTGCTTATCCTGAAACTATTCCTGAATCTTTGGGCTCAGGATAAAGGTAAAGGTTCCCCCTGCACATTTGTGCAGTCGTGTCTGACTCTAGGGGCCGGTGCTCATCTCCGTTTGTTAGCCGAAGAGCCAGCGTTGTCCGAAGATGCTTCCACGGTCATGTGGCTGGCATGACGTGTGCGGAAAGCTGTTACCTACCCACCGAAGTGGTACCTATTCATCTACTTGCATTTGCATGCTTTCGAATTGCTAGGTTGGCAAGAGCTGGGGCGAGTGCGGGAGCTCACTCCGTCACGCGGGGCTAGGGATTCGAACCTCAAAACTTGCGATCTTCCAATCAACAAGCCTGGCGTCTTACCCACTGAGCCACCACACCCCTCAAGGATAAAGGCCTTCCTTAATAAAATAAATAAATAAATAAATAAATAAATAAATAAATAAATAAATAAATAATAAAACGGGGAAGATTCTCGATTAAGTTAGCTCCCCGTCGTTTTTGATGCTGTGGTCATAAAGCGACAACCTGGTCTCGTTCAGGCATATGTTGCTTTCACTGCTCATTTCTGCAATAATAAAATCTCCCCTTCTTCACCACTCCTTGGCGGAGTCAGGCAATTTTCTCTGTGCTGTCTAAAGTAGCATTTCTGTTGATTTCCCTGTCACTGCAGGAACCAAAATGCATTCAAGGAAGGTTTTTCTTAATTAAAAAAATGCATATTAAGAACATTACTCTCAGAAACACTTAAGATAGCTTGCAAACTAAAGATAAATGCACTGATTAAGGTAAGCCTGTAATAACTCAGAGTATTATTTACATTAGCAGCCTTTTGTCTTCCAAGAAACTTGCCTTGGCTCACTTGGCTGTTCTTATCATAATCTTGGGAGGGGGATCAGTCAGAGAATGAGTGACTAGGCCGGGGTCATCTGAAGAACTGCTCAGCTTAGTGGGGATCTTTGCCCATCTCCTCACGTGGCGATGCTGAGCCTCCCATGGAATTAAAAAATTATATTCATAGCTCGGATTCTCAGAACATTGCATTGGTTAAACAAGTTGGTTAGGGTTTTTGTTTTTTTTTGAACTGTGGTGTTGGAGGAGAATTCTGAGAGTGCCTTGGACTGCAAGAAGATCAAACCAGTCCATACTCCAGGAAGTAAAGCCAGACTGCTCGCTTGAGGGAATGATATTAAAGGCAAAACTGAAGTACTTTGGCCACATAATGAGAAGACAGGATACCCTGGAGAAGAAGCTGATGCTAGGGAAAGTGGAAGGCCAAAGGAAGAGGGGACGACCAAGGGCAAGATGGATGGATGATATTCTGGAGGTGACGGACTCGACCGTGGGGGAGCTGGGGGTGGCGACGGCCGACAGGAAGCTCTGGCGTGGGCTGGTCCATGAAGTCACGAAGAGTCAGAAGCGACTGAACGAATAAACAACAACAAACAAGTTGGTTAAGTATGACAACCAGACTTGGAGGAATCAAGGCAACTAGCTAGCCAGATTTTAGAAGCTGCAGTCCAACATACAGTATATAGGAGAGGCTGTTAAGAAAAGGGTGTTCCAGTTCAACAGAGACTGGGGGACCCAAGATCCAGTCCAATAGGGTCTCATCTGATCATACAAAAACTACTGGTTTGGAATAGAGTCTCCAAATTGAAATACAGGTAGTCCTCGACTTAAGACCGTTTGTTTAACAATGATCCAAAGTTACAATGGCTTCGGAATAGGTGCTTTAGTTTATGGTCTGTAAATCACTTCTGAGTGTCGCAAAATGTTGCACCCCCCGCAGTCACATGATCGCATTTCGGGCACTTGGCAACCGGCTTGCATTTATGACCGGTTGCAGCATCCCATGGTCACGTGATTGCGTTTTGCGATATTTTTTTTTGCAGTTTTCTGGCAAAAAACGCCCATTGGGGAAGCTGGATTTGTTTAACGACCGCAGTGATTCGCTTAATGACCCGTGAGTTGCTTAACAACTGCTGTAAAAATGGTCATAAAATCGGGTCCATCACGTGGTGACTCGACTTATGATCGCAATGATTTACGATGGAAATACTTGTCCCAGTTTTGGTCGTAAGTCAAGGACTACCTGTATTCATTACTCAGATTGCAAGTCAAGGTTTCCTGACTTTTTCCCTCCTCTCCCTGGAGTGTCTCTCTGCTCCATCATTGGCCTACGTCAGACCATCAGACCCCAAACTTTCCAAACTCTTTACAGGGAAGTCTGCAGAGTATGGTCAAAAAAGTCAGGATGGCAGCCACGGTGGCGTGATTGAAACGCCGCCTGTTTCTATGTGTGTTGCACCATTGTGGCCATTGTCTCGGCTTTCTTGACCATGCCCTGTGGACACCCCAGTATTTTGCAGGACTGGACTTCAGCAAATAACCTGCACACGGACATTTGAACTGATAGAATGCACCAACGCTTGTGATGGAATAATCTTCAGCAAGGGACCCAGCTGGCCAGTCATCAGCTTCCTGTCCTCCTAGACAACCGCGTGGAGTTGCAATTTGACCGAATTAAGATTCTAGATTTTGAGCTCCAGTCAATGGTCTTAGAGTGATAGATATCTGATTTATGAGTCCTACTCTAAACTAATCAGAGTTGATATGAGTGATGATATTGTCAGGTTGGGAAATTTTGGAGATTTTAAATGGCCCAAATAGAGATGTTGCTGTCTGAGTTATGAACTTCACTTCTGACATTTGAGCCTATGGTATGAAAAACAGCATTGCCCCATAAATAAATAGGGCTGAGCAAAATGGGTGATAAATATATTGGTGTTTTTTGTTTTGTTCGCATGGGCTGAAAGCCCACATTTCCTTTGGGCAGTGATTTATGGACTACAGTAAAATTTTAAATCATTCAGAGTTAGGACAATCCTATTCAGTGTTATTCAACCTTGGGAACTTTAAGCTGCGTGGACTTCAACTCCCAGAATTCCCCAGCCAGCATGGTTGGCTGGGGAATTCTGGGAGTTGAAGTCCACACAGCTTAAAGTTCCCAAGGTTGAGAAACACTGGTGGGATCTTATGACCTCCTCTTGGCTGGGATCTGCATATGCCTAATTTATGAAGTATTATCCTAAATCTGTGTGGATTATACCAGTATGGAACTTAATACTTATTTCTGAGTAATTCCATATAAGACTTCCCAATCTCACCACAATGTTTTTGCTGGTTTGTTTTGCAGTGTTCAAAGTCCTGTGAGGGTGGCTTCCGAATCCGAGAGGTGCGGTGTCTTTCAGATGACATGTCCCCCAGTACCAAATGCGACCCCCAGCTTAAGCCGGAGGAAAAGGAGCCGTGCAACACCCAGGACTGTGTGCCTGAAATAGGTAGGCAGCCTGTTCTCATTTTTCTAACCGTGGAACTCCATCTAGTGGAGAGAAAATAAATCTATTTATGCCCCTGAGGTTATGAAGGCAGGTCTTGGATGGATGGATGGATGGATGGATGGATGGATGGATGGATGGATGGATGGGTGTTTTTAACCAAAGCTAAATGCATCTCTTTTTTAAAAAGCAGATTTTCTTTCTTCAGTTGGAATTTAGAATGAAAAGATGATAGATATAGATAGATAGATAGATAGATAGATAGATAGATAGATAGATAGATGATAGATAGACAGATAGACAGATGATAGAGATAGATAGATGAGACGGAGACGGAGACGGAGACAGAGACGTGGCTGTGGCTGTGGCTGTGGCTGGATGGATAGATAAATAGATAGATGATGGATGATGGATGATGGATGATGGATGATGGATGATAGATTGATAGATTGATAGATTGATAGATTGATAGATTGATAGATTGATAGATTGATAGATTGATAGATTGATGAGATGGAGACGGAGACGTGGCTGTGGCTGTGGCTGTGGCTGTGGCTGGCTGGCTGGATAGATAAATAGATGGATGATGGATGATGGATAGATTGATAGATTGATAGATTGATAGATTGATAGATTGATAGATTGATGAGATGGAGACGGAGACGTGGCTGTGGCTGTGGCTGTGGCTGTGGCTGTGGCTGTGGCTGTGGCTGGCTGGCTGGATAGATAAATAGATGGATGATGGATGATGGATAGATTGATAGATTGATAGATTGATAGATTGATAGATTGATAGATTGATAGATTGATAGATTGATAGATTGATAGATGGATGATAGATAGATGAGATGGAGACGGAGACGTGGCTGTGGCTGTGGCTGTGGCTGTGGCTGTATGGATGGATAGATAAATAGATAGATGATGGATGATGGAAGATAGATAGATGATAGATAGATAGATAGATAGATAGATAGATAGATAGATAGATAGATAGATAGATGAGACGGAGACGTGGCTGTGGCTGTGGCTGTGGCTGTGGCTGTGGCTGTGGCTGACATGGATGATGGATGATGGATGATAGAGCTTTTGAGTCAATGGTCAGTGTTGACTCCTGGTGATTGCCTGGACTAGACCCTGCAGTTTTCTTGGCAAGATATTCAGAAGTGGTTGGCCCTTGCCTTCATCCTAGGGCTAAGAGAGAGGAACTGGCCCAAGATCACCCAACTGGCTTCATACCTAAAGCAGGACTAGAATTCATTGTCCCACATTGTGGGTTCTAGCCTGGTGCCTTAACCACTGCACCAGACTGGCTCTTGTGTATATGTATGTATGTATTGTGTATGTGTATATATCTTTATATATGACTTATTGCATTGACATACCCAACATTTGAAGAAACTTTAGCATTTACAATGCTTGGGCATTGTGTGGGGAGCCATTTCATGAAGATGCCTCTTCGGATGTTTCTTTGGTGGGATCTGAATTGCACCAACCCCAACCCCGTCCAAGACTTTCCAATGGCGACATGTTACATTTCAAATAATGCTATCGACGAGCCTGTATGGGGGCCTCCGTGATTCTTCCTTATCATGCAATCCTCCCCCGAATGTGTTTCAATGCTTCTTTCTGATGTTATGGTTCCAGATGAAAACTGCAAGGATAAATACTACAACTGCAATGTGGTGGTTCAAGCCCGCCTCTGCGTCTACACCTATTACAAGACGGCCTGCTGCGTGTCCTGTCTGAGAGTGGCGAATCGGCAGTTGGGGTTTTTGGGCAGGAGATAACAGCCGCGCCATCCCGGGCTTCAGACCTGTGCCTCGCCTCTTGCAAGCTGCTTTCACAACAATTCTACCTTTTCAAGAGTGGTTTTTTTCCCCCCATAACGATGGGCACCTCCAAGTGGGTGTTGGAAGCACCTCTGGGTGATATCGCTAACACACATTGTCATAGAAACTTTGGGGAAACCTATGCTGTAAAGCTGGTCCTTCAAAGCTTTAGCCATGAGAATACACATTGATTGATTGATTGATTGATTGATTGATTGATTATGTGCCATCATGTCGTTGTTGACTCTTAGCAACCACATAGGTTTTCTCCATGTCAGTCTGTCCCTCACCTGGTCTTTCAGCTCTTCAGTACGCATTGAAGATCATGCCAATAATCCGTACATAGGGATCGGCATCCTTTAAAAGCCAAGGGGCACATTTGGGAGTCTAAGAGGCTGTCGTGGGCCCCCTCACAAAATGGCTGCGAGTGTGAGCATGACCCGTTGCCCCCTCACTCACTTATTAGCAAGCAGCAGGGAGCTTGCTCTCCAGGACACCCTTTTGCCACCCCCCCGCCAATGCCCCTTTTCTTTCTTCTGGACGATGGACCCAGATCCGAAGTAAATGCAGAGGCCTTCATGGGACTGTGAAGCGTTATTCCTTAAAGAGATGGCGTTAGGGGCCGATACTGTATTTTTTTTTTAATGAAAAAGATCTTTAATAAAGAGGTTAGGCAAGCAGGGCGTTGGTGCTCCAGGGCACGGTTTTGCTTCTCCCTGATCGAACGTCATGCTCAGAACCAGCTCAAACTCTAAAGCAGAGCTTTCCAAACTTTTCATGTTGGTGACACACTTTTTAGACATGCATCATTTTGCGACACACTCTTACAGCAGGGACAAGGCAGGCACTAGGACCTGTGCGGAATCACAGCAGGTTTGGAGGCAGCCAGGCACAAGGCAGGCACTAGGACCTGCGCGGAATCACAGCAGGTTTGGAGGCAGCAAGGCACAAGGCAGGCACTAGGACCTGCGTGGAATCACAGCAGCTTTGGAGGCAGCCAGGCACAAGGCAGGCACTAGGACCTGCGCGGAATCCTGGCAGGGCAGGTTTGGAGGCAGCAGGGCACAAGGCAGGCACTAGGACCTGCATGGAATCACAGCAGGTTTGGAGGCAGCAGGGCACAAGGCAGGCACTAGGACCTGCGCGGAATCCTGGCAGGGCAGGTTTGGAGGCAGCAGGGCACAAGGCAGGCACTAGGACCTGCGCGGAATCACAGCAGGTTTGGAGGCAGCCAGGCACAAGGCAGGCACTAGGACCTGCGCGGAATCACAGCAGCTTTGGAGGCAGCCAGGCACAAGGCAGGCACTAGGACCTGCGCAGAATCCTGGCAGGGCAGGTTTGGAGGCAGCAGGGCACAAGGCAGGCACTAGGACCTGCATGGAATCACAGCAGGTTTGGAGGCAGCCAGGCACAAGGCAGGCACTAGGACCTGCGCGGAATCACAGCAGGTTTGGAGGCAGCAAGGCACAAGGCAGGCACTAGGACCTGCGCAGAATCCTGGCAGGGCAGGTTTGGAGGCAGCAGGGCACAAGGCAGGCACTAGGACCTGCGCAGAATCACAGCAGGTTTGGAGGCAGCCAGGCACAAGGCAGGCACTAGGACCTGCGCGGAATCACAGCAGGTTTGGAGGCAGCAAGGCACAAGGCAGGCACTAGGACCTGCACAGAATCCTGGCAGGACTTGGAGGCAGCAGCAGCCGCGACACATCCAGACACTGCAGCCGACACATTAACGTGTCCCGACACACAGTTTGGAAAGCTCTGCTCTAAAGCAATGGTGCCACCAAGTTCTCAGCGGCAGCACGTAGAAAGCCACAAAACCAGCTTCACTAAGCTGGAAGTTCTCCTTTAGGGCAGAGAGGGGGAAGCCTTAGCAAACAGAGTGAGGCAGAGGCCCTAACTATGTCAAAGCATCACCTGCCAGCTTCGGCTCCTGTAGCTGAACTGTCCTTCCGGTCTCATCCAGGACCAGCGACTGCCCTCCACTTTCTTTTCACATCACTTCCTACTGAACTCTTTGAACTCTGACAATGCCAAGGGCTGTCCTGGGAAATTTGTGGATGCTGTCTGTGAGTCCTGCTCCCTTCTCCAGCCACGGATGACTAGGCTAGGCTATTGAGGCCTGCTTTGCCAAGGGCAATGTGTATCTTTTTCATATGTTTTAGAACAGTGTTTTTCAACCTTGGCATCTTTCAGATGTGTGGACTGCAACTCCCAGAATTCCCCAGCCAGCATGGCTGGCTGGGGAATTCTGGGAGTTGAAGTCCACACATCTTAAAGTAGCCAAGGTTGAAAAACACTGTTTTAGAATGTAGTAATGGAATCTGGCTTCATTTCGATGACTTCTTTCTGCTTAGTGGAGGCCTGGACCTCTGTCCCAAAGACGTGCTTATTATTGAAGTATGAACATCTAATTTTCTCATTTGCATGTCATACTGCCTCGTATTTGCACCCTTTGCTAGAGCAGCAGTGGGGAAAAGCTGTTAGGTGAGCCCCATAGTCGAGCAGCCTTCATTCTAACCCAAATCACCCTGGGTTTTTTTGGAAGCTCCCCTGGTCCGCTATGTAATGGGAGCTCCAGAACCCAGTGCAAAGGCGGGCCAATTTTCCAATTGGCTATCAGTCCCCCAATGAAGATGAAGAGTGGCTGAAAAAGCCAGGTTATTATAGGACTTCTGGCGGCACAGAAATACCTCCCCAAGTATTTGTTGACTGAGCAACCAAGCTACGCCTACTTGGCCAACAAGGAATGACCTAGTGATAGAAAGAAGTCTTGACAGCAGAAGGCAGAGGAGTTTGTGGAATAGCTGGCACTTCTGGTAGGAAGTGGGAGAGGCCCCTCCATTGTCACTTTTGATTAAGATCATCTGATTGGGTGCTGCCATTGGCAAAGAGACCTGACCGGTTAGTGGTTGACTTGATGTGTTGTCCAAACTATTTGGCGTCTCACAGTCTCTTTGAAGGACAAGGACAGATCTGGAAAATCTCACCTGAACGACCCCTGACTGGCTTTGCTTGACTCATAGACTCCGCTGACCTACCCAACAAATGTTCTCTTTCTCTTTGACTTGTGAAAACGCAACTTCCTGGAGGGCTGTGCAGTGGAGGAATGTTTTATGTAGGAACTGATTCCTTCCCTTCCTAACCCTAACCCTAACCCTAACCCTAACCCACCCCAGCCGTCTTGCAGAACGTTAATTTTTCAATTGCTTCAATTGACTTCTGGTAAACAAGCAGGTTGATTCAGTCATCTTTTCCAGGCTCATCCCATCCCTTTCTTCAGCTATGGGGCAGGTTTAAGGAGCCCACGTTAATGGCCTCGGTGTTTCATTTGTACGATCGGTACACAAGACTTCTCTCTGGGCTAAGAGCGTTTGCTGCGTTCCATCATTCTCATTTCCTGTTGCTGGAGAAGTGAAGAATGAGTTCCCGTATCCTGGGTTCAAACTTAACTATGTTTATATCACCTAGTGATTGCATTACATTTTCAATCGAGGCACCGACTGAAGGGAATGCGTCAGGGTAGATCTACCGCAGCATCTTTAATTTCTTGGCCCAGAAATAGAAATCTCAAGGACATGTCTTGCTCACCTCAAGGAGAAGGCAGGAATTAGGAGCTCATTTTGTCTCTGTTGCTGATTTCAGTTTAAGGGGAGAAGATCTTTATTCTTCCCTCCCACCCAGTTGAGGCTCAGATCACAGTTGGCTTTGCAATAAGCAAGGTTAGGCCCTGGTTTGGAAAAATTAGCTTTGTTTATGCGAAGCTGGGGAGATTTTTCATCCCTGTTCAATGGAGGCACGGAAACTAGGCCAGATTTAGGCACGTTGCAGAATGAGACCCACCTCCCACCCCCAGTGTCAGTTAACCTAAAATTAACCCCATCTGGCCAAAATAAGGAAGGATATACTTTTTTTATAACTTATTTTTTATATTTGTAAATACAAGATGTTTATAGGAAAGTATGCATTCTAAACTATGTCTATACAGAATAAGCCACTACATCAAAATAGTTCTATTATTTAGAAAATGATATTTTTGTTGTGCATTTTTAACAAACAAACAAAAAGGGACTAAAATTGTATTTATTTATATATTCCATTGCCATGTCTGTCCAGTTCTTTTGGTAATACTAACCAGCCTTTAGCCTGGAAATTTTATACCATGTTGAATATATACTGTAAGCATCATACTTAAATCCATATTTAATGGGTATGTTTTAATTCCATGGTTAGCAATCCATTTTTACAAATGGCCTCTTGTTTTAAAAAGTGAGAGATGTATAAGTTAAAGGTACCTATAGATTAGTTCAGGATTTATATGCTCAGCAATGCACCTGGACCTGATTTGTACAGCATCCCTTAATATTTGTATACATATTCGCCAATGAGAAAAAAAAAAGATATTTTTGCTTACGACTAATTTATTTTTTATTATTGTAAAAAAATAATAAAGACATGAAATAAATGTCCTTGGTTGTGACTTGCCCATATTTTGCAGTGAATGAGTTATAATGTTAAGCTCCAGTCTTGCGGCAGTCAACAACTGGGCAAGGGAAGAAATCAGGTGAGGCCATGGATGGGCTGGGGAGAGAATTTGGATGAGGAAAAGATTCCTCCACCGTAGCTACAAAATTTCTGGTTTGGGGAAGAAGGAATTTTACAGCCCGGGAAGCAGATGGCGATGTTACTTCACAGGATCTGGGATCAACACAAGATACTCTTAGATATGGACGAAGCTCTTCTTCTTTGAATTCAAGTGTCACCTTTCCATTGGAATGGGAATCATCTGGACAAGGGAAGAAACCAGACCTTTGGATCCTGCTTCTGGCTTTTGACAGGTGAGCAAACGTTGGAAGTGTTTACATAAAGAATAAAAGGAGTTTGTTTCCTTTTTTAAAAGTTTTTTCTTCTTTTATAATTTTGTGTATTCTTTTTCTTTCTTTTTTTGTATTTGGTGAATTGATTTTTTAAAAAAAGAATAGAAGAACCATATCCATCCATTTATTTACTCCATAAGCCAGAGCTTTCCAAACTGTGTGTTGGGACACGTTAGTGTGTCAGCTGCAGTGTCTGGGTGTGTCGCGGCTGCTGCTGCCTCCGAGCCCTGCCAGGATTCCGCTCAGGTCCTAGTGCCTGCCTTGTGCCTTGCTGCCTCCAAACCTGCTGTGATTCCGCGCAGGTCCTAGTGCCTGCCTTGTGCCCTGCTGTAAGAGTGTGTCATGAAATGATGCCCTGCTGTAAGAGTGTGTCGCGAAATGATGCATGTCTAAAAAGTGTGTCACCAACATGAGAAGTTTGGAAAGCTCTGACATAAGCATATATTGTTTAAATTTCTCCCCATCTACATTCCTGAAGACTTTTGCTAAGTGCCCATATCTCAGTAACTACTGTGAATCATTGGGTCTAGCACTCTTCTTAATCACTATTAATACTCAGCGCCTTGACCACCAATGCTCACCAAGATGTTCCCCCTGTCACTCTTTCTATGATTTCATCTCCTTGATTTGTCCTCTTGATTTAAAGTTTACTTCTATCTGATAAGTAAAGGTAAAGGTTCCCCCCACACATTTGTGCAGTCATGTCTGACTCTAGGGGCCAGTGCTCATCTCCGTTTGTTAGCTGAAGAGCCAGCGTTGTCTGAAGACGCTTCCGCGGTCATGTGGCCGGCATGACGCGCGCGGAACGCTGTTACCTTCCCACCGAAGTGGTACCTATTCATCTACTTGCATTTGCATGCTTTCGAATTGCTAGGTTGGCAAGAGCTGGGGCGAGTGCGGGAGCTCACTCCGTCACGCGGGGCTAGGGATTCGAACCTCCGAACTTGTGATCTTCCGATCGACAAGCCTGGCGTCTTACCCGCTGAGCCACCACGCCCCATCTGATAGATGTACAAAAACCTGTATCAGTTTGCTGTGGGAAGGTAGAGCAAGGAGAAATGCCCGTTTTACGTTTCTTCCAGTACTGGAATATTTTCAAATTGCCTGCATATGGGGAAGAGCTTTCAAACATTTACATCATTTGGGAATCTGCGTGAAAATGTCTCTATATTGCAGATCTTCCAAAGGGTTAATGCACATATATTTTTTTGGATATTTTGCACCATTACTCCCCCCCCTTTTTTTTTTTTTGCTGTGATTTTTAAGGCAATCACAGACCACTGAAACAAAGTTTGCCACAGGCAATAAAATAACAGCATGCCCAGAGACTTGCAATACCTTTTATTGAGTTTTTCTTCTGTTTCCAAATGCTGTTCTCACATAGGATGATTTCCTGAGAAAGAAAGAATATTGAGTGATCAGAATCATAGGGTACCGATGTGGAGATCAGGGCAAAAGCTGGTCTGTTTTATAGTTTTAATTCAGATTTCCTTGATGTCATCTTTGTATATATAATTTTTATTTACTCAAAAGATGTTAATGTCACTTTCCTTGAGGCAGGCTCTCTTTCTCTCTCTCCTTCCCTCCTTCCAATGGAATTGCTTTTTTTAGTGTTGCTAAGGATGTCTGCATGTAAAAGAAGGATTAATTTCACAACCACCTTCTTGACTTTTTTGACACCCAGCCCCAAGAATACCACCCCTGTAGGGGAGGTATGTCTTTCACAAAATAATGTTTTTTTCGTATTGATTTTTGACCAGAGAATGAAGAATGCCACTGGATTTGTTAAATGCTTGCCGACAAAGGTCCGTATAGTTAAAGCTATGGTTTTTCCAGTAGTAATGTATGGCTGTGAGAGTTGGACCATAAGGAAGGCTGAGCGCCGAAGAATTGATGCTTTCGAACTGTGGTGCTGGAGAAGACTCTTGAGAGTCCCTTGGACTGCAAGGAGGTCAAACCAGTCAATCCTAAAGGAAATCAACCCTGAGTGCTCATTGGAAGGACAGATGCTGAAGCTGAAGCTCAAATACTTTGGCCACCTAATGCGAAGAGAGGACTCACTGGGAAAGACCCTGATGCTGGGAAAGACTGAAGGCAAAAGGAGAAGGGGACGGCAGAGGATGATACAGGTTTTTGTACAGCTATCAGATGGGGCGTGGTGGCTCAGCGGGTAAGACGACAGACTTGTCGATCGGAAAGTCGCAAGTTCGGAGGTTCGAATCCCTACCCCGCGTGAGCTCCCGCACTCGCCCCAGCTCTTGCCAACCTAGCAATTCGAAAGCATGCAAGTGCAAGTAGATAAACAGGTACCACTTTGGTGGGAAGCTAACAGCGTTCCGCATGCGTCATGCCAGCCACATGACCGCGGAAGCGTCTTCAGACAACGCTGGCTCTTTGGCTAACAAACGGAGATGAGCACCGGCCCCTAGAGCCAGACACGACTGCACAAATGTGCGGGGGAAACCTTTACCTTTTTAATCCTTTTATAAGATGTTCAAGGAGCTGAAATAACCAACATTGTGGATTTTTTTTTCTTAGAATATTGATGTCTTACCTGCACATCAAAAAGTCCTTTGATAAGTTCACCCATCTATTACATTATTTATCTACCATATTAAAAAAAACCAACCCTATTCTCAATGGTCTGTGATACAGATACAATCCCCCAAACTTACAATAAAATTGCAAGCATATAAAACAATGTATGCACCACTACTCCACTTTTCCAACATCTCAAGTTGGTAATGATGGTTTCAGCTTCCCTTTGGTTTTATCCTCATACCATGAGATTTATGCTACTAACTACTTTATGCTACTAACTACTTTATGCTACTAACTACTTTATGCTACTAACTACTTTATGCTACTAACTACTTTATGCTACTAACTACTTTATGCTACTAACTACTTTATGCTACTAACTACTTTATGCTACTAACTACTTTATGCTACTAACTACTTTATGCTACTAACTACTTTATGCTACTAACTACTTTATGCTACTAACTACTTTATGCTACTAACTACTTTATGCTACTAACTACTTTATGCTACTAACTACTTTATGCTACTAACTACTTTATGCTACTAACTGGCACCAGATCACTAAGTGAGTAAGGCTAAATTATGCCCATAAGAGTATCATTTTACATGTTTGTGTCAGAAATAAATTCCTTCTAATTAAATGGAACGATGGGCCATTTTCCCCACACGCAGTGATAACCTCACAGATGCCGGAAGTGTTTGTGGGATTTTGTTAAATTTGATTTTCATTGCTTATGAGGGTACAACTCCAGTGGAAAAGAGTGAGATTTTCCTATAAGGAAATCTTCATACCTTTCCATCATAACAGGTGGCAATGTCTAGAAAACCTTGGCTGACCTAAGAGACTAAGCAAAGTCACATCAACTTAATTCTTGGATTGGAGACCACCAGGAGCCCCCCAGGGCTGTAGACTCAGATGGGACATCCATAGCAAGCCTCTTCTGCATCGTTTCCAAGGAAATAGCATGGCTCTGTATTACCAGGAGCCCAGCTCAACTCAAGGGAGATTTTATCTTTAACATCACCTTGATCTCTTTCCATGGAATATTCCACAAGGATTCAACTTTTAGATTTATGGAAGCCTCTGGAGAATGTCTTCTAGAGTCTTCAGCATCATTCATCGACCCCAAATTAGTAAAACGTTTCACCCAACCACGCGCTTCCGCCTTCACCTTGAAAGTTTGCTTTAAAGGTGAAATAAACTGGTGTCAAGTCAAATGGGAAGGGAACAATTTTACACTTTCTTCTGTAGTTTTTTTTTTGTATGCCGAAGCGAAAAACAATGCATCTTGCAATAAATATGATGATGGTGTGAATTGGTGTGTCCACTTCATCACCTGAAGAACTTAAAATAGACCCAGAGATGCATCTTGTAAAAAAGCTTACCGCATAACAAATCTTTTGGTCTTTCAGTGCCATATATAAAATGTGCAGCTTTTAGAATTTTTAAAAAAATTATACAGATCTATCTTGAAACCCTCCAGGAAGTGGAATAAACAATCAGATGGTCCCAAAGGAAGGCAGTTAATAATTGGGGTGGGGGATGCATGCAAATATATGTCTGTATGTACACACACACACCTCTGTGTGTGTGTGCGTTGTTTTCTTCCTGCTGGCCAAAACAAAGAAAAAAAAATTGTGGCTTAATAAAATTACCGCTTGGTCCAGACGTTTAAATCTGCATGCTTGTTTTCTCCTTGGAAAAATGCGAAGCTGTGTGTACGTTGTTTTAAACATTCTCAGATCCAAAATCCAATTCTGCATTTTCATAAACAAATCCATTCAAGCTTTACTTTTCTGCCATATTTTCTGCCATATGGTGTCACTGTTGCATATCAGCATAAAAAAAAATCTTTCCCCTGAAAGGGGGTATGTAATCATGATTAAGGTTTTTTTAAAAAGAGGGGTGGAAAAGAACTTAAAAAGTAACTGGGAAGATCTTACAAGTTTATTTGCTGACGGCCCTTTTGTACTTACTTTCTCTCTCTTTCTCTCTCTCTGGGGCATCTGCAGGAAGGGTCAAAACAGTTAGGATGGTAGCCACTACTGTGCGATGAAAGCCCCACTTTTTTTTTTTTTACAAATGTCATGTGTTCCCCTTTTGCTCATGGCCTTGTAGACCATTTTCTTCAAAATGGGAATATATGAGTTCCAGTACAGAAATAAATGAAATAAGATAGGGCATCTCAATTCACTGCAGAGACTCACCAGTGTCACGTGAATGAGGACTGCAATTAAATTCTTTTATTTGGACAAAAAAGTGCAAAGAAGGATTAAACCACAAACCACTGAAGAGGGCTGATTTTCTTCCCTTAGTAAAGGTAAAGGTTTCCCCTGCACAGTCATGTCCGACTCTAGGGGCCGGTGCTCATCTCCGTTTCTTAGCCGAAGAGCCAGCACTGTCCAAAGACGCTTCCGCGGTCATGTGGCCAGCATGACGCGCGCAGAATGCTGTTAGGGTTACGTCTTCCCTTGGCATAAACATTTTAAAGGAAGCACATGGCCTCAGAACCATGTTTGTCCAGGACTTGATGATGAGTGAACTTCCTGCACTTTCCTTCAAAACTGACTTAGCTTATGTATGCAACTGGATTCACATAATACACTCAGCCATGTCTTATTAATAAGCCACAACCATCATGGCTTATTAATAAGACACAACTGGTTTTGAACAGCATGCTACATCATAAACCATGGCTTATATGCTTTCTCATCAGAGGATATTTTAGGGTTATGATTACAAGCAGATGAAACTGCTCACTATTATTCCAGATACATTTTGGCAGTGCCAATAAAGCCTTGGTTTGCCATCCTTTTTTTTAGCATCCCAAGGGAAACTGCTTACTTACTCGTTAAAATAGCTTTCAGACACAATTGTCCTCTTGGTGACATCATCTGACATGAAACAGGGCCTGCAGCGTTCCAAGGACATCCTTCTTGCTGCGTGATCCCTAATAGGTTAGGATTTTTTTGAAAAAAAATATATATTTATTAAGAATTTTTCCATAGATTAAAAGAAAAATTGAAAAAACAAGAAAAGAAAAAAAAGGGCAAGAAATGAAAAAGAAAGAAAGAAAATAAAGTTAAAGAATATGTAAGTGACTTCTAACCTTCTTTTCAACAGATAATCACAATCTTATTGTCCTCCCTCCCTCTTAGATGTTAGACAAGCCCTTTCAGCCCCTCATTTAATCCACCTCTTTCTTAATCTTCAAATAGGCTAGGATCTTTTAAGCAAATAATATGAGAAGACAAAAGAAGCATCAGCCAGAGGCTAGAAAAATAGGGGGCAAGCTCTAAGGGGAATAATAGTACGGCATGATCATCACTATCACCACTACTTCTGACCTTTTTTAAAAATGGAAAAAGATAGAATATTTGCTACGCTATTTGTGGTTAGATTCCGGGCCAAGATGAGAGTCCTGTTGCCAGTTTTTTACAGCTGTGTTTTCACAACCCAGAAGTCGGATTCAGAACCCTGGAATCTGAAGCATCTGCTTTGGCCCAAAAGATCAAAGCAAGTTGCTTGTCAAGGACAGACAGCTCTTTCTCAAGAATTAATCCACTAATTCCTCTGCAGATGATCATGGCAACATGATCCCAGTTCCTCATGACTTATTTAAAAAGCAAGTAATGGGAGAGATCAACAAAACTGGTTTTGAGGGAGATGCAGGGAGGCTACAGAAATTTTTTCATCACAGCTCTGATTTGGTCTTGGCAGAACACTTTCCACTCATGGGGAAAACAGCAAGGGATCTTGTCAGGAACTCAGGAGTGCTCGTGGGATCAAAAAGTCAAGATGGTGCTTATGATCAGGCGACCAAAGCCTTGTTTTTTACACATGGTGCACATGCAGAAACCAATTCCGAATGTGTACATATTCCTCCAGATTCTGTATACTGTATATCTATGTAGTTTTGGAAATTTTATTTTCTGTTCCCACTGCCTTCCTAATTTTCTGAGCGTTTTGGAAACATCTTCCATTAAATTTACTGCATACACACATTATTTTTCCCTTCTCTTAATGAGATTTCCCATTGTCCATGATGCATCTTGAATTGTAATTAGAATGGAAGGCTAATGTACCTGCCGAGGAAAATATGACATGCTAATTGCTGTTTTTTTCTTCCTCTAAATACAATCACAATAATTAGTCCATCTGGGGCCAGAGATTCTTTGTAAGTTTGTATAATTATTGTATTTTGTTACATATTAAATTAAGAAATTGCTCTGCTGTTTGTTTGCAAATGCCTGTCTGGAGTAAGCCAAATGCTGAGAGATGGATTTTTTTCCAGGAAATGTAAACTGTAATTTCATTGCTGTGCATTGCAACTCTAGAATAAAATACTATGAAAATGAAAACAAACTTTTTAGAAGAGTTGGAAAAGTAATATTTGGAGGCCAGGGTCACAATCAGCTGGCAATCCACAGCTTTGATGTAGCTCAAGTTACCTTCCTTTGAGGACCTATACTACATGGGTATAGCTGGAGGAAAATCTGTTCCCTTATCATTTTCCGGAAAAATTAATTTAAAAGAATTAATTAAAACTACATGTAATTACTATGATGACCTCCAAGTAATGGATTTAAACATTTCCCCCTCTTTTGCTGTAAACAGCTTTTGTGGATCTCTGGAATCAACACTCAAAAGATTTGGATGACCCAGCATTGTGCGATGCTGCTTCACCTCTATGTATTTCAAAGAATTTGTCATCATCTCAATTTAAGGAAAGGTGTTTTTTTTAATGGCTACTTTTAAGTCCTTGGAAGCGACTTAATCCTTCCTGCAGAAAATCTTCTAAAGGTGATCATGTCGCAAGAAATGAATCGCTGAAGTTCTTGCTGCGACAAACTCATTTTAAAGATTCCAGGTGCTTCTGTCCTTTTTTGTCTTCTGCCTTTAGACTAATGGTGGCACTTAGAGTTCCATTTAGATATTGACCATCCAGCATTCTTTTAAATTTAAAAAGAGCACACATTTTACCTACCATACGCTAACTAAACCTAATGTTGACATCACAAAACAGAAACACGGAGTAGAAAAGACAAGTAATCACATTTGAGCCGAAGCAAGACAAGAGGAGATCAATAAAACAATTTGCAGATATTGGAATGGAAAGACTGAAAATAGCAGTTAGCAACATTTCCCCCTGCTCTTTACAGAAAAATCTAGTTCTTTTAGTATAAAACTGTCATTGGTCACTAAGAATTCACCTTACAAGGTTTTCAGTTTTGTAGAATGGGACAGTTTTCCTTCAAGCCTGAATGGCATTCACCAACCCTATGAATTTGATGAATGACAGAAAAGGTGACCAAAATGATTGGCTTAGCCCATCTCCCTTCTGGGAAAAGACAATGGTGTTGGGGGCTTTTGAACTAAGGGCATAAAAAAATTGTTTGTGGCATGGAAAATGTGGAATCTTTCCTGCCCACTTACAATATTCATCCTTGAGGTCAGCCATTAATATTTAGTGTATGGAAATCCTGGATTGATATTCATTCATTCATTCATTCATTCATTCATTCATTCATTCATTCATTCATTCATTCATGCTCTCAACTGAGTAGAAGGTTCCACTGTGAAATTTGCTGCCATCAGGATGTCCATCAATCTGGATGGCTTTGAAAATAGGAGGACACCAGTTCATGGAGGAGGAAAGAGCTGGAAGGGGTTACTAATCACGTTAGTTGCAAACCATCTCCTGAATCACAGGTGGGCTGCTTGAAATGTGGGGAGCAGAAGCAGAAGAAGGTGGTTATATTTGTCCAGTTCCTTGGTGCATTTGGTTAGCTACCAGGAGGGCCTTTTTAATGATCTTTTGATCCTGACCTATGTCCACCTAGATGAACCATGCTGTTCCATAAACTGACATTTAATACATAGATTGATGAAAGATGTTGGTGAAGTTTTCTTAACTTAGACAGGCAACACACTTTGAGAGATCTTAAAACCTTCACTGAGGGAAGGTAAGATTCAAACTTCTAAAATTCATCGCTTGGGGTTCACTAAATACTTCATTTTGATTGAAGCCTGAGAAGAATTCTTGGCCTTCCGCTCTACAGAGAAGCATGGAAAGTTCTCCCTTTCTCCTCCTTACAAGTCACAGAGATCCTGGTGTCAGAGAGGTATAGTTCTCTTGAGGGTGCTTTCTTGCTTAAATGGAAGATTTTCATGTTAGGATAAAAACAATTCAGAGCAGCTTCTCTGTAACAGCTAGTTTTGCTGACTCCTTAAATTTCAGAGCACTTTAGATCACATGAAGCCTTTTGACCATTTAATAAAGGCAATATGGGTATTAATCCTGCTCCAGTTCTATGCCTCTTAAATGCCAAATTGCATGATTACTTCTAACATAACTACTTAGACTTTTTTCCCCTCTAGAACTTGGCAAAATCCAACAGGGGTTTAAAATGAAGGCAAATGTCTTGAATACTAAAATCACCATTTCATGAAGTCTTAATGAGCCTATTACTTAAGGGAGAATTGAACAGAGTAACCAGAAGGGAAATTAAAAAAAAATTCTAGGAGTCAGGTATGCGTTGATCTCTCCAGGGTTAAAACTGAAACCCTGCAAGAAATAAAGAAGGAATTTGCTTTAGGAAGAACTTTTGGCTTTGTTGTCCGCCAGCGTGCAGATGCATGACACAGGAACACAGCTTGATAACTTGGATAAGGAGCCTTCGTGTTTTACCATCCTTTGCTGTAATTTTTAGCTTCAGAAGATAAAATGGAGTAAAATCCAATTGTGTGAAGGTGAACAAAGGCAAAGAGAGACAGAGGGGGAGGGAAGGAAGGAAGGAAGGAAGGAAGGAAGGAAGGAAGGAAGGAAGGAAGGAAGGAAGGAAGGAAGGAAGGAAGGAAGGGAAAATGTCAGGGTTGTTAAATGTTTTCCCCTCAGTTTAGAATGGCACAAAGGCTGACATGGTTGAGGTCTTACTATTCTTAAATAATCCCTTTTCCTTTAACAGCATGTTCTGAAAAGCTGAAGGCTTAGTTTCAAATCCCTTTTCAGGCAACCTGAAAAATAATGCATATTTATTAACAAAAGGATCAGTGCTATCCTTGGATCCTTCAAAGAGGGAGAGAGGGAGAGGGAGAGGGAGAGGGAGAGGGAGAGAGGGAGAGGGAGAGGGAGAGGGAGAGGGAGAGGGAGAGGGGGAGAGAGGGAGAGAGGGAGAGAGAGAGAGAGAACAATTCAACCCATGAAAAGGCCTCACCAATAAATCTCACACCTCATTTTTGCCGTGAGAGCTACTGAAGCCAAGAGTTGTCCCTCCCTTGAAGGGAATGGATCCTTGGGGAGCAGCTTCGCTAAATGGGATGGTGCTTTATTATGCTTCTGCCGTTCCCCCAGCCAATGGAATCAGTCCTCCAAGGTCTGGAATTGGTCCCCTGGAAGAAAGATGGCTGGGGCTGGGCACTGACTATTAAGCAAAATGAGTCAATAACCTGGAGATGCTGGGCGACAGCAAGAAGGAAGAAGAAAGAAGAAGCTTAACGGAATTTCAGTGGGGCAGTTTTAGATTGTTGCTGTTGCTCTTGGAAGAAGGCCTCCTGCTTCTATTCCCATCCGTAAAATTTAAAAAAGGCCTCAAATATTGGTCATGCCCTTCTGTTGGTTGTCACTGTGTCACTGGTGGCTTTGCTCCTGTGCTCCAGTTGGTCAGGAGTCTGAGAAGTTGTCTGTCCTTGGTTGAAGTTCAGTGGAAGACAGTGTTCCACCACCAGGGCTAAAAAAGAAGATTTCATCTGGTTTTTCCCCCAGCGCTGATCCATGCCTATCCCAATGGTGGGCATAGATTAATTATTGTCCTGTTTCTCACTTTCATAGGTTTATGTTTGTTCCATCTTGTTTCTGAAGCCGGATCACTTAATTCTTCTCCTGTCTTCACTGCTGTTCACCTTGCTCAAGAGAAAAGTCCAATCATCTAATAGAGTTGAGTGAAAGTCCCTAAAAGTCCATGCCATTGTGGCTATGTTTGTATAACTTGCTTAACTGGTAAATTAACTGATTCTTTTTCTGGATTCTTACATTAGAATGAAGCATAAATGACCCTAATGAAATAAAAGAAACACACACATACCCCAAATTAACCAAGTTTACTACCACCAACCTTAGAAATTAGGTGAATAGAGCCATTAGGAATTTCACTAACCTGGTTTAATGTGTGGTGTGAATATAGCCATAGTGTTAATTTTTAAGGGATACCAACACTTCCTTGGTTTTTTTTTTTTTTTGCATGACTAAGGAAACTGTTTCCTCTTTTTGATCCCTGAGCTGGTCCTTTTCTCATCTTAATTCTTCAATGCATACCATTCCTACTGGAATTAAACAGGATCTTCCAACTCAGCCATAGAAGAAGAGGGAACTAGAAAAGAAAAACAGGTCTGTTTAAAATCCAGCTCTTTCATCGTCTGCGACTGAGACAGACTAGGCAAGATGGTGAGGCTAGAAGATGCTGTAATTGTCTGAAAGAAAGGTCACAATTTAAATGGAGAATGTGTTGCATTTTTACTGTTATCTCACTTAGGTTTTAATTAGCTTGTGGTGTGAGACAGTCAGCAGAGTTAATGCAAACACATTATCCTCCATCTGCCTGTAAAAAGTGTCCCCAAATTTCTTAATTCCTTAATTATTGCATCCTCGGTGTAATTACTGTCAGGAATAAGAGGAGCAATCAACAAGGAGAGAAGGTTGTGGAACCCATTAGATCAAGACAGTGTTTTCATTAGTGAATTAACATGGAGTAATCCCTTTCCAGTTTAACTGAAGTTTGGGATATCACTAAAAGTTGGTGCCTTGTATAATGGGGGTCCATGGGGAGGGCAAGGGGAGCAAGGGATATCACACACATCACAACATCACTGAGGAAATTACACACATTCCATAATTCATGAGGCATGTGACATCGTAGTGGCTTGTATTGTATATGCCTATATAGGTTTCTTCTATAGGCTCTTCATCTATAGGTTCTTGTCATCTTGAGAGCTGCAAGATGCGTAATTTATGAATTTATGAATTTTGTAGTCTCTCAAAATTTATGAATTCTATGTAGACTATCCTCCAGTTCATTCATTCATCTCAACATATTCAAGGTTGCTTTTCCGGTTGGGTGGGGAAGCATGGGGAAGGGACGTTTAGATTTTTGACTGCTGAGAGTGGCCAATGTGCCAGGCCACAATGTATATCCATCACAATCAAGCTATTCTCTTTCAGGGTAAGGCACATTTGTACTGACATCCTGGACCGACACTGGGTTTCATCTGCATTAATATCAGTCCTGAAAAATCAGCTCTGGTGCTTTTCATAGATTTCCAAACAAGTAAATTTTGGGGTAGCTGTCCAAGCTTGGCCCAAATGTACTGATTTACCTTGGTTTGATTTTTTTGGGAGGGAGGGGGAAATGGGATCATTGCCTACTGTTGCTACACATCCCCTAAGTTGTATTCAACTGTCCCAGGTATAAGGAACACCTCAAATCTAAACTAAGTCTTGTGCAAATGTTTCCTATGGGAGATTGTATCTTCACTGCAACTGGATAAACGCTGAGGATTTTTCTACTGAGTCATTTTGCATGGGAGAATGAGTCAGCCAGATGGCACAAACTGAGGAAAATCTGAATCATCTAGGGCTGATCGCCACAGGAAGCAAGATTTGTAGATGACCATGATGCCTGGCCAATCCCATGGGGAAGATCATTTCCAGAGGCTATATCTGGCTGAGTTCATTCCAGCCATAAACAACAGTTTTGGAGCCACTCAAAGGTCAACAAATTGTTTGTGGCAGAAGCTTCCTGAGTCTTCATCCCCCACTTTCTCAGAATGTCTTGTAGTTTGCTGTTTCCTCCAGCAGGAAACCAGTCGCCAGTGATCTGGAGCAATATTCCAAAAATTGCTAGTCTCCCAGTCATTAGATAGAGGAAACCACCACTTGCTTCCCACCAGCCGCTTCATTAGTCAGACAGCTAGAAAAATCACCAGAGTTCCACCAGCTGCGTGTTCTGGGATTACCAACCATATGAAGCTACACACGTGCTAATTTAAAGGTAGATACTGGATGCTTAGATACCAGGTCCGATAGTCTTTAAAGTAGACACTCCAGAAGACCTATAGGTCCCCCGTTTTAACATGAGAATGAAGAAACATATTGCGACAAAGTTGATGTGATGGAATGTGAGGGTGACCTTGGAGGACAGAGGGAAGAGATGCTGCCTAGGGAACGATCAGATAAAAGGGAGTCCGAGAGAGGGAAACGGTCTAAAGAAGAAACTTAGGAAAAACCCGCCCGGACCACTCAGGCGGTAAATAGGAAGGGCGGGAGATCTGAACTTTCAGACTTGCAAGATTCAGTTAATGTAGCCTTACAATAAAGTAGAAGTAGCTCATCTTGTCGTGTTTCCTGTCTGTTTTACCTGGGAGGGCTGACTGTTTAGCTAAATTATATTCTATGAATATTTTATGTTTTTTGTTTTTATTATTTTGTTGTAAACCGCCCAGAGTCCCTCCGGTGGAGGGAGATGGGCAGTGATATAAATTTGATAGATAGATAGATAGATAGATAGATAGATAGATAGATAGATAGATAGAATCTCCCTTCCGGGACTTAATATTTAATATTGTACAGCACGGTACAAGACCTGTTCCCCCCACCCACCCCCCACCAACATTGCCACGTGAAATGGGTTGGGCTGAGAGAAAGGGACCGGCTCAAAGTTATGTAGAGTTGCTATGGCTGAATGTAGACTAGAATCTCAGTTCCCTAGACCAACATCTTAACCACTACATCGCACTGGCTCCTAGTGGGGCCGTAGGCGTTTTAATATAATCCAACTGATTCTGAGAGAAACTTCTGAACACACTACAATAGTGTGTGTGTGTGTGTTCATATCCACTAGTTTTACAGGTGATCCAACCCATCAGCTAGATGGATTTGTATCTGCTAGATCCAGCGGAGCCTTCAGAATAAGCTTTACCCAATTTCCAACATTACCAGAGACGCTAATGACACTCTTTCCCTTCCCTGTTCCCAATACTGAGTCCCAAAAATAAACACAAGGTGTCCAGAAATACCTATGATGAGGCCCTTGATGAAAAAAGTGGTTTGGGGGCCTGAGAAAAATCCAAGAGAGAGAGAAAGGAGAAAAATTAATTCTTGCTTGGCTTGTCAAGGGCTGTTTTAGGGATCTATCGTTTTCTGTTTCATTCTTCCATGACCTCTTTCCTCCTCACCAGGCAAACTGTCTAGGCAGTGTGTTTGAGGAGGCCCTTGAGAAAGTTGGAGGTTTTTCTAGAAAGTGCAGCAGAAAAGGCAGTGAGTTCGTCAGAGCTCTTAAAAATGATGGATATGTAATTTGATTTCACAGTGCCTGCATAACTAACAGCAGCCACCTTATCTATCTGCTGAGCTATTCTTCAGCAACAGATCCACATAACTGTCCAGAGATATTGGCTGATGCTTAATTGACAGTAAATTGGAGGCAATTTTCCCATCAGTCCTCAAATCTGGGCCCATTCCCCAGGCTGTGAAAGGGCACAAATATACCAGAAGTCTTTTCTGATACAATGGAATACACAGTTGGAAGCAAATTCATAGAACCGCCAGATTTTATCCCTCTCTGTTTCATGAAATTGTCTGATTAATGGCAACCGGGTGTTTTGTGTTCTTGGAATGTTGCCCCACTTCTGGGGATAACATTGATAGATGACAGGCCAGCTACTTCGCAGCACAGCAGAGACTGTCTCGCACAGAGATATGAAAGGACGCATTACACCAAATTAATGAACAAGCCTGGGTAGAATTGCTTACCTACTTACACTCAGCTTTCACAGATAGGAAAGATAACTATTTGATCTTTTTTCCAAAGAGATGCTGTGATTTCCACTGTTTTGTCGGCATGTTGGTGGGAAAGAAACTTTTCTATAAGAGTTGTAGGAGGGATGCCCAGCCCCGTGATGATTTTATTACTCATCGGCCAGCAGGCCCGAGGAGCCCTGAGTAAATTATGGTTGTCCTCATTAGCTGACACCATGTGAAGCATCGTATCTGCAGGGCTGGTTCCAAAAAAATCAGTTTGCTGGGATGAAAGAAGCAGATGACCCTCCCCTTCTATTGTTTCCCACACAGGCAGGCCCAAAAGAGAGTTGCATCTTACTTCCACAATGGAATCGTTCCACCACACCTGAGGCCTCTAAGAAACTTAGGGGGTACTAGGTGAGCCAAGTGGTTCCCTCATGGCTTCCTTCCAGGTTCCAAGATCCACTTCCTGTGGTGACTTCTTCATTTTCATTTTCTCTTCGATTGGTTCTTCAAGTAAAAGAAAATTTTACTTCAGGATAGGGCCAGTGCTGCAGACTTGGAAAGATGAAAGGGTGGCATTAAAACTATCAGCTTTAGAGAAAAATAAAGGCATCAATGGACACTCTTCAGCTGCATGGATCCCTTTTTTTTTTAAAAAAAAGTAAGAATAGTTCTGTTACGCTCTGGAAATAATGTGGGAGAAGCGAGCAGGAAGGATGAAAGAAGGCTCAACTTTGTATCCTACTGTCTTTGGTCTCCCATATACATCTACATATCCAACTTATTACTGAAGATCCTGTGGCTTGAATCATGTCAACTGGATTTCTATTTTCTCAGTAGAAACGTTTCACTCCTTATCCAAGTGACTGAGTGACTCAGACTGAAGAAGCTCCTTGGATAAGGAGTGAAACGTTTCTACTGAGAAAATAGAAATCCAGTTGACATGATTCAAGCCACAGACTGTTCCACCTGGATGACTGAGAACCTTCATCGACATACTGAAGATCCTATTTCTCTTTCCAACAAAAACCCCCTAAACAGGCCCAAACAAGCTTTTTGGCTTTGTTTTTAAGAGAAAAATGGAAATCGATGCTTGACTGAGATGGAGATGGAAATATACTGGGTTCCCTTACAAGAAAAGAAAGATGGCACCCACAGTGTTGGCTGGCAGTGCACTCCTGCCATTCACCCACTTTGCCATCTGAGGGTGCTGGGTAAGAAGAGTTGCACAGTGTAGAAAAAGTTTGTTTCTCTCATATTTCAGTTTCCTGAAGGACTGCCTTATTCCTTTACCACTTCAGCAAATATTATCCTTCAAGGACATTGAAGAAAAATCTGTCTTGGGGAATAAGACCATTCTTTAACCATTCTCTTAGGCCAAGCTAGGAAAACTAATGGGTCTTACTGGCATACTTAAATTTCTGGTTAACTGTAATTAGAAGACTACTAATGAAGGATCAGCGTCTTAATACTCATTGCTGAAAGAGTCATTAGCAAAGCAGTAGGAAAGGCTTTAAGATCTCTTCCTGCTTAAATCTACACACAGGAATTGTTAAAGGAAACAAACAGCAAAGTCCTTTGGATGCAAAAGAAAAATCTTTCCAAGAAGAGCATTTAAAATCAAAGAAGAAATCCCCATCAATAAAGTCATGACCATGAAAGCTATTAATAAGAACCTCATTTGATGTGTGGGGAGGTGGGGGGGGGCTACCTGGAGCTCAATTCTGCAAACCCAATTTCATAATGGTCTTCATAACTCATGGTTTACAAAGAAAGGAAAGCTGGATTTATACATATTAGCCACAAATAAGCAAACTACACAATGGCTTATCAATTGAATGAACCCAATCAGAGTTGATACTTTTCTGAACGTTTGACCCATAGATGGCAATTTCCTATGCTCTGGGCCTTTAATGCATTTTGGAGGTATCACCTGGAGAGG
This sequence comes from Charina bottae, assembly GCA_023362775.1. Classification (NCBI taxonomy): domain Eukaryota; kingdom Metazoa; phylum Chordata; class Lepidosauria; order Squamata; family Charinaidae; genus Charina; species Charina bottae. Next base: position 21,646,182 of record JALMGJ010000010.1, on the reverse strand, counting down.
AAGATGTTGTCTGAAGTTGTTCATCTCCTCCTGGGGGGTTACATTTGTTCGCCTGCTTTAGTGTTAACCTTTCCATCTTGGTTCATTGCAAAGAGCTATGTCCTCAACACAACAAATGCTGAACATCTGTTTTGACACCAACCTGTTGTGGTTTGAGGTCCTCTTTCTTCCCAGAAGGGTGTTTTTTGAGGGAAAGAGAACGGAGAAAGACAAACATCACAGAATAATCAGTGGTATTGTTAGCCTTCATTGTTTAGAGACAAAAGGGGAAAATGGGCCAACAGATGGTTTAGAAATCCATCTAGCCCAAAAATGACTTACTGAGCAAAAGACAAAAGAAAACAGATTTGTGCTGATAAGGATTGAGGCATATAGTCTTCTCTCCCTTATATGTCACTTCCTGAATAATGAGCACAGGGATCGGAAAAATAATACACCAAGTCAGAAATGCCTGGGAACTCCGTGGTTCTTCTTTTGAAATGTTGATTGCAGGTTTCATGTTTTTATGTCTGATGAAAGGGATAAATGATAGGGGATAAATGATGTGGCTCTCTAAAATTGGGGAAAACAATATAGGAGGAGAGGATCATTTTTCAGTGTTTGTGAGTCAATAATGGGCTTCTTAAGGGCTGATCAACCTGTACCATTCATTGGAAGCCTCTGTTCCTCATAATCCAGAAAAGTATCTACTTGGCCTTTAGCTTGAATCATGTCAACTGGATTTCTATTTTCTCAGTGGAAACGTTTCGCTCCTTATCCAAGGAGCTTCTTCAGTCTGAGCAAAGTTAGTAAGGGAATCCTAAATATGTTTCACACAGCTACCTAGAAACATATTTAGGATTCCCTTACCAACTTTGCTCAGACTGAAGAAGCTCCTTGGATAAGGAGCGAAACGTTTCCACTAAGAAAATAGAAATCCAGTTGACATGATTCAAGCTACAGACAATTCCACCTGGATGACTGAGAACCTTCATAGACATATCTACTTGGCCAACTGTGGCCTCAAGTTTGTGGATACAGCCCACCTACCATTTCAGGAAGTCCTTGGAATATTAAATCCTGCAAGACTGAAGAGTCAACGTTCAAACCCCCAATCAGCTATGAAGGTCTGTGGGTGGCCTTGAGCCAGTCACAAGCTTCCAACCTAACCAACGTGCAAGTTGTTGTGGTGATGAAATGGAGAAGAGAGAATGATTGATGTCACTTTGAGCTCTTTGGAGGAAAATGGAGCAATAAAGTCCATGAGTTTAATGGAGGATTTTCTCCTGACTGGATCTATAGTCTTGTATTGGTCTAGTGACGGATTCAGCAATTATCTAATTATTTGATCAATTTTATGTCTCCTCTATTTAATCTGATCCACTTAACCTGCGTTATTTATGTTGTCTCAGATGAACCACTTTCTGATCTTCCCAAATCTCTCTTTGGACCTCATTTCTCCTAAAGTACACATTTGTTGATGCCCTTTTCTCTAACACACATACTTTTGGAAAGCACTTTTTCCATATGGAAATGCATTTTTGTGGTCCCATTTCTTGCACATATTTCCTCACAATGCACACAATTTTGAGCACATAATTTTCAGATGGGCAATGCATTCTGGTTCTCTTATATATCCAATTTGTCCAAAATTGCTCAGTTTTTGCAATGCTGTGGGGCCAAATTTCCCATCGACCTAGCTCAATAGATTTATTTAGCATTGATATTAATATATCCTGTAGGGCAAAGTCAATCTGCCATACTTCAAACAGGGAGGCATTTAAAATAGTTTTTAGCTGATATTTTAGTTACTGCCTTTGCTGCTGTTTTGCTTGTGTGCTTTTCATTGCTTTGTGCTTTCGTTGCTCTTATCTTTCCAGGGTGCTATAATCAGGAATATCTGCCATTGGAGGAGAGTCTGTCCTAGATCAGCGAGATCAATCCACCAGAGCTGGTAGGCATTTCTCTACAATGACTTGGCATGGTTATAGCCTCGCGGCAACGCAGGACATTTAATGGTGACCCTGTTTGAAACTTGCTACTCGGTGCAAAAATCTGGTTCAAGGGAAAACAGCCAAGCTAGTGAGTCAGCAGATACCCAAGGATGTTGTTTACCCTTCTGGATTTGATTTCTTCCCTAGAAGACGTACTGTTTTTCCAAACTATCTCAGATGTATACATTCTGTAAAAAAGCAAATGTGTTCTCTACCTCAACTTATGCACAGCTCTCCACCCATGTGTTCAAAGCATGAACCACAAAACTATAAGGCACACGAGATCAACCATGAGGTTAAAAAGAACTTTGGTCTGTTTGATCACATACACGCAAAGCAATACTAAGGATCCTCCATTGAGGCAAATATACAAGACTGCAAGGCAAAGGGGCATATCCTGTTTGCTGAGCTCGATTCTGTCCTCTGTAGATGTAGTGAGAGGCAGGAGTAGGACCTTTATCCCTAGACTTTCTCCATCTGACCAAAAAAAAAAATGGCAATTAAAGCAGGGGTCCCCAACCTTTTTGGTGCCAGGGACCGGTTTCAAAAGACAATTTTTCCGCGGTCTGGGGGGTGGGGTTTGCGGTCAGGAGCCAATCGTGCGCACCAGGGGGTGGGATTTGCGGGCAGGAGCCAATCACAAGCAATGGGGGCGGGGTTTGTGGGCGGAAGCCAATCGTGCAGAAGGGGACAGGGTTTGCGGGTGGGAGCCCCGCAGCCCAGTTCCTAACAGGCCGCGGCCCACAGGTTGGGGACCCCTGAATTAAAGGAAATGCACGGTTTGCATACAGTAAGTGCATCTTCTGTTTGGTGCCTTCTGTGAACATCAGAGGTAGGAATGGAGCTATCTGCCGTGGCCCCACGCTGTAAATTCGCTCAGGTTGGCCATGTTTCATGAAGTAGGCATGGAAAGCCACCACCAAGGAACCTGTAGGGGACCACCTAGCTCAATATTCTGCATAGATATCCAGAATAAGCTACTATGATGCTGTGTGCATCCTAACATCATAAATTACGCAGCTCATGAATTATGCAATGGGTGTCATTTGCATGGTGATATTCTTGATGTTGGTCACTGTCAGCCTTGCAAAATAGTCCAGATAGGAGGCATGCCCAGATGAACTAAATATACTTTATTGTAAGGTTACATTAACAGAGTCTGAAAGTACATCTCTCCCGTCTCGCCTTTACAGCCCAAGAAACTAGGGAGGGTCCCTTCTGACATGTCTTCTATGCTCCCACTCCTTTGGCAGGCTCAGCTGCCTCTTGTCTGACTGTTCCCCTGGCTGTGGCTCTTCTCCGTCTCTCAAGGTCATTCCCACATAGCATTACAGTCACCTGCCTGTGATTGCCCACAGCTGTCTGGGGTTTGGGGCAGGGATCTTCTCCAGTTCAGTCCCACTTGGGGGTCTGAGGCTTAAACCCAAGACCCTTTTGTAGCCCAGAGAAGTACAGTTCAGAAAGATGGTAACTAGTGGTCTAGTGGTAAGGCAACAGGCTAGAAACCAGGAGACTGTGAGTTCTAGTCCTGCCTTAGGCATGAAAACCGGCTGGGTGACCTTGGGCCAGTCCCTGTCTCTCAGCCCTAGGAAGGAGCCAATGGCAAACCAGGAGACGGTGAGTTCTAGTCCCGCCTTAGGCATGAAAGCCGGCTGGGTGACCTTGGGCCAGTCCCTGTCTCTCAGCCCTAGGAAGGAGCCAATGGCAAACCAGGAGACTGAGAGTTCTAGTCCCGCCTCAGGCATGAAAGGACACTACAACCCATGATAATTGCAACATTCCTTGCTTTAATTGATTTGAAATTGCCCAAGGTGTGTTAGGCAGCACTATCAAAGTATATTGGACAGCACTATCCTTTCTGAGGACTTGGCTGTGTTAGACAGATCGGGTTGAACTAAGCGTATAGTAATTGCAAGAGGACATGCGAAATTAGTCTTGTATGAAACTAAATTGCTGGCCGTGGTTATTTCCTAGACATATTTCCTCTGAATCTTCTGAGAGTGTCAAGAATCTTAACATCACCTTAGCAATAAATACTTCTAACATACAATCCCAAGAAGACGCAACTGTGACATCCATTAAGTAGAATTAGTCAGTTTTGCTTTCTTCTCCCATGTCCAAGTTCCATCCCATTTATGAATATGTTGACAACGTTGGGCTATTTCTCACCAAGGAAAAACCAAGGACTAAACAACGTTCGTAACGTTCAAATGCCTGCCTGATGGACTGTTTGATGGATTGCAGGCATGTTGAAGGGTTATGCCAGAGCTTTCCAAAGTGCCGCCGCTGGCAACACACCAGCGGCGGTGGCGGCGGCAGTGCGGCGGTGGCACGCGCGTGCACGGTGGCGGCGCGGGGGGGCATGCGGCGGCGCGCGCGTGCACGGCAGCGGCAGCAGCCTCCACTAAAACGTGGAACCACTGATCCCGCGCCGCTGCTGCTGCTGCCGTGCACGCGTGCGCCGCCGCTTCCGGGTGGTGTGGCGACACACCACTCTGTGTGTGGCGACACACTTTTGTGTCGCGACACACAGTTTGGAAAGCTCTGGGTTATGCACTGAAAATTTAGATAATAAAGCATCTCCTAGTTCAGTGGTGTTGGACTAGAAGTGGAGACCCAGGTGTGAGTCTACCCACCATCATGGATGCTTATCTAGTGACCTTGGGCCGGTCTCTCTCTCTCTGTCCAACCTACCTCACAAGATTGTGGTAGACGAATCTGGAGGAGGAAGTATTAGATATACTTCCCTGAGCTTCTGGAGGAAACATTATAAAGCTAATCAAGAGAACAATAAACAAGGCATGACTTGTTCCATGTCTTAAGCCATTCCTCATTATTACATCTTGTGGCAGGGAATTCCATTGTTGTTGTTGTTGTTCAGTCGTTTAGTCGTGTCCGATTCTTCGTGACCTCATGGACCATAGCACGCCAGGCCTTCCTGTCCTCCACTGCCTCCCGGAGTTTACTCAAGTTCATGTTCATTGCACTGGTGATGCTGTCTAACCATCCCATCCTCTGCCGTCCCCTTCTCCTTTTGCCCTCAGTCTTTCCCAGCATCAGGGTCTTTTCCAGTGAGTCCTCTCTTCGCATTAGGTGGCCAAAGTACTTGAGCTTCAGCTTCAGTATCTGTCCTTTCAATGAGCAGTCAGGGTTGATTTCCTTTAGGATTGACTGATTTGACCTCCTTGCAGTCCAAGGGACTCTTAAGAGTCTTCTCCAGCACCACAGTTTGAAAGCATCAATTCTTCGGCGCTCAGCCTTCCTTATGGTCCAACTCTCACAGCCATACATTACTACTGGGAGGGAATTCCATACACTATACTAAAGGACTATTTTTTTCAGTTAATTAATGAACTCTTGGGAGCGGCTGGAAGATTCCTTTTGCAATTTCAGAGAGAAATCTATGTTGTAGTAATCATTTTTATCTCAGGGCTATCTCACTGCATTTCCCCCGTGTTCCAGAAATGAGGAATGTTCCTATCAGCACTTGTCAAGTCTCATAAAAGAGATGTGAGCAAAGTGAGGGTGAAAGCATCATCCCTTCTGGGGATCCTTAAATGCTTGCCATTTTACAGATTGTGGAGCAAAGAAAAGGATGACTTGCCAACTGAGAACAATTCAAACCAAGCTGCTTGATCTATGAGGTCAAACTTGGGTAGAAAGGTGTGAGTTCTCCTTTATTCTTCTCCAACTTTTAGTGGCTGGTTGCTCCAAGGTGTTCTTTGGAGATGGTGTTACTTCTCCATATCTCAAGTATTACTTATAATTTGCTGTGAACCACAGCCAAGGTCTTGCAAGCTAAATGAAATGACCTGTCATATTTCAGAATGGATCTTGTAAACAAAAAACTTCCCATGGTGCAATTTATATCTAGGGAAAGTGTTTCCAGATTGGATTAGCAGTCCAAGTAATTTGTCTTCCCAAGGGCTGAAGAGCTGTGTTGAGCTCCTAAATTTAAATGTTCATGGTCTGTGATTTCTAGCTTGCCAGTTTGCTGACTGTAAGTATTCACAAGTTGCTTGTGGAGTTTGCCTGATTATCTCTTCTTCAGGTAGGCTCTCCTGGGGGAAGAAAGGCTCTTGGTTGCAAAACTTAAGTCCCCCAGCCCCCAGGTTTCTTTAACTTCCTGGTATCTTGAAACTAAATGTAGATCAAGAGGCTGATTGGCTGATTTGCATACATTAAAAGAAGTTTCAGCAAAGGGGCTCTGTCTGCTACATAATGGATAAGATGTCAACATCTGGGAGACCTCACAAACAAGCCAATGTTATTGTCAACTTCCATGGGAGAACTCTGTTTCAAAGGGCAACATAGAATATTTAAACAAAAGATAAACTTTAAAAATGAGACCCACCAGCTGTCAAAGAAGCAAAGTCAGAAATGTTGGAGAAGGGAGAAAATCAGGCCAAAAAAGGAAGACTAACTTCAGAGCCAAAAATGAGAAGATGCCAAAATACTAGAGGGTGTTCCTTCTCACACAAGCCTCTCATTTGAAAAGGAAAGCTCCTTATTCCTATTATCCTTATTCCTTATATTGTCTTCTAGGTCCCATGGTCAGCCTGGGTGGGTAGAGTCAATGCAGGTAATGCAGAGAAGCTGCTACGTGTAGTTCAATTATATCAATTAGCCACGTGGGGCAGCTTCACACTCATCAGAAATGAAAAGGGGGGGGGGAAGGAAGAGAAGATGTATCTGCCATATGTAACCAAGGTTTGGGATCCACTACATCTTACACCTCATTGCACTGGCTGTTCTCAACAGTCTCAGATAATAGTAAAACATATTTAGAGAGCAGATATCTATTTAAGAGCTATTTTGAGATCTAATACTCATTCTGGGGAATTTGGGGGAGAAAATCTACATTTAAATGCATATGAAAAATATGTCTTTAAAGAGATCCAAGAGGTGGTCTTATAGGGGACTTTTAATTACAGTTTTAATTCTGTAATTAAATCCTGTTTAATTCCAGAAAAGGAATGGAAAGATAGATGAAATTACGTAACACAGACAGATCAGAAAGAGACAAATTTGCTGTTCACTGTAAAGGATGGACCTGCATAGTTTGTTACTAAACCAGACAGAACAACTAGAATGTTGGTTTGAAATCTGGTTACTGCAGCTGTTGGTAGGATTTGTACAATACATTGAACATTAGTGGACCACGTTGACTGTGTCCACAAAATGTACTGTTACCCCCCCCCCCGCAACATTTAGCATGTTATATGAATGCAGGTGCTAAGGTTTCAGCTGACCTGGTCAAGAGGGTAGTGGGAACGCAACTTCGTTACACCTTGAAGGATTGCATTACTTTGCTCCTTGGGAACTTCATGGAGGGTAACTTTCTTCTTGGCGATCACTCGTAGCCAAGTAAGATTGTCTTCCAGGGGTAAAATCTTAACAGTGGATCCGTAAGTGGCTGTAAAGGCCAATTCTGGATCCGCACAACCTCCCACAATGAGGGCATAGGTTTCCGGATGGAAGATGGTCATGATGGGGGTTTGCTTGACGTACCTTCCTCTTAGCTTGTTTCTCCCTTTCGCCCTGTACTCGTGCTTCTTCAAAGTCCATAGCGCCTTTGATAAAGGCTGACCTCCAATTGAAACGCTCATGAGTTAGGGCTTCCCAGTTCTCAATGCTGATATTACGGTTTTTAAAATTAGCTTTGAGAGTATCTTTGAATCTCTTTTGCTGTCCACCAATATTCCGTTTTCCATTCTTAAGTTGGGAGTAAAGTAGCTGCTTTGGAAGACGATGGTCAGGCATTCGAACAACATGACCGGTCCAGCAAAGTTGATGTTGGATGATCATTGTTTCAATGCTGGTGGTTTTCGCTTCTTCTAATACGCTAACATTAGTCCGCCTATCTTCCCAAGTAATTTGCAGAATTAACTTAATCCCCAAAGCAATGAAAATGCAGTGGAAAAATAGCTTTTTCTAGTATTCTAATCTGGACATGCCCAAGTCTTGAACAATCATTAAGAGTTGGAGCACAACCTGCACAATGTTGTGGAAGAAAATGGGAACATCTCCAAGGATAGGTCCAAAGCGGCCTCATTCTACACTCTTTTTTTTTTTTGTCATGCAGGTTTCATAATTTATGATTTTTATCATCAAGGTTCACCCAACTTGCTAGGCTTGGGGACTTACCTTGAGAACATTGTAAACTCAAAAGGTGAGGTGAAACTGAATTAATAGAAGAATACATAAAATATCATTGGCTAATGTGACTCTTGTGGTGTAAACTCAAGAGTGTGGTTTGGTTATGGTTCAATGCGTGATACGACCCCTGGGAACTGAGTTAATTCAGCAAACCATGATTCAGTTAAGCACAGGTTAGTATGCTGGAAAAACACAGCCGCTGGAAAAACACAGCCATTAGAGAACAACACAGGAGAAAAATTGTGAGGATCTCTTGGGCATTACAATACTCTCTGACATGAAAGGGTCAGGCTCTGATGCTTGTGACATTTTTTACAAGGAAGCCGAGAATAAACAAACGTACATTGATACCTCTTCAGGGTTTAGCATTCTTGAAAAGCCTGTAAAATGAAAACCATTTATAATTCTGACAAGCATTAGCATATCTAACAGCATTAACCTATGCAGGGTCTCTCTCTCTCTCTGGACTTTTAATGATACATTTCTGCTCCTGCTTGATGTGCTCAAACGCAAGGTGGTTCTAATCTTGTGCATTTGGAAATAATGAATAGTTAGGCTGACCATATTTCCTTGAAACAAAAACAGGACATTGGGATGGCAAAACGGGACGGGGTCTTATGTAATATTCCGTATTCATGGAAAAGACAGGGGTTCCCGCCCCCCGGTCCACGCAATTGGCTCCTGCCTGCAAACCCCGCCCCCGGTCCACGCGATTGGCTCCTGCCTGCAAATCCCGCCCCCCGGTCCGCACGATTGGATCCCGCCTGTAAACCCGCCCTCCTTTGCTGCGTGCTGATAGGCGGGAGGGCTTCCTTTTCCGGGCTGCCTCCAATCGGCAGCTCCGGCTCGGATCCTCCTTCCGCACCATTCCTGCCGGGTTTAAAAAACGGGACAAAATTGAGATTTTTATCAAAACGACGGGACGGTTGAAAAATGCTAAAAAAACCGGGACTGTCCCGTTCAAAACGGGATGTATGGTCAGCCTATGAATAGTTATGTACTGTACGTGCCACTGTTTCAGTTGATACTTTTGGTCTGAATCCTGCGGAGTCTTCATTCCTAATTTTTTTTCTCCAAGAGGACTCTAGAACAGACTTATCTGAAGGAGAAAATAAAATTGGCAGGGTTTCAAAACACTGCTGAAGAGAAAACATGATTTTTAAAACAATAACAGTTTTAAACCTACATTTGTTTTTGTGCACCTTGAGTTCCTGGATAAATAAGAAAACCAAGGGACCTGGAGGTTTGTAATGAACCTGTTGGCCCTATGAGGCAGACCAGAACAAGGCACTGACTCCACAGAAGACTAAAAACTACTTCTATTTAGATTGGCTACAGTAACAAAATCTTGCAAGTCTGATTGTGCTTCCGCTCCTCCTTATTTTATATTCATGTCAATTAGGGGGGTGTCTGTCTGAGATGTTTTCATAATCCACCCATCGTCTGGACTCAAGCAATGTTTCCCTGTGTGTTGGTTTCATCTTTCCATCAAGGTCATCCTCTTTACTTTCTACAGAACCTCTGATGGAGAGCTGTTCCTCCTTCTGTCTTTCTTTATTGTTCCCAGCCTGGAAGTTTGGTGAGGAACTCTACGCAATCTATTGCCTTCTTGAACATGCTCTGGTCAACAGAACTGACTCTGAAAGTTTGGGACGGTCTCCCTAAAAACATGATTAGCTAAATCCAATTCTCATCTGACACCAACGGAATTCAGGAAATTTAAGGCTTGAAGACTTATGAACTGTGGGGTTCTTGGTCCTCTCTAAGTTTGTTTTGGTAACATCATCAGCCTGGTAAAGAGACATCTGCAAGAAAGCAACCAACGTCAGAGAACACCAGAAACCTCACTGTTCATCTCTGAGCTACATATATTCTCTTTTATTGGGAATTTTGAACTGCGCCACTAAACTAACTGCAACGCAGTGCACTTCTTCGGTCACAGCTGTATCATTCCTTGATCTTTCGAAGTGTCCACTGCAGAGTTAGATGTGGCCCTCCCCACTGGAGGAAAGATGTCAAGAGAATGCTCCTTAAATATTTCATTTTGATTTGTGCCCCCCTCCTTTTCACATTCCCTAGTTACTATTTGCTGAGGCACACAAATAAAGCCTATTCCTTATCACTGGAAGCCCTTATTTTTATATAATTTATATTGAAGACATTATAGATTAAAAAAAATAGATAGCTGACTTTGAAGTAAGTAGAAGTGTTTTTTTTTTTACAAACAAAAAACAAAAACACCATGGTCAATGCATTCATTTTCAAGTTGATTTATATTGATGCAATGGTGCAGAACAGATTTGGTTTCTTGGCAAACATTAAATATGAAACCCTCTTATGACAGATGTTTTAATGAAGGGCCATAGCAAAGTACTTATTTAAGAACTGCTTTCTACTGGTTATCAGCTCTGATGCCTGCAAAAATAAATGTGTGCACACTGTGGGTGTAAAACAGACTTTCTCAAGCTGTGTTCGAGAAAGTCTTTCTCAAGCCCTCTGGATGTGGCTGTATTGGCAAGCAGTTAATGGAACGGAAGTCCAACACACTTGAAGACACCAGATTAACTGTGGAAGTTTCTCCATTAAGCATCTGATAAGGAACAATGCTTATTTCCATTATGTAGCTTGAATCATGTCAACTGGATTTCTATTTTCTCAGTGGAAACGTTTCGCTCCTTATCCAAGAAGCTTCTTCAGTCTGAGCAAAGTTAGTAAGGGAATCAGTAAGGGAATTGAGGACATTAATGTTCACATTTTAGACAGAGAAGATAGGTGGTTTGAGAGAGGGGTCAAGGAATCCATTTATGCCAACTTGGAAAATCCTTCCTTGAATAGAGGTGGGGGCCTCAGGCACAATCTCTCCCCCATCTTCCTCCCTGCTTTGTCTTCTGTGCCTAGGAAGATTAAGACCATTTCACAAGCTCAACAGCAGCATGGTAATCTTAACGATCCTCCTTTGGATGATAAAGGGACTTAGAAATAAACATCTCAAATAACCATGACCTAGCCCCAGGTGCAAGGTCACACAGCTACCTAGAAACATATTTAGGATTCCCTTACCAACTTTGCTCAGACTGAAGAAGCTCCTTGGATAAGGAGCGAAACGTTTCCACTGAGAAAATAGAAATCCAGTTGACATGATTCAAGCTACAGACTGTTCCACCTGGATGACTGAGAACCTTCATCGACTTATTTCCATTATGTTACATCAAACACGAGTTCCCCGTTGGGGGAGATGGGCGGTTATATAAATTTAATTAAATAAAATAAATAAATAAATAAATATTCTCCTGATTCAATTTTGGACTGGAAAAAGGTTCTAGTAGGGTTGTGAGACTCCTTTAAATACACTTTGATGGTGTGAATCATGGGCCTTTGCCCAGGGGAAACAATAGGAGGCAAATGGCATCACCACTCATGTTGTCAACATATAAATTACATCATTCACATCATTTGCAGGTTGACATTGTGACTCACGTGACATTATCATGGCCTATACTGGACACCTATGGTGTGAATACTTGCCCCATTTCTTAAAGGGCATGCATTTTCGCATGGCATAAAATTTATTGTAGGTTAAAAGACAATAGACCTACCTTTCTTTTCTAAAAGTTGAAGTCTACCTTGAGTTAATCTCTTCTTTGGTGACTTCACATACATGTCCGTTTAATTTTCATAACCCCAATACAGGAATGGTTTGCCCCTGCCTTCTTCTGAGATATTTTGGGGTTGTTTGTGGATTTCTGTGTTACCTTTGAGAGAATGAAAAATGGAAGCCCATCCCGGCCACATGGGAGCAATCAATTCCACATTTTGCAATTTGCGTCATGCAACCTGGTGAGCGAGTTCTCTGTTCTCCCTCCATCTCTGGACTGGAAGAGGGATGGGCTAATTTTTTCCGTGGCAGACTCTTGTGTTCCTGAGATGGCGATTGCAGATAAGATGAATGCTTCTCCGATGGTGCTTCGGTGAGGTCAAGTTGACCGGGCAATAAACACTGGGAGATACTGCTGTAGATTAGGGCCCTTTCACCCCAGAAATCATTGGATGCCACTAGGGCTGAATTTAGACATGGTGAGGCCCTAAATGATGGGAAGCTATAGATGATCTCTTTGGCAAGTACGAACAGGGAATGAGGCTGTGCAACAACTGAATTTGGCAAGAGTGCTGCTTAGATGAAGAACAAACCCATGATGGAGTGGAAGGGCTGAACAGAAGGTGTGAATGCATCAGAAACAAAGCATATCTTAATCAATTAATGAGGGTCATTAATTTATGAAGACTTTCATATTTGAAATTATAATAAAATGGTGACAAATGGGGTGGGGAATCTGAAATTTTAAGAGATCCCTTTACATGGTGAGATCTCAAGCTGTAGTTTGTTTAGCTTGTGCCTAACTCTTGATCTGGATGCCACTCTGACATCTGGAATCATATTGTTCTCAGCTCCTTCTATGCCATCTAAGCAAATGGCTATCACTGTAACATGGCAATGAGCTAGACCAGAGCTTTCCAAACTGTGTGTCGCGACACAAAAGTGTGTCGCCACACACAGTCTGGTGTGTCGCCACACAACCCGGAAGCGCTGATCATCATCAGCACTTCCAGGTTTTCCCGGGGTGACACACCAATTACAGCATGAAAAACCCAGAAGCGGCAGCAGTGCTTCCGGGTTTTTGCACGCTGCCGCACTTCCGGGTTTTCCTGCGGCGACACACCAACGCCGGTTGGTGTGTCGCCGCGGGAAAAACTTTGGAAAGCCCTGAGCTAGACGTTCACTAGCGTGGTAAAATATGACCAGGTTTGCACCCCAGGCTGAGCCACAAAAGACATAGTGAGGAAAAGCTTTGTTATCTCAAAGAGGCGGTGGGGCTCTCAATGGCTGGACATGACTTACACTTAAATGCGTAGCATCTGGAATTAATGTAAGGGGAAAAGCAGTTTGAGAGTGGAACTAAGAACCCAGAGAGGTGGTGGGACTCCTTTCCTGCATCTGGTTAAGCAGAGTCTAGCTAGCCACACATCTGGGACACTTCTCCTGAGCAGAGGGTTGGACCTGGTGGCTTCAAGGGCCACTTCCAACTCAAGGTCTCTACGGTTCAGCTTACTCAGAAGCTCTACATTCTGAAAAGAGCCACATAGCGTGGACTTCTCCGAGAGGAAAGAACCATGGTGTGAGTCATGGGCTTGGATCTGTTGCTATGTGGGATCCCCAGTGCCTGAAGAGAAGTAAGCACTTTTCTTGTTTTCAAGAAAACAACCAACAAGGCTGTATGGTTTATTGGGTCATCATTCAAATCTTGCCTTTGGCAAAAGAGGAACGTGTTGAATATTATGTGAATAGGAACCCTTGGGTTTTACATGAACTGGTTAAGGGCACCCATACTTAAAGAGGTTCTCTCAATCTCTGCCAAATCTTCCGTCATGGTCTCAGGTGGAATGTGTGCAGGAAGAGGCGCCCTTTTTAAGCTGTTCCAGGCATCAAGTATCTACCCCCTTCCCAAAAGAGTTAGACTACTGACTCTCAGATTCCTTTATCTCAATATCAGCCCAGATTCCAAGATGGATCTCCAACTTATCAACGCTGAGAGTTTCAGAGATGGGACTCAGCAAATTGTTGTATGCTTGCCTAGAGTCATTTTTCGTGAGATGGGCAGCCATATAAATTTGAGATATAAAAATAAATAAATAAATTCCTTCCCGTTCCTGTTAATCGCCTGGCTGACGAGGCTGCGCGTGTTTCCCTCATCCCACCCCTCCCCTCAACTTTGGTGCCGTCATTTGGCCCCTGAAATTCAGCAGCACAATTGGCAAACAGCTTGGGAACAGTTCTCAGAAAGTGAGGATTGGGGAAAAGATGTTGATGGATGAAAAATGGCATCTGGGACAGTAAGCATTTCAAACTAAGATTGAACTTGCTGTGAAGCTAAAGTTCAGGCAGGTTTTGGAATTGACCTGCCTACCGTTTAAATTGCAAGCTTCTTTTTTCAAGCGATGACAAAAGATTTGGAGAGTTGGGCAAGAGTTTTCCTATCACTCCCTATCTAATCCTTTTAACCCAGAGGTGGACAAGTTGATGCCTTCCCAGGTGCTAATGGGATCTCCAAATCCCCTTTATTGCTTGGAGCCCTCTCACCATGATTACCCAGAATCAGAGGCCTGCCAGTTCAAGGTAGGAAGAAAAATCCCTATGCTGGTCTAAGAACATAAGGGTAAAGGTAAAGGTTCCCCACGCACATTCGTGCAGTCGTGTCCGACTCTAGGGGCCGGTGCTCATCTCCGTTTGTTAGCCGAAGAGCCAGCGCTGTCCGAAGACGCTTCCGCGGTCATGTGGCCGCATGACGTGCGCGGAACACTGTTACCTTCCCACCGAAGTGGTACCTATTCATCTACTTGCATTTGCATGCTTTCGAATTCCTAGGTTGGCAAGAGCTGGAGCTAGTGCGGGACCTCACTCCGTCACGCGGGGCTAGGGATTCGAACCTCCGAACTTGCAATCTTCCGATCGACAAGCCTGGCGTCTTACCTGCTGAGCCACCACGCCCCTCAAGAACATAAGATTAACCCCTAAAATGGCTAATAACTAGGGTTAACCCCAACTCTCCCCTATAATTCTCACCTCCCCCCAAAATATTAAATGTCATCCCTGATCAGTAATATATAACTATTCAGTACGTCAATCGTTCTTAGCCATGCAATTAATCCTGGGGAACAATTGATCGCATTGGTATCAAATCAGCCCAACCTTCTGCGTGAAGGATGGAGGATGGAGTCATCTTGAAATGCAGAAGGAACTTGAATCTGGGCAGCTGAAGGGTGAAAAAAATTATACAATGTCTCCTATCAGTGAAATAATAATAATAACTCTCCACGAAAAGTTTCTCACAGAGCTATTAATCTACTGCCAAATGATCATCATCCTCTTCTCAGGAGTGGCTAACAAAGGAGAGGTTGCTTCATTATAATGGCCCGCTGCCTTGAAAAATATAAAATGAAGATTAAAGGGGGAAGGAGAACAAGGGGGTGAGAGAAACTATTGAGAGAAAGTCCCATTAAGCTGTAAATGAGGTGAATAATGATTGTGGCATTCCCCAACAATTTGAAGAACAGCAGTTGCAAAAATAGACCCTGCCTGCCATTCGAAAATTGACAGATTGACCAATATGGCATGCTTAATTTCCATGGAGCCCAAAAGATGTTCGATTTTGGGGAATGGGTCATTTGGTGAGAAAATTTGGTTTGGTGAGAAAAGTTGACCAAGGACATAAAGGGCTTATTCGAGTTTCTGACCAGTTGGAGCGAAGGTGAGCCACCGCATCTCACCTCAAAAATGTCCTCCCATCAACTCATCTTCAGAATAGAGTCTTGCATCTTCCTTTCCTTTCTTTCGTGGATTGGGAAACTAAAATCAGCTGGACTCCCCTCCGAGCAAACCTGCATGAGCTTTGACCTGCAATGCTTGAAGGAAAAGAACAGAGAATCGTCAGAAAATTCTTTGGTTTTCTCAGTTGGTTACAGTTTCCTGGTTTATGTTTCTCCTTCCTGTTGACTTGCTGTTATCTATTCCGAGAAAAAGGAGTGAAGAGCTCACAGGTTAAAATTGCCAGTGCATGGCATTACAAACCTCCACTAGGAAAAATGCAACGCATTTTAATCCTCTACAAAGGGGGAGGAGGCCTTGATGAAAATGAATATTTTCATCAACTGCCCAGAGTTCCCCGTTGAGGGAGATGGGCGGGGATATAAATTTAAATAATAAATAAATTATATATATATATATATATATATATATATATATATATATATATATTTAAATAGTTACTCTTAAATTATTTATCCCATGACCAGAGTGACCATTCTTTTGCTTGCTTCTCTTTGACATATGTCCTTTTGCAGGGTGGAAAAAAC
Organism: Charina bottae; assembly: GCA_023362775.1. Lineage (NCBI taxonomy): Eukaryota > Metazoa > Chordata > Lepidosauria > Squamata > Charinaidae > Charina > Charina bottae. The sequence continues at coordinate 21,630,142 of JALMGJ010000010.1, read as the reverse complement.
ACCAATTCGTTTGCCAGGAAATAAGAACCACACAAAACCACATCAGCCCCTGGAAATGGGATGCATCTGGTCCGTTCCTCTGACAGTGTTCGCCCACTTCCCTGAGCACCAGCCTCTTCATCCCAGTCAACGTAGGAAAGTCATTTTAAAGGTGCTTTAAACTGTGCATATTTTGAAATGGGAGATGATCCTTCTTTCAACGTGGCCCTGAGCCTCTCAGATTGGCAGGAATTAATTGAATTGAATAAATATATAACATTGCAGCCCCTATTTTAAAGGCCACAATGCACCATCGCAGCATCACTCAGTGCATTCTGGATAATTGCACGCTAGGCCGCAGATAGCTGGCTTTGATCTCTGACGTTTATTTGCCACTGTCATATAAACCCATAATTGGAACCCTTTTGCAGGGGGTCCGTTCAAGTTGGAACGTAGCCATACTGCTTATAATACAAGAGACAAATAGCAGAGCAGAATCCGTATTTATGGGATGATTGATTCGCTGACATTTGATGAAGAAAGAATACAAACATGTTTAAAACAAGAGCTTCGTTTGCAAAAAGCTACCGATTGCCGCTGGAAGCTGTTCAAGAATTTAGCAGCGTCTCTTTTTCTGAATCTTGTATTTCCCTTGGCAGAACACCCTCAGCAGTCTGTATGTCAGGAAGAGATTGCGTTGGTTTTCAAAGTTCAGAATCTTATTACAGTTCTTCTAAGGGCGATATTCTTTCCCCAGAAAAGATTGGATCTCTGAAATACCATGAGAAATTTTCTTGTCATAATCTCCCTTGGAGTTTTCAACGATTATTTTCCTTGTGGACTGAATTAACCTTCATCCTGGTAGGAATTCTTCATCCTGGCCCTTAAATCTCCAGAGTCCTCTTCTCCTTAACAAAGATTACAGCACAGACTGCAGTGAGATTTTGTGCCCTTGGGCTGTATTTACTAATGATTCAGCCAGGAGAGCAAAACTAGAGAGATTTTTGTTGTTGTTCAGTCGTTTAGTCGTGTCCGACTCTTCATGACCTCATGGACCATAGCACGCCAGGCCTTCCTGAGATACAAATGTAGAAATACAAATTTGGGAGTCACTGCAAAAACAATTTACCTACGAAAAGTTGCAGAGCAACAGATGCAAAGTGAGTCGATGAAGGTTCTCAGTCGTCCAGGTGGAATTGTCTGTAGCTTGAATCATGTCAACTGGATTTCTATTTTCTCAGTGGAAACGTTTTGCTCCTTATCCAAGAAGACTGAAGAAGCTTCTTGGATAAGGAGCGAAACGTTTCCACTGAGAAAATAGAAATCCAGTTGACATGATTCAAGCTACAGATGCAAAGTGAAGCATTTCCCCCCACTCTGCCAATGGGGTAATTGGCTTCATTATAAAACTAGTAGGAATCACCCTTTTAACCCCTGTAGTTCATATATACCTCAAATTCTAAACCTCTGTGATCTATCTACAGAGGATCCTCTTTCCATGCACACACATATAGTCATCAGATCTACGCATGAAATAGATCTGACACCTCACCATACAGTAGGTAATGGCTTACCTGCAAGGTTCCCAGATCTGGGGTGAGAATTCCAGATGACCACAAGAAGGCACAAAAGGATACAGAAAATTCTAAGTTTGGGGTACCAAGTAACGTTCATATTTTTTGCAGCCCAAATCTGGACACTCAACTCACTAGATCTCATCCTTCCCCAATTAACAGATCCTTCTTCTAGGAAATACTTGGCTCCTTTTAATGAATTATAGATTTATAGATCCTGGAGCACCAACTATTTATTTATTTATTTTTATTTGTCTTATTTATACCCCGCCTATCCCCTCCCTACTGGAGGACTCTAGGCGGCTTACAACATTATATATCAAATCCAATTATACATCATCATTTTACAATTTATTACCGCGCGACAGGGAGAGAGGAAGGGAACCGGCTCTTCCGCTGCAGGCATTGGACTGCAAGTCCCAGAATGCCTCGCTCCGCGCCGGCTGCTGACGTCCAGGAAGCTGGTATTTCCGGATCCGTCGTCCTCCGTCGTCCTCCGCCGTCATCACCGCTCTTCCAGGTCTTTCTTGGATCGAGGACGACCCTCCGCTGGACGCCTGCAAATTACCCCACGTGAGTGGTACCCATTTATCTACTTGCTATATTAGCTTTCGAATCGCTGGGTTGGCAGAGAGCTAGGGCTAGTGACGAGAGCTCACCTCGTCACGCGGTTTCGAACTGCCAACCTTATGGTCGGCAGTCTAACGGCTCAGTGGTTTAACCCGCTGAGCCACCGCGCCCCTCTAACCAGATAGGCCAGATTTGCACACATCCAGCCTGGTCCAAACCAATTTAAAACTGACCTATCATTGGGCCATCGCAGCTGCTATTTCTTTAACTGACTGAGTTATGAGGGTTGTGTGAACACAACCAGATGCGGGTCACATTAAAAGTACGTACTTCAGTCACACTCAGTTTTTGCCCAGACCTCACCCACTTCCTTGACCAAAGTCTGACTCCTTTGAGACTAGAATACCACTCTAACCTCTAAGCAGTTTTACACTATAAAATCTTTTCTAACACACAGAAACAAACACACACAATCTCTCAGCCGATAATGAGAAGAATGAAATGTATCCAGCTTGATCTGAAAGCTGTCCAGATCCTCCTCATTGAATTGCGGACGAAGATAACATGTTCCACCGGTGTTTCCATAGCATTCAACAATATACTGTAAGTGCCTGTGTTATTTATAACCCAACAGGTGGAAAGATCTTGCCATCTTGGCTGGTTGTTATTAACAACCATGCTCCAGTGTTCAGTTCAGGGATGTGCAATACAAAAGCAAACACGTGGATGGCTTTTCAAAGCATTTGGGAGAAGATTAGAAGCCACAGTTCCTGCACAACCATCTGTTTGGGATAGTGGGTAACTTGCCGGGGTTTGACTGAGAAGATCCAAGGGCGTCCCTTTGCAAGTTCATGGCTCACTCTTGCTGAGCCTAGCCTGCTCCACAGGGTGTTTGTGAAGTTCAGATTGAGGAAAATTGAGACCCGTTCTTTTGAACTTCTAAAGAAGAGTGGGAGGGAAGTGTCATAAATAAAATAAATCTTGCCAGAATCCATTCATGGGCTACTGTATATTGGACTGTCTTCCTTTTGGATAAAAACAGACCCTCCAGGAGAGACCTCACCTGCATATGGTGATATAGGGAAGCAAGATTTTTATATGTTGATTAAGGATATAAACAAGATTCACTCCCTGATCATCATCAGCGCTTCCGGGTTTTCCCGCGGCGACACACCAACTGCAGCGCGCAAAACCCGAAAGCAGCAACAGCGCTTCCAGGTTTTTGTGCGCTGCGGCACTTCTGTGTTTTCCCGCGGCGACACACCAACACCGGTTGGTGTGTCACTGCGGGAAAAACTTTGGAAAGCCCTGCTCTCTCTCTATATATATATATATATATACACACACACACACACACACACAAAACAGATACTAATCTAAAAATACAAAAATATAAAATATAAAATTCAAGATGGGTATATGCTGTTCACGGCACCAGCCAACCCCCATGAATGACTATCCCCCCTCCCTATTATTACGTATTTCCCCTCCCCCTTCTATTACGTATTTCCTGCTACTTGTGTTATAGGAAGGGAGAGAAATTTGACAATGTGAACCTCAATGTGATTTCTCAGATAGCTTCTTGTACCTGCCTATTTCTGCATATTATGGGATGGACACCTTTCTGAGCGAGACGTTCTTGTTCTCCTCCCATCCAAAGGTCATGCACAAAAGGTAGAATTCTTTGCAGTTATTTAAGATCTGCCGCAAAAGCTGCTAATTTGATCACAGATGGCGTTGGAGCCTAGGGTGATGAGAAAATATCTGCTGGATCCTTACTGGCCTCAAGAGAGATCTGAAGAAGAAGCCTTTTGGAAAAAGGCTTTTAAAAAAATTATGGAATCCTCTATTTCTTACTTGGTGATTCTGGGATTTTTAATTATCTGCATGGCCTTGTTTGGTGGGGGTGGAGCAGCTGATTGGAGGGAACCTGGAAGGGGAATCACCTCCGCCTGTCGCGCTGCTCAGCCCGTCTCCCCCACCCCTTTGCCACACACTGGTGGGCGGTGGCGATTCCTTCTCCGGGTTCCCTCCGGGTTTAAAAACCGGGACAAAATTGAGATTTCTACCAAAACGACGGGACGGTTAAGAAAAGCTAAAAAAATGGGATTGTCCCATTCAAAACAGGACGTATGGTCAGCCTACCAATAACCATTCAGATAGTAGCCAACATGCTGCTGGGCGTGACTCATTGCCTCTTAATGATTCCATTACTACTTGTTGAAGATCCTCTCTCTCTCAGGACCCAAGGATTCCCCGCTTTAAAAAAAAATGGGGCAGATTTCCCAGGGGTTCTCTCATTGTTTACTCGTTCACATTTGTGGAACGGAGTTAATTAAGATGCTCGTTGGTTCTCTCCACTTCACTACAGGGATGAAATTTGCTTTTTTGATTTTTTTTGTTTTGCACAGGTGTGCATGAATATTCAAGCACGATCCTGGGAAGAATGAGCAGTAAAACCTGTTTCTCAGGGAGGAGCTCCTGTAAAAGTAGGCACCACTTTAAGGTAACAACCTGCCCTTCAGAGCTGTGTAAGGCAATCCTTCCTCGTGCAGAAATGGGCGTGCGATGAATGGGCAACCTCCAAATCAGTTTCCCCTCCTTTATTCACAGATTTACTCACAAAAAATTCCATGCTTCCCTCCCATAAAGAAAAAAAACGGAAATAATTATCTTCCCAATTTTGGTGTGGGAGAACATTGATAAGGAAGATTTGGGCCCAATGTTGTGTTTGTTTTGAATTACAAGACAGGTAAGCCCAAGTGGTAGAAATAAGTTTGGGTAGAAATTATTTCCTAGGTAGAGTATGATTGCTCAGTGCCTGTGTGGTTTTGAAGTCTTGCTTACAATTAAGCTACTTCCTTACTATTCTTCCTTGACTGAAATCAAGGTAAGAGTTATACAGAGCTGAATTCATTGCAATTCCAAATCTGTTCTCCTCTTTGCAGGATTTTATGTATAGATTCCACCTCTTGAACTTGGCAATAAATGAACAAATATGCTTTGCAAAGCCTGCTATCAAAGCGAGGGCTGGAGTTTTATCAGCTGCTCCTTTTTGAATCTTCTGTGACAAAGGACACATTGACCATGGGAAGTTTATTGAAGAAGGTTTTATGCCCTTTCACAAAGTATCTCAGGAGAGATTCCCCCCCCCCTCCATAAGTATATTGAATCCATATAATCTTTCCTAGTAATTGGCGATTAGGGCTTTGAAGCATTTTTTAATAGCTTCGGATTTTGCATTAATATCAGAAAGCCCTTCTGGAGCGCCAGAAGTTCTTCCTAGTTCCTAGTCCAACCTGCTGTCACTGAGAAGACTCCAGGTGTGATACAAAGCTGTAACATGATCAGGACCTGCTGATCATGTTGTTATCCCAAGGATTTGCCTAATTCCCTTGAATAGTCTTTTTCATGGTCCATTCCCTTGGGATTTGTCTTCTTAAAGACATGGTCTAGTGGTTTAGGTGCTGGGCTAGAAACCAGGAGTCTGTGAGTTCGAGTCCTGCCTTAGGCACGAAAGCCGGCTGGGTGACCTTGGGCCAGTCCCTGTCTCTCAGCCCTAGGAAGGAACCAATGGCAAACCAGGAGACTGAGAGTTCTAGTCCCGCCTTAGGCACGAAAGCCGGCTGGGTGACCTTGGGCCAGTCACTCACTCTCATCCCTAGGAAGGAGCCAATGGCAAACCAGGAGACTGAGAGCTCTAGTACCACCTTAGGCATGAAAGCCGGCTCTCTCTCAGCCCAACTCACCTCACAGGGTTCTCGTTGTGGGGAAAATAGGAGGAGGGAGGAGTATTTGGTATGTTCGCCGCCTTGAGTTATTTATAAAAAATAATAAAGGTGGGATAAAAATTAATTAAATAAATAAAAGTGGAAAGTTGGCAATTCCTCATTATATGACATGAACATCATATAACTAACCCATGGAATTCATTATTAAAAGACACAGTAAGAACCACTAGCTTGGGTAGCTTTAAAAGAGGATTGAGTAAATTCCTGGAGCACTGATCTAGTAATCTTGAAGACGATATTACCTCTATGTTGCGAGCTGCTGGCCTCCAAATACCATCTGCAAAGGAACCAACATGCGAGAGGGGTGTGTGCCCTTTTTCTTCCAGAGACACCTGGTTGTTTTCATGAGAAAGAAAATGCTGGACCAAGATGAACCTTACTCTCATCCCACAAGGCTGTTCTTATGGTCTTCAATTCTTTGGAATTCATTACTGCAAGACATGAGATGACCAATAACCTGGATTGCTTTAAAAGGGGATTGGACAATTTCATGAAGGACATTGTTTCAAGGTCAATTGGCCTTGAAGACTCAATTTTATTTATTTATTTATTTATTTGTTTGTTTGTTTGTTTGTTTATAGTGCTATTTATACCCTGCCTATCCCCTCCCTAACGGAGGACTCTAGGCGGCTTACATACATACATACATACATACATACATACATACATACATACATACACATTTTATCATTATACAATGTCACCAAGTGTAATTAACCTGCGCACCAGGAGAGGGGGTAAGGGAAATGGCTCTTCTAAGGCTCTGGACTACAATTCCCAGGATGCCTTGAGCCGGCTGCTGATGTCCTGTTGATGTCACTTCCAGGTCTGTCCTCACCGTCACATTCAATCTTCCTCCGATCTTTCCTCCGGTGGAACCGGCTTCCGACAGGACGCCAGCAAATTCTCCCACTTAAGGTGGTACCCATTTTATCTACTTGCTAAGCTTTCGAACTGCTGGGTTGACAGGATTTCCCTTCTGGTTGAGGGAAGCAGGTCTCCAAATATGAGTTGCAGAGGAACAGTGGTCTCCATCTCCCATTTCTGAGCACCCCAAAAAAAAATCTGATTGCCCATCTTGAGAAACAAAAAGTTGGGCTAGGAAGGGGCTTGGCTACATCCAACAGGGTTGTTCTTAGGTTCTTACAGAAATAATGTTGCCTACACTAAACGGATGGTTTCCATACTTCTTTCTTAACATGGCAAAATATCTGAGTAAACAATTCCTTCAGGTATACCAGATCATCCTTCTTCAGCCTCCAAATGTCCCTAAGCTGGGAGTTATCATGTCCAAGTTGTATCATTTTGCACTGCTCCATTTTGATGGTATAATTTCACATGTAATTGATGGGGGAACTGGAAAGGATTAGTCTAACCTTGGCAAACATCTGGCATGTTGCTAGTTAATCCTGAACAAGTCATTTCCACAGATCAATAATAAGATAGTGTCTTCCAGGAAGATGGTGTCCTTCATTCCTTGTTCATTAGTAATAAGATGATGTATTCTAGGAAGACGGTGGCCTTCATCCTTCCTTCATTAGTAATAACATTGTGTCTTCCAGGAAGATGGCGTCCTTCATCCATCCTTCAATATGACATCCACTAATAAAAGTCTTGGTTGTTCTGAATGGCAATTCCCCATGAAAAAGGTAAACATGACTCCCATCCAAACAGGCTAAGAACAAACTGTGAAATAAAAATTAGCACAGGAACTGAAGATTTCTTCAGATACCTCAGGAATTCTTCCCCCCCCCCATTTACCCCTCCAATTAAATAACACTCTGTGTGCACCGCATCCCCAAGACTGATAAAAGGCAGTTTAGCACTTACCTTCATGCAACGATTATTTAACAAGCCTATATTATTTCTCCAATAAATTCCCCTTCATTACTTCCAACTAAGGTAGCCTGATTTTAACTTGATTTGGTAACCAACTTCTTAAAAGTGGGTTCTTAGCCCCCACTTTCCCTCTCTTTCATTAAACTCAGATTAAAGTTACATTTATGTGTAAATATTCTTTGAAGGCTCTTTGCAAGTAACTCCTGGTGTGGAGTTGTGTTACTCCACTGCCTGGATTACTTTGAACCAGCTGGTAGAGTTCCCTACGCACAATATTTTAAAGCAAGTAGATGCATTCTTTTGTGGGACAAGGGTTCCTTTTGACTTTCCATGTGAAGCCAGGGGCCTCACTCCCTTAAGTAATGGGCGAGGCAAAGCAAACACTAACATCAACTCAAAAACATTCCATTAAAGCTGATTACTATGATTCTTCCCCAGCCATATTTTTAATAATTCTCCAGAACACGTGCCACACTAAAACATGACAATTTTTGTGGCAACTTCTGGAGATCTCTGGGGATTTGGGAGGGGGGGGGGTTGGAATTCATGACTGTGGAGCTTCAGGTCACACATCCCCATTTTAAAGAACGTAATCTTAATGAGCCATAGCTGGAAAGGAATTATGCTAACTTTAACCTTAACCTTTTAACCTTAAGCTAGCTTTCTTGGTTTAAAAAGGTAAAGGTTCCCCCCGCACATTTGTGCAGTCGTGTCCGACTCTAGGGGCCGGTGCTCATCTCCATTTGTTAGCTGAAGAGCCAGTGTTGTCTGCAGACGCTTCCACGGTCATGTGGCCGCATGACGCGTGCGGAACGCTGTTACCTATCCACTGAAGTGGTACCTATTCATCTACTTGCATTTGCATGCTTTCAAATTGCTAGGTTGGCAAGAGCTGGGGCGAGTGCGGGAGCTCACTCCGTAATGTGGGTCTCAGGTCTCAAACCTCCAAACTTGCGATCTTCCGATCGACAAGCCTGGTGTCTTACCCGCTGAGCCACCACGCCCCCGTTTCTTGGTTTACCTGATTTAGTTTTCTGGAATATGGTTATCATCAGCCTGTTGTCTTGAGAAATGCCAGCCTCCAATGTTTTCTTCCTTTCCAAGATTGCTTCTGGGTCCCACAGAGTTCACTGACACTTGAAGGGCCACAGATTTCCCATTCAGGCTGTAGTCAGAGCAGATCATATCGGATCAACATTATTATGGGCATAGACCAGGGGTCGGCAAACTTTTTTATGCCAGGAGCCATTTTGACATTTATAAAATTTATAATATCACTCGAGGGCCAGGGGGTAGGGTTTGAGGGTGGGAGCCAATCGCATGGAAGGGGGCAGGGTTTGCGGGCGGGAGCCAATCGCGCACACTTAGGGCCTGCTGCCGCCATGCCCGCCGCCACGCACACCATGCCCGCTGCCACGCCTGCCCCCGCTACGCCCACTGCAGTGCCCGCCGCCGCCATGCCTGCCGCCACGCACACCATGCCCGCTGCCGCGCCTGCCCCCGCCACGCCCGCCACACCCACTGCAGTGCCTGCTGCCGCCATGCCCGCCACCACGCACACCATGCCCGCTGCCGTGCCTGCCCCTGCCACACCCGCTACGCCTGCCTGGGGAAGAGCCACACTCAAGGGGCCAAAGAGCCGCATGTGGCTCGCAAGCCGCGGTTTGCCGACCCCTGGCATAGACCATCATAAAAACTAGTAGGATGCTGTGGGTAGGAAAAACATATGTGATCTCACTGCCCTCTTCAATGTTTACCTCATGTACCAAGATGAAATTATATGGGCTGTATGTCTAGCAATACACACATCCCTAAGAGGTATACCTGGACAGCTTTAACTATCAAATATTGTTGTTATTTTAGCATGCAGCATAGTTTTGTCCTTGTGCCTCATGGTGTTGTTAAGGCTCTATGGAAGCTCAAGTTAATAATATGCTTGAATGTATAAAAGATATGCATGTGGGCAAACTTGGTGATTCATTTCTTGCATACCAGTTGCAACTATTGATCCTTCCTGGTTCTATCTGTATGATTAATCCACCAGTAATGCCATTGATAATGCTCTAAAGGGGAAAAATACATATGATGGTTGACATTTTATTAGCATTACGGGAAATTACTCTCCAGCATACGAACAATGTGTGTGTAGAGGAGGCCTGCTACTGAATCACAAAGGTTCCTCTGTACGTTTTATTAAAGAATATATCATGTGAAGAGATTTGCATGAGGACTGTGTAAAAGCTGTTGCAGCCATAAATACATTTGACGCTTATAAAATGGCTTATTCCAATTATAAGAGAGCCAGTTTGGTCTAGTGGTTAAGGTGCTGGGCTAGAAACCAGGAGACTGAGAGTTCTAGTCCCACCTTAGGCACGAAAGCTGGCTGGGTGACCTTGGGCCGGTCACTCTCTCTCAGCCCTGGGAAGGAGGCAAGGGCAAACCAGGAGACTGAGAGTTCTAGTCCCGCCTTAGGCATGAAAGCTGGCTGGGTGACCTTGGGCCAGTCGCTGTCTCTCAGCCCTAGGAAGGAGCCAATGGCAAACCAGGAGATAAATAAATAAATAAATAAATAAATAACACGAGCAGTCTTTTTGCCCAAGAAACAGCACTTCCGAGGCTGAACCTTTAAGCCGCTCCCTAGCTTACAGGTTCTAAAACAAGAGCGTGGAGCTTTTTCTGAGCTGGGAGCTACACCCTTGGTCTTTCAGTGGCCACGATTCAAAAAGTCACTGGGAGTCAGGCAGCATACATTTAATTAATAATAATGATAATAGTAGTAGTAATGGACAGAGGGAGAGAGAAGGGAGAGAGGAGGTAAACTTGATTTCATTTTACTAACATTTAAATATATTTAACATCTAGAAACATCTAGTATTTCCATGTGTGTATTTAATCATTTCGCCTGTTGGTCATATTAAGAAGTAGCATCTCTAGTCTAAGGTTCTAGCAGACAAGCTGCTTACATGATATTTTCATTCATTCATTCATTCATTCGTTCGTTCATTCGTTCATTCATTCATTCATTTGTTCATTCATTCAGACATTTTATATGGCTGCCCAACTCACAACAACCTTCTGTTATCTTGAATTATCATGACATAATTGTATCAGAAAACAGAATCAGAAAACCATTTGAGGATAATAATACTCTGCCAACCTCTGCTTGAACATGTCCTGCAACGGCTATTTCGGTGATATAAGTTGGAAAAATAAAATAAATAAATAAACGGCTATTTCATCTTCCTGCCTTTTCCAACCTGGTGCCCTCTGCTTTTGCAGGGAGATGAGATCTGCCTGGGATATGTCAGCCATCTCTCCAGGATGCTTTCATTTAGGCTCCTACAAGGACCAGGTCGTGGGACTTGCTGGTCCAAATATCTCCCTTCTTTGCCTTTAGCCACGCTGGCTGGAAGTCCTGAGAGAAATTCCAACCCAAAGCATCTGGTTAGAGATCAAGTCAAAACTGCTTCCAGAACTGACCACTCCAAGGCCATTTCCTTTTGGTAGAAACTTTCCAGGCATTGACCAATCTCCAACCAATCATCAAATCGTTACCAATAAATATTTTGCCATCATTAATGACTGCTGCCTGCTCAGAGGTAGCACTTTTGGCACAAATAACCTGATGGTGCTGAAGAAGAACAAATTATTATGTTTTATTTGGAAATTCCAGAACAATTATTGTCACAGCAAGAAGATGAATTATCCCCAGGGATCGGGGTGTCCCAATTCGCTAGTGAGACAACACATACTCACATCACCCTGTGATGGTTGCATGGATATTTTCTTCTGGAGGTAGCTTACAGTACTTTGAGCTTCCTGAGTCATTTGGGTAAAATACAGTCCAGAAGAGAACTTCAGACAGCATTGTTCATGCTATAAGTAGAGTGTACCTTTGTTTTCAAACCTGTTTTCCCCAAGATTTATTGTGCAGAAAGGAAGGCCATCCGTGGTAGGTGAAGCATGATCAGTCTCTTCTGGATACTTGGATCCTGCCTACTTTTCGTTAATGAACTCTTAACTTAATGAATTCAGTATTACAAGAGTGAGAGAAGATAAATGGGCCTATAGGAAAATGCTACATGGAGAAAGTTGGAGTTGTGTTTGTATTTTGCACTAATCTGAAGATTAGGCATTAATGATCACTTTCAAAAGAATTTCCATGTATTCTAAATTTCAAGTCATTGGGGAGGAAAGTGGCTGCTGGTTGTTCCTCCAGTGCCCCCTTTTCCTTGCCTATTTCTGGAAGTGATGCAGGATGAACAGAATTCTGTCTGCCTGATACTGGCCTCACGTGGCCCACCACATCGTTTCATTCCTTAAGAGCCCTGACTCCCCCCCACCCAAATTAAGATACTAGCAATGCAGCCCTTAAAGTGCCCTACAAAGCCTAGCATGGTTCTCAAGCCAACAGAAGATGTGAATGTCTACCTAGGTTCATCCTAGACCAGGGTTTCTCAACCAGGGTTCCATGGAACCCTAGGGTTCCACAAGAGGTCACAAGGGGTTCCCTGGGAGATCACGATTTATTTAAAAAATGATTTAAAATTTGGGCAACAAGAGGTAAGTTTCATTCTTTATTTTCAGTTTAAGAACACTATTAGTGCATATCGACAGGCCTACCCATGAAACGAATAGAATAATTTTGTAACTTCTGGCCTATCTTTGAACCTGAATGTGCAGGGGTTCCCCGAGGCCTGAAAAATATTTCAAGGGTTCCTCTGGGGTCAAAAGGTTGAGAAAGGTTGTCCTGGACAATGAGGGAAGAAAGGTGACCATCCTAACAATGAAGTTATTTAACCTATCAGCTTTGACCACGTGCTAATGTCCCTGACTGAAAATAAATTCAGAGTGAGATTTGTGCTTTCTGAGTAGGAAAACCCACCTAAAGAACTGCCACCCTCCTCCCTCCCCCCACCAAAAAAAAAAAAACACCAAAAGTTTGGGGCTTTGTTCATATGAATGAAAGCATTCAAGAAAAAGATTGAAAACTTGCTAGACTTACCTTATGCTGCAGCACCTTGGACAGCTCCAAGGAGCAAGTGCCTTCAACTAAGCCCAGATGCTGACTGACACCTAATACGGCTTTCAGTCCAAATTACTCCTCCTAACTTCACCTTTTCCTACCCAAATGGTGCCTTTTTTCTCAAAGGGGCCACGTTGACTTCTTGATCAGTTTTCTTTCTGTGCCACTGGATCTATGTTGTGGAGCGTGTATTTTCAGAAGAAGGTAGGTGTGTCTTTAAGTCGTATTTTAACCGCTGTTGTCTTGTTGCAAGATGGTAGAAGGGATTGGTTTTATTTCAAAGAACTGAGCCTTCCTGCTTGAATTTTGTAGAACCCTAGGGCTGTCATATAACACCATGGAATGGTGGTTCCCATGGAAAGACCTTGGGGGATCGGTCAGATAAGAGAGGGCATAGCCCACAGCTGCATAATGGGTGGAGAAAGAGGCTCAGAAGGGACCCTCCCTAATTTCTCAGGGTGTAAAGGAGACGGGGGAGAATTGTACTTTCAGACTTGCAAGTTTCTGTTAATGTAGCTTTACAATCATTCATTCATTCATTCATCATTGGAGATCACTCGTAGCTGAGTAAGATTGTCTTCCAAAGGTAAAATTTTAACGGTGGATCCGTAAGTGACTATAAAGGCCAATTCTGGATCCGCACAACCTCCCACAATGAGGGCATAGGTTTCCGGGTCAGAGACGGTCATGATGAGGGTTTGCCTGATGTGCCTTCCTTTTAGCTCTTTTCTCCTTTTCGCCCTGTACTCGTGCTTCTTCAAAGTCCATAGCACCATTAATAAAGGATGACCTCCAATTGAAATGCTCATGAGTTAGGGCTTCCCAGTTCTCAATGCTGATATTACATTTTTTTAAATTAGCTTTGAGAGTATCTTTGAATCTCTTTTGCTGTCAGTCGTGGATACAGCTGCCGAACTACTCAACTGCCGAACTACTCAACTGCCTCGATCCTTGAGTCAGGGCGACTGAATCCGTATCACTCGCTGGATCGTCACCTTGTTGTGGTGAGTGGGCTTGTGTGTTCCCAATGAACCCTGTGAGCGAAGCCGTCGGGAGTCATGTACTCCTGGCAGGGTCACCCATGGCGGTAAGGTCCAGGGGGAGGAACCAGACAAAGAACGATCCAAGAAAGTCCTCAACGGCAGAACAGGCAGAAGATAACAAGGTGTATTGTTACAACGGCTGCGAAGGCGGATGAAGGCTGCAGCAGACAAAAGGTCACCAATCGTCATGGTATCCATGCCACTGGATTAGAGCCTTTTTCTGTGAAGGTTGTGTGCTGATCGTTGTGCACCGATCTCCACACATAAAACAAATTCACGCACAGGCGTCTTCCAACCACACCAAACCCAAAACAACCAAAAGTCCCATGGCGACTGACGAATGGCAACGGGGGCAGGACTGTGAAATCCGGAAGCTCCTAGTCATGGACCAGCTTTACAATAAAGTAGAATTAGCTCATCTGGTCATGTTTCCTGTCTGGTCTACCTGGGAAGGCTGACACCCACATATGCAGCTGTGGTTTTGCTTTGCTCCATTTCAAATGAGTTGCTCCAACTTTTGCAATATGTTGGCAGTTTTCAAATGACTACTTTCTGATGTTTTCTACAAATGATGGATTTTCCACTGAAGCCTGCACTTAAGAGCTGTTTCAGCACCTCCAAGCTTATAATCACCATTGTCGGACTTTTGATATGCCATACTTCTTCAATATTTTTCCTTTTTCAAAAACCAATGCAGAGAAACATTCTTTTCTGCAATTCAGCCTTTCAGTTTAATTGCTAGTGCCCAATTTCCACACACGCTTCTACAGGAGAACAACAAAAATACATTTTTGCAGCAACTTGAACATTAATAATAATATCACATTTCTAGAATTAATGGTAGGATGTCAATATAGTTTTAGAATATGTGATCTTCAAGGAAATTGACTGACAGCTGCAGCAGACAAGCAAAATGAAGAATTTCTTCAATATAGGTATTTGAAATTCAGGAAATGCACAGGTTGGTGGGCTTGTCTATAAGGTTATTTATCAAGGCATTTTAATGCACCTTTTCAGCCTCAATTTGAACCCCCCTGGAAGTTAGTTCACAAAATGTCACAATGCAAATTAAAACTAGGAACTTAACATGAAAATAAGTTAAGACCTCTAATTATGTATTGAGAACCTTAAAGGTCAAGCAGAATAGCTATGTTCTTTCCATTGCTACTCAACTATTTGAATTTCCTCTGGAAGCAAATTTTGCAACTGAGATGCTAACAAGCCTTGTTTCAGTGTTCCAGGCCTCATTTCATGTTAGAACAAATAATAAAGCTTTTATGTTAAGGTACTGGCAGGCCTGTTTGGGAAAAGGCAATGTAGTACAGTAATTTGATCGAGGGAACCCATGTTCCCCATCCACTCATGAAGCTTGATGTATCACCTTGAGTCAGAACCTGGGAACTAAATATGAGACCTCAGACATGTAATGTTGCACCCTCACTGCATCACATTCATCCAAAACTTGGAGGGAGTTTTCTGATTCCCATGTCTATGAAGGTTCTCAGTCATCCAGGTGGAATTGTCTGTAGCTTGAATCATGTCAACTGGATTTCTATTTTCTCAGTGGAAACGTTTCGCTCCTTATCCAAGGAGCTTCTTCAGTCTGAGCAAAGTTGGTAAGGGAGTCCTAAATATGTTCCTAGGTAGCTGTGTGACCTTACACCTGGGGCTAGGTCATGGTTATATTGAGATGTAATTTTTAAGTCCTTTTATCATTAACGACCCTCCTTTAGATGGTAAAAGGACTTAAAAATAACATCTCAATATAACCATGACCTAGCCCCAGGTGCAAGGTCACACAGCTACCTAGGAACATATTTAGGATTCCCTTACCAACTTTGCTCAGACTTTGCTCAGACTGAAGAAGCTCCTTGGATAAGGAGCAAAACGTTTCCACTAAGAAAATAGAAATTATTCTCATTCAAAGCTTGGAAAAGGATGATGATGATGATGATGATGATGATGATGATGATGATGATGATTCCATTGTTATCAGACACAAGCCACAACTGCCTTCTTTGCTTTGTCAATTTTCTCAGAATGAAAAAAATAACAAGGTGCCCCATTTTGTTGAATATGCTCACCCCGGAAATTAAGAAACAAATTCCAGTTCACAGAAAGGACCTTAAATCAATCATCCTTTCTCAACCTTCTCAAAATCAGACTTGGAGTCAGTACTAATTTCCAGGGAAGGCAGCTGATGGACTATCAGATGTTATAGAACTTTTCCACCATGAATGCAGACAAAGGTCTACTAGTGGAGGATCTTTTGGTGTGCAGATCCTTTGAAAGAGTGTTCAAGATGCATGGGAGCACATAAGAAGCATCTCTTTTTGAATCCTTAAAGCTGCCACATCTTTTCCAGACCCACATGGCTGCTGAAGAGTCTTTCCATTCGTCTCATTTCTGCTGTATTACCTTTGTTGCTTAGACATGATGGCTGCTACAAAGGGGGAGCTGCAGTTTGGGGGTTTGAATTTTGAGGTATCATGTTAAAATGTTCAGAAATCTGCCCTGGGAAAACTTTGGAATGGCCCTTCCTTCCTTCCTTCCTTCCTTCCTTCCTTCCTTCCTTCCTTCCTTCCTTCCTTCCTTCCTTCTCCACTTTACAGAATTTTCTCAACCTCTTGGTGGATGATTTGTCTCTCTCCTTTCAATAATAAAGAGTCTGTGCATTGCTGGAGACCCAACTGCATAATGGAATACAAGATATTCCTACAAGCATCCCCTGACTACCTCATAGCTAATCAAATATAACAATGACATTTTTTTTAATGTGATAGAATTTATTCTGCTTCAGTGGAATGTCTATATCTTTTTAATCAGGTCCTGCCCCAAACCTTTTGGAGGGGTAGATTTTAAATCTAAATAAGCATATAAATAAATAACCAATTTCCCCCTACATCTTTCCCCCCCATTAAGTATATTATTCCTATGTATAGTTGTGCGCAAAAAAGAAATCTGAAAAGGTTACTGCCAAAGCCTGCTATTGGCAAACGAAAGACAAGTCACCTCTTGAATGTTCCCGGTAAATGTCAAAGACAATAGGAAATGCTTAAAAGTTTCACAAGCTGGGAAGGTCAGCATTCGGCCAGAAAGTTGCATGTTCTTCATTCTCAATGAGCTGGTGAAATGTGAAGCGTAGAAGGTAGAGAAAACTTGGATCAGCAATGGAGAGTAAGTAGGGAGCTGGCCTCATTTGCAAAGGATCCCAATCTATTCAGAGTGATGAAAGCCCAAAGTGATTGTCCAGGAGGGTCTCTTTGAACTGGGTGAATCATTAACCAAATGGCAATTGCCGTTATGTTAGACTAAGTTGTGATGTTGGTAGAACTGCCAGTCAAAAGATGGAAAATTGGATACCTCCTCCCAGGGGGTTCCAGAAGGAGGAAGGAACTGGGCAAGAGAGATTTGGGAGGTGCAAGAAGAAAGACAGGTATGAATACCTTCCCTTGTCACGAAGACTGGGATGGGCTAGTATTGATAGGAAATTGATATTCCTATACATTATGTAATTGGCAAAGAAGATATTGAAATAATGGATAGCTTCTGCCTCTTAGGATCAACTATCAACTGTAAAGGAACCAGCAGTCAAGAAATATGCTGCAGGCTAGCACTGACAGTAGTAACGGAAGGCCTTGGGAAAATATTTAGATGCTGGGATGTGTTTATACCTACAAGGATCAGAATTGTGCAGGCAGTGGGTTTCCCTGTGATACTCTATGGACGTAAAAGGGACTTGGAAGAAGGATAGAAAGAGTAGTAATGTTTTTGAACTTTGTGGATGGAGGAGACTCCTGATAACACCATGGATAGCCAAGAAAACAATCAGATGGATCATAGAACAAACAATCAATCCAGAGTTCTCACTTGAGGCACAAATGACCAGGCTCCCATTATGTTGGACACCTTATATGAATACCCAGCTCCCTTGAGAAGTCTAAAATGTTCGGAAAGGTGGACAGAAAGAGAAGAAGAGGATGACCAGCAGTAAGGTGGGGGGACTCAATTAGAGAAGTGATGGGTGCACTACTGGAAGACCTGAAGGTCCAGGTTGGAGATAGATCATTCTGGAGTTGCTTTGTCTACATGGAAACACCATGCTGTGTTAGAGCTCAACAATTCCAAGATTGTTTTTGGTGTTTGTTTGTTTGTTTGTTTGTTTATTTATTTATTTATTGACTTATATTATCACCCATCTCCCCCAACGGGGGACCCTGGGCAGTTCACAATAGCTGCAATAACTTTTTGACAGACTGCTGGAAGTGGAAACTGAAACACATTTGTTCACCTTCATTTCCAAAAGCTTTTTAACTCCAAATGGATCCATGTTGCAATGTGCTCTACATTGGGCTGTCGTTGAAGAGCATCCAGATGCTGCAGGTGGTCCAAAGTGCGGAGGTGTGGGCACTTACAAGCACCCTCAATGCACACACATTACAACTCTGCTTCACAAGCTGCATTGGCTGCCAATGTGCTTCCACGTGCAACTTCAGGTGCTGTTGTTGTTGTTGTTTATTCGTTCAGTCGTTTCCGACTCTTCGTGACTTCATGGACCAGTCCACGCCAGAGCTTTCTGTCGGCCGTCACCATCCCCAGCTCCCCAATGGTTGAGTCCGTCACCTCCAGAATACCATCCATCCATCTTGCCCTTGGTCGGCCCCTCTTCCTTTCGCCTTCCACTTTCCCTAGCATCAGCTTCTTCTCCAGGGTATCCTGTCTTCTCATTATGTGGCCAAAGTACTTCAGTTTTGCCTTTAATATCATTCCCTCAAGGGAGCAGTCTGGCTTGATTTCCTGGAGTATGGACTGGTTTGATCTTCTTGCAGTCCAAGGCACTCTCAGAATTTTCCTCCAACACCACAGTTCAAAAGCATCTATCTTCCTTTGCTCAGCCTTCCTTATGGTCCAGCTCTCACAGCCATAGGTTACTACAGGGAATACCATTGCTTTAACTATGCGGACCTTTGTTGTCAGTGTGATGTCTCTGCTCTTAACTATTTTATCAAGATTTGCCATTGCTCTCCTCCCAAGAAGTAGACGTCTTCTGATTTCCTGGCTGCAGTCAGCGTCTGCAGTAATCTTTGCACCTAGAAATACAAAGTCTGTCACTGCCTCCACTTTTTCTCCCTCTATTTGCCAGTCATCAATCAAGCTCGTTGCCATAATCTTGGTTTTTTTGAGGTTTAACTGCAACCCAGCTTTTGCACTTTCTTCTTTCACCTTCGTCATAAGGCTCCTCAACTCCTCCTCGCTTTCAGCCATCAAAGTGGTATCATCTGCATATCTGAGATTGTTAATGTTTCTTCCAGCGATTTTAACTCCAGCCTTGGATTCCTCAAGCCCAGCATGTCGCATGATGTGTTCTGCGTACAGGTTGAATAGGTAGGGTGAGAGTATACAACCCTGCCGTACTCCTTTCCCAATCTTAAACCAGTCCGTTGTTCCGTGCTCTGTTCTTACCGTTGCTACTTGGTCATTATACAGATTCCTCAGGAGGCAGACAAGATGACTTGGTATCCCCATACCACCAAGAACTTGCCACAATTTGTTATGATCCACACAGTCAAAGGCTTTAGAATAGTCAATAAAACAGAAATAGATGTTTTTCTGAAATTCCCTGGCTTTCTCCATTATCCAGCGGATATTGGCAATTTGGTCTCTAGTTCCTCTGCCTTTTCTAAACCCAGCTTGTACATCTGGCAATTCTCGCTCCATGAATTGCTGGAGTCTACCTTGCAAGATCTTGAGCATTACCTTACTGGCATGTGAAATAAGTGCCACTGTTCGATAGTTTGAACATTCTTTAGTGCTTCCCTTTTTTGGTATGGGGATATAAGTTGATTTTTTCCAATCTGATGGCCATTCTTGTGTTTTCCAAATTTGCTGGCATATGGCATGCATCACCTTGACAGCATCATCTTGCAAGATTTTAAACAGTTCAGCTGGGATACCATCGTCTCCTGCTGCCTTGTTATTAGCAATGCTTCTTAAGGCCCATTCAACCTCACTCTTCAGGATGTCTGGCTCTAACTCACTGACCACACCGTCAAAGCTATCTCCAATATTATTATCCTTCCTATACAGATCTTCCGTATATTCTTGCCACCTTTTCTTGATCTCTTCTGCTTCTGTTAGGTCCTTACCATCTTTGTTTTTGATCATACCCATTTTTGCCTGGAATTTTCCTCCGATGTTTCTAATTTTCTGGAAGAGGTCTCTTGTCCTTCCTATTCTATTGTCTTCTTCCACTTCCGCACATTGCTTGTTTAAAAATAATTCCTTATCTCTTCTGGCTAACCTCTGGAATTTTGCATTTAATTGGGCATATCTCCCCCTATCACTGTTGCCTTTTGCTTTCCTTCTTTCTTGGGCTACTTCCAGTGTTTCAGCAGACAGCCATCTTGCCTTCTTGGTTTTCTTTTTCTTTGGGACGTTTTTTGTTGCCGCCTCCTGAACAATGTTGCGAACTTCTGTCCATAGTTCTTCTGGGACCCTATCTACTAAATCTAGTCCCTTAAATCTATTCTTCACCTCCACTGCATATTCCTTAGGAATATTAGTGAGCTCATATCTAACTGATCTGTGGGTCTTCCCTATTCTCTTTAGTCTGATTCTAAATTTTGCAATAAGAAGTTCGTGATCTGAACTACAGTCAGCTCCAGGTCTTGTTTTTACCGACTGTATAGATGTCCGCCACCTTTGGCTGCAAAGGATGTAGTCAATCTACAATCAGGTGCTGGGGGCCACTTATAAAGCTCTTCCTGGCATAAGGTGGAGCTATTTGTTGAACCACCTCTCTCTGACTACCTGTCCCATTAGATTGGGCAGAAGAGGCCTGCTACTAGCCCCATCAATTAAGAAATGTCATCTGGTGAGACTCAGGAAGAGATCATTCGTGGTTGCTGCACCTGTCCTATGGAACATCCTCCTCCCAAAGATCAGATTGACCCTGTCCTTGTTGGCCTTTCACAAGGCCTTGAAGACATGGATGAGTTCCTGGGCTTGGGGGTCAGGTGCCAGTTAGAGCAGGTTTATATTAATCATGGTTTGGGTTTTTTACCTTGGTTGCTGTTTATGTATTTTATTTTTATTGTTGGTTCTGTTTTTTTTAACTGTGTTAGCTTCCCAGGGTCACCCTGGTGAGATGGGTGGCCATATAAATCTAAATAAATAGTTATGGAGACAGATAGTTGGTAGCATCAGATTGAGACAATTACAAATGTTAAAGGAAGTGGATAAAGTAATAAAACTGGTCTTCTGTTTGAGGCAAATGTTCCAGAGTTGGTCCTTCTCTGGATTGAAGGTGGGGGGGGGGGGGAAGGAAGTGTCACCTAGCCTAGCAAGACCAATTTTCCTTGTCTGGAATGTCATGTCTGAAAATTGATTTCATTTGACCAGTGAATTATAGGTAACAGTCATCTTGGTCTCTAAAACTGCCAGTTGGAATGTCAAGTGATAGCTTTATCACCATCCTGGAATGGATGCTGCATTTAATGAGGTTTGAGAGGCCGCCGTGTTTGTGATGCACAATGTTCCACCTTTGCTGTGCCTGAGAATTGTTTGAGCAGAAAATAGAATGCATCCTGCTGATTGTATGAATGCAACATCTGGTACAAATGGATACTGAATGCAAGATGGATAAAAGATAAAATCTCCCTTGAGTCACTTTGACTTCTGGTGACCATGGACCTCTTCATGTATTTTTCTTGGCAGCATCTGCCAGTTTCTTGGCAACCACTGCATGACATTTTCACAGGAAAAGCATCACGAGTTGAAAACCTTTACAGAGGGTGCAAAAAAGTCAAATGAACACACAGCATTTATGGTTGCCAATCTCCTGTAGGTGGTGGCACTAGAAGAAGAGCAGAAGTACATAGTTTGCCATGTTATTATTTACAGATCCAGAATTGGCCTTTACAGCCACTTACGGATCCACTGTTAAAATTTTACCTTTGGAAGACAATCTTACTCGGCTACGAGTGATCGCCAATGATGATGATGATTATTATTATTTATTGAATATATTAAATATATTAAATGTATATGCTGCTGGACTCCCAGCTTGGGTGGATCCTGCATAGCTTCTGAGCTCATACAGGAGCTGTGAGCAGATAACCTCTTAACAATACCCATAAAATAGGTAGAGAGAGAAATTGGAGAGCTATCTCCTCGAACTTATCGTACATATCTTATTTTTCTGCTCTATATCATTTCTTGATGTAGAATATCTATCTTTGTCTAAATCATGTTTCTCCCTCCCCCTCCATTTAGAATAATGTTCTCTTTGCTGGGACTTCGAGAACAAATTCTTTGAGAAAAAGCTGGAGGAGATTAGGAAAAAAGAGGTGGCAGAAGGAATCCAATAACTATCTGCAAATATTTGAAGGGCTGTCAGATAGATGACAGTAAGGTTCCAACTAAAGGCTTTACATTCCAAGAAAGGATATTTTGACTGCACATAAGAAGTTCTGAGGTGCCCTTTTTTACGAATTTAAGAAGATTCTGCCATTGGATTCTATTTTATTCATTCTATTTTAAATTGTTACTTACTATGTATTTTACTCTATTTATTAATGATTTTAATTTTGTTGTGAACCGCCCAGAGTCCCCCTCGGGGGAGTTGGGTGGTGATAAATTTGATAAATAAAGTAAATAAATAAATAAATAAATAAATAAATAAATAAATAAATAAGAAGTCCTTGTTGATGGTACAAGGCAAGCTATTGAGCTAAGAGGGTGCTTTGAAAGGTAATGGAGTCTCCCTTATTAGAAGTATGTTAAGCAAAGGATGGATGGCCTATTATAGCAGCTCTGTTGACAGCCGATTTCCTGCATTCATAGGTGGTCAGTCCAAATATCTTGTGACAGGACTATCAGATCTGGTCTACAAAAATCCAGATGACCACCACATAGCAGCAAAGAAATTTAGAATGAGCTAGTTCTTGTCTGCCGTCCAACGACCATCCAGATTTTTTGCAGCCCAGATCTGCAGCCCTAACTTTTGTAGTCTTATCCAGATGTATGATTCTGTGAATATTGTCTGTCTCCACTGAAACCTCAATTTGACCTTCAGTATTCAGTAGGAGATGGGGCGTGGTGGCTCAGCGGGTAAGACGCAAGTTCGGAGGTTCGAATCCCTAGCCCTGCGTGACGGAGTGAGCTCCCACACTCGCCCCAGCTCTTGCCAACCTAGCAATTCGAAAGCATGCAAATGCAAGTAAATGAATAGGTACCACTTTGGTGGGTAGGTAACAGCGTTCCGTGCACGTCATGCTGGCCACATGACCATGGAAGCGTCTTCGGACAACGCTGGCTTTTTGGCTAAGAAACGGAGATGAGCACCGGCCCCTAGAGTCGGACACGACTGCACAACTGTGCGGGGGGGGGGGAACCTTTACCTTATTCAATAGGAGAAGAAAGTAGGTGTGGTTAATCAGGCCAAGGGCCCACGTCGATCAGCATTCCAAACACTCAGTAGCCAACTTGGTGTCTTCAGAAATGATAGCCCTGTTTTGTTTTCTGTCCCATCAAAAGACAAATGAACTAACTTGAAGATCAGAATACAACCCCAGGACCCAAGGATGACCAATAGATTGTGACGGTATCGCATAGCTGTTGTGTTAGAATGGGTGGTTGTTATTTGCGTATCATTGCGACTGACTTCCATTTCAGCTTTGCTTGCTTACTCCTGCAAACTTCTGAAATAAATTGGCCAAAAAATTAAGTAATAGAAAACTTGAAGCAAATATACTTAGGGAAATAATCAGGGCACTGCAAGCCAGCATGGGTTTATTTTGTAATGTAATAAAGGAGCTTATTACTTGGGAAATAAAAATAACGATAGAAAGTAAAATGCTGGTAGCAACATTTTAATATGCTGAAATGGGGAAGACTGATACTAGTATAAATGTGGAAGGCTTGTGATGAGAACTTCAAACAGCATCTCCCAAGATTCACTTTCTTGATTGCTTGAATTTTACTGGGAAATGGAAAACAAACGTGACCCAGTGCAGATGGGATCTGCCCAAGGGATCTTAACAAACAAATGTGAAATTGCTATTCTAACACAAATATGCATCTTGTCCTTAATATTGGCTGGTGTTCTGTGACATACCAGAGGAGAAGATGCAACTGAAGGAGATAGGCTTTTTCAAGCTTGATGGTATTCTAGATGGAGTGCTTCATCTAGAACATACCTTTCCAAACTGTGTGTTGCGACACACTGCTGTGTTGCGTCCAGGGCCCAGGTGTGTTGCAGGGGAACCCAGAAGAGGAGGCCATGCACCATGTGGAGTCCCGCCCAGCCCTTGCTGCACTGCCGGTCCCTGCTCCGTGCCCAGCTCTCGCTGCAGAAGCCAGGTAAGGTGCCAGCCCGGCAGGGCCACAACTGGGTGGTGGTGGTGCAGGGATGTGACTAGGCCGCCGCAATGGGGGGGTGGGGGTGCAGGGACGCAACTAGGTCGCTGTGCTGGGGGGTGCAGGGACACGACGAGGCCACCGCGCTGGGGATCGGGGTTTGGAAACGGGAGCCAATCGCGTGGGCCAGGGGACGGGGTTTGGAGCCGGGAGCCAATCGCATGGGCCGAGGGGCGGGGACCCCTCATTACTGTGTCATGAAATTATGCATGGCTAAAAGGTGTGTCACCAAAATGAAAAGTTTGGAAAGCCCTGATCTAGAATATCTTGCTTCGTGCCTGATGTAATGGCCTGGGGGAATGACCTTGGGAGACAGGAGGAAGAGCCGCAGACTGGACAACAGTCAGATAAGAGGCAGCTGAGCCCGCAGAAGGAATGGGGGTGTGGAAAGTGTCTCAGAAGGGACCCTCCCTTGGTTCTTGGGACTGTGAAGGTGAGGGGGCAGAGATGTACTTTCAGACTTGCAAGATGCTGTTAATGTAACCTTGCAATAAAGTTAGAGCTAGTATTTCTGGGTGTACTTCCTGTCTGACACCTTCTCCCTCTGAACCTTCAAAGGACATAAAAGATAAATCACCACCACATCTTCCCTTTTTCTGTTATGTATGCCAGCCTGATCAAAGGGAACCTGATATCCTTGAAACATGGATGAAGCAATCACATTTTTTCCCCCACCTCAGATATTTCCCCTCTCTGCTCTATTATTTATTCTTTTGGTCTCTGATACCATTTCTATGCAGGTGACTCCATCAGGTATCTGGACTCCAGCAGAACTGATCTTGTGTTGACTTTCACTTGTTCATCTTTAATATTTTTGATGATTTCACCTCTGTTTCCTCCTGGATGGCCCCTACTTTCTTAAAATGGACTCAGATGACACTTTGCTTTTGCTCTCCCTGATTTTGGCTTTCATTTTATCCTCTATTAGTAATTCGGTAGATTTTCCTGTTCTTCAAGGCTGTAAATATGATTTTAACTTCTTGGTTTTGTTGTTTTGCCTACTTGCCTCCCTATATATCTGCTCAGTTTTCATGGTGAAATGAGAGTGACTGCATGAGTTTTCATAAAATGCACCCTCTTCTTTCAATTCAGCCATACCCTTTTCAATAATTTCCGTGACTCTTTGCAGAGGCTCCTTGGAAATCCACATTTTATAAAATCCTCCTGGTAACAAGATCCCTTTTCACTGCTGCAATTGCGTGTCACATACATCTCATTTTGCCATGCTCGGCCCAATTGCTTGTCACAATTTTTCAGGTCATCTTGTATGAAGGAAATCAAGCAGATATGTTGTTTTTGAGAAGGCAGCGAGAAAAGGCCTGGCCTCACCTATACTTGAGGTTGTATTTCAAATGAAAAATCCAAATAAATAGAGGGGGGGGGAAAGATTTGTTCATGCCCCAGGCAGACACTAAACACTGCGTAGAGGGACTGACGGCACCAGTCCAGATGGAAGGAATCAGGTTGGCTCTATCAAAGTTGACATGTCAGTTAGATTCAGATATTCCAGCAAATGGCCTGCAAATCAAATCTCAGTATCAATGCTATTGACCAGGGGAGTCTGCTGGGTAAGATCAAAAAAAGTCAAGATGGTGGTTGTGACAGTGTGCAACTGTTAGAAGTAAATTTTATCTTACCAGATTCGTTCCTGAGCCGGGAGTAAAGAAATTGACGAATTGCATGAAGTTAGGAGTTTATTCACCCAAGAGCAAAGGCAGTGGCAGCGAGCTGTTAGGTGGGCGGCCGCGCAGGACCCCCTTCCTACAGCACATGATATAGATTCCATTCAACTCCTCCTTTAGAAGACCAACCCTTAATCAGTTACCCATACTCCACCTTACCCTCATTCCATATTAGGAACTTCCTTCCTTCACTCCATATTAGGAACTTCCTTCCATCCTTGCTAGGGCCCCTTGACCGTTATTAAACAATATATTTCCTCTGGAGAAGCTATCCTTGGAAAGTACACTTTATCTTTCTATGGGAACAGCTATCTATCAAGGCCTGTTAGAAAGGAAGGGTAAGAAAGTCAACAAAACTCTTCAAGGAAACACAACACAGTTTCAGAGGCATAATGCAAGTGCAAATGTTTCTAATATATGAATATGAAGTATATTTGTATTTATACATACAGAAATGTAAGAATATGTTTACAATCCAACACAACTGTGATGGAATGTGAGGGTGGCCTTGGAAGACGGGGGAAGAGATACCGCCTAGGGAACAATCAGATAAAAGAGAAATGAGCCCGCAGCAGAGTAACGGGAAGGGAAAGAAACTTAGGAAGGGAAATTATAGCCTGAGTAAATGGGGGGGGGGGTGCTTCCTAAGTTTCTTCCAAGGCCACCCTCATATTCCATCACAGTGGCACACAAAAAAACCAGGCAGAACATGGATTGCACCATCACAGCCACCATCTTGACTTTTTTGACTCTACCCAGTGGACACCCCTGCTATTCACTATCCCAATAAGCCATTCCATGTGAGAATGGTTTTTTTTTCCTGAAGTAAGAAAAACAAGAGAGATTGCTGCGATTGTAACTGTACATCGTGGCCAGGTATGGTCACACATTCCTGAAAAGTAACTTTTAAGAAGAGAGGGGGCTTGTCCCCTCAAAAGAAACATACTATTGTGTGTAACGTTGCAGTTCTATCTACCCAATTCCCCATCGGATTCCCATTTTTTAACATTCAAATTGGCAATCCTATTACGCCGTATCCCATATCAACCGGCTTCCTCCCCTGGCAGCAAGAATGAAATGGATATGGTTAAATTTATGTCCTTGCAAAGAGGGGTGTGGTGGCTCAGTGGGTAAGACACCAGGCTTGTCGATCGGAGATCGCAAGTTCGGAGGTTCGAATCCCTAGCCCCCCCCGCTTGACGGAGTGAGCTCCCGCACTCGCCCCAGCTCTTGCCAACCTAGCAATTCGAAAGCATGCAAAGGCAAGTAGATGAATAGGTACCACTTCGGTGGGTAGGTAACAGCGTTCCACATGCGTCATGCGGCCACATGACCGTGGAAGCGTCTTCGGACAACGCTGGCTCTTCGACTAACAAACGGAGATGAGCACCGTCCCCTAGAGTCGGACACGACTGCACAAATGTGCGGGGGGAACCTTTACCTTTGAAGAGGGGCAACATTGGGCAGGGTTAATCTAGTCATTTCAAAACAGGTACTGCCATCATGTCACATTTATTTTCTCTTTATTCTTTTCATAGAAACTTTATTAAACATTACAATTAAAAAGATTAAAAACTAATGCAAACTAAAAAAAAGAAAAGAAAAAAAGTAAAAAGACAAAGTGCAGAAAAGACAGAAAAAAGAAAGAAAAATAGAAAAGAAAGAAAAATTGAGAATATAGTAAAGAAAAAGAAAAGTAATATGGAAAGAAATGACTTCCCCCTTCATCACAACAAGTATGAACAATTTTTACCTCCTCTTAAAACACAACAGATGATCTCTTCTTCCCATATCCCATCTCTTATCTATAAACAAATCCTTAAAGCTTCATCATTCAGCCCTGATCAGCAAAAGTCCATTAAGGGTTAGGAAAGATAACAACATATCTATTTTAACCTTGATTTTTTTTCACATTTATTTTCTCCATAACTTTGAAGCAGTTTCATATCTCTGGACTGATTAATTTGTCCTCTTCCTTTGGGGTATTGTTCCATTCCACAAATAGATTATTTTTTTTTATTGCAAACCAATTATTTCCCTGTTGCAATTGGCATCTAGGGGTGGGGAGAGAGGCGGAAACAAACCACCTTTTAACTCATTCCCCAGCAAATGCTTATCGGCAGCTCACACCATTCCAGAGGTCTGCTTCTGAAACGTGTTTGTACCTATGCCATTATTTCCTTCAAAGTTGGGGAAAATGGAAGTTGGGTCAGCATAATTTGGAACAATAGCAATTTAAATGGAAGCAGCTCTTTTTAAGCTTTTTTCCTGGGTCTCCTGGGAAGTGCTTGTCTAAAAGGTAAAACTGCAACTGGTTTTCGCTCAACTCTTGCATAGCTCGATATTCATCATGGTTTGCTTCGTATGCCATCTCCATGTGGCTGCTGACAAGAAAGCCGGTCCAAAAACGGCAAGGTTTGGTTCTCTGGCCTACGGCTTTGAGATTTTTTAAAATACAGAAATGTGAGTGAGTGAAAGAGAGAGATAAATAGATTTTTGCTCACTATGTAAGGTGTTTTTTACTTCTCCCCATGAACTTCAAAAAAAGCTCTTCGCTACACCTGAGTCAGGGGCAAATGACGTAATGGAGATGTAGTTTTTGCTGTTGTTCTCAGAAAAACATGCATGGTAACTTCCTTGCATTCTGCTAAACCCCAAAATTTTCCTCCCTCCCCTAGAAAAGCACTGAAGATCTGTGTGAAGATTTATCTGCAGCCCCCCCCCCAAACCATTTTGGATCCCCCCCCCAACAAATTTCCCACTTGTGATTGCCATAATAGTGTTGGCATTTGAGGTGAGAAACAGACTAAGACTGTATTATATGTCCTATACCACAGCTTTCCAAACTGTGTGTCGCGACACTTTAGTGTGTCGCGACACACAGTCTGGTGTGTCGCCACACAACCCGGAAGCGGCAGCAGGGGTGTGCATGGCGGCGGGGGCAGCGGCGCGCCATCAGCGCTTCCGCGTTTTAGCGGAGGCCGCCGCCGCTGCCATGCACGCCCCCACCCCCGCACGCCCCCCGCACCGCTGCTGTGCACGCCCCCGCCCCCGCGCACGCCACCGCGCCCCCACCGCTGCCATCGTTGGTGTGTCGCCAACGGCGGGACTTTAGAAAGCACTCTAAAATGGGTTTCACAGATTTCTTTATGACACCCCCTGAAAAAAAGGAAAATCTCAACCCTGCCCATGAAACTGAGATATCCCTGGTCACTTTGAACTTTGTCCCCTGCAATCATAAGGCCTCCCAAACATGAATGGAGGAATGGAGGGATGAATGAATAAATGATAGGGGAGATGGGTGGTAATATAAATTTAATAAATAAATAAATATGAATATATAAAGCATAGCCCTATCAGCCAACAGAAGCTCACCTACTCTTCCTTTAAATAAATTAAACTCTACCAGACATATGCAATCAGAAATCTGATTTCACAGCAACATTTTGCTAGAAATAATCTAGATGATAACTCTCCTAAAAATAGATTGTAGGACTATTTATTTTCACTGCAGGGTCAACATTTCTTTGTGTCACACAAATATGTCCTTAACAATCCAGGAGGAGGGAAGGAAAGGAAAGGAAAGGAAAGGAAAGGAAAGGAAAGGAAAGGAAAGGAAAGGAAAGGAAAGGAAAGGAAAGGAAAGGAAAGGAAAGGAAAGGAAAGGAAAGGAAAGGAGGTGGAGGTGGAGGTGGAGGTGGAAGAAGAGGAGAAGGAGAAGGAGAAGGAGAAGGAGAAGGAGAAGGGGAAGGGGAAGGGGAAGGAGAAGGAGAGGAGAAGGAGAAGGAGAAGGAGAAGGAGAAGGAGAAGGAGAAGGAGAATTATTATCATTTTGGCATTGCAAATTATGAACACCACCAGCTCCACCTTAACCTGCCTTCCCTAGGCTTCTCAAAGCTTGCACCCACAAAAACACCTGCACTGAGACACAATTCCATTACATGGAAGAGAAGAGAGACCACCTCGGCCATTGCAGGGGTTGGAAAGCGTTCCAGAAGCCATCATGTTCTACATGGGTTCCCTCCCTTGTTTATTCTCTGCTAGTTCATCATTTTGCATTTCTGAGTTTTTATTGATGTTCTTTTCAAATGTGTTATTGTGACTGTAGTGTTTTTCTGCGGTTTCGTTGTTTTCTCGGGCTGTGTTTTGACTGATGTTGTGAATCAGCTCAACTCTACTGTTCCAAACTTTGTGGTGAGCCAGGCTTTCCATCGCTAACCATCCATACCCTTTATCCTCATTTGACCCCCTTTGGTTCATGACTTGCCTGTGAATCTCTAATGACGTGGTTGTCATACGCATTAGTGCAGTATTTGCTGTCCTACTGTAAATCTGTCTGCTTTTCAGAATGCTGGTAACTTCATTATGCTGGGGAAGGAAAAGGGTAGACTTTTGAGACCAAACAGTTGACGTATTGCTCTGCATATCCTCTATTTAGCGGCAGAGAGAGGGGTTTTTATTTATTTATTTATTTATTTATTTATTTATTTTTGTATGCATGCTAATCTAATAACTTCCCATTTTGAACGGGTCAACAGAACTGAATTTTTTTTTAATTTCATTTGCTCTGGTTTTGAATAATGTCTCAGCTTACGGCTAGAGTTTGCCCTTCCCCAGATGCTGAACTGGTCACTGAAATTTGCCTAGAGCAAAATCGGAAAGCAAATATGGAAATGACTGCTGGAGAAGCAAAACATAAGATCGGGAGAAGTCAAATATGTTTTTGGAAAATGGGATTCATTCTGTGCTGTTGGCATGAGCCAGTTGTCTGGATGGCCTGTGAGAAGTCTGGACTGGATAAAGAAACTCTCTGCGTAGTGAACAATAATAGGAGACAGAATGATCCTACTCTAGATTTCACTGAAAACAAAATGTAAAGGTGAAAATGTCAATTGATTTTCGAAAGGTGCACTCTATGGCAAAATTCCCAGATCCAGCAGTTTTGTGGAAACGAAAGCGGAAGAATTATTGTTCCAGGGAGTTTCAGGACAGGAGCAAATGATATAATATTTAAAAGTGCCAGGCTAATTGGTAGACTCTCCTAGCTCTGGTTAACTGAGATGGCAGGGAGACTTTTAAGTCTTACTATTGTTTGTGACAAATCCCATAAAGCAGCCTTGATAAAATCCTGGATATTCACTTGAAGCCTGAAGTGAATAGTCAGTTCATTGATTTAGACTTGAAGGAAGTGAAGGGAGATAGACACATAGAAATGAAGAATGGGAAAGAACCATTTAGACCAGTAAAGTAAAGGTAAAGGTTTCCCCTGCACAGTCGTGTCCGACTCTAGGGGCCGGTGCTCATCTCCGTTTCTTAGCCGAAGAGCCAGCGTTGTCCGAAGACGCTTCCACGGTCATGTGGCCGGCATGATGCACGTGGAGCGCTGTTACCTACCCACTGAAGTGGTACCTATTTATCTACTTGCATTTGCATGCTTTCAAATTGCTAGGTTGGCAATTTTCTTTATATTTCAATGAAATAAAAATAAAAATAAAGTTTCTTTATATTTCAATGAAATCTAGATAGCTAGATTACAGGACAGTTTTCTCAAGGCTAAACATAGCCAGTTCCTCAATCTCTCCTTGTAGGTTGTAGTTTCCACTCCCAAAGCCATCTCTTTGGTCTTCCTTAGGCAACTCCTCAAGTTCATCTAAATTCTTTGGAGATGTCTTCCCATCTGCACTGCAAAAACATCCAGTCTCATTATGATCCAAAGAGAGATTTGGTGTGCACATTTTTCCTATTGCTTTTCAACCAACCATCTCTGTGTTCCTTTGAACCTCTCCCCCTGCCCCCACTCTGATTTCCTTGGACAGCCCATTACTCTACAGCAGGGGTCGGCAAACCGCGGCTCGCGAGCCACATGCAGCTCTTTGGCCCCTTGAGTGTGGCTCTTCCCCAGGCAGGCGTGGCGGGCGTGGCGGGGGCAGGCGTGGCAGTGGGCGTGGCAGGGGCAGGCGCGGCAGTGGGCGTGGCGGCAGCAGGCCCTAAGTGTGCGCGATTGGCCCGCAAACCCGGCTCCCGCGCTGGATTCCCCACCAGGTTTACCGGAAGAGAAGCGACTGGAGCAGTCGAGCCTCTTTCCCTTCTCCTTCTTCCAAACCTCCCCCGCCCCCTTCCACGCGACTGGCTCCCACCCGCAAACCCCACCCCCTTCCACGCGATTGGCTCCCGCCCTCAAACCCCGCCCCCTGGCCCTCAAGTGATATTATAAATTTTATAACTGTCAAAATGGCTCCTGGCATAAAAAAGTTTGCCGGCCCCTGCTCTAGAGGAAGAGAGGGTATAAAAGCAGCAGAGAGGTCCAGTTGCCTATCAGCCTGGTCAGACCACGGCATACAGCTTGCATCGACATGCATCCTGTCCTCGGTTGCGAATAACATTTAATATTGACCTGGTCTCCTTGACTCATCGATCTCTTACCCCTCCCAATTTCCCATCAATAGTTTTATTACATTTTAAATCAGCAGAAGTGAAATTGCTCTCTTCTTTGACAATGCCGGTGCCTAGTCATCTGTCACATCCGTTGCTGGAGTAGTGGTGGTTACAATAGCAAGAAGTTAATTAGCCCCTGGCTTAGAAACCAATTGGGACTGACCTGTCTCCAAGGCCAGTGATTACCATGATACATTCTCGCCGTGGGAAGCCATCAGCAAGGGAAAATGAACAAGTGTAATGCATTTCTTCCATCAGTCATATAAGGGTTGTGTTAATCCTGGGGCTTTTCAGTATCTAAGGACAAGCGTGGAATCAGTTTGAAATGGAGGGCCAGGAAGCTGGGCTGGATCTGTCCCTTGAAATGTAGCCTTTTTCCAAGGATTGGAAGAGCCAGGAATGCAGTGATTTTTTTAAAAATACTTTAGGGAAGGGTCATAGCCCAACACCAGAGCATCTTTTTTGCATGGAGAAGGGCTTAGGGTCAGTCCATAGCTCCTCCAGGTAGGGTTGAGGAAGACTTTTGTCTGAACCCTGGAGAACAGCTGGCAAACGTGTAGAAATTGCAAGCCAGATGGTCCAGTGGCCTGAGCTGGAATATGGCAACTCCTTGTATTCCTGTACTTATGGGAATAAGCAGCCATTCAACCGCATTCAAGATCAGAGGTCAGCCTCCTTGGTAACCTAGCAGCTGACAAGGCCCACTTTAGATACTTTAGCTTCCTGTCCTGACTTCGGGCGTAGAAATAACATGCTGAGGCTGGAATCAGGCTCTAGTGATTTATTATCCTACTACCCTAACAGAATCCATCTAAACTGACATGAAGTGGCGATGCCCAAAGAATAAGTCCACAAACTTAGGGCGGGGCTTTCTTCAGTCTCTTGGGAGGGAAACATAGAGATTCAGTACTACGCATGCGCTTCCTTTCCTGGAGGGAGCCCCCTCCTTCTCCGCTCGTTATCTCCCTGACACCTCCATTATTCTTTGAAATTTCTTCTAACTTCAGATGGTGGTCATCATTCTTCTACCAATGTCCCAGAAATTGATTTATCTTCCAGGAGAAATACTTGAATGTGTGAGAAGGAGTATGAAGAACATGGTTTGTGGCTTGAATCATGTCAACTGGATTTCTATTTTCTCAGTAGAAACGTTTCGCTCCTTATCCAAGGAGCTTCTTCAGTCTGAGTAAAGTTAGTAAGGGAATCCTTAAATATGTTTCTAGGTGGCTGTGTGACCTTGCACCTGGGGCTAGGTCATGGTTATTTTGAGATGTTATTTTTAAGACCTTTTATCATCTAAAGGAGATAAAGGGTCTTAGAAATAACATCTCAAAATAACCATGACCTAGCCCCAGGTGCAAGGTCACACAGCCACCTAGAAACATATTTAAGGATTCCCTTACTAACTTTACTCAGCCTGAAGAAGCTCCTTGGATAAGGAGCGAAACGTTTCCACTGAGAAAATAGAAATCCAGTTGACATGATTCAAGCCACAGACTGTTCCACCTGGATGACTGAGAACCTTCATCGAAGAACATGGTTGTTGACATGTCTATAGAAGTGAGCATTCCCTCTCCCCCATAGACCAGAAGACTCCTCACCTTTTCAGGCACTGCAGGGAAAAGATAGTTCTTTGAAGCACTGATGTTGGAGAAACTCTGAAGATACCTCTGTCTTAGAAGAAGCACCTACATTATTCCAACAGTCGTCCTCCTCCTCCTCCTCTTGCAAAGGTTGACTGTCTGGTAAAGATCCAATGAGACATGAATCTTGGTGGAATACAGTAGAAATCAAGAACTACCTACCCTGCAGGCAAAGTGTTGACCAGGCCTGTTTCTCCAGTTCAACAAAGGCTTAGTAGAAAAGTTCCTAGCAATAGTAAGTGAAGCCAGATCAATAGCCATTTTGGGGCTCTTGTGTTTGTTGAAGATGGTCTTGATATTTCCAGTCAAGGACTTGTTTGGCAGGAGAAGACTACCTTCTGATAACTCATGGAGTAGATTGTAAAACTGGGAAATGGTTGGCTGGAAGTTGCCTGCCATCCATCTAAGTAAGCTTCTCAACTATTGCAAAAGCTCTACATTAGGCACTGTATTGAAGGGAACAACAGCCCCAGTGATGCTCATTTTCTTCATTAGATGGTGCTATCGCTCCTCCTCTACCTACAGGCACAATAACTCCTGAGTGTTAATCAAAACTTAAGCATGGAAGGATCCTCCATAGGGTCACAACTCCTATTGCCCATGGACTGAAAATAGAATAGGATATGGGAATGTGGAAACCCACCTTCCTGAGGAAGAGCTTCAGAGGTCACCGACAGCTCACTGGGTTTCCAGACAGAAGCTGATTTTGCTAAGGCTATTAAACCACAGCTGCAAACTTCTGCACAACCACTAGATGGCAACAAAGAGAGCTTCCCTGTATTGTTTTGCTGCCAGTTAATGGTCATCCACATCGTTGCCATCAGATCTGGCATCCCTAATGTGACACCTCTGCTGCGCTGGCTGCACTGGGTACCAGTATGCTTCCGGGTCCAATTCAAGGTGTTGGTTATCACCTTTAAAGCCCTACATGGCATGGGGCCAGGTTACCTGAGGGACTGTCTCATCCCCAGAACATCGACCCGCCCCACCCGGTCATGCAGAGAGGGCATGCTGTGGACCCCATCGGTGAGGGAATTTCACCTGGCGGGGTCTAGAAGGCGGGCCTTCTCTGCGGTGGCGCCTGCCCTTTGGAACATTCTACCCCCGGAGGTGAGGCAGGCCCCATCGCTCCCGGCCTTCCGGAAGAACTTAAAGACCTGGTTCTGCCGCCTCGCCTGGGAAGGGAGGGGAAACAGCTCCTCCTGGGGATGGCTGGTGCCATAGAGCCCTTTTATACCCAAGTTTGTCGCCTCTTGGATTTTATATTTATTGTATATTATTTTAATTATTTATATTACGATGATGGTATTACATGTTATTTTAATTGTTTGTTTTTATGTAAACCACCCAGAGTCCCCTTTGGGGGAGATGGGGCGGTGACATAAATTGAATTATAAATAAATAAAAATAAATAATTTACCTCTACTCCATATGGAAATTCTGGACAATGTACCCAGAACCTCAAGTGATCTGCTGAACTATCACCCATTGTGGATGATGCATTTACTGCAATCCAATAAATCCTCAAAGACCACAAATTTCAACAGATGCAGGTTGTATCACATTTATCTAACGTGTTGCATCTCCCTGCCTCATTTTTTGGTCTTCCAACTAGAGATGGGAGATAAATAACTATGATTAAAAAAACAACAACAATGTTTGCATATTCCTTCTTAAACAGAACAAAAAGCGAAGGGTGTTTTTTTTAGTAGGAGAAATATCTTTTTTTTTTTTTTTTAAAAAAAGGAATGTTTGCATATTCCTTCTGAAATGGAACAAAAAATGAAGGGTCTTTTTTTAGTAGGGAAAAGTATTGTATTTGGGAGGAAGCGAAACTGGTGGATTCATCAATCTTGAGAGCTATCTCTGAATGTTGTCTGAAAGCTCTGGATAGAATTTAATTCTGTGGGAGGTAAGGCCCTGTTTTTCAAACTTGGCAACGTTAAGATGGGTGGACTTCCAGCATGCTTTTGGGGAATTCTGGGAGTTGAACAGTTTTTGGGGAAAACTGGAGTTGAGTCTGGGAGTTGAAGTCCACCCATCTTCAGGTTGCCAAGTTTGAAAAACACTGCTCTACTAGGACACATACATGAACACCTGTAAAAATTCATGGAAGAGAATCCTCGTGAATTTCAGCCTTGCAAATGCAGCTGTGAGTTTCGGGGACTATGAATGTTGCTTCCATGCTGTATTTTCCTCCATTTTTCCTCCCTCAAATTTTAAACATTCCCTTTAGTTTAAAGGCATTGAACTGATCGATATGGCTTTTTGGAGCACATGAGTAGTTTCAAAGCCCCAAATTAAGGCAAGATAAATAAAATGTATGAACCCGTAATGGTTCCCCCCTCCCTCCAAGATCTTGAAGTAGTTCAGGAGTATTAGTTGGATGGAGCAATCAGGGAGGGAGGGAGGGAGGGAGGGAAGGAGAGAGAGAGAGAGAGAGTGGAGGGAGGGAGGGAGGGAGGGAGGGAGGGAAGGAGAGAGAGAGGGGGGAGGGAGGGAGGGAAGGAGAGAGAGAGAGAGAGAGAGAGAGAGTGGAGGGAGGGAGGGAGGGAGGGAGGGAAGGAGAGAGAGAGAGAGAGAGAGTGGAGGGAGGGAGGGAGGGAGGGAAGGGGAGAGAGAGAGAGAGAGAGAGTGGAGGGAGGGAGGGAGAGAGAGAGAGAGAGAGAGAGAAAAGGGTGATCTTACAGGATGGGAAATTGCAGAGTGATGAAGTGATGAAGCAAGAAAATAGCATAGTGTGATTTCATGCTCTAGATTGCTTTAGGACGTGAGTATTTTATGTTGCTTAATCAACTTTTTAAAAAAGTAATAGCTGAGTTATGCTCTTTCCTGTTCTCTAGGAATTAAGTTTAATTGAAATATCCTAAACAATACCCCTGACAGCGATGCGGAGGGATCAAAAAAGTCAAGATGTCAGACACAACCGCATGATTGAAGTGATGCAGGGCTTCAATTGCAGAGTTGCAATCGCCATCTTGAATTTTTGATCCCCCGTCCGGACGCATCTAAACCCTAAAATAAAGTGTAACTTCCCCTTCCTTCTGGAGGCCTAGCTTTTTACATATTTATCTGAAAGAAAAAATGCAAGATCTAAAGTTTCAACCAAGCTGCTGTTTTCAACATGCAACTCCAGCGTTGCATCTCCTTTCATGTTTTGGCTACCTCTCTCTGCCTATGTCAAACTCTCAAGGATTATTTCTTTTAATAATTGGTGATTTGGAATAGGATGGTCTCTTCCAAAATTATTTTCCCACATCTACTTCGATCAGCAAGAGAGGGCCAGAAGAGAGATGGATGATCATATTCTTGCCGTAACACCCTACCTTGCGTAGAGAGCTGGTTGGTTCTTCTACTAAATGCCAGGCAAATACTATTTTAAACCATCATTCTTTCCCTTTCTGCTTCTGGTTGCAGAGACAGTGAGAGGCTTTCACTAAATAGAAAAAAAAGAGAGAGAAAGGAACTAGCATTATAATCTCTTGTTCTCACCTGCAAGAGCATGAAAGCTGAAGAAGGAACATCCACAATGTGCTTGTAGCAGCTGCAGAAAATGCCAGTCACTGTTGATAGAAAGAAACTTATTCCACATTGTAAGGTGGAGGCACCATTCTAGAATCTTGGATTTGGAGTTCTCAGTTACACAGACATCCTCCTTTAATCTGTGATTTATTTCACCGGATATAAACACTTTTCAGGGCTACAGTCTACAAAACGTCAACCAAAGCAGGAGAAGGAGAAAAGGAGGGAAGGAGATGGGGGGAAGGGGGCTTACATGAGGAAACCACATCCAGATCATACCTAGTTTTCCTTCATGGAGTCTGCTCTGCAGATATAAGCTAAGACATTAATCTGGAGTAACATTCAAGAGTTAGGGTTAGGGTTAGGGTCCTTCCAATTCTGCTATAATGTGGAGCCAAGAGGGGCCTAATTCTCTCTGGGAGAAAGTTCTAAAGTCATTGGGAGCTGACACTGAGAAAATGCCTGTGCTTGGATCCAGGAATTCATTTTCAGAACTGCTGTTATGAAATCAGACTGGTAGGAAAAATGATGCTCGGAGAAAAGTAGAGGAACTTCCTTCTCTGGAAAGATAAACATATGAATTATGACTTAATCCACCACCAATGTTCCCCAGTGACCTCTTAATTAACAGTGAAAAACTCGCACTCCTGAGTTGGAGATTCATAGCGCAGTCCTTTGGTCACCCCAGGCTACGTTTTCGATTTAGCTGCTCGTTTTCTGGATGCGCCAAAAACCCAGTCAAGGAATGCTTAACAGCGCCTGGAGTATTGCTCTGTTATTTCAGTCCACTTTTAATGTAATGGAGAAGAAATAAATATAACCCTCTTTTCCAGGAAAGCGAAGAGCCTCGGGAATGTGTTCATTGCAACTTAAATCTAAAAATAATTGACAATACTTATGGATTCGGTTAATATACAGCCTGCTAGCTGGACTGACCTTTTCGGTATGAAAAGAAAGAATATACTCAGGCTGATGGAATTTGGTCTAATGTGGAATTTATGGCGAGCCAAATACCTTAGGGAAATGGTCATATCTGACAACAAGATACATATAGAGAGAAGGAGGAAGCAAAGATGCACTCAATTTTCTTTTTCCAATCTTCTTCTCTTTTCCACTGGGCTCCTGGCTCTCAGCATTCCGCCATATGTTAGAATGTTTGGCAATGTTTGTATAAAACTGACATGACATTTCTAACGCAAAAGCTGCCTTGGAACCAGCCATATGCAGAAGTTCAATTCGGAGATTCAATTCAAAGTGCTTCAGTCAAATCTCCGCAGCGAATTGACTTTCCGAGTGGGTTTGAACGGAATTGCAGACCCCTCCTGGCAACATTGTTCTGATGTCATCTTATTTATAGACATCACTCCTGGCTAGGGAGCTCCTGGAAGAGGCAGTTGTGCTGGGACTGCAGCCGTTTAAATGACAAACCAGACATCAGGCTGAAGCAAAGAGGCATAATCTGATGCCCCAAGCTGCAAAAACCCGGAGGGTGGTCTGCAGAAGCCTTCCAAAGTTGTTAGCAAGTTGCAGTCGGTATAGGTGGCAGGCTGAGAAAATGATTAAGTATGCGGTGGGAGAGGAATTATCATAAACAAATTAGCTGTGAATGAAATTTGAATGTAAATTAAATCAAGTGTAGTTTTTGTCCCGGCCCCATCGGCTAATTTGGAGACCGAAGTCTGCAGCATGTCTCTTAAGGGATATGTGTGGCTTTCGGTCTGGAAAAAATTGTATATCCTTGGGCTAAACCTCCTGACAAAATGCTGTGAATTTAATTCTACCCAACTCCATAACATCTAGCAGCGAAGTAATAACACTATTTTGCTCTGCTGGCAAAAAACACACACGGCTTGGCTTCACTCGAAGTAGCAGAGCTACCAAAAGTGGGTTGGCATTTCAACCAATCTGAAGTCTTCTTGACAGATCAGTAATCCTGCCAGTCTCATTAAATAGATCTGAGACATGGACATTGTTAAAAACTAACCTAAATAAACTTGATTTTTTTTGTAACAGGGAATCTCCCTATTGTCCTGTTTCAGGCTTCAAACTCTCTCTCACACACACACAGTTGCTAGGTGAGAATAGCAATTTACTCAAGGCTGAGCGGATAACAGCAGACAAGGGAAGGAATGTAAATCAACAAAGTCTCTTGGAAAGAAAGCTTACCTGGGTGGTTTCACTTTCAACAGGAGCATGCAGAAAAGGAGTCAAAATCCAGTCCAAAGTTCAGAGAGCCAAGTCAGGTTTGTCAGCCAGTCGAAGGTCAGAGTTTCATAAGCAGAATTCACAGGAATGACACTCCAGAGCAGGAGATCAGGCAGTTGTTTCCAACAGAGAAACATGGCTCAGAGCTGCCTCTTAAATCAGGCTGCAGCCAGCTATCTTCAATTAAGAGGCAAGGAGCCTCATTGAGCGTCTTTGCTCCGCTCTCCGCTCTACTCTGCGAGTCTGAGGGCTTGGAGGCCGTATGTCATCATCTGACTGCTCCAGCTGTTCTGATGGTGTGGAGTCCTTGGTGCTCTCTGAGCCTTGTTGTTTTCTTGCAGACGTTTCATTGCCAGGCTAGGCAACATCTTCAGTGCGAAAAGGGAGTGGGACTTGCTCTCTGTTTATATACCCTGGCTTGTCCTGCCTGTGTTGGTGGGGGTGTTGTACTCTCCTTGGTAATTCCTTGATTGGGTTGTTGTTTGCTGCTTGGTTGATTGACTTGGTTGATTGACTGAACTCCCTTTTCGCACTGAAGATGTTGCCTAGTCTGGCAATGAAACGTCTGCAAGAAAACAACAAGGCTCAGAGAGCACCAAGGACTCCACAGTTCAACCCTGAGCTACAAATATTCTCTTTGATTGTTCTGATGGTGTCTGTGTTTGATCAGCCTCAGGTGATTCCTGGCTTGGTGTCTCCTGACTCCTACATGACTACCTCAAGAACAATATCATCTGACTGAGATACAGTGGACAACCTGCAGTTGAGGATGAAATACAAATGTACAGATTAAGAAGGTTTAGATGTGTCTGCAGAATTTATTTATTTATTTATTTAATCAATTTATTCCCCGCCCATCTCCCATGCAAGGGACTCTGGGCGGGTTACAATAATTAAAGAATGGTAGAACGTTGCCTTCCTTACATACTACTGGGGAGAACGTGGACTGAACACTGGCAGGTCCAATGTGTAGCACCAAAGAAAATATGAGTGAACCAAATTGAAGACAATCTGAAAAACCTATGGCTCAGATTAAACAATGTGAAGTAAGCAGCCCTCAACTGGGAAGCCATTATAAGAGACATCCATAGTCCAACAGCATCCATGGCAATATATTGGCTCCAAGATCAACCCCATCCAGATGCTCACTAAGGGAGGAGGAGGAGGAGGAGGAGGAGGGGGAGGAGGAGGAGGAGGAGGAGGAGGAGATATATAGATGATACCGATGAACTTTCCTCTATCCTGAGATTGTTCATTTGTTTATATCTTATTGACCAATAAAGTCTACCAGGCTTTCAAACTTCAAGATTGAACAGCTTACATTTCCTGTTCAAAATTGCAATTAAAAAAGAAAGAAAGGAAGGGCAATGGAGGAAAAAGATACAGAACAGATTTGGAGATTAAACCTCTCTGCTTATTATCCAAAAATGTAGGAGCCACTTGAACCGCCTTAGGAAGAGACATTTCACCAGTGGGTCTCCATCCCCAAGAAAACCTTCTGACTCTGGTTTGATGGGGCACTTGAGAAAACTCTTTGTCAGAGATGAATGTAGGGGAAGAAGGACAAGGAGTTACATTTTATACTTCTTCCAAGCCATGAAAGGCTTCCACGATTGATCCCAGGATTGTAGATTCTCCCTCTGAACAAAGGAAGAGCCAATATGGCAGTCAAAGACAGCTGGATTTGATATCACAAGAGTCTGCATGTCCTTCTATTGTTGACTATCCTTGGCTGGGGCAGCAGAAAACAGTCCATTGCATGGCCAAAAGATGGGTGATCCATACTAACCTTGATCAAGAAGGAAAGGGAGTCTAAATGTGTATCTGCCATCTTTAGCAGCAACCCATGTATGTCCCATCCCATCAGATTGCCTTCCTAAGTAAGGTAGAATATTAGAATCCCAGGTCTCAAGGCACCTTGCTGTAACATTTTAGTACTATAAAACTGCTTGGGGTGCCTTAACAATAAGACCTTATATCAGAGCTTTCCAAACTGTGTGTCGGGACACGTTAGTGTGTCGGCTGCAGTGTCTGGGTGTGTTGTGGCGGCTGCTGCCTGAGCCCTGACAGGATTCTGCGCAGGTCCTAGTGCCTGCCTTGTGCCTTTCTGCCTCCAAAGCTGCCCTGCTAGGATTCCGCGCAGGTCCTAGTGCCTGCCTTGTGCCTGGCTGCCTCCAAACCTGCTGTGATTCTGCACAGGTCCTAGTGCCTGCCTTGTGCCTGGCTGCCTCCAAACCTGCCCTGCCAGGATTCCACGCAGGTCCTAGTGCCTGCCTTGTGCCTTGCTGCTTCCAAACCTGCCCTGCCAGGATTCCATGCAGGTCCTAGTGCCTGCCTTGTGCCTTGCTGCCTCCAAACCTGCCCTGCCAGGATTCCACACAGGTCCTAGTGCCTGCCTTGTGCCTGGCTGCCTCCAAACCTGCCCTGCCAGGATTCCACGCAGGCCCTAGTGCCTGCCTTGTGCCTTGCTGCCTCCAAACCTGCTGTGATTCCGCGCAGGTCCTAGTGCCTGCCTTGTGCCCTGCTGTAAGAGTGTGTCACGAAATGATGCCCTGCTGTAAGAGTGTGTTGCAAAATGATGCATGTCTAAAAAGTGTGTCACCAACATGAAAAGTTTGGAAAGCTCTGCCTTATATCAAAGAAATAATAAGCAATTGCTGACCGCCATTTGTTACCGTTTTTTCCCACTGGAAATATGTGCATTTCAAATCAGATTAGAGAAGAAATAAAGTCTGGATGGATTTTCTTCTTTTTCTAGTGTAACTACCAGATAACTTCTAAATGTCCTTGTGGAAAAAGAGGTTTCCATAAGTTGAGTGGTGCCTGCTTCATTCTAATAGGTCTGCTTAAAACTTCAGCCTAATCTTTACCCCTGAAAGATTTTGTTGGAGCTGTTTGATATATTGAAATAGCCCCTTTGGATTTAATAGCCTTGCTCATGTAGTGGTCAAAATGATTTTGAGAGAGATTAAGAAGAATGCTGAGGTTTACAGTCCTGCTTCCTCAAGCTCACCCATCTCTTCTTTGAAACCAGCCTTTTCATCCTGTTGATGTTAAATGTTCCAGATTTGGATATTAGAATAGAAAAGGGAAGGAAACTATGCATAGCAATTTCAGCATTATTCATTAGTGCCTGCTTTTCAGCTCAGAATATGCTGTAACAGTTCAAATTGACCTTCATGTTCACTGGACTTTGTTCCTATAATTTGTGGAACTTGGGGGTGGGGAAGAGAGTGCAGAACCCCAAAGGGGTAAATTTAGCCCTACAACGACCCAGTCATGCATAGGGTTAAACTAAGTGCCCCCATCAGCTAAACCTATTCAATTAACTAGAAAGCTGGAACGACTGGCTGAATAATGTCTTCTATGACATTATTATGATTGGTCGCACAGTCAGCCAGATGTTTAGACTAGATTTGGCATTTTTGTCCACCTATCGAGTCCTTCTGGGATAGGCAGATGATGATGATGATGATGATGATGATGATGATGATGATTGATATACCCCTCAACTCCCAACAACTCTGACTGAATAAGGGGACTCAAGCTCCTGTTCTCTACCTGGTCTTGAGGACCACTTGATCATATAGTAGGGCTATGAATGTTCAAACCAAATAAGTAATATACCTATGTAAAGGTCAATAATATGACCTCACCATCAATTTTTGTTGTTGTTCAGTCGTTTAGTCGTGTCCGACTCTTCGTGACCCCATGGACCAGAGCACGCCAGGCCTTCCTGTCCTCCACTGTCTCCCGGAGTTTACTCAAATTCATGTTCATTACATCGGTGATGCTATCTAACCATCTCATCCTCTGCTGTCCCCTTCTCCTTTTGCCTTCAGTCTTTCCCAGCATCAGGGTCTTTTCCAGTGAGTCCTCTCTTTGCATTAGGTGGCCAAAGTATTTGAGCTTCAGCTTCAGCATCTGTCCTTCGCTTTAATAGCAAATTGAAGTGTGTAGAAAAGTCCCTGTTCTCAAGGATCCTACAAACCAGTTAACAAGCAGGAAATCTGCCTCAAGATGGATAGCTGGCTTAGGACTCATTTATTTTTCCTTTATTTA
Organism: Charina bottae; assembly: GCA_023362775.1. NCBI lineage: Eukaryota > Metazoa > Chordata > Lepidosauria > Squamata > Charinaidae > Charina > Charina bottae. Next base: position 21,586,352 of record JALMGJ010000010.1, on the reverse strand, counting down.
TTTATTTATAAAATTTATATCACCGCCCATCTCCCCCCACAGGAGGGACTCTGGGCGGTTTATGCTCAGCAGTTGGCCAACAAGTTTATAAATTACATCAAGAGAATCCCTACCTTTAGGTTTACAGTCCTAGAGAATGTTTTGCGCTCTGCACCATCCATTAGATGCATGTACTCTTTTTGCATTTTTGTTGTAACGACTTTGATTGTCCTAAGTTGATGGCAAGACAAGAGATTCAGGCTTTGTATTTTTATGCTAACTACCTGGATTGCTATAATGGTATTGCGAAGCAAAAGAATGTGCATTTTATTTAACTGTAGCTCATCTGGATGCAATTTTCAGGCTCTGGTTTGTCTCATACCTTACTTGAAGCTAACATGTAGCTTGCTTGAGGTGAGCCCAGCCATCGTAGCTTGTAAGCCGGGGTGGGCAACGTCAGGCCCGCAGGCCATATAAGGCCCTCAGGGCTCCCGCCTGCAAACCCCACCCCTTCCACGCGATTGGCTCCTGCCTGCAAACCCCGCCCCCCAGTGCTTGTGATTGGCTCCCACCCGCAAACTCCGGCCCCGGGTCCTTGGAAATCCCAGAAACCCCTCCCCCCACCCCTCCAGTCCCCGGTTATAAATATCCAAATGGCCCTTGGCAGAAAAAAGGTTCCCCACCCCTGTTGTAAGCCATGTGGCTTAGCATGTTAAGAAAACACTGCAAATGAGTTAGCAAGCCAGTGGTTGAACTAGCCATGTCTTACTACAATATGTGCACTCAGTGAGTAGCTAATATCTTTCACTTTAGCTCTCTAAATGTAGCGTGTTGTAAATTCCACACTCTAACCCTAACATAATGGGTTGAAAGCAATATCTAGAATTGAGTCTTCATTCATTTCAATGGTGGGACTAGAAGATGGTTTATCTGTTAGTGTTATCTTACAGGGAGTTGAGGAAGGTGTGTGCAAAGGCTCTTTGCCAGATTATTTGGGGGGGGGGAACACCCTCTACACACAACAGCAAAGATGTATTCTTCCTCTCCCTCCTCCACTAATGCCACAAAGCTTTGTGCTACCCTGAAGCTACTGCTGCTATAGATCACAAATATCTTGACTTTGTATTGGTGTAGTGAATGTCACCTTTGGGGATATCTGGTGATCAGCAGGCATCAGTTACATCAAAAGATAATAGTTTTGTGGCTTTCAAGTTTTATACTGCAGCCGTCAAGATTTCCATCTGTCAGAAAAGTTTATGGCTGCTACCTCCAGGAAGAGACGTTTCGCTAACACAACTTTGTGGGAAGTCTGTCCACATTCTCTTTGGCTCTTGGAGATTCATTTGGCTGAGAAGCTCTTCACTTCACTGGGTGCTTAATATTAATTTTCTCCTATCTATCAAAGTCAGAGAGATCTCATAAGAAGGAAACTGATGGGCTTCATAGCAATTCTGTAGTGTTTTATAGCTAGCAAACTTGCAACTTAAGAACAGATCTACGGTGTTCATTTTATTCTGCTTTTTTTTTTTAATTTATCTATCCTGACTTATAGCCACAGTGAGCCCCCAAGGTAATTTCCAAGTTAAAGTAATAAAATACACAATGCAAACACCAAATCTGCTACTCTTCTCTTTATTTTCCTGCTACAAATTCATGGATACTAAAGATATTATCCACACCTCAAGCCAATACTAACCATATGGGATAGTCTGAGTGTGGAATTTTAACACAAACTTTCTCAAGTCACATGTCCCAGAATTATATATGAACATGAACCCAGTTATTCATTCATTCATTCATTCATTCATTCATTCATTCATTATTTAAATTTGTATCACCGCCCATCTCCTCCACACCTGGGGACTCTGGGCGGTTCACAACAATAAGTTAAAAATATAAAATTACAGGAACAATAATTTACATACAAAATCCAAACAAAAGATGTTAATAATAAGGCGGGTTTCATGGCACCAGCCACTCCCAAGCGGAACTATTGGCATTCCCGTCCCAAGCCGGGCGGCAGAACCAGGTCTTCAAGTCTTTCCGGAAGGTCGGGAGTGAAGAAACCGGCCTCAGCTCCAGGGGCAAGATATTCCAAAGGGCGGGTGCCACTGCAGAGAAGGCACGCCTCCTGGATCCCGCTAGATGGAACTCTTTTGCCGATGGGATCCGTAGCATGCCCTCTCTGCATGACCGAGTGGGGCAGGTCGATGTTCCGGGGATGAGACGGTCCCTCAGGTAACCTGGTCCCGTGCCATGTAGGGCTTTAAAGGTGATAACCAACACCTTGAATTGGACCCAGAAGCAAACTGGTACCCAATGCCAAAGTTATATTTTCCAAAGCAGTCTGCCGTTGAAAAAAAAATGCATACAGAAATTCACATATTGGGAAAAAGCTTGTGGAAAGCATACATTATATTATGGAAAATTATTTGAAAAATTGCAGGTGGTGGGAAAAATACACATGGAAATGTAACACACAACGGGGAAAATAAATATGATAATGCGTGCCAATCTTCATGTACTTTTTGCTTGAAGTACAAAACAGGGAAACTAAGCAAAAAAGGAAACTTTAGTATAAGAAAAACAACCAAGGGATTAAAGAACAAGCGTAAAAGACATCTAAGAAGAAGAGAAGCATTTATCAAGAGTGGAAGGATAACAATTTCAATGCAACTCATCAGTATTCATGGATAAAATCCTACCCATTGTCTCTAAACCACATTGTCAAATGAAATTGGTAGCTGTAAGAATGCTTCTGTGTATCCCCTGGGAAAATCTATACAGTAAATATACTTCTCAGAAGCTAGTGGGTAATCTCTACTTTTAACTCGAGCAGTATGGCTTCTTCTGGATTACATTCAATTATGGTATTATGAGAAATACAGAACTTCATCTATTTTTATGGAGTGGGTTATGTCCTTATAACTATATATCAGGAAGGTGTCTATTGCCAGCTTTACAGTACTGTTCTTTGTTTATTAATGCTTGTGGAGGTGTCCCCCCCCCAGGCACTAGTCATTCTTGAGTCTCAAACTTGGGGAAAGGTTATTTCCAAGTTTAATAGTATACAAAACACAAAACTCACCCCCTACCCCCCAAAGCATCATTGGCGATCACTCGTAGCCGAGTAAGATTGTCTTCCAAAGGTAAAATTTTAACAGTGGATCCGTAAGTGGCTATAAAGGCCAATTCTGGATCCGCACAACCTCCCACAATGAGGGCATAGGTTTCCGGGTGGGAGACGGTCATGATGAGGGTTTGCCTGACGTGCCTTCCTTTTAGCTCTTTTCTCCCTTTCGCCCTGTACTCGTGCTTCTTCAAAGTCCATAGCGCCATTAATAAAGGCTGACCTCCAATTGAAACGCTCATGAGTTAGGGCTTCCCAGTTCTCAATGCTGATATTACATTTTTTTAAATTAGCTTTGAGAGTATCTTTGAATCTCTTTTGCTGTCCACCAATATTCTGTTTTCCATTCTTAAGTTGGGAGTAAAGTAGCTGCTTTGGAAGACGATGGTCAGGCATTCGAACAACATGGCCGGTCCAGCGAAGTTGATGTTGGATGATCATTGTTTCAATGCTGGTGTTTTTCACTTCTTCTAATACGCTAACATTAGTCCGCCTATCTTCCCAAGTAATTTGCAGAATTTTTCGGAGGCAGCGTTGATGGAATCTTTCAAGAAGTTGGAGGTGGCGTTTGTAGAGGGTCCATGTTTCACAGGCGTACAGAAGGGTTGGTAGTACAATGGCTTTGTAAACAAGCATTTTGGTCTCCCTGCGAATGTCCCGATCCTCAAACACTCTACGCTTCATTCGGGAGAAAGCTACACTCGCAGAGCTCAGGCGATGCTGAATTTCAGCATCGATGTCGGCTTTTGTAGATAGATGGCTGCCGAGATAAGAAAAGTGGTCGACATTTTCTAGTGACACACCTTTAAGCTGGATTGATGGCCCTGCGGAGGGATTGGTTCGAACTTGCTGGTAAAGCACTTTGGTTTTTTTAATGTTAATCAAGAGGCCGAGCTTTTCATATGCTTCTGCAAAGATGTTTAGGATAGTTTGAAGATCTTCCTCGGAGTGTGCACAGACTACGTTATCATCAGCATATTGAAGTTCTATAACAGAAGTTGTAATTACCTTATTTTTTGCTTTCAGCCTACTAAGATTAAAAAGCTTTCCATCTGTTCGATATATAATTTCTACACCAGTAGGAAGTTTCTCTTCCACAAGGTGTATAATCATAGCGATGAAGATAGCGAATAAAGTTGGAGCAATAACACATCCCTGTTTAACGCCGGATTCCACTTTAAATGGATCGCTTTGAGAGCCATTGTTATTCAGGATTGTTGCCATCATGTTGTCATGGAGTAGCCTCAAGATCACTGTTAGGAATGCCTGTCTGGAATGGAATATTAACTTGCAATAATATGTTGATTTATAAACAGGGCCGCAACTAGGGGGGGGGGGCAAGTAGGGCATGTGCCCCGGGTGCTGCACTGGTGTGTGTGTGCCAAAATGACAAAATAACCCATGGGGAGGGGGCACGGAATCCATGTTTGCCCCGGGTGACACAGACCCTAGTTCCATCCCTGTTTATAAATATATTTATAAATCACTGATGATGTTACCTAGTTGGATAATGAAACATCTGCAAGCAAACAACCAAGCTCAGAGAGCACCAAGAACTCCACAAATATATTTATAAACTTACTGTATATATTTTTTTCAGTTTCGGTATTAGGGTTGTGCAGAGTTCCTGACTCTAAGAGGAAAAGTGAATTGGGAGCAAGCGGAAAGGTAGGGGATTTCACGTCTTTAAAATGTGGTGTTGTGTTTTAAAATGTTGTGTAAAATGTTTCCTGGGCTTGGGTGCAATTCCAGGAAAAGATTCATGATTTTTTTTGGTCCACTTTATTAAGAGTGACTCTGAAATGTTCATGCAAAGAAAGACATTTGCTGGGAACATTGAGTGAGGATGGCCCTGCCCTAAGATCTTTCTAGAGATTTCTGGGGGTTGCTGATAAAGAGAGATCTTGGTAGAGTTTGCAATTCCCTGGTTCAGAATCCCAAATGACTCAGCTGGTGACATTTGCATGTATTATGAGTAGCATGTCATTTTTCCCTGAGAATACAAATCAGATTCTAGGCGTGCAGTCACAGTTCTGAAAAAGCTAAGGAGATATTCCCAAAGGGCGTTTTTTAAGGCTCTGAGTTACTGCATGGAAAAAATGAGGAAAATGGAAATCAAGTACCTACCCACCAAGGCCAGGGAAGTGTCTCCAAAGACATGATTGAAAGCCAATCTGAAGACCTCCTTTCAGTGAACTTTCTCTTTGCAACTCCCATGTTGAATTATGCCAAACGGATTTAGTTTTCTTCTGTTATGGTTTTGTTTATACTTCTGCCAAATACAGAGTTTTCATGAGTTGGATGGACCATGAAATGGTTGACTATTTAAGGAGCCATATCAGATGACCTGTTGGCCAAGAAGAATCGTGGAAGTGTCAACCCTGATGCATCTGGAGGGTACTAGATTGGAGATGGTACATACAGTAGGATGCTCACTTCTCTCCCATCTCCTGTCAACCCAGCAGTTCGAAAGCTTAGCAAGTAGATAAAATGGGTACCACCTTAAGTGGGAGAATTTGCTGGCATCCTGTCGGGAAGTCGGCTCCACCGGAGGAGAGGATCGGAGGAAGATCAAATGGCAGTGGTGACGACGGACCCGGATGTGACAGTTACAGGACGTCAGCAGCCGGCTCAAGGCATCCTGGGAATTGTAGTCCGGAGCCTAGTAGAGTCGGTTCCCTCACCCCCCCTTCCTTAACGCGTGGTGAATTGAATTTGGTGAATTGTATAATTTGAATTGTATATATATGAATGTAAGCTGCCTAGAGTCCTCCATTAGGGAGGGGATAGGCGGGGTATAAATATCACTATAAATAAAATAAATAAAAAATCTCTTTGTGTTTTTTTTTTGGTTTGTTTTCAAAAGAAGTTTGGTGTTTACCCGTTTGCACATCTTCATGATTTGATTTTAAACATGGCATGCTCCATGGAAGATCCCTTCTCACCTTTTCCCAATCCAGCAGGACTCTCCCAGCTTACATTAGCCTGCAGAAGAAAGTAAGCAACATCATTAATGGTTAATAATACATGCAACTCACTTTGCAACGAACTTGTCAGCATGCCCCAGAAATGCGTCCAGCTTCCAGCATTTCATTTCTTGGCAAAGAAGTCTGGGGCACGTGGCTGGCCCATTTCTTTGCCTTTTTTTCAGACACAGCCCACACACACACATATTTAACTACCTGTAGGAAATTAAATTCCCATGTTCCAATTTCCTCCAACTGCTAACATTTATAGTTCCGGTAAACATAAAGAAAAAGGTATGTTTCCCAAATCATGATCGGTGATTTCAAAAGTCCGTGTCATCAAGGTACAGTTCAATCTCTTGTTTGAAAAGATTTAGGAGATCTATGTACTTTCTATGGTTTAGCCATACCATTTTTATGCATATTTGTTTTACGGTAGCGTTTATAGGAAGTCCCATAATATCTCTGTTCACAGATCATTGATCAAGGGTTTTACAAAAGGCAGTACTGCAATTATTCACATCTTTTATTAGCATAGAATCCAAGGCATGCATGTGAAGGAAAACCAATTAGAAACCAGTGAGGTTTCCCAATTAAAAAGATCCTACGGACCAAGGGCTGTTAGTGGTTAATCTGGGTATTACTTCCCTGAAGAGTGGTCAGGTGGGGGTCAAAAAAGTCAAGATGGCAGCCACAACCCCTTGATCAAAGACCTCCTCCTTTTTTTACATGCATTGTGTATGAAAGTAGCATGGCAATCCCACTAGTAGCTGCACTAGTAGTACACTTATAACATCTACTTTGTTACAAAGTTCACTCTCCCTTCCTAAAATTATGCATATAAATAATAGAACAAAAGAAAATTACCATAAGAATGCTGTAGGTTTTTTTATTTTAATCAGTGTCAAGCGACTGAGCTATGATGGAAAGGAATTGAATTTAGCAAAGTTATCTATGGTTGGATTTCAAATTAGGTGTCCCAGATAATTGATATAACAGTGCTATTCTTCTATGAGGTTGAAAAAAATTGGGCATAAATTATTTTCCCCCCCAAAGTGCACACAGAGATGCAGCTGTCATTTTCCAAATTCAGTTGAAAAAGGTTGAGATTTCAGGGCTTATTCACAGCTTTTTGTAAGATAGTTTTTAAAAAAAGAAAGAACGAGGCGGGGTCATGGGAGTTGAAAATCAATGCCAGTCTGAAATTACTTTTTTTGCAGAACTGTAAAAAGAAAAATTGGGTGGCATTTTCATCCTCTGTAATAAAGTCCCCGAGATTAGCATGCATATGAAATTGAAGACGTCCCTGTTATTTGGACCTGAAATCATACCTTGTCACTTGCATTTGAAGGGAAGAGGGATGAAACCAAACATCCAGAAGTCACTCAAAATCGGGCTGTGTTGCCAGAGGAAAAGGACGCCCACCCATGCTCGTGGACTGTGAAGATCTGAAGAGGAGCTTGGCTTCAACGAAAGATGAAATGAAGCCCCTCCTCAAAACCACTTGGTGAAGCAACGTGGACCCTGGTTTCTAAGAGCAAATTGGTACTTCTGGTATCAATACTGGTATCAATACAATCAATATTGGTACTTCTGGAAGAGGCTTTGTGCGCACGCAGAAGTCTCCAGTTCCTGCAAGTTCCAGTTAAGGCAAGTCATGTCAGCCTCTTGCCTGAATGAAAGGAATTGCTTTGCTTCTGCAACGATGAGTTCTCTCACAAGGCGAATCCAAGCTGCCATGCACAGGAGGGGTGTGTGTGTGTGTGTGTGTGTGCGTGTGTGTTTCTATTTGCAAAAATAAGCTCAACGTTTGTGGCTCGGCCATGGGACAGAGGCCTGTCATGATTCTACTTTTTTTTTTTCCTGTCCACAAAAGGACGCAGTTTCAGCAATTTGGAATATTCTGGTTGTAATTCCAAGAATTCAAGGTGCAGATCATTAGAGATTTCTGATCGGATGCTTCCAACTCCTCTTCCCCCAATTAGAAAACTGAGGAATGTCCATTCTTAAGGTTTAGCCTGTCTCAGTCTTACCTAGACTTCTTGTCTAGAACTTCTTACCTAGAATTCTAAGTTCTTGTTAGCTTGGTCTTCCTTGTGATGAGCTTCATATGGACCTTCCTTTCCATGTCTCTCTCCTTGTGTTGCCCCTGAAAAGAAGGCACACCTCTGGAACCTTAATACAAAATCTGCATTCTCTGCTCTCAGAAACTTAGGGATAACTCAAGATATTCTGATGGATAAGAAATGTTGGTTCCTTTTATTAAAAACCTGTAAGCATGTGAGAAAAAGAACACCTGCTCTAAGTAATTTGTATTCATTCATCTTAGATGGCTTTCTTCCAAACTGGAGGGACTACAGTCCAATATGTTGGTACTACATTAGGATTTTCCAAGTTGGCATAAATCCTTCCTTGAATAGAGGTGGGGGCCTCAGGCACAATCTTTCCCCCATCTTCCTCCCTGCTTTGTCTTCTGTGCCTAGGAAGATTAAGACCATTTCGCAAGCTCAACAGCAGCATGGTGATCTTAACGATCCTCCTTTAGATAATAAAAGGACTTAAAATAACATCTCAATATAACCATGACCCCAGGTGTAAGGTCACACAGCTACCTAGAAACATATTTAGGATTCCCTTACCAACTTTGCTCAGACTGAAGAAGCTCCTTGGATAAGGAGCGAAACATTTCCACTGAGAAAATAGAAATCCAGTTGACATGATTCAAGCCACAGACAATTCCACCTGGATGACTGAGAACCTTCATAGACATACATTTGGCTGGGAAATCTGGAAGTTGAAGCCTCGGCACATCTGGGATGACCAGGCTGTGGGTGTCTAATGCAAGCACTTTTACATTGCATTTTGGATTAAAGACATATATGAAACTTACAGGTAGTCCTAGACTTACGACCATTTGTTTCGTGATGGTTCGGAGTTATGACGGCGCTGAAAAAAGTGACTTGCGACCGGTCTTCGCACTTATGACCATCGCAGTGTTAACAACCACCTCGCTTAGCAACAGAAGTTCCAGTCCCAATTGTGGTTGTAAGTCAAGGACTACCTGTACTAATAAGGAAGGAAGAAGTCAAGGCATACTTTTGTTATCTATTAGCCAAGACGCCCGAAGTAGTTGGACTTTCCAGTGACATTTGAAAAGAAATGGGATTTTAATTGAACACTGCAGGTCAGGGAATAGGACCCTGAAAATATATTTTCTGTTTAGGACCCCCACCCATTACATTCTGACATTAATCGTCATTACCGCAACCTCTAGCCTCATTTCATAACTATCTGTGTGCCTAACCATAAACAGAACTCCTAAAGAAAGTTCTAATGAAGCCTTTGGAATTCTCCAGAGTCATCTGACTTACATATGAGTAATATTTTTGCAAGTTATGTGTAGTCTGATGAATGGATCAGTTAAGTGCCATCAAGTCAATGTTGATTCTTAGTGGCCCATTGATAGACTTTCTCCACGATGATCTGTCCTCAACCTGAACTTTCTGATCTTTCAATGGTGCATTCACTGCTGTTGTAACCAAGTCCATCCACCTTGCTGCTGGTCATTCTCTTCTTCTCTTTCCTTCCACTTTGCCCAGCACTATGGGCAAAATAGTAGGGGCGTGGTGGCACAGCGGGTAAGATGCCAGGCTTGTCGATTGGAAGATTGCAAGTTCAGAGGTTCGAATCCCTAGCCCCGCGTGACGGAGTGAGCTCCCGCACTCGCCCCAGCTCTTGCCTACCTAGCAATTTGAAAGCATGCAAATGCAAGTAGATGAATAGGTACCACTTCGGTGGGTAGGTAACAGCGTTCTATGTGCTTCATGCGGCCACATGACCGTGGAAGCGTCTTCGGACAACGCTGGCTCTTCAGCTAACAAACGGAGATGAGCACCGGCCCCTAGAGTCGGACACAACTGCACAAATGTGCGGGGGGGGGCCTTTACCTATACCTATGGACTTCTCAAGGGAGTGGTGTCCTCATATAATACATCCAAACGACGATAGTTTGAGTCTACAAATGTTAAATTCAATATGGTACTCAAGGTTGTTATAACTGCCCCCCCCTCTCTTTCTCTCCCTCTCTCTGATTTTCTCATCTTCCCCTCCCAGCCCTCAAGGGAAATACTTGTTCTATTTTATAAGCTAGTTTTATTAGCTCTATTTTAAAATTTTGTTTGGCAATCAGAGGGAGCATTTCCTTTTTACACACTTACATACCCTGTGCAGCCAAATCTCAAATTTCTTTTCAAGGCACACTTTTTCTACAGGCTGCCTGGGGCTCAGGCAGAACACTAGGCGATGCTGATTGACTTTTTCACTCAAGTGTTGTTTGTGGCTTTCAAAAGAGAAAAGAAAAAAAATCCTGACTTGAGAAGAGATTGCAAAAAATAAGCTGTTTTTCCCCCCACTTGAAGAACATTAAGTCCATCTACACACAATACATAATTAAGGATTTCATTACTATGAGATGCGGTAACAGATGTTTGCTTGGATGGTTTTAATAAAAGCTTAAACAAATTAATTGAGGATAACCTAAACCTATGATAACTAAAAGAGGATATATGTGTGTGGAAGAAATAAATCCAACTATCAGATGGTGGGGACAAAGAAGCAGTCCATATTCTCTGGTGACTTTCCTTGCTGTAACCCTCTTATTGGAGATAAAGTATTGAATATGAAGAACTTTTATTTAATCCAGGGACACACGTATTAAGGTTGCATCCTATAAAAAGGTAAAGGTTCCCCCCGCACAGTCGTGCAGTCATGTCCGACTCTAGGGGCCGGTGCTCATCTCTGTTTGTTAGCCGAAGAGCCAGCGTTGTCCGAAGACCCTTCCGCGGTCTTGCCAGCATGACGCGCGCGGAACGCTGTTACCTTCCCACCAAAGTGGTACCTATTCATCTACTTGCATTTGCATGCTTTCGAATTGCTCGGTTGGCAAGAGCTGGGGCTGGTGCGCGAGCTCACTCCATCACACAGGGCTAGGGATTCGAACCTCCGAACTTGCAATCTTCCGATCGACAAGCCTGGCATCTTACCCACTGAGCCACCACGCCCCTTGCATCCTATAGGCCCGTGTTTTTCAACCTTGGCAACTTTAAGACGTGTGGACTTCAACTCCCAGAATTCCCCAGCCAGCCAAGAATTGGGACAGTCTAGTTAACACAATGGGAAGACTGCAAGTCTGCAAAGGCATTTGACTTCTGGCCTTCTGAAATGAAAAGTTGTCATGCCTCTTTATTTGAGCCACCTGGAGTGCTGTGTATAATTCTGGGCACCAGGTTGCCGGAAGGACATTGGCAGGTTTGAACAGGTTCAGAGAAGGGCGGCAAAGATGAAACAGGGACTTAGTTTCTTAGTTATTTGTACATACAATCATATCCATATTTTCTGTACCATGCATTTGGTGATATAAATAAAACCCAAGTGCCTGATATAACTCAGCTCATTGTCAGTGCTCCTGACCGTTTCCAACTAAACCGTTGATAATAAAGATTGTAGAAAAGAAAATACTCCATATATGGTCTGTTAAGGTCTCTGGGTTTTATGTCTTTTTTTTGCCTCAATTTTAATTGGAAAGGAACACAATGCTGGAAGAGTTAGAAGATGATGTGGGATTAATCACCTGACATATGCAATTAGATAATGAATGTGTTGAAAGCAATAATATTAAATGCTGTTTTTATACATCAGTGTCTCGCCAGGCCCTGGTGGAAAACTGGGGTTTTTGGTCTCCTTCAACAACAGTCCCTTTTATAAGTGAAGAAGCAAGTAGAACAAGATGTTCTACACTAAAAAAAATATATATGTCCAAATGGATCGTGTCTCATTAATTGGTTAATATTCATGCCATTTGGCATCTTGAACAGACTTTGTGCCAATCCAGACACCAGGATTCCAAGACAACTAGGAACACATTTTCCAGATCAGTGCCCAAAATAATTGAACGTGAATGGCATCTCTTTTTTCACAATGCTCAGTGACAATCAATGGTTTGGGTACCCCCCCCTCCGCCCCCCACCCAAACTGTGTTGAAATTGTACTTTCATTTCATGGACCAAAGATACTGACTTCGCAATATTCCTCCTCTCGCTGCTGCAGGGCTTCAGATATACCAATGCCATAATTCCCAATGGAATCGACTGAGTAATTGCAGTCAAGGTTTATTCCAACATAAAAGTTTATTCCTACATTTATGAAGCGCAATAGTCATAAAGAGATGCAGATAGAGCATCTTATGCCATTAAATTATGGCAATAAATTTATCCCCCCCCCCACTGACCAAAAGAGCAGTCCTCCAAACACACAGATTAATTTTCTGTTGTGTTGGCGCTCCTAAAGGTCAGAAGCAGTTCAGCGCTGTGTCGATGAAGAGAAGTGATTGAAGCACATTATTACCTCTGAAGCTCAGGGGGAGTCCTATGTTGGAATCCTTGACCTTCGCTGTTGGGCAACAAATATCTGAAATTTATTTAATGTGACTTTATTAAATGAATAAATTCATACTGTGCAAGATCGGTGCAACGTGGCTTGACGTTGTCTGAAAGAACTGTTCTGTGCTACAGAGAAGATGCAATCCTCCTCAGCAAGGTGCTTGGCACGGACCTCAAAACATCCCCCAGTAGATCCAATAAACAGAATTTTATCGGAAGTAGCTTCTATACGTGCACAGAAGCACTTGCAGAAGCATTTTCCAGTTCTTGGACCTAACGTGGAGGCCTCAAAAGCAGATGAAGAGAAGTGACATGGCAACTTCATTCCACTTTCCCTTAGGCCCATCCATGGCCTAAGATGGAGCAGCACACAGCCGTGTGCTTTGCTCCCGGTCGAAGGAGGAAAGAGAGAGAGAGGAAGTGGGAGTGGCTACAAACAGCTTCCTCAAAAGCATGGAGAGCTTGCATCCTAGAGCAGCCATCCATATGCTGAAGAGGCATGCTGGATTTGCCAGAATCTCCAACATATATTTCCCAACCTGTATGAGAAAAAAACCCTTTGAGGAAATTCCTCCTGAAGGCTTCCCTTGGGATAGAAGGGATGCATAGAAAACCTAGATAATTGCCAACCTTTGGAGAATTGATGTTGGCCTTCATTTCATGGACCATCCACAGCCATTTCCCTGCTTTGAGAAATAAATTAAGTTCTTGTATTAAATGGGGAAAGGCTGGGTCGTGGTCCTTAAGGCTACCCTGTTGAGTCTGCCCATAGGCAAGCCATCCTCAGTCCCTTCCATGTGGCCATTTCAAAAATGGAAGAAAGGACCACGAATGGCAAGGGAGCTGATGGTCTTTCAGCTCTCCTCTCCCAGTATTTTAAAGCAACAAAAATGTGGTGCTTCCTTAGGCATCTAAAATAAATTATTTCTTCAAAATCTCAATCGTTTTATTATGATTCTCAAGGGACTTAAGCACCAAGTGGAGAAAAACATTTGGAAAGATCTGTGGAGTGCTCCCCCACTCCCCAGCCCATCTACAGAAGCTTCAACACTTAAAGCTACAATTCTTGAACATATTGTCTTATAAATTGTCCTGTCTGATGGCTGGGTCTTAAATCTCTTTTTTTCTCTATTCCTTCGCCTTTAAGAGATAGATGGTGCTTGCCTCTCTTTTAACAATGCCTGTTCCTTGCAGAACTCTTTGGCAAGTGGAAAAATATTGCTTCCTGAGGTGTGCACAATGGAGAAAACAACATCTGATCTGGCCGAGTCTGCCTTCTTAACAGCAAATCTCTTGTTTTGATGGGCGAGGGAAGATGATGAAAACATGCTAGAGAAGGGGACAGCAGAAAAGAATTTTGGTATCCAATTAGATCTTACATTCTGTCAGCTTTCCCAGGTAGACCAGACAGGAAACATGACCAGATGAGCTAATTCTACTTTATTGTAAGGCTACATTAACCGAATCTTCCAAGTCTGAAAGTACAGATCTCTCGCCGTCTTCTTTACAGCCAGAGAAGCTAGAAAGGGTCCCTTCTGAAACCCTCCCCCACTCATTATGCTGTTGCGGGCTATGCCCCCTCTTATCTGATTGTTCTCTACTCTAGGCAGCATCTCTTTGCCCCACCTTTCAAGGTCTTCCTCACATACCATTACACATTCCAACAGTTCCAATAGACCATTACAGGTTTTCTCCAATCTGGCCTTCAGATATGTTGGCTTGCAACTGTCCTCCCCATTCAATTCTTGACCAAGCAAATGAGAAGGATGAGAGATGTCAATCCCCCACTTGGAGAAAGTCATTGTACAATGTCCTCCTCCCTTAAATGTTCTATTGCTTAACTCTCCCCAGTTCCTTCTTCCTTATTCATAGGCCTCTTTCTCTCATTTCTGATCATATATTGTGCTCTGAACCCATGATAATTCAAGTATTTAAGAATATAAAGTGTCGTAATATTAGGTCAAGCCAGGAGTCCATCTATTCCAGCATTTTGAGACACATAGTGGCCAAGTTCATCCAGGAAATTTACAAACACAGGCTTAAGAGTGGTCACTCTCTTCCATCTTTGCTCAACAGCAGTGGTCATTTAAAGAATGTTGCTTGTGATTCAGGAATACACCCACCAAAACTCATAGCCATTAACAGCCCATTCCTCCATGAACCTGAACAGGTGGCCAATGATCGCATAGTTGAACTGACTTAAATTTTTCTACATTCTTCTTATTATGTGGTACTCAGAGTTCGATACAGTAGCTAGATAAAGCTGAATTGGTAGAAGTTATCATCTGTCACAGACGGAGAAAAACAGCACTCAGGAAAAAATGTATTGTTACATGCAATCACTCATTTTAATAGAATGTAAGAAATTGTCATTACTCACATCCCTGTGTAGCTTTTTGCTACTGGAAAAGAAGTTGAGTATCTCTCCTGTTTGCTTAATCATCTTCCAAGAAAGCCACAATTCGATTTCCCCAACAATTTTTCAAGGTGATCGTAAGTCTTATTTTCCCCACTAATGCTTCATTGGCCCATGCCACCCAAAATACCTTAATGCAGAGCTTTCCAAACTGTGTGTCAGGACACGTTAGTGTGTCGGCTGCAGTGTTTGGGTGTGTCGCAGCTGCTGCTGCCTCGGAGCCCTGCCAGGATTCCGCACAGGTCCTAGTGCCTGCCTTGTGCCTTGCTGCCTCCAAACCTGTGATTCCGCGCAGGTCCTAGTGCCTGCCTTGTGCCTTGCTGCCTCCAAACCTGCTGTGATTCCGCGCAGGTCCTAGTGCCTGCCTTGTGCCCTGCTGTAAGAGTGTGTCGCGAAATGATGCCCTGCTTAAGAGTGTGTCACAAAATGATGCCCTGCTCTAAGAGTGTGTCACGAAATGATGCATGTCTAAAAAGTGTGTCACCAACATGAAAAGTTTGGAAAGCTCTGCCTTAATGTTTTTGGTGGAACATACTGGGGTTTTTTTTTAATTAAATGTATCTCAGGTTTTTCTGTCCTATTTGTAACAAAATTTGGAAAATCTGGTCATGTTCTTATCAAGATGGAAAGAGTAGGAACATCTGACCCACCTTTAATAGAACCCTGGTGCTTTTCTGATTGGGTTACTATTACTTGAAGTTGGCTCAGGTGACACATTCTAAATTTCTGTATAACCAAATATGGTCCTACCACCAAAGGTTGGAGAAGATTGAAAAAGAGTTCCAAGGAGCAGTCCCAAAGAAGGAAGTACTTGAAGACAAACAGCTTCTATTGTCCCATATAAATGAGACAGAGAGAAAGAAAGAAATGGATATCCACCTGCATGATTTATCAAAAACTATTTTCATTTATAGCTAAGGGGATCCTGAATAAGTCACTGGCTGATGAATTTGTGCACTCACCTGCTCTACTTATTTGGTGTGCCTACCAAGCCATTATTTTGAACAAGCTTCCCTTTTGTTCTTTCTCATGTTCAGAAAGCTTGCTTTCAAAAGGATGCCATGACCAAAGAACAGATACTGTTAAAAGAGAGAGGGAGGGAGAGATTTTCCCTTTAAGGTTGAGGATTTCAGCTTCATTGGTAACTCCCGGTGCTCCTTGCAGTAAGGCTTGCTTCCTTGCTGAAGGTTGCTCACATCATAAAATCCCCCAAAACCTTGTTAGCGAGTGACAGATCAGATGAATCTTGGCAGAAAGGTCAGCGACCAAATGACTGCTGTGAGTAAATAAGCTTTCTTCCCAGAGGATATATCTGGTTTGTGGTGAAGCAGAAGCTTTCTTCACACATCCTTTTGGAAGTGTAAAGGCAAGTGAGGATGTAGGGATCTAGATTTTCTCCTCTTCAAATGAACACAAGAGTGTTCGTGGAACCCCAGGGGACCTCGTCCCACTTCTGACTTTTATAGGTCCCTGTGATTCCTGTAAGAAAGATGCTACACCTTTCCACACATAAAAATTGAGAAAGCCATGTTCTGAGATGATGGTTGGGCCACATCATTTTCAGTTGCAAGTAAGGGAGGACAGTTTATACAGTATCTGCTCCCATCGTTCAGCTTCTGCAAGAAATTCAATGCAGAACACGTCCATCAAGAAGAAAGTTCTTGGTGTTTTTTTCCCCCAGCCTACATCCAACTGTGCAAGTTTTGTTTTCCTGTTTTTTTTCCATGAGGTCTTCAAGTCTAATCCCTTCCAAGGCCAGAAAAGCTGAGGCAAAATTGCATTAAGAGAATTAAGCAATATCTTGCAAAAGCAGGTCATGCTCCAAGAATTCTCATCCCTCCTCGTAGTCATTCCAGACTTTGGTGGTGTCCATGCAGGAAGAAGAGGGGTTAAAAATGAAGCCCATTTAGCAGTCTGTTAGAACTACTGAAATGAAGCAGAGCTGCTAAATTTGTGTACAGAAAAAGAATATTGTTTAAAAACAGAGCCCATGAGCATATTAGAGAGATGCAGGTTAATCTTATGCCCTTAGACCACCCAAGCATAAAGAAACACACACTTAGACATGGCAGGTATGAAAAGTAAGTACAAAAGAGTCCTTACGTTTATTCATTGCAGGTACAGCATTTTCGGTAGATAAATGATGTTCCATTTCTTCTTTCTGTTCCCTAAACGTAGTTAACTCTTGCCCCTCATTGCTGGCAAGAGATGCATGTAGAAAGGGGGGGGGGGGAAATCTCCTAGGCCCATCCATGGCCTAAGATGGAGCAGCACACAGCCGTGTGCTTTGCTCCCAGTTGAAGGAGGAGAGAGAGAGAGGAAGTGGGAGTGGCCACAAACAGCTTCCTCAAAAGCATGGAGAGCTTGCATCCTAGAGCAACCATCCATATGCTGATGAGGCATGCTGGATTTGCCAAAATCTCCAACAAAAAAGAGGCTATAGGGACAGAAGGAAAGGGTTGATGGTAGGAAGTGGGTAAGCATCATGAAATGAAAATACTACCATCACCTCCAGCAGTAACAGGACTTGATGAACAGAATCCATATCCAAATTATTAACATGACCCGTTTGATGACCAAATTATGCTCTTGAGCTATGAACACCTTCATGGGGTTTTGACATTCCAGTTCAGCAAGCATTGGGGTATATTTGGATTGAAATGTGAACTCACCTACCTTCTCCCACCTGTGGATGTTTAGACATCCTGAAGAGGTCATAGGCATTATTCACAGACGTGTCAACAGGATTGTGAGAGTTATTTCTCAGACTGATCAAAGGAAGAGCAGTTACCAAAATGATGAATGGATGGGAGAGTTAGTTGCCATACTGATAAAAGGAACAGCATTTACCAAACCAGTGAACAGATGCAGACTGCCTACCTGCACAAGGAACCATAAATAGATTATTTGATTTGATCCAAAGAAGCCAGCCTCCCCCCCCCCCTGCAGTGAAGCACCACAAGAAAACAGACTGGAATCTTGCCTCGTGTCATGGTCTATATATAGGTTTTTCATTTGAAAGTAAGGTACGCACTGGAATTAGGAGTTACAGATGGCCCCAATCTGGCATCAGGAAAGCACTGAAGACTTGGATTATCCCCCAGGCGCTGAGCCAGGATCTTGATGGAGCTGGGTGGTTGGTGGATGGAGCAAGTTTTATTAGGGACTCAACTTTATTTTATTGTATTGTGTTCTTATTTTGTTCACCACCCAGTGTTTCATCTGGTAGATGGGCACCTACATAAGTTTGTTTAATAAATAAATAAAGTCAGACTTCCCTCCTTGCAGTCTAGACTGGAATGGTGAATCCTGGAACAAGAATCCAAGAGCTTTGATTAAAAGCATTTGTTAGAAGAAAGGTTAAGGTGACAACACAAGACGTCCAACAAGGACCTTACTTTCAAATCAGACATCTCTATTTGGGAATATGGCAGCAAAACGTTTGTCCGTTTTCTCATGATTTTTTGGTGCAGATGAGAAGGTAGACAGTCTGTATCCATTCATTGTTTAAGTTTAATTGCTCTGAGAACTAAATCTCACACTGCTACATCTGCAAGCATGAAATGGCTAAGATTGCCAGTGGTACCCCACAAAGAGATTAAGTGGATTCACATAAATAAAGCTTGTTTGGGGATATCTTCGGGGGATGTGCAAACCTAGCTGCTTGTGGATTATTCAACAAAATTCAGTTAAGCATGCCATGCCTTAGTCTGATGTATGAACCAGGCTGCAAAGTCATAAATTGTGGTTTACTAAATTTGCACATAATGTCAAGCTAAAAGCAAGCAAACTATGTCATGCCTTAAACGTTGTGTGAACCAGGTGACTGCCTGAATGAAAGGCCTTGTACAAAATCCATGAATACAGTTTAATATGATGTGGGGAGAAGAATTTATAGCGATGGATCTTGTTTCTTCTAAACTTTTACCCCCATCCCCCAAATAAATTCTCACTCTGCCTTGACCTTTGAGCTTGTTAAACTTCTAATGATATTTAACGATCTTACAGGGTTCTCAATCAATATATCTGACCAGAACTCTGGGGAAAGGATGCTTCTCCATTTGAAATAATTAATCCTACTCATGAGCATTTAAATTACTCAAGTGTTCAGAAGTCAGTGAACAGAGTTAATTCAATACATGCTCAACCCAGGCATGACCTTTGTTCCTTGCAATAGAAACCCAGAAGTCACACTAAATCCATTTCAAACATCACCTCTTGTAAGGGAAGGAAGAGTAAGATAACAATTTAATTTGAACTTTCAGAAACTTTGTATTCAGAAATACGATTGGTCCATCCACCCCACTATGAGTCAGCAAACCGAGATTTCATGAAATGGTGAAGCATGCATCGTGATGTCATAACCTACAACCTTGTGTGCAGGGTTGCAATGAAATAATGAAAGGGGAAGAGTTTGAGTCATGTTGCTGCAATGCACAGTCACTTGATGCTCCTCCCCACCCCCTTGGGCTCCTATGCTCAGGGGCATGTGTGGGGTGGTTCATAATAGTCCAGACCAAAGCTGGGATCACATGATTGAAGCCCTTCCTTCTTTTTACATTCATTGTATAATTAGGCTGACCATATTTCAGGATGGCAAAATGGGACGGGGTCTTATGTAATATTCCGTATTCATGAAAAAGACAGGGGTCCCCGCCCCCTGGTCCATGCGATTGGCTCCCGCCTGCAAACCCTGCCCCCCCGGTCCACGCGATTGGCTCCCAACTGCAAACCCCGCCCCCAGTCCGCACTCTGGCTTGAATCCTCCTTCCGCGCCATTTCCGCCAGGTTTGAAAAACGGGACAAAATTGAGATTTTTATGAAAACGACGGGACGGTTGAAAAATGCTAAAAAAAACGGGACTGTCCCATTCAAAACGGGACGTATGGTCAGTCTATGTATGGACACCCTTGGCCCTAGTGTATATGATCCCTTTACAATCACAATTTCCCCCAACTTTTAAGAAGAAAATGAGAAAACCAAACCAAACTAGATACTTTTGTAGATTCTGTACATGAATCTATCATTTCATTTTAAGGGGAAAGATAATTCATTTCCCCCTTGATCACATTTTTAATATTATAAATGGATGAGATCAATGAAGTTTTGATTTTGGGATTTGGCAGTTAGGACTGTATAACAATATAGAAATAATGTGTACCTTAGTTAAAAATAGAGTAAGGGGTTAATGTAGTTTTATGTTTTTATCTGTACTGAAGATGGTCAGAAGTCACTCTTTTTTCTATGTCTCTTTTTTTTATCTGCACTTTTAAGTTTGTTCTTTTTTCGTTTCTTCTTTCTTCAATCTCCTTCTATCTTTATAAGTTTTACTTGTACTCTGAAATTTAATAAAGTTTCTTTAAAAATATAAATATATAATTGGATGAGATCTTTCTTTCTGGGGGCAGCAATCAAGATTCGGGGCACGCACAGCCTTGGAAATGGGTGGGAACTGAGCAGTCAAAGGGAGAATTCAGTTGTACTTTTAGTGACAAAAACCAAACCACGTTTGGTTCCTAACTGTATCTGCTCTCCCAATTTTTGAAGATAAAGAAATGGAGAAACACCAACTGTCCAAGAGGGTGTGAGATGGGACCATTTCCCACATGCTTTTGGATCCCTGGTTAAAAGACATCTTTTAGCACTCTTAAATGGCAAATCTTGATAAAATAGTTAAGAGCAGAGACATCACACTGACAACAAAGGTCCGCATCGTTAAAGCAATGGTATTCCCTGTAGTAACCTATGGCTGCGAGAGCTGGACCATAAGGAAGGCTGAGCGAAGGAAGATAGATGCTTTTGAACTGTGGTGTTGGAGGAAAATTCTGAGAGTGCCTTGGACTGCAAGAAGATCAAACCAGTCCATACTCCAGGAAATCAAGCCAGACTGCTCACTTGAGGGAATGATATTAAAGGCAAAACTGAAGTACTTTGGCCACATAATGAGAAGACAGGATACCCTGGAGAAGAAGCTGATGCTGGGGAAAGTGGAAGGCAAAAGGAAGAGGGGCCGACCAAGGGCAAGATGGATGGATGGCATTCTGGAGGTGACAGACTCAACCATTGGGGAGCTGGGAATGGTGACGGCCGACAGAAAGCTCTGGCGTGGACTGGTCCATGAAGTCACAAAGAGTCGGAAACGACTGAACGAATAAACAAAACAACAGCACTCTTAAGCTCAGCCTCTGGGAATGATATCCCTAATGAATATCTCCAACTTGAACCCCATTTTGCAGGGAAGTACCTCTGTGTCTATGTCTGTGTAATTACTCTGCTATTTATAAAGGAGGAAGGAGGATTTGACAATTCGGCTTGCGACCTAAATACAAGATTCATAATATTCTGTTATTATTTCACTACCCACTGCTATAGTAGGAAATGAAACACCTTCCCCCCCCCCTTCTTTTCTCTGTTTTTTTACTGTTTTGTTTCATGCTTTTATTTAGCAGACTGGTGACAGGGGAGATAATGATTACATCCCTGGGCAGAAATAAAGCTAATGGGAAGCAAAACTCGCTTCAGAAGATGGACCCAGAAGACTATTTGCGTCTCCGATTCAAGCATAATACTGTATCTGGCTTTTATTTATTCAAATTTAACCCGGCTTTTTTTCTTTACAACCTGCAAGAATAATTTGCTTAGCTCTTTCGCTGGGTTCGTTACCAGGATATCAGTCTGCTAATAAATTTTAGGGCTAATGTTTACAGCTTTTTAAATTATTATTATTATTGTTGTTGTTGTTTAAAAGTCTTATAGAGAAGCAAAGAATATATTATATTCAAATGCAAATAAGCCATCTAGAATGAAAAAAAAATGGGGGGCACATTTAAAATAGCACACTGGAGTGTTCTTAAGCCTCCCCTTTCCAGCTAATTTCCTGCTGAAACCCAGAGACGTTGAGTTGAGAGTCACAGGAGAGGGAGATTGGAGAATAAACAGGAACATTCTCTTTGGCTATCTTCAAGAGCTTTGCCCCCTTCTCACAAGGATTTCATTGAAATATTCTTCTCCTGTAAAGAGAAGAAATGAGAACAGTGGAAAGAAATCCAGAAGAAATACATCACAGGGCTGCTGCCAAAATGTCTAGGTGGGAATCTGTTCTGATCTAGCAACAAATCAAGACCAGTGATGATTTCTTATGAGCCCATAGGCTCTTGAGTTCTATGAATCCAAGGAGGTCTTGTGGGAACTTGACCTTTCATCTGCATGGCAGGCCACGTTTTCAAATGGGCGCTTACAAACGCTAGTTTATCATGATGGTTTGACTGTGCAATATCACGTCTTGTTAAGACCAAAAAAAGTAAAATTAGTCCTCATGTTTGGCTCTTGAATGTGTTCACTGAGTGTGGTGGAAGTAAAATCCCATCTCGCCACCAATTTATTTATTGTCCTATAGATCATATCACAGATGGTTAGAATCTTATGATTGCCAAGATGTGACGTTGAACTCGTCTCCTTCTGTTGGGTGTGTGTCCTAGGCATTCAATTTCCATGTCCTTGGATTGATCTAGATCAGAGCTTTCCAAACTGTGTGTCGCTACACGTTAGCGTGTTGGCTGCAGTGTCTGGGTGTGTCGCAGCTGCTCCTGCTCCAAGCCCTGCCAGGATTCCGCGCAGGTCCTAGTGCCTGCCTTGTGCCTTGCTGCCTCCAAACCTGCCCTGCCAGGATTCCGCGCAGGTCCTAGTGCCTGCCTTGTGCCTTGCTGCCTCCAAACCTGCCCTGCCAGGATTTCACGCAGGTCCTAGTGCCTGCCTTGTGCCTGGCTGCCTCCAAACCTGCCCTGCCAGGATTCCGCACAGGTCCTAGTGCCTGCCTTGTGCCTTGCTGCCTCCAAACCTGCCCTGCCAGGATTCCGCGCAGGTCCTAGTGCCTGCCTTGTGCCTTACTGCCTCCAAACCTGCCCTGCCAGGATTCCGCGCAGGTCCTAGTGCCTGCCTTGTGCCCCGCTGCCTCCAAACCTGCCCTGCCAGGATTCCGCGCAGGTCCTAGTGCCTGCCTTGTGCCCTCCTGTAAGAGTGTGTCGCAAAATAATGCCCTGCTGTAAGAGTGTGTCACCAACTTGAAAAGTTTGGAAAGCTCTGATCTATATGTTCAAGAAACCTATCGGCTTAACAATAGGAATGTCTTAATTATGAAAAAAGAATTGGTTAAGTTTTGGGGAAGAGCATAATTAGGACATCTTAGTACTGATGATAATTACAGTTTAAAAATGGGTCACAATTAGTTTATTTTGAAAACACTATTGGTTTAATTTACAAAACATAGTCAAAATGGAGAAGAATATTAATATGTACAAGTGTATTATTTATATTACCCAGAAGCTGGATTTCAAGGGGACCTTGAGTGCCAGCCAAATATCTAACATCTCCCATCTTCCCTAGATTGAGGAAGGACATTTCAGGCATGAGATAATCAGCACTCCTGCTGGGCAGATACTCCAAAACCCCTTATCTGAATGAGTTTGCCCTTGAGGTTCAAAGGAGAACAAAACAAATGCCCATGTAGTGTTGTACTGTAATTTCTATAGCGACGGACAGAATTCTCTAGTCTCACCTCTTCTCTGACAGTATCTAGGGGAAACAGACCATTATTACATAAAATTATGCATGGTCTAGTCTAGTTAGCCTACAAAACACTTTGTATTCAACAGTTCAAACTATGCTGGGGTGCCTCTATCCTTAAAAGACAAAGAAACATAGGAATTCAGGAGATATATGACTTAATCCAGGGGTGGAGTGCCTGTGAAATGGCCCTAAAACTAATTTCTTGAAGTCTTCAAGATCAAAGCTGAGATCTTTCTCAAACCTTCAAACTTCGAGGAAGATGTATCTGTTTTTTAGCGATGGCCCCTTGCCTGCTAGAAAATCTTGGGAGTTGAAATCCACACATCTGGAAAGTTGTAGAAGGCTGCAGAAGAACAAGAAAGGGAGGGAAAGGGTGTTTTATTAAAGGGTATATTAAATGGAGGGAGTAGGGTTGTTTATAATATTCAGTGAGATGAGCTCTATGGTAAAGGTGGGAGACAGACAACACAAATAGCCTTTTTGGAAGAAGATTTTATCATTATTCCTGCAATTTCACTGACAATCCTTTTGTTGGAGGTGTATCGTTACTAGATACTTGTGGTCTACTTGATCTTATTATTTCCTCCGTGGTCTAACAAAATCTGAAGCTGATCTATTCCTTAAAGAGACAAAATCATTAGCATTTAAAGGCAATGTCTCGATTAATATTTCAAGCCTAAGTGCCAGTTCTTAATAGGGGACCTAAAGAGATCTCTATGCAGAGTCTGCCTTAAATACTCCCTGACTTTTTATCTTGAACTTTAGAGTTGCAAATTCCCTTCCTTTTCCTTCTTAAAGGAGAACTGGCTCCTTGTTATGAAAAAAGTGGAATCTGTGTAGAAATTTTGCCATGCTTTCCCTTGGTGTATTACCAAAACAGTATTGTGCAAGGCACAGTGACCTGGTTCATATGTTGTACCAAGGTATCATTGATTTGTGAATCCTAGCTTATGGCAGTATATCATCTAAGCCCAGCCAAATCGTGGTTAAACCAAACCATGGCTTAGCCCGAAGTTGAACCCCTCCAATCCTTATGGCCAGTGTTATACTGATGTGGATGTTCATTGGTAAAAATGCAACCCAAAAGCTCCATTTCATGCACACCCCAAAGTGAGATATAAAATTATTCCCTTCCCCCTTCCTTGTACCCAAATCCTCTGAACCAAAATGAAGTGAAATGAGGGTTCCTTAATTGGCCTGTCTGAATGATGGTCAACATCCCTGGGGAATATACCACTATGGGAATTTGACTGTTCAGAATTTTGATTCACCTGTAGGACAATTTGTTAGGTAACAGGCATGACGTAGAGTACCCATGGAGGCTAGAAGGGAATATTGCTTTACAGAATATCATGAACAATGAATGTTCTGTACATATAGATCATCTAGACTAATGAAGCATCAATTACCTGCAGAGGTATAATTACTTGCAATCTCTTTCTCTGGATTGCTTACAGCTAATAATGAAAACAAATGAATCATATGTCTGGAATTAAACTTCAGTGTAAGCGCGCTAAAAGAATGGGAAGCAATTGTTCTTGAAAAGGGTTGTTTCACAGCAGGTCAAGCACCAGAGTGAATAGCCGAGTTAAAATTCCAGGGAGAAATGAGGCCGATATTATTTCAGTCTGAATTTCTAAACAAATTTATCCAATGATCAATTCCCAAATTGATTTGCAAACCAAAACACAGATAGATACAGAGATCCACATTTTTCAGAATCACACAGTTTAAGAAGTGGAGACACAAGTAGACAAATGAAAAACACATGCACAAAGAAGAAGGCAAGTCCCATTTTAAGATAAATGGTCTGCAAAATGGTGTACACGTTAAAAAGATGCTTCTAAAAATGTTATTAGGAAAAGCAGGCTTGCAAAGGTCTAAAAGGTAAAGGTAAAGGTTCCCCCCGCACATTTGTGCAGTCGTGTCCGACTCTAGAGGCCGGTGCTCATCTCCGTTTGTTAGCCGAAGAGCCAGCGTTGTCCGAAGATGCTTCCACAGTCATGTGGCCGGCATGACACACGCAGAACGCTGTTACCTTCCCACCAAAGTGGTACCTATTCATCTACTTGCATTTGCATGCTTTTGAATTGCTAGGTTGGCAAGAGCTAGGGCGAGTGCGGGAGCTCACTCCGTCACGCCAAATGCCAAATGTGTGAACTGATTGTGGCTGTGGATGTTAGCAACTGAAACCTACTAGATGGAGCAACTGATTTCTAGCTTTGCACAGAATTTCTGGTTAGTTTTATGGCTGTATTTCCAACTTACAGAATAGTGAGACTTTTCATATCTTGGCTTGCTGGCTTGTGATGTGATGGAAAATCTTGCCCATCTCCAGTTGAGATGATGTTCCAGCACCAGAATTAGGATCCTGGCCATTTTAAGTCATTAAACTTTTGCTTCTTCACCAAAATCAAAACGTGGCCAACCTCTTATTAACCAGGGATCAACTGATGATTCTATACCTACCTTGTGAAAATGTAGAAGTTATCTTACAGCAGGTAAGACCATCTGACCATTTGGCCGAGAATGTTGGGTTCTGAAAATCTTCTTCGGGGTCTTTAGCAGACGTCCTGCTGCCAATTCTTTTCATGGGAGAGGTCCACATTTCAATCCAGAACCTTCTGCGTGGGAAAGAGATGCTCTACCACTAAGTAGCAGTCTTCTCCTCTGCTCCCCCCAATAAATGTGAACTGCTAATGAGTATGTGGGGTCATTTCTCCTGGAAACCCACCTACTCAAGGCAATGTCAGCATTCATTGCAGAAGATCCAACATGGATGAGAACCAAGGCCAATCTTGGTATTTATGTGTGGAGAGAACAAGCGGGAGAGCTAGACCGTGTGAAAGAATCATTTACAGGAGGGGTCAAAAAAGTCAAGATGGCAGCCACGGCCACACAATTGAAGTCACACCTCTTTTGACATGGGTCATCCATTTGACCCATATAAAAAGGGGGCAGGGCTTCAATCACATGGTCACAATTACCATACTGATTTTTTTTACCTTCTCCTGCAGATGCCCCTGCAATGCAAGTAGAAGACAAATGAATAGTTAGACAGAGTGAGATAAGTAGATAAGCTGGTGGACCTCTTTCTCCTGGAAATATTAAGATTCTCATCCAACGCACACATCCATTGCACCCCGGTGAGCTCTTTCTTTCAAGGGAGCAGAAGTCGGGCAGACTCTTGGAGATTTGAAAGTTTCAAAGTTGGTCCAGTGCAGTGCAATGTTAGTATAAAGCGCACATATCTGAAATATATGTTTCATCAGGTCCAAGATGTGTGTGTATTGGGCTGCCAAACTTTAATCATCAGCATAGTCGTGTTCTGCTCATTTCTCTATCCCACAATCCACCTCCAACAGTAAATTTAATAAAATAAATAAAATAAAATAAAATAAAATA
This sequence comes from Charina bottae, assembly GCA_023362775.1. Lineage (NCBI taxonomy): Eukaryota > Metazoa > Chordata > Lepidosauria > Squamata > Charinaidae > Charina > Charina bottae. The sequence goes on along the minus strand of JALMGJ010000010.1, from coordinate 21,559,454 downwards.
AATAAATAAGTAGAGAGGCTGAAGAATTCTCATTTAGTCCATATTTTTAAAATGGACTAACCCAAACTTTCTCAACCTTTTGACCCCGGAGGAACCCTTGACATATTTTTCAAGCCTTGGGGAACCCCTGCACATTCAGGCTCAAAGATAGGCCAGAAGTTACAAAATTATTATATTTGTTCCATGGGTAGGCCTGTATAGATGCATTAACAGTCTTCTTAAACTAAAAATAAAGGATGAAACTGACCTCTTTAATGTCAAGTTGCCCGAATTTGAAATAATTATTTAAATAAATCGTGACCTCCCAGGGAACCTCTCGTGACCTCTCGTGGAACCCAAGGGTGCCATGGAACCCTGGCTGAGAAACCCTGGGCTAACTTAATGTGTGCCTAGCTAGGTAGCAGCTACATCAAACCAATCTGGAGTAAGCTCGAAAATTATTTGGATAGGAGACCACCCAAAAAATTCCTGGAGACTGCGTTGGGATGTTTAAAAATAAATCCCCAAAGGAAGCAAGAACAAATTTCTTCCATATTGTTCCCAAGAATAACGCATGGGTGTGTGCATAACATCCCCAGAAATCATCCCAAGGGAGACTTTACAACTTTAGCCGCGGAAGCGTCTTCGGACAGCGCTGGCTCTTCGGCTAAGAAATGGAGATGAGCACCGCCCCCTAGAGTCGGACATGACCGTGCAGGGGAAAACATTTACCTTTACTTATACCTCTCCAAACCCAAAGCTGATTGGAACAGCTTTTTTTTTTCAGATTCTGCCATTCTCTGTAATTTGCAACAAAGCCCCAAAGCATCCCTTTTGTTGTTGTTTATTCGTTCAGTCGCTTCCGACTCTTCGTGACTTCATGGACCAGCCCACGCCAGAGCTTCCTGTCGGCCGGCGCCACCCCCACCTCCCCCACGGTCGAGCCCGTCACCTCCAGAATATCATCCATCCATCTTGCCCTTGGTCGGCCCCTCTTCGTTTGCCTTCCACTTTCCCTAGCATCAGCATCTTCTCCAGGGTATCCTGTCTTCTCATTATGTGGCCAAAGTACTTCAGTTTAGCCTTTAATATCATTCCCTCAAGTGAGCAGTCTGGCTTGATTTCCTGGAGTATGGACTGGTTTGATCTTCTTGCAGTCCAAGGCACTCTCAGAATTTTCCTCCAACACCACAGTTCAAAAGCATCTCTCTTCCTTCGCTCAGCCTTCCTTATGGTCCAGCTCTCGCAGCCATAGGTTACTACGGGGAATACCATTGCTTTAACTATGTGGACCTTTGTTGTCAGAAAGCATCCCTACCTGCATTTTTAGTTGGAATCGTTGGGAACGAACCCTCCAGATGTTTGAGTGCAATCCAGGCACACTGGATTCTGTTTTTCCAAGACCTACAGCAACGCAGGGCAGGGCTGTGATTCTTTGTGTCTTCTTCTCAACATTTTTTGTTGGGTAGAAGGGAAGACAGCTGTGGATTGTCTTCAAGCTGTTTCAAAGGAATGGTGAGTTTTAAAAAATATTAGAAGAGGTTATGATGCCAATCCCTTTCTGTTCTGTTTGTTTTGTTTTTTAAAGTAATGGCCATTTAATGTGCCCTTCAATGAAAGCAGCAGCTCTAATGCAGTTTGCAACCATTTTAAATAGTTATGATTTAAGAGTTCTCGGAACAGTATGAATCTGAGTTCCAAATTACAGCAGTCCAAATGTTTGTATTCAACTGCTGACAATTCTAATTCATTTTAAAAGGCAAAGGGGTAATAAATTGCCTTTGACAAACCACATTGTTTTTCTCCGTGTGTCTTTTCTGTCTTATTTGTACTTTCTCTGGCTTGTGAAATAACAAGGTCCCTCCAGAGACTTTTCCATCTCCATCCGATTTGTTCATTCTGCCTTCTATGAAAGGCGAAGTCATCGCTGGATAAAGTAAGAAATGGACTGGAAGAGAAATTAATGAAGTACATGGAAATGGATGCACTTCTACTGAAAACTAATGGCCTTTTATGACTTTTATGATGTCTTTTGATGGGTCTATTAAATGGCATCAAGGTGATGTTGGATTACAGGCCAATTGAAGGTCCAGTTTTGGATTATGTGTGAGAGTAACTGACTCATGATGGAATAAGGTCAAATAGGGATTGTGGGAGCTTGAATCATGTCTATGCAGTTTGCTTGGAAGCAAGTAAACATGTTTTCCTAGTGGTCTCCCATATAAATCATAGCCAGGGTTAAGATGTGCAATTGCTCATGGAAAGGAAGTTCATAGTATCTGCTCTGTTGTGAGGCATGAATATTTGTCCAAAAAATGAACACAGCCATGTTTAAGAGCATAGTTCTGTCTGCTTTGTTATATGGACTTGAGAATTGGATATATGGGAGCAACCTAAAAGCATTGATGGGCTGTTTAAGAAGCAGATGTTGAAAAAGAACGTCAAGAATTCAAGAATGAGGAGGTGCTGAATGAATATGGACTGAATATGAATGTAGGGGGCCAGTACAAAATAACTAGATGGAGATGATTGGTCATAGAGAGAGAATGAATGAGGATCAAATTGCAAAACAAAATATGGGAAAGAAGAGTGAATGGGTCAAGAGGAAGAAAAAGCCCAAACAAGGTCATGGAAGATTCGAGTTGAGAAGATGTCAAGAAGAGAGAGGTAGGGAGTTTAAAGAACAAAGGGCAATCGATGAAGGGCTGTGGTTTTGGTGAAAATAAGGTTGGTAGTAAGAACAGAAAAGTATGGAGAAGTATATTGAATAGCACTGACACAAACTAGATTTAGAACCACTTTCTCTTCTTTTCTTCTCGCGTGCCTTTAATGTCTTTAGCTTATTCTTTCTTTCCTGTTTTCGGTGCTTTGCATAATGTTGCTTCCCCTAGAAGGGAACAGCCTGGTGGAGATGCATGAATCCTGTTCTTAGAATGAAAATGTCATGTCAGCTAGCTCCAAATGACCAAGATAGTACACTGTGCTATCTGATGTTCTTTTAATTGCTGCTTATTGATCTGTTTGTCTTCCATTGTGACTTAAAAGACTTGCCCATCTGCTGCATGAAATCTTGGGAATAGGCAGGCGTGCATTTCCTGAATACCAACTCACCCTCCTAGTCTTAAAATTACGCTTAACTAGTCAACACAGCAACTTTTTTAAAAAAATCACAGTGAAGTGATTGTTTTGGATAGCTCAACCTGTTCCTTGAAAGACCTTTCTGTGATGCTTAGATAGCGTACCTTAATTAAAACTATTAATCAAGAGGCCTCCTTGAATTTTATTTTCGCTCCCAGGATTCATTGATTTTTCTTCCACCCCGCATCTATAGACTGCCTACCTGACCTTCAGATGATGATTAATGAAATAAATTGAGACTCCATGTGTAGTCTTAGACAAGGCCTGTTATTTTAATCAAGATGCCATTTTTTTATCATTGCTACCAATGGGGATACATCCTTGTTCTATAGGATAGCTTTAGGATGGATGCCCATTTCTGGCTGAGAGAGTGATGGGGCTGGGTGGCTCCATTGTGGAGGACAGCCTATAGCAGTGTTTCTCAACCAGGGTTCCGTGGCACTCTCGGGTTCTGCAAATGGTCACCAGGGGTTCCCTGGGAGATCACAATTTATTTTAAAAAATTATTTCAAATTTGGGCAGCTTCACCTCAGAGAGGTGCGTTTCATTCTTTATTTTCAGTTTAAGAACACGGTTAATGCATATACGTACAGGCCTACCCATGAAACAAATATAATAATTTTGTAGCTTCTGGCCTGTATTGGAGCCTGAATGTACAGGGGTTCCCCAAGGCCTGAAAAAATATTTCAAGGGTTCCTCCAGGGTCAAAAAGTTGAGAAAGGCTGGCCTATAGCTACAGCAGTTTAATGTTGCATAAAGGAAGAAAATGATATGCAGTTAGAAGTGACAGCAGGAAAGCAAAATAAATAAATAAACCAACTAAATAAATAAATAAATAAATAATCAGGCCTTCTGCTGCAACTTCTCCAATATATATATATATATATAAAAATTTCAAGGAGATGTATTAAGCCAACCAAGTCTGTTTCATTACAGTTGCAATCCTCTTTATCTACTGTTCTATCCATAAGCTCCATTGAACAAATGGATGGACAGCTGAAGTCTAGAATAGTTAGAATCCTTCTGCCAAATTGGATTATTAGTCCAGTCGTCTATGGAGTCCGACATGTCTGAAAGTCACAGCTTGGTTGCTTGGTTGCTTTTGCCTTGTTCTTTCCTCCTGTTCCATAGGTTTCTGAAATGCTTCAAATCTTCTACAATGGTAGCTTGGCGACTTCTGTTGTGTGTGAGTATGGAGGCGGGTGGCGAGGCTGCTAATTAATGCAGTCCAGAAAGAAGAACTGGTGGTTGTTGACGATTAGGAAATGGTTGGCAAGCTCCAGATTCAGAACTTCTGAACTTGTAGAAGAAGTCATGTGGATCCCCAGTTTGGGGTGTGCAAATTTTCTAATGAGAGAGGGGGCACTTTATCACTTGCAGTCTCTTTGTGCATAGGCTATCTCCATGGGGAAAATGGATTTGGGAATTCTGTATTTTGGCCTTATCAGCAGCTGTTAGGAACATTTTTTCTCTATGCACAACTCTGTTAGTATTAGTAAGTAAAATACTAATACTCCTCTGTTAGTAAAAAAATAGAGGTGTTGATATTCAATCAGATGCAACTATGTGCCCTTATCAATATAGGAATTTTATCAAACAATCACCCTTCCTTTGACCTTTGTTGTTGTTTATTCGTTCAGTCGCTTCCGACTCTTCGTGACTTCATGGACCAGCCCACGCCAGAGCTTCCCGTCGGCCATCGCCATCCCCAGTTCCCCCACGTCACCTCCAGAATATCATCCATCTTTGACCTTATATTTTATTTATTTATTTATTTATTTATAATTCAATTTATATCACTGCCCCATCAACCCCAAAGGGGACTCTGGGCGGTTGATATCTTGGAAAAGGACTGCCCTGAAAGGGCCACAGGCTGCCAAATTTTAAATTCTATGAAACTTTATTTGCTAAGCTCTATTCTTCAAGCTATTTTTTCGAGCAAAGCAAATAGTTGCTTTACTTTTTAATTTTACAGCATTTTGAAATATTCTTAAACATTTATTTTTAAATGCGTTCAACATGTTAATATATTCATTTCTTCCACGTTTGTATATAAATATCTGTCTTTTTGAAATCATCCCCTGAAGAGATGCAAATTGCTAAGAACCAGATATTTCTCTGCTCTGACAAAATAACCAACTCCAGGCAAACAGGCTTCTATTCATTTCTGATAGACATTGGAAACTGGATTTAAATATTTGGATATTTGAAGGCTTTAGAAGCCCTCCCTGTTTCCTCTAAAACTTCCATGAGGAATGCTTAATTTGATGAATAAATAAATAAAATGAAAAATAAAAAACTTTATAAGGCAATAAAGTCTACTTAGAAGGGAGCCCGGCTGCATTATTCCTTGTTAAGCAAGCATGGATTTGCAACTGGAACACTAATTGCCCTAGGTTGGAGACGGAATAAGATGGAGGGAAGCACTTTTCCTTACCGACATGCTTAGCCATGGTTCTGTTAGGCTGGGGGTCCCCACAACCCTCTCAAAACCCTTAATTTTGGCAGCAAAATTAGGAAAGAAGGGGAAACAGCAAGATCACAACATTATGCGAATCAAAATGATTTGCCAGGTATTGAAGATATTTGCAAAAAATTAAAACAATGTCATTCTTCTCATTATTATTTTTTATTCGCTAAAGATACAGGGTTTTTTCATGAAAAAAATATTTTTTTTATGTCAATATCTAATGGGTTTAATATTGTTTACTTTGCGTGATTCAATAAATCCCTGCATTCCAGGAATGCATCACTTTTAATTTTTAATATGGTCAATATCAATAAATATAACCCATACAAACAAAAGCTCTTTTGGGGTCCTCCATAATTTTTAAAAGTGGGAAGCAAAAAGTTTAAGAAACACTGGTCGAAATCATGGGGATTTAAAGAAAGTATGCCTGGCCCACCAAGCGTGATTAGCTGATCAGGAATCCAAAGATCAAGCAGTAATTATTTTACGTGCCATTTTAGTATGGCTTGGGGTCGCTAATACTTGGCAAAAAAATTTAAGGGGTAAGATACACCAAGCTGAATCTCTGAGTCTCTAAAAAGCAGTTCAGTAGCAGATATAACTCCAAAAACCTTGGCCAGACAACCAAATTGGCATTGAGACTACTGATGGGGAAGCAGGCACAGTCTATATAGAGCTGGAAATTGAAAAAAAAAAGTCTAGTCTTGATAAATGGAAATTGGCAAGTTTTTCTATTACAAAACGCAGCTCATCTTTTGACTCATAAGCTGCATAGCATCACTTGGGAAACTATTTCATAAAAATCTGTTGGCTGTTTGGAACCAACATGACCCTTAAAAAGAAGAGGCTGATTGTACAAATTGTTATTCAATTATCTTCAGCAATGGGACAACACACAGCCATTCGGCACAGATAATATCGTTCCTGCAGATGTTCCAGCAGTGGTCCTTATTTTCAAGGGATATTCTGAGTTTTCAGGTGCAAAAATACTCATTTCTAAATATATTTCTCACAGATAAATCGCTTCCCCAATTTGGCCTTTGGAGAGGATTTCTAAATGTGACTTTGCTAGCCTGTGTTCCAAAGACTGCTCTCGTTCCAGTTTGATTTTCTTCCAAGACCTCCAGAAATTAAATCTCTACAGGCAGGTGAATCAGTGCTTTAATGACCAGGTGCACAAAGAAGAGGTGACATTTCGTTCTTGGAAGCAAAATTAGGAAAGAAGGGGAAACGGCAAGATCACAACAACATTTTGCAAGAATTCACACCCTACAAGATTTGGGAATCTGTGCTTTTGGAACTTGGCACATGCACGAGAAAAGATTGCCCTGTGATTTGGGCTTGGCATGATTCGTCACCCCAACCATCATGGCTTAGTGCCGTGCAAATCATGCTTTTTGGCTGCTTGGAGATACCCCAGTTAGGATAGCTTTAGGAATCCTAGCTTAGCATGATAGGTGAACTCGGCAGAAAAAGACCAGAATTTCTTCCAAAGAGCAGGAGATGAGAGATTTAGAAATGGGGGTGGAGGGGATTCAGCATGATTTTGTGAATAGACCTTGACTGATAATGATGTTCATCGGGGAAGGATAAAAGTGATAACTCACTAGCAGTCCAATGAACAACCTGAGCTTAAAGAATTTATCTCCTGTCTTGGTAAAACCACAGCACTGCTTGCATGACAAAGCTAGTTATCTTTGGGCATCTGAGCATCAAAGTCTGCAAAATGAGGTCCTTTGTAATGCCGAGCTTTTTATTACACCTAAACCAGAGCTGAAGCTTCTCTGAGCACTGCTATGCGGAAGAGACATACAGATGGCACAGAAGTGGGAGTCTTCAGAACAAAGGAGGATGTTAGATGCTTTAAGGGTCTTTTTTCCTCTGTGGCAAAGCGTTGATCTCCCGTCTCTCCATCGTTGCTCTCTGCTTTCCAAAGAAGAAAGAAGGTGTAGAGCCATAAGACCAAGCACTGGGACAATATTTTTTAATGGTACAGAACATGAGCACAGAGGTCTCTTGTTGTTCCTCTCCTGCCCAACAACTGGGAGACCACCTGATAGCAAGAGGAAGAGGAAGAGCTGAAGGTCTTCCAGATGTTGCTGAACTCTAGTGTGGGATGTCCAATGTGTGGGATGGTGGGAGTTGTACTTCAGCAACACCTGGAGGCCCACGCATCCTTCACCTTCCTGCCCTCCTAGCCCAGCAGGAATGCAGGGAAAATAGATTTCCCAAGACTCCTCAGTCCTTAGGAGGTCTTGGGAATGAGACATGGAAGTTCAAAGAGGTTGGAGACAGAATTGGGTATTTGGGGTCATTGTAGAGGGGTTCAGATCCTAAAGCTTCGTCTTTATGCAGCTGGATCATCCAAAGATGGGGAAAGACAGTTTAGGCCCCAGCTGGAGTCTGAGAAACCAATCTTAGAAGCCTACAAAATGAATTGTGGAAGGTTATTGTCCCTAATAAAACCTTATTAAGGATACATACCTAGCTTGCAAGGTCTCAGGTTCATAAGGACAGGCCAGAGGAATCCTATGCATCTGATGTCCAGTGAACACATTTTATGGAGGAGTAAACAAATCTTCAAAGTGGGTCTTTGCTTGGATGAAGGTTGGTTCAAAGCAACTTATGATGGGATGTGGCCACCTTCTTATAAAGAACACCTAGAAGGGGAGAGGGAATATATTTTGTTTTCCTTTGGTCTAATTAAATTTTCACTAAGGTTTCCTCTTCAGCCATGAGGCAACAAGAAGCAGGGGACTTTCCTGCAGCTTTCTTTCAAGAACAACAAAAGGCCTCAAAAGTAATCTGGGAGGACTAACCCTGAAGTCCTTTAATGCATTTTAGATTAATTGGAATTCAGCCAGGGTGGTGATGTCAAACACACAGAAATAACAAACAGCATCATTCAAATTAAGGAGTTTGGACAAAGATGGGAAAAGGGAAGGGAAGGGAAGAAGGAAAGGGGCCAGTCTCAAAACTATATTCCCCCCCCCAAAGCTGTTGCTATAACAACCTGGTGCCAAGCAACTTCTTGCTTATATTATGCCTGTGTGTCTGTGGTGTCCCTCTGGAGCATCAGAATGGTCTGCTTTGAATATCTCCTATAATTCAGGAGAGAGGGGAGGGAATTCTGTCTGGTGACTGCAGCCTTAACACTAAAACCTATGCTCATATTCAACCTTATAACTACTCCTGGCACAATTGGACTGACAACCATCTGTAGCTCCATAGCAGGACCTGAATATCTCTTTGGAGGAAAGGTGTAACTCCTGCTTGAAACCCTGGAGAGTTGTTCTGGGGCACTGCTGACAGTCCTGGAACTAGGTGGATCAGTGTTCTTGACTGATAAGGCAGTACCCTTTGTCCTTTATACAGAACCATGAGGACTAGAATATTTGGGGGAATGAATGTTACTCAGTGGTAGAGGACCTGCTTTGCCTACAGAAGTCCCCAACTTCAAGCTCCACTATCTTCAGAGAAAACCCCTGCCTGAAATTCTGGGGATCTTCTTCCATCCTGGGCTAGATGAACTCAGAGCCACCCAGGGACTATTGATTCAGTAGGACTACAATCTGTGCCCCATTACCAAATCCCAATGGGTGCTGGTTTTTATTCTTCCCCCAGATTGTAGTACTGGGCCATGCAAGAGATATTTGGCATCTATACTTCTCAAGTGGCAAACCACTCTGCCAGATGTGGAGAAGTGCGATGTTGGCAGGCTTATGAATTCCAGCTCTTCCAATTTGATCCGGAAGGTGGAAATCATCTAAACCTTTGCTGGAGGAACTTTTTTCATTAATCCCTAAAAGGCAGTAATTCAATCAGGGGTGTCTTGTTGGGAGGAGGGCCTCCCAAAAAGTTAAGATGGCCACAACTATGTGATCAAAGCCCCACCCTGTTTTACATAAAGGTAAAGGAGAAGGTTCCCCCCGCACATTTGTCCAGTCGTGTCTGACTCTAGGGGCTGGTGCTCATCTCTGTTTGTTAGCCGAAGAGCCAGCATTGTCCGAAGACGCTTCCATGGTCATGTGGCCACATGACACACACAGAATGCTGTTACCTACCCACCGAAGTGGTACCTGTTTATCTACTTGCATTTGCATGCTTTCGAATTGCTAGGTTGGCAAGAGCTGGGGCGAGTGCGGGAGCTCACTCCGTCACGCGGGGCTAGGGATTCGAACCCCCGAACTTGCGATCTTCCGATCAACAAGCCTGGCGTCTTACCCGCTGAGCCACCACGCCCTGTTTTACATGCAACACACTAATAAGGGGGTATGGATTTGATCACATGGTTGACTTTTTTGACCCCCCTCTCCTACGGGCATCCTGAATTCAGTACATACCCATTCACTACCAAAGAAACAATCTGCATAAGGTTGGCTTAGACATGTCAGTAAATTCCTCTTGACTCTACAACCAGCCATTAAAAAGTTATCTTTGATTGTTGTTTATTCGTTCAGTCGTTTCCAACTCTTCGTGACTTCATGGACCAGTCCACGCCAGAGCTTTCTGTCGGCCGTCACCATCCCCAGCTCCCCAATGGTTGAGTCTGTCACCTCCAGAATATCATCCATCCATCTTGCCCTTGGTCGGCCCCTCTTCCTTTTGCCTTCCACTTTCCCTAGCATCAGCATCTTCTCCAAGGTATCCTGTCTTCTCATTATGTGGCCAAAGTACTTCAGTTTTGCCTTTAATATCATTCCCTCAAGTATCTTTGATTACAGAGTCATTAAACCTGCTATCCCACATCCTGCATAACATAAAGCTCAACGTGAACCACTAATAAAATATTCCAGCTTCCTTTTTCCTAATACCTCTAAACAAATGACTCCATAACCATCAATTCCAGTTTTGTTTTCCTCCAATCTGTGCACAACAGCGTTTTTCACACATTGCAATTGTTCATGATAAGGCTCTTGTAAGCTGCATCTGTGTAACCAAAGCGTGTTCCCTTCCCGCCCCCTCGGCTCATCCCAGTTTAAATCCTTCACCAGTCCAGCCCCTCCATGCATCTGATGAAGTGAGCTGCACAGCTCACAAAAGCTTCTGCCTTGGAGTAACTCCTCCTGATTTTTTTTTTTTTTGATAAGAAGTCCCAGGGTCAGATTTATGGTGGAAGTGGATCAGGAAGTGGTGTTTAGGGTGCAAATCGCCATGTTATAAAAGACACACACCTCCTGGGTCCCCATCTGTGAACTATACAAGTATTCTTTTCTATTGACCCACCCATGAGGGTTTTTCCTTTGCTGCCTATTTGTTAAAATGGGGGGTGGGGGTGGGGACCAAATGAAGACATGCATGGAACAATTCCAGCGTGATCCTTGGCTAACTGACACCACACCAGGCCTCTAGTAGCAAGTGTTGCTATAGTAATAGCCCAACATCTTACACTTGAAGCGCGAATCTTCTACTGCTCAAGGCCATGAAGATTCCCATTGTCAGGAAATGGGCCACGCACTAGAACAGGGGTGGGCAACGTCAGGCCCACGGGCCATATAAGGGCTCTCGCCTAAGGCCCACAGGGCTCCCGCCCACAAACCCTGCCCCTTCCACGCGATTGGCTCCCGCCCACAAACCCCGCCCCCAGTGCTTGTGATTGGCTCCTGCCCGCAAACTCCAGCCCCCGGTCCGCGGAAATCCCAGAAACCCCACCCCCCGGTCCCCGGTTATAAATATCCAAATGGCCCTTGGCAGAAAAAAGGTTCCCCACCCCTGCACTAGAATAAGGCTATCCCTCTGATTCATCCAGTGCAACACTTCCCAAATTATTACTGGGCTCAATTAGAGAAGGTGTTAGTTGTTCCGTGAGACAACAGTTACAAAGCCCCAGTTTCCCCAGAGGTCATGGTCACCTTCCCAGCTCAGGACTTGCCTTTGTGCTTCTTCCAAGCAGATCTTCTCATCAAAGCTTCTCCCTGCAGCTACAGTACATACAGAAATAGAAACACTCCATAAAAAAGCACTAATAACTCAGCTCGCCTTCCAAACCAACAAAATTTCTTCCCGTCCCCAATCACCACCGCCCCCATCTTGGAGGAGACATGTATTACGGATATTTGTATTACGGATACAAGCTTTCAGGGCAAAAGGGGATTGTGACAGAAAAGACCAAAACACACCAGCCCAAGTTACTTGGAAAAGCCAGCTCCTCAAAGTGCCTTGCCCAGGGATATATTTGGACAACTGCAGGCCAAAGTTGAAATGCATCCAGGTGTTGCATCTGCTTTATTAAAAAAATAAAAATAAAATGGAAGAAGTGCTTCATCAATGCAAGAAGGCAATTTTGTGAAGTGCCTTCCCAGCAGCAGCTGTCAGACCCTGTAAGTTCAAGTGGTTTTGGAAGGCATGGCTCCATCTTCTTTCTCCCAACAAAATTGAAGTGACAAAGAACACCAGATTTGTTTCTCCTGCAGCCTCTCTCGCACATTTAGGTCTATCTGATCATTTTTTCTCTTGACGGAGCTTTGCCCCAATGCTATTTGACAGCCTGGAACAGCAATTAGTGGCATTTTTATTAGGGATGTGCTTATATCTAGGTGGAACACGTAGAAAGCAATCGTTTACAAGCCAATATCAGCAATAAAACATTATTAATAATTAATTTAGGCATTATCCAACCCCAACACTACCATAATTTAACTGATATCAAGCATTCTCCCGAAAAGGAGAGTTCTTCCAGTTTTATCAAAAATCTGCAAAGAAGAAGTGTTTTAAGGGCCTTGCTAAATCTTAAGAGGACAGGCTCCTAAGGATGAGAAATTTATACTCCTTTTCTGGACCACCCGGAAGCTTTTGGTGGGCTACTGCTTTTTTAAAAACTAGTTGGTGTTTTAGTCCCTCCCACTTTCTTCTGTTTTGTTTGACCTGTATGCGGGTCAAGAAGCAACAGTTAGAACTGGACATGGAACAACCGATTGGTTCAAAATTGGGAAAGGAGTATGACAAGGCTGTATATTATCACCCTGCTTATTTAACTTATATGCAGAGTACATCATGAGAAATGCCAGGCTGGATGAATCACAAGCCGGAGTTAAGATTGCTGGGAGAAATATCAACAACCTCAGATATGCAGACGATACCACCCTAATGGCAGAAAGTGAAGAGGAACTAAAGAGCCTCTTGATGAGGGTGAAAGAGGAGAGTGCAAAAGCTGGCTTGAAATTCAACATTAAAAAAACTCAGATCATGGCATCTGGTCCCATCACTTCCTGGCAAATAGAAGGGGAAGAAATGGAAGCAGTGACAGATTTTATTTTCTTGGGCTCCAAGATCACCGCAGATGGTGACTGCAGCCATGAAATTAAAAGACGCTTGCTCCTTGGGAGGAAAGCTATGGCAAACCTAGACAGCATATTAAAAAGCAGAGACATCACCTTGCCAACAAAGGTCCGTATAGTTAAATATGGTTTTTCCAGTAGTAATGTATGGCTGTGAGAGTTGGACCATAAGGAAGGCTGAGCGCCGAAGAATTGATGCTTTCGAACTGTGGTGCTGGAGAAGACTCTTAAGAGTCCCTTGGACTGCAAGGAGGTCAAATCAGTCAATCCTAAAGGAAATCAACCCTGACTGCTCATTGGAAGGACAGATACTGAAGCTGAAGCTCAAATACTTTGGCCACCTAATGCGAAGAGAGGACTCACTGGAAAAGATCCTGATGCTGGGAAAGACTGAAGGCAAAAGGAGAAGGGGACGGCAGAGGATGAGATGGTTAGATAGCATCACCGATGTAATGAACATGAATTTGAGTAAACTCCGGGAGACAGTGGAGGACAGGAAGGCCTGGCGTGCTATGGTCCATGAGGTCACGAAGAGTCAGACACGACTAAACGACTGAACAACAAACTTTGTTCTTGGGCTCCAGCATGGTCCACTTTCTGAGTGTGACGCTTGGCACCTTTCACAGGACCAGGCGTAGTCCTTGATTGCTAAATCGATGGGCACCCCAACTTAAAATAACAATTAACTTCCATTATTTACTCCAAGGAACCCACTCCCAACATTCTGAGTTGGATTTTCATTTTGGAGATATCGGTGGATGTTCCTCTTGGGCTTTTCATGACTTTTATTTCAGCAATCTGTTGGCAGCCGGGAAGAGAGGAGGACACCATGTTTGGTGAACCACTTCTTGCTTAAGCAAGAAATACTGAACCCCTACAGTTAAAAGTCTCTCACTGTCTCATTTAATAGAGGTCTTAAACTGGCTTGACTCCCTTTCAGAATTCCATACCGTGGGTATTTCATTTCATATTTCTAGTACAAGAATTAAAGGTTTATTCCTGTTCCCGTCATCATCAGACAATTCCATTCTTCTTTGAATTGCATTAATCATCAGCTGACACCCATGTTCTTACCATATGCTCCATGGTTGAACAAGAGAGTTAGAACATTTCTAACTAGTAAGCAGATGAAGAAGGAAAGGGTAGAGTTCAAGGATTGGCCACTGAAGCATGGCTGGGTTGCGGGGAAGGGATGGCAAATGAAATGCTTGAAATTGGGGGATAGAATACAATCTTAACCTCAAGGTCATAAGTTGCTCACTTCTCCCCCACTCTGAATAGTAATTTGGCAGCATTATTCTAAAATCGTTATTGGCCAGACTGCTGAGCTTCAACCATTTTCCTCCCAAACTAACATTTTGGAAGGACTGAAAAAGCTCTTCCTTTTAGAGGGTGTGATGAGAGAAAGGCTTTTCTACCAAGAGATGGTGTTCAAGAGAACTAATAAATTCAAACAATTGCATTAAAATAGATAGAAATTCACCATTAGTAGAATGACTTGATTTCTCCTCTTCCTCCTCCTCCTCCTCCTCCTCCTCCTTCTTCACAAAATATAAGAACAGCAACATTATTTTACAAATGGGATGGAAGCTACTGGTGTGTTTGTGTGTGTTCCATAAACTTGGTTTATGAGAGATTTGTTTTAATTCAGTATCTATATATAGTCCATAATGGTACAATCCAAGTAATTATTTTGGTCTTTCACCATGTCATTTTACTCTTAGTTCCAGATGACTAAAAGTGAATAAACTGATCCTTTTCTACTTTAAATTTTACATGTGGTGGCCAAATAGTAAGTTGGGGGTTGAGTATCTATGGAATAATTTGAATGATGACTTTCTTCTTACCCCTCCCTCCCCCCCCCCCAACATTATTTCAATGAGTTATTTGATTATGGACTTTCATGTTCTGCTTCCACTCCTGAGTGATCCGTAGAATCTGTGCCATTCCCAGCATGATTTTAAATCTATCTGATAATGTGAGCCCTTGACAAGTTAAATACTTCCTTGAGATGTATCTAGAAATTTTTCTTGGACAAATAATTAGGACATTGCCCTAAAAAGAAGCGACCACTTAAATAGTGTTCTGCTAACCACAGCAATGACAGTCATGACATTTCCTGGCGTAAACCTCGCACGAATGTGACATTTAAAAAAAGATGTCAGTAGTTTGAAATATAATGAGAAGTTTCCTCACACCCCTAACCATGAACTATTATTAAAATAAGTGCTTTTAATTTCAAATTTTTACACTGCATTTGACAAACTGCTTGCTAAATAGAAGGAAGCAGGTTTGGGAGGAGGAAACGGCGATCAAATGAGATATAAAAGTTATTGCAGGAAAGAGAGAAAGGACTTTCTACAGGGAGCCCCCCTGTTGCCCTCCATTTAATCTAATGTGCTAAAAGATTACTCAATGAATCATTAATAAAAGATTGACACGCTGTTTACTTGTTCGCTTTGAGATAAAAACAAAAACAACCCAGAAAAAAAAGCAGGTAAGTCACTTCCTAATGAAGGGGAGGTGAACTTCCCCCTCCAAAGCTTCATTTTCAAGAAAGATGTTTGATATGTCAAGAGAAGCTGTAGTGGGCGCTTAAGAATTCAGAGATGAGCTGAAACTATGACATGTGGATTCTATTTTCCATTTTTTTTTATATAAAAAGTATTTATTTTTATGAAAAGTTTGCTCTTCAGTGAAACACTTGGCCAAGTTGAAGCAACCAAGGATGATCCATTGGAAGGTCTGTTGGAGGGGAGGACCCTGTTTTAGATATGTAAGACCTTTCCCCAGTTGGGTTTCTTACAAATGTCTTGGGTTACAATCGCCATCTTGCCTTACCAGCACAGCCAAACTCTCCAGGCAGAATGAAAAATTTTAATCTAACATGTAAGTTACATTTCAGAGGTAATGTCTATGAAAGCTTAGGAACTGTTCCCCCATCGCCACTTCGCTTTTGCACTCTGAAGACCTACAGAGTGCCTGAATGTGGGGCAGTAGACCTCACCAACGTTGGCTGATCCCTAAAAGCTAAGAAGGGTTGGATCTGGTTCAACTTTGGATGGGAGACAAGCAAGAAATCCCAGGGTTGTTGTCAAGCATGGGAAGTTGAAGAAGTGTCCCAGAAGAAGCAATACTTTACTGCTGTTTATGGTTCATTTTACATGAACTCACCAGGAGTCAAGCTCAATTGAAAGGAGAGTTTACTAATACAGCTTTTTTGACTTCCTGTTCTTGTTTATATGTTCATTTCCTAAAAGCTAGGTATCCATTGCAGGCTTCCTATCAACAGCAATATCAGAATTTTTCCTTGAAAGTGGGCAGAGGCAACACGGACGATGGTCCATGACTCTACTGAATGAAGATATATGATCAGATTAGGAAGATCTTCCATATTGTTTGCTGGAACAAAAGCTGAGAAATTGAACTAGGTTATTCAGACCAATTATGCAGAGCCAAGTTGACTTCCTGGTATGAAGCTCACCTTTTCTGGCTGTTTGGTTTTTTCCTCCAAGTAAATTGGCAAGTATACTGAGCATTTTTAGCCTTTTGATACTGTCCATGGGGTTTTCTTGGCAAGGATACTGGAGTGGGTTGCCATTTCCTCCTCCAGTGGACCACGTTTTGTCAGAACTCTCCGTCATGACCTGTCTGTCTTGACCTGATTTCATTGAGTTACCCTGATCAACCCTGACTGCTCATTGGAAGGACAGATGCTGAAGCTGCAGCTCAAATACTTTGGCCACCTAATGCAAAGAGAGTGGAAAAGACCCTGATGCTGGGAAAGACTGAAGGCAAAAGGAGAAGGGGACGGCAGAGGATGAGATGGTTAGATAGCATCACCGATGTAATGAACATGAATTTGAGCAAACTCCGAGAGACAGTGGAGGACAGGAAGGCCTGGCGTGCTATGGTCCATGAGGTCACGAAGAGTCGGACATGACTAAACAACTGAACAACAACAACAATACTGAGGATTGGCCAGAAGTGCTTCTGGGTTTCCACACTGAAATGAAAATATAACTGTCCTCTATTTTTAGACAGGTTATTTGATACTTTTGTGCACCAAAAGAATAAAGCAAGTAAAACCTAATCCTTTGGGGATTGGAAGGAGTTGACTTAACGGGGCAAAAAATCCCATCCTGGAGCTGATGTTGGATTGCATTTATCTCTGACTTTTGGTGCTTTAAACACACTTTACAATAATCAGAAACACGAATTTCTGCATCGACAGGAGCAGCCTGATCTTCTTGGCCCGATCCTTTGTGATGCTCATTAATGCAAAATGGCATCCAAGGTTGATAATATCAGTACCTCCATTAATTATTATTAGGAAAGGCAGCCAAATATGACCTGAGAGATGGCAATTTCTCTGAAAATTGAAATAAAAACTGGAGAACCGATTCCCCTCGAAGACACAGTAGAATATTAACGAGATTTTGCTTTTCAACAGAATGAGAGCAACAGAGAGAGAGAGAAAGAGAAAATGTATCTTGTTTTTGATCACACTCTTTGCCTAAAAAAACCCAAAGCATTTAGGATAAGGAGCCAGTGAAGGATTTAAGCTTATTATCTGTTGTTCACAAACTGTAGTTCTCTCTCTCTCTCTCTTTTAACTGCCTGCCAAAAATTCAGATTAGATGCTCCGTTCCTGGCTAATAATGAATCATGTTCTTAGTTGTGCTTGCAAGGAAGCCTTTTTTAAACATTGTGTGCATCTTCTGCCCAATGACTTGATAACTTTATCCTGTGCAAACAGACCAGATTGAGGGTCCTGCCTCACTTCCTGCTGGGTAAGATCTCGGAAGCAAAATCAAATCATGGACCTTGGAAGGAATTGTTTCCCATCATGCTTTGCAGTGCAGAAGAACTGAGATGAAGTAAGCTGCATGGCCTGCCCAACTAAGACCCCAAGGCTCCAAGTGACCTCCAGCGCCCCTTCAAAAATGGTTGCCAAACTGTAGTTTTTAAGGTGACAGAAGGAGAAAGCAATTAAATACATGGCTGGAGAGTAATGATATGATACCTCCCACAAGAGGAGCTGTGTAAGAACACTATTCAGACAAGCACTAATGCACTGAAGCAACCCAGAACACCAGAAAAAGGAAACAAATCATCTATACAGCATCTTCCAGCAAAATGGATACCCATGCAACTTTATCAAAAAGTGCCTGACCACTCAACCCACAACAGCAAAACCAACAGAAGCTATGAAAAGGATTACACTGCCATACATCAGAAACATCTCAGAAACTACTAATAGACTGTTACAACCACATTGCATCACCGTAGCACATAAACCAACCAAAATCCTTCAGAACATCGTAAGTAACCCAAAAGACCCAGTAGCCCAAGAAGAAAAAACAGGAGTTATCTACAACATACAATGTAAGGACTGTAGCAGCCACTATGTAGGACAGACAGGCAGAAGACTAGCAGAGCGCATCCACGAACACCAACTAGCAGCCAGAAGACACGATGAAAACTCCTTAATCTCACAACACATGGACAGACTAACCATACATTCAACTGGGAAATTGTGAGCATCTTAAACCAAGCCAAATCCAAAAACGCTAGAGAATTCCTGGAAGCTTGGCACTCAGACAAAGCAGCCATCAGCAGACACATAGAGGTAAACAACGTTTACATACCATTCATAAGAGACAATAGAAAAGCCAGAAGACCAGAACACCTCTTTGCCAGCAATCAACACCCAGTTATGCAAAGATTAACACCAGGATTAGCAGCAGAGGAACAATAAAACAGCACAATATACCCTAATCAAGGAACTCTTAACTCAGTGAATCAACCAAGCAACAAACAACAGCCCAATCAAGGAACTCCTAAGGGGAGAACAACACTTCCACCAACACAAGCAGGACAAGCCATGGTATATAAACAGAGAGCAAATCCCACTCCCTTTTCGCACTGAAGATGTTGCCTAGTCTGGCAATGGAACATCTGCAAGAAAACAACAAGGCTCAGAGAGCACCAAGGACTCCACAGTAATGATAGGACTTACATTATGTGGAATTAATGGCAAATGACGATTGAGGGAAATTAGGTTTAGCTTGGGGGCTGTCCCCTTCAGCTAGCTTGGGAAGCGTGGGCTCTGGCATGTCATTCAAAAGCCAAGCGTGGCCCATGGCCCAAAAGCATTCTGCCCATTTGCCCTAGAGAAATGTCACTTGGCTCCAGACACCCTTGGAAATGATTTTTTAGAGGTTGGCCATCATTTTGGTCTCATGGGTCTATCTGGACAAGTTATGAAATACCAATCAAAGAGAATATTTGTAGCTCAGGGTTGAACTGTAATGACTGCTGGAAACAAATCCTTGTGTATTTGTCGTCAATAATAATCCACAGGCTAGCTTTGGGAGGCAATGGCGTAGAATAATAAGCTAGTTTCAGTCTGCCGTTATGAACCCTATTAGCAGAGAAGTAGGATCCTATTTCGTATCAATCCACTGAATAGCTCTCCACCGAGCCTAGCTAGAATTCTGGACCTCTGTCATTGAATACGCTCTACATGCGTCTCATTATTTGCTACTTGTACGGTAGAAAACCATTTTTTTCCAAGCATCAGAGATGAAAGTGAGGAGGTGATACTGTTGATCAGCATGTGTTCAGCAGGAAAAGTCTGGAAAAGAAGCCACAGACCCTGAAGCAGGAAGTCACAGCTTCAGCCCAAGTCACAGTCAAATCAGAAGAAATATTCCATGGATGGGTGGGGAGCATTCTCTTGAAAGGGTGTGGTGGAAAACAGCCAGGAGAGTTCAGAGCTGAAGGGTTTTTGAACAGAGCACCAGGTGCCAAGGAATAGGCTTGAAACAGGAATAGGCTTATAACTTTGCATCCTGATGACCTTTCCCCGGCCACCATCTTCTTCCTTTCTTAAGACCGTTAGCGTGGGCAATCTCGCCGTTGCCCTAAATTATAATGTGGCTTGCTTGCTTGATTTTGGCTTGGCTTGATGTGACAGCCTAGCTCTTCTGACTTGACACCACGTTTAGGGTGCCAAAAGTGTAGCCTGGGGATCTGCATATAACCTATCAGCACCCCAAAATGGCTGGAGCCAAAAGAATTGGCCTTTATATTTCAGGTTTGGGGGTTTTAAGGACCATTAAAGGTAAAGGTTACCCCCGCACATTTGTGCAGTCGTGTCTGACTCTAGGGGCCGGTGCTCATCTCCGTTTGTTAGCCGAAGAGCCAGCGTTGTCCGAAGACACTTCCACGGTCATGTGGCCGGCATGACGCACGCAGAACGCTGTTACCTGCCCACCAAAGTGGTACCTATTCATCTACTTGCATTTGCATGCTTTCGAATTGCTAGGTTGGCAAGAGCTGGGGCGAGTGCGGGAGCTCCCTCCGTCACGCGGGGCTAGGGATTCGAACCTCCGAACTTGCGATCTTCCGATCCACAAGCCTGGCGTCTTACCCGCTGAGCCACCATGCCCCTTTCAAGGACCATTATTCACCCCTTAAAACCATCATCCCACACCAAACGAGGCTCCGTTGGAGTTCTGCCCATGCCCGCTCCTTCTACAGTCCTGCTTTAAATCTTAGCGTTATGTGCAATGACTTATTCAGCAAACTGTGATTAAAGCAAACACTGTTTCATGCAGTGGAAATCTGGTCAGTGTGCCTGAGGTACTCAGAGACCATTCTAAATCATTTGGACTCTTCCACCATCACGTAGACACATCTCTATAAAAAACACCAGCATCAATCTCATTCTGACTTCGTAGGAAGGTCAGTACCTGGGCATGAGTTATTCACTGCAAAAATCTTGCAAAGTTTGTTTGATAAAAGCAACATCTGACATTATTCCAAATGGAATAGCTTCTCCTACTTCCCCCCATTGGCCTGAAAATTGCTTTCCTGGAGTTAGCTGAAATAGAAAAAGAAATCTGCGTACCTCCATCACAGCTGTAATGCCCAGAAGTCAACCTTGGAGTAAAAGCCACAGAGTTACTCCAACACCTGCTCTTGAATTAACTTGAAGCCATGTCATTTTGGAGGCCTCAACATACATCTGAGCCAGCTTTTAAAAGCTGGGGTGCTGCAAAAGAAGGCCACGAGTGATTCTCCGCCACATGACGAGGATCAACAGCTAGGTGAACTTGTGAATCCATCCAGTAGAATGAACAAAACCACTTTGCTCATTTAATACTTCTTTTCTCCAAGGCAGTTTTCCGGGAAATTGATTAGCCACGTAGTCTATTAATTCCTTGGGAATCATAGACAGAGAGGCTCATTAAAACTGACAGCAGAATGAATAACTGCGATGCCGTAATTTTAACTCACGCTCATTAATCTTACATTCCTTCGTAATAAATTCCACGTGAGCCCTTTTTCTTTTTTTACCTACTATGGACCCTGTTCAAGGATGGCATTCTGCATCACAGGGGGTATGATGGCAATGCCCTCGTCTTTAGATTCCCCCTCCCTGACTGGGCACCCTCCAAACAAGTGGTGACTATGATTTCAGAATAGGCAGGGGTAAACTGACTTGCATTTTCTAGGGAACGTTTTTCCATATAGACGTCAGGTTAACAATAGTTATATCTCCACATTTTAGTCAGTCAGTTGCAATCTTTCCCTTTTGAGGAACATGCTAACAATTTTTGCGCGGGGGGGGGATTTCTCATTGAGTCATGATATTCAGGCTTTCATACAAATGAGCTGTTTGCCTGCAGCATGTCTTCATGTGCCATCAAGTCAGTGTTGACTCTTAGCCACCACATAGATAGAACTTCTCCAGGTTGTTCTGTCCCCAACCTGGTCCTTCAGGTCGTCCAACGGTACTCCATCACTGCCGTAATGGAGTCTTGGATACTTTGCTGCTGGTCATCCTCTTCTTCTCCTTCCTTCCACATGATCTTTCCCAGCATTATAGACTTTTCAAGAAAGTTAGGTCTTTGCATAATGTATCCAAAATGCAATAATTTGAGTCTGATCCTTTGTGCCTCAAGTTCATTTCTTTGTTTTTAGGCTATCAATGATCCCTCCCTCCCTCCTTATGCATATCTATCTATCTATCTATCTATCTATCTATCTATCTATCTATCTATCTATCATCTATCTATCTATCTATCTATCTATCTATCTATCTATCTATCTATCATCTATATCTATCATCTATCTATCTATCTATCTATCTATCTATCTATCTATCTATCTATCATCTATCTATCTATCTATCTATCTATCTATCTATCTATCATCTATATCTATCATCTATCTATCTATCTATCTATCTATCTATCTATCTATCATCTATCTATCTATCTATCTATCTATCATCTATCTATCTATCTATCTATCTATCATCTATCTATCTATCTATCTATCTATCTATCTATCTATCTATCTATCATCTATATCTATCATCTATCTATCTATCTATCTATCTATCTATCTATCATCTATCTATCTATCATCTATCTATCTATCTATCTATCTATCTATCTATCTATCTATCTATCATCTATATCTATCATCTATCTATCTATCTATCTATCTATCTATCTATCTATCTATCTATCATCTATATCTATCATCTATCATCTATCTATCTATCTATCTATCTATCTATCTATCTATCTATCATCTATATCTATCTATCTATCTATCTATCTATCTATCTATCTATCTATCTATCATCTATGTGCTTGACATATGAAAGCTTGCTGACTTTTTCCAAACTATGATACTGGGACGTAATGAACCTGCAAAAGAAGAAGTACGTCTTGCACACTTCAGAGACTTCTTGATATAATCCATTTGTGCCATGTGTCAGTTTTAAAAATTGAAAAAGAATTGCTCGTGGCATATCCTAACATGTGAGCATATTATCATCTTAATAATCTCCCTTGTTCATGGGTAAGTAGTATCTAAACTGCTAATCATGTGGGCCACTGGGCCTGAGCATTCAGCTCTTATTTGATGTATTCGAAGACTCGGGACAGTATCTACTTGAAAAGCCTTGTTCCCATATCTAACTGAGAGGACAGAGCAGAGCTTTCCAAACTGTGTGTCGGGACACGTTAGTGTGTCGGCTGCAGTGTCTGGGTGTATCATGGCTGCTGCTGCCTCCGAGCCCTGCCAGGATTCCGCGCAGGTCCTAGTGCCTGCCTTGTGCCTTGCTGCCTCCAAACCTGCTGTGATTCCACGCAGGTCCTAGTGCCTGCCTTGTGCCTTGCTGCCTCCAAACCTGCTGTGATTCCACGCAGGTCCTAGTGCCTGCCTTGTGCCTTGCTGCCTCCAAACCTGCCTTGCCAGGATTCCGCGCAGGTCCTAGTGCCTGCCTTGTGCCTTGCTGCCTCCAAAGCTGCCCTGCTGTGATTCTGAGCAGGTCCTAGTGCCTGCCTTGTGCCTCGCTGCCTCCAAACCTGCTGTGATTCCACGCAGGTCCTAGTGCCTGCCTACCTCCAAACCTGCCCTGCCAGGATTCCGCGCAGGTCCTAGTGCCTGCCTTGTGCCTGGCTGCCTCCAAACCTGCTGTGATTCCACGCAGGTCCTAGTGCCTGCCTTGTGCCCTGCTGTAAGAGTGTGTCACGAAATGATGCATGTCTAAAAAGTGTGTCACCAACATGAAAAGTTTGGAAAGCTCTGGGATAGAGACTTTTGGACCCTTGCATTAGAAACAAGGTGATGTGATCCAAAAGGCACCATGACCACTTTAGATCATCAAGGATTTTTGGCTCTTGCAATGTCTCACAACAGCATCAGGTTGTCTACTGTGCATTATGTCCCACGAACGGATATTTTTCTTGGTTCTGCCCAACAGCGAGGCAACATGGAAGCTGATTTGTCACCCAAGTCAACCCTCCTACCTTGCTTTTTTCAAGGGGGAAACTAATTCCTCCTGCTATCTTTGGCCATCACTATTCTAAAAGATTCAATAGCCTCATCATTTTGAGAAATGATGTTTGACCCAAAGAGAAAGACGAGGCAACCTTAGTGAAAACCTTTGATCCGTTCACGGCCACAGAGTTGGAGGAAGCCTGATGTGGCCCACAGGACCCTAACCTTTAGAGAATGTTCTCCCGGGCCAGAAGGTTGATCTCAAACTTGAATTCTGTGCTGTCTCGGTAACAACCATTTATCATCGGGAGCTACGCTTGACAAACTTGCAACAGCATCTAAAAATCAATTGCTGGGTTATGAAAAAACGGGGTCCAGCCTACCATGATGCCGCTGGACATAATATTCACTTTACATGTTTTTCAGTTTACAGGCTGTGATTACCAGAAGGCAACGCCTCCCTCGTTATGAAACTGTTAGCTGCCCAGCAATAGATAATTTCCACCCGTCATAAAGCATGGTATGCAAAAGGCTCCAGCATTTCCTGCATTAGCTAAGAGTCTGAAATTAGTTGTCAAGTAACTAATGGAATGCTTAGATACCGTTCATAAGAACTAAAGTAAGCGTAGATGCCCATCAGAGGACAGGAGCTATCAGACCAGAAACAAAAAATGAAGGTTCTGCGTCTGTTCGATTTAACGTGATTTGTGTAGGAGTTATTCCTATGCATATCTATTTACTAATTCTGATTTTAACTATACAGATGCAGTCTGTAAAATGGTTAAAGTGCTGTTATTTCCCCCCCCCTGCTCTTTTTTTTTTCTTTTTAAACAATTTTTCTGATATCTCAAATGACTCATCTTCATCTTTTCTTGAGAGCTTGGTTTCGCCAAGCTGATTTCCAAGCGTGAGACACAGTCCCGCTCACTCACCCCAACGAGGTCCTCCAGTTGCCAGGAAAAATGGCTCCTTCAGTCTTAGAGCCGTGGATAAAGATAGAGGCAATTATAACAAGCAAAGGGCAAAATAAATGTATAATTATGCATCTTTTAAATATGCATGGCGGTGTGTTTTCAGATGCTCTATGAATGCCACAGTCGAGAAGCGTAATGGCTCCTTGCTGTGAATAAAACTTTTAAAAAGTTCTCGGTTCAGTCTCAGGCCTGGAAAAGCTAGAGCAGCTACTAGAGATCACAGCTGAGTTTAGATCCCAAAAGACGTTGTTCCCCCAACCCCTGAAACATTTGCCAAATTGCAATTGTAGTTTTTAATGTAACAGAAGTTGCTAGTTCCATGACCGGAGAGTAACCAGATTAATTAGGTTTCGTGCTCAGTACATGTGAAGGTAAACGAGCCAAAATCAAACTTAGGTTTTGCCCTGGCTGCATATCTGCTACTTTTTGGAGCATGGCCTCCAAACCATCGCCCAAAGGCTGTGTAACATCCTCAGTTGGTGTAAGGTGCACGCCTCAACTTCATAAGGGCTTACATAAGTCCCATGGCATTCGTGGAATCTACTCCAAAATAAACATTTATTATTATTATTATTATTCGAATTTATCACCGCCCATCTTCACAACAGTAGACTCTGGGCAGTTTACAACATTAATATTAATATTAAAAAACCTATACACTTAAAAATACAATATAAGAATAAATAGATAAGAATCCAGAGGATGGGAAGATCTTAAAAAAGGAGGGTATTGCGGGGCTAACCACCCCCAGGAGGAACTAACTAACTAACTAACTAACTATTTATTTGTTTGTTTGTTTGTTTGTTTGTTTATTTATTTATTTATTAAATTTCTATGACCGGCCATCAAGAGAGTGACAAAGAAACATGTACAACATCAGAGAATCTGGTGGGAAAAAACACAAGAGAAGGAAGCTTTCTGGAAATGAGAAGACAGATTTTGGTCCAGTATTCAATCAGAGATACCGTGAGAATTCTGCACACTCTGCCGTTGATCTCAATGATGGAAGGCACGTGGGATATATCAATATATATATCAATATGTCAATATGAGGTTTTTCTGGCATGACATCGTGTCGTTTGGGAGCCTGTGATTGGTTGCTTTTCTTGCATTAATCCATTGCTGAAGATGAACAGGGAGGGGAGGACTTCGCATCTTTCTTATCTGTGTTGGTGATAGTAGAAGTATTCTTATTGTTAACACTATCCTTGAGAAATAAATGAGCAAACAAACGAAATCCTTTGGGATAATTCAGACACAAATTAACTCAAGAAGTTGGCTGCCGCATTATTAGGGGGTGATAGGCAGCATTGGTTAGAAGGTTTTCAGTGGGAATTAGATAATTAATGCCAGAGAGATGGTTCTGTCATGGGCTGCTAGCAATGCTGGCGAAAATAGCTTCCATTGACAGAGGCAGTCTGCCACTTTATGCCACTCCCTGGAGAGAAGAAGGAAGAAAAGGAGGAAAAACACTTTCATGTCCCATTTCCTGAAAGAACTGGGCTGGCTGTTATGGGAGCCCATTTGTGAGATTAGAGAAGCTGTCTGATTCATAAGGACTCTTGCTATGCTTTGCTTAGAACCTCCAAGTCCAGAGGCAGTCTACCTTTTAATACACCTTGCAAGGAAGCGAGCAAAGAGAAGGAAGAGAGTTGTAGCCGGTCTCCATAGGCTGGAAGGGGATTCTTAGATGATTCTGCTTGACCACCATCTGAACCTGAAGTAAGTAGGTCTTTGATCTGGTCTAGAACAGGGGTACCCAACCTTTTTGGCACGAGGGACCGGTTTCGTGGAAGACAATTTTTCCACAGACCGGGGGGGGGGGGGGGGTTTGCAGACGGGAGCCAATCGCATAGACCAGGGGGCAGGGTTTGCAGGCAGGAGCCAATCGTGTGGACTGGGGGCGGGGTTTGCAGGCAGGAGCCAATCGTATAGACCGGGGGGCAGGGTTTGCAGGCAGGAGCCAATCGTATAGACCGGGGGGCAGGGTTTGCAGGCGGGAGCCAATCGCATAGACCGGGGGGCAGGATTTGCAGGCAGGAGCCAATCGCGCGGACCGGGGGCGGGGTTTGCAGGCAGGAGCCAATCACGCGGACCGGGGGTGGCCTGGTTCCTAACAGGCCACGGACCAGGACCGGTCTGCGGCCCAGAGGTTGGGGACCCCTGGTCTAGAAGAACTACTCTTAAAGGTTCTTCCCCAAGCAGGACTTCTAGGTGCCCCAGAAAGCTCATCCAGATACAAGTAGGCCATCACCTTCTCTGTAAATATGCCATGCAAACCCTCAACCTCCTATCAGAGATTTGGGGTCCTGTATCCCCAAACCCAGTTGTGAAAAGATGTACCACATACCACCTGATAGCATCCTATCAGGGCCACTACTGGGTCCCAGAAACAAGGAACATTCCTGCTTCAATAACTTGAAGATACAGCAGTTGACCTCTGTGGTTGATCCACCCAAGACTTACCTGAAACTCAAGAGGCAAAGGACTGTGCTGAGCAGTTTTGCACTGCGAAAGCAGCCCAAAGCACCTCGCTAAGTCAGAGGCAAAGTCAGTTGTCTTGACAATGCCCTTGGTGTCATCTTGTCCTCTCATCATTTCAGTTGCCAGAAGATACTAACGAGAAGGCTTCAGAGCAGCCTGACAGGAGGGTCATGCTGCTTTTTAAATCAGCTTCATCAAAGCAGCCCCCTACTGCCACCAAAGTTGTCCTCAATCTTGGAAGCCAGTCTCAGTTGGCAAAGCTGAGACAAAGGCCTAGTAAAGAACACAGCAGGAGCAGAACCTTGGATAGCTCCATAGATGAGGCCTACAGGCTGGCATTTACCCTGAAAGAATGTTGTCTCAGCAACAGTCTGATGCTAACTGAAGCCACAACAAGATAGACATAGTCTTCTGGAGTCACCCTCTGCATTGTTACATGGCCCCTGAAGCTTTTGCAAACTATCACAAGGCTGAGAGTATTAAGGTTGTGTTGGGGTTCCTCTCCTGGGTCAGAAGATGACGGCAAACCTGTGTCTACTGGCTAGGAGGGCTGTGAAGAATGGACTGAGAGTTCAGAACATCAGAATGTTCTGCCCCATGCTTTGAGATCTCAGAGCTGAAAGACAAAGCAGTTGTGGCACGAAATCCCCCAATTTGCAGGGTGTTACACAACATAGTCAAACAGATCCATAGGTTTGCCAGCTCACCTGTGTAATGGACTTGACAAAGTGGATCAATCATCCACACTGAGTTTTTTCTATGCAGGGGTCTAACGGATCATTTTTCACTCTTCAAAATGACACGTGGATTAATGGGTCTGAATTCTCCGTCACAACTTTGGTTATCTACACAAACAACCCATATACACAGTTAAACAGCACCTTATGTCTGGTTTATAGGTTATTGTTTTTTTCATTGTCCGAGGCAAGCAACCTCCTATAGACAAACGTGCTAGACCAGGGTTTCTCAACCAGGGTTCCGTGGCACCCTAGGCATTCCACGAGAGGTCACTAGGGGTTCCCTGGGAGATCACCATTTATTTAAAAAATTATTTCAAATTCAGGCAACTTCACACTAAAGAGGCAAGTTTCATTCTTTATTTTTAGGTTACGAACACTGTTAATGCATCTATACAGGCCTATCCATGAAACAATAATAATTTTGTAACTTCTGGCCTCTCTTTGAGCCTGAATGTGCAGGGGTTCCCCGAGGCCTGAAAAATATTTCAAGAGTTCTTCCAGGGTCAAAAAGTTGAGAAAGGCTGTTCTAGGCAATGGATTCTATGCCTAAGAAATTATGACAACCAGTGAATGAGCAACTTTAATGAAGCAAACGTCAAAGGTATTCATTATAGTAGGCAACATCCTTGGGATGATCAAAAATAACAAATGCCACTTGTTTCTTATTGAAATGGTTAAATCGCGTTGCATTTACATTTCTGCTATAATGCAAACATTTGTGTTCTGCTCTTCTTTTGGCCCCTGTCTTCACTTTGCCATTTTTTACCGGAGTATACAAAAAGTATTTTAGTTTTAAAAAATCAGTTCAATCTGTAGAAAGGGAAGTTGCGCATTTTTGACCTCTCCTTTTTTTCTGACTGCGCAGTCTAGTGTTTGTCCTTTTCTCTGCTCTGTACAAAACAACTTAAAATCTAAAATGTCACTGAATTAATTTGACGACAAGATAAAAAGCCAATATGGAATCTGTTTGCATCTATCATCAAACACAAAATAAGACTGTTATGCTGCTTGAAAAATGCAAACAAATTGAAATCAACTTGCCTGGAAGCGAAAGGTATATACTTGGTAGCTATAAAATTAAACCAACTCTTTTCAGCTTTGTTGGGGAAATTTCCCCCCAATTCATCTCAATTTCTTTCACTTTCCCCCCAGTAGATTTCATCATTTCACTAAAGACTGATTTCTCTTGCTACTGTAGCATGGTCCCGTTCAGAGTGTGATCCGTGATAGGTTGGGACCCGACGTGTGACTTATGTTCATTTAAGCTGTTCTCTGCTTACTCTGCTCTATCAGATATGACAACGGGCCATAGGAGTATGTTCCTCTCAAAAGTGGGACCCCCAATTTAAAATGTTTACCCAGATATCATTTTGGCACAATATAAGTAAGGTCATCCTTCTCAAACCAAGTCCTGCAAGATATGTTGAGCATGTAAGCTGAGAATAATGGGAGTTGTATAGTGGGGGATCAAGTTAATGGAGAGATGTCTTCGCTATTTTTCCTTCTCTTCCGTCTCATTTCTTACAGAAATGTCTAGATCATTATTTTAAACCAATCACTCCTGGCTTTCTTGCAAGCGATATAAATTATTTAGAACTTGATATATTGGACTGAAGATGAAGGCATGACTAGGTCAATAAATTAGAAATGCCAGATGGTACTGTACATCAGAATGTAAATTTCCAGCAAAGGTCCCACTGGTGTGTTAATTCAAAGTTGTTTACCTTATCAAGACCTATTAAATATAACACACATCCAGAGAATGATTAATCTCTTAGAAACAGAGAGTAGGATTAACACCAGGGAGAAAATAAATATTTTTTTTCAAAAAATAAGAGCTCTTCTTCTATTTAAGATTTTTAGCTGGTGAATCATCTGTCTTTCAACTAATTAATTGGCATATCAATTCATTAAGTAAATGGGCTTTTCTAATCCTCGTTCTGAGCTCCTTTTGGATATATTGAAAGAAATAAAGAAGAAGACAGATATTACCAACACAAGAATATGATTAAATCCATGGAGGACAATGCCAAGACCACAGACTGATGAGACACTTAATTGGTTCAACTTTAATGTGAACTTAGTCAATTCTGAACTTTCAGCTCACTAGGCTGAGACACACTGGTCCTCCCCACCTTCAAAAACCAACCCAACTTCAGAAATGGTTTAAAATTCAGTAGCAAAATGTCTGAAATTCAGGGATGTGGGGTGGGGTGGGGTGGGGGGTTGCAAGAGGAAGCATGGTTATTGAACCCGTTTGTCTTCCAAAAGCTGTAGCTTTCATTTCCACCCTTGTTTTGCCTGGGGAAATCATCCCTTTTGCTGCCTAATGGCATAGGACCAGGTTTTTGAAGGACCACCTATCTCCCATGGTTTATTTATTTATTTTATTTATTATTTAAATTTATCCCCGCCCATCTCCCGAATAGGGACTCTGGGCGGTTTACAGGATAATAATAGATTAAAATATAGATAAAATTACAACAATATAAGAATAATTATAAATCCAGATGTCATTAAAAGAAGGACATTAAAATCACGGGATTAGCCATCTCCAGGAGGAACTATCCCTCCCTCCCTCCCATGCCAGGCGGCAGAACCAGGTCTTCAGCTCTTTCCTAAAGGTCGGGAGGGAGGAGATCTGCCTCAACTCTGGGGGCAAGCTGTTCCATAGTGTGGGCGCTGTCACAGAGAAGGCCCGCCTCCTAGACCCCATCAGATGACATTCTCTAATTGATGGGGTACGTAGCCGGGCCTCTCTGGATGACCGGGTGGGGCGGGTCGATAACATGGGGATGAGACGGTCCCTCGGGTATTCTGGCCCCATGCCATGTAGGGCTTTAAAGGTGATAACCAACACCTTGAATTGTACCCGGAAGCAAACCGGCACCCAATGCAGCTCGCGGAGCAACGGTGTCACATGTGCAGATCTTGGAGCACCCAATACTGCCCGCGCGGCCGCATTCTGCACCAGCTGAAGCTTCCGGATAGTCTTCAAGGGTAGCCCCATGTAGAGCGCATTGCAATAATCTACGTGGGAGATGACGAGAGCGTGAGTGACTGTACGGAGGGCATCGCGCTCCAGGAATGGGCGTAATTGGCGCACCAACCGAAGTTGTGCAAAAGCCCTCCTAGCCACGACTGCCACCTGCTGTTTCTGTCCATCTGGTAAGATCGGCCAGAGTCAGTACACTTGAGGTCCCCTGTACCAAACAATGCCATCTATTGGGACCCAGGAAGCTCCACTCCCTTTTCGCACTGAAGATGTTGCCTAGCCTGGCAATGAAACGTCTGCAAGAAAACAAAAAGGCTCAGAGAGCACCATGGACTCCACAGTTCAACCCTGAGCTACAAATAGTCTCTTTGATTGGTACCCAGGAAGTGTACCTTCTCTTTTTGCCCGCCCTCTGGAATGACATCCATGCAACTCCCACCCTAATGATGTTCTGGAACTCTTGAAAAACTTTCCCTGTTCTCCCAGGCCTTGGGGTAGCGTGGATGTTGTGCCCCTGTTAGTTGTGTTGATGAAGTGTGATTTGTCTGGACACATGTTATATTTCTTTACTGTTTTCTATTTTTTTAAGCGTAAGGCTCCCGAAGTCAATCTGAAATCAGGCAGCCTCTAAATCAGAGATTTCCAAACTTTTCATGTTGGTGACACACTTTTTAGACATGCATCATTTCGTGACACACTCTTACAGCAGGGCACAAGGCAGGCACTAGGACCTGCGCAGAATCACAGCAGGTTTGGAGGCAGCCAGGCACAAGGCAGGCACTAGGACCTGTGTAGAATCCTGGCAGGGCAGGTTTGGAGGCAGCAAGGCACAAGGCAGGCACTAGGACCTGCGCGGAATCCTGGCAAGGCAGGTTTGGAGGCAGCGAGGCACAAGGCAGGCACTAGTACCTGCGCGGAATCCTGTCAGGGCTCGGAGGCAGCAGCAGACGCGACACACCCAGACACTGCAGCCGACACACTAACGTGTCCCAACACACAGTTTGGAAAGCTCTGCTCTAAACCTAAACAATAATAATAATTTTCAGCAAGGAAATCTCAAAGCACTGGGCCCCGGCATATGATTCGTCTCCTGCTTGGCAACACACAGAACTGTTATCCTTTTTGGCCCTACTGTTGTGACAATGGGTTTTGAAAGAAAACAAAATTATATGCATGTGTCCTAGAAGTAAGCGCCATTATACTCCATGGATTTCTTCCTTGGTAGGTTTGCAAATCTCCCCTGTCTTATGAGCGTACAAGGATTTACTCTCTTGTTGGTGCGCGTGGAATATTGCAACATTATATTTTCAGTCACTGCTGTTACTTCAAAGGTGCTTCTGTAAATTTGGAGTTAATCAGAATACTGATTACAGTGAAAGTGTGTTTGGACCCGTAACTAGAAATTATTATTAGTGTTCAGTAAGGGAAAAAAATTCACTTGAAGTTTTACAGACAGTGTGTGATATCTCATTCAGCCTGTTGATTATTTGTTTTGGAGAATAAATGGTTTTCTTATGAACAATCGTAGAAGTCTACGATACTCTAAATAAATTTGGTTCTTTGGAAAAATTTATTTATGGCCTGTGACAAACTAAGTAACTAATTTAAATTCACAAAACAACCTATGGAAAGATGCCCAGTTTTGCTGTATATGGATCTCTGGATACCTTCATGTGGGTGCCGTCCTTCATGTTCTGGGATGTTAAGTGCTACCTAGGGGCCTCCATTGGAAGGGTCAAAAAAGTCAAGATGGCAGCTGTAACTATGCAGTCAAAAGCCACCCCTTCTTTGCATATGTTGTGTGCATCTTGACCTTTTTGACAAACATCCTGTATTCCCTCTTCCAATGTCACCATTTGACTGTGCCCCCAGGGAAAAATACATTAAAACATCCTCCTCATTCTTCAGTCCCTGAAGATGAGACTGCAAAAGGAAGAGAGGAATCTTCAATAGACTTAGATGTAAGAAAAGACGTCTGTATTGTCTGTATTGTCTGTATAGACCAGGGAATTCTGGGAGTTGAAGTCCATACATCTTAAAGTTGCTGAGATTGAGAAACGCTGAACTGGATGATCCTAGAGACCCCATCCAGTTCTATCAAAAAGAATAAACAGCAGTAGCAACAGGTTCTCCAAACCTACTCTATCTTTTTTAATTTGTAAACCAAGGGAAAGTAGGGGATGGGCATTGGACAAGCCAATGTTCTTCTACTCAAACAACCACCTTTTGAAATAACAGTGATATTTCTGGCTCATTCTCCCAAGAGCATTGATTTCTCCAAATTACAGGCATTCAGAAGAAATTACCTTCTTCTCTCCCATTGCTTGCTTTTTTTTTTTGTCCCCTATGAAGTGAAGCATGCAATATTTGTGTTTATGCCTCAAAACATAACTATGCCGGCCCTGATGTTCCAGGTTATTAAATACAAAAGCTGCCCTATATCGAATTATCTCTGACAAGACAAATAATACTATTATCACTGGTATTTTCCCATCACAGATATGCTTAGAGAGCCTTTAAAAGACCCCAATAATAGAAAGGGAAGGAAACTCCACTTTAGACACAGATAAATGTAGAATAAGCAAAGAGCGGGGCAGAAAAATCCCGAGTTTGCTACCCATTTTTCCTTTTTTTTTCAATTTACTCTCTGGATCTAATTCCTTCTGTTGAGCTGAACCTTATACTGTGAAGATTTCTCGGATGAGTTTAGATGGCTATGGGAAGCAAGGAATTGCTGGTTCTTTTTAGCCTTTGCATTTCATGGAACAGCGTAAGGAAGAGTGTGCGTTATTCCCAAGAGTGTGCATTATTCACACATTATGCTATTTATTTATTTAATAAATTTATATGGCCACCCAACTCACACACGGTATGCTATACTGTTATGCAGGTGTTTACGTTTGTGTTTCAAACAGGAGTGGGCAACTTGTACCTCCCTTCTGAAACCCTCTCTGCTCACGGTTGTCAAAAGGTGGTGGCACACTTTATCTCTCTTTTGAGGTAGGGAAGAGAGAAACCTAACTTTTTCCATTACAAAGAAAAGCGAGCAAAAGTCCCAGCCATGCTGCCATATATGAAGTGAGCCTTAATGATCCCCCCACCCTGGAAATTAAGGCCGGATCTTGACCATCCCCGGTTTAGCGTGTCATGGATTGTAACCACGGTTTCTGACTTAGCACAGAAATGCTGGACCAGAGAGGGCAACTCTTAGAGCCCCCCCCCCAAAAAAAATTGTGCCCCATTTGCAGATTTTAATGGGACAGAAGAGAAGCACTGGATTCATTGTGGGAGATTGACCTTATTTCAGGTTGTTTCTTTTAATCCGTTCAATCGTGTCCGATTCTCGGAGGCTGCCTTGACAAGTCCCTGCAGTTTTCTCGGCAGGTTTTTCAGAAGTGGTTTGCCATTCCCTCCTTCCTAGGGCCGAGAGAGAGTGACTGGCCCAAGGTCACCCAGCTGGCTTTGTGCCCAAGGTGGGACTAGAACTCTCAGTCTCCTGGTTTGCCATTGGCTCCTTCCTAGGGCTGAGAGAATGTGATTGGCTCAGGGTCACCCAGCCAGCTTTCATGCCTAAGGCGGGACTAGAACTCTCAGTCTCCTGCTTTGCCATTGGCTCCTTCCTAGGGCTGAGAGAATGTGATCGGCTCAGGGTCACCCAGCTGGCTTCGTGCCTAAGGCGGGACTAGAACTCTCAGTCTCCTGCTTTGCCATTGGCTCCTTCCTAGGGCTGAGAGAATGTGATTGGCTCAGGGTCACCCAGCTGGCTTCGTGCCTAAGGTGGGACTAGAACTCCCGGCCTCCTGGTTCCTAGCCTGATGCCTTAACCACTGCACCAAACTGGGTCTCTTTATTTCAGTTTAATTCAGCATAAATAAAAGGATAGGAAAGTTAGGTTTGGTCGGTCCCACCCAGAATTTTGTGTTGAACCTAGAGCCTGGTGAGACAAGAGCCCATAAAAGTAATAGCTCCCTAATTTAGTAGTTTGTGTGAATTCAGCCCAAGGTTGACTGACTCTGCTATTATGATGGCTAAAACCCGATCAGACGGTCTTTGCTCAAATTGAACCATCTAACTGTAGGAAATATGAAGAAATAAGAGGAAAAGTCGATATGAAATAGCAAGGGTTTCTTTAAAAAAAGAAGAGTAAATGCAGACCCATAATGTTTAAATTCATAACTGCGTAGGTTGAGATTATCCTGATTATAGTATCCTAAAAGGTAAGAGGTGTTGGAAAGCTGTGTAAATGCTGAAATAATGGCACACATCATGCTTTAAATGTTTACCCATTATTTGAGGGTGTTTTTTTTTAAAGTAGGGGTTTGTTAGAAACCTTCAGAAATTGGTCCTGATTGGTGGATACACATTACGGGAGAAGAAATTGGTTTCCTAAAAGAGCAACAAATGGCTTTTAGCAATATTGGCAACAAATGGATTTCATATTAGATGCATGATTCTACATCGCAGCTCCTTCCTGGACTTGGAATAATAGATTGCACTGAAATGTTATTAGACTCAGATTCTGCTTTCAGTGAATTGTATAAACGTATTGCAGGAGCCCTGGAAAACATGACGAGGAGAATAAAAGTTGCAGCCCCTCTGCAGCAGCTGGATTTCACAAAGGAATCTGTGCTGGAAGTGGCTAATAATAGGATATCAGTTGGTTTAGATCATTTTTATTAGTTTTATGTATAGTCGAAGGTTTTCACGGCCAGAATCTGATGGTTGTTGTGGGTTTTCCGGGGTGTGTGGCCGTGTTCTGGCAGTCTTGGTTCCTAACGTTTCGCCAGTAGCTGTGACTGGCATCTTCAGAGGACAGGAGCACAGCTAGAAGATTCTCTCTGTGCCCAAGTGGAGGGTGTGTGTTCCTGATGGTGTTTATAGCTGCTGAGAGGGTGTGTGTCTTCTGTGGGTCATTTACAAGAGATTAGGAGAGGGTTCTTTGTGGTGATTAGGGGGTGTGGTGCTGTCGTGTGTGGGATTAGCACATCTATTGTGTGAGTTGTTTGTACTGTATATTTCTGTTGTTGAGTAGAGTTCGTTGACCTTTTGCAAGCTGTGTTTTTCAGGACTGGCAGCCAGGTTTTGCTGATCTTTAGGCTTTCTTCTTTTTTATTGAAACTGTGTTGGTGTTTATGTATTTCAATGGCTTCCCTGTATAGTCTAACATATAGTGGCTGTTGGTGTTGTCCAGTATTTCTGTGTTTTCCACAGGAGGAAGAGGAGGAGAAGGAGAAGGAGAAGGAGAAGGAGAAGGAGAAGGAGAAGGAGAAGGAGAAGGAGAAGGAGAAGGAGACAACTTCAAGTGCCATTTTTAGAATTAGGGTTCTACAACCAAGAATGAGATAATGTTCAGGAAGATTTTTGGAATGGCTGTTACCAGGTTAATGGAGGAAAACCAAAAATAGCTGAGCTTTTCATAGTATAATCCAGGTTCTATTTTCCCTCTCTGCTTTTCTATTTATTGGAAAGAGAGCTGCAGAATATGAGATGATGTTGGGCCAATTTTATTGGCACCATTAACATGAACCACAGTGACATCCAAGGTTACATTAACAACACCTGGTTAATCCTAAAAGCATAGATTTACTTGCTTGGGATTAAATTGGCCACTCCAAATTCAATCAGAATTGCTCTTGAGCATCACTTCTGGAATGGAAATATTAATTACCATTGGATGGACCTGGCAAGTAATTAGATAAAGCACAATTAGGAAATCTTAGGACAGTCAGCTAGACTGGGCAGTCAAAAAAAGGACCTCCGAGAAGGCAATGCAAATCATTTCTATATTATTGCCAGAAAAGTATGGATGTGTCACCAGGAATAAAGTCCAACTTGAAGAGCTGTTTACCTCTATTTTTAATGACTCTCTAGCTAGAATATCAACATACTTGAACTAATTAGGATATCTATATGAAAGGAATCTAGACAACATTAAGCATACATAAGTTCCACTGATTGTTCTGAACATGGGTTCAAAAACCAAAGGCACTTATTTAAAACAAGCAAACATTGGCTGGTGTCTAGTATTCTAACACAAGGCAAACCTATTATTGGTATAATCCAAATATATTCCAATGCAGTTATTAATGTAAGGGAAAGATGTATTAACACAGTTAATATAGCAGCTGCTCTCCAGAAGGATGTTAACAATGCCTTCTAATCTTCTTAAAGAGTAAGTAACAATGACAATAACTGAACTGCTCTATGATGAATGCAATCAGCAGAAATTATAACCAGTAGAAGCAATATGGCAAATGATTGCATGCTTAGTTACACCTTAAAAATAGGAAATATTTTCCCCTGTTTTGAAAGGATTACCTTATTTCTCTGTGATGGAGAGGGGCCCCCAACAACTTAAACCCACACAATTGTTTATATGCTGTTCTGGTTTTTATTAAAGGAATGTTAGGTTCCATAAGACAGAACCAACCCATAATACTCTTTTCCCCAAAGCATGGCCTGTATATAGGGGTAATGTAATGTACTGTATATATGTTTCTTCCATCATCCTTCCCCAAGTGCCCATTTATGTTGTTCATACTATAATATATGCATTTCCCCAGATCATCTGAGTTTCTAATTTGCCTTTTGTTCCTTGAAAACTGCATTGTAGAATCAGGAGAAGTGCAAGTTTCAGAGGTCAACTGTGCTTTGGGTGGCATTTATTGTTTCAAAAGCACAAAACGAGGTGAATTTGCATTAAAATTCTAATGGTGTGGATTTGTCCTCCAAATCCTCAATCAACCAACAGATCTGAGTTCTTTGAGTTCATCTCTACAAATATCTGATTAGGCTAGCCAAGTCATAAATCTAATCTACTCATTGCCAGGGTATAGTAGAACACTTATTCTTTATTTCAGTCAATCACCCAAACAGCACACAACAGCCCAATCAAAGAACTACCAAGGAGAGTACAAGACCCCCACCAACACAGGCAGGACAAGCCAGGGTATATAAACAGACAGCAAGTTCCACTCCCTTTTCGCACTGAAGATGTTGCCTAGCCTGGCAATGAAACGTCTGCATGAAAACAACAAGGCTCAGAGAGCACCAAAGACTCCCCACTTATTCTTTGCCTAAAATATCTTTACGCAAGAACAATAAATACATTTTTGTCCTAGGGTTATGACTAAGAAAATGCTTAAATATTGCTTAGCTTCCAGACTTCAGAGCTACTCATCCAGATATTAAATGTTGCTTATAGCGTTTGAGAGTTGTGATTTGTCCTCCAATAATCACAATCAAATCTGCTTTGACACCAAGCAGTCTATTGAATTGTCATTCCCTGCTTTTCCAAAAAAATATCTGTCAATCCAGCTCAGTCATCTCAGAAAATGTAGGGAATTTCATATTAATGAGAAAAGTTTATATAATAATTTCCCACCAGGGATGTGCAAGGTTCATTCCCTCGATATGACTCAGCACTCAAGAAGACCCCTCCT
Organism: Charina bottae; assembly: GCA_023362775.1. Taxonomy (NCBI): domain Eukaryota; kingdom Metazoa; phylum Chordata; class Lepidosauria; order Squamata; family Charinaidae; genus Charina; species Charina bottae. Next base: position 21,521,146 of record JALMGJ010000010.1, on the reverse strand, counting down.
TTTTGTCTGAAAAGCGGAAAATCAGTAATTTAGGGTTTCGTATGGACTTTGTTATGATCAGCCTCTTCAATTATGAGAAGAGAGCACATTAAAAAAAAAATCCAGATTGCATCCTGTTGCTTAGTCTGGATGAAAGAATGGGTGTTACTGAGAAATAGAAGGTTTTGAAGGATATGATGAGATTCAGGTGGCATGGATATTTATGGTACAAAAAAGGTAAGATTATTATTATTTTTTATTTATTTATTACATTTATATCCCACCCATCTCTCCCACAGATTAATGTAGATTTTAAAAAATTATTTTGTTAGACATGCCATATTGAGAATATGGAATATATACAAAACCAGGTTGTTCCCAAAAACACCTCTGTGGCTTGCAGCACAAGAAGCATTTTATAGATGAGAAATAAGTAAACCCAAATGGCTAATTTATCGTAAGATATTAGAATTTTGTCAAGGAGAATGTAAAATAAAACCAAGAGAAGATCTGATGACAGGCATATATTTGTCAATGGTTTTCTTATATACAATTATTAGAAATATTCAAGGTAGACTAAATAATTTTTGGTTTTGAACACTGTAAAATTGAGTTTGAAACAGAATTGTGCACAAATGATGAACATATTACTGCTAAAATGTATGAACTTTTATTGGAATTTGAAACAGAAGAAGAGCAAGTGAAAGAATGTATGATAAAGTGGGCTGAAATGTTTGGTTACAATATACAAATAGAACATTGGGAGAATATGTGGTTGAAAGGACTGAAATTTTTATAAAACAACATATCGCTGGTATATGTCACCGAAGAAATTGTCTAGAATGTATAAAGGTAATTCAAATGTATGTTGGAAATGTGAACGACGAGAAGGGACATTTTATCATGCTTGGTGGACATGTAAACAGCCAGAAAGTTTTGGATTCACACACACTAATTCAGAAGATTTTAAAGATTAATATACAATTGAAACCGGAGGATTTTCTTTTGCGACTGATGGACAAACAATTGGAAAAAAGTTATAGGACTTTGTTTTTATACACGATAACTGCAGCAAGATTATTATATGCACAAGGATGGAAAGTTTCAGTGCTTCCCTCAGTGGAGGAATGGATGGTGAAGATGATGGGATTTGCTGAGATGGCGAAATTGACTTCTTTGATTCGAGAAAAGGCGTTATCTACATTTATTGCTGACTGGAAACTCTTTATAGACTTTGTGTGTGAAACAGGAAAAAATGAACTTATGATTTATGGTTTTGATGATTAGAAAAAACAGATTATACAAAAAAGTGAGTTATGTTGTAATCACAGAGTAAGAGGTAAATTTATATTTGTACTTATGACTGCTGTAAGGAAAATCAGAAGCTACTTCTTTGCGTTATTTTTATTTTCTTTTTTCTGCACTTTTGGCTTTGACTTTCTTTTCTGTTTCTTTTTTTCTCTCTTATCTTTATTCTGTATTAGTTTGTGTTAGTTTTTATCTTTCTTTTTAAAACTTTTAGATCAGAGCTTTCCAAACTGTGTGTTGCAACACGAAAGACTCTCTGTCTCTCTCCTATGATCCTATCAGACATTGGATAGCACTTGGTCCAACTTTGTACATTTGCTCAGAATTCAAAGGGTGACTCTCCCAAATAAAAGTGTACAGGATTGCCACATTAATATAATATCTAAGCCCTAATCTTAAACACACACACGACTTTACCCAAAGGCATTATAACTGCAGATATAATGAGAAAGTGTGGTGTGCTGCATAATTTCCTGGCTGCAGTGTACGATCAGTTTCAGCTGATCCTTGGTTTCTTATCTAAAGGAGGCCAAAAACTTAGAATCTGGACAGAAACCAATTTAGGCAGGCCAAATGCAAAGTTAGCAGAAGAAAGGGTTTGCTTTGGCACGTTGACTTTAAAATGAGTGATTTGTTTTTGCAATTTATTTCTCTATTTACTCTGCTTCACATGCCTGCTACTGACGAGCTAAGCAATATGGAAGGACATGACATGGGAACAGTTTTGTGCTTCATCTGAAATGTAAATATATTTTTGGAACAATTTTCCCTGACTCTGTTTGAAATATGAAGCTGCTAAATCCTCTCATTGCTTTGTAGAGCACAAGTTATCAGATCTATCCTTAAGATCTTGTTGCATTTGCAGTAAGTTCTCGTTCAACAGGGCCCCCAAGATATTTGAGATACATCTAGGCGGTTTTTTTAATGTGAGGGATGTTCTCTGTTCATTTGTTCTTCCCAACTTTATTCTAAAAATTGCAGGAATTTAGCTGGAGGTGTTTAACTCCCTCAAAGAGAGGGAGCATTTTATGGGCCCATAAACTTAATTCAATGGGAAGAATTTGTTGCACCATCACTCTTAATGTAGTTTTCCCCAGCTTGGTACCAGTGAGTGTGAAGGCTACAACTCTAGTCATCCCCAATTAGTATGGTCATTGGAGAGAAGCTAATTGAGGAAAATGCCTTTGTTTTTCCGACCAGATGAATTAGTGCTTTCTTCTGACTGCATAGACCTTTTGAGACCAAAGTTCTTTACCCAACTGAAATGTATAATTTTTGACCCTTCATGAGGTCTGCCTTCCTTCCTTCCTTCCTTCCTTCCTTCCTTCCTTCCTTCCTTCCTTCCTTCCTTCCTTCCTTCCCTCCCTCCCTCCCTCCCTCCCTCCCTCCCTCCCTCCTTCTCTCCCTCCCTCCCTCCCTCCCTCCCTCCTTCCTTCCTTCCTTCCTTCCTTCCCTCCCTCCCTCCCTCCCTCCCTCCCTCCTTCCTTCCTTCCCTCCTTCCCTCCTTCCTTCCTTCCTTCCTTCCCTCCCTCCTTCCTTCCTCCCTTCCTTCCTTCCCTCCTTCCTTCCTTCCCTCCTTCCTTCCTTCCTTCCTTCCTTCCCTCCCACCTTCCTTCCTTCCCTCCCTCCTTCCTTCCTTCCTTCCTTCCTTCCTTCCTTCCCTCCCTCCCTCCCTCCCTCCCTCCCTCCTTCCTTCCTTCCTTCCTTCCTTCCTTCCTTCCTTCCTTCCTTCCTCTCTTTCTACCCTGACGAGCATGAGCCTAGCAGATTTTAAGAAATGACTGACCTTCATCCACTTTTTCCCCACCCAATTCCACTGGATTATTCAGTCTATATAATATCTTTGAAAATGCACATCACTAAGCCCGTTGGGAGACCAGAGACTGTCTCTGCCTTCCTGCTTCTTTGTGACTGAAAGGTCATTTACACAAAGGAAAAGAGACCAGCAAACCCTTCTCCACCACCACCACCACCCCAGGCCCCCCTTAGACTGACCTCAAAGGATCAGTGCAAAGTTCAAGGGCCAGCAGCTGTTCATAAAAAGAAAAGAGAGACTCCATGGAAGAAAATGCCTATAAGAAATATGTCTCCCCAAGGAATGCTTGGTTTCATTTGGAACATCAATGCTTCAACCCATGGAGCAATTTATGGGGCACACGAGGATACATTTGCTTTAACAGTTCTTTTACCGGGTTGTTTTACATTCCGCCTTTGCCCAATTCGATAACCATCTCTCTCTCTCTGTCTGTCTCTCTCTCCCCCTTTTTATGGATGCTGGATGTCCTTGTTCAAGCCATATATCTCTGCTCCCTGCTTCAAGAGAAGCCAACAACCAAAACAGATTCAAAGCAAGTTTACTGGGCAACTAGTAGGAATTTCAACCGTGAAGAGGAACAATCTAATGAACATCAAACATAATATGGTTTCAAGGACACGAGGCACGAAATCAAGAGAACTAAGTCTTGTGGCTTGAGAAAAACCAAGGCTTGATTATCTCATAGGCTTTTGTGCATTGTTCGTGATCATGAAATATTCCACGCTAATCCACATGGAGAAAGTCTTACAGGTAATCCTCGCTTAACGACCACAATTGGGACCAGAATTTCAGTTGTTAAGCGAAGCAGTCATTAAGTGAATCCAACCTGATTTTACGACCTTTTTTGCAGCAGTTGTTAAGCGAATCATGCGGTTCCCCATTGATTTTGCTTGCAAGAAGCCGGCCGGGAAGGTCAAAAATGGCGCTCATGTGACCATGGGATGCTGCGATGGTCATAAATGCAAACCGGCTGCCAAGTGCCAAAATCGTGATCACGTGACCGTGGGGACGCTGCAACGGTCATAAGTGTGAGGACCGGTCATAAGTTGTTTTTTCAGCACCGTCGTAAGTCCAAACCAACACTAAACAAATGGTTCTTAAGCGAGGACTTCCTGTAGTTTCATCTCTACAGCAAAGGTCTTCAGTCGGCAATATAAAAAATTATCCAGGTCACTCTCTTGGTTTATTGTTTGTATTTCCCTTTTCATTTTTAAAACATCAACCGGTTTCTTTTGTATGTCCAGTGAGACATCTTTTTCCATGGCTTTCTTAAATTTTACATCTAGAGCTGAACGTAGCATTGATAAACAACTGCAAAATACATTAAATTATTTGTTATATAATAAAGGTTTCTATCTTAAGCTTAATACTTAATGCTAAGGTCTTCACTGTATTGTTACTTAGTGTTGTTAATATATAATAACTGTATAAATTGTTGTGACTTGTTGTTTTTTAAAAAAAGAAAAATCTAAATAAATACAAATAAAAACAAATAAAAATAAAGAACATAGGTTTTTTAAAAAGCTAAAAGTTTGTATTTGTACTTTTAATTTTTTTTAATTATCTTTTTTTCCCTTTAAGTTTAAAGATTGGTCTGTCAAAAAAAATAATGATATATTTTTAAAAAGAGGAAAATAATAATAATAACAACAACAACAACAACAACAACAACAACAACAGTCACAACAGCATCCACATCTTGTTTATGCTCTTTTTCAAAAAAAGAAAAAGAGCTCCTGGATTGGCTTGCACAGACTAGTAATATGTGACAATCTCTGCTTGCAGGTTTAGCAGCTGACAGACATAACTCCAAAGGAAATTGAGATGGGGAGAGAGGAGGGAAAAAAAGCAGATTCAGGCGCAAACTCTTAGTTACAGCAGGTCTCCAGTTTAAGAACGAGTTCCGTTCTGTTGTTGTTGTTGTTGTTGTTGTTATTATTATTATTTTCCTCTTTTTAAAAATATATCATTATTTTTTTTGACAGACCAATCTTTAAACTTAAAGGGAAAAAAAGATAATTAAAAAAAATTAAAAGTACAAATACAAACTTTTAGCTTTTTAAAAAACCTATGTTCTTTATTTTTATTTGTTTTTATTTGTATTTATTTAGATTTTTCTTTTTTTAAAAAACAACAAGTCACAACAATTTATACAGTTATTATATATTAACAACACTAAGTAACAATAAGTCTGTCCTTAAGTCAAATCTGTATACTGTATAGGTCGGAAAAGTTATTTAGCATCAGTCAAATGTTTGTCTTAGTATATAGTATATATTTTACCTTTCTATGCATATAAAAGGGGTGCGATGGCTCAGCGGGTAAGACGCCAGGCTTGTCGATTGGAAGGTCGCAAGTTTGGAGGTTCGAGACCCTAGCCCCGTGTGACAGAGTGAGCTCCCACACTCACCCCAACTCTTGCCAACCTAGCAATTTGAAAGCATGCAAATGCAAGTAGATAAATACTGTAGGTACCACTTCCGTGGGATGGTAACAGCGTTACGCGTGTGTCATGCCGGCCACATGACCGCAGAAGCATCTTCGGGCAGCGCTGGCTCTTCGGCTAACAAACGGAGATGAGCACCGGCCCCTAGAGTCGGACATGACTGTGCAGGGGAAAACTTTACCTTTACCTTTTTATGCATATAAAACACTTCAGAAACACTTCCCAATACACTAAAACATCTTAAACATAATAATAAACAAAGCAGTATTGTGTATTTAACCCAAAACTTTGTACTTAACTCAAATTTTTAATATAATAGCTTTAATGGCAGTCCGTTCTTAACCAGGAGTCATCCTATCTGTAGCTTGAATCATGTCAACTGGATTTCTATTTTCTCAGTGGAAACGTTTCGCTCATTATCCAAGAAGCTTCTTCAGTCTGAGCAAAGTTAGGAGTCATCCTAGTTCTTAAACCAGGGAGCTGCTGTACACAAGATGGTTTATTCATTTATTATTTCATTTACAATTCTGCCTGTCTTCCTGGGTAGGTAGGTATTTATTAGATTCTCAAAGAGTCTTTCAAAAGGATTGTCGTCATCCTAACGTGGGGCAAACCTTTCTGAGCTAAAATACGAATTTATAGTTGGGAAGAGTTTCAACTTGGCGCAAGGGAGGCGGGAAGCATTAAGATGAGCTGACAGATCCAACCTTCCCCGTGTGCGTGCACAAACAGGATTGCCAGCCGTACGGTGAATTATTACAGCCAAGGGGGGAGCCCAGGAATGTTCAGAGTTTTGCCCAGCTTCAAATCAGGCCTGACGTCCCATCCCCGTGATGGATTCCCTTTGTCCCTGTTACCAGAGTATTTTTTGGAAGGGTATATTTGACATGCCCATTATTTAAGAAGGGAAATATTTCTTAAATGATTGTTCCGGTGCCTCCATTCTTCCTCTCTGCAGGAAGAGAAATTAATGTCACAACGCTCTGCAGGGAAGAGCAATAGATTCGTGGGAAATGCGTGGCATCCCTTGATGGATGTCCTTTGGCCAATCGGTTGTGCTTTTTTGTGATTCTGCAACACTGGGAGAGGAATATTTTGGAAGGCAGCGCCAAGCTGATATTCTAGCCATGCCGTAATTTATACTGGAAACAACTGAGTGCTGTTTGCTGCCCAGAGTCACTTTCTTGTGAGATGGGCGGCTGTACAAATACGATCAATAAATAAAATAAATAAAATAAACCTACAGGCCAGGGCATCCCAAAAATTAAGATCTTGGTGGGATCAGGTCTGGCTAGTATGAGGATTCCTGCCTGGGCAGGGGGTTGGACTAGAAGACCTCCAAGGTCCCTTCCAGCCCTATGATTCTATGATTCTATGATTCTATGATTCTATGATTCTATGATTCTATGATTCTATGATTCTATGATTCTATGATTCTATGATTCTATGATTGATTCTATGATTGATTATATGACTGATTATATGATTGATTCTATGATTCTATGATTCTATGATTCTATGATTCTATGATTCTATGATTCTATGATTCTATGATTCTATGATTCTATGATTCTATGATTCTAGTATGTGGATGGGAGACCACAAGGAGACTTTCCTGTCTGGTCTGCCATCTGGGGATTTCCTAGGGGCGTCCCATCCACATATTAACCCAACCTGATCCCGCCAAGAAAACCTTGAAGAATTTTTATTGTTATTTTTCCTGGGCTTTTTAAAGGAATTTTTGAGTATGGGATGATGGTTGTTTCTTCAACTATGTTAAGCCTATCTGGGGGGCTACATTTTCCACGTGGCCCCGATTGTAGAATGATTGGAAATTATACAATTTGTAGGTTCTGCGTAGCCTGGAGATTTGCAACTCCTGGCCATGTCGATGAAGATTTGCAGTCATCCAGGTGGAATTGTCTGTAGGTTGTGTCATGGCAACTGGATTTCTTTCTTTTGGTTGAAACGTTTCGCTGCTTGTCCAAGACTGAAGAAGCTACTTGGACAAGCAGTGAAACGTTTCAACCAAAAGAAAGAAATCCAGTTGCCATGACTCAACCTACAGACAACTCCAGGCCATGTACAGCTCTGGATGATCAAGAGAATTTACGGGGGGGAGGAGGGGATGATGTGTCTGAAATAGCCCTGAGATGATGATCATGATCATGATGATTCAAATTTATATGGCCACCCAACTCACACACAGTGACTCCGGATGGCTTACAAAATTGAACATGTGGGTGTTTGGATTAATAATAAGCTTTAATCTCTTTCTACCCTACCTCCTATGGGGTGACCAACCTGGTTTGGCGGGAAAGTAATGAACATTTGTTCTCCCTACAAACCAATGCACAGTCTGAACTCTGTACATCCTGAGAGCAATTCAAAACTGATCCACTAATGACTTTTAACTGCAGCAAAGACAAGAACAAATGGGGGGGGGGGGTTCTCTAAGCAATAGGCTTAGCTTATATTTTTCTCTCTTTTTTCCTTCCTGGGAGTCCACGAAATTCCCTGTAATGAGGTAAGAATGGATTAACTAACAAAACAGTGAGTGGAGTAACACATTAGTAACACCAACCACACGGCGGTATGACATGGCAATGGCTCAGGGACCAAACAAAAAGCATTGCTAGAGATGCAGTTGAAACCCAGCCAAATGCCGGTTGATCAAAGGATGCCCCCACCCCCAAATTAATGGCTCATTTCTGCCCATCAATGAGACTCCTTGGGGTGTCAAATGGTACGCAGCACGCTCAGATGCTGCTTTCTCTTTGAAGATAAATTCAGAGGGCCTGCGGCATTAATAATCCAGTTTTATAAAGGAATCAAAGCCTTTCCATCCAGCTCAGGCGGGATGCAGCAGAAGACATCCAGGCATCCTTAACCAGGAAAGGAAGCTTCTCATTAGGGTTCTCTCCCTGTCCTTTCATTTATTGAGTTTTCTTTATTTCTTTATGCAAATATCATTTGTTTAATTTGCATACGGCTGTAAGTCAGGCTTGCCATCATAAAAACACCGCACAAGCAAGTTTTAAACACTGGCGTACAACTTTGGCGTTGCAAAATGAAAGTCCTGCAAGAACCTGGGAGACAAGCCATTTAGGTCTTCAAAATTTAAAGCCAACACTTTGAATCCTACCGTGGAGATGGCCTTGAAGGAGGCATCCGGAAGACGACGTTAGGACAATTGGTGTAGTAGAACTGTGTGTTTTACTCAGGGAGGTGAGAAAGTATTAGAAAAAGACTCAGATTGGCTCCCTCCAACTCCCTGGGGTATACGAGGGAGGGAAGGGGAAACACAGGTACACTTGCAAGGTTCTGTTACTATCCCCTATCTCAGGGCTTTCCAAAGTTTTCCCGCAGTGAAACACCAACCGCCGTTGGTGTGTCATTGCGGGAAAACCCGGAAGTGCCGCCGTTGCGGCAGCGCGCAAAAACCCGGAAGCGCTGCTGCCGCGTTCGGTTTTTGCGCGCCGCCGTTGGTGTGTCATTGCGGGGAAACCCGGAAGCGCTGATGATGATCAGCGCTTCCGGGTTGTGTGGCGACACGCCAGACTCTGTGGCGACACACTTTTGTGTCACGACACAGTTTGGAAAGCTCTGCCCTATCTCAATAGAGTTCTAGTCTTTCTCTGGAGTCAGTTTCCTGATCTGGTCACCTCGTAGGGCTGACGCATACCAGGCTGAGTGTCAGAACATCCGTGGTAGTATTGACCAGCTACTTGGGAGAGAGGGCAAGGAACTGTATTGGAATACCCCCTGCTCACCTTCTTTGCTAGTGATCGGTACAATTCCTGATTGTTAAAAGGAACTGTCCCTTCAGTCCTGAACTCAGGACATTTAGACAGAGTCATAACTGAATCTGAAGGATTCCAACTTCCATATCATGGATCTGAATTCCAGAAGAATTTCACAGGGAGCAAAAGGAGTATCTGGAAGACAAACAAGAGTAGACACCCAATAAAATGGGAAGGTTTGTTGATATTGAGAGCAGCCTTCCAAGATGGTTCATCATTGTTCCAAATTCTATCTAGAGATGCTGGAGTTGGGAGTCAGGGTCAGCTATGTCCAAAGCGAACATTCTGCCTCAATTCTACCATTAGGTAGCTCAGGGTTTAATAGTGGGGAGATATGAAAGGCACATCGTGCAGTGGCTGAAGTGTTGGACTTGAACTGAGGTTCAATCCCACCTCAGCCATGAAAGCTTACTGGATAATTTTGAGCCCATCACCCTTCATAGGCTTATGCTGAAGAGAAAAATTGGAAGAGAGAAGGGTCTATTGAGATCCTGGAGGAAAGAGAGATGAGGAGAGGGGAGATGAGGGGAGATTAGACTCAGATTTCTTCTCTTTCTTTGTACCTCTTTACAGTACCAGCGAAGTCATTGCTAGAAGAATAGTTTGGAGTTGGGTGGCACCAAATCAGATCAAATCAAATCAAATCAAATCAAACAATAAAATTATTCTAAATTCCTTGAACACAAAAACACTAGAAGCTGAGCAAATAATGCAAATGAGATGCAAGTTGAGTTTATTTAAAGAGTTTATTTCGGACACCAAAGCTGGTGAGGTCAGGTTGTGATGGAGGAGCACTTATGATACCTCACTGAGGTTCTTAATAACGAGACTGTCTTTTTTAGCCTGAACCTTCACCCCCCACCCCCAAAAAAACAAAGTTTGCATCCACATATCCAGTATAATCAAGTGCCCTGAATACATTATTGCTACATAACAGATTTTGAGAAATGGCCAACTTTGGGGTTGGGGGCCGTCCCCAAGCACCAGTCAAGCAAAATCTTTTGAAACAGCCTCCACAAAATTGGGCGCCGACATGAGGATGCCGATGGTGCAGATGATGGTGAAGACTGAGAACGCCATCAAACAGAGGCGGTCCACGACGGATGCGGCAAACTTCCACTCGTTGCAAACAGCCTGAGCCTCATCCTGGTCTCTGAATCGGTTGGCAATGTATCGGATCTCCTCGAGGATCTTCGCTAGATCTGAGTCAGTTTCAGAAGGGTGGCCATTGTGAAGGAGGTTGTCATCATCGGTGGGGGAACAAGTCATTCTTCCACAGATCACCCCAGAATCAGTGGTTGGGGTGCAGTGGACACCCTCTAGGCCTCTGAATCCAATATATAACATATTCCCATTACTGGATTGCTGACCACTGACTGTATTTATCTCCACACTTGACATGCTACAGCGCCGTTGTTTGTGCTGGCAAGCCGGGCGTACTCTGCCTTCTCCAGGCCTTTTCATCCTCAGGAACCAGGCACACCAGTTGAGGAGGATAATTCTGGTCTGGAAAACACACAGAAGCATATGGTTTTGATACACAGAGCCTTTCCTTACCCATAGTAGCACCTTCCAGAAGTGGTTGGCACTACAGATCTCCAGTGTGACCAAATTTAAGAAGGATCCAGGGTTTCTCAACCAGGGTTCCATGGAACCCTAGGGTTCCGTGAGAGGTCACTAGGGGTTCCCTGGGAGATGACCATTTATTTAAAAAAATTACTTCAAATGTGGGCAACTTCACATTAATTTCATTCTTTATTTTCAGTTTAAGAACACTGGTAATGCATATAGACAGGCCTACCCATGAATAGAATAATTTTGTAACTTCTGGCCTATATTTGAGCCTGAAGGTGCAGGGATTCCCCAAGGCCTGAAAAAATATTTCAAGGGTTCCTCCAGGGTCAAAAAGTTGAGAAAGGCTGGTCTAATCTACGTTTTGAGCTCTTCCCTCTGGGAGCAGGAGTTACAAGAAGGTACATCACCCAGTGATGTTCAAGAATGTTCTGCTCAACCTCAACTGGTGCTTCTTAATGTAGGATCCATCTACAAGGCTGACACTCACTCTGTTATTAACCTGCCACTAACTCTCCCTGATTCACCAAAATCAAAGTGTGAGTGGAATCATCTTCTGGCCTTCAAAGAATTGCACTAAACAAACAAAATATATGTCTATTCATCTTTAGCGCACCTTCAAAGCACTGGACCTTCCTTTTGGGGGCAGACCAGATGTGAAGTTTTCTGGTGGGGTTTGTGTGTTGAGGGGGGGGGGAATAACCATATTATGCCGTGGTTGCAAAAATTGTGCAAAGCTGTACAGAGAGGAGAGGATCTTGGACCCATCATGAATGGTATACCAGATGCCTCCTGAAAGTTTAAAAAATTAGCCTGTGCAGCAGAAGAATTTTCTGCCTGCTGGGGGGAAGAGATACATATTCCTTTGTTTTCAGTGTTCTTTACTTATTCATGATTTGTTGGCAGCTTGAATGGTCTTCACAGATGAAGAGGCAGAGCATCGTATTTGAATAAATAAAATATACATTGCTGCTGCTCCGGATACTTAGCAGTGTGGAATAGAGATGGACCTACAGTCGGTTGATCTTCAGGTAGCAGAAATTGCTATGCATCTTCTCTCCCCTGCCTGGAGAATGTCATATTTGGTGTAAGGGAGATACTCACCTGCCTCTGTGGCTGGTTGGGTGTTTTTAATGAAGGAAAAATAAGATTCCACAAAAAAAGGGACTTACCCACTTAGGCATTTTGCCACCTTCAGGATCATGGTGATGATATTGTAGGACGATGACTGTTACAACCACCGAAAGCCCAACAATAATCATCGTGCTGGCAAAATACTGGGCTGTGGAAGGAAAAAAGGAATACATTAAAAAAAAAATAGAGAGATGCCACAGGACTGACATTATAGATCTACTGATTGCTCCATTGGATATGTTTCATCTTATGGGGGTACAGACCTTGCCATTTCCAAGAAGTAGAAATATTTCTTTAAAGACACTTCGATTTTGTGAATATTCACCCTTTCTCCCAATATTACTAGGTGTGATTCTTTGCAGCTTCCCCTAACTACTGCTACCTCTTATTTTTACACTGATTCTTCTCTTTTTGCTGGGTCAGTCAGATGGATAAAGCCACCCTATCAGGAATCCTGTACCAAACAGGATGACATCAAAACAAGGCATAGCCAATCAGCCTTGGGTTTTGAGACAGATCACGGAAGATAGGTAAAAACAGATTTATTTATTTATTTATTTATTTATTTATTTATTTATTTATTAATCAATCAAACTTATATCACCGCCCATCTCCCTCCACCGGAGGGACTCTGGGCGGTTTACAACAAGATAATGAAACAAGAGACATAAAATATACATACAATATAAAAATACTAGGTTAGATTGAAAGTGAAAATGTCAGAAAACATGAGTCCAGGAGCTTCTGTACTTTGAAACTTCATTCTACTCCCCCCCCGCCCCAACTTCTATGCCAATGAAAGAAGAGATTACGCTCCCCTACTTCCAATCCAAAAGCCAGATTTCTGAATTATTTCATCTAAAATTATGTGAAGCTAGAACTACGTAAGACATATTCTTCCTAAATTGGATCTTTGAAGCTATGTCGCACAATTGAAAAGATATTAATCCTTTGAAAGGGGCTTACCAATTAAGGGCACAGAATCCGACGTTGCTGGCATGATTTCTGCCACCAGGAGCATAAAAACAGTAAGGGACAACAGAACAGTTATTCCTGAAAAACAAATGATTGGGTTTGGAACCAGGGCGAAGAGAGGACATTCTCGAGGTTGAAGAAAAGCGACTAAAGATATCATGAGAAATCTTGGGAAGCTGCTCTCTCTGCCGAATGGAACCCCGCCTTTCCCACCTCCAGTGCTCTTCAGATGTGCCTGCTGAGAGTCCAAACACATCTAAAAGATGCCTGGTGCAGACCTGTTGGCAAGTACCCGAAGGGATGCCAAGGAACTGATAAGAGGGAAGTTGGTGAGACTGGAAGTGTTCCGTTGGGCAAGAGAGGACAGAGGGAAGGTACAGATGGAGTCTGGAACAGTTGGGGTTCCTCACCGATGTCCCAAAGAAAAGAAGGAGAAGAGGCTTATGGTATGGTACTGGATGGTAGATTTTAGAGGGTGAGACCCCTGGATGATAAAGGACTTTGTGGAAAGATAGTTCCAGCTGGGGGACTCTTTGGCAGCCCACCATCTGTGTTCTCTCTACCACTTTTTACACACTCAGCTTTTCATGCTGTGTCCACTCTGCAGAACCACCCACAGGGTGAATATAAGGCCGGTGAAATCTTAATTCCCATGCAGGAATGCTCTCAGGAGGAACAAGACCCCCCTCTCACAGAGGGTGATCCATGTAGGCACCTGGCAATACCAACCCTACTTATACTGTACATAGCAGGGAAATTACTACGCACATTTTCCATCATTCTGGCTATGCTGCACTGCTGAGCAGCAAAATATAAAATATTTAGGAGCCATCATTTGAATCCTGCACATGTTGTTGAAAACATGGGATGGGAGGAGAGTGAGAAAGAGAGAAAAGCCACCATACTCTATGCAATATGGACTTGGAAAAAGCCCATACATCATGATGATGATGATGACGATGATGATGATGATGATGATGATGATGATGAGCAAATAGTGACCTTTGACACTTGATTCCATGTTGCTCATCTGTTGGACAGAGAAGCGTGCCAAACTGGAGTGCCAAAATGAATCTTCCTTAGAGTCTTTTTTTTTTCTGCAAACAATTGCTACACACATACATTAACTCAAGATTTTATATACATTATGAGATAAGGGTATAAAACCAGGGATATGTCTACACTCTTAATCGGTGAAACTCTAACAAGGAGGCAGTTGTAATCCTATATGCATTTACTTGGGAGCCATTCTCATTGAGCAGAATGGGACTTGCTTATGAGTAGGTTACACATGGGACTGCAAAGGAAGTGCACATTTGGAAATGCCTGGTCGGAATCTCACTTCTGCTGTGGACAAAGCAGCATCTTTAGCAAAGCGGTTCTCTCCTGCTCATATCTGCCCACAGATTGTGGGAATCAAAATCTTTAGCTCCACTGTCCCAGCTTAGAGCTGCTGAATTCCTTCTGCTAATGGCAAGAGTAGAACTAGATCACCATAAGGTAAAGGTTCCCCCCGCACATTTGTGCAGTCGTGTCCGACTCTAGGGGCTGGTGCTCATCTCCGTTTGTTAGCCGAAGAGCCAGCGTTGTCCGAAGATGCTTCCACGGTCATGTGGCCGCATGACACGCGCAGAACGCTGTTACCTACCCACCGAAGTGGTACCTATTCATCTACTTGCATTTGCATGCTTTCGAATTGCTAGGTTGGCAAGAGCTGGGGCGAGTGCGGGAGCTCACTCCGCACGCAGGGCTAGGGATTCGAACCTCCAAACCTGCGATCTTCCGATCAACAAGCCTGGCATCTTACCCGCTGAGCCACCACGCCCCTCTGGTTCCAAAAATCCAGATGACCATTGAATGGCAGCAAATAATTAAGGGAAACTCTTTGCTGCCACCTAGCATTCATCTGGATTTTTGCCATCTGGATGTAGCAATTCTAAGAACTGGAAGCAAAAACTCAGTTCTCTTCTTTGCCAGTCAGCAAATGAGGCTGATCAGGTGGCCAACATAAAAATAAAAACTGCATTTTTTTAAAGGCCCAAGATTATAAAAGTTACATGGGCTACAATTTCCTCAGCTGTTGGTTTAACTTTCTTCGCTCCCCAATCCTGATCCAATTCTTCTATGATTTCATGAAGGTTTCTTTCTACCTGTTTTCCAGATGCTAAAAGCTGGAGGTGGCCTTCAAAGCAAAAAACAGAGGGGAAAGACACCTGCTTCAAAACAAATAGAGGCATCTGTTTACCAAGCGAAATTTTCTCTCCAGAGTCAGCCGGAAGCAGAAAAACCAGAAGGGCAAGAGCTGAGATCAGGACGCACGGGATGAGCAGATTAAGTCCATAATACAACGTTCTCCGTCGCATTGTGACTGTAAAGGTCACATCTGGATATGGCTCTTTGCAACAGTCGTAGAAGGATTCGGTCCTCTTGCCAGGAACTCCTGCGGGGGAAGAGCAAGAATGAAGATGGGCCAGCCGCTGGAGTCCACCTAGGTCAGTCCTAATCAAATAGTCCTGGGACTGGAAGCTGAGCCTTCATGTCATGCAACCCTACGTAGTGGAAGCTCCCTGAGAGACATTTGGAACAGTCATGGATTCCCCGGAGGGTTGTTGGAAGGATAACCCAAAGAAGGGGGAAGAAAACCACATTTACTGCTCTGAACCCCTGAGTCACATTTCACCTTTGGAACTGGCTCCCACTTCAGATGATGGGCAGCTTCTCAGACTTTAAAAAAGGTAAAGGTTCCCCCCGCACAGTCGTGCAGTCGTGTCCGACTCTAGGGGCCGGTGCTCCTCTCCGTTTGTTAGCCGAAGAGCCAGCGTTGTCCGGAGACGCTTCCGCGGTCATGTGGCCGGCATGACGCACGCGGAACGCTGTTACCTACAGTACCCACCGAAGTGGTACCTATTCATCTACTTGCATTTGCATGCTTTTGAATTGCTAGGTTGGCAAGAGCTGGGGCTGGTGCAGGAGCTCCCTCCGTCACGCGGGGCTAGGGATTCGAACCTCCAAACTTGCAATCTTCCGATCGACAAGCCTGGCGTCTTACCCACTGAGCCACCACACCCCTTCTCAGCCTTTAAACCTGGGCTTAAAACCTTCTTGTTGGAATCTGGAGAGTAGGGGTCTCCTCTGATTCAGGGCTTTTGGCTTCTGGACTGGCCCCAGGTACAGGGTTCTTTGGTTTTTATGTTGTCTGTTTCTTAATTTTAATTAGTTATATTGCTAGCAGGTTTCATAAGGTTTAATTTATCTATCAAGAAAACAAATAAATGGATCATTGAGCTCTCACTCGAGGCACAAAAGACCAGGCTCGAATTATCCTACTTTGGACACTTTATGAGAAGACCCAGCTCTCTGGAGAAGGCTCTAATTTTAGGAAAGGTGGACAGAAAGAGAAGAAGCGGGTGATCAGCAGAAGGTGGAGGGACTCATTTACAGCAGCGATGGGGGCACTGCTGGAAGACCTGAAGGACCAGGTTGGGGACAGATCGTCATGGAGAAATTCTATCTATGTGGTCGCTAAGAGTCAACAATGACTTGATGGCACATAATCAATCAACCAATCAAATTTACCTATTCTTTCTATTGTAAAGTAGTCACCTAGGTTGTATTCCACTACTCCCTTAGAGTTTGAGTTGCCTAGGTTTTTAATATGCCTACATTGTGGTTGTTATTTTTCTTAGTGTTTGTCACACTTGTTTTTGCATTGCACTTGCGTAGCGCGCACAGTCAAGCCACCAATGCATGATGTGACAAGGACTTTTCTTCATCAGCCTGTCCCAGAGCCTGATAATGTTTAGGGCCAAGAGGGGGTGACTGGCCCAAGATCACCCCAACCACTACACCATGCTAGTGTACCTACTTTATATTTTTGTATATTCTTATTTATACAGTATGTGAGAGCTGGACCATAAGGAAGGCTGAGCGAAGGAAGACAGATGCTTTTGAACTGTGGTGTTGGAGGAAAATTCTGAGAGTGCCTTGGACTGCAAGAAGATCAAACCAGTCCATACTCCAGGAAATAAAGCCAGACTGCTCACTTGAGGGAATGATATTAAAGGCTAAACTGAAGTACTTTGGCCACATAGTGAGAAGACAGGATACCCTGGAGAGGATGCTGATGCTAGGGAAAGTGGGAGGCAAAAGGAAGAGGGGCCGACCAAGGGCAAGATGGATGGATGGGATTCTGGAGGTGACGGACTCAACCGTGGGGGAGCTGGGGATGGTGACGGCCGACAGGAAGCTCTGGCGTGGGCTGGTCCATGAAGTCACAAAGAGTCGGAAGCGACTGAACGAATAAACAACAAAATATTATTTAACTGATACTTCTTTATTACCGTTCCATGTTGAATTTTTAAGTGCAATATAAATTATATTATTGTCATTATTATTATAGTTGTTGCACAGCTGTTATTTCCTTATTAGCAAGCAGTTTATTGTCCCTTTTTTCCAAGCTTCAGCAGCATTTTGCTGTTATCTGTACCTCTTTGGTCTCGGTTGACAAGATGCAGTCATATTTTAACCCAGACGATAGTTTCATTCCAACTTATTTTGAAAAATAAGGAAGAAAAAAGCTTAGCTGCCAACAGTCAAAATGAATCAATGCATTATGACCAGCACATTCAGCAAATATAGAAGAATAGAGCAAAGG
Source organism: Charina bottae (assembly GCA_023362775.1). Taxonomy (NCBI): domain Eukaryota; kingdom Metazoa; phylum Chordata; class Lepidosauria; order Squamata; family Charinaidae; genus Charina; species Charina bottae. The sequence continues at coordinate 21,503,459 of JALMGJ010000010.1, read as the reverse complement.
GAAGTTGGAAAAAAAAATCATTGTTTTTACAAAACAATCGTATTACTCGAGCTGTCTTTCATAAATCAGCTAGAGATTGCAGAACTATTTCCTCGTATTTTGTTATTAACTCTCATCAGAAAGACTGACAAAGTGGCATACTTTTTAATCTTCCAACTTACTAATTTACAACTTTATATAGGAATCGGAGAGGCCTCCAATAAAATGATCAAATACTTCCTGTTCGGGTTGGCAGCCACACAAAACTTGGGCTGCTCTTAATGAACTATCAGTAATATGGACAATTAAGAAGCATCAAATCAAGGTATCAGCCCACCTCACATCTGTCATGTTTTTATAATGGAGCAATAAAAACACAACTTTCCACACAGGGCACAGTAGAGCAGCATCTGCCGAACTTCCTCCCTGCCATAATGATTCCCCAGGTAGGACAACACTACTGAGTTTTTTAAGGTTTCTTGTTCCAGCCCTGGCAATTCTCAATGCTTAGACATTTTTTCGAGGACCTTTCAAAGCATATTTGACACCCGGAGTAGATCAGGGGGCTGAGCAGCAGCTGCAGGATCCAGGCTGGCCCAACCACACCACCAGCAGCCCATTGTGCTCCATCTCCATTGCTGGGCTGCGCCGCTGACCCCCAAATAGCTGACCCATGCAGCAGCAACCCAGCGCCACACCCACTGCAGACGCTCTGGATAGCCTCCTCAAATAATGCACCCCCTTATTGCCTGCACCCAGGGTAGATCACTCCCACCGCCCTTCTCTTGGTACACCACAGAGCTAGAGATCCCTGAATAGTCTTAAAGGGAAAGTCTTCTTCAGGGCTTGATGAGTTTATGGACACACAGTTTTCTTGGCAACCATACCCAAGTAGTTTTTCTATTGCCTCTCATCTTCAGCCCTCAGATTTCCTGGTGGCAGGGTATCCACCGAGTCTGGTCATAAAGAGTCAACTTGGGGGCGACGTCTGTGCATTTTTGTTTGTTTCTGTTTTCATTGTTTTTTGCTTTAATTTTTTGCATGATGTTGGTTTGATATCATTGTGAGCCACCCACTATTAAACTGGAAAAAAAATCACGTTTCTGAAGAAGACCTACAGATTGAGCTTACCAACTAAATCCCACTCTCCATTCGAAATGTACCCAGAGATTTCTGCTTCTTGCATTTGCAGATCAAGAGACCAGCCTCCATAAGTCCATGATCCAAACTTCAATTTACACTGCTGGACATCAAAAGGAAACCAGCGGACATCAATGGAGCAAGAGCTCTTGAAAATCCCTAGGTTGAGAAGGAAGGAAGGAAGGAAGGAAGGAAGGAAGGAAGGAAGGAAGGAAGGAAGGAAGGAAGGAAGGAAGGAAGGGAGGGAGGGAGGGAGGGAGGGGGGAGGGAGGGAGGGAGGGAGGGAGGGAGGGAGGGAGGGAAGGAAGGAAGGAAGGAAGGAAGGAAGGAAGGAAGGAAGGAAGGAAGGAAGGAAGGAAGGAAGGAAGGAAGGAGAAAATCATTCACACAAAAAAAAGAATGAGAAACTTCTGCCCTTCCAAATTTACAACAACTGATTTATTTAAAAATATTGTTAATGCAATATAACACAAACAATCTGCAAAATAACACAAACAATCAACATTACTGGTATCACATTGATTCCTTTTGGTATCAATTGTTTTTGTTTCCTTCTTATACTGTAACCATTATTTCATTTTTCATTCTATTTCTGTGATTTTGTTTGTTTGTTTGTTTGTTTTAGATATTTCCAACAAGATTTTTCCTGGTATTTTTTGCTCCAAGAGAATGACTTCATATATCCCAATTCCTTGTTTGTAAATATTTCTAAAAATTAATCCTGCCATGGCTATCTAAGCATCTCTGTAAGTTTGAAGGACAGCTGACCTGAAAATGTGTTTCTATCTATCCCCATTATCTTACTGAAACAACAGCTGGGATAGCAGCCAAAAATCAAGAGAGAAGTTATCTAACTCCCAAGCTCCCTATCTCATTGCTGGAAGCATGCCCGGAGTCCTGAGACTGGTGTTAATTTTCCCAGGATCCCAATAATTCATACCTGGAGGGAGATACTGACAGTATCCAGAAGAGTTGACCAAAACATTTGTATGGAAAGTAGCATCAAAACGCTCATCAGCACTAGGGAAATCAACAAAGAAAAGAGAAAGGATTTTATTAGAATTAAAACCAGAAAAAAAGACATGTTTGGTCAAAATATCAAGTATCTTGGCTTCTACTTTCCAGACTAAATCCTTTCCCCTCCACATTGGAGGCCAATTTTCTACAAGCCTGCTTATAGATGTCCTCTTCTCTTCTCCTGCATTTCTAGAATAGCATATGGCTCTAGTAATGTTGACACCAATAGGTAAGGCCAGAAGCACATCTGGATATATGCAGTGTGTGGCATAGCTGGACTCAGGTGACCACCAAAAGACTATTTCCCTGCTTAGACTGGGGTATAACATGAAAGGCAGTTCTTAGTGAAGAAGCTGTAATTTTTGAAGACTACCCCTCCAAGAAGATGCTGGCTAACTCTTTTCTTCTTCTCCTGCAATGGAGGATAGAGATTAATGTTTCCTACAACTCCCTTCTATGATATCCTCTCCCATCACCCCCAACGTGTTTTCCAGACAAACTCAAAAGGAAAAATGGAGCTGCTAGATTTCATACAGAAGACAGAGAGATGGTATTTTTAAGATCTGACCCTCATCCCCAACCAATCTCACCGTGTAAATGAGGAATCTGGAACAGAACCGATATTCAGGGAAATCAAACCCAGATAGACTTTCATTCATCCAAGGGAAGAGGTGGTATTCTACCAGCCTCCTTGTAAGAAAAACACTAGGTCATCCTGTACCACTAGACACGCCTTCCCCAAGGTGTATCATGAAAGTAAGACAGATTTCTACACTTGCCCAGGTATTTTGGAGAAATTCTACTGTGATTGAGGATTTAATTTGCAAACAAAGTGAAGCTTTAAACTCCAAAGGAATGAAGTCTTCAGCTGTTGCTCTCCAGAAAGTTGGCAGGTCTTCTTTTAATATATCCATCAATCTCTCAGCATGGTTGGGACTGAAAGCAGCCACCAACCAACCCAGCTCCACCTGCGAATGTAATCTAGGACTGCACACGGCAGCTGGGACCAACAGGCAGAAGATGCCTCCTCGTTTTTTGTTTAGCTCCTCTTCCTCAAGCCTTCCTTGTACTTACAAGAAGCAAGTAGACACTGCACAATAGAGTCTTGGCATGTTTTATGCACACACACAGAGATTAGGGCACACGTTCCCATGTGCGACTGAGCAGAACAGATCCAAAGACTGAGTGGGGAATATGACAGCAGTCTTCCAACTCCTTGAAAGGACATTACACAGAAGATACCAAGACTTGTTCTCAGTCCTCATAGAGCGCAGGACACTGAATAATGGATTTCAGTTACAGGAAGGGACACCCCAGCTGAAAAGTTGAGAAAGCAGTAAAAGGTGTCCCAAGGTACATCCCATACACTGGATGTGTTCATCTAGGGCAGAGCTTTCCAAACTTTTCATGTTGGTGACACACTTTTTGGACATGCATCATTTTGCGACACACTCTTACAGCAGGGCACAAGGCAGGCACTAGGACCTGCGTGGAATCCTGGCAGGGCAGGTTTGGAGGCAGCAAGGCACAAGGCAGGCACTAGGACCTGTGCGGAATCACAGCAGGTTTGGAGGCAGCAGGGCACAAGGCAGGCACTAGGACCTGCGCGGAATCACAGCAGGTTTGGAGGCAGCAGGGCACAAGGCAGGCACTAGGACCTGCGCGGAATCACAGCAGGTTTGGAGGCAGCAGGGCACAAGGCAGGCACTAGGACCTGCGTGGAATCACAGCAGGTTTGGAGGCAGCAGGGCACAAGGCAGGCACTGGGACCTGCGCAGAATCCTGGCAGGGCTCGGAGGCAGCAGCCGCCACGACACACTAACGTGTCCCGACACAGAGTTTGGAGAGCTCTGATCTAGGGACTAGACAACCATATGTGGTCGATGCATTCCTTTGGATTCCAGCATGGGGTTGATCTTCGCCCCATCAGTAGTCAGTAGTCTCTAGTAGTCTCTTCCATGTGCTGTGCATGGCTATCACATAAATAGGTCCAAGCATGTGGGGGAATGGAAGTTGGTTTATCACACCATCTCCCAGTGGATTGGGAACCCTGTCATTGCCTTCTGAAAGGAGATCCATCACAGCCTGGATCAGAAGATTCAATGCCTCCGCTTTCCTACAACGCCACTTAACAAACTTGATAAATTGGCAACTGAACACGTTAGCAATTACCGAGGAAAAATGACGCCTGCCAAAGAGAAGTCGCCTGACCATATGTTTAGCCAGAATCCACCCATGCTCTTTTGCAGGCCACCCACAAGATGTGCTTGAGCTGCTATGAATTAAGCGTTAGCTTGTTTTTCTACAGAACAAGCCTTTCCCCCACACTTTGCCAGCATGAAACGGAAAGTCCAGGTTCAGAAACATGATCTATTATTTGGTCCACCAAATGCTTTTTGGATGACAATACTGAGAATTCCCAGCACATACAACTCCACTCCTCCAAGTGGTCACGTTCAGTCAGGAGGGAGCTAAACACTAGGGCAAGCGCTCTTCAAAAACATTTTGCAAGACGTTCTGTGGACTTCCTGTATGCTTGAGGGCCAAAGCTCTTCTCCCAAATTATTTTGGGAGCCCAGCCCTAATAAAAGTGATCAAACACAGCCTTCCTCTATCTGTTGCCTTCTAAATGTGTGGGATTGCATCTTCCGTGACTCCTAAATGCAGGGCCTTGAGCCTACATAACTCACTGTGGCCACATTACACTCTTCCATCCACGCAGATGCTTCTAACTCCTCTGCAGTGTTCGTGTGTGTTCACTCTTCCTTTTCAGTTAAGGGAGGCTTTAATCGCTGGTTGTAAAGCCACCATTGTGTACAACGTCAATTTTTGCCACGGCATGTAAAATAGCTGATCTCCCGCCATTCAAAACCAGCTTCTTTGTTTGCTGTTGTTTTAAATCTTCCATGCTGGCTAGGGAATTCTGGGAGTTGAAGTCCCAGAATTCTGGGAGTTGAAGTGGCTAAGGTTGAGAAACACTGCTCTAAAGGCTACCAAAAAATGCAACGCTTAATGAACTACCTGGATCGAGCCTAAAGGGTGTTACTATCCCACATATTTCACTCCCACCCATTTTCCATCTCACCACAGAAGCAGCGACTTAGGTGTAACGAACTTCAGATCAGTTGACCTTGAGTCTGGCCGTATCAAAAAAATGTGCCCTTTAGATGAAAATGCTGGCAAGAGAAGTCCACCTTAAAATATCCAGCATTCGGCTGATGATCAAATACATACCAAAAGAAACAGGTGAGGGCAGCGCGGGGCAATCTACCAAGCTGCAGGAGGTCTTTGGCCTAATTTCAAAAGCCCTTCACAAGATTGCTGCTCACATTTGGCCTACCCAAGGTAGCTTTGATTGGCTTCAACCAAGCTATCAGCTTCTTCCAGCATTTGCAAAAGCTGAGAGAGGCTTTCAGTTCTTGGCTCTTGCAAACGTCAGAGGAGGCAAGTAGAATGGCGATGCGTGCACCCTTTGCTTCACTGTTAGAATCCAGGAAAACGTGTCCTTCACAAAGCATCTTACAAGATGGTTTCGCTCAATTCTTTCCGAAAGCAAAGGGTCTCCTTGAAAATCTGCATAGACTGAGTTATACCTCTGAAACAGTTCTCTGTCCCTTCCCTGCAAGGGGGAACTAGAGAGACAGAGAGGGGAGAAAAACATTAAAAGGAGAAGAAGGAAGGTGTCAGAAAGAGAAAAGAAAGAAGTCTTTCCAGATGAGTGTCTTCAACTGCTTGGAAACATTCACCCCAGTTTAACCCCAAGCAGATTACCCCAGAGGAAAGATGGCCCTTGATACAGGTAATCCTCGCTTAATGACCATTTGTTTAGTGACAGTTTGGACTTACAATGGTGCTGAAAAAAACAACTTAACGACAGGTCCTCACGCTTATGTGTCCCCGCAGTCACATAATCATGATTTGGGCGCTTGGCAACCGGTTTGCATTTATGACCGTTGCAGCATCCCGTGGTCATGTGACCGCCATTTTTTACCTTCCCAGCTGGCTTCTGGCAAGCAAAATCAATGGGGAACCGCATGATTTGCTTAATGACCACATGGCTTACTTAACACCTGCGGTGATTCTCTTAATGACTGCCACAAAAAAGCTTGTAAAATTGGGTCGGATTCGCTTAATGACCGCTTCGCTTAGCAACTGAAATTCCAGTCCCAATTGTAGTCATTAAGCAAGGACTACCTTTAGAAAAAAAATGCTGTCCTATCTTTTGGGGGGTAAAAATAACCCCCAAGTTCCATTCACACAGCACAACACGCAACCTTTTTCAAGGCTGCATAATATAGTGACCTGTAAACCAAGCAAGTTGAGTTCACACAACACGCTAAGCCCCCCAAAACTAACCAAGGTTAAAACTAATTAAGATTAGCTTTAACTAACCTGGGGACGCATGTTGTGTGAACCAGCCAAAACGGTGAATACAGAGATTCCCAGAGTCTGCCTTTGGGAACAGTTGAAGAAGAAAAAAAACTCCGTGGCCTGTTTAAAACACCTTGTCTATCTGAGAAGATCTGCAAGAATCTAGCCATGAGATGGTAGGCAAGAACCAGAGTTTTATCTGCTAACACATAGTGCTCATTTGCAGTCCAAATCTGGAGGTCTCTAACTGAAAGGACCTGGGAAGAAACATCCGTCCACCTCTGATCTCATGTGAAAATAGAAGTATGCATCTCAAGTGTTTCTATTTTTATCTGTGAAACGTGGGAAGGATGGGTGATTGATGTGTTTCTTTCAGCTTGGGGTGCTGCGTGCCTGGTAAGCCATTCCTATTTTCATTGCAGGAAGAACGCCGAAGAGCCTTTAAGTTTTGGTGGCACCCATCTGCATATTCAGCCAAGAATTTGGTTTCACAGTTTTGAAAGACCAGTGAGGTAGTCCGTGAGGGCTGGGCAGAAGCATAACATGACGAACTCCCTGGAAACATTTAAATCTGCTCTCCGACTTAATCCCTTCTCTCGGTGGCATTCCCCAATGAAGCTTTTCTATCTGGTGCATAAATATCGCTCACCATGCATAGAGAAGCCAGCTTAGCAGGATGAAGGGGCACGGACAGCCGTGAACGCGGTTTGAAAGGGCAACTTGTGAGCAAAACAGCCAGAGAAGAGAATATTAAAATCATATTTCTGTAGCTTAAACCGCCAAGGAAGAATGTTTAAGAGAGAGCAAAACCCCAAATCTTAGATTGCATTCGATTCCTCCCAATATTCACATAAGCCCAGCATATGAAGAATGACTCCGTTATTTACCAGAATGGACGTTAAACATGTCCTAGCAGTAATGGTGAGACTAGCAGGAACATCTGAAACTCTTAGGTCTCCAGGATTATGAACTCAACCAGGGCCTGAAGACAGAAAACTCCTAGCTCTTGGCTATTTGAAGTTTTGCAACCGAGATCTCGTAGCCTTAAGCAAAAACCCCACAAGGTTTCAGGTAGATGTTTCTTCAGCTTTACCTGGAGATGCTGGGAAATGAATCTGAGAAGTTTCACATGTGAAATGTGTGCTAAACCACTACGCTATGGTCCTTCCCTAAGTCCTGGTTCCTCTTGTTCAGTTTTACGTATTCTGACTGGCAGTTATTTTTCATGATCTCAGTCTGCTAAGGTCACTTGCAACTTGATCCCCTGAAACAGAGGTGATGGGGATCAAGCTTCAGATGCCTGTGATGTAAAGAAGATGCTCTCCATGGACCTATGACGCTCTCTCATAACTTAGATTTGCTCTTATACTCATATCATATAGCCAGTGGTGTAGAAATGTTGGGCTAGGAGCATTGTTAAGTGCTTGTGAGATTTTCTCGTTCCCAAATGAGAAACATGTTTATTATTCAGCCATAAGCCTCTGCAGACAACTGCTGATGTTGTGCTAAGGAAGCTGGGAATGCTTGAATTCCACTGGACTGTGTTGAATAAAAATTTACTGCTCTTGTGTTCTCTTCCTCTATCTCCATAATGAAATATGACTTGGTAATTAAGCCAGTGATGAAAGCATAATTATAGCAGCAACAATATTGTGCAGCTAAGTGACAACTTTGTGCAATTTGCCAGTGTCACTGTTAATATATGCATTTATACAAATGCATCTTAAGAAATGCCTTCTTCCTAGACTGCTACAAGGTATTATTTATAGCCTCAGCAATTTCAGCCGCAATCCAGGCATTTTTCAGAAAACTGGTTCAATCTTCCTCTGAAATCTGATTTCTTATGCTAGGAGCTTCAGCTGATCATTTCACAGAAGATGCCACTCCTAGAGGCTGAGATATTTTTGCACACGTGGAACACCCTGCATCTCTATTCCAACCCGCTTTTGGCAGATATCAATTGGCCAAAGGGGGGCATCCTCTCTGGGCTCCCCAAACTGATTTCAGGTTCTCCAAAACTCATACATCTGGGTGGAAATACTGTAACCTGGAAGCTATTTCTGCTGAAGCCTATGTAGATGCACACTGATTCTTGAGATGGCCTGCAAATGGGAACTATGCAAAAATGGGAGCCTGCAAATGGGCACTAGATGAACAGCAAGGTGACAGCCCATTGTTCTTGCTTGTGGCAGCAGTGATCTAAGATTCTTCCAGTTTTCTCCCTCTATTTCATAAATAATGACCCCAACTCCACCCAGTTAAGGACAATCTCAAGACTTTGGAGAGGCCTGATAGAGTCCCCTTCGGGGAGATGGGGCGGTGATAGAAATCGAAAGAATGAATGAATGAATGAATGAATGAATGAATGAATGAATGAATGAATGAATTGAACATCCCATCTCCATTATCCTTGAGGTAGAATCCTCTTCGTTTTTCAATGGCTCCTTTTCCAACCTCCCTAACTGTGGCTAGAACTTGATCAATTTGATGCTATGGAGGTGTAATGGGGCCTGACTCTTAAAGGACAGTTACCATCCTGTCCAGCCAAATAAATGGCATGTTGCTCTCAGAGTCACATTGATGTGGTTCACTCCCAGGATGCGTAAGACAAGTCCTGGTGAGCAGCATTTAGTCTTCATATTCTGTTCCTTCAGGAAATCTTTAAAGACAAACCTCTTTAGGCAGATCTTCAAGGTTCAATAGCTATATTCTTGAGTTACGTTATATTGTTTATAAATAGTACATAAATACAATTATTTATAATTATCGTGTATTCTGTATTTCTTTGTTGTCCTGAAGGTACATTCCAAACAGAAAGGTGGAATGTAGAATAGAGAGGTAGAGGTAGAGGTAGAGGTAGAGGTAGAGGTAGAGGTAGAGGTAGAGGTAGAGGTAGAGGTAGAGGTAGATGTATATGTATATATATAGATATAGATATAGATATAGATATAGATATAGATATAGATATAGATATAGATATAGATATATATGGATAGATAGATAGATAGATAGATAGATAGATAGATAGATAGATAGATAGATAGATAGATAGATGTAGAGAGATATGGATGGAAGGGAGAGGGAGAGGGAGATACATTTATTGAAACTATTAAAGGGCAGAATTCCTGAACTCAGAGTGGTTCTTGTAGTGGGGCGGGAGGGTTGGGGAGACATCAGACAAGAAATAAACATAAAACCAAAAATGTAAAACCAAAAGCGTTTACGTTTTTGAAATAGTAAAAGTAATATTAACAAGTGCTTATAGAAGGAAGGGAAGCATCAAAGAATGCAACTTTGGAGGGTCACATTAAAAAAAAACAAAGGCATCCATCTCCTTTACAGGCAAACGACTTCAGTTGCTTTAGCATCAAGTAAACCTACCTGTTATACAGAAGGATGTCTGGCCTCCATATCTGTCCAGCAGGAAAGCGAACGTTCTTGACCCCAGGGTACTCGGACATGTTCCACTGGAGGTAATAATCTGTCCAATGCTTGAAAATGAAAAATAAAAAGTCAAACATGAGCAACCAGCCAGAGGCTAATTCGCTTTTCTATTAGCACAACTTGCTGCTTTAGAACCTGGATGTCTGCAGGGGCAAGTGATGTCAAATCTATCACAGTGTCTTTGCAAACATAATACAAATTATGTAATTTGCACCTGTCACATTTTTATGTGCAACGGACACAAATTGCGTGATGATGTCATGGAGTATGAGACATCACCTTGGCTTATATCTGATGCCAGTCCATGGAATTCAATATCCCCCACATTGACGTCCCACCCAGATCCTAAAAAATGATGTTTTGATGGTAAATACAAACTCGTGTTTTAGGTCACCCAATTGCACAAAACTGCCTATAAAAGAAACTTCAGTACTGTATGTTTGTGCCATACAGCAAGCCATCTCAAGCAGAAAATTGGATATTACACACGCGTGCACACACTCCGTACATCCCAATTACAGTTCTCTTCAGATCCGTAACTTGTGTAGCCCTTTATGGCTGAAAAAGAGTCGACTGAAATAACCAATTAGAAGCCCATTAGAGGGACTGCTAAAAATCTCTCTGTTGATGCTGTTGAGAAAGCTGCTTTCACTCAAAGGTTTGTTGCTAGAGAAATTGTCTGTGATTATAAAGAAATTCTTTCCACGTTTTTCCTTTTGTTAAAAACTAATATGGTCCATGGGGTTACGAAGAGTCGGACATGACTTAACGACTGAAAAACAACAACAAAAATCCTTTAAAAGTCTTTTGGTGGTTAGTTCACTCAGAGATGGTGAGTGAACCCTTTTTTTCAAGCATGCAAATGCCTGATTAGGAAGGAACTCCACCCACTTTTCTTCTTCTGATCTGCAACCTTCCCACAATGAACCAGAAGTTCTGAAAGGAGATTTATCCAAAGAGGCTACAGAAATCAAAGGAATCCAAATCTGAAATCTCAGAAAAGAGACGGTAGCAACATTGGTCCGAACAGGAGTATGACTTCCAAACTTTCAGGATATCTGACTGCACAAGCATCTTTCGTTCAGCTTATTTTATTTATTCACCTATTTATATAGATATTTATAGAGCACACTTTATCCAAACAATTTTGTGGTGGGTTGCAACGCACCCTTCTGAATTTCCAGTTTAACAATGGGTATGTCAGAACGGAATCCACCACCAGAACCTAATTCCCCACATCAGATAGCGTCCACCTCAAGATACATCTCCCCAAACATTGTATTATTGTGGAAAGTTACCTAGAAAAAATGGGATTAAAAGGGGGGGAAGGGGGGAGTGCATTGCTCATAGCTGCATATAAAATCCACATGTGAGTAAAATTTGCATGTGATGTGTGGGCATGAATGGAAAGTGAAATACAACCACTGCAGATTCTATAGCAGTGATACAAATTAGATCAGTTCCCTCCCAACTTGGGAACCTTCCAAGCACGCTGATTTCATTTCTCTTCCAACTGAAACATCTGGAGATTCCTTGAGTTAGGGAAGACTGGATTAGATAGCTCTACATTTTCCTAAATTAAAGTAGGCCCGTTGAAATCAATAGGGGTTATATTCACGATGTTTTCAGTGCCTCTGCTCTGATTGATCAACCTGGATCCAAACTTTGCCTTTCTTCTTCTAGAGAATACAGCAAAGAACGTGAAGTGTGTCCCTAAACTCTTCCGAAGTGAATCTCCCCTTTGTATTAACTTCCTTTATTGGCCAACAGACTAAGAGAAAAGGCTGAAGAACCAACGAGCACTGAATATTGCTCATTGATCCGAACCCATCAGCAAGGTTTCTGCACAATGTCAAGTAGAGAATGCCTCGGGTGGGTGCCTTTTAAATTTGCAGCATACTCTGGTCATTTGTTTTACCTTCTCAAAGTCACACACTTTTCACCAAATAATTGTTTTGCACTCCACAAGGCTATGCTCCTGGTTACGCCGACCTGCTGTGGAGCCGATCATTAGCTTTCTTCTTTACAATCCATCAATCAGGTCTATGATCAGCCTAGAGTTCCTGCATTCCCTCTAACTGGACAGATGTACGACGCTGGGGACAGGGTTAAATCTGAATTCTTATCTTTTCCAGTGCTGGCAAAACACTTCAGATGTCTTTTTTACAAGTTGATAAATTATTTTCTTAGTTTTCTAAAGAACTTGTGCCTCTCTATTTATTTTTATTTATTTTCTTTATGAGATGTATATCCTGCCTTCACAGTTCTACTCCAACATCTTGTTCATTTTATTTTATTTTATTTTATTTTATTTTATTTTATTTTATTTTATTTTATTTTATTTTATTTTATTTTATTTTATTTTATTTGTTTGTTTGTTTGTTTATTTATTATTTAAATTTATATCACCGCCCATCTCCCCCAATGGGAAACTCTGGGCGGTTTACAATAAAATCAATAATTAAAAACATATAAATATAAAATTACAATCATCGTCATAAAATACATTCTACAATATAAATAGAATAAATAAGTATAAAATCCAAGGGATGTTAAAATGCTACACTTTTTCATATTTTCCTTCTTAAGCGGCTACATGATGGCACCCCAACCCCTAAGAAAGGAATACCTACTCACGATGTTGATGAATGAATGAGAAATTTATTGTCCCTGAACCTTTGCAGGTTTTGCTTCCTCACCTTGTGGAAACTTCGCTTTCCATTGCCCTCATTTGCCCTCACGCACCCTCGATGAGGTTGAACTGAATCTACCCGTTTCTTTCCTTCCTTCTGAACTTCTTGGATGGAGCTGAAACATTCCTCCTCATTTTCCCCCCTACCCCATGTCAACATAGACATCATTTTCTGCTCCCCACTCACCCTTGGAGAGGTCACTGCGTAACCAAGGGTAAGTAACTCATCATTTTTGGGATATTTTGAACCACAGTTCAAAAAACGTGTCCACCAGTTTGGAACCCATGGGATTTTAGACCTGCTGCATCGTTTCTGACCTTGAACAATAGAGTTCTTTCTCTCCCCTCCCGAAATGTCTGCACTGGGAATTAATCTGTCTTCGAAGCAAAGCAAGGATTTGAACGCCCAGGAACAGCCACACCGCGGCCTTGAAAGCCAAAGGCAGCTTAAAAGTTCATTTGGCAGACGGACAAAAACAGTCGCAAAAATCAATCGCCGAAAAAGGGCAGAAAAGTGTTTTGCATGGAAACGTGGAAGATCATTAATCCTGAGGAGCATCTTCTTCAATGAGACCATTTTGTAGACGCTTTCATTTTTGCTCTTGGAAATCAACATCGTCCAATCTCCCCCTCATCCCTCCCCCATCTCCAATGTTCTCAGTGATTTCTGGACTTGCAGTACTTAAAAAAAGAAAAGAAATTCTGGTGGTTTTGCCAATGACAGCATGCATGACAAATTGAATTAGCAGCCCTTCTCTATAAGTTTCTCTCTCTCTCTCATCTATCTATCTATCTATCCATCTATCCATCTATCCATCTATCCATCTATCCATCTATCCATCCATCTATCTATCTATCTATCTATCTATCTATCTATCTATCTATCTCTTCTTCTTTTTTTTGCAGAGGCTATGACTGCAGATTCATGTTGAGATTTGTACCCACCCTTCAAAAGAATGGCAATAGACGACAGGTGTAAGAAGAAACCACTCCCCTGCGATAAATCTTCTCTCTAAAAGGGCCGCCTTCTGGACTGAGGCTTGAAGACCATGGTGGGAAGTGCTTCGTTTTGAAGCCCGCTCCTTCCCATCCAAGGAGCCGCAAGGCACTGCAAGTATTACTGGACAGCTGGCATGGCCTAAAACCAAGCATTGTTTAAACCCTATCTGATGTGACAGACAACTTCAAGACTCTTGTCTACTTGACAGCTGATGCACAACAGCAGTTAACATTTGACAGGGCCTCATACAGGGTTTCCGGTGGAATTTTCTCCACTTTTCATTCACTGAACTCGTTCATTAACTCCGTCACAGTGGGCGAAGATTGAGCTGGCTTTTCAACCAAAATCTGATCAACAGTCCCACTTTCTCCTTCTTCTCTTTGGCTGCCAGAAACTATTATACAACCACCCTTTCCAGAGGAACATCTGCTCTTTAAAACCTACCATGTGTAGCCAAATGTTGGTGGTTAATACTTGATTCTTTTCATCCTGCAAAGACAAGGAAAGAAATACACCCAGTCAGATATTTTTAGAAGTAATTATAAAGTTTAGATTGAAAACCTTTCCTGCTTTTCTTCCCACTTGGTCTTTCCAAAAGCAACCAGCTCAAAATAAAGAGCTTCTCTAGGACAGATGTATAGAATCAATATAATAAGTTATATTAGCCAAATTCAGAAAGTGTTGGCCCATCAGAAGAAGGAGTCCAACCTTCTAATTCCCCTACAGTAGGGTGGAGATCTTTTGCCCGTAAAAAAAATAATACAGGAAGCTAGGCAAGTACACCTTCTTGTTTTCTATATGCTTTCATACTAGGAAGTTTTCTTATTTTTTTTGCCTTGGGCCTCATGCTACAGGCCTCAAGACCACCACCTCTTATGCAGCTTCAGATGTTATACAACCTGCTGGCCAGTTGGAGGCACTACTCAACCAGTTGCATCCTTACTGGGTCTCTTCAGGTGTAGGTATCCTCCATACGAGATGTTCTAAATTCAACCCTTTAATGGGATTTGAACCAACAGTGCAAGGAAGAATAAGGAGGAAACCAGTCATGTAGTGCCTCTTTCTATGTGTGTGTGTACGCATGCGCACCTTTGAGTCAGCATTGACTCTTGGCGACTGCCTGGTCTAGTCCTTACACTTTTCTTGGCAAGATTTTCAGAAGTGGTTTGCCATTGACTCCTTCCTAGGGCTGAGAGAGAGGGACTGGCCTAAGGTCACCCAGCTGGCTTTCGTGCCTAAGGCGGGACTAGAACTCTCAGTCTCCTGGTTTCCCATTGGCTCCTTCCTAGGGCTGAGAGACAGGGACTGGCCCAAGGTTATCCAGCTGGCTTTCATGCCTAAGGCGGGACTAGAACTCTCAGTCTCCTGGTTTGCCATTGGCGCCTTCCTAGGGCTGAGAGACAGGGACTGGCCCAAGGTCACCCAGCCGGCTTTCGTGCCTAAGGCAGGACCAGAACTCTCAGTCTCCTGGTTTGCCATTGGCTCCTTCCTAGGGCTGAGAGAGAGAGAGGGACTGGCCCAAGGTCACCCAGCCGGCTTTCGTGCCTAAGGCGGGACTAGAACTCACAGTCTCCTGGTTTCTAGTCTGAGCCCTTAACCACTACACCAAACTGGGTCTCAGCAATGAAGAAGGAGGATATTAGAAAACAAAAGGTGTGCCACTGCAACTGAACACAGTTCTTGTTCCAGTTCTTCTTTAGCTTGATTTGTGGGTCCTATACCTTCACTGACCTCTTACAGGGCTATTGTTAGCAAAAGGGAAACAGACCCCCAGCCCAGTAAAATTGCCTTTCAGCTGAACGGCTATTTAGGCCCCTGATGGCGATGGACTTCCTTGGCCACAAACCTCCACATCACTGCCATGTAATTGGTTGGTCATTATCAGTGCAGCTTCCTGGGAGTCTTCATTAATAATGGCTTCATAAGGTGTTGCTAGTTATCACAACAGTTCTGAGCGATGCCTCATCAGCGTTAATGGGCAACATGATTGCTTCCAAGCCATACAAACATTTGGGAAATGCATCAGACAAACAGCAGCCTATTAAAAACCCCAAAGCCATGAAAATTCAGCTTTCGGTGGCCATAAATCCATTGTTAAGCCTTGAATTTACGATTGCCTGCAGAACTCAACCACACACACACACACACACACAAACACACACAACGCCTTACTGTTTGGGGGGGGGGGTAGAATTATTTGAAATCCTCTCCAAATGTGAATGTGTTTGCCCTGTTTTGCCAATACTTAGGAGCATGAAATATTTTCTTGATGCAAAAGGCTTTGCTCCGTTTTTTATCTCCATTTCCCTCCTGTGTTGACGTCTTGTTTTTATGAAGATCTCTCCTCTGCCTTCTCTGTTTTCCACCTCCCAAAGGTCTCTCTTCTTTCCATTTCTTTTAGGTCCCTTAATAATTATTTTTTTAAGTACAAGATTTGCAGCATCGGTCAGGTCTATATTTTACTGTTATTACAAGAGAGTTCCGGCTGAAGGGTGGGATACAAATCTAATTACTGACATAATGGAATGAGCAAATGAATACCCAAATGTCAAGATTTTTTTTTTTAAATTCAGCTCCGAGAGTGATGCCTAAGTTTGCCTAGCTTTTAACGGCCATTCTAATCAAATGTCAAGAGCTGCCCTTGTGAGGGAAAAAAAGAGGAAGTGAAGAATCATACACATGTTCTTGTTCCTGCATTGTTAATTCGTAAAGTTTGGCTGAGCTGTAAGCAAAGAAAAAGCAAATTTCTATTAAGAGCTCTTCCCGTGGAGTATTTCCTTACTTTCAAAATTCAGAATGCACCTGAGAGCATTTTTCGATGCGATAGCTTCCCTTTCGATTACCACATTGAAGATTCTTGACTCTAAATTCCTCTTCCAGACAATTGTTATCCAGCTATAAAAGTAAGCTAGCATTCTGATGCTCAGCCGAAGACCAAATTTCTGATTTCCGATTTCTGCTGAAGACCAAATTATCCCACAGGCTTTTTCACCAGACATTTTGGCTGCTGTATTTCACGCAGTTCCGTTTGGAAACCGAAGGGCAGGCTGCAAGTGATGAACATCTCAGCAACACTGAAAATGATGCTCCGTTTTGCAAAAGATCAGCCCATCATATTTCCAACAAGTACAGGTAGTCCTCGCTTAACGACCACAATTGGGACCAGAATTTCAGTTGCTAAGTGAAGCAGTCATTAAGCAAATCTGACCCGATTTTACAACCTTTTTTGCAATGGTCATTAAGTGAATCACCGCAGGCATTAAGTGAACCACATGGTCGTTAAGCGAATCATGCTGTTCCCCATTGATTTTGCTTGCCAGAAGCCGGCCGGGAAGGTCAAAAATGGCGCTCACATGACAATGGGACACTGCAACAGTCATAGATGCGAACCGGTTGCCAAGCACCCAAATCGTGATCATGTGACCATGGGGACACTGCGATGGTCGTAAGTGTGAGGACCGGCCGTAAGTCGGTTTTTTCAGCACCGTTGTAATCCGAACCATCACTAAACAAATGGTCATTAAGCAAGGACTACTTGTAAGATGATCCATGCCAAAAGGAAAGGAAAAAGAGGAAGAATATTTGAGCATTTTGTTTTTGCCGCAGGTGCACATAGTTTCTTAGCAAGTAACATTCTCTAAATGTTAACTTACATGTTGGATGTGGTTGTTTTCTGTTCTTATTTTTGTTTCACTCCATAAAAGCAGCTGCAGCTATTTCACCTCTGTAGACAAGTTTACTTCTTGAGTCTGGGGTAAAAAGGTAAAGGTTCCCCCCACACATTGGTGCAGTCGTGTCCGACTCTAGGGGCCGGTGCTCATCTCCGTTTGTTAGCCGAAGAGCCAGCGTTGTCCGAAGACGCTTCCACGGTCATGTGGCCGGCATGACGCACGCGTAACGCTGTTCCCATCCCACCGAAGTGGTACCTATTCATTTACTTGCATTTGCATGCTTTCGAATTGCTAGGTTGGCAAACCCATTATTCTTGTTCTTTGTAAAAATAGTCATTCATTTTATTAGGGAATCCACTCCCCTTCAAAATCAGATTTTGCCAAGACCGCTTGCGACAGTTTAAACTCACACAAACTCTTAACAGAGTTACAGCGTGCAGCAAAAGACAATGATTATCATTCATGCCTTAAAGGAATAAAACAATAAAATGCCAAATATTTCTCTACCTTGATATAAATTACAGTAAGAATATACAGTATGCTTCTCGGGCCAGGAGAGGCATGTAATGCAGCTTAATCTCTGGATATGAGTTCAGATCAATCCCTTTCATCCAGTGTTTACTCTTATAGGAAGCATTGCCTTCACTCTGAACTGACTTTGGTAGTCTTTGGGCAAAGGAGAGACAATTTGGTGTAGTGGTTAAAGGCATCAGGCTAAAAACTGGGAGACCATGAGTTCTAGTCCCTCCTTAGGCACGAAGCCAGCTGCGTGACCTTGGGACAGTCCCTCTCTCTCGGCCCTAGGAAGGAGCCAATGGCAAACCAGGAGATGGAGAGTTCTAGTCCCGCCTTAGGCATGAAAGCTGGCTGGGTGACCTTGGGCCAGTCCCTCTCTCTCGGCCCTAGGAAGGAGCCAATGGCAAACCAGGAGACTGAGAGTTCTAGTCCCGCGTTAGGCATGAAAGCCGGCTGGGTGACCTTGGGCCAGTCCCTGTCTCTCAGCCCTAGGAAGGAGCCAATGGCAAACCAGGAGACTGAGAGTTCTAGTCCCTCCTTAGGCACGAAGCCAGCTGCGTGACCTTGGGCCAGTCCCTCTCTCTCAGCCCTAGGAAAAAGGCAAGGGCAAACCACTTCCAAAAATCTTGCCAAGAAATCTACAGGGGCTAATTCAGGCAGTCACCAGGAGTCAAGACTGACTTGAAGGCACCCAAAAAAAAAAGTCTTTGGGGACAGAAGCAACACGTAGCCAGATATGAATAATTGAGAAGGATTGCAGCAGGTTGAGTGACTGGGTCCTACTTGCTATTATACGCATCTTGCTTGCCTGGATGAGTGTTGGTAGGTAAAGAATAGGACTCAGCAAGGCTCAGATGAGACTTCTGACAAGATGGTTTAAAGAAGAAAGAAAGAAAGAAAGAAAGAAAGAAAGAAAGGAAGGAAGGAAGGAAGGAAGGAAGGAAGGAAGGAAGGAAGGAAGGAAGGAAGGAAGGAAGGAAGGAAGGAAGGAAGGAATCCTACCCCCGAAGCATTATTATTGATCCAGAAATTAAGAGAGTTACCTGCAGCTGATATCTAACATAAGAACAGATCAATATATTGATATAATCGGCTTAGAGAAGGGTTTTAACGAGAAAGGAATTTGGAGAACAGAAGATATGAAAGAAGTTTCTGTAAGGAAACCAGGCATGGTGTCTATGCGACAAGCAAAAACAGGAATAACTTTGCTGTACCCACTTCGTGTCTTACTCCAGTGCTAAATTCACACTGTTCAGCAATAGGCCATAGTAAAAACACAGTCCCAGTTCCCCAAGCTGTTGTAAAAATTGCCATTCTGGGTTAGTTTACTATTCTACTGATGATACATAATTCAGAATTCCCTGCGGGAAAACAGTGTAATCTGGAAACAAAGAAGGGAGGGAGGGAGGGAGGGAGGGAAGGAGGCTAAAATCTGAGAATAAATTGCTTTGTGTAAAAGCAGCTTCATTATTCAGAATAACATACTGAACCAGCAAAATTGGAAGCAAACCTGGCTTTCGGTAACATCCCATAATCTCGCTGGTAGATCCCCCTCCTGCACAGTCAGAAAATGGACCAGGTTCTTAAAAATAAACTTTAAGAAGTTGTGGGGCGCAGTGTCTTTATGCCACAGCTACCATACGCCGAGAAATGTCCTGCTTTCGAACTCCCAAGGGATGGCCCACGTCAGCTTTCAGTAACAATCTTTACAATGATGAGCAAATAACTTCAATAACCATTTAAGAAATTGATAGGCAACAGCACAACAATAGAGAAATGCAAAATGGAGAGAGATATGCTCAGCTGTTAAAAAATGGGTTGGGAAGGTGGAAATTGGTATCCATTTCCAATGAATGCCCAGGGTTGGTGTTGTGGTTAAAGACACCAGGCTAGAAACTTGGAGATTGTGAGTCTAGTCCCACTTTAGGCACAAAGCCAACTGGGTGACTTCTCTTATTTCACATACATTCAACTAGATTATCCAGGAAATTCCGCAAAGCAGGACAGAAAAGCAATGGGATCCCAGGAGCTTGCATTCAAAAGCAGATAGTAGATTCTTGGTACAAAGAGCCCATTTGGTGTGGAGATTAAAGACTAGAAGCTGTGAAACCATGAGTTCTAGTCTTCATTCAGGCATGGGAGCCAGCTGGGTGACCTTGTAGCCAGCCCTTCTCTCTCAGCCCTAGGAAGAAGAAGGTCAGGGCAAACCACTCCTGAAAACATTGCCAAGAAAACTGTATGGACTGGTCCAGGTAGACACTGCAGGTCAAGACTGACTGGAAGGGAGAAAATAATATACAAAATACAAGACATAGCAATCAGTATGTGCTTAAATGCCTGCAAAAAGGGGCCCAACTTAGAGCTTGGAGACTTTCTATCACATCACGGAAGGTCCAGTGATGGACCATGGGAGATAGTTTTCCTTGAAGACTCAACTAAATGAGCAGCAGTAGATACTTCTTGAAATAGGCACGTCTCTGGTTTTAAAGGCAACAGCTCCAACACCGGGAATTGGGCTCAAAGATGAAGCAAGAAATAGAGAAAATTCCCCATGTAATATGTCTATGAAGGTTCTCAGTCATCCAGGTGGAATTGTCTGTAGCTTGAATCATGTCAACTGGATTTCTATTTTCTCAGTGGAAACGTTTCGCTCCTTATCCAAGGAGCTTCAGACTGAAGAAGCTCCTTGGATAAGGAGCGAAACGTTTCCACTGAGAAAATAGAAATCCAGTTGACATGATTCAAGCTACAGTTCCCCATGTAATGCTATATTTATCTATGCTGAAACTGGCTGTACTCGAGTCCCAGATGAGTAAATCAAGACTGCAGCTTAAAGTGAATGATTCCTCCATTTGTATTCTGTATCCACAGGCCAGTCACCTGGGCAGGATGCTTTTCTCTAAATGCATAGGTCCATCCTGCAGCTTCCGAGTTCTGCTGTTCAGAATTCTCAACGAGTTAGACCAGAATTGAGTGATTTTTGAAGTGGCTGAGGCCTCCGTTTTGCTATTGATGGTCTGCTGGGTCATCCTGCAGAAGAGAGGTGTGACCTGGGCAGCGAATCTAGCTGGGGGTGGGGGCATTAAAATTAAAATAAAATAACCCTTCATTTTAAAAATAGGAAGTAAAACATTACATGTGACAGAGCTCAAAAAAACTGGGTGACAAACAGGAGCGGGTTGCAAGAGATCACCTCCTAATCTGGAAGATGTGGTTTGTTTCTTGGTTTGTTTGAGGTTGTGGTTGCACTGAGTGGCAGGAGAGAATCATTAGCATACATTGGTCAAGAAAATGATTTCTTGGGTTTTATTCCATTCCTTTGCTCTTCCAATGACCGTTGTCTGCTCTGGTCAAGAAGGCCATTTATAATCATTATTACCTTTATTATCATTATTACCATTATTATTATTAATGGACACAGGGAAGCAGCTGAGAAATTATTGGCTGACTGGGGCAGCTTTTAATTTACTCTGTTAAAAAAAAAAATCCACATTTCCCCAACATTACCTAGAGGTAAACTAACCCTTTCTCCTCCATCCATTATTGACCTGATAATGATTCTTCTAGTACAGAGGTTATATTGTTGTTCATTTAATTGCAGTAACAAGTTAAGTTCAAATAATTAATGAAGAGATTGTCACCGAGGTCAAACGAGTATGCCAGGCTATAAATTTCTGTCTAACGGCGCCGAAGCATCAGCATTATTATCCTCTCTCCTTTAAACAATAAAATGAACTTCTTTCACATCCTCGGGAGGGAAAGAAGCCTTTAGACATTAAACAGAGAGGGCTTTTGCAGTGCAGCTCTCACAACCTCCTTTCATTTTACCAACATTTTTAAAAGGTTATACATTATAATACTTCTCTCAAGTAAAAAACCCACTGTTTCGTAATAAAAGCCCTCATCGCTTACAGCCTCAAATATCTGAGCACAATGCAGCGAAGGTTGACCTCCTTGGGAGCAAAGGAGAGAAGACCCATAATTTCTACGGAGGGTGACTCTTCTTAAATGCAAAAAAAGATTTTATTCCTGAGGAGATACATTCAAGAATGTACTATTTCTCTTCTTTGATCTCTGTCCCTAAATAACTATTACTCTCCCGCTGAAAACAATAGAATGAAAAGAAATCCTCCAGTTTGGTCAGATTATGTCTGTCTATCATAAAAGGACATTTTTAAGATGACTTAAAGGTATACAGGTAGTCCTTGCTTAATAACCATTTGTTTAGTGATGGTTCGGACTTACAACAGTGCTGAAAAACCCGACTTACAACCTGTCCTCACACTTACAACCGTCGCAGCATCCCCACAGTCACGTGATCACAATTTCGGCACTTGGCAACCGTTTGCAACCATTGCAGCGTCCCGTGGTCATGTGATTGCCATTTTCGACCTTCCCAGCTGGCTTTTGGCAAGCAAAATAAATGGGAACCGTGTGATTCGCTTAACAACCACGTGGTTTGCTTAACACCTTCAGTGATTCACTTAACGACCACCACAAAAAAAGTCACATTACAGCACACATGCAGATCAAGTTCCCATATGGACCAAATGTGGGATGCAGTTGCCAAAATCCCTGTTAGAGGTTTGCCTTGTAAACTCCAATGACAGTTTGGAGGGCTTTGCAGGGGAAAAAAGGCTCAGCTTAACAGCATCTATTCATTATGGGCAGAGTATCTTGTACTTTTTAAAAACTGCAGCTTGGGAAATCACATCATCCAGGGCTTCTCCATTGCAACAAATTATCTGTGCATAGAAAAGTAGTGTGTCAAATTAACCTGATCTTCACTAATTTTTGTTAGATGATGATGATGATGATGATGATGATGATGATGATTACAGAATCCTGAAGTAACCAGAAACAGACCTTTCATCTGACTCCACATGGGTCTTCTTACAAGCTTAACACATTGCCACATCAGTTTTTACCCAAATTGTAAGCGATAACTTCTAGATCCTAATTTACCTCCTAGCAGCTGAAAACAGACCTAGTTACTCCATAGCTGGTGTTAACCAGATGCTGTTATCCAAATTTACTTTCTAGATAGAGTAAGTTATCATTAGAGCTGTGTGAAACATCTTCCTTCAACCCTTTTTGAATTTGAAACACCCAGTTCTGAGTTTGGAATGGCCCCTTCTGAATGTGAAACACCAGTTTTAAATATGAAACAGACTGTTTCAAGCATTTCAGATGGGTTTTGAACACTTCCAAGATAGTTGCCCTTTCACACTCCAAACAACTTTTCTGACCTAGAAGCAGTCCGTTTTGAATTCAAAATGAGGTCTTTCCCATTCAGAATGGTTTGATTCATAACATTTTGCACACCCCTAGTTAGCATCTAGGGGGCGTGGTGGCTCAGCGGGTAAGACGCCAGGCTTGTCGATCGGAAGATCGCAAGTTCGGAGGTTCGAATCCCTAGCCCCGCGTGCGGAATGAGCTCCCGCACTCGCCCCAGCTCTTGCCAACCTAGCAATTCGAAAGCATGCAAATGCAAGTAGATGAATAGGTACCACTTCGGTGGGTAGGTAACAGCGTTCCCCGCGCGTCATGCCGGCCACATGACCGTGGAAGCGTCTTCGGACAACGCTGGCTCTTCGGCTAACAAACGGAGATGAGCACCGGCCCCTACAGTCGGACACGACTACACAAATGTGCGGGGGGGAACCTTTTTTTTTTAGTTAGCATCTAGATGATAACTGCAAATATGAAAATGTCATTTTCAAAATAATTGAAGCAAGAACAGATCTTCCCGAAGTGGTGCAAAATAATTCCTTATATTTGCTGTGTTAAGTTCCATTTCAGTCAGAAAAATAATGGCAACACAATTGTTACATGAACTCAGAACCAAACATTCATAACTGCAGAAGGATTTCCCCTTGTGCACTTCAATTCACTGTTCAGAAGATTATATAAAAAAAAACTTTTCATATTCAATGCCTGTGCCTCCAAGCATCCTCAGTATTTAAAGATCCCCCACATTCTGTTGGAGTCCATCGTTTATACAATTTAATCAGATAAAAGGTACTGCTGTAGCTAGATCCTAATTGGATCTTTTTACTGATGCAAGACAAATTACTTTTCTTATTAAGTAATAAAAGTCCAAATGCAGATTTGTGAAAACCACACTTCCACTTCTCCCAAAATGAAATCTGAAGAGGCTATTAAATAGGTGAACGTATTTCTTCCATTTCAATTGGGGAAAGTTTCCAGTAATGATGAAACGGCAGGGATATAGACGGTCTTTAGAAGTTATGCAGTTAGAAAACTTAGCAAAACCAACACAGCAATACATCCTTGTGCAGCGTTTGGAATACAGTCATGCATCAGCCTTCTCCATTCAGAGATGTCAAGGCTGGTTGAACATAGAATATAATTTTGATTTAATGGGATGGTCCATTAATAGAATATATGGCATATTTGCAGAGATGGAGCTAATCTGAGGACCCCGGCCTGTGCTGATAGGAAAGTAATGGAGCTTTACGGAAAGAGGGCTTTCCAATTAATTTCAGAATTGGGATGGTCTATGAAACACCAAATACTTGCACAGTTTGATCCAAAGAAGTGTTGACATGCATAACCAGCACACTATTCCCTTTTGGGATAATAAATGTTATGCAAAACACAGGGGAAAAAATTATAAACAAAATAGATTAAAGGGAGAAGAAAAGGAAATATGGCTAACGCTACAACAAGTCCATTCACTACGCCCCTCCACACCTTTCTATTATTGCAGACAATTCTTGGTTCCATCACTTGTATACATGAATTCATCCCGCTTTCTTCTCTTCTCTAAACATCTCACTTCTTGGTCTTGAGGATCACATCAGCTCCATCCATTTATGTCTTTCTCTGTCTTCCCCTTCCCCTCAACCCCTTCACTTTTCTTTCCTACATTCTTTTTGTGACTTGATCCTCATTCATTCTCTCTTTACAGGTAGTCCTCGTTTAACAGCCATTTGCATAGTGAAGGTTCGGACTTACAACGGTGCTGAAAAAGCCGACTTAAAACCAGTCCTCACACTTATGACCGTCGCAGCGTCCCCGCACTCACATGATCGCGATTTGGGCACTTGACAACCAGTTTACATTTACGACCATTGCAGCATCCCACAGTAACGTGATCGCCATTTTCAACCATTCCAGCTGGCTTCTGGCAAGCGAAATCAATGGGAAACCACGTGATTCACTTAACAACCACATGGTTCGCTTAACGCCCATGGTGATTTGCTTAATGACCACCACAAAAAAGGTCATAAAATTGAGTTGGATTCGCTTAATGACCGCTTCACTTAGCAACTGAAATTCCGGTCCCAACTGTGGTGTTTAAGTGACGACTACCTGTATGACTAAATCACCTCAATGTACTTCTTTCTCACTATTAATCTCTTTTGTTTTCAGTCCACATTCATCCACTATCCATTCATTCTTGATTCCATCTCTTCCCAAGTCTCCCAGTCCCACTGCCTCCAGCTTACTGTTAACCTTCTCTGGGCATATCCAACTATGGGTAGAAGCACAACTATTTTAACTTTGCTTCATAAACTTTCATTTCTCACAATAAATCTACTTCTTGTCTAACCAGCATTGGCACGTTTAAAAGAAATACTCAATGCTGATTAAACGTGTAGCCTGCCTTTCTCTGAAATGGGGGCCCAGAGAATTAGCATCAATAAAATACTACTGTGATACCTTTTAAATAAAAGTTACAGTATGTTTTGCCCATAAGCTTAACAACATCAGTGCTGAACTGTTTGTGATTTTATTTGTTTATTAAATGTATAGGTATCCCAGCTCTATCCTGACTCTGGATCATGTGGCGGTGCTTTGATTATTGGACAGATCTGATGAAAATAGTATTTTTATTATGGTGGTGTTCTCTGCATGTGTGTGACTTGGAGTTAGAACCATTGAAATGGCATTAAAGGTTTTAAAATAATAAATAAAGTCTCCTTTCTCTGTATTGCCCCCATTCTACAGGGTAGTTACAGAATCAAAATCAGTATTTTATTTTGATTCTGCTTCTTTTCTTCCACCTTCTACATCCCTTTTCCTTTCTGTGTTGCCTCTATTAAGCTGTAAGCCTGCAATTGGGAATAATCTTAGTTTTTATAATGCTTTGGTGCTTAGAAAATTGTGGACGCTTTGTCAGATAACAGCAAAAACACTGACTTTAATCCAAACCACTAACATTTTCTACCCTTTTGGGAGGTATGAACTTGATGGGCAAAAATACATTCCTAAATCAGAAAGTACTTGATCTCAGGAGTTATCCTGGGCATGTCTCTAAAGGGTGTGATAGACAACTTTAAGCAACAAAGCCAGAGAGATACTGTCACTGCTCTGATGGCCTCTGGTTATTTTTGCCCATTTGTCATTCATCATCCTTTGACTAATTATTTGGGCTACGTTTAACTGGGATCTCTTAATGGTGATTTTATCTGTCTGAACAACAGATCTGTTTTTCAGATATGAGGATGGAAGAGTTTTGTGAGAATCTTCTAAGCCCTGGAATGCTTACTGAGAGCAAAGCTATAAAACGCCAGTTAGGTTGTCCTAGAGATAAACATGCCCCATTGTGCATTTGTCCAGAGCAGGGTTTCTCAACCTCCTCAATTTTAAGATGTGTGGACTTCAACTCCCAGAATCCCATGGCTGGCTGGGGAATTCTAGGAGTTGAAGTCCACACATCTTAAAATTGAGGAGGTTGAGAAACCCTGGTCCAGAGTGTTAAGAAAGCTGATCCATCAAGCTGTCCAATGGAACACCCACAAAACCCCATGAGGACGCAACAAATGGATCCTGAGTCATGGGGGAAATGCCTTCTCAGAAGCTTGCCTTGAAATCCAAAACATCTTATCAGTGCAGGGTGTTCTTTCTGCTTTCAAACTTGCTCTCCCTCTGGGCAAGGTGAAAGGCTGGAGAGACAGATCACCCAAGTGATTGAGTCAACATTTTGAAATGGAGGTGAGGGACTGACAGACACCGACTAAAGCTTGCAATACGATCAGAAGACTCTACAATGGGCATCACTTCAGGGTCCTGGACGGAGTCGAGAATAGAAGACTTGGGTTGAAGGGTTGCAAGGCGCATTATGTTCATCACATAGCAGGCAGATGCTTCTGTTTCGCGCAGGGAAGAGGCAGTTAAATGTTCTCTCTCTGGCTACTTGACGTTCAGGCAGAGAGGGGCCAGGGGACGACGTTCCTCAGTATGGGACCATCCCTTTGGAACGGGCTGCCCTGGAGATCCAGATGGCTGCTTTCCAGAGAGCAGTAAAAACAGATTTTGCAGAGGCTTAAATCTAGAACGCTGCTGGGACTCTGGACGCCAAGAGAAGTTTGCTTGTTTTTAACGGTTTTAATTGTTGGTTTTATGGTTAAATGCAGCACCATCCAGAGGGAACTACTATGATGCCCAGATGGTGATGTGTGCCTGGTGGCTTCATCTCATCAATACTGCAAGTATGTATTTGCATCCTGACACCTGATGCAGGTATGAAAGTTGAAGTAGTTGTGCAATGACACCATCAAGCATGTGCTGGCTTTCGCCTCCCATCCTTGGGTCACTGTGTTTGCTTGCTTGCTTGCTTGATTGATTGATTACATGCTATCAATTGGTGTTGACTGTTAGCGACCACATAGAGAGAACTTCTCCATGATGATCTGTCCCCAGCCTGGTCCTTCAGGTCTTCCAATGGTGCCCCCATTGCTGCTGTAACTGAGTCCCTCCACCTTGCTGCTGGTCGTCCTCTTCTTCTCTTTCCTTCCACCTTTCCCAGAATTATGGACTTCTCAAGGGAGCTGGGTCTTTCTTTGCATTGATTGATTGATTGATTATGTGCCATTGAGTCAGTGTCAACTCTTATGACCACATAGCTAGACTTTCTCCAGGATGATCTGTCCCCAGCCTGGTCCTTCAGGTCTTCCAACAGTACATCCATCACCACTATAACTGAGTCCATCCAGCTTGCTGTTGGACATCCTTTTCTTCTCTTTCCTCCCACCTTTCCCAGCACTATAGATTTCTCAAGAGATGTGTCACCGAATATACCCATAATTTTGTATGAAGATATTGTAAACCATCAGGAGTCCATATAGAGTTGGCAGTACAGGTAGTCCTCACTTAATGACCATCCGTTTAGTGACGGTTCAGACTTACAATGGTGCTGAAAACCAACTTACAACCGGTGCTCACACTTACGACCGTTGCAGCGTCCCCACGGTCACGTGATCACAATTTGGGCGCTTGGCAACCAGTTCGCATTTATGACCATCACAGCATCCCGTGGTCATGTGATTGCCATTTTCAACCTTCCCGGCCGGCTTCTGGCAAGCAAAATCAGTGGGGAACCGTGTGATTCGCTTAATGACCAGTGGTCCACTTAACTACAATGATTTGCTTAATGACCGCTGCAAAAAAGGCTGTAAAATTGGGTCAGATTCGCTTAATGACCGCTTCGCTTAGCAACTGAAATTCCGGTCTCAGTTGTGGTCATTAAGCGAGGACTACCTGTATATGAATATAATAATTAATAAATACATTATTTGAATTGGGAATCTCCACTTCCCCAGTTGAAGGAGTTAAAAGAAGAAAAAGAATCTCTCTGATGCCATCACTTGATCTCTTTTCCCCATCTTCTTATCCACGGAAATAATGCACTATAAATTCATAAAAAACGGGAGCCTACTGGCAACTACCTTCCACTTAGTAGTCCACTATGCAAATTTCTCTGCAACTGAAAACATTTATTCTAGCCCCTGTGCTTACATAAAATTCAAAGCAACACAAGGCAAGAACATTTGAACCACGTACAGCTGAGGCATAAACATTACGTGCAGGGATGTAATTCTGTTGCATTAACTGTTTAATGGTGATCATAACTATCCCATGACGTGTGGATTTGCTGATTCTGTTGTTTTAGGAACGAAGGGAAGCTTTATATTCCAACCCTAGTCATCCACAGCAATCTATCACATACAATCTATCTTCTAGGATTCCAGTCATTTTCCCAAGTCTCCTTAATCACAGCTGACTCATTACTAAATGCCCAATTTACATGCGAATAAAGAATACCTTTGGAATTCATTATGCCTCCATACCTACTTCAGAAATGCAAACATCAGCAATTTAGTTTTCTGTTTTGTTCAGACCTGATTGTTTCTTCATTTCATGCAAATTGCCCTTATTTTGGCATCATTTGGAAATCCGCTTTTCTCTTAGAAAGGAAATAGGAGATGTCATAGAGATGTGTAAAACTGCACGGAAAGAAGATCCTTCAATGAAGCTGAAAAGGAAAAGATTGGGGACAGGTCAAACTAAGCTGTGATGGTTACAAATTAAGGAAAGAGGAGGACAACCAGCAGCAAGATGGATTGACTCAGTTATAGTGGCAATGGGGTCACTGCTGGAAGACCTGAAGGACCAGGTTGCGGACAGATCGTCCTGGAGAAACTCTATGTGGTTGCTAAGAGTCAACAATGATTTGATGGCACAAAACTAATCTATCAATCAATCAATCAATCAATCGGAGGCTTGACCTCTAATTAGCCATTGTTCAAGATGATGGGAAGGGATCCTTGCCCTCCTGTCTGAGTTCTGGGTCTTCCCTTGGAATCTGGAAAGAAAAGGCTGGACTTAAGAGGCATTTAGCCTGACCCAATATTGCTCTCCTTACATTTTTCAGTTTGGATTAATGCACTTCTTTGTGCTATTTTGGTAGCTGAAATATTCTTCCAGCCAGCTACTGAAACTGCTTTTATTCTGTTTGAGAAATACAATTACCATAATTGTTCAATGGCTGCTTTTCAAAATCTCTCATAAAAACCGAAATTTGTTGTTGTTTAAACTCAGTCCAAAGCCTTGAATTTCAGCCTGAAGTGCCTGATTGTGGCCTCCAGTCCAGTCACTTGGCCAGATCAGTAAATAAGGAACACAGGTTAAAAAAGCTGAAGTGGCATTTCTCCACTTCTAAAATGATCCTGTGGGCTGCTAATTAGTAAAGTTAACACTAAAATGGAAGCAAGCATGATTGGAGATCCTACCTGCAGATAGCTGGCCTCACACAAAATTTTGGGTTTTGGATTCTGTTTGGTTGGGGAGAGTTTGTAGAACTTTGACTGTTGATCATCTCTTAACTGCTCTGGCATCTGTTACTTGGAGTCATACCTAGGGACCATATATTCCCAAACGTTTTTGCTTTGGAACAATTTCAGAGCCGGATGAAAGCTTGCTGCAGAACTGAAAGGTGGAAATGAGGACTGAAAGAAATTTTCAAAGAGTTGAAAATCCAAGAAGGCCTTTTCTCTGACTTCTGACTAGGAAGTGGCGCACTCCTGTGAAACGCTTCGTGATTATTATATAATCTGCACACCCTTTTTTTCCCAAATAAAAGAACAAAGTAGATATCTGGAACTTCTCTCTGGAGCACTTGAAAGCACTCTAAATGCCTGAGAGCAAATCCTAAATAGGAAAAAAGTAGAAAGTGAAGTGGAAGTTTCTACTAACCTACCTTCAAAACGCAAACAATTAAAACCACAAGACCAGCTGGATTAACATCTCCAAGGATGAGTGAAGGTATGTAACAGAGATTGGTGGAGTTTGATAGGCAGGTTATCAATCTTTCAGCAATCACTTCCAAATGAGCCGATGATTTAGCAATGCTGTGATTTGCTTCTCCAGGTTTAATTCTTTCTCCTCTTAATTTAAAAAAAATCTAATTTCTCTTTCATTCTTTTTTTAAATAGGCGTTGTTTGCATCTGCAAAGATGACTGGCAGAGCCATTCATGGTGGAATTGGAAAGAGCAACTCGGCACCACCACCCACAGCTGGAATGCTGGGCATTGTGGCTTGACACATCTGGAGACTCCCAGTTGTGGTAAGAGCAGGTAGGATGGTGGAGAAAAGAGACAGAGAGGGAGAGAATGAGACCTTTGGGACAAGCCGTGAGTTTGAGAGGAACATCTATAGAGCAAAACAAACAGAAATTGGGGATGGATTACAGATGCAGCTCATGATGAGTTCTGAAACGGAGGAACAACTTGTATAAACACAGTTAGAAGAAAGGCATTTTCCTTTCTTTCCCATGCAGCTTCCTGCATGTAGTTATGTAGTTCATCAGGGAGAAACAGCTCCACAGTGGGTGAGAAAAGGCCCTAACAGCTGCACCTTTGCCTTAGTTCCTCTTCGAAACTGGAGGACCACAAACTGCGCCGCTGAATTTCCATCAGTTAATCTGCAACTTCCGTAGATGCAGAATACTTTCCAAATCTACAGCCAGCCAAGGTAAGGCTCTTTTCCCCTGTTCTGTATTCATTGACTCCCAAATTGCATGAGAGTTTTACCATTATGGAATGGAAACATTGCACCTCCCAATAGCTAAATCCCAGGTAGAAAAAGTCACCTCGGAAGCACATGTACATCTCAGTTATGTTTTTTTCCCATTCATTTCTGAAACTGTGTGCCATCCCACCAGTCTCTGAAATGCTCATCTTACAAACAGCTCCAAAAAGACCAATTTCAGATAATCAAGCCCTCTCTGTGCTTTGCTGGGTTGCAATCTACTCACCCTGCCTGTATCAAAAGGAGAAACATTTTTGAATATTTTTCTTGCAAGAAACCAACAACAACTTTAACCCTTTCTGTGTTATTTGCATGCAAATGTGCATGGCCGGGAGTGTCGTTTTTTTAAAGCTTCGGAGACCCAATCAGTTAAAGGCAGCATTTATGTCAGCCCTAGTAGGAGAAATGTATAGGGAGGCTTAAATCTTCCCATTAATTTAATTTTTGTTAGCAGTCACATAAAGATCTATTTCCCTGGAGGGGGTGGGGAGAACATATTTCATAAAATTAGTAGCAACTTTAAAAATATATATATCCATTTACAGTGATTAAAACAGATAGCACCAGAATGAAAAGTTCAGCAAGAAAACTGCACTCGAAATAAATGTGGGTCTTCATCCCATTTGTAAAGAGAAAATGCTCAACCCTATGGAAACTGTATTATTTGTCTAGTTAACCTATTTATTCTCTGGAGCAAAGATATCTCAAGGTGTGCTATGGGACTTTAAAGGTAAGTCAACGATAAAATTACAAAAAAAAAAATTATATGCCCAAGCAAAGGTATTGGTCTTAAAGGGCTTAATATGAAGATTCATGATGACATGAGCGTGTCCATGTTCTTTTCTTGGCAATATATCAGAAATGGCTGGCCACTGCTGTCTCCTTCTCCTTCTCCGTCCCTTTCTCCTTCTCCTTCTCCTTCTCCGTCCCTTTCTCCTTCTCCTTCTCCTTCTCCGTCCCTTTCTCCTTCTCCGTCCCTTTCTCCTTCTCCTTCTCCTTCTCCGTCCCTTTCTCCTTCTCCTTCTCCTTCTCCGTCCCTTTCTCCTTCTCCTTCTCCTTCTCCGTCCCTTTCTCCTTCTCCGTCCCTTTCTCCTTTCTCCTTCTCCTTCTCCGTCCCTTTCTCCTTCTCCTTCTCCTTCTCCGTCCCTTTCTCCTTCTCCGTCCCTTTCTCCTTCTCCTTCTCCTTCTCCGTCCCTTTCTCCTTCTCCTTCTCCTTCTCCGTCCCTTTCTCCTTCTCCTTCTCCTTCTCCGTCCCTTTCTCCTTCTCCGTCCCTTTCTCCTTCTCCGTCCCTTTCTCCTTCTCCTTCTCCTTCTCCGTCCCTTTCTCCTTCTCCTTCTCCTTCTCCGTCCCTTTCTCCTTCTCCTTCTCCTTCTCCGTCCCTTTCTCCTTCTCCGTCCCTTTCTCCTTTCTCCTTCCTCCTTCTCCTTCTACTTCTACATCTTCATCTTCTGTGTGTGTGTGTGTGTTTTGAGGGGGTTTTGTTTCTGACCCTAGTGAGGTTCTTCAAGGTCATCCAAGGACAGTTTGGTGCTGCCACTCAGCTGGCCTTCCTTGTAAGGAATCTTGGACGTGACCTTTGAGAAACCACGCAAGAACAGTTACAGAAACATGATTTAAGCCCAGGACAAGAAAAAGAAAAACTCTCTTGGGTATAAGATTCAATAAAGTTGAGTGCTAATATTTCTTGTGGCATCTGTTTCCTGGCCTGGCCTACCTTGAAGGGCTGTGTAGAGAGCCACAGGGACGACCTTGGAGGAACTATGCAGAAACAGTTACAAAAACAAAAACTTGTTTTGGGCTTGGGAAACAGAGAAAGAAGTTCAGACTCGGTCCACCCTAATTCACTGGTATATAAGAGGAAGAGAAGGAAGAACCCAATCAGGCTTTCAAGATTCTGTTTCTATGCCTGTATCAATCAAAGTAGAGTTCCAGTCAATCCTGAGGGGTTTGTTTTCTAACCTGGCCTACTTCAATCAATCAATCAATCAATCAATCAATCAATCAACTTTATTTACAACCAAAAGGCCCCAAAGCAGGTTACAAATATCATCTGAACTTGGCATTAGATAAAAGAGCTTAACAAACAAGATATGTAATAAATATCACGTAATACACTGACAACCCCAACTCATTGGTTTGTTACCAAAAACCTTGTTTTTGTAGCCATCGTTAAACATCTGGCTGTTGCCCCTGTAATTTTAGGATTTTCGTCTGCAAGTAAAATTTTTACATACTCAGAAGTTTCTCTTCCTGGTTTGGCTTTTAAAATAGGCCAGATAACTTCCTGCCTACTTCAAAGAGCTGACATGACTGAATTCAAAAGCTGTTGTTGGGCAATATCCAATGGTGTGCTAAATAATGTATAACAACTGACTCTGCCCGCTCCATTGCCACCGCTGTGCCATACCGTGAGCTGCCCAACAGCTGATTGGCCCTCTAGGCATCGTGGCTGAGCTCTGATGTCGACAGCTTGCGAGATTCCTAAAAATTTAACCATCGGCTCTTGCGAGCTGGTGTGAGCCAGGTCCAGCACACACTGGCAATACCTTTATTAGTACCAACCAAACTGGCACAGAAGAGGATACAGATCTGATGAGCTCTGGCTGTGCCATGGCTGTTTTCAATTCTCCTACGCCCAGGGGGAGAAATTGGATGTTTGTAACACTGCCACTGAGTGAGGAGGAAAACAAGACATCCGGGATTATGCAATCGAAGGAATCTTACCACGTCCATAATTTAGGGGAGGAAAACAAGAGATCCGGGATTATGCAATCGAAGGAATCTTACCACGTCCATAATTTTGGGGAGGAAAACAAGACATCCGGGATTATGCAATCGAAGGAATCTTACCACGTCCATAATTTGTCGGAGACTAAGGCTGAAAGAGACAGTGAGCGGCTGAGAATCATTAGCCACCGGCCTTTCCAAGGGATTGTAATTCTTTAGCAACTCTCTGTAGAGCTTTCGCTGGTATTCCCCTTGCAGGCTCACTGGAAGAGAAGAGAGGTATATCATAAAAATTGTCATAAGTCAGGATCATCTAGAGCATCTTCCCCAAACCGGCATCCTCTAGAACAGTGTTTCTCGACCTTGGCAACTTGAAGATGGGTGGACGTCAACTCCCAGAATTCCCCAGCCAGACATGCATTTGCTCCAGCCCCACCTGTGACTTTTTTGGAGGGCAGCCCCTTGCAGCTTTCAGTCTGGGAACATTTCCCCCCTTTGCCCTAAGCCATGGTTCAGGTATTGCATTAAATTATCAACCCTGGTTTAGAGACCAAAAGGCATGAGCTCCTACAACATACCCAGGCCAAGCCAAACCAGTTGCCTGTTAGTGTGATGTGGGCAAACTCAGCCGTAAAGTCATGAACCACGAGGAGGATCATGTTGACACTGGTGACTCGCTAACAATGTAGTGCAGGCGTTAAGATGTTGGGCTTGATAGAATAGTAGAAGAGAATGTAAAGGTTGGAAGGGACTGTGGAGATCATCTAGCCCACCTCCTGCCCTCTGCAGAAATCCACCGCTACAGTATCCCCAACTTCTGGCCTCTGTTTAAACGCCTCTAGTAGAGGAGCATCCATCATCTTCCTCACTAATCCATTGTGAATCCAAGCTAATTCCTGGCCAGAATTTGGAAAGTAAGAGTTTCTGAGGCCCACATCCAAGACTTTGAAGGTGTTGGGCAATGCCCCTCCGGCTTAGCAAGGAATGGAAACCAGTTTAGCAGATAAGAAGCAGGAGATGAGAATGGGAGACAGCACAATGTTGCTAATCAGGAGAGATATACGTACTTCTCCTCAGCAGGTACCAGACACCCTTTCTGGAGATCGGACTAGGAGTCATGAAGAGGATGTATTTCACCCTCCCTTACTGCCCCTTAAAGTAAATGCTCAGATACTCAAGGGGAAATTGGGAATAAATCTGCACCCATCCAGCTGGTTTCCCCAGATTCATAATGACGTATGAAAAGTTTCTCAGTAGTCTGAAGGCACTGGGAAGCATTATTTCTCGTCCCTGGGGAAAAGGAGAGGAGCATCTGGCAGAACAGCTGGAACATCTGCAGGCATGAGCTGTTTTGGAAACCTGACCCTGCTCTCTCTTCTTCTTTCATATGTCCCCACTGCCAATGTACAGGATATGGGATAAATGCACCAACAGTCTTATTGGATGGGGTCACAGGCCTGCAGCTGGGGACAGATGTTGGGGCTTCTCCGCAAAGGAGATTCTCTTTGTGGGGACAGGCCCATTGGGGTGGAACAGGAAGTCAAATCCATCTCTTGAATGTGCTGTTTTTTATGGGCAAGTGTTTTTAAATAAATAAATACATTCACTCTGCGCATAGCTCTCCACTGAAAGAAATACAGGGAGTCCTCACTTAACGACCACAATTGAGACCAGAATTTTGGTCATTAAGCAAATCCAACCCGATTTTACAACAATTTTTGTGGTGGTCATTAAGCGAATTACCACAGGCGTTAAGCAAACCACGTGGTGGTTAAGTGAATCACGTGGTTCCCCATTGACTTTGCTTGCCAGAAGCTGGCCGGGAAGGTCAAAAATGGCAATCATGTGACCACAGGACGCTGCAACGGTCATAAATGCGAACTGGTTGCCAAGCGCCTGAATCGTGATCATGTGACCGTGGGGATTCTGTGATGGTCGTAAGTTTGAGGACCGGTCATAAGTCAGTTTTTTAGCACCGTCGTAAGTCCAGACCATCACTAAATGAATGGTCATTAAATGAGGACTACCTGTAGTCATCCTTCCCCCAAGTTTTATCTCTTCCTTTAACCTTCCCAGTTTACATAATCTGCAATATTTGTTCCCCATGTTCTTTTCATGCAACTTTAAAACTGGGTCCCTCTATCATATTAAGCTATGGTTTGCTTAATCACCATTTATTGAATAAGCCACTGTGGGGTGGGTTCTCTTTTCACGCTAAGCCATCGTGGTTTACCAACCACCGTGCATGGATTCAGCAATTAATTTAATTTACTAGATTTGTCAGGCCGCCCGATTCCAAATGTCTCTGGCCAGTGTACAATGTTAAAAGACAAATAAAACAACAACAATTGTCCAAAGATGAGTGACACAGAAGGTTTGGCAGCGTGCTAAGCGCAAGCCAAACAAGCTACATGATGGCTAAAAGCCATCGTTTCAAAGCCATTTAAGCAGCTGAGAAGTGCAGAGGGTCCTTTGAATCATTGCACACACGCTTCTCTCCTCTCCTGAACTGGATGTTTTTGGTACATTCAAGTCAAAGTGAATGAGAGCCTGCGGAGAAACCCAAATCCCCAACAACCACAACGACAAAAAATAGTGCAACGTGGGACAGCTGTTCATCTCAGCAGCACTTGGGCCAGCCTTGCCTGGAATCAGAAGCAACGCAAAAACAGACCAGTTAGCTTTTGGATGGGAGACCACGAGGAAATCCCAGAGCTGTAGATCGGACGAGGAAGTCAAACCGACATCCCAAAGGAGACAAGAGCAAGCCACTTCCATACAGTTGCCAAAAAGTACTCCATAAATGCCTCCCCAAACGTCAAGCTCATGGGAAACGTGACCAGCCTAATAACTCTCAGAAATTGGATTTTAATGGACGAGTGTTGTTGCCTTGAAGCCAAAGCATCCGTCCATCTGATCATTCCAAAATGAGCCATAGATCTGTCCGCCTAGGCATCCATCCGTCACGCTAAGGGCTTCCTCTCGTGGAGGTGATGTGCTCCTCCTGCATGAAGCCTCAGCGCAGGTCCATCCTGCTCCTTGGCTTCAGCCGCAGGACGGCTCCCAGAATTGGAAGGAAGGCGCTGCGGGGTTGGGTTCTTCAGACGGCACTTGGATAATGCTCCGATGAAAGGAGCTTATTGTATTTTAACAACTACTTGTTTCTTCTTGTTTTATTGTAAACCGCCCAGAGTCGCTCTGAGCGAGATGGGCGGTGACTAAACTAGATAGATAGATAGATAGATAGATAGATAGATAGATAGATAGATAGATAGATAGATAGATCCATCCATCCATCCATCCATCCATCCATCCATCCATCCATCCATCCATCCCCTGGAAAATTCACCTCGGCCTTAACGAACCATACTTGGAACCGGGGCTCTCCATATAGGGATCATCGCTCCCTAATCCAAAGTCCCAGTGAGTGTTGTGTAAACCAGCTGCAATATACGGGGGAGTGTGTGTGTCAGGGGTTCAGTGATTTGGATTGGGACCTTAACACCGAGGCGGGGCCCACTTTTCTCCCTATGCGCCTCCAGGACCTGTGGAGTGCTTCTCTGCAGTGAGATGAGAAAGGCATTTTGCACCTGTTTAGAATCCTCCTTTCTGTTTGTTTCCCTTTGTAGATATACTGTCCGTTCAAGGGAATCTGCCCTAAGAGAGTGCAGTGTAGCAGAGAGAGATGGCTCATCTTTGGAACAAGAATGGTCTTTCTTTGATGGAAGGTTCAAGAAAGACATAACAAAACCTTTCTTCACATGATGATCCAATCGATTCATGGAATTCACAGCTGTTGGGTCTGAGAAAGGATGCTAGTTTAAATAATTTTGAAGGAAGTCAGGAAAATCTATGAACAGTAGATTCATTAAGACCTATTGGCCCCTATGGTGAAATAAAATCTCCATACACAAAGGCAGTCTATCTTTCAATACCAATTATTGACACAATAGGGGGGAAAGTCCTTTTGCCTTTAAGCCACCTCTATAGATCTATCTATCTATCTATCTATCTATCTATCTATCTATCTATCTATCTATCTATATCTGTCTGTCTGTCTGTCTGTCTGTCTGTCTATCTATCTATCTATCTATCTATCTATCTATCACAAATTTCTGCCTCCCTGCTTGCAACTTTGCTTCAAAATGAGTTCAGCGTGCCTTGCAATAATAACCCTCGATAAACATATTTAAAAATATCCACATCAGGGATACAAAAAACAGCTACCGTGATGGAGCCAGATTAGCAGATTTTTTAAAACACACACACACACACACACACACACACACACAAAGTACTTTTGCATTATAAAAACTTACTGGAAACTCTTTGCAAATCATTTCTGAAAATTGGCTTGATGGGATACTTTAAAAAAAAAAAGTAATTCCTTTATTCTTTCTAATTAACTTAAGAGCCATAAGCCTAACGGTGGTATTTTTTTGCAAGAGAACTCAGAAACCCTAATGAGTTCAAAGGGACTTATCTCTAGAACCCCAGCAGCTAGACTCTTACTGGCCCATTTCTCCCCACCTCCACCAGGGCTTTGCTTGTGATTAAACCAAATTTAAGTATTAGCAAACCTTCCAACTTCTCCAAGGAAAATCAGAGGGACTTGCCAAGTTTCACAGCACAATTTTGTGCATATTTTCTCCTCAGAAATTAGACCCACATTTTTTAGGCATAGCTACAGTACTTCCCCAGTATTTGTAAATGGGAATGCCTGCAGGTGTGATAGCATTAGGATAACAATACCTTTGAAAGTTTGGAAGCTGGGCCGCGTTTTCTTGAGATCACACACAGACACATACTCCACTGTCTAATCAACCCCAAGCTGAATTCAGTCCCCTGGATTTTGTACCCCACTTGCAGATCTCTCAAGCATATTCCAGACTGTAACAGCATGTCTGTGTTAAACCTAGCTGGTTGGATGAATTCCAAGTAGCTGGATTCACACAACTCCAACCAGGGTTGACAAAACCCAGTGGCTCAGTTCATGCTGATGAACTGATCCTGAGCTGATCACCAACAAACCACACCAAGGCAATGTGCAAACTCAGTTGGAGGGTCCCCCAATGCTGGGGGGGGGGGGCGTGGGGGGGGAGGAAAGCCCTGCTGGAGAAAGTAGATTTACACACAAGAAGCAACACTTCGGCTGTTTTTGGTCTCTTGTTGGTTCCTCCTCCTTTCTTATTTCCACCCTCAGCCAATTTTACGGGGGTGATCCTCACTAAGATTTGGGCTACCTTGCTCCTTGGGAACCCTACCCGAATATGCACAGATCTGCACGAAGACCATCCCTCCAAAGAGAAAGGTTCAGGTCCTTAAACCGCCCGCCACAAAGGCCGAGAAGGCGGGAATGGGACACTCTGGACATGCTCAGAGGCCCTCTTCCCCTGCTCCGCCTCCTCCCCAGGACAGCCCACCCGGAGGGGCCGACCACTCACCGCGCACGAGTCCTCCGGCGAGGATCAGCACCACGGACAACTCCCGGGGCCCCATCCCGGCGCTTTCCCGGCTGGGTGGGCGAGGCGCAAAGTTGGCGCCCGGCGGACTCTGGCCAGACTCTGGCGAGGCGATCGCTCGGCGCAGGGCCGGCGGGAGCTCCGGGGATCCCGCGCAGCCGGGAAGCCCCGCGGATGGAGAGTCCGCCTCCGCCGCCGCCGCCGCCGCCTCAAGACGCCGCCTGGCCCGCCTCTCTGCCTGGCTCCCTCCCTCGCCCACCCGCCGCCGCCGCCGCCGCCGCCGCCGCCGGCTCAAGCGCGGCGGTGGGAAGGCTGCTCGCTGGCTCGCCTCCTCCGCCTCGGCTCGCCTCGGCTCCGCTCTGCCGTCCCCACGTGACGGGCTTCCCTCCTTCCCCGCGCCGCGCGTCAGGAGCCGAGACTGCAGCTCCCGGGACGGGGACGGCTTTATAGCGGCGGGACCCCCACCCGCTCCTCCTCTTCCACCCCTTCCCGCCCTCCTGGCTCGCGGCGGGCCCAGCCTCGCTCCGTCCCGAGCGGGAGAGCGCGAGCCAGGCGGCAGGAGGCGGCGATCCTGGGCGCCCGCCCGCCTGCTCGCGAGAAAGCGCTTCGGAAGGCGGCTCGGGCGACGCCGAGGAGAGAAGGAAGCTCAAGGACGAGGGAGGGGGGCCCGGGGGGTCGGCCCTTGGCCCTCGTTTTTTTAACCATGGTTGGTTGAGGAAACCGTGATAGCCTGGTCCCCACGTTGCCCGAAGGGTTGCTTTCACGCCATCCCTCACCCCAACAAGCCATGTGCTTGTTGCCCACGCTGGGTCTAAGAGGCTCTTCAAATGCTTGGAGGCACACTTGGCCGCTGGCAGCAGGTTTTTCCGTCTTGGAGATATGGAGGATATGATGTCCCCCACAAGCCAAAAATGTATGTTAAGGTGGTAATGTTATGCTGGTCGGTTTGAGAAGCAGCCCTGAGACCCAGTGGGTCTGAAGGACACAGGAGAACCCCTGCTAGATCGGATCAAAGGCCTGCTTAATCAGAAACTAGGATCCTGTTTTGCACACCCACACACACCCACACACACCCTCACCAAGAAGCTCTCAAACAGGACAAGAACGACTTGTAGCAATTGAGGATCTCTGCTCTGTTCCGGAACAGAGTATATACAAGAGGCGTGCAGTATTCAGAGACATCAGATCTAATTCAGGTGCTTGATTTGATCCAATCTGGGTTTCGGAATTGATTCCAAAAAGGTTTTTTCACATGAGCTTCATGAATCAAGTCCCAGCTCTCTTCCTGGAGAAAAGAAGCAGAGAATGCACACATCCTTAGCAAGGACCACGCCAGGGCAGATCTGGGAAAGGCTAAGTTGGGTTAGACCTGGTTAGTATTGGGATGGGAGACTCCTAGGAAATCCTGGAGCTGTAGGCTCAGTTGGGGAATTTTTAAAAAAATCATGGAAGAAGGGAAGAGTAAACCAGCCATGACACACAGCAGCATCTAACTGGCTTTAGTTGATCCTGAAACACTAAGCCGTGTTGGGCTTCATTGGGGCTTGGACCACCAGAAATTTCCTGGGCTGTAGGCTAGATTGGGGTTAGGGTTAGGGTTAGGTGTAGGGCGTGGTGGCTCAGCGGGTAAGATGCCAGGCTTGTCGATCGGAAGATCGCAACTTCGGCGGTTCGAGACCGGAGCGCCACGTGATGGAGTGAGCTCCCGCACTCGCCCTGGCTCTTGCCAACCCAGCAATTCGAAAGCATGCAAATGCAAGTAGATGAATAGGTACCACTTTGGTGGCAAGGTAACAGCGTTCCGCGT
Organism: Charina bottae; assembly: GCA_023362775.1. Classification (NCBI taxonomy): domain Eukaryota; kingdom Metazoa; phylum Chordata; class Lepidosauria; order Squamata; family Charinaidae; genus Charina; species Charina bottae. Next base: position 21,462,293 of record JALMGJ010000010.1, on the reverse strand, counting down.
GCGTCATGCCGGCCACATGACCGCGGAAGCGTCTTCGGACAACGCTGGCTCTTCAGCTAACAAACGGAGATGAGCACCGGCCCCTAGAGTCGCACACGGCTGCACAAATGTTTACCTTTACTAGGCTAGATTGGTAAGCAAAAAAAAAAGTCCTGGAAAGAGGTAATAAGCAACCATCTAGCCAAGATAATTGTATGCATGTGTGCATTTAGTTAACCAGGAGTTTAGGGAATTAAAAAAAAACTGGTGCCAGATTTTATTTATTTTATTTTATTCAATTTATATGACCGCCCATCTCCCCCAATGGGGAACTCTGGGTGGTTTACAATAAAATCTCATTTAAATGCGATGCTTGTTTGGGATTAATAGTTTGATTGACATGGTGCATGATGACCAACAATGAAGCTCACATGAGTTGGATATTTAGTTTGCTTTTTCAGTCCTTCCCTTCCTCACCCCCCTCCACCACCACCATGTCCCCCCTTTATCAGATTATTTTCTGGAAAGGATGTTGGGAATTAGTTGAAGAAATCCAACTGAACCCTATTTCTCAGTAGCTCCAATGCATAGTGAATTCGTCAGCTTACCAATCACATTAAAGGTAAAGGTAAAGGTTCCCCCCGCACATTTGTGCAGTCATGTCCGACTCTAGGGGCCGGTGCTCATCTCCGTTTGTTAGCCGAAGAGCCAGCGTTGTCCGAAGACGCTTCCACGGTCATGTGGCCGCATGACGCGCGCGGAATACTGTTACCTACCCACCAAAGTGGTACCTATTCATCTACTTGCATTTGCATGCTTTCGAATTGCTAGGTTGGCAAGAGCTGGAGCGAGTGCGGGAGCTCACTCCGCACGCAGGGCTAGGGATTCGAACCTCCGAACTTGCGATCTTCCAATCGACAAGCCTGGCATCTTACCCGCTGAGCCACCACGCCCCACCAATCACATTGCCCTTACAGAATGTTTGGGTAGAAGTTCCTGCATCTTCTACTAAGTCATGACCCACTGCAAACTTCCAGATCATCCCTTGGTCATGGTCCAGTCTCTCCTTCCAAGGATTGTCTTCTATAGAGCAGAAACGGATTCTAACTCCTTGACAGATATTTATGGCTTTTTTCTTCACACACGAACTTGATCTTGGCCTAATAACCAACCAGAGTTGATATAGCTCTGTCCTATCTCTGCCTGTTGAGAATACAGTTAGCCCTTCTGATAGACCTCTCCTCTTCCTCCTCCATGATTTTGACCGGTGCCCTCTCAAAGCCATCCAAGCAGGTGGTCATCTCTGCTTCTGGCGGTAGTCAATCCTTCACATTTATGGTGATGTAGATGAATAATAATGGATAATAAATGCAGGAAGAAGGCCTTATTTTTCCCTGTCTGGTTTCTACTGCCAACTGGATGATCCCGAGCCAGTTTGGTCTGGTGGTAAAGGTGCTGGACTAGGAGAATGAGGGATGATATTCTGGAGGTGACGGACTCGGCCGTGGGGGAGCTGGGGGTGGCGGCGGCCGACAGGAAGCTCTGGCGTGGGCTGGTCCATGAAGTCACGAAGAGTCAGAAGCGACTGAACGAATAAACAACAACAACTAGGAGAATGACAACGACAACCAATGCAGGTGGGGATGAGAGCTGGACAGAATTTTCTCCTCCTCTCAAGACCATGAATCGATAATGCCATTCCATTTCCCCCTTATCACCCCCTCATTGTTGCCTTCATGTTTTTTGGCTAACGAGGGACTAGTAACATTTCTGAGGAGTGCCAGAACCGTCAAAACACCACCTTCTGTTGCCAACTCAAACAACTTTCCGCTCTTCATTTCTGCCCTTAACGATCAAAGGATGGTCATCGTCATCATCATTCTGTGCCTCGAAAAGAACATCTCCATATAATGTTATATTAAATAACCCAAAGAGATGGCTTCATTTATCCATGAAATGTAGTTAGGCCTCAAGACTGTTCGGTGGGTAATGACCTCAGGCATCAGAAAACATACCCCCGCTGACTGATGCAGAGACATAGATCTTGCTTAAAGCAACTGTCAAGCCCAGGTCTGGAAGCAGGAAGGATCTTTTATTCATACAAATTAGCATCTGTGGGATATTTTACAGTTCACTAGGCTGCAACATGGAGTAGAGCCGCATTTCCAGCGAAACAATTAGGCTGTCATCTTTAAATCATAAATTCCAAGCAATTAGCGCTCAACAACAAAAAAGAAAAGCCGCAACTGTTGACGGAACCTGCTTTTTAGGTACTAGTTGAGTTAACTAGCTGATAAAGTCAAGCGGGGGGGGGGGGGAATCCATGTGATATCAACACCTGGGGTTTTGACTTCCTTGTTTTTTCGCTTTGGAGTTTCTCTGTGGAGGGTCCTAACTGATGGAGGGGAACATGCCTGCGGTCATATAAATACATGTATTTTAGCTTGTTCACAGCTTGGAGACAGATTGGTTGAGATGCTTTGCTATCAGGTGTGGCGGTCGCATTCCCTCTGGTTGCAATTGGCTTAGCTGCTGTGATGTCATGGAGGGAATTACGGGCTGGGTGGAGCAACTGCCGAATTGGGGCCAATGAAGCTCATGCATCAAAGCCGGCCTTGCAATGTTGCATTTATGGGAGTGACCCCATTGAATACAGTGGAATTTGCTTCTCAGTACAGGTAGTCCTCCCTTAACGACCACAATTGGGACCAGAATTTCGGTTGCTAAGCAATGCAGTTGTTAAGGGAATCCAACCCAATTTTATGACCATTTCATTAAACAAATCACTGCAGTCATTAAGTGAATCACAGGGTTGTTAAGTGGGCCACATGGTCGTTAAGTGAATCATGTGGTTCCCCATTGTTTTTCCTTGCCAGAAGTCAGCTGGGAAGGTCGAAAATGGTGATCACGTGACCACAGGATGCTGCGATGCTCAGCTGCCGAGTGCCCGAATCTCAATCACGTGACCATGAGGACGCTGTGACAGTCGTAAGTGCGAGAACCAGTCGTAAGTTGGGTTTTAGCACCATCATAAGTCTGAACCATCGCTAAACAAATGGTCACTAAGCGAGGACTACCTGCAGACATATACAAGATGGCCTCATAAATCATGTTAGGGTAATTTAGATCAGTATTGAAAAAAGCCATAATATATGACTTGCCTGAGATTGAAAACCCATAGCACTTCCAATCATTAAGAGAATAACCTCCTAGCCCAAATGCTGATGGGAACATCCAGGTCTTTAACGCCTTACACAAGGGCATCAGGCCTGGGGCCATCCAGATCTCCATGGGATGCTCAGCGACAGAGGAAAATGCTCTCCCTTAAAGTGGCTGGTAATCCAATTATTTGCAAGACTTCATGCACCAAGAGGAACAGCTGTTCATGTGGGGATGAAATGAGACCTTTGAAGAAGAATGTGCATCCCCGCCTTTCGTCCTGCCCAAGGTTGATTTAAATAATCAATGCTTAAAACAATTTAATAATTTTAATTTTAATAATCAATTATTTAACTTTAACTGTATGGCTCTCACTGTTGCATTCTGTATTTTATTCAATTGTTATTGAGCCCTCATAGAATCCGGAAGGCAGGTTATTAACAATGATTTTAAAAATAAATTTATTATTCAACCAAACCCTTCATCTGAGTAGAAAGTGCTGCTTCCGTAACAGCTCCAACCCTTGCAGTGTTCAATGCTGTCACCGGTTTATTTGAAAAACGCATCGTAATCGTTGTGGCAGTTATAAAGCTTGCAGGATTTTCAGGATTTGGTGACGTGTTTTCCTCTTTTTTCCCCCCCTTTGGTAATTTCTCAAGTTATGGCAGGAAAAGAGGACTTTTTTCCTTTTCAAATCTGACTTTAGGGTCTGTACATTTGCAAGAGTAGAAAAGACAGAGAGAAGAAACAGTAAAAGAATGTATGTTTTGGAGTGGTTGAATAATGCAGGAAATTAACTCTGGCAATTTTTCTACCGTCAGCCCTAACTCTGAATAATAGAACGCTGCAATGTACCTTTTAAAGGGGTATAAATTTTAGATGTGGGGCCTCGAAGACATTTTTTTAAAAAAATAGAAGGGAAATCCAGGAGTCTATTATTAGAAGACTCAAGATTTATTAATATTGTTCAACATTCCATCTTATCTTTTTTTTCCCCCTTTCAAAAATATTGCTTTGGAAAAGGAGGGAAGGAAAATTGCTGTTAATAACTAGGAAATTGACAGCTGCCTCAGTTTGTCACATTCGAACTTCACTCCAGGGGTGTGCCTTTTTTGTGTGGTCAAAAAAGTCAAGATGGCGGCCACAACAGTGAGATGGAAGCTCTGCCTGCTTTTTATGTCATCATTTTAAAAAATAATATTTTTATTAATCCATTTGCAAGCAAACATACGTAAAATGAAAATGAACAATTCCTGTGAAGAAAAAAGGGGAAAAAACCACAAGTAATGAAAATATAAAAAAGACCAAAAAAAACACCCTGTAATTACAAATACATTCCACCTGATTTGAAAAGTCTTTAAAAGGAGAAACTAAGCTTTCAATGTTCACCAAGCCTGTCCAAGAATTTTTTCCAAAGGGAGAGATAATGTGGCATGTTCTGACTGACGGAATATATAATTTTCTCAAAAATGGCTAAATCACCCATCTCTGAAATCCAATCCTTTCTTTCCGGAGCTGCAGTATTTTTTTATGTGCATCATAAAAACAGGCAAAGCTTCGACCTCACTGTTGCGGCTGCCATCTTGACTTTTTTGACCATACCCTGCGGACACCCCAGCTTCACACTAAGCCCTCGGGCAGGTATTTCCTCTCAGCTAAGCAAGCTGCGTGAATCCAGCCAATGGCGGATTGTCAATCATCATTTTGTGACTCAGCAAGGTAGATGATCCCAGCTCACGGTGGTGCAGACAACAATACTTGGCTAAAGCCAACCATGGATGACATTAACTGCCTACTGACTCGTTTTATGGATTATGAGATGGATGCCTCACCTACACAGCTGCCAAGATGTAGCGGACCTCTAGACGGAGGTAGTCTTCTGCACCTCTTCGCCTACCCAGCGTTGGGGGTCTTGCATCCCAGACCTGGTAGCCCTCCAACCTCGTCATTGTTAGCGCCCCCAAAGTGGGACTCGGGCAGGGCTGGCTGGCTGGCTTCTGGCTCCTGTGGGGTGAAAGTGGTCCCTGTGGCTTGCCAATTGCGGCTCCTGATCCAGCATATGCAGTGAACACGTTCGGTTGCAGCTCCATCAAGTGTAGGCAACAGGAAGTCAACCGTGGCAAGCTACATGATTGAGTAAATAATGGGTTACGGTCATTGGGTGAAGCCAATCCCTAAATGCCATTTGCTCTTCAGGCTTCCTACCCTACTTGGGGGTGGGGAGGGGGGACGGCTGGGGACTGAGCCTACGGCTCTTTCCTTCAAAGGTAAAGGTAAAGGTTCCCCCCACACATTTGTGCAGTCGTGTCCGACTCTAGGGGCCGGTGCTCATCTCCGTTGGTTAGCCGAAGAGCCAGTGTTGTCCGAAGACGCTTCCATGGTCATGTGGCCGGCATGACGCGCGGGGAACGCTGTTACCTACCCACCGAAGTGGTACCTATTCATCTACTTGCATTTGCATGCTTTCGAATTGCTAGGTTGGCAAGAGCTGGGGCGAGTGCGGGAGCTCACTCCGCACGCAGGGCTAGGGATTCGAACCTCCGAACTTGTGATCAACAAGCCTGGCGTCTTACCTGCTGAGCCACCACGCACCACTTTCCTTCAAAGCACATGGTCAAGTCACGCGGAACCCAGTTCCTCCACCATTTTAGAAGCTTGGCAACTGGTTTCACTATCCAGGTGCCTGGCTCTCTGCCCGGGGGCTCTTTTCAGGCCCCAAACGAACTCATCTTTATGCCATCTTTCAATTAGGCGGTGTTAATTAACCTGAGTCCTTGCCTGCAAAGGAGAGAGCCCAGTTTTGGCTAATGGCATCACCAGTTTGAACCCTTTAAATAGAAAGGAGAAAAATGAACCAGCCGGCTGCCTCGCGTGCCCAGACCCAGCCTTAACGTGGAAGGAAGGAACGCCAGAGTCCCCCTTCTGTCACTTATGATGGCTAAACCAGCAGAAAAACTGGCACTTTTCCCCTCTCTGGTCTTAAATACAAGAGATTCCATAAAGCGCACACAGCCACTCACTCTCACACACACACCTTTGTTCAGCTGCACAAACATCTGCCAGGGAATGCATTAAATGTAAGCAGAGGGACGCTGAGATGATGTGACAGATGAGCAAACTCTGCTCAGAATGCGACTGCAAATGGCAGCAGAGTGTTGAAAAGGTAAATCCCAGGACGGCAGAGTTCCTTTGCAAGGCGGCGAAGGGAAGGCATGGCCCTTGGTCCCTGACCTTGAGAGATGGAAAGGCTTAGCAGGGGAGAAGAGCAGCGGGCAACACTGGGTAGGATGGAAAAAGGTTTGACCCCAAATACAAACACCTTCATATGCTTGATGCCATCTCCTTAAACAGCCTTTGGAATGATCTGCTTCTAAAAGTATTTCCTTCCTTACAGAATATCTAGGCTGTTCACAACATTGGAAGCCAACAAGCAAACTATTGGATCATCGAACAAATCAACCCAGAGTTCTCAACTGAGGCACCAATGACCAGGTTCAGGTTATCCTACTTTGGACCCATTATGGGAAGACCCAGCTCTCTGGAGAAGGCTCTGATGCTGGGAAAGGTGGAAGGAAAGAGAAGAAGAGGACGACCAGCAGCAAGGTGGAGGGACTCAGTTACAGCAGCAATGGGGGCACCATTGGAAGACCTGAAGGACCAGGTTGGGGACAGATCATCATGGAGAAGTTCTCTCTATGTGGTCGCTAAGAGTCAACAACGACTTGATAGCACACAATCAATCAACCCAACATTGGAAAAGAGAAACCTCTCAAAGAGAATATTTGTAGCTCAGGGTTGAACTGTGGAGTCCTTGGTGCTCTCTGAGCCTTGTTGTTTTCTTGCAGACGTTTCATTGCCAGGCTAGGCAACATCTTTAGCGCAAAAAGGGAGTGGGACTTGCTCTCTGTTTATATACCATGGCTTGTCCTGCTTGTGTTGGTGGGGGTGTTGTTCTCTCCTTGGTAGTTCCTTGATTGGGCTGTTGTTTGCTGCTCGGTTGATTGACTGAGTTAATAGTTCCTTGGGTATATTGTGCTGTTTGATTGTTCCTCTGGTGCTAATCCTGGTGTTAATCTTTGCATATCTGGGTGTTGATTGCTGGCAAGGAGATGTTCTGGTCTTTTGGCTTTTCTATTGTCTCTTATGAATGGTATGTAAATGGTATGTAAAGAGAAACCTCCTCAACAATACAAGATTGGGAAACTAAAATTGGAGAATATGTGGCAATGGAAAAATTGACTGTATATGTTCATAGCAGAAGTCTAACTTAATTCAAGCAGGAACAGTTCCCACAAAGACAACATTTTACACAGGAAAGCATGCTAAAACACGTAGAATATGGTTTGTGAAGAAAAAGAGAAACTGTTTAGAAAATAATTAAAATAATCTCAATGGAAACTAGCAATAATCGTAGATGCCCAAATCACAGCATAAAAATATTTAAGTATCAATTAGTGGTTGGGGGGGGGGAAAGAAGGGAAAAAAGAAAAAAAGGGGGGGGCTATTAGAATGCTTTTTCCTGTAATGTTCCTCCAATGTTTTTTTGTTCTGTCTTCTTTAAAATATATTTTCTTGCTATATCCCCAAGGAGTTGTCTTCATCTTCTTTCCAGCCCATGAAGGAGACAGGCCCAATTTGCCTTTCACTGAAATGGTATGAAACCAGTATTTTCCCCTTATCCCAACCCCATCCAAGGAGAGTCTCAAAATTTGCAAACCTTGTTTGGTTTTGCCACCTGTTAGGTTGGAGGGAGGTCTGGGGGCGGCAGTGCCTGGGAACGGAGGTGACCGAAGCAGGAGAGGGATTGGCAATGAGGACAGTCAGCGGCATGGTGGTATAGTTTTTGGCCAACTCAAGGAGGGAGCCTTGAGAGAAGGTGATATTTCAGTTATGGCTTCGTCAACGTGGCTTGTAAACCCTGATTTATGCTTTACGGCAGAGCTTTCCAAACTTTTCATGTTGGTGACACACTTTTTAGACATGCATCATTTCGCGACACACTCCTACAGCAGGGCACAAGGCAGGCACTAGGACCTGCGTGGAATCACAGCAGGTTTGGAGGCAGCAAGGCACAAGGCAGGCACTAGGACCTGCGCGGAATCCTGGCAGGGCAGGTTTGGAGGCAGCAGGGCACAAGGCAGGCACTAGGACCTGCGCAGAATCCTGGCAGGGCTCGGAAGCAGCAGCAGCCACAACACACCCAGACACTGCAGCCAACACACTAATGTGTCCCGACACACAGTTTGGAAAGCTCTGCTTTACGGCATTGCGCAAACACAGCCACAAACTGTTCTCCGTTTCTCTTTAAATACCAGGGACAATTCCTGTATTTATAGTCTATTGTTCCCAATACACCATGCTCCGCGTTTGCTTTTGAGCAAGGCAGCAGCCAATCTTTTGATGACTGGAGGCCATGTTTAATATCTTCACAGAACCACACGGGGGGGGGAGGGAGGGACGATGAAAAGGGCTGGCTAATCTCTTACACATGGGAAGAGCTGGGGCTTTCTTTTCTCCCCCTTCCCAGGGTGGGGGGTGTTCTTTGTATTTTCTAGCAGTGCTAAATCTAATCCGGATCTTGCCCTGCCCTTTGGGGGCGTGTTTCCTGTCTCAAAATGGAAGGACGCTGGCCCATTTGGGGCAATTCCATTGGCAACATCTGGTGGCCTGTCTGGAAGGGCTGCAAAGTGTCAGGATCCGCATGAGACCCCCAGGATCACAGGTTTCCCATCCTGAGTTGGGTGGGGGGAGGTATCTTGGCTATATAATACAGTACATATAGAGCTATCCTTGAACCAAATAATCTCATTTACTCAGAAGTAAGTGCTTGGCAATCCTTCCTTCCAGTCTGGCATGAAGACAGGATTATGAATTGTCTCAATACTACCCTCTCTCTTTTTAGCTTGCTGTAGGAGAAAAAGAAAGAAAGAAAGAAAGAAAACCCCTTAGCTCTGATTTATTTTTCTTCTGCTGGTATCTTATGTTGGCAAAAAAAAAGCCCAAACATATATACTCAAACATAAATCCAATTTTGTTCTGCGACTTTTGTTTCAAAAGAAAGAAGGGTACTATGTAACAGACCACGGAGGAAAGGTTTCCTTGACATACAGTGTCGATCTTTCCAAACGTTTCCTCTCAAAGGGTCCATTTGGAATTGCACTGAATCATATCCATGGCACATAAGGATGCTTTTGGGAAAGGAGACATCTCTGAATCCAGAGGGAATTTGACTCCAAGATCTCCTGGTATTTATATCACCGCAGCCTCTAAAGATGATACAGCAGTGGTGAGGTATGCATTTAATATTTTCATTTCAAAACACAACTGGAATTACAACATGCTGAACGAGCCGACAGGAGGTGAAGAATGAATCTGTGATTCAGTGCTGCCCCTGAGTGTGAAAGAAAAGATTCATCATGTTTGCTCATGTTGGGTCCATGTTTACTGCTCATCTAAGCAAAAACACCTCTAGCATAACAACCCTATTGTGGGTGACAATGCCCCTAATTTCAGCCTAAGACACCCTGCCGTTTGTTGGAGTTTGGGGCATTATGTTGCATGACACCTACAGTTTGTACATTCTGATCTACCATCTCGTATTAGATGGGAAACCAGACATTGGTGCTTAGTTGATAAACCACAATTAAGCAAGCCATGGATGAGTATAATATGAGATTCAGGTTTATGTGACTTTATGGGGAAGCGTACCAGAGATCCATTGCATCCTATTCACCATTAAGAACTCATTATGTTATTTATGTTTTTAATTATTGGATGTGTTTTTACTCTGTTTTTACTTTGTTTTAATTGTTAGCCATCCAGAGTCATGTACTGTATATGAGATGGGCAGCCATAAAAATGTATTAAATAAATAAGTAAATAAGAGTCAAGCTCAGGGAGCGTGGTGGCTCAACAGGTAAGACACCAGGCTTGTCGATCGGAAGATCGCAAGTTCGGAGGTTCGAATCCCTAGCCCCGCGTGACGGAGTGAGCTCGCGCACCAGCCCCAGCTCTTGCCAACCTAGCAATTCGAAAGCATGCAAATGCAAGGAGATGAATAGGTACCACTTTGGTGGGTAGGTAACAGCGTTCCGCGCGTGTCATGCTGGCTACATGACCGTGGAAGCGTCTTCGGACAACGCTGGCTCTTCGGCTAAGAAACAGAGATGAGCACCGGCCCCTGGAGTCGGACACGACTGCACAAATGTGGGGGGGGGGGAACCTTTACCTTTTAAGAGTCAAGCTCATCTCCTGTGACTTCCTGCACATGTCCGTGTAGATTTCTTAGCTTTCTCACCTACCTTTCCTGGAGATCTCCCATCCAAATACTAATCAGACTTGACCCTGCTTAGTTGTCCATGATCAGTCTAGATTAGCTAAGGCCGCCCATGATTGGATTTCTGGGCACAGAGTGATCCAGGCCATCAATCTTATCCCAACGTCTCCAAAAGGCTGATAGAAGGGCCACAGGAGAGGGACAACCTGGTCTGGGATAGAAGCCAGAAAAAGTTTGGAACTTCTGCACTCTCTCCCAACTTCTCCAGCTCTTCAAATATCATTGCCCACTTCCATCTCTCAAGGAAGTGTCACCCACACAGTGGGAGACGTTTCAATTAGTCTACAGGCAACAGATAATTCAGATGCCTTCCTAGTGAATTATTGCCGCATATCTGTAATTGCATTTTTCTTCAGAACGGTGTATCTCCCTGATCAGTATTCTGCATGCAAGAGTTCCAGTACAGTCTTCCGAATCATTTGTTCTACAGCTGAGTTAGACCAGGAGCCTGGAACACATTAAGACAGAGCTTTCCAAACTGTGTGTCATGAGACGTTAGTGTGTCGGCTACATTGTCTGGGTGTGTCATGGCTGCTGCTGCCTCCAAACCTGCTGTGATTCCACGCAGGTCCTAGTGCCTGCCTTGTGCCTTGCTGCCTCCGAGCCCTGCCAGGATTCCGCGCAGGTCCTAGTGCCTGCCTTGTGCCTTGCTGCCTCCGAGCCCTGCCAGGATTCCACACAGGTCCTAGTGCCTGCCTTGTGCCCTGCTGTAAGAGTGTGTCACGAAATGATGCATGTCTAAAAAGTGTTACCAACATGAAAAGTTTGGAAAGCTCTGCATTAAGACCTCTATCCCCTGCCTTCGGAGTGAACTATGTCCCCCCAACAGACACCTGCCGTCAAGCTCTGCACAGCAGAAAGCATCTGGAAGACCCTAACGGGGAGCCACTGGGAAACTCTTTAGAAGTTTTAAGGAGTGGAAAGGATCTGAACCCAACCAAATTGGACTTAGTTTAATTAAAATGTAAGGTTCATTAAAATGAAAATAATTAGATACAGTCAAATGATTATCCGTACGTAATCATTTCTCCTTCTGTCCCATTAAAAAAAACTATGTGGTGGCCATTTTGGGGACACGTTGTGGGGCTCAAAGGAAATTGAGGGATACTTTGAACCCTGAAGAAGAAAGGTAGGGCCAACAACTGGGTAGTCAATTCCTTCAAGGGTCTTTTTATGACTGGTAGGTCCTGGATGACCGTGTGGACTTGGAAGCTAAGCAAGGTCAAGCCTGGATAGTCCTTGGATGAGGGTCCACCAGGAAATGGCCAAACATTTCTATACAGATGCAGAGAAAATTACCTGGAAGTATCTAGGTGCTGAGTTTGATCTGAAGGAGGAGAGAGATTTTTGTGGTCAAGGCTCCAGCAAATAGGATCTAAGCCAACCAATTCCAAATACAAACAGTGGACCATATAGTCTCTTCCAGATGTTTGGGACTAATCCCTGATCATGAGAGAGGTTTCCTGGGGTTCTCAAGAATTGTAGCCCATCAACCACTCCAGTGAACAAGATTGCCCATCTCTGATTTAAAGATCAGAATAAAGTTCCTGATGGGTATTGTTCAACTCTGGGACCAAACGTCCATCAGAGAGACGGCTTTCCTTGATTAGGGGCACCCAACTAGAAGCTGGATATCACATCAAATCAAATAGATTTCAAATAGATTTCATCACATCAAATCACATCATAGACCAGCATATAAGCTGGATATCAAATCTCATATGATATGTGAAGGAAGGTGCAGTAGTGGATTTCATATCACACATCATATCAAGGAAATAGAGCCATGGATTTCTTGCATTGCCCAGGATGAACTAGCTGATCATTATGTCTATGAAGGTTCTCAGTCATCCAGGTGGAACAGTCTGTAGCTTGAATCATGTCAACTGGATTTCTATTTTCTCAGTGGAAACGTTTCGCTCCTTATCCAAGGAGCTTCTTCAGTCTGAGCAAAGTTAGTAAGGGAATCCTTAAATATGTTTCTAGGTAGCTGTGTGACCTTACACCTGGGGTCATGGTTATATTGAGATGTTATTTTAAGTCCTTTTATTATCTAAAGGGGGATCGTTAAGATCACCATGCTGCTGTTGAGCTTGTGAAATGGTCTTAATCTTCCTAGGCACAGAAGACAAAGCAGGGAAGAAGATGGGGGAAAGATTGTGCCTGAGGCCCCCACCTCTATTCAAGGAAGGATTTTCCAAGTTGGCATAAATGGATTCCTTGACCCCTCTCTCAAACCACCTATCTTCTCTGTCTAAAATGTGAACATTAATGTCCTCAAATGAGTGTCCTTTTTCCTTTAGATGAAGATAAACTGCTGACTCTGGTCCTGTGGTGTTACTTCTCCTGTGTTGTAGCTGATCATTGAGACTCTTTCTCATTCTTATGATTCTATTGTCTAAACAGAATAAAGAGGACTTTGTTGCACTGAACAAAACAAGTTTTACTGATGAAATAGCAGTCTCAGACGACCACCAATCACTACGTTCTCAGGAGAAGGAATAATTTAAAATGCAGGGATTGTACGATCCCCTGACTGGGGGCTTTTAAGCAAATCCGTTAGCTCAAAACGGCAACTCCTGCAGATCTCCTTCAGGTTTCTAGAGGAGAATGATCCTCCAGGGATATCCTTCAAATAAACATGGACAAGATTATGCTACTTAGTTCCTGCAAAGAATCCAGAAAGGGTTCTTTAATTAAGTGCCGAATCTATTAAATATGCAATTAAAACCCTACAGCAAAGGGAAGTCGCTGATGGGATGTTGAGCATAAAACTCATAGTGAGGAAAGGATGAAACAGCTATTCTTATTCTGTCCCTCTTCTCTGATCTGCAGCTTGTTACAGCTGGCTTTTAGAGTCCTCAATTTTTTAAATGTCTGAAGTCCTCTCTGCTTGGTTACATACACGTTGCATGTATCAAGATCCTCACTGGCTCCTCTGCAAGCGGACAGGAGTTATGATCCCCCGAAATTGACAGCAACGTCCAAATCCAGTTCTGCTGCCTCTTAAGTCCTTGTGCAAGGCTCAAAATAAATTAAATGAAAGGCCGATCCTGCTTAAAATTCAGTCCCCCTTCAGGGCTGCCAATTTCCAAGCGAATTCAATAGTCATTAAAACTCTCTAAGATAGCAAATATTAAAGGAGAATTAACTTCCTTCATCTAGCACTTTAAAAAAAAACATCGCCAACTCCTAACTTATATCTCAACAGGGTTTTATGCTGTTCCATATTTGCTGTTCTTTAATTTCTAAAATGGGAGGCTAAGGACGGTGAACTCCAAATTCAAACACCGTGCCAAGGAAACGGTGGTGACTCCGGGGCAGAGAACAAGCAAAACCATCAATGCTCCAGAAAGCAGAACTGTGGTTGACATGGACTGTCCCCTCTTTTTGACTGTCCCCTCTTTTTCCTATTTCCTATATCCCCCCTATTTTTATGGCAGATGACATGAGAGTTGCTTTCACACAAGAGTTCTGTATGGCCATACTTTATAGAAGAGTTCCTAGCTATCGAATTTTGAGTTCACAAAAACTTGGGCCTTTTAACAAAACGTGTTAGTTGGAAAAGATGCTACCAGGCTCCTGATTTTTGACTAAAAATGATGCAGTTGAAGCTAGGTGGCTTTCAGGTCTTAATATTACTGGTGGCGGGCAGCATGTGCATAATATTTTCATGTTCCCATCAAAGGCTTCTACAAGAGAGCCTGCCCATTGGCTTCCATATTAAAATGATGCCTTTCTGCACATCAATAAGTTGATGTCTAAATTTTGCAAAGAAGAGACTGTTTTGGTTGCTCCTGTTTTCATAGAGACAGTTGGGGAATCACACTTGGAATTTTCCACATAACACGCTTAACAAACTCAGGTAAAGACGTAGTAGTGGGAGATGGTGGTGATGCTTCCATGCCCTGTGCAAAGCTTAAAAAGGTAAAGGTTCCCCCTGCACCTTTGTGCAGTCATGTCTGACTCTAGGGGCCGGTGCTCATCTCCGTTTGTTAGCCGAAGAGCCAGTGTTGTCTGAAGACGCTTCCACGGTCATGTGGCCGCATGACGCGTGCGGAACGCTGTTACCTACCCACCGAAGTGGTACCTATTCATCTACTTGCATTTGCATGCTTTCGAATTGCTAGGTTGGCAAGAGCTGGGGTGAGTGCGGGAGCTCACTCCGTCACGCGGGGCTGGGGATTCGAACCTCCGAACTTGCAATCTTCCAATCGACAAGCCTGGCATACTCATTCTTAAATAGTAGTGATCTGGATTGGGTCATTTAGCATTAAAATTTCAGCTGGCAGCCAACCTAAATCCCATCGTTCAGAGGAGAAAACGGCAGATCCTGGAGGGATGGGAAGTGGGCTATAGAGCTCTTCAAACATTGCTGGATCAACATCGAGAAGCAACAACAAAATCTAAATGTGTAAGAGAGATGATAATCTGTAAGAGAGATGATCTTAGATAGAGGCTGTAAGAGGAAAGCATGGGGTTGGGGCACATGTTCTTCAGATGTTTAGCCAATAAAATCCTAATCATGCACATGGGGCATTGAGACTCACCCATGGGCTCCAGAGTTGAGTGTGGCCCCAAGCAACACTTGATAAGCAAGGTCTTTCTTGCCATGCAAAAGGCAAACTTGGTACGTGTAATAAAGTCTCCTTTTTCTTCTTATTTAAGAGTGCCAAGTCTTGGAAACAGGGTGGGAAAAGCTACCTTTCTCTGGCTTATTACAACTCCTCACCTGCCCAACACTTATACTCTGAGAACTGAGTCCACCACAGCTACTGCAGTTGTCGACCACCGGTGTCAGCACCTTCTTGCCAAAAGAGACTTCCATCATAAGAGACAAGGCTGCCATCTAATGGACCAGAAATGAAAAAACCCATCCAGCCTGCAAGGGATATTTTAAACAGGTGCTACACATGGAAGCATCTTCGGACAACGCTGGCTCTTTGGCTAACAAACGGAGATGAACACCGGCCCCTAGAGTCGGACACGACTGCACAAATGTGCGGGGGGTACCTTTACCTTTTTTTACACATGGAAATCCCATGTCTTGTCTGATGGCTTCAAAGAAGAATGAGCTTGAAGATCCTAAGAGACTTGGGTTGTCTTTGTAGGGCATTGTCACACCTTTTACCATAAATACCACATTCTTGGGAAGCTTTATTAAAGATATCATTTTTTTTTCCATGCAACTATTCCATATATATCATCAGCAACATCAGGAAGAAGGAGAAGGAGAAGCTGGAGAAGGACCAGGGCCTGAAGGAGGAACTGGAGAGGATGTGGAAAGTGAAGGCCAAAGTGGTCCCAGTGGTGGTAGGAGTACTCGGGGCTGTGACTCCCAAGTTGGGAGAGTGGCTCCAACAGATCCCAGGAGCAACATCAGAGCTCTCTGTCCAGAAGAGTGCAATGCTAGGAACAGCTAGGATACTGCACAGAACCCTCAAACTCCCAGGCCTCTGGCAGAGGACCCAAGGTTGAGGAAGACACATACCGTACTGCCTCAGAGGTGAGACAGGCCTCTTCACTCCCGACCTTCTGGAAGACTCTAAAGACCTGGTTCTGCCATCTTGCCTGGGACGAGGGAGGTAATACTTCCTCCTGGGGATGGCTGGCCCTTTTTGATGAGATTTTACCATCACTTGGATTTTTATCTATTTATCTTATTAGATGGGTTGGTTGTATTTTATTTTTATAGGTTTTAATTGTTGAGTGTCTTGTAAACCGCCCAGAGTCCCATGTAGGGGGAGATGGGCGGTGATAAATTTGAATAATAAATAAATAAATAAATACCACCCATAGGGGTGAGAAGGGATTAATTTTTATATTTTTTAAAGAGAATTTTATACAAGATTTAAAAGCTACAGAAAGTTAAACAGCGAACTAGAAAAAAGAAAAAGATATGAAAAAATAAAGGAAAAAGTAATGGGCAGCAAAAGACAAAGGAAAGGAAAGATATCTAGAGAAGCGACTTCTGATCTTCCTTGCAGCAATTACAGACATGATACTTACCATCTCCACCTTCCCAAATTACAAATCTTGGTTCCCTTCTTCCCATAAAAAACTCAGTGACTCCCAAAATCACCGATTCCTTTTTTTCCACTTTCAGCAAAAAGTCCATAAACGGTTTCCAGGCATGCAACTCGGCCTTTAAGGAGTTTAGGACAGCTGGCAGCCAATGTTCCAAGCAGCAGGTGTGACTTTTTTGCAACGGCACAGGTGCAAAAATTACAGATGAAAAAAGAAATAAAATAAAACAGCTCATGGGGAAGTTGAAGGGACGAGAAAAGAGCTGGGCAGATGTCCAGGGACCAGCTAATTCAAAGACTGCATCCCTCTCTGTCCCCATTTGAACATGTCTCCACCCACTCAGTCCCAGATGGGTCACATAGGATCTGCAGAGAATTCTACTTGCCTTCAGTTGCAGCTCTGAAGAATTGTCCTTTGTCCCGCCTCAATAAAGGAAAGTTTCAGAGGGCAAAGTCAGGCCCTTCCAGCGTTCATGTGTCGGGGAGTCCCACATCAGAGGCCAACTGGGGTTGGGGCCTGTCCTTCAAAACCATAGAATAAAGGGCTTCCACATTTTCTCCGTGTTGCCCGCCAGGCGTTGCCTCGCTTTCTGGTAAGGAACGTGCTGCAGATGGGGTTTCCCCAGGAGCTGTGGCTAGCGAATACACGGTTTCGTTTCCATCTAGGTCGTTACGGCTGGAAATGGCATATGGAGAACCTGGAAGGCAGAAAAGGAAGAACAAATATTTTTAATTTTTATTTTTAAAGTGGATTTGAGGCTACAACCTGCTTAAGTAAATGGAAGATGTAGCAGTTGAACATGCACAACAGGCTAAGATTGATTAGTTTTAAATTTGTAATTAAAAGAAAACTTTCGATGGCTTTACAGGTAGTCCTCGCTTAACGACCACAATTGGGACCATAATTTCAGTTTATTATTGATTTATTATTTATTTATTTATTATTTAAATTTAGTTGCTAAGCAAAGCAGTCATTAAGCAAATCTGACCTGATTTTACGACCTCTTGTGCTGCAGTCGTTAAGTGAATCACAGTGGGCGTTAAGTGAACCACATGGTCATTAAGCGAATCACATGGTTCCCCATTGATTTTGCTTGCCAGAAGCTGGCCAGGAAGGTCGAAAATGGCGATCATGTGACCGCGGGATGCTGCAACGGTCGTAAATGAGAACCAGTTGCCAAGCGACCAAATCATGATCACATGACTGTGGGGACGCTGTGACGGTTGTAAATGTGAGGACCGGTCATAAGTCGTTTTTTTCAGCACGGTCATAAGTCTGAACCATCGCTAAACGAATGGTTGTTCAGTGAGGACTGCCTGTACCTGTTGTGTTAGCTGATGCTTCAATGTATTGTAAAAAGACAAATATGTTTTACAGGTATGGCTTGAGCTCAGTGCTGATTATATCCATTAAATGGGCCCGTGAAATGTTTCAGTATTTATATCCCAAATATTGGGGATACATGGTGTCCTATCTCCATTACAAAAGCTACCATTTGAAATTAAATTTGATGCAAACAGAGGTAGACTTACAATCTTCTGTAGCAACTGTCATCTGGTCCCTAAATAAAAGAGATTATTTTAGAATGACTTCAGTGAAGGGGGAAAAACATAATTTCTATAAATTGTACGATATGTAATACCTTTGTTGACATTCCAGTGGCTTTCCTGGAACAAGATAAAAAAATATATAGTGAAGTTCGTATATTTCGAATGCCTTTTTTCCCCCAAATTGCAGGGTTTCCTTTGATACCAGCCTGGTCAGACCGTTCCTTATTACCTTTCACATTTTTCTTCCAGCACAGGAACAATATTATCCCAACAATCAGAAGCATGGCTGCTATCACTCCTAGGGAAATATTTAGCTCGGTTTTTGATGGCGGTGGTGGTGGTGGTGATGCTTAAAAAAAGAGAGAGAAAGGAAGAAATCATATCATACCAGTCAGAGAGGGAAAATGATCACTTCAAGGCGTGTTATAGGAAGCATCATTTCAAGTTGCTGACACCTTTTAAGGTTGGTGATGGTGGATACCAGATATGGACCTGGAGTTGAAAAGGCCTGTTTTATTTTTCTTTAGGGATGCCATAATTATCACTCTCTTTAAAAAGGGTGATAGAACAGACTGTGGAAACTATCGAGGCATCTCCCTTCTAGCTACGGCAGGCAAAATCCTCGCAAGGATCATCGCAAACCATCAAAAGGCCTGTATTCATCTTCCAGTTGGCCAAGTGTGGCGTTTGCATGTGAATTTCACATGGAAAAAGCAGTCCTGAGACCTTCCCCATCCACAACCAGCCCCCACAAGCTCCGAGTGCTGCAAAAGAGGAGAACTATTAAACATCTGTGGACTAAGCATATTAATGCATTTAATTTAAGTTGCATTGAAAGTCAACCAAGCTCAAATTAACTCTCTTTTTGCCTGGAGATCAATGACCATTTGGGGGCTCTTTCGCTCTTTGTTCCCTTCTCTGCAAAATACCAAATTGGAAACCGCTGAAACAAAATAGAAAGAAAACATTGTTTTGTTGGTTGGTTAGTTTTTTTCAATTGCTTTTCTTTCTGATTTTATCTTTTCCTTGGCTTTATTTTCGTTCCAAGATGGGGGAAAGGTTCATTATAATTCAATTTATCTTTCATGTGAGCAACTATTTATGCTGGCACAAACTGTTCTGTGCGCATGTCTGTGAAATTTGATATTTTACTGCCCAAAGTTTCAGGATCATATTTAAAATGCCTTGCAATTCTCTTCCCCACCAGCCCTTCACAAGTCCAGTTGCTGCTTCTTCCAGTTGACCAACGGAGAAGAGAACCAGGCGACCTATTCTTCATTGCGAAGGGCAGAGCAGAAAGGAAACAAGAGTTTTTCTCAAAACAAACCACCCCTTCCCCAAGCTTCAGGGTTTCTGCTGCAAAACAGAGTTTACGCTGCTTTACTTTTGCCCAAAACTGAATCAGAACTTTATTTGCTTGGGTGCTAAAAATGGGCGATAACATGGGATCCAGCTCTAGTCCAGGAACGGTGCAAAATAGCTTTGGGGAGGTACCCAGAAAACTCACTGATTAAGAAAGAAAAGGGAACGTTTTCAAAACGTCACTAACGAAGAGCTGGTAGGTGTTTCAGTATCTGGCTTATTGGAGCAAAAAAGTTAGTCCTTCAGTTTTGCATTCTGGAAACAGGTTCAAACAACTCCCCTTCAATGCGATCACTCATAAATTGGGAGATTCACTTGTTCTGTTTCCAAGATTAATGTCAACTCCCTGACAGTGGAATATGACCAGGAATGCAAGATCCACAGGGTCTGTAGCTTGAATCATGTCAACTGGATTTCTATTTTCTCAGTGGAAACGTTTCGCTCCTTATCCAAGGAGCTTCTTATCCAAGAAGCGTATCTTTCTTATCCAAGGAGCTTCTTCAGTCAGACTTCTTCAGACTGAAGAAGCTCCTTGGATAAGGAGCGAAACGTTTCCACTGAGAAAATAGAAATCCAGTTGACATGATTCAAGCTACAGACAATTCCACCTGGATGACTGAGAACCTTCATAGACATAAAGTTCCACAGGGAGTTGCATTAATCAAGCTGAATCTCAAGAAATAAGGGATTAGGAGGCAGAATCTGGAAAACGGAAAAAACAAAACTCCTCTCCTCATCCTGCATTTATGAGTGAATTCATCCCAGGGGCAGGGTTCGGTGAGTTGTTTCAACTTCTTTTTCCCGGAGTAGGAAACTGACGGGCTGGCTGCCTTTCCCAGATAAATTGGGCACTGAAACACCCATCTGCTCCTCGCTAGAGAAAGTTGGAAATGTTCTATTTTCTCTCTCGGCCTCGTGACATTCCCAGCCCATTTTCCACTGGGTGTGGCTTGGTTGCTGCCTTGGCAGTGAGTTGTGTAATAGAGAGGCTTCCTTTTTCAGCCCTTCTTTCTCTCCGGCTCTTTTTCTCGGAGGACTCATTAGGCAAAATGAGTCAATTTGCTGGGTTTGGATGTTCCCATAACTCCGAGTGGAATTAATTTAACCTTGGGCATGACTGTGCTTGCTTCTGGCTAAATTTAATCACCTGGCATGAGCTGGCTGGCTAACCACTTTTTTGGCCTTCCCATGGCACACGAACCCCTTTTTGGCTTAGTTAGCAGATCCTGGCAAGACGTCTTTCAGTTCCTGGGTCAGTGTGTGAATTGTTCATGGACCAGCAGAAAAATCTCAGAACAAGGATATATACAATCAACAAGACCTCTCTATTTTCACTGTAAAACATGGGAGGGTGTCTTAATCCGAGGGCATGGAACACATTTTAATGATTAGTTCTCACCATTTGAAACTTACATTGCCCCACGCTCACAGATATTCGCCTTTCAATTCTCCACGTGAATTTTTTATTGTAAGCAGCCACCACACAAATGTAGGTTCCACTGTCAGCCATGGTGCTGTTGGTGATTGTAACTATGTGTTCATGTTCTGGGCCTGAAGTTGTGGAGCTGTTGCTTTGTCTGCGTTTGAATGTCTCATCAATGCAACAGTTGACATCATAGTCGAAGATATTAGGGTAGTAACTTTGGGCTTCGTTTGAAACCGAAAAGAGACACATGCTTGGTTTTGTTTCCTTAAACCAATACACAGCAAAAGTTGTAATGTCTTTGTTCAGTTCAAATTCACAGGAAAGATTAAACTTTTCTTCCTCCTTAATGAATACTTCTTTCTCTGATTGCATACGAATATTTTTAGAACTCTGCTCTGCAGTGCAAAATGGAAGAAAGAGCTAAGATTAGAGGGACATTTTTATCAGGCGATTCATTAAGAGCCAACCACACTTCTGTCTTATCGCTGTTGTGCTTTGCAGAAAAGAAATTCCCCATAGTTTGGACACATTTCCTTCAATCCCAATGTCCAATTTTTTGAAAGAGGGAGCCGATCCCATTGCTGTTCTGCAGATTTGAGTGGTGCCTCGTCTTACAGGATATCATTCTTCCTTTATGGATGGCTGCTGTGTTCAGGTCTGATTTAACTTGAACATTTTCATAGCACCCACCAGCAAACTCTCTAGGTCAGAGCTTTCCAAACTTTTCATGTTGGTGACACACTTTTTAGACATGCATCATTTCGTGACACACTCTTACAGCAGGGCACAAGGCAGGCACTAGGACCTGCTCGGAATCACAGCAGGTTTGGAGGCAGCCAGGCACAAGGCAGGCACTAGGACCTGCGTGGAATCCTGGCAGGGCAGGTTTGGAGGTAGGCAGGCACTAGGACCTGCGTGGAATCACAGCAGGTTTGGAGGCAGCGAGGCACAAGGCAGGCACTAGGACCTGCTCAGAATCACAGCAGGGCAGCTTTGGAGGCAGCAAGGCACAAGGCAGGCACTAGGACCTGCGCGGAATCCTGGCAAGGCAGGTTTGGAGGCAGCAAGGCACAAGGCAGGCACTAGGACCTGCGTGGAATCACAGCAGGTTTGGAGGCAGCAAGGCACAAGGCAGGCACTAGGACCTGCGCGGAATCCTGGCAGGGCTCGGAGGCAGCAGCAGCCGCGACACACCCAGACACTGCAGCCGACACACTAACGTGTCCCGACACAGAGTTTGGAAAGCTCTGGTCTAGGTGGTTCACAAAACGCATCCAACCAAATCTGAATATCTAAATATCTAAACCAGACCCTTTCAGGCGGTCTGTGAAGCCAAATCAATCAATCAATCAATCAATATTTTTAAATGTCTCAGTTTTCATTTCTACTTCAGTAAATATCGATCGATATAACCCACACCAGCCAAAGTTCGCTGGGGTCCTCCATCATTTTTAAGAATGTCAAGGGGTCCTGAGACCAAAAGCTTTGAGAACCTCTGATCAAAACTCATGTCAGAACGAATCTGACTTGATTCCTGCCAAATTAAAAAAAAATCCTCTCACCTGCTGTGCTGTTTATTGTTGCTACAATAAAGAAATTGAAATCCTTGCAGTCATCGCTTGAACTAAATAACGGGGTTTTGTTTTCCAGTGTCGAGTGCTCCATCAGGGTTTTGCATGCAAAGATTCCACCATCCTGGAAACTGACAAGGTTAAGTTTGTTGAGGCAGTCTTCGCGGCTACAGTTTTGTGAGACATGAGGGAGATTCCCATCTTTATCGCAGCACCCCCGTTCAAATTTTTGCAGGGAGGATTTACCCTGCCCAAGCCACCAGGCAGCTTTGCTTCCCCCATCTGATTCGTTGCAGATCTGAGTCTGATGTTTGATATCATACTGGAGAAAGACAGTGGCACCTGGGGAGGAAAAACAGTGATGGGTTAGGTCAGAGCTTTCCAAACTGTGTGTCGGGACATGTTAGTGTGTCGGCTGCAGTATCTGGGTGTGTCGCGGCTGCTGCTGCCTCCGAGCCCTGCTGGGATTCTGCACAGGTCCTAGTGCCTGCCTTGTGCCTGGCTGCCTCCAAACCTGCTGTGACTCCGCGCAGGTCCTAGTGCCTGCCTTGTGCCTGGCTGCCTCCAAACCTTCCCTGCCAGGATTCTGCGTAGGTCCTAGTGCCTGCCTTGTGCCTGGCTGCCTCCAAACCTGCCCTGCCAGGATTCCATGCAGGTCCCAGTGCCTGCCTTGTGCCTCGCTGCCTTCAAACCTGCTGTGATTCCAGGCAGGTCCTAGTGCCTGCCTTGTGCCTCGCTGCCTCCAAACCTGCTGTGATTCCAGGCAGGTCCTAGTGCCTGCCTTGTGCCTCGCTGCCTCCAAACCTGCTGTGATTCCAGGCAGGTCCTAGTGCCTGCCTTGTGCCTGGCTGCCTCCAAACCTGCTGTGATTCCACGCAGGTCCTGGTGCCTGCCTTGTGCCTGGCTGCCTCCAAACCTGCTGTGATTCCGCGCAGGTCCTAGTGCCTGCCTTGTGCCTGGCTGCCTCCAAACCTGCCCTGCCAGGATTCCGCGCAGGTCCTAGTGCCTGCCTTGTGCCTGGCTGCCTCCAAACCTGCTGTGATTCCGCGCAGGTCCTAGTGCCTGCCTTGTGCCTAGCTGCCTCCAAACCTGCTGTGATTTCACGCAGGTCCTAGTGCCTGCCTTGTGCCTCGCTGCCTCCAAACCTGCTGTGATTCCACGCAGGTCCTAGTGCCTGCCTTGTGCCCTGCTGTAAGTGTGTGTCACAAAATTATGCCCTGCTGTAAGGGTGTGTCGCAAAACGATGCATGTCTAAAAAGTGTGTCACCAACATGAAAAGTTTGGAAAGCTCTGGGTTAGGTTAACCCTGAACTCCTGTAGGCACATCTTGGGGGCTTCATAGGTTGTGCTGCAACAGAGGAGACTCGATTTGGGTTCCATCAGATGACACTGTTTAACAGATGGGACCTGAAGCACAGCTGTTCTGTCACATGGAACAGGACAGGCATGCGCAGTAGGAGGCAACCAGGCCTAGCTTTATGAGTGGACACCAGCACCCTGAATTGTTCCTGGAAGCCCACTAGGAACCGGTGCAGTTCATGGGGCAAACTCCCAAGTTGTACCCCAGTCCTGGATAAGGAAGCACTCCCCATTTAGGAGTAAAGAGAATAAATAACTAAATCCAAGCCAAAGCTGAAACCAAAAATTAACCACAGAAGTAAAACAAAGATTAAACTCCAGATAAAATGCAAGCGAGGCACGTATGCAGTGGTTGGAACGCGTGTTGTGTCTTCCTCTTTGACTTGGCTCCGACAGGTTCCTGTAGATAGCACATCCTGATCTCCACCCCACGAGAAATTCCCAGGAAGGAAAGAGACACCGTCCAAAGAACCACATCAAGAGGCGTGATTAGACACATACCTGTAACTTCTCTTAGGAACAGGAGCATCAGGAAGGAGATCATGATCCTCCCTGCTAAGATAAAGTCTCTTTTCTTTCCTTTCTCCTTGTTGCTCGAATCTCAAACGCTACTTGAGTAACGGAAGATAAAGAGGAAGTTCTTTTGTTCCTGTTTCACTTTAAAAACTGCTGATGTGGTTGGCCTCATTACCACACCCAAACCTCTTTAGGACAATAGTATACACTCTTGGGGATGGCTAATACCTTAGGATGGCCCTAGAATTGCCCTTTCCAGTGTTTTAAAGAAGATAATACCATCTTGATTTCATTATATTTATTGTATTTTTAAATTGTTTATTTTAATGTTTATTTAATTTTATTCATATTTGTATTAGAATTTGTCTTCCACCCGGAAACCTATGCCCTCATTGTGGGAGGTTGTGCGGATCCAGAATTGGTCTTTACAGCCACTTACGGATCCACTGTTAAGAATTTACCCTTGGAAGACAATCTTACTCGGCTACGAAGAAGAAGAAGAAGAAGAAGAAGAAGAAGAAGAAGAAGAGGAGGAGGAGGAGGAGGAGGAGGAGGAGGAGGAGGAGGAGGAGGAGGAGGAGGAGGAGGAGGAGAATTTATGTTGGATTGTAAACCGCCCAGAGTCCCCTTGAGGGAGTTGGGCGGTGATAAATCAGATAGATAGATAGATAGATAGATTGATAGATGATAGATAGATAGATAGATAGATAGATAGATAGATAGATAGATAGATAGATAGATAGTAGTGAGAGCCACTGTTTGCTCTGCACCAGGGTCTCCTGAGTGCTATGTGAGCCAGCAAATCTAGAACCACATTCTCCTCAGATTTGTTGTTGTCCAACTTTGCTTCAAGACCTCCAGACAGGGATGGGTTCTATCACCAAAAAATCTTTTCTCTCCCTCTCTCTTTTCTCTGTACGGATCACTGACCATAATAAAGTACCCATTATTCATTCATATCTACTGTAATTTCTAGCCCTTGCTTTACCAGTGGGTATTTATTAAGCCGAGGAATTATTATAGGGCGCAAACCCCAACAGGGAACTCAGTGGCACATCTCCTTGTGTGTCCATGGATATCTGTCTCCCATCCAAATACCAAGCAGCCTTTTCTGAGATCAGCCCAGGTTGCTTGGGGCTGCCTTCCTGCTTACGTTTTCTTTCCACTGCTTAAAATTCATAAAGGCCAGATGTGGCTTATGCTCATTCGAGGGCCAAGGGATGTTACCCAGATCGGCCACTAGAGGGCGCAGCGATATTTCCACCCTTAATCTTGCAAGACAAACAGGCGGAAGTGGAGAGTGCATGCAGTCCCGCAGGTTGACTGGGGAAGTACCAGATATAGGCGCCACAGCGTGTAGAAAACAAGCCTGCACAGCTATAGTGCAGTTTGCTGGGTTTCAACTTAGCTTGTCGGATAAGCCCAGCCCATTATGGTTGATTAAAAAAGACTTTACAGCTTAGTGTGCTCCTGAATCTAGCCAGCTGTCCATGGTAGTGTTGGAACATTTTCCTTATATGTTGACAATAAGTTTAAATTAAGGATTGATTGTCTAGGCCAGAGCTTTCCAAACTTTTCATGTTGGTGACACACTTTTTAGACATGCATCATTTCGTGACACACTCTTACAGCAGGGCACAAGGCAGGCACTAGGACCTGTGCGGAATCCTGGCAGGGCAGGTTTGGAGGCAGCAAAGCACAAGGCAGGCACTAGGACCTGCATGGAATCCTGGCAGGGCAGGTTTGGAGGCAGCAAGGCACAAGGCAGGCACTAGGACCTGCGCGGAATCACAGCAGGTTTGGAGGCAGCCAGGCACAAGGCAGGCACTAGGACCTGCGTGGAATCCTGGCAGGGCAGGTTTGGAGGCAGCAGGGCACAAGGCAGGCACTAGGACCTGCGTGGAATCCTGGCAGGGCAGGTTTGGAGGCAGCCGGGCACAAGGCAGGCACTAGGACCTGCGCGGAATCCTGGCAGGGCAGGTTTAGAGGCAGCAGGGCACAAGGCAGGCACTAGGACCTGCGTGGAATCCTGGCAGGGCAGGTTTAGAGGCAGCAGGGCACAAGGCAGGCACTAGGACCTGCGTGGAATCCTGGCAGGGCAGGTTTGGAGGCAGCAGGGCACAAGGCAGGCACTAGGACCTGCGTGGAATCCTGGCAGGGCAGGTTTGGAGGCAGCCGGGCACAAGGCAGGCACTAGGACCTGCGTGGAATCCTGGCAGGGCAGGTTTGGAGGCAGCAGGGCACAAGGCAGGCACTAGGACCTGCGTGGAATCCTGGCAGGGCAGGTTTGGAGGCAGCCGGGCACAAGGCAGGCACTAGGACCTGCGTGGAATCCTGGCAGGGCAGGTTTGGAGGCAGCCAGGCACAAGGCAGGCACTAGGACCTGCGTGGAATCCTGGCAGGGCAGGTTTGGAGGCAGCCAGGCACAAGGCAGGCACTAGGACCTGCGTGGAATCCTGGCAGGGCAGGTTTGGAGGCAGCAGGGCACAAGGCAGGCACTAGGACCTGCGTGGAATCCTGGCAGGGCAGGTTTGGAGGCAGCAGGGCACAAGGCAGGCACTAGGACCTGCGTGGAATCCTGGCAGGGCAGGTTTGGAGGCAGCAGGGCACAAGGCAGGCACTAGGACCTGCGTGGAATCCTGGCAGGGCAGGTTTGGAGGCAGCAGGGCACAAGGCAGGCACTAGGACCTGCGTGGAATCCTGGCAGGGCAGGTTTGGAGGCAGCCGGGCACAAGGCAGGCACTAGGACCTGCGCGGAATCCTGGCAGGGCAGGTTTGGAGGCAGCCAGGCACAAGGCAGGCACTAGGACCTGCGTGGAATCCTGGCAGGGCAGGTTTGGAGGCAGCCAGGCACAAGGCAGGCACTAGGACCTGCGTGGAATCCTGGCAGGGCAGGTTTGGAGGCAGCAGGGCACAAGGCAGGCACTAGGACCTGCACAGAATCCTGGCAGGGCTCGGAGGCAGCAGCAGCCGCGACACACCCAGACACTGCAGCCGACACACTAACGTGTCCCGACACACAGTTTGGAAAGCTCTGGTCTAGGCAGTAGTCATGTCATTTTATCAAAGGAACAGGCTGGCTCCTGCCATTCTGAATAAATGAGCACATCACGTAGCAAAACATCACGTATGTATAGGAAGATATATGTATAGGAAAGATAAAATGCCCAATTATATACAGGTAGTCCTCGCTTACCGAGCAATTGGGACCAGAATTTAGGATGCTAAGTGATGCGGTCATTAAGCAAATCCGGACACGATATTACGACCATTTTTGCGGCAGTCATTAAGCGAATCTCCACGGCCGTTAAGCAAACCATGTGGTTGTTAAGCGAATCACATGGTTCCCTATTGATTTTGCTTATTGGAAGCTGGCTGGGAAGGTCAAAAATGTCAATCCCATGACCGCAGGACGCTGCAACTGTCATAAATGCACAATGGTTGTCAAGCGCCCGAATCACTATCATGTGACTGTGGAGACGCTGCGACGGTTGTAAGTGCAAGGAACAGTCGTAAGTCAGATTTTTCAGCACTGTCGTAACTCCAGACAGTTGCTAAATGAACAGTCGTTAAGCAAGGACTACCTGTAGCTAATGAGGATTCGTTGAAAAAAGGGTCCACCCGTGGTTGTAGCTCTGTGGGGGAACATTCGCTGCATCCACAGCAGTCCGCGATTGGCATGTGTCGGGAGGGCTGGAAAAACTCAAGCCAGAAACTCTGGAAAACGTCACGGTTGGGTGGGTGGCATCAGGGACCAACCTCAAAACCCCCTTCTATGCAAATAATGGAAAATATCCATTAAGAAGTGGAGGTAAAGGGATACAAAAGAGTTTTCAAGTTTCTTTCGAAAGCAGCCAAAGAAGGCAATGTTGATAATTCTGTGGGGGAGGAATTCTATCCCACCGATGGTCCCCAAAAGCCGTAGTTTTCAGTCCCAGGATCTCCTAGTGGTCTCCCATCCAAGTCCAAATCAGGCCCAACCTATTTTTTCGAGATAGTCCAAGTCTGGTACTTTCTGTGTGGCTTTCTTAATACTGTCCAAAAGAATTAAGAAAAAGGTAAGCTTTTTGACCTTGATTTTGTGTTAGCTTTTGTTGAACTTCCCAACCTGTTCGGGGATTTTCCAGTGGCCCCCACTCCAGATATTAAACAGGTCTGACCCTGATTAGCTTTTTCGAGAGCAGATGGATGCTAACGCCTAGCTGGACCAGAATAGAGTGCCACCTACCCCAAAGTATCTGTTTAGCGAGAAACAATACAGTATCCCAGTAAGTTAACACCTACACGTGCAAAAAAATAGTGTCAACTGCAACAGCGAAGGAGAAGGAAAGAGCTTTCTATCAAGGGTTAGCATGACCCCAGATATAGCTCTAGATCAGTGTTTCTGAAACTTGGGCACTTTAAGACGTGTGGACTTCAACTCCCAGAATTCCCCAGCCAGGGAATTCTGGGAGTTGAAGTCCACACGTCTTAAAGTGGCCAAGTTTCAGGAACACTGATCTAGATTGTCCTAGAATTGAAACCATTCTGTTTGAAAGTCTCTGAGACGGCGAGTTCAGCTGATTCCATCTAGGTAACTGTGCAGAGTCCGGTTGTTGTTTATTCGTTCAGTCGTTTCCGACTCTTCGTGACTTCATGGACCAGTCCACGCCAGAGCTTTCTGTCGGCTGTCACCATCCCCAGCTCCCCAATGGTTGAGTCCGTCACCTCCAGAATACCATCCATCCATCTTGCCCTTGGTCGGCCCCTCTTCCTTTTGCCTTCCACTTTCCCTAGCATCAGCTTCTTCTCCAGGGTATCCTGTCTTCTCATTATGTGGCCAAAGTACTTCAGTTTTGCCTTTAATATCATTCCCTCAAGTGAGCAGTCTGGCTTGATTTCCTGGAGTATGGACTGGTTTGATCTTCTTGCAGTCCAAGGCACTCTCAGAATTTTCCTCCAACACCACAGTTGAAAAGCATCTATCTTCCTTCGCTCAGCCTTCCTTATGGTCCAGCTCTCGCAGCCATAGGTTACTACAGGGAATACCATTGCTTTAACTATGCGGATCTTTGTTGTCAGTGTGATGTCTCTGCTCTTAACTATTTTATCAAGATTTGCCATTGCTCTCCTCCCAAGAAGTAGACGTCTTCTGATTTCCTGGCTGCAGTCAGCGTCTGCAGTAATCTTTGCGCCTAGAAATACAAAGTCTGTCACTGCCTCCACTTTTTCTCCCTCTATTTGCCAGTCATCAATCAAGCTCGTTGCCATAATCTTGGTTTTTTTGAGGTTTAGCTGCAACCCAGCTTTTGCACTTTCTTCTTTCACCTTCGTCATAAGGCTCCTCAACTCCTCCTCGCTTTCAGCCATCAAAGTGGTATCATCTGCATATCTGAGATTGTTAATGTTTCTTCCAGCGATTTTAACTCCAGCCTTGGATTCCTCAAGCCCAGCATGTCGCATGATGTGTTCTGCGTACAGGTTGAATAGGTAGGGTGAGAGTATACAACCCTGCCGTACTCCTTTCCCAATTTTAAACCAGTCCGTTGTTCCGTGCTCTGTTCTTACCGTTGCTACTTGGTCGTTATACAGATTCCTCAGGAGGCAGACAAGATGACTTGGTATCCCCATACCACCAAGAACTTGCCACAATTTGTTATGATCCACACAGTCAAAGGCTTTAGAATAGTCAATAAAACAGAAATAGATGTTTTTCTGAAATTCCCTGGCTTTCTCCATTATCCAGCGGATATTGGCAATTTGGTCTCTAGTTCCTCTGCCTTTTCTAAACCCAGCTTGTACATCTGGCAATTCTCGCTCCATGAATTGCTGAAGTCTACCTTGCAAGATCTTGAGCATTACCTTACTGGCATGTGAAATAAGTGCCACTGTTCGATAATTTGAACATTCTTTAGTGCTTCCCTTTTTTGGTATGGGGATATAAGTTGATTTTTTCCAATCTGATGGCCATTCTTGTGTTTTCCAAATTTGCTGGCATATGGCATGCATCACCTTGACAGCATCATCTTGCAAGATTTTAAACAGTTCAGCTGGGATACCGTCGTCTCCTGCTGCCTTGTTATTAGCAATGCTTCTTAAGGCCCATTCAACCTCACTCTTCAGGATGTCTGGCTCTAACTCACTGACCACACCGTCAAAGCTATCTCCAATATTATTATCTTTCCTATACAGATCTTCCGTATATTCTTGCCACCTTTTCTTGATCTCTTCTGCTTCTGTTAGGTCCTTACCATCTTTGTTTTTGATCATACCCATTTTTGCCTGGAATTTACCTCCGATGTTTTTAATTTTCTGGAAGAGGTCTCTTGTCCTTCCTATTCTATTGTCTTCTTCCACTTCCGCACATTGCTTGTTTAAAAATAATTCCTTATCTCTTCTGGCTAACCTCTGGAATTTTGCATTTAATTGGGCATATCTCCCCCTATCACTGTTGCCTTTTGCTTTCCTTCTTTCTTGGGCTACTTCCAGTGTTTCAGCAGACAGCCATCTTGCCTTTTTGGTTTTCTTTTTCTTTGGGACGTTTTTTGTTGCCGCCTCCTGAACAATGTTGCGAACTTCTGTCCATAGTTCTTCCGGGACCCTATCTACTAAATCTAGTCCCTTAAATCTATTCTTCACCTCCACTGCATATTCCTTAGGAATATTAGTGAGCTCATATCTAACTGATCTGTGGGTCTTCCCTATTCTCTTTAGTCTGATTCTAAATTGTGCAATAAGAAGTTCGTGATCTGAACTACAGTCAGCTCCAGGTCTTGTTTTTACCGACTGTATAGATGTCCGCCACCTTTGGCTGCAAAGGATGTAGTCAATCTGATTTCGGTGTCGACCATCTGGTGAAGTCCATGTATAAAGTCGTCTTTTAGGTTGTTGGAAGAGAGTGTTTGTTATGCACAGTGAGTTGTCTTGGCAAAATTCTATCAGCCTATGTCCTGCTTCATTTTGTTCTCCCAGACCATGCTTGCCTGTAATTCCAGGTGTCGTCTGACTACCCACCTTAGCATTCCAGTCTCCTGTAATGAAAATAACATCTCTTTTTGGTGTATTATCTAGTAGGTGCTGCAGATCCTCATAGAACTGATCTACTTCTGCTTCTTCAGCATCTGTGGTTGGGGCGTATATTTGGATCACTGTGATGTTAAATGGCTTACCCTGAATTCGAATTGAGATCATTCTATCGTTTTTTGGATTGTATCCAAGCACTGCTTTAGCCACTTTATTATTAATTATGAAGGCTACTCCATTTCTTCTGTGGTCCTCTTGTCCACAGTAGTAGATCTGGTGGTCATCTGATGTGAAGTGGCCCATCCCAGTCCATTTCAGTTCACTGACACCTAAACTGTCTATATTTAATCTTGACATCTCACCAATAACCACATCCAATTTGCCCTGGCTCATAGATCTTACATTCCAGGTTCCTATGGTGTGTTGATCTTTAGAACATCGGATTCGTCGTTCACCACCAGCACCGTCGGCCGCTAGCCGTCCTTTCGGCTTTGAGCTAGCTGCGTCATCACATCTGGGGCTAGTTGAACGTATCCTCTGTTCCTCCCCAGTAGCATTTTGACCATCTTCCGACCTGGGAGTCCCATCTTCCGATGGTATACCGACATATCTTTGGTTGTACTGATCCATTTAGTTTTCATGGCAAGAATACTGGGGTGGGTTGCCATTACCTTCCCCAGGGATCGTATTTAGTCTGACCTCTCTGCCACGACCTTCCCGTCTTGGGTGTCCCTTCACGGTTTAGCTCATGGTTTCATTGAGGTGCTCAAGCTCCAGCACCACGACAAGGTAACGATCTCCTTTGCTGGAGGCAGAGTCCGGAGCATTTACATATTTTCCAACTTTTTTTGTTTCTCATTTGGCTGGATTTGAGTTTGAAGTGATGCTGGTGGCGTCCTCACAGGCACACATTTGCATTTTCCCCTTCGACAATTCATGCAGGGTTAGGGTGCGATTATTTGCCTAATGTTCCACTGCCGGCCAGCTGAGGTCGGTCAGCAACAGGGGCCTAACTAAGCAAGGGGGCTGCAAACCCTTCCGGGCTGCCATTACTGAGAATTGGGATATTGTTATGGCCTGGGGGAGTGACCTGGGGAGACAGGAGGAAGAGCTGCAGACGGGACAACCGTCGCACAAAAGGTATCTCAGCCCACAGAAGGAAAAGGGGAGTGGGAAGCGTCTCAGAAGGGACCCTCCCTAGTTTTCCAGAGAATAAAAGGAGAGGAAGGGAGAAAGACTTTCAGACTTGCAAGATTCTGCTAATGTAACCTTACAATAAAGACAGAGCGAGTGTTCCTGGTTGTGCTTCTTGTCTGGACCACCTCGAAGGGCTGGAAGATTTTTTTAAAAAAACAAACTTTATTAAATTTTCAAAATACAGATAAAATCCATAAAGAGAGAAAAAGATTAAAGAAAGAAGGAAGGAAAAAGAGACAAACTTAGAAGGGCAGAAAGAAAAAGAAAGAAATATAGAAAAAGGAGTGACTTCCGACCTTCTTCAGTGCAGATACAAATTAAAAAATACCTCCCTCCCCACAGCATCCCGCGGTCATGTGATTGCCATTTTCTACCTGGCCGGCCAGCTGCTGGCAAGCAAAGTCAATGGGGAACCGCGTGATTCACTTAACGACCACGTCATTCGCTTAACACCCACAGTGATTTGCTTAACGACCACCGCAAAAAAGGTCATAAAATCGGGTCAGATTCGCTTCACGGCCGCTTCGCTTAGCAACCAAAATTCCAGGCCCAATTGTGGTCATTAAGCGAGGACTACCTGTAGTTTGAAACTCGGCTAATTGTGGTGGGGTCAACCCAACTTTTTTCATTAATTCCTAGCTTGATCTAGAGGACCGACCCAGCACATGGCTGCAAGGACAGGTTGTAACCAGGTTAAGGCGTGTTACTGACTGTAGCCATAAGCCCAAGGTAGGATTCAGATGGTGCTAAATTTCCGAGAGGGGAAAGGAAGCCTGGCTGGAAGATCAGCACCCTTCCTCTTCTTCCTAGGATTTGAGTTTGGGGCTGGCCAAGTCTCTGGCGCTGGCCCCAGGCCAAGTCGTCAAATCTACAAACAAGGACATTTGATCTGATAAATGACTTCAGCCAGGCAAGCTAGGTAAGCAAATGAGGATGCCGGAAACCTGTAATAAAGAGAACGGGAGATATATATATATATATACATTGCCTTCAGTTCCCTGTTATATTTGGCATCTCTTCTCGAAGGCAGGATGGAGAATCAGGCGGTGGGACCCCCCTCTTCAGGAAAACCACCCCTCCTAGAAATGCAAAGGCAGCCCTCGGAGATGCTCAAAGACCAGATACTGAGGTGGTTCCTGGAAACCCAGATTGTCGTCCTGTTGCAAGATGGCAGTTTACCAGACTGGTTCCATGGATTCATTACGAGGAAGTAAGCTAACAGCCCATTTCTGACTGAGACACACAGAATTTCAGTCCGTTGCGTCTCTCTTCCGAAATAGGAGATGTGGTTTGGAAGCCCGGCAGATTTTAAAACATATGAATGAAAAGAAAAGTCTGTTTTGGTGTACCTTCGGTGAGGGAGGTAGCGTAGGATAGTGGTTAGAGCCTTGGGCTTGTGGTGCGTGGGGGGACCATGCTCCGTTGCTGTCTTTCAGCCTAACCCACTTTCTGGTGTTGTTGTGATAATAACACTGGAGATGGGGCGAGAGGGGGCGAGAGGATCAAGATGGTGGCAGACCCGTGCCATCCAAGCCGGCATCATGACCACCATCTTGACTTTTTTGCCCTCCCCCCTGCAGACACCCCTGGTATGAGGGGAGAGGAAGGGAAGAGAAAACAATGTGCTTTTCTCTTAACTAGTTGAAGGAAGGATGGAATAAAACATTTCTTGCTAGGTATCAATACAAGGATTTCCTACTTTATTATTAGCTGTGTTCAGAAAACTCTGTCCATAATTTAATCAGAAAAAAAATTGAGCCGGTCAGGCTGTTCTTGAAAAGGAGAAGGAGGAGCAAAATAAAATATGTGGGGTAACAAAATAGAGTCCTCCTCCTTATCTTTAAGTAAACAATGTTAGCTGCTATCAAAATGGACATGAGATAGGGGATTTTAAAAAAACTAATGTATTTATTAGGTTTATATCCCACCTTCCCTCCAAGTACTCAAAGTGGCTTCCGGAGTGCTCCCTCCTCCCATTTTCCCCCCACAACAACCCTGTGAGGTAGGTTGGGTTGAGAGATTCTGATTGGCCCAAAGTAACCCCGGCAGATTCCAAGGATGATGGCAGACTGGAGAGTTTTGGCAAATAGAAACGAAGGTATTAAATGATTAAACAGGGTTGAAGAAGGGAAGAAGGGAACCATGGAATGTAATTTTAAAGAGGGAGGAGAGATAATAAGTTTGTCTGTAATTGCTGTAAAGATCGGAAGCCGCTTCTTTATATATCTTTTCCTTTTTTTTTTCTATCTATACTCTTTCTGGCACCTTTTCTTTTTTTCTTTTTCTTAACCTTTTTCGTGTTTATCTTTTATCTCTGTTAAAATCTCTTAATAAAAAATATACTTTAAAAAAAAAGAATCTTTGCCAAAATACCTCTCTTGTATCAGGCAAACGGAGATGCTGCTGGAAAACAGAGATTTCGGCTGTTTCCTTATCAGGCTGAACGAAAGATCGTTTGGCTACATCCTTTCCTACCGGTAAGACCCTGCATTTTAGCTTCTCCCTGGGGCGGGAGATGTGAGAGTTGTCACTGTTCGGGGTGTGAATCCCCCTCTTCCCCCAATCCCTGTTGGGTTTGGTCTCTTTCTTCACACTCCAGCGCTCTGGCGACCCTGAATTCAGTCCTCCAGCCTTTTCAGCCTTCTGCTCTGTTGCAAAGAGTAAAACCAGGATCTGAGACAAAGGGTCTGGGAATTCATCTTTCTGGATTTTTCCAGAGGGTTTAAGAAAATAACTAGGGCGAAGCAGATTCTAGATGATCTCTTCCTAAACTAAAAGCAACTAAACTACATGGGAAGGAAGGAAGGAAGGAAGGAAGGAAGGAAGGAAGGAAGGAAGGAAGGAAGGAAGGAAGGAAGGGAGAGAAATGGAAAAAGAGGAAGGAAGGAAGGATTAGGAACTGACAAACAAATAACGCATTGTTGTGGTCACAGAGATCAAAATGCTAGCAGCAACTGAACTGCATCTATGATTCAAAGCAACATTTACAGTAAAATATATTATCAGCAGGAGACTTCAATTCCTGGCATCCGTACAACTGTATCGTACTCAGCCATAAGTTGGTGCCAAATCCTACCCAGCGTAGCAAAACTCAGCATGTTTTTTCATGTTGTCCTGCTGGGACAAACCACCCAATGACCTGAGGCTTTAAACCGTCCAGTTCAGGGGCTGAATTTGCAGGTTTCCCTCGCCCTGAGAGTTCGGGATAGAGGAGAGGGAGAGGGGAGAAGAAGGAAGAGCCGCTGGGCTCTTGACGCCCAGGCAGGCTGGGCTGCACGTAACACATTAAAGGCGGTGCTTCATTTACATGGTACCTAGTTAAACAGTGGAATCCACTGGGCAATCTGGTCCTGGCTGGCAACTCCACCTCGCTCTCCTGGGAAATCTATGTGACTCTTTCCTTCGGAAAGCAGAATTTGGGAGGTAGAAGAGCGTTGTGCCAGGCTGCAGGTTTTACCCAGCAGCCAGTCCTCAGATGGCATGCTTTTTGAATTCCAGAGGAAAGAATCGGTGCCGTCATTTCGTCATCAGCTGCCAACGCAATGGCCGTTACGTCGTCTCCGGAGACACTCGAACGCACCAGAGTTTGGCTGAACTGATCAGCTACTACCAGACGTCGGAAATACAGCCCTTTGGGGAAAACCTCACGTCGGCCTGTTCAAAGGTGGGCTAGACTGCTGAGCCAGAGGTAAAGGCTCCCCCCGCACCTTTGTGCAGTCGTGTCCGACTCTAGGGGCCGGTGCTCATCTCCGTTTCTTAGCCGAAGAGCCAGCACTGTCCGAAGACGCTTCCGCAGTCATGTGGCCGGCATGACGCGTGTGGAACGTTGTTACCTACCCACCGAAGTGGTACCTATTCATCTACTTGCATTTGCATGCTTTCGAATTGCTAGGTTGGCAAGAGCTGGGGCGAGTGCGGGAGCTCACTCCGTCACGTGGGGCTAGGGATTCGAACCTCCGAACTTGCGATCTTCCGATCGACAAGCCTGGCGTCTTACCCGCTGAGCCACCGCGCCCCTCTTGAGCCGTAGACTCAAACCCAATTATGCAAAGGCCAAGTTGTGGTTTGGTTGTTCTCCTGCATTTAGCTCAGCGTCACTTTCCCTCCACCCAAGGGTTGCAATCGGAGGGACCCTTCCTTGCAGGCTTCCCGACGTGGCGAGGGACATCCTTCGTCACCCAAGAATTCCAGCATCATCTTAGCATCGTGGCGTAGCTTTCTTGGGGCTAATTTGTTCTTTAAAATGGCTGTTTATGTACCATAGCTGAGGCTTTCGAGAGCTTTCTTTTTAGAGTTTGAAGGGGAAGGTTGTGTTCATGGACTCTGCCCTACCGGAAGAAATTGAATGGGAAAGATTTCTAGAACTGACATGCTGCATATGTCCGAGTTAACGGTCATTGTCCAGCATGCTGTATCTTCTCTGTGCTCTTCCACTTTTATAGCTGGAGGATAAAAGCATATATGATGAAATATCTTCAGACCGAAATTCCAGTGCAACTGCTCCAACGCTGAGCAGGAGCCCATCCACCGATTTCCTGCTCGCCAGGAGTCATTCCAACAAACAGCCAGGAAATCCAAGGATACAGCTTCAGGAAGAGCGGAAGTCTTTTTTCAAAGAATGTCAAAATTCAGGGCCAAAGGTAGGTTTTGGAGAATGATCTAAAACAGCTTCCCCCAACCTCACGTCCTTCAGACTTTAGCAGTGTTTCTCAACCTTGGCCACTTTCAGACGTGTGGACTTCAACTCCCAGAATTCCCCAGCCAGCCTTGCTGGCTGGGGAATTCTGGGAGTTGAAGTCCACACATCTGAAAGTGGCCAAGGTTGAGAAACGCTGGACTTTAGTGAGTGGATGTATCCCTGCTTTGCATGCATGGAAAATGAAAGTTAGAGGGATCAAAGATCTGGGTCATATGCAAGCATCTTCTTACGCTGCTCAGTTTTGGATCACAGCTGTCCTCACCAAGCCAACGTAACGCCTGGTGAGATGTCCAGAAGAGGCAAAGGGAAGGGCAAGCTTAAATGATGGCATTCACTGTTGCAAGACGCAATATTTTTATGTATTGGTTTAAAATATCCTGTCAGATGGGGGAGCACGCGGAGATGGAGCGGCCTGCCTCTCTCCTAGGCACCAGTGATCCAAGTACTATGCAGTAAATAGACTCCAAACAGAAGTTATATCAAATATCCTATTTACTTTATATACATACGTATTTACAGATCACTTCCACAAGTAACAAATGATACACCATCAACGATACAGCTTTCACGAGGTAAAATGGGAATAATGGGAAATGAGAATGTCCCTGTATATATAGTCAAACTGACCAATCACATTATAGGTCACTCTCATTATTCACCACACCCAACCTAACTCTAAGCACCTGTCGAATGAGTCACACATGACACATCATTCCTACAACAATGGCTGCTAATTGGGTGACTGTGCAGAATATTTCACCTTTTACCTAGAAATCAAGCCTCTCTGTATAATTTATATCTAGAAGTAAATTCCTGGGTTTATCAAACCCCAACAAAACAGCACAGACCAGAAGATCTTGCCCTCACACGGCACACAGCTAAATTGCGGGACTCAGTGCTAGGAGATGAAGCAATTGCCGCAGCCTCGCGTGGCTTTAAAAGGGGGTTAGGTTGGAAGGAGAGCTGTCATTCTGTAGCTACCAAATACCTTCTCAAAAAGCATGCGCTCTGTTTTGCGGGGCTTTAGAAATCTGGCCAGAGAATGTCAGATAAAAGAAAATCACAAAAAGACCCCTTTTAAAGACCTGCAATGATCTAAAAAAAGATTACCTCTCTATGAGATTTTCATCAGTTTCACCACGATTGGGACTACTGGTTCATTAGAAAATGCTGAAGAGTTGAATCAGGCTGTCACCTATCAAGTGGGCCAACCCTATTTTCCCCTGATTATTTCTCTAAGGGAGTCCCAGAAGGATCTCCTATCCCGTCGTCACATCATTCCTACAACAATGGCTGCTAATTGGGTGACTGTGCAGAATATTTCACCTTTTACCTAGAAATCAAGCCTCTCTGTATACTTTATATCTAGAAGTAAATTCCTGGGTTTATCAAACCCCAACATATCCTCAACCTCCTCGTTCTCCAATGGCAATAGCAATCCATAGGCGCGTCTCAACTCACAATATAATGGCTTGGGAGGCTGCCAAGGGGTGAATGAGACCATTTTCTGAAGGGGAAGGAATTGGTGGCAATTAATTGTGACAT
This sequence comes from Charina bottae, assembly GCA_023362775.1. Classification (NCBI taxonomy): domain Eukaryota; kingdom Metazoa; phylum Chordata; class Lepidosauria; order Squamata; family Charinaidae; genus Charina; species Charina bottae. The sequence goes on along the minus strand of JALMGJ010000010.1, from coordinate 21,423,565 downwards.
CTCCAGGGTTCCTCCATGTCTGAGGAGGTATGGCTTTCAGCACCTGTTCCTGGGGCTCAGCAACAGGGAAGGCATCTGTTCCGTTTGTTATCTTCCCTACGGGCATCTTGCTTGGCTATTATGGCAAGCAAGATGCCACAGTCAGAAGGTACCTCTTGAAACCTTCATCCAAGAAGCAGACATTCTTCCCATCAGCTGTCTTTTTCCTTCCTTACCTTTATCCATCACAGGAGGATCCGGACACAGTCCTACCTGTACCAGACAGATCCCATTTGCTGAAGTCATTGTCTCTGGAGGAATGCGTTGGTGGTGAAGGAAGCATTTATTCAAGCGTGAAGAAGCTTCCTTTAGACAAGAGGAGCTTGGCAAAGTCAAAAGATGGGTGCAGAGATCTTGTAAAGGAACCTGAAGGACTAGGCCAAGGTCATTCCTCTCCTTGCCAAAAGAAGGTAGTGTTTGCATTGGCCAAGCAACCAGACACACCTTTCACCAAAAAAGTGAATCCTGTAGAGATGGCTCAGCCAGAAACTATTTATTCTACAATTGCCCTTGACCAAGCCAAAAGCTGTGGGATATTTGCTGAGCCCCATAGTTGTCCGTCCTCTTTTCCACCATCCAAGAAATCAGGTGTAAATGTTCCTAATTGCCCACCTCCAAAATTATCTCCTAAGTTGCTGAATAAACCCAAAAATTCAATGGAGTTCCATGAACTGCAGTCTCCCCTTGGGATATATACAAGTCCTGTGGGTGACAAAGAACATGGACAACTCAACCAGCCAAAATCCTTGTCTGGATTGCCAAAGGAACCCGTGAATGAGAAGATCTTTAAGCTGGAAAACCATCAGTCTACTTTAAGGACAGACAATACAACTAATACTCATGAATCTTTCAGGTGGACAAAGGGCATCTTCCTTGGTTCAGAAAAGCCCCCCAAGACTTCGCCGACAAAGTCCAAAGGGTCTTATGAACAAATCTCAAAGAAGTTTTGGCAAGCCTCCAAGATTCAGATCAACCCTGAGGATCCATATGAAAAAATACCTGATCTTTACTCCAAAGGTTCCTCAACCACAAGTCAAGCTTCTGCTCTGGAGAACCCCTACGAGCAAATTCCCTATGTGCCGGGGAAAAGAATAGAAGCAAAGCTAACCCAAAAGGTACTGTAACCTTGAATGTTCACCTCATAATGAACCTTGAATGTTCACCCCATAGTAAGGGAACATGGCTCATAAATAGGAGAAGTTCTGTTCAAGCAACATACAGTATAATAGGGGCCAACTCTGATGATTAGCATGTGTCATTAAGTATCTTTTGTTTTCAAAGAACTCATGGGGAAAGTAGGGGATGATGGGTAGAGTCAATTAAAAGAAAGGGATATCTAGCTTTAATGTCCAAAATCCAGTAGAGAGAGAGGAAGGAAGGAAGGAAGGAAGGAAGGAAGGAAGGAAGGAAGGAAGGAAGGAAGGAAGGAAGGAAGGAAGGAAGGAAGGAAGGAAGGAAGGAAGGCGGGAGACAGAGAGAGGGGAAGGGAGGGAGGGGGGAAGGGAGGATGGGTGAGTGGATGGATGGATGGATGGATGGATGGATGGATTGGTGGATGGATTGGTGGGTGGATTGGTGGGTGGATGATGAATGGATGGACAGAAAGAATCTCCTGAATTCAACTGAATTTGGGGGGAAAATAATACAGCATCCAAAGTTAATGGAAGCTTTACAGACACTGACTTTCATGGTTTTCACATAACAAGAAATGTGCAGAACTGCCCTGTCCATTTTCTGGAAAGGGTCTCTGTCCTTCTGAAATAATACATCTGATCATGATCCCTCTATTTCCCTGGCAGAATGATAAACCCAGAAGGTTCCTCTTTGCGGAAAAGAAGGCTAAATCCTGAGGGCAGCGTTTTGAATGTGGCTCTGAACTGAAATCCTCTTCCGTAGGCCACATCACAAGAACCAGAGGCAGAGTTGCGCTGGAAAAGAATCTGCCTGCGTGTTAGACACCCCTTTTCCCCCATTTCAAGGAGCACTTGATTTTCAGACAGGTTCCGCGTGAGCAATATTTGGGTGCCCCCTCTCCCGTCTGTAAAGGGAGCAAAAAGAGCCAAGCATACTTCTTCCTGGCCAAGATTTGGCCTTGCTTTTGAAACGCATTTCACTGCCACTTAAACTGAATTGGAAGGAATGAAAGCTATGGCCAGGCCCCATGGCAGAGCTTTCCAAACTTTTCATGTTGGTGACACACCTTTTAGACATGCATCATTTCGCAACACACTCTTACAGCAGGGCACAAGGCAGGCACTAGGACCTGCATGGAATCACAGCAGGTTTGGAGGCAGCCAGGCACAAGGCAGGCACTAGGACCTGCGCAGAATCACAGCAGGTTTGGAGGCAGCCAGGCACAAGGCAGGCACTAGGACCTGCGCGGAATCCTGGCAGGGCAGGTTTGTAGGCAGCCAAGCACAAGGCAGGCACTAGGACCTGCGCGGAATCCTGGCAGGGCAGGTTTGTAGGCAGCCAGGCACAAGGCAGGCACTAGGACCTGCGCGGAATCCTGGCAGGGCAGGTTTGGAGGCAGCCAGGCAGGCACTAGGACCTGTGCGGAATCACAGCAGGTTTGGAGGCAGCCAGGCACAAGGCAGGCACTAGGACCTGCGCGGAATCACAGCAGGTTTGGAGGCAGCCAGGCACAAGGCAGGCACTAGGACCTGGGTGGAATCCTGGCAGCGCTCGGAGGCAGCAGCAGCCGTGACACACCCAGACACTGCAGCCAACACACTAACGTGTCCTGACACACAGTTTGGAAAGCTCTGCCCTGTGGACTGGATCCTGTCTCCTGCCTGTCGCATGCGGAACTACAACTTGGTGGCCGCATGCAGAGAGCTTGGAGGCCGGGCATCTGTAGGACTGTGAAGATGAGATGGGGTGCGCTGGGTGAAATCCCCACTGGCCGTATTCAGTGACCTACAGACTCCCCATTTCTGAAGTAGCCCATATCTTGTTCTGTGGAAAGATGGTCAGACCTGGGATGGGCCAATTTCTTGTGCAAATTCTAGGGTTGTGCAAAATGTTGACTTGACACAAAGGCATCCAGGCGGGGTGGGAAATCAGGATGGCAGCTGTGGCCATGGGATCAGAGCCCCACCCCCTTCTAAGATGCATTCCATGTCAATTGCATGTCAAAAAGGGGTGGGGCTTCAATCAGATAGCCGTGGCTGCCATCTTGACTTCTTTGACCCTCCCTTGCAGAAGCCCCTGACTTGAAGGTTGTGCCCAGGCCCTTTGTTCAGTTGAATTCAATCCTTTTGCCCAAGTGCCAAATTAATTTGGTGCGTCAAATTGGATGACTTCGGATCAACCCGGTTCGTTGTCTCTACCGACTTGTCAAATGATGGAGTGATGAAACTTTGGGGTTCTTGAATGATTCACAGACCCCTAATAAATTGGAACATTTGTAGGTGATAAGTTGGGAGGGGAGAACATTTATAGCAGAGTTTTTCAACCTTGGGAACTTTCAGACGCGTGGACTTCAACTCTCAGAATTCTCCAGCCAGCCATGCTGGCTGGGGAATTCTGGGAGTTGAAGTCCACACATCTGAAAGTTCCCAAGGTTGAGAAACACTGATTTATAGTACCATTTCCAGGAACTGTTTTGCTTCCTAAAAACCCTAAAGAGAAATGACTATCGTGATTACTAGAGGAAGGTTTTTCCACTCCTCCTACGCCTTATAATGATTTTTTGAAACAGTAAAACAGAAATCCTCTCTCAGCAGTCCTGGGGGTGATTCGAGGTCTTCTGAGAAGCCAAAATAAATCTTTGGGTGGCAATTGGACGTTTGTCCTTGACTCCAGTCTGCACTGTCCAGCTTACCCGGATACCCCTTGCCATGACATTAAATGGAGATTAATTAGAAGGGAAGAGAAAGGAAAAAGGAAGAACGACTTGCTTTTTTTTTTATCCTTAATGACTTGATTCATTTCCATCACTGCCAGGTGAACAAAGAGTTATCCAGAAGTCCTTTTTTCCCCCCGCTTCATTACGAAAATGTACTTCCATGTCGTGCTTCAGGACTACGGATCCAAGCAGAGTTAATTATGTTGGCTTTGCTAATATTTACTTCCAAGTAAATGGATGCACGTTTTGGCTGCGTTAGCACCAAAGGTTTCTCATGGGCAGTGGCTGGCTGGGGAATTCTGGGAGTTGAAGTCCACGCATCTTAAAGCAGCCAAGGTTGAGAAACACTGCTATGGGGAAACAAATGCTGGTTAATCCAGAATGTTGTTAGCTTGACTCTGGCTTCAAACATGGAAACCGCCACTGTTGTTAGTAAATCTATTTTTTTCTTTCATTTTCAATTTGAAAATTTCATTTTCAAGGCTGGGTGACCCTGGGCCAGTCCCTCTCTCTCAGCCCAACTCACCTCACAGGGTGGTTGTTGTGGGGAAAATAGGAGGAGGAAGGAGTATGAGGTATGTTCACCACCTTGAGTTATTTATAAAAATAATAAAGGCGGGATAGAAAATAAATAAATAAAATGTAGGACAAATTTCATCAAGAGCTTTAATTGAAGACTTCAGTGCCAAAAATACATTTTACAGGCAGGACTAGAGGATGCTTATTTTATTTCCTCCTCCCCTCATCCTTTTTTTCCCTTCTGGGTCTAAAAGTTACGTGAATTCCCAAGGCCAGGAAAATGCCTCCTAATTGTTGAACCATTCTAGGAGTCCTTTGGGTGAATAAGTAGAATTTCTTTTTTAAAAGCTTCCAGGAAAATCATCTCTAAAGAGTACTGTTTCTAACAGGAGCTAACCAGCCAGACAGTATCACGCCACTTTTTCCTACCCAGCAACTGGAATTCAGAGGTAGAGTGTATCTGAACAGAGAGGTTCTATTGTCTGTCGCCGTGATATTATTGAGCCCTTTGGAAGAATCTTAGCATTGCCAGATGAAGGTTCCCCTAATAGAGCTTCCTGTTTTCCACAAGCAGAACAGGAAAATTCTCTCCTGGGTTTTGCCGCCCTATAACAGCTGTGGTATAGCAGCTCTGTTCATGGAGGTTCTACATGCATAATACGTATCATCCATGACTTGAACAAATCCGCTACTAAACGCATCTAGTTTAGCTGAACACCGCACATGTTGTGGCTGTGAAGCCTCCAACTTTTCTATATTCATTTTTTTTTAAAAAAAAAAGACAGATTAAATGGTCTCTATTCACTCACGCTTTCAACATACCTTTACTGTCCTTCATTTAGCTTTTGAATCTTAGCTTGGATGAACTGATTTTTTTAAAAAAAGTTATTGTAATAGATTGTTCTATTGTCATTTACTGCCTGAAATGGAGGGGAAGGGTGAGTTATTAATTTTGTAAATAAGTAAATGACAGTACCCTGAAACTTGTGGAGACCACTGATGTCCCCTTTTTTGCCACAGTGCTGACCAGAGTTGGCAAACTTTGGAAGAATTGTGTGGATCTGAACTGCTTCTTTTCACAAAAACAAAAGTGGCATGTCAGGAAATCCCTACAGGTAGTCCTCGCTTAACAACCACAATTGGGATGGGAATCTTGTTTTATAACTTAGTATTTTTATATTGTATGTCTCTTGGTTTATTATCTTGTTGTAAACCGCCCAGAGTCCCTCCGGTGGAGGAAGATGGGCGGTGATATAAGTTTGATTAATAAATAAATAAATAAATTTCGGTTGCTAAGCAAAGCGGTCATTAAGCAAATCCAATCCAATTTTACAACCTTTTCTGCAGTGGTTGTTAAGCGAATCACCACGGTTGTTAAGCGGACCAAATGGTTATTAAGTGAATCACGTGGTTCCCCATTGATTTTGCCTGCCAGAAGCTGGCTGGGAAGGTTGAAAATGGCTATCATGTGACCGCAGGATGCTGCGATGGTCATAAATGCAAACCAGTTGCCAAGCGCCCAAATCATGATCACATGACTGTGGGGACGCTGTGACAGTTGTAAGTGTGAGGACCAGTCATAAGTCAGTTTTTTCAGCACCGTTGTAAGTCTGAACCATCACTAAATGAATGGTTGTTAAGCGAGGACTACCTGTACTGTCTTCTTTGCTCCCCTCCAAGCATGGCTTCTTCTGGGCGAAAAATCAGTGAATAATAATCATCATCATCATCATCATCATCATCATCATCACAACAACCACCAACGCCAGAACCGTATTTTCAAAGGCAAACAAAAACCCATCACACGTCAATAAAACCAGCAGATGCTTTAATTGTGGATAATTTACAGAAGCCACACAGTATGTACCGAAGCCCTTCCAAGAGATTGTGTGAGAACAGTGGTGGTACAGATATGATTGTCATCATGCCTAGTTTATTAGCCAAGATTGGACGGAAAGGAAATACGAAATGCAGCTGGTTTCAGAGGAAAGATACCGGAAGAGAAATCACTGTCATGCATCCAACAAGGAAGATTGCATAGCTGGCTTCCTGGGGTGTGCGTTTGCGTAGTTATAAGTTGTTTTCGTTTTCCCCTTGTTTTCGTCCTTTGTTTTGCTTCATTTCGTTATCTTATTTTTTAGTGTTTTTTTTTTTGCAATCTGTCAGCATAATCAAATCAGGATATGAGAGTAAGCATAAATGCCAACGACGTGTGTTCTCTCCATTTGGAGAAGAATCGGTTTGCTAATGCAAAATGCCTTTGGGAGGCAGAGGACGAAGAGGAAATGCTTCAAGTTTCATTAAGGAGGGAAGCCGTCACCCAACGCGGGTCGATGAAGCACCTAAATCCACGTCATGGCACGTTCTGGGCACAGGCGGTCTTCTGCCAAACAAATCCAGCTGGCTTGTAGCCTGATTTAAAACCAGGTAACATTGCTCTCCGTTGACTTCCGGTGCTTCGTTTTGTCCTGTCATTTCGGGAGACTCGGCATCTCTCTGAAATCACCCTTTGGATTTTGTCTTCTTTTTGCTCGGAGGGCCAATTATCAAAGCTTTTCAAGTATAAAAATTACAGGGAGCCCCACGGACGACTCGGTTGTCCAGTTAAAAAAATAACAGTCCAGCAATTTATTTCCCACAATGTGACTAGCCCATTGTGATGGTTTAAAAAAAACATAGTACTAATAATCCACGGATATTCCAAAGGTCTTGGAAAATAGTCCTCCTTCTGCTGGCCCAGGATTCTGTGAGTCCTTTGCTGCAGCGTTCAGGATGGGAGGAGAAAGCGAGAAACACATCAGCAAGGCCTGAGACTCGAAAGGCAGGTGTCAAATTTGCTTCCGGTGGCTCAGCCCCCACGCCTTCAGATTCGTATGTGGAAGGTGCTGCAAAGAAGGAAGGAAGGAAGGAAGGAAGGAAGGAAGGAAGGAAGGAAGGAAGGAAGGAAGGAAGGAAGGAAGGAAGGAAGGCAAAGGGAGAAATAGGGAAGAGATAGGGAGGGAACAGGAAGGAGGGAGGGAGGAACGAGGGAGGGAGGGAGGGAGGAAACAGGAAGGAAACAGGAAGAGGAAGGGAGGAAGGAAGGAAACAGGGAGAAAAGAGGGAGGGAGGGAGGGAGGAGCAACAAAACAATATGAGAGCAGAAACAGAACTTCTGGCATCATTAAATGGCCTGCTCAACCTAGTTCTGATTGAATCAAGGAATCCTTCCCATCAAACGTTTCCCAGGTTTTCTACCCAGAGATGCAGGGAACTGGACTCCGGAGCAGATGGTTGATGGTTCTGCTCCACCTTTCTCCAGTCCCTAAATCACTGCTAGGCACATTTGGCTGAAAACATTCCTACCTGTCTTGAAGCACCTTTCCAATCCCAGCCTGTCAAATTCCTAGAGCGTTGCTCACTTCACTTGTGTTTGCAACCATGAGACTTCTAGGGCAACCCAGCCTGTTGCAAGGATCAAGCTTGTGTAATATGATGCCACGATGACCATCCACGGCTGCAAAGTCCCACCACAGTTGCAACCCCACCACAGGCCGAACCTGGTTACTGAATAACCGACTGTCAGGTTTTGCACGCTGCCGTTGAATCATAAAGCTAATTAAGTTATTTAACGAACCCATTGTCTGGACTGATACAATGCGCTGAACCACACTCCCGACATTTAATACTAAGCGAAGTTGGCAGTTTGTGCAAATACAGCTTCTCCAACCGACTTGATTAAATATGTTGGGTGAACCTACCTCTTTTGAGGCTCCCTTATCCTACAGGTGTGTGTGTGTGTGTGTGTGTGCGTGTGTGTGTGTGTGTGTGTGTTAAAGAAAGTTTCAGCTTCCACAATGATTTATAAAACAATTTCCTGTGAAAATGTAGCCACTCTTGTAGAACAGAACACTTAGCTGCTGCCAGCTGGGAGTGCTGATGGTTCCATTAAAATACCCAGCGCCTCAAAATGATCACATTTTTTAAAAGCGAAACGATCCCACAGGGATCACATTTTCAGAATCAGTCAGTGCCTCCGCTATTGCCTGGATGTTTGGGCTTCGGGGATTTAGGCCAGTGGAAATCATTCCTCCGGCCCCAACCGAGCAGATCGGTGGGGTACTCGTGGCTCTCGCAAAAGTTCCTTTCCGATATCCATTTCCTCCCAAACTAGGAATGGGAATTAGAAGGGGGTTTTCTTTGCATTTTGATATCCCTGCCAGCAGCGGATGGCTTGGCCCCGCAGTTTCTTTATTCCGCAACCACAGGCCAGGCTGGGAGGCCAGGAAGCCCGATGGGGTGGGACGTAAAATCCACAAGGGTAGAGCCAATGGGTCATTCTTTTTAAAAAGAGCAGGATCCAAAACTTCTCCAAAGACCCCCAATCATTAAATAAAGTTTTAAAATGGCCACCACAGTGGCATAACTGAAGCTCCAGCTGTTTTTTTATGCGCATTGCACACGGACATAAAAATCAAGTGAAGCTTCGATCGCACCATCACGCCTCGTTTTGACTTTTCTTTTCATCATACCTTGCGGACATCCCTGGCTGAAACTCGGTTTAATGTGTTTTAAAGGTGTTTTGCTGCGGATTTGCACAATACGATGAGAAAGAAACTTGCAAGGGATGCAAAGCAGGGATATGGGGCCAGGGGAGAACAGTGGGGGAAATGTTGGACTTCATCAAGGAGGGGCTGTGTTTGAATAACCATACCCTCTGATCTGCCTCGCAGGGTTGTTGTGAGGGTGATGTGATCAGGGGGCATCACAGGATCTTAGAATCTGAGAGGGAGATCGCTGAATCCAACCTTCTGCTCAGGGAAGAAAGCTTCTTAGATTATAACACCCCAGTTGGATGCATCGGGACCCATTCAAAAAAGAATATTATTATTCCAGATGCAGAGTAAACCAGATCTCAAGGTTCTCCTCCTTTCTAGGTTCTTGAGGCTCTCAAAGTGGCATGCGGGAGTGTAGCTACTTTAAAATGTGCCCACAAAAATGCGAAGAAAAATCAGCCGGCTCCAAAAGCGAAGCATTCTGGGGCTTGTAGTTCCAATGCCTGAAAAAGAAGAGTCGGTTCCCTCTCCCCCTCCCTAATCGCGCGGTGCACTGTAATATATATATGGATGTATAATTAAATATGTAATGATGTTGTAAGCCGCCTAGAGTCCTCCATTAGGGAGGGGATAGGCGGGGTATAAATAAGATAAATAAAAAAATAAATAGATAGATAGATAGATAGATAGATAGATAGATAGATAGATAGATAGATAGATAGGAAACGCAGGCAGGGTGGGTAAGGTAGACCAAGCACCATTTGCTGGAGCTGCGTGGGTTACAAGGAATGTAAGATGATACAGAAGCACCAAGAGTCACTCAAAAAGAGAGATTTTCTCTGGCGCCAGCTTGTCCTCTTTTCTGTGACCAATGAATCCCCTGGGATTTCTGTTCTTCTCGTTTCTGATCTTTGGCACAACCTCGGCGTTGTCGTCCTGAAGCCGCCCGGCCAGTTTTGCACAGCCTGGGCACAGGGGTCTCCGCAGGGCGGGGTCCCAAAAGCCAAGCGGGTGGCTGTGAGGCCGCAATCGAGCTCCGCCCATTTTTTACGTGTGCCTATAAAAAATGGGCGGGGCTTGATCACCACCCTCTTGACTTTTGGGACCCCACCCTGCGGAGACCCCTCCATCAGCAGGTCCAAGTGTATGATTTATTATTTTCCTGTATACTTTGTTTTTCTCTACCTGGGCGGAGGGGGGATGCCGTAGATGGCTAGCAGTCTAAATATGGATAATTACAAACCAGCGGTGATGAATAATTACAAACCTGGCTGATAACAGTTGGGGCTTAGAAGCTAAGCAGGATTGAACCAGGTTAATGTTTGGATGGGGTACCACCTGGAGCTCCCCTATTTCACACTACAGCAGTTGCTGGGGGGGGGGGAGCTTTCTAGGGCTACGCAGTGCTGCTGCTTCCCAAAACATCCCTGCATATAAAATCTAGCATCTCAGGCAACCAGATAGGCAAGAACCCTCATTCGTAGCATGCCCCTCCTTTGACACGTACTGTATATGCACGGTATATTTGTGTGTAGGGTTACATAACCATATACGCAACCGTTACGTACATTAGAGCCGCCTCAAATATTTTAGATATCTTTAGCTTCACTGTAAGAACCACCTGCCACTTGGATTTTATTGTATGTCTATTTTTATTGTTATATTTATTGTGTTTTAATGATGTTGTTATGGTTGTAAACTGCCCAGAGTCCCTCCTTGAGGGGGAGATGGGAGGTCATAGAAATTTAATAAATAAATAAATAAATAAATAAATAAATAAATAAATAAATATTTGTGTGCATGTACATCTATATATGAAAAAGGTGGAATGACTTAGATGATTTTTATGGCTTTCATGGGGGGGGGGGCTGAAATTCATCCTGCCGTTAAGCTTCTGGTTTTCCTGGTGGTGGGATTAGTTACTATTTAACAATAAAATGAAATCAATTACAAAAGGGAGTTTCAAACAGAGAGACACCGAAATTGGTTGCAGCAACAGCTACAATCTTCCTCTTCCGTTCCATAACGATCACTGTTTATTGGGTTTTAACAGGATGCAGGCTCGGTAATTCCTGGAACAGGTACAAAATCCTGCATTTTCCCTTCTCCTCGGGATCATTTCCTCTATTTATGATCAGGATGGGGAGGTCCTCCCTTATGGATAGGGCTGGGACAGTTCTGAGGATCATAGAAATACTGCGCAGCTTTAGAGACTAGCCCTAATCCAGGGATTCTCCACCAGGTTTCCGCGGCACCCTCGGGTTCCGTGAGAGGTCACGAGGGGTTCCCTGGGAGATCACCATTTATTTAAAATATTATTTCAAATGCGGGCAACTTCCCATTAAAGAGGTAAGTTTCATTATTTTAAGTTTAAGAACACTGTTAAGGCATCTAGACAGGCCTACCCATGAAACGAATATAATGATGTTGTAACTTCCGGCCTATCTTTGAGCCTCAATGTGCAGGGGTTCCCCATGGCCTGAAAAATATTTCAAGGGCACCTCCAGGGTCAAAAGGTTGAGAAAGCCTGCCCTAATCAGTGACCCAGAGCCAAGACATGAGACACAGGAAGGAAATGGCATCAGCCAGTTCAAATTTTGAGCTCCGTGCTGCAATATTCTGTTGCGGTACCAACATGGGTCTGCTCCTTCAGTTACAAGCAAGAGATAAAGGATGGCAGTGTAGTTTCCCCGGGTGCCCTAAATTAATGAAAGATTTACAAAGTGGGTGAACAATTCAGTGATGGCAACTGGAAGGCTGGGCTACAACTTTGGGTCTTATCCTGCATTCCATCAATGAAAGGAACGTCGTGGAGGAAAGGGCACCAGTTAGCGATCCTTGATCTCAGGTGTTGGGCCGGGAAGATGCTGCCCTCAATTCCCAGAGGAGAAAAATTAACTTCGATGGACCCAGGTTTTCCAAGCCTGGCCAAATCTTCTTCCCCCTCCCTGACCGCAAACGACCTCTAACCTTAGTACTGCCCTCCTCCCACCATGCCAGGGAGGCTTGATAGATGGTGGACATGCCCCCACCCACCCACCCACCCCCGCAAGGCTTCTACCTGAGAAAATCTGGAGCTTTGGAAATCATGTTTTCGAAGTCTGAAAATCCAAGCTTCCCATCGCCATCCATGTCAGCTTCTTCGATGACCTTCTCGCACACCAGGCTGACTTCCTCTTCTGTCAGCTCTTCCTTGGTCAACTTGTTCAGAGTTTGCTCCAGGTCAGATTTGCAAATAAAGTTGTCGGTGTTAAAATCTAGGCAGGCAAAGACAGAAAAGGAACGGGGTTGTCAGGAGGTCTCTTCTCTGCCACCATCTTAGCTGGGACTACGGCTCCCACCCGGCACCATGGCCTATGGGATATGGAGTCACTTTTTTTTTTAGTACTGCCTATGTATCTGCACAGTAACAAGTAGACTGGGGTAGATTTTTTCTACCGTGCCAAATGCTGGTTGATGTTTTTCAAACTCTCAGTAAATTTGATAGATGGGAAAACATGTACAGGTAGTCCTCGCTTAACGACCATTTGTTTAGCAATGGTTTGGACTTATGACGGTGCTGAAAAACAACTTGCAGCCGGTCCTCACACTTACGACCGTCACAGTGTCCCCATGGTCACATGATCACGATTCAGGCACTTGGCAACCAGTTCACATTTACAACTGTCTCAGTGTCCCACGGTCATGGGATCGCCATTTTCGACCTTCCCAGCCGGCTTCCGGCAAGAAAAATCAATGGGGGACGACGTGATTTGCTTAACGACCACGGCAAAAAAGGTTGTAAAATCGGGTCGGATTCACTTAGTGACCGCTTCACTTAGCAACCAAAATTCTGGTCCTAATTGTGGTTGTTAAGTGAGGACTACCTGTATTTATTTATTTCACTTGGCTCAGATGTCTAAAGTTCGACCAGCCCCACCAAGCCCTTTCCATTTCTTGTTGGAATCTACCAAACAGCTCGAGAAGCTGTGTTTTTCCCCCTCTCCTACCTCTGAAGTTCGATTATGAATCCACTACAGGTATAATAGGGTGGTGATTAAAAGGCCACGGTGAACGTTTGTTTTATTATGCTTAGCCCAATAAGCAGGATTACCATCAGCTCTATTTAATTAGAACCCGGCAGAATGACATTTAGCAGGTTGGGTAACGGACGGTAAATCTGTCAGGGCAGATTTATCGGGAAAAGGTCTGGCACCCGATTGGTCTTCCTGCCATGAAGCAAATAAATCAGATCCTTCCTTTTTTAAAGTTTTCGGGCCGGGTACACCTCCCGAAATGGCAGGGTGAAAGTTGAAAGCAGATATTAAAAATCGAACTGACCCTGAGGGATGACTTCGCTGATGGAGTTTTGGGGGAGGGCAGGAAGATTTCCACTTGCTCCAGTAGGAGGGCTGGACCGAGAAGTTCCACCTTCACGGGGTCACCACGCATCCAACAGAGAGACGTTTCTCTCCACCGTTGCTGAGAATTTTTAGCTGCTTATCATAAAGATACTAGACCGTGTTCTAACCTGTTATTATTCCACTCCTTACCGTAAATCTTGAAGGCATAGATCGCTTTTAGCTCCCGGGGAGCCGTTTCACTAAGGACCGAAAACATGTCAACAAAGTCGTTAAAGCTGAGGCTTCCTTCGGGGTCCTCTGAAAAAGAGTGGACAATTCTCTCCCTGAAAGGGTTTTCCTGCAGAAAGATGCAACTTGTTAGTTCCCTCCATTTTTAAAAAAAAAAAATCATAGAAATCAGGGGTGTCCATGCTTCAAATGTTATTCAGAAGGCACAGAAATATGAGCATATTGGAAACAGCCATGTCTTTTTTTAGGCTTCTGCGTGAGTCTGAAAAAAAAGATGTGGCTGCTTAAATGAGTTGATTCAAGAAAGCAAATGTGCCTTTAATGAGACACATTAAAGCAGCTGCCTCTTTTTTTCCTAATTTGCTCAGAGGCCAGAAAAATGAAGCAGTGGCTTTAAAAAGGCACTGAGCTTTTGTCATGCACTTTCCAAAGCAGTTCTTCTGAATCATTTTTAAACCATACACAGCCCTAATAAAAATAAGTTTAAGAACATACTAAAATGCAAGAATTTAAACTTGTTTATGGTCCTATAACAGTGAGCAGCCTTTGATCCCTTCAAATATGCCAGAGCTTCAGCCCTCAGCATTCCTAGCCAATATGACACCATTGTGGTTACAACTCTGCATCCATCTAAAGATCCTTTCCATTCCTGGCAGTTTTTGTACCAACCTCCATTCTTTTCCAGATTTTGCAACGCATTTTGTGAATAAACACACAAACCCACGTCTTAAAGAACGGTGCACAGAATATATTGTACCAGGGAAAACTGGGTGCCAAAAATGCAAATACTTGAAAAAGTCCTTACAAAAATGTTCCATTAGAAGGACATATAAAAAAAAAGGTAGACGAATTTTCATGCAGTCTTAAAATAAACTGTGCCAATGGGATGACATTAAGTTTGGACAAAGGAGAAGCGGAGTAAAACTTGACAGATTCACACAGTGCAACCCAGAGAGGAGCAAAGCATGTGAATGGCTTTCTACGGTGAAGTGCAGACATTGTGTCTTTCCCCCCTCATGACCAGATAAGGACGTGAGAGGAAGCCAAACGCATTATCTGCACGAAGATGTAACATCTGAGATGCTCAAGCAGTCTCTCCCATTTCTGGACTTCTCCACTGCTACCGATTGGTGTCTCTTACAACAGACTGCATTACCACTGGATCCAGTTACTGCGATGGCAGTTGGCAGACCGATCAATTCAATACTTTCGGAAGCAGGCAAAGGCCAAGAATTCCCGTGCATTTCTGCTGGGAAGGCAGACCCCACAGGCCACAAGCCATCTTTGGACCCATTTTATTTAACCCCGGGAGACCCTCTTCCGTTTTAATCAAGGGGCAATTTTGAAAATAAAACCAGCCACCATTTCATCAGGAAGGGACATGGAACTTTTTTCCCCAAAGCTTCAAGAGTTGGAGATCGTCAGTGGGTTTTTTATGTGTGTGATTGTGCTGCATGGAGGGTTGGTTTTCGCAACAGAAAACACTCCGGGAATCTGCTATGAATTAGTCTTATTTGTTTTCCAAACACTGTTGGAGCCAAGAGTTGTTAAAATAGGCAAGGCACCTTTAATTAGCACTAGAGCAGAATGAACTACAGGTAGTCCTCACTTAACGACCATTTGTTTAGCGACCAGAGTTACGACGGCACTGGAAAAACTTACTTGCAGCCGTTCCTTGCAGTTACGACCATCGCAGAGTCCCCACAGTCACATGATCGCCATTTACGACCTTCCCAGCCAGCTTCCGATAAACAAAATCAATAGGGAACTGTGTTTCGCTTAACAACCATGTGGTTTGGTTAATGACCATGTGATTTGCTTAATGACCATGGTGATTCACTTAACAGCCACCGCAAAAATGGTCGTAAAATCGGATCTGATTCACTTAACGACCACTTCACTTAGTGACCAAAATTCCGGTCCTAGTTGTGGTTGTTAAGCGAGGACTGCCTGTACCCAAACTGAGCTGGACCACTCCGCTTGGAGCTGTCCAGGGTCCAACTTCAGTCCTGAACTCTCACAAGGAGCGGGAACTCCTGTCTTCACCAGAATTGCAAGAAGGTCCTAAGGAGGAAATCCAGCCTCTCCGTAACATGAGGTGGTTACGGTCTCAACACTATTTTCCAGTCTGCTAAAATAATGGCAAAAGGGGTGCCGATCCTGAGTTGAATTTTCAGGGGTGTCTTCAGGTTAGGGTCAAAACGTCAAGGTGGCAGCCATGATGGTGCACTCAAAACTCTGCTTGATTTTTACACGCATGATGGCCATCTTTTTTTGATCACAGCCTGCAGACACACCTCCTTCCTTCCACGTGGAGGCCCCTACTCCTACAGCGGCCCCCAATAGGAAAAACCAGCTTGATCAAGACCTCCCACCACTATTGTATTCTTTAGACCCCATCAAAGGGGCGTGGTGGCTCAGCGGGTAAGACGCCAGGCTTGTTGATCAGAAGATCGCAAGTTCAGAGGTTCGAATCCCTAGCCCCGCGTGACGGAGTGAGCTCCCGCACTCGCCCCAGCTCTTGCCAACCTAGCAATTCGAAAGCATGCAAATGCAAGTAGATGAATAGGTACCACTTCGGTGGGTAGGTAACAGCGTTCCGCATCCGTCATGCCGGCCACATGACCACGGAAGCGTCTTCGGACAACGCTGGCTCTTCGGCTAACAAACGGAGATGATCACCGGCCCCTAGAGTCGGACACGACTGCACAAATGTGCGGGGGGAACCTTTACCTTTACCTTTTTAGACCCCATCACAGTGTTGCTCAACCTTGGCCGCTTGAAGATGTGTGGACTTCAACCCCCAGAATTCCCCAGCCAGCCTGGCTCAACCTTGGCCGCTTGAAGATGTGTGGACTTCAACTGAGAGAGAGGGACTGGCCCAAGGTCACCCAGCCGACTTTCGTGCCTAAGGTGGGACTAGAACTCACAGACTCCTGGTTTCTAGCCCGTTGCCTTAACCACTAGACCAATACACACACACATGAGATGCCATACCCACTCTGCAAATCAGCACCAGAGCAAGAAATTTACACATTCCCTTACACCCCCCTTTACACACACACACAAACACACACCAGTCAATGCCATGTTGACATCACTTCTATATCAGCTCATCCTCGACTCACCCCAAAGGCAAGAGATTATATTGTTTCCCCCACATGTGTTTTCTAGAATACATTAGCAATGACGTTAACTCTTCTGCTTTTTAGGTCAACTCAACCCAAGAATTTACATTCCGGTCTCCTGTTCCCTGTTGTTGATCCCTCTGTGAATATATGAAGTTACAAGGCTATAGATATAGCGTAAACTAATCCCCCTTAGGGGTAAGAGCAGGTCAAAGTCTCTAAGCAGCATGGCTGGATAAAAGGTCCTGGACAAGGCCAAGAGTTATCTTGCGCAAGGGTGGCCAGTATGGGGGAGAAGGGCGAAAGTGAAAAAGGAGTATCCCAGAAGCAAAATAATCTGAAAAGACTAACAAAAAGGAATTTGATTAGCCCAAAATAGATACTCCACTGAAAAACAGTTATTTTATTTATTTATTTATTTATTTATTCATTCATTCATTCGATTTATCACCGCCCAACTCCCCCGAGAGGGACTCGGGGTTCTTGCAACGGTTCTTGCCGTGCGATAAACGGTTAAATGGTTTAGAGCAGGGTTTCTCAACCAGGGCTCCGTGGCTCCCTAGGGTTCCGCGAGAGGTCCCTAGGGGTTCCCTGGGAGATCACGATTTATTTAAAAAATTATTTCAAATTCGGGTAACTTCACATTAAAGAGTTTTGTTCTTTATTTTCAGTTTAAGAACACTGTTAAGGCATATAGACAGGCCTACCCATGAAACGAATAGAATAATTTTGTAACCTCTGGCTTATATTTGAATATAGGCCAGATATGAATGAAGTCTGAATGAATGAAGTCTGGCCTATATTTGAATATAGGCCAGATATGAATGTGCAGGGGTTCCCCGAGGCCCGAAAAATATTTCAAGGGTTCCTCCAGGGTCAAAAGGTTGAGAAAGGCTGGTTTAGACTAAATCTATTCCTGCAAATCCTCGTGGTCTCTCCCCATCAGAATATGCTCAGTTGCTTTGCAAAGACAGGGAAAGGAAGAATTCGGGCTTATCAGTAAGACAACAACCATCCCTACCGGAAGTTATCCATGCAGATGTTTAAGAATACATCATTCTTAACCCCTCTCAACGAAGAAGTCCTTTCAGAAGAATCTTGCATGTTTAAACCAAGATGCCAGACTTCCACAGCCAGATTTGGCCTCCCCACCTCCCCCAAAGGTTTTATGGGCTTGGGCTGCTGGGAAATGATGGGGGGGAAGGTTACGCTGATCTTGCACTGTGATATACCTTTAGCTCCGGCATGTTTTCAATGAGCTGCAGAGGGAGCCTGACATCTGGATTCTTGGTGTAATCCATGGGAACCATGTTTGGGGCCAGTTCGTGATAGCGGCCGTGCAACCTGTAAGCAAGAAGAGACAGCTACGGACCAAGAAGATGGTAGGGTTAAGATTTTGTTCCCAGCTTCGAGGTGGGTCACCAGCCAGCCTTCAGCTGGATTTTGCTCCTTCCGGCCACCCTGTGGAGATCTGGCAGCAGAACTTTGAGAACTGCTGTGATTTCTCACCACCTTCAGGGTATTTTAGCGCAGTGTTTCTCAACCTTGGCAAGCCGAGGGACGGGTACCTTCCTGGCTCCCTTCTGGACGGAGCCACAAATCAGAGTGAGAAACTGGCAAAGCCGCTGCTTTTCCAAGAAGGGGAATGGAGCAAGGGGCAAAGTTTCAGCCAGAAAGCAGGAAGATGCCGGTGTATGTTTTCTCCTCCAAGCCCTTCCTCCTCGCGATGCGCTGGCGGGTGCAGCTCGACTGAGCGTGCATGCAGGGAACCAGAAGGCCTGTCGGCGTTCGCTAAGCCAGAGCTTTCCAAACTTTTAATGTTGGTGACACACTTTTTAGACATGCATCATTTCGCGACACACTCTTACAGCAGGGCACAAGGCAGGCACTAGGACCAGCGCAGAATCACAGCAGGTTTGGAGGCAGCCAGGCACAAGGCAGGCACTGGGACCTGCGTGGAATCCTGGCAGGGCTCGGAGGCAGCAGCAGCCACGACACACCCAGACACTGCAGCCGACACACTAACGTGTCCCGACACACACTTTGGAAAGCTCTGTGGTAAGCCCTACAAGACGGTTTGCTCGCCAGGACGCACTGAGCTGTGTTTGCACCCCACGCGCTAAGCCCCAATGGTCACATGAATAAGTCACATGATGGCTTTCTGCAAGGCGTGGAGACTGTGTTCACACTTAACTGGTCAGGCATGGAGCTGCACAACCTCCAAGCTTGATCAGGGTCAGAGGTATCCGCAACGTCAAGATGGCGGCCACCATCATGTGATCGAAGCCCCACCCTCTTTTTACGTGCGCGACAGCTGGGGAATCCTGGGAGTTGAAGTCCACACATCTGAAAGCGGCCAAGGTTGAGAAACACTGTTTTAGGACATTGTGTGCACTCAACGTGTCCCTCCTCTGTTTGATTCTCTCTGCCAATCCATGGAGACGCTGAGGATCCGGCCAACACCGCCTCCTGTCAGAAGGAATGGCAGATGGGTCGTGCATTTGAGCTAGGTACAAATAAGGAACTGCCAAAAAGCAGGGGAGGTTGGTTTTCACGTTTATGGGAAGAGCAAGCACGGCACGGCTTCAATGAACTCTTCTGAAAAACCTGGGAAAGCATTGGCTTGATTCCCCCATTCCACCCTCTGCTGCCTGAGCAACACATTTTGTTCTCCTAAAAGTATCCCCCTTTGAAAGGACTCTAAGTCCTGCAGCCTTGGCTGGACCAGCGTAAATTATTATCCTCTTTTATTTTACCTTTCAGGTACATTGAACACAGCAGGGACATCTCTGCTGTGGTTTAAAAAAAAAAAAAGCATCAGATTCCTAAACAGAGCCTACCCTGGACAGCATGTTAGCAAAGCGGTGTCCCATGAATTTAAATAAATAAGAATGGATTGTTAGCTTCGAGCTGAGATTAGGGTTTTCGAGGAGTATTAAGCATAACGATCATCTCAGCAGAAAAAAATACAAAGAATAGCTTTCATTAAGCTATTAATTTCATTAATAATTAATTTCATTATATAATTAATAATTAATATAAATAATTAATTTCATTAATTAATTAATTAAGCTATTTCATTAAGACTGGGGATTGTATAGCTCTTCTACCAAGTCAGAACACCAAAAAATAGCTTCACTATAGGAAGCAGCATAATTTTTGCAGGGGAATTGGAATTTGGGACAGTCCTACATGGTATTTACCAGAGGCATCAATATGATAGAAAATATGGTAGGTTGAAAGATCGCTGACAGTTTCTTGTACCGAAATGGGAACTGTCGAAGACCCCATTTCTTTTCCTTCTCAATATGAAAACTGCTCTTTAACTTGTATGGATTAGGGTTTGGAACAGGCAGCCCCTTTAAAAAAAAAAAAGAATTGGGTGTGTAACGGAAGCAAAAGCAAATAAATACAGAAGCTGATGTACAACTGGGGGGAAAAGTCACCAAAACAACAGTGACCGGTTGGGGAAACGGTGAAATAAAGAAAGTAACTGAATGTAGACCAGTCAATCTGGTCTCATTGGGAAAACGTTGGTCTATGCACCAGAAATGGCTCAGCAGCCCCTGCATTTGACCTGGGAAACCCCGTGTACAGAATCTTTCCTCCTTTCCTTGCCTCTTTCCCTAGCAGGGGAATTTGGGTAAATTAAGCATGCAGCATTTGAATAAATGACCTGTCCAAATGTGGTTGAAGGACAGTCAAGAAACTTTGCATAAGGCATAGCAGTTAGTTTCAGCTGAAATCAAAGGAATGGGGGGGGGGGAATTGGATTGTTGGGATATTAGTTGCTTTGTTTTTATGAATGGGCTTGTCCCAGGTGGTTCGCTGATGCTGCCAACAACTCAGGGGTGTGAATTTCTCAGAACTTGGAGGAGAGACACATGAGAGCTCAGAAGCAGCACCCTCTGGAAGAGTCACCCGTGCCCTTTACATTCAAGATCTACAAGCTTCTCTAATTCCTTCCCCCAGGAATGACTTGAGCAACATCTGGCCCTTCCTGGACAAACCTGAAGGGTAGGACAAGGTGGATATTCTGCTTACCGAAGGATCTCCTTTCGTGTGAAGAAGGTGCAATCCTGTATGAGAACAGAAAGAAAAAGGAAAATGAGCTTTCCCATTGCAGAGGACCTGCAGAGGAGGAGACCTCTTCTTTTTCGGCAGAGGAGAAGACCTCTTCCTTTTCTGCAGAGGAGGAGACCTCTTCGTTTTCTGCAGAGGAGGAGACCTCTTCCTTTCCTGCAGAGGAGGAGACCTCTTCCTTTTCGGCAGAGGAGGAGACCTCTTCTTTTTCTGCAGAGGAGAAGACCTCTTCCTTTTCTGCAGAGGAGAAGACCTCTTCCTTTTCTGCAGAGGAGAAGACCTCTTCTTTTTCTGCAGAGGAGAAGACCTCTTCCTTTCCTGCAGAGGAGAAGACCTCTTCCTTTCCTGCAGAGGAGGAGACCTCTTCCTTTCCTGCAGAGGAGAAGACCTCTTCCTTTTCGGCAGAGGAGAAGACCTCTTCCTTTTCTGCAGAGGAGAAGACCTCTTCCTTTTCTGCAGAGGAGAAGACCTCTTCCTTTTCTGCAGAGAAGAAGACCTCTTCCTTTCCTGCAGAGGAGGAGACCTCTTCCTTTTCTGCAGAGGAGAAGACCTCTTCCTTTCCTGCAGAGGAGGAGACCTCTTCCTTTTCGGCAGAAGAGAAGACCTCTTCCTTTTCTGCAGAGAAGAAGACCTCTTCCTTTCCTGCAGAGGAGGAGACCTCTTCCTTTTCTGCAGAGGAGAAGACCTCTTCCTTTCCTGCAGAGGAGGAGACCTCTTCCTTTTCGGCAGAGGAGAAGACCTCTTCTTTTTCTGCAGAGGAGGAGACCTCTTCCTTTCCTGCAGAGGAGGAGACCTCTTCCTTTTCGGCAGAGGAGAAGACCTCTTCCTTTTCGGCAGAGGAGAAGACCTCTTCCTTTTCTGCAGAGGAGAAGACCTCTTCCTTTTCTGCAGAGGAGAAGACCTCTTCTTTTTCTGCAGAGGAGAAGACCTCTTCCTTTCCTGCAGAGGAGAAGACCTCTTCCTTTTCGGCAGAGGAGAAGACCTCTTCCTTTCCTGCAGAGGAGAAGACCTCTTCCTTTCCTGCAGAGGAGGAGACCTCTTCTTTTCTGCAGAGGAGAAGACCTCTTCTTTTTCTGACCATCCTGGTTCAGTGTTAGAAGAGATTGGGCTCCTGTCTTCCGAAATACAGGCAACACATTTTAAACTGATGGAGGAGGATCATAGATCTGCCTGTGATTGGAGGCTTCCTAGATGTGTGTCATCCACCCCTTGACATAGAATGAGCCCTTGGCCCGAATGGCCCTCAGGACTCAGACACTGTTACCACCTCCATAGAATTGGGCCTCAACCAAAGTGTTGTATCTTTTCCCTAAAGCAGTGTTTCTCAACCTTGGCAACTTTAAGATGCGTGGACTTCAACTCCCAGAATTCCCCAGCCAGCCAGCACAGATATTCCAGATTGCGAAAAGGTTTCAAAGTCTTCTTGAGCATCAATTATTAAGGCCGCTTCCTTCCCCACCTACGAAGTGGCCGATGGGCACCACTCTCCCTCCAGGGTATATTGGGTGGCCGAATAAGGTTACAGGGACACAAGAGGACAGTTTCTCAATGATCCCCCGTTGTTGGGGTGGGCACAAACAGGAAACTTAAGCGGGTATTCCTTCCTGAACGTGCAAACTCCTTCCTTTGGGGGGGGGGTGGCACATTCAGGGAAGTGACCCTCCGCGAAAGGCTGGTGCAGGTAACAAAGAGAAGTGGGTTAGGCCCCCCCAGGAGCTTTTTCTCATGTAACCATATCAGCCTGGATCGGCAGCCAAGGCTGTTACTTAACAAGAAAGCGAAGTATGAGGCCAGGGAACGGAAGGTAATCCAAACTTTCAAGCAAGCCAAGAAGAGCAGAAAAACCACGCTCTCTCGCCCAGCGTCCTGTTTCCAGGAATCATTAGCTGAATGAGCGTTCCTAAGCCAAAAGTGAACGGGGGCATCATCGTATTCAGCAGCCTGCCCTGTCCCTGCACGTGGATGCTCTACTTTTAACCACTTTCCCCTTGGAAAGGTATTAAACAATCCAATTATCGTAGGCTAATGGCTTTGGATCGACCTGTTCTACGGGAAATTGCCTTGGTCTTTAGTTTGCTTTCAAGCCAGCCCAGCGTGGAGCAAAATCATGACCATTATCAAAACACACAGAGAGAGAGAGAAATAAGCCAACGGTTGGCAGAAGGGCAGAAAGGCTTCCTCAGAATTAAAATGAGCCACATTTCTTGCGATTTGCAAACGCCTCTGCTCAGCCTTTGCCCAACCAAGCTCTGCATTTTTTGGAGGAAGGCCTTCGCTTGGTCTAGATCTGCTGGAAAGGCCAAATGCGAGACTTAAAAAGTGAATTATCCACTAAGGGTTTGACAGTTCGGGGAAACAGAATGGATGCTTCTGGGAAAAATTAAAACTAGCCACATTTTATCCTGCTTCTCTGCAAATAGTTCCTTCGAAGACACATTTCGTTTTCAACCATGAGCATCTATTCCCTTCTTCTTTCCACTGGATCAAAATATCCATTGAGTAAGATCCATC
This sequence comes from Charina bottae, assembly GCA_023362775.1. Classification (NCBI taxonomy): domain Eukaryota; kingdom Metazoa; phylum Chordata; class Lepidosauria; order Squamata; family Charinaidae; genus Charina; species Charina bottae. The sequence continues at coordinate 21,400,329 of JALMGJ010000010.1, read as the reverse complement.
CTTGATTCTTACATTGGCCCCTTTTTTCTTTATCTAGAGTATCTCTGTGTGAAGTTTCACTGAGTCTGACACAGTGCCCTCTGTAATAAAGTAACTTCTGATGAGATCATGCAGGTTAAGTGCCATATATCTAAAATAATTCTACTGCCCTTCTTGTCTCACTGAATTTGCAAAGATAAGGGGCTATACTTGGGGTTTTGATAGATTGAAGCAGTGTTTCTCAACCTTGGCAACTTTAAGATGTCTGGACTTCAACTCCCAGAATTCCCCAGCCAGCAGGTTGAGAAACACTGGATTGAAGGTTTAGCTTGTGGGTTCTCCCTATTTCATAATGACTATGTGCTCACAACATACTTACTGTGGTTATCAAATTAAATTATTTTCTGGCTTAGAATAAAAACAATGTATCTGATAGGTCATCTAGTCTGACCCCCCTGGACTATTATTTATTTATTTTATTTATTTTTATTTTATTAAATTTATATTACCGCCCATCTCCCCTGTCGGACTAGATTTGCTCTAGAACTAGAACAGGGATCCCCAACCTGTGGGCCACGGCCCACTAGTGGCCTGTGGCCTGTTAGGAACTGGGCTGCGGGGCTCCCGCCCGCAAACCCCACCCCCTTCTGATCCTCCGGAGGGCCAATTGAGCAGGATTATTCAGTTGAGGCATATGCAAAATGATCCCGCAGGTTTCGGCTCTGGCAGGTTGGCGTATCGTTTTAAGATGTGGCATTCTGTGGCACCAACTTGGTACCCAAGTTTCCCTGTCACAGGCAGGGAGGGCTTTATGGCAGGACTACAAAGCTCGGGAGTAATTCTGGGCACCCTTTAAATTGCTTACACCAGTTATCTCTCCCTGGATTGGCAATTAGCAGACAAGGGCAAAGGACGTGAGAGTCCCCCCCCCCCAATCCATCAAATAATCCAAACCCAACTGCAGGACTGAAAGCCACAGGATTTCCCAGTTTGCTCCCCAGCACCCACTCTTTGCAGGTAAACTGCCCCTGAATATGGAAGTTCCATCAGTGGCCAAAAAATGCCGATGAGTCACTCTAAGAATACAGTAATTGACTGGCCCCCCCATCTTCCTCTGTTTTGTAAGAAGCACAGAACAGGGAATTGGATTTAGACAAAAATCGGAAGTGCGAAATACCGCAGAGCTGAAGGTCCACAATGGCAAGGAAATTCCATGGACTCTCCCCACCCCAAAAAATGAGCTTGGAAAGGTAAGGGTCTTCGTGTCTAGCCAGCTTTCTGGGTTGGGCAGTTCTGTATTCCTGGTGTGCAAGAACCACTGTTATCAACGACGCTATCCTTCGAAATTACACTTGTGAAAATACCAGAATCCTATACAGGGCTCTATTTTCATGAAATGAGTTTGCCACAATCTTTTCTGAAAAGCGGCAGAAATGGCCCCCAGTCTTCCATTTCTGCCCCTTACAGAAGGGACCCCTTTCTTTCTCGGACAGGTGACCTGGCCTCCCATTTCTTCTCGGGCGAAAGGTAAGAGGCGACAAATCAAGTGTGGGGGGCGGAACCCTCCCTGCGCTCCTGAAATTGGTCTGGGCTGAAATCTGGACACCTCCCCAAACCGCCTGCCGTTCAAAACAACTTCAGTGCGCACCCAAAGCAGAGCCAAAGCTCCGTAGGAGCCAAGCAAAGCCGCCCTATTGGTCTTGGAAAGAGCTGGCCCAACAGTCCTGCTCCTTCATCACACCTTTCGTGCAAAGGCTTCAGGATTCGGCCCGACGGACCTTCGGCTTTCAGAGGCAGACCCTCTGCCCCAAACCGTCCTCTCTCGCTGTCCTGGGGAAACTGCCTCTCAGCACAGCTGACCCCGAGGCCAGAATGGAGGAGCCCCATTACAAGGGGGTCCCCTATGAAAAGCACCAAAGCATAGAGGAGGTCAGTTTTCTTGGCCACCCCAAGAAAGAGACGCCGCCCGAGATGGCCTGCCCAGGATACCAGCCAGCTTCCAACCGCGCCTGCTTGAAAGAGCGCGTCGTGTTTCCCCTCGACCCCAGGCACCCCCATTCTCACGGAAGCAAGCCGAGCTCACCTGAAAGGCATCTAGTTGTTCATCTGTAAATATCGTCTGCTTATTCCCCATTTTAGAAGGAGGCTCCTTCCTGCGTGCAAATGCATCCCAGGCCAAATCCTAGGGGCTCTCTGTCCAGCTGGCATTTAGACCCTGCATGCAACGTGGCCGGGTCCAGGAAAAACCTCGCACCTGCACCAAAAGATTTGCGGCCGCTGTTTCTGCCAGAGCCAAAGGAAGAGGGGTTGAAATCCCACTGGAATATCACACCCCGAGAATGCTCTTTTCGCTCCCCGGTTTGTCCCTCGGGGGCAGCAGACGGGAGGGCTTTGCTCGAGAGAGAAAATCTGAGGAGGCGCCTGCGAGGTCTGGAGAACCCATTTCGGCTGCCTCGGGTCTCAAATGCCCAGAGGGAAATCTAAGAAGATGCTCCTTCTTGCTCATTCCATCGTGCCCGGTGTGTCTCCAACCACAAGGTGGCAGCATTTTATTTTACCGTAGAAGCCGGCGAATCAATAGGCTATTGCATATATGAGAAAGAATTCTGTTTTATCTGGCCACTGGCCGAAACAAGTATTATCTATCCATATTATAAATAATGTGAGTAGAGGCGGCTGGTGGGAGGGACGATGGTAGAAAACCTGAATTCATAAGGCACGTCCATTCTGGGAATCAATTTTATCTCATTCATCATTGGCGATCACTCGTAGCCGAGTAAGATTGTCTTCCAAAGGTAAAATTTTAACAGTGGATCCGTAAGTGGCTATAAAGGGGAGGTTGTGCGGATCCAGAATTTTATCTAACCCAGTGTTTCTCAACCTTGGCAACTTTAAGCTGCGTGGACTTCAACTCCCAGAATTCCCCAGCCAGCCATGCTGGCTGGGGAATTCTGGGAGTTGAAGTCCACGCAGCTTAAAGTTGCCAAGGTTGAGAAACACTGGCCCAAAGGCAAGGCTGCCCTAAAACAGCCCTCTGGGGTCCGTTCGGCCCCCCGTCAGTTAAATTTTAGGAAGGCAATGGAAACACCACTTGGGAATTCAATCACGTGGGCTGCCTTTAGCTGGTTTGGGGATAATATGCTTCCATTTCAAAAACCAATTCTACGTTTTTAATTGGTGGGTTTTTAATTTCTAGGGAAGCATGAAATTGTTTCTATCTATTACCCCTTTTTTGTAACCCACACTAAGTCCGGTGCCTGCCATTTTTGGTGATTAAAGAAAACCGGAAGTATTCCAATACCTTTGCAACATCCTTTGATTTTTGTAGCAGGGTTAATGGCTCCATACAGTATTTTATTCAGTGCATTGATTAATGAAAACCATTCTTTGAATGCTCTATTAAACGTTTAAAGGTTTAATCCATTTTTCTTTGTTTAATATTTTGGATAATATACGAGCCCAGATTTATCTAATAAGGCTCTGCTGCCTATTCTCCCGCATCCACACATGGAGAGTAATAATTTATGCGGGTCACGTGGCGAGTCTCGTCCTTTGCATAGCCCCGCCCCCTAAAGCTCGCGGCGCCGCGCGGACCAATTAGGAAAGCCCCCCCCCCCCGGGCCAGCGGAGGCGGGACGGGGCGTAGGCCTCCGAGGCTCCCACCAATCCGCTGCCAGCCCAGGGCAGTCCGCGGGCGCTGATTGGCCGGCGCATCCCCAGCGCGGCGCCGGCGAGGAGGCCGCGGCCGATTCCTTCCCCGTCAGAGCAGCGGCGTGAGCGTCGGGCCGGGCAGGCGAAGAGGTGGAGGCGCCGCCGCTGCCGCTCCCTTCGCCATGGCTTCGTCTTCCTGGGCTCCGAAGGTGAGGCGGGACCTGAGGTGACCTTGGGTTCTCCCTCAGGAGGAGCCCCTCGCGGCCCAATTGGTCCTCTTGGGAAGTCTCGCGAGGCTTTGACCGCTCCTCCCTTCCCGGGCGGGGGGAACATTCTGCGGGTCCCGCTAGGCCGCCCTTTGAAGGGGACGCCCTTGGAGCCTCCCGGGGCCCCTGAACCACAGCTCCCGACAGGCCTTTCCCGTGGGGGCTGCGCGGCGGTTGCTGGGACTTGTAGTCCAGCAGTGCCTCGAGTCAAGCGCTGGTCTCCGGCCCTTCCGGTGGGGCTGAATTACAACTCCCAGCAACCCCCGCGGCAGCGCCGAGAGGTTGCTGGGAGTTGTAGGCCACCACACCTGCTGCCCTTCCTTTTGCCCTGCTGGAATTCTGGCTTGAATTCTCGCCTCTTATTTCTGCCGTTGCCTTGGCTGGCTATATCCTCACAACAACCCCGTGGGGTGGGTCAGGAGGAAGGGGTTGGGGACTGGCTTGCAAGGTCCCCCCTGGCTGCATTGGGGTTGAGTGGCGGGCTTGACCCCACTGTTTTGGGAAGGCATTCCTGATGTCATTCTCTGGAGATTATTATTATTAGTCCCGACTTTTAGATATATATTATATTAAATCTATTTATAAATACATTTTATTACATTTTTATCAAACCTATTTTATATCTCACTCATATATAACTAATATTATTACCCTTTTCAATTTACGGTGATCATTTGGTGTGACAGATTCCTTCTTCCCAAGCAGAAATCTTTAGAAAACTCCCCAGCATGATAGGCAACCAGTTCTTGGGGAGGTAGAAGGTTTTGGGACATGCAAGCTGGATTTAGCTGGTGTAGTAAACAGCAATGGGTTAAACGTGTGTGCGTTTATTTCCCATCTTTTGTTTGTTTATTATCTATCTAGTAACAGCAATCAGTTAAACTTGTGTGTGCTTATGTCCCATCTCTTTATTTATATATCTATTAAATTTGTATGCCTCCCAATGACTCTGGGCCGCTCACTAGTAAAATCCTTTAAAAAGGATACAATCAGAGACAAAAATAAGGAATAAAGAGAGCAAGATGACAACAACCGGACTGGAACAGAAAGAAGAATCCAAGGAGGCTTCCCTCACCCTCACTAAACGCCTGGGAGAAGAGCCAGGTCTTCAAATCCCTTTAAAATTCCAGTACTTGGAACAGAAAAAAGACCTTCCAACATCATCTAGGGCAGTGTTTCTCAACCTTGGCAGCTTGAAGATGTGTGGGCTTCAACTCCCGTAATTCCCCAGCCAGCATGTTGGGATTTGAAGTCCACACATCTTCAAGCTGCCAAGCTTGAGAAACACTGTTTTAGGAGATGGGAGGTAATACATACCTCGTGTCTAGATTCTGTCAAGATCGCTGGATTTCCATGTATGCATCCTTGATTTATTTCTCTTTGCTCTTTCTGAGAGCACAGAGGGAGTTAACTGCACTCTTATCCTTGTAATGACGCTGCAAGGGTGGATAGAGTTAAGAGCCAGGCAGATGATGCCTGTGGAGGTGTATTTTCACTTTCTGGCATCTTCTGAAATAGTGGTTTCTGTAGGAATATCTTGACAGCTTTCATAGGTACCAAATTCCTATTTGGTGAGGTTGAGCACGAAGATTTGTTCCTAAAAGTGGTGTGGAATTCCCATACGCTTTGCTGCTTTCTGTTTGATATTCCCCATACTACAAAGAAAAAAAGAAATAATATTGCAAGGCTGTTTCTGATCACAAGGAAAAGCTGCAAAGCAAGGGCTGCAGCTGATTGTGGTGTTATCTTTATGGTGCCCTGGAATGCAAAGGATTCCATGCAGGTGAGTGAAAGGGTGTGCAGAGGAGGGAGCCTCTTAGTTTGCTTGATTTTCAGGCTAGCTGCAAACCCCACTGCTTGTCTCTGCTTCTCCCGAGCTGATTTGTTGAGCAGAAAGCAGAATTGATCTGAACTTGATTTTCAGTTTTTGCTCCTCTGCTAAAGAGGCTAGCATCCTATAATTTCCTACTCCCCATGAAAGAGTGGGGGTAATACTAGAGGGTTGCAATGTAAATCAAAAATCTGGGAAACATCTGCAAATAAGGTAAGAACGTTTCATCTCCTGGGGAAGCACTGTGCTCACCAGAAACGGTTAACACTTGAATTGTGCTGAGTTAGTAGCGGTATGGGCTGCTCTTACCAGGATGAAATGTGACAAGGCAGTAGGCACATAGCACATGCATGCACAGAATTGAACAAGATTGAGAGTTAGCTGTGCCTAGTTGCTTCAGAATACAGCACTGATTTAGTATAGCAGATGCTTTCTGTTACTCTGGTTGCTAAAATTAACTATATTATTATTTTATTTTCATTGCTATAGGTCTTCCGTTTACTTGGGTTCAAAAATCAAAAACAGGTGACCAGAAATTTTGCTAGTACTGTGAGTATACTAGTATGATTGCTTTCCCCCCCCCCTTTTTTTAAGACACTTCTCAAGAGGGTTGTAGAATATCAAAATAAGAACAATGATGTATAATTTTTGAATCAAAGTTGCCAAGTTGGAAAAACACTGCTTTAAAGCATCTTGGTTATATACCTTCTGGTGGGCGGAAGGAAGAGAGATTAGTATTGTTTCCTGTGTCACGCTGAAAGCATGTGGAAGCATTCTACTTCTTAATGTGGTAAGTGCTAAGGATGTGCAAAGCGTTCCAAGTACTGAAATTGCTAAAATGTCCTGTTTGAAAGCAAAACATTCTCTTTCAAGCTCAAAATACTTCCAGAACGCTTGAAATAATCCAGATCACATTTGAGACAGCAATTGTGCATTCAGGGTTGGGCACTCTGCAAAATGCTGTGCTTCCGCGTTTCAGAAATGAAACGTTTTGCACACTGCATGTAACGGCCAAGCAGGGCCAACTTTCAGATAATGTAGGGAAATGTGCATTTGCTCTGCATGGTTCTCTTACCCTCAGAGCAGGGGATTGGAATGGCAAGCATGGACAGATTTGAACCCAAGCGTGTCACAAAACTTGCTAAGTTTTCTTTGTAATCGGACCAATCTGTTCATCACTTACAGCAGGCGTGGGACACCTGAGGGCCTACTCAGAACAAAGGAAGCACATCCCTTTGCATAATCATCTGGACCAATTCACATGGCAAGGCTGATGCCTGAATTCTGTATCCCTAGAAAGCTAGCATGTCAGGGAAACCCAAGGAGCTAAAAGGGATATTATCATCTCATTGCAGCTTTGGCAGAGTAAAAATGCACAGAAATCACATGGCATCATGCAAGTCGAAATAACCTGCAGGTTTCTTTTGAAACCATCTTTAATCATAACATCTGGTAGATGAGGTTTTTTTTCTTTCTTTCTTTACATCTAGACTCGGACAGTAACGTTGATCCCAGGAGATGGCATTGGACCTGAGATATCTGCTGCTGTGGTGGAGATTTTCGAAGCTGCTAAGGTAAACCTCACCACGAATAACGACCACAGTTGAGACCAGAATTTTGGTTGCTAAGCAAAACGGTAATTAAGTGAATCTGACCCGATTTTACGACCTGCGAATCACTGCAGTCGTTAAGTGAACCATGTGATCAAGTGAATCATGCGGTTCCCCATTGATTTTGCTTGCCTGAAGCCAGCCGGGAAAGTCGAAAATGGTGATCACGTGACCACGGGATGCTGCGATGGTCATAAATGCAAACCAGTTGCCAAGCACCCAAACCATGATCACGTGACTGTGAGGATGGTGCAACGGTCGTAAGTTTGAGGACTGGTCGTAAGTAGTTTTTCCAGCACCGTCGTAACTCTGAACTGTCACTAAATGAATGGTTGTTAAGCGAGGACTGCCTGTATGCTTCTTGAAAATGGGGCTATTACTCCCCAGTAATAGAGAAAGCACCTACCAAGCAGAACACGTTCAAATTTAGATAAGGTTTTTGGATAAACCTGCTTTAATTTCTCAGAATCGTTGGATTGATTCCAGGTCATTGTGGGTAGTGCAGACAGCCGTCCTGGCCAGCAAAAGGGACTACCGGTTTCCTGTGGCTGAAAGCAGCAGAGAAACAGGAATTTGTTCCCCTGGTTCGACTTTTCAGCTGGGAAAAATGGGCAGAATGAGTTGAGGACTATGGGTTCCCCACATTATGTATGGTCGTAGATTCCAAGGCTTTTGACAAAATCCATTCGGCTGTTGATTGTCTTTCTCCACCTTGGAAGATAATGCAAAAAAAAATGTATTTAGGTCCCTGTTCAGTTTGAAGAAAGAATCGTGACTGCGATCCAAGGACCCGGAGGGAAGTGGACAATACCACAAGATGCCAAAGAATCAATGGACAAGAACAAAATAGGATTGAAAGGTACTTTGGATACCTCTGTTGATGGAAAGAAAGAGCAATTAGATTTTGCTGCCGTTCTAGACATAAGCTTGTGCTTGAATTCCTCTGATATATGCCAACAAGTTCACATTGCTTGTTTTTTTTAAAACCACGTTTTAGTGTGGTTATAAAGAATATTGTTATTTGATTCACAGCGGTTTCTAAATGTTTATCTATCTATTTATTTATTTATCATATTTCTTAACCGTCCATCTCGTATAGCCACGGCTCTGGGCGGTTTACAAGTGAATGTTGTTCTGCAGGCGAGCGCCTTCCCCCATCTTCCATGCCTCTGCTCTTTTTCAGGCCCCCTGAAAACCCCCATAGCTGCTGGCCACCCATCCATGAACTTACTGCTCCGGAAAGCGTTTGACCTTTATGCAAATGTCCGCCCTTGTGTGTCCATTGAGGGCTATAAGACCCCTTACGCAGACGTCGATATCGTCACCATACGGGAGAACACGGAAGGCGAATACAGTGGCATCGAGCACGAGGTACGTGGATAGAGTGGGCGAAAGTCAGGCATTTTCCAGCCGCCCCGCATCGCAAATAATGCAGCTTGCTTGAATTTAAGAAAGTACTTAAAACGAATTAACTTTTAACCACAGCTTAACTTTCTTGTACGGTCAAGAGGATTTGCCAAGTTTTTTATCACCCCCCTTTTTTCGCTACTGGCATAACCATTGTGTGTCTTTCAGATTGTTGATGGTGTTGTGCAGAGCATTAAACTCATCACAGAAGATGCAAGCAAACGGATTGCTGAGTTTGCTTTTGAATACGCCAGAAATAATCAGAGGAGCAAAGTTACTGCTGTGCATAAAGCTAACATTATGTATGTAGTGATGACGTGGGCCCAGCTCTTCCAACGCCATTATTCCAATTCTCAGGATCCTAACTGCTTTTTCCTTTTTTAATCAAGCCGTGTTTTTTGCTGCAAGACATTGTCAGAAAGAGATGTTGTGTGTTTGAGGCTTCTTTTGACAGACAGATATTATTCAGTTGAGACTGGATCCCTTTTCTCTACAGGTAGTCCTCGCTTAACAACCACAATTGGGACCGGACTTTCAGTTGCTAAGTGGTCATTAAGCAAATCCGACCCAATCTTATGACCTTTTTTGTGGCAATCATTAAGCAAATCACTGCGGGCGTTAAGCAAACCACATGGTCGTTAAGCGAGTCAACACGGTTCCCCATTGATTTTGCTTGCCAGAAGCCAGCCAGGAAGGTCGAAATGGCGATCACGTGATGCTGCGATGGTCATAAATGCAAACCAGTTGCCAAGCACCCAAATCGTGATCACGTGACTGCGGGGATGCTGCAACGGTCGTAAGCGTGAGGAGCAGTCACAGTCTGAACCGTCAGTAAACAAATGGTTGTTAAGCGAGGACTAACTGTACTTTTCCAAGTTAACTCACAAACTAAGTAAGTTTTTTACTTGATTAGCTATATTCTAATGCTCTACTAGGTATATTTTAAGCACCCTTCACATCGTGGGGGCTTACATACAAGGAGGAAGAAACAGGATCATAACAGGCCACGCTCCCGTTTTCCGTACACTCAGTAGAAGTTGAGAACTGGGTTATATGCATCATTGGGGATCTCGAATGTGGGCTTTGAGATCACACCAAAGAGCTTCTGAGCATAAAAACTCCACGCATTAGACTAAGCCAAGACTTCCTTAGTTTTTGTTTGCTAAATAAGCCGGAGTTGGTTAGGTTCACACAATGTGGAACCCACAGGAACCCACACTGGGAATAAGCCCAATTTGTGCACCCAGATGCTGATTCACTTGTGGATGAAAAAGCAAGAATAGGGCTTTGTAGGAAAAACATACGTTATTAATCATTCGGTGCCCCAAACGTCCCTTCCTATCTCAGAATCTTGACCAGATGAGTATAATAGGTTTCTTTTTTTTTCTAGACATAGCTATGAAAGCAGTATGTTTGATATAAAACCCAATTTTTACTAAAAACGTTGTGATAATCCACGTGATGCAATCTAATTATGCAACATGTGTCTAAAAATGTATCTTAAAAAAAATTAAGCTTGATACTAATAGCTAGATCTGGAGATCTGAATTGTATTCTTGGATAGCAATCCAGCAAGGAATCGGCAAAGAATGATTGAATAAATAAATAAAAATCCCTTTTTGCACGCCCAGACCTCTAACCTGTGTTGCTCTTGTTAATGTGCAGGCGAATGTCTGATGGTCTGTTTCTGAAAAAGTGCAGGGAAGCAGCAGAAAACTGCAAAGATATTAAGTTTAACGAAATGTACCTCGACACTGTGTGTCTGAATGTGAGTATGAAGCGCGTGATAAGTCATTTAAGCAACTACTGTTCCGGTTACGTTAGAAACAACTATTACCTGCCTTTTTTTTCTCTTTAGATGGTGCAGGATCCATCTAAGTTTGATGTCCTTGTCATGCCAAATTTGTATGGGGACATACTTAGGTGAGTAGCCTTGAGTTGATTTAAAAGAGTGCATTTGTGCATTGCAGGTATTTACAAGATTTTATCATTCCCTCTCCCACTCACGCTCCCAGAATGGCATACAAATAATTGAAAATCGGCCATCGAGTGTGCATTTATTTATGTGCTACTCGTTCTGCTAAAGGACAAGTAAAACCACAGAAACAGATTTAAGCGTTGCAAAAATGACTGTCATCTTTCTCAGAACATCAGCTGAGAGAAAGAGAAGCAGGCGGAGACACTGGAAGAGTGTTTCTAAGTCTTGAAGGTTCCATGTTACATAAAATGAACCTTGAAACAGGTTATTTGGAACTTAGTTTCCAGAACTATTATTCTTTGCCCCTACCCCACTCCCACCCCCGTTCATGGCATGAGGGGGGTCCTCAAAGGCCTCCTTTCACTCCTGCCATGCGCTGCACAGCTGTGGTCCGTTTGGGTGGGAGACAGGTCCCCACCTTCTGCTGCCAAATGTTCTCCTTGTGCTTACGTCTCTGTTGCAACCTGATTTTGTTTCCCTGGTGTTCAGCTTGGGGTTCCCCACTGCAAGTCTGGAGGGTTATCAAATATCTTCAGCCGAAGAGCCTAATTGTCCTTTCTCCAATCCTTTTGTTTGTGTGCGTGTGCCTTTTTCTTTCAGCGATCTGTGTGCAGGCTTGATCGGGGGTCTTGGTGTGACTCCAAGTGGGAATATTGGTGCTAACGGAGTTGCAATCTTTGAATCGGTAAGGTCTTGACCGTGAAGTGGACTTGAACCTTGTTAGACCCTCCATGCCATGAACTTTTGGGTTGCTCCTGGACTTGCTATGAAAGCAGGACTGTCTTTGTGGCAGCCGTTGCCTCTTATTTACCCTAAAGCAGTGTTTCCCAGCTTTGACAACTTTAAGAAGTGTGGACTTCAACTCCCAGAATTCCCCGCTGCCCTAAAGAGAGGATGGCACTAAGCCACCAAGGTTGGGGAAGAGCTGGGAGGATAAGTAACACACTGGCCAGGGTCTCTGCAAAACGGAGACGCTGCTGGGGTCCTTTACCATAAGGCCTAGTGAGGTCATTGGTCTGGCACAGAGAGTTGACATGAACTTCATCATGGCCACAGAGAGGGCATTGCTAGAAGTAGCTATTTCACTTACAGGGTTGCAGAACTTTTTAAGATCAAAATGTGCCAACTCCAGAACATCCTGTTCCAACCTCACTGGAAATGTTCTGCTACCGTTCCAACTTAATTGAAAATGTTCCAACCTCAACACTGACCGCTTTGCTCTCTGTTACGCAGGTCGGAGAAGTGGGGCAATTTAGGGTCAGGGCGTTTTAACTTTGGAACGTTTTGCGTGCTTCTGTTTTAACCAAAGGACGTTGTTGAATATGTCCTGTAGATGTTGCATTACAAGGAGCCATTGGTTTAATCTCTTAAATGGAATATGCTTTCAGCAAATCAGAAGTGGCACTCACCTTTAGAAGTATTCTGCAGTGGATTGCTCAGCGTGTTACTCAGCTGAACCCCAATATGGAGGCTGGCCTCGCCTCGCCTCTTGCAAAAGGCTGAGTATCTTAGCCCCACTTGGGTGTTCCTTGCCCAGTTCCCTTTCCCTGCCTAGACAGACACCTCCCACTCAGCCATAACATGCTTTGTTAATTTGTGATTTTGCACATGGTGTACACCCAACGCATTGTAGCGCACTCAACAAGCCCCGGGCAAAAAATTGCGGTTTAGCGTTTCGTGGGAATCTGTAGTACCTAATTACCTTCACAAAAAACACCAGACTTTAAATGCCAGGTGTCCGTGAAAAATGCGCCGGTCGAGAGCAGTGATTGGTCCGTGGGATGAGAAGGCCTTCTCTTCGCAGGTTCACGGAACAGCTCCGGATATTGCCGGAAAAGACTTGGCTAACCCGACGGCGCTCCTCTTGAGTGCCGTGATGATGCTGCGTCACATGGGGATGCAAGACTACGCCGCTAAAATAGAGGCCGCGTGCTTTGACACCATCAAAGGCCAGAAGGTACATCTTGCTAAGGTCCACCTCACGGAGGCGGCTTTGGGGTTCGGCTGGTGCACGTTCTGGGATTGAATGCCTGTTCGCTTAGGTTTAGGCCTTCTATGTCTGACGTCACAGCACTTCCCCATAAGTTAGCTAGGCACTGACTAGATGTCTGTGGTTTATCACCCTTTGCCATTTCTGCTCTATAAATATCTATCGCATAAGAGCATAGGATGACAAGATGAAAAAAGTTGCACCTCATACCAGGCTCAGAAGTAGGAACTGGGAATTTATTCTGGTTTGCAGTAGAAATCTTACCAAATAGAAGTCCTATTTGTGTGCTGCCTATCAATCTGCTGACGGTAGAAAAATTAGATTGGGTCACCTATTCTGCTTTCCTGTTCATCCCAGAGATAAATGATCTTGAGTTGCAGCTCTGTGCACGATGAGCAAAAATTAACTTCACTTTCCCAATTTTAGGTCTTGACCAAAGATTTGGGGGGCAACGCCAAGTGTTCCGAGTTCACAGCAGAGATCTGTCGCAGAGTGACAGCAATGGAATAAAAGTCTGCTCCGTGTCCTCCTGGTTTCGGTCACTCCTCAAAGATGCTGTTATTTATTACATGTCAAATCCATTTCCTTTCTTTTTCTAGAAGTAAACTCCTTTCCAATTCTATTGCTTGAAACAATGAAATTGCTAGCTGCCTTGCATTTCAAACCCTTCTACTTTCCAGAAACACTCCACAAACTGAAGTATAATTTTTCTCACCCCGACGGTTAGGAGACACTCCTCAGGTCGTCCTTAAGCAGCTTCTTGGCCTTAAAAAGAGCACAAGATAACTTTTCCTTTGGAAAGAGATATTTTTCATCACTCACTCCTGGAACCTGCCCTTCCAAAGCATGAAGACTTGAAACTCTGGAGATTTCAACTATTGTACATAAAATGTAAAGTATCCAGATTTTAAGGGCAGACGGTTATGCTGGTCTCTGACCATAATAAAGATTTGATTTGATTTGATTTGAAGGGCAGAAGGAATACCATTAAACAGTAAAGCATAACCACACATCCTGTTAGGGCTTGAGTATTTTTTTACACACCATCCCTCGGTTGCTCTAGCATTTCCCAGCGCAGATCAGTTCTACAAATTGCTTTGCCCGCTGCTGATTATGAAGGGAACGCTAATGCTTTTTTTAAATCTTTACTTGTCTCAGTGAATACCGAATATATATATTTTGCAATTCCTACTGTATCTGTAGGCCTTTTGTATTGTCCTTGCAGCTTATATAGCATTGGGTTATATTTAAGTGTGCTACTCTGCAATTAATGGGTTTCAAAGCACTACAATAAAAGATGAATAAGAAGTGTACCTAGTGTGGGATGGAGCTACCCGTGGAGGACGCGGACTGCCGCTTGAATTCATCTTTGTTCCGAGCGATGTGTGTGAATACAGAACGCATGCTGGGGTGTAACTGAGCTGGGAGTTTTCTCCATCGCACAGGCACCAGTGAATGGAGTGTCCTAGAAGGGGAATCTGACTTTGTGTTGTGGAGCAGATGTTGGTGGAGGAGAGGAGTTGCAGAGGTGCTGGGTTTGAAAGCATCGCTGTGTCTCCTTCCAGGTCCAAAAGGAAATGTGTCCTTCCTTCCAAAAGGAAATGTGGAATCTTTCTCGCTTTTCCCTGGAAATTCTTGGAAGTCCTGGCTTTCCCTGGTGTAGTACACGATGGCGCAAACCTTTAGAATGCCTTGCCATAATTCCATGCCCGGCTTCTGTTGCCCGTGGCACGTTCCCATTCAGTTTCCAAGGTGGAGATGTGAGCTACAGCAGGACCACCAATCAGACCGAGCCTGCTTGCTTAGCTTGGTGGGGTGTTTTTTTTTTTTTTGGGGGGGGGGGGTTTCATTCACATTGAAATCAAACCTGCAGAACTGCTTGCATTGCCACCAAGAATTCCCGTTCTGTATCCTAAGCAATCAGAAAATTAGCCATGAGACAGTGAGCTTATTCTGTGTTTGATTCTGCGCCGTGTTTAATGCAGTAACTTTCACATGCCGATACAGGCTCAAAATCTGGGAAACAAACTTTTACTGGTTTGGAATGTATGTTTTTGCAGCTGCGGCTGTCTGTACTGGGTGAGGGGGGTACCATTTTATGCATAATGAGAGGAAAATAAAAGACTTTACAAAGACATTTCTTGCTTTTGTTCTTTTAATAAGTTAAGCTTTAAATGCTCCTACAATCCAGTTTGCATTTCCCTCTTATCTCTGCAGGGTCCCAGACTGATTCTAGAAAAGGCATTAAGGCGAAGTGTATTCCAGTAACAAACAGAAGTTTAGTCATGAAGCATGGAAAGTCTTCAAATTTCTCAATAAAAACTACTAAGGCTAGAGAAAAAAATCTGGAATCTTGGAGAATGGTTTTGTTGAATAGAAATTCATCATCTGCCTGGAGTCATACGGAATATGGCAGTATAAAAATCTTGTAATAAACACAACCGCACTGCCTGGGCCAATTATTATGGCTCACTGCAGAGTTCCATAGGTACATTTTGGCGTAAACCACTTCTGAAATCTTGCCAAGAAAACTGCAGGGATTTGTCCAGGCAGTCACTGAGGATCAGACATGATTGAACAGCAAAAAAAAAATAAAAAAAAATTCACAGCTGGCTTAATGACCTACATCCAAGCAATTAAATAGTTCCCAGGGAATTTAGAATAAATCAAGATACACATTTTGATTTAAAAGTATTTTCAAGGGACAGCTTAATTGATCATTCCATTTCTAGCCCATATAAATATTGTGGAATAAAAGTCTATATTAACTGGAATGTATTTTGGAGTTCTGACTTGGTCTTTCTGGTTGCTAAAGTGAAAGTAAGATTGAGAAGTAATGGACTAGAGTCCAGAGATGCTTTCAGCACCAATTGCAAAAACTATTCATATCTTTTCAAAGTAATGCTTGCATAGGAACAGTTAATGCTCTTTGAACGACGGTCTTCTACAAAAGAAGATGGCAGGATTTCTTGTCCTGACAACCTAGGCAGCTAAACATTACTCCTTGTAAAAAGCCTCGATTTCGTTTTTGTATTTTTCAACAACGGTTTGCCGCTTTAATTTCATTGTTGGACCTAAAATGGAAGGGAATTGGTCATTAGCAGGTATTGGGGAAAGGATGGAATTGATAAAATGGTAGGTGGGCTCAATTCAGGTTGCGTAACGCTCTGTCCAGGAGAAATCTTAAGGACTCCAATTTGTGCAATTTTGCCATCTGAGCAAAGGGTGGTTCCTCCACTTTTTAAAAAGTTCTTTTAAAAATGAAAAAGCTGCTTCCTAATGCCCCAAATATAAACCATTTGCCAAATTGTTTACCTAAGCAAAGATCATTTTAGCTTTGTTCTTTTTTTCCCCCCCAACAAAACTTAGCTTCTTTTACTTCTGTCCCCAGATGAAAAAATGGACATCTTCACCCCCATTGGTTTTAGAAATATAGCAGGCACTGGTAGACATTGATCAAGTGGCCAGATCTTTGTAGCTGCCGAGTTATACAGAAAGAACTGGTATGCCTGGGATAGAAGGCCTGAGCTGGTTATCTCGGACCTATCTAGACCAACCTGAACTTGAATTGTTCGTTGTGACTGTATAAAGCAGTTTCAAACATTTGCCACTGGAAGGCTGGCAAAGCCTGTCTTCCTTTGCTCTCTGCTTCAGAAAGCCTGCCTAACCATCCACAACTCCAGCTCAGAATGGGAATTGAACCTCCCTACAAAATTCAGGGTAAACTCACCAAATTCTCCACCAGAAATGGAGAAGTCTTTTCCTAGGATCGCCCACTTCTGAATGCGCTGAGCGTTGCTGACGGAGCGCCTGTTGACGCGGTCCATGCCATCTTGCACAGCCCGGTACACGGCGTGGTCTCTTGTGCGTACAATTTCGGACACCCGCGTGGCTTTGCTTCCAGCTTTCTGGCAGAAGTCTTTGGCTTCCTGGGTCAGGCAGTCGGTTGGTTCAGATGTATCAGGATCCACTGAACACTGAACAAAAGCATTACAGTTGCTGTAGCTCAGTAAAATAAGCACTGAAAGAGAACCTGTAGGATTTTAAAGAGAGATCCCCAGCCTCATAGTGTTTAAAAGTGTCAATATTAGAAACCTCCAGGTTGAGCTATACCAACGTCCTATATTTTAAGAAATATTTCTTACATAGGAACTTAGTCTTACACTGAAACCATTATGTATTGTTTTTAATTGCATTTATATCCCACCTTTTCTTCCGAAAGCTGCAAATACAGGAGGGTGGCAACTTTATCCCAGAATAACAACCCACTGGGATCCATTGAGCTGAGAGACAGCGATTGGCCCAAAACCACTTGAACCCAGTCCCTCTCTAACCGTTAACCGCTCTGCCCCACTGGTTTAACTCATCTAACTTCAGACCTCCTTCATTACATACAGTAAGTGAGAGAAGCTCTCCTGGTTTTCAGACCAAACCATTTCCCCTGCTTGATCTGGAGATCTCAGGAAATGAATTTGGGATCTTCTGCATGCAAACTGGGGCAGCACATCCTACTGCACAAAGAACTCATATCCTAGTGCAAAGAAAGTTCCTTCTCCACATCTTCTTACTACCTGACCCCATGTTCTACTACGAGAAAAAAAATAGACTGTTGTCTTTTTACCCCTTACTATGCAGTATTTTAGAGGGGCGTGGTGGCTCAGCGGGTAAGACGCCAGGCTTGTCGATCCCTAGCCCAGCGTGACGGAGTGAGCTCCCGCACTAGCTCCAGCTCTTGCCAACCTAGCAATTCGAAAGCATGCAAATGCCAGTAGATGAATAGGTACCACTTCGGTGGGAAGGTAACAGCGTTCCGTGCGCGTCATGCCGGCCACATGACCATGGAAGCGTCTTCGGACAACACTGGCTCTTCGGCTAACCAACGGAGATGAGCACCGGCCCCTAGAGTCGGACACGACTGCACAAAGGTGTGGGGGGAACCTTTACCTATGCAGTCTTTTATAAACTTCCATCACGCCTTCCTCCACCCCAAAGTAATGTCCAGTGCTTTTGCTGTATGCTGGCTATGTTCACGCAACGCACTTAACCATGCCAAGCAAAAATCTAGTAGTTGCACATTCAGAAAAACTCAAAGCTTGGTCAACCTGGGTTTGATTTTTGTTGAGTGACCCTAGCCCAGTTGACTGAAATTTGATCCAAGATATTGTGTGAATCCAAAACAGGGTGAAATCTGTCATCATGTCAAGGCAGCCACAGAAGAGGAAGATGCCCAAGTTTCAAACATGCATCTGAGAATCAGCTTCAAAACGTTTATCGTATTTTCTCACGTACCTTTAAGGTCAGCAACATAGACAAGAACTTCTTCCGATCTCCAATCAACACAACGTTGCTAATTAGTGGGAGCTCCTTCTTGACAGCTTCTTCCAGAGGGACCGGAGGAATATTTTCACCCCCAGCTGTAATAATAAGCTCTAAGAATACAGAACCTGGATATCAATTTTCAGCTCAAAAATACATCTTGTCATTATACTAGACTTCCATCGGTGACAGAGAAGATGGAACAGCATGCTCACAAACACTTCTCTATGGCCCCCTTGGCATTTTGGTAAAATCTCAGTTTAATGGACCAACTAGGGCAGGGAGTGTCCTTTCCTCCCAAATGTCCACTGAATTGCAAATTATGTCAACTGAATAATGCTGTCATTTGCATCAACCTGCGTATTCTGCAAATGACATGAATGAACAGACATGGTTACATTTGCATCCATCTCAAGACACAAAAGATGTAAAGCAATACACATTATGTAAAATTAAATGTAAATGCCTCAGCCTGGCTACTTTGGATGCAGCAGGCTTGTATCCAGACAGGAATTTGATCAGTTGCATGCAAAGTCTCCTAAGTGGTCCATTAAACTGAAGGTTTGCTATATTCTCAGACGGCATCATCCAGAATCTCTTGGCCATCCTATGTACAGGAAACGGTCTAATCCAGCTAACCCAACATCACCTATTTCAGCAAAGACTATCCTGAACTTTAGGAAGTACTGTGTATGTATCCCTTGCTGATAATTGTCCCGCTTAGCTGAAACCTAAGCACTACCATCAAACAGGAATCCCCCCAACGAATAAGTTGTGCTGGGCCTCAAGGAATGCAGATTCTTGGGAAACGTCTGCAAAATGACCCAAAGAGGGCAGCCTCAATCAATACTGAAGCTTGACACTTGGTATTAACGTACTGGGTAGAGCCACCTGAGTATTGAACAACCTGGACGGTTGAAAGGAAAGGAAGTAGGGCAAGGCAATCTCCAGCTGTTTGAGGCTAAAGTTCCAGCCAGTCTGGCCAATGGCAAAGAAGCATGGAAGTTGTCATCCAAAACATCTGGAGAACCTCAGGCTCTACAAAATGCACAAAAGAAGGCACCACCTTTAATTCTTCCAGTGACATAAAGAAATCCATCCTTGTCCATCTTTCCAAGATCTCCAGAGTGCAACCAGCCATCTTGGTCCATCACTTCCCTGGTCTTGTCCTCCATGTTCAAATAGCCCATGAAGACTGTCCGTCCCCAAAAGCAAATCTCCCCGTTGCCAAGTTCATCTTCGTTCACTATCTTAACCAGGCAACCTGGGACAGCTTTGCCACAGCTGCAAGAAAAGGATGTACAGCAGAAGCAACAGTTTCAACGCGATGCTGAGAAGACATGAGCATTGCCTTTTCCTGGAGCAGGCCTGGAGCTGCCATCAGGATGACCAGAAAAGGCAGAGCCAGGCACCCTTGGAGAGTCTTTTTTAAATTGCAATTGTACATTTGCTTGATTTTTAAAATACTGGAGCTCGGGCACTCAGCGGCTTCCAGATACATCATGAAGATGTCCCCAATGCTCCCCAAAGGGAAAGGGGCCTAGAAACATGGGAAAGCAGGTGTGCCTTTTCTCCAGTCCTGCTCTGGAGCACCCAAGGAATTTCAAGACTTCCAGAATTCTTTATGGGATTTCACAGTGAGCTGAACAGGGTTACTAAATTAACCCAATGTTCTAATTTGCAGTTATTTATTTATTTGTTTGTTTGTTTATTTATTTATTTATTTTCTATCCCACCTTTATTATTTTTATACATAACTCAAGGCAGTGAACATACCTAATACTCCTTCCTCCTCCTATTTTCCCCACAACAACAACCCTGTGAGGTGGGTTGGACTGAGAAAGAGTGACTGGCCCAAGGTCACCCAGCCGGCTTTCCTGCCTAAGGAGGGACTAGAACTCTCAGTCTCCTGGTTTGCCATTGGCCCCTTCCTAGGGCTGAGACACAGGGACTGGCCCAAGGTCACCCAGCCGGCTTTCATGCCTAAGGCGGGACTAGAACTCACAGCCTCCTGGTTTGCCATTGGCTCCTTCCTAGGGCTGAGAGAGATGGACTGGCCCAAGGTCACCCAGCCGGCTTTCATGCCTAAGGCGGGACTATAACTCACAGTCTCCTGGCTTGCCATTGGCTCCTTCCTGGGGCTGAGAGAGAGTGGTTGGCCCAAGATCACCCAGCCGGCTTTCATGCCTAAGGCGGGACTAGAACTCTCAGTCTCCTGGTTTCTAGCCCGTTGCCTTAACCACTAGACCAAACTGGCTCATTAACCATAAATAAACCCAGCAGGTTGGGAACAATACCCTGAGCCACAAATAAGTGCAATCAAAATGAAAACTAAGCTTCACACATTGTGAAAATGGAAAATTAAATGAAAAAGTCTTTAATTGCAGAGTGTGGCCCAGGAGTCTAATGTAAAGGACTGAACACTCATAGGGTGGCCAGAATATTTTTTGAAGCTACATTTCATAGTCACACGCAGAGTGCAGATGCCAGTGATGGAAGGGCGACAATCCAAAACACCTTTTCCCACCCTTATCTTTGGAGATGGCCCCAGCCCAGTCTATCATCACTTGCAAGAATCAAGGATTCTTTGGTGGCGTTCCTAAGTGTTGGAGATTCTGGCAAATCCAGCATGCCTCATCAGCATATGGATGGTTGCTCTAGGATGCAAGCTCTCCATGCTTTTGAGGAAGCTGTGGCCACTCCCACTTCCTCTCTCTCTCTCTCTCTCTCCTCCTTCGACTGGGAGCAAAGCACACAGCTGTGTGCTGCTCCATCTTAGGCCATGGATGGGCCTAGGAGATTTTTCCACCTTTCTACACGCATGTTTTGCCAGCAATGAGGGGCAAGTGTTAACTAAGTTTAGGGAACAGAAAGAAGAAATGGAACATCATTTATCTACCGAAAATGCTGAACCTGCAATGAATAAATATAAGGACTCTTTTGTACTTACTTTTCATACCTGCCATGTCTAAACGCATGTCTCTTTATGCTAGGTGGGCTAAAGGTGTAAGATTAACTTGGATCTCTCTAATATGCTCATGGGCTCTGTTTTTAAACAATATTCTTTTTCTGTACTCGAGCTTAGCAGCTCTGCTCCATTTCAGTAGTTCTAACAGACTGCTAAATGGGCTTCACTAAGGAGAATACACTGGAACTTTACCTGTTAGGTCGATAAATGTGTGGCCCAGACATGCAATGGGGGCCGGTGGTTTCGCTCATCCCATACGCTTCATAAAGGGGGATGTTGAGGCCAAGGAAGAACTGCGATACTTCCACAGGGAGGGGGGCAGCTCCGCAGAAATGCTTCTGACACTGGGAAAGGCCGAGGGCACAGCGGATCTTAGCGAGGAGCAAAGAGTCCACCAACCTCATCCAAAAGGGCTTGGAATCACTACAAGATGCAAAAGAGGACAATCAGGTATAATCTGGAGAAGAAAAGTGACCCTTTTCGAAATTCAGAAAAAGAGACCCCATGTGATGCCGTTCGGACCAGGATGGAGGGGAGGACCAAGAACACCAGACAATTAATCTCAAACAGTGGTCCAAAAGAAACCCATTCACACAAACTCCGTCTCGTTGCAGGAATACAATAACCAGCCAATTAACCGTTTTGCCTATCTAGTCCTCCAAGAAAAACAGCCAAAGCGTGGCTGAGAAAACTAAGTTGTTTGCAAACCCAGGAAAGGGGCTATGGATGTCACGAAGCCGTGCAAGTTATCTTGCCCAAGTTGAAGCCTTTTTTGAACTGCAAATGTTTACAGCTAAATTATAAACTCTCAGTAGGTATAATGAAGGTATTGCTTCAATTGGGGATGTCTTTTTCCTTCCTGTTTGTTGTTTGTAATAGATGGTTAAAGGTAAAGGTTCCCCCCGCACCTTTGTGCCGTCGTGTCCGACTCTAGGGGCCGGTGCTCATCTCCGTTTCTTAGCCGAGGAGCCAGCGTTGTCCGAAGACGCTTCCACGGTCATGTGGCCAGCATGACACACGCGTAACGCTGTTACCTTCCCACCGAAGTGGCACCTATTCATCTACTTGCATTCGCATGCTTTTGAATTGCTAGGTTGGCAAGAGCTGGAGCTAGTGCGGGAGCTCATTCCGTCACGCGGGGCTAGGGATTCGAACCTCCGAACTTGTGATCTTATAACAGATGGTTAACCCCCTCCCTAAGAAACATATCCATATGGGTACACACCTATTGGAGCAGCTCAGGTTTTGTTCCAAAGTGACCGACATGGCCCAGGACAGCATCTTCTTCTTCAGCAGTCCAGTCTGAGAAGAAACCTCTTTGATCTTCTCCATCATCTTCTCCCACACCCGGGGTACTCCCATATGTGAGGTGGGCAGTGCTTCTCTCAGGACCTCAACCAGGCTCCCCTGCGAAGGCCAAAAAGACACGTCCCAAAGGGGAAGATTGACAGCAAGGGCTCAGTGGGAAGAGCCCCGTTATGCCCCCCCAAAGCCAACTCCCTCGTAAAACAGCACAGACCAGAAGATCTTGCCCTCACACAGCACACAGCTAAATTGCGGGACTCAGTGCTAGGAGATGAAGCAATTGCCACAGCCTCGCGTGGCTTTAAAAGGGGGTCAGGTTGGAAGGAGAGCTGTCATTCTGTAGCTACCAAATACCTTCTCAAAAAGCATGCGCTCTGTTTTGCGGGGCTTTAGAAACTTAAAGAAATCTGGCCAGAGAATGTCAGATAAAAGAAAATCACAAAAAGACCCCTTTTAAAGACCTGCAATGATCTAAAAAAAGATTACCTCTCTATGAGATTTTCATCAGTTTCACCACGATCGGGACTACTGGTTCATTAGAAAATGCTGAAGAGTTGAATCAGGCTGTCACCTATCCAGTGGGCCAACCCTATTTTCCCCTGATTATTTCTCTAAGGGAGTCCCAGAAGGATCTCCTATCCCGTCGTGGTGAAAAGCACAGAGTGCGTCTTATTGAAGACGGGGAACTACATGGAGAACAAACTTTGCCCCGAACCCGCCAGGGAGACCTTCAAGGCATCTGGTTCTGCAAAATAAACCTCTTCACCCCACTTGATTCCAGTCCAGAGATCGTATATTTGGGCAGCAATATGGCTCAGGGGGAGGTAACTGACGGTCTTTTCTTGCCGGATTTCAGCTGGTTGCACGTCTCCTGCTCGACTGGCGTGTGCAGATGTCCAGGTGATCTGTCCGGATTAAAAAAACGCAAAGGAGTAAAGTCCTGAGGTGATTGGTTTTTTTTTTAAATACCCCCTGGTCACATCTTTTCAGCCACTTTCCTTCAAAAACTCTCCTAGAGGGTAGCTGTTCTTTCATAACAGGGCAAAGAAGTTGATCGTTCGTTTTTCTTCTGCCTCTCAATTCTTGTTGACACCCTTTCTACTGTAAACCTCCTTTGAACAAGAACGGGCAGCTGAGAAGCCGTCCTAGACAATGGCTTTGCTTAAGCTTCCTTCCATGAATTTATCCTCAAGTTTATATTTCGATCCGGAGTCACTTTACAGGGATGGTTTTGAATTCTGGCTGAGCGAGAACAAGGCTGCACCTGTCCCCGGTCGGTCGACTCGGCTGCACAGTGGAATTTGCCCTACGCAGATGGAAACACCCCCCCACCCCCCCGGGCTTTCTGTGGTCAGGCATGGGGGAGCTGCTTGTATCATATCACTGCAACCCCACCTGGGTGGCTTCTCTCCCAGTGCTGGGATTAGGAGCTGCCGTGTTTCAGTAATCCCCAGGGACCGAAAGGAAGCTTTGGGTCATGGGTGATGGCGGTCAAGTGGGGAAGATAGTCATCAGGAGAGCCCCTTCTTCTAAATCACACCTAGGCTGGACTCCTGTCTATTCTGGCTATTGAGGGAAGTGTGGATCCGTGAGACTGTTCATGCCTCTTTACGAGAGGAACAGTTCCCATGGTGCACCTCTTGCTGAAGAGCCTGTCTCTCACTCCTGGGGTCTTGGATAGTTAGCAACGAGTCTCCAACATTCCCTTTTTAGGGAAGGTGATTAGACAGTGGTGGCAGATCAACTAGGCAGCATCATAGAAGAAGCATGGATCCATTTTGGCCAAGGTTCAGTCCAAGTATGGCACTGGGGTGGCATTGGTCACTCTCCTGGGTGATTTGTAGCAGGACCTGCATTTCATTCTGGTCCTCTTAGAGCAGTGTTTCTCAACCTTGGCAACTTGAAGATGTGTGGACTTCGACTCCCAGAATTCCCCAGCCAGCCTTGCTGGGCTGGGGAATTCTGGGAGTCGAAGTCCACACATCTTCAAGTTGCCAAGGTTGAGAAACACTGCTCTAAGAGGCTTTAGATACCATTAACCGTGGTATCTTGCTGGACTGCCTGCAAAGGTCAAGGACTGGAGGCACCATTCTGCAGGAGTTCCACTCCGCCCTCACTGGGCGGTTTCAGTCTCCCCCCTGAAATCAAACTGGCCCCCTCCCTGGTAGCTTTTAGGAAATTATTAAAGCCAGAGCTGTATTGGATCCTTTCGGTAACCTCACCTGCATTTTTTGGTGTTTCCTCTCCGACTTTGGTTTTGCCTTTGCAATTTGAATTATATGTTGTTTTAATGCTGTTGTTGTTTCTACTGTGACTTCGTAACTGCTGAGAGTTGTGGGATTGCAGTGGGATAAAAATCAAACCAGTAAATAATACTGTCCCCTCCGCGTCTATATATGCTCTTCTGCGTCATCAAAGCAGCAGAAAGGGGGCTAAATTCTTAGGCAGAATTTGATCACCGTTGAGAGTGGATCATCTTTTAATAAAAGGGGCCTCGACAGATAGTGAGGGCCAACAGATGTTTTCCACAATGCGGGAGAGAATAAAAATAGCCTTTCTGTACATGGTAGTCAGGAAGAGCTGGGCTGAGCAGGCTAGAAATTACACAGAGAAAAAGTCACCAACTTCAACTCTATTGTCCATGAACAATGGACACAGGAAGTTTCTTTGGACAAGATCAACGGTATACTGGCCTTTGATCCCTCTCCAAGAAAAGACGTTCCTTCCACAGGGCACTCAATGTCTCACCAACTCAACTGAGGGTCTTTCCTCACTGCCAACCTGAAGTGCTCTCCAGCCATCCTTGAGACAGCAAAACACTCTGCTGGCATGACTTTGGCCATCCCCACGGCCAATCCCTTTCCTGCCACAGTTGTCTCCCCCCCTCCCCAGTCCCCTGACCTCTCTCCAAGACCATGGAAGTCCTTGTGCAGAGTTGGAGTGAAAGAGGAAACACGACTTACACCATGTCTATGAAGGTTCTCAGTCATCCAGGTGGAACAGTCTGTGGCTTGAATCATGTCAACTGGATTTCTATTTTCTTAGTGGATAGAAATCCAGTTGACATGATTCAAGCCACAGACGACTTACACCAGTTCAGCCAAGGACAGAGTAATCTCTCTCACTCCCAAGCTGGCAAAAAGAAGACGCCGTTGACAGGGCACACTTGTGCCCTGGTTGGGGACACGGGGAGATATGGCCCATCGTCGTATCACAGTCACTCTGTTATACTAAAAATCCTCTTCCTTCTCTGTGTTATCAACCGTTAGCATTTATTTCACTCTATACTTTACATGGGAAAACCAAGGAGAAAATGCCTTTTTTTTTCCCTACGAGGTGCCCACTCTACTATCTTTTGAATTCCAGAAGGAATATGGAATTTTTTCTACCGCCAGTCATTTTTCTTTAGGTATTTTAGCATTTAGATCTATTTTTTTTTTACTTTAAGAGCTGTGGATTACTTTCTGTATAGCTTAATCCCTGGATTTCAGACCCTGAGGGTATTACTAATAAATCTTCAAGGCAAAATTAATAAAATAATACAATTATCATTGTATTAGAGTATTAATTTTGCGCTGAGGATTTATTTTTATTGGTAATTTGCTATGATGATGATGATGATGATGATGATGTATTGAGATGGACACGGCTAGAATACCTACATTGTCGTGGCTCAGCATGACTCCTTTCGGCTTCCCTGTTGTTCCAGAGGTGTAGATCAGGACACAACATTGGTTGGCCTCTTGGGAGTCAATGATAGCGTCAAGTTGTACATCCTCGATTCCATTTCCCAACTCCATGAATTCATCCATCTATGGAACAGAGAAGGTCCAAATGATGCCCAGGTCTTCATCACAATATATCTGTTAATCTCTCCGTATTCATTTCCACAAGGTGTGCTCATCTTTCTATAGTGCGTTAAAGGCATCTGTAATACACTGTTGACAGAGCCATGCCATGTGTATGCTCACTCAGAAGGAAGTTCACTGGATTTCCATGGACACACCGGTTGGGTTCAGGAGGTTGAAGCTGGATTTTTGTGGGGAAGGATCGTAAGTTCAATGGTACCCCACCCCTGTTCCTAATTTTGTGTCCTGGTCTACTTAGTGGACTTGTTGGTTCTAGTGTAACAGCAAGTGGTTTTCTGAGACCATAAACTTCCCTCTCTTTGCATTCAAGGACACTAAAGAAACTAGAAATCAAGAAAAAGGGACGCGGTGGCTCAGCGGGTTAAACCGCAGAAGCTGTAGGGCTGCCGGTCGAAAGGTTGGCAGTTCGAATCCCCGCGCAACGAGGTGAGCTCTCGTTGCTAGTCCCAGCTCCTGTTGACCCAAACAGTTCGAACGCTAGCAAGTAGATAAATTGGGTACCACCTTAAAGTGGGAAAATATGCTGGCGTCCTGTCGGGGGTCGGTATCCACCAGACGGAAGATCTCTTCGAATGGCGGCGGTTACGACAGATCCCGGAAGCAACAACATCTACAGGACGTCAGCAGCCGGCTCCGATGCAAGGCACCCTGGGACTTGTAGTCCGGAAGCCAGAAACAGTCGGTTCCCTTACCCCCTCCCCTTGCGCGCGGATTAGAAAAACATTGTATAATTGAATTGAAATGTATAAACGATGTATGTAAACCGCCCAGAGTCCTCCGCTAGGGAGGAAATGGGCGGGGTATAAATACAAGTATAAATTAAATAAATAAATAAATAAATAAAAATTAGAGATACAACAGGGAAGAGCTACAAGGATTCTGCAAGGATCTTCAAAGAACTCATTCTCTCCTTGAACAAGCAAAATGAGTCTAAATCTAAGGATGCTCTACTAGTGCACCAAGACAGCAACTATAGGGCATATAATTTCACCAATCTTGTGAGAAGTCTTGTGGAACCATTTGAAGACGGCCCTCTGGATTCCCCCCACCCCCGACCCGCTTTCCCTTATGATTCTTTGAATCCAACCCCAGTGTTTTAGAATGGAAACATAAAACATCTACAGAACTGGAAACCTGACGCTGATGCACGAGCTGGCCAAAAGCAGCACCCAGGAGCACGTGCATTAACGCTTCAAAGACGGGCAGTGTCAGTTTGGCCAGGATGACGAAGTGCAAAGTGTCAGCAGGTCTGGAAAGAAATCCTTTCTCCATTACTAGGACACTGTCCCTCTGGTGAATGCAAAGGGCAGGGAAGGACACCGTTTCAAGTTGGGCACAGAGTCTATAATTTCTTTTCCAATCAACTGTGCCTGAGGTTTAAGCATATTCATATTGATAAGAGCATCTTCTGATGCCCTTTACCAAGCCGAAGTCTGTGGGGTTAGTTAGTTTTACTACTGTTGCTAAAGTGGCCTCAAGTTTTAGCTGATTAATCTGCAGGTCGCACCTTTTTAAGTCTGCTGTCTCATTCATAAAAGTGTTGTTTTAAATGTTGAGGATATACAGTGTTTCTTCTGCTCTTTAGAGTTCCAGATGTCTTTAATTATATCCAACCAGGTTCATGTCATGCTTAGTAAAATGTATGAACCTAACAATCCTGGTTTCTAAAAGCAGGGGTTTGAGCCTAGATTTATGTCTGAACCTGCCAATCGTGGCTTATTTAACAAACTACGGCTAAGCGCTATGCATAGACTCAACCAGACACTCCCCAAATTTTTTCCTCTTTTCTGTCTTGCTGTACTATTAATATTTCCTCTTGCAACTGCATTCATAATTTACAGAAATTTCAGCAATGGGAAGGGAGAATGGAATCAAAACTAACAAGGCAGTAATATGGATGAATTACCTGGTTTATCATGACTTTACATACCATGAACAACTTGGGATGTTTCTCAGGCACACTATCTTTATACATCACAACAGCTTTTAAGTATGGTAAACGATCCCAGATCTGTGTAAAGTTTAAGATTTATTTAAGATTTTTTTTAAAATCCCTACTTGAATTATGGATAATGCTATACCGGAACAAAGAAATTAAACATTCCAGCTCTAACTTAACAGAAGAAATCAGACAGATGAACATTACCACATGAGCCCAAAAGAGTAAAAATGATAAAAGAGCTTCATTTCTGCATTATATTTGTCAGCTTATAGGATATTGTCCAGTCTGTTTTACACACTGCCCAAAGCGAGAATTGTGGAATGAGTTGTAAAGCTTGCTCTGTATATAACATTTAAGCCATAAAACACAGTTGACTAGCCACAATGCCTGGGTTCACTCGACACATTAAGCCAAAAATAAACAAACCATCTTCTAGCTTAGTGAGGTGCGAACCTTCTTGTGTTTGTTTCACAACTGAGCACAGCCCAGATCAGCTTTCAGCACTGACCCCTCACAGTCAATTTTACTGAGTCTCAAAGTCAGTTTTAAATCGGTAATGTAAGCTGCTCTGAGTTTATACTGATTGGAGCAGCAAAACGTGTGATATAAAATTCCCCGTCAGCAAGGGAATTTCACCTGGCGGGGTCTAGAAGGCGGGCCTTCTCTGCGGTGGCGCCCGCCCTTTGGAACATTCTACCCCCGGAGGTGAGGCAGGCCCCATCCCTCCCGGCCTTCCGGAAGAACTTAAAGACCTGGTTCTGCCGTCTCGCCTGGGAAGGGAGGGGAAACAGCTCCTCTTGGGGATGGCTGGTGCCATAGAGCCCTTTTAAACACAAGTTCGTTGCTTCTTGGATTTTATACTTATTTTATATCTAGTTTAATTACTTATATTTATGATATGTTATTTTAATTGTTTGTTTTTTGTAAACCGCCCAGAGTCCCCTTTGGGGGAGATGGGGCGGTGAAATAAATCAAATTATAAATAAATAAACCTAACAAATAAATAAATGTAAGCCCAGCAAATAAATTCACTAGAAATAGATGTAAATAAAGTCAAGCAGACATTCTCAAACAGGTGTGTGAATTCTAGCAGCAAATCTCTCACCTGTATTATTTTGTCCAACTGCTTCTGGTTTTCCACCACAACAATATTAGCTCTGCAGTCATGAGCAATATAATGACAAGCCTCTGGAGAACTGGTTGTGTAGATCCCCGTCACAATGCCACTGTTGTGGAGGATGAGTGGAAATAACATTTTCCTGTTAATGACAAGCTTCTGCATTGCATGTGTTGAGCTTCTGACTTGTCATATCATACATGTGGGTTAATGTTTCTCATCTTGAAAACCAATGGGTTATGACAATTATAGCAGTACATAGAACCAGTGAACGGGGTCTAGCTGACCTTGGCTGATCTCAAATTGAAACTGGTGGGACTTGGATGGAAAACTAGCCAGGAATCCCAGGCTATAATCTAGGTAAAGGTAAAGGTTCCCCCCGCACATTTGTGCAGTCGTGTCCGACTCTAGGGGCCGGTGCTCATCTCTGTTTGTTAGCCGAAGAGCCAGCTTGTCCGAAGACGCTTCCACGGTCATGTAGCCGCATGACGCACGTGGAACGCTGTTACCTACCCACCGAAGTGGTACCTATTCATCTACTTGCATTTGCATGCTTTCGAATTGCTAGGTTGGCAAGAGCTGGGGCGAGTGCGGGAGCTCACTCCGTCACGCGGGGCTAGGGATTTGAACCTCCGAACTTGCGATCTTCCGATCGACAAGCCTGGCGTCTTACCCGCTGAGCCACCACGCCCCTTCCTATAATCTAGACTGAGAGGTTAAAAAAAAAAATCAGTGGCAAACCACTTATGAAAACTACATGGACATTTCCATATGATCACCAGTTGTGCACAACTTGAAGACTAACTTTGAAAAAAAATCCCTTGCAGGTCTTACTCAGAATTAATTCTCACTGCATTTAATGCAGCTTGCTTGTGATAAGTGCACAACTTGTGGACCTCTGGACATGCTGACCCACATCTCTCCTCACCTGCCATGAACTTGGCCAAGCGGGGGGGTGGGGGGGGCTTCAACTAAAACAGCAGCTACATCAGCCCATCTAGGGACGTCTCTCGTGGCCAGAACTTTATTTGTGCCCAGATTCCCTCCATAAATCCCTAATGGGACGGATTTCCAACCTTACCCGGCAAAAACAGTTCCTACTGCCAAAATGAACCATTCTGGAGAATTAAAACCCAGAATTGCAACACTGTGGAATCGTTCAAGGCCGAGCTTGAAAAAAGAAAAAGAAAAAGGAACAATACAGTCAACATTTTTGGAAAGAAAGAGAAGTCCCATCAAACCAGCAGGAGTCTTTTTTTTTTCCCCCACTGAGATGTGAACTTTGCTAAGTTCCCCCGCTTTCTCACTTAGCTTGGCAGGCATAATTTCTAGGTCATTTAGCGCAGAATCTCTATCCCCTGCCAACTTTCAGGCTGGCTCTCTGATTTAGCTGCTGCTTTTCTCAGCACCATGCAACATCTTGCTGTTTAAATATTACAGTTTATATTTATCAAAATAGAAAGAAGAGCATTTGCAGTTATCTTCACCTCTCAAAACAGCTGTGGCTTCATGAGAATGGGAAGCCCAAATTATCAGGACTTGAGTATCTTTGGAATTGCTCAAAAGCCAGCTGGCCCACAATCTGAAAACTCACTTTGCAATGTAAGACGAGGAGAAGAAGAAGGGGAGGAAGGAGAAAAACAGGAAGGTGCTGTATGCCCAAAGTTTGTTGAGTGAGATGCTGCCACAGGCTTCCTGCTGAAATATTATTCTTTATAAGATACCTTGCAAAAATACAACTTTATAGCTTATTCTTAATATATACATAAAGTTGCACACAGACACGTCCACACTTAAATAGGTCTCAATCATTCCAAAGACCACAATCTGGGTGTCTGATATAAAAATCCAATGTTTACCTTCAGGAAACTTTTGGCTGCTTTCCGAGAGAGGTTGTAATACTCAGAAAAAGTTATCTTTTCCCATTTTCCATCCTTCTTGCTGGCTAATGCATTGAGAGACTTGTATTTCTCTAGAGATTCTTGGAACATCTGGTGAACTGTTATTGGCGTTTGTGAGCAGGTGGGGTCCCTTCTCAGCTTCACCTGCCCATCAGCAGATGTGGTCCAGAGAGGAGCTAGGAGACAAGAGCAGATTATGCTGTAACATCTGGAGATGAAAAACCATCTTAAGTCCGACTGCGTTAGCTCCTGTCTCTTCATTGGGACCAACCAGATACTTAGGTAAAGGTAAAGGTTCCCCCCGCACATTGGTGCAGTCGTGTCCGACTCTAGGGGCCGGTGCTCATCTCCGTTTGTTAGCCAAAGAGCCAGCATTGTCCGAAGACGCTTCCACGGTTATGACACACGCAGAACGCTGTTACCTACCCACCGAAGTGGTACCGATTAATCTACTTGCATTTGCATGCTTTCGAATTGCTAGGTTGGCAAGAGCTGGGGCGAATGCAGGAGCTCACTCCGTCACGCGGGGCTAGGGATTCGAACCTCCGAACTTGCGATCTTCCGATTGACAAGCCTGGCGTCTTACCCGCTGAGGCACCACGCCCCTCTAACCAGATACTTACAAGGAGGATAAAAGAGGCAACAGCTTTTCTCTGGCTTTTCCTCTTTCCTCCACAGCTCTTTTCTTTCATGTCCTATCTTTCTATATCGTAATCCTGTAGCCAGGAGGAGTTCTGATTTTACTGATTTATAAAACAGGGTGGGAGCCTTTGCAGTATGCAAGATAGAAATAAAGACACAAATTATTGTCCAAAAAGTAGATTTAGTTCCATCTTCAATCTACTTCAATAATATGCCATAAACAAACCAATTGGAATCCATCCTGATATTCATTTACCTGAACATTTTTCCAGACTCATTCCAGAATCTTTCCAGATGCTCTGGGCTTCTGACAAATTTCTGTGGAAGGAAGGAAATTTAAAACTCCCTTTAAAACTCTGATGGTTAATACTTTGCATAGGATCAAAGTTCTCAAAAGAAAAATGAAAAAAGGCAGCAGGCAATATTTTTTATCTAGAACAGGGTACAAACTTAGTACAATATTCTCCCAAACAAATCCCATAGATAAACTGCAGCTGTGGACTTGCATACAGCACTTGGTTTCTCAGCGGGCTGTCTGAAGGGCAGTGAAAAAATATGCCAGCATGCATGTAAAAAAGGGCAGGGCTTCCACTGCATGTTGTAGCCTCCGTGCAACCCTGCTTCCCACGATCTCTCAGTTTGGCACATCAGCATTTCCTCTTTTTCACAAGTGAAATTATTCTTTGCAAACAATTCATTCTTCAGGGCAAAAAAAAAAATCTTATTTTTCTCAATAGCAAGCTTTACAACTCTGTATCATTTTTGGAATGTCTTTTTCCTTCCATACAGAAAGCTGCACTTATTCCCTTTTGCAGAATTCAGCATTCAGCTTTCCCTCCCCGTCCTGTTTCAGCCCAACATTTACTGCTGTTACAGAAAACACATCCCTACATTCCTATATTTTAGCCCATTGAATTATTTTAATTCGTCTTCCATTTGTCAAAAGACAACTCAAAAAGTTGCCAAGAAGTTGCCATTTTTGAAGGACAAAACTTTCTTTCCACCCGAGTGAAAGTCAACCCAACAAGATGTGGGTCAAAATTTGTTCCCACTTCTTTTGGAAAAAGAAGCCATTATCGGTTTGATGTGTTACAGTCCTGACATCCTTATTTCTAAACAAGTGTCTATAGGGCTACAGGCCCTATCTTTGAAGAAAATACCAATTTCTCCAAGCATTATTTTACCTGATTCTGGTTCTCTTTTGTCCTGCTACAGTTTCCCGTCAAACTGAACCACTTCTCTGGAGGCAAGCAGAGTGGGCATCAACTGCTAAACGTCTGAGGCACAAACTGATTTTAGTTAAGAATCCAACAGGTATCAACTTGGCCGGACGTGCAGCGAGATAAGATTGGAGCCTCGAAAGCTCCTCCTTGTAAATTTGCTCAGAAACTCCTCCGTGTTCAGTGGTGACAAACTGTCCTTTCATTCGGTGTTCTTTCCTTGTCCATGAGAAGAATCTCAATGACCTTTGTCGTCAGACATCCCTTGGCACAAACAAGAATTGGGAGCGGGAGAGTCAAGGATGCAGCCCTCGAGGAAGTTACGTTTCTTGCAAGAACCGATAATGTGGCTATGAAAGCGGTCCAGCAACTGCGGTTTATCAGATGCCAACCCTGTTTATTGTGAAATCAAGGTTCAAATTTTGGAATCTTTTCCTCCCACTTATGCCGAGCCCCAATCTCAGGCATCTCTTTTTCCAGCAGGAGGAAGAGTTGCTATCTTGTTAAGATAACAGACTATTTCATTTATTTATTTATTAAAATCTTTAAACTGCCCCATAGCCAAAGCCCTCTGGGCAGTTTGCAATAAAACACACTAAGCAAAACAATTGGAATGGAAACGCAGGCAATCAGGTCAGATGAAATGCAGAATGAAAACACCCTACAAATTCGGCAACAACAAGGCGGTCATTTAAAATCTGAAAGAATCCAAATGAAAAGCCAATTAAAAAGCGGGGGGAAATAGAAAGGTCTTTACCTGGGACTGAAATGATGCTACTGTGGGTGCCCGTTGAGCCTCTCTGAGGAGGGCATTCCATCAATGGGGGGCCACCACAGAAAAAGCTGTCTCTCTTCTAGCGGCCCACCTCACCTCCCTTGGTGGGGGGACCTGGAGGAGGGCCTTATTGGAAGATCTTAAGGTCCAGGTAGGTACATAATCTAAAAAATTAAAAATTAAAAAAATTAAAAATTAAAAATTTAATTAGTACAGGAGAAGGCACTCAGGTAACTTGGTCCTGTGCCGTTTGCTCTGGTTTCCTGCTGTTTGCTGCTAATCTTGTGAAAACCTTGTCAAGTCGGTGTTTCCTAGTGACCACATAGCTAGATTTTCTCCAGGATGATCTGTCCCCAACCTGGTCCTTCAGGTCTTCCAAGGGTGCCCCCATCGCCACTGTAACTGAGTCCCTCCCCCTTGCTGCTGGTCGTCCTCTTCTCTTTCCTTCCACCTTTCCCAGCATCAGAGCCTTTTCCACAGAGCTGGGTCTTCACTTACTGTGTCCAAAGTAGGATAATTTGACCCTGGTCATTTGTGCCTCGAGTGAGAATTCTGGGTTGATTTGTTGGATGATCCATTGGTTTGTTTTCTTGGCTGTCCATGGTATTCTCAGGCGTCTTCTCCAACACCAAAGTTCAAAGCATCAATACTCCTCTCTATCCTTCTTCTTCAAAGTCCATTTTAGAAAATAGTGAATTGTAATAACATACAAAAATACAGTTGTATAGTCGAAGGTTGTTGTGGGTTTTCCGGGCTGTGTAGCCGTGTTCTGGCAGTTTTTGTTCCTAACTTTTCACCAGTAGCTGTGGCTGGCATCTTCAGAGGACAGGAGCAAAGCTAGGAGATTCTCTGTTATACAGTTCACTCTTCCAAAAATACAGTTCACTCTTCCAAAAGCTATGTGCGTGCACTTCAGCCACTGTACAAATTACGACAGTTGGATAAAACAGGGGTGACCTGCTTTTTTAAAGGCTAGAGGCCACATCTAATGTTCGGGGTGAGGTTGACAAGGACTCTGGGTGGTCCTACAATGTAAAAGGTAGGGCTTTATTACGCAAAAGAAAAAGAATAGAGTTTTTTAATTTTATTTTTCCTAGGGTTTGAATAAACCCTGCTGAAATTATACTGGAATGATCATTATTGTAAAATTACTCGACAGTGACATGAGTTAAAAATGGATCATATTAAATTGTTTTTTGTGATTGTGCTAAGCCTCTTTTGAGGTGTACATTCCCTGTTCTGGATTTTCCAAACAGTGGATAAAGCACCGGGTCATTTCTGGCAATCAAAGGCGGGGGGGGGGGGTTGAAGGATGATAGAGAAGTTTGTGGGCCATCTGAAGCCTGGAGACCTCCTGAATTGTTCCATGCTATGATGAAGGAAAGATAAAAATTGGGCAAGCAGAAAAAGTTAAGTGTTCCTAAGCAACAAAAGAGACTAAGGACAGAAACATTCCATTAGTTCCGTTTGACAGTTGGCAAGGGAAAAAAGGCGGAAAATTCTCTTGTTGGATACTCGGTGAAAGGATGGGTCTTCTCAGCTTCATTTCTTCTGAAGCACCTTCTCCTAAATAATCACCATTGTTCCATCCTCTGCTTCCCGGTTTGGCCAAAATGTCTTCCAGCATCTCACTTATTAGATGAATTGCCACAGCCAATGCAGGTATGTTCCTTGCATCCTTCCCTGCCAAAACGACAGGGTTAATGGTTGCTATAATTGCTTCTCTACATAAACTTAATTAAAATGGGTTTAATTAAAAATCAAAAGTTGTGACTTCTCCAAGAATCCCAACTCAGTCCACGTTGGCGAGAGCTCTGCTTTTATTTTAATCTTACTCTCTGCATCTCTACGGCTTCTCATGCTTTCTTTTGTATGACATCCAGAGATTATTTTAATTGGTAAGCAGCTTAGGTTTTTTAAAAAACAGAAATAAAGGTATCTATTAAATAATAAAAGTTGCTTCTGAGATCAGTTCTCTGAGTGGAAGTTGACCAGAGTCTTATGACATCATCCATTTTCCACAACAGCTAGTTTTATCAAAGACCTTTCAAGATAATAAATTCATCCACATTTAATAAGAAGGCATGAATCCATGTTTCTACCACCAAACCACATTTACTGCTTGGACCTTCCTACAAAATTGAAGCAAAAGGAGAGATGTAGTTTTACTCATGCTTTATATCCTGCGTGTGAGGCCCAGTCTGTGGAGATCACCCAGTTTGCGTGCAGATTCTGCCTTCAGTCCTTGACATCTTGATGATAATGATGATGTGCCATCAAGTCAGTCTTGACTCTTAGCAATCACATAGATAGAGGTTTCTCCAGCATGGTCTGTCATCAATCTGGTCTTCCAATGGTGCCCCCATCGCCACCATAATTGAGCCCATCCATCTTGAGGCTGGTCATCGTCTTCTTCTCTTTCTTTCCATCTTAACATCCCAAGCAAATGGTAGGGATGTGCCAAAGAGAAGTAAGATTACTACATTCAGAGTGTGAGGGGGTTAAGTCTAAAAAAAAATACACTGGTGTACAACAATGGTCATGGAATAAAACAGTCAAAAAAGTCAAGATGGTAACCACAGCAGTGTGCTCAAAGAGCTGCATTGCACATAAAAATATGGACGGAGTTTCATGCGCACCATCTCGAGTTCTTTGACGGTCCTTTGCGGACACCCCTGAATAAACACATCATTTTGCTTTGCTTCTGATAACTTAGGTGTGTTTTCTTCACTTTTGTGCAGTACATCTAAACAAAAGTCATGGAGTCCAAAGAAGACAAAAAAAGTCAAGGGCAGTCATCACCAGAGGATAAAAAATCTAAGGAACAGTCCAGAGATGATAAAAAGAGTAATGAGCAAGATGCAGATGGCAAAAAACCTAGTGAGGGTTCCACCGAGAACAAGGAAGAAAAAGAAGCTGATGCCAATGCAGTAAGGCAAATTTATTTTGTTTCATGCATCTTTCCCTTTTAATTCCAGAGACTCCAGTTCCTTCCAGGGTATTTTTCTATCAACTCACCACACTTTTCAGAAAACGATGTCACCATTGCAAATTAATTCTAGAACAAAAGCCACCAGTCTGGGGGCCATGTAAGGTTTGTGCCAAGAGAAGAGAATTATCTGTAGCTCAAGATGGAACGGTGGAGTTCTTGGTGCTCCTGAGCTTGGTGGTTGGCTTGCAGACATCTCATTACCCAACTAGGTAACATCACAAGTGCGAGGGGGTGTGGGGTTTGCTGCCGGTTTATATATAGCAGCTTGCCCTGCCAGTTTTGGTGGGGGTGTGGTTTGTACACCCAAGGAGGAAACTACACGCCCACCAACACTGGCAGAGCAAGCTACTGTATATAAACAGGAAGCAAACTCCACACTCCCTCACACTGATGATGTTACCTGGTTGCATAATGAAAGGTGTGTCCTTTACAGGTTTCCCCATCTGGTTTGCCCTCTTACCTTATGACCAATCCTCACCCACACTGGAATGCTGGCTGAAGAAGGAAAAGGCAAGGTAGCAACGTTATCGACTTTAAAAAATAGGTTTTCAGTCCAAATCGTTTCACTCTAATGACATTTGGCCCACTTTTCTAAATTTCAAATATGGAAGAACTTCATTTGGTTGGAGAGTTGGCCAGCCTAGGGAAATTTGTGAGAGCCTATATGCATCTTTCCAGCTCTGAAACACCTGCACAGGGCTACTATATCTGGGCTACAAAAATCCAGACCATCACTAGAGAGCAGCAGAGGGATACAAATAATTCCACCTCTTTTCTACCATCTCCCCGTCATTTGTATTTTGCAGCCTTACCTTTGAACATCTTTTCCATGTCCATCCTTGTCACTGGAAACCAGTGTGTCTTGCTCTATGCTCATAACCTTTAAAATGTAGAGAAACTGAAATTTATTTCCTGATAAATAACTCTTTGTTCTTCACATGCATGAACATCACACTCATGATCTGACAAGGGACAGGTATACACCTGAAGCAAGGGAAGGGAACAGGAGTGACACCTGGCCCAACCTTTCTTCCTATCCCATACAGCTCATGTTTGCAGAAATTGTCCTCTGAAAATGCCCACTTCAGCTAAAGACCAAATAGCATT
This sequence comes from Charina bottae, assembly GCA_023362775.1. Lineage (NCBI taxonomy): Eukaryota > Metazoa > Chordata > Lepidosauria > Squamata > Charinaidae > Charina > Charina bottae. The sequence continues at coordinate 21,362,463 of JALMGJ010000010.1, read as the reverse complement.
CCCAAATGCAGTTGGTTTATTTAAACGTAGTATAACCTCTACGGATTGCTGGTTACTCTTGATTTTAGCTGTGCAAGACATCAGATTTGACTCTGAAAAGCTGCTGGGCAGTGCGCAGGAGGATGAATTCAGCACCGTCTGCGACTCTTTAAAGCAGCTGCATCTTCCACATATTTCAAAGCACCTTTCTGAGATCAAATCCAAAATGCTGCATAGCTGATTCCCATCAGCTTCCCTCGATCTGGTACTCTCCAGCTGGCCTAGAGACGTGTTGGCTAGGAATTTTGGAAGTTGCTAGCACAATAGGGAGAATCTAGAGGGAGATTCTGGAGGGCCCTAAGGAAGTGGAAATGGGAGTTCATTTTAAAAACAAATTCGAAGTGGAAATAGCAACAAGGAAGAAGCCAAACAAAAGAGACATCTTGAGCTATTTGTCCTGCGGAAAAAATACTTTTTGCAGAAAGTATTATTCTACCACCAGCCCTGTAAGAAAGGCTAGACTAAGTTAGCTTTCTCTATATATTTTATTTTATTTTAACCTTTCTCCAAAGGTCCACGGAAGACACCTCTCGTTCCTTATAAGGCAGGGCTTGCAGGAGATGGCTGATCCAATGTCATCTTTATAGGATGCTTGTTTGTTTTTGCCCCGTCCAGTTTCCCATATTTTATTTCTTTTCATATGTTTACTTGCGAGTCCTTAGGGGTCAGACAGTATACAAATTTAATGCATCATCACCTGCTAAATTTTCTGGGAGTCGAAGTCCACGTAACTTAAAGCCACCAAGGTTAAGAAATGCTGCCCTAGATGATGTTGGCCTAATATATCGGTGTTTCTCAACCTTGGCAACTTTAAGATGTGGGGACTTCAACTCCCAGAATTCCCCAGCCAGCCTTCTGGGAGTTGAAGTCCACACATCTTAAAAGTTGCCAAGGTTGAGAAACACTATAATATACTGTAATAAGTTTTATACATATTGCATATTTATATTATAAATATTATAATATATAGCATAATAATTAAGGTTATATATTTAGAACTGATCATGTAATATGTTATTCTGGGCAAGCCAATATATGTAGCAATCGAAGAGCAACATGCAATTGGATCTAATCCCTTTAAAAATGTCTCTTTGTTTGAAAAGAGTTCCAGACCATTGTTCTTATTGTTTGGGGTTCTGTCTGCATGGCCCTGAAGTGCTCAAAGTGGGCCGTTCAAGTCAACCCTGCGAGGTGGGCCAGGCTGAGCCCCTTGGAATCGCCTGAGTCCCTCCTCCAGCCCTCCTAAGGGCCTGGGCCTGGGCAGGTTCAGGTAAGCACCCCCCCGGGATTGCCTGCAAGGAATTTGAATGTTAAAAGATTTCAAGAGGAAAAGTCTTCCCACAGGAGGCTGCTCTACGCCAGTAGCGTAGCGAGCGGTTGCGCAATTGGCGCCCCCCACGCCAGCGGCGCAGCCCGGGCTCTGATCAGCTTTAGGCGGGATTTTCCTCGCGCCCGGCGGGAGAAGAGTGTAGAGGCGGCGGGGCCGCGTTTCCCCTGACCCCGCCTCCGCCTCCCCCGCCGCTCGCCGATTGGTCGCCCCCGCCGCCCGCGAGGCTCCCTTCAAACGTTTCTGGAGCTTGCCGTGACGTCACGGCGGCGGCGTTCCAGAAAGTTCGCGGCGGCCCTTATAAAAGCGCCGCAGCCGAGCGGCGCCGCGTGAGGTGGGGGCGTTTCGGAGGTAGAGAGGTCGCTGGTCCGGGCGGTGGAAGGTGAGCCCCGGGCAGCTCCTCGGCGTTGCGAGGCAGGAGGGGCCTCGGAGGGAGAAGGACGTCGAGTAAAGTAACCCCGCGTTAAATGAGATGGACCTTGGACTACAAACGCCATCATCCGCCGCGTGTCGCTTGCGCCTCAGCGAGCCCCGGTCGCCCTCTCCCTCCGGTCTGGGCTGAGGGGGCTGGGAGATGAGGTTCGGGTGGCCGAGGATCATGGGATTTGTAGTCTAAAGGCGCTCGGAGGAGGGGGATCGCGCTGTTCTGGGCGAGGATCATGGGAGTTGCAATCGAAAGGGGTCCGTGAGGGAGTTTTGCACTGGGGGTCATGGACATTATAGTGCAAAGGGGTTTTACATTGCTTTGGGTAGAGATCATGGGTGTTGTGGTACAAATGGGATGAGCTGCTCTGGCCGGGGATCATGGGAGTTGTAATCCAGCCCACCTTGAGGCTGCAGGAAGGGACGGGCAGGCGGAGAGGTCGGTTGCATTTTGTGTAGTTACTCAGCAGAAGGGGGGGGGGGAAATGCTTTTGATTAGAATTGAATTTTCCCTGGGAAATAGTTGGGATCTCCCCTGGGTCTGAAAGCTCCTGACCCACCCAGGCAAACTTCTGATGAAGGGCAAGAATATTAATAAATCCAGGATTGAGAAGAAATCCAAGAGGCGGGTGATGAAAGGTTCCTAATCCTGCCCGGCTGGCGGATTTGCGTTGGGGCTTTATCAGGATAAACGCGGTGTTTTAGGAATAGATAAGAAAGAATGAAATTTGGAGAAAGCAAAGGTGCTGCCGAAGAAGCTGATGATTAATAATAGTAATCATGCTTCTGGTGCAGCTCTCCAGAGGACGGCTTCAGTCCTTTGGGGTTTACTATATTTGGAATAAGATGGGCAACCTGCATTTCAATGAACTCTGGCTGTTCAAAAACCATCATCTGGAAAAATTATTGGGTTATTGGGGGAAAAATTGGGTTATCCAATTTTGACTCATGAATAGTAATTATTCATGGGTTTGTAGATGTTAGTATGACTGAAGTGCTGTGCACCTGTCATTTTCCATGTGCTTGTTAGTAAAAATTTGTGAATCTAGGGTTTTTTAATTGGATGGTCCCTATATGCTGTCCTTGCCCGTTACCATGGAATTTATTTTGTTAGTCAGCTTTACGAGACAGTTGAGCCATAAACATGAGAACTGCCACAGCCCACTCCAAACTGATGCCCAGTGCTCGTTTTTGCTTTTAGGCGTCCAGGGCACGTGCAAGTTCTTTCCAAGATAAGATTTGAGGTGAGCAAGTTGTGCTCTTCCCTGAAACTATGTATACACGTTTTGTAACTAGGAAAAGAGGCCACCCATTAAGTGATAATTATTTACATAAGGAATTGTTAATTTATTAAGGTTGCATAAAGAGAATACAAAAATAGGTTTCCTGTTTAGACCATGAGCGTGTTAAAAACGTACCTGAGAAGTAGAATTCTGTGTGTGAGAACGAGGGGGAAATGTCCTTTCTAAATTCCCTGCCAGTAAAGGATATTGATTAAAAAGAACATTGAAACAAAGAGAGTGAGTATTTGAGCTGGTGCATTTACTGAACGGTTGATTTGTTTCTCTCCTCCTCCTAGGCAACCATGGTGAAGGAAACTGGCTATTATGAGACTCTGGGAGTGAAACCCAGTGCCACCTCCGATGAAATTAAGCGTGCCTACCGCAAGTTAGCATTGAAGTACCATCCTGACAAGAACCCCAGCGAGGGCGAGCGGGTATGAGCTGACGTTAGATGGGGGGGAGAGCTGCATAAGGTTAGGGCTGAGGTTGAGAAACAGGATAGATGAACACAAGTGGCAATATAGCAGAGGTGCATGAAATTTGCTGTTCTGCGGGCAGCCTTTAGCTTTCTGGATCAGGAAGTAGTTGGTGGTTTTGATCACTGAATTTAAATGTGATTGTGCATCTAGCAGTCTCTCAATGAAATAGAGCAAATAAGTGCTAACTCTCCTTGGTTTCAGCAGATATACTTGAGCACATTGAAGCCTGAGCATCACAAATTACTTCCTGTTCCGAAATACTTATTTCTGGAAAACTCTATGACCACTCCTGCAATAGTGAGATTAATATTGTTTGGAAGATACACAGAATTGTCCAACCTTTCCCCAGAACAGTAAGTTTGGTGCATCCCTAGCATGCAGTACCTAAAGGTGCCTTTACAATGTAATCTGTATGATCAACTTACTGTATTTCCAATCGTATTAACAAGAGGCACAGTTCACCAAAAGGAAAAAAAATTGTTACTACTGGTGCTTTCAGAAAGGATCTCCATTTCAGTGGGTTGCATTGGAAGAATCACACCAGTCTAATCTCTGACTCTGTTGCCTTTTGTACTACACAGAGTTGTGCCACAGGTAGTCCTTGCTTAACTATGGTAATTGGGACCGGCAACTGCAACACAGTCGTAAAGCACGACGTCATGGTCGCTGAATGAGTCGACCTATGACGGCGCTGAATGAATGATGGTTATGACCCAATCCTTGGAGTTCTGGCCATCCCAGCACCCCCGCGATCATGTGGTTGCAATCTGGGTGCTTGGCAACCCGTTCGCACTTACAACCGGTTGCCAAGCGCCCCGTTGTCATATGATCACCATTTGCAACCTTCCCTGCCGGCTTCCCCAGAAAGTCAGTGGGAAAGCCAGCAGGGAAGGTCGCAAGTCGCTGCGATGAGTCTCCCCCACCCACACACCCCCAGCTCCTCTGCACATGTGCCACGCTGGCCACTCGCAATCCCACCTGACGGCGGCCACTTGCCTGCCTGCGGGCCTGGGACTTGCAACTTTCTGCCGGCTTCCCCACTGGCTTTGGTTGTGGGAAGTTGGCAGGAAGTTGCCTCGCCTAACAACCGTGGGATTCAATTAATGACGGCAGCCAGGACTACAGGGATTGCCATCGCTAAGCAATGTGGTTGCGCTGTGCGATTGCCTGGCAACGGAAATCCCAGTCCCAATTGCCATTGTAAGTTGAGGACTACCTGTATTAGAAAATTAACTGTTGGTTCTGACCATTGGCCATCCAGGTTGGCGCTGATGGGAGTTGGAGTACATCTAAAGGGTTGTGTGTTTCAGATCCTTGACATGGAGAGCTTTCCTAAGATATCCTAATGCCTTAAAAATAGTCCTGTTCTATTTATTATGTAATTATCCTCTATTATCAGACTGTTTAGGAGCTTTACATTTGACAAAAAAGTAGGCAGTAATTATTTATAATTAATGGGTGTAGTCAGTGTTACGCCTTTATATAGGAACATGGCTCAAATATCCAGTAAGTTCAGAAGAGTGTATTTTCATACGTTTCCTGGTATACAGCACTTCTGTGCTTTGAGATACTGAGATACTAAAGAGCCTGATCAGCTTTAAAAGGATTGGTGGAAAAGCAGCAAATATGAATAACATAGTGTCAGGCTTCAGCAAAATGCACTGTAGAGGGAAAGTTAATTGATGAATGCAGCGTTATGCATGTTTAACACACTGAGGTTGGGTCAGAAAATTTGGGGTTTTTGTTTTTGTAGCATCAGCACTTGCAACACTTCTGTATGAGCAAAAAGCTGTTAATTTCAAATTAATAAAATCTATCAAACTTCTTACATGTGCATATTTTCATTTCAGCACTGATTAAAACGGCCTATCTGAAAGTGTTAGTGTATTTGTACATTAGCAGGAAACATCTAGTTTTTCATACTATAGAAACATTTGGTACTTTGCTTGAGTCCCAGACACAACATCAAGGTTATTTGAATTAGAAACAAAACTGGTTGATTATAGTTTTGCCACACCACAGCATCCTTTGTAATCAGATTCCTGTGCTGTGCCGTGATACAAAGCATCACTTGTACATCCGAGGCTGCAATTTCATAGTGTGTATAACTTGGAATGGCCCCACTAAATTCAGTAGGGTTTATTTTTGAGGAAAGATGCATAATGCAAAAGTCTGAGTGCCAAATTTGAAGGAAATGCCTGCATGTTTGTTACCTCCAAAGAATTGTAACAATGCACAAATTGAAATTTTGAAAAGAAAATAGTTACTTTGGGAAGAAAATAATTGCTTTGAGGCTTGATAAAAGAAATTTCATAGAACTGCTTTAGCCAGTTTTTTTACGCTTTCTCATACAGGATGTTTTTTCAGTTGTGGAGTTTTCTGTAATGCAAATCTCAAAATTACATGAGTAAGTTGACTGAATAGTCTTTGGGAAGAGTTCTGATAATTTTGTGTATAGGTTTAATCACACATAAATGGGATAAGTGGGATCTGAAGGCTGGCCAACTTGAAATGCTTTAAACTTTTTTTCTAACATGTTTTTCCCCAAAATTAAAAACATTGCACATCCAGGGCCATCATATTAGGCAAGCCATAGATGATGATGAATGAAATTGTCCTAGCTTGACTAGGGCCACTATCTAGTTGGATGGTGTATTTATTCAGGAGCAGTGAAAATTTCACAGTAAAGAAGTAAACAGGAGCGAGATAAAAGTTCTTATAGGCAGAAAAAGGAACATCTTATCTTCCCTTTTGACGTAGGGGTAGAATTTGATGTTTCCAGTTACAGAAATGGCTCAAGTTGGCAGAACTGAATTTTCAATCTGGGATACAGGCATTGTTCAAAGGGTAAGGAAAGTGCCTGTCTTAGATTGAAAATTCAGTTCTGCAAATACATTTTATATAACGAAGAACTGATAGCATTAGAGCAAAGAAGCTGCAATTTGTGGCCTTCCCCCAGGCCAATCATTCTCTCCTATCAAGCAGCAAAGTTTCTTACATTAACAAATGGCTGCACTTAATACTTGTACATATTTGTACATCTTCACACTTACTGGATTTCTTTCTGGCTACTGGTATCAGAGAGGTATGGAATGTGGAGTGCAGACAAAACTGGGGAATCTATAAGCGGCTTCCCTTGACCACTGTCATGGTTCCTAGGCTCCGTTTCTTCACTTGTAACTAAGAACAACAAGGAAAAGGATGCACAGGAGGGGCCTTGGTAGGAGTTACTAATTTTGAGTGTATCTCTGCAAGACATGTAGACACAAACAGGCAGGCGTGCGCACACACGCACTAAGGCAGGGATGGACAGCCGAGGATCTTCCAGATGCTTTGGACTTAAGCTCCAGAATCTATTGCCACTGTTTTACTTTTTATGGTGGCTTGTGAGAATCCTCCAAACGAGAGCATTCACTTACTGAAAAAGAGTCCCCTTGCTCTGGATCTCCCGTAAGTGGGGAGAAGGCACCCTTTTCTGGCTTGGAGCTGTGTGTAACATTTTAGAGGGTGTGCAAGCAGGAAGATTTCCTTGGTTTTTAAACCGATAGATCTATTTTGGGATTCACACTACCACTCTTCGTGTATTCTCTACCTGAAATGGTGGGGCATTACTTTCAGTTCTCAGCATTCATAGCCAGAAGGTGCTGAGCACCACCAGTAGGTAATTTGGGAAAGAGGAGGGGACAAGTCCATTCTAGGGGATGTATTACCGGTAATCTGATATATACAATTTAAAAAATCTAAAATGTGGATGGTGTGCTATTCTCATGTACTGAGGTTCAGACGTTTTTTAAACAAAAGTTAGTTTTCGCTGTCTGATAGCCAGTTATTCAGAGGGTCTCTTTCTCTCCTTAGTTTAAGCTCATATCCCAGGCTTATGAAGTCCTGTCAGATCCAAAGAAAAAAGATCTCTATGACCAGGGTGGGGAGCAAGCTATTAAAGAAGGCGGCTTAAGTGGCGGCAACTTCTCTTCACCCATGGACATCTTTGACATGTTCTTTGGTGGCGGTGGCCGAATGAATAGAGAGAGAAGAGGTATGCGCCTGGGTTTTAAAGTTGCATCGGTTAAATTCAAGCATTTTATGGAGAGGTCAAACACTGTTACAATGCATTCTGTGACTATCAGGGAAGAGAGCAGTTTTTAGAGCAATCATTGCTTGTGCCTCGATACAGGTGACTTACTCGAAGCGAAATAGTTGGGGGGGGGAGAAAATTGCAAATATAAATACTGTAATAAATTCACAGCAGTTTGACCTTCTGTCTGGATATTTTCAGAGTTACCGAGCTGCAGAAATTTGTGTAAGAAAGGCACAACTAGACATTGGTTTTGCAGTTTAAATTATGCTTGAGAAATGGTTCACTTAGATGAGTGAATCCCGTGCTTTTGAAAAATAGTAATTTTGGAGATAAATTTTGTTTCAGCATTAGCCATGGGGTAATACTTTCAGCATCCACCCTATCTAACTTTTCTACAACGGGTGGAGACTGCCTTGTTAAGTTTGCCAGTAGTTCTGCTGAAAAACTTAAAATGCATCTTGGATATTATTAATTGTCTGAACTTATGTTTTAATAAGGTAAGAATGTTGTCCATCAGTTGAGTACCTCGCTAGAAGATTTGTATATGGGAGCCACAAGAAAGCTGGCACTTCAGAAGAATGTTATCTGTGACAAGTGCAAAGGTAATGATTTTTGAATTTGATAACAGCAAGATTTGAATACAAAAGTCGGACTGTTCCCAGTTTTGAAGACTGCTTCTGCCATCTTGATTGAAAATGCTAACCATTTCATACAATATGTTTTAAGACACCAGCTGTGTCTTTGAAACAGATTAATTTTGTGGGGCTGTGACTCATCAGAAATATTTAATCCAATAACAGGAATAGATCACCAATCTATATTTGTATTAGCTTCGTTTCATTGATGTTACCCTAAACTAACATTACAAATGGAACCCTGCTGGAATATTTATTTTTCCTCTGCTTAAATCCAGCTTTTTTGGCTTTGTAAAACTAGCCTAGTAACAGGATTTTGTCATTAAAAAGAAGCATTAACAAAAAGAATAATCTGTATAGAAAGTAGGCTATCATCTTAACGAGAGTCCCTCACGTTCATGGAATTCCATGCTGTCCTATTAATAAGAGGATTCTCACTCGGCTTTTCAGAACTGTTTGCAAATATCTGGAACTGTTATGAGAAATTTAAAGTAAACTGATAGCTTTACTTAGTAGCTTGGCCCAATGTCCAGCATGAATGAACCTGATAGGCCAGATAAGGCAATTTTCTTGGTTTATTTCTAGAATGCATAAAAAATTATGGCTCACTTTATGGGGGGGGGAAGGCATAATTGTAGATTCAGGCAAGTAGACTATAAGATGCAGGCAGCTGAGATGCAGTCCTGTCTCCAGTGATTTACAGATACAATGCAGTCTTGATCCTGTTCACACAGAGGAATCTGATGGAAACCCTATATATCAGTGTAGGGATTAGTATTCAGTTTGGAGAGTTGAGCAAAACCATTTGTGTATGTGGGGTTTGTGTGTTATTTATATATTTTGTGTCTGTGTGCTGCTTCTTCCAAGGTTATGGTGGGAAGAAAGGTGCTGTAGAAAAATGCCCCACCTGCAAAGGGCGAGGTGTGCAGGTGCTTATTCAGCAGATCGGGCCTGGCATGGTGCAGCAGATTCAAACAGTTTGTCCGGACTGTAAAGGCCAAGGTGAACGGATAAATCCCAAGGACAGGTGTACCAATTGCAATGGCAACAAGGTGCTTAGAGACAAGAAGATCATCGAAATTCACATTGATAAAGGTAAGAGTTGGAATGCACACCATTTCACGGAGGCTCTGGGAGACGGCTGTTGTCTTAGGGTTGATCGGTCTCCATCTTGGTCTTACATACGACATTTGCAGCAAGTTTATTTATTATTTAAATTTATATGACCGCCCAACTCCCCCAATGGGAGTTGCTCAGTTGTTCTAGTGAACCTCGGAGGCTAAAAATTTGTCACTGTAAGTACTAGGACTTTTGAAACCCAGTTGACTTGGAGTCGTTTTAGTATTGTTATTCTGTGGGAAACCACCTTTTTAAATTGTAAAAATGCACCTTTGTTCTGAAAGGCACTTCTTAAATTTTTCAGAGCTGAATTTTAGTTCCTCATAATAATTTCGGTGTATGCTAGGCATACCCTCCTCAACTCCTCTTTAACTACAAGTTTCTGAAATCAGTTTTAAGATTAGAACATAGTCTTCTGTTACTTTACATTCTCAATTGCAAACCCAGATGGTATACTACGGAAAAAATAATCTGTACATAAATAAAAGTGTGAAGATGCCCAACTCAATTGCACATAAATTCTTGAGCATTGGAAGAACATCACATAGAAAAGATCTTGCTGTGATCAAGATTTTTTTTTTGGTAGTATTAATTGACTCAAAGTGAATCCCCCTGTTCATAGATTTTCATGATTTATGGGACTCCTTTAACAGTCCTTTGAATTTAGTCTGATTTCTTTGGTACTGTGATCTGTTTCCATAGGTATGAAAGATGGTCAGAAACTAGTATTTCATGGGGAAGGTGATCAAGAACCTGATTTGGAGCCTGGAGATGTCATTATTGTACTGGATCAAAAAGATCATCCTGTATTTCAGAGGAGAGGCAATGACTTGGTTATGAAAATGAAAATCCAGCTGACAGAGGCATTGTGTGGCTTCAAAAAGACAATTGAAACACTGGATGACAGAGTGCTTTTAATAACCTCCAAACCAGGTAGGCTTGGCCTTTTGGGGTGTTTATGTATATATAATGGGCTGGAAACCAGGAGACTGAGAGTTCTAGTCCCGCCTTGGGCAGGAAAGCCGGCTGGGTGACCTCTCAGCCCAACTCACCTCACAGGGTGGTGGTTGTGGGGAAAATAGGAGGAGGAAGGAGTATTAGGTATGTTCACTGCCTTGAGTTATTTATAAAAATAATAAAGGCAGGATATTAAATAAATAAATATATGTGTGTGTGTGTACACACACACACACACACACTTCTAAACTGTTCTTCAAACAGGTGAAGTGATAAAGCACGGAGACATCAAATGCATCTTAAATGAAGGAATGCCAATTTACAAATCTCCGATGGAAAAAGGTTCCTTGATAATACAGTTTTTGGTAAGTAAGTAAGGCAGTCATTTTTAAAAAAGGATTACTTAATATAGGCATGGAGGGTGAGCTGACATTGGGGACTAAATTTGGATCTTGCGCCTTTAATTATCTGTGCCTGCTGTAAGCTCCTGCTGAACTCCGAACTGGGGAGGGAATGTGAGAGTTTATGATAGCTGTGAATAAAAACAGCTTTTGCTCCGCAAGCAAAAGCCGCGTTGGCTTCTACCAGATTAAACTTCAAATTATCAGTGACTGAGTTTATACATCATGAAACCACCGTGCAGCTTGTTCGTGGGGCATCGCGTGTTGTTTGAATCCATCCAATTATGGTTTCTTCAATAAAAATGATTCAATCACGGCTTAGCGTGATGTGTCAGTTGGATCAGAGCATTAAGGCCTGTGGCCATTCTGGGCAGGCGCTGGACTTTCGTGACAATTCTCTTTCTCTTGCAGGTTGCATTCCCAGAACATCACTGGCTTTCCAAGGATCAGCTCCCCCTGTTAGAAGCTCTGCTTCCCCCCCGGGAGCAAGTTACAATTTCCGAGGATATGGATCAAGTTGAACTTGTAGAATTTGATCCAAAAGAACGATCGTACCGAAACCACGGCGAAGCCTACGAAGAGGACGACGAAGGCCCTAGAACTGGTGTGCAGTGCCAGACATCTTGAACTGAGCGGTCCGGGACGCGATTGTAACTTCAGGAACAATTGCTGAGCTCGGCACAATGAATGGCTGTATATTAGTTCTATTTCATATTTATGTGTTCATGTAAAAAGAATGGATCCGTTGAACTTAAAACTTGAATGTGCTGCTGTTCGATATAAATAAGGCCTTTTCATTTACTCTAAAGTAACCTTCCCGAGCCTGTGGTTTTCTAGCTGTGCAAAACTACGCAGAACGTCTGCTGGGGGTTAAACCAGGGTGGACCAGAGGAAGAGAACTGGTCAGAGAAGGCTCCCTTAAAACCAGGGTGTTCCAGAAACATGCATGTAAATATGTAAACATGCATGTAACCGTCCAGAGTCCCGGGGGGGGGGGGGGAATGGGCGGTCATAGAAATTTAATAATAATAAATAAATACTTCTCCAGCAGTAGTTACTTGAAACATTGCCACTTCAGCTTAACAAGATTGCCTCAGTATCCTAGATTATATAACAGATATTTTATCAAATAAAATATCAGGACCATTTTCTGGTGTGAACACTTAATGGTTCCCCTGGATGGGAATCGTGGCATTACGTCTGTAGGGAACCTCATGGAGTTTGAAGGGGTCCTTCGTATGCCGGGTGTGTTCCAAATCAAACTCCATTATTGCAAAGAAATCTCCAGAGTTGAGCTCAGCTGCTGCTGACCTCAGGGGCGCATCCTGTGGTTCTTTGGCAGTACAGGTAGTCCTCGTTCAGTGACCATTTGCAGTTATGGTGAACAAGTAACTACAACCAATCCTCGCATTTACGACCTTTGCAGGTCTGTAAAGCAAAGGAAAGCTTAAGATTGTAAGCACAATTGCGGTTTCACTTAGCAGCCACTTTGCTTAACAACTGAGCTGTCATTCCCAATTGTCGCTAAACAAGGACCGCCTGTAATGCAGCAAGGGTTGCTGGGACTTCCCAGTCTGGTCTAGTCGCAGAGGCCTCCCAGCCAGCACTAAAGGAACCGAGTCTGATCCAGCTTAGCTTTATGGGATCAGCTAAGCGCAACGCTCGAGACGAGTCTGCACCATTTTGGAACGAAATCGTAACTGCAAGCGATGCAGCACTGACAGGAAAACATTTGATCGCTGCTAAGATCCCACGGTGTTTATTTAGCCTCAGAATAATAAAAACAAAATAGTAAAACGCGCACCTAAATAATTTTCAGTATTCCATCTAAATGTTTTCTTGACCAAAAAAATAGTGGAGTATCAAAATACTTTCAGACGTGGCCGACATCCGTAGCCATCCGAAGCAGCCCACCAAATCTTACACGGGACAATCATAAATGTGTATTTCTTGGTCATCCCCAACAGAGACGATCTTTGAGCCGTTCCCGTTGTACTGCACGCCCCAGACCTGCGAGGGGGGGAGAGGGTCCCACGGGGTTAGGGGAGGAGCCAGTGACTTGCCGTCCCAGAGAGCAGCTCCGGCATTTGTCTCCATACCTGATCTTGATGGTCAAAGAAGGTGTGGACGCAGGTCCTCGACGGCACGTCCCAAACTTTCACGGTTTTGTCGGATGAACTAGAATAAAAAGGTTGGCTGGCACGATTCCAATACTCCATCATCTATACGAGTCATACCACAGTTGCTTATAAAGTTACTTGCTCTTACGAAATCTTTATTGATTAGGTTTCTATCCTGCCTTTTGTACAATAAAAGTTCATTGGTTGATAGCTGTGGCTGATAAATCTAATAATGACCAGTTTTAGATCCTCCCTCCCTCCCAATCTGTTACAACTGTGGACAGCTTACAGAATACGATAAAGAACAAAAAGAATTATATCCGCAAAAGAGAAAGTCTGGGAAAAGTCAACAACTGTTTGAAAAACCAGAAGGGGTTCATGACTGATTCCGACCCAGGGCCTGGGGACAGAACCAGTTTTAAGGGCTCATTCAAACAGGTCCAGGGAGGGGGGCGTACGAATTGCAGGGGAAGCTGTTCCTAGGTCTCGCCAGGTGACACTGTTTAGCTGACGGGACCTTGAGCACGCCACCTGCCAGATGATGTGGATGGGCAGAGGCTATCGGGGAGAGGCGGTCTCATATTCCCCATCTCAGCTGGATCCCAATCCACGCATAGATGGGGTACCTTAAAAGGGAGGGAATATAAAATGCAACGTGGAGGCAACCAGAGAATACCGAATCACTCTACGCACCTGGAAACAAAATGGGCGTCATCGGGGCAAAACGCTACATTTAATACCCAGGATCCGTGACCGCTCAGAGTGCCTGCCAAGTTGGCATGCTGCCTGTGAATTCAAAGACAGATTCTGGGTTAGAGAATTAAGCCTCTTAAAGATACTTGCACAGAAGGCCCAAAGGCCCTCAAGATACTTTCAGGAAAAGAGGTAGGAAACTAACAAGCTATTCATTACAGCTTTTAGCCACAGGCAGAGTGCCCTAACAAGTTGGGGTTTCTGGAAGTACATGGTGGTCATTGGGGGAAACCAGGTAGGGGGGAGGGAGGGAGGGGGAGAGAGGGAAGGAGGGAGAGAGAGAGGGAGAGGGAGGAGGAGGGAGGAAGAGAGAGAGAGAGAGAGTCTTCTGGCAAGATATTCTTAGCATTCATCCCTGGTTAAGGAGGGTGATTCTGTGGATTCAGAAAACTCGGGAGTCGGGAAGTAGAAATACAAAGGGGGAACGGTGAATAGAGCTGGTTGGATGAAGGGTTTACTGAGAAGGGAACCAAAGCAGTAGATACAGGTAGTCCTCGCTTAACAGCCATTTGTTTAGTGATAGTTCAGACTTACGATGGTGCTCAAAAAACCGACTTACGACCAGTCCTCACACTTACGACTGTCACGGCCTCTCCACTCACATGATCACAATTTGGGCGCTTGGCAACCAGTATGCATTTATAACCATCGCAGCATCCCGTGGTCACGTGATCACCATTTTCAACTTTCCCGGCCGGCTTCTGGCAAGCAAAATCAATGGGGAACCGCATGATTTGCTTAACGCCCACAGTGATTCGCTTAACAACCGCCACAAAAAAGGTCATACAATCGGGTCGGATTAGCTTAATGACTGCTTCGCTTAGCAACCAAAATTCCGGTCCCAATTGTGGTCGTTAAGCGAGGACTACCTGTAGTGGGTTGAACAATGACATCACTCACACATCGTATATCTTGATGTAGCCATCGTCTGATGCGGTGACGAGTAACTGAGAATCTGGAGAGAACGTCAAGGAACGGATAGGCATGGCATGACCTGCAGCACAAGAGATGTGCACTTACTATCTTTGGGTGCCTGAAATGTAATCGCATCTTAATCTATAAATCAGATGAACTACTCCTGAAAAAGTCTGCCAGGGAAAGGTCCTGCTGGCATTCCAAAAAGGAAGAACATCCTCAGAAATCAGGAATGGGAGTCAGAATGGGCTGGTCCCCCGCTGCCTTCCAAACCTTACCTTCCAGCGTATGGAGAAGTTTCCCGGTTGCGATATCAAAAATATTGATAATCCCGTCGATAGCTCCGCTGGCTAGATATTTTCCATCTGGACTCTAAAACAATCAGAAACAAGAATTGACCCCTGCCCTCTTTCCTTATACCACACCCAAGTAGTTCACACAACACACTTGTCCTCTTCGTGGACAAAGGTGGCAACGGCATTTACACAGTGTGAAACTTGGTGACCGACCTTGATTACATTTTGGTTTAGGGAGCTTGAAAATCCAGATGGGACAATTTGCAGCTCATATTGCTCAAACCCCCCCCACTGGTTAAGTCACGAACCAATTAAGTGTGTTGTGTGAATGCAGCTACCCGCTAGAATGCAGAAGAGAAATGAATCACACCTAAACTTGGGATAATACATCGTAGCAGGATAAGGTAAGTGTGGATGCTACCTATCTAATCAGCACTGGGAACTTTCAGAGGATTTTCAGTGAAAGAAAAATCAGTCGCAGACTTATTAGAAACACAAAACACCCCAGCCCTGATTTTAGGTTATACTGGAACATCCAATGAAGAAGAACTAGTGGAGACACATCTGTAAATTTATTTATTTATTTATTATTTAGATTTATCCCCGCCCATCTCTGCCATGGCAGACTCCCACCTAGGCGGGCTGGATTGATGGCTGACAAAAATACTGACATTCTCACTGCGGTCAAGTCAGCAGAATTCCCTTTGAATGTTTCTGGATTGCCCTCAAATGTACATTTTACCCTGCTTCCAAATACAAAAAAAAAAGAAAAAAGCATCACTTTATCTCTCTTAAATTTAAGTACACAAACTGTGAAGGGGAAAAGAGGAGGACTGGCTTGTTTTGAAAACGTTTTGCAGTACTGACCCCCTCCCAACGGTCCCTCTCTCTTCCCTTAGCACTGTTTATAAAACAATTATAACTCAGTGCAAAATGTCTAGGATGGGCTTACAAAGTGGGGGTGACACTATGTGCTTACTAAAAGGCAATCCAGACATCTTACATAAGCAATACTTAGGATGAACTTCCCCCGAGTGTCCAAGGAATATTCCTTTTTTCCAGTCTCAACACCAAATATATTGACTTTTCCTATGTGGCTTCCGGTTGCAACATACTGGGAATCGGGTGAAAATGCCAGCGACCAAGCATCAACTGTATGAAAGGAAGGAGGACAAAACATGAGATATCCAGTACTGAGTAAGCACATGGATTTATTCAGTGCAACATTTGCACACACGTCTGGCAAGGAAGCAAATAACGCTCTGAATATGCATCCTGAAGCAAACAGGAATGAGTAAAGCTGTATTCAGGTGCAGCAGCAATTAGTCATGATTAACTTTAACTGGATCTGGGCTATGAGCTTATTGTTTCACTGTACACTCTGAACACACTGTTATTCACTATAATAACAAAGACAGCCATAATCTTTAAAGGTAAAGGTAAAGGTTCCCCCCGCAGATTTGTGCAGTCATGTCCGACTCTAGGGGCCGGTGCTCATCTCTGTTTGTTAGCCGAAGTGCCAACGCTGTCCGAAGACGCTTTCACGGTCATGTGGCCGGCATGACATGCGCGGAACGCTGCTACCTTCCCACCGAAGTGGTACCTATTAATCTACTTGCATTTGCATGCTTTCAAATTGCTAGGTTGGCAAGAGCTGGGGCGAGTGTGGGAGCTCACTCCGTCACGTGGGACTAGGGATTTGAACCTCCGAATTTGTGATCTTCCGATCGACAAGCCTGGCGTCTTACCCAGTGAGCCACCACGCCCCAAATTCATAATCTTTAGTCTACTAATTAAATTGGGTACCCCACAAGTAAAGAACATTTGCTCAATAGCCAGAGATGCATTGAACGTTACCTGGCCCAGCATCTATTGACTTGATCTGTTTGCCAGTGTCCAAGTCCCAAATACGTATGTGAGCATCCAACGAGCTGGACGCAGCAATGGTGCCGGTATGACTAATATCCACTGAAACGACACCCAGCTGATGACCTTCTAAAGTCCACTTGAGGTCTAGCTTTTCCTCATTCCTTTGAGAAACAAAAAGAAAGTATTTTTTTTTCCTAAAGAGTAAGTGGTACCCCTATCAACAGTTTCCCATGTGGTATTCCTATCAATACTTCCTGAAATTCTATTCTTGATACTTCCCTTACTTGTTTAAGGACATGTTTGCATACCTGTAAAACTATATAGTATTTTTAGAAAACCTCCTGGAATTTACCATTTCCAGACTTTCACCAAATCATCCAGAGAGCCTGAGATTACGGTCTCCGACCCATCGTTTCTATTTTTGCCCCACGTAACTGACCAAATTGCATCGTCGTGCGCTAAGGGGAAAAAAAACAGGTGATTGATGATTCCATTAGCATCTTCCGAGAAACAAGTTCCACTGAGCAGAATCAGCTTCCTAGCATGAAACCTGAAAGATACTCAACAAGGGAATTCCAGGCTTCAATGATTCAATACTTTTGGGATCCTGACCCCTTCCCCATCATAGAGCTACGGCCAGATGGACCATACCTTCTACCTGTGAAAAGTATGCTTGTCTCGAACCTCCCCACATTCTTAAAGCAAGATATATCCCTGTTTCATTCATGATCTGTGGATTCCTTAGTATGCCACCTTAAAAAAACAAAAATCAAACACAGCCTAGAAGAGTAGAATTTCTTTACCTTGTTCTTGCTTGAAGAGAATACTATACTAAAAGGAAAAATGAATGGACCAATCAATAAATACCCTTGTTATGTGGTGGTAAAGGTTAAATTACAAAACTAGGAGATGATGTCTACCTACCTGAGTAGTCATTTTTTCTTACAAACTGGCCGTGTACATAAATGCTCTGGAAGAAGAGTTGAGAAAAATAAGAGATACAGGAGGGGGTTGCCATGCAGATGAGCCCAGATGTGGGGCAGGCAGGAGGGGGTTGCTATGGAAACCGACCCGGTTGTAGGAGGATTTAGAGCCGCCGCTGCTACAGCAACGGCCCTACTCGGCCCGGCCCTGCCGCGGCCACCTTCCCCTCTCCGGCCCCTCCAGACCTCGGTAAGCGGCCCCGACAACTCACCCGCCAGGGCTGCCAGTCGCTGCGCAGCGCTTCGGGCGCCTGCTGATGACGACACGCCTCGCCCAGAACGGCGCGCGGCGGACAAGGCGCGCTCTGCTGCCCCTAGGCGGCGCGGCAGGGAAGCGCAGGGCCGCCAGGGCTGGGGCGGGATTCTCGCGCCCGGAGCTTCCCCGCCGGAGGTCGAGGGTCCCCCGCCCGCGGTGGTTCCTCGGAGCGCCGGACGGTCTGGGGAAGCATTTCTCAGCCCCCCTTGCCAAGCGGGCGGCCGGGCGTCCCTGCGGACCTTCCTCCCCGGGAAATGACCGAATTGCACCAGGCTCCCACTGCAGGCGGGGTGCATGCGCGTGTGTGTGTCCCCTGCTCGCAGATCGTTTTGTTTTCTGCTTCTTGACTCATCCGAGTTCGCTGCCTTGCATTTGCCCCGGCTCGACCCCCAAGCCAGCGCCCCCGGGCGGAAGGGGCAGTTGCAACGCCTCGGAGCTCCCCGCCTCCGCTGAAACCTGCCCTCCACCCCCCCCGGACACGCGCCCTCCCCGCAAAAGAGCCCCCCACCCTTGCATCCCGCTCTCGGGGTCCCCTTCCTTCCTGGCGGCCGGGGGAGAAGGGGCGCAAGGCGGATTCCGGTTCTTTGCACTGCCCCGACTGCAAACCTGCCGCCACTGCTGGGTCGCTGGGCCAAAAGAGCCCGTCCAACGTCCTTTCCCTTGGGGGTGCAACTGAAACGTGGGGAGCGCTAAAACGGGAGACTGGATCCCAGCCGGGAAATCATTAAACCAGGGCTTTCCAAAGTTTTCCGGCGGCGACACACAAACCGCCGTTGGTGTGTTGCCGCGGGAAAACCCGGAAGTGCCGCCGTTGGGGCAGCGCGCAAAAACCCGGAAGCGCTGCTGCCGCTTTCGGATTTTTGCGCGCCGTGGTTGGTGTGTCGCCGTGGGAAAACCCGGAAGCGCTGATGATGATCAGCGCTTCCGGGTTGTGTGGCGACACACCAGACTGTGTGTGGCGACACACTTTTGTGTCGCGACACAGTTTGGAAAGCTCTGCTCTAATCCCTTCCAAATTTGGTGCATGCACGAAAGCCTCCCCGCCACCTCTCCAAGAAATAGCAGAGTTTGGACAATTGGAACAAATGGACCTGATTTTCTGAATCCATGGGAAGGGTGAGATCATCTCAAACGGACTTTCAGTATCCAAGCATCTATTCTATTCCAAACAGATTGGCTTTTTTTCTGCCCTCTCCTGAAGTGTACAATGACAGAAGGGACACAGACACTCGCAACTCTACTGCCCCCTAAGTAAAGGAATGGCCACGACTCCACAATCGGCTCGCACACTCAAACACTGCACACGTAGCGTGGAGGCAGACGGAGGAGGGAAATAACTTTGAAGAAGGAAGGCCAGGGCGGTTACATAAACATCTGCTTGGCCCTGGAAGAGAGGAGCAGGTGAGTCGGCCCCTCCTTGATTCTCTTGGGTATCAGAGGAAGAGAGAAACTTTCAAGATGTTGTTATACCCTGCAACAATAACATATTTATTTATTTAGTAGTAAAAATGGTCTGTGACCAGCAAGAAAAACTAAGAGTTTCAGTAGTCCTTGTGTCTGTCCGCTCCCAGAATTCCCCAGCCCACTTGGCTTTTGCTGAGAATTCTGGGAGTTGAAGTTGGAATTCTGGAAATTGCCACTGTTGGGAAATGTTGGCTGATATTTTTTTCCCCAACTGCAGGCAAGGTTGAAATGGCAAAAAGGAAACCCATGTCCGCTTCTATGTCCTGGACTGCTTCATGGAGAAACCAGGGCTGTTTTTGCTTCCTTCGCCAGTCTGGAGGGTGTGCCCAGATCCTGCCCTCGGTGGGCATAACAAGAGCTGCTCTAGCCCCGGCTGCCAGATGAGGCCCCTTCTCCTCCTGTTGGCCAGACCAGGTGCTGCCTTTCCAGTGGATAATTACCTTCATGATGGATAACGGCCAAGTTGTCTCCGAAAGGGGGAGAAGTAACGATCCACCCCTTGAATGACATCGAGAAACCATTGAAGTGGGTGAACGTGGCAGTTACAAGAAGCCAAGACAATGGTTGAGGGCGAGACTTTGGCCGAAAAGAAGAGGAATTTCAGGGGGTTGCTTTTCCGGTGGGAAGGCACCCACGTTCTCCTTTGGGGCCCATTCCCTTGTATAATTACAATTGCAATCGCATCCACCCGTCCCACCCGGTCCGGCAGGAAGGGCATGCTGCGGACCCCGTCAGCTAAAGAATTCCGACTGGCGGGGTCAAGGAGGAGAGCCTTTTTTTGCCGTGGCCTCCGCCCTGTGGAACATCTTGCCCCTGGAGGTGAGGTTGGCCCCCGCTCTTCTGGCCTTCCGGAAGAGCGCCAGGACCTGGCTCTAGCTGGGGGGTCCAAGAGTGATGGGCAGCCCTGGGGGCGGCTGGGGGCTTAAGACGCTCTGCGGAGTCCTTGGTGCTCTCTGAGCCTTGTTGTTTTCTTGCAGACGTTTCATTGCCAGGCTAGGCAACATCGTCAGTGCTCTCTCCGCCTTTTCTTTTCCCTCTTTTATCTTCTATCTTTTGTAATTTTTGCATTTTTATAATGTTTTTTTAATGACTTTTTATTTGTAAGCTGCCTAGAGTCACTTTTATAGTGAGATGGGCGGTGTATAAATTGATTAATTCAATAAATAAATTTAATAAATAAATAACAGCTGTCTTGTCTTTCCAGGGGCTTCAACTGACCCCTGTGCCAAGTGCAGCCCCTCTTATCCCCATCCTCTACATCTTCCCTTCAGGAAGCCTAACAGGGATTTGCACATGTGGATTCATCCCGTCCCATGCCTGCAGATTTCCCCAGCCGGGCCCTCTCCAGATGTTTCCATTCTTCTCATCCTGAGCCAGCATGGCAGATTCCTTCTGGTGGAAAATGGAGAGGAGACCCCAAGGAGCACATTGGCCTTTCGGTGTGCATCCTTGGACCTTCGTGTCCTTTCCAACTGCCTTTTGATATGCCTCATAAACCTGATTTTGACCAGCTGGGGGAAAGGACATTTTAAAAACAACATAATAAAGGATTTTAGTTCCGATGGTTGTGGGTTTTCCGGGCTGTGTGGCCGTGTTCTGGCAGTTTTGGTTCCTAATGTTTCGCCAGTTACTGTGGCTGCCATCTTCAGAGGACAGGAGCACAGCTAGAAGATTCTGTGCCCAAGTGGAGGGTGTGTGTTCCTGCTGGTGTTTATAGCTGCTGAGAGGGTGTGTGTCTATAAACACCAGCAGGAACACACACCCTCCACTTGGGCACAGAGAGAATCTTCTAGCTGTGCTCCTGTCCTCTGAAGATGCCAGCCACAGCTACTGGCGAAACGTTAGGAACCAAAACTGCCAGAACACGGCCACACAGCCCGGAAAACCCACAACAACCATCGGATTCCGGCCGTGAAAGCCTTCGATTTTAGTTCCATTCGTCAGCAAATCTCACGAAAGGAACAGAACAGCGGCCTATTAATGCTAGAATAAAATGAAGTAATCCTTTGTCACGTTAGCCTGAAAAGCTTTCCCAGTTTGCAAATCTTCAGTCTATTAATCCTTTGAGTTTTAATTTACCAGCTGGTAAAATTTGCATCCGCACCCTGTTCATCTGAAATAAATAGCCCACTTTTGAGGTTACGGGATGTGCGCAGCTGTGGCAGAGCCAAAATATATTTTTGAAACACCAACAGCCGTGAGAAGAAAGGCTATTTCTCAGTTGTTCTCCAGCAGGTTGCCAATTTGGAATCGGAGCTGATAGCCCACCCCAAATCTTGGATCAAAAGGTTGTGGTAGTCACCAAATCTTTCCTTTTAACCATTGTGATGTTCAAGTTGAGTTTGCTTCTTGAGATTAGATTCTGACCTGCGTAGCAAAAATCATGCCTTTGTCACAGAATCCCTTTCCATCCATCTCTGTCTAAACTATCAGCCTATATTCTGACTGCTGTCAGATTATTCGTTCAATTAAAAAAATAAATCTGGAGTCACTTGAAGAGAAACTTAAGTTTTTTATCACGGAACTGAACCGTTCAATTACGTATTGAACACCAATTTTGATGCAAATATAATTCCAATATGCTTTTAGCCCATCTTGAGGTGGTCGGAGGATTAAAAAAGCATTCCTGTGTCCCTTGGGGAGAATTCAGATCTTCCCTAATGTGCAGTGATTGAGATAATTGGCTGATGAGCTTTCTAACTACAACAGGAAGATGGGCTAACCTTTCACGGACAAATCTCATTTAGGGAGCGGAGATGGAAAAGCCGTTTGGCATATGGAGCTGTTGCTTAATGGGAGATTGTGATGGCCAACAACCAGCTGATGGTGGTTCTTCTTCGGTTAATACTGATCTTTTGGAGGATGTTGAAGAAAGGTTAGTTTGCAAACACTTCTGTCCAGCTTTACAGGCAGTCCTCAACTTATGACCACAATTGAGACCAGAATTCCCATCTGTCCAGCTTTACAGGCAGTCCTTGACTTAAGAACACAATTGGGACCAGAATTCCCATCATAAGTCTTTGTGGTTGTAAGTCGAGTCACCACGTGACAGGACCCGATTTTATGACCATTTAATGGCCGTAAAGTGAATCACATGGTTGTTAAGTGAATCATGTGGTTCTTAAGCAAATCCAGCTTCCCCAATGGACTTTTTTGCCGTTCTTTGCTGGAACCCAGCAAAAAAGGTTGCAAATCACGATCACATGACCACAGGATGCTGCAACCGGTCATAAATGCAAGCCAGTCACCAAGCGCCTGAATTGCAATTGTGTGACCGTGGGGGTGGTGCGACAGTTGTACGTGCGAGGACTGGTCATAAGTCACTTTTTCCGAGGCCGTCATAACTGAACCATCGTTAAACGAACAGTCATAAGTCGAGGACTACTTGTATTAATCATTTGCATCACGTTATTAAAGTAGCAGGCTGAAAAGGAAACTTTAGGAAGCTCTTGAGCTGCAAGGCCAGCTGTTGAATGAATGAAGGTTTAACTTGATGAATCTTTTGATTAAACCATTGGGTTTTCGGATGTAAGAAAAAGAAGCTATCCTAGCACGGATTCAGGCTTGTGGCCACTGTAATAGTCTCTCCGGGCTTGTCTGTTCCCCCAGCTTCTTCTAATGCAGTGTTTCTGAACCTCAGCAACTTTAAGATGTGTGGGCTTCAACTCCCAGAATTCCCCCAGCCAGCATAACTGCTAAATCAGATTTGGAGATGTCGCTGAGTTGTCCATTCTGGTTGGATAAGAGCAGGGACATCCAGTGACAGTCAAAAAAAGTCAAGATGTCTGTCATGGCGTGATCAAAACTCTGCCTCTTTTACATGCATCACACCAAAAGGGGTGGGGCTTTGATCACAGAGCCACAGCCATCATTTTGACTTTTTTGACACCCCCCCCCAGAAGGATGCACCTGGATAAGAGATGGATGCGCTCAACAAGCCACCTCTTGCTCATGACCATGTTGGCAAACCATTGTTTCCTCTGCATCAAATGTACCCAGGAACAAACCCAGTTCTTGTGGTCAGAGATGTCCACCTGGTCTGGTCGAAAAATTCAAGATGGCAGCCACAATGGTGCATACAAGGCACATAAAAATCGGGCAGGGCTTCAGCTGCACCATTGTGCCTGCCACCTTGAATTTTTCGACCATACTCTGTGGACACCCCCATTTGTGTTAGTTTTGTCACTGATAACACAGGCAGGTATTCCGAGACGGTGGAAACCGGAGACAACGAAGAAGTGGCTTTCTCTAGTATTTTCCACGGGGCCGTTTCCGGCTGCTGCTCCAGGTGCAAAACTTAATGATGTGGTGAGGTTTTCATGAGCGCCTCGTGGACAATGGCCGCAACAGAAGTGCCGAAACGCCTGTTCTCTTGCATCCGTCGGATTACATTTCACCGATTGTCACGTCGGGAGACCCGCCGTCAATTTAATTTGGCAGCTAAATTTATGACTGCCTTCCGCCTTCCAGATGGATAATTTATTTGTGTCACAGGCCATTTATTACCTTCTCCTCCAGCTCCATCTTTGGATTCATTCCTCCCGCCTCCCCCTTGGCCAGAACCTTCATAATTCACACCCCTGCCAGTGATCTCTCGTGACTCCACAGTTGGTCAATAAACTCTGGGGGATATTTGGAAGGCCATTATGGACGGATGATTGAGTGACCCCTCACTCCAGCTGTACCACCACAGTGCCCTTTTGTCTTATGAGACCTTGTCGGAAAGATGGATGAGATCCATCTGTAGGGGAGAAAGGATGGCCGGGGGGGGGGGGGATGGGGGGGACACAATGGTTCAGGTAAAATAAAAGAACTGCTGAAGAGAGACGGTTTCTGGAAAGCAAAGCGTTCGTGAGCCATGGGGATGGCTTTTTTCTTGAAAATGGCCTCTCAGGGACACAGGTGGCGGGGGGGGGGGGGGGGATGAGGCCACCTGAGTGAAGGAGGGGGGAACCTTTGGCCTGATTTTCTACAGATCCTTCCCTTTCCCTTTCCCTTTCCCTTTCCCTTCCTTCTTGATTTATAGTATTTCTATGGTCGCCGAACTCAAACGCTGTGACTCTGAGTAGCTTACAATAATCCAAAAGACAAGGTAAAAAATCCCAGTCCCAATTAAAATCCTGTTCAAAACCCTAATGGGTGACAGGTTTGAGGAATCAACGGTCTCTAGAAACAAAGTCCATTAAGTGAAGCTCATGGAGGTCTAATTTTTTTGCTCTCTGAGCTGTTCAGTAAGGCATTACAATACCAAGTGCATCATGGTCTCCGGGTACAAACCATCGGAATGATGTCATCGGCGTCCTTTGCATTATGCCAACCTAAGGTGGATGACATCACGCGACACTGCCCCAAATCCTCCTACGTCCCCTATTGAGATCAAGGATCTCCCTCCACCAGTGGGCATACGGAGAAGGAAGCCGATACTTGACAGGGGAAAATGGTTCTTTGGGGCACACTGTTCCTATCCCCACATTCCTAAGGAATGATGAAAATTGCTGGCGCACGGACAGAGTGTGGTGAGGAATTGTGGGGAGGCTGGGACAGGAATGGCCAGACAGAAACAATCAAGAGATAGAAGGCAGTTCTCTTGGCAGCTTCTCTGCCCGGATGGAAGAATGCTGGGAGGAAGCTTTTAGATCAGTGTTTCTCAACCTTGGCAACTTTAAGATGGGTGGACTTCAACTGCCAGAATTCTCCAGCCAGCAAGGCTGGCTGGGGAATTCTGGGAGTTGAAGTCCACTCATCTTTAAAGTTGCCAAAGTTGAGAAACACTGATATAGATCATTCCAAGAGACTCTCCTTAATGAAGTTGCTATAAACGAAGGTGGAAAATTAATGCCTCTTGCCGTTTCCAAGAGTCTGTCTTGACCCCAAGAGGAGCATTAAAGAGACCTTGTGAAAGGTCTTGCTTCCTATTTTGAGTGGGGCTGGACAAATATGCCTCCCTGCCATCATTCCTGGGGAAGCAGACGCGGGGGGGGGGGGGACGCAACAGGCTTTGTGGCTGTGCCAACCAACAACCAGCATTGTGTTCCCGGGATCTTGGGGAAAGTTTGCAAGAATTCTGATCCTCGGAGTTGAAGTCCACTCATCTCGCACGGGTCGGCAGCTTCGTGCAGGGATGGTGGTTATGCTCTCTGCACATTGGCGAGCTCAAACTTGGAACAGGAGCGTCCCTGCACCACAGGTGCAATTTCCCTTCGCACGACTAGAGCATTCCCGGTTTTCTTTGAAACCTGCAGCCCTCCCTTTGCTGGATTCCAAACGCATTTTTTGCTCTCTTGGGTGGAAGAATGGGGTGGCCATCGGAGCAAGGAAGGATGGTGGAAGAGGTAGTCCGGGGGGGGGGGGGGATGTGTGGCAGGACGCGGCTGAGCATCCAGACGCCCCAAACTTGAGAGAGACCCAAATTGTCCCCACTGGAACTGGTGGGGGGGGGGGAATCTGAGCGGCAGCGAAGGTCCCTAGGGCAAATCCACTTCTTTCTCTCGCCCTTTGGGGACCCCCCCCAAAAGCAGCACCCTTGCACCATCCAGGGCTGGGCAGAAGGGGAGAGACGGGCCCATTCTCTGGCTCCCCCCCCCCTCCGTTTCCTAGCCTCCCACTCGGTCCATGAATCTTCCCGCTGCCTCCCAGCTGCAAAGCGAGGTACAATGCGGGGGGGGGGGGGAGGCGCTGCGGGAAGGACAGGGGATCTCCTTTTCGGGGAAGACCCAGGCGGTCGCTGGCCGGTTGGGGAAGGGGATGATGGATGGTGGAGGAGGAGGAGGAGGAGGAGGAGGGCGCTGCTGGCGAGGCGCCGGGCAGGAGGCGCGTGGGTGGGTGATGGATGATTGGGGGGGGGGGGTCGGAGGCGTCGCGTGTGCGCCCGGGGGCGGGAGGTTGAAAAGAGGCAGATGGATGGATGGCCGGGGGAGGAGGGAAGGAGGGAGGGAGGGGGAAAGGAGTCCCTTGGCCAGCTCGCAAGGTGCGGGACAGACGGCGGCAGAGCTCCTGCGTCCTCGCCTCGGCTCCCTCTTTCGCCCGCCGTCCCAGCCCCGCTCCGCCAGCCATGCCCAACTTCGCCGGGACCTGGAAGATGAAAAGCAGCGAGAATTTCGACGAACTCCTTAAAGTCTTGGGTAAGGCGCGGGGGAAGCGGAGGGTTTGGTTTAAAAAGGCTCCTCAAGGCGCTAGGCATCAAGACGGCGGCTCGATCCGGTCCGGAGAAACCCCGCAGGCCTGCCCGCCAGGTCCTCCCCCGGCCGCGTGGGTTTACTCACGAGTCAGCGGCTCGCTGGCGAGAGGGCGGGCGGGGGCGGGGGAGCAGCCGGTTCTTCTTCGCGAGGAAGCGCGCTTGGAGGGGCAGGGAGGCGGCGGGTCCGATGCGCGTGAGGACGGGGCCAGAGGGCCTTTCTTGAAAGGCTCTGGGAATCCTCGCGGCTGACTCTCGGGGCGACGGCTGGAGCCGGGACCGGAGCAAAGCCAGCCCGATTTGGAGCGCCGCTGCACCGCTGTTCCCTGGCACTATGATGTCTCCCCTTCTGTACCCCGAAAAACAGGACCTAGAAAGGAAGGGCGGGAACCAGGTTCCTATGGCCCAGGGGCCCTTGTTCTCAGGTAAACCTGCTTAGACTCTCTTGCAAGCTGGGCAGGTCTTGGCGGCCCGGTCCCCCTGCCCGCCCACGGCAGGGCTGGGCTGACTCCACCTGGGGAAGCAGCGGGACCCCCTTGAAGACTAAGATTTCTGGGCAAGGCCAGAAAATCCAACCGCTGAAAGGCCCCCCCCCGTCCTGTCCCCCCCCCCCATCTCTGCCCAGGGGTCAATGCCATGCTCCGGAAAGTGGCCGTGGCCGCCGCCTCGAAGCCCCACGTGGAGATCCGCCAGGACGGGGACCAGTTCTACATCAAGACCTCCACCACCGTCCGCACCACGGAGATCACCTTCAGAGTGGGGGAGAGCTTTGAGGAGGAGACAGTAGATGGGCGGAAATGCAGGGTAAGGCACCGCCTGGCGGCTTCTTCCTTGAGTCCCGCTGGAAGGTCTCGGGGCCTCTTCTGTCCAAGGCTGAGCCTTGGGGAGGAAGGCAATGTCCTTAGAACGTGACAAACGTCCTGGGGATGCGGCCCTCCCAAGGTAAAGGTGCCCACCAGTCCAGGTCAGTCCCTTGGAAGGACACAGAAGCGTCTGGCCTTTGTCGTCTTCTAGGAGAACCTCTTGAAGCCCTGCTGAGTAATTTGACAAGCGTCTCTCCAGCAAATGTGCTGGAAGCGCCCTGCAGGAACCCTTGGGAACAGGGTTGGTGGAAGGAGTTGACCCCATGTAGCCCCAAACATCACACTGTGATGGTGTCGAACATAAGGATTGCTGTCTGTAGCTTGAATCATGTCAACTGGATTTCTATTTTCTCAGTGGAAACGTTTCGCTCCTTATTCAAGGAGCTTCTTCAGTCTGAGCAAAGTTGGTAAGGGAATCCTAAATATGTTTCTAGGTAGCTGTGTGACCTTGCACCTGGGGACCTTCATAGACATAAGGATTGCTGCCTCCTCAACTTTTGGAAGTAGCAAGATCCCCATAAATCAGTGGAAAAGAGTAACATTCCCAACGGGCGGGGAAGGCAGATAAATGCTTTATTGGCATAGATATCCTGTGCACCTTAAACACAGAATAGGGAACTCTAGCAGGTCTTTGCTCTCGCCACAAGCCACAAGCTATGGGAGTGAGTTCTTGAAGAAGAAGAAAACCCAACCAGACTTTGTGGGCAAACCAGGGCCACAAAACGTTTCCCGCTTCCTCATTGGGATCTTCTCAAAAACCGTCACCCTCCATTAGCTGTACATTGTTTCTGTGGGCTGATGGATCGGAATCTCATGCGCACAGGTTTTTTTGCTATTGCTTCCCTGACAGGAAACCAGGACAATGAAATTTCCTCCCCACTGGCCTTGCCTTGGGATCTCCCCCTACAGCTTCACCCAACATGCCCACCCCATCACCTTTGCACACCAGAAATTCCTTTCCGCTGGCAGAGCGTTTTTGTGAAGCTGAGGAATGAAAGCAACCAAGTGGGAAAGTGATTAACTTCCCGGCGTGGCAATTGATGACCTTTTTTGAAGCGTACAAGTTTTATTTGGCTTGGGGGAACATTTTTTAGGGGGTGTATTCCTGTTTGTGGGAAAAGACATGGATGGGAACCTTAGCAGCTGATTCCTGACCATGTTGGCGAAGGGAATAATGTTTTCTTAAGGTCTTTCCCTTGCAATCAACAGGAATTCTCTGTCTCAATCAGAATTTAGGGGGGACACCCTCCCCATCAAAGCAATTTGTAATGATAATCAATGTTCATAAGTCGTGTATGTGTGTGTGTGTGTGTGTCTTCGAGTTAGTGTTGTCTCCTGGTGACTGACTGAACAAGTCCCTAGAGTTTTCTTGGCAAGATTTTTGGAAATAGTTTGCACTTGTCTGTGGCTTGAATCATGTCAACTGGATTTCTATTTTCTTAGTGGAAACGTTTCACTCCTTATCCAAGGAGCTTCTTCAGTCTGAGTAAAGTTAGTAAGGGAATCCTTAAATATGTTTCTAGGCTGGCTGTGTGACCTTGCACCTGGGGCTAGGTCATGGTTATTTTTGAGATGTTTGTTTCTAAGTCCCTTTATCATCTAAAGGAGGATCGTTAAGATTACCCTGCTGCTGTTGAGCTTGTGAAATGGTCTTAATCTTCCTAGGCACAGAAGACAAAGCAGGAAGGAAGATAGGGGAAAGGTTATGCCTGAGGCCCCCACCTCTATTCAAGGAAGGATTTTCCAAGTTGGCATGAATGGATTCCTTGACCCCTCTCTCAAACCACCTATCTTCTCTGTCTATAGGTGGTTTG
The DNA here is from genome assembly GCA_023362775.1 of Charina bottae. NCBI lineage: Eukaryota > Metazoa > Chordata > Lepidosauria > Squamata > Charinaidae > Charina > Charina bottae. The sequence goes on along the minus strand of JALMGJ010000010.1, from coordinate 21,333,215 downwards.
AGAGAGGGGTCAAGGAATCCATTCATGCCAACTTGGAAAATCCTTCCTTGAATAGAGGTGGGGGCCTCAGGCATAACCTTTCCCCTATCTTCCTTCCTGCTTTGTCTTCTGTGCCTAGGAAGATTAAGACCATTTCACAAGCTCAACAGCAGCAGGGTAATCTTAACGATCCTCCTTTAGATGATAAAGGGACTTAGAAACAAACATCTCAAAAATAACCATGACCTAGCCCCAGGTGCAAGGTCACACAGCCAGCCTAGAAACATATTTAAGGATTCCCTTACTAACTTTACTCAGACTGAAGAAGCTCCTTGGATAAGGAGTGAAACGTTTCCACTAAGAAAATAGAAATCCAGTTGACATGATTCAAGCCACAGACTGTTCCACCTGGATGACTGAGAACCTTCATAGACAGTTTGCACTTGTCTTCTTCCTAGGGTTGAAAGAGAGGGACTGGTGCAAGGTCACCCAGCCAGCTTTGTGCCTAAGGCGGGACTAGAACTCCCAGTCTCCTGGTTTGCCATTGGCTCCTTCCTAGGGCTGAGAGACAGGGACCGGCCCAAGGTCACCCAGCCAGCTTTCCTGCCTAAGGCGGGACTAGAACTCTCAGTCTCCTGGTTTGCCATTGGCTCCTTCCTAGGGCTGAGACACAGGGACTGGCCCAAGGTCACCCAGCTGGCTTTGTGCCTAAGGTGGGACTAGAACTCTGTCTCCTGGTTTCCCATTGGCTCCTTCCTAGGGCTGAGAGAGAGGGACTGGCCCATGGTCACCCAGCCGGCTTTTGTTCCTAAGGCGGGACTAACCCTAACCCTTCTGAAAAACCTTGCCAAGAAAACTGCAGGGGCTTGTCCAGGCAGTCTCCAAGAATTGGATGCGATTGAAGGGATAAAAAAAAAAAGCCGCCTTAGGGAGAGAGGCAGATGGAAGACTGGGAACGGGGTGCTGCAGTCTGCTACTCTGTCTCTGTTCCTCGAGAGGAGGATAATGAGCAGATGAAGCTGGAGTCCTAGGTGAACACCGCGAACGGGGAAGAGGGAGCAGCATTGCAAAAGGGTTAAATGAGGTGTGGTGTGAAAAGAATCCACAGGAGGAATAAGTCATGGTGCTGGAAACTATCAGAAACGTACACTGCTTCATGTGGGTTGTGGCTTGATCCAATGATCAATTCAATATTTAAAAAAAAATAGAATGTAATTGTCTTTGACGCCTGGAGCAGCGATTTTCACAAACTCAAAGGAACATCCAGCCAGCTCTTTTGGCTGGAGGAATCCAACAGGGCAAAATTTTCTCTCTGGCTGGACTTGTTTATGGAATCTGGTGTGACTCAATCTGGCATTAAATACATTTTTTAAATGATAACAGTATGTCTGGGATGTTTCCAGGGGAAAACAAAATCGTACGTTCTGGGAGGTCTGGAACTTCAGACGCAGAAAAATTTGCCCAGCAGATATTTCTGAGTCTCCAGAATTTCAGCCCTACATTTTCCCCAGCCCTAACCCTAAAGCAGGGGTGGGGAACCTTTTTTCTGCCAAGGGCCATTTGGATATTTATAACCAGGGACCGGGGTGGGGGGCGGGGTTTCTGGGACCGGGGGCCGGAGTTTGCAGGCGGGAGCCAATCACAAGCACTGGGGGGCGGGGGTTGCAGGCGGGAGCCAATTGCGTGGAAGGGGCGGGGTTTGCGGGCCTTAGGCGGGAGCCCCGCGGGCCTGACGTTGCCCACCCCTGCCCTAAAGGGTTCAAGGGAGGCCATTCAAAGCTTCCTGCGAAGTTCAACCGGGTGTTCTGCTCTGGCTCTTAGCCGCTGCAGGGACGGAATCTCACCTGCGGAGACGGAACGGTTGCTGCCAGCAGCTTCACCCTGTTCCTTGACCACAACCATTCTCCTAATAGCTGACCCCCCCTCCCATCTGCCACGGGGGGGGGCGATCTTTGCCCGCAGAGTTTAGCCACTTGGGAGAACGAGAACAAACTCTGCTGCAAGCAAACGCTTCTGGAAGGGGAGGGCCCCAAAACGTACTGGACGAGAGAACTGGCTGGAGACGAGCTGATTTTGGTAAGAGTCTTTAGCTCTGAGGAGGGCTAAACAAGGACCGAGCAAAAAAATCTAAATTAAGCTCAAACTGAGAATAGCTTAAACCGCCCAGAGTCCCCCGTTGGAGGAGATGGGTGGTCATATAAATAAAATAAAATAAACAAACAGCTCATAGCATTGCTTGTGATTTTAACGATTCCGTTCTGTGGCATTAAACACTGGAATTTGGTGACGGCGTCTGCCAACCTCAACTAACAGCCAGCCCGGGGTGGGCGTTCAAGCGTCTCACGTTTTTGGCGCTTTTCAACACTTCCTCCTTAGTTCGCCCATCTTCTAAAAAGTGGGAAAGGTGCTTTTATTCGTTTTGAAGTGAAAGGGGTAAGCCTCTGATCCCCCACTAAGCCCATTCCACAGGAGAAAAAATTGCAACGAGACTTTGGCCTCCATCTGGATATTTAAAAGATTTCCCATAAGGGAACAGCCTCCAACCAAATTTTGCACAGGGTGGGGCGGGGTGGAGGAAGAAGGGAGTCTCAGAATCAATTATCACCAAACCAAAGTTCAAAAGATCAACATGAAAGCAAAGCTCCCCCTTCTCCGGATCACATACACAAATACCCACACGTCACAGCCGATTAAACCAGTGTGCAGCGGGGTGCAGATCGACGAACATTTTCCCAAACTGACCACAACAGGTGAAAACGTTCAAACACGAAACCTGAAAGGAGAGGCAGGTCTTTGATCTAGAGCATCTTTGATCTAGATGCCTTTAAGGCATCATTTGGGCCCAGCCTAACTCGGATCCTGTGCCTGCATGTTTTCTGGGGAGTTGGAGAAGCAACCAGACCACCGATTCTGATCAGTACCTGAAATTTAAGGGGTCTGGGCCCAGCAAAATCTTGCTGTGGTATTATGTGCTTTGGAGACCCCCCGAGTCTAGACACACTTCCCGAGCCCCAGGCCTCAGCAATACAAGAACTCTCATCTTTCCAAGGATCAGGGTCTAGATGAGGCATTTCTCTAAGGCAGTGTTTCTCAACCTTGGCCACTTTAAGATGGGTGGACTTCAACATGCTGGCTGGGGAGTTCTGGGAGTTGAAGCCCACCCATCTTAAAGTGGCCAAGGTTGAGAAACACTGCTCTAAGGAAACCCCTGAATCTCGTGAGGAAAGTTTTAAAAGGTCTCTAAGTGGGATCGATGGCTTCTCCCCAACCTGGTGCCCTTTGCTGATGGCTTTCAATTCTCATTATACCCAACCAACACAGCACCCCCCTCCCACCGTGATCTTCTCTATGAAAGACAGGAAGCCTTCTGTTATAGCTCACGTTCTCCCTTTCTTCTCTCTCCAGACTTTTGGTGCAGACGACGTTGTATGCACAAGAATTTACACGCGAGAGTGAAAAACGCCGACCCATCCCTCTCCATGCAGGAAAGCAGAGGAAGGGACCGAAGAAATGGATCAACAAGCAGATGTTGTGAAAGATCCTGCAGAGTAAACATCCCTGCATGTTGTTTTAAGGGCGGGTTCCTGCGTGATCGTACATGTCTCAAATCCCAGCTCACCAGCCCGTATCTCCAGGTTTTTTGTTTTGCTTTTGATTACGAGTCTGGGTCCCAGTAGAATTTAAGTGTGTGTGTGTGTGCATGCGTGTTTGCGGGTACAAACCCCTTTCATTCCCCCCCTGCTCACTGGTATTGGTAGCTTCGAATTTGTATGGTTTGAGCAGTGATTAAATTCCTTGGCTATTGTTCGCAATGGTTTGCAAATTGACTTTTCTTTTATATATAAAAGTTACACCCAGACAAGTAACATCACACAATGGTAGGCGTAGAAACCCCAAACTCACATCTTTACTAAGAGAGGTTTCCAACCTGGATGTTTTAGCTCCCTCTTTATAAAAAAAAAAAGCAGCTTTCCCATCAAGTGGCAGTTTCTCTGTGCTGTGTTTTGCACAAAGCAGCACTTTCTATTTAACTTAAGGAATTTGTTGCTGTAAAGGGTTAGTGGAAATCAGTCCCCAAAGACTAGAATTGTTATCCTAGCCCAATGTCACAGTTGCCTACCTGATTATAGCTCAGCCTCAAAGCTGGAGAGTATTTCAGGTCAAGCCACATGAGTCAGGCAGCCACAAAACGCAGGCTTCGCATTTTTGTTATACCTTTCCCATTTCAAATCAAACCCATCCCTGTGTTTTTCAAATGGCTGTACTTTTTTTTCTCCCCAAGATTGGATTTTGGTAAACAGAAAATGGGGAAGTAGATCCTAATCTGGAAAGGATCATTAGGTTCATCTGCGCAGAGTGGCCTTTTACACAAAAAAGAAATATTCCTGAATATAGAAAACCAGCAAGTTAAGGGAAACATTTGTCATAACTTCCATGGCTCTCTCATGCCATTTCTGTAAGGTGCAAATGGGCTTTCCATTAAAGCGAGGGATTCCGTTTTTCAGGCTGAGGAACACATCTAGCCTTGAGCAATGGATGAGAATCACATTCCAGAAAAACAGTGAGGCCAGGACAAAACCTAAGTTCAATCCAATTAATGCAATTATTCCCCCACTATCTGCTTCTATCGCATTAACATTTGCAATTCGGTAACAATTTGGGGGACGTTGTGGGGCTGGGCCAAGTCTTTTGAGGGAGCATGGGGGCCTCAGAACCTGCACCTCTGTCTTAAAGATTTGCATGAAAAAAAGCATTTGATCAACAGTTTAATTTCTATGGAAACTATCCAGTCACCACCAAGCTCTTTTGAGTCAGATGATGTCCCAAAGGTCTCTCCAACGTTATAAAAAAGCCATCTCAAACGTTGGCCACAGAATGAAAGCTCGGCAAATGCTTTCCTTGAATGATTTTTTAAAAGCTGCATTCATACAGAAATGTCGGTGCAGGTCCCTTAATTGTGTGACATTTTCTCATTAGGGCCATCCATGGCTTCATCTTCCTTCGACCCCAGTCCTTAATGAAAAGGGAAGTCCTTCTTGGCTAATTTGAAACAACACTGCATGCCACATGTTCACAACCAAAGCAGTGGCCTGTTAAATTAAGTTTGAATTCATTCAGGCTATGTTAATTTTATGGATACTTTGAACTAAGCAATTATGTGTTGGTGTGTGTGTGTGTGTGTGTGTGTGTGTGTTTGTCCCAAGCTTGCCATACAGAAGCTGACCTAATTGGAGGTAAGAGCACTCAGCCAGATTTTGAATGATTGTTTTGCATGCTCAGAAAACTATCAGGCTTATGTCTTTAAAAGTATACAAGCCAGTATTTAAGAAAAAGATGTAGAAGGATTTGGAAATGGTTCCAAATGGATTAAACGTCAACAGAGAGAAAAAACACCGTTCTGATTGAAAGGCAAACAGGACATTCCTCTTGGATTCTCATCATGCATAGTGCGCACATGGGTTAGCACACTTAAGTTTGTGGGAGTTGCTGCTTTCACATTGGATGAACACTTTCATCCAACACTGATTTGTAAACCGCCCAGAGTCCCTTGAGGGAGTTGGGCGGTGAGAAATCGAATAAACAAACAAACAAACACTAGACATTCAGTGCACCCCCCTGCTGGCAGTCCACTCTGTCCTTATTAAAATCCTTTCAACTGATGAGCTAAATGGGGAGAATTTCTCATCTCACTGGCTTTTCAATGTCTTGGAATCTGAAGTCCTTTGAGAGGCACTCTCAAATGCCCTTCAAAAACATTAATGCCCCCAGCCAGTTTACACATCGTTTCCACGCTTCATTAGAATAACCTTCTTGGGGCATGCCTGCATGGGTCAGTTGTGCCACAGTTGTGAACATAAAACAAGGGGAAGCCACAGCCCCAAAGGTATTCTGCAAATCAACTGCCATGCCATGAGCGTTGCCGTGGACCACTACTTAGATACAGCTGCACCAGTGTTATGGAAACAGCCGCCTGCCAGAAAAATGCTCGTAACAAATGCTGCCTGTTTAAGTTTGGAATAACTAAGTAAGGAACACTGGAGGATCACTCAGCCGGATAGGGAAGAGGAGTATCCAGTAGAAGCTGCAGGACCTTGGATAGCTCCAAGCAGTGTTTCTCAACCTTGGCAACTTTAAAGATGAGTGGACTTCAACTCCCAGAATCCCCCAGCCAGCAAGGCTGGCTGGGGAATTCTGGAAGTTGAAGTCCACTCATCTTTAAAGTTGCCAAGGTTGAGAAACACTGGCTCCAAGGAGACTTTGTGGACCTGTTTCTTGGACGGTGCTACCTTTCTATGGTTCTCCCTTCATGAAAAGTGGATGGTCTTGGCTGGGTTGGACTTCTGACCTGGAGCCTAGCACTCCATCTACAAATTGCCCACTTCTGGGTCCCCTGCTTTGGATGGGAGGGCAAACAACAGTCATTTGGAGTGGGTGGCCATAGCAATGTCAACGAAATAAGTAAGTAAGTAAGTGAGCGAGCGAGCCAGGACAGAGGCCAGGACCAGCACTTCAGCCGTTCTTTCTCTGATTTACGGGACCCTACTTTGTCTGACAACCCTGACTGTGGGCAAAATTACATCATAGTGCAATGTCGGTGGTTGTACCTAAATACGCATGTTGAAAGTAAAGAGCCAAATACGGACTGAGCCCGAATTACTAAAACTCAGTAGTTTTAAATACTGCCATCGCCTTCCTGGAGTTCTACCATGGGGAAAATCAATGGAATATAAGCTTTTAAAATAAGCTTTCTTTTCCAAAGCTTTGGGGGCCCCTTTACTGATAGTCAGGAAAACCACCCAAATTTTTGGCTGGAAAGCACTTACTGGTGCAAGGCAAGAAGTGATAATGATGGGTTACTGTTATAAGTACTGTTATGATGTCCCAAAGGAGTCGCTCTTTGAGTGAGATGGGCGGTGATGACATTTGAAATATAAATAAATTCAAATTATAAATAAAAATATAATTAGACCAGGGAAAGTGAGTGCTTATTAGTGAAGCCAGCTGAAAATGCAATCTGCATTTGGGAACCTAAACTTTCAACTGCTGTTCCACCAAGCTCCCTCTCTGAAGCGTCTAGCTGACTATTGCTGGAGGCAGAACAAGAGATTAAATGGAGCCAGTCAAGCGAAAAGTAGACCCCGAGCCCCTCTGCTGGGCCAGACTATTCTGTGTCAGAGAAAAGAACAGCTGAATTCCACAAACACTACTTAATATATGTAGCTAAAGGACCCCTGTGCTGGAAACACAAAGATTAATCATCTTGTGTGAGAAAGAACACCCACAATGGGAACACCTATTGCAATATAGAATAATAAATAAAATAAAATAAACTACTGTATGAAGACATTACAAGAGCTATAAGCCTAAGCTTCTGTTACACCTCAGCTTAAACTCATCCACTCTACAAAGGGCTCAGATGCTATCCCCAAGCTACCCTAAATTTGGTTCAAACGGCGTGAAACCATAGTATAACCAGAGGGCTGTTAAACCTTTGGGCTCATTCCAGCTCAACGACAAACCTATGAACAGAAACACTTGCTCTGAAGCCAAGAATGTCCAAACGAAGGGAGGTAAAACATTTTTAAGTATCCTAAAGCCACTCTTTGAATGCAAAACGATGGCCCGAGTTTATTTAATTCTGTAAATAGGCAGGGTGGAAAGATTAATTCATAATTGCTAGAGATTGGAGGTACATTTTAAAAAGGCTGTAAAGTGTAGTATCCCAAGCTGATACAAAATAATCCTGTTGATTTTCCCACAACAGTTCAGATGACACTTGTCATCTACAGAAAAATTCAGCCCAGAAAGGTGGTCATTCAAACTCCCGGAAGAAAGCTGGAATGGTACGTCAACAAAATTAAATCTAGCTGAAAAGATTCCGAAGTCAGGAATATCCAGCAGGGAATATCCCCATGTGTCTGGGAAACATCTTCCCGCCAAATTTCTTAAAATCAATATCAAGTCTGCAAATAGATGTACGTGGCTGGTAAAACTATCTTAGTTTTTGAACTCTGAGGGGAATCTGTGCTGGTGTTTTGCACACCCCCGAGGAGCACATCCAAATAGCGAGATATATGTACTTCACACGTACAGTTGGTGGAGACAGCCCCGATCCTTGTGGCTGACCAAGGGCGATCAGGAAGGACAACCACATTGGTACACAAGTAGCCCTGATAGTTTAATGGACATACTGCACTACAGTCAGGTTTACAACATCTGTATAGAAATCAACACATGAATAGGTGGGAAGGAGGAGGAGGAGGAGGAAGAAGAAAGGAGAAAGAGGGGGGAGGAGGGGGGAGAAGAAGAAGGAGGAGAAGGAGAATTAGAAGAATTAGAATTAGGAGAAGGAGGAGGAGAAGGAAAAGAAGGAAAATTAGAATTAGAATTAGGAGGAGGAGGAGGAGGAGAAGAGAAGCACATTACAGAATACGAAAGCCATTTTAAAATCAGAAGGAACACCTCTTGCTCTTGGCACAGGTCAGGATTGGACCTTAGATCTCAGATCTCAGACACCAGGATTATGGGAAAGAGGGAGGGAAAGAGAGAATAGCGACACTGGGAAGCCCCGCCACAGGGAGGTCGGGGGTTAGGGTACTGTGGAAGGCGTTGCTGTCCCCACAAACACAGGGGCTGCAAGGATTCTGCCCAGATTCTTCTGCCCTGCTCAAGAAGAGTCTCGGGCCGTGGAGGGACAGAACTGCTCGTGGGGGTGGAGCGCGGGGAAGCATGCGAGCCGGATTGAACAGAACGCAGTGGCCCTGCTGAGCCCCCCTTCCCAACCCTGCTCATTAACGGGGGGCAGGAAGGAGCGTCGGGGTAAGTTAGCTTATTGCTGGCATACTCAAGACTTCGCTGATTGGATTCTGGCTCGGAGGAGCTGCCCCCCCGCCCCGCTGGGGCATCTTCCCTCCCTGCCCTACCGACTCCAACCCCGGGACAGAATTCCCGCAGGTGTTTTTTCTTTCCATCCCGTTGCCTTGGACCATCACAATACTGTTCTGAGAGACCGCTGGACCGAACAAATTTAAACTGAGCAGGCTGGTGGGGGGGAAGCAAACACCAGCACCCTGTGGGTCGCCCCCCCTCCCCTCAGCTGGCTTGGCCTTGTTGATTTGTGCACGTCTCCTTGGAGAGCGCAGAGCCACCAACTTCACGGCTGCTCGCAAGCTCTGTGGCCGTTTTGGGAGAACCCCCTCCATTTCTCTGTCCGACTTCCCCAATACTTTCCTGATTCCAAAAAACTGGCTTGGAAATCATCCCAAAGCTGAAACCCGCCCTTGATCCCACCCTCTTACAATATTTACGGACCTGTCTCCACCCAGATGTGCAGAGTAATGCAGCTCTGGTTAAATACTGGTTTGGTATTTACAGTATCCCCCCCCCCCCCAATGCTGCAGAGAAATTTGCACAAGTGCAGTCATCCTCAACTAGGGAGCCCAGCCACCCTTTCCAAAAGTGCTGATTGGCTTTGCTGGAAGACCAGGTGGATACAAAGCCACCCACTGAAAACCCAAAGTGAGAATGAGAGAGATTTAAAAAGTTTATCTACATATATATCTATATATATATATATCTATATTCATATATCAAACAGGCTGCTTGAAATAGTCAGTGTGTCCTCACACCTCTCATTCGCTCACACATGCAGGAGTTGCCTTTCCATCTTTCCATGGTGAAGCGCCCGACCGATCAGGTAGATCCCCTGGCAAGTAGATCAAGTAGATCTCCTGGCAAGAGCTGGTAGCAAACTCTCAGAACAGAGCGAAGGGTCCAGGCAAGCCCCCCTCTCTTTCCCTGGAAGAATCCAAACAGATTCTTCTTATTGTTCATTTCTGTGGGGTTTTTTTTGGGAGGGGGGGTTGTTCGTTTTTACAAAAAGGAGAAACAACCTTCACGCAAAGCATTAGAATGACAGCTCCCTTTGGTAGAAAGTGTAATAAAATGACTTTGCCGCCCTTGCCTGTAAGTACTAAAACCCTGAAGCCATCTGGTACTCAAAAGGCTAGTAAGAGTTCTACTAGCACATTAAGCACACTTATTCTTTAATTAAAAAAAAAAACCAAAATTGACAAATATGTACATTTATTTACAAAAAAAAGGAGGGGGTGGAGAACCGGTTTAAAATTGGCTGCGGCTGCTACTGTAAAAGCGTGCATGTGTGTCCGAGAAGATACTCCATGTGGGTGAGAGAGACAGGCAGAAGAGGGTGTGTGTGTGGAAAGCTGGTGCATGGCACTAAGAGGCTAGTAAACAAGCAGGTACAAAACATAATAATAATAATAGTAATAATAATAATAAAACCCAAATAAAACGATAGTTCCACTGGCACTAGAAAGAACAGACTGATCTTAATTGGTTTAGGGAAGTCAGGAGCCCTGGGCACAGGAACACAACCGGTGAGGACGACAGGAAAGCCGAAACGGCAGATCCAGAAGCCGCTGGTTCTGGCCCCTGGTCTGCGGAACCCAGGAAGCTGACCAGAGTTCGAAAAGAGTCTGCCGTCAAGTCCCGTGGAGACTAGTGACACAGCACTTCGGGCATTCCTTAAAATATTCTATCCTTAAAACTTGTGTCTTTCGGGAGGAAGGGCGATGGGGGAGACAGGGGGGGAATTCCACGCACCAAATCTCGCCGAGCTGCTCGAAGGGTCCTCGCTGCTGCTGCTGCTGGTGGGTAGAGGCAAAGTGGGTCTCCCGAGGGCTGCTCGCACACCCCACACGCCTGGGCGCAGGCGCGGCGGCCTCAGCTCCTCGGCAGCCGGACCGGCTTCAGTTCCACAAGACTGATGTGAAAACCGCCCCGCTGGGGCAGCGGGACGTCTCGGATCCGAGCGAGTCGGGAAGTGGCGCGCAAGGAAGGGGAAGCGGGGAGAGGAAGGCAGCTTCCCTATTTTTCATGATGCGCCCCCGCCCGGGCGCTCCTCCCCTCCCCCAAACCAAACGCGCTTCTGCTCCCCTCTTCGCCCGCCGGAGTTTAGGGCGTCTTACATATTGTGCCGTATTTCACGCGGTATTTGTTGATGCTCACAAAATGCAAGTCCTCCGCCTCGCAGGTCGTGGTGCAGGGCAGGAGGCCCTCCAAAGCTTCCCCCATCAGCCACTGGCTGGTTTCAGCTGCCATTTCGCGGGTCACATGCTCCTTGGTCCATCGATCCACCCAGGCTTGGAAACGCTGGTGCAGTCTCTTGCTCACTCTTTCGTGGGACTGCAGGCGAGGGGAGGGAGGGAGGGAGAGAGAAGGTTCAGGTTGCGATCATCGCACATAAAAAAACAGGCAGAGCCTTGACTGCATGCTTGCGGCTGCCATCTTGGGGTTAGGGCTAGGCTCATGGCTGCCATCTTTGGAAAATGCCCCATGGGCACCCCTGCGGGTTTGCCAGCAGTCAAGCGTGGGCCAGTTCCTAACATCCCCGCCCTGTGATCCCCAGGGAAGGACAAGAGTTTTTGGATTACGTTGTTGATGAAGATAACCCTAGAGGACTAGCGTACTAATCTATCATTGAAAAATGTGGCATTCGGAGGCAATGGTGATGCTCTCTTTGTGGAACTAGATTAGGGACGGTCCATTAACAAAGGCAGAGATCCAGTTGGGGGCTGGGAGGCAGCACAAAGCAGGAGCCGCTGTAACAGGCCGGAGGTCCAGGAAGACAGCTTGCGAAACCAGAGGAGGAACTGACAGTTGCCAAAAATGGGCCCAAGGTATGGAATCGTGGGATACCAGAGTCCATCCCCTTAATTAGGGCAGGAATCCAACCCAGAGCATCCCCAACAGAAATGGAGCCTGCCATTTCTCAGGATTACTGGTTCTACTGTCCACCTGCTCCTACAGGTACTGTACGACGTTTCTCCTGACAGACGCTGCCTTCCTAGAACTTAGGCCCATCATTCTCTGTCCGGCACTCTTGGATAATACAGAACATTTGGGTGCCTGGAGATGAACTTCCAGATGGCCACAAACCTCTAGGACATGATCCACATGCAGCGGAGATGGGGAACCTGAGGTTCTAGGGCTGTCCATACCCCCAAGCCCCATTTTTCAGTAGCCATCTCTGACGTGGGCTACACGACGTCTTGGACTGGGAACTGCCCAGAGTTTGGTTTAGGATGGGCGGCCGTATTAATGTTTTCAATCAACCAACCAACCAACCAACCAACCAACCAACCTACCTTGCATTTTAAGACAGGAAACACTGGGCAGGGGTTGAAGGAGGCATAGAACAGGCACAATGTGATTTTAAAATCCAAGAAAAAAACCAAAAAGGTATCCCAAAAAGAACTGGGGGATGGGCGAAGAGCAAGGGGAGGCAAGTAAGCACCCCTGCCCCGCTCGTGTGTGAAACTCGGCTTGATCACTGCGTAACTCGGCCCCATCCACCGTGGTCCTTCCCCGCCTCCTGCCCCCCAACAACTGGACGTACGGCTCCCCTTCGTGGGACGAGGCCCACCGGCTCCCCTTCCGGGCCAACCTGATGGGCGCGCAGCAGGGCGGTCCTCCGGTACATGTAATCTTCCGACTTGATCACGTAGACCATCTTGTAGGAGTTCAGCTTGAATTTGCACTCTAGCTTGTCCAGGCTCTCCACGTTCTCCAGGGCCTTCTTGCCCAGCCCCTCTCTGCCATCCTTCTCCTGCTGCTCCCGGCCCCGCTGACACTTGCGGATCCGCCGCAGGTTCCTGAGAAGCAGAGAGCCCCTGCTGGAATGAGCGTCTGCCTGAGAATCCGTCCCGCGGCTTCTGCCGGACGATGTCGGGAGCAGAAGGCTTGGTTCGCAGAAGGCAGCGGCTTCGGGAAAGGCGGACGCCATTGCTAGTAGCGCGTGGCTGCCACGCTGAGCCCCCGGGCGTGCCCCCCAGCCCAGCAGAACGGGGGCCATCGCCAGAGGCAACGCGGGCCTCAAGGTGGCCCACGGCGCTTCCGGCCAGCGGGAGCACCGGCTCCGTTCTCTCACCTGGGCAGAAACACTGGCTTCTGGGCCAGCTGCTCCCGCAGCTCAGGAGACGTGGAGTCAGAGTTGACGTACCGGTCCACGTAGTCAGTCCAACGCTGAAAGGGAACCGAGAGAGGATGAGCCAACTCCTTTTCAAGGACAAAAAGCGTTTCCGCTTTAGCGGTGAGAATCAGCACCCGTACGCAATCCCTGTGAACTTCCGTTTCCGAGGTGCTACCCGTCTGTGTTTGCGAAGGGGGGGTAAGAAGAATGCGGTCGGTTTGTGAAGATTAAAGAGCAGCAGTGAGGAGCGTACTTCTGGACTTTAAAGCAGAGGTAGAAAACTTCTCACAATTCTCAGCCTCCAGGCACTTCAAAATGGTGGTGCTCAGCCCTAAGAATCTGAAGCATTTCCCACATCTCTAGAAGTATAATATTCTCCTTCACACAAAGATCGCACAGCTAAGCCCTAAGTACTTAAGCCACGCTTTACAGAGCCTCAACTGTAGCGTGCAATTCTACTTGGATGAAACCTTCACACCTTTTCCTGACGGTAGTGTGTGGGCGTGTGAGCTTATACTGAACGTTTTCATGGAAACTTCTATAACCTGGTATCTGGACTGTAGTGTTCTGTGTGGCTAAAGGTGTCAGCTTCAATACTGAAACGTTGGTTTTCTAGCAGATACAAAAAACAGGCCATCGAATTGAAACCTAAATCAAACAGACACCATGAGAATTCAGGAGTTGTGCATACGAATGCTAAAACATGCAAGGAAACGTCTATTCAAAACTGAAGCATTTCATTTCCTTTAGCACAATCCAGGGCTGCTTCTGCTGTTGTCAGCCCTTCGAGGTAGTCCAGGCAAGAAGCACCAACCAGGAGTACTAACACAACCTTTATTGTAAGGTTACCTTAACGGAACCTTGCAGGACTGAAAGTCTTTCTCCCCTCCTCTCCTTTTACTCTCCAGAAAACAAGGGAGGGTCCCTTCTGAGATGCTTTCCACACCCCTTTTCCTTCTGTGGGCCGAGATACCTTCTGCATGACGACTGTCCAGTCCGCGGTTCTTCCTCCTGTCTCCCCAGGTCATTCCCACAGACCATTCCACCTGTGCTAGGCCTTTCATTTTAAAATTGTGTGACTGGTAACGAAAAGGGTGTAAAACTGCTAACCGAGCATGGCCCACCCTTACCTCTGCCTCAACAGGATCGTCAGAGTTTTCCTCTTCGGTATCAAGCAGTTCAATGGTTAACTGAACATGGCCTCTGCTTTGAACGAACATCATCTGCACAACAAAACACAGAGGCTCAAGATGCCGGTCAAAGAGTCTCCTGGTTTCTTTCTTACCAAGGCCCCCCGAGTCAGTGATGTGAATCCTAACCTGGATTTGGACATGGCATTATTAAAACAGGCAAAGCTTCAGATTAGCAAAGCGCTTGGTTGGAAAAGGCAGCCACAGGTCAAGATCACACAAGCAGCCATGAATCTATCTCTGGCAAGTAGCTTCCATCAAGAGGCAGCTGCAATGTTTTGCCCCTAAGGATTCTGGCACAAGTCAGGGCCCACAATAAAAGCAAAGAACAGATTGTCTGGTTAAAGCAAGAGAGAGTCGTGGGAGGAGCGTTTTTGTGAGCAGCTCAGACCGGCATGGGGGGGGGGGAGGTGGCAGTAGTGGGATTATTTTTAAGGAAGGAGGAGTTAGGGAGAAGGTTCCAGGGAAAGTTGCAGCCTCCCCCTTTCAGTGCTGCTGCATCAAAAGTTGGAAAAGCAGCACGTTTCTCCCAGCTTCTGCTTTGGGAGTCATAAACCATCTGAGAAACGTATTGTCGAAGGCTTTCACGGCCGGAGTTCGATGGCTGTTGTGGGTCTTCCGGGCTGTGTGGCCGTGTTCTGGAAGTTGTGGTTCCTAACGTTTCGCCAGCATCTGTGGCCGGCATCTTCAGAGGGCAGGAGCACAGACAGAAGCGAAATCTCTGTGCCCAGGTAGAGTGGCAATGTTTGTTTTCCATTTATAGAGCTAAGTTATAGGAGATTAGGTGGGTTTTTTTGTTGTGTTGAAATGTTAACGAGTGGCTGCTGAGCATGATTAGCATGTTCATTGTGAGAAGTATTCCCATGTCCTGGTGGTTGAGCTGAGTTCGTTGACCTTCTGCAGGCTGTGTTTTTCAGGACGTTAGGAACCACAACTTCCACAACACGGCCACATAGCCCGATAGACCCACAACAGCCATCTGAGAAACCTTTAGCCACATTTCCACCAGTTAAAAGAAAAACAATAAATCAAAATCACTGCTCATCCCACGTAGCCTCTGCCTTTGATGAAGCATGCCAGTTCCAACTCAATGTTGGCACCCTTTAGTTGCTCCAAGACAACTCTGATTGCAGTTACGTTGCCCAGAAAGCCTACGATCTCTTTATTTATGTAGCCCTGAAGCTGCAGGTTGCATCTCTGGTAGCTTCCATTCAAGGCTTCCGTAGACCGTATCAGACACCCAGAGAATTGTTCAGTAAAGCTGAAAGTACTTTGGAAACATACAGGCAGTCCTCGGCTTATGACCGTTTAGCGACCGTTCAAAGTTACAACAGCACTGGAAAAAGGGACTAATGACCAGTCCTCACACTTACAACCGTCGCAGCATCCCCGTGGTCACATGATCAAAATTCGGGTGCTTGGCAACCGGAATGTATTTACAATGGTTGCAGCGTCCCGGGATCACGTGTTTGCCATTTGCAACCTTCCCAGCCGGCTTCCAACAAGCAAAATCAATGGGGGAAGCTGGATTCGCTTAATGACCATGTGATTCACTTAACGACCGTGGCGAAAAGGTGGTAAAATTGGGTATGGTCACGTGATGCCTCACTTAATGACTGCATCGCTTAGCAACCGAAGTTCCAGTCCCAACTGTGGTCGTAAGTCGAGGACTACCTGTAAATGCATTTTTGCACATTTAGAGGGAAAAGATCGAACCCCCTCCCTTCCAAAGAGGAATGCTATCCATTTCTTCCTCCTCAAAGGCCATCAGGATCTCCCTTCCCGCCGAGCTCTCCTTGCTACCTTGAAGCAGTTCTCATCCTGTGCGAGCTGCTCAGCTTTGCGCTGATACGCCGTTTCCGCCAGGGACCGAGACGGCTGTGAGGTCAGGAGGCCTCCCGTTGCACCGTTGTGGCTCTCAGACAGGTAGAGCTCTGTCACCTGCACACAGATCTCGTCGCTCACTATGTGCTGGAGCTGAGGGTTAAGAACATGAAGGAAAGAACATGAAGGTGCTTTCTGGAACTCCACCACCACCAGGTGCACAGTTTCTTCAGCGTTACGGACACCACGCCATACGCCAGCCATGCCAACAGGCAACAAGTCTAGGCAAAAATATCTCCACCTGCTGAACTTCTAACCTTTTCCCATATGCCCCTGGCAAAGAGGGCATGGAGGCGCACAGACAGCTTCCACCTGCCATGAGCACTGCTTCGTCCTGCCCCGCTGCACCATCCAGAATCCAGTCTTCATGGCAATCTGGCACAACCTGCCAGTAGCCACAACTTGCATTTTGCAGAGTTTGGGAGGGCAAAAGAGCGCCTTCGCCTTAAAAACCCTTACGAAGCACTCCTATCAGCCACAAAGACTCCTGGGATCTTCTCCCCTGGCCACATCTACGTTTGAAGTATGGCCTTTGAAACACTACGGCCCTTTTGCAGACAGAAGGTCTTCACATGATGATGAGCTACCAGCTAGGTTTGCAGTGTCGTACTGTCAATGGGATTCTAGTAAAAGGACAAATCACATCCATACAATAGAAGCAAGAGTCTATATCAATGTTTCTCAACCTTAGCAACTTTAAGATGTGTGGACTTCAACTCCCAGAATTCCCCAGCCAGCCCACTCATCTTAAAGTTGCTAAGGTTGAGAAACACTGGCCTATGGCATCTAGAGTAACATCTCCAGCCTTGAAGATGCCATTTTTTGACATTTATTTGTCTTTCCAGGGGCACAACAGCAAAATTTATGAGACAATTAGGGAACTAACTGCACACTTCATTTAAAGTGTCCCAACCGCCTTTCTCAGACATGAAACACAGACAATACAGCTCCCGTGTCAAACTAGATCATTTCATGAAGATAACGTTTGGAAGAAGTGACTTTTAAATGAAGCAGCCTCTCTTGAAAGAGGATTAAAATATTTACTGTTGTTTACTTCTATCTTGCTTGCAGATTTATTCCCAAAACTCTAAAGGGGGGTGGGGAGAAGCACCAGCAAAGATTCTTGCACATGCTATAAAGGAAAAAGCACGTTTGAGACATACAGCACCACCACACTATTTGACTCAGATGAACTTCCTGAACAATGTGGCAAAGGACACTTTATAGCAGTGTTTCTCAACCTCAACGACTTTAAGATGTGTGGACTTTAACTCCCAGAATTCCCCAGCCAGCATTCTGGGAGTTGAAGTCCACACATCTCAAAGTTGCTGAGGTTGAGAAACACTGCTTTATAGTATATGTCAATGTCTCAATGACAATCCCTTTTCCTTCACCTTTAAAAAATGTTGGAGAGCAGTTACCGTCCCCAGGATTTCAGCCATATCCAACTCAGATTTTTTGGCTTTTCCTTGTAAAGGCAATAAACAGCCATCTCTGACATTTCTTCCCCTCTCTCTTTAAACCACCCTACACACACACACTCTGAATCACCTGTCTAACAATACTCTGAATGAGCTTGTCCATGGTGAACGCAATGTAGGCGTGAATGGTAAACATCTCACGAAGAGAATCCTCATATTGGGAAGAATCCATGTTGCCATCTAGGAGGTTCCGCACCATGTCCAGAAAAGCTGGGTAGTAGTCTTCTACTTCAATGTCCACTGAAATTGATGGGGGGGGGGAGAGAGGGAGAACAAACTCATAATGACTTGCAGGTTTATAATACAAGAGCAAGTGTCAGCCGTTCAAGGTAGGCAAGGTCTAGAAACGGAAGCAGCAGAGAAATTTATCACTTTCTTCCAAAAGGGTCCGTTCCAGCCTCCTATTTATCATCCGTTACAATTCTGAAATTTTGCAAGGCGGCCTTCACCTTAGCCAGGCTGGACGCTCTGCCCTCCGCAGTCCTTTTTGGACATTTTAAGGGTACCCCTGTGCACCTTCGGTTATGTCCATGTGGGGATGGCTCAGTGGAAACTCTAAGCCATATGCTATTAGAGTTCCCTATATAAGGACTCTAGACAGGCCCTTTAATATCCGATCTTGAAGAAATTTCCAGGTAGGGAGTGTGATTTCTATTTAATGCAACTTCTCTCGGACAAGGACTCGAAAATATCCTCCCAAGTTGCCCAGTTTTGTGCTACCATCTGCACGATGCGCCGCACCATTACTTAGGTTTAGAATTTTTTAAAATAGTATTTTATTCTGATTTATTTTAGTACTTCTATTCTTAATTATTTTTAGATCTTATACTTATTGTTTTTCTGGTATGTATGTATGTATGTATGTATTACTTCTGATTGTACCTGGCCTTAGGGCTGTAATAAACTTGATGATGATGAGCAGAGATTCCAGAATCGCTCTTGGCTGTTGTAGACAACAGACTGTCAGAGCCTTTCTCTGCCCCATCTGATACCAAAAAAAATGCAGGTGAGGTTATTTTGAGTTTCATTCTCACACTTTCTTCTTTCTCAGAACTGAGTTGCTATTTCTCCTCTCGTAACGTTTCATTGCTCTCTTCTCCCTTTCCAAGGCTAGAACTACATTTTTTCACAGGGAGGGACACCTTTAAAGAATCTGTTTCTCCTTTTTGTTGACTCGCTGAAACTAGGACGAACAATGCCGATCTCAAGAACACGTGCGCATTTGAAGAGCTCCTACAACCATGCGCTCCATACAAATGTGGACCAAGGAGAGACGCTGGGGAGGCAAGCATTAAAGGCTGCAAACTCTACCGTAGTGACCTCTAATGAAACTTGGTGGGATTTATTTTAAGAGACACGTGCAAGATTGGGCTGCCAGATTTTTAAAAACATTGTGGAATTGATATTAAGGCTAGGGGTAACTGCCTGAAAAACCAAGCAAAATCAAATCAACTTGGGGTTATATTAGAATAGGAAGAAAACTTGATTTAAGAAAACACACAAAATAATTCAGAAACCAATTGTTAAACGGCTTTAAGGTACTAGTTCGAATAATTGAGTTGCTTATTTCAGTATCATTAGCTGAGAGGTCACTCCTACCTCGTCTACATTTCTACTTCCCAGAAGCTAGACATGTTAAAAACCTCAAATGGTCACTGCCTCATTCCTTTTCCTCCCTGAATTCTTCACTGATTTAAGGGTTTTAACCTGAGAATGCGGCATGCCTTTTAATGCTGGAGAGAGGCGAGCAACTGAAGAACCAGTAGCTCTGAGCCCTTGAGCTCCCCTCGAGGACACAGGAGCTGAAGGAACTTCCAGCCTCTTTTGGTTTGTGTCCATCAACCCAAATTTCCCCTTGCGCAACCAGCACTGCTCCTCGCCCGGCGCTCCCATCAATGCCCGTCTCCCCGGTCAAAACGATGCACTTACTGGGTTCCTTCAGCCGCAGCTGGATGGCAGGAGTGTCGCTTTTCTCTCGCTTCACCCCCAGCACTTCTCGCTCCCATTCTCGTTCCCGGCTATCCTCTTCGATCTGCCGCTCCGCCTGGGTGTATATTCGCAGCAGCCGCAGGCACAGGATCTGGTGGAGGCGCAGGAAGATGTACCAGTTGTTGTTGACGTAGAACAGGTTGTAGACCTCGTCCATGCTGCGCAGCTTCTGGGCGGTGGTGCTGCTGAAAAGCAGTTTGGCCTTGGGGGGGCTGCCGCCCACCCCGTTGTGCTTCTTCACCGCCCCAGAGTTTTCGTCCACGTCCATCTCTTCCTCTTCCTCCTCCTCCAGGTCGGAGAGTTCCCCTCGCTGAGCAAAGAGGAGGTCCGGGATGAAATGGTACATGATCTGCTTGATCTTGTACTTGTCCTCTTTCTGGATGCCGGTCTGCCGCTTCACATGGTGGATAATGAGGGAGGCGGCGTCATCCAGGATCTGCTTGTCCTCATAGGCCAGAGACAGGTGAGGGCCAGCGTTGTCTTCAGATGTTTGTTCTTGCCTCTGAAAACCAAGAAGCAGAGAGTATAAAGTCATTCTCCAGGGTGTTTCTCTCCAGCTACAAGTTGCTGCTGGTGGAGAGGAGGGGGACATTCTCTACCAGGAAAAGGTTCTTCTGCGTCCCTCGGCTGCCCCCAAGCAAAAGGACAATCTGAACACCTTCCTCCTAGAGCACTTTGATGTTCTTCAACGTTCTCATAATCATTATTTTAAAGTTAGTTGAAGGAAAAGTTGGTGAATTCAACAGCAAATCCTTTAACAAAAGGAGCTACAACGAATTATGAAATCCTTCAACCCAAATCAGTCCCTACAGTAGGGATGGGCACCAGTGGATCATTGGTAGATCACTGAATGACCTGCGCCCTCTGTAGAGCAGGAAGGAAAAAAAGAAGAGACTAGTTAGGCTGCTGTGTTTCCTGAGCTAGTCATTCAATGTATGTTGGAAACTCATGCACAAGGCTTGTAGGGGTGGAGCAGGTAAATCAGTCCTGACAATGATGGACCAACATCCCAAGAAACTAGATCCCACAAGTCTGAAACATGCCCTTACCAATTCCAGAGGTTCAGAGAGAAATGTTATGGAACAGCAGATCTGCTTAACATTTATGCCATTCCCAAATCTGCAACTGTGCCTTAGAGAAAACAAGAGGCCAGCTCCCTCCGTACACTATCTCTGTGCCCACTTCTCTCCACATCTGGATCATGGATACCTTCATCTGACTGCAGCAAGTGGGAATATGGCAGAACGAAGGCTCTTTCTGGTGAAGAACAGGTTGGACACCTGCTTCTGAATGATAGATTTATCAGCCTAGGGCCAAAAACTTTATCCAGGCTCCTTTTTGAAGCATGAAGGAACGGTGATTTACAAAAGGCGGCAACAGAAGCTACCGTTCCTTCTTAGAGGGAAAGCTCTATTTAACTGACTCTGAACCGCAATGGCCTCAAAAGCAGACAGTCAAGAGTCCTCCAACAAATTCTGAAGTCCTATGAGAATTCACCACCTTCTTCTCCTCCTCCTCAGCAAGCACTCAGGGTAAAATATGATTGGGCTCAAAGAGAATGGCGTGAGCAAAGGCAGAGAAAGGAAGATCCACGCACCTCATCGTAAATGGTCTCAATCTCACTGAGGAGACTTTTTGATCTTAAGACCTTGGTGTCGTTCTGCTTAAAGTTGATGCCCTGATGGTCCAGGGATTTCAGGTAGTATTTCTCATTTTGTTCCCGCCACACTTTGTTGAATCCCCGCTGGGCTTCTCGCCATTCTTCTTCTTTCATTTTCAACCTAGGCAGGAAAACAAGCAACAGGGGTTGAGAGAGGACTGTAGCATCCAGTGGTTCTATCACATTCCGCTCGACAGACACGAGTGAAAAGTCCCAGTAATATAAAAGAACGTGCTAATGATCTTCCTGGGGTCTCTTTTTTCTTATTGCAATAAGGCAACTGGATAAGTGCATTTCTACCTAGCCCTATTTCCCAGCCCTCCATTCCGTCTTCCCTGCAGCAGAATTGCTGTTTCTAGTATAGGCTGAATCCAGGAGGGTTGAACTCGAGAGGCGGATTTTAACATACTGTAATTCTCCCATGTCATTTGTGAAATTCACCAGTGAGTGGGGGCTCCTGAGATCCACCGAAAAGGGGCAGGGTCCAAAGCCCAGGCTTTACGAACCTGGCACCAATCAGGTGTGTGTAAGCATCGCCACTTGTCATATTCCCAGCCAGCAAGGCTGATGTATATGAAGCTTCCAGGACGAAGAAGCCAGCCAGTCAGTGGACCGCCAACGCTGGTCTTCTCAGCCACAAAGCAATGGTTTAGATCAGAGCTTTCCAAACTTTCCTAGCCTTTCTCAACTTTTAAAGGAGTCTATAGCTTTGAATTTGGATGTCCCCAGGATCACCCATCCCTACATCTACCTACTCAGACCCCAAGAGAGTTTTCCAAAGTTCTTTCCCACATGGGATGTGACAGGTGGTCACAGAGGGTTCCAGACCTCAGCATACTTCAAAGCTCGTCTAGTATTTTCCTTGACCTTGTAACCTTTCACCTGAATATTCATCTCCACTGAGATGTCTCCCCCCCGCCCCCCCCGGACGACTAGATACCTTTTCAACACAATAGGAACTGCGACGGCTGGATTTTTCCGAAGACCATCGATGATGTCGGCAGCTTTGTCGGCATATATCCTCTGTAGAGCTTTGCGGTGGATGACTTCTGAGGAGCCTCCCAAGGTGTTGTCCAGGCGGAATTTGGCTTGCTCTTCGGCTGATAAGCGGGACAGTTTCTTCTGTATCGTCTCCAGGACTCTGATGGTTGCCAGGTTGGTCTCCAAGACCACGTCCAGCTGAAAAAGGAAATGCTCCTTAGCTGTGCGTAACTGTTGCTAATGAAGTGAGTTCACGACACAGGTCACCTCTGAACTGGGAACTTTCCCCCCCACTGCCCAATCCTCCCTTTACAGAAGCTGTCCCCGACACACAGCCCCCCGGAAAGGCTGAATTTCAACTTCCCAAGCGGGAGCTGACTTCAAAGATAGCTGGACGCTGTCAAATTGGGGAACGCTGCACGATGCCGATTCTTCCTGTTGTAAGTGCTTTATTTCCTGTCTTGGGGCCACTGAGCTAAGTCCCCGATATCGTACCAGGAGATTAAGCCCCGTTTTACCTACCTCAAATCGTTCATCCTCACATCGGTAGATATGTTCTTCATACTGAGTTTTCTTCGAGCTCACAAACGTAGAATCTTCTGACCATGATGGAAAGGAGACCCAGGTGTCATTCAAAACCTGAGAAAGAAAGAAGGGCCTTACTGCTGATCATCATTATTCTAGCAGCTAGGGAAAAGGCTGATCAGACAGCTGGCAGGATAGTGCTTGTCCAGTCACTGGTTATACCTGATTTCCCCACCAGAAGACACTAGGTAGTCCTTGCTTAACAACCACAATTGGGACCAGAATTTTGGTTGCTAAGTGAAGCAGTCATTAAGTGAATCCGACCCGATTTCATGACCTTTTTTGCGGCGGTTGTTAAGCGAATCAACATGGCCATTAAGCGAGCCACGTGGTCGTTAAGCAAATCATGCGGTTCCCCATTGATTTTGCTTGCCAGAAGCCAGCTGGGAAGGTCGAAAATGGCAATTGCGTGACCATGGGATGCTGCAATGGTCATAAATGTGAACCGGCTGCCAAGCACCCAAATTGTGATCCCATGACCGCAATGATACTGCGATGGTTGTAAGTGTAAGGGCTGGTCACAAGTTGGTTTTTCCAGCACTGTCTTAAGTCCAAACCGTCACTAAGCAAGGACTACCTGTATTTTGTCACAAGAGAATGGTTTGCTGTACAAGGGCACCCCCTTGTGGGAGAAGAAAAGATCGCTGCTGAGATGCTATTGGAACACTACTTAACGAAGAACGTCCCATGATGTGTTTTAAAAAGTGAATCTGTAGGTTAAGTCCAACCTGATAATGCACCCAATAAAGACCTCATGTGAGGGGTATTCTTCACTGGGGAAATGTCACATTCACAGATAGACTTAATCCTTTTTGCTAGTCATTTTTAGTTTCTCGGGTATCATTCTGCTCTTCTTCACGTCTTCGTGGCTACTTAAGTTTCAAAGCGTTGCTCTTCCAATGGCTTTCCTCAACTTCACTCAAAGACAGTAACTTGGTAATGGAGCCCATGGGACATATGAAAAAGACCAATTCCTGTATTTCTACAGTAATTAAAATAAATACCAGGCCATGGGAGGTGGGGGGGAATCCCTGGAGGCCACGCCAATCTTGCTAGGTTTCACCAGCATCCACATCCTCCAAGGGGGAAGAATGCCAGCTTACCTCCTTGCACAACGGCGTCCGACCCGTGCACTTGGGCTGCTGGTAACTTTTGGGCAAGGCTCGGTAGCTGGAGCCCAGCCGTTTACACGAAGCGTAGTCTATCTCCATCGCTATCCCCTCCGTGGCTCGCTCCTTCGGAAAAGTCTCCAGATGTGTGGATTCTTTGTAGCCCAGGAAGTTTTTAAACCAAGTGAACAACTCTGGGAATTTTCTGGAAAAACAACAACAAAACAAACGCAAGCAGAATACATTGCATCAGAGTGGCTGTGGCAGAGAGATTTTTTTAACACTTCTAAGTAAGGTTTAAATGTTTAATGTGCTGTTCATCATCTAACTCAGGGAAAGATGCAACTGCTGCTGATTTAAACGTTCCTCCTGCATCTGCTGCGGTAAAATTTGCTATGCTGCTACAGCATGGCAGCTAGAGTTTGCCGCTAATTGAAGCAGAAGCATCTCTGCTCCCTGAACTCAAAGCAAGTTGGCAGATGGAACAAGCAAGATGCTCTCTGCTGGTTAATTCTCAGTTCTTCAATCCAGCCTTTCTCAACTTTTTGACCCTGGAGGAACCCTTGAAATATTTTTCGGGCCTCAGGGAACCCCTGCACATTCAGGCTCAAATACAGGCCAGAAGTTACAAAATTATTCTATTTGTTTCAAGGGTAGGCCTGTCTATATGCATGAACAGTGTTCCTAAACTAAAAATGAAACTTACGTCTTTAACATGAAGTTGCCTGAACTTGAAATCATTTTTTAAACAAATCGTGATCTCCCAGGGAACCCCTAGTGACCTCTCACGGAACCCTAGGCTGCCACGGAACCCTGGTTGAGAAACCCTGCTTCAATCTCTGTTGTCTGTCACACAAGCGAGCACACTAAAGAAACAGTTACTTAGACTGCTTACCCCAGAAATGGAGAAACAAGTTGTACAAGCTCAGCTCTGGATATAACCTCCTGATTAAAAATGACCAGGCAGCGGAGGAAATTCTCGTAGGCTTCCGTGCTGCGCAATGCCTTGCGGACCTGGACGGTGGAATTGGAAGAGAAAAAGAAACACAAGAAAGTTGGGGGGAAAAGATCAGTCTCTCCTGCAAAGGAACAACTTAATCCTCTCCCATTAGCACAATTCCAAGAACATCAACCAACAGTCATTACACAGGTGGAGCTGGGAAATGGGTATATTTATTCCGGGGAGAGCTAAAGGGTGATGAGAAAGGCATCCTGACCCAAACTGCAACTCCTCGTGGTCCCCAGATATTCCCCTATGTGCAGTAGCTGTTGAACAGCTGAAAAATGTCATAAACAAACAGTAAACTCAACGTTTGACTTGTGAATATGCATTATTATGCAGAATAATGCTGGGGGTAAATCGATTTCCTCACTCGTTTCATAGTTCGTCTGCTTGTCTCATAAAACTTAAGATGAACCGTTGTGGACAAAGCCAACTCTCTCCCAAAAGCTTTGGAACATTCTCTGCATGGGATCCTTTGGGTTCGTGGGCTCCAAGGCCTGTCCCAACCCCCCCTTGGACAGAACAGACGTGGCCCCGCCAAGCTCGCTCTTTCCCAGAATGCTACTCTGTAAAAGGGAGTGAAGCCTTCCCCTGAGCTGGCCTGAATTGGAGAGCAAGCTCTGCAACCGTTCACCACAAAGGCGAGAGGAAAATAGGCACCGATGAAGAAGTACAATTCGTACCACGCTGGCAGTGAAAGAGAAGCCAAGTATCTGGATCTAAGGACAGATACATGCCAAGAGAGATACATTTGGGAAGCTAAAACCTGTTTAAATCTGCAATTCTAGGATGCTTGGGTGGGGGGGGGGGAAGAGGGATAATTCCTGAGTAAATATGCACAGAACTGCAACATTAATCTCAACAAAGCTGACTGGAGGTACGAAATCAATGGTCTGCAGCCACGGTTTATCAGCTCTCTTACCTTGTCGAAGAACAGAGACTCCGTCCCATGTTTACCGGCTTCTACAAAGGATGGGTCCTTCAAATTAAGGAGCTTTGGTTTCTTCTGCAGAAAGCAAGCACACACACACACACAAACAAATAGATAACTGATATCTACCACAACACATTTTAAATCTGCTACCACTTTGGTAGGACAAACATTTGTCAATTAAGTGACGCACACGACATATGAACAACAGGGATTGGAGAGCTCTGTACCTTTTCCTTAGGAAATATGGAATGATTAAGCAATCAATCAATCCAAAATTAGACTATTAGTCCAGGTAGCCTAAACATGGAACTAATTTGAAACTGCTGTTCTGGATTGCCAATTCCATCCCTATTTGACTCAGAGTTACAACTTCCTGCTCGCCCGTTCCCTCTTCCGGTGGCCAGCACAGGCCTGGACCATTAGAAGGCTGCCCAAAATTAAGCTTCTGCTGTGCCTCGCAAAGCGTAGTCTTAGTCCACTGAAGCTGTTAAAACAATAACATCAATAAAATGTGAAGGCACTACAGAAAATACTTCTTCTTTCGTATCCAGATCAAACCTTAAGCTGCCAATATGACGCCACCTGCTTAGCTTTATCATTGGCCAGAAACAAATCATGTTCAGGGCATGCTATTGGTAATCATCGGCAGGTCGGCCGAATTCTGTCTCTCTCCACCCTCACGCTGCGTATTGTTATCCGTCAACGACCCCCATTGGAGCATGTTAGTTCTGCACTCAGGCACTCCAACCCGCAACCTATTCAAAGTCCTCCAAGGGAGATGGGGTCCCTCAGCCATGTTCTCCTCTGGAACTCTTCCTTGGTCAGTGATTTCTCTCCTCCATCGGCCAATTCGGTTTTGTTCTTGCGTACCCTCAAGGGTGTTTGTTCTTACCATAAAACTCTTCCTAGATTTTAATCGACGACGGGTTTGAGGCTCAACAAACAGGGAAGGAGCCTCCTCGAAGACTGTGAGAGATTTTCTTTCCTTTTTATCTCACAATTGGGCGTACCCTGGGCAACGGCAAATTTGTTTCGCCGGCCAATCCTTCTCGCACCAGACCAAACCAAAGAAAATACTTGTTTTTATAGCATTAAAGATCTCTTAGGTGTTATTAACTAGTTTCTAAAATTAAAGCATTTATTATTATTATTATTATTATTATTATTATTATTATTATTATTATTATTGGGGGAAGACAGGATTGAACATTAGGGTGTAGTTCAGCGTTTTTATTTGGTGCATGCTTATATCTGAGGACTATACGAGGTCCACAGAATTGCCACCAATATTAGCCTTCTGCTGGAAGCGGCACCAGGTTCTCACCTTCACGGGAGGGGCTACCCCTGTGGTGCCGTGCCTCCGGATTTGACAGCCATTTTGATTGGGTCTTTGCTGCTTGCTGTTAAGCTGGGGCTTCTTCACGGTGCCCCCGTGATCGTTTCTCACTGACTCCACTTTCTCTGCAGTGGTCTTGCTCAAGAGCTGATTAGAAAGAACCGCAGACAAGTCCATTATGGTTCCCGTGGACAAGAACATGCAAAAATGCTTCACCGTAATTAGTCAGGGAAGAGGCTACGCATGCATGCATCCTAAGATGAAAATGACTTTTTCTGCCCAGCCCTCATCTATCTGTACAGGCAGTCCTCGACTTACGACCGTTCATGGAACGATGGTCCGAAGTTATGACGGCCTCGGAATGGGTGCTTTACGGCCTGTAAAGCACTTCTGAGCATTGCGAAACGTTGCACCCCCCTGCAGTCGCTTGATCGCATTTTGGGCGCTTGGCAACCAGCTCGCATTTATGACCAGTTGCAGCATCCCACAGTCACGTGATTGCATTTTGCGATGTTTTTTGCCATTTTCCGGCAAAAAATGCCCGCTGGGGAAGCTGGATTTGCTTAACGACTGGCGATTCGCTTAACAACCACCATAAAAAGGTCATAAAATTGGGTCCAGTCATGTGGTGACTCGACTTATGACCGCAACAACTTACAATGGAAATTCCTGTCCCAATTATGATTGTAAGTCAAGGACGACCTGTACACTAATAATGACTCTCTGGTTGCCAGCTCTTCCATAGCCAAAAGAGGAATATAAATAGGCCTAGGAAAAACAAATATGGGCAGAAAAGATTCTTACAGGAGTCTTAAAAACTTGAAAGGAATCCATCTGTCCAACCAGTTCTGATGTATTGATACCCCAAGGTTACTTAGCCCATTTCAATATCATGCACGTTATACTGGATCAAAAAGAACAGGGCATGTAGCAGTGCCTTGACAGAGATCCCCTGTAAACAAGCAGTCAAATTGGAAGTCACTCACAACAGAACTATTTGCATCTGGCAAGAACTGCCCAAATTCGGAGAGCAAGTCCTCCTGGTTCTTAAAGAGGCGTGCCACCTGGGCATAGACTTCCTGTTCCGTCAACGCTGGGGTGTAGTTCCCACCAGCTTCCTTGGCATTTCGCTGCTCTTTCTGTTATGAGACAGAGGAGAAGGTTCAAGAAGAAAAAAACAGTTAGAACTTTTAGAAGCTGCCACTCACCCGTTTCTGCTTCTTGAGCCTTTAAAAAAAAATGAGGGCACCCAGCTGGAGATCTCAACAGGAGAGTAGCAAGGGAGGAGCTGAAAAAGACACTGGAGGTGGTCTGTGCTTTGCCCCAAATATGCCACCAAGTACCAGACCCTGGAGTATTTGCCACTCCAAATCCCCCCCCCTCTCTCTCTCTAGGTCCACCTGCATCCATTTCAGTTTTTCAAACTTACTGAAAAAAGTCTTATGCTTGCAGCAAACCCACAGAAGCCAATTCCAACCAACCATGCTGGCAAGGACAACCACTTGCCCCACCGCCTATGAACAAGGTTCCTTCCGCTGCGCCAAATATCCTCCGTCTGCTCAGCTGCCGAATTCAGAGCAGCCTTAAAATGAACAGCTGGCTTACTCACCTGGTATGTGTGGAGGATCTCCAAGAAAGCCTTATAAATGTCCGGCTGTCCTTGGAATCGATTCTTGATCTTGTTGACGTAGTTGATGGCATGATTAAACTCAACTGGCTGATTGTTCTGGAGGGACGGTGTCGTTCCGAGAGAGATTGTCACGGGCGTGTGGGGCTGCGCCGGTGGAGAGCGAGGGGATGCATAGGGGATTGGAGGAGTTTGCTGGCTGGTGGGCGTGTGTGTCTGTAGCTGGGATGGCTGAAAAAGCAGAGCAAACGTATTGTGATGGCTTCAGCCCAGAGGGACAGGCTATTGTAAATGATTAGGAAAGGCACTACCTGCCCAAAGCAGGACTCTGTTCTTCTCCATCCAACAGAGGAGGTCCTGTCCTGAGATATTCACTCAGAAATCTATAGTTTCCAGCTAGCCGGTTTGGTCTAGTGGTTAAGGTGCTGGGCTAGAAACCAGGAGACTGAGAGTTCTAGTCCCGCCTTAGGCATGAAAGCTGGCTGGGTGACCTTGGGCCACTCCCTGTCTCTCAGCCCTAGGAAGGAGCCAATGGCAAACCAGGAGACTGAGAGTTCTAGTCCCGCCTTAGGCAGGAAAGCCGGCTGGGTGACCTTGGGCCAGTCCCTGTCTCTCAGCCCTAGGAAGGCGCCAATGGCAAACCAGGAGACTGAGAGTTCTAGTCCCGCCTTAGGCATGAAAGCCAGCTGGATAACCTTGGGCCAGTCCCTGTCTCTCAGGCCTAGGAAGGAGCCAATGGCAAACCAGGAGACTGAGAGTTCTAGTCCCGCCTTAGGCATGAAAGCTGGCTGGGTGACCTTGGGCCAGTCCCTGTCTCTCAGGCCTAGGAAGGAGCCAATTGCAAACCAGGAGACTGAGAGTTCTAGTCCCGCCTTAGGCATGAAAGCTGGCTGGGTGACCTTGGGCCACTCCCTGTCTCTCAGCCCTAGGAAGGAGCCAATGGCAAACCAGGAGACTGAGAGTTCTAGTCCCGCCTTAGGCAGGAAAGCCAGCTGGGTGACCTTGGGCCAGTCCCTGTCTCTCAGCCCTAGGAAGGAGCCAATGGCAAACCAGGAGACTGAGAGTTCTAGTCACGCCTTAGGCATGAAAGCCGGCTGGGTGACCTGGGGCCAGTCCCTCTCTCTCAGCCCAACCCACCTCACAGGGTTGTTGTTGTGGGGAAAATAGGAGGAGGAAGGAGTATTAGGTATGTTCGCCGCCTTGAGTTCTTTACAACAATAATAAAGGCGGGATAAAAATTAATTAAATAAATAAATAGTTAGGAAACGCCATCCTTAACGACCCTTCCTCTCACCTTCACTTGTCCTTCAAGAGGACCTCCAGTGCCCAGAATCCGTCACGCCCAAGCCCCAGGCGTTCCTGTTCCTAAGCAAAGCCTGCCTATTGAACTTGCCCTTACCTTGCTGATCTTGGCAGGTGGCGGCTGTGGTGCCGGCTGTGCCGGGGTGGGAGCAGACTGTGCCGAAGGCTGAGACGGGTGCTGGGGCTGGGGCTGGGGCTGGGGCTGGAGGCCGTGGGCCGGGATCTGGTGAACCTGCCCTGGGGTTGTGACGTTCACCATGTCGTTGGTCTGGACTTCAATTTTGTACCCGGGAGGCAGGAAGGTGTTGAAACCCATGATCAAATCTGGGTGGCCTTTGAACAGCTGAGAGACACGGCTGATCACTCCTGGAGTGTCGATGCTGCACAGGGATCCGGCAGAAGCGGAAGGGAAAGAAAGACATCAGAGGCCTGCCACAGATTCCAACACACACAAAGGCACGTTGTGTCCACACACACAAAACAAAACCCGCTAGATTCTACAGTATGCTGTTGAGGAAAATAAATCTATGAAAACCTATGCAGACATTACTATTTCGTGACAAAACGTAGAATATAGCATGACTGGTTGAGTTTTATGTATTAGGCTACATTATAGTCTATTTTCACTACTGTTCGTTGAACAAGAACAAGCAGTAACGGTTGGGTTCACATCAAACTCCTAAGACAAATCCTGGAGTGTAGCTAAGCTACATTATGGTTAAGCTCGATACCCAAATCCCCCTGGCAGATCTCTAAACCTTCTCTGTGACTTCCAACAAAACGTCTATATACAAGTAGAAAACTTTGACTACTCCAAAGTAGTTTACAGCGTGTGTTCCAAGAATTCCTTCTTAGAATTTTTAATATCTGCTGTTCGGGAATGGGTCACACACAGTTCAAAGAAATTACTTTATCCAAATAATGTTGATACAATAGTAATGCTTTTTAATAAAACTGTTACATCATCATCTCCTGCCATATCTAAGCAGATGAGCTAATTGGTTTCAGGAGGAGGAGGAGGAGGAGGAGGAGGAGGAGAAGTACAAAAATAAGAAAACAGTAGGAAACAAAAACATTTTGACTTACTGAAAGCTTCCTCACAGCTCTCTGGGAGCTATATATATATATATGTTTTGTTCTCTATGTCTACAATTCTAATTTCTTCTTTTCTGGCAAGGCACTAATCACTTAGCTGTCTTTCAGACTATGCTTTAGAACCTGAGTTAACACACAATTATAAGCAGATTTTGACTTTGGCAAGCAAAGTTTTCTTGGGCCTTTTCAGGTTTTGAAATAGAAAGCTGAGCTACTGGGAGAACTTTGGATGCAAAATGGGGGGGGGGGGGCGAAAAAGAAAGAAGAAGAAAAAGGGAGGGGTGATTTGCATTCAAAGGAAGGAAAATAAAAATAAAGCAAGCAGCCATCCGTTATACCTTTGAGATTTAAACTCCTTCATTATGTCCAAGAAATCATTGTAGACTTGAGGCTGGCTACCGAATTGAAGCTTCACCTGGTCAAGATAGGAAAGGGCATCTTCTACCTGCAGCCAAAATAAGCCGAGTTAAAAACATCCCTTTCCAACAACATGTCACCTCCATGCTTTCAGGTGAACCCCACAGCGCCCTGAGCTACTACAAAGGATACAATCAGCAAGCAAGTCATTTTGAACCTGGTCAGTTTATTTTTCTCCAGAGCGCTCCTACGCTATCCTTTCTCAGGCACGGCGGACACGATGGGCACTCTACAGACCCTGCCCTTTCAGTCCCTGTTTCCTGCCAGTCTTTCTTCTTGTTTTTTTCTAGGAAAGTTGCACATCGTAGGAAGATAAGGGGGCCTCCCTTGGCGTGAAGCATTGGACGAGCTGGCTTCCGTGAGGGAAGTTCAACTCTGATGGACCACTTGGCCTGGCTCTGATGCATCTTAAGCAGGCAGGCTGCTGAACTTGAGAACAGTCAACTGGATCGCCGCCTTTATTCCCCCGGCCCCTATCCATTCCAAGCTGGTCTGTTAGGCTGCATTTCAGACAAGCTAGAAAACTACTTTCGAGTTTCCATCTTGGTATTTGGGCGTTTCACAATATTTTCCCCGGGTTTATAGGTGGAAAGTTTTGTTCAGCTCTTAAGATTGAACAAAGAACTGAAGTTGAATTAAGGCTGAACTCTAAGATTATTCTATGCCAAGAAACAGCATGTTTAAGCATCACTCTCAAACCAGGTATTTTAGCTTGGATGCTGAGGTGGAAATCAAATTTTCAGCTGAACTGCCCTCTATAGGCTACCCTGGGAAAATCCGTTATTTTGAAAAACGTGGAGTGGTTTGTAAATAGCTAAATAAATGGTAACAACACTTAAAATATTCCTAATTCCTCCTATCCAGTAAACACAAAAATAGGGGGGGGGGGGGGAAAGTCAAAGGTGAAGAGCACACACACAGCCACATTTCTAGCAATAATACGCCTTAGATTTTCACAGCTCTCTACAGAACACTCATGCAACTATTTATAGATTTTTGACAACTGTGCTTCAAAAACATAGTGACATTAATATTACTTTGCAAAAGCCTTTGTTCCACTAACCACTTTCGTGCAATTAAAATGTAAATAGGTCTGCTTCTACAATACCCACACATCCTATTGCTAGTCACAGTGATCAGCTGAGGTATTCTATTATCAATCAATCAATTTATTATGGCCATTGACCAGTGATTAATACACCTTCATAACAGAAATTACAAAACACGCACAAAAATAAAAAAACAATACAAAAAGATTAAATAGATGCATAAGTACAATAAAAGGCGTAAGTGCAATCCTTAAGATAATAAAAATATTGAAATAAGAGTAAACTTAACTAAGATAGCAGTGATAAAATACTGATAGAAGTTAACCTTATTTAAATGGTCAAAACTAAACTAAGGGCCTAATAACATTTATGAACCAATAACGTCCCAACAAATCTTAAGAAAAAAAACAACTGAACTTCCACAGGATCAGTAAGATTTCCTTTTTATTAACCAAACCAATCTTACTGATCCTATGGAAGTTCAATTGTTTTTCTTAAAATTTGTTGGGAAGTTATCTTGAGCTGTAGAAAGTCTAAACTGAGGGCGTTAATCTCAACTTGAGTCTATCAGTAATTATGATCGTGGTTAAAAGAAAAGGACGAGAGGTATTCAATTGTTTTCCTTGAGACACATGCTTCCAAGCACTCAAAGAACAGAACTGACTTCACTTCCAAAGCTTTACGCTTTTGCACCACTCAGCACAACGCATTCAGGAAGATGATTAAATGTTAAGTTGCCTTAAATACAACTCAGCACAAGCTCTTCCAAAGCTCTTAGTAACCACAAAGTAGCAATTTCATTTTCTACACAATGGAGGACGGAAGAGGGAGAGGAGTGAATTAACACTGATCCTTCACTCATTTTCCAGCGTGAAACTATTAAGAGGATAGTGTCCAAAAGTGGACCGCATAAACAAATAAACCAACTAATAAATCCAAAGATGTAAGGATCTATAAAAGGATTGCTTTGAAAGAAGGATGGCTGTATAAATCAAATCAATCAATGAAAGCACAAACAGTACGGATGTGAACAAAAGGGATGATCACCAGATATCAAAACACACCTGAACAAACATGCAGAAAACCAACTGATTTTCATTTATAGCCTAGTTTGGAGACACTTTACAGTAGGAGTCTCTTCCCACTGTTGCTGGCAACGATGGTGAAGTTAAACTTGCAAAGGGTTCTTGGGCCTGTCTACAAACTGAGCAGGGTACGAAAAGAAGAAAATGTTCCCTGCTGTAGTTGCAGAGTGTGAGAGAAAGGCAGGGTTTTGATCAGCTCAGTGGTGAAATTCCTTTATGACTGCCAACTTGGCCCAGACACCCAGTTCTGACAACGCTTAAAACAAACAGCAAATCCTGAATGAACCCCAGCTCCCAGGTTTTATCAAACAGCTTACAAAATCAGCTTCGTAAAATCTGTCACAACCCGCGGCACGCATCCTAGCTCCTTTGTTCAGTTATTTACTTCAGCTAAGAGTAAAGGAGAGCAATCCTGCCACAGGAGACGGGGCAGAACTTCTGACCTTATTACAAATTTGCTGGCAAGCCATTTATGAGATAAGACTAAGATGTCCCTGCTCAATTCCGGAAACCCTGTTGGAAGGAATATGGCAAAAGGGCGCTAAAGAAGTCAACTGAAAGAGCAGGGAAAGAGAGAGAGCAAGTCCTCTTGAGCCCACAAGACACAGCTTACTATTCGAAGGAGCCACTCCTCTCCTACTAGACCAGCCTTTCTCCACCTTTGGACGCTGGAGGAACCCTTGAAATATTTTTCAGGCCTTGGGGAACCCCTGCACAGTCAGGCTCGAAGAGAGGCCAGAAGTTACCAAATTATTATATAGGTAGTCCTCACTTAACAACCATTCGTGTAGTGATGGTTCGGACTTACGACGGTACTGAAAAAACCAACTGTATTGGTTTCATGGGTAGGCCTGTCTATATGCATTAACAGTGTTCTTAAACTGAAAACAAAGGAAACTTAGCTCTTTAATGTGAAGTTGCCTGAATCTGAAATATTTTTTAATAAATTGTGATCTCCCAGGGAACCCCTCGGGACCTCTCGTGGAACCCTAGGGCGCCACGGAGCCCTGGGGGAGAAACCCTGCTCTAGACTTACCTTCAGCCTCTGGAACTGCTGCTGCCCCTGGACTGGTGCTGCTGGTGGAGGTGGGTGAGCGTGGCTCTGCACCACTTGGCTCCCATGAGGCTGAACAGGGGTGGGGTGGTGATGCCCACTGTGGACGGTGGCTAAAGTGGGCCCGTGGCTGTTGGAGCTCTGTGGAACGGTCGACACCTGGGGAGGCAAGGCAAGGCAAGACAAGCCAGAGAGGTTAGGTCCACCAGCACCCTGCCCATGTTCACGCAGGCGCACGAAAGCCTTCTTTCACGGCTGTGGGGAAACAGAAATTTGGGAGATGGTACTAGTCAAGCTGCCCAACAGTCCAACCTACAACTTTGTTATCAAGAATTATCTTGAGGATGTTAGAAAGTCTTCTCCGAACTTTGGAGAACGGTTTGGTGTCGTGGTTAAGGTGCTGGGCTAGGAACCAGGAAGCCGTGAGTTCTAGTCCCGCCTTGGGCACAAAGCCAGCTGGGGGACGTTGGGCCAGTCGCTCTCTCTCAGCCCTGGGAAGGAGCCAATGGCAAACCACTTCCGAGAAACCGTGCCCAGAAAACTGCAGGGACTGGTCCAGGCACTCTCCGAGAATCAGACACGATTAAATGCATTTTTAAAAAAAACAGCCAAACTGCCTAGCAGTCCAACCTACAACTTTGCTATCAAGTATTATCTTGAGGATATTAGAAAGTCTTCTCTCAACTTCTGTGGGTTAGAAGCTCAATGCCCTTTTACACTGCGACACGCATCCTTGCTACGGCCACCGTGCACTAATTCAGGGAACCGTGCCAATAAGCGTGGCGTATCGAAACAGTGTCTGCTCCCAACGAGGAGGGCAAGAACACCCTTTCTCCAAGGCAGAAGAGCGAACCCAACCTTTGCTGTTGGGCGGCTCCTTCTCCCAGGAGCACGTGGGCCACTTCCGCTCTTGGGAAGGGGGCGGGAAGCATCGCTACCTGGTAGCTGGGAGTGACGGAGTACTGGATCCCAGTCGCAGATTGCATGGTCTCCGAAACAGACTCATATACAGGAGGAGCCGGCGCAAGCACGCGATGCTGGTGCTGGAAGGGCTCGGCAGTGCTGGCAATACGCCTCTGCTGTGACGCGTATACGGGTGACTCCTGTTCCTCCACTCGCCGCTTCATGCTGAATGCATGCTCAGGAAGGCGCTACGAAACCTGTTGAGAGAGAGAAAGGAATGAATAGAGACAATCAGCCTGGCTCAACCTTTTGACCCTGGAGGAACCCTTGGAATATTTTTCAGGCCTTGGGGAACCCCTGCACATTCAGGCTCCAAGATAGGCCAGAAGTTACCAAATTATTATATAGGTAGTCCTCACTTAACAACCATTCGTGTAGTGACGGTTCAGACTTACGACGGTACTGAAAAATCCAACTATTTGTTTCATGGGTAGGCCTGTATATATGCATTAAGTGTTCTTAAACTGAAAATAAAGAAGGAAACTTAGCTCTTTAATGTGAAGTTGCCCGAATTTGAAATAATTTTTTAAATAAATCGTGATCTCCCAGGGAACCCCTAGGGACCTCTTGCGGAACCCGAGGGTGCCACGGAACCCTGGTGGAGAAACCCTGGAGACAATCAGCCATCACCTCCCGACCTTAATGATCTGAGCAGTCTTGTAACGTCAAGGCAGGGCCGCCAAGGAAAGTCCCAGGTTATTCATTTGGACTACAACTTCAACACTTCTACAATTTAGACCCCCAGAACTGGAGGGTTATAAGCAATAACACAGCTCAATAGAACTTTGTATGCCTTACCACACCAAGTAGCCCCAGTCTCGTAAGACAGGCAGGTTTTATCACTGCCCAAGTGCAAAGAGGGCTCAAGGAAAACTCCCTCCTGAAGTAGAAGTGGCTTGCACTTCACAGCCTGCGCTTTGGAAAGCGCACATCAATCTGATCTTATCAGAGATTTGTTTTGTAACTTGTCTTAGGGACTGCAAATGAGAAAGAGAAAGAGAAAAGAGAAAATCGTATGTTCGCATGGCACTGTCGCAGGTGGCAGCACAAAGCCGGCCATGGTTGCTCTTAAAAAAAGAAAAAAGGAGGTTGGATTGCTTAGTACTTGGTTGAGAGACCACCAGGAGATGATAGGGTAGTAGGTTATCCTGGGCAGTCTGCATCCTGGAAGGAGACAGCGGCAAACCCCTTCTGCATTGTTGCCCAGAAAACTACCTGGCCGTGTCCCTGACGTAGAGGGATCGTTTGTTTTTGCTTTTTTGTGGGAGGTCTAATGTTTTTCTACTAGTGTCTGCGACTCCTCTGATTTAACCCAATTCATCTCTTCTTTCTTTAAAACTTACTTCGGCCTTTCAACAGCGCCAGCAAGCTCACATCCTCTGTCTTTTCAACAGAGGACAGTAAGGATATGAATTTGAGCCCTTTCAATAGATGGAGATTTAATCCAAACATTATTTAATAGAAGAAGAATGTCAAGAAGAGTACAATGTAGGGTTCTTTAAACCAAAAGCCCAACAGCTATGAAAAGATAGTTTGCATATCTAGTGTATTTCTGCTCTGTACTCTGGATCCCATTTTTAAAAAAAAAAAATAGCTTGATCATAATCTGCAGGATCTAAGCATCCATGTATCTTAGGAGGCTAAATAGAAGTGATTTAAGTAATGCATAATCTTCACTTGGCATATTAATTCTGAAACCTGTCAGAAGAGAGCACTAATTGCATTTAAAGCATTTATTGTAAGCTTTACTGGCATCACGGCTACATGAATGAGTCACTTAGATTCAGCAGCACAGAAGCGTAGTAAATATCCTCCCATGCACTGCTCACAAAGACACGCGCAAAGATACACACCTTCCACATGCTTTGAAGCAGTCGCTACAGGACTGCCCACGGGATTAGGCAGAGCGCTGCTGGAACAGATACTATTCTGAAGAATTCTAAACTCTTCTCTCTTTCAGAAGGTGAGCAAAATCTACCTGAAACCAGCATTTTAAAACAGGTCTTACCACCACCCCTCTGGCCTCCATAAACTTGCTTGCCAGAATACAAACGTATGAAATGTGAATTTTCTTCCTTCATCCTTCACACCCTCAAATCAAATCCGTGCATTAAGCCCAGCGGTCCCCAACCTTTCTGGCACCAGGGACCGGTTGTGGAAGAAAATTTTTCCACGGACTGGTGGGGGCGGGGTTTGCAGGCGGGAGCCAATCGCGCACACTGGGGGGGGGGGTTTGCAGGCGGGAGCCAATTGCGCACACCGGGGGCAGGGTAATCACACGCAGCAGGGGGCAGGGTTTGCAGGAGGGAGCCCCAAGGCCCACTTCCTAACAGGCCTCGGCCCACAGGTTGGGGACCCCTGCTTAAGCCAACATCTGCCTTTGATTAGTATCAGTTTCTATTTGTAAGAACAGAAAGGGTACTTCAGCCTAATTAATATACTTCCACTCAGGCTTAAACCTGAAGTCCACAGCTCTAAGTCAAATGAAATATGATCCAGTTTAAGATTTACTGACATCACCTACTTCCATTCTTTGGTACCTAAAATGAAGGCATTTAGAGTAACACATTATTCCTCCTACGTGGACTGTGCCTTTTCCTTCTGCCTGCAGTGCAGATGAATTATACAAATGTACAAGCATTTCATTGCAGTAATTGAACATGCTCAATGAGCCACTGAGTACGTGAAAATTAATCAGTGAAAATATATCTGAAGAAAGCATTTACTACCAAAGGATGATCCTGGGAGATTCGCCGCTAAGGGGGAAACAGGTGATGCTGGGACCAGAAGGATCCCTACCACGCCTACATTCGAAGCTTGCAGTGCATATTTATTGGAACTGCAAATACACACACACACACACACAAAACCCAGAATGGTGTTTGAAAGGATACACTAACTTTCCACCACTTGATAGATCTAAACATTAAGGACAAATGAAAGCATGGAACAAAAAGAAGTATCCCTACTCTGTTTTCAATACAACTCAGGTCAAACTTTGCATAGAGAAGGAATGTATAATCAGCAGTTAGTATTCCCCTAGAAGATCTTTTAGTCTTTTGTGCCTTCACTGGAGGAACGGAAGAGGAAAGGATTCTAATAATCAGATTTGAAATTATTACTCGGGAAGAACGTTGTGTAAGAACTGAACAGAAAAAGAAAGGCTAAGAACATCCTCCAATCTGTCAGAAAAAAAAAAGGGGGGGGGTATTTTGGGTTCCAGCTTCACAACTGTTAACGCTTTCCACTGCTGGATTAAATCAGAACAACAATCAAGACAGGAAGCCTATTCAGAAAAGCTGGCTGCCCATGCCAGTTTCAGCATGTCTTACATTCCAAAGGTTAGCACGTTCTGAACATCCTTAAGGGACAGTCCTGGATGAAGCCTGATGTGGATCAACCTCTGAGGTAGTCCAGGTTTTAGGACCTGAAAGCGTCAACGGTAGGAGCTTCTGACTTGCAAGAGACATGCAGCACAACCAAGATTCCACAAACGTCGCCACTGACAGCAAGAACTCTTCTTTGCAGATCCGTGCTGGCTGGGGGATTCTGGGAGTTGAAGCCCACGCACCTTCAAGCTGCCAAGGTTGAAAAACACTGTGGTAGATGAACGTGATGCACCAGAAAATGTGCAGGAGAGGAACTCTTGATGCAGAGCCTGCATAACGAGGACTGCCGGGATAGGCGATCCGGATCCAACCTTTGCAGCCATAAAACTCACCCGGAGACCTTGGGGAAAACCTTGTTCCCTCAGCCTATTCTCCTATGACTCTAAACCAGTGGTAGGTGACTGGTGGAGGAAGAATCTCCTTTAGCAAGCAACTCCCTTCTCTCTAATGCTCTGGTGCATGTAGCGGATTCAGCAGCATGAGCTAAAATGAGCCTTTTCCTGGCTGGGATGGTCTCCAAATTATTTGCCCTTCCTAAAGAGCAGCAGAGAGCCTGTTTCGCCAGGAGCTCCAGAGGGGAAACAGCAGGTTGCTCCCTCGCTTTGCAAGGGGACACGCAAGAACAGCAAGCTGATTTGTTGCCTTTGACCAACCTTAAAACCCAGCGGAAAGACAACTACACTGTATCCTTTCTACGAATCATGAATGGCTGGCACCGAGTGCAATTTTTCTTTTTTAAAGAATCACTTTCTCTACAATATTCAGAATAACATTGTGACGATATTACTCTGCAGGATGTGGGAAGAGAGAGACTTTGAGAACATGGGAACCCCAAGTCGGAGACAGGTGAGACCTGGAGGACAGGAGACAGCAGAAAAGATCTGTGGGCCCTACTGTCACCATTGAGTCTTGAACGCAAGATCAAGGGCCTCCTCTTCCCAAACTGCCTCATGGAACAGATGCAAAGGGATAATATTGTCACCTCGAAATCCCTGGAAAAGGGTGAGGCACGCGGGCACTGGAAAATTCTTCCAGCCTTTACAGTGACCACGGAATCCTGAATGCAATTTTCCTCCCAAACTACAGCAGCGTCGCCAACGCCAACTAACCCACAGTGACTTAGGGACAGTGGTCCTTGCATGCTCCACTTGATCTACTGCTGAGTAAACACAGATAACGTGAGTACAGAGGCTTGGCCTTCTGGAGAGATGTTCTTAATTAAATACTGAGGGAGTGCTTAGATAAAATTAACACATGGAGAATACCTGTCTGCAAACTGAACTTTCTCAATAAATATTTACTCGCAGTTCAGGAGTTGAAAACGGCTTATTCATCATTGGTTACTCTACCTGTTGCGTTTGCTCTGAATACGGCAAGGTAAAGATAGTCCCAACGTTTTACGGAACACACTTCAACCGTTGCCGTTATGGAATACAGCTTTTCCGTAAGAATTTTTTTGTTTTCAGACAGACTTAAGCGCATTTCTACATAATGATAGCAACTGTACATATTCACACCTATAGATACAGAACCAGCTATTCTGTATCTAAAGCAAATATCTCTGTATGTTCCTGCACTTTGTACAAATATTTTTTGTACAGATATTATTTCACCGATACGGCTCACAATAACGAGCTAATCTAGATTTCATCAACAAATATCAAGAAGCTG
Source organism: Charina bottae (assembly GCA_023362775.1). NCBI lineage: Eukaryota > Metazoa > Chordata > Lepidosauria > Squamata > Charinaidae > Charina > Charina bottae. Next base: position 21,292,438 of record JALMGJ010000010.1, on the reverse strand, counting down.
TGGTCTGTCAGTTCAAAACATCCCCACAGAATGAGAATATTTTTCCTATAATACCATACAGCATGTATCAAGCAATTAAGACGTATCTCTTACAACATTTTAAAAATGTGATCGTATCAGGGCCACTGATAGTTTTTATCCATTCCACAACTTTATGTGACTATGAGAATTTTTCTCACTTTGGCATCACCTAGATCAGTGTTTTTCAACCTTAGCAACTTTAAGATGTGTGGACTTCAACTCCCAGAATTCCCCAGCCAGCTTGCTGTTCATCAGTTCAATATATAGATTCATCCAAAACATCTGGGATGCAACAGGTTGGGAAAAGCTGGTTTATGACATCAGTCCCTAAAACATACTTGTTAGTAAATGCATGGACTAATTTTACTGCTGCTGCATTAAGCTCACTGAAGCAACAGTGGACCTGATGCCGGACGTGTATATTCTACGATGCTTTGGAATGGGTAAAAAATAATCCAATAAAAATTGGGAATTCAGATGTGTATATCTTTTCTTTCAAGATCTTCCATCCATCATCTCATCAACTGTAATCTTAAACAGGCTTGCCAGGAAGTGTATCCTACTGATTGGAATGCAAGTTACATCTAAGTACGGCTCCATGAGTTTCGAGTTCGAAACTGAATAGCCCGTAGGATGCTAGCCACTTTGTTTGTTTTATCTGTATGCCTCTAAATCAATACAGACTTGCATCTAAAACAGAGCTTTCCGTGTGTCGGCTGCAGTGTCTGGGTGTGTCAAGGCTGCTGCTGCCTCCGAGCCCTGCCAGGATTCCGCGCAGGTCCTAGTGCCTGCCTTGTGCCCGGCTGCCTCCAAACCTGCTGTGATTCCGCGCAGGTCCTAGTGCCTGCCTTGTGCCCTGCTGTAAGAGTGTGTCACGAAATGATGCATGTCTAAAAAGTGTGTCACCAACATGAAAAGTTTGGAAAGCTCTGATCTAAAACATGGTTTATGTTTGGCTTAGAGTGTTATGCAAACACAGCTACTATATGGTGGTTGTGGGTCTTCCGGGCTGTGTGGCCGTGTTCTGGCAGATTTGGTTCCTAACGTTTCGCCAGTAGCTGTGGCTGGCATCTTCAGAGATGAGCTACTGTAGTTTATAAAACCTAGCTAATGTTTTAGTTCAAGATGTGCAAATGTAGACGACTTAACCAACCAGGGCTTAACATGATACTTATGTAAACCCAACAGTATGTCAGATGTTCCAAGCTATTTTAGCTTGGTATGCAAGCAGCAAAAAAAAAAAAAAAGAAAGAAAGAAAAGAAAAGAAATGAAACTTTAGCCCAAATGAACTATTTATACTACTGCATTTTCGGTAGTTTTGCTTGCATCATGATAGCAAACCAAATCTAAAGGAATCTTAACAACGTTACAAAGGACTTTGAAAATAGTTCCTGCACATTTTTCTAGCAATACAGAATAAAATTTGAGGAAACCTCAGATTTTTCAAATAAAAAATAGCTCAGTTAAAAAACAATCTTGTAATCAAGAGAAACATTAGGTGCTCACTCATCCACACTAAGCTACCTATCTATTTCTGACCCCGGGATTAAGCTTTGCATTCCTAAAATAGGAAATAAACAAGAGGAAGAGGCCTGCCAGCAGCGTGCCCTCAAGATTTCATACCACTAACACTATTATATTTAATTTAAACAGCCTGTCTCAAAGACTGCACACTGATTCATTCCATTTAAAGCACACTCAAGAGGAGACTTAATAGGAGTAAATCCCATTTTAGCACACCCTGGTGTCTGGCCGAGGACTGCCTGTTGGTGTTGAGATATGGAGCATATGAGGACAGAAAGCTCAGCAGAGGGGCAAGTGACTGAAACTGATTCAAAGCAACTGGCTGAACAGCAAGCAGCAGATATGCCAAGGTCTACTAAGGTCTCACAAGTGTGTCCCCGACACGCTCAACTAAGCCAGAGTGTCTGGGTTGCCACATCATCCTGAAAGATTTCTCCAGCAGGCAAAGGGACGCTACATTTCCCACCAACAGATGCTTGCAATTCGGTGCTCATGTTAGAAAATGAGACATTCATCCTCCCTCTCTCTGTCCATGATGTGTGGGATACCTGAACTGAAGAGGAGCATATAAAATGGAGCTACCAAAGCAAAAATTGAAAGAAATAAGCTAAAGAAAAACATTAGGAGCCTATCCACAGGTTGGACGACCATCGATCAAGCGCGCAGTAGGAGCAGATTCCCACACTGGTTAGAGGATGGGATTAGACTGCAGTGTTTCTCAACCTCAGCAACTTTAAGACATGTGGACTTCAACTCCCAGAATTCCCCAGCCAGCATGGGGAATTCTGGGAGCTGAAGTCCACACGTCTTAAAGTTGCCAGAAACACTGGATTAGAGGATCCCCGAGACCCCATTCTAAGAAAGCCTCAATGAGAAAAAACATTCTCTGCCAGGGTAATAAGAGAATCCTAAGGTCAACTGGGTCGAATATCCTACAGTATTTTCTCTTTGCTGCTGCGACAATTAAGGAAGCCCCCCCCATTTCCTAAGAAGCCCCATCAATTCAGCACGACTCAGCTCTCCAGCAGACACGTGTTTGTTCGAAAGCACAGGGGTGAATTAGCCCGCGGGGATGGAAGAAAACCCTCCCGGGGCTCCCACCTCTTCCAAGGACGACCCCCAGAGCTGCCACGGGGCAGGCTCCAGACCGCAGGCACCGAGCAGCCAAACTGTTGCTCCCCAGATGCGCCGGACTTTGGCTGCCCCCCCCCCCCATTAGCCTCCTGGATTGGGAAAACAGGAGGGAAAGGGCGATGCTGACTGGAGGCCGAGAGGACCCCCCCAGGGAAGAACGGAGGATGGGGGAGGACACTGCACAACTGGAGCTGCAGCCCCCGTCCCAGAGGCCACGTGGGGGGGGGACTGCAGCATTCCAGCGCTGCTGGCCGACCTCGGAGAGAGAAGCAGCCAATGCTCGCGATAGGCTGGGGATTATGGGGCCGGGGGAGCTCGTCCGCCGCACAGAGACCGGCTCGTCCCCGCCCCGAGGGCGCGGGGGAGGAGCCTCCGCCTGACCGAGGCGGAAGCAACCGGAGGGGGAGGCATGACGGGAGGGGGAGGAGCCCCGCGGCGCCCCGCCCCCGCGACTGGCCAGGGAAAGGGGGCGGAGCGTGCGGGGAGAGCGGGGGCGGCACGGCCGCCCGTGGCGGCCGGCCGGGAGGAAAGGGGCGGGCCTCGGGAGCCTTCGGAGCCGCGATTGGCGGCGCAGCAGCCGCCCCGCCCCCTTGCACGCTCGAGCGCGCGCGCCACACGCCTCCAAGCCCCGCCCTCCCCGAGCGCGCCCCCCCGCAGACTCGGCTCTCGTCACGCCGCGCGCGCTGCCCCCTCCCTCCTCAGCCCGCGCGCGCGCCCCCGCCCGCCCTCGCCTCACCTGCGTGCCGCCGCGGCCGCCGGTGCGCGCCTCGCCTCAGAGCCGGCGCGGCGAAGCCTTGTCCGCGGCTGCCGTCTTTCTCCTCCGGGCGCCGGATCCCCGCGCTGAGGAAGGAGCAGAAGGCCGGGCCGGGCCTCCGCGGGCGAGTCGGGGGCGAGGCAGGCCTCGGGCTCCTGTGAGGGGATCGGGGGAAAGGGAAGAGGGGCCGCGGCCACAGACCAACCGTCTCCGGACGGCCGCCGCCGAGCGCTGCCCGCTTCTCTGTTCCCTGAGAAATCCCGCCCCTCCCCTGCTCCGGGGAGGCCTCCCGCGCGGCTACAGGGCGGCTCGGCTGCCGCTCCAGCGCCTCCACCAATAGCCGCGCAGCGCAGCCTGCCTTCCGCTGCCCCGATTGGCTGTCAGCTCCCAGGAAGGGGATGCCAAAGGCGGGTTGGGAGAGGGAGGGGGAGTGTAAAAAAGGGGGAGGAGAGAAGCCTCGAAAATGTCCGTATGGGACGCGGAGGGCCCGCCCTGCACTGTGCTCATTGGCCGGAGCGCAACAGCCTCCGCTCCCCCTTGGCGAGAGGGGCTGCCAGTCAGGCGAAGGGTGGGATTTACAGAGAGCGGGCGAGGAAAGAGCCGGCTCCGCCCCTCTAAGCTCTTGGCCTGTCCCCGCCCCCCTGGCTGGCGGGAGGCCCCGCCCCTTCTCCGGGGAGCCCTATTGTGGAATGTTTACATCGGCGCTGCCCTTGCAAACCCGCGCAGCGCCCGGGCAGCGTGGCTCGCGTGCAAGCGCGGAAAGGCAACCCGCTCCGTGCAACCACGCTATGGTCGGGGGGGAGGAAGCAAAGCACCGGGACCACAACTCCCAGCCAAGGCGTGCAACGTCAAGCGCACCCGGCTGCTTTTTTACAGGCGGCTGCAAAGCAAAAAACACATTTCTTAGCTGATGCTGCAACTGCAGCCCCCACCCCCGCGCCAGCTTAAGCCCGACACGGGAAACCCGCGCAGCCCGAGCTCTGCCTTTCCCGGAAGTCTGATCAAAGGGAATCCAGGCCGCCCGCTCTTCGGGGCGGAGGCAACAGGTCTCCGGGCGCGCTTTGGAACCGCCAGGCACCAATTCCCGAATCCGTTCCCCGATCAAAGCCTCGGCCCAGGCCGGTTTCTGCAAAGACGGTCGCCTGGCCGAGTTAGCAAGACGCCGCTTTGAAACTGGCTCTGCCCTCCAAGGAACTGGTTGCGCTGCGGCGAAGACCAAACGTGACATTTGGACTGGGCTGCGAACAGCCTCACAGCTCCCCGTTTCTCCTTCTGAAGCCTAACAACCCCCCCTTTTTTAATAAGGTAGCTTTTCCGTGGACGGTTTGCTTGAACGCCGAAAAGCCCGAAGTAGGTATTATGCAAATCGCATTCGAGAACATTTAAAAAAATGGAGAATTATATGATTTCAATCGAAGAGAATTATATGATTAAAGCATTCTCGCGAAATGGGCCCTTTACCATGCGGTCGGCAAAAACTTGGGTGAGCTTGTATTTCCAGGTGATTATTTACTTTTAAGTGCCCGTTTCTAACGTGGGTACTTAAAGCCAGAGGCCTGGTATGCAAAGGGAATTTTGCAGATTCCCAGGACGGCTTCCTCTGGAATCCTTTGCTTTGCTTGCGCTGGGCATAAATACCGCAGCATACAAAGAGAAGCTATGTAATAGTTACAGCAAACTCATCTTCCAAGTGTGAATATTTACTCAACCACCAACTCACAAGTACATTTAAGATAGAGAGGAAGAGCCCTTTCCTTAAATAGGAAGACAGAACAGGCTTAAGACTGCTCAGACTGAAGAAGCCCCTTGGATAAGGAGCGAAACGTTTCCATTAAGAAAATAGAAATCCAGTTGACATGATTCAAGCTACAAACAGGCTTAAGAGTTCCTGGAAAGTGGGTCGACTGGACAGGATAGAAAAGTGGAGAGCGCCAGATTGAAAAATGGAGTAAAGTGCAAGAAAGCCACCTACTGTCCACCGAAGAGCTGCATTTTACAAGGCAACGCTTGGTGTGTGTTTGCATGATCTACTGAAGTCAGCCAGGTATATTTTAATTCAGCATGGATGGCATGGGTAACCACGGAGAAGTGTGTCAGTGTGAACACAACCTGAACTACATGACTGTTTGCTATCCCGTCTCTGCCCAATTACATATCGAACATCTGTTCCTCCCAGCCCCATATCCTGGATGTCTCAGAAATCGAGTGACACCAACTTCCTGCGTAACCAGGTTAATTACAGTACAGAGTAAGAGAGCAGGATGTGCCTTGGACATCAGGAGCAAGCAACTCTCAGATGCTGCTTTGGAAACGTGCAGGATATGGCCGATCTGCTCCAAAATTGCACCGCCTCTCATGGGAAACCCAAACAGCAACAGTCTCCTTGCTCACAACTTCACACTCCAAGGCCCTCCTCATTCTTACACATTCCCATCTTTCCACGTGGCTAAAGCTGCCATCGCACAGCAATTAAGTTGTTTCCATTGCCAGGCACGCGTCTACAACTGGGAGTCAGGTCCCCCAGCTTGGCTTATAAAAATATCGGCCAACATGACTAGACTTGACCAAAACCATCAGGAAACGCACAACCAAGTTAGTAACATGAGAAGAGTGAACATTCGGGAGCACAGGTAAACCAGCCTTTTTGAACCCCACACCTTGCCATTGTGTGGGATCACAAGGCCTCTTCTCCAGATTTTGCGGCCAGCGCTGGCGGAGTTATCTTCCGAACCCAGCCGGAGGGCCCTGTTTTAGGAAGGAAAAAGCTGTTCTACAATCACAACCTAAGGATGGTCCAGAAAATCAGATTGCTCAAATTTAGGGCTGAGGAGTCCCCAAAATTCCCTGGGTGATCTTAATTCAAGGCCATCTTTCAGCCTGATCTACCTCACCAGGCTGTAGCAAGGAAAGGAGAAGAGATGGAGAAAGGACTGCTACCCTGAAGGTTGCCTTCGGAAGGGGGGGGGGAGGTGGTCAGTTAAGTTTGATCTTACTCACTCTTACGCAGTTAACCCTTTTCTCTCCCAGTATTTTTCTGTACTTGACTCCACCCCAAATCTTGAAAGAAAGACACCTAACTCTCAGATTCCCCCCACCCCCCAGCCTACACCCACCTGGCACAGGAGAATGTTACCCTTGCAAGACAAGCAAAGATGCAAATCTATGGCGATAGATAAATAGATATTTACCTATAGATATGCCAAACTCTCTGCTGCTGTCTGGATTTCACCCTTCCTCCAAGAATACTCTGATTTCCTGGCTGAACAGCAAGAGCTGCATTCCAAAGGCTCCCTTGAAAACGGGGCAATTCTCTTGGACCGGACTGAAAACCCCATACGGTGGCAGGTCATGGTTTGCAAACCTTGGCTCCTAGCCAGGGCACTTGATTCAGGTAACCAGAGTTAAAGAAAACTCAGCTTTGCGTAATGTATGGGCCTAACCGTTACCTCTGATTTTGGAGAAAGCATATAGCTGTGATGAACAGGAGCCAAGGATGAGCTGGTCAAATCCCCTTTTAAAGTCATCCAACATCTTGCGGCGGGGAATCCCCCAAGTTCATTCTGCAAAATTGGCTTCTGTTTACCCACGGTTCTCATTACTGTGTGTCTTCCCTACAGAAAGCTTTGAAAATCTTTCTTCTGCCCCACCTATTGTATTATTTCTTTCAAGGAAGACACTATGCAAAACAGATGCATACGTACCCCATACCCCATACCGCACCATCGTGTGGTTTTTTTGCTTAGCAAACTATGGGACTCCACCCACCTGTGGTTTGCAAAGCCCAGTTTATGGCTCAGCAGATTATGAATCAAGCCATCTGTGATTTATTCTATAAATCAGGATTAAATAAACCCATGGCTTTCCTGTAACGTGAGCCAGGTTTTTCTCTTCAAAGAACTGCTTGGGGCTCCCTGTCTGGTCCGATTCCATGCTTTTCATGTTGCAAGGAAGGAAAGTGTGGAGTCCTTGGTGCTCTCTGAGCTTGGTGGTTGGCTTGCAGGTGTTCCATTAAGGTCATCAGTGCACTGATAACACTGATGATGTTACCTAGTCAGGTAATGAAACTCTGCAAGCCAACCACCAAGCTCAGAGAGCACCAAGGACCCTGAGCTAAGGAGATTCTCTTCTATTGGAATGAAGCATGTAAGAGAATTGTGCAGAGAGCTAGCCCAGAGGCCTTTTGAGGTAGCACATCTGCATTTCTGTTGCACGAAGGCACTGGCAGATAAAGTCACATCTCAAACAGGAGAGGAGGGGAAGATACAGTGGGGCACAGTTTAATCTGGCACGCAGAGGAACTATCATTGGTGAATCCCAATTCCTATCATCCCTGTCTTGACCCATGTGCTTTGCTCCACTGACCTTTGTGGGAAGATGGAAGAATTATTTCCCTTCGTTAAGCCCCAAACTCCATCTAAACCAACATCCCTCACCAAGCAAGAGGGGAACCGGACCGCCTTCGTCCAATGCACATCGCCAGCTTTTGCTACTCTGCAGGTACGCTGGTTCCATACCGCACCCCAGAAGACACGGACAGTTTTAAAAACGCAAGAGATGGTTAAGAACAAAACTGACTTCTGGAACTTCATTAGAAATAAGCTAATGCAGTGTTTTTAACCTCAGCAACTTTAAGACGTGTGGACTTCAACTCCCAGAATTCCCCCAGCCAGTAAGTTGAAGTCCACAGTCTTAAAGTTGCTGAAGTTGAGAAATGGTGCCTAAGATCGATTTTTTAAAATATTTTTATCCCGCCTTTATTATTTTTATAAATAACTCAAGGCGGCGAACATACCCAATACTCCTTCCTCCTCCTATTTTCCCCACAACAATCCTGGTTTGCCATTGGCTCCTTCCTAGGGCTGAGAGAGAGGGACTGGCCCAAGGTCACCCAGCCAGCTTTCATGCCTAAGGCAGGAGGAGAACTCAGTCTCCTGGCTTCTAGCCTGGTGCCTTAACCACTAGACCAAACTAGATAGATATGCTACTACTCAAATAAAAATATACATATATATACACAAAGCATGCATACACACACACTTTCTCTCTCTCTGACATATAGATAGAAAATTCTTTGAGTAGTAACAGCAATATTGAAGGAATGGGTTGTGAATGAAAGGAACCAAGCCAGGGATAATCCGATGACCATTTATGGGTACACTTCCCCTAAACAGAGAAGCCCCATTTCTGCCCGCCACCACATGCAAAGGGTCTTAACGCCTCCCTTCCAGGCCGGAAATGCTCCCCCCTCCTACTCTCCTGGTAGACTGCACCGGCACTGCCAGATGGGGGGCGTCCCCCCCATAACCGGCTTTGATTTCCGGGATGGTGCGACTTCAATGCCGCTTCGCTGGGAGGGGCTAACGCCGCCAGCCAGCCAGCCCCCCCCCCCGGGCTCTGGGCTGGAGAAAGAGATCGCTCGACCACCCCCCACGAAACGCTCCCGCGCTACGAAAGCGCCTTCTGTCCGGATTGAGGCTGGGAGCAGGATCCGAATCGCTGGTGTTACAGCAATACCGCCTCCGGAGTGGACCGGGCACCGCAGGACAACGAAGCCAGCCTGTCTCCACGGCGCGGGCTGGCTGGCCCAGAAATCACGTCCGCCGAAGCGGAAAGCGAGATCGCGGCTCCTTCGCCGCCGCCAAGCCTCGGGGTCCAGCCGGCTCGACTTAGCCAGCTGACTGACCCTAAACCAAGCCCCCAAGCGGCGGTCGAAACCTTTGCCGGTTCGTAGCGCTAAGGGACTCGGGGCCAGCGCCAGGCTCATTCACACCACAGCCGAACCTGTCCGTCCACGCAGAACCACAAATTCGTTCCTTTCGCCCCACAGGCTAAACCACCACCAAATCCAAACGTGTGAATGCCGTTCCCAGGTTTTGGAGTCTTCGTTAAGCGTGACGCGTGAACATCAGCCGCTCGCTCAGCCTAGCCTAGCCTAGCCTACCTCACAGGGTGAGAGTGGGGAAAAAAACCGAGGGAGGGGGAGAATCCCATGTGCGGTTTTGAAAGCCAGAACCTGTTTCTCAACCTGGGCGACTTTAAGATGGGTGGACTTCAACTCCCAGAATTCCCCAGCCAGGGCAGTGCAAGCTTTCGAAGCAACGGGGGCGGGGCGGACACGGACCCTTCCTCCCCCCCCTCTAAGCCCAGCGGCCGCGTGGACGGTCCAAGCCCCCCTCTCCCTTTCGGAGGCAGCGAAGCGGAAACTAGAGTGGGAGACTCCAACGCCGCCGCTGTCCGTCCGGGCGTTCCAAAAGAGAACGCGCCGCGGAACGCCCGGCTGGGAAGCCGCCGCCGCTGCTCCGCTTTCGGCGAGAGCCGCGTAGACCCCGCCGGCGGAAATCCGGGCTTCCAGGTGCGCGCGGAGGGGGGAAGGGGCCGCGCAGGCTCCTCCCCGCATTTAGCGCTCGCGCGACACGCGCAGCCCCTCCTCCCCGAAAGCCCTAAGCGCGCGCGCAGCTCAGGGAGAGGCGAGACGCGGATAAGTTTCTCAGCGGGCGGGGGGAGGAGGAGGAGGCGGCGGCGGCGGCGGCGTTGCAGCTCCAGCGAAGGGGCAACCTGCCCGCCGCCTCCGCCTCCGCCTCGCCCGCCGCCTCCAAGCGCGGGGACCGCCGGCCTTCTCCGGCTCCCCTCCCGGGAGAGCTTTGTTTCGGTGGGGGAGGCGGGGGCTGCGGGCTTCCTGCTCCTCCCCCTCTTATTCCCGCCCCTCCCCTGCCTCCTTTTGCAATCCAGAGCGAAAAAAACAACCCGGCGCCTCGCGGGACTGCCCCCCCGTCCCTCCCTTCGGAAGGCGGGGAGGGGGCCTCCTCGGCCCCCTCTTCCAACTCCCCCTTCGGACTCCCAACTCCTTTCCCGCCCTTAGGAAACCAGATCCAGGTCTCTCTTCTTGTTAATGCACTCCTCTGGCTCCGGAGGGGGTCAAGCGGCCCCCGGGCAAAAGCTTCCGAAGTTCCGCGTCTCCCCCCGGGAAAAAGGGGAAAAAAAAGATACGGCGTTTGGGGGAGTCAATTGAAAGCAGCTGTTACATACCCTTAAAGCCGCGAGCGAGGAATCCTGAATGGAGGGGCACACCCCCCGGCGCTGATTGGTTGAGGAGAGAGACCGTTGTGGTCGGAGGCGGGGATTAAAGCTACGATTTAGGCCACACCTTCTCTCCCCCCCGGAAGTGCCTCTGGCCGTGGTTTGTACAAAAAGGGCTGTGCTGAGCGATCCGCGCCTGTGAGTATTAGCTGCTTGGTGTTGTCGGGGGTCCGGGAAGGGAGCTTGGAAAACGTGGGAAGGTCGTTCCCGATCCGGGTTTTCCGCTTTCCCTGCTGCAAGAATTTAAAACCTGGGCTGGCACCGCCGATGTGAGGGTTCAAACCGTGTTGGCGCCCGCGGTCAGTTTCGAAAAAGTTGCAGCTTGAGAGATTTTGAGATGCGGCTCGCTCTGACGGACATACTTCGGATTCGCTTTTCTGCAGGATCTGGGCTTCCCATTCCCTGTTCTTTGCACGATAACCCTGTGAGATGGGCTAGACCAGTGTTTCTCAACCTTTTTTCGCCCATGGCCCCCTTCCGACCTTGTTTTTTTCCTGTGCCCCCCCCCCCCCCGCCCAGGTCCCATTTCAGGAAACAGGCATGGGGCACAGTAACTGCTGCGTTTTCGGGTGTCAACAAGATAATATTCGCAGTATACTGTAATACACTTTGCTTTTCTGTGGCCCCCCTTACATGTTTTTCACCTGTAGCCCCCTTGAAATATCTTACGGCCCCCCAGTTACATCTACCCATCCCTTCAGGACCGGCAGGAGAGGGCGTGTTATGGATCCCATCTACGAAAGAATGTCATCTGGCGGGATCCAGAAGGAGAACCTTTTCTGCCGTGGCACCCACCCTGTGGAACATCGACCCCCTGCACCATACCTGCGAGTCTGGCCATGACGGGGAGCTCTTCCAGTGGCTGTGTTGATGTAGGATGAATTCTTCTGCTGATCATGATTTTTTTAAACTGATCATGGATAGTTTTTAGATACTTGTACAGTATATTGCAGTGTTTCTCAACCGTAGCAACTTTAAGATATGTGGACTTCAACTCTCAGAATTCCTCAGCCGGCACAGCTGGCTGGGGAATTCTGGGAGTTGAAGTCCACGCATCTTAAAGTTGCCAAGGTTGAGAAACACTGGTATATTGGATTTTAACTTGTTTGTATTGGATGGTTTTTACCTGCTGTAAAAACTAGAGTTGCTTAGATGAGATGGCCATCCAGACAAACTGAATTAATTGATTCCAGACAAATTGAATTAATAGTAGTATGGGCCCTGCAGACTAAGCTGGGCGGGAGAATGGGTGAAATGTATGCCCGTTTACACAGAAGTCAGACCCTGCTGCATTCACTGGTGCATTTTTAAGGCTTTTAGCCTAAATCTGCATGTTCAGCTGGATCAGTTTAATGGGTCACGAAGCCAGATCAGCCCCATGATGGGTTGGTACTTGAAATCCAAGTTCCAATCCCCCAGGATGCTCACTGTAGTGTCAAAGGCTGTCATCTTTCTCCAGCCTAGGAAACAGCTACATTTGAAGTAACCTGCAAGCTTGTTTCTTTTATTTTAACCTCCCTCAATTCTGCTTTGCTACATGCCTGAAAGGCAACATCCTAAAACAGTGTTTTCCAACCTCTGCAACTTTAAGATGTGTAGGAATTCTGGGAGTTGAAGTCCACACATCTTAAAGTTGCCGAGGTGGGAAAACATTGTCCTAAAACTAAAGAGTTTGCATGTGGCTCGTGATGGAGACTCGCTTCCTGTTGCTTGGATATATTGGCAATTAATTAGCTACAACTGTATCTTATAGGGGGTGCGATGGCTCAGTGGTTAAGACACCAGGCTTGATCGGAAGGTCGGCGGTTCGAGACCCAAGCGCCGCATGATGGAGTGAGCTCCCACACTCGCCCCAGCTCTTGCCAACCTAGCAATTCGAAAGTGTGCAAATGCAAGTAGATGAATAGGTACCACTTCGGTGGGTAGGTAACAGCGTTCTGTGTCATGCCAGCCACATGACCACCGAAGCGTCTTCGGACAGCGCTGGCTCTTCGGCTAAGAAACGGAGATGATCACCACCCCCTGGAGTCGGACACGACTGTGCAGGGGAAAACCTTTAACCTTGTATCTTATAATCTTGCGATTATGTTGTTTCTCTTTCTTTAAAACATGCTTCTCTCAAGTCAACTGAGCCGCCATTTAATCAAATTGTCTGGCTTTGCATGACTTTTTGAATCGTGTATTTGTTCATGAGAACACAACTTGTATGAGGATGACACCCTGCGTGTAACAAAATGGTGTCCAGGGGAGTTTATGCTAACGTAAGGCATACTTAGCCTAGTTTCTTAATGATCCCATTTCCTGGAGTTGAACAGTGCTTTGGACCTCCGCTGGGCCGGCTTCACACAACTCACTAAACTCCAAAGAAATTAAACAGGAATAAAGCTTAGAATGTTGTGAATGCAACTTTCTTGGTTTGTAACTGGGAAAGCTTATGCTCTTGACTCAACCTAATTTTTTTTTTTTTTAGAATTTTTATCCCACCTTCATGATTTTTATAAATAACTCAAGGCAGGGAACATACCTAAATACTCCTTCCTCCTCCTATTTTCCCCACTACAAGGTCTTTAAACCAGGAGAGTGGGCAACCCAATACCTCATTTTTCTCTAGCATCCTCTTTAATTTCACAAACCCAGAGTTTTACCTAATTTTTCCCCCCTAACAGACTGTTGTCTACCTTTTGTTTTACATTAGTTGGAAATGTTCATTTTTTAAAAAAAATCTCCAGTGATCACCCAGCTTGTAAGCAGGACAAGCACAATCAGTTGAAGTCGAAAGAATACAGTCCATCTACAATGAGTGTGTTACTTTCGACGAGGGTTTATAAAGTTTCTTTATAAAGAAAATACTTTCTTTGAAAAGGAGTAAGCGCCACTGAAGTGTGGAAAACTCAGTGTTTGTTGGGCCTCTGAACGTCCCTTTCAAGGGTAGGGTCGGATCGCCGGAATGACTCTGAATCGCGACATTGGAAAGATAAACAGCTTTTCCATCCACTTGGTGACCCGGTAAAGATACCCAGTTCCTACAGCCATTCCTGTAACACTTGGTTAGTCTTTCCCAGCTGTCAGACTGATGTCTCTCCCTTTTTCTGTCTTTATCTGAAGCTAAGATTTAAAACAAGCCGTGAAACAGGTATTAAGTCAATGTTTCTCAACCGTGGCAACTTTAAGATGCCTGGACTTCAACTCCCAGAATTCTCCAGCCAGCATGGCTGGCTGGAGAATTCTGGGAGTTGAAGTCCGGGCATCTTAAAGTTGCCACGGTTGAGAAACTCTGTATTAAGTTGACACCTGGCTGAGATTGGGCCAAAGTCACCAGATAGTGCTCTGGGTTTAGGACAGCCTGCAATGTAGCTCTTCCCGGTCTGGTCTGGCACCTTATTTTTATATTTTTATTTATAATTCGATTTATATCACCACTCCATCTCCCCTTAGGGCAGGGGTGGGCAACGTCAGGCCCGTGGGCCATATAAGGCCCGCAGGGCTCCCGCCCGCAAACCCCGCCCCTTCCACGCGATTGGCTCCCACCCGCAAACCCCGCCCCCCAGTGCATGTGATTGGCTCCCACCCGCAAACTCCGGCCCCTGGTCCGCGGAAATACCAGAAACCCCGCCCCCCGGTTATAAATATCCAAATGGCCCTTGGCAGAAAAAAGGTTCCCCACCCCTGCCTTAGGGGGACTCTGGGCGGTTTACAATAAAACCACAATTAAAATACTAAACAAACCACAAATACATTAAATATAAAATACAAACACAAACAACAACAAATGTAAATGGAATAAAATCTAAAATAAAATCTAGATGGGTAGAGTATTGGGTTGTGTGCATGTATATATATACACTGAGAACTGCATTTCTTTTGAAGAAATGGAGAGGGATGATGTCATTGTGGGTGGAGCCTGTGTAAGCATGGGGTGGGGCTAACTTCTCTTCCTCTTTCTGACATCCTTGGTCATTGTTCACACAAGCCATTTAACTAGGCAGGGTTAAAGACCCAGCAGCAGCAGCAGCAGCAGCAGCATTCTGCTCTTACCTCAGTAACGGAGTAAGCTTACTTTTAACCTTGGCTTAGTTTATAGTTAGGATGGTTTAGAGCAGTGTTTCTCAACCTTGGAAGGTTTAAGATATGTGGACTTCAACTCCCAGAATTCCCCAGCCAGCATGTTGCCAAGGTTGAGAACTCAACACTGGTTTAGAGGTACCACAATTAGTTATACCCCTGGGCAGCTTTCAGGATACAACAATAAAGGCATGGATAAAAACAAAGAATGGTATCATTGAAAGAGAAAGTTGGGGAGGAATTAATCCTCTGGTTGTATGAACTGAGCCTGCGTGGTTAGTTTATGACTCAGTATCTTGTGTGAGGGGCGTGGTGGCTCAGCGGGTAAGACGCCAGGCTTGTCGATCGGAAGATCGCAAGATCGGAGGTTCGAATTCCTAGTCCCGCGTGACGGAGTGAGCTCCCACACTAGCCCCAGCTCTTGCCAACCTAGCAATTCGAAAGCATGCAAATGCAAGGAGATGAATAGGTACCACTTCGGTGGGTAGGTAACAGCGTTCCGCGTGCATCATGCCGGCCACATGACCGTGGAAGTGTCTTCGGACAACGCTGGTTCTTCGGCTAACCAACGGAGATGAGCACCGGCCCCTAGAGTCGGACACGACTGCACAAATGTGTGGGGGGAACCTTTACCTTTACTATCTTGTGTGAACCCTGAAAATGGTTTTACGTTTAACGTGTGTGATGAGAGTAGCCTTTTTCTCTCTCTTTATGTGAAGCTAGAGAGCCAGTTTGGTGGTGTGGTTAAGGCATCAGGCTAGAAAGCAGCAGGCCATGAGTTCTAGTCCTGCCTTGGGCACGAAGCCAGCTGGGTGACCTTGGGCCAGTCACACTCTCTCAGCCCTAGGAAGGAGGCAATAGCAGACCACTTCCGAAAATCTTGCCAAGGAAACTGCAGGGACTTATCCAGGCAGTCTGAGAATCGGACACAATTGAATGGATTAAAAAAAAATGTAGCTAGATTGGAGTTTTGCCACAGATCCGAATTATTTGCTCACGGAAAGGTTTTGAAACCGGGCCCAGGGCTGTCTAGAAGAGAAAAGCGCCAAGTTGCTGACCCATGCCCCAGAGTGCTCATTCGCTGAAGCCGCAAAAGGAACCGCACTCACTAAGCTAGTGGGTTGTAGGTATATTTATTTGTGAATACAAAAAAGAAAAAAGAAGAGAGACCATAACGCTCTGCGAAACAGCGACCAGGAACATTTACAATTATTTCCAACTTGGGACTCAAGTTAAGATTAAATACGAAACAAAAGGGGGAAAGAAGAGAAGGGGTTGTCAAAAATAAAACAAGAGATGTACACGTTCCAAAGATCCGGTTCCAGTATCAAGTTACTGAGGTTGGCTCCTTTGCAAAGTTCTCCTTTGCAAAGAGAGGGGGGGGGGGACGTCAGGCCTCTGGAGTGCGAGACCCTCGCTGTCTTGCCACTCTTGGGCCCCACATGCTACAAACAGGAGAGGAGGTTGTTGGGGCCCCGCATTCACACAGCCTCCTCTGCCTCTCGTGCCTTAAAGAGTTCTTCCCTTCCCCAGCTTCATCTGGAAGAAGAGCCTCCATGGAAGAGAATCGTGCCAGCTTAAACCCCCGCCCCTCTCTGCCCCTTGCGCCCCAATCCGACGGGGCTTCCACCCCTCTCATTTGGACCCTCTTTCTGGTGCCGTCGTCGTACCAGCCACTTAGCACTCCTGGCTTAGGGACAAACACGCGGGCCATCCCCCCCCTCCCCGTCTTTCCTGGCTAGCACTGCGGGCTCCCGAGATGTGCCCTTTTCTGTTGCCTCTACAAGGGCCATCAAGGAAGGATGAGGAAGAATCAACCCCAGCTTTTCCTGTCCACGCCAGTTCGGCCTCCCCTTTTCTGCAGCGACACAACCCTGTTAGGGAAGGGTGCCCTCCCTCAAGGCATTTGGGTGAAAGCTGCTTGTGAGTGTGCGTGTTTGAATTCTGCAGCCAACCAACCAGGACAGGCGGGCGGGGCAGATCTGGGCAAAGGGGTGGGGGGGAGGGAGAGAGAGCGCCACTAACTTTGGCAGTAGCACTGGACGTTGCCCCTCAGGATGAAGCTCTACTGAATCTTGGGTCGAAGCAGCTACATCTATATAAACGGGAATCCTGGTCACGTCGCATGGACGTACAGACAACCCACAGGCTGGCTTCGCGGCCATTAAGACTGAAGCGTTGGGTGATTCCTCCATCCCAGCCTCTTGTAGGGCAGACCCCGTGGGGCAGGGTCAGACCTTCAGTCCATTGAGCTCCAGGGCAAGGCAGGCCCACAGGTTTGTTTCATTCTCTGTGTGTTTTGTTTCAATAAGGCACAGGTCAGTCAAGGCAGTGGTTGTCTGTGGCGACTCATCATGGCTCATCACCGCCAGCTAGTCCAAGAACACCCCCCAACCTTGGTGGCGGAGAAGGGGCTCGCCGCTGGCCGGGTCCACCTGAAAGCTCCGAGAAAGCCCAGTTGTTGAGCAGGACGAGGGGCAGAAGAAGGGGAGGAAGGAAGAGATTGGACAGCTTAGTCGTCCCTGCTGTGGCTTAGAACTTGATGAGCTTCAGACCTTCTGACGTATTAGCTCTTCCCCAGACCCATCCTGGGATGGGAGTGGGAGAGCAGGTTTTCTCTCTGCGCGTGCTCGATGATGGCCAAGTAGCAGAAGTAATACTGCTCGGGGGTCTGGATGCTAAAGGCGCGTTGTGTCCTCATCCGCACCACCGTCTGGTAAACGTTGAGGGTGCCCACATCTTGTATTTGTGACAGACAGATGTCCAGCGCGCAGAAAGTACCTGGGGGAAGGATAGGGGGGAGGGAAGGATCACCCATCAGCCGCCCTCTGAACCAATCCATTCAATGTTCTACATCAGCTCCTTCATCAGCTTCTCGGGAAGGACTTTGGGCTTCCAGGTCCCATAATCCCCAGACAGCAGGGCCTTAGGGGAGTTGAAGTTCAACCCCTTTGCAGGGCAACAGGTTGGGGAAGGTTGCTTCTCTGCATCCAGAAGGATTAACGGGAAGAGGGGATGACCTCTTCTATCTCCAGCTTTACAAGTTGGGAGCCTTCTCCAACTTGGGCCTCCAGCAGATGCGTGAACTACAACTCCCAGATTTCTGAGCGCTGGCTTTGCTACTTGGGGCATGGTGGGAGTCAGCCCATGGGAGAAAGCTTCTATAGTTTTTTTTTAATGATGATTATTATGATTGTAATTTTATATTTACATGTTTTTAATTCTTGATGTTATTGTAAACCGTCCAGAGTTCCCCGTTGGGGGAGATGGGCGGTGATATCAATTTAAATAATTAATAATTAATAAATAAAATAGTTGGTTGTTGTGGGTTTTCCGGGCTGTGTGGCCGTGTTCTGGCAGTTCTGGTTCCTAACGTTTCGCCAGTAGCTGGCATCTTCAGAGGACAGGAGCACAGCTAGAAGATTCTCTCTGTGCCCAAGTCACAGAGAGTCTTGGGCACAGAGAGAATCTTCTAGCTGTGCTCCTGTGACGATGCCAGCCACAGCTACTGGTGAAACGTTAGGAACCAGAACTGCCAGAACACAGCCACACAGCTCGGAAAACCCACAACAACCATCAGATTCCGGCCGTGAAAACCTTCGACTATACAGAATAAAATAGTTCTTGGGAATCTAACCCTCCAGTCGGTTGATGAAGGTTCTCAGTCATCCAGGTGGAACAGTCTGTAGCTTGAATCATGTCAACTGGATTTCTATTTTCTCAGTGGAAACGTTTCGCTCCTTATCCAAGGAGCTTCTTCAGTCTGAGCAAAGTTAGTAAGGGAATCCTTAAATATGTTTCTAGGGTGGCTGTGTGACCTTGCACCCATGACCTAGCCCCAGGTGCAAGGTCACACAGCCACCCTAGAAACATATTTAAGGATTCCCTTACTAACTTTGCTCAGACTGAAGAAGCTCCTTGGATAAGGAGCGAAACGTTTCCACTGAGAAAATAGAAATCCAGTTGACATGATTCAAGCTACAAACCCTCCAGTCGGGATCCCCGTACAACCCAGTTACCTGTCCTCCCAATACCGGCACTGCAATGTACCACCACGGGTGGCCCACCGGGGTGGCCTTTGTAGCGTGGTCCCAAGGCGCTGACGGCCACCCTCTGCTGCTGCTTGACGGCTCCCAGGAAGTCAATGAGCGTCGCTGCTGAGGAAGGGACGCCGTAGTCAGGCCAGCTCACGTACTGGAAATGGGTCACGAGGCGCCTCTCTCGGGACTGTAGGTAGGTGAAAAGGGGAGGGGGCAGAGACTTGAACCCACATCTCAGCTCACCACTTTTATGCCTCCATTGCACGGATGGGCCCTCTTCTGCTCAGAGCTTATAACCCATATGGCGCCCTTTAGATCAGTGTTTTTCAACCTTGGCCAGTTTTAAGACGTGTGGACTTCCAATTCCCAGCATGCTGGCTGGGGAATTCTGGGAGTTGAAGTCCACACATCTTAAAGCTGCCAAGGTTATAAAACACTGCTTTGGAAGGAGAGCCTTCAACCCCTAGGATTCTCAACAATAGCCAACCAATGGGGAATGAGGGAGTTGAAGACCAGACATCCAGTGGGCACCTGGGTTGGGGAAGGCTCTGCTATAGAAACAGGCCAAGATCATCTCGTGTAGCCCAATTCTCCATCTAGGAAGTACCAGCTGAAGAGGGTTGAAGAGCTGAAATGAGGAGGACTATCGGTTGTGAAGACAAGTGTGACACCCCTTTGCGCATGGATGAAACAGAGTTTGTGCAATCACCTCACAGTTGTACATCTCCAGGAGTGTTTTTTTGTAATGGTTGAGGTTCTCTGTCCCAAGGTTGGTGACGGTTAGGGCTCCGTAGGAGATCTGAAAGTCCTTCTCCAAGGGCCAGTATTGACCACACTTCCTTTTGCCTCCTTCTTCAATCCTGTCACGGAAAGAAGAAAGGGAGAATATTGAATGTGCGCAAACCTGGAAGGTGTCTGCATGGAGCCCAATGAAGGCATGAAGGCTCAGCTTTTCAATGAACCACAGTTGGCCCAGTTAGCAAAACACGTCGAGTCAAAACCAACACGTAAGGGCATCACTGCAAATGGGCAAACCACCCCCTCTGCTGAAACACGTCAGGGCCACGCTCCCTGGTCCTGTGATGCGCCGAGATACGTTACCGTGTGGTCATCACGATCACCAGCACATTCTGCTCCCACACCATGCGCCAGAAGTCACTGTATGTGTTTTCTAATGGCCCTGGAATGAAACGGAACGTTAAGACAATGCTGGAAGCTGCATACTACAGGTAGTCCTCGGTTACCAACTGTTTCGTTCAGCGACGGTTCGAAGTTATGACGGTGCTGAAAAAAAATAACTTTACCACCAGTGCCCGCATTTATGACCCTTGCAGCGTCCCTTGGTCACGTGATTGCCATTACATCAGTATGTGTTGCAGACCAGAGGGATTGGAGAGGAAGGGATTACAAGAGAGTAAGCAGGCACACAATAGGGAATACACATTGAAAGCAATGCGCTGGCACTGGCAGCCCCCAGCGTGCTACGCAAAGAGCCTGGTGTATTCTGCATTGTGTGCCTGCTTACTCTCTTGTAATCCCTTCCTCTCCAATGAATGTAAATACAAACATTAATTCCGTTCTTGCGTTATCCCAGCACCGGGGTAAGCATTCCAAAGGGAGAGTGGGGAAAAGGAAAGCACAGTCAACGTGATTTCCCACTCAGTGACCGTTTGCTCAGCGACAGAGCTACTGGTCCCAATTGTGGTTGCTAAGCAAGGACTGCCTGTACAGCTAGTTCTGTGTGTGCTTGAGGTTGGGAACTTTGAGCTCTGCCCATGTTTCTTAACTACAACTCCCAGGAGTCTCAACCAGCATAGCCAAGAATGAGAGAAGCTGGGAATTGTAGTCCAGAATTGTAGATCACTTAGACTAATGAATAAAGTAACACCCATCCTCATGGTTCTAAAGGCAGAGCCGACTGACATAGGAAGCTAACTTATATTGAGAAAGATCATTAGATTGTCGGCTCAGTATTGTCTGTCTTTTGCTGACCCCAGGGCTGCAGGATTTCCTCAACGCTTCCTTGGTAAATTTGGGGGTGGGGGGGTGACAACATGGCAATTGCAGCCTTTGTAAAGTAGGACAAGACCCAAAGAGATAGAAGGACTTGCCTTCTTCCGCCAAGAAAACTTTGGAACAGAACTTTTAACTTTCCTAGGCAGCCTCCCTCCAGATTGCTAGGTCCTGAGAATTACAGACTACATCCAAGAGCAGCAGCAGATGTTCGTTACTGGGCAGAACAAAAATTTAGCAAATAAATCTGGTTGCTTCCAGCTGGAAGACGGGATGATGGAGTCCAAGTCTAACTTCTGGAGCACCAGACATGCAAAGCTCATCCATCCATCCATCCATCCATCCATCCATCCATCCATCCATCCATCCAATTTTTATAGCCACCCATCTCGCAAAACAGGACCTGGGGTCATAAATACCTTGAGTCCCGATATAAGCGTTCCTTTGCTTGTAACCGTCCATGAAGCTGGCGTTGATGTAGTCGGTCAGCTACGGAGAGACAATTGCATCTGTCAACCCTACGGACCAGCCGCAGAAGCTACATTTGAGGCGGGGGCAAAGAGAGGTGTGGAAGGAGGCTATTCTTCTGCGCAGCTTTCCCAAACTAAAAAAGATCTGATTTTACCCCCTACTCCTAAGCAAAAGGCCCATGAAATCGTACCTCTGTAGTCTGCACTGATCTAATATTTGCAACGGAGAGCGCCTTTCCTCTTCGGGCAAAAAGAGAACTATTCTCACCACTTGTTGGGTTCTACTTTCTACTTTGCAGAGCAAGACAAGGCCCAAAGAGGTAGAAAGCATTGTCTTCTTCAGCCAAGAAAACTTGGGAACAGGAATCAATGTTTTATTTGCACATCCCATGCTCTATAGCTGAATTGTTCTGTTGTGTATTTATTCAGCTGGACTATATCCCACCTTTCCTCTAGGCCAGCGTTTCTCAACCTTGGCAACTTTAAGATAGGTGGACTTCAACTCCCTGCTGGCTGGGGAATTCTGGGAGTTGAAGTCCACCTATCTTAAAGTTGCCACGGTTGAGAAACACTGCTCCAGGCAGTGTATGTAATGCCCCCTCCTCCATTTCCCCCCCACAACACCCCTGGGAGGTAGTATCATCGCCATGAAGATTCTGTTTAAAACCTGCCTCAATGCTGCAGCCGGAAGCTGCAGATCCCCCCAAATGCTATCTGGCTCACTTACTTCCTGGTAGTTGAACTGTTTAGACAACTTCACCCTGGTTTGGTCAAGACAGGGAACGTCCCCGTATCGGTTCTTCTCCTGGTTCAAAGGTGCTCTGGAAAGAAGGGCAGAGAAAGTTGGGCACAGGATGGCACCCAGCAAGTGGGGGCGGGTCGCAAAGAAGCAAAATATTCTGCAAGAAATTGCCATCAAAGACGGGGGTCACTAGCAACGACGCAAAAGATACTGCAGATTAAAATTACGACGCAACCAGGATGGTTTCTATTGGGTTTTATGGGTGCTGAACTAGAAAAGAAATATGGGAAACTAACATTGTGTATGGTAACTGCAGCAAGATTATTGTACAGGCAGTCCTCGACTTACGACCATTCGTTTAGTGACCGTTTGAAGTTACGATGGCACTGAAAAAAGTGGCTTACAACTGGTCCTCATACTTACGACCATCACAGCATCCCTGCAGTCATGTGATCAAAATTCAGGCGCTCGGCAACCGGCATGTATTTATGACAGTTAACAGCATCCTGGGGTCACATGATCGCCATTTGCGACCTTCCCAGCCAAGCTGGGAAGCAAAGTCAATGGGGGAAGCCAGATTCACTTAACAACCACGTGATTCACTTAACAACCACAAGAATTCAGTTAATGACTTGCAAAAAGGTCATAAAATCTGGTGTGACTCCCTTAAGGACCTCCTCACTTAGCAATGGAGGTTCCAGTCCCAATTGTGGTTGTAAGTTGAGAATTACCTGTATGCACAAAAATGGAAGGATAATGAAATACCCACAGTAGAAGATTGGATGATAAAATTGACGGAGCTTGCGGAAAAGGTGGAGCTGACCAGTTTGGTTAGGAAAAAAACAATAAATTCTTTTTTAAAAGATTGGAAGCCTTATATGGACTTTTTGCTGAAAGAAGAAAAGACTAAACTGAAGATTTATGGATCTGGGGCTTAGAATGAGTTGAAGAGGGAAGGAAGAAAGTAAGATAGCAATTACTCGATAGAAAGAAGGGCGGAAGTCATAATTCTACGTTTTCTTTCTTTTTACTTTCTTATTTTTCTTTTAATTTTTAATACTTTTATTGTATTGAAAAATCGGAATAAAAATATTTTTTAAAAATGGGGGTCACCAGCCAGCCTCCCTCCCTCCCTCTACACCTTCTCTTCCAAAATGACAAATCCTACCTTAAGGATCAGTTAGGTCAGTGTTTGTCAACCTCAGCGACTTTAAGATGGGTGGACTTCAACTCCCAGAATTCCCCAGCCAGTTGAATTCTGGGAGTTGAAGTCCACCCATCTTAAAGTCGCTGAGGTTGACAAACACTGCTCTAGATCTTACAAATGACTCAAAAGAAATGGAGAATGATGAGACTCTGATGGGGTGGGAGACACCCCTTCTTCCAAGACGGGTTCTACTTAGGAGGGGCTCCAGACGAGGTTCCTCCCGCCCCCCAAGCACAGACCCTCCTGCCTTCCGGCCTGCGCCGTTCGGATGCTTACAAAGAACAACCAAAAGTGCCCGCGGGACTTCGGTGGCGAATGCTTTCGTATTCTTCGTAGATGCCTCGCTTCTGCTTCTGGTTGACGTGCTGCAGCAGCTCCTGGAGAGCCATCGCCTTGGGACCCGGGACGTGTACGGAGCCGTTGTCCCGGGGGGGAGCCAGCGGCACCAGGATCAGCTCGTCCAGCGGGTCCGGGTGGCCGTTCTGCTGCGGGAGAAACCTGCAGTTCCAGCTGAGGGGGTCCAGTTTGAGAGAGCCTCCCAGGTACTCGGGGAGGCATTCGTGGGGAAGGTGGTGCCTGAGCTCCGACATCTTCACCATCTGGACCTAAAAGGAGGGAGGGGCGCGTATTAGAAATTGGTGCGCATGTGTGTGTGTGTGTGGGGGGGAGACGCAGGTTGGGGTGGGCAAATTGCAGCCTGCGTGCGCTCCCAGACCCCCCCCAGCAGTATCTCAGCCCCCCTGAACTCACCCTGTAAATTTCCCCAGGGTGATTTTGTCCCTTTTTTTTTTGGGGGGGGGGAGGAGAAAATCTTGCCTTTGGGAAATCTCTGGCTCTCTCCCCACCTTTACCTCTCCACCCAGTGACCCCACCACCACATGGCCACGTTGCTTGCAGGAACATCACTGCACGACCAAATGGGCTTCTGCAACAGGCCGGGAGAGAGACCCCTTTGAAAACCAGACACGTGCCCCCGAAATCGCAAGGAGAAAATGATGTGGGTGCGGATTTGTATTTCAGCACCGTTCAGAAGGCTTTTGAATAGCCCGATAACCATCCTGTGCTTGACCCAGTTTGTATTTTGTGAGGGGGGGGGGGCTAATCACCTTCCTTATACCATGCACATATTAATACACCTGTCTTCTCACTCTCTTTATTCCTCCTTCCCACCCCCCAAAAAACTTTTCTTGGTAGGGCATGGCTCAATTCCCATGTTCATTTGGGCGACCTGTTTCTGCAACATTTCCAGATCCATCAGATGGATGGATGGATTTATAGATAGGATGGATAGATACTATGGATGGGTGGGAGATGGATGGATGGATGGATACTGGAGATGGATGGATGGATGGATGGACGGACGGACAGACAGATAACATGGTGATAATCAAAACACTTAACAGTTTTGCAAATTTGACTGCCCCGTGATGTGAGTTTCAGTGATGTGGCTTTTCTGGGGAAACAAAATTCCTATGCAAACTTGAATTAATTAAAGTAATTTCCACATGTTAATTACACTGGAAAATTTTCGGTTTGCTTTTTGGGGGGAGAAGGGGTGGAAAAATATTTTTTCCTCCAGAAAATGTTGCACCTCACATCACCAGAATTGTAGAAAAGCCTTAAGATGTTGATGGTCTATTTCCTAAGGACCCCAAAAAGGAGGGGTTTTTAATCCCCTCACAGAAACGGCATGCTAGGCTGAGATTATTATAGTGCTGAGCAACACACCCTCACAAACTTTTCCCTGCTCGCTGTTCTCTTAAATCCTTAAAGTTGTGAAGATTCTCCTGTACTCAAAGTGCATCCATTTATGTTGGCTTGCACTGAATTCCTGATGGCCATTTTAATACCAATTTCCCCAGCTTGTAGCACATTGTCTGTTTCCACCGCACTTAGCCTAAATTACTCGACACCATGCGTGAACGTGACGGGGTCTCCCTTTTAGCACGCTGAAGCCTCCTCAGATCCCATCTGGTCCAGCTCACCCTTTCTCGCAGTTTCTCTTTCAGCAACAAGCTGATGATGGAGTAAGGAACTCGAAACCACATGGGCGCTCCTACGATGAACACCTTTTTCAGGCGCGCTGGAAAGGCTCCCTGCGAACCAAGGAGATTTTAAAAATTATTCTATTTTGTATTAAGCATTTCTGAAAAAAAGGAAAAAGAAACAGACAAGGGAAAAAAGGCAAGAAAAATAAAACACAGGGAATTGTCAAGCCTCGTAGAATTAGGCTAACATTTTCCATCCGTCACTACTTATAAATACTATATTGTTTTAAAAACTACAGATTGTTGTTAATGTTCAGGCAAGATGGCAATAGCAATAATCAGCACTAAATCGTAGAACGAGATGAGGAATTGCAGGGATTTCTGTCTGAGGGGGTGGAGATCAATCCTCATCAAACGCATCACTAAAGGTTAGAATATTAAGAATTGATGTTTAAAAAGTCCTTAGCTTTTGGAATTGAGTTTATCTCTGCTGCTGGCAAGTGAAAATTACACCTTCCAATTTATCCCAACGAAATGTAATCTTGTTCTGCTTCAAGACATCTGTCAAAAAATGAATTATTCTTTCCTCTTAGAATCCTGGCAGGAATTTCTTTTAAGACAATTATGTGCACCTTGTCAATTCTTAATCTTGTATCAAAGTGACTTTGCAGAACTTGATCCCTTCTTCTTTTCCTAGCAAAATGAACCAGAACATCTCTTGGTTTATTGTTAACTGTTGCGTATCTCGAGTTAATACAAAAAACTTTATCCAACTCCTCATCCATCCTGCCTTCCTCTTCCCATTTTAGTAGCTTTGCTAATGCTTGGGAAATCCTTTCCCTTATATTGTCTTGTATTTGATCTGTATTCCGAAACTTCAATAAAGTTTTATTTAAAAAAAAAAAGAATTTATGTTAAGAGAAACCCAAATTTTGAATGTGGAACAAAGGAGATTAGTTATTTATTGGCAATCTCTTTTAATCGGTGGGTCAGAGGTCAATTATTACTGGGGGAAGGAACTTCCTTTTTATATGCCTCGCCTTTCCCCCCCCCTTTATCCTCCCCCCCTTTTGCTGTTCTTGTATCCTGTGTGTATCATTAAGGAGTTAACAGCTGGACTATGGTCTGGGATGAATTACAGGACTACAGCCCTCATCATCCCCCGTCAACACAGCCAAGCAACCTCATTCTTTACCTGAGCAGGTAGCAGTGCCTGGCTAAGCAGGGTTGGACTTGGTTAGTACGTGGATAAGAGGCCACCAGGGGATCCCAGACTCCTGGGAGAGGAGTTTATCTCAAAGGGAATTTTACCTGGACCATCCTGCGTTTCCCCCCTGTGGCCAATAGGGGGAGACTCAAGCACGTTGCAAAAGAACAGAAATTGAGAAACTAAAATGTTTGGTCTTTTTACCATATGTGGTGGACATGTGAGACTGCAAAGAAATTTTGGACTCAAATACATGCATTGATGCAAAATATATTACAAATTCGAGTTCCATTTAAACCGGAATTTTTCTTACTGGGAATAATTGATGGACAACCTGGGAAGCAATTTACAAGGATTATGCAATACATGATTACAGCAGCAAGACTTATTTTTGCACAAAATTGGAAAAACCAGATATCGCCTACGATACAAGATTGGATGTTAAAATTGATGGATATGGCAGAGAATGATAAACTGACATGTTTATTAAAAGAAAATCCAAATAATTATTTCCTTAAAGAGTGGAAACCATTAACTGACTATTTACAAGATGCGGGAGGGGCAAAGCTTATATGGGGATTTGAAGATTAAAATATATATATATTGATGTAATAGACAAGAAATATTCTTTAATATTATATATAGACCTAGCATGTAAGATAAAATTTTTAAAATACCATGACCAGATACAAATCGGAAGTTGACCAAATTCTATGTTTCAGCTTTATCTTTTTTTCTTTTTTCCTTTACTACACTTTTTTATCTTTTCTTTTTTCTTGATTTGTATTTCCATTTTCTTTTCTGTTTCAAACTTTTATCTATGTAAAATTAAAATCTAATAAAATTTGTTAAAAAAAAAAAAAAGAGAAACTAAAATGTTTGAAAAGCAATTTAGGACAGGGGTTTGCAGACTTTTGTTCCCAGGCAAGTAAACCACGATGGTTAAGGCAACTTGGGGCCCATCTCAGCCAGTGAACACTAATAGGCTGGAACAACAGCGAAACCCTAACTTTTCCTACGCCCTGAAGATTTGTTGATGAAACCTGCACCATCAAAGAGACCAGCGCATCCCTTGGCAGCTGGTGGTGCACGTGGAACGTATCCGTGGGTAGGATCAGAGATTTCAGAGGAAGTCTGGATTATACACCACTAACAACTGCAGATCCTACGGATGAGCACAGGAGATGTCAGGCCTGTGTTC
This sequence comes from Charina bottae, assembly GCA_023362775.1. Classification (NCBI taxonomy): domain Eukaryota; kingdom Metazoa; phylum Chordata; class Lepidosauria; order Squamata; family Charinaidae; genus Charina; species Charina bottae. The sequence goes on along the minus strand of JALMGJ010000010.1, from coordinate 21,264,997 downwards.
GAAAACGACCCCTCAAAAAAGAAAGAAAGAAAAGAAACTGGGTTGAAAGATCTTGATGTCACAATTCCAAGGAATATTGTGATGGCACATGAACATAAGCAAAGTATCCAATTGCATTGCATTATTTTGTGCCAGAATTTTATATCTATATCTATCTACATCTCTCTATCTCTCGAGATAGATAGATAGATAGAGATAGATAGATAGATAGATAGATAGATAGATAGACAGACAGACAGACAGACAGACAGACAGACAGACAGATATCTTCCCCAAGTAATTCTTTTTTTTACCTCCCCCAACTTAGAAATTTTTATAGAGCAATTTTGGGATGCTGATGGACTTCATTCATTGCTAGTCTCCTAGGCTTTAATGGAATATACTTTGGAAAATCTGGGCATTTTGCTCACATGGAAATCTAACGCTATGAGATGTAAAGTGTTTATTTGTAACGGTGCATCTGGTTTCAAAATGCAGATCTAAGTAAATTCTGGTTAACAGTGGAAAGGATAGGTTACTTTTCAGGGCCACCAATAATCATACAGTGGAAATTTTGGCACTAGGCTGAAAAATTTCTACTTGGAATACAGTGGGATGAACACGGGATAGTTGCTTTTCATGGCCACAAATAATAACATAGTGGAGATTTTGACATCAGGTTCAAAATGTATACTTCTTTCTATCATGAAAACAGCTCTATCTATTCTGCTTGGTTGTATAACTTCAATAATTATCTGCCCATCTCTAGATACTATCTTTTTTGGAAACACACCGTTGTTTTCAATAAAATTAAAAAGGAAAAAAAAGAGGTGGGGGTCAAAAATAATTCTGGGCCATGGGTGGACTGTGTGCTAACCCAACAGATAACCATGGTTGAGATTAACTGGGGTCAGAATAATGAGAGATCTGTTCTTCTACCCTTTGTTCAGTTCCTAGGAGAGTTAATTTACCTGCGTTGCTACCTCAACTGCTTTGGGTCAATCCACTGATTTAGGACTTTAATCCGATGAATATATTTGAGAGGATCTCAAATATATTTGAGAGGATCTCAAATATTTGTGTTCAGGTGGCTTTTTTGAAAAGGGCACTTTAATACAGGAAATAGTTGTTTTTGACTTTTTCTGAGAAATGGCCCTGAATTCTTCACCCGTGGCATGGGGAGACAACAGGCTGTTTACAAGAAGATTGTCACCAGCGGTCAACACGTCAGAGGTCATCGCTGGTTGGATTAAAAGCCCAGAGTTCATATCTGTGATTCGTTAATTAAACTGCCTTGCATTGGCAATTGGGGCTTTTGGCTACACTGGATCAACTCGCTAAAAATAAATTCTCATTTCCACGGAAGCCCTGAGGTCAGGGAGGGACATCAAAGGGTACTGCTGCGAAATATCTTGAGATTCCTGTATGGGTGGAAAACTTAAACATCCTCTTGATATGCTGCTAGGTTATTACCACCTTCAAAGCAGTATGACCAAAACAATTACTGCAAATAAGTGGAGCAAAGTCAGTGAACTTTGGAACCACACAACCTGCTGTTTTCCATGAACCCGGCTCTGCTTTAGAAATACGAGGAGCCGGGAATTCACTTCCCAGGTGGCAGCAGAACGTTTCAGATACCTTCAAAAGTGGTTGCCCTGAAGCTTAAAGATCACCTGTTGATAGTATGAACAGGTTGAAATTATAGGAGGGTGGATGTGGGTCAAATGTTGAGATTAAACCTGTCAGGGAGATAACTGGTGAAGGAGGAGGGGGCTCCCTCCAGGGGGATAAACGCATGTGCAGTACTGAATCGCTTTACTTTCCTCCCAAGAGGCTGAAGAAGGCCCCACCCTAGTTTCATGGGCCTTTTCTCTGAGCATCACTCATTCATTTCGGTTTAGCTGGATTCTGTCTAGCAGAGTAGAACGGTAAAACACTAGAGCTTTTACACCAAGTCTCAGCGTGTTCCTTCACTCAAAGTCAGGACAAAACCATCCAGTTTGAGAGAAAAAGTGAGAACCAAAGAGTTCCAAAGGAGCGTGGCTTCTCCTTGTTGGAAGGTCTTCAAGAAGATGATGGGCAACCATTAGTGATTTCCTTCTAGAGATAGATGGCCTTCAAGAACCCTCATGACTGCTTTCCATAAGTACATAAAGAGCTAGCTACAAGGGATCCAACACCCATTATGTATGTTCTGGCTACCACACCATGCTTCTAATCAAATTCCTAAGCATGACCAAACACAGTTTCCATGGACATCAAGAGACCAAACATTTCCATCTGGGATCTCTTTTGGAAATATCTTTTTGGACAGGCGTGGTTTGCCCTTTATAAAAAGCAGATGGCTCAGCTTACAGGCTTCTATCCTCAACGCCCTGGAACACAAGACTGGTTAAAAGAAAAAAGAAAAAGATCAAAGCCATTGAGCTTGTGACCTTGACGAAATGAGAGAGACAATGAATGAGGATGGAAGCCAAAACTCTGAAGTTTTCTCTGCAGGACCTCCATTTGGGATTTATTTATTTATTTATTGGGTTTATATTGCCGCCCATCTTCTCCACGAGGAGAACTCTGGGAGGTTCAGAACCAAACCAAAATTGTACCCCGAGGTGTCCGGGGGGGATGTCAGTTTGGGTAACGACGATACGTTCTCATTACCTTGAGTAGGTTTAAGATCTTCTTGCTGAGATCCAGCTCAAAGTTGGAGTAATGGGAGTCTGCCATGTCGTATATAAACACCAGGCCGTTCCGCTGAGTTTCAAAGCTGGTTATTGGAAGGAAAATAATTATTACAGGGGAAGTGACGGGCAAAGTTGCTGGGGTCACACATCACTTCTATGAGGATTCAGACAGGGTGATGAGGCTTGCCAAGGGGACAGCGCACAAAACCCCAGCCCAGCCCAATTTGAAGGTTCACCCAAGCCTTCATAAATCATGATTTATTCTTCCCCAATCTGTTCCATGAGATTACAAGCCAGGATTCTTGGGCTGAAACCTATTGAGGGGTTTTGAGCTTAATACAAGTTTGGAGATAGAGGGAAGATGCTATGCTATGCTCTGGCACAACCTTTGTATTTTATAAGCCCCAACTTTTGAACTTCCAGTGGCACGAACAAGTCCAGGGTATATATTTCTTAACTGACCAGTAGCTTTGGAGATCAGCATTGCTTGCAACACTTTGAATTAATGGAAAACGTGCGAGCAGAATCTTGAGATTTTTGCACGGGGAGGAATACAAAGCTAGGATCTTTCTCTCTGGGCTCTTGAAGCAGAGGAGAAGCAAAAGCAGACGTTCAGTTGGACTTCTCACCTTTCCACTGCCCGGTCCAGCAAGTAGAAGAGTGCCTGAAGCACCACGTGTTGCACGCTTTTATTGGGGTGGTGCAACTTAGCGGTGAAGAGGGCAATCGATGCTCCCGAGGGGTCTCGCACACTCTGCAAAGAAAGCAGAAGAGGAAAATTAGCAAAAGTAGTAAAAGAGGGGCAGGTGAGCCTTTGCAGAACCCGGGGGGGGGGGGGGAATCCTAACGATTTGCAAGCAGTCTAGAAACTGGGGTTGTCCGTGGCTAAAGGTGGCCCCATTCACGGCATAGAGACAACACAGACAGTTAGCATGCATAGCTCTTAACAGCCCTAGGCTCTGATCCCACCTGTATCCTAGATTAAGTAAAGGACCAGGAAAATTTCAGGTTCAAATCCCTGTTGGCCAGAGTTCTCAATGGGCAATTATGAGCTTTGGGCCCTTCTCTGCTGATGGGCTACCTTACAGGGTTATTGTAAAAGGGCTAGGGGAAGGTAGAGGATCACATCCACAAGGCTAGAAATTAAATTAGTCCGGTTGGTTCTGATTTGGAAGATGCATGCCTAGAACTTGGGGTCTCCAGCTGTGATAACTTAACAAGAGAGGGGAGAGACAGAATGAATGAGTTGTGCATCACAGGGTTGCAAGATACGCGGAAGGAAGGGAGCTAGTTTAGAAGCGAATAGCAATTCCTGGATGAGAAGGGGGAGAGATTTACTATTTGCTATTGACTCTGACTGCTGTTACGGAGCCTCTAGCTGCAGGGGCAGTATATCCCTGAATAGCAGTTGCTAGGAATGCATTGACAGGGCGAGTGATTTCCTTCAATAACTCCTAGCTTGTTGACTTTCCAGACACTTCTCATTAAGTAACTGTAGGCGGGGCTGCATTATGACTTTTGTGGGCCCCTCCCTTCCTAATCACATGTATATAATATAACAACAACGAGGAGATTGTTATTAACCATCTACCAAAATGTAGCATCATCACAGCTTGAGGCCAATTTTTGTATCTTCCCCAAATGTGAAGTTTCAAGAATACAGGTAGTCCTTGACTTACGACCACAATTGGGACCGGAATTTTCATCGTAAGTCGTTGCGGTCGTAAATCGAGTCACCATGTGACCGGACCTGATTTTATGACCACTTTTACGGCGGTTGTTAAGTGAACCCAGCTTCCCCAATAGGTGTTTTTTGCTGAAAAACAGCAAAACATTCACAAAATGTGATCACGTGACCGCCGGATGCTGCAACCGGTCATAAATGTGAGCCGGTTGTCAAGCGCCTGAAATGCGATCATGTGACCGCAGGGGTGTGTGTGTGGTGTTTTGCGACGCTCGGAAGTGCTTTACAGGCCGTAAAGCACCCATTCCGAGGCCGTCGTAACTTTGGGCTGTTGTTAAACGAACAGCCGTAAGTCGAGGACTACCTGGGGCAATCTGAAATGAAACCCATCTGGATGAGGAGTAGCTTGTTCAGTTGATCTCCATCCTTATTTGAACCCCTCCTCGAGGCTTTGGGGAATTTCCCCCATTCCCACAATTTCCTGGCTGCAAGTTTTTCAGAGCTCTGGCTGCACTTACCAGGATGGTGAATTTCCCACTCAGGAGTTCTGACCGCAACGGTTCCTCATGGGGTTTCAGCTTCACGATTCCTTCCTTCAACCTCGTTTCCTAAGGGGGGGGGGGGAGAAGACGGCGGCATCAGGCACCCACAAAAAACAAAGCGAAGGAAATTCCAAAGCTTTCCTGGTATATCCCAGCTCCTCCCGTCTCTTACATGTGAGAAAAGTCCCCTTCGGTTCAAGTGGGGGGAAAGGAATCCTTTTTTGCAAAGCACAAATTGTTCTGTTTACCCCGGCATATACAAAACGTGTCGGGATCTTGATTTGTCCTTAGCTTTGTTGAAACTAGGTTTGCTTCGAAATAAGTAACGCTTTTTTAAAAAGGAAGTTCCAGTGTGGCCTTTCCCTGTCTGCCAGTCAGCCCAGCTGCCGCAGTGGAGAGAGGCCATGACGTCTGCCCAGTTCAAATCCTACCAGGTGGGTTGGTGATGGGCTCCCTCATCTGAAAAGTCACTTACAAAGTCGGCCACATTCAGGCGAGATGGCCCGAGATCTGTCTTGTTTCTTGATAAAATAGACACCTTCCTTTTTCACGGTTTTTAACAAATCCAAACCCACCACAAGGCAGTTCTGCATCTCACACTGGATGGGGCGCTGGGCCGAAAGGAAGTAGATACCGGGAGGACTCAATTCAGGCGTTTGCACGTCAACGGCTTTCGGAGGAGAAATCTTTAACTTAGAAACCAAGAGCTGGCCTGGATCTTGAAATCTTTGGGTGCAATGTTTGGAATGGGTTCAAGGTACTGGCCCTCATGGATATTCGGGGAAGGGAGGAACCTGCCCCGAAACCCCACCGCCGTTTTCTCAGCCCAAGAGGCTAGCATGGGAAACGGTTACAGTTCAGCAAACTATTTTAAGCCCTCTTGGAAAGCGGCTATTCGTTGGCCCCTCTTATGCCTGTGGGAATCCGCGCACGGAAGTCCCCGGGCGGGGGGCCCCGCTCCAACCCTGGTATTGCGCCGGCACTAACCCTGTACGAATGGAAGAGCTCAATTGCTCGGAGGACATCGAATTTTCTGGCCATGAGGAATTTGACAGCGACGTTCCAGGAGAGAGGCGAGACATTGTACTGGACCGTCCACTTGTTGATCTCTTCAAGGAACTGCTTCGTGGCCTTCACCCCGACGGAGCAAAGCAGGAGAGAGGAAGTAAAGGGGGGGGGGGGGAACCGTTAATTGTTACATTTCTAGACTCCAAGATGTTGTGTAAAGAGCTGTGGTTGCAACGTTTCCAAACTCTGCCTGTGAAGGAAGCAGCATCATTTCTTAATTTCAGGACCAGGTGGGCCTCTTGGAGATGAGTTCGGGGGCCCGTGAAGGGTTATGGGGTTAAAGACCCAGATCCTCTTCTGGCCACCTGGTCTCCCCCCTTAGATGCAATCCAGGCCGAGACCTTCCTAGGAAAAAGGTTCAGTCATCCCAAGTGTCCCAATTTCCGAGCCGCCACGCCCTTTACTGAAAGAGGCTGCAAGCAAGGGGCAGATGAAGCGTCAGAAGAGATGAGTCATGGGGAAGGAGTTGTTTGCGAGATGCAGAGGCAGGAAAGCAGAGAAGGATGCTGCAAGGGGAAAAAAGAAAACCGGGATTGCCTAAAGCCATAAGGGTTGGATTAGATGATCTCTGGGGTCCCTTCCAACTCTATAGTTCTGCGGCTGCAGGATCAGTGGTGGACGAAGCCTCGGCAATAGGGCTGCGTGCGGCTTCCGGTTCGCTTCCAAAAAAGTGGCTTTTGAAGTGGTGGTGGTGGTTATTTTTAGCAGTTTTTAACAGTTATCCCAAACGTTCAAAAACAACCTAGTAAGGTAGGCCTGCCTTCTTATTCTTCAAGGGTGAGACACGGTAGATCAGCATTCCTCAACCTTGGCAGCTTGAAGATGGGTGGACTTCAGCTCCCAGAATTCCCCAGCCAGCCATGCTGGCTGGGGAATTCTGGGAGTTGAAGTCCACCCATCTTCAAGTTGCCAAGGCTGAGAAACGCTGAGTTAGATGTTTTCAATTTCCCAGATGGCACCACCACTGATCCAACATCCATCTGGGTATCTGAGGAAGACCATCAGCTGGTGTTCTGCTCAAATTCTGCTAATTCTTGGAAATACTCTCTTCCCAATCCCGCCCATGCAAAGCAAAGGTAAAATTGATCACAGCCTTTTGCAAACTGAATGTCATTAGGCACCAAGCTGGCCAAGGGACTCCATCCTGAAATGGATTCGATCCGAAGCTCCGCGCAACTCCGAAAGAGCCACTCAGGGGCTCCCAACGGGCCCATTTCTGGAGTGGAAATCAGTTCCTCACTCCGGGCCTTGGGGAGAACTGTATTTCCATTCATTTTTAAACAGCTTCTGCGCTTCTCCTCCATTTGAAGGACAAACATCTTGAAGGAGTGACTCATGGAGAACAGGCAGCTTGTGTTCCCTTTGCAGCAAACTTCTCCCTGGCAGGAAAGGCTGCCACTGTTAACACCATTTTTATCCAATTTTTTCCAGGCTCAAAGTAAGGCTTTAAAGATACAGCAGCAGCCAGATGTCTGGGGCGATAAAGCTACCTTTGCAAAATGCTCTATTTAGCCATATCCAGCAATTGCAAAGAATTACTTAAGCCTTTTTAAAAATAGCTCTATCTCTCTATCATCTTTATCTTTATCTCTCTATCTATCATCTATCTTTTTTTTTAATCTGTTCAATCGTGTCCAAACTTGGACAAGTCCCTGCAGTTTTCTTGGCAAGGTTTTTCAGAAGTGGTTTGCCATTGGCTCCTTCCTAGGGCTGAGAGAAAGTGACTGGCCCAAGGTCACCCAGCTGGCTTTGTGCCTAAGGCGGGACTAGAACTCATGGTCTCCCATTTCTAGCCCAGTGCCTTAACCACTAAACCAAACTATCTATCTATCCATCCATCCATCCATCCATCCATCCATCCATCCATCCATCCATCCATCCCTCTCTATCTCCTCTAAACTTGTGCAATTTTCAGTTAGTTGCAGTTAAAACAGATAAAACAGCTGTACCTTTGAGGGGACAGTAGAATAGGGGTTCTTAACTGGGGATAGCTTTCAAAGAGTTTGTGAACTTGGGTGGGGGGGGGAAACCTTTAATGTTAACTTGCCTATCGTTTCAATTTACTTAATTCTCTTGTTATTGATTTAATAAAGAAGCACATATATTATTACGCTTTTGTTATTTTTGAATATTTGGGTAACTGGCTTCCTTTACAACACAAACCCGATCTGTGTATTTTATTTTACGTATTTAGATTCATTTTTCTGAGAAGGGGGCCTGAGTGTCACCTGACTCTCAAAGGACCCATGGTACAAAAAGGTTAACACGCCCTTGCGTTGGAAGCAACTAGAAGCTTAAAAACCTCCGTACAGAGTGGATAATGTCCAGTTCCCCATGTGCTTCGAACTACACGTTCCATCGGCCATACCCAGAAAGTCCAGTGCCAAGGACCATGGGAAGCATGACCCCAAACCCCTGGCAGTTCTAGCCTATCTTCCCTGCTTCGGGAATCAGTGGAACCCCCATTTCAACCAACCAACCTGATAACTCAAACTCAACATCCTTGGACCCTTTCATTTATCGTCCCCTTCTTTTTCTTTCTCTCCTCCTCTTCGGTAACCCTAAACTATTATTATACTACCCAACTAAGCAGGTATTAAGGAAGCATGCTCAACTATGCTCAAAATATTCCAGGGAGAACTTCATTATTTTAATGTCTACCTCTGCATTTTATCACAAGTTTAATTATCTAAATGTTGTCATAGATTAGTACTTTAATACTCTACTACAGTGTTTCGTAAACTTTTGTCTCGCAGGACCTCTTCCCACTTTTAAAAATTATGGAGGACCCCAAAAGAGATTTGTTTGTATGGGTTATATTTATCGATATTGACCCTATTAAAAATTAAAACTGACGCATTCACTGCCACCACTGCTTCTCACAATTGTTAGATGGGATTTTAATATTGTATTATTTTTCAACATAGGCTGGCAAATAATTTTGATTTCGAGGACCCCTGAGAGGGTCTTGGGGGACCCCCAGGGGCCCTAGGACCACACTTTAAGAAACACTGCTCTACTAGAATGTCATACTGCATGACAGGTAGTCCTCGCTTAACAACCACAATTGGGACCAGAATTTTGGTTGCTAAGCGAAGCGGTCATTAAGCGAATCCGACCTGATTTTACTACCTTTTTTCCCGGTGGTCGTTAAGTGAATCACCATGGGCATTAAGTGAACCATTTGGTTGTTAAGTGAATCACACGGTTCCCCATTGATTTTGCTTGCCAGAAGCCAGCCAGGAAGGTCGAAAATGGCGATCACATGACCACGGGACACTACGACAGTTGTAAGTGTGAAGACAGGTAGCAAGTCGTTTTTTTCAGCACCGTCGTAAGTCCAAACCATCACTAAATGAATGGTTGTTAAGCAAGGACTACCTGTATAGCTTTGTACTTACGTAACAGTTGAACATTTCTTGTAATTCTTGCTGCCTGAGATACTTTAAATATGGTCCAGTACTCCAGTTCTTACCTGCTGATTTTATTTTGCCTCCTCTTTCTCCTTTCTTTTGTGCAAATTGCTCACCCACCTTTATCCCCCCCCCCCCCCGTAATATTGTTGTTGAATTGTACCTATATCTGGTTATTGACCGTAATAAAGGTTTTGATTGATCGGTGGAGCCTTCACTTCAGAGACAGTATTCTGCTAAACCCAGTTCCGGTGGGTGGGGGGGTGTACCCTCTTTTCCACAGAAATTCCATAGAAATAGTGTGAATTTGATGCATGTAGAAAAATAGAATACAGAAATATAGAATATAGAAATTCCATAGAAATGGTGCAAATTCAAAAACTGTAGAAATATAAAATATAGAAATACCATAGAAATAGTGTGAATTCGAAGCATGTAGAAATATAGAATATAGAAATTCCACAGAAATGGTGCACATTCGAAGAATGCGCCCACTTTTGTGGGATTCTTATCAGTACTATCAGGACCTATCTGTACTGCTGACAAGCCACTTCGCATGCTATATAAATATTAAACCTTTCGATGTGACAACCTTAACGAGAAACAACTCAAACACTCACAGATAGAGGAAAAGCGAAAGTCTGACACTGGAACAATCCGTATCTACTGTTGCATCTACTGTTGCTCCCGTTTTGTCCTCTCCTCCTACTTCAAAGAGGGTTTATGCAAGGATTCTTAAATGCTTTTATTTAAAAGAAAATCATGGCATCTGCCACAAGGATTAAGACTTGGAGAAGGTGAAATTTGCTAGTGCCTCATCACTCTGTGTGTGTGTGTGTGTGATGCATTATTTAACACACCCTGACACTTGACCATTTCACAGAGCCAACCCGAAAGTCAAACAAGCAAGCAATTTCGTTAAGGTATAATTCCTCTCTACTGTCCTGAGAAGGGAAGAAAGCAGGGGGAAAAAATGGGGATATTCAGAAGAAAGGGTGTCTTTGTGTTTCAAGCAATGATTAACTAGTGATTTACTTTTATCTTCCACGAAACAAGGAGGCAAGGAGGGGAGGTGGGAGGAAATACAATATACTCACTTTAATTGTTGAAAGGGGCACAGGAAACGCCATTTCTCAACCCCCCTGAGCTGTTAATTTTTAAATACGGCCTGGATGCTACCTGGCTGGCTTGTAATCTCCTTTTTCAGGCTGAAAAGCTGCCACTTTCCTCCCGTCCTTCCTCAGACCTCCCTCCAAGTCCCCAACAAAAGCAGGAAAAAAAAGGGGAATGATGTCACTCATCTGGGGCAGACAACAGGAAACCGCTTCAAAAAGAAAAGCATTTTTCCAATGCAGCGAAGACCAACCATTGAATTTTAGCACTATTTAGATTTAGACGTCTCTATCCATCTTCGGACAACAAACAGAAAAAACATCCCCTACAGTTGGACACGACTGTGTGGGGGAACCTTTACCTTTTATCCCTGCGGTAGAATTCAGTAGAATTCAGTACGATCAGCGAGAGAAATAAAAACGGGGAAAACAGTGCAACTGTGACTCTTTTTTTTTTAAAAAAAATGTATTTCAACGAAGGCAGTATGGCCAACCCCATGTGTCTGAATATTATCTATTTCAAGTTGTGCTCCTCCATCACCAATCACAATGAAGATGCCCTTGAGGAAGTTTCAAGGAAATCAGATGCAACATTTGTAGCTTGATGAGTGAAAGAGATACTGTACAGTTGTTTTGGGAAGACATTCCTAAGATTAGGACTGCACGTCACCAGTGCTTCCGGATTTTCCCGCGGCGACACACCAACGGCGGTGTGCAAAAACTGAAAGCGGCAGCAGCGCTTCCGGGTTTTTGCGCGCTGCCGCAACGGCGGCACTTCCGGGTTTTCCCGCGGCGACACACCAACGGCGGCGTGCAAAAATTGAAAGCGGCAGCAGCGCTTCCGGGTTTTTGCGCGCTGCCGCAACGGCGGCACTTCCGGGTTTTCCCACGGCGACACACCAACGGCGGTTGGTGTGTCGCTGTGGGAAAACTTTGGAAAGCCCTGCTCTAGATCATGTAATGAAGTTTATACCAATACTGTTTTTTTCTATAATCAACTACATCTTACGATACTATTGTCCCCAACTTCTAAATGGTGTAGCACATCTCACTCTGCCAGGCCACCATTCCCAATTCTCCATCCTGAAGTATCTGTATTTTGGTCCCAAAGAGCCAGGAGGGAAGGAAATGAAGAAGAAGCAACTTTCCAGGTGTTGCTCTGACCTCTTTGGAGAAAAGAGGATGGTGGGAGAAAGAAAAAAATAACAGAAGATCGCCTTGCAGAAACACACCTGCCTGGATCTCCTCCCCATGTCCCCTCCCCTTTGTTTTTCCCAGCCCCCTTTTCTGCTCCTAGGTTTAAACTCTGGAAGAGGGAGCAAGTGTCACATTCTAATGTTATTAGCAACCTAAGGGACACATCTGATTTAAAGTATGTGGTCCGTGGGTTGAGGTTTCCAGGTGTGAGGGAGGGAGAGAGGGAGGAAGGAAGGAAGGAGTAATGGTCTGTGGGAATGACCTTGGGAGACAGGAGGAAGAGCCACAGACTGGACAACAGTCAGATAAGAGGCAGCTAAGCCCACAGAAGGAATGGGGTGTGTCAAACATCTCAGAAGGGACCCTCCCTAGTTTCTTGGACTGTAAAGGTGGGGGGGGAAGACATGTACTTTCAGACTTGTGATTCTGTTAATGTAACCTTACAATAAAGATAGAGCTAATACTTCTGGGTGTGCTTCTTGTCTGGACTACCTCGAAGGGCTGACAAGGGACCCCTTAAGACCGCGGAGCATCCCAGGTCATCAATTGCAAGACAGCTCACCAACCTTTCCTCTAGGTCAGTGTTTCTTAAAAGGTACCCAACACATGTAAATGACTGACTCCAAGGATAATCCATTTAAATCTCCTCCAGGCATTTTGGATGTAGTGAATGTGACCAGTGGCAAGGGATTGTGGGAGTTGTAGGCTAGAACAACAGGAAGTCACCAAGTTGTTATCCTTGATTTATTCTGCCCTAGAAAGCAGATACTATTTGTGGATTGAGGATCAGTTGGGTCAGTGTTTCTCAACACAGAATGCTGGCTGGGGAATTCTGGGAGTTGAAGTCCACCCATCTTAAGGTTGCCAAGGTTGAGAAACACTGAGTTAGGTTCAACATTCCTCCAATCTCATAGGTTTCCATTTTAAAATCATACAGAAACTTGAGTATGTTCCCTTAACCAGACTAGAATCATGCTATATATTGTACACATTTTCCCTGTGACCCACATACTGAGTTGCCACATTGGGAACGGACAGCCCCTACTTCATTTTCCAAATACAATCCCATGTTCAAACTGCCTTTTAACACTTAGAAATAGCTCTATTTTATCTCATGATGGTATTTGTGCCCACGGCCATCTTAGTAAACAGAATCAAGTCATCAATTATCTGTCAGGGAAGGCTGATCTCAAAAGGCTAAGGGAGGGTAAGAAGCAGTTAATGCTTGGATGGGAGACCACTAGGAAATATTTTTTGGCAAAAAATATCCCAGGAGAATGCTACAGCAAAGCCAAGAAAACTCCACAGATATGTCCACGAGGCCACAGGCTTGATCTGAAGGAGACCTTCCCCCCTTTTAAAGAATAGTGAATAGATTACTAAAGAATAGATCTCAGAGGGAATATCCTGGCCTTTAGCTACCAGTCTGTTGCACCGCAGCTTCCAGGAAGCAGAATTCCATAAGTAGGGAATAGCACTACACCTTCCCTTCGAGCTTAAATCAGATGATGCCAGAAGTCCAGTAGAGGCTAGAGAATTCTTGGAACGTTCATAAGGACTAGTTACACCCCACAAGATAAATATGATTTACTCGACATCGGTTTTTATAGTTACTATTGCCCAGGACTGATACTGTGCTGATCTGGAATGAAGTCCCAGATATTATTATTATTATTTGATGTATTTTAGATATTGTTTTTGTATTTTTAAACTTTCAATTGTTGTAACTCGCCCAGAGTCCCTTGCAAGGGAGATGGGCGGGGAATAAATTGAAATAATAAATAAATAATAAATAAAAATAATATTTGGGGTGTCCATATAACCCATCAAGGTATCTTTGAAGGAGCAGCTCAGAGTTTCCCTTCTTCAGGATGGGGTGTCCATGAGAGACCTTCACTGTAGGGCACCCACCAACTTTGCCCGGCCCACTGATGGCAGTACTGCACTTCATCTTTCAGGATCCACTTCAAAGGCTGCTGTTCTCAACAGGTTTACAGGGTTGGGTAACTTTTAAGCTTCTGCAGCAGCTCAGCAGCCGTTTCTCAATTATCACCATGGATCTGTTCAGGTTTCATGCAGATCTTTCCTCCCCAACCCCATGCAGATGTAAAGGCATGTTGATATAGCCAGATCTCAAGGGAAGTCTGAATTAAACCCTTTGGGGGGGACGGGGGGGGGACGGACGGACTGTCTTTTCCCCACCCCCTGCGAAGAGAACTCAATTTTTGTCACCTTCCCAGTTCCTTATCCGTCAATGCCTTCCTTGGAGATGCAGAAGTGGAAAACTACGAAAGCCGCAAACTTTGCAACACACGAGTTTGCAGTTTACAGTCAACTGGAAAGCAGGTAGAAGAAACATGCATGCACTAGAAAAGGCAGGAATGTAAGAGGCAAAGCCGCTCAGGCGCATCCCTTCTCCCAAACAGCCGAAAAACGCCGAGAAATTCAGAGATTTTTCGTCCTTTGCTAGCGGCGGCAACGTTTTTAAGAGGAAAACACGGATAGCGCAGCTTAGTACTTCTAATAGGGTTGGTTAAGACGGACAGAGAACAGTGTTGGAATTAATGTAATTAATGTGTATATTAAAAAAATGATAGGAAAGATATTTGATCTTGGCTTCTGGTGTGCACCTCTGTCCAAACCAGTGAGGAACTAAAGACCAGAATCTGGATGGCAGAACAGCAGGAAAACCGGAATATACAACCGACCACTGTCTTCATTTCCTGTTCTTTTGTTCTCTTTCCTGGGTCAAATTTTAAAAACTCCTGGGGGGGGGGGGGAACCAATTTAGGCTGCCATCATCTGTAAAGGGCCATTTGTGCTGGTGTGAGAGCCTGCAGCATCCTGAAGCCTTGTTCTCAGCCCCATTGCTAAATAAAATTGATTTGGTGGGTGGAAGTGGCACCGTTGGGAACTCTTAAGGAAGGGGATGATACAAGTGGAAGGAAATGCCCCCATCTGCATTTTGCATCACAGTTAACACCAACATCTGCATAGAAAGCTACCAAATAATTGCATTTTTTAAAAAATTAAGGAAACGTACCACCCCCCATGAGTAGGCTCTGAAAGGAAAGCAAGGATGCTTAAGGCTATGACAGCTTTTTTGTTTTCTTATGACACCAAGTGGAAGATTCTCTAGAAAAACTAGTTCCTTACTATTACATCTATACCCTTTCTTTCTTCTGCCTTCCTTCCTCACTCTCCAGTTACATGATTGGAAAAAAGAAGGAAAAAAAGGGGGGGGGATTAAAAGATATTTAGGTGGCATCTAGTTTGGCCGATTTCTTTCAACTTCTCCACCCTCCCGCCTCACTTCCTCAAATATTAAAAGATGGGAAACCAGTGGGTTATTGCATGTTTGTGTTTCACATCCTCTCCCTATTCCTTTTTTTTAACATGGGGAAAAAATGGAGTCAAGTACCGGCCCCCCCAACATACCAACCCATGGAGGGGGAAAGAGAGAAAAAAAGAATTCATTCAAGAGAGTCCAAGATTTCAGGGTCACTCTTGAAGAAGGGGGGGGGGAGCTTGATCTCTTGTCCCCCCCCACTCTAAATGGGAAAGTGAGACTTCTTCCCCCCATTTCTCCTTATGCAGAAATGATCCCCACACCCACAAATTTCCTTGTTTTTGGAATGAGAGGAGGGAGCAGGGGCGGGGGGGGGGGAGTTTCTATCCTTGTTTTTTGGGGGGTGGGTCATAAATTGGGCCTGCAAAATGGGATGCTAGCACGGGGGGGGGGGCTGCCACCCTTTGCAAGTGGAAAAGGTACCCTTTATGGCCCGACTCCGCTGCATCTCAGCTCCCCCCCATCTCTGATCACCATAGAAACATCACCAAGGGATACCTCTGTACCCCTCCCCTTCCAAAGGCGGTCATTGATCTGGTTGAAGGGGGTGGAGTCCATCAGAGGCTGGGAGGGCAACTGTACTCTTCAGGGCCAAGATTGTTCCCCCCCCCCGCAGCAAAGAGGAAGAGGCCCTTGATTCTGGGCTTCTCTGCTCCCAAGACGACCAAGGGGAGGACATACAAAGTAACCAGACGGTGCATTCCGGGGGGGAGGAGAGAAAGGGGGGGGGGCTGGTGCTTCCGAGAAGCAGAGCAAGGCAGGCACCTCGAAAGCTTGGCATCCGTTCCTCTTCTGAACCCCAAAGCCGTGCCCAACCCCGGAGGATCGCTCGCGCTTTTTACTTCCGTTCCATCATCTTTGCTAAGGCGGTTACGGATCGAGGCATCGGCCAGCACGGAGGGGGGGGGGGGGGGAGAAAGAAAAAGCCAGGCCCGCACGGGCTCGGCCTCTGCATCTAAAGCCAGACACCGCCCCCCCCCCAGTTCGGAAAGCAAAACAATTCAACCTCAAGCAACGTCATTGCCAATTGCAGCAAAGAACCGCGATGCAGAAAAAGGACCCAGCTGAGAGATCTCCCCCCCCCAAGATTTTGGGGTGCGCCCGCCTCTTACCTGCTCCTCCTCGGGAGTCAGCTGCGCGGCCATGCTCCCGAAACCCCGCGGCGGCTGCCGGAGAGGACGCGCAAGTTTCCCAAAGTCGCCAGCCTCGCCCCCTCCCCACGTTAATCCTCTTCCAGGCTCTCTCTCCCCCACCCCCTTTTTCTTCTTGGGGGGGGGGCAAAGGGAGCGGGTGGTCAGCGGCAAAGAGCTGGCCTCCGCGCCAGCCTCGAGCGGGGCATCTTTCCAAGGCGCCCGCTTTCGGAAGAGCGCTTGAAAAATAGCGATGAAAAAGAAAACGAAAAAAAAAAAAGAAGGGGGGGGGGTCGTGCTTGCCAAAAGAAAAGGGGAGAGCGATGAGCCCAGGATCCGAATTAAGATGGTCGGAGCGCCGCCGTCCGAGGCGAAGCCAGATTCCTCGCTCGCTCGGCCCCCAACGCCAGCTCGGGCCAGCAGAGCATCGCGGGCGTGGGGGGTGGGAGGGAGAACCCCTTCTTTCTTTTTTTCAACAGTTCTGATTTAAAATAAAAAAATCGCAGCAGGAAATGTCCTGCTTCTAGCCTCCGAGCACGCCAAGCGATGGGAAGGGAGGGGGGGGGAGGAGAGAGGGAGGGAACGGGGGACGAGGAAAGAGGAGGGGAGAAACCTTCCCGCTTGCCAAAAAAGAAAAAAAAAAAGTGGGGGGGGGGGGAGGAAGTTTCTCGGCTTTCCAAAAGCGAAGTCTCCCCAGATTCGGATGGGCTCGTTTCCCGGAGCGGGAGGAAGTGGGGGGGGGACGGGGACGGGACTGTCCTTCGAACTGTTGCTTTCTGGGAGTCGCCTCTGCCTGTGTGTGTGTGTGTGTGTGAGTGCGAGTGCGTGTTGGGGGTGTGTGGAAGGGTTAGGAAATGGATGGATCCGCTCCCGCTGGCTTTTCCGCCTGCCCGCTCCTCCCTGCCCAGGCGGAGCGAGCCCGCGGATCTGCCGCCCTGCCTTCCTCGCAGCCCTTATTCCTCAAAAGCAGAGCGGAGGGAGGGGCGGAGGGGGGGGGAGGGAGGCGAGCTCAGGCCAGCCCTCCCTGGCGCCAGGCCGCTTCCCCCCACCCCGCGGGCTCCGCTCGGAAGCGGAATCCCATTCGCGGGCCAGCGGGGCGGGGAGGCTGCTTCGAAGGCTGGCCGAGGAGGAGGGAGGGAGGAGAGAAGAAGGCGGAGGAAGCGCGGAGGGCAGAGGAAGGAGGAAGAGGAAGGCCGAGGAGGGGGAGGGGGAGGGGAGTAAGAAGAGGAAGGGGGGAGGGGAGGAGGAAGGAGGAGGAAAAAGGAAGGAGGAGGAGGGAGGGAGGGAGGGAGGGAGGGAGGGAGGAGGGAAAAGGAAGGAGGAGGAGAGGAGGAAGAAAAAGGGAGAAGAAGAGGATGAAGAAGAAAGGGAGGAGGAGGGAAAAGGAAGGAGGAGGAGGAAGAGGAAGAAAAAGGGAGAAGGAAGAGGAAGAGGAAAAAAGGGAGGAGGAAGAGAAGGAGGAAGGAAGCAGAGAGGATGATGGGAGACTGGAGAGAAAGGCAGACGGGGATCAAACCATCCAGGGGCTAAAAGGAAATAAAAACGCCACCACGGAGAAGCAGACCCTAGACCTCCGAGGGGGCAGCAGCCCTGGATTCACCATTAAGTGCCTGCGGGCTTAGGGCCCCACAGTTTCTTCCCCTCACCGCCAGGCCCTTCCTTCGCTCTTTCCCTGCCACACCCAACTTCAGTTTGCAGCACTTACCGAGTCTTCATGTCCCTCTCAGTTCAGCCATGGAAGGCCGAAGGGCACCACTGCCAGGCTGCGCGTAGGGCATCCGCTGGCCTCAATCCGGCCCTGCACTCTGGACATGCTCGGTGACCCTTTTCCATCCTGGCCAGGGGTTGCCCTCAGCCCTGGGTTCCTCCCTCCAGCCCGATGCACGGAAGGGGCACCACTGTTGGCTTCAAAAACGGGGCTCCCGTGTTCACAGGCTCCCCAGCGCTGCCCTTTTCGTTTTAAAGTCACGTGGCCGTTCTGAAACGGGGATGAAAGAAAGACCCTCTCCGTTTTTTCTTTAAAACACCCTGTGGAATTCACCTCCACTGAATGTGGTGATGGGCAGCTGCAGAGTGGGTAAGTTCAGGGAAGAGGGCTAACAGTGGGTATTAATTCAGATGAGCAAAAGCACAACTAGGGTCTTAAGCATCAGGCGGGAGGGGGGGCTCCGTCCTGCCAACCCACTAGAAATTCCTGGGTCCATCCTTGTCTAAGCGTTAAGGACCGTTTTGAGCTTCCTTGGCAGCAATAGAAATGGGCCGTGCCATTGCCTCAATCCAGATCTTTTTGCTCCGACTTCCCGAAGAAAGGGGTGGCTTTAGGACTTCTAGGTAGTTCCCCCATCCAAAGACTCGCCAGCTTTAACCTTGCTTAGCTCCCAAGCCCCAGGCGTGGGCCCCGAGACCTTCCCTTGCTGGGCAAACCCATATGTGGGGGTCCTGCTGAAAGGGATGGCTCAGGATGACTTTGGGGTCCCATCATGGAGAAAATAGGAGGGATGGCACATAATCACCTGGTTTGGAAGTGGGCGAATCGCCATGTTATGTGCCTTAAGCAAATTCAACAGCCTTCGGTGCTAATGCATTGCCCGTGCTGTCACTAGAATATGTTAGCCATCGTTAAAGGGCTGGGGGTGGTGGTGGAATATTGGTGAATATTAAGGTGGTAAGGCAGCTACAGAGTAAGGAAGATGGAAATACTGTACGTAAAGTCGTTACTTAAACAAAAGGGGCCGAAACGTTTTTTAGGTCCACAACCACCAGGTAACATTTGAAAGAGGCTTAAGCCGACACCTCCCTAATTCATGGGAGTGTAAGAAGGGGGGGGCAGCACAATTAGACTGGAAGATTTGGGTATCGGTAGTCTTAGCCATCTTGTGAGGTTGACCTCCTGGTCCTCCCTACCTAGCAGGGCTGACAGCTTGATCCTGCAGACCGCCTTCCGCCCTTTCCTGGCTCATCCCAATTCCCCACATGCTTGTCCACCGCAAGTGGGGAGGTGGGGGTGGGAAACCAAAAGCTGTCTTTGGTTCTCGGGATGGTGCAGCAACATCTGAAGGTCTGCAGGACCCCGCCCTGAACTGCAATCGTGGAAATGGGATCACGCATCCTGAGCGAATAGCATGGAGTCAGCGCTTCTAGAATCCAACCCCGTCATCTTGAAAGGGGTGGGGCTGTTCGTTGCTGGGCTGGCCAGTTCGAAGAAGCCCTTGCTACGAGATAGGGGTCTACGGATTGCATTAATTTTGTTTTTTTAAGTTTGCAGCTTTCTCCAGCTTGCAAAGTGGCACTGAATTCTCTCCACCGCCCGCCCCCCCCCCCCCCCGCAAGCCCACCAGGTTCCTCTCTCGCTGTATCAGCCATCAAATGGTTTGCAAGCCGCCTACATTCTTGGCAAGGAGAACGGAGGCTTTCTGAGAACAGCGGGGCGGGGGGCGGGGTGGATTTTAAAAGGGCCCACTGTCTGCTGATGGGAGCAACTCCCGAGTTTATCGAGAAACCCATCGCCCCTTGGACATGATGTCATTTCTCTTCAAAACCACCCCAGGCTATTCAGAGAATTGGAGGCAGGCTGCAGCAATATTTATAGAAAGAAGGCTCCCGGCTCTCCGTTGGCTTCCTGGCACCTCTTGTTGTGTTCGCCGCCGCAGGCGGGCTTCTTAACAATGAACCAGCTTCAAAACAGCGTGCAAACTCATTTTTGCTTCTTTGTCGAGCAACCGGGGGGCTTAAGCCTGCTGGCCTTCTGGCCTTAAAAATAAATAAATAAGGAAACTGTACCAAGAGTTCGTCTACATTTCATGGATTTGAAAAAGGGAAATTTATTTAATTAATTAAATTTATATAATAAATTATATAATAAGGGAATATATATATATATATAATATATATATATTAAGGGAAATATAAATATTTCCTATAAATATAATATATAAATATTAAGGGAAATATTATATATATATAAAATAAGGGAAATTTCTAGTCCCTGTGGCAGAAACGTTGCCAGGGATGTCTACTAAAACCCAGACAGTTTGCCCTTCTTCCTACAGGATACGTAATGCCAACGTGCAGAATCACCGAACCCACCAAACCGCAGAATTTGGCCTCTTTTCTCAGAATCCGAAGGAACCCGGAGCAAATCTTGAGTTTTAACAGCCCGCTCAAAATGTTTTGGCCTGCGTGGTACCTGCAAAGGACGTCACGAAAACAGCAAGCCGTGATCTGTTGCTGAGGCTTGGTCAGGAACAAGGCCAGGACATGAATTACAGAGCGCAGGAGCATTCCTACTTGGCAACTTTGCCCCCCCCCCCCCCGCCAAGGCTGCGCTTAGGAGACGATTTGGATTAAAATGGCGAGAATCCAAGTGGGGAGTCCGTTTCTCTGCTAACATGATGCTGTGGATGTTCTCCAGAATGAATAGCATTTCCTGTCTGGATGCCAAGAGCAAAAACAATTTCCCAGGCTCAAAACGCTGTTAGCCTCCTGACCCGAGCAACACGGATCCCAAATTCTGAGCAATCGGAAGCTCTCAGTGGCAACGCGTTAAACCCAGAAAGCTTTAAAGAAATCAGCGCCCAAATTCTCACCTCCCAAGAGCTTTTTTAAAAAATCAAGGTTAGCCCACAGCGCGAAGTCCAGCTCTAACATGGCTTACTTGGTTTAGGCCAAGTGTGTTGACTTGAACCCACTGAAGTTTATAAGCCATGGTTTATGAATTAGCTGGTGTACACATGACAACTGCGGCCTGGCCCATCAAGCATGGTTAAACCATGCATTAATGCAAGGGGCAAACCTCATTTCTGCAAAATCAAAATACAGGTAGTCCTCACTTAACAACCACAATTGGAACCAGAATTTTGGTTGCTAAGCGAAGCGGTCATTAAGTGAATCCGACCTGATTTTACGACCTTTTTTGCAGCAGGTGTTAAGCGAGCCACATGGTTAAGCAAATTGCAGTTCCCCATTGATTTTGCTTGCCAGAAGCCAGCCAGGAAGGTCAAAAATGGTAATCATGTGACCATGGAACGCTGCAATGGTCATAAATGTGAACCAGTTGCCAAGTGCCCAAATCGTGATCATGTGACCGAGGGGATGCTGCGATGGTCATAAGTGTGAGAACTGGTCGTAAGTTGTTTTTTCAACACCGTTGTTAAGTCCGAACCTCACTAAACAAATGGTTGTTAAGTGAGGACTACCTGTAACAAATCAATGGATTTTCCTTGGCTTTCCAACCCGTAGCAAGAAAAACAAGGAACAAACTGGGAAGGTTGTAATTCTGAGATTAGGGGGAACCAAAAAAGATGAGGAATAAACAGAGAATCAGAAAATATTTGAAATAAAAAGTCAGTTTGGACTAATGAATCAGGCACTGGACTTGAAGGGAATTCCAGTGACTTTGAATCAGCCGTTCTCTCTCATGCAGTCATCCGAACTCAACGGTGACACGAAGAGGGGGAGAGAAGATGATTAACAATATTCCAAAGTTGTTTCAGATCTTGCAGAAGTTCTTTATTTGGTGAATCTAAGAGTGTAACACCAAAACTTCCAGACACCAGAAATGTGGCAGAATGAGAGGGAAGCCAAAAGGCTTGAGCATGTGAATCCTGTGTTTATCTATTCTGTGTTTGGTTTTTTTTTTTAACGTGAAGAGTGCATAGTGGGGCTCCTAACATCAAATCTGTGCAGGGATAGCCACAAGGCATGGTGGAGGAAGTCAAGATGGCAGCCACACAGCGCGACCGAAGCCCCGCCCATTAGAAATTATACTATTATTAGAAATGGGCGGAGCTTCAGTCACGCTGCGTGGCTGCCATCTTTACTTTTTCCACCATGCCCTGCAGGCACCGCTGAATCTGTGCCTTTACACTTCACACCTTTCTTAAAACCTGGAATCCGACACCAAACGGCCTCGAAGCACGTGGGAAGACGCCTCTGCAGCACAGCGAGCGATCCAAGGGGGCCGAGTGACCCGTGAGAACTCGAACCCCAGGTTTGCACCGACTCTTCCCCAATTCATTCACAAGCTCAACTGTCGGCGTGGACCGATTTTACTCTCCAAGGATAAGCTGAAGAAACAGCAGCATCTCTAAAGCGGGATGGAAGGCAAGATCCTCCGAACGAAAATACTTTGAAAACAAGATTTCTCGTCCGCGCGAAAGGCTTGTTTTCCTCCCAGATGTTGTACAAATATATACGGGGTTCCCATCTGGGTTTATGGAGACGCCTCTCGACAGATCCTGGTCACCTTCAGGTCTTTGGTCAGTTGTCCATCTGGCACACGCTGTCCGCCAGGACGGGGCGCGACGCCTCCGGCTGAGGGGTGGATAAATGCTCCAGTTCGTAACGGCCGTCTTGCGAGGCCGGGTCATCAGCGGGACCCTCCGGCCTGTTTTTATTCCTCTTGTGCTCAATGATTTGCTGCAGCTGCTGTCCCGCGTAACCCGGTTTGGAGGTGAGCGGGCAGGAGGGCACGACGATGCCCAAGATGTCGGAGACCATGTACGGGCGCAGCCAGCCCACCAACGGGGTGCTGCCGGGGTTGTAGTGCGCTTGTTTGTGATAGAAAAGGAGACCATCTACCTGCAACAGAAACAGGAGGAAAAGAGGTGGGTCTGGCGTAGGATAATGGGCAGGTGTCCACAGGAAAGGAAGGGGGGCAAAAAAGTCAAGATGGTGACCGCGACTGTGTGAATTATAATAGTAAAATTTAAAAGCTCTGCCACTTCTTATGTGTTTCTGAGATGCCCGTAAAAAGGGGGCAGAGCTTGTCCAGTTGGGGCTGCCATTTTGACTTTTTTGACGCCCCTGGTGCAGTGGACTTATTATATGCTATCTGGAGCAGTGTTTCTCAAACTTGGCAACTTTACAATGGAAGTAAAAGGAAGGAATATAAAGTTGGTTTATTTGATCAAGGTTCAAGTAGATACTTTGTTATTTCCAGTAATCCTTAATGGGCTTTTGCTGACAGGACTGAAATGGTGAGGCTTTAAGGATTTGTTTATAGATAAGAGATGGGATGGGGAAGAAGGGATCATTTGTTGTATTTGAAGAGAAGGTGATAAGTTACTAAAATTGTTTATACTTGTGATGAAGGGGGAAGTCGCTTCTTTATATATATTTCTTTTTCTTTACTATATTCTTATTTTTCCTTTTCTCTTTCTTTTCTGCACCTTTTCTTTTTCCTTTTTAGGGTTAGGGTCGTAAAATCGGGTGTGACTCACTTAACCACCGCCTCGCTTAGCAAGGGAATTCCAGCCCCAATTGCGGTCGTAAGCTGAGGACTACCTGTATACACAAAGTGCTTGCTGTCAAATATCTTCTATTTTCAAATGCTTACAAGCATTCCAATTTCAAAATATAAAATCCCAGTCAAACTAGGTGCTGGGCTGAAAGCAACCTATAAACCCATCCAGACGGGATGTTGGTTTTCTCCCCCACCCCAGCTAGCGAAAAACCACCGGATGTTCCGATCCCAGTCACGTTAGGAAAGCGGGACCTTTCCCAGAAAAGCTCAATGTGCAAACCAGTGACCAATCTAAGAGCTATGGTTGCCTCCCCCTACATTATTCCCAAGGGGGGGTGGAAGAGAAAATGCCGTGTTCTGGGCTGTTTTAAGATCTTCTTCCTTGCACAAGCTGGGGGGGGGGGGAACACACCACCCTGAAATCCGTCCCAGGGCCCACCTCTTCTTCCCCCATCAGGGGAAATTTAGACAACGCAGCAGCAATTCGCCTGTTGCCATTTCCTCCTGCTGCAGCTGCGCAGCGGGTTGCTCTCTTCATCCCCCCCCCAGTTCTTTGCTTCCCACTTGCCTCTCCCCCCCCACCCCTCCCCGATGCAAGAAAAACAGAGTTTTCTATTTCTTTGGGGTGGGGAAACAGCGAGCTGCAGAGGCTGACCGAAAGGCCCGCTGCGAGATTCCCGCAGATCGGCGCTTTAAAAAAAAATCCATTGAGGCTCAAAGCAACACGGACTCCGAGAGGCGGAGTGGAAACAGGGAAGGCAGATGAGAGATGCAATCGGTTCCTCGGAAAAATCACCGCCTCGTAGCCAAGGGGGTGGCCTGCTTCCAGCCACTTAAGGAGCACCACCCTCTTTCATTTTTGTTTTGCGAAACTCTCGGCAAGCAAGCAGGAAAGCTGTTTGAAAAAACGTTGGTCGATACCAACAAGGGACGGATCACCCTAATGCCAGGCTCCCTCTAAAACTGCCAGCTGGACAGGGCAATCCGGGGATCGCAGTCCAACACTTCCAGAGGGGCACCACGTTGGAGGGAGCAGGAAAGTTATTCCGAGAGCTTAGAACCCAACAATTGCTCGGTCAATTTCATTTGTGGTGGTCTTGCGATCAAGTTACAGGCAGTCCTCAATTAATGACCACAATTGGGACCGGAATCTTGGTCGCTGAGCGAAGCTGCCGTTAAGCAAAGTGGCACATGACTGTTCCACACAATGACCACAATATCAGCACTCCCGGTTGCGGTCATTAAGCAATCTCGCGGGTCATTAAGCGGACGGAGCGCGGGGTGCCTCGGGGTGGGGGAGATCCTGGGAGGCCTGGCGCAGTGTCTCTCCACTTTCCGAGGCTGTCGTAACTTCGAACGGTCGTTAAGCGAGGACAACCTGTATGCCCTTTTGACATAAAATCTTTGGGGGAGATAAGTACTATCACTAATCAAAGAACTGAACGCTCCCCAGTGCTAGCCTTACTGCATTTATTTACAGGACCAAACCATAAGCTTCCAAATAAAGAACTTATTGTTTATTTAATCTTGGCAGCCAAAATAGTAATTGCGCAACATTGGAAAACTCCAGATAACATAACAACTGAGGTGTGGATTAACGAGGCCTCTTCAATTGCTACATTAGAAAAAAAATGGCAAAGTTCAATTAATGAGACATCGGAGGCAGGAACCACAACTTTTATCAAATTTGGATGGATTTTATGGCATATCTCAATAGCGGTAGACTATAATCTGTGAGTTCTAGTCCCATTTTAGGCATGAAAGCTGGCTGGGTGACCTTGGGCCGGTCACTCTCTCTCAGCCCTAGGAAGGAGCCAATGGCAAACCAGGAGACTGAGAGTTCTAGTCCCGCCTTAGGCACGAAAGCCGGCTGGGTGACCTTGGGCCAGTCCCTCTCTCTCAGCCCTAAGAAGGAGCCAATGGCAAACCAGGAGACTGAGAGTTCTAGTCCCGCCTTAGGCATGAAAGCCGGCTGGGTGACCTTGGGCCAGTCCCTCTCTCTCAGCCCTAAGAAGGAGCCAATGGCAAACCAGGAGACTGAGAGTTCTAGTCCCGCCTTAGGCATGAAAGCCGGCTGGGTGACCTTGGGCCAGTCCCTCTCTCTCAGCCCTAAGAAGGAGCCAATGGCAAACCAGGAGACTGAGAGTTCTAGTCCCGCCTTAGGCATGAAAGCCGGCTGGGTGACCTTGGGCCAGTCCCTCTCTCAGCCCTAGGAAGGAGCCAATGGCAAACCAAGAGACTGAGAGTTTTAGTCCCGCCTTAGGCATGAAAGCCGGCTGGGTGACCTCGGGCCAGTCCCTCTCTCTCAGCCATAGGAAGGAGCCAATGGCAAAGCAGGAGACTGAGAGTTCTAGTCCCGCCTTAGGCAGGAAAGCCTGCTGGGTGACCTTGGGCCAGTCACTCCCTCTCAGCTCTAGGAAGGAGCCAACGGCAAACCAGGAGACTGAGAGTTCTAGTCCCGCCTTAGGCAGGAAAGCCGGCTGGGTGACCTTGGGCCAGTCCCTCTCTCTCAGCCCTAAGAAGGAGCCAATGGCAAACCAGGAGACTGAGAGTTCTAGTCCCACCTTAGGCATGAAAGCCGGCTGGGTGACCTTGGGCCAGTCCCTCTCTCTCAGCCCTAGGAAGGAGCCAATGGCAAACCAAGAGACTGAGAGTTTTAGTCCCGCCTTAGGCATGAAAGCCGGCTGGGTGACCTCGGGCCAGTCCCTCTCTCTCAGCCATAGGAAGGAGCCAATGGCAAAGCAGGAGACTGAGAGTTCTAGTCCCGCCTTAGGCATGAAAGCCGGCTGGGTGACCTTGGGCCAGTCACTCCCTCTCAGCTCTAGGAAGGAGCCAACGGCAAACCAGGAGACTGAGAGTTCTAGTCCCGCCTTAGGCAGGAAAGCCTGCTGGGTGACCTTGGGCCAGTCACTCCCTCTCAGGCCAACTCACCTCACAGGGTTGTTGTTGTGGGGAAAGTAGGAGGAGGAAGGAGAACTAGGTATGTTCGCTGCCTTGAGTTATTTATAGAAATAATAAAGGCGGGATAGAAAATCAATCAATCAATCAATCTGGAGAGATAGATAGATGGCAAATTTTCATATGTACAATACCTGTTTATTCTCATTGCAGTAGATCTCTTTTGTATTTTCTATATTTTTTCTTTTCTTTTTCTCTGTATGTATCTTGGATTTAAGTTAATGTTACCTGATATTGTTCGTTAAAAACTAATAGAAATATATTTAAAGAAAAAAAAATACATTGCAGGGTGGGGGTGACTGAGCCTCGGCAGGCGACAGCCCCTGGTTTGGTCTAAAACCGGAAGCTACGGGCTGGACAGGAGACCACCAGAAATCCAAAGATGGTGGGCTAGACTGCGACGTCAAGAAAGCACCGTGGAAGCCACTTCCTTATTGTTGCCAAGAAAACCGCACAGATATGTCCTGGAGCTCACCAAAGTCAAAAGAGGCTTTCCCTTTGGGGGCGCGCGCCGCGAACGGGGGAGCCCCAGCAATCTCGTGGGGTGCCTGACGTTCTGCACCTCGGAAGTGGTGTTTCCACTGAAAGCCCAGCAGAGGGCGCTCCATGCTTTGAGAAGTCCACATGGTCAGAGGGTGGATTTGCTTAAGCACCCAGATAGCTGGGGTGGGGATAGGGGGGTGCTGGCATCTGGAGGGCGCTACCTTGGGGGCATCTTAGTTGGAGAACCCACCCCTGCAGACCCAGTCTAGCACGAAAGCAATTAATGGAAGATGTAACTGAGATGCATCCATGCTAACAAAGCAAGCTGAAATGAGGGGGGGGGGGCGGGGGGCAAGGATGGCTTGGAGAGACCCCCCCTCTCCTGATTCTCTAATTGGAGTCTTCAGCCCGGAGCAAAGAAGACTTAAGGGAAACAGGATGTTAACCTTCAAGGAGATAAAACGGTGCCACCAGAAGGAAGACGGGCAAGAATATCTTCTCTGACCACAGAAACTAAGACTAGAAATAGTAAGTGTATCTAGATTTCTGCTATTTAGATTTCCTTTAGAGAAATGGAAATCTTTAAAGGAGAAAGAAGAAAAGCTTCCTGATGGAACGATCCATCCAGAAGTGCAACTGCCTATCCATGGAGGTGGTGGGTGTTCCATGCTGGAGAACCACCTCTCGAAACGGTTTCATGCACACTGCAGCGGGCCGGACTAAATGACCCCTGGGATCCCTTCCGACTGCCCAGTTCTATGATTCTAATTTGCAGTCGGGGCTTAAGCCAGTTTCCAGGTGTGGATATTGTAAGGAGCAGAGGACTCTGCAAGGCCTCAGAAATGCTTCGTTATGGCGAGAGAGAGAAAAGAAAGAAAAGGAACAGATGCTTTTAATTCTTCGGTGCAAAACGAGACTTCTATCCATTTCTTCCCTTCTTAGCCAACAGAGAATCAACGGTATTTTCCTCTCCCCGCCCCCGAAGGAAGATGGGGGAAAATGCAATAAACGTGTCTCTTGGAAAACACATTGCTGTCCCAATGCCTGGCTGAGTGGACAAAAGGGAAATTAGATGCTATTACAGGTAGTCCTTGACTTACGACCATTCGTTCAGTGGCCAAAGTTATGACGGCGCTGAAAAAAGTGACTTATGACCTGTCCTTGCACTTAAGACCATCACAGTGTCCCTACGGTTACGTGATCAAAATTCAGGCGCTTGGGAATCACCATATATTTAAAACAGTTGCAGCGTCCCGGGATCATGTGATTGCCATTTGCAGCTTTCCCAGCCGGCTTCCGACAAGCAAAATCAATGGGGATCCGCTGGATTCACTTAACGACCACGTGATTCACTTAACACCTGTGGTGATTCGCTTAACCACCGCCGCAAAAAATGTAAAATTGGGTGCGGTCACGTGATGCCTCGCTGAACGACTGCATCGCTTAATGGAGAACTTTCTGGTCCCTACTGTGGTCGTAAGTCGAGGACTACCTGTGACCAAAATTAGATGCTATTAATCGCCATGGATCAGGACCAGCATCCCTCTGCCCTTGGGGAACTGATGGAAATACACATCACGGAGCAGAAATTGTACCGTGCCTGATGCAAAGAAAGAGACACGGATCAAGGAACTCCTGGCACCAATTCTCAACGTTTGGGGACGCTCTGCCCGGCCTTGCTTGATGGAATGGCGTCCGTTTCCCCACCGGGAAGATCTGCCATTTCTACCATTTTTGTCCCGAACCCTGAGGCCGGCAACGGGGGGGCTTACCTCGAAGGGGAACTGCATCGCCAGAACCTCACACAGGCTAGCCGAGTTGCAGGAATAGCTTTTTAGGCCCACAAACCTAAACTGGAAAAGAGGGCAAAGAAGTCGGAGTCACCACAGGCATAGATCAACCTGCTGCTTTATTTGTTGGGTGAGTGTGCAACGGAGCCTCCAGCTTTAGAGGCAGTATACCTCCAAACACACTCAGGGAGAATGGGGTGGGGGGAGACAACCAAGCAGGGCTGGTGCTTTTGGACCCATAACCACCCCAACATTGGTTAGCATCACAGTGGGCAATGCCGGTCTCATAAACTGGGTTATTTCTCCAAAACGCCCAGGCTCGCAAGCTGGTGGGGGAGCAGAGCAGGTTCTGTTTCTCGAAGAACTTGGAATTCTACCCGCAAAGTACGTTACGCGCAAAGGAAATTACGGCGTAGAGGAGTAACCCCACGCGGTTATAGGGCCGGGAGATATGGGGTCGATGGAGGAACAGACGGACTCGAATCCCCGTCAACCCCAGCCCCCAGGGTCAACGGTTGGGCATAATGAACCGAGCCGAATCAATACTGTGGCTCTCCTTCTGTAATGTCAGTAAAATAAAGTGAAATGAAATGAAATGGAAGTACAGCTTTTGTGAAAGCCTCTGCATTATTTAAAAACACTTAGATTTCCCCAGCTCCCCCCACCCCTTCAGGAGAACAGAATATGCATCAGGAGGAAACTTTTATCTGGAGAAGCTGCTGCCTAATTTCTCTTTGCATTTGTTGAAAGCAACAGGGATGTCTCTTCCCAACGCAGCCTGCTGTTAAAGGAAAAGCAAGGCCCAATTTCATTTCCCAGGTGACATTTTCTCCTGGGAGAACCACATACGTGTCTGAGAACGGCCGGGAGAGGACTGAGTGAAATAAATTTACGCTGCAATTAACTCCGCTGCGGATTGGAAATTAACTTCATTGCAGTCCATGTGGCAGAATCAATGCAATATAAACGTTTAATTGCATACAGGTAGTCCCCGACTTACGACTATTCGTTTAGCGACTGTTCGAAGTTACAACGGCGCTGAACAAAGGGACTTACAACCAATCCTCGCACTTACAACTGTTGCAGCATCTCTGCGGTCACATGATCAAAATTCAGGTGCTTGGTAACTGGCATGTATTTATGACAGTTACAGTGTCCCATGACCATTTGTGACCTTTCCAGCCAGCTTCCGACAAGCAAAGTCAATGGGGGAAAGCCAGATTCACTTAACAAACACATGATTCACTTAATGGCCGCAGCAATTTGCTTAACGACCGTGGCTAAAAAGGTCGTAAAATCGGGCGTGACTCACTTAACAACTGCCTCGCTTAGTGACAGAAGTTCTGGTCCCAATTGTGGTCGCAAGTCGAGGACTACCTGTAGTGCCTGACTCACATGCACAGGATCCTAAACCGACACGCTTCAAGGTCTAACGGTGCACGAGGTTGTTCCCCTCGTAGCGCTCGTCCTTCAGCGGATTAATCCAACCTGCTTGCATGTTTTGGTCAAAAGGAAAAAAGCGACTCACTGGGTTTATTCGGCTTTTCTCCGCCAAGTCGGTCTCCTCTTGCATTTTGGAATGCAGCCAGTAGAACCTGAAATCTGTCTGGAGAAGGGAGGAAGATGCGTGAAAGGCTAGCTGTCCCCAGCAACCCGGAGATCAACGCTGCGTCTGTGACACGAGTGGAGCACCAACCGTTTCCGGGGACTGCCCCAACTGCCGCGGGGCGGATTTCCCGTGGCACGGCCTTCGAGGGACAGGGCCCGTCTCTTTTAGGCGCCCAACGAGGGTTGAGGTTCTGGATTTGGAACTGTTTATTTATTTGTTTATTTATTAATTAATCAAATTTATCACCACCCATCTCTACCGCAGTAGACTCTGGGCGGTTTACAATAAAATATTAAAATTAAAAAAACTATAAATCATTAAAATACACTATCATAATAAATAGAAATAGAAAAAATCCAGAGGATGGTAAGATCTTAAAAGGAGGTTATTACTAAGCTAACCACCCCCAGGAGGAACTATCACTTCCTTTGTCCCAGTTTGGAACTGTTGTTGTTTGTGCAACAAGAAAACTTCATCCATAGAGCACAAGGTCCTCGGTGTGTGTGTGTGTGTGTGTGTGTGTGTGTGTGTGTGTGTGTTTACCCATCCAAACTGCAGAGACGTCCCTACTTAGTAGATCAGGAAACGAACTCCGCAAGAAATACTGGAACTCTCGTCAACGACAGCATCATTAATTTCGAAAGCCCAGTTGGGTCTCCCTTATCTCAAAGAGGGTTTAAGTTTCTTTCTAATGTTTTCTTCCCGTCACCACGTCTCTTCTCCAAGGTCACCCCTGCGGTTCTCTAAGCCAGCCATTCTTTTGATATGGGATGTACCTCTAAGTAAGCAATTTTGAGGGCAGCGTGAGTGTGTTTGAAGGAAAATGGAGTGCAGAAAACACCCACCGGGGATGGAGAGAAAAGGCAGGCCAGGTTCACACAGTACAGCTGATTTAACCAAGTTTCTGGATTCACCCAAGCCACTGAATCCTAGACTCGTCCAGCATCCTAACGTACCAAATCAAAGCTAACACTAACCAAGCTTAGGAGACACTTCCAAGGCATCTGTATTTGACCTAGATGTGTGAGCTCAGCCATGGTTACCTGACAATCGTAGACAGGGTGTCCCCGCCAACACATCACGTCCAGGACGTAGTACGTCTGCTGAATCTCGCTGTAGATGCAATCCAAGATGGTGTATTCTGCAAGCATCACCCACAGAGATTAGTCTTTACGCTAAGTTCCGATTCTATCATAAACCAGGACATGGAGTGTTGTGCAAAAGAACTCCAGAATATTCTTTTCTCCTCTGGAATGAAGATTACTTCTAGAAAAGTGGCCCCCTCCAGGAATGGCTAGAGAGCAGCAAAATCCAGAGAAGAAATGAAACATTTTGGAGTTTCCCGGAACGTTGCATTCCAGAAATGTGTTGCATTTACACGTATCCATCAAGAATTATCATCAGGAGAAGGACCATCATTCATACCATGAGTAAATCAATCTGCAGCATTTCCATGCACGAGGATCAGATAATGGGAGATAGAAAGGAAGTTCTGCTAGATATTGGGATATGTCAAGTTTGAGGTAGGTAGAAGGGGTTCTAGGTTGCAATGCTCCATGTGCAAATCTGCTGATTTATCCCCAGTGGCAACAGTTAGCACTTAATATTATTCTGCTAAGGTGAGAAGGAAGGCAACCCCCCCCTCAAAAAACAGGGGAGTTAGAAAGACTGATCACGTACTGCTGCAAAAGGAAGGCTTGGAGAAGCTGATTTGATTTTGTTCTTGCCAATAACAACAGCAATGAGGATTATGAGGATAAAAAGTTGGAAATTCACCTTTCCCTGTTGCTGAGTTCTGGCGGTTCCCACCAGGCAGAAGAGAAGGGAAGCGATTGACGCAGAAACCACTTTTGGTGTACGCTGCTGTGCTGCCCTAAAGGGGTGCGAAGCAAGAAAAAATGAGACCTGGGCACCTTGGCTGGGACTTGGGAAGGAGGAGGAGGAGGAGGAGAAGAGGAGAAGAGGAGGAAGGAGGAAGGAGGAAGGAGGAGGAAGAAGAAGAAGAAGAAGAAGAAGAAGAAGAAGAAGAAAGAAGAAGAGGAGGAAGCAGAAGCAGCAGCCGAAGAAGAGGCAGAAGAAGAAGAGGAGGAGGAGGAAAGAGGCAGCCCAACCCTTTCTGTTCCATTGTGAGTCCAACCCGCAACCATGGCGCCATGCTGGCACTCTGGTTTCTTACCTTGGACGCCACCACCAGAGCTCTCTTCCCTGTGGGACACACCACGAAGACCCATTCCTGATCTAAATCCGGGGGGACATCGATCAGCCACTCGGAGAGCATCAGCTGCAGAGAAGGGGGAAGGAAACAGACATATCAATCGCCCCGAGAAACCCACAAAGATCCAGAACGAGAAGGGAAACCATCTGTCCCCGCTGAAGAAATGGAACGCTGTAGGTCAGTTCCTGAGCACCTGCTGTGAACGTCCAGGATCTTAGGTTCGATCCCGGACGTCTCCAGGAGGAAGGTCTGCAATCCCCCATCCAGATGAACCCCATGGTGTATCTTAGCACAACTTCTTAGATTCTCATTTCCCATTACATCCACCTGGCCGCCGAATCACAGGACTCAGCCAACCCAGAGAACTTAGGTCTATGAAGGTTCTCAGTCATCCAGGTGGAATTGTCTGTAGCTTGAATCATGTCAACTGGATTTCTATTTTCTCAGTGGAAACGTTTCGCTCCTTATCCAAGGAGCTTCTTCAGTCTGAGCAAAGTTAGTAAGGGAATCCTTTACTATTTTATTGTATAATCCTATACAAAATTTGTTTCTAGGGTGGCTGTGTGACCTTACACCTGGGGCTAGGTCATGGTTATATTGAGATGTTATTTTAAGTCCTTTTATCATCTAAAGGAGGATCGTTAAGATCACCATGCTGCTGTTGAGCTTGTGAAATGGTCTTAATCTTCCTAGGCACAGAAGACAAAGCAGGGAGGAAGATGGGGGAAAGATTATGCCTGAGGCCCCCACCTCTATTCAAGGAAGGATTTTCCAAGTTGGCATAAATGGATTCCTTGACCCCTCTCTCAAACCACCTATCTTCTCTGTCTAAAATGTGAACATTAATGTCCTCAAATGAGTGTCCTTTTTCCTTTAGATGAAGATAAACTGCTGACTCTGGTCCTGTGGTGTTACAACTTTTGTACAGGAGGATGGCCCAACACAGGAGAAGTAACACCACAGGACCACAGCTACCTAGAAACATATTTAGGATTCCCTTACTAACTTTGCTCAGACTGAAGAAGCTCCTTGGATAAGGAGCGAAACGTTTCCACTGAGAAAATAGAAATCCAGTTGACATGATTCAAGCTACAGACAGAGAACTTAGGATGACTCAGAAGTTGGATATCGGAGTCCCAGAAGGATGGACTTGCTCCAGGCACCTTCTTGGCCTGTCATCTTCAGGACCCGTGGAGGTGAACCTGCCCCTCTTCTTCTTCCAAAGATCGAACTAGCTCCCACCTCACTCAGTTTTAGAAAAGCTGCCAAAGGCTTAGTTTTTCAAGGGATCCTAAAGCAAGTTAGAACCCCATCCTGGCTTGTGCTGGGATGTTCACCGCTCCTTGGGGACCACTGTTTCCTTGGTAACTTTATTGCCTTTTTCTGATCTTGTTTTGTGTTTTTGCTGAAAGTGTGGAAGAAAAAAAAAACTCAGTGCCCCCCGGAGCAGTATATAAAACCTAGTGAGTTAAGTTAGTAAGAAGTAAGGAGATGAAACGAGTCAGCAGCAGAAAAACTCAGCACCGTGCAATCTCTGTAAAAACAGCAAAAAAGCAGGTGCAACAGGAGCGTCCTTGGCTCTAAGGAGTTGGTTGCCTTGGATGATAATTTTCAGGGAAGCGATAAGGCTGGCCTTGCCGAGTGACTTAGCCATAAAAATAATTAACAATAGTGAAGAGGACAGAACTTGCTGAAACGGCTAAATTGACTTGTTTGATTAGAGAAAAGGCAGTATCTACATTTATCGGTGACTGGAAGCCCCTTATGGACTTTGTGCGTAAAGAAGAAAAAAATGAACGTGAGTTATGGTTTTGATGATTCAACAGGATAGATTATAGAAAAGAGAGTCATGATGTAACCTTAGAGAGGTTAAAATATAATTGTACTTATAGCTGCTGTGAAGATCAGTAGCCTTATTATTATTATTACTTCTTTCTTTTTTGCACTTTTAGCTTTTTCTTTTATTTCTCTTTCTTCTTTCTCATTCTACTTAAGTATGTATTAGTTCTTACGGCTGTTGTTAAAACTCTCAATAAAAATTATATATATAATATATAGTGAGATGTGTGGCTATATAAATTGAATATTACATACATACATACATACATGAGGATCCCTGCCCCCGTTTTCCTTGGGAATAATTTTGTTGAGAAGTTTGATCACCCATCTGATCAATAGAAATAAAACAGCAGGGAAAGCTACCAAGAATTTA
This sequence comes from Charina bottae, assembly GCA_023362775.1. Classification (NCBI taxonomy): domain Eukaryota; kingdom Metazoa; phylum Chordata; class Lepidosauria; order Squamata; family Charinaidae; genus Charina; species Charina bottae. The sequence goes on along the minus strand of JALMGJ010000010.1, from coordinate 21,230,332 downwards.
GGCTGCTCTCTTCTTCTACAGAGGGAACTATTTTTGAAAAAGGGATTCTGGAACCGCAGTAGCGATTAATTCTTCCGTGTTTTGCACATCAAAATTATGCTATCGGATTTAGAGTATCTGAAAATCATTGAAGTCTCTAGGCAGGGAGGAGTTTAGAGTGAAAAAAAAAGCTGATTTTCATAATTCAAATAGTTGATTTTCATGAATGTGCATTTATACACATACACACAAAGTGTTTGTACCACAATGTTTCTCCTTCCTTGCTGGATCTCATTATTTTAAAGTTTGCAGAATAATGTAACACAAAATTGCTAATGTGTTCTGTAGGCGTACGGAGAATAATGAAGGCCTGTTTTCCTTTTTTTTAAAAAAATAAGTTTTATTGCATCAAACAAAGGTAAAAAATGGAGGTGAAAATATGATTATGTAAAAAAAAAATGGAGACTTTCCACCTTTGCTCTAGTGTAAAGTTTATTTTAGTTATGTAGATGTATTCTTTTCCCTTTTCTTTGTTTTAGATTTTTAAAGAAAGATTGGATGCATGTGTTAATTTAAAGGGAAAAAAAACAGCCTGGAAAACTAAAACAACTAAAAATGGTAACAGTTACGTTTTAACTGTTTTAAATGGTTTTTGATGGCTTTCATTTTAGTTGTTTAGTTGTAGCTACTGTTTTCTGCTTTTAAGTGTGTGAGCTGCCCAGAGTTACGTATGTGAGACGTGTGGCTATATAAATTGAATAAATAAAATAAAATAAAATAAACTTCTTAAAAGACAATTTCCTTATACCTTTGTCAAAAATACAATTAATGTTTTTTCACAAACTGGTTTGTTTTCAAAGTTGCATTCATGCCATTTAATTGTTATAGTAGGTCATTCCATGTTATTTAGTCTCTAAATAAAAAAAAGATCCTTTGAACTTTCTGGAAACCTTCATATGGGTCACCCTGCCCACCGTTTCACACCTTTCAGCTTCACATTTCGAGAGGGAGGTTCTTTTGATTTGTTCAGGCTTTAGCTCCTGGGGCGAGGCTGGAAACCCAACTTGCATCTCCTAAATTTTCCAGTGAAGCTGACCTTTGGGATCCATCATTTGCACAAACTCATCAATGAGTTTGATGAGACTCCAGCAACAAGTTAAATATTTAAAATACTTACCAATTGCATTAACCCAGGGTTTCTCAACCAGGGTTCCGTGGCACCCTTGGGTTCCGTGAGGGATCACTAGGGGTTCCCTGGGAGATCACCATTTATTTAAAAAATCATTTCAAATTCGGGCAACTTCACATTAAAGTGGTAAGTGTCATTCTTTATTTTTAGTTTAAGAATGCTGTTCAGGCATATAGACAGGCCTACCCATGAAACGAATATCATAATTTTCTAACTTCTGGCCTATCTTTGAGCCTGAATGTGCAGGGGTTCCCTGAGGCCTGGAAAATATTCCAAGGGTTCCTCCAGGGTCAAAAGGTTGAGAAAGGCTGCATTAACGTGTTAATTTAGGTTCTTATTTGGGGGCACAAACCACTAACAAATAAATTGACAATAATGAAAAACAAGGAGGACCCACCCTTGTTTTCTGCTCCGGATATATGTCTACTGCTCACCTGGTTGGCGTATCGCTTGGGCAGTTTCTTTACAACCTCTAGTTCCATGTCCTCCTGATTTCCATCAGCATCGGCTTTCTCTCCCACCTCCTCCTCCTCCGTGAACGTCCAGTCATCCTCTGCCAGCCTTCTAGCATGGTTTATATAATCCAGTCGCTTCCTTGACACACACAAAAAAATAAAATGAAATTTAACCCTACATAGGAAGAAACAGCTCAAAGGGACAGTAGCTAGAAGAGAAAACCGGCCTTCATTTTCTACCTTGCTGGAATAATTACTGCTCTCGGATGAGCGATAGATGGGAGTTTTAGAAACAGTTCCATCTCAAGGCTTTAAAAACAAAGGAAGGGTCCTAGTAGATCAAATGAAGCTGCCACTCGCCCTCCTTTGTATCTTGAAGCACAGCCGCAAGTAGGAAAAAAATGAATAAAAAGCATATTAGAGATTTTGAACCACCACCTTTGAAAGCCTGAACGAATTCTGCATCCAGTATCCAGTGCCACCTTACTAACCGTGGAAGGAGCCCGTACCAAACAGGCAGCTAATGAATTCTCCCTCTTTCAAGAATGCAACAAGGCTTTGCGTTCTATCAATTGCGGAAAATGATAGGAAATAATCCCACAACACAGCAATGGGTTTTCTCAGAGGCAGAGAAAGGCTGAGTATTAGTAATCAGGCAGTTTCTCACACTCAGCAACTTCACCGCCTCAACATTTGGTAACAGATAGTAACTGCTTATTGGTTGGAAATGGCATTCCACTGGTTCCTACTTGACAATCATGTTGTGGTCTGGAGATTGTCATTCTTTAAACCCAGGAGTTTTCCTCTGCATCAAGCCTCAAAAAACAAACCTGCTGAAAATAAAAAAAACCACCACCACCCCCTGCAAGTATTGGCTGTGCTTTATCACATCTATTTAAGTTTGTGCTTTATTGTATTAGGTTTGAAATAACCTTTTTTTATTTATACAGCCAAGCTCAGTCCTGAGCCTGATTTGCTAAAGGGCTGCATAAAAAGCCTTTCAATAATGTATGTTAATTCATTCGGTCTGAGAGGTGAAGAGTTTTGTGTTATTCAGAGTGCTCCACTAGCAGACGTGGATGGATGGAAAAGAAAGGAAGACAGAAGAAAGAATGAATGAATGAATGAAGGAAGGAAGGATGAATGAAGGAAGGAAGAAAGAAAGAAAGTAGGAAGGGGAGGAGGAAGAGAAAGAGAAGGAAGGAAGGAAGGAAGGGAGGGAGGGGAGGAGGAAAAGAGAAGGAAGGAAGGAAGGAAGGAAGGAAGGATGAAGGAAGAAAGAAAGTAGGAAGGGGAGAAGGAGGAAAAGAAAGAGAAGGAAGGAAGGAAGGAAGGAAGGAGAGGAGGAAAAGAGAAGGAAGGAAGGAAGGAAGGAAGGAAGGAAGGAAGGAAAAGGAAAGGAAAGGAGGGAGGGAAGGAGGGAGGGGAAGAAAGAAAAAGGAAGGAAGGAAGGAAAAGGAAAGGAGGGAGGGAAGGCTCCCATGTCATGTTTTTATTGCGAAGGTTGTTTTTAACTTGGGCTGCCATTTTTATTTTTTTTAAAACTGTTTTCAATTGGATATTTGGATACCGTAAGCTGCCCTGAGTCTTATTATGGGTGGCCATAATAAATACATTAAAAATATATTTAAATTTTTTTTTAAACAAAGGAATGAAAAGTAAAATGAACGAAATAAAAATAACTAAAAGCTGCAAGGAGCAGGGGGAAAAAAGCCACCGACGGGTCCTGCAAGGAAGGAGGCTGGCTGGGGTTCATCCCCCCCCCCCCTTACGTCTTCTGGAGCTCCAGCAGCCGGCGCCTTCTCTGGCCCTGCTCCAGGGAGCTGTGCTTGGGCTTGTACTGGGCCAGGCGAGGGTGCGGAGCCGCGGGGCTGTTCAGGTCCTGCGAGACGGCGAAGTTGCACGCCAAGGCCTGGCTCAGCTCCTCCATCCTTCCCGCGTGCAGCCTGGACCTGGAGGGCGGAAAGAGGGAAGGGGGTGGGACATCTCCTCTGGGCAGGGGGCTGGGTGACCGGCCGGGCGGATTGGCCTGTTTTCTGGGGTGGCGCACAAATGCATGCATCCACTCCCCAAACAGCTGCATGGATGCAACGCACTTAAGAACCCCCCCCCCCCAAGATTAACTAAAGTTCTCCGTGTCGTCTGAACGTCCCACCCGTTGCAAGGAGCGCCGTGCGGGGCTCGTCCAGGTCCCGCCTCGGGGATGCTCCGAGGCCTCCGCAGCTCTCCCCCCCCCCCCTTTGCAACTCCAACCCAGCGGATTTCCACCCCAGCAGCCCGGAAACCCGCTCCTTTTCCGCCTCTGACAGCAGCCACCAGGTGACCGGCGGCTCGCATCTTGCACCAAGCCAGGTTTCCTCATCGGGGTTTGTGGTTCCTATGCAACGCTAAGCCATCATGGCTAAGGGGCTGCAGGTCGTGCACCAAGCCGGACGCCAACCCACCCCATCCTGCTGGGAGGCCGTAGGCCACACACGAGCCGGGTCTATCCTCCCCCAAGAGGGGTGGTGCTGCAACACCCATCATCCACAGCCAGGATAGGAACTGCAGTCCAGCCTTTACTTGCAGGGGTAGGAAGAACAGAGAGGATCCAAATTGCCGGTGGGGGGGGGAAGGGAGGCTGCCATCCACTCCCATGCAGCTCAAAGATCGGTTTGAATGCACTTTGCACATGCTCAGAGAGCTGTGTTGGTTTTTTTTGCTCATCGGCTTCATTCCCACAGCCCGAGGGCGAGGGAGGGAAAGAGGGGCTGCTGGCTGGAGAAAAGGCCCCGCTCCGTTGTCGCCCGCCACCGCTTACCCAGCCCGAGCTCGCTCGCCGCCACGCGGGATTCGAACCCGCGAACTCGCCTTCCAGCGCCCGCGGCCAACGGAAACGCGCCTCGCCCCGCCCCTTCCGCAGAGCGCGTCACTCGGAGCGCGAGGGGCGGGGCCTCCCGGAGCCCCGTCCCCGCATCCTCCTCTTTGCCTTCTCTCCCCCCAGCCACCCTCCTAGCGGCGAACCTGGAAGCGGCGCATGCGCGCTGCTTTAAGGTGGAACGTCCAGCTGGCTTCGCTAAAAGCAAAGTTTGGAGTCGTGCGCCGACCCGGAAGCAGGTTTATTTGGAGTTAAAAAAAGGAGGTTTGCCCCCCCCCCCAGGAAACACCATCCTCGCCCTCTTGGGTGGGGGGCGCCTGTCCACCTCGAAGCGTGGCTTGCGATCCAAGTTTTCCATTCTTTATGTAGGTCAGTGTTTCTCAAACTTGGCAACTTTAAGAGGTGTGGACTTCAACTCCCATGGCTGGCTGGGGAATTCTGGGAGTTGAAGTCCACACCTCTTAAAGTTGCCAAGTTTGAGAAACACTGATGCAGATGCTTCGACTGCTTGCTCTTATGATTTATGCAGTGAAGGCATAATGGACCACCGAGTTTCCAAAGCCGGGATCCTTTTCGGAGATGGGACGTTTGCATGCCCTCAGATTTCGTTGGAAACCCCAGAGGGAGGGTTGCGGTGAATCCTAAGCTTGGCGGAGGGAAGACGCCAGCCAGGGGGATCCCCAATTCCGTGCCTGGTACCTGCTAGGCTTGGCCACCTGGCTCAGGCCAGGATGAGGGCCGGTGTCATTTCACAGCCCTGGAGGCCCTTCGATGAGGCTGGAACCTGCCATCGGGGGCCAAGAGAAGAGAACATGTGTAGCTCAGGGTTGAACTGCGGAGCTCTTGATGCTCCTCGGATGGGTGGCGGGCTTGTAGATGTCTCATGACCCCGCTAGGTAGCCTCACTGACGATGTTCTCATCATGCCTGATGATACACACACACACGCACACACACACACACCTTTGAGAGCCAATTTTGCTGTAGTGGTTAAGGCATCAGGCTAGAAACTGGGAGACTGAGAGTTCTAGTCCCGCCTTGGGCACAAAGCCAGCTGGGTGATGTTTTATGAGGACTCTATAATATTATTGTAATGAGCTTTTATTTTTGTAATCTATTGTAAATGGTTTATTATAGTGTTTCTTTATTAAAACAAACTTCGGTGTGTTTGTTATTACCTATTGTCTGTACTCTATAATGGGTTACGATCCTTGGTTTTTTAAAATGAGTTTTGTGTTTTAGAAAACAATCCTATTTAGGAACTGCTGTAAAATTAAAAATTATTTTCAGCTGTTTTCTCTGGTTTTCAGTGAAAGGAACTGGCCATTTCTTTATGTTATTTCTGAAGCATTTTAGAGCCAGTTTGGTCTAGTGGTTAAGGCACTGGGCTAGAAACCAGGAGACTGAGAGTTCTAGTCCTGCCTTAGGCATGAAAGCCGGCTGGGTGACCCTGGGCCAGTCACTCTCTCTCAGCCCTAGGAAGGAGCCAATGGCAAACCCGGAGACCGTGAGTTCTAGTTCTGCCTTAGGCAAGAAAGCCGGCTGGGTGACCTTGGCCAGTCCCTCTCTCTCTAGTCCCGCCTTAGGCATGAAAGCTGGTTGGGGGACCTGGGGCCAGTCCCTGTCTCTCAGCCCTAGGAAGGAGCCAATGGCAACCACGTCTGAAAACCTTGCCAAGAAAACTGCAGGGACTTGTTCAGGCAGTCTCCGAGAATTGGACATGATTGAATGGTGTGTGTGTGTGTGTGTGTATGTATGTATATATGTGTGTGTGTGTGTGTGTTTATATGTCCACACATTTTAGCCAAATAACTCTAACGAAATATGTGGATAAAATAGCACAATATAAAAGTAGCAAGGCATCACAACAACAACAACAACAACAACAACAACAATAGCAGGCTCCTTGCAAAGCCATCTTACCACACAGAACAGACCTATCGCTCCACCAACATCCTGACCCCCACCGCCTGAAGAAAGTCAGATCTTGTTACTAGACCACGGTGCTACCTAGTGAGCTCCTGAGGCGTCTGCAAGCCAACCCCGCAGCCCAGAGAGAGCCCCACGGACTCCTTGCACACGAAGTCATCATTCCAAATACATACAGTTCAGACATGCGAAGCAATCCCCGGCTTTGCAACTGCGCGGGGTTTTTTTTCCTATCGATCCCCGGTCAAAATAACCGGTTAAGTTTTATCGGGGGCGGGGGAGAAAGGGGGCTGGAAGCGCTGCGCTTCTGCTGGCGAGGCGGGGCGGGAAGCGAGCGGAGGGTCCCCTTCCCCGTCCTGGCCGCGCAGGCTGAAGGGGTCCCGCCCCGGGTCCCGCGGAGGGCAGAGGCGGGGCGAGAGGCTGGCCGGGGGCTCGGTCGCCGTGCCAGGGACGAGCCGGCGAGGCAAGGCGGCGCCCTCCCTCCGCGGCTGCCAATAGAGGGCGGCCGGCGCTGTGGCCCGCCCGCCCGCCGCGTCCCCGGGTCGCTTTGCGCCCGGAGCTCTTGGCAAAACTTCGCAGCCGGAGCAGCTGCGCCCCTGCGTCACGGAACAGCCCGGCGGGTGAGCTTCGCCGAGGCGCGCGGAGTCAGCCGCAGCCTGCTGGCCTCGCTGCTGCCCTACGGGCTGGGCCGGGGGGCTGCCGTCGGGGCCAGCTGCGGCCCGCTCCCGGCAGGGCGAGAGAGCCGGCGGCGGCTGCTGCTGCTGCTGCCAGCTGGGCGCGCGGAGGAACCGTCCCAGCCCCGCGGAAAGGGCGGCGAGGACTCCGCCGGAGCGACTTTGCAACGCCGGCGCGCCGGGACTGGCGCCGGAGCCGCGCAGCGCGTCCTCCCGAGGCGAAGCCCAGCGCGGAGGCGCCTTCGGCTGCGCGCAAGGTGGCCCGGATCGCCAGGGGCCGAGGCTCGTCCGCGGGCGCCTCGAGAGGAGGGACTGGTGCCAGCGCCCTGCCCCCCGTCCCTGTGGCTGTCCCTCATCCCCCCCCCCCGCAAGCGCCTCCGGTGGAACCGGTTGGATTCCTCGCCCAGCCAGCGCTCGGCCCTGCGCGCCTTTCCGAAAAGGGGGCTCAGCCGCCCGCGCCCCCTCCTTTTGCCTCCCTGCAACTCCGGGGAAACTTTGTTCTTGCCGACTTCTCCAAGCTCTGGAGTGGATATTCGTTCTCCCTATCCCGGTCTATCGTCGTCGTCGTCGTCGTCGTCATCATCATCATCATCATCATCATCATCAATCTTCGTGCAATCGGATTTCCCATGGCTTTGCAGTAAACTGAAGCGGGCGCACGCGAATCCAGTTTCCCGCGGAGCAATATTCTTCTTTTTTCACTCTACCCTGCTGGTGATCTGTTTTACCCTCCCCCGGTTTCTGAGCAGCTGGAAGTCGACTTGGGAGCGACTGAACAACAGAGACTTCGGGGCTCCCAGAGGGATTTTATGCTCCGCTGGTGGATCTGAATCAGTTTGCAGAGAGCTGTTTTCAGGGTTGGAAGAAGGACACCTGATGTGTGAACTTGCTTTTTGCTTTTTGGGTCTTATTCCTGCCCCAAAGTTTTTAGATCCTGGAAAGAGGTAAATCTCTCTCTTTTTTTTTTTTGGTTGTTTCTCTTTTTTCTCCCCCTTTTTTCTGGTGTGGACAAAAAAAAGGAGGGGGTGGGGAGAAAGAAACAGACTTCACGTGGACTTTGTTGCTTGGACTAAGGCGTGTCCCATTCAATTGAGGATTGATTTGTAGCTTTTTAAATTTTTCCTCCACCCCTCGGGACCTCGGTGGATTTAGAATCAGATCCAGAAGGGATTATTATTCAGACTTGCAAAACATTTCTGGTTAATAACAACAGAGGCTTTTCTTCCTGGTTAAAACATTCCCTTGCTTCCTTCCAGAGAGAGATTCTGAACTGCCCTGGATTTCTCTTTAGGGTAAAAGAAGACCCCCAAGTTTTCTTATCTAGACTAGACCCAGCAAGTTTAGAGTGGTCAGACCAAACGTCTTAGCTGCCTCTCGTCAGCTCAAGATGGTTAATTTTGACCTATAATTTCAGTATTAAAAAAAAAGACCCGAGATTTAGGGATAACCCATGTGCCGCGTGTTATGGATACGGTGATGGCCGTTTTCTGGTTTCTTGTCCCTGGTTGAGGTCTGCAACCGGAGGATGGTGTTCTTTGCTTTGCCCCAAGCCACTCATTCTTAACCTCCCTTTTCTGATTGTGGAAGCAACTGCCAGCCTTAAACCTGCATCTCCAAAAACACTAGGTGGTTTTGCTCTTTTCAGGGAAGGCCGGAGAAATTCCTCCTCCTGGTCTCCTGGCGTTGAGGCATCGCAGATCCTGCTGCAAGCTTCCGTGGCTTTCTCGTGAAGGTGGTCCCTTTTCGACAGAACCAGGGGGTTGGCGGCAGAGAGCGGGCTGCCTTGCCAGACACCCCCATGGCAATCCGGGCCAGAGCACTTTACGATTTCCAGAGTGAAAACAAGGAAGAAATCAGTATTCGAGAGAACGAGGAGCTGGTGCTGTTCAACGAAAAGTCGGTGGACGGCTGGCTGCAGGGAACCAACTCCCGAGGGGAGACGGGTCTGTTCCCCGCCTCCTACGTGGAGATTCTTCGCTACAGATCCTCCTCAACCTATACAAACTATTCTAACAGTCCCGCTGGGTCTCCGGGAAACGGCTCCTCCTTCTACCTGCCCTCTTCCAGCACAAGCATCTCCCACCAGGGCAGCTTTGAGGATGAAGAGGACGACTGGGACGACTGGGACGATGAGTGTACGGTGGTGGAGGAACCTCGGGGCGGGGCAGGGACCAACGGGCATCCGTCGCCAAGCCTGTCGTGCCCCAGGCCCGTCGGCTATCGGGCAAAGCCATCTTTGGAGAGGCAGGACAGCATTGGGTCTTCCAAACGCGGAAGTGTGGTGGGTCGGAATCTCAACCGCTTCTCCAGCTTCGTCCGGTCTGGGGTCGAGGCCTTCGTTCTGGGAGATGTCCCCATGATGGCCAAGATTGCAGAGGCCTACTACATAGACATGGGCTCGAAAGGTCCCCAGTGGAGGTCCAACCCACACCCTTTTGCCTGCTCTGTGGAAGAGCCCACCAAGCAAACCAAGTTCAAAGGCATCAAGAGCTACATCTCCTACCGGCTGACACCCAGCAGTGGGAACTCGCCTGTTTACCGGCGGTACAAACACTTTGACTGGCTGTACAACCGCCTGCTGCACAAGTTCACCGTCATCTCCGTGCCCCATCTGCCGGAGAAGCAAGCCACGGGGCGCTTCGGGGAGGACTTCATAGAGAAGCGCAAGCGGAGGCTGATCTTGTGGATGGACCACATGACCAGCCACCCCGCGCTTTCGCAGTACGAGGGCTTCCAACACTTCCTCACCTGTGGTGACAACAAGCAATGGAAGATGGGGAAGCGCCGGGCGGAGAAGGACGAGATGGTGGGCGCGAGTTTTCTACTGACCCTCCAGATCCCAACAGAACACCAAGACCTGCAGGACGTGGAGGACCGAGTGGACACCTTCAAGGCCTTCAGCAAGAAGATGGACGACAGCGTGCTGCAGTTGACCAGCGTAGCTTCTGAGCTGGCCAGGAAGCACGTCGGGGGCTTCCGCAAAGAGTTCCAAAAGCTGGGCAATGCCTTCCAAGCCATCAGCCAAGCCTTCCAGATGGACCCGCCCTACAGTTTTGATGCCCTCAACAACGCCATCTCGCACACGGGCAAGACCTATGAGACAGTGGGGGAGATGTTTGCCGAGCAGCCCAAGAACGACCTGTTTCTCATGTTGGATAATCTTTCCTTGTACCAAGGGCTCCTTTCCAACTTCCCAGACATCATTCATCTTCAGAAAGGTACGTCCTCTCTCTGGCCCCCAGGACCGAGGGAACAATGCAGCAGAACCTGTCTTACATTGAGCGCCGCTGGGGAGCAGGGAAGGTGTGAGAAGGCTTTCCCCCCCCCCCCCGCCCTCTTTAAGGCAGCGTTGAACAAAGATGGTCTGCTCAGGTTGTGGCCTCCTAGCATTTCATCCCACGGGAAGTGTTATGATGCATTATGCAGGAAGGTCAAGAGGGACGATGCTTTCCAAGATACCAGGGGATGGGTTTCAGCCCTCAAGAGAGGGCAAGGAGGGGCGTGGATGCAAGTTGCAGGGGGTGGGGGGTTGAGAATCTGCAGTTTGCTATTTCAAATGCACGTGCTTGGGGCTCGGACAGTGAAGTGCTCTTGAAGCGTTGAGTTGCAGTGCCCACAGTCTGTTGGCCACGCTCAGTGTAATGCATTTGGAGGTCTTGAGGTTCAGGAAGTCGGGGGTTAATAGGGACCGGGAACTCGGGAGTTAGGTTTGCACTGATTTATTCTGCTTTACACAGGCCTCCCTACCCCCACTGATTTATCCCCAAATAAATTTGGCAGGCCACTGAGGTTATATGCATAATTTTGCAGTGCCCACATAGACTGTTGGCCACGCGGGCTGGAGATTATGAGAATATCGATCAATGCAAGGCATTTGGAGGGCTTTAGATTTAGGAAGGCGGTAGTTTACCAAGCCCAGAGAGTCATGAATGATACAAATAACCTGCCCTGGTTTATTTTGCTTAACACAGCCCCACCCCCAAATAAAGTTGGCAGACCACCGGGTTTCGCCAATTCACTTCGGTGGGAGTCCAGCTTCCTAAACCCAGCAGTGAGAGCATGCTGAGATAAGGCGCCCAGTTTACCCAGCCAAAACCAGTCTATTTGAAGAATTCCATCTGTAAGATCTCTGGCAGAAACAAATGCTGGCTTTTTCTGGCTGGAACAGAGGAGGAGGAGTGATAGTCCCAGCAGGAAAAGGATAGGCTGGTTGCACAAACCAGTTGCCCAAGACCAAACCCCTTCTTTGCATACCTCCCAGCCCTGCTCCACCTGATTTTTTAAAAAAATTAACAGGAAGTTGGCCTGCTGCAAAGGTAAACAGATCCAGGTAAACCAGGAGAGCACGTTGGGGGCTATAAAGGATGTGATGGCAAGGAGCAATCTTGGATTGGATAACTAGGTGCTTTGTTCGCCTGGCCTCACCGGTTGGGTGTTTGCAGACATTCCAAGTGATCAGGCTGCAGTCGGTTTCCTTCCGTGTCTGTGGGGTGGGGTTGTGGGGAGGGGGGGGGAGAAGCAGTTGGTTCCCAAAAGAGGAGGAGGAGGGCTGGAAAGAGGTCCCAGGTGTTCAGGAAGCTAAGGTGGAAGACAAGTAGGAACAAGTTGGTGGAACAGCTGAACAGGATGAGATTGGAGGACAAGGGGAGGGAAGAGGTGTGAATAGAAAGCAGAACATGGGGGGAGAGGAAGAACGAGAGATCCATTTTGCAGGTAGATTTGAACTCGTCTCCCATGGTTTGGTAGCCGGCTTCCGCTTGGTTTAAAACCGGATAGACTGAACGAGGAATGCATTCCAGGTAAAAATAAGCGCGTGGTGCTCCTTCTAGAGATGCTGGCTGCCAGATTCCTGGGGAACAGGATGCTTGGCATGCCAGAGCTGACTGCAAAGTCATCCTGCCGTTGGCATCCAGCATTCCTTCCATTGAATTCTGATGACCTGGAAGCTGGAAGGGTTGCGACAAGACGATGCCCTCCAAAGACAAAGGAGGCTGGTTGCCAGGAAGATACAGCTCAGAATGCTTGCTTTGCCTCATACCCCTTTCCAGAATCGGTTTCCAGCATCTCCCATAAGAGAGAAAAAGGCTCTTGAGACATGGGAAAGACGCTAGAAGTGCATTGTGGCACAATAAAATCTCCTTGGCTGTGTTTTTGAGAAAGAGAGCTTCAAGAGACGCACAAAACATCCTTTTATATTGCGCGCGCACACACCCGTCTGTAAGCTGTAGGGACAAACAGCAAGAAGCACAGGAACTCTGTTTAAAGCGCAGGTGAACACAAGATAAGGTTAGTGACATTCCCGGAGATCAGGCAGCTGACATTAGCAATACTTAATCTTGGGACTTTGTTGAGGAGAGACAACCTGGCTTTTTCCAAAAGGTCAAGTGCCAAATTTGCTGATGTCCAAAGTCTTAAGGCCAGTAGTCAAATGCAACTAACACCCACCCACCCAAACCCGCATACACAGGGGGGGTCTGCAGGATATGGTCAAAAAAGTAAAAATGGTGGCTGCGATAGTGCAATGGAAGCTCCGCCCCTTTTTTACATGCGTGCCGTTGGGGCTTTGCTTGCATCACAGTGGCTGCCATTTTGACTTTTTTGACCATACCCTGCAGACCATACCCCTGTACATATAATATATACACATGTTTACATAGATTAGGGGCATGGTGGCTCAGCGGGTAAGATGCCAGGCTTGTCGATCAGAAGATCGCAAGTTCGGAGGATCGAATCCCTAGCCCCGCGTGACGGAGTGAGCTCCCGCACTCGCCCCAGCTCTTGCCAACCTAGCAATTCGAAAGCATGCAAATGCAAGTAGATTAATAGGTACCACTTCGGTGGGTAGGTAACAGCGTTCCGCGTGCGTCATGCCGGCCACATGACCGCGGAAGCGTCTTCGGACAACGCTAGTTTTTCGGCTAACAAACGGAGATGAGCACCGGCCCCTAGAGTCAGACATGACTGCACAAATGTGCGGGGGGAACCTTTACCTTTTTTTTTTTACATAGATAAAAAGATATAGATATTTAAAAAATGGGAAAAATAAATAACAATTCTTCAGTGATAAGGAAAGATGGATGGTAGGAATATAAATAAAACAGATAGATATAGACACATTTGTATATGTGTGTGTGTGTAGTGTAAAAAAATAAATATAATATATATTAGTACAATTCTTCAAGCACAATGAAAGACATGCTACTAATACAAATAAAACAGATAAATATACACACACAAAAACATGTATGTGAATAAGTGTAAAAGGATAAAATTTTATATATATTAATACAATTCTTCAGTCACAAGGAACAACAGATGGTACTAATACAAATAAAACATACACATAGATGTGTATATGTGTGCATATACAGTAAGTATAAAAAGATAAAATTAAAATATATTAATACATTTCTTCAGTCACAAGGAACAACGGATGGTACTAATACAAATAAAACAGATAAACACACAAATATACACACACACACGTGTAAAAAGATTATACACACACACCTGAAGGCCAGGTGAAATTTCAGAACGGCGATGCAGAATTAAGAAGCTGGCTTGTCCCCTTTTGGAAAAAGCCATGAGCTGTGAGGATGGAACCAGACTTCGATGGGCTTCAAGGTTAGCATTCTCAATACACGGCTTAAGAATACTTCTGGTATTTTGAAAGCCTCATGGACAGACGTTCTCCAGCCAGTATCCTAGGAAGTGGGGTAACTTGTTTTAGCCAGGTTGAACCGGCTGGGGAGAAAATTAACTTTAGCCAGAGGTTAAGAAGACAATCGCAACATCCAGCATCTGCAGAGATTAAGCGTGCCTCTAAAGCAGTGTTTCTCAACCTCAGCAACTCAGCGCTGCTGGCTGGGGAATTCTGGGAGTTGAAGTCCACACAGCTTAAAGTTGCTGAGGTTGAGAAACACTGCTCTAAAGGTAGAGCTGTGTTCTTAATCCATCTTGGAACTACTAGGATAGCTCTAGTCAACTTTGATTGGGTGGCTTCAAGGATGTCCAACTTCTTCAAACTTTGGACTTGGACCCTGTAGGGAAGCGGAGAGATTATCTTGGCTACAAAAACCTTGCAAGTCGCAGGAATGAAGTGAGCTCCTTTCCAGTGGAAAAAATCCTGGGTAGCTGGAGAGCCACGCTGAGCAACCCTTGTTTGTTTTTTTCTCCAGGATCGAGAAGGGTTGGAACAGCCCTTCAAGGAATGTATAAATCTGCATCTGCTTAGTTTTTGTTGTTGTTTATTCGTTCAGTCGCTTCCGACTCTTCGTGACTTCATGGACCAGCCCACGCCAGAACTTCCTGTCGTGGCATTCTCAATAATTGGCTAGTTATGAATTTATCATGGTTTCTTACCAATGCTAAGACTTTAGCTTTCTGGTGGTTTATTACTATTTTCTTCTCAGAGCCCTTCTCGTTCCCACCCAAGAAACAGACCGGATTACAATGTTGTTTGCATATAAAAGTGCAGGAACCACTCAACCAGCTAATACAGGAAGGGAATGCCAGCCTAGTGAGGTAGTCCAGACAGGAAGTACACCCAGAAATACTAGCTCTATCGTTATTGTAAGGTTACATTGACAGAATCTTGCAAGTCTCAAAGTACATCTCTCCCCCCTCGCCTTTTCAGTCCAATAAACTAGGGAGGGGCCCTTCTCAGACACTTTCCACACTCCCATTCCTTCTGCGGGCTCAGCTGCCTCTTATCTGACCGCTGTCCAGTCTGCAGCTCTTCCTCCTGTCTCCCAAGGTCATTCTCACAGACCATTACGTCATTGCAGGGAATGAGTGGAAACCAAGAGGGTTTTTGAATTACTGAATTAACATACAAATTTAAAAGTTGGAGTAAAAAAGGAGTAAAAAAGTAGTAAAATACCCCCTTGCCTTACCTCTCTCTGAGTAGGGACAACTCCATAGAGATGTCCTCAGGGGGAACATCTGACTCTCAAAGTGGGATTGAAATAGAGGCTGCATAAGAGGAAGCAACATTTTGTCTGTTGAGGATCACCATTCTTTTCCCCACAGCCTCTCTCTTCAGATTAAATCAAAGGCTGATTTGAAATCTGTGAAGGCTGAGGATCCACTGGGGTGGCAGGAAGATGTCCCAGCTCGGTGGCAAAGGATCGGACGACAGTCCACAGTTGATAGTCAGATTCTGTAAAGCATGCCTATTCCTCCGTGATAATGTTTTCAATTTTGACCCACTCTGGTAGTTTTTAGGGAAATGTATGTATTGTATGTAGGGGTGTGTGTGTGTCTATATATAGTCACCTGTTTCCTGATCCTTTGAACTGGAGATGGGGGGAACTGAACCCAGGCCCTTCTCTTTGCCAAGGGAGGCCTCTGCCACTGTATTAGGGTCTCTTCCCCCAATTGTCTACCATATTCTGCAGAACTACTCAGGAGTAAGAAAGCTGTTTACCCTTCCTTTTTAGGGGACTGTAGTAAAACTGAATTATATTTCCATTGCAATGATAGCAATTAAGATTAAGATTCAGTCTGCTTCCGTATCTGTAATGTTTATGCAGATCGGTGTCCTTTTTAGTTGGAAATGCCTTTCCTATTTTCTGCAAGGTGGAAGCAGCACACTTCCTCTCCTCTTAAATTCATTAGGACTTAATTCACAAGGAGACTTGGGAATTAGTTTTGTGCTTATAACTTTGTAGATCAGGCCCAGAGTTTTCAGAACCGAAACAAGCAATTTGCGGCTGCCAAAAAAAATGATTTAAACCCATCGGCCTGTTCCTAACTTGCCTTGACACTGAACTCTTTTCCAAATTGATTCCTGAAAGGCGGAAAGAGGGATAAAGGGAAGGCTTATCAGGAATTGGGATCAGAAAATGAGGAAGTTGAGGTTTTTCCCTAAAAGTTTTTTTAGCTAAAAAAAAATGCTGCCTTGTGTGTGTGTTTTAAATTAGCATTGAGCAAGCTGGGTTAAATTAATAAGCCGGCAGAGGAGAGCTTCAGAATGGCTGTGTCCACATGTCCTACTTGGCCAATTTAATTCACTGCCTAGGTTTTTGCAAAACATACTAAGCTACAAACGGCAAAAACTTAATCCCTAACGGAGGCAAGCACTGAACAAGCTTAGTATGATAGTCAAATGCAGTCACTAGGTTTGTAACTGGCTTAGTTACATGTGTTGTCAGGGCCAATCTAATTAGAACAGAGCCTGGTTTATATAAAATGCAGTCAAATGTGGCTTCGTGTGTTGCACGAATCCAGTGGCTGTGGCTTGGGAAACAGTTATGTACATATGTTGTGGAGAGCCAACATATGTTGTGTTTTAATAAACCATGTTTAAACACTTAGCTTAAAGGAGTGCGTGAACCTAGCTGTTGAATTCCGCAGCCTGGGCAGTCCAGCTTCTGTTGCAAGTGAGCTGAATTTTGCGGTGTTTGTATTGCACACGATACACATCAAACCAGTTTTCACCGTTCTTTTACGTGGTTTTGTTCTGCTTTATTATTTCTTGTTGTTAATTCTTCTTTTCACAGCAAAGCTACCCTTCCAAATACCTTCCCTCTAAGTCAGTGCTTTCCAATCTGCCGCCGTTGGCAACACACCAACAGCGGCGGCGGCATGGGGGCGGGGGAGTGCATGGTGGCGGCGCACGGCGGCGGCGTGCATGGCGGCAGCGGCGTGCACGGCAGCAGTGGTGTGCACGGTAGCAGCGGCGGCCTCCGCTAAAACACAGAAGCGCTGATGGTGCGCCGCTGCCCCCGCCACCGTGCACGCCCCCGCCGCCGCTTCCGGGTTGTGTGGCGACACACCAAACTGTGTGTTGTGACACACTAAAGTGTTGCGACACACAGTTTGGAAAGCTGTGCTCTAAGTTATGATATTCCAGGATGTTTTGCCTGCCATTGCATCCATAAGGATTAGAGCAGAGCTTTCCAAACTGTGTGTCGCGACACAAAAGTGTGTCGCCACACACAGTCTGGTGTGTCGCCACACAACCCGGAAGCGCTGATCATCATCAGCGCTTCTGGGTTTTCCCGCGGCGACACACCAATTGCAGCGCGCAAAACCTGAAAGCGCAGCAGCGCTTCCGGGTTTTTGCGCGCTGCCGCACTTCCGAGTTTTCCCACGGCGACACACCAACGCCGGTTGGTGTGTCGCCGCGGGAAAAACTTTGGAAAGCCCTGGACTAGAGACTTGACATTTTTCCTGATTTCTTTGTTTGATGGACACAGCTAGGTCTTCTGGAAGCGAGAACTCTGTGTCTGTCGCTACATCTCGAATCCCTCTCTCAGTTCATTTAATCAGCTGCCTTTTGCACGCCTGTGAATTAGGTGGAGGATCACCCAGGCACTTGAGAAGCAAAGCTGCAAATCTGCCAAAGCTGTAATACGTGGTAAAGAAATGGAATTCGTGTGGAGGGGCTGCATTTAATCCCTTTTGATTACCTTGAATGAAATGAGAAATAGTATTTGATCCTTGGATATTTTTGGAATGCGCTTTCCCGGGTGCATCGTTTAATGTCTGGGGGGAGCCGTCAAGCCCTCCCATGGGCCAAGAAATCTTGCCCAGCCAGGTTTAATATTTAAAAGGCAGCCCAGTTCAAAACGCACAATGGGTCATGGCGCAGAGCTGTGCGGTTCTTTCTGTGCCAGGCCGCACGAGTGACTTATCTCACTGGCTCACGGCCCAGAGAGCAGGGAAAGACTAATATTAACACAGAGGCACATTTCATGTAGATGTCCAGGCCACAGTTTCCCAACAGCACCCACACAGCATCCCTATGCCGAGACCTCTTCTGGTTGCATTCTGCCAGAGAGAATGATCCTCACCTTCCCAAAGCATCACAAGCATCTTTTGTTTTGCAGATTTGGCTACAGGTAGTCTTCACTTAGCAACCATTTGCTTAGTGACGGTTCGGACTTACAGTGCTGTTGAAAAAACGGTTCGCATTTATGACCGTCGCAGCATCCCATGGTCATGTGATAGCCATTTTTTACCTTCCTGGCCGGCTTCTGGCAAGCAAAATCAATGGGGAACTGCGCGATTTGCTTAACGACCACATGGTTCGCTTAACGATCATGCAAAAAAAGATCGTAAAATCGGGTGGGATTCGCTTAATGACCGCTTTGCTTAGCAACTGAAACTCCGGTCCCAATTGTGGTCGTTAAGCGAGGACTACCTATACTGGGTTTTTTTTTTTTTTTTGCTTTGAGTTTGGGGAGAGATTTCCCAGGCGCTTGCTCCGATAACAGTTATGTGCAGTTAGCACTGTTAACGTTTAAATGAGTCAATGGTTGTTTTTTTTTTAATTGTTTCAATTGCGGCATGGGTGCAGGGCAGTAGCTGTGCCAAATGCACAGTTGGTGTAGGCGGTAATGCTCTGCAGGCTTCTGTGGAGACGGGCAAGTAAATCTTAGTAAAGTTGGACTGTGTGATTTCTAAAGCGCAGGTCTATTCCTGCAGTTCAGCCCCCCCCCTTCAAAAGCTTTGTATGTCTCTAAAAGTATTTCAACAGCGTGCAGACCAGGTTGCTATATTTGTGTGCAGGTTTTAAAGATAAACGTTCTGGTTCAGAATAATCTGCATTTGGCCTCCCGTAGAAGTGGGGGCAAATTGGAACATTTCCCCTTAAATTTGCATTTGTTTATTTTTCTGCATTTCACACGACAACCTCCTTTATTCTTCTTGATACTGGCATCCTGGAAACTTTATTCTTCTTTATACTGGCATCCCTATAGTCTGGAGCAGTGTTTCTCAACCTTGACCACTTTAAGATGTGTGGACTTCAACTCCCAGAATTCCCCAGCCAGCATTCAACATAAAGTGGTCAAGGTTGAGAAACACTGGAGCCTCCCTTTTTTTCCTCTAGATGCAGAAAGCCTTGCAATTTCATTGCAGCTTGGTTGCCCCCAAAGATCTTGCTGGTTTTTTACAAATAGAATTGTGCACATGGTAGTATCGGCCTTTGGTGGTGGTGCATCATGTTGCACATTTCATATATAATTTTTATTAAAACCTTTAAACAAGAAGATAAAAACTAGCACAAACTAATATAAAGTGCGGGAGGAAAAAAGAAAAAGAAAGAAATCAAAGAAAAAGAAAAAAGTGCAAGAAAAGAAAAAAAGTTGAAGAAAAATAGAAAGGAAAGAAAAAAGATACAGAGCAGTGGCTTCCGATCTTCTTCACAGCAGTTGTAAGTACAAATATATTTTAACCTCTCTCTCTAATGGTACTATATCATATTACTCTTCTTTCTATAATCTATCCTGTCTAATCATCAAAACCATAAAACACAAGTTCATTTTTTTCAATTTTTACACAAAAAGTCCGTAAGAGGCTTCCAGTCAAGAATAAGTAGTGTCTTTTCTCTAATCAAAGAAGTTAGTTTATCCATCCAAGATCTGTCAACTTCACCAGCCATTCCTCCATACTGGGTAGTGTTGAATCTTCCCATCTCTGTGCATATAGTAATCTCACCACAGTAATCGTATATTGAAATAATCCTCCATGGCATCACATTGCAAATTTCTGAAGCAAAGGTACAAGTTAAAGTTTCAGCCTGAAATCTCTCCATATCAAGGATGAATTAAGGATGTTAGAATAGCTTACTTTAATGCCATCTGCAGGGGGGCAAAAGGCAGGAAAACTATTGTGCATGCAGTATAGGTAGTCCTCACTTAACAACCATTTGTTTCGTGATGGTTCGGACTTACAACGGTGCTGAAAAAAACGACTTATGACCGGAACTCACACTTACGACCGTCGCAGCATCACCGCAGTCACGTGATCACGATTTGGGCGCTTGACAACCGGTTCATATTTATCACCATCGCAGCATCCCGTGCTACAACCCACGGTCACGCGATCGTCATTTTCAACCTTTCCGGCTAGCTTCTGGCAAGCAAAATCAATGGGGAACCGCGTGATTCGCTTAACGACCGCCACAACAAAGGTCGTAAAATCGGGTCGGATTCGCTTAATGACCGCTTCTCTTAGCAACTGAAATTCCAGTCCGAATTGTGGTCGTTACACGAGGACTACCTGTAGATGCCCCCTGAGGCAGGAATCTACGAATGGCATCAGAACTACTTGAAATTTGGAGAGGTGGGAGGGAATTTGCTACCTGTCTCCCGGCAGGAAATTCCATAAGGGGATCCGGGGACACGATTGTTTGGCTACTGTGGTTTATCTCTCTGGTGATTCATACACAACACCGAAGCCGCACCTGTGGATTCAAGGTGAGGTTTGGCATTGTCTGGTGTGTTCCTTTCTCAGAAAGGTCTGAATCATTGGGGAGGGAAAATGTTTGTGAGCCCTCAGGCTCCACGTTGTTTCTATGTAAAAGGGGAGCCAGCAATAAAGGTCCTGTTGCTTAACTCTTTTAGTAGTGGGAGGGCCACCAAGACAGGTGTTGAGATCACGATATGTCATGGTTGAGGGAACAAACCACAGTTGGCTGGGGTCACCCAAGATGTTAGCAGGCATGTTTTACATACCACCCTGGCTGGGTTAAATATTGTTGTTGTTTTTATATATTTTTAGATTCTATTTTAATTTATTTATTATGAACCGCCCAGAGTTCCCCATGTGGGGAGATGGGCGGTCATATAAATTAAATAAATAAAGTAAAAATAAATAAAATAAAATGCCAACCTAGGGTTTACTGACTGCAATGGTTGGCTTTTATGGAAAATAAGACAATAATGAATGCTACTTGGGCAGAGATTGAGTTCCTCCGCATGAATAGAATAAAATAAGGTGGGTGATGGTGACGATGCTCAATTATAAACATATACTCTTCTAACCCCTGAATAAACTTCAGGTCTTCCCTGGAGACCCCAAATCAGGAGGAGTCTGGTAGCACCTCCTCCAACAAACAGATTTGTGAGATACAACTCACTTCACCACCAAAAACTCTCTCCATGAATCTGATGAGGTGAGCTCACAAAAGCTGATGTCTTTGAATCAAATATGCAAGTCAGAAGACTTCTAACTTTTGGCCACTGTAGACTAACACGGCTCTCCTCCTACAGTAGACCACACGGATCTTTGATTGGCCAAGTCTTCCTTTGGTCCATCCCTCCATCCATCCCTCCATCCCTCCATCCATCCCTCCATCCATCCCTCCATCCATCCATCCATCCATCCACCCACCCACCCACATCTGGAGCCCAAGAAGCTTCTCCTTTCCTTTCTGTTTTAGCATGTCTTTCACCAGCCTGTCCCTGTCTCTCCATGAAGGAAGTCAAGACTCATAAGCATTGTAACACTCACTTGGCTTCCATGGTGGCTTCTATCTTCAGGTTGAGAGCAAGAGAGGATCATCTCTTGGAGAAGCGGAGATGCCATTGAGATGCACCCAGTGCTGAGAGGGGGGCAAAACCCAGCAGGAAAATGCTTCTTTATGGGCTGGTTAAAAGTGGGAGACTTTGGCAGGCCAAGAAAGAAAGAGAAGACTTTTCTGTGGTGGCCCATCCTCCTTGGCCAACTAAGACTTGAAACTTGTTGGTCTTTGCCTTCTCCAGACTGCTCCTCTTCCAGTGCATTATGGGGTGGTGGGTCTCTGGACGAGAACAGGTGGGGAAGTCTGGATTAAAACAAGGTGAATAAGGAAAAAGGATTCGTCTGGTTGTTGAGTATAAATGTGCAATCAGCCGCGTTGCCGTTGTGTTATTTGGTTGCTTCTAATTTGTTGAAACGAATGGGGCTCATTTCAACAGGATCGTCCATGAGCAACTGCCCCTGCAAGTTCTTGAAAACTCGGGCTTGTGTTGTGTCATCAGGGATAATATCTAGCCACCGTGTTTTCGGTTGGCTTCATTTTTAATCGCTTTCCATTTTTCCAGGTCCCAATGTGCTCTGCTTGATGGTGGCTTGTCATGTTGCATGGACACAGCCCCTGTGGTTTGTAAACGGAGGCTGATCGCTTAGTGTGTTGTGCCAATTGAGTCATTTGTAGCTTCATCAACAATCCACGATTTCAGCCACCCATGGCTTAGGGTGATATTTGAACCCAGCCCGTACTTACCCATGCCAGGGTGTGCCAGGAGGGAAATGTTTCTCTGTTGCATGGCAATATCACAACCAAGGACCCATTCTAGCTTGAAACACTGGTCTAGACAGTTGTTTTTGACATTTTACTCCTTGTTTTGGAAAACGTTGGTTGACAGGGATGGCCTCGGGAATCAGATTCATTCTATCTACACCGGGGTTGGGATCTGGGTTCATTTGGCTTGATCAGTCATCAGCCTTGGGACTCGTGGAAAATAAAGCTGAAGTTAAGGTTCCTCTGTTGGGGGGGAGGTGTTGGTTGGAGATCATGGAGGAGGTAGCCCAATCCTTCTGAAGAACATCAAGCTGGGGACAGCTGGGGTGTTTGCAGCCTTAGATCTAGCCATCTAGTGCTGCTTCCTTTCAAAACTCAAGCAGTGCCCTCTATTTGCAGAGGTGCTGATCGCACACCAAGAAAGCTGGTTTGCTTCCAAAGCTGAATAGATATGGCATAGGTTTCTTGATGCAGGAGAAGCCACTCACCTTCTAGAGCAGGGGTGGGGAACGTCCGGCCCGCGGGCCGTATAAGGCCCACAAAATCATTTGGTCTGGCCCTCTAGGAGCTCCCACCCGCAAACCCCACCCCCTTCCGCGCGATTGGCTCCTGCCCGCAAACCTTCTAGAGAATCACATAAGGTTAACCTGGCCCCGAGTTCTCATTCTTGAGTATTCTTTCCTCTCGCTTGCCCAACTTAATGTTGGCCAGATTGATCTCTGGAGGGCTTAATAACCTCGGTGGGCTGACTCTTTGCTTCCCTCCGGCAGGTGCGTTTGCCAAAGTGAAGGAGAGCCAACGGATGAGCGACGAAGGGAAAATGGATCAGGAGGAGGCGGACGGGATCCGGAAGCGTTGCCGAGTGGTGGGGTTTGCCCTGCAGGCAGAAATGAATCACTTCCACGAGAGGCGCGTCTTGGACTTCAAGAAGATGATGCAGTCCTACATCAGGGAGCAGATCGTGTTCTACCAGAGAGTCAGCCAGCAGCTGGAAGACACCCTGAGGAAGTACGACAGCCTCTAGTACACTCCCAGGGCCCGCCAGATGTTGGAGCTCAGGATGGCCCCCAGTGCTTCCATGCCCTCGGCTGGGATTAGGGAGGTCTTGCGCGCATGGCGGACTCCCCCCTTGTAAGGCTCAGGGGATTGGCGGTCTCTGTGTCGGCTTGTGCTCTTAACGTTTATAATGCTAAACTCTTGAGCATAAAAAAGGGAAGCTGGTAACCCCGTAAAGACCAACGCTTGCGATGGCGGTCCCATTCCATTCCGCCCATTTGCAGGGACCCAGCCAAGAATCGTTGCACAAGACATTTTGATGAGTGAGCTTCTTTTCCTCCTGAAGAAACAAACTCCTGGCTTTCCTAGCAGAAAGGAAGTAAAAAGAATTCGCTTTCCAAGGACAAAAGGAAATAGAACTTTTGCCGTGACCCCGCTTCCTTTTTCCTCTCAGGCTTGATTTTCTGGAAAAAATACTCTTATTTATCCTGCGCGATGATATTTTCCAACCAGCCCTTCCTGTTCCCCTCCAGAAAAGGAACGAAACCAGGATTGTAGATTGGTTTGGACCCAGTTCAGGGTTTTTCTGTCGCTATTGGAATTATGCGACGCAAGAGAACAGAACGCTAAAATTGGGGGAAGGGGAAGGAATTAAAAGGTTGGCCCACCAAAGTGACTCTTTTTGGGAAGTCGCACAAACAACACAATCTCACCTCTTGGGTCTATTATATAGAGCTACAGATAATATGCATGCATTTACAGGCACCCACCCAAGTAAATCCAGAGTTATTTTTTTCTGTTTGAAATCAAAACATTCCTTGGAAACTGCAATTGTGTGTTTGATTTGTTTCTGCAAGGTGGATGTTCAGAGGGCTGGTCAATATCTATTTTTTAAAAAAAAAAAGTTTTTGTCAATGGTGAAATGGGACTAGCCACAGGAAGGGGCAGTTTCTAAGACAGTGTTTCTCAGTCTTGGCAAGTTTAAGATGTGTGGACGTCAACTCCCAGAATTCCCCAGCCAGCCATACTGGCTGGGGAATTCTGGGAGTTGAAGTCCACACATCTTAAAGTTGCCAAAGTTGAGAAACACTGTTCTAAGACATGGATGTCATACATGGCCTTAGTCAACAGAAACTGGGTAGATATGGTTCTTTTTGACTAAATGTGGCCCCCCTCCAGCCTGTTATCCATTTCTTCTTTCCTTCTCTTTGTCTTCAAAGAATTTGGGGGTTGAAATCTTTGGCTAATAAAATTTGGAGTCTGGGAGGTAAAGAGAGCATTCCCATCTTTGTGATGCCCAGTTCTTTGGCTCTGCCTTCATAAAAGCCACAAGGACATCCCACAATGTCATGAAATCATTGCCACCTTTGCGTGGTGACATTGATGTATCTGCAACCTTGGCGTGATGACCTCATGACGGGGGTGACTTCATGTTCCCCCCAAGTCTATCTGCTCATGTCTGTCTGCCTGGATTGGCCCATCTTCATCCCTTGGAAGATCAACTGATGTTCCTCCTGGATCAGGAATTCACAGTAACACCAGTGGAAGAAGATGGGAGAGTAGGACGTGCATGCAAGGCTGTTCATGATCAAGTAAGTTGATACCTGGAGAGACTTTGTACCTGAACAGCGTCCTTGGATGCCCCATCCACGCAGAAGGTCCATAGATCCAGGAGCATAAAACACATGACTCTTCCAACGATACTGAACTACAACTTCCAACGTTTCTTGCCCTTGCCCATGCTTTCAAGGCATGCTGGGAAATGAAGTCCAACATACCAATCAGAGAAACAGCTCAAATGAATAAAGTCCAAAGAAGCAAGTAAACTAGCCAATGTACAGTTCCTATGCTTTTTAAAATTGATATAACAACCTGCAAAAAATCTTGCAAATGCTAAAAGGGTGTAAATCTCTATAACGTGTGGGGAACCTTTTTTCTGCCAAGGGCCATTTGGATATTTATAACGGGACTGGGGGGGGTGGGGGGCGGGGTTTCTGGGATTTCCGCAGACCGGGGGCCGGAGTTTGCGGGTGGGAGCCAATCACAAGCACTGGGGGGCGGGGTTTGCGGGAAGGAGCCAATCACGTGGAAGGGGCGGGGTTTGCGGGCGGGAGCCCCGCGGGCCTGACGTTGCCCACCCCTGTTCTAAATCATAAAATTATATAGTTTCTATATAATTAGGGAAGAAATTATATAGAAAGAAAAAAACGCAAAGCAGATTATATATATGGGAGCTTGTTGTACGTGTACATATGTATATAGTTTTACACAGCGGTTTCAGTAAAGGATGACCATTGGGATTGTCCAGACAATCTACCTCCGTAAACAACTCATTCCTAAGTCACAAGTTATATCAGGTTTTCAACCCTTGAATAATTGGGACTCTTATCTTTCCAATATCAAAATACAGGTTTCTTAGCAAGAAGAAGGGTGTAGCGATCCATTTCTGTTGTCCAGTCTTCAGTTCCCATGGGATAAATATGTCGTTCAAACAAAAATGGATGAACCCAAAATAGGAAGTCCTGCCTCCGAGTCTCAGACAAGTTTGTTTTCAGCAGATATTGTCTCCTTGCCACGAAAGGAGGGATATCATCGATGTAGGAACTGTCAGCGTTTGCAACACCGCTTGGGCAGCGTGAAACCCGTTTACAAGACGTCGGCAAAACCGTTTACGCTTTTGCAATTTTATAATTGGATTTGGGTCTTGGGGTGACTTCACCCGCCTTTTGAAGGATTGAGAATCATTGGAAAAACGGGTTTGGTAGGAATCAAAAATTGCAGATGTAAGTGTGGAAGTCTCCCCGTTTTTCTTTTTTTAAAGTCATATTTATTTAGAGCATTCCTTGCAGGGGCAGAGAATTCTAGGAAAGGAACTGGACCCCCAGCCTTTGAGGGCAGATCCCTGCCAGGACGTAGAGGTCAGCAGCTGGGGAAGCTGCAAACGTCAGTGGAGCTGGATGGCCCATTGGCTGGATGCGCGGAGTTTGTTTCGGCAGGGAAACGTTGCAAATAAATCAAAGCAGAAAAAGGAAGCCAGCCTTGGCTTGGATGCCTCCCTGAGGGTCACTCAGAGCAAGAAGGAAGCAGTTAGCCCTGTCCGGAAACACGACGTGACCCCGAGGACGGGCAACAGATCGGCTTAGTGATGCGTCAGCAGCCTGCTTCCTAAGTTGGCACTGCCGTCGCAGACGGAGGCTGTAACCTGGCTTTCCTGGCACGTGGAAAATAGGACGCGGGGTTCGAAAAGACGGGGCTCCCTACTTGGAGCCGCAAAAACAACCAAGACAGTCTTCGTGGTACTCCCGGCCCAGATTTATTTATTTATTTATTTATTTCGTGTCCAGATCAAACTTCACTCTGCCAAAATGTAGCCACCGCCACAGCTTTGTCATTAGCTTGCTGTCGGTCGTCGACAGTACAAGGCTCTGGCAGTAATCGACACACTATCAGATACGCTGGGTCTTGGGTTTCTCCGCATTCACATAATGTATTGTCGTCAGCCAACAACCCCCACTTAAATAAATTCTTCTTGCACCTTGGTACCCCCACCCTCATCCTATTCATTGTCCTCCAAATTGTATAAGGGAGAGTGTTGGGGCAGGGGTCCCCAATCTGTGGGCTGTGGCCCACTAGTGGGCCGCGGCCTGTTAGGAACTGGGCTACGGGGCTCCCGCCTGCAAACCACGCCCCCTTCCACGTGATTGGCTCCTGCCTGCAAACCCCGCCCCCGGTGCTTGTGATTGGCTCCTGCCCACAAACCCCACCCCCTGGTGTGCGCGATTGGCTCCCGCCTGCAAACCCCGCCCCCCTGGTCCGTGGAAAAATTGTCTTTTGAAACCGGTCCCTGGCGCCGAAAAGTTTGGGGACCCCTGCTCTAGGGTATTAGTTCTTGCCATAAAGCTCTTTCTAGATTTAAGTCAACACATTGGAGGAGCATATCTGCTCAGAGGGTGACGATGATTGCATAACCACCGGCCCAAATGATTTCTTATCTTGCATTGAATCCTTGGATTTGGGCCTGCTGCAGCTTTGGGGATCGTGCAATCTGGCCTCAACCCTTGCATTAAAAGGGGCTTCTAACGGTGTCATCCCACCCCGGGTACTTTGTGTGAAGAGCCTTCAGGCTGTCTCAATCTGGTTTCAAGCAAGCAACGAGCCTAAGATCAGATCACATTTTCCTTGACTCGAACTCAAGGAAAGCTTTACCTGGCTTGTCAAAAATAATAAGAAGTGAAGTAAGAAAAGATGGCCACTCCCCAGCTTCTTCGGGTTCTTGCTCTTTTGACTGGATTGGGAGGGACAAAGCGAGAATGATGCCTCCAGACAGAAGTGCCTTTTGAGAAAACTTCAAATAGTGGGCCGTCTTCTGGAAAGAGGAAGTCAATCAGACTTTTGGAGAAAACTCTGCTTTCTACAGAGGCCTAAAATGTTCTGGGGGCGGGGGGGGGGGAAAGGAAATGAGTCTCCCAACTTAGCAAGGTCTTCAAAACGGACCACACATGATATCAGCAGCTCTTCAGAAGTAAGTTATTGCCTCCGCGGCAGTTCTCCTTGCATGGACCATCCTCTCTTCTTATGACAGGGACCTTTTCCTCTTTTGCTCTTTATCAGCAAAATCCAGGTGCCCAGGTCTCTGCGTGGGCCGCTGCTTCACTTCAGCCAGAGTTCCAAGGAGCTTGCACGTTGCTGGGGTTTTCTCACGGTGCTGTTCAGTTTGGTAGGTCACGGTGTTGGTTGAACTTCCTGATTCCTTGGACCTAACAAGAACAGAGGAAGACTGTGTTACTCTCAGACGTGGTGGGGGAGGACACTGCCCTGTTGCCAAAGTTGAAAGGTGGAGATGCCATCTTTCTTGTCATTTCAAGCCTAGAAGAGCTAAGCCTGTAATGTGTGATTAAAATCATAATATTCAGTTCTTGTTGTCCACAGTTTTTCGAGGGCAAGCCTCAACCAATAGCTTCTGTTCTCAAGTTCTCAACAGCAAGAGGAGACACTAAGGAACCCCAGCTGAATCAACTCATTTGCTTCTCTTCACACCATTAATGAATGAAAGCACGGTTGGCTTGATTTACACAGTACTCTTAGCCCAGCCTTGCTTAATTTTAACTTGGTTATTTTGGGAGGGGTCTTCCTCAGCAGCCCATGTGGTTAGTGTATGCTTTGATATATTGGAATTTAAATTCAGTAACCATGTGTTAGATGTGATGTTCAAAGGCAATGCTTTGGAGCAGTGTTTCTCAACCTCAACTTTAAGATGTGTGGACTTCAACTCCCGGGATTCCCCAGCCAGCATGGTGCATTGGGTTAACTGAGTCAACCCCAAAACAGTTGCTGAAGCCATTCCAATGTGGATAGCTTCCAAATACATGGACATCAGCTCCCAGAATTCTTAAGAACAGCCATGCCGGCTGGCTGGAGAATTCTGGGATGGAAACCCGCACATCTGGCAGTTGCTTGGGTTGGAAAGGCTGAGCTAGTGTGTTGAGCAAAGCCATCCTTTGACCAGTAACAGTTCTCCATCACTTCAGGTAAGAGTTTTTTCACTCCAACCTGAGATGCCAAGGATTAAGCTGGGACCTTTGGCTGCAAACAAGGGCTCTCTAAGCCACAGCGCTTCTCCATTTGCCAGCCAAGACAGCCCTGTCCAAGCATACTCTGGAGGAGATACCAGGTGGCTCCATTGCAGGCCCCGAAGGTACATGCCCATAAGGAAAGGATATGTGATTTGGGCTTGAGCTGTTCCCTGCAGCAACCACAGCTGTTAGTTTAGAGAGCTGCCCTTGGAAAGGGACACAGGAGAAGAATGTGTGGGAGGAACCACAGAATTAATAACTGCACCTCCATCTTGCACTCCCATTCGGTTTAAAAATACAATTTCCCAGATCTCAAGGCCAGGACCTGGAAAAAGAGTTAATCATCTTCCTCTTCCTCCTCTTCCTCCTCTTCCTCCTCCTCCTCCTCCTCCTCCTCCTCCTCCTCCTCCTCCTTCTTCTTCTTCTCTCTCTCTCTCTCTCTCTCTCTCTCTCTCTCTCTCTCTCTCTCTCTCTCTCTCTCTCTTTCTCTCTCTTTCTCCATGTGATGTTTTTCTAAAGTGGGTCTAAAGGGTCTTTGGGAAAGAAGCCGAACAATTTCCCCCCTTTGTTTGACTCAGACTGTCGTCTGCTTGCCTGTGAGCGCTCTTATGATTTTTGCAGACGTAACAGCATTGCTTGAAGAGCCAGGATCCACCAGTCTAAAGTTTCTTGAAGTTATTATTATTTTTTTGGTTCTACCCTCTGAGCTTATAAACCCACATCTGTGCTTTGGGGGTGGGCAGGTGGGTGGAGAGATAGAGAGAGAGAGAACCAAGAATCTCCCCCTCCCCCCAACCTGTCGAACGTCTGTTCTAGTAAGCCCAAATCAAACGCCTTTGCGCATCCACCTTCGCTGGCAACCTCCCCCAGATTTTCTCCGCCTCCTGTCCCAGGGCCTGCCCAACCGTTTGCAAAATTAGCATGTGGCAAACCACAGTGAAGTATGCCATTCTACTCTTTCGGTGGTTATGCAAGACGATGGTTGGATTGTCCCTCCTTGTTAGCTGTTTCTCTACCAAAATAAGAGCAGCTGGTTGAGGGGACAGCTGGGTTCATACGCCATGCGGACCACCACGCAATGCCCAAACCAAGAAACTGTCTTGTGGCTTTATGTGATGATGTGATGGCCTGGTTCTTCCTTCCTTCCTTCCTTCCTTCCTTCCTTCCTTCCTTCCTTCCTTCCCTCCCTCCCTCCCTCCCTCCCTCCAAAAGGAAAAGTTACTGGCTTTTTTTTTTTTAGAAGTGATTTGTATACAAGGGGGAATGAGCATCCTCACCAGAAATGCAAAAAATAAAGGAAGACATCAAGCAGTTGAATTGAGGTGGGCGGATTCCAGCAGCTGGATTGGATCCCTCTGGGGTTCAGGTTAAGAAGAGTGTGTATGAATGCGCCGAGCCTGGGCTGATGAGGAATCGGAGCCAACCCAAATCCTGGAGGTGCTTTTCGGCCACCTGCATTTCAACAACTCCCAGCAACTCCCTGCAAAGGCCACAGCAAGAGCCTCGGTTAGCCAGGACTTTTGCCCCAGATGCACACCAATCCGAGATGAACGGGAGGACGGATATCATCACTCATGAAAGGCTCCTGTTTCTTGTCAACCCGCACCCTCCCCCGGGGTCTCCTTGGTCATGATTCTGGAGCATGTTGTTCTGCCTGAGAATTCCTTGGCAAGGAGTTTTGCAGAAGTTCAATGAACTTTGGACCGGAAGAGTGTGCCGAAGCAGATTCCAGGCTCCGGTTATCGAAAACATGTTGCTTGTACCCTCTCAACCAGGGCTTGCAAGTCCGGTGGCGCTGCAGAGCAGGACTTTGCCTCGAGACGCCAGAAGGGAAATACTAAAACTAGGATGGTGGGATCTACCGCTTAAGTTAAGAGCCTGCTGTATCTCTCTGGGCCATTTAATGCAGATCTAGTAGCCCAGAGCTTTCCAAACTTTTCATGTTGGTGACACACTTTTTAGACATGCATCATTTCGCGACACACTCTTACAGCAGGGCATCATTTCGCGACACACTCTTACAGCAGGGCACAAGGCAGGCACTAGGACCTGCGTGGAATCACAGCAGGTTTGGAGGCAGCAAGGCACAAGGCAGGCACTAGGACCTGCGTGGAATCCTGGCAGGGCAGGTTTGGAGGCAGCAGGGCACAAGGCAGGCACTAGGACCTGCGCGGAATCCTGGCAGAGCTGGGGGGGGCAGCAGCAGCTACAACACACCCAGACACTGCAGCCGACACACTAACGTGTCCCGACACACAGTTTAGAAAGCTATGTAGTAGCCAGTTCAGCACATTTTGAGTTAACCAGTAGGACTTACAAGCTGAATGAAAGGGCCCTCTAACTGGGCAAATTATTATTCTGGCAGGTGCAAAAGAGGTAGCTTTTCATCTTCCTTGCAAATAAGCACTGGCAAGAAAACAAAATGGTAATTCTACCGGTGCTGCATGATGCTAAAAAGCATGGTTTGTTGTAACTGTGGCTTGGCTCACCCATAATGCTAACCCAATCCAGGTTGATTAAGGGGGAAGCCGCAGGCCATTACAGAAGCTTTCTATGGAGCAGGTTATTTCTCGGTTGAATTTATTGAATTTACTGATTGAATTTATAGACTGCCCCGCTCCATCCTGACTCTGGGCAACCTACAACACGAAACAACTAAAAATAGAATGAGAGAAAGATTGATTGCCAACATCCAGAAAAAGAACACCAACACTACCAAAACAAGCACCCTACCAACCACTTTTATTAAGAATTGTATGGAGTATTCACCGATAGGGCAGTGTGTTTTTTGAAAATGATTGGGAAGAGATACCCCCCTGGAGGTTGCAGAGTACAACATCTCTCTGCTGTTTATCAAAGCAGCCCCACTTTTTTTCTGGGTTCTGCCTGAGCCTGGACAATGACGTAGCTGCTTTAAAGAGCTGACTCATTAAAATTGAACACGGCTCTTAAAGCAGCTCTTGGTGCCGAAAGGGAGTCTGCACTTGTACAAAGGCCAAAGCATTTCTTCTGAATCATTTCTGAAGCACATAAAGCAACAGAATCTGCTTTATGTCTGCCTCCCTTGGTCATCCAGTAGCTGGGTTGTAAAATTAAGGGCTCCTTCAGCAAAAGAAGCCACATTCTGAGAGATCTGGGCAATATAATTGGTAGTAGGAACATCACTCCATCAATTCTAGATGCTAGAACCTGGAACCTTAAGGCTCTTTTTCTGCACTCTAAATTTAATTCCAAACTATGAATCATGGTTTACAAATAGGTAGATTCCAATAGTATCCCAAACCAGAAAAAAAATTGTGCTTATGATTTTCTGTTTTGTTTCTGTTTTTTTTAAATGCCTCCCTTCCCTTCCCTTCCCTTCCCTTCCCTTCCCTTCCCTTCCCTTCCCTTCCCTTCCCTTCCCTCCCCTCCCCTCCCCTCCCCTCCCCTTTTCCTCCCTCCCTCCCTCCCTCCCTCCCTCCCTCTTTCTTTCTTTCTTTCTTTCTTTCTTTCTTTCTTTCTTTCTTTCTTTCTTTCTTTCTTTCTTTCTTTCTTTCTTTCTTTCTTTCTTTCTTTCTTGGTATATAATTTCCCTTCCAGAAATCAAGAGACATTACAGAGGATCTACTGTTTCTGTTGGAGAGATTAGGGCTTCATTTCTCTATGCCCTGGCTGGGTTCACACAACATACTTACCCAGAACAGGTCCAAAACTAGTCACTGCATTACACAATATTCTAAGCTGGGTTAGTAAACTTGGTTTGGTCCTTGTGGCCTGGTGCAGTATTTCTCAAACATGACAACTTTAAGATGTGTGGACTTCAACTCCCAGAATTCCCCAGCCAGCAATTCCGGGAGTTGAAGTCCACGCATCTTAAAGTTGTCAAGTTTGAGAAACACTGGCTTAGCGTGCCAGCTCAAACCTGTTTGCTTAGTTTATAGTTCCAAGATGAAAACGGGGAAGCTGGTAAATGAGTTAAGCTTGTTGTGCAAACTTGCTAGAGGCTTCCCTGACCTTCCTTCGTAGTAAATATGCCTAGGGCTACACTGCAGGTCTTTTTCAAAAGGCAAAAATCCAGGTTGCAGAACTTCGTATTAGTTTGGACACCCCTTGGTTTTGCGATTAACAATGAAAACAAATGAATCTGCACCCTGCATGCCTTTCCGTGCCCAGATTGCAGCAAAGTGGGTGACCTCAGAGACAAGGTATGCGGCCCAGCGGGAATCCAGCCGCAGGCCAGTACATGTGTCCTTGTGGGCTCTGCCTCTGACAAAGACGTTCTTTGCAGAAACCTCAAACAAACAATGCCTTTCTTTGCACGCAGATGGGACACAGAGGCAGATCTGCATCTACCCTGAGTTTTAAGAGGCAGCTGTCAAACGGGGGCGAGGGTTCAAGCTTCAGAGGGGGAGAATGTCTGTGGCATGCAGCGCTGCTGGCTCCGAGGACGTAGCCAGAGTTTGGCCCTCGAGCGGCAGAAAGCGGGGAGTGGTGGAAAGATAGCTGCGTGGGAATGTGAGAAATAGATGGTTAAAGGATGCATTATGTAGAGAAGTTAGGGTGGCCTGCAACTGATTAACTAGGGATCAATAACCTCGGGCCCTCCTTGATCAACCTTTCAAGTTAATTTTTCGCCATTCCTTGCCAGGCTAGCTGAGGGTGACGGGAGCTGAAATCCCAAAAACTAGACCAGTGTTTCTCAAACTTGGCAACTTTAAGATGGGTGGACTTCAACTCCCAGAATTCCCCAGCCAGCATGCTTTAAGATGGGTGGACTTCAACTCCCCCAGCCAGCATGCTTTAAGATGGGTGGACTTCAACTCCCAGAATTCCCCAGCCAGCATGCTTTAAGATGGGTGGACTTCAACTCCCAGAATTCCCCAGCCAGCATGCTTTAAGATGGGTGGACTTCAACTCCCAGAATTCCCCAGCCAGCATGCTTTAAGATGGGTGGACTTCAACTCCCAGAATTCGCCAGCCAGCATGCTTTAAGATGGGTGGACTTCAACTCCCAGAATTCCCCAGCCAGCATGCTTTAAGATGGGTGGACTTCAACTCCCAGAATTCCCCAGCCAGAATTCTGGGAGTTGAAGTCCACCCATCTTAAAGTTGCCAAGTCTGAGAAACACTGAAGTAGAGAGTGTTCGGTGGGTCAGCCCCACCTGCTACTAACCAAGCTGTAGAAAGACTGTGTCCGTTTCATTTTCTGAATTCAGGCCACCCCACGGGCGCCAAGAGAGCATATTATCCTTTATGATAGCTCAGGACATAATTATGGCACAGACAACGTCCAGTGAAATGGTTTACTTAGAAAAAGTCCCACATCTACCCAAGTTGGGTAAACAAATGAATAGCAAAACGAAACCAAGTCAAAGAAATAAATGATGGCATTCAAGGCAGGGCAACAGAGAGCAGACGTGTCACCAAGTGGACTCTGACCTCCAACAGGGCTGGATGATCCGGTAGGAAGCTGCAGGCTCCACCCAACTTTTTTGCTTCTCATCCCATCTCCATAGTAACCAGCCATGTCACCAGGACTCTGGTGGTTTAGCAAAAGCAAAATCTCCCATTTATGAACAGACCTGCTCTGCAGGTACGGTGGTTCACATCTAGGTTTGGCTCTCCCGCTAACCCGCCAGGCTAGGCAGCTTCGCCACCGCTTCCCTTATTATTCTTAGTCTATAGGAAGAGAGGAACCTCAAGCTTCAAGGCCTTGGATCTCAAGGACAAAAATGAAAAGGGGAGAGGCTCTGCCCGAGTCGTAGAAAGGAGAAGGGAACCCAAGCGTGCAGATTCTCCCCAATGTCTCTATAGAACACTGTTTCTCAACGTTGGCAACTTTAAGATGTGTGGACTTCAACTTCCAGAATTCCCCAGCCAGCGATGCTGGCTGGGGAGTTCTGGGAGTTGAAGTCCACACATCTTAACGTTGCCAAGGTTGAGAAACCCTGCTGTAGAAACTGACACCACACCCATAGGAGTTCGTATGTGTGTTTGAGAGAGAGAGATGACACGCATGGCATGACGTCACGGTGCAAATGATGTCAGGCAACATGCTGCCATTTTGACACACCTCTTCTCTGGTTTGACATTGTCTTCTACCCAATTATCAACTTGACATATGTCCAGTGGTTTTTCCTAGTTAAACTGTAGGGCCTGCTTACTCTAATGCCCCCCTAGAGCCCCGAAGTGGTCTTCTCTGGCCAGATGCCTTCCACTGAGTTAGACTCCAATTCCCAAGCCTCTTCCAACCTTGGACTGCATTTTCCCTCCTTC
This sequence comes from Charina bottae, assembly GCA_023362775.1. NCBI lineage: Eukaryota > Metazoa > Chordata > Lepidosauria > Squamata > Charinaidae > Charina > Charina bottae. The sequence continues at coordinate 21,195,410 of JALMGJ010000010.1, read as the reverse complement.
TTCATCACTGGCCTCGCTGCTTATGGCTGATCGAAACTGGACCTAACCAGATCTTGAGAGTCTCATCTGCCATATTCCCTGACATAGGACATGTCTAAAAAGGATGCAGCTCTGGCTAGTGGTCCACAGAAGGGAATTCTCTTCTGTTGATTTCAAGAAGGTCAAAACATGGAGATCAACTGCTCAGGGACATAAAATGCTATTTACAAAAATTTGTTGTTGTTGTTCAGTCGATGTCGTGACCGACACTTCATGACCCCATGGACCATAGCACGCCAGGCCTTCCTGTCACTGTCTCCCGGAGTTTGCTCAAATTCATGTTCATTACATCGGTGATGCTATCTAACCATCTCATCCTCCGCCGTCCCCTTCTCCTTTCGCCTTCAGTCTTTCCCAGCATCAGGGTCTTTTCCAGTGAGTCCTCTCTTCGCATTAGGTGGCCAAAGTATTTGAGCTTCAGCTTCAGTATCTGTCCTTCCAATGAGCAGTCAGGGTTGATTTCCTTTAGGACTGACTGGTTTCACCTCCTTGCAGTCCAAGGGACTCTCAAGAGTCTTCTCCAGTACCACAGCTCGAAAGCATCAATTCTTCAGTGCTCAGCCTTCCTTATGGTCCAACTTTTTAAAACATACAATAGAAGAAAAAAGAGATTCTGTTGGTGGAACTCCTACTCGCTACCTGATTTGATCTTCTCCTTCAAGCTGACAACAAGGCAACTTGATATTCAGAGAACCATGTGAAGAGAAGCCATCATGATGATTTGGAAACCTGGAAGAGAGCGTGCTGTTGGAATGTGGTTGATCTCCTCCAAGGCCCAACACCCCCGACTCTGCATGTGGAAACACCAGGTTTCCACATCCATGGGGGACCGTTGGGGGAGTTGGGCGGTCATATAAATTTAAAAAATGAATGAATGAATGAATGAATGAATGAATGAATGAATGAATGAATGAATAAATGTTGAGTTTATTAACTTCTCCAGGGCTTTCCAAAGTTTTTCCCGCGGCGACACACCAACCAGCGTTGGTGTGTCGCCGCGGGAAAACCCGGAAGCGCTGATGATGATCAGCGCTTCCGGGTTGTGTGGCGACACACCAGACTGTGTGTGGCGACACACTTTTGTGTCGCGACACACCGTTTGGAAAGCTCTGAACTACTCTCTCAGCTGCAGGTGAATGGCTGCCTTCCAGCTAGATGTCTGGAGGGGAAGTCAAAGCAGAGTGGAAATTCTCAAAGGAGAATAGAAGCAGGCCTGGACTTCCAGGCAGATGGCCAGGCTGCAGGTCTGGTTCCCTCAATGGGATCCATGCCGGAAACTATCAGCAAGATCTGCAGCTGGTGTTCGATATGCCTCCCTGGTACGTTAATGACTACCATGTGGTGGGGAGCATTTCAGCTTAACTGCAGCAGAAGACAGACTGTAGGGATGATTGTTTCTTTCAACACGGACATTTTCTCAAGTGACACACTTAAAGAAAATGATCTTGAGATGGGCCCATTTCCAGACTTTTTAAAGAAGGGAGGCACTGAAGAAGGACGATTTTTATTATTATTATTATTATTATTATTATTATTATTATTATTGCATTTTTCATGTTGAGGAAGAGGCCCTTGTAGGGCACATAAAGGTTTCTGGACAGGTTCCACCTGCATCTTTCGTTCAGGTATCAAAAGATCTTGAGAATAGATGGAGGGAAGCGTGTTTGATGCACGAACCCAGCCAAGAGTGAGTTATTCAACAAGCCATGATTAAGCAATCATAGCTCTGCATATAAAGATTGTAAGGGGCTGGGTTCCTGTAACATGCCAATCTGGAACGTAGTTTCCTTGGCTTAATTTAATGTGTAGTGGAAAGACCAGTACGGTGGCTTGTAGATCATCATTTAAAGCTCAGCATGTTGTATGGTTCAGACACATTATGTGAAGACCCAGCTCTTTGGAGAAGACTCTGATGCTGGGAAAGTTGGAAGGAAAGAGAAGAAGAGGACCACCAGTAGCAAGGGGGTTGGACTCAGTTACAGTGGCAATGAGTGCACCGTTGGGAGACCTGAAAGACCAGGTTGGGGATAGATTGTCACTAGAAAATCTATCTATGTGGTCACTAGGAGTTGAAAACAACTTGATGGCACATAATTAATTGATATTATGTGGCCCAGCCAATCATGGTTTATTAAAACTTTAGGTGAGGAACCCCTGGTGGTGGGTGATGTCAAGTAGGTTATTGGATAGCCCTATATTATCTAGAGAACTTCATGGCAGGATAGATTTTATATGCCTGTTGCTTAGATTTATGTCTTGGTTTTCCTTCAGAGGGTCAAGGTGTCTTACATGAGGATCTCCATGTGAGGTAGGTTGGGTTGGAAAAGACTGCCCAAAGGCCCCCTATGAACTTCATGGCTGAAGATGGATCTGAACCTGAGTCTCCCCGATCCTAATCCAATGCTTGGTCCTAATCCATTCATCCATCCAATCATCCATCCAAACCAAAGATGATCAGAAGGAATGTCCATAAAGTCTACATTCATCCCCAACTTTCCTTTATAAACTTTCCTTTTTTCCAAAGGCCACCAAACCATTCTCTAGCCCAGTGTTTCTCAACCTTGGCATCTTGAAGATGTATGGACTTCAACTCCCAGAATTCCCCAGCCAGCCATGCTGGCTGGGGAATTTTGGGAGTTGAAGTCCACACATCTTCAAGTTGCCAAGGTTGAGAAACACTGCTGTAGAGCTTTGAAGAGCACCCTTTGAAGATGCCAACCCCAACTCCAAAAGTTACCAGCTGGGAAGAGTTTTTGCTCTTCTTCCCATCTAGTCCACATATCTTCAAGCATGCTGGCTGGGGAATTCTGGGAGTTGAAGTCTACACATCTTCAAGTTGCCAAGGTTGAGAAACACTGCTGTAGAGCTTTGAAGAGCACCCTTTGAAGATGCCAACCCCAACTCCAAAAGTTACCAGCTGGGAAGAGTTTTTGCTCTTCTTCCCATCTAGTCCACATATCTTCAAGCATGCTGGCTGGGGAATTCTGGGAGTTGAAGTCCACACATCTTCAAGTTGCCAAGGTTGAGAAACACTGTTCTAGCCAGTTCCACACTAGGGATTTACAGCATCGTCAAGCACCCTCCACCCAATAGATCATAAATCAACACTTTAATACCTATCAAAGAGAATATTTGTAGCTCAGGGTTGAACTGTGGAGTCCTTGGTGCTCTCTGAGCCTTGTTGTTTTCTTGCAGACATTTCATTGCCAGGCTAGGCAACATCTAGATGTTGCCTTGTCTGGCAATGAAACGTCTGGAAGAATCTCTTGTGTAAAAACAGTTTAAGTTCCTAATATCCACTGTCTGTCTCCAGGCGAGAAGGACTTCTTGTGAATCATCGTCTAGCTGCTGTTCACCAGAAGGGTTTCCTCCTCTCACCATTCTTCTAATGTCCACGTTGTCATGCCAGGCTGTAACTGAAAAAACATTTTGAGCTAATTTAATGTAGCGAGGCCATTTAAAAAAAAAAATTTTTTTTTTTAGTGGTTTCAAATGCTATTTTCAATCTAGGGTTTTTTTTTTCTTTTTCTTTTTTCATTTGCTGTGGTTTGGTAAAAGCAAAATGACATTTGGAGCCACAGAATGGTCTAGTGTGTTTCTGGCTGTCCTTGCCGTCAAGGCAGACGTGTCTCTGCTTTTTTTGGCTTGTGGGTTAAAACAGCAGAGGAGGGCCCCCATGTGTTCTGAAGCCCTCTTATGTCCTCTGAATGTATCCTTCCTTGTTGAAATGCATCATTAATGGGGATGAAGCAATGTCCTCCATTTTGGAAAATTCATAACCTGCACATTCTGTTGTGCTCTGTATTTTTGGAAAACTAGGAAACCACACTGTTTGCACTAACGGGCTCTGCTTCTGATAATTCACCCTCACTGTGTTTACCTTTAAGATGCCTGGTTAACACTGGGACAGCAGGTAGATTGGGGATATGCAGGCCCTAGCTAATATGTGCTGTATAAACTAGCCAATAAATGCAATTTTAAACTAAATATGAGAGCCAATTTGGTGTAGTGGTGAAGGCATCAGGCTAGAAACCAGGAGGCCGTGAGTTCTAGTCCCGCCTTGGGCACAAAGCCAGCTGGGTGACCCTGGGCCAGTCCCTGTCTCTCAGTCCTAGGAAGGAGCCAATGGCAAAGCAGGAGACTGAGAGTTCTAGTCCCGCCTTAGGCACGAAGCCAGCTGGGTGACCCTGAGCCAATCACATTCTCTCAGCCCTAGGAAGGAGCCAATGGCAAACCAAGAGACTGAGAGTTCTAGTCCCACCTTGGGCACAAAGCCAGCTGGGTGACCCTGGGCCAGTCACTCTCTCTCAGCCCTGGGAAGGAGGCAATAGCAAACCACTTCTGAAAGACCTTGCCAAGAAAACTTCAGGGACTTGTCCAGGCAGTCTCCGAGAACCAGACACGATTGAACGGATTAAAAAAAACAACCTAAACTAAATATAACAGAAGGAAAACAAAACTAATTGAAAAAGTTCACCTAATGTCCATTTGATCGATATCGGATTAAATCAGTCCTTAAGGTTGTCAGTAAATCTAGAAACACATTGCTTGATCTTCTCATTTTTAGAATACAAACTCTTCTCCAAAATCAATCAATAACAGACTCCTATCCTGATCCATTCCTTAATATCAAGAAGGTAAGTGTTTTGCAATTTGTGTAAGATTATATTCTTGGAAACACCTGTTTTGCAGATTCAGACTGGTTCAGTGTGTATTAGAGAAAAGCCCGTTGTTTCCAGGATCGCTTTGGGACTTGCACAAAAAAGTCCTTTGCGTATTTTGCACTGATTGTGCTTTAAAATTGCCGTTCCTGCTCTTAAAATGTAATGTCAATGATCCCACTTCATGCTAAAGGAAGCTTAAGGCTGCTCTGTCGAAGGCATACAAGAAGATTCCGATTCTTGAAACGTCCTGGAATCTGAAAGAAGGCCCCGCCAGTAACCACAAGTGGAAAATGCATAATCACTAAAACACTTGCTGACATGCCTTTTCTTTTTCTTTTTCTGGGTATCGGGGCTGGAATGAGTGCCAGGTTTCAAAATGGGATCAAAATTTGCTAGTTGGCTCCAGACCTCAATGCCGTTCTGGCTTAGTCTGAGATCCCGGAAGGCAAATTTTATTATAAGGTAGACATAAACAGATGGCACAGTTTTTCAGTCCAGAAGAACCCTGGTGCTTGAAAGTGACCAATAGAAATAAGGAAATAATATCTCTGAGCATGTTGGAAAGGTTTATATGTTCAGAGCTTAAATACTCACACAAAACACACACATGCATGCTTCGTGGCAGGCCTTCCAAAGGATTTTGATTCATTTTCAGATTTGATTCTGGATTCCTCTTTGGTAGGGCCACCATATGTAGGAGATAAAAATACGGATTATCACTAAGTGGCATGAATGATTTTGAAGTGTCGGTATATGTTTATGGTCACCTGGTGGTCATCCAGATTTCATAACCCACATAGTGTAGCCCAACTCCCTTGTTGCAAACTTGCCTGGAATGGGAGATGTTTTATTCTTACTGATCACAATCAATTACAGTCTCTCCACGTCTTAGCTTGCAATGGTAGCATTCAGTCCAAAGTATTAGGAACAAATATGCTTTGGTATTCTCTAACTGCACCAATTTTGCCCCCAAAGGGTTGTTCTTGTTGTTGTTCAGTCATTTAGTCGTGGCCGACTCTTCGTGACCCCATGGACCATAGCACACCAGGCCTTCCTGTCCTCCACTGTCTCCCGGAGTTTACTCAAATTGATGTTCATTACATGGGTGATGCTATCTAACCATCTCTTCCTCTGCCGTAGTCCCTTTCTCCTTTTGCCTTCAGTCTCTCCCAGCATCAGGGTCTTTTCCAGTGAGTCCTCTCTTCGCATTAGGTGGCCAAAGTATTTGAGCTTCAGCTTCAGCATCTGTCCTTCCAATGAGCAGTCAGGGTTGATTTCCTTTAGGATTGACTGATTTGACCTCCTTGCAGTCCAAGGGACTCTTAAGAGTCTTCTCCAGCACCACAGTTCGAAAGCATCAATTCTTTGGCGTTTGCCAAAGGGTGCAGGAATACAAAACAAATCTTAAGAGATAATCTTCTCCACTGTCTTCAGGTAGTCATGGAGTAGTCCTGAATGTTGACTGATGTACGGAAGGAAAATTGGCGATGGAGACAGAAAAAGGATCAAAAGGTTAGAAGAGATTTAATGGAGGAAAAGCCCCATGATGCAGACAGAACCTCCCCATTGCTTGGATTAAAAATGTCCTAGTTTACCCTGATCAACAATTCTTAAGGGTGATCAGAGATAGGGTTGGAAGGCAGCAATAGAAATGAGCAGAAAGTCCAAGATTAATGTAGGGACAATTAGAGGCCACGTGGCCCCACCAATTCCAAAATGGAGAGGGAAATCCCACCTACCCAACCCCCAAAATAGCACAGGAAAGTGAGCATGGAAGAGAGAAATGGAGAATGGAAGAGCTAAGAGAGAATGGAATAGTACAAACACTCCAGATTGTTAAACCTATTTTTCATATCTAATAATACTAAAACAGGACACTTTGTAGGGCAGGAGAATCATCAGTCCCTCCAGATGTTCTTCACCAATGGTAGGGTTGTCCAACTGCAAGGTTTGGTTTGAAACCGAACTAGACAAAGGCTGAACACGGTCAGATGTTTCTGGCTCCTGGGTAGAAAGCAACAAGCGTGGGTGTGGGTGTGTTTGTATTCAGTTTGAAAAGTGACTCAACACCCCCCAGCCAGTGGGATCTGCTAGAAGTTGGCACCATCTCATGGAGATACCACTTTATATCGTCACTCTTCCAGGAGGTATGGGATGGTCCTGATCCATTAGCTATTAATTCAGAGACTCTTACCACAAGCCATCAAAGGATATGAAAGAGCTCTTTATTAAAGCAAGTGATCCTTTCCAATGCAAAGATTAGACTGAGGAAAAGCCCGCGCAAACGGCAGTTACATCTCCCGCCTTCGTACCAGCCCCCGCCCCCATTGGGGGATTCACTTCGTGGCAGCCCCTCCCTACATTCTCACAGTTTCCATACCTTCCAGTCACAAATCCTTCACTAACAAGCTGATAGCGCCATTCGGACTCCCCTTGGTGTCAGGTCGTTGGACTGGACAGCCTAATCAACATTCCTAACGACCCTGCAGGCATGCCGGACTACCACTACACCCCCATACTATGCTGGCACGATGCTCCATCCTGACAAGGTATAACTTTAGGAAAGGAACTCCATTCCCCATCATGCTTTTCCATTATGACAAAAGCAGTAACACTTTCCCCTCCAGCTTGGATAAATCCCACCTCCCCTTCAACAATTTGGATTCTGGCGTAGACTGGCATCTGCACAAAATGTCAGATTTTTTCCCCCTTCTTCCCTGGAATCTAAGGAATGTGACCTCCCTCCCTCCCAGCTGAATTTTTACAAAAATAAAATCCACATGCTTAGCGGTGGAAGTGCAGACAAAGCCAGACAGAAAAACAAGAAACCAAGGAAGATGAAATCCCAGGATTTCTGAACTTTTTTTGGGGGGGAAAATAACTGGATTTACAGAACTATGCAGCTTGTCTTGTTTTTCCCTCCAACCCCCATCTCAGCTTCAATATTTTTTACTGGAGTCCCATTTCAGATAATAATGGAAAACATTTTTTTTAAGCTACATGCCTGAACAGAGGTCATCTGTCTCCTGGAAGCAAAAATCCCCAATTCTTTCTCCATAGCAGAAAACCCCAGAATGCTCTCAATTAGTTCTTTACCTTAGATAAACACAGATGGAAACTCTTAAATTCACACAAAAAGGCACAACAACAAAACAGGATTTGTGTTTTGTAGTCCCTCACTAGCTCAGCTTCTTCCAGCTTGGTGCCTTCCTATGGTGTTGGACTTTGATACCCATTATCCTTCAGCCGTGTTGGCTGGGGACTATGGGAGCTCCCTGGGAATCTAATGTCTCTGGAGGGCGCCAGGTTGGAAAAGGAGAGGTGGCTCTGGTTAACACAACATAAGGTAAAGGTAAAGGTTCGCCCCGCACATTGGTGCAGTTGTGTCCGACTCCAGGGGCCGGTGCTCATCTCCGTTTGTTAGCCAAAGAACCAGCGCTGTCCGAAGACGCTTCCATGGTCATGTGGCTGGCATGATGCACGTGGAACGCTGTTACCTTCCCACCGAAGTGGTACCTATTCATCTACTTGCATTTGCATGCTTTCGAACTGCTAGGTTGGCAAGAGCTGGGGCTGGTGCGCGAGATCACTCCGTCACGCGGGGCTAGGGATTCGAACCTCCAAACTTGCTATCTACAAGCCTGGCGTCTTACCCGCTGAGCCACCACGCCCTTTACATCAGGGGAAAAATAATAGGTCTGGGCCCATTTTACAGATGCTGTGGCAGCAAATTCATTAGGGCACCAAATGTACAGTTAACAAGATGCAAAATAACACAGATGCAGTTTCTATCCACTTTGCAAGTTTGTGTGCATGTGTGGACAATGACATACACCTGCATGAAACACTGGAGAATCCTGACTAGAGTTTTGTAGGAGTGTCTATGTGTTTTGCATGCTCTAATTTCAATAACTGACCAAGACTTTGCATGTTTAGCAGTCAATGACAATAGCAGTCTTCCCAAAAATTCTCCACCAGAACTATGGGCCAAAGGATTCTAAGGAGTAATAGCTTCACGAATTTCACCAGTACCTTAGGGCAGGGGTCCCCAACCCCCGGGCCACAGACCGGTCCCGGTCCATGGCCTGTTAGGAACCGGGCCGCACAGCAGGAGGTGAGCGGTGGGCGAGCGAGCGAAGCTTCATCTGTATGTACAGTCGCTCCGCATCACTCGCATTACCGCCTGAGCTCCGCCTCCTGTGAGATCAGCGCCGGCATTAGATTCTCCTAGGAGCGCGAACCCTACTGTCAGCTGCGCATGCGAGGGATCTAGGTTGCACGCTCCTTATGAGAAGTCAGAATCCGACACTTATTTTAGTCTGTGCGTGGCCCGCCCGTTATATTATTTACCACTTCTGTCTGCGCCTCTTTCCCGCACTGCGCACTTGTCTCAGTCACAGTTTTGGTAAGCCCACAAGCTAACACAATAAATGTAATGCGCTTGAATCATCCCGAAACCACCACCACCCCGGTCCGTGGAAAAATTGTCTTCCACGAAACCGGTGCCTGGTGCCAAAAAGGTTGGGGACTGCTGCCTTAGGGCATTTCCAATGCCTCCAGTTCCCCAGGTGAGCTATTGCTTATCCCTGTAGGACTGATAATTTGCCCAAGGTTACTCTTTGACCATTGTTAATGGTGCATCTTTTGAGTCCCAAAGTCCAAAAGTGATATACCTGGGGATAACAAGGTAGCAGATAAGCAGCTAAACTTAGCACAGACTTATGTTATCGTCAGTTTGCAAAACCAGGAAATGAACCACCCTTGAAATGTTGAATTGAACTGTAAGTGTAGGCAGTTGCTTGTCCTACTCTTGAGTTCTTGAGAATGGTACACACCTTAAAACTTGATACCTCCTCCTCCCTCAGGTACCAACAGGTGGTTTACCTTCACCTTTCCCAGGGGACTAGCGAGAGAATAAAATTGCCAGTTATTTAAGATGCTGTTCCCACTGAAATTTACATAACCCGCTATTGTGGAACACAAAAGCCACCATCTGGTGCATTCTAGTCCTCCTGCTGCTTCTCCGACCTGTCATCGTGTGGGATCAGGTGAGGTTTGTAGAGGACAAAGGGGGCATTCCTCCTCTGGGGAGATCTGTTCCAGTGAGGCAACCTCCTCCTTTGCTCTTTATAAGACCCCACCTTTCCTGAAAGTCTTGTCAAAACCAGGGCCACGCAAACACCACAAGGACACAGCCTTGGGGCCAGCTGCCATGTCATCCAGCAGGTTCCACCAAATTGTAAAAATTTTAGTGCAACCAATAGGGGAGATGATTAAATACCTGGGGAGTCATTGTACCAGCAGTTGTGCTTCATTAACTCATTTCCAATATCAAATGTAGTTTTCTTCCTGGTTCACTCCACCCAATCTTTCTGTGGTCCTCACCCAGTCTTTGGAGCGTGCCTTTACAGCCCACTTGTCAAAGCCCAAAATTATCCCTCACTCCTGTGTCAAAGTTGGGTAGCCTAGGAGACAGGGTCTGCATTAATGCTAGCAGATTTGATGGATTAAGGACCTCATTCATTAGGCAGCTCCAGAGATTCCAAGGTGTAAAGGAATTTAGGGTTGACCTTGGAGAAGGTGTGAGAGAGGCGTAAAGGGGGGGAAGGAAGGGGACAGCCGTTAAGGAGGGACTTGGAGAAGAGATTACACCATCCAGCGATAGAAGAAAGTGTGAGAAATAAACTCAAAATAACCCCGCCTTGGTTTTGTTTGGTATAAGATGAGAAGGAGAGAAACTTGGACAGGCTGTCCAGAGTCTGTCAATATATCCTACAACAATAAAGACCATTCCTGGATTCCCTGCAGCTTAAAGGTGTGTCACTAGAAAATGTCGACCACTTTTCTTATCTCGGCAGCCATCTATCTACAAAAGCCGACATGATGCTGAAATTCAGCATCGCCTGAGCTCTGCGAGTGTAGCTTTCTCCCGAATGAAGCATAGAGTGTTTGAGGATCGGGACATTCGCAGGGAGACCAAAATGCTTGTTTACAAAGCCATTGTACTACCAACCCTTCTGTACGCCTGTGAAACATGGACCCTCTACAAACGCCACCTCCAACTTCTTGAAAGATTCCATCAACGCTGCCTCCGAAAAATTCTGCAAATTACTTGGGAAGATAGGCGGACTAATGTTAGCGTATTAGAAGAAGCAAAAACCACCAGCATTGAAACAATGATCATCCAACATCAACTTCGCTGGACCGGCCATGTTGTTCGAATGCCTGACCATCGTCTTCCAAAGTAGCTACTTTACTCCCAACTTAAGAATGGAAAACGGAATATTGGTGGACAGCAAAAGAGATTCAAAGACACTCTCAAAGCTAATTTTAAAAAATGTAATATCAGCATTGAGAACTGGGAAGCCCTAACTCATGAGCGTTTCAATTGGAGGTCAGCCTTTATTAATGGCGCTATGGACTTTGAAGAAGCACGAGTACAGGGCGAAAGGGAGAAAAGAGCTAAAAGGAAGGCACGTCAGGCAAACCCTCATCATGACCGTCTCCCACCCGGAAACCTATGCCCTCACTGTGGGAGGTTGTGCAGATCCAGAATTGGCCTTTATAGCCACTTACGGATCCACTGTTAAAATTTTACCATTGGAAGACAATCTTACTCGGCTACGAGTGATCGCCAATGCAGTGTGTTTCTTGACCTGACCTATCTCGAAGGGTTGACAAAAGGAAGGGTTGTGTAATTTCCGTGATGACCAAGAGATAACCAGTGGATATCCACTGTCCAATGAGCACCATCTTATAAACCTTTGCTTAGCAGAAGCTGTCTTGTTTGAACAACATGCTGGCTGGAGAATTCTGGGAGTTGACGTCCAGACATCTTAAAGTTGCTGAGATTGAGAAACACTGCTCTAGATGAAAGATGGCTGTATTTGCACAACTTATATCAGGTTAAGTAAAGGATTAGTGGCTCCTTTGGCACGTTGGTTAGTTTTAACCTTAAAGTTTTTTCCCCCCAGACTGAGCATGTTGTGCAAACTCGGCACAGTTGGTGAGTGGTGCTATGAAATCTCTTACAGTGCTAAAGTTATGTCTGATTCCCTGACGGATCTGGGATATTCCTTTCTTGCAGTTTTGGTTCAAATCTGTTTTGTTGATAACCGGGTCGCCTCACCTTCCTCTTCCTCCTGCGTTGCACATCCAAGCAGTTTGAAAAGGGAATCCAAGGTCAAACAGGACGACATTCACTTCTTGCAAACTGATGCAAACTTTAAGTATGCTTACCAGAAATCGAGCATCAGGATCTTGTTAACTGCACATTTGGTGCCCTAATGAATTTGCTGCCACAGCATCTGTAGAATGGGCCCAGACCTATTATTTTTCCCCTGATGTAAAGGGCGTGATGGCTCAGCGGGTAAGATGCCAGGCTTGTCGATCAAGATCGCAAGTTCGGAGGTTCGAATCCCTAGCCCCGCGTGACGGAGTGAGCTCCCGCACTTGCCCCAGCTCTTGCTAACCTAGCAATTTGAAAGCATGCAAATGCAAGTAGATGAATAGGTACCACTTCCGTGGGATGGTAACAGCGTTCCGCGTGCATCATGCCGGCCACATGACCGCGGAAGCGTCTTCGGACAACGCTGGCTCTTCGGCTAACAAATGGAGATGAGCACCGGCCTTCTCTTTCTTTCTCCTTCTGTTACATGTATGCAAGGAGGCATAATCTTTCTTGGGGGGGGAGGTGTTAGAGTTGGACTTGTGAGTGGCACGCTGAAGTCGCCTCCTCCAAAAGTTTAACTTAATTTGATTTGATGATGATGAAATGTAATTGATTACATTCAAAATTAATGTAATAACTTGCCATGGACATATTTACATTCCCTTTATCCCAGTCAAAGAAGAGAGGCTGAATTTAATTTGAAGCAGAGTTCACCAGAGTACATTCTGAACTGGAACAGAAACATTGTTTTCATGTCTATCTTAAATAGCACACATAGAAAACAATACTTTGGGGGATAAATTGGATAGGACACGGCAACCGTCTCTTCAAAAGTCCACAAAGCTGTTGGGTGTGCCTGTGTTCATGGCGGTGGAAATGGGTCACCATCCTCTCCTCTTCTGAAGCTCACTTTCCACTGTAGCTCCTCTTGGCAAAATTTATAAAGAAAGAGAGAGGGGAGATCAGATGGGAGATGTCACCACTATCACTGAGGTTGGTTATTTATAGGCCCATTAAATCTGAATGGATTTCCTTTCATTCATTCCCTTTTAAAACGTCCTTTCCTTTTCACCTTTCTCATTCTAACCCTTGCAACCAAAAAACATAGGGACATTATTTTTTGGTCTTTCATTGTAGTGTACAAGAGTTTGGTTTTTTTAAAAACGAAGTCAAAACTGAGAAAACTAGCATAGAGAGGGGAAATTACCTTCATCAGATTGTGCAATGCCTTCCTATTTGTATCTGCCCACCTTCTTTCTCTGTCTCTGCTCCTCCCCTCAAAGTCTCCTACTTCCTTCCCTGTCTCCAAAGAAGTGAAGATGGTAGTCATGATGTTTCTGGTGGAATCCACTTTATAAACATTAAAAATCATCATCTGCAACAGCATTATTCATGCACATGAACCTACAGATGGAAAGATTCCTCTTCTGAGGAATGTATAACATTCAACCTGAAGGAAGTGAAGAAAGGGGAGAAAAATGGGGTGAGGAGAGAGAGAGAGGGGGGGGGGAAGTAAGTAGTGAGGTCAAGGATGACATTTTTGTAATTAAGTTGAATGATTACAACAATTAGGCTCTTTAGTTTGGAACAAAGGAATAGAGAGGGATTCTTGTTCTCCAGTCCAGGATGGTGAGCTTCTCAAATGCCATTGTATGGCACAGAACCTGCCCTAGATGGTCCAAGGCTCTGATCCTGCCTCAAGACTCTTCTGCTCTTCTGATATCCTTCTCTTTAGTTCTAGTAGGATATGAAGAGGTTGAGTTTGCCTTAAAGCAAGGAGGCATAATCTTTCTTGGGGGGGGAGGTGTTAGAGTTGGACTTGTGAGTGGCACGCTGAAGTCGCCTCCTCCAAAAGTTTAACTTAATTTGAATTGATGATGATGAAATGTAATTGATTACATTCAATTAATGTAATAACTTGCCATGGACGTAGTACTGTAATGTTCTCCTTGGGTTATATTACAATTTGCATTACCATTTTTAACTTTTTAAAGCAGAGCTTTCCAAACTGTGTGTCGGGACACGTTAGTGTGTCGGCTGCAGTGTTTGGGTGTGTCATGGCAGCTGCTGCTGCCTCTGAGCCCTGCCAGGATTCCACACAGGTCCTAGTGCCTGCCTTGTGCCCTGCTGCCTCTAAACCTGCCCTGCCAGGATTCCGCGCAGGTCCTAGTGCCTGCCTTGTGCCTGGCTGCCTCCAAACCTGCCCTGCCAGGATTCCACGCAGGTCCTAGTGCCTGCCTTGTGCCTTGCTGCCTCCAAACCGGCTGTGATTCCACGCAGGTCCTAGTGCCTGCCTTGTGCCCTGCTTGTAGGAGTGTGTCGTGAAATGATGCATGTCTAAAAAGTGTGTCACCAACATGAAAAGTTTGGAAAGCTCTGTTTTAAAGGCTTGATGGAAAAGGTGTGCATTGAAGCCCAGGCCTTGTTCTTCTTCAGAGAGGTGCAGTCAGGAGCTCCAATCAGGAAACTGCCAACCTTGACACATCTCCACCCTGCCACCATCTGAAAAGCTTCACTCTCTTTGACTTTGAGTTTGTCTTAAAATACCTCCCTGCCATTTTGCTCCCCAACCACAGAAATTTCAGAGTGTTATGTCCCTACGTCTGGAGACTGCATATTGAAGAAATCATTTTTTCACTCCCCTGGGGAATTTCAACACTCAGCTCTAAAAACTGGACAATATGGATGGTGTGGTGGAAGCTGCTCTCCCAAAGCCAAAATCTTGGCTCACAACTGCAGCAGGAATGTGATCTGTGCTCCAGTAATCTCATAAAAGGGCAGTGGGGGCGTTGGAGTGCAGCAGCTTGTTGATGGCTGTGGCCATTTGGCATTTATTTAGGTGAGTTTCTAACATTGTTTATGAGGTTTTCTACTCCCTCCCTCCTCCCTGTGTAGAGTACGTCAAGAATACCAGTGTGGAAAAAGCAGGATTTCTACATATCAGAAGAGAACAAAATAAAGAGAGAAAACGATTCTTGCTGGAACTTGTTCCAGAAAATTTGAGATGAAAAACAGGATGTCCTACATCCGGACAAGGTTTACTAGGAAATGAAGTTCTTCCATCCTGCTCAAGCCACATGAAAACCAACCCTGAAATCCTTTTCCCCACTTGATGTAATTAATACAGCCCTCTCCAGTCTGATGGCTTTCAATTGCATCAGGTTACCGTTTCCATAACCGTCTAGTTAGCACTGTAGCCCAACCACACCGGCAGGGGGATTTGAAGGAGGAGACCACCTAGGGCAAAACTGTTAATTTGCCATTCTCCCTGTGATATATGGAATTATCTAGTTATACATTCTGTCTCTGGTATATCACACTTGCTGCTACACCAGGAAAAGTCACCTTTTGGACTGATGCCAAGAAAATTGCATGTGCTGATCCAGGAGTTACGCTTGACTCAAGAACATCATTAGCTTTATGAATCCAGACCATGCATTCCCTTGTCGGATCCAAATAAGCTAGATGAAGTGGAAATAAATCCTGAGGGTTCAAAGCTCTATCCATCCATCCGTTCAAAGTCAGATTCCAGATGTCTCCAGCTGTAAAATGTGAAGGTCAGATATCTTTGCTCTGCTTTAAAATGCAACCACCCCCACCAAGAAGTTTCCACATACCCATAGGCTTTAAAAATAACCTGCTTTATTTTGATGTTCTTTACAAAGTTGGCCAGATTACCCAATCAGCATGAAGCAATGTGGGAATGAGACGGCTTTTCCAAGAGGCAAAATGTTCAGGCATCTCCTTAAACCAAGCAGTGGCAATCTGTGCTTTGTGTTACCTTTGGGAGTGTAGCCCTGGTGTCTCCTTGTGCTACTTAAACGTCGCTAGCATTCCGTGAGCATTTATGGAAGACCAAAGCATAACATGTCATGTTCTGGAGGACTTCCTGGGAGTGAGGAAAAGGATGGAGGGATTTGTCTCAAGTTTGTATGATGAGAGATGTGATGCTTAGTACTGAAGAATGAACCACAGAGAAGGAATCCACTGGGTCATCTTAATCACAGCATGATCAAAACACTCACCAATCCAGCCCGCTCTTTCATATAGGTGCCAGCTATAACTTGTGGACAGAGGTCGTCCAGATGCTGCTTAAGTCCCTAGTTAAAGAGAGGTGGATGGTCCGCTGTAGAACATCATTTATCATCCAGATGTTTCTCCTAATCTCTCTCTGTCTTTGTAGGGTTCGCCCAGTTAAGGGAGTTATCCCATTTTCTGGATTGGCACAAGGCACTAAACTGTGTACCAATCAACAGGCTGGGCTTGCATAAAACACTAAACCACCCCAAAACATACAAATCCTAATCATGGTTAAAACAAACCAAACCTATCATGTGTGGATGCAGCCGTTTGCTCTTCAACTGCCCGTGTTGAGTATGTTGTGTGGATGCAACCTCTGTCTCTCTGTATTTTTTTCACCCACTAATTCACGTCGTATGCTTTACAGAGAACATCTCTGCGTCATCTTCCGCATGAAGAGCCCTTCACATCTTTGTAGATGGCTTTCATGGGAGATGGCCCCCTAACCCTGCTTTTCTGCAAGCTAAACATTTTTTCACTCTCTCTCAAGGGACCATTTAAAACCGATAACCTCTCCAAAGCAGCATAAGGTAGTCCTCAATTTACGACCGTTTGTTTAACAATGATCCAAAGTTACGACGGCCTCGGAATGGGTGCTTTATGGCCTGTAAAGCACTTCCGAGCATTGCAAAACATCACACCAACCCCTCACAGCTCACATTTATGACCAGTTGTAGCATCCCGCGGTCATGTGATCGCCTTTTGCGACTTTTTTGCTGTTTCCGGCAAAAAGCGCCCATTGGGGAAGCTGGATTTGCTTAATGACCACCGTAAAAATGGTCGTAAAATTGGATCCGGTCATGTGGTGACTTGACTTACGATGGAAATTCCGGTCCCAATTGTGGTCGTAAGTCGAGGACTATCTGTATCTTAATCTAGTGCTCCTCTTCAGAGTCTTGCTTGAAAGTTGGCTGCTCAGGAAAGACCAGTGGTTTAAGGAGAAAAAAAAAATCCCAGGATTTCTTTCCTCCTTTTTAGGCTTGGGGGAAGTCATAAGGGAGCTGTGAATTGCCGCAGGATAACCAATTTATAAATCAGAGGTGGGGAACCTTTTTTCTGCCAAGGGCCATTTGGATATTTATAACCGGGGACCGGGGTGGGTGGGGGGCGGGGTTTCTGGGATTTCCGCGGACTGGGGGTTGGAGATTGCGGGCGGGAGCCAATCACAAGCACTGGGGGGCGGGGTTTGCGGGCGGGACCCAATCACGTGGAAGGGGCGGGGTTTGTGGGCGGGAGCCCTGCGGGCCTTATACAGCCTGCAGGCCTGACGTTGCCCACCCCTGTTATAAATAAACACAGATACTATATTTGCAGAGTTATGAAATTGCATTAAATATGTATCCCCTTCAAAATAAGGGCTTAGCATTTAGTTATCCCACAGCTATTGATTCATGGAAAAGCAGAAGCAAGCTTGCTGTATAGGTGGATGGAATTTTGATAGTACCCTTTTATTGCAGCTTGAAAATTTAAAAAAATTGGAGGTCCTCCCTCCCTCCCTCCCTCCCTCCCTCCCTCCTTCCTTCCTTCCTTCCTTCCTTCCTTCCTTCCTTCCTTCCTTCCTTCCTTCCTTCCTGATTATGCCTTGCTTTTTCTTGTTTGGGGATTCTTATTTCTGATCTCAGATTCCAATCATGGCCTTTCCTTAGACTTCCTAGATCTTCTGGAGAAATCTACTTCTCCACCTGAAACCACGGCTAGAAGCTCTGTATACTTCACACATGGAGAAACAACTTTAGAAAACTTTCCATGTGGGGAATTCCTGTTATGAACCAGAGCAAGTGATTCAGAATGACACAAATGTATTCTAGAACAGCTCAACCTTTGGCTTGCTGGAACAAGACATTCAAGTGCTCTTATTCTCTTGTGGGATCAACTGACATTTAATCACCAAAAAATTAGTTTCCTGAAGAGAAAGAAAAAATAAAATAAATCCTGACAAGCTTTCTGGAACTCTTAAGCCAACTGCTTGTTTTAACTCTTTTTTGGAATCACCCTGTTGGGTTCATTCCTAAGATTCAGGACTGAGGGAGGTTTCTGTTGATAAAAACTGAAAATTCTGCATAAACCCATTTCACTTCCATGATTCTCCGAAACCAGAGATTCTGCAGCATGTGTAAATGGTGCTTATACCTGTTCTTGTTCCCCTTCCCATTTTGCACTGTTGACTTTGCAAGGGTTACACTTTCACATACTTTTACTATGGCCTTTGCTAGCCAAGAGAAAGAACAAACTTTGCTACCACCCTCCCTCTCCCACCAGCTTCTGGATATCTTGACTAGTTTTCTTTTGGGTTCTGTGATTTCATCTTGTCTGCAGACCCCTGAGGACTCCGTTGCATCCATAAGGACATAAAAATACATTAAAAAAAAAGCTTTGGTTCTCATAAAGAGTATCAGTAGCTTATGATACCCTCCAAAGGTATCATTCCCACTGAATAAAGGTCTTTGAGGGCACCAAATCTGCATACTCTGAAAAGATTTCTGCCTCTTCTATATATCTGCAAATAGAAGAGAAAGGGCAAGCAGGATGAGGTGAAAGAATCCTTTAAGAAACTGTGGCACGCTGCTGAGAGACTGATGGGCTGTTTAGTCCTTTGTTCCAGTCCTTAGACCCAGTACTGGCTGTTTTTCAAAGCTGGGTTAGATGTCCTACAGTATTGGAGCAATTCTGGATCCTGTTGTCCTCCTGGCCCTGATCCTTTTGAATTGGATCCTGATTCTTTGTCCTCCAAGGTACTGACTGTTGTCAGAGGTATGTTTTGACTAGGATCAGTCTTACGGAAGGTTTCTTGGTCCACCACTGTCCCATTCTTGTATTTGGGGGGTGTCCCCTGGACATTGTGTTTGCCGGTCTTGTTACGTTTGTGGAGATAGAAGAGCAGAGGCAGGATCAAAGCCAGAAGCAGAAGGATGAGACAAATGGGGAGGATGATGCTGAACATATTGGCTTCAATGAAACCCAGGAGAGAGCCCTTTTCTGTCTGAGATGTTGGTCCTTGGCCTGACCATGTTGTTGGAAGGACATGGGACTTTTTGGAGTTATGGTGGGGTATTTCTGATTCATAAGGCCTGGTTGTAAACGTCTGGAATGAGGGGGCTATGCTTTGTGGTGTAGAACCATGGCTGCTTTCCTGGGGACCAGGCATACTGATCAGGGTGGTCTTATAGGGGGTAGAGTTGTTGAAGGTCTCAGTGGTGTACACTATCCAGCCCATGGCAGGGGGTACACCCTCAGCAGCCAATTCAAATTGAAAGCTGTCCTCTTGGAGATTTTGCCCGGAATCTTCTGTCTCCCAGATTTCTAACCCGATTAGCCCTTTCTCGAGGTCATCTTGGGTGAAAGCACTGATGGAGACAGGCTGATCCATTTTGTCTCTGGAGACATTCACAAAATGGCTCCCTGTAGGTGCTTGGAGAATTTTGAACTCAGGGATGCTCTTTGTCCTATTGGCTAGCTCGTGTGCATCAAGAATATTGGTGTTGAGTTGGACAGTGGTTCCCCTTGGCCAAAGTATCTCCTTCTGGGTTTTGACCAAGGCCTTAACCGTTACATTCACAACCCCTGAGACATTGATTGCTCCTGATGTGGCAAGGAATTGAAATTCATCTTTGGAGGAGACAAAATCTGTGAAAGTAAATATTACTTCCCCATTGTCCACTTGTCTTTGTGAAAAGCTTCTCACAGGCTTTTGATTGACTTCCACCTGGCCATACTGTGGGGCCCTGATGAGCTTATATAGGGTATTTTGCTCTCCTTGGCCTAAAGACCCTAGAAGATGTTTGTGAGACAGTGAAGCCATGTTCAAATCTTGGGGTATTTCCAAGATTGTCTGATTTGTTGCCCATGTGGTTGCTGGAAGAACCATGATTTCCAGAGAAGTGAAAATGGGCTTATGGAGTCCATCTGATACAACAAGCTCTAAGATTCCAGTAGAACTTGTTCTATTGGCAATAAACATCAGGTGTCCTGCATTGATGTCTGCTTGTGTGAATTGGGTTATAGGTACTGGCTTATTATGGGCCTTAGCTACAAATCCAACTGAAGATCCAGAAATGACATTGTATTTGATTTCTGCGGGGAAGCTGTCTGGATCTATGACATTCAAATGTTCTTGGGAGAGCATCGTGGAAGAACCTTGAAGAACTTGTAGGACTTTTCCTTGGTTGACTAGTTTTGGTGGCATCTCATTACTGTCTCTCACTGTGATATTGAACACCTCAGAAATAATGATTTCCTCTCCTTTTTTTGGAGGCTGAATAGATTTCACGGTGTTTTGCTGGAGCCAGGCATTAAATCTGAAATAATCATCCCGGATTCCAGGACCGTGGTGGGAATATTCCAATCCACCTGCAGCAAGGTCAGATTGCAGAAAATAGGGATGTCTCTTATTAACTGGACCATCTGGAAGAGAAAGTGTCCCATATGTGGGTAATTCAGTCGCTAGAAATACCACATCGTAGGATGCTCTCTTTGACTCAAGTTCTTTGGTAAGAAGGTTGGAAGCATCTAGTAATGAGATGTTGATTGCTGCACTTTGAGCTTCTGGGACAGTGAGACCTGAAAAAGAGAGGAACAGGAAAATCATGGTGTGACCATCCCCTTCCTGAAATATGCAACTTGGTTCAAAACAAGGAGGCAACATAGAAGCTGCTATGGAAGAAAGAGAGAATGGACAAGGCAAGGAGAAGTGGAAAAAGGGAAGAGAATGAAGAAAGGCAGATTAACTACAGCTCAAGAAAGTAGTGGAGTCCTTGGTGTTCTCTGAGCTTGGTTGTTGGCTTGCAGACGTTTCATTGCCCAACTAGGCAACATCTTCAGTGCCGTGATGATGATGAAGATGATGATGATCAGTGCACTGATGGTGTTACTTAGTTGGGTGATGAAACATTTGCAAGCCAACAACCAAGCTCAGAGAGCACCAAGGACTCCACAGTTCAACCTTGAGCTACAGAGATTCTCTTCTATTAGTACCAAAAAAGTAGTATCAGAAGGTGCCACGGGACAACCAGGAATACCTTGCCATGAGAAAATTCTAACACACATTTTTTTTAACGAACAATTGAACGTTTCCATCCCTTCCTCCAGGGACAAAAAAATTGCTCCAGTTCCAGCCACGTGCTCTCATTTCCTAGGAAGAAGCACTGCTAGAAATGGATAGATCTGTTTCTTTCTGGTCCATGCCCGTTTCACAAACCTCCCCTTTCCCATTTCTACATTTTTAAAGGCAGGAATATTTGCATGTAAGCCTGTGTCCTTGAGCATCTCTCCTCCAATGCTTATGATTACACCCATATCATCCTAAATGCTGCATTTTGTATGCATGCCATCCCTGCTTCCTTTTTATACACACCCTGAAGTTGAGATCTCTATTGCAAAAACAAAGAAAAAAAATGGAGAAGTATACAGTTAGTTGGATAACTGCGTTCTGATTCATGCATCAGCCCAACCGTTGCAAAATAACTCAGCTCGCTTAAAAATCCTCCAGTGGCCCAAAGACCCACAGATCTGCTTTCTGAGCATGAGTGCACATTGACACATGTCTCTGCTTTCTACCTTTATTCCTCCACAGCTGAGAGGAACCCTGGGGACAGCTGGCCTCGAATGAAACCATCACGCCGAGGACAAATCGGTCTGTGGTCACCGACGGAGAAGAAATTCGGAAGTGGAAGTTATCCTCACGGATCCAGAAAGGTTCTGGGGGCATCTCATGATGGTATGCGATGATTCCAGCATCCACCTGTTTGCAGCAGACAAGAAGGACAAGACATTCATTAAAGTGAAAAGAAACAGTAACACTGGCTTGAATGGAGCCTCTTATGCTCTGCCCTGTCTACTTGTGTCCACGCAACAGGAGCAGAAACTGCAGCCTTCCCCAGCTGGCGTCCTCTAGAAATGCTGGACGGCAACTCCTCTAAAACCTAGTCAGCATGGCTGGGGGTCTTTCTGGCTGGGGGCTTATGGGAGATGAAATTCAAAAGAACATCCTGTTGGAGAAAGTTGATCAGGTAGTCCTCAAGTTACGACCACAATTGGGACCGGAACTTCAGTTGCTCAGCGATGCGGTCATTAAGTGAGGCATCACGTGACCACGCCCTATTTTACTAACTTTTTTGCCACGGCCGTTAAATGAATCATTGATTATTAAGTGAATCCGGCTTCCCCCATTGACTTTGCTTGTCGGAAGCCGGATGGGAAGGCCGCAAATGGCGATCACGTGACCCTGGGATGCTGCAACCATCGTAAATACATGCTGGTTGCCAAGCGCCCGGATTTTGATCATGTGACTGCGGGGGATTCTGCGACAGTTGTAAGTGCGAGGACCGGTTGCAAATCACTTTTTCAGTGCAGTCGTAACTTCGAACGGTCGCTAAATGAATGGTTGTAAGTCGAGGACTACCTGTATGTAGGCTGCCTGCTCCATTCCATCCAAATTCTCCTCTCCTGTATCATTTCTCATTTTATTTCCCCCATGGAAGTGCTGGTGCTATTCCATAACTGCCAGTTATGCTCTGTCATATCCTCCTGGTGCTGTTTCTTCATGGGGGGAGAGGAGAACAGACCCCTTTTATGATGTTTTTCCTCAACAACTTAATTTTGGTGCACTCAGATTGCAGTAAACAGACTTTTACCCCCCCTGATCGACTGTGTTTGTGCAGGGCTGATTCATCCTGCCCTGAGAAAGTGAGTGAATTTTGTGTTCCTTTTCTTATCCCATGTTTTGGTCCTTGTTCAAAGAAAATTCTCAGGAAAAATATTGTGGGAGCCAGTTTCCACATGGTTAAAAGGAAACAGCTTCGTACCACATCGGACCATCACCCAAACAAGGAAGAGATGGAAGTGGTTCTTCCCATCCCAAAGAAAGTCACTTTTAGCCATTTACATAGCGTTGATGATCAATGCATATTATAGTTACGATCTTTTATTGGTGGCCTCCACCAGAGAAAGAGTGCCAAATATTTTAACCTCAGCTTGTGTGAAATTTCTCAGTTCTTCTGTGTTGTTCTTCTGGCTATTCAACAGCTTGCCAAACCGCGGAGACTGTTGTATGATGTAAAGTAAAGAGCTTTCATATTCTTCGTGACTGGCCACTGCTTTCAGGTTCTGGCTTCTGATTGGCTGAGAAGACCCTTGAAAAGTAAAGGTTAAGGAGAACACCCATTAGGATGCTATACCATGAAAATTTGTCTATGAAGGTTCTCAGTCATCCAGGTGGAATTGTCTGTAGCTTGAATCATGTCAACTGGATTTCTATTTTCTCAGTGGAAACGTTTCGCTCCTTATCCAAGGAGCTTCTTCAGTCTGAGCAAAGTTGGTAAGGGAATCCTAAATATGTTTCTAGGTAGCTGTGTGACCTTACACCTGGGGCTAGGTCATGGTTATATTGAGATGTTATTTTAAGTCCTTTTATCATCTAAAGGAGGATCGTTAAGATCACCATGCTGCTGTTGAGCTTGTGAAATGGTCTTAATCTTCCTAGGCACAGAAGACAAAGCAGGGAGGAAGATGGGGGAAAGATTGTGCCTGAGGCCCCCACCTCTATTCAAGGAAGGATTTTCCAAGTTGGCATAAATGGATTCCTTGACCGCTCTCTCAAACCAGAGACAGAGAAGATAGGTGGTTTGAGAGAGGGGTCAAGGAATCCATTTATGCCAACTTGGAAAATCCTGCATCTCCCTAAAGGATCATTTAACTTTCCATGGTTAACTTTCCATGAACTTGGATCAGACTAGCCTTTCACATAGAATCATGTTCTCTCTGAAATAGAATATCTGGCCACCTTATCAGTAAATATCTTACCTGGGCACACCATCAGATCTTGCTTATTTTCCAGAGTGATGACTGTTTTGTTTTGGGCTTTCACAGCAAAAAAGTGTCCAGGAGACATGTTCTCACCATCAGATAGATCAAAAGAAAACCCCCCATCCAGAGGTCCTAGAGATGACAACCAAACAGAAGCTTAGAAGACAATTACGTATGGTGTGGTCATTTATGCCCTAGCTTCTTGACCTCTGCTACTTTGGGATATTGGCCACTGCATGGGAGACCTGTAGCAAAATGTTGGTGTGTATTTTTACTTCTGGTAGGAATAATTCGGTTTATGCCCTCCTGTTGGGATACTCCAATGCATTGCTCACTCTTCTTTCCTTTCCTTTGTTTTTCATCTCACATTCACCAACCACTTTTTCATGGCTACCAGTGATTTCATGAATACCCAGTGATCACTAAAATGTTCTGCTGTTTGATCTGCACCTGTATTTTTGTTTTGTTTTTTTAATTGGTTGTGGTATCTGCAAAACTTGGGATGTCTTATCTCTGTCTTGACCACATAGTAAGTGGCCCTTACTGCTTGAATTTACTGTGGAAGTAATGATAATGCATATTCTGGATTTCAAGCTTCCCTTGGATATAGATTCACTATTGGCCTTGGGCTGGGCTGCAAATTACAGGTAGTCCTCGCTTAACATCCATTCATTTAGTGATGGTTCGGACTTAAGACGGTGCTGAAGAAAACAACTTATGACTGGTCCTCACACTTGCAACCATTGCAGCATCCCCACGGTCACATGATCATGATTTGGGCGCTTGGCAACCAGTTTGCATTTATGACTGTCTCAGCGTCCCTTGGTCATATGATCACCATTTTTGATCTTCCTGGCTGGGTTCTGGCAAGCTAAATCATGGGGAACTGCGTCATTCGCTTAATGACCACGTGGTTTGCTTAACGCCCACTGTGATTCGCTTAACGACTGCCGCAAAAAAGTTTGTAAAATTGGGTCGAATTCGCTTAATGGCCGCTTCTGCAACCAAAATTCTGGTCCCAATTGGGATTGTTAAGTGAGATCTACCTGTAAGGATTTGAAAGTAAGTATGTCTCAGCAGGTGGGGATACCTGGCTGATCTTGTGTAGGCTTGGAAACTAAGCAGGATTGGCCTTGGGTAGTAGTGAGACGGAAGACTAAATGTAGGCTAGACTGGAAATTTGAGAACCATCCCAGGAGAAGGCAAGGAGAATCTAACAACGGGCTGGTTGTTTCTGTTAGGTAACTAGGAGCTGACCTGGATTCAAAAGTGATTTGACATTATAGGGACTCTGCCTTCAGACACCTCCCATGAATACAGATCACATGGAGCTGAGAAATCGTTTTTGCATCTCACATGCCATTTTGGTCTGGAGAAAGGTCTCAAGTACAATCTTGGCATCTTGGGTTAGGACCAGGGGAGACCCATATCTGAAATCCTGAAGAGCTGACCAAGCTGAGCTCGTTAATCCAACAACCTGACTTTGCAGATTGTCTCTACTCTTTTGTAATCTCTGCACCCAAACCTCTTCCTTTCTTCCATTCTGCTACGGACCTTCATGGATGAACTGAACGAGGTGGCTGCTTATTTGGGCCTGGGAGAACCGCTGGATTGTGCTGCTGGGTGATGATTTCAACACCACCTTCCCATTGACTGGTGTCCTGATGGAATAAACGACTTCTTCGAGAGGCGTGTCTTCGTCTTCACTTCGGAGAATCTCTGGTGTAATCTCTGCGGTGCCACCTTCTTCGATCTGGCAGGAAAGATTGAGAAAACACTGGAGTTAGTCACCAACCAACCTTATCCCATGGCGCTATCTGTAAATTGAGAACCTTGAAGAAGAATCTGCGTCCTGCATCATCCTTAATTACTACACGATTGCTGGAACTTGATTCTTCTTAGGCATTAATCGTCTGATAGTAGTTATTTACTCTCTCTACCACTAGAGCATCACGTTCTTTATTCTCCAGGATAAAACATTCAAAGACGACTGTTCTAAATATGCTTACAAGGGCCTCAAATAATTAATTGCAATTCCACAAATTGCAAGACATCCAGGTTGTGACTTTTCCATGCACAGGAACTTTCTGCAACCAGCATGCTGCAACAGGCTGAATTCTGCTATGTGAATTGAGTTTCTGTTGTGTCAAGAAAAACACTGAATTTGCTCCAGCCGTGCTATTTATTAAATAAGCAATGGATAAATGTAAGAGCAGGGACAAGGTGATTCCAGGGACAGGAGAATTGGCCCTGGACATTTAAAATTACATTTTAGCTTGTGGTTGAGCTATGGGGTTGGGGTTAGGGTTCCTTTAATACAATGGAGCAACCTTCCTGTTTAGTTGGAAGACTCCACCAACAGAGCACCTTAATGAATTTGGAAGCCCTGGAGACTGTAGCCTGAAGGACTGAAGATGAAGGAGCAAAGTTTGCTCTCCTTCTTCCCCTTCATAAATAAAATGGAGCAACCTTCCTGTTTAGATGGAAGACTCCACCAACAGAGCACCTTAATGAATTTGGAAGCCCTGGAGACTGTAGCCTGAAGGACTGAAGATGAAGGAGGAAAATAAATCCCTTCCACTGTTTTCAGTGCAAAAGTGATGATTCTCACACTTGGTTTAAAGGTTGAGCAGTTTTGGGGTGTCGTGGGAGGATGGCAGGGAATCATCTCCCCTCCCCCCCCGGCTTCTTTAAGGCTTGGGGAGAGATCAGAAGGATCCAAGTTTAACTCATCCCTTGGAAATCCTACAGATGTGTTCAGGCTGAAGCCCTAGAAACACAGCTCTGAAACGAAGTCTCATCGACCTCGGTTGGACTTGCTTTGAGAAGGCAAACACTATACTGGGTAATTTGGGGAACCCACCATGAAATTAAAAGACGCTTGCTCCTTGGGAGGAAAGCTATGGCAAACCTAGACAGCATATTAAAAAGCAGAGACATCACCTTGCCGACAAAGGTCCGTATAGTTAAAGCTATGGTTTTCCCAGTAGTAATGTATGGCTGTGAGAGTTGGACCATAAGGAAGGCTGAGCGCCGAAGAATTGATGCTTTCGAACTGTGGTGCTGGAGAAGACTCTTGAGAGTCCCTTGGACTGCAAGGAGGTCAAACCAGTCAATCCTAAAGGAAATCAACCCTGACTGCTCATTGGAAGGACAGATGCTGAAGCTGAAGCTCAAATACTTTGGCCACCTAATGCGAAGAGAGGACTCACTGGAAAAGACCCTGATGCTGGGAAAGACTGAAGGCAAAAGGAGAAGGGGACGGCAGAGGAAGAGATGGTTAGATAGCATCACCGATGCAATGAACATGAATTTGAGTAAACTCCGGGTGAGAGTGGAGGACAGGAAGGCCTGGCGTGCTATGGTCCATGAGGTCACGAAGAGTCGGACACGACTAAATGACTGAACAACAACAACAATTCTTTCTTAGGCTCCGTTTTCCAGGTCTGCAAAATGTATGTAACAATCTTGTCCTCTTTCCCAGCAGCCCTTTTGACACTCTGAGATGCCTGGAAATACCAAACGTCATCACCCTTCAAGTCTGATCCTGCTTCTGCCATAATCCCCGTTTCTCTTTTCCCCTTCTACTTTCCGTTCTGTCTGTTCCTGAATCGCCCCAGGATATTATTCCCAACTTTGCTCATTCATGGGGGATGGAGAATAGGTTGTTCACACTCCAAGAGATCTTTGGCTCAGCCTGATTTGCTTGTCTTCATACAGGGCACACCCAGTTCATGGAGCCAAGTGCCTTCAACCTCCAAAATTTGCTTGGAGAAGCTTTCTGGTTCAAAGCCTTGGTATTTCTGGACTTGGGCAACGTATGAGTAACTTATCCTGTGTAGTGGAGATTTGTCACTCCTCTTTCCCTTTGGTGAATGCTGGATTTGATCTAACAAAGAAAACTCAAATTTACATGCTGATTTTTAGAGGTCAAATTTTAGCTTCAGTTTATGGCTATAAGTTTCTGTTCTGCTTGGAATTACCATCAGAAAGGTACATCTGGACTACCAGGGAAGTGATTTAGCCGTCCATCAACTTCCTACGTCTTTCTCTTCCACCTCCATATTTGCAGATGCATGGAACTATGTCTCATTATTTAAAAAAAGAACTAGCTCAAGGTAGTAATGGGGACTTCTACCTTCTGAGCATTTCCTCCAAGGGATTGCTTAGAGATTGCATCAATCTCAGCCCATATTCACTCTGGATTTTTCAAGGCTTGTGCTTCATTTCTGTCCTAACTGGTTCAATGGTATAATGTTCATTTGTGTCCCCAATGGGATCCTGATCTTTGGGAGAAGTCTTGTGAAGTTCTCCATGGAGATCCTCCTTCTCAACCATTCAGAAGTCACCATCACTAGCCCAGGTTTCCCCTTCATGGGCTCTGCTAGGAAAATGCTTCTTCTCTCCTTCCTGGTCTTCAGCATCTTGAGCCCATTCTCGGAAGAAGAACCTTCTTGCTGGAGAAAGCTAAAGGCTTATCTGGGCAGCCTATTCTTCTCCCCAGTTGCCAACTGGTAGGGCGTGAGAGAGGACAACCCAGTCCTGCTGTAATTCCAAAGAGGTTGATTTTCCTAGGAAACATCTCTCCCTCAGTGGGGTGGTTAAGGTCTTGGACTAAGGAGCAAAGAGATCCAGCACGCTTTAGAGGAAGAATGAGGTTAAAAATGTAGTCATGTTTCAATTGAGGAGGACTCAGAAACTTCTACCTCTGCCCCTGAAAACTCATTTTGTGTTTGTTTGTTTCACTTTGTTTTGGTTGCTGGCATGAAGCAAGAATCGCAGCTTTGGAATAAATCCTGAATTGCTAAAAGTCCTTGAAACCAAAACAATTTTTTTTTAGAAATCCCAGAAAAACTCTGGCCCCCGAATGATCTCGTTAAGCATCTGTTCAACAGTGAGATCATACGGTATGAGAACATCGCCTTTGGTTGCTTTGGATTTATTCTTTCCCCTCGATTTTGTTTTCCACCAACACCCCATCCCTCAAAGCAAAAAGACTCATGTTGAACTTTTCCTCTTTCCTCTGGCGCCTGGTCCAGATCCATCTTTTGCGCTGACACAACGGACATGTCCTGCAGGAGTTGGCCTTTGACACCATTTATCCAGATCTCCTTGGAGAGGGAGAAGTAGCACTTCGGAGCTCCATCTAGATGACCTCTAGATGGAAGCAAGCTCTGAGTGCTTCCTGCCTGCCAATGATTCTCCAGAATTTTGCAGCCCAGATCTGGTATTCTTAAAATTCTTGTTTGGGGAATTAATTTTGGAATCTATTTAGAGCAGAACTGCCTGAACGGAGCTGGCACACATGGATGTCTAGGGACTCTGCTGGCCAGCCTTTGCTCGCAATCATTATCCTTTGTTTGGATTAAACATCAAAACACTAGACCAGAGCTTTCCAAACTTTTCATGTTGGTGACACACTTTTTAGACATGCATCATTTTGTGACACACTCTTACAGCAGGGCACAAGGCAGGCACTAGGACCTGCGCGGAATCACAGCAGGTTTGGAGGCAGCAAGGCACAAGGCAGGCACTAGGACCTGCGCGTAATCCTGGCAGGGCTCGGAGGCAGCAGCAGCAGCCGTGACACACCCAGACACTGCAGCCGACACACTAACGTGTCCTGACACACAGTTTGGAAAGCTCTGCACTAGACACCCAGTTCTCTGTTAACCCCAGAGGGCAGGACGAGAACTAGGGGGTTAAAACTGCAAGGAAGGAAACTCCTCATGGTAGGTTTTGACTGCCAGCAGAACAGGCGGCCACATGAAGTGATGAGTTCTCCTTCATGAGAGGTCATCTCTGTCAGAGATGCTCTAGAGCAGGGGTTTTCCAACTTTTGAGGGAAGTGGGACCTCTTAATTAAAAAAATAACAATTCCCGGAACCCCTGATCAAGAAGCAAAGCTCTAGTGATCAAAAATGGTCTGCCTTTGAGTGAACATTTCCCTTTTTCCTTCTGCCCTTCATCTCTCACAAGACCCTAGAGTTCCACAGAGCACAGCTTGAAAACCCTTGCTCCATCTGACCAAGGATTGGACTAGGTGGCCGCGAAGGTGCCATCTGTAATTCGGTAATCCCTAACTTCAGCTCTCTCTTGGACTATCCGAGGCCTGGTCCTGGCTGGCAGGCTGTCCTGCTTCAGACTACAGATTGGAGGGGAGACGGCTTCCATTCTGTAGAATTAAAAGAGGTAGAACGATATCAGGTCAAGGATACAGGAAGCAAGCAAAAATAAGGGACCAGTGGACCTGTCAGATTGGTGAAGTCTGCAGCTGAATTAGTTTAAAAATGGAAACAAACAAACAAACAAAAGGATGAGTTTCCCTTGTTGGTTTATTTGTTCAGTCGCTTCCGACTCTTCGTGACTTCATGGACCAGCCCACGCCAGAGCTTCCTGTCGGCCGTCACCACCCCCAGCTCCCCCATGTTTGAGTCCGTCACCTCCAGAATACCATCCATCCATTAAAAAACAGGATCACCTGCATTCTTGCTCAGGTGTGGACCTTAAAGGTGAGAGGTATCTTCCCACACTTGGCTTTTAGAGCAAGGAGCAAAGAGGTGAGAAGGATCAAACAATGCTTGGATCAAGCAGCCCCACAAGAGAAAATGGGTACTGTATGTGTGTGTAATCCGAAAAACAACTTAACAAGATCAAGTAGTGGTAAATAAGGATGGCCCTCATATTGCTCTCCTTGGTAAATGATTAATGAGGTGTTACTAATAGGCCTTGCCGACAAAGGTCCGTATAGTTAAAGCTATGGTTTTCCCAGTAGTAATGTATGGCTGTGAGAGTTGGACCATAAGGAAGGCTGAGCGCCGAAGAATTGATGCTTTCGAACTGTGGTGCTGGAGAAGACTCTTAAGAGTCCCTTGGACTGCAAGGAGGTCAAATCAGTCAATCCTAAAGGAAATCAACCCTGACTGTTCATTGGAAGGACAGATGCTGAAGCTGAAGCTCAAAAACTTTGGCCACCTAATGCGAAGAGAGGACTCCCTGGAAAAGACCCTGATGCTGGGAAAGACTGAAGGCAAAAGGAGAAGGGGACGGCAGAGGACGAGATGGTTAGATAGCATCACCGATGTAATGAACATGAATTTGAGTAAACTCCGGGTGAGAGTGGAGGACAGGAAGGCCTGGCGTGCTATGGTCCATGAGGTCACGAAGAGTCGGACACGACTAAACGACTGAACAACAACTAATAGGCAACTGAATTTCAGAAGGTGGTAGTGAAGGGAAGGATGTGTGCTGAAATGGCGCCGTTATTCCCTCTTTTAGAGCACCCTGGAATAATTTAACAATAACAGTAATGGGTGGCTGAAAGATGATTCCTGCCTCTTTTATATTAAAAAGCACATCTTGCCACCAACTTCTGTTGCAAGTTGGAAACTGTTACATGGATTTCTACTGCCATCTCGTGACCAACTTCTTACACTGCTAGGCAAAAGGTGGCAAAAGGAAAGAGATGGTATTTGGGCACTCCCTTCCAAGGAATGCAGAATCAATAAATGCATATTTTTTTAAAAAAAAAGAAAAGAGGAAAGATCCTAAGACCTTTCCACCCAGTCTTTATCTCTCAAGATCTAAATCAGAGTCAAGGACCCAGTGGGAAAAAATGGACAAAGTTTGCATGACTTGGTCTTCTGCTACCCCAACGTTTCCCTGTCTCTGGCACTGCTAACAAGCAGCTGATCTGGAGATCTAAAACCCATAAGGATGTCTGTTTTTAGATTTTAGTGGAAATGTAGACTTAAGGAATCCCTTGTTGAGGATGAAAAAACGGGAGTGCAAAACCCAGTCAGCTGTTCGATGTTAAAAACAACAAGAAGACAAGTCTTACGATGATGGCAACAGGCAGTGGCATCCAAAGCAAACAGCCAGAGAAGAACCTGAAGTAGTAAATACAGTTTATCTTCCTAGGCTCAAAAAGTCAGAGAAATGTTGTCTGTAGCCATGAAGTGCTGAGATCCCTGCTCCTCAGGAGAAGAAATATGACACTTCTACACAAAGCCCTAAAGTGCAGAGACATTACACTCTCATCAAGGCCATAGTTGTCCCAGTTGTAACGTGGTTGTGAAAGCTGAACCCTCAAAAAAGCCTGAACAAAGAAAAAAGATGGCTTTGAGTTGTGGTTCTGGAGAAAATTGTTAAAGAGTTTAAAAAAATACCTAATAATGAAGCTGAAGCTTAACTATTTTGGACCCATAATGCTAAGGCAGGAATCATTGGAGAAGATCTGAGGCCTGGAAAAATGGAAGACCATAGAATACATGGTGGCTAGATATTATCTCTGATGACATAAGGAGGAGCTTACGAGGACTGAAAAAAGTTCACACAGTCCTGGCAAAAAGATATCCATTGGGTCACAAAGAGTTGGAGGCAACTGAACAACTGAAAAACAGCAACAAGAAATATACATTTCATGCTACTTCTGTTGGTTAGGCCAATATTTATAGGTGTCTCCATGACCATCTGAAGTTTCCGCTTAATAGCTACTGTATAACTAGACTAAGATTTTCTGGGGTAACCCATTTGAGGAACCTCAAAATTCCATCCACCACTCTTGAAGTAAGTACCTGCAGTTCTGTGTTGACCATTAGCACTGGTGCCTCATCGTTGATTGGAGTGATGCTAATGGAGATTGTCCTGGGTTGGCTCTGTTGATTAACTTCAGAAACATTGGCCACGACGGTGAATCTGTCAATCAAGGATTCACTTCCATCATGCACGTACTTGATGAGCTGATTCTCCACCTAAATGCAAGGAAGACATTGTGATAAGTGTCCTGGCTCAGATTCTGCTTCTTTACATATTCACATTTATTCCAAAGGCACTATGGGGAAATTAAATTTCAATGAAGTTGGGATGGTTCTTAGTAAAATCTGAAACTTGGGTCAACCAAGATGCTTGTGGAAGCAAACATTCCTTTATGCCTAAATGTCACAGAGTACGCAGATGTAGAAGGTTCATCAGTGCGATGGAGGGTTGGGAAAATCTAGAAATTGGAGATATGACTTATTGGGTGGACAATGCTGGGTGTGTACTGCTTGAACCAATGGACAAAAATGTCTAATTTGGTGGTTCTATTTGCGTAACCTGCTTAACAGAGTCATGTGGGGGATCAGAATGTTGTGTCAAGAGGAAAAGTAGATCAGTTGACCCGGTCAGTTAATCCTAAAGGGATTAGATATGACCCCAAATAAACTAGAGAAAGGATATCTCAAAGAGGGCCACCACAAGGTAACTTTTTATATACCAATGTCTCTATCCAGCAAAGGTGCATTTTTTATTTATTTTATTTATTTACGTATTTATACCCCGCCTATCCCCTCCCTAGACGGAGGACTCTAGGCGGCTTACATACATTGCAATTCATATTTATACATTCAATATTAAACAATGTTTACCGCGCGCTGAGGGAAGGGGTAAGGAACCAACTCTTCTTCAGTGGGTATTGGACTACAAGTCCCAGGATACCTTGCTTCCGAGTCGGCTGCTGACGTCCTGGATGTTGCTATTCGGGATTCGTCGCCCTCCGCCGCCATTCACGGGATCTTCTTCATGCCGAGGGTGACCCCCGACAGGGCGCCAGCACATTTTCCCACATAAAGTGGTACCCATTTATCTACTTGCATTAGCTTTCGAACTGTTGGGTTGACAGGAGCTGGGGCAAGTGGCGAGAGCTCACTTCGCCACGCGGAGATTTGAACTGCTGACCTACTGACCGGCAGTCCTACAGCATCAGCGGTTTAACCCGCTGAGCTACCGTGCCCCTGCATGTCCATATAATGCAGAGCTTTCCAAACTTTTCATGTTGGTGACACACTTTTTAGACATGCATCATTTCGCGACACACTCTTAGAGCAGGGCATCATTTTGCGACACACTCTTACAGCAGGGCACAAGGCAGGCACTAGGACCTGCGCGGAATCCTGGCAGGGCTCGGAGGCAGCCGCGACACACCCAGACACTGCAGCTGACATACTAATGTGTCCCGACACACAGTTTGGAAAGCTCTGATATAATGGATGACTATCACCTATGCCTTTCATGTTTCCTCTATAGGCATCAATAAGATTGG
This sequence comes from Charina bottae, assembly GCA_023362775.1. Classification (NCBI taxonomy): domain Eukaryota; kingdom Metazoa; phylum Chordata; class Lepidosauria; order Squamata; family Charinaidae; genus Charina; species Charina bottae. The sequence goes on along the minus strand of JALMGJ010000010.1, from coordinate 21,161,575 downwards.
ACAAAAAAACAACAGCCATATTTTAAATTAAGAAGAAAATGCCCTTTTATTTTCCTGATGGAGGTAGTTTTCTTTTGCATGCAAATATAGAGTTGCAGGCCTGGAGTTTGGGGAACTAATGGCAAGAAGCAGCTAACAGTAGAGTTGCTGAGCCTATCCTGCAATGTAGCTTAAGACCTAATGGATTAGGTTACATCCATCCGAGCTGAGATTCTCAAGTGCGATAGTAAATCCTGCATTTTTTCTAAGCCAGCAGAGAGATCTCAACAGGACTGGCCATGTTTCAAATAAATAAGCGTAAAGAGATTGTGTTGCTTCCTACCTCATACCAGGAGAAAACATTTAAGCTGCCTTCTTCAGGTCTTTCCATGTTCTGGAAGATGCCATGCTCTGGTATCTCGACAACCACAAATTCGACATTGAAAGATGAGGAGTAAGTACTGGGAATATTCAGAATATCCATGGAAAGCGCCTGGCTGCTCCCTTCAGTCACCGTGAAATTGTGCACCTCCAGAGGGACTGAAATGGGAAGGATCTCCAGGCCCACCACAATCCCTTTCAGAGCATCTACCCCATCAGCTGTGATATCAACGGTGAACTGGTCACTCTGAATCTCAGGGTTAGAATGCAGATAGAGGACTTTGCCTTCGTTAACATCTTCCTGGGTGAAGGTCTGGATGGGATCCAGGCTCAGAGGTTCATATGAGGCCTGGTTGTGAGACAAAGCCACCAGAAATCCTGACTGGGGGGAGAGGGTGATTGTATAGACAATGTTTTGGGGTTCAATTTCTTCATGCTCAACCTGCAAATTGGATGAAGAAGGAAAGGTTTAAGATTTCTTTCTATCCAGTTGATTGCCTTTGATTGTTAAGGGACTTCCTTTCATTTTCTTTCTCCTCCCCACCTTGTGGTCATTATTGAACTGGAACTACCAGCTAGACAACATAGATTTTTCTCTTATACAGTGGCTAGATCCATTAGAAAACAGATAGATGAGAACAAGACTGGAGTTTTTACAGACTTCAGAGAAAATCCCATTAAAGTCAATGCATCATAGTTTGGAGTAATTATACTGAACAGACAGTGGGCTAACGTCACCCTGAACTATAAACACTAATCTCCTGGGATACTCTTAAGAAGTGCCATTGTTCTACCTTGTCCAGTACAAAAAGTCTTAGGATCCAGGCATAACCATCCAGTACAATCTGTGTGTCATGATGCTATTGTGCAAATGGTGTAATTGACACATGTGACATAATTCACCTCATTTTTCAGGAAGATGTTATGAGGTACAGGATATTAGTTGCTCCCTCTTGCCATTCTGTGGATGCCCACAGTCCCCCTATACCTTGAAAGTTTAGTTTTTGACCTGCTCATGTGGATGCATGCAACCTTCAACACGCCACTCAAAGTATGGCCCTTAACTTGAAAAAGTTGTGTCATTGGCGATCACTCGTAGCCGAGTAAGATTGTCTTCCAAAGGTAAAATTTTAACGGTGGATCCGTAAGTGGCTATAAAGGCCAATTCTGGATCCGCACAGCCTCCCACAAGGAGGGCATAGGTTTCCGGGTGGGAGACGGTCATGATGAGGGTCTGCCTGACGTGCCTTGCTTTTAGCTCTTTTCTCCCTTTCGCCCTGTACTCGTGCTTCTCCATGACTAGGAGCTTCCGGTTGTGTAACCCTGATCTAGTCAACATTCTCCACACTGGGTGAATGGTAGCTCTCCAGGGGTTCAGACAGAGGTGTTTCCCAACCTCCCTGAAGATACTGGAGATTAAACTTGGATTATTGCATGTACCTTCTTGATGATAAGAGTGGTTCAGGAATGGAGCCAATTGCCTGAAGGCCAAGGTGGCCTCTCCCTGGATGGAGGTCTCCAAAATGCGTCCAAACAACCATCTTGTTAGCTTAATATAGGCTATATTAAACACCTGCATCTCTTAATATCCTATAATAAGCTCTGGTGAGTTTAGGTAGCCTACAAGAACTTCTAGCACTTCTATGCCTCTAAGGATTACAAGATTGCTATCTAAATTTTGTTAAACAATAAGCCTAAAAGACTCCTTAATTCTCAAATTCACAGAGTATTCCTATTCCTCCTGCTTTGTTATTTTAAGGAGTTTTTCAGTCTTGAGGGAAAGGGAAGTAAATCAAGAAACAAAAAAATTTAGGGCAAGTGTATCTTACCAGCAAGTAGTCATTTTTAATCTCCATTGCTTCTCCTTGGAGGACGTGTATCCTCTCATTGTGAACAATATTTAGTGGGTGAGGATGGGAATCTGCTAATATGGTCACTTTCAGTGTGTCCTCCACAGACACCTGGTTGGCTTCCACAGAAAAATGAATAGTATCTTGGGAATTCCTGCTCCCATTGTGATGGTAAATAATTTCTCCTGACAGTACGTCCCTTTTTGTAAAAGATGATACTTCCTGCCCACCTCGTAGCAACACTCCCCACAGGGGTGGGGCCAGGATACGGAAGAGGATGTCCTGGTCATTCCTGATATCCATGTTGGTTTCCAAGATGAGGACAGAGGAGTCAATGACCCCTTGGCTACCTTGGTGAATGACCAAGCCAGTATGGTTGATCTTGATGTAAGGGTCTGAAGCTTGCACTTCCAGAAGTGTTGTAATCTGGTGTAGGCCATCAGAAACCTGGAACTGAATCCAACCTCGATCAGCTCCTGAGTGGACAAAGAGGATTTTTTTCTTCCTCAAGTCATCTTGAGTGAAGCGATACAGCTGGCTACTTGTGTCATCTGCAGCGATGATGCTACCAAAAAGAATATCCTTTCTTACCAACACCAGCTGTGTATCTGAGAAGCCTGAATCTTCATCAATAAAGGCTATGTCTTCTGTGGTCATCAGGCGCTGACCTTTACGCACCACATTAAAGACCTTGTTGACCAACTGAACTGGGGTGTGGTCATTTACAGGCTGAATGGAGACTCTGAAGACGCCTCTCACCTCCTCAGTCTCTGAGTCAAAGCTTCCCTCCTCCTGCCTGATGGCTACAAATGGGATGTCATCTTCTAGGGTCTCAGAATCATCATGCTGGTACACAAGGCGATCTTGTAGGATATCTTCATTTGTGAATGTTGTTATGGTCTCCTCACTGGTTGCCACAGGCTCAGGGGTTCTCCAGATAAGCTTCCCATGTGTTGGACCGTCTATCACCTCATACATGTAGTTCATGCTGTTGACACTCTTGACAAACAAGTAGTTCTTGGTAATGATGGCCTGCCCTCCTTCTAAAATGGACAAAAGGACATTAGTCAGGACAGGGGCATCTGGATCTCCCCCTATCTCTATTTTGTAAGTATACACAGGAGAATAATATGGTTTAGCCATGACCCGGAATTGGAAGAAATCTTCTGTCTCCTTTGAGTCTCTAACAGTTGCAATGTAACTCAGTTGATGACCCTGCAAATCCTCCGCTGTAAAACCTAAGCCATCGGCCAGCCTAGTGCCACGAAGCTCAAGATTTCCCTTTTTTGGTGGCTGGAGGATCACATAGTAGAAAGTCACTTGATTAGAGCCTGGTTCTTCCAAAACTGCCTCCAGTTCAGCAGATGTGATGTTTTTTTCTTTCTCATTTTTCATCCGGAGTGGGACCATGGTTTTCATCCTGATGGCAGCCCTTTTAATTCTGATGAGGAAGGTGTTGTTTTTCAGAATCTTCTGGCCCACTTGGATGAGGAACGGCAGCTTCTCAATCGTGTCTTCTACTCGGTATTCATCATCCGTGCTAGCATACTGGATGCGCCCTTGATCAACATCCTGCTGGTAAAAAGATTCTATTTTCTTCCACTCTCCACTCAGGCCTCCTTGCTTCTGGATTTCACCATACTGGAGGGGTGAAGTCAAGCGATACAACACAGGCACTTTTTGCTGGACTGCATTAATATCCGCAGAAAGGTTGGCTTTGGTTATTGAAATAGTGTCCCCTTGTGGGACAAAGAGTCCTGTGTTGTTGAGGATCTGGATATCTGGCTCCACTGCATCTATCCTCAAGGTGGCCACTGGACTCATCACCAGGCCATCATTAACTTGGATAGTAAGGGTGGATACAGGCCCATGTTGATGGACATAGACCACATGGCCTGCTTCCAGATCTCTGCAGGAAAACTCTTCAATTGGGACTCCAGGATGGAAGTCATATTCCAGATATCCTTCTTCCATTCTCTTCCCAAGCACTTGGAATCGCAAGCTGTCACAAGGGGTATCATCATCATGTGCTTGAACAATGTCTGGGTTGAGATGTTTGCGTGTGTGTTCCAAGATGACCATGTGATCTCCACGTGGAAAAACCACTTCAGGAGCATCATTGACTGGATTGATCTTAATGGGTAGCAAATATATCTGGCCATGCCACAAACACTCCGGAATATCTCCTCTGGCAGTGACAGTGACTTCCAAGAGCAGCAGATCCATGGGTCCCTCAGAACCATCATGAACATACTTGATTTTCCGATTCACAATGTCCAACAGGGTGAACTTCCCTCTGCTCCTGACTCTCGAGAGGTTTAATTCTAATTGCCCATGTCTTGGGTCTGTAGTGACACTGAAGAGAACTTGAGATTGTCTGATGTTTGCACTGTTCAGGTCAATGGTTGGCTGAATGTGCCACCACTCCAAAAAAGCTGTGCCTCCTTCAGCAACTACCAGGGGACTGACGTGCAATAGTTTGGTGAAGTTAGTGAAGACTGGTGGGAGGCTAGGATCCGGGCGACAGGGTTCCATAACAGGATCCTGCCAACTGTCTAGAGGAGAGCTTGTGGTGGCTTCATCCTGTTCATAATTATCGTCATAGTCTGAATATTGATCCGACTTTCCACAGCCAGCAGTTATGTCCTTAGTAACTAGAGCATCTTGCAGGCTCTTCCTTTCCTCATTAATCCTCAGGTCCTCCATACAACCCACAAAGGAGTTATTGAAGAAGCTGGTGGCAGATATAAAACCCAGTCCACGCTCTTTCATTCTGCTGGCAGCCTTCTCATTCAGACCACCAACAAAAAGAGGTCCTTGAACATCGAGGTAGCTATGGATCCCCTTGCTAGAGGTCTGTGAGACATAGTAGTCAACAAGGATCTCAAATTTTCGGTTGTCCATGTAGACCTTGACGTAGTGATCCTGCTCATTGCTGAGGTAGATGTTGTTGTGAAGCACCACAAGGCCGTTCCCTTTCTCCATCACGCCCCTTAAGTGTCCATCAAAGATTTCCAGATAGAAGAAGTCCTTTTCCAAACCTGATTGATAAATCAGAGGGGCCTGTTTGACACTTGTGGTGATCACAAACTCTATGGTACCTTCATTCCTTGCATTCCAGCCAGGGAATGTGATATAAGAACTTGACCCTAGGAAACCCAAAGGAACCTCAGGGCCAGCAGAGAATTCTTCACTGCATCCCTCACGGATGCCACGGGATGCTTTGATGCCAGTGCTGTTTGCCAGTGCAGAGAGGACATCATGATCATTAAATGTCACAGTACGGAGGCAGCCCCGGAACGGCAAACTCACTCCAGTGAGATATGACAATTCCAGGTCTCCTGTACCTGCCACGTAGAGCCCATAATCAATGTCCAACTCTCGAAGAGGCTCTGGAATTTCTGTGGACGCATTAAAGAGGCCATCCACAATCAAGATCATCTTGCCGTCGGTCACCAAAAGATCAACATCATGAGTCACGAGGTTATTGAGATGTAGTTCTGCTGGGGACCTGACAGACAGTTCTCCGGAGCCAAGCTCCATTCTGGCCTGCACAAAGAGAAGACAAAAGACAGCATAATAATATCCCCGTTGGGGGAGATGGGCAGTCATATTAATTAATTAATTAATTAATTAATTAATTAAATAAAAAATAATAATGTTGGACAGTCAGATTCCATTTCCTGAATGGTGGGAAAGCTGTGCATTTGCTAGCCTCCTTGATGGGGGCAAGATGATGTTGCTTTTGCAGAATGGTACAGACACATGTCTTGGTTCAAACGCCTTTCTGAGTTAAATGTACACACCATTCCTTTTAAAACAAAAAAAACCTCTCCTCCCTCCGGCATTCAAAATTTAGAGATTTCCCAGGTGGTCTTCGATGCATTTATTTATTTATTTATTATTTGGATTTATCCCCACCCATCTCTACCATGGCAGACTCTGGGCGGTTTACAATCACATTATAAAAAGTTAAAAACCTATACATTTAAAATATACTATAAAAATAAAAAATAAAAATCCAAGAGATGGTGTGTTCTTAAAAAGAGGATATTGCTAAGCTAACCACCCCCAGGAGGAACTATTAGTTCCTTCGTTCCAGGCAAGGCGGCAGAACCAGGTCTTTAAAGCCTTCCTGAAGGCCAGGAGCGAGGGCGCCCGTCTCACCTCAGGGGGCAAGATATTCCACAGGGCGGGTGCTATCGCAGAGAAGGCATGCCTCCTGGACCCCGCTAGATGGAATTCTGATGTTTCTGAGCTCTTGCGCACTAGTTGCCCAAATCTATCACTTACAAACAGATTTTACCCTCTCTGAAATCCAATCCCATTGACCGTTCGGTTCCAGATTCTGCAAGGAGAGTGACCCCACTAGATGGAATTCTTTTAATGATGGGATCCGAAGCATGCCCTCCCTGCATGATCGGGCGGGGCGGGTGCATTCCTTTTGCCCCCCTCCCCAATCCAGGGAAATATTTTGCTGACCTGTAGGACGCTGTCACGGAGCTCTAGAAGAAGGTAGTTCTTCTGTCCCGCAGCCAAGAAGAGCAGAGCGCTGGGATAGCTGGTATAGAACTGCACGTGAAGATGGACGGTGCGGTATGGGTGGACCAGGGGGACCTCCACGTGGCCATCTCCAAAGAAAGACACTGAAAAAGAAGCCACGTTGAGAGAGATTTTCCTCACACCTGACAACTGCTTGCAAGAACCAGATGGATTGCACAATTAATTTTTTTTCTTAGGTTCAGCTAGGCACTTGGGAATGTCTCCTGCAGATGCAAGGAAGAACTGATTTTGTAAAGTGGCTGACTAGGAGAAAATCAAGAAAACACCTAAGGGGTAAACACTGCAGTACCGCTCACAGACATTAGATGGGGAGGTAACTCCATATCATCCACTGAAGACTAGTTCCTTGGACACTCATCCATCTCACCTCCAAGCGGAGGTTAGCTGTTGATGAAATGTATTTATTAGTTGGTTGGATTTACAATTACAGAACCCAGGTCTTGCTTAATTTGTGACAGAGCTCAGTTTTTTAGACCTGAAAAGAAGCAATTGATGCAAGGTCCCCCAAGGAGGACATCTCAAGTTGAACCGTGCTAACCAGAGAATCATCACACACCATGCATTTGGGCAGGAGTGGAGAATGCTTTCGTTTGAGGGCCATATTACTTTGATTGAAAACAACCTGGTAGATAGACAAAAAAATGGGAGTGTTACATGCTCAAAAAAAAAAAAAAAGGTGGGCTTTCTCCAGAAGAATCTGCCCCTGAAAACAATGAAACTTGAAAACTTTGTCATCACCTTTTTTTGTATTTTTATAAAATTTGTGATCAGAGTTATGGAAAAACCAAGAGATAAGTTTGTAGTAAAACGTTGCTTTATTTAAAACAGAAACATAAGAACAAACCTTGAATCTTCTTCTTTAGCCAAAGCATGGCATGGTTGATTAACATAGCCATTTAGATAGCAGAGAGCAGAATGCAGAGAGAGAACAAAAGGACAAAAGGCATTTACATTTTTAAACCTTTACCTGACCAGCATCTGAGTGGACAGGATCCACCATGTGACCAAAACACCTAGGCAACAGATTCCCAATATGGGCAAAGCTCAAACAGCTAATTCTGATTGGTCAGAAACTCTCAGACTGGCCGGCACCTGGGGGCAATAACATTCCTGAGTGGGGGGTGAACATGTGCTCCTGAGCCCAAACAGAAAAAAAGTTTTGAGGCCTGGCTTTTTAAAAACTCAGCCACATATTCTACAGACATAAAAAAATATATACAACACTCCCCTTTTTTTATGACTAGAAAGAATATGGAAACAAACCCAGCTTGGTAATTAACTCACAGTGCCTACTGGCAACTAAAGGCTTGGTTAAGATATCAGCCAACATTAATTTAGTATCACAGTATTTCAAAACAACCTTTTTCTTGGCTAGAAAATCTTTAACAAGATGAAAACGCACATCAATGTGCTTTGTGCGGTTTCTGGAACTTTCAGATAAAGCCAAATGAATACAGGCTTGATTGTCTTCATGAATTGTGACAGGCTGGCTTAAAATGACTCCAATGTCTTCCAACAATTGAGTAAACCAAATTACTTCATTGCACAGTTGTGCTAAAGCATAGAATTCGGCTTCAGCTGTGCTGATGGCTACTACAGTCTGCTTTCTGGAAAACCAAGCAATAGTGGACTTTGCAAATTGAATTACACTTCCAGAAGTAGACTTCCTATCACTGAGATCTCCAGCCCAATCTGAATCACACCAGCATTCTAACTTTTCTTCTGTGTCTGTAGCAGACAACCTTAAGCAAAAATCTTTGGTGCCTTGCAAATAACGAAACAGCCTTTTTAAACCAGACTTTGCAGCAGATGTGGGATTTTCCACAAACCTGCTCAAAATGGACACACTGTTAGCAATGTCCGGACGGCTGTTGTTTGCAATGTAAAGAAGACTGCCATCTTTTTCCCTCTGAATTTCTAATCCTAGGTAATTGTTGACTGCTCCAAGACATTTCAATGTGAAATTGTTTTTCATACAAACCTCAAAGGAATGCTTCTGTTCATCAGATGAAGTGAGCAGCAACAAATCATCCACATACAAGCACAAGTACATTACACCTTGCTCATCATTTTTTACATACACACAAGGATCAGCAATTCCCTTCTGAAACCCAAATTTTTGCAAAATATTATCCATTTTAATATTCCAACAACGCGCGGCTTGCTTCAATCCATAGATGGATTTCTGCAACTCACACACAAGATGTTTTTCTTTTTCATAACCAGGAGGTTGTTGCATAAACAATTTTTCCTCCAAGTCACCATACAGAAAAGCAGTTTGAATATCATAGTGATAAACAGACAGTTTCTTCATGGCAGCAACCTTTAAAAGCAACCTGATAGATTCAGCTTTTGTCACTGGAGCAAAAGTTTTGTCATAATCCACATTTTTTCTTTGAGCAAAACCTTTTGCTACCAACCTTGCTTTGTACTTCTGAATTTTGCCATCAGAATCTTTTTTCAGTTTGAACACCCACCTACAACCTAAAACCTTCTGATTGGGAGGCAAACTTACTAGTTTCCAAGTTTTATTTTCCTTTAAGGAATCCAACTCTTGTTGCATGGCTTCATGCCAACACTTAGCTATTTCAGCTGGCATTTCTTTAATTTCTTCCAGAGACTCAGGCTCTGTGTGAATGTGAAAAGCCTTCACAACATCTACTTGATAACGATCAGGAGGAACTCCCTTATTAATCCTTTCAGACCTGCGAGGTAGGACAGGACTTACACTCTGTTTCCCACCATTGCCCTCAGAAACCTCTGACTTTCCAGACAAGTCAGCTTCCTGATCATTGACTTCACTAAGTGATTCCTGCAAATCACCATCAGCAAGACTTTGCTGCTCCCCCATGGATAAATCAACTGAAGAACTAGAGTTTATTTTATCCCAATTCTGCTCAGCAAAAGAAGCACTTTTACTAATTATCAGTTGATTATCCAGTATGAACCTGTAGCTTCTCTGACTCTGTTCATACCCTACAAAGATTGCTTTCTTTGTTCTGGAAGCCCCCTTGCGCCTCAGCTGTTTGGGAATGTGGACCCAAGCTGTGCTTCCAAACACCCTGAGGTGGCTTACTTTAGGCTTCACACCATAGAACAAATGAAAAGGGACATCCTGAATTGCACTGCTAAACAGCCTGTTCTGCACATAACACGCTGTAGTAACAGCTTCTCCCCAATACCTAAAAGGCAAACTAGCATCCTTCAGCAAACACATCATTGCTTCCTGCAGCGTTCTGCCTTTTCTCTCTGCAACAGAATTCTGTTCAGGAGTGTAAGGGTTAGCTAAAATGTGTTCTATCCCTTTTTCTAACAAAAAGCTTTTAAACTTTGAGGATAGATACTCTCCACCTCGATCTGATTGCAAAGCAGACACTGGCCTTGGGAATTTTCCATTCGCCCAAGCCACAAAAGCCTTAAATTTACCAAAGACCTCATCTTTGTGTTTTAGCAAATAAATGAATGTGTACCTGGAAAAATCATCTATGAAGGTCAAAATGTACCTTGCTCCCCCAAGACTAGGAGAAAATGGGCCTATTACATCAGAGTGAATTATCTCTAGAGGCCTAGAGGTGGACCTATCAGAAAACTTTTTCACAGGAGCCCTTGTGGTTTTATTCTCCTTGCAAACTGCACAATCTAGATATTTATCACAAGACTTCAATTTTAAATCAGCAGAATAACTAGGCATTTGAGAAATGTATTTAAAATTAGCATGAGCAAATCTCCTATGTAATAAATGGATGCACTGATCGTGCAAGGGCTTATTTTCAAAAACAGCCTTAGCTTTAGCAATTTGCTGCTTTTCAGCCTTCTGCACAATGTACAGAGAATCTTTCTGCAAACACTTTGCAACAATTTTGCCATTCTTTCTAATATCACAAACCTCTTTCTTAAAAGTTACTACATAACCTGAGGCTACTAGCTGCCCCACAGACAAGAGATTGCTTTGAAAATTAGGAACAAACAAAACATTTTTAACAGTTTCCCCCAAACATGGAAGATTGATCTCACCTTCACCCACGATCTTGGATACAGATCCATCTGCTAAGGAAACTTTTTGTTTGTTAGTTTTAGACAAAGACAGAAAGGAATCTTTATTGTGACATATATGAGAATTGGCCCCACTGTCAAGAACCCACAAATCTTTATTATCAGAGTTCTCAACAACTGTTGCATGAAGAATCTTCTTTCTAGAAGTCTCTTCTTTCTTGCGAGAAGTCTTCTTCTTTTGAACACAGTCCTTTTGCAGATGAGCAGGGGATCCACAGGTAAAGCATCGCCTGATGAATAATGCAGAAGCTTGAAATTCAGAGCTCTTCCGCTCCCTCTGCTGGCCACGAGAAGACTTTATTGTAGAAATGGAGGCAGCTTTTTCTTGTCGCTTCTCCCACTCAGCAAGCAAACGGGTAGACACAAACGATGGATTTAAATCAGCTTCTGGGATTCCCTCCATGGAGCAAATTAAAGTGTCCCAGGACTCATTCAACGAAGAAAGCATAATGTAGGCTTTCATCAGGGGGGTAAATTCCATCCCACGTTCCTGAAGTTCCACAAAATAATTCTGAAGCTTGTGGAGATGATCAGGCAAATTTCCATTCTCAGGCAAGTGAGCCTTGTACAGTTTTTTTGTTAAAATAACCTTGCTGCCTGGACTAGTTTTCACATATAAATCACGCAAATAGTCCCATAAGTCTTTGGAAGTTTCTTTGCCTCTCACGTGAATAAGCTGATCATCCTGAACAGCCAAAATAATGGAGGCTTTGCATTTCTCATCTTTCCTCAACCAGGCTTGATCTGGATTCTGAGGAATTTGTTCAGAAATTGCAGACCATAAATTTTCTCTCCTCAAGAAACTTTCCATTTTCAAAGACCAGTTCAAATAATTAGAATTAGAGAGCCTTTCCAGGGGCATACCTTGAAAATTTGAAACTCCAGCAGCAGCAGCCATGGCTCCTTCTCTCCCCTGTTGTAGTAATCCAAAAAACACCACGAGGCTTGCAAACACGAGGCAAAACTCCGCCTCCAATGGAAACTTCCTGTAACTGCCGGCAAGTTTCAAAAAACAAAAGCCTCTCCAAATGCAGACTAAAACAGGTCAGCTTTCTTCTCTTTTATTTCCATAATTTTTGGTCTCTGATCGCAGAAGCAATTGCTGGGCCCATAACCTTTTGTATTTTTATAAAATTTGTGATCAGAGTTATGGAAAAACCAAGAGATAAGTTTGTAGTAAAACGTTGCTTTATTTAAAACAGAAACATAAGAACAAACCTTGAATCTTCTTCTTTAGCCAAAGCATGGCATGGTTGATTAACATAGCCATTTAGATAGCAGAGAGCAGAATGCAGAGAGAGAACAAAAGGACAAAAGGCATTTACATTTTTAAACCTTTACCTGACCAGCATCTGAGTGGACAGGATCCACCATGTGACCAAAACACCTAGGCAACAGATTCCCAATATGGGCAAAGCTCAAACAGCTAATTCTGATTGGTCAGAAACTCTCAGACTGGCCGGCACCTGGGGGCAATAACATTCCTGAGTGGGGGGTGAACATGTGCTCCTGAGCCCAAACAGAAAAAAAGTTTTGAGGCCTGGCTTTTTAAAAACTCAGCCACATATTCTACAGACATAAAAAAATATATACAACACCTTTGTGGGAGGGGTGGGTCTCTCAATTTGTCTGTAAAAAAGGTAAAGGTTCCCCCTGCACATTTGTGCAGTCGTGTCCGACTTCTAGGGGCTGGTGCTCATCTCCGTTTCTTAGCCGAAGAGCCAGCGCTGTCCGAAGACGCTTCCGTGGTCATGTGGCCGGCATGATACATGCGGAACGCTATTACCTTCCCACCGAAGTGGTACCTATTTATCCACTTGCATTTGCATGCTTTCGAATTGCTAGGTTGGCAAGAGCTGGGGCGAGTGTGGGAGCTCACTCCGTCACGCAGGGCTAGGGATATGAACCTCCGAAATTCCGATCGACAAGCCTGGCGTCTTACCTGTTGAGCCACCATGCCCCAATTTGTCTGGCAGGATGGCAAATCACAGAACCCCAAGGCTGGACGGGGCAGGAGGCAGAAGATGTCACCCATCCTAACCTGAGAACAGGTCTTGTAGTTGAGCTCTTCCCACCCACTAAACTACTCCATGTCCTCTAATGCCAAGCTATTTTCTCTTCTTCCAACAACAGCTTTATGTTTCCTCTCTCTACAGCATCTCAAAGAGATTTGGGAAACAGATTCACAGACAGAAGGAAAATAGTGCAAGGACAGCGATTCATTTCAAGAGTGGGTGTGCTCACAGCACAGCTTACTGGTCAAATTCCAGGCAGAAGGAAGACAAATGACCATTTTTTTTTAAAAAAAAACCCTGTTCTTTCTATTTATGGATTGCAGAAGAAATAAATTCTATTTACATCTGAAGTTGCAGATTTACCCAAACATGCACTTTAGTGCCAATATTGTGACGTGAAACGCAATTATCCTTTGGAAGCTGCACTTTTCTCAATTGTGTACTCTAACTGCTCAGTTTTAAAGAACGTGCAGATTTTGCATTTTTGGGAATGCATGACAAGATCCACTTAGACAACCCCACGCCTTAGGACAAGTTGCTTGTGAAAAGGTGTGTGTTGGGAAGGGGGGCACCCTATAATATATGTATTTTGCCAAAAGGAAGATCTCCACCAGATATGGATGTGGGATGATCTAAACTGAAGACTAGACATTAGAACAGCTTGTTGTTGTTCAGTTGTTTAGTCGTGTCCGACTCTTCGTGACCTCATGGACCATAGCACGCCAGGCCTTCCTGTCCTCCACTTAGAACAGCAGGGACAATTAGAACAGCAAGGACAAACTAAAATTTGTCAGTGATCATTGCCTAGATAAATGACTATATTAGGAGATCCTTGTTTACTGTGGAAATAAACAGAGAATCCAGAATGATAGATGTTTCAGATCCCATAAGATAATCATGTGCAAAGACACTGAACTCTAACGTTGTTGTTCTTATTGTATGTCTATTCAAATATGGAACAAAAGGACTTAATTATTTAACTCATCTGTAAATAATGTTTGCATTTCCAGCTTGCCAGTTTACAACTGTGGTGATTTTTTCCCCACAATACAAAAATCCATATTTTACAAAGCTGATCTCATAAAGGAGGAAGTTTTTTTTTTTTTTAAAGATGTCCTGCTATCTGGTAGTTCCAGATCAAATGGAAACCCAGATGAGACCATGTCTTTGTACAAGCCTTTGACACGTAGAAGGCATGTGCATGGAATGAAGTGGGCCCAGAGGCAATTATACGAGTGGATAATTAACTAGACCAGTTTGGTCTAGTGGTTAAGGCAGAGCTTTCCAAACTGTGTGTCGTGACACAAAAGTGTGTCACCACACACAGCGTGGTGTGTCGCCACACCACCCGGAAGCGGCGGCGCGCGTGTGCATGGCAGCAGCGGCAGCGGCGCGGCATCAGTGCTTCCGCGTTTTAACGGAGGCTGCTGCCGCTGCCACCACCGTGCACATGCGCACCGCTGCTCGCCCCCTGCGCCGCCACCGTGCACACGTGCGCGACCGCATGCCGCCCTGCACCGCCGCCGTGCATGTGCACCCCCCTGTGCCACCGCCGTGCGTGGGCGCGCCACCACCGCGCTGCCGCCACTGGTCATTGGACTTCTTGCCCGGCTTGAAGATTGACACTTGGGCTGCTGGAGTTCTAAACACACCCAGCCCTTCGTAAAACCGAGGGATTAGCTTCGCTTTTATCTGCACAGGACTTTAAAGGTCAACCGCCTGCCATAAACCTTCCCCTCTTTGGCGAAAAAGACAGCTGTAACCCTGCTAGAGTCAAAGAAATTACATTTCCAAGAAGTAGAATCCACCTAAAACAAGGTCCACTTTGCTTTTTCTTAGCATTACATCTTTTTTTTAAGGATTAGAACAGAGCTTTCCAAACTTTTCATGTTGGTGACACACTTTTTAGACATGCATCATTTCGCGACACACTCTTACAGCAGGGCATCATTTCGCGACACACTCTTACAGCAGGGCACAAGGCAGGCACTAGGACCTGTGTGGAATTACAGCAGGTTTGGAGGCAGCAGGGCACAGGGCAGGCACTAGGACCTGCGTGGAATCCTGGCAGGGCAGGTTTGGAGGCAGCAGGGCACAAGGCAGGCACTAGGACCTGCGCAGAATCCTGGCAGGGCAGGTTTGGAGGCAGCAAGGCACAAGGCAGGCACTAGGACCTGTGCGGAATCCTGGCAGGGCAGGTTTGGAGGCAGTAGCCGCCGCCACACACCCAGACACTGCAGCCGACACACTAATGTGTCCCGACACACAGTTTGGAAAGCTCTGGATTAGAACATTGCATTTTAAAAATTCAGCAAGACCATGCCTATCATTTTATATTAAAGTGTTAAAGAAGTGTATTCCAGCGTGTTAAAAAGAAAATTACTGTATATTTAGTGTTACACGTTGGTTTTCTATGTTTAATACTTTCCAGAGTTACTGATTTCTGAAAATAATTCTATTGGCCCTCCGGTGATTATTTCTGTGCGTGTTTTGACATTTTAGTGGTATTCCAGATATTAATTCATTCCTGAGAATTGTATCTTTCATTTTAGGAAAATAGAGTACAACATTTATCTTTCGCCTGTCCTCTTTACAATCACAGGAACAAGAAGAATTTGAGGAGAACATTAAATTAAAAAAGCCCTTTTTAAATTTATAAGAGAGAGCAAAAGCAAATGATTTCTCCTTTAATAAATGCTCATTGTCCACCACTCTGGTATAAAGCTGACAAGCTAATATATTGATTTCCAGCATGTATTAGAGGAAGCACTACAAACGGTATGAAACTGATGCAGGAAAATTCGAAACCATTAGATACAGTATATTTATACTGAGGTCCCTTCAGGTTGAATGCAAACTGTGTATATCAAACACCCAATAAAAATTGTAGTTCACGGGAAGACCAGCCATTTATAGCTCCCATTTTCTCAAGTTGGCTGGCAAGCTAAGGATCCATTCCTATCTTTCATCCTCACAACAACAATCTTGCAAGATAGGTCAGACCGAGATGGTGCCCGGCCAGAATGTCTCGACGGGCCTTTTCATACGCACCCCTTTTCAAACATTGCTTTGCAAGTGGAACCAAAACATGGAGTGGGCCATGTTCTAGCGGGTTTCTCCTGTCTATGTTCTTTTTGGATGAGTTCCCACAAACATTTAACTAGGTAAAGGAATTAGCTCATTTGCACAACACATGGAATCAGCTAACCAAACCAGTAGAGTTACACGACATGTTAAACTACTGGGGAGTCTTTGGTGCTCTCTGAGCCTTGTTGTTTTCATGCAGACGTTTCATTGCCAGGCTAGGCAACATCTTCAGTGCGAAAAGGGAGTGGGACTACATGTTAAACTACATCTTGTCCACCCCCTGCCAATAACCCAAAGTTAAAGCTAACTACGTTTGGCATGTCTTGTTAGGCCTTTCACTCGCCTGGTCAATTCTGTGGTGCAATTCCAGTCTCTTGAGATTCGCAGTATGTCATAGCAGTTCCTCTTATACCCAATCAGATCTAAAATTATTTGTACTCATCATCACCAGTCCTCCAGATTTCTAGAAAGGGGTTCTTGTCCAACCTTGGAGATACCAGAGTTTGGATCTTAGACCCCTTTTCCTACAAAATGGGCCTTAGCAGTGATAGCAGGGAATGAGTACTAGCGTTTTTCAGTTTTAGGGCTGCTGTGTGGTTCTTTGTCCCGTCTCCAAATTACTCAGTCCCCAAGCTCAGACTAGTGCCATTCCCAGCATCAAACCTCTGTTAGATCTTTCTGCTTCATCAGAGCATATGATGAGCATTGGCAGCACAATCAGACAAAAGAAACTCTGTCATGTTTTCCAAGCTCCAGCCTGCACAGACAATACTGATAACGCTGCAGCATTAGTTATATTTTAAGAACAAGATGTGCATCTCAGACCCCAAGAAAGGTGGAGGAGAAGTTGATGAAGAGAAGGAATTTTGCAAGAGACGAGCGTACAAGCCCGGGACTCTTGTATTTTTGATTACCATTGTATGCTGTTTTGTCTCCAAACAATGAACAGCCAGTGCCATCATGAACTTCATTTGTACTGTTGGAAGTAGCTCATCCCCCCCCCCAAAAAAAAAGGAGAGAAAGAAAAGAGAAACTCCTGAGTCCAGGAACGAAGAAAATAACCCTTTGAAATAGTTTTAAAGCTACCCTGCTAAAAACAATTGCTCCTTTTGAGAGCAAACACGTGGATCACGAGGTCAGAGAAGAAATTGAGCCAGAGAGAAAGTCTTACTTGAAATGCAACAGGGATGGTGCACTTGCTTACTATTATGCTACTAATTGTGAATTAAATGTATTAAATAATTATGCATCAATTGCCTAACGAGAGCCAGTTTGGTGTAGTGGTTAAGGCCCCAGGCTAGAAACCAGGAGACTGTGAGTTCTAGCCCCGCTTGGGCACAAAGCCAGCTGGGTGACCTTGGGCCAGTCCCTGTCTCTCAGCCCTAGGAAGGAGCCAATGGCAAACCAGGAGACTGAGAGTTCTAGTCCCGCCTTAGGCACGAAGCCAGCTGGGTGACCCTGAGCCAATCACATTCTCTCAGCCCTAGGAAGGAGCCAATGGCAAACCAAGAGACTGAGAGTTCTAGTCCCACCTTGGGCACAAAGCCAGCTGGGTGACCTTGGGCCAGTCACTGTCTCTCAGCCCTAGAATAGAGGCAATGGCAAACCACTTCTGAAAAACCTTGCCAAGAAACCCGCAGAGACTTGTCCAGGCAGTCTCTGAGAATCGGATGCGATTGAGCGAATTAAAAGAAAAATGCCTAACATTCCATGGCAGATCTAGTCATTTCCTATCCTAATTCTTAGTCAACGTTTCCTTCAGCTCAAGGTTAGTGAGCTGGTATTGTCCAGTTCTTTGGACTAAAATTCCAGGAGATTTTTTTCTTTGCTAGCTGGGGTTGATAAAAGTGACAACCCCATAGAACTGGAAGTGATCTGGATGTCTCTTGACTCTCCCATTCCAAGTCAGAGTGGGATAGGGAAGTTGTCTAGATATTTTTGTAAGTTACTAATGGTCTAGTCCAGTGTTTCTTAAAGTGTGATCTGAGGACCTCTGGCGTGCCCCAAGACCCGCTCAGGGGTCCATGAAATCAAAATTATTTGCCAGATATTGAAGGTATTTGCAAAAATTTAAAACGTTCTCACTCTTCTCATTTTTATTTTTTATTTGTTAAAAAAATATAGGTTTTTTCCCATGAAAAAAGAATCATGCTAATATCTGATGGGTTTCATATTGTTATTTTTACATGATGCAATCAATCAATATTTTACAAATGCATCCATTTTAATTTTTAATACAGTCAATATCGATAAATATAACCCAGACAAACAAAAGCTCTTTGGGGGTCCTCCATAATTTTTAAAAGTGGAAAGGGGTCCTGAGAGCAAAATGTTGAAGAAACACTGCTCTAGTTGATTTCATTCAATGGTGAGCAAAAAAAAAAAAAAAAAGGAAAGGCAAGCTTGAGTAAGGGGAACTGGCTGAAGGAGAAGGGAAGGAGATAAAAATTAATCTCCTTTCATGTTTAACTTATTGGAAGAAAGAAGCGAACAGATCTTTGGAAACAACTGCATAATTGCTTCTGGAAGGGAGAGGAAAAATAAGGAAAGGAACTGAGTTATTTGTCACTGGTGCTGTTCAACACGTGTCTGCGACAGTTATGTCAAAAGATGCCTGCCTTTTGCAAACATAGCAATCTTTTTACAAGTGGCTGTTTCCCCCCGCCAAATCTCTTTGAAGGCCTCCATTGATATATATTTAATAAGTGTTTGCAGATTTAAAAAGGGGGTGCCTTATTATTGTCTTCAAAACACACACACCCTTAAGATCGGCTGCATGGATATTGTTTCTGCTATAATAAAAGATCTGTACCAGTCGAAGAGAATATTTGTAGCTCAGGGTTGAACTGTGGAGTCCTTGGTGCTCTCTGAGCCTGGTTGTTTCCTTGCAGACGTTTCATTGCCAGGCTAGGCAACATCTTCAGTGCCACTTTAGGCACTGATGATGTTGCCTAGTCTGGCAATGAAACGTCTGCAAGAAAACAACAAGGCTCAGAGAGCACCAAGGACTCCACAAAAGATCCATAAATGGACAGAGGAAGATGTCCTAGAAAGAGTGTAAACATCCATGTGGACCATGCTTCCGTTCAACAGTGAATCAACCGGAGCCCACGCGTGGAACCCAATCAGGGGTCTTTGAATCAGGTGGAAGAGTTGATGGAATTTTGCACGTGCCTTTGATGGAGTCAAACCTTCAACTCAATTTGACCCTTCGAAGCTTGACGGATTGGCCTGTCCATGGGGAAAGGGCTATTCTATTGAAAGGCAGGGTGTTTTAACAGGGCAGTTCCAGTCCATAAGAATGATGGCCAGGCTTCTGAGGAAGGGGCCAGCAGAAGCTTTTGTGTGTCTGTGTGTGTGTGACGAGAGAGAGAGAGAGAGAGAGAGAGAGAGAGAGAGAGAGAGAGAGAGAGAGAGAGAGAAGATGGCAGGTGTCCCAGCGGAAATCAGAGGTGTGTGCAAGATTTTATTAAAAGAGTTCTTTAATTACCTATGAGCTCTCATTCCAGGAAAGCCACGCACACAGAGAGAATTTCTCATCCTGAAAGAGACCATCTGTTCTCGCCCATTTCCGGCAGTAGCCGCACCGTTTTCTTAAGGCAGAAAAACACATCAGGGAATGGACCTCCTTGCTGCTCAGAACAGCCGGGTCCTTGTCTGCCCGTGTTTGTGGAACGTGTTGGGAGCTAAGACGCCACATGACTTCCTGAGGCCGAAGGCAAAGCTGAAAGTTGCTTTCAAAGAAGGTGACATCCCAACCCTGTCAACCAGGAGGGCGGCTCCTCTTCTCTTTTTTCAACTCGCAGAATGAGGAAGCAAGCAAGATGCACTTGGTCCCATGAACCTGCGAGGGCCCATGTCCTCCTTGAGTCAGGCCACCCCTGCACCTTTCCCCCCCTCATCTCCCAAACCACCAAACTGGAATCTGAATGGGTGCCCCCCAGGTCTTTCTGTGGGGAGAAGGGTTGTCCTTCAAGAAGATCCATCTCAGGAGGCTTCTAGATCCCCTTGACAGCTGTGTTCCCTGGAGGTGCATACAGTGGTGTGGCTGAAAGAAAGCGGTATTAAAATTGGCTTTGCAATTTCTCTAACGTTGTCTTCCCCTGCAAAACAGCTTTCTGTTCTTGGACTTCATTCTTAGAGAGCTTGAGAATATCTTTTGGCGGGGAGGAACTGAGTTGTCACCAACTCTGTCTCCATCTCCCTCCCTCCCTCCCTCCCTCCCTCCCTCTGTCTCCCTCCATCTTCCTTCCTTCCTTCCTTCCTTCCTTCCTTCCTTCCTTCCTTCCTTCCTTCCTTCCTTCCTTCCTTCCTTCCCCTTTTTTGTACAATATTGTTAGTTCAGTATGTTAATTCAGTATTCAATCCCATGAAGCAGCCTGGAATCTAACGGGCTACATACCATGCATTAATCTGGGGGAGGGTGGGGGGGACATCCACTGTTAAAATTAATCGATCTTTGCAGATTGTGCCGATAGAATCCCTGGATCTGTAACTGTCTTGGTTAAGTATGTGCTGTGTGACTTTAGACAAAATATTCTGATTTTTAAAAATATAATAATCAGAAGACACACCCAGTTCCAGCATGTCACCATCCTAAGTTTCTGTATCTCTTCTATCATGCAACCCTAAATTCTTTGGGCCTAGATTGGTACCTTGCTTCCTTTAGGCTCCTAGTCATTTTCTCACTCCTCTTTTCCCCCATCCTTCCTTTATCCTTTTGATGAATCACCTCTCAGACATTCTGATTCTCAGTCCTTCCTCTTGAATGGTATGCTGATCTTAAAACCGCAAGAACCCAGGATGTTCTTTTTCTCACAGTGCACAAACTCTATTTTTTTAAAGAAAAAAAAATTCGCTTGTGAAGCCGTGATGTCTTCTTCTTCCAGCAATTCACCCATACATTGGCTCATTCAGCTTGCAACACTTCGTAGCCCAGTTAAGATAACGCATCCCAGAGAGCAATGGGTCAAAAGATGGATTTCCACCCTTCCCCATTAATTTGTCTTTTGATGACACATAGCTGAGATGCTTCATGGAACCTCCAGGATCAGAAGCCATGCATCTCCCAATACTGCTTGCCCACAGAATCATCATGGCATGTAAAATGTTGCAGCATCCTGATATTGCTAATATTCTGATATTACCCAACACTAGGGATGGGTCATTTATGATTCTCCAGATGTTATTAAACCTCTATCAGTCAGTGATCAGGGTTGAGGGGAACTGCAGTTTAACCTCATCTAAAGGTAAAGGTTCCCCCCGCACATCTGTGCAGCCGTGTCCGACTCTAGGGGCCGCTGCTCATCTCCGTTTGTTAGCCGAAGAGCCAGCGTTGTCCGAAGACGCTTCCACGGTCATGTGGCCGGCATGACGCACGCGGAACGCTGTCACCTACCCACCGAAGTGGTACCTATTCATCTACTTGCATTTGCATGCTTTCGAATTGCTCGGTTGGCAAGAGCTGGGGCTGGTGCGCGAGCTCACTCCGTCACGCGGGGCTAGGGATTCGAACCTCCGAACTTGCGACCTTCCGATCGACAAGCCTGGCGTCTTACCCACTGAGCCACCACGCCCCCTCTTATAAAGGAGAATGCTCCTTAATTGACAAGAAAATCCTGGGGAGAGGTTTTTGCAAGTGGTCCCAGACACGGTTAGCTTAAAGGACATACAAGTAGCCCTCACTTAATGACCACAGTAGGGACCAGAAAATTGGTTGTTAAGCAGCACGGTCCCTTAAACCTCATCTGGATGGTGTCAAATTCTCTTCTCTTGCCCTAAATCTTCAAGAATTGCCTAACCATTTAGAAGGGGCCAAAGCAAAGAAAAAAAAAATCAATATATAAATGAAAAAAGAAAGTGGGAAAAAAAATCAAGTGGGGATTTTGGCTATCATCCAGGAAAAAAGGATTGCACCATTTTTTTCCATGAAAGCAAGACCAGGACCCGTTTCAGAGCAGGTGACTCAAGGTTTCTTCCAAAGTTTTTTCTTTTTACTTGGGGAAGAAAGAATGCCCCCTTTATACGCAGACAAAGGAACGTCTTGAAATTATGGATCCCAGTGTTTTCTTTTAGGAAAGCCAAGCTGGAATTCTCAAAGGGAAGCTGGATGGAGGAGAGGAGAGGAACAGCCACATTCCTGAGCACATCTGGCCTGACCGAGTCTATTATTTGTGTGATTTTTACGATTATTTGTACGATTCTTAAGGAAGAGAAAGCCTAAAGCAGGAGGAGCGGAAAATGAATACGCAAGAAAAAGTCCAGCAAATCATTCTTCCAGAAGTGGTTTTCACAGGTCCTCTGAAATGAGGGCTTTGCATCTCCAGGCTGCAGATCCCTGGAGAAAGGGTTGCATAAGGATTTTGCCCACCTCCTTGCTCAACAAGGAGAAGGTAGCCACTCCCTTCAGGAGAAATTGACTAATTGGTGACTTTCTAAGTTGACTTTCTTCTCCTCTGAAAGAAGGTCTGAACTTCATCGGATGGATGGATGGGGGCGGGGGAGACCTTGGAAAGAAAAATGCAAGAGAATTTCTCTGCACTAACCTACTTCTTCTCCTTCTCCATCCAGGAGTATCTGCAGGGTGTGGTCTAAAGAGGGGGGGGGTCAAGGATTTGACCCCCAACCAGCCTTCTTCTGTGGCTGTCCTTTGAACAGGAAGCCAGCAGTTCCATTCCCTCCCACCCCCCACCCCCCTGCATGTCTGGAAGCAATATTTGGAGACCTCTTGATGTAGGGAGGACTTAGAAGGTAGAAAAAGCTTGGCGTATTCCGAGCCAGCTGCGCACAGGTCCAAGTCCTTCTGAAATGCAGGCCCAGATGGATGGAAGAGGGCTGCCTGATCCTTCCCTTGTTTTTTGCAGAGTGGGGGTGTGTGCTGCTGGAGAGCAGAGAAGGAGAAGAAGTAGGTTAGTGCAGAGAAATTCTCTTGCATTTTTCTCTCCATGGTTCCCCCCCCCCCCATCTATCAGATGAATTTCAGACTTTCTTTCAGAGGAGAAGAAATTAGTCAACCTCTCCTGAAGGGAGTGGCTACCTTGTCCTTGTCGAGCAAGGAGGTGGGCAAAATCCTTACGCAATCCTCTCTCCAGGGATCTGCAGCCTCCTTGGCTTCTCACCCTTCCAAATGGTCCTCAGGAAGACTACCTGGAAGGATCTGATCTCCTCCCAGGATCTTTTTCAAGAGTGGTATTCCTAGGGATGCTCATCCTTCAGCAATGGCTGGAAGATTTCTCCTGGACCTGGAGAACTTCAGAGATTCATCCACAAATCTGGGTGGAGGATTCTGAAAGACCGTTTGTGGGCAAGCTGGAATCTAGATACCAGAAGGGGTGGTGGTACCCAGGTTCAGTGAAGACAGAGGAAGCTCTGAGACCCTCCCCTAAATTACATTTTTCCAGTTCCTCCGGTTCTGCTTCAGTACAAAAACGTCTTCTTTAGAGGAATGTGTTCCCTTCCCACTTTTTACACATGGAAAAAGCCTCAATTATATATTAACCCACCAGGGAACAGCTCTGAGCTTCCCACAGCTGCAGCTTTAAAAAAAGGGGCTTTTCATTCCTTGTTTTTAGCTTTCATTTACTCTGCCGCAGAAAGGTACGAACTTAAGAAAGGAGAAGCTTGTTAAAAATGTGTAATATTAGGGGATTTAGCTGGCAACTCCCAACCAGTACAAACAGCCTTTTCTGGGCCTTTCTTCCAATGTGCAAGTTAACCATGGATGTTTGCAGGCTACATACACTAGACAGGACCCGAGGTGCAGACTGTGCAGAGAGGCCTCAGAGACAGTCCAACACACAGTGGCAGGGTGTAAGATGCAGGCAGGAACAGCATACACTGAACGGCACAACCAAGTAGCTGGCATTGTGTACAGGAACATCTGCA
Source organism: Charina bottae (assembly GCA_023362775.1). Taxonomy (NCBI): domain Eukaryota; kingdom Metazoa; phylum Chordata; class Lepidosauria; order Squamata; family Charinaidae; genus Charina; species Charina bottae. The sequence goes on along the minus strand of JALMGJ010000010.1, from coordinate 21,137,763 downwards.
CAGCGTATGGGCTAGACCCTCCCAAGTCCAGATGGGAGATTCCACAGAAGGTCGTGGAGAACGATAGGGCTTAGATCCTGTGGGACTTCCAGATCCAGAAGGACAGGCAGGTCCTGGCCAATCAACCAGACATCGTGGTAGTAGACAAGGACCAGAAGACGGCGGTGGTGATAGATGTAGCGGTGCCAAGTGACAGCAACATCAGGAAGAAGGAGGATGAGAAGCTGGAGAAGGACCAGGGCCTGAAGGAGGAACTGGAGAGGATGTGGAAAGTGAAGGCCAAAGTGGTCCCAGTGGTGGTAGGAGCACTCAAGACTCCTAAGCTGGGAGAGGGGCTCCAACAGATCCCAGGAACAGCATCCGAGCTCTCTGTCCAGAAGAGTACAGTGTTAAGAACAGCTCAGATCCTGCGCAGAAGCCTCGAACTCCCAGGCCTCTGGTAGAGGACCCCAGGTTGAGGAAGACACATACCAACCATAGGGGTGACAAGGGAATTTTTATATTTGCAGTGTTTCAAATCCATCCTGCCAGGGAACAAAGCTGGCATTCAGGATTATGAAGCAATTTACAGAAGAAGGGTGGGAACACATGGCAGTCCCTAAAAGAAGTCACAGAAGGGAATCCTGCCTCACCAAAATGTTGGCGTTTCGGTCCACTCCCTTCTTCAAATTGCTTATTGAAGCCAATCTGTCTCCCTGCACACTTGGCCCCCCAGATTTGCTATGGGAAGAACCACTCCCTTTCTGATAGCCTGTGAGCCTGTCCTTTCTGAGTTTCTGTTGCAAGATGCTAATTTCCGTCTTTCGCCCAGTCTGTAAATAAAACGGTTGCAACAACAACAACCACCCCATGTGTGTTACTGCCTATCAACAATAATAGCCTTTTTTCTTCCTGCCCAGAGCAAAATTTTGATTTGGCAGCTTGGATAAGAGAGACAAAGACCCCCATTATGGAGAAAGAGACCTCAAGCGGTTTGTTTCAAAAAACCAGAACCCCCAGTGTGGGTGGGCTCTTGCATGTGGGAGATGGTGAAGCTGAGCTTTTGATAAATATGTTGGAAACAGACTTCTTCTGCATCCTAACTCATCTGGAGGGTTGTAGATTAAATTTTTTAAAGAAACGCCTGCCTTATCAGAACCAGTTACAGGTACTCCTCACTTAACAATCATTTGTTTAGTGATGGTTCGGACTTACGACGGTGCTGAAAAAATGACTTACAACCGGTCCTCACACTTACAACCATCACAGCATCCCCACAGTCACATGATCACAATTTGGGCGCTTGGCAACCCGTTCACATTTACGACTGTCGCAGCATGCTGTGGTCACGTGATCGCCATTTTCGACTTTCCTGGCCGGCTTCTGGCAAGCAAAATCAACGGGGAACCGTGTGATTTGCTTAACGACCGCCGCAAAAAAGGTCATAAAATCGGGTTGGATTTGCTTAATGGCTGCCTTGCTTAGCAACTGAAATTCTGGTCCCAATTGTGGTCATTAAGCGAGGACTACCTGTATTACAGTTTTGTACTGGATGTTATCGTCCCAAGTATGAATATTGTATTGGTTGATTTTCAATCATATATGGATGGTTCTTTCCCCCGCTGCCCGTGGAAGCTGACTGCAGTTCATGGTGGGGAGGGATGTTTTCTGCTGTAAAGCCCCCCCCCCCCACTTTTGACAAAAACTAGCTTCCGATTCATGGCAGCAAAAGAGCTAATACTGGGCCTTTTCTTCTCATAGTCACTTGCTTTTTTGGGGGTCCAAAGAATTGGAAGATGGGATCAGAAGTCCTGGGTGGAACTTGAACGATTGCAAAAATAGAACAGAAAATTTTGGGAACAGGAAGGTTAAGGAGGCCCATGATCTTTTCCCCAACCACTCAGGATGGATGGTGCTGAGTGATGGTGAACATTGAAGCATGCTTTAAAGGAGTGGGGATGAAAGGGTGTGTGTGTCTGCAATGCAATGCAATCTTTCGGAAGAGGGTGCGGCTGGCTGAAATCTGGGAGCATACCCCGTGCAACAACTTCCCCCCCCCCATCCCACCGTTTTTCCCCATCTCCTCTAGGAATAGATTCAGAAGCATCAGGCGCACTGTGGAATTGAATTTCAAGTTAACGGAGCCTTGGAAGGCAGGCTAAATCCTACAGCGGAACTTCCAGCGAGGAAATCAGGAGCATCGCTCTGCCTCTTTGTTGACATGGTGTATCGATCAGGCTGCCAAAAACCTGTTGGGGCTAGTGCATTGCCTCTCCACCCACCAAATGAAGCAGGTACACACACACACACACACACACACACACACACACACACACACACACTTGCAATCTAGACTCAGGAAGATGAAATCCAAAGGACAGCCTCTCTTTTTCTTCTCTCCTGGACTTCCCAAGGTGTGTTCCGTGTTTGCAGGGCAGACATGTCCTGCTCCACAGCAGTGACACACAACAACTGCAGCCTGTGTGAATTGTCCCACTCAGCTGCTGGATGCTGCCGAAGCTTGTCAAATCTTCCCTCCTTGACCCGATCCAGGCAGCTCCCTGAGTAAAATCTTCCCCCAAACCCCCATGCTAATCTATAGCATGCTCGGGGCTTTTTTGATTGAAAAATGGGATAATTGAAATGCTTCTTTTAAAAGCAAAGCATAAAATAAAATATTGCTGGATGGCACTGGGAAAGAACTGGGGAGTTTAAGGCTGCCTAAAAGGGCTGAAATGTGAATCAAGGATGCCTCAATTTCCTGTTCAGTCCATGATTCCAAATAATATGCCAGCAAGATTAGGGCTTCCACCTGAGGATTTGCATAAAATTTTACTGCTGGGGAAACCCAATGCCATTTTCTTCTTTTTAGTTTTCCTCCTGCTTTTTTTTTTTTTTTGCATACATCTTCTTTTGCAGAGGAACTGCATTTCTTCCTGCAGGGATCAGATGTTTTGGCAGGAGTTCTGCACCTGGACAATTGTCTAAGATACGTTTATAAGGACTGCCGAAACTCTCTCTCATGACATTTCCTTTAGCACTTGACTTAGCCAGATGCAAAACTAGATTAGTTTAAACTAGCCCTGCCAGAGGGGTGTCTGTACCATGGCCAATAAAGTCAATTCCTGATTCCCAGGGGGAAAAAAAAAATCCAAGCAGAGGGAAATAAAAAATAATAAAATAATATAAAATAAAAAATAATAAAATAAAATAATAAAATAAAATAAAATAATAAAATAAAATAATAAAATAAAATAAAATAAAATAAAATAAAATAAAATAATAAAATAAAATAAAATAATAAAATAAAATAAAATAAAATAAAATAAAATAAAATAAAATAAAATAAAATAAAATAAAATAAAATAAAGGCACTTTAATGATTCCTTGCCAGCCAAAACCAAGCCAGCAGTTGTAGACTACAGCCAGTTGCTCTCAACCAGCAACTGGCAATTACCAGCAGAAAACAAACCACCTAGGCTGGCTGGCCCGTTTTTTGCTGGCAAGCCAGGAACGAGATGTGTTTTTGCAGCGTCTGAGCATGTGCAATGATGTGCAATGGCATCATGATGCAGGCATTTAAGGCGGGGCTTGCCCAGTGATGTCTCTGTGGGGCGGGGCTTCCCACCCCTCATCCCACTTTGCTGAGTACCCCTCGGATCACGTTATACCCTGCTTTTTGTTGACGTAGAAATACGGTTGCACTTTTTTATAAATGAAAAATACCCCAGCAGACGCAAACTGCCCGTTGGAGTTTATTATTCAGAGAAATGAGAGCATTAAGGGAAGGCCTAGTGATGTAACACACGCCATCAAACTTGCCTATTTAATGCCTGCGCTATTAAAACAATTATGGAAAAGAATGCAACAGGAATATAATTTTGGGGGTGGGTTAAAAACCACCCTGGGCCTCTGAGTGCCCTACCGGGGCACACCTCTCCAAACTTAGATTAAAACTCCGCTGAACTTAGATTAATATCGAAATCCATTTCAAATTAAGCTCATTAAATACACAATATGATTATTCTCAATGCGTTTAATGGATAGAACGTAAGAGGCATCTGCTCTGAGGAGCAGTTTTATTTTTAAATGGAGGGGAAACTACCCCAGGGCTTTGAAAGTAGCGGGCGAGACTTTTCAACATTCCCAAGCTTAACTTTTCACTTCACATTTTCAGCTGCAATGGCTGGCATCTCCAAGAAGAGTGAAAAGAAAAGAAAAAATCCAACACCCTGGAAAATATGGAGAAGCTTTCCCGTATTGCCCAGATGGACTGTGGCTCCGTTTTGCATCACGGTGACACAGGACACTCTGCCCTTTCCATCCTGTTAATTGAAAACAGCTTTTCCTGTTGGGGAAAACTGTCAGGGAACGAGAAACTGCCTTTGCTGTTTGGGCCACAATATATAGATTTTGGTGCCCTTGGATAAGAATATCTGGATTTCTGATATGTGGCTTCTTGTGATGGGGGGTTGGGGTTTTCACAGCAACTTGGGTTCAGGAAATGAGTTTTTTTTCCTGGAGATTTCATGATTTCAGGATGCTTCAGATAAAAATGAAGACTCCCTTGTTCCATCCTGGCTTGACAACCAAGGAACCCTTTCTTTCTTAGACTACTGTCTAAATCTTTTCTGCTCTTCACGTACTAAGTGTTTCGTCTGCAATTGCCACCTGCCTTCTTCCATTTTTTTTTACAATCAGACTGAAGAAGCTCCTTGGATAAGGAGCGAAACGTTTCCACTGAGAAAATAGAAATCCAGTTGACATGATTCAAGCTACAGACAATTCCATCTGGATGACTGAGAACCTTCATAGACATATTTTTACAATCAGGAGTGTTTCTTCTCATTGCTAAAGATGTAATGATCAGTGGTTTAAAAATATAGCTCTGCAGTCAGCAGGCGGTGTGGCACAAGCTGTACGGTGCATGGTAGGCAGAAGGAATTTGCACCAGGAAGATCAGGAAATGTAAAAGCTAGAATGCTGGGGTTTTCCTGCCTGTTGGGGGGAAATAATCCGAAAGCAATTTCTTTAGAATGGTGAAAAAATATGCCAAGGAAGTGTTTGCTTATGGAGAGAGAAATGGAAGGATTTAGGGCGGTGTTTCTCAACCTCAGCAACTTTAAGATGGGTGGACCTCAACTCCCAGAATTCCCCAGCCAGCATGCTTTAAGATATATGGACTTTATCTGTGGAGTTCTTGGTGCTCTCTGAGCCTTGTTGTTTTCTTGCAGACGTTTCATTGCCAACACTGAAGATGTTGCCTAGCCTGGCAATGAAACGTCTGCAAGAAAACAACAAAGCTCAGAGAACACCAGGAACTCCACAGTTCAACCCTGAGCTACAAATATTCTCTTCGATTGGACTTTATCTCCCAGAATGCCCCAGCTAGCATGCTTTAAGATGTATGGACTTCCACTCCCAGAATTCCCCAGCCAGCATGCTTTAAGAAGTGTGGATTTCGACTGCCATCATGAAGATGTTGACACCCCCAATGGGTGGCTGAGGCTGCCCTACAGGGGTCTGCAACCTGCTTTGATTTCCCACGCATTCATTAAGTCCCGAGGAAGACCTCAGGAGGCCATGCCTGGGCCTTTCTGGGAGAAATGGAAAGATGTGGCTGAGAGAACCACAGTTGCATCCTCCACCTTCCCAAACCATCAAGTCAGCTCAAAAACCTTGCCCAGAGAAATATGAAACAACAACAACAACAACTCTGCAGCCGTTTGGGAATGCGTCCCACAAGCAGGACATCTTTTGTAGCGACAGAAGAAAACGGGTGTGACGCTGAAAGGCCGAGACCGGCCTGGCATTCGGCTTATGCCTGTCAAGAGAAAACCTAATTCGAGCCAGGAACGGACATTTAGAGTGCTCTCGACTGGAACAAACAAGGACCAGTTACGTTCCTTCGACGGCCTGCCTTGGAAACATCTCCCCAAAGAGTTGGAAACTAAGGCTGAAGCTGCAGAAGGGGAGGGAAGCGAAGGAAGGGAGGGAAAAGATGGACTTTTCGTCTAAATGAAGCCTTTGTAGTGTGACTCAGCTGTGCTCATGGGGTAAGCCCTGCCAAAGAGAACTTGGCTTGGAAAGATCATCACAGCCCCACAGGATGTGGTTTCCAAATTCATCCACTGCTTTTCTCTCTCTCTCTCCTCCTTTCTATTTTATTGCGTGGACATCCGAACTCCACCCTACCTACCCCCAGATTTCTCTATCCTGCAGGGAAGCTTCTGGAAAAAGGCATCTCCAACCTGGATAGGAGGTGGATGAAGCCCTTGTGGAGATGAAGCAGATGAGGAATTACAGTAGTCCTCGCTTAACGACCACGGTTGAGACTGGAATTTCAGTTGCTAAGCAAAGCGATCATTAAGTGAATCCGACCCAATTTTACGACCATTTTTGCGGTGGTCATTAATGAATCACTGAGGTCGTTAAGTGAACCACGTGGTCGTTAAGCAAATCATGCAGTTCCCCATTGATTTTGCTTGCCAGAAGCTGGCCGGGAAGGTTGAAAATGGTGATCACGTGACCACAGGATGCTGCAACAGTCATAAATGCGAACCGGTTGCCAAGCGCCCAAATTGTGACTGCGAGGACGCTGCGACGATCGTTAAGTGTGAGCACCGGTTGTAAGTTGTTTTTTTCAACACTGTCTTAAGTCTGAACCATCACTAAACAAAAGGTCATTAAGTGAGGACTACCTGTATGCTTTTGGAAAACTGGAGGCCCACCGCCACACTGGCCGAGGCCAATTTGGATAGGGACCAACAGAAGTTGCTGGGCTTCTCTCTGATGAATTGGTCTGCCCCCTTTCACGGAAATAATTATTCAGCAGCATACAGTAAATCGGGAAGAAAGCGATCAATAGAGAAATGCAGCCATCAATAAGAGGTTGGTGTAGTTGGGACTGTTGTCTACTCTGGTAGTATTCAATCAATGAACATTAGTACCCGAAGTACAACCATTGGCACTTCATTTCCAGAAGGTAGCTATATTATCTTTTCTTACAAAGAACAGCCAAGACTTGCCGTACCTGAAAAGGTAACAAATCTTAGGATGCCTGACTGTCAAGGAAAGCTGCTAATTAGTCGGAGAGGGAGAGGGCGGGTGAGTAAAGGAGAGCTTAAAAAATGGATTGCTTCCGCGCTGCCTCGTTGGTCAGGATGTTCAATCAAATTTTCGTTGAGCACCAGAACCATCACTTGTCCGTCCAGGGATCTATTTTCATGTGTCAAGGAAACAAGGACCTCTTGGGTGTGGGTGTGGAAATGTCAAGATGGTGGCATGACAGTGCCGTCAAAGTTGCTTGTGGACATGTGTCACTCTTGCAACACAGGAAGGGACTAGGACTGCATGGCGCCACTGCCATCTTGCCTTTTTTGACTGCCTCCCCCTGCATACGGCCCTGATGCTTTCAGCTGCCTCTTGAGGAAGCAGAAACTTGACGCAGGCCCAAGAAAGGCGGCAGTGCGGCAAACAGCTTCGCTGGAGGATGGATTCTTTGCTGAACTGCCCGTCTCTTCCTTCGTACAAGTCAAGCGGTAGCCTGGAAACTACACATCATGCACATGAATAAGTCCAGAGAAAGAATAACAGCTGGGAGGCTTTTTCCCCACTCCCTGTGAGATGTTGTGACCCCAAATGATCGTCTCAGCAATGTAGGCTTGGACGATAGAAAGCCACAGAGAAAGGGAGCGCGAGGGCGAGAGATGTCTCTTCTGGGAATCTGAAGCTTCCTGTTCTGAAGTAGTGATAGTAAAAAGGGCTTAGACGTGCTCAAGAGGCATCCGCTTTGAAGAATGCTTCTCTTCGGCTGACCCATAAACTAACTGTTTTTCCCCAAGGGAAAAGTCTAAGGAACTATTACTGTCGAACTGCTGAGTCCAGAAAAAAGGGGCATCTTGATGGCATAGTTAAATATTACGAAAAAGAGAAGGAGACAAACATCTAAGGCACTGGGCACTCTTTGGACGGGTCAACCTTATCTAGGGGAGATGGAGTTGCACCTGGTTGAGGAAGGGTGATCTCAGCTGCAGCTCTACCAACATACTCCAGAAGATGTTGTGAATCATGACTAAGGGTCTTTCTCCGCTTGCCCCTCACCATGGCACAAACATGCTCCGCCCACCTCTTTTTTTCCGCCATGTCTCCAAGTTGTTGCCTTCACATGTTCCCCAGTTCATGAACAAGACAGCCCGAAGTCATCTTGAGCTGTACTGATGTTACGCCATCTTTTCCTCCTTATTCTGACACTATCCCAGGTCACCTCAAGGTGGGCAAAAACAGCGAGGCTTTATCACCAGTTACCTTGGAGGGGTGTGCGTGGAATGGCAGCGTCTGAGAATGGTGGCAATTGGGGCTGGTTGGCAGCCAATTTCATACCAGTGTAGTGTTCGGGCCAACTTAAGGATGGGTAGAGGACACGTCTTCAACTCAGCAATGTGGGAAGGCCCTAAACGAGCCAGCAGGTAGGAAAACTCCAATATGGAGCACCACAGATTTAGACAGGGCAACAGGACCCATGTCTTGCATGCAGAAGATTGCAGGTTTCCAGGGAAACTGATGGGAAACTTGCTCAATACAAGAGGAGGTGCAGCTTCCTCCGCCAGAGGCGTTCAACTCCAGGTCCCATCATCCCCAGCCAGCATGGGCTGCAACAAGCAGGAAATATTTCTGGTGGAATACTTTTGGAGCTGGAAGGGTGACTGTCCCAGTATGAAGTTGGAATTTCCTTCTAGCCCAAGGACCCTTTCTTGTTGATTTAGTAGACCCAAAAGCCACCACTTGAGCATAGCTGTAATCCCGCAGGTCTTCTACAGCAGTTCGGACCTTAGGAACTCACCACCTTTTCTGAGGCAGGAGCTGCATTGCTCGGGAACCCAGAGGACAGATGGGTGTGGGTCGAAAATCAATTGCTTGCAGATCCCGTTGCTGAGTTTCTCCTAGGAAGCTGCTCCCGCTCTCTCCATCCACTGCAGCTGCTGGCACGCTACCAACTTGCTTCTTGAACCTCCCCCTGGAAGGTTCCTGGGGGATCTCCTGGCCCTGAGACAAGTGTGGGAAGACCAGAAGGGCCGCTGGTGGAGGACCAGCAAACTCCATTTGGCACGGAAGGGAAAAAAGAAAGAAAAGAAAAGAAAAGGATGACTCACAGCTATTAATAGTGAAACATTGGCAGGTGTGGAAAGCCAACATATTATTAAGTCTCTACAATGAAATCCAGAACTCAGCTGGCCTCCCCTTCGCGAAGCTTGCAATTGAAGTATGCTCAGCACCACGATTTCTTCCTTCCAATGTCATTCCTTCTTATTTCTGGTGGAATTTCTCGCCGTTTAATCTGATCCAGAAAGGCATTATGTGTCATTGCATAATAGTTGAAGCCGATCTCCGGTGGGTGTGCTGTGCTGCTGGGCCTGAGGGACTTCATGTCCCGCTACTCAGTTTGGCAGATATCTGTGCCAGCCGCGGAAGGCTACACGGTGGGTAAGGCAGGGGTTGTTGACCGTGGAGTAAATTTTGAAGGCATGAAGCTCCCGGAATGTTCTTCCCCCTCCTTTGGAGCGGGTTATTTATTTATTTATTTATTTATTTATTTATTTATTTATTTATTTATTATCCCGATAGTTCCAGAATGCTCCTTAAGATGACATTGAATAACATTTCCCGTCCCTGCATGTTGCAGCCTCAAAAATTCAGTTAACTTATGCCTGGTCTGGCAATGCCTGGATTTGTACCCCGTGTCATACCGTGAGGTGAGATTTTTGGCGCTGATGTAAAGTGTCCTGTGAATCCAACAATTCTGCCCTGTCACCCACAGTTTTGGGCTTATTGTACTGTACCAACGCAGCCACAATTGGTTTGTTCAATAAGCCAGGATTAAGGAAGCCATGTCTCAGGATAATGTATGAACCCAGGCCGTTTGTATATTAGGAATATAGAGAACTTTTTTGAGCCAAAGTTTCAGCCCCTGTTTGCAATGTTCAAGAAGTCCTGTCAGATCCCATCTTTGCCAGCGCTTTTTGGAATTGCCCAGGATAGAATCTTCTGTGGGCAAAGCTGGCGCCCAGCCTTCCCGCTAACTCATTATGGTCTGCCCCTAAAAATAATGTAGGACTGCAGTCCTTAACGTTCTGGACATAGATCTGCTTTAAATTAGGAACACAGGAAGCTGTTTCGGTTCCCCTCAAGCTGACTCAGTCTATGTAGATCAGGCCTTTGGCCAGATCTATTTGGAGATGCCCAGAACATAAGAATAGACCAGCAGAATCAGGCCAAGGCCCATCTTAGTCCAGCGTTTTGTTTCTCACGGCAGCAGAATTTTGGGGGGCTCAGAGGCAGGAGTGGGGGACATATTCCTCTCTTGCTGTTGTTCCATCCATTGCTTGGGATTTGTAGGTCTTCCCCCTTCTGCCTGAGGGGAACATTGAGTTTCCAGACAAATAGCTCTGCTACCCCAGTCCTCCATGAATTTTTCCAATCCCCCTTTAATGCCATCTTAGTGACATCACCACATTTAATGGCAATGAATTCTGCAGGTGGTCCTCCTCCTCCTCCTCCTCTTTCTTCCTCTCCTCTCCTCTTCCTTCCCCATCCCCTTCTTCTTCTTCTTCTACATCTACATGTAAGAAAGACGTTTGGTTGGTTTTTGGTTGCTCAGTTCTTTTCCATTTCAAATGTGGTAACCAGAACCGTACAGCACATTCCAGATGTGGCTATACCATAGATTTGTAGAACAGATGACATCTGGGCCTTTGGCATATAAAAAATCCGCCTTGCCATGAAAATACAGCTCCTTCTCACTGATGGAGGGAGATACCCCCCCCCCCCATGGCAAATGAGGAAACAAATTGCTGCAAATCGCTACTGAAAAGCCGAAACCTCCATGGAATCGCAGAACAGCTGAACATAAAACCCTTTTCCTAAGGTGGCAAAATCCCACATGCCCTTATTTGAGGTTAAATCCCCTTGGATGACCTTTAGAGTCGGTTTCAACCTGATTAAAAAGCTTTAGCTCAATTAATCATCGGAGCTGGGCGCTTTCTACCTGCTGAATCTGTGAATGAAATCACCATACATCTGCTCATGGTTTTAATACCCTTTAAAAGGAAGCATGCCTCTTCCACTTTTTAACAGGTGCTGTAGAAAGGATCCTTCCTGAAGAGGCAGGACCGCTTCCTTTAGCGCTTCCCATCACTATAATATCTGAATTAGCCCCAGAGGCAAATGATGTTTCTATTGGTGCAGACAGAAATTAGGTGAATGATTCCTCCACATTTATCTGGGGAGGGGGAAATTCTCCAACTGTTTCTCAAGGACAGGAGTCCCCCCTGAGCACTGACAGAAGCAATGCTGCTAACCCACTGCCCCAGGAGATACTGTATTATTCCCCTTGGTATTTTTCCTTGGGATCAAATGGGTGTGGGAAGCTGGGGGCTGCAGACCAAGGGGGACAGCGCAAGAGAAGACATTTGCACACACCCCTTTTTCTCCTTGTGATGACAATAAACGCAAGACCGCCATGTGCTCCACAAATTCTCTTCCCCACTGAACGGGGAAACGACGCAGGTAAATCCAGCACCGATATCGAAGGGGGACTCAAGTATTCATGGGACACTTCTACTCACGTTCTTTAAAAAAAAAAATTGCTCAACTTAGAAGGAAACACATTTAGACGATCAAAACTATTTTGTGAAATGAGTCCGAAATGGCCATTTTCCTTTTCTTCCCCCCAGCTGAAAATAGAGAGCTTGTGTTCTCCTGTGGTTTTATCTAGGAGAGGCATTTTCCAAGTTCTCAGGACCAAAATGCATAATCCAGTTTTCTTTTCCATTTGAGAACAAGCTATGGAAGGAGTAAATGATGGCTCTCCTCAGCCTATTATCAAGATAGGTTTAGAGATGGTGAAGGGTGTGGAAACAAAGGCCGCCTCCATTCTTCCTGCCCACCTTCCTCTCGGCCAAAACGGTCTTCTTCTCAACCAGCCCCCGCCTTGGTTCTCAGAGGAAATGACACCAGCATCCCTGAAGTTCTGTGGGACAGGATGTATAAAACAAGACCACCAGCATCCTGGGTCTTAAAAAAGTAAGCAGAGAGGAGGACGGGCACGTTCCTCTGGGACCTCCCTTGCTCCGAAAGGCAGAGAGAGAGAGAGAGAGAATATCTCTATCCTAGATTTCTCACATTTGGTCTGTTGGCAGGAAAGATCTGCATTTAATTAATACACTCCATTTCTTGGCAGCTGGCTTCCGTTTGCTGATGTACAATGCATCATCTTCAATCTCTCCCCGAAGGCCTCCCCAGATTCTGCATTTGCTGCGCAGGGCAAAATAATAATTTAAAAGAAATGATGCATCGGAGAGCTGTTTTTGCGGGGAGTGGGTGGCTGGGTAAGGGAATCTTGAACAGAGTTCACGTTGCTTAGTTAATTCTCACAAATTTGGTCAGCTAGGATTAAAAGAGCATAACCTTGTTGGATTTCATTTAGAAGAAGCTGCAGATCTCATATAACACCTACCATCTTCCTGTCCGCATTTCGTACAGATCCTACAGGACCCAATTGGGGGGTCTTTGGGGTACTCTTTGGAATTATATTCCAAGGGTTTGGAAACAAATGAGAAGACAATGGATATATTTTACCGGGCCCTTTGCTGATGCAGCAAGATTGGAAGGATTCTCATTCTTTGTCCATCATAACAGGATCTGAAGAACTAACACCTCTTGTTAGTTTTGAAGAAATATCTCACTGACTTCAAAGATGCCCTGATGATGTTCCCTAACCTGGTCATGAAATGTCTGCAGGAAAACAACCATGCTCAAAGGAGACCAAAAAACAACCCAACAAAAATATTTCACTGTGTGGTGTCCCAACCGGAAGACCATGTTGAAATTTTGACCACCTGCCTAATGTCTAATGCCCCATTTGTCTCCTATTGTGAAGGAAACCGATTTAAATGTCAATCATTTATTTATTTATTATTTATTTATTTAATTTATACAACCGCCCATCTCCCCCAATGAGGAACTCTGGGCGGTTTACAATAAAATAGTTAAAATAAAATATAAAACATCACTATACAATATGTAAAAATAATAAATAATTATAAATCCAGATGGACGATGGAATTAAAACGAAGGACATTATAAAATTAAGGAGTTAGCCACCCCCATGAGGAACTATCCTCATATAATAACAATCATCATATAAATTTTATATAAAAATTTTATATAAATTTTATATAAATTTTATATAAATTTTAAAATAAATTTTATATAAATATAAATTTTATATAAAATATAAATTTTATATAAAATATAAATTTTATATATATATATAAAATATATATAAAATATAAAATCATATAAAAACAATCATGGAATAGTGTGTGTATTCTTTTCCCCCCATTGAGGTGTTAGATCACGTTGTGGTTGACCAAGAATGAGAATGGTCTCTTTGCAGTTTGCGGTTAGTTCTTTTGAAGCCTCCTTCCACACATCATTCCGGATTGCACCACAAACGAAACTCAGTTTGGGTGCAGTAAGAAATTACACTCACAATATTCTCTCTCTCAAGGATTTATCCCTGTTAACAATCCAGTCAAGTGCATTTCTGAAAAGCTGAGTCATCAGACCTTCCTTGGGCATCCTGCTGCCCCCCTTTAGAAAAAAAAAGCTCCCTATTCTTTGGACCCACATGGCCAGTCCCACCCCACCCCTTTCCCCAATCTGGTTGCAGCTTTCATGGTCTGCAGCCACTTGGAGAAAAAATCCGCTCTTTCTGGGCTGTTGTTTTCCAGCTTTTGCCAATCTGCCCGGCAGCCAATGGCTCTGTAATATCTCGGGGGTGGTTTCTAGCAGTACTGCACAAGCTGTTCTGAAAAATTATATATATTACAACAGGCAGGCTAGGCCTTAGAAGGGAGGAGGGATGGAAAATATGCATTCATCAGTTTAAAATAAAAATGCACCCTTTCCCCTAGTCGGAGAAGAACAGCGAAAAGCAGGCAGACAGGAGAAACAGAGCCCCACTTTGATTCCTTGGAAGGCCCATTCTCAGGACAGGAAGATGCTCCAGGGTCCCATAAAACTGAAGAACATAGATCTCCCCTGGCTTCTCTTTTCTGGCTGTTCATGCAACCTCTGGTTGTAGAGGAACACAAAGCATCATACTCATATCCCTGTTTACAACACCCCCCCCATCTCCCCTCCAAGGCTCTAGTGATTGTATTAGAGTCCTTGTGCCAAACCAGCATCTGCTTTATTTGGATTTGGCTTAGCTTAGCTTCATCCATCATGCTGAGACATACTGGTTTATGTGTCTCCGTGGAATAAACCACAACTGGCTGGGCTTGCCTGACCAGGGGCATCTCCAGGGTATAGTGAAAAAGTCAAGATGGCAGCTGAAGTGGGGTGACTGAAGCTCCACCTGGGTTGCATAGAAAAATCAGGTGGAGTCCAGTCACGACGCTGTGGCCACCATCTTGACTTTTTTTTTTGACCATACCCTGTGTGTGAGACATTAATTGCCACAAACCCTAGTTTGCAAACTGCAACAGCTGGATTCACACAATGGCCTGAACCCAAATGGAGGGAACAGGGGAACTGTGTCTTTGGCACCCAGCAGAAGCCACAGTGATATTGCTCATGCCACGATGGCATTGCACAGATGATAGACATGACGTAATTTGGGTCAGTCAGCTCCATGGCTGATGCAAAGCTCATAATTTGATTCATTGGGGTGATGACATCATCATACCTACAATGCCATACACATCCTTGCCTTCCATGGATGCCCACGAAAATGTCTGCTGCAAGCCATTGTTTTATGGCTTAGACTTAGAGAATGAACTCACCAATTCTGGCTTAGTGGCTACATCATGGGATTAGCTCTTTATGGAAACCCAGAATGTTAAGTGGGACATTTCTTGCAAGTGCTCTGCATCTATCAAGGGGATATACAGTATTCTCTATGAAGTCCTGATGGCTCAGATCATCCACACTCCATGGGAATAAGGACATGTGGCCTGCCAGCAGTGTCTGGAACAAACTACAATAACATCAAAGTGACCACACGGATGCAATGGTGTGATCATGCAAATGTCTCTGTTCTTTACTGCATTCACACAATACTCTGAATCAGAAGAGTCAAAGAACTTGGTTGGTTCCATTCATACAACGTGCCAAGCTTGGGTAGTTTTAAGTTTGGGGAGGGATTTCATTTGTTTCTTTGGAGGGTTAGCATGTTGTGTGAATTCAGCCTGGTTGGTTAGGCTAAATTCCTCCTCAATGAATTCCTAAATTCATCCTCCATTATATCCCTGAAACTTAATTTCCTTCCCTCTTATTTAAAACTGTATTCTTTAATCATTGCTAAGTCATGTTGCTGATTACAGGCTGAGATTCTCTTTGCACATCACGTCCAGAAGTTGTTTAGTGAGCGATGTGTGTGCAAATTTGATGAAGACTATTTTCATCTTGGGTTTGGCTGTTGGATCTCAATCATGAGAAGGTTTCTACCATCTTCATTGTATCAGTTACCTTGCATTTAGGAAAGGCCATTTTAGGGCAAATGTGTTGCAACAAATAACATGAAAAGAAGAGATCATTATATGAAGAAGCTCCTTGGATAAGGAGCGAAACGTTTCCACTGAGAAAATAGAAATCCAGTTGACATGATTCAAGTTACAGACAATTCCACCTGGATGACTGAGAACCTTCATAGACATATGCCCTTATGTCACTGGCCAAACTGAAATGTGGAACCTCAGTAAGGGCGAGAAGAGCTAAATCCATCTGTGAGGATCTGGTGATTTTTCAGGAATTTATTGACTCCAGAGAAGTCGTCATTCCTCTCTATTCTGCATTAGTCAGACCACACCTAGAATAGTGTCCAGCCCGAAACATCACATTTCAGGAAGGACATTGACAGACTGGAACATCTCCCAAGGAGAACCACCAAGATGCTAAGGACCCTGGAAGGAAAAAGGTATGAAGTATTGTTGGAAGTGTTGGCTACATTTAGCCTGGAGAAGAGGAGACTTCAGGGAGACATGACAGCTGTCTTCAGCTACCTGAAGATCTGTAATGGAGAAGATGGAGCAGAACTGTTCAAGGTTGTTGCAGAAGACAGTCCAAGGAGCAATGGATACAAATGACAAGGAAGTAGATTTTGGTTGAACATCAGGAAGAACTTCTTAATGGGAAGAGTTGTTGACCAATGGAACCATAATTTTGCCAGGCAGCGGCCTATCCTTTGCAGGTTGGTGTTGAAAGAGAAGCTGGATGGACACGTGTTGGGGATACTGTAGTAGTGATTCCTGCATTGTGCAAGGGGTTGGACTAGATAAGGGATTTATTTATTTATTATTTATTTATTATTTAAATTTATATGACCATCTCCCCCAACGGGGGACTCTAAAAAGGGATGCTTTTTAAATTAGACCACCACCAGTTGCAACAATAATTCATCATGTTAGCCCATCAAAATGAGAAATATCAAAGTAGTTAACAATCAGGATGTACTAACATGTCTTAAAAAAAAACCTGTAGTAGCTCAGCAGAGAGAAAAACTCCATGAATCCAAGCAACGCCAACAAGACCGAAGTTTTCAAACTTGGTGGTGCCATGAATCACTATAATTTCATGTAAGACTGACCTTCTTTATCACCTTCCTATCACAAATTCAAGAACCTGCTCAAAAAAATACAATTAACTAAAGTTAAATCAAAACCCTTGAGGAATGTAGCGGTTTGGGCATGTAAGATTGGCAGACACAAATCTTCCATATAAAAAAAATTCCCTTTGAGTTGGATGGCATTTCTTGATAATAAAAGGTTCAAAGATCTGATCTCTCAGCGGACTGAAGACATAAGGAGAATAGCTTTTTCCTTATTAAACTTTTCCTTCTCTCTTTTTAATATTGCAGATATGGTATAAAGGTAAAGGTTCCCCCCGCACATTTGTGCAGTCGTGTCCGACTCTAGGGGCCGGCGCTCATCTCCGTTTGTTAGCCGAAGAGACAGCGTTGTCCGAAGACGCTTCCATGGTCATGTGGCCGCATGACGCGCGCGGAACGCTGTTACCATCCCACCGAAGTGGTACCTATTAATCTACTTGCATTTGCATGCTTTCGAATTGCTAGGTTGGCAAGAGCTGGGGCTAGTGTGGGAGCTCACTCCGTCACGCGGGGCTAGGGATTCGAACCTCCGAACTTGCGATCTTCCGATCGACAAGCCTGGCGTCTTACCCGCTGAGCCACCACACCCCTTAGATATGGCATACAGATAATTAAAACAATTTTAAGGGCTTTACCAGTTAAGAGCCATCAACTCTAATCTAGAACTCACTGGACACGCTTCTGCTTAGAACTGGGTTGATGCAATACAGTTTGTGCCCAACTGGACTAAATAGGAATATGTACATATTCAAATGTGGGAGAAATTCTCATCCATAAATCACAATTATGCCCATGAAGTTCTATTAAAAAGGAATTAGTGGAAATTAAAATCTTCATTATGTGCTTAAGTTCCAGTATTTTCAATACAATTAGAGCTAAGATACAAATTCACATTTTTCCCTGGACAAGCTGTCTGTCTGAAAAATGTGGAGTATGGATCTATCAAGGTTCTGGCTTTGCTTGGGCGTGCAAAAGTCCAGTCCCATTCAGACAGACTTTGGACTTTCCTTCTGTGAGTTTTTGGTTTAGCCATAGGTAAAGGTAAAGGTCCCCCCCTCACATTTGTGCAGTCGTGTCTGACTCTAGGGGCCAGTGCTCATCTCCGTTTGTTAGCCGAAGAGCCAGCGTTGTCCGAAGACGCTTCCACGGTCATGTGGCCGCATGACGCGCACAGAACGCTGTTACCTACCCACCGAAGTGGTACCTATTTATCTCCTTGCATTTGCATGCTTTCAAATTGCTAGGTTGGCAAGAGCTAGGGCAAGTGCAGGAGCTCACTCTGTCACGCAGGGCTAGGGATTCAAACCTCCGAACTTGCGATCTTCCGATCGACAAGCCTGGCGTCTTACCTGCTGAGCCACCGCACCCCTAAGGTGTGACAATTTAACAACCAGGCCTCATAACCTGGATCAAATCAGCTAGGTAACATCTTTGGGGTACATGATCTTGAAGATCTCACATTCTATAGTTCTATTTTTCTTGATTCTATGCATGCAAATGCTGTCAAAACATGGATCAATATATAAATCAAAACAGATCATTCTTAAGGGACTGAATCCCTACATTGCACCAAGCTACTAGTTGCTTAACCACTGTTTGTTGAATAAAGCACAGCTGGCTAGGTTCACAGATAAGGTGAAGATATAAACTATGGTTATAATTCAAATAGCCAGATTCATGCAGTAAGCTAAACCCGAAACAAGTAAACCATATAATGGGGTTAGCGCAATGTGTGTGAGTTCAGCCAATTTATAGCAAAAACGTAGCAATATAACTTCTAATGATATTGTCAGGACTTGAAAATAATTGGTTTTAAGCTTGTTTGCAATTCTCCGATGGAGATTCAGATCTGATTTAGTTCCAAAAAGCTTGCTTTGCCAGTCAAAATGAATCACATTCTCAGCTGATCCATGTTCCTTAGTAGATTTTGAGTAATAGAAGTGAACCGATGCCTTTTTAGCGGTTTTCTTCCGTTTTCCCCAATCTTTTGTAGGGGAAATAGAAAGCAGAGAGGGGTGAAATGGTATAGCCTATAGAAAGTCATGGTTGGCTGCAGTGCTGAACAGAGAGAGAGAGAGAGAGAGAGAGAGAGAGAGGATGATTGATTTAGATAGATAGATGATTGATAGATAGATAGATAGATGATAGATAGATAGATAGATAGATAGATAGATAGATAGATAGATAGATAGATAGATAGGAGAGAGAGACTGGCCCAAGGTCACCCAGCTGGCTTTGTGCCTAAGATGGGACTAGAACTCCAGGTCTCCCAGTTTCTAACCTGGTGCCTTAACCACTACACCAAACTGCCTCTCAAGAGCTTTTTGTAGCAGCTTGTTTACAAGTTGATCTTTCTCTGCTCTCATACAGCCTCCAGTCGGTTAGACAGTCCCTGTTGTATCCAGCCTGCAACCCACTCCATTCCAAGGTGCAGATTTGGCAACAGCACAAATTGAATAAAAGCCAGCACTATACAACAGAAAACTTGGTTAAAATCTAAAGTATAATGCAATCCAGATCTTCTTCTTCTTCTCCTTCTTCTCCTACTTCTTCGCTAGCTGTTAAAAGCTCCCTGAACATGTTCCATCTTGCCACACTTGCAGAAAATGCTTAGGCTTGGACAAGTCTTAGGCAACTCTTCAGCAAACTGCAAGGAATGTCACCTGGAGCTCCTCTAAGACTCAGGCTTGGAGGGTGGAATCCAAGGCCATTGCCTCTCAGACAGGGAGCGGACAGGGCAAGAATAAATGTTCTTGACCAGGAAGATCACCTTGGGAGTAGTTCCTTGAACTACTTGGCATTCCATGTTCTTCTCAATGGTGTCCCAGAAACCTCAACCCTTTCTGGTTTGGTCTGTCTTCTCCCAATCTTGGTCCCAGAGGGTTTTCCAAGAGCACTGTCCCACAAGCTTTCTCAGACAAAGAAGAGGGCCAAGCATCTCCAATATCAGGTCCTGTTCTACCAGATCTCAGCAATGATGCCAAGATAGCAACCAGCCCAACACTTCCTGTCCTGGATCTAGCCATTTCTGGCCAGGAGCTTCCTCTGCTGTGTCCACAAGTAGGTCAATGTCTATGGTTGAAAGCCAGAAGATGGAGGGACACAGGAGTGCTTGACTCTGTTGGAACACTTGCACCTGGCAGACTTACTTGGGAGTAAACAGTTGGAGGAAGCCAAATCTGATCAGGACCAGCTGTGTTCAGGCAGGATCACAGGATATTGGTATTTAAGGACCAAAAGACGAAATCTCATGTGACGATCTCAACTTTTGTGTTAGTTTGCTTGACTTAAGAGTTGGAGATGTAAATTGAGATCCAGGGTGTCTTGATGACCTCCTCGTGCTAAATGGTGAAATAAGATTGCAGCGCAATGTGAGGGTTTCAGAGGGGCTAGAACCTCCCTCCTCTGGCTTAAACTCTTCCAGAGCAGAGGACGTTTAGTGCCCCCATCCAACAGGGCCAAGCTGGGCAAGCTGGGAGTTGTAGTCCCATGCATGCAGACTGGAGAAGCCCCTCCAGTCCATGAGCAGGAGTGCTTGATGGTTACAGAAACTGCTTTGCCGTGGCTATGCCCTAACAGGACCTCCCCCCCAGCTAGAAATCAGTGTGATGTTGACATACTTTTGCATCTCAAATCCATAAATAAGATTTTCTGGCATCAGTTGGTGAAAAGGAAGGAAGGAAGGAAGGAAGGAAGGAAGGAAGGAAGGAAGGAAGGAAGGAGAGAAAGGGGAAAAGGGGGGAAGGAAGGAAGGAAGGAAGGAAGGAAGGAAGGAAGGAAGGAAGGAAGGAAGGAAGGAGGGAGGGAGGGAGGG
Organism: Charina bottae; assembly: GCA_023362775.1. Taxonomy (NCBI): domain Eukaryota; kingdom Metazoa; phylum Chordata; class Lepidosauria; order Squamata; family Charinaidae; genus Charina; species Charina bottae. The sequence continues at coordinate 21,117,298 of JALMGJ010000010.1, read as the reverse complement.
AGGGAGGGAGGAAGGAAGGAAGGAAGGAAGGAGAGAAAGGGGAAAAGGGGGGAAGGAAGGAAGGAAGGAAGGAAGGAAGGAGAGAAAGGGGAAAAGAGGGGAAGGAAGGAAGGAAGGAAGGAAGGAAGGAAGGAAGGAAGGAAGGAAGGAGAGAAAGGGGAAAAGGGGGGAAGGAAGGAAGGAAGGAAGGAAGGAAGGAAGGAAGGAAGGAAGGAAGGAAGGAAGGAAGGAAGGAAGGAAGGCGGGCAGCTACAAAGCTGGGCTACGAGCAGGCTGACATCATTTCCAGACTGTGCCCAACTTTGGAGATGTTAGAGCTCAGCTCGTAACTCACTCTGATTTTCACCTTGTGAATTCTCTAGTTCTTAATTTGGATGCCTCCCTCATTCGAAAGCTATGTGTTCCTCAACTGCCTTGCAGTCAGGAAAGAACTTGTGCAGCAAAATCTCCCGGAACCTGAAGAATAGATACCAATACCTGGCTTCCGGTGAACCATTTTGCCATTGGTCGTTTTTAACAGAGTGGGAAAAAGAAAAGAAAAGAAACTTCTCATTTTCTTGCTCCTTGGAAGAGTAAAATTCATCCAGCTTGGGAAAAAAGTACAGAGGCTCCTGCAGAATGTGCATCACCCTGGCTTATCTGCTGATGAAAACTGCATTTCCTGCTGACTTTAAATCAGGGTACAAAAATAAAACAAATTCCAACCCCTGGATTAAGCCCACTTTAACCTTGGGGGGGAACATGGCCTTATGCATGCACATGTGGTTGCTAAAAATAAGAGTGAGATCAACACATCCCTATTAGATTCCCACGATATCGGGTTGTTCTTCTGACACCATTCCTTTTTCCCCCCAAGTTCCCATCAGCTGGAAGCTCTTTTTCCCCATCTGTTTCAGAACTGCAGCCTTAAAAGAAGTGCCATGCTGAGGGGTGGGGGCAGGCGGGAGGGGGAGCGGAAGAATAAATGACTCAGATAGTTCCAAGGAGCACAGAAGATCCAGCCAGATCTCCTGCCAAGGGTGTTGTGAGGGCTGTCCCGACTTTTGAGGCAGCCCCAAGACGCTCCAGCAGCATGAAAGAGGCCAAGAGGAATGCAAACTTGTAAAGTCCCCCTAGAAATGCCCATTTGCTAAATGATAAAAATCCCAAAGCCTTCACAATCAGTGATGGATAACGTCCTTGACATTGGCTGGATATCTTGATGCAATGAAGAAGACAGGAGACAAGAGACTGATTTTTTAATGGGGAGGAAATTCCCCCTGTTATACGCCCACTTCCTTTGTCCTGGGGTTGCGCCTAAATCAAACAGGTTTGGTAAGTCGATGATGCCCCACCAAAGCCTATCAGGTCTATTTATCCAAAATGAAAATGGGACCTTGTAGGCAATTGGGAACCCTTTAAACCAATTTCACACGTAAGGTGAGAGGGGGGGGGGAATTAAAGAGTGAGAAAATCCAAGGAATGTTGCAAGTACTGTAGAAATCATGCCCATTGAACTAATGAGATTGGAAGAAAAATCTGATTTGATCCATTTCTTCAGGCAGCAACGTCTGTATAAATCAGGAGTGCATAATCTAAATCCTGGGGTGGCACGTGGTCCTCAAAAGTCTTGGGTGTGGCCCTCAAGCCCCTCTATTAATTTGACGGGGACAAAGTATATGGGTATTGGAGAATAATGGTATCACCTATATTAATCACCTGGATTTAAATTTTAATTAAATGTAAATGTGAACTATATTAAATCAGAGGTTGCTTTCATGCAGGATCTACCCACTTTTCTGCATACTCTTCGTCTTTATTTTTATACCTCTGCAGTCATAATGATTGTGGTGGGATAAGTATCCAGTCGATCAATTACTCTGGAGAAGGGGGCCTTCCGAATTTGCCCCTCAACAGCCAAACGAAAAAGGTTGCTCGTTCTGGGCGTAGATCGAGGGTACAAAAAGACCCCCTCCCAAGTCCTCTCTTGGAATCTCGAGAACGGGTGGGGCTGAGAAATTTGGATTTAAAAAAGGATTTTAAGAAGAAAAATAGTTGTTGGAAGCCTAGCAGGAGATCAAGGATCCCTCCGATCCCTCCCACTAACTCACTTTGGCCCACATGGATTCTCTGCCCCAGCCACTTTTGGAGTATGGTCCTCAAGATGTGTCTGAAAACCAAAAGATCTGGATCATCAAATCAATTTTCCTAATCAATGTCTGTAGCTTGAATCATGTCAACTGGATTTCTATTTTCTCAGTGGAAACGTTTCGCTCCTTATCCAAGGAGCTTCTTCAGTCTGAGCAAAGTTGGTAAGGGAATCCTAAATATGTTTCTAGGTAGCTGTGTGACCTTACACCTGGGGCTAGGTCATGGTTATTTTGAGATGTTTATTTCTAAGTCCCTTTATCATCCAAAGGAGGATCGTTAAGATTACCATGCTGTTGTTGAGATTGCGAAATGGTCTTAATCTTCCTAGGCACAGAAGACAATGCGGGGAGGAAGATGGGGGAGAGGTTGTGCCTCTCAAGCTACAGACAATTCCACCTGGATGACTGAGAACCTTCATAGACATTTTTCCTAATCAATGGCTGCACTTGCATTTTGCATGATCACACAGAATCTGGAACCTTTAGGATGGAAAGCCGGTCATCTGCCTGGTGGATAGCAACTGCAGTGCCACTTCCTGGTCATCCTTCGCAATGACCAATGGCTCCCTCTTATGGGAAACACACTGCAGGTAGTCCTCGCTTAATGACCACAATTGGGACCGGAATTTTGGTTGCTAAGTGAAGCGGTCATTAAGCGAATTTGACCCGATTTTGCAACCTTTTTGAGGCAGTCATTAAGCGAATCACTGCCAGCATTAAGCAAACCATGTGGTCGTTAAGCGAATCACGCAGTTCCCCATTGATTTTGCTTGCCAGAAGCAGTCCAGGAAGGTCCAAAATGGCGATCACGTGACCGCAGAACACTGCGACAGTCATAAGTGTGAGAACCGGTTGTAGGTCGGTTTTTTCAGCACCGTCGTAAGTCTGAACCATCACTAAACAAATGGTTGTTAAGTGAGGACTACCTGTACAGGCCAAGTAGACATTTCCACCATCTCTGGCTGCTCAAGTAGGTTTACTTACGACCGCTGCGGTGTCCCTGCGGTCACGTGATCATGATTTGGACACTTGGCAACTGGTTTGCATTTATGACCGTCACAGCATCCCGTGGTCACGTGATCACCATCTTCGACCTTTCCGGCCGGCTTCTGGCAAGCAAAATCAATGGGGAACCGTGTGATTCGCTTAACAACCACGTGGTTCACTTCACAACTGCAGTGTTACACTTAATGACCGCTGCAAAAAAAGGTCATAAAATCGGATTGGGTTCGCTTAATGACTGCTTCACTTAGCAACTGAAATTCCGGTCTCAATCGTGGTCATTAAGCGAGGACTACCTGTAGAGAGCAAGGAAGATTACGTTGATGCACAGGAATTGTTACCCAGGCAAAAAGGGTTGAAGCATTTTTTAAGTCCAGGACATTTGGAAGCAGCTCAGGCAGAGGTTGCCCTGATTCACTGGAGATTAAGAAGGAAGAGGAGGCCCAGCTCGATCAGACTTGCAAGATTCTGTTATCATAGCCAACCAAAGCCCATCTCAATCAAAGTTTTAGCCTCCTGTGGAGCTGATTGCCTGGTCTGGTCTATCTGGTGGGGCTGCAAGTGGATATGACTTCAGAGCATGAGGAGGATCTAGTCCAGAGCTTTCCAAACTGTGTGTCGGGACACATTAGTGTGTCGGCTGCAGTGTCTGGGTGTGTCGTGGCTGCTGCTGCCTCCGAGCCCCGCCAGGATTCTGCGCAGGTCCTAGTGCCTGCCTTGTGCCTGGCTGCCTCCAAACCTGCTGTGATTCTGCGCAGGTCCTAGTGCCTGCCTTGTGCCTGGCTGCCTCCAAACCTGCCCTGCCAGGATTCCGCGCAGGTCCTAGTGCCTGTCTTGTGCCTGGCTGCCTCCAAACCTGCCCTGCCAGGATTCCACACAGGTCCTAGTGCCTGTCTTGTGCCTGGCTGCCTCCAAACCTGCCCTGCCAGGATTCCACACAGGTCCTAGTGCCTGCCTTGTGCCTCGCTGCCTCCAAACCTGCCCTGCCAGGATTCCACACAGGTCCTAGTGCCTGCCTTGTGCCTGGCTGCCTCCAAACCTGCCCTGCCAGGATTCCGCGCAGGTCCTAGTGCCTGCCTTGTGCCTGGCTGCCTCCAAACCTGCTGTGATTCCACGCAGGTCCTAGTGCCTGCCTTGTGCCCTGCTGTAAGAGTGTGTCGCGAAATGATGCATGTCTAAAAAGTGTGTCACCAACATGAAAAGTTTGGAAAGCTTTGATCTAGTCTGATAGAATTCAGCATAGCAAGTGACAGCAAAGCCAGTCAATTCCTGGCTATATCCTGGCTCCTTCGGATGAGCAACTAATTGGTCCAAGAACCAAGGAAAATATTGGGAATCTTGAGAATCCAGACATTGTTCTAAGAAGTGTGTCATAGGTTGCATCAGGAAATCTAAACTAATGGTAGGGAATGACAAACAGCAACTTCAAAGAATAATTACGTTTCACCCTTCCTTTTGGCTTTAGCTGCACCTGAAATCCAATTCCTTCTGCTAATAGGGTATAACTGAAGGGCCTTCTTTGATGTAGCTGGAAGCTGCCCATCTTCTTCTCCAAAAGCAATGAGGAACACTGACTCGATGTCCCTGGTATTTCGCTGGACCCTAGTCTAGTGATCTAGCTTTTTTTGGAAATAATGTGCTCGTAGAAAGCATCACAGCCAGAGCTAGAATCAAGGCCAGTAAAATAATCAAGGGTTATGTCTGGTTCAAGTTCATTTGGGTGCAAAAAGTTGGAAAAGAGAAGTGTCCTGGCTGGTGGAGAAAAATTCAGTGTGGTGGACGAGAAGAGGCTTTCAAAACTTCTTTTCAGGAAAAGAGAGTTTGGGTGACATGATTGTAACAAAAGGTAAAAAATGAGAAATTGCACGCTTTTAGTATAGCATTAGAACTGAAACAGCGATGGGTTGTATCGATGCAAAAGTTTGATAGCAGATGGTGTAAGAAATATAGTGTGAGAACAGATGTGCAAGACTGTGGAATTAATGAACTAGCATAATTGGTCAAAGAATTGAACAGAAATGCACACATTATAGAGAAATGTAAAATATTCTATAATGCTATTTGGCTGATTAATATGAGGTAACATAATTAATTATATTTATCATCATACAGTTATTACATCTAAAAAATTTCTCGCATTAATGATCTACTGATTTTCCAATAATAGATATGTAAACAGTTCTTTTGTTCTTCTGATGATCTCTCCAAGATAATGAATCTATTAATTCCACATTAGCTTTCAAGAGAAAATAAATTACCGTTAATCAGGCTCATTAAATTGATGAGCAAACAAGCTATTTGAATCCATGTATATGTAATTTAATTCTATTCTTTTAAATGCCAGAAGATACCAAATCCAATAGCTCAATCAATTAAGCAATTAGCCAATGACAATATCTTTCAAGGCATTAAATATACAAGTATCTAATTATAATATTTATGGCAAAGTATATTTCTCAGAACTGCAACAAAGATCAGCTTATCTATCAAACACAATATATCTCAGCAGCACCTGACTCAAATATTGACTATTAATTCATAATGCAGCTGTTCTTGATAGCCATCCAATCAATTTTCCTAAGGTGCAAGAAACAACTTCTGGTGTCTCTGGATAATTTTTTCCAACTCTCAGCTACAAAATGCAGTTCAAAATGCAGCTCTAAACTGAAATTCCATCTTGCCATCATCATTTTTTAAAAATTCAAATCAGTGTGTTTTACAGAAAGCATGATCAATGGATGAAGCCAGAACAAGCATGAACAATAATGGAAAAAATTAGTCATGACAGGTACTGACAAAAGAAACTAAATAATTTCCAATGTAGGGGTGGGGTGTTGGAGAATAGTTGGACTTTCAGCAAATCCAAGGCTGGCTGAAGAGTTCTCCATCTTGCAGATATGATAATTCTTCATTGATGGGGAAGAGAAAAAAGGACCAAGGCGGGAGATATTGCGGCAAGATATTCAAGGAAGAGCTAGAGGGAAGATGAGGGACCTCTAATATGGTCAGAAGAATCAAGCCTTACATTGGATCCAAATGGATGAGGCTGTTTCCTTAAGGATTTATATGACTGTCCTAGCAGGGATAAGGATGAAATAGAAAAGACAGAGGAACAAAATAGGGAGAACTGCCAAAGATTTATAGGGCCAAGTTACAGAAACCACCCAGTGGAGAAAACGTGGTCACCACTCTCTGGAAATGGGTTGGTATTTTGCATTCCTGTTTATCCTGCAGAATGAATGTAACCGTTCATTCTGTTGGATTGGTTCCCTGCCTAGATGGCACCACCTGACCTCACATTCAAAAAACAGGGAGGAGCAGGCAAATCCAAAAGAGATGGATTCATTTGCAGGATGTTATCTATTTCTAGTATGTGGGCTGGGCACTCCCTGGCTTCTCTAGCCAAAATGGCACCACCCCACAAACGGGGGGGGGGGGGGGGATGTATCAGTAGGCTCCAGGGAGACCAAATTCTGCAGACCTACAAAAGATATTTATGGAAAAATAGAGAAGGTAGACTTCCCCAATGCATTTGACGTCAAACTCTCATTCTAAGCCATCATGAACTTTGCTGGCCTCCTGCTTTAAGTGGCATGAAAGATCCCTGATGCAATCATTGATGGAGCATGCATAGCGCAAAATAAACCTCTGGAGGAATTATTTATAAGGTTATACCAAGGGGGTATAGGACTTCTAGATGTTACAATATTATGAGTTCCAGTGGTCCAAGCCTGCATGGACAGTGATGAGGGAGGCCGGAGGTTGAGGATCAGAAATGTCTGGACATTTTCAGGTTGTCCATCATTGGAGGACATCGGATACAAAAGTTATTGTAAGCAAGTAATTCTAACGACATAATTCTGGAATGGTGATTTGTGGCTTTGGTAATAAAATCAGAAGCCTATGGCAAAGAATTGTTTAATTCAGATCAGCATGCTAAGTTCAACCTCCCTCTATGCATACATTGGGGTTTTCTTTGCCCTTCAAGAATTGCCAATAGTCCCAAGGACATAGAAGTGATTCTCAGCCAAATCCCCTTGTCAGGTCTTAGACCAGTGTTTCTCAGCCTTGGCCACTTGAAGATGTGTGGACTTCAACTCCCAGAATGCCCCAGCCAGCTATACTGGCTGGGGCATTCTGGGAGTTGAAGTCCACACATCTTCAAGTGGCCAAGGTGGAGAAATACTGTCTTTGACCCTAAAAAGAGTGACCTTTAGTGGTTCTCTTCTGACCAACTCCCATAATATTGCTGTATGTTTCCTTCTTCATTCATTCAAGCAGCCTCTCCTGATCTTAAGAAACATGAGGTTTCTTCTCTTTGGTCAACACTCTGATCAACACGTTTTAATTCAAATGTCTGATTCCTCTACCATTTTCCTAAAGGGAACCTACTCTTCCTGAAAGTTCACCCCATTCTCAACATCTTCAGCCTCTTGTTTCTATGCTCCTCACGTCCCTTAGCTTTTCTACCCCTCAAAGTCTTCTTTCGGCACTAGTATCTTCTAAATCAGTGTTTCTTTTATTCCAGCCAACTTGATGATTTTCCTTTCCCACACGGGAGTTAAACTGAAAGCTGATTTGTTCTCTTGGCAACCAAACACTTTGTGAAGGCAAACAGTATTAGAAGCTTCCTTGCCATTAGCAAATAAAGGATGCAAGTATGCCTTTTTTGGAACCTAAGTCAACACAACGAAATAAAAATAGATATATTTATTTCTCCTAGCATATTCCAATTGGAAAAATAAATAAAATAAGGGCAAAATACTTCTGCTATATAAGGGCAAGAAGCACATGGCGTTGTAAGTGGGTAGCAATGATGAATCAGTGCTTCATGATGTCTGGAGTTAACACGCAACTTCCCTTTAACTTTATCAAGTCTGTAAAATGTTCAGTTTCCTCTTGATAACCATGAAATCTAGGATCATGCTCCTTATCAAGTAACTGCTGACCAGGCCCACAGTGGAAAATCAGTTTCTCTGCATGGTAGAACAATTGGCAGTTCAGATTTCTAGATACCTCGCATTCCTTGTATGTCAGAACATACTGTGTGTATTCATCACTCAGTATTCAGCTATATTCAAGCAACTAGGCTAGTGGTCTACTCAGAAGGCACACGGTTTGCATTCAGCAGTTGGTGCTCAACATCCCCATGGCTCTTAACCTCTAAAAAGGGGTGTTCTAAGAGCAACCTCAGCAGGAAAAAGAGGACCGAGAACTTTGCTGTGCCCTCGGTAAGAAGATCTGAAGAAGGTAGTGATGCTACCTCAAATCCCATAACTTGATAGACGGAACATTGATCTTCCAGACCGCATTCATTTCTTATGTGCCATGAAAAGAGAGGGTTAAGCCAACCCCCCTCACCTTTCCACCCATGAGACTGATTTCACAGCCTAGCATGCACTCAACCTCTCCCTGCTGTAAACTGGGTCTCCTAGAGGACATCTGAGTCCGCATCTCACATAGCTGGGATGTCCGCCCTGTAGCCCTCAGCTTCTGCTGATCTCTGATTTGATCTATTAAAGGGAGTCTGCCCTTAAGAAGGCTGCTCCTTCTGCTCCTTAAAATTGGAATTTAAATACAGGTCAGACCGAAGAGAATATTTGTAGCTCAGGGTTGAACTGTGGAGTCCTTGGTGCTCTCTGAGAAAAGAAAACAACAAGGCTCAGAGAGCACCAAGGACTCCACAATACAGGTCAGAAGATGCTCATTCTAACGATCACCAAACACCAAGCTCGAGAATTCCAAAAGCTGTAGCTGGAAGGATAGGAAACCAACAACACATGTCTCTTCAAATTTCTGGCTCACTCATAGCCCCCATTCCTTTCTTTGCTGATGCTGTCAGACAAGCGTCAGCCTCGCTCTGTCCCTTAGGGATGCAAACGTTGTACACGCCAATGTATTGGCTTGGCCTGACATGTGCATTTTGCCCATTTGGCCAAAGCTCCATCACTGTTTTTCTCCACTGGAAAGCAAGAAAACAAATCCAGAAGAAGAAGAGATGGGGAAAGGGGGATGGATTACTTACCTCCAGACTCTGGATAGGCACAAATTGGGAGAAGATGTAGCAGAAGTTGGAAGAGTGGCCAAAAAGCCCATGTTCCTCGAGGAAGTCTAGATGCCATGGTATTGCCTACAACTGGACCAGTGGCTCTCAGATCATTCCCCTCGCGCCGAGAAGGATCAAGCGGGTGAGTCAGGCGTTAGAAACAGAGGCTGTCTGTTTTCAATTGAGTTCTCAGCTACTACTATATTTAATAAACTTGCAGGGAGGGACATTCTAAATTTCCCCACCAGTCACAAGCAGGCTGGACTAGAACAGGCACCTCTCATATTACAGATTAGTTCTCTTCTTAAAGGGAACTTCAGTTCTTCCCTATTTCTCTCCTCAAAGCACATACAATTTCTATTTTCTGTCTCTTCCAAAATCATTTGGGCCTCCAAGTGAGTGGTTCAGCTCTTTCTCGTTCTGGCTTTCACTGTGACAGGAAGATGCTTCACGGTGCAGAGAAGAAGAGCTGTACTTAAAACCTGACGGCCAATTTGCAATCTGGACATGGTGGATTTGCCATTGAAAAATCACGGGCCAAGCCAAGTTATGTTTTTGCCCAGGATTCTCTTTCACGGATTTGGGGGTGTTGAACAAACCAATTGGATAGAAACCTCCCCTCTACCCATAGATAGGCAGTGAAATGATCTCTATCCCAGCCTCATGAATATGAAGATGTCGTTGAAGGCCCTTGGGGGAAGTTGCACAACCTCTCAGATTGCAGCCTGGATGATTGCAAGTGACACGAGGCAGATTTGGAGAAGAAATGGAGCAAAGCAGGATGGTTTGATGGTTGCTTCCAGGAGGAAAGGTCCTGAAGGAAGGTGGGGTGGGGGGCTTCAGAAAATGCAATGTGCAGTTTGAAGCAGTTCAAGCCATGGTATAAGGCAGCACAGTAGGGCAAGAAAAACAAGAGCCCTGATAGAATGAACAACAACGCCGAACAGATCAAAGAGCAGCTGATGGGAAGGATCTTGAGAACCTGGAGAGATACTACCCATCTTGGGTAGACAATGCTTGCTTGAGAGGATGCTCCAAGACTTGGTGAAGTGGATTCCAGTCCAGGAAAAGTTATTGCTTTTTAAAACTCTATTGATAAGTCTTCTTGTGTTAGTATTTCAAGAGCTGCAATGGATTAACACCCCCTGGAATATTGAGCTAGATGGTAAAACCATCTGTTCTGACCTGATCTAAAATTCCTTCCTATGTTTTGATGGAGATCCAGAAGAAAATGGAAAGGGTAGACAATAGTTACTTGTTCACCATGACCCAAGAGAAGAAATGCACCACCAAAAATGAGAACCGAGGATGCTGATTTGTAGATGTTCTCTCTCACCCTCCCTCCCTCTGAATTGTTATGTATAATTTGAATACTGTAGAATTGCAGTATTCTTGGTGACCATGTCCATATGGCAAGAACACCATCATGAACAGGATGAAGATCAGGTTTTCCACTGCGGAATCAGAGTGGCTGCATAATATATCTTAGAGCTGTTCCTTGAAATTTGGAGAGGTGGAAAATTTGGCCATAGGAATGATGGCATATGCGCTTCTGCTGCTACAAGAACAGAGGTTTGTCAGAATGGTGGCAATACAGACTTTACTGGAGAACCAGGCAACCTATAGACCTCAAACACAGAGGCCCACAGTTTCATTTGCAAAATCCACTGCAAGCAAATAGATCTCTGGCATGAATAATCTGACCAACTCAGCGTGTTTTAGAGAGAAGAAAAAAAAATGAGATGTCAAAAGAGAAAGCATAGAGGGGCCACCGACTTTGGCCTCTGTCCCCACCCATGACTTGTTTAAATTCCACCCACCTTTGATCTGCAATTACTTCCAAAGAAATGAGGCATTGGCATCTTCTGGTCCTCCAGATGTGCTAAGTCTCAAGTCTCAACGATCTAGAATAGGGTTTCTCAACCAGGGTTCCGTGGCACCCTCGGGTTCCATGAGAGGTCACTAGGGCTTCCCTGGGAGATCACGATTTATTTATAAAATTATTTCAAATTCGGGCAACTTCACATTAAAGAGGTATGTTTCATTCTTTATTTTTAGTTTAAGGACACTGTTAATGCATCTATACAGGCCTACCCATGAAACAAATACAATAATTTTGCAACTTCTGGCCTATATTTGAGCCTGAATGTGCAGGGGTTCCCTGAGGCCTGGAAAATATTTCAAGGGTTCCTCCAGCGTAAAAAAGTTGAGTAAGGCTGATCTAGAACCTAGATTACTCTGTCACCAGTTCAAGAGATCCATCCATTCCTCTTTTAAAATTATGCCAGTGGAAAGAACTGGATTGGTAGCTTATCTTGCATTTTTTAAATAAATATAAAAGATAAATAAATTACCTTGAAACAAGGTGAAGCATACAGTATCTTGGACAAAGAGGAGACCGCCTACTTTTATCAATCTATCTTTGAAGAGCAAAATTGGAAACCTATGTAAACCATTGGTGGGGGAAGTTTGATTTATTATTACTGGCATGTTTTTAAAATAATTTTGATTGATTCCTATCGTTGCTTTTATCACTGTTAACACGTTGCAACCCAGCCAGGCTTCTTTGAGTTGGGCAAGCTCTAAAAACCACAAAATAAATAAAAATTAAGCAATAAAATTCACGTAAGTGTGCAGTTTTCACTTCCAAGGGCCGTTTGGCCCCAGATCTATGTGGATGCCCACCAGATCTTTCTGTATAGCCACCTTGATGGTACCCAGACCGCTTCAAAAGAAGTTGCTTCTGGTTCCATGCTTTGGAGTGAAATTTCTGGGTGGGGCTGCACTGCAAAACAGCTGCTTCTGCAGCTTAGTTTCCCTCGTGCTAGCAAGCTTTCTGTCCGAGTCCAATTTTCACAATCATTTCCTCTTTCACAAATATCCACAGTTCACACTGAGCAACCAACTTTGACCCAGCATGGGGAACCGCAGCAAGGTTTGTTTGCTCCAACTTGAAAGAAGTCTGACCTCCTTCTTTAATCAGGAGCTGTGGTGGCTCCCGTTCGGGCAGGAACTGTGGAACGGAATTAATGGGTTGTTTATTCTTGTTTCCAAGATCATTACTAAAGATCTTACGTAAATGTTCAGCTTTGGAAGACTTTTATGAGCCTCTCCCTCTGGGTTTTAGTAAATTCACTGCCTAATTGAATTAAGATTCTGGAATATCTTTTTTTGCCAGGCTCTACCGATTTGGACTGATTTGATTGTACAGAAGATTCCTTTCTATTTCCCTATCATAGCTCCACATGGCAGGCCAAATGCTTCCGTCCCTCTTCCCCCACTTTTCGTTATTGCGAAGAAGGTGGCAAATATTTAAATAAATTATGTCCCAGATTTTTTCAGTATCCATCTATGTGTACATCAATCTGCCCACCCTTGAGTCAGGACTGATAAGATGTTTCTCCTATCTTGATAGCTTTTGTGGAGGCACGAGGCTTATTATCTAAACTGTGCAGGGCAGATGAAAAAGGCTGATTGCATGAAGACATATGACTCCCCTTGAGGCAGAGTCATTGGTCCATGAAGCCTAAGACTGCCAGGAGATCTTTGACAGTGGATCTCTGGAACCAGATAGAGATGTTTCCACAATTGCCGTTTTCCGTAAGTATACTTGGAGACTTCTGCGTGCAAATTATACGTCCTGCCACTGACCAACAGCTTCTTTCCTTCCAAAGACTGTTTGGCTTAGAACGTTTCTTCTTACCAGAGGTGAGGCAGGTAGGACATTGGGGGTGAGATATCTACCCACTATTGGAATAAGGAGCCTGTACCTGAAGCCCAGATTGGAAGCCAGTAAATTTGAAGTGGACAACAAAAATGGGAGACCTTCTACTTTGGATGAAGAATTGGAGACCTTCTACTTTGGATGAAGAATTGGAGACCTTCTACTTTGGATGAAGAATTGGAGACCTTCTACTTTGGATGAAGAATTGGAGACCTTCTACTTTGGATGAAGAACCTCCCCAATGTGGCCAAGCTCCAGCTTGCATTGAGCTGATGCTAGTCTAAATATGACTATAGTCAGATATGGTGGGTGTTGAAGTCCATCCATGTCTGGAAATGGCAGTTGGGTTCATCCTTACATCTTAGCTAGGAGCAGAGGGCAGGATCTTTGTCGAGTAAGGACTCCTCTGGGGGCAACAAGGCCTATCAGCTGCCAAAATCTATGGGCACCATGACTTGTCCAATATTATGTGAACCAGCCCAGACAACTGACTCGCATATTGCTCTGCGGTGGCTTGGCTTTGGATTGCCATGTTGCGCAAACCCAGCCAGTTTCAGTTTGTAAACCATGGTTTGTGGCTTAGCAGTGTGTTTCAATGGCTTAGTCAACAAACCATTCCGAAACAAAGGATGGCCAACAGAAAATGGAACCAACAAACCCGCAACTGCAACAGGGCCATGTAGGTAAGTTGTATTGACGATCTGTCCCTTCTCCTACACAACTATTTCGTGCTCCAGACCCACAGGACCTCTTTTCACCCAACGGCCCACGGCTCAGACAAGCATTTCCTTCATACAGGGCCTGCTGCCCTGCCCACTCTGCCAGTCCTATTTATAGGCTGGCAACTGGCAACACACTGCAACAATGCAACATATATCTCATTGCTCCGGCTAACTCCTGTTTACATCGTTCCTTATGCTTCCCTTTCTTGGGAATGTCGATGCTCATAAAGAACAGCAAGAGGCTTGAAATAAAACCCCCAGCACTGTATATATTTGAGATTCCCAAGCCTTATTTATTGGTCTTATTAAATGTAACCCGGCCAAGGGAAGAAGGAGAGCAGGCAGTAACTCAGGATGCTCTGACCATTGCAGCATCTATCTATGGCTCAGCTGGGAGTGAGCATTGGTGGGGGAAACCCTTGACCAGTTCAGCATCAGGAGCTAATATTCAACAAAACTGGTTGGGAGTGCTCCTTTCCAGTCTGGCTGGGTGGCTTCTCCTTCTATCATGGCTGGTGGTCTTGTTTCCTGCAGGGAGGGAGGGAGGGAGGGAGGAAGGAGAGAGGAAGGAAGGAAGGAAGGAAGGAAGGAAGGAAGAAAAGAAGGAAGGAAGGAAGGAAGGAAGGAAGGAAGGAAGGAAGGAAGGAAGGAAGGAAGGAAGGAAGGAAGGAAGGAACTATTTAGATCTTGTCCATTTCCACCCACCTTGTAAGGAGACTTTAATGGGCTTCAACCCATAATCCACTAGAGTTTATTTCAATAAAGGGCGGTTTATCAGTTCTGCCAGTTCCCTCTATCACGTTATCGTGATCCTGATTTGGAATCAGCCACTGTCTCAGGCAGTGCAAATGCTCTTTCCATTTGAGGACATCCCTAATCCTCCTATCAGATGATTGCCGAGCATCTGACCATGTTTGTGTCAAACACAAGGAGCCTCTCTTTGTAAGAGCCAAGGGCGAGCGCCGAATATGTGGAACCAGTTGTTATTTATCATCACAACAACAGCAGGACAAGAGCCAAAACCCGAGTGTGGAAAAACAAAGGGGAGGTGCTGGCAAGTTTGGGGGGAACCCTGAGGGTGGAGGGCTTTGATTGTGCAGTTAGGGCAGCCCGCTTGACTTCTTCAATACTCCTCCCAAGGACACCCCTGAATGGAAGGGTATCCCCCCAAACGGGCTGACCCACCCCTCGAGGGTTCATGTTCCTAAGTGGCTGACGCCGTTCTCTCAGTCCATTCCTGGATGCAGATATTAATTATAGTTGACTTCTCATCTTTCCTTCACGGAGTTCAACGCCGTCAACATGCTTCTGGCACCCCCCCGATGTCGCCCCACTCCTGAAGGCAGCAACGTGTTGAGCCTGCATTGCATCCTCCTTTCAGAACTCAACTGGGCCATCTTCCGACCACATGTCCTTCAGCATCCCTGTAAATCAGGGGCAGTCCGTGTGCCTTGATATACCCCCTTTGTCCCTTCTAGGCTCCCCCCACTCACCCGACTTCTTTAAAAAAACCAATTCAAAGGCCTAGTTCTCCTTCTCCTCAAGGGGTGGTGGTATTGGGACTGATCAAAAATAATATTTGTAGCTCAGGGTTGAACTGTGGAGTCCTTGGTGCTCTCTGAGCCTTGCTGTTTCCTTGCAGACGTTTCCTTGCCAGGCTAGGCAACATCTTCAGTGTGAAAAGGGAGTGGGACTTGCTCTCTGTTTATATACCCTGGCTTGTCCTGCCTGTGTTGGTGGGGGTGTTGTACTCTCCTTGGTAGTTCCTTGATTGGGTTGTTGCTTGCTGCTTGGTTGATTGACTGAGTTCTAAATTCCTTGATTAAGGTCTATTGTGTTGTTTGATTGCTCCTCTGCTAATCTTGCTGTTAATCTTTGCCTATCTGGTTGTTGATTGCTGGCAAGGAGGTATTGGGACTGGCCTGGCCACTTCTGGGGCTGTTTTGTGACCTGCCTACCACATGCTGTCAATATTCCAAATGTTTCTCCTCCCCAAAGAGGCCTCTTATTCCTGGATCATAGCTTAGCGCTTATTTGAGTTAAAAAGCAGGCGCCTTAATGGAATAAATAGCTCTGCCTGCTTTATGATATTCTGCGAATACTGAGGCAATTCTGGGCTCCCCTGTTTGACGCAGCCCTCTGGCCAGGGGGTCTGAAGACACCTGAGCTGCCTTTTCGCCCACTTTGGCTGGGTTTCTGCCCCCCAATTCTGATACCTGCACAGGGGATAGACCTCCCATGTAGGGTCCTTGGAAATGAATCGTTCCACGGCAGCCGCCCTCCTCTTTCCCTTGGTTCCTCCGACCCCAGAAAGGTCTCCGTAAGGGAGCTGCAGCCCTCTGTGAAAATTCCCAGCCAAGTCTTGCTCTCTGCAGAAAAGTTGGCTTCTTTGCAGCTGTTAGGCTTTTTTCCTTTCCAGCTCAGCATCTGTATCAACGTGTGGGGGGAAGATCAACTGTGGGGGATCCAGGCCACCGAGGGGCCTGCCTTCCCGGGCAGGGGAGAGCTGTGCATTTGAGGCCCGTGAGCTTCTTCCACCCAGGGAAAGGATGTTGGCCAACTGCCCTCCAAACCAAACATCCCTATTATGGTTGTGACAGACTGTAGTTCTTTGGCATCATCTCTTTGTGAAGCTCCGGGATTCTCCGATGATATCAGTCCTATCACCCTCTTTCTAAAGGAACGTTGCTGGAGAGGGAAGAGCCTTTGCCACCAACTGCTATCTATCTATCTATCTATCTATCTATCTATCTATCTATCTATCTATCTATCATCTATCTATCTATCTATCTATCTATCTATCTATCTATCTATCATATTTATACCCCGCCTATCCCCTCCCTATCGGAGGACTCTAGGCGGCTTACAACATTGCAATTCATATATATTTATACATTCATATTAACAACGTTTTTACCACGCGCTCAGGGAAGGGGTAAGGGGACTGACTCTTTTTTCCGTGGGTATTGGACTACATGTCCCAGAATACTTCAGAGTCGGTTGCTGACGTCCTGGATGTTGCTGTTCGGGATCCGTCGTCTCCGTCTCCGCCGCCATTCACGAGGTCTTCTTTCGCTCCGGAGGTGACCCCCGACAGGACGCCAGCAAATTCTCCCACTTTAAGGTGGTACCCATTTATCTACTTGCAATTAGCTTTCGAACTGCTGGGTTGACAGGAGCTGGGGCAAGTGACGGGAGCTCACCTCGCCACGCGGAGATTCGAACTGCCGACCTACTGATCGGCAGTCTTACAGCTTCAGGGGTTTAACCCGCTGAGCTACCGCGCCCCCTACCCTATTGACTATTGACTCTTGGTGGCCACTGATCGGCCCTTGCCACGTTCTCCCCCCCCCCCCAAACCATGTAGGCCACAATGGATCAAAGGGTCCCCTCCCCACCCCAGTGCCCAAAGCAGATGCTGGTGAGTCACTCGACTCTTTCTGCACTTCCAAGCAGAATAGCAAACCACGCTTTTAGTAAATGGGGAGGTGCTCTTCAAAAATTAACCAGCTATTACTACCGATTTTTATTCTATTTTTCCCCAGGAGTTGAGGGCAGCTGATATTCCCACAAGTAGGCTGGCTCAGAAAGGGTGACCAGATTCTGGAAGTCTCCCCTGACGCTCGGTCTCTGTGATCCAATACCACCCTCCTCTCCCATCAATTTCAATTTTCTTTGTAAAAGGTAAAGTAAAGGTTCCCCCCGCACATTTGTGCAGTTGTGTCCGACTCTAGGGGCCGGTGCTCATCTCTGTTTGTTAGCCGAAGAGCCAGCGTTGTCCGAAGATGCTTCTGCGGTCATGTGGCCGCATGACACGCGCGGAACGCTGTTACCTTCCCACCGAAGTGGTACCTATTCATCTACTTGCATTTGCATGCTTTTGAATTGCTAGGTTGGCAAGAGCTGGGGCGAGTGCGGGAGCTCACTCCGTCACGTGGGGCTAGGGATTCGAACCTCCAATCTTGCGATCTTCCAATTGACAAGCCTAGCGTCTTACCCGCTGAGCCACCACGCCCCTTCTGACTTTTATTCAAATCCCCACAGCAGTCTTGTAAAGTAGGACCCTTTTGTTGTTTATTCGTTCAGTCGCTTCCGACTCTTCGTGACTTTAGTCCTCCTTAAAGTGATGAAGCTAAGAGTCACTTGCTAAAGCTGCCCCATGAGTAACACTGGAAGAATCGCCCCAGATTTTGTCCATCCACCCCTCACCCCGGTGTGGATTTCATTGCCAGGATCTTTTGCAAAAGCACCATTCTTAATGAATGAATAAATGAATTGTTTCTGACATTAACAGTCTCAAATCTGACGGGTCAATTTGTATGGGAGCATGGTGGGAGTCAGCAGTTCCACACACATCCATCCAAGGGGAAATTGTACAGAGTTTCTGAATCCTGAACACACAGGAGCGTGCTGAACAGACAAAAGTTCTTACTGAATTGGGACTGCGTTCACTGTTGTTATTTTTGGAGTGCGCATCACCCACCCAAGCTGTAAAAGAGGTGGAACCACGGCCATGATCATCTCTGCAAATCTCTCTCCCCCCCAGACAGCTGTACCGATGAATTTCCTACCGCGGCTATCAACGTCTCTAGGCAGTTTACGAGAAGGCCATAAAACCAAGGTGAAAACCATGAATATTAAAAATGAATTAAAAACCATCCACAGTTTAAAAACCCTGCCCGGAATGACATGTTTTAACAGCCTTTTGAAGAGCCAATAAACAGGTCATATCCCCCAGTGCAGCACGGAATGCATTCCATTTAAAAATGCTTCCAATATGTCAGACTTTCATCTATCTGCTGTGCTACAGCACTCCTAAATTGTCCCACAGCACCGAAGTTCCCCTTTTAATGGTCCCCATCATCATCTTTCTGGCATGGCCCTGGCTAACTTAATTCCCTCTCTCTGCCCCGCCTGTTTTCACAGTAAGGCAGAGCTGGAATTGCAAGGCTGCAATGGATTTTTATACCACGCCAAGCCATTGCTGCTGGAAATGTTTCCAGGGTGCGCAGTTTTCTGGCTGCTGGGCTTTCAAGCTATTTCAAGGGGTGGTTAGTTACAACAGCCACTCTCTTCCTGCAATTTACCATAAAAGGGGTTTGGGGAGGGGGGGGTTGGGTGGAAAATATATTTTTATTCCTACAGTGGCCACTGACTGCCATGGCATGAACTAATTGCCAGCCTTTTTTTTTTGGTGGAGGCACACAGGGGAAGACATTTGATTCCTCAAAGGTCTGGATTCCCCCCAGTGGCCCAGTTCCACTCATCAGAGCCACAGCTTTTGTGTGTGAGTTTAGTTTCATGCAACGCTTGTTGGTTTAGATCAATGTTTCTCAAGCTTGGCAACTTGAAGATGTGTGGACTTCAACTCCCGGAATTCCCCAGCCATGCATGAAGTCCACACATCTTCAAGTTGCCAAGCTTGAGAAACACTGCTTTAGATGTTTGGTTGTATTTTAAATTGTATGCAAGTTAGTTCAACGCACAGGTGGCTTGGAAACATGTGTAATGGTCTGTGGGAATGACCTTGGGAGACAGAAGGAAGAGCCGCAGACTAGACAACAGTCAGATAAGAGGCAGCTGAGCCCGCAGAAGGAATGGGGGCATGGCAAATGTCTCAGAAGGGACCCTCCCTTGGTTCTTGGGACTGTAAAGGTGAAGGGGAGAAATGTATTTTCAGACTTAATGTAACCTTACAATAAAGTGTATTTAGTTCATCTGGCCGTGCTTCCTGTCTTCCTGACAATGTGTGAGCAACATGAGCTGATGTTCCATCCCACTCTGAAAGCATCAAAGGAGTCAGTTGAAGCCCCATGAAGAATCGCAGGGCAAACACCAGCACTGTTCCACAGGGCAAATGTCCTGCTCAGAGTGAATGAATTATGGCTCCCTTGCCCAGCTAAATCTGCACATTTTTCTCCCCTCCCTGCCCCAGCTTTTTCAATTCCGAGCAAAATGTTTTCTACTGAAAATTTTCAGCCCAGCCTTTCTATACATCAGCCTTTCTCAACCTTTTGACCCTGGAGGAACCCTTGAAATATTCATGGCTTGGCCTGTCTAGATGCATTAACCATGCTCTTAAACTAAAAATAAAGAATGAAGCTGACCTCTTTAATGTGAAGTTGCCCAAATTTGAAATAATTTTTTAAATAAATCGTGATCTCCCAGGGAACCCCTAGTGACCTCTCGTGGAACCCGAGGGTGCCGCGGAACCCTGGTGGAGAAACCCTGATCTAGATGCTCTTGCACTACAGTCAAGTTAGACCTCCAACTCCTCTTCTAGCCTGCATTAGAAGTTAAAAATCGAGTGAACTTTGAGCAGGAAGAGAGCAAGACATCTTGACCTACAATACCAGCAACTATGCAGTTGCTTCTAAATGTAAGACACAGCGACAACACCTAAACCTCTGCCCCACTCATCTAGAGCATGAATATTTTACAGTTATGTGTCTGGGTTACAGCTTCTCTGTCAAACAAATCTATTGCTTATTATAATTTTTTTTTAAAAAAAGGAGAATCTGTGTCTAGCTTTTTTTTTTAAAAAAAAAAAACACACCCAGTTCAACTTTTATACAGAAGAAACAGGCCAAATTAAAGCTGAGATTGTCCTTCTGGGAATTTTAGCACTAAGGAATGATGTCTACTGACCCAATATTGATCAGCGCTCTCCAGAAAGCAATTTGGTGGGTTGCAGGTTATACAGCAGTGAAAGTCTTATTGAGGGAGTTGACCAAGTTTTTTTCTTTGGGTTAACTCAATTGTTGCCCCTTTTCTTAGAATAGGTTCTTGCTCATCCTCAGCCAAAAGGGGCGCGGTGGCTCAGCGGGTAAGACGCCAGGTTTGTTGATGGGAAGGTCGCAAGTTCGGAGGTTCGAATCCCTAGCCCCGCGTGACGGAGTGAGCTTGGATATATTGGCAATTAATTAGCTACAACTGTATCTTATAGGGGGCGCGATGGCTCAGTGGTTAAGACACCAGGCTTATCGATCAGAAGGTCGGCGGTTCGAGGCCCGAGCGCCGCGTGACGGAGGGAGCTCCCGCACCTGCTCCAGCTCTTGCCAACCTAGCCATTCGAAAGCACGCAAATGCAAGTAGATGAATAGGTACCACTTTGGTGGGAAGGTAACAGCGTTCCGCGTGTATCATGCCGGCCACATGACCGCGGAAGCGTCTTCGGACAACGCTGGCTCTTCGGCTAACAAACGGACATGAGCACCGGCCCCTAGAGTCGGACACGACTGCACAAATGTGGGGGGGGAACCTTTACCTTTTACATCCTCAGCCATGGCAGCTTGTTGGGTGACGTAAGGCCAGTCTTGCTCTCTCTCCCATCTCAACCCCTCCTCCTCCCTGGGTTGTTGTTGTGGGGAAAAGTACAAGATGTTGAGCGGAATGGCAGAATAGAAATTGAATGCGTAAGTACAAGATGAAATAAATGAATGCTTGGGGGAAGAGGCATGTCTTCCGACGTCACCTGAAAGGAAACCATTGGGGAGGGGATTCCTTTGGGCACAGAATGGCAGAATTGGGTGCTATCACTCGGAAGGCCCTGCTTTGGCTTACTGTATTATGAACTGAACCAACCTGTGAGACCACAAGCAGGACCTCTTGCAGGCCTTCTACAAGCAGGTCTCCATGAGCCCTCCATGAGCCAGCTGCTCTTAATCCATAGGATGAATGGCATGGGAGAAGGCAATGTTGAGCATGTGGGGTTTTGAGCAACCATTGGAATACATTCAATTGTTGGCCGACTGCACAGTATTTCTAGTATTTCCCTTTCATCACCAAATAGGGAAGAGGAACATACAGGTAGTCCTCGACTTACGACCATTCGTTTAGCGACCGTTCGAAGTTACACCGGTGCTGAAAAAAGTGACTTGCAACCGGTCCTTGCACTTATGACCATCGCAGCGTCCCCACGGTCACGTGATCAAAATTTGGGCGCTTGGCAACTGGCATGCATTTATGACAGTTGCAGTGTCCCGGGGCCACATGATCACCATTTGCGACCTTCCCAGCCGGCTTCTGACAAGCCAAGTCAATGGGGGAAGCCGGATTCACTTAACAGCTGCCGCCAAAAAGGTTGTAAAATCGGGCGCAACTCGTTTAACGATCGCATCGCTTAGCGATGGACGTTCCGGTCCCAATTGTGGTTGTAAGTCGAGGACTACCTGTATATCTAATGCCCTTTCTGGTGTCCATAGAGATGCCATAACTAGGCAAGGATGAGGTAGGTTCAGTCAGGTTGCCCCTTGGAGGGATGTCCACTGAATGATGAGAACCCAGGGATTTTCATCGGAGAGCGATCTCTCTTCATGGGCCTTCAGAGCCCGTCTTGGTGCTTCCATTTGAGGTTTGCTTGCTGGACTGTCCATTTCTTCCTGTGGTGGGACGCACGATAGGCATCTTCAGTCAAGGCACAAGATAGTCACGTGTCTCACGGCAAGGATCGGTTCCGTGGGATTGCCATCATCTGCTGTAAGCCATCTCAAGCTTTCTTGTGTGGCCAACAAGCTTTCTCCAACCCGGAGTTCTGCCCAGATGGATCTGAGATCAATGTACAATCTTTAGACCCTTTAATCAGTACCAAGGAGCAGGAAATGGCTTGGACGGGCTGTGCAAACTAGGTGGTCCCAGCAGTCCCTAGCTGGGATGAATTGCTTATGCATAGCCCATTACATGAAAAGCAAGCACCGGTTTACTCAAGTTCAGGGGCATCAGTAAGGGGGAGGGAGTCAAAAAAGTCAATATGGCCGTGCAATCAAAGCCCTGCCCCTTTTAAAGGAGTGTCGCAGGTGCAGCGCATATAGAAAGGGACTGGGCTTCTCTTGCACCATTTTGGCCAGATTTAGGGTTGTACGCATTGTAGAAATGGGGCGCATTGGATCAGCAAAAGAGTGCCGAAAGCTGACTTTTTGCTGAAAGAAGAAAGAAACGCTATGATGATTTATGGCTCTGAAGATTAAGAAAGATG
The DNA here is from genome assembly GCA_023362775.1 of Charina bottae. Classification (NCBI taxonomy): domain Eukaryota; kingdom Metazoa; phylum Chordata; class Lepidosauria; order Squamata; family Charinaidae; genus Charina; species Charina bottae. The sequence continues at coordinate 21,094,701 of JALMGJ010000010.1, read as the reverse complement.
CAGATTAAATGAGGGGCTGAAGGGATTTATATATTATCTAAGAGGGAGGAAGGACAATAAGATGGTGATTATCTTTTGAAAAGAAGGTCGGAAGTCATTACATTTCTCAACTCCAGTTTTCCTTTCCTTTCCTTTCCTTTCCTTTCCTTTCCTTTCCTTTCCTTTCCTTTCCTTTCCTTTCCTTTCCTTTCCTTTCCTTTCCTTTCCTTTCCTTTCCTTTCCTTTCCTTTCTCCTCCTCTCCTCTCCTCTCCTCCTCTCCTTTTCCTTTTCTCCTTTCCTTTTTTTCTTTCTTTTCTTCTTTTCTTGATTTATCTTTTACTCTATGAAAACTTCTTAATAAATATAAATAAATAAATAAAAAGAGTGCCCAAAACCCTCCTGTTAGCTGGTCACCATAGTTAAAACTGGATTCTCTTTTTCTTTATTTGGTGAATTACTTAACGCTCGTCTTGACCTCTGGCCATTCCCCTAGGACAGTGTTTCTCCACCTTAGCGACCTTAAGATGTCTGGACTTCAACTCCCAGAATTCCCCAGCCAGTTTGGCCCAGGGTTAACTCTGCAAAGCTCCTGTTCCCGCCGGCTCCTCCTCATTGCAAGGACGAAGCCCATGGCCGTATTCTGCCAGAACCCTAGCAAAATGGGAATAAACAAGTCAGCGGCCCAGCCTGCATCACTGTTGCCTCGGCAACCGGGCAGCCAATGGGGAGAGGAGGATCTGTTGATGTTCCAAAAGGCTGGTGTGTGTGCAGATCCAGGGGAAGGATGCTTGAGGAGTGATTTCTTTCCAGCCTGCCTCCAGCTTCTCCTCCGGGCTGAGCAGGAAAGCTGCCGCAGCACTGTAGACGGCTAAGGCGAACAGCAGTTATTTTAATCGGCTGTAATAAGAACAACCCCGTGTTTGTTCCACATGAAGGACAAGAGCCATCTGGCTTCTTACACAGAGTAAGCATCAAAGGGGATCTCCCATCCGAGCCTTAGCCAGCTTCAACCCGGTTGAATTTTCTGAGATCAGTCAAGGTTGGTTAGCTCAACATGGCTTGGAAGAGTTTATTTCCTCGTTGGGTCTGCCAGGAAAAGGGAGAAATGATTACTTCTCATCTTTGGCACCGTCCTTCCTTCCTTTCTTCCTTCCATCCGGTTCCAATCAAGATGAAAACGGCATCCTGTCCTCTAATTTATTTATTGTATTTTTACAGCCTCGTCTTTCTCTGAACGATGCGCATCTTCTTCTCCTTTTCAAGTTGGTTCCTATATGAAGTGACTTTGTAATCTGCCGAGAAGACCTTAAACCACTGAAGAATCATCATCGTCATCATCATCCTCATCCTTCTCATCTCAACTCCTACACTCCGAAAGTTTCTTGGCTGTGAATAGGATCAAGATTAAGGTCTCCTTGGGGGTCAAACCAAGCTCAGAGATGTGGGAAAGGGGAGCTTGTGAATGGAATCGATGAGGGGGTGGGGTCAAGGGTTGGAAAACAGGGAGGAAGGCGGTGGTAGATCCCTCGTGCCTGTCTTTTGAGCAGGTTTTTGTTGTTGACTGAGCAGGAGACTGTGTTATTTATTTATTGATTAGAAGCATTTTCATATCGTCCAGCTCTGTGGATGGGAGTATCCAAAGGATGTGAAATACCAGGAGCCTGTCGGAGCCTTTCCGTTGCTGGTACAGGGCAGAGATGACACTTCCAGGAAACTCCTGGTCACTTCAGGAACCCATCCACGCTTTTTTCTTGGCACAGTATCAAAGAGGCCCTTCTTTTCTTCCGCAATGTTTCCCCCCTCTTCTCTCTCTCTCTGAGATCTCTTAGTGGTCTCCCATCCAAGCACCATATCTGGTATGGCAATATGGCAGACATTTCTCTTCTTATTTTTAAAGGTTCAACTTATCTGAACTCTCCCAGTGTAAACGGTTTCTAGTTGATAAATGCCACGGTACCCAGCTCATAGTTGTATTTTATAATGAAGTATTTGCATCTTGTAATGAAATAAAATAATTAGTTGGGGGGGGGGGGGAAGTCAAGATGGTGGCCACGGAAGCCCGGCCCTTTTGTGTTGGGTGAGGTTTCGGTCGTAGATCGTTGTGGACCTCATCTTGACTTTTTTGACCCCTTCTGCAGAGACCCCAGCTTCTGGTGTTCCAGGTCTATATGCACTCAAGCCATTTCAATTTTCTTTTGTTCACAGGACCCCTAGCGGTGCATTGGTGACCCTCTCCCTCCACACACAGTGTAGCATTGTTATTCCAATGGCAACGTCTGCAGGGAAAAAGAAAGTTAACATTCTCACCACCCCCAGTTCCTCTCCGGCTCCGGCCAGAGTGCCAGGGGGCCGAAAAAAGTATGCCTCAATCAGTGCCAAATTTAAAGGTGAGTTGGATGCCATGGGAAAAGAAATGATGCCCAGAAACCCTAACCCTAACCCTAACCCAGTGTTTCTAATGATAAGGAAAGGAGCATCTCTTAGCTTCTTGACGTCTCCACGAACGGAGAATTAGCGGCCTGCAGCCATTGGGTCCAATCGGTGCACCCTTCACATCGACCCAGCTCAGGATTGTGGGATGAGACTACTAGAAAACCTAGAGCAGGAAAAATGCCCATGGAAGGAGTGAAGATATCATCTTTATCTTCTGGAAAGCATACGATAATGTTGCTAAAATTGGGCCTGCAGGAAATGGGAGATGTTCACTAGAGAACTTGGATGACCAGATGATTGATGCTCCCAAAAAAGAATACAGGTAGTCCTCGACTTATGACAATTCGTTTAGCAACCGTTCGAAATTACGACGGCGCTGAAAAAAGTGACTTACGACTTTCACTTACGACTGTCGCAGCGTCCCTGCGGTCACATGATCAAAATTCAGACACTTGGCAACCGGCTCACACTTACGACGGTTGCAGCATTCCGGGGTCACGTGATCGCCATTTGCAACCTTCCCAGCCGGCTTCCGACAAGCAAAACCAATGGGGGAAGCCGGATTCGCTTAACATCCGCGGTGATTTGATTAACGTCCATGGCGATTCGCTTAATGACCGTGGCAAAAAAGGTCGTAAAATTGGGCCTCGCTTAGCAACGGAAGTTCCAGTCCCAATTGTGGTTGTAAGTTGAGGACTACCTGTAGCCAGTTGAAGTCCTGTTACTTTCTGCCAAGACTTTGAGGGTGACTCCACCTGTCATGTTGTGTCTCCAGGATAGCCTTCTGGTTGTCTACTTGTGAGTTCCATTTTCAGCTGGTGGTTTTGATCCCATTTTAGGTCCAGGACCTGGGAAATATGGCCGACAGTCTTGCACTGGTATTAGGAACCATGACTTCACCAAGTATACTGAGCCGGCTTATACCATCCGTGTGAAGTCCAGCCCAAAAAGTAAGCAGGGGAAAGGATTCTGGACCCAGAGGAAACTTGTAAAGGTTCCTTATCAATTCATGCTAATCACGAATGCATGTGATCTAATCACCAAACTAAGTCGGCTAAGGAAACGACCTGTACTGTGCAGTTTGCGTTCCTGAGACCCACCATGGTTCCAGGGCCAAAAGAAAACAGAACCAAGGAGATCTCTGGTTGAATCTCCTTTGTTTTTTTTAAATTGTGAAACAACTGTGGAGGGTCTCCTTTTGAAATGCTGTTATTCTCACCGTCATAGCAGAAATCAAAACAAGGCTTTTGGGGTTGAAAAGACCCAATCCAGTAGCAAATAAACAATGTTAAACACACACAGACACACACACACACATCTTTCTTTCTTTCTTTCTTTCTTTCTTTCTTTCTTTCTTTCTTTCTTTCTTTCTTCTATCTATCTATCTATCTATCTATCTATCTATCTATCTATCTATCTATCTATCTATCTCAATGTAATGAACATGAATTTGAGTAAACTCCGGGTGACAGTGGAGGACAGGAAGGCCTGGCGTGCTATGGTCCATGAGGTCATGAAGAGTCAGACACGACTAAACGACTGAACAACAACAATATATATCAAACAAAACCAGAATGAAATCAGGTCAATGACACAATTCACCATTCTACTAACTAGACTCTTTCCAATGCTTTAGAGGAAGCGAGGTCTTAATGACATGGTGGAGAGCCATCAGTGAAGCTCAGGTGGGGCTTCTTGAGAAGATATTCTCCATGTAATGAGGCTATGATTGAAGCCGTATTCATAACCAAATCTCAAATGGCTGAAAACCTGGAGAAAGGCCTCTGGAGTTCATCTAAGTGAGGGATGAGCAATCTGTGGCCCTTCTATGTGTTCAACATTAGACCTCATTAACTCTCCCTAGCTTGACTAATGCTAAGGGTTGACGGGGGCTGCAGTCCATCAACAATTGATAGACCCTGATCAGAGTAATCAGACATACATGGGTGAAAGCAGTCCATATTCATTTAAATAGAACTTTGAGTTAGACTTAGTAAGAAACTAAGATGGTATAATATTGAAGTGATCTGTTGCATATCTTTTGTATGACAAGCAACAGCTATTTACCCAAAGATTTTACAAAAAAAGAAGAAAAACCCTACTGAGAGTTTATTACAGCAAACTCTCTACAGGGCTGGAAAAGTGCTTGATTCTCCTCGCTAGAGGATGACAAAGAGGTTGGATGGCCACCTGCTGGGAATTTAGTGGATTTAGTGGATTCCTTTCCTGAGCAGATGACTCATAAAGGGCCCTTTTGGTTCATTCATTTGATGAGCCTGTGTTTTTATGACCATAGCTCAGCTAGAAGGTAATTACTGATGGAGTTTTGAAGGTTAATAAAAGTACTCCAAGCAGCTAACAACAATCTTGCAGAGTAGAAGCGTGGACCAGCAGGGAACTTGCACTTTAAGCTTAATTACGTTCAGAAATAAATTCAGTCTTCACACATTAGTTAGATGAAGAAAAATAGAGATAGCTTACATTTATTCAGTAGATCTGGATACAAGTAGATTCATGGTAGATCTGCCTGCAAGCGAGATGGAAAGGACGAGAGCTGCATTGTGCAGCCCTCCTGCTTGCAGGTGTGCCCAAAGAGGTTGTTAATCCCCCAAACTCAAGAAGAAGAAGGAAGTGGAAATCAGGTGACCTATGTGACATCCCATAAGCACAATAGAGATGCATTTTACTAGAAAAGACCCCCCCCCCTTATGCTTATGAGACAGTGCTGAGTTGACCCCTGATGATTCCAACAATTACCTTCTGAAATATTGTGTCCAGATTATTTGGTCAGAGGCATTTCTTGCCACCCCAAGCATTTTGGTAGCTAGATAAATGGGTGGTCATTAGAGCAAAACGAAGTGCTCCAGAAAGCCAGGTCTGGCTTCATAGAGACAATTCTTCTTTCCCTTGCCAGCTATCATGGTGGTGGAAAGCCCTGGACCATGTTACTATGTGGATCCTAGCCTTTCCCGTTTAGGGATATGGAGGCCAGCATCATTCTTCATGCAACAGCGAGGAAAGATGGCAAGTAAGTCACAGGTTGTAGATGCTTCCTTTGGGGAGATGGGTCAGTGGGATGGAGCATGTTGGGAGGAAGACGTCCCTGGGGATGAAATGAAGCTTTTCCCAGTCAATGTCAAAGGGAGGCACCTTGGTGGCCACTCTTGGAAATCATGGATGTGATGAAAAGATACTTGATTTTTCGTTACAGCACTCTCCAAGGGTTCTGCAAAAGCTTGGGAACGCCAAGCCCAACCTCAGTCAAGGAACATTCATATACTGTATATACAATTCAAATTATACAATTCACCAAATTCAATTCACCACGCGTGAAGGGAGGGGGGTGAGGGAACCGACTCTACTAGGCTCCGGACTACAATTCCCAGGATGCCTTGAGCCGGCTGCTGACTCCTGTAGCTGTCACAATCATATACTCACTCCATTTTGCCTTGATGTGATTTCTCATCACATCTTGGATGGGGTTGGAATAAGGGGGAAGACATTACTTCAATACCAGAACAGCGAAGGATGTCTCTTTCGTTCATGGGCTGGGGCTGAGGGCAGGCAATGTCATGGGGACAGAGCAGGGAAAAGAGGTTGCCGGGGTATCTTTGTACCATGGTTAGCTGCAAGTGGAGACATGGCCTAAAATTATTTATCTATTCTCATTTATCTATTCTGCCCCCCCCCCCATTTCAATTAATTATATGTTACACTCCCCACATAGGAAAGGAAAGTCTTAAATGAAGGGGAATCAATAATAATATTCTCTCGGCTCCCAGATGTCGTTTCAACTCCTGCTCCGAATGAGTACCACGTGGAGAAGGTGCATCCTATTGATGAACCAAATGCACCAGCGTACACCATCGGTGCGCGAACGCCCTATTGGCTGAATAGCCCAACTCCAGGTCCCAACAAATATAGCCTCCCTGGGACACTGGGTCCCGGGTTACCCAATAAAGCAGTGGCTCCTTACCTGTCTATGACTTCCTGCGCACCTGGACGAGATTATATGCTGGGAAGAGGGCCTGGCCCAGCCGCCTATACTATTCCAGAGCCAGATGTTTACTTGCAACACCAACCTTCCTATACAATATCTCAAAGGTTCATTCCTTCCAGCAAGGAGCATACACCAGGGCCACTGGACTACAGTGCAGAACAGGTCACCATCCACAAGCCCAGGGCCCCACGCTTCAGTCTGGGCGTCCGCCACTCCGAATATGCCCACGGCACGCCCACAGTTTATCTCATCAAAGAGTGATGTTGCCCCGGGCAGTTGGAAGATAAGGTGATCTTTGGAAAGACTCGGCTGCCAAAGATCTTGTCCACTAGGCCCAAGCTTATTTTGATGGGCAATCTGCTTGGCAGTGTGCTTTAAGAAGCTGTGGATGATGGTTAAGTTGGGGCTGCAGGACCCAATGTTCTCCTTTGCAAAATCCTGGCCAAGTCCTTCCTGTCTTCTTTCTCATCCTTCTAGTATCCACTGATAATATTTTTCAAGAAAGTGACTTGGACAGAGTATTGTTTACCTTTCCCCATTGATTGATCGTTGGAAAAGGTTTCTGGAGAGAAGGCAGACAAAACGTCCTCTTTCTGTGATTATTTAAAGTACAATAAAATAATTTATAGGTACTAGGTTCATAGCATGCTTTCTTTGATGCAGAAGTTCTCCTGAGCCTTGCACTCTTCTGTCCATACTGGGAAAGGAATTTGGTTCTTGAATCTAGCTATTTAATTGAATTATCTCACCTTGAAGTTCTGACACGAAGACATGGAATTCAGTTGAGGGAAAGGATCTTAACGTGGGGCTAGCTGCAGACCCAAAAGTTGAACTACAAGTTGCTGGACTACATCTCCCAGCATCCCACACCATTGGCCAAGTTGACTTGGCCTCCCGGGAACTGTAGTTCAGCAACCACACTCAGCACCGAGAAGTATAACGTGTTAGGTTTAGTGGCCCGATTATAGATCTTCTCCAGAAGATGGCACTCTCGTCCTATCATTGCTGACTGTAAATCTCTGGAAGGCCTGGCTGAATCTCTTTTGTAGGTGATAGCAAGAAGAAAGCAGAGCCCCTGGAAATAAATTCCAGAAGCAAAAGGGATGGGCCAGTATTTATTCTGGGATTGCTCAGAAATGCATATTTCTGTATTTCTGTATTTATATATATATATATATTTTCTATCCCGCCTTTATTATTACTTTTTTTTATAAATAACTCAAGGCGGCGAACATACCAAATACTCCTTCCTCCTCCTATTTTCCCCACAACAACAACCCTGTGAGGTGAGTTGGGCTGAGAGAGAGGGACTGGCCCAAGGTCACCCGGCCGGCTTTCATGCCTGAGGTGGGACTAGAACTCTCAGTCTCCTCGTTTGCCATTGGCTCCTTCCTAGGGCTGAGAGACAGGGACTGGCCCAAGGTCACCCAGCTGGCTTTCATGCCCAAGGCAGGACTAGAACTCACAGACTCCTGGTTTCTAGCCCATTGTGTTAACCACTAGACCAAACTGGCTCTTTATTCAGAAATTCAGAAATTTATTCAGAAATTCAGAAAGAAAGGAGTGCACACCACACAGCGTCACAAGCCAACCTTATTCTTGAGTTATGTATGTTCCATGCACCCATCCGATGTCACCCATGATTTACAAATCCCTCCATGGATGAAATGCATGTTGATTTCATTTGGGTGGGAACTAAGCTACCTTGGTTGAATTCAGAATTGGGGTGAGTAGACTCACCTATTTCCTCCAAACGATAATTGGGAAAGAATTCGGATCCTTGTTCTGAAATGCTCACCTAGTCCTGGCATTTTTTAGGTGCCTCCGTTGGAATGACAGTGACAATAATAAGAACTAGACTTTCTATGCTCCCACTACTGACATTTCTGGTTGCTTTACAATTAAAAATGAAAAGCACGTTAAAAGCAAGGTGATTAAAAAGGAACTTTAAGGATCAACAATTGAAAACCTGTCCAAAGAGATGTGTTTTTAAAGCCTTATAAATAGCAGACAAGGAATTGGGCCATTCACTCAGCAGGAAGTAGATTCTGAAGATCTGTTCTTTAAAACCTGGCATGCTTTGCCAATTAACACGCAAGGCAGAAATCTCTTTCATAGCTTTATTCTGCAGAATAAAGGGCACCCATGACTTTAGTCCCATAGGCGCGCCGAGCTTGCAAACCAACACAACTTTTATACATGTTTAGAACAAAGAGGCACATGATTATTGGCAAACAATCATTATTCACAGCCTTGGGTGGGCAAAAAACTCCCCAAAGGTGGGCACTTTCGTTGTAGCCTGGGAGAAATAGGAGCTGGCTGTTATCTATCTGTTCCCATTGCATGCACATCTGATCACTTCCTCCTCCCTTCCTGGTCCAATTTGGGGGAGACTTCCTGCCTTTCTCTGCTTGCACCTGGCTGATAAGGGATCCACTTGGGAAGAGCTCCAGTCTTACCTATTGGCCTTTGAAACCTTCAAAGGAAATGGGTTCTTCAAATTAACCCTAAAATCACCATTCCATCAGAGAAGAGGAAGAAGGTCATCCCTAGGCTTTCCAATCTGCCTTTCCCTCCCTTCCTTCATGGAAGGCAGCATGGTTTGCCCTGGGAAGAGTTACACTGAAGATATTTTTCTTCTGCCTTGAAATCTCCAACACCTATGTTATTTCTCCAGGCTTCCAGATTCTTTTCTTTGGATACCAAAGGCCCTAGAAACGCAAGGTCTCTACCCCATAAAGCACATTGCCAAGCCTGAGTGAAAAACTTTGCCTTGTAACACCTCCAGTTTGTAAATTTATGAGGATGTTTGGATTATTCAAATCCCGTACACATTAGGGAAGGTGTAACAGCCAGTTTGCAAGTGCAGTAGACACATTTAAGTGTGCCAGATAAAGTGTTACACTTAGGAGATAAACTCCATGGATGTGTATGTATCTGATGAACTTTGCTAGTTGCTTATTTACCACCATAGATCTTGGTTGCAGAGAAAAAGAACATCACAAATTGGGAATAGCTGCATAGTATATGTACACATACATACTGCTATGTCTGTCTGTCTGTCTGTCTGTCTGTCTGTCTGTCTGTCTGTCTCCTATTTATCTATCTTAAATAATCATACATTCCACACAAAAATACACAGAGAACTGTGCATTACCAGGTGTTGGAAAAGATGATGATGATGATGATGATGATGATCTATGAGTACATGCAGGGTGTATTTCAGTGGATTGGCACACCCTTACTCTGTATATGTAATGGTATGTGGGAATGACCTTGGGAGACGGGGGGGGGGGGGAGAGATGCTGCCTAGGGAAGGATCAGATAAGAGAGGGCATGGCCTGCAGCTGCATAATGGGTAGAGCAAGAGGCTCAGAAAGGAACCTCCCTAACTTATCAGGCCGTAGGCGGGAGATTTGTACTTTCAGACTTGCAAGATTGATGTCAGCCCTCCCAGGTAGACCAGACAGGAAACATGACCAGATGAGCTACAGTAATTCTACTTTATTGTATGGCTACATTAACAGAATCTTGCAAGTCTGAAAGTACAAATCTCCCGCTGTCTCTTTTACAGCCTGATAAGTTACAGAGGTTCCTTTCTGAATTTCTTTATCTCCCCGTTATGCAGCTGCGGGCTAGGCCCTCTCTTATCTGATCCTTCCCTAGGCAGCATCTCTTTCCCCCATCTCCCAAGGTCATTCCCACATACCATTACAGTCTAATACTGTCCTGAACTTAGTTGGGAAAAACATTTGAAAAAAATAGTACTGTTTTAAACTGTTCCTAAATGAAGCAATATTATAATTTAACCTACAAGAAAAAATATCAGTCCCTAAGCTAGCAGGGATGCCTAACTGAGCACAGCAGAAGTTGGAGGACTCTGGTCCCTTTGAAACCTCTTGGGTGTTTATGCTCACTAGTTACGCAACTGCATCTTCTTGGCTTGATAAGAAGTCTGCCATGTTCAAAAGCCACAAGTTGTTAGAGGGGTCATCATTTCCCTCTGGAGGCAGCAGATGTGGGTATGATGGATATTGACCATCAAACGAAGAGGGGTGAAGAACAAGAAGGAAGAAGAAGGAAGGGAAAATTAGGAGTGTTCAGGGTAGGGTTGGAATTAATTGGTCAAAATACAGGTAGTCCTCACTTAATGACCATTCATGTAGTGATGGTTTAGACTTTCAACAGTGCTGAAAATTTTCGCACTGAAGATGTTGCCTAGCCTGGCAATGAAACTTCTGCAAGAAAACAACAAGGCTCAGAGAGCACCATGGAGTCCACAGTGCTGAAAAAAATGACTTATGACCGGTCCTCACACTTAACGACCATCGCAGCATCACTGCAGTCATGTGATCACGATTTGGGCGCTTGGCAACCGGTTCTCATTTATGACCGTCACAGTGTACCGTCGTCACGTGATCACCATTTTCGACCTTCCCAGCCAGCTTCTGGCAAGCAAAATCAATGGGAAACCGCATGATTCGCTTAATGACCACATGGTTCGCTTAACAGCTGTGGTGATTCGCTTAATGACTCCCGCCAAAAAGGTAATAAAATTGGGTCGGATTCACTTAATGACCACTTCACTTAGCAACTGAAATTCCGGTCCCTATTGTGGTAGTTGTACAAAGTGCCTGTATAAAGTGCCAAACCTCCAATCTAACATGTTGCTATTGCTTCCTTCTATAACATGGTTGATTGTTAACCTTGATTTCTCTCTGGCCATTTCCTCACTAGTAATTTATGGCATTATCCAGCTCTTGCTGCTTCCTTGACACAATTTATGTATTTATCAAATTTTATCACCGCCCATCTCCCCTCGAGGAGGGACTCTGGGCGGTTTACAACAAAAAAACACAGTTAAAATGCAATACAATTTTAAATACAATAAATATGAATTTAGGTAAACAATAAAAATATAAAATATGATAAAATCCAGATGGCCGAAGGTTCTCTATCAGTCCGTGAGTATCAAGGGCTATCTTAGGACCATTCTAGGGGGCTAGCCATCCCACAATAATGGTTGAATAACTCTAGAAGATACTCTAAGGCAGAGCTTTCCAAACTTTTCATGTTGGTGACACACTTTTTAGATATGCATCATTTCGCGACACACTCTTACAGCAGGGCACAGGGCAGGCACTAGGACCTGCGTGGAATCACAGCAGGTTTGGAGGCAGCAAGGCACAAGGCAGGCACTAGGACCTGCGCGGAATCACAGCAGGTTTGGAGGCAGCAAGGCACAAGGCAGGCACAAGGACCTGCGCGGAATCCTGGCAGGGCTCGCAGGCAGCAGCAGCCGCGACACACCCAGACACTGCAGCCGACACACTAACGTGTCCTGACACACAGTTTGGAAAGCTCTGCTCTAAGGCATGAATGGGGATGCTGCCTTAGTTTTACTTCCATGCCCATCACAACTCCCCCAAAGTCAGTGTTACAACGGCTGGGTTGGCATTATACCACTTCTGGAGAGGTCTTATGACTTACCCCCTGCATATTCTAAATGAGTGTGTGTTCTTACAGATACACACCGGCGTTCCCCTGCCATTCTTGGAGCAAATGAGAACCTCTTACACCCGTGAGCTTCCCTAGAATTCAATCTGCTCTGCTATCTTTTACAGATAAAACTGAGGATTTGCTTTAAAGCCCTGGGTTTTAGATAGGGCTGTGCAAGTATTGTATTTGGAGATTGGATTCAAAGGTGATTGGGCGGCATCGCTGCTCCGCACCGACTTTCCAAATCAGAAAGTCAGTTTAAATTGTCGGATTGAATTGGATGCATCAGGATTGATCTGGATGATTTGCACACCTCTGCTTGTGGGCCAAAACAGCTCTTCTTCTTTTTAAAATCAATTTGGAATCCAAATGAAATCAACTTGATGATTTAATTTGAATGTCTAAGATGAACAGTCAATCAAATTGGATCAATTTTCTGAATCAAATCGATGATTCAAGTTGTGATTGGCTTGATTAACATGGCGGAATTTAGTTGTGGAAACTATTGCAAGGCATTGCTGTAAGAGGTAGCTGCAACCTCAGGAACTGTCTGCAGTAGCAGCCGGAGGCTTAGGGGTAAGAGCAGTAGGAAACGGCTGGGGGAGAAAGAGAGGAGGCACCAGCTGCTGTTCCCACCCGTCAGAAACAGTCCCATGCTGAGCCTTCCAATTGCAGTTGCTGGAGGAGAAGCAGCAAGAAGGTGCCAGCCATCATTGAAGCAGCCACCATTGCAATGGGGCTAGGTGAGTGCCCTGGGCTATGCCAGGTCCTGCCCCCTACTCCATGTCAGGATGGTGACCATCAGAAGTCCCTGAGCAGTTGTGTAATGGTATGTGGGAAAGACCTTGGGAGACTGGGCCAAGAGACACTGCCAAGGGAACGGTCAGATAAGAGAGAGTTTAGCCCACAGCTGGATAGTAGGTGGGGCAAGAGGCTCAGAAGGGACCTTCCCTAGTTTCTCAGGCTGTAAAGAAGAGGGGGGGGAATGAGTCTGAAGGGGAGGGTGATATAATGGTATGTGGGAAAGACCTTGGGAGACTGGACCAAGAAATGCTGCCTAGGGAACAATCAGATAAGAGGCAGCATAGCCCGCAGCTGCATAATGGACAGGGCAAGAGGCTCAGAAGAGACCTAGTTTCTCGGGCTGTAAAGGAGATGTCAGGAGATTTGTACTTTCAGACTCGCAAGATTCTGCTAATGTAGCTTTACAATAAATTAGAGTTAGCTCATCTGGTCATGTTTCCTGTCTGGTCTACGTTGTATGGCTGACAAGTTGAGTGTTGGCCGTGCAATCCGATCGGGCTGCTCCACCTCTATCTAGATAGAGATCTTAGGAAAAAGTGACAACTGATTTGCCCAGCCTGCATTGAACTGGCTAAGCATCACCCCACCTCTTTGGTTGTCCCTATTCCTGACCTGAAAGACGAAAGAGAAACTCCCTAAGAGGAATTCTCCCTTGACATTTGTCCCTGGGCTTAAACTTAAACATGAGAAGCCAATGTCTTGTCTCTGAAGAACGTTGCCTCTTCCCGTGAGAAAGACCTTGACGGTGGTCTTGCACAACCAAGGAAGGAAGATTCAGAGTCTCATTAATCAGGTTCAATGCCAGGAAAAAGAGGTTAGGTTACAGAATCCCGGAAACTAGGTAACTATATTCCAGCCCTCATTAATTAGTGATATATTAAGGCAGGGGCGTTGGGTCAGGCCCAGCCCAAGAACGACCAAGAAGCAGTCCAGCCAAACTTCCGTTCTTTATCTGCTAATGCCGTATAGACAGAATCTTGCCAGACTAAAGCAACTCTACCCAACGCAAGGGGGAATAACCTGGGAAGGCTCTAGGGCGGGGCTATTCTGAACCTCTTGGTTTCCCCACAACTGCCCCCTGGACTATGTCTCCTCTTATCTCTTCCATCTTCTTGGAATGTGCTCCCTCCTTCCTGAGAACCAGCGGCACTGCCGAAATCCACCACAGGTTGTGAGTTGTTTGATCTCCCTTCACATGGACTTCCTAATGGATGGACCGATGCCTCACGAGAGGTAAGGCTGAGATGTCCAGCTGCTCCTCGTCTGCCTTGGTTTGAAGCCTCCCTTTTTTCTCCTAGACTCCAAACATTTATTCAGCATTACTGAAGCTTTCTTCTCCTTTAGGGGGAAAGACATCAAAAGCCATTTCTTCTCCTTCAAACTGAATGGGAATAGGGTAAAAATAATGCAGTAGAAAAGATTTGGAACAGCAGTCAATTTAGTGGTAATTAGAAGGCCTCTTGCTGTGGTGTTGGAGCTCCGGTGGTTATTATGACATACTTGTTGTCAGCCTTCGCTTAATCGCCAACATCATCCGATACTAAACATGCCTGTGCAAACTGGGCCTTAATATCTGCACATCTGGATTGGCAGGAGAGCCATCACTGCCAAAAGCTGTAGATTGCAAGAGGGAAAATAATAGAAATATGGTAAAGTATCAGCAGTTAAAGCCTAGACTTTAGAAATGAATCAGAATGATGAATAGGGTTATTACTTGGGGAAGGAAAGCTGGTTGATCTTCCTGGGCTACCCAGAATTTGATTTTGTCTCTTGTAGATCTTTTTAATCCAGAGGATGTGGCCATCAAATCTGGTACTTTCTACCTATGATCCTCCATTGAGCTATGACCATTCCTCTTAAGGAATACTATATGAAAACTGGCCACCAACTCTGGGTGGTGTGATCTGGATTCTGCCTTAAGCCAGGTTTCCCACAATGTGTAGTCCAAAATAGCTGCTACCTTTAATTTAATCTCAAGCAACTCAATCACCTTCCCTTCCCTTCCCTTCCCTTCCCTTCCCTTCCCTTCCCTTCCCTTCCCTTCCCTTCCCTTCCCTTCCCTTCCCTTCCCATACATCTTCTTCCTCTCCTTCCCATATGCCTTCTCCTTCTCCTTCTCCTTCTCCTTCTCCTTCTCCTTCTCCTTCTCCTTCTCCTTCTCCTTCTCTGTCCCCTTCTCCTTCTCCCTCTTCCATTCCCAGACCTTTATTCATCACACATAACCCCTTGGCAACTGTGAAGCTGAAAACCTTGGAAGAACCCTGAGAATAATCCTCATTTTTCAAAACGGTTTAACTATTTTAGGCTCTGGACAAGACAAGCCAGAACAGAACAGTGGATAACACTACCAGCTAGAATTCATCATTTGAAATAGGAGGACTATCTATCCGCATCCTCTGACACAGAGGACTATCCAATTATCTAGTGGCTGGGAGCGTTGTGTGTCTGTGTGCATGTGTTTGCATGCACGTGGAAGACAGAAAGAGGAGTGAAAAAGTGAGGAAATATCCCCTATTAGAAATTAGAGTGGGTTACAGCCTCAATGTCCACCCTCTCTTTGATGGCACATCTCTAAATAACACCTGAGTTTTAACTGAAAGTAGAAAACAAACTAACAGATGTGAGAATCTCAAAAGCACCCTCTCATTTTCCCCTGATCTCCCCCCCCCCCCCCAATTCTCTACATCGTTGTTTTCTTCTTGGTCCTGTTCAAGCTTCATTGGTGAATTTTGCTTCTCCTTAGAGGGAATCCATCTGTCTTCTGGCAGATTAGAAAATTGTCACTTTGTTGACAGAGCCATTTGTCATGGTGGTGGGGGAAATTAGTTGGGGTGGGGAGAAGTCCAGCCCTGGAGCGTGGGTGAAGGGATTCAGGCCTCATCTGAATAGCTTCTCTGAAAAATTGCAGAAAGCCAGTTTATTGTCTGCATGCTCAATTTCTCTGGCCAGACCAATTTGAGGGCTCATGGGTTGAAGGGCCACCCCATTTTATTCACAAATCTGCTTTGAGGAGAAACTTGTTTAGGGGGCAGCTAAAACATTAGGAAAATCCACTGGTGGATGGACCATTTTTCTGTTTTTTTTTTAATGGGCTCCAGTGGAAAAGATGTTCTCAATTTGCTGGGCTAAAATAGAGTTTAGCTATTACTGTAGCCAAAGGTGGCGGACATCTATACAGTCGGTAAAAACAAGACCTGGAGCTGACTGTAGTTCAGATCACAAACTTCTTATTGCACAATTTAGAATCAGACTAAAGAGAATAGGGAAGACCCACAGATCAGTTAGATATGAGCTCGCTAATATTCCTAATGAATATGCAGTGGAGGTGAAGAATAGATTTAAGGGACTAGATTTAGTAAATAGGGTCCCGAAAGAACTATGGACAGAAGTTTGCAACATTGTTCAGGAGGCGGCAACCAAAAGCGTCCCAAAGAAAAAGAAAACCAAGAAGGCAAGTTGGCTGTCTGCTGAGACACTGGAAGTAGCCCAAGAAAGAAGGAAAGCAAAAGGCAACAGTGATAGGGGGAGATATGCCCAATTAAATGCAAAATCCCAGAGGTTAGCCAGCAGAGATAAGGAATTATTTTTAAACAAGCAATGCGCAGAAGTGGAAGAAGACAATAGAATAGGAAGGACAAGAGACCTCTTCCAGAAAATTAGAAACATCGGAGGTAAATTCCAGGCAAAAATGTGTATGATCAAAAACAAAGATGGCAAAGACCTAACAGAAGCAGAAGAGATCAAGAAAAGGTGGCAAGAATATACAGAAGATCTGTATAGGAAGGATAATAATATCGGGGATAGATTTGACGGTGTGGTCAGTGAGTTAGAGCCAGACATCCTGAGGAGTGAGGTTGAATGGGCCTTAAGAAGCATTGCTAATAACAAGGCAGCAGAAGATGACGGTATCCAGTTGAACTGTTTAAAATCTTGCAAGATGATGCTGTCAAGGTGATGCATGCCATATGCCAGCAAATTTGGAAAACATAAGAATGGCCATCAGATTGGAAAAAATCAACTTATATCCCCATACCAAAAAAGGGAAACACTAAAGAATGTTCAAACTATCGAACAGTGGCACTTATTTCACATGCCAGTAAGGTAATGCTCAAGATCTTGCAAGGTAGACTCCAGCAATTCATGGAGCGAGAATTGCCAGATGTACAAGCTGGGTTTAGAAAAGGCAGAGGAACTAGAGACCAAATTGCCAATATGCACTAGATCAGGGCTTTCCAAAGTGCCGCCGCTGGTGACACACTTGGCGGCGGCGGCGGCAGCGGCAACACGCGCGTGCACGGCGGCGGCGCGGGGGGGCGTGCGGCGGCGCGGGGGGCGTGCGGCGGCGCGCGCGCATGGTGGCGGCACGGGAGGGGCGTGCGGCAGCGCGGGGGGCGTGCGGCGGCGCGCGCGTGCATGGCGGCCGCCGTGCACACGCGCGCCGCCGCTTCCGGGTGGTGTGGCGACACACCACGCTGTGTGTGGCGACACACTTTTGTGTCGCGACACACAGTTTGGAAAGCTCTGCACTAGATAATGGAGAAAGCCAGGGAGTTTCAGAAAAACATCTATTTCTGTTTTATTGACTATTCTAAAGCCTTTGACTGTGTGGATCATAACAAATTGTGGCAAGTTCTCGGTGGTATGGGGATACCAAGTCATCTTGTCTGCCTCCTGAGGAATCTGTATAACGACCAAGTAGCAACGGTAAGAACAGAGCACGGAACAACGGACTGGTTTAAGATTGGGAAAGGAGTACGGCAGGGTTGTATACTCTCACCCTACCTATTCAACCTGTATGCAGAACACATCATGAGACGTGCTGGGCTTGATGAATCCAAGGCTGGAGTTAAAATCACTGGAAGAAACATTAACAATCTTAGATATGCAGATGATACCACTTTGATGGCTGAAAGCGAGGAGGAGCTGAGGAGCCTTATGACAAAGGTGAAAGAAGAAAGTACAAAAGCTGGGTTGCAGTTAAACCTCAAAAAAAACAAGGTTATGGCAACCAGCTTGATTGATAACTGGCAAATAGAGGGAAAAAAGTGGAGGCAGTGACAGACTTTGTATTTCTAGGCAAAAAGATTACTGCAGACGCTGACTGCAGCCAGGAAATCAGAAGACGTCTACTTCTTGGGAGGAGAGCAATGGCAAATCTCGATAAAATAGTTAAGAGCAGAGACATCACACTGACAACAAAGGTCCGCATAGTTAAAGCAATGGTGTTCCCTGTAGTAACCTATGGCTGCGAGAGCTGGACCATAAGGAAGGCTGAGCGAAGGAAGATAGATGCTTTTGAACTGTGGTGTTGGAGGAAAATTCTGAGAGTGCCTTGGACTACAAGAAGGTCAAACCAGTCCATCCTCCAGGAAATAAAGCCAGACTGCTCACTTGAGGGAATGATATTAAAGGCAAAACTGAAGTACTTTGGCCACGTAATGAGAAGACAGGATACCCTGGAGAAGATGCTGATGCCAGGGAAAGTGGAAGGCAAAAGGAAGAGGGGCCGACCAAGGGCAAGATGGATGGATGATATTCTGGAGGTGACAGACTCGACCTTGGGGGAGCTGGGGGTGGCGACAGCCGACAGGAAGCTCTGGCGTGGGCTGGTCCATGAAGTCACGAAGAGTCGGAAGTGACTGAACGAATAAACAACAAAAATTGCTGCAGAAAGAGAGATGTTGACCAATAGAAATCTGGTCTGGATCAAAACTGCATTGAGCCACAATCGATGCCATTTCGTTTAATTTCTCAGCAAAGTATTTGTGCATGTATAAGTATATGTGAGGGGCATGGTGGCTCAGCGGGTAAGACGCCAGGCTTGTCAATCGGAAGATCGCAAGTTCGGAGGTTTGAATCCCTAGCCCTGCGTGACAGAGTGAGCTCCCGCACTCGCTCCAGCTCCTGCCAACCTAGCAATTCAATGTATGCAAATGCAAGTAGATGAATAGGTAGCACTTTGGTGGGTAGGTAACAGCGTTCCGTGTGGGTCATGCCGTTCACATGACTGTGGAAGCGTGTTCGGACAACGCTGGCTCTTCGGCTAACAAACGGAGATGAGCACCAGCCCCTAGAGTCGGACACGACTGCACAAATGTGCGGGGGGAACCTTTACCTTTTGTATATGTATATGTATATGTATATGTATATGTATATGTATATGTATATGTATATGTATATGTATATGTATATGTATATGTATATGTATATGTATATGTATACAATATGTATATAAAAGGAAAATGATGTAGTGGCTATGCTACAGATTTTGTACTCCCTTTCCTGAAATTTACATATTTCTCAATGTATTTTATGTGTTACATTTCTATATAACACCTTTTGCTAAGCAAGTACCTTAAGTTATGTATTTTGCTATGTAGCTACCTCCAATATATGCAGTTAACTTGATACTTGATATATTATTTTAATATTAATTTGTCTTTCTGTTACTTCGAGTGTATGTTTTTCCTATGCATCCCTGATATACCTCTTAGTTACATCCAGCTTAGCCCAGAGATGTGTTTTTAAACACAACTCTCTCAAATAAATGGTGATTTTCTAACTATGAATGAATGGTCCTTCGGAGCTGTCTGAGAAAAATGCATTGACGCTTTGGAGATCTGGCTGAAACCGAACCGTATGGAAGGCATGAAAACAGGATGGTGTTTCTGGAGATAGGTGATGTCCTTCCTCTTCCTCTTCTTGCGTGAAAACAAGACCCTAGTGAGGCCAGACTGCCCTAGATGGAAAGATTGGTAACCTATAGGATGGCAGTGATCCGGAAAACAGCAGGATCCCAACTTGCCCCTTGAAGTTCCATTGATAATAAGTATAATACTAAAAGTGCCACTCAGGCTGGCAGCTTCCTCGCCCCAGAGATCTGCCAAGGTCACGCCTGTCCTGTCCTCCCCATTGCCTTACAGAAGAGGCTGCACCATCTTGGCTCTGCTGGAACTTGCTGAGTCTTTGGGGAGACCCATCAGCTGGCAGTGGGTAGAAATAAATCTATTTCCAAAGTGCAATGACAGCCAGGAAAATCTTGTTGCCAGAATATTTTATCATGGCTGTGTCATTGTCATTAGTCAACTGCCCACTGGGGGAAAAGCCGCCAGGGCCTACTCCGGGGAGGAACAGGCAAAACAACACCCCCTCTCCCCGGGACACACCTTCTCTTGGAATCAGAAGGTCCTCTGTTGTGGTGTGGAGGGCTTATCTGGCCCCAACATCTCTGTCCTGTTTTGTTTCCCACAACGCTCCAGAGCTATGGCATGTTTGGGGCAAGAGAGGAAGGTCTGGCCCAGAAAGTTGAATTGCTCCGAGTGTAGGAGGAGATACTCACCTTGCAAAGTGAACCAGCATCAATGAAGTTGTCCAAGGAGGCCCTGTGCTGAGGCCACTTGGACCCAAAAGATTTGGAAGGACACATGGAAGTACAGAAGACATAGGCCAAGCAGACCTGGTTTCAGATATCCCTTTGCTGACATCTGGCGACCATACCGACTTTTCCAGCCCACATCTGGAGAGAAGAATATGGCGTCTAGAAGTGTTGGCTGGAGGGGATGTTTGAGGAGCAAGGAAGGGTATGCGGAGTAAGATGGGTGGCCTCCTGCCATGTTTACTACTCTAATGGAAGACTTATCACTTGCCAAATATAAAGGAAATGCATTTTTCGTCACTGCCCAGAGTCGCTCTTTAGTGAGCTTGGTGGTGACGAAATATGAAATATAAATCAATCAATAAAAATTAGCCTAAAAAGAAGTTACACTCTTGGCATAAAGTTGGCCTATGTTAATTTATACATTCCACACAAAGTTAGAAATCTTGACTATATGCGTTCCCTTCTTGGGTTTTCTTGGGACTGTGTTTTCACCAAATAACCGTGGGTTGGCATCCCGCGGCCATCCAGATGTTGCTGAATTGTGAGTCCCAACAGCCGAGACTACTAGGCTAGTGACGAAGATGCTAGGAAATGCAACTCAACATCTGGAGGGTCTCAGGTTACCTATACTTATCATAGGAGCTGAGCATTTCTTGGAATGCTCATGGACCTGTGTAACGTTGCATTTCTTGGAATGGACCTGTGTAACTGAGCATTTCTTGGAATGCTCATGGACCTGTGTAATGTTGCAGAGTAATTAGGGCATTCCAGGAAGTTTGCCTAGCTTGTATTTTATAAGGAGAGATCCAGAACTGCTGAAAATGTGTGCAAGGCATTTTTAAAACATGATTTATTTACTTATTTGTTTAAATTAATTAATGCATCTCACTAACGCAACTCTGGGTGGCTAGCAAAGATTAAAAAACACAATATAAATACAATATAAAAACATATTTTTAATGTAAAAGGAAGAAAAACAGAGAACCTTCTGATCACCTTGTAAATGTTTACCATTTCCCTTCTTCTTAGTTATTTTTCCACTCTCTTTTCCCTTTTTATCCTGATTCCACAACACTTAATTTCTGGCTTTAGCCCCATTTTTTATATTTAACCTTGCTGTGGTTCTCCACGCACCCTGTCCTACTGTTTTCCTTCCATTGTCACTTTTGGGACCCTGTTTTTATATAAGAGGAAATTTTTAGGAATTACATAGAATATTTCTTCCTCTAATCATCATCTGTGCTATTAATCAGCGAGTGGATTAATAGAGAATATTGTCACAGGTGACAAACAGGTGATTGGAAAGAAAACATTTAAACATAGGGAGAAGTGCGGTGCCCTTTTTAAAAACATATACATTATCAAAATGTATTAACGTGGTTGGTGAAGGAATTACGGCAAAGGAAAATTTACAATATCTGGTGCCCATATTCTTGCTGCCTATTCAATTCTATGAATAAATATTAAGTCTGGGGAGTCTTTTACCCCTGCTCTATTTTTCTCAAGATAGTTCAGAATGCATAATGGAGAAACAAAGGATCCTGTAATCATGCTAATAATAATAATTAGCAATTAGGAACATGGAGGCTGTTTTGAGATCAAGGAACGGCTTCTGATAAGCTTGTTCCCGACAATGGTTGTCCAGATACAATGATGCTTTGTAAAGAACTTAATTATCACTTCGCCTCCTTATGCTTGCTCTTGTTGCAAGAATGCAAAAAACAAAACACTGAAAAATCCAAGGATCTGGAAGGCATTGGCAGAGAAATGCGGCTGAATTTGCTGAAGGTGTTAAGCCAGCTGCCTTCGAAACCCAACTGCGTCTTCTCTCTCGTGAAATGGACACTCGGCTTTAGACCGAAAAGGCAAAACTGCACGAGTGAATCTTATTTTATGTGTTTATTTATTTATATTTCAGATTTAGTCACCGCCCATCTCACTCAAAGAGTGACTCTGGGTGCTTTACAATAAAACAAGAATAAATAATCATTAAAATACAATAAAACAATATTCTAAAACAAAAATATAACCCAAGATCTAGCTGTTAAAAAGTTCTTAGTTTACGGGAGCGTCTTCAGGGTGCTAACTATCCCCAGAATTGGTTACCCCTCCTCACGCCCCACACGAGATGGCAGAGCCAGGTCTTCACCCCTTTCTGGAAGGCCGAGACAGTGGGGGCCTGCCTCACCTCTGGGGGGAGAGTGTTCCACAGGGCGGGGGCCACGGCAACGAAGGCCCTCTTCCTGGCCCCCGCCAATCGACAGTCTCTCATGGACGGGGTCTGTAACATGCCCTCTCTGCCTGACTGGGTGGGACAGGTCGATGTAATGGGGGTGAGACGGTCCCTCAGGTAACCTGGACCCATGCCACGTAGGGCTTTAAAGGTGATGACCAACACTTTGAATTGGACCTGGAAGCAAACTGGCACCCAATGATGCTCCCGCAGCAAAGGTGTCACATGTGCCATCCTTGGGGCACCCAAGACTGCTCGTGCAGCCATATTCTGAACCAGCTGTAGCTTCTGGATACTCTTCAAGGGTAGCCCCATGAAGAACGCATTGCAATAGTCTATACGGGAGATGACTAGAGCATGAGTGACTGCCTCATTAATTGGTTATTAATCATTAATCAGTTGGGCTCATTAATTGGACTCATTGATTGGTGGCAACGCTCTCTAGAAGGAGGTAGAGCCCAGGAATGTCCGCAGGGGAGTAGAACATGTCAAGATGGCAAACGTGACGGTGTGGTTGAAGCCCTGTCCTTTTTAATGCAACAGCTGCCTTTGCTTCGCGGGCATGATTGTGGTCGCCATCTTGACTTTTTTGACACCCCTCCCTGTGGATGTCCCTGCAATAGAATTCAAAGCAGACAGGAGAAAAAGCATGAAGCTGCGGCTGAAAATGGCCATTTTAATGTGCCGGTATGTTTATTCATAAGGCAGCCTCTGTGCAACAACAGCGCATTTGAAACGTTCTCCATGGCCTCCTGCTCTAGAATCGTGTCTTCAGAAGTTGACCTGCTTCTGGGTTTGGTGCCGGTGGCGTTTCTTAAAGCGGCCAGCTTGATTTGGGCTTGTTGAATTGCACACAGTTCAGAACGCTCTTTCGGGGTTGGCACTAAAACAATTCCAGCTCAACATAAAAGCACCAAAAAGGCATCTAATTTGAAGAATTTGGATTTGAGGGTGTGATGCATATAAAAGTGGGCATTTAACCAAGGAGCTGGATTGGCATGTTGGCGAGAGGGCGTTTTAATGAAAAAAATTTCAGGCTGACGTGGAAACCAAAGAGAAAGGGCTTAGAAATGAGAAAAATGTGTCCTGGATTGGAAGCAAATGGTTTATCCATCCCTACCTACAAGATTGATTTAATCTCTTCAACAGGAGACAACTAAGTGCAACAATAATAACAATTAATAATCATCATTAAACTTTTTCCAATCTAACAAGACACGCTTTCTTGGAATTCCCAAATTCAGGAAGAGGACAATTTTGGGCACAGTCATATTTTGAATTTGGACTCTGGATAAGAGAAGCTAGGAACCC
This sequence comes from Charina bottae, assembly GCA_023362775.1. NCBI lineage: Eukaryota > Metazoa > Chordata > Lepidosauria > Squamata > Charinaidae > Charina > Charina bottae. Next base: position 21,071,063 of record JALMGJ010000010.1, on the reverse strand, counting down.
AGACAAAACCCTGCCAATTGTTTTTGCTGCAATTTGGGGCTTCCCTAACCAGTGTTTTTGCAGTCACCTTGAGGACCAGAAACTTAATTTCTCCAACGAGTCTCAGAGCGATCAATCCTGACCGCCTCCCGGCTTTCCAGTTCTGCATTGTGCTTGCAGGTGTATAGAACATCTGTGCAAGCATCATGCACAAACAAGCACGCCTGGAATCCTGAATGTGCTGCTCCCTTGTAGAAAAGCACCTCTGGCTGTGAATGGGAATGAGACAGATTCACCGTGATGGACTAATAGCAGAAACTGCCCGATTGAAGAAATAAAAAGCAAGCTCGCTAAGGCAGAACGAACAAGTATCACTTAAATGATTTCTTTAAGGCTCTTGACAACGGGGCATGGGGGGGAAGTGGCAAATGTTTATAAGAGTTGTCAGGAGCCTGTCCTTTAGTTTCATCTCGAGAGCTTGTTGAAGCATGCCAAGGTGATACTTTGGCCATCGATGTCCCCTTCTGCTGGTGACAGACAGACACCTTTTACAGCCATCCTTCCGAGGCGGATGGAAGATGCTGAATCAGAGGGGTGCTAATATGGGTGTGCTATAGTTTGGTCTAGAGCAGCCTTTCCCAACCTTTTGACCCTGGAGGAACCCTTGAAATATTTTTCGGGCCTCAGGGAACCCCTGCACATTCAGGATCCAATAGAGGCCAGAAGTTACAAAATTATTCTATGCGTTTCATGGGTAGGCCTGTCGATATGCAGTAACAGTGTTCTTAAACTAAAAAAAAGGATGAAACTTACCACTTTCATGTGAAGTTGCCGGAATTTGAAATAATTTTTTAAAATAAATCGTGATCTCCCAGGGAACCCCTAGGCCTCCTGTGGAACCCGCGGGTGCCATGGAACCCTGGTTGAGAAACCCTGATCTAGTGGTTAAGTCTCCAGGCTAGAAACTAGGAGACAGTGAGTTCGAGTCCCGCCTTAGGCATGAAAGCCGGCTGGGTGACCTTGGGCCAGTCCCCCTCTCTCAGCCCTAGGAAGGAGCCAATGGCAAAGCAGGAGACTGAGAGTTCTAGTCCCGCCTTAGGCACGAAAGCCGGCTGGGTGACCTTGGGCCAGTCCCTGTCTCTCAGGCCTAGGAAGGAGCCAATGGGAAACCAGGAGACTGAGAGTTCTAGTCCCACCTTAGGCATGAAAGCTGGCTCGGTGACCTTGGGCCAGTCCCTCTCTCTCAGCCCTAGGAAGGAGCCAATAGCAAACCAGGAGATTGAGAGTTCTAGCCCCGCCTTAGGCATGAAAGCCGGCTGGGTGACCTTGGGCCAGTCCCTCTCTCTCAGCCATAGGAAGGAGCCAATGGGAAACCAGGAGACTGAGAGTTCTAGTCCCGCCTTAGGCATGAAAGCCGGCTGGGTGACCTTGGGCCAGTCCCTCTCTCTCAGCCATAGGAAGGAGCCAATGGGAAACCAGGAGACTGAGAGTTCTAGTCCCGCCTTAGGCACGAAAGCCGGCTGGGTGACCTTGGGCCAGTCCCTGTCTCTCAGGCCTAGGAAGGAGCCAATGGGAAACCAGGAGACTGAGAGTTCTAGTCCCGCCTTAGGCACGAAAGCCGGCTGGGTGACCTTGGGCCAGTCCCTGTCTCTCAGCCCTAGGAAGGAGCCAATGGGAAACCAGGAGACTGAGAGTTCTAGTCCCGCCTTAGGCACGAAAGCCGGCTGGGTGACCTTAGGCCAGTCCCTGTCTCTCAGCCCTAGGAAGGAGTCAATGGCAAAGCAGGAGACTGAGAGTTCTAGTCCCGCCTTAGGCATGAAAGCCGGCTGGGTGACCTTGGGCCGGTCCCTCTCTCTCAGCCCAACCCACCTCACAGGGTTGTTGTTGTGGGGAAAATAGGAGGAAGAAGGAGTATTAGGGATGTTCCCCTTCCTTCTCCCTCTCTCCTGGTACCTGCTCCTGACCAAAAAAAAAATCACTTAAAGTGAAGTCCTTAGCCAATGAAGTCCAGCTAATCTCAGGACCGTAGCTAGCCTTGAAATTCTGGGCCAAACAAAGCAGTGGGGGGCACTTTTCGCGTGAGCTTTCAAAGACAGTGTATTGCTTTTTCTTTTTTTTTGCAAAGCCTAAAATGGGGCAAAGAAAAATTTGGCAGGGATTTCCCTATACTTTCTTGGCGGTGGGGGAGCAAGCATTCTTCTTTTCCTGACCAAAAAACATGCCAGCCGCTGCATCTGAAAAGGAGGTACGCTACTGAAAGTGGTGTACAAACAGAGGCAGCGGTATTTTTAAAAAGAGCTTACCTCAGGGGAATATGCATTCATTAAGGGAAACTTACAAGTCTAAGAATGATTTGCTGAGTGATTTGCATTTGCAGGGTGATCTGCATGTTTTTAGCAAAAGAAAATTATTGAGGAATTCAATTCTGTGTGGATCACATGTACGTGTCCTCCATGTTTTACAGGTTCAAAAGTTAGGACATGTTTAGTTTAAAAGCTAGAGAAAAAACTGATGCTGGGGGGTCTCACTTGGGGGTTTCCAGAGCAGGACGATTACATTCTTGGAACATCTATTACTCATATTCTGTTGGTGTCCCCCCACCCCACCAAAAAAAAACACAGTAACATACAAATAAAAAGGAGTGAGTGACCTTTCAGACAAAGTACAAAGAAAGAAAATGTCAGTGCATTGTAAAGCTGGATCCCACCGCGATGGTACAATACAGTAGCTGCAGAGAGAGGCAATGAAGGGGACAGTTGAGGGATAAAAAGTCTCTCCTGAACCACAGTGAAAAAACAGAAAAAGGGGGCATCTCCCCACCTGCCTATGTTTCTGCCCTCAGTGGTTAAACTCACTCTCTTCCCTAGCAAAATCCTAACCATGCCACCCCAACAAACGTGACATGCTTAAAAAATAGGGAGAAGTTCGATCACACCATTGCGGCTGCCATCTTGGCTGTTGGGACCCTACCCTATGGCTATAGTGTTTCCCAACCTTGGCAACTTCCAGGTATGTGGACTTCAAATCCCAGAATTCCACCGCCCACATGGCCATTGATGAGTATCCTGGGAGTTGAAGTCCCCACACCTGGAAGTTGCCAAGGTTGGGAAACCCTACCTTATGGACACCCCTGGTCTCATGATTCCAGTGACAATGTGGCCACATTGGATGTTCTTATCTTTTGCAGGAAGTGTGTCTTTGTGATTTGTGTATTTTGGGGTAATTGCTTTGCAGGCCTGGCAATGAAGACGCTCTACCTTTTGGCATGTTGATTGCGAGTCAGGGAAACATAATCACATAATTCTCAGTGGGGTATTTGAGTGATGGAAGCTTTCCTGGGATAAGTCTTTCCAAGATCAATAGGACTGACTTCTCAGTAGACATCCCCAGGAATGAACAGCAGTTATTGTATTTCAGCAGAGTTTGCACACGCTTGCCACAGCTGGAAAAATCTGCATAAACTACGATCAGCTGGGTTCAGGCAACCAGCTCAGCCATAGTGGAGGGTGTACATACCACAAGGGTTGGGTTCCCACAACACATTAAGCCAAACTAAACCAACCAGGGTGAAAATGTGTTTTGGCTAAGTGGGATATGTGGACCCTAGCTTCAATGGGAAGCAAGACGTGGTCCCAGAACACCTTGGAAGATGGAAAGGATTGTAACTCCTCTTTTGGTGTACACCTTTAAGCTTTCGTTTTTGATGGTCTGGAATTAAAAAGGTAAAGGTTCCCCCCGCACATTTGTGCAGTCGTGTCCGACTCTAGGGGCCGGTGCTCATCTCCGTTTGTTAGCCGAAGAGCCAGCGTTCTCCGAAGACGCTTCCGCGGTCATGTGGCGGCATGACACGCGCGGAACACTGTTACCTACCCACCAAAGTGGTACCTATTCATCTACTTGCATTTGCATGCTTTCGAATTGCTAGGTTGGCAAGAGCTGGGGCGAGTGCGGGAGCTCACCCCGTCACGCGGGACTAGGGATTCGAACCTCCAAACTTGCGATCTGATCGACAAGCCTGGCATCTTACCCGCTGAGCCACCATGCCCCCACAGGTCTGGAATTAGCAGAGGTTTAAAAGGGATGTGGTTTGCCAAGGGCCACGGTGTTAGGAATCCAGTGCCAGTGTACTTTGCAACCTGAAGTTGACATTTACCAGCTCTAGGACTTTACTTCTTCAATGCAGTTCTTTTGTTCCTAGCCCTGGAATATTCACCCAATGCATCACTTAGATTAATTGACTGAAAAACATGTCAGCCAACGGAAAGATTCTTTCCTATGAACTGGGCAGCAGATTTCCAAACATCTTATGCAACACTTTATAGTAGTATGCAATAGCGGTAAAAGTAGTAGTAGAAGCTGCGGGGAAGCCAAAATAAAACGATGATGCAACAGGATGCAAATTTGCATAATTTGCATAATGACATCATGACGCACATGACATCATTTGCTCACTGCCCTCCATGCACGTGCATGCAAACATGGCTGCTTAATTCGGAAGAGCAGAAACTTATCAAGACAGGGCACCATAGCCAGAATTCCAAGAATCCCAAAATTCAGAGACCTGTGTTGATCTGTTGGTGACCTTCCCACAACATGCTTGGTTAACAACCTTCTGTACAAGCAACACTTTAAATGCATTTTACTAGGTTGACCAGACCCCAAACAACAAATTTCACCATCTCTCAAACGGCATAGCTTTTTCAATGTATTTCCAGCACTGCTTTGCCCTGAGAAATGGATTTGGAACTGCTTCATGATGATGGAATCAGTGTCATAATGGTTTCTGGCCAGCCTGTGAATTTGTTTCAGATTTCTGTTTTGCATTCTTTTTTTAATTGACAGGAGCTATTCTGGTTGGGTCTTTTGCAAGGCACCTTGCACGAAAGGCTGCTTTAGAAAGAGATAACGAAAATAAAGTAAATGAAAACAGGTAATGAGGAGTGAGAATGACTTGAGCAGTGAGAAATTGAAATTCCAGTAACAGAAGCTGACACGGGTATCTGCAGGGAATGGACCAAAGAGTCACGGTGGCAGCCAGCAGAGTATGATCGAAGCTCTGTCTAGTTTTTATGTACCTTACAGCCACCATCTTGACTTTTTTGACCTTATCCTGCAGACACCCCAGAACCTGAAGATGATTGCAAGGGGATCTGGCTTGAAGGACCAAAACTGGGAGGCTGATCTGCTTATATGAAGGCAGAGATGAGTTAAAATTCACCCCTTTGTCCTCAATAGAATATTTCCACCAAGCACGTGTGAACTTCGTACAGGCACTCCTCACTTAACAACCGCAATTGGGACCGGAATTTTGGTTGCTAAGCAAAGCGGTTATTAAGTGAATCCGACCCAATTTTATGACCTTTTTTGCGGCAGTTGTTAAGCGAATCACTGCGGGTGTTAAGCGAACCACGTGGTCGTTAAACAAATCACGCGGTTCCCCATTGATTTTGCTTGCTAGAAGCCGGCTGGGAAGGTTGAAAATGGTGATCACGTGACCACAGGACGCTGCGACGGTCATAAATGCGAACAGGTTGCCAAGTGCCCACATTGTGATCATATGAGTGTGGGGATGCTGCGACGGTCGTAAGTATGAGGACCGGTTGTAAGTTGTTTTTTTCAGCACCGTCATAAGTCTGAACCATCACTAAATGAATAGTTGTTAAGCGAGGACTACCTGTATGCAAAGGGATCCTGCGAGTTTATTTATTTTATTGTTCATATTTCTATTAGCACCCTCTTCCCCAAACGGGGGAGTTAGATGCAGAATCTTGAGGCTGGGGCATTTTGCACTCACTTGGCGCTCATTTCCACCCAAAATGATTTGACATCCCACTGTCTTTCCAACCCCGAGGACATGGTTCCCTGGGATAATCAGCTCCCTGATGCCTATTCTAATTCCTTCCTGAGGCTTGGCTCTGCCAACCCTCCCTTTCCTCTGGAGCAGCATTATTCCCATTTCAATTACAAGAACTTTGCCAAACGTCGAGCCGAGTTCCATATGGACTGTGCTAATCACGTTAGCATTTAGTTTTACATGCCGTTTTTCGCCTTTCGGGTGGCATTTGGATAATGACTCATTAACCCACCCCAAGGCGTTTTCTTGAGCTAGGGAATGGAATAGAGTCAGAGAAGAGAGGAAGACCAAACCACGAAAGGAGAAAGCAGGGTTGTCTGACGCTCCATAACTGATCAGTGTCCAACGGACCTCTGGATTTAAATGTGGATGACGTTAGTATAATACTTAACGTGCCGTGGGCATTGGGCCTGTGTGAATGGGCACAATCCAGCTCGGAGCATCAGAGCTAGCCTGATCCACCTTGGCATTTGAAGTCCATCTGTGGCTTCCCTCGGAAGCACATGGTTTCGAGCACGTCCTGCTCGTGTGCAGGAAGCCACCAAAAATGCAGGGAAGCAGTTAAAACCCTGCAGGGCAGTGTTTCCAAGCCGGTAAATAAAAACACGGCTTCATTTTGCAGATTGGTTTTGCACAGCTCTGATGAGCCTTAGAAGAACTTCGCTGAAACAGACCAATGATTCAGCTGATCAATACAAACTTCCCATTGATAGAATTGCCGTCTTGCCTGGCTCACGTCTGCACTTTGCTTTCAGCATCCACGCACGCACGCCTCCTCCACCTTCCCACTTCATTTTTGGCTTGTCTTCAGCTGCTGTATCCTTTGCTACAGCCTTCCCCAACCTCTATTAAGTTTCAGAAATGCTTTGAAGTCCTGACTCTTTCAAAAGGCCTTTGGGGATGGGAAGGATGGTCGAGATGGAGATGGAACGAGAGTAGTTAAATATATATTTTCTGGTCTTTTTTTTTGCTTGTTGGTTAACTTTGTACTATTTTTAACTCTATGACTTTATATAGGACTGTAAGTTGCTTAGAATCTTTTAACTGGAGCAATGGAAAAACCTGAGCAAAATACAGCAAACATTAAAAATAAATAAAACTCCAGCTGTGTGGGCTTGAACGCCTGGAATTCCAGCAGAATTTCCCCTGGAATTTGAAGGCCATATATCTGGAGGCAACCTGGATTACAGAGCGCTGATTTCTGTTGTAAGGACACTGATTTATTGTTCTAATTTTTTGGCATCTGATTTGGTTTTCTTGGTATATTTTATTGTGCCCAGCTTTTGGATTACTTTTAAGGGGGAGCAGATGAGAATATTTACCAACAAACAAGCAAACAGTTTTGATTAGATGCCTCTGGAAAATTCAAAAGTAGGACTTGCTAGTCAACTCTTCTTCAGAATGCTGTTCCTAAACATGGAGGCTCAATGGTCATCATTTTTTGAATTCATATTTTTAGAACCTTCCATAAGCAATCCTTTCTCCTATATCCAGAAAAACATAATGCATGCTTAAGAATTATTATTTTGAGGCAAATTCCAGTAATCCATAAATAGGGCTTGTGCGTTTGAAAAATCGGTGCCAAATTCTTTTCCCATCCATCTCAAAGCAATCATAGCTTGTGATTTTGATTATCACCATTGTGGTCTTCATTCTTTCTCCTGACTCCCCCAAATCTGGCCAATGCACCCTATTTTATTCTCCCTTCCCCAGAAGCCTTTGTTTGCTAGCAGCTATTAAACATCTAACATACCATGTCTATTCCATGATTGTGTTGCTAGATTGTGGAATTATAGCACTCTTTTGCTTTGATTGTGCAATGCCTAGAGAATTGGTTTTTAAAGGGGTTAAAATAGATAAATGAAATGATAAATAAAAATCTACCAAGGAAGGGGGGACAGAATGATTATACTCCTCAGAAGACCCAGGCAGGTAATTGAGTGAAAATATAGGAATAAAGGGAACAATAGAAAGGAAATATTAGAAGCCTGGAACTATAAGAGGGCTGTCAAAGATTTGAAAGCTGCCTAGTTAATCCTTCCAGTGGGCTATACTTCCTTCTTTTTTTTAATAAAAATTTTCTTAAAGATTTTTTAAAGGAAGATAAAGACTAATACAAACTAAGATAAAGTAAGAAAGAGAAAAGAAAAAGAAAGAAACCAAAGAGAAAGCTAAAAGTGCAAGAAAGGAAAAAGAAAAAGAAAAATAGAAAAGAAAGAAGAAAGAAGAAAGATACGAAGAAGTAGCTTCCAATCTTCTTTACAGCAATTATAAGTACAATTATAAGTTTACCTCTTACTCTATGGTTACAACATTTCTTTCTATAATCTATCCTGTCTAATCATCAAAACCATAAATCTTAAGTTCATTTTTTTTTGTTTCACGCAAAAAAGTCAATAAGGGGTTTCCAGTCAGCAATAAACATAGAGATTGTCTTTTCTCTGATCAAGGAAGTCAATTTAGCCATCTCAGCAAGTCCCATCATCTTCACCAACCATTCCTCCATTGTGGGTAATGCCACATCTTTCCATCTTTGTGCGTACAATAATCTCGCTGCAGTTATCATGTACAAAAACAAAGCCCCATAACTTTTTTCCAACTGCTTGTCCATCAATATCAAAAGAAAAATCTCTGGTCTCAGTTGCATATTAATCTTTAAAATCTGTTGGGGTTTGTATATACCCAGGAATTTACAGTTAGATAAATTATACTGGAGAGGCTTGATATCTAGGTGAGAGGGGAATTATTCTGCAAGTCACCCAATTAGCAGCCATTGTTGTAGGGATGATGTGGCAGTGTATGACTCATACTACAGGTGCTATTCGTTTAGTTGGGTGTGGCAGATGATGAGAGTGACCTATAATGTGATTGGTCAGTTTATGTATATAAGCAGAGGGGTCTGGTAGTCTTTCTTCTCGTTGCTGTTGAAACTTCTCATTGCTGTCTTTCATCGCTGTATTGCTGTATCATTTTGTTACTGCTGTTGGATGTATTTGGACTACGTATGTATATAAAGTAAATAGGCTATTTTATCTAATCTCTGCTTGAGCGTCTATTTACTGCATAGAACGTGGATCACTGGTGTCTTGGAAAAAGGAGCAGGCCGCTCCACCGTGCGCACTCTGACAAAAGCCTCTGAATCAGTGTACGTACTTGAATCCAGAATTTTCTAGCTTTTTTACACGTCCACCAAAAATGATAAAATGTCCCTTCTTGTTGTTCACATTTGCAACGTAAATCTGAAGTGCCTTTCCAGTGGGCTATACTTTCAATAACCCTGAAGTGCACATAGAACTGGCAAATCAATAGGAGAAAACTAACAGATAATACAGATGGGGGAAAGTACGCCGAAGTCCCTTATATTGTCCTGTACGTTCCCCTGCAACAGCCCCATCACAGCCTCTTCTCTATTCTCTTCTCTATTTGATCGACTGCAAGTGGCGCTAATTGAATTAAACTCCGATAGCAAGTATTTACCAGGTGTGTAATAAACCATCTCTCTGAGCAACTATTTTAACAGGGTCAATGGAACAAGTGGGTGCGTTAAAGGCCCATTACATGGGAGAATGTAATTGTCAGCTGCGCTTCCAGTAAGCGCTCCGCAGGAATAATATTGTGAAAGCACTGTGAAGGGGTATCAGGAACTCTTCTGCTGCCAAGAAGGATTTTTGCTGCATCCTTGGCTGGCTGCAACAAAGCTTATCTGAAGTGCCTTGCATTGTTTCTACCATGCTCCGAACCCTTTTGAAAAGAGCTATAGATCACTAGGTTTAGCTTTAGAAAGGAGGTGGGTTTGCCTGTTTTTAAAGCACAGTGTCATACAACTGCAAGATGCCATTCCAGGAAAAGGTGTTATGAGGTTCCAACCAAGCCATGTCAAATTAGTATTGTGTTAGCTGTTGTACAAAGAGACTAATCATGGTTACTAACTGAGTCCTGTGAGGTGTCCATTGTATGACAACGGTGGGGATGCTAGACCATATTGGTCAGGTGTAATGTTATGTGAGAAAGATGGAGCAAAGAGATGCTGCCAAGGGAATGGTCAGATAAGAGAGGGCATAGCCCACAGCTGCATAATGGGCGGAGAAAGAGGCTCAGAAGGGACCCTCCCTAGTTTCTCAGGCTGTAAAGGAGACAGTGGGAAAATGGTACTTTCAGACTTGCAAGATTCTGTTAATGTAGCCTTACAATAAAGTAGAATTAGCTCATCTGGTTGTGTTTCCTGTCTGGTCCACCTGGGAAGGCTGACAGCAGGCCATCTTAACAGGGACAGTTTTAAATTTGCAGGTCCAGCTGACTGTAAAGTTCCGGCTTCTGAAAGGACAATCCACAGGCTAGCCAGAAGTCAGCCTTAAAGCAAGCATTCTTCAAGGGCAAAGTGCAAAAGGAAGCTACAGGTCAGAATTTGCCAGTGGTCAGAATTATCACAAGATGGAGAAATGCTCTCAAAACAGTATTAGTATTAGGAGTATTAGGTATGTTCACCACCTTGAGTTATTTATAAAAATAATAAAGGCAGGATAGAAAATAAATAAATAAATAAATAAATAAATAAATAAATAAATAAATAAACGTCCCATGTTTGCCAAACAATCCAATTTAACTGCTTAGAGTGGTTTGTCTATTTCCCCCCAAAGGGGAAAAAACCTGAACCCCACATTTGCAATTGGAGCGCTGTAGGCTCCTGTCGATTGCCACCCCCATCTGAGATTTCACAAGCTGTCAAGTAGTCATGCCGTGGCCCAGAAATAATCCAAGACGGCCAATTACGCGCTGTCAGATACTGTATAAAATATTTGAGAGGAAGTATCGTAAGGCATCCCATGCTGAGACCAGAGACTCAGAAAGATTGAAGTACTTGGAGAATACCTGGACAATTGGTTTCTGACACCCAAGATTGGACAGGGAACTTCCTTTTTTCCTGATTCTTCTGTACTTCGGTCTCAGGAGAGCAATTGATGGTGCAATGTTGCTAAACGGATTAAGACTCAACTCCCTCTTGAATGATGTCTGATCTCTTGAAATTTAAAAAGGCCCTTAAAATGCCTCTTTTTGCAGGACCCTTATGAAGCCAGAAACAACCTTCTCTGTTATTAGATATGGATTAATATAACTTTAATAAATAATAATAATAATAATCAACCGCCTGGTACTTATAGGTGTTTCTTGCTTATGCTTGTCCTGACAGCTATCAGACCTCCCAGGTAGACCAGACAGGAAACACGACGAGATGAGCTAATTCTACTTTATTGTAAGGCTACATTAACAGAATCTTCCAAGTCTGAAAGTACAAATCTCCCACCCTCCCTATTTACTGTCATAGTAATTAGGGCGGGTCCTTCCTAAGTTTTTTTTCTTTGGCCCTTACTCAGTTGCAGACTTCTTTCTCTTTTATCTGATTGTCTCCTAGGCAGCATCTCTTCCCCCCATCTTCCAAGGCCACCCTCACATTCCATCACACAGCTGCCATCATTGCAGATCTCCTATGGCCCCAATTGAACCCTAACTAGGCAAGAGCACCATGCAACCAAACAGCACGAGGAGGAGGAGGAGGAGGAGGTGGTGGAGGAGGAGGAGGAGGAGGAGGAGGTGGTGGAGGAGGAGGAGGAGGAGGAGGACGAGAAGTAGAAGAAGGAGGTATTGGAGGAGGAGGAGAAGGAGGAGGAGAAGGAGGAGGAGGAGGTGGTGGAGGTGGTGGTGGTGGAGGAGGAGGAGGAGGACGAGAAGGAGAAGAAGGAGGTAGAGGAGGAGGAGGAGGAGGAAGAGGAGAAGGAGGAGGAGGAGGAGGAGGACCTGTTCCACTGTCTATTTTTATTTTTATGAGCCTCACAAACTGGAGGCCGGGTATTTTTCCCTTGTGCAGCCCAGAATATTTCTTTGGTGAGATTTATACCGTGGGTGATCAATATTGGCAGCTTCTGACTAATTCATTTGCAAGGGTGGAAGGAACCAAGAAACAGTCTGAAGAGTAGCCCAAGGCCCTGTTGAGCAGCTGCCAACACAAATGTTGGTAATTAGGGGTGAGCCTCTCAACGTTTCTATGTGTGAGAGAATTTCATTTTAATTGAGCAGGTAGCATTATGAGGCCATTCTAGAAGACCACCAGATTTGTTCTCAGGGATGGAACTAGGGTCTGTGTCACCCGGGGCAAACATGGATTCCGCGCCCCCCCGGGTTATTTTGTCATTTTGGCACCCCCTGGGCATCATTTTGGTGCCCCCCCAGCGCGGTGCCCGGGGCACATGCCCCGCTTGCCCCCCCTAGTTGCGGCCCTGTTTGTTCTTCTAAAAAAAACCACAGGGTAGGATAGGATTCCCTCTCTGAATTGTGGCCCCTACTTGATTGGTCTTCCAGAAGCAAGGAATGAGTTTGGACTTCTAAAAGCCATTCATAGCTATTGAAAAGGAAAGCCCATATAGTTATATGAATGATTCCATCACAAAATTGTAGAATTTGAAGAGACTACAAGGATCATCTAGTCCAATCTTCTGCAGTGTGCAGGAAAACCCATTCAAGAGGTGGTTGTCCAGCCTCTCCTTCAAAACCTCTAGAGGTAGAGAACCCACAACCTCCATCGGTTGACTGTTCCACTGTTCTACAGATATTTTAATGAAATCTAGGGAGCTGCAAGTTATACCTGTTGTTTCTGACCATGGTTTCTGGGCCATGGGAGACCGTTCTTGGCCATCTTCCTTGTAGCCTGCCTTTACAGTATGTATCTGAGCATAGCTATCATGTCTCCCCAAAGTCTTCTTTTCTTCAGATTGAACTTCCCAAATTCCTTATTAGAACAAGTTCTGTTTAAATGACTACAGTATAATGGAAATTCATTAAGCTTGAGGGCTGGTAGGTATGGGGTGATGGCGGGGAAGAGCATCCAAGAAGATCTTTGCAGCGGGAAACCCATCTCCATCCTGGAGGGAATGTTCTCAATTCCACCCCTTTATCACCCCACTGTTTTTGCATTAATGTTTCCCTGCATTCTACTCTATTTAATTTTGGTTGAATTAGGCACATTTATAAAACAGATTCCAAAGTTGGGCCAAGTGCAGCTGCTTGTGTCTTCTCTTATCCTCTGCATCACAGAAAAGCATTTTGTATTGATAAAACACTAAAAAAGATAAAGTTATTGCACCATGATCCATTGGGGGAAATATTTTTCTGGCACACACACCTTTTCCTGCGCCGCTCAAAAACAGACATGCATTTGATCAAATCAAGGTTATTGGCTTTTTTCCTTTTTTTTTTTGGGGGGGGGCATGTATTACCTATATAATGTATCTGTATAGCCACTGGTAAAGAAAGGAACAGAGAGCAAAATGAACTGTAAGTATCAAGAGATATGGCAAACCGCCTAGCCAACAGCACACATAAAATATAGCTTAGAAAAATATTGGGACAAGATAAGATTTCAAATAGGTTGTAGCTACCCTCAACTATTTGGTCATCTGATATGGGTGTAGATGTACTGGGAGAAGGTATTTTCTGAACTAGAAGATTCAGACATTGGAGAGGGGGAAACTGATAGGAGCAGAAACGTTTTGACAGAAGGACTTTTACTTGGTTTTCTCCACCACCTTTATTTAAAATTGTGGGTTCATCCAGCAGGGGTGTCGGGACAGGGGTCAATAAACACACATTGCATTCCAAGGGACAGGGCTTCAATCACACCATCACAGCTGCCATCTCGACTGTTTTGACCGTGCCCCCCCTCCCCCCGAAGGATGCTCCTGTCATCCAGATTTGCTCAGGGACAATACAAGGACCATAAGAGTGGCAGAGAAGAGCTAGTGTGGCATAGTGATTAAGGTTTCAGATTGGGTCCAGAAGACCCAGCTTCAAGTCCCCAATGCTACGGAGCATATTGGCCAGTGCTTGACCCAACCAACCTCATGGGACTGGGGTTGGGAGGATAAAAATGGAGAACCACCTACACTTCGCTAGAAATTCCTTAAAGAAAAGGTGGGATATAAGTGAAATAAATGGAACACACAAATAAAGCAATTGTTTGAGCACTCCAAGGGGAATGCTCTTTTCCGATGCGTAGGCAGAGTATTTGGAAGTGGTGACCACAAGAAGACCAACAATGTGTTAAGTTCCCCCCCCCCCTCCAGTCTCCTGAAATGTAAGATGCTGCATGGTCATAACGCAGTCACTGAATTCAGGCCTCAAAATGGACCATCCCATCCCATCTGAATGGCCTTAAGCTTAGATTCCTTTATTTCCTCCTTAAAACAAAGCTATCCATTGATTGGTGTCAACCTTCGGTGGCTGATGGAAAGGCTCTCTCCTCTCAGAAACAGTCCGAATGGGACCCTTTCCAGCCATCTAAGGCTTGATTTAGTAGGTCATTGATCAAATCTAAATGAGGAGAGCCACTGTTTTGCCATGTTACGGTTGGATTCTTTGTTGGTAATGCGCTGGGGTTGTCACAGGTGCCTTCCCATGGTGATCGATGGGCAAGGGTGATCTTCTCACCTCTTTAAATCTTAAAGAGCAACCACCCAGCTGCTTCTCACAGCATGACTGTAACACTGAAGCCAACTTTTGTAGGGAGATGTGGTTCTGCAGGGAGGCTGGTGACAAGCCATGAAGGGGTTGATAGGTTAAGACCAGCACTTTATACTGAACCTGGAAGCTAATAGGCAATCATAGCAATCAATGCAGGGCCCACAAGATTTGTCCGTCCGTCCGTCCGTCCATCCATCCATCCATCCATCCATCCATCCATCCATCCATCCATCCATGAGTTAAACCTAGAGGCTTTGCAATCATTAACAAAGCTACATTGTTAAAAATGTTCAGTAGAGCTTTATATATCATAGCCCATCACTTATTCTCCACTACCTAGAAAGCTACTGATGCAAATTGGACTCTGCATGATTGTTGTTTGGGGCGACAAGTGATGTTAAAAGATGTTAGCACAAGATGGTAGATATTAGAGCTGTGTGCAAAACTTCAAAGAAGCACTTTCGTTTGAAGGCATCTGCAAAGCATCTCTTCAAAGTTCTTTTACAAGGGAATATTCCGTGCCTTCTAAACATGAACCAAAGTGTTCGAGTTGCTTTGCTTTCTGTTGCTCATCTGGCAGTCCCAGGAGCTGGAAGATGGGTTTCTGTATGCACCATGCGTACAAGAAAACCGCTTCCATCTCTTTTAGTCAGCTACCAGAGGGGCCAGAAAAGGCTTCTGTGCAGAAGCAGCCAGACAAATGCAAACTGGCATTTTTGACAGGGTGAAAGGTCAATAGTTAGACCTGGTCCTTGCTAGGTTGTCCCCACAGGATAGGAGGATTCCCCATCTGAAAAGGAGGGAGCTTGGTAGGATCAAGGCCAGGGAACACCAGCAGATGTGCAGCATCCAGAAGATGAGCCAAGCAGATGTGGACAGTGCGACTGAAGAAGATGATCTTAGGGACTGAAGACACTTGAAAGTGCCAAGTGGGAAGCAACAGACGTAGTAGCATCAAGGATCATTCTGCAGCCTCATAATTACAAGGAGCTACTATGTCCGCAAGCGAGCTGCTTCTCCGTTCAGTATGAAAACATTACCATGGGGGCTCTTCACAATGACAAACAATTTAACGGGTTAGCACTTATTGATCTTCCTTTACCTTCCCATGTACCTGGTCCCTGGAACCTATCTTTTTGGATTTACTTGGCCCTTGGTTCTTTGGACTGTTTCCAGACAATCTCTCTGCCTGACTTCTGAGACTTATCAGTAAATAGAATCACATAGTTTACTTGATTTCAGGGATGATGGATTGACTTGACTATTCTCTTTGCTTGCTCTTCTTAAGGGTTTATAGCTCTTCGGAGCCTATTCCTGCCTACGCGTAAATGTCCACCTCTACCTGATTTAGCTGGGGTAACCATCTAAACGAGGGAGTCAGGACTGGAAGCCCTTGATTTGAAAGGAGTAATAAATAATTAGGGGCGCGATGGCTCAATGGTTAAGATGCCAGGCTTGTTGATCGGAAGATCGCAAGTTTGAGACCCGAGCGCCGTGTGACGGAGTGAGCTCCCACACTCACCCCAGCTCTTGCCAACCTAGCAATTCGAAAGCATGCAAATGCAAGTAGATGAATAGGTACCACTTCGGTGGGTAGGTAACAGCGTTCCGCGTGCGTCATGCCGGCCACATGACCGTGGAAGCGTCTTCGGACAACGCTGGCTCTTCGGCTAACAAGCGGAGATGAGCACCGACCCCTAGAGTTGGATATGACTGTGCAGGGAAAACCTTTACCTTTACTTTAATAAACAATTAAATGCAAATCCTTTCCTAGAACTTGAAGAGATACTTTGGGTAAACAGGATGAACTGTGGTACTAAATGTTTTCTGAGGTCACATGATATATCTAACCAGAATCAAAAGGGCTGGATTTGCTGTTTGCCAAGTGATTAATTGCAAAATATCTAATGTTCGTTGCAGGCCTGAAAAGGTGACAAAGTAATTGCTAGAGCCTCCCCCCCCCCCCCAACGTCCAGACACTTATCTCAGGTTTATGATGCAAAATGTTTTAAAATACTGGTTTGTTAAGGTAGTCATAATAATATAAAAAAATAAGTCCTTTCAAATGACAATAAAGGTTAACAACTGGTGCTCCAGTCGGACGGCATTGCAGGGATATTGAAGAAAGAAAAAAGGTTTAATGGTGGAAGTAGATGCTTTTCCCACAGCAAAATAGGACAATGCAAGTTAGCAGGATGCTAGGGGAAATTAAGAGGAGTGAATGGTTAGTTTTGTGTTAGAGCACAGCAGAAGTATTTAATTGGCTGAACACATACCGTGATTTTTGATTTCAGTGCAAATGTGCCTCTTTTAGCCAGTCTCCACTCTCTATAAGTGTCACAGATATTTGGTGAGCTTCCACTTGCTCTTCATCCCCACAAATGTGTGTATAACTTACACACTTAACTTTTGATTTAAAAGAGATTCCTGAAACAGTTGGATCATTAATGGCCACACCTCAGTATCTTTTGGGGTTATGCCCTACGCATACCAGTATTGTGTGCTTATGACATGTTTAACCTGGATTTAATTAACCCAGTTTTGAGGTTCGTACAATACTGCGAATCATACGCTAACCAAATGGGCTGGGTTTACTCAACACAGTAAGCCCCCAAAATAGACAAACATGGGTTTAAGGCTATCCTTGGATGACATTCTGGAGGTGACGGACTCGACCTTGGGGGAGCTGGGGGTGGCGACGGCCGACAGGAAGCTCTGGCGTGGGCTGGTCCATGAAGTCACGAAGAGTCGGAAGCGACTGGACGAATAAACAACAACAAGGCTATCCATATTTTGAATATGCAAATGCAGCCTCTAGGTTTTTAATTGACTCAGTTAAGCATCTGGTCTGGTGTGAACACAGTCCAAGAGGAACTCTGGTGCAGTAGAAGAGGATCAAAGACATGAGAGGCAGGGTGAAGATAAGGACTTTTAGTTTGTCCCTCCTGTAGAGAACAACTGGGGTGGTGGTGGAGGGAAGCAAGGGCCACTCTGTCCCAGTTGATGAGTCTCCAAATCATCCTTCCCATGAGAAAGCTTGACTGAAGTCCTTCTGTGTGCCCCCCAAAAACCGTGGTTATGGCTCTCATTGACCTCTCAAAACTCAATTTTGCTGTTCACCTGCAATTGGCAGAAGGGTGTGTGTGTGTGTTATTAAATATATAATTGGAAAGTGAGGATGGACTGTATCCATGAACAGTTATGCAGTAATACATGTGTTAGCTTTCTAAGTTGCCCTACTACCCGTTCTCCTTTAACTATACAGGTAGTCCTCACTTAATGACCATTTGTTTAGTGATGGTTCAGACTTACGACGGTGCTGAAAAAAACGACTTACAGTCAGTGCTCACACTTACGACCGTCGCAGCATCCCCGCGGTCACATGATCACAATTTGGGCACTTGGCAACCAGTTTGCATTTATGACCATTCCAGCATCCCGTGGTCACGTGATCGCCATTTTTCGACCTTCCTGGCCAGCTTCTGGCAAGGAAAATCAATGGGGAACCACATGATTTGCTTAATGACCATGTGGTTCACTTAACTACTCTGGTGATTTGCTTAACGACCGCCGCAAAAGTTGTAAAATTGGGTCAGATTTGCTTAATGACTGCTTTGCTTAGCAACCGAAATTCCGGTCTCAATTGTGGTCGTTAAGTGAGGACTACCTGCAAGGAACTTTAATTAAATGTAAATGAAATGAAATCAATTTTTTTCCCTCCTGACTCCCCCCCCCCCAATTGTTTAGACCGGCTCCTGACATACTGCTCAAAAGCCGGGGGGACTTTCAGCCCCAAAAGACTGGGATACCCCTGTCGTAGAGCACAGCTGGTAGATTTTAATAGACACCCACATCCTGTCTCAGCCAGCAGGTAGCATGCGGCTTTACTCATCATTCTGCACCCACTGGGTAAAAAACACACAACGGAGGAAAAACAAAAGGGATCCCACAGACTTATTGTCTGCCCACATTGGGCTTGATGGACTCAGTTTGTAAGGCAAGGGATTAGCCCCGAAGGTCTTATACTTTCTGCCTTCCCATTTTATATATTTGTTTGCTGGCTTCATTCTTCAATGCTGTAGCTTGTCTGATATTTACATGCAGCAGCAGATTCCAGGGAGTAATAAGAGATAGCTCTTTCAAAATCAATAAGTAATTTTGCTCCTTGGGGCTAGGGAATGGAAGGAGTGGGCTGAACATGACATGCCGTAGTTAACAACAAACCAAATGCACACACACACATGCACCGTCCCAGTAGTCGGAGGGAAATCAAAGCTTCTGAAGACCGAGCATAGCCCAGTAAATACCCAGGTGTTAAGTCAATAAGTTGTACTCTCAAGTATGCTTGCCCTTTGGCTGGTTCAGAACATTAATCTATCTTGTCAAAGTTGGGTTTATCATGTCGTGAGAATGCAGACATTGTGGTTTGTAAATGGCTCGGAAGGGTTCTAGGAACACTCCCAAGAATAGGTTATTCAATGAATGATGGTTAAGCAAACATAGCATCGTATTTTGGGTGGACCTGGCCTTAATCTCCAAACAGATGCACAAGGAGGAATCCATGTTCTTGCGATTTCCTGACTCCTGCTTGACGACCACATCTTCCTTTGCTCCCTAGCTGGGAAGTCTTTCCTATCTTATCATGGGCTATAAACTTTTAAACTTCTTCGTTCCAAACCATTGGTCTCACATGGGCCAAGAGAGGCAAAGCCTATTATATTCTGACCGAATTCCTTTGCCCCCCTCTTCATACAGGTAGATCTATAAGGAGTAAAAGGGGCGTGGTGGCTCAGCGGGTAAGACGCCAGGCTTGTCGATCGGAAGATTGCAGGTTCAGAGATTCGAATCCCTAACCCGGCGTGACGGAGTGAGCTCCCGCACTCGCCCCAGCTCTTGCCAACCTAGCAATTCGAAAGCATGCAAATGCAAGGAGATTAATAGGTACCACTCCGGTGGGTAGGTAACAGCGTTCCACGCGCGTCATGCCGGCCACATGACCGTGGAAGTGTCTTCAGACAGCGCTGGCTCTTCGGCTAACAAACGGAGATGAGCACCGCCCCCTAGAGTCAGACACGACTGCACAAATGTGCGGGTGGAACCTTTACCTTTACCTATAAGGAGTAAGGGTTTTTCAATGTTGTGCTACTTGTGTTTCCTTGCAGTACTGAATGTTTCCATTTTTAAATTGTTTCTCTGCACCTTAATATTTTGACTAAGTTTGTAATCAGCCAAACAAACGTTGATGATTAAGCAGATTAGCAGCAGTAATAACAGCCACCCAAATGCCATTCCTGTTTTTGAAATATTGTATAGAATAACTTGAGAGCCAGTTTGGTGTCGTGGTTAAGGTCTCAGGCTAGAAACTGGGAGACTGTGAGTTCTAGTCCCACCTTGGGCACATAGCTTTGGGCCAGTCCCTCTCTCTCAGCCCTAGGAAGGAGGCAATGGCAAACCACTTTTGAAAAACTTTGCCAAGGAAACTGCAGGGACTTGTCCAGGCAGTCTCTGAGAATTGGACACAATTGAACAGATTAAAAAAAAAAAAGAACCACTATTGGAGGAATGAAGAGATGTTTTCTCTCTACCACCTATAATGCTAAAGACACTAATCATTTGCCTCTAGAATCAGTCTGCCTAAAGGAACCAAATCCGTCTCTAAGAGCTGAGATAACCAGGCACGTTTTTTAATAAGCAAATCTGTTGAGCTGGTTGAGCAAAGAAATTGCCGCCCGTGGATTGGAATAGCTTCATTAGCTCCCTTGCCAAAGAAGCTTCTCTCATTCCCAGCTTGCTATCCTAACAGCCTTCTCCCACAGAAAATGTATTTTGATAATTATTTATAAGGTGATCTTGTTGGAGTGTGTATCTGGAATATTAAAGCGGGTGAACAGGTGTCATGGTTAGAAATGGAACAGCCTATAAATCTACGGACACAGACAAAGGAAGGAGAGAGGGAGACACATTTAATTATTACTGATAGTTTCTTATGGAGGCAGGGATGAGCAGAAAAGAAGAGGGATATTTTTGGCATACTAGGTGCCATTACGACCCTGGGAAGCCGCGAGAGAAAAAAGGGTAGGTGACACACGGAGAATACCAAATAGGTCAACTGGGTTTCTGCGCAGGGTCCCGTTCTGTCCCGCTGCTCCGCCGTGTGCTCGGATCCCCCTTTCATACCAAGGGGAGGCCAGCAAGCCGTCCAGCAGGTCAAAGATTGGCTCCTTGACAAGGTTGTTGAAGATAGTTGCCCAAAACTCTCACACCGACAAATGGTAAATGGAGAAGGGCAGAAGAAGGTCTGAGGTCCGGGTGAGGCCACCTGGCAGATCCCGAGCCCAGAAAAGAAATAAAAACAGCCAGTGGAAACTAACTTCCTCAAGGAGAGAGACGGCCTCTTGCATTTAACTGGGTCCTGAGAAGGGTAAGCATTTCTACAGACTCTCTATCCCACACAAACGACCAGCTTAGGTTACCTGAACATGGTGAGATATTTTCTGGGAAGTAAAATATGGGCATTCGCATCCTTCTGATGCTGTCCATGTCATGCTGACCCTGATATTACCTCTATGGGGCTTTTAGCTTCTTACTAAAGGGGATGAAATGGGCAGTGACGAAATTTGAAATGTAAATAAATAAATAATTAAAAATTAAAAAAAATAAGCCAGCAGCAGCAACAATGCTAGGAAGAAGAGGCTCAGAGAGCAACAAGGATGCCACAATGCGAGGAGGAGGAGGAGGAGGAGGAGGAGGAGGAGGAGGAGGAGGAGGAGGAAGAGGAAGAAGAAAAAAGCAGCAGCAGCAGCAGCTGGGAGGACTAAAAAAATAAAATAAAATTGCTTCCCCATGATAGACTTGTGGCATGAATCATTAGCATGCATTGTGGGAAGCGATGGCTGGGTCATCTGTGTCATGTGAACACATACACAGAAACTCAAGGTTGCAATGGAAGTATGGCATTCAGGATTTTGCTAGAGCAACATTTCCTATTAATTGTGTATCTATGACAGTTTTTCTCTACCTTGGCAACTTTAAGACGTGTGGACTTCAACTCCTAGAATTCCCACATTGATCTATGAATTCAGCTTGAGTCTTCTACATGGAGCTCTCCATGGTGCTGTCCTCTTGACTGAACATTTCCTTGACTTCTGGTTTCAACGTGTTCCATCTGGAGCAAGATACTCTTGGATTCCAAGCAGACGTGGAAAAGAAATGTATCTCATATTTGTTTTTAACCCAAAGTACCTGATCTGTCTAAGTGCATTTCAGCACAGAATGGAGAACAGCAGCTGCCTGCAATGTCATGTCATTTTTTAAATTTTTTTGCTTGAAAATTTCATACAAAAGATTCTTGATTGGGGAAAATTATGTACAAACACAGCAAACGTTTTGTGAAAGGTGCACCCCATCTGAACACTCATTGGAAAGACTTGCACGTAGAAAAATACATTTGAGCAAACTAAATAGAGTTAATATTAAGGAAAGCTGCACTGAAATAAATTCTTACATACAATTGCATATAAAAACTGTAAATTATGCATATTCATCTAAACCGTGTATAAAAATATAGACGTCCCTATTTTGAGGAAATAGATATCCATATCCAATACTAAGTATGTGGATCTGGGTGCATTTTAAAAAAAAGAAAGGACAACCTTATTGACCTTCCAGAAATCTCTCAAAACATATGTATTTTTAACAGGCCTGGAGATCCCTTGGAAGCAGGAAGCTTGTAAGATGTCTGTATTATGTGAGTCTTTGAAAACCTCTCCTGTGGTCTTATTCATATTTATGATTAATTGTTTCAATGGTTATTTAAGATGTGTTTTCATTGTTTTGTTTTACTGTATGCCACCCAGAGATAGGCATCTCTATAAATTTGATAAATAAATAAATACATATGACACTGAAAAAATGGCTGGAATGGAAAAACATATCAATGCAATCAGCATGTTTGCCCATATCCAGTTCAGAAGTATTGGGAGCATTTAAGCTGAAAAAATGTTGATAATTTTGGCTCTATGCAACCCGTTCTCCTTTATCATCGGCTGGGTGGATCTCATTTTATAAATCCTGCTCAAGTTAATAAGCTTAGTAATGAAGGGATGAACTTGCCAAACATCTTTGTTTCGGGCTACATAAACCCTCCAGAAACGTTGATTCTAAAAACGTAAGGCAATATTCATTGACACAAAGTGCAAGAAATAGAGAAAGGAAATTGCTCGCTCTCTGTTTCCTGTGGAAATGCTTTCTGATCCATTGGGATCCAGGTGGCAAAGATGGTTGCAAGATGGAAAACATTTACTTAGCTGCCCTTAGAAATGCGAAGTCCGGTTAAATCAAATAAAATGGGTTCTTGCTATCTAGTGCAAGGTACTAAAGATCTTGGAGTTCTGTTAGAACTATTATACTTCCTTAGAGGCGTTGGAAATAGATGATCAAGGTTATTCTCTAGCATTAATCTTGGTGTCTGTTCGGAGTGGTTTAGAATCAAGTTAAAAAAAGAAGAAGAAAATAAATCTCCTTCCCTATCTAGTCACCATGAAACCAGCTTCTCAAGAGGAAGTTTTCTGCCACAACAATGCTCCAGTGTAAATGTAGTGTTGCTAACTTTTGCGCTGCTAAATATATCTTCAGCCAAAACTAATGTTATTTTCTGGATGGTTGCAGTGGATGCTTTAATGTATTCTCTTGCATTTATCTTTTTTTAAAAAAAATATTATACTGTGGCTGATTTTCTGTATTTGATGACTATATTGTATACCACTGAGAGACTTTTGAATGTGGTGGGTAGAAATCTAGTCAGTCAATCAATCAATCAATCAATCAATCAATCAGCAAACAAGCTGTTTTTTCCAGGAGACATGATAGGTCTTCCCCATCTTGTGTTCCATTCTTTTGTGATTGCTCTTCCCTTTAAATTCCAGTTGACACAGAATAGGTTTGGGAGAGATGTCAGGGGTGGGGATTTAGGAAGGAAAGACCACACCCCTGCACAAAAGCCCCCCCTTCCCCCATAGCAACAATTTTCCAGGCAAGAAGAAATGGGGAGGTTTATGTCCCCATGTCCTTGGATCCAACAACGTGGTTGACGCAACCGTATGTATTCTATATTATTTTTGATCCTAATGTTACTGGCGTGTCTGCTGTGTGCCAGTCTGGAGAGCTCAAACAGCATAAAGAAATAACCTGGATGGGAACATATGAAGAAATGCCCTAATGGCTCTTTCTGTATTATGCTTTTTCATCGCAATATGCATTCTTGCAGTACGTAAAGCTGGAGCACGTTGCATCTTCTAGCCAAACTTGGAACATCTCAGAAGCTAAACAAGGTTATCTGTAGCGAATATTCGGAGGAGGAACCAGCTGCAAATTCCAGGGTTGTTGACTAGACCAGCAAGCTAACAAATAAAAAAAAGAAATCCAGGAAGAAGCCATTTCCACATTACTGCTAAGAAAACTGCATGGATGTAAACACTTGGCTTGCAAGTATCTCCAACTTTACTTGAGCGAAAAAACAGCAGTATTGGTTTTGAGTGGGCCCCAAAGCAGGAAATGAATTGAAATAATAAATAATACCTGAAATGAAACACAAAATGCAATATCCTTGGGAAAAAATGTTTGGGAAGGAAGCAACACCCAACATTGTCTTCGATACTTGCAAGCTTGGAGAACTCCTGAGCATTCAGGCTTGCATATTCTCCTAATATCCAGTTTCAAGGCTCTCCAGCATACCCTGGATGCGGTTTTTGGAAATAGGTCTGCCCCACTACCACAATACATTATTCTAATGCTTGCTCCTTATTAGCCTCATTGATGTATTTGTGGTTTGCCTTGGTGTCATTGTGTCCTACTTAAAGGGCACCTACACTGATTTTTTGGGGTGTGTGTGTCTTTACATGTTCATAGTGGTGTCTAAGCAGCAGAGTCTATATATAATATCAGGGAAATAGTAGCAATTCACAAGAGACAGTGATGGATCGGATCTGCTAGAGGTCTCAACAAGGCAACACATTTCTGAAATATCAAGCACTTCTGTTTCTGACACCAGCCGACATGAATTGGAAAACCATCTATAAGGCACTCCGGAAGGTCGAACTCTGGAATGAAACTCAAAACAGTGAGACTTGCAACAAATTGAAAATTGGCTGAGCGGGAGACACTTCATTCATCCCAGATTGCTTGGCTTGGTAGAACTCACAGATAGATCTTTTCTCCTTGAATGAGGCATTTTCAAATGATAACACAGCTCTGGGATTGGAATGTATATGGAACTCCTTTCTCTCAGGACTAGCTTCTAATGCATTGCTCTTGACCCCAAGGCAGACAGGAGATTAGCAGCATCCGCAATTTGTAGAGTTTATACACCGGGAACATCTGCATTGTCTGTGGAATTTTTCCTGACATATGGCATGCAGCAGAGAACATAGGGACGGAACAGTTCAATGCCTCCCTGGAGTCATCTGCCGATGCATCAAGAAGCAGGGATTTACTTTGACATTCTCAGGTGAGGCTTCAGTCACCAGCTTTAATGAAGAGTCGTCTGTTCTCACTTCTGGATGTACCCAGGTTTTCATTTCCTGGTTGAGGCCTCTAAACCAGTGCTTTTTAAAATTGGCAACTTGAAGATGTGTGGACTTCAACTCCCAGAATTCCCCAGCCAGCTGTAGGGAATTCTGGGAGTTGAAGTCCACACGTCTTAAAGTTGCCAGGTTTGAAAAATACTGCTCTAAACTCTTCTACAGCCCATGGATGCAAGCTGGAGATTTAGACAAGAGAAAGAATAGAAAATGCCCTTCAGAGCTGAGCCTTAAGCACCATCAAGGGGAACCAAGAAGTAAAAATGAGTAAAGTCTATTTTGGCCCAGAACCTCATGTGACTCCCCCAAAACATTTTTTTTTAATTGTGATATTTATACCCCGCCTATCCCCTCCCTAATGGAGGACTCTAGGCGGCTTACATCCACAATCCTTTATACAATTATACAATTATACAATTCACCGAGCGTGAGGGAAGGGGGTAAGGGAACCGACTCTTCTAAGGCTCCGGACTACAATTCCCAAGATGCCTTGAGCCGGCTGCTGACTTCCTGTAGATGTTACTTCCGGGTCCGTCGTCACTGCCGCCATTCAATCTTCCTCCGATCTTTTCTCCTCCGGTGGAACCGACTTCCCGACAGGAGGCCAGCAAATTTTCCCACTTAAGGTGGTACCCATTTATCTACTTGCTAGGCTTTCGAACTGTTGGGTTGACAGGAGCTGGGACTAGCAACGAGAGCTCACCTCGTTGCGCGGGGGGGTTCGAACTGCCGACCTTCTGATCGGCAGTCTACAGCTCAGCAGTTTAACCTGCTGAGCCACTGCATCCCTATTTTGAATGTAGACCCAAGAAACCTCCAAAATGTGTGTCTAAATACCATCTTTGATGTGTCAGAAGGGGGAAATAATGACCTATATGACTGGAGACTATTCATATTGTTAATATTGTAGATAAATTAAATCTACGTGTTTCAAGACTTCCAAATAGTGGGTTAAGAAGGCAAGGGGGTGTGGCCAATTCAGAAAATAGGCGAGTTAAGAGTAAAAAAAGAAGGCACGTCTGTCTTCTCTTCAACCACATTTTTGGGGAAGAGGGCAAACCCCCCTTCTCTGAGAGTCATCTCATCTCATTTCATGTGTAGGCCTGTATATACTCATTAACAGTGTTTGTAAAAATGCAACATTTTAATAATTTAAAATAAAGACTGAAACTGACCTCTTTAATGTGAAGTTGTCCGAATTTGAAATTATGTTTTAAATAAATTGTGATCTTCCAGGGAACCCCTAGTGACCTCTCACGGAAACTTACGGTTCCATGGAACCCTGGTTGAGAAACCCTGGTCTAGCAGATTCTACAGGTAGCCCCCATCATTGCCAAATTAAAACAAGCCACCAGTTTAGTTAGAATTCTAATTTAGCCAGTCAACAGAACCATCTCTGCACCTCATGAACCCAAATGATATTGTAAGCAAGTTCCAGAGTGTCCATGCACCAACACAGACAATGTTTTAGATGGAAACAGAGGTTCTGAAACCTCAGTACCACATTGGGAGAGACCTAATGAGTAGATATGGGACAATCACAATAATACCCACCATGTCTGCATTTGAGAAGGAAGATGCACAGAAACAGCTTTTGCTAAGAACACTTCTGGTGTGTGGTATGCTTAGGTGTAGAATATTAATCTTGCAGATTGCATCATCAAGATCCTCAGGATCTTGGGTCTGGAGAAGAACATCTTCAGAAGAAGATATCTGTTCATTTATGGAAGAGATGCTTAATGTTAATGTTGAAGGGGAGATCTTCCCTTCTTTCCATACAGGATTTGCTTCTCCCTTTTCTATCCTCTTTCCTACCTTCATTCCCTCCTTACTCCATCCCTCTAGATTTGGTCTCTTTAGATATTGGCACTGGATTTATTTATGTGCTGATATTAATCAGTTTTGTGGCTTGGATGGCATTTTTAGTGCGGTGTATACAAAGGACGCCATCAGTATTAAGCACTTATTCTTTTTCTATGAATAAGTGCACCATTGATGCCAGGCATGGGTGTATGGATGGCCAACTCTATCTTTGAATGAAATACCCTCCTTATGTTCCCCCCAGCTACACTTTCTCAAGTCTGAATGGGGTATGCGTTTGTGAAAAATCTTTCAACGATGGAAATAGGGTTTTTGGATTAAAGGGTTGGGAGCAAAAAGACAGAATTCAGGGTGGTGGTGGTGGAACTCTCATCTTCTGCCAAGATCTTTATTCATTCATTTGGTTTAGCTTTCTCATGCATCCTCCAGTCTTAGCATGGAATGCGTATCAGTATAGAAAATGTAACTCAAAATAGCCCCATCAGACGAGAGGCGGCAAAACAGAAAGTGTTAATGCTGGCTGCCAAATGCAAATTTGATTTTTTTAAAGACTTTTAAAAATATTTGACCACAAAGGTTTAGAGCCTCAAGCACAGGGATGGCAAGTGGAAATGGAAAAGTTCTACCATATGGAAATATGTCTATGAGGGTTCTCAGTCATCCAGGTAGAATTGTCTGTAGCTTGAATCATGTCAACTGGATTTCTATTTTCTCAGTGGAAACGTTTCGCTCCTTATCCAAGGAGCTTCTTCAGTCTGAGCAAAGTTAGTAAGGGAATCCTAAATATGTTCTTAGGTAGCTGTGTGACCTTACACCTGGGGCTAGGTCATGGTTATATTGAGATGTTATTTTAAGTCCTTTTATCCTTAACGATTCTCCTTTAGATGATAAAAGGACTTAAAATAACATCTCAATATAACCATGACCTAGCCCCAGGTGTAAGGTCACACAGCTACCTAGAAACATATTTAGGATTCCCTTACTAACTTTGCTCAGACTGAAGAAGCTCCTTGGATAAGGAGCGAAACGTTTCCACTGAGAAAATAGAAGTCCAGTTGACATGATTCAAGCTACAGATGATTCTACCATATGGAATTCTGCAGAACTCTTTAACCATTGATTTCTTTCCATTAAAGATAAACAGCTTCTCTAAACTGAGAAGGGATAGACAACCCAAAAGTGTGGACATTGAACTTGGGTCCATACAGGAGTGGGATTATTTGGAGCAAAGGCTAGAAAAGTCTCTATCGAGTCTGTAGCTTGAATCATGTCAACTGGATTTCTATTTTCTCAGTGGAAACGTTTCGCTCCTTATCCAAGGAGCTTCTTCAGTCTGAGCAAAGTTAGTAAGGGAATCCTTAAATAAGTTTCTAGGGTGGCTGTGTCTCTATCGAGGTGTCTCTATCGAGCTATTATCTACCCATTTATCATCTACCAGCTATCCAGCTATCATCTACCATGGCTGGCTGGGGAATTCTGGGAGTTGAAGTCCACGCACCTTCAAGTTCCCAAGGTTGAGAAACACTGTTCTAGACCAAGCTGGTGTCCTCCACAAATGCTCAGATCACAACTCCCAGTTGGCTATTGCACCAAGGAATTCCGGGAGTGTGATTCCCACACTTCTGGAGGGCACCAGCTTGGTCTAGGGATCAAGATGGCAGATCATGGCCTGCACCAGCCTGCCTTTGGCACATGCCCCCCAAGCCATGAGAATCAACACCAGCTTCATTGTCTGCCTGTGGCCTCAGAAGTGGTGTGGCAATGGTGCATTGTGCTCTTGAGTTGACTGTAGTCTGGGCCTGCCAGTGGTTTCCATAGCAATCGGGTGGCAAGGTGAAGACTTTGCCTTCTGCAGCCTTCCTCCGAGGCCCACTCCGGGCAACGTTGCATGTAAAGTTATTTTCTGACCTAACTCTCCGTTAGCCCCCATGCCTACATTTCCTCACACTGCCTTTCCTGCTGTTGCCATAGAAACTCCTCCACAGCCATTCTTGTCCAACCATAACTAGGAATGGCACCAGCTGTCTCCCCTCAGAGAACGGCATACGGACACAATTTGGGCCGAACTGGGCCGTGTGCTTCTTTCTTGTCTCGATGCCTTTCAAAATGCTGAATGGAATATTATTCTAAGCAGAAGGAAGGGGAGAAGAAGGGAGGCAACGAATTAAATTAACCATGGGCTGGTTCATCTCTTCTTTGACCTCTTTTTGTACTCAAATCCTCACCTTCTCCTGGGTGTGAATTTCATCCCATTAGGGACCATCTCATTTGCAGTCCAATGGAGAGCCGGAAAGCCGAAAAGATACCACAAAATTAAAGCATGCTCAGGGATAGAGAAAGAAACAGGAGTAATTCCTTTCACAGCCCGTCTTATGCTCCTCCAATCCTTGGGGGTTTCTTTTCAGAAATGGCATGAAGTGGTGGAGGGCTGAGCCGTGATTATTGCATAAGCCACACTTGGCTGGCTATGTCAAAACCAAACGACCCAGCGACTTCCGGTGGGGACAATGGTGGTGGCTTGAGCTATTTTTTCCCGCTGTCTGCGGACTGACCTGTCAGAGCGGCTTTTTTTCCTGGGCTCAGGCAGGCTTCCTTGGAGCCCAGAAGCATTCTCCAGATTAAGGAGAACCCCAGGAATCACCCCATGTGTTCTCTAGATGGCTGGTCACAGCCAGAAGACCACAAAACGGCGTTTTGCGATTGACTGGTAAGCGATCAGCTGGGAGGCGGGGCCATCATCTTCTTCCCAAGCCACTCTGAAGCCATAACGGACCTTAAAGCTGCCCACTCATTTCTACAGCACTTAGTTTTTTTTGTTTGAATTTTACCAAAGAACAAAGAAATGTGGAATCTCTTGGTGACTCTAATTATTTTTGAAAATTATTAACTTTTTAATTTGGCTTTTTATATATAATTTGTTAAATTGAGATTTAAAGAATTCTGTTTTTTATTGCTTTTTTTATTAATGTGATTTTTGAGGAATATAAAACTTTCTCTTCTTTATTGAATCTGCGGATTGGATTTCTGATCTATTTGCTTTCACTTTCCCATGAGAATGCTGTTTGTTATTACTTTTTATTTTCCTGATTGGCCACACTGGAGATAAACAGGCTGGAAAGAGTGTTCAGTTACAGCATTAATGACTTTACCTTCCTGAGGCACTAGAGGGCGCCATAATCTATCTTACTGTTAAGAAATATGGTGGACATTAATTTGATATTTAAATCCTATATGCAACTTGTAGAAAAATTTAAATTAGATAAAAAAAAATTCGAATTTGAACAAACTAAATCAGAATTTGAGATACAATTATGTGAGACAGATGACCACCTGATTGCTAAAATGTATAAATTATTGTTAAAAGGAGAAATGGTAGAGGAACAAGTTAAAGACTCTATGATTAAATGTTTATTAAAAGAAAATTCAAATTGTTATTATCTTAAAGAGTGGAAACCATTGATGGACTATTTGCAAAAAGCGGGAAGGGCAAAGCTTATATGGGGTTTTGAAGATTAAAATATATATAAGTAAAATATATTAGACAGGAAATGTTTCTGAATGTTATAAAAAAAAGCTAGCATGTAAGATAATTTTTTTTCTATTCTTATGACCAGAGATAAATAGGAAGTTAATCAATTTCTATGTCTTTTTTCTCTTTCTTTTCTTTACTTTCTTACACTTTTTTCTTCTTCTTTCTTTAATTTGTATTTCTATTTCTGTTTCATTTCTGACTTTTAACTATGTATTGTTAAAATCTTAATAAAATTTGAAAAAAAATTAATTTGATATTTAAAGATCTCTACAATCCCCTTCTTACACCCATGTGAATTAGGGAGGTGTCTGTCTCAGCCGCTTATGC
Organism: Charina bottae; assembly: GCA_023362775.1. Classification (NCBI taxonomy): domain Eukaryota; kingdom Metazoa; phylum Chordata; class Lepidosauria; order Squamata; family Charinaidae; genus Charina; species Charina bottae. The sequence goes on along the minus strand of JALMGJ010000010.1, from coordinate 21,040,462 downwards.
ACACTTTCTGCTTGTATTGGACTTAAGCCATGTTTTCTCCTCATCACTTTGGTAATGGATCTGGCCTTTCTCTGTCAAGGTCATCTTCCTTACTCTCTACATTCCCCTCCTTTGCTTTTACCTGACTGGATTGGACAGTTTGTATTGGAAAGAGCCAGTTTGGTTGGAACCAGTTCAGGCAAGTCCCTGCAGTTTTCTTGGCAAGGTTTTTCAGAAGTGGTTTGCCATTGCCTCCTTCCTAGGGCTGGGAGAGAGTGACTGGCCCAAGGTCACCCAGCTGGCTTTGTGCCCAAGGTGGGACTAGAACTCATGGCCTCCCAGTTTCTAGCCTGATGCCTTAACCACGATGCCCAACTGGCTCTCAAGTTGTTCTATATAGTATTTCAGAAACAGGAATGGCATTTGTGTGGCTGTTATTACTGCTGCTAATCTAGCTCTTATTATGTCGATATTATCGGCCTTTAAAAAAAAAAGTTCAAAAATATCAGAGTGTGTTTTTCTATCACTCTGCCCCAGGGCATAGTTGATGTCGGAAACCTTCTGGTCTCCTCTTCTGCATTATGAATGGAATCTCTTTAATTGCATTGTCTTTGGACCCATCGCGGAGAAGTAACACCAACAAACGCACAATATATACAGCGCCCAGAAGCGACAATGCTTTTTTTTATTTTTATGAGTTCAGGTTATTTATTAAGTCGTCCTCAGGTTAAAAGGAAACAATTGTTGCTACTAAGGAACATCTCCTTGGGCCTCCAAAGAGTAAAATTGAAATTAATTATGGGCAAAGATACAAGTGTTTTTTTCAACTTCTGCCTATCCGCCAGTTTCACTGAATGCAATAGTCAGAAAGGAAGAATTTTATCGTTAGCTGTAAAGGATTTAGGTGATAGGGCATCCAAATCATGGTTGTGGGCAAAGAAAGATCAAGATGCCCTGAAGCCATTGGTCTTACTTCCTTATCTGAAAGTGACTTTGTCCAGAGAGGCAAACGCTGGAAATTGAGTTTGGCAGGCAGTTACAAGTCTGTGCAGAGAGAAGCTGGTACAACAGGACTAAACGTTTCCCAACTGGCCCTATCTAAGACTTCTTTCAGGATTGTGCGATGATTGCACCAAGGGAATCCCTCTCTTGGCTAAAGGACTTAGATAAAGGCTTAGATTTAAAAATGCAACCAATGCCTTGTAAAGAATGCACTTCATTTTAAAGGATTGCATTAATCCAGAGCTTTCCAAACTTTTCATGTTGGTGACACACTTTTTAGACATGCATCATTTCGCGACACACTCTTACAGCAGGGCACAAGGCAGGCACTAGGACCTGCGTGGAATCACAGCAGGTTTGGAGGCAGCAGGGCACAAGGCAGGCACTAGGACCTGCGCGGAATCCTGGCAGGGCAGGTTTGGAGGCAGCAAGGCACAAGGCAGGCACTAGGACCTGCGCGGAATCCTGGCAGGGCAGGTTTGGAGGCAGCAAGGCACAAGGCAGGCACTAGGACCTGCGCGGAATCACAGCAGGTTTGGAGGCAGCCAGGCACAAGGCAGGCACTAGGACCTGGGTGGAATCCTGGCAGGGCTCGGAGGCAGCAGCAGCCGCGACACACCCAAACACTGCAGCCGACACACTAACGTGTCCCGACACACAGTTTGGAAAGCTCTGCATTAATCCATAGTACTGTTCATTTAGTTTTGGTTTAGCAAATTAAGTCAACCTAGCGCTGGGTTTTTTTTTTAAAACTCCAGCATGTTTTGCAAACTCAGCCAATTGTTCAAAGCAACATGATAGCTTAGCTTGATATACAACCAGATTGCGGGTTTTGTGTTTATCAATACGATTTGAGGTTCAAAATCACTGGAAATTATATTTCTATGTCATTCTTCATTGATCACATCTCAGCCCAAGTCTTACGTCCAGTTCTGGGCTTCATGCTTTAAGAAGGGTTCAAATGAAACTGAAACAAGTTCTGAATCTCAGTCCCATGGAAACAGATTGAAGGAGCTGGGTGTGTTTAGCCTTGAGGAAACGAGACGGTTGTATGTTTGTTAATGTGTGTGTGTGATATGATTTTAAAAAAGGTAAAGGTTCCCCCCACACATTTGTGCAGTCGTGTCCAACTCTAGGGGCCGGTGCTCATCTCCGTTTCTGAGCCGAAGAGCCAGCGCTGTCCGAAGACGCTTCCACAGTCATGTGGTTGGCATGATGCGCGCGGAACGCTGTTACCTGCCCACAGAAGTGGTACCTATTCATCTACTTCCATTTGCATGCTTTCGAATTGCTAGGTAGGCAAGAGCTGGGGCGAGTGCGGGAGCTCACTCCGTCACGTGGGTCTCGGGTCTCGAACCTCCGAACTTGCGATCTTCCAATCGACAAGCCTGGCGTCTTACCCGCTGAGCCACCATGCCCTTGTGTAACATGATAGCACAGGGGTCGGCAAACCGCAGCTCGCGAGCCACATGCGGCTCTTTGGCCCCTTGAGTGTGGCTCTTCCATTCCTCCCCCCACGCGCTGGCCGGCCAATTCTACCCTCCCCACTTGGCTGGGAGAAATAGCGGAGTGAATGGGCATCATCCCACGTGGCATCGGGAGCCCACCAGGGTTGCGGAAGGAAGGCGGTACCTGTGGGGGTCAGGCACCGGATCCCACGCAGGGAGGAAGAATTGCTGCTCCCTCTTCCCCAAACGGTTTCCGCCGACCGCCTTCTGGTCGCAAGTCTCGGGAGCAGCTGCCCTAGAAAGAAAGCCGCCCCTTCCACGCGATTGGCTCCCACCCGCAAACCCCGCCCCCTTCCACGCGATTGGCTCCCGCCCGCAAACCCCGCCCCCTGGCCCTCGAGTGATGCTATAAATGTTATAAATGTCAAAATGGCTCCTGGCATAAAAAAGTTTGCCGACCCCATAGCATTTTTCAAATATGCAAATGGTTGACAGACAGAGGAAGGCCATGACTTGTTCTCCATCATCCCCAGAGCTCATGACCCCAAATGAATGTTTTAAGTACCGGAAGGCAGATCCAGTTTGACTGTTAAGAAAGACTTCAGTTTGATAGGAGAGCCAATGATCTAGAGATTTGAACACATCAAATGTGTTCAAACAGAAGCTGGGGAGCCATCCGTCACTGCGGTCTTAATGTGGATTCTTGCACTGATGGGATTGGACTCAGTAGCTTTACTACCACCTTCCAACGTTAGGAGTCTGTGATGAAATACCAACCTGGCACTGTGGACTAAGTAGAGACTAACATTTGCCCATTATGAAAAAGCCAAGTCTCCTTCAAGTTGAACTCAACCCCTGCTCCCTTCTTGGACACACCCAGGCTGTTTTCTTGGCAACAGTGCGGAAGTGGTGTGCTCTTGTCTTCTGTCATTGTGCTTATGGACTTCCCAGGCTAGCCTCTCCATTAAAATGATCAAGGTGATAAGGGCCCTTAATTATGGAAACTGCTGAATATTCTTGTTGTTGAAAGTCGGAAGTCATCTTGTAATCTCTCCAAAAATCTTTTTTCAATTTCTGTTTTTTCACGGTTTTTTTTTTGTAGTTTTTTTGTAGTTTTTATCTTTGTTTTAAACTTAATAAAAATTCTTATTAAAAAAAATGATCAAGGTGACATAATGCACACGCGTGTATACATGTGACAGTATTGATTGGATGCCAGTAGGAAGGGAGATTTTGATGTGGTGGGGGGGAAAGCCCTTCTCTGTATCCTTCCCCCCAATTCTCAACTCATCGGATGAGAAAGAGGGAAGAAGAAGCAATTACTTTCTGAGATCCTGGACATGGGCAGATTCTGCGTTTAGGCTACCGGATGCCAATCTCTATTTTATTACAGTGGCTGAAATGAGTCCTTAGCTTTCTCCAGTAGATAACGAACGTGGCCGTCCTGCTTGCTGGTGGTAGTAAAAAGAAAAGAAAAGAAGAAGTAACCTTTTTGCTACTAGCAAGTTTTCGACTCACACAGTAGCTTTCTTGGCACTAACAATGCAAATGGAGAGATATAAATTTCATTAGCAGCAGAGAAAATGGGATGAGGTGTTTTGGGGGACATTTCACTTAATGGTCCATGGGCCATCCCCTCCTTGTGATGGCTTTATTTTAGATTGCTCGTTTTACATTGTAAACTTTATGGCTCTTTTTATGTTTTCATTTGTATACTGTTTACTGGATTCTGAGGCTAAAAAAAACGTTTCCCCGTTTCATTTGCTCCCTGACCAATGGTAACAGGCAAAGAAACAATAACAGTGGGTTGTAATTTAATGTGTGCTTTTGGGAAAATACGGGATTCACATTAATCATGCTGTAGATAATCCAGAAGAGGAGGTAGTAGCCAATCCCCACACCCAAAAATAAGAGGTGGTCTATACTGCATCTGTCTGCAATGCTAATCATTTCATAATGGCATCATGGTGGGTGATATCTGGCCTTCCAGATGTTGCTAAGTTATCGCTCCCAGCAGTCCAGTTAGTATAGCCTTTATGAAGGGATGCTGGGAATTGTGGTTTAGCAACATCTGAAAGGTCACCCCAACAAGGTTGAATGGGTATTTAGAGAACAGACATGCAGACAGTCAACACACTGCCTTCCAGTTTACTGCCCTACAGATGAATTGGACAGCAACTTTGTTGGGGTTTGTCTATACCCAGGAATTTACAGTTAGATAAATTATACTGGAGAGGCTTGATATCTAGGTGAGAGGGGAATTATTCTGCAAGTCACCCAATCAGCAGCCATTGTTGTAGGGATGATGTGGCAGTGTATGACTCATACTACAGGTGCTAATCATTTAGTTGGGTGTGGCAGATGATGAGAGTGACCTATAATGTGATTGGTCAGTTTATGTATATAAGCAGAGGGGTCTGGTATTCTTCCTTCTCGTTTGCTGTAACTTCTCATCGCTGTATCATTTGTTACCCGTGTGGATGTATTCTGTAATACGTATGTATATTATTATTCTATTATTATTATTTATTATTTATTTAATTTATTCCCCGCCCATCTCCCATACAAGGGACTCTGGGCGGGTTACAATAATTAAAGACTTAAAAATTTATAATATTTAAAATCATACAGAGTAGAAGATGTATAAAAATCCTTTTATAAAATAAAATAAAATAGAATCCAAGATGGGATTGGGGACCGCAGCATAGGTCTTATTGCTACGGGGCCAGCCAACCCCAGGAGGCACTACCACCTCCGTTGTCCCAGGCCAGGCGGCAGAGCCAGGTCTTAAGAGCCTTCCGAAAGGCCAGGAGTGAAGGGGCCAGTCTCACCTCCGGGGGCAAGATGTTCCATAAGGCGGGGGTTGTCGCAGAGAAAGCACGCCTCCTGGACCCCGCTAGATGGAATTCTCTTGTTGAGGGGGTCCGAAGCATGCCCTCTCTGCACGCACGGGTGGGGCGGGCTGACGTTATCGGTATATATAGTAAATAGGATATTTTATCTAATCTCTGCTTTAGTGTCTATTTACTGTATAGAACGTGAATCACTGGTGTCTTGGGAAATGGAGCAGGCCGCTCCACCGCGCGCACTCTGACAAACTTTCATCCTGCCTCACCTCCTTTCCCACCCCATCAGATGAGGCCACGTGATAAAAGGCCTTTAAGAAAAGGGGAAAAATTAATGTTAGGCTACATCAATAGAAATACAGCTTCCCAACCATTAGAGTAACCGTTCGATGCTGTTCTTGGTTGATCAGTCCTCAGCTGGTGCACTGCATCCTGTTCTGCGCATCACAATTTAAGGAGGATTCAGACCAAATGAAACGGATTGCAAGGAAGGCAATAAGAATGATCAGGGGGTTGGGAAGTCTTACTGCATGGGTAAAGATTGAAGAAAGAAGATTGAAGGTGAATAAGAAGAGGGTGAGCTGTTTTCTTTCACCCCAGATGCAGAAAAATGGAGACAAGTTGCAGAGAGACAGATTCCAATTGAATATTATTTATTCATTTATTTATTATTCAAATTTATCACCACCCATCTCCCCCAACAGGGGACTCTGGGCGGTTTACAATAAAATCAACTGTTAAAAACCTACAGTATAACCATAAAATTACAATAAAACCAGTATAATAAATTGATATTAGAAAAGAATTCGTACAGTAAGAGCTGGTTGACAATGGACCCAGCGAAGTTGTGGGGTCTACATCACTAGACATGTGCGGGTAGAGGCTGGACAACCACCTCCTGTTGAAATGTGGATTCATGCAGCGAGCAGAAGGTTGGATTTGATAGCCAGAATGTCCCCTTCTGGCTATTTTTTTTTGCTTATTCGTTCAGTCGCTTCCGACTCTTTGTGGCTTCATGGTCCATGATGGACCAGCCCACGCCGGAGCTTCCTGTCGGCCGTCGCCACCCCCAGCTCCCCCACGGTCGAGTCCGTCACCTCCAGAATATCATCCATCCACCTTGCCTTGGTCGGCCCCTCTTCCTTTGGCCTTCCACCTTCACTAGCATCAGCATCTTCTCCAGGGTATCCTTCTGGCTATATCCCTCTATCATATCATGGCTTCCTCTGATGCGCTCATCCCTAGAATCTTTCTAAATTGTTTTGGGAACGTCAACATGTTGTGGGCGAAAACCTTCTCTATGCTGGCAATTGCACACATTTTGCAGCTGAGTCAGAATCCAGGAGTAGCACCCTCAGTAGCATATTTAATTATGCCTTTCGCCTTGCATGATTTGTTCAGCCAGCATCTGGGGGGGGGGGGAATCGTAGCCTCCTAGTGGCTTATTTGGGTTTGGAACTTTGCAATAAAATAAAAGGCAAAATTAATTGTCATCAATTAAGAGGCTGCCCAGAGAGGTCGATTTCCCAACTGCTTAGGAGAAGGGACACATTAAGTCCCCTAAGGGGACGCGGTGGCTCAGTGGGTTAAATCGCTGAGCTGTAGACTGCCAATCAGAAGGTCGGCAGTTCAAACCCCGCACAACGAGGTGAGCTCTCGTTGCTAGTCCCAGCTCCTGTCAACCCAACAGTTCGAAAGCTTTGCAAGTAGATAAATGGGTACCACCTTAAGTGGGAAAATTTGCTGGCGTCCTGTCGGGAGTTGGTTCCACCGGAGGAAAAATATTGGAGGAAAGATTGAATGGCGGCAGTGACGACGGACCCAGAAGTAACATCTACAGGACGTCAGCAGCCGGCTCAAGGCATCTTGGGATATGTAGTCCGGAGCCTTAGAAGAGTCAGTTCCCTTACCCCCTCCCCTTACGAGCGGGCACTGTATATGGTGAATTGTATAATGAAATTGGAAAAATGTATATGTATGTAAGCCGCCTAGAGTCCTCCGTTAGGGAGGGGATAGGCGGGGTATAAATATACATAAATTAAATTAAATTAAAAATTAAAAGTCCTACTTCTTCTAGAAAATGGAAGCACTGGCAGAAAAATCCCATTGGCTTTATCCTCAGTGTTTGCATGTTGTATAATTCCTAATATGTACCTAGGGCGAAACGTGTATTGTAGTGCTAAGCCTGAATGCTTACCACATACTAATTTCCCTAAGTGAGAAATTATAGTGGGTGGATTATAATGATCCTGAATGCTGTAGGAATAAGTCAAAGTCCTTAACAAAATGTTCACTGAGTTCTTGCATGGCATGAAGATGTACAAAAGAGGTCTATCTCCCGTGGGATACTTCCTGAGGCAAGGATGGGCAAGCTTTGTTGGAAGGTGCGAGGAAACCAAAACAGCTTATTGCCCATTGTTTTCCCCCAACTATGGCAGAAGATGAAGAACTCCTTCTGAGACTGGGTTCTCCCATTGTGTTAAGCCATGATTTACTATGTTTTGAAGAATAGAAAGCTGTGCTAACCCTTTTTCTTACAACATAAGGCCTGCCAACTTCTCAACTGTCTTGAGCAAAGCCTTCTTAATCTAAGATGAATGAGTTTTTCATCATTCCAGCATTTTCCAAGGCCTGTATTCAAATCTTCTGAATGTAAGGATGGTTGGGATAATTCCCATCAAGGTACAAAAGATGTGATGTTTCCTGTTTTCCTTCTACAGATCTCCCCCCAAATTCAAACTTCCAGGATCTGCTTCAGCCCACCATTGCTCAACAATCACCTGGTGCCTGATGTCCCACCAAGGGAGAAGACCTTTCCACTCTGGTTAGGGGCAGAAAAAGAGCCCTCGGTCATCCCAACAGAACCTTTTGAAGCTTTGAGTGATGAACATCATGAGATGTTGTGTCTAAGTTACCTCGTTTCTTATTTTTGCTTTGTTTGGATAAAGCATAATAAATTGGCATGTTGTCCATCTTTTTGTTCATTGGATGAGCTGACAGCAAATCAAACAAGATGCCTGTTTTCCACGTCTCCTCCTTCACTCCCACCTGCCATCCTCCAATTGAGACTGTGAAAATGCCGACAGATAACTGATGGCTTCGGGGACCAGAGTACAGCCATTGCTTACTCCAGAGCAATGGGTGAGGATTAAAAGACTAGGCGAGGGAGATAGGCTTTGCAATTCCCCCCACCCCCTTCTCCTAGAAGGAATAAAATAAAATGAGGATTTATTCAGTGCAAAATCGTTTGGTCATTGTTGGTAAGATGGATGAGCTGTGAGAATGGAAGGTAAATGTTCTAGCAAATGGGGATGGCTGGTATCAAGACATTTTTGATGGCTTTCGGTATACAAAAAGCTGCTAACTTGCTTTATTTTGAGCCGTTTTATTTACCTGAACATTCTCCATGTAAAAATGACAACAATACGGGATTGCAGGCCTTTGTAGATTAAAATGTTTTTGCAAGTACAAATTTTATGCATGCCGACTCGAAAGTGAATCCTGCTGTGTTTGAGGAGCTGATTACCTTTGGATCATCATCAATGGAAAAGAGCTTAAGATTTTAAAAATCAAAGTGTGGAATAAAGCAAAATTGAGTGTTGCCTAGCCAGACGGACTGTGTTGAGCACCGCCCCCAATTTGGTGTCCTCCAAATGGGTTGGAGTTGCCATTCTCCGAATTTCTACCCAGCACGTTGGCTATGAATGTAATCCGAAAACTTTGGAGGGCAACAATATTCATCAAACTCAAGTAATATGGAGATTTAGTGTCGCTGGCTCTCCCAGGTTTCAGATCTTCCTGGAGACTGGATCTTCCAGCAAACACATTGCAGCTTTTCACCCACAAAGTATGGAAATTAAGCTGTTTCAAATGAATCCCTGATTTGCTGTCCATTGAATGTTCGTAAGTTTCTCCACAGCGTTTCCCATCTTCTGTTGGCAAGAGACTCAGACCTGAAGGTAGTCACTAAGCTCCACTGTAGGAGCTTCTCTCAGCCATCATCAAAAAACAACCCCACTTATTAAGACATTATCATTGATATGTCTGTAGGTTGAGTCATGGCAACTGGATTTCTTTCTTTTGGTTGAAACGTTTCGCTGCTTGTCCAAGTCGCTTCTTCAGTCTGAAGTTCTTCAGACTGAAGAAGCGACTTGGACAAGCAGCGAAACGTTTCAACCAAAAGAAAGAAATCCAGTTGCCATGACCCAACCTACAGACAATTCCACCTGGATGACTGAGAATCTTCATCGACATATTACCATTGATAGAAATGTGTAAAAATGATGAGCAGATAAATTCTCTTGCATTTTCCCTACCCATTCTCATTCAAACTGATGAATGAGAAGTTGCCTTTGAAATGCCCTTCAAAAGAGAAAAGAATGTTGGAGAAAATGTCATGGGTGGAAAAGGGCATTCTTGTGCTTATTTAGTGATAAATTGGCCGAGGGTGTGTGTTATGATGATCTTGCCTTTCAATGTAGCATCATCTCTGCAAACGTTTGCAGTCATCCTGATCTCCCATGCTTCTACTAAGTTCCAAAGGAAAAGATCAAGAGGAAACTTCTCCCACTGAATGCTTTTATTAGGGGCAGAAGTCTATTTTGGGGGAAATGACCCTGTTGTGGAGTGTCCTTTCACTCCTTTACAGATTAGGTGGCCAAGAGGTGTCCATGAATGTCCAGCTCTTCATTATATCATCTCCTCCCCATTGGTCTGCAGCACGTTAGCTTCCTATACCTCCATTGAACTACAAGAGAATCCATCTTGGGGAATCTCCTCTTGGGGTATATTCAGTGTGGTGCTGCTGTCACCACTAAGGAAGAATCCTGCCCTCAAAGAATTGTGGCAGATTGTCTCTTTCTTATGGAAGAATTGGGAGAAACCACCTCCTCATTTCCTTGGCCCACAAAAGAGTTGGAGAATTTTGAAAGACTGGCTGTGCCCAGAGCCAGGAGACGGTGCCTCTACTTTCACCTGTGTGATCTCTGCCTTGCTATCCCATTCTTTCAGCAAGCTCCCCCAAGTTTCTGGGTTAGCCTTGCCCCTCAAAGAGGACCATGCATAGAAGTGAGTAGAGGACAATTCTGCTGACCCTGGAAAGAGGCGTCAAAGCCAACCACAAAGCGTTAGCAAGAAAAGGCCCGTGGAGATGGCCTTCTTGTAGTCTGCTGAGCTAGATTAAGCCCTTCGGCTTTCCCAGGTGTTGAGGTGGGTGACAGGACCATTATCACTTTTGCTGTGATTCGAGAATTCTTGCTGTCACCACCACTTCTTTTTCTCAAGGTCACTTGGGAGAAGCCACGCTGGGTTAAATGAGAGTACTCCTGTTAGTGAAAATGTTGAGGGATGTATTGCTAATTAGGCTTCGTGAATTACAACAAGCTATTGCTGATTGAAGCCGAGGCTGAACGGAACCCACTGAAAGCTTTTGCAAACAGATACAGAGTCAGCCTGGTGGAGAGAGGATATTTCGGATTCGGGGAGAGGTTTAGATGAAAGGAAAGCTTTCTGATCCGGATGCCTACCCTGTAGATAGGCATCAACCAGGCTTTAGTTCAAAAGTTCAGCTATTCCTTTCCTTTAAAATGCATTTTTTATATATGTATATATGTATATCTAATCGGTCTCCTGCATCACTTATCCCCTTCTTTTAAGGAGGGACACAAACCCAAGTTTCCACTAGCAGCTAGGGATGGGAGACAACTTTTCATTTAAATATGAACCTATTTCCCCCTTCTTTTTTTGAACGGATACTTGAATTGATTGATTGATTGATTGATTGGATTTATATTACCACCCACCTTCTCCGCAAGGAGATGAAATGAATTGCATTTCATATAGCATTCAAAACCCATCCATATCACCCAGCATTATTATTATTAGTCAAATTTATCACCACCCATCTCTACAGCAGTAGACTCTGGGTGGTTTACATCCCAGGCTGCAGTTTGGATTTTTTTCAGCCTCTCTTGGGAATATCAGAAATTTAACCGTGGAGGCAGGGCTATCTAAAGTCCAAACAGGTTGCACGGGCACATTGGTTGCTGTTCTTGCCCACAGATTGGAGGTCTTTCCTTATTGAGGACAATTACAAATCAATATGGTTCAGGACAATCTCACAAAAACGTCAACGTCTCGGCTATTCCAGGGAGGCGTTCCTAATGATGGGCTATCAGCGTGCATTTAAACAACGAGTCGAAGACCTGGAAGCCCGACAGGACCAGTCTGCTCTCCCTAAGAACGTTTCTCTGAGCAGTCAAGCCCCTTTTTACCAACCAGCAAGATACACCACATCACAGTTTCCAAATTATGAAGAGCATTAACTTTAGCGTGCTTCAATGCTCTCCCCACAGCAGTTTTGGAGAGCCAGTACAAAAAAGTCTCCTATGAGCCCTTGTGGACAAGGGGCTGTTGAAACTACAGCTCCTGTCCTACTATAATGTACCCTCTATAACAACCTTTCTCAACCTTTTGACCCTGGAGGAACCCTGGAAATATTTTCCAGGCCTCGGGGAACCCCTGCACCTTCAGGCTCCAATGTAGGCCAGAAGTTACAAAAATATGATATTCGTTTCATGTGTGGGCCTGTGTGTGTGTGTGTGTGTGTGTGTGTGTGTGTGTGTGTGTGTGTGTATATATATATATATATATATATATATATATTCATTAACAATGTTCTTCAACTAAAAATAAAGAATGAAACTTACCTCTTGAATGTGAAGTTGCCCAAATTTGAAATAATATTTTAAATAAATCATGATCTCCCAGGGAACCCCTAGGGGCCTCTTGTGGAACCCGAGGATGAGAAACTCTGGTCTATAAGGACTCAGGGACCCACCTTATAACTCCTTACCTGGTAAAATACCCGGGAAATTCTGATCTTTTTTATGTACAGTTGTTGTTATCAGATCAGTATGATTCGGTGTCCTTGAACATAGCTAAATGTTGTTATACTGCCTGTAAAATTAGGCAGACTTTGATTATCCACTGACAAACCCACCATCAATTGTAATATTTTATCTTGGTTTGGTTTTACTTTATTTTTATTTTTAATGTGTTTTGGTTTGCAATTCTGGCTGGTGACCATAATTATATCTACACCTACACCTACACCTACACCTACACCTACACCTACACCTACACCTACACCTATCTATCTATCTATCTATCTATCTATCTATCTATCTATCTATCTATCTATCTATCTATTATTTATTTATTTATTAAAGAGGTTTATATGGCCACCCAACTCACTCATGGTGACTCCGGGTGGCTTACAAAAATATCTATATCCCTTGGAACTTTTACAGGCAAAGCATTTTTATTCTCTGGGATGTTTTTCAAGTTCCCTAACTCTTCATAAAGTATATAATAATATTGGGGAAACTCATTTTGCTGCCCTAGTCTACAGCACTGGGTCACCCCATTTCTTATTAGAAGGAATGATTGACGATATCTACTCTACTGTCTTCTGTTTCATAACTTGACTCATCCTTTCGGGGAGACCATAGAACATGTCTTGTCATGTCCAATCAAAACGTTTCAGTATGATTTTCCCATAACCAACCACAGACTCTTTCCTGCCCAGAGATTAATCTGATGAAATCAGACCAACCCAGAATGGAAATGGCGGGGGAGGAGCATTCAGACAACTCACAAGCTGGAAAAGGAGGCGAAATTTGTTCTTAGGAAACCAGCACAGATGCTCAGCTTTATGGATTGCCTCCTTTCCCCCAACAGATGAAGACTTTTTAAAGTTCTGCTTCTTGCTTGTCTGTATCTTTCATTCTTAGAGGGATGAAGGAGATGCATTTTTAAAAATGTTGTTGAGCTCTTCTTTTCTTCCATTATTTAGCCATTAAATTCTTGCTTGTTTGGGAACTCATTCATCATGACCATATTTGGTTTTATAACTTCCATTTATCTTGGTGGTGTAGACATCTTTTTCTTCCCCTTAAGAAGAGAAGAGGCAGAATTCTATCAGACTAGACCACTAATACTGTAATTTTAGCTCTGTATTAATGAACCTAATTTCCCCCAACTCAGTCTCCTCTGGGTGTATTGGACTACAACATCCAACATTCCCAGCCAGCACCCAAATGTCATTTGGTTTACATTTTACCTACACACATGTACACACATACACACTACAGCAGGGGTTGTGCAATACTCTAGGATACGCTACAGCCGTTTTCTTAGATTAGCAAGTGATATAAACCAGGACATTATATTAAGCCATATACTGGATATTTCTTTGTTGAGTGAAGCCATGTGTGAATACAGCAGCTGTGTCTTATGGACACAGGTTTAAGATTGTGTGTGTGGGGGATGTATGGATGTATGCGTGTGGGTGTATTACTGCGGTAAAACAATGTTTATTCCATATGGAAACACCTTGGAGTAAGTATGGCTATTCCAAATGTTCCCCCACCGCAGAACGCCATTCAATTAAGAGTTAAAAATTAATTAGCTGTCTGACTAGCTCTGGTGTCATAGTTCAAATCTCTTCTTATCTTTGCCTCCCTAAAATCTCAGCTCCAAGCGTGCCAATGGAGCAAAATAAGAAAATGCTGCATGAAGTACTGGGAACAAATTCAAGTGGAACATGTCATCTGCTGGATTGGACTATCAAGTCGGTTTCTAAAATGGCCTTGCATGTCCTCTTCTTCATTTCTGATCTTCAGGAGATGTTTGAAGCCGTGTTCTTTTCTCTGGCCTTCAGCAATACGGAGCCAGCATCAGCATGCCAGATTCTGCTCTGCCGTGCAGCAAATCATTACACGAAAATGTCTGCCAATTCACACCCCAATGTTGTGTTTTCAGACAAAGGCACAAGGGAGGGTACATCTATGACCCAGCTGCCTTCTCTGGAATTCTTTTAAAAACTTTTGTTTTCTTTCCCCTTTATAAATTAGCTTACATCTTGGAATCCTCATGTGAGTTTGGCAGTATATGCTTGGCCCCCGCAGAGGGATCTCCAGAGCTAAAGAAAGGCAGCTTTTGGCAGAGATATATATAATAGGTAGGGAGCAAGTGGATAAACAGATAAGGCTGAGGAATTAACAGCAAAGCTTATGGTGACTTGAGATTTATGGGAGCTGTCCCAATTCTTTGTGGAAGCCAAATTCCTTATGAGAAAAAAAAAGAGAGGGGTGCATGACGGGAATAACCTACACAAACGGAGCTGGTTTGTGTATTTTGTAGGGCTGTGCAAATGATTCTGCTGGCTGTTTTGGAAAGCCACCCGAGTACTGGCCTGGACTCACTGCAGCGAATGTGGAAGTGCTGTGTCCTTGCAACACACTTAGCTTCAGGAGTTTCTCCTTCTGCTGTCTGAACACGCACATCCACTGGGACTGTGCAGGGTATGTTGCATACCTTAGCACGGGGTATGCTAAGCAAAGGCAGAGGGCCATTCAAAGCTCTAAGAATTCAGTAAGCATGCCTGATACTCCCAACTGTATCTTTGCAGGCCAAAGGTTGAGTTCAAGTTTCCATACAGAGGCTGCATTACGTAGGAACCATCTCCCTTGCCACTGCAGGGTAACTTTCCTCTGCTCGCCATCATTTCTCACAAATATTTGAAGGACCACCTATCTCTGATAGTTGCTGCAGAGTGGGTGTGTCCCAAGTCCTCCTGATTAAATGATGCCGTCTCTCAGGACCTAGGAAACGCACCTTCTCTCTCCCAGCTCCTGCTCCTGGAACAGAGATCTGTATGGCTCCCATCCTGTATGGCTCCCATCCTGTATGGCTCCCATCCTGATGACGCAGATCGTGCAACCAGTTGACTCATTTCCTCTTCACACCTTCAGACCTTCTTCTTCAACACAATGAAACTAGAAGGTAGTAAAGGCAAGACCGGGGCCTTTGGGAAGGAGCCAAGCATGAGCAACTCACCCCTGATTTGAACCATTCAAGCATTTGGGAGAACATGTGAATATGGATTCTGTTTCTTGCTTTGGGCAATAATTTGCTAAAGTCTTATGCTGGCCAGATCCTGCATCTGAGGGACTTCTGAGTCTTGGCGGCTCTCTAAATACAAGTTGATTAGATCTGTCAGGTGGCATGTGCTAGAGGTGGTCACTTCCAGGGCTGGGTGAAGTTCTGGATTTCCTTCTCCCCCTCCAACTCAAAGGTGCATATGAAGTCTCGGGTTGGGTCCCTAGAACATTTCCTAAGTTCTCACCAACTCTTAAGTAACAGAAGGGAAAAAACAGTGAACAACAGAGATTAGTTCTATGAACTATATTGAATAAGCCAAGATACAAATGAAATTCAGCCAATGCCATTCTTATCCTCGTTCTGACTAAAATCTGGAGCGCACCTTTGGGCTACATACAATTTGGCTCCCAAATTTGGCTCCTGACCTGAAAATACCACGGTGGTCATTATTTCCTAAGTATTTCAGGATTCCTGGTACCTTATGGTGCAGCATGGTTCTACCCAATTTTAAGGAGCTGCAACAATGGGAGTGGGTGGAAGCAAATGCTTGTGGGAAATACCAATGCTCCTTTACAATATACTCTATAAATAAATGCATTTATTTAAGCACATGAGCGGGACATGTTTGCAAAGTGAAGCGGCCAACTGAAGTAGAATGACCCTACCTTGAGATCTTCCCTCATTTGATCCTCACCCAGAACCCTTCTATGCATGGTCCTATTTGAGGGGCAAGGCTAACCCAGAACAGGATCTCCCCAGTCCAGGTTCCAAGCTTTCCATTACATTACACTGGTCTGTAGTCAAGATAGCCTTCAGACCAGAAAGCAACTGGTTGGCCCTGAGAAAGGGGTTCCCGAAGGAGGTGGACTATATGCTCAGGACTAGATTAATTTGCTTGGCCAACCTTGAATTTCATCAAAAGCAGAATTGTTATTGCCCCTCCCCCCGGAGGGAATTTAGCTTCTCAGCCCAGATGAAAGATCTAAGGGAACCACGAAGAAGCAAAATTTTATTTATGTGATGAAAGAGTCTCGTGGGGAGACGGGTGGGGGAGGATCTGCCACAGACCACTAACTTGCTGCTCAATTTTCAGTTTGAGTGAAATGTCAAGGTGTATTTTGAAGGTTTCCATGCAGCGGAGGAATTTTAAAGGCAGCCAATATTCCTGAGGGAGGTCCAGAACCAGATCTCATTCCTGCAGCAAGGAAAAAAAATCATGACAAAGAAGTGATTATATTAAGGGGGGGGGGGATTTTTTATTCTCTGCAGAGATTTTACTTTATTTGGGGAATGTCTGACACTGCAAGCGTTCAGCAGTGATGCAGGGATTTCCCTGGAGGGACTGGGACTGAAACACTCACCTTGTTTGGACCATTGGCTTTTTTTGGATGGGGAAGCTGTTCAAAACAGGTGCCTTAAGCCATCTATTTTGAGGCTTAGTTTATTAAAGAGGAAAACCACATCCTGCTAATGGGCTGTTGGTTGGCAGGCACACTTAGGGCAGTGGGTTCTTAAGGATTGGCCAAACAGTGCTGGGGAGAACAGAGGTAGCCCACAGACTACCCCAATATATGGACATAAAGTCCCAAGTTGAGATCGATTGCTGGTGATTTCATGGACATCCTCATGTAGTTTTCTTGCAACAGTACAGAAGTGGTTTGCCACTGCCTTCCCAGTCTAGCCTACAGCACCAGAATGTCCCTGTGGTCTCCTTGGTTCTAACCAGGTCTGTCTTGGCTTAGCTTTTGAGATCAGCCCGGGGTAACTAGATGCTGCGACCTAGCTGGGCATATAAAGCCACAATCAATCTCAATTCCCTCCACGTATTTGACAAACTAAAGGGTGGGATTCACAAGTTCATCTCCAACCTTTCTGAAATCAGAAGGAGTCTGGTAGCCCCGTTTCTGACTAACATTGGCTCATGAATATGTCGATGAAGGTTCTCAGTCATCCAGGTGGAATTGTCTGTAGCTTGAATCATGTCAACTGGATTTCTATTTTCTCAGTGGAAACGTTTCGCTCCTTATCCAAGAAGCTTCTTCAGTCTGAGCAAAGTTTGTAAGGGAATCCTTAAATATGTTTCTATGGTGGCTGTGTGACCTTGCACCTGGGGCTAGGTCATGGTTATTTGAGATGTTTATTTCTAAGTCCCTTTATCATCCAAAGGAGGATCGTTAAGATTACCATGCTGTTGTTGAGATTGCGAAATGGTCTTAATCTTCCTAGGCACAGAAGACAAAGCAGGAAGGAAAATAGGGGAGAGATTGTGCCTGAGGCCCCCA
The DNA here is from genome assembly GCA_023362775.1 of Charina bottae. Classification (NCBI taxonomy): domain Eukaryota; kingdom Metazoa; phylum Chordata; class Lepidosauria; order Squamata; family Charinaidae; genus Charina; species Charina bottae. The sequence continues at coordinate 21,022,960 of JALMGJ010000010.1, read as the reverse complement.
CCTCTATTCAAAGAAGGATTTTCCAAGTTGGCATAAATGGATTCCTTGACCCCTCTTTCAAACCACTTATCTTCCCTGTCTAAAATGTGAACATTCATGTCCTCAAATGTGTCCTTTTTCCTTTAGATGAAGGTAAACTGCTGACTCTGGTCCTGTGGTGTTGCTCCTCCTGTGTTGGGCCATCCTCCTGTACAAAGGTTGTTTGGTTTCTCCAATGTAGAGCTCAGAGCACTCCTCACTGCACTGGATTGCATACACTACATTGCTTTTCTTGTGTTTTGGAGTTTGATCTTTGGGGTGTACAAGCCTTTGTCTCAGTGTGTTGGTGGGTTTGAAATATTGGCTCATGAAAGGCTATGCTTTTAAATAAACTGTGTTAGAAAAGGGGCTACCAGACTCCTCCTGATCTTTGGCTTCCATGGAGGAACATGGCTCTCCTCCTACAATCTCTCTGTCGGAAGTTCTTGTCAGGCATCCCAAAAACGCTACACGAGGATAGCAAAAAAAGCACACTGTATTCCATCTCCACTGAAGACCACTGCAATCACCATCTGGGTGAACACTATTGCAATCCTTCCGTTGAGGAGGGAGAGATCAACTGTGATTGCAGGAGCTTGACGCCAACAACAGCGTGCACTCTGATCTTCTCGAGCTGGACCAGAGCAGCTTCCCTGAGCAGATGTGTCTCCAAATGCACTGGACTACCACTGCTATCACCTGCGGCCAATGCGGTCAACTGGGATGAATGTAAATTTTAAGCCATTCCAATCACATCTGGAGGGCGTTTGGTGGGAACCACTGCTTTGAACTGGATAGGCACGGATGGGTCCTCTGACAAGGTTGTCACAATGACGCCCTCTCTGTGTGTGAGAAAAAGCAATTTCACAATGTGCAAGAGAGCAAGGACCAGCTGTAATATAAAATTGGCGGGGCAGTTTGGGGAACACTTATCAAGTCGCAGACATAGGGTCGAAACGGTCAAGACAGCATGGCTGATGGATGGGGCAGCAAAGACACCAGCTGCAAATACCAGCTAGGGAGAAAGTTCCTCCGGACCTCCAAGGTTATGTGTGGGCAGTGTGCGAATAGTAAGGATTCCCTTACTAACTTTACTCAGACTGAAGAAGCTCCTTGGATAAGGAGTGAAACGTTTCTACTGAGAAAATAGAAATCCAGTTGACATGATTCAAGCCACAGACTGTTCCACCTGGATGACTGAGAACCTTCATCGACCCCTTTATATTGTATTAATCAAGGCATCCTTAGATCAAGTGGTCATTTTTTGCACAATGTGTTGAGAGGACCACATAAGAGAAAGGATTTATTGAAAGAGGCCACGTTTGGCTCTTATGACTGACTTGAAATGAATTTACCGTGAGAGCAGGGAGCTCTAAGAACGGATTACCCTTTTTGTCAGATTCTGGAGTGGGACCAGGGATGGAGACTTGAAGAAATTACTTAGGGCAGAGCTTTCCAAACTTTTCATGTTGGTGACACACTTTTTAGACATGCATCATTTCGCGACACACTCTTACAGCAGGGCATCATTTCGCGACACACTCTTACAGCAGGGCACAAGGCAGGCACTGGGACCTGCGTAAAATCCTGGCAGGGCAGGTTTGGAGGCAGCAGCAGCCACCACACACCCAGACACTGCAGCCGACACACTAACGTGTCCCGACACACAGTTTGGAAAGCTCTGACTTAGGGGAATGTTTGCCCTTCACCTTTTAGACCAGCCTTTCTCCACCTTTTGACCCCGGAGGAACCCTTGAAATATTTCTCAGGCCTCGGGGAACCCCTGCACACTCAGGCTCCAATGTAGGCCAGAAGTTACAAAATTATTATATCCGTTTCCTGGGTAGGCCTGTATATATGCATTAACGGTGTTCTTAAACTAAAAACAAAGACTGAAACTTACCTCTTTCATGTGAAGTTGGTGAATCTGAAATATTTATTTAAATAAATAAATTGTGATATCCCAGGGAACCCCTCGTGACCTCTCGCAGAACCCGAGGGTGCCACGGAACCCTGGCGGAGAAACCCTGTTTTAGACGCAGTTTTCAACTTGAAACAGACCTTTGAATATAAGGCAGACAAAACTGGAAATCTTTCTTTCCACTTTTAAAATGGAAGAAAACACAGTAGTTTGACTTTAATCCCTCACCAACCCAACTGAATTTTTTCTGAAAAATACATTCCTATTTGGCTGCCTCTTATGCTTCCAAGACATATACAATTGTCCTTGTTGTAGGCTACTCTGAAGAACCAGGTAGAGTATTGAGAGAAGTTAAAACGTTCACTCAGAGGCTCTGTCCTCATGAGTGTATTTTCTTAAAATATAGGCATTAGCCATTGATCTTTTCCTCAAGAAATCTCATTACATTGTTCAAATGCCAGTGCTTGCCTTCCATGATTGTTTCACTTTCCTCTAGCTCAGTGCTTTCCAAACTGCCGCCGTTGGCGACACACCAACGGCAGCAGCGGCAGCGGCGCGCATGTGCACAGTGGTGGTGTGGGGGTGTGTGTGGTGGTGGCGGCAGCGGCGGCAGCCTCGCTAAAACGCGGAAGCGCTGATGGCGTGCCGCTGCTGCCGCCGTGCACAACACACACGCCCCCGCTTCGCCGCTTCGCGACACACTAAACTGTGTGTTGCGACACACTAAAGTGTCGCGAAACACAGTTTGGAAAGCTATGCTCTAACTACATGGCTCCCTGACTGCTTTGGCCAAGTTAGTCTGAAAAACAGAACATGAATTCTCCGGTCGAAGGTCTCTGCAGTCATGTTGAAGATAGAACATGACGTCCTGTTATCTGTATCCAGAATCCACTCATAATGGCCAAGGACATACCTTTCCCTTTCTTGTCAAAAGAAGAAAGCTTTGGAAAGAAAGTCACTGCTGAAGCTCATCTTTCTTGATTCATGATTCCTAATAGCATCACTTTTCTATTAAACTTCCCTTTTAAAGCACATTGAGTGACTCAAGGTTATAGAGAGAAAGCAATCTGGAGGGACAAAAAAATATCTGCCCACCAACTCATCAAAAGAAACAACAAAAATCTTCAGATATAGTTTTCTAAGGACACAACAGCTAAGTAGGTTTATTATGGAAAAGTGACATACAGACATCTAGAATAACCATATTATGATCATTTTTATCCTTTGTAATGGGTCGTTCTGCTGCTGCTTAATTATCTGGTATTTTTTTCAGCACACAGCTTATGCCCCAGAGCACCTCCTGTAATAAGGGCTTCTGCTGAATTTGAATCTTTAACAGACAGCAGTTCAACTCCAAAAATGCATTGGGATTTGTAGAGACTGTAGGATTAATTCAGCAAAGGGAACGGTTACAGGCTTAGAAATTCAGGTGCTCTTTCCATGGCTGAAGAGCAAGATCTCAAGTAGGCTATCTGGCCTGCCTTTCTAACAAGTTCATTATTTCTTTTATTTTTAAAAAAAGACTGTTGGGGTGGGGGAGCAAATCTTAAAGAGGTTTATTATATGAAGTTTCTCTCAGCAGACTCTTCAAGCAGATTGAAATATATTTCTCCATTGCACAATTCTGTCAGAAAGGCTCCTGTTCTCACTTCCTCCAAAAGGTGGAATAAATCTCACGTTTACTTACCGAGACATGACTTCTGAAGGCTATAATGGCACTTTTTAAAATATAAGACCCGCTGAACATTTTATACTAACCATGTAAAATAACAGATTGGCAAAGATTTCATAGCAATAAGAGTTATTGACACAACACTGGTGAGTGAATGATCAAACACTTGAGTTGTGTGGGTTAAATTAGTTGGATGTTGAGGGAAAAAGGACACCCAAAGATTATAGCCTCATCCTCCCCAGAAAACAACAATAATTTTTAAAAAGTTAAAGAAGAAAGAGCCCAGTATCACAATCAAATAGCTTAGCCACTTACAATAACAGAATAAAGGTATGGAAAAAAATATGAGTAGCAATAACACTAATATCCTAATTTTTCTTTGGGTTGAGCAAAAAGTAGTTTGGAGATTGGGTGGGATTTATTGCCCCCTCTACAGATACTGAAGCTGAAGCTCAAATACTTTGGCCACCTAATGCGAAGAGAGGACTCCCTGGAAAAGACCCTGATGCTGGGAAAGACTGAAGGCAAAAGGAGAAGGGGACGGCAGAGGATGAGATGGTTAGATAGCATCACCGATGTAATGAACATGAATTTGAGCAAACTCCGGGAGACAGTGGAGGACAGGAAGGCCTGGCGTGCCATGGTCCATGGGGTCACGAAGAGTCAGACACAACTAAATGACTGAACAACATCAACTACTACCATGTTTAACTTGTGGCAATTCCCCAGTGCTCCCCAGGTATTGTTGTTGTTGTTGTTGTTCAGTCGTTTAGTCGTGTCCGACTCTTCATGACCTCATGGACCATAGCACACCAGGCCAGGTATTACTGGGTTTCAATAGTGACTCCATTGATACAGGGGTCATTTAGGAGGAGAAGGAGAAGGAGACATAATGGTAAAAAAGGTAAAGGTTCCCCCCGCACATTTGTGCAGTCGTGTCCGACTCTAGGGGCCGGTGCTCATCTCTGTTTGTTAGCCGAAGAGCCAGCGTTGTCCGAAGATGCTTCCACAGTCATGTGGCCGGCATGACACACGCAGAACGCTGTTACCTTCCCACCAACGTGGTACCTATTCATCTACTTGCATTTGCATGCTTTTGAATTGCTAGGTTGGCAAGAGCTGGGGCAAGTGCGGGAGCTCATTCCATCACACGGCGCTCCGGTCTCAAACCTCCGAACTTGCGATCGACAAGCCTGGCATCTTACCCGCTGATCCACCACGCCCCCTGGAGACATAATGACAGAGAGTTATTTAAGCTGATCTGCCCAAATATTTTCTGGGATTTTTCAAAAAAAAAATAATCAACTGGTTTGCGTTCATCATAGATTAAGCTTCTAATCTGGGTGCATCCTGATGGACATCAACATTGGATTGCAAAGTCCAAGAGCTCTGATTGGCTATTGTGAGATGCGGCACATAATCTTACCTGTGGTATGACTGCCATGCAAGATCTACCTGAAGAGATGTATTTTCATAGGCAGGACACATGCTGGCATACTGTTATCCAAACCCTATGACACTGGCATTCTTAATTCCCACCCAGTCCTCCCATCTAGAACCTTTCCGGCTGGTTTGCAGGAAATCTAAAAGGCCCTGGGGGTGTAGTTAACAGGAAATATAACTCAGGCAGAGCTCTTGAGAGCCTAGTCTTTTCTATTCCTTTGCCCTGCCCATTTTTTGCCATCTTGCTGAGCTGATGGCACTCCAGGGAACAGCCACTGAAGCTCCATCTTGCCGTGCTCATGCTCCCTGCCATTGCTGAGATTCCAAAAGGGAATTTGTGGATTGAAGATCCCTGGGCCAGGTTCTTTTTCCCAAAATAAGGTTTTCTTTTTTGCATGGTGAGAACATTTACTACCATTCTTCTTTTCTAAACCTAGAAATAATATACAGTACAGCAGTCTTGGAAATAAATCAAGATGGCTTTGCTTCTCTCCCCCCTTTCTAATTTTTTAAAAATTCTTTCTTATTTCTTCATGGAGGGGAACATTGAAATGCAGAATCTGTTCATTCTGAGCGAGTGAGAGATGGTCCAAGTCTGCTAAGCCTTTTTAAGGAACGGGTCCTAGTGACCTACTGTATCTATTGGAAGGTAAAAAGGTAAAGGTTCCCCCCGCACATTCGTGCAGTCGTGTCCGACTCTAGGGGCCGGTGCTCATCTCCCTTTGTTAGCCAAAGAGCTTCCACGGTCATGTGGCCGGCATGACGCGCACAGAACACTGTTACCATCCCACTGAAGTGGTACCTATTTATCTACTTGCATTTGCATGCTTTCGAATTCCTAGGTTGGCAAGAGCTGGAGCTAGTGCGGGAGCTCACTCCATCACGCGGGGCTAGGGATTCGAACCTCCGAACTTGCGATCTTCCGATCGACAAGCCTGGCGTCTTACCCGCTGAGCCCCCACGCCCCCACATTGGAAGGTACATCTGGATAAACTTTAGGAGTCTTAAGTTTGCTTTTCTGTCTCTGAAGATGGTCAGGAGCTGGGCCGATGAAGCATCTTAATCCGCCTCTAGAGATACTTCTTTACATAGAGTAGGAAGTTCACTCTGTAAACCCATTGATTGGCAACACTTGGCCAGTTTCAAGCCATTTCTCCAGTTCTGTTTGGAGATTCTAGGGCTTCAATCAGGATCATCTTCCTTACTCTCTACAGGAGATCAGTCCCAAAGTAGAGATCCAATTCTTGGCAGATATTTCTCCCTGTGTCCCAGTAAGGCTTCCTCAGAGAAACAGTTCAGAAGAGTGGGGGGGGGGGGGATTCCCTTGCAGTATTTATAGACTGTGTGGAATTTGAATTCTGTGGAGTTGGGTGGTGATGGCAGCTTCTTAGGAAGTATCAGTTGATTGGTGGTTGGGAAGAGTGCCAGCTCTATTTTGATTGGCCTGCCTCATAAATCCATTGTGTATAGTTTGAATCAGGCACTTGACTGGGTGGTAGATTGTATCTAGTTCCATTGATTTGTTGATGGCTCCTTTGACTGCCATCAAGTTTTTTGCAGACGTTTTGCCTTGTGTTCCATTGAGACCTTTTTCTCTTTGAAAACCTGAAGAGAACTAGAGGGACCAGCAGTCTATGCTGCCGTAAAGCAAGTTGCCTCGGATGGAAAAGAGTGCATAGGATTTCTGCAATTTGGTTACTGCTGCTGAGCAGATGCAGAGGACTGTCACTGACCTGATACAAGATCCCACCAAGCTGGCCCTAGGGGAGCTGAAGTTACAGTAATCCAGCACAAGCCATGACATCAGGCTCAAAAATCACAGCAAGGAAAGCCAAAACTGAGTCATCTTTGATGCAATTATCTGGTGGGAGTAGTGTCAGAAGGTTGGAGTGGAAATTTGACACTGTCCCGTATCAGAGGTGAAGAGGAATATGGGCCATACGTTTGAGAGATTGTGTGGAGGCTGGAATAGGAATGGAAGAAAGAGCAGGCATAACTAGTCAAGAGATAGAAGGGGAGTCCATCGGCAGGTCATCTCATAAATGGTCACTCAGCCCAGGTGATGAGAAACCAACTTGGGAGAACCATTCCAGATCCTTCAAAGAGACTTTGCCTTAATTAACTCACTATAAAGGAGGCTGGGAAAATCCTCTTACAGCTTCCAAGATTCTGTATTTACTCCAGATTAGGATTAAAGATACATTGCTGAAATATGTATAATTCTTGCTCAGCTGTGTGGGTTTGACAAAAACAAGTATAAGTCAATCCTAGAGATGTAGCCCAAGGGGCCATAAGTAGATAAGGAGAAGAGGACGTATTCTAATGGCTGTATAGGTTAAGCTTCATCCATGAACTAACTGGTCAGTTCTGAGTCCTTGGAGAGGTGAGGATCAGCTTTTAACCCATCTGGTAGAATGCCCAGGTAGGGGACAAGACCCAAATACTAACTGAGCTGCATCATCTAACGAGACGTTCCTCCTGAGCTCCTTAAACTGGCCAGTGGTTTCAGAAATATTAGAGGATGCTGGTCCATCCATCCCTGCTCTAGATAGCAAAATGTTTTCAGATGGCCCTGGTTGAGGGGGTTCTGGGCAAGATCTCCTCTATGGAGCTCCACCCATTCTCCTGGATGCTCCACTTGAAGTTGAACTGTCCTTGGGCCAACTTTCTGTCCACTTTATGAAGAATTTAGATGCAGAGCACGTTTCAGTCCTGACAGCATCTTCATTTATCCTACAGGCCTCTTGGATCAATCTGGGATGAAGAAGCCAATGAACATTTCTTGGAAAGCCACTTGTAATATTGAATTTTAGGAATCCCAGATTCCAGGGCCCTGGATCTGTGCCTGGCAGTCAGGTTCTATGGTGCCATTGTCTGCCAAGCTTGTAGCTGGCGTTGGGCACTGCTTTAAGATCTTTCCTGGTTCCCTATCACCCTGTTCTTCCATCCTATTTCTTGAACCATCATCTCCCTGGTTGACTGTGGATACTTAAATAGGCTGTGAAGACCCTTTCTGTGTTCAATTAACCACCAGCACGTTGGCCAGCAGGAGGCAATCTAAACCTTTTCCCAAGCAACAATGCAACCGGGTTGTTGCTGTTGTTATTCCCTATGCTACTGATGCTTTAATATTGATTGGATGCCCAGGTGTCGGGAACAGCTGGCTGATACCAAAATTACCACTTGGGTTCCTCCCTTCCTTCCTTTTTTGCAGTCAGGAAGTTGGGAGCAATTTCCCTCTGCTTTCTCCAGCCCTTTCCCCTTGCATATCATATTCCATGCTGACATGGACATTTATAAACCAATACTCTGCTTGGTGTTATTAATGATGGGATTCTTTAAAGAGGGAATTAATTATTCACCTGCCTCCAGATTGATTTTCACAGCTTTTTAGAAAGGAAAAATAAGAAGATGGCAAAACTACACCAACAAAATCCTCACCTCCCACTGTGAAAACATCCAAGGGAGCTACTGATAAGTCAAGCTACAGTACCTGCAGAGTCTACCATGGTAGAGATGGGCGGTGATAAATCCAAATAATAAATAAATAAATAAATACTGGTAGAGTTGCTTTGGCTTGGCTACATGTCCCCATTACGAACTCCTCTGGAAAGTATCATGTCATGTACAGAGGTCCATTGCAAAAATGAAATGGAGGAGGCTCTTTCTCAGAAGGATTGTTCCCAGAAAGCAGACAGAAGGTTATCTTGGCAACATTTCTACATTTCTGCTATCGTAACCAGGACATTTCACTGCACCGTGAATCTTCCTGCAAACCCAGAATTGCCTGACAGAAAGGGAGGGCATCTTTCAAAGACCTTATTCTACCTATTTTAATTCTCAGAGAAGTTCATCATGACAAATAGTCTTTGGCTTTCCCCGAACGGAGATATTGATAGAATAACAGAGTATCATCTCAGCTTTAAAAATGAAGACATAAGGCCCATTCTTCTCAACTGCCTCTAAATGATTCTCCTGATATCTAGAGCACACCCCATTACATTTGTCCTGGATACAATAGCTAATATAGAGATTAGCCTATAGCAATCTTTGAAACCCTAGCAATAATTGCTCATTGGAAGGACAGATACTGAAGCTGAAGCTCAAATACTTTGGCCACCTAATGCGAAGAGAGGACTCACTGGAAAAGACCCTGATGCTGGGAAAGACTGAAGGCAAAAGGAGAAGGGGACGGCAGAGGATGAGATGGTTAGATAGCATCACCGATGCAATGAACATGATTTGAGCAAACTCCGGGAGACAGTGGAGGACAGGAAGGCCTGGTGTGCTATGGTCCATGAGGTCACGAAGAGTCGGACACGACTAAACGACTGAACAACAACATGTATATGTATATGTATATGTATATGTATATGTATATGTATATGTATATGTATATGTATATGTATATGTATATGTATATGTATATGTATATGTATATGTATATGTATATGTATATGTATAGCGTTCCGCGTGCGTCATGCCGGCCACATGACCGCGGAAGCGTCTTCGGACAGCGCTGGCTCTTCGGCTAAGAAACGGAGATGAGCACCGGCCCCTAGAGTCGGACACGACTGCACAAATGTGCGGGGGGAACCTTTACTATGTATATGTATATGTATATGTATATGTATATGTATATGTATATGTATATGTATATGTATATGTATATGTATAGTGTGTCTGTGTATATATAATATATTGTGTGTCTGTGTGTGTATAGTATATATAATGTGTCTGTGTATACATATACCTATACATATACATAAACCGCCCAGAGTCCCTTTGGGGGAGATGGTGCGGTGATAGAAGTCGAAACATAAATATACAGTATATTATGTGTATGTATATGTGTATACACACACAAACACCCCTTATCATATTGCCACTGAATTTTATCACCAATAAGATTTCCCTGCTTGCTTGCTTGCTTACGTCCTATCAAGTTGTTGTCGTAGCGACCACATAGATAGATTTTATCCATGATGTTCTGTCCCCAACTGGTCCTTCAGCTCTTCCAATGAAGATTTTCCTATCTAAGCAAAAATTGGATGATTCTACTTGACAAAGCAAGGAAGAAGGAATGCCTTGGAAGAGCAGATCCATTTATTAAGGCCTTTTTATAGGGCCTTAATGCAAGCAAACTATTGTTTTATTTGTTGCATCTCATTTCCAGTGTGCTTTACAATCTGTATTCCTTAAGCTGTTATCAGCAAGGGCCGTTTCATTTAATATAAAGTGTTGGATGCTATTTTAGGCAACCCAAAAACAAACATTCATAAGATATAATAACAGCTAACAAGCACACACTTCAGCACCCCGTGAAGCGACTGGAATTCCTCATTTCTCTAGACAAAGTTAACTAGGCCTGTATTGAATGTTCTTCTGAAGTAGTTTGGGGCTGAAATATTTCCTCACCGGTCTTTAATGTTCATCTATTAAAAGTATATTTGCTACTGCTGATTCCCAATCATTGGGGGCTTTGATGTTAAGGTTTATTTCTCCTTCTTTCTCCTTCCTAGAGGGAGCTGAACCAATCAGGGATCAGGAAGCACCCAAAGAGAAGTCATCATGGATGATCAGATAACCAAGCTGACAGCAAGGAAGCTGAGAAACAATGGGGCTGTTTCACATGGGTGTTCCTATCCTATGGGATCCATCATTATCACCACTCTGCTGCCAGGTTTTGGATATTTGAGTCACATCATTAATGGCAAAGCATGGGTCCCCCAATGTCCCACCCACAATGGGGTGGGATAGTGTATGGAAGGAGTCAGCCTGAAAAATCAGGGGGGACAACGTATTCCATGGCTAGCCGAAAACGAAATCCAGATAGCAACCGGGTTATCTGGGTCAGAAACCAATCTGAAATCCAGGTCAAACGCCACTAAGGAGAAGCAAGAAGCAGAAATCTCTAAACTTGTGTTAGCTAAATTGAGGGAGCCGATAGCTCCCCTTGCCCTTGGAATAGCATGTCGGAAGCCGCACCCCAAAAGCAGAAACCAGCAGGACCAGAAGCAAATCATCACTTCAATTTAATTTCTTGGAAAGACATTTTGAATTTGAATTATCCATTCAGTCGTATCCGACCCTTGGCGATTCCATAAGCCAGCTCTCTCCATGATTTCCATGATTTGAAATACGTAATCCCGTGATTAACACAGTGTTCAGCTAAGGCAGGACCCCGTTGCATTTGCTATGGAAAGGCCACCCTAAAAATTGGCCATGGTTTACAAGAAGAATATTCTTTCTCCAGCATACCGGCCTCTGCTTTTTGAAACCTCCCTTTCTTTTTTTCTTTTTTTTTTTGGGGGGGAGGAGAGAAAAGGTTGAAACACAGTACATGAAAATAAAACAACCACTCTAATTTTAATGAAGCATTGAAAATGTATGTGCCTTCCACTCTTACAGATGTAACACACCTTCAGCTGACATGCACCAGGGTTTAATGCTATGCTTCTGTAGCTACCCTGGAAAGTAAGAAGGCTGTTCCTCTCCCCCCCCCCCCCAGGCAGCACACATGGGGCTAGATTAAAAGGCTGGGTTTTGTGTTTGTTTACTTGCGCAGAAATGATTTCTCCAACATTGTTCTTGCCTCACTTAAGGAACATTTCACTTGCAAAGCAATTACTGGAGCGCTGGGGTAGGAAGTGTACAAAGGTATGGCTCTGCGCTGAAGTCATGTGAAAAGAGAAAAGATTCCCAGCTGAAATGAAACAGCATCCGGCCCTGACGTTTGATCAACTAGTCCAGTGTTTCTCAACCTTGGCAACTTGAAGATGGGTGGACTTCAACTCCCGGAATTTTGGGAGTTGAAGTCCACCCATCTTCGAGCTGCCAAGATTGAGAAACACTGATCTAGTTGAAATTTAGGGCTTTCTTCCAACGACTTGGGTTTTTTGTCACCTGACAACAGCAATCAGTTGATACTCTCCAATCTACATCCCACATGGAAGGGAGGGAGAAAGTTTGCATTGCAGACCTGTGGCATTTGTGTAAGATATGCTTCATTTTCCAGACTGACATTTCAGTGGTTGGACTCCAGAGAAGTCCTCCAGAGCAGGCCTGCGCAACTAAAATGTCATTGATTAACACGTGGCTTTTACTTTCTGCAATTCTGGTGCATTTCTCCCTCAGATAACCACTAGCCATTATCTTCCATGGAGAAGTGACTTCCTGGGCATTACTTCCTATTGAGAAGACATCCCACCAGCCATATTTTGGTTGAATAATCCTTTACCAAAATAATAAAGGAAAGCCATCTAGAAGCCAAAACAACTGTTGACAAAGCAAGTTTCTAACTAATTAACTAACATCACAAGGCTAGGTTTATCTTAAAGCCAGTTCAGATGTGCAACCTTTGTCATGAAGGTTTTCTCCTAGCAGTGTACAGTATACAGTGTATTTTGGATGCAGATGAAGGGAAACATATCCAAAGAAATTTCCTATTAAAACTTTTCTTTGCCTGGAAATAAATATCTCTAGCATTGTAAAATTACCTGATTTCTTAAACTCCTGTTTGGTGTGGGGGCACTTTCTATCACGTATATTCTGCTACAGAATAGTCTTTCATAAAGGTAAAGTGACTCCATTGATACAGGGGTCATTTAGGAGGAGAAGGAGAAGGAGACATAATGGTAAAAAAGGTAAAGGTTCCCCCCGCACATTTGTGCAGTCGTGTCCGACTCTAGGGGCCGGTGCTCATCTCCGTTTGTTAGCCGAAGATCCAGCGTTGTCCAAAGACGCTTCCATGGTCATGTGGCCGGCATGACGCACGCGGAACGCTGTTACCTTCCCACCGAAGTGGTACCTATTCATCTCCTTGCATTTGCATGCTTTCGAATTGCTAGGTTGGCAAGAGCTGGAGCGATCCGTCACGTGGGACTAGGGATTCGAACCTCCGAACTTGCGATCTTCCGATCAACAAGCCTGGCGTCTTACCCGCTGAGCCACCACGCCCCCTAGTCCTTCTTAGGAGTGGACTATAGGTAGCATCTCTGAAGCTGAGCCTTTCAACATGCTCAGTCATTTCCCTAGTGCTGATGTTCCATACTTTCTAGTCATGTTCTCATCCTATGAGAATCTGGAAGCTTCCAGCTAAGATCATTGAAGTCCAGACTGAAGAGAATAGATGTAGAAACATTTGGAAAGCTGCAAATTTATGTAAACACTACAAGGTTAGAGTGAGCAGTGGTATGACTAAGGCAACTTCTTGCATTCAAGGAAATTGGGGGTGAGGAGATCTCCTGCAGAGACGAGCTGAAGAGTTCCTAACAAGGGACTGTGAAAGGTGAGTCATGCCCGTCACTGGATCATACACCATCAATGGTACTTGGCTATTTACTCCCCACAGTCTTTTAGGATAATTTATGTGGCCTTTCTTGGTCATTTGATCTCATTTATGCTTGTGCCTATGTCTTCCCCACTCTGTGATTGCAGATCGGGTTCACTGCTTTGGTGTCTGCCAAAGAACAGAAAGACCCATGGGATGCTGATGGAGCTCTGATTGCAATCAGCAGGAGAAAAATACACCAGAGCAATGCCGTCTCTCCCCAATTAATTCAGTTGCCAGAAGGGGTAGTTCTAACTCAACTGTAGAGGGATGGGAAGGATGCAGAGATTCAGTGCAGAGAGTCACGTTCAAGGTTCACCTTAGCATTGAAGGTTCTCAAAGGGACTGAGAAGGAGGCTAAAGCTACATACTTAAGGGTGGGTTCTGGGGAACTGACTAATCTTGGCTTTTTGTCATCTCTAAAGACCAGGAACATTCCACTGAGTCAAACCAAGCCACCGTCATCCATGCCTGGAGGGAACTTCTACACCATTTCAGATGGTTTTCTGAGCCCCCCGGAGATGTCAGAGAGTGAACGTGGAGCCTTCTACACGTAAAACAAGTGTTTCACACTGAACCTCTGTGTGTGTGTGTGTGTGTGTGTGTGTGTGTATGTATGCATATATACTGTGTGTGTGTGTGTGTGTGTGTGTGTGTGTGTGTGTGTGTATCTATCTATCTATCTATCTATCTATCTATCTATCTATCTATCTATCTATCTATCACTGAACATATAACACCTTTGCTCTGCGAGCTGCATTGGGTTCCAGTCTGCTTCTGGATTCAATTCAAGGTGTTGGTTATCACCTATAAAGCCCTACATGGCATGGGTCCAGGTTACCTGAGGGACCGTCTCATCCCTGTCACATCAACCCGTCCCACCCGGTCCTGCAGAGAGGGCATGCTACGAGCCCCATCTGTAAGAGAGTTCCATCTGACGGGGTCCAGGAGACATGGCTTCTCTGCAGTAGCCCCCGCCCTCTGGAATATCCTTCCCCCTGATATAAGATCCGCCCCCTCTCTTCTGGACTTTAGAAAAAATCTAAAGACCTGGTTGTGCCACCATGCTTGGGGAGGGGAGGGGAACAGCCAGTCTTGGGGTTGGCTGGTCTCTTAGTCCTACCTTGACCAGCCTTTCCAACCTTTGGGATAGTAAGATCTACCACCGTTTGGATCAAATTGTATTATATATTTTTATTGACTTTTAGTAGTATTTATATTTTTTATTGATTTTATTCTGGAAGTTGAAGTCCACACATCTTAAAATGGCTGACGTTGAGGAACCTGCACTGGGCAAATACAGAAGATGGGTTAATTCCAGAAGTAGGTTATGCATGTTGTGTGAAGGCAGCCAGCAGGTGCATTTTTGGCTCTGTGCTCACCCACTCCTTAAGTCCCTCTCGCCACGCAGATTCCCCTTGAGGTAATTCCCCTTGAGACAGAATGCTTGTCATAACCTAAGCAGACATCGTGCATTTAGCTGCCATGAAACTCTATACCAGGCATAGACAGTGAGTCAAGGCCCACGTTCAGCTTCAACGTCATTCCAAAAGCCCTCTGTGGGTAATCAGTTCAGGCTTCTGGCAAAAGTTAGATGCTTCTCACCTGGCAGAATGGGGAGAAAGAGGAGAGACAGCGGTGTTGTGTCCTGACATTAGCCCAGATCATACGCCCGGCTGTCTCGGCAGACCCAGTGGACCAACCCCGCACAGCTCAGCCAGCTTGGCTCCTGTCTCTTTGTTACTCTTTGCACACAGAACATTAAAATGGAATGAGGACATACCTCGGATGAATGTTAATGAGACAAATACTTTTCCTCCCAGCGCTGGGCTTTGCTGTGTTCTCATGCATAATGCCTTCGATCTCCTTTTACAAGCAAAGATGTCGTTTAATTAACTCATGGGCTGCTCATTTCATTTCAGGTGGCAGGAGGAGAGGGGAGCACAGAGCAGGGCTGGCTGAGGAAACAGTGGGAAGAACAACGCGTCCTTGATGCAGTGCTGTTATGATGGTGGCACCATTGCAGGAGCAGGAGCAAAACAAAAAGCTACATGCAGAAGGGGTGATGGACAGGGATGGAACTAGGGTCTGTGTCACCTGGGGCAAACATAGTTTCCGCCCCCCCCCATGGGTTATTTTGTCATTTTGGTGCACCCCCCAGCGCGGCACCCGGGGCACATGCCCCACTTGCCCCCCCTAGTTGCGGCCCTGGTGATGGAGTACGGGGAAGGTGCCAGGAAGAATGATTGGAAATGAAACATTCAGGAGGGCTAGATCCAAGCATGTGGTTTATTGAAAAGTGGTTGTTAAGGATGCCATGTGCAATCCAAAGGGATCCAACTCATTGTTCAGGATGACGGTTTTCCTGAAGGTTGGACAGCTTGCAGGCTTGGCCGTTCAAAGTTCTCTAGATCTTCAGGACACTTCTTGGAGAAGAAGTAGGATACTTCTCAGAGAACAAGTTCTATGATTGAGAAGAGTGGGCAGCCTTCCAATTGAACATAGATGGGTTTGGCCTGCAACTTTCACCGCTTGATTTCGGAGCACGTCTTGAAGCCAGCAATATATATCCTCTTGAGCTGCTGGCCATGTTTGAATTCCAAGTCTTTGGCGCTGATTTACTTGTTCTTTTTTAGCTTCAGCAATGTGCCATCATTCTTACTCACTGTTGATGGGGAACTCCAAGGCAGAATAGCTGATATTGATCAAAGAGATAAATTCAGGAGAAAACATAGGACTGGTCTCAAAGAAAGTTACTTGGATATGTCAGTGATGTTCCCAGGCCTTTATCGGTCTTTATAGCCATTTAGGTTAGAATGAGAGATGAAGCATGGGGCTTTAGACAGATACATACAACTGAGTTACTAATCTACAAGGCAACCATGCACATGGTGTAAACAAAGTTTGTCTCCTTTTTGATAGGTACCCTAAGCCAAGAAAGGGGAAGGTAGTTCTTAAGGATGCAAAAACAAAACAACACACAGACAAGAACACCCTACTGTCGTGTGTAGATGCAGAAATAACACGCCGAGGCCAGGAATCTAGTCTCTAGTGTTTATTGCATACCTACAAGCAGAAATCCTGCTAAACTAACAGTGCCTGAAGATTCCCAAGTATATCAGCTCAACCTAGGGCGGAGCTTTCTTCTGACGTTTGGGGAAATAGGCTAGGCTCTCTGAGCTGCGTGCTCGCTTCTTATCCAGCGCTCCGCCCTCTTCTCTGCTTCCCCTGACACCTACCAACATAATGCCCAGGGACTGTAAAAGCTTCTGCTTTTTAATGTTTCACACCTGATCTTGTCCTTAGCAACATATTACTATTCGAGGTCAATTCTACTGTATCTCTTTAATGATCCTGGCACGTATTGTTGGCAATCAATGGTTAACTAGCCAGAGCAGGGTGTCCCTAAAGAGACTTGGTTAATTTTGCATTGCCATGGTGGCACCTGGATGCTACCGACCTGAGGACATGAGATGGAGATAACAAGTCTGTGTTTATTTAACCCTCAGAAGAAAAAAAGGCAAAGGGGTTTACTCAGAGGTGGCTAGAACAAAGAAGACAGTCTGGAAATATCAGCAAAAGAAAAGGGGGGGGGGTGAAAAGGGGGAAGGGGATTTTGAATGGAAAAAAGTAAAGGGTGGAGGTGAAAGTATTTTGATCTGAATTGTAGTCAAACCAACAGCACTCAATAGGCATCTTTAATTTATTTGTATACCACAAAATCTAATAACTCCTTACTTATAGTAAGAGCTTGGCTGGGGAATTCTGGGAGTTGAAGTCCACACATCTGAAAGCGGCCAAGGTTGAGAAACACTGGGTTAAGGTAATGGACAGGTTCATGTCCATCCTCATCTACAGAACGAGTTTGGGTGGTTTCAGGATCAGTCACTCTTTCTCAGCCCAATTTACCTAACAGGGTAATTGGGATGAGGAAAAAATGGAGTGCAATGTAAACCACCTGGAAATCCAGGAGGAAAGGTCAGATGGATCTCTAACCAATAATTTGAAAACAAGTCCATGTAGTTCAGAACTCCCCAAAATGGAGGAAGTAAGGGAGGATCCAGAAGCTTCCCTACTGATCCCTAATCTTAAGAACCGTTGCACTAATTGCCCCTGACAACATTTCAGGATAAACCAAGAAGCGGAAATGTGAAGGCAGAACTGCAGGAAGAACTCCAGGGATGATCAGCTGGGGAGCCTTGAGGGAAATCAGGGTGAAACAACAGAATCTTTATCTGAAAGGCAATTCAAGAACCTTCTGCATGGAAGGAAGTGTAACAGCTGTAGCCAACACAGCCGGGAAGGGGGAAAAACATGATTATCATGGGGTCCTGCTGAGTTGGGACCTAAATTGTTCATCAAAGGAGAACAGATAGAGGTTTGCAGCTCAGGAAAGGAGCCTCTTTCAGCTTTTCAACCTTCACAGGGTGATCAGAGGGACCTGATAAATGGAGTTATGGATAACAGGAGGTGCAGGGCATTATCTCCTGGCTCCCAAATCCCTCTCTTGGTATCGGCTGGTCTCTGAGGACTCTTGTGGCTTCTGAGGAGCAGCAGAAGGTTCAAGCGCTGTACCAAGGAAACCTCCCCAGACAGTCTCAGCCAGGTACTGTTTATTTACTCGAAGAGTCTCCATCTCCTTTTGTGTCAAGATTAAAAAGCAAGGGTGAAGTGTTAAGGGCCGATCAACATCCATATTAATTGGCATGAATCCAGATAATTGTTGCGCCGTGATAGACAGATATTGATTTGTGTTATTGTCGATTTACACGTGCCGTCGATGGGCCAATGTCCTTGGAGATTGCATTTGCTGCTGAAATTTGCAGAACCTTATGTAGGATCACATGCTCATCAAGTCCCATCCCCTTAATTTTTGTTTTGAGGTCCTGCTGCGTAGCTGGACTGATTTTTATGGAATAACAAGGAATTCAGTGTAGAGAAATTCCTTTCCCGCCCCCCAAAGAAAGGACATTTTAATATACGATTTGTGTTTCTACCTGCACGCCCCACAAAATAAATCCTTTGGCACCTTTGTTGCACCTGGGGGGCTGCTGTTTTGGCAGCAACATCTTAATCCCACCTCCACTTTCCTATTGCAGTCATTTCCCAACAATAACAATGGATGATCCCATCCCAAAATGAAGTGGTAGCAGTCTACAAGTGACAGTAGATATGCCACAAGTGACAATGAGACACGTCCACTAGTTGGATGTGTATGGGACATGTATGACATACAACATACTTGTATGTTTCTATCAGAACGACCTGGTTCACCATTATGGGAAGCAGGATAGACCTCTGACCTACTCCAGCAAGAAGCGTTCTACTGCTGGATGTAGAGCAACAATAATGGGAGACCACATCAAGCATCAAATCAAGAATTACACTGCTTTGTGCAAGTGTTCCCTAGCAACCACAGTGATGATGTTATGCATGCTTTCTTAGTTCTAGAAGTTTCTCTTGGGTGGTTGCTGTGCATTGTTATATCTGTATGCCTACGGATTGCTTTCCTACAAAATCAGAAGCCCTGTTTCCTTAACACCAGTTTCTTCTGGTCAAATCCTCTAGATCTGATCTGTTGGTATTGTACTTTATTGATTCTTTTCAGCTTGTTTCTGTTAACACCTATGCCATCACTGAAGGCAAGTGAGGGAAGGGTAACAGAAGACGTTAACACCTGATTGGCCAATCCGTGTTCATTTTGCTGGTAGTGGCTCAGTGGGTAAGACACCAGGCTTGTCGATTGGAAGATTGCAAGTTCGGAGGTTCGAATCCCTAGTCCTGCGTGCGGAGTGAGCTCCCGCACTCGCCCCAGCTCTTGCCAACCTAGCAATTCGAAAGCATGCAAATGCAAGTAGATGAATAGGTACCACTTCGGTGGGTAGGTAACAGCGTTCTGCGCGCATCATGCGGCCACCTGACCGTGGAAGCGTCTTCGGACAACGCTGGCTCTTCGGCTAACAAACGGAGATGAGCACCGGCCCCTAGAGTCGGACACGACTGCACAAATGTGCGGGGGGAACCTTTACCTTTTACTATGCATATTGGAGAGGACACTCCAGCTGAAATCTCCTTGTGAGTGTCATCATAGAATCATAGGGTTGGAAGGGACCTTGGAGGTCTTCTAGTCCAGCCCTCTGCCCAAGGCAGGAGTCCTCCCACCATCTTGGACAAATGGCTGTCCAATCTTTTCTTGAAAACCTCCAGCGATGGCGCACCCACAACTCCGGGAGGCCAGCTGTTCCACTGCTTAAGAGTTCTCACTGTCAGGAAATTCCTCCTTATGTCCAGGTTGGATCTCCCTCTGATGAGCTTCCACCCATGGCTTCTTGTCCTACCCTCAGGTGCTATGGAGAATAAATCGACAGCCCTCTTCCCTGTCAAGAAGATAAAAAATCTTGTGTGTTTTGCCTTCATTGTCAAGGGTCTAACTCTACCATCAAGTCCCTGAGATTTACCTCTCCAACACACAAGTATAGGCCAGCTCTGTTTTGATTCAGTTTGGCCTTTTGAGGAAGATGGTGTTGGGTTAAATGGAATTGACCAATGTTAATTAGCTGGTGATGGCCAGTGGGGGAAAAAAAGCTAATCCCTTTGAGCAAGGATAGGAATCAGAGGAGTCCCTGTCTCTCCCTTTCCCTTATCTGCAATTCTTGTATCACTATGTAATTAGGCTTTAAGTTAAGGAAGTAAAAGGGAGAAAGCCATTCCACCATACTGACAAATCTTACTTGAGACTGCTCAGAAAGACATGTTGAGATGTGCCAAACTAAAAACAAGGCAGACTTGCTTGGGGTAAAATTTCTGTGCTGGATTGTTTCCGTTTTTCTAGAGCAGAGTTTCTGAACCTTCGCAACTTTAAGATGGGTGGACTCCGACTCCCTGAATTCTGGGAGTTGAAGTCCACCCATCTTAAAGCTGCTAAGGTTGAGAAACCCTGCTCTAGAGAGATAGAAAGTGAGCCACAGTAGAATATATTGCAAGAAAGGAAGATTCCTCTATCCCAGAGCTTTCCAAACTGTGTCGGGACACGTTAGTGTGTTGGCTGCAGTGTCTGGGTGTGTCGAGGCTGCTGCTGCCTCCGAGCCCTGCCAGGATTCCATGCAGGTCCTAGTGCCTGCCTTGTGCCCTGCTGCCTCCAAACCTGCAGTGATTCCGCGCAGGTCCTAGTGCCTGCCTTGTACCTTGCTGCCTCCAAACCTGCTGTGATTCCGCGCAGGTCCTAGTGCCTGCCTTGTGCCCTGCTGCCTCCAAACCTGCTGTAATTCTGTGCAGGTCCTAGTGCCTGCCTTGTGCCCTGCTGTAAGAGTGTGTCGCGAAATGATGCATGTCTAAAAAGTGTTACCAACATGAAAAGTTTGGAAAGCTCTGTTCTATCCAAAGGAAAGGTGTGGATATGATGGGGAATCATCCACCTTGGTTGATCAGTGACTGAGGAAATGAGGACTATGCCTAAGACTTGACCAAGAAAGGGTAGAGGAATATTCCGGTTTAGCAGAGATACCTTCTTTGCTACTAACCCACAGCCTTGGGATTACCTGCAATCAGATATGATGATGGCCCCCAAGTTGGGTGGTTTTACAAAGGAACTGGACAAAATTAGGGAAACCTGAACTACCAGTCATGACTATCATTCCTGGCTGTTTCCTAACTCCTGAATCACAGAGACATATCTCAAATACCAACTGGAAGAGAGCAATCACCTTTTTGGTCCAGGTTTGAGAATTTCCTGGTTGGCCAAAAATGCTGGGACCCAGAAAGTTGAGCTAGATCTGGTCTTAGGGTTCTTCTTACGTTTTTTATGAAGATATCAGAGGTTGCTCGTTCACTGTCTACCTTAAATGAAGAATGTCTTGACCTAGACAAGTGAGGTTGCTTAATGCATACATTAACAGGCAGCTGCCTCAGTCAGAGCCAAAAAGAAGCCTTGAGTGGTCCAAATTACTCCTGTCTCTTTGAGTGCCTTCTTGCTCCGTATAGCCTTTCTCTGCTCATAGTTGTTTTTATCAGTGCACATTTATTTTTAGGGCTGAGTGGAAGATACTTCCATATTCCTGTCCTATTCATGGATCTTCCTCCTCTACCAGTGGCCCTAAAAAAAGCCTGTACAGCCCTACATTTTCTGACCACGGCATTATTTATTTAATTAATTAATTTATATCCCGCCTTTAATATTTTTATAAATAACTCAAGGCGGCGAACATACCTAATACCCCTTCACCCTCCTATTTTCCCCACAACAGCAACCGTGTGAGGTAAGTTGGGTGGAGAGAGAGTGACTGGCCCAAGGTCACCCAGCCGGCTTTTATGCTTAAGGCGGGACTAGAACTCTCAGTCTCCTGGTTTGCCATTGGCTCCTTCCTAGGGCTGAGAGAGAGTGATTGGCCCAAGGTCACCCAGCCGGCTTTCGTGCCTAAGGCTGGACTAGAACTCTCAGTCTCCTGGTCTGCCATTGGCTCCTTCCTAGGGCTGAGAGTGTGTGACTGGCCCAAGGTCACCCAGTCGGCTTTCCTGCCTAAGGCGGGACTAGAACTCACAGACTCCTGGATTCTAGCCCAGCACCTTAACCACTAGACCAAACTGGCTCTTTGTTGTTGTGATTGGCCAGGCCATGATAGCAGATCTCCCCAGGGGATCTGGACCAGATAAAGGTAATCTCTGGATTTCACAGAAGCTTAAGTCATCTTGACCTTCAGACATTGGCAGGGTATTCAGAAGACACGTTGGAGTTTGCCGGTTGGTAAAGGATGAATTTCTTTCCTCCCACCTTTGAAGTCGGAGGTTAGAATTCTACAGTAGTCCAACCGGAGCAGCAGCAGGTTCAATCAAAATGAAAGCCCTCCACAATCTGTGCAGATCTTACAGGATAATTAGCTGGTTGAAGGCCGTAGAAGTAGAGAGGGGGAGAGAGTTAAAATACTACATTGTACCTTCTTTTTGAAGAAACCCATTGGAGATGTTTTATGAGGACTCTGTAATATTATTGTAATGAGGTTTTATTTTTGTAATCTATTGTAAATGGTTTATTATAGTGTTTCTTTATTAAAACAAGCTTCGGTGTGTTTGTTATTACCTATTGTCTGTACTCTATAATGGGTTACGATCCTTGGTTTTTTAAAATGAGTTTTGTGTTTTAGAAAACAATCCTATTTAGGAACTGCCGTAAAATTAAAAATTATTTTCAGCTGTTTTCTCTGGTTTTCAGTGAAAGGAACTGGCCATTTCTTTATGCTATTTCTGAAGCATTTTAAAACCAGTTTGGTCTAGTGGTTAAGGCAACGGGCTAGAAACCAGGAGGCTGTGAGTTCTAGTTCCGCCTTAGGCATGAAAGCCGGCTGGGTGACCTTGGGCCAGTCCCTGTCTCTCAGCCCTAGGAAGGAGCCAATGGCAAACCAGGAGACTGAGAGTTCTAATCCCGCCTCAGGCATGAAATCCGGCTGGGTGACCTTGGGCCAGTCCCTCTCTCTCAGCCCAACTCACCTCACAGAGTTGTTGTTGTGGGGAAAATAGAAGGAGGAGGGAATATTAGGTATGTTTGCTGCCTTGAGTTATTTATAAAAATTATAAAGGAGGGATAGAAAATAAAAATAAATAAATAAATAAATAAATAAATAAATAAATAATATTCCTGATATGTTTATCAGGGACTTTCAATAATACTTTTGGATGACTGTCAACTTCATCCTCTCCCTGACTTCTTTTGATCTTTTAAAACATGTTAGCAATGAGTTGTTTTAGCACAATCAGTGCCCACCTTTGATGTAAAAAAGACCTTTTATCTCTTCTTCCTTTACATAATCTATTGGCTTTTTACAGAATGCATTGCAGCACTTCCTTTCCTGGGGGAAGAGGGGCAGGAGAAAATTGGCTGGCAATAGAAGTAGGGTTTCGTGGGATAGATGGATAGATTGGCGGCCTTACAAACCTGATTAATAAATAAATAAAACACACACACACACACACACACACACACACACACACATATATATATATATATATATATATATATATATATATATATATATATATATAGACTCCCGTGATATGTTTCGAAACGGGCAGGTAAAGTTGAATTTCATTTGCTTCATTTAAAACAAGCTTTCCAATGCTTTGACAGATTGAATTTAGGCAGACTTTGATTGCCCACTGATGATCCCGCCATTAATATTATCTTGTTTTGTTTTATTTTAATTCATTTTTATCCGTATTTGTATAAATTGGTATTTTATTTGTAATTCTGGTCTGTGACCGTAATGAAATATTGATTGATTCACAGATTGAATTGTTTGGGCAATTGGAACTCCAAACTTTTGATTCAAAGGGGTCCTTTGATTTAATTGCCTGTGAACTGAAGCCTCCAATTGAGCATGTACACCAGTCCTGGTATAGGTCACAATTTTAATTTTGAACCTTCCTGAATTCACAATCCCAACAAATGAAGGAGGAAGGCCAAATTTCCCCTGATACCTGAGCATGTTCAATCCAACGTTCTTTATACTTCCACAAACACACACACGTACAACACATTGTATCTTTCTGCCAGCAACACTTTGCTCATTCAGAAAAGGCATTTTTTTTTTGGTTATTAGGAGCTGCATGATCCTGTGGCTTTTCTTTTCTATTTTCTTGGCACACTAATTGGTGCTTTCCCTCTATTTTTTCATCCCTTTGGAGATCCCGTGATTGTTTTCCTCTCAGAGGAAGAGGGTCCCCTGCTGTCATGGGTTAGTTTATGAGGTCACAGTTTACCCTAATTTGCAATAATGCAGGTAGGAATGTCCACAAGGTGAGGGCAAAAAAGTCAAGAGAGAGACCATGATAGTGCAATCGAAGCTCTGCTTGATTTGTACATGCATCACACATAAAAGCAGGTGGTGCTTTGATCACACCATTGTGGCCGCCATCTTGACTTTTTTGATCATCCCCTGCAGATACCCCAGAGTGTGCAGGAAATAAAAGCAGCGATGGGATCAAATGAGACCCAGAGAATATGGTGAGGTGCTGGAGATTTAATGTGGAGGATGAAGGAACCAGATAAACCTTGTTAAGAAAGCCATCTTCAACTATGGGAAGGGTCCTTCTGTGGAAGGAATTTGTTTGTTCTTGGTTGCTCCAGAAAACAGGACCCAGTTTGACAGGCTCAAATAACCAGAAATGTCACCTCGTTATGAAGAACGTTATGATGGTACAAACTGTTTAGCCTCAAGACAGATTGCTGGACTTTTCGAAACAAAGACTGGAGGGTTTCAACGAGGGAAATGAACTAGATCAGCATTTCTCAATCTCAGCAACTTTGAGATGTGTGGACTTCAACTCCCAGAATTCCCCAGCCATCTTGACTTTTTGGACAGCTGCCCCCTTCCCATGGATGCTCCTAAGCTGGGAGTGGAAGTTGCATCTAAACATCTTAAGAAGAGTTCATGGGACAAGGATGTGTGATTTGTTTGGGGCTTAGCATGGTGCGAAGGGGGCGTGGTGGCTCAGCGGGTAAGATGCCAGGCTTGTCGATCAGAAGATCACAAGTTCGGAGGTTCGAGACCCTAGCCCCGCGTGACGGAGTGAGCTCCCGCACTCGCCCCAGCTCTTGCCAAACTAGCAATTCGAAAGCATGCAAATGCAAGTAGATGAATAGGTACCACTTCGGTGGGAAGGTAACAGCGTTCCGCGTGCGTCATGCTGGCCGCATGACCATGGAAGCATCTTCGGACAATGCTGGCTCTTCGGCTAACAAACGGAGATGAGCACTGGCCCCTAGAGTCGGACACAACTGCACAAATGTGTGGGGTGAACCTTTACCTTTTACTAGCACGGTGTGTGCAACCAGCTCATTTGGTTTGTAAGCCATGTTTTACAACTTGGTATACCTGATCGCAAAAGGAAGAGGGGCCGACCAAGGGCAAGATGGATGGATGATATTCTGGAGGTGACAGACTCAACCATGGGGGAGCTGGGGATGGTGACAGCTGACAGGAAGCTCTGGCGTGGGCTGGTCCATGAAGTCACGAAGAGTCGGAAGCGACTGAACGAATAAACAACAACAATACCTGATCGCAGCTACAGTACTTCAACAGCCATAGCTCAGTGAACCAGGATTTAGTATACTATGTGAACCTAGCTACAATATAAACTCTTGCAGATTACCATTAGTGATGATTAAACAAGGATATCCCAATAGATTAAGTTGCCTCTTCCAACCAGGGTGGGGACCTTGTGCCCCTCCATATCTTGAGCTCTAATCTCCATCATACCTGACTCCAGTGGCTTATTCTTATCATCTCTGGTTGCCTTTTAGTTTGTTGCATTGCATTTCCAGTCATCAGAGAGAAAATAGGATTTTCTACAAGGCTAGCCAATCCACTTAAACCTGACATGATGTCTTCTCCTTGGAGAAATGCATGAGGTCCTTTTGCTAATCCTTTGCCCCCGGCCCTTGGTGCTTTCCATTTCAATTGATCCTACCCTGTGTGACCAAGTGTGCAAGAGAGAGTGGGTGATATATTACACTTCCTTCAAAATAATTCTATTACGGCTGAAAGTCTCCGTATATTTAATCACATTGTGTTCAGTGGAGGAGGAAGTGGGAAGGGGATGAAAACCACCAATGTTATGTTTCAGTTTAAAGCAAAAGGAGCTATAAACCAACTAATTAGCCATTTGACTTCTTCCCTAACCTTGCACAACTCCTACACACATTTTACACCATTTCTACTCTGCTAATTAGGACAGCCACCACGGGAAGCAAAAGGTGGAATTGGTACCGTATTTGCAGCAGGCTTAAAAAGAATGATACAAGCACCAATAGCATTGAACGTAGAAGGACGATATGTGCTATTTCATAAGCCAGTTCTAATCCAGTTCAGACAGCTAACATTCTAGTTCCTTGTTCCCTTTGCAAAACAAGGACTTCCCCCCCCCCCCCCCGCTTCCTTTGCTCCTGTGATGGCTAAGTCAGGCATTCAAGTTCTCACTGTGCATTCACTTTCTTCGATAGAAAGACTTCAACGCTCTTCAATGACTGACCAATAGGCCTCTTGCGCCTCAGCTCTACTGTAATTGGTCCAGCTCGGAGGACAACACCTTTGACCATTGCATGGCACATTTCTGTCTGTTGCCAAATGAGGGTGGTTTCAACCAACCACCAGTTAGGAACTGGGAAAATGATGGTCGTCCAGATATTGCTCGACCCACAACTCCCAGCAACATCTGGAGGGCTGAAACGTTCCACTTCTAGCAGGTAGAAAGGTTCTCCAAGGATCTGTTGCCTAAACAGCCCACACTGAAATATTCAGACTATCATTATTAAGAGACCCCAAAAGAGAAATCAGGATTGGCAATTTACACAGGACGGGGAAGGGTGAACCCAGAATCTTCCTATTAAACAACGACAAGCCATGGATCTGTTGCCATGGAATCTCAACTTGGTCATCTGCCAAGGTGCTTCTATAATGGCAGGTTCCTGGGTTCCCATCCGGTATTTTTCTCTCCCCTGCCCAGCTTGGCTGTCACCCCCCTTCCTGAAGTTTCTCAGCTGGCAGCATGACACATCTGTGCAGTGCACTCCTCTGGCATCCCCCTGCCTCCCAATTTGTTAAACCTTGGATTTTACATTGAAGGCGACTTATTGTTCTCTTTCAAGTTGACACAATCATTCTGCTTCTCCGCTAGGCTGCTCTGACTCACTGTGTTTGCATATAAAGCAGGGAGTGAGAAAGAGAGACCAGCAGGCAAGGAAGGAAAATGGAGGGGGGGGGAGAGAATGGAAGCAGGAGTTAACTTGCTTTAAACCAGATCCATGTGAGTAGCAAACGAAGGAGAAGGAGAAAGGGACAGAGGAGAAGGAGAAGGAGAAGGAGAAGGAGAAGGAGAAAGGGACAGAGGAGAAGGAGAAGGAGAAAGGGACAGAGGAGAAGGAGAAGGAGAAGGAGAAAGGGACAGAGGAGAAGGAGAAGGAGAAGGAGAAAGGGACAGAGGAGAAGGAGAAGGAGAAAGGGACAGAGGAGAAGGAGAAGGAGAAAGGGACAGAGGAGAAGGAGAAGGAGAAAGGGACAGAGGAGAAGGAGAAGGAGAAGGAGACACCCATTGTTTTTCAGAGTTCCCTTTAACACAGGAGCAAAGCCAGAACAGATGTATTTAGGTGGGACTCCATGCCTTGAATACAAGCTCTCCTGGTATCACTCTAGACCAGTGTTTCTCAACCTCAGCAACATTAAGATGTGCGGACTTCAACTCCCAGAATTCCCCAGCCAGCCATTCTGGGCGTTGAAGTCCACACATCTTAAAGTTGCCGAGGTTGAGAAACACTGGTCTATATTGATCAGCTGGTGAAGAACCACCACACAAGATCCGTTTCTACATCAGTCCGCCTTGGCATTGTGATGCTTTGATTCTCGATTCTTCTCTACTAGCTGTTAAGCCCCTAACAACAGAGCATGACCAGAGAAGCAAGATCCACCCCGAGTTTCATTAATCAGGGTTAATGTCAATAAAAAAGGGGTTAGGGTGCAGAATCTTGGAAACCGAATAAGCAAAACCCCTCCCCTAATTTCTGGGTGAATTCATTCAGGTGGGGTCTTTGAATCTCTTTTTCCAAGAATGTGAAACGGAAGGATTAACTGCCCTTTCCCCAGAGAAGCCTGCTCTTCGTTAGCAATGTTTTGAAGTATCTCCTTTTCTTTCTCAGCCTCAGCAAATCCTCGCACTGTGCCTTATATCTCATCTGCAGACATGGTGAAAATACCAGGTTTGGTCTACAGCTCTCCTGATGCCTTATTACTTGTTGTACTAGAAAGTGAGTGGAGCTAGGATGACGTTCAGCAAATATGATTCTGGCTGGGGAATTCTGGGAGTTGAAATCCACACATCCTAAAGTTGCCAAGGTTGAGAAACACTGATCTACACTGTTTAGTTGTAATCGTCGGTGGGAATGACCTTGGAAGACAGGAGTGAGAGCCGCAGACAGGACAACTGGTGTGTAACAGATGCCTCAGCCCACAGATGGAGGGAAGGAGTGGGAAGCATTTCAGAAGGGACCTTCACTCATTTTCCGGAGAGTAAAAGGAAAGGAGGGGAGAAAGACTTTCAGTCTTGCAAGATTCTGTTACTGTAACCTTACAATAAATATAGAGCTACTACTCCTGGTTGTATTTCTGCCTGGACTACCTCGCTGGGCTAACATTAGTTAAAGTACTCCAGATCTTGTGCAAAGATTGTTAAATCACCTACTGTCTGATCTACTGAATCAGGGAGAGATGCAGAATCTTTGCCTGCAACAGGAGGGAGCCTTGCTTCCAAACTGATTTGGAATCCTCTGATTTGATTTGATTTTGTTTGGCAAATGACAAATCCCATGGGTTATTTTAAGTCAATACACACAGAGAGACACCGCTCTTCTTCGCAACAGCACAATTCATTACTTCTTTGTTTATTGCAATGATATCCCAGCTTTCCACTAGCACATAAAGCATGAGGCAACACAAAATCACAAGGGTAAAAAAGCAATCTCTGTTTCTTTATGCCGAGTGGTTGCGACAAATGAAAGAAATGCACAGAGACATAAGGAAAAAATGAGAAAGTGCTGAAGAGGTAACTTCGGATTCTCTCTCCGTTGAGTAGAACAGTTTTCTCCAGCCGTTTCCTTCCAGGAATGTAAGGACCATCACTCTTCAAATTTCCCACCCATTCCCCTGCAGTTTGCAGAAGGAAGAATTTTGATGGGTGTTGTCAGCAGTGGACTACTGGCACCAATCTAAGCCTGGACCAAGGACCAAGAATCAAGAAGCAAGCTGATAGGACTGATCATAATCCAGAACATCAGTGAAAGAGAGAGGGAGAGGAAGACATCTGGTCCCCATTCACTCCAAAATATGCAATGTTTACACACGATATGCTGACTGGTTATACTCTAGGCATGCAATGCAAGTTGAAAGAAAATACATTGGAGTACCAGTCCATGCCGCTATGCCAGCCTTTCTCAACCCTTTGACCCTGGAGGAACCCTTGAAATATTTTTCAGGCCTCAGGGAACCCTTGCCCACTCAGGCTCAAAGATAGGCCAGAAGTTACAAAATTATGATATTCGTTTCATGGGTAGGCCTGTCTATATGCATTAACAGTGTTCTTAAACTAAAAATAGAGAATGAAACATACCTCTTTAAGGTGAAGTTGCCTGAATTTGAAGTAATTTTTTAAGTAAATCGTGATCTCCCAGGGAACCCCTAGTGACCTCTCGCGGAACCCTGGTTGAGAAACCCTGTGCTAGCTTGGAACGGCAGCAGTGAATCAAGACCATCAGATTACCCTGAGCTTCTTGTATTTTCAGATGCATCCATTCAGGGATGAAATGCCTTTTATTTAGGTCAAACTCCTGGAGACGGAGCTGAACTAGAGTTATTTCACCTCTCTCGGTGTTCTACATCCCACTGATGAAAAGATAGGCAGTTGGTAAAAAGGCAAGGCACTGCTAGCACTTAATTATGGGATTTCTCCCCAGAGACAATGCCCATCCTTGATGGTGTTTAGCTGGGGAGTCAAAACACTTTTTAAAAAGTCCATAGTCTTGCTGCCCCTTGCTTCCATCAATCATATCTACATCAACAATCTTATTCTACCTAGCTTTTCATGATTTTTGAAGTGGATCATGGATGTCCTTCTTTTATTTTTGCTGCAATTAGTTGCAGCATAAAGTTAAAATTAGTTGCATAAAGTTATCAGGTTGTTGTTTTGTAAAGTGCTCTGGATTCTTTCATAGGTTTAAAAAGCAAGATAAATGCTTTTGTATATGTATGGAATGCCAATAGCTATGTGTGCATTGATTGATAGATTGTATGCGATCAGGTTGGTGTCAACTTTACGGACCACATAGGTAGACCTTCTCCAGGACAGTCTGTCCCCAACCTGGTCCTTCAAGTCTTCCAACAGGGCATCCATCACTTTTGTAACAGAGTCCATCCATCACTCGTCCTCTTCTTCTCTTTCCTTCCACCTTTCCCAGGTGGATCTTCACACTGATTGATTGATTGATTGATTGATTAGGTTGGTGTCAACTCTTAGTGACCACATAGCTAGACCTTCTCCAGAATGATCTGTCCCCAGTCTGGCCCTTCAGCTCTCCTAGTGGAAAAACTGTCACCACTGTAACCAAGTCCTTTCACCTTGCTGCTGGTCATTCTCTTCTTCTCTTTCCTTCCACCTTTCTGACCTCAAGGAAGCTAGATCCATGTATATAGTTTTGGCATCCATACAAATGTAATGTGTGAGTGTATGTACAGTATATATAGAGGCATTGTATGCATGAATAGCTCTCTCTATCTCTGTATTTATATGAAAAGAAGCTACATGGGGCAATAAACAAGCATTTCAATTTTTCTTTCCCTCCTCCAGCAATTCCCTGGGACTCCAGAGATGCTGGCTGATGGTTGCACTCTTTGAAAAGAAGTAAAGACATAAGGTGTGAATGGTTAAAATATGAAAGGCCAGTGCTAAACAATAGAAGATTAAATGGCATACCGCTTTCATACATTATTTAACCCTGCATCATTTCCTCCCTTGAGCGATAGCACTGTTTGCCATCAGATTTGGGTTGGCCAAGAAGACTGCAGATCAACAAGAAAGAGAGCTGCCACATGGGATGTCACTCTTCTATCCTGGTGCGTGCAACTGCATTTCACTGTTGGACAATCTCGACAACAGAAACAACCTGGAGCGTTAACCTGTCTCTTTACCTTTGCTTGTCAAACCTTGTAAATTTTCCTGGGACGCTTAATGCTTTGAAATGATGGCAGCAGCGGCCTCCAGAGATGAAGCTACGAACCAATGTTGGCTTATTGTCATTCGAAAGCATCAATGTTCCTTTTGTAAGCCTTCCCTAGAAAGGGGGAGTCCTAACAAAACCAACTTGGTTCAGCTGGCGTTTGCATTTTATTTTTCTTAAAGAAGAGTAAGGTGGACAATCATTTCTACGCATCTCTTCCAGAATTATCATTTTCTTTCCAGAACCACAAAAATAATATTAATGCAATAGCACATGAATGGTCTTCTTCTCTCCTTTCTCCATTCATGGATAGTTTCTGAAGCTCAGCTTACAATCTTGTCCACGCAGACCTGGGATGGGAGAAAGTTTGTTGAATTCGGTGGAACTTATTTCCAAGAAATTTGGGGCTGGCTAAGAAGGGCATGTAATATATGGGTGGATGTCAAGAGCCACAGGAAGGCTGTAAAACAAGCAGAGCCCGCAAACAACTCAGGAATTTAATTCTTGTTCAGATGAATTTTCTGTTTTGTTTTAACAATGTTAATCCTAGTTTAAGACCGAAGTTGTCTTCAAGTCAAGCTTAACTCCTGGTTGCTTCATGGATGCATCCACATAGTTTTCTCAACAACAATACAGAAGCGGTTTACCGTTGCCTTCTTCCATTTTTTTTTCAGCTTCCCAATCTAGCCTTCAGCTCTGAGATTCCCTGGAGGTTGCCCGTCCAAGTAGTGACCTGACTTGACCTTGCTTAGCTTCAGAGCCAGCATCAGGCAGCTGCTGCTGCCTGCTGAGCCAGTTCTGAATTTATACTTCTTGTGTGTCCTCCTTCTCAGAGCAGGAAAAAAAATGTGGTTGTTGTTGAGTAGCTGGGAGCTACCCAGAAGAGATTCAGGACTCCGTACAGCCCTGAGGCCTCAGATTGCTCAGCCAGTTCTGGTGGGAGGGATTAGATGTAGAATTACACAACCATAGTGGAATCGGGATTCAGAAATGGTTCCATCCTTTTGTTGGCCCCATACTTTTCCACTGGGAAAAACTGCTCTCTAACACAGTGAATTCCAAGGAGTTTTCAGGAACCTGGAAACCTCACAGGACGTCAAAGACATCCTCCCTCTGAACTTGCAGTCTGTTCAGTTCAGAAGGAGCTACTGCTGAGCAACTTTCCAGAACCCAAAACCACAGTTGAAATGAGCTAATTGACCTTGGATGCCCTTGGATATTTGCTCTGATGGCTAAAGATGCTCTCGTTAGCATCTGCACTTTGATAACTTTGACATCGCCTTAATTGGCCCAGTTCACTGAGAGTTTGACCAGTTCATTAAAAATCAGACTGAATTATTGGACTAATTGAATTGGCCCTGGGAAGGCAAATGAGTGTCTGTGTTACCTACTCTGTTCCGCCTGGAGCTGTGTAGTTCTCTCTGAACTACGTTTAACCTCTGCTAAGAGTAGCTGCAAGCTGACAGCCGGTGCGAGTGTTTCTGATCACATAAAGGGCAAAGGGATGGGGAAATACCTTTCTACATCCTGTAGGAAGGGTGTGCAAAAGTTCAGCATTGGGAGGGCAGGAATCAGGCGAATGTGGAGTTGCAAATACGTGGAAATCAGCTATTTATATTATTTACGTGGAAATCAGCTATTATGGAGCCGGTTTGGTCTAGTGGTTAAGGCAACGGGCTAGAAACCAGGAGACTGAGAGTTCTAGTCCTGCCTTAGGCGTGAAAGCCGGCTGGGTGACCTTGGGCCAGTCCCTGTCTCTCAGCCCTAGGAAGGAGCCAATGGCAAACCAGGAGACTGAGAGTTCTAGTCCTGCCTTAGGCGTGAAAGCCGGCTGGGTGACCTTGGGCCAGTCCCTGTCTCTCATATACTCTTCCAGACTATATATATATATATATATTTATCGGCCTCATTTGACCACCACTTTAGCGATGCGTCATGTCTAATATTCTGATGCGTTCCCTTTCATTGCCTTGTTTTTCATTTTTATCTTTACCTTTGTTTCAATTGGCTTTCATATGTTTTAACTGTTGGTTTTTATTGTACCCCACCCAGAGTCACCTTGTGTGAGAGGGGCGGCCCTATAAATTTGATAAATAAAATAAAATAGGAGGAAAATTTATTTTGCCCATGCGTGTTTTGAAAGAAAAAAAGAACTGAAATAATTTCCTTTCCCCACCCTAAATGGGTTTCCTTTCATTTTCTTTCAAGGTCACATCCCAGGAAGGTTATTTCAGCAGCTCCCCCCCCCCCCCCAAATAGCATTGGAGCACCTGAAAGAGTAAAAAAAATCATTATAGCAAAATATAGTCAAGAAAAAGCAGGAGCAGAATAGGCATAGGACTTGTTAGCCTCCAGCCATTCTCTCTGACTTTGGAATAGAATAATAAAACTCAATTCCAAGGGAGGACATGAAAAAAGCTGACTCTTTAAAAGTCACTGGAGTGTTCCAGTATTTCTTAAAATACCTCAAGAAAGTTCACAAGGAGCTTCCTAAAAAAAATTAACTTGCAGGAAAAGTTTGAGATTCCACCTCCCCTCTTCATTGTAACGTTCTAAATCTTGATACGTTGCATTATTTCAATGCAGATTTCAATGCAGTAACATTCACGAAATGGGATTAAAAATTCTGAACATTCTATTATTTAGAAAGCTTAAAGTGGTGAAGATACAAAACAGAAAGTAAAAATTTGATCGGTATGAACTGGATGTCAACATTACAGACATAAAATTGTTTGACTCTTCGACCAAAGTTAAGTATAACATAAAAAAAGTAATGAAATACCTATAGTGGAAGTTTGGATCGTAAAATTAACTGAACTTGCAAAAATGGTGAAGTTGACCAGTCTGGTCAGAGAAAAAATAAGAAAGATTGTTTTGAAACACTGCAAACCTTATATGGACTTTTTGTTGAAAGAAGAAAAGATCGAATTGATGATTTGGGGGATTTGGGGATTAAAAAGGGTCAAAGAGGTTGGGGAAAAGAATAAGATGATAATTACTTGATAGAAAGAAGGGCGGAAGGCATAACTACTGTATGTGGTTTTTTCCCCCCTTTTCCTTCCTTTCCCCCCATTTTTCTTACTTTTTAAAATTTGTATACTTTTACTGGATTGAAAAATTCAGTTGGTGGTGAATTCACCAATGGTTGGTGAAATTGACAGAACTTGCTGAGATGGCCAAACTGACTTCTTTGATTAGAGAAAGGTCAATACTGACATTCATCAATGACTGGAAACCCCTTATGGACTTTTTGCGTAAAAAGAAAATGATTTTGTGACTTTTTCTGTAGCTTGAATCATGTCAACTGGATTTCTATTTTCTCAGTGGAAACCTTTCGCTCCTTATCCAAGGAGCTTCTTCAGTCTGAGCAAAGTTGGTAAGGGAATCCTAAATATGTTTCTAGGTAGCTGTGTGACCGATGATTCAAGCTACAGACAATTCCACCTGGATGACTGAGAACCTTCATAGACTGATTTTGTGACTTTTTTATTTAATTTTTATCCCGCCTTTATTATTTTTTATAAATACTCCTTCCTCCTCCTATTTTTCCCACAACAACAACCCTGTGAGGTGAGTTGGGCTGAGAGAGAGTGACTGGCCCAAGGTCACCCGGCCGGCTTTCATGTCTAAGGTGGGACTAGAACTCACAGCCTCCTGGTTTCTAGCCCAGCACCTTAACCAATAGACCAAACTGGCTCAATGACTTATGGTTTTGATGGTTAGAAAGAATAGGTTACCGAAAGAAGGGAACTGTGATGTAATCTTAGAGAGATTTGATTAGAATTGTATGTATAACTGCAGAGAGGAAGGTCAGAAGCCACTTATTTATATTTTTTCATGTTCTCTGTTCTTTTATTTTTCTTTTTTCTATCTCCTTTTTTCTTTGTCTCTGCTTTTCCTTTCCTTTCTTTTTTCTTTTTCACATTTACTTTACTATATTTTCTTTCTTTGAATGTATTTATTGTGTATGTAAAATCTTTTAATAAAAACTATTGAAAAAAATTTCATATACAGGAGTCCTCGACTTACAACCATTTGTTTAGTTACCATTGGAAGTTACAACAGTGCTGGGAAAAGTGACTTACGACTGATACTTGTACTTACGACTGTGCCAGCGTCCTTGCGGTCATGTGATCAAAATTCAGGCACTTGGCAACTGCCATGTATTTACGACTGTTGCAGCAGTCACGTGATCACCATTTGCGACCTTCCCAACTGGCTTCCAACAAGCAAAGTCAATGGGGAAGCCAGATTCACTTAACAACCACATGATTCACTTAGCGATTGCAGTGATTTGTTTAATGACTGTGGCAAAAAAGGTCGTAAAATCGGGCATGACTCACTTAATGACCGCCTTCCTTAGCAATGGAAGTTCCAGTCCCAATTGTGGGCGTAAGTCGAGGACTACATATATGAACATGTAAACATTTATCCACTGCAATTCACACCAAAGTATGAAAAGTTTGAGATTTGACCGTGTCCCATTCCAGCACTGGATGGGAAATATATGCCGATTTGTTGTTTATTCGTTCAGTCGTTTCCGACTCTTCGTGACTTCATGGACCAGTCCACGCCAGAGCCCTCTGTCGGCCGTCACCATCCCCAGCTCCCCAATGGTTGAGTCCGTTACCTCCAGAATACCATCCATCCATCTTGCCCTTGGTCGGCCCCTCTTCCTTTTGCCTTCCACTTTCCCTAGCATCAGCTTCTTCTCCAGGGTATCCTGTCTTCTCATTATGTGGCCAAAGTACTTCAGTTTTGCCTTTAATATCATTCCCTCAAGTGAGCAGTCTGGCTTGATTTCCTGGAGTATGGACTGGTTTGATCTTCTTGCAGTCCAAGGCACTCTCAGAATTTTCCTCCAACACCACAGTTCAAAAGCATCTATCTTCCTTCGCTCAGCCTTCCTTATGGTCCAGCTCTCGCAGCCATAGCTTACTACAGGGAATACCATTGCTTTAACTATGCGGACCTTTGTTGTCAGTGTGATGTCTCTGCTCTTAACTATTTTATCAAGATTTGCCATTGCTCTCCTCCCAAGAAGTAGACGTCTTCTGATTTCCTGGCTGCAGTCAGCGTCTGCAGTAATCTTTGCGCCTAGAAATACAAAGTCTGTCACTGCCTCCACTTTTTCTCCCTCTATTTGCCAGTCATCAATCAAGCTCGTTGCCATAATCTTGGTTTTTTTGAGGTTTAACTGCAACCCAGCTTTTGCACTTTCTTCTTTCACCTTCGTTACAATTTTATTTGAAAAAAAAACGTATGCATACAAGCATAGCAGCTGAACATGACCTGCAAAAGGGCAAATGTTGGCGTATAAGAGCTAGTCCGCTCTCCTTTTTCAACCCTGCAGAAGTTGTCACCTGGTGAGACAGATGTGGCTGTAGAAGACAGATTCCTCCTTCTACCTTTCTAAATATTTTCTCCTCCTTCTATCTTTTAAAATATTTGGCAGGTTTCCAGGTGGAGAGAATGAATAATAGATGTCTCTCCATGGTGGCAGGCAAGTAAATCACAGTATCTAAGAAGGGATCATTTAAGCCATCCAGTCTAACCTTCCTGTTCAGGACAGGAATCCCAATTAAATCCACCTTTGCAGATAGAATGATTCCGGCTCACTCTTCGCCGTTTCTCATTACTGCAGACAGATGACAGACGACAGATGTTGTCTTAAACCAATGTTTTCCAAACTTGGCAACTTTAAGATGTGTGGACTTCAACTCCCAGAATTCCCCAGCCAGCATGGCTGGCTGGGGAATTCTGGGAGTTGAAGTCCACACATCTTAAAGTTGCCAAGTTTGGAAAACACTGTCTTAAACACTCACACAACCTTGGATGTTTGGCCTCAAAGAATCTATTGGAAGAGACAGTTCTAGCCAGCAAGCGCTAAGGAGGTGACCCCATCAATGGCCCAAAATTTCTAGCAGGTTACTCATCCAAGGACTAGCTGCAGCTGACCCTGTGTAATGGTCTGTGGGAATGACCTTGGGAGACAGGAGGAAGAGACGCAGCCTAGACAGCCATCGTGCAAAAGGTATCTCAGCCCCCAGAAGGAAAAGGGGCGTGGGAAGCATTTCAGAAGGGACCTTCCCTAGTTTTCTGGAGAGTAAAAGGAGAGGAGGGGAGAAATACTTTCAGTCCTGCAATGTTCTGTTAAGGTAACCTTACTATAAAGATAGAGTTAATACTCATAGTTATTCTTCTTGTCTGGACTACTTCAAAGGGCTAACACTCTGCTTAGCTTCAGCCAAGCTGCCGTGACTGCAACTCCCAGAATTCTCAGCCGCTAGAGACAATAGCTAGGGCAGTGTCTCTCAACCTTGGGAACTTTAAGATGTGTGGACCAGCATGGCTGGCTAGGGAATTCTGGGAGTTGAAGTCCACACATCTAAACGTTCCCAAGGTTGAGAAACATTGAGCTAGGGCATTCTGGGAGTTAGAGATTGAGGAGAGCTGGCAGCAAGGTTGGGTTGCTTGAAGAGTCTTGAAGAGTCTACCAAATGTTGGGCCAACGTGGGAGATATGGTGTCCGCACATTAGAAGGCACCAGGCAAAGGGAGGCTGGAGAAGGGGACCCTACCCTGCCATTTCTTTGCAAGAGTTGATGTCCATATACCTGCAAAATGCTTAGAAGGTTGACCTGCAAAATGATGAGGTGGCTGTTTAGGCTCAGCACTAAACTCATAAAATACATTTCCAAACTAGACTATCCCTTCTCTTGGTGATGGCATAGATCTCTCCTCTTGCTCTGTGAAGTCTTCCACCCCGGAAAGCTTTCCCACTCCAATACACAGTAATCAGGGTGGGCCCTCGGTCTTCTCTCCCAGGCTGAAGAAAAATCCAAACTCCTGTTAATTAACCGCCCAGAGTTCTCCTTGTGGAGAAGATGGGCGGTAATATAAATCCAATAAAATAAATAAAATAAAATAAAATAAAATAAAATAAAATAAAATAAAATAAAATAAAATAAAATAAAAAATAAAAAATATAAAATATAAAATATAAAATAAATATAAAATATAAAATATAAAATAAATATAAAATAAAATATAAAATAAAATAATAAAATAAAATAAATAATAAAATAAAATAAAATAAAATAAAATAAAATAAAATAATAAAATAAAATAAATAATAAAATAAAATAAAATAAAATAAAATAATAAAATGCAAGCAAGCAAGCAAGCAAGCATAAAAGGCCCCATAATAATCCAGTCTGCTGTATTTTAGGCCGCCTTCTTGCAAGCTACAAAGAAGATAATTATCTTCCCAAGTGCTCCTCGCAGTGGGACTGAAACAGGCAATTAAGAATAATCTAAACAGGAGTAGCCAGTTAACCACACAGACAAGAGGCATGAAATTGCGAGGTGCCGCTGGGAACAGCGGGGATTTGCAAGGAGAAACAAGGATAGGAAGGGACCACATTAGAGTGAATGAGTTCCGTGCTGGAATCCATCTTGGAATTTCTCAGACGTTTTCTTTGGCTACAAAACGGTTTTCTAGTTTATTCACGGGCTGCTTGAGAATTTCTGTCAGATTTCTCATGGTGGTGTTTGAAACTGAGTTGGTGAAGAACATTTATTTTAGTGGTCCTTTGGTCCAGTTGGAAAAGAGTCTCCTTGGAAGAACACATCGATACCGTAGATAATATGGGGGAAATGAATAATCCTGTGAACACCCACAATCTTCTGCTCTTATAACAGGCACGGGAGAATTTAGGCTTGTGAACCTAATGCAAATTCTGTTCAGCTCCATTTACTGTATGTATTCCAGCAATTTCACAATTGCAAAATTGTTAGCTGGGAATTCTGGGGGGGAATCACAGAAAAAAGTATGTATTTTAAGGTAAGGGTTCCCCCCCGCACATTTGTGCAGTCGTGTCCGACTCTAGGGGCCGGTGCTCATCTCCGTTTATTAGCCGAAGAGCTAGCGTTGTCCGAAGACGCTTCCACGGTCATGTGGCCGGCATGACGCACGTGGAACGCTGTTACCTTCCCACCGAAGTGGTACCTATTCATCGACTTGCATTTGCATGCTTTCGAATTGCTAGGTAGGCAAGAGCTGGGGCGAGTGCGGGAGCTCACTCCGTCACGTGGGTCTCGGGTCTCGAACCTCCAAACTTGCGATCTTCCAATTGACAAGCCTGGCGTCTTACCCGCTGAGCCACCACGCCCCTTAATATGTATGTATTTTAGCATTTTCCAAATCACACATTTTACACATATATTTTGTAGTCTGCACACTTCAGACTTTTAACAGCAAAATGCTGTATTTTTGTGACTAGTTTCTCCCCCTAAAATATGCACTTTGGGGCACATTAAATTCTAAAGGGGGCTGCCAAATTCTGAAAAGTGTACATTTCAGCATGCCCATATTTGAGCTCCTCCTGTTTATTCAGGAGACTCAAAACAGGTTCAGTTATACAGAAACAAAAATCTAATACAATCAGATACAATCTCTGATCTCCTGTGATGAAGAGGGTGGAGGGAAATAAGAGATTTCTCCAGGTTGCAACCTTGCAAGTTTATTTACAAACAAACCCGTTCTTCTCAAATGTGCAAAATGGAATCAAATGAATGTTTGC
The DNA here is from genome assembly GCA_023362775.1 of Charina bottae. Taxonomy (NCBI): domain Eukaryota; kingdom Metazoa; phylum Chordata; class Lepidosauria; order Squamata; family Charinaidae; genus Charina; species Charina bottae. The sequence continues at coordinate 20,983,241 of JALMGJ010000010.1, read as the reverse complement.
TTCAGCAAAGCTTTACATTTGGAATTGCACCTGCGTGAACTCATGAAATTCACCACCTCATAATGGCATTAAATCACAGGGTTTCAGCAGACGAAGAGGCAACGCGTCAAACGCTCTTGGACTTAAAAGCAAGAAGAGTGGAAATCATTTTTATGCCAAAGCTTTTACTCCTGAGATCTGCTTTTCCTAAATATTGAGCCTCCTGATTTTGGCCAAGTTTGGAAGGCAGAGTCTACTATCAGCAACTCAGTTTCCAGATGGAGATCAAAAATATCTTCTCTCCCTGCCATCTCAAGAAGAGGGCATCTGAGCACCCTAAAAAATTTGGTAAATACGCTGCAGCCTTCAAAATAGGGATAGGAAACAACTTTCTTTTTTTAAAAAAAAAATTGAATATTTTTATTAATCCATTTTCAGACAGAGATACCTAAAATAAAAATGAACAATTCACCATACACGAAAAAAGGAAAAACAAGTAAACACATAAAAAACTCAACCTGAAAGAACTATAGCCCAAGTTCATGCAACTTTATAAGTCTTTAAAGGGGAAACTAAACTTTCAATGTTGACCAAGCCTGTCCAAGAATTTTTATCCAAAGGGGGAGAGAAGGTGGTATTTTCTGATTACCAGAAAATATAACTTTCTCATAAATTGCTGAATAACCCATTTCTAAAATATCTGGAATTCTAGTATTTTTCCATCTCCCAAGGATTCTGCTTGCTATTGTTAGAACACAGAAAGCCCATCTTTGTTCTGAAAGGAAATTAATTTCTGGCCCTTGGAGGTCATTTGCAAAGGGAAAAGAAGACCATGTCCACGTTTCTTCGGTCTCACCATCCCTCGATTTCCCTCCCTCCCTGCGTATATTTGCCACTTTGAAAAAGTTTGAGTTGGAAGCAAGAGAAAGGATTATATCATGAAAGATTTTCTTTCTTTCTTTCTTTCTTTCTTTCTTTCTTTCTTTCTTTCTTTCTTTCTTTCTTTCTTTCTTTCTTTCTTTCTTTCTTTCTTTCTTTCTTTCTTTCTTTCTTACACACACACACACACACACACACACACACACAGAGAGAGATTCAAACAAACCGCCCAACCATCTTATAATTAAATAAGGACAGGAAGCTCACACCCCCCCCCCCATGGGAATTTCACAGGCATTTTTTTTTTTGGCAAAGATTTTGTTTGCTCTCAAAAAACAGCCTTTTTTCTCTGCTGCACAAGTTTCAATATACCTTCGTGGCATCTTGAATCCCTTTGATATACCTTGAACTAAGAATTATTTAAGTCACATTACAGTACTAAAAGTGGACGACTAAATTGGGAAAAGATTTGAGGGTGACAGCTTACAGGCCTCTGTTGAGGGTCTTATTTCCCACTATGTCTTAAGGAGCACCCAAGCAGTAGACTTGCCAATATCTGATACATACCAAGAAATGTATTTAATAATTATTTAATTATTTATTTAATTGTTGAACTATTTAGGAATATTGTTTTCATTGGATTTAAATCCTTATTTATTCCAGTTTCATTGGAAACCGCCCAGAGTCGCTCTTTGAGTGAGATGGGCGGTGACGAAATTTGAAATATAAATAAAATAAAATAAAAACTAGGTATGTTCAGCTTAATGAAGAGAAGACCGAGGGGAGACATGATAGCGGTCTTCCAATACTTGAAGGGCTGCCACAGGGAAGAGGGCGTCGATTTATTCTCTTTTTTTATTATTATTAAAAATAGATTTTATTTACATTTAACATAGAAAAACTTACATAACACATAACATTTAATCATATTATAACAAGTTGTGTATACACATTTTTCAAACATTTCTATTCATTTCTTAATATCTTACCCTTATTTTTAAACCTCTTCCAACTTTCCTTTTCCTTCTTACATCCTTCTCTCTTCTTCTCAATCCTTCTCTGGTCTTATACCCAGTTCCTACTTTCCACCTTTCCTTCTAAAGTCCATTCCTCATCTTTTTTATCTTTTTCTAGTACATTAACTATTTTTCTACCCTTCCTTATAATTGTTTTACTATTCTATTACGTACCTATCTCTCTAAATTTTTACAACTTTAACATACATTACCTACATATATATACATCTTTAAAATTACTCCCAGCTTTCTTAACAAAGAATATAAATGTAACTATCTAGTATACATTTTCTCTCTTATTTCTTCTATCTTATTATTTGTTTCCCCCCCCCTTACTATACTTAATATTCTATTTATATTTTTTAGCTCACTATTTTATATCATATTCTTTTTGAATATATTCTGTAAAGGGGTCCCATACTTCCCTATACTTCCCTTTTTCTTTCCCTTTTATTAAGTTTGTCAGTTTATCAACTTGCATCAGTTCCATTATTTTTATAATCCATTCTTCGTTGATCTATTCTCCATGGCACCTGAGGGTGGGACAAGAAGCCATGGGTGGAAGCTCATCAGAGTGAGATCCAACCTGGACACAAGGCGGAATTTCCTGTCCGTGAGAACTCTTAAACAGTGGAACAGCTGGCCTCCCGGAGTTGGTGTGCCATCGCTGGAGGTTTTCAAGAAAAGATTGGACAGCCATTTGTCCGAGATGGTGGGAGGACTCCTGCCTTGGGCATGGGCAGGGGGTTGGACTAGAAGACCTCCAAGGTCCCTTCCAGCCCTAGGATTCTATGATTCTGTGATTTGTGCCTTGCAGATGGGGAAATAGTTGGGCAAAACTGTTGGGCTGTCCACTCCCTGGTTTGAATGCAGCTGCCCCCCCCCCCTCGAGATCCCTTCTGTAACTCCGGGAGGCCAGAAGAGTTAATTTTCAATGGAAAACTCATCATCCCAGACGGAGTCAATGGAAGAGAAGAAAATCTCATTGGAAGCTTCAAAAAGTAATTTGTTTTGGCACTTTCATATAAGTATGAATTGATTTTTGCTGGGCTGTGTCAGGCGGAATTATGAATGGGAAAATGCGAGGCTGGGTCTCTCTGAAGCAAGGCAGCTTCCCTGAAGAACGGGAGAGGATGGGCAAGAGATGTAAATCATCTCCCATGCGGATGCTGGCCTTGCTTTAATTCTACCCTGTACAAAGATGGGATTTCACAGATGCCCCAGGATTCCACCCAAGCTGTGTTTTGCACACACGCATCCATGGGCACGTTTAAAAAAAAGTCAAGGTACTGGATGCAATGAGGTGATGGAAGCCCCACACCTTTTTTTTTAATTAATGTTGCACACGTGATATCTGTAAAAGAGGGGCAGGGCTTTCATTGTGTGGGTGTAGACACCATCTTTCCTTTTTTTTTTTGACCCTCCCATGGACACCCTTGCTTTTGAGTTAGGGTTGCATTACGCAATACATTGTGCAATGGTAAGTTTAATCCTTGAGCAGCATCTGTCCCTGACTTTTGATCAACGAGTCCACTGTGTCTCAACCTTGGCAACTTTAAGATGGGTGGTGTGATGGATTTCGGTGGTGCCGCTGGTTCTCAGGAAGGAGGGAGCACATTCCAAGGAGGTGGAGGAGATAAGCAGAGGCACAGTCCGGGGAGCAATGGTGGGAAAACGAAGAGGTTCAAGGTAGCCCCACCTTAGAGTCTCCCAGGTTATTTCCCCTTAGATTAGTTAGAGTAGCTTTAGTCTGGCAAGATTCTGTCTGTACGGTGTGAGCAAATAAAGAACTGGAGTCTTAATGCACCGACTCTTCGTTGTTCTTGGGCTGGGCCTGACAGGTGGACTTCAACTCCCAGAATTCTCCAACCAGCATGGCTGGCTGGGGAATTCTGGGATTTGAAGTCCACCCATCTTAAAGTTGCCAAGGTTGAGAAACACTGTTATAGACTATAGTAACAACTTCTTGAAAGCTTGATGGTGTTCCCCTCTCCCCTTCCTAGCAAAAAGAGTTAAGGCAGAGCTGATTTAAGTTTCTTTCTGATCTTTTCATCCTGTCTGCAGCTTCAATTCCCTGGTTAGAGGAGATGGGCGGTAATAGAAATTTAAATAATAAATAAATAAATAAATGTTTTGCTAACTGCCACATGCCTTCTCCAAAGTCATCTCTGTGGGTCTCTACCGCAGGATTGTGGGAAAAGGGCTTGGAGGCCCCTTGAGGGAATGAGTGAGGCTCAGGACGCTGCACCTTGAGTATGCCCCATTGCACCATGGTTATGCAAACCATGGATTGGTGCAGTGTGTGAACAAAGTCTAAGTAGATGAGACCCGTTATTTAAAAATGCTTCCTTGTTATGCTTTGATATCTGATTCACCCACACACAAATCCACTGTTGCTGTATATGTTAATGATTTTTTTTTATGGCAAGACAATAATTATGCTCAGCCTTAATGCCAAAGATAAAGCATTCTTTTATCTCTTCCAAGTTTTTCATATACGCGGATTGACTTGCAGTACCCAGGGACGAAACAAGGATGTTCATGGGCATATTTTCTTTCAGAGATGCTTTTAAGGTGCTCAGCTTCAACGATGAATGACTAAACGGGTTTGGAAAACTGAGTGGGGAAAGTTCAAAACAAAACCCACCAGCTTTCCTCTTTCCTGTCTGGCACTTCAAATCTAGATTTCGTAAAACCAGCCAGGCTCCTGCCGTTCGGGATGGTTGGCTGTCAGCCTTCACGCCCAGCCAGGGCAGGGAGAGATGACAACTGGAGAAGAGCATAAAGAGATGTCAAAACTAAGTGACCCAGTTGATTCTTGGAATTTCTTAGGGATGGCTGAAAGAAAATAGAACGTGAGCTTTACCAATTGCGACAAAGGGAGGAAAGAAGAGAGGAAGGAAGGGAAGAAGAGAGGAAGGAAGGAAGGAAGGAGAAAGGGAGGGAGGGAGGGAAAGAAAGAGGAAGGAGGGAAGGAAGGAAGGAAGGAAGGAAGGAAGGAAGGAAGGAAGGAAGGAAGGAAGGAGGAAGGAAGGAAGGAAGGAGGGAAGGAAGGAAGGAAGGAAGGGAGGGAAAGGAAGAGGAAGGAAGGAAGGAAGGAAGGAAGGAAGGAAGGAAGGAAGGAAGGAAGGAAGGAAGATTGCAGTTCTGTCAAAGGTAGAAGAACAGAACAGGGCTTGTAACAACCCATTAATAAAGGTAATATTGGCAATTGGGCCAGGCAGGATGAAACAATCTTGCAGTGAAGCCCACCATGGATTTGTCTAAGTGGCAAAGTGGTGGGGAAGTTGACTGAGAATAAATATGGGTGGGTTAGTGGCCCCCGCTACTCAAAAACTTCAAATCATTCTCCCTTCTGGATCCTGGTGGAGAGATTATAAAAGACCGAAGGCTTTCCGATGTCAATTAGAAGGGAGAAGATGGAAGGTTTGGGTGGAAGTTTTTCCTGGAGAGAAGCTTTGGATCTCCATGCAAGTGCATCTTCCAGGAGTTGGGATGGCCGGCTTATGTAGATAATGGTGGCTTCAGTCAAAGAAGGCTAGAGATAATCTGATGGAGTGGTTAGGATACTTGGTGTCAAGCAGTACGTTTGGCTAGGAGAATAAGCTCTAAAAGTGAACTTACCTTGTATTCCTCAATAAATCAACTCTTGCCAAACACTCTTGAAGTCAAGTCTCTCTATCTTCTACAAGAGGGGCATCTGTGGGCAGGAGGGTAAAAAAGTCAAGATGGTGGCCACTGCTGCATGGTTGAAGCCCCTACCTTTTCTTCTGTGCATGGCAGGGGCCCCTGTTCTAAATGATGATCTGGGAACGCTACTTCTAAAGAGTGCCAACCCGTATCCAAGCCAAACCATTCTCCTATCAACAGCAGCCCATCTCACTTTATTCAATATAGAGCCATGCCAACATCAGTCAACCTTTTTAAGTTGAACAATAAATGTTATCTTTATTCTTAAACTTTACAGCAGTGTTTCTCAACCTTGGCAGCTTTCAGGTGAGTGGACTCCAACTCCCAGAATTCCCCAGCCAGCCGGCTGGCTGGGGAATTCTGGGAGTTGGAGTCCACTCATCTGAAAGCTGCCAAGGTTGAGAAACACTGCTTTACAGCATCAACTGAGCCTATCAGTTATAGTCTCCCCTCTTTCTGCTAAGTCAGATTGCAGTACTAAAAGTGGACTACTAAATTGGGAAAAGATTTGGGGGAGACATCTTACTTGCCTCTATAGAGGATCTTATTTCCCACTACATCTTAAGGAGCACTCAAGGCTACTTGCCAATATCTGATACATACCAATATCATCCTTCTAGTGTTAGCAAGGTTGTTAACTATGGTCAGTCAAATAAGCCATTATTGGCTAGGTCTGAACCAACAACCTTAGATTGCAAACTACACGATAGAGTTTGTGTTGATTGATTATGTGCTATCAAGTCAGTATGTCTATGAAGGTTCTCAGTCATCCAGGTGGAATTGTCTGTAGCTTGAATAGTGTCAACTGGATTTCTATTTTCTCAGTGGAAACGTTTCGCTCCTTATCCAAGGAGCTTCTTCAGTCTTCAGACTGAAGAAGCTCCTTGGATAAGGAGCGAAACATTTCCACTGAGAAAATAGATATCAAGTCAGTGTCAACTCTTAGTGACCACTTAGATATTCTCCAGGAGGATCTCTCCCCAACCTGGTCCTTCAGATCTTCCAGTGGAGCACCCATCGCCACTGTAACTGAGTCCATCCCCCTTGCTGCTGGTTGTCCCTTTCTTCTCTTTCCTTCCACCTTTCCCAACAAGGTGGACTTTTCCAGAGAGCTAAGCCTTCCCATAATGTATCCAAGATATGATCGTTAGGGTTGGCATTGCCCTACCTAAGCCAAAATCAAATCACATGGTTTATGGGGTTACTGTATGTGCGAACCTGGCCACTATATCAACATATCGTTGATAGGAGAAGGTTGAAATGAATTTTCTGCAAACTCTGAGTCTCTTTTAGGTTTCAGCAGGGAAAGCAGCATGGCATTCAAGGCTTGTTAAAACCTACTGAATATATGGATGACACTCCCGATCAATACTGATTTGCATTTTGATGAACCTTGTGGATTCCTAGAATGTATGAAGATGCAAAGATTGACCCAGTTGTTTGAGATGATGTAGAACTATTTAGTTACCATTAAAGGTGAAAATAAAAATGCTGAAAAATCAATAGAGCCAGCCTCTTCGTTGGAGAACTGGCTGAACAATGATTTTTTAAAAATCCAGAGACAAAATTAAGATACCGACAGGGACTAGGAGTATTCACTTGGCTGCAGAACTCACTGGATACTTGGACTGGGCTACTCTCAGGTTGTTCTGAGCGTTAAATTAGGAGTGACCTCTAGGTATGTGGCTTTGAGATCCTCGAGGAAAGGTCAATAAACATGATCTAAATCAGGGCTTTCCAAACTTTTCATGTTGGTGACACACTTTTTAGACATGCATCATTTCGCGACACACTCTTACAGCAGGGCACAAGGCAGGCACTAGGACCTGCGCGGAATCACAGCAGGTTTGGAGGCAGCCAGGCACAAGGCAGGCACTAGGACCTGCGCGGAATCACAGCAGGTTTGGAGGCAGCCAGCACAAGGCAGGCACTAGGACCTGCGCGGAATCACAGCAGGTTTGGAGGCAGCCAGGCACAAGGCAGGCACTAGGACCTGCGCGGAATCACAGCAGGTTTGGAGGCAGCCAGGCAGAAGGCAGGCACTAGGACCTGCACGGAATCACAGCAGGTTTGGAGGCAGCCAGGCACAAGGCAGGCACTAGGACCTGTGCGGAATCACAGCAGGTTTGGAGGCAGCCAGGCACAAGGCAGGCACTAGGACCTGCGCAGAATCCTAGCAGGGCAGGTTTGGAGGCAGCCAGGCACAAGGCAGGCACTAGGACCTGCGCGGAATCCTGGCAGGGCTCGGAGGCAGTTTGGAAAGCTCTGATCTAAATGAAGAATAAATAAGGAGAATAACTCCAGACTCAGATCAATTGCTGGTTTGTTGGTTGCTTCAGTTCTCCAACCATTCCTTCTACTTCTCCATCTTCATCTCTTCCCCTCCTGTTCTGCGGCTTCCCCGGCTATCCATCCCCTCCTGATCCCAGCCAAATGAGATTGCCTTTCCACTTTATTTTTATTTTGTACCTGATGGCCTGTGACACTCGCCTGCCCCATAAAACTCCTAGAATAAACCTCAATCATGCAGCACAGACTTCCTTCTCATCATATTAAGGGCTATTTATGGCCACAACATCAGCCTCTGTTGCTATTTCAGCTCCTTTTCTGCTGGGGTCCTAAAATACGAGCCGGCATAATCTGTCTGCCCCTTCTCCTGACTATTTTGTTACAGCCAACCCTTTTCATTTGGCATTTCAAGGATAGCAGGATGCACACACACCCGTCCACGCCTGTCAACTCTGCATTGTCTGATGGCTTCCCCCCAAATTATATTTCGAACCAGGTTGGGGGAGAGGGGAAGCCACAAAGCCATCAGCTTTTCCAGCCAAGTAAAATGCAGCAAAACACATCTAGGGCCAGTATTTACACCAATACTGTATGAACACATGGATATAAATGCATGTTTCTGATGCAGAATAATATTTGCTTGGGAACCGTCTCTTCCCTACTTCCAAAGCATCGTCCTTGATCTTTTAGCCCAGGCTGAAACTCAAAAGTCACCACGTCTCTTTTGGAGGTGAACCAGATGGCCCTCCTCAAGGCATGGGGGACAGGGGAACCATTTCTGCAAATATGGGGGAAGATGGACTATCCAGAAGTTTCCTGCCTCCCCTCTGAAAAGCCCACTCAGAAAAGGGAGGAGTCTGGGGGGACCATCAGCAGGCAGTCATACTATTTGGAAATTCCTTCTGGACAGCAGTTAAGAAAGACAACCGGATGTTCGGGGATAACCTGGAGGGAGGGAAGGTTGGATGACCTCAAAATATCCCTTTTATGGAGTGGTGGATTCCCTGCCTCTGTTGGTCTAGGGCCGCTGCTCAACGAACGCCCCACTCTTTATTGAGCTGCAGACAAATTTTCCATGAAATTGGGAAGCCGGTTATGATAGAAGGCTTTTTAAAGATGGGGTGCTTTTTCCCTTGAATTGTGGCGATATGGAAACCAGGTTAACTCCTTTGCGTTCTATGATAACAGCTCTGTATTTTAGCTAGGGTTGCCGCCTTTGGGCTTAAATAAAACCAGTAAGCGTTTCAGCTATTCCTCGTTTTAAAAAAATGGAAAGGAAAGAGCAACGGATGGATTTATTGAAAATCATCAATGTATATTTATATTTGAATAATAATGTGCTCTGAGAGACAGAGTTGATTACATAATTTGCAGAGTAATTTTGTTTCTGAACACAGAAAACATTCAGGTGCTTGCAGCTAGCTTTTCTTTGCTACAGTTTGACAAAATTAAGAGTTTGATTACTCAGCCAACCAGATCTGTTTGATTAGTGGAAAGCAATTCCCTTCTGAGCCAATCACGTCTCCACCGTGGTTCTGATAAGCCATTTTTACATGAATGTGAATGCATACCTTCTTCTCAAATGGAATTGGCTCCCAGGAGCCCCAACCAGCTGACTCAATGGCTATGGCAATGAAAAATGGGAGTTGTAGTCCAAGAACCTCTAGAGGGCATAATCTGGTGGCCTTAACCCTTCCTTTCCCAGAAATCAGGGGTGGGGGTGGGGTCCAACGATTAAGCCAAGGAAAATGGCTTTGCAACGATGCGCCTCCGTTGCATTCTCATCTTCAGAGATTTCTTGTGAACACAGCTGCCTGGACTCGTTGGATATGTTAAGTCATAAGCCATGGTTTACAAATCGGGCTAACTGGGCGATTTTCAAAAGGAAGGAAAGAAAGAGGAAGAGAAGGAGGGGAAAAAAGGGAAAACATACGACTCCTTATCTTGGGAAGGAAGGAGGGAGGGAGGGAGGGAGGGAGGGAGGGAAAGAAGGGAGGGGAGAGGAGGGGAGGGGAAAATGGAAGGGAGGGAGGAAGGAAGGAAGGAAGGTAAGGAGAGGGAAGGAGGGAGGGAAGGAAGGAAGGAGAGGGAAGGAAAGAAAGAAGGGAGGGAGAGAGAGAGGGAGGGACGGAGGGGAGGAGAAAATGGGAGGGAGGGAGGGAGGGAGGAAGGAAGGAAGGAAGGGGGAAAGAGGGAGAGGCGAGAAAGGAAGAAAGGAGAAAGAATGAGAGGAAGGAAAGAAGGGCGGGAGAAAGAGGGAGGAAGAGAAGGAGGGGAAAAAAGGGAAAACATATGACTCCTTATCTTAGGATGCAGAGACCCATATGCCAGCTGGCACCAAAGTTTGCCCCTATTTGCCCCAGGGGAGTAATTTGCAGGTTCACTACAGCTGGAAATGAATACCCAGCTGCCCGCAACGGGTCCTCTTGATAAGAGCAACCGTTCCACTGAACAATGAGCAGTAATTGGATTTGGGGGCTAACCCCTGGGTGGGTGTGGAGGCGGCGGCAGGCCCATCGGACAGCTCTGCTGGGGCTTATCAAACACTCCAGCCTTATCTGGGCTGAAAATAGAGCCGGAGAGCTAAAGTTATTAGCGGGCATCCAAGCATGGCGGTGCCACGTGGGCTCTCCCCCCCTGGCATTGCGGAGCAGCGCAGGGGCATCCTTGGCCAAGCCCCTTGCGGGCAGGGGTAGTTCGGAGCCCCCGAGGGGTGGGCTCTGCTGGAAAGCGCAACCAGAGGACCCCCCCCAATATTTCTATCTCTCATGGCATTAAGGGGTGCTGCGTCGTTCAGTCAAACGGCTCACCCCTGAGTTCAGGGAAACTCAACTTGAGAATTCCTGCTGTTTTGCATCGCAATGGATCCAAGTTTTAAAATTCCTGGCAAATCCTGGATCAGGTCACAGAAGATGGAGGCTTCTCTTGATTTAAGATCCATCTCCGCTCTTTGCATTCAGAACTAAGCGGGGGAAAAAAGAGAATGCAACAGGGAATCCCCCAAATCGATAAGAATGTACTTCAAAAAGCAAAGAAAAAAATCACCGTTCACACAACCCCCTCCCCAAAGCAAGCAGGTACCTCTACCACTAGCCTGTGTTGCACGCAGAGCACAAATGTGTGCAAGGGGTGGTGTTCTAAAAGCAAGCACGGGGTGTCTTCCCATTTCTACTCCCCAAATTCCCAGCCCACCCAGATTGGGGAACAGCGGGTATAAATCACTCTCCATCTCTCCCCAATTGCTGCTTCTGCGAAGCCCCCAAAGGCCGTGTAGAGATTAGGGCCTGGCACTTGCAGGTACACTACTCCTGAACGTGGAGGCTCTGCCCCTAACGATCCAGGCTAACAAAAGCAAGCCCCTTTGGGATCTCATTACCTTTATGCAGCTGACCTCCTCCAGGGAAGCCTCAGACGCCAGACCCCGCAGCCCCCAGAATCTGCAGGCGCGAGATGGTGACAGGAAGGAAGGAAGGAAGTTAGTTAGTTCTAGGAGAGAAACTTCTGCGAAGAAGCTCGCAGGCCTCTGAGGAGCAGGAGGTCCCGGGTTCAAACCCTCCAGGGTTTTGCTTTAAAAACAGGCAAAGTCGAAGGATGGATTGCAAGCCCCCCCCCCCGCCCCCGGCAAAGTGCTTGGACGCTACCAGTTCAAAGGGCCGAATGCACTGGGGGAAGTTGGAACCGTCCAGTTCTCGGCTGGGGAGGGGGAGATCTGCGCTCCCCGTTGCCGCACCGGAGGCACGGGCCGCTTCCTCCTCCTCCTCCTCCTCCCCCCCCCCCCCGCGCAGCTGTAGCGGGCCGGCCGGCCGAGGCGAGGAGCACGCCGTCCGTTGCAGGGGGCGCCCTGGCAGCGCGGGGGGCGGACGGCAGCGGGGCGGCCCGGGAGCCGGTGCGCGGGAAAGCGGCGCGGCGGCTCCTTCCACCCTCCCGTCGCGCCGGGGAGCCGGTGCAGCCCAACCAGGCGAGGGCCGCTCCGGCTGATGTCATCCGCAGCTGGCGCGCCTGTGCCTTGCGCGTCCGCCGAGAGGGGGAACCGTGCAGCCAGACGCGGGCGGGCGGGCCGGCGGGCGGCGGCGGCGGCGGCGGGGAGAGGATGTGAGCGGCTGGAGCGGTCTTCTGCGCGGCCGCCGGATCGAGGCGAGGCGAGGCGGGCGGACAGGCGGGCAGGCGCCGGGAGAATGCGCGCTCCTTCCCAGCCGCCGCCGCCGCCGCCTCTCGCTCGCCGCCCGCAGAAGCCTGCGCCCGCCGAGTGAGCGCCGCTGGAAGGAAGGAAGGAAGGTCGGGCGGGCCGGCCGGCTGGGGGCTCTCCCGGAGCAGCGCCGAGAGTGGATGGTGGGGCTCCGGCGGAGAAGCGACGGGCCGAGCGCAGCGCAGCTCCAAGCCGTCTCGCGCGCCCGTTGGAGGACGCTCCTGCCGGGGAGGACGCGGAGGGTGAGTCTGGCTCCGGAGGGCGCCTGGCCCGCGGCTTGGCCGGGCTGAGCGGCGTTGCTGGTTCTTGGGCGGGGTGTCTCCCCGATGCCCTGATCCGGAAGGGTTGCCCCTTCCAGGTGGGGCTGGCGCTCGGGGTATGTCCCGGAACACTCTTGGCTTCTTTGGCAATCGGGGTGTTGTTGCTGTTTTTCCTAAGAGATCTTTGGGGAGGGGGTGGGGGTGGATGAAAGGTCTCCCTTCTCTTGCCTGCTCGCTTTGGCTCGCCTCTCAGCCACCCCCCGCCCCCGCCCCGCGCTTTTTCCTGCGGGGAAAGCGGGATTGGCAAGATCCCATTGTGGCGGCGTTCACACGAGACGCCGCTGGCCCGGGTTAGACGCTGCCCGGAAGGGTCGAGTTCGCTCCGCGCGCTGAGCCAAGGTTAACCCAAGCCGAGGCTCGCTGCTGCGGCCGCCGGTCTCGGCACTGGGGGGCTTCAGCGGGAGCCGGACAAGGCAAGCCGTGGGAACCTACGCTGGAGGTGGGGGGAGGCGGTTTTGACCCCCCAGGAACGGGGGGCTTGGTGGGGGGGGGAACTCAAAGCACCGAGTGAACTCTTGATGTCATCCGATTCTCTTTGTCCTCCCGAACGAGAAGTATTGATGAATTTGATCCGTTTCAAATAGGGAGCCAATAAGTTGCGCCTCCCTCCATGGATAGTCCCTCGGCAATTGCCCCCCCCCCCAAGGCTTGGCGGAGAGGTAAGAAAAGGCGCTCTCAGCAAAGGCTTCTAGACCTATTTTGCTATCCAGAATCAATATGCCTGCTCTTGTGCAACACACACACACACACCTCACAAGGTAAAACAAGGAAAGGAGAAAAATGCAGGGTGTTTTTTTATCACTTGGATAATGAACAGCGGTATTCTTGGTGCAGGTCGGACGTAGCGCAGCTCCCTCTTAAAGCGAAGGGTTTGATTTCATGAAATCATAAAAACATGCTTCTGGGGCGCACAGGGTCGTTTAAAGGCAGGGGGAAATGGCTGGTTCGTGAGCTCTTGGATGGTAAGTCAGATCAAGGAATTGATCAGGAATAGTGGCAATTCTTAAGGCATGGGGGCAGGAAAGGCTGCCTTTCTTCTGCTTCTGTAAACTTCTTCTTCCTACCCTCCTTTGCAGTATGTTGACAGCAGCCTACCCTACCGGACTGTTGTCTTGAAGTAGGTTAGGAGAATTATTCTGAGCATTCATAAAATAGCAAAGGTCCCAGTAGTTCCTGGGACCAGGAACGGCCACTGGAGAGGGAGAAACAAACGGAGAGGTGGGTCTGTGATCTGAGTCTTGAAAGAACAGACTCCAGACTAAGAAGGGTTTTGAAAGGTTTCAAAGGTTTCCAAGCCATTGCTGGAATGGGAAGGAAGTCTTCCAGAAAAGGGATGGTCTACCTTTGCAGATGGGGCAAAATTCTTTGCACAGAGGCTGGCAAGGTTTATACGGCTGGTGTGGTTCTGTAACCAGTAGGCCGAGCTTCCCCTGCCTTGCAGATGCTCCTTGCTGGATTTTCCTGGTTGCTATTCCTTAAAAAAAAAAAAAAAGTTGACATTGCTACCTTTTTCGTAGGAGCGGCTCATTGCCATGAAATGCTGGAGATAATTTAGCACTTTTCTCTCGGTTTCCTGCTCTGCCCTTTGATAGATGCCTCAGTCTGAGCCAGAGCGAATGGCCAGCCAAGTACCTTAATTTTCTAATTTCTTTTGGAGTGCTGGAGTAAGATGGCTATTTAAAAGTCAAGTGTCAGACCGCATAAGGGGAAACGAAAATGAACTCATCCATCTTTTACGCAGCTTGTTTTCCAACTGTTGCAATTTCCAGCTTGGTTCCTTGGTGGTGGCTGGATTAGCTCCCTGTGCACTTTCCGAAGAATAACACTTCCCATTCGGCTGCCGTGGCATTTCCACTGATTTCCATAAAATGTAAAACCTCCTCCAAGTTCCGCTTGCTTGTGGATGAGTTCATGGACCATGTAGTTTTCTTGGCAACATTGTGGCTTATCCCTGTTGTATCCTGTAACCTTGGGATTTTCTGATGATCTCCCATCCAAGAAGGAACCAGGTCTGAACTTCCTTAGCTTCTGGGCCCAGACGGAAGGGGCAATATCTGAACCTTTTTTGGGGGAATAAAGAAGAAGAAGAAGAAAAGTCTTCTTCAGGTCTGAACTGAAGCAGCTCCTTCTTTAAGTTCATAAAGGCGGTTCTGAAGTAAGGCACTTTTATGTGGATGAAGATTCTCAGTCATCCAGGTGGAATTGTCAGTAGGTTGAGTCATGGCAACTGGATTTCTTTCTTTCCGTTGAAACGGTTTCGCTGCTTGTCCAAGTCGCTTCTTCAGTCTGGGCAAAAGTTGGTGAGGGGACCCCATCTATGTCTTCCAGGGTTGACCTTACACCTGAATGGCTTGTTAATTGGGCAATTGAGGTGTAGATAGTCTTTGGGATGTCTTACTCCTAAAACCTTTATTAAAAGGGCACTTTTAATGCCTCAAGTCAAGCTCCATGTTCACATTTCCTATGGAGAAGAAATTGTTCTCTCCTAACAATTCAAGATAACAATTCAAACAATTGTTATCTTCTAATCTAGGTTGCATCTCCTCTGTGCTAGAGTTTTCCAAGTGAAACCCCCCCCCTCATCGCTTAAAAATAAAGCAAACCATGTTAGACCCATCCAATCAGGTACTGGGGTGTTGACAGCCACAAAGGAGTGCTGATATGATACAGTTTTTGGCATCCCTGCCTTAACGGGACGTACCATGGATGAAACATAACTTGGATGAAATTTGTCTCTTCTATTACTACCTGTTCGTATTCCTGTGTGTGCCGTCAGACTATGACGATCAGATTTGCACACGTGTGTGCCTCTGGTGGCAATTCATCATGGAAAAGTCTTCTGAGAAAGAATGATGAGTCTATCCAAGAGTTTCTCTTTTCAAAACATAGCTATCAGGGTTTGAAAATCAGGACTGAGCAATGTTGGACTTGAATGGTGTAAGTGGGGGAAGCCATCCAGGAGGGGTGTGTTGAGATCTGTATCTTGACTACAGTTTGAGTATCTTGACATTTTTCCTGCCTCCAGAGTGTGATAAGAATCAAATTGTGAAGTCTCTAACAGCAGCACACCACCAAGGTTGTGAGATTCACACAGACTTTCATGAATCAAGTTTAACGCCAGGAAAAGGGGTCAGGTACAGAATCTTGGAAGCCGGCTAAGTGGACTTTATCTCCATATCCTTCTATCCTTGAAGAAAGTGGTCTAGTGGTTAAGGCAACGGGCTAGAAACCAGGAGACTGAGAGTTCTAGTCCTGCCTTAGGCATGAGAGCCAGCTGGGTGACCTTGGGCCAGTCCCTCTCTCTCAGCCCTAGGAAGGAGCCAATGGCAAACCAGGAGACTGAGAGTTCTAGTCCCGCCTTAGGCATGAAAGCCGGCTGGGTGACCCTGGACCAATCCCTGTCTCTCAGCTCTAGGAAGGAGCCAATGGGAAACCAGGAGACTGAGAGTTCTAGTCCCGCCTTAGGCATGAGAGCCAGCTGGGTGACCTTGGGCCAGTAACTCTCTCAGCCCAACTCACCTCACAGGGGGGTTGTTGTGGGGAAAATAGGAGGAGGAAGGAGTATTTGGTATGTTCGCCGCCTTGAGTTATTTATAAAAATAATAAAGGCAGGATATAAAATAAATAAATTAAATAAATAAATAAAAATAAACAAAGAAATAAAAATAAATAAATAAATAAAATGCCACCGCCATTACAAAAACATCAGCTTAGCTCAGAAAGGCAGGAAGGGTGAGGAAGAAACCCAAGATGGCTCCCCCTTGACTTTCTTTGGTGTAAGAGATGGGTGTGTCTTGGTTATTTGTTTCTGTCTGTATATAGTAGTCAGATCCCATGTTGCTTTGGTTTGTATTGAATTTTTTTTATGGTAATATATTGTGTCCCACCCAGAGTCAGTTGGACTTGGGTGATGCCTAAATTGAATTAAATAAGTAAGAGGAAGGGAGGGAGGGAGAAATGTTGTCAGGTTTTCATGATTCTGTTATTTATACCCTATAAGAATAAAATGGAGTTCCAGTAGTTCCTCTGGGGCCTGTTTCCGGACCTGGCCTACCTCAAAGGGCTGACAGTATTCCAGCCTTCATTTTTTAGTGAATTTATTGGAGACATTTGATCCTCTTTGAGACTCCTTCATTGATCTGGTCCTTCTTTGGCCATATTTGGAAGGCTTTCTGTTTCTTTCTCAGACTGAGAATCCCCTTGCAGAAATAGGTTTGGGAAAACAGGTTGGCAATTGAGAAAAAGAACATCTGTTGGCCCCGGTTTGGAGACTGTGCAGTTGGTCTGTTTTTTTTCCCCTCATTGTTGTTCAGTGCACCTTGTAATGGAGCCTTCTTGAAGCTGTTTTGGAGACAGCTGCCTGGGCAGAAGATGGATGCAATTTTGCCTCCCGTCCTGGAACTCTGCAGTTGGAAACACAAAGATTCATAAAGAGCCTTCCAGCTTGGTTCTGAGCAGGCGGTTGAACGGCAGGGAACATCTGTTTCTCCACCCGCTTCCTGCTGTGCCTTGCACAGCCAGTCTCTGGGATGGATCAGAAAAGGAATTGGAAATCCCTGTAGGAATGAGCAGCAAGGAAATCCCAGCTGGATATGCATTGAAAAGCCAAATAGGTTCCTTTAGTTGGCTTGGAATGGGCAAGACACATATGTTGAGTGAAGCAAAGGTCCCCTGATTTGTTCTGCTGTTTCTCATCCTAGGAATGCCCTTGGCCCTTGGCGTTTGGGGACCGACCCCCAAAGTTATATGGGAATACAAGTCATGGTCCTTCTACTCTGTTAAGGAAGGTTTCTGTGATGGAATGTGTCTCTGAAGGGGGAGGTGATGTGATGGACTTCAGTGACCTGCTGGTCCTCAGGAAGGAGGGAGCACATTCCAAGGAGGGGAGGGAGATAAGAGAAAAAACAGTCCAGGGATGGGATGTTGGAAAACTAAGAGGTTCAGAATAGCCCCGCCCTAGAGCCTTCCCAGGTTCTTTCCCCTGAGGTTAGGCAGAGTGGCTTTAGTCTGGCAAGACGCTGTCTATACGGTGTGAGCAAAATAAAGAACGGAAGTTTGGCTGGATTGGTTCTTTGGTGTTCTTGGGCTGGGCCTGACAGGTTCACATGGAACCTGTTCAACAACTGTTGCTCTGTAGGTCTGAAGGCCATGATGGGGACCCACTTTTAAAAGAGGAAGGAGGGGTGCTAAATTTTCCCTTTGGGTCACAGCTGGTTTTCCAGCTGTCATAGTAAAGTAAATTTAAATTTACTTTAAATTAAATTTTAAATTTAAATTTAAAGCTAAATTTTCCCTTTGGGTCACAGCTGGTTTTCCAGCTGTCATATCTCCAGGTATATTTCTCCCCTGTTGGCCTACCTGGCGATGCGATCCTGTGCAAGGATGCTTGAGGATTTTATTTGAGATAACAGTTTGAATAAACTCCTGCCTCCTCCGTGTGATGCATTCTTACGAATTTTGCAACATGCTTCAATGTTGTTATTAAAAGAAAAAAACTTAATGTTTTAGAAGCATGGATCTTTTAGGACGAAATAAGTGCTTTAGAGATACGTGCTTGGAGAGAGCACTTCAGATTTTGTGTTTGCGAGCGAACGGATGCAGAAATAGGCGTGTCAATACAAAATATTCATGGAAATCGTTGCAAGAAGTGAGGTCGGTGGGAACCCGTGTACAGGCAGTGATGCTTGCCTTGCTGACAGTGACCATTCACAAAACAGATGCTGGGTGAACACAGAAATCTTTGCACCGGAGGTCCGATTAAAACATAAAGTAGAATAGGCTGCTTCTGCTACTAATAATTTGTTCAAGCAGCAATTGTACCTCCTGGAGTGTACTTTAATATTCCATATGGCAATCCTGCATCAGTTTTTTTGGCTTGAGGATGCCTGCTGTAAATTCAGTGGTGGAGGCTGTTGTTCACTCATTACGGTTAGCATAATGTGACTTGTTTGGGCTTCGGGTGTGTTCCTAGCCACTTCTGGGCCAATCAAACCATGGCTTAATGGATGTGTGAACCCAGTTGGGATGTCCTAGGAAATTGCAACATG
This sequence comes from Charina bottae, assembly GCA_023362775.1. Taxonomy (NCBI): domain Eukaryota; kingdom Metazoa; phylum Chordata; class Lepidosauria; order Squamata; family Charinaidae; genus Charina; species Charina bottae. Next base: position 20,964,835 of record JALMGJ010000010.1, on the reverse strand, counting down.
GCCCCCTGCTTTCTGTTTGTTTTAATATCACCGTTTCTGATGTCACCTTCCTATTTTTCTGAAGGGAGTGATTTGTTAAAAGCAAAAGGCTTGGCTGGCAAATGACAGCAGCTCTTCTGCCGAAAGCTGAAATCCTCGTTTTTCTGGGTGGAATTATTGCTGGGCCTACGGGAATATTCGCTGTGGAGCTTTGATTCAAAGGATTTCTAAATCAGTTGGGCTCTGATTGAAGTCATTGATTCAGTTACATTGGACTTGATTCGGACTGATTTGGATGGCTTTCGTGTGGTTTCAGCATCCAAATGGATTTCAATCTGCCCAGTTTGGATGGTGAGCTCGGCTCTAAACAACAACATGTTTTTTTTTAAAATCACGGCTATGCCTTAAACAGACTGCACAATCTGACTCAACCATTCTCATTGGATCAGAACCAAAAATGAATCAGGTCCTTTAGTCTGTGGACAGAATTTAGATTCGAGAATCTGTTTTTTCCCAGGTCCCCTTTGTAAGGACTTTGTAAGAACTCTGACACCCTTGGACTGGATATAACCTGAGAGATTTATATTACCTTGAAACCCTCTTCTGCATCTTGCTTTGAAGTGTGCAAAAACCTTTTCTTCTCCTTTGTGTCAAGAATTCACTAAAACAGCATTTTTCAAACTTGGGAATTTTAGGATATGTGGGCTTCCACTCCCAGAATTCCCCAGCCAGCATGCTTTAAGATGTGTGGCCTTCAACTCCCAGAACTCCCCAGCCAGCATGCTTTAAGATGTGTGGCCTTCAACTCCCAGAATTCCCCAGCCAGCATGCTTTAAGATGTGTGGCCTTCAACTCCCAGAACTCCCCAGCCAGCATGCTTTAAGATGTGTGGCCTTCAACTCCCAGAATTCCCCAGCCAGCATGCTTTAAGATGTGTGGCCTTCAACTCCCAGAACTCCCCAGCCAGCATGCTTTAAGATGTGTGGCCTTCAACTCCCAGAATTCCCCAGCCAGCATGCTTTAAGATGTGTGGCCTTCAACTCCCAGAACTCCCCAGCCAGCATGCTTTAAGATGTGTGGCCTTCAACTCCCAGAACTCCCCAGCCAGCATGCTTTTAAGATGTGTGGCCTTCAACTCCCAGAATTCCCCAGCCAGCATGCTTTAAGATGTATGGACTTCAACTCCCAGAAGTTGCTGGCTGGGGAATTCTGGGAGTTTTTATTTATTTTATTTATTACTCATATTTATATGACCGCCCAACTCCCCCAACGGGGGACTCTGGGCGGCTACGGTGGACTCTGGGCGGCCACACATCTTACAGTTGCCAAGTCTGAAAAACCCTGTTTTAGATGTTCAAAGGGCTGCTGAGATAAAACTCTCCTGTGACTAGAACAGGAGCAGAATTATACAGGAAAGCCTTAGGGAGGAATTGCTCGCTGAACTTCGGCTTTGTCAGCAACACAATGCCATTTGCTTGAAAAGAAAAGAACTCCCAAATCAAAGGTTCTTTTTTGTAACTGAACGAGAAGAGCAAGGTTTTCTGCCTTTGAACTGTTTGGGCGTTTTCAAACTGGCATGGGTGCCTTTGAACGTCGGATCTCCATCACTCGGCACCCTCTTGGGCTGCTCGTGTCTCCAAAGACGGTGCCCCGGGAAGAAGATCTCTCATGATCCTTCCTTCCCTTGGGATATCACTGGAGGGTGAGAGCTGGGGGTGGGGGAGCAGTGGGGGGCTGCCGGCTGGGTGATGATTGTGCAGTGACAGCCAGAAGACTGAAGGCACCCTTCATTAAGATCAGATGGACGGGTAACTTGACTTCTTTGATCAGAGAAAAGACATTATTATTATTATTATTATTATTATTATTATTATTATTATAATTTGTATTACCGCCCATCTCCCCCAAACTGGGGGACTCTGGGCGGTTCACAATAAAACAAATTTAAAAAATAAATATAAAATTAGAACATCCATAAAAATAAATATAAAATCCAAGTGGACTAGATGTAAATAATAGGGCGGGCTTCATGGCACCAGGAGGAACTAGTAGCATTCCCATCCCACACAAGGTAGCAGAACCAGGTCTTCAAGTCTTTCCGGAAGGACGGGAGCGAGGAAACCCGCCTCAGCTCCGGGGGCAAGATATTCCAAAGGGCGGGCGCCACTGCAGAGAAGGCCCGCCTCCTGGACCCCAATAAAATATCTACGTTTATTGCTGACTGGAAACCTCTGATGGACGTTTTGCAGAAAACAGGAAAAAAAAAAGAACTTGTGATTTATAGTTTTGATGATTAGACAGGACAGATTATAGACAGAAGAGAGTTATGTTGTAACCATAGAGTAAGAGGTAAATTTACAAAAAAAATTAAAATTTAAAAAATAAACAAAAAACTACAAAAAAAACCCTAAAAAGTGTGAAAAAACAAGAGAAATTTTTTTGGATAGATTACAAAGAGAAGTGACTTCCGACTTTAAACATCAAGGATATACAGCCATTTCCCACAATCAATCCCTTACTCTATATTAAACCAAAATCACATTATTTCTACAGTTCAACCCCTTAGCACATTATAAAAATCACTAAATACCATTGCTTCCTCCCTTTATATTAAAAGAAAAACAAATATATATAAATCACCTAATCAACATCCCCCCTAACAATTACTTAATTGTTCCTTTCCTACTACTATTCTATACATTCCTGACTACTATAATAAAGATCAAAAATAAAAAAGCATGTAAATTATCCACCATTATAATTAATAATACAAAAAACATGAATAAAAAGAAACCTTAATAATCATAATCCCAATCATTAATGAAAAGTAAAATCATCCAAAGCCAAACGACCATCCAGATAAATATTTTACTCCCTTAACCCACTTCAAAATAGACCAAGACATTTACATATCCCCATAACAAGCACAGAGCTATTTTCTTAAAGAAATCAAACAACCCAACTGCTCCCCTCACAAACACAGACTTCTCCTCAAAAAACTTCCCATACATAATAACTCCTTCCTTTCCATAACATTCCATCAGAAAGTCAAATTCACTCATGTCTTGCAGCTCAATTTCTCCATTTAAGTTCTTCTATTCAGCATTGCCAATTTTTATTTATTTATTTACCATATTTATATCCTGCCCATCTCCCTCACACCCTACAGCACATAACTGAAAATTAATTTAATAGCAGATCCCCTGCTTATTTCTGAGAAGAGCATCTCAAATGCCTTCTCTCTCTCTCTTCCTCACTTTAGGATCCATTTGAGTCTTTAAGCAGAACGCATTAATGACCCGCAGGGTCCATCTGACTGTAATGAGGGGTGTCCTCCGTATATAGCTTCTCATCTTCACTTTTTAACCATTTCTTGATCTACAGCCCTTTTGGCTTCTTGCTCTTCAGTTAAATCCCAAGGCAAAGAAGTATCATATGAGACCTTTTCCAGGGACACTTTCAGACTTGGAAACATGAGTGTGATGGAGGGTGCCATGTGACGGACAGAGCAAGAGTAGAAGGGAGTAATCTTGGCACCCCACAAAATCTGGAAGCAAAGATGGATGGACAGCTAAATCGATAAATAGATGGAACCATAAACCATCAGGTTTTATTTAAAAACAGCATCAAAGAAATGGGAATAAACGATAGGGAGAATAAATGATAGCAGGAAAACAGCAATTACTGATAAAATAGGAATGCCTTAACTCAGCACAGTGTCGTGGAAATGAATGGAGTAATTTTGCACCACCACCACAGTTAAGGAGAGCGAAATATACCGATCAAGAAAAGGGAATTCAGGATAAATCAAAGTTTCTGAAGCCTTGGCGTATTGGGGTGCCCTCAGGGGGTCCATTGGGAGAAGATTCCGTACATTTTGGCGATGAGGAGGAAGTAGATATTCATTATCCCTGGATAATGGAATGAGAAGGAAGTAGAGAATGAGAAGGAAGTAGATATTCATTATCCCTGGAGGGCAAAAACTTTAGCTACTCCTGGGATAAATTTTCAGAACCAGCTTCCTGCCTTGGTGTGGTCAGCAGAGCAAAGCATCTGGCCCAGGAAGCTTTGAACCAGCCCTTTCTTCTGACTACCTTCCAGACTGGATCAGCAATGTCCCTTTTTTTGTTCAGTGCCCTAGTTAAAGAGCATATGTGCCTGTGCGCATAAATAAATTGCAGCAGGGATAAAATGAGCCTTCCAAAAATGGCAACAAATGGCACATCTACCCATTCCAAAATGTAATTTTAGAGTCTCCAAATCAGAATATGGTAGGGGGGCTGAGCCAGTCGGTGGAACACAAATAAATGCAGAGCAAGAGGTCGTAATTTCTTGCTTCCCCTGCTTGTTAACCCCAGTTTGCATCTTCTCTTGACTTCAGGAATGCCTGATCACACTCATGCTTGGGACCCAATCCTATGAATGAGGAACTCTTATTGAGTTTCGTGAGATGTGTATAAAATTGATTGTTGTTGTTGTTGTTCAGTCGTTTAGTCGTGTCCGACTCTTCGTGACCTCATGGACCATAGCACGCCAGGCCTTCCTGTCCTCCACTGTCTCTCGGAGTTTACTCAAATTCATGTTCATTACATCGGTGATGCTATCTAACCATCTCATCCTCTGCCGTCCCCTTCTCCTTTTGCCCTCAGTCTTTCCCAGCATCAGGGTCTTTTCCAGTGAGTCCTCTCTTCGCATTAGGTGGCCAAAGTATTTGAGCTTCAGCTTCAGCATCTGTCCTTCCAATGAGCAGTCAGGGTTGATTTCCTTTAGGCTTGACTGGTTTGACCTCCTTGCAGTCCAAGGGACTCTCAAGAGTCTTCTCCAGCACCACAGTTCGAAAGCATTAATTCTTCGGCGCTCAGCCTTCCTTATGGTCCAACTCTCACAGCCATACGTCACTACTGGAAAAACCATAGCTTTAACTATACGGACCTTAAAATTGATTGCCTTTCCATAAATCTTGCTTCTGGTTACAGTTGAAATCTAGTGTCACACTGAGCAGACCTCTCTCTAAAATCCAAATAATACCAATTGGTTTATCTTGGTGGTGTTAGTAATATGGGAATTGCTGCCGCATTGCCTTATTTCTGTACCAAGAAGATATGTGGAAAACCCTGGGCGAGGTGGGAAGAACCAGGGCTTTAGCGCCTTCCATTGAAGGAGGAGCTATGCTGTGGGCTTCATCCCCATGGTTCACATGAGATTTTCAAAGTTGTTCCCCAAAGAATGTCGGAAATATGAATATTAGTGGTTGTGTGGAAATAGATACCGGAGGCCTATGGAGTTTCAAGTTGTCTTAACACTTTGTCCAACGTCGTCCTTCTCAAGAAGCAGAAAGTTGAAGACCTTTTGGATCATAACATCACAAGGAAGTCTCTTCTTCGAGTAATGCCATCTTGGAAGAATTGCTGTAGAACTCGTCTAACTTAAACTCTTTGATACATTCATGTATGACCTTTTCTGGACCTTTTCTTATTCCTCCTGGGGACTGGCTCATTTTTTTTAGAGCTGGCTTGACATGGTACTCTTCCCGTTTTACAAGGAGAAATATATGTTTTCTCACTGATCGCCTTGGTCTCCTGAGAGATTTCTTGTATGTCCTCCAAGGCAAGCTTATGAAAGTCACAGCTGAGAAGCCTCTTCTTCCATTGAAGCACGTAGTGATTGGAGCAATACAGAAGCTGAATCTCAAAATTCATTGATTTGTGATATTCAGGTTTCTAAATACTTCCCTTTTGTTAGTTTTTCATAGTCAGCAGGCAATGCCAAATGTTTATCAGGTAAGCTATGGGTCTAAAAGTCAATTGCTTTTCATAACTCATAAATCCTATCCCTATAAATAGATTGGGATGTGTTGTGGGTAGATAATCTTTTTTTCATATGAATGCAGTGGTGGCTAAAGAGGAGACATATTGGCTCTTTCTTGCTGCAATGAAAGTGGGACCATGAGTGGAAGACCAGCTAGTTGTCTCTGAGAAGCCATGAAGTAGAATACAAAGTCAATCACCTTCTCCTGCTTCATCATCATACGTAGGCTTTTTCCATGCGGCTATAAAAGAATTGATGCTTTCGAACTGTGGTGCTGGAGAACACTCTTGAGAGTCCCTTGGACTGCAAGGAGGTCAAACCAGTCAATCCTAAAGGAAATCAACCCTGACTGCTCATTGGAAGCTCAAATACTTTGGCCACCTAATGCGAAGAGAGGACTCACTGGAAAAGACCCTGATGCTGGGAAAGACTGAAGGCAAAAGGAGAAGGGGACGGCAGAGGATGAGATGGTTAGATAGCATCACCGATGTAATGAACATGAAATTGAGTAAACTCCGAGAGACAGTGGAGGACAGGAAGGCCTGGCAAAAAAAAAAAAAAGGAAGGCCTGGCGTGCTATGGTCCATGAGGTCACGAAGAGTCGGACACGACTAAAGGACTGAACAACAACAAAAATTTAGAGTTTCATAGGAGTGAGCTGAGCAGAAATACTGTGTAGATGGCATTTGATACATGCAGTCTTCCAGAGTTGTCAGGAGCCCAAATAGATGAATCAGACAAGGATCATCTTGTTCCCTCTCCCTTTGGATTCATAATCCTGGTATGGTTTTCAGGTACCTACAAAAGAATGAACTTTGCCTGAAGAGAGTTTGATCAAGACAACTCCCCATGTTTCAGAGTACTTGGACTTTAATTCAAGGGATGTTTGTCTATCTTTTTTTTTTAATCCTTTGCCTTCTCTAGATATCTGCTTTTCAGCTCACTACAGGTAGTCCTCGCTTAACGACCACAATTGGGACTGGAATTTTGGTCGCTAAGCAATACAGTCATTAAGCGAATCTGACCATAACTCAAACCCACTTTTCCTGGGATTGTATAGCTACTGTGAGGGGCGTGGTGGCTCAGCGGGTAAGACGCCAGGCTTGTTGATCGGAAGATCGCAAGTTCGGAGGTTCGAATCCCTAGTCCCGTGTGACGGAGTGAGCTCCCGCACTCGCCCCAGTTCTTGCCAACCTAGCAATTCGAAAGCATGCAAAAGCAAGTAGATGAATAGGTACCACTTCGGTGGGTAGGTAACAGCGTTCTGCATGCGTCATGCCAGCCACATGACCATGGAAGCGTCTTTGGACAACGCTGGCTCTTCAGCTAATAAACGGAGATGAGCACCGGCCCCTAGAGTTGGACACGACTGCACAAATGTGCGGGGAAAAGACTGCAGCTTTTTAAAGGAGGCACCAACGTGTGCATCCACATCTACTTCAAAGCCCCTTTTCAGTTTCACATCCCTAAACCAAATCCAATCCAGTGTCAATATGAACTGTTTTCTACCCAACTTAGACTAAGTTCTGTATGATCCCTGTAGCTGGTCTAATCCCCCCTTTCAAGTCTAAACTGTGGCATTCTCTCCTCTTTCCTTTCATGGCAAAAAGCAGTTTCACATTCAGGGATGTTTCCACACATTACACAGGCAATATTTCTGACCTGGTCATAGCCCACAAGCCTTTGCTGTGTTCACTCAGTTGAAAGCAGATGTTTAAAAGGTCTGAAAAGATCTTACATAGAGACCTTAAAAGGTGAGATGGGGAATGCAATATTTGTTCTGTAACTTTGATCGTGTACAACACCCGCTTTTCGCTTTTCCTCTTTCTCTCATCCGTCAGGCTCTATGATTCATGCTTGCAAATGATTGCTGGGCAGATATCCCCTTTCTAAATGATGAATAATACAGTGTCGAATTTTGCTTGACAATGGGTAAAATCGGTTGAATAAATTATCCACAAATAATGGCCATGCTGAAGGGGGAAGGAAAACACACGACAGTGATGGGAAGAGAGAGGAGTGGAAAAAACAGGGAGGTGAGGACAGTAGATCTCTAGTTTGAAATATTTGGCTCCGGAGACAGAACTGGTCTATTTATTTGCTAACATTCTAGTTCCGGCAGTGAGACTGGGAGAGAAAGAGGGGATGAGAAGGCGTGGGAATGGCGAGTGGATTGGAGACTGTAGTTGCAGGGGACAAAGGAGGAAAAGGACTGTGCAGGTTGGGAGGAAAGAGGAATGGAAGAGGGGAGAGAGGCTGTTTAGCATCAGCAGCTGAACAAAGAAATGCCCACCCCGAAGCTGTAACAATGGGTTTGTATTACAGAATTACAGTATTATCCATTTTCACCCCCTCTCTGAAGTAGTTAATGCACAGAACTTGTAAAAATTGAACACAGCTGAACCAACCACGCTTATGTGCAAAGTACATGCAGTGCAAAGTCCAGCATGAGAATGCACACATGTACTCTAGTGGGAGATGCTAATCCAAGGCTGGCTCCTGTAAATATAAATAATTGAGGGCCATCTTCTGGATTCCCAAAGCTTGCAAAGGTGAGTCTCAGAATCTTTTTTGAAAGTCAGTGATGGAACCATTTGAGGAGGGAGGGAGGGAGGGAGGGAGGAAGGAAGACAGGCAACTGCTTAATGGTTTCTCCCACCACTTTATTTATTTATTATTTAAATTTATATGACCGCCCGTCTCCCCCAACGGGGGACTCTAGATCTGTGCCTGTTTTTGAAAGCTGTCCATCATGGATGAGTCAACAGCTTGCAATAAACCCCAGCTGTATCACCACCTAAAATATTAAGTTCCATTGCTTTGGCTACCTAAAATTCCTGGGCTTCATTCCTGGACCTACTATAAGCAGGAGTGATCCCTACTGGACTCCCAAGAGATATCTCTGACCCCTCCCCAGGATAAGAAAACCATTGCCAAAATCTTTTGAGACCATACAGTTCTGAAGTTCAGGGGAACTCAGTGTCTCATAAGACTGAGATACTCAACAATCGGATGCTCAGTTTGATGTTATTCATGAATCCAAATTGGCAGGCAAATGCCGTAAGCTTGGAAGACTCTCCTTGTAGCACGGAGGTGTATCTTTGGGAGAAGGGAATAATACAGGTTTTTGATGGCCTCAATTAATCACATTCTACCCACATTAACAGAAAGGAGCAGTTAGAAGATGAAGGGAAAGCTACTCCACTTGGAATATATAGGAGGACAAATATTTAGGGTCAGTTCACATATAGTCAAGTATCTTGCAGTTTGTTTGTTTGACAATGCAAGCATTTTGGAAAGAACATCTGTTCTATTCTTTTCCCTTAAAAGAAGGAACTACCATCCTCTTACATTTGAAAGTTTCATCTTTAAATAAAAGGATCTTTTGGCTGCATCGGGGAAAAAAAAATACATATCAAAAATTACAGCAGACATCTAAGGAATTCATCCTGAAGACTCACAAGGTCCAAAATTCAGAGAGAAATTTGAAGGAGGAGACTTTGGGGAGCCTCTACGGGAGATGGACAGCTATACAGATGTAATAAACAAATAAATCTCTCAACTGGGTGACTGTTCTGCCTGCAGCCTTTGATGAGACTCTTTCCTGGAGTGACTTTGTCTTTTCCGTTTCTGGAACAAAAGGAAAATGGAGCAACCGTCCTCCGTTCAGGAGAAGGAGAAGCGTGGAGCCAGTCTGATTGCTTCGTCTGTGCAATGTAACTTTTGCCGATCAATGAAATTAATCCCATTTATCCTGGTGTTGTTAAGAGGGGCACTTGAAGGTCCCTAACCAGTGGAAAGAAATGGGGGTGATTAGTGTCAATTCTCCTTGTGCCTTGTGATGGATTTTTAGTGTCGCTTCTACTGATTCTTGGCGGTTGCCTTTTGTTTTGCCCTAAATAGCTTGTCTAATAAAGGTTATTATCTAGGGCACAAATCTACTTCACGCTTCAATTTCACTTTGTAAGAGTCAATAATAATAGCAGGACAATGATTGTTTTAAAGCGGGATCCTTCACGAGTCGTGTTTGGTCTTTGCCTTTCTCCAGCACTGTCTCAAGAAATTAGGTGGCCTAAATACTTAGAAGAGGCTTCAGGGCTGATAAATGGGATGTCCAGGTTGATATTAGCAACAAAATCAATGGAACATCTTTGGCAATGTCAATAAAGAAACCAGAATGCTGATGAATCTTTGGTAATTAAAGCAAGTCAGCACACAGGCTGTCTCTGCCTGCCGAAGGGGAAGATGAAGAAAGCTGGCAAGGCATCGCTTCCTTATACCGTGCATGGGACCAATATCATTGTTGATAAGCCATATTTTATTGAGTTGACCTGGTTTGAGTTACAGTTGAGTTACCTGGGGCTACAAGGCTGTGTTTGGCTGCCATTGAAGTCTGGGAGGGCTTGTGAAATCTTCCAAACATTTTTCATTGGAGATGGAAAAGGGAGTTTTCAAGACAACACAAGGAAAGAGCCATGGACTTGTGTAGATATTTTTCCTGTCGCTGTAATCAAATGCCAAGGTAAAAGAAGCAAAAACAATTTTCATTTGTGTCTTGGCTCTTTTCGGAATATGCTCCCTTCCAGGTCATCACTGAAAGGTTCAGTTCTTGTACCACTCTTACAAAATAATAATAATAATAATAATAATAATAATAATAATAATAATAATAATAATAGTTGGGTACTTCCAACCATGCCTCTGAGATCTGCCTGGAGCTGACAGGCGTACTTTGAAAGGCATATTTTCAAATATCCACAGAAACCCAGTGCTTGATTTAGATGGGTGACCACTTTGATCCCCAGGAAAAAAAAGAAACAAGAATGTTGGGGTGCTAGAGAACATCTAAGGACTAGAAGGGATGGTGAGGAGGAAACTTACGTTAACTAGGTATTGTCTAATTGGCCATCTGCACCATTTTGTTAGAGAACCCACCAAATGTGCCCATCAGTCTCAAAAGTCGGGGGCCCCTATATTGGTGTGTGATGTGCACATCAAGAAACATGGGTGTCCATGGGATGGCAAATGACTATGTGTGATGATGTTATTCTCCAGTTGATATGACCAATGAGCTTGTATGGAGCATTGTGACACTGTGGCACAATCACATCTTCATCGGGTTGATGTTATTATGCCTTGTTTCAGATGCTGCTGTCAAGACACTCTTGCTGATAAGCCATAAATTTATGGCTTAGACTTTGTACGGACCAAGCTACTGTGGCCTGTTCCACAAAGCCACTGTTAAAACCACCAATGGCTTTGTTTTCGTTAAAAAAAACCGAGCAAGACGAATCCCACAGTTAATCCAGAAGGCTTCAGAGAACAAGTGCAATGGGGTGGGAAGGAGGGAAGAAGTCTGCCCTTGACGATTAGTAACCCTTTGCCTCACCTTGGTCAGGGCAGAGATGCTAACAGGATCCTGTTGCCAATACAACTGTTTAGCAATACTGTCCAGTTGCCAGCACAAGCCATCCCTCTTGTAAGAAGTAAATATTTAATACAATGTCTGGTACCTGAAATTGCTGCTTTTAGAGGCATTTTCTGCTATTACTTGGTTTCCACATTAACAACAACAAGAAAATATATATATATATATATGCACAGCACTCAGGTATTCTGTCTCAGCTTCTCAGCATTCCCCATAAGTGTAATTGCTTTGGAACTGCCAGATAGTTGGTAAAAAGCAATTTTCTTCACATTATGAGGAAAATCTATCCCATCATATTATTTGCTGTAACCTTTTAGAGTTTGAGGAAAAGGAGCAGCAGCTCAGATTGGTTGCATGCTTCAGATCTGTGCCTTCTCTCCTCCGTCTACCCTTCTCCATTGGGTCACACTAAACCAGCGTTTTCCAACCTTGGCCATTTTAAGATGTGTGGACTTCAACTCCCTCACTAGCTGGGAAATTCTGGGAACTGACGTCTGCACCTCTTAAAACGGCCAAGGTTGGGAAATCACTGCACTAAACAGGATCGGCAAGATGTGGTGGAACACTCCACTTGTCCAGGCTGCTTTGAAGATGCTCAGCTCTGGTGAATCTCCTTAATCTCCTGGAGTCTCTGGTGTCATCTCCTTAATAGGAATGCTTATTCATGAGGACATGCTGAGCCTGAAATGATGATCAGCCGTGAATTTTAATGGGAATTCTATTGTTCTTTGAGAAATCTCTGTGTGCGTGCTTGGGTAACTCTATTTCTCAATATCTGACACTTGAATCTCTCTTGCTCATTTGCTCTCTGTTCTCAAAGAACATAAGGATGCTTCTGGATCTGCTTAAAGGTCTTCATTAGCCTTCATCAACCCAGAACCCTGTGGATTTGCTGGATGTCTGTTCCCATAATCCTTCCATGCTCTTTGGCCAGCCTGGCTGGGGCTCTGGGTGTTCGGTCCAACATACCTGGAAGACACCCAGGTTGGGAAAGGCCAGCTTCTCCATTACTTGGCCAGAGTGACTGAGAAGATGCAGATAGGAAGCCTGAAAACAAGGGATGAATTCAATGATGGGCTCTTTTCAAATAACCCAGCAGCTTTTCTCATCCTGGACACCTTCCAGATACGTGTGTAGAATTCAGCTGCCCATGTTCTCCAGCCAGCATGGGATTTGGGGGGCTTAAAGTCTGTATATTTCCAAGGAACTGGATCTCTCTCCAGCAACAGTGTGCCCTTTACCAGAAATGAGGGGTCTCCTTCCTTCCTTTGCATTGTGTGAACCCAGCCATTGTGGCTTGTTCTATAAATAATGGTTAGTAATGACCATTGTTTAGCAAATAATGGTTAGTGTGATGTAGGAACACCATCTTCTTTCAAGATGGTGGTGAGACAAGCAAAAGGGCATTCAGCTGCTGGAGGAAGCATGCTGTTGCAATCGGAGCCTGAGGCTCATCAGGTTTCCTTAAATGTTCAACAAGACCTTGTCAGTGAGAAGGTCAGTACCATGTGGTAGATGGGTCTCCCAAGAAATCTTGCTTCTGTTTCTGATCTTCTCTTGCAATGGAGCAATCAATGGACAACATTGAATGGGCTGTATGGAGTACAGTACTCCCGCAAAAATACCAGTAGCTGTTGGACTGTTTCTCCTATCTAGCCCAATATGACCTCTTCCAACTGATGGCGACTTTCCGAAGTTTCAGCTCAGGCTTTTTCAACCCAATCTGGAGATACTAAAGATTGAACTAGGGACTTTCCACACGCAAAGCATCCATTCCACCAGGGAATTCTGGATTCATAAAGGGCTGAGCAGACCTGACCTGTGACATGAGTGCGAATTCTAAAATAGGATTTAGACTCCTCCATCACGCATGAGAATTGTGCGCATCCTGGGTCTCTGGCCAAAAGTCAACTTGGCTCTGTCTCATTCAGATGGGAAGGCTTGCACTCCCCAGGACCGGTACTCTATAAGTTCCCATATAACTTCTTTCCAATTGGAACCTGAGCCTTGTTGTCTACCTGGCTAATGAGATTACAGGCAAGCCCAGCAGTCCTTTTTGGATGTACTTTTCGCTCCTAGGAGAGGCTCAGCTTTCACAAGCATTAATAATGGGAAATAAATTGGAATTGGAGTGAAATATTCTCCAGGCCTTCTCTGCAAAGCTTTCCTGTGTTCTTCCTAGCCATGCTGAAGGCTGGACCAGAATACAAATGAGACGCCAGCCGGCATCTTTCTTAATTTATACTGATGCCTCCCTCTAGCTCTGTGACTCCAACCCAGGGAAAAGCTGTTTTAGACAGACATCTGCAGTAACAAGGAGTAATAAAACATTAGAAAAATGCTTCAGAGATGAAGCTTGAGTCAATGAGGTAATGCTGGAGATCTTCTCTCCTGGGGGAGGGGTGAAGTGTGATTGCACGTTCATCCGTTATGGCCCAGAGTCCCAGTTTCAATTCCTCGCCTCTTCAGGTAGACGTTGGAAAAGACTCCAATTCGAAATACAGTATTTGGTGAACCTTTTGGTCTACAGTTCCACTAATCCCCGATCATTTGTCATGCTGGAAGTGGCTGAGGGGAACTGTGGTCTGGAACATGGAATGTAGGAGAGGGCCTGGCCCTGATGCGGAAGTGTGTGTGTGTGTGTGTGTGTGTGTGTGTGTGTGTGTGTGTTACTCGGATTCAGTATAAATATATTCCTTTGGTTCCAGTTATTCGTAACTTTTACCCATCCTGATCGTTACGTATAACCGTACTGTCAGTCCAATAAGGGGGACCAGACTAAGAAGCCAATGCCATGTAGGTCAGGACTACTTTTACTGTAAGGGTTATAGTAACAGTACCTTGCAAGTCTGAATGTGCTTCCCCTTCCGTCCCTCCCTCTTCGTGTGAACCACGGAGCAGCTTGTCTGAGGCGTTTTCTCGAGTTACTTTTTAGGCTTGGACTCAAGCGACCCTTATCTGACTGCCGCCTTCCTCCTGTCCGTCAAGGCCATTCCCCATGCATTCTGCACATACTATCAGCCCTCCCAAGTAAACCAGACAGGAAACACGACCAGATTTGCGACTTCTACTTTATTGTAAGGCTACATTAACAGAATCTGGCAAGTCTGAAAGTACAAATCTCCCGCCCTCCCTATTTACCACCTGAGTAATTAGAGCGGGTCCTTCCTAAGTTTCCTTCTCTGACCGTTAGGCAGCTGCGGGCTCCTCCTCCTTTTATTTGATGGTTCCCTAGGCAACAGCTCTTCCCCTCATCCCTCAAGGTCATCCCCACATGCCATTACACACACTGATGTGGCTGAACTACAACTCCTGGCAGCATCCCACAGCAAAAATGGTGGTGAGGGATGATGTCGTTGCAGTTGGAGAACCATGATTCCCCACCTCTGCTGTAGGTCACCAGAGAGCCACCACATTTCCTCATCAGTTCCGGACTGTTCCTGCAGATAGATGATTCAGTAGAAATATAGTCCTGAGAAAGCTGAAAAGTATGAAGAAAGCTGTGGGGGATGAGATTGAATCCTTGTGGAAAACGGTGAGTTTTCCTGATGCTTAAGGGAGAAGGTGATGGACCAGGAAATAGTTTCTACAACATTTTTTATTTATTTACGTATTTATACCCCGCCTATCCCCTCCCTAGATGGAGGGCTCTAGGTGGCTTACAATCATTGCAAATTCATATATTATACAACCATATATTAACAATGTTACCGCGCGTTAGGGAGGGGGGTGAGGGAACCGACTCTTCTTCCGCAAGTATCGGACTACATGCCCCAGAATGCCTCGCTTCCGAGCCGGCTGCTGACGTCCTGGAAGTTGTCATTCGGGATCCGCCGTCCTCCGCCGCCATCCACGGGATTCACCAGGTCTTCTTCGGTCCGAGGACGACCCTCCAAAAGGACGCCAGCAAAATATCGAAAGACAGACATCACTTGCCAACTTCAAGCAAGAAGCTTAAGCTTAACACTCTGTATTAACTTGAAGGCAGCCTATTATCGACTATTAAGGGACTGATTAATCTCTGTGTTTCCCTTTATTTATTTACGTTTACTTGTGTTAAATCTAAAGGTCATTTCATTTTGACTATGAAGAAGTTTAGTAAATCTTTTAGTAAAGGCTTACACAGGAGAAGAGTGGACTGACTCTTTATTGTCCCAGAGGGTGGGATGAGAAGCAATGAGTTAAAATGACAGAGGAGTGGGTTCAGGTTCAACATCAGGAGGGACTTTTTGATGATACAAGCTGTCAGCCAGTGGGACGGGCTATCACATGCTGTGGTGACCTCTTCTCCATAGGTCTTCAAACAGAGCCTGGATGGTCATCTTCCAAGATGCTCCAGTGGCTTCTGCATTGAGCAGGAGATGACCTGTAAGGTGCCCTCCAACACTTTGATTCTACTTCCATCAGCCTGGAGAGAGAGAGAAACATCTACAATAGCACCAGGAAAGCTGAACAGATCTTTGTACTATCATCAAAAAAAAACCCAAATTACAATATCTTGAAATAGAGACAGTCTGGAAATTGGAGCTATCATTTTGAAGATTTGTGAAGGATGCTGATAGATGAGAAAAGAGGGGGGATGCCTGAAAGCAACCCAGACATAATGGGTAGCCTGAAGAGATTTGATGAAAAGCAACGTTGAGTTTTACACGGGGGTTGAGCTAAAATGCATTTCCAGACAAAGTACTTTTGTCCCCATAAGATCAACCTCTTTTCCAGGGATGCATATTTGTGCCTTGTCAAGGTAGGCAAGACCGTTGTTCTGAATAGACATGGTGACCTAATGTTGTTTAGTTCCGTCGATGTGACATAATTAGGAAGCCAAGTCAGATTGAGGATAATGCTTGGTTCTGATTTGGCGATGGCTTTGTAATGTTGAAAGAAAATAGTCATTTGGCATCTGGGTGATTTCTAACTGGTTGGGTTGACTCAGAAAGATGATAAGAAAATGTTGAAGCTACATAAGGTAAAGAAGCAGATAGGAACTGGAGGTGAATGGCACAGAAACATGGAATTTATTTTATTCCCTTGAAATACAGTATGGCAGAGCCCTAGTTCTCAACATCTTTCATATTAGTCTAGGGCAGAGCTTTCCAAACTGTTCATGTTGGTGACACACTTTTTAGACATGCATCATTTCGCGACACACTCTTACAGCAGGGCACAAGGCAGGCGCTAGGACCTGCGCGGAATCACAGCAAGTTTGGAGGCAGCAAGGCACAAGGCAGGCACTAGGACCTGCACGGAATCCTGGCAGGGCAGGTTTGGAGGCAGCAAGGCACAAGGCAGGCACTAGGACCTGTGCAGAATCACAGCAGCTTTGGAGGCAGCAAGGCACAAGGCAGGCACTAGGACCTGCACGGAATCCTGGCAGGGCAGGTTTGGAGGCAGCAGGGCACAAGGCAGGCACTAGGACCTGCGCGGAATCCTGGCAGGGTAGGTTTGGAGGCAGCAAGGCACAAGGCCGGCACTAGGACCAGCGCAGAATCACAGCAGGTTTGGAGGCAGCAAGGCACAGGGCAGGCACTAGGACCTGCGTGGAATCCTGGCAGGGCAGGTCTGGAGGCAGCAGGGCACAAGGCAGGCACTAGGACCTGCGCGGAATCCTGGCAGGGCAGGTCTGGAGGCAGCAGGGCACAAGGCAGGCACTAGGACCTGCGCGGAATCCTGGCAGGGCTTGGAGGCGGCAGCAGCGACACACCCAGACACTGCAGCCAACACACTAACGTGTCCCGACACACAGTTTGGAAAGCTCTGGTCTAGGGAGTGTGAATCCAACTGAAGTATTTAAAACTTCAGTACTCTGAGTTCTACATATCTATGAATAGGAGATTATGTGTTTTTTTTAACCATTTGCTTTGAAATGTGAAAACACTTTTCCAGTTCTTCTCTTATTCCCTTCCGGATGCATCTTCTGTTTTAATTTGCATAACTGCTAAGCCCAACCTTGTCATGAATAGCCTTTCAAGATTCTTTAATAAAATTTGTGGGCAGTGATATCACATGAGTTGGGTGGCTGCAAGTAAGTAAGTAAGTAAGTAAGTAAGTAAGTAAGTAAGTAAGTAAGTAAGTAAAGTAAGGTGGACCTGTTCTCCAAAGTCTTCCTGAAGAATGAAAGTTTCTCCAAAAGGTTTCTTAAGGGCAAGTTCCCACACCTGGAGCTCTAGCAGTATTAAAAACATTCTCTGGCAGGATTTCCTTCCTGAACTTTTCCTTTGGGATTGAATGAAACCAAGGAAGCTGCAGTCTCTTGGAGAAAGATTTGGACAATGAAAGAGAAAGCATTCTCATTCATCTCTTGGCCTCATTGCTAAAGAAGTTCAAGAACATCACAATCCATCCAGGAGAATTGCCCCTTCTCTCCAATTTTCTGCCCCTCAGAGACTGTGTAAAGCAAATTCTCCTTCACCGGATTGAATGAGAACCAGTAGGAAACAACTCATCCCCCCCCCCTCTATACTAGCCAACTCAGTTTGAGAGAAGAGTGCTGAGAGCTGATAAACAAAACATGAGTAGAAATTTGCATCCATCCAATTTACCTGACCCATGATTGCAAGTAGAAAATGGAAGAATAATTTGCATTCTTCTCCCTTATGGAGATTAAATTATGCCTTGCATTGAGAACAATGGCTCATATTCGGCCAGGATAAATGCCAGCTAATGGTATTGTTTGATATCGCAGCTTTGTTCTCTTTCTGGATGCAGATGGTGTCCCTTAATGAAATCAGCATGTTGACTGTTGCTGACTATTGGTTTTAATGCTTGGGGAAATCCTATTTCTGTGGAAATTAGAATGCATGCACAGTATTTAGTTAATGGCGTGTCCTCTATCGAGACCAATCTATAGCAGGTGATAAAGGAAATCTATATTAGTTATGCTTCGCTTTTGTATTGCACTACTATGTGGCCCTGGAGATCACCTAACATCCACCATGCTTCTCTTCTCTTCTCCCCCTCTTTTTGGGTTTCTTTTCTTGTTTTGGACATCTCCATAGTAACCGTCGATTCACATTTCCTTGAGAGGAGAAGGTACTCTGCAAAAAGTTGGACTAACAAAGGGAGTGGTTGACTCAAGATGGGCTGTTCTGGAAAGATGTCAGATTGGTGTGTGTGACCTTGGAAGAGAGGGTGGAAGAGATGCTGCCTAGGGAACAATCGGATAAAAGAGAGAGGAGTCCACAACAGAGTAATGGACAGAGAAAGAAACTTAGGAAGGACCTGTCCTAACTACTCAGGTGGTAAATAGGGAGGGTGGGAGATTTGTACTTTCAGACTTGCCAGATTCTGTTAATGTAGCTTTACTATAAAGTAGAATTAGCTCATCTGGTCGTGTTTCCTGTCTGGTTTACCTGGGAGGGCTAACTGTGTGTGTATGTGTGTGTGTACAAGGACAGTGTTGTGGATCCATGCTGAAAGGTTGTAAAGGACAGCCTGTTTTTTAATGTCCATTTTGCACTTTCTTGACTCTGTATGAAGAAAAATAAAAGGAGGCTGGAGAGTCATCTCCAAGGATCCATATGGTCTCCAAGTTGGGGACTCAACAGATACCCTGCTATGTCTTTGCCAATCTCATTAGCAAAGTATGAAAGACTGCTAGACATACCTGGCTATATGTTGGGTTCACGGCACAAGGTCTTCTCCATGGTGGCTCCCTTGATTATGGAACTTTCTCCTCCAGTGGGTCAGACAAGCTCCTCCTTTGCTTGGTTTTGGGTAGGATTTTCAAGCCTTTGAGACTGTGCTCCACCTTTGACTAATTTTAATGGTGTCTACACTGCCTTCTGTTTCTAGAACTCTTTTTCTCTTGCTCTAAGTTCTGCTGATTGTGGTGCTTGAAAATATGAACATTGTTTAATGTCAGCCAGTTTGAGATTAAACAACCTCCGTTGGCAGTTAGAGGGACCAATCAGGACTGGGAAGTGACTTCAAAAGAAATGGTTAAATAAAACCAACGATTTTGGCTACGGTAACATCCCATCGATTGATCCACTGTGCTTGTTTCTTCCCCATGGTGCTGAACGTTTCTGGAAAAATGCAGACAGCCTTCTCAGCAGCGCAAAACCCGTTTCTGGTTATTTACATCTTCCAGAACAAAACTCCTATTCTTGAAGGCTTTTTAAAGAGTCTTTTGTTAATTGCATGCTTACTATGTAACCCTCAGCAGTCTTTTCTTAAACAGTGTTTGCAGATTGCATTGAGGAACGCCAGACTCTGTTTTCGCATCATCTCAGCTTAATGACAGAAGAAGGGAAGTGAATAATTGAAGGATCATGCCACCATAGCCCAGCTTCTGGGAAGAACACTTTCTCTGATCTCCTACTTCTGTTTGGGAGTGCGCAACACTTCACAGATAGGAAGCAACAATGTAGAGTTATCAGGTTAATTAAATGCAATGATGCCCTGAAGATGCAGGAGCACTGGAATGTGTCAAGGCTAGACTTGACAGTCTTCAGTTGGTGAATCTTTAAAGATGGTGTGAAATTAGCACTTGTCACCTCAGGAATAGAGGTGGCTTTAAGGAGGTCTTCCTAAGGGGTGGGCATCCCAGCTTCCCCAACACTGGAGCTGCCATTTGTGGTGCTTGCGTGTGAGATGGAAGCTGCCTGTGAGGGCCACACGTTGCTGAACGTCAATGCCCAGCATTCCTTAGCATTGGCCATTCTGATGGGAGCTGATGGGGGTTGTAGTCCCATGAGATCTGGAGGGCCACGAGGTGTCCATTCCTAGGGGAGGAGAAAAGTTATTACTGGCAGCTGTTCAGCATATAAGAGCTGAAATGACAAGGGAGTAAGTCAGGAAAAAACTAAGGGGGGCAGCTAAGAAATCCAGATGTTGTTCCGTCACCATACAGTCAGCAACAGAAGGTTCTGTACTAGGGATCGTACCTTGAGCATTTATGATACGGTTAGTACAGAGCTTTCCAAACTGTGTGTCGCGACACAAAAGTGTGTCGCCACACACAGTCTGGTGTGTTGCCACACAACCCGGAAGCACTGATCATCATCATCAGCGCTTCCGGGTTTTCCCGTGGCGACACACCAACCACGGCGCGCAAAAACCCGAAAGTGGCAGCAGCGCTTCCGGGTTTTTGCGCGCTGCCGCACTTCCGGGTTTTCCCGCGGCGACACACCAACGCCGGTTGGTGTGTCGCTGCAGGAAAAACTTTGGAAAGCCCTGGGCTAGTAGAAGGTACAAACTCAGAGATATTTTGGAGGGTGAGTGGAAATACCTGTCTTTTCCAAGGACATTGTAATGGAATGTGAGAATGACCTTGGAAGATGGGGGGAAGAGAGGAACAATCAGATAAAAGGGGGAGGAGCCCGCAACTGAGTAATGGGCAGAGAAAGAAACTTAGAAAGGACTCACCCTAACTTGTTAGGCGGTAAATAGGGATGGTGGGAGATTTGTACTTTCAGACTTGCAAGATTCTGTTAATTAATTAATAAATTAATTTTCTATCCCACCATTATTATTTTTTTATAAATAACTCAAGGCGGCGAACATACCTAATACTCCTTCCTCCTCCTATTTTCCCACAACAACAACCCTGTGATGTAGCCTAACAATAAAGTACAGGTAGTCCTCGACTTATGACCACAATTGGGAATGGAACTTCCATTGCTAAGCGAAGCGGTCATTAAGCAAGTCACAGCTGATTTTATGACCTTTCTTGCTGCGGTTGTTAAGCAAATCACCGTGGTCATTAAGTGAATCACTTGGTTAAGCGAATCCAGCTTCCCGCATTGACTTTGCTTGTCAGAAGCCAGCTGGGAAGGTCACAAATGGCGATCATGTGATCCCGGGACGCCGCAACCATCGTAAATACATGCCAAGTGTCTGAATTTTGATCATGTGACCACAGGGACACTGCAGTGATCGTAAGTGTGAGGACTGGTCTCAAGTCACATTTTCAGCACTGTCGTAACTTCGAGTGGTCGCTAAACAAATGGTCATAAATTGAGGACTACCTGTAGAAGTAGCTAATCTGGTCGTGTTTCCTGTCTGGTCTACCTGGGAGGGCAGACAGACATGCCACATCCCATAATTGAGAACCCAGCCCAAAGAATGATGATGTTCTAATACAGCATCACACGCAACAAGTCCATCCTTCCTCTCCCCCGCAAATTCCTTTGCTCATAGTGTGAGATCTCATCAATTATGGAGCAAGACGGCGGGCGGTGGGTGGGTGGGTAGCCAAATGCTCCAGCGCTTAGACTGATTCCAGCTTCTTCTTGCCCCCTGCTGTTGCAAACTTAAACTCCAGTTGAGCCTTTGTTCCCTTTAGAGACAAGTGAACGGGTTAGGAATCCTGTGGCCATCCTTCACAATGAGAGAAGCCTTATATTGCCCTAGGTTAAATGCTGTCGCTTCATTAATATCATATGTGCTGAAGTCTGAGCCACTGTGCGGTTACAAGACAATTAGAAAAGGATTGCACCAGATGGAACACCACCATTAAAAAAAAAGGCAAATTGAAGTGTAGAGCTTGAAATCCAATGTGGGCAGACCTAACAATGCAACCAGATCCCACTTCCAGGGCATAATATTATCAGACGTCACATCTATAGTAGCTTCTCCCAATCTGATTCCTCTCCGCATCCCGTTTTTCAGTGTTCTTTTCTCATCTGTGTTGATTTGCCTGTACCCTTCTTCAACTTCCTAGATGCATCTTTTCACTCCTTTGTTGTGGATCTCTATCTGCCGATTCTCAACACTTGGCAATGCAGGTAGTCCTCGCTTAACGGCCACAACTGGGACTGGAATTTTGGTTGCTAAGCAAAGCGGTCATTAAGCAAATCCGATCTGATTTTACAACCTTTTTTTGCGGCATCATTAAGCGAATCACCATGGTCGTTAAGTGAACCACATGGTCATTAAGCGATTCATGTAGTACCCCATTGATTTTGCTTGCCAGAAGCTGGCATGGAAGGTCGAAAATGGTAATCATGTGACTGCAGGACCCTGTGATGGTCGTAAATGTGAACAGGTTGCCAAGTGCCCAAATCGTGATCATGTGACCGCAGGAACACTGTGATGGTCGTAAGTGCGAGGACCAGTTGCAATTCGGTTTCTCCAGCAACGTCGTAAGTCCGAACCATTGCTAAACGAATGGTTGTTAAGCAAGGACTACCTGTATGTGACGAAACTGAACACAACATTCTGCTAAGCAAATGCATAAAATAATATTCTATTTTCACATGTTCTTGCATCCCATCAAACTTGTCTATTTATGAACTGTGCACTTTATACAAGTGGAATACTTAAGGTTGAGTGTTTTCCATTCTGGGAAGTTCTGAAAGGCATTGTAAGCCGTGCACATTTTCTAAAAGTGCCTCCCTGCCTTTCCATCTGCAAAAGTCTTGACTGTAATGCCGAGTTGTCACTGGAAGTGAAGGATTTCAGATTGCTAGCCTGGAACCAGCTCCTTGGCAGCAAGCAGGCAGAGAGAGGGCGGGGACGAGAGAAGCGATGGCTTGCAAAATGATTATAAATGGCCTCATTCCCCACACAATGGTGGCAGGGTGCCAGGGGTTTGATTTCAGACGAAGCGTGGTTTGGGAGCTCAAGGCTAGAGTAATCCAGCCCATTAATACAGACCAAGCGTTGTACCTGTTGCAAAGAGAAAAAAACAAGGCAGTGGCGATCTCCTCATCCAGTGGCGTGCTTTGCTGTATCGAGGGCACCAAGAAGCCATCAAAGTGGTGTGCTTGCACTGGAGACTGGATTTCAATAAGAAGAGAGTCCGTGCAGCCTGCCAAGACCATGGCAGATCATGGAAATAAAAAGGTGATCCAGGTGCAGATTTGGCATTTCTGTTGACTTGTGAAATTTGCTTCCAGGCCTCGACAACATTTGTCAGCTAGGGGGCGCTGTCCAATAAAACGGACTGGCCTTTGATCCTTCGGGATGGCCAAGATAGGCAACTTACAGTGTTTGTGCTGATATGCTTTGCTGATGGACTCCTCACGGGATGGGTTGTAAAAGGGAGGGACAACTTTATTGGGGAGAAGAAGTCTACCTGGGCATATTAGCCACAACAGCCTGATGAAGCCTGCATTAAAAGCAGCGCCTTAGATCTGGCTTAGCACGGTTCTTCTGCCAAAATGGTTCCAGCACTGAGCCATCTTGAAAAATGGAGCTAAACTTTCCAACTATCAAGGCCAGAGGCTACAAAAACACTGACATAAGTTGTTGAGTCCATCCTTTGTTGCTCCATCTTACTTTTTGCCTAGGCTGACCATATTTCCTTGAGACAAAAACGGGACATTGGGATGGCAAAACGGGATGGGGTCTTATATAATATTCCGTATTCATGAAAAAGACAGGGGTCCCTGCCCCCTGGTCCATGCGATTGGCTCCCGCCTGCAAACCCCGCCACAGATCCATGTGATTGGCTCCTGCCTGCAAACCCCGCCCCCCAGTCTGCGCAATTGGCTCCCACCTGCAAACCCCGCCCTCCTTTGCCACGCGCTGATAGGTGGGAGGGCTTCCTCTTCCAGGCTGCCTCCAATCGGCAGCTCCAGCTCGGATCCTCATTCCGCGCCATTCCTGTCGGGTTTAAAAGACAGGACAAAATTGAGATTTTTATCAAAATGAAGGGACGGCTGAAAAATGCTTAAAAAAGGGACTGCCCCGTTCAAAGTTCAAAGTTCGGAGGTTCGAATCCCTAGCCCTGCGTGCGGAGTGAGTTCCCGCACTAGCTCCAGCTCTTGCCAACCTAGGAATTCGAAAGCATGCAAATGCAAGTAGATTAATAGGTACCACTTCGGTGGGTAGGTAACAGCGTTCCACGTGTGTCATGCGGCCACATGACCGTGGAAGCGTCTTCGGACAACGCTGGCTCTTCGGCTAACAAATGGAGATGAGCACCGGCCCCTAGAGTCGGACATGACTGCACAAATGTGCGGGGGGAACCTTTACCTTTTTTTACCCGTTCCCGTTCAAAACGGGACATATGGTCAGCCTATTTTTGCCTCAATTGGGTTTTTCCCCAAACCCACATTCAGCAAAAATACTTGTGGTATGCTGAAATTGTTGATGGCTTATTTGGCAAATATCTGCCTACTTACCACCACTGAACACCCGGAATCAAATGACATAGCAAGACATCTCCTAAAATACTACAAGCAATCAGAGGCCTTTCCTTGTTCCAGTTTTCCTTTCGTAATTCCCTTTTTCTTGTTCTCCTGTTACAACATCTCACTATCTTTTCGAAACTTTAGTAAGTGACATTGCACTCATGTGGGTTGAAAAATAATTTTAGGTCCTGGAAAATGTGGCCACTGATAAATACCCCATAAGCTTTTGAGCAATGATAATATTTTGCCCTTGGAAAACAAGATAATGCATTTCTTTTTCTCTGTTGGAACCTGTTTTGCCATTTTAATTAGTTACAGTCTCAGCCTGGATATTTGCATTAGGTGTAAATGGATAGTTCTCCTATCAGTTGCTTTTATTAGCTTCTAACATCTCAGGTTCTTTCCTTTTATGAAGAATTTTGCAATTACACACTCACGCACCCCTAAATTGTACACATTCACAAACTCACAGACGCAAATACACAAAGATACGCAGTGAACTAATTTCACCCATCTGCACCAGGCAAAGCCATACGTCTAGCTATTTCCAGCCCAGAGGAAATCACATCCATCTTCTTTGCAACTTGGCTGTTCAACACAACGTTGGAGAGAGAAATGCTTCTGTATTTTTCATTCTCATTCAGTTTGCTTTTGAGATTCTTTAGGGATAAACAGAAATAGTGGCATAGTTATTCCTGGGTGGAATGCCATGTTCTTGCACTTCTTTCTTTAGGAAGTGGCCAAGAATATCTCATCTTTTCAGAGCTTGGTTCTCTTCCCCAAATGATCTGCAGCTACCATGCCTTCCATCAAATATATGGGGAAAATATCAGGAGAAAACACCGTTGTCATCAGTGATGCCCTCCTAGGAATCCTGCTTTTGGGAAACTCTGGGAGAACCTCTCCTTCCCTTGGAGAAATTCAGAGAAACGGTCCACCCAGTTTTTCTCTACCCCAAAGCCACCTCGGCTGAGCTCCTTTTAGAAACAAGGGTATACTCAAGCTGAAGCTCAAATACTTTGGCCACCTAATGCGAAGAGAGGACTCACTGGAAAAGACCCTGATGCTGGGAAAGACTGAAGGCAAAAGGAGAAGGGGACGGCAGAGGATGAGATGGTTAGATAGCATCACCGATGCAATGAACATGAATCTGAGTAAACTCCGGGAGGCAGTGGAGGACAGGAAGGCCTGGTGTGCTATGGTCCGTGGGGTCACAAAGAGTCGGACACGACTAAACGACTGAACAACAACAAAAAGCCCATGCTCAGGCCTACAGACCTTGGTAGACTATTTGGGGATTCACGTCTGGATTTTGAGAAGCTGAGGCCACAAAGCCCTTGATCTGGGATGTTGTGGTTGGTGATATTTCCTCTTGCTGGTGTATTTGTTGAAGCTGAAGCTCTGTCAGGCCAGATTTATGGAGAAATTAGCTAATGCTGATAAGCTTTTATTTAACAAAGAAGAAAGACAACCGGCACCAAATGAATTTCTCATCCTTTCATAGCACTAGGGATAATTCAACAGAGACAAAGTATTGGGAGAAAAATCTTTGAGACTCCTTTAGAAATTCTCTGCTCCCATTATAAGCCTCCTCTCCTCTCCTCTCCTCTCCTCTCCTCTCCTCTCCTCTCCTCTCCTCTCCTCTCCTCTCCTCTCCTCTCCTCTCCTCTCCTCTCCTCTCCTCTTCTTGCTTGCCAATGGAGGACAACAAGCTCTCCTTAACCATGGCCATTTCTTGTTTTCTTGGCCTGTTGTTGTTTATTCGTTCAGTCACTTCCGACTCTTCGTGACTTCATGGACCAGCCCACGCCAGAGCTTCCTGTCGGCCATCGCCACCCCCAGCTCCCCCACGGCCGAGTCCGTCACCTCCAGAATATCGTCCATCCATCTTGCCCTTGGTCGGCCCCTCTTCCTTTGGCCCTCCACTTTCCCCAGCATCAGCATCTTCTCCAGGGTATCCTGTCTTCTCATGATGTGGCCAATTCTTCTCATTTCTTGGCCTAGCAAGTAAAAAAAGATTGGAGCAATTAGATGGTGAAAAGTTAATCTGGAATTAGAGGTTAGGGTTAGGGTCCCTTGGTCCATCTCTGGAAAGGGTAGGTTGAACTCTGAGGCTGGGTTTGCGCAATCTCGGAAGCCAGCATGTACGTTGAGTGGTCTTGGTTTGGTGTATCATGCCCGATCAGTTGTGGTTTATTTAAGAAACACCAGTTAAGGAAAGCTTTGTGCAATGGGTGAACCCAGTATAAATCTCCTCCCGGATTCAGAAACGCTCCTCTTGATCATCTTTATTTGCTCTGGCGTCATCAATGATGGGTCAAATTCTACCTTTGTACATTCCGTTGCAATGCATTCATTTCCTCTGTTGTTCTGGCAACTGGTAATTTGGATGCCGAGGGAAACAATCTGCATTTTATCTCTCATTCAGTTGGATGTCCAAGGCTGACCTTTTGAAACAAAGGTGTCCAGTAATGTTATCTCCCAGACCTCTAGCTGGTAGAGTTTTATCTACTAAATACCCTTTTCTGAGAGGTACAGCAAAATGACCTCTCCATCATGGGAGTCACAACCTGTGTTCTGTTCTCTGTTTCTATTTATTCTGCTTGGCCATTCTCCAAGCGGAGCATTTTTGCCATAGCTGTTTAGCTCCTTGGCTGATAAACTTGCATTCAATTTCACTGTTGCCTGCACCCATTGTCATTGTCAACAGAGTGAAGTTGGTTTGCAGGCATTGGGCTGTCTGCATACTTTCTCCTCCCTAAGACCTAATTAGAAGATCTGTGATTTGGGGCTAGTCTTTTCGGCCAATGGGAGAAAGCTGTGGGGTGTTCAGTCACAATGCATTGGGCCTCTTCTCAAAACCCTGGGATTTTTTCCCCCTCAAATGCAGAGCTGGCTAGATTCTGGAATCAACTACAGCCAGCCATTTTCTGCCCATCTACGTAACTGCATGTTTTCACCAATTCTGGCAATTTCTTTGCATTTTAAAAAAAAATGCTGTAAGTTTTGTATATGCTATCACTTGGAACGTTTTCTTATATGTAGAGTGGTATGTATATAATGAATATACTTCATATACTGAACTTCTACAAAGCTTCATCTTATATGGAGCTGTCTATGCAACGCTGGATATTTATAAATGCGTGTTTGTGTGTGAGTGTGTGTGTGTGTGTGTGTGTGTGTGAGAGAGAGAGAGATGCATTTAAAACAGCACAGCTAATGTGAAATAGCAAATCCCTCCAATTCATTTCCATTGGAATCTTTAGAGGATCTCTTTTATACCCCTATTAACAATTGCTATAATTAACAACATGGACATGTGTCCTGTTTTTTATAAGCCAAAGTAAACTTTAACTGTTATTTTATTTACAAGATTTAAAGGGAAGGTAAAAGCAGGTTGCAGGTTTTGACCTAAGCAGGATCAGACCTGGTTAGTACTCCTAGTTTGGCCAAACAATTACAGGAATGAAGATTAACTTGAGGCAGATATTGCTCTATATGGTGGGGAGTCCTGACCATAATTTTAAGGTCCTTAACTAAACTTGCCTTCAACTGGAAGTTCTCCCCCTCCTCCCCCTCCTCCCCCTCCTCCCCCTTCCTCCTCCTCCCTGTCCTCCCCCTCCCCCCTTCCTCCTCCTCCTCCTCCCTCCTCCTCCTCCTCTTCCCCCTCCTCCCCCCTTCCTCCTCCTCCTCCCTGTCCTCCCCCTCCTCCCCCTTCCCCTCCCCTCCCCCTCCCCCTCCTCCCCCTCCTCCCTGTCCTCCCCCTCCCCCTTCCTCCTCCTCCTCCTCCTCCTCCTCTTCCCCCTCCTCCCCCCTTCCTCCTCCTCCCTGTCCTCCCCCTCCCCCCTTCCTCCTCCTCCTCCTCCTCCTCCTCCTCCTCCTCCTCCTCCTCCTCATAGACGGAGAACCAATTTCTGTCCTTTCCCTTATTTTGGTTGAAGTACCATCATTCGTATGTAAGAAAGAATGGAGAATGCCTTCCCTCAGATGCTGATGATGTAAATCAATCTGGCCAACTTTTTGGTATCTCAAGGCCACAATTAATATTTTTATAGAGATCCACAATGGGGGATTGGAATACAAAGGAGGCAGGACATATAGTGTGGGCAAGATCCAGATTTTTTTGGATTTTGGAGGGGAGTTTACAGCCACAGAGGAAGATCTTTTTTCATTTTCATTTTGCTAATCCACCCTGATGATGTTCAGGAATTCTTTGAAAACCGGCTGTTCTCTCAGACCTTGCTTAAGGTTGGATGTTGAGCCCCAGTAGGATTTCGTTTGTTTGAAGGATGGTCTTTTCCAGACACACATGTTTTTTTAAAATTATTATTTCACTGCACTTTGTTGTTGTTGTTGTTAATTACTTTTTAATGTTGTATGCTGCTCAGGGACTTATGGAGTTGGGCAGCTTTCTAAATCCAATCAATCAATCAATCAATCAATGAAACCAACTTTACAGTTTCTTGTCATTTTCAAGCTGGTGGGAAACTGTGCCATCAACTTTCAGTGAGGGGGATTAGAAGGGCTGCAGGAGTGGCTGACTGTGTCATTGGGGCTTCAGGTCGCCAACATCCCAGGCAATGTTGGGAAATGTCTGCACCAACTGCAAAGTCAGAATGACCTTTTCCCTGTTCAAACAATGTTTTTTCCGTATGTGTCCTTCTCTGCAGACTAAATTGATTCTCTTTTATCAGTTGATTGATCAGCTATCATTCCTGTAACTGCCTGAGAGATCTAATTATCTTAGTTATTATGAGATATAAAAAAGCAATACAAAATAGGCTTGCAAACACCACTTTTTCATTGTTTATTTGCAATTTAATCTTGATTAGATTTAAGAGTGCCTCGTCCGTCCTCCTCCAGGTATCTTAGTTACTCTTCCTTATTTGCTCACATCTGAGGACATTGTACGGAATGTATCTCTTTTCCAGAGCTGGGAAAGAACATTTTGTATATGTGGTTTTGATTTTGATTTTTGTTAAATCTACAGCAGTTAATTAGCAACTTCTTGGTTCCCCTTTTACATTTCCCCCCTCTTTTTCTCTCTTTTCAGTTTCTTGCACCTGGAGCACCCAAGCAATTCCTGGTGACTTGCATCACAAGGGAATACTGTAGATTTGCTTTTTCTCACACTCAGCCCTTCTACAGGACCTAGATTCTCATGAGAGATCTCATTCATCTCCATCAATTCCGCGTCTTGTGCACAGGGAAGTCTGTAATTTTTGGCAACTCCAAGTTCCTGGGATTATATTAAGGTAGGTGTTTACTCACTTAGGTTACATTCGACAACAACATAGGGCCAACATAATTCCTCAGGAGCCTTTATTTAGAAATGGAAAATGCAACTTTAAAAAAAAAAGGCAAATCTATATAATGTGTATCATCAACCTTTCTTTGAATGAAGAGATTATTGGGGTGTAGAAGTTTTCTTAATGCGATGGGTATCCATTGGTCCTTACTAGGTTGTTGGCTGCTGTTGTTGCAAATGTGTCTTCAGTTGGGTCTTGTTGGTAAGAAGTTGATAGTGCTAGGGGTTTGGTACAATCCTAGAGGATGAAAGAAGGATTTCAGTTGTGCACTGGGAAGCATTCGAGAAGAAAGCGGCAGGCCTGTATGCAGCCAGGTGAGTATGAAATGAACAAAACATGGTTAAGAATTCCATTAAGCCATATCAAAGCCTCCAGCAATATCAGATATAAATTTTGTCCAAGAGGGCTAAGTCAAACATTCTAAATTTCCCACCGTGCTCCAGAGAATTGCTGTGATGATTTCTGGGGCATTAAAATGGCAGAAGGTTTCCCAGGCAGAATCAATACCACACAGTAGCATAGATAGGAGGACAAATGATGGGGGGGGGGGGGAATATGTGCAACACCAACATTGGACGGAATCAGTACAGAAAGGAGAGCCACTGCGGATAAGTTTGCAAACAGCTCCTTCTGATGTGCAATGGGTACTCAGCTGTACCCCCAAAAGACTCCAATTCGAAATACAGTATTCGGTGAACCTTTTGGTCTACAGTTCCACTAATCCCCGATCATTTGTCATGCTGGAAGTGGCTGAGGGGAACTGTGGTCTGGAACATGGAATGTAGGAGAGGGCCTGGCCCTGATGCGGAAGTGTGTGTGTGTGTGTGTGTGTGTTACTCGGATTCAGTATAAATATATTCCTTTGGTTCCAGTTATTCGTAACTTTTACCCATCCTGACCGTTATGTATAACCGTACTGTCAGTCCAATAAAGGGGACCAGACTAAGAAGCCAATGCCATGTAGGTCAGGACTACTTTTACTGTAAGGGTTATAGTAACAGTACCTTGCAAGTCTGAATGTGCTTCCCCTTCCGTCCCTCCCTCTTCGTGTGAACCACGGAGCAGCTTGTCTGAGGCGTTTTCTCGAGTTACTTTTTAGGCTTGGACTCAAGCGACCCTTATCTGACTGCCGCCTTCCTCCTGTCCGTCAAGGCCATTCCCCATGCCCTCTGCACATACTATCAGCCCTCCCAAGTAAATTTCTTTCTCTGACCGTTAAGCAGCTGTGGGCTCCTCCTTCTTTTATTTGATTGTTGCTTAAGATGTTAGCCCTTCAAGGTAAACCAGACCCAGAAACAGACACTGAGGGATTCCAGGGTGCTACTTTACTGTTGTAGGTTATAAACAGAATCTTGGAAGTCCATACAAGTTTCTCCAAGTCCCATCTGATACTAAACAACATCAAGGCAGGGTTATCTTGAGTTTCTTTCTCACACGTCCTTCTATCTCTGGACTGTGTAATGTCTTCTTCAAGTCCCTCTTTCATGGTTCATCCCTTCTTCCCATCTTAATGGCTCTTTCATCTCTTCTCCAAGTCAGCTCTAAATTCCTTTACAGTTTCCCCCCCCCCCCCCAAATAGGAATCTCTGTTTGTGGCTTTCCCCCCATTCGTGAAGTCCTGTACACACATTTTTCCCACTCACCCAGCCCTTGAGACCCGTGAACTTAATTTCCAGTGTGGATGCATCAGTTGAAGTGTGCCTGCTGATATCAACTGATACAGAAGAAACCAGTCCTTTGCATCAACGTGGTCCTGATGATAGTCCTCTACATAAACAAGACAGGCAGGTAGATATTCTCTACCTCACCCTCCCTGTGGGCTGCTCATCTCCGGTTGCAGATAATCCAATGATGGCCACTTATTGCTACAAGACCACCTGTACTTGGAAACAGACTGAATGCAGGGGATGAGCAGCAGAGATCTCGTTGCAGCTTTTGCACTTGCAAAAATTCACTACCTCGTTGGAAATCCATTGCCGCCCTGGACTGGGTTTTCCTCCCGAGCCCTGTCTTCCCCCAACAATTTCCCTTTGAGTGCATTATAGTTGGACTCTCCATCCAGTCTTGACTCTTCATTTCTGAAGCCTCCTGTGCAGTGATTTTTCACTTCAGCTAAAGAGGCAATTTCTTGATTTGGTTCACTACAGCTCCTGGAGAGACAAGAAGTGCCTATCATTTCCCCACAGAAGTTTAAACGCTTCTCTGCGGCACGTGGGTTGGAGTGAATCGACGACTAGTGTTTCAGAGGTTTCGACCCGGGCCTCACAGACAATAAACTCGGATCTACTATGATAGGGGGTGTGGCAATGCTCCCATTTGGAGTGCAACCATGCCCTATTTCATGAAGATTCATCCACTTTTCATCCCCATCCTGGAAATCAGCATTTGGTGTTCCCTAAATATGCTCAGTTTCCTGTTTTCCTTCTCTTACACCCAAGGATTATCTTCACTGCCTTAAACATACATTCAACTGTTTTCCCCTTATAAACATTTACATGCTTCTTTTTCTTAGTGGATGGGACAGTTTGGGTCACCTATGATTTTCCCATTCATACAGAGAACGTGTTTGATTGTCTGATATCATATGTAGAAGGACACTTGTCTAGGTCCATCCCAGCCACCATATTCCTCTTTTAAGGTGTGCTTTGAATGCACCATCTCAGACATCTTCATAAGAACCCAAGAAAGGTCCTGAGGCTGCATTTAGGCCAAGGGCCTTTCTAATCCAGCATTCTGGGTCACGCCATTTTGTGGTGGATATTCCTAAACAGGGATAGAAAGGGTTAGAGTTCTTCCACCACTGCTCGCAAGAAGTTGTTCTGCTCCCTGTGATTCCAGAGATAGTGAACCACCATCATGTCTACCAGCCATGGATCACTTGATCCTTTGTGCATTGGTCCAATCTAAAACCGTTGAAATTGGTGGCCTCAATTTGTCTGATGGCCTCTGATCCCACAATTGAGCAATGCATTGTGTAAAACGGTACTGTACTTTTTGGAGCAGGTGCCTTGATGCAATTCATTCTTGTCCAGGCCTTGATCTCCAGAAACACCCAGATCTTGACCATGCCTCTTTTAAGCAGCATTGTTTTCCCCAAGAATTATCCCTGGGCCTTCCAGACAAATGGCTTTTAAATAAAATCCCATGGCGACCTTGTTAAACCCTTTGCCGGAGTCACCTCTTGGGTGTTGTGATTTATATAGACCAACTGTTAACAAATCAACTTCTAAATCACTTTGCCTGCTCCTTTAGAATCTTTTGCTTTAGCTGCTGAATCTGGAAGCATGAACCTTTTTTTAAAGGGTTCCCCTCCTTTCCTTTCCTCTCCTCTTTTGCAGAGCAGGCAGAAATGAGTTTTGATTAGTCAGTTGCAGATCCAGGAATACCTGCTGGGCTACCTTTGGAAAAAGGGGCAGGTGTGGGAGAAGCTGACAAGCGTAGGAAGGTGAAAGAAAGAGGGACCTTTAAAGGGGGAAAACGAGGAGGGGAGGCACACAGAACAGAGATTAATGAAGCAAAATCCAGGGAGGTATTTTTAGGGTGCGCCGATAACCTTGATCTTAACTTCTAGTCTTAAAGTGAAATGGCTGCAAAGGAGCAGCTTTTAAGTTTGTCAGATTGAGCTCTTTTCAAGGGGCAGAAGAGTAACATATGTGTTAGGGTACAGTTGTAATGTTTTCTGGCCAGCTGTGGCGCCATGATAATGGGTCAAAGGTCTCTAGTTCGATCCCCAGTATTTCTAGGGAAGTCTCTTGGAAAGCTTGTGCCACTGCTGTTAAAAAGCTGGCAAGATAGAGCTGCATTTCTTCAGGGCTTTGGGGTGCTGGGAGGTCAACCGGTGATTTTCTGCAGGCAGAGTCGGTGGCCATCACCGAGCAACCTTCAGAGAGGGTGGGTCAGGTATGGGCATACCTTTCAAGTCGCTGTAAAAACCCTTGAGGTTCTGTGAATTCTGGAATGCTTGCAGAATTCTGCATTTGAGACAGCCAAGCGTTCCTCCCATCTCTCTCCGAGGACAGCAACCCGAAAACTACCGAGTTAAGAAGAGAATGGAGTCTGTTTATTTTTTAAATGCTTATTAAGTGCCACCATGAGGACAAACTCTTATCAGGATTCATGTGATCATGCTATACTTGCCAAAGAAGAAGTTTAGAGGTTCCTTTGCCAGTTTGGGTGGGATCTGCTTTGGGGGACTGTATGAATAAAAAGGTGAAGATCATGACAGTGTTTACAGGTAGTCCTCACTTAACGACCACAATTGGGACTGGAATTTTGGTTGCTAAATGAAGCAGTCATTAAGTGAATCTGACCCAATGTTACGACCTTTCCGTGGTGGTTGTTAAGCGAATCACCGCAGGCATTAAGCGAACCACATGATTGTTAAGCAAATCACACGGTTCTCCATTGATTTTGCTTGCCAGAAGCTGGCTGGGAAGGTAGAAAACGGCAATCACATGACCATGGGATGCTGCGACGGTCGTAAATGCGAACCGGTTGTCAAGGGCCCAAATTGTGATCACGTGACTGTGGGGATGCTGCGACAGTCGTAAGTGTGAGGACCAGTTGTAAGTTGGTTTTTTCAGCATCGTCTTAAGTCCGATCTGTCACTAAACTAATGGTTGTTAAGCGAGGACTACCTGTACAAGGGATGTTCAGGACAGTAAATGATTTGGTCTGGATGTTTCAACCTTCCGCAGGAGCATCCCTTGAAAGCCTGCTTCTGAATGCTTGCAAAGGATTGCTTCAACATTCATTTAAGTCTCAACTTCGGTCTATGTTTTTCTGATTAGCAAGCCGTCCATCTTGGTATTTCTGAGATATTTTCTTCTGAGACAGCAGTACCAGATTTGCACCTCTTTTGACTGATAGTAGGAGGTATTAAGCCTGGCTGGGCTTTAATTTTCTTGATGGTGGGAATTTGAAATGGCTCTGACAAATCTCTTTAGTTGTTTTGCTGGGTTTAGAGTTCTTCCATTTCGACTAATTATACCTACAATGGGAGCCTGCAGTTTTTCTTACATTAATGCGGCCCCTGTGAGGAAGGTACACACAGTATCTTCCATGGCTTTCTCTTCCTTCTGATGGAAGAAACTCGCTCTGCACACAGTTCTTCTGATTAATACCACAGTGGTTTCATAGTTCTAAGCTAGAAAAACAATCCTGTTACTACGTGAAATAAAGGAAAACTAAACTCAGAGCAAACTCCTGCAGTAGTTTATATCATCATAAAACGTCCCATCTTTTCTCCTGGCAGCTGAAAACTCAAGTCACAGTACTTTGATTAAAGCACACGAATTACGTTGTCTGTTTAAAAACTGAATTAAAATGGGGTGGTGGTGGTGGTGGTTCACACCCTTCCTTTGGGAGAGAATTTGAAAAAAGTGGTGGTCTCCTCTCTGACTTGGTCGTCTAAAGGGCTTAAAGAAAGCCCAGGATGATAAGTACCAGGTGAGTTCATGTGGCTCCCCGAACCACTGTTGTCCTACCCCAACTGTGAATCTAAGCAATAAACCAGGAGACTGAGACTTCTAGTCCTGCCTTAGGCATGAAAGCCAGCTGGGTGACCTTGGGCCAGTCCCTGTCTCTCAGCCCTAGGAAGGAGCCAATGGGAAACCAGGAGAGTGAGAGTTCTAGTCCCGCCTTAGGCACAAAGCCAGCTGGGTGACCTTGGGCCAGTCACTCTATCTCAGCCCTAGGAAGGCGCCAATGGCAAACCAGGAGACTGAGAGTTCTAGTCCCGCCTTAGGCATGAAAGCCAGCTGGGTGACCTTGGGCCAGTCCCTGTCTCTCAGCCCTAGGAAGGAGCCAATGGCAAACCAGGAGACTGAGAGTTCTAGTCCCGCCTTAGGCATGTAAGCCGGCTGGGTGACCTTCGGCCAGTCCCTGTCTCTCAGCCCTAGGAAGGAGCCAATGGCAAACCAGGAGACTGAGAGTTCTAGTCCCGCCTTAGGCATGAAAGCCAGCTGGGTGACCTTGGGCCAGTCACTCTCTCTCAGCCCAACTCACCTCACAGGGTTGTTGTTGTGGGGAAAAGAGGAGGAGGAAGGAGTATTAGGTATGTTCGCCACCTTGAGTTATTCATAAAAATAATAAAGGTGGGATAGAAAATAGATGATAGATAGATAGATAGATAGATAGATAGATAGATAGATAGATAGATAGATATCCATCATCCACCTATCCATCCTTCTATCCATGGAACTCTAAAACTCCGAAGAGTGCCACATTCTTTCCCCACCTTTCTCACAAGGAGGAACATGGTATTCACATGGTGGGAGAAAGAACATGAATGAGCTGTTCATGTAGTAGCTTTCTAAGTGTTCCTAGAGGGGAGATGGGGAGGGAGGGGAAGTTTGCTCAAAACATATTAGATATTTAAAGAGAAATTTCACTCTCGCCAGTATGCTTCCTAGTGTTCTTTTTGAGCCTGGGATTTTATGCGAAGTGTTTTGGTGGCTGCCAGTGTCCCTGGATGAACCATTCCCATTGCCAGTTTGGTTAAACATGTGTAGCGTTCCATTTTACAGTCTAAATGAGGATAAGCAACCCAAGGTCTCCTTTGCATTGCTGTACAATGTTTCTAGCTTGAGAGGCATGTCCCGTTTGAAAGAACCGCTCGGAGTTGTGGCTATAGATTGCCTGTTCCTGTTGTGGTGCATGGAGAAGGACTGATGTCACTCCATTTCATGCTACATTTTGTATGTACCACTCCATCAAATGAAATCCATGGCCCTTTATGACTTTCCCTAAGTATACACAGGATTCCCCAGAGTTTTGTAAACAACCTAAAAGATTTTTTTTTAAAAAAAAAAAACCACAACCACCCTACAACCCACTTTTCGTTTTCAGCTTTCCCACTAATGTGCTATTTCGTATGACTCTAAAGTGAATGGAGCTTTGCAGGCAGAACAATCAGGGAACTGTCAGAAAGCGGGGAGGGAAAAACAGCCAAGCTGTAAATCAGGATTGAAACCTGAGAAGAGACACCGAGATTCTAGGAGTTGAGTTACCAGGATTATGAAGAGGAGGAAGGTGTGACTTGTTGAATTCTATCAATGCAACCGGATCCTTGGGATATATTTATAACTAGCACTTCACGTACCTTTCCTTTGGATATTAAAACGAAACCTCTGATTGTTAAAATATATACATATTTGGTCTCGTGGACTTCAGGCATTCCAGATTCTTCTAGTTTTGGGTCCTGCCCAGCTGTTCTTGAATTAGATGGTGCAGACTTGTGCTCTCAATATGACACCTTTGGCCAGGGCTGGAAATCCAGCTTATCTTTAGATATCCTTTTTTTGTTGTTCAGTTGGGTAAATCAGATTGATTCATGACAGGTTAATGTAAATGTAGCTAGCAGCTACAATTATTGTCACTTGTCCATGTCTCTTTTGTTGGAACATGCCCCTTTTTTGCCCATTAAAATCTGCTGCAGATCTCTTTTTCATCCCTACTGACAACTTGGTAATGCGCCCAGAATTGGTTGCATGGAGCAACATATGTGTCTTGCAAGTATGAATAAAATGCCTATCTATCTTACCTGGCCCTTTCTAACCACCCTGATAAGGGCATTACAGAAAAGGGGTTAAAATAAAACGTTTCAGTGTTTATTGCTGTTGAATATGCAGCTCAAATAAAGGATCACTAACGCTGATGGCATGAAGAAACTAGATATAGGGAGAAAGGGAAAATGCTGCAATCGTAACTTGGTGGCTGTTTCAGTGGAATTAATTTAGCTGGAAAAACATAAATATGTGAACACAAA
Organism: Charina bottae; assembly: GCA_023362775.1. Classification (NCBI taxonomy): domain Eukaryota; kingdom Metazoa; phylum Chordata; class Lepidosauria; order Squamata; family Charinaidae; genus Charina; species Charina bottae. Next base: position 20,927,464 of record JALMGJ010000010.1, on the reverse strand, counting down.
TGAGAGAGAAGAAAAGGTGTTGCTGTTTCACAAATATAGGAGAAAGGACTCTTTTTGAGTGGTAAAAAGGTAGGTGTGAACTGAAGTTATTTAATGCAAAGGGAAAAAAGGATTCCATCTGTTATTTTCTGCAAAGGTAGTTCTAGGCACATCCTTTGTCTTGTGTTTAAAGGTTTCCTTTAACAAGTTTCATGTAAACCTGCTCCTTGTCTCCTAGGTGTAAATCCTGAAACAGAAAAGGTAATGAAACTCAGTGCTTTCCATCCATTAATTAAATGGGAGGGACCGCGGTGGCTTAGTGGTTAAGATTCTGGTTAAGACGCTGAGTCAGAGGCCATTAAGGCTGACAGCTCGGCAGTTCGAAACCCAGAGCGTGAGCCGCGTGCCGGAGTGAGCTCCCGGCAATCTGTCCCAGCTCCTGCCAACCTAGCAGTTCAAAAGTATGCAAATGCGAGTAGATAAATAGGTACCACTTCAGTGGGAAAAATCACAGGGACATGAAAGGAGCCGCCTCGGGCGTCCCCCGGGCAACGGTGATGTCACCGGCAAATCCTCTCACTACAAAAGCACCTCGGTGCTTCTGACACGGGGGAAAAAAATTAATTGAATGATTTTGGCAGTTTTGCACTCGTGTGGATTTAATTGAACTGTTTGTAACTTTTGGTCGTGCAACCACTGGTTGTTATACGAAGATACTGTAGGTGGCCTTTTGTTGATTGATTATGTCCCGTCAAGTCGTTTTTGACTCTTAGCGATCACATAGATAGATTTTCTCCAGGAGGATCTGTCCCCAAACAGGTCCTTCGGGTCTTCCAATGGTGCACCCATCGCTGCTGTAACTGAGTCTGTCCACCTTATTTATTTATTTATTTATTTATCTATCAAATTTTTATCACTGCCCATCTCCCTCCACATGCTAGACATCCTCTTCTTCTCTTTCCTTCCACCTTTCCCAGCATTAGAGCCTTCTTCAGAGATGGCCCTTTCTTCTGAGACCAAAATAATAATAATAATAAAAAAAATTAAAGGTCAAATCTCAAGAGGTCCACTAATTGCATAAAATACGGGCTTTCTCTCTCAACATCTAGTCAGGTCTTGTGTTCTTATATGATTTTGGCTATTCAGTTTTTACATTTTTAAATTTAATTTGGGGGCCCAACAAATGCTGTTTGGAAGAATATGCAAACACCACCCTGCCAGTGATCTACCTAAATGAAATGCCTGGGAACCTTGCCTTAATTTGTCAAAAATTCAGCCAAGGCTGCTTTTTGTGTGGGATTTTATCCATCTTGCAGTCCCTCTGCAAATGAAGATGCTACCTCTTCAGCAGAGGGTTGGTGCAATCATAATTATAAAGCAGTTTGGACTACAACTCCCAATGGATTCCCATCTACCATCCTGATGATTCTACTCTAGGAGAATTTTCCCACTGATACGTTGAACCGAAGACCGGGACGCACTTAAACTGAAGCACAAATTGAACAGTGCTGGAGACAGTATTCCACGAACATAGTTCCTTTCTAAGGAGTTCACTCTGGTTTGCTTTCCCAATGCTCTGCTTCCCTCCCAGTACTTTCCCCTGGCTTATCGGCCTCCCTAACCCTAACCCTAACCCTAACCCTAACCCTAACCCTAACCCTAACCCTAACCCTAACCCTAACCCTAACCCTAACCCTAACCCTGGAGAAGATGCTGATGCTAGGGAAAGTGGAAGGCCAAAGGAAGAGGGGCCGACCAAGGGCAAGATGGATGGATGATATTCTGGAGGTGACAGACTCAACCTTGGGGGAGCTGGGGGTGGCGACGGCCGACAGGAAGCTCTGGCGTGGGCTGGTCCATGAAGTCACGAAGAGTCGGAAGTGACTGAACGAATAAACAACATCGGCCTTCCTTGGTCTTCTAATGCTTTATGGCTGAGCTGAGAGTTTAGTTTCCCTGGGAAAGTATATTTATGAAGGGGATAATTGCCTAATTTGACACCATGTAGCTGACCTAGTGCTTTGTTTTCCCAGGGAAGATGTATTTGGGTTAGGTCTTTTAGCCTGACCCTCCAAATCCTCCTTTGCTACTCAGCTCGGCGAGCAATCTTCATGTTTTTTTCTGCAAAGTATCTCAATGCTTTTTGGCATAATCAGGTCTCAATGGGCTCTGCCAGGAAACCAACTGTGTTCTGGGTACAAATCTTGTCATGCACACCAACCCTCTACTGCAGGGAATCTATACAATTTAACCTTAAGTGAATATAGATGGGCCTTTTCCAGAGCCCGCTTTGATGCCCTCCCTTCAGCACGGCTGGCAGGAAGATTTCATGGGACTCCTTCTTTACAGAGACTTTGCCCTTGTGGACCCAGGGAGGTAGAAACTCTTTAAAAAGGTAAAGGTTCCCCCCGCACATTTGTGCAGTTGTGTCCGACTCTAGGGGCCGGTGCTCATCTCCGTTTCTTAGCCGAAGAGCCAGCGTTGTCCGAAGACGCTTCCACGGTCATGTGGCCGGCATGACGCGCGCGGAACGCTGTTACCATCCCACCGAAGTGGTACCTGTTCATCTACTTGCATTTGCACGCTTTCGAATTGCTAGGTTGGCAAGAGCCGGGGCGAGTGCGGGAGCTCACTCCGCACGCAGGGCTAGGGATCCGAACCTCCGAACTTGCGATCTTCCGATCGACAACCCTGGCGTCTTACCCGCTGAGCCACCACGCCCCCTAGAAACTCTTGCCTATGTCCTCATACGGTGTCCATTTTATGATGCCCCAAGATGTGCTCTGATCCCCCCAGTCATCTCCAAATTTGAGGGTCATACTAATAGATTTTACGTTTATTTCCTTTTAAGGGATGCTGACTCTACACTCCCACACCAGGTGGCCAAATATTTTTATCAAGTTACACGATTGCACAAAACTTTTAATTAGATATATTGTTCCACTGTTTTATTGTTTTCTTTTTTCCTAATAACGGATGGTTGGATTAAACTATTTTTTTCTTCTCTTGTAAAGGCTGGTCAAAGACTGCAATAAAGATATTCTCTTGTCATGCAGAAGCACATTTCTTTTCCCCTGAAACCAGAGGTTGAAAATAGTGGTGTCCTAGTCAGAGTGGGTAGAAATCTTCAAAGTGGGCTCTGGATCTTGTACTACTGAACCATGAGTTCTCTGTAGAAATTGACTGGGTACTTTCTAAGTTTTGTTTTATTTCAGAGTAATATGTTTGGAACTGATATATAGCACCCAGAAAAGGATGGTTTTGGGGGTCTTCTTGTTAGCGCAGCTAATCAAGTCAAGCTCATAAAAGTCTGCCTATCCACACAGACCTGTTTGGTTCTTACTTCTCGCCCTGAGATTTTATTTCTTCTCCTGGAAATTTCTGCCCTCTCCTCCTTCAAACCTCCATCAGGTCAAACCTGGATTCTCAGCAATCCAAGATTTAATTTGAAGTGGAATGGTGACTGTACAGCAATTGTTGGAACCACTGTTTAGACTGTAATGCAGAGCTTTCCAAACTTTTCATGTTGGTGACACACTTTTTAGACATGCATCATTTCGCGACACACTCTTACAGCAGGGCACAAGGCAGGCACTAGGACCTGCGCGGAATCCTGGCAGGGCGGGTTTGGAGGCAGCAAGGCACAAGGCAGGCACTAGGACCTGCGCGGAATCCTGGCAGGGCGGGTTTGGAGGCAGCAGGGCAAAAGGCAGGCACTAGGACCTGCGTGGAATCCTGGCAGGGCGGGTTTGGAGGCAGCAAGGCACAAGGCAGGCACTAGGACCTGCGCGGAATCCTGGCAGGGCGGGTTTGGAGGCAGCAAGGCACAAGGCAGGCACTAGGACCTGCGCGGAATCCTGGCAGGGCGGGTTTGGAGGCAGCAAGGCACAAGGCAGGCACTAGGACCTGTGCGGAATCCTGGCAGGGTGGGTTTGGAGGCAGCAAGGCACAAGGCAGGCACTAGGACCTGCGTGGAATCCTGGCAGGGCTCGGAGGCAGCAGCAGCCGTGACACACCCAGACACTGCAGCCGACACACTAACGTGTCACGACATACAGTTTGGAAAGCTCTGCTGTAATGTATTGGAACTTGAATGCCAGTATGAGCTGGAACTGCAAAGATTGTCCTAGGAGATAGAGAAATGGGCTTTTAGAATGGAGGTCTCCCTAACCACTATTTCTGAGAAACCTGACTAGCTTACTTTTATACACAGTAGGTGCCTGGAGACTGGTGCAATCAAGATTCTGCATTATGCAGAATCCTTCCTCAGTGGGGGTTTCCAAGTAGTTGCATTTCTAACCAAGCACATTTTTTTTACATATAATAAACTATAATTTGAGAGTTTTCCGCTGGGAACTTTACATTTTCTTGTCTTCACGCACCTTCATTACTGGGTTTTCTGCTCTGTTACCTTGAGAAAATCAGAATCTTGCTAAAGGAGGATGTTCTCAATACAGCAGTCCCATCTTTCCTCAAAATAACACCTTTTGTTTTCTGATTTTTTTTTAATATAATCCCAACTTTGGCAATTATACTTTTGATTATTCAGAAGATCTGGCTTCAATTTTTCCAGTGCAGGAAAGATGTGGACATCTTTTAAAGCCTTTGGGAGCATTCACACAACATAGTTAACCTGGGTACTGAATTAACCATTATCAGGGTTTGAAGACTACAGTGAGCCATAAAAGAACCAAGCAAGCTGAGTTTGCACAAGCGGCTAAGCCCGCAAAAATGAAAAGAAGAAGAATGCTAGCCAAACTTAGTATGTTGTACAAACACAACAACTAACTCTTTAACCATATATGTTATTAATATTAATAATATTAATATGGCAGCATTGGAAGACCAGGTTATGGACAGATAAATCATGGAGATGATCAAATCCTATCTATATGGTCGCCAAGAGTCAACAATGACTTGAGGGCACATAATCAATCCATGGCACTAGCAGGCTTTGCTAAGAATTGTTGGCTTGTGATCATGAGTGATTTGCCAAGTGAATGTTCTTCCTATTGAGTACCAAGCCTGTGTGACATTCATTTGGTTTGCAGAATCATGGAACTAGATTGTGCAAAGATGGGTGGAACTGGTGATTGAAGGTGCCTAAGATCTGAGCTCCTTCCTACACAGCCCCATGCATAGTGTGTGTGTGGAGGGGAGGCAGGGTGTAGAATTAGAGAAATGTGGAGTTGGACGGGACCACAAGGATAATCTAATCCAGCCTTTTCTAAAATACCTCCAGAGATGGAGAACCCACGATCTGTCTAGGTCGATTGTTCACCTGTTGTATGGATCTAAGCACAAGGATGTTTTTATTTAAACAAAATCTAGATAGCTGCCACTTAACACCTGTTATTTCTGGTCCTTGTTTCTGTGGCAGTGGAAAAGTGTTCCTGACTATCTTCCTTATGGCCCCCTTTCATGTACCTGGACACAGCTATCGAGTCTCTCTCCATCTTCTTTTCTCCAGACTGAACAGCCCAAGTTCCTTCTGCCTGCTGTCATAGGGCATGTCCTTAATTCCTAGGATCATCCTGGTCCTTCTTCACTGAACCTGTTCTAAGCTTTTGGAAATGTGGTACCCAGAACTTGACATAGTACTCTAGGTGTGGTAATGATGTGAGGACCCCTCTACACCTGGTCTGTGTCAATGCCACAACTATTTCCATATTATTTAGCTCCATCAATGACCTAAGTAAAGGTAAAGGTTTCCCCTGTGCAGTCGTGTCTGACTCTAGGGGCCGGTGCTCATCTCCGTTTCTTAGCCGAAGAGCCAGCGCTGCCCGAAGACGCTTCCACGGTCATGTGGCCGGCATGACGCACGCGGAACGCTGTTACCATCCCACCGAAGTGGTACCTATTCATCTCCTTGCATTTGCATGCTTTCGAATTGCTAGGTTGGCAAGAGCTGGGGCGAGTGCGGGAGCTCACTTCGTCACGCGGGGCTAGGGATTCGAACCTCCGAACTTGCGATCTTCCGATCGACAACCCTGGCGTCTTACCTGCTGAGCCATCGCGCCCCCTATGACCTACCCATTAAAAATGTTGAAAAACCTGAATTGCTACTTTCCATAACCTAGCCAACCTAGCAGTTTGAAAGCATGCAAATGCAAGTAGATAAATAGGTACCACTTTGGTGGGAAGGTAACAGCGTTCCGCATGTGTCATGCCGGCCACATGACCGTGGAAGCGTCTTCGGACAACGCTGGCTCTTCGGCTAACAAATGGAGATGAGCACCGGCCCCTAGAGTCGGACACAACTGCACAAATGTGCAGGGGTAACCTTTACCTTTACTTTCCATAAGGTACTTTTAAGATGAGCAATCCCTAATGCATATTTTTTAAAAAAATGCAATTACTGTGTGAATAAGCAAATTTGGTACTGAACTTCTTTGTGCATGCACGTTTAAAATTGTGTCCATTGGTTTTTCCACCCAGTAAACTAACTCAATGATGGTCAAAAATGGATATTTACTCAAGGGATAATCAGTAGCTAACAGTGCAGGTAAATTCTTCACGGAGCAGCTGAAATGCAAATCTGATGGGAATTAGAACCTAAAGGACCAGCAATTTAATTTATAACAAACATTTAGCTAATAAACAAGTACCTGCTAAATTCTATATTAATTTAAGCTAATGAGGTACTGCTATAATCCTTGATGAATGGATAAACTTCATAGAATCTCAGTAGGGTAAAAAAGGCAGAGTTAGGTATCATAATAATTTATTTAGAAAGATATAATTCATAACATACATGAACAATGAAGGGAAAAAGTAACATTACAGATTCTTTGTTTAATAAGCTGATGGATAGCCAAGGCTTCATATCATCTTAATTCCAGCTGGATTTCCGTTTACCACAACAAGTGGGAGTTTTTGGGAGTAATGAGATCCATTAATATGTGCTTTCTTTGCTGTTTATAGCAAAAAGATTTATTCTTAACTAATCAGGTTTCCTTAACACTTCCCTTGACTGCCCAGATCTAAACTGGGGGAGCAAAACCTTTTTTCATTTCCACAAACACTGAGTGGATCTGATCTGATATTGATAGTGGCTGCTAGTTTAGATGGCTTCAAAAGGAGAGATTCCTGGAGGAGAGGTTTATCAGTGGCTGTTACCCTTGATGACTCCAGGCACAGGGGCAGATGTGTCTGGTGGGCCACCGTGTGAGGTGGATTGCTGGCCAAGTGGAATAGGCTTGATCCAGCAGGACTATTCACATGTCCTTATGACTTGATTTCAATCAGGTCCTCATTTTCTTCACCTTAAATTTAAGCCCGTTTGTAGTAGGGCGGCCCATGAACATATTCTGAATTTCCAGGAAGCCCCATCCAGCTGTGAAAAAGTGCCTATTTGAAAGAGAGAGAGAGGGGGGGGGGAAGGAGTCTTCGGTTCAGATTTATGCTTCTAATAACACCATTAATTCTCTCTTCTGTAATAACATTAAATCTTACTATTTGTGACTGGCTTAATCATAAAGCCTCCAAGTAATTTATAGGCCAGGTTTGCGATTAAACAGCAGATGATGCTATGAAAACCTCAACCTGCTGCTGTTAGTCACGGGTGAATTCCCTTTTTTGCTACACAATATTATAAAATGGAACTCACCCACTTGGAGCAGCTCTGGACACGTTGGGTCATTATTTCAGTTGGCCTGAGTCACAAGAGGGACAGAGCTGATGATAAAACCAGACCAGAGTCCCCCCTAAGGGGAGATGGAGCGGTGATATAAATCGAATTATAAATAAATAAATAAAATAAAAATTAAAAATCCAATTCTGCACTCTAAATTTGAGCTCAGTTCTTAAGTTCATTATCAGCCCCTGCAAATATGGAGAGAAGCAAATTTTCATTTTCTGTCTGGATATTATAATCAGGAAGGGGACATTGTTCCGCAAAAGATCTTCTGGATTCCCATACAAAAGACCCCAAACCAGTGTTTCCCAACCTCAGCAACTTTAGGATGAGTGGACCGACTCCCAGAATCCCCCAGGCGGCTCTATTTTGCTATAGTTTGGGGTGGTGTTCCCATAGCAAAATATTGACCTGGCCAAACGTTTTGACTAAATTGTGTATGAAGGTTCCTACTCTTCGGCTGACTTGTTCTTAGCAGCAATCTGGAGGGATAGGTGAAGGGCACTACATTTTTCTGTCTTAGACCGAAGTCCTGATCTGTCTCCCCAGATTCTTGCTTTCTTTGGCTGAGCCTCAGTTTCTCTCCCCAAAGCCAGATGTAACAGCCTTGTTACAATTCAATCATCATGAGATTTCCCAACTGCCTGTTCACATGGAGAAAAAAGTAGAACATTTTCATCTTTTCAGCATGAAGCTGAGGTTTACGGCGCATAGGGGATTTTGTCATTAATTACTGTGTGCTACGTGGGATTATGTCAATATTGTGCATTGGAGTTTCTTGCACTGTAAATTAAACCTCCCCATCTGTGCCTACCATTAACAGCTATCTGGGAAGCCTGTGTGAATCGGGCAACCTCTGATCGGAGTCACTGATGCGATTCAGAAAATCGGTCTCTTTTCATCTGGATGGTCAAATCAGATGGACAAATTGGAGAAATTCACTTTGGATTTCCAGATTGATTTCAAAAACAGCACATGGGGAAGTGTCAATTCAGGGCTGTCTAATTTGGTTTGATGCTTTGAATTGACGTCCTCATTTGATTTTGGGCATGGGTCAATCACTTTCGAATCAAATGATCAAATCGCATCTTGGAAGGGTTCTCCTGTCTGGTTGTGACTTGCTTCTTTAGCCCAAGCTTCATTTCTTTTATTTCAATAAGCTTTGTATTTGGTTGGCATAAATAGTGATAATTCTGAAAATTGTTTTTAATTGTGTGTTTGGAGAGGAAATTTGACCAATGGGGGTGGGTGGGCAGTAGTTCTCCTCCCCTTCCAGATTCTTTTCTGGATAACATGTCTCTGTTTCCTTGTTTATTATAACATTAGTATATGATGATTCCATATGAATCAAACAATAAAACTATAAAATACAACCATCTATACCAATCGAAGAGAATATTTGTAGCTCAGGGTTGAGCTGTGGAGTCCTTGGTGCTCTCTGAGCCTTGTTGTTTTCTTGCAGACGTTTCATTGCCAGGCTAGGCAACATCTTCAGTGCGAAAAGGGAGTGCGACTTCCTCTCTGTTTATATATTCATAAGAGACAATAGAAAAGCCAAAGACCAGAACACCTCCTTGCCAGCAATCAATACCCAGATATGCAAAGATTAACACCAGGATTAGCACCAGAGGAACAATCAAAGAGCACAATATACCCTAATCAAGGAACTATTAACTCAGTCAATCAACCAAGCAGCAAACAACAGCCCAATCAAGGAACTACCAAGGAGAGAACAACACCTCCACCAACGCAAGCAGGACAAGCCAGGGTATATAAACAGAGAGCAAGTCCCACTCCCTTTTCTCACTGAAGATGTTGCCTAGCCTGGCAATGAAACGTCTGCAAGAAAACAACAAGGCTCAGAGAGCACCAAGGACTCCACAACCACCTATTTATTTAAAACAATAATCCCCTTTACGCCCACCCACCCCAGTGGTGGAAAACAGTGACAAGATGGCTAACCTTTTGGTGGTTGGGAGGTCATTGTGGATGAAGAAAAGAAATAATATGGGCCCCGGGTTATGCACATGTGCAGGATGATGTTCTTCAGGATTATTTTTTTCCCAGGTTTTTGGGGAGGAGGTGGGCTGTTACACTTATTTTGAGAACTCCGCAACACTGTTCATGTATTTCCTGTTTGAATGTGATGGGAAATCTCACTGCCAGGCTTTGGTGGCCACAGTGATATTGAAGGTCCTGGTAGAATCATGTTCTGTTCTAGACACAGCACCTTTCTGAACACTGTCTAATTGGCACAGAAACCATGTTTAGCATCCGCTTCCACACCTGGTCCTCAATGACTCCTCAAGGGCCATCTTCACCAAGGAGCTAAGTTCTGCTTCTACCCAGGTGATGGAGACACAAGAAATACTTATCACATTTCAGTGGGGGAAGGTTCTTAGGATCTAGCCAAACTCCAGCATGCGTAGACCACCTTTGTCTACCAGTTTTCAGTCAGTTGTATAAAATAACATTTGGTTTAGATAGAGTTTCAAATGGGGACACTCTTCTGGGTGGAAGAGGGTATTCTTGCACTTATTTAGGTAGGGTCTGGCCAAGGAATATATCTATGTACATAACCTGGAGAAGATGCTGATGCTAGGGAAAGTGGAAGGCCAAAGGAAGAGGGGCCGAGCAAGGGCAAGATGGATGGATGATATTCTGGAGGTGACAGGCTCGACCTTCGGGGAGCTGGGGGTGGCGACGGCCGACAGGAAGCTCTGGCGTGGGCTGGTCCATGAAGTCACGAAGAGTCGGAGGTGACTGAACGAATAAACAACAACAAACATACAGTAACTTCTCTCCAGAAGTCTGCTACCTGATTAGCTTCTAATAGTTCTATTTAATCCCAAATGAAGAACTGAGCAGGGACCAGCTCCTGGGGGCCTTTTCAAATGGGAGTTGTGAGAATTCTGTGAGGATGCAGTCCCCCTTCAGAATAGGGAGTCAGCCAGGTCTGCTCTAGCCCTTCCGCACCAGCATATTTTAGTTTTATGATCATAGTGAAGCTTACAAGCCACCTGGCAGAGCATGTATGCCCTGGAAGTGTGGGGTAGACATTCCCATAGAAGTTAAATCTATGTCAATCTATATACCTTTGCTGCCTGTGAATGGGGTGGCAACACTCGGGTGTTGGGGAACAGGCAGACTTTTGTTCAGGCTTACAATTTGACATGAGAGAGAGAGAGGGGTCTGTTGATTTTGGAACAACCATCAGCACAATCTTTGTTCCACTGACTGGCTTAAACAAAATCCATTTTTTCTTGCTGTTTAAATATATCATTTCTCATTGCCTCCCCAGTGACAAGAGAGAGAGGATTATTTTCCATCTTTTGTGTGGCAGACTTTTTCAATATTTAGACTGCTATTGTGAGCGTATTAAAGAGATTTCTCTCCCAGCTTGGTGAGTATCGGGTTGTACCCTTTCCTGATACAGTACATCTTGAAGTCTGAAAGTTGTAGGCATGGATGAGTTTCGGGTTGTGTGAGAGGATCAGGTACTTGCCCATTCATAGCCCATTCATGCAGCTAGAAGTTAATAGAGCGCAAGATGTGATTCAGAAATAGTAGGAGCAAAGAAACCCTTTTTGAAATAATAGAATAGAAATGTGGGTTGGGATGGCTGTACCACCTCAATACATGTTCTTCTTTTTCTTGTGAGACATCAGAGACGTCTTACAAGAAAAATAATTCCTTTTCTGGAAGACCGTGGTCCATCTAGAACAGGGTTTCTCAACCTTGGCCAACCTTGGACTTCAACTCCCAGAATTCCCCAGCCATCATGCAACTTTAAGATGTGTGGACTTCAACTCCCAGAATTCTGGGAGTTGAAGTCCACACATCTTAAAGTGGCCAAGGCTGAGAAACACTGATCTAGATCCATAAATACATGAGACAGTTTGTTTTGACTCAAACCATGCTTTATCTATCCTAGGATAAGTGAGAGTGGCTCTTTCAGATTTCAGGCTTTTCCATCTCTGGGGCTCAATTCTTTTAATTGGAAATGCTCAGCATCATGAGACCACCTGAATGCTCAAACATGGTATCTCCCCCCCAAAGAAAATAACCAAAAGGTTTTGCCTTCTCACAAAGAGTTCATGACAGTTATGGCCTTCATTTCTTACCAATTTATGTTATTGCATACGCCAACAATCTTAAGCTTTAGCCCATTCAAATAATGTTGTAGAACTTTATTTCTTTTCATTTTTTTCTTTGTTCCTTCTCATGAGATTCTTCAAAACTTTAACAAGCCTCTTTTGTAAATCCAATATAGGAAAATTATCCAGATCACTCTCTTGGTTTATTGTTTGTAAATCCTTTTAATTATTAAGACATCAGCCAGTTTCTTTTGTATGTCCAGTATAACATCTTTTTCCATGTCATTCTTGTAGCCTGTCGTTTTTAAATCCACTTTCAACTCAGTCTCGATCTTGTCAAGTAAAACTTGTTTCTCTTCCATAACATCTTTTAGACACAGTCTCTCCATAGAGGCAGATGTCTCTGTTGACACTATTAAAATTAACTTCTGAGTCCATTGTTCAAAAATATCCTTCAATATGTCCAATGTTAGAATATTTTGTTTCATTCTGTAATTGTAAATTGAATTATGTGTTCTTCTCCTTTAATTGTAATCTTTAGTTCCCTCTAGTGTCCAATTTTTAAAGTCTTATTGTGGTTTTTTTTAAAGAATTCAAAACAAAACCATTTTCCCATGGGAAGGATTCTTTATAATTAATTCCAAAATCTTATTTCAAATCTATCTGGACCCTTCGTACATACTTTCTAAAATCAAAGGTTTAATTACCCTTTTGCTGTTTATTCAAAAAAAAATTTTTTTTTAAAGTTCTTAAACTTGTTAAAACTTTCTTTCACTAAGGATTGAAGGAAAGTCACCTGGTGCTGTCAAACTTCTGAAAAGCAGTTAATAAGCAATTTCCTAAAGTGATTAGAAAAGGAAGTATGCAAACCCAGTTTCCTTTTAAGGGGTTGACTGCAGTTTGAACAAGTTTGCTCAAATTCCCAAAGCTCTAAACCCGCTGGAAACCACTGTTGTGAAGTCTCCTCGCAAGGAGCAGCTGTCTGGAGCACTTCTGGGTGATCTCAAGTCATCTCCTTGTCCGGAGAGGAATTATCAAAGAGGCGGTCTACTCACTGGCTCTTCCTTCCACCATGGTCGTCAGCTCTGCTTTTCATGGAGCCATCTTCAGTCCGCCATTTCTTCCTCCAGAAGTGTCAATTTGTCACTGTCCTCTCATTTCTGACCCTAGTTGATCGAAAGCCCTTTTTCCTTGAAAAACATGGACCTCATTGGCCCAAAACAACAACATGGAAGCATGGTTGATCTGGTCCATTCTTTTTAAAGTACTCATTCTTTAAAATAACATTCACTTTATTGTACACTTCCCAGTGATTTCATTTGGCATTTTCCCTTCATCTTGTTGTAATTTCTATGGAATTTGGACTATGCTGAGAATTTATTCCTCCCCAACCATATTTTCCCAACCTTCTGTCCACTGTGTCCATCACTGTATATCAATCAATGTGTCCAGAAATATAGCCATGGTGGAATGTCTATTGAATTACAACCCATCCACTTACCCAAACAATCTCAAATTTGCAACCAACCATTCCATATTGTTTATTTCTACAACTGTCAAACTACATATTCCATGTCTGTTTTGAGAGAGACATAAACACCACATGTATATTTACAACATTACTGGCCCTCACTCACTGTTTCCTCCTCCTCCTCGCTGGCTCTGGCTTCTCTTTATGAGGATTGATAGATTGCCTTCAAGTGTTTAGAACTTCATCTGTAGATGCTATCTTTGTTCATGAATATTTCCTTTTTCTCAGTAACAGATGCTTTGCAGTGCTCGGTCTGTTGCAAAAGCAGTTGATCTCTGCATTTTCTCCCCCCTTTGCGGGGTGGGGGCGGAGAGTTAATTCTTTCATCCTCATGTGTGCCAGATTTGAAACAAGGCTGAATGAAGCAGGAGAATTTGACTCCGCAAATGTGCAGAACCCAGATGCAAATCACTGCTTTAGATGATTGGAGGGCACATACATGAATAAATGGCTTATTGACTGTTTCAGCAATATGAAGAGGAGATATTAATTTACTTAATTAATTAATTAACTCCCATCCCTGTATCACACTTCTAGTTAGAGGTTAGAATCGCTATGAAGCATTGGGAATTTCTTCTGTTGTCATCCTGAAATTGTTTTCTGGAAAGCATTGTTGGAGCAAGTTCTAGTCAAGGATACATTACCCACACCTAAACCATGGTTTTATTAAACATGGCTTGTGGCGTAAGCTGAAGATGATTGCATTCACATAACACCCTGCACCAAAAACCAGAAAGCCAGCGGGGTATAAGATTTGGGGAGACCCAGGTTCTAATCTAATCTTAGTCACAGAACATTTCTTGACTTTGGGCCGTGTCAGGGAGACACAGGAGAGCGGTGGGGGGAGCTTACTCACGGGAGGGAAGCGAGCACGAAGCTCGGAGGGCCTGGCCTTATTTCCCAAATGCCTCCGGAAAGCTCCGCTTTAGATTGGACTCATATCTCTGGGCTTCTTTGGGCACTATCAGTTTAGCAGGATTCTGTATGTAGGAACCAATAAACACTAGAGACTAGATTCCCAGCCTCGGCGTGTTATTTCTGCACCTACACAGGACAGGACAGTCTTTCTCTCTCAGCCTAACCCATCCTGTTGGGTTGTTGTTGTTGGGGAAAATGAGAGGAGGAAGCGGTATGTATGACACCTTTGGCTTCTGAATGAAAAGGTGTGATATAATTATAATAAATGTTGCCCATGACAAAACACAATGGTTACACTCACCCAAAACGCTAAGGCACAAACCATCAAGTCAGACAATTGCATAATATGATATATGAGCCCCCAGTTACTGTCTTGGAAATTAGAAGGATGATTCTTTCAATAGCTTGTTTTTTTTGGGGGGGGAAAGGACTCATTTGTACTAGACTGGGGTCTTCTAATTTTTGGAACCACAATAGCCCAGGAGATTTTCTGTATCTTGCAAATAGGCCTAGTTCATCCTTGCTGGTTCAGTTCATTCCTAGAGAAAACTCCTGATCTGCTGCACCTCTTATGCCCATCTTTTGGGGTCCATAAACAAGGGGAGAAAGGCTGCCCGCCCTCTGGAAGGAGAAAGAAAAATTGAGTTTCTTATCCCAGTGATTTCCATTTTCTGAGAAAGAGAGGGATCTTCTTTTGTGAATTTGAGAAAAACAAGCTACGGAATGGGATTTTGCTCTCCCATTTTCATTTCCATAATGAACGTTTAGAGCTCTGCATTCACTTAAACACTTTCCATTACAAACAAGGGAACGGTTCTTTTTGCATTAGAAAGATATTTTCATATTCTGCACCACTGACTCTTGAATCGTATAAACTTGCCTGAAGTGTGTCCTAATGTTCAGTGAAATGTACAGTAAATAAGCTATGCCACTACTTTATTCTGTTTCTCCTATGGAATAATAATAATAATAGGTAAAGGTAAAGGTACATTTGTGCAGTCATGTCCGACTCTAGGGGCCGGTGCTCATCTCCGTTTGTTAGCCGAAGAGCCAGCGTTGTCCGAAGACGCTTCCACGGTCATGTGGCCACATGACACGCGCGGAACGCTGTTACCTACCCACCGAAGTGGTACCTATTCATCTACTTGCATTTGCATGCTTTCGAATTGCTAGGTTGGCAAGAGCTGGAGCTAGTGCGGGAGCTCATTCCGCACGCAGGGCTAGGGATTCGAACCTCCAAACTTGCGATCTTCCGATCGACAAGCCTGGCGTCTTACCCACTGAGCCACCACGCCCAATAATAATAATAATAATAATAATAATAATAATAATAATAATGTTTAGTTCATTGTGGCCAGTGACCAGAAAACAACAACTAAGAAGCACATAAGCCAACCCATAATCAATTTGTAACAGGAAGCCTCCAAGTATATTCTATGGTTTTTCAATGTCTGAAAAATATTGCTTAATATTTTGAAAGTCAGATAAAATTTGATATGACCAGATACAGTGTGGTGTGTGTGTGTGTGTGTGTGTGTGTATTACTTTTTCTTCCAGACAATATAGTCCTAGATCAGGACTGAATAGGGACTCCTCATATTTTTAAACAGTGTTTGAAAAATGGTGCCCCATTTGGCAGATATATAGATTGGTACCTGCACTTTGAGGAATGCTCTGAAAGGAAATTGGCTGGCTTTAATTCAGCTGAATTATTCAGAGATATTGTTGTTACTTTATGACTCATAATTAGCCTTGGAAGAGGAGTGGGTTCTTAGATATAAAGAAATAATGTCTGTGTCGGCAGCTTCTTTATGTAGAATATTATTGAGATGTCTGGAAACAATGCAGAGTTCTTGTCTAAACTGCAAGGGCATTCATTGAGCATTGCAAGCTAGATGCTCAGAAATCACCCCTTGCAATGGATTGGTGGGACTCTGGATGGCCTTGCTCACCCCAAATTGATAGATTACTCCAGGTACACAAAGATTGTGGTCAATGTACTGCTATTCCCATCTGTTTGAAAAAAAGAGGTAGAGTGGAGTAGAAGGAAGTCTTAACAGTTGAGATGTTGGATTTAGGTTGGGCTGATCGATAATGGTCCAATATCACATTTCACAACATCTGGTGTGGAAATATGTCGTTAGGGAGCATTATCAGAAGTGTTTGACTTGATCCCCAGAGAGATTTTAGAAGAAGCTAGAACTATTAATAAACATATGGCATGATAATACTAAAACCATAGATGGGTACTTAGGTCATAGATCTGTTCAAATCCTTTTATGGAAAGAGGTCAAGCCGGGCTGTGTCTTAGCCCACCCCTATTTAATTTCTATATCAATTTACAGGTCCCTTCAGTTATTAAAAAATGAGCGTCACCACCTTAGTTGCAATGCTTCTTTATGCTGCTCAGTTCAATCAGCAGCATCCATTAACTGAGAGCTTCGTGCTTCCTACTGCATGGAGAAAGGATTAATCATGAAAGGTGGGTTTTTTGTTAAAAAAAATGAACATTATGGCTTGAACAAAGAGACCTGCAAGCCGCAGGTGTAGATAGCAAATTAATAGGAACATCATAGAACAGATCATGTCCTCCTGATATCTACGAATTGTCTTTCCTATCAATGGCTCCTGGAAAGCTGACAAAGATCTATTCTAGAGAATACCTAAAGGAGGACATTGATGGTTGCTGGATGCTTTTGTACTGGAGTGGAAATTACATTATTGCAATGAAGAAAGTTTTTGAAGCTAAGGTAATATGTCAGGCTAACAAACGGAGATGAGCACCGGCCCCTAGAGTCGGACACGACTGCACAAATGTGCCGGGGGAACCTTTACCTTTAAAAGGGGCCTAGGTTGTTCCATTCAAGGATGTTTAACCCTGGAGGCCATTCAACTTCCATTTCTCAGAGCCATCTTTATGGTCCCTTGCTGAATATCTAATTCTTCTCACTCAGTCAAGGCTGGGCCCTAACTATTGGCTTAAATTAGGTTTTCCTTCTTAACCTAGCTTAACTCTTGAGGTAGGTGTGGCACCACTGACCTTACAACACCATTCCGAGGTCTTCTAAAGATCTTCAGTTGAACCTGGATGTATCTTTGTGGTTGTACCTCTCAATCCATAATATTCTTTGGCTTAGAGAGGGCCGATTTATCCCTCAGGCAAAATGCTGACAAGACTGAGCTCCAAAAAAGACTGGAGTGTGACTTCTGCTTGACCTGTTCCCACCTGGTACTTGTTAGACTTTGCCCAGGTGAATCCTGAAAGATCATTTATTTGAGCTCACTTTAGTGCCTTCCCATTGGTGCTGTAGGGCAGGGGTCCCCAACCTTAGCAACTTGAAGATGTGTGGACTTCAACTCCCAGAAATCCCTAGCCAGGGTTGCTGGCTGGAGAATTCTGGAAGTTGAAGTCCACACATCTTCAAGTTGCTAATGTTGAGGAACACTGCTGTAGGGGAGAAAGTATTGTGACGGTCCCATGGCTGAATGGGCTTGTGTGAAGTGTACTCTATTTCATGGCCAGATCCATTTGATAGAGAGTTCTGCTCTACTTTTATAATACCCTTATTAGCTGTAGAACTGAGGAAGGTGAAGCAAACTCTCATTATTTAAACCCCCAAGATGCAGTTTCTGATACCAAGTTGTACAGTGTGCCCATGTTAGTTCATTAGTGGCTCTTCCAGAAAGGCTGGTTGTATTTTAACGTATTCAATGTAAATGCTGCTTAGTTTTTTTTCTTGTACATTTATGCTGTGTTGATGCCATAACAGTTCCTTACCTTCCTAAGTGGAAGATATCTAACCCGGTATTTGGATTCAACAAGGCTATCCCCCCTTATTTTAGTGGGTGACTTAGAACTGTTGTGCAGATACAATGGGTTGAAAAAACCAAGCTTGCTTTTCAGAGCTGAGTAAAAGGTAAAGGTTCCCCCCGCACATTTGTGCAGTCGTGTCTGACTCTAGGGGCCGGTGCTCATCTCCGTTTGTTGGCCGAAGAGCCAGCGTTGTCCGTAGATGCTTCCACGGTCATGTGGCTGCATGACGCATGCGGAACGCTGTTACCGTCCCACCGAAGTGGTGCCTATTCATCTACTTGCCTTTGCATGCTTTCGAATTGCTAGGTTGGCAAGAGCTGGGGCGAGTGCGGGAGCTCACTCCGTCACACGGGGCTAGGGATTCGAACCTCCAAACTTGCGATCTTCCGATCGACAAGCCTGGCGTCTTACCCACTGAGCCACCACACCCCTCTGAGTAGGGAAAGATAATAAAGCTTTCCCTAAACCAGTATATCTAGCTTGTCTTGAGTTAAACTCCAACTATCACCACCTCCCATCCTTGCTGTCTTCAATTCCCATCCATTCCAGCCATCCATAATACATTTGAGTTTATACCCTTCTGGTAGATGAGTTGAGGCTTATGTTTTGAGTCACAGGAAGATATTTTGAGCCTCAATAAGAATGTCTGAAGTATGTTTTTCACATTCTGGAATGCTTGCAGGATGGATGGATGGATGGATGGATGGATGGATGGATGGATGGATGGATGGGGCAGACAAGTCATGTCAAAAAAAATGTGATTTCAGGGAAACCAAAGTTTTGTTCTGTCAAATCCCATTTCATACATTTTCTGATTAGGCAAGAGCTGTCTCTTTCTCTGTTAGTGGCTTCATTCCACCAACTTCAGAAAATAAATACATACATTTTTCTTTAATGGATCTGAATGTGACACTCGTCAAATCTCAAAAAAGAATTTCCCTTTAAAGAAAACATGCAATGAAACCTCTTTAAGAGATTGCCAACATATTCCTCTCAGCTGATGTACTTGTCAAGGAGAAAAAGCTGCTCCTTCCCACTTCTTAGAGATGCTTCTGTGCTGAACCAGTAATCCTGACCTCATTATGAGAATGGGAGTTCAGAAGAGAAGCCTTGATCTTCAGAAGAGAAGATCAAAGATTCTTATTACTCAGGGTTGTATTACCTTCAGCTAAGCACCTCCACGAGAACTTCCCAATGTAGTTTGAAGGTATCACTTCCTTCCCACTCGCCTGCTGTAGGTGACCTGCCCTCTATGGAGAGGACTTTTCTTTTATTTAATGGCCAAGAAGGTTCCAATTCTCCCTAAATGAGCCGAGTGATGATAAATATAAGTTCTTCCAGTTGCAACCAGTGTGGAGCAATGCTGGGAGTTGAGGTTCAGCAATTTTGGAGGGAGGGCCACGAGGTCTCAATCCTCATTTTGTGTCATTGTCTTCCTTCCCAGCAGAGATCATTTCTAAAAGTCACTTTTAAAGAATCAGCGATGCCCTCCGAACGGTCACTCATGCCTTTGTCATCTCCCACATAGACTATTGAAATGCGCTCTACTTGGGGCTACCCTTGAAGACTATCCGGAAGCTACAGCTGGTGCAGAATGCGGCCGCGCGGGCAATTTTAGGTGCACCAAGATCAGCACATATAACACCGCTGCTCCGCGAGCTGCATTGGGTGCCGGTTTGCTTCCGGGTCCAATTCAAGGTGTTGGTTATTACCTTTAAAGCCCTACATGGCATGGGGCCAGGATACCTGAGGAACCATCTTATCCCCATATCATCGACCCACCCCACCCGATCATTCAGAGAGGGCTTGCTACGGACCCCATCGATAAGGGAATTTCATCTAGTGGGGTCCAGGAGACGGGCCTTCTCCGTAGTGGCGCCCACCCTTTGGAATATCTTGCCCCCAGAGTTGAGGCAGGTTTCCTCCCTCCCGACCTTTAGGAAAGATCTGAAAACCTGGTTCTGCCACCTAGCATGGGAAGGGAAAAGTAATAGCTCCTCCTGGGGGTGGTTAGTACCATAATGTCCTCCCCATTGTTCGAGATCGATTCCCCAGATTGGATTTTATACTTCTTTATATCATAGTAATAATTTGTAATTTTATACTTGTATTTTAACCTTAATTTTATTGTAAACCGCCCAGAGTCCCCCATTGGGGGAGATGGGCGGTCATATAAATTAAATAAATTAATAATAAATAAATAAATAAATTAAATAAATTAAATAAATTAAATAAATTAAATAAATAAATAAATAAATAAATAAATAAATAAATAAATATTTTTGCCAAGGCTGATGGCTGCTGTTCTCTGGGCCATGTCATGCTAACAGCTGCAAACGGGGTGCACTCTTCCTCCTGTCCTGGTTTCCATTTTTTTTCTGTTATTGATGGCTCATTGGTCCTGATTTCTGTCTTTTGCCTCTTGATTCATGCCAAACTATGCTCATAACTCAACCTTAAAGGTTCTATCATTCCATTTCTAGAGGGTGTGCCTATAACTTGAGATTGCACCCTAAGCCAGTGTTTTTCTAAGTGTGTGTCACAACACTGGAGGGGTTGTGAGACAATAATTGGAGGGCTGCCAGTGACTGCGTTAGTAATACAACCGTTCCAGAGCCCAGGATGAAGGTTAGGTGTTAATTTTTTTTTAAAAAAAAAGAATAGTGCTTTGCCTTTCAAAAGAGTAGTAATTGGCCACACCAGGCTTCTATGACAGCTGTGACCATCTGACTGATCTTCACTCTGCTTAGAGAATTACAGCGAAGGGGGAGAGAGGCAGAGTGAAAGCTGTGATTGTTAATCTCAGTGAGGCTCTACTGGGAGGGGGAGAGAGAGAGAGAGGATGGAGCAAAAGTAACTTTCAGCCTAACTGTGATCTGCAAGTAGCACATTAGGAGCTGTTTAAGAGAAGCTGATTTAAGGCAAGGACACCACTTCTTTAGTTTTGTGAATGAGAGAAGCTGTCTTCAAACTAAAACCCAGAAATTATACAAAAGTAAGCAAGTTTGTCCTTCCTCTTAAAAATTAGATTTATTAGTTTAGTTTTATTTTATCAAGTTGCAAGTTCCCACCATTGTTCTTCCTTAATTGTTGTTTATTCGTTCAGTCGCTTCCGACTCTTGACTTCATGGACCAGCCCACGCCTCTTCCTTAATATATAGACTCAAATGTAACTATGTGGCGGTCACACAAATTCTCTTTGTGGTGGTCATGGTACCGCAAGGTTTGAAAAACTCTGCCCTAAGCCGTAATGTGGTTTGCTTGATTATAGCTTAGTATGTGTTAGGAACATATCCATTGTGATTTATAAACTATGGTTTCACATGTTCTGTGAACCCAACCAATTGTGGCTTATTTAATAAACTGATTAAACAAACCATTGTTGAACCAATATAAAGTTAGCTTCCATGTCAGCTTGTTCCTGCCTGCTATCCTCCAGCAGTCGTGGAATTAGGGGTCACGAGCCAAGCCACTGGGCATGCTGGCTGTGAATTCTGGGAGCTATAATCCTAACTATTGAGAGGACACCAAGTTGAGAAGGCAGATTAATCTGAATTTAAGCTTGCTTGTTCTTGTTTGCTATTAGATGCTGCTCAGATCTTATCAAAGATATGGGAGAAAAACACCATCGGAGTGTCATTTTTGAGAGACTGCAAGCAAATGAGTTTGTAATGGGCAAATGAATTGCAGGAACCAGCAGTACAATATGAGATATTTTCCATCTAGAGATGGCTTATCATAACTCGCTCAATATTTGGCTGTGCCTAAATTGGTTAGGGGAAAGCTTTGTCATATCTTGAGGCCTGATCCTCTCTCTTTTTACATAAGCAGAGTTGTTTAGCAAATTAGTGTCTACTTGGGCAATGCTGTATTTCTTCTAATGGCCCAGGGTAATCTAGAGCATCTCTGTCAAATTCTCTTGGAGCAGTAGAGTCTGGAATTGTTGCAATGTGATTGACTATGCATTTAAAGAGCGTGTTCCGCTTTTCTGCCATGCACATACAGGTAGTCCTCAATTTACGACCATTTGTTTAGCGACCGTTCGAAGTTATGAGGGCTCTGAAAAAATTGACTTACGACCGGTCCTCGCACTTACAACCATCACCACATCCCCCCGGTCACGTGATCAAAATTCAGGCGCTTGGCAACCGGCGTGTATTTATGACAGTTTCAGCACCCCGGGGTCACATGATCGCCATTTGTGACCTTCCCAGCTGGCTTCCAACAAGCAAAGTCAATGGGGGAAGCTGGGTTTTCTTAACAACTACGTGATTCACTTAATGACCATGGTGATTCGCTTAACAACCGCAGCAAAAAAGGTCGTGAAGTTGGGCGTGACTTACTTAACGACTGCCTCGCTTAGCAACAAAAGTTCCGGTCCCAATTGTGGTCGTAAGTCGAGGACTACCTGTCTGAGTCTACAGCACCACCCTCACAACTTCCAGTGTTTGGAGAATAAGCACAGATTGGTGCTTCTTGATGAAGAAGGCTAGTAATTCTCATTGTCTGGATTATCTTGCACTAATCCCTCTCCTAGGCTTTGTCTTCCTTGCACCATCCCTTCTGTTCCCGCAAAGCTCTTTGAAGCAGCTTATCTTAAACAATACTGTTTGGGGGGTTTGCTTTTATCTATTCATTTATTTATCTATCGTATTTATACCCCACCTATCCCCTCCCTATCGGAGGACTCTAGGCAGCTTTTATTAGTAACATTCATCACCCGATGGTGTCTATCAATGTAGGTTTCCTTAGTTACTGAGTTTATGAACAGGAGAAGAAATCAACACACTTAAAAAAGAAAAAAAGACCACAGACACATGCAGAGACATAAGAAGAGTCAACTTGCTTTCAAGTTGAGCTTGATGCCTTGGGACTTTGTGGAGACATCCATAGAGTTCTTTTGGCAGGACACCAACGTGACTTAGCAATGCCTTCTTCCGGGGTGGGCTTTCAGCTACTCTAGCCAGTTTAGAACCATCCAATTTTTAACCCTGGTTTGCAGGTTGACCCCCATCCAGATAGTAATGAAGGATAATCCGGCTTCGCTTTCTAGATCAGCCAAGATGGGCTTGGTGTTGTCTCCTACTGACTCACCCAAAGATATACAATGATCTACATCAGCCTCCCTATTTGTTAAAGAATCGGCATACAAAACTTCAGTAGCTCACAGCGGCTGTGGCTTTGCATCGTTATGCATTTTGGAATCCATGGTGAGCCATGTCTCTGATTTTATTTATGATGGATGGAGGGATGCTGAACTATCAGTCTAGCAATTAGGACAGCAAGTTCAGTTGGTGGGGGCTTTGTTGCAGTTGTCCCAATAGAAACTGGAGATGTAAGAAAAGACTCCCAGCTTCTCCTGACAAAGAACAAGGTAAGGATCTCCTTGTTTCTTTTAGAGTGAAACGCTGTGATTCATCAATACGGCATGTCACAGCAGAAACGTGTGGAAAGAGCTGCTGATGGTCATTCTCAGATCTAAAATTTATACAACACACACTATATTTGGGGAAACTGAAAGCAGCTACCGGTATGTTTGCAAATAAGCCGTGAGTTTAGGGGAAAAACTGCAGGCAGCACCGGAGGCAGATTTTATTTTTTTTTAAAAAAAATTCACAAACAATTTTATTGGATGGGATAATAAACCAACAGAAGAGACACAATGTCAGGGATTGGATTTTGACCCTCTGTGCATCCCATGGTCCGGGGATCTGATAGATGGGAGATTTCCAAGAAATCCATCTGTACAATTTGATTTCCATGGTAGAAAAGTAAGATGGAAATAGGTTGACTGAATGATTTGTTTGTTCTCAGGCAAACTTTTGGTAGCTGCTTTCATGCTTCCCGTTTCATGATCAAATGTGCCCTCAAGCATCTCCTCCCTGTGATGTTTAAGCCATAGGTGTGCATCTTTCTAGGGCAGATATATAATCGGAGGCCTCTGTATCACTTGTGGCCTCTGCAAACCCGCTGAGATGCCTCCAAAACTGGTTCCCAGATGGGAATGTTTAATGTGACAGAATGGGACATTACCTATCCATCCAACTTACATTTAGACTTCACCTTGGTCCTGCCCATTACTTTTTGCAGTGTGTGTGCGCACATTGACGTGCCAAGTGCAGCACTTGAATAGGAGAAATTATGTCCCATTGTTCTAAGAGGATCATCAATAAATATCCCTGAATCGTGCAAGAAGGATGAGTGGTGATGTGTATAGGCTTATACTTTAAGAATGCATTTGCGCTGAAAGGTGTGATTTGCATTTATTTACTAAGCATCCATCTTTCTTGTTTCTTGATGCTGGCTCCCCCCCCCCCCCCCGCCCCATGCAGGCTAATTTGTAACTGGAAGGAGAAAAGATGGTTCTTACAGAAAAGAAGGGGATATCTATTTTCTCCACTGTAGTGGTGAAGCAAGGAAGGTATGTTTGTGTGTGTAAAGAAAATCTTCCTACTCTATGCTGAGTGGACTCCTGAGACGTTCTGGTGGTGGACTTTCACAGCATCACCAGGTAGAAATATCATGGATGGAATATGGGACCCTTTGCCATCTGCTAAATTGCACAGAATTCTGCTCTTACAGAATTGTAGAGTTGGAAGGGACACAAGAATCATCCGTTCTAACCCTCTGCAATGTGAGAGTTGAGATGGCCAGTTGCGGTTTGGAGCTTGTCCCTCATCCGCATGATTGTAGGCAGGGCTTTCCAAAGTGCTGCCGCTGGCGACACACCAGCGGCAGCGGTGGCGCACGGTGACGGCGACAGCGCGGGGGGGGGCGTGCGGCGGCGTGCGTGCACGGCGATGGCGCGGGGGGTGTGCGGCGGCGCGCACGTGCACTGTGGTGGTGCGGGGGGGCGTGCGGCGGCGCGGGGGGCGTGCAGTGGCGCGGGGGGCGTGCGGCGGCGCGGGGGCGTGCGGCGGCGCGCGCGTGCATGGCAGCCGCTGTGCACGCGCGCGCCGCCGCTTCCAGGTGGTGTGGCGACACACCACGCTGTGTGTGGCGACACACTTTTGTGTCGCGACACACAGTTTCGAAAGCTCTGGTAGAGGGCATCTGAGACGCCACCCCTCTTGTCTTCTCTTGCTTGGCCTGATCCATGACAGCAATGCCTCTGACTTCCGCTGTTGCGTTGTGCTGATTTGACAAAAAGGAGGGGGAAAAAACAATCGCCTCCATACAGTATTATGTTGTCGGAGGGATAGGGAGAGTGACAAAGCACCGTTTTTGAGTAATTTGTCAACCTGCAGGCATATTCACAGCCAAGGTCTGGTGAAGGAAATGCTAGGGGTAGGGGTCCTTCCGATTAGACAGAGGGGTGTACTCCCCAAAATAAATTGTGATGCAACCTTACTGAAACTGAGGAGGAGGGGGCAGCCCACTGAGCAAGATCAAGGACAATGAAAAAATGGAGCAAAGGAGAGATGTCTGCAGTTCAGCACTGGGACAGGGAGTCAGTTCCTGAGCAAAGGTTTTAAACACAGCTGGAACAGTTTCCTGCCGCCTTAGGCATGGCCCTTTTGGCTTGTTGCCAGTTCAGCTGGCTCTGGTCTACAAGATTTGGGCTCTCTACAAGTACATGTTATCTCATCTATGCTCATCTAAGTCTTCTTGCTGATGTATCAGACTTGCTCTTCAGCTGCATCCCTATTCCATCCAGAGCAGGAATGGGCAATGCATAGGCTACATGTGCTCCTTAGGCTGCACATGGACAGTTCAATGAAAGCGCTCTGCCCATTCCTGAGCTAATTAGAAGAAAGGAAAGAGGGTGTCATGAGGAGAAGGGGTGATGGAGAAAAAGTGTTGTGAACAGAAAGAAAAGAACAGAGAAGCACCATCTAGACCAGAGCTTTCCAAACCTTTCATGTTGGTGACACACTTTTTAGACATGCAGGACACAAGGCAGGCACTAGGACCTGCGTGGAATCAAAGCCGGTTTGGAGGCAGCCAGGCACAAGGCAGGCACTAGGACCTGCACAGAATCCTGGCAGGGCAGGTTTGGAGGCAACAAGGCACAAGGCAGGCACTAGGACCTGCGCGGAATCCTGGCAGGGCAGGTTTGGAGGCAGCAAGGCACAAGGCAGGCACTAGGACCTGCACGGAATCACAGCAGGGCAGCTTTGGAGGCAGCCAGGCACAAGGCAGGCACTAGGACCTGCGCGGAATCACAGCAGGTTTGGATGCAGCAAGGCACAAGGCAGGCACTAGGACCTGCGTGGAATCCTGGCAGGGCAGGTTTGGAGGCAGCAAGGCACAAGGCAGGCACTAGGACCTGCACGGAATCATGGCAGGGCTCGGAGGCAGCAGCAGCCGCGACACACCCAGACACTGCAGCCGACACACTGATGTGTCCCGACACACAGTTTGGAAAGCTCTGATCTAGACATTGCCAGCTGTGTCCACTGTTAAGAGCACGATCTGCATCTACTCCAAGGAAGGGTTTATGTGTTAGTCCAGAAGATTGTACCTAGTCCATAGATGGTCCTGGTGGAGATGAGCACCTGGAGATGAAACTCAAGAAGCCAGGGACTGAGGAGATCATGCATTACACATCAGTAAAGCATGGAGGAGCATCCCCTGAAGGAAGCAGGAGGAACTCTCAGAAAAGTAACGTGAGGCTGCTTTTAATGGTCAGGCCATCTTGAGGGACCCTTGTGTTGTGGAAAGCACACTCTCCCTCCCCCACTCGCCTTTGTACATAGAAATGTAGGAATGGAAAATGCAAATCCAATTTGGATCCTTCTGGATGGGTCTGAGTGGGCAGGCAGAATACTGCTCCAGATCCAGCAGGTATCTTGTACACCTCTACCTCCAGCAGGTCAGACCATCAATAATAGCAATTTTCAAGCCAAGGCAACTTGAGTGAAAGCAATGTCTGTGGAATACATAATCTCCCAAAGAAAGGAAGAACCATGTGGCAGACGAAGTATATTAGGCATGTCTTCTCACTGACTGTTTGTTCTTGGCTCTTGAAGATTTGTGCCATGTGTTGCTTTGGAGGCAGCACGCACGCCATATGCAACTGGAAAGAAAGTGGGTGGGCGAAGCCAGCAGGAAAGACATCTTTCCTCAAATTCTTTTCTGCTGGTAGCAGATGCAAGGGGATTTGCACAAAAGAAGCTTGAATAGAACCAGCACCTCACAGCATCCCGAGGTAAAGAAAGGGAAAACGGCTGCGGGACTAACAATAAAGAAAAACCTGGGTGTTGTGGGAGAAGGGAGGAGAAGACAGGTTTGGAGGCAAGGTGATGAAAAACCATTTGGCAGATTTTTGGTGCCAGGTTAAAAAAGAAAAGCTGGTGTCAAAGAAGCAAAGATAATATGCCAGTATTGTGCAGTTACGGATGTCCCTGATGGGTCTAAATTGACCTCTGCTGATCAGACGTGGGTTAAGGAAGAGTAACAGGTAGTACCCCCAGAGGCTTTCCCATAGTTACTCATGATGGCGTGGGCTCTTAATGATGGAGTGATGGGAGCCAGATTATCATCTTGTGCTATGTAAAGATGTAATCCCAGATTGGAGAGGAATGTGACCCTCTTCCTCTACTTCTGGACTAGCTCCCAGATGGCTTATCTGCTCCTGAATTATCTGTTTAACTCCATCTGATAAGGTGAAGTAGGGAAGCTGTGGCTTTCATGGGGGTGGGTTGCTGAACTCCAACTCCCAGCAGCCCTAGTAGCATGGACAATGCTGGAGGATGCTGGGAATTGGAGTTTAGCAGCATCTGGTCATATTTTGACCACAGCTTCCCATTGAAAGTATCCTCATTCACAGATCTGGGCACAGAAAGCTTTTCAGAGTCACAACAAGTGGACTTTTATTCCCAATATGAAAAATGTAAAGGAGGAGAAAGTGAGATTTGGGCAGCTTCTCTGGGTTGTGCTCCTGACCAGGATTACCAGCCCCTCTTCCCACCTCTGTTATTGCTTGGGGAGGGTGACCGGTCCTCACACAACCGTTGCAGCATCCCCACGGTCACGTGATCATGATTTGGGCACTTGGCAACCAGTTTGCATTTATGACCGTTGCAGCATCCCCTGGTCACATGATTGCCATTTTCGACCTTCCCAGCCAGCTTCTGGCAAGCAAAATCAGTGGGGAACCACGTGATTTCCTTAACAACCACATGGTTCGCTTAACGCCCATGGAGATTCACTTAACGGCCATCGCAAAAAAGGTCATAAAATCGGGTCGGATTCGCTTAATGACTGCTTCACTTAGCGACCGAAATTCTGGTCACAATTGTGGTCGTTGAGCGAGGACTACCTGTAAAGGCGCACCTGCCCTTTCCTGAGGCAGTCTGTACTTTGGCTCACAGCTTGTGTGTTTAAAAAAAGAACCTCTCAATTAGAAGGAAATTGGGGGGTCGGGAGGAGAGCGAGAGATAGATCCGAGTCACTTTCTTCCCGTTCTCCAGACTCCCTTATCATCCGGCTGATACTTCTCTTGCTTTCGCAACTCAACGTTAAAAACCATGCAACAGTTTTACATCTACTGTAAATCCCGTGATGCGGTTTAGCCTTCTTACCATTAAACACATAGAAATCCCCAAATTATAGGGGTGTGCCCGCGCACTGCATAGCCCACAGCTAATAATGTGTGGAAAGGAGGCCACTTCGTTGCTGCTCCAGCAGAAGGGTGTCTTTTTAGCACAGCCTGCGTTTACAAAAGTGTTATTTTCCTCCCATATACTGTACATTTGGGAGGGGAAGCAGAAAAACAGTGGGCAACAGCATTTAAAGTGATATTTTAAACATGCTGCTTTTTTTTTTAATTTCTCCAGCAAGGGGAGGGGGAGGAAACTTTTAGAAGCTCTTTGCGAGATCCCTTGGGCCTTGATGTAGGAAAATCAGCAATTGAGAGACGGGGATTTGCTAGGCAGCCAGGGTGCATGCAACTGAGAAGGGCCATTTAAGGCTCGGAGTATAATATGGAATTGTTGAGTTGGGAGGGGGCATTTCGGTTACTGAATCCCTCTCTCTGCTCAGTGCAAATTAAAGTATCAGAGGGCTGTCCAGCTTCTGCTTGAACACATCCAAGGAGGGAGAGCCCACCATTTCTCTGATTCATTGATTCTATTGTTGAACTAAATTTAAAGTTAGGAAGGATTTTTTTTAAAAACAATCCCAGTCCAATGGAATCTGCCTTCCTGCCAAAATAAAAACAATATAGGCAGTCCTTGCTTAACGACTGTTCATTTAGTAACTGCCCAGAGTAACGACAGCACTGGAAAAAAACGACTTACGACCGTTGCTCGCACTTACAACCGTCACAGCGTCCCCGTGGTCACCTGATCACAATTCAGGCACTTGGCAACTGTCACACATTTACGACGGTTGCAGCATCCCACAGTCATGTGATCACCATTTGCAACCTTCCCAGCCAGCTTCCGATAAACAAAAACAGTAGGGAACAGCGTGATTCACTTAACAACCATGTGGTTGGTTCACTTAACGACCACAGCAAAAACGGTCATCAAATCGGGTTGGATTCGCTTAATGACCGCATCGCTTAGCGACCAAAATTCTGGTCCCAATTCTGGTCGTTAATTGAGGACTACCTGTAGTAGTGCAACACTTTGCATCATCCTTCTAGGTGAACCTTTGCTTATCCGCAGAAGCCCTCGGTCAGTTGGTCAAGCGATGCGGGACAAAGCAGGACTCTTGGTAGAGTGGTAGCTTATGCAGCAGATCAAGTTGAGACGGCCCCTCACTCTTTTTGCCCATGGGTTGAATCTGAGAAGAAAACCAGGACGCTTTACACAAAGGAAATATTTCTTAAGCAAACAAACTGCACGCACACTGAAAACAAGAGAAGTGTCAATCTTGCTGTCTAGCCGAGACTTTTTTGTGGGTGCTCTGAAGTATTGATCAGCACCGGAAAATGGATGTCTCAGTCTTGAAGATGACACATATGATGAAGGAGAAGATGACAGAGCAAAGTGACACTTCCCTTTCCTCCCTCGTTCCTAAGTTACTGATTCCGTGTGGATTCAGAAGCTTCCTCGCCCCTTAAAAAAAAGAAAGACATGTTCTCATCTACCGATCCTTTTTCCTTCCTTAAGTACAAGTTCAACCTTGTGGCCTCCAACAGTTTATCAAGTCAGGTTTGAAGGTTCATGGTGTGGGAGTTGGGTCCGAACCTGCTCCAGGTCTCATTTGGGGGCCTTGTGGGTCGAGAATCTCTTTGGATTAGTTTAGGGGAGGGAGCGAGGGGAATAGTCTAACCCCGTGCTACTTTGGGGGTGGACATTTGGCATTCAACGAAAGCACGCGTGTAACAGAAAATCTGTCTGTGCGCATTGGCAGTTTTTGGAGACACTAAGCTTTGCGCTTCCTTCTGACGAATGGCGGGAACATAGTTCTTCAGCTCTGCCCTTTGCCATTTACGCAACGTGTGGTTGTCGTTTCAAATAGCGAGCATGCTTCAATCACCCGGGTTGTGATTACTTATTGCTGGGGTTGAGCATGTGTGATCCTTGACTGAAATCCAAGTGACTTTCCTCCTAGTTTTGGGAAATGATTACTTTAGATTTCTGAGAAAAGCAAATGATTTGGGGAGAGGGCTGGAGGGTGAGAAGGGGGCCATAAATAGGCTGACCATACGTCCCATTTTGAACAAGAAAGTCCTGGTTTTTTTAGCATTTTTCAACCGTCCCGTCGTTTTGATAAAAGTCTCAATTTTGTCTCGTTTTTTAAACCCGGCAGGAATGGCGCAGAAGGAGGATCCAAGCCGGAGCTGCCGATTGGAGGCAGCCCAGAAGAGGAAGCCCTCCCACCTATCAGCGCGCGGCAAAGGAGGGCGGAGAGACGGAGAGGAGGGAGGACTGGAGGCGGGGTTTGCAGGCGGGAGCCAATCGTGCAGACTGGGGGGGGCGGGACCCCTGTCTTTTTCATGAATACGGAATATTACATAAGACCCTGTCCTGTTTTGCCATCCCAATGTCCCATTTTTGTCTCAAGGAAATATGGTCAGCCTAGTCATAAAGCTCACTGCTTTTGGCCCAAACAAACAGAGCAACAAACAGTTTTGCTTCTTGTGGTACTAGGATACAGATCTAATGTAGCAGATTGGTGGAGACTCGGTTAGTTCCTTTTGAATGAAAACGATACAGACTTTGGGTTGTCTCCCCCAAGCAGCACTCCATTAAGGACAGGTCGTCCTCGACTTACGACCACAATTGGCACCAGAAATTCCATCACTAAGTGATGTGATTGTTCAGTGAGTTGTGCCCGATTTTACAACCTTTTTGCTGCAGTCATTAAGTGAATCACCAGAGTCCTTAAGCGAATCACACAGTTGTTAAGTGAATCCGGCTTTCCCCCTTGACTTTGCTTGCCAGAAGCCCCCTGGGAAGGTTGCAAATGGCGATCACGTGACCCTGGGATGCTGCAACCATCCTAAATACATGCTGGTTGCCAAGTGCCTGAATTTTGAGCACGTGACTCTGGGAATGCTGCAATGGCCGTAAGTGTGAGGACCAGTGACAAGTCACTTTTTTCAGCGTTGTCGTAACTTTTAACGGTCCTTAAACAAATGGTCATAAGTCGCGGATTACCTGTAGACAGCCCAGAGAAAGCTACCTTGAAATGAAATGCAAATTGGATACAGTTAAATCTGTGCCACCGATTAAACGATTTTCTCTGTGTTAAAACTTTTCTTCCCCTTTTGTCATATTAAAAATTACAGCTTGGTGTTAACTACTGAAAGCCATCAAGGTGTCCAGTGGCTGTATGGGTCTGAACAGATTCTGCTCTCTGCCGTTCCGTTCAGATCCATGAGTGTCTAATTCTATTGTTTCGAAGAGTTTATTGCTTATTGGATTTCTCCCCTTCTTGCTTTGGAGGACGTATAATGTAACTGTGAATCAATGTCAGCAATAAATTCCTGCAATGGGAAGTGGTGGATCACCAAGGTCAAGCTATTCTCTGTCCGTGCTTTCACAATATACAGTAGTATCAGGACTTCAGGGTCTCTGCTCGTCTTCTGTTGAGCATCTAAGCATCTTCAGCAAGCCAGGCTCAAGAGTGGAGCGACATGTGTTCATCATACGTGACTATTGCTTTTTTGCACATTGTTACTGTTTTAATGAATAGCCTCTCTCCAAACTACTGGGAGTTAGCTAACGCTCTGAAGAAGTTTCTGAGAAAGAGTGGAAAAGTCAGAAAGTCCTTGAGTCCTTACCAGCATCTTGTGGTTGTTGACAGCCTATCTCGTAGGCTGACCATATTTCAGGATGGCAAAACGGGACGGGGTCTTATGTAACGTTCCGTATTCATGAAAAAGACAGGGGTCCCCGCCCCCTGGTCCGCGCGATTAGCTCCCGCCTGCAAACCCTGCCCCCCGGTCCGCGCGATTGGCTCCCACCTGCAAACCCTGCCTCCCGGTCCATGCGATTGGCTCCTGCCTGCAAACCCCACCCCCTGGTCCGTGCAATTGGTTCCTGCCTGCAAACCCCACCCCCGGTCCACATGATTGGCTCCTGCCTGCAAACCCCACCCCCCGGTCTGCAAGATTGGCTCCCGCCTGCAAACCCTGCTCCCCGTTCCACGCGATTGGCTCCTGCCTGCAAACCCTGCCCCCTGGTCTGCACGATTGGCTCCCATCTGCAAACCCCGCCCCCCCGGTCCACGCTCCGGCTCGGATCCTCCTTCCGCGCCATTCCCGCTGGGTTTGAAAAACGGGACAAAATTGAGATTTTTATGAAAATGACAGGACGGTTGAAAAATGCTTTAAAAACGGGACTGTCCTGTTCAAAATGGGACGTATGGTCAGCCTACATATCTCGGAACTTGGAAGAACCTCCATTAGCTTGGAACAGCATCTCTGAATTTGAACTGGTACCTACAGGGGGAAAAAAAGACTTTAGCCCAGCCCATTTGCTTGTTTTCCTCTCCTTTAATGGAAAAATAAATGCAGCCTACTAATTGGCCCAAACGCCTGAGAGTTTTGGTTCTCCTGGGTACCCTATTTTTCCTTCTGGTGAGGTCAAGGAGGAAAGACACATATTTCATTTCAGTTGGCATCTTTAAGATGGCTTTGGTTCCATTTCCTCCTTTTCACTAAGCTTATTCCTACAAAGCCTGCTTTTGTTGTTTATTCGTTCAGTCGCTTCCGACTCTTCGTGACTTCATGGACCAGCCCACGCCAGAGCTTCCTGTCGGCCGTCACCATCCCCAGCTCCCCCACGGTTGAGTCCGTCACCTCCAGAATATCATCCATCCATCTTGCCCTTGGTCGGCCCCTCTTCCTTTGGCCTTCCACTTTCCCTAGCATCAGCTTCTTCTCCAGACAAAGCCTGCTACTACTGCAGAAAGGGAGAGGGAGAAACACAGGAGAAGACATTGAGTGTAGGAAGGTGGGTTTTTCAATGATGAGCAAGGCTACTAAGGATGGGAATGGCGAGAGAATTCGTTAAGGCCAGTTTCCAAAGTTGGATGATGAACACCTTTGTGCCTATTCCATGATGGGTGACCCAAGAGTCACACGTTCATCTGCAAAGAGTGAGTTGACTCAGTTTGTATAAACATGAAGAGGAACACCATGTTGGGAGCAAGATGGCATCCTTGAACCCAGAAAGTGAGGAAGTGAGGAATATCCTTTTCCCCAGGCAAAAATTAACCTGCATTTCTGTTGTTGGCTAAACCACAATGTGCATTTTCTCCCCTACTGTGCATTCTCAGTTCTGATCCTGACCTTTAGCTTCAGAGCCCTAGGCCCATGGCGTATCAAAGCTCTTCTTGAGCCTCACACCCCTAGCAGGTATTTCTCTAGCTACATTCATCTCTCTCTCTCTGCTTTGAAGCAAACACTTAAATCATTTATCTGATTTTTCTGTGGGAGGGATATCACTGCAAGCAGCACAATGGAGTTTGACAGTTCCCTGGAGACGTGGCTGATACGTGCCCAGGCCATTGGGAAGGCGGGGGGGGGGGGGGTGGCGGTATTTTAGCTGGCTGCCAGTTTAACTTAGTTCAGGCTGTCAGAAGGTGGAGTTCTGGGTGTTTAGCTAAGCCTGGCTCATGTGCCTATGGAGAGATGAGAGAGCCAGGGCACCATCTTCTCTATATAGTGAAGGTGAATTTTGAAGGTATTTCATAATAAGGAATATGGGGAGGGGATTGATGGCTAAATTTAGCTTCTTTGGGGTTGTGGAATGGCCATCAGGGACAGATGAGGTGGAACTGCTTAATATAGTCTATCATCATGGCAGCAAGGAGTTCCACAATAGAATCTGTGACCAATGATCAGTGATCAATGGCCAAAGGTGGGTCCCTTTTGGCTTTTATTTTGGATCCTGGAGAGATGAAAAATTGGACCTCATGATCTACATGGCCACTTCTGATGCTGGGTGAATGCAATTAACATCAAGCCAGTCTGCTTCAACTGGACGCCCTGTTGATGGTTGAGGCTACGATTGCCAGAATTCCTGGGTAACTTGGCCTTTGAACATGCTGGCTGAGAATTCTGGGAGTTATGGTCCTTTTGTGGCCATCAGGTCGAAGAAGGAGCCTCACGGCTTAGTTCAATGGATCATAGCTGAATGGGAGACATTCAGGGTCAGTCTGCACCAATTAAAGGAGCTCGGGTAAAAGGGCTAGGAAAACGTTGTCCATGAGATGTAGTATGGAAGGCAGGGAGCATCTCAAAGGGAGAGAGACTGTTATCTCAGAGCATGGGTTTTGATGGTCCTGGATTGAGAAGAAGCTCAGATGGAGCAATTTGGAGAGGTCCTTCTGAATCCTTGGAGAATGGCTGCCAATCAGAAGAGGCATTAATGAACTAAGGACAACAAGGGTGATCCTAAGTCTAGATCAGCTTCCCAAATTCAAAGTAGGAATGAGATTGAGCTTCTCGGAGCTAAGGTTCAGAGATGCTCATAAAGCCAGCCCTTTAACAACAGGTTTCAATGATTTCATCCATCTTCTATGAAGCTGCATTGGCAAAGCTAAACAGTTATTTGCCGCAAATACAGTATATCTAACTTGTTTTCAGGAGATAAAATCCATCCGTCAAATAGGCTTAAACTTTCATAACAATATTACCACGTAGTTGATACTCAATCCCATGCACATGTTTTGGAAATTCACATTGGTTCTTCTTTGATTCTGAGAAAAAATTCATGCATAGGCTGTAGCTATATGTCCAAAACTGTAGTAGTTGGGTTTAAGAATGAATGTATCCTAATTCTATGCATGTTTACAGAGAAATAAATCTTCATAGTGACCAGTGAGGTCTTACTGCCAGGAAACTATACAAAACACTGCAGCCAAATTTTTCTCCAGACGGCACCCTTGGTGTTAAATCAATTGTTGTATTCCCCAGGAATTTGAAGCAACTCTAGTAAGTTTACACTGTTCTTTCCAGTAATTGAGTTTCTCTCCCAGTGTGGCTACTTAATTTAATTAGAGGTGGTGAATTAAGAACTCAGTGATCAGAGTGTGAATCTTAACTGATTTATTCAGTAAAATAAATGAATGTTTCAACAGTGACGAAAAATAATACAGAATCCTATAAAGTCTCAGGCAACTTTGAGAGATGAAAGAAAGGGAAAAAAGGAAAGCAGATTCTGTGTTTTCTATAGAGGTCTGGTTGAGACCTTGGAGTTCTAAGGTTCCATAAAATAATATATAGTTCCATTAGATATCTAATGGATTAGGTTGCTTGGAAGCAGTGGGAGAATATGTAGTCAAGCCAGAGAATGGGGAGAGGGATTTAAGAATTTAGTCTAAGGTTCGAAGGCTAAATTCATAACACGGTGCAGATTTGTAAACTGTTTGAGTTATGAATTTTCTAGGTAAATGTAAAGGTTCCCCCTGCACATTTGTACAGTCGTGTCCGACTCTAGGGGCCGGTGCTCATCTCCATTTGTCAGCCGAAGAGCCAGCGTTGTCCGAAGACGCTTCTGCAGTCATGTGGCCGCATGAAGCACATAGAACACTGTTACCTACCCACCGAAGTGGTACCTATTCATCTACTTGCATTTGCATGCTTTCGAATTGCTAGGTTGGCAAGAGCTGGAG
Source organism: Charina bottae (assembly GCA_023362775.1). Lineage (NCBI taxonomy): Eukaryota > Metazoa > Chordata > Lepidosauria > Squamata > Charinaidae > Charina > Charina bottae. The sequence goes on along the minus strand of JALMGJ010000010.1, from coordinate 20,891,468 downwards.
TTAGTGAGGGAGCTCACTCCGCACACAGGGCTAGGGATTCGAACCTCCGAACTTGCAATCCGATCAACAAGCCTGGCGTCTTACCCGCTGAGCCACCACGCCCCTTATGAATTTTCTACTCTCTTTTTATTTTCATATAACCTTGGACAGACCATTAGCCTATCTAGTACTGTCTCTTCTTGCAGAAGAAGAACCTCTTTAGAGAGGTTAACGAAATCCCTCTGCTTCAGTTCATTGTTGTTTTCCAGCAAAGTTTATTTTTTTTAAAAAAAAAACTTGTTTGGAAAAGCTTCCTATGAAATCAGTGTATCTTGGGGAAAAGTTAGGGCTCATTGGGTTTAAATAAAGCATGTGATAATGGGAAATACGTAGAGAAAAGGTTATGCATAATGGGGAAGTTAATTATGTTGCATTCTATGATGTGCGGACCGAGGAAGGCTGGACCCAAAATCTGAACAAAGGCTAGAGTTATATATGCACTTTTAAACAATTTGCAGACAGTACTTGATGGAATGGTGTAATATGTGAATACATGTGCTGTAGAGGTGAACTAGATTTGCACTGATCCACTTCCTGAGCTGCAAACCCCACCCCCGGTCCAGAAGGGTGTCTTGAGGTCAATTCAGTATCTTGGAAACTGCAAGGGGAATTTCTCACCCTCGTTATCAGTGCATGTATTAAGGCAGAGTGTCTTTGAATGCCCACAAATGCTTCTTCCTGGGTTTCTTGCCACCTGGGCAGAGTTGCCATTTATGACGCAAGGCGCCAACCGCCTTGCCTTTTACCTGTCCTCTCCATTCCTTTGCCAGCCTCTTCACAGGCTCTGACTTCTCTTTATTTTCAGTGCTTACATTCTCCTCCCCCCACCCTCCTTGCTTTGTCACAGACCCAATTATAATAAGTTAGGATGCCCTCTGTACATTCTCTTGCAAGGTTTGGTCATTGCTTTGTTTTGCTTCAGTAACTTTACAGCAATTATCTCTCTCGAAAGTCCCGGGGTTACAAAGTACAAATTGATACTCTCCACCACGGATGTTCTTTAAACAATTAGTGTGTATGTCTCTTCCTTCTGTTTCACTACTTTATGTTCAGCTTGAAGAGTTGTCTTTGGTGGAAGAGAAATCCAAAGTCTCCAGAGTGGGAGACTTCAAGAGAATTCTCAATGATCTTGCACATTGAATGCAATGTGCTTAACTTGGTGGTTGAACTCTGGGTTTGCACAAGATTTGATTGACTGACTACGTGCCATCAATTGGTAGCAACTCTTAGCAACCACATAGATAGACCTTCTCCAGGATGATCTATCTCCACCCTGGCTCTTTAGGTCCTCAAACAGCGCATCCATTACTTGTACAATTGAATCTATCCACCTTGCTGCTGGCCATCCTCTTTTCCTTCTACCTTTCCCACCATTATGGACTTTTCAAGAGAGCTGGGTCTTTGCATAATGTCTCCAAAATATGATCGTTTGAATCTGGTCATTTGTGACTCAAATGGATTAATTTGTCCTATGATCCGTTTGTTTGATGGCTATCCATGGTATGTTCTGGAGTCTTCTCCAACACCACACTTCAAAAGCATCAGTGGCTTTCAAGATTATCTTGTGTGGGAATGGGTTCAGAGCGGACCATGAGGCTGAAGAAGAGCATTCCAGACATTAGCTATAGCGATTAAGGTGTTGAATTAGGAGTGTGGGGAAATTCAGGTCAAGTCCATCTTTGCTGGCAAAACTCATTGGATGACTGTATGCTTACTATCTCTCTGCCTCTGTCACTGTAGGAAAAGATTAGAGAAGGGAGTGAGTTGGTGCTATGAGCTTCTGAAGGAAAGGCAAGGTACATATCTAGTGAATAAGCAAAGAAGCCCTGCATTTTTCATTTAATGTGCAGAAGATACTTCAGCAAAAGTTGGGATATCATGTGTGCCTGCAGCTAAATCTTGAAGTATTTATTATTATTATTTTATTTATTATTCAAATTTCTATCACCGCCCATCTCCCTCCCTAAGGAGGGACTCTGGGCGGTTTACAATAAGAATAAAACTTAACATTCAGTACAAACTCTAACTAATACGTTAAATATAACTACAACTAAAAGATAAAAATACAAAATACAGTACAATTCAGATGGCAGCAAGATTCTACTTTAGTCCGTGAATATATAAGGGGGCCATTCTAGGGCACCAGCCATCCCCAAGAATGACTATTCCCCTCCCCGCCCCAGGCACGATGGCAAAACCAGGACTTCGGTTTTTTACGGAAGTCCAGGAGAGCGGGGGCTTGCCTCACCTCCGGGGGAAGAATGTTCCAGAGGGTGGGAGCTGCTGCAGAGAAGGCCCGCTTCCTGGACCCCGCCAGATGGAATTCTCTTACAGACGGGGTCCGTAACATGCCCTCTCTGCATGACCGGGTGGGGCAGGTCGATGTAATGGGGATGAGACGGTCCCTCAGGTAACCTGGACCCATGCCATGTAGGGCTTTAAAGGTAATAACCAACACCTTGAATTGAACCCGGAAGCAAACTGGGACACAATGCAGCTTATGCAGCAAGGGTGTTACATGTGCCGATCTTGGGGCACATAGTATTGCCCGTGCGGCCGCATTCTGGACCAGTTGAAGCTTCCGGATACTCTTCAAGGGTAACCCCATGTAGAGCGCATTACAATAGTCTATCTGGGAGATGACCAGGGCATGAGTGACCGTTCGAAGGGCCTCTTGGTCCAGGAAAGGGCGTAACTGGAGCACAACACGAAGTTGAGCAAAGGCCCTCCTGGCCACGACTACCACCTGCTCTTCAAGCAGGAGTCGTGAGTCCAGGAGGACCCCCAGAAGTATAGATTTTACGTTGAGCAAAGGGGCTGGGCTGAATGACCTCTGAGGATTTATCCTCTTCTAAAATTCTATTAGTCTTTAAATGATCCTGACCACGCATCCCTTCCCTCACTGGACAGTTGCTCTGCTTTATCCGTACAGCTCCTGGGATTTCTTCCAGGCTGGAAAAACCTTCACACTCATGTTATTTCATTTTCATGCGCGGTCTCCAAATCAGCATTTCAAAAGCAGGGAGGGAGCTCAACTGTGTCTGGTGTCCTACCATTTTTGTAATTAAGGTTGATTTGGAAGTTGAGGGAAAGGACTATTGTCCTACGTGCCCTCTGAGTAATTTCCAGCTCAAACCAATCACAGCGAGAGGACCCTTCAGGGCTCAGGGCTGTGAGCAATCAAATGGCGCACACAGCACTTAATTGGTTGCATTAAAAAGCAACAACAACAATAACCACAGCGGCCACAGTGGAGAGATGCTCTCCTGTAGATAGATGGAAACGTTTTGGCATGCAGCTCAAGTTAAGCTATGATTTGATTGATTCTTGTCCCCTTTCACTCCCAGATGCATAGACCAGCAACAGAAAGAAAGAGGTTAAGCATTCTCTGAGCATTGCTCTTCCAGGCTGCAATGGAGGGTTTAAAATCTTCATGGAGGACACCTCCAGAATTTCCCCCATGATATTTTTTTCTGAAACAGAAAGTGCACATTAATAATGTACATCTTAGGGCATTATTATGAAAATGGTCATATTCATAAGTGTCCTTTTTAATTTAGTCACCACCAAATGCACGTCTAATTCTATTTGTCTATCGTTGTTTAGTTGGTTGACTAATAAAGATGTGCTAGTTTTGGAAGTATGAATTAAGTTGGTTCCTCATAACCTGGGGATTGAATTCATAGATTCTCTTTACCCAGTTGTTGCCTTCTGCATTTAAGGTCCAGGATAGAGACTCCATTGCTGTGGAGAATCTTAAGTTGGTTGCACATTAGCTGATCAAAGTGTGCATTCTTTTTGCTGGCTTTAATCCATATCCAGGCCATAGCGCATCAATCCATGATAGGTATCCCCTTCTATCATAATCTACTACCAAATCATATAAACAGAGAGCAAGTTCTACTCCCTTTTCGCACTGAAGATGTTGCCTAGTCTGGCAATGAAACGTCTGCATGAAAACAACAAGGCTCAGAGAGCACCATGGACTCCACAGTTCAACCCTGAGCTACAAATATTCTCTTCGATTGGTAGCAAATCATGGTCCAAGACAGGCAAAAGGAGAGGGGTTTGGGAATCCTCCTGGCCAGCTATTTTCCCCTCAAAGACAGTGGGACCTTGAATAGGCCTCCATTTTTCTCTGCCTGCCTGCCTTTTATCACAGAATTCCAGCTGGTATTAGTCACAGAGAAAGACGACTGATAAATTCTTCTCCTGCTAGAGATGTGCTTTGAATGTTTTCCCCCTTGCTCCATTAAGGGAGGTGTATATGTGCAGGGGAAGAAGGGGTAAATAATTGATGGTTCCAACATGCTTACTATTCTGTTCTGTGTTCCTTGATAGTCTGCATCCTCGCTTCTCCCCCCAGCTGCAAGCCTGCAGCATCTTTCGTTTTCCTTCTCAGACAGAAGTGGGGAGGGGGGAGGGAATTGTGTCTGGGTGTCTGGGTGTGGTGGGGGGGGGTGAACCCGAAGCCAAACCCCAGCCCGAAGACACTTGTAAGGAGCCCCACGCAGATGCTGCCACCACTGCTGGGTCTTATAATGGCTTCACCACTAGAGAAAGTAGGTCACTCTGCTTTGCAGAGCTCAAGGAGAATGCAAACGCGGAGTGCTGCAGGAAGCGTTCGGGCGGCTGGTCACACTGGGGAGCACCTCTCCTACTGCCCCTTCCACATCCCCGAGACAAGGAGATGCGCGTTTATTTCGCAGGGGGGTTGGAGCCTGAGAAAGGGTTTATCTAGGACATAGCTTTCCAAACTGTGTGTCGCGACACTTTAGTGTGTCGCAACACAACCCGGAAGCGGCGGTGGGGGGCGTGCATGGCGGCGGCGCGGGGGTGCGCGCGGCGGCGGCGGTGTGGACGGCGGCAGCGGCAGCAATGACGGCAGCAGTGCGCCATCAGTGCTTCCGTGTTTTAGCGGAAAACACGAGGCTGCCGCCACCACCGCACACACTGCCGCCGCCGTGCCCCCCGGCGCCGCCGCCATGCACGCCCCCGCCGCTGTGCATGCCCCCACCGCCACGTGCGCCCCTGCGCCACCGCCGCTGCCACCGTTGGTGTGTCGCCAACGGCGGCAGTTTGGAAAGCACTGATCTAGGAGTTGGCTCCTCACACTGTTGAAGGATGAGTTTCGCTGCATCAGCTGAAGGCACTCTGGTCTCTGTATGCAACCCGAGGAATTGTTGATGCGGCTGTCGTAACTTTCCCTGGTAACACACCGCACAGGGAGTGTATTGGGAAATAAAATCTTTAGATGGAGGGAGGGAGCTGAATATGTTTCAGCTCTAGTGCATGTGCATGCAAATAAGTGAACATATGAAGGGGATGTTCTGGGGAGGGAAACAGCTTGATTTGAGGGAGACATAGCTTGATAGCTTTACTCCATCAGCACACGGAGTAAGTGTGCAGCTAGGGGTGGATGAACAGTTCCTTTTTTTTCCCCCCTTTTATTGCATTGTAGCTTTTGTAGCTATATATTATATAACTATATATAGACAAAAGGAAGAGGGGCCGACCAAGGGCAAGATGGATGGATGATATTCTGGAGGTGACGGACTCGACCGTGGGGGAGCTGGGGATGGCGCCGGCCGACAGGAAGCTCTGGCGTGGGCTGGTCCATGAAGTCCCGAAGAGTCGGAAGCGACTGAACGAATAAACAACAGCAACAAGCTTTTGAGCCTAGACTTCTGTTCTTTCCCAGTAGAGTCTTGTTCAGGTACTCATCCTCAATGTATTTCTCACTGTATGATGGGAGAGCAGAGTTGTGCTATCATGGTTCCAGGGGGCTCCATTCTTTGGAGGCCAACTTTTGCTTTAGGGTGGCTGCTCCATACCTGTTGGTACATTGGAGCTTCTCATTAGCATAGGAAGATTACCCAGAAGAAAGATTTCTCTGCTTGTTGAGGTTTAGTCTCAGTATTTGAATGGAGTTGAACTGAACCATAGCAAACAGGACACTGAAGACACAACTTACAAGGACCTCTGTTCTCCCCACTCATAGGCCAGAAGTACCTGGAGAGAGAATCTCTGGATAAGCTTCCAAGAACCATTTGCACTTCTCCACAACATCTTCCACATTATCATTTTTACATTACATTCTTGCTGGCCCACTTTTCTAAAGAGCAAAGAAGAACCAGAATAGTAGCAGCAAAACATTTCAGTTTAATAACAGCTGCTCATAAAAATAGCTGATCGTTAAATCATTGGTGCATTGAGAAAAACAGTGCACGGAAGGGGAGGTGGTGGTGGTGGTGGAGGAGGAAATGCTTCCTTGATGCCTTTAAAGTTTGATTCCATTGGGATCCGTTTTGTGCAGTGAAGGAACAATGTGCCGATCTCTTCCTGTATATCTGTAAAACACGAAGACAGGAAATGCAGAGAGGTTCAAGCAATATTAAAAGTCTCTCTGCTCCATGCGCCGTGGGGCAAAGAAATTATTTTAGTCTTGATGGTGGTGGATCAACTGTTGGAGGATGAGTGGGTGAATAGCAGTGGTCTCAGGACTCACATATTAAGAAGTCAGTTGGACAATGTGGAAGCTATGGAAGTATCTTGGAGCTGCAGAAGAACATGAAGTTGGACAATTGCTGTCCACTTGGTTTTAGCCTGTGATTCCATTGGAGGCAAGGAGGAAGTTCTTGGCTGGAGAAGGAGTTTCTCATTATGCTAGTGCAGTCGGTGAATTATAATTATTTGACAAGATCATAATTCATGAATCAAACAGCATTTCTTCAGGACAACTCTTCTCTGGCTCAAAGAAGGCAATAAGAGACTTTTGAGCTGCACAGTCAGTGTCTGAGAATTTGCACCTTCAGATTCAAAGACTTTGCGCAGATGTACACCCCACAGTTATTTAAGGCTAAACTTTGAATTTGTGTTCAGTACTTTTCTTAATTTCCTTCATTAATCCAAGGGATATGCATTGGATAAATTCACCTTGGAATACGAACTCAGCCATTTTTCCTCCCTTCCCTACACTCTAGTACCTTATCAGACATAGAGCAAGCTTTGCCAGGAATAAATTGCATGTGTATATCACACTCCAGTGTATTTTTATTGATTTCTCCTGAAAGGCTGTGTCATGAATTTTTCCTTTGCTCTGAATGGTGCTGCAAAGTTATACGTCAATTCTGAGCATTAACCATAAATGTGGGAACTCATTTCTCCCCTCTGTTTACACAAGAATAAATAAAAAGTGATGGTGACTTCCCCCACGAACCGAGCCTGATATATGTACCACAGCTTTGCTGATACAACATCCAACAGTCGGTAAGTGTAAAAAGCTTTGTGTGCAATATTCTGACAAACATGACAGCCATTCATTTCAATTGGACCCGCTCAGGGTGATTCGTTAGGCCAGTGTTTCTCAACCTCAGCAACTTTAAGATGTGTGGACTTCAGCTCCCAGAATTCCCCCAGCCAGCCGGCCGGCCAACTCTGAAAGTTGCCGAGGGTGAGAAACACTGGCTTAGGGTCTCTCACTCTGAAAGGAAGGATGGAAGAGAGAAGATTTGTTATGGGATTATTCCTGCCTCTGCCTAGAACTGGGTGGATGATCTCAAACAAAACTGGGAAAACCAACCATGATGATACCGAATGACATGACGGTCTTGCTGAATCAATCCAAGGCCCATCTCAGTCCAGCGTTTTGCTTCTCACATGGACCAGCTAGATGGCTCTGGAGGACTCGTGGGTGGGATGTAGAGACATACCTCTGTTGTTTTCCTGCAGCAGTAGGATCATTATCCGGTAGACACTTGTCTTCTGACTGGCTTCCACTATTTCTAGATGTCCCAAAAGTTGCACTGGAATTCTCTTGGTGCTTAGCTGCAACTATCCCACACTGATAATTTATTTATTAATCATATTTATACCCCGCCTATCCCCTCCCTATCGGAGGACTCTAGGCAGCTTACAGCATTGAATTCACATATTATACAATGTTATTTACCGCGCGCTTAAGGGAGGGGGTAGGGGAACCGGCTCTTCTTCTGTAGGCATTGGACTACATGTCCCAGGATACCTTGCTTCCGAGTCGGCTGCTGACGTCCTGGATGTTGTCGATCGGGATCCGTCGTCCTCCGCCGCCATTCACGGGATTCACGAGGTCTTTTCTTCGTTCCGAGGGCGACCCCTGACAGAACGCCAGCAAATTGACCCACTTTAAGGTGGTACCCATTTATCTACTCAAATTAGCTTTCGAACTGTTGGTTGACAGAAGCTGGGGCAAGTGACAAGAGCTCACTTCGCCACGCGGGGATTCGAACTGCCGACCATTAGATCGGCAGTCTTTACAGCTCAGCGGTTTAACCCGCTGAGCTACCGCGCCCCTATAATGCTATTCTTATGACAAGATCAGTCACGTTCTGGTAAAATCGATATGGAGGTAGACCCTTTTCCTCTTGAATCTTTTGCTGACCCATCTTGGGGAAAGTTCTGGACCATGTGCTCAGTTCTCCAGGACTCAGGCCCATCCTACTGGGCCTCGCTCTGTGTGCTTCTGTTTATTTCAAGCAGTAATATTTTGTTTGCCGTCTTCATAGAGGCATCCAGCTCATACAGGTAGTCCCCACTTAACGACCACAAGCGAACCACATAGTTGTTAAGTGAATCATGCGGTTCCCCATTGATTTTGCTTGCAAGAAGCCGGCTGGGAAGGTCAAAAATGGCAATCCCATGACCACAGGATGCTGCGATGGTCATAAGTGTGAGGGTCGGTCGTAAGTTGTTTTTTCCAGCACCGTTGTAAGTCCGAACCATCACTAAATGAATGGTTGTTAAGCGAGGACTACCTGTAATTCTCTAATATGTTCCTAGCTTAAGCATAACTTCTATACAAGTTCTATACTTGTTTATAGCGTAAAGCAATCTAAAGGGTGCCTGGATGACGGCCAGAGCTAATCGCCTGGTAGGAACCTGTGCAGAAGAAATATGTTTAAAGAATACTCTGACATTCTTGTTTGTCTTAAACAGCATGATCAGTTTTCTTGATCAAGCACCTTCAAAGTAGTGCAGTGCGAAACACTGTATGTGATTTGAGTATGGAAGGAGCTGGGGTTGAAATTCCAAGCTATTCTCTGCTGTTTTCAGAGGTACATAAAGAAGGACATTTCAGCCCTTCATTAATACATGTACTATAAAATCAAGAGCCACGGAAAACTGTCCAAGAACAGATGAGCCTCCCTGCCCACCATCTCCAACTTTGACATTATGGAGTCAGTTTTAAACACATCTATGGAAAATGTGTCCATTGTTCACTTCAATATGTGTTAAAAGAAGAAACTTCTTGGCACATGTTCCCCGTGCTAATTGGAAAAGCAATAGTGTTGGCATTTTCTGATGTAGGAAGCAAACCATTAAAGGATTCATAAATAACCCAAAAAAAAAACAACAACAACCAAGAAACAAGTTTTGATGATAGAGTAACCAGAAAAAAAGAGCTGTATATGCAGAGGAAATTTAGATGTTTGGAACTCTTTTCTGTTAGAAAATTCGGTTTGACCCTGAATCAGGTTTCTGCCTACAGGTTCTTTTATGAAGTCTACGGGTGAAATGGGTACATCTCAACTTCCCATTCTTGCTTTAAAAAAGAAATGTAAAATCAAAGGATTCCCACCCATCCCCCATGAGGCAAATTGGGTCAAAGAGAATGTATGTATTACCAATCGAAGAGAATATTTGTAGCTCAGGGAGCTACAGTGGAGTGGAGTGGACTCCAGCTCAGTGGAGTCCTTGGTGCTCTCTGAGCCTTGTTGTTTTCTTGCAGTCGTTTCATTGCCAGGCTAGGCAACATCTTCAGTGCGAAAAGGGAGTGGGACTTGCTCTCTGTTTAGATACCCTGGCTTGTCCTGCCTGTGTTGGTGGAGGTGTTGTTCTCTCCTTGGTAGTTCCTTGGTTGCTTGGCTGATTGACTGAGTTAATAGTTCCTTGATTAGGGTCTATTGTGTTGTTTGATTGCTCCTCTGGTACTAATCTTGGTGTTAATCTTTGCCTATCTGGTTGTTGATTGCTGGCAAGGAGGTGTTCTGGTCTTCTGGCTTTTCTATTGTCTCTTATGAATGGTATGTAAATGTTGTTTACCTCTATGTCTCTGTTGATGGCTGCTTTGTCTGAGTGCCAAGAATGTATGTATGTTTTCCTTCGAATCTAGGTCAATATCCTATGAAACAGAGAACAGAGAAAAAGAGGGTGACCAGCAGCAAGGTGGATGGACTCAGTTACAGTGGCAATGGGTGCACACCATTGGAAGACCTGAAGGACCAGGTTGGGGACAGATCTTCCTGGCGAAAATCTATGTGGTCACTGAGAATTATTATTATTATTATTATTATTATTATTATTATTATTATTATTATTATTATTTCAATTTATTCCCCGGGACTGTTCTGACGCTCAGGAAGAGACGGTGAAGAGGACAAGTGCAAGGAGACCAAACTGGGAGCCACCTGCTGAAGAAGTTGTAATCACATGTCTCCATTGCAGGGTTCCAGAATCCATACTAGCAAAGGAGGTGAAAGGAATGAGGGCAAAGGTTTAGAAGGGGGCCTTTGTCAAAGGCCCCTCAGGCAGCCAGATCCTCTTGAAGACTCTGTAGGGCTGCTTGGAAGTCTTCTCCAGATGTCTGTGTAAGTGTGGGCATGGACAGACGCTTCCTCTGGAACTGACAGTAAAGAGCTTGTGTTTGCCCACAGAAGTACAGCTGGCCTGAAATGGCCCTCAAAGCAGCTGTGCCACGCCTTCCAGAAGACACGCCTGCCTCAGTGATGCTGGTGAGGGCTGATGCTCTTCAGCGAACGCCTATTTAAATACTCTGCACAGCCCTGGAAAACAACAGCAACAACAACAACAACATGGATTTCATTGGGTGCAAATTAGTACAGGCAGTCCTCACTTAATGACCATTCATTTAGTGATGGTTCAGACTTACGACAGTGCTGAAAAAAGCAACTTATAACTGGTGTTCACACTTATGACCGTTGCAGCATCCCCGTGGTCACGTGATCACGATTTGGGCACTTGGCAAGTGGTTCACATTTATGACCGTTGCAACATCTTGTGGTCACGTGATCACCATTTTCGACTTTCCCGGCTGGCTTCAGGCAAGCAAAATCAATGGGGAACCGCATGATTCACTTAACGATCACATGGGTCACTTAACGACTGCAGTGATTTGCAGGTCGTAAAATTGGGTTGGATTCACTTAATGACCGCTTTGCTTAGCAACCCAAATTCTGGTCTCAATTGTGGTCGTTAAACGAGGACTACCTGTACAATCTAGCAAAAGGGGCTTCACCCTGTATTAACTGGCCACAGTAAACATGATAGCTGTCCATCCTTCTCCACTCAAAACTCCACACGCAAAACCTGTATGTTCTGGAAAAAAAACCCCGCAAGAACAGTTTATGACTGAAAAAACAGGGGACTTCTGCAAGAAAACAACAAGGCTCAGAGAGCACCAAGGACTCCAGGGGACTTCCAGTCTCCCTCAAATGATATGTCAAATTTATGTGTTAATTTTTCCTCCTCAATCTGTTTTCTTCCTGCGGAGACTAGTTCCATCCAGCTGTTTCCTCTCAGCTGGACATTGGGCTGCATGAGAGTGAACGGGGAGGGGTTGAAGAGAAAACTGGTGCAGGTAGGAAGAGTTAAGTTCATTTCCATCACTAGGTCTCTGGTACAAATCTTAGCTTAAAATCCAGCTTAAAGGTGTGTCACTAGAAAATGTCGACCACTTTTCTTATCTCGGCAGCCATCTATCTACAAAAGCCGACATCGACGCTGAAATTCAGCATCGCCTGAGCTCTGCGAGTGTAGCTTTCTCCCGAATGAAGCGTAGAGTGTTTGAGGATCGGGACATTCGCAGGGAGACCAAAATGCTTGTTTACAAAGCCATTGTACTACCAACCCTTCTGTACGCCTGTGAAACATGGACCCTCTACAAACGCCACCTCCAACTTCTTGAAAGATTCCATCAACGCTGCCTCCGAAAAATTCTGCAAATGACTTGGGAAGATAGGCGGACTAATGTTAGCGTATTAGAAGAAGCGAAAACCACCAGCATTGAAACAATGATCATCCAACATCAACTTCGCTGGACCGGCCATGTTGTTCGAATGCCTGACCATCGTCTTCCAAAGCAGCTACTTTACTCCCAACTTAAGAATGGAAAACGGAATATTGGTGGACAGCAAAAGAGATTCAAAGACACTCTCAAAGCTAATTTTAAAAAATGTAATATCAGCATTGAGAACTGGGAAGCCCTAACTCATGAGCGTTTCAATTGGAGGTCAGCCTTTATTAATGGCGCTATGGACTTTGAAGAAGCACGAGTACAGGGCGAAAGGGAGAAAAGAGCTAAAAGGAAGGCACGTCAGGCAAACCCTCATCATGACCGTCTCCCACCCGGAAACCTATGCCCTCATTGTGGGAGGTTGTGCGGATCCAGAATTGGCCTTTATAGCCACTTACGGATCCACTGTTAAAATTTTACCTTTGGAAGACAATCTTACTCGGCTACCAGTGATCGCCAATGATGACGACAAATCTTAGCATTTTGACACCCCTTTGTTCGAGTGGCATGTCTACGTTCCTCCTAAGATGTCTACCTGGCAGAGTGATCCCCAACTTTCGAGATCCAAGTGATGGATGGATACCTTACGGGGAGGAGAGGTGCCCCCCCAGCAGAGAAGGGTTAATTCTCATGCCTAAACACAGCTGTATCCACTGACGCTGAAGAGGAGCAACCCGTGAGATGTAACAACAAAGCCTCTCCACTTTCATAAGCTGCTTAATTAGGTGAATGTTAATGAGACGTTAATTACTGTTGTGCCAGCGAATCCCTCTGAACAGAGATTGTGTTTCTCTTCAAACACCCTGTCTTAATTATAAGGTGCATTTCATTTTGCCTGCTTCACTTGCAATGCTATCAGGTGGCCTGGAGGCATTCCTTTTTCGGAAGGCGTGTCTCGGACGGGGACCTGCTGAAGAAGAGATGTCTGCCGAGATGGCTCTCAAAGGATGGGAGTTTTCTTTGCATCGGAGCCATGATCTTATTGCACACTGCAGTACGTCTTATGAACGTAACTGCTGCTGTTGTTGTTGTTATTTCATTTTACGCTATTACACCTTGGAGAACTGGCATGGCAATCTCCGAAAATCCACTTGTGCTCGATTTTCAGTGCCTTTCCTGAATATCTCCCTCTCTCTCTCTCTCTTCATCCCGCCCCCCTCCAATGTCCTGGGGTCTTCCCAAGAGTCTTTGTTTAGGAGTGGGGAACACCAGTGTGGTTAGTGTAACTTTTTATCTACATTAGCCAAGTTCCTTCTGTTTCCAGATAGATACGTACCTTGCCATATCTCTGAAAATTCACAGAGCCACCCATATGGCATGGTCAGATCTTTATCTTGTCATCCACTGTTAGAGAAACAAAGACTGGGGTTTAAAGGGGGAAACCCCTGTTTTTAAGTAATTCTTCCTGTAATTGTTTTATCTGGCTTCTCTTCCAGTCTTACTGGAAGCATTCAGTTGCCGAGGTGGAACATAATTTTTTTCTCTCCCTTGGTTTTTCTCTTTCTTGGTTTTTAGATCCTTGCCCAGCTAATTTGGCTGAAAAGCTCAGAGACCTTTACCATCTCATGAACGCAGAAGGATAGCAAAATTAGTTCTCTCTTTCTCACTTGTATGAAATTCCTCTTGTGCTGAGAGAGAATATATTAGGACGCAGGAAATTAAAGTTAAAATACTCAACCCACACTGTTTCTATTATTATTATTTTTTCTATTACTGCATGCAGGAAATCAAAATGCACCCCTGCTTTAAGTGAGACCTTGAGCCTTGCAGCAAACCTTGAAGACTTAGGAGGTTGCAAAATCGTCTCCTCTCAAATTCCATTAAATTTCATCGGAATTAACAGTCCTGGTAAATACCTTCTAGTAAAACCACACAATATTTGTTCTCCACGATATTACAGTCTATAAGAGTGCAATTTGCAGATGAAGCAACAATGGCTTGATGTCATTTGGAGTGGCATTAGAGATGCATTTTTTGGGGTTGGGGATATGCATGTATTTTGGTATGCAGATAATGCTGCATTGGTGGCTGAAAATGCAAATGATTTGCAACGAATGTTAGAGAGATTGTATGATGCCACAAGGAATATGGATCTTAAAATTATGGCATCAGAGACCAAGGTTGTTGTTTTGGGAAATGAAGTTGAATTATCATAAGCTATACAAGCCATGGCAAAAAAACTAGAGGAAGAAGATTAATTTGCATACCTTGATAGAATATTTACTAAAGGTAGATAATAGATGGAAAAAAATTAAGATACGCAATTGCATTCATTCTGTATGTGCTATTCTATTTTATGCCATACCATTATAGTTCTTATAGTTACAATATTAAGATCAATATATTTTACCTGCAGATTTCAGTGATATAGCGATTTTATATTTCATGCTAGCTATTTTCTATTTATCTTCAGTTATTATTCTATTAGTTTTCTCCAAATTATATAGTACACATCTACTATATTCATTTGTGTCTCTGAAATCTTAAACTTATCATCTCTGGGGTGCTTGCAAGCAGGAGGTGGTGACATACCCTCTTTCACCATTGTTCCCCTAAACCTGATATTTGGGGGCATGCTGACCCCCAGCCGATGGTAACATTAAACCTCAAGCTTCATAGCCTTGCTAATCCTGTCCTCCATGAATGTAAAGGTAAAGTTTCCCCCCGCACAGTTGTGCAGTCGTGTCCGACTCTAGGGGCCGGTGCTCATCTCCGTGATAAATAGGTACCACTTTGGTGGGAAGGTAACAGCGTTCCGCGCGCGTCCATGAATGTATCCAGTCCCTTTTTGAAGGCAACCTAGTGGCCATCATCATGTCTTGTAAGAATGAATTCCACAGGGTATTTATTCCATGCAGACGTTGGGGGTAGGCGGGAAGTGTTCTGGGCAGACCAAGGAAACACCCTTAATATGAATCATGGTCTCTGGAATTGCATGCTTGGTGGTGCTGCTGTTTCAAACCACTGCAGCCACTACCCACCGATTTCAGAATGAGTGAGAGAAAGGTGGCCACCGAAGGGAAGGGGCCTTGGTCATGTAAATTAACCTCATTGTGTTGGAAGCCTCCCATCAGGATAAACCCTCCATATAGCGCCATATATCTTGAGCATGCAAGAAAGCCCGAGAGTAAATGAGCGCCGTAAATGAGCACCATAAATATTATTATGGCCCGGCACCAGGAAGACAGACAGAGGTGACGCAAAGGTGATTAATGGGAAGGTTCACAAAATGGAGTCATCTCTCATTAGGGGAAAACGCATGGCTTCCCTTTTCACCACCAGCCAAACGGGCCTGTGAAGTCAAAAGCCATCTCCATTTGTTCTCTGGAGTTTTTGTGATTGTTGTTTTCCAGCTTTTCCCATGCTAAAGGTGAAACACTTGTTCTTTTTCACCCATCTCTACTTTGGGTAAGATCTGTACATTCCCAGCGGGACTGGCTGTATTTCTGGAGGAAGGGAGAACGTTAGGTGAAATGTTTTCTATAGGTCCTACTCTGGAGCAAGTTTATTTACTTTAATTCATGTATTCATTTGTTTGATCGATTATCCGGCCTTTTGTACAGAAGCTCAAGGTGGCCTTTGTAATGTTCCCTCCTCTTATTTTTTTCTGACTGCAGGTCTCTAATGTAGGTTGGGCTGAGAGCGAGGTAAAAGGTAAAGGTAAAGGCTCCCCCCCGCACATTTGTGCAGTCGTGTCCGACTCTAGGGGCCGGTGCTCATCTCCGTTTGTTAGCCGAAGAGCCAGCGCTGTCCGAAGACGCTTCCACGGTCACGTGGCTGCATGACGCACGCGGAACGCTGTTACCTTCCCACCGAAGTGGTACCTATTAATCTACTTGCATTTGCATGCTTTCGAATTGCTAGGTCGGCAAGAGCTGGGGCGAGTGCGGGAGCTCACTCCGTCACGCGGGGCTAGGGATTCGAACCTCCGAACTTGCGATCTTCCGATCGACAAGCCTGGCGTCTTACCCGCTGAGCCACCACGTGCACCAAATATACCTGGAGGCATTCCGACTTTGACATGCCCACAAAAGAAGGCAGACTGGGCTGCCACTTGCAAATGTCCCATTGTGCAAAATGCCACCATTCTCCAATCAGACAAGAGATGGCACCGTCTGAGCCAAGCCGGTGATGCAGCTGTGGGCGATCGAGAAAATTGCTCTGCGCCTGGCAAGGGAGGGAATCCTGTTGCAAGGAACACCAATTGGTCTGTTACTGCTTTTCTGCCAAGTTTCTTTTGCACACCGGCCCCAGCAAAGGGGCTGTAGATCTGAGTACCTTTCCCTTCCGTGCATTGTGCATTTGGACCACAGGAAAGGTTGCCAAGATGTGTTTGTTTGTTTGTTTATTAAACCAATTTATATAGCTGCCCATCTCACAACAAGCAACTCTGGGCGGCATACAACAGAGTTAAAAATAGTCAATAGAAATGAAAAAATAAAAAAATAAAAAACCAAACTAAAACAAAAAATAAAAGGGTGTTAAAAATAACAGAGCCACCTCACTAATTCACCTGTCCCCTGGGGTCCCCAGGCCTGCTGGCATAACCAGGTCTTGAGGGACCTTCGGAAGCTCAAAAGTGATGAGGCCGACCTCACCTCGGGGGGAGAAGATTCCACAGCGTGGGGGCCACAGCAGAAAAGGCCTGCTGCCTAGGGCCCGCCAGATGTAGCTCCCTAGACATTGGAACCCGTAACATGCCCTCTCTGCTGGATCTGGTAGGACAGGCAGATGAAATCGGGGAGAGGCAGTTGTGTTTTGAGAACTGTTTTCTTCCCAATAACCTACAGACCATCCAATTGTTCAGGAATTTGAATTTCTTTCCTTGCAAGTAGGGGGTGGCACTAGGTAAGGGAGACCCTTACGTCTCCTGACCAGCTTCCTGTTTCTATCATGATGGATTAGATCAGGGTTCTCCAAAGCGGTCAGCATTGACCCCCAAAGGTTGATGGGACTATCCAAGGGGTTGATGTTGTTGTTGTTCTTCATAGAACTGTTGGTTAAAGTAGTGTTTATTAAATTATTTTCATATAATAAATGTTTGGGGGTTGATGAACAATCTGAAACGTCGTGAAGCTGATGAGTCGATGAGTTTGGGAACCCCTGGACTAGATGCTCTGGGAAGTTCACAATCAGCATTAGGTGAGTAAGAACTACATTGACCGGAGTGACCGGCTTTTCAGAAGTCTTCCTAACTGGCAACATATAAGCACTGTGGAGTCCTTGGTGCTCTCTGAGCCTTGTTGTTTAGCCACTTTAGGCACTGAAGATGTTGCCTAGCCTGGCAATGAAACATCTGCAAGAAAACAAGGCTCAGAGAGCACCAAGGACTCCACAGTTCAACCCTGAGCTACAAATATTCTCTTCGATTGGTACATATAAGCACGCTTGTATTTCAGGGAAAGAGCGTTCCAGAGGCATTTCTTGACTGCCTTCAAAATATGGTTCAAATTCAAAGCTATGAAATTAGGGTCTAGATATCTTTGAGACCTTCCCCCATTAGTATCTGCCTGCCCATTAAGAACTGAATCCCATTCCTAAGGAATGTTTCCATCAAGGATCAAAGGGGAAAGTCTTTTCCATCTCGGCCCTTGCCTCTGAAACGGCTTCTCTCCAAGATCAAGCTATCCCCAACCCTGTTAGTTTTTTGAAAAACCAGGAAAACCTGGGTTTTTAAGAAAGCCTTTGGGATTTGATCTGAGTTCATTCTCTCCCACTGCGGGAATGTCCAGTTGCAATTGGGCGTTGTTCTTTGGTGCTTTGGTATCATTGCTTCCTTGTTTGACTGGTCGACGTTTGTTACTTGATCAGGGAATGTTAGTCTTGTACAATTGGAGCTCCATGTAAAACCCTAGGAAATAAATAAAGAAACCCTGGGCTTAAGCTCTTGAGAAGGAGGAGATATAAACCAGAGAGATCTGCTTGGAAGGAAAAGCAAAATGCAAGGAGTAGATCCGCAGAGCAGAAGAGGATCATGTTCAAAGGGCTATCTCATAAATTTTTACCATCATCTTTTCTTTCCCACGCCTCTCCACTGTTCACTGTGAGCTAGATGAGGGTGTTGCTGTTGTTTGAAACAGACATGGCAACTGAGATTCCATGTAGGGCATCCGATTCCTTCTTCTCCCTAAGGCGTCTTGGAGCAAGTTTTTTTTTTTTTTTAATGAGAATTCAGCAGATGCTGATGTCATTTCATGCATTGTGTCAGCTGGTTCATGGTTTGCTTTTTTTTAAAGCATAGCCTAACTCAGAGATAACAGATTACTCGGTTATTTATTGAAGTGGCTGTTATTATTCACACCAGTCTTGGGAATGGTTTTGCACCGTGTCCCAGCTATGCTTTTTGTATAATTAAAAACAATATCTATGCCATGGTTTCCTACTCTGTTAATGAGGATTAATGGGTTTTGCTCCCAGACTTTTTTTTGCTCTTTGGTGCCTCAGAGGCACAGGGCAAGACGAGAAAAGATGCAAAATATTGGTGCTTCGGCAGAGATAGGGAATAATTATAGCCTGCTGCCCTGAGATTGGATGGATTTAAATTTGTGAATTCAAAATGAGAGGCATCCATTGCTAAGCAGACATACTTTGCCCCCGGAGGTGAGGCAGGCCCCATCGCTGCTCTCCTTCCAAAAGAACTTAAAGACCTGGTTTTGCCGCCTCGCGTGGGACGGGAATAGGAATAGCTCCTCATGGGTATGGTTGGTGTCTTAGAGCCCTTTTAAGATCATGTGGGTATTAGGTTGGTTAAGATCGCCCTCTTGGATTTTCTATTTAATTTATAATAATAAGTAGTTGTATATTGTATTTTTATATTTTATAATAGAATTTTAATCTTTATGTTTGGAAACCGCCCAGAGTCCCCTTTGGGGGAGATGGTGCGGTGATAGAAGTTTAATAATAATAAATAATAATAATACTTGTTCTCTTGCCTGAAACCCAAGCAATGGATGGCTATAGAAAATCTCCCTGCCAATTTGAATTTTTAGCCTCATGAGAAATGCTTTGCTTTTCCAGTTTCTAGCTTCAGTTCGTCTGTCTCTCTCCTAGAAAAGCTGTAATCTTAAAGTGGTGTAAAAACGTTGTTGTGTACAGTTACAGCATGGGTACGTCCTATTTTGTGATCACGTGGGCTTTATGCTCTTAAAACCACGTTTCTGTTTTACGCATTCTGATGCTGAGGTCTTTTGGGAGAGAAACTAGAGAGATTGTAGCAAAGACTGATCAGCCAACCCATTCCACCCAACCAGGAAATGGCTGTTACTTTCTGAATTAGTCTTAACCTCTGGCTGGGTTCACACAATATATTAGACTAGTTTAGAATAGATTGAGGTAGCTTGTAGTTGAGTGTGTGGTGGGAATCCAGCCATTATCTGCTTGGAACTCTCCAGGGTCCTGACACTTGACTGCATTCCCTGGATATAAATTAAATGTGTGGGATAATCTGCACTGAAGAAGGAACAATTTCCGCAACACCTCCTGAACTCAAACATGTATTTTTCTGGGACTGTGTGGCTGCTGTAGGAGACTAGGAAAAGTCCTGGCTTTTTAAAGATGCCACTGAGAGGTATTGTGAGCACCCTCACCTGAATTTAGGGAACCTTTACTGCTTCAATACCTACGCTTTCCTAAAATTTGGTATTGAGTAAACATGTACATCGGGGGCGTGGTGGCTCAGCGGGTAAGACACTAGGCTTGTCGATCGGAAGAACGCAAGTTCGGAGGTTCGAATCCGTAGCCCCGTGTGACGGAGTGAGCTCCCGCACTCGTCCCAGCTCTTGCCAACCTAGCAGTTCGAAAGCATGCAAATGCAAGTAGATGAATAGGTACCACTTCGGTGGGAAGGTAACAGCGTTCCGCGTGCATCATGCCGGCCACATGACCGTGGAAACGTCTTCGGACAACGCTGGTTCTTCGGCTAACGAACGGAGATGAGCACCGTCCCCTAGAGTCGGACACGACTGCACAAATGTGCGGGGGGAACCTTTACCTTAAACATGTACATCAGCCTTTCCCCAGCATGATCCAGGGTCAACAAAGCATCAGTCTGAGCTTGGCGAGGTCATTCCATAACTGGACCCCATTTTATAGCTATCAACCTAGCTTTGCATATCAGTCATGACCCATTGGTGGAAAGTCACTTTGCCGTTAATTCCCACTCAACTGGAGCTCGGTGTCTTAGCTCCAGAAGACTTTCTGGAAAGGGTCTCCTCCGCTGTGGTGCATGGCATTTCAAGATATTTATTTTGTACAGAGACCATTGTAGACCACAGGCTGTCCGAGCAAGGGCTTGTTGTTGGCACTTTTTCTCCTTTTTTTCTCTTCTTCACTTCTCCTTTTGATTCTCCTTAACAGATTCCATTCTACTCTGTGAGTCAAATCCCTGTCCTTGAAGCTGCAATCCCACCATAACTCCCCAGGGTCTCCCACATCTCTCCTTTCTCTCCCTTCCTAATTCTCCAGTTCCTGAGGAACGGTCTTGGAATGTGAACAGATGCCTCAGCACAATATGTTTAGGAAAGAAAGTAGGCATGGAACCTTTCTCTTAGCAGCCAAGTAGCCAGGATGTATTGACCTAGTGGGGAATTGGGGATTTGCGTTAACAACAAGAGAAAAAAAAGCTGCCACAAAGAGGACCATTGAGTAACCAATTGATTGAGAAATGCTCCTAGACAATTCCCATGGAATGAAAAATGCGTTTCCAAATAAATGAATCCTCATGTGGGCAGGGTGAAAATGTTGGTGGTTTAAATTCTTAGCAATAGAAAGAATGTCATGTTCTTGCCAAAGTAAAACAAGAGAAATAATTAATGTGGGAGGAAGTAGAACGCACAGATTTGTTTATCCAAACACAAGACTGGGGAGTACTGAGCTTTAAGAAGCTGGATATTGAATCCTCACCTATACAACCATGTTGGTGAGGTTGAATTTGCTCAATCTCTATTTATTTTTTCCTTCCTTCCTTCCTTCCTTCCTTCCTTCCTTCCTTCCTTCCTTCCTTCCTTCCTTCCTTCCTTCCTTCCTCTTTCTTTCTTTCTTTCTTTCTTTCTTTCTTTCTTTCTTTCTTTCTTTCTTTCTTTCTTTCTTTCTTTCTTTCTTTCTTTCTTTCTTTCTCTCCCTCCCTCCCTCCCTCCCTCCCTCCCTCCTTCCTTCCTTCCTTCCTTCCTTCCTTCCCGTCCCCCCTCCCTCCCCCCCCCTCTCTCCCCCTTCTCCTCCCTTCTCTTCCCTCCGCCCATCTAGTAAATAGATCCAACCTGTTGTTCTCAAGGCTTATTGCTGTACCTGCTGAATTTGGTCCGTGCACGGAGGGATTTTTTTTAAAAAATCTGTTTCTGATAAAAAGCTATCATACTTTTCAAATTTCTTCAGGATGTAAATAAGTCGTTATTCTTATTCAAAAGTGTACCAAACGAAATTCTCACCTGATCCAACAATCATACTTTAACATTACTCTTCCCTAGCCAATACGTGCGGCCCCAACTCACTCATTGATCTCTGTGGCTGTGTAGATTAGATCCTAGAACTGTAGGGTCCTTCTTGCATGCAGGACATGTAATAATGGAAGGCAGGTTCTAATGAGATCTCAGGAGAAGTTTCCTAACAGTAACAACAGTTTAGTAGCGGATCAATTACCAAGACGGGCAGAAAGCTTATTTTTGTATTAAAGTTTGATGGTGAACTTTCCCCCTTTTTCTCTTCTCCATTCTTGTTTGCTATTTCACATCAATATTTCTCTCTTCCTCTTACTGTGCCCCCATCATTCCTTCCTCCCTTGCTTCTTGCATATCCACTTCAAAATGGGGGCTTTCCCACTCCATGTATCTCTCCCTTTCTTGTAATAGTGTGTTCCCAAGGACAGTGGGAATATTCCAATATTTTGAATTGGAAATGCAAGTTATGCATTTGCCTGTATTGTGGTTTCTTTATCGCTGTGAATGAGGCAGGAATAATCTTAGTATTTAATTGTATTTTGATGGAATGCTTCTTCCCTGGGGAGAGGGTAAATGCTTCTGAAGAGCAAAGAATCAAGAGGATACACAATTAGAACATTTCCCTCTTTCCCTCTGCATTTCTTCTCTGTAAATGCTCTGCTCCTCTTTCCTTTATTTGACCCCTCCCCAGTTGATCTCATTGCCAAGATACTTTGATAAATCAGATATTCTAACCAAAATGCCACCGATGTTCATATTGCATACTTGGGCAACCTCTAACCCAGTGTTTCTCAAGCTTGTCAACTTTAAGATGTGTGGACTTCAACTCCCAGAATTCCCAAGCCAGCATGCTGGCTGGGGAATTCTGGGAGTTGAAGTCCACACATCTTAAAGTTGACAAGCTTGAGAAACACTGCTCTAACATAATAAAGGATAAGGATCCTGCCTTGTGCTGAAAAAAGCAGACATGGATGCAAGGAAGTAGAGCAAAAATAGACACTGTTACATTCTAGTGAACAGATGAGAACAAATCCTTCATTTTAGGTGGACATTTTTGCTAGTCCTGATTGCAATATACATACAATTCATGTCTGGGAGATTCACACAGGAAATGAAGTTCTTAACATACCCAAGGGGGCCCTTTCCACAAACTGGCTTCTTCCCTTTCTATTCCTTTCATTCATGAGTTACTTGCTTCCCTTCTGAAGAAACATGTTTTTCTCAAGAAATGAACAGGAAGGATTGACTAGAGGTTGACTGCCCTATCCTCTACAAGGAGAGATCAAAGAAACTGGGTTTTGTTACCCTGAGAAGAGAAGGCTGATGGGAGATATGATAGCCTTTTTGGAATATTTAATGTGCGATTGCATGGAAGAAGGTCATGGCTTGTCTTTCATCCCAGAATGACATGGACTAAGTTACAGAAAGGCAGACTCCGGCTGAATGTTAGAAGAAAAGTCTTAATAGTGAGAGCAGGTTGATGGTGGGATCAATTACTGAAGGAATGGGGGACCTCTCTTTCACTGGGTGTGTTCAAACAGAGCCTGGCATGAGTCTGTCCTGAATGCTTTAGCTTAGACACCTTAACGGAGCAGAAGATTGGAGTTAGTGACCTAAAAGCTTCCTTCCAACTCTATGATTCTATAGCTAGGTTCACACAACAAACCCCAAACTTGATTTAAGGAAACCCAGAAACATTCTGTGCCAGATAAAACCAGGTTATAGTTTAATGCAATGACCTCGTCTATACCAGTGTTTCTCAACCTTGGCAACTTTAAGATGGGTGGACTTCAACTCCCAGAATTCCCCAGCCAGCAATGCTGGCTGGGGAATTCTGGGAATTGAAGTCCACCCATCTTAAAGCTGCCAAGGTTGAGAAACACTGGTCTATACCATATGCTAAGACAATTGTAGGGTTCCTATTGTACACTGACCCACAATAATTCACTTTTGCTTGAGTATAATACTAGTGGAAGACAAGCAAAATCAGAGTGGTCTGGAGTTTGCTTATAATGATATAAAGCTTGCCAGATGGGGTGAATCGTCTGCTAATTTGGCTCAGCTTGTAATCACCCATCATCATTCCTGTGTCAAGGGTATTATAATTGCTGAGAACAACAAGGGCTGAATCTGGTGAGGCAGGAACTAATCGTACAGAGAGTAGTTATGTAAGCCATCTCATCAGCTGCCTCACAAGGCCATAAATGACCAGCCAAGTCTCTGTTCATTTGGAATGATGGAAGGAAAAAACCAGGACTTTAAACTCTGCAACGTTGATACATCACTTTGTGATCTCTCTGCCCAAAAGTGGGGAGTCGGTTATTGTGTCTGAGGTTCCATTATTGGAATCCGCCTCCATTGCAGGGATTCTAGCCTAGCTGAGATATCTGGGAGTCGTCCAGCAAATCTAGCGGAGAGCTGAATAAGAGAACAAGTGTTTGGAGAGCTGTGATTTGCTGCTGAGCTCAAGTGTGAAGCCTGACAGGTGTGCTCTTTGTATTTACTACAAACCCATATTGGCTTAACTTGTCATAGTTTCTCAGAGAGAATCCTGGGAAAAGTCATTTGGTGAAATGTGAGAAACCTTTGAGTTACAGGTGGCAAACAGCCTTCACAGAACTGTCATTCTCAAAGATTCCTGTGGAGAAAGGATGACACTGAAATCTTTGATTTCATAATGTGTCTATGTCATATATCTGGCGTTGGCATAGTAACCCTGATGAAAAAAAAATTATCCTTAGTTACAGTCCTTAGTTCCTCAGGCTGTATCCTAAATACGTTTATGGTGTGTTTGTGCATTGTGGTGAGGCAAGAATCCAAGATGGATTAAACACAGTGAGGGAACAGAAAAATGTTGAACCATTACCTGCTAAATTATGATCTTCATGACAATGGGGAAGAGAAAAGAAAATACGAGATAGAAGTTTCTCCAGGGATATGACTTGTGCTTACCAGAAGACCTAAAAGGGTTTAGAAAAACTTCAGTGGGTTGAGGTACCCCTGATGACCTGGAATGTTCTGATGAAAGGAAGAAAGAGCTGAGGTGGCTTTAGATGGAGAACAGGTTAGGGCAGAGCTTTCCAAACTTTTCACGTTGGCGACACACAACAATGGCGGCGGCGGCGGTGTGGCCTGTGGTGTCCTAGTGTGTCGTGCAAAAAACCCGGAAGCGCTGATAGGGGGAACCGGAAGAAGCAGCACCCCTGCCAATCAGTGCTGCCACCGGTTCCCCCATCAGCGCTTCCGGGTTTTTGCGCGACACACTAGGACACCGCAGGTGACACATTAGTGTGTCGCGATGCACACTTTGGAAAGCTATGCTTTAGGGAGGCATCTTGGGGAGACTCACTCATCACTTAACTTGGCATGTTCTCCATGATTAAGCAAGAAACAAGATACTTGCTCTGTTATGACCGCACCTCTTCGGAGTGGGGGTTCAAGCTGTAGCGCTCTTTGAGATTTGCAAAATGATAAACCAGTCTAAAAATAAGTGACCATGGAATGCTGGATCTCAGTTGGGAAACAATTGAGCCTGGCACGGATCTGGGTAGGAATGGAATCTTCTGCTTTTCTTTTTGGCTGCACTGAGACACTCTCTGGCTGTTGGTCTGGGTGATCTGGACCCATTTCCAGTAGACTTTTGACTGACATTCTGGCTTTGCCCCTTGGTTCCTTGCAGGGCGGGGATACAAAGACAGAGGGACTCACTTAACTTCAGAATGAGGAGCATTAAAGCTCATTCAGCATTAGACCCGGCTTGGTCAGTCAGCCCCCACTAAATTTCAGTTCAGTTACTGGCTCTATTATGTGTCCCTTCCAACTCTGGAGTCAGTGCTTTGGTGACAATTGCCAAAGGGGTGACGTACTCTCTTGTCTCACCTCTAATTTCCAAGTATTCAATCGCCCCCAACCCAGAGCCACCCAGAAGAGACTTTCTCGGACGGTGACCGCCTTTGTGGGTTCAGCTGGTAGCACAAGGAAACTGGACTGGTATCAGGAGGGTTATTATATCTGGATCTCCCTTTCGCTAACCGGGAGAGGTCCCCTGACTGACCTTAACTGTTTTGAAAAAGTAACAGGACTGATTAGTACCTGATTAGTACTCGGAACAGAGACCCCAGAAGAATCCAAATAATCTCAACCGAAGTTTTATAAAGGGTCAAGTAGCAGTGTCATCACCAGGAGTAATCCAAAATGGATTTCATGGATGTGTCCATCAAGTCACCAGAAGCTGAACTCTACACGAAGAAGACTTTATTGATATCTCACTTCCATTCTGGGTGATTCAAGGTGGCAGCTATGGTCTCTTGAGACAGCCACCCATCCAGAAAGAGTCCATTCTTAAACCTGCTTAGCTTCAGAAACGTTGCTTCAGACCATCTGTCTATAATCCACAGCTCAGCTCCTGGTTTGCTGATGCTCCTGTTTCATTGCTGGTCTCCGTGAAGACTCTGGCTTTCGGCATTAGCCTTTCCACCACGCCTCATTGCTGCTGTGTGGTCCCTTCCAACCACCACCGTTTACTGGAGCTGAGTATTTTGCACTTTGGAGCGGGTGACATTTCATGCAGGGCATTTGGGCATTAAAAGAGCTGGCATTTCACACCATGAGGACGGTGGTATTTGCAGACTGGGATGTTGGCATTTTATGCATTGTTACCATCCAGCAATTTGAACAAGGCCACCGAGCTGGAAAGATCAAAATGGTCGTTTTTTAAAGGGGGGGGGGAGGGGACTTGGAGAAGATATAAGGAGAAGAAATGCTACCCAGATACCCATAATAGGTATACATACATAGCTCTTAAAATGTATGTCGTCTTTGTTATTTGTTTTCCTTTGAACTTTGTGCACATAGAAATTTGAAATTGTGCAATCCTGAGGCTGAATGCATTGAGGAAAGATAACCAGGAAGCAAAACCAAAGCTTAAAAAAGAAATCAAGTGCGTTTGATTTTTTTAAAAAACGGGCCACACGAACCCCTTTATATTAAATAACCTCCTGAAATGATGGGTATAAGTTGGGTTACAAACTAAGTGAGTTTTGCATCTGTTTAACCATGATGGCTTCCCTTTAACAAGATTGGACAAGGTTCATTCTCCAGATGCTCGACCTCCAAGCCTCAATGGAATGATGGATCCCCAATTCCTTAGGAACAGGACATGGTTGTGTATAGGGGTGTCTGAAGTGGACCCAAAATTCAAGATGGTGGCCACATCTGCACAATCAGAACCCATCCCTTCCTAATATCTAGTTACGGCCATCATCTTGGCTGTCTTGAACACCCACCCCCTCTGATGCTGCTGTTTGCATATGCAGTTTAAGTTTATACTATAGAAACAGATTTTAAACCAATCAGTAGAATATGTCAGTAACAAACTCTTTTCCTATTGTTGCCAAGAAAACATGGCCATGACAATCAAATCACTAAGAAGTCAAGCTTGACACGAAGGAGACTTTCCTTTTATAGAACCATCTTACTAGCTATGTTGTTTGATCTTTGTGCTTCTGAACGAAGTTTTTCAACTGTTGATTATAAATGATATTATTAGTCATGCGAGCTTTCCGGCAGGAAATCATTATGGTATTTAGCAAAAACTCGACTGTGACAGACTCAATCTGGTGGAAGTATTTCTCTAATGGTCCTGCCTTGTCAAACCCCCCCCCCCTTTTTTTAAAAAAAATCAAACTGAAAGCCATTTTTTCTGGCTAAAATATTGGTTAAAAGGGGCATCTTTAATGGAATAATCAGTCTGGCTTTAGGCAGGAATTTCAGAGAATAGAACGAATTAAAAATATACAGTGTGGTGGCTTTTTCTGAGGATCTGATTCTTTTCAATTATTGGATAGGTGAGCATTGGATAACCTGCAACGCTTTTTCTCCCTTGTTAGTGTAGGATGGTTATGCTTTTGAGTGTCACTTTAAAGAGAATCCCATCATCGCTCAAATATTTTGGTCTCTTGTAAACATCATAAACCCTGTTTCATCACTAAGGGATTTCAAAGTGATGCATACTTACAACTTATCAAGAGTTTCAGTGTTAAAAACCCACCTTGAATACTATCTTATTTTAGTATTGACATGAAACATCAAATTGATATAAGCTATTCTAACATGCAGATGCAGATTCATGTCATTTTGGCAATCTAAAGATGCTTTTCTAATATTTGTACATCTCCTTTTTATCCCCCTTTTGTTCTTTCTCCTGTTTTCTCTTTTCATTGGCCTTTGTAAAATTAATACATCAATACATCTCTTGTGGGAAGGGGGGAATCGCTGATGACGAGGTTCAGTTTTATTCACCATCCCTGGTTTATCAATTTGCCAGGGCAAGAACTCTTAGGCCACACCCATTGACTGACCTGTGATTTCCCCTCCCTCGACCCTCTGATTTACAATCACTTCCTCCAGCAACGAAAAATGCCTCCATGCCCCTGTCTCTGCCTGACAGTCCCTGCTTTTGAGGAATTGAATTTCATAACTGCGGGGTCCTTCATGCATCGGTTGTACTTCCAGGCAGCGCTCAATGCTATCTTGCTTTCCCCACGACAGACTAACCGAGCTGCGGATCTGATATCTGCAACTGCGGTTAGTGTAGCCACTTTGCACGTGCGTGCACACCCACATCCTCCACCCTGTTAGCATCCTGGGGAAGCCCGCTGCTTTCCGTGTTGTTTTCCGTTCCAGCTCTTTCTCGTTGCTTCACGCCATCCCATTAGAGGCCGGTGCTTGCCAAACCAAGCCAAGGCCATTGCCTAAACAAAGCCAAGGAGCAGCTTTTACGTTTTCCCTGCATTTCCTAGAAAAGCAGACTGTGGGGTTCTATTTATTGCCGCTCCACGTGCCGTCACACATTTATGATGTATCTTTGAGGAGGCTGCACAATCCCCCCCCCCGCCCCTGTGTAGCACCTTGGAATTTACTTCCTTCCAAACTGTGCCATCCATCACTGACAATGACAACATTGCCTTGGCTCTGGGTATTGTGTAAACCGGGGTGGGGAACCTTTTTTCTGCCAAGGGCCATTTGGATATTTATAACATCATTCAGCGGACCGGGGGGGCGGGGTTTGCAGGTGGGAGCCAATTGCGTGCACTGGGGGGGGCGTGGTTTGCAGGCGGGAGCCAATCATGCGCACTGGGGGTGGGGTTTGTGGGCGGGAGCCAATCACAAGACCAGGGGGGCGGGTTTGCGGGCAGGAGCTCCTAGATTTATTGAATTTCGAGTCCCACCTGCAGTTGCCTTGGCAGGGCCAGACCAAATGATTTCGCGGGCCTTATACAGCCCGCGGGCCGGATATTCCCCACCCCTGGTGTAAACCTTGCTAGGTGCACGAACAACTATGAAGGTGCCTGGCTGAGGCGGAGGTGTAAATCATTCCCATTGTCCATTGGGATGGTTAGGGCAACCATTCTGCTGCTTTCAAGGGCTTCCTGTGAGCTCTTTGGCAGGAAGGGAGAAAACAGGAAAAGGGTAGAAGATGTCCTTGTGCAAGCTTGCAAGCAACGCAAGCCCGAGATGAAAAATTGGGGGACCAAGGGGCTACGTCCCACATTTTCTGATCCTAGAAGGTCAAGGTCCAATAACTTCAAGAAGCCATCTTCTTAACCATTGTCTCATGATGGCTCTAGCTATTTTGGTGCTCCCTTGATCAAGTGACAAAGCAATGAGTCAATATGTGCACAAACACCCCTAGGGGTGGGTGGGGGCTTCCAGGAGTCAACCAACAAGCCCCACCCTTTCCACTGTAAATTAGAAAATTTGCTATGGACCCCCCTGACTGTGTTCAAGCAAACTTCTTTTTCTCTGACCTTATTCTCGAATGGAACCTCATCAAGTACTTGTTGAGTGCTGCAGAAAATGCAGTTGGAAAACCCCTTGTCTTGGCACATTTCAGAACCAGCATGAAACTGACTGTTTAATAGGGAGTGGCTGCATGTCAGGTAAATGGCATTCCTGCCCAAGATGGTATCGTATCTATGCTACAACGAGGTTTCTAGCGCCATGGGAGAGATGATGTTCAGTTCTGCCATTGTCCTCCCATTGATGAGATCTCCATCCGGGCCTCCTGAAGTCGGGCGTGACTCTTAGATTACTCTTTTGCCCTTGGTTAATCTTCAGCAAAGGGAATGGGATAAAAGAACATATTCTTCCTAGAATAAAATGCACACCAAATAGCTTGCTGACCAGGCAAAAAACTTTGGTTCAGCTAGAGAGAAGCTGTTTAGCTAAGAAAATGCGAACTCGGGCCAACACGGTCAGCATTACAGTAATGTCAAGGAAGGGGGAGGAGGGAAGCATGGGTTTTAGGAAGGAAGCCAAGCCAAGCCTTTATCTCATTACCTCTGGATTCCAGCTGGACATCTTCCACCCTTTCAAAGGATGGTACATAAATTCCTTCTCCTTTACTCCTCCTTTATGTTCTGCTTTTCTCGGAGTGCTCAAACAGCATAAACGGGGGCTTCTAATTCTATTTCCACCACAACCATCCTAAGAGTTAGGATGGGATGAAAGGCTTTGGATCTGGTGGACTCTAAGCCTAACCTTGTATTAGGTTAGGCAAGGGAGTGATTTTTTTTTCCCAATCAAAATCCAAGTCAGATAAGAACTCAGGGGAGGCTGTGCTTATGCTTCAAATTGATTCTGAATCAATTTTTGTAACGGAGAGGACAATGTATTCCTTGTCTCCGTGTTTTCCCCAGATGAGCGTCACTTTTGTGTCCCAAGTATTCTGGGTATCGAGCTGGCCGGGAGCCATTGTTTATCTGTTGCAGTATCCTTTGGCGTTTCGGGGCCTAAGTGAATAAATATCTGTCTTACAACAGTAATCCAGTTTGCCTCTGATGTAACGCTAATCAATCCCACTGCCATGAAGCTAACTGGGCAGAAATCAGTCGATGTCCAACACTCACGTTAAGAAGCTCAGAGAAGGAAAGGAGAGAGAACGCAGGAGGCTTACTATCTAAGGACTGGCAGACAAGGTCAACTTTTCAGCGTGCCACTGTCGCTTCCCAGGTTGTAAAGGAGACAGCAGGAGATTTGTACTTTCAGACTTGCAAGATTTTGTCAATGTAACTTTACAATAAAGTAGAATTAGCTCATCTGGTTGTGTTTCCTGTCTGGTCTACCTAGTAAGGCTGACATCGCTCTTGCAAGTCTGAAAGTACAATTCTCCCGCCATTTTCTTTACAGCCTGAGAAACTAGGGAGGGTCCCTTCTGAGCCTCTTTCTCCGCCCATTATGCAGCTGCGGGCTCTGCCCTCTCTTATCTGACCATTCCCTTGGCAGCATCTCTTCACCCAGCCTCCCAAGGTCATTCCCACATACCATTACACCTCCAAATGGCCGGATTTCTCCTAGCATTCTGGGAGATAAAGAGAAGATTCCAGGGCCCGGAATATTTTGTTCCTCGGATGCAGGGCTTAGCATACAGCTAGTTGTGCCCAGCCCTCTCCCAATCCTATGACTCTCCCACCTGGATTTCTCCCAATACCACAACTCCTTATACTTTTCCCTCCCCCCAGTATTCAGAATGCAACCCTTCGCTATCTATAGACTGATACATACTGTCTGATAAATGTTTATCTTTACTCCTTTCTGATCCATAGGTGATTTTAGCTCCGTGCAGAATCCTGCCCACCCTTTTTTTTTTTTTTGGTGTTGTAGCAGTTAATTCCTACATCGCCTTGCGTGGGATTTCCACTGAGGCAGGATCTGATTCGGCTTGTGATTCTTTCCATTTTCTCCCTAGCTCCCCTTCCCCTCTTGATCAGCTCAAGCGCCCACTGTTTATCCTGTTAAGAGGCAAAATAAAGACTTGTCAACTCTTCTTAGGCAGCTTGAAAGGGAAAATGACTTCCCTAACCTTTTTGTAAAGGCTTTATTTTCTGCTTCCTTTGTTGCGTCTCGGTAGAACTGTGATGGTCTTGAGGATCTTCCAGTGATGCAGGTAAGGGAAAAAAGGAAGAATGAACACTATAATGCTGTTTTTGGTTAAATTATCAAAGCCTGGGGTGAAGCATTTCACTGAAAAGAGAAATTGAGAGAGAGATCTTCTATACAGGTAGTCCTCGACTTACGACCACAATTGCGACCGGAACTTCTGTCGCTAAGTGAGGCGCTCATTGAGTGAGTCACGCCCGATTTTGCCATGGTTGTTTAGCGAATCACCGCAGCCGTTAAGTGAATCACGTAGTTGTTAAGCAAGACTGGCTTCCCCCCTTGACGTTTCTTGTCGGAAGCCGGCTGGGAAGGTCGCAAATGGTGATCACATGACCTGGGGACGCTGCAATCATCGTAAATACAGGCTGGTTGCCAAGTGCCTGAATTTTGATCATGTGACCACGGGGAAGCTGCAGCGGTTGTAAGTGTGAGGACTGGTTGTAAGTCCCTTTGTTCAGTGCCGTGATAACTTCGGTCGCTGAACGAATGGCCGTAAGTCGAGGACTACCTGTAGATGTAGCCATATCATCACTCACAATTATCCACCACATTTGAGGCAGAGAAATTGGGGGAGAAGTTCTCCAACTGTGTCTTGGGTTCACCATTAACCGGAATGCTTATCTCATCTATCATCCTCCCCATGACACACCCTGATACAAGGCGGGATTCAAGAGATTCCACGTGGGTTTTCAATGGCATCAAATTCCCGTTGTTTGCCTGCAAACTTTATCGAGATGTCAATATCCTGCTGGTCCACACCTCCTCTGGAACCAGGTTCTACAAAGTGGCAGTGAAGGAATGGTATTATCGCAAACTCATGATTCCCTACAGAAGCACAAAGGAGATAAATTATATCAGTAAATAGCTTTCATAAGATAGGCAGTCCCCCCACCCCAGCTAGAAAACAACTTGTACAACCTTTTTCAACCTCAGAGACTGAGAAGCAAGATGGTTATTAGAAATAGAAGTTGTCCATCCCTGGTTCTAGCACATGCAATCAAAATACAGTGGTGCTTGAGAACTTGGGGTGATGGAGTGCCAGGGGTAACAGCACAAGTATAATAGTGACTATTATTCTCTTTTGCATCCTCCTCAGTGACCAAAACTCGGGGCGTGGTGGCTCAGCGGGTAAGACACCAGGCTTGTCGATCGGAAGATCGCAAGTTCGGAGGTTCGAATCCCTAGCCCCGCTTGACGAGTGAGCTCCCGCACTCGCCCCAGCTCTTGCCAACCTAGCAATTCGAAAGCATGCAAATGCAAGTAGATGAATAGGTACCACTTCGGTGGGAAGGTAACAGCGTTCCACGTGCGTCATGCGGCCACGTGACCGTGGAAGCGTCTTCGGACAACGCTGGCTCTTCGGCTAACAAACGGAGATGAGCACCAGCCCCTAGAGTCAGACACGACTGCACAAATGTGCGGGGGGGGGGGGGGGCGGAACCTTTACCTTTTACAGTGACCAAAATGTAATAGCACTATGGGGAAGAGATGAGGATTCCCAGAAAAAAAAATCATAAGGTCTATTTGGAGGGGGAAAAATGAGAAATGCCTCCCCCCCATGGGTGACCAATTAGGGCAGGGATGAGAGATCAAAACTCAGACTTTTTGTCAGAAAAAGAAAGGCCTCTAAGAAACTCTGGCACAGCTCAATGCATTTGTTCTCACTCTTCAGTAGCAGCCCGTATTTTCCATTTTTGCCTCGTTTCTGACTTCAGGGGAAAAAAGAAAAAAAGAAAAACAGCTTTCTGTGGGTTGGCGAGGAGAGGGCAGAATAGTTGGTGGTTTGTGATATAAAAATCAGTGCCAAAGTGTGAACGAACAATGGTGTCAAAGAGGGTTGGGAGCCGGCCAGAGCTCTTTTAAGAGGGGCGGCTATGCAACTCTCTAGATAAATAAATAAAATAAATAAGTGAAGCGGGCCAGAAGGCCAGGCAAAGTGAGACTTTTCCAAAGGCCGGCCAGCCTTAAAAACCTGCCATCTTTTCGGTTCTTTTGCTTTATTTGTTCTTAAGCTGCTTGGGGCTGGGTCCTGTAAATGGGTGAATATATTGATTTTGTTCACCCACATTTGATTTAGAAAAAAACACCTCAAGTTCATTGCAAGTTGTTTATAAAGGAATTCATTGAACTTTTTCATGCATATATTAAAAAAAAAAAACAACCAAAGAAATGGATACTCTCCCTGATTGGTGCCACCCAAAAGCAGTAGATGCAACGTTTTCTTGCTTTAAGAGGCCCATATTCTAACTGAAAGCTTGAGAGGTGCAACATTCAATTCATTTGCTACAGAAACCCATGGTTTTTCCCAATGCTCTAGTACAGTGTTTCTCAACCTTGACCACTTGAAGATGTGTGGACTTCAACTCCCAGAATTCCCCAGCCAGCATGGCTGGCTGGGGAATTCTGGCGATTGAAGTCCACACATCTTCAGGTGGCCAAGGTTGAGAAACACTGTTCTAGTATGTCCTGAATGTTTTGTTATTGACATTTGCTGAAGAATGATGCCTCCTGGTGATCCTCAGATCTGGATTTACAGAAGACAAAATCCTCATAATGGTCCAAACTCTCGGCTCTCAGATGATGGGGGAGGAATTGTCGGGAGCCCTGAAGATAATCAAAACACGCACCGGAAAAGGCGAGCTTATTCTCTCTCAGTCGATAATCTGTGTCATAAAGGTGGGACACAGCCTGCATTTCTTCTCTGAGAAAATCTCTGCATCAGTCATGGCCTAGATTTCAACATTGCTTCTCTGTGTTCAGTCTAATTTCAGAAACTGCTGACTCAGGACAACATTTCCTTGCTTGCAAGCTTTATCTCTTTCACCGGGGCTCCAGAATGCCCTTGGCATGGGAAATGTAGAACCTGAAGCATCCTGTATTTTGCCAAGACACCTTCTCTGCCCTGCTCCCCCAGTCATTAAAATTGCAATCACCGTGCTTTCCATCCCAACTCCCTGGCCGGAGTTTTTAATCCATTTTTTTTTTTTGCTTCAAAGTTCATTGAATTTTATACAACCTGACAGTAAATTGAGTGTGGTAAAGCTCACATGGGGTCTTCACTTGCAATCAGACATGTTAATGGCCATTGGGTATCGTCCGATATAGTGTGGATGTTGGTCCTCCATATATTTTAGTAGGCCTGCTCTCCCCAGGCTGGAAAAAGATGGGATGATTATGAGATCACAAGAAAAAGAAGCTTTAGTATTTCTCTGCCGTCATCTAGTGGCCCTCTGGATTTAACTTTACAGGTGCAAAATCTGGATTTGCATTTCGTGAAAGCAAGAGAATCATTTCTTTGGTAACTATCTAGCTACCTATGGAAGGATTCATATAAGCCAGCAACTTCAAATCCAACTCCCTACTTAGTACAGGCATCCAGAGCAGGTAGGTCTCTAAACTTTTCTTGAGCTTATCTAGGAAAGGGGAAACCACAAGGTCCTTCAGTCACGAGTTCACTGTTGTATCACTCCGACTGTTCAGGAGGTTACATGCAGAGGGGGTCCCCATATAAAGAAAGCAGATGGGATTTAATTAATTGATTCAATTTAGGCACTGCCCATCTCCAAACTGACTCTGGGCAGTTCGCAATATAATAAACCCTAAAAGCACTGTACAAAACTTAAGTTTAGGCCCTTTTTCTAATTAAACTACAGCCACGAGATGAAGCAGAGCCAGGGTATAACAAGAGCCCAAGGGCCAGTCATATCAGTAACTCAAGTTCCAGACAGCAAAGGGGTCAAGGAAAAGGCTTGGTCAGGGTATAAGCTTACTCCAGAACTCAAACTTAGCCTACAATGCAAGGGTCCAAGCAACCAATCACAGCAACACTTAAGGTGGGGTTCGCATCCCTGGACTGCAAAGATCTAGACAAATGTGAGATGGTGGCAAAGAGGTAGAGTTTTATGCATCTTTTTGCTGCCATCCACTGATCATCCAATTTTTTTGCAGCTCAGATGTGGTAGTCCTAATGCAAGAGGAAGATAATGTTTTCAGTACTGGGTTACCTTCAGATAATGATGTTGATCCTAGAAGTTGCACATCTTCACTTTCTATACAGATGGGCTTCATCTACTCAGGATTTCCAAGAAGCTCTTCCTGGCAATGTTTACTTCAATGACTTTCAATCTTCTGATTGTCCATCCAGTGGTGCCATCACTACTGCTGGCTTAACAGTGGTTTAAAGGCTCCTAGGTCAGGGTTTGGGAACACAAGGCCCATGCTTAAGAGAGATGGCCCATGCAAAGAGGCCATCTCTTCCTTGTCTTCTGTGGTGGGCCTGAGCTCTGGACATTCTTTGGCTTTGAAGCTTCCTGAGAATCATCTTCAGAAGGTGAGTCCCTGTGGAGGCCATGACACTACATGCTTCCTGATTGGCTAGACTCACACAGTGAAAAAGAAATCTGAACAGGACAAAAAGGATTCTGAAGCAATGACAGTGAATAAGTAAGAAACCATGAGAATTCTCAATTATTGGAAGTTTCCAGGAATGTTTTAGCTGCCTGGAAGGCATCTCTTGTGCCTCAAAACATTTGCTTTCAAATACTGTCTGACATTACTTGTTGCTGCTTGCTAGCTGCCAGCTGTTGAGTTCAATACTGGATAATGTTACATTCTGAGTGTTACTGCAGTCCAGCTGTCAGAAGCTCCCATACGTTAGCCCATCCATAGAATGTTCTGAGGACTTTCATCAAAATTTGCAAGGCAAAGATTTGGGCAGAGGGTTTTCAAGCCGTCCTCACCATAGAAGAACCTGGTGCAAA
Organism: Charina bottae; assembly: GCA_023362775.1. Taxonomy (NCBI): domain Eukaryota; kingdom Metazoa; phylum Chordata; class Lepidosauria; order Squamata; family Charinaidae; genus Charina; species Charina bottae. The sequence continues at coordinate 20,855,229 of JALMGJ010000010.1, read as the reverse complement.
AGTGGACAACTGTGGAAGATGGGAACGTTGCTCGCTCTATGGTCCCCACCACGTCTCCCATCTCAAGATGGTGGGAGGAACTTTTCTCCCCTCTCAATTCTTTCCAAGGCTTTAGTAAAAATTGACCTTTAAAAAAGAAACCCTAAGACTGTCATTGTCTTTGTTACAGAGAGACAGAAGCTTTCTTCTGTCACTTGCAGAGCTAACTTGGTAGCAATGTGGTGACAGCTTCAACCCTTTTCTCCTTCCAACATGTCGTCATTTCAGCTGTCCAGCCAGGAAGGCTGATGTGAAACAAGGCTGCTGTATGGCACAACTGGGTCAGTGTCACGGGGAATGAAAAGCAAAGACACAGTAAGGAGAAATTTAAGAGAAAGACGGAGAAAGTGCTTCTACATTCTGTTCCTCTTCTGAAGAGCTGATCTTTGATATAAGCATGTAGGCAAAGACGTTGGGTCTTTCATTGAGTGGACTTGCCTTTCTGTACTGAGTTCGTCCACTCACTATACGTATCTCATTACTCAGTTGATGCTTCTATTAATTAATACTCTCCATCCTTTATTGCTCCTTTTGTTCTCAGATCATGCATTGATTTGCTGTCCTTCCGATCAAGGACATTCCACCCTTTGGTGCAGCTAATATACTGCCATTCCTTGCTTTCTGTGGACAAATGCATTAGCCTCTGATATTCAGAGAATTCTTAATCAAAGTTAAAACTGAATTGAGTTCGCCAAGACTAGTCCAGTGACGGTATTCATTGATGTACACCAGGCCTTCTTCTCCTGTTCACTCTAAGGCGTCCAAGTTAATCAAGCAACAAAAACAGCTGGAGAGACCACACTTGTGTCTCTTTGTCCTGGCTAGACTATAGAATCCATTCTGGATTATGTATTCAGTGCAGAGTATCAGCAACCTGGAAGTAATTCATTTGGAGCAGAATCCTGCCATCCAAGGTAAGGAATAGAAAACATGTTGTGTGAATTAATGAGCCACTGTTCTGATGCTGTAGGGAACTGTTGTTACCATTTAGTCAGGAGCTTCTAATATCCTCTTGCAGTGAGAGGAGGAGGAGGAGGAGGAGGAGGAGGAGGAGGAGGAGGAGGAGGAGGAGGAGGAGATACATTTCCAAGGCCCTCCACACTCATTCAGATCTGCAGAACCATGTTTCCTACCGTATTCCCTCTAAACGGAAGCTTATGCTAAAATTTGTCTTGCAGCTTCTCAAAAAGTTTTCTCTTTTCCCATTCTCTTCAGTGGAGTTATGAGAATCTCTCTGGGGTTGTTGTGGCTGATATTTTTGATCCTATTTTATTGTTGAAGGTGACCGGAGGAATCACTGCTTCTGGTGCTGGTAAGACACATCTCTCCAGCACTCTGCGGTCTTCTTGGCTGCCAAACTTCCCAATCTGTGAAATGCTCAATGGAAAGAGTTCCTTCCTGAAGTCTTCCCTTGGGATTTAATGAAAAGGGAAAAACTGGGAAGATTGCAAATTACTGGAGAGAGGATAGTACAATGAAAAATATTCATCCCCCTTGGCCCTTCATAACAGTTGAAGGATGCCATGAGCCCCCCAAGAATTTCACCAATTCCTTTGAGAGGCATTTCAAAGATTATTCTTTTTCACCAGTTGAATGAAAATGGATGTCTTTTAAAATCTTGTGTATGGCACTAATTTAAATCAGATTCTAAAACATACCCAGTCGTGATTATGCTTTGCTTTCAGCTTACATTCGCGCTGTTTGCCTAGCAATTAACTCACCTTACAACAAGGAAAGAGGTAATGTTCTTAACCATCTGGAAAGGACTTGCAGTGCATATTTTTAAAAGATAGGAACTGCATTCTCACAGGGACAGATATCAGAAAACTGCAACTAGAACATGTGTGTTAGCTGACATATGCAAAATATAAGAACAGTACCCCTGTTTGAGCCATTCATTGGTAGGTTAGAAATTGCAGGAAACTTTGAAATCTGAGGTAACAACATTTTCATTGCCTTAAATAAGGCAGTATTTTATTCACTGTCTGAATAAAAATGATTTTGCAGACCCAATTCCTTTAATCCATGGCATACTTAACTCTCCCCACGACCTGAGTTCGATCCCAGCGGAAGCTGGTTCTCAGGTGGCCAGCTTGGGTCGGCTCAGCCTTCCATCCTTCCGAGGTCGGTAAGATGAGTACCCAGCTAAGCTCGGGAAAAGGTAATCACGACTGGGGATGGGAATGGGAAACCACCCCGCTATAAGTCTGCCTAGAAAACGTTGGCGAAAGCGGCGTCCCTCCAAAGGGTCAGTAATGACTCGGTGCTTGCACAGAGGACCTTTCACTTTTTCACATACTTAACTGTATTAGCCAGATTACAGGGGTTACACACAACAGCCCACAACTTTTTCTTTAACTTTTTTTTTCTTTTTAAAAAAAGTTCTTAGTTCATTCTAGAACCCATGGCAATTCCAACACATAAAACAGATTGCAATGTAGCTCGATGTGGGAAAGGTAGAGATAAGGACAAACAGATGATAGATAGATTTGTTTGGGTGTGCGTGTATGGGCAAAATATAAAAGAGATACTGCTGTACTGCTCCACAGATAGAATTCGGGAGATCTCATGTGGGACTCCAAATAAAGTGGAACCCCAGAAGATACCATCTTCTATGGATATGTATTTATTTATTTATTTATCAAATTTCTCGGCCGCCCATCTTGTACATGACTCTGGGCGGCTTACAACAATAAAATAACAATGATTAAAAACACTAAAATCTCTCTCTATACACACACACACACACACACACACACACACACACACATGCACAAAACAGATACTAATCTAAAAATACAAAAATATAAAATTATGTAATTTTACCTGTTCAGGTATCTGGTAACCCTAGGTGTAATGCATTCTATAATACATCTTTCCATTACTCAGAAGCCTTCTAGGCTACCCATATTTCCCAATCTGAAAAAGTTCAATGAGAGGTGTTCCTTCCTGATGTCTTCTCTTGGATTAAGTTAAGCACAGGGAGATCACTGATTGCTGGAGATATGACTGTATGGTGAAAGATATTCTGAGGTGTAGCCCAGCGAGAGTGTAATGGTATGTGGGAATGACCTTGGGAGACAGGAGGAAGAGGCGCAGTCTAGACAACCGTCATATAAAAGGTATCTCAGCCCACAGGAGCGAGAGCATGGGAAGTGTCTCAGAAGGGACCCTCCCTAGTTTTCTGGAAAGTAAAAGGAAAGGAGGGTAGAAATCCTTTCAGACTTGCAAGATTCTGTTATTGTAAGCTTACCATAAAGGCAATGTTCGTACTCATGGTTGGTGCTTCTTGTCTAGACTACCTCAAAGGGCTGACAGAGAGGAAGGGAAAAGGGGATGCTGTTGGAAGAAGGTTCCTTTATAGTTTTCCAGGGTAAGCCAATGGGGCTACAGGCTATGCCCCAGATATTAATTGATTAATTAAGTCATTAATTAATTTTGCAACAGAAGATTGGGCTTGATTATCCACCATGCTGGTTCTATCTCCTCCATAGACCCTGCTCAAGGGGTTGGTCTTGCTGTTCGTTTTCATAGTTAATTTGGCTATGAGAAATTCATCGATCACTAGCTACCTCTTGAAAGCGTAAAGAAAAGAAAACAACAGAAAAATGTGTTGTCCTTAAGGTGGGGACATGTGACATATAACTGTGCAGATATGGATTTCCAACTTTTATTGGCCCAAACCAGTGCAAATACTGAGAGTTGGTGGGAGTTGTGGTCCCTCGGTATCTGCAGGGTGAAACGTTGAAGGTGTGCAACTTCAGAAGAACTACTATTACTGCTAATCTGGGGAGAGAGCAGCTAGGGGCAGCTTTTTTCAAAGCATAATTTTATTTAGAAAAGAAGCTATCCTGAGCAGATTCTCTTTGAGTTATGTTAGGGTGAAGATCTAAGCATCGTATTTCTTTGACTCTCTGGCACTCAGTCTTTGGAGCTTCCTTATTCTCTTGCTTTGTCCTCTCTCTCCATGCATGGCTCCTCTCGCACTGAAGATGTTGCCTAGTCTGGCAATGAAACGTCTGCAAGAAAACAACAAGGCTCAGAGAGCACCAAGGACTCCATGGATAGATGGATAGATGGATAGATGGATAGATGGATAGATGGATAGATGGATAGAGATAGAAGATAGAAGATAGAAGATAGAAGATGATAGATGATAGATAGATGATAGATGATAGATGATAGATGATAGATGATAGATGATAGATGATAGATGATAGATGATAGATAGAGACCAATCAAAGAGAATTCTCACACTGAAGATGTTGCCTAGTCTGGCAATGAAACGTCTGCAAGAAAACAACAGAGAGCACCAAGGACTCCACATGGCTCCTCTTGTTCACAGACAGGCAACACAACAGCTAAGGGCTTGATGGTCGTGGCAACTCCTCATCTAGTGAATGTTATCGGACCAAGTTGTGGTTCTCCTACTGTTCAGCCAATGTCTTTGCTACCTTCCCCTTTCAAATTGCTTTATGTCCTTGGGTCCTGGGGGAACAATTTCGAGAATGTATACCTTGTTCCTCTGTTTCTCAACCCCAATATTTTCTGATTTCTGTTTACTTCTGGTCTTTCTGCTCACCACCTGTTCTTTGCTCAGGTATCAGTGAACATTGGTGTCAGTTGTGACATTAAACTACCAGAGCATAACCCACTGCAGCTTTTCCAAACTCAGTAATCTTCCTATGTGCTGACCTTCATCTGCCATAATCCCCAGTCAGCATGGCTGGGGATCATGGGAGTCATAGTTTAACACATCCACAGAAGGCCAGGTGGGGGAAAGTAGACGGTTGGGAATGATGGGAATTGAAATGCAACAGATGGAAAGGACATCTGTTTGGGGAAGATTGCAGTAGGTTCAACTGAAAAAATAACGTGGTGATTCCCATTTACGTGCTATTAGTTTAACCTTTAGCTTGTTAAATATGCCACTTACTGTATGATTGCCAGATAACATAGAAGAACAGGGGCGAATTTGGGGTTTGCCAATTTAGTTCTGTCTCCATGACAAAGAACAGTATTTGCCCAGAAGGCCATGATTATTTTTTTACTGCTTTCCAGACATTAGAATTAGTTTACTTTAAAGATTTCTGACAATTCACAGTCCCTCAGCAATGAGAGCCAGCTAACAGAAGAAAGGGCAGTGTCTGAAATTAAGATGAGACAAACCATTGCCAATGTTGCTCTTTTCTTCAAGACGTTTGTACTAAAAATGTAAACAGCAGTGTGGTAGCTGCATAAGAACCAGTAACCAACCATTTCCTCAAGGATGCCTAGAAACTAATCTTAGATACTTTTAAAAGCTTCTGTTCTTTGGCAAGCAATCCATTCTTTTGATGTTAAATCAATTGCTTCAACCACCCAGTTTTCAGTTTGCATCTGGGCAGCTGAGTTTAGAGTATTACTGGGATGATTATGCTTCTAGGATCAGATAGTCCATTTTTGGCAACAAAGGCCAAAAATGAGCGAATTCACAAGATGCTTTCAGAACCCTTTGGCTACGTTCATACAGCATTTTTCATCAGGGCAGGTCAAGATCTAACAGATGCATTTCTACAGCAAGCTAAGGTTGGTTCATGTTAATTTTGGTTGGATTTTAGTTCCCTTTCTGTAGGGCCATTTGGTTAGCTTATAGCTCAATGCATAGTATGAACCCAGAAAATGCACTGATTCAGAAACCAGGTTCAATAAGTTTTGGGAATCCAGCCTTTTTGCATTCTATATTGAGCCTCTGAATTTGAGGGAACAGGAAGAACAGCTTAAAGTTCAGGAGAGTAGAAAGGACCAATGCATTTTACTGTCCCATTCCTTTAGAGGTGTTTAATCTATAGTCTGGAAAAGCCTTGTCTGTCCTTCTGACTGGTAGGTTCTACTTGTGTGCTCTTCGTAAAGGTTTAGGTGAGATGCAACGATTCCTATTTATTTATTTAGGTGTCAACTTTGCCAAAGGCCATTCATCACCCCCAAAGGGGAATCATCAAAGCCATGTATCAGTTTAACATAATCCCTTCTACTTCCACCTCAACCCAAAATGTCAAGTTGGGAATTAAATGAAAGGTCTCTAAATAGTTCCAGTTACATTCGTTTGATCAGTTATTTTCGGCTTAAGGTCTTTAGAACCTTCTGTGAAGCAAGACGCCCTTTCTTTTCTGTCCAAACCCAACTCCAGGGGCAAAAATGCTATGCAACAATTTCAATTAGGTATTTTCTTTCTTAATCCATTTCACTTGATTAATGAAAAACACACACACACATACACACATTTAGTTGGCCTTGATGTGCTTGTGAACATAAAAAGGCTGTGTGGTCAGCATCAGGGGGAAAGAACCAGAAACTTTTCCATTTCTGTTTTCTGTAAGTTTGATTTGTTTTGTTTTGTTTAAATGAGCACCATAACAATTTATCACCCCATTGAAAATGGCTGAGTGTTGGGCTTCTTTCATGAAAATAGATAACGGGAGATAGTGATAGGACAGCCTCTAATTAAATACGCCAAATGAGAGAAAATGTTAATTTTGATTGTGTTAACTCTACCCTAAAGAGAGAGAAAAATGTATCTTCATTCCTCTCCATGCTTCAGATCTGTTCTCTTGGGTATGAACAAGCCTGCTTAACTTTTGTTAATTTGTCTGGCATGTTTCAGGGTCTTCGATATGCCTTCTATTGTGCTTATGGCTTTCTTGGAACCATCTGGCTGGTAATTGCTGGAATTGGAATGCTGGAAAGAGGGTGATTGTTGGGTGCTACACCGGATGAAATGGGGCTCTTTTGGGGTGAGAAACAGTGTCACAAGTTGGCTTTCTTGAGTACTTGTGAAGATTCGTGGTTCACAGCTGATCTCTCCATTATCCTGGCTAAATTGTACTGATGATGATCATCATCATCACTTCTGGGCACAGTGGCGGTGTGAACCTCCTTTCTTCCTTTCTGGGATGTTTTCTACCTCCCCAACTTACATTTTCAGTGCTCTCAGTAGGCAGACCCACTTCCAAACAAAGCAACAATTTGCAATTACCTGCATTTTTTATTTGATAAGCTTGCTTTATGCCATTTGGACCACGGAGTACAAGGGGGTATCTGCCAACATTGATGCCACTGGAATCAGAGAGGCAGGGATGCTGAATCTCCATCAGCTCAAGGGCCACAGTGGGCTCTCTGTGGAATGCCAAGGGCTGGATTCCAAAAGTAAGAGATGATATGGATTCCCTGAGATTCTGCAAGCATTTTCCCCCTAAGAGAAAAGGATCAAATGTCTGGCCCCAAATATTCTGGGGAGGTTCTGGGGTCATAAAGAAGTATGTATGCCATCTATGTGCTGCACTTTTTTGTGCCTCTGATAAGAGGCACAAAACCTTGAGGATCACAACCAGGGTAGTCTTGATTTAGGAAGCCCCAACCCTTGTAGTTTGTGTAGTGTGGGGGGGCGTGGTGGCTCAGCGGGTAAGATGCCAGGCTTGTCGATCGGAAGATCGCAAGTTCGGAGGTTCGAATCCCTAGCCCCGCGTGACGGAGTGAGCTCGCGCACCAGCCCCAGCTCTTGCCAACCGAGCAATTCGAAAGCATGCAAATGCAAGTAGATGAATAGGTACCATTTCAGTGGGATGGTAACAGCGTTCCACGTGCCTCATGCCGGCCACATGACTGTGGAAGCATCTGACAAACGGAGATGAGCACCGGCCCCTAGAGTCGGACATGACTGCACAACTGTGCGGGGGGGGGGGACCTTTACCTTTTTAACCCTTGTAGTAAACACAGTTCTCAGGTTTTCAACACCGAGAAAGACCCACATCTTTTAAGCAGCTCAAGCATCAGTGGGCAGTCCTTCTTGCAGCTGAATCAGGCCAGCTAACTCCCTTTTCTAACCTCTGTAGATCTCCCGCTGTGCCAATTTGGGAAGGGGCAGGTTTTACAGGCCCATTTTTCTTCTGAATGTTCTCCACTTTATCAGATAGCTGGAAATCAGAGCTGCAGGGACAGAGGAGACAAAGGCTCACGTGGAGCAATCGAGATCCACCAGCCTCTCAAAGTGAGGTGGTACAAATGGGTTTCTTCTTCCACGGAAAAGAGAAGTGTTGTCAAAGGCTCAGAACAGCTTTATTTTCCCTCTTTTGCATTCCTTTTTTTTTTTTAATCCTCCCTCCCAGCAAGAGGAAAGGCTGAGTTAATTATATTGAGTTTATCTCTTCTGTTTTGGTAGGAGATCAATCTTAACAAATTGTATAGCTCCCAGTCTTAGTAGCAAGCGAAAGGGCAAGTGATTTGGATAGGAAAAGAGAACAAAACGGAATACAGTTCATTTTCTAGTGCTCAGATGATTACACCACCTTCCCTTGGCACTTCTTTTGTGGGATGGACTTGTTTTTCCTCTTGGATTCCATATTTGGAAGAGATCAGAGAAGTCAAAGATGGAAAAGGAAGCTGTAGCAAACTGCTGGTAGAGCAGATTGATAGCCTTTCTAGGGATGCTGAGAATTGTTTTGTTTTTTTTAAATAAAGGACTGAGCAAACTTCACAGATTTCTTCAGAACCATTATGGAAATAACTTGTAGTTAAAAATGGTGGGAGGCAGATGCAAGCGAATCTGACTGATTTGTTCATCCAGGGTTTGGTGACTGTTGCAAAGAAACCGATGATCTAGACCAGCGTTTTTCAACCTTGGCAACTTGAAGATGTGTGGACTTCAACTCCCAGAATTCTGGTGGCTGGGGAATTCTGGGGGTTGAAGTCCACACATTTTCAAGTTGCCAAGGTTGAGAAACGCTGATCTAGACATTTGGGGGGGGGGGTTTAAGGTTTTACTCTTAAAGGTAAAGGTACCCCCCGCACATTTGTGCAGTCGTGTCCGACTCTAGGGGCCGGTGCTCATCTCCGTTTGTTAGCCAAAGAGCCAGCGTTGTCCAAAGATGCTTCCACGGTCATGTGGCCGCATGACACGCGCGGAACGCTGTTACCTTCCCACCGAAGTGGTACCTATTCATCTACTTACATTTGCATGCTTTCGAATTGCTAGGTTGGCAAGAGCTGGGGCTAGTGCGGGAGCTCACTCCGCACGCAGGGCTAGGGATTCGAACCTCCGAACTTGCGATCTTCCGATCAACAAGCCTGGCGTCTTACCCGCTGAGCCACCACGCCGTTTTACTCTTACTGGCCTCCTAATCCCTATTAATAGCTGGTTGAGGGTAACAAGGGTAGGGGAAAAATGCCCCTCACCAGTGGAGAAGAGCTGCTGCTTCCAGCAATTGGCAATTTTCTAGCCAGGAGAAAGAACTCAAATGGAATATTCCAGAGGTGGTGGTGGTCCTCAAGTAATAAGCTGCCTTGCTGCTTGACACAGATCATGACTCAGACCATTAATTACAAGGGGAAAGCAAAGAATAAATGCAGCAAAAATTTGGAAGAAGTGGATTGTCCATGATATAATCCTCCCCTTCTCTTAGAATGGCTCTTCCAGTTTTGTCCTTGGGTACTAATAGGCATCGTAAGCAACATCAACTGATGTTGATGATGATGTTTGCAGCAGAGAGACTCAAAGCAGAATAATCCAATTGATATCTGATTTTGGAATGAGACCCAGTTAGGAAGGAGGGAGGGAGGGGCAGACCAATCAACCAACCTACCTACTTACCTACCTACCTACCGTGATTGGACAAGGAAGTTCCTCCTAGGTGGCATGTTGCATCTGGAACTTGGCATTTTCATATAGCCATCAAGACATTGATAGGTCTGTCCTCCATAAATTATGTGCATCTTGTCAAGCATGACTCCTTAGCCAATTGTTTTGGCTGGTTGGCTTCAAGTTATACTGTGAGGAGAAATAGCTTTGTCCACTTTCTCTGCACTAATTTGAAAGACCCTTACCAGGTCTGTCTTTAAGAGCAGAGAAGTAAGGCTCCTCCCTGCCGGTGTATTTATGATTGCAACTTCAGTCCCCTTCCTTCCTTTAGCTAGCCACACACATATATTCAGAGGGAGGGGGGAGAGAGAGAATGCTTTAGCTGTCACAGAGGCCTTTCTGAAGGTGACACGTTTTCCCTGATTCAGCTTCAGAAGAAACTAACATTTCTACCCTTTGGAGAGAGTCTTTCTCACTTGCTTCCCCCATCCTTCAGCTCAAAGCGGAAAACAGAAGCATTTGGCTTTTGGGTTTTTTTTGAAGACAAGCCCCAGTTTTTGATTATGGCTGCTGCCATTCATAAAGTCAGCATCTTCTTTTTTTTTTTTTTTTTTTATAAAAAGTAATTTTATTATTTAAAAACAAACAAACAAACAAACAAAGACATCAACGACATCAACAACATAAAAATGAATAACAAAGTACATAACAAACTTAATAAACATATATTCAAAACTAAGTAACCCTATATAACAAAATCCTTATAATAACACATCACGTGAAACAATTAATTTATAAAGTCAGCATCTTCTCAGGTGACCTCCTGAGATACGACACCTTTTCAATTTTCTGGGTTACAACCCATGCCTCTTATGACGGACTCGGTAAATTGTTGAGACGTTGTGCAAATTTCCTAAAATGTTGAATTCAGCTGAGTGATTTTGCTGTTCTGTAAACGTATTCACTTATTCTTGCATCTCTTTGTTCTTTCACAGGAATCTTGTCGACTCAAAAGACCTTAGCCAGACTGCGGTTCCTGGTAAGTGCTGTGAGGCCTCTCCTTTTCATAAGATAGAGTGTTGTCCTTATATTGTACCCCCGTGGAGCTTAATTGCTTATTTTAGTAAAACAGCAGGTAGATTAAGACAAACTTTCATGGTAGTGTGGCTCTGAGCTCAGCTCTGCGAACACAGGAGCTCCCCGGGCCAATTGTGGCTCATCAGATATATATGGTGGCCCACAAGGGTCTTAAGAAATCTCCTGTTACTAAGTAAAGGCAATGAACGAAACAGGACTAGCTAAAAGATAATAAAATAAGTAGAACTTTTCTCATGCAGGCAATACGGGTAGACCAAATCTGGCTTGTTATGAATGACACGGCGTGTGGTGATCCCGTACTGATTACGCAAAGTAATGGTTGTTGGTGGCAAACATTGCCAATATTAAACAATTTAGAATGGAGAAATAACTCCTGAGCTATTGGCTATTTTGGACTGGCCCTGTTTCCACTGCATTGCCCTGAAAAAAACACAGGAACTCTTATAAAAAGCAAAGGCATTGGCTTTGTAGAAGCAGCCTCGGGTAGAATTGCCAGCAGGACTCAGTAGGAGCTGTCCATGGTCCTGAAGAGCTGCGCCACTTGAACAAGTCACGTCTAAGTCATACTCCCTCGAAAGAGATTCCTCTGTTTAATGGCTTCCGCTTCCCACATAAGCTTAGGACAGAGCTTTCCAAACTGTGTGTCGGGACACATTAGTGTGTCGGCTGCAGTGTCTGGGTGTATCGTGGCTGCTGCTGCCTCCGAGCCCCGCCAGGATTCTGCGCAGGTCCTAGTGCCTGCCTTGTGCCTCGCTGCCTCCAAACCTGCTGTGATTCCGCGCAGGTCCTAGTGCCTGCCTTGTGCCTCGCTGCCTCCAAACCTGCTGTGATTCCGCGCAGGTCCTAGTGCCTGCCTTGTGCCTGGCTGCCTCCAAACCTGCTGTGATTTCACGCAGGTCCTAGTGCCTGCCTTGTGCCCTGCTGTAAGAGTGTGTCGTGAAATGATGCATGTCTAAAAAGTGTGTCACCAACATGAAAAGTTTGGAAAGCTCTGGCTTAGGACATAAACAGTTGCCTGTATTCAGTTACACATCCACAGCGCAACTTCAGTTTGCCCATTCATGCACAGCAACCATGCTCTCCCACATAATAAGATCAGTGCCTGAGGCAGGAACGCGGCACTGACATAGTAGGCCGGGTGCAGTGACGTCGGAACCCCACCCCGTGGCATCCTCTGACTTCTTCGTGTAAATGGAGGCAGGAAATGATCGTTCCTCACTTCCTCCTTTTAAAGTCAACATCCCGTTTATCATCCCAGAAGATGGACCATGTATTTTTTAAAGGTTTCGTTCATACCTTAAGATTGTGATGATGCCATCTGCTTTGTGTTGCAATTGTACTTTTATATTGAAAAAGAACAGTGAATTATGGTGAGCAGAGGAGACATTTATGCACGCAACCAAGAGGAATAGTAGTCTTCGGAAGAAGAAGGAAAGTTGGCCAGGGTGTCTTTTGTCTGGAAAAGCAGTAAAGTAGAGAAGCACGTTGTGGATGCAAGAACAGCTTCCCCATATGTATGCCCCTGTTGCATTAGGTCTGCTTCTCTCGGAATTAATGCCTCCAGCAAGGTAGAAATGCTAAACCACTGAGAAACAGTGTAATAGAAAAATCAGTGATGTGTGATGAGGTGGAGCAGAGGTTGCCCAAATCTTTAATTTCCTGGCCTGGAATACAAACTCACCCACCACACAGGGCTCAGATAGCCTACAAATTAAATGCTTGTTCTTTAAAAAAAAAACCTAATAAATAACAAAACCGACCATGTTGATTTGGAAGATAGGAGAAGATTCTTATTATCTGCACAGAATACTTCGTAAGTGTTCTTGTTGGTCCAGCTGCTTCCAGAAAATCATTTTAAGATTTTAGGAACCAATGTGTGTTTGGGAGGAGAAGAAAGAACAAAAAGATGAAATTTTTAACCAGTCTAATCAAGTCATTCCCCCTTCATCACAACAAGTATAAACAATTTTAGTAACATATCATCTTCTCTTAAAATACAACAAATGATCTCTTCTTCTCATATCCCATCTCTTATCTATAAACAAATCCTTAAAGCTTCATCATTTCAGTCCTGATGTCAGCAAAAGTCTATTAAGGGTTACCAGAAATAACAGCATGTCTATTTTAACCTTGATCCAATAAACCAACTCTATATTCCTTCCTTTTACCTCTAACAATCTTGATCTTTAGTCCCTTCAAATAATGTCCTAGATTTCTTTTTGTTGTATGCCACCCAGAGTCACCTTGTGTGAGATGGGTGACCATATAAATGTGAGCAACAAATAAATAAACAACCCTCTTTTGTAAATCCAATATAAGAAAATTATCCAGGTCACTCTCTTGGTTTGTTATTTGTATATCCCTTTTAATTATTAAGACATCAGCCTTTTGTATGTCCAGTGTAGCATCTTTTTCCATGTCATTCCTGTAGCCTGTCATTTGTAAATCCACTTCCAAATTGGTCTCAATCTTGTCAGGTAAAGCTTGTTCCTCTTCCATAACATCTTTTAAACACACTCTATCTATAGAGGCAGACACTCTTAAAATTAACTTCTGGGTCCATTATTCAAGAATATCCTTCAATATGTCTAATGTTAAAATATTTTGCTTCATTCTGTATTTGTAACTTGAGTTTGAGTATTCTTCTCCTTTAATTGTAATCTTTAGTTCCTTCTAGTTCCCTCTAGTGTCCAATTTTTAGTCTTTTTTTTAAAGAATTCAAAACAAAAGTATTTTCCCATGGGAAGGATTCTTTATAATTAATTCCAAAATCTTATTTCAAATTTATCTGGACCCTTAGTTGATTTGCAACTTTCTAAAATCAAAGTTTAGATTGCTATTCCCTTGTCTCGCAGAGCTCTAAACCCACTGGAGACCACTGTCTTGTGGTCTCCTCACAAGGAGCAACTGTATGGAGCACTAGTGGGCGACCTCAAGTCTTCTCCTTGTCCGGAGAGGAATTTCGAAGAGCCGGTCTACTCACCATCTCTTCATTCCGCCGTAGTTGTTGGCTCTGCTTTTAGTCCACCATTTCTTCCCCGGATGAAATATTTTTCATAGTTTTTCAATAGGATTGCAAATGTTGCTACAAGTGGGATTTGTTGAATAGTAGCAGGGAGACCAAGGAGTTGGCATTTAGTATTTGCATCCTGCCTCCAAGGGGCGTGGTGGCTCAGCGGGTAAGACACCAGGCTTGTCGATCGGAAGATCGCAAGTTCGGAGGTTCAAATCCCTAGCCCTGCGTGCGGAGTGAGCTCCCGCAGTAGCTCCAGCTCTTGCCAACCTAGCAATTCGAAAGCATGCAAATGCAAGTAGATGAATAGGTACCACTTCGGTGGGTAGGTAACAGCGTTCCGTGCGCGTCATGCGGCCACACGACCGCGGAAGCGTCTTCGGACAACGCTGGCTCTTCGGCTAACAAACGGAGATGAGCACCGGCCCCTAGAGTCGGACACAACTGCACAAATGTGCGGGGGGATCCTTTACTTTACTTTTACTGCATAAGTAATTTGCATTTGTCAGAGGGCAGAGAAGAAAAGCAGGTGGACTTTTTCTTTCTTTCTCGCCAATAATCTATTTGATGTGACTTGTCTGACCTTCAGTTAACATTTCCTCCCCTCTGTCTGTAGTTGATTCCTCCATTGGTTTTGTGCAGATTATTTTCACTGTGGTCTTTTGCTCATTCACGGACGTTCAATATTACAGAAGACATTTGGGCATGACATGTATTCAATTATTTTCCTGGCTTGCTATCACAAAGCAACATCTGTGGTTAACATCCACAAAACCCCAAGCCTTCTGAACTGCAAGGTTTCTTTTGGTGAAAAGACTTTCACAGGTGAGGTCGAGAAGAATGTGTCTCTTTGGGCACTGGTACTAGAAGAAATGCCCTAGGCCTGTGTTTCTCAACCTTGGCCACTTTCAGATGGGTGGACTTCAACTCCCAGAATCCCCCAGCCTGGGAGTTGAAGTCCACCCATCTGAAAGCGGCCAAGGTTGAGAAACACTGGACTAAACATTCAGCCACCTGAAAGTAAATGCCCACAATGTGCAAATGTAAACATGGGGTGGGAATCCTTGTTATTTGCCATCCTGGTCCCAGGAGGGAGAGTGGAGAAGGAGGAACAAGGCTGCCACAGCTGGCAACAAAAAGATCTTCTTTGCTTCTGCCTATTGGCACCAAGCCCAGATGGAAATGATCATGAGAGTCATGTCCACCTCCCTCTCCGGCAGCAGCCTAGCCTCCATCTGATCTTTTAAGTGGATCCAGAGCTTATCTGTCAGTGAGCCTTATGCTGAAAGCCTGTTAGGAGCAGATGAGAGATTTGCTTCTTAAGTGCCTCCATCGTCTTCCATGTTGATTACCAGCTCTTTTTAAAATGAAAAGGAGCTGGTTGACCTCCTGCTTGGGGTGGCAGTCTTCCCTTTTGGCCTCCTGGGCTCCCTGTGAACTTGGCTACAGCACTTTCTTGCAGGAACGAAGATCTAAGAGACTCGTAGCATCACTGGGCATAAACAAGCTTGAGCTGGGGAATTCTGGGAGTTGAAGTCCACACATCTTAAAGTTGACAAGGTTGAGGAACACTGCTCTGCAGGACCCTTGTCCCGCAGTGAAGGCCACGTTAGAGTAGTGTCTACTACATTGCTGGCCCTGAGAATATCAGGTAGTAGACTAAGAACCTGCTCCCCCCCGAAAGGAATATTCCTATGCCATTCTTTTTCTCATCCCTTAAAATGAGTGAGACCCTAACGCAGGCGATTCACCTGAGCTTTGTCTCTTCATTTTCCATTTCTGGAGCTCCACACACAGATAGGCATCCGTTCATCTTTCAGCATTAAGGAAGTTGCTTCTATTATGAATTGTCACAGTGAGATTAAACACCTAAATTCCAATTACAGGACCAGCTGTTCAGATACATCACAGCCCCCCAGCTAAATGATCCCTGACAGAGGAAGCATCTAAAATGCTTGGGTGAGGAGCTGTGGAAGAAGCGGGACTAAACAGTTATGGATGACGCCATCTTTCTCATGATTATAGGTCCTCCTGGGGCCAAACTAAGTGCGATGGGACCATCCCTCACATTTTACCTCTGTATTTATAAAAGGGAGGGAGGTCTTTAACACAGGGAAAACAGACAGGAGAAGGGTGGAGACCCCTCCTGTAACTGCCTGCTCTCTGCAGTTTCCTCTGTTCTTGCAATAATCCAGGGAAAGTGCCCAGAATAATAGATCAAGAGGAGGTGTGGCGGGCAAAAATAAATCGAGAAGAGGATGCAGCAGTGATAATTTGAAAGGAGCGTGATGGGTGAGGACAGATTCAAGTGTATGTTTGTGCAACGCGATTTCCAGAGGAGGCAGAGTGCAGCTAGATGAATTAAGAGGTGGCATGGTAGAAGATCAAGTGAGTTTGGGACCATCCCTTGCTTGCTCCTTTGAAGCTCTGGTTCATCCGTTGGAGCGTCATGGAAAGCGTTGAGAGGACATATTTAGCACCTTGCTACAAAGGAATTAGCCTGCCCATTTTCTCCCCATTTCTCTTTCTTTTTCCACTTTTACATTTCAATTTCATTCCCATACCTGGTTTAAATGCATGACGTGGCATGCATCCAAAGGCAATACAGGTAGTCCTTGACTTGCAACCAAAATTGGGACTGGAACTTCTGTTGCTAAGTGAGACGGTTGTTAAGTGAGTCACACCCGATTTTACGACCTTTTTTGCCGCGGTTGTTAAGCGAATCACCGCAGTCATTAAGCGAATCACCACGGTTGTTAAGCGAATATGGCTTCCCCCATTGACTTTGCTTGTCAGAAGCCGGCTGGGAAGGTTGGAAATGGCAATCATGTGACCCCAGAATGCTGCAAGCCTTTGATCATGTGACCGCAGGGACGCTGCAGGGACACTGCAATGGTTGTATGTGTGAATACTGGTCATAAGTCACTTTTTTCAGTGCCGTTGTAACTTCGAACGGTCACTAAACGAATGGTCGTAAGTCGAGGACTACCTGTAAATAGATACATAAATGCATAAGGCAAAAGCTACAAGCAATGTGCAGATTTTTTGATATTTATTTGGAGACAAATTTATCAACTAACAAATGTGCATTTAGGGACATGGGAAATGGAGCCACACCAATTTTTCACCCTATCCCTGTCATCAGTCACCCTCTTTGGCTCCCTAGGTATAGCTCAGAGCTTCCCAAACTTTTCCTGTTGGTGACACAAACCAACGGCGGCAGCGCGCCATCAGCGCTTCCGGGTTTTCGCGTGACACACCTGCACACCGCAGGCGACACAGTACTGTGTCGCAACATACAGTTTGGAAAGCTATGGTATAGCTCTTCGAATTCACCCAAGGCCTGAGCTCTCAGTTTGGTGGCTGAGAACCCGTTTTCCATGCTGAAGGTTTTCCGGGTTCAGTCTTTGCCTTCGCCTCTGCTTGAAACCTGTAGAACAAGAGATTTTTCTACACCGTTTCTAAGCTGCTAGTTGTTCAATGTACATTGCCTGTGTCCAAGGAAATATGTTCATGCTGCCTTTTTAATTGCCACTTTTAATTGAGATACTTGATACTTTAAACATCTTATTTGCTCATCCCAGAGAATATTTGAGGATGAGCCGCTATGGAAAAGTTATAAATCCAAATCAGACAGGATGCCCTGGGCCACATTCAAGAACTCTCTGTCGGGTCTTGTTTGGAACTGGCTCCTTATTATGTTACCTCTGGCCCAAGTTCATCGTCTTGCAATAAACCGGGAAAGTGAGGAGGACGTTAGAAATCTTTCTTTCTTTTTTAATTCATCTCTGATTGCAGGGCAGATCTGTTTGACCCCACTGTTGCCAGAAGCGTAAAAGCATTCTGGGGCCGCTACATTTTCTGTAAGTAGGCGGTGAAAGCCAGAAGTTCAATTCCACATTAAGACACCTAATAGAAAGAACTCAGCCCCTCGAGTGCATTGCACACCTGCAGGTGTGACCTCCAGTGGAACTTTTCCAGGCCAGGAGATGAAGGACAATCATTGGAGTAAATGGCTGCAGTGTTTTGGGGCGAATATGCTTATCTCTGTTGAAAAATCCTTTACTGCGTACAGTATCTGTCCTTAAAGTCCCCTGTAGAACCATAGAACCATAGAACCAGAAGGGATCCAAGGTCATTAAGTTCAACTCCATGCAGACTGCAGGATTCACTACACCATCCCCAATAAATGGCTAGCCAGACTCTGTTTGAAAACCTCCAGAGAAGGGGGAGAAACCACTCCATGCGGTACGTTGTTCCACTGGTTGACAGCTCTTCTTGCCAAGAAGTTCTTCCTAATGTCTGATCTGTATCTGTGGCCTTGAAGTTTCATCACATTAGTTCTAGGCTTACCCTCTGGAGCAAGGGAGAAGTCGTTTCACTGTTCCTCATAGGACTTGATTTCCAGTCCTTTGACCCACTTGGTAGCCTTCTCTGGATTTGCTCCAGTTTATCGAGGTCTTTTTAAAACTGGGGTGTGAAAACGATGAATTCTGGAACTCAAGATGAGTGGATTTCTTCCCATCAAAATCCATTGTTATTCCTTCTATTTCTCTTGAGAGTTTTTCAAAGCCATGTTAATCAACTGCAACATCAACAACAGGGTCTTGTGGTATCAAAAGACTCATTTTTTATAGGCTACATTTCCACAAAATACAGTCCACAATCTTCAAGGTGTCACAAGACCCTTCGTTGCTTTTGCTGCGTGCTTCTGTTGTTATATTTGCTCTGGTTTAACTAAGAGTGTATTGGCATTCATTCTGTTTGCTGGTCTATGACCGAATAAAAATTGATTTGATTTGATTTGATTTGGCGTTCATTCTGAGTTTGATGTGGTTTTCAGCTTTGTGAAGGTATTCCTCTCTCTCCCAATCCACAAGCGATCAGTACGTTGAAGAAGAGCTATCCAACGGCAATCTACAACTAAGATAGTTACAATTAAGATGTAATGAAGATAGTTTCATTGAGGTTCCCTTTGGTGTAGTGTTGTACTCATTTGCACGAGTAAAACACTACACCACATATAAAGAATCTTCATACAGTATATCCAGTCGCAATAATCATGTGATGAATCCTTGTGCATGGAAGGAGGGAAGACTCAAGGTGACAGCAAAGTTCCCAGGTTTACTGGCACTGTATAAAATATAGGAATAAAACACGGTCTTTCAAAAACCAGGCCTGATAATTAATATTGTATAACATTCAAATCCCAGAGATTACAGTTTTGGAGGCCAGCCAAGCTAGACGATGATGATTCCTCCACCTGATTCGCTTTCAAAACTAGAAAATAAATCCAGTGATCTTCCTCACGGGTGGTGACAATTAATAAACTATGGAGGAAACGTATTCATGTATTTGTCAGAGTGACATCCCACCATGCCACCCAGAAGCTCAAACACATACCTGGTACCCCTTCCTCCACTTTTCCCCCATAACAGCAACCTAGTGAGGTAGGTTGGACTGAGGAAAAAGCCATCCAGTGACTTTCCATGGCTGGGAGTGGACTTGAACTCTTGTTTCCCTGCTCCTGGTCCAGCATCTTAACCACTATGCCACACTACCCCCTATATAAATCCACCCCATAACTCTTAAAAGACTGATCTCTTTTAACTTAGTAATGCTGATTTATTCAGAGGAATTGCCTTAAGATATTTGGCATGTCTTGTCTGGAAAACAGTGTCTGAAATCTTAGCATGGTGCTTTTAGCTTTCTCTCTGCCTTGCAGAATAACTTGACACAAGCTAGACACTGATTTCCCCCCACTGGGATCTTGTTCGCCCTTTTCTAAGCAAAATATACAATTATAGAGCACACTATGAGCAAATAAGTCATCATCGGCAAGCGAAGCCCAGGATCTCACCCTTGCTAATGACAGCAAAAAGAGCTGAGCTTTTAGCAAAAAGCTTCATTAGAAGATTACATTTCGGAATTTAATCCAGGAGTTTGACGGAGAGATTTTAGCATCATTTTTATCAGATGGGAAACCGTGCGAGCAGGTAACTGAGGAAGGCAGGAAAAGATGAAAGATGAATTAGAAAAAAGCAGATAAACAACAATAACAAAAACATAAAACCATTGCGCCATCTCTCTGCCCAGAGTTCACTGGAGTTGGGTGGCCAATAAATTATTCTCCTTCTCCTCCTTCTTCTCCTTCTCCTCCTTCTCCTCCTCCTTCTCCTCCTCCTTCTCCTCCTTCTCCTTCTCCTTCTCCTTCTCCTTCTCCTTCTCCTTCTCCTTCTCCTTCTCCTTCTCCTTCTCCTTCTCCTTCTCCTTCTCCTCTTCCTCCTCCTCCTCCATCATCATCATCATCATCATCATCATCTTCATCTTCATCATCATCATGATTTTGGGGACCATATCCTGGGGACATCCCTGGTACAAGGTCTGCATCAGGAACTAGGAGGTGGAAAATACCATCTTCTGGTCTTCAAGTATGGAAGGACAGACTCTGCCCTTTCATACATGCATCCTGGCATCTAACACCAGAATATGGGTCATAGTTTTTGCATCAGGATGCCATGATACATGTCCACCCCCTGTGGACACCCCTGTGAGTTCATTTGTGGCTTTGCTTTTGTTTGTGGCTCACAGCAACCGATTATGGCTTAGTAAAGAGCAGGCAATGGCATGTCCCCCCCCCTCCATTTTTGCAAACTCCAGAGAACTTGAGATTGTGCTGCTGAAATCCTCCCCCCCTTTTTTTTTAGGCTTAGCACACCCATTCCATTTAAACTCGCCCCACCAACTTCTCTAAAAGTCAGGTCAAACTTTTGAACACTTCCCGTTTTAGTTGTATCACCAGACCAACTGTCACACCTCCTGTGGCCTTGGCTTATCTTATGCTTGAGCCTAGGGCTCACTCAACAAACACCTGGCTTGGTGTTTGATGTGAATGCAACCATTGATTTAAAAAAAGGTAAAGGTTTCCCCTGCACAGTCGTGTCCGACTCTAGGGGCCGGTGCTCATCTCCGTTTCTTAGCCGAAGAGCCAGCACTGTCCGAAGACGCTTCCGCAGTCATGTGGCCGGCATGACGCACGCGGAACGCTGTTACCTGCCCACCGAAGTGGTACCTATTCATCTACTTGCATTTGCATGCTTTCAAATTGCTAGGCTGGCAAGAGCTGGGGCGAGTGCGGGAGCTCACTCCATCATGCGGCGCTCGGGTCTCGAACCGCAGACCTTGGTATCCTGGTTTCTCTGGAAAAAAGGGGGGAAAAAAAACCCTTTAGCAATGGTGGGTGTGAAATCTTCCTCAGGCATGATTCCCACCAAGAACTGCTTGGGTGGGATGGGGCCCAATCTACAGCTCCTTTCACACTGGGAAGAGAGGATTTCTCCTGCCAAACAGATGGCTGTACTGTCAATCTTGACAGCTCAGATTACCTTCAGAGGGAAAACAGGAAAAGGACTGGGGTGTGTGTGTTCCTCCTCCCACCCTCCCCACCAGCTCTTCTCTCCCTGCAAACAGGCTGTGATTGCTGCTAGGACTGAAAATACCATGCCGTTCTGAGCTGCTTCGTCAGCCCCCACGTTTCCCTAGAGTTTCTTTCCCCAGTCCGCCTTGCATGCTGCGAAAAACGAGGTGGGAAGCAGACAGTTAATACAGCCAGAAAAACTCTCCTGCGTTTACTTCTTCAACTTGCAGGAAGAGAATTGGCTTGCAGATTTGCCCTGGCGAAGGAGAAGAGAAATTTGGTGAAAGGGTCGGGGATCAAGCGTGGTATCCGTGCACATGCTTAGCGATAAAGGGGCAAGGTCGTGTGCAGGGGTGTGCGTACGTGTGAGCATCCTGGCTGTCATTGCTAACCCTCTTTCTAATGGCACCCTGCTTGTCCGTGGAATCCCAAGGACCTTGCCCCAGGGGTCTTGGGAAATGTGGGAACCCGGGAGGCTTCTAAGGGATGGAAAGATGGATGGGGGAAAATAACAGCAGGAACATTCTGTGCGACTCCTAGCATCAGTCAGCTCCAAAGCACCACCCAGAGAAATTCGGAAGAAATTTTCAAGCAACCTGAGAACTGGGTGGAAAAACAGATGCCTTTTTTTTTAATATGGAAAGAAATTGCAAGACGAATTGTGTCACTGCCTTAAGGCTCTGTATCTAATCTTGAAACAGTAGAACTGAAGCAAGGCAGTGACAAACACTCACTGTTTCACCCCACCCCCCCCAGTATTCTCAGAAGGGACGGTATAACAGTCCCCAGACCCAGTTCTAAAATGGTGAGAATCTTCATGCATGGCTGCTATTTCCTCTTTTGGTGCCCCCCGTTTGTTTACTCCCTTGAGACTACAGAGCCACAAGGAAGCACATTCCTTAATTTATTTGCAATTAAAGGGGCGCGGTTAGCTCAGCGGGTTAAACCGCTGAGCTGTTAAGTCTGCCGATCTAATGGTCGGCAGTTCAAATCCCCGCGTGACGAGGTGAGCTCTCGCCACTCGCCCCAGCTTCTGTTAACCCAGCAATTCGAAAGCGAAAGCGAGTAGATAAATGGGTACCACGTTAAAGTGGGTCAATTTGCCAATGTCCTGTAAATCGGGGGTCGCCCTTGGAATGGAAAGAAGATCCCAGAAATCCCGAAAATGGTGACGGAGGACGGCAGAGGACGACGGAACCCGATTGGCGAACATCCAGGACATCAGCAGCCGATTCAGAAGCGAGGTATGCTGGGACATGTAGTCCAATACCTACGGAAGAAGAGTCAGTTCCCCAACCCCCTTACTGAGCGCGCGATAAATAATAGATATATGTATAAATTAGATGAATTGTAATTGTTGTAAGCCGCCTAGAGTCCTCCGATAGGGAGGGGATAGGCGGGGTATAAATATGATAGATAGATAGATAGATAGATAGATAGATAGATAGATAGATAGATAGATAGATAGATAGATAGATGATAGATAGATGATAGATAAATTTGCAGATT
Organism: Charina bottae; assembly: GCA_023362775.1. Lineage (NCBI taxonomy): Eukaryota > Metazoa > Chordata > Lepidosauria > Squamata > Charinaidae > Charina > Charina bottae. The sequence goes on along the minus strand of JALMGJ010000010.1, from coordinate 20,832,540 downwards.
GCATCCTTCATCTCCCAGCAAAGTGGAAGATTAGGGATATTTGACAATTAATATATGTGTCTGCGGGTTTGAATTCTGGTCCTGCCTTAGGTACAGAAGCCAGCTGGATGACTTTGGGTTTGAATGAAGAGTCACAACACCTCTGCAGAAGGGTAGAATCTGAGCCGCAATGTTTGGTCCTTTGCCTTCCCATGCACACCCATGCTTAGAGCATTCTGTGATTGGGTGTGTGTGTGTGTGTGTGTGTGTGTGTGTGAGAGAGAGAGAGAGAGAGAGAGAGAGAGAGAGAGAGAGAGAGAGAAGAGAGAGAGAGAGAGAGAGAGAGAATGTCCAGATTCAGATAACTTGCTAGGCTAAAATAAAGTTGGTTCCTTGGGGTTCAGTATGTCTTGAGCACACTTTGATTTAAATTTCCTTGCCATCTCCCCTTTGTGCTAAATGGGTGAAGACCTTTGCAATCAGCTAAGGGCATAAGATCTTAAAGGGGCAAGAATTCTATGGATGTCCCCTTCTCCCTTCCAGGATATTTTCACTCATTTGCAAAAAAACCACCCCACAACTCTTTAGCTATAACGCTGACATATGATGCTAAATATGTCACATTAAGTTGCTTTAAATGCCAACAGTAGACACATGTTGGGGAAGGAGAAAATCAGGATAAAGGGAGGTGGGAGGAGAATTTAACTCTTTGCAGTCCTGATCAGAACGATTACTTCTGCTGAATCTGCTCTTTGTCTAGGGAGGAAAATGTCCACTGATAGCACCAGAATTTTTCTTTTGGATTCAGATTGCTTTGAGAGGTGTAAGGTTCTTTCCAGAGGGAAAATACTGAGAATCTCCTCTGAGCCTACCACCCCAAGCCTTATTTATCTTTCTGCCCTTTTCATATCAATTTGTAGCAAGATCACAAAGAAGGCGGGTTTCACCTAAATGTAAGGAGATTGGAAGCCATTGATCGGCTGAAAGAGGACTCGGTGCTATTATTAATTACATCAGCTGAATAGCTAATGTAGTTATTACAGACAATGAATAGGGGAAAATGGAAAGACAATTTTTTTTAAAAAGGAGCGGTAATAAATGAAGCCTGTTGGCTAAAGCTAGGTTGGTTTTCTCAGTAATTATTTTGCTACTTCATCAAGTAGGCCATGAATTAATTGATGAAGGGCAACATAATTATTTTTGCATTGCTTGGCAGTCTTTCGAAGATCTTGGAAGACAATAGGAGAAGAATGAGGGTTACTGCACTTTTAATCCATGATACATAAACTCCATCTGTTCCTGTTTCCTAAGCTAAGCTCCCCGTTTTAAAATGCTTCTCTGGATTAAAACAACAATGCTGTTGTCCGTGATTCAACCCGACTTAGCTTTTAGACTAAATTTTTTGGAAAGTCTTTTTCCTTTTTTTAAATAAGAATTTTATTAGATTTAAGACAAAGATAAAAACTACACAAAAGCAAAAAAGAAAAGACTAAAAAAAAGTGAAAACACAAGAGAAAAAAGAAGAGGTGACTTCTGACTTTTAACAGCAAAGATATACAACAAATTTTCCATAATCAATCCCTTACTCTATATTAAACCAAAATCACATTATTTCTATAAATCATTCTATTGGCACATTACAAAAATCACTAAATACAGTTGCTCCATCCCCTTATATTAAAAGAAAAAGAAGATATACTGTATATATATACAGTGTATGTATGTATGTAACTGGGGCATGGTGGCTCAGCGGGTAAGACGCCAGGCTTGTCTATCGGAAGGTCGCAAGTTCGGAGGTTCGAATCCCTAGCCCCGCGTGACGGAGTGAGCTCCTGCACTAGCCCCAGCTCTTGCCAACCTAGCAATTCGAAAGCATGCAAATGCAAGTAGATGAATAGGTACCACTTCGGTGGGTAGGTAACAGTGTTCCGCGCGCGTCATGCCAGCCACATGACCATGGAAGCATCTTTGGACAACGCTGGCTCTTCGGCTAACAAGTTATACCTTAAGTTATATCTATATCTATATATCTATATCTATATCTATATCTATATCATCTATATCTATATCTATATCTATATCTATATGCCTAAGTTATATCAAGGCAGTGAGCATGTGGCTTCCAACAGTCTGGTGAGTGAGATAAGGGGCTAGCTCAAAGCACCCTCCACTAGGTAAGGGAAGTTGAGCAGGAGGAGGTTCATGAGATGTTTCAGCACCAGGCATGAGCAATGGGGGTGCCAACAGATCACCCATCCTAGAAAACACCCTCTCATTTAAGATGTTGGCTGGTAGGCAAGAGAGGTTCATGTTACCTGAGTCATTGGGGAACTGTTGCCAAACCTTTTATGGTTACCTGAAACTAGAGTGGGTCTCTCTCCTCACCTTCTTCTGGCTTGCTCATGCAATGCACACCCAAGCATTCTGCACTGCTGGCCAACAGGAAAGAGGGAAGTAGAATAAGTAGGTAGGAACAGGATGGCCAGTAGCCAAGCCAGTTTTTCATCCATCCAGACTAGATTTTGAGATACTCCTAAGGTTTGTACTTTTTTTAAGCGTTGAGCATAAGGACCTCTGTCCCCCGAGTCTGGATCTATAACATCTAATTGCCAAAGGGACTGTTCTTCCATTGCAGCTATTTAATTTTTAGAGGGCAAGAGAAGGCAGCTGAAATTTTCCCTTCTGGTTCTTTGGGAGGCGTATTCAAGAATGACCCTCCAGTCATGAGATTTTTCATGCAGTTGGCGTCCATTATATAAATGAATTCCTAGAACCGCAGGGCTTCTGATTTCCACTGGTCAGCACATTATGTCATTCCCCTCCACCCCCACCACCCCCCTTTTCTTTTACAAATTGATGGTTGCAAACAAGTTCTTGAATTAATGAATAGAAAGGAGCCTGAAGTCTTGGATGTACTGGAATGCTTTTAAGAGAGACTTGCAGGCATGGAGGGTACAATATATTAGTGTGCTTTCTGGAATGGTTTTGTAGCTCTGAACTCTCTGAACACACACACACACACACACTCGCTGTCTCTCTGTCTCTCTCTCTTGCCAGAAGAAGGTTGCAGGAAACAACCTATGATGCTTCTGGAAGAATGGAATGGAAAGTCAGCACAAATGAATGGAGGAGGAGAACAGGAAAGGAGGGGAAGAGGAATGGAAGGTGGATGGGGTAGAAAAAAGAAGGGAAACTGCTTAGCCTAAAAGAGGGTTCCTCAACCAGGGTTCTGTGGCAGCCTAGGGTTCCACGAGAGGTCACTAGGGGTTCCCTGGGAGATCATGATTTATTAAAAAAAATATTTCAAATTCGGGCAACTTCACATTAAAGAGGCAAGATTCATTCTTTATTTTCAGTTTAAGAACACTGTTAAGGAATATAGACAGGCCTACCCATGAAATGAATATCATAATTTTGTAACTTCTGGCCTATATTGGAGCCTGAATGTGCAGGGGTTCCCCGAGGCCTGGAAAATATTTCAAGGGTTCCTTCAGGGTCAGAAGGTTGAGAAAGGCTGGCCTAAAATATATCATTTCCAACAGGTTCCGGATCAATGCATTCTAGATCAGGGAGAGGAACACAGGGTCTTTCCTTTGATTTTCTTGTTGAATCAGGTGGGGCAGATTGCTGATTTATCAGACAAATTATTTATTTACAAATAAATTATACATGTTTTTAGCTGTTTTTATGGGTTTTTTTCTAGTTATGTACGCTGCCCAGAGTTGATAGACTAATAAATATAAATAAATAAATAAATAATAACTGCAGATACAATACATTAGTGAAACAGCTAGGGATATATTTTATTTATTTATTTATTTATTTATTTATTTATTTATTTATTATTTAATTTTTATCCCGCCTTTATTATTATTTTTATAAATAACTAAAAGTAGCAAACATACCTAATACTCCTTCCTCCTCCTATTTTCCCCACAACAGCAACCCTGTGAGGTGAGTTGGGCTGAGAGAGAGGGACTGGCCCAAGGTCACCCAGCCGGCTTTCATGCCTAAGGCGGGACTAGAACTCTCAGTCTCCTGGTTTGCCATTGGCTCCTTCCTAGGGCTGAGAGACAGGGACTGGCCCAAGGTCACCCAGCCGGCTTTCATGCCTAAGGCGGGACTAGAACTCCCAGTCTCCTGGTTTGCCATTGGCTCCTTCCTATGGCTGAGAGACAGGGACTGGCCCAAGGTCACCCAGCCGGCTTTCATGCCCAAGGCAGGACTAGAACTCTCAGTCTCCTGGTTTGGCATGGGCTCCTTCCTAGGGCTGAGAGACAGGGACTGGCCCAAGGTCACCCAGCCAGCTTTCATGCCTAAGGTGGGACTAGAACTCACAGACTCCTGGTTTCTAGCCCAGCACCTTAACCACTAGACCAAACTGGCTCTTTTGACGGTACATCAAAAAAATTTAACAGTACATTGGTGTCCACCAGATGTCTGTACCACCTGAACATGGTTTTAATTTCAACAGCATTTAAAGATGCTCTGTGTGTGTGTGCGCTCCTTCTAGTCAGTCTTGACTCCTGGCAACTGCCTGGACTAGTCCCTGCAGTTACTGTATCTTGGCAATTTTTTTGGAAGTGTTTTGTCCTTCTTCCTGGGACTGAGAGAGGATGACTGGCCCAAGATCACCCAGCTAGCTTTTTGCCTAAGGTGGGACTAGAATTCATGGTCTCCCAATTTCTATTCTGAAAATGCCCCCCTCCAGTAACTCATCATTTCTAACAGCCTCAGGCCCCAAAGATACTCCAGAAACGTTCCCAGATAGTAAAACATGTGCATGGCTACAGCCCCAATTCATTTAACAATAAGAACATCGATCTCCCCATCATGCACGGAGAAAGTACATTCCAAAACACCACATCAAGATTCAAAAGAAATCTCAGTATGTCCTGAGAGTGGCTGAGGAGAAAGGAGCTAGAACCCTTGCATGGATCCCTTGGCCAACTCAAAACTCCAGAAAGAATAAGAATGTGGGTTCCGCTGAGGTTCTCCAGTGAGGGAAAAAATGCAGCAGAATTCTCTTAATCAAAGCATACGAAGGGGAACGGGCTGCAGAAGGAAATGTCAGCCCCACATAGGCTGACCATACGTCCCGTTTTGAATGGGACAGTCCCATTTTTTTAGCATTTTTCAACTGTCCCGTCGTTTTGATAAAAATCTCAATTTTGTCCCGTTTTTTAAACCCGGCGGGAATGGTGTGAAAGGAGGGTCCGAGCCGGAGCTGCCGATTGGAGGCAGCCCGGAAGAGGAAGCCCTCCCGCCTATCAGAGTGCGGCAAAGGAGGGCGGAGAGGCAGAGAGGAGGGAGGACCTGGGGGCGGGGTTTGCAGGCGGGAGCCAATCGCACAGACCGGGGGGCGGCGACCTTTTTTTTTCTTGAATACAGAATATTACATAAGACCCCGTCCCGTTTTGCCATCCCAATGTCCCGTTTTTGTCTCAGGGAAATATGGTCAGCCTAGCCCCACATCATTGTAGCATACCAGGAAGTTCCCCTACATCTGAAGTGGGGGCTGCAACTGAGTCCAGCCTTCAGTTCAGTGCGGGAATCCAGATCCCAGCCTCCCCAACAGATGGTCCTTATTTCCCACCTCCTTAACACGATCAGTGGCCGGAAACCATGTGCACATGCTCGCCTTGAGTTTAGCTAGCTTCCCGTCTGCTAACCCACCCACCCCGGCCTCTGTTTTGTTCTCTGCCATCTTCCCTTTCTCTCTGTCTCGTTGCCTTCCCATCCTGCGGGCTACAGCGGAGTCACGTGTTGGTGATAAATGAGCTTAATCGGCAGAGAAAATTAATCACATTGTCATACTGGCAGAGGAAAAGCAGCTGCATGAAATGCCTGAATCCCCTGGCTAATTTATCACCAGGTCTAGAGACCGGGCTGCTCCCCAATTAACGCTTCTTTTGCCAATCTTTCGGGGTCTGAGCATGCTCTGTGGCAGGGCAGGCAGAACCTGGGAGGGAAAAAAGGCAGAGCCAGAGTCGTCCTCCCTCTCTGTCACAGAGGAGCGTGGCTGCAAAATTGAGCAGAGCAATATCAGCGGGAGGGCGATGCGATGCAGTAGAGGTGTGCCCCGTCTTTCACTGCAAAAGCACTCCAGGGGGCTTACAAAGGGTTCCAGTCCTACCATAGCAATGCCTAAGCTAAGATGAGAAACGATTCCCTTTCCTTTTTAACAACAAGACAAGGATTAGAAGCTATGGTCTACCTTCTGACTATCACAGGTCTATATGACTGCACTAATGTTTACGCATGAGAAGCTCCTTCGGTCGTCATGCAGGCGTCATAATAATGAAGCCAGACCTGAGAACGTTTGGACAGAAGGCTGCTGGAATCAGACGGAGTAGAACTTCAGTTCTGGGCAGAGAACAGCTTTGTCCATTGTTATGAATGGGCCGGAGGTCTTAACAGCTGCTTCAAGCTTCCAGGTGGCTCCGTGTAGTGAACTGCAGGGAGTAATTTTCAGAGAAGGGTCTTCCAGGGCTTGGAGCAAGCCTGCTGTCCCAGGCTGGTCATCCTGGTGGGACTACAAAAGGATTTTCTAGCACAGGTGAGCTTCTCTTAAGCAAAATGGTGAGATACCCCCACCTCTTGAGTTTCTTGTAACTCCTGGCTCAAACCCTCTTTTGATTCATGACTTCATTCGGACTTCCTCTTTGATCCTGTCTCTCTGCTTTGTCTTCTGGCTTCCTGGCTGCTAACTTCTGGCTCACTTCAGACAGTTGATTGTGGCCCAGCCCTGACACACCAGCGCACATGCGTATCCCAAGACAAGCGAGCTAGAGTTCTAGCGTTTCTTGATGATGGACAACTGGTTGATGACCACAAGCTGCCATTGGGGGGACGCAGATTTTTGGCAGCCTGACATCGGTCATGAGTAGAGGGGCAGTCCAATGGCATCATACGGGTAGGGATTTTCCAGGAGAGGAGAGAACGTTCCTTTGATTGTCTTCAAAGCTTTCACCATTCCACCAGGGGATTTCACGGTTCAGAGTGAAGCCATCAAACACACCTTTTGAAGAGGGGCAGAGAATGCATTTCAGAAACACTCGGCCCAAGTGGTGGCCGAGTTGAAGGACAGAATCAAGGGTCAAGGAATTCCTCGGCTTGTCCATGCCTCCCCCAAATATTAAAAGGATCGGTGGGGTCATATCCCTTGAATCCGAGCTACTCTTTTGCAGACAACAGCTGCTCAGCCTCCCAATCTTTGCATCCTGCTATTTACTGACCCCCCCTAAGGTCCTCGGAAAGGAGCCATTGATGGATAGCATCAGAGGTCAAGATATTTAAAATCCCCCTCCCCCCACATTCCTCATTCAGAAAGCCACATTGCACGTGACCCATCTTCTCTTTGCAATTAAGACTGGCTGCAGTCAATCTTGAGTGCATGGAAGCGAGGTTCATAAGAATCAAGATTTATTGACAGCTTAGAAGCCTCCCACTTCTTACAATTTATACAGGTAATTATGCGTTCACTAGTATGCACGGTCCTTGCTGTGAAGGTTACAGAAAAATCCTGACGTGGCTTATTTATCGATTCTCCATCCAAGATTGCTTGAAGGAGCTGTCCTGCTCACATCAAGACCTCTTGCTTCTCTATGTTTCAAAGGTCATTAGCACACATTTCATAATGTTTAGGCTGACCATACGCCCCGTTTTGAACGGGACAGTCCCGGGTTTTTTTAGCATTTTTCAACCATCCCATCGTTTTGATAAAAATTTTGTCCCGTTTTTTAAACCTGGCGGGAATGGTGTGGAAGGAGTATCCGAGCCGGAGCTGCTGATTGGAGGCAGCCCAGAAGAGGAAGCCCTCCCGCCTATCAGTGTGCGGCAAAGGAGGGCGGAGAGGCGGAGAGGGGGGTGGACCGGGGGGCGGGGTTTGCAGGCAGGAGCCAATCACGCAAACCGGGGGGCGGGGACCCCTGTCTTTTTCATGAATACAGAATATTCGGAGAGATGGGCAGGGATAAATTTAAATAAATAAATAAATAAATATTACATAAGACCCCGTCCCGTTTTGCCATCCCAACGTCCCATTTTTGTCTCAAGGAAATATGGTCAGCCTAATAATGTTTTATTATTAGGACTTAGCCAAACGGAAGAAAACACAAGAGATTGCTTGCCACAAGCTTTTTTTTTTTTAATTGCCTCTGAAAAGTCGTCCTTTTTTATTTTCTTCCAAGGAGACACTCAGAAAAAAATGTTCACAGGCATCTATAGAAACCACTGATCTAGCGCTTGTTTTCCCTTGGAAAAGTGGCATATCTTACTGCTGGTAGGATATGCTGGGGTGGATTTATTGTTGGATGTAAAGATTAGCTTCTGTGCTTCCAGTAATAGTGACGTGGCTAACTGTGATTCGCCATGTGGAATCATGAAGATATCATGCACGCTATGTGATCCCTGATTGATTGGGATTACTGGAAGAAGCCCAAAATGCCGGACAGATATGGCCTTGACACGGAAGTTGGGGAGTAAACAGCTGCAAATTGCTGTGAAAAAGTGCTGGGAAGGTACTGTTAATAAGTTTTGAAAAAAACATTTCATCTCTCCTCAAAAATCTCCGCTGTAAAACTCTGTTGGCTTTGAGTAAAAATTGAGCATTCACAGCAATCTATACAATACAATATATGCGAGTTGAAGTCCACACGTCTTAAAGTTGCCAAGGTTGAGAAACACTGGTCCAGATGGTCAGGAGATCATGTTTCAAGTACATCAGAGGCAGAAAATGAATGAAAGGGGAATGAGATGAAAGGGGAAGAGGAAATGAATAGACCAGGAAAAGACGTCAATGCCCACAATGCTTGGAATACACCAATTGCAAACCCTCCATGAAGGGAGACCTGCCCTCTATTTTGTGCATCGCTTCGTTCATGCTTCGTTCACCCACCGAGGGGTCGAAAGCCAAGATGGCACTGCCACTGTGCAGTTGAAGACCTGCCCTCTATTCTGTGCATCGCTTGCACAATGCATGCAAAATAAGGGGAGGGGTTAAATGTGTGGTGGTTGTAGCAATGTCCCTGTTTCGTTCATGCACTGAGAACATAAATTCCACAGCCCTCAGAAAGAGGAGAAGTTTATGTGTGTTTATATGGGGGCATGCAGTGTGATGAGCCTTCGGAGCACATTAATTAAAATAGGAGAACGGGGACCACCAGATTAATTTTTGCAGAGGTCTCCATGGGCCACATTCTGTGTTCATTCTTGTTAAATAAATTCCTCTTACATTCCCTCTGAGTTGCGGCTTTCAAACTCGATGCAGGTGCTTCTGAGCACCTGATGGTAAAACTTGAGCCGAATGGAGATTGCCTTCCATAATAGGTAGGGGTGGAATTGCTGTCTCGTGTCAAACTGTCTGGGGTCTTCGTGCCAGATATCTGACTGTTGACTCACTCCAAACACTGCTGGAGATAGGATTTGATTTTTAGAGGGGTTGACAATCCAAGTGTCCCCAAATGCCAGGGCATCTCCTACATGGCGCCCACAACTGTCCAAAACGAAATACTTTTTTTTAAAAAAAAAAATAGAGCAAATCATGCCGGATGTCGGCATTTTGGCACGCTGCTAATAGACAGTTAGCAAGCTCTTTTGCACATTTCTACTGTCTGGGCATTCTCCGAGAATCGGACACGATTGAACAGGGGGAAAAAGTAGAATGAAGGCAGGTGGGTAAATCCGAGAGAGGATGGATAAATCTGATGGCTTTTGTTATGCTCAGTTCCTCAGCTCATTTCAACAACTTTCATCCAAGTCCTTTTCGGTCCGGACTTTTTCCTTTGGTTTAGAAAGAAAACAAAATTACAAAAATGTCTCTACATTTTTTCTTAGTAAAGACAGTTTTTGCAAACAACATTCCTAATACATGTATTTTGGCCACAACAAAAATCCCTGACTGTATTGCATTTTTAACTATTGCTTTAAAGAACCGACTGTATGCATGTGGCGTATGTGAATCCATGTGTGCGCATGCACATTGCTCTCCCCACTCCCAATATACTCATTTAGGATATGCATTTTTTATTGGAGAATTCCAGTGCAGGTTTGAGGAATGCTATATGTATTTTGGGACATGGATTTCTTCGGCTATTGGCTCAGAAATAGCAAAGTAGGTAGGCTTTGATTAAAATGAGAAATTAATTAATTCCTGCATCACCACCAATTCCTAGAATAACACCCTCTCTCTCTCTCTCTCTGTCACACACACACACAGTTGCACATACATAGACAAACAAAATCTACTACAGGAGTGAGGCATGTCACTGATACTGTATATGATCTATATACTGTATATTAGTGTTTCTCAACCTTGGCAACTTCAAGCGGCGTGGACTTCAACTCCCAGAATTCCCCAACCACCTTGGCTGGCTGGAGAATTCTGGGAGTTGAAGTCCACACTGCTTGAAGTTGCCGAGGTTGAGAAACACCGCTGTATACGATAGATATCATCATCATCATCATTGGCAATCACTCGTAGCTGAGTAAGATTGTCTTCCAAAGGTAAAATTTTAACAGTGGATCCGTAAGTGGCTGTAAAGGCCAATTTTGGATCCGCACAGCCTCCCACAGTGAGGGCATAGGTTTCCGGGTGGGAGACGGTCATGATGAGGGTTTGCCTGACGTGCCTTCCTTTTAGCTCTTTTCTCCCTTTCACCCTGTACTCGTGCTTCTTCAAAGCCATTTATTAATGGCGCTTTGAAGATAGATATATTCACTCTAAAATAACTACAACTTGCTCTGTTCCACAAGTCCTTGGGAAGTTACATCCTCTCTCTCCTCCAAGCACATACTCCTGTTCCTAAAGGAAGGGCTGAATTGTGCAAATCTTTGCCACTGCTATCTCCTCCCCAGAAATTCTTCCCTCTTTCCGCCCGTCCCAGAGTTAGCTGGAGAAACATCTGTTCTGTGGCAGCACAAGTCTGAGAAACAAAATTTGGAGCTGGGAGCAAATGTTGCTCCCTCTGGGAAATCCGAGTCTTGATCCCTCTACCTTCCTGCAAGCTAATTACCCAGCAGTCCTGATTTCTTTTTTCTCGTTGGAGCTTCTTTCTACCTTCTTGGTGGAATATCTAGGATCTTCCTGGCACCCTGATCTTCCCTCTGGCAATCATAACTTTTTCTCAACTCAGCACCCACCCCCTCCTTCTTTCTTACTGCCCTGAACATCTGAAGAGCTTTGTCGATATGCACAGGCATCGTCAACATGCATAATGCTACTGGCAGTCAACCTCGCCTACTCAAGGAGGGAGAATCAAAAAACATGGTTATCTCTCTGCCTGCCATCCAGCTCATTTCATGCACACCGATCCTCCCAGGGATTCAGGTGGGCGCATTCAGAGCAGCTATAATTGCAGCCACAACTAGCTGGCACTCAGATTTCCGGTCATGCAAAGGATCACAACTTATCCTGTGGGCAGTTTCTTGGCTACGGGAGTAGCTTCCCCATCTACAAACCATGTGCTCCCTCTCTTGCTGAGGCTAAAATGCAGCACCACCTCTTGGGGTCCTCTCCTGATGTTACTTATTCATTTATTTTCTGGGAAGAAAGGGGGAGATCTATCCGTTTTGGGGTTTGCTCGGTTTCCTATTTATCCGGCCTTTGGGGCTGTCTGCAGTTGTCATTTCATGTTAAGCTCTGCACAGCAGCCGATACACATGTTTATTGTTTGTTGGGAAAATAGGCATCTTTGTACCCCCTTTCTACAAAAAAAAAAGTTTACTCTTTTCCACTTGTATTTTTTTTTTGTATTTTAAAAAGCACACACACACACACACACAAAATCTGTTTGGAACTGTGGCGTATGAGCGCTCTAAAGTGTTTTTTAAAAGCTTGCATTAGAAATTGGACATTAAACTGAAAGTATATCTCAGAGAAAGCTGTGCAGAAAATTCTGTAGATGCGGAAGAATTGCATATGAAACTATGTTTATTAGGAAATATCGCAAGCCCAGGCTTGAACTGCCATTTCTAAGTAATCTCTCTTCTGGGGAAACAACCGGGGAATTTCTTCTTGCTTCCTCTTGGTCTCCCTTAAATAGGGTGAGACGTTCCAAGAATCTATTTGCTAGCAAGCTGTGTCCAAAGGAGCTATCTCAGATATTTCCCACCCATCTCCCATCTTCATGAAAATAATAAGATTTCATGGCAATGTTTATATCCCTCCAGTAAGGAACTTGAGCCATTTGGTTTCTATTATATTTGTTTAATACAGTATATATTGTATTTATTGTGAGATTTTATATTGTATTGCCTGGTTGTTTTATTGTAAAACGCCCAGAGTCTCCCTGTGGGAGTTGGGCGGTGATAAATCTAATAAATAAAATAAAATAAAATAAATACATCACCATTTGTTATATTGATATACCCACAATGCACTGCTCTCTCCTGCATCATCTTCTGGCAGCCAAGCTTCGGATGTGCAGCATACTGTACATTTTTGTCCTTTCCGAACCGACCACTGGCCTGGGTGTTGCAGCTTCCCACAAATGCTGGCTTTGATGGCTCATCCTGGCCACGGCAGCCTTGCAACGTTTCCCAGAAATCTGTGGGTGTGCATAAAGGTGGGATGGAATCTTTAGGCCCCACAAACATCCACAGAGGAACCATCTTCTGTTCCTCAGCGTTGGGCTCTTCATAGCGGACTGGGAAACAGCTTCTCTCATCTGCCTGTGCATATTTGGATAGCAGAAACCCAGCTGTGCTGGAGGGCCCAGGTAAAGCAGAAGACGCAGCTTTTCTTCTACATCCAGAAGAAAAACAAGCATGGGGAGCAGCTATGAAATATGCATAGGGTAGGCACGTCTGAGATGGTGTGAGGATGCCACTAGAGTGTTCCTACACATATAAAAAATGGGCAGAGCTTTGATCTCACTGTCGTGGCTGGTATTTTGACTTTTTTAAAATCATGCTCTGTGGACACCTCTGGTATTAGCATTCTGGGACAGAGGAAATCCCAGATAAAGCCTCTGGAGAAACATCACCAGGTCTGGAAGAAGTGTCCCAAGATGGGATTTGGCTCCAAATGAACCTTTCCGAGAAGAAAAATGATGGCCTTCCTCTAGGCCTGCAAAGAGTGGGGGGAAAGAAGACCAGACATCCTGACCCCATTTCTGTTTATCACCAATCTCATGTTGAAGGAAGACAGCCGCTGCGGATTTCGGATTTCGTAGTGGTCCTTCAAAATTGATGAGCAGCAAAACCCCTCCTCCAGGGTTCTTTAAAGTTACTAGGAAAAAAAGTTTAGCTATTCTCTATGCCCACAGGAAGAAGAGGGCAGATTGTCATAATAAAGGAAAGAATCCACATCATTGGATTCTACTATCTACAGGTAAATAGACACCTGATACACACTGTTGGGCGATGGATGGATGGATGGATGGATGGATGGATGGATGGATGGATGGATGGATGGATGGATGGAGCTATTCCACAGAAGTATAAAAAATGGATGGATGGATGGATGGATGGATGGATGGATGGATGGATGGATGGATGGATGGAGCTATTCCACAGAAGTATAAAAAATGGATGGATGGATGGATGGATGGATGGATGGATGGAGAGATAGAGAGATGGATGGATGGATGGATGGATGGATGGATGGATAGAGAGATAGAGAGATAGAGAGATAGAGAGATAGAGAGATAGATAGATAGATAGATAGATAGATAGATAGATAGATAGATAGATAGATAGATAGATAGATGGATGGATGATAGATATTCCACAGAAGCATAAAAAATCAGACGTCCAGTGAAGCCTGGGATCCTGACACAAACTAAGAGCTGTGTTTGTGTGTGTGTGTGTGAGAGAGAGAGAGACAGAGAGCGTGGCATATTTATGCAACCTGCACCACAGTACATAAACCAAGCCTTTCCCCATCTCCAGCCATTTTGATGTGCAATTATGATCATGAAGTGTGACATTGGAAAGGGGGGGGGGGAGCCTCCTTTGTTGCTGCAAGCAGCCTGATTCCCTTGCTGAGGCCCACACAGGCGGATGATTATTTACTTTTCTCTAGCCATCCCTGCCAGCTAAATACAAGCCCGTTTCTGACACCGGACTGTTCTTAGAAGGTCGTCTGAGCAAGAAGCCTGGTTTGATTCTTCCTGGCTCACTTGATGCACAAAATAATTGGCCAAAACAATCTTGAATGTGTCATCTTTGTTGTGGGAACTTCAAAGAAAGCAGGGAATGGCTTTTTTCTTTTCTTTTCTTTTCTTTTCTTTTCTTTTCTTTTCTTTTCTTTTCTTTTCTTTTTTTTTGCATTTGCTCCATCCCAAAATTATTCCCATCAGTTTTCAAGGGAATATCTTCTTCCTGTCCTGCCGTTTCCCAAAACCTTTCTGCCCTTGTAAAATCTGCTGTTTTTCAGCCTCAAGACATTTTAGAATTTCTTTAGCATTTCTTGTATGAGTTATCATTATGACTGCAAGTTACTAGAGAAAGGAGATGTTTGTTTTCTGTGATGCCTCTTTCCATAATGTTGTGAGCCATCCAGAGTCACTTAGATGAGATCGGCAGCCATACAAATCAAATGTATTATTGTAAGTAGTAGTAATAGTAGTAATCTACAATTAGATTCACAGTCAAAGACTGGTGGAAACTTAATTCAACTCCTAACCAAGGACCTAAGAATTATTAAGGTAGCGTCTGAGGATACAGGCAGTTGCAAGCAAGGTATTCTTTTTTTGTAAAATTAGGGTGTTCAGCTCTGATAGATTCAAAATTTCCAAGGGCTCCAAGAGCAATTTCCAATTTGCTCCAAGGGCTCCAATCAAAATTGATATAACAGTGGATTTCTTTTTTCATAAGCATTCGACTTTGATCTGCAGGTTGTGATATTTTGCAATTTTTTTTCTGATTGATTGCTTTTCCTCAATCCTAGCATCACTCGGTAGAGCAACATCAATGAACCAGACTTTCTTCTTTTCAATGACTGTTATGTCAGGCATGTTATGAACAAGGTGCCTGTCTGTTTGGATTTTAAAGTCCCATAAGATTTTAACCCGCTCATTTTCCAAAACCTTCTCAACTTGATGGTCTCAGTGGATGATGATGATGATGATGATGATGATGATCTACAATTAGATTCACAGTCAAAGACTGGTGAAAAATTAATAATTCAAGTCCTCCCCTTTTCGAGGGAGATGGGCGGTGATAGAAATCGGAAATAAATAAATAAAATAAACCAAGACCTAAGAATTATTAAGGTAGCATCTGAGGATATAAGCAATTCCAAGCAGGGTACTTTTTTGTAAAATTAGGGTGTTCAGGTCCGATAAATTCAAAATTTCCAAATATCGAGGGAGTCCTTTAGGTATTGCTCCAAGGGCTCCAATCAAGATTGGATGATGATGATGATGATGATGATTAATGGCTCCTTTGCCACAAAGAGGGCTTCCCTTAGGATTAGGTGAAATGGGGGAAGTTTGAGAGGCTGCAGGCCACTGGAGAGGACATTGTGCAAGAGAAAGTCAGATCTCCACAGACACAGAACCCCCAATCATGAGAAACTCAAAAGAATTGGCTCCTCTTTTTAAAAGCATTTGCTTTTCCATCCAGTGAAGGGGACGGTTGAGAAGGACACGCTGAAGAACATCTTGGCACTACATTAGAAATTGCACACATTAACTGTAAACGTTGGGACAGTCTTTCTCACATCCTCAAGTTGCTCTACCTTCCAATGGAAGAGAAGATCTGTAGCTTGAACTGTGGAGTCCTTGGTGCTCTCTGAGCTTGGGTGTTTGCCTTCAGATGTTTCATGACCCAACTAGGGAACATCAGCAGTGCGAGTCATCACTGATGGTAGCATCAGAACATCAGTTCATTATCCAAAAAGGGAACATCACTCACACTGATGATGTTCCCTAGTTGGGTCACGAAACATCTGCAAGCAAACAACCAAGCTCAGAGACCACCAAGGACTCCACCTTGTTCTATACATGTCAAGATCCAGTTTGCATATCTGAAGGCTCCCCATCCCACTAGCTAACCTTTTGTCCTGGTGTAGACACATTCGTCATTCATCATTGGCGATCACTCGTAGCCGAGTAAGATTGTCTTCCAAAGGTAAAATTTTAACGGTGGATCCGTAAGTGGCTATAAAGGCCAATTCTGGATCCGCACAACCTCCCACAATGAGGGCATAGGTTTCCGGGTGGGAGACGGTCATGATGAGGGTTTGCCTGACGTGCCTTCCTTTTAGCTCTTTTCTCCTTTTCGCCCTGTACTCGTGCTTCTTCAAAGTCCATAGCGCCATTAATAAAGGATGACCTCCAATTGAAACGCTCATGAGTTAGGGCTTCCCAGTTCTCAATGCTGATATTACATTTTTTAAAATTAGCTTTGAGAGTATCTTTGAATCTCTTTTGCTGTCCACCAATATTCCGTTTTCCATTCTTAAGTTGGGAGTAAAGTAGCTGCTTTGGAAGACGATGGTCAGGCATTTGAACAACATGACCGGTCCAGCGAAGTTGATGTTGGATGATCATTGTTTCAATGCTGGTGGTTTTCGCTTCTTCTAATACGCTAACATTAGTCCGCCTATCTTCCCAAGTAATTTGCAGAATTTTTCGGAGGCAGCGTTGATGGAATCTTTCAAGAAGTTGGAGGTGGCGTTTGTAGAGGGTCCATGTTTCACAGGCGTACAGAAGGGTTGGTAGTACAATGGCTTTGTAAACAAGCATTTTGGTCTCCCTGTGAATGTCCCGATCCTCAAACACTCTACGCTTCATTCGGGAGAAAGCTACACTCGCAGAGCTCAGGCGATGCTGAATTTCAGCGTCGATGTCAGCTTTTGTAGATAGATGGCTGCCGAGATAAGAAAAGTGATCGACATTTTCTAGTGACACACCTTTAAGCTGGATTGATGGCGCTGCAGAGGGATTGGTTCAAACTTGCTGGTAAAGCACTTTGGTTTTTTTAATGTTAATCGAGAGGCCAAGCTTTTCATATGCTTCTGCAAAGATGTTTAGGATAGTTTGAAGATCTTCCTCGGAGTGTGCACAGACTACGTTATCATCAGCATATTGAAGTTCTATAACAGAAGTTGCAATTACCTTATTTTTTGCTTTCAGCCTACTAAGATTAAAAAGCTTTCCATCTGTTCGATATAAAATTTCTACACCAGTAGGAAGTTTCTCTTCAACAAGGTGCATAATCATAGCGATGAAGATAGCAAATAAGGTTGGAGCAATAACACATCCCTGTTTAACGCCAGATTCCACTTTAAATGGATCGCTTTGAGAGCCATTGTTATTCAGGATTGTTGCCATCATGTCGTCATGGAGTAACCGCAAGATGTTCACAAATTTATCAGGGCATCCGATTTTCAGAAGGATGGTCCAGAGAGCAGTACGATCTGTGTAGACACAGCTCTATCATTGGCTCCATGTTTTCCTTCTCACCCCCCTCCTTTTTCTCTCAGCCATTTGCCTGATGATGATTCTTGAAACATGAAAGCTTGCAGCAATTTCATACAACATTAGTTGGCCTAATGAAGGATTGCTTCTTTGGATTTTGGATGTAGGCAAAATTTCGAAAGCATGCAAATGCAAGTAGATAAATAGGTACCACTTTGGTGGGTAGGTAACAGCGTTCCGCGTGCGTCATGCGGCCACATGACCGTGGAAGCGTCTTCGGACAACGCTGGCTCTTCGGCTAACAAACGGAGATGAGCACCGGCCCCTAGAGTCGGATACGACTGCACAAATGTGCGGGGGGAACCTTTACCTTTACCTTTCTATGTTTGCACGTGAGACTGAAGCAGCTGGCTGCCAGGGAGACGTAGCCCCGGTGTTGTGGCTACCTGGTTTCCTGAAAAAAGAAGTTGCCTTTTTTTTTTGCACCCCCCTTTTTTAATTGTCATGAAAAGCTTTCATGGGATAACACTTGGCAAATCAAAGGTCTTCTCTGCTCTCTACAAAAGAAAATGAGAGAGTCCGTTTGAGAAGTCAACTCTTCATCATGCTTTGGTTCAGAAAAACGACCAAACTTCTGAGTAGGAGCTGTTCTTACGGGCGCCTCCACATGAGAGTGTTGCCCTCCTTCAGAACTACTCTAGGCTGACATCTTCCCACAATATTGACTGGCTTAGAGAGCTAAATTCCTTTTTAAAATTCTTGTTTTTCGACTTGGCTGGAATTTATTTGTAACCAGGGCAAAGCTGTTTCTTTTTTCTTTGCAATTTTGCTGGGGGTGATCTGTTTTTTTTCCCCATTGACAGGAACAATTCTCTACCTCCAAGCTCCCACACTCTGCTAACAGGTAGTCCTCACTTAACAACCATTCATTTAGTGACTGTTTGGACTTACGACGGTGCTGGAAAACCTGACTTGCAGGCGGTCCTCACACTTATGATTGTCATAGCGTCCACACGGTCATGTGATCACAATTTGGGTGCTTGGCAACCGGTTCGCATTTATGACCGTCACAGCATCCCATGGTCATGCGATCGCCATTTTCAACCTTCCTGGCCAGCTTCTGGCAAGCAAAATCAATGGGGAACTGTGTGATTCACTTAACAACCATGTGGTTTGCTTAACAACCACCGCAAAAAGGTCGTAAAATTGGGTCAGATTCGCTTAATGACCACTTCACTTAGTAACTGAAATTCCAGTCCCAATTGTGGTCTACCTGTACTGTTTCTCTTGCTTCCAATATAGAGTTTCTAGGTCTTTTCCTGGTTCCTGTCTATAGGCATTGTTTAGAAAGCATCTCCACCCCTCCCTCCCCCTTACCCCATTCCAACCACCACAGTAAAACCATGCTTATAACTCCTGCAGAAAACACTTGGCTAAAAAAAATTAACATCATGTTATCCTTTCCCCATCACAGCTCACAGGCCCAGTGAAAACAGTGGACAAATGGGGGCTGGTCAGCTTTGTACCTCTCCTCTTTAGCAACTGGCCAGATTTTCTGGCAGATCAACTGACACATGCACCCAACATGTACTGAAAATGTAGGTGGGAGGCTAGCAATTTGTTTTAATTCCTTTTCGTGCGAAGTGAGGAGAGGGGATTGCAGTGGTTTCGCTGAATGCTGTTTTTTGCAGCCATTAGTCAGTCAGGAGGACTATGGCGTGTGATTTCTGGGTGTTCCTAGGGTTATCAAGTGGGCAGAAGTGAAGATGATTTCAGGTCAGCTTCTAACCGCTTTGAAGCGATAGGAGGATGGAAATTATGCTTAAGTGAAAATGCCCCGAGGTTTTACAAGTTCCATTTCACATTATTATCTACTTGGCAGATCCATTGCAGACAATTTGCCAACTGGTAAATCAGTTCAACTTTCTGCTGGACTAAGTTCCCTTCTGTTCAGATGTCTTCCCCTGGTCGGCAGAGAAAAAGGTAATCCTTGCAGGTTTTAATGGCAGATGCTCAGCTCCAGGATAACTGGTCTAGCAGAAATTAATTGAACTTGACAGAGTGCTGAAAGTTTTGTTTTTCTTTCTAATAGAAGTTGGAACAGTTGCGAGCTTAGGCAGCTCCCTAGCTAGATTTCATACAGAATCTCCCTGTATGAATTGGTTACTTTCAGAACCTATTTTTGGGAGATCAACCATTCAACCAATGTCTTCCTTTCTTTGTTATATTTTACAACCTGCCTTGATTCAGTTCAAGGTAGCATCTAGTGGGGATCCCTAGGGGTAATTTGGCCCAGGCACTGAATGGACATCAGCTCTGTTGTTGCATTGTGGTATGCCTTCAGATAGGAATCAGAACCAGAATCTAGAGTTAACAAGTCCAGGCAACCACAAGTGAGTTCTTAATTAAGGAAAGCTATGGGGTAGCTTGGTGCAGTGTGAGATTAGACAGAATCAAATATTCGTTGCATAGGAAATGAGAGTTGCAAATTCTCATTTAGGCTTCCATTCACGTTATGTTCCTGGCAACTGAAGAGCTCACTAATTATCTTTAGAGCCTCAACCATCAGAAACTCTTCATCCTACTGTGATAGTGATCCCATTCTTCTGTACCCCAGAATCTTAAGCTCCAGTTCTTCTCATTCTGCTCCAAGGACAATGGCTCCTTAATCAATCTTAATGTATATGAGCCGATGGTGGCTTGCCAACCAGGAATCATCTTTGGATTTGTGCTCATGTGGACCATAAAGAACACCAAAAGCTGCTTGTGAGACTCAGAGAAGTAAACACTTTATGACTCCAGAACAGACCGGCCCTCCCCTCAGCTTTTAGCGAAGGGTGGAATAATTCAATTCCATCGTTGTGAAAACTCTAAAACTAGATTGTAGATATTTCAAGGTGCTGTCCTGATTGGTTCTAAGACATTGGTTCTAGAGTAATGCCAGTCCGTGTTACGACCTCACCCAGTGAAAAGTTCTAGATTTCTCCCATTTCTCAAACCTATGCCAAAGTCATGCAGTGTGTTGGACTTAAATAAGCTGTAGGATTATAGAAATTGAATCTGACATGTCTTGAGGATATCCCTTTGGAGAGGGCCCATAGTGAAGCCCCTCATATGCTTTTCTAGGTCAGCCTTCCCCAATCTGGGTTCCCACCAGATATGTGGACTTCAGCTCCTAGAATTCTCAGCATGTGACTTGTCTAGCAAATGCTGGGACGAAGCCCATTCATCTGGAAGATGAGAAGATTGGATAAGGCTGTCCTAGACAGACCTGGAACAGGACAGGGTAGATTTATAGATGAACTGATAGGGATAAAAAAAATATATACTCCAGTCCATCCATAGGCAGGTCTGAAAAATTGTGGGCTTTCCTGACCTGTCAATAAGTTTTTTGGAGTACAAACAGCTGCATTCTTCTCTAAGGACCTGATGGGCTTCAAGAAAGAGCGTTTGGAATGAATATCATAAACTTATTTGCATGTATGGATGCATATCATAAATGCTCACTAGCTCTGTACGTGGTGGGCAGATGTAAAGAAGATTGCTGATGGTCCATCATTAGAACAGTTACAGTAGTTCCAAACAATGTTGGGTGCTTTCTAGTGACTTGCCTACCAAAGTAATTAGAAAACCTTTCAGCAACTCCATTATTCATTATATGGTACTTGTTACAGACATTATAGCTGTGATTATACACCAAGCTTGTAATTACAATAGTTACGTGGACATGGGAAGCTGGCTTGCATTCATCAGTATCTATCCTAAGATTGCCTTCCAGGGACAGCTTCGGACAACGGGGTCATCTAAAGTGTTTCCCCCCGCCATGCCAACCACCCCCAGGTACTGTATGTGTTCACAATAATGCAAGATGTGAATTGGCCAATTAGGGGGCTGAGCAAGTAGAACATGGCAACATTATTATTTTTTCTTCCCCAACAGCCACAATTGCAGAAATTGTATGGCTGATTATTTCCATGATTGCTGTATTCATTCAAGGCTTGGGGTCCTTTTGAAGATCACTTACTAAGCTGGGAATACTAACCCGAACGCAGGGAAACCACTGGAAGTTTGTTCAGGTATGGGATGGAAGAGAAGCAATTTAGTTACAGGAACTCTTGCCTGCGTGTCGAATTTTGTTTGAAATCTGGAGGCCATGATCAAAAATAGTAGGGTGGTTCAAGCTGATCTGATCTCAGATCAAATTCCATTTAAAAAACAAGCATATTTCATTGTTGAGAGAGAGACCTACAGTCAAACTGTAATGTGAGAATGTGGTGAAAAAGAATGCAAATGCAGAGGGAAACATGGAGATTGTGGAGACCTGAAATGGTTTACACTTCCATGTTGCAGATCTTCTCAGTGTCCATCCTTTTGGATTTCTCATATTAGAGCTTGTGTGGATCTCATTTCCAAAACTCATGCACAGGACGGACAGAGTAATCCTTCAGGTTTCAGGTTTCTCTGAATTCTGGGAGTGCGCATCTCAGCTCAGGAAATAAAGAAGCACAGTTGCTTAAAATGCATCTTTTGAGATAAAGTGCATTTGATTGATTATATGTCATCAAATCAGTGTCAACTCTTAGAGTGACCGCATAGACAGGCCTTCTCCAGTGTGAAAAGTACAGTTAGAAATGAGTGTTTTGTATTAAGATACTCTGAGAAATGCATGAAGTTTTGCGCTGATTTTTTTTTTAAATCAGAAGATTAAGAAATGGGGGTCTATGATTTAGCGATAAAGCCCCTACCTTATTGGTGGTTATGCAAGGCTGTATACAACTAGACCGTGTTGAATTCAAAGGCACTTATTCCCCAGTAGATGGGGATAGGGTTGGACTCTTCATTCTGGTGCTCACATGCTTCCATCTTTATCACGGGATGTACTGATGGAGGCTGGGCTTCCCTTCCCCAGGATAATTGTGCTCATTGTTTTCCATAGAGCAGCACTGATTAGTAAGAAGGTTCTTGTGCTCCCTTTAAATGGTGGGACCTTCTGCTGCATGGGGAAAATTATGACTTCTCCAAGCCGTTCTCCAAGCCGTTCTCCCTCCACAGCGGAGAAAGATGTGTGTGGCTTATCAGAAGCAAAAGTAAACGGGAAGTAGAAGGCAGAGATGCTCTGTACTTCTGAGTGTGAATCCAGTAACACAAAGAGAGAGAGAGAGAGAGAGAGAGAGAGAGAGAGAGAGAGAGAGAATTTGAATGCCAAGAATATATGAATCTTACATATGCCTTCCTTCCTTCCTTCCTTCCTTCCTTCCTTCCTTCCTTCCTTCCTTCCTTCCTTCCTTCCTTCCTTCCTTCCTTCCTTCTCCTCTTTTCCACTTTCTTGTCTTCATTCCTTCCTCCCTCCCTCCCTTCCCTTCCCTTCCCTTCCCTTCCCTTCCCTTCCCTTCCCTTCCCTTCCCTCCCTTCCTTCCTTCTCCTCTTTTCCACTTTCTTGTCTTCCTTCCTTCCTTCCTTCCTTCCTTCCTTCCTTCCTTCCTTCCTTCCTTCCTTCTCCTCTTTTCCCCTTTTTCCTCTTCCTCCCTTCCTTCCCTCCCTCCCTCCCTCCCAGAGTTTTCTTTCCTCTACTGTTAGGACAATTAGCAAAACCCTAATTAAGAAAATAAAATTATACACAGGGAAAACAAGTAGCCGAGCCAAGCAAATTTATGCTACAGCAAGGCGGGTGGGTAGGAAGGACCATCTGGAAGAAGAATTTCAGTAGCCCCCACCTATCCAATAGTAATAGGGGCTTTTTTCCTGGAAAAGGGAACACTGAACGGGTGAGGGGGGGAGTTGATGTTCTTCCTCTACCTGAAAACTCTTCCTCTTTTCTTCTCCTCTGCTCCTGATGTAACCAAAGGGGGATCATTTGAAGGACATAATGTCAGTGTAACGAAGAACAGAAAAGGCAGGTGATGGGATCGTGGTTCTTCCATGGAGCCAACCAGATTTGGCTTGATGACTGAATGCAAACAAAGACTCATTGGTTCACCTGAGGAGAAAAGGTGTCCGCAGGATGTGGTCAAAAAAAGTCAAGATGGTGTGATGGCTGCGATGGTGTGAACGAAGCTCCACCTTTGGGGTCGATGCACATAAAAAGCAGGTGGAGCTTCGATCACACCATCATAGCTGCCATCTTGACTTTTTTTGACCACCCCCTGAGGAGATCTATGTCCTACCATTTCAGGTCTCGATCACATTCTACTGCCTCTGAGAACAAGTCTCAAAGCAGCTTCATATGTTTTATGTCTCAGAGTTCACCAACTGCTGGGTGGAACTTGAACTCATAAATCCATGTTATTGGTTTATTAAATCAGATGGCATTTGCGTTTTCATTTATTCCACATTCCGGTTCAGTGAAGTGGTTAAGTTATGGGCCAAGGCCTGGAGAGGCCCAAGTTGAAGTCCATCTCAAGATACGAGGTGATTTTGGGCCAATACCTCACTCAGCTTATCTCACAGAGTTGCCTTATGGGGAAAAATTGGGGGAGGAAATGTTTGGTTTGCCATCTTCTGTTCCTGGAGGAAAGAGGGAATCTAAATCTGGAAAAACAAATCCTGATTTTCCTGGCAGTTGAATTTGATTAAAAACAAAATAGATGCAATCGTTTGATGAGCACTGCCTTCGTTCGTTGTGCTAACTGAATGGCTCTGAACACTAGGATTATGGATTTTTCCCTTCCCCATCGTACTGAAGAGATTGAGAACTGGTTCATGTTTTTCTGTTTGCACGGTGAGTCACCATGCAGGCACGAACCGTTCTATTGTGCCGCTGAGCCATGAAAATTCCAGATTTGGGATAAAAGGGCCACTGCCTAGCCTAAATTTAGGGTGGGCTGAAATGAAAGAGGCAGTGGAGCTTTCATTTTCCGAAAAACGTTTCAACGGTTCCCAATCTTGCTTCCCATTTCTTCTTCCCACCCGCTCCCATCCTCGACTGCAGCTCGCTCCTGAAATCCATCCTGCCCGAATTCCACTTGTCCCTTTTTGCTTTCTAACCCCTGGGAAAGTAGAATATAACTCAGGCAGAGGCCGACAATGGCAATTTATCTCTCTACTGGATAGACACCAACACAAATAGACACCCGTGCGAAAGCAAGTTTGCCAAAGGGCAGGAACAAAGTGCTTTGCTGGTTGGGTTGTGATAAAAATATGATTGCCGACCGTATGTCCCCAAACGCTTCTTCCCTGCAAGATGTAATGAAAAGATGATACAAAACAAGACGCTGCTATCTCCTGTTTTCCTCTGGACACAATAGAAGCCTCTTTCTCTCTTCTTTGCTCAGGGGTTTTGACCAAGTCTTTGTTGGAAAGCTACATGACCATGTGGGTCTTTACCCCATTCTATCTACTGCCCTAGTGGGATTGATCTCAAAGGACCTTTAGGGGGGGGGAAATCTATTAGGATGACTGGGACTTTTGGCAACCCCTTGTATTGGTTTTTGTTAGCTGGCCCAACTCTAGCTAACAAGAGAGAGAGAGAGAGAGAGAGAGAGAGAGAGAGAGAGAGAGAGAGAGAGAGAGAGAGAGAGAAGAGAGAGAGAGAGAGAGTCCTCTGCAACCAGAATTTCCAAAAACCAGCAGTATGGTTTCCCATCACTTGGAGGCACCACGGATTTCAGTCCCGACAATTTATAGCACCGTCCAGACATCAACGTGGTGATGCATCACTACTGCAGAAAAGCTTCCTGTTGGCACTGTGATGGCTGGATACACAATAAATTCTTACTACAGAAATGTTAATGTTAAAACAGTTAAAACAGTTATTAAAAAGGGAAACCCATGAAATCCAGATTGCAACCGTACGTATATCAACACACATACACGCACACACCCCACTTTGCAGCAACGTTCCTGCTCTCTGTGGCTCTTAGCTTCCAACAACCATTAAGAAGGGTCCTAGCCAACAGAGGGCTGCCTCCCTGGTTTACGGGATGGGACTTGAAGTGTGGTAGAAAGCATCCTTTGCATGCCAAAAGTCCTTCATTTGATCTCCTCTGAAAGCAGAAGAAGCTGAGCAGGGTAACAACAACAACAGCAATTTATGAAACATGTACGGAACCCAACTCTCAGCGATCTGGGCAGCGCATAACAATCAAACAAAGGAATTGCAATAACATTCATAAAACCTAGGAGGTTCAGAAGAAAAATTGCCAGTCAGGTGGACGCTATGAAGCTTGTGGGGTTGATCTGCAAAGTGTTTCCCTCTGTTCTTCCCCATATCTATCTCGGTGAGATCTTCCAGCTTGTGGTGAAGTCTCTAAGCTGACACAGAATTGCTGGGATTGGCTGGCTGGCTCCTGCCTGCCTCGCTCACCCCGTTTACCTCCACTATATTTACATGTCTATTTTATGATTTCAATTTTTAATGCTCCTGCTCTTTTGAAAATGCTTAATGCTTTGGAGTGGAACATTTTCTTCCAAGTCCTGAATGCAGATCGAGGACAGGGCAATAAATCAACTAATAACTGGAATCTCATTTTCTGCTCCCACGGCCAAGAGTTAACCCTCCTCCAGCTGCACAGACAGAACCTAATCACCGGAACAGGCCCAGGCGTCAGACGGGCTGCCTGGGAATCCTGGGACTTGTAGTCCCAACCCCAGATTGTATAAGGATGGAATAAATGGCCTATGGACTCTTCCATCAGACGTGGGGAGGGGGGACAAATTTGGAGCATTATTTCTGCAGGGGAAGGAGAACATCTCCAACCATTTCCATTTTTTTTATAAGAATAAGAATTTTATTAAGTTTGATCCAACCATTTCTTAATGGCAGGACTCTTCTCTATTGGCGATAGAAGCATGGCCAGTACAGAAGACCCAGGGAAGGTTCCCCTTGGGATCTTCCCTTGGTTTCCACAGAAGTGTGGGAAGCCTGGGAGATGGTAGACCCACAAAGAGACAGTGGTACAACAGAAGGAGAGATGTTGGCACCCTCTCCTTGACCATCTTGTTACAAAACCAGAGCAGGAATACCACAATCCACCCCGAGAACTTCTCCAAAATCCTCTTCTCCTTTGGAAGAAATTTCAAAAGCAATTTCTCTTCCATCAGACTGAACGAGGGAGATGATGGAAGAGTTCCTTCTGTCTGGATGTGGTTTTGGGAGTCTTCCAAGGGCCTTCTCAGATTACTGAGACCTTCAGATACAAAAGCGTTGAGAAACATTCCTTGTTTGATAGGATGCGGTTGGTTTGGCATTGCTTTCCTTGGCTGGAAACAGCTGTATTTTCAATGCTAACCAAAGTGGCTCTTTAAAAAAAATATTCCGGGATACTTGTGTGATAGCCAGAGTTTGTCTGCCTGGGTTTGCATTTCAAAGCCTGCCACCTAGCGGAGCAGAGGAGATACGTGAGGGCCAGAGGAAGAGGGTGGGGCGAAGATGGGAAGGTCACTTTATTGCATATGCATCCATTAATCAGTTATTGTTCCCCGGAAGAGAGCAGTAAGAAGCTGAGATGTGCAAGTTAGGCACGCCAAAATGAACTCTTTCATATATGGGAGTCCCTTGGAATCTATTAATGGAGTAAATGTACGGTCAGCTTTAAGATTCCCATCCGTTTTCTAGCACCTGCATTCTCAAAGGCTGTCCGCATTTCAGGGTGTAACAGAACATTATCCTGTAAAATTTTTAGTTCAAACGGAGGTTTTTTTTAGAAGAGGCCACACAGGTCCTCCCACCCAATTAGGCAGACTGTCTTAGCATGTTGCACGAACTCCTACCTTAAGCCAGAATACCACTTATTTGTTTTGGCACATTGTGTGAATGCAGCAGTTGTGAGTTTTTTTTTTTTTTTGATAAATCCAAGTTGAGGGTTTGATGCCATGTTCTTCAAAGGGGGCTCTTCTTCCTGTCTCCCAAGGTCATTTCCACATACATCTAACCTCTTGGTGGAGGGAGCAGAAGGACCCCCAAAATGCGATGCTTTCATCAAAACAACTAAAGCAGATTGTGCAGTCACAACACGAGCTCTGCCATCACAATACCCAGAGAAAAGGGGGCTTGGCATTCCACAAAAAGTTTGTGGAACGTGATGCCTGGGTTTGTGTCCGTGACTGGGGTCCCGGGTGTGTGGATGGTTGGTTATGCCCAGCCGCTGTGTATTTTATGGTTATTTGCTTTTTTATAGTGTGTATTTATGTATTTTATTTGTTTTATTGTAAGCCACCTAGAGTCACAAACAATTAAGATGGGTGGCTATATAAATCGAATCAATCAATCCATTTGCTCCCCATAAAATGGGGAAAAAATGAACTTGTGATTTATGGTTTCGATGATGAGACAGGATAGATTATAGAAAGAGAGTCCTGATGTAGCTTTAGAGAGAGAGGTTAAAATATAATCATATGTATAACTGCTGTGAAGAAGATCGGAAGCCACCTCTTTATATCTTTCTTTGTATCTTTTTCTTTTTTTCTACTTTCTTCTACTTTGTTTCTAATTGCACTTTTAGCTTTTTCTTTTATTTCTCTCTTTCCTTTTCATTTTATCTGTTCTACTTTAGTTTTTATTAGTTTTTATTGTTGCTGTTAAAACTCTCAATAAAAATTATAAATAAAATAAAATAAATTTGCTCCCCATGACACCTCCCTCCCCATCCCTCAACCAGGGTTAGAATTAGTCCTAAACAGATATAGTCATGCAGAAAGCCAGTTTGGTGTAGCGGTTAAGGCAACGGGCTAGAAACCGGGAGACCCTGAGTTCTAGTCCCGCCTTGGGCACAAAGCCAGCTGGGTGACCTTGGGCCAGTCACTCTCTATCAGCCCTAGGAAGGAGGCAATGGCAAGGCACTTCTGAAAAACCTTGCCAAGAAAACTTCAGGGACTTGTCCAGGCAGCCTCTGAGAATCAGAACGATTGAATGGATTAAAAGAGAAAAAAGAAAAAAGAATGATGCATACGGTTAAACTGTCTCTCCCCGTTGGTGGGGTTGTGAAAACAGCTGAATGTGGGGTCACATAACCCTTCTTGCTTTGAGGAACCGGAGCTTTGGGGATCCTGTGAATCGTCAACCCCTTGGCAGGAATTTGCATTCCTCCGCTCCACACTCAAACTGTTTCGGTGGTTCCCGGAGATGCGCGATGACAAGGACTTCTAGTCTGCAAGGGTCTTCCCGCCAGCCTGAGCAAGCCTGTCTCGCTTATTAATGCCAAGTGGCTAATTCCAGCCGAATCGTAGCTGGTCGGGCCTATTTGCATTCTGTCATTGTTATTGCTTTGAACTGGGTGAAAGAGTTATGTGTTCAATCTCAGGCATGAATCTTTAATTTGGGGTTCGGAAATCACAATAATAACAATACCAGGGAGGAAGAGAATAAAAAGAAAGAGCAGGAGACAGACGGGATTGAAAATAAAGGGGTACTGGAGCTGAGTCACCTTGACTTGACAGGCGAGCACAGCTGGTGACATGCTTTGCACATACTTCAAGGCCAGGGGGTAAAATACATAATTCCTGCTGACCTCTGGGCACCAAATGAAATTGGCAGCAACTCTCGCCTTTTACTCTCTCCAAGAGGCAAGATGGGCAGGAAGATGTCCCAGCCATCAAAAGCCCATCTTCCCAGCACAAGGGAGGAGACGTGCTCCTGCTTTGCTCCCAAGCTACGGAAGAGCCTCGCCTGGGAGCCGTGTTTGTTTTCCACGCTGTTGGTGTTTAGCCAAGCTACAAGATGCATCTCTTCCTCCAGGCTGCCGGCTCTTTAATTGTTAAATGATTTTAGTATCTCTTTTATTGTCAATTTTAATCTGCATTTTTCCTGTTTTATACCCTGGTTTGGGGAGCTGCCCTTGCAGAATGCCGAATTCTACAAGGGCGTAATTCTTCTTCCTCCTCCTCCTGCTTTACATTTGTCCCTACACTAGGCTGACCATATTTCCTTCAGACAAAAACGGGACATTGGGATGGCAAAACGGGACAGGGTCTTATGTAATATTCCATATTCATGAAAAAGACAGGGGTCCCCACCCCCCGGTCCGTGCGATTGGCTCCCGCCTGCAAACCCCACCCCCCGGTCCGTGCGATAGGCTCCCGCCTGCAAACCCCGCCCCCGGTCCTCCCTCCTCTCCACCTCTCTGCCCTCCTTTGCCACACGCTGATAGGCAGGAGGGCTTCCTCTTCCAGGCTGCCTCCAATCGGCAGCTCCGGCTCGGATCCTCCTTCCGCACCATTCCCGCTGGGTTTAAAAAATGGGACAAAATTGAGATTTTTATCAAAACGATGGGATGGTTGAAAAATGCTTTAAAAAATGGGATTGTCCCATTCAAAACGGGATGTATGGTCAGCCTACCCTACACCAAGCTTGGCAGATAATGATGGGGATGGGGGCAAAGATGATTCACCACGCTGGTGTGCTGGGTTCCTCTTCTTCTTTCATTCTAAGGGGTGGAAAGAGTCAGAGACCATTCCGGCCTCAAGAATGGCTCCATCAGTAGACAGGGGTGGAGGGCAAAAAAGTCAAGATGGCAGCCACAACCATGCAGTCAAAGCCCTGCCCCTTTTTACATGCTGGGGCTTTGATTACAAGTCATCCTGACTTCTTTGATCCCCTTGAGAAATAGAAGGCATAACACACACATTATTTGAATGTCAGTTGTATAAGCAAGAGAGAGATCAGTATCTTGGACCATATATTAGATGAACGACCTATTGGGATCCTTATATTAAAACAACATATTTCATGTGTGGTCAGAATTCAAAAATTACATAGATATAATACGGCCCTTTATTTGAACAAAGCAGTTCAGCTGAGATCTTCATATGTGAGTTTGATTGGGGTAAACTGTAGGGGTGGTACAGAAATATGATTTGCATTTTAAAATTATTTTTCTTATTTAATTTGTTTCTTTTATTCTGTTTTTATATGCAGTCTTATTAATGTTCTGTGTTTTACATTCTGTACTTTGATATGGCCTAATGGCTAATCAATAATAAAAAATTAAACTCTTGTGGACATACTTCTTAAGTCAGAGGTGATGGTTAAGACATTTTCACCTCTTAAAATATATAGCCCTGTCTTCAAATTGGGTCCATTTTGGATCCTGGCCCATTTGGTCTTCAAATGTGGCCTTCAACATACTGATCAAAGCCTCCTACAGACAGTCCTTGCTTAATGATGATAATTGGGACCGGAATTTCCATCGCTAAGCGACACGGTCGTAAAGCGCAACATCACGTGACCGTACCACTTAGCAATGGCAGTACTGGCAATCCACGGTTACCGTTGTTAAGTGAATCATTGAGGTCATTAAGCGAGGACCTCATGTGATTATGACTTCTGACTTCCTGCCACATTCGCTATTGACTTTGCTTGTGGGAAGCCAGCAGGGAAGGTCACAACTTGCAATCACGTGATGCTGTGACGGTTGGAAATCTGGGCCGGTTGCCGAGCAACCGGATTGCGATCACATGACCATGGAGGTGCTGCGATGACCGGAACTTTGAGGACTGGTCATAAGTCCCAGTTGTTCAGCACCATCATACGTTTGAACAGTTGCTGAAGAAGTGGTCGTTAAACGAGGACTACCTGTATGACCTTCAAGCCAACCAATGTTGCATTGTCTCAAGCTAGATGGTTCAACAGTCTGGCTGGGTGCATGTAGTGCATGTCCTCTGCTCCTACTTTCTTCCTGTGACAATGATATCAAATTGAAGATTGCATAGTTTATTTATTATTTATTTATTTATTATTTCAATTTATTCCCCGCCCATCTCCCTTGCAAGGGACTCTGGGCGGGTTACAACAATTGAAGTTTAAAAAATACAAAAACAATATCTAAAATACTTCTAATAATAAATTACATAAAATCCAAGATGTTAAACTTTTGCTGCCATCCAAATTCATGGAGGATTGGATCTATCAGTGGCTGCTGGTCTCCAGACAGCTTGCTGTCTCCAAAATCAGAGGCAATACATTTTACAGAACAACTGCCAGGAAGCAACAGTAGAAAATGTCCACCACGATCCTGTCCTGTGATCTTCCTGAATGCATCTGCTTGGCCGTTGCATGACACAGAATGCTGAACTAGAGGAACCCTTGACTTGATCCAGGACAGATAAACAATTTCGTCAAGGCTCATATCTTCTGCCTTAGCTGTGAAATGGTCGACCTGTAGAACTTTTATAGCCCACATTTCCTATAACTTTTGTTCCAGTGTTTCCTGGAATGAATCCCAGACCCTTGGTGTCTGTCTTTCTGCAAAGACCAGAAAACAAGCAAGCAAAACTCCACATTTCGGAGACTAATCTGAATACTGCAGGATGCAAATCAGCCATAAAACCCAGGGCATTTTTCTCCACCAAAGTATCTAGTAAGTAGATAGTTTAGAAGATTTATAATTTCACAAAGCTACAGCAACCCCTTCATTCCTTCAGGAGGCAAGCCAGAAAAATGTTTATTATCAGAGGAAAGCAGAAGCTGGAAGGCTGTAAAAAGCTATAATATAGTGGAGCCATCTGTTTATGTGCTTACGTTGGATGGTTGGGGAAGAAGGCTCTGCCCATCATGGTGCAAACCTGGAATGTCTTTTTGTGGTCTTTGTTGCTTCATCTGAGGGTTGTGCCCCTGCATTTGTGGATCATTGGAGATAACAGCAAGATTAGAGACTTTTAGTCCAAGTGACTTGATCTGGATCACAAATTCCCTGGACCTGCATTTCCAATCAATAGCGTTCATTGCATCGAAAGACACCTCGAGTGTCCTTTTGCAGCACTCTTGAATGCAGATTGTTTATTCTTTAGGTAAGGGGAGGCGCTATTGATCAAAGGTTGAATTTATGCAGAAGATCCTTGATTCAACTCAGGATATCTCCTATTTTTTAAAAAAATCAGTGAGTAGGTGGTAGGAAAGACCTCTGCTTACATCTTGAGAGCTGCTCCCACTCAGGACCGGTACTGGTAGAAGACATCATGCTGGGTTCCTAATGGATAAGCTATGAGACTGATCTACGCTGTTCAGAACCTTAGCTAGATCAAGCTACCGTTTCCTTAGTAAAGGTAAAGGTTCCCCCCGCACAGTCGTGCAGTCGTGTCCGACTCTAGGGGCCAGTGCTCCTCTCCGTTTGTTAGCCGAAGAGCCAGCGTTGTCCGAAGACGCTTCCACGGTCACGTGGCTGGCATGACGCACGCGGAACGCTGTTACCATCCCACCGAAGTGGTACCTATTCATCTACTTGCATTTGCATGCTTTTGAATTGCTAGGTTGACAAGAGCTGGGGCGAGTGCGGGAGCTCACTCCGCACGCAGGGCTAGGGATTCGAACCTCCGAACTTGCGATCTTCCGATCGACAAGCCTGGTGTCTTACCCGCTGAGCCACCACGCCCCTACACGCCCCTACACGCACCGTTTCCTTACCTTCCATGTTTGTCCACTGTTCAGAACGGGGCCACCCAGATTGCAAAGGCAGTGGATTTGCTCTGATCAGGTAGCAGGCAACCTTCCCACGTAATCTGTACACACCCATGCCGGGCATAAAAATCCTCAGTTGTTTTCCCCTTACCAAATCTCATTCAATGTGACGCAAGGGAACTTGCTGTTGATGATGCTTTCAATGAAAAAGAGAAGCTTGGAGAAATTCTGGCGGTCGGATCTGTTCTTGCCCTTATTTTGTGACTCAAGATGATGGGGGAGGGTGTCAAAGGCTGGTGTGCTTTTCCATGGTGACCAAATGACTGTGGAAGGTATCGGTTGTCACCTGTAAATGGAGTCATCACGTTGCAAGGGACGCTCTGAAAACTGATGGCCTGTTGTGTTCAGGATCGTTTCTCCAGACTGACCATCTGCATTCTCAGTGGCTGGCAAACATTCATCATAACTCAATGTGGTTGTGCATTATGGCCTCTGCATTCCAAGGATGGGACTCCCACCTGGCACCAGGGAAACAATAGAGGCAGCTTGTAAACCTTTAAACTTGAGATGAATCTTGACCTTCAAAAGTGTTTTCCCATGTCAAGAGTTAACTTGAGAAGATGTAGTACAATGAGGTAACTTCCATAGTATCCAGAATCCCTTTCCTTCAGGACCAGGGCACTATGATACGCTGCCATAGAAATACAGGGAGTGAGACATGTGTCCTAGTCAGAGAATCAGGGCCTTAACAGCACAAACTATACATTTTAGACATTAAACCAATGTCAGAACGGTGAACAAATGCAGACTGCTGCTGTACCTTCACAGAGGAAACAAGTTCCCAGCCCTTTACATTAAAAAAAAAAAGTAGAAGCAAACAAAACAGTTTTTGCTGCCATGAATTGCCTCTATATAATCATTTCATTTGAAAGTTGCTGGAATTCTGTGTTATGACCTTAATCCTTTTCCTAATAAGTCATCATTTTATTTATTTATTTATTTATTTATTCAATTTATTCCCCGCCCATCTCCCATACAAGGGACTCTGGGCGGGTCACAACAATCAAAGTTAAAAACAATACAATAATTTTAAAAAATACAATATAAATAAATAAAATACAAGATGGGGGACGTAGGGAACGTAGCATAGTGTTGCTACGGGGCTAGCCAACCCCAAGAGGCACTCCCGCCTCCGTTGTCCCAGGCCAGGTGGCAGAGCCAGGTCTTAAGGGCCTTCCGAAAGGTCAGGAGGGAGGGGGCCAGTCTCACCTCCGGGGGCAAGATATTCCATAGGGCGGGCGCTATCGCAGAGAAGGCACGCCTCCTGGACCCCGCTAGATGGAATTCTCTTGTTGAGGGGGTCCGAAGCATGCCCTCTCTGCATGCACGGGTGGGGCGGGCTGACGTTATTGGGATCATCATTGGCGATCACTCGTAGCCGAGTAAGATTGTCTTCCAAAGGTAAAATTTTAACGGTGGATCCGTAAACCATGACCGTCTCCCACCCGGAAACCTATGCCCTCATTGTGGGAGGTTGTGCGGATCCAGAATTGCCCTTTATAGCCTAATAAGTAATATTAATCTGAACCCCTAGATCAGTGTTTTTCAAACTTGGCAACTTTAAGATGTGTGGACTTCAACTCCCAGAATTCCCCAGCCAACTTGCTTTAAGATGAGTGGACTTCAACTCCCAGAATTCCCCAGCCAACTTGCTGGCCGAGGCATTCTGGGAGTTGAAGTCCGCACATCTTAAAGTTGTCAAGTTTGAAAAACGCTGTCCTAAATTCTTGGATTAACTGTTTCTGGTGTAGACTGCAAGAAGGGAAGTCTGACCGCTTTTTCTGAAAATTCCCCTTTTTCTTTTTTCCACTAGGTTGGCAAATTCATTTCAGGAGCATGATGAGCTGTATGTATTTTCTGATCATGATCACTCCTGATACACAGCTAAGACAGGTATGGGATACCCAGCATTCCAGGGTATACCCTCCCAATTCACCCTCCTGTTATTAGCAGACCAATCTATGATCAAACACGAATTGCCCTTTTGAGTATTTTAATGATACCCTCATTATTACTAGCAATATTTTATGCAATTTTCAGCTTCTGGTGGTCAAAGTAGAGGAAATCTGTATATAGATTTGGTAAAAGGTGTTAGCTTGTTATCATATACTGAAATCTGACTCTAATAGTATTTCTGCAACTAAGTAGCCTTTTATCATTGCATATTTATTGCCAATGTCATCATGCCAAGTCTTATATGGTTGTTTACCAGTAAGTCTTCCAACCTGGAAGACAAAGATGTCCATGTTTCCTCCAGGAATTGGGGAAATTTCATGAGACCTAGTGGTTTGATGACAGTACATCATTTACAGTATAGGGCAATGGGACCCATTATTCTATTGTGTCTGGATAGTAGGATGTGATTTCTCAGTTATTACTGAAATAAATATGTGGGTCATAAATGAATGTTTGGTCAGGTGAGAAAAAAGAATGTCAAGATACGCATGAAAATTGTCTTTCCTAAGCAGAGTTTAAAATAACCTAGTTACTATAGGTAATAAATAAAAAGTCCTAGATTGAGATCATCTGAAACCAGCTGATGGTGGTGGTGAGATAGGAATACAATATTCATGTTGCCAAAGAAAGAGAAGATGCAGTGCAAAAGCAGAACATGAAAGGTGGCCTCAAAGGGCATAGATTAGTAGAAAATATGTGTTAGATGCAATGTTAAAAATAATGACCTGAATTTGAATAGGAACACAAAATGTCTCCCCAATGTAGGAATCTGTCTCTCCTGTTGTTCTGAACCAAGAAATCCCAAAATCCATCACAACTGACCATATTGGTGGGGCATACTAGGAGCTATAGGGCAGCAGCATCTAGGAGACCACAGGTTCACCACTCATGGAAGAGGCCTTCAACAAGAAGACTGCTCTCCATAAAAATAGGACACCTGGGCTACCCGGTGCTGAGATTTGAACTTGGCATCCTGAGCTCCTAAGATGTTTGGATGCCCACATCTGATCCTCATTGCTAGATTCCGCAACCAGTACAGATAGAGTCAAGCATCTGTCAGCCTCTTTGACAGCGGCCTAAAACTGAAAGTAATTCTGTCCGAGAACAGGTTTTGCAGCGTCTCTTGATTGAGAAGAAAAGGATCTGGTTACAAGAATCTCAGCAACTGAACTACTTCCCATTTAGAACCAATATATTCCCATGTTCTATTGGGGCAGAGTCTTTTTGACTTCCTTCCTGTGATCTGGCAAGGAAGGAGATCTTTTCACTGAAAATGAAGGGGTTTGCAGCTGGCTGTTGGCAAAACAGTTTCCTGAATCTTTACCAGTGTGGGAATAAATGTTTTAATGGTCTTGCACCATGTCAGTCCAAAGCAGGCCGCAATCCTGAATTTAATGGTACCTAGATCTGAATAGACCTGCATACAATTGCACAGGCCATGCAGTGTTTAGATCTCCCCTTTCCCGCATCCTTTTCCATCTGCTCTTCTCGAGATTATCTGCACCGGTTGGGTTGCCCATGAGTACAAACATGTCCACAGGCAATGTCTGTGCCTAGAGATATCTCAGCTGCTGCCAGTCAAGCTCCATCACTTACATTTGCAGAAAGGCAAGCGGGCAGATCTGAGCTTAGAGAAAGTTGCGTGGAGCTGTCAGGATATGACTTGCGATGCAATGTCCCTGGGTCTGATTACTTATTCATTATAAGTCAGGCAAACATCTTCAGGGATGTTCCTGCTATAGCCAGAAGGCAACAGCTTGCTTCAGAGGCCAGTCTCAGAGAAGCAAAATAAATTAATTAATAAATAAAGCTCACATTAAAGATGGAAGGTCTGCAGATAAAGGATATTCTCTCTGTAAAGCGTCATAGTGTGTGGAAGATCTCTGCGTGGGCGGTGACTCTGGTTCGGAAACTGCACTCTGCTAGAGCATAGCACGGATGTTAAAGGTGGGCAAATGTGGTTCTTCGAAGTTCTCGATCCAAGTTGTGGACCAAAAAATTGAATGGATGGTATCGCCAGTGGAAGGAGAAATGCATTCAAGGGGTCCTACTTAGTGGTGAAGAGGAAACCTGGCCTCCTCCCAACAGAAGTGTGGGAAGTTGAGGAGGCTTCAGACAACAAGAGGGAACTGGGCAAAAAAAGTCAGAATATTCAAACTCAGCCTGTAGCCACCTCACCACTGGAGATGAGCAGAGACATCAGACTCCGCTGAAACGTTCTTCTTGATGCTTCTGCTCTTCTCCAGTGGTGAGGTGGCTACAGGCTGAGTTTGAATGTTCTGCCAACAGGAATTGGCAGAAAACGTGCAGGAGAAACTCTCTGCCTGGCTGTAATAGAAGCATCATATGTGTGTGTGTGTGATAGAGAAAGAGGGTCTGGCAGTGTTTACATAGAAGCCACTTCTCCAGAGTAAACACTCCTTCCACGTGCTAGCAGCACAACCAACAAAGTCCTGTTCAAACAAGGGAGAGCCATTTCTGACCTCCACCCAGTCACTGCAAGTAGGGCTATTATTTATGCATTGTTCTTGGATTAATACGTCTTTGTTGGCTTGTTTATGGTTGGTACACCTGGAGATAATCCAGGTAGGACTTAATGCCCCTCAATGCTTTCTACCCCTTGTCCTCCCAGCAAGCAAAGCTGCTGGGGTTCTAAAATGGAAGTGGAGACAGAGATGGCATGCCTAGATAAGCCTCATCATTGCAGGGCTAGTCTAGGACGTTGTCTTTGTGTCCAACAGCTGGAATACAGGATCGATTGCCCACTACTCTTCTCGGCCCTGTTTGCGCAACAAGAGATTAGCCCCATAACATGGGACTATTTGGGTCTAAAAAGCTCTCTCTCTCTCTCTCTCTCTCTCTCTCTCTCTCTCTCTCTCTCTCTCACACACACACACACACACACACACACACACACACACACTGCTAACTCAGATGGTTTCCCCTACCTGAGTTAAGAGTCCCATATAAAATAGGGCCCGAAAGTAATATACAATATGTAACTAGGAAATGATTAACTCAGGAGAGTTTATCATTCTCAATAAATATCAATTAACACAAATTATACACATGGATCATTTGCAATAAATATCATCAATTAATCCTGTACAATAAGTTAACACCATACGTTATCTCGTATGAAATTCTTGAAAACAGCAATTAAGAAGGAAGTATAAAATACACCTTCATTAATTCACACAAATTAATTTACCGCACAGCCCTGTGTTCATCTACTCTGAGGTAAGCTTTCCCAGGGAAGCTTACAAAACAGGATGAAAAATGCTACTGCAATATTAAAATACAAGATAATAATTACAAAAAAAACCCAGCCACGGCATCCAACCCCCCCCCCCCCAACTTCCAAAAGACTAAAATGAAACATTTTCCAAAAGCTCATTTCTGATGGCAGAAAGTAGACTCAATTAACAGTTCAAGGCCGGAAATTGTTTTTAAAAGAAGGGATGAATGTCACAGGAATGCCGATTTCATTGCCTAAAAGGCCTGCGTGGATAAAAAAAAAAGGAGCTGGAAGTTTTTTGCCTCCTGCAGAAAAGGACACCAGGCACGTGGCATCTAGCAAAATCCCCAGAGAATTCAACGAGAATAAAGAAATATATATTGCAAGATTGATGTCAGCCCTTCGAGGTGGTCCAGACAAGAAGCACAACCAGGAGTACAAGCTCTGTCTTTATTGTAAGGTTACATTAACAGAATCTTGCAAGTCTGAAAGTCTTTCTCCACTCCTTTACTTTTACTCTCCAGAAAACTAGGGAGGGTCCCTCCTGAGACACTTTCCACGCCCCTTTTCCTTCTGGGGGCTGAGATACCTTTTGCACGATGGTTGACTCGGCTGCGGCTCTTCCTTCTGTCTCCCCAGGTCATTCCCACAGACCATTACACAACCTTTCTAGACCCTTCGCACCATTACGTGCTAGTGAGCAATGGCCTGGGTGCAAACCGACTCAATTTTGATTCAATCTTGAGAGAGATTGTGGCATTTTTGTGAGACACAGCCTCCTTTGATTATTTATTTATTTCCAGGCAAAAGGAACACCACTCAGGACATCAAAAAGGGGCCCTTGGTCATCAACCTCCATGGTGGAGGGAAGTTGAGTTCACTAGGTAAAGGTAAAGGTTCCCCCCGCACATTTGTGCAGTCGTGTCCGACTCTAGGGGCTGGTGCTCATCTCCGTTTGTTAGCCAAAGAGCCAGCGCTGTCCGAAGACGCTTCCACGGTCATGTGGCCACATGACGCACGTGGAACGCTGTTACCGCCCCACTGAAGTGGTACCTATTCATCTCCTTGCATTTGCATGCTTTCGAATTGCTAGGTTGGCAGGAGCTGGAGCGAGTGCAGGAGCTCACTCCGCATGCAGGGCTAGGGATTTGAACCTCCGAACTTGCAATCTTCCAATCGACAAGCCTGGCGTCTTACCCGCTGAGCCACCACGCCCCTACTAGCTAGGGTTCACTAGCTTCCCTTAAAAGCAATGAACGATTGAAATCTTGACATGATCCTTCGCCAAAGCTTATACACACAAAATCACGTGCTTCATTTTTACCCCTGAGTCTCCTGCAATTCTCACAAGAAATCAGGCCAACAGAAACCATTGATAGCGTGATCTCTGTTCTTCATGAAACTAATAAACAATAGCCAACTCTCCTTTAAGAACGATGGTTCTTTCGATGGTCTTCTTTCTCTCCGCTGAATTCACTGCATCATTTCTGACATTTCAACAGCATCTCAGAGCTCAGATAGCTTTTGCAAACACCCAGAGGTGCATTGCTATCTCTCAGTTGAGATGCAATAGAGGTATTTGCTGCAGCCAACACATTCTGAACTGTTTTGTAGGATATCATTCTAACTGTGCCTTTTAAATATTACTATAATGATTACCCTTTTCAGATCATTTGGAGGACATGTCCTAATTTTGGCCATGTTTGTTGTAATGGGATTTAGTGTCCAAAATTTCTGTAGTGCTCCAGATAGGAAGAGTTGTCCTACAGTTTGAATACTGGGGAGAAAAAAATCATACCGAGTAAGAAAATTAATTGTGCTTTCAATATTTTTTTCTTAGAACATAGTAATTTGTAGACCCCATGGGTCTCATACACATCACCTGAGCTATAAGATTCATTATCTGAGCAGGTCAGGAATTAAACAATAACAATAGTGGATTTTATAAAGTGATGTTTTATTTTTATTTTGATGTTTCCATATGTAGATAAAGATCATCAACAGTGTCAATAAATTGCCACATATTTTCCTGATAACATTTTTCCCAACTCTGGTTTTCTGCATGATTCTAAAATTATGACTCAAATCTTCCTCTGTGTCGCAGAGTGTAAATATAGTCTAGTCGATAATCCTTCTCAATGGGTAGTCATAAAGCTATGTTTGTATTGTAGATACAGTGGTGTTCATTCCATCCAAATTAATAATCTTTATTACATAAGGAGATGTTGTAAGGAGCAAAACAGTTGCAGCAAATTATGCTTTAATTTAGTGCCAAGATCAATTCTACTCAAAACATAAGCCTTCATGTCCAATATCGTGAAATATATCAAAATGTCATTCCCATTTCCAATTATCAGTATTTTCATCTATTTTAAATTGATGTATTGTGACCCTAATGGTAGAAGAAGTGAAACTTCTAGGTTGATAGTTCTTACATTCATCCTATACTTCAACAGTGGACCTTCTTAAAGCCTACATAGAAACACAGTACCACATAGACATGAATATCAGGATCCATTGGTTCTTTTGAATCTGTGGACCAAGGAGAAGCTAAATGGGGTTCTTGGCTACTTAGAATAACTGAGTGTAGCACGTTGCCTAATTTTGCCAAAACTTGCGGTTCTCTATCTACGATGTACAGTACTCACCGCCACTTATATAAGTATTCCTTTATTTTACAATGTAGCATCATTCTGGGGCATGGCAGCTTGCAACCTACTGCTGTTCAGAATGTTGGCATTACCATCTTGGACAGTCTTTGGGGATTGACATGATTGGACACCTGCAAAGGATCACATTCTGGTAGGAGAGCTGATGGCCAGTCCTTGGAATCTGTTGCTTCTCCTCATCCTTGCTGCTTTCATTTGCCCTTCCTCAGTGTGTTGAATTAGGTAGAAGAGATAGTCCAGTTCTTCTTGGTTCAAGAAGAACCAAGAGAAAGTGCTGTCCTCATCACACAACTCCATCTCTCTTTAGGAAGTGGTGCTTCTTGGGTCCAGGGGCAAACACCGTTGCGCAACAGGACTCAGAGGACAAGGCCCACTGGTAATCCTCGCTCAAGGTTTTCTTGAAACCAGGACTTGCAGTAGAGCTTTGTAGAGAAGGAAGGAAGGAAGGAAGGAAGGAAGGAAGGAAGGAAGGAAGGAAGGAAGGAAGGAAGGAAGACAGACGATAGATAGATAGATAGATAGATAGATAGATAGATAGATAGATAGATAGATAGATAGATAGATGATAGATAGATAGATGTTGTTGTTCAGTCGTTCAGTCGTGTCCGACTCTTCGTGACCTCATGGACCATAGCACGCCAGGCCTTCCTGTCCTCCACTGTCTCTCGGAGTTTACTCAAATTCATGTTCATTACATCGGTGATGCTATCTAACCATCTCATCCTCTGCCGGCCCCTTCTCCTTTTGCCCTCAGTCTTTCCCAGCATCAGGGTCTTTTCCAGTGAGTCCTCTCTTCTCATTAGGTGGCCAAAGTATTTGAGCTTCAGCTTCAGCATCTGTCCTTCCAATGAGCAGTCAGGGTTGATTTCCTTTAGGATTGACTGGTTTGACCTCCTTGCAGTCCAAGGGACTCTCAAGAGTCTTCTCCAGCACCACAGCTCGAAAGCATCAATTCTTCGGCGCTCAGCCTTCCTTATGGTCCAACTCTCACAGCCATACATTGCTACTGGAAAAACCATAGCTTTAACTATACGGACCTTTGTCGGCAAGGTGATGTCTCTGCTTTTTAATATGCTGTCTAGGTTTGCCATAGCTTTCCTTCCAAGGAGCAAGCGTCTTTTAATTTCATGGCTGCAGTCACCGTCTGCGGTGATCTTGGAGCCCAAGAAAATAAAATCTGTCACTGCTTCCATTTCTTCCCCTTCTATTTGCCAGGAAGTGATGGGACCAGATGCCATGATCTGGGTTTTTTTAATGTTGAGTTTCAAGCCAGCTTTTGCACTCTCCTCTTTCACCCTCATCAAGAGGCTCTTTAGTTCCTCTTCACTTTCTGCCATTAGGGTGGTATCGTCTGCATATCTGAGGTTGTTGATATTTTTCCCGGCAATCTTAACTCCGGCTTGTGATTCATCCAGCCCGGCATTTCTCATGATGTACTCTGCATATAAGTTAAATAAGCAGGGTGATAATATACAGCCTTGTCGTACTCCTTTCCCAATTTTGAACCAGTCGGTTGTTCCATGT
Organism: Charina bottae; assembly: GCA_023362775.1. Lineage (NCBI taxonomy): Eukaryota > Metazoa > Chordata > Lepidosauria > Squamata > Charinaidae > Charina > Charina bottae. The sequence continues at coordinate 20,790,417 of JALMGJ010000010.1, read as the reverse complement.
CCGGTTCTAACTGTTGCTTCTTGACCCACATACAGGTTTCTCAGGAGACAGGTAAGGTGGTCTGGTACTCCCATCTCTTTAAGAATTTGCCACAGTTTGTTGTGATCCACACAATCAAAGGCTTTAGCGTAGTCAATGAAGCAGAAGTAGATGTTTTTCTGGAACTCTCTTGCTTTTTCCATGATCCAGCGAATGTTGGCAGTCTGATCTCTAGTTCCTCTGCCTCTTCGAAACCCAGCTTGCACTTCTGGTAGTTCTCGGTTCACATGCTGCTGAAGCCTAGCTTGTAGGATTTTGAGCATAACCTTGCTGGCATGTGAAATGAGTGCAATTGTACGGTAGTTTGAACATTCTTTGGCATTGCCTTTCTTTGGAATTGGAACGTAAACTGACCTTTTCCAATCCTGTGGCCACTGTTGAGTTTTCCAAATTTGTTGGCATATTGAGTGCAGCACTTTAACAGCATCATCTTTTAGGATTTTAAATAGCTCAGCTGGGATACTGTCTTCTCCGCTAGCTTTGTTGTTAGTAATGCTTCCTAAGGCCCACTTGACTTCACTCTCTAGGATGTCCGGCTCAAGGTCAGTGACCACACCATCGTATTTATCAGGGATATTAAGATCTTTCTTGTATAGTTCTTCTGTGTATTCTTGCCACCTCTTCTTAATCTCTTCTGCTTCTGTTAGGTCCCTGCCTTTTTTGTCCTTTATCATGCCCATCTTTGCACAAAACGTTCCCTTGATATCTCCGATTTTCTTGAAGAGATCTCTAGTCTTCCCCATTCTATTGTTTTCCTCGATTTCTTTGCATTGTTCATTTAAGAAGGCCTTCTTATCTCTCCTTGCTATTCTCTGGAATTCTGCATTCAGTTGTTTATATCTTTCCCTTTCTCCCTTGCCTTTTGCTTCCCTTCTTTCCTCAGCTATTTGTAAAGCCTCATCAGTCAGCCACTTTGCTTTCTTGCATTTCTTTTTCTTTGGGATGGTTTTAGTTGCTGCCTCCTGTACAATGTTACGAACCTCCATCCATAGTTCTTCAGGCACTCTGTCTACCAGATCTAATCCTTTAAATCTATTCCTCACTTCCACTGTATATTCATAAGGGATATGATTTAGGTCATACCTGATTGGTCTAGTGGTTTTCTCTACATTCTTCAATTTAAGCCTAAATTTTGCAATAAGAAGCTCATGATCTGAGCCACAGTCAGCTCCAGGTCTTGTTTTTGCTGATTGTATAGAGCTTCTCCATCTTTGGCTGCAAAGTATATAATCAATCTGATTTCGGTATTGACCATCTGGTGATGTCCATGTGTAGAGTCGTCTCTTGTGTTGTTGGAAAAGAGTGTTTGCTATGACCAGCGTGTTCTCTTGACAAAACTCTATTAGCCTTTGCCCTGCTTCATTTTGTACTCCGAGGCCGAACTTGCCTGTTATTCCGGTTATTTTTTGACTTCCTACCTTAGCATTCCAGTCCCCTATGATGAAAAGGACATCATTTTTTGGTGTTAGTTCTAGAAGGTGTTGTAGGTCTTCATAAAACCGGTCAACTTCAGCTTCTTTGGCATCAGTGGTTGGGGCATAGACTTGGATCACTGTGATGTTGAATGGTTTGCCTTGGATTCGAACTGAAAGCATTCTGTCGTTTTTGAGGTTGTACCCCAGTACTGCCTTTCCTACTCTTTTATTGACTATGAGAGCTACTCCATTTCTTCTAAGGGATTCTTGCCCACAGTAGTATATATAATGGTCTCCTGAATTAAATTCGCCCATTCCTGTCCATTTTAGTTCGCTGATTCCCAATATGTCGATGTTCAATCTTGTCATCTCATGTTTGACCACATCCAGCTTACCTTGATTCATAGTTCTTACATTCCAGGTTCCTATGCAATATTGTTCTTTACAGCATCGGACTTTCCTTCCACTTCCAGACACATCCACAACTGAGCGTCCTTTCGGCTTTGGCCCAGCCGTTTCACACTTTCTGGAGCTACTCGGAATTGCCCTCCGCTCTTCCCCAGTAGCATTTTGGACACCTTCCGACCTGAGGGGCTCATCTTCCGGCGTCATATCTTTTAGCCTTTTGATACTGTCCATGGGTTTTCTTGGCAAGGATACTGGAGTGGTTTGCCATTTCCTCCTCCAGTGGACCACGTTTTGTCAGAACTCTCCATCATGACCTGTTCTTCTTGACCTGACTTCATTGAGTTACGCAAGCCCCTTCGCCACGACAAGGCAGTGATCCATGAAGGGGAGATAGATAGATAGATAGATATAGATGATAGATAGATAGATAGATAGATAGATAGATAGATAGATAGATATAGATAGATAGATAGATAGATAGATAGATAGATAGATAGATAGATGACAGACAGATGGTAGGCCAGCCAGTTCACCTTCTGCTTCTGGAATTAGGCTAAGACATGGTCCCTACATGTGGAAGGGCATTGCTCAGTGGTAATACATCAACTTTGTATGCTGAAAACTCGAGGTTCAATCTCCACATCTCCAGATAGGGCTGTGAGAAAGACTCACAACTAAAATACTGGAAATCTGCTTCCAGTCAATGTACATAAAAATCTAGACGGACCAGTAAACTGACTTGGATGCCTCCTTCAGTTAGCTCCCCCCCCCGCCCCCAAAGCTACCAACTTTTTCAAAGCTATCAATTTCTGTGCCAACCAACTTAAGTGGTGGGGAGAGTACCATCTGGATATGCTCATCTCTGTTCCTGTCTCTTTCTCTCTTTCTCTCTCTCTCTCTCTCCTGTTCTGCCAATCATTTCCGCCTCCTTTCTAGATGATACTGGAGGAATTCCTGTAACAAATCCTCTGAAAAGAACCCACCAGAGCAGTTAGCTATGCAAAGCTTTTCATCACCATCTGTAGATGGCTTGCCACATTTCAGTAAACACGTGAATATTTTGAGCAGCAACAGTTAGACCCAAGCCATAAGGAAATACAAGAGCACCAGCGTAGAATATTTGTGTGCAGATGTGTGCAGGCATATATGGTGTGCATGAGTGTGTATTGTTTCCTCTTTAAATTAAATGAAAGGAAAAGATGGGTGCTGGCTGAAGGCACTTTGTTGTTGTGTCTCTGTCTCTGTCTCTGTTGCTGTCCTTAGGAATATGAGTGATCCCTAGAAAATCCTGATAGGAAATCATGTTTCTGACATGGGACCATGACTCTCCAGGTTTGCAAGAGATATTGCAATTTGCCTCCGATTGATTGATTGATTGATTGATTACATGCCATCAAATCAGTGTTGACTCTTCGCGACCACATAGATAGATTTTCTCCATGGTGATCTGTCCCCAACCTGGTCCTTCAGATCTTCCAAGGGTGCAGCCATCACCACTGTAACTGAGTCCATCCATCTTGCTGCTGGTCATCCTCTTCTTTTCTTTCCTCTTCTTCTCTTTCCACCTTTCCCAGCATTAGAGCCCTTTCTGGAAAGCTGGGTCTTTGCATAATGTGTCCAAAGTAGGATCATTTGAGCCTGGTCATTTGTGCCTCGAGTGAGAAATCTGGTTTGATTTGTTTGATGATGCATTGCTTTCTTTTCTTGGTCCATGGTATTCTCAGGACTCTCTGCTAATATTTTAATCCCCACTCCTCAGAAATGGAACTGAGACCTCTAGGAATTCCCCCCCCCCAAAAGGTGCTTCCTCAATCAAGAAAGTGGGGTACATGCACTAATATGTTGTCCTTGGGACATTAAAATGGTCATGGCAAGACAGCTTCCATAGCCACAGTGTACCACAAGCAGCATCGAAACCTGAGTAATTCATCTTGCATCCATCCAGACCATCATAATCCACGAATGCATTTCTGTTTAGATGATCCAGTTTTACAAGAGAGGGAAAGATAAATCAGGCCGCATCGAATTGCTTTGAGATTTGTCAGGTTATTCCCTATGGAAGCCATCGACAAGTAAACCTAAGTCATAAGGAAATACAAATGCCAAAAACTCTCATGCAAAAGATTACTGGCAAATTCGTATTGTTGTTGCTTCAAATAATCTTCAAATCTCAATTAAATTAAGGCCAGTTACTCTGTGAGGCAAGCGCACGGCGTTGAGTTACAACTGGAAATAAAAATGCAAATAAGTTGTTTTCCAGGTCAAAGGATTTGAGATGCAAAAAGGAAGTGATTCCATTTTGGGGCATGGAGAGAGAGAGAGAGAGAAAGAGATGGAACATCGACATTGTTGCAGAGAACATTCAAACCCGTAGTCTTTAACCAAATTGTTCACCTCCCCATCAATGGATTCATTTTTTCCCTTCGCTTTGTCTCCAATAATACTTCTGCTGCTGCTCTGTCCGTCACAGAAAATAACACTTGTCATTCTGTGCCATATGAATTCTAACAGCGAAAAGGGTGCGCAGATGCACGATACTGCAGACTGTCCAAGGACAGTGAAAATGAAGCTTTCTTAGTATCAGCTCTTCAGAAACCTAAAGTCATTTTTTTCCTTCCTGCGTCCTTTAGTGAAGGCATCCTCTGACCCGCCTTTGCCTGTTTCACGGAGATGTATGAACAGGCTCAGAGAAATACAACGTTCCCAGGAATACTCTACGATGTTTGAAATAAACCCCAAAGTTGCAGGGCCCAAAACTGCACACTGAAACTCAGCAGGATCAGTGGACATTGAACATGGATTGAAGGGAGGGAAAAGGGAGGGAATGGAAATGGGAACGACAGCATGGTGAGGTTTCCGTTGTTTCAAAATAGCTGCTGCTTTTAGACATCATGCTTATTTTGTGGAAGGGGTTACGAGCCTCCCTTATACCCCCTCTGTATGGTTCACATCAGTCCATCTCGAGGCTGTCCAGAGGAGAATCAGAATTTCCTGCCTTCGTCCCAACTGTGCTGGGCTGATGGCCACTGTTTTAGATCTCCCAGAATGCCTTGCTCTGATGGGCATTCTGAGAGGTAGAAATGGGTGGCTGTCAGGCTGAACCTCAAACTCCTGCACCCTAGAAGGAAAAGGTGGGGTTACACCATCGCTTTCTCCAGCGATATCATCCCTCCATCCCTCCGCCACCCCCTGTTGGTGTGATCTTTGAGCATTTCGTAAAGGCAACCCATCTCTAGTTCTATTGTTAGAGTTGGGACAGCACCTAATGAGGAAAAGGAAGACTTTTTGGACACTGGGCAGAGATTCACCATAGTGGCCTGGCAATAGCCCAAGGGCCACTATAGCATAGGAGGATCCTGGAGATCCAGATTCATGTCCTCACTCAACAGTGGAACTCACTGGATAACTGGGATCATGATAACATGATCTCTCAGGCCAACCTATCATAGGTAAAGGTTCCCCCGCACAGTTGTGTCTGACTCTAGGGGCCGGTGCTCATCTCCATTTATTAGCCGAAGAGCCAGCGTTGTCCGAAGACGCTTCCGCAGTCATGTGGCCAGCATGACACACGCGGAACGCTGTTACCATCCCACGGAAGTGGTACCTATTTATCTACTTGCATTTGCATGCTTTCGAGTTGCTAGGTTGGCAAGAGCCGGGGCGAGTGCGGGAGCTCACTCCGTCACACGGGGCTAGGGTTTCGAACCTCTGAACTTGCGACCTTCTGATCGACAAGCCTGGCATCTTACCCACAGAGCCACCATGCCCCTAACATGCAACCTATCCTACATTATGGCTATTGTGAGGATAAAACCTTCCCATGGCTAGGAAAGTTATTTCCTAACAGTAAGAGTAGTTTGAGAATGGAATCCAATTGCCTGGAGAGCTGGTGGTGTAAATGGCCCTTGTAGGATTTTATGGGTTGTGTCTTCAACACCCAGACAAAAGGAAGAACATAAAGGTAATATCAATAAAAATAAAATTAAGCATAGGTCTTTTCCATTGCCTGTTACTTGATTCAGAGATGTCAATGACTAGACTTGTGCTCTAATCATTTTCCATTTCGTGGTGAATAAATGGATTTTCTCTCACCTTCTATCAAGTATAAATCCTCCCACCCCATACCACGGGAGATTCTAAAGCTATTGGACTGAGGCAAATGTGAAGAACACTTTTGCTGTTATCTTAAAAGACCTTTAGGCACCTTGAGACGCTGTGAATTATCACCATGGGCAGAGACACATCATTTTGCAGGGAGCATTGTTGGTGATGTCATCTCTCCTCGAATAAACCTTCAAAATGAGATAAGACAGACCCATAAACTTCTCTGACAACAGCAGACAGTGGCATTTGCTCAAGAGCTGGTATCCCAGGCCCCTTTTTTAGGTGAAACATGTTTCAGCGTTCTTTAAAATACAAGGTGGGAAGAGATGGATTAGCAGTTCTCTGTCTCCCTTGGAAATGTAAGGATGGCTCGAGACGTCTCTTTGTGTAAGGGAAAACTCATGCAGGAGAAGCATCACAGCTCAGCAGAGGAATCACAGGGTGGGTAGTCCCAAATTTTCCAAAACATTAGAAAAACATCTGGGTCACACCAAATGCTGATAGGTTGGGACAAAGACTTTCAAGAAAGCTAATAAGAACATGTAGAACTTGCATGCAAAAAAGTAAGGCAACAGTGTTGCCTTGTTGTTTGTCCATACAGGTGGTCCTCACTTAACGACCACAATGGGAACCAGAATTTCGGTTCCTAAGCGAAGCGGTCATTAAGCGAATCTGACCCGATTTTATTACCTGTTGTGCAGTGGTTGTTAAGTGAATCACTGGGCGTAAAGCAAACCATGTGGTTGTTAAGTGAATCATGCAGTTCCCCATTGATTTTGCTTGCCAGAAGCCAGCTGGGAAGGTTGAAAATGGCGACCACGGGACACTGTGATGGTCATAAATGCAAACCGGTTGCCAAGCTCCCAAATTGTGATCACCTGACCACAGAGACGCTGCAACGGTTGTAAGTGTGAGAATCGGTCATAAGTCGTTTTTTTCAGCACTGTCGTAAGTCCGAACCATCACTAAACAAATGGTTGTTAAGCGAGGACAGCCTGTAGTGCTCCTTTGTTGTCTGTCCTAGAGAAATATGTTGTATTTCAATGCTGGCATTCGCTCTGGTTGTGATACTGGATTTAAAGGCTGTAAACTAGTTCCTGCATCACACTTTGTGGCAGTATGCTGTAGAATGTTCTCTGTTTCCTGAAAAGAACTTGACAAAATATACAGTTCTTCATAGGTGGGACAGACAGAATGTACACTGTTTTTTATTTCTTTTTTAAAAATAGAATATGGAAGAAACTGAAATGTATGGATGAACCCATCCAAGCAAAGGGCTTTGACTCCCGGGTATGCAGCCTCATTTGTGGAGATGAGCTGTGTTTGCCATCACCAGAAAGGTCTTCTGCCTCTCCCAGTTGGCCAAGAGACTTAGAGGGAAACCTTTGTTGATGACTGTAGCGCTTGAGCAACCTCATAGCTTACCTGGGCTCATAAAATCATCCTTTGCCATGAATGAATGATGAACTGACCCTTGTTTAAACTTAGGATCAATGAGTATCATTTGTGCCAGGCAGCTTTCTTGCTAAGTCTACTTGAAGAGTAGAATTATTCTACTACCCAATGCCTTTTCCCCTTGAGGGCCCAATATCTGGGTAAAAATATGATACTCCCAAATAGAGCTTTGGAATATCCACTTTCAAGATCCAATGCAGCTGTAATGGGGTAAGTAAACTAAATAATTTACTTACTTATTGAAATCATTTATCACCCCAAGAAGCACAGAAAACAAACGGTAGCAGACTTTTATGGGGTTCTTGTATATACAGTCATTATATATATGGAGAGCGCCTTGGTATGGAACTTTGCCATTTTCCCTGTTCTTGCCAAGCATTGATATCTTGATAAGAATGTATCTATCTATCTATCTATCTATCTATCTATCTATCTATCTATCTATCTATCATCTCATTCGATATAAAGAACACCCAAATTCAGATGTTTCGGAGAGCTTTCTATAATTAAAAAGGCAGAATAATGAAAGAGAAACGGATGATATGCATCCAGAAAAAACAAAAATAACAGAACAAAATAATAACCAAATAGACTCTTATAGGGGTTTGCCCATCACCCTCTCCCAAGGCCTGGGAGAGTAACCAGGTTTTCAATCCCTTACAAACATCATCAGGGTGGGATGCATACAAGCATTTAGTATTCCTTGGTTGTTCCTGGAATCATACCTATGGGGGAAGGGGGTGATACTTTTGAATAAATACTCTCTCTAATACAGCCTTTCTCAACATTTTGACCCTGGTGGAACCCTTGAAATATTTTTCAGGCCTCGGGGAACCCCTGCACATTCAGGCTCCAATAAAGGCCAGAAGTTGCAAAATTATTATATTAGTTTCATGGGTAGGCCTGTCTAGATGCATTCACAGTGTTCTTAAACTGAAAATAAAGAATGAAACTTACCACTTTAATGTGAAGTTGCCCGAATTCGAAATATTTTTTAAAATAAATCGTGATCTCCCAGGGAACTCCTAGTGACCTCTCGCGGAACCCGAGGGTGCCACGGAACCCTGGTTGAGAAACCCTGCTCTAATATAAACACTAGTTGGCACATGCAGACACATCATGCACCTTTGGTACCTGTTTTGAGACCTTACCTGCATGCCTAGAGGAGCAGAGCTCGCAACCCATGAGAGTCTGCAGACACCACTGAGCACATGGCCATCCTGTCTTAATTGGCACCAGACGGGCAGAAATGATTTGGGTATGACATACATCCAAATCTGTTATCCAAGGGGACTGATGGACATACATGAACATATGTGCACGTGATCAAATGTTCTTACTGACTTAGTAGAGTAAGACTAGAGACCTAGTCTGGTGTTGTGGTTAAGCATCAGGCTAGAAAGGAGACCATGAGTTCTAGTGCTGCTTTAGGCCTGAAGCCAGCTGGGTGACCTTGGGTCAGTCCCTCTCTCTCAGCCCTAGAAAGAAGAAGGCCACTTCTGAAAATCTTTCCTAGAAAACTGCAGGGACTAGTCTAAGCAATCACTGAGAGTCAACACTGACTTGACGACACACACACACACACACACACAGAGAGAATAAGATTAGTAAGGTACCTAGTTGCCATAAACATCTGCCTAGAGTCATATTTCAATTATATGTATTCATCCCTCTTTCTGAACATGATGGAATATTTAGGTGTTATTACTTAGAGAAGAGTCCTGTCCCACTTACCATTATCATCCTTTAGTATTATTATTATTATTGAAGATGGTGGTGGTGGTGGTGGAGGTGATAGTAGCGATGATGCCCAGAGTCCCCTCTGTAACCGCCCAGAGTCCCCTCTGTGGGGGGAGATGGGTGGTGATATAAGTATGATAAATGAATGAATGAATGAATGAATGAATGAATGAATGAATGAATGAATGAATGAATGATATAGGATCAGGGAGTCCTTCAGAACTGACAGAGGAGGGAAGAGGAAATGAGGCTGGACTTCTGGCTCTTTGCAGTGCCTTAAGGAGCGAGCAGTGTCCCACAAACCTTGGTTAGATACCATCATGTTCTACTATCATCACAAGAGGTGAGGAGAGTGAGAATCAAGGGATCCAGGAATGTAATCTGGCTCTGCAGACCGGACTAGTGCTTAATTTGGAGTTGCTCAGAGCTTTGGATGCTCATAAGCAAATCCATCATTAGCACGAGGAAGCCATCCAATGCCAAAAACAGGCTTGAAAACTCAGCTGAAAAGGACCAGCAGGATTGACTGCAATCTCATGAAATATTTAAGGCTTTCTCTCTGAAGGAAGACAGACATCATTGTCTGGGGGTGTGGGGGATGAAAGATTTATGCCACCCAATGGAGGATTGGGAGGGGGTACCTGACTGAGTCAGTCTCACCTCCTGCCCCTAGAAAGATTGGCCCTTTGATCTACCTGCCTATTACTCATCCCTGGCAAGGTGAGGTGTTGGTTCATTATCTTCCTCTCATTTATTTCTGTTGGCATATTTTCTCTGCCTGATGCATTTATATCTACCTGACGATCTATCACACTGTTCTTCCCTATCTATGCTTCAGCAAGGTTTAACATGGGTATTCCATCTTAGATGCAATTTAGGTCACTGTGTCTCCCGTTACTGATTAGATAGCCTGAACATCTTGGGGGCTGTGGGCATGGACATTTATATTCCGAATACCACACGGAATGCCCTTGTGTTACCATCTAAGTAAAACAAATGGCAAATATTCGCTCCCATATATCACTTAGAGTCCTCCTCCCGGCAATTTTGTTTCAAAATAAAATCAAACTTTTTTTTTCCCTGATATGAGAGGGGAGAACTGTTAGAAGTAAACATATGAAGGGCATCAATTGATTGTTCCGCAACCGCACGGATTAGAATTTTGTTTTAAATGGAAGCTTAGGTACTCAAATTGCTAGGTTGAACTCCAGAACTTTCCTTATATTTTTAGGTCTTCTGCTCAATTGGTACAGGGGAGGTGGTCAAGAATTTCCATGGCTACAAAAACTAGCAGCAGATCTAAGTTGCACTACCTAGATTACATTTAAATATCAGAAAAAACTCCCTAATGGTAAGAGTTGTATTACAGGGGAACAATCTCTATGAGGAAGTTGTGGGTTCTCCATCTCTGGAGGTTTTTAAGCAGAGAGTGGACAGTTACTTCTTGCGGATGGTTTTACAGGTAGTCCTTACTTAACGACCACAATTGGAACTGGAATTTTGGTTGCTAAGTGAAGCGGTCATTAAGCAAATCCAACCTAATTTTACGACCTTTTTGTGGTGGTCGTTAAGCGAATCACCATGGGTGTTAAGCAAACCATGTGGTCATTACGCGAATCATGCAGTTCCCCATTGATTTTGCTTGCCAGAAGCTGGCTGGGAGGGTTGAAAATGGCAATCATGTACCCACGAGACGCTGCGACAGTCATAAATGCGAAGTGGTTGCCAAGCCAAATCATGATCACATGACCACAGGGACGCCACGATGGTGTGACGTGCACTGCAGCAACAATTTTTTGCCCTTTTCCCTGGAGCCCTGAATGACGATCCCTACCTACAGTAGCTAAGTCCCAAACTGAACAAGAACTCATCTTATTACCTCCTGTTGTGGAGAGCAAATCTGCTATTCTCATAGGTAGAATCACTCCAGTTCAGGGGAACCGAGTACCCTTCCTCCAACGTGACTTCTAGATCTGTTGTACTGCCATAATCCCCAGCCTGCATGGTCATTAGGGAAAGCTGGGCTGCCTAGGAGAATTCTGAATGTGGTGGCCCTGGGGGCAAACAATATGGAGCTACTTGGTGTGTAGCCATGGGGCTCCAGCCCCGGATGTGCTCTACAATAATGGCCTATTTGCTCATCGGATCCCACAAAAAGGCCACCGAGTGACACTAATAACTGAAAGCTATCATCTGCATTCCAGAACTGGCCCCAGCTAAAACTGTACTTGGAGGTTTTTAAGCAGAGAGTGGACAGTTACTTCTTGCGGATGGTTTTACAGGTAGTCCTTACTTAACGACCACAATTGGAACTGGAATTTTGGTTGCTAAGTGAAGCGGTCATTAAGCAAATCCAACCTAATTTTACGACCTTTTTGTGGTGGTCGTTAAGCGAATCACCATGGGTGTTAAGCAAACCATGTGGTCATTAAGCGAATCATGCAGTTCATGCAGCTCAGGGATGAAAAAAACAGCTTGTCCTTCCTCCATAATGACATTTGAATTTCTTGCCTTGGGCTGACAATGTCCCATTTCCTGATCCCTGGAGCTGCCTTTCATTCAGCGAGACGGCTGATGCGGGCGCGTATCTAGCAAAGAAATGCACTGCAACCCACAGATGTGTCAGTCTACCTGGTATCTCTTCTCCTTTCAAAACTGTCCTCATTAGCTTCCCTGGCATCTTAGCCTATTCCCCGACTGCCTGAAGCTCTGAGCAATAAAATATACATTGATATATTCCTCTGATCTATTTTGGTAGCTTGTGTTAAAAAATAAGCAGAGATAAGAGGAGTTCTTTGGTCGGGCCAAAGTCAATAGATGTAGCTTGGCTTCCTACAGCATTCTAGAAATGGGATTTTGAGATCCAGCTGTCCACCAGGTCATTGCCTTTTAATGTGTTTTAAAGGGGTTGGATTCTTGGATTCATGGCATTGGAAGCGTGACAGATGGGGAGCAGAATGATCTATTGTGTGTAGATGAGCAGCATTTTCATAGCAAGGCAATAATCCAACATTCTGTAAGGAAAATTGATGGCTGTCCAGATATTGTTGAAGTACAGCTCCCAGCATTTTCACCCTTGGCCATGGTGCCTGGCCTGCTGAACCTTTTGGGAGGATCATAGGTTCCCCACTCACGCAACACACATTGACTTGAGAGTAAGTCCCATGAAATCCATCGTGACAATGCTGCTTGGATTCCAAATATTAACTTGAAATAATCCACCAGCTGTTTGGATGAGTCTCAGCTAGTGGCAACACACCAAGGTTGTTGTCTGGACTCTAGTTAAGCAGGGTTAGACCTGATGGATGGAAGACCAGCAAGGAATCCCAAGGCTGTAGGGCGAGAAAGGTGGAAGTTGGAAAACATTCCAGAAGGTAAAGGCAAAGTACATCCATATGGTTGCCAAGAAAGCTACTTGGATATGATCAGGAGCTGTAATGGTATGTGGGAAAGACCTTAGGAGACGGGCAAAGAGATGCTGCCTAGGGAACGATCAGATAAGAGAGGGCATAGCCCCAAGGTGGATAGTGGGCGGGGCAAGAGGCTCAGAAGGACCCTCCCTAGTTTCTCAGGCTGTAAAGGAGAGGGCAGGAGATTTGCACTTTCAGACTTGCAGAATTCTGTTAATGTAGCCTCACAATAAAGTAGAATTGTCTCATCTGCTTGTGTTTCCTGTCTGGTCCACCTGGGAAGCCTGACAGGAGCCAAGATCAACTTAAGGACTCATTTATCTTGGATGAGTTCTAGCAGGGTAAGACCTTTCCATCAAATTGCTTGCATGAGTAATCTTTTGTCGAGACAGAAAAACTTTATAGAGATACAAAGTTGAACTGGTGGAAAGGTATCTTCCTGGGCCAGTTTGCAGGCAATGATGACAATCTATTGCAATAACATCTTGTGTTGCAGATTATGCATTCTGATGGTATGAAAATCCTTTGAACGGTCTGTGTGTGCCTGGAAAGGATAGGAACCATAGGCTGGTTGTTGTTGTCATCTCTTATTATTTACTAAGAAACCCTAAGCTGTGATTTGCTTTCTCCTTATTGATTAAAGGGTTGTTGGTCTTCAATCAACTAAATATAGTATTTGTTTGCCTTCTTCAGACCTTACATTGTGAGAATTTCGCTGGAAGAACACATTCTTCCTTACATTTTCTTTCCATCTTTTTTGGTCTTAGCCATTATGAATGCGTATTTTTTTTAAAAAAACTCATCTATTTGGAGGAACAAATTCACTCATCGTATGCAGTTAGATCTCTTGATAAGATCTAATTACATTCTTTGTATGGGTGTTAATAATAGTAATTACATATTGTAAGGAATAAATGCACAGAGAAAATAAATATTTGGGATTCTACCAATTATAGCTGCACCCAGACCCTGATATCAAGAGAGTGGGCATGTGGAATTGTGGTTAACCGAGGACCAGAACGTGCCTGATGATTAATATTATTAACCTGCATTCTCCTATTGAACTCTTAATGGAAGCCTCACCATGTCACTGTTCCATAGGAGGAGCTCTGAGTGAACTGGACTCACCTGGGACATTTTTGCTCTCCCTGCTTCTTCTCATAGCTTTGAGGAGCCATTCAGATGTTCTCCTTTGCTCTTTAGTAATGCCTGGGCACAGCCCTTCCATGCTTATGGGGAGAAGCTGAAACTCCATGTTTAGAGCAACTGGTCTGCAGCTACGTGCACCCTTCAGCCTCTAGGGACTCTACTGAAAAGGACTGCAGATGATCTATGGGAAACATCATTAAATAGATAGGCAAAGAGTCTGCTCTTGTAGGAAGTCATTTGACATTTGAAGCTGCAGACCATGGGGAAGGATGGAAGGTCCTAAAGCTTTAGGATCCTAGATAAGCTAATGATGGATTCCAGTGTGTCCTCTTTTGGGAGCACCTGGCCAACCTCGTCTGGGCTCAGAAGCTAAGCAGGATTAAACTTGGTTAATACCTAGATGGGAGACTTCCAGAAAATCCCAAGAACATAGATTGGAGAGTCAAAAACCATCCTGAGAGAAGACAGTGGACTAAATAAAGGTGGGGTAAAAATCAAATGAAGAAAGGCATGCATGCGTACATACTTCCATACTTTGGCCAAGAAAATAACATGGACTTGCCCATGAATTTCCCAGAAGCGGAGTTCAGCTTAAAGGAGATTTTGCTTTTATTAGGCAGCTTCGAGAAGATTTAAAAACATCTAAAAACTAGAGTCTTGCCTAGAGCCATTTTTGTAATAGCATCTAATAAAGTTCTTAATTAAGATGGCTTAACCTTTGTTTAAAAAGCCCTTTCATCTCTCTTTCCGCTAGAACTAGGCTTTTTAAGTGATTATATCGGAGATTGTCCATGTGTGTTTTAAAAGAAGAGTGGGCACCCCTCGCTGTACTAGGGTTCCTTGGCTTGTAGGAACACACCAGATAGTGAAAAAGAACAACCCTACATTCTCCCATTTCTTAGGCGGCACCTGATTTGATCTACTTAAAAGGCTGGAGCTCAGCTGCTCAACAGCCAACTCCATTCAGCTGATCCCACCAGAGGGCAAGGCAGGGTGTTTAGGGAAAAGGGTGCTCATGGCCATTCAGAAAATTTTTCTATGAGCTCATAACCTATGCTCATATTGGCTGAGTGGGTGATCATTGGCGATCACTCGTAGCCGAGTAAGATTGTCTTCCAAAGGTAAAATTTTAACAGTGGATCCGTAAGTGGCTATAAAGGCCAATTCTGGATCCGCACAGCCTCCCACAGTGAGGGCATAGGTTTCCGGGTGGGAGACGGTCATGATGAGGGTTTGCCTGACGTGCCTTCCTTTTAGCTCTTTTCTCCCTTTCGCCCTGTACTCGTGCTTCTTCAAAGTCCATAGCGCCATTAATAAAGGCTGACCTCCAATTGAAACGCTCATGAGTTAGGGCTTCCCAGTTCTCAATGCTGATATTACATTTTTTAAAATTAGCTTTGAGAGTGTCTTTGAATCTCTTTTGCTGTCCACCAATATTCCGTTTTCCATTCTTAAGTTGGGAGTAAAGTAGCTGCTTTGGAAGACGATGGTCAGGCATTCGAACAACATGGCCGGTCCAGCGAAGTTGATGTTGGATGATCTCATGGATTTGGCCTAAGTATTTGGCAGGCATTCACCTTCCTTTTGGCACAAAGTTAATTTAGCCACATTTATAGTTTAAGCCCTTCAGTTGCAGACCTCCCGTGAAGGCACCATCCGCCCATGAAGCAAAGAGAAGGAATGGAGTATAGCCGTAGCATGAAAATTAGTACAGGTAGTCCTCAATGAACGACCATTCATTTAGTGACGGTTCAGACTTACGACGGTGCTGAAAAAAAGGACTTGCAACTGGTGTTTACACGACCATCGCAGCGTCCCTGCAGTCATGTGATCACCATTTTCTACCTTCCCGGCCAGCTTCTGACAAGCAAAATCAATGGGGAACCATGTGTTTTGCTTAATGACCATGGTGATTCGCTTAATGACTGCCGCAAAAAAGGTCGTAAAATCGGGTTGGATTCGCTTAATGACCACTTCACTTGGCAACCAAAATTCTGGTCTCAATTGTGGTCATTAAGCGAGGACTACCTGTAGTTCTATGGAACTGGACAGGTCCACCATAAATAGTCAGAAGGTCCTACTTTTCTTATTTTTTCAGCCTTTTGAACCTTGATTGTTATGGCTTCTAATAATTTGAGGGAAGGTTTTAGTATACTCCTGTGCTGGCTCGCCTCCAGAACAGATTGGAGAGTCTTGGCAGTCAGCCTGAGGTAAGGAATGCAGCCCAAGGTTTCTTTGCAAGACTGGCCGAGAGATAGAGAAACCAGCGTGTGCCAATAATCAGAGTAGTGAAGCAAAGGAGTAGTCAATAATCCAAACCGGGTCAAGGGTTCCAGAAGTCCGAGCCACGATAATCCAAGCCAGGTCCAGGGGTCCAGCAGGCAGAGTAAGATAGTCCAAACAGGGTCAGGAACGCAGGAAACAGGATACCAGAGTGGTCGCGAAGCCAAAGTGCAACTTTGCTCCCACAAATCCCCCACTGTGTCGTTGGTGATTTATCAGGAGCTCAGAAGCTGTCCTCTGGGTCCTGCAAAGACTCTCCCTGCCCTCTGCGTAACTCCCTAGCAGCCAGCCGAGCACTTTTCCTTCTGTCCTTTAAGGGGGATTCAGGAGAGCTGGGAGGCTGATGGGATCCAGCTGGCTGCTGGCTAGAGGGTGGGGACAAACCGCAATCCCCAGCTTGCTCCCCTGTATGCTCGGTTGCTGGCTGCTGGCTAGAGGGTGGGGTCAAACCACCATCCCCAGCTTGCTCTCCTGCAGCCTCAGGTATTGCTGCCTCCTGCGGTGCTGGGTCATTGTCTGGGCCCGTGTCTGCGTCTGGGGCCTCGCCTGGCTCAATCCCCTGGGGGTTTGCCAGGGGCAGCTCGTCTTCTGACTCATCGCTGAGGCCCTGGGGCAGAGGCTGATCCAGGACAACTCCTTTGACATGATTTTAGAGCAACGTTGTCTCAGTATTGATACATATTTTAATACTTCCCTCTTTGATCTCTCAGAACTGCTTGCAGCATTCAGGATGATTGTCTTTAAGAAACATTGTCTCCTTTCCAAGCACCCCTAACCATTGGGAACCTCTCACTTGAGGCTCATTGCCAAAAGGCTGAAACCTTTAAAGTGAACATGTTGTCAAGCAGAGTGCCCATTATTTATCGTTCTGTCATCCACTGAGCCTTTTCCTTGATTTATCTTAAACCAACCTTCTCAATCCGATGTTCTTCAGGGATGTTGAAACCAGTTCTGGGAATTTAATCCAACAGATTTGAGGGTGTGAGGTTAGGGAATACTGCCCTACTCTACTGAACCCAGAGTATGTGAAATGTATGTTTCTCCTTCCCCAACGCATAGATATATGGCAAGTTATGCCTTTTGGGGGATAGGGAACACTAAAAAGAGAGCTGCAAAAGTATCACCTCCTTCTCCAATGTCGAATTATCGGTTGTTAAAGGCTCTGATATGCTGCCAGTCTCCATGAATATTGATCATCATGATCTATTATTAGCATTCTATATTAGCATTATTAAAATTGCAAGCCACTGTTTAAAGCTGCGAACCATGTTGAGTGCACTGGCAGAGAAGTGCCAATATAGAGGCAGCTCATACATGAATCTATCATCTGCTTGAAACTGGCTGGAAGGTTTACAGGATTCTCTTTTACTACTAATGAGATTTGGCAACGGTGAGGCTGGAACAGAAACATGGGTGACATTGAAAGGCAATATCCTTTTTTCTTTTTTTCAAAGCTTTCCCTCTCCACAAATCAATGGTGAATATGTGTGTGTGTGTGTGTGTGTGTGTGTGTGATATATATAAAGAGATGGTGATGTTGCAGAATTATTCACAGCTGCATCTCTTTTCCATGTTCATTGAAATTTTAATTGCAAACATTTAGAATGCTCCCAATTTAAACCATTTAGAGTGAGAAGTTAATTTTGGGCAGTCGTGACTGTTTAGCAGGTGATTCAATTAGCAGAGCCAAGGGAGGAAGGAGGACAGGCCTCACCCTTGGTGAACCAAAGAGCTGGTTGGGAAGCAAATTGTCTCCTCCTTGGTTTGCCAAGATCTCCTCCTTCCATTTCGCAAGATCAGATGGGAATCCTTTTCCCCCTGCAGAAAGAGCAGGCTTAAGAATGCCAGGCAGATCACACCGGCCTTTCCAAAGGAGATGCTTCTTGCC
Organism: Charina bottae; assembly: GCA_023362775.1. NCBI lineage: Eukaryota > Metazoa > Chordata > Lepidosauria > Squamata > Charinaidae > Charina > Charina bottae. The sequence goes on along the minus strand of JALMGJ010000010.1, from coordinate 20,772,526 downwards.
ATCTCCAGGTGAAAGACTGGATAATTCAATTACAGGGTTTCGCAGAGCCAGGTTTTCCTGCAAAAACGTTGAGGCTTTTCACATCTCCCTTTTGCGATCTCCTCCTCCTTTCCCACAATCTGTCCGAGTGAGTCACCGCCAAGTTGCGGGTGGAGTGCTGCCTCTCGAAATAAAATCTGGGCCTCATCCGCATCTTCTGCCAGCAAACCTGGAGGCACGCAGAGATGTTCATTAGAATAACGCTTCCTCCCAGGCTGGGTGCTTCAGCAATCTTCTGGTGGTGAATTCAGTGGCCCTTATTCCGAGGTTAGTGGAGATCCTGGAACGCTGGAGGGTCACCAAATGTCTTAGGGTGCCAGGGGCTGATATGCAGGCCACGGAGCCTCTGTTCGACTGAATATAGGAGGGACCAAGCCAGTACCCTGTCTCTCTCTGCTTCTGGAACAGAACTGGCACTGCAACTTGACAAGGAGTATTTGCACTCCCATTATCAGCTCTTGCACCTACATTCCCAGGCAAAGCCCAGATAAATTAAATTGGCGTAATAGCAATTATTCTTCTTGTCATAAAAGACACTGAAATGTCTCCTGCCTTGAAGATCCCCGGAGTTTTCCGAGCTGCTGTTTATATTAAATCCTCAGAGAAGAGCTGTACACGTCAGGCTTTATGATGGGTGAAAGGATTGTTCCCTTTGCGAAGAGACCTCCGTTCTGGGCGGGTGAGCATCCTAGGAGAGAATTATTGGCACGTTGGCTGCCCCTGCCACTCCCATGATCCTTTGGGTGAGCTGTGCACATAGCTGCTTTTGCAGTGTTTGCTCATCCGTTGGGAATCGGCGAAGGAACCTCAATGCGGTTTTGGGGCCCGGGCAATGCAGTGGCTCAGGATTAGTATCTGTCCCATTTCTTGCATAGTGTTGAGTTTCTCTCCATGACTTCAGATTTCATGTCCCTTAAGAAAATGTCAAACGGGAGCCACCAGGAGGAGTGACACTGACACTTTTGGAGAAGCCCCACTTGCTCATCTTGGAGACCAGCAGCATCTGCAAGGGGGCATCAAAATAGGCCTGAAGGCAGACTCAGCATTGCAATGCAAGCCCCGCCCCGTTTGTGCAGCTCGAACTTGCCTTGCAAAATCTACCATCTTGCCTCTTTTGGCCCCTCCCTCCACCCCCCCCCCATGCCACCTCTGCAAGGAAGCACACTTCCCCCCAGAGTCTTATGCCAAGGGTTATCTTGGCCTATCTTGCATTTTTAAGTCAACTTTCACCAGATCCTTCATGTTGCGCACATCTCCAGATCTGCAGCTGTTGGGGCAAAGCCATTTCCAAAAAGGCTGGAGCTGAGCAGAGGCTGCCTCTCCACATTAGGAAAAGATGCCTCCAAAACATAGATCAATATGACAGGAAGATGCATCCCCAAGACACATGCTGGAGAAAATGTATGCGGGATGGGTGGCTATTACAAAACAAAACATTGATTCAAAAATTTGAGAGCCGCTTTGGTCTAGTGGTTAAGGCAACGGGCTAGAAACCAGGAGCCTGAGAGTTCTAGTCCCGCCTTAGGCATGAAAGCCGGCTGGGTGACCTTGGGCCAGTCCCTGTCTCTCAGCCCTAGGAAGGAGCCAATGGGAAACCAGGAGACTGAGAGTTTAGTCCCGCCTTAGGCATGAAAGCCGGCTGGGTGACCTTGGGCCAGTCCCTGTCTCTCAGCCCTAGGAAGGAGCCAATGGCAAACCAGGAGACTGAGAGTTCTAGTCCTGCCTTAGGCATGAAAGCCGGCTGGGTGACCTGCGGCCAGTCCCTGTCTCTCAGCCCTAGGAAGGAGCCAATGGCAAACCAGGAGACTGAGAGTTCTAGTCCCGCCTTAGGCATGAAAGCCGGCTGGGTGACCTTGGGCCAGTCCCTGTCTCTCAGCCCTAGGAAGGAGCCAATGGGAAACCAGGAGACTGAGAGTTCTAGTCCCGCCTTAAGCATGAAAGCCGGCCAGGTGACCTTGGGCCAGTACCTCTCTCTCAACCCACGATGTCAGGCTCAGGCGACAACAGATCCACATTTGGTTGATCCAAAAAAAAAGTGGACTCTGCACCTGTGGGAATAATGCTAGAAAGAAACAAAAAATTGATTCATAAATTTACCTCCTTTTTTATTTGTTTAAAATAAAAAAAAATGCAGACATTGGGACAGAACTGGTGTACACTGAATAAAGACTGGCTTGAGCACCACTGAGAACTGTTCAGGAAAGGCCTTGGAAACAGCTTCCTTCTACCATGTCTTCAAGGGCCTCGGGAAATTTCCGGCGGCTCCTCTCCTCTTTCCCATTTTCCCTTCGTTTCCCTTCCGTTTCCCTAAAGGAAGGGAAGTGAAAACCTCACATTCAGAAGCCGGAGAGTTTCTGTCTGATTCACGCGGCCCTCCATCCTTCAGGATGCTCCTTCCTGGATCCGACCAATTACCAGCTCCCTTGATGTATAACACCATAAAACCCTTAACCTCATTATAGAAAATTTCTTTTGAATGGCCTTTAAAAACCATCTCATTATGCAGGAAGAACTGTAATTACCTTTAACAAGGCAGAGATATTGTACGAGCCAGTGAATTGGGACTGTCAAAACAGCCTCCGCAGGAGATGGGTTTTCTATCACAAGGGCAAACGCCGCTTAGCTTTTCTCCCGCCGCCTCCTGGCCGCAGACTTTGAAATCTGCACCCCTGGAATAGGCCTGGCCTAAGTTGGAGGGTGCTCTTTCGTGTCCAACAGGTCTTCGGTTCATATGACAATGCTGTCCTCCAATTTCTAGTGGTCCTCCTGGAAAATATGCAGCAAAGCCTTGCAGTTCCTTTCTTTCCAAGCAGATGGAGCCTGAAGGGTCACAGGCAACGCACAGTGTGCTATTTGGGGGAGGAGAAAGCATGAAGCAATGAAGCAGTGGAGTGATCCAGCGGATACCACAGGCCTCCTCTCTGTGGAAGAACACAGGAGATCAAAATACGGAACAAGCAAAAATCCTGAAAGCGTAGACAAGGCAGAAAGAACACCACTTTAATCTGGCCCTTTAAAACCTGAGGTAGAATTCAATCCAGACCTCAGTTCCTTCTGAGCAATTCGTTCCTGCCATGCTGATCAGGCATGGAAAGAAACAGTTCCATGGGCAAATAAATAAAGGGATAGGAGACCAAGTGGGGCCCTCCGCAGCTTTTAAAAAAAATGCCTACCACCTTTTTTTCATATGAATCACTGCTCAGGCAATCCAATTTTAGTTAGAGCTCTGTGGCAGATGTTAAATCAGCATGATTGTTTTTTTTAAAAAAAAAAGTGTGAATGGTGCATTGTTGTTATTGTTATTATTGTTGTGGTTGGGTTAAATCAGCCTGAGCAACTGAGGAGTGGAGCCTAGGAGAAAAGCAAATCTCAATGAAGAAATTGCCAATCCAATTTCCTCCCTCGTTCCCGTCCATCCTTCTCGGCTCTTTCACAACTTTTCCTCCCCAGATTTTGTTTCACTCAGATCAATACCAAGCTAATTGAATACTGTTAACCTGCTCTGCTACACAATGGCACACTCATCCTTTTAAATTAGTTTATTTTCCTTTCAGTAAAGAATGATAAACACTTCAAACTACAGGGAAACTTCAACAACCTGATGCCCATTTATTTCTATTATAGCAGAATATTGTCACCCTGGCATGACACAATGGAGGTATGGCAGAAATTAAAAGCTGGTTGGACTCTTAAACTCAAGAAGTGGGGAGGAATTGCTTAGCCAGTTGGGTAAAAATTGGGACATGACCACTTTATGGTGTCCTCAAAACAGTTACCACTTGGCAAGCATAAGCTCTGATTGAGTCAATATAATCTCTCTCTCTTTATAGGGTTCTGCATTCTTCTTATCTAGGAAATCTTGTCAAATTTTAAAGATTTAATTTTTAAAAAAAGATGAAATAAAACCTTTTTCCCATCATAGTGTGTTTGTGTTTGTGTATGTGTGTGTTTGTATCCATCCATATATATGACAACTTCCTTAATAGATTGTGGGAAGGCTGTAAACATAATATATCTTGACTTCAGAAAAGCATTTGACAAAACACCTCATGACATGTGGATATCCAGATGACAATTAGTGGATACATAATTGGCTAAAAAAAAAGCGTAATTGTGGTTATCTCATCTCAAAGAATGTGTCATTTCCAAGTCATGAAAAGAAATTGTTCCACTTCCTGCTGTGTAGGTCAGACCTCACTTCAAGTACCTGTCCAATTCTTTGTATCATACTGTAAGGCTTTAGAATAATTGGAACTGGTTCAGAGTAAAGCACCAAGAATGATAAGGAGATAAGAAACTGATTCTTATGAAGAGAGATGGAAAGAGCGGAGTATATTTTATTTTGAGAAAAGACGACTGAAAGGCGATTGATAGCACTTTTGAAATATCTCAAAGGAGGTCATGTAGGGGAAAAAAATCAAGACCTGTTCTCTCTCATTTGATGGTGCAGGATACTAAATAAAGAATGTAACTTGCAGGAAGGCAGATGTCAGTGGGACATAAGAAAAAGTTTCTTACCAGTAAGAACAGTTTGACAGTGGATTCCAAGTCCCTTCCTTTGATCCATAGAGGTTGGACAGCCATCAGTCTGGGATAATCTTGACTTGGACTCCTGCACAGTGGTTGGGATTTGAGAGCCTAAAATTCCCTTCCATGATCTCCGGGAGACAGAGATAGAGATACTGTATACTGAAAAACAAACTCAGCAGTAGTTGGGGAAGGTCTCTCACAACCCTATCTTCTTGAGCTAGTTTGATGGATGAACGAAGACGGGTCAACTCAACCCAGGACATGATCAGCTCTTCTTTTTATGGACCATTATCTTAAGGGATTTTGTTTTCTGCCCTACATATACCCAATTTCAGTACATAATATCAACAGAAAACAAGGCAGGTAACCCAACTCACATTGTTGTCCAGGTACTGACACCTTGAAGTGAAGCAGTTGAGTTTCATGACATGTTATCATCACTTGCTACCCAAAACATTCCTGATCTCAATTTCCAGTCTTTAAACCTATTGTTTCTTTCCAGAAACGAGACTATTTAGTTAAAAATGGGTTTCTGGGGAAGATATGTGCCATCAAACCAAGTTGAACCTCGTGAGAGGCTGGCCATGGGTTCATAACTCCTCCCCAAGCCATATTTATTTATTTATTTATTTATCTATCCCGCATTTATTATTTTTATAAATGACTCAAGGCGGTGAACATAACTAATACTCCTTCCTCCTCCCATTTTCCCCACAACAGCAACCCTGTGAGGTGAGTTGGGCTGAGAGACAGGGACTGGCCCAAGGTCACCCAGCCGGCTTTCATGCCTAAGGTGGGACTGGAACTCTCAGTCTCCTGGTTTGCCGTTGGCTCCTTCCTAGGGCTGAGAGACGGGGACTGGCCCAAGCTCACCCAGCCGGCTTTCATGCCTAAGGCAGGACTAGAACTCACAGACTCCTTTCAATTCCCCATATAAGTAGGTCCATCCCAATGTGAATCCAGTTCCCCTGTAAAAGAGGCTTTTGTTTCTCTGTCCCATTTTACTGTTGATTCAGATTTTTTGGGTGGAGTTTATCTGCCCTTCTCTTTGTGATTTCTTTTCAGTGAATCATCTCTTCAGTCTTCTGCAGATTCTGTCTACTTTTACATCCTAATTTGAAAACTGCTCCTATGCCATCCTTCACTTGTAGTCTTGCATCTGAAAGGTGAGAAGCCCAAGAGGTTGCAGATTCTAGAGCAGGGCTTTCCAAAGTTTTCCCGTGGCGACACACCAACCGCCGTTGGTGTGTCGCCACGGGAAAACCCGGAAGTGCCGCCATTGTGGCAGCGCGCAAAAACCTGGAAGCGCTGCTGCCGCTTTCAGGTTTTTGCACGCCGCCATTGGTGTGTCGCCACGGGAAAACCCGGAAGTGCCGCCATTGTGGCAGCGCGCAAAAACCCGGAAGCGCTGCTGCCGCTTTCGGGTTTTTGCGCGCCGCCATTGGTGTGTCGCCGTGGGAAAACCCGGAAGCGCTGATGATGATCAGCGCTTCCGGGTTGTGTGGCAACACACCAGACTGTGTGTGGCGACACACTTTTGTGTCGCCACACACAGTTTGGAAAGCTCTGTTCTAGAGAGTGACAGAGGGAAGAGAACAGAAAGTGGTTCTCTTTTGAGCAACAACAGATCAACACCAATTTCTTTCCCATCCAATTGAAAGAGGTCAGTAGGGGTGAGTGTTTTAAATTATTCTGATTGTAGAATAGGCCACCTCCCACCTTCAGGGCCAGCTAGGAAGCAAATGCTGTTTGGCAATGTAGTTCTAAGGGGCGCGGTGGCTCAGCGGGTAAGACGCCAGGCTTGTCGATCGGAAGATCTCAAGTTCGGAGGTTCGAATCCCTAGCCCTGCGTGACGGAGTGATCTCGCGCACTCGCCCCAGCTCTTGCCAACCTAGCAATTCGAAAGCATGCAAATGCAAGTAGATAAACAGGTACCACTTCGGTGGGTAGGTAACAGCATTCTGTGTGCGTCATGCTGGCCACATGACCATGGAAGCGTCTTCGGACAATGCTGGCTCTTCGGCTGACAAACGGAGATGAGCACCGGCCCCTAGAGTCGGACACGACTGCACAAATGTGTGGGGGGAACCTTTACCTTTACCTTACTTGGGTTCTACTACCTTGCTGCTCATCTGTGAGGAACCCTGACCTTCTCCGCATCAATTCTACTACAAGGGTGGAGGGAAAGGCATGCAAATGCAGAAAACATACTTTGAGAACCCATTTGCATATCTTCCTAAGCTGTTGCTTGCTTAATCATGGTTTGCAGACTGAAGAAGAATTGACCAGGTTCTTCCCGTATCCAAAACCGTAAGCCCAGCTTTAGAGACCACAATGGGTTTGTTGTTTATTTGTTCAGTCGCTTCCAACTCTTCGTGACTTCATGGACCAGCCCATGCCAGAGCTCCCTGTCAGCTGTCGCCACCCCCAGCTCCCCCACGGTCGAGTCCGTCACCTCTAGAATATCATCCATCCATCTTGCCCTTGGTTGGCCCCTCTTCCTTTGGCCTTCCACTTTCCCTAGCATCAGCTTCTTCTCCAGGGTATCCTGTCTTCTCATTATGTGGCCAAAGGACTTCAGTTTTGCCTTTGATATCATTCCCTCAAGTGAGCAGTCTGGCTTTATTTCCTGGAGGATGGACTGGTTTGATCTTCTTGCAGTCCAAGGCGGACCACATAACATGCTACACCAAAACCAAGCAAACCACCACATTAAGACTGATGCAGTATCTGAGCCCAGCTAAACAGTCTGCTTATATCTATAGTCTCTAATTGCTTATTTGCAAATGGACAGGTACTTTCCATAACTAGGTAGCTACATTTTAAGGCTGGAAGCTTGGAACATTTTAGCACTCTGTGACACGTAGTAAGCTTGTATTTAGCTTGAATCATGTCAACTGGATTTCTATTTGTTGACATGATTCAAGCTACAGACAATTCCACCTGGATGACTAAGAACCTTCATAGATGTAGTAAGCTTGTAGTACCCCTGTTCTACACACCTGACATTTTCTCCAGTAGAGCTATTAGAAATTATCCTGTATATGCATATAATTTCAGATAGAAACTTTGTGCTGAGTTTTATTTTTCCTTATCTGGCCAAGAGAATAATAGCTGCCACTGGAAATATTATGTCCCAATGTCTCAAGAACTGGATGAATTATGGTGCCGTATCGCTTAGGCTGACCTTTTCAATATTCTATATTTTGATTGGCCGCCCACTTCCCCTCAGTCCCCACAGGCTAATTAGATGGTGAGGAGTCTTGAAGCTGGCCTGGCCAGCCAATCCAATTGCAGGACACTGAAAAGGTCAAAGACATTCATGCCTAATGAAGCATGGTCAGGGGAAATGTTATTACAAGACGGGAAATTGTGTTAAACTTCTCCAGGAGAGAGGCAGGAAACACCTTTGAACTCCTGATGCTGAATTTGGAATGGCATTAGCTCCTTGGCTTTTAGGAACTAGGAATGATCTCTCCTTTCATGCTCTGCTAAGAGTCTTGAAGACGTAAGCCCCTTCCCCATGACTACTCACATCAACCGCTAGCCTTAAGGATAATTTTGGAGCCACAGTGCAGCAAATACTAACTGTTCCCAGCTTATGCCTTGTGCCCCATTGACTGCTGGAGGCAAAGCAATTCATCTTTGTCTGTTGCCTTTCATCTCTATGGAGTCAGCCCTTCGCTCTGATGCCCAGGCCTTTGCGAAGGATCCTGGGGACAAAGGCACACTTTTATAACCTCGGCCCCCTCTATGGAACTGGGAGGTCTCCAGCTGCTTTGGAGAGGCTGGTCGCTGGGAGCCAACATTCATTGATTTATTGATTTATTTTTATTTATTTATTTATGTTTCAATTTATATACCGCTCCATCTCCCCACAAGGGAACTCTGGGCGGTTTACAAAATACAACAATTAAAATCTGACAATTAAAACAACCTAATAAAATACTCTTATATAATAAAATTAAGTATAAAAATCCAAGATGTGATGGTTTGATGTTTATAGCTTGAATCATGTCAACTGGATTTCTATTTTCTTAGTGGAAACGTTTCGCTCCTTATCCAAGGAGCTTCTTCAGTCTGAGCAAAGTTGGTAAGGGAATCCTAAATATGTTCCTAGGTAGCTGTGTGACCTTACACCTGGGGCTAGGTCATGGTTATATTGAGATGTAATTTTTAAGTCCTTTTATCATCTAATGGAGGGTCGTTAAAATCACCATGCTGCTGTTGAGCTTCTGAAATGGTCTTAATCTTCCTAGGCACAGAAGACAACACGGGGAGGAAGATGGGGGAGAGTTTGTGCCTGAGGCCCCCACCTCTATTCAAGGAAGGATTTTCCAAGTTGGCATAAATGGATTCCTTGACCCCTCTCTCAAACCACCTATCTTCTCTGTCTAAAATGTGAACATTAATGTCCTCAAATGAGTGTCCTTTTTCTTTTAGATGAAGATAAACTGCTGACTCTGGTCCTGTGGTGTTATTTCTCCTGTGTTGGGCCATCCTCCTGTACATAGGTTGTTTGGTTTCTCCAATGTAGAGTTCAGAGCACTCCTCACTGCACTGGATTGCATAAACTACATTGCTTTTCTTATGTTTTGGAGTTTGATCTTTGGGGTGTACAAGCCTCTGTCTCAGTGTGTTGGTGGGTTTGAAATATACAGGTATGAGGGCTGTCAGGGCTCTCCTCTCTTGGACGGTAAGGTTGGGGGGAGGAGGTTGAGCACTGGACAGAGCTGCAGATATTTTAAGCCGGAGTTGTTCTGCTTCTTCAAAAGGTAGGTGGTTGTTGTGGATGGCAGATTCTGTGGCTGTAATGAGCTCCACAACCGGAACTTGCTTGGGAGTGATGGCAAAATTAAGACCTTTGGCTAGGACATCTCTCTCTGGTTGGGTAAGTTCTCTGTCTGAGAGATTTTTCACCCACATGTTCTTTTTGTCCTCTGTGGTCCTGTTGTTGTTGTTCCTCCCAGTGGTTTCTCCAGTTCCTTGTTTCTGCTTGCTGCGAGAAAGAAGAATGTCAAATTTCTTAGTTTGCCTCTCCTTTGTCTTGTGATGCTGGGCCAGCTGTATTGGGTCAGGAAGGGTGGCTGTGAGTTCCTGGTGAAGGTTTTCAAAATTATATTGCAGGGCATCAATGGTGAAGTCAATGGTGAAGTCAATCAATGGTGAATGAAAGAATAAGGCAAGTCCACTTCACCATTGATGCCCTGCAATATAATTTTGAAAACCTTCACCAGGAACTCACAGCCACCCTTCCTGACCCAATCCTGGATAGAGTTATTCAGCTTGGCAATAAAGTACAGCTGGCCCAGCATCACAAGACAAAGGAGAGGCAAACTAAGAAATTTGACATTCTTCTTTCTCGCAGCAAGCAGAAACAAGGAACTGGAGAAACCACTGGGAGGAACAACAACAACAGGACCACAGAGGACAAAAAGAACATGTGGGTGAAAAATCTCTCAGACAGAGAACTTACCCAACCAGAGAGAGATGTCCTAGCCAAAGGTCTTAATTTTGCCATCACTCCCAAGCAAGTTCCGGTTGTGGAGCTCATTACAGCCACAGAATCTGCCATCCACAACAACCACCTACCTTTTGAAGAAGCAGAACAACTCCGGCTTAAAATATCTGCAGCTCTGTCCAGTGCTCAACCTCCTCCCCCCAACCTTACCGTCCAAGAGAGGAGAGCCCTGACAGCCCTCAGCAAAGATGAAACCATCACCATTTTACCTGCTGACAAAGGAAGATGTACAGTGGTTCTAAACACTGCAGACTACCACAATAAAATTACCTCACTTTTGGAGGATCACCATACATATGAAAAACTGAAAAGAGACCCCACCAACAATTACAAGAAAAAGGCAATAGACAGTTTGAAACAATTGGAACATGATGGCTCCATCGATAGGATTACCTACCACCGTCTGTATCCTGGAGAAGCCATCCCCTGCATCTACGGACTTCCTAAGATCCACAAGGAAGGAACACCCCTCCGACCCATAGTCAGCAGCATCAATTCGGTAACATACAACATTGCCAAACACCTCTCTACCATACTAGCACCTCTAGTTGGACACTCTGAACACCACATCCATAATTCGGAAGAATTTGTTTCCAAAGCAAAGATCCTGAAACTGGATACAGATGAAACTATGGTCTCCTTTGATGTGTCCTCCCTTTTCACCAGCATCCCCACCACTCATGCTCTATCCGCTGTCAGGAAGAGACTAGAAGAGGACAGCACCCTGGAAAGGAGAAGCCATCTCAACCCAAACCAGATCTGCCATCTTCTGGACCTGTGTCTTAACACCACTTATTTCACATACAGAGGTGACTTTTACAGACAAAAACACGGCTGTGCCATGGGTTCTCCTGTGTCACCCATTGTGGCCAATTTATACATGGAAGAAGTGGAGAAGAAAGCACTCAACACATTCCAGGGAACGGTGCCCACCCACTGGTTTAGGTATGTGGATGACACCTGGGTCAAAATCAAGGCCCAGGAAGTACAGGCCTTCACGGACCATATAAACACTATAGATGCCAACATTAGCTTCACCAGAGAAGACACCAAGGACAACAGACTGGCATTCCTAGACTGTGAAGTCCTCATTGGGACCGGTGGCAAGCTAGAAATAGGGATCTACAGGAAACCCACACACACAGATCAATATCTGATGTTTGACTCCCACCATCCACTGCAGCACAAACTAGGAGTCATCAGGACATTGTCACACAGAGCAGAAACCATCCCCACCTCCATGGATTCCAAAAAGAATGAAAATCAGCACCTGAGAACAGCCCTGAAGGCCTGTGGATATCCAAATTGGGCCTTCACCAAATCTAAATCTACCAGACCTAAAACAGCGACAGATAGGGCTGAGACTCAGAGTAAACGAAAGAACCTGGTCATTCCCTACATGGCTGGCGTGTCTGAAAAGATAAAACGGATATTTGGCAAACACCACATACCTGTATATTTCAAACCCACCAACACACTGAGACAGAGGCTTGTACACCCCAAAGATCAAACTCCAAAACATAAGAAAAGCAATGTAGTTTATGCAATCCAGTGCAGTGAGGAGTGCTCTGAACTCTACATTGGAGAAACCAAACAACCTATGTACAGGAGGATGGCCCAACACAGGAGAAATAACACCACAGGACCAGAGTCAGCAGTTTATCTTCATCTAAAAGAAAAAGGACACTCATTTGAGGACATTAATGTTCACATTTTAGACAGAGAAGATAGGTGGTTTGAGAGAGGGGTCAAGGAATCCATTTATGCCAACTTGGAAAATCCTTCCTTGAATAGAGGTGGGGGCCTCAGGCACAAACTCTCCCCCATCTTCCTCCCCGTGTTGTCTTCTGTGCCTAGGAAGATTAAGACCATTTCAGAAGCTCAACAGCAGCATGGTGATTTTAACGACCCTCCATTAGATGATAAAAGGACTTAAAAATTACATCTCAATATAACCATGACCTAGCCCCAGGTGTAAGGTCACACAGCTACCTAGGAACATATTTAGGATTCCCTTACCAACTTTGCTCAGACTGAAGAAGCTCCTTGGATAAGGAGCGAAACGTTTCCACTAAGAAAATAGAAATCCAGTTGACATGATTCAAGCTACAGACAATTCCACCTGGATGACTGAGAACCTTCATAGACGGTTTGATGTTTAGATGTTTAAAAGGGCCCTATGGCACCAGCCATCCCCAAGAGGAACTATTCCCCCCCCCCACGCAAGGCGGCAGAACCAGGTCTTTAAGTTCTTTCTGAAGGCCGGGAGCGATGAGGCCTGCCTCACCTCCGGGGTTAGCATATTCCAAAGGGTGGGCGCCGTTACCGAGAAGGCACGCCTCCTAGACCCCGTCAGGTGACATTCCTTTACGGACGGGATCCGCAGCATGCCCTCTCTGAATGACCGAGTTGGACGGTTCGACGTTATGGGGATGAGACGGTCCCTCAGGTAACCTGGCCCCATGCCATGATTATCTTAGCCTGTGCTGCCCGCACCAGTGGTAGGTCTTGACAATATGATGGAGGACCCGGAAGACACGGAGACCATATCTAGAATGACTAAAGCCAGAATTGGCAGTGGGAGAGAGAGAGAGAGATGTGTGAGCGCGAATGCTTAATTGTGTCTCGTGTAAGGGTGAGCGAGAGAGAACTAAATGTTATTACTTTATAATGATTTATTGGACTCAGAAGCTTGGACTCCTGTGCTTTACAGAGTAAGCATTCTAAGAAGAAAAAGTGCAAGAAAAAAAATATGAAGTGGACGGCATTTGCCAGCCGGAAACAGCATGATGTATTTTCTTACACTGAAAGATTGGGTGGTATATAATCTCACATCTGCCTGCGCACTGCTTATCAGCCCAGAAAGAAAAAGGAGGGTGACGAAGAAGAGAGATAGGATACTGATTGCTTTAAGAGTCTGTAAAACCAGACTAATCAAGATTGGGAGCAACCGGCATGATGCAAGATATGTATTATGCAACTGTTCTTATTTTTTTTATTTTTTTATTTATTTATTTTATTTTTCAGATTTATTCCCCACCCATCTCCCATGCAAGGGACTCTTCTTCTGTGTTCTTATCTTCTCAGGTATAAGAGAATAGTGGCTTAGTCTGGATCAAGACCACTGCATGTTGGACAAGTCAAATGTAGTCCTTCCCCGTATCGGCTTCCTTTGGTGGGAGGGGAAATTACTGTAGCCCAGTGTGCCTCAACCTTGGCAACTTTAAGAAGGGTGGACTTCAACTCCCAGAATTCCCCAGCCAGCACGTGAGGACTTCAACTCCCAGATGTCTGAGAGGAGTTGAAGTCCGCCCATCTTAAAGTTGCCGAGGTTGAGAAACACTGCCCTAGAACTTCCTACACGGAGCAAGGACTTGCACTAGATGACCACTAACATCCCACCCAACTCTGATTCTAATGCAGGGCTTTCCAAACTGTGTGTCACGACACAATACTGTGTCGCCGGGGGGGCCCAAGTGTGTCGCGTGACAACCTGGAAGCGCTGATGAAAATGCCCTCGGTTCCGGCAGGGAGGCGAAAACCGCGCGCACACACGCTGCCGGGCTTCCCGGCGCACAGCTGATCGGCGTGGAGAATTTCCACCCCGCCCCCCCGTGCCGATCAGCTGTGCAGCAGGGAAGCAGCCCGGCAGCATGCGTGCGCGATTTTCGCCTCCCTGCCGGAACCAAAGACATTTTCGGGGTCCCCAGAGCCTGCCCTTTTGAAGGGGCAGCGGCGGCGGCGGGGGGCCATCAGTGCTTCTGGGTTCCAAGATGCGGCTGCTGCCGGGGCTTCCGGGTTTTTGCGCGCCGTGGCGGCGCTTCCGGGTTTTTGCGCACCGCGGCAGTGGTGGCGCTTCCGGGTTTTTGTGCGCCGGCTGTTGGTGTGTCGCCAACGGCAAAAGTTTGGAAAGCCCTGTTCTAATGTCTTCCTTGTGTTTTTCCCTCCTCTCCCAGCTGTTCCTTCAGAAATACCTGTAAAATTAAAGGTTTGTACTGTAAAGACTGAGTAAAGACCTTTATCCCCCAATCAATAAATTAGATCTCTGGAGAAGGTTAAGACAATATTTGATCCTGCATGGTGAGTTTCACTCTTGTTGCAAATGGACAACGGTCAGCACATTAATGAGATGGATTTCAGTGGGGAAAAAACCTGGTAGGACAAGAATGTTTTTGGCTCGTGATTCAGATCTGCTATATGCATGTATATGACACCGTAAACATGTTTAACTTTGCTTAGCAAAGCAGCAAATTGCAAAACTTTTTCTTGCTTCTTTCCTCAGGCAAGCTCTTTGTAGTGGAGATGCTGAACTCCTGAGGGCATCAGGAGAACTTCTCCCAAATTATATTTCAGTCCAGTGAACAAATCACAGGAAATTGCAATTATTTTGGGAGAATGGGAGTTCTAAGAACATTCAGTATAACTGTCATTATTCTGCCTTTTTTAAAAAGCTTCTAGTCCTCTTGTTATGTACCAAAACCCCGATCTTCTCTCGCTGCTATGAAATTTTTTTCAAGCATGTTTTAATGCCAATGTGTTTAAAAAAAAAATCTTGCTAGGCCAATCGGAATCTAGAGAACTTGTAAAATACAGACTGTTTCTCTTCTTTTCCTCTGTTAAGTGTGGTTCCCTAGCTACAATCTATGATTAAGCAGTCTAACAATTAGCTCAGCTTGTAGGCTGACCATATTTCCTTGAGACAAAAACGGGACATTGGGTTGGCAAAACGGGATGGGGTCTTATGTAATATTCCATATTCATGAAAAAGACAGGGGTCCCTGCCCCCGGTCCATGCGATTGGCTCCCGCCTGCAACCCCCGCCCCCTGGTCCACGCGATTGGCTCCCACCTGCAACCCCCCCCCAGTCCGCATGATTGGTTCCCGTCTGCAAACCCCACCCCCCAGTCCGCGCGATTGGCTCCCGTCTGCAAACCCTGCCCTCTGGTCCGCCCTCCTCTCTGCCCTCCTTTGCCGTGCACTGATAGGCGGGAGGGCTTCCTCTTCTGGGCTGCCTCCAATTGGCAGCTCCAGCTCGGATCCTCCTTCCGCGCCATTCCTGCCAGGTTTAAAAAATGGGACAAAATTGAAATTTTTATCAAAACGACGGGACAGTTGAAAAATGCTAAAAAACGGAACTGTCCCGTTCAAAACGGGACGTATGGTCAGCCTATCAGCTTGCCATTTGCCAGGCGTTGTAGCATTTTAAGAGTAGGGTTGCAAAGGAATTGATCTGTGAGCCCCAAACGTTGGGGGCTGAATTTGGAAAAGTTGGAAATGCACGCTTCTTGTGATTGGTTGATTTGGGGTATGTTTGGGGTACAAACCCCAAAGGAAAATGTGTGTGTTATACAGTATGTTATGATCAGAGGCAGGACTAAGACAGAGGAGAAATGTGAGGCCATTTTTAGAGCCACGTGCCGATTTCAGCCTGTTGAATAGATAAAGAGAATCCAGAAAATAAATCTGTGTGTATGTGTGTGTATACATACACATACACATTCATTCTCTGGATTTTCTTAGGTATTCAACAAATAAATGTGTGTATGTACAGTATGTATGCACACACAAACATTCATTTTCTGGATTTTCTTAGGTATTCAACAAATAAATAAAAGTATACATACACACATTTATTTTCTGGATTCTCTTATGTACACACACACACACACACACACACACACACACACACGTATTTCCTGGGTTCTATTACCCACACACAGGTGTGCATCAGGGTGCAGATGACGATATTGCAAGTCGAAAGTGGTAGGGCTTCACTATGGGGTGGTGCCCACCATCTTGACCCTGTTGCAGACGCCTCACACAAACTTGCGCTCCCTGAAACTGGCACTTTTCAAACTTGGGAAATACACACACACACAATCACAGAAAAGCGTACTGGGGAGCTGGTCAACAAAGTCAAAATGGGGTCTATGACTGCATGATGTAAGTCATATAAGAGATCCAAGCTCTAGAGAATGGCTAGGTGTCAATGCCCAGAAAGCCAACATAAATGTCTCCAGTTGCAACTCCCTTCACACTTACATTTGTGGCTTGTGCATTTGTGTGGAAGATGCGGTCTCCGGTCATTAAGGAGACCAGCGGCCCAAGAGCCGGATTTTGCCACTGTTTGCGTAGGCTTCTCCCCGTCACCTTTCAAACCCTGTGTTTTATGGTGCTCCTCTTTAAGCCTTATACCTCACCCGGGATGCTTTTGTAACCAAAAAAAAAAAAAGGGGGGGGGTTAGAAAAAAACCCGAAAGCAGAATAAAAGAACCGTAAGTCATTGCAAAAAGAAAATGCCATCTCATGCAACTAGAATGTGGGGTTTCTAATGCAACAACAACAAAAAATCAGGAGAAAATGTCAGGAATATATGCTTTTTCCTGCACCAGCTGTTCTTGAGACAATGTCAGAAAGAGCACTGGAGACATCTAGGGTAATATTTACTCGGTTTACAAATGAGTAAACAGAGCAGACGCCTAGGCAAATAGCAAGCCTGAAGTCCACTGTTCTGTATTATAGCAGCTCTGCTCAACCTCTCTCTGAAGCAGAATAACAAGACTCCACCACTTTGCTATGATAAGGCGACCTCAAAAATGTCACCAAAGGAGTGAGGTCATGCTCCGGAATTCAGGAAGAAAAACAGAAGCATCTTTTTTTGGAAGAGAAAAGCACGTTCCAGGATGTTGCAGGACTCATTTAAGCCCAGCACTAACAAAGAAAAACCGGGGGTAAAAGGGGAAAAGAATGAAGGCAAGAAGCAATCTAGGAACATCAAATTAGGGCTCATTAGAAGTCCTGCTTGAGAGCTGGACATCCTCAGGACATAGATGTGATGTCTGTGGGGATAAAGCATTTCCTGAGCAATCTAGACATTAATCAATTTTGGTGATCAATCCTTTTGTCCCTGAATGCGGAGAGAAGTGTATGTTCCCTCCTCTGGAGGGAGATGGGCGGCGGCAAAATTTGATGAATAAATAAAAATATTCCCAGGAGAAAGATCTCAAAAGCTTCATCCAAAGCCATTCCTATACCTATGCTCCAGAAAGGACCTTCTGGCCCAGTTTAAGAACATCCGTGCTGAGATCTGGGGCCGTTTCATGGAGTGGCTGTCCATTTTCTCAAATGGCATGCCAACCCTTGCATGAAGAAGTGAAGGATACATGGGGTTGGGTCCAGACTGAGTCATCACATTAGTAGACCCTTGGCAATCAGTGAGGATTAAATTAGTCGTGTCTCATTTAAGTCCTGTTGGGTTCAGAAGATCTATTTTAAGTAAGCCTAGATCCCAACTTTTTTTTTTTTTAGGGGTGTGGTGGCTCAGCGGGTAAGACGCCAGGCTTGTCGATCGGAAGATCGCAAGTTCGGAGGTTTGAATCCCTAGCCCCGCGAGACGGAGTGAGCTCCCACACTCGCCCCAGCTCTTGCCAACCTAGCAATTCGAAAGCATGCAAATGCAAGTAGATGAATAGGTACCACTTCGGTGGGAAGGTAACAGCGTTCCGTGCGCGTCATGCCGGCCACATGACCGTGGAAGTGTCTTCGGACAACGCTGGCTCTTCGGCTAACAAACGGAGATGAGCACCAGCCCCTAGAGTCGGACACGACTGCACAAATGTGTGGGGGGAAACTTTACCTTTTTTAGATCCCATCTTTGGTCTTGTGATGACTTCATCTGTCCCTCTAGTTTGTTCATCATCTGGGGTGCAGTTTATCTTCTCCCTTCTTCCCCCTCAAAGACTATTTTTCATTTACAAGGTCACTAAGAAACGTGTGTATCTCAAAAATGTAAATCTAACTCCCTATTAGGTGGAGAAAATAGTAGCACCAACTTTTCCATTCCAAACTGTTTAGCTTTCTTAGGCTAGCCTTTACAAAGCTCTGCCCTCCTCCCTTTTTAATAGAAGAGAATTATAGCTTTGACCTTGACTAGATACATTTTTCTCCCTTTTTTCTTCCCAAAATATTCAAGTGAGAAATATCTTTGCTTAAACAACTTCGGCTCCTGGGCAGATTTATTCTATTTAGCTGCCAGGCACAAGAAATGCTTGCTATTCTCTATAGTATATTTTTTCCCCAGCTGTAGTAAATCCACCATGATGAATTTGGTGAGATTTATAACTGTTCACAAATAAAGTTGCCCACCATCCATTATTTTACTGAATCCAGTCGCATTCTAGCAAGTGATTATAATTGGGGTCTAGAAAATGGTAGACCGCGGAGCCTGCTTGACAAAGATTATTTTGGATATTGTATACTTTGAAATCTGCCAGGGTCATGCTGTAAATCGCTAGATTTTACAGCGACTATATTCTGAATTCACAGAGAAGCACGCTAGTTCTTTGGGAAAACTCCAAAGTTGAGTTTTCTAAAATTGCTCTGTTTATCTTGCAGCATGGAATTAATGCATTGGAAATTCTTGAGGCTTCTCTTTTGAATTGGTTAGGAGGTCTAACAGCTCCACGCTTAAGGCACTTCTCGAGTTGAAACCATGCACGTACACACACAAAGGTATGAGAATGCAAATAGTAAAGGGCATTAAACAACTCTATTCATTTGTTTATTATAATATGTATAGTCTGCCCAGAT
The DNA here is from genome assembly GCA_023362775.1 of Charina bottae. Lineage (NCBI taxonomy): Eukaryota > Metazoa > Chordata > Lepidosauria > Squamata > Charinaidae > Charina > Charina bottae. The sequence continues at coordinate 20,753,846 of JALMGJ010000010.1, read as the reverse complement.
CCTAACAGACTCTAGGCAGGGTACAACAAAGGCATTATTATTATTATTATTATTATTATTATTATTATTATTATTATTTTAAATTTATACGCTGCCCGACTCCCAGAGACTTTGGGCAATTATGTATCACTTTCTATAAAATGCTTATATTATGATAAATGCATATAAATACCCTATTAAATTCTTACTCGTTCCCTAGATCCTTGGAGGAGAACCTCAATAGGAGATCCTAAACCTGGCTGGGAATTATGGGAGCTGCTGGAGGGGAGAAGGTTGTCTAGCAATACAGGTAGTCCTCGCTTAACAACCACAGTTGGGACCAGAATTTCGGTTGCTAAGCAAAGCGGTCATTAAGCGAATCCGACCCAATTTTACAGCCTTTTTTCGGGTGGTCGTTAAGCGAATCACCACAGCCATTAAGCGAACCACATGGTCATTAAGTGAATCATGCAGTTCCCCACTGATTTTGCTTGCCAGAAGCAGGTCGAAAATGGTGATCACATGACCACGGACGCTGTGACTGTCATAAATGCAAACTGGTTGCCAAGCACCCAAATCACGATCACGTGACTGCGGAGACGCTGCAATGGTCGTAAGTGTGAGGACTTGTCATAAGTTGATTTTTTCAGTACCATTGTAAGTCCAAACCGTCACTAAGCAAACGGTTGTTAAGCGAGGACTACCTGTAGTGCCTGACATCATTCCCCCCCCTTTTTTAGTAACTCAATGGACCCTAATACCCAAAGTATCCTTCCTATCCAATCCCCAGACCTTTTAAAATGTAATGTTTATTTGTCTTTGGGGTTTTGTTCTTTATCGTATGCTGTGCTGTTCCGTTAATCAGCCTACTCTGGTCCCTCTAATGAGAAGTAACCTTGAAAATGTAAAAGCAACCTGTGTGCTTGTTATCCCCAGATGGGCACTTAAGTTATTTTCAGCAGGGATCTAAACAAAGGGACAAGAAAGGGAAATGAGGGGGAAGGAAGGAAGGAAGGGGGATAAAAATCACAGCCGATATAGAGCATTTTAATATGATTTTTTATTCTCATTTTTATTTTATGGAAGATTGTGGCTTTTACAGCAGGCCTGACCTGCAGCCCCGGAATTCGATGTGACCTCAGACAGCCTTAGTAATGGTCCCCAGAGGCTTCTCAAAGTTATTTCCAATTTTTTAATGTAATTTTTAATGCGACCGGCAGAGAAAATTGTTAAAGGCATGTCTGGTAAGCAGTCACGTTAACAACTTTAATTTAAAATTAAACACGCCAGGGCGACTGCAGCGGGATCCATAAAGTCAAGATGGCAGCTGCAACTGCGTGACCAAAGCCACGCCCCTTTTCCCCATGGAAACCCCATACAAAAGGGGCAGGGCTTCCGTTGCATGGTGACAGACGCCATCTTGACTTTTTGGGCCTTCTCGGCAGTGGATGTCCCTGTAAATAGTCAGGAAGGAAAACACATTTGCTTTTTGTCATATCCCCATTTGCTACTTTGGGGGCATGGAAAGAAAATGGTAAATGCATGTTTTACAGAGCAAAAAATAAAGAATAATAGAGTTGACACAATCCAAAACTCTACCCATTAGGACAACTAGCTATTCTTTCCTACAGTTGAGAGAAAGGAAGGGGGTCTGTTTTGAGAGCAGCTGTATGGTTCTTTTAAGCATTAAGTGTTACATCTTGCTAAAGATGGCAACATCTCTCCACTGTGGCTGCTCTCAAGAAGATAAGATGGGTCAGACTTGGCTGGTATATGGATGGGAAACTACCAGGAGAACCCAGAGCTGTAGGATAGATGGATGGATGGATGGTAGATAGATAGATAGACAAAAGATAGGTAGGTAGGTAGGTAGGTAGGTAGGTAGGTAGGTAGGTAGGTAGGTAGATAGATAGATAGTTGTATTTGACTTCTAGTTACCACATACTTGTAGATAGATTTTCTCCCTGATGATCTATCCCTAACCTGGTCCTTCAGGTCTTCCAAGAGTATCCCCATTGCTGTTGTAACAATGAGTCCATCCACCTTGTCATCCTCTTCTCTTTCTTCCCATTGATTAATTGATTGATTACATGTCATCGAACTGTTGTCAACTCTTAATGACCCCATAGATTTTCTCGATGGTGATGTGTCCCCAGCCTGGTCCTTCAGGTCTTCCAATGGTGCCCCCATTGCTGCTGTAACTGAGTCCCTCCACCTTCTGCTGGTGGTCCTCTTCTTCTCTTTCCTTCCACCTTTCCCAGCATTAGGGCTTTCTCCAGAGAGCTGGGTCTTCGCAAAACAGTAGACTGGGAAGATTTTAAAGTGGCAAAGCCCCAGGAGCTGAGTTCAACTCAAGGGAGAGTTGAGTATATTAACATGTCTGCCACTCAATTCTTGATGAAGCCTTGTCAGTTAATGTCAAGATTCTAAAAATCTGTTAATCCGACCATTTTACAAAAGGATCATCAGATCTCTCTTTCTGAACAAGAAGGCTTCAAACGATGACTAGGCAGTGCTCATGGTAAAAGTGAAGTCTGCTTTCAGTCAATTCAGCTGTTTTCCCCCTGCAGATAAACTCTGCAGTCTATCCTACCAATTTGGGATTTTCTGGCAGTCTCCCATCCAGGTACAAACCAGGAAATAAACCAACGAACAAATAATGAAACCATACAGTCAACATGCAAGGACATATTCCAGGATGATTTATGACTGCCTGAATAAAGCAAAACTGTGCTGGGTGGGTGAGGGGGAATTCTGTGATCAGAATGAAAATGTGTTTATTTGCATAAATGGATGACATTTGAATTAGACCCCCCACACACGCAGACCCTTTTCCAACTGATTTTAGTCGCCTCCTTGCTTACTTTTTCTGCTTCCTACTCAGACCAGCAGCTCTGACCTCTGGCTCTGAGTTCCTTATCAGCAAAGGAATTAACAAAACAATTGACTCACTCTTAAGTCTATGCAAACTTTTCCCTGCAAGTTAATTGCTTTGTAACCCTAAGAGAAAGAAACATTTATTTAGCAAATGCATAGGAACAGAAGAGGAAGGGGGGAAAGGAATTGTTCAGAAATGCAATGTAATATGCAACCTTTGTAGGGGCGTGGTGGCTCAGCGGGTAAGAAGCCAGGTTCGAATCCCTAGCCCTGCGTGGGGAGTGAGCTCCCGCACTAGCTCCAGCTCTTGCCAACCTAGCAATTCGAAAGCATGCAAATGCAAGTAGATGAATAGGTACCACTTCGGTGGGTAGGTAACAGCGTTCCGCGCGTGGGACAACGCTGGCTCTTCAGCTATCAAACGGAGATGAGCACCGGCCCCTAGAGTCGGATACGACTGCATAAAATGTGCGGGGGAAACCTTTACCTTTTTATGCAACTTTCTAGCCCAGAATTGCTTTGCCTGTCAGAATATTAGTTACAAGCTGAGCCCTATTGTGCCTTGATCCAGTGACAAGGGAGCTCCCCACCCATATGCCCCTGAAAGATGGAAAACTTTTTTTTCCAATCAGTTATAAGTCTCCAAATGTTTGAGTCCTTTGTTGAAGCATCTACAATGTGTGCCATTCCTAAAAAGTGAAAGTAGAAGTTTTCCATGCAGGCTTGGTAAGATTAGACCAGCCTTTCTCAACCTTTGACCCTGGAGGAACCCTTGAAATATTTCCCAGGCCTCGGGGAACCCCTGCACATTCAGGCTCCAATAGAGGCCAGAAGTTCCAAAATTATTATATTCATTTCATGGGTAGGCCTGTATAGATGCATTAACAGTGTTCTTAAGCTAAAAATAAAGAACGAAACTTACCTCTTTAATGTCATAGATAAGGTAAGATGATAAGATAAGATAAGATAAGATAAGATAAGATAAGATAAGATAAGATAAGATAAGATAAGATAAGATAAGATAAGATAAGATAAGAAAACATATATTTAATGTGAAGTTGCCCGGATTTGAAATACTTCTTTAAATAAATTGTGATCTCCCAGGGAACCCCTAATGACCTCTTGCAGAACCCTAGACTTCCACGGAACCCTGGTTGAGAAACCCTGGATTAGATCATGGCTGGTAATCTTTTCTGGCTTCAGCACTGTACCAGATTCCTGCCTTCTTCCACCATGGTGCACTTTTTAAAGCAGTTTGGCACAAGGATGCAAGAGGACTGCAATTTCACTGTGACCTCACAAGATTTCAATGTCTTGCATGTGATCTTGCAGAAGTTTGACATTTCATGTGCAAGATTTTCTGATTTGGGGTAGGGATGGGGAGCATCACAGCATCTCCAGAAGCCATATTGTCAATCCCTGGATTAAAGAGACAGGCCCCTTGAACCTGCCTTGTGGACCGCTCCAAAATCAAACCATTGACCAAGTATTTTTCAGCTATTTCATTAAAAAAAAATCATAAAATTTTAAAATTTTAAAAAATTTCATTAAAAAGTAATCGCAAAAAGGAGGATGCAGAGCAAGCCAAGCAAGTAGAAAAGAAAGAAATGTGTTGCATATGAAATGCTTCCTGGCTGTTGTGAGACCAAAATGGCAGATTGTTAATTCCAAGGCATCCTGGGGTTACGCAGGACAAGCTATTTTATCATGGTTTCTTCTTCTTTGAAAAGAACTGCCCACTTTCTCTCTGCCTGAAGAGATTTCTCCAGTCCTAGTCTCAGCAAGCCTTTGTAACCAGAATCACACCCCGTTGTGAGTCCTCCTTGGCTTTATCCAAGCAAGTTTTTTATCAGCCAAGAGGAGCCCAGCCATCAGAGAGCAAAGTGAGATTGCACAACTTCATGCACAGAAAAAAGGAAAGGTCTCTGGGGATGCGTGCATGCAGATGTGTGGAAGAAGGTCAGACCGAAAGCCAAACTGATTTGGAAGCTCCAAGAAGTAGAAAATGCTTCAATAATTCTGAAATGGTCTTGAGGGAAAGGAGGGGAAGCTTTTGAAGACTCAGCAGTGGCATGGGGTGGGGGGCTGCTTATAATTTTGTGTGTATGTGTGCCTTCAAATCAGTCTTGAATCCTTGCAACTGCCTGGACAACACCCTGCAGTTTTCTTGGCAAGATTTTTGGAAGTGGTTTGCCCTGGCCTTCTTCTTCTTCCTAAGGCTGGGAGAGAAGGACTGGCCAAATGTCACCCAGTTGGCTTCGTGTCTAAGGTGAGACTAGAACTCATGATCTCCCAGTTTCTAGCCTGGTGTTTTTAATCACTACACCAGACTTGCTCTCTTTATAAAGTCTACTCCTGTCCAAAGGAAAGTGGGAGTGGGGAGAAAGAAAGCTATGGAGTCCTTGGTGCTGTCTGAGCTTGGTTGTTTGCTTGCAGATGTTTCATTACCCAACTAGGTAACATAATCAATGTGTTGATAGCACTGATAGCACTGATGATGTTACCTAGTTGGGTAATGAAATGTCTGCAAGCCAACAAGATGGAGATGGGCGGGGATAAATTTAAATAATAAATAAATAAATAATAAACAACCAAGCTCAGAGAGCACCAAGGACTCCACAGTTCAACCCTGAACTACATATATTCTCTTCTATTGAAAGAAAGCTATTGCACCAGTCTGTTGGAGCACACCACAACAGATTCAGGCCAGGAGACAGGGAAAGAACTAGAGAAAGTTTCCTTCAAGTCAAACGGAGCTTCTGGTGATTTCAGGAACACACCTATGTGGTTTTCTTGGCAGCAATATCAAAGCCTTTTGGAACAGGGCATGTTGTAGCTTTGTTTGGCTTCCCAGTTGAGCTTCGAGCCCTAGAATTTCTGGTGCTCTCATCCAAGTACTGACCAGGTCTGGCCCTGCATTGTTTTTTGAGGTCAGCCACGTTTGGCTTGGCGGTTGCACTTCACCTTAAGCATGAACAGCCCCAAATGTCTGCTCAAGGCACAAAACCTGGGTTGGTTATTTTTTTTAATGACAACCAATCACATCTGGAAAGCCTGGAGGAGCAAATACAAGTTGGGAGGATGAAATCATTGTGAAGTTCGGAAGAGCCGAACTTTAGTCAAATGGAACCTTTAGCCCTTGGCTTCTGAGGAGCGCGTTCCTCCTCACATCACTTTCTCCAACTCCAGCAACCTGGGAATCTTGCTGTAACCTTCCATCAATCATCCTCCACTTGCATCTTTCCCCCATCCTTATTTTCTCTGCCTCCTCAACCCAATCTTGATCTAATGATACAAGGGGGAGAGGCCCAAGCCGTGCAGTAATTAAATTGGCTTAATGGGAATTCTCCTCAAGTAATGAGAAGTTTAATGCAACAATTAGCTCTCCCATTCATTAATTAACAACAAAACAATGGCCGAACACAGGAGGGGCTGAGCAGGTAGGGGCAGTTCTTTTGCCCCACCTTTCCTCTCTAGCTGTTGCCTGGTTGACCCTGGGGGATTCTTGCTTGCAGCATGTCCAGCCTGTCTGATTCCTTTCTAAAACTTTGCTTCGTCCCTCAGGCATTTGAAGCAAGAGAGTAATCTGCATTAGACAACCTTGGTTCCTCACTAGTTAAGCATAGCAGAAGCCAAGGGCAGCAGAGAAAGGGCTGGAAGGAGTCCGAGGCTGGTTCCCTCACGAGAGGGGGTTAGCCTCTCCTCCTTCTGGCGTGGTCATGCAGCCGGGGGCCGGATGGCCACCCTCACGCTGAACAGCTCTTTGAAATCCATTTCGCCCTCTAATGCAATTTGAAGCCCCATCTCCAGAGGTTCGCAAGGGTCCTTCAAATGCTTCGTTTTTCAGGACCCTTAAGAAGTTGGAAGGGGCATGGTGGCTCAGCGGGTAAGACGCCAGGCTTGTCGATCAGCAGGTCGCAAGTTCGGAGGTTCGAATCCCTAGCCCCGCGTGACGGAGTGAGCTCTCGCACTGGCCCCAGCTCTTGCCAACCTAGCAATTCGAAAGCATGCAAATGCAAGGAGGTGAATAGGTACCACTTTGGTGGGAAGGTAACAGCGTTCCGCGTGCGTCATGCCGGCCACATGACCGTGGAAGCGTCTTCGGACAACGCTGGCTCTTTGGCTAACAAACGGAGATGAGCACCGGCCCCTAGAGTCGGACATGACTGCACAAATTTGCAGGGGGAACCTTTACCTTTTTTTTAAGAAGTTGGAAGAACCTTTTTTTTTCAGCTGCAGTACCAGATCTCGGTTTAAATTATGGTATTGTTTGGGGTTAGATAACGTTTGTAAAATTTATATATACCTTGACTGGTTGATTATGTGCCATCAAGTGGTTGTTGACTCTTAGCGACCATGTAGATAGAATTTCATAGAGACACAGACATAGACACATACACACGTACATACACACAAATATAGATGGGTAAATACATACACGCTGTGTTGTGATTTTTATTGCACTTACATCCATTAGGTCCATGCCAAATCAGAATAATACTACTCAGCTTCCTGGTGACTGGATAGAATCAGCATTAAGATTAGATTGTCCATATTGTTTTTATTTTAAAGAAAATCTCATTCTGCAGCAGCCTTTTCAGACATATTGAGAGTGAAATACCTAGAGGGCACCTGGCTGGGGAAAGCTTGTAGGCATCCATAAGAGGCCATGATGACATCACTTGCGTCATGATGTCATTGCACAATGACACGGATGATGTCCCCCTCCCCTGTCCAACAGACAACCAATGGGAGCAAGATTTTTTGCATTTTGAACCCTCCTGAATAATGCCATTGTTCGGATCCTGCTTGCGTCTGGGAAGATTTATGATTTGTCTAACACAGTTGTGCAATTTCGGATTGACTAAAACACAAGCTTAATCTCGGCCTGTGTAATTAGAAGCTACTTGCTTTAGCTTGGTTGCCAAAAGGGTAGTAAATATTTTACAAGTATTTGGTAATCTTACAGGGCCTGGTATAAAAAGACAGTGGAGGGATCCTTATTTGTTTCAGCTGTCGCTAGGATACGGTCTCCTTTCCAGAATTTTGGGCTGCTTCCTAGTATATAAGCATTAATTCATTACCTCGGCTAGTGGCTTGGCTCTGCTATAAAATATTAACAGCCATTCTGTCTGGGATCAGGTGGTTTATGCATGTTTCACTTTCAGCCGCGATTGTTTCTCATACTTTTAACCAGTGTTATTATCTTATCACTTCCCAATAATAACATCAAGGCAAAAGCTTTCATCATAAAGCTCTCCTGTTCTTTGCCAGAAACTTTCAGGGTGACCCATGGTGATCTAGCACAGCAGGGAAGGGGCAGCAGGTCACCAAATGATCCACGGAATGTTGGGGAGGCTTTCTGGATCCCCAGTTGCAAGTTAATTGCAAGCAACCCCCCCCCCCCCAAAAAAAAAAAACTGGAATAGTTGGTCTTGTGCTGATTGCTTTGTTCCTGTCCTTACTTGTAAAATAAGAGGATTTATTGGTTTGCTTTAAAGCAAGATGCTGGGCTATTTTATTTTATTTTAATTTAATTTTATGCAACACACATAAAAAAGGGGTGTGACTTTTGACATACACACACACACACACTATGGATAGTCCCAGTTGGCTTCACATATTGCGCTAAGCCATCAAGCCATTGGGTGGGGTGGAAGTCAGTACACAGTGTTCATCTATCTATTATGGTTTGAAAATCGTGGTTTATGGACCTAGTTAGTATTCAAACTGAGACCGGTAAAGTTTATTCGGCCAGCCATGGCTAAACAATCTTGGCCTAGCATGATCTACAAACCTAGTTTTGAAGGGTTTTTTTAAAAATTGCTAATCAGCCAAAATGGTGGTGTTATTTTACATATGTATGTGTGTCTGTGTGATTGTGTATGTATAAATAAATAAATCCAGGAAAAACAGTTTTACCTTTGCATTCTATTCTGCCTAAAATAGCAGGCCATTTCCAGTTAGAAAAAGGAGGCGTGTGCTGTTCTAAGAAAGATTCTCTTTGAATCTCCCACAATCCTGGACCTTAGCAATCCCAGTTTCTCTTCTCAGCTCTGTTCCTCTCAAACATGTTTCTCTTACCCACTCCACTTAGTTTGCACCTGCCTGGCCAGGCAACAGCATCTTCCTTTTCCTCTTTGTTTCGCTTCTCAAAGAATTGGGTACTCTTCGGAGGCCTCCAGAGATGGGGAGAACAGCAAAAGACTGATAGAACCCAATTGGGATTGCAAATATTCAAATGAACAATAGATGGCAGCAAAGTGATGCCAAAAAAATCAAACTCCTTCCTGCCATCTGGTGGGTGGGTGTTTTCCCTAGAACCGGTGGCTCTATCAGGGGCCCTTGCTGATTTCTTTCCAAAGACGTTTGTGGGGCGAGATTTGGGGATCTTCTGGGCTGTGCAGGCGCTGGTACAAGATGTGGCTCCGGAGAGAAAGCAGGATAAATTATGAGCTGTGACTTTCTCCGTGCGCCCCTTTTGCTGGAGAACGCTGAAGCTTGACAGCCCTCCCTTGCCAATTCTGTTTAGCGCGAGGGCTCATTTCTCTGATGAGGAAAGTCATCCAGGATGCCAATCACAGCTCTCGCAGGAAGATTGATATAAAACATTTCCGTCCTACCTCTCCGTCAGACGGATTGTCAGGGAGCTAAACACAGAGAACCAGATGCTGCTGTACTTCCAGTTGGTCTGAATGTATTTTAATTTTTAATTGGAACAATGTAATTTAACTTATAATTTTAAAACTATTTTAAATCAGATGGTGCATATTGTAAGGTTCAATGAGTATACCTTGTAGAATCTTGTACTGGTCAGTGACCGTAATAAACCAGAATTGAATTGAATTGTACTTCCAGTTTTCGATTTGTTTCCGATTTGAGTAGTTTACCGAAGGAAGAAATGGCCACTGGAAACACTCTCTGTTTGGAGGACAATGAACAGGATGAGGGTGGGGGTACCAAGGTGCAAGACGAATTTATTTAAGTGGGGGTTGTTGGCCGACGACAATACATTATGTGAATGCGGAGAAATCCAAGACCCGGCGCATCTGAAGGTGTGTCGATTACTGCCGGAGCCTTGTACTATCAACGCCCTACAGCAGAGCTTTCCAAACTTTTCATGTTGGTGACACACTTTTTAGACATGCATCATTTCGTGACACACTCTTACAGCAGGGCACAAGGCAGGCACTAGGACCTGCACGGAATCACAGCAGGTTTGGAGGCAGCAAGGCACAAGGCAGGCACTAGGACCTGCGCGGAATCCTGGCAGGGCTCGGAGCAGGAGCAGCTGCGACACACCCAGACACTGCAGCCAACACACTAATGTGTCGCGGCACACAGTTTGGAAAGCTCTGCCCTACAGCAAGCTAATAACAAAGCTGTGACGGTGGCTACATTTTGGCAGAGTGAAGTTTGATCTGGACACGGAAAAGAAATAAATAAACTTCCAGTTTCCTAAGAAACTGACTTTTCTGCAGAAAAGGTTTCTGTTTTTCCACTTCATTCTATTATTATTATTATTATTATTATTATTGCTTTGTTAATTTTTTTCCAAGTATAATTAAAATACACAATACAGACTACAGAACAGACAGAATACAGAACTAAAAGAAACAAGAAAGACTAAGACAATGCAAGAATAGATAGACAGTTTGACATCTTCCTTAATACTGCAATGCCAACATTTGGCATCAGAAATGGTTGGACACCAACAGTGTGTCCTGGTCCATTTTAAAAAAGTTTGAGAAAGGGTGAAGGTGGACCTGGGTGTGAGTGTCCCATTCAAACCCCCACAATTAGTCCCACTCCAAAGCCAAAACCAGGCTGACAGCTTTGGCCAGCTGCCTCGGGTGTTATCGTAACATCACCAGATGGTTTCCTGCAGACCGATTCAACCTTCCCTAGCCCTCTTTACCGTTTGGCCTCAGGCCATAGATTTTTGACGGCAACAAATTGCTCATCCTTGTTCCCACCTTGACCCTCCCCCTCGACAAATGATTATAATACTCGGCAAATGATTATGTCATTCCCATCAGAATTGCCTCTCAAAAATGGCACATTACAAAACCAAGTAAAACAGAAAGCAAGCAAGCAACGAACTTGGTCAATGGCGTGAGGATTGTCTCTTGCCATCTTCTCTGCACCATCTCACGGTCATCTTTCAGCTGTAAGGGGAAGGTGTGTTTTTTTGGCCTTGCTCAATTCTCTGCCATCAGAGAATAAGTGAGAAGATGGGATTCAGAAAGAGTGTCTTGATTTGTCCTTCTGCCTGCGGCAGCTCACCCCCCAAGAGTCCCTCCATTCATTCTGACACCTCCACTCTTCGGGTCTGGAAGACGAGTTCTCCAACAGAAAGGATGCACAACCCCCCACCAGCTGCTAAACTGGGACCCTCCTCCAGGAAGACAAAATGAGTGGAAGGTGAGAAAGATTTGGAGCGGACCTACCTACGTCAGGAAGAGAAAGAAGGTGGTTTTCCTCTATTCTGCAAGCACGCACACACAAACACACCTACAAACACACAGAGACATCCTGACAAAACATTCCAAATGTTTGCACATCATTTCGAGCACCTTGGGGTAGAAAACCCAGGAGAGAAGGTCTCCAAGTTGTTGGGAAGCTATGAATAAACACTGTCAATTGTTTTATAGAGAAACAACCCGCCATCGTTTATTTTTTATCTTTCCGTGGCTCTCCTTTGTAAACCCTCCACCGATCCTGAGTGGGAAGGGAGGCCACGGTGGGATAAGGTAAGGGGTCCCTCCTCCTCCAGGGTTTATCTCCCAGCCTTCTCAGACAGCTGGGCAGTAGGTGGCGCAAACAGCCTGGGTCTGTGATACCACCTAAGTACAGAGAGTGGAGGGGATTCTAAAATTAAGATCTTTTGTGTCTAGTGTTAAAATTGGCACACCATTCTTTTCTTTTCCTTTTTCTTTTTCTTTTTCTTTTTCTTTTTCTTTTTCTTTTTCTTTTTCTTTTTCTTTTTCTTTTTCTTTTTCTTTTTCTTTTTCTTTTTCTTTTTCTTTTTCTTTTTCTTTGCCTATGGATCAAAGCCCTTGTAGGTTAATGGATTGTCAGCCTTATTAGGTAGACCAGACAGGAAACATGGCCTGTAGATGAGCTAATTCTACTTTATTGTAAGGCTACAGTAACAGTACAATTCCGGATCAGGGGTGGTGGTTTGCAGGCAGGAGCCAATTGCGTGCACCGGGGGCGGGGTTTGCAGGTGGGAGCCAATCCCATGCACCGGGGGCAGGATTTGCAGGCGGGAGCCAATTGCATGCACCGGGGGCGGAGTAATCGCGCGCACCGGGGGCAGAGTAATCGTGCGCACCAGGGGCGGGGTTTGCAGGAGGGAGCCCCGTGGCCCACTTCCTAACAGACTGCGGCCCACTAGTGGGCCGTGGCCCACAGGTTGGGGCCCCCTGTCTTACCTGATCAGTCCCTTGGCAGTGTCTCTTGGCCCAGTCTCCCATTGTCATTCCCACATACCATTACATGGATTAATTGATAATGAAACCCACCCCACTGAGGATGGGTGGCTTCTGGAACTGGATGACCATGAGGAGCAAGTTCTTTATTCCTGGAGACCTTGAAGATGACCAGGGACTTCTAAATCTTGGGGAAAATATTCTTGAAGTACCTTCTCAAGGTGCAGGAAATTCCCCTCGCTGATTCAAACTGAGACATAGACCAGTATTTTGCCTTAAGGAATGCAGATGGCAGAATTTCTAGTTTCACTAGTGATCAAACTCCTCATGAGGAAAGGGTTTACTCATGACTAAGGCCCTCTTTGACACTTCAGCTGACATTGGCTGATCTCTGACGCTAAAGGGGACTGGGCCAGGTTAGTCCATAAATGGGAGGTCCCCTGAGAATCCCAGGCCAATGGGATGGACTGGAACATTGAGAAGCATCATGGACCTTCTTTTGAAGGCAATGGCAAGCCACTTCCATACGGTTTCCAGGAAGTCACCAAGGATCACGCTTAAATCATTGACCTCTTAAGAGCTTCTTGATATTTATGCAGGGAAGTAACGGGGGAGATGTCAACTCTGCCCTAGCTACGCCTGTGTTCAGATCAGCTTTGGCTTCACATGAGATGTGTTGCTGGCTTGCTTTCACTCCAGCTCTGCGTCTGGGCTGTGAAACTCGGTTCATTAATGCATTGTGAAGCAGGCAGCAATTGCTGAATGGGAATGAGATGAGAGGGCACACCTATCAGTGTGAGCAGGAATTCATCTCCGTCTTTTTAGCTTATCGGAAAAGAAAGAGAGGCGATGACTTAATGATGCTGCATAAGTGCCTTCCTTAAGAAAAGACGGCTGGGAATTAAAGTGCCCTCTTACCCGCATGTGGGGAGCTGACGAGAAGCCAAGAGTTGGCTTGATGCTGTCACTTTCCTGCCAATTCAAACAAGGAACGGAGCATCCAGAAGGGGCCGGTGCCTTGGATCCCCCACATCCTCCTAGTGTTGCTACACCAACCCAACATCGATCTCAGGCATTCAAACTTTGTGAATGGGATTGAGGCAGAATGAAGTGATAGCCGTTCGATGGACAGCCAGGAGGTGCTTCCACAGGGCAACTTTCCTGACCTCAGCTTCTGGAGAACCTTCTGGAGAACTTTGGGATTTGAGCTTCCAAGAGGCTGACCCAAGTCTCTGTCCTCAGAGGCAAAGCAAGCAAACCAGCGCTTTGCAGAAGAAAAATTACCTGCAAAAAATTTTCCTACCAATTCTCCTTCAACTGCAGGAAAGATCGATGGCTTCTGAAATGTCCTGCCAAGAAAAAAGAGTTTCTGTGAAATTATCCTGGGTGGCCAGGGAGTGATGTAATGTCCTTTGATTTTATGATTGTTTCTCCAGTGGCCCAGACGCCATCTTTGTGAATTCCCAAGGGAAGAGATCAAGAAAGGGAATTCCTCTCGGGGGCTCTGTGTGAATGCGATGTATGTTTTACTTGACCGTTTCAATAAAGGACAACCATGTTTCATTATAATTGTCCAGACATAATCTACACCGGTAAGCAACTCATTCATAAATTGCAAGTAACATCAGATCTTCAGCCCAAAACTGGAGCCAAAGCTTTATCTTTTCAATATTGGAAGACTAGTGTCTTAACAATAAAATGGGTGCAGAGACTCTACCTCCCTTGTCCAGGTGGGTCTTTTTTAGATTATGAGGTGTGGGCACCCAGCTATTGGCTCCACATATTCCACTGAGCTAAGGTGGGCTCAAACTGAAGTGTGGGGTTTTTTTTGGGTGTGTGTGTGTTATTTTATTTATTTTATTTATTTAATCAATTTATATAACCGCCCATCTCCCCCTGGGCGGTTTACAACAAAATAAAATTGGATAAAAGCATAAAATATAAAATATATAAACCAACAATTTATACAATTAATATAATAAATAGATATAAAAATCCAAGTGGGAGATAGTATTAATAAAAGAAGGGCATTATAAAATTACGGGATTAACCACCCCCATGAGGAACTATCGTTTCCTCCCTCCCATGCCAGGCGGCAGAACCAGGTCTTCAATTCTTTTCTAAAGGTCGGGAGGGAGGGGATCTGTCTCAACTCTGGGGGCAAGGTGTTCCATAGTGTGGGTGCTGCTACAGAGAAGGCCCGCCTCCTAGCCCCCATCAGATGGCATTCTCTAATTGATGGGGCTCGTAGCAGGCCCTCTGAATGATCGGGTGGGGCGGGTCGATGATATGGGGATAAGACGGTCCCTCAGGTATCCTGGCCCCATGCCATGTAGGGCTTTAAAGGTGATAACCAACACCTTGAATTGTACCCGGAAGCAAACCGGCACCCAATGCAGCTCGCGGAGCAAAGGTGTTATATGTGCAGATCTTGGCGCACCTAAAATCGCCCGCGCGGCTGCATTCTGCACCAGCTGTAGCTTCCGGATAGTCTTCAAGGGTAGCCCCAGGTAGAGCGCATTGCAATAGTCTACATGGGTTTTGAATAAGGCACAGTTGGCAGGTTCACAGGTGAGGCCAAACCGAAAGTGACATGAACCACCTCGTGGCTTAATTTTGCTCATGATCTGCACTTTCCAAATCCAGCGATGATGTGGCCTTCCGCAAACGAAGTGCCAGGATAACCAGGGCTTCGGGTTAAAAATCTGTTGGGGTTGGCTTGGTTCCTACTCTCAGATTATAGTAAGGAACAGATATAGCTCAATGCAAGTGAACCTCAATCCACCCTTGCTGTGTTCTCAGTTGGAGGCTAGCTTGGTCGGAGAGGGGAAATGATGGGATTTCTTTGGCCCTCATGTTTGACACTCAGCATCTTGAGTCTCCAGGGAACCGTGCCAAGCCTGGCTTGAGATCTAGGCAACTATGGTTCTATCTCATTCCTTGTCAGGAGGGAACTAAGCTTGGATGATCTTTTGAAAAGCTTGGCCCTCTGCCCAAAACTGAAATATGCCAATGGAAATGTTAGTTGCTAGGTCTGGAACTTTTTGTCACCTGGGTATGAAATCTCCAAGCTGGTGCCATCTGTCTGGGAACTAGAGTTGGCATGTTCTTCCACGTGCCGGCAAGATTTTCTCAAGCTGTGTTTCCAATTATATTCCTCCTCAACTCTTCTCTTCCCCTCTGCATCCTTTTATATAGGATTATATAAAGGCGTTGGTTGATGTTGTCTTAATAGCCTTGCAAGAGAGGGATTCAATTATTCTTGCAGTCAGTGTGACAATTGAAGCTGGTTCGAACCTGGCAGCCGATGCCCTGCTATCCATTCCTTGTCTAAAAGTTAACAAAGGCTCATGCCTTGCTACTGTTTGCAATTTCTGTTTGTTCTTTTCCAAGTCATAACCCTGGCTTATCTAGTAGAGTACTGTTTTCACATCAGCCTTCCCCAACCTAGTGCCCACCAGTTGAGTAGGGACTAGAACTCCCAGAATTCCTAGCTGACCCAGCCATCTTGATTGGGAAGCCAAATGCCACCATGCTTAACAGTCACCAGCCTGCCTGCCTGTTAGCCCTGCGAGGTAGTGCAGACAAGAAGCACAACCAGGAGTACTAGCTCTATCTTTATTGCAAGGTTCCATTAACACAGTGTTTCTCAACCTTGGCAGCTTTAAGACGTGTGGACTTCAACTTCCCAGCTGGCTGGGGAATTCTGGGAGTTGAAGTCCACACGTCTTAAAGCTGCCAAGGTTGAGAAACACTGCGTTAACAGAATCTTGCAAGTCTGAAAGTATTTCTCCCGTCCTTTACTCTCTGGAAAACTAGGGAGGGTCCCTTCTGAGACATTTTCCCACCCCTCCCCCTTTCTGTGGGCTGAGACACCTTTTGCATTCCGGTTGTCCCATTTGCAGCCCTCCCAAGGCCATTCCCACAGACCATTACGTCACCTGATTTATTTCATACATTGTTAGCTTGCCTTTTTCTTTGGGCAATCAAGGTAATATACACGAGGAGTCATTCCTAATTAAGCCCCACAACCACAACCTTGGGAGGTAGGTTGGGCTGAATGAGTGATGGGCCAAAAGTCACTCCTGGGGGTGTAATTCTCTATGAGGCAGCCGGACTCAAAATATCGTATCATTTTCTTTTCAGTGCATGATTGGACAAGCAAGGAAGATAGGCACTGCATCTCTGGAAACCGGTCATTCTACACTTACTTGGGTAAGTGGGAAGTCTCCTGCTAAGAAATGGGAATGCATTTTGCTATGGTTGAAAATACAACTGACCGTGTCGCTAGCCCATAGTGTGGGCTTGCCTATATGTCTCCTCATCAGCCATATGAAATCTGTTGGGGGTACCTGAAATATGAAAATAGACAACCCAGTTTGACAGCCATGTGGGAATTTTATATTGCACATTGGAGCATGTGTACAGGTAGTCCTCACTTAATGACCATTCATTTAGTGATGGTTCAGACTTACGACGGTGCTGAAAAACCAACTTACCACTAGTGCTCACACTTATGACCGTCGCAGCATCCCTGCAGTCACGTGATCACGATTTGGGTGCTTGGCAACTGGTTCGCCTTTATGACCGTCGCAGCATCCTGTGGTCACATGATCACCATTTTCTACTTTCCCAGCTATCTTCTGACAAGCAAAATCAATGGGGAACCATGTGATTCACTTAATGACCACATGGTTCGCTTAAAAGCCACAGTGATTCACTTAATGACCACCACAGAAAAAGGTCACAAACTCAGGTTGGATTTGCTTAATGACCACTTCACTTAGCAACCAAAATACCAGTCTCAATTGTGGTCATTAAGCGAGGACTACCTGTAGGTCTGTGTTAATTAATACTGTTGACTTGGGGGCCACTTGAATTTAGATTCCTCTGCTAAGCATGGAATTGGATTTGATGGCCTTCTACCCACTCCAGAGTCCGATATTTCTTTATGCAAAATATTGCTGTTTGAGAAAAGTCTACCTCTCGCCACCCCAGAGTAACAAAATATGGGGACTTCTGCAGTCAGAACTGAACGGTACAGTCCAGCATCCTCAAACCCCTTCTGCAAACAGTGAGCCTGTGCTGAAGAGATGGTGCAAATTTCTGGTGGAGGAATCAGTTGCATAACTTTAGAATAAGGGGGTGGAGGTCACTGGTATGAAAACTCACATTACAAACTCCCCTTCAAGTACAAAATTAGCTTTCAGAAAGAGCATGATATTTTTGTTTCAGGGAATTCTCAACATAAGGCACATTCGAGAACGTTGCCACCATTGCGATCCTAGATGATAGATCTGGTTAGACCCCATAGCTTCATACATTCTCCATAAATGGAGAAGAGGCCATTTAAAGGCAACGTGTTCACCATCTTCAAAAGGATGGGGGTCGCAAAAAATCCCTGTGGCTCTGGAGGTTGGATCTTAAATCAGTGGGCTTATATTATTTAAAATAAAAAGATTTCCAGAGAAAGGCTGTCAGGATTAACATTCAGAGCATAGGTTCGATGACCTTGGATGTGTCAAGCTGGACAATGCAGAACTTTCTAGCATGCCACGGAAGCGCTTTCTCTTGAGTTTCATCCTTCTTGCTCTGGGATGATTCTCGGCCTCTTTTTCTAGCCTGCGCCGCTCACTCTCTTTCTCCAGGACACTCAAAAGAGACGGGAGCAGGCTTCAGCTTGTACTGTATGTACAGAATCCCAGATTAAAATTTGTGAACTGTCAGTTTGATAAGGCGGTGTGTGAGACAGAAAACATCAGAGCTGCCCTGTTCTCCGGCAATTTCCCAGCTTGACAGCCCTCCAGAGGGAACAAAGGAAGTTTTCAATGCAGAACATAATTTAGTTCCTTAATGAAAAAACCATCCGGATGATTCAAGCATCTCTTTCTGTGGCTGGGGGTGGGGGGCTTTAAGGGAAGCCATTGCACTGGGATGCAGCTATATGGTTTGTCTAAGAAAAAAGATGCTGGGATCTCAGGTGACATCAGATGAGAGGGGGTGTCACTGGTCCCCCTGGAAGGAGCTGCTGGGAATGTCTTGCAGCACACGCCATTCCAAAAGGCATCACTAATGCCACCCTGAGACTAAAGGAGAGATAGTGTCCCGGTTCTATATTTATTGCTGGGGAAAAAAATGGGAGTTGCTTAACGTCTTTGTGTCATATCTTCCAATCGAAGAGAATCTTTGTAGCTCAGGGTTGAACTGGGGAGTCTTTGGTGCTCTCTGAGCCATATGTCATATGTCATATCTTCATTTTAGAAAGACTGGACAGGGTTGAGTCAGCTTGTGCAAACCCCAGACAACTTGGGTGATACGTTGCAGTGGTCGTGCATTCAATTGGAAGGGAAGAGGAGAAGAGTAATGAAGTTCAGTCATGGCCACCAGGCTCTTGCAGTAGCTAAAGTTCGTTAATCTTCCAGCTATTTTGGACCACAACTTCCATAATCCCAAGTCACTGTTGCCAGCAGCTTATGGCAGGTGAAGTCCGACACATCAGAAAAGTTCTCAATTGGGGATGATGGGCTTTAAAAGGTCTTGTTTCAAAAGTAAAAACTGAACCGCCCAGAGTCTACCACGGTAGAGATGGGCGGGGATAAATCCAAATAATAAATAAATAAATAAATAAATAAATAAATAAATAAATAAATAAATAAATAAACTAACTAACTAACTAACTAACTAACTAACTAACTAACTAACTAACTCATGGTTAAGCTCTTACTTCCCTGAGTTTGTTTTTCTACCTGCAGAATTGAACGTATGCCTGTTCTCTTTGTTCAAGCAGCATTTGGGAAGAAAAGAGTGCAGGAATGTGTAAGCTCTAGAACAATAAAGGGATGGGGGAAATCGCAGGCCCAGGAATTGGAAACTTTCTCCTTTCTGAATGATGGGAAAGCACTACATATGTAGCCTTCCAGGTTCTTCAGGTCTTCTACTGAGCAAGGCTTCATCCTCCATTGGTCTGTCTTCCAGGATACGGGAAGAATAGTTCCAGAGCTGAACACCACAAGGTCTGGCGTTCTTAAGGATTTGTTTGGTGTGTATGTATGCTTTTTGGCACACGGCACGCTCTGCAGCTGTGATCAGCATGATGGAGTGCATTTGATGTGCAGCCACCAGAGGGGAAGTTGGCTAATGATCACCAATCATCTCAGCACTTCATCACTGGAGCATTAACGGAGTGCAGATTCCTGCATGTCGGTGTGCAAGTGTTTCCCTGTTCCAGGATCTGCCAGCCTATCTACCAGCAAAGACAGATGGATGGAGAAGGAAGCCTTGCTCAGCAGAAGGCTTCTCGAAGGCAGAAATTCTGGCCACCTAGGCAGCGTTTTCCCATCATTCAGAAGGCAAAGCCTTCCAGTTTCCCCCCTTCCTTTGTTGTTCTAAGGTTTGCATATCCCTGCATGCTCTTCTTCCCAAATGCAAAGAGAACAGGCATCCGATCAATTCTGCGGGGCAGGAGGAATGGCCGGGTGTCTCCTGCTTCCCCTATGAGGTGAGTCACAGCTCTTTCAGTGAAGCAGCTTTAAAGATTGACTAGACTCTAAGGCCCTGCGTGGAAAGAAGCATAAAGCTATTTCCTGCTCTATTTGACTCCGTTGGACTCTTTCCTGGGCCAGAAAGTCTTCTAAGTTCTCATCATGTCTGGGGCTATTTTTTAATTAATTAATTTAATTCATTCATTAATTTTAAATGAATCAATTTGGAACCAGTGATTTAGTTTAAAACCAATGAGGTTGTGATTTGGGGGTATTGGAAGACCTCTGTTTGGAAGGGTGGCATACGGATTTTTAAAATCATCCATCTTCATCGGCGTCATCGGCGTCTCCTGCTTGGTCCTTTGGCCTGATTTATGGCTCATCCACATGTTTCCTAGCAATTTCCTCATCTCGGACTCTGGGTGTGACCCGACTGTGAAACACTTGTAGGGAAATGGAACCTCCCTATACAGAAGACATGCACTTCTGAAGGATGGATGGATGGATGGATGGATTGGATGCCATCAAGTCATTGCAGCAACCACATAGATACCACAAAGAAACCACATAGGCCCACCAGAGCGGGGAGGCAGGGTATGTTGCGGGTCCCATCAATTAGAGAGGTACATTTGGCGGGACTGAGAAAAAGGGCCTTCTCCGTGGTGGCTCCCTCCCTCTGGAATTTTATTCCCCCAGAGATAAGATTGTCCCCCACTTTGATGATTTTTCGGAAGGCCCTGGAGACGTGGTTCTGTCAGTGGGCCTGGATAGCCCAGGCCGATATGGAGCCAATTAAATGGCTAGTTTAGAGTATGTTTGTTTCCGCCGCCAGATGTTTTATTGGTTTTTAATTTTGTAAGATGCCCTGAGTCATTATGTGTGAGTTGGGCAGCCATATAAATTTGTTAAATGGATAGATAGATTAGATGGATGGATGGATGGATGGATGGATGGATGGATGATAGAGATACAGATAGATGATAGAGATAGATAGAGATAGAGATAGAGAGATTATAGAGATGGATGGATGGATGGATGGATGGATGGATGGATGGATGGATGGATGGATGGAGAGATAGAGAGATAGAGGTAGAGGTAGAGAGAGAGAGAGAGATGATAGATTTTCTCCATGATGGTCTGTCCCAAATCTGGTCCTTCAGCTCTTCCGACAGTGCTGAGCCACTGAGATGGATCATAATCCTCATTATTTGCTTTTGAGGGTTATCTCTTGGCTGCTACTGGAAGCAAGATACTAGCGAAGGTGGGACCTTATTTAGAACTTACTTAGTTCTATGTTGCAAAGTTCTTGTTATGCCCTTTATAAAGTTACTCCTTTTCCCCACTTAGGAAAAAAAAAGATGAGCCATTTGGCTTAGGACAGATCAGACAGTTAAAGGAAATGTTCTTTCTGAGTTTGCTAAATGGCAGATCTTTCCCTGGCTTGAGGGAAGGGGTTTACAGGCACCCTGGCTTTTGTGCTCATGAGGACTAGAAGCATGATGTGATTAAATATAAGGAACCATTTCGCAGAAGCCCCAGTATATAGTGTATGGGAGATGCCAAGACCTACCTACTTACACAAACACACATTTCAGAAGTACAAATGGGATGCAACCCCATATTTACTTAAAGACTTGTTTGGAGAAGCTGGGTCAAAAATGTAACGCATCTTTTTACCTGTCTCAGCCCTGACAGGACATCCATCACAATATACACTTTGCAAACCATTCATCCCTCTCCCGGTCCCCCACTTTCTCGGAATTTATTTCCCAGGGTGCAAGTCATTTTTTATTTGCCTTCCTTGTGTGATTTCACAAGGCCATGGAACTTTATTTTCAATCAAATTAAGATGGGGATTGATATCCACACCCTCAGTTTGTTACAAAACACTGAAGAAAGGTGTTCTCAGAGATTTGAACAGCAAGACCCTACCATTTTCTTTTTTTAAGGAAAAGTACAAATGTCCAAAGTTCATGGGAAATCATGGTTTGTTTTTCTTTATTTTTATTTTTTAATTCAAAGTAATGTTCCTGTTTCTCCCAGTCACAGTCTTCCCTTTAAATTCCCAAAGGATTGGGACATTTCCTGATGCTTGAGCTGAAATGAATATTCATCAATATTCACAAACATTTGTCTCAAATAGCCCATTTTGCTTGCAGGGCCTCCAATTGTCTATGTATGTATGTATGTATGTATGTATGTATGTATGTATGTGTATGTAATTAATTAATTAATTAATTAATTAATTAATTAATTAATTTTTTATCCCACCTTTATTATTTTTATAAATAACTCAAGGCGGCGAACATACTGTACCTAATACTCCTTCCTCCTCCTCTTTTCTCCACAAAAACAACCCTGTGAGGTGAGTTGGGCTGAGAGAGAGGGACTGGCCCAAGGTCACCCAGCCGGCTTTCATGCCTGAGGCGGGACTAGAACTCTCAGTCTCCTGGTTTCCCATTGGCTTCTTCCTAGGGCTGAGAGAGAGGGACTGGCCCAAGGTCACCCAGCCGGCTTTCATGCCTAAGGCGGGACTAGAACTCTCAGTCTCCTGGTTTCTAGCCCGTTGCCTTAACCACGAGACCAAACTGGCTCTCTATGTAGAGAAATTCCCCATAAATACCTCCTCCCTAATCTGGAGTTTTCATTATTATTATTATTATTATTATTATTATTATTATTATTATTATTATTATTATTTTCCTCCATCTCTGTTGCAATGAAGGAACTCCCCACGGTGCCGACTTTGTGAGGGATATCGTCAGCTTACGATATGCTGCAATTTGTTTTCTAGCAGCTTGATATCTGCTTAACTGCCCGGAGTTGGCTTCATTGGATACTCCAAAGAGCACAAGAACTGATTTTTGTACTTCCCCACTTCCAATAACCAAGGGGACTTATACAGCCCAGCAAAGCACTGGGGACAGATTTTCCTGAGCTCCTCCAGGAAATGCCAATGGATTTTACTGTTTAATGTAACTGATAGGAAATATTTATTAAATACACAGGAAACCATGGTTTAATTGCATTTCATTAATTTGCATTTGATTAAAACCTTACGTATGCTCTTCCTGGCAATCAAGAATGGCCTTGAAAGTATTTATTTACCCAGAAATGATATCCCCACTTTTTTTTACAGAATCCTTTCTTCCACACCTTACAATTTTCCAAAATCAGACTTATAAGAGTTAAGACAGTGGTACTTCAAATTAGGGAGGTTTGAGCCTAACCAAGTCACTTAAATGAGCATCCCTCCTACTTGGGAGAAGAAAACAAAAATGGCAAGAAGTAAAACTTGAGAAAATGGCTTTGTTTATGCAATATCCTATGCTACAACCAGATCTGTTTAGGATTGGCATGACGGGATGACCCCTAGACAATAGTGTGCATTCAGTCAAGAGGGGTGGAATGTTATAAAGCAGGGGTGGGCAACGTCAGGCCCGCAGGCCATATAAGGCCCGTGGGGCTCCCACCCACAAACCCCGCCCACAAACCCCACCCCTTCCACGCGATTGGCTCCCGCCTGCAAACCCCGCCCCCAGTGCTTGTGATTGGCTCCCACCCGCAAACTCCGGCCCCCAGTCCGCTGAAATCCCAGAAATCCCGCCCCCCACCCACCCCATCCCCGGTTATAAATATCCAAATGGCCCTTGGCAGAAAAAAGGTTCCCCACCCCTGTTATAAAGTATAGTTAAGCAAACCATGGTTTAATGTAGCCTGCTGCAATCTGGCCCCCTTCAAATGTGTCAGGCTTGTTGGCTGTGAAATTCTGGGAGATGTAATCCTAACAAGTCTGAAGGCACCCATTTCGGCACGGCTGATTTACTGCATTGTGTGAACATCTGTGATGACTGTCATAGCAGATTGGACTGTTTTAGAGGCAGGTCCCCTGTTGCTGAAACCGAAGACAAAATAAGATGGATGCTGGATATAAACTGGGGAGGTTTTAGTTTAGCCCAGCCAGTAGAGAAGGCTGCGAGAGAGAGAGAGAGAGAGAGAGAGAGAGAGAGAGAGAGAGAGAGAGAGAGAGAGAGAGAGAGAGAGAGAGCGCTACGCAAGACAAAGTAATCGAAAGCTTTATCCTTTCAGCCAAAGGAAGAGAAAGCAGGTTTATTTATAGAAACATGTCTATCCAGGGATGGCCTGTCATTGCAAAGGTCAGCACTTTCCTGGAGAACCTACAGCATAAATTGTCAGGTAGAGAAGACATTACATCCGCCAATAACTTCATTTTCTGAGCAGTCTGCAGTGAGAAAGAAGAATGAAATCAATGGGAGACAGAATTCTCTGTCTAGTCTTAGAAACTGCCTATGGCCTGGCTATTGTCTTAAAAGTATCTGCAGAAACCTAAAAGCATAATTGCCTTTTTTTAGCAGCAAAAATGAAAGAAGGGATTTCGTGGGAAGTAAAACTGGAGAGGGGTGAATCCCCTAAGACTCCTGCTGCATGATCACATGGTGTTGATAAGAGAAAGAAAGAGGGAGATGGATGGGATGGAAGATGGATGGGTGATAGATAGATAGATGATAGATAGATTTAGAATATAGAGGGAGGGAGGGAGGGAGGGAGATGTACCTCAAGATCCAATGTGTTCTTTAAAAGATCCAATTACAAGCAGGATCTAAAGTTTATCTACTGTAGTTGTACTATGTTCACCTTCCCTAGACTGATGGGGATTTCAGTCTTCTTTTGTTCCTAATCTTCTAGCCATCCCACACCACACAGGCAACGAACAAAACTGGACATCTGAGATCTTTGGTCCTCAACTTTTTGTTATTAGATATGATGGAAAGTAAAAACAAAACAAACCAAGTTTACCCAGTCTGCACCTTCCAGATCTGTTCTCTTGAAATTACCAGCATATCAAAAGAGACCTTCTCTCGATATATCTGGAAGGATCCAGTTGGGGGAAGGCTCATCGCAACTTCTAGGGTTCCAGTAAGATAAATGAACCTTGCCTTGGAGGAAAGGTGATTTTTATTTTAGGGGAAGGAACTAATAACTTTAAAAATGCAGCAGAAGCCCAATAAGTGATTTAAACATTTATTCCTTCCCATCTTGGCCCCCTTGAGTAAAACTGGTCTCTTCCAATTTAATCAACACAGGCTGGAGCTGAGACAGATTAACCAATTAAAGTTTGCATCCTGAATAAAGGCCTCTGATTTGAAATCCAGAGGCCTGCAGATTCCCCAAAGGGCCTTGATTTGTAGCCTTCACTAGAAAAAGGAGCAATTTCAGAGAAAACTCTTTGCTTGAGGGGGGTGGGCTTACTACATTTTTGGAAGTAAAACTGAACTTTCAAGGGATGATCTGAGATCATCTGTCTGTCTTCAGCCTAGGAAACTGGACGTAATCAGAAACTGGTTCTTTTTCTTCTCTCTCTGACCAAGTGGGGCATGCGTTCTCATCTTGACAGTTTTGTGTTCAACCAAGGATGGCATGTTACTGTTAAATGAGGAGAAAGAGGTGTTGAGTGAAGGAACCAAGCGAAGTCATGGGGTTGTTGGGTCATTTTGTTATTCACTCTGATATTTTATGGTTAGTTACATCCTGACATGAACAGGACGGTAAGAAGGAGAAATCTTTTTTTTAAAAGGGAAGGAAAGCTTTCCGGCAGGGGTGGGGAATTACTTCCTATGAAATATTTAATGTGGTTTGGCTCTTGGAAGGCAACGTAAAAATCAGCCCGAGTGAATTTCTCCTGTTGGCCTTGTTAATCGGAAAAAAAAAATGGGCTCAGGCTCAAGAATTCATTGCCCCCCCCATCTGAAAAAAAAATCTGGGTGGCTGTATACCTCTGCAAAGCTGTCTCAGTTCAGCCACATTCATATGAGCATATCTGCGTTCCTGAGCTCATTCGCAGCTTGGTTCACACATCACAGTATGGCGAAGGTAGGTGCATGTGCAAATTGGTGCAGAAGGTGTTTCCCGGCATGGGACAGGGCATGAATTATGGATTGATTTTATTTCTTTGTTGTCCCCATGTTCTTCTGTCATTCCCGTCCAGAGGGATGATGAGATCCTACTCTCAGACTTCCTGAGATTGAACCGTTTAACAAAGTAGATTCCCTAGTTCTCATGCCGAGGATTAATTTGAAAGATTCAGCCCTCCACCGATCCATGTTCACTCTGGGTGTTTGTTGTTCCCACCTATCAGGACCAACAAGGAGATGGTCCATCTTCTATGTCCCAGGCGCCTCTCTCTAAATCAGTGTTTCTCAACCTTGGCAACTTGAAGATGTGTGGACTTCAACTCCCAGAATTCCCCAGCTAGCAAGACAGCCAGCAAGAATTCTGGGAGTTGAAGTCCACACATCTTCAAGCTGCCAAGGTTGAGCAACACTGCTCTAAATGAAAGGCTCAGAAAATCTAGCAGCCCAATAGCCACAGAAGTACATCAAGCTTCTGTAGGCCATCCCCGAACCTTAATACACACATCTGAAAGAACAGAACAGAACAGAACAGAATTTTATTGTCATTCCACTGTACACCTAGGTGCACGTTAAAATGAAATTTCGTTGCAATTAGCTCACAATTCTTTACCCATTCCCCTCCCCTAACCATTATCCCTAATAAATATCACAGTCCTACATACAGCATGTACACCCCTGAAATAAAAGGGGATCATTGAGAATTTAAGAGTCTAATAGCCCAGGAGAAAGGACATGTTTGCTGCATGCACACACACATACACACTCCCCACAGACACACACACCTCTCTTTCAATTCAACAAATGCTTTTAGGATATCCCCAGGGCAAAGGTAAAATGTTGCATATGTAGAGCAGCCTGTAAGGTGAGAAAGACAGGTTTGCAAACAGGCATCCGAGGTAAGGATTCTCTACCGCTCCTGTGAATCTCTGTGGAGTATTTTGCAAGGTGGTAAATTTGCTGTGGCAGCTCTAAGTCATGTGCTAGTAAACTTTCCTCCTTGGAGGTTTAATTTGAAAATATGCACTGAGTTTGTAGAATGTCTGGTTTGGGTGCCGTTGTTTTTTTTACTCATCCTTGAGGTCCCCAGAAACTCTCCTTTGAGAATTCACGGCTGAAATGGGGATTTTGCTGTGAAGCTGAAACAAAAGGGATAGAGAGATGGAGGTCATAGAATGCAACTTTACCAGCAATGCAAACTGAATTTGCACATATTTATGTATTAGTTTTATATCCTGCTCTTTATCTGGGAGCTCAAAGCAGAGTACATAGTGCTGCCTCCTATTTTTCCCCACAGCAACAACTCTGTGGGGTAGGTTGGGTTGAGAGAGAGTGTGAGTGTTCCTCCCATCCCCTGTCTATATTGACAGGAAGCATGCCTTCACTCTGTGTTTGCTTCATAGCAAGACCATTGTGTAGTGAGGTGTATTGTGAAGCCAATTCAGAGTGAAGGCAAACTTTCTTGTCCTTCCTCCAGGGCTTATAGGAGAGGTTAGATATCAGTGCTAGCAACAGTAATGGAATAGGTGAAAAAAAGGCAGAAAAAGAAGGCAATTAGTGCTCCTTCCAGGTTTTGGAAGGTCCTTGGATATGTTCTCAGTGGCTCCCTCACTCAGAATGACCCAAGCTCTCTTTTTTTTCACTGCTGTTGTCAGGCTTGTTTGATTGCCTTTCTCCATGAGCCTCATCAGCACCTCCCCCTGAAGAGTTCAGGGATGACTGTTCTCCATCAGAGAGTATGAAGAAGGGAGGGAGGAAAGAGGGAAGGAGGGAAGGAGGGAAGGAAGGAAGGAAGGAAGGAAGGAAGGAAGGAAGGAAGGAAGGAAGGAAGGAAGGAAGGAAGGAGAAAAGGAGGGGAAGGAAGGAAGGAAGGAAGGAAGGAAGGAAGGAAGGAAGGAAGGAAGGAGGGAGGGAGGGAGGGAGGGGGGGAGAGAGAGAGAGAAAGAAAGAAAGGAAAGGAAGGAAGGAAGGAAGGAAGGAGGGAGGGAGGGAGGGGGGAGAGAGAGAGAGAAAGAAAGGAAAGGAAAGGAAAGGAAAGGAAAGGAAGGAAGGAAGGAAGGAAGGAAGGAAGGAAGGAAGGAAGGAAGGAAGGAAGAAAGAAAGAAAGAAAGAAAGAAAGAAAGAAAGAAAGAAAGAAAGAAAGAAAGAAAGAAAGAAAGAAAGAAAGAGCGAGCAAACAGGCAGGCAGGCAGGCAGGCCAAATAGGAGGAATGAAAATGGGTTCATTACTCGTTAGTTGCCCAGTGTGGCTGCTTAACTCTGTCCCCTTCCATAGCAGGCTTTCTCCAGGGAGCAAATCTGGACACAGCATCTCCGTTTCTTCGGTGGACAAAGGCTATTCCAATCTGACAGAAAGTCTTGGCAGGATTCTTGACCCATATTCCTCTTGCTTCCAGGAGCCATTGCTGCAAAGGGGGCAAAACCTGACCTGCCTTTTTACGATTTTTATATTCTAAGTGAATTAATCCAAGAATACAGTGTTGGCCCGAGACTTCAGCAAGCATCTGAATAACGGGAGGCCTTATCTTGGTGTTCCCGGTGCGTCTGCCAAGAGGAACCGTTCCAACACTCCACCGCATCCTGGAGAGACAAGGCCGGGCGGGATGGTCTTTTCATCTCCACATAAAACAAACAGGAACAAAGATAGCGATAATATTGAGTTTCATCAATGATATCCCCATTTATCTGAGCAATAATTAGTAATTCTATCGCCACAAAGACACAATTCATAATTGCATTGTTTTCAGGGAGCTTATTAATGTCAGCCCAGACAATGCCAGCGTGGAGGGTTTTGCGGGAGTGGGCGAGAGGAGAAGGATGTCGGATTGGGCAGGAGGAAAGGGAGAAAGCTGTGATCGGGGGAGCAGAAAAAGCAGAGCAGCGAGGCATTTTGAAACTCGGCCATGCTGGGAAGAGCAGCTTGGAGAAGGCAGGATGCTGCAGCCGTAGCCCAGCTAGGCAAGGAATGGGGAATCTCTACTCGGTGTTGTCATCAGCCATACCAAGTAGACCAGACAGGAAACACGACCAGATGAGCTAAGTCTACTTTATTGTAAGGCTACATTCACGAAATCTTGCAAGTCTGAAAGTACAATTCTCCCCTTGCCTCATTTACACCCCGAGAAACTAGGGAGGGTCCCTCCTGAGCCTTTTTCTCCACCCATTATGCAGCTGTGGGCTATGCCCTCTCTTATGTGACTGCTCCCTGGGCAGCGTCTCTGGGCCCAGTCTCCCAAGGTCTTTCCCACGTACCATTACAGTTGCTCAGTGCGGAGAAAGGCTGGTGGGAGAGATTGTGAGGAGGCTGGGAAAGGGATAGGAAGGAGATGAGATGGAAACAATCCAGAGATAGAAGGCGAGTCCATTTGTAGCTTATCTCATGGCAACTCAGCCCAGGAAACGAGAAAGCTGGGAAGAAGCATTTCAGATCATTCAGTCTCCACCTTAATGAACTCACTAATAATCAAGGGTGGGAAATTCCTCTTGCACAGTGTTTCTCCAAGTTGGCAACTTCAAGATGGGTGGACTTCAACTCCCAGAATTCCCCAGGATGGGGAATTCTGGGAGTTGACGTCTACCCATCTTAAAGTTGCCAAGTTGGAGAAACACTGCAGTCTTGCAGTTTCCAAGTTTCTGTATTGTCCCCAAAATCAGCATTAAAGCTACACTATTGACGTCTCTGCAGATTATTTCCTACTCCCTGAAGATCAGTTATTACTACAGATTTACTAATCCCCTAGGGACCAGCATGACTATTTGTGATTTTTCTTAGAAAACCTGTCAATCCATTAAAAAGTTACCGTTTGTACGAAGCATGGTAATCTTGTGGGTGTGCAACCGTTATCTACCTGATTAGGGTGCACACTCTTCGGCTGGTTTCTGCCCTGGGGATAGAGACCATCCTGGACAATATCTCTGCACCGTCCAAATTTGTTGAGACACTCACTGGGCAAATATTGCCTCCCCATTTATTTGTTAAACTTGAGCATCCTTCCCAGTTGTGAAAGAGAGTTTTTCTGCGGCACCAAATCCTATGTGTTATCAATTCTACAGGAGCTGATGTCACCGCAGTCACAGGGACCAGCAAAGAAACAAATGCAAATTCAAGCCAGTGTATTTTTATTAGGATATAAATGAGTCTAGGGCTGTTTAAAATTACAATATGATCTGAGTCAAGAGAGGCTTATAAAACCAGTGCAAGTTCATATATTATACAATAAATGTCCCCAAACCCATGGCATTAGACTCAGTGCATTTCTGTCAAGAGGGGAGGCAACACCTTGGAAACGGGGGAGAGAAATAATCAAAGGCAGAATTCCGAAACAAGCAGGCCCAAAGAAAGGAGGGTAGAAAGGAGGCGCCTCTCTTCGGTTGCATCTCTCCTGGGGCTGAGAAAGGAACTGTTGAATGAGACTTAATATTAAAGAGTTTAAACAAGTTCATCCACCAAAGCCATTACGGCTCCTTTTGAGAACATTAGAGAATCTCTGGCAGCTGGTTTGGAACCTGCATGTCTGACATCTCTTCTCCTTCCTTCCTCCTCCTCCCCTCTCTCTCTCTCTCTCACTCTCTCTCTCTCACACACACAAACACACACTTTCCCTCCCTTCCTCCCCCCTAACCCTAACCCTAACCCTAACCCTAACCCTAACCCTAACCCTTCCTCCCTCCCTCTTTCTTTCCTTCCTTCCTTCCTTCCCTCCCTCCCTCCCTCCCTCCCGCTCTCCCTCCCTCCTCTTTCTTTCTTTCTTTCTTTCTTTCTTTCTTTCTTTCTTTCTTTCTTTCTTTCCCTTCCTCCCTCTTTCTTTCCTTCTTTCCTTCCCTCCCTCCCTCCTAACTAACCCTAACCCTCCCTCCCTCTTCCCTCCCTCCCTCCTTTCCCCTCCCTCCCTCCCTCCCTCCCTCCCTAAAACCCTAACCCTAACCCTTCCTCCCTTTCTTTCCTTCCTTCCTTTCCTCCCTCCCTCCCTCCCTTCCCCCTCCTTCCCTCCTCTTTCTTTCTTTCTTTCTTTCTTTCTTTTTTTCTTTCTTTCTTTCTTTCTTTCTTTTCCTTCCACCCCCCTCCTTGTTTGTTTGTTCGTTTGTTTGTTTGTTTTCCTTCCATCTTCCTCCCTTTTTCTTTCTCCTTCCTTCCTTCCTTCCTTCCTTCCTTCCTTCCTTCCTTCCATCCATCCATCTATCTATCTATCTATCTATCTATCTTTTTTCCTTTCTCCTCCCTCCCTCCCTCCCTCCTTTCTTTCTTTTCTTTCTTTCTTTCTTTCTTTCTTTCTTTCTTTCTTTTTTTCTTTCTTTCTTTCTTTCTTTCTTTTCCTTCCACCCCCCTCCTTGTTTGTTTGTTTGTTTGTTTTCCTTCCATCTTCCTCCCTTTTTCTTTCTCCTTCCTTCCTTCCTTCCTTCCTTCCTTCCTCCCTCCCTCCCTCCCTCCCTCCCTCCCTCCCTCCCTCCCTTCTTTCTTTCTTTCTTTCTTTCTTTCTTTCTTTCTTTCTTTCTTTCTTTTTTTCCTTTCTCCCTTCCTTCCTTCCTTCCACAAATTTTGACCTGAGCTTTACCCAAGCTCATCAATAATGGTAGACCCCAATGAGGATGGCCACTGCAGTAAGATAGCTACAAAACATAACAACATTAGGAATTCCCACCCGCTTCCCTTTAAAAGCAGGGGCGGGCCACCTGTAGCCCTGGGGGCTCCAAAAAGCACGTCAGAAACTTCGGAGAGGCAGCAGCCTGAGAAATAACTGCATCCCGATCCACAGATTGATTTGGAACTTGCAAATTAGGCAGGTTATTTAAAAGCATGAACTGAATAACATTCCCCCACATTCCTTGAATTGCAGTACGGCAGAGCATGGACACAATTTGCCTTACGCTGCGCATTCAAACATGCCACAGTTAAATTATTAGTAGCAGTTATCTGTGAATGGGGCTCTTTGCAAAGAATGTAAACATAAATCCCTTGGAGACACAGCACGTTCTCCGCTCCCAAGAGTTCACAATCTCCTAATTAGCACAAAAGAAGCCATAGAGGAAAGGGAAGATGGCCCAGCTACTTCAATATAAGGGCTTTCCCAAAGCGGTGAGTTTTGAAGGGGAGTGCTGAAGCATGCAGATCTTTGGAGAGGTGCTTTGCGAATTGTCCCAGCAGAAGCATCTCCTGCGCATGGCAGGTGGCCTTGGAAGGCCCTCAGAGCAACCCTTGAGCCTCGGGAGGGAGGGCCTGGCCACCTGGACATTGTGAAGAGCGGTCTCAGGCACTGGTGAAGCCGGGAACGCCAGGGAAACCGGCCAGAGTGAGAGGACGCACATCAAACGGTCTCGGCAGCCAATTGAAAAGCTTTTAATGTGAAGCCCCAGAGCAAAGAGAAGTATACCCAGGGGATTCTTGATGTGCTTTGCCCAGCGTCTTCCCCAGTAAGTGGTGTCAATCTGACATCTCTGAAAAGAAAGTGACTTTCTTAACACCTTCCTGTAGTCACTTAAGAGTGGGATGGGCAGAGAGGGAGGCAGGGAAGGTGCGCTTTTGATATTTTTAAATGTCATGTTTATTTATCGGTGTCCTTATTTCCTTCACGAAGGGCTTGGGGCCACTACATTACTAGTATGTGAAACCGGCCATGGTGGTTTACAAACCAGGGATCTTCCCTCCTTTCTCTGCCCCAAACACTATTATCCAAAATCAGAAGCATTTTTTCCTTCCATTAGTGCTCTGACAGTGGAGTACAAAGCCCATTCCATTGCTCATACAGGGTTACAACTACTCGTTCAGTGATCATTCAAAGTTACAACAGTGCTGAGTGAGGGGGACTTACAACAGGTCCTCAGAGTTCTGGCTGTTACAGCGTCCCCACAGTCACATGATCAGAATCTCCGATGTTCCCTGCTGGCTTCCCACGAGCAAAGTCAATGGGGAAGCCAGCAGGAAATCAGAAGTCGCAATCACGTGAGGTCCTCGCTTAACGACCTGCATGGTCCT
This sequence comes from Charina bottae, assembly GCA_023362775.1. Taxonomy (NCBI): domain Eukaryota; kingdom Metazoa; phylum Chordata; class Lepidosauria; order Squamata; family Charinaidae; genus Charina; species Charina bottae. Next base: position 20,721,175 of record JALMGJ010000010.1, on the reverse strand, counting down.
CATTTAACAACAGCAACCGGGACTGCCAGAATTGCCGTCACTAACTTTACTTTAACTTAACATGACGTCACGCTTTATAACCGCATCACTTAGCGATGGAGTTCCCGGTCCCAATTGCCGTCATAGCCTAACGACTACCTGTACAAGCAATGGAGCGGATTTTGCATAGAAACTGAACGCACCCAACATCCTTTCATTGGAGCTGGGTGAATCAGACATGGGAGGGAAAGAAGATGCAAGGCAAATAGCCAGGATCGCTGAGAAGCAAACCCTCATCACCATCATCACGTGAGAGGAAATACCAGATACAGGGTGTATTTACATCCCAGGCCCTGCTCTGTGAAGAAAAGAGCTAAGAGCACAGGGGCAGAATTAGCCGCTAATATGCTGGAATTTAGATTTATATAGATTTATTTGTTCAGAGCTAAAGGCCAAACTTCCAGTCATTACAACGAACAGCAGAACACAGAATAAAATTAAAACGTTTTGAAAAGTAATATACGTGGCTCATTGCCTCAAAACGTGGAAAAAGATCTTATCGGATCTTATTTATACTCCCAAGTTCCCTTACGGCCATCAAGAATGAACAATATCCTGCAACTTCTTACAAATTTTTGCAGGTATCTCCACTAGTAAGATGGATGCACGTTTTCCCACAGAAGAGCCAAAGCGATTCACAAAGAGGGGTGATGTTAATTCAGAGCACCACGAATGGTACTTTGGACAGCTCAACAAAATTGATCCAACTACTCTATGCCCCCCTCCACGCAGGGGCAGATTTAAGTTTGGAAGTGAAGATTAGTAGCCCTTCCTTCTGGGACCATGATTGGTAGATCACCATGCTTAGCAAGAGGAAATGCTCTTCTGCAAAGATCAGAGAAGATGTTATATAAATATCTAGGAATAGAAATGGGTCTGTTCCAAAGGCAGAGATGACAGTGGTGAGGAAAAAAAACTGGAATGAATTTATTGTTTTTTGTACCTGGTATCTAACCAAGCATGCAGGGGTAAGGGTTCACCTCCAGAAAGAGGTCTCATCTTTATCAATGTCTCAATTTTCGGCTGGAATGGGCCTCTGAGTCATATTCAGACATGAGCCCCGTTTCCAATGTGTGTTTCAGAAGAAAAATCAGGAATTGCTTTCGCAAGCAGTGGTAGAGTTTGGGAGATACACTGACGGTTGCGAAAGCAAAACAAGGGAGACAGTCAAGGATACTGCCCATTCAGCTAGATTTTTTGAGGAAGCCCCCTTGTCTTCTACACTTGCTGCTATTTGCTGACCAATACAGGTAGTCCTCGACTTATGACCACACGTTTAGCAACCGCTCAAAGTTACGACAGTGCTGGGAAAAGTGACTTGTAACCGGTCCTTGCACTTACGACTGCCACAGCATCCCTGCAGTCACGTGATCAAACTTCAGGCGCTTGACAACCGGCTCGCACTTACGACGGTTGCAGCACCCCGGGGTCACGTGATCACCATTTGCAACCTTCCCAGTAGGCTTCTGACAAGCAAAGTCAACGGGGGAAGCCACATTCACTTAACCACAGTGGCAAAAAAGGTTGTAAAATCGGGTGTGACTCACTTAACAACCGCCTCGCTTAGCAACAAAAGTTCCAGTCCCAATTGTGGTCATAAGTCGAGGACTACCTGTATCTCCAATTGCTTAGGTTAGACATGCAACTGAAAGAAATCGCATTAAGAAACTACCGCTCCCCACGTTGTCCCCGCTTTGCGTGGACTGATCGGAGAGGCAGACTCAATATTTGCTGCAGATGCTGTTGTGCTCAGTCTTGTTTAATTGGTAGTCATGGTTTTAAAAATGCGGCTTTGAGCTGTTTTCTCTGCCTTCCCTCTTACCGAGCACATTCATGTTGGAAAGCCAATCTTCTTGACTCTGTTCTTGGGCTTAAGAAATGTAAGAGGTGGGGGATGGGAAACGTTGTAAGAAGACATCAGCTTCACAACTCAACACAGGACAGCGTCAGCCACTGCCAGGAGTGGGTAATAGTGCGGTGCTGCTGTTAGGACAGTGAGTCTTGGTGTGAAGGACAAAAGTGTGATAAATGTGCAGAAATTGTCTTAAATTTGGATACAATTCTGTGTGCTTGTAGTAGGCGGTAAACCCCTTTGAATAGAATGTGAATGTCAAAGCATGTTTTGGAGGTCAGGAAAATGCTGATTGTCTCATCTCTGACTAGAATTTCAGTTGCTCAGCAAAGTGGTCATTAAGTGAATCCCACCTGATTTTACGACCTTTTTTGCAGCAGTCATTAAGCAAACCACCATGGCTGTTAAGCGAACCACATGGTCGTTAAGCGAATCATGTGGTTCCCCATTGATTTTGCTTCCCAGAAGCCAGCTGAGAAGGTCAAAAATGGCGCTCACATGACCATGGGATGCTGCGACGGTCATAAATGTGAACCGGTTGCCACGCGCCCAAATCGTCATCACGTGACTGTGGGGACGCTGCAACCGTCGTAAGTGTGAGGACCGTCATAAGTCGTTTTTTCCAGCACTGTTGTAAGTCTGAATCAACACTAAATGAATGGTTGTTAAGCGAGGATTACCTGTATGGAAAAGCGGCTGATCTAATGTGAGTCTCTCTTTTCAAATCCTTGTGATTCTGGAGATTTTAATAAACCTGAACCTGGCCTGTTTAACATCAGGTTATTCAATGGAATGGTCCTAAATACAAACCTGTAAACTAAATGAATAGACAAAATCCATCCCTGGGTAGCTATGACAATAGCACGGGTTCAAGCTCACAAGGTTTTGCTTTGGATTTTGCTATCAACCAAATGGGTTTCTCGCCTGACCCTTGAAACTGCAACCAACAACATCTGTGAGCCAAATCTGTGCATCTGTTCTTCCTGCTCTCCTTTGAAATAGTCTATTCACATGCGCCAAACAAAAAAAATCTAACAACCACCCTCTAATGGACAGAATAATATGCTTCCTCCCTTTCCATCCTCCAGCCAAGAATAGACAATTGTGAGGAAGGTGTGGAGGTGTTAACGACCCCTTTACTTCCTTCTCCTTTGTATTTTGCAACTTTTATCGGAGCGCCCTAGAAATGGAGGCAGTGGGGAGAACCGGCTAACCCCAACCCCACCGGAGGCAGAAAAGGACTCCCAAGTCTGAGGGTCTACACTTGGTTGCAAGACCTCTGGACACACCTGTCCAGAGATTCAACACCTGGGCATGGATCCTACGGCCATTTTGAACACCGTAGGCCTTGACTCAGCTTCATGACACTTGCCATCCTGGTTTCAAGCCTAGGTAGAGCCATCGATTTCCCACTTCTTCAGTCCTTGCCAGCCCAGGCAGCTGGGATTGTCTTTTATCCCTGCCAGGATGCTTTCTGTTGTGGCTGAACAGGCTAAGAGCCAGGGTACCCTCCTCCATCGCTGGGTGAGCTGTGTTTGCTTCAGAGGGAGGAAGAGCGGCTACGGCGCTTGATCTGTTTTCAGCGACTGATCAAGACATCTTTGGTGTCATCACTGTATCTGTTGAATAAAGATCAAGGTTCCTTCTTTGGAGCACAAGCAAATATCTTTTTATGTGTCGCTGCACGTCTTTGAAACTGGTTCAACGCAGAATGACAGGGGTAGGCAACCCAGTGCTTACAGAAAGTTTCCTCTGCACTTGACAGATTCTCAACTCTCCCTATCTTTATTTTTATTCCAGATTAGGGAAAGGAAAGGAAAGGAAAGGAAAGGAAAGGAAAGGAAAGGAAAGGAAAGGAAAGGAAAGGAAAGGAAAGGAAAGGAAAGGAAAGGAAAGGAAAGGAAAGGAAAGGAAAGGAAAGGAAAGGAAAGGAAAGGAGGAAGGAATCTGTAGGAGGAAGAAATCTGCTAAAAAGTTCCAATGGGAAATAGCATTTCCTCCAACCAGCAAATCTTGGGGAAGGAAGGAAGGAAGGAAGGAAGGAAGGAAGGAAGGAAGGAAGGAAGGAAGGAAGGAAGGAAGGAAGGAGGGAAGGAAGGAAGGAAGGAAGGAAGGAAGGAAGGAAGGAAGGAAGGAAGGAAGGAGGGAGGGAGGGAGGGAGGGAGGGAGGGAGGGAGGGAGGGAGGGAGGGAGGGAAGGAAGGAAGGAAGGAAGGAAGGAAGGAAGGAAGGAAGGAAGGAAGGAAGGAAGGAAGGAAGGAAGGAAGGAAGGAAGGTCTCCTGTGATAAAGTGAAGTGTCAATCTGTACCATCATTTTTCCATGGGTTCCAGATAGAGACCCATAAACAAATAAAAATTGGGGGCAGGGGCTGCAACCCAGAAGGAGGGAAGGGAAGGAGAAAGAGGAGGAGGAGGAGGGGGGAGGGGGAGAGGGAGAAGGAGAAGGAGACAAGGTGATAGAGGATAGTTTTTCCGCAGTGGAATTCTTCTATGCATTTTTCCCCAGCAGGTTTTCTTTCCCTCTGATAAAAGATATGGTGCTTTTCCATTTTCTTTCAAAAAAAGAGGAGAAATTTGGATAAATTCTCAGGGTGAAGTGTGGCATTCTTGCATTTGTTTTGTAATAAGGTGCACAAATGTCCTGCTTTTGGTTGTACCTTTGTCTCTCAATGGGTCTGCCACCCCCCTGGCTTCCATGCTGTCCTAAGGAAAGAGCTCAACGGCTATCACTCACTGTCAGCCCTACAAGATTAGATCAGGAAACTGACTCTACATAAAGGTTAAAACTATATTTTGTTGAGATAGGCTATAGGAACAGCATCTTGCAAGTCTCCTTGTGTTTGACCTTCCCGCCCCCTTATACCCCATCGAGTCAGGGAGGAGCCAGCCTGAGACTCTTCTTATCTCCTTTCCCAAGGCTTAAGGAAGGCTTCTGCCCTGGTTGTTTCTGTTACAGCTTCTGGATATTCTCTTCAAGGCCATCTCCGTGGCTCTCGACACACCCCAGGAACTTTTGTAGTGGCCATCTGCTGTCCAAAATAGGTTAGAGTCCCACCCTTGAAAAAAATGGTTGGAGAATTTCTCCTTGCCCTGGACAAACTGGGAGAAATTGTCCATCTGAGATTTCTACCTACAAATTGGAGAACTTTGAAAGGTCATTTAGGTGTAACTTTGGTAGGGAGCATTCTATGAGCCTCAAGGGATGGTAGACAGTGATTTCACCCATTTGTCTTCTGGTACGTGATTGTTTGGAGAATGGTCCCATTACTCATGGTAACCATTGTGTGCCACAAGATGTTCTCAAAACCATTAAAGAAAAAGCCACCAACTCCAAAATGTTGCCTGTTCCTCCTGTATGAGCACAGGTCTGTTTGTTGGTAGGAATACCGTCACGTGTATATTCCAAAATTGGTCTGAAAGAAGTTGACCTTGGTGAGATCAATGCATAAGAGAGAGACCGTGTTGTATCACACCTTTCAATGCCAAACGTCTCACCAAAGATGTTCATTTTAAAGAGATGCCTTGATCACGGTTTCCAACTAACGTCCAACCTGGCTGTATTTGTTCTCCTAAACTAAAAAGTAAAGTCTACTTGAGTCAAGCTTGACTCTGGTGTCTTCAGGGACACACCCATGCAGTTTTCTGGACAACAATTCGGAATGGTTTGCCATTGCCTTCTTTCAGGATTCACTTTTTGCCTCCCAGTCTAGTCTACAGCCTTGAACATCTCCCAGGCAAATACCAAGCAAGCCAAAAGTGCTGACTTTCCAAGCCCAGACCAGGACAGCTGGATGCTGCTACCCCAGGACCTGTTGGATGTGAGCCACAAAACCTTCTCCCAGAATCAATGTGTTCCACCTTTAAGGAGCCCCAAGAGTCCATCTTGATTTTCCTGCTAGAGACTGATTCCTCTGGGAAGTTGTTTAACTGCTACTGTAAACCACAAGGGCAGATTAACTCCAATCTCACATCATCCAGACAAAACATCTTTGCCCTAGATATTCAAAGCTGTTTTATAGCTAATTGAAGTCACTCAGGATTAATAGCAGTAGGTGCCCAATTGCTCTGGGTCAAGCTACAACCACTTTTCCCCCATGTTTTTGCATAATGTTGGCTTCAGTGCATTAAATATAATTCAGCCTGTGAAAAAGGGATTTCACCTATTTGATAAAATAATGCAGTTTTTTCTTTTCTTTTTGCTCCAGTTCGTTTTTTCCCCCCTCTTCCTGGTCTACTTTCAAGTAGGTCTGGCAGGGGAGGGAGCGATAAAGGGAATGCAGGATTACTTTTAATTAGTCTGTAATTACAATAATCAGTGGGACCACTATCATCTTCTTCTCCTCCTTTCTTTCTTCCTTCTTCTTTTTAGACAGCTCCCCAGAATGCTGGGGAATGAGCCACAATAAGGGGGGGGGGGGGGAGGAAGAAAAATTACAAAAGTTTCTCCTCCCACAGCAAATATTCCCACTATATGTCAAGAAATTATCAAGCTTCTTCTCTCAGTTTGAAAATGGGGTTCTCGTAAAGGTGTGGATGCCTAAGCAAAATTGGAAGAGATTCCCTCTGCCTCCATAGATTGCAGAGGAGAAAATTGGGCAGAAACCCATGGGGAAATGTCATTCCGTGTGTTTTGCCCTAAGACACTGAACAAACTGTGCAATATTAATATTTCTGTGAGTATTGATGAGCAGCATGGATGCTTTTCTGGAGAAACATCCCTGTGACTTAAGTGGTTTAAGAGATGATTCTTAACTTTTTCCCCATGTGGGCTCCTTGGTTCAAAAAATTGTCTGCTTCTAAGAAAACTGGGGCGTGGTGGCTCAGCGGGTAAGACGCCAGGCTTGTCGATCGGAAGATCGCAAGTTCGGAGGTTCGAATCCCTAGCCCCGTGTGACGGAGTGAGCTCCTGCACTAGCCCCAGCTCTTGCCAACCTAGCAATTCGAAAGCATGCAAATGCAAGTAGATGAATAGGTACCACTTCGGTGAGTAGGTAACAGCGTTCTGTGCACGTCATGCCGGCCACATGACCGCGGAAGCATCTTCGGACAGCGCTGGATCTTCAGCTAACAAACAGAGATAAGCACCGGCCCCTAGAGTCGGACACGACTGCACAAATGTGCGGGGGGAACCTTTACCTTTACCTTTTTAAGAAAACTGGGAGAATCATGTGCAATGAATATTGGATGCTCCCAAGTTGCCGGACCATACAACCGGAGAGCTTTTTCATTTGGAATCCATTGAGGAACCTTCCTCGCCATCCTGTCTACCTTGGCTTTCGAAGTCATCTCAGTTGACCACCCTATTGGGAAGTTAGGATCAGCTGTTTGGATCCAGGTCTGAAAGCTTCCATTGCTAAACTTGGCTTGAATTTTGCTATTTTGGCTTCCACCGGGCTGAGTTGAAAGGTTCGTATTAAAATTAAGTCAGCTGTTAAAGCCAGCGTATTAAAATTAAGTTGGCTAACCAATGGAAGAATTTATTTATTTATTTATTTATTTATTTATTTATTTATTTATTTATTTATTTATTTAAATTTAGATCACCACCCATCTCCCCTGGCCGGGGGACTCTGGGCGGTTTACAATAAAAGCAAAGTTAAAAATATAAATATAAACTTACTATGAAATATAACATTATTATTAAATATAAAATAAAGAATTAAATTGAGGGAAGACTTGTTGTCACCCCCAGCAAAGGCTCCATCACCAGCAGCCTGGGTCAAGCCCCATTGCACTATTCCATCTTCTCCCAAACGCCACTTACTTTAAATACGGTGGTTTTGTAATAAAAGAAAGACCACTCCCAGGGCTCCTTAAACCGTGGAATTAAATATGCTTTCGGTCCCCAGACAGAATCGGCCTCCTTGATTCTAAATCTGCTCAGTCAAGTGAAATATTATAGGTGGGGAGGAAATCGATATTTCTTGGGCTGAGCAGAAGGGAGGCGCGCACGTTAGTGAGCGTGAATTGAAGTACACCGTGTAACGAATGCTGGCATAGACCAAGCAGGGGGGAGGCGCAGGATGCGTGGGCGTCCCGTCTAAGGGTGCAAACGATCCAGCTAGTCCAAACGCAGATGCACGCAAAGGAATGTGTAGGTGTGCCTGTGGGGACAAATCTGTTCTAACGGCGAGTGGTTTAGAGATTAGCAGACTGGTTTTCCAACTTGAAAAGTTTTTCTGCATCGACTGGCCGCCTGCGTCTCTTCCCCTGCCCGGATCCTCCGTCCAATTTGAATTGGGCACTCTTGTTGCTCTCTAGCAAAGAGGGAGGTGTGACGGGTGGGAGCAGCCGGACGGTGACCCACACTTAAGTCCCACTCAGCCACCAATGTTTACTGGATAACTCTGGACTGAGCTCTCGCTGCCCAACCTCACAGACGTGTTTTTGCATGGACCAAAGGGAGACCCCCATGGGAGGCAGTATGGTGTAGTGGTGAAGTTGGTGGATTAGGACGAAGGAGAACCAGGTTGAAGAGTACCCTCAGCCATGGAGGCATCCTGGGGGAGTTCGGGCCAGATCTCCTCCCTCAGCCCAACTCACCTCACAGGGTTGCTGTTGTGGGGTAATGAAAGGAGACCCTCATGTAAGCACATGTACATTCTGGGTACTGTAGTTGAAAAGCATTGGGAAGACACCAGCTTGCCCTGATTTTCTCTGCCTTGAAGTGTGGAGAGAAATGTCACAGACTCCTGTGCCATTCAGGGTAGAAAAATAAATTTGAAGGGAGAGCACCAGATATGCTGCCTTGGGGTTCAAGGGAAGAGATGGGCTATAAATACAGGAAACAAACAAGAAGCCCCAGAAATAATAGATTCAGGATGTGTCTGAATGGCACAGGAGTCTGTGACATTTCTCTCCAGGGCAGAGAAAATCAGGGCAAGATGGCGTCTTCCCAATGGTTTTCAACTACAGTACCCAGAATTTCCATGAGAATTCTGAGAATCGTAGGCCCAGGATCTCTGCCTCTGTCCTCTACACCAGGGGTCCCCAACCTTTTTGGCGCCAGGGACCGGTTTCAAAGGACAATTTTTCTGCGGACCGGGGGGCAGGGTTTCCAGGATTTCCACGGACCGAGGAGGGCCGGGTTTCTGGGATTTCTGTGGACTGGGGGGGGCAGGGTTTGCAAGTGGGAGCCAATCACACGCACCGGGGGGCGGGATTTGTGGACGGGAGCCAATCGTGCAGAAGGGGGCCGGGTTTGCGGGCGGGAGCCCCGTGGCCCAGTTCCTAACAGGCCACGGCCCACTAGTGGGCCTCGGCCCACAGGTTGGGGACCCCTGCTCTACACATCACTCAATGGCTTGTTCATAGTGGAGTGCCAGTACTGTATACTCACAACTACCCACTATTGTGTTCAAGTGTCAAGGTAGGGAACCCGCCCTGATAGATGCAGAAACCTAAGAACTAGCTTGGTTATATACAGTGCCTTTTTAACGGCTAAGCATTTATGATTGGAAGTTGAGGTTTGCCTGGATATTCATGGTTCCCCTCTCTCATGCTGTGCTTGGTGAATGTCCTTAAACTTTATAGCCAAGGAAGGGAAAGAATCTTATATACTTCATCGCCTTCTCCCATAACATTGCCCTGTGGCTGTTAACTGTTAATCACAGTTCTGAGGAAGGAGGCATGCTTCATCTGTTCTGACCAAGGTTGTGGCTAACAGAAATCTATGTTTGGAAACCTTGGTCTTGCTGATTAGTTTGCTTGCCTTGTTACAGAGGTGGGAATCTCATCATGAAACTGTGCTGCAATGGTCGTGGTCTTCTTTCTCCTTCTCCTTCTCCTTCTCCTTCTCCGTCCCTTTCTCCTTCTCCTTCTCTGTCCCTTTCTCCTTCTCCTTCTCCTTCTCCTTCTCTGTCCCTTTCTCCTTCTCCTTCTCCTTCTCCTTCTCCTTCTCTGTCCCTTTCTCCTTCTCCTTCTCTGTCCCTTTCTCCTTCTCCTTCTCTGTCCCTTTCTCCTTCTCCTTCTCCTTCTCCTTCTCCTTCTCTGTCCCTTTCTCCTTCTCCTTCTCTGTCCCTTTCTCCTTCTCCTTCTCTGTCCCTTTCTCCTTCTCCTTTTCCTTCTCCTCCTCCTCCTCCTCCTCTCTGGCAACCTCAAATAGCTTTAGCACTCTGTAATGGGGGCCTGAAGTCCACTGGAGGCCGAATAGCTACTGCATCACCATTGTTACTGTGGGACCATGCAAACACACATCTCTACAGTGCCCTATTCAAAGCAAGGGAATGAACTGGGCTGGGAAATTACAGTATGTAGAATAAGGGTTCACCTTGTAAGTTTGCCATTTAAAAGAAGGAAAGGAAAGCTCCACCTTGGATTTCATCCATTTTCTTCTGCTGCCAAGCCTTTTGACCCTTAAGCCAACTGGCTGCTACTTCCTGGCACCATGCTTTGTTCATGGACAGATTGGACCATAATGGGAATGGAGGGATTTTCATGATCTCTTTTGCATTTTAGCTTGGTTCCAAACAAGACCAGAATTGTGTATCAGGTGCAACATTCCAGTTTTGCAAATGGTACAAAGGAGAATAGTTCAGAGTCAAATGTTCTTCCATTCTCTGACATCTCTTTGGAGATACATCATCTGCACATATGGGAAAAAGCTACATTCTGTCATTAGAAAAAAGGGGGGATTTAAAACTCCAGTATTGCAGGGATTTAAGTACATCTCTGGTATGGCCACTTCCATAACAGCTGGAAAAAATAAGGTAGTAGAAATCTCCTGTCTCCACTAGCCTGAAAGAATTAGCTCTGGTGACTGGTGACCACTTCCCAGCAGAATGGCTGCTGACATGTATTGTAGCTACAGTTTCTAAGTGCATGGATTTTAAGGAAGGAACTAATTCATCTAAGGTCTAGTTTCCCACTCAAAGGGCCAAAGAAGACTTGGTTGAAAGATGTTTGGAAGTGGTAGGAGTGGTGTCTCAAAGCAAAACACCCAGTTTTTGGAGGCCTCTTTGAGAAAAATCAGAGATCTCAGAATCTTCTGGCTCTATCAAGTCAAGACCACCACCATGTAGTGTGGACATCTGGGTGCTAGGAAGCCATCAGGGCAAGGTACCAAGATAACTTAATAAGTAACGCTATGAGTTGGCTTCAGAAGATTGAAAAGGCAAGGCCAATGTGTTTTCTTTTGTGCCTTAATTCCCCTTTCTCCTTTCCAGTTGACTGAACCCAGCATTCATTGTTTAAAAAGGGTGTGTTGTCATCTTTTCTTGGTTCTCACCATCTCTCAACAAAGAACACAAACTGGCTTTGTTATTAAGGATCCAGATTTGTAGGGTGCTGAGCTAGTTGTACTCTTGAGTTGGTCTCCTCCTTCTTCCTTGCTTAGAAGTTGTTTCTACAACTCCTCCCAAAGTACAAGACCACGGCTGATCTAATGCAGTCCCAAGAGATGATTTTCTTCAAGGAGATGATCAAAGCAACTTCTTAAAACACCAACCCCTGTTTCTCCTGGGATGAAATTCTTTACGCGGAGACGGAAATTCCAAGGCAAGGTCCCGGAGAAATGACTCTTTCTGATTCTCCGAGTGGTGGAACTGAGGGAGACAGGAGATGTCGTTGGATTTTTTGCAAAAAGCAGGAGGAGCAAAGCTTGCATGGGGTTTTGATGATTAGATTATATATAAATAGAATATATTAGGCAAGAAATGTATATGAATGTTATATGAATAGCCAGCATGTAAGAACAAATTACTTTTCTTTACTCCTATGACCATAGATGGATCGGAAGTTATCCAATTTCTATGTTTGTTTTCTTTCTTTTCTTTTGCTTTACTACACTTTTCTTTTTCTATTTCTTTGATTTGTACTTCTATTTCTGTTTCATTTTCAACTTTTAACTTTGTATATTTAAAATCTTAATAAAATCTATATATAAAAAAAAGAGAGATGTCGTTGGATTTCGATAGGGATTTAGGTAAACGTGACAGGAAAAAATTGAGCTCTCGAAAATGCAAATATAGGAAGCCAGCAAAGGGTCCTGGAGGCAACTTAGTAGCTAACAAATTGAAAGTGGCTTAAATTTCCATCAGGCACCAGCTCAATTCATCCCATGCATTTGATGAAGTGAGCTGTGATCCTCAAAAGCTTAACGCAAGCAATGTGTTTCTCCTGAGGGTGCCACAAGACCCTTGGCAGGTCTTGTGACCCCAGACAGTCCCTGTGATCACTCTGGAAGCTGCAAACATTCAAATGTGGGTGGAAATGAAACTGAGTTTGGTGACAAACAAGGGGATTTGCATCACCCTGAAAAAAAATCTAGCCTCCGGTCTCCATCTTTTCAACCAGTTTCACAGCGTCGACCTAGAGCGGCGCCCTCTTTTCTTTTTCTTACTTCGGAGGGAGCCCTCATCAGTGACATGCCAAATCCTTTCTGTGCTGGAAATAGCTGTACTTACTGCATTTGGCCAGCACAGGACAGACGGAAGATGGCATTTCATTTTTAAAAAATGAAATGAAGAATGAAACTGCTCCATGTTCTCTGATGAGATACAGACTGGGAAGACCAGAATAGCAAAAAGTATAGATAGTGAGCTCTGTGGGTGTGAGCTTGTGTGTGTACACACAGACACACATACACACACGCACGCATTAGTTCCATTGCTACTCAGCACTATTCCTTTCTTGGGCTTTATCAAGCAAAAGATAGCATTATTGCTCCGTTTTGGTCCCCAAGGGCTTTCAGAATACACATGTTGGCATGTTCTGTATGCATGGCTAACCTGAAGGGTGGGAGGGGGAGGGAGGGGGGAGGGGAACAAGTTAACATATAGAATGGAGAGCTGCCAATGAGTAGCCTGCTCACAGTTCAATATCATATTCCGACCTCTTTTTGAAGGATAAAATTGCATCCATCCTGCCTAGTTTATTCGGCACTCAAAAATTCACAGAAGGTCCTTTCCCTGAACCTGTCTGATGGCTGGGCCTTTTCAGCATTCCGTAGACCGCCTGCTCTGCGATTCTGTCACCTGCGTAGATCAAGTTTCTCACTGCCCAGGAGAATTGGGAAGATAGAGCAGCCTCTTTCTCGCACGCACACGCAGATGCACACCCGCTCAATCCATATTTATAGCTTCACATACTGGGGGTGGGGGGTGGGGGGATTAGCGGCTTTCTGTAAATACGGAGGCTGTACAATTATCATTAAAGCTATTTATCCCAATCTGCAGGTAGATTGAAATAATAACTTGTGCCTGCAAACATTGGAGTGCTGTACTATCATGGCACCTGGCTGAGAACATCTGTGATACCTGAGTAAACACACACACACACACACACCCTTCAGCCATGTTGCAGGCAAGCCAAGATGCTGTGGAGGTTCAGACCTTCTTTAGGAGGTCTACCAAGTTTCCCAGCTAGGGATGGGGATTGGGAGCAAGGGATGGGAACGTCAGAACAAGGGAGACAGAGATGGAGCTCCTCTCTTCCGAAGGCCCTCTTCTTCCCTTCCTCCCTCCCTGTCCCCATGTCGTTGTATCTCAAAAACATTGGGGAACTGCAGGCTAAACTGTGGTTGGAGGGGAGTTGAAAGGGTATGATAAGCTCCTCAAAGCCATTGATTTGGCAGGGCCATTGCTTTCCTTGGAGGATGCCCATGACTTGGTGAGAATCCCTTTTGCTTTGATCCTGGCATTTAGTCTTTGAGGCTCAAGAATGGCAGCTTGTTGAGGGCCCAGTGCTGCTTCTCCAGCTGTTGGAACCCCAGGTTCATGGAGGGGAAAGTCTTAGCTTCCAAGTCCTTTCCAGTCCATTATGCATCTTCAAACTCTTTCCAAAGTGAATTAGCCAGTCTCCTGGGTGGCTATGTGGATGCTCTCCATTTCTAACTCACCTCCCATATAAGCAATTTTAAAGGATTTGGTTCTAGACCCTTCTTGCAGGGATGGCATTGTCAGTCTTGTGAGGAATTCCAGATGGAAGCATGTCCAGATGAACTAATTCTACTTTATTGTAAGGTTACATTAACAAAATCTTGCAAGTCTGAAAGTACATTTCTCCCCCCTCACCTTTGCACCCAAGAAACAAGGAAAGGTCCCTTCTGAGATGTTTCCCATGTCCCCATTCCTTCTGAGGGCTCAGCTGCCTCTTATCTGACCATTGCCTAGTCTGTGGCTCTTCCCGCTGTCTCCCAAGGTCATTCCCACAGACCATTCCAGGAATTGAGAGATGTCCTCATGACTTGCAGTTCCTTGATGTCCCAGAGGTTTGTAATACCTGAAGCAGAAATTCACATTATGTCTCTCCCCCAATTCTTCTAATGGTTGGGTTTTGGATCCTCCAGGTTGGTGAAAATGGTTTCTGCTGATGTTTCCATATTCCCTTTCCGTGCTCAGAAAGAAAAAGAGGTAGAACCATTTCATGCCCTTGGAGAGATCAAGAAACAACCTTGTTTATTGTTTCTCCTTGGAATTTTATCTATATACCTCCTAGTGCAGAGCTTTCCAAACTGTGTGTCGGGACACGTTAGTGTGTCGGCTGCAGTGTCTGGGTGTGTCACGGCTGCTGCTGCCTCCAAGCCCTGCCAGGATTCCATGCAGGTCCTAGTGCCTGCCTTGTGCCCTGCTGTAAGAGTGTGTTGCGAAGTGATGCATGTCTAAAAAGTGTGTCACCAACATGAAAAGTTTGGAAAGCTCTGTCCTAGTGCATTCACCTCCCAGTAGCAAAGAAAATCTTGCATTTAAAAGTCAGGAGCGGGTGAGTAACTGGCCCAGGACTTTATGGATTATTCTTACAACCAATAACGCCTTGTCACAGCAAATATTTCTTTATTTGAAGCCTAGCTAGTGAGGACAGTGCCTGAATTTGTACATCAACCTTCACCAGCCCTACTCAGCATGACACATCTAACCAAGAGAGTTAAAGATCTAGGAAGTACATTCATACCACATGCTAAGTTTGGTTAGTTTGGTTGTTGTCTCTTTGGTAGCTTAAGGTGCTGTGTGAACCTTGATCGAAAAGTTTGATTTGCATTTTTGTCATACAGGAACTGGAATGCAGAAGAATCAGGCAGGAACCCATAAGTTATATTTATACCCAGCATTTGTCATCCAAATTGATGTATTGCTCTTAATCAAAACCAAACCTTGGTTGTTAAGGTGGTGATAACCTATGGATGAAGTTCAGTACAGAGTCTGCTAATGAGGCATTTCCTTCAAGTCTGGCTAGCATAATGCAACCGCTAACGTGGTGGGAGAAAAAGACACATCAAATGTCCCCTATGATAGAACAATCAAACGGATGCTTCTTATTCAAAGATTCTCTTTAACGTGGGAAGAAATACGCATCTTTGATGTTGGATTGAAAGTTTTGTGCCCAATTTGTGCATGAAGATGTGACAAGAAAGGGGAAGGAGGAGGCAAATGTTGCTGTATAAATAAGAGAAATCCAATTTATTAAAGGACTCGCCTATCTTGGCTGAACTGGCAAAGCTGAGCAGGGTTGAATCTGGTTATTACTTAGATAGGAGACTGTTAAGAAATCCCAGGATTATAGGCTAGGCTGGGAAGTAAAAAATAAAAAATCCCAGGAAAATGAAAATGATGTGGGTGCGTCCATGAAGTCACCAAGAGTAGAGCATGTCTTCAAGGAGTCTTTACCTAACGAGATACAGGAAAGTGACTAAGGTTTTATAACACCATCTTCCCATCTAGGTCAGGGGTCCCCAACCTTTTTGGCGCCAGGGACCGGTTTCAAAAGACATTTTTTCCGTAGACCAGGGGGGCGGGGTTTGTGGGCAGGAACCAATCACAAAAGATTCCCCTTTTCCCACAACTCAATTCTGTCCAACCAAAAGGGAAAGAAATATGTTCTTATATCATCCCTTATGGTGACTGATGCTGCTGGAAGGGATCTTATGAGTGAGCAAAATGAACTGGTTTATCCAGTGTTCCTTGGCAACTTTAAGATGGGTGGACTTCAACTCCCAGAATTCCCCAGCCAGCATTAGCTGGCTGGGGAATTCTGGGAGTTGAAGTCCACCCATCTTAAAGTTGCCAAGGTTGAGAAATACTGGGTTTACCCTTCAGCTTGTTTAGAAAATCAGACTTATTTCTAAATGGCTAACCTGCCTACACATGATGTCCTTGTCTCCATCCTTCCAGTTGTCTTCTGACATCCATCCACTGCATGAGAACAGGGTAGGCAAACACCTTTACCTCCTTTTTCCTGCCCTGCTGGAATTGTTCAAATGCGGAGACAGGAGAGGGGAGAGGGAAAGCAGAAGAGAGGGACCGGGTGCTTTGTTAATTCGTTTGTCGGTTACATTTATTCTCTGCATCACGTGCCCAAAGGCAGAGACAGAAAGCGCGAGAGAGCCGTGCTCTCAGCATCTGGCCAAGGCATGCTGAAACGTCTCCAAATATTGGAGCCCTGTCAAATGAACACGGTCCCTTTTGTCCTCCCTTTTCAATCTCAGTGCCAGAGACAAGTGCCAGCCTTGGAAATGATTTGTAGCCGAGCAGGTGTCATCTCTGCTATGGCACACAGTGACAGAGAGAAGGGTTTTTAGGACCAGCCCCTCCGCTAGGACATTCGTCCCAACGGCTGTTGTTTCTCTTTGATGTCCTTGGTTGTGCGGTGTTTTGCTGCTCAATTCACGATGGCAGGGAGGCAAGAAAGACCTCTTGAACATCAGGTCCAAATTCCAAGCAGATTTGCTTGGGGCACCCACTCCAGTCATACGCAGCAGCTCTTGTGAAAGCTAGAGGCTTGGTGGTGGGTCTCATATGCTACAAGGGGGGGGGGGAACTACCTATCTTAGCATGTTGCATAACTGTTGAATAGGGAAGGTCCTTTTAGCTAAGGGACCCATCCATGGCCTGAGTAACTCTGCAATCGAGGAAAAGGGAAAAGCAGCAACTGGGCATGATCGCCACCCCATGTTTGATCAGTAGAAGATTTCATCATAGTACTTCTGCTCTGGGAGGAAAACAAGAAGGGCTGCCTTTTAACCCAGAGGAGAAGATCCCAGTGACTCCTTCAGGATGTTCTCCCTCCAGGTTCAGAGGCCTCCAAATACCCACTTGACCTCTTGCTCCACCCCTGAACTTTCCAGGAATCTGAGGTCAGCAGTGATAGCCAACAAGGGGCTGTAGTCCAGAGCCGTCGAGACTCATCGTACATTCTTAGCCAGCCTTCTAATGAAACTACTTTGCCGAACTCCCCGCTTCTCTTCATTTCACCCCTGCCAAGCAAACACATTTCTCAGTTGTGCCAGCAAGAAAGCAATTTCCATCTCCTGAATCTGCATCCACATCCTTTTGTCAGCAGTGACTGCCCTAATGCAGGAGAGACGCCAGTGAGCTATTTTCCCCCTGATTTTTGGGTTACCTGTGGATCCCAGCATAAAGCCCTCTAATGAGCAAACTCAGGTAGCACTAATTGCCCAGAACTAAGGCAGTTTAGCTTGCACACCAGCAGATGTTTAATGTGCAATTAACCCACAACAGCACGGGCCCAGTCACCCTTGACTAGCTATGATCCATAAAGTCAACATGTAAGTAACACCAGAGAGGCAGCAGATATGTCTATGTCCAGCTGGGCAGCGTGATGGGCTCCCCACATGAGGTCCATCTTTGTATGCAAGGAGTGTACAGACATATTTGAAGCAACTGAAGCCATCCACTTCTCTGGGCGTGCAAGCACTGTGAATGCACCAGCATGTTTGTTGACTAACAATTCCCTAACATAATGGAACAAGAACGTCAAGATGTTTGAGATGGGCCCGGTGTTTCCCTTCCATATGAAATGAAATGCTAGTCATCTATTGTGGTTTTGTTGGGATGGGGCATCCCTACCGTCTCGTTCACATGAACTACAAGGGAGATGGCAATATGGTTCTGAAGTGCTTACTCTGAGATATCGGACTTGCTTTGGACTTGTACATATCACCATCAAATAAGGTAAAGCGTGTGGAGAACCAGGGGCCAAAAAAGGCAAGAAATCAAGCTAGGAAACAGAAACAGTGGAAAACTAGGAAGTAAAGCAAGATGCAGAACGATTCTTGCCACTCAAAGCTTTCCAACCTGAGCAAGAAGTATCTTTTTATTGATCAAAAGACAAACTTAATTGTTATGGGGCAGGTCCAGTTGTGGCTGAGATAGGATAAAATGAGTTTGGCTGGCAACCACATGAGCAGAGCTGTGATTTCCTCCCCCCTCCCAGATTTGGAGGTGACCATTCCTGGTTGATTTTAGGATTTAAGCTATCGTTTGGGGTGTTTCTGATTTAAACATGGCAGGAAACTGGGACAACACTTTATTTCTGCAGCAAAAATATCCCAGGAAGCTGATAGTGGCAAATTACTTTACACTGTAGCCAAGAAAAGGAGACGGATGTGTTCATGAAGTCATTAGGAGTTAAACTGGATTTGGGGAAATGTTTACTTTCAGCCTACAGCTGGTGGTAGCACCTCTATCTCTAGATCAGGCTGATCTTTAAAAGCTAAGCAGAGTCAGACCCAGGGGAATATTTCCATGAGAGATTGCTAAGAATTCCCAGAGCTGTGGGTTAGAAAGATGTAAATGGTGAGAGGGAGAGGGAGAAGGAGAAGGAGAAGGAGAAGGAGAAGGAGATGGAGATGGAGATGGAGATGGAGATGGAGATGGAGATGGAGATGGAGATGGAGATGGAGATGGAGATGATGGATGAGTGGGTGGGTGGGTGGGATAGAGATGGAGATGGAGGTGGAGGTGGAGGTGGAGATGATGGAGATGATGGAGATGATGGAGATGATGGAGATGATGGATGGATGGGTGGGTGGATGGATATGATAGAGCACACACACACACACACACACACACCCAAGAAGAAGATGTGATTTTTGGCTACTTGCCAAAAAAAGCTCCGTTGGCTCAGAGGTATCACCATTCCTTCCTCCCAAACCATCCCCCAACCCTGCAACTGGTCATTGCAACTTTTGCTTTCTTTCCCCTTTTGTTGCCATGGATACATTATATTCCTTCCCTCTCAGGGGAAACAAAGCTCCCAACATCTGATTTTGCATCCCACCCGGGAGTCTTTTAATGTCCTCATTCAGCACTTGACGTGTAATGATTTTTCCCCCCTGCTTTTAAGATTATCCTAAAATTCTTACCTGCTTTCTCTGCCTCTCTAAAGCTCAGCAGTTGGGACACAGAAAGAAATAAGCATATAATAAACTGATCCATGTTCTTAATAAACATGTGCAGTCTTGCCTACAGCGTGAGGCTTTGACAACGAGTCATAGAGGACATGATGGACTTGTCACCGTGACCAGTTGGGATAGAATGAAAAAGACAAGAAGGTGCTCCTGAGAAGTGTGTAGGCCAGGGGTGCACTCCTTAACAGCTGCTGAGTGTGTGGCGGTTGACCCTATCAGCTACAGATCGGGGCCTCCACGTTGCTTGACAACCCTAATGAGTCCACAGTAGCTGCAGACCCACACCACATGCCAGATTTTTATTGTGCTCTTATCCACACAACTGGCAACAGTCAGGTTTTCCAGTTATATCCTGCTCACCAATTGCAACCTCTGGCCCAGATTTTGGCTTGAAGGGCATCATCGCCTCCAACCCAGTCCCAAGGATAGCTGCTGGAGTTATTGATGGCCAGTTGGGGGACTTCCAATCCAATGATTTTGGACCTCCCAAATCTTTGAGGGCCAGGCTCCTAGGTTCAGCAGGTTGTAGCCTCCGCAACATACAGTGGGATCTGCTTCCCATAGCTGAAACTGAGTTCTCTCTCTGGAATGCCTCAGCATCTTCTCTGGGGCACCTTGGTCCTGAATAGGACCAGTGTCAGAGAATCTGAGAATTGTAAATTTCCAAAGCAGCTGAATAATTAAGATGGAATTAGACTCTTGGTCACTGCAACACCCAAGGCACCTTCACCTAGGATGCTGGTTTCACATCCTTGACTGTTGTAAGGAACAATGAGTATCTACAAAAATGAGAGGGCCAGCAAGTATCTGATAACCCAGTGTTTCTCAACCTTGGCAAGTTTAAGATGGGTGGACTTCAACTCCCAGAATTCCCCAGCCAGCTAATGCTGGCTGGGGAATTCTGGGAGTTGAAGTCCACCCATCTTAAACTTGCCAAGGTTGAGAAAGCCTGATCTAGAGATAAATCCCAGTCAGGTTACATGCCTATGCAACATAACCTGCAGCATCTTAAACTAATGTTTCTTCAGCTCAGACCAACACAAGTCTTTCCCAACACAAACCGCATCTAGGCTACTGGCAAAAAATATATATTTTTTTAAATCTGCGATTTCATCTTGAGCTCTCTTGGAATAACGGTGACTCTGTTGTCTTGATTAAGTTACCTGCATAACTGGGAAATGCCAGAGGGCATAATCACATCAACTGCTTCAAAATCGTATTTTCGCTCTTCTCATGAGACAGTTTGCCTCTAACTGCCCATTTTATCTGCGTTCTTCTGCTGTCTATTCTGCCTTGTTCTCGGCACGCTTTCAAACTGTCTTGCGGCCTAAAGAAATGGTTGCCAAGGAAGATATTGGGTAAATAGGACTGCATTTTAATAGAGCAAGGCCCATGTATTATTAAGCAGGTAGACCTGGTTGGGTGGGTGGGTTGGTTGGTTGGTTGGTTACGTGCCAACTGTTGTCGACTCTTAGTGAGCACATAAATAGATTTCTCCATGGTGATCTGTCCCTAACCTGGTCCTTCAGGTCTTCCAATGGTGCACCCATCACCACTGTAACTGGTCATCCTCTTCTTCCCTTTCCTTCCACCTTTCCCAGCATTAGAGCCTTCTCTAGGGAGCTAGGTCTTTGCATAACATGTCCAAAGTAGGATAATTTGAGCCTGATTATTTGTACCTTGGGTGAGAAGACCTAGTTGTAGAACTACATAAATTGTACTGTTGCTTTGCTTCCCTTCTTATTTGTTTGTGTGATGTACTACAGTCTGAATTGGTCACATTGTTTTTATAATGATGAATCCTGCATTCATATTCTTTGCCTGGTGGTATATGACGTTGTCCTGGCAGCAACCTTTTTTCCCTGGGAAAAAACGGCTGTCTCTCTTCTAGAGAGAAACATCTTGGTTGGTCATCCTCCATAGCCAGAAAATATGGAGAGAGAGAGAGAGAGAGAGAGAGAGAGAGAGAGAGAACAACCTCAGAGATTTGTTGAAATGCAGGACAGCTTCTTTTAACTTGTCCAGGCACTCCATCCTCTCTTTTTCCCCATTTAATAAGTCAGGTTTTGTTCTCCTCTATCACATATGAATGCACATGGAGCATAATTGATGGACAGCCATTTGCTTCTGAAAGCTATCAACGTCGTAACTGTGAATTCACACATCCAAATATGTTTATCTTCCCCGCTATTCCGGGCCATGTATTTTTCGGACATGGATTTTTGTGCTTCGAGGGGGGGAAGAGCAAACTTCTTTTTAAAAAGTGTCAGAGGAGAAAGGGGAGATAAACGGAAAGACACAGAACTGGTGCTGGCTTGGAATTCAAACCAAAAAATCCAGGCTTGGCTGTCTCAAAGGCAAACAAGAACCTGACAGATGTATAAATAACATTTTTAGCAATAGAGTTTGTTGCCTCTTGAAGGGAATAGCTATTTCTCTGGATGATTTCTGCCCTGTCTGGAGGTTACACAGAACTGGTAACCCTCTCACTAATGTCTTATACTCTATATTAGCCTAATAAATCCATTCTTATTTCAGGGAAACAGGTCTGGGTTCGCAACCATCTCAAAAGCTATGTAGGGTTGAGTCTGTTTAGTACTTGGATGGGAGACTGCTAGGAAAACTACACACACATACACACACATACAGTATGCATCTTTCCATCCATCCATCCATCCATCCAGAGTAAGGAAGATTTTTGATTGATTGATTGATTGATTGATTGATTATGTGCCATCAAGTCATTTTTGACTCCTAGTGACCACATAGACCAATTTTCTCCATGATGATCTGTCTCCAACTTGGTCTTTCAGGTGGGAAAGATAGATTGCCCCATTGCACATATGCATACAGACAGACACCCCAAATCCCAAAACAGTGTGAGAAAGAAATATAGGGAGAACCCTTTTTCACTCCATAGTAGTAGTCCATGTAGAAGGTTGATCTTTACAAGGAGTGTTCCTTCATAGAGCCCACAACTTTGCATCTGAAATGATATTCCAAATACAGATGTGTTGCACAAGGCCTAACTGCACACTTACACAGGTCCTTCAAATACTCTATCCGTACCACACTTTCAGGAGGATTCAGAGAAACCAAGAGAGGTTCCACGAATATCAACCAAAGGCATCAGGGATTAGAAATTAAGTCTAAGAAGAGAGATTGAGGAGATAAGGTATGTTTAGCCTTGAGAAATGAAGACCAAGGAGGGATATGACTGCACTCTTCAAATACCCAAAAGCATGTCTAACGGAAGAAGGCAATCCCCAGCTTTCTATCATCACAGAATCTAGGACATCCAGAATAATGGTCTTAAGTGACAGGAGGGCAGCTTCTATTTGCACAGTAGGAAAAACTTCCTTACAAAGAACAGCTTAATAACTGAGCTATGGGATTTGTTTCAAGCAGAAGCTGATACCCACCTATCAGGGAGCGCCTCCAGAAATAGAGTCCCGTATAAACTGAAGGAACAAAGCAGTTTGACCAATTACCTAAATGTCTTCTTCCAACTCTATGATCCTATAATTCAAACCTTGAGTTCTACCAGTGAGTCACATCCTTTAAATTTAAAAAGCTGACTTATACTAAGTTAAACATTAGTGTTAATACGATCTACATATCCCAGCCCTGTTGGAAGACTGCTCCCAGGGTCCGCTAGCTATGGATTGTAATCTACCTTCATTTCAAGGTTCATTGTTATGTGTGGAATATACATGGCCTTGGATCCTGGAATCACAGTCATAATGGACTGTTATGTTTCTCTGGTTCCGCCAGTATTTCCTATCCAACCAAGATGTAAAAAAAAAAAAAAAAAAGAGAGAGAGAGAGAGAGAGAGAGAGAGATCAGCCAAGTATGGGGAGATTCCTTGTCCTGGGTCAGATGAAAATGTTTGTCGCATGTCCTTCCTTGCCTTTCCCTGCTACTTTGCTAATCCGTTAGGCCATCTCACTGTTGAGGCAATGTAGGGATGCTGTGATAGATGTGCGAGGGAGATGTGGCATTTCTGTGGCACTCTGGCCATGTGGCTGATCGATGGGAAGAAACTGCACTGGCATGACTTATTTCCAACCCAAGAAGGAGGCGCCGCCTTGCAGTGAAATGAAAAAGGAGGCTAAATCGATGGCGTAAGACAGGTTTATTGATTTCCAAATTTCCCTGGGTATTTCAAATGGAAATGTTCTCCCTCAAGAGGGGAAGGGGAAGGATAAGAATGATGATCTAGAATCTCAGTGGTGCCCCGGCCTCAATATAATAGATCTTCTATTGGGTTCTTGCTGTGTTCAAGTTGATGTTGCAGATGTTGTTCGGGCTTCCTGGATCAAAAGAAACGTGGCCTCTATTCCAAGAAGGTTCAGCATCTCTTGACTTAGTAGATCTTTGCAAGACAATGTGGCCGTGTCTCGGCGAGGCGCTTTGCTTTACAGAGGCCGCATGATGCTGCTCATTGAGGAGGCCATGTGATCCCCTTTGAAGAGCTTGCTCAGTAGCTTCTTCTGATACTCGCATCAGCTTCTGCACCTGTCAAACGGTTGCATCTCCCACACAAGCTGAGGGCTGCGCAAACCTTCGCAGAGTGTGACATGGGTTGCCCTCCCAAAAGTGGGCAGGGCCAGGAGAAACTCCCCTTTTGACCCAATTTCAATGCTCAAATGGAAAAGAAACAAAACAAATTAAATTCAGCTCATCTTATGGCTTCCCGTGTATTTAATAATTTCCCCTTCTGTCACATTAAAAATTCCAGATTAGTGCCAGCTCTTGGAAAGGTCCAGGAGTCTTTATTTAAGAACAGGGGAAAGCACAGAGCCTTCCAGCTGTTATCCTTTGCTCTAACAGCAATGAGCTTCCAGGGATTATTGGAGGAAACATTTAATTTGGAGACTTCCATTCTGTGTTGGTACATTTTTTTGCATTTGAGTACCCCCCCCCCCCCCGCCCTTCATACAAAACTCAGAATGGCTGCCTTTCAAATCTAGGAGAAGGAATGACATTCCTTGGTCATTCCCTTGTGTTTTTTTTAGAACTAGCATTCATTGATCTCCCCAATGAATTGATCACCAAGGACAAAAGGAAAAACCAGATTGTCTCCTCTTAAATTGCCCAGTAGATTAACCTTTAGCTCCAATGATTTGCCGTTTTCCCCCCTTTCTCCTTTGAATACAAAGGGCACATCCAGAAATCATGATCTAACACATCCACAAAATCCATACCACATAGGCAGTGTCTTTTTAAGTGCGACATTTTCCGTGTCTCCCACTTGTCGGATTTCATCGGTAGGAAGAACGGTCTGAGACGAGTACCCTTCAAATGGTGACAAGTTGTGCATGACAAATAAGCTAACATAAAGCTAAACAAATGTTTTACTAGACCCAGCGCGTTGGCTGTTTTGGGGCCAAATAAAATGTTACTTTTTAGCAAAAGTGACTTGTAATAATGGGGACACAAAATCTGCCTCTCTCCCCCAATTCCAGAAGGTTTTTTTTTTCTCCTTCAGAAGGAACTTCCGATTTTCTACCTCTTTATCATGAGGTTTTAAATGCATATTCGATCATATTTGGGAGCTCACTATATTGTTGAGAAATGTCTGTGCATTTTGTGGTTACTCCTTGATATATAAAAGCCCCCGAAGTGCAGTTCCATTTTGATTTAATGAATTGAAGCCATTCATGTGTTTTTGTAGGCCCCTTGGTCATTAAACTTGCAGGACCACTAGACTCCACCTGTGGGAATTTTACTGATTGTCTTCTTCTTTGGGGGAAAAAAACCAGATTTTTTTCATCAAATACCATGAGAATAGCTGGGCAAAATACAGCCCTGTATAATATAATTTTGATTTTTTTTTTTAACTTAATGAGAGGTAAAGGTAAAGGTTCCCCCCGGACATTTGTGCAGTCATGTCCGACTCTAGGGACTGGTGCTCATCTCAGTTAGCCGAAAAGCCAGCGTTGTCCGAAGACGCTTCCACGGTCATGTGGCCGGCATGACGCACGCAGAACGGTGTTACCTACCCACCGAAGTGGTACCTATTCATCTCCTTGCATTTTTATGCTTTCGAATTGCTAGGTTGGCAAGAGCTGGGGCTGGTGCGCGAGATCACTCCGTCACGCGGGCCTAGGGATTCGAACCTCCAAACTTGCGATCTTCCGATCGACAAGCCTGGCGTCTTACCCGCTGAGCCACCACGCCCCTAATTTAATGAGAAGCAGATACCAAAGGATGCTGTGCAGAAGCATGTTAGAAGAGTTGTTTAATCATTCAGCACCTGCCATTTTTCTGCTCAAAATCCCACCCTAACAAGCAGGGGTTGGCAACAGGTGATCTACTGAACACAGCCTTACATGACCTCTAACCATCATTTTTGAAAATCAGAAGCACACTTTCCATCACAATTTAAACCCTGAAATGGTCTTAACATAGATACCCTTAAAAACACTCACCTGGTCGATTATAGGACATTTTATTTTAGCCTCCTCTGCGTGAACTCAGCTGTAGCTCTGAACACTTGACACAGCAAGATTCAGTATGAATCTTTATTGCATACAAGAATCAAGCGTGCTCAAAGTAGTTGATTGCCCTCTGTCAAACTGTGAAAGAGGCCGCTCTTTTATCACCTGTAATTTAAACCTGTCATTTCGTTTCCCACTTTTCCTACAGCTCAGCAGACACCTTGCTTTGCCTTTCTCAGCCTTAGGTCTAAAGGGGAGTTGGTTGTGGACAGAACGGATTGTCTTGCCTTGCGAAACTCTAGCTCTCAGCATTTCCCTGCTGTGGCTTCCCCACCCCACCACCTTGTACAGTGTGGTTCCATGCAGCTAAAGCTTGTCAATCTATGATGTGCAGTTTGTTTGTTCGTTTAACAAATTTCTATGCCTGCCCATCTCACTGAATGTGACTCGGGGCGACGTACAACCAACAATTAAAACAATGTCACAACTGTTAAAAACTTTAAAAACTAAAGAAAAGCAACACTTGCGGGAGAAGAACATCCATCTAACTACAGTTGAACCATCGTGCAGATGATGTTTAGTGGTTAAGATGTTGGACAGGGATTGAGAAGACCCAGGTTCAAGTCCCCACTCAACCATGGAACTGATTGAGTGAGTTTGGACCAGTCAGTATCTCCCTCCCTCCCTCCCTCCCTCCCTCCCTCCCTCTCTCTCTCTCTCTCTCTCTCTCTCTCTTCAACTTAACTTACAGAGTTGTTTGTCTATGAAGGTTCTCAGTCATCCAGGTGGAATTGTCTGTAGCTTGAATCATGTCAACTGGATTTCTCTTTTCTCAGTTCATTACAGAGTTGTTGTTTTGTTGTTGTTGTTATAAAATGAGGGTACAGAGGCCTTGAGCTCACAAGAAAAGGCAGAATATTAATGCAGTAAATAAATATTACATGGCACAGCTCCATAGAGCAAAACCCTGAAATAATCACATGGTACCAAGGAAGATTCCTATCTAAAATTTGCCACAGATAAGCACACCAATGGGTTGACTTGGAATTTCAGCTTCCCATATTCCTAAAAAACCCACACTGTGACATTTTAGTACTAAGAGGCAGCTGTACATTATTTAACTAAAGTCGCTTCCTGGAGGCGGAACGAACCATATATATATATATATATATATATATATATATATATATATATTTGGTTGGCAAATTAAAAAATAAAATAAAAAATGTTGACAGACCCCCTGTAGATTGCTCGGTGTCCTTGACAGCAAGCCTAGCAGATGTTCTCAGCACAGTGGGGAACTCGTGGACTTAGAAGAACGTCAAAATCTTATGGCAAAGAAGCCCAAATTAACCATGCAGTCTTCCCACACACAGACAAAGGTATAGGCACACATGCTGAAAACAAATCTTCAGTTAATAGAACCGTCAAATAATCAGGAGGGCAGGAGAGGAACCTGAATTATTCCCCAGCATGCAGGCTAGCTTGGGAAGTTAGAAAAAAAACACTCCAGATCAAAGCAAGGGCAGATCACTTCTTTCTTGTTGCCAAGAAGACTACATGGGGATGCCCATGAAGTTACCAAGATTTGAGCTTGGCACCCAGGACATTTCATTTTTTGTGGTGTCCTTGGTGCTCTCTGAGCCTTGTTGTTTTCTGGCAGACGTTTCATTGCCAGGCTAGGCAACATCTTCAGTGCGAAAAGGGAGTGGGACTTGCTCTCTGTTTATATACCATGGCTTGTCCTGCTTGTGTTGGTGGGGGTGTTGTTCTCTCCTTGGGAGTTCCTTGATTGGGCTGTTGTTTGCTGCTTGGTTGATTGACTGAGTTAATAGTTCCTTGATTAGGGTATATTGTGCTGTTTGATTGTTCCTCTGGTACTAATCCTGGTGTTAATCTTTGCATATCTGGGTGTTGATTGCTGGCAAGGATGTGTTCTGGTCTTCTGGCTTTTCTATTGTCTCAATCAAAGAGACAATTTTCTATTATCTCTTATGAATGGTATGTAAATGTTTACCTCTATGTGTCTGTTGATGGCTGCTTTGTCTGAGTGACAAGCTTCCAGGAATTCTCTAGCATTTTTGGATTTGGCTTGGTTTAAGATGCTCATAGATTCCCAGTTGAAAGTATGGTTGAGTCTGTCCATGTGTTGTGACATTAAGGAGTTTTCATTGTGTCTTCTGACTGCTAGTTGGTGTTCGTGGATGCACTCTGCTAGTCTTCTGCCTGTCTGTCCTACATAGTGGCTGCTACAGTCCTTACACATTTCATTTTTTATAGATCCACCTCTTTCATTTTTGGTCCTAACATTTCCTTAATAGCCTCTTATTATTATTTGTAGCTGCTGGTGGGTGGATGTTTATATCTGTAGGTTTTGTGCTCCAGTTCTAACTACAATCACATCAGATCTCCATATCACAGAGATGAAATTGACACCGTCGGCCAACTCCTGCATAAGATGGTTCAAAATTCCAAATTTTAATCTAGACTTATAACTGGCCATAGCTACCTTCAATTGCAATCTAGTGCACCTATAATGTGAGCCTGGAGTGGTTTGGGAGTCAAGGCAGCACCCAAATCAAATAAATAATGTATAATTGTATTTTTACTGATTACTAGTGTTATTTATTTATGGTTTTTATTGATTTTAAACTTTTTATTGTGAACTGCCCAGGGTCCCTCCTTGTGAGGGAGATGGGCGGGATATAAATGTGATAGATGATAGATAGATAGATAGATAGATAGATAGATAGATAGATGTGTCTGAAGACAGCAGGCACAGCACAATACTTAACTAAATATCCAGATAAAGAGTAGTTATTATCTTAATCAATGTTATTCTGAAATAATAGCTGATTTTTTTCTGCCAAAGAACTCTGAGATTCACAATCTTTTTTATTATTATTATTATTGATTTAAACCCATGCTGGTGAGTTCAAGTCTCAGCTTTTCAACTTTCCCCTTTTTTCCTAACTGTCAAAAGCTAATAAACTCTCAGCTCTTATAAGATGTAGTCATCTGCAGACCCAGAGGCTTATTTGCAATTGTAGGGACAAGTGGATGGCCCTAGACATTTAAATTATAAATCAATTAATGAATACAATCGCATCTCACTGAGATGCAGACTAAGAGACGTTTTGTTGTTAAGTTATACATAAGGCTTGTATGGTTTTTAAAGTGCACCGCCCTTTGTGGGGGGAGATGGGCGGTGATAGAAGTTGGATAGATAGATAGATAGATAGATAGATAGATAGATAGATAGATAGATAGATAGAGTAATGAACTATTTTTAACTTGGCCGATAGCTCTTTCTTTTTCCCTAATTTGTCGTCTTGCTCACAGGTAGAATATAAAAGTCACTCCGATTTGAAAAGTGACTTATCTGCTCTCCAGTACATTCTTCTTTCCTCATTGATGTCATTTTAAAGGGCCAAATGAACATATTTTTACACACAGATTCCACCTTTCTGTCATACACACTTGCATATACTGTATGCATACATCCACACACTCTTTCTTCACCACCCACTAATTTAATGTCCACATTAACTGGTAATTCATCATTGTGCTGTTGAAAGGCTCGATTTTCCCTCTTTGCTAAAAGGATGAATTTTTCTCCCCATTTCTGCATGAGTTGGATTGAGAGAGAGTTACTGAAGAGGCAGAAAAGTGGATCTGGCCTTTCCATTCTCTTGATGGGTCACTTAAGACCTCCGATATGACAACCTCTTTCAGAAGAAAATCAAAACTCAATTCAAGGGCAGCCTCTGTGGAGTCTCATTGTGTTTAAAAACAAAACAAAGCTTAGCTTGTACAGAATCAGATTAATGTAGTGTTTTCAGGAGATGTTGTTATTTAAGGCTGTAACTAGAGGGAACAAGTTAGGCATAAATATTTCACATAGATTCTGTATGTTATTGTTTAGAAATGCCTTGGGGCATTCATTTAAGACGGGGTGGGCAACGTCAGGCCCGTGGGCCGTATAAGGCCCGTGGGGCTCCCTCCTAAGGCCCTCGGGGCTCCCGCCTGCAAACCCCGCCCCTTCCACGTGATTGGCTCCCACCCGCAAACCCCGCCCCCCAGTGCTTGTGATTGGCTCCCGCCCGCAAACTCCGGCCCCCGGTCTGCGGAAATCCCAGAAACCCCGCCCCCCACCCCCACCCCGGTCCCTGGTTATAAATATCCAAATGGCCCTTGGCAGAAAAAAGGTTTCCCACCCCTGATTTAAGATGTACCCATTCTAAACATTAAGAGGCAAGAAGACTCTACTGCAAAGACGTTGGGTCCAGATCTATTCTCCACAGAAAGGAGTGGATATAATCTCTACATTATGCAAAGGTGGAAAAGAAATCTATCTATCTCAGAGTGGCACCTTATGATAATACAGGCCACGTGGCAGCAGGGATAATAGGAATCTACTCCCTGCTTATCACGCCACCTTGGAAAAGTTGCACCAACATCAGTGCATCTTTGGGAAGCATTGGTAAAGATGCATGTCCATTAGAGACATTTGTATTACAAGTCATGTTAAGTACAACGCTATTTCAGCATCAATGTGTATTCCTTGGAATGTGAATCACGGGAAGATTCCCTTCAGCGCAGTAGCATCGTGCGCAAGATGCCTACCCCTTGTGTTTTTGCATAGCAGTAGCCCGATCGGCAATTTGTCTATTATTGCATCACATCATTTAATTTCTGGTGATCTTTTGTAGTCTGCATTAAGAGGTTTGGAGTCGTACTTTGCTGTAAAAGGCAGCATTCCCTTGCAGAATGTGCGATGGGTAGGACTGAGGCCAACGTGGTTCTGCCAAAATCCTAAGTCGGTTCCTGGTTCTTGATTTTATTTCTTTTTCTGTCATTCAGTTCTCTCTCTCTCTCCCTCTCCCTCTCCCTCTTTCCCTCTCTCCCTCTCTCTCTTCCTCTTCCTCTCTTTCTCCCTCTTTCCCTCTCTCCCTCTCCCTCTCCCTCTTTCCCTCTCTCCCTCTCTCCCTCTCTCTCTCTTCTGTGGTGATGAAAGGACTGGTGGGGGGATAGTATCGTCCCAAAGCTATGCACCTAATAGAGTTTGATTTCTTGGGGAAAATGGTACCCCAGGTTCCTTGTACATAATTTTAGTTGTTGCATATGTGTAGCCTGAACAAGTCCCTTAGCATATTTTGATTTTAATATTTTAATATTTTCTTTTAGCCAAAATTCCTTGTTGTATGTATTCTTCCACGGTGGCGTGGTGTCGTAACGGTTAAGACTACCGACTGTCGAATGAAAGGACGGCAGGTCGGCAGGTCGAGACCCGGAAGCACCCCGTTTTCGCCCATCTCCTGCCAACCTAGCAGTTCGAAAGTATGTAAAAATGCAAGTAGATAAATAGGTACCACTCCGGTGGGAAGGTAACAGCGTTCCGTGTGCCTCGGCATTTAGTCATGCTAGCCACATGACCACGGAAGCATCTATGGACAACGCTGGCTCCCTCGGCCGAGAATCAGAGATGAGCGTCGCCCCTTAGAGCCGGATATGACTAGAAGGGGAAACCTTACATTATCTTATGTACTCTTCCTAATTATCCTGATATTGTCAATTTAGTTTTGGATATTTGAATACCAATTCCCTTGTGCTGGTTAATGACCACAATAAAGTTATTTATTTTATTATAATTTTAGTTGGGCTTTTATTTTATGGAGTTCTCATTGCTTACAGAAAATTTATTTTTGAATTTAAGCCCAGTATAAAATTAGGGCCAGTCCTAATTTTCAGGGAGGGATATAGCTACAGCATCTAGGGATGCTTGGTGACTTTAACCCTAGGAACTGGCCACATCTGCACTCAGGTTAATGCGCAGAACAGAACGTGGCTGGATGTTTTCTTACTTCCCAGATATTCTCATATGGGTCTCAGCTCACAAACCATCTCCAACCAGCCCCTCTATTGAGGAAAAAAATAGGGAGAGAGCTGGTCCTTCGGAGAACCAGTTTATTGACAAGTGCCCCTTTTGAGAAAATCAGTGCCGAAACTGGAGCTTTATCGATAAATGCATAAAAAAGTGAAACTGGTCAGAAAGAGGCTGGTTCATCTACCCCGCACCCATTTCTGCAGAAGCCCTTCTATTTTGGTGTTACCAACTGAGAAATTCAATCACCTCCAACAAGGGAGAAATAATGATCTTTTTCAGATCAGGGAGGGCCGTTGATGTTTTCTAGTGAAGCATGCCATGAGCTTTTGATTGGAAAGCTAAGGCTGGACTCTCTTCTCTGCTTTGCCTTGAACTTTGCAGCATTGAGAACAGCGTCAGACGTTGCTGGGCCTCATCCTGTTTAGTCCTGGGATCCCCGCCTGCTTGGCAGTAGATCATTTGGGGGCTGTAAAGACAGCTGCGTGGCTTCAAAGGACCACTTTGCTGACCTCCAGAGGTTGCCAATATCTCCTCCGGCCACCCTCCATGTTGGGTGAGAAGATGTGGTGCTAAGTTTTGCTTGGGGAACTTCATCTGGGCAGCTTGAAATTTCAGACAGATCTAGTTGCATTATAACTAGATATTGGTTGTTATTAATAGAGCCTGCTGGGTATTTCGTTTCGAATTCACTCGCCTCTAAGTCCTTGTAGTGAACTGAGAAGGAAGATTAGCTGTTCTGAAAAAGAATGAATAGACTCTTGCTATCTCTCTATTTCTGCTGTGTTTCTTTGGGGTGCTTTCAGGAGACACTTGATCTGCAGCAGTAGACCTTGTTCTGATTCCTAAGGCCTTTAAGAACTGTGTGCTACCCGCAGGGCAGCCATTGTCCTGAACTGGAATACTTGAATCTGATCTCATGCAACATCCATTTGCCAACAATTTGCAAATGGATTATTCAACAGTTCCCAGATGTGTGCATTCCTTGTGTCCATTTATAGTACATTGCCGTTGGCCTTGAATCTGACTTTAGGAAGCTTCCTTCTACTAAGTCATAACCATGATCCATCCATCCAGTATTGACAATACTGATTTTGGTGCCTTCAAATCCGTGTTGACTCCTGGTGACTGCAGTTTTCTTAGCAAGGTTTTCAGAAGTGGTTTGCCATTTCTTCTTCCTAAGCCTGGGAGAGATGGACTGGCCCAAGATCACCCAGGTGGCTTCATGCCTAAGACAGGAGTAGAACTCATAATCTCCCAGTTTCTAGCCTGGTGCCTTAATCACTACACCAAACTGTCTCTTATGTTGACAATACTAGCTTTGTAGGATTTTTCAGGGCCTGTGAGATAGATGCCAGGGAAGCCTAGATTTTCTCTCCCCAAAGCATCTCATCACCAAACTACAACATGTAGATAAACCTGGTTCCTAAAAGATGGCATGCCCTGAGCATCACTCCCCCAGTGTCCACCTATTAAAAGTCATGGTAGCTGTGTTGTCCCGCCATGCATAAGAGGTCATCTGAAGCCCCAACAGCTATATTCCCACGACATGAGAAGCTTAACTAGTTTTAAAGTGGGCTAATTTTGTTCGTGGCTTAGTGTGCTGTGCCAGTCCAGATCAGTTGCTTAGTTTATATTCAAGGCATTGTGCAAAACCAATAAATGTAATCAATAAGACGTTCAGGTGGATGGCAGGAATGTAGCCAAGCAGTCGCTTCCCCTATAATCCTGGTTAGCTGCAACTATGTACATTCTTCTACAAATTAACGATAAGCTACTGTCAGCCTAGAGGTGCGGTGGCTCAGCGGGTAAGATGCCAGGCTTGTCGATCGGAAGATCGCAAGTTCGGAGGTTCGAATCCCTAGCCCTGCGTGCGGAGTGAGCTCCCGCACTAGCTCCAGCTCTTGCCAACCTAGCCATTCGAAAGCATGCAAATGCAAGTAGATGAATAGGTACCACTTCGGTGGGTAGGTAACAGCGTTCCGCGTGCGTCATGCTGGCCACATGACCGTGGAAGCATCTTCGGACAGCGGTGGCTCTTCGGCTAAGAAACGGAGATGAGCACCGGCCCCTAGAGTCAGACACGACTGCACAAATGTGCGGGGGGAACCTTTACCTTTTACTGTCAGCCT
Organism: Charina bottae; assembly: GCA_023362775.1. Lineage (NCBI taxonomy): Eukaryota > Metazoa > Chordata > Lepidosauria > Squamata > Charinaidae > Charina > Charina bottae. The sequence continues at coordinate 20,687,681 of JALMGJ010000010.1, read as the reverse complement.
GGCAATAGTCAGGCCTCTGTAGCCTGGGCTGCAAGTTCGTTATCCTGCTAGGAGAAAAAAAAGGATTAAATTGTAGAACATACTGGAGGATGTTGATGTAAACTTATCTCCCTGTATCTATGAATGATCCCCTGATCTCCAAGAATGCAAGTTTTGTTGGGTCTAATCAGAAGTCAAGTAGAACAGAAAAAAACAGTTTTTGAATGGTATGCTGCAGCATCAGGTTTTTTGTTTTCTTTTTCTCCAGAATAGCCGGAAAACATGCTGGAGAAGGTTGATGCAAAGGTATCTTCCTATATCTATGTATGATCTCCAAATCTCCCATGTGTTTCATTTGGTCTAATCAGAAGTCAAGTAGAACACAAAAAGCAGTTTTTGAATGACATGCTCCAGAATCTGTTTTCCTCCAGAACAGCTAGAGTAGTGGGTATAGATGGCAGAAAATTCTAGCCAAGTTCTTTGAGAAAGAATTTTGAAAAAGTGATAGAAGCTAGACATGATGAAGTAATTAAATTTGTTCGTGTCCTAATCTGAATGTACCTAAATTGCATTTCCCAAACTAAGAAGAAAATCTAAACCCAATCTTTGCTTTGAAATTCAGGCTTCCCCAAATGTGCCAGTGCACTTCTCAAATCAATTAAGGCAGCCTTTCTCAACCTTTTGACCCTGGAGGAGCCCTTGAATTATTTTCCAGACCTTGGGGCACGTCTGCACATTCAGGCTCCAATACAGGCCCGACGTTACAAAATTATTATATTCGTTTCATGGGTAGGCCTGTCAATATGCATTCACAGTGTTTGCAAACTAAAAATAAAGAACGAAACTTACCTCTTTAATGTGAAGTTGCCCAAATTTGAAATAATTTTTTAAATAAATCGTGATCTCCCAGGGAACCCCTAGTGACCTCTCGTGGAACCCGAGGGTGCCACGGAAGCCTGGTTGAGAAACCCAGAATTAAGGAATAGTGCACAGTTTTATTTTTAGGGTAAAGGAACACACAAAAATGTGTGGCTTCATGAAATATCACACGAGGGGGGAAAAACCCACCACTATGTTAAGGAAATTGCTTGCCTTTAGAGAAAAATGACTACAAAAATACATTCATTAGGAAAAGTGTCTACCCAAGTATGTATTTACTAGGTTAAGAAAAAGTCTACAGAAACCAAATTGGGTAATTTTACCAAATCGTTGTTTCCCTGCTGACTGTCGGACAGGAATAAAAAATATTTTATGGAAAAAGCCCATTTTATTAGAGCTCAGTGATTATAGAACAAGAAAACAGCTTACAAGTTTCTAATCTGGACAGGACAGAGTTACTGATCTTGGCTTGTGTAGCTGAACATTCTGTGGATTGTGCTACAGGAGAAGTGTCCCCTGGGACTCTTTGTGACTTGTGTACTGACATTCCTGCTGAAATGAAGACAGTATTCCAGCAGGCGTTGAGAAGAAACTCTGTGGTCCAAAGACTTTTCCACAAACTAAGATATTCAAATGTTGAATGCCATAATTGGGAAACAGTCAACTGAAGATCTTTTGCCCATATTCCAAACTTTCTCAAACACTTGGCCAGCCATATTTAACAGCAGGTTCTTTTATATGTAAGGTCCCTGGCTTACACTTTTTACCCAAGTTTCTGAGGTTGCCAAAAAGAGACGAGTCGAGGCTTGGAGGTTAAAATAACAGCGTTTATTTGGCCAAGCAAAGCTGGGTGGAATCTCTGCAGACATCATGGCAGTGAATGTCTGGGAAGAGATCCACACCCCATATTGCAGCTCCAACAATTATATAGGGTTTCCAAGCTCAGTAAGAAAGCATAAACAAACTCTCTCCTAGTGAGATAGCTTGCAAGGTCTCTGTATTTGCATTTCCAGCAGTCTCCGTGTCTCCTGGTATTCTAAACAGCCTTGTCCTGCATTATCTAGTTCCCTAGTTCCCTTTCACCTCATTCCCTTTCGCAAGCAGTTTCCAGAAGCATAATGACGTTGGTTAAGCTAACCCCTACAATATATATATATATATATATATATATAATTTTATTTAAAGTTTTAAAAAAGAAGAAAAAAACAAATACAAATTAAGAAAAAGGAAGAAAGAAAAAGGAAGAAATCAAAGAGAAAGCTAAAAGTGCAAGAAAGAGTTGAAAAAGTAAAAGAAAAATAGAAAAGAAAGAAAAAAGATACAAAGAAGCGGCTTCTGATCTTCTTTACAGCAGTTATAAGTACAATTATAAATTTACCTCTTACTCTATGGTTACAGCAAGTCTCTCTTCTTTCTATAATCTATCCTGTCTAATCATCAAAACCATAAATCATAAGTTCCCTTTTTTCTGTTTTCCGCAAAAAGTCCATAAGGGGTTTCCAGTCAGCAATAAATGTAGAGATTGTCTTTTCTCTAATCAAAGAAGTCAATTTGGCCATCGCAGCAAGTTCCATCATCTTCACCAACCCTTCCTCCTTTGTAGGTATTGCCGAGTCTTTCCATCTTCGTGCACACAATAATCATTTAACAGCAGATTCTTGGGGCAAGTGACCCCTTGGTCCAGGCCCTGCATCTCCTCCTGTCAATTTCCATCATCTTGTTGTCAATCTTAATTTATATTTATATTCCACCCCACCTACACGCTCACATCATTTTCCCAGTCTTGCTAACAGACTGACCCCTTGAGGCAAGTTGGTTGCTTGAATGTAATTTGATAATTACTAATGATTTCAGCAGTGAAGGAATCAAAAAGGCAATTGGCTGCCATTATAATTAACTGTCCTCGTGTTTAGAGCTCTGCTAGGCAATGATTAAAAAAACTATTTCAACGGGTTTATGGGATCTAAGAGGGCAGGGCAAAGTCTCAGATCTGGAAGCCTGCTGGCAAATGAATTCATATTAATGATACCCTGACTTCTGTAACATTAGATTTATACAAATAACAACAAGAGACAACTCTCAAAGAGCTTTGAAAAACAGACGTGAAAATAATCCTGTGATATGGAGTTGGGTTTCTTATTGCCAGCACCATGATCACATACATCCAAAAGTCCTATGGTACCCTTCCAAAAATATTAGCAACAAGAAATGGTTGAATGTTTGCCTGCTAGAAAGAAGTATTTTGCTTCATTTTGCAGGGGAGAATACCGAGTTTTCAGCTCGTCCAGTCATACTGTTGGACAGAGTGGAGAAACAGCTGCAGATGTGGTAGCAGTAACAGCTGCTTGGACATTCCTTCTACACTCCTCACTTCCAGACATCCCTTCTTCTTTGAGCACATCTGTGAGGGTGCCTCCCTGTTGGTCCTACAGCTTTAGCTCAGTCTACTTTGGTGGAGTCCTTGGTGCTCTCTGAGCCTTGTTGTTTTCTTGCAGACGTTTCATTGCCAGGCTAGGCAACATCTTCAGTGCGAAAAGGGAGTGGAACTTGCTCTCTGTTTATATATCGTGGCTTCTGCTGCTTGTGTTGGTGGAGGAGTTTATATAAACCTCCTAATCAACTCCCCCCCCCCAAAGATAACATCTATTTAGTTATTTCCTTCCTACTACTATTCATTGTAGTGCTTCCAATACTGTCTGTGCCCACCAAATCTTGGCTTACTGCAGAGGAGTAAAGAGGATACCTCGGGGGACTTTGGAAATGGTCCCCAAAGAGACAAACCAACAAGCCACATGACCCACCCGAATGCATTCCAATCAGTTTAAATACATGCCCATGAACTTGATGGCCAGAATCCATGCCAATGCTGTCCCCGTGGGGTCCATGTTTCTGTGCACTGGAGAGGAAAGGGAGAGAGGCAATGTGGAGGAAGAACAGTTCTACCAAATGAGCTATTTATGGATCGCAAAATCCCCCCCCCCCGCTTCTCCGCGGCTTTCCAGGCCTTTAATTATCTGCAGTTATTTGCCGGCTCTGCCCTGCGCTCTCTCTAGGGGACGCTGGATTCTTCCACCCAGGTCCATCCCTGTGGATTTGCAATCCGAGCGAGGGCAGAAGAGTGCCCTCCGGGGAGACCCGCAAGCTGATGCTCAGGCACTCGCCCGCTGGCTTCCCCAAACATGTCGCGTTTGCAAGCTGAGACGGAAGGGATCAGCAGGCTGGGTCAGCCAAGGGTGAAAGGTCCATTGGTGGAGCAGAAGCATGATCTGATCAGGATCCACATCTACGCTTCCTTGGTCCTGCTCTCATCTTGGGCCAAACAAGTTGGACCGGCTTTTGAGCCACCGCAAGAAACCTGCAGCACCCGTTTGCCAGGGGTCAAAGAGACACGACTCTGCACGTCCCTTCCGCAGTGCTAATGAGAAGTCTTAAGCCACTGCAGGCTGAGAGTTAGGAGAAACCATGCTTTGTCCACGCAAGGTCTTAGCTTGACCTGAAAGCCTTTATAGTTCTTCTGTAAACCAGGGGTCCCCAACCTTTTTGGCGCCAGGGACCGGTTTCAAAAGATTTTCTGCGGACCGGGGGGGCTGGGTTTCCGGGATTTCCGTGGACCGGGGGCGGGGTTTGTGGGAGGGAGCCAATCACAAGCACTGGGGGCGGGGTTTGCGGGCGGGAGCCAATCGCGCGGAAGGGGGCGGGGTTTGCGGGCAGGAGCCAATCGTGTGGAAGGGGGCGGGGTTTGCAGGCGGGAGCCCCGCGGCCCAGTTCCTAAGAGGCCACGGCCCCACAGGTTGGGGACCCCTGCTGTAAACAATGAACAAGGTGGCTCTGGAACATTAGAATATTGGAACTTCTGCACTTTCAGACTCAATGGCTCACCATTTAGGTTAACCACACACAGATGGGGAAGCTCCTAATTCTGATGCACAGAAGTAGAACCAGCCCATTCACTATACTTTCTGCCAGAAGAACCTCATCTGGAGAAAAAGGAACGTTTCCTTGCCCGTTCCATACCCCCCATGCCATAAGTGTGTAGTTCCAGTGCTCAGAAAATGTGATTTAATCTACTTAAAAGTTTAGGCAAAGCCAAGTAAGAAGTTGTGGGGATAATTTCTTGCCCTTTCAGGGCCCTAGTGGAACAAAAAGCTTGTCTTTTCCATGTACTCTCATCAATAAGTACACCAGTGTTTCTCAACCTTGGCCACTGGAAGGTGTGTGGACTTCAACTCCCAGAATTCCCCAGCCAGCCATGGAGTTGAAGTCCACACACCTTCCAGTGGCCAAGGTTGAGAAACACTGAACTAGACACTGTCCCTGCAAATATGTGTGTGTGTGTGTGTGCGTGCGCGCACATGCTCTTTCCTTGAGCCCTTCCTTTCATTATTCTTTCACCCACCCATCCATTTAGGATCAGTGAACAATTGATAAGGATTAGCACTCTTGTTCCACCACAGGGGAGGGGGAAAATAAATGCTGCCACCCTCTCATCTGGAAGTCCTCTTTGGTGCAACATCTCAAAGGGTTCATTCTGAACGCCACCCGACCAAATCAAAGTCCAAGCCGTCGTCTTTTCTCACTGCTGTCTGTGAAGAGCTCACAGCTTTCTATGGACTCATTCATACTGCCCACGATGACGTGCACATTCATAAATTTGGTTGATGTTACCAACTGCTGGTCAAGATGGCTAATGGCATGTTTTTCAAAGCACAGGAATGGCTTTTTTTAAAAAAGGATTTTTTAAAAATCTCAAAAGCTTAAAATGGAGATGTCAATATATGCACAGTCCTGTGGTCACAGAAGGGGGTGTCAGGAAGTCAAGTTGGTGGCCAGGACTTAATGTAGGAGGCAGGGCTCTGATTACATGGTTATGGCCACCATCTTGACTTTTTTGACAACCCCCCCGAGATGCCCCTGACATACGCATATAGACGCACAGCCACGTGCTTTTTTTCATTTTTCCCCCCGCAGCTGAAACCGTGTTTAGATTCCGTTTGCGCTGTTCCAGCATTTAACTAATGGGCAGGCCCTTGACGGATTGTGCAATTTCTGGAGAAATCCGTCTCTGTTTAAAGTGCTCTTTCAGGTGACGGCTTCACTTGAAAAGAAAAAAAATGAATGGATGTTACAGGCGTCACCCTTTTTCATCTTAATAGTCACAACAAGATGGGCTTTTCACCTTTCCCTTTTCTCTGCTTTGATAAAAGCTGCTGTGCTGCGCTGTAACTCTAAATGTTCCTGGCAGAGGAAATGTGACTTAAGCAAAAGGAGAAGATGCCAACAAGTGGCCCGTTAGTAATGCTCCCTCAAGGTGGTGTCCAAATGCACAGATGGTGTCATAGCCAAGTCAGGAATCTGGAAGATTTGAGTTGGGTTCACCCGCGCGTTAAAGCAGAGGCTGGCCATCTTCAGAGCAGAGGGAAAGTTTATCAAGAGGTTCTTCCGGGAGAGTTTTTGTAGACTGGGAAGTTTCGGAATGGTGGAAACGGTGGGAAAAGGTCAAACGGAAAACATTCAAGTGATGGATGATAAGTAGGGAGACCCTGTGTCATCAGCACCCAGAAATGCCTTTTGCCATCTCCAGCAAGGCTCAAAACCACCAGCCAGAGAAATGCAAAAGAAATTCTCAAGTTCACTGAGAAGCAGGAAAACAGAAGCCTTGTTTGCAGGGAAAGAAAACTTGGGAGAAATGAGAAATGTTTGTACAGCATTTGGATTTAGCCCATAACCTAGAGATTCCCCATGTTGGAAAAGAAGAGATTCATACCACCATATAAACTTGGTTTGGATCATTTATTTGGCTGTTTGCTTAGATTAAGGGGCATGGTGGCTCAGCGGGTAAGACACCAGGCTTGTCGATTGGAAGATCGCAAGTTCGGAGGTTCGAATCCCTAGCCCTGCGTGACGGAGTGAGCTCCCGCACTTGCCCCAGCTCTTGCCAACCTAGCAATTCGAAAGCATGCAAATGCAAGTAGATGAACAGGTACCACTTCGGTGGGATGGTAACAGCATTCCGCGCGCATCATGCTGGCCACATGACCGCAGAAGCGTCTTCGGACAACGCTGGCTCTTCGGCTAACAAACGGAGATGAGCACCGGCCCCTAGAGTCGGACACGACTGCACAAATATGCGGGGGGAACCTTTACTGTTACCTTTTTACCTTTGCTTAGATTGATGTGCCACATAGCTCCCAAGAATCCTAAAAATTTCCAGCTTGAATTTGAAGATTTCTTGAAATTGTCTCTGCTTTCCCTTACATTGTTTACATTTAATTTATGTATTGCACTTTCTCCTGCTTGGCAGCATTAGCATACCTGCTATTCTTCTTTTCAAAAGGCCCTGAAGCCTTTAGAACAGTGTTTTTCAACCTTGGCAACTTTAAGCTGTGTGGACTTCAACTCCCAGAATTCCCCGGCCAGCCATGCCAAGGTTGAAAAACACTGTTTTAGAGTGATAGAGGTGCTGGGGGGGGGGGATGAAGGCAAAGTACTGTATATGATTCTTCCTCCCCCAATAACAGCCCTATAAAGTAGATCAGACTATAAAATAGTGATTGGATTAAAGTCAGTCCTTCATGGCTGGGATCAGATTGAACTGCCTCTCCCTGTCTGTCATTACACAGGGGTATCCACAAGTCATGGTCAAAAAGGTCAAGATGGCAGCCACAACGATGCAATCAAAGTTTCACCTGTAGGTGGAGCTTCAATCGCCCCATCATGGGCACCATCTTGATCTTTCTGATGACACCCTGCGAACACCCCTGGTTTATATAATGCAGTGTTTCTCAGCCTTGGCAACTTTAAGACGTGTGGACTTCAACTCCCAGAATTCCCCAGCCAGCATGACTCCCCATGCTGCTGGGGAATTCTGGGAGTTGAAGTCCACACGTCTTAAAGTTGCCAAGGTTGAGAAACCCTGATATAATGAGAAAATGGGTTGCTTCCATATTAAATTGTTACGGTTGGAAAGAATGCCATTTGGCACTTCCATAACAGAAAACTACAATTATTCAGAGAATCATCCTGGCCATCTCTTTCTTGCAGCCTCTACTTCTGGTTTTTTTTTCCCCCTGCTCTCTGTGTTTGATTAGTGGATTTAAAAGAAGGAAAAAAGGATTGTGCATCACTTATTTTATTTTTCTTCTGTTGCTCTTTTGAGTAAGTAAATCTTTTCTAAATTAAATCTACCAAAACATCTGAGACTTTTAAGTAAGAGCTCTCTTTCCCTCGGCGCTTAAGCGTTTTATAGGTTATTCCAGGCAGTTTGGAGCATCTCTCTGATTTCCATCTTGACGGAACGATTCACGGGGTATATCCTTCTGTCTTTCCTTTTTTTTTTTCTCAATGGCTAAATCTTCCCCAGGCCCAAAATAATAGGGTTGCTCCTATTCTGGCAAGTTTTGGACTTTCTTTCTTTCTCTAGATTTGGGTGCTAGGTAGAAAAAAATTGCTCGCTTTAGTTTTCGACCCGTTCTCCTTTAATTTGATGACAAAGAATGGGGTTGTAGCATTTATTTCAAGGGAGAATTTGGGGAAAACTCCCACGGATGGGGTATGTGATTCCAAGGGATACATATGGGAATGTCCTGGTCATGGTTGAAGTCCCCTCCTGAAGCGTCTTCAGCCAATTATATTTTTGAATTCTGCTTGGTTTGCTTTTTGGAAACAAAAGTATATCCAAGTTTGGTTTAAATTTAGTTCTCAGCCTAAGTGGCAGATTTATCTCCCAAAGTACTTTGGATGTTGTCAAAATATACCAAAAATAAAGGTATGCTGTTCATCATCCGGGGAGATGGAGAAGAAATCTATTTGGTTTACATGAACTGATCAAATTCACACTTCCCAAGCCAATATATAAACATGATTATATTTTGATACCCTATTTTTGTTAGTTTTCCAATGCAGTTCTCCAATTCATTAAGTTCCCTATCACAAACGCCCAGATAACGTTGCATGGCTTCTAAGCAAGCGTTGCTGCACATTTTTCTCCCATTAGGGTTTTTTTTTCCTTAACTTTTAAAAAGTTTTACTTCTGCAAAACTTGGTTTCTACGCTTGCTGATCAACGCTCCTTTTTATGTGGGGGAAATGCTGTTTTGATCATAGAAGCATTACCACGCACCTCCTAAACATCGGGTATAAATGGAATGATATACAAACACACTATTTTTTGCTGAAACATGTACCAAAATATCAAATGTTCAATGTTCAAAATGTCTCAACATCTCTTTAAAGTCCCTTGTCTGTCTCTATCATCTGTCTCACTCTCTCTCCTGAATTTTCTTTTCTTTCTCTTGATATTGTTTTTGGCACTGGTTTCTGTCCATTCTGCTTTTTTTTAAAGTTTATGTCTGTCTTTTTTTGTTTCACAAAGTTAAAAATTAAAACAAAAGTTTTGGGGGGAGAACTGAGTTCCCCCTTCTCCAAATTTCTTCAGGGAGAGGAGACATCCTCTAATTATTTCTCAAAGGCTGGACTCCCCTCAGAAGTGCTGAGAACTTCACTTCTGAATAAGCTCCTAGAAGGAATCCAATAGATAATTTTCCCTGGAGACTGAATGAAAGGTTGAGACGTTGGGGAGGCTGAATTTTCTATTCTAGAAAAAAATATTTATTTATCGTATGGCACATTCACATCGTGTTACAATAAAAAACATAGAGCATAATAAATATGAAATATAAAATATAGACAGGACAAATATTAGAAAATCTAGAAAAATATTCCATCTTAATTCAGCTTCTGTCATACATGTCAAAAATCAATAAAAACCTACCATCTCTCATTCAGATCCTTAGGAACTTCTGAAGTCATTGCTAACTGGGTTCTTCTGTCAGGCCACCTTTCAAGAGCCATAATTATTAAACACACACACACACACACACACACACTCGGGCTAGGTTCATAGAGTACAGTAAACCATAAATCTTGATTTACACGTAGAGTGAACCATAAACCATGATTTGCAAATCATCATAAGCCACCCAGAGTCACTTGTTGAGATGGGCGGCTATAGGAAAATCAAATCAAATCAAATCAAATCAAATCAAATCAAATCAAATCAAATCAAATCAAATCAAATCAAATCAAATCAAATCAAATCAAATCAATAAAGGCTGCATTCACACAACACGCTAAGCTAAACCCAGGCAGGCAATTTTGTTGCTCAACCCAAAGTGTGAACAAGCCAATGAGGTACATGAAAAGTTTACACTTTCAAGTTAGGAAGGACCAGTTGCTGCAGACTGTAAAAAACCATGGGGATAACCAGGTGAGCAGATAATTCTCCAAAAGTTGATGTCCTCCTTGTAGGCAGAACTTTAGCTGTACAGGGGGGGATTACCACCTCTTTCTACAGCAGCTTCCCCAAACCCATCCTTTCCAGGGATGTTATGGGCATAACTTCCCAAATTCCCACGCTGGCTTGGAATTCTTGGAGTTGCAGTCCTTAGAAAGGACCAGGTTGTTCTGTTATGCCTGCACTCAGGAAAAAGGACAGGATGCCCCTGCATGCTTCAGTAAAAGTAAGGGAGCAACCCGACCCCTTCTTTATGTGGCATTTGGCTTGGAGAAGTCGCATCAGAGGGAAGAGGGGGCCTTTCAGTCGCGCTAATTGGGTAATAAGTAAAGGTTCCCCCCGCACATTTGTGCAGTCGTGTCCGACTCTAGGGGCCGGTGCTCATCTCCGTTTGTTAGCCTAAGAGCCAGCGTTGTCCGAAGACGCTTCCACGGTCATGTGGCCGCATGACGCGCGTGGAACGCTGTTACCTTCCCACTGAAGTGGTACCTATTCATCTACTTGCATTTGCATGCTTTCGAATTGCTAGGTTGACAAGAGCTGGGATGAGTGCGGGAGCTCACTCCGTCACACGGGGCTAGGGATTCGAACCTCCAAACTTGCAATCTTCCGATCAACAAGCCTGGCGTCTTACCCGCTTAATGCTTTCTCCATTTTTCCTAACCCATAAAAAGCTGGAAAGGTTAGGGAACGAAAAGCCTGGTCATCTGGAGGAAGCAGCCTTTGTTCAACCTGTGTTCATTAAAGCCAAATTTGTGCTTCCCCATTAAGAGCGAGTAATGGAAAAAGTCAATTGATTCTAAATAGCTGGCATCTTCTTCCCTGCCCAGCCTGGCTGGGCTCACTTTGGGAACACCTGCCCATTCAGTCTGGTGGCACAAGTTTGTTTCCATGCAAAAGGCCGGCCCTACTCTTGGGCAGAGAGGGGCCACTACCCGAGGCAGCAGATGATGGGAGAACAGAGCTCTAGGCCAGTGTTTCTCAATCTCAGCAACTTTAAGATGGGTGGACTCCAACTCCCAGAATCCCCCAGTCAGCATGCTTTAAGATGAGTGGACTTCAGCTCCCAGAATGTGATGGTATGGGGGAAAGACCCTGGGAGACTGGGCCAAGAGAGGCTGCCAAGGGATCGGTCAGATAAGAGAGGGCATAGCCCACAGCTGCATAATGGGTGGAGAAAGAGGCTCAGAAGGGACCCTCCCTAGTTTCTCAGGCTGTAAAGGAGATGGTGGGAGAATTGTACTTTCAGACTTGCAAGATTGATGTCAGCCTTGCCAGGTGGACCAGACAGGAAACACGACCAGATGAGCTAATTCTACTTTGTTGAAACAGTTACATTAACATAACCTTGCAAGTCTGAAAGTGCAAATCTCCCGCCGTCTCCTTTACAGCCCGAGAAACTAGGGATGGTCCCTTTTGAGCCTCTTGCCCCGCCCACTATGCAGCTGTGGGCTAAGCTGCCTCTTATCTGGCTGTTCCCTTGGCAGCGTCTCTGGGCCCAGTCCCGCAAGGTCATTCCTGCATAACATCACACACCGCTTTCCGCAGAGCAAAGTGCCTAACTTGGATTCGGACTATTCCTACCGCATAGTTGCTCAGAAATAAACGCTCAGCGGATGAATATTTACTTTGCTGCTGAATTATTTAAGTAAACACAAGAGGACAAATGACTCGAGGAGACTGCGGTCTGTCCGCCGGGGGTTCAGCCAAATGGGCCAAAGTGCCAGCGATTCTGTTGGTCTCTTTCTGTTTTCTCAAATAACTCAGTGGAAGTATAAACACAGTCTGATGACAGCTTTATTTCCTGCCAGCTGCTATTGGAGAGATGGCTCAGGAGGAGATTTATTCTAATGGACAGTGCAGCTCTCGTATCTCGAATCCTCTGAGCAGCCCTGCATTGGTTTTTCTCCTTTTGGCTGCCTGGGAATCCCCGTGGTCATTCAAACTTAGGCACCGAATGGCGGTTATTGCACGTGATTTCAAGACTCCAGCTCAAATGCAGGTTTCTAGTCCTCATTGTACACTGGCAAAGGAAAACCTGGTGGAATGGTATATTTAGGACCAGAAATAGATTCACATTGTCACCAGCTAGACCTTGCTTCCATTAGACAATCTTTCGGTCTCTTTACCCAGGAGCTATGAGTAAGATACTCCTTAGGAACTTGGAGAGAAATTGAATTTTAAGGGAGGGGGGACCATCCAGTTGCTCACATTTCTGTAACCTGATCCTATCTCCTTTTCAGTGAATCTTGGTAAGGAAACTGTGGAAGAATCTTCATCTCTGCTGTATTTTTCTGAAGGAAAACATCTTTGCATCGCTTGTAGAATTCGTGTTCCGAGGATTGTCAAGTTTAGCGGTATGTGTGAGAGACAGAGATTTTTAGCACGCAGAAAATTACTTAAACTTACTTAAGCTTTTTTTTCAAGTACTACTTTCCTTATAACTACAGGTTATAAACCTACTTAGTTTGAAGCCGAGGAGGCAAGTTAATTAAGGGTTTCTTGGTGCCAGGAGATGCCCTTGGCCTTTTTTTTTTTGTCTGTCTGTGTTATTTTCAGAGCAAGGTTTTCTTTATTATTCATTTTTCATTTATTTGGATATATAAGTCGAAAAGTTTGCTGTGTGTTTGTGTGGGTGTGGGTGTGCTGATTTGGTCATCTTCCTTGAAAAAAGCTGGATAGATTTCAGAACTAACCAGTGTTTTCTTAACATATAAAATAAACCTGATTTTTTAAAAAACACAAAAGGCACTACAGATTCCGCAGCAATCTTCTCTTCTGGACTTACAGGTAGTTCTCGACTTACAACCACAATTGGGACCAGAACTTCCATTGCTAAGCGAGGCGGTTGTTAAGTGAGTCATGCCCAATTTTATGACCTTTTTGCTGCAGTCATTAAGTGAATCACTGCAGTCATTAAGTGAATTACATGGTCATTAAGTGAATGCGGCTTCCCCCATTGACTTTCTTGTTGGAAGCCGGCTGGGAAGGTCGCAAATGACGATCACGTGATCCCAGGATGCTGCAACCGTCGTAAATACATGCCAAGCGCCTGAATTTTGATCACGTGACCGCAGGGACACTGTGATGGTCGTAAGTTCGAGGACCAGTCGTAAGTCACTTTTTTCAGTGCCGTTGTAACTTCAAACGGTCCCTAAACGAATGGTCATAAGTCAAGGAGTACCCGTACCATGCAGTGGGGCAGGTTGTTCAAAACAAAAACAAAACCCAAAATTGGGCAAAAACTTGTGAGAACTTAACAATCTTGCCTCCTCTAAATGCTCAAGATTGCTGGCATTTGGGGGGGGGGGGCAAAATATCCCAGGATTTCAGCTGAGAAGACCAACATCTCCTGAGATTTTATTAACTCCTGACTCTGGGGCCATTTTTAAAAAATTGGTATAAAATTTGGGGCTCACACAGACCCCACCTGGAATGCTCACAGGCACCATATCAACGTGTCAATACGATGCATATAAACAAGTCTTTTGATAATGGGTATCTGTATTTATGTCAAAGAGAGATCAGAGAAAAATGGAGATCTTCTGCCAGACACTCATTTTCTCCCCAGGCTGACTCCATCTCTTTGTGTAGGGTGAGAAGCGAGAGGTGAAAATGAACAGAGATAACAAACTTCCCCCTTGTTAGTGTTTTGCTAACAAGATGTTTACAAGAAGGGTGAGAAACCTTCCCTTCCCTTTTATACATTCAATTATTGATGGAAAGCAGTGTGCTCCCTTCGATGAAGGCCACAATGTGGATGTTAGCCCCCCAAAATGAATTACATATGAATCAGGCACCGAAATGTTTATATTCTGCACCTTTATAAATTATGGAGGGCCTTTTTGCACATAATTACCAGCAGTTTTTATGGTTCTTGCTCTCCGCTTTTAGTCCTTCTTGGAAGAGCACTTGTCACTCGCAAACTTGGGGGGAAAGGATGAGAGGAAAATGCAGGCGTTTTGCAGCACATGGCAGGAACAGCTCGGTTCCAGGGTGGATTGGCCGGGAAGTTCAGGGCCTCTAAAGAACGTCATTGTGGAATCAGGAGGAGGTCTGCAAAGATCAAGATGCTTGGGGGATACGCTAAAACAGGGGTTCTTGATCTCTTTGGGACACGTTTGAGAGTCTGGGAAAACCCGTGGACCCCTTTTCAGAAAAATGCATTCAATAAAATACATAGACATTGACTATATTGCAAAGAAATCCAATTATGCTCAAATGCAGTTACCAAAAGATTAAAAAATAACCAATATGTATTACGGCAATACTGTATATGTGCTTCTTTATTGGCCCATTAAATCACAGCAAGACAAGCTGGATTTCAATTAGTTTTTTTCAAACTTGGCAACTTTAAGATGGGTGGACTTCAACTCCCAGAATTCCCCAGCCAGCCATGCTGGCTGGGGAATTCTGGGAGTTGAAGTCCACCCATCTTAAAGCTGCCAAGTTTGAAAAACACTGAGTTAGATGTTGTGCGTTTTCCCATCCAATTTGACAGGCCCCCTAAAGTGTATCCATGGACCCAAGGTTAACAGCCCCTGCTCTAAAGGAAAAAAACAAATGTTCAAAAATGGTCCAGGTTTTTTTCTAGCATGGGATAAGGGATGCAGTGAATGCCTTGAGCCTCTACAAGTTTATGCCATCCCCTTCACTCTTCATAGCCCTCCACGTTCTAAAGAAATATGTAATTTTTTCTCACGCCAACACTAGGTGGTTGAAGAGGAATTAAGGTTACCTCCTTCTTGAGTAATATTATGGTGGTGTTTCTGTGGTTCAGCACATAGCCTTAAATGGCCACTGACATTTCTTTATCCGCTGCCACCCCAGGCAGTGGGTAGCTGTTTCACACTTTTGGGATTTTCTTTCCAATGGATTCGATTCAACGGAAGAGTGGGCGGACTTGCCATTCCTTCCACAATCTTGTCTCTAGCAACGGTGAATCATTCTCAAGAGCATCTCTGCAAAGATGTTGGAATGATCGCACAGAGGGAGTAAAAGAGGGTGCCAGTGATGAGCAATATTTTGGGGAGCAAGAAATTAGTTACTCATCATTTGCAAAAAGGAGAAAACAGTGTTTGCAGTTAGCCTGTTCTTGGGGAATCCGAAGAGGCTGGGGGTGTGAGCAGAGAGCGTATAGAAGAAATTGTAAATGCATCTTAGACTTTGGGAATACAGATAGTCCTCGCTTAACGACCACAATTGAGACTGGA
Source organism: Charina bottae (assembly GCA_023362775.1). NCBI lineage: Eukaryota > Metazoa > Chordata > Lepidosauria > Squamata > Charinaidae > Charina > Charina bottae. The sequence goes on along the minus strand of JALMGJ010000010.1, from coordinate 20,672,319 downwards.
ATTTTGGTTGCTAAGCAAAGCAGTCATTAAGCGAATCCGACTCGGTTTTATGACCTTTTTTGCGGCGGTTGTTAAGCGAACCACGTGGTTGTTAAGTGAATCACGCAGTTCCCCATTGATTTTGCTTGCCAGAAGCCAGCCAAGAAGGTCGAAAATGGCAATCATGTGACCACAGAACACTGCAATGATCATAAATGTGAAGTGGTTGCCAAGTGCCCAAATTGTGATCATGTGACCAAGAGAGTGCTGCAACGGTCATAGGTGTGAGAACCAGTCATAAGTCATTTTTTCCCAACACCGTTGTAAGTCCGAACCCTCAGTAAACGAATGGTTGTTAAGTGAGGACTACCTGTATTCTCAAAATGAGGCACAATTAGAAGCTATGAGCTTTTTCATGCCAGTCTCCCCTCCCCTCCCCACCCTCAAAAACACACATATGTTCGATTCAGGTTATGGCCTTTTTAACGCTTACTGTCACGAATTTCAATTATCTGGTAGGTAGGCGGGTGGGACTCAAGAAGATGTTTTCAAAACTGTCCTTGAGTAATATTATGATGGTGTTTCTCTGGTTCAGCACGTAGCCCTAAATGGACACTGACATTTCTTTATCCGCTGCCGCCCCAGGCAGTGGGTAGCTGTTTCACGCTTTTGGGAGTTTCTTTCCAATGGTCACGATTCAGCGGTAGAGTGGGTGGACTTGTCATTCCTTCCATGATCTTCTCTCTAGCAGTGGCATCCCCTTGGCTAGATACTTGCCTTTGTTTGCAACCTTGAACTGATAAAGTAGGGTTCTTTCAAAAAGAAAATGCCCATACTCTGCATATGGAGTTTACCAGGTCTTTCAGCCAGAGCAATTCATTCGTATCTCCCCTCTTCACCCCCTACCCAGCCACCCTTATAAACAGACGGCCGTGTCCCCATTTGCAACTTAAAAAGGTAAAGGTTCCCCCCGCACATTTGTGCAGTCGTGTCCGACTCTAGGGGCCGGTGCTCATCTCCGTTTGATAGCTGAAGAGCCAGCGTTGTCCAAAGACGCTTCCACAGTCATATGGCCGGCATGACGCACGCGGAACGCTGTTACCATCCCACTGAAGTGGTACCTATTTATCCACTTGCATTTGCATGCTTTCGAATTGCTAGGTTGGCAAGAGCTGGGGCGAGTGCGGGAGCTCACTCCGCACACAGGGCTAGGGATTTGAACCTCCAAACTTGCAATCTTCCGATCGACAAGCCTGGCGTCTTACCCGCTGAGCCACCACGCCCCTTACAACTTACCTGGGCACAAACAGCCCCCACTGACACCTTTTCTCCCCATGACATTACCTCTATCTTGTCCCAACCCACAAGGGAGATGGGCTTAAATCATCCTTAGCTATACAGATGTTAATGTCGTATTTCTGGCCCCTCCCAAGTACAGTACAGCTTCCAGATGTTCCAAACCCTGTTCAGCTTTGCCACCCATTAACTTTGGGGGAGGTCAGGGGATCTGGCAACAGAAGCAATAGGAGCAGGAGAGGGATTGGCAAGGGGGGGGTGAGATTTCAGGGTGGCACAGTTTTTTGCTGAAGACCCTTCAGCTGAGCAGTGGGACAAGGCTCACAGGATTCATTGTACGGTGATAAAACGTGACAACCAAGCAGGCTTGTGTTACGCTTCTTCCAGTGGAAATCTAAGCCTATGTGCATCAATTCTCTCAGTCTCCATGTCTCTGTCCACCCCACCAAATCTAGTAGAGAGGGCATGCTATCAAACAATGCCATCTTGTTGAACCCTGGAGTTGGACCTTCTCAGTGGCAGCATCTGCCCTGTGGAACAGCATCCCCTTGGAGATTCGGATGGCCCCAACCCTGTTAGCCTTCCACAAGGCATTGAAGACCTGGCTGACATTTGGGTCAGGGGGTGGGTGAGCTCTGCTGCAGCTGGCGTTGAGTGGGAGCGATGGGTTCCTTGGGTACCAGAGGCTGTTTGGTGAGGTGGTTTGTTTTCATCTTGTAAGCCGCCCAGAGTCACTAAATCAGGCAGAAGACAATCCCTTGACAGGTCCAGGGGAGCCGGCAATGAAACAGAAGTGTCAAATGCCTGCATTGCTCATCCCATATGCTTCTCTTGGTCCTATTGAACAAATAAGGGAAGAGACTTCATTCTCAGCCGCCTCTTCTATTTGAACCGTATCATGAAGGGGAGAGGCCATGACCGTTAGGTCCAAGAGACATCTTGTCCCAAGCCCATGGTCCAAAGTCTTCTGCTAGTGCCATCTCAAAGCCAATAAAAGCATTGTCTCAGACTTAGTAATTCCCCCCCCCACCTCCTCAGAAATTTCTCTTTAGTTCAGCTTGTTAGAAGAAATGTGTGAAAATGGGAAAGAAGAAAGGATTACTGAGCAATCATGAGAGTAATTAAAAACCACTCCATCTCTTGCCAGCGGAGCCCCTTTTCAAAGCTCAGCAGGATTTTGATGTATGTGCGTCGGGGGGTGGGGGTGGAGGTGGAATAGAGATGCCATGAACCCTCAAGGGGTTGGTCTCTAAATTTAGGCAAGCAAAATGGAGCTTTTCAAAGGCAATGCTGGTTTCTTTGAGGAGACATGCTGGTGGGCATCCTAGAAGAATACAAATCTATATCTATCTATCCTCTATCCTCTATCATACATCCATCCATCTATCATCTATCTATCTATCTATCTATCTATCTATCTATCTATCTATCTATCTATCTATCATCTATCTATCTATCAATCATTCATCATCATCTATCCATCTATCTCATCTATCTATCATCTGTCTGTCTGTCTATCATCTATCTATCTATCTATCTATCTATCTATCTATCTATCATCTGTCTGTCTGTCTGTCTGTCTGTCTGTCTATCTCTCTATCTATCATCTATCTCTCTATCTATCTATCATCTATCTATCTATCATCTATCTATCTATCTCTCTATCTATCTATCTATCATCATCTATCCATCTATCTCATCTATCTCATCTATCTATCATCTGTCTGTCTGTCTGTCTATCTCTCTATCTCTCTCTCTATCTATCTATCTATCTAGTCTGTGAATTTCTCACGCATGGAAACTCTATGGACTTAGCCTTCTGTCTACTCCCATCAGAAAGGTCTTCTCCCTCCACCTTAGCACTGGGGCTGAGAGGGGAGGACTCACTCAAAGTCTTCCCTGGATCACATCTGTGATGGAGGGGGGACTTGAACCTGCATCTCTCTGCTTCTGGTCCAACACCCCACTGGCTCTCTGTTGATTGAGGCAGTTCAGATTCAGGTTTCTGGCAGATCTTCAGAGATTGGGCACTTCTTTGCATCCCCCTGCTGTTGGCTGGAAGCATCAAGCGGAGGAAAAGAGCAATGAAGAAGAAGCTTGTGGGCTGACGTTCAAACCAATGAATTATTTAGGGATCGTTTTATGAAGCTTGGGGGATTATCCTCACTCCCCACCCCACCCCAATATAGGAGTAGGAAACACTGTTTCTCTGAAATGTAGTCAATTTAGCTACGATTCTCCCCATCACCATGTCCAGTTTCATTACAATTCTCGCCATCACCAAGCGCCCAGATCTTGGTTTGGAGAGGAAGCCAAGCCGAGCTTTGAACTTCCTTTTATAAATGGAGGTCTGAGTAGAAGTGTTCCATCATGAGAAGAAGGGCAGACAGAATTGCTCTTGCTTTGGTCTGGCTCTGTTCCAGCCTCATCTGAAATATTGTTGGTCTTCAGTAGCTATTGAGTGCTGGATGGGTCAGGATCCCTAACTGCCTGGACCACAAAGCCAGGGGAGAAAAACACCCCCAGCAGCTTTTCCAAAAGAGAAGAGACGGGTTAAGATAGCTGCTGGAAGGGCAGAGTGAATGGATAGGGGGGTCTGAAGCCCATTTAGCAGTCGGTTAGAACTACTGAAATGGAGCAGAGCTGCAAAACTCGTGTACAGAAAAAGAATATTGTTTAAAAACAGAGCCCATGAGCATATTAGAGAGATCCAGGTTAATCTTACACCCTTAGCCCACCCAAGCATAAAGAAATGCGCACTTAGACATGGCAGGTACAAAAAGTAAGTACAAAAGAATCCTTACGTTTATTCATTGCAGGTACAGCATTTTCGATAGATAAATGATGTTCCATTTCTTCTTTCTGTTCCCTAAACTTAGTTAACTCTTGCCCCTCATTGCTGGCAAGAGATGCATGTAGAAAGGGGGAAAAATCTCCTAGGCCCATCCATGGCCTAAGATGGAGCAGCACACAGCCATGTGCTTTGCTCCCGGTCAAAGGAGGAAGAGAGAGGAAGAGGAAGTGGGAGTGGCCACAAACAGCTTCCTCAAAAAGCATGGAGAGCTTGCATCCTAGAGCAGCCATCCCTATGCTGATGAGGCATGCTGGATTTGCCAGAATCTCCAACAGGGACACCCCTCTGCAAAATCCATTTCTGCACTGAAAAGGTTTGCCTAAGAAACCTAGCAGATACCCTGGTGGGAGGAAGAGGGCTTTCCTTGCTGAAGGATGCTGATGGCCTTCGTGCATCTTCCCTCTGGCCTCACTCAGTGAAAGCTAGCGGCTGCTGTTGACGTTAACCTGCCAAGCGGCACGGGCGAGACGCAGGTGTCTCGAGCTTTCATCTCTCGAGTTTAGTTTCCTCCAGGGCCTTTTCCCACTCGATGTGAGCGGCGCATCACCTCCTTGACATCTCATGCCAACAGCTCAGCAACCAGCGCTGCTGTTGGGCCAGCAATCTCAGCATAATCCAAGGGGGAGCGATGCTAAAAGTAGCCTGCTGAAGGATGGATAATTTTTCCCTCTGGATAGCTCCCCGCATCACTCGCTTTGCAGGGCAGGCCCAGAAAAGACAGCCAGAGGTCATTACCTGGACAGGAGCTCCTGGGGAGGCACTAGCTCTGGGTCTCCAGCCTCAAGCCTGGGATTGCATTAGAGGACCTCCAAGGTCTTCTGCAAACTCTGGGACTCTAGATATAAACCGCTGGTGAGGTCATGGGGCAATAGTGACCTAGCTGGATGAAGGAGGTTTCCATGGGTGAATGCGTTACGGGGAAATGCCCATGCTTCTTGTTCGGCTTCTTTGCACTTCATGACCACCAGCCTCTCGGTCTTGCCCCCAGAGCCAACTCAGGATACTTAATAGCCTTGGCTAAAGGGGGGCCCAGTGAGGTTGCTTGTCGGAAAACCAGCCAGACTAGCAACGAATATTGGTGGGAGAAGATCAACATCTTCTGGTGCATCTCAGGACAACAGGCAAAGGGCTGTTTTTGTAAGGCAACCTTTGTGGCATGGAAAGATCTGCTTCACACTGCTTTTCCTCTTAGATCCGCTGCCTGGAGGGTCCACCTCGCTCTGCCTAATGCTAGCACGGACCTGCATGCCCCCCCTCCGGCCACAGTCTTCTGCCCTTTCCTTTCCCCCTCCCCCAATTATCCAGCCCTTACTCATTCCTTCAGTGCATTTATTGTTTCCTTGCTCAGGAAGGGAGACCTAACTGCTGCAGGTCGATGCGGGATATTCTTCGGGCAAGACTGCAATTCAGGAAGGGCTTGCCCTCATTAATCTGGGCTCTCTTGCCTTTAGAAAGAGAGAGCGTTGGGGCTCCACAGAACTCTCAGATTCAGCAACATCCGAAGAGAAAGATGGCTACTGCAAACCGATGTGTTTGTAGACAACTAGATTTTCTGCATCCTTACACTGCAATCCGGGAGGACTCCATGCTGAACATTGGAACTTTTCAGCTCCATTGTGTGTTGTGTACGAGTCCTAATCTCAGCTAAGTGTTACGTGGTACCACGTAGCACCCTACCAATGACAACATCATCCAGGTCAGATGGTGCTGCTGGTGGCCTTCTCCCAACCATTTAGAGAGATGTCCATTGCCATGGCAGGTCTCTCCCACCCGCCGCTGTTCTTCCTGGCGTTGACCATCTTTTCCACCCTGAAGGAAAAGCACTGGCTACAAAGCAGCTTAATCACAAAGGATAGACTGCCTTAAAGGTAAGGGTAAGTGTTCCCCCCGCACATTTGTGCAGTCGTGTCTGACTCTAGGGGCCGGTGCTCACCTCCGTTTGTTAGCCGAAGAGCCAGCGTTGTCCGAAGACGCTTCCACGGTCATGTGGCCGGCATGACGCGTGTGGAACGCTGTTACCACCCCACCGAAGTAGTACCTATTCATCTACTTGCATTTGCATGCTTTCGAATGGCTAGGTTGGCAAGAGCTGGAGCTAGTGCAGGAGATCACTCCGTCACACGGGTCTCGGGTCTTGAACCTCCGAACTTGCGACCTTCTGATCGACAAGCCTGGCATTTTACCCGCTGAGCCGCCACGCCCACTTATACTGAATCAAACCACTGGTCCCTCGACCTCAATGTTGCCCACTCTGACAGGCAGCCACTTTCAAAGGTTCTGCTGAGGGTCAATCCTGAGACGTCTTGCATGCAAAATAGGGGCACCATCTCTGAGTTCCCATTTCTTGGCTCCCGATTCCAGCATCCTTACACCCAGCAGATCCCACCTGAACCAATTTCAGGCTAGAAAGATCTATTGGAGGCCTTGCGGGGGGGGGGGGGGGATGTTGGGAGAGACTTGTTTGTTTCTTTTGCAATAGCAATTTTTTCCATTCATTCCAAGACAGCAGGCGCTGCACAGGTGTCTTTTCTTCTATCTTTTTTATCACTGGGTACAAAAAAAGCTGTTCAACCCAAGTGAATCGACCCGGTGACCTTGGAGACATCCCAGAATAGCAATCCTCCCCTCTTTCCCTTCCAAATGCTGCTCTCCTCTCTCCCAGCGCCCCCCCCTCCACATTGCAACCCCTCCTTTGCCCAACTCATTTCCCGCCCCCCCTTCGCGCACACACCCCTTTTCTTCTCTCCCACTCTCCAACATGTTTCTAAATGACAAATCTACAGATGCTCTGGCATTTTGCTTTCCTCCCCCCACCCCACCCCACCACCTCCCCCCCCCCCCCGCTCCAAAACGCCCTCTTGGTTATCCTTACCAAATCCTCAGCTTTTCCTCCTCTTCACTGAACTATTAATGATTTTAAACTGCCAACAATATGTCTGGAAAAATTCCAGCAATACGGTGGAAGCCAGCCTGGAGCCGATCTATTGAACAATTGACGCGAAGCCCAATGGCGGGATTGACTCAAAATCTTCAGCTCCATTATCTGGCCGCCGATCCAAGTTTCATTCCTCGTGGTGGGGGCATACACTGAGTGGATGATTGAGAAAAAAGATTCTCATCCTCGTTTTTTCCCATTCTACACTTGCTCTGAAAGTTCATTCACAGGTTCTTTTTCCCCAGCAAAAGAACGTCCATGATCACCATAACAATACTCGAAGTATTCTGAGCAATGCAGAAATATAACCCGTCATATCATCTACCCTTCCCACAACTTTGTGCCATCCAGATCCTTGGCCAATAGAGTTTCCATCAGGGGGGTCCACAGGCTGTGGTCAAAAAGGTCGTGATGGTTTGGATCACACCATTGCAGCTGCCGTCTTCACGCTTTTGACCACGCTCGGCAAACACCCATCATTTCCTGAAGTTCTAGAATGCTATTCCCAGAATTTCTGGTGGCCATCACTTTCACATATTAAAATGATATGCAAGGTGCAACAGGGTGATTTGCACACATGTTGAGATCCCCACCTTTCTGTGACATTTATCAGATCCATAGGAAGTTGCCATATAGGGAGTCAAGCCATTAGTCAATGTTGCTCGCTAGCAATGGCTCATTAGGATTTCCAGACCTACCTAGAAATGCTGGGCATCAAATCTAATATTTTGTGCCCAAAAAGTGAGCCCTCTACTTCTCTTACTATCTGAGAAACGACAATTGGTCACAGGCAAGACAGTCACCCCTGGGTTGTCATCTTCGCAGCCATCTAGAAGAAAACATGGCAGGAGGCATCACTTTAGAACATCTTGACATGGATAGTTTGCTCATTGACAACAGGAATCTATTGGCAACTAGAGTTCATGGAGAGATTAACTAGCAAGAGAATGATCCAGCAACTATGAATCTTGGAATCAATTATCTAGCAATGGAACTGAGAATAGACCTTATGTTGAGGTCCATCAAGTTCCAAGGAAATAGATGTCAAAAAAGAAGAAAAGAAACACATTCATATTGGATAGATTTGTCAATGATAATTAGTCATTAGGGTTATAGTGAACTTCCAACTTCCAACAGCCTTGAATAAGTTGTGCTGGTTGTTCACCGCAACGATCTGTGGATTTTGTATTGGTGGGAGGGAAGCATCTAGTTGGCCACTGTGAGAAGCTGAGATGATGGGCTAAATGAGACATCTCTAAATGGGGATCATTTTGTGTTCTGAGCCCAATAAACTGGGTGAGAAAATGAAAGCAATCCCAGATTCTCCAAAATTGTGAGAGAGGTGTTCTAATGTGGCTGAAGGCAAGCGGATGCTCTCCAGATGCCTTAGACCACAACTCTCATCATCAACTGCCTCTTGGCGATCACTCGTAGCCGAGTAAGATTGTCTTCCAGGGGTAAAATCTTAACAGTGGATCCTTAAGTGGCTGTAAAGGCCAATTCTGGATCCGCACAACCTCCCACAATGAGGGCATAGGTTTCCAGGTGGAAGACGGTCACGATGAGGGTTTGCTTGACGTGCCTTCCTCTTAGCTCGTTTCTCCTTTTTGCCCTGTACTCGTGCTTCTTCAAAGTCCGTAGCGCCTTTAATAAAGGCTGACCTCCAATTGAAACGCTTGTGAGTTAGGGCTTCCCAGTTCTCAATGCTGATATTACATTTTTTTAAATTAGCTTTGAGAGTATCTTTGAATCTCTTTTGCTGTCCACCAATATTCCGTTTTCCATTCTTAAGTTGGGAGTAAAGTAGCTGCTTTGGAAGACGATGGTCAGGCATTCGAACAACACGTAGACAGCCAGGAATTGTCCAATCCATCTGCAGGCTGCCTGTTTTAGTGGTCCACCTTCCATCATTACCATTCTTCCCCCAGGAAGGAGCTTAGTCTGGAGAGAGCTGACTTAGTAGATCTCAGTCCAATTCTGATGATGCAGAATGAGAAGTGTGCTAAACAACAATCAGAAAACCTTCTGGCCAATTTCATACGTGAAAAGTGCCCCCACTCCTCTAATGTCCAGATTTTGTACAGGGCAAAGGGAATGGCTTCGAGGGACAGGAGGAAGAGTCGGTACCAAGACAACGATCAGATAAAAGAGGGCTGGGCTGAGTCCCGGGCAAAAGTTAAACCTGAGAAAACATCTCAGACAACATCCTCCCTAGTTCTCACAAAGATGGGGGAGGGGGGGAGCACATTCAGACTTGCAAGTTTCTGTTACTATATCTTTACAATAAAAGTAGTATTGGCCTACATGGCTTTGGTTTCCTGATCTGGTTTACCTTGAAAGGCTGATAGATTTTCAGGCTCTTTCAATATTATAGATGTTCATTCCTGTTTCTATTACTGATTCTTCCTCCTATTGTCAGCTCTCCTAAGATCCTCTGGCTGACCTTAGATTACATGGGCAATTTCAAGCCATGTGCCCTTCCTGGGCCTCACGGAAAGAGGTTAACTCCCAGTTTCTCATCCCTGTGGTTTTATCCTGCAACAACCAGGATACTGGCACCCTCTGTTGGAAACCAACAGGCAATGCTGGTCTACGGAAAACTTAAAAATGGGCTTGAAGATGGGCTTCCGCCTTTACCAGGTGAGGGAAAGGAAGGCGTTTCAGAGTTGTACATTTCCTTAAAAACATTTTCATGTCAGAAAGCAGCTTCATCTCTCATATCTTGTCGAGTGCCTGTGTGTTTTGGCTCTTGGCATGAGTCACAGTGAGATGAAAGGGAACCAACAGCGCCTTTTGTTTTAAGCAAGTCCAGGTGTGTTGATGAGGTCAAACCAGAGGAGTAATCAACCAGTGCATTGAGGGCCAGTTCCAAGCAAGGAGGAGGGAGATCTAATACATGGGGCTGGATCGCTCTACCTGGGCAGACGTGGGGAACTGGCCACCCTCCAACTGCTGTTAATGCAAGAAGGGTTGGGATTCTCCATTCCTGCTCCTAGGGGTCTGAGCTCCGGTGGCTGAGTGGGACGGGATGGACGGAGAAGCAATTTCTTTTTCATCCAACAAGCATTACACACTCTTGGTTGAAAGGAAGGGCCCATCAGCATCTCAGAAAGGGTCAGTTCTCTGGGATTTGTGATAGGGTTATCCATTTCAATGAAATCATTACGAGGTAGACAGCGAGCAAGGGTAAATGCGAGGGGTGGTGGTAATTGGATGGCGCCCTTCCCTTTTAGCTGAAGACCCTGAGAGAAAAAGACGTGCATCATGAAGTGGGGGGCAGTGCAGGCTTTTCCATAGCGTACAGCCAAGTGTTTACTGCATGTCCAGAAAAGATTTCCAAATCTGAGATCTTGGGAGGAAGTTCCTACCACTGTTCCTACCAATCAAGTGTTTTTCTAGAAGCTGAGACTTGTCAGGTGGACCAGATTAAATCTCCCATAATCCCTGGGCAGCATGGTTGGGGATGATGGCAGTTGTGGTTGGACATCCTTGGAGGACACTTGGTTGGGGAAAAGTGGAGTTGGATGAAGCAGTGGTCTGACTGGGGTCAGAGAAGATATGTAAAGGTAAAGGTTCCCCCGCACAGTCGTGTCCGACTCTAGGGGCTGGTGCTCATTTCTGTTTGTTAGCCAAAGAGCCAGCGTAGTCCGAAGATGCTTCCATGGTCATGTGGCTGCATGACGCACGCGGAACACTGTTATCTTCCCACCGAAGTGGTACCTATTCATCTACTTGCATTTGCATGCTTTCAAATTGCTAGGTTAGCAAGAGCTGGGGCGAGTGCGGGAGCTCACTCCGTCACGCGGGACTAGGGCAGAGCTTTCCAAACTGTGTGTCGGGACACGTTAGTGTGTCGGCTGCAGTGTCTGGGTGTGTCGCAGCTGCTGCTGCCTGTGAGCCCTGCCAGGATTCCGCGCAGGTCCTAGTGCCTGCCTTGTGCCTTGCTGCTCCAAACCTGCTGTGATTCCACGCAGGTCCTAGCGCCTGCCTTGTGCCCTGCTGTAAGAGTGTGTCGCGAAATGATGCATGTCTAAAAAGTGTGTCACCAACATGAAAAGTTTGGAAAGCTCTGGACTAGGGATTCGAACCTCCGAGCTTGCGACCTTCCGATCGACAAGCCTGCCATCTTACCCGCTGAGCCATCTGAGGTCAGAGAAGATATGACATCCACATTATTAGCCCATGCCTATTTTGAAAACAAAGCAGGTAAGGGAACACCTGACACAGTAACGGCAGCTGGCTGATCTTGACAGTAAGCTAAAAAGGGTCAGCCCTGGGGATTCTGTCGCTGGAGCACCACCAGGAAGTCTCAAGGCAGTAGGTTCGATCAAGAAATCAAAAGAACCTCCCAGTAGAAATGAAAGGGCAAATCACTTCCATGCTGTTTCTGAAAAAAATACATGGACGTGTCTGTGATGTCTCCAGGAGTTCAGCTCATAAAACGCTTCAGCTAGTATAAGGAAGGGGGCCATGAACTGGGGTGGGGGGCAGCAGAATAAAACACCCTCTCGCTCCGGTTCCAATCTAGCTCGCTTGGTAAAGGTAAAGGTACCCCCCGCACATTTGTGCAGTCGTGTCCGACTCTAGGGGCCGGTGCTCATCTCCGTTTGTTAGCCGAAGAGCCAGCGTTGTCCGAAGACGCTTCCACGGTCATGTGGCCAGCATGACGCACGCGGAACGCTGTTACCTACCCACCGAAGTGGTACCTATTCATCTACTTGCATTTGCATGCTTTCGAATTGCTAGGTTGGCAAGACCTGGGGCGAGGGCGGGAGCTCACTCCGCACGCAGGGCTAGGGATTCAAACCTCCGAACTTGCAATCTTCCGATCAACAAGCCTGGCGTCTTACCCACTGAGCCACCACGCCCCCAGCTCGCTTGGACCTGCATTTAATTTAAACACACACCAACAGACACACATGCACGGAAAGGTTATCCCAGGGCAGGACTGGCCTGCTGATCTGCAACAGCTCCAACAGCTATGACAAATCTGCATCCACCACCCGGTTCCAGGCCTCGTTTTTTTGTCCACTGCCACCTGCTTTGCAAGACGGAGAGGCTTTTGTGTTCTTGTTGGCCGGGGCACCAGCAGAACACAATCCACATGGCACGCAGACAACCCGATTACCATTTGGAGCAGACTCCCCTGGTTTGTGTCTGGTTTGTATTTCAAGCAGCCAGCGCATGATGGGAATGCCATGTTCTTTTTTGTAGTGCGCCCGTTAGCTACAACCCATTCCTTTTCATCTCCCCCCGCCCCCTCTTTTGTCTTAGCCATATGGGGTTCACAGATCGTCGCGTTATGCTTTCATCCTGGCTTCACATCTCTAAGATTGTGAACTGGGGAGAAAGTTAGGAGAGGAAATGAACATCAGTGGTCAGGGGTACACCTGGTTTACTGAAGCCCCTAAATGCAGTGTCTGACTGTCTGAAGTTTAAAAGCAAGGGATAGGAACAGATCTCTTCCAGAACTTTTATACGAAGCAGGAGAGATCCTAAAGACCTCGATCAACCTTTGCCCACTTGGCATCTTCCAGAAGTGTTGGGACACCCATATGTCGGTTGTCCTCACATATCTAGAGGGCAACAGGTGACGTTGGGTTAGATAGCCAAGGAGTGAAAGCTGCTACAAGCCAGCTACTGGTGTAACCAGGTTTGCCTCCATCTTGTAGACATTTGACACTTATGACCTCATAATCAACGTTTTCCAGAAACAGATGGTACTTAGAACCCACTCCATGATAGAAGTAATATCAGAAGTCCATCTGACTTCATGGACACATCATTGGAGTTTTCTTGGCAACGGTACTGAAGTGGCTTGCTGCTGTCTTATTCCAGAATATTTTTCAATTTCCTAATCTAGTTTTTTTTCAATTTCCTAATCTAGTTTGAAAGGGCGTGGTGGCTCAGCGGGTAAGACGCCAGGCTTGTCGATCGCAAGTTTGGAGGTTCGAATCCCTAGTCCTGCCTGACAGAGTGAGCTCCCACACTCGCCCCAGCTCTTGCCAACCTAGCAATTCGAAAGCATGCAAATGCAAGTAGATGAATAGGTACCACTTCGGTGGGGAGGTAACAGCGTTCCGCGTGCATCATGCCGGCCACATGACCGTGGAAGTGTCTTCGGACAACGCTGGCTCTTTGGCTAACAAACGGAGATGAGCACCGGCCCCTAGAGTCGGACACGACTGCACCAATGTGTGGGGGGAACCTTTACCTTAATCTAGTTTACAACCATGGGATTTCTAGTGGTGCCCCATCCAAGAAAGAACCAGACCCATCCTCACCGAGCTTCCCAAGACAAACAAGTCCAGGCAGATGCTATCCGCTGCTGAGGCAATTTACACGGCTGTTTAAAAATACACCCCCTAAATAAATATATCCAATGACATTAGCTGAACTGCAGCTGTCTGAAAACGTATCGGAAGTCAAATGAGTATCACCCAAGCCAATTAACAGATATCAAATAATATTAACAATACCAGCCACAGCGTAATGACAAAGCTTTTAACTCAACGTCAAGGACATCATCTGAACACAACTTCAAAGTGAAGATTGAGTTTAAATGCTTTCTCAGATGGTAGGAAATGTGAGTCAATGCACTTGGAAACGTGTGTTTCACTTGCTTGGGTCTTTCTGTTTTAGATCTCCAACCTGCCAGCCATCTTACGCTGAGTAATCTGGTAAATGCTTCTTTGGAAGAGAAACTCTCCCTCCTTGGATCAGACCAAGGAGAACGTCCACAGTTGAACAGCTGATCAGTTTCCTCAAGTGCGGAAGGTGATAAGATCAATTCCCAGGTAGGGCTGGAGGGAGAAAGAACGGGGACAACTGGAGCTGGTGAGTGTTGTCTTCCTCCCAGATCTGATGCCCTCCAGAGACATGAGCTTGCAACTCCATTTCCCCAGGTTATCTGGAGTTGCAAGACCCATCTGGAATGGTCCCAATTATGGAAAGCCAATGTGAACAATGCGGTTCTAATCGACTTATTAAACATTTATTTATTAAACAAGTTTATATAGCCGCCCATCTAACCAGTGGAACTCTGGGTGGCGACTTGATAGAAGATCAGCTGCCCGTGTTTATTTATTTATTTTATTTATTTATTTTCTATCCCGCCTTTATTATTTTTATAAATAACTCAAGGCGGCGAACATACCTAATAACCCTTCACCCTCCTATTTTCCCCACAACAACAACCCTGTGAGGTGAGTTGGGCTGAGAGAGGGTGACTGGCCCAAGGTCACCCAGCCGGCTTTCGTGCCTAAGGTGGGACTAGAACTCTCAGTCTCCTGGTTTGCTATTGGCGCCTTCCTAGGGCTGAGAGACAGGGACTGGCCCAAGGTCACCCAGCCGGTTTTCCTGCCTAAGGCGGGACTAGAACTCTGAGTCTCCTGGTTTGCCATTGGCTCCTTCCTAGGGCTGAGAGAGGGTGACTGGCCCAAGGTCACCCAGCCGGCTTTCCTGCCTAAGGCAGGACTAGAACTCTCAGTCTCCTGGTTTGCCATTGGCTCCTTCCTAGGGCTGAGAGAGAGGGACTGGCCCAAGGTCACCCAGCTGGCTTTGTGCCTCAGGCGGGACTAGAACTCTGAGTCTCCTGGTTTGGCATTGGCTCCTTCCTAGGGCTGAGAGACAGGGAGCGGCCCAAGGACACCTGCCGGCTTTCGTGCCTAAGGCGGGACTAGAACTCACAGCCTCCTGTTTTCTAGCCCGATGCCTTAACCACTAGACCAAACTGGCTCTTTCTCCATCCATCCTGTCCAGCATCCTCCCCAACCTCTTTTGTCTTGGCAGTTTCCATTTTCTATTTGCAAATTCGTGGCATATTTTGCAGGCTGATGAGCTGGTCTGCAAAGCTGTGGGTAGGTGGTGTAAGGTTGTCATGTTTAGGTCAAGCTCAACTCCCAAAATCTTGCAGGGATACACCCATGCAGTTTTCTTGGCCTGATATGGAAGAGATTTACCATTACTAATTTCTTGGATGCTTTTGACTTCCCAGTCCTGGATGACTGTGATGTTCAGGTATCAACCAGGGTCCAAACCGCTTAGCTTTCTGGATCAGCCAAGGCCAGGTAGATCTGGCTCCTCAGCTGGTCCAAATTGTCCTAGTGGCTGTGGTCATTCCAACAGTGGCAGGTCGTTCTGCTCTTAGAATATAAGGGACATCAAAAAGCAGGTTCATTATGCTTGAATTTAGGAATCTTATTTTCTCCGTGGGTGGGAATAAGTGGAGCAAATTCTCAGCAAAGAACCTCCCCCGACCCCCGTCCGTCCCCCCCCCCCCCGAACTTGTGTAGAATGTCAGGCTATGAGATCCAGGAGCCTTTTCTTTTGTTTATTTGTGAAAATAAATTCCTTCCTTCCCTTCTTCCATCTTTCCTTCCATTTCGGGGGGCTTCCCAGCTCTTTGAAGAATCTGGGGGGGGGGGAGAAATAGCTCTCCACACCCATTCTTTCCTAGCCAACATGCCCCTCCCTTCCCATTTCTTTCTCTCCCTCCCCTTTTTCTTCAGCCACTTTTGTTTCTGGCTCAGTAGATGGGGGGGGGGGGGACGGAGGACAAGAACAGGCGGCCAAGACCCCAATTCAGAGGTTCCCCCTCCTACTTCTCATTTCCATCTCCCCAACATTGCTCCCCCCCCCGCCTCCTCTTTGCATTTGGAGGACCCGGCTTCTGGCCTCTTAAACTCCCCCCCCCCATCTTGTTTGTTCTGTCGTGATTAGCATCCCCCCCCCCCCCGCCAGTCAGGGAGGAGGAGGCGCGCGGGCGGATCAGAGTCTCCCCTTTTTTCCTCTCCGCGGCCCCCAAATCAGCGCCTCCGGGCGCGTGCACTCCCTCCGCCGCTCCCGCTGGCGCGCGCGCCCGCTCCCCACCTGTCCTTCGGGAGGAGGCGGCGGCGGGAGGAGGAGGAGGAGGAAGCGAGGAAGGCGCGCCGGGCAGAGCCGCTTCGCTCCTACAGCCGGTCGAACGGTGGGGGGAGCCGGGCAGGGGCCCGATCTCGCCCGCAGGAGGTGGGGAGGGGCGCGCCGAAGAGCCAGGAGGGGGAGCGGCGGCGGCGGCGGCGCGCTTCGACCCGGGGACGGGAACGCCCGGAAGGGAGGCTGGCTCGCTGGAGCGGGCGGGCGGGCGGAGGCTGGGGAGCCGCCGCCGCCGCCGCCGCCGCCGCTGCTGCCGTCGCCGCTGCGCTGAAAGGTGGCGGCGCCGGGTGGGACCCGCGATGCCATTTCTGCCCGGGCGAGGCGGGCGGCGAGAATGAGAGATGCAGGTAAGCGAAGGCTGGCTCTGATCCGGATTAAGGCCGGGAGGGAGGGGGGCTGCTGTTCGGCGGGAGGGCTCCGCGCTGCTGTTTTGGGGACGGGGGGGGGGGCGCGTTCCTGGCTTGCAGCCCCCGGCAGCCCCCCCCCCCGCCTCCATCCCCCGACCATTCCCCGATCCAGATTTCCTGCGCCTTCCTAACTCCGGATTCGGAATCCCGGAGACGCGATGCTTAGAGTCCCGGGGGGACCCTCGGAGGAGACCCGCGCCGTTTTGCAAATCTGCTCCGGCTGTGTCTGCGCGCCTGTGTGTTAGAGAGGAGCGGGTCGGCCCCCTCCTGATCTGCGCCTGCCCCCCTCCCACCCTGAGTTCTGCTTCGGATGCTAGGCTGGTTTTGAGGCTTCGGAATTGGGAGGGGGGCGGTGGGGGGGAACAGGGGGAGAAAATGCCTCCTTTGGCATCCGGGTACGCTTGCCTTTCTGAGCCAGATTTCGCGGGCGGGGGGGCTGCTCCAATCCCAGTTTGGAAGGCGATGCTTCAGAGGAGATATTCTAGGATTGGGATCTATCTGAGAGGGAGGGAAGGAGGGGCATGGGGGGAAGAGGTGTCGTTTCCGCCCCCCCTCGCCCCCCCCGTTCCACCACGAGCCGGTCCCCCCCCCCCTCCCCGGAACTGTAATTGGTCTCCTTTCGAGCTTACTCTCTTCTCTGCACCGCATTCGCTCTGAAGTTTCTGAGTATCGGGGACGGTTGAGACGCCGCCGCTACGGATGGGGTTCTCTGGAGGCACGCCGCTGGGGTGAGCTGTTTCGGGAGGGGGGCGAGGGGGAGAATGCACCTGTGTTTTCACCCACCGTGAAAGTGATGAGGGTGTGTGCTTTTTGTCTGGAATCCCCCCTCTTCCCCCCCCTTCCTAATCTTTGTAAGAAGAGTGCCTGCGTGAGAGAGGAGGATGCCTTTGATCTGTGTGTCTTCCCGGAGGGTTGGGTCTTGGGGAGGGGTATCGTTTGGGGCTAAAGTGGGGGGGGGGTCTTTGGCCGGCTTCCAGGTGGGTGCCTTTTGTGTTCGGCGTCCCCTCAGCCTCTGCTCTTAGGCAAGCAGGGTGTGTGCGCGCGCCTGCCTGTGTGTGTGTGTGTGTGCGCCACCAACTGCCCTCCCGATCCTCTTTGGCTGGCCTGCTTGTGCGTCTGTGTGTGTGTGTGTCCCTTTGTGTGCAGATCTTGGATGGAAGGACACGGATTGCCAATTGGAGTTGTGGGTCTGGAGACGTTTCGGAGCGCGGGGTGGGCTCTGGCTGAAGAGAGCAGCATCCCGGAGCATTTCCAGGAGCTGAAAAGCAGGTCTTTGCTTTCTCGCCTCTCCCTTTGCCCTCCTCCCCGCCCCCCCCCCCTCCACAATCAGCTCACCCCTGGCAAATTTGCCAGCCCCTTTCCCAACCAGAAATGTCTCCCTTCCCCTAGTTCCTTTCTCTTTCCCCCTTCAGAGGTTTCATCCTTCCCTGGCCCCCACAGGGCACGTTTCAGAGATACTGCTTGTCCTTGGCAAATGGGTGGGGGATCCTTGACGCTTAAGAACTGGGCACCCCCCTGGTCTTGATAGAGCGAGCCTCTCCGACACCACCGGGCTGGGCCCTCCGATGCGGATGGGGGCTGCATGAGAAATGAGAGGACCCCTTTCAGCTTGGCAAACAACCTCCAGATGGGAAGCTTGGTTTCCAGGCAGCTGTCTCCAAGCTCCTAAGTGCGGGAGGCAAAAGTGCCTGACCTGCTAGGAAATCTGCTAGAAAATCGGGAGTGAAGATTTAGGCTGTGTTTAAGTAGACGCTTTACTTGAACAATGGTAGTGCTCTCCGGGATGTCAGGAAGGGACTGTGTTCTCTCCATTTGCCCACTCCCCGTTCTCTTTGAGGGCGAATACCAGGAATTTAAAAGCAGGGACGCCTGCTTTGGTTGTGACAGGAGCCTTCTGCACCTAATTTTACGGCCCTTAACCCCAATGCCAGTACATCGATGCGCTTAGCAAGACATCTCTTTGGGCGAGTGGAATGGCACAGTCTGGAGCAGCTTCTGCTGTTTTTCAGGCCTTGAAGCACAGATACAAAATTTCTGCTGTTATTCTTTGTTAGCAGGGGGCCAAAGGCTTTTTCGGATCCGTTTGCATGCCGGCAACACCCTCTTTGATGCATAATGTCCGGTCAGATCAATTGTACAGCTCAGAGCCTCAGTGTTTCCCATCTATAAAATGGGACCTTATTTTTAATTGTGTTGATAGACCTTAATGTTCCCAAAAGGATTATTGCTGTTGGCATTATTGCCACCGTTTGTTACTGGTAACTTTTACTAATCACCTAGCCTAAGAATCTAACGATGGATTGATTGATTGGTTTGGGCTAATTAACTACTCATATATTTCTTGCTTTTACCCAGTTGGTGTTGGAATTTCTGATCTGTTGTAAATTAACAGCAGATACATCCCAGTTCCGCCACTCTTGAGCCACAATGTTGCATCACTCTCCAACTGGGCATTCTAATAATGTAATAAAATAGAGCACTAACTTTCCGGAAGTATTCAGGGATCCTGCTTCCAGTTTCAGACATCAGCCCAAACCACAGTTAAGGGAGCTTAAGGGGTGGGGTAAGAAGTTATGGTCTGAACGAGGAATACAAACCATTGTTTGTATTCCCTGTGGTTCGCCATGGATTCTAAACTGGCAACTTTTGTAATATGTTGCTGAGCGTTGGCGGTCACTCTGTCTCAGGAGCAGAATGAAAGAAGGAAGCTGAGAGGAAGCTTAAGCCATGATTGGGTTGTAAATTGGGAATGTCCTAACCAGAGTTAAGATGTTCTGCTAACAATAGCTTGACACATAGGCTATGTTCGTACATGTTACTAACCCTTAATGGGTCTTCTTTAGTTTTATCAAATCAAATCAATTTTTATTTGGTCATAGACCAGCAAATTTTGTTTTAGCATAGCATGCTGTAAGAACATAACCATTGTGATTGGTAACCTATCCTTTCTTGTTTAGCATGTGGTTTCCATGTGTCCAGTTATGGTTTATTCTAGAAACTATGTTTAAAGAAACCACAGTTTCGTATGATACATTAACCCAGTTGCTGCCTGAATTGGACCATTCAGTTCACAAGTAAACCAAGAGGCGGCCAGCATTATATCCATGGAAACTGGTGTTGATATTTTTTAATCTACAAGATGAACCTCTGCAGGTGAAGCGTTTCCTTCAGGCACTATTACTGTAGAAAGCTTTACCTCTCATCTAGTGATTTTGGTGCAAGGTGGATGGACAATTACAGCGGAGATGGGTGCACCACTGGAAGACCTGAAGGACCAGGTTGGGGACATCTCCTCTTGGAGAAAATCTATCTAGGTGGTCACTAAGAGTTGACACCAACTTGATGATGAGTGACACCAATGAGTGACTTTGGTAGCTCACCAAAAAACTAACTGGGTTGCACCTGATTAATACTTGTATTTGTTTTATTGCTAGTATGCCACACTACTTCCAAACAGCTCCAAGTGGCCTCAGTTAGTATATTTTCCTTGGATGGGAGTCCATCATGAAATTCCAGGCTGTAGGCTAGGCTGGAGAAGAAAAACTCCCTCCATGTTATGGCCAAGAAAACGACATGGAAATGTCAACATAGTCACCAGAAGCCAAGCTCAATTTGAAGAGACTTTATTTCTCCCTGCCACCCCATCTTTGGATTGGATGTCTGTCTATGAAGGTTCCCAGTCATCCAGGTGGAATTGTCTGTAGCTTGAATCATGTCAACTGGATTTCTATTTTCTCAGTGGAAACGTTTCGCTCCTTATCCAAGGAGCTTCTTCAGTCTGAGCAAAGTTGGTAAGGGAATCCTAAATATGTTTGGATTGGATGGTTTCTCCACTTGGACTCCACAATCCAAACCCTTGGATTGCCCTATAAATTGACCACTCCAATCTATCATGCAATTTCCTAAGTCACTAAAGACTCATAAAGGGAACATAAGAAGATACAAAAAAAAAAAACCCCAAAAGAAGTCCTGGTCGGACTCAAGTTGAGGCTTTTCAATTCTGCATGCTGAAAATGCCTCTTCCGTGCCACCCCATGCAGCCACATCCATTCACAGAGCAGGAATGCTCCTGCTTCCACCAACATGATCTCCAGAATCCTTGTTAACCATTGGTTAAGTGGTTTAGCCATAAGCAGAGGGAGTTCCACGACTGAAAACTTCATGGAAACCCTGGTTATGGATTGGGAATAAAGCAGTAATGCTCCATCCAGGTAGCAATGCTGATAGTGCAGGAAGCAAATGCATGTAAGATTTGGGTTTTATTTTTTGTTTTTTTCCCCCTAAGAAATGTATTCATCTTTTTAATTAAGAAAACATCCAGTAACGGAAGTAATGAACTGCAAGACTAAAGATGACAGTGGCTGCGATCAGCCATGGTTCAGTAACTTAGCAGAAGAACCACCAGCTGCTTTTTTAAAGCATGTGAAGCTTGGCTCGTGTTTACCTTGGTTGGCATCTTAGCATCCTGCACAAACCCAGCTTGTTGGGTTGGTTTGTGGTTCCGTATCCCAGGCAAGCTCAGAAAAAGGGTTAATTCAGGAACCAAGTTAAGTGAGCTGTGCAAACACAACCAAGAAGCCCAGGGAAAACCTAGATGGGAAAGAGATCATGTACACCTAGAAAAGCTCAGTCCAAACAGGATCTGAAACATGGAGAAGATCAGAAAGCAAGCAGAAACCATGGAGAAGAGTTGAGGCTGGAAATGCCCCAGATTGTCAAGAACGCTGAAAAGGGGAGCTTGCCACCAAGATGGCCTCCTTCCAGGTGGATACCAGTTTGCTTCTGGAAAAGTGAAAGTCCCTCCAGCTGTTCTTACAGAGTCGTGAGACAGAAGGCCACAATATGGAAGGGTTCTGTTCCAAATGCTAGCCAGCCAGGCCTTATCCTTTCCCCAAAAGAACCAGCCCATCCCCTCAAACCCCCCCCCCAAAGCATTTATTATTCCATGGTCTCCAAGCATGCTCACCCTTCTTATGCCATGTTAGGGGTTCCTGTTCCAGCTTTTTCCTTGACCTGTCCTTATTTTTCTCAACGTTTCTTCAGGGGTGGAAGTTCCTTCGACCTTAGCTCCATCTTTTGTGTTGGATGGCACAGTCCCAAATCATCTAGAGCAGAGCTTTCCAAAGTGCCGCCGCTGGCGACATACCAGCGGCGGCAGTGCGGCGGCGGCGCACGCATGCACGGCGGCGGCGCAGGGGGGCGTGTGGCGGCGCGCGCGTGCATGGCGGCGGCGGCAGCCTCCACTAAAACGCGGAACCACTGATCCCACGCCGCTGCTGCTGCCGCCGTGCACGCACGCGCCGCCGCTTCCGGGTGGTGTGGCGACACACCACGCTGTGTGTGGCGACACACTTTTGTGTCGCGACACACAGTTTGGAAAGCTCTGATCTAGAGGCTGGAGAAAGTGGAATTAGACCACTTCTCCAGCGCTGTGATTGGCCTAGGCCAGGGAAGGGTGAAAGGTGCTGAGAAGTGTCCCTCAGCTCCATTGGTTCCTTTCTTTGCTACAAATACCTGTCTTAAGGATGGACCACAAGCTACAAATCAGAGCTGTCTGATCAAGCTTTGCTGGATGTGATCCAGCTGTGGTTTCAAAGGTAATAGTCCCTGGTCTTGAATCATATGCAGATCTTTGAAGCATATGGGTTTTCTTTCTGGCATATTAAAGCTTTGCTTTGAGTATTCAGCTTCTAAAAAAAAAGAAGTCCAGAAGAAGCCCAATACTTCTTTCTGGGAGAGAACCTAAAGAAACCTGCTTCATCCCTGGGTGTGGTATATTACAGATCCCATTGTCTCTAATCTGGTAGGGATTGATGGAAACTACTCCATGGATGTATTGTCGAAGGCTTTCACGGCCGGAGTTCGATGGCTGTTGTGGGTCTTCCGGGCTGTGTGGCCGTGTTCTGGAAGTTGTGGTTCCTAACGTTTCGCCAGCATCTGTGGCCAGCATCTTCAGAGGGCAGGAGCACAGACAGAAGCGAAATCTCTGTGCCCAGGTAGAGTGTACCTCTACCTGGGCACAGAGGTTTCGCTTCTGTCTGTGCTCCATGCTGGCCACAGATGCTGGCGAAACGTTAGGAACCACAACTTCCAGAACACGGCCACACAGCCCGGAAGACCCACAACAGCCATACTCCATGGATGTTTCCATTGATGGAAACATGTAGTCCAGCTACAGACCTCATTGTCCCTAACCTACTGACACTGATGGATGCTGGATCCAATTTGTGGATGCGGTTTCATTGGGGAAGGTGGCTTCAGGGTCTTCAGATAAAATGACCTTAGCCTTCAAGGAGACCAGAAAGTATCCTTGGGTTATTCTAGTGTCAGAACAGAGCACACCAATCACCATCAGCTTGATGGGGTGGTATAGCTTATGTATAGTCCTGGACAAGGAGGCAGGACAACCCAGCCCCATCAACATTTATTCTTTTATTGAAGAATGTTTATGAGCCACACTAATAAAAAATGATTCCAGGGGGTATATGTGAAAAAACAATTAAAATATTCTGTAATATAGAATAACCCACGGTCGCATGGACAGGTGGCCATCCACAATCTCCTTCAAGTCATAGCTCACTGAAATAAAAGAGTTTTAGTGGTCTTCTGGCGGGTCAGGGTCAGGCACATCTTTGGGGCAGTATATTCCACTATGGGGGGGCCAATACTGAGAAGGCCGGTCTTCCAGCCCACGCCCCTTTCACCTCACGTGAAGGGGGGGGGGCTCCTGGCAGGCCTTCTCTTGATCTTTCGACCGGTTGGGCAGAACCCTGCTTGGTTGGTGGCCCTTGATACCATTTAGTCATGGGCTCAAGGTGTGGGATAAACCCAGGCCTTGCTCTTTGTAAACCATGGTTTATGTTTTAGCGATCTTTTGTGAGCCCAGCCAGTTATGACTGACAAACTGTGGGTTTTGGTTTACTATGCTGTAGGGACTTATTATGGTTTACTCGGTGACCCAAATCATGACTTAGTACAAGTCCAGTCACTCATGAGCTCAGGCTGACCTTCCTCTTGGAGTGATTATGAAAGTCAACCATCAACCATGGGGAGATGTTGACTTTTGTTGAGCTTCAAGAGACAAGGTGTGTGTGCGTGTGCGCGTGCACCATATTCCCCATCTGATTATGTACTGGGATCAAAATTATGCTTTTTTAAAAAAAAAATAGCTTGCCGTTATCTTGCCCCCACCACTCCACGAACTCTGCCAGCAAACAGCGAAATCTTTTAGCATGAATAAGACTCGATGACTGTCCACGCGGGGAATGGTAGGAATTTTGGCTTGAGATGCTGTGCCGGAAGAGGGAATTCGGGCTGGTCCAACACTGACTGCCAACACGCCCACTCGGGCACCCCGGGGGAGATGGTGGGATTATCAGCGTGACTCACCCAGGGGGCAGTGCTGAGTTTCAGGATGGTTCGACAGAGCTGAAAGAAAGCTGGCTTGTATGTTTTGATGTCTGTCATTGTCGCAAGTGGGCTAGAGTTCCTGGGAGACGGGTAGTATACGAAACAGGTGATTGATTGATAAATAAATAGTACATAAAAGTTCCTCTTCGATGATAAATGAAAAACATTCTAGCTTTCTACCCTACCTGCCCTCCCCCCCCCCCCCCCCCAGCAATCTTGCAAGCTCCAGAAACCTTTTTATCCTTTCTAACAATGTTATGGTCGTGGCCTTCCATTGCCTTCATCCAGGATAGAGATTGATGGATGGATGGATGGATGGATGGATGGATTTGATTTCCCAGTCTATCTCACAGCTGAGGATTTTCCTGAGCATCTCCTATCCAAATAGTAACCAGGTCTGCTCCTGCTTAGCTTTCCAGGTTCATCCAAGGTTGGTGAGATATGGACCCCTTTCTAATTAAAATGAAACTCAGCCAGTTGCCGTCTCTTTCTTCCCACATCTCTTCTTCTGTTGGAGGTCTTGGCAGAAATCTTTGGTTGGCACCAAAATGCCACGTGTATGAGTCATACTGTATAAAATAATGCCAACAATAGCAATACAGCCTGTTTGGATTGCTTTTTTTTTTTGAATAACAGCTAGTATTTCCACATTTAAAGTAATCTTGCTCATTTTCTAAACTAAGGGGAGACTCTGTTTCTTTAGTACAGAGCTTTCCAAACTGTGTGTCGGGACACATTAGTGTGTCGGCTGCAGTGTCTGGGTGTGTCATGGCGGCTGCTGCCTCCGAGCCCCGCCAGGATTCTGTGCAGGTCCTAGTGCCTGCCTTGTGCCTGGCTGCCTCCAAACCTGCTGTGATTCCGCGCAGGTCCTAGTGCCTGCCTTGTGCCCTGCTGTAAGAGTGTGTCATGAAATGATGCCCTGCTGTAAGAGTGTGTCACGAGATGATGCATGTCTAAAAAGTGTGTCACCAACATGAAAAGTTTGGAAAGCTCTGCTTTAGTAAGTAAGGCCCTTGATCCAAGACATAACATGAAACAAGGGTTTCCCAAACTGGTCTACTTTTTTGCTGCTTGAGATCAAAGTATTTGTTTCCTCTTTTAAACAAAGAATGCTCTCTGGGGTATTTGATGACGGCCAGCCTTAAGGAAACTGTAGCTATTGAGAACAAGACAGGGTCAAACTCTTGGGGGATGTGGGCTCATTCATAAGGTTTAAATTAACCATGTCTCCTAATGATGGACCTCGAAGGGAACTGTGGCTTGTTTAAAAATGGGAGTTGAACCTTCTACCTGAGGAGCAATGGCAGAGAAGGAGAAGCAAGGGAGTCCATGATTGATCCTTAAGTCCTGCACTATGGTTTATTTGCCCTGGGAAGCCATGGTTTCTCATTACATCTGAATCAGCCCAGGGTGGCGTATGCACATCAAAATAATGTTCACTGGCCATTTTGGGAGGCCGCCCATTTCCTGTTTGCTGGAGGACCATTACCTTCGTCCTGGGAATACTCTGCTCCCATCCTTGGCTCGGCTGTTTTCGCAAGTCTACCTGCACTGTATCTATAATGTAATTTCTTTGCTGGCACTCCCGGTTACTACAGCATGACATGATCTGAACGGTCAAAAGTATATACTTCCATTTGAAGCGCATTAAATGCATTGCTTTTAAGATCGTTCTCTACTAACCCCTGAATATTAACCTCAAAGTCGCACCTTGTACGTGTCAGGCTTGTTTTACCACATGGAAATTGACGTATCATTACACTTTCATCTCACTTACAGCCGTATTACCGGGATTTGTTGCCGCGAGGACTCGGATCACGCTGCAACTAGCATAAGAGTCTGGCAGCCACTTAAAATTCATACACTGGGGCGTCTGCAACGGGGGGCTCAAAAAGAGAGTGGCCATGACTGCCCTGCTGCAGCTGCCATCTTGACTTTTTTGAGCCTCACCCCCTTCCACAGATGCCCCATCCATAGGACTGTTTTCCATCGGAGTCCAACTGATCTGAACCTTGCGCCCAGAACTGTTGGAGGGAGGGATAGAAATTCAAAATACTCTGGGCTCTGTCTGTAGGCCGATATTCTAAAGCTAAAAGCAAGTTACTACAGCTAGTAGGCTGTCCTTTCCTCAAAGGAGTTAAGCAGAGGTTGTGGGTTACCATCTCTTGGAGCTGCTGGGTAGATTGCAGATTGCAAATATTCCTGCATTCGGCAAGGTTATTACTTCCAATCCTAAAATTAAGTAAGTCATTCCAGGGAGGAAAGAAAAAACAGTTTGATTAACTGAATGTTTATAGAGTATCAAAGGGAAAATGTAGACGTGGAGGATATAAACATCCAGTTTATATCCAATGAAACATAAGGACTTTGGTCTTTATATCATAATGCAATGGGGTTTGTTTTTGTTTTTGTTGGTTTGCTAGATTGTTAGATATACATCCCATCTTTTCTCCAGGAGCTCAAAGCCACATGGATCTTTGGATCCCTTCTGCCAGTTTTTCCCCACCACAACAATCTTGTATGGTAGGTTAGACTGAGGGAGAATTGCCATAATCATCTGAAGGTTCAAGCCAGCATAAGATATTTGAATAAGTTGAACTAAATGAATGATGCGTTCAAATTTTTATTTCATGTTATAACTCTTGCAAATCTCTTCCTTATTTACTTTCTGCTTTTCATACTTTCCTTTCTGTGTTTTCCCCCTTGATTATTTTTTTTTAACATTTAATAAAACAGAAGTGACAGCAAAAGAAAGGGAGAAAGTGTGCGACTAGCCCAAAATCATCCAGTCAGCTTCTGGGGTTAAGAGTGGACTTGCAGCTAGATCTCCCAGTTCTTGGGCAAGACCATCCGCTCTCTCGGTTATTACCCCCAAATTTTACGCCACCCTCATCCCCAGAAGCTTATTGAGCGACTCTGGACTGGTCAGTCTCACTCAGTTCAACCAGCCTCCCAAGATTGTGGTGGTGGGGGATAGGTGAAGGGGAGAATGTTGCGTGCACCATCTTGAGTTCCTCAGTGAAAGATGGGACATAGATTAAAAAATAAATAAGTCTTATAGTTTAGTGTCATTTAAGAGTAGAGTCCCATCTCTTCTACAGGAACACATGTCATTTTGTAACCGTTCCAGGACAATAGAATGAGAAGAGATGAAGGTATTTCTATTTTATTTTATTTTTTGTATAAATTTTATTAAAAGTCTTAAAGAGAGGATAAAAAAACTAACAAAAACGAATGCAGAATAAACAAAGAAAGAAAAATGAAGGGAAAAAGATAAAAGTGCAGAAAGAAAAGATAAAAAGAGAGAGAAAGAAGAAGCTTCCGACTTCCTTTGCAGGAAATACAAGCATGATTACAAAATTATCTCTTACTCTATGGTTACAAAAAAAAGCTCACTTTTCTCTGTTACCTAATTTTGATCTAATCATCAAAACCTCAAGTCACAAGTGCATTTTTTTTCTGTTTCATGCAAAAAAGTCCATCAGGGGTTTCCAGTCAGCCATAAATGTGGATGTTGTCTTTTCTCTAATCAAGGGAGTCAATTTAGCCATCGCAGCAAGTTCCATCATCTTCACCAACCATTCCTCTGTTGTGGGTGCATTCCTCTGTTGTGGGTGGTGTCGAACCCTTCCACTTTTGAGCATATAATAATCTCGCTGCAGTTATCATATACCAAAACAAAGTTCCATGTCTTTTTTCTAGTTATCTGTCCATTAGTCCCAAAAGAAAAGCCTCTGGTTTCAATTGTACATTAGTCTTTAAAATCTTCTGAATTAGTGTATCCAAAACTTTTTGGCTTATTTTTACATGTCCACCAGACATGATAAAATGTCCCTTCATGTTGTGTGATGGCGGCATTTCTAGATGGGTTTGCTAAATGGACTTGGTAGGTCTCAAAAATACCTTGGGCAATGTTTGTTTGTTTGTTGGATAGTTCAAGGATGTTCTTCAATTTCTACTATACCTCGCAGATTCTAAAGCAGTAGTTCGTAAGCAAAGGGGTAATTTGGGCATATCCTGGGAGTAATGGAAGTATTTGTAATTGCTTGTTTGTGAGTCAAGGATCCAGTTTGGAACTGCTGCTGTTGAGACACTTGTGTAAAACAACAGAGGGTTTTGTGTGTGTGAGAGAGAGAGGGAGAGGGTAATGACATTATACAAGACCAGGAAAAGAGGTAATTAGGTCAAACAATTTAAGAACCACTGTTCTAAGGGATCCATCCCCACTCTGCTGTCCTGTGGAGTTACTGGCAGACACTGACACCTCTGGGGAATTCAGAGTGGTGAGGCTGTGTCAAAGCAATATATGAAGGGTCGTGCTGGTTGAGACCAGTAGTCCATCACTGCAGAGAATCAGAGAGATGACCTTGAGGGAAATGGCTAAGAGCTGTTATATTAGCAAAACGGGCTGAAACATTCCTTAAATCCTGGGAAACAAAATAGAATTCAGAAGATATTCAGGCCAGCTTCTCCCCGATTTTCCACAAACACCCTCTGGTTTCTGGGAGCGGTTGGGAGATGCTTCGGGAGAAGTCATGAAGACCAACGAACCTTATGCACACTTGGAGGCTGTTTCAAATATCCATCTACTGCACAGCAAGTAATGTTCTGAAATTCCTCAAGTTTGGTTCTGCCATTTCAGCTAAAGTATTCCCTTGGCTAAGAATTAAGGTCCTAGAGATAATAATTACGGCAGGAAAATGATACAATTTTATAAACTTTAGAGCAGAGCTTCCCAAACTGTGTGTCGCGACACAAAAGTGTGTCGCCACACACAGTCTGGTGTGTCGCCACACAACCCGGAAGCGCTGATCATCATCAGCGCTTCCGGGTTTTCCCGCGGCGACACACCAACTGCAGCGCGCAAAACCCGAAAGCGGCAGCAGCGCTTCCGGGTTTTTGCGCGCTGCCGCACTTGCGGGTTTTCCCGCGGCGACACACCAACGCCGGTTGGTGTGTCGCCGCGGGAAAAACTTTGGAAAGCCCTGCTTTAGAGTGACATTTGCCAGGAACCAAATCTGTGAAAATCCACATTACTCAAACACAGCCAAACTAAAGCCCTCTGTGCTGTGATTTTCCTCCAATAGAGGATGTTCCAAAATCTGTACATTGTGATCTTGAAGTGGTAACTTTGTGGTTTTCAACATGAGAAGTCATTCTTTTCTGAAAGTCTGAATTCACTTACAAATTTCCAGGTGCAGCTCTTTCAACTCAACAAGGACCACTTGTCATAGCTACAAAAAGTCTCTAGGAGATCCTAGTATTGCTCACTTTTCATTCCCATCCACTGTTTAAAACCAAGGACAGATCTGCCAAGTTTTGGTGCACTTTCAAGAATATTTTGCATTTTCAAGACGTTCTGCTGTTCTGCTGACATCACAATAGGCCCATCAGCGCAGGGGAATTTCTATCACATCCTGGTCTCCTCTCAGCCTATTTGCACATTACAAAGCATACATTGTATGACTGAGTTCAGGGACGCAGTTAACAAGCCAAGATACGGAGGCATTCCTGGCTGTGCGCATTCTGGAGCTTCTTTGTTCCTTCTTTGTGATATAAACAAACAAGCCAGAAGACTTGAATTCTCCGTTACTTCTCTTTTCTTTCCATTTGGGAAACTGGCTATTTTTCAGAACAAGGGTAGTCAGTGGTTGTTTCAAAATTGGTTTAAATCCTGGTTTATTCCAAAGCCATAATTTCTCAGTCTGGGTGAAACCAACTAGAATTGATTAGAAGCTTCTCTATGGGAACATGACTTGGGCAAGACAAGGAGCCAATGAACTAAATACAGAGCTAAAGATCTCATTCGTATCTCAATTTATTAAGGGTGTCTTATGGGAGTCAGTGTCGGCTAGATAAATGGGAAGATGGAACTGGTCATTATTTAGAGATGTAATTTCTAAAGACCTTGGATCATCTCAGTGCTAAGCGATTCATGCTTAGAACTTGCTCACAAGGCAATATATGGGCTGTTCTGGTTTTTTAAATGAGGGAGGTGATGCCTAAGAGCAGATTCTGGATTCTTGCAACCATTTTTAACAGCAGTGACCAGAGGAGGCATATCTGTTAGATGAGGTCAGTGGGCCTGGTCAAGGAACAGGCACGGCAGGAACGTTCTTTTAAGGTAGCAGAGTAACAAAATCTTCAAAGCCTGAGTTTTTCTCTACTTTATCATATACCAAATAAAATAAGAGGGGTTTTATTTTGAGTTTCTGTCTCCCGCTTTCTTAAGACTGTGTAAACTTTTCTACAAGTCCCTTCTCAACACCTCACACATTTCTTCCCTACCCCCAAGGTCAGCTCAAAAATCCTTTGCAGATGATCCCATAGTTTCCTTCATGTTGGCTTTGGGTAATGTGTGAAGCCGGCCAATGTTCTTAGAAACCATAATTTATGGTTGAGTGTTAGGTGTGAACCAGGGCACTACAGCTTGTTCAGCAAATCCTAGCTTAGCATATTTGGCCTACATATGATTAAGGTCAATTTCCATGACCTGATTGCAGACCAGTCAGCATCCTAGTTTTTCCTCTGCTTCATTCACAAGTGTCTGTCATTCATTTCTTGGCTTTGATTCCTCTATTGACCTTCTTTTTCCCCCATTTTCTTTTTATTCTTTTCAGCGGTTGCAATTACTCCTTTCTCATCCACCTTCTGCCCCTAAGCTGATGATCCCCAATCCGTTCTTTCTGACTGTGCACCATTAAATAATAACTTTGCTTTGACTTTATACAGTAAGTCTCCGAATAGCTAACAGCAGTTAAGTTGTTCCTTGTCCTTTTGGAGGGCTGACATTAAAAATGGATTGCTTAAGTGAACCCAGGAGGAAAGGAAGAAGAGAAAGGGAGAAGTAAACATGGAAGGAGGGAAACCAAAACACTGAATATGACAACAAATGCCCTTTTACATGGGTGGAAATGAATCCTAAGTATCTGCAAGGTGGGGAGAGAAGCCGCAAGCAAAACATGGATTTTGAGGAGCAAAAATGTGACAGTTTTGTCATCTCCCCAATGTGGGCACCAGTGGTTATGGGTTGGGGCTGAGATGCAACATCTTTGGTAGGGGTCCTTAATCTGGAAGAAATGGATTGGATGTAGCTTGAGATAATTTTCTGTTTGCAAGTCTCACCTGTCTAGCTTGGAGGACTCCCAGCAAAATGGAAGAGAAAACACTGGTAGCAAAATGGGCCTTATGCTGGTGTTGGGACCCTGACAGCAATGTCACTTCTCCATCTAGATCGGTGTTTTTCAAACTTGGCAACTTTAAGAGGTGTGGGCTTCAACGCCCAGAATTCCCCAGCCAGCATGTGTGGACTTCAACTCCCAGAATCCAGGCATGCTGGCTGGGGAATTCTGGGAGTTGAAGTCCACATCTCTAAAGTTGCTGAGGTTGAGAAACACTAACGTACACCATCTTGAGCTGCAGAAAATAAAGGTGGGGTTTAAAGCTACTAATAAAATAAATTGTTTGACATTAGCATTCTCCCGGGGTTGGGGGGTGGCATTGTTGTTATTGTTTTAACTTCCCAGACTAGTCAACAACCTGGGATTTTCAGATGATCTCCCCTCCAAATACTAGCCAGGTCAAATCCTGCTTAGCTTTCTCCAGATTTTACACCTGTTGTGACATTTCTCCTAAATGCCCAAATTCTGTGAGCCCTTCAACCAATCAGGACTCCATTCTTAGTCCCTAACTTGATGCCTTGAAGGCGAGTGCAGATTTTTTAAAAGGGTGCTCATATTCACACCCACATTCTTCCCAAGCTGTTTGAAATGAAATGGCTATATAAGCCCCTTTGCATTAAGCTACAAGGCTGAGCAATATGAGAATCCTTTTTTCCCTCTCTCTCTCTCCTTTTTTGGCTGTCTAATCTGTCTAAAGGAGTGTGCTAAGATCTGCTTGCAAGGGCTCAGAATGGATCTAGTTAGCAGCACCTGTTTAGTGAGGTTTGTAATCCCCAATAAAATAATATGGCGGCTGTGATCAGAAGACGGCTAATGTCATCTGGAGGCTGAGGAAATGGCAGCGGGGTCCTTGATGTGTTGATTCAGAAGCCAAGTCCAGGAGCTCAGGAATTGCTGTTCCCAGCTTGCACAAGAGTGCCCATGAGTCACACTTCTCTTGTGAACACCAAGAGCTGGTTGAACCCAAGGCCCTCTCTCTCCACCTCAGAGCCACAGACCGAATCATCCAAGCCCTCCGCTCTCCAGATGTTGGTCTGATGGCCTCAAGCAGAAGTCAGCAAGGAGCCGACCCTGGCCACCGACAGCCTTGGGTCCAATTTTAGGAGCCGGTGGCAAGGGAGTCAGAGCTGTAACACAGGGGTCCCCAACCTTTTTGGCGCCAGGGACCAGTTTCAAAGGATGATTTTTCCGCGGACCGGGGAGGGCCAGGTTTCTGGGATTTCTGCGGACTGGGGGGGGCAGGGTTTGCAGGTAGGAGCCAATCGCGTGCACCAGGGGGTGGGGTTTGCGGGCGGGAGCCCTGTGGCCCAGTTCCTAACAGGCCACGGCCCACTAGTGGGGCTTGGCCCACAGGTTGGGGACCCCTGCTATAACAGAAGGGGTATTGGGGGTGAGGAGAGAGAAAGAGGGATATGTCCAAGAGACAGAGAAAGCGAGGTGAACCAATGCAACTCTCAAAGTGGGGTGGAAGCTGGCTTGCTCATGGCTGGCATAAGAACTACAGACGGTAGGAGCAGTCTACAGTAAAGATGCTTCCTTGGGCTTCATCCCCAGCTCGGGATAGCAGGGAGCAAGGTAGGATGGAAACCTACAATCCTAAGAGTTGGGAGGGGTCCTTGAGGTCCTCAAGTTCAACCTTAACTCTGCATAGGAATCTGTTAGCCCTTCGAGGTGGTCCAGACAAGAAACACAACTATGAGTACTAGCTCTATCTATATTGTAAGGTTACCGTAACAGAATCTTGCAAGTCTGAAAGTCTTTCTCCCCTCCTCCCTTTTTACTCTCTGGAAAACTAGGGAGGGTCCCTTCCGAGATGCGTCCCACGCCCCCTCTCCTTCTGCGGACTATCTTTTACAAGCCGGTTGTCCAGGCGGTGGCTCTTCCTTCTGTCTGTGCCTGTGAGG
Organism: Charina bottae; assembly: GCA_023362775.1. Taxonomy (NCBI): domain Eukaryota; kingdom Metazoa; phylum Chordata; class Lepidosauria; order Squamata; family Charinaidae; genus Charina; species Charina bottae. The sequence continues at coordinate 20,639,437 of JALMGJ010000010.1, read as the reverse complement.
GCATGCACGCTAGTAAATAATTTGCTAGCCTAGGCAACTGGGTGTGGGAAAAAGGGGGAGAGGCGAAGGGGGGGTTTATAATTGTTTCACTCTCCAGGAGACAAGGAGATAAATAAATTACTATAAAAAAGGTTGTAACCTCAATTTTCTTTTAAGTTGATTTTTCCCCCTTTCTGTCTGTTTTGGAGGAAGGGGGAGATGAACCCAAAAGAGGAGGGGGGGCGGGGAGATGCTTTTTCTGAGCTGCATTTAAAGACGTTGCAATTTTGCCAAGGAAGAATTTTATAATGCACAACCCGCAGCTGGTGGGGTAATGCTTCCATTTGAAATGAACCCTTTCATCAATTAACGTGGTTTTCTTTATTCTCCTCCCCCCCCATAATTTTTATAGCCCTTCTCTCTCTCTCTCTCTCTCTCTCTCTCTCTCTCTCTCTCTCTCTCTCTCTCTCTCTCTCTCTCTCTCTCTCTCTCTCTCTCTGCCTTTTTGTTTGTTTGTTTGTTTGTTTGTTTTCATTTTTTGTTTGGTTTTGTTTTTCAAATAGCATCTGTAATTATCCCAGGCAGAGAAATGCTTCCAGCTTTGTTTTTTTTCCGGGGGGGGGGGATGCTTCTGGCTTTTTCAACTGCACAAAACAGGATTTGCTTTAAAAGTTCTTTCAAGAAAAAGAGAGAATTGGGGGGGAAGAGAGAGAGTTCCCTTAGATGGCATACAATATTTGGGCTTAGTTATGATATGGGTGGGGAACCCACGGGCTCCATTTTGAAGGCCTCCCACCCAGCATCATAATAAAAAGGTAAAGGTTCCCCCCGCACATTTGTGCAGTCGTGTCCGACTCTTGGGGCCGGTGCTCATCTCCGTTTGTCAGTCGAAGAGCCAGCGTTGTCCGAAGACGCTTCCGCGGTCATGTGGCCGGCATGACGCGCATGGAACGCTGTTCCCTTCCCACCGAAGTGGTACCTATTCATCTACTTGCATTTGCATGCTTTCAAATTGCTAGGTTGGCAAGAGCTGGGGCGAGGGCGGGAGCTCACTCCGTCACGCGGGGCTAGGGATTCGAACCTCCGACAAGCCTGGCATCTTACCTGCTGAGCCACCACGCCCCTACTCAGCATCATAATAGTCTGCAGCAAAATGGTTGAATTAGGGTTGGAGGTCTTCAAACAGAGGCTCAACAATCATCAGTTTGGGATATTATTGCTCAGGATGTCCCACATCGAACAATGGGTCAGACTAGATGGCCCTGAAGACCCTACCCAACTCTGTGATTCTGCAACACCGTCTTCTCATCTTCGAAAACGGCTCTCTTGAGAGTTCCTTACTGCTGTTTGGTTTGGCTCCTGTGGTCGTTTCTGAACCTTCAACCCATTTTCTGGTGTTGTGATCACACAGTCTGGAAGAGGTAGCCTGGCAGTAGCTTCCAAACCACTCCCAAACTTCATGAGATTACCAGTCTCATTCCGGGATCTTGCCAGATCTCAGGCAAGAAGGCTGAAATCCAGATCTCATGATGAAGCAGGAAACCCCAAGAGGGCAAGACATTTGGCATCGCTTCTGCAGGAATGTCCATGTGGAGGAGATGATGTTTAATCAGTTACCTCCGCTCTGATGATGACTCCAGGCCAAGCATCCGTGAAGTCCGGTGGCTTGTCTTGGAGCATGACTTTCTTGCTAAGGAAAACCCTGATTTGAGCTTCATTTCCCCCACTTGCCAGAGCCTAGTCTTTGCCTTCTGCTGCCTCTAAAGTGAAGTCTAGCTCTCTAAAGATGGATGGATAGATGAACAATTGATGTGACAAGGCAGGTGAGCATTAATTGCCTTTCTGACCTGGATAATTGAATAAATGCTAATAAATGCCAGAACAGCCACTGTCTTCTCTTTAGTACCAGCAGAATACACGGAGCCCTATACATCACTGACAAGGAAGGATGGATCTTCATCTTGAAGCAGCCTATTGGTCCAGCTGATAGCAGAGGGAAGGAGAGAGAGAAGCTGGAAGAATACATCTCTTTCCTCCAATCCAAACAAAGTCATATTTCTTTGGACCGAGGACAAAATCTGCATCTGATTTCATTTCATTGGCAAATGACATTTAATTCAGATTTTGGTCACTTTCTAAATCAATGTTTCTCAACCTTGGCAACTTTAAGATATGTGGACTTCAACTCCCAGAATTCCCCAGCCAGCCATGCTGGCTGGGGAATTCTGGGAGTTGAAGTCCACATATCTTAAAGTTGCCAAAGTTGAGAAACAATGTTCTAAATGATAACTTGATCATGATTTTGGGGTTTTCATGAGACCTAAGCAGAACCTGCTTGTACTTTTTAGTTCACAGTTCCAGGATTTTCATTATTTAAAAATTACAGTCTTCCTCCCTCCCTGCCACACTTTCCATGTTAGATATGGAAATCTGTTCTCTGCACACAATCCACTCCTCTCTTGTGTTTGCCCTGTTCAGCTTTTCGTTTATTTTAGTTTAAATATTTATATTCTGCTTTTCTGTTAAATCATTGTGGCTTACAGTAAGCAAACAGAAAAAGAGATAAGAAAGTGCAAAAGGACAAAAATAAGAAAGGAAGTTACAGAGCAAATCAATAAGAGTGATCAAAGAGCAGCAGTTAAAATATTAATGATATTAGCACATTACAATTGTAACTATGTTAATGAGCAACAGTAAAGAGCTAAGAATTCCAGCAGATATTGGCTAAGACTTTCAGAACTGCAATCTTAAATGCATAAATGCCTGGGAATGAAACTCATTGTGAGTTCTTTTTTACTGTATTTTGTGAATAAAGCTTGCTAGGTGCCGGGCTATAAAACATTCAGTCAAAGATATAAAAGCCACTGTGAGTTATTTTTTAATATATTCAGTTTTGACATCTCCAGATGGGGTTTGAGGAATTCCAGTCTGAACCGCAGCTAACCAATGTCCATGTTGGCCTGACTTCTTGTAAGACTGGCCCCTGTATTTCTTGCCATCATTTTCTGGGTAGTTGTAATCATGGAGAAAGGCCAGATCAAGCTGTCTGCTGCTTGTGTTTGCGCATGTATGGTATAGGACAAGGGCGGGCAATGTCAGGCCCGCCCCTTCCACGCGATTGGCTCCTGCCCGCAAACCCCACCCCCCTCCCCAGTGCTTGTGATTGGCTCCAACCCGCAAACTCCGGCCTCCAGTCCGCGGAAATCCCAGAAACCCCGCCCCCCGGTCCCCGGTTATAAATATCCAAATGGCCCTTGGCAGAAAAAAGGTTCCCCACCCCTGGTATAGGAGATCGAGATGGTGACCATCGTTCTCTACAGATGTTCAGCACCTGAAGATGTGGAGGGCAATGGAGACATTCACCCCATCTCTTACTCCTCTATTCCTGACTGTCCCGTGTTGATGAGAAGGTCTTTAGGGAAGTTGAAACCATATTTGGCTGAATGTGGTTCTAGGTTTCCATCCAATCGAGAACCTCTGGTGCCTGGCAGTTGACCACTGTCTTGTTGTGCAGGTCAAGATGGGTGTCACTTGCTTAATCATTATATCCCTCCTGGCCCACCAGTTGTTCTGATCTGTCCCTCTGGACTACATGGTATATTTATTTATGCATGTGTTTATTTCAGGTATTTCTAAACTGCCTAGCCAAAAAAAAACACACCCCAACAACTAATACAAATACACATCCAGATACGGATTGGTGCTCCCACATTCAAAAGGATCCCTTTTAGCTTTCTGCAAACTGGTCAAGACTATCTTGTTTGAAGAGGCATTTTGGGTTGACTACTGATTCTCTAAGTCTCTATCTGTATCCAGATGTACATTTGCACGAGTCATAGCAGAGGAAGACTATCTGTGGGCCCACATCTGCATGCATGTATGTGGGGATGGAATCCAGAGCATCTCCTCTCTGCATAGACCAGGCAGATTCCAGGTGGAGAAGATGATCCCTAAGGCAGCATTGAAAGAGCTTTCTAGATCAAAATCAGCCCTTGGAACTCATTTCTGTAGTCTACTAGCATCCAACACAATGACTACAGCAGAGCTTTCCGAACTGCGTGTCGCGACACGTTAGTGTGTCGGCTGCAGTGTCTGGGTGTGTGGCGGCTGCTGCTGCCTCTGAGCCCTGCCAGGATTCCACGCAGGTCCTAGTGCCTGCCTTGTGCCTGGCTGCCTCCAAACCTGCCCTGCCAGGATTCCACGCAGGTCCTAGTGCTTGCCTTGTGCCCAGCTGTAAGAGTGTGTCGCGAAATGATGCCCTGCTGTAAGAGTGTGTCGCGAAATGATGCATGTCTAAAAAGTGTGTCACCAACGTGAAAAGTTTGGAAAGCTCTGGACTACAGTAAGTTAATACTTACAAAGCAGGTTTCACCATTACGTCCCCCACCCCAAAGAACAAATATTCTCCACCCATCCATCCCTTAAGGCCTTCTTCTATTGCCCTGTTAGGAACCTTTGGATTAATCCACCCATTTGAATAGGCAGGGATCCCTTCTCCCTACAGTTTCTTAATGACAAGAAAAGATCCCTTTCTGGATCTATTCAGAAGTGAGTGAAGCTCACTGCCAGATCCAAAGCTATGGGACTATCCTGCAAGCTTAAAATCCCAGGGATGTGCATGATTCTCCAAAACCGTGAGATCTGAAAAGAGCCCCAATCTGTGTTAACACATTGTAATTTGAAAAGGAGAAAAGGAGAGGATTATATGTAGGACTGCAGAGTAATCCGATTAGCTATATTTAATTTTAATGACATGTCAGGGAAGGGGGGGGGGGAGTTTGTTTTTTGTCCTGGCCCCAACCAAGACTTTTTAGAATGGGACTCCCAGCCTCACAAGCGAAAGATAATGGCCCAGGAGTTCGGTCTGAAGCCTCTGAGATCTACATTTGAAGCTGTGCTAATTCAGAATCATCCTCTTCTGCCATTTGATAACTATATATACCCCCTGCCTGCACTCCTGGGCATTGTAAATTTGACCTTTAAAGACATTTGGCCACATTTGCGAGAGATATTTGCAAAAGATGTCTCTTTTTTTCCCTCGTTCGTATTCTCCCATGGCCCTTTTCTCTCTGTTCATCTCCTATTTTTCATCACCAGTAGCCCTGCTGTATTTTCCTCATTAGTTTCCCTGGTGGCTTTCGAGAAAGGCCAGATTTACGCTTGCCTTCGGCAGAATGAGAAAGCAGGATCCTCAGGTGAGGCTGTGGATTGTGCCAATTCAGCTACAAGCTGAAGGTCATGTTTTAAAAAATCTCCCCCTCACCAGCAGAAAGGTAGTAAGCAAAGGAGAAAGATTTTTACCACGACTGCCTTGATGTGCTAGATTTCTACACGCCGGAGGCATCATTTTGTACAGGTAGTCTTCGCTTAACGACCATTCGTTTAGTGACGGTTTGGACTTACGATGGCACTAAAACCTGACTTGCAGCTGGTCCTCGCACTTACGACCATCACAGCGTCCCTGCAGTCACGTGATCACCATCTCCCACCTTCCCAGCCGGCTTCTGGCAAGCAAAATCAACAGGGAACTGCATGATTCACTTAATGATCACAAGGTTCACTTAACGACCATGTGATTTGCTTAACGGCCACCGCAAAAATGGTCATAAAATCAGGTTGGATTCGCTTAACAACTGCGTCGTTTAGCGACCAAAATTCTGGTCCCGATTGTGGTTGTTAAGTGAGGACTAGCTGTAAAGCATGGCGTACATGCCTGGTTTGAAGATGATGAGGGCGATGGTAATTTTCCCCACTGTTTTAAGTGATGTGGCCCATCCTAGCACTTCAGGATCCTACCAACTGCTGGATCTTCAGGCTGAGTAGAAGCAACCTAGTTCTTCTCTTTCTTTTTCATGGCTCTCTCCATCCCTGAAGGTCTCCAGGGTTTCTCTTTCCTCCCTTCCCCCCCCCACCCCGCTTTCATCAATATGCAAAACATCCATTTTCTCTCTCATGTAATTATTGTTAATTTCATAACCAGCAGCTTAATTGGATTGCTCTCCAATGGGGAATTCTCTCATCAGGGCAGAGCGAGGAAGTATTTTGACACCGTCCACTCTTGTCAAGCTTTGGTGGTTTGGGGGTTACTGGTCCATGCGCACCCAAATGACTCTGCTAGATAAAGCGCAGGATTGGACAGAGTCTAAAGTTTGGCAGGATGGCCCTGAAAGACAAGGGTAACGTGATTTTTGATGACCCACTCTTCTTTTTAAATCCAATAATAACCCTGCTGAGAATAGGGCGCAAAGTAAAGTTTCCCAGTATTGCTCAAGCTAAGGATATTGTTGGGCTGTGATATTCAGTTGATCACTTGGTTTTATTTGTTCATCCCGTTCATTCGCACATTTTTATGCCTCCAGTAACATCCGCAGCAAACTGCAGTGCTGCCAGAATTGCAACACGTGCATGGTGTCGTCATAACACGAATGCTGTAGGTATATGCATCCGTCCCAACTTCTGATGCAAGCGTGTAAGCTTTTCTGTGATGATACCACATGCGTCTTTGGTATTTGTCCCATATATCCTGCTGCTCTTCCAAACAACAACAAATCATGTTAGGCAGTGGTGAAGCAAAAGCATTCGGCTCATGTCAACTGCCTTTATTTTATCATAGGTTAATGGTAGAACCTGAATGAACGATCTAAGTTCTGTCTCTGGTGTCTCTCTTTTTAAAGGACCTCATCTGAGTCATGGACAAATTGCTACCAGAATAGAAAATATAGCCCAATCTAGCTAGGAGTCTTACATGTAAGAGGCACTTGGTGGTAAGAGAAGATTAGAGATTTGACTTGAATGTTATGAATGAGATGGCAGATGCAAATCCATCAGTCCTGGAGTTGGAAAGGGTCATTGAGCCTACCGAGTCAAAACTCCCCGGAGTGCAGGGATTCAAATTTAACCCTCCCTTACAGATGGTTGTCTAACCTCTGCTTGAACAGATGCAGTAAAAAAAACAGATTACCATCTCTTTGTGTAATAGGGACGTTCCCACGTTTAGACTCTTGAAGGACACAGACAAACGTTCTTCACCTGGAAAGCCTCCAGATACGTTAGGCTTCAATTCTCATGCCCAGAAAGCAGGATCTACAGCCCTTCTGGAGGGCGTTGGATTGGAGAAGACTCACTTAGTCTTTTATCCGAGACGTGGGTCAACTGCTGCCAATTTGGAGTGGACATTCCTGGACCTTGTGAGAAGGCAGTTTCATGTGCTCACAATGAAGTTAAATGGGAAGATTTGGTTTGTTGTGTGTCCAGTGGTGGAACACAGAGTCCCTCCTGTGGGGGGAGATGGGCGGTGATATAAATTTTATAAATAAATAAATAAATAAATAAATAAACTCCAAAAAATCAGTTGAATGTGTCACCTTCTAAGAAATCAGTAGGTCGAAAGTACCTCTCAGAAAGGGAGCTGAATGTCTCTCCCAGACAGTGGCAATGGAAAATAAGAGCTGGGTCTGCACTCAAGGGGCGTGGTGGCTCAGCGGGTAAGACGCCAGGCTTGTCGATCGGAAGATCGGAGGTTCGGAGGTTCGAATCCATAGCCCTGCGTGCGGAGTGAGCTCCCGCACTCGCCCCAGCTCTTGCCAACCTAGCAATTCGAAAGCATGCAAATGCAAGTAGATGAATAGGTACCATTTCGGTGGGTAGGTAACAGCGTTCCGCGCGTGTCATGCGGCCACATGACCGTGGAAGCGTCTTCGGAGAATGCTGGCTCTTCGGCTAACAAACGGAGATGAGCACCGGCCCCTAGAGTCGGACACGACTGCACAAATGTGCGGGGGGAACCTTTACCTTTACCTGCACTCAAGAGTTCCTGAGGGTCCATCACCCTCTTGCCTCTCAGCTAACAGGGCTTCCTAACGACACTTGCAGGAAGTGAATTGTGGTTTCCTCTAGGGAAGTTGTCAGATTTAGTTGCCATCCTCAGCCCCTGTTATTACTGATTTCTTCTTCTCCTGTTTATCCAATTCCAACACAAAAACCATCTCCATGCTGAATTCAAAAGGAAAGCCCCCAGCTTTCTGATTTCCAATTTGATTTAAATATATGCTCTTTCTCCATGATTACTTTTTATCATCACTGGGCCCAGGTGAATTCTCTTTTATTATTCTTGCTGTCTTTTTTCTTAAGTGAAGAAGCAGGTTCTCCTTCTTGAGAGAAAATTACAAGCTGGAGTAGAGCAGCGTGTGCTGGCTTTGCTGAGCTACTGGGCTGTCCTGCACGCAGTCAGCGGGGTTTCCAAAATGAGGATTTCATCCTGGCCGTGTTAGTCAACAATCTTCTTGAATAAGACCATTAAAGCTGAACTAATACATGCCATGTGTTTATGGTTTTCACTTCTTCTATGAGCCCAATCAGTGTGATGTATAAGCCATGGTTTATAGCGTAGAAGGTTGGATTACTCAGTAAGCTATAGTTCAAGTGTAGGTTGACCCACTACAACAGCTGCCATGGGCATCCAGAACAAACCATGATGGAAGACATGATGTACATCAGGGGTACCCAACCTTTTTGGCACCAGAGACCAGTCGTGGAAGACAATTTTTCCAGGGACCGGGGGGGGGGGTGTTTGCAGGCGGGAGCCAATTGCGTGGACCGAGGGGCAGGGTTTTCAGGCGGGAGCCAATCGCGCAGACAGGGGTGGGGTTTTCAGGCGGGAGCCAATCGCGCAGACGGGGGCAGGGTTTTCAGGCGGGAGCCAATCGCGCAGACGGGGGCGGGGTTTTCAGGCAGGAGCCAATCGCACGGACCACCACCGCTCACCTGCTGGGCAGCCCACTTCCTAACAGGCCGTGGCCCACTAGTGAGCCGCAGCCCCTAATGTACATGATGTTACTTGCCCCTGGGTGAATGCTCATGCTGTTTTTTAAAGTGAAGATGCAGGAATTGACCCTGAGACTTTTTATAGGCAGAGCAATGGTTTTGTTGTAAGACTGTGATTGCTCCAAGGAGGGCTTGTTGAGAAGCCATGCTAATTTTCTGAACTGTAGTGCACAAGGGGCCTTCAACACTCTATAGTTAGGAAAGAGAGAGAAGTCATCATGGCTTTAGAATGCACTTGGAAGCTACCCTGGCACCCACATTGTCTGCTGTTTGTTTATTTATCAAATTTATTTGGCAGCCCATCTATCCAATGAAACTCTGGGTGGCAATCAAAATAAAAACATGTTGAATCTATTAAACCAAGAAAAACACTAAGTCAAGGCCCCAGTAAACATCTCAGCGCCCATATACATATACATCCAGGCCAGAGCTCCAATAACTTAACATCCTGGCCCCAAAGCTGGGGGAAAGAGTCTTCTGAAAGGACGATATATTTGGGTCCATCTGTATCTCTGGAGGGAGGCTGTTCCATAGGGCAAGGGCCATGACAGTGCAGGCAACTCTTCCTAGCATCCACCAGGTGATGCTGCATCATTGACAGGACCCAGAGCATGCCGGATCTGGTGGGACGGGTGGAAACCTTTGGGGACAGGTGGTCTTGCAAGTAACCTCCTGGGTACTGCCTCCTGGGGTTGGCTGGCCCCGTAGCAATAGGATCCATGCTACGATTCCCTACCCATCTTGGATTTTATCTATTTATATTGGCTGTATTTTTTAGATACTTCTAATTGTATAGTTTTTAAATTTTTAATTATTGTAACCCGCCCAGAGTCCCTTGCATGGGAGATGGGCGGGGAATAAATTTAAATAAATAAATAAATAAATAAATAAATAAATAAATAAATAAATAAAGTAAACCTGGCCCCATCCCATGTACTGTAGGTCTCCAAAGTTGACCACCAGCATCTTGAATTGCACCTGGAAGCCTACTGAGGATCAGTGCAGCTCATGTAACAGTGGCATCATATAGGCATAACATGGTGCGCCCAATGCTGCACATATATTTTTTATCTGTTTCTTGGTGCCAAATAAAGAGCTCTCTTTTTTTACCCAGATATTTTTGACTTCACAGCCATAATTTGGCTGTGTTCTGTTTCCCTTTGTTTTTGTTTTTTTTAAAAAAATCCACCAACTGTGTCTGTCTATATTGCAAATAGTGTTTATTATGAAATAACCAAAACACATTTTAAAGCAGGAATTATTTCATTATAAAACCACCACTAGAGGAGAGCAGACAGGCTATCAATATTTTAATAAATAGAATACTCCTTTCTCTCTAGAATAATGCTGATGCATATTTATCGGTGCTTGGATGCCCATGTTGGATTCTGGTAACTGATTTCGCCTGCCCCAAGAAATCCAGCCACCCTGGATGGTTGCCTTGAGATCCAGAGCAATAGAAAGCTTTTAGACCCGGAGGGGGGGACAATTATTGGGAGGGGGGACAAGTGTTTAAAAGATGCAACTGATAAAATTAAAACATGTAGAGCAGACATTCATGTAATTTGACTGTAAACCGCCCAGAGTCCCCCTTTTGGGGGAGATGGGCGGCGATAGAAATATAAATAATAAATAAATAAATAAATTCAGGAAAGGAGAGGAGAGGAGAGGAGAGGAGAGGAGAGGAGAGGAGAGGAGAGGAGAGGAGAGGAGAGGAGAGGAAAGGAAAGGAAAGGAAAGGAAAGGAAAGGAAAGGAAAGGAAAGGAAAGGAAAGGAAAGGAAAGGAAAGGAAAGGAAAGGAAAGGAAAGGAAAGGAAAGGCTACTTGGCTGTGTGGTCTGGTCACATCGTCCAAAGCAATCAATAAGAGGTGAGAAGAGAGATGAGGATTAAAGGACTTCTATCCTTGTCATGTACCAGTCTGTTCTGCTGAATGCTGATCCCACGGACACTGACAATTCTTCTGAGCTGGAAAAGAAGAAACAGACATGATTCACAATAGAACTGAAGAGTAGCGAGTTAACAAAATTGTCAAGGCCATCCCAAGATTATTTGATAAGTGACCCTTTCCCTCTCCCCCCATCCTGGGTTTTGAACTACAAGAAAAATAATATATTAAACAATGCATTGGCTCCCCATTCAGGAAACACAGTATTATCTCCTTGGCTCAGCTGTTTCATTCTGCCTCCTGGTAGGGCCAGCCCTAAACTCCATTCAGCCAGTTCAATAATGGTGAGATTTTGGTTTACTCTGATAGGAATCTCAGTGGCATCCATCTACTATCTTGATGGCTATCAAGATGTTTCTGGAGCATTTGCCTTTCTATAATAAGTCCTGTTTCTCATTTAAGGAGAGTAAGGATGAGAAGACAGGATACCCTGGAGAAGAAGCTGATGCTAGGGAAAGTGGAAGGCAAAAGGAAGAGGGGCCGACCAAGGGCAAGATGGATGGATGATATTCTGGAGGTGACAGACTCAACCATGGGGGAGCTGGGGATGGTGACTGCCGTCAGGAAGCTCTGGCGTGGGCTGGTCCATGAAGTCACGAAGAGTCGGAAGCGACTGAACGAATAAACAACAAAAAAGGATATGGGGCTGCATGGTTAAGCTTGTGCAAGAGCTAAGACTAGCCTAAGATAGAGTTGATGGCTTGTGGCTCAGCGTATCAGGAACTCAGGCATTGTCTTAGCATTTTGTGGAACCCAGACCATCATGTGAAGCCAGCATTTGGTGTAACATGAGTTCAGCAGGTTATGTGACCACAGGCATCGCCTTTTTGTTAACCTGCTTAGGGTTTAGGGTATTGTGTGAACCCAGGAGGCAAATGCCTGTGCTAGGTAAAGGAGAGGTCATGGATGGTGGAAATACTTCTTCCCCAAATTAGCAAATCGGACATCCTCCCTAAAACCTGCATTTGAGTCGAAAGATGCAACACTGTTCTCTATTTTCCATTCCGTGTTTTTTCCCCGGTTGCAGTGTTGTGTCAAGGATGAACAAAAGGAAACGGGGCAGAGCAGAGTCTGTTTTTTTCCCATCTCTTTTATTGCTGAATGAAACAATAACAGCAAATATGGAGAGAGCAATCAATAATCTGAACAGCCACAAGCCAGAGAAGAGACGTATATGGAAATAACAACAGAGGCGGAAAGACTATAACCATCATACTTGACTCTTGTCATCTCCTTCCTGCCCAGTTCCAGCTTTCTCTCCCCTCCTCTTTCCTCCTCCTTCTTCTCTGGATATTCCCTGGGGGCATTTTTCAATTATTAGGTGGATCCTAACAGTAGCGGAAGGAGTGATGGAAATCCAGCTCTCCGGGAGAAAACTCTGAAGAAGAGAAGGGAGAGGGAAAGAAAAAGGCATTTATTCTACTTTTTTGAAATCTGTCTTCAGCCTCAGCCGTGTCACCTTCAGAACCAGGGTTCCAGACCGCTGCCTTTTTTCACCGGCCCATTTATTTCCAAAGCAAAGCCACTGCAGGACCAACCAAAGCCTTGAACGTCTGCAGATGGAGACAAGACGTAACAGCTCTGGTGGCCACGAGGAGGAGACCTTTGGATGTGATGAAGATAGGCAGGCTTGGTGCCAAGATAGGTGTGGAAATGTTGCTGCCGGAAAGGGGTAGCAGGAGAATGGTGGTAGTTCAGTGATGCTGGGTATAATGTCCTAGACTCCAACTGTTTTATGTCTATAGTACCTGGCTTTTGGAAATGATTGTCCTTTTTTTTTTTTTTTTGGTCTTTTTCTAGAACCTGACTAATTTCCATGTGAACTTGCTCCCATTGTGAATCAACTGAGAATCTGGAATTCCTTGTCAGTCTTCTGCAATTTATTAGATATTTCCCGATAAATCGTGGTCTACCTTCTGTTTGTCTCCTTTTATGGTTTTCACTACAGTCTTTGGCTAGGTTCACCTTTCAGCTGGTGGCTAAATTAACCCACTTCTGGATTTGCATAATACACTGAATTGGACAGGCTAGACTTGCTGAACATTCTCAACCAGGACACGTTGAATTCCAGGAAAGTCTTGTTGCTCCAATAAAACCTAATGGCCATTTCTAGGTGGACAGAGTCACTCCATGTTCCCTGAATCCTTTCCTGGAGATGCTCCAATCTGAGCTCTTGCGAACAACGATCTCTGATTCTAAACCCAGTGTCTCCAGTAATTGACATCTCCATCCACGCTCATCCATGGACACCAGATTTTGGCCCTTAGAATTGCAGATTTCCCCTGAGGAACTTGGAGTCAAGAACCTGGATGGCCCTCTCATTAAACCCGTATCATTTTCCATGCTGCTACAGCTGAAGTCTATCAAAGTTTCAGTGACATCTGTATAGCCACAAGTATCTCATCTTTGACCTTCATGTAGCTACATTCAACCAAAGGTTCCCCACCCCCTTTCTTGGAATTAATATCTGCAGATTCAGAGCTAGGGCAAGGGACTAAAATCTGAAGAGATAGACAGCACATGACACACATCCCAGAGTGACATTTTAAAAGGTAAAACAGGAAAACAGGGACAGTGGAGATGCCTGTTGTCCTTCTATCATAGTCCGCTCTATGATTCATCATACCATTGCCTTAATTCTCTGCCAAAACTTCCCTGTTGGCTATGGCATGGTGTTTATTATGTTGCATCTGATTCTCAGGAGGGGCCAATTTGAACTGGGAATTATTTGGATCAGGGATAGGCAATCTGTTCCCTTGCTGGGGTTTTGGACTCTGATTCCCATCAGCCTCCAGCAGCACAAAGAGTGGCAAGGGATTGTGGGAATGGTAGTCTAAAACACCTGCAGGGGATCTGTTCGGCTATCTCTGCAAAATAAGCTGACTGAACCCAAGCAACTGTGTCCTTAAAGGGTTTACAGTCTTAAGTCTATTGAGAACAGGTGGCTGGTTGCTTCCAGATTGAATGTGTGATCTGGGGGATGGTAAAGATTAGAGAAGATTGCCCTCTGTAATATATACACAGAGAAGCTAATGCAGCAGGAGCCTTCCTAAAACCATCAGAAGAGTCCTGTTGATTTAGAGCAAAGGTCCTTCTAATTCAGGATCCTGCTTCCTGAGGTTGCCAGCCAGATTCTTCTAGGAGGTTCATAAGCAGAGCAGGAAGATAAAAATCATTATCGGTTCATCCCTCATTCCTGGCATCCAGAATTTCCACTGGTTCTCACCACAGTTGTTCTTGAGAGAGTTGCTCTATTTTCATGATGCTTTAGTACAATGTCAGTCATCATGGTATGACGGAGAAGGTTATCTTGTACTAAAATAGTTATCACCTTTAAAGCCCTACATGGCATGGGACCAAAATACCTGAGGGACCGTCTTACCCCCGTATTATCGACCCGCCCCACCCGATCATTCAGAGAGGGCCTGCTACGAGCCCCATCAATTAGAGAATGCCATCTGATGGGGACTAGGAGACGGGCCTTCTCTGTAGCGGCACCCACTCTATGGAACATCTTGCCCCCAGAGTTGAGACAGATCCCCTCCCTCCCGACCTTTAGGAAAGAACTGAAGACCTGGTTCTGCCGCCTGGCATGGGAAGGAGGAAACGACAGCTCCTCATGGGGATGGTTAATCCCTTAATTTTATAACACCCTTCTTTTAACATCATTTCCCACTTGGATTTTATAATTATGTATTATATTAAGTGTATAAATTGCTGGCTTTTTATTGTATATTTTATATTTTAATTAATCTATTTTATTGTAAACCGCCCAGAGTTCCCCGATGGGGGAGATGGGCGGTTATATAAATTAAATAAATAAATAAATAAATAAAATGTAGTGTGTCTGGTTTAGGAAGAGCCTAGAGAAACTGGAGCGTGTCCAGAGCTGGGCAAACCAGGTGAGGAGAAGTCTAGGATGAAGAACCGTGGAGGAGCTGAGTGTATTTAGTCTGGAGAAAAGAAGGTTTTATGAGCAGATGTGATTGCCGCCTTTAAATAATTGAAAGACTGGCCTAAGAGGAAGATGGAGCAAAGAGGTTATGTGTTATTCCCTGTAGTAGGACTAGAAATCTGGGGGCGTGGTGGGTCAGTGAGTAAGACGGCAGGCTTGTCAATCAGAAGATTGCAAGTTCGGAGGTTCGAATCCCTAGCCCCGCGTGACGGAGTGATCTCGCGCACTCGCCCCAGCTCTTGCCAACCTAGCCATTCGAAAGCACGCAAATGCAAGTAGATGAATAGGTACCACTTCGGTGGGAAGGTAACAGCGTTCTGCGTGCATCATGCGGCCACATGACCGTGGAAGCGTCTTCGTACAGCGCTGGCTCTTCGGCTAAGAAATGGAGATGAGCACCGGCCCCTACAGTCGGACACGACTGTACAAATGTGCAGGGGGAACCTTTACCTTTTTAGGACTAGAAATAGTCAGCGGAAACCTCAGGAAAGTGGATTCTGACTTAACAACCATCTGGCAACAACAGCCATTCAACAGTGTTCTCACTGGTGGTTGGCTTTTCTTTCCTGGATCACCATCCATCAGGGACTCTGTCATTGTGTCCTGTCTTGCAGTCCCTACCCCGAACTGTGGATCGGTCCAGATGACCTGAAAGGTTTCTTCTGAGATAATGACAGGGTTCACATAGCCAGTGAACCCGCAATGTGGCTTGTTTGGTTGCGGGCTTAGCATGTTCTGTGAACCCGCCCATATACTTGCTCCGCAAGTAGCCGGTTGTGAGACCCTGTTTTTCAAGTTGGGTTCTCGAGAACAGTTGGGAGTGTTGCTGCTGTACCAGCCTCCCTGCTGCGTAGCAACATCCCTGCCTGAGCTGCTGGAGGCCGTCTCGGGGCTGGCGGTGGAATTCCCTAGGCTTATGGTTCTGGGGGATTTCAATCTGCCGTCCCTGGGACGTGCCTCGGAGGTAGCTCGGGAGTTCATGACTACCATGGCAGCCATGGGCCTGTTCCAGATTATTCGAGACCCAACTCGAGACAGTGGACTCACCCCGGACTTAGTTTTCTTGTCGGAGCAGTGGCAGTATGCTCTGAGGGGAGAGTTACATCTTTCCCCTTTGTCATGGTCAGATCATGCCCTGGTGACCTTGAGATTCTCTTATGCCGCCCCACTCCGCAGGGAGGCAGGACCCAATCGATTGGTCCGCCCCCGGCGACTAATGGACCCAATAGGGTTTCAGAGGGAGCTGGGGGCTGTACCTCAGGATCTACTGCACGCTCCAGCGGAGGTCCTGGCCGCAACCTGGAATAAGGAGGCGGCCGGGGCCTTGGACAGGATCGCGCCTATGCGGCCTCTCTTGCCACACTTGACCCGATACTCCCCTTGGTATACGGAGGAGTTGAGGGTCTTGAAGAGGGTTAAGAGACGCCTAGAGCGCCGCTGGAGAAAGACAAGGTCTGAATCTGACCGAACACAAGCTAGAGTCGCTGTTAAGACCTACCTTGTGGCGGTAAGAGCGGCGAAACGTCAATATTTCTCCGCTCTTATTGCGTCCGCAGAATGCCGCCCGACGACCCTGTTTAAGATAACAAGATCTCTGTTGGGTAAGGTGGAGTCTGTGACCCACCTACAGGGCCGTGCGGAAGAATTTTCTGAGCATCTGCAGGATAAAGTCGCTCAGATTCGGTCTAAGTTGGACTCTAAGCGTGTAGCACAGTCTGGGGAGATGCCGAGGGAACGTCTTTGCCCGGTTATCTGGGAACAGTTCGATCCTGTTGGACCTAAGGAAGTGGACAGGATCCTTCGGGTTGTAAGGGCCACCACATGTCATCTGGACCCATGCCCTTCCTGGCTGGTACAGGCAGCCCGGGAGGTGACATGTGGTTGGGCCCAGGTGATGGTTAATGCATCTCTGGGGGAGGGGGTGTTCCCAGCTGCTTTTAAAGGGGCTTTGGTGCACCCCCTCCTCAAGAAACCATCACTGGACCCTACTATATTGGACAATTTTCGTCCTGTCTCCCACCTCCCCTTTTTAGGGAAGGTGGTTGAGAAAGCGGTGGCGTTGCAACTCCAGAGGATCCTGGATGATACGGATTATCTGGACCCCTTCCAGTCGGGTTTCAGGCCGGGATATGGGGTGGAAACTGCATTGGTCGCGCTTACAGATGATCTCTGGCGGGAGCGGGATGGAGGGAGTGCATCCATCCTAGCTCTTCTTGACCTCTCAGCGGCATTCGATACCATCGACCATGGTATCCTTTTGGGACGGCTCAGGGAGTTGGGGGTGGGAGGCGTAGTTCTGCGTTGGTTCACCTCCTTCCTCCAGGGCCGTTCCCAATCGGTGGTAATAGGAGAGGAAAGGTCCGACCCTCGCCCCCTCGTCTGTGGGGTACCGCAGGGTTCGGTTCTTTCCCCTCTCCTATTTAACATCTACATGAAACCGCTGGGTGAGATCATCCGTCACCATGGGATGAGATACCATCAATATGCAGACGATACTCAATTATATATTTCCATCCCTGGTGAGATAAGTGATGCAGTGGCTACCCTTTCTCAGTGCCTGGAGGCTGTGGGGGTCTGGATGGGGAACAACAGGCTTCGACTGAACCCTGGTAAGACGGAGTGGCTGTGGATTGATGGCTCCCGTGGATCCAGGAAGTTGTCATCTCTAGTTCTGGATGGGGTTGCACTACCCCATTCAGACCAAGTGCGTAATTTGGGGGTTCTTCTGGACTCACGGCTCCTGCTTGAAGAGCAGGTGGTAGCCGTGGCCAGGAGGGCTTTTGCACAACTTCGTGTTGTGCGTCAGTTACGCCCTTTCCTGGATCAGGAAGCCCTCCGTACAGTCACTCATGCCCTGGTCATCTCCCATATAGACTATTGCAACGCGCTCTACATGGGGCTACCCTTGAGGAGTATCCGGAAGCTTCAATTGGTCCAGAATGCGGCTGCTCGCGCAGTTATTGGTGCGCCTAGATCAGCGCATGTGACACCTCTGTTGCGACAGCTGCACTGGGTGCCTGTGTGCTTCCGGGTCCAATTCAAGGTGTTGGTTATCACCTTTAAAGCCCTACATGGCATAGGGCCAGGTTACCTGAGGGACCGTCTCATCCCCATAACATTGAACCGTCCCACTCGGTCATTCAGAGAGGGCATGCTACGGATCCCGTCCGTAAAGGAATGTCACCTGACGGGGTCTAGGAGGCGTGCCTTCTCGATAACGGCGCCCACCCTTTGGAATATGCTACCCCCGGAGGTGAGGCAGGCCTCATCGCTCCCAGCCTTCA
Source organism: Charina bottae (assembly GCA_023362775.1). Classification (NCBI taxonomy): domain Eukaryota; kingdom Metazoa; phylum Chordata; class Lepidosauria; order Squamata; family Charinaidae; genus Charina; species Charina bottae. The sequence goes on along the minus strand of JALMGJ010000010.1, from coordinate 20,621,448 downwards.
GAAAGAGCTTAAAGACCTGGTTCTGCCGCCTTGCGTGGGGGGAGGGGGGGAACAGTTCCTCTTGGGGATGGCTGGTGCCATAGGGCCCTTTTAAACATCCAAACATCATACCACCGCATCTTGGATTTTTATATTTAATTTTAATATATTAGAGTGTTTTATTGGGTTGTTTTAATTGTCGGATTTTAATTTTTGTGTTTTGTAAACCGCCCAGAGTTCCCTTGCGGGGAGATGGAGCGGTATATAAATTGAAACATAAATAAATAAATAAATAAATAAATATTATACTGTAGTTTGCAAAGCAATGTCTATGGCTTGGTCCATTGTGTGAGCTGTCCCACAAGCCAGGGTTTCTAAAAACATGGCTTAGCATGCTTCATGCACCCAGTTATTGGTTCTGTGAGATTACAGCGATGGGCGCTTGGCAAGGCATTCCTGTTCCCTTTTTCTAGCTCAGCAGAAAAGGGTGGAACACCCAGCCCAGATGGGAAACCTTGATTAAGCTTGGAAACTAGCAAGGCAGTTTGTTCTCGCAGATAGTTTTCAAAGACGGTGCATACTCTGTGTGATCTTATGCCTTTTTTTTTTTTTTTTTTTTGCCTCTCGGAAGGAGGATGGTTGGATCTCCCATGAATGAAAAATGACCGGCTGCAAGTGAATGAATGCTTGGAAGATACTTTTTGTGGGGTCCGTTTGACTCTTTATCAATCCCATCCATTACCAGCTGCCTCCCCTCTGGGTCTGTGCTTTTCCATTACCTTCCTGGCATCCCATAAAGCATCTTTCACCTTGGTATCTGAGCTGTGGCGTTCCTCTGCGCAGTGATGCATGCAACAAATGTTATCAATATGACTTTAAGGCTTCTTCACGCTGCCAGTAATCTGGCTAGACTTTGGATGTCAAGTTAATCAAGCCCTATCGATGCGGCCTGTCAGCACATGCATTACAGCTCTGTGGGTCAGCAACGCCTCTTTGTGCCCCTGAGTTACTCAAACAGCCCCCTTATCACCATTCTGTGCCGGGCGATAACTGTGGCTTTAAAGATCTCGCATTTCAGATCAAGCATTGGGCAGAATGCAGTAATCTGTGACCAGACCAGGAGAAATGAAGGAGACGCTTGTCCTTGAGTTAACGAAGGGCACAAGTTTCTTTGCCATCATGGGATCTATGACAGCTGTGACGTGGTGTGAGAGATCACAGACAGCCAAGCTGCTATTCATAACTGGCCAGGAATTGGAAGCAGGGAAGTAACTACCTAACACATAAGCCCCATAGTTTTGAGTCAGTATGACAGGTACACCCACCCACCCCCAAAAAAGATTCTTTTCTACCTGTCTTATCTGGGTCTAATAACCCTGAGAGGCAGATCCTGGAGTTCTTATTGCTCTGTTGTCTAAAACACCATTTCTCAACCTGGGTAGCTTTCAGATGTGTGGACTCCAACTCCCAGAATTCCCCAGCAAGGAGGCTGGCTGGGGAATTCTGGGAGTTGAAGTCCACACATCTGAAAGCTGCCCAGGTTCAGAAACACTGGTCCAAAACACATCCTGGCTGTTTGAAAATCACCCCATCCAAACCCATTCAGGAACAATGGAAGGAGCAGCATTGTCATTGCTAGAAATTCAGTTCCATACCTGCCTAATTATTTTTACCGTACCACTCCAGACCTCCAGCAAGACTGACACAACTTCAGCCCTTTGCATAATTTAAGTGGCATCACATTAATTAGGTGGTTATTGGGGAGATATGCCACGAGAATGCAAATGTCTTTAGTAGATTCCTTCCCGCTCTAAATTAAACATAACTAATGGGAAGCCATTTTTAGGTCTCATGAAGGGCCTCTTACTCATACGGCTGGTAACTTTGACACTATCTCTTGCTTGCTTGCTTGCTTGCTTGTTGGCGAGGTTAGTTGTTCACCATGACATTTTAATGGAGACATTTTGGTGTTGGTTTTTTTGTGTGGGGGGGGGGCTCTTTGTTCATTTTTTCTTTCTTTTGTTTCTTAGTATTGGCAAGCTTTATGGGATCTGTGGGTGGGAAGTCCAGGCAAGGTCACCATTTTTGCTATCTCTCCATCTTGCAGAACCTGTCTCAACATGTGCTTCAGCCAATTTAACCATCTAGAGGAGACCTTTAAGGGGGAAAAAAGAATTTGGCCCCAAACTGAAATCAGAAATACATGGCAATTTTAACTGTTTATAAATATTGTATATAACTCAGAGTACAACAATGGGGAAGTTTGACTGATTACATCTCATTAAGTCATTGTTGACTCTTAGCAACCACATAGATAGATCTTCTCCATGACGATCTGTCCCCAACCTGGTCCTTCAGGTCTTCCAAATGATGCACCCATCGCTGCTGTAACTGAGTCCATCCACCTTGCTGCTGGTCATCCTCTTGTTCTCCTTCTTCCCCTTGATTAATCGATAGATTGCATGCCATCAAGTCATTGTCGACTCTTAGCAAGCAGATAAATTTTCTTCGTGTTGATCTGTCCCCCAACCTGGTCTTTCAAGTCTTCCAATGGTGCACCCATCGCTGCTATAACTGAGTCCATCCAAATCCTTTTTCGTATTATAAAAATAACCCAAAATATTCTGGTTTTTTATGGTTAATTTTCGGTCAAGGATACACCGAGTACTAACTGTACAACCTCAGTAGCATCTCTGTCCATGTACTGATACTACTGTATATCTCTGCATCAATTGTTTTCCCTTTACTTGTTTTCTCTTTTATTTTTCTTTTAAAACATAATTAATAAAAAAATATATGATGCACTTCAGTCCTGTACCACCAGTTTCAAAACATGTTCAATCCCTCCAACTAGTGCTTGTGTGTCTGTTCCATTCTAACTCAATTTGATGGAAGAGAAGTTGTTGTTTTGTTTGTTAGTTTGTTTTTCAGCAGAAAAGAGATTTTGGTGAAATTTCCAGAAGAGAAGTGCATGGTTCTTGCCCTTATCTTATTTATGAAGGAGGTGTGCATATCCTCTCTTTCACAATACAATCCTCTCTCCCATAATTTAAATTTTCCGGACTCCCCATACCTTCATTCAATACCAAATAAGACATTGTCACAAATCTCCCCCCCCCCTTTTAAATTAGGGTACGGGGGGGGCAATCATGGAGGCAGCAGGATGATGGAAAGATCTCCCAGAGAAACACAGCACAACCTTGACACAATGAAATAAAATCATGGGTGGTGATATAAATATAAAATAGTAAGTAAGTAAGTAAGTAAGTAAGTAAATAATTAATCAATCAATCTAAAGTGGGACCATGAGAAATCCTTTACAAATACTTCTTAAAGCACCTGGGAATGAGGTAGGAAAAAACAAGAAAACTTTTTAGTTTGGCAAGGAAAGAAAATTTTCAGGGAACCAGAAGATCAATTTGGGCATAGCATGATTTAAAGCCTGGGTGTGTGTGTGTATATTTAAATGCTTTTTTCTACTTCGTCCACTTTTCCACATAATTCCGGAGTGGAAGATCAGCCTGCCAAAAGCTGAACTTCATCTCTCTTTTGAGAACGGGAAATAGATTCAGAGATATCTTGTGGGGTGTAAATGCCCGCCATGCCAGGCTATCGGAAGACTAAATGAACTTCTAAACAGCAGGCTTGGGGAAGCTTTGGAATAATTTACCAAGGTTTTGTCACAGTACGGCCCCAATGCCTGAAATAATAATGCACGGGGCATTTATTGCACACTTTAGATTTTATTTCATGTACGTTATGTCTGATCGTTGCACATAAAAGAAAAACAATCCCTGCAAAATGATTGAAGTTTTTTTGCTTCTGCACCTTCTGTAGGGCCATAGTTGAATCAGTGTCCCTTAAGGAGATTTCCAGGTTGACTTTTCTGTTCGAACAGTGACTCCTCGGTTCCTAAATGAAAGGGCGCAGTGTTAGACATCCTTGATGGCTTTTGAATGTGCACTCTTGAAAAAAACCTAGATCTGCTTTATCAGCCAAATACACTAGCTTAGGATGTTAATCCTCCCTTTGGGGCATTAATGGGTGAAGCACAACGTTCAAGCTAAAGTGGAATGTATTTCCTTAGACCAGCGATTGCCTTAGATGGTTATCTAGCATAAGTTGCCTGCAAGCACAAAAAGAAACTGTAGACCCCTGGATTGTATGATCAAAGAAGACAGTTTAACTTCTACAACACCTCCTGGACAACATCAGGAGGAAACTTCTCTTAGGTGGATCTTTGGAGCAACCTGACTTCAGAAAGCTTCCATTGCATGAAAATACATGCCAAGACATTCACTGCAGATACTTGCTATGAGAGTGAACTCATCCATTGCAGAAATCCTCCAGGAACCTTAGAGGGTGTATTTTGAGAATATTTACAGTGCTCAAAAGGCACAGATATTTGGGGTCCCTTTTCTGGGGTTAGGTGGAGCTTTCAAAAGGCTTAGGTGGCCCTCAGGAGGCTGGAAAGTTGCCATCTCTTTTGGACCCCAGACAGACACTAGGCTGAAAATGTAAAACCTGGGGGGAAGGAAGGTTTACAGAATTTTTCCAATTTTCTTGGCAGCCCTTACACGGACAGTGGCTGAAGCCCATTTATCAGACTGTTAGAACTACTGAAATGGAGCAGAGCTGCAAAACTCGTGTACAAAAAAAGAATATTGTTTAAGAACAGAGCCCATGAGCATATTAGAGAGATCCAGGTTAATCTTACACCCTTAGTCCACCCAAGCATAAAGAAATGCACGCTTAGACATGGCAGGTATGAAAAGTATGTACAAAAGAGTCCTTACGTTTATTCATTGCAGGTACAGCATTTTCGGTAGATAAATGATATTCCATTTCTTCTTTCTTGTTCCCTGAACTTAATTAACTCTTGCCCCTCATTGCTGGAAAAAAATGGAGAACGTTTGCTGTAAATATTTGGCCATTTTATCAGGAATGTCCACGGGGTTGGGAGGGAAGGCAAAAAAAGTTAAGGAAAAGTTAAGGATCACTATTATGTGATCAAAGCACCGCCCTATTCATGTGTGTCCCATGTGCAACACACATAAAACAGCATGAATTCAATCTCATGGTGGTAGGGAGATTTTTTGACACATGCACACCAGCAGATACCCCCGCTTTTTATCATCACAGTGTTGCAGATCATCCAAAACCAGAAATATAGTATTTTTATGATCAGATAAAAGAAATCCTTGCCATAATTTCAAACTATGTTAAGCCACTCAACCCCAGCTCATTATCATCAGTCAAATCTTTTGTTTGCATGGTATCAAATCTCTGAAATCTCTAACTGGAGTTTAAACTTGCACCTTCTGTGTAAAAAAGAAGTCCACGCCTGCTCAATTGCAAATTCTCCTTTGTATAAAATAAAGGATCTGGAAACACATTTGACGTGACAGCATGCACATACCATGAATATTTGCCTTCAAGTCACATATAAAGGCAGCTGTCCACAATTGGGTTCCTCCCAGTGTGTTGGACCACAGACCCCATCTTCCCCAGCCCACACGCTAGCCTAGGCTTCAAGCCCATCTTTGTGAAGGCAAGATTTCTCCCCCTCCCCCCATTTCCCTTTTTAGATCACTCTCCTCTGTTTTATCTAAGCTAGTTTTAAACCACTTGCCTAAAGTGATGAAACTGCCAGCATTTCTCTTGGGAGATGATTCTACAGCTTTCTCAGTCCTCTACCTTTTGCAAACTGGAAGAATTTTATTTTTTAATCTCATTCTCCAACTCATTTGCTCATGACAGAAAATACTGAACCAATAAGAGCCATTCTGTGCTGCAGTGAAAAGTATGCTTTGGCCTCACAGATATGGAGAACATCAAGAGGCGGAGAGGACATTATCTGAGAACATTGTGCTCTTTCCTCAACATAAAATTGATTTATTCCTCTTGTTCTGCTCCCTACTTCACAATTTGGAGCTTTCTCTTCACCACAGCCTTTCCTAACTGTCTTCTCAATTGCTTCTAAACATTGCACAAAACATAGAGGTGCATACCTGAGGAGCATGAGAAAATGTCACTGGTGGAGGAAGGGTGATAGGTCATCTAAGCTATGGAAAAGTGTGGGGGGGAAGCGGTTTCCAGAAATAACGTTCAAGATCCAAAACAGGGCAGGAAGAAAACAGCTTGAAGTGAAACCGATCCATTGCGTTCCACCATAAACTGGGTTTCAGAACTAGCCTGGAACTGAATGGAATCTGAACATTCATTTCATGTTTCTGGGTCATTTTTTTTTAGCTAAATAACAGGCGTAGGAATGGGGATCAACTGGTATGAACTGCAAGAATGGTTTAACCACCCGTTCCCCAGTCCCGCCAAATAACCTGCCTTGAAACACCAATGAAATAATTTTTTTATTGAAACTTCCTTCCAACCGTGGGGAGCAGTGTGGATTGATTAACCCCCATTCTTGTACCCCATATCACGATGTTGAGCCCTTACTTAACTTTTACGTCTTTTTAAAAGTGAAAGGCATTCACATATTTCAAATATTACCTGGGTCAGCAGTAGGCAGATATTTTAGACTTCAGTTCCCAAATGCACTCACTTGGCCAAGAGTCGGTGATAGTAGAGTCGTAATTCAAAGCACCTACTGTAAAAAGCCTACCTAAGTTTAGGTTGTTTCTTAATCAACTAGCCTATATCATTTTGCTTTCAGATTGCTTCACTTCTGGTAAAATGTTTATGTTTCCAGAAGAGGGATCACTGAAGTAATTAAGAAACCACACACACACACACAGGCACACAACTCAATAAACAGCTTGTGTTGTTGGATAGAACTGATCCATAAAATACTCAATTCAGCAGAGTTCACAGGAAATAAAGATTAGGCAGAAAGAAAAAGGTAAAAAGGTAAAGGTTCCCCCCACACATTTGTGCAGTCGTGTCCGACTTTAGGGGCCGGTGCTCATCTCAGTTTGTTAGCCAAAGAGCCAGCGTTGTCCGAAGACGCTTCCGCAGTTGCAAGGGGAAGACTGAATGAATGTAAGCTATGGGGCTAGCATTGATTAGAAAATTGGATATGGGTCTCTTCCTGGGCGGACTGGAAGGGTGACCCCAAAGGCTGTCATGTAGAAATCCCAAGGAGCAAGGGTAGATCTCATGGAGTTGTTAGAGGAATTAGAATATCAGAAGAACATGGGGGAATATTAGGAGAAACTTTCTAATGGTCAGTAATTAAGCCATGTAAGTTCTCAACAAGAGATGGATTGGCTCCATTTCACCGGAGATGTTCAGGGACAGTAGGTAAAGTCCCTTGGACTTTACCATTGTAAATTTAGCTTTTAACTATTTGAGCGTGGTGGCTCAGTGGGTAAGACGCCAGGCTTGTCGATCGGAAGATCGCAAGTTCGGAGGTTCGAATCCCTAGCCCCGCGTGATGGAGTGAGCTCCCGCACTAGCCCCAGCTCTTGCCAACCTAGCAATTTGAAAGCATGCAAATGCAAGTAGATTAATAGGTACCACTTCGGTGGGACAGTAACAGCGTTCTGCGTGTGTCATGCTGGCCACATGACCATGGAAGCATCTTCGGACAGCGCTGGTTCTTCGGCTAACAAACAGAGATGAGCACCGGCCCCTAGAGTTGGACACAACTGCACAAATGTGCAGGGGGAACCTTTACCTTTTTTACCTTTTTGGTCTTGGGATTTACTGTATAAACCACCTAAGTTGTCAAACTTTGTACAAGAATTAGCTATCATTGGGGGGGGGGGGGTGTTAGAATTGGTTGCTGGTGATTGGATGGGTAAATGTGATGTGTTCAAGTAGGCAGATCACCATGAGGAAAGATGGCTTTGTTTAACACCAAACATCTGCAGAACTAGCTTCAAAATAAGTAGGAAAAGCCAAAGCTATGTAGATGTTTGGAGAGAAATGTGATCAGGGTCGTATTGAATCAGCCACATTGTCCCTTTCAATGGCTGCTTCACCAGTTTGAAAATGGATCCAAAGATGAAAAATGTCCTCCCATAATTTGTGAAGGCCTCCAATTTGGCATTACTAGAATTATTCTGGTCTGATCCTCCTGGGATCTTGGAAGATCAATCTGGTGCCATTGATTGCTTTAGACTTTTCTCCAGGGTTAGAAAGGCAGCAGAATCTTCAGTTGCCAGATTAAAGGAAAAGCCCATTGAAATCACAGCAGAATCAAATAATCCCAGAGCACATTAGCTTTTGGATCCGTGGCACCTGACTTCATTGCATCCGTTCCTCAGCTTCCTTTGATTAAAACAAATAGATGTACTAAGCCAAGATGGTACTAAGCAAAGCACCAAAGTCTAACATTTACTTCCACAAATACGTTTGGGCCCCCTAAAGAGAGGGTGGGTAGCCACAATTTGGTGGTCTCCTTGTGGAGAATGTTTAGCTCACGGGAGGGAGGGAGGGAGGGAGGAAGAAGACAGTGAGGGAGGGAGGGAGGGAGGGAGGGGAGAGGAGAGGAGGGAGGGAAAGAAGAAAGAAAGAAAGAAAGAAAGAAAGAAAGAAAGAAAGAAAGAAAGAAAGAAAGAAAGAAAGAAAGAAAGAAAGAAAGAAAGAAAGAAAGAAAGAGGAAGGAAGGAAGGAAGGAAGGAAGGAAGGAAGGAAGGAAGGAAGGAAGGAAGGAAGGAAGGAAGGAAGGGGGAGGGAAAGAAAGAGGAAGGAAGGAAGGAAGGAAGGAAGGAAGGAAGGAAGGAAGGAAGGAAGGGGGAGGGAGGGAGGGAGGGAGGGAGGGAAAGAAAGAGGAAGGAAGGAAGGAAGGAAGGAAGGAAGGAAGGAAGGAAGGAAGGAAGGAAGGAAGGAAGGAAGGAAGGAAGGAATCCTAAAGAACTAGAGAGGGTGGCAGGAAGCAGCCTTTTGCCCATACCACCGCCAATCTACAGATTGACATTTTGAGAGAACATCCTTGGCATGCTCATGGGCTTCCAAACATCTCACCAGTCCCCTGGTCCATTTAGTGGACATCCCATATTGAAAATCCGCTAAAAGGGATTCCTAGCAATATCCTTTCGATATGGGTCTGCTGAGAATGGGTTAATTCAGTAAGCAAGTTAAGCTGGTGGTATCCTCACAGCCTGCCAGTAAATGGTGTGTGGAGGGAAGAGGCTTAAATGTTTTTGGAAATAAAAGCCTTTTCTCTTTTGGTTTTGCTGCTTTGCAGATAACTACAGGAATTCTTAGCGCTGAGCCCGAGGTCTGTCGAAGCAGTCTCTTAGCAGCAGGAGAGGTTATTAAATATTTATTTGTAAACCTGGAGTCTTTATCTCCAGAACAGAGCTGGGTTCAATCAAATTTAATTTAGCTGGGATAACCACAATCGTTTGTGCCTGAAAGCTCAGGCCTGGGGACCCTTGCTGGAATTCCAAAATGGAGATGCGGAGATTAATTTTAGGTTTTGCCATCAGCCGTGGCCGTGGTACCTCAGGGGATTAAGATCCACTCTTCTAGGAAGCTTGGCTGGTTCATAACAATATGCACTAAAACCTATTTCTCTAGAAAGACTCACAGACCAGACCCTTAAGTATAATAAGAACCATTCACTAGTATTTAATTCAATACTTGCATTATAGAGTTGTTCCTTATTTCCTTTCTGAAAGAAGGTTCTGGTTTTCTATAAAGATCTGTTCTCAGAAAATCAACATACAGGTAGTCCTCGACTTACGACCACAATTGGGACCGGAACTTCCATCGCTAAGCGAGGAGGTCATTAAGTGAGTGGTCCAATTTTATGACCTTTTTTGCCACTATCATTAAGCAAATCACTACAGCCATTAAGTGAATCATGTGGTCGTTAAGCAAATCCAGCTTCCCCCGTTGACTTTGCTTGTTGGAAGCCAGCTGGGAAGGTCACAAATAGCAATCATGTGACCTTGGGACACTGCAACCATCATAAATACATGCTGGTTGCCAAGAGCCTGAATTTTGATCATGTGACCACGGGGAGCTGCGATGGTTGTAACTGCGAGGACCGGTCATAAATCACTTTTTTTTTTTGCTGTTGTAACTTCGAATGGTCGCTAAACGAATGGTCATAAGTCGAGGACTACCTTTAGAGGACAAACCTAATAGTGAGCAGACGGAAAACCCAAAGAGACCAGCCCTTCTTCCAAGCTTGCCAGATCATTTCTCATTTCTCCTTCGGTTGTTCTACCACAAACTCTGTGGAGGTCTGCTGAAGTCAGGAGTGAAATCCTTAAGAGATGCAGCTGGTTCAGTGATGAGCCTTGGAGCGGTAATTATTTATGACCTCTTATTAGCTGACTCCAAAACTTTGTTTGGAAACTATTTTTCTCTCTCTACTTTTTTAAAATAGGAAACTTCTGCCCCAGCCGTGCTCTGTCAGCAAAGTTACCGTTTCTCCTTCACGGAGAACTCGCCCCTGCTTACACAGGCTTCACCCTTGGTCCCAGAAGTCTGAACTTGAAAGGTAATTAAGAGGTGGATTTTTCAAAGCTAGCAGCCAAGGTGTCTTCTGAAATGATCAGAGGGGACAAATCGAGACCATGAAGTAGGTCTCATATACATCTCCATTCCGAAGATTCAGTAGAAAGAGGATGGATGTGAGAGAGTATTCCCTTGGGAATGGATTAGTAAAGGTAAAGGTTCCCCCCACACTGTTGTGCAGTCGTGTCCGACTCTAGGTGCCGGTGCTCATCTCCGTTTGTTAGCTGAAGAGCCAGCATTGTCCGAAGACGCTTCTGCGGTCATGTGGCAGCATGACGCGCATGGAACGCTGTTACCTTCCCACCGAAGTGGGAATGGATTAGCTGGCAGAATTTCCAAACTCCGCTCACATGTTTCAGATGCAAAACAGTGGCCCTTGCCCATCCCAGCTTTAAACCTGACTAAGAAGAAAAATTGGGACTTCTGTGGAAATAGAAGTAGTAGAGTGCTTTCCCTCCACACTTGCAATCCCACCAAATGTGACTTTCTCAAGTCCATCTTTTGTGGTTTGTTGGCTTTTGTCATTTCTTTGGACTCGAGCCTGGTCCATTTTCACTTTTTTCATTAAATTGAGGGTTTTTTTCCCCCTCTCCATTTCTTCCCATTTTATTTCAAAAATACATATGCACTAGGCCTCGACATGAACTAATATAAAACTTGGGTCTCCATTTAGGGTTTTTACAGAATCGCACTGATTTATATTTCACAAAGTCCTGAACCGACAGCCATTACTACAGGCGATAAAATGTTCCTCTCAAGTTATTATTTTTTTTCACGTGCAATGGAAAATCGGGGGAGTAGAAAATCTTCCAGACAACATGTTCCTTCTCTAAGTCTCCTTCATGCTTTCTACTGGTGACTTCGCAGTCACATCCAGGCTGCTTTGTAGCCATGATACAAAGTGGGTTTCCCACTGCCTTCTTCTGAAATGTTCTTCAACTTCCTACAGTAGCTTACAGATCTGGGATTGCTTGATAGCTTCCTATCCAAATGCTCAACAGGCCCAAACTTGCTTCACTTCCAAGTCCAGAGAAGGTCAGCCAGATTCCAACATACCTAGGGACAAGTCTATTTTAGGTCTGTCCCACCAGATCTGGCAGAGTGGGCATGAAGCAGTGTTACCTGGTGGGTTCTAAGAAGCATTGCCTTCTCTGTCATGGCACCTGCCTTCTGGAACATCTCCCCCCCCCCCCGAGATTGATTGATTGATTTAATTTTTATCCTGCCTTTATTATTTTTATAAATAACTCAAGGCGGCGAACATACCTAATACTGATGGTTGTTCTGGGTTTTCCGGGCTGTGTGGCCGTGTTCTGGCAGTTTTGATCAGAAGATCGCAAGTTCAGAGGTTCGAATCCCTAGCCCCGCGTGACGGAGTGAGCTCCCGCACTAGCTCCAGCTCTTGCCAACCTAGCAATTCGAAAGCATGCAAATGCAAGGAGATGAATAGGTACCACTTCGGTGGGTAGGTAACAGCGTTCCACGCGCGTCATGCGGCCACATGACTGCGGAAGCGTCTTCGGACAACGCTGGCTCTTCGGCTAACAAACGGAGATGAGCACCGGCCCCTAGAGTCGGACACGACTGCACAAATGTGTGGGGGGAACCTTTACCTTTAACCAATGGGTCAAGATGGCACAGGTTGGTCAAAGCTGACATCCAAAACATCTGGAATGCACAAAGGGATTCTTGGTGTCATGGAATATATTACAGTATTGGGTTGTGGTCCAACTGTTAGAAATCAATTTACAATATTTGACTAGTCATTTAACTGAGATGCCAACTTGATTCAGGAGAAGGGTCACTGATTAATGTTACAGTGGCTCTACTCACAACTACCACCATATTGCAAAGTTATACAAACCCTCCTCAGAGGGAAGGTCTTGAAGCTTCTGGTATAAGGCCCAGACAAATTAACTACAGATAGCCCTCTGGTCTGAGAGTGCGAATGAATAAGAAAGGAAGGTGTCCCATTCATAGCATCTAAAGACTAATGTTCTTCTTGACCTGTTAGTTTGCTACAAGCAAGGATGGGAGAGGTTGTACACCAAAGAGCATTTGGTATAGCCCATGCCTGCCTTGGTCTCCTCCAATGCAGTCTGTGCAACCTCCACTATGTTTCCTTCTTGCAAACATTGCTCCTCTTTATCGTAAACATCTCATTATCCAAATGTATTGAGATGTTGCTTCTGCGCATTGCTAGATAAATGAAATGGGATGGTGGCCCTTCTTTCCCTTCCAAGGGCTTTATGAGGATAAATATATTCAAATATATTAATGGCACTGAACTTATCAGGGAAGAGCAGTGCCAACAATAAAGCATCTGGAAGACATGATGACAGGGCAGAAAGAAATGGATCTGTTCAGCTTTGGGGAATGAAGATTAAGAAGGGAGGAGAGGAAGGGAACAGCTTTTGCATATTGAAGAGAAGACAGGAAATTGTTGGCCACTATCAGAAGGAGAGAGAAAAGTCATCAGGGTTATCAAATCTAAGTAGGAAGTGACCAGAGGGCATGCCATGTAATCCATAGGTGGAGTCCTTGGTGTTTTCTGAGCTTGGTTCTTGGCTTGCAGATGTTTCATTGCCCAACTAGGCAACATCTTCAGTGCCGTGGTGGTGATGATGATGATGATGATGATGTTGATGAGTGCACTGATGATGTTACCTAGTCAGGTAATGAAACGTCTGCAAGCAAACAGCCAAGCTCAGAGAGCACCAAGGACTCCACAGTTCAACCCTGAACTACAGAGATTCTCTTCTGTTGGAATCCATAGGTGTGTGCTGGACCACGTCAGCTCGCGCATATAGCAGAGCTTTCCAAACTGTGTGTCGGGACATGTTACTGTGTCGGTTGTAGTGTCTGGGTGTGTCGCGCTGCTGCTGCCTCCGAGCCCTGCCAGGATTCCGCGCAGGTCCTAGTGCCGGCCTTGTGCCTTGCTGCCTCCAAACCTGCCCTGCCAGGATTCTGCGCAGGTCCTAGTGCCTGCCTTGTGCCTTGCTGCCTCCAAACCTGCCCTGCCAGGATTCCGCGCAGGTCCTAGTGCCTGCCTTGTGCCTGGCTGCCTCCAAACCTGCTGTGATTCCGCGCAGGTCCTAGTGCCTGCCTTGTGCCCTGCCGTAAGAGTGTGTCGCGAAATGATGCCTGTCTAAAAAGTGTGTCACCAACACGAAAAGTTTGGAAAGCTCTGGCATAAGGATTTTTCTACTGTGCTTTTTCCTAAAGAGGACCATAGAGGTGCCATTTAGACCCTTCTGGCCTACTCAGAGCTCGGTGCTGGAATCCAAATGGAAGGCATCCAGATGCTTATCGAAGAGAATCTCTGTAGCTCAGGGTTGAACTGTGGAGTCCTTGGTGCTCTCTGAGCCGGGTTGCTTCCTTGCAGACGTTCCATCGCCAGGCTCGGCAAACAAACAAAATCCAGATGCTTCTCCAGAACATCCAGGAAAAGAGAGCTCAGCAGGATAAGGAGCTTGGCTAGCTCAGCACTCCCCCTGTGGCCGCTTGATAGAAGAACGGACCTGGTGGGGAGAAGTCAAAAGGAGGTTAGATGGAGTTCAGCTGGTGGAAAGTCCCCTGCTGATTCCTTCTGATGCAACCCGAGAGTTAGGCCTTGCTCGCTTCCCACGCTGCATAGGAGACCCGGGCGTGGGGAGAAGGTCTCCTGCATTCTGAGTAGTTTTGCTTTTTCTTCTCTACTTTGCATAAATCAGACAGGTCAGTACTATGTTCCTCTGATGTTCAAATGAAGTGAAGTCCACTCTGGGAACTCGGCATCCCTTTGGATGAACCATCTCAAAGCGTAGGTCTTGCTACATCAAGGGATCACAAATAGAGGGCGCTCTTCTTCTTTCCGTGTTGGAAGCCTAGCTCTTCACCCAGAAGCTTGCATGAAATGTTTCATTTCCAAAAACGTCTACCTGAAGCAGGTTCTCCTTCAATATAATGAGGCTTCGGCCTCATGTGTTTCTCAACCTTGGCCGCTTGAAGATGTGTAGACTTCAACTCCCAGAATTCCCCAGCCAGCCATGCTGGCTGGGGAATTCTGGGAGTTGAAGTCCACACACCTTCAAGCGGCCAAGGTTGAGAAACACTGCCTTAGACTCTATTGATAACCCCGATGACTCTATTTTGCTTGGCGGGTTATGTTTTTACCTCTTCCTCCCTTCATTCTCTCTCAGCAAGGGAGGGACAGGGAATTGGATTCCAAAGGACAATAACAAAAATCATTCTTTGCAAGAGGACCCCATAAATGCTATGTGTCTGGTCTGGAATTGTGCATACACACACACTCCCAAAAACAAAACAAAAAATCACAATTGACATTCCTTGCCACTTGTATCCAGGCTGTAAAATAGGCTAGACCAGTATCTACCACACTGTTTATATTCTCAATCGTAGGGATGTTTATTAACATGACTGAGGCTTTCTTTCGTCCCTCTCCATTCCCTCCTCCCTAAAAAAATGCTTGTTCTTTCTTTTCCTTTGCCTTTCCCCCCCCCCTTGTACTGGCAAGACAACATCCCCTTATCTGCAAGATGACAGCCCCAAATGAGTATAACAAGAGCAAAAAGATGTTAGTGAAACCGTTTTTCCTTCTCGGATTCGTCGGCTCTGTAGGGTAGATAAGAGGCTGCGGCGTTCCAGATGTTATTTGAGAGAATTAAAAACCTAGTAAGATATCAGCTGTTCTGCCCAAAGGGAAGTACCTCCATTACTGCCCCGTGGAGAAGATCATGTGCCTTGAGTTGATTTAATAAGAGCGATGGTTCTTCAAATATAAGGAAGTCCAAGACGTCTCTGCGGATTTGCATCATGGCCAAGGGAGTTTAAGAGCATCAGTAGCTATCTCTCCAGTTGTATTACAAGAGGCAAATACAGGTAATCCTCGCTTAACAACCATTCGTCTAGTGACGGTTCCGATTTACAACGGTGCTGAAAAACCGACCTACGGCCGGTCCTTGCACTTATGGCCATCGCAGCGTCCCCGCGGTCACGTGATCACGATGTGGGTGCTTGGCAACCGGTTTGCATTTACGACCATCACAGTGTCCTGCAGTCACATAATCGCCATTTTCGACCTTCCCAGCCAGCTTCCGGCAAGCAAAATCAATGGGGAACTGCGTGATTCGCTTAACGACCATGTGGTTCGCTTAATGCCCATAATGATTCACTTAACAACCATCACAAAAATAGTTGTAAAATCGGGTTAGATTCGCTTAATGACCGCTTTGTGAAATTCCAGTCCCAATTGTGGTCATTAAGCGAGGACTGCCTGTACTACATTTGGCCTGGAAAAACATGGGGATCCATAGCTATTAGCCGTAATGCCAGTGTGACTGCCTCTGAAGGCCATCCGCTGGGAGACTAGTAGACGTCCTTGTGGAGCTGTTTGGCCACTGTGGGAACAGACTGCTGGACTAGATCCAATCCAGGAGTCCAATCCAGCAGGTCACTGTTTATGTTCTTATGTTCTTTAGCAGTAATATGATCATGAAGTGTGTTGACATCCCACCACACAGGATTCCCAACCCAGAGTTTTCTCTGTGAGCATCAGTGTCTTGATGGTACTTGGGATGGTCAGGGCAATGTCTGCTGCAGACATTTAAGCAGGAACCATACATCTCCTGTCAAACGAAAAATCTAAACAGACGTGATGAAAGCAGCGTGCATATTCAAGAGCCACGAATAGCGCTCCGCAATCTCCATCCATCCAAACACTGAACAGTAACGTGCCACTTCTATTCGTCACTGGCCATAAACAGCATTAGCCAAAACAAATGCTGAACATGTACACAACAATGGAGATAAACACTGCCCTTGGGGCTGAGGAGCAGAATTGGTGCAATAAGGAATATTAACACAACTCAATCCTTTCTAACAGCTTGAACGACAATGGAGGCCCCAGAAGCAACGTGGCATCAAGTTTTAGCATCCCACTGACGAGGCGATGGAGCTGTTTTATGATTGGGAAGGAAGGCCACCTTGACAGAGCCGTAACTTCTGCCAAATAACTTTATATACCAGGCATGATAGAGTCCCTGAGCAGGATTTCTCAGAAGCTTATCTCCCTCTGATGAGGGAAGGAACATAAGCGGCCTTTGAACCGTGTGCAGGGGGTACCCAGGACTAGGATACAGACATGGGCAGGGTCAGGACAAATATTAAATTTCTTTTCATTTTAATTTAAATAAGATCCTTCCCCATGTCATTTTTTCCCCTTCTGTCACCTTCAGAATTACAGTTGGGCAACATAATCTGGAGGGATTCTGAAGCTCCCAAGCATACCTTTTGGAGCCCACCTACAGAGCCCTTGATTTAGATCACTGTGTCTTCAGGTCTGAGCAAAATCTGGATCATTTGCTCCTCCAACAGAGGTCATAGAGAGCCCCATCTGAGGGGAGGAACTCTTAAGAGGAGAACCATGTAAAGGGTCTTCAATCCACTTCAAAACATTGTTTTCCCACTGTAATGATATGTGGGAAAAACCTTGGGAGAATGGGCCAAGATATGCTGCCTAGGGAACAGTTAGATAAGAGAGGGCATAGCCCACAGCTGCATAATGGGAGGAGAAAGAGGCTCAGAAGGGACCCTCTCTAGTTTCTCAGGCTGTAAAGGAGACGGTGGGAGATTTGTCCTTTCAGACTTGCAAGATTCTGTTAATGTTGCCTTACAATAGAGTAGAATTAGCTCATCTGGTCGTTGAATCAAGAGTAGGCCTCCCCTTCTTTCACAGCACTGTTTTCCACAACCATGATGTAATGGTATGTGAGAGAGGCCTTGAGAGAGAAAGAAATATGAAAAAATATTCTCTCCTATCAGTTTTAAATCTATCGGTCAGTTTCATCTGTCCCCAACCTGGTCCTTCAGATCTTCCAACAGTGCACCTGTGTAATGGTATGTGGGAAAGACCTTGAGAAACGGGGCAGAGATGCTGCCTAGGGAACAGTTAGATAAGAGAGGGCGTAGCCCACAGCTGCATAATGGGAGGAGAAAGAAGCTCAGAAGGGACCCTCCCTAGTTTCTTGGGCTGTAAAGGAGCCAGGGGGAGATTCATACATTCAGACTTGCAAGATTCTGTTAATGTAGATTTGGGGGGGGGGGGGTATCTTATGTCAGAAATCAGAGCCATGGCATTGTATTGGCTGTTGTTACAATTATTTTATTGGTGTTATTGTTATTTATTTAAATTGTTGCTAGCTGCCCAGAATCATATGATAAGCTGGGCAGCCAGCCATATAAGTCTTTTAAATTAGTGAATAAAAGTTCTCCAATCAAAGCAAGCCAGTTTGGTTATCCCGATGGAAAGTGACTTCTGGGTATGCACAACACACATGCAGAAGCCTCTTTCCTATCTGGATCAAATGGGTCAACCACTCTAGTCCAGTCCTTCAGAGGAGACTATTCAGTAACAAAGAGTTGTTTCAGTCGATGCTTCATTGAACCAAAGCATTCCATTGAAGCACCAAGTGGCTTTCTTAAGCCATAGCCTCACACGAGATCAGCACTTTAGATGGAGGAAGAAGTCTCGGGGCTTGGCCAATCAGGAATGGTCCTTGAGGGTCAGGTGATGGAATGTTCAAGAGCCTCGGTTACATTTTAGGGGTTTCCCTCAAAGCACAGAGCTCTGGTTGAAGAAGCCAGAGGCTGAAAATGGCATGGTGAGAACTACAGTTTGAGATCCATCTCCCTAGAGCCTTACACTTTTGCTAATGTCCAAATTTGGAGGGCAGGTAACCCTTCATTTAAACTGGGGAGAAGGTGGGGGAAACCCACTAGAATTTAGCAGTCCATCAGTTGTCCCATCAATTGGATTTCAGTCATTGTATGCTGCTCGTAAGTGCAAAGAAGCTTTTGCGAATAGTTCCTTTAACAGTCCTGAATTTGCCCAAGTCATATACTTCTGGCTCATAGGTTATTTCTTCAGGAACTCTGTAACTTTTGTCTAGGTTTATTTGTCCGAGGGTTCGGGATGGGCAAAGGGTTGCAGTCAGGAGACAATGCAGTTGGAGTCCGTATTGCTGCTGATGCTGCTTGAAGAACAACCATCATGTTTGAGATCTTAATGTGAACTTTCTCATCAGTTTGACAGGACTTCTGTATTTCTACTGAAGGGGTATTGAGGGACATCTTCAGCAAGCTGAGATTTCTTCAGAATGATTAAACATGCATCAGTGAGGTCATCATGGAAGCTTCACTCCTTATAAATGTGTGCAAGAGATCATGACGCAAGTACAAAAGGGGTGGAGTTTGTGACACGATGTCACGATGCATGTTTAGTCATTTGCCCCACCTGCTTATGGGGTTTATAGATTTGGCCTTTACCTCCAAGGAACCGTTTTAGATGCTTAAAAGAGGATGCTGATCTTTTTTTTTTTTTACTTACAAAAGAAAGAGATTCAGAGAAATTAGCATCTTGACAAATGGAGCATAACAGCTTTCTATAGTGCTAGAAATGTTCTTTATTGCATTCGCAAAAGTATGGCTAAGAATCTTAAATTCTTAAATGTGTTGTGTTCTACTAATCCAGAGTACTTGTTCGTGGGTCAACACGTGGACTATGTTACCACACTATTTAGGAGGCACCTTCATTGCCACTTCTGGAGGCTCCCTGGCTTTCAGATAGACTGCATGTTTTTCACACAGTCACATTGCCACTTTCCCCACTGTTCCCCACTTCGTGGCTCCGTTCCCTGAGTTTGCAACTCTGCCCCAAAGAAACCCAGGACAGCAGAATTCCCCCAAATTTCCAGAGTACCACCCTACATCTGAGAATCATTTCTGTAGCATAAAATCACAGAAGTCCCAAGCAGGGTTGGACCAGGGTCATTAAGACGTGTCCCTCACCCAAGAAATTCCCTACATGGAGAAAAAAGAAATTGTTCGTCAACAGAAAAATTAAGAATGCATTTGTTTGGAAGAAAAACTAGGACTTTTTTTCTTAACATGGCAAAATAGTAAAAAATGTGAACATTCCTCTTGCATGTACTGAGGTGGGGCAGCCTAGAATTTTTACCACTTTATGCACTACCTGCTTTTATCCCATTGTTGAAATTGGTTTTCTAAGGCATTTAAAGTCGATTCCGGGGATCATAGAATCAAGGGTTGGAAGAGACCTTGGAGTCAAGGTAAAAAAGGGGAAAGAGCCTCCAGCAAGCGGTCTGCTAGCTTGCTTAGGAGCCATTGTCATTCGTAGGTGTCTTGTCTCTGTATTCATGAAGTTAGTTCTCTTGATACATAAGGGGAGAATCTCAAATGGACATTGTCTGGGGGCCAAGTCAAAGGCTGGGGGGTCTGTGTCATGGAAGGACCAGCAGTGATGGAGTGCATGCCCCCCTTGCTCCATCAGTCTGCTCCCCAGAATTTTGTAGGCTCCCCTTGGCTTCAAGCTCTTCTGTCCTTCTCATGTGCATGGAACAAAGGCTTCATTATTTGATAGATTCTGCCCCTTTCTCACTTATTCTTCAGCCTAGAAGGGCTTCCTGGTTCAGGAGTGAGATGTAGAATTCCCAATTTTTGTAAGGTCTGGACGGTTTTTCTTTCATCGGTTGACTTTGCTCATCACTTTCCAAACAGCAACGCAGAGAAAGACTGAGACCCAGAGTGGGTGCAAAGAGTAAGGTTATAGTATGTACTAAAGCTGGATTGGTACATCCATTGCCTTGATTGTGTTGATATATTTTATGAGCAGTCTGTGAAAACAGGACATCTTTGGTTTCTAACTCTTGTTTCCTTTCTTCTCCCCTGTTTCACCTGCAGGTAAAAGATAGGATGGTGGCGGGTAAGTGGAGCATGTATTGCCCAATCCTAGCCTGTTGGCAGCCAATTCTCATCTTGATGTTGGGATCCATCCTTTCAGGCTCTGCAACGGGCTGCCCTCCCCGCTGCGACTGTTCTGCACAGGAACGCTCTGTGACTTGCCACCGGAAGCGATACATGACCGTTCCTGAGGGCATTCCCACGGAGACAAAGCTCTTGGATTTGGGGAAGAACCGCATCAAGACTCTGAACCAGGATGAGTTTGTCAATTTTCCTCACTTGGAGGAGTTGGAGTTAAATGAGAATATTATCAGTGGCATCGAGCCAGGGGCTTTCAATAACCTCTTCAACCTCAGGACTCTGGGTCTCAGGAGCAACCGGCTCAAACTTATCCCCCTTGGGGTGTTTACTGGACTCAGCAATCTTACCAAGTTGGACATTAGTGAGAACAAAATTGTGATTCTTCTGGATTATATGTTCCAGGACTTGTACAACCTCAAGTCTTTGGAGGTTGGGGACAATGATCTTGTCTATATTTCCCACCGGGCTTTTAGTGGCCTCAACAGCTTAGAACAGCTGACTCTGGAGAAATGCAACTTGACCTCCATCCCTACGGAAGCCCTTTCTCACTTGCATGGCTTAATTGTGCTACAGTTGCGCCACCTGAATATTAATGCCATCAGGGATTACTCATTTAAGAGGCTGTATCGACTTAAGGTCCTTGAGATTTCACATTGGCCCTATCTAGATACCATGACGTCCAATTGCCTGTATGGACTTAACCTGACATCGTTGTCCATCACCCACTGCAACCTGACATCAATACCTTACATCTCCTTGAGGCACCTGGTTTATCTCAGGTTTTTGAACCTGTCCTACAACCCCATTGTCACCATCGAAGGGTCCATGCTTCATGACCTACTCAGGCTTCAGGAGATACAGCTGGTTGGTGGTCAGCTCACCGTGGTGGAACCATATGCCTTTCGGGGCCTGAATTACTTGCGAATCTTGAACGTTTCAGGGAACCTGCTGAACACGCTGGAAGAGTCCGCCTTCCACTCCGTGGGGAATCTGGAAACCCTTATAATCGATAATAATCCTTTGGCCTGTGACTGCCGACTTCTCTGGATCTTCCGACGTCGCTGGAGACTAAACTTTAATAAGCGGCAACCCACATGTGCAACTCCTGAATTTGTCCAGGGGAAACAGTTCAAGGATTTCTCCGAGGCGCTGCTGCCGAACTACTTCATTTGCCGCAGGTCCCGGATACGGGACCGCAAACCCCAGCAGATCTTTGTGGATGAGGGCCACACAGTGCAGTTCGTCTGCCGCGCAGATGGAGACCCACCTCCCGTCATCATGTGGCTCTCGCCGAGGAAGCACCTCATCTCTACCAAAACCAATGGGCGGCTCACCGTCTTCCCCGATGGCACTCTGGAGGTGCGCTATGCCCAGATTCAGGACAATGGCACCTACCTATGCATTGCCAGCAACGCCGGAGGCAATGACACCATGCTGGCACACCTGCACGTCCGCAGTTATTCCCCAGACTGGCCCCATCAACCGAATAAGACCTTCGCTTTCATCTCCAACCAGCCTAATGAGAGTGATGCCAACAGCACGCGTGCCACCGTGCCTTTCCCCTTTGACATCAAGACCCTCATCATCGCCACCACCATGGGATTCATCTCCTTCCTGGGAGTAGTGCTCTTCTGCCTGGTGCTCCTCTTTCTCTGGAGCAGGGGCAAAGGGAACACCAAGCACAATATTGAAATTGAGTACGTCCCACGTAAATCGGATGCAGGCATCACTTCCACTGCTGATGCACCACGCAAGTTCAACATGAAAATGATCTGAGGATGGAGAACAGAAAACAAAAACAGACAAAACTAATAAGGAGGGGCGGTGTTCTTTTTTTTAGATGATGATGATGATGATGACGACGACGACAAACAGTGCAACACACATGCCAACCTCTCTTCTCTCCACTCAGCTCCCCCAGCCCCCCTTCGGTCCCCACAATCCCGCATCACTCCCTCCTTGTCCTTCTTTGTGAAAATGTTCTGCTGACGTCTCCAGAATTTCCCATGTTTGTAGGACTTATCTCTGATGGACTCTTGCGTCGATCTTAAAGACAGCAGCAAACTCAGAAAAAAAAAATCAAAACAGCAAACAATAAAAAGTTACATACTTCCTCTGTAACTTTTGATTTCAATAACTACGGATTTTTATGAAAACTTGAAATAATAAAAAAAAAACCTATTTCCTATAGCCAGTTGGAATGCAAAATCTTGACTTTTTGATCTGTGCGCTTCCTTTTTGGTCCTTTCTTTAAAACCTGTATCAGGGCGTGCTTTCCGATGTAGTTCAAATTGAAAGAAGGTTGCCCGTTGGTGACAAAGGAAGCTACACTCAAGGGGATATAATTGATTAGTCTTCTGTCTCTCTTGAACCGTTGGGTTTTGATTTTGGATTCTTGAATTGGATTCTTTCAGTGGTTTGCTAAGGCACCGCATGGGCATCCAAGAAGAAAGGATGATATGATGGCCATATTTTAAACCTGGAACCAGTTGCATTCCAGATGTTGTTGCAATAGAATCCCAGCAACTTCATCCAATGTGGCAAGAGATGTTGCGGGCTGCAGCTCAGCATAGGTGGGCCTACTCAGATTTAAGTAGGCTAGGGCAAATTTCTTGGAAAGGTGCTATAGGAATAGAACATCTATTTTGTATGGTCAAGTGGTGATAGGCTCAGCCATATTTGAAGAACCGCAGGTTCCTTGTCCTTGTTATTCAGAATGGTGTTTCTCCTCCCTTGTCAAGGAACTCTTGATCCTGATGCAGATCATCTTCAACCTATTCCTATTCCATCAGGCCAGATTAAATTCCATAGGGGAGAATAGGACTGCAGTGGTAGAACATCTGCTTGGCATCCTCAAAGTCCCAGCTTTGATCCTCCAGTTAAAAGGACTGGGTGGCAAGGGATGGGGAACATCTCCATTGCTTGAGACCTTGGTGAGCCACTAGACAACAGCGAGCCTGATGAATGAATGATCTGATCTGCTATGGCTGAGCTACCTTTGGGCCTTCTAAGGAAGTCCTTGGAAATAGAACTCTCCAAGGCTTTTACTATGGACCCTGGAGACTCTCTGGACACTGGGTGATCCTGGAGAGTTTTCCAGTGATAGCAGCATGCCGAAGACTATGCTAGCAAGATCCTCCACTCTCCATCTGCCCAGAGCATTTGGCCCTGCAGATGTTCCTGATCTCCCACTCTGTACAGCTCCCACCCAACGTAACCAGTGGGGAGGGAGACTGGTAGTTGAGGCAATGTTTGGAGGACTAACACTTCTCCACCTATATCCTAGAGCAGGGGTCCCCAACCTGTGGGCCGCGGCCCACTAGTGGGCCGCAGCCTGTTAGGAAGTGGGCCGCGGGGCTCCCTCCTGCAAACCCTGCCCCCCGGTGCGTGCGATTACCCTGCCCCCAGTGTGCGTGATTGGCTCCCGCCTGCAAACCCTGCCCCCCCCCCCCCAGTCAGCAGAAAAATTTATTTCCACGACCGGTCCCTGGTGCCAGAAAGGTTGGGGACCGCCATGAGCAAAGAATAATATTTGTTATCCTATACGAGTCTACCCAGCAGTTAGCTTTTCTAACATACTGGGGTGCATGTCCAGGTACAAACTCAAAGGAATCATGCAGAATTACACATCCAATCATCTTTTGTGCCAATACCAGTTAATCCTGCTTGCCAGATGCAGATTAATGGAAAATGGTGCCTTTCTCCATTAAAAAAGGTTTTTTAAAAAAGAAATGTAATAACCAGGAACCCTTTTTGTGGCTTCCCGTTAACCTTGCTTGCTGTGGCCTGAATTTTCCATCTCCGGCCTGGAGTCTCAAGACACCCATATGCATTTGCTAGCTGCAAATGACTCAGCCTGTTCCAGATAGAAGGCACAGGAACAAAGCAAGACGGGTCTTCTCACTGCATTCCCCCATTGATAAAAGCAGCCATTTGGCAAGAAGTAAAACCATTGCTCATCTTTAAAAAGAATCCGTGAAGCCACAAAGCTCTGGCTCTGGTTCTAGCTCTGGTTCTAGTTCCGGTTCCAGTTCTAATTCTAGCTCTGGTTCTAGTTCTAGCTCTGATTCTAACTCTAGTTCTGGCTCTGGTTCTAGTTCTGGTTCTGGTTCTGGTTCCAGTTCTAGTTCTAGCTCTGGTTCTAGTTCTGGCTCTGGTTCAAGTTCTGGCTCTGGTTCTATCTCTGGTTCTAGTTCTATCCCTGGTTCTAGTTCTGGCTCTGGCTCTGGCTCTGGCTCTGGCTCTAGTTCTAGTTCTAGTTCTAGTTCTAGTTCTAGTTCTAGTTCTAGTTCTAGTTCTAGTTCTAGTTCTGACTCTGGTTCTAGTTCTGGCTCTGGCTCTGGCTCCGGCTCCGGCTCTTGTAGAGCATCAAATGTAGCCAAGGATGCTCTTGACATTAGGTGAAAGAGCTCACATTAAGGCGAATGTGTGTGCTTGCACAAGAAGCTAAACCAGGATTTCTACCCCACTCCCTTTGCAGGAAGTCTGTTTGATTTAGTTTGACCTTCTGTGCCTGTTTCTCCCTTGTGAGTTTCTTTTGCATTACAAGAGCAAAATTTTGCCCAGAAAGTGCATTTAGGCAGCCGTGGAGTGTAAAAGCTTCCTAACGGCTTCACCTCTTCTAATGAGAGAGTCAAAATGAATTGCTGTAGGTGGGGCAACTTCAGTGCCATCTTCTATATTTAGCTTACCTATCTCTGGATTAGTCATGGTGGGTTTATTTTTCTCAATGGAGAATGTAGGAAACGTGGCCTAAAGCAGAACTGGAGGGACAGCCAGTCCCTCAAAAAAAAAAAAGGAAAAATCCTTCACATCAGCTAAAGAAAGGAATGGGGTCAACATTTCACTGCCTGATCAGCCACCCAGATCATGAATGTGCAATTGTTAACTCTCACCCAGGCTTTCTGAGATGCCACGATACACAAGTGGAACTTCAACTAGGTAGATAAGGCTGTCAGATCTGGGCTGCAAAGGTCCACTAGATGGCAGCAGATACATGTTTCCAAAAGATTCAACTCTTCATTGCCATCTAGGGATCAAATGGATTCTGGCAGCCAGATAAGTAACCCTATCTTAGATAAGATTTTCTGGAATGTCAATGGGGAGAAACCAGCATGCATGGGGATTTAAGAAAAACATTTTTTTAAATTATTCTTGGTACCTCCACTCTCTGCTTGGGCCATATTTACTTTCCTCTTGGCTTCTGTAACACCGTCATGCAATCCCCAAGTCAAAAAAGTTTGGGTCTACTGTAAGGCTGGCCTCAGTTTAAAATAATTATCTATTTAATATAACCCATAATATATCTATAGTTTATAGCAAGAAAGCAAGTCTTTTTGTCCTTTAATACACGAGAGATTGCCCAACCAAAGCTGTCCATTTATTTGGTGGCCAAAAGAACATGGTCAATCTCAGATGTTGGGCAAAAGGCTTCCAGTTGGTTGAACTATTGCTGATGAAAAGGTCAATTAGAGATTATTACCCCAAATGAGATGATCACAGCCCACACCAATCTTCCCAGGAAGGAGGGAATCGATGCTGACCACTTTTGAGTGACACATGGAAGGGAAATTTCACAGGTAACCTGTAAAACCATGGCTGTGTTTCCACAATGCATCCAACCAGGTTATTGGATTCACCCATGTCCACTTCCCACAATGCAATAGGTTGGGTTTAGCCCACATGCCAAGCTACAAAAAAGCCTAACCAAGGTTAACCGCCCAGAGTCTACTGTCGTGGAGATGGGCGGTGATAAATTCGAATAATAAATAAATAATGCTAGCGAAGCTTAACATGGCATCCAGATGCAGCAACTTGGTTTTACTTGGCCAGGTAGACTGTTTTCGGGACACTATCATTGATTTTAATGGCATTCTCAGTTAAGGCGAGGTGTCCTGTACATAATTACTCAGGAGCAACTCAGACAAGATATCAAAGTAGATGCATTGCATTGGATTGCAACCATTTGATCCATCCACAGCAAACTCAGTTGGGTTCAAAAGCCCTTAGTCTCTGCTGCTATACTTATTTTGAACACAGAACATCTTCCTTCCATGGGAAAGGGGTCAAAAAAGTCAAGAGGGCAGTCATAGCTGCATGATTGAAGCCTTAACTCTTTTTTATATATACGTTATGTAGACAATATGTGTAAAAAAGGGGTGGGGCTTTGATCATGCAGTCACGGTCGCCATCTTAACTTCTTTAACACACACACACCCCACAGACACCTCTTCTCCATCTCCTTGGCAGATGAGAGTTTGATCTATTGGGTTATGTTACATTAAGTCATTGGAATAGTGCATGATGTAATTTTTGAGATTCTAGACCAGTGTTTCTCAACCTTGGCAACTTTAAGATGTGTGGACTTCAACTCCCAGAATTCCCCAGCCAGCATGCCGAGGAATTCTGGGAGTTGAAGTCCGCACATCTTAAAGTTGCTAAAGTTGAGAAACACTGGTCTAGAGTAATATTAAAGCAAAGCTAAATAATATTATAAAGAAGACTGTTAGGGAAACAGCCAAAGCCTGCATCATATTGATCATGTCTCAAATGTTTCTCAGACAATTTGTGTGTTTCCAACCTCAAGGTGAAGGAAATCAAATGAACCAAGTGATGTACTTGGCCGAGTCAAGTGGTGCCAAGGCTCTGGATTAACTCCTCTGCTGAGAACAGTGGAGGCTTCTTTCGATGTCACGTCTTTTATTTAGAATATTGAAAACTCCATCAACTTCAACATGGGTCAAGAAACTGAGGTCCATTTCAGCATGACACAAATTGTTTTCAATGGGTGCTTAACCCAGCCATTCTGTACTGGCAAGGACTTGCTTCCGAGTGAAGTTGCATGGCACATGACTACATAAAAAGGTCAAGATTTCTTATTGCAATGGGCTTGATTTGAACAACCACCAGCTGGCAATCGCTCTGCATTGAACACAGCTGCCTTCAGATGCTGTTTCTCAAGCCAGCTGAGCTTCCCGGCTTTATCCACTGCAACCTGACTAGCAACTAAACAGCAACTTTTTCACCCAGTAAACTCCCACCCACAAAACCACTTAGGCTATAAAAATTGCCTTAGCAAACAGAGAGGGGTTCCTTTCGCATCTTGTGGGTTCTGTGGTCCACCTTCACCTACTCTAGCAAGTTCCTTCCTAGCCAAATGTTGACTCTCTGGTTGACTTTCAAGAGCTTAATAATGACTTCTCCTTGACAGCTGACAGCTCCTATCCAAAAGGCCCCCTCAGGTATTTCATTGGGATATTGGCTTCTACTGACACGGGAGAGTGTAAAATCTGTGGAGGGCAGTACAAATGTGAAAATTGGACACCAGTGATGGATGGAGAAAATAAACACTGCACCAGCCAGATGTTCTTGGCTGAGGTGGCCAAGATCTGCAGCCCAAGAAGCTGAGTTTCACTGCACTCCTTTTCCAGTGTGCCAATACCTATAAATATATTGCCCAAATGTTATTGCCTTCTTTTGGAACATCTACACCTTCTGAATCATCTTCCCCCACCTCCCAGCTGTTTAACCGAAGTACAAATATTGGTATGGTAGGCTTCCCCCCCCAATCCTTTAGCTGCAGTGGGCTGCAATTCCCATTGCCCCAACCAGAAGGACAAAGGTTATGAATGTTCTATAAGCTGGCACATCTGGAGGTGGCCAAGTTGGGGCATGGTTCTTACAGACAAGAATGAATTGAGTGGGTCTTGAAATGTCTGGGAACGCCACACAGGTTACTATTACCTAGTACAGAGCTTTCCAAACTTTTCATGTTGGTGACACACTTTTTAGACATGCATCATTTCGCGACACACTCTTACAGCAGGGCACAAGGCAGGCACTGGGACCTGCGCGGAATCCCAGCAGGTTTGGAGGCAGCCAGGCACAAGGCAGGCACTAGGACCTGCATGGAATCTTGGCAGGATTCGGAGGCAGCAGCAACGACACACCCAGACATTGCAGCTGACACACTAACGTGTCCCGACACACAGTTTGGAAAGCTCTGACCTAGTAGTTTGATTAGGCCAGAAAGTGACACGATGGGTTCTGTAAGGGCAAGGGGGATAAAAAAATGTCAGGATGGCTCCTGCAACCACAGGGTCAGGG
This sequence comes from Charina bottae, assembly GCA_023362775.1. NCBI lineage: Eukaryota > Metazoa > Chordata > Lepidosauria > Squamata > Charinaidae > Charina > Charina bottae. The sequence goes on along the minus strand of JALMGJ010000010.1, from coordinate 20,593,089 downwards.
CCATCATCTTTGATTCCCACCTCCTATGGACACCCCTGAGCTGACGTGAAAAGTGGGGAGATCTATCCATTTCTCTTCTCTCCCCCAGCCAAGCAACACCACCTTTTGGGGCTGAAGCGTAGATATTTGCCCATTACAAGGTGTCGACTCCAGAACCGCAGATCGTGGTTCTTTTTTGGTCCTACTCCTGCAGCCCCGCAGCCCCCAAAGTGAAACCTGATCTTTTACCATAAATTGCCTCTGAGCACAGAGGGTCTATTTCAGAAGATCCATTTTCCTGTCTCTTTATTTCATAGGTGCCTATATTACAAAAAGCTACTCCTTTCCTTAATGAGTTTGTTTTACTCATTAAAAGTAATTCATGAAGGAATTCATCAAAGTTCCTGAGTGGTGTTCACCTTCTCCAGACTCACGTGCCCCTCTGAGACCCCATTTCTGAAGTTCTGAGCTGGTAACTACAGAGAAGATCTTTTCAGTAGTCATAAAATGTTCCTGGGAACTTTCTGGCACCATTCTTAAATTCTTTTCAATACCAAACTCTCAATACCAAATTGAGAGTTTTCTCCCAAATATTTTCAACCCATGCTTGAAACCCAGTGGCAATTTGATGATTTTATTTCCTTTTTCTTTTTTTAGCACTTCATTTATACTTCATTTTAACTATGTTAGCTTTTCTATCACTCTTTTGCTTTGCTCTTCTTCAACAGATTAGCCTCTATGAAAATTTGGTTTTGAAAAACAGATTCTGCTACTGAGGGAATTTCCCCATAGCTGTTTCCTAGGTACAAATAAGTACAAATAATAAATAAATAGAACACACCAAAACAACAAAACAGTTGTGTGCTTGTAGATAGGTGCAGCAATTCACTGATACATGGACCCATGCAGACATACAGACACTCATACTTGTCTGTCTGGATGAAATCAGGGCAAATAAATCTCGACGTGACAACACATCCAGGTGGATTTTCTTTAAAAATGAATATTTGTCCATGGGTTCATAGAATCCTAGGCTTGGAAGGGACCTTGGAGGTCTTCTAGTCCAGCCCTCTGCCCAAGGCAGGAATCCTCATTCAATCTCAGACAAATGGTTGTCCAATCTTTTCTTGAAAACCTCCAGCGATGGAGCACCCACCACTCTGGGAGGCCAGCTGTTCCACTGCTTAAGAGTTCTCACAGTCAGGAAATTCCTCCTTATGTCCAGGTTGGATCTCCCTCTGACGAGCTTCCACCCATGGCTTCTTGTCCTACCCTCAGGTGCTATGGAGAATGAATCGACGCCCTCTTCCCTGTGGCAGCCCTTCAAGTATTGGAAGACCGCTATCATGTCTCCCTTCAGTCTTCTCTTCATTAAGCTAAACATACCCAGTTCCTTTAGCCGTTCTTCATAGGATTTAGCCTCTAGACCCCTGATCATTGCTGTTGCTGGGGCCCTAGAAAGAGTGCAGAGAAGAGCATCTTATTGATGCTGAAGTTGATGCAGAAATAGGAAATGGCAATAACTGCATTCTCTGCATCCAAAATGGGGAAATTGTAAACAATGATAGAAGATTCCTAACATATGACTCCTTGCTGGAACTAGGAGGCAGTAAATAGAAGTTCCAGACATGAAGGATCACTCCCTTTCAGGGTGTGATCAGGTGGGTGGGATGAATCCCAGCTCCAGGCAACCAACATGCTAATAAATCCCTTGCTGCGACTTTCCTTTGCATGTGTATGCATCCCTGCTTGAGGTCCAGGTGCCCACCAGCAACAGCTGGCCAGATTCCCAGAGCTTGGCAAAGGTTTGCTTTCAGCCCTGCACCCATTCTGTTAACCTTTAAACAGAGATCGTCGAGCAAGATGGGACCACTTTTCCTCTTGGATCTCCTGTAGCCTCCTCCGTTGAGCGCTGCTTGCCCCCTGTGGCCGCTATTCTGGCTCTCTGTTTGCTCCTCTAGGGCTTAAGCACTGCTTCCTTGGTAACCGTCAAGCTACACCGTCTTCAGAGGATCACAGAGATTACATTGCAGAAGGTAAGCAAAGACCATTAGGAAAACATCTCAGTCTGGCAAAACAGGAAAGCGTGAGAAAGAAGCTCAAAATTACCCTGCCTTGACTCTTTTAGAGTGACCTGGAACCTGGTCTCCTCAGGGGTGGTCCAACTCCTTAACCACTACCCCATACTGGCTCTCTTGAACTTATTAAGTTATCAAGAGGTGGGTATGAATTAGGGGTGTCCATAGGGTGTGGTCAAAAAAGTCATGATGACCACATCAGTGTGATTGAAGCTCCGCCCATTTCTTTATATGCATCGCACATGCCATGCACATAAAAAACAGCTGAAGCTCCAATCGCACCTGGCAACCACCATCTTGACTTCTTTGACCACACCTTGGATGAATATTATGTCTTTCACTGTGTAAACATCTCCCATTTCCCCAATGGACTGTAGCCTCCTTGACGTCCCACAATGCATGATAGATTCCCAAGGAATCTACAGGACCTTTTCAGAACACCAAGGAAAAGGCTTCAGAGCAATGGAGAATTGATATAGCTGGAAAACAATGGACTTAATGGGGGAGAAAAGCATCTTCTGGCCCTCCTCCCCCCCCCCACAACAATCAATTAAGCTCAAAATCATCACCAAAAATTATTTTAAAACATGAAAGCACCGAGAAAACATTTGGGTGATTGGTGGATGGATTTCAGCACAATGCGATGCTTGGTCACTGTTGATACTTCCATGGTTGGTAACCCTACCCATTTCCCTTTCTCATATGATGCAAATGGGGGGGGGGGGTTGCCACCTCCACTTTTTGCAATGATGAGGCTAAGCCACTCAATTTAGTGATCTTCCTGCCCCAACAGTAAGCCAACTGCCGTGTTAATTCATCGCATCCCATTCAGAAATCCAAGGCTCTCCAGTGGCCTATTATGAATTTCCTCCTGTTTTCTTTTAGCAATTAAAAAAATCTGATTCAGAGAGCCATGGAAACGGCTGCCTGCTCACGAGCAGGTGCCAAAAGGTCTGTGTTTTTTCCTGGATGGCTATTAATGTGGGCAATTGACAGGGGCTCTCCTAATTGACTTTCAGTTACCCCTTTTTAATACTGTAATTAAAGAAGCTAATTCATTTGTGCGTAGAACAGAACACCTACACCACCGGAGGCCTTTGCTGCCCTTTGCAGCATCTATCCCATGATCAAAGGACAAAATTGGAATGCATTGGTTGAGATCACTAAGAAGCTGAAAATGCATCACGATGCCAATTCCATCCTAGGTGATGGGTGCTCCAAGCATACCTGATTAAGAGAGTTTGTTGTACCAATTTATTTTGTTAGCCATGGCAGGGCTGGGTAATGGATTCTGGGCTTTAAAAAGCCCAAAGGCAGATCAACTAAATTTGATTTCATTTAGGTCCTGTTTCCATGACACAGTCAACCTGGAGATGGGAATTAATGTAGCCTCAAACAGTCCTCTGGATTAATTTCCAGGATTAGTTAACTGGGTTAGAGAGTTATGGCCATTTTGTAAGGAAACACATGATTAATCCATCTAGGCGATCTCTCAGGTAAAAACAGATTGCAATCTCAGGCCCAACATTTAATAAATCATACATGTATGCCCATACACATAGACAGAATAAGGGGAAATGGTACTATAACTTTAAATGTACATTTTTATTGGGACTATGTTAAGTCTCACTGACCTCGGAAGGGGCGACTTCCAAACAAACATGCATTGACTTGCATTGTTAGTCTAACTCTGAATTGATGAACTTTGAGAATGGGGAACTAACCTACATTGTTTTAACAGGCAACATCTATACCTCCTTTAGTTTTCAGGGAAATTTACAGAAGTTCAGAGAGAAGATAACATCAGTAAGGAGGAAGAAAGACAAAAAGGGCCCACTCCAGAAATTCAAGAGGGTTCCAGCAGCTTCTCAGAGGCTTCCAAAGGAAGTTTGAGTTTGTTCCATCATATTCCACCTTCAGCCTCCAATTTTCGGAGTTGAGATTTGTCATATTAACTTGGATCTCTGGGACTTGTGAGTTGCACTATAAACATTTGTCTTCAGCAATTGTGGTTTGTTCCATCAGACTCCACCTATACATCTCTCTGGGAGTCCATGATTGCTCCATCAGTCCATAAGTGAGTATTGAGTTGCTCCATCAGGTCCATCTGCAGATCTTCAGCCTTCTCCTCTGGGAGTTCAAGGTTGTTCATCAACTTCTCAAGAGCTTGGGGTGGCTTCATCATGTTCCAGCTATGGACCCTCAGCATTTCTCTTTCCTACTTGCCACTTTTCTCTCACCTCCTCCAGATGATGGAGCGCTTTAATTTGCTGGAATTCAGAAGGGGAAGAGAAATCTTTAATGAATACAGAAGATCCATCTTTGACCTTTCCCCAATATGAAATCAGTTGTGTTTCCCCGGTGTCTTCCAAGCACTGTAAAACCAGGGAGAGTTGCAAAATGTCACAGGTCCCTCTTCATTTGAGCCCTGCTGAAATTTAACTCAGATAAACAGTATTTAACAACTGTGAGCAACTTACAAGTTTTTCCAAGTTTCTCCCTCTACGTGAACACCTTTCTTTGTTGTGACAGGTTCCCTGTGCCTTGATGAGCTGCAGATTAGGTAGCCCTACAACAGGTGAAGTTTCCCCAGACCTCTCAGATACTAAAAATTGCATCCATTGAATCTCTGATTACTGAGCAATTGGTGGAAGTTCAAGAGCTTGTCTGTGACAAAATATTGTCCACTGTGATCTTTCATTTGCGATGCTCCCCACCACCCCTTCCCTTCTCTTAGCTGTAACATGATTAAAGCGGACAGGGAGAGCAGAAGAAAGCCAATGGGATGCGCAGAGAGCAATCTTTGTATCACAAAGAGAAGGAGGGAGAAGGTTCCATTCTGCTTCAAGCTGCAATTTATTTTTATGTCAGGTGAATGGAAGCCCGGAGTAAGAAGTACAGAGGCAGGAATCCCTAAAGTTTCAGAAAAGGAAATGGAATTAGGCATTGAGTTCTTTATATGAAATTCTAAGAAAGGGTTTGTGGATATAATTTGACAGAAGTAAGATGAAGAAACGTTCTGCTCCAGTAAACACACACAAACACACACACGTACAGACCTTTTGAAGTAATAAAAACAGAACTGAATAGATCCTCCCTCCCCTTCTTTTCCCCTATCTCATCTTCCTCCTCCCTCCCTCCCTCCCTCCTTCCCCTTCCATCCTTCCCTCCATTTCCCTGTTTTCCTCCCTCCCTGACTCCTTCCTTCCTTCCTTCCTTCCTTCCTTCCTTCCTTCCTTCCTTCTCTCTCTATCATCTATTTATCTCTGTATCTATTTCTATCTATCTATCTATCTATCTATCTATCTATCTATCTATCTATCTCTATCTATCTTTCTATCTATCTTTCTATCTATCTTTCTATCTATCTTTCTATCTTTCTATCTATCTTTCTATCTATCTTTCTATCTATCATCTATCATCTATCATCTATCATCTATCATCTATCATCTATCATCTATCATCTATCATCTATCATCTGTCATCTATCATCTATCATCTCTCTCTCCTATGCAGTATATATATATATAATCTACTTCATACTCCATTATACAAAATAGCAAAGGGTTGGCAAGAGGAAATTGAACAAAATCACGTGTGCTAGTTCTTCCATTATGTTACATAATCGTTGTACAAAGGCTGGATTCATAGAACATGTCAGGCTGGGTTGAAATGAGGCCAAGTAATATAACTTTAGCATGTCATCAGAATCCAAAAGAGCCTTAGAATGTTGTGTAAACAGGCCAGTCCATAAACCATCATAAGATTTACTTGGATGGCTATTGCATGTCAAGTGAACCTAGCAATTGTGGTTTGTTAACCAGGGTCTGGGTTAAATGTGTTTGTATGAATCCAGCCAATAATTCAACCCCAGACTTGAAGGCATGTATGGCTCTCATAAAAACGGATTGGAGGAGAGAGCCAGGGACAATAAATCCCACCCATTTAATCTGCCTTCTTCCTTCAGCTGGATGTTCAGGTCAGCCGGCTATTCACATGCAAGGTCATGGAAACAGCAAGCCTATTCAGGAATTAACATGGACAAGCCCATTCCATCCCATTTGGTCAGTGGGAAGGGCCTTTCAGCCACTGTAATTACAACTCAGCATCCAATGGATTCAATATTCCTTGTTTCATCTCCACCTCTTGATCTTTAATTTGTTCTCTGGCTGAGTTTCCCTCTGGGCTGGTTTCTACAACGCAGCTAAACCCTAAACCTAGTCTAAAAATAGCACAGTTGGGTTCACAGAACAGCTGCTGACCCAACAGAGAAATTGTATTGTGGCTAGAGGATGGCCTGGTTCACACAACAGGCAAGGACAACGGCGGGGTCCCAGAAGACACTCAACCACAAATGACCCATCCCTTCTTGAGCCTGATTGAAATATTTTGGGCAAAACCAGCCAATAGAGAGCAAAAATCACATCCAGGTCTGAGCCCAGTTTCCAAAGCTCTTTATAACAGGGCAGTTTTGAACAGTAGGTCTCTTCTATAGGTGGAGCATAAGAGAAAAATGTCAGTGAGGGACAGGAAGGAAGAATTAAAAAAAGGCAGCACAGAGTACAGCAGCTTTCAACAGAAATAAGCGATATTCATCTCAGGTTTATTGCAAAATGAAATCTAACAGCTATAGTTATTCCTAGAATACAGTTTTACCGCGAGTTGGCTTCTTCGGCAGGTCCATCTCATGCAAGATCCTATATTCTGATCAGCAGCAAAGTCACCAACCCTTTTTTTTTTTTTTACTTCTGAAGCATTAAAAATTCTTTTACATGTTTAAACTGTAGGCAGAAGCCAAAGCAGAAGTCGGCAATGGAAACCAGCAATTTGAAAGCAGAGTTTAGCATAAAAATTAGATATTCATCCATGAGGAACAGGTTTTCTTTTCAAAAGCCAGAGGAATGAAACTATCCTTGTTTTATTCAGTAGTCTCAACATGCCTCTAAATACTGGGAATTACTGTGAAGGATGTCTAATTCTGAAATCCAAACTAGGTTTGTTTTTTATGGAAGGTGGAAAGAGTAAAAGTCATTAAAGCTCTACCTAAATTTGGAGGAGTGAAAACCCTTCCGACAAGAAAATTTGGAGTCTACCTCTAATATTCCTTCCAAATTCATCTCCAGTTTTACAAAGATGACATTCATCTTCTTTCACCCTTAGGAGGAATTCCTGAGACCAAGGGTAGAGCCAAAGATGACAAAGCTTCTCCATCTTGTAATCGTCTTTTCTCTTGCTTGTTTCTGCTTCTGTTCATTTACTGCTTTGTACCCTGAAGGTTTTTGAAGAAATACGAAAAAAATGAAGAGTTTGCTTATTTCTCTGACCAAATTCTACCAGTTCTGGAATGCTTCTACTTCCTTTGTTTTAAGAGCAAAAGGCTTGCTGTGATTAATTTGCAAGAAACACTATGTTTGAGTTCTTGCTCTATAGGTCACGCCTGGGGAAGAGGATGTACTTTCAGTCTTGAAACATGTGAAACAAGAATATAACAGTGGTAAAACACTTTGCAGAACAGAGCAAAGGGCAATCTAACCCTAACTACCATGCTACTTCCAACAGTGACCAGCCAGATACTTTTGGAACACCACAAAAAGACTCAAAGACAAATCATCATCTGGTGTTACTGTTCCCTACTGACGTATTTTGAACATACAGTTACACATATCCATCAGGAACAAAAGCCATGTATTGATCTCTCTTCCACCACTGGATTTATTTAATCTGTTTTTCAAATTGTCTAAGCCAGGGTCTATCACCACATCTTGTCCCTGCAAGCTCACTGCCTGTTATCTAAAGAAGTCCTTTCTCTGATCTGTCCCAAATTCTCCTGCATATCAGTTTAATTGGGTAACTCTTGCAGAGATGCTCAGCAATTCTGTCATTATGAATTTTAATGCAAACTGAGTTGGATGATAATGGAACTGGCCTTTTTTTTCATTTTTCCACATTTTGCTATAGGGGTGTTGGAGATGATATAGACCTAGACCTAGACCTAGACCTAGACCTAGACCTAGACCTAGACCTAGACCTAGACCTAGACCTAGACCTAGACCTAGACCTAGACCTAGACCTAGACCTAGACCTAGACCTAGACCTATCCGGATGCAAATTTCAGAATAAGATACCTTTAAAATGTGTTTATGGAATATGGGTTTGTTGGGTTTTTGTTTGTGTTTTTTGGTGAGCAAATATATATATAAATACAGTATGTAATTCAATATGAGCTCCACAGACTTGGACCTGATTAGTACTTGGGTGGGAGAACAGAAACACCTAAGACAGTGGGCTATTGTGGAAAGTCAAAAAAAAATCCCAGAATAAGGTTCTTCCATATTATAGCATGAATGGTGTCCATGAAGTTCAGGAGTCAAGCTCACTCAAGGGTGTCATTACTTTTTTAATTAGATCACACTTAAATCCTAACTGAAATATGAATTTTGATGCAGATGTTTACCCCATCAAACCAGTTTTGCTCCTCAGTGGATTAACATCAACTCAATTCCGTGCTTCAAAGTTAAGAATCCAATTGAATTGACTTGATTTTTTAAAGCAAGGATCCAAATTGGCTCAATAATGATTCAATATTCAATTGGTCCATCTGCATGTCCCTCTGACAAAGCATTTAGGAGCATTTTTTCAGCCCTGAACTCTATTACATTTGGGGAAAGCTCAACACCCAAGAAATGCATCTTTCTACTCTGCATGTGAATCCAGGAAGCAAGGATCAAGTCACTTGGCTTAAAAATGCAGAACAAACACAACCACCAGCTGGTGCCTCCAATTTTAATACAGAATGAAAACTCCTGTGCCCCATATCTCAAAGGTTTGGGGCATCCTGCACCAAACTTTTGTTGTTGTTGTTGTTCAGTCGTTTAGTCGTGTCCGACTCTTCGTGACCTCATGAACCATAGCACGCCAGGCCTTCCTGTCCTCCACTGTCACCCGGAGTTTACTCAACACCAAACTTTACATTAGCCCATAAAAACCTGCAGGGAATCCAACCATTCTGGGGTTTCAAATGCAACAATATTGATTAACGTCCTAGAACAAGAACACCTGGGATGTGAGCAGGACATTTCACCTGTGCATACATATGTCACCTCCTGCCAGATCCAATATGGGCAATAAAGCATTTTGAGATCAAAACCCCCAAATTTATTTCAAGAGAACTTTAAGCATCTATAAAACTCTATTTCCCAGCAGGTTGTTTTTTTATGATATGCTAAAAGTGTCTCATTTCTCAACCCCTATGTACGTCAGGTTCAGAGAAGACATGCTGTTGGGCAGTTCATCTGTGGACACGGAGGTGGCTCTGCGGTCCCAGTCTGGAAGCGCTGAGACTAGCAGAATGGGGGTGCTGGAAGTCCATTGTTGTAGTAACTGTGGGTGTTATTCTGTGACGCCGCTGATTTTCAATCAGGTTTTTGCAGCGGCTGTCTTCAAAGCCGGTGGAGGCTTCATAGCACAGGGCTCGCCAGCAAGTCCTATCAGCAGCCGCAGCTTCAGGTTCCCTTGGCTGGATGTCACACTGGCATAGGGTTTCTTTCACAGTGTCTTTGTAGCGCTTGCGTGGTTGACCTTGAGGTATCTTCCTAGACACCAGTACACCATAGAGCAGTGTTTCTCAACCTCAGCAACATTAAGATGTGCGGACTTCAACTCCCAGAATTCCCCAGCCAGCATGCTGGCTGAGGAATTCTGGGAGTTGAAGTCCACGCATCTTCAAGTTGCCGAGGTTGAGAAACGCTGCTATAGAGCAACTGGCGAGGCATTCCTTCAGATAAAGTGCAAAGTTGAGAAGATTGATGGCCCCACTTCAGATGCTGTTGGGATATGCCATCCAGACATGGCACTGCAAGTTTCCTTGTCCATTGGAGTATCACTGGCCAAGCGCTAGTTCAGCCAGTCCTTTATTACCATCAGTGACCAGCCTTCCACTTAAAGAAGGTAGAAATTAAAACTTTTAAAAAAGATAAAAGTAAACAACAATATGGTTGGTTAGAGCATATTTTTACACACTTTGGCCACTTTCAAAGAAATTGAATCACATCGGTCAGCTAACAACAACTGTACATAAAATCAATCTGAATGGACTTCAAAATGTAGTTAATAAGGAGGATCTCAAAAACCCTAATCCTAACCCTAACCGCCCAGAGTCCCTCCTTAGTGGGGAGATGGGTGGTGATAGAAATTTGACTAATTAATAAATAAAATAAAATAAAATAAAATAAAATAAAATAAAATAAAACCTGGCCGTGCATTCCTATAAAATGGGCAATGCAACAATACATGGATCATATGTTCAACTAACCCTTGACCAAGAAGACAAAGAATAAGGGATTCTTTACGTTCTAATTAGGTCTAGGACTTTGATCGCAAGGTTGTGGCTGTCATCTTGACATTCCTTGTCATTCAGGCTCCAGCCACTTTGCCCGTCTGCACTGGACACTCCTGTTGCAAACCCGTTCCCACCCCTCTTTTATTTTCTGATTTCCAGTTCCTTACCCTTCCTGTGCTTCTCATATTGATTGATGCTCCCCAGGTCCAAATACAACTAAATTAATTAATGCAGCAAAGAAGAAAAGAAAAGAAAAGAAAAGAAAAGAAAAGAAAAGAAAAGAAAAGAAAAGAAAAGAAAAGAAAAGAAAAGAAAAGAAAAGAGAGAGAGAGAGAGAGAGAGATTTCAGAGGATAATTAGGGAGCCCATTGAAAGCAGAAAACTAGGACATTTCATTTTAAATAAAACCAAGGCAGATTCTTTGCATTCAGCCCGTGACCTCTTGTCAGCCTGTGCAAATAATTACACCTCTCTTTAGCCTTCGAAGCTGACTCTTCGTAGTAATTAAAGAAAAAGTGACAATAGAGATTGAATCCATGGTGGTTTTTAGGCCACCAAGCCAAACAGATGACGAATACTGAGGCTTGTAGAGAGATAGAAAACCTCTTTGGGTCGCATGTGGGATTTTGAGAACATACAGGGGATGCGGGCGATCTCATAAAAAATGGTGATATGGTCCCCTCACCCACCTGCAGAAAGGTTGCCAGGCTGGGTATGACCTGCCACGAAGCACCCATTTACTAAAAGGAGATTCATTTTTCCCATCCTCTTGGTAGGATCCTTCCACAGCCCTGAAGCATTGCTGCAAAGAAATAGGATGCTTGAGTGATGCTTTGCTTTGCCAGATGGTGGCATCTGGAGGCCTCTATAGGCACATTGGGTGGAAACCCCACCCCAGGAAGAGACAACATAGTGGCCGTAGGAACCAGAATCAGGTAGAAGAAATCCTTTGACATGGACAGTGACTCGTTTTCCCCGGCAGTTGAAGCTTATGGCAACAAAGCAACTGTTTCTTTTCTAAATGAAAAGTCTTCCCCAGAATTTCTTGCAAAGAATTCTAGGTGGGCTATCAGCTTCTATTTATCTATCTATCTATCTATCTATCTATCTATCTATCTATCAATCAATCATATTTATACCCCGCCTATCCCCTCCCTATTGGAGGACTCTAGGCGGCTTACAGCATTTTCAATATATATTTAACAATTCATATACATGTCATTTAACCGCGCGCTCAGGAAGGAGGTAGGGGAACCGACTCTTCTTCCATAGGCATTGGACTACATGTCCCAGCATGCCTCGCTTCCGAGTCGGCTGCTGACGTGTCCTGGCTGTTCGCCGATCGGGGCAATGTTCTAGGTGGCAGTGACGTTAAATATGGCATCAGTTCCTTTTTCTCAACTTCACCTCTGTTTATTTTTGTCCTGAAGAGTCTGTTTCATTATTTGCAAAAACAGCTTTTGTTTCATCAGCTTCCGTGAAACATTGGGAAAGAGGCCAGATGTTCACTAATATTATTATTATTATTTATTTAAATTTGTATCACCGCCCATCTCCTCCATACCTGGGGATTCTGGGCGGTTATAATATAATATAGCTCCTTAGAAGGGCAAAGTGCATTTCCAAAGCTCTTAAGACACCACTCCCCCAATTTGGTTGTTCTTTGCACATGTCTTTAAGTTCAATCTCCCTCTGACAGCCTTCCACCCACCTTCTTCAAAATGTGCCCTCAGGTTGTAAGAAACAAGGGAGAACTCTTTTGCACCCATTTCCAGCCCAGATCTGCTGTTTTGGAGCCATTTCCATCTTGCTTAGGATGTCCGGTCCATCCCTGTACAACTCCAACTAATTAAGGATATTGCACTGAGTATTAAAATGTTGCAGAATTCGCATACGGCTAGCAAGAACACCATTGAGGGTTTCTGGTTTTTGGCATCAGAATATACAGTACATGTACATATGCATAAAAGAATATTAAGGTTAAAGGTTCCCCCCGCACATTTGTGCAGTCGTGTCCGACTCTAGGGGCCGGTGCTCATCTCCGTTTGTTAGCCGAAGAGCCAGCGTTGTCCGAAGACGCTTCCGCGGTCACGTGGCCGGCATGACGCGCGGGGAATGCTGTTACCTTCCCACCGAAGTGGTACCTATTCATCTACTTGCATTTCATGCTTTCGAATTGCCAGGTTGGCAAGAGCTAGAGCTAGTGCGGGAGCTCACTCCGTCACGCGGGGCTAGGGATTCGAACCTCCGAACTTGTGACCTTCCGATCGACAACCCTGGCGTCTTACCTGCTGAGACACCACGCCCCTTATAAAAGAATATACATATGCATAAAAGCCAGAAACCTGTCAGAAGCCATGAGGACATCATGCAGAACATGAAGTTGTTGCCCAAATCATGCACAAGAGCACACATTTTTGTGTGTAAATTATTATTTTGTACCTAGTGGTTATGTCATTTGTGACAGTCATCATAATTCACGACATGGATGTCCATGAATGTAGAGAAAAGAAATAGAGATGTGAAATTTCCGAAGTCTTTCCTCAGTGTTCATAACTAAAGGCCTTTGCGCATCAGAGCCACTGTTGAAAGAAGCATAATTAATCAATTGTGCATAATAATGACCATCCGACATTGTGCCTCCAAGGTTCATTCGAAATCTGAAAATGAGATTTTGGCTGGAACCTTACAGGCCCACTCTCTTTTATTCAGGTTCGGGTGAAATCTCTGCAGATCTTGATGGTTTAAATGTCTCATTTGTTTAATCTCTTTGTAAGCTTCTGTTTTTAAAGTCTCTGTTTTAATACATACATGCAGCCTTAGGACATTGAGAATTAAGTGTACGTAATAATAGCTATTATTTCATAACGCTATTAGTAACACTTTCCTTCGAAAGAAAGCTGAGAGATTTAACACTGTTGTACTTAGGAATGTGTGATTTGCACACCACCAGTTACCATCTAGTGGTTTTATATCCATGTTCAAATGCAGTGTCATTTAACTGCTGACTGCTTTCTATGTAGCTACTGAGCAGTTCCAGGACTGGCTTCTGGGAAGCCAGAGAAACTATCACTACAGAGGGGGAAAGTCAGCTTCACAGATCATTGATACTGACAGTCCTTTAATGGGAAGTGAAAGGTTGGCTGGGGTGGAGAAGAAACTTATGATTGAGCTCAAGAGTCATAGATCTGAGACCTTGTATGAAATCTCACCCTACTCCAGAGCTTTCCAAACTGTGTGTCGTGACACGTTAGTGTGTCGGCTGTAGTGTTTGGGTGTGTCGCGGCTGCTGCTGCCTCCGAGCCCTGCCAGGATTCCGCGCAGGTCCTAGTGCCTGCCTTGTGCCTTGCTGCCTCCAAACCTGCTGTGATTCCGCGCAGGTCCTAGTGCCTGCCTTGTGCCTGGCTGCCTCCAAACCTGCCCTGCCAGGATTCCGCGCAGGCCCTAGTGCCTGCCTTGTGCCCGGCTGCCTCCAAACCTGCCCTGCCAGGATTCCACGCAGGTCCTAGTGCCTGCCTTGTGCCCTGCTGTAAGAGTGTGTCGCGAAATGATGCCCTGCTTAAGAGTGTGTCACAGAATGATGCCCTGCTCTAAGAGTGTGTCGCGAAATGATGCATGTCTAAAAAGTGTGTCACCAACATGAAAAGTTTGGAAAGCTCTGCCCTACTCCCTGTTTGACACCAAAGTACCCAGAGCTACATCTCCCCAACAAATGGCTGCCCAGCCTGGCCTTGGAAGACTCCGGAGAGAACACACCAGCCCACTAGATAATGAGTTATAGTCTCAAACTGTTCTTACCATAAAGCTTCTCTCAAAGTACAATTCAAATCTACCTTCCAATGGGAAATTGGCTAAGAATAGGGAAATGGGAGATTGGAAAAGCATTTCAAATATGATGGGGAATGGAGGATGGCCCAGATCAGAAGAGAAGAAAAAGTAAATCAGACCATACAGGAAGTCACAGATCAGTAACAGTGGGAGAAGACAACTGAATTCATCTCCTCCTCCAAAGAGACCCACTGACCACTGTGAAGCAAGATCCTCAAGGAAGTAGGCGTTCCATGGCTGCGTTAACACATCCTGCTAAACCCTGGTTTGCTTCGATGTCATTTGTTGACTGAGCCACAAATACGGTTTGCAAGCCACCATCGTCATTCGGAACCAAAGCAAATGCATTATGGCATGATCTACATTGCATGAACCACTTTTCATCGGCCTCCATGTGGTAAACAAATAAGAAAGGTAGATTGTATGAGCCGGAGTTCTTCCTGTGCCTGGTTCATCGAGAGATAACATCTGTGTTCCTCTTTTTGTCCTTAGTGGTACCCAAAATTTGTTTTCTGAGGTAGCCTTGCTTTTTGGCTGGGCACGTCTTCAGTGGACCAGTAAATCCAAGTAGCTTTTCTAATCCCATCAACCTCCAGTGTACAAGCTACAGGGACTGAAAAAATGGCTGGCACGTGATAGTCCACGAAGTGAAGAGCCCCATTTAAGCTCCATTTACGTATATTGACACAGCCTATATGTCAGCTGATCCTGACTTCCATGTTGACAGAGGAATCCGAGACAGGAGTCAGACTGAGTTCTTCCTGGTGTACACGTCTTAGCATATTTGGCCCGTGTGCATTGCTTTATATACAAATCTGTAGTCTGCTGCGTCAGCATCTGGCAAGATCTTTAACCAGAGTTACAGTGTACTTTGTTTGCTTGTAAGAAGATTAGACAAATTGCTGGATAGATCTCTCAGTTGCTACTGACTGGGATGTCAAGGAGACGAAAACCTGTCTTAATCTGAGTCTGACCTTTCTTAAATTCATCCAGCTCAATTGTCCTTGACTTATAAGTCTCTCCAGGGGTTTAGGCAGAGGTTTATCCAACCCAACTACAACTGCCAGAGACTGGACTGTCAATCTTCCACACGCAGAAGGGATTCTCTGCCGTGAGCTACAGCATCTTCCAGATTCAAACCTGGGGAGTAAAAGCCACTTGCATGTGCAGCTTCTTGTCCACCAGTTCCTGTCCACCATGGAATGCATGACATGGAACTAGATGAACACTTTCCCTGTTCCAGCAGGGCTGGCCATGTTCTGAAGTGGCTATCTATAGGGTTCTTCCATATTCAGAGGCCACATGGCACCAAGTAACTAACTGCTTTAGATCAAACAGTAGAAGACAATAATTGCCTCCATATTCTTGCCCAGTTGACAGGCATTTGAATCTTGGTGCTTCTTAAAAGTTTCATTGATCCCAGTTGGGAATGGAAAGCTGAGCTAGATGGACCCTTTCTAATCCACTAG
Source organism: Charina bottae (assembly GCA_023362775.1). NCBI lineage: Eukaryota > Metazoa > Chordata > Lepidosauria > Squamata > Charinaidae > Charina > Charina bottae. Next base: position 20,577,397 of record JALMGJ010000010.1, on the reverse strand, counting down.
GGCAGAAGTGGAAAACCTTTGGTCCAGATAGCCTGGCATGATGAATATGAATGCAAGTTTAGATAAATGTCCATCAGGGCTCCTTTGATGTCAGGAGGCCCATTAATTGCCCCGCCATACAATGGGGTTCTTCTTCCATCTTCCTTGAGAGCTACTGTCCAACACGGAACCGCACTAGTCTTACCTTAAAGTAAGGTCATCTTGTTTCCAGATTTCAAAGGCCTTTCTTCATAACTCTGGATGGCTGCAACTCAATTTTAAGGACAGGAGAATCTACCAAGGTATGCCAGTTACAAGAACAATAATAATCCTCAGATCGCTGCTTGCATTTCTTCTCATTGAAGCAAATGTAATTCTCAAAAGGGACACCCCCCAAACTTGAAATGTGAATGAAAACAGATCTGATCATAAAAATAGAGGAGAATGGGTTGAGGGTAGAAGCTCTTTTTCTTTTTTTAGCAAACATGAGCAATTTAACGAGTCCAAATTAATTTCACCACTTTGGCCTGAGCAGAATTCGCTCCTTGAGATGCCCTTCCAACATCATCACAGTCAAATCCATCCAAAAGTTTTCGGGAAAATTCACTTAATCAATCTCAGCTCTGTAATTCAAACTCAGCCATTCATGAATTCCTAATCTGCTATTTGTAATTTGTTACCTGAATAATTAAGCAACTTCGGTCTCTTAAGCATAAAGAACATGTTGCCGTTATACGACTGTTTGTTTAAATATTAAAATTGGGGAGTGCAAAGCCGCAGATCACATATTTTTAAGTCATTAATAAACCACCGATCAAAAAAAATTATGCAGACTCGATTCAACATGAAACAATGTTCTCCAAGGGTAAAAGGCAAATGCATACATAGATTTATCACGGGAAAGTAATTCTTGAACTTGATGCGCTCATTTGAAAGGCACAAGATTTTTTCAGCTCCACTGAAAAGTGACAGGCATTTGAATCTTTAGCCATTCTGCCCAGAAATTAGTTTCGGTCGATTTCAGTCAGCCCTAGTAAAGTTGGTTTTGCTTCTCCCCTGCCCCCCACTCCCTTTGTTTTTTCAAACCCACTGAAAATCAGAATTTGTCACATTGATTTTGTGAAGTTCAACATAACTCCAGCTGGATTGTCATGTTCTGGATCTCTTGTGAATCTGGCATCTTACAGCTAAGTTTCTGAAAGACTACTTTTATTTACATGCATACATCCACACCAACACACACATACTGTATGCACACGCACTTTCCACTGGGACAGGGATGTCCACAGGAGGGGTCAAAAACTTCAAGATGGCAGCTGCAACTATGTAATCAATGCCCCGCCTTTTTTATGAACCTTGTGAGATCACACAGTCAGGGCCACCATTTTTGACCCACCCACCCACCGCTCTGGAAGAAGATTTCGTTAATAAAGTTGATTAATTGAGTTGTACCTTTGTCCAGGCCAGGGGACAACCTTTTTTTGAGGCAAGTAGCTTCTGTGCATGTGCAAAAGATCCTTACAGAACAGCAGCCAAAGAAAGTCCCCACTCAGTTTGGGAAGTAAAAGAGTAAATTGTGCGATTTACAATAAAAATATTTATCGTCAGTTAATTATTATTAACAATTAATTATTATTGACAAATTAATTATTACTGACAACAAACAAGTGATGTAGAGCAGTTACAGAACACACATTATCCAAACTTCTTAAGAACATAGAGGCTGGATAAAAGGAACAGAAAAGAAATATTTCTCCTTGGCACAGCATAATAACTTGGAACAGCTGGGATTTATTTTATTTTACTTTTTTGCCTAGGACGGTTGATTAAAAGCCATGACAAGGTTGATCAGCCTCCAAACGTGGACGGACCCTTTGCTTTTCAGCGAACAAGCCCTGACAATGTAAATGAGTGGGATGTTTGGAAAAGAAAAATGAGAAGGGTGACATTTGCACACCTGCAGGAGAAACCATCCCCTGCGTGAAGGATATTGGCTTGAGGTTGATTATGTTTCATCCTGGGACTGCTTTTAAGGGGGAAACCATGGGCTTTGTCACAGGAAGCCTTTGGCCATGATTGGCTAAACCATCCCCGATGCTCTCTCGTTTCAAGGTGGGAGAATTCTGGTTTAGTGCAGCTCCCTTCTTCAAGGAAAAGGAAGGTGGCGCTTCAAAGGTGGAGCCCCTTCCATCCCGTGATCTCCCCCCAAACCTAGTTAGTTTCAGGAAGACGGCGACAGCCTTTCCTGCCAGGACGGACTATCGGTTTAATTTATTTTATTGTCATTTTATTGTTTCCTAACTCGCCCCTCTAATGAACATGTTGACAGGCAGGAAGCAAAGCAAATCAATACATACATTATTTATAAATAGACCATTTTCAATTGGTAATAGAGGTGTTTTTTCCCCGTCAGATTCTTGGAATTCGTTCACCATTAAGAGTCGCAGAGTTTGGTTCTTCTCCCCCAACCCCCTTCCCTAGTTTTTGATTTCCTGCTGGAAACAGCACCAGCATCAAATAAGTTGCAAAGCTCTCCACCGTCTAACTCTCCAGATCCCTACAATTGCCACCGTCTGGCACAGTTGGAGTGCTACACGATATTTGGAGAGCAAATTCCCGACCGATAAAGGTTTCCTATATCCATGTTTCTATTTTGCAACAATAATACGGCCTTTCCGAATCTGGGGAGAAAGTCAGGAGAGACAACGCCAATCCCATCAACCTATGTCAGTGTTGGGCTACTCAAGTGTAGCATTACATTCAATCAACCTCCAACCTTCCAGGTTGTGAGCTCCAACTGCAAAAATGTATTCATTTAAAAGACTTATACGGCTGCCCATCTTGCAGAACACAACTCTGGGCAGCTCACAACAACCAGGAACAAGAAAACCAGGAGAAACAGGTGCCTGACCCACAATCAACAGTCCATCAGTTCAGACAATCCTCAGGCTCCATCCTCACCCTATCCCAGCACCTGGGGGGGAAGGACAACCTGTATGGCTTTCCGGAAGACTAAAAGTGGGGGGGGGGCTGCTGAATCCCAGGGGGAAGGGTGTTCCACATGGCAGGGTCTGTGTCTCTATATTCCAGTTTTGAGTGAGCAATGAAGGCTTATTTGATTTCATATGTTCTTGTGAGTTTTTATGGGGGCATCTAGTCACTGCAGGAAGAAGCTTCTCCACCCAAATGGATGTTGTCTTTGACACAGCTGGAGTTTATCTTCTTAAGCCTACAGGTAATGGACATCACTTATTCAGGTGTATATTCTCCTTCACTCTGTTTCTACTGCTCCTCTGAATGCATTCATGACATGGTCTACATCATCTTCAACCTGGGTAGGGTTCAGTGATTTAAAGACTCTTCTGTCTCCTTCAATTCCTGAAGAACTGCAGTCACAGTACTTCTTAATCTTTGCACCCTAAGAAGCCTAAAAACCCAGAGGTTTGATCAGTCTCTCTCTTTGTTGACATACAGCTAGCCCTCGACTTACAACCACAATTGGGACCAGAACTTCTGTTGCTAAGCAAGGTGGCCGTTAATTGAGTCGTGCCCAATTTTACGACCTTTTTTGCTGCGGTCATTAAGCGAATCACCGCAGTTAAGTGAATCACATGGTCATTAAGTGAATCCGGCTTCCCCCATTGACTTTGCTTGTTGGAAGTTGGCTGGGAAGGTCACAGATGGTGATCACATGACCCCAGGACACTGCAACCATCATAAATACATGCTGGTTGACAAGTGCCTGATTTTTGATCACATGACTGCGGGGACACTGTGAGGGTCATAACTGTGAGGACCGGTCATAAGTAACTTTTTTCAGCACCGTTGTAACTTCGGGCGGTCGCTAAACGAATGGTTGTAAGTCGAGGACTAGCTGTAAATGCATTTCCTTTGTGGGATGGGAAGTCCCCAGAGTTGGATAATGTACCTTGGATTCTTCTTCAGCTTCACTCTTTGACGGTAGTTGAGAAGAGGCTCTTTAAAACACTGATCAATGTGGTGAAGTATTGATTCTTTCATGACTAGAACATTTTCTCAGTGGTGTTTCCTGTACTCCATAACCATAATGCCACCTCTTGTTTCCAGCGGGACCTCAAAGTTTATCATCCTTTCAAATGTAGACGTTCCTCCAAAGAAATACAGGGGGAGGGAAGAAACCTTTACAGGGGTGTCCATGAGGGGAGGGGCACTCTTCTTGACTTTTTTTTATCCTTCACTTGATGTCCTGACTTCGGGCGTAGAAATAACACGCTGAGGCTGGAATCAAGCTCTAGTGATTTATTATCCTACTACCCTAACAGAATCCATCTAGACTAAACATGAAGTGGCGATGCCCAAAGAATAAGTCCACAAACCTAGGGCGGGGCTTTCTTCAACCTCTTGGGAGGGAAACATAGTGATTCAGTACTACGCATGCGTTTCCCTTCCTGGAGGGAGCCCCCTCCTTCGCCACCTGTTATCTCCCTGACACCTGCCCAGGATACCACTGCACCTTGCACCTTGCACCCTGCCTGCTGGAAAACCAGGGTTTTAGAGCTTTCCTACAAGAAAACAGGTTGGGGCTCTGAAGACTTCGGGACAGCTCATGTATCCTCAAAGTCCTAGCAATAGAAGGAAACTGCATGTTCAAACAAGGAATCAGAAGTGCCTAAGAAGGAACTCAAATCAATGAGCAAATTAAAGGAGAAAAGGTTAACAGGGAACCAGGGAAGACCATTTGACCTCCTGGCTCCTATCAATTTCCTTGTTAAGATGGCTGATTTCTCCAGAGCACTGCTTCTCAAACTGGGCAACTTCCAGATAGGTGGACTTCAACTCCCAGAATTCCCCAGCCCATATGGCCAATGCTGAGAATTCTAGGAAATGGCCATATATCTGGCAGTTGTCTAGGTTGGGAAACACTATTCTCTAGAACAGGGGTGGGCAACGTCAGGCCCGTGGGCCATATAAGGCCCGCGGGGCTCCCGCCTAAGGCCCGCGGGGCTCCTGCCCACAAACCCCGCCCATTCCACGTGATTGGTTCCTGCCTGCAAACCCCGCCCCCCAGTGCTTGTGATTGGCTCCTGCCCGCAAACTCCGGCCCCCGGTCCGTGGAAATCCCAGAAACCCCACCCCCCACCACCCCCGGTCCCCAGTTATAAATATCCAAATGGCCCTTGGCAGAAAAAAGGTTCCCCACCCCTGCTCTAGAACATGGACAAGGAACCTGTAGCGTTGCAGATGTTCCTGAACTACAGTTCCCACGGCCTTCATTGTTGGCCATTCAGGCTGGGCTTGGTGAAGGTTGAAGCATCCTAAAGTTCTCCCCCTTCTAACTCTATGGCTCTACGAAGCTGGCATGCTTTTTTATTATTATTATTGGTGCTTTTTTTCCCCCCCAGCTCAGCAATTCGTTAATTTGAGGAAGGAAAGCCTTTCCATTCCTTCAGCCACGGAGTAAAGGAGCCTAAAATTAATAGCTCAGTCAGTATGGATCGAAGATACCCGACCAAGGGCTCAATCACAAATGGTAGCATTGCAAAGTTGCAAATTAATGCTTTTACGAGTTGCCACATCCTTAACTAGCGAATGGAAGTGTGAATTATTAATGAAGCCAATGATTTGAAAAGCAGGAAACCTACATTCCCAGCCCAGGGCTGGTTAAGAAAAAGTTGAAACAGTTTATTGAGGTATAGTGGTGTCTCCCTGGAAACCACCAGAAGAACCATTCTTAGAGAGAGGTTTGCACACCTTCCCTTCATCACACTTGTCCACGGTTAACTTAACCACAATTTTCTCAAGAAGAGAATGTTTTGGGGTTCATATCATTCACTCCACTGTGAATCAACCTTGTTTACAACAGCTAGGTTGGACAATACTCTAGGCTAACTATCATTGGTTAATTTGTGGTTTAGCATTTCGGGCAACCCCAACTTGTACCTCCTTTTTTAAAAAAGCGACAACACAACAACATTCCGTGTCCGTAGCAATTCCTCACAGAGCCTCTGACCACAGCCCAAGAAAATTATGAGAAACTTGGTTTCACTGGATGAACCAAAAGCAGAATGATTTGATTTGATTTATAAGGCCATCTCTTTGCAAACAACGCAAGGCAAAATACGGCAAGTCTGAAAAGATATCAGAAACACGAACCAGGGACCAATACTAATAATATCACTGCATCATGGCAAGCAGAAAATTGAGATATCAAACGAGTTCATATATCTCCCTGGTCCAAGGCCTATTGCAGAGCTTTCCAAACTGTGTGTCAGGACACATTAGTGTGTCGGCTGCAGTGTCTGGGTGTGTCGCGGCTGCTGCTGCCTCTGAGCCCTGCCAGGATTCCGCGCAGGTCCTAGTGCCTGCCTTGTGCCTTGCTGCCTCCAGACCTGCTGTGATTCTGCGCAGGTCCTAGTGCCTGCCTTGTGCCTTGCTGCCTCCAAACCTGCTGTGATTCCACGCAGGTCCTAGTGCCTGCCTTGTGCCCTGCTGTAAGAGTGTGTCGCGAAATGATGCCCTGCTGTAAGAGTGTGTCACGAAATGATGCATGTCTAAAAAGTGTGTCACCAACATGAAAAGTTTGGAAAGCTCTGGCCTATTGGATGAATGGAAACATGCAAATGAGGGGTGGGGTCTCCTGGGTGAAGGGTGGAGCTAGGATGGTGGGTGGAGTCTGACTGAGTCCTATATGATATGGCAATTTGGAGTTTCCTTAATGTTTAGACCTCGTTAGATTTATTATAATACCTAGGCTGTAATACTGCTAGCTGAGAATATTTCTGGTGCCCTGTAGGTCTTCTCTCTTTCCTCCTGTATCAGCATGCTTTTGATGAATTATATTTCTTTGGATATTTCTGCCTAGAGCTGTTTGAATGCAAGGATACAATTCCCTCCGAAGAACAGTTGCAAAGAAGGCAGCGGGGACAGCAATGAGGATGCAACGCCACGTTGGTCTTCCTGGACCCAGAGCATCTGCGATGGACCAATGCCCAGCCGGCCGGCGGTTCTTTTGCAAACACGAAACTCCCCTTTTTGGCGCTGCCCTCCGCTGCTTCTTGCATTTCATCCAGATATTTCCAGTAAATAAACATTGACGCTTTCGATACCATGTTAATTTCACAGGCTGCTGCTCCAGTGACACGTTTCACACTCCGCTACCGTGTCTTGTCAGTTTTATGCTCCCCGGCCAACGTCTGCTAGCCAACTACGATGTATAGACATAAAAATAAATGGCTCAGAAACCCCAATAAAGTGACAGATAACATAATGGGACCTGGCTTTGGAAAATAAGCACGTTGCCAGCGGTGTGGAGCCTCCCAAAAGGTCAGTTATGTTTTTTTTGTTTTTTTTTTTAAACGTCTTGCTTGAATTAGGAAAGCCCAGGGCAACTTTTAGGGTATCGTGAGAATGAAATAGATTTCTTAGAATTAAAGCCTGCTGTGAAACCGATGCGCTTTCCCCAAAGATGGTTGCATGTTGGAACTTGTATGCTAGTACGGGCATCATCCTTTAAATGCTAGGTCTTATGTAACCCAAAGAGGTCCTTTCACACAGGGCAGGAACAGTAGGTGTGCCATCACTCTGAAATTTGCAAAACCACATAAAATGGTAGAGAAAGGAAACCCAAAGTGACCTGCGGGAGGGGAAAAAATACAGCCAAAGAAGAAGTGCGACATGATCAGGGTACAGAATGATAGACCGTAGATCAGGGTTCCTCAACCAGGGTTCTGTGGCACCCTCGGGGTCCGTGAGGGATCACTAGGGGGTCCCTGGGAGATCATGATTTATTTAAAAAAAATTATTTCAAATTCAGGCAACTTCACATTAAAGGGGTAAGTTTCATTCTTTATTTAAAACTTTATTTAAAGTTTAAGAACACTGTTAATGCATCAATCTCCCCATTTGGGGGAGATGGGCGGTCATATAAATTTAAATAAATAAATAAATAAATACAGGCCTACCCACAAAACAAATAGAATAATTTTGTAACTTCTGGCCCATATTGGAGCCTGAATGTGCAGGGGTTCCCCGAGGCCTGGAAAATATTTCAAGGGTTCCTCCAGGGTCAGAAGGTTGAGAAAAGCTGCCGTAGATGAAATGGGGCATAGAATCAAGGACCTGAAGGAAGGAGGGGTGGGCAGACTAGCCATCTGGCTGGAATTCTCTTTTTTTATAATATTAATTTTATTTAATTAATTATTAATTAATATTTATTAAGTTTTAAAACAAGTGGGATAAAATCTAACAGGAACTAAAAAAGAAAGAGGAAGAGAACAGAAGTGCAGAAAAAAAGAAAAGGAAAAGAACAGAAATAGAAAAAGGAATAACTTCCGACTTCTTTTACAACAGATATAGGTAAAACCTGCCTTAAGCTCTTCCTCTAAGGTTACAACATAACATCCATTTTTTCTATTGTCAACTAATATTATTAATCATCAAATCCGTATATCATCATTTCATTCTTTTCTGTTTCACGCAAAAAGTCTTTTCCTTTGTGTGTATAAAAGTCTCGCTGTGGTTATCATATATAAAAACAAAGTTCCATATGATTTTTCCAATTGTTCATCCATCAGCCCCCAAAGAAATGTCTCTGGTTTCGATTGTATATTAATCTTTAAAATTTTCTGGATTAATATATGTATCTGAATCCAAAACGTTTTAGCTTTTTTACACGTCCACCAAAGATGAGAAAAAGTCCCTTCTTGTTCATCTAGCTGGAATTCTCAATGAGAACAGCAGGCTGCAAAAGTTTGTGGCAGATCTCATTTCTTCTGGTGCAAATGTAAAATGTAAAAAGGTAAAGGTTCCCCCTGCACATTTGTGCAGTTGTGTCCAACTGTAGGAGCCGGTGCTCATCTCCGTTTGTTAGAGCCAGCGTTGTCCGAAGACGCTTCCATGGTCATGTGGCCGGCATGACGCCCGCGGAACGCTGTTACCTACCCACCGAAATGGTACCTATTCATCTACTTGCATTTGCATGCTTTCGAATTGCTAGGTTGGCAAGAGCTGGGGCGAGTGCGGGAGCTCATACCAATATACAGCAACAACAGTGAAGAGAAGCACAAAAGTGGCATGTCCGTTGCCTGTGCTGACTCAACTTTCTGAAGCTGTCAGTTTTCTTCTAACACCTAGAAGGGTCCCATCCTTGATGTCCCTCTGGAACTTCCTTCAAAACTACACTATCTCACCTCTTTTGCCTTTGACCACCCATCCCAGAAGAGATGCAGGGTGGCAGTGGAAAAAATGCTGTTTACTTTGAAATCCATCTTCCAAGAAGACTGCCAGATGTTCTTAATTGCAACGGAATGCTTCTTGCACTGAACTTCCCCACTACGTCACTTTTGATATTCAAATGTGTTGGATCCTTTCAAGAAAAGCTGGTGGATTTCAAAGCAAGGCGCCTGAATATGCTAACGCCACTAAATTCACTCTTTTTTTAACTAGTGGTTAAGCCTTCAAAACCCCATTGTATTCAAAATCAGGAGTGAGAAAAAAGAAGGAAGGAAGGAAGGAAGGAAGGAAGGAAGGAAGGAAGGAAGGAAGGAAGGAAGGAAGGAAGGAAGGAAGGAAAAACCTAAAGAATATATATATGACTTCCAACCTTCTTTTCAACAGATAATTTTAATCTTATTATCCCTCCTGCCTCTTAGATGTTATACAAGTCCCTACAGCTCCTCATTTAATCCACATCTTTCTTAATCTTCAAATCCATAAATCATCATTTCATTTCTTTCTTCTTTCAGCAAAAATTCCATATAAGGTTTCCAGTCTTTCAGAAAAAAAAAATGTTGTTGTTTTTCTCTGTTCAAACAGGTTGGTTTTGCCATTTCTGCAAATTCTGACATTTTCACAATCCATTCCTCCACAGACAAATGTCTTCCAAAGGGGAAAAAAATCCCTTGAATCTAGCTGAACTCCAGACAAATGGACGTCCATGTAGTTTCCTTGCTTGCTTGATTATGGGCCATCAAGTCAGTGTCCACTCTTAGCATCCTCATAGATAGTCTTCGTCCAGGATGAGAGTTCCCTAATTCCGATATAGAAGTTTGTCATTGTCTTCTTCCAGAATAGTTTTTGACATCTTAGGCATTTCCTGATGGCTCCCCATCTAAGTGCAAACCATGTTCAACCATGCTTAGCTTTTCTGAGGTCATCCATGGTTGGTTTAATGCTGCTACTTGCTATGACGTCTTGCAAAGCAGATGATACAATACGGATGGTTAGGGATTTATAATCATCCCAACAATGTATGTTTTTTAAAGCAAAAAGGGGCATTAACGTTAAAATCAGAAAAATAAAACTTTCGTAAAGATGGTGTCACCAATGAACATGCCTTTACTTCAGTAGTTGTTGACCTAATCTTGCATGATGGGGGTGTACACACAGAGCTTTCCCACCCACCCCAAAAAATGGCTACCTGAGTTTATGAGGCAGGCTGTTGCCAAGTTGAGAATGACCATATGTTTATTCAACTGTTGTTCTTGTATCTTAGGACATCAGTTTAGCCTGGACGGTGGTCAGAAATACTTTTTGAAGGAGAAATACTTTTGAAGAAATACCCTTTCCATCTGTTCCCTTCTTGGATTCAGCTAATGTTTATAATTACAGGTTGGTGTCAAATCTATCTTTGGGGCCTGGTTATTGAATCTGCAAGGTTGGCATTGTTCAACAAAAGTTGGCAATATTTTCAGGTGCTACGTAAAATGGCAGGCTCTAGTGCAATGGAGCAGATGTTCAACAATCAATCCAAGGTTAAGACTTGGCCCAATGTGTCGATGAAGATTCTCAGTCATCCAGTTGGAATTGTCTGTAGGTTGAGTCATGGCAACTGGATTTCTTTCTTTTGGTTGAAACGTTTCACTGCTTGTCCAAGTAGCTTCTTCCATCTGGGGAAAAGTTGGTGAGGGGACCCCATATATGTCTTCCAGGGTGGCTGTATTGACCTTACACCTGATTGGCTTGTTAATTGGGCAATTGAGGTGTATAGTCTAAGATAGATAGATAGATAGATAGATAGATAGATAGATAGATAGATAGATAGATAGATGATAGATAGATAGATAGATAGATAGATAGATAGATAGATAGATAGACTGACTTGGCCCAATGTGAGTTTACCACATCTCAGGGATGGCTCCAGGTAGGGTAAAAGAAAAAATCCAAGATGGCAGCTACAAGCATGCAATATGGCCACCATCTTGCCTTTTTTGACATTTCTCCCCCCTCCCATGGATGCCCTGCCGTATCTTACAAGACTTCAGTATTCTCAGCAAACTGATTCCAGTCCTTTATCCCAGCTCATGTCACACTATTTTATAGCCTGCTGAGTGAATAGCCTGTTGGGATTTTTATTCCTTCCCATCACATTAAATAATTAAAATCTTCCCCAGGTACAATCATTTTAATATAGGCACCCTCAGCCCCCTCCGAAGGAAGAGGGGGTGGGGAAATCCCATTCTGGCAGTAATAAATATTTAACAGCCTTCTTGTTTTATCACATCCTTCATCTTGAAGGTTTAAATATCATGTTGGATGTACTTTTCTCTCTTTTTAATTACCATCACACAATTGTGGAGTCTTGCTAATATATGAGACAAATAACAAGGGAGGGGTAAGTGAAGAGCTTTTTCCAATCTCTGACTTTCTAATAGTGCTGTGCTAGGGAGGTTTCAACTTTAGATGCCATATTCAATTGGACACATGGTTTTTTATTAGCACATGCTGCAACTCCTTCTTTCTCTCTTTCTTCCTGTTTTAAAACAAGCAAGGCTTCGTTGAGTAAAGAAAAGTGGTTGGTTTGGAGAATGGGGAGTCATCTACAAATCAACGGACAGGTGAAAACAAACCATATATATATGTACACACACACACACACACACACACACACAGTATATATACTCAAGTGTGCGCTTTCCATCTTCGAAATCGAGACGCCGGGGCTAATCTGAAAGTTATATGGCAAGGGAATCGATTACAGAATTGCCCTACACCGAAGTATCTTGGTGTGACACTTGATCGAACGCTTTCCTTTAAAAAACACTGCCTGAATATTAAGGCTAAGGTTAGTGCGAGGAATAATATTATTAGAAAACTGACAAATTATACATAGGGAGCCCGGCCATCCACATTACGAACATCAGTTTTGGCCTTGAGTAACGCTGCAGCAGAGTATGCCACTCCAGTATGGAACGCGTCTGCACGTGCGAAACAAGTTGATATCGCCATAAATGAAGCAGTACGAATAGTGACAGGATGTCTTAAACCTACACCAATTGAGAAAATGTACCCGCTTGTCGGTATTGCACCACCTAAGTTCAGGAGAGACGTAGCAGCAGATGTTGAGAGAACAAAACAAGAGAATGATCCCCGGCACCCTCTGTGTGGGCATGAGCCTCAAACCCCTCGATTAAAATCTAGGAAGAGTTTTATGGTAAGAACAAACACCCTTGAGGGTACGCAAGAACAAAACCGAATTGGCCGATGGAGGAGAGAAATCACTGACCAAGGAAGAGTTCCAGAGGAGAATATGGCTGAGGGACCCCATCTCCCTTACGTCGTTTGGAGGACTTTGAATAGGTTGCGGGTTGGAGTGCCTGAGTGCAGAACTAACATGCTCCAATGGGGGTCGTTGACGGATAATAATCCGCAGTGGGAGGGTGGAGAGAGACAGAATTCGGCCGACCTGCCGATGATTACCAATAGCATGCACTGAACATGATTTGTTTCTGGCCAATGATAAAGCTAAGAAGGTGGCGTCATATTGGCAGCTTAAGGTTTGATCTGGATACGAAAGAAGAACTCGTGTGTGTGTGTGTGTGTGTGTGTGTGTGTGTGTGTGTAATAGCAGTACAAGAACAGGCACTAAGCACCACATACGTAGAAGCAGGGGTCTACCACACCAGACAGTACTCAAGGTACAGGCTGTGCAGGGAGGCCTCAGAGACAGTCCAACACACAGTGGCAGGGAGTAAGATGCAGGCAGGAACAGCATACACTGAACAGCGCAACCAAGTAGCTGGCATTGTGTACAGGAACATCTGCACAGCGTATGGGCTAGACCCTCCCAAGTCCAGATGGGAGACTCCACAGAAGGTCATGGAGAATGACAGGGCTAGGATCCTGTGGGACTTCCAGATCCAGACGGACAGGCAGGTCCTGGCCAATCAACCAGACATCGTGGTAGTAGACAAGGACCAGAAGACAGCGGTGGTGATAGATGTAGCGGTGCCAAGTGACAGCGACATCAGGAAGAAGGAGTGTGAGAAGCTGGAGAAGGACCAGGGCCTGAAGGAGGAACTGGAGAGGATGTGGAAAGTGAAGGCCAAAGTGGTCCCAGTGGTGGTAGGAGCACTCAAGACTCCTAAGCTGGGAGAGTGGCTCCAACAGATCCCAGGAACGGCATCCGAGCTCTCTGTCCAGAAGAGTACAGTGTTAAGAACAGCTCAGATCCTGCGCAGAAGCCTCGAACTCCCAGGCCTCTGGTAGAGGACCCCAGGTTGAGGAAGACACATATCACCCATAGGGGTGAGAATGGATTTTTTTTTTTTATGAAACCTCCCTTCCTTCACTCAAACTTTGCACCTATTTCTAGCCTGCCCCAGCTGCTGCTGGCATGCATCATTTGGGGATGAAAGGGTTAATCGTCTCAGAACATGCTTTGGTGAGATTCAGTGATCCTGTGAACACTGTGTAAGAAATGCTGGGAAGAAATGCTCCACGAGGCTAACAGGAACTCAAACAAGCTGCATAATCAAGTTGATTTCCAAACGAGGCTGACTTTTTACGGCCATTTAAACAAGCATGCACGTTGATACCTGAGTAAGAAGGGGAAGGAAATATTGTCTTCAGAAATGTGCCCTTCTCAACGCAGGAGCTGGCCGGCCTGACTGTTAGACGGAGTGAGCATCTGCCTTGGGCAGTAGATTCTGGTGAGGGACAGGAGGTCTGTGTGTGCCAAGCATCCTGCCCACCATTGCGCAAACTACCCTGGTGTCCTCTGAAGGTGATGAATTAAGTTATCAAGGGCAATCTTGCATTTGGTTTCAAGTACAGGTAGTCCTCGCTTAACAACCATTTGTTTAGTGACGGTTCAGACTTACGACAGTGCTGAAAAAACTGACTAGCAACCGGTCCTCGCACTTACGACTGTTGCAGCATCCCCGCAGTCACATGATCACGATTTGGGCACTTGGCAACCAGTTTGCATTTATGACCATCGCAGCATCCTGTGGTCACGTGATCACCATTTTCAACCTTCCCAGCCAGCTTCCGATAAGCAAAATCAGTGGGGAACTGCAGGATTCGCTTAACAACCGCCACAAGCAAGGTTGTAAAATCAGGTTGGATTTGCTTAATGACTGCTTCGCTTAGCAACCGAAATTCCAGTCCCAATTGTGGTCATTAAGTGAGGACTGCCTGTATGAAGTATCTTGGAAGGACCTGGTATTTTGGGGTTATGGACATGTCAGCGATGGTTTTAACTGCATGGCTGATGGATAAGATCATCAGATGCCGAATGTCCATCTAACATTAAGAACTGACAATTTAGCATTCTGCCTTGCCCTTTTCCTCTTGTGTCGTATCTCTTTTGGTTGATCTCTTTCATTGTTGGTCTTTCCTTTTTAAATGATCCACTAGGGGCCTTTCTGGTTAAAGCCCAGGGAATGAATGTTTTCACTGCATTATGGATAAATAAGATTTGACAGCCCCGCTTCTCAATTAAGCATTATTTATACTTGGGGTGGAGGTCTAAATTGCAAAAAAGAAAAAACTCCCTGACATCAAATAGGGGAGGAAATGGAAAAACAGAAGGGAACCAAGTCAGGGTTCATCGCAACGCAGCCTAGAAGGAAAAGATCCTTATCAGTCAAAGAAGCAAAGGAGCAAAGACTGAGCGACAATAAAAATGCCTTCAGTGCAGGGGTGTCCACAGGGCATGGTCCAAAAGGCTTGCCATCTTGACTTTTTTGACCGTACCCTGCTTCAGAGTGCCCCGGGATTTCATAAGAAAGTGCTGTGCTAGGATTGGGATCACGTCAGGTCAAGTCCATCTCCAGCCATGGAGACTCCCTGGAGATACTGTAAGACAGTCCCCCTCGCTCCTGGACTTCCGGAAAAAACTTAAAACCTGGTTGTGTCGATATGCTTGGGGCGGGAAGGAGAAAGTACACTCTTGGGGATGGCTAGCGCCTTAGGGTGGCCCTGGAGTGCCCTTCCCATGGAAGATTCTGCCATTTGGATTTTACTATATTTATTATATTTATAAATTGTTAATTAAGGTGTATTTATAACCCTATAAATTATAATAACCCTATAAATATTATAAATTATAAGGTATATGTATAACCCTAAGGGGTGTGGTGGCTCAGCGGGTAAGACGCCAGGCTTGTCGATCGGAAGGTTGCAAGTTCGGAGGTTCGAATCCCTAGCCCCGTGTGACGGAGTGAGCTCCCGCACTCGCCCCAGCTCTTGCCAACCTAGCAATTCAAAAGCATGCAAATGCAAGTAGATTAATAGGTACCACTTCGGTGGGAAGGGAACAGCGTTCCGTGCGCGTCATGCCGGCCACATGACCGCGGAAGCGTCTTCGGACAGCGCTGGCTCTTCGGCTAACAAACGGAGATGACCACCGGCCCCTAGAGTCGGACACGACTGCACAAATGTGCGGGGGGGACCTTTACCTTTTTAAGGTGTATTTTAGTCTATTTATTATTGTATTTTAATGAATTATACTCTGTTGTAAACCGCCCAGAGTCCCCCTCGGGGGAGATGGGCGGTGATAAATCTAATAAATAAATGAATGAATGAATGACACGGGACCAGGCACCCTCGCTCAGCCTACCTAACTCACAGGGTGGCTGGTGTAGAGATGCAATTGGAGAAGACTGCCTTTTCTTCATGCAGGAGACGTTTGCCCCTGCACTCTTTGTAGCTTAGAAAACGAAGAACAAATCTAACTTCTTCTTCTTGAAGGTGCACACCTTCATTTGCATTTCCTTATAAGCTAGACAGACAGCCTGGGGCAGCGCTGAAATCTGCTGGCTGCGTATTTGGCTCGTAATCATAAATGAATCAGAAACAAGACCCCATCTCAATGAACTAATAATCTACGTGACTTATTCTTTCTCCGTGGCAATTTGCAACTCCTACATAAACTCGCCAACAATTTGCCAGCCCAGATTTCTCAACAATATACCTTGATGCTCTATTCCCCCACCCCACCCCACCCCCCTCTCCCCACCAACCAAACCAAATAACTGAAATTCCAATCTGCAAAAATCTCAAGAACACCATTCTGCATTTTACGGTTACAGCAAATTACCCATCCGATCCCCTTTACAGAACGTAACAATAATGGTTAAAAGAACTCAGTTGATGGTGTGTGCGAGATGAGATGGGTGAGGCAGAGATTCCCATCTGCATAATTATGCAAAATAGGAAGGGGGAACAGCAACAATGGCAGATACATTCTTATGGAATGGCAGGGTATGAAATCTTGCACCGACCATGTGCTATTAGCGGCTTTAAATAGGGAATGACTATTATACAAGAATGGTCAACTTTTGGGGAAGAGAAGGGCCTTAGGGATGGGTCAAGTATTGAGAAAGGTGGGTTGAAAACTCCATATTCCTGCACCTCTAGGGAGATCTTCCAGCTCATTACATCTTTTCACATCTTGCTTGGAGTTGAACCAGTAAAAATCCTCCACGGATCTCTAAACATCTTTTCTTCTTTCCTATCTATGTTAGTAGGGCAGTTCTTCAGAATGGAGCTTCACTATGGATTATTCCTTTATTAAAAAAAAAAAGTTGCAATATTTCTTAATATAGGAAGGCTTTCTCAGCATCTTCCCCTTTCTTGTGTAACTATTAACTCAAATTATCCGAGAATCTCTTTTTTAATGCAAAGCCTTCTGATTTCATTTCTTGATGTGTAAATTTCCCTAACGCAGGTGCTTTTAAAAGGGAAATTATTCCACTGTGAGTCCTCTTGTTAAGCAGCTACTGCTGTTTGCATCTAACTTTCATTTGTGCGCTTTTTTCCGTTGCGGTGGATTTTTGATGGGGAAAGCCCACTGCAATTGGCTAGCTAATGGGAATCTGATGGGAACAAAATTCTCAAACTCACTTCCCATAGAATTCACAACAGAATCCATTTATGTTGCCTACTCATTGGGCAGATATCTTCTCCAACCAGTTGCTGAAATTGAAAATATTCTTCCTGAGATAGCCTAACACTTTCCTATTGAGGCTTCTTCTTCAATATAAGAATAGTTGAGGACAGAGATAGAAATTATGCCTCCACATAAATCACCATCTATTTTGGCCAGGTAAAGCCTCTCTCCAGCAGAAGTGCTGAGCGTAACAAGTCCCATTTACTTCTCATTCATTATCCAGAGTTGCTGTCCAGCTTTTTATTTTTTTAAAGTTTTCCTATAATTGTGAATATTTATTTCATCGATAACCCACGTTTTCTCCAAGGAAGTCAAGGCAATGGGGTCCTCCATCATTTAATCTTCTGAGCAGCTCTGCCTGGTATGTTAGGTTGAAAGGGGATGAGTATTTAGCCCAATACTCTAAGACAGGGCTTTCCAAACTTTTCACGTTGGCGACACACCAACGGTGGTGCGCAAAAACGTGGAAGCACCGCCGCCACGGGGCTTCTGGGTTTTCGTGCACTGCCACCGCCACAGCGCTTTTGGGTTTTCGTGTGCCACGGCAGTGGTATCCTGGTGTGCCGCGCGAAAACCTGGAAGTGCGGTGGCGGCGCACCATCAGCGCTTCCGGGTTTTCACGCAACACATCTGGGCCCCGCAGGCAACACAGTACTGTGTCGTGACACACAGTTTGGAAAGCTATGCTCTAAGATAATGCCACAAGGTATGCCAGATGTCAGCTTTCTCCAACCTGGTGCCCCCCAAGAGGTGTTTGGGAATGCATTTCCCAGAATTTCCAGCCAGCACAGGACGTTGGGGGTTAGTGGTCCAGAAGATGGAAGGTTAGCACAGATGCTGAGCGCCTTAACATCACTCCACTGAATAGGACCCTCCAAATTTAGCTTGGATTAAGACACAAAAGTAAAACTCATGATTTCCCATTATCTCACCATGGGAACAGCAAATTTAGATACAAACCTCTCAGAAACTAGTCTAAGCAGTAAAGTGCCAGAATACTCAGATTATACAAAATCCATTTTCCATTCCATAAACAATTTTGTCCATAAACTTGGCATCAATATTTATGGTCTGCGTTACTTACAGCCATAAAAAGAATGTAATTTTTGGATTGCTTGGCACTGACATCAGTTTGGTCTTTAAGCAAGAGGGACATACACTGATGGCAAGATATAGCATCACACTGAAATGTTTGGTGTGTGGGAGAAAGCCTGCCAGCTATTTTGAAACAGATTTTCTCTATCAAGGCTAACAGCTTCTACTCCAATTGTCAACCGTTCTCCAGAATTTAAGCTAGATCTTACCTCTCAGCTGACCCTTTTCACCTGCTGAGGTCTGGGCTGGTTGAACATGTTCATTTCACACATTACATTAATCCATAGTTAAGAAAGGAAAATGGTTCGTTGGCCAAGCCCCAACAGACCAGGCTAACATGTTACAGGAGTCCATAAACCATGGGTGATGCACCATGATGGCTAGGATCTCCCAACGTGTAAAACCAGAACCAAATAAATTGTGATTTACTGCAATGGAAGAATCCAGCCAATATCTTTTGTGTGAGAAGCATTGTTTTGCGAATCATCTTGGACTGGTACAGTCTTTGATATCCAAGACCCCAGATATTTGAATCACACGAACAAGCATTCTGCGTGGGAATGAACCATTTCCCTCAGGCTGATGAGAAGAAATCTCTGGATAACTGCTGAAACGGAGAGCTTGTGGCCCTCCAGATGTTGCTTAACTCCTTAGTAGTCCCAGCCTGTAAGGCCGTAACTCAGCAATACCTCAAGGGCCTGACCCTGAGATCTGCCACTCATTTTCCATATGCAGCCCTAAAGTTGCCCTTTTACTCACGGACTGATAAAGAACGCCTAGCCATCTAAATTTTCTTACATTTTATATTTTTAATGTTTATTTATACTCATTTTATTGTATGTGTACTGTATACCAGTTAATTATGTTTTTATTGTAAACTGCCCAGAGTCCCTCCTTGGGGGGAGATGGGCGGTGATAAATTCAATAAATAAATAAATATTCCCCGGATCTCCATTTTCTATCTATGAGTATAACAGTGTAATAGAGAGTTAAAAGCTTTTTTTTTAAGTATTTTGTCTAAAGCCCAGGAATTATCAATCTCTCTACCTGGTGGGACCATTCAAGATCATTCAATGAAAGCAGTAATGTCGGTTGCATTCAGAATCTAGGGTTGCCATATATGGGCTGCAGAAATCTGAATAACCACCAGATAGCAGTAGGGATGCTAGGGAGAGTGGAAAGTGGAAGGCAAAAGGAAGAGGGGCCGACCAAGGGCAAGATGGATGGATGATATTCTGGAGGTGACGGATTCAACCGTGGGGGAGCTGGGGATGGTGACGGCCGACAGGAAGCTCTGGCATGGGCTGGTCCATGAAGTCACGAAGAGTCGGAAGCGACTGAACGAATAAACAACAACAAGCAGTAGGGAGTCTTTTTTATATATATCTTTTTGTGATCCTCATGAATAGGTACCACTTCGGTGGGAAGTTAACAGCGTTCCGCGCGCGTCATGCCGGCCACATGACCGTGGAAGCGTCTTCAGACAACGCTGGCTCTCCGGCTAACAAACGGAGATGAGCACCGGCCCCTAGAGTCGGACAGGACTGCACCAATGTGCGGGGGGAACCTTTACCTTTACCATGATGTTTGCAACCCAGATGTGATAGCCCAAAATCTCTGTCTCATCCACATACACCTATTCCACAGTGTTCCCAGCTAATCTATGTGCATGTTCTCAACAAAATATTTATACTTTCAAGAGTTTTCAAGAGCCCCCTGTAAGGCTGACATTGACGGGATGAACTTGTGCTCTGCTACAGTTCTACTTGTTAACATCTCTCACTCCTTCTCCGACCCCTGTTTTCGTTTCTGTTTCGTTTTTTCCCATTTTGTGCAGCAATATATTTACAGGATTCCTCTAAGCTCTTTATTGATTTCTCAGGCAGCATTTCTGTGTTTATTGTAGAACTGGACATCGCGGAAGAAAACATGAGGGTGGTAGGATGAGTGTTTGGATTTAAAGATTCTCAACTGACCTTTGAAGTCATGAAAATTGGGTCTCACTTGCGTATCCCTCCAGAAACCTCAACTGTAACCCTCGGGGAGCTCCAAAATTTGGTACCCAAGAGCCAGTGTGGAGCAGTGATGAAGGTCTCCGATGGGCACCAAGGAGACCCAGGTTCTAGTCCATCTTCAGGCACCAAAGCTCCCTATTTCACAGGCTGGTTGTTATGGGGGAAAATGGGAGGAGGGAGCACTATGTGTTTGCGGTTCTATACAACAATCAGGATATATAGTAAGTCAGTAAATAAATACATTGCCCTTTTCCGCATGACAAAAGGGTACAATTGTTACATGACATATAACCATAGTGACTATATGTAAGTTTAATTCTGTTAATCGAATTAGCTTTGGCCCTGCCCGCCTCTTTTTTTGTACTCCCCCCACACCTCCCCAAAGCCAAGCATAGCCCCCCAGGCTAGAAATAGCTCTGCACTTCTGAGATAGGCCTCCTGGTTTATACCATTTCAGATTGGGGAAGGGGTGTCTGCTGAAAAGATAGCTGCCATCAAAGGAACGGAAGAGAGAAAGACCAGATGGATTGCGGGGAAGGGTGGTGGTGGAAGAATGACTAATAAAAGTTTATTAGGTAGAGAGGACTATAAATAGCCTTACTTTTCCCTCTTCCTTCCCCTCCGGGAGTTAAGCTGAAGTAGCTCATTTTGCAAACAAGCAGTTGTCACTCACCTCCTACAGAAGAACCTTGCTGGGCTAAAAGCTAGAGCCAAAAAGCAAAGGTACATTGATTATCCCATAAATCAAGCACTTGGAAATGTTGGATAATTAAACCAGTTTGGAAAGGTGGGGGAGAATCCAAGGGCTTTATTGTATCACAGAGTCCCAGGGTTAATTGCCCTGGAGGGGAGGTACTCCATATCTTCTCTAGAAGGAATCTTCTGCAACATGTTCTCATCGATCTGGGCCCTCACTGGCCATTCATTCCCCACCCATCCCAGCCTCCATCCAGAAGCAGCTTCGGTATTCACTCCTATTCACTGAGGGCATTTACTGATATTCATCCCACACTGTCCTCTCTCATCCCCCTTTCTACTGCAAATTCCTTAGGGCAAGAAGGATGGAGCTTTGCTGTTGTTGTTGTTGTTGTTGTTGTTGTTCAGTCGTTTAGTCATGTCCGACTCCTCGTGACCTCATGGACCATAGCACGCCAGGCCTTCCTGTCCTCCACTGTCTCTCGGAGTTTACTCAAATTCATGTTCCTTACATCGGTGATGCTATCTAACCGTCTCATCCTCTGCCGTCCCCTTCTCCTTTTGCCCTCAGTCTTTCCCAGCATCAGGGTCTTTTCCAGCGAGTCCTCTCTTCGCATTAGGTGGCCAAAGTATTTGAGCTTCAGCTTCAGCATCCGTCCTTCCAATGAGCAGTCAGGGTTGATTTCCTTTAGGATCGACTGATTTGACCTCCTTGCAGTCCAAGGGACTCTTAAGAGTCTTCTCCAGCACCACAGTTCAGTCATTTAGTCGTGTCCAACTCTTCGTGACCTCATGGACCATAGCACGCCAGGCCTTCCTGTCCTCCACTGTCACCCGGAGTTTACTCAAATCCATGTTCATTACATCGGTGATGCTATCTAACCATCTCATTCTCTGCCGTCCCCTTCTCCTTTTGCCTTCAGTCTTTCCCAGCATCAGGGTCTTTTCCAGTGAGTCCTCTCTTCGCATTAGGTGGCCAAAGTATTTGAGCTTCAGCTTCAGCATCCGTCCTTCCAATGAGCAGTCAGGGTTGATTTCCTTTAGGATCGACTGATTTGACCTCCTTGCAGTCCAAGGGACTCTTAAGAGTCTTCTCCAGCACCACAGTTCAGTCATTTAGTCGTGTCCAACTCTTCGTGACCTCATGGACCATAGCACGCCAGGCCTTCCTGTCCTCCACTGTCACCCGGAGTTTACTCAAATTCATGTTCGTTGCATCGGTGATGCTATCTAACCATCTCATCCTCTGCCGTCCCCTTCTCCTTTTGCCTTCAGTCCTTCCCAGCATCAGGGTCTTTTCCAGTGAGTCCTCTCTTCGCATTAGGTGGCCAAAGTATTTGAGCTTCAGCTTCAGCATCTGTCCTTCCAATGAGCAGTCAGGGTTGATTTCCTTTAGGATTGACTGGTTTGACCTCCTTGCAGTCCAAGGGACTCTCAAGAGTCTTCTCCAGCACCACAGCTCGAAAGCATCAATTCAAAAAAAAAAAAAAAGGATGGAGCTACTGCTACATAAAGTTCATCGGTGCTGGCACTAGAGGGGGGGAAACATAATTCTTCACCCCTCCAACTGATCTCGATGAACTCCTTCTCCATCCATTTGGTCTAATCTTTGCCTTCCTATCTCCAGAAAATGTTCCAGATTGCAAAGCGATGGTGATGGATTCATGAGTTGGCCCTACAGTCCCCTTTCTTCAAAGAGGTTCAGAACAGAAAGTGTGAAGTTATCCTTTTGGAAGGATCCCTTTCCAGAAACAGGAATTTGGGTGAAGGGTCTTCTCCAAATGGAGTGAAATTGCTAAGCTGAACTCCTGATTATGGTAGTAAAACAATTGGCAGTTGCCATCTACATGTATTAGCATCAGGATCAACGTCTTACGAACATACAGAGCTGCACAAATGAGGATTATTATTATTATTATTTATTAAATTTATATTACCGCCCATCTCCCCCATCAGGGACCCTGGGCGGTTCACAATAGAAACAGTTAAAACATAAATGGAAAATTTACAATATAGTAAATAATATAAAATCCAAATAAAATCCAAGATGTTAAAATGGTGATACTAGGAGGCTTCATGGGACCAGCCACCCCCAAGAGGAGCTGTTAACATTTCCCTCCCAGGCAAGCCGGCAGAACCAGGTCTTTAGATCTTTTCAAAAGGTCGGGAGCGAGGAGAGCTCTGGGGGTAAGATATTCCAAAGGGCGGGCGCAACTGCAGAGAAGGCCCGCCTCCTGGACCCCGCTAGATGGAACTCTTTAGTTGATGGGGTCCGCAGCAAGCCCTCTCTGACTGATCGGGTGGATCCACATCCTTCCAGAGATTATTGAATAACGATGCCCTGAATCCCTCAGAACTGTATTGGTCATGCTAGCTGGGCTTGTTAGGAATGGTTGATCTGCAAAAATCTGGAGGGCCACAGCTTCCCCACCCACGGCTTCTCCTGACCTTCAACAGTTCCCAGGGTTCCAGACTGGTTTTCTCCCAGTCCTACTTAGAGATGCTGAGGGTTGAAACTGGGCCTCCCTGCATATTCACTGAGATATAACACAGCCTTATTTATTAATTGGTCAGATTTCTAGCCCACCTTTCCTTCAGGAGCTCAAGGTGGTGTATATAGGACTTCCATTTTTCTCCACAGGCTGAGAGTGCCTGTCTCCCAAAGTCTCCCAAGAAGCTTCCGTGGCTGAGGAAGGACCAGAACCTGGATCTTTCTGGTGTCAGTCCTTAGTCCACCAGTCCACATTCTGAGTCCTGCAGTTTTGCTGGGATCTAGTTCTGGGTAAATTCAAATTCAAATTCAAATTCAAATTCAAATTCAAATTCAAATTCAAATTCAAATTCAAATTCAAATTCAAATTCAAATTCAAATTCAAATTCAAATTCAAATTCAAATTCAAATTCAAATTCATTCCTCCTCCCCCTCCCTCCCTTCTCCCTTCTCCCTTCTTTTTAAAAAAAGGTAAAGGTTCCCCCCGCACATTTGTGCTGTCGTGTCCAACTCTAGGGGCCGGTGCTCATCTCCGTTTGTTAGCCGAAGAGCCAGCGTTGTCCGAAGACGCTTCCGTGGTCACGTGGCCGGCATGACGCGCGGGGAACGCTGTTACCTACCCACCGAAGTGGTACCTATTCATCTACTTGCATTTGCATGCTTTCGAATTGCTAGGTTGGCAAGAGCTGGGGCGAGTGTGGGAGCTCACTCCGTCACGCGGGACTAGGGATTCGAACCTCCGAACTTGCGATCTTCCGATCGACAAGCCTGGCGTCTTACCCGCTGAGCCACCATGCCCCTTCTTTTACCAGCACCCAAGTGGGGGAATACAAGTTTTTCTGTAATACAGTCATTACAAGTTTTATGAGAGACACCTTAATGGAAACACCTTTGGAGTAAAAAAGGAACCCTAAGACAGAAAGAGTAGTATCCATGAAGATTCCAGCCTGCTGTTAAACACAATCCTTTCTTCTTTAAATTCCATTTTTTGCCATAGGTGTTTCTCTCCCAGCCCCAGCCCCATCTCTCTGTGTTAATCTTATTTAATCCCTTGTTCCTCTTCAGATCCTTCAACTGGCATATGTCTCTGTTGTACCATATAAAACCCAACAAACCTATTCACTTTGTGGGTTTTTTTTCTCCTAAGCACTTGACTGGTTCTGTCACTTCATGATTCCTCCTGGCTTTTAAGAAAAGCCCCCTGATCCTTTTTGGTGGCAAGATAGCTGTGCTTCCTTTCTTGAAGAACTTGAAGCTTCTTTCTCAACACATGCCTCAGGTACAATCACTTATAACACTATGATGCTGCAATCTTTGATGGAGGGCCACAGTCCTCCTTCTTCATTAACAATGCTGAAAATCCTCGTTGTCATTCCAGCATTGTTTCAGCCTCTCCACAAAGGTGTTGGATCCAGTAAGAGGACTGTCATCATCACAAATGCTTTAAGAGCCATTGTCTAGAAGCTGAGTTGATGGTTGTTGCTATTTTGGAGAGTGCTTGAAAGAGTTGGCCCAGTAAACAGCATGCTGGGATACGTTTAAAGCATCTGAAAGGGATAAGTTTAAAGCTCAGCCACCCTTTACACATACAAGCTGTTGTTGCCTCTAAACTCAGTCATTCCAACCATAAAACAGGCATAAATTGCAAAATATATCACAGCCCCACTTTAGATGCCTTCCAACCCAACGTCTTTCCTCATAATGGATGAACAAGTGGATTCATGCCAAGATTCTCCTTCAGCTGCCTTACAGATCAGGGTTTGACGAAAGAAAGAAAGAAAGAAAGAAAGAAAGAAAGAAAGAAAGGAAGGAAGGAAGGAAGGAAGGAAGGAAGGAAGGAAGGAAGGAAGGAAGGAAGGAAGGAAGGAAGGAAAAGATAGAATTCCAGAGGAAGGAAAAGCAGTGGTACCTTGGCTAACAGGAAGCCTTTAGAATTCTTCCTGATAAGAGAAGAACCAATGGCCAGTCTGGACAGGAGAAGCCAATTTTCAAGCACATCCTCCAAGCTGTATCTTAGTAGCTACATAGCCATAGATTCTGGTTCTAGCTTTTGTGACTTCTGCAGTTAACCTGGGTGGGATATCATTTTAAAGAACCTGTTTGGAGGAGTGAGGTTTCTAAATCTCATGGGGGGAGAGGGAAGCTTAGAACTGGATTCTGAGTTCCATGACCCAAAAACCCAGGTAAGGATTGAATTAATGTATTATATTTTATTTTGTTTGTTCTCAGCCTTGAAGTTGAGAAGATTACATATAGGGAATATGTATCTCAAGCCAATAAACCTTGATTATCTTCTTCTTGATCTCTTCCCAGGAGGCAGTATGATACATGGTCCATTTGGGGAATATACTGAATTCTTTCAAGTTCTGCCTAGCAATAAGGGGAGCAGACAAAGGAGCAACTGGGCATAATTTCAGCTATTTGTTTGAAAGCTCTTTTCATCTCTATTGACAAGATTTGATACTTTCCTGTTCTTGTCTGATCCTCTGTCTTCTTTGTGTTCCACGCAGGTGCAGCCACATCTTTTTTTTAATGCATGTTCCATTTCTCCCTCTGAATAATATTAGATTCAAAATGGATTTGTTTTACTTGCAATGAACAGTGAAGTTTCCTTTGCAGACTGGTGAAAATTATGGTGCTGATCCAGGAAGGAATTGATCTGCCTGTGAAAATCAGCTCTGGGCACAATCTTCTCCCATTTTGGCATCTGTTTTATGCCTCTTCTCCAAAGTAATATTGATCAACATTTCTGGAGTTCCCCTCCCAATATCTCCAAATGCCTCCCCATCCATAATCTGTACTTGGGAGAAGGCTTGGATAATACATGGATAATATCCATGGAGTCCTCAGCAGTTGAGAAAATGTATAGAGATAAGAAGGAAGAAGTTATCTATCAGCAGCAAATACAGCAAGATGAGCGGACACATAAACCACTTGTCCAGTTTTCTCCACTCGGGTGAGACATATTGGACTTCAATGTCAATTATACAAAGTACTTCTAAATTGGGATCTAAAGGTAAAGTCTCTTTCAAGTCAAGTTCAATTCTTGGTGACCTCACAAAATATCCATACAGCTTCCACAGTACAGAAGCAGCTGATCATTGTCTTCTTCTGGAATGTTCTTTCAATTTCTCAGTCTAGTCTACAGCCCTGGAGGTGTCTCGACCATGTACCAACCAGGCCTGACCCTGCTTAGGTTCCTGGCCCAGACATGATCAGCCAAAGCCTGCTACTTGCGGAGAACGATTAGCATATATACATAATAAATGAGCATATGCACATTTCATGCAAATCAGTGTTCCCTTGTTTCCTTTGGGAGGGTGATGTTTAACTCTTCACCATCTTTATGGCTTATCAAAAATGAAATACAGCCCACAATGGTCTGTATGGATTTGCAGAAACAGGAGAGCAACCCAGCGCCACGGCAAGCCACAATGTACAACTGATAAATCTGTTCAGCAGGTCACAAGCTGAGCAGGCCTGATTTATAACCACCATCAGCTTGGGCCTTTCAGCTTCTTTCGTCCATAGATAAGAGACTCCTTGGGGTCACCCTCCCTGCTGTACACCGTCTCCAGAGAACCACCACATATCAGCATGAGGACACTGGTAAAAGGTAAAGATTCCCCCCGCACATTTGTGCAGTCGTGTCCGACTCTAGGGGCCGGTGCTCATCTCCGTTTGTTAGCCGAAGAGCCAGCGTTGTCCGAAGACGCTTCCACGGTCATGTGGCCGCATGACACGTGCGGAACACTGTTACCTACCCACCGAAGTGGTACCTATTAATCTACTTGCATTTGCAGGCTTCCGAATTGCTAGGTTGGCAAGAGCTGGGGCTGGTGCGCGAGCTCACTCCGTCACGCGGGGCTAGGGATTCGAACCTCCGAACTTGCGATCTTCCGATCGACAAGCCTGGCGTCTTACCCGCTGAGCCACCACGCCCCTTTTATGGACACTGGACAAATCATCAATGAAGTGGCCAATCTCTCCACAAAGGTCTAGTTGCCTGCAATATGTTACTCCAGGCACTTGGCCACCATGTCCCTGCAGGGATTCATGAACTCCTTAAGGCTTGAGAGTCATTACTTTCTCAAATTCTGGACTTGTTACTTCACCAAAGAGATTGATCCCTCCCCTACACCAAACCTCCCCATAAGTCTTTGCTTGTGCTGCAGCTCTACTCTTAGATACTGGCTTGGAGCCAATGTCTAGAAAATAGATCTACTTTTCATTCTCTTCTGTCCACCTTCCTCCCTTCCATAATTAATCTGGAAGCAGAGAGACACTAGGAATTCGAAAGAGCCATTTTAGTCAATGTAACATAGGCAGAAAACCAAGAATGCACATCCAGGATAATAATTTTTACCAAGGACAAATAGCTCCAGAGCTTCTCCTCACCCTCTCATCCTTGCTCTGGCTATTGGTGACCTAGAAAACGAAAGCTTCTTGAGATAAATTGAAATTTCCTTACTAATGTCTTTGAGTGCCCTTGATGTCCATTCCTGTCTTCCTTGTTTATGGAATCCATGTCTGATGAACCCTTAAACTCTTTTAAAAGGCATTGACTTGTTTTCTCTACATGCTCAAAATGTGCTTTAGCAAATAGGCTTGAGGATCAAGCATGATATGATGTGGGCAGTCAAGCATTTCTTAGTTAGCCACCCTCAATCGGCTGGGTGGGGCGTTAGTTTAACAGTCCATGTGGAAGAAAAATCGTGATTTTTTTTTCCGTAGCTTCTCTTTCTCAAAGTTTTTGTTAAATCCACCTCCCGCAAGACTACAATGAAACTGTTTACCCTATGCTCCCCTTAGAATGAACCCCCCTTTTTTTCAAGACAATATGTCATTAATTAAAACTTTTTAACACCCGTTTTCTTGGTATTATGCTTTGTTAAGTACTTTTACCTACTACAGACTGTTAAAATGCGCATTCCCCCAATGTGAGTTATTTTTTTCCAACTACTTTTTGTGGGTAACATCTTGACACTAACTTTGCTCAGACTGAAGAAGCTCCTTGGATAAGGAGCGAAACGTTTCCACTGAGAAAATAGAAATCTAGTTGACATGATTCAAGCTACAGACAATTCCACCTGGTTGACTGAGAACCTTCATAGACATCTTGACACCCTTTTTCTTTCGCAGACACATCTCTAACAAATGTGGTTTTCTGCAGATGTTTGCCCAAAGAAAGATGTAGTGGAGTCCTCTGATGGTGCTGTCCATAAGACACTAAAATCCATTTTCAAAGATGTCACAAATCTCCTCACATAGAAACTGATTTACTTTAGATACCTGTGATCTCAGTCTAAATCAGCACCTTGTCTTCGGTGCTTTTTAAAACAAGAGAGAGATCCATGCATAGTTCTTTAATAGCTAGCTTTGTCAAATGTAGCCTGATTGTAGCTTACGTTCAAGATGAAAACAGCAGGAGGGGGATTCATTTTACACTCTATAAATGGGAATTTATATGCATTTTTTGGCGGTTGTTGTTACAGTTCCTCTCTTCTCTTTTAAGTCTTTTTTCCCCTGCAATAAGGAAGATCCATCACTTTCCTTCCTAGTAACAATGTTGGCCTGATTAAAATTTTTATTGGATTTTACAAAATAATTTCATACCTTAACATTCCCTGGAGCCCTGGCAGAAGGAGGTGAGAAAATGCAGGAAGAGGAGAGACAATGGGGGGAAAGTATATTAACAGTAAGGCGAGGAAGCAAAAAGAGTTTAGTTTATTCAGAAATTATTTGGCTGGATGAATAATGCATTGGAAACAGGTCCAGGTTCAAAATTGAGCTTTCCTTACGGCATGCAAAAGTCTGATGCTAGATGAAGGGCATGCCATTTTTCCATCATGATTTGAATTTCCATGGGATTCATTCAGATGGACATGATCTGGCCATCATGAGATCAGTCATACAGCCATAGGGTTGGAAGGAACATTAGAGGTCTACTTTTTTCTTTGTTTATTCGTTCAGTCGCTTCCGACTCTTCGTGACTTCATGGACCAGCCCACGCCAGAGCTCCCTGTCAGCTGTCGCCACCCCCAGCTCCCCCACGGTCGAGTCCGTCACCTCCAGAATATCATCCATCCATCTTGCCCTTGGTCGGCCGCCCTTCCTTTGGCCTTCCACTTTCCCTAGCATCAGCATCTTCTCCAGGGTATCCTGTCTTCTCATTATGTGGCCAAAGTACTTCAGTCTTCTACTACTGACCAACAAAAGCCTTGTCTTGTCCATATGCATGTCATGGCCCTATTGGCCACCCCTTACCTACCCCCACAATTTAAGAGCTGTTTCCACACACCCAAAGGTTGTTCTGCCCTGCTTTCTGCAAGCAGTCACACGATCTATAGGGAACGGTCAGAACTCCACCCATGTTTCTGCATTTGGGCTGTGCTCAGTCAGAGGTACATCACTTTTTCTTGACTGTTGAGTAACCTTGGGGAGAGGGTTCATTTCAAAAAAAGGTGGATTCAGTACAGAAACTACATTTGGTTAAGTGCAAAGTTAATGTTAATTGGGGGGCGTGGTGGCTCAGCGGGTAAGACGCCAGGCTTGTCGATCGGAAGATCACAAGTTCGGAGGTTCGAATCCCTAGCCCCGCATGACGGAGTGAGCTCCCACACTAGCCCCAGCTCTTGCCAACCTAGCAATGGGTTGTGCTATGTGAACAATCCTTCCTAGTTTAGGATCCAGGAGACCCCCTTCTGGTTAATCCTGACCCATGCTGACTTGGGATAAGATTCCTAAGTTTGACAGCCTTATGCAATTCTTTACTCTATGCAGAGATAACTGACCATCAGCACAAGCCATGGTATGTGTAGGAATTCTGGAGTGGTAATACCAGAACTCCACGCAGCTTCTAATTAGTATATAGCAGAGCAGAAGCGTTCCCATAAACTTGCACAAGGCTTAATCAGTTCAAAAAACACAAAATAAACACACTTCACACATTAATGTCAAGTAACATAAAAATAGCTTACAGTTTTATTGTAGATCAGTTTCATGGTGGCAGAGGATGGTTCATGCGTGCGAGCGATAGGTTCTGACGAGACCCACATGCTTCTTAATGTGGCCCACCTGAATGGAATTGTGAGCAACGTGGACAGCCATAGCTGACCATCCATAGCTGGTTCTGCCGCCTTGCTTGGAACAAAGGAAATAATAGTTCCTCCTGGGGGTGGTTGGCTTAGTAATACCCTCCTTTTAAGAACTTACCATCTTTGGATTTTTTCTATTTATTATTATAGTGGATTTGAGTTGTATAAGTTTTAATTGTTTTTATGATATTGTTGTAAACCACCCAGAGTCTACTGTTGTAGAGATGGGCGGTGATAAATTCGAATAATAAATAAATAAATAAATCCTCCTTGGTAGGAGATTCAAACAGGAAAGAGAAGAAGAGAAGGGAACAGGAACAGGAAATCGGGATTCAGCCCCTCCCACACAAAGCAAGTAAGATTAGGTTACAGCAGAGGCTGCCTCCTCCTTCAAGCTTGTGTGAGATGTGCTTGGTTGAAACCCGATATCTCTAACAGTATGTACTCTAGTTTGTTGAATAAAAAGCTGGGTGAGTTTACACAATTAAACCACATGATGGCTTAGAATGTTCTGTGAGCTCAGCCAACATGTTTAGCATTTTAGTGACTGAGGGGGAGGATGTCTGCCAGATTCCACTAATTAGAGCAGATGACGTTGGGCAAGATGGACCAATGGCCTTACCTATTGCAAGAGTCTCCAGAAGTTGAGATGCTCCTACCATACACTTCGGTAGCCCTCCTCTCCTGGCCTCAACCCAGCAAACGGTTGTCTTCCGGAATACTTATGGAACTACATGACATTCCACTAAATCCCCACATGGAAACTATGGACAGCTGGCGGTTCATGCAATGCCACCTCCTGTCTTCCATTGGATTATCTCTAATAATAGACAGATATAAATTTATCAGATACTTTCCATCCATTGCATCTCAGTGCAAGCTGTCAGTGCAGCTGCTGTGGGGATGTGCTGAGATGGTGAACAGGAAAAGAATGCCCAGGAAAAAAAACCAAACATATGTCTTTGTTGACATGCGATTCCCATGCTGGGCCAATCACAAGGCTGAGGGCCAATCGGAGGTGAAGCGGAACGTGGAATGAGTAGGGCTAAACTCCACTTCCAAAGCAAAAAACAACCGCCTTTAGCAATGTTGGTGCTTGTAGTTCCAAATATCTAGAAAGCTCTGGGTTGGGAGGACTGTTGGAACCAAGAACCCTTGGCAGTTCCATAAGTGCAAGCCAACAGAAGTACAGGTAGTCCTCGACTTACGACCACAATTGGGACTGGAATTTCCATTGTAAGTCATTGCGGTCATCAGTTGAGTCACCATGTGACTGGACCCGATTTTACGAACATTTTTACAGCAGTCATTAAGTGAATCATGGGTCGTTAAGCGAATCCAGCTTCCCCAATGGATGCTTTTTGCCAATCACGTGACCACTGAGCCAGCCTATTATTTCTCTCTTAAACCATGGCCAAAATGGGACCCAGTACTTCTGTCAACTAATTATTTTAATGTGTCCCCACCCAGACATTCATTCTAGCGATTCATCACCCTAACATACGAAGTTGCCACCAATCCATCACCTCTTCCCTCTGGAGCAAAGAAAAGAAAAGAACTTTGAATACTCCTAGAAGCAGCCACCAAGGAAGAGCCTTCTTAATCCTTCACATCACCGAAGGTCTTCTTCTCTTGTGAAAGTTACTGGAACTCAAGGGGTCACTTCGGATATCGCAAGTAATTGTTGCCATCACTCTGGAGTGCTTCTTCTGTGACATCCATCTTTTTATTCTGTTTTTTTTCCACTGTTTTTCCTCATCTGTGCATTTTCTCCTTGGCTGTAATTGCTTAGAGGGCATTGCTGACCCTCTGCGTCCCATACCAGCGGGAATAATAAAAACAATGCCCTACTTTGGAGGATTATGCAACCACTCGCTCCTGAGCAGAGGCTTTCAAGATGCATCGGGCTCTCCTACAGATTTGAAGAACCAAGCATGAATCTACTGTACACCCCAGATTCAAAAATATAAAGAAAAGAGAAAGAAAATGGTTTTGACAAAATGCTTCGTAGACCAAAAAGAGAGAGAGAGACATATCCAGGCTTGCAAGATGCTCACAAAGATCTGTGGCTTCTGCAGTTTTTCAAAGCAGGGGGGTAGCTGTTATCTGAATCTGTCTCTCAATATCACAGCACTTCATAATAGGTATCTTGTAAGGCAGATGATAAATTCTGAATTCTTCTCTGTCTGATACAGCCAAGTTTACACATCCTGAAGCAGCAAATAAAATACCTTCTGCTTTTTTTTTTAATGATTTATTTGCTGGTGCTTATTAGGCAAAAACAGACAACCTTTGTTCCAAGGGAAAGGAGAAATGGGCATTCATCAGATGCCATTTTTTAGGAGAATAAATGGAGGAGATAAAGAACAAAACGATCCAAAGAGAAATTCTCAGGATTAGGAATGACTTACAATTACAAATTAAGATGTGAATATCACATAACATAACAGTGTTCCGCGCGCGTCATGCGGCCACATGACCGTGGAAGCATCTTCGGACAACGCTGGCTCTTCGGCTAACAAACGAAGATGAGCACCTAGAGTCGGACACGACTGCACAAATGTGCGGGGGGGAACCTTATCCGCATATCAGGGAAGATCATCTGGCAAGGATTAAGCCTGCAGAAAAGAGAATTAAAACCTACACAATTAAGTATTTATAAGGGTACAGTTCAATATCCTTCAATTTCAATATGAAATTGGAGGATAAAAGAAATATTTTCATTTCCAGTTTGGAGTTTCTTTGCTCAAAAGAATTTATGTGCACATCAGGACAGAAATAATCCAATTTCCAGACATTTTCTCCATCAGAGAGAAAATACTAAATTAGAAAATATCACATTCGTTTTTCTACACTTGTTGTCTCCTTGAACCAAAATTCTTCCCAAAATTCTTCCCTAAGTGAGCCATGAAGGAATCATGTCTCTAGCAACTTTCATCCAGCCAGAATTCCTAAAATAAGAGGCAGCAAATGTTCGTTTAAAATTCTTGTCCACAATTAATGTCCACAAATAACACTTAGAGAACAGCATTTCCCTGGAGTTCCACAGCAACGCAACAAATATTTGCCTCAACATTGGCTATTTATACTCATATTTCACGTATCTTATAATTTCTTTGCTTGTGAGAGAAAGAGGTTAATGAAGAAACACCTGGGTTGTTCCTTCTCCTTCTCCTTCTCCTTCTCCTTCTCCTTCTCCTTCTCCTTCTCCTTCTCCTTCTCCTTCTCCTTCTCCTTCTCCTTCTCCTTCTCCTTCTCCTTCTCCTTCTCCTTCTCCTTCTCCTTCTCCTTCTCCTTCTCCTTCTCCTCCTCCTCCTCCTCCTCCTCCTCCTCCTCCTCCTCCTCCTCCTTCTTCTTCTTCTTCTTCTTCTTCTTCTTCTTCTTCTTCTTCTTCTTCTTCTTCTTCTTCTTCTTCTTCTTCTTCTTCAATGTCTTTATTTTTATCCAGGGCATTATAACAAAAGAATAATTTCCAAAGGAACCACAGATCCAGTGACAAGCTTACTCCAGAAATTGGTGTTTTATTATGTGAGTTTTTTTAAAAAAAAAGCAGAAGAAGGAAGGTTGCAATAACAAATTAACGCTATATTTGAAGAATGAAGAGGTATGAGTGTTATGAAAAATCATATTCCATTTCCTTATGAATTGCTGGCGGGATTTGAAATTGGGAAAACACAGCTATTATTGAAGCAAAATTGACCAAAGAACAGGCTTCAGGATTAGAAGAAAATAAATCAGCAATTGCTTATATTGTAAAAGAGACTGAAGAAATACTGGGCCAAAAGCTATCTTCCAATTTCCCCAAAGTTTCTAGAAAAAAGACCTCTGGTCTTTCTCATTTGCAGCAAGCTTTGAATTGCTTTCAGTGGTGTTTTTGAATCAAGTTATTGTTGCAAGGTGCTGGAGAATCTGATGATTGATTTGTGGTTTGGGCTTCCAGTTACACATCCCTGCACACATACACTGTTTTTTGAAGCTGTGACATCCACTGAAAGGAATGCAACAAACTGATCTCCTCCAACCGTTCAAGGTGCAGCCATAAGCCACCAGACAAAGCCTTGGAGTAGCCCTACTTGTTAAACGGGCCTTCTTCATCTGCAATTCTTAACTCACTGGTTAGATCACAGAATTACATTCCAAGAGTGGGAAGGTACCTCGGAGAGCATCTAGTCCAGTGTTCTGCCCAGTGCAGAAATCCACCACTACACCTTCACCAACTCATTCAACTTCCATTTAATCATCTCCAGTGAAGGACAGTCTATCGCTTCCCAAATCAGTCTATTCCATGGAACAGTTCTTACTATTAGGAAATTTTTATGATGTCCAATCAAAATCTACTTCCTTATTACTTAATGTTTCTTCTCCTGTCCTTTGGAACAACTCTGAACAATTCTGCCCACCTTCAGATGCCTGAAGACATCTATGATGACTCTCCACAATCTTCTCTTCTCATGGCCAAACATACCCAAAGCGTGTAATCATTCCTCATAAGTCTTTCCTTTGTGGCCCCATATCATCTTGGTTGCTATCCTGTCTATACTTACCGGTTGGGCAATGTCCTTCCTAAAATACATGCCTAGGACAAAATAAACAGCCCCTAGATGATGACTCCTATTTCTGACCATTGATTCAGTAAGTGGCTCAACAAGAAAGGAGGATTTCTATGTGTGCCAAGGAAGCGGGTTCAACAGGGCCTCTTCTAAGCAAGTAGGAGTCCCCAGTTCCACAAGAGGTCCAATCATCCGTTTCATGCAAGGAATATTCTTTATACTGGGATTTTCATGAACAAGCTGAGATTTGAAGGTTCCTCCTGTTATGTTTATCACAGGAACTTGAGGCTTCCCTCCTGTCATGATCCGAAGGCTAACCCATCTGAGCAAATAACTGAATCCACCCAAACAAGTTATTTTTAATTGAAACCTAATGTAAAACTCTATATCTTAGACTGTAGCTTGAATCATGTCAACTGGATTTCTATTTTCTCGGTGGAAACGTTTCACTCCTTATCCAAGGAGCTTCTTCAGTCTGAGCAAAGTTAGTAAGGGAATCCTTAAATATGTTTCTAGGGTGGCTGTGTGACCTTGCACCTGGGGCTAGGTCATGGTTATTTGAGATGTTTATTTCTAAGTCCCTTTATCATCTAAAGGAGGATCGTTAAGATTACCATGCTGCTGTTGAGCTTGCGAAATGGTCTTAAACTTCCTAGGCACAGACTGAAGAAGCTCCTTGGATAAGGAGCGAAATGTTTCCACTGAGAAAATAGAAATCCAGTTGACATGATTCAAGCTACAGACTGCTCCACCTGGATGACTGAGAACCTTCATCGATCTATATCTTAAAGATATACACATACATTCTATCATAAAGAAAATGTGTGTATAAGATGTCAAGGATGTGTGATTACATGCCCAGCAATAGGCACTCCCAAAGTTATTGGTGCAAAACATTAGCTGTTTTTTAATTGTGGAGAAATTTATACCACTCTGGGTTTCTAACTGGAACAGCCATGTTTGGCCTTAGCAAAGGAGAACGATTTTTTTAGGACCTCGGTTAGCATCTACCTGTTTCCTGCTTAAGCAAAGGAATCCGGATACCACCAAAGATGCTTATTATCTTTCTGGACACTGAGATTCGTTTTAGGGAAACAGATCAGTATGTATTCCATACTGGTTAATTTTTGGCTGGGAGATTAGGGCGGGGTGCAAAAACAGGCTTTGGGGTGGTTGCAAAGTGTAACATGTAGTTTGGCCCCAAGAAGAATTTTGTCAGTCTGCATGAGAGAAGGTTGTTACAACAGCACCCTCTGGTGGCACTACATTTATAATGGAGAAAGGGGGAGTGTTGGGCAACACACATACACACACACACCCGCTCAGTGTGTAGATTTGCCCTTTGTTAACACATCTTTGGATGGGAATTCTGAGAGTTGAAATCTGAACATATCTGGATGCCACCAAGTTGGAGAAAATTGCTTGAGAAATGTGGAACTTTGTGGAAAAACTATACTAGCTTGTGTTTCTCTTCCAGCCTTTTGGTTTCTAAAAAAACAAGTATCTCCTACTGAATTCATGGGCATGTTCATTTTGTTTTTCTTGACAACAGGACAGAAATGCTTTATTTATTTATTTATTTTATTTATTTAACGTATTTATACCCCGCCTATCCCCTCCCTAGACGGAGGGCTCTAGGCGGCTTACAATCATTGAAATACATATCCTTTAGATGATAAATCCTTTAGATGATAAAAGGACTTAAAATAACATCTCAATATAACCATGACCTAGCCCCAGGTGCAAGGTCACACAGCTACCTAGAAACATATTTAGGATTCCCTTACCAACTTTGCTCAGACTGAAGAAGCTCCTTGGATAAGGAGCGAAACGTTTCTACTAAGAAAATAGAAATCCAGTTGACATGATTCAAGCTACAGACAATTCCACCTGGATGACTGAGAACCTTCATAGACATATTGAAATACATATATTTATACATCATATATTTAACAATGTTATAATATTACCGCACATTAGGGAGGGGGTGAGGGAACGACTCTTCTTCCGCAGGCATCAGACTACATGCCCCAGAATGCCTCGCTTCCGAGCCGGCTGCTGACGTCCAGGAAGTTGTCATCGGGATCCACCGTCCTCCGCCGTTATGCACGGGAATCAACCAGGTCTTCCTTCGGTTCGAGGGCGACCCCTGAAAGGACGCCAGCAAATTGCCCCACGTAAGTGGTACCCATTTATCTACTTGCCTTAGCTTTCGAATTGCTGGGTTGGCTTTGCCTTTTTCTGAGATTTTCCTTTACTTCCAGCCTACAGTCCTGATATTCCCTAGAGGTATCCCTCCAAGTTCTAACCAGGCTCGACCCAGATTCACTTCCCAGTCCAGAAAAGGTTGGCAGCTCTTATTAGCTGTGAAATAATTACAAAAGTGGACTTACCAACTGCTTCATTTTGCAATTAAACTATATTTTCCAATTAAACTTTAAAAGCAAACTATAACAAGCAATAAAATATTATTGTTGTTCTTTTTCAGCCATTCTTCCTTGAGAATGTTTAGTGCTTCTCCTTGCACCAAACTATTTATTTTTTAATAGAATAGAAAGGAGAAGGGTGAGAAAGGACCATTCATTGCTCTTTTACTTGCTGCATTTATAGCACAAGCAGGACAGATGTCTGATCTGAAGTAGGGTGAATAAATAGGCCTAACGTTGCTGAGCAGTTTTGCACAAAAGGCTTACTGTACCAGTTAGGTTGCAGCAATCTGGTGAGATTAATCTTATATGGCAGCGGTCCCCAACCTTTCTGGCACCAGGGACTGATCGTGGAAGAAAATTTTTCCACGGACCGGGGGGCAGGGTTTGCAGGCAGGAGCCA
The DNA here is from genome assembly GCA_023362775.1 of Charina bottae. NCBI lineage: Eukaryota > Metazoa > Chordata > Lepidosauria > Squamata > Charinaidae > Charina > Charina bottae. The sequence continues at coordinate 20,539,493 of JALMGJ010000010.1, read as the reverse complement.
ATCACGCACACCGGGGGGCGGGGTTTGCAGGTGGGAGCCAATCACACACACCAGGGGCGGGGTTTGCAGGCGGGAGCCAATCGCGCACACCGGGGGGCGAGGTTTGCAGGAGGGAGCCCCATGGCCCACTTCCTAACAGGCCACAGGCCACAGGTTGGGGACCCCTGTTATATGGAGTCAGGGGTGTGTGAATCATATGCAGCTTATGTCTTCCCCACCCTGGAAATGTTGTTAAACTTTTCATGAGAGGGAAAACAGTAAATAGGGTCAGATTTGAGAACTTCTCCTGCCTGATGGAATTCAGACTCATAGGGCATGGCTATGATACATGCGTCAGAAAGTCCTTTCTACTTTCTACTGTACGTGGTCACCAAGAGTCGACAATGACTAGGTGGCAAATAATCAAGCAAGTCTACTAGAATTTTCTAAAGCTTGCCTTACAAGGTGTGCTCCGTATCTCTCTAAAAATAATAAAGGAGGCCTAAAAATAGGAAAGTAGGCCCAACTGGCCTCTTGCTCCAAAAATATGGAAGGAGGTAATCCAGATGTTGGTGGAGGAGAAAACCAGTGCTTTGATGCAGCAGCTGGTGACCCTCCTTGGGCAGGGAAGTTGGCAGGCCAATCAAGCACTACAGAATATCTCAAGCGTCTGAATTCTGATCACCCTGATTATACTCCAGTTCCAACCTCTTCCATTGCTGCAGGCTTTTGTAAGTCCAGTGGAGCAGCTGGAGGTTCTAAGAATGGGGTGATGGGAGAGAAAATCAACTGACAAGAGTCAATAAATGGAAATTAAGAAAAATGTGTGGGGTTTCTTCTGAAACTGGGCCACCAGAAGAGTGACCTGAGGGCCGTAGAAGGTCAACCAGGCTCCTTTGTGGCCTGCAGAGGTTCAACGTTGGGAAGGGGGTGTGTTTTCCATTGGGGGGGCCTTTAAGGGGTGATTAAATCTTGCAGGTGCTTAAGACACTAACTTCACTCCTTAACCGCCTTCTAAAGCGGGCCCTGGTCCTTCTCAGTTTTGGAACCGTGGCCCTTGACATGTCACTCCTCACCTGGCATGGCCCCCGGTGGAACGTCCTCCAGATGGAAGTTGCACACCTGGGCTTTGGAAGCACACTTCTTTTCCTCTTCCCTGATCCACTGGCCCCCAATCATGCCACAAAATTAACTGGGGGCCACCCTCTGGATTTTCTTAAACTTTATTTATTTATTTTATTTATTTTTATTTATTTATCGTATTTATACCCCACCTATCCCCTCCCTAATGGAGGACTCTAGGCGGCTTACATACATATATAAATTCATATATTATACAACCATATATATTAACAATGTTACCACGCGTTAGGGAGGGGGTGAGGGAACCTACTCTTCTTCCGCAGGTATCGGACTACATGCCCCAGAATACCTCGCTTCCGAGCCGGCTGCTGATGTCCTGGAAGTTGTCATTCGGGATTCACCAGGTCTTCTTCGGTCTGAGGGCGACCCTCCGAAAGGACGCCAGCAATTTTTCCCACGTAAGTGGTACCCATTTATCTACTTGCCTTAGCTTTCGAACTGTTGGGTTGACAGGAGCTGGGGCAAGTGACGAGAGCTCACCTCGCCACGCGGATTCGAACCGCCGACCTTATGGTCGGCAGTCTAACAGCTCAGCGGTTTAACCCGCTGAGCTACCGCGCCCCTTAAACTTATTTTTGGACTCCCACTCAAAGGCAGGGTGTGCCCCCTCCATTCTTCCATTCATCCCTGGGTTTTAAAAACCCTCCTCCTCCTTCCCTCCCCATTTTCTACCGAAAAGAATAGAATAACCTCTCTCCCTACTTATAGAGCTCTCAAAGCAAAGCTAATTTTTGCTATATGGTTCCTGGCTTTCTTTCAACCTCGTTGCGGCTCCTCCTGATGCATCAGCCCGGGAAAGTCTTCACAGCTCCTTTCCAGCTCTTCAGGCACCATCTCCTGAACGGCTTTAACGGAAAGTGGTCAAGGAACTGTCCGCCTCTGATGCCGATGCGTGGCTTGGAACCCACCCAGCCCGAAGACAGGGCAGGAAAAATATTGACTTTCTGGCTAATAAAACCAAATTTCATGAAAGCGACTGCTTCAGACTTAGAGAAACCCATCAATGCTTCATAAATATTTGAAAGGGGTGAATCGATTTTGCCTGGAGCTGCAGCAGCAGAGCAGGAGGCTTGGCTGAGGAACAGAGGGAGCAGAAGATGCAAGGAGACACCAGGAACAGGAGGAGATCCCGACTTCTGAGGGCGGAAGGGTGCCTCCCTCCCTTGGCTAATTACAAAAAAACTGCTATACCAGGTAGAGTTTTGCAATTTCTCCCAGGTCAGACTTCACCATGTTTTGTTTTTCCCTCGAGTCCTGAGATCTACCCAGTGGGTACAAGATCACCCCAAAACGTAGAAGTAAAAACTCTGGGTCTACGTTTTCATTCTGAATATTTGTACCTTTGAGTCAGTCTTGACTCCTGGCGCCTACATGGACTAGTGCATGCAATTTGCTTGGCAACCTTGTTGAGCCAGAGGGACTGGCCCAAAGTCACCCAGCTAGATTTGTGTGGGACTAGAACTCATGGTCTCCCGGTTTCTAGCCTGGTTCCTTCACCACTACACCAAGTGGGCTTTCTGTACCAAGAACATGCCATCTTCTTCCGAATGCAAACTCCTGGGGACCCCATTTCTTTTCCATCCTGATTTGTGGAATTTCCTGGAGGCATCTCGTTGAGTGCATAGGAAATAGGATAGGTTACCCATCTGGCTTTGTGTCTCAGGCAAGACTAGAACTTGTGGCCTTCAATTTCTAGCCCGGTACCTTAAACCACTACACCAACCATTCTGAAGACTACAACTTCAGTCAGCTCACAGTCTTTTCCAATGAAAACCCAGAATAGGTACCAGGCTCATGTTTTTAGGACAGAAACCAAGGATTGATTGATGGAACAGGAGAAACCTCAACGATGCATCAGAGATGATGGACCAGGATCCACTCAGTTCCAGCGCAAGGAATCACATAAGCCCCTAGCTTGGAGGGCGGTTGATAAAGCACCACCATATTTTTAAAAAGAGCCTTCAGCAATGCTCCTGTCCTGCCCTGCCCTGCCCTCCCTTTCTTCTTCCTGGCCCTAAAAGTCCTTTGGAGAAACAGAGGTTGAACATGATGGTGGCTTTGTTCTGCAGTGTCCTCAAACTTTTTTAACTTAAGGGAGAAAGAGAAAGAAAATATCCCTGACTGGTCAGGCGTGGGAAAAGAAGGTGAGAGGACCCTGGGAGAAATATATGGGGAGGAATGAAGTGGCCCCTAAATAGGAACATAGATTTGTAGACTTCGAAGGAATCATAAGGGTTATCTAGTCCAACCCCAATGAAACTACAGGTAGTCCTTGCTTAACAACCATTCTTTTAATGACAGGTCGGACTTATGACAATACTGGAAAAAACCGACTTACAGCCGGTCCTCACACTTACAACCGTTGCGGCATCCCCGCGGTCATGTGATCACAATTTGGACGCTTGGCAACTGGTTTGCATTTATGACCATCACAGCATCCCATGGTCACATAATCACCATTTTTGACCTTCCTGGACAGCTTCCGGCAAGCAAAATCAGTGGGGAACCGTGTGATTCGCTTAACAACCACATGGTTTGCTTAACGACTGCTGCAAAAAAGGTCGTAAAATTGGGTCAGATTCACTTAATGACTACTTCACTTAGCAACCAAAATTCCAGTCCCAATTGTGGTCATTAAGCGAGGACTACCTGTATCTTTGAGTGGAGGCTGTCTTATAAACCTTCACAGATGTAAGACACACAACTGGAATAGGTTGACTAAGTTTGAAGTTGAAGAAGTTTGTTGTTATATTTAAACAAATATAGGTAGCTGTAAGTCATAGCTCTCATTTCTGCTCCTACTTCTTTGTGCACAGAAAATAGTTCTTGGCTATCATACAAATGCCAGGGCCCCAATACCCTGGACCTGTGAAATTTGAATAGCCCCGAACGTATTAAGTTTTAGGAAATTATTAAAAGAATTGCTCAAGATGTCGTTTGACATCTGAATGCAACCATCTAGTTCTTCATTTCTCGCCATTCTTGTTTGTTCTCATAGAACATCCACTTTGGGCGTGATTTGGTGATTTAACCTCCGGCCCCTTCCTGTGATTGATTGTGGCGTGGATGTTTTATTGCAAATTACTGACTGTAACCTGCCGAGAGTCGACTGATTGTGGCAGGCCAAAATCGAACGAACGTATACATCAATGGATAAAACGTTGAGACTCTTTTGGAAGCGCAAACAGATTCATTCTTACGTTAGATTGATGTTGTTTTCCATCGGCCCAACACTTGGCGTTACCTCCACTCGCAACTAAGCAAGACGCAGATGTATTCTGGCAACATACTGTATATTTTCTGCCTGTCTCCATGACCTTCCTTTCATCTCACCCCTAGGCCAAGGGATGACAGGATCACGTGGTCCTTAGCTGACCCGATGTTCAAGTAGACTTAACAGTCTAAGTAGACCCGGTTCAAGGTCATCTTCAGAGTGTGCAAGATCTATCAGGCTTCACCACCTGTTACCTTGGAGGGAATCATGAACTGTAGGGCATGGGGACAGCAATCAGTAGTTGTAATGGTCTGTGGGAGTGACCTGGGGAGACAGGAGGAAGAGCCGCAGCCTAGACAACCATCATGCGAAAGATATCTCAGCCCCCAGAAGGAAAAGGGGAGTGGGAAGCGTTTCAGAAGGGACCCTCCCTAGTTTTCTGGAAAGTAAAAATAAAGGGAGAAATACTTTCAGACTTGCAAGATTCTGTTAATGTAACCTTACAATAAAGATAGAGCTAGGATTCTGTATTGATATGTGGGAAAGACCTTGGGAGACTGGGCCCAGAGACGCCGCCAAGGGAACAGTCAGATAAGAGACAGCATAGCCCGCAGCTGGATAGTAGGAATGGCAAGAGGCTCTGAAGGGACCCTCCCTAGTTTCTCAGGCTGTAAAGAAGATGGCGGGAGAATTGTACTTTCAGACTTGCAAGAGCGATGTCAGCCTTACTAGGTAGACCAGACAGGAAACACAACCAGATGAGCTAATTCTACTTTATTGTAAAGTTACATTGACAGAATCTTGCAAGTCTGAAAGTACAATTCTCCCCCGTCTCCTTTACAGCCTGAGAAACTAGGGAGGGTCCCTTCTGAGCCTCTTGCCCCGTCCACTATGCAGCTGTGGGCTAAGCTGCCTCTTATCTGACCGTTCCCTTGGCAGCGTCTCTTGGCCCAGTCTCCCAGGGTCTTTCCCACATACCATTATATCACCCTCCCCTTCAGACTCATCCCCCCTCTTCTTTACAGCCTGAGAAACTAGGGAGGGTCCCTTCTGAGCCTCTTGTCCCACCCACTATGCAGCTGTGGGCTAAGCTGCCTCTTATCTGACCGTTCCCTTGGCAGCGTCTCTTGGCCCAGTCTCCCAGGGTCTTTCCCACATACCATTATATCACCCTCCCCTTCAGACTCATCCCCCCTCTTTACAGCCTGAGAAACTAGGGAGGGTCCCTTCTGAGCCTCTTGTCCCACCCACTATCCAGCTGTGGGCTAAGCTGCCTCTTATCTGACCATTCCCTCGGCAGCGTCTCTCAGGCCCAGTCTCCCAGGGTCTTTCCCACATGCCATTACGGATTCATTGTTTCGCTTCTTGTCTGGACTACCTTGAAGGGCTAACAATAGTCCGCCAGCTTCAAGATGTGGGGAGAGCTTTTCAGCTCAGCCGTGAGGGAGCTATTTTCTAGAATTGCTCTTGTTCCTTTGGGACCTCTTTGGGTAGAACTTATTGGACTTTAATGAAACTTCTGGAGTAGGATATCTCCTGTGGTGGCCTTTGGGGCTCCTGTCTCACCTGACTTTGTAAAAGATTCTTTTAATTAAGAAGAAAAAAGAAGAAAGAAAGAAAGAAAGAAAGAAAGAAAGAAAGAAAGAAAGAAAGAAAGAAAGAAAGAAAGAAAGAAGAAGGAAGGAAGGAAGGAAGGAAGGAAGGAAGGAAGGAAGGAAGGAAGGAAGGAAGGAAGGAAGGAAGGAAGGAAGGAAGGAAGGAAGAAGAAAGAAAGAAAGAAAGAAAGAAAGAAAGAAAGAAAGAAAGAAAGAAAGAAAGAAAGGCCATGCTGTGAAGCAGAGCACCCGTCTCTAGCTTATATTTATTGCAGGAAGGGTTTTCAGCCCCATAAAGGGCCCATCGGTGGAGAAAACGTCGGACACAGGGAGGTTGTTTGCCTTCTCGCAAAGGATGTGCCATTTTGTGAGTGTGCTCGCTAATTCCAAAGGGGGCCTCAGCCCCAGAGATTGTTCATTCCTAGGCTTCATTTGGGGGGGGGGGCTCTTTCAAATCCTTGCTGTTCCTCTTTGCTGTAGTAGGATCCGCCCCCTTTTCCTTCCAAAAGCAGAGCGAAGCCTGACGAAACGCCGTATTAAATTATCACAGAGGGAGCCACCACGCCATCCTCACCAATGCGTGAAGGTTGACGACGGTGCCCGTTATTCTCCATCACAAGGCCGAAGCTAAATCACGCGAGGAGGCGTCTCTCGCGTTACGTCTTCCCCGCTGTCGTGGGAAGAGGATTTCCCTGTGTAAAGGCCTGGCTGCAGAACACCTTTTGTATGTGAGCTCAGCTGAAACTCCGCTAAACAAGTTTTAAAACAACAACACCCCGAACGGGGATTAACAGATGTGACCAAATTGCCAATGGCAACTTTTTGTCAAAGGTTGCACAGCTGGTGGCTTCGCCTGACATTCCGGAGGAGAAGGAACGATCCAGAGCAGAGAGGATCCTGGTGCAAAGATTTTCTGCTGAAAACAGAGGAAATCAAACAAGGTGTGGTAGGAAATCCACTGGCTTCCGGTGGTTAAAACTGATTTCTGATGCATGGTAAAAAGGTAAAGGTTCCCCCTGCACATTTGTGCAGTCGTGTCCGACTCTAGGGGCCGGTGCTCATCTCTGTTTCTTAGCCTAAGAGCCAGCGCTGTCCGAAGACGCTTCCACGGTCATGTGGCCGGCATGACGCGTGTGGAACGCTGTTACCTACCCACCGAAGAGGTACCTATTCATCTCCTTGCATTTGCATGCTTTCGAATTGCTAGGTTGGCAAGAGCTGGGGCGAGTGCGGGAGCTCACTCCGTCACGCGGGGCTAGGGATTCGAACCTCCGAACTTGCAATCTTCCAATCAACAAGCCTGGCGTCTTACCCGCTGAGCCACCACGCCCTGCATGGTGCATGGTGCATGATGCATGGTAGGTCGATGCATGCATGGTGCGTGGTGCATGGTGCGTGGTGCATGGTGCGTGGTGCATGGTGCATGGTAGGTCGATGTTAATGGATGGTTCAGCCCTAAACTCTATTGAGCCCGACTCCTCTTTCCTGCCACAGCCAAAACTCCTCTGTGCCTGTCCTGGCATGCAGAGATATACTGCCTCTGAGCATACAGAGTCTACTTATGCAGATACTGTCAAAGATAGGAAATTGGATTAAAATATCTTGTCAAGTTCTGTTAAGCACCCTGCCATGTTTTATTTTCCTGACCTGGCGGTGTGGCACAGTGACATCTAGTGGCGGCGATGGGTAAACCACCCAATATTCAGTGAAAGAATAACATTTCACACACACACATACACACTAGTTGCGGTGAGAAAAGGACATGCAATACAGCCTAATATTCAATCAGGCAATTTATCCACCGAAGCCATGGGGCGTCTTCAAGGGTTAGGGGTCAGAAAAGTCAAGATCGTTCCTTCTCCTCCACAACTCAACTACGTGATCAAAGCTGCCATTTTGATTTTTTTGACTGCCCTCCCCCAGAAGATGCCCCTGGGCATATAACTTGGACACATATGAGTTTTTGTGCTTTTTAGCCTCTGCCTTCAGAGCGGTGGGGGACGGCCTCATTCTACGCAAAGAGACCCATCTTCTCCCTCCTCCCCACCCCGATCAGCCCTTCCACATATTCTCCAAGACTCACATTTGGCCCTCAGTGCAAAAAAAGAAGGGGGGAGGGTTGCTAAGCCACTTTTGTTGGCTCCGATTGGCCACAGTTCTTCTCGTTTTCAGGCAAAGCCAATGTTTACTGATATTTGCTTCCTGAAACTTTTACTTAAAGTAGCTGGGCTTTGAATCTTCAATTTGCAAAGCCTCGGCTCCGCTGCCGGGTTACAAACCTGTCCCGGAGGGTCTTTTGCATTAGTTCTACACGATTTTGATAAATTGTATACATGCATCCAACTCCTGGTCAGCAATTTGTAGTTAAAAAGGGGAGGGGGGAGAGAACCAGATATGGAACGGAATGTGAATTTCTCTCCGCCTCGCCTTTGCTTCGGCGGCCCATAATGCTTTCAGGGAGCCTGTGAGGGAGAACTGTCAGGAAATTGAGCAGGAAAACCAGCCTCAGTAATCAACCTTCCACGCGTTTTGAAAAAGCGGCTTTCTGTAAACTAGAACGCCAGGGACACACGCACACCCCACACACGTGGAGAGATTAAAGGCAGCCAAATTAGTGAGGGGAGCTCAGCGGAATCGGGGGATTTCCAGAGATGCTCCGTGTTCATACAGGATGTGGATCCCAATTGGGGTCCATCATCAACACAACCTAGTCTATATTTAAATGGAAACAGGAGGGGTCAAAATGTTCCTCACTTGGACTCACTAGACCGGATCCTGACCTTCTCTGCTCCGACATGAAGAAGTGAGACGGTCCGTGCACATAAGAGGGCGATTACTGATTTATCCAGATGAATGTAAATTAAACCGAAGCCCTGGAGGTCTGTCTTCTGTGACACAGGGCCTCTCTGAATTTCCGTCTTCGGGTGGACTAGTTATATGTTGCTTTGATTCAGTTCGGTTCACAAAGAATGGACTGGAACAATGCCTAATGCTCTGGTATCTCTTTTTTTAATGGGTAAACACCGATGAACCAGAACAAAATGTAAATGTAGGAAGCTAATTTATACCACGTCAAATTAGTTGGTTGTCTGGTCTACTAGACGATCTACTGGTGGATTTCCAACGGATTAGCTGGAGATTACCGTGGAAAGGTTTCTGTTGTGCCATTTCTCTTTGTCCCTGAGTGTGACCACAGCTAATGAACTATAAAGGTGGCCTTCAAACCACCAATTTGTGAGCCCTGATGCCCTCGGGTCATACCGTGTCCTTCAACCAGGGTATGCTTTGAGACAATGCATTTCGGTCTTGTCTGAACTATTGGCAACCACTCTTAGAGATAAGCATTGGACCCCAAAAGCGGTACTCAGCTCTTCAACTTTGGGTCCTCCTAACATAATCAGCTGCTTGGCAAATTACCAAGGAGTGAAATACTGTTTTGAATCTGGCTTCGGTCAAGTTGGTTTCACAAAAACATTGTGGTGGTAAAGAAGTAGAAAGCTGTCGGCAAAGCCCAGAAAGGCTGAAGGAGTATTTATGGGGTGAACTCTGCCACAAGAATCTGCAGTCCCTGCCACCATGAAATGGGAGAGACAGATATTAATCGAAGTTGAGACAGGCAAAGACTTACAGGCAGCTGTAACAGTCAGGCAAGGAAGGAGTGACGGATACTACATCAAATCCAGGGAATATTCTCCAGCAAGGGATGAGGGAAATGCTATTGGAAACAGCTTTTTTTGATGGATTATGAGGAGTAAACAGACCCAAAGTAACAGGAAGATTTATTTTTTATTTATTTATTTATTTATTTATTTATTTATTTATTATTCATATTTATACCCCGCCTATCCCCTCCCTATCGGAGGACTCTAGGCGGCTTACAACATTTGCAATTCATATATTTATACATTCATATATATTAACAATGTTTATTACCGCGCGCTCAGGGAAGGGGTAAGGGAACCGACTCTTGTAGTATTGGACTACATGTCCCAGAATACCTTGCTTCAGAGTCGGCTGCTGACGTCCTGGATATTGCTGTTCGAGATCCGTCGTCTCCGTTTCTCCGTCTCCGCCGCCATTTGCGAGGTCTTCTTCGCTCCGGAGGCGACCCCCGACAGGACGCCAGCAAATTCTCCCACGTAAGGTGGTACCCATTTACCTACTTGCAATTAGCTTTCGAACTGCTGGGTTGACAGGAGCTGGGGCAAGTGACGAGAGCTCACCACGCCACGCGGAGGTTCGAACTGCCGGCCTGCTGATCGGCAGTCTTACAGCATCAGCGGTTTAACCCGCTGAGCTACCGCGCCCCGCAAGATAGTAGTAAGATAACAAAGGACAAATGAAGCTAGTTAGAAGGAAATAGAAATAGGGTTCTGTGGAGTCCTTGGTGCTCTCTGAGCTTGGTTGTTTGCTTGCAGATGTTGTGCAACTGATGATGTTCCCTAGTTGGGTAATGAAATGTCTGCAAGCCAACAACCCAGCTCAGAGAACACCAAGGACTCCACAGTTCAACCCTGAGCTACAGAGATTCTCTTCTATTGGAAGAAATAGGATTCATTGGTCTGCCTCCGTTGCCTCTTAGTCCATTCTCCCAGCCTGCATCTCACTTCAACTCTATAATCTAGGTTTTCTCGTGAATAGTATGGCTCTGACCAATCCAGTTCCCAGCTACTTAAATCCTAAAATCTTCCAGAACTTTGACAAGCTTAAAAACAACCTGATCCAAAGACATACCAGAGTTCTCCGCTTGTACCAGACATCTTGAAGATCCTCCACTTTTAGATGTGATCCCTAGATCAGCAGCTTTCTGTGCCAGCCAAGCTACTACTCTTTTTCCCAACTTCCTGCTATATATTTGTGTGCAATCTAACCAATTATTTCATCAGCTCAACTCATCTGTGCTCAAGTGACAGGACCGTCATCTTCGTCCCCAGTAGATCTGTAAGTTGAGAGCCTTCAGGCTGAACTTGCTATAAATTGCAAACTTCTTTTGGACCATAAGATAGTATCATGGAATGATGTGAGTTAATGCTGGTTGAATAGTGAGATTCCAAATTTCAGATCTATCTTCCCATGAAATTCGAATGGTAACTAAAGATTTGTGGAGCTGTTTTCCAACATGCATGCATACAGGCACACACACACATGCCCTATTATCAGCATCCCAAATTGGATGGTCTCATCTGAAGACCAATCCCTGTTGAATAGGAAAGTGTGTTGGCTTCGTTGAAGGTAGCTGTCGACCTCATCTAAATCTGAAACCTTAGAAAGGCAGATTTAATAATAGTATCAGTGTAGAATATTCAAAGTAGACAAATATCTGGGCAAGGTAAAGAAACTCATCTGCACATAATACAGCTCAAATCTTCCCATCTGAGTGGCCTATATGAAGGGAACGCTTGGGACGGGATGAGTAATAGCTCTTCCTGTGATATAAGTTAGAAATAATAAATAAATAAAATAAATAAATAAGACAGAGAGCTGCATATAAACTTTTTGAGTAAGCCTGTTGGTTACATGGTTGTTGTGGGTCTTCCGGGCTGTGTGGCCGTGTTCTGGAAGTTGTGGTTCCTAACCCTAACCCACAACAACCATCGAACTCCGGCCGTGAAAGCCTTCGACAATACCTGTTGGTTACCACTGCCAGTTGTGAAAATTCAACAGTCAGTCTAAACTATGTGATATAATAGATTAATCTAGTTTAACTGTTATTCCCAGGAAGAAATCCTAGCTATCACAGCCTAAAAATCCTCGCTAGGTTATTGTGAAGCCAGCAAGGGACGTGGTGGCCTCAATTTCTGGGCAGAAGGAATGGACGCAAAGAGGATATTACCCAAGGCCACTCTAGTGAAGCTCATTTGTATGATGTGCTGCTTCCAGTATGATTCTGTACTGAATCAATATGGAATTAATATAGGATGCCATCTTTAAAAACCAAGCTATGATGGATCGGCTGCCATATTCCTCATTACTAAATTGCTAGATCTCTCCCTGAGTCAAAGCACTGCTAAATAAACTAGGGAAGGTCGGAAAGCAGTGGGTGAGGCAGAAGTTAATTCTCAGCTAATTGACCTTTACACTCTGCCAATCAGCCTAAGGAGTCATCAAGGAGGGGGGGGAAATATCTTATAATGCTTTCAATGCAGTATATGATGTCCGTTAAAAAAGAAGGGAAGGGAAGGGAAGGGAAGGGAGAGGGAGAGGGAGAGGGAGAGGGAGAGGGAGAAAGAAAGAGGGAGAGGAAGAGAGAGAGGGAAAGAGGGAAAGGGAGAGGGAGAGGGAAAGGGGGGAAAGGGGGGAAAGGGAGGGAGAGAAAAAAACACCTCCCAGGCTGTTTCACCTTATTAATGTTGGGTGGGGGAGTTCTTACAAAATGTGTCTTGGTCAATTAATTCAGACAGGGTTGTTTGTAATGACCCTGTTTTTTTGTATTAACTAAGATGAGCCATAGAGGGAGAAAGTGCAACAAAATTAATGGGAAATTTATATATGCATCTCAAGCCCACCTTGAAGCTTTAATCTATACCTGCATCTCAAATTTATGTCTTTAGCTTTCCTCTCTATCTTTGTTCCTCCCAAGCCAAGATTGTGGACCTGTATGGAATCCCTACACTTTGGCGATCACATTCTCAAGCATCTCAAATGGGCTTGGGAATGGGGAGGGCCAAATCCCATCTGTTTTATTGCTCAGATTAGTAGAGATTTTTATGGATTTTTTTAAAAAAAGAAATCTTTAAAAGTCCGTATCTGCTTTTGTTCTCAGTATTCTCCAATCTATGGCGCTTGAGGCATACTTTTCTTAATTTACATCGTTCTTGATGGAAACTCCTGAGAATTTTTTTTTCAATGCAAATGATGTCATTTCTTGAAAGGTAAATTTCCACAATGTGGATGCGTAGGCCTTTAAATGGTACATTTCCCAAAGACACACACACACACAGACACAGACACACACAAACACTTTATTTGTATTCATCTTTCAGAATGATGTGCCTTTTTCAAATCCAACTTTCGCAAATAAATGTAAGCTTTTGAGCATGCTTTTTGATTAAAGACAAATGCAGTGAAGTTCACTTTGGAAACCCTTTTGCATAGAAACCCATGGTGGATTTCTTTGACATCATGGGCTGGGCATGCAGGGAGAAATGTATGAACAGATGGAAGTTTCAAGCTGTGATCACACAGCAACGTTCTCAGAAGTAGAGACACACTCTGTAGCTTTTATCTTTGTTTGAAACTTAATAAAATTCTTATTAAAAAAAAAGAAGTAGAGACACACACGCTTTAAAAATGCAACGGAGTATCTAGATACATGCAATTTGTGGCCTAAAACTGGGCCCCAAAGAAACGATAGGAATACATGCAGAAGACGGTCTTGTCTTGGGATGGGGTTAGATATCCAACAGCAAATGAAAACCATCCTGAAACTTGTGGTTTGGTTTTGCAACTGAAGTTGGTCAAGCTAATTTATGCATCATGAAACCATGACTCCAACACTTTTGAGAGACAAGGCCAAGATTGGATGTTTCTAAGAGGTAGGGTATTCATTCCAAGTCATTCATTCATGAGATGCCTGGCTGAGTTGGAACTCAGAAGGGTACCTTTTAAAAGATTTGTGTCTCATTTCTTAGTGGTTCCTATCAGCACCCATCCAATCAGTAGAGACACATCAAACGTGAGGGCCAAATTCTATATGTACACTAGGAATCTTAGGAATAAGATTTGTCATCTCCTGCAAAAATGAGAGAAGAAGAAAGAGAGAGACTTACGCTCTATTAAGGAGCTGGGATCAAAGTATCTGCGTCTAATTACTTAATAAAGGGTGTCCCCTGTTTATAGTTCTTTTGCACACCATAGAATCCTTTTTCCAACATCAAGACAGCTGATTGAGGATAAAAGGCATGTACCTAGAGGATACATGCAGAAGAACCTGGTCCCTGTTGAGATGAGAAAGTTGGGCTGCTCCATTCCCATCCCTCGTGGTCAAGACCCATGGCATTCTCTCTCTTTCCCTTTCTTTCTCAGCAGAATGTCATCCTTTTCTTCTTCTCTCCCCATCACCTGATGAAAGCAATGCAACCAAACATTGCTTCTTAATGAAGAAGCAACGTTTATGGTAATGAAGAAGCAACGTTAATGGTAATGAAGCATCTACCGGATAAGATGGAGGAGGTGGAGAGAGGATGCAGTCTGTTAGTATAGAGATAAGAAGGAATGGTGGTTCCCTCTTAGTTCTAACACTGTTGGAGCAGAAGCTGCCCATAGTAATGAAATTAATTTAATGTCTCAGCTCCTCCCCTTGATTAGCTACCCATGACACTAGGGATGGGGAAATGGCCATGATTCATTAGTAACTCCAGTCTTGTAACTAAATAAAAGAGACCTGGTGCCCACATTCCATTTTGGACTTAAGCTCTTATCAGCCCTTAGCAATGTAACCAATGATATGGCATTATTGGATTTATAGCTGAAAATATCTGGAGGGCATCAGGTTGCCTACCTCTGCAAAAAGCCATCTCAGCCAAGTGTAGAAAATTAGGCAGCTTTCCACATGCATCCAGGCTGTCATTCCAATGGTCAACCCAGATGGAAATTCTGGGCGTTAAAGATCTAAGTTGGAGAAAGCTGGAGCATCGCCATGCTCCTGAGTAGACGGGCGTAGGACAGAGCCCTTAATCAACTCTTCCATTGATTCATTGGCTCAAGACAACTTTGACTGGTGGTGCAGAAATTAAAGAGATTACTTGCTTATTTGTTGAAGATTTTCTGCTCTGGAGTGTTAAGAAAAAGGAATGGAAAAGAAAGCATTGTCAATAACCCTTCCCTCTAACAAGGAACCAAAAGCTCAGGTTAAATTGTAAGTTATTCCACACTGCTTTCGACCATCAAAAGGCGTCTCTATTAAGATGTTGGTAATATACACATGTATTTAAGAGTAATCAATAGATGTCTTAATAAACTGGAGTGTCTTTAATCACCGACTAACAAAGACAACAGGCTATGGTAAATTTAACATCAGTGTATCTGTGTTTGAAATTAGCAGGTTGACCTGATCCAGCGACACCCATGACTATAAGTACACCTGTGGAGTCCATGGTGCTCTCTGAGCCTTGTTGTTTTCTTGCAGACGTTTCATTGCCAGGCTAGGCAACATCTTCAGTGTGAAAAGGGAGTGGGACTTGCTCTCTGTTTATATACCCTGGCTTGTCCTGCCTGTGTTGGTGGGGGTGTTGTTCTCTCCTTGGTAGTACCTTGATGTGCTGGCTCGCCTCCAGAACAGATTGGAGAGTCTTGGCAGTCAGCCCGAGGTAAGGAATGCAGCCCAAGGTTTCTTTGCAAGACTGGCCGAGAGATAGAGAAACCAGCGTGTGCCAATAATCAGAGTAGTGAAGCAAAGGAGTAGTCAATAATCCAAACCGGGTCAAGGGTTCCAGAAGTCCGAGCCACGATAATCCAAGCCAGGTCCAGGGGTCCAGCAGGCAGAGTAAGATAGTCCAAACAGGGTCAGGAAACAGGATACCAGAGTGGTCGCGAAGCCAAAGTGCAACATTGCTCCCACAAATCCCTCACTGTGTCGTTGGTGATTTATCAGGAGCTCAGAAGCTGTCCTCTGGGTCCTGCAAAGACTCTCCCTGCCCTCTGCGTAACTCCCTAGCAGCCAGCCGAGCACTTTTCCTTCTGTCCTTTAAGGCGAGGCGCACACGCCTCCGCCTCTGCCCTTTGGGGGATTCAGGAGAGCTGGGAGGCTGATGGGATCCAGCTGGCTGCTGGCTAGAGGGTGGGGACAAACCGCAATCCCCAGCTTGCTCCCCTGTATGCTCGGTTGCTGGCTGCTGGCTAGAGGGTGGGGTCAAACCACCATCCCCAGCTTGCTCTCCTGCAGCCTCAGGTATTGCTGCCTCCTGCGGTGCTGGGTCATTGTCTGGGCCCGTGTCTGCGTCTGGGGCCTCGCCTGGCTCAATCCCCTGGGGGTTTGCCAGGGGCAGCTCGTCCTCTGACTCATCGCTGAGGCCCTGGGGCAGAGGCTGAACCAGGACACTTGATTGGGTTGTTGTTTGCTGCTTGGTTGATTGACTGTAAGTACACCTTTGAGTTGCTAATATGTTTGACCACAGAATCAAAAAGTGGGTGCTATGGGTATTGTAATCCAACAAATCTGGAGCATAACCATTGAAGAATGCTTATCTAAATAACTGCTATGAAACAGAACCGTTTGGAATTGGGTGATCACCGGACCCTGCCATTTTTTGCATTCCCTCAAATGGGAAATTACAAACTAGATTCTTGTTATTATAGTGGAACAGACCCAAGGTCACTTTCTTCTAAAGAGTTTCACTATTCTTTCTTTTCCTGCAGTAGAATCCTGTCTGAATACTTACATCTTTAAACTTAAACCCTCGTTCTGGTTCTAACTCGTTACAAGCTGGAAAGTTCATAGAGTTGGTCAGCGGGTATGTAGGATTGGTTTGATTGGTTGTACATAATTTTATTTTTTGTTTTGATCTATTGTACTGTGGACATTTTATTGTATTATTTTGTGGCTGGATTGTAAACCACCGAGAGTCTTTTCAACTGCAGTAGCTACCCATTCAATCAATAAATAAGTAAACAAATGCTGTCCATGTGCCCAAGTAGCCACTTGAAAAAGCATCCACTATTACTGGACAGAGCTCTATGAGAAAGCAGAAAAATTGGTGTAAGGGAGACTTGATTATAACTGAGTCCCTTTGTATTTCAAGGAACTCTCTCTTCATCCAACGAATTGTACAATATAAACAACTTACAAAGGATGGATGCATTCAAACTGGTGGGACTCACTTATAGTTCTCCCTTGCATCAGTTCTCCTTTACGAGCCCCTCAAATTGGGTTCCTTCCTTTTGTTTGCTTGTATATATCACTATGGAAGCCACATCCACCAGATACTGCTTCAGTCATTATGATACCCAAGTCAGAATAAATGCAAGCAATGGTATCACCACCACATTCTGGAAACTTGAAGCTCACCATTTCCCTGAATCCTGTCATCCCGGGTTCTTTACTGTTCAAATACAGCCCAATATTGTGGAGTTGTAATGATGATAGTGAAACTGAGGTCTCTCACCATCATCTTCACCCTACTCTAGCTCTTAAAATGGACTCCAACTTGGGTTTGGCCTCCAGACACATTGGAATCTCAACCCATGGAATTCTTAACTAGCCATATCAGGTGTTCCAATCCATCTGTCAGCCTTACCAGGTTGACCAGACAGGAAACACAACCAGATAGCCAATTCTACTTTACTGTAAATCTACAGTACATTAACAGAATCTTGGAAGTTTGAAAGTACAATTCCCTCCCTGTTTCTTTTACAGCCCAAGAAACTAGGGAGGGTCCCTTCTGAGACTCTTTCTCTGCCCATTATGCAGCTGCGGGCTCTGCCCTCTCTTATCTGACCATTCCCTTGGCAGCGTCTCTGGGCCCAGTCTCCCAAGATCATTCCCACATACCATGACTGTACACCATCTGAAGGATGCCCATTTGGGGACAACTGGTGTCCATAAACACAGCTGTAATGACAACATTCTCAGGAGATCCATGTGTAATGGATAGAAAACCAGAAGGTCTCCAAGAGATCATTTTTAGCTTTCTCTAGCTAGCCTTTGCAAGTTCTGTTTTTCTTAAAAAAAAAAAACCGTATTGCTTCAGACAGGAGCAAAGAGGAAGAGATAAAGTTTTCCCATTATGCTAATATTTGCACATATTTGAAGCTGTTAGGTTTTCCTCTTTCATTACCCAATGCCATCTCGGAACCCTTTTCCCTCCCCCTCCCTTTCCAATTTAAAACAACAAGCAAAAAAACTAATTATGTGATATTTCAGCTTCATGTTGTTTTAACTGCCTCGGTCTGCAGGTGACATTTTTAACTTGTTCACCTCTTGTTCTCGCTTTTTCCTAGCTCTTTGGCTCTGAATGTCCTCACAGGGTTTTATATATGTCTTTAACCTGATCTTCCACTCCCCGCATCCTACAAGACCTGTTTCACTTATCAGTGTGAGAGAATCCACCCAATTCTATGTCGTGAAGTCTCCATCTCTTGGGATCAGGAATCATACTGAAAAGAAAAAAAGAAGTAGTAGGTGGTTTCAGGAAAATGAAACCAATGGGACATGTAGTCTATTAACACTTTGCCTCACTGCTGACCTTTTCTGGTGTAAAAAAAGGCTTTTTGTTGTTTATTTGTTCAGTCGCTTCCGACTCTTCGTGACTTCATGGACCAGCCCACGCCAGAGCTTCCTGTCGGCCATCGCCACCCCCAGCTCCCCCAAGGTCGAGTCCGTCACCTTCGGAATATCATCCACCCATCTTGCCCTTGGTCGGCCCCTCTTCCTTTGGCCTTCCGCTTTCCCCAGCATCAGCATCTTCTCCAGGGTATCCTGTCTTCTCATGATGTGGCCAAAGTACTTCAGTTTTGCCTTTAATATCATTCCCTCAAGTGAGCAGTCTGGCTTTATTTCCTGGAGTATGGACTGGTTTGATCTGGTTTGAAAAAGGCTAACTTACCCTAAAATGATGGGTTATTCCATCTATAGACTTCACCTGGTTTAGCACTCAGATGGTACAAATCTGGTTCTGTAGAAGGTCATTTCCCATCTTCCTAAACCTACATCTCAGCCACCGTGGATGGTTTCGGAGTTGTCCTCCAACCTGGCTTCTAAAACTTCTAGGCCTCCTCTTAACATCCACACTCGTGCAGTTTAGTCCTACCCAACCAGCTGTTTTTGATTTCCTGTTAATGCCACAACAGATGTTGTTGTCAGATATGCTGCCCAAGCTCAGAGGGAGAATCCGCTCTAATCAGGATAAATGAAATAGAAATAATCATATTGGTCTTAATCCTGTTGTCATTGACTTCTTTCAGACGTTCTTCCAGGCATTCATAAAAATGAAAATCTAGGATTCTCAGCAGTAGCGTGTTCGGCCAGAAAGCCTCTGGAGGATTCTTGGACGTGAGATGAGGCCACCCAGGACTTCTCACAAGGTGGTGGAGCTGCAACGTAGGGCAGATCCCATCAGGAAGCAAAGCCGAAAAACAAATAGGGCAAATAGAAGAGAGATGCAGTTACAGGTAGTCCTCGACTTACGACCATTCGTTTACTGACCATTCGAAGTTACGACGGCGCTGAAAAAAGTGACTTATGACCAGTCCTCGCACTTACAACCGTTGCAGTGTCCCCATGGTCACGTGATCAAACTTCAGGTGCTTGGCAACCAGCATGTATTTATGATGGCTGCTGTATCCTGGGATCACATGATCACCATTTGCAACCTTTCCAGCCGGCTTCCAACAAGCAAAGTCAATGGGGGAAGCTGGATTCGCTTAACAACCACATGATTCACTTAACGACCGCAGCAAAAAAAGGTCGTAAAATCGGTCGTGACTCACTGAACAGCCGCCTCATTTAGCAAAGGGAGTTCTGGTCCCAATTGTGGTCGTAAGTTGAGGACTACCTGTATTGCCAAGAAAAAGAGAAGGGGATGAAGAAGCAGGCAGATAGACTTGTGGATGAAAAGGAATTCCAGACCGTGATGGGAGTAAAGAGCAAATGAAAAATCCACTGTAACGATGCTGTCTGTCAAATTAAACCTGTATTTTAAGAAGAGGACTGGTTTGGTGCTGCAAATACTGGGGGATCCTCCAGTGCTGCCTTCCCCAACAAGGTGCCCTGCAGCTGCTGCGGAGTTTATTTATTTATTTTTATTTATTTATTGGATTTATCACCACCCAACTCCCCCAAGGGGGACCCCCAAGTTCAACTCCCACCATCCCAACCAACCCAAGTAGAAGACGGGCCTCACCACTGTCTGCAGGACACACCTTCGGCAGCTCCACAACTTCTGCAGCTTCCCATCCATCAGGGACCGTGAACTCCTTGGGGCTGATCCACAGCCACACTCTAGCGTGCAAGGAGAAGATGTTCAAAAGCAGCGCGAAAAGGCACCTCCCCACTTGGCGGGATCCCAGGCTCCAGGCAGCTTCCTGTAAAGCTTGACCTACAGGCTGCCCAAGGATTCAGCTATTTCCTGCCTGGCCAGGAATGAAAACCTGCCTCCTCTGAAAATCCCCCCCCCAGGCCCTTCCTTCTGCCCATCCCCCGTTGCTCTACCTGTCCCACAGGTATTGCATTGTACAGCAGAGGGGTACAAAGCTGGGAGCCTTTACGAAGTTGAAAGCCAACAAAATCATGGGTTTTTTTCCCCTTTTGTCCTTGCAGGCCGGCAAGAACTGAGTCCTGCCTGCAGTCACAAGTGCTCGATTGTGTTAATGTCCTCCTGACATCGGTTGTCTTTTTCATCTATCCATTGATTTCTTCCCTTTCCTTGCTTACTCTTTTTTCTCGCTTTCCTTTTTAACTCTGCCAATCTTTCACAAAGATGCCTCAGATCCTTTGGGTTAACGGGCTGCAGTATCAGCACTCTTGAACACAAGAAGGGGGAGATTTTTTTTTTTAAGCAACTATTAAATCAGTGACGCACAGAGCTACCGAAAAGAGCACAAGGGCATCTTCTATTGCAATAAGTGAACATTTAACATGCAATGTGTAAGCCTGCATAGTCTCACAGGACTCTTCTGCAGACAGGTTCTTAGGAGAGAGGGCTGAGTGGAATCATAACATTTATTTTGCTAAACTGCTGTCTGCTAAGGGAGAGGGCTGAGGAAAGAAGGCAGGATTAATTAAGTTATACCCAGTATTGTGGTTTATCATCAGACGCAGAAATGGAGAATGGGCACCCTACCTGTAGAAACTGGATTTGCATTTTTAAAAAATCTAGTCCTTGTGAACTAAGTAACAAAAAGGTTGAGTCTTTTTCTCAACAGTATGCAAAGTGGTGTTCACATTCAGACAATGCCATGATTCGGTTGGTTTTTTGGTCTACCGGGTTGTGAGAACCTAGCCATTGTTGTCTGGAAATGATGGCTGTCCCAACCTAGACAATTGTGAGCTAATGAGTAAATCATGGTTAAATACATCATGGCTTCGCTAAGCCCTTGAACCCTTCGGGCCTGTGGATCAAAGATAATTTCTAACAGGTTAAGAACATCAAAAGAGCCCCAATGGGTCAAGCCAAGGACCGAATTCACCCAACATCATTCTGAGTCACAGTAGATGCCAGACCAATGGCCACTGCGTACTCTTAACTCAGATTTGTCCCTCTTTTTAATCATCTAAATCAGGGGTGGGCAACGTCAGGCCCACGGGCCGTATAAAGCCCGCGAGGCTCCCGCCTAAGGCCCACAGGGCTCCCGCCCACAAACCCCGCCCCTTCCAAGTGATTGGCTCCCGCCCCCCAGTGCTTGTGATTGGCTCCCGCCCGCAAACTCCGGCCCCCAGTCCGCGGAAATCCCAGAAACCCCGCCCCCCGGTTATAAATATCCAAATGGCCCTTGGCAGAAAAAAGGTTCCCCACCCCTGATCTAAATAAACATCCACCACCAAAGCTTTATCTCACACTACACAAAAAACTGTTTCCTCTTTTCTTAAGTTCATTCCTAAAGGTTGACAAATGAGGATTTCAAGGGTCTACATAATCCTTTATCCCTCGTTGTGCAGAAGAAGCATCCATTTCAATGACAAATTAAATCAAACGTTATCTCTGCTCGGAGGAGAAAACCCAGAACTAGATCAACCCCCAGGGAAGGCTGACCACCTTCCTGAGGACTTCCAAGATGAGAAGAACTGGAGAACTTTATGAGAAGAGCTCATAAAGGAAGAGGGTCTTTCTCCTCTTGACCTAGTCAACTTTTGGCAGAAGCCCATCTGGCTTGCTCCAGAACCAGGCATAAGTTTTATATATATATATATAATATATATATAATATATATATATATATATATATATATATATTATATAAATATAATAATATTTATATAATTTATAATTAATTATATTAATTATAAATATAATAATAAATATTATATATATATATATATATATATATATATATTTGTTTGTATTTCGAATTTCGTCACCACCCATCTCACTCACAGGTTGCCTTTTCAATCTGATTACTGCTGTCTTCCCACAAAGACCTTTTTCTATCTTTTTTTAATTAATCTTTATTTTAGACCAATAAGCAGAACATCAATATACACTAAAAGGTCAGATTTAAATGGAACAATCCTTAAAGTTAAAAAAGAAGATAGAAACCAAAATAAGGAAACAACAGAAACCTAACTCAGTAAAAAAAATTAAAAGTAACCTTATCTATTAAATTTATCAATAGTCACTGGTTTACTAATAAATACCAAATGACACTACAATATAGTATAATCAGATATAAAATGTTGTTGGAAAATATCGTAACATCTCTGCCAAAGTAGCACACATTGCTTCATCCTTTGAATAGCGGAAAATACTGCCTTTCCCATGCCTTTTCCTATCATATTCCCATTTATACAAGCATCCCGATTCCTCAAGCTTGTCGATATAAAAATTGAGAAAGAAAGAGGAATGGCAACTGACCCATCAGAATGGTTCCTGACCATTTATTTGCAGAAATGCCATTCCCCACCGATTAAGTTCTTTTAATGTATTTTTATTTTTCCCCCAAGTCTGCCCTTTCATCCAGCAGTAACAGCCGCCATCTCGTCCCGGACGCCACGCCTGTCTGAGTGACATACGGGGTGGTCTTTCCAAACACGCGAACGCTACCCAATAGATCATTCCTGCTGCAGGCCATGCATGTGTTATTAAAATGACAAATGGACAAACATTTAAAATACATTCATCCCACGGTGGTGTAGAGAGGCTATTCATATTGTGGGGAAATGTCTTATCTGATGAGGTTTCCAGGTTGTTATTTAAGATGTCCTTCTGGCTGAGCTGCATCCACAGGACGACCAGCATCCGAGCTGGAATCCCATCGCCTTTCCAGATTTGGGCTCAACCACTCAAAGAATCATTTGGATCAGGGTTTCTCAACCAGGATTCCGTGGCACCCTCGGGTTCCGTAAGGGATCACTAGGGGTTCCCTGGGACATCACGGTTTATTTAAAAAATCATTTCAAATTCGGGCAACTTCACATTAAAGAGGTAAGTTTCATTCTTTATTTTTAGTTTAAGAACACTGTTACTGCATATCGACAGGCCTACCCATGAAACGAATATAATGATTTTGTAACTTCTGGCCTATATTGGAGCCTGAACGTGCAGGGGTTCCCCGAGGCCTGGAAAATATTTCAAGGGTTCCTCCAGGGTCAAACGGTTGAGAAAGGCTGATTTGGATCATGATGACTGAATTGACGGGGATCAGCAAAGACCACACCAATTTATCTGCACATCACTTCAGAGGGGAGGGAAGATGGCACTGATAAGCTTATGGGACAATCCACTTGCACTGTGTCTTGTTTTATTCTGTTTGTTTCATTCATCACTTCAAAGGGTGTCTCAGAAATAAGGAAGGCTTGGGTACCAGCACAGAAGGAAGAAAAGAGACAGATTCAGGTGTGTCCACAGAATATGGTCAAAAAAGTCAAGATAGTGGCCACAACGGTGCAATTGAAACCCTGCCTGTTTTTTTATGCGTAAAAAGTTGTCAGAGTTAGGAAGAAAAGAAAGAAAAAAGAAATAGCTTTGATTGCACCCCCACAGCTGACATCTTGATTCGATCATTCCCTGCAGTCATCCCAGGTTGCTTTTAGACACACATACACAAACACACATTTAGAAACCCAAACATTCGTTTTGTGGCAACTGCAAGAAGTATATGGGGAAAATCCCAAATGAAAAAGCCTTCATCGTTTTATCGTGCCCCATTAAATCTTAAGTTGCAGGGGGGGGGGCATCATCATCATCATTGTCTGATTGCTGAATGGTCTTGTCTAGCAAAACAGTGATAGAAAGAGAAAGAAAAATAAGGAACAGTCAAGGAAGTGGAGTGGAGGGCAAAAGGCTATTAGAAATGTGCCACGCTTGTTTATGGCCCTTTATCCGTGAGTGGGCCAGCAAGAAGTGCCCTTAGCATACATTTAGAAATGTCCTGGCAGGCTGGCCCAGGGATGTATCATCTTTTAATACAGGCGCATTTTGGTTTCTAGGCACGCCTGCTTCCACACAAGCATCTTCTACACCCGGAGCGTGACAGGCCTTTGAAGGACCAGCGAAAACTAGCGTTTCATTTACACGCTCTGTATCTGGGTCACCCAGGCCGCACTGAGGACTGATAGGGTTGTGGAGATTTTTTGGAAATAGAGAAACTCATTTTGGATTGAATAGCGAGTGGCCAGCCTGATACTAAACAAACAGACACACACAAACACACACACACAAAATCTGTTGCCATCCTGAAACCAGCTTGAGAGGGTTGCAAAGCTATGATTATGAGTATGATTAATATCGCTGCCCATCTCACACAGGTGTCTGAAGGATTAAAAGCACAAAAGCCACAACCTACAATCCCCATCTCTCAACAATGACTCCACTCACAAAAAACAACACAAAACACATCAACAGCAGGAGAGCAAATCTAACTTCCTGACTCAAAGGCCTTAATCCCACCAACTCACGAAGTTCCTCTTGATATTATTTCAGCTTGCAAAACCAGTTGGGTTCTCGGGGCTGTTGATGGAGGGTGGGTCGAGAACTTATTGATAGTGGGCACACCCATGCAATCAAAGCCTCACCCATTTTTTGTATCATGCATGCAAAGTACATTAAAAAGGGGTGGGCTTTCAGTCACATGGTTGTAGACACCATCTTGGCTTTCTTGACACCCCTTTGAGTTCTTCTTTTTAAAAAATCCCCTCTGCCCATCTTCATTCCCATGGGTAAATTAAGTTGCCCCTCCCCAAATACTTGATCTTCTTTAAGCCAAGTGCAAACAACGCAAAAAGACGCATCATACTAGCTCACCGTTAGTCCAACATGGGGCAACGCTACACAGGCCGAGCGACACGCTTGTTCTTTAAGTGTTGTGTTGGAGGCAGGATGTAGAAAAAAGCCACTCTGATGTAATTTAAAAGTCGTTTACATTAAAATTAAACTAAATTAAATTAAATGGTGTGATTTAAATGTACTTAATATGTTTAATCCCCATGACACTTTCCCCTTCTCTTGTATTAAACATGACAATTCAGTTGCAATTTTAGAGGGAATTCTAAGCCGTCTTGGCCAAGGGTTATGTGGTTTTCTACTTGTGAGTTACACACTTACACCGTGTTCTTACACAGCCTGCCTGATGCTTATGTGAAGCCAGCCACTAGTTTGAAAGCAATTACTTCTCAGTTAAACCTAGTGCTTTTGAACACAGAAGATATATTTAAGCATTATGGCTAATGACTCCTCCAGAAAGATCCTCCATGAATCTGAGGAAGCCATCTAAGATAGGGCCATCAACATAGCTTGTGACAGGAAATTCGATGAATTACATGTCGGGATGAATCAAACAGCCCCCTCTTTTATTTTTCCAGCTGTGTTCCATGCTCATTAATTTCCCTGAATGTTAATTTCAACAAATGATTTCTTGATGCCGGATAGAAGAAGGGAAGTTTCTCTCTCTCTCTCTCTCTCTCTCTCTCTCTCTCCCTCCCTCCCTCCCTCCCTCCCTCCCTCCCCCCCCCTCTCTCTCTCTCTCTCTCTCTCTCTCTCTCTCTCCCGCCTTCACATTACAAAGATGTTAAAATATGGTCTGTCTTATGATTTCTTTTTCTAAGGGAGGTAAAGCCGGTGGCTGTTTCTGCAGCCTGGGGAATGAAGTGTTTACGAGGCAGCATCGATGCAAGTAAAACAGCTGGGTAACAACATCTGGGATTTTCGCCGACCTCGTTAACAATATGAGGAGGAGGAGCGATCCGCGTTTTGTCCAAGCTGAACTTTCATAAAAGCTGTTCATAAGTGCCGTCCAGGATGGTGGACAAGGAGGGGGCGTATTTCATGGTTGGGGGGATAGGTGAGACCATATCTTGCACGGAGGTGGGACTGAGGTTTTTCCCAAGTTCTTTATAAGAATGAGGCTCTTCTTGTTTTTTTTAAAACCGTGCTGAAGTTGTTTCATGCTTATGCTACAGTTGTGTCAGATATGTCAAAATAGCAGGAAATGCAGTATTATGATCAAAGGAGGCTGAAAGAGGGAGAGAGGAGGAGGAGGAGGAGGAGGGAGCCACATGCGACATTTATTCCAGACGGGGTTGAAGCATCACCCATCACTTTCATCCATAAATCTTCTCCGCTTCGAAACACCCAAGGCCACTGCAGTGTCTTTGCAAAAATGCAGCTACCCATTGCCATTCATATGGCAGATCAGGGAACCGTTTATGTGTGCAAGGATGTTTTACATGGCTCCATCTTGGGTGTTCAGTTGAAATAGGGGCCCATTTTATTAGCACGGAGTAAGAAAGCCTAACTGAGAGCCAGTTTGGTGTTGTGGTTAAGGCATCAGGCTAGAAACCGGGAGGCTGTGAGTTCTAGTCTCACCTTGGGCACGAAGCCAGCTGGGTGACCTTGGGCCAGTCACTCTCTCTTGGCCCTAGGAAGGAGGCAATGGCAAACCACTTCTGAAAAATCTTGCCAAGAAAACTGTAGGGACTTGTCCAGGCAGTCTCCGAGAATCAGAGACAATTGAACGGAAATGAGAGAAGGAAGGAAGGAAGGAAGGAAGGAAGGAAGGAAGGAAGGAAGGAAGGAAGGAAGGAAGCAAGCTTAGGAGACCTGAACAACAGCATCCACTGAGACCAAACAAAGCATCAGCATCACTGCACATGGGAGAAAAAAACAGCTGTGGGGACCTAAAGGGACAGTGATCCTCTTGGGCTGACAGGGAGAGATAAGATCTTCCAGGATGAATTTTTGAGATTGCTATCAAAGTATTTGTTCATCATTTAAATAATCATCGCCCCAGAGCTGAGAAAAGAAGGCAAGCCCACCATTCACCAAAACCGTCTGCTTTGGGGTCAGCTCACCCAGACTTGTAGGAGTTGCCAATATTCGATCCAGAGATTCGGTTCAAAAGGTGATTTTCCAAATCAGCGTCAGCTTTCTGAACTGAATCAAGAAGTCAGTTCGAATCCTCAAATCGGATGCCCCCAAATCACTTGGAACCATTTGGGTGACCCCAAGGGCCTGCATGAAAACTTTTTTTTTCTCCGATGAGTTGGAAATTCAGACCTCCAAATTGAACCAGATGGGTTTTCCCAGTTGATTCAGAAGTTTGACTTGAATCACGCTGATTTTCCAAAGGGGATCACAAGTCCCAATCAGGTCAGATCAAAACCCAAACCTAATCAACAATTCCAATCAGATTTTGCTACATTCACACAACTGGATGAACTAAGGGAAGAGAGATGCTGTTCAGCTCCCACATTCCCTTGCCATCGTCTATTTTTTTATTATTATTTATTTTATATGACATAATTTATATATATGATTTATATATTTTATTTATATGATTTAATTTCTATCAGTCTATACTGGCTGAGTCTGGTGGAACCAGTTCAAAAGGTTCAAAACTTTTGAAGAACCACCTGAAGAGATACTTCTGGACCATAGCCACACAAGCTAGCCAGAGACAGAAGGATGGAAAAGCTGCAAGAATCAGCCTGAAGCCTATTCCAGCCCCTTCCGTACACAGGGCCTTAGCTATCAACTACCCTTTGGAGTAGAACCCAGACATGGGAGGGGTTTTGTTTTTAAAACATTGTACCTTATGTTTTCATTTACAGTGATGATGGATGCTATTTGCAAGTCACCTTGATCGCCTTTGTCACTTGGAATATAAATAATTGCAATAAGGGAGCTAGGAATGCATTTGGCTAGACCAGGACTTTCCAAACTGTGTGTCGTGACACAATACTGTGTTGCCTGGGGGCCCCAAGTGTGTTGCGTGACAACCCGGAAGCGCTGATGAAAATGCCCTTGGTTCCGGCAAGGAGGCGAAAAGTGTCACCAATGGCAAAAGTTTGGAAAGCCCTGGGCTGGACTCAGGTGCAGAGCTCACAACCACACAATTGTGATTTGGCAGGAGAGAGAGAGAGAGAGAGAGATGATAGATAGATAGATAGATAGATAGATAGATAGATAGATAGATAGATAGATGATAGATAGATGATAGATAGATAGATAGATAGATAGATAGATAGATAGATAGATGATAGATAGATAGATAGATAGATAGATAGATAGATAGATAGATAGATAGATAGATCTGGGCTGCATACTGGATAGCTGGTAATGATCATGTGGCCCAACATTCATGACACTGAATCAGCAAGCCAAGAGAAACAGTTTCCTAGGATCTTCCCCTATAGAGATATACACCATTTCACTCATTCTACAACAACTTCACTTGGAAGTGGCTCCAAAGGGTGATATATATATAGGCCAGTGTTTCTCAGCCTCATCAACTTTAAGATGTGTGGACTTCAACTCCCAGATTTCCCCAGCCAGGATGGAATTCTGGGAGTTGAAGTCCAGACATCTTAAAGTTGATGAGGTTGAGAAACACTGGCATACTCCCACAACAGCAAGTATATTGAGTCTGGGCTGCCAAAATCTAGAAGGCCGCTAGATGGCAGCAAAGAGATAGAGAAAAAGAGCTGTGTGCTGCCATCTAGTGGTTGTTTTGAGAGGTGCAGCCCAGATATGGTTTGCCTCCACAACATCCTTGATGTTGTGGACTAACCCATTTTTCTGGGTTGACACAATACATTGATAAATGAGCCAAATGGGCTGGGTTAATACCACATAGTAACCCCCACCCCACCCCATTGCAGGTTAATACTTATCAAATTTAGTGTGTGGGTACAAATACAGCGATTCTCTCTGACTTGGTTAAGCATATTGGAAATGCAACTATAGAACTCTAGTTCAGCCTTCAGTGTCAGCTACTTAACCATGATGTGATTGCAGAGGATGCAAATGCATGCACAAAGCCTTCTGAACCCACTTGCTTCGGGGAAGTCCATAGTACCATAATCCCTGCTGTTTTTATCTGGTATTCCCTGGCCTAATTGACCATGGCTGTAAGACGACCAGCAGGTGACAGCACTTCTCTGCTCAAGAGTGATGGCATTAGTAGGGAAATTTCACTTCTTGGTTGCTGAGCACTTATATGATTGATAGGAACACCTATGCAACATTGGTTGAGCTTGAAAAGCTAAGCAGGGGTGGACCTGATTGGTACTTGGATAAATAACCATTAGGAAATGCTAGAGCTGAAGATTTCATTAAAATAAAAACCATTCTGGAGGAAGGCAATGGCAAATGACTTCCATTTCGTAGAGAAGAAAATGACATGGATGTGTCGGAGTCAAGCTCAACAAATAAACTTGGCTTTTAAAAGCTCAGTACTTTGTCTATTTAAAAAATGTTCTGATTAGACTGGCACAGCAGTAACTGGCCCTTCTGAGAAAATACACACCAATGTTTCATTCGGACATTACCACACATTTTCCCTGTGCAGAGACGGATCTCCCTGAGAGATATAAACACACCAAGCAATTGTGGGTTTGGTCCTAGAATTCAATAATGGAATTCACCCTAGGTGCTCAGGGAAGTAAAAAATCAAGAACGTTGTCCTCTCCAGTCAAGCTGATTGTTCAAAATTGCCCATGAAATGTTTAAAGAATGTCATCAGTCCAAAGCACGTTCTACCCAGAATCACACATTTCTAACCCAAGGTGGCAGGCTTCTGATGAAATACTAATTTAGATGCTGATGGTGGTGATTTCCTCTGAAGATCATGAGAGAAAATCAGGTGACATGGAGATGCCACACTCAGTTCAGGAAGAAGGTTGGTTGGTAAATGCATCGCACAGAAAAAGTGGGCAGTGCTTTGATGACATTGATACAGCTGTCTTGACTTTCTACCACACCCTGCAGACACCCTAATTCAGGGTTTCTCAACCAGGGTTCCGTGGCACCCTAGGGTTCCGTGAGAGGTCCCTAGAGGTTCCGTGGTTGATCATGATTTATTTTAAAAATTATTTCAAATTCAGGCAACTTGACATTAAAGAGGTAAGTTTCATTCTTTATTTTTAGTTTAAGAACTATGTTCATGCATGCATATATATATTATATATATATATATATACATTATATACTGTATATATATATATCTCCCTTCACTCCTGGACTTCAGGAAAAAATTAAAAACTTGGCTCTGTGATCTCGCCTGGGGCAAGAAGGAAAGTGGTCAAGCTTGGGGATGGCTGATTTCTTAGAGCCGCCTCAAATATTTTAAACATGTTTAGCTTCACTGTAAGAACCACCTGCCACTTGGATTTTATTGTATTTATATTTTTATTGATGTTTTTATTGTATTTTAATGGTGTTGTTGTAGCTGTGAACCGCCCGGAGTCCCTCCTTGAGGGAGAGATGGGCGGTCATAGAACTTTAATTAATAAATAAATACAGGCCTACCCATGAAAGAAATATAATAATTTTGTAACTTCTGGCCTATCTTTGAGCCTGAATGTGCAGGGGTTCCCTGAGGCCTGGAAAATATTCCAAGGGTTCCTCCAGGGTCAAGAGGTTGAGAGAGGTTGCCCTCATGTATGCATCATGCAAATGGCTGGGTATATAAAAACAATGACGCTAAAGCGCACTGTTTTGGAGCATGCATCAAGCATCCCAGGCGCAGGAGCCTAGAAGAGAAACTGCAGCGGGTGGCATGATCATGCCAGCAAAATGATAAAAGACGAAGGGCCTTCAGAAAGGGCGGCAGGCACGCCTTCCGTTCTAATCATCCATATTTCTCAAAAGCCACCGCTCTTGACTGTGCAATAGGAGAGCAGGCATTGTGATAGAACAAATGTCATCTGGGTGAACAATGGGGATTCATTTTGCTCCGACGACAGACTGACACGGAACATAAGCTAATGGCGAAGCATCCAAGTCGCTCCCTTGCTTCATCGCTATTCCCAGGCGATGGGTCATGCGCGGTTTCTTCTCTCTCCTCCCCTGAGCATAAAGCCGCAGGGGGAGAAGTGTTGCAACTTGTGAAGTGGGGAGAGAGCAAAGGAGCAGAGCTGTTCGGATGGGGTCCCTCTAGCTCCAAATTGCCCTCCCAAAGGAGGCGCGTATAACCCCCCTTATCCCTGTTATCTCCAAACACAGAATAAAAAGCAAAGTCTTTTAAGTCAAGCTCAATTTCATGGATCCAGCCATGCCATTTTCTAGATGACAATAAGGTTAGGGTTTGACGTTTCCTTCTCCCGGGATTTCTTTTTTCCAATTTTCCAGTCTTAGTCTATAGCCCTTCCTGGTGGTCTCCCATCCAAATGCTTATTTATTTATTTATTTATTTATTTATTTATTTATTTCAATTTAGAGGCCACCACCTCCGGACTACTCTGGATGGCTTGCCTATTAAAAGTCCCAAACCGTAAAACCGAAAGCTTGTGAATACCCAGAGTAGCACAACACAACGCCCCCAAAATGGAACATTCAAATCCTGTGTCATCTTTGGAGACCAGCCACCCGATTCCTGCCAACTGCTGTGATCATTTCAGCATCGAGTTGTTGTTGTTAATGTGAACCTGTATTTTAATGACAGCTGGGTTGATGTTTCTGTTACTCTCCCTTGCCTTTCTCAATTACGTCTTCTTTCCACTTTCCCTTAAAGTCAAGGACACCCCCAAGGATTTTATCCAATAACTGGAGTGACAGCAGGCTGGAGGAGAATGCCGAGGACCTGTTTATGGCCCCATAAACTTTTTCAAGCCTCGCATTTAGCTTTGTGTCACCGCCCTCGGTGCGTTAAATATAAAACATGTTGCTTTCGGTGCCACCGTGGCTGCGAGCAGAAATATTTAGGTCTAATAAATAATAAGCACAAAGGTTTCTGCTGAGAAAGATTAAGAATGACCACGAAGAAAAACAGTAACACCTGCTCCTTGCAGAGTCCAAACCCTCGGGCAGAACACGAGCAGTGGAAAGGGCCATTTTTCTGAAAATTCACCAGTTCCAATTTATTACATAAATAATGCACATTAGTTAACCTGAACCATTGGCCAGTGGTGTCTGGGCTACGGCAGCCCCACACAATGCCTGAAAGACAATATTAAACTTTGACATGTAGGGAAAGGAAAGGGAAAGGGACTGAAGCATCTGTTTCTGCGTTTTGCAAATAACACAAAGTATAGCCTGCATGATCTCCAGAAACCAGAAAGCAGAGGGAAAGTGCAGGGAGGGAGGGAGGAAGGGAGATGAGAAAGGGGAAAAGAGGGGGAGGAAGGGAGGGAGATGAGAAAGGGGAAAAGAGGGGAAGGGAGAGAGGAAGGGAGGGAGAGAGAGAGGAAGGGAGATGAGAAAGGGGAAAAGAGGGGAAGGGAGAGAGGAAGGGAGGGAGAAAGAGAGGAAGGGAGGAAGGGAGGGAGATGAGAAAGGGGAAAAGAGGGGAAGGGAGAGAGGAAGGGAGGGAGAGAGAGAGAGAGGAAGGGAGAAAGATGAGAAAGGGGAAAAGGGGGAGGGAGAGAGGAAGGGAGAGAAGAAGGGAGGAAGGGAGGAAGATGAGAAAGGGGAAAAGAGGGGAAGGGAGGGAGGGAGGGAGAGAGGAAGGGAAGAAGATGAGAAAGGGGAAAAGTGGGGAAGGAAGGGAGGAAGGGAGGAAGGTGAGAAAAATAGGGGAAGGGAGGGAGGAAGGAAGGAAGGCAACCACCTTTCTGACACAGGACACTCTCTTGGTGGAAATTGGCGGAGAGCTGCACAGTGGTGGGTGGGGCTTAAGCAAACAGTGGGAGGAGCTAGGCACAAAGGAGGTGAGGCCACCCATCATCTTACTCTTTTAACACCCTCTTTTTTCCTTCAAGCTGCAAAATGTCCCACTGCTCTTGCCGGAAATCTAAATGAATCAGTTGTGGAAAGCTTCTGAAACCAGATTAGCCTTCCTAACTCTGGTTCCTAGTCTGGTCTACCTCAAAGGGCCGACAGTCCAATGAAGAAAGCCAGAAAGAACTGGGAGTGTTTGGCCTTGGGAAAAGATGACAGGGGATGGGGGTGGAAATACAACACTCTTCCAATATCTAAGAGGACATAGGAGAAAGTTAAGCACCATCATCTCTTCTTCCAAAAGTGAAGGAGTAAATATTGGCTTCAAGTCAGAGGAGAGAATCCAATGGAATATTAAGGGAAAAAACACATCCTAATAAATAAGAACAGATCAATGGTGGGGCCATTTCCCCAGAAAGCTGGTGAGCTCCATTTCATTAGATGTCTTCAAGAGAAGTCAAGCTATTTTTCCAGTTTGCTCTGCCAGACCAAGAAGTCCACCACCAGCAGCTGTTACTTCCTACCAGCTCCTTCGAAACAGCTGAGTTTTCTGCCTAGTTTCTACCGTGGAGCTCTACCCAAGCAGGCAGCCTTCCTCTGCAAACAACCATTTGATGCTACCCTTGTTTAATCTTGGTTTCGATTGGTTCACCTTCGTGGCGTATGCCTTTTTCATCTTTCCTTATTGATTTGTTCTTCTTGCTGCCCAACCGGGCAATGATCGGTTCTTTTGATGCTTTTTAAACTTTGCAAGCTACCTTCAGCAATTGTTCTTTCAGGGAGGGAAGGGGGATAGAATAAAATAACAACCAAGAAGGGGAAACGCCACCCCACCCCCCAAAAAAATTGTGGAAACATAACCATGGAAAGAAGATTTTCAGGGTGCATTTTCAGCCAGTAAGGAAATGTCTTCTCTCAATAATGTGTCACCTGTTATCTTGTTTTTGTTTGTTTGTTTGTTTGTTTGTGTGAGAGAGAGAGGGAGGGAGGGAGGGAGGGAGGGAGGGAGGGTCAAAACACCAGCATAGGATTAGATTTATTACTCTATGAATGCCAACGAAGCCTGACATCTATTCTGACATTTCAATAATATTTCAATGTCTTCTTCCCCCATAACTGCCCTGACTTTCTTATTTCTTGTCAGCCCTCCCAGGTATACCAGACAGGAATCACGATGAGATGAGCTAATTCTACTTTATTGTAAGGCTACATCAGTGTTCCTCAACCTTGGCAACTTTAAGCTGTGTGGACTTCAACTCCCAGAATTCCCCAGCCAGCAATGCTGGCTGGGGAATTCTGGGAGTTGAAGTCCAAAGAGCTTAAAGTTGCCAAGGTTGAGGAACACTGGGCTATATTAGCAGAATCTTGCAAGTCTGAAAGTACAAATCTCCCACCCTCCCTATTTACCACCTGACTAATTAGGGCGGGTCCTTCCTAAGATTCTTTCCCTGCCTGTTATTCTGTTGTGGGCTCCTTTCTCTTTTATCTGATCGTTCCCTAGGCGGCATCTCTTCCCCCCACCCTGTCTTCCAAGGTGACCCTCACATTCCATCACCCTGATGGAGAATTGCATTACGTTTATTTTGCACTGATCATCCTTCCTTGCTCGCCATTACATCAACACCCCCTGAAGCTCAACTATTTCTGCCTTCCCCTTTTCTCCCTCCCTAGTTGGAATCCCTTTATCAAAATGGCAATCTAGCTTTGTCCGAGAAGGAAAATCGGGCCTTTGAAGAGGGCTTTGATGTGGGATTTAAGCTTGTGCTTCTGCAGTCTCCTGGGTCGGGGTATACAGATGTGCATCCAGTTTCTTGTGGTGTTTTTCTCCGTGTTTCCTTCACAAACACACACACACACACACAGATGCACAAGCATCCCCCTTCCCCCACAGTGGGGGAACACAAGTGAGCAGGGCATCTTTTAAAAGCCCAGCTCTCCCAGTTTCCCCAGCTGGTAAAAAGACCATTCTGCCGGGAATACATTTTCCACTGTGCCTGGTTGCAACTTGCTTGCAAGAGCTGGGTGTTGATTCTTGCAACGCTCCAGATTCTTCCTGCTAAACGGCGGGGGCATCAGCTCAGTTGCTCCTCGCCTAATTGCATTAATTTGATTTAAACCAATCGCCTGCTCTATCTTAAGAGCACTGAACAGGTTTCAGAGATGTGTTCAGAGGGCAGTTTTTCACACATTCTCTGGGGTGTGCATTTCACACGCTCTCTCCCACCTTCCAGATGAGAACAGAGATGACAAGGCAGAGGAGGAGGGGGGAAATCCTCAATGAAGAGGTGGGGAGATAAGGCTGGGCAACCTACCAGAGTTGAGTAGTCCCCTGGATGGAGAAGCCCAGAGGGCCAAGTCTGGGTCACAAATGCTTCACCGCTATCAGCCAGCTTGATGGCCCTCCATTTTACTGTTGGAGTTTCTGGCAAATCCAGCATGCCTCATCAGCATATGGATGGTTGCTCTATGATGCAAGCTCTCCATGCTTTTGAGGAAGCTGTTTGTGGCCACTCCCACTTTCTCTCCTCTCCTCCTCCTTTGACTGGGAGCAAAGCACAAGGCTGTGTGCTGCTCCATCCTAGGCCATAGATGGGCCTAGGAGATTTTCCCCCCTTTCTACACGCATCTCTTGCCAGCAATGAGGGGCAAGAGTTAACTAAGTTTAGGGAACAGAAAGAAGAAATGGAACATCATTTATCTACCGAAAATGCTGTACCTGCAATGAATAAACGTAAGGACTCTTTTGTGCTTACTTTTCATACCTGCCATGTCTAAGCGTGCATTTCTTTATGCTTGGGTGGGCTAAGGGTATAAGATTAACCTGGATCTCTCTAATATGCTCATGGGCTCTGTTTTTAAAAAATATTATTTTTCTGTACACGAGTTTAGCTGCTCTGCTCCATTTCAGTAGTTCTAACAGACTGCTAAATGGACTTCATTTACATCTCTGGGGAAGCTTCTGAGCATCTAAAAGGGTTGCAGGACTCTTCAATATCTTGGGCTCTTATGGTAAGAGGATGGTAACATTGGCAATGGGGGGAAAGTGGTCTGCATCTGATGAGTTTAGTAAACCTCAAAAGAGGACCAAGCCATATAGTAATCAGTGTGTTGAAAAAAGCATCAAACTATCTACATTTATTGGTGACTGGAAACCTCTTAGGGACTTTTTGCATAAAAATGAAAAAAAAATGAACTTTTGGTTTATGGCTTTGATGATTAGACAGGATAGATTATAGAAAGAAGAGAGTTATGTTGTAACTTTAGAGAGAGGGGTTAAAATATAATTGTATTATAACTTCTGTGAAGAATATCAGAAGCCATATCTTTGTATCTTTTTTTCTTTTCTATTTTTCTTAAACTTTTTTTCTTTTCTTGCACTTTTTGCTTTCTCTTTGCTTCCTTCCTTTTTCTTTTTTCTTCTTTACTTTATATTAGTTTTTAACTTCTTTTTTTATGTTTCAATAAAAATCATATTTAAAAAAAGAAAAAAGCATCCAACACTTGCACAATCAGAAAACTATTATTATATAATTAATACTTTGATGTGAATTCCAGCGGTTTCTTTTTTATGTTACACTTAACTTTGGATGAAAAGTCAAATAATCTTATGTCTGTAATATTGACATCCTAAACTGCAATTAATACCTTTAGAATTTTCATTTTTCTCTTAACTTCAATACTTTAAGCTTTCTAAATAATTCATAATTTTTAATCACATTACATAAATATTACAGCATTGAAATCTGCATTGAAACAACACAAGGTATCAAGATTTATAACTTTGCAATAAAAGGAATAAAAGAAAAAGAAAAGTGATCGCATAGGCAATTTCGGTGAAAGTTGTAGAGAAGCTAAGGCGTCAGAAATTAAATGCAGTGAGCAAATACCATGGAGAATAAATATTTGCACAGTCCAGAAAGAATGTAAAAATATCCATGAACAATCAAAATGAAAAAAAATCACTAAAAAACTCATCAGCAAGGAAGTGAATAACCAGCCCTTAGCACATTTTCTGGTACAGTGGAACAAATTCCTGATGGGCCAATTTTCCGCTAGCCAAATGCATCCTACGTTACTGTAATTCATTTAAATTTTAGATATTATCACTTCTCTGTAATTTTAGATGTTTACTTACATAATTTTAGTGTCTTGTTTTGTAATTTAAATATAAACTGCACCCTGGACCTCACTCATAGATGATAGTTGGGTTGTTTTATTAATGTATTTTAACTTTGTCTTAAATTTTATTTCGTTTATTATCTATTAAGATAGATTTAAAATATGCACTGAGTGCTCTGCTTGTACTGGTCTACGACTGTCATAAATTGAAACAGAATTCTCCCAAGTCGGATTCTGAATGAATTTATACACCCTTTTGTACTGCTATGTAAGGGGCGTGGTGGCTTAGCGGGTAAGATGCCAGGCTTGTCAATCGGAAGATCGCAAGTTCGGAGGTTCGAATCCCTAGTCCCGTGTGACGGAGTGAGCTCCCACACTCGCCCCAGCTCTTGCCAACCTAGCAATTCGAAAGCATGCAAATGCAAGTAGTTGAATAGGTACCACTTTGGTGGGTAGGTAACAGCGTTCCGCGTGCATAATGCGGCCACATGACCGTGGAAGCGTCTTCGGACAACGCTGGCTCTTCGGCTAACAAACGGAGATGAGCACCAGCCCCTAGAGTCGGACACGACTGCACAAATGTGCGGGGGGAACCTTTACCTTTGTACTGCTGTAAAATCCAGGCCTCACTACTTTGTATGTGAAAACCCACCAATGTAAATTTCAGTGTGGCTTCTGAAAGTTCTTGCCCCCTCCCCAAAATGCAGAGCAAATCTAGGAGAAGCAAAAATCACACACACACACACACACAGAGAGAGAGAGAGAGAGAGAGAGAGAGAGGAGAGGGGATTTTAAAACTTCCAGCTGTTTATTTCCACTTATCTTATTGATTGATTTATTTTTAAAACCACCCAGAGTTGTTGTATACGAGATGGGTGGCAGAGAAACTTGACAAATAAATAAATAAAACCTGGAACCCTGTTTCCCTAGATAAGAATATAGTCAAGAAAAAGAAAAGAAATATATAAAGAAGTGACTTCCAACCTTCATCATGACAACTATAAACAATTGTAGTAACTTTTCACCTCCTCTTAATTTACAACCAATGATCTCTTCATCCCATGTCCCATCTCTTATCAATCAAGTTTATTACAGCCCTAAAGCCAGATACAATCAAAATATCTAATAATAGCAATATTACATATAGATATAGATATAGATATAGATATAGATATAGATATAGATATAGATATAGATATAGATATAGATATAGATATAGATAATCAGAAAAATAGTAAGTATAAGATCTAAAAATAATTAAGAATAAAAATACTAAAATAAATCAAAATAAAATACTATTTTAACAAATTCTAAACCTAAGAAATGGTGCAGTGTATCGTACAGATGATACCACAAAACTGGGCAACTGTCTTGTGGTCTCCTCTCGAGGAGCATCTGTCTGGAGCACCTGTGGGCAACCTCAAGTCTTTTCTTTGTCCAGAGAGGAATTATTGAAGAGCTGGTCTACTCGCTGGCTCTTCCTTCCGCCACGGTCAACTCCGCTTTTGGCGGAGCCCTCTTCAGTCCACCATTCCTTCCTCAGATATTTCAATCCGGTTTTTAGATAAGCTGTTATGTTAAGTTAAATTACTTACTGCAAAGCCAGTTAATGTGAAGTCCCAAGTTCTTGGGTTGAGTACAGTTCCAGACTGCTTGAAAAGTTCACCAAATTGTCACCTCCAACAAGAGAAGGAAATGATTAAATATATGACTGCAGAGCAATTCAATTAAGTATCTGTAATTATAATGGCAAGAAAATGGAAATGGAATGAAAACGATGGTCAGTTCTCTCCTGTCCCAACCCACATGTTTTGGGGGAGTGTAGAAAAAGATGTGTGTCCCTGTTTTAATGGCTCAGTTGCTGCTGCTGCTGCTTTAATCAATTTCTTCTTGCAACTTGTAAATTGGCTTTCTA
Source organism: Charina bottae (assembly GCA_023362775.1). Classification (NCBI taxonomy): domain Eukaryota; kingdom Metazoa; phylum Chordata; class Lepidosauria; order Squamata; family Charinaidae; genus Charina; species Charina bottae. Next base: position 20,500,785 of record JALMGJ010000010.1, on the reverse strand, counting down.
TTTGTGTTATGCCGGATTATGTTTCCAAATGGCTGTTTTTAGTTTTTACTGCCGCTAGATGTTGTCGTTTGATTTATTTCTGTCTGTAAGCTTGGGAGGACATCCCTGAGAGGTGGAAAAGAAATGGTAGAAATAAATTAATATGGCAAAATGGGAATTTCTCATCATCACACTCACAGTTACGCAATTCTCACCGGACAGGAAGTTTATCATTAGACAGGTTTTGAAAATCTCTTTGTTTAGCAGTTTGGGCTTTTTCAAAAAAAAGATTTACGTCACCTTCTGTTGGAGTTCTTACACTTTTTTAAAAAGTGGACATGTATAATTATTTGCCGGGGTTTTAATTTCTATAGTTACTTTATGGTTTCGTTAGAGCCACCTTCAAACATGTTTGTTTTATTTTGCAAGGATGAGAATAAAATGCATTAAATCAAGGCTGGCTGGGGAATTCTGGGAGTTGAAGTCCACACATTTTAAAGTTGCCAAGGTTGAGAAACAATGCATTAAATTAATGCGAATGTTGGAGAAGGGAAGCGGGGAGAAACAGCTTTCTTTCCCCCCCCCACTAATTTGTCATGGAAACATGGCTTCCCTGCTAAGAAAAAGGAGGGAAAGAGTTGCAGTTACCAGCCCTAGATTTCCAAAAGGGGCTTTTTGACTACAAGCAGTTCATATCTATCTTCAGAGCTGGCCTCAAGTAGAGGATTCAGGGAAGGGAGGTGTAGCACCAGTCACTTGCTCTATCTCCAGGGGTGTCCGCAAGGGGTGGGGAATCTAAAAAGTCAAGAGGACATCCCCTATCCATGGGATGAAAGCCCCACCCCTCTTTCCATATGTAAAAAGGGGTGGGGCTTCAGCTACACAGTCACAGCCATCCCGGCATTCCTGACCCAGAGAAGTACTGCAAATACCAACCCCAGAAAGGGTTGACCTCCTATTTTGACCTCCCAAAGTTATTCCTTGTTGATTTGGACAGTAGACCAAGTACCTGTTCAACGGAGAAACTGCCACCCACCTTGGCATGGTAGCCTTCTTGATCACCATGATCTAACCTCAGCTTTAAAACCTTTCATTGAAGGATAGGTAAAGGTAAAGGTTCCCCCCGCACATTTGTGCAGTCGTGTCCGACTCTAGGGGCCGGTGCTCATCTCCGTTTGTTAGCCGAAGAGCCAGCGTTGTCCGAAGACGCTTCCGTGGTCATGTGGGTGCATGACGCGCGCGGAACGCTGTTACCTACCCACCAAAGTGGTACCTATTCATCTACTTGCATTTGCACGCTTTCGAATTGCTAGGTTGGCAAGAGCTGGGGCGAGTGCGGGAGCTCAGTCCATCACGCGGGGCTCAGGATTCGAACCTCCAAACTTGCAATCTTCCGATCGACAAGCCTGGCGTCTTACCCGCTGAGCCACCACGCCCCTCTCATTGAAGGATACCTCATTACTTGTCACTCCCTGTGACCTTCTACACTTGTGAAGGGCACATATTCTTGGAGGTTTCTCTTGATGCTCAGTTAAGCATTTGTGTCTTGTAACCTCTGCCCATCAAACCCTCTGGAACAGCAGAGATCCAGCTCCATCTGTTCTGCAGCAACCTTTCTATTTTTCTGGCCAAGCGGTTTTGCAAGTCCCTTGTATCACCCAGTAGGGTAGGGAACAACAGTGCGCTAGGTCTTTCTATGTGCCTGCTGGCATACTTGTACAGCCTCCTAGACCTAAGATGCTTCCTTTCTCTTCCAAGCCCTGCACATTCTGGGGAACTGTTTTTTTAAAAGTGCCTTTGAATGCCCCATGTTTTCCACATCCTTTAGAACACCATCTCACATGCAGGAGAGGTCTTTGCAGATGAAAGGCTGGGTGTGCGGTCAAAGCTTGGGTTGCACAAGAAAAAAGGACCTTTATGAAAGCGCTATTGGCGTGGGGGGAAAGGGCCTGAGGCAGAATGGTGCACTAAATAAAGCAAGTTGCCTGCTAAAGAAACATACATATTTACACAGCTTGTGAAGGACACATGGCCAGAACATTCGTCCCTCTAGTAGAGTCTGCTTTCTTTTCTCCAGAATTTTTTCCCTGGCTCTTTCTCGCAGTCTCCCTCCAGCCCAGATTCATGCATACCTAGCAGAACTTTTGATTATGCAAATTACCACCATAACATCTCTCTCCCCGCACTCCAAAGCAACCCCACCCCATCCCCAATCTCAGACACGGGTGAGGGGAAGAACAAATTGAAAAGGAATAATCTCACCACTCAGAACCAGAAGCATTAATTACGCCTAGTGATGGACATTCAACTCCCTGAAGCATTTGCATAATTACTCATGCTAATAGCTCAATGGCAGCTCTCTCTCTCCTCCTCCCTCTTCTGGTGGGGGTGAAGACAATTTAATTGGAGATGCATGAACATGTCAAGGAGGGGATCCAGAGATCCTCAAGCAGAAGGGACTGAGAGCAAATTCTCAACATGATGGCTTTGGGGGGGGGGTGCATCCCCTCCAAGCACAGCAACCCTTGGTCTCTCTTTCACCAGGGTAGAAGCTGGTTTTCTAAGGCTTCCACGAAGTTGCTGTTCTCCAGAGGGGATTATTATCCCAGCATAATGAGATTTAATGGAACAAGGAAGCGTTCAAGTGGATAGAACCCTAAGGCAAGCCGAGATGGTTAACCCATCTTTGCAAAAGCTTCCCTGTGCCCGGCTTTTGCCCTCTGCAACTTGGCCCCACATGGGGAGGGGTCCAAGCGGACAAGGAAGGACATTCTTCATAAATCATCAGCTAGTGCCTGACCTCTCCAGTTAAAAAGCTCGCCTCCCAAGAGCTGGGGGGAAATCTTTCCAAGGCCTTGCAGAGCACTGCTAAAGAGAATCAACTTAAGGGGGCCGATAATAATCAAAGCCTACTAATAATTAATAGCTAATCCTCTCTGGTCCCATCACTTCCTGGCAAATAGAAGGGGAAGAAATGGAAGCAGTGACAGATTTTATTTTCTTGGGCTCCAAGATCACCGCAGACGGTGACTGCAGCCATGAAATTAAAAGACGCTTGCTCCTTGGGAGGAAAGCTATGGCAAACCTAGACAGCATATTAAAAAGCAGAGACATCACCTTGCCGACAAAGGTCCGTATAGTTAAAGCTATGGTTTTTCCAGTAGCAATGTATGGCTGTGAGAGTTGGACCATAAGGAAGGCTGAGCGCCGAAGAATTGATGCTTTTGAGCTGTGGTGCTGGAGAAGACTCTTGAGAGTCCCTTGGACTGCAAGGAGGTCAAACCAGTCAATCCTAAAGGAAATCAACCCTGCCTGCTCATTGGAAGGACAGATGCTGAAGCTGAAGCTCCAATCCTTTGGCCACCTAATGCGAAGAGAGGACTCCCTGGAAAAGACCCTGATGCTGGGAAGGACTGAAGGCAAAAGGAGAAGGGGACGGCAGAGGATGAGATGGTTAGATAGCATCACCGATGCAATGAACATGAATTTGAGCAAACTCCGGGAGACAGTGGAGGACAGGAAGGCCTGGCGTGCTATGGTCCATGATGTCACGAAGAGTCGGACACGACTGAACGACTGAACGACAACAACAACAATCCTCTCTGGTGGATTTCAGCAGTTCTGCTGATTCTCAGGAAGGAAGAGTGGAATTAGTCTAGCAAGATTCTGTCTATATAGTGTGAGCAAATAAAGAACTGAAGTTTGAATGGACTGATTCTTCGTCGTTCTTGGGCTGGGCCTGACATCAGTCTTGCCAGACTAATGCTACTCTACCTAACCTCCGGGGAAATAACCTGGGAAGGCTCTAGGGCGGGGCTATTCTGAACCTCTTGGTTTTCCCACCATCAGTTCACGGACTGTGTCTCCTCTTACCTCATCCACCTTCTTGGAACGTGCTCCCTCCTTCCTGAGAACCAGCAGAACTGCCGAAATCCACCGCATCCTCCCTGTTTTCTCCATCAGAAACTATATCAGAAACGACTTTTAGGAAAGAGCTGAAGACCTGGTTCTGCCGCCTGGCATGGGAAGGAGGAAGGGATAGCTCCTCATGGGGGTGGCTAATTCCCTCATTTTAACGTCCTTCTATTAATGAATGCCTTCGTCCATCTGGATTTTATAATTATTTATTGCATTGTATTATTGTTGTTTTATATATTTTTAGATTCTATTTTAATTTATTTATTGTGAACCGCCCAGAGTTCCCCATGTGGGGAGATGGGCGGTCATATAAATTAAATAAATAAAATAAATAAATAAATAAATATTCCAGCCCTGCTTTTATTGACAGGCTAAGCTAAGTCTTAAGGGGCGTGGTGGCTCAGCGGGTAAGACGCCAGGCTTGTCGATCGGAAGGTCGCAGGTTCGGAGGTTCGAATCCCTAGCCCCGCATGACGGAGTGAGCTCCCGCACTCGCCCCAGCTCTTGCCAACCTAGCAATTCGAAAGCATGCAAATGCAAGTAGATTAATAGGTACCACTTCGGTGGGTAGGTAACAGCGTTCCACGCACATCATGCCGGCCACATGACCGTGGAAGCGTCTTCGGACAACGCTGGCTCTTCGGCTAACAAACGGAGATGAGCACCGGCCCCTAGAGTCGGACACGACTGCACAAATGTGTGGGGGGAACCTTTACCTTTTTTTAAGCTAAGTCTCAATCGAAGAGAATAGCTAAATCTTAACGGCTTGGTTTGTATACTGCACCAAGTTACGGATTACTTAACCACAATCTGCTGACTAAAACTCATTTGCCTGACCTTAGTCACTTGCTAAGCCAGAAAGACTTGCCTCAGGTCTTGTGAGAACCTACTCAATATAGCTTAGTGATGTTTGGCTTACTGTGTGGTATGAATTTGGCCACCTGCTTTGTAAACATGATGGATGAACTTACACTAAAATATTCTGCAAATCGTGGCTTGCTAAAATGGGTGAATTCAGTCTCACTCTCTCTCTCTCTCTCTCTCTCTCTCTCTCTCTCTCTCTCTCTCTCTCTTTCTCTCACTCTGGCATGTGCAAACACACACAAATGCACAGCCCAAAGGATGCATTTCTACACTGTAATAGAACTATTATTCCACCTTGAGAGCAGGTCATTAAACCGGCAGATGGTTGGGCATCTGTGAGGCAAGTTTAAAAGTTAAGGACCCCTCGAAGCCTGTATAACTTTCTCTCTTATCGTAGCCCTGTGCTTCTTGTTGGCAACTCGAGATGCCTGGCAAACAGCCAAGGCGATGGTTAAAAAAAGACAAACGAGGAGAGAGAACCTCACAGGCCTTTGATGTAGCCCAGGGGGTGGGGAGCCTTTTTTCTGCCAAGGGCCATTTGGATATTTATAACATCATCATCCGCGGGACTGGGGGGCGGGGTTTGCGGGTGGGAGCCAATCGCACAGAAGGGGGCGGGGTTTGTGGGCGGGAGCCAATCCCACGGAAGGGGGCGGGGTTTGCAGGCGGGAGCCAATCACAAGCACCGGGGGCGGGGTTTGCAGGCAGGAGCCAATCACATAGAAGGGGGCGGAGTTTGCGGGCGGGAGCTCCTAGATTTATTGAATTTCGAGTCCCGCCTGTGGCTCCCTTGGGAGGGCCAGACCAAATGATTTTGAGGGCCTTATATGGCCCGCGGGCCGGACGTTCCCCACCCCTGATGTAACCCATCATGTGTTACTCTCCAAAAAGGCCTGGAGACTATGATTGAAGAGTCCCTCTTTTGGAGGAGATGGGTGGTGACGAAATTTGATAGATAAATAAGTAAATTAGGTAGAGGAGTGGGCATCAGGATATAGCTGCACTTCCCCAAGGCGACATACCTACAACTGGCATGGAGGGGTGGTCTGGAAAGGCACTCAGGGCCTTTCCACTGCAGCAAGTCAGTGGGGAGAGTGAGGCGCCCTTACCTTTTTTTAAAGAAAGGCAACAAGTAAAAATAACTCCTTCCCTTTCGCATGAACAGAAACTGACACGGGGCAATTAAGAACGTCTATAGTCAAGGGCTAATTAAAAGGCTATTGGTAGTAATTTCTGCTTCGTGCTCATCAGCAGTAAAAGGGACTGAACCTGCATGGAGGAAGTGTGTCATTAAGTGCAAGAAGAACAACAGGCAGAGGAGCCCTTGGAAGCACCAGGAGCACCGTGTCCATTCGCACACGCTCAGGCTGCACTTGCATTTCCCTACCAAAATCATCTCAGTTCGCCTAGAAACCAAACCAGACTCCAGGGCTTCATTGCAAAGCGAGAGCAGCCCAGCTGAAGCCTTCCAAACAGGACCCTGGGACTTACTGTAAACCGCCCAGGGTCACTCCTTGAGGGGGAGATGGGCGGTGATAGAAATTTGATTAAATAAATATATCTATATCTATATCTATATCTATATCTATATCTATATCTATATCTATATCTATATCTATATCTATATCTATATCTATATCTACAGTATATCTATATCTATGCCTATATCTTCCTAATGTACAGAGACAGAGACAGAGAATACACACATACACATACACACACACACATATATAGATACACACATGCATACATACACACAGAGAGAGAGACACACACACAAACATTCCTCATTCCTTCTAGGCCCCTTGGAAGGAAGCATCTGACTGGTCATTACCCAAGGAACAATATTTGTATTTTTATAAAAGTATATTTATTTATTGAAAATACACTTATTGCATCTTCATTTATACTCCAGTGCTGCCAAGGGTATAAATTAGCCCGTGTAGGTTTCAAGAGAAGGTCTAGGAAGCAGAGAAGAGACCTGTTTCCAAACTCTTGCCACATTCCTGGGCTCTGTGTGTGTGTGTGTGTGTGTGTGTGCGTGCACGCACACCAGGCATTCTCCTCTCTTGGGTTCTGCAACTTTTCTATTTATTCCATCATTTCATTTGCTGCTTCTCTCTTTAAATTCATCTACAGCCTTCCCTGCTTCAGTCCTTGATTTGGCACCGTGTTGTTGCAACTGGTTCAAATCGGGAAGGAGGTCCTTTCTTCCTCGCGCTGGCCCAGTCCTCCCGTCTCAACTGGGTTGAGCAGAATGCAAATCCTGGTTCCCTGGGCTGCCGACTAATGGGGAGATTCTACAAATTTCCCCCAATGGTGACACCTAATCAGGTCACCCTTGCCTGCCCATCTCAATTTTCCCAGTGGGAATTTCATTGCCTTCTCCAAAATTGGAGCTTTCGGGCTGCATCAAAGCCAGTCGAACATCCCAGGAGGAGAATCTGTTTAATAGGCCATGCTTGTCTTTAGCGGCTGTTATCTGCACCCCAGTTGCTTTCCATGTAGGTCTCAAGGCAACGTTAAAAGCAAAGCAGGCTTTTAAAATCTGGGCTGTTACTCCTCCTCAACAGACAGCTCATTCTTCAGCTAAGGTTAACACATCTTCAGCCAAAGATTTACTTCCTTTTGTCCCAAAAATCACTCTTCAGCCAAAGACAGCATCAACCCCCTCCCGAAATAGCTTACAAAAATGGGTAAGATCACCAATGTTCTCGTGCTTATAAGCTAAAAGGCGTAGTATAAAAGGAAAGGGGATGTGGAAGGCAAAGATAAACTCTTACAAGGAAAGCAAGACTTGGCATATGTATTTTTATTTATTTGTTTGTTTTCTATCCCGCCTTTATTATTTTTATAAATAACTCAAGGCGGCAAACATACCTAACACTCAGACCTAATTGACCCATGGCTGTAAGGAATTAAAGGCTGGGATTAAAGCAATGGGCTAAGACAGTATTTCTGAACCTTGGCAACTTTAAGCTGTGTGGACTTCAACTCCCAGAACTCCCCAGCCAGTATGGCTGGCTAGGGAATTCTGGGAGTTGAAGTCCACCCATCGTTGCCAAGGTTGAGAAACACTGCTTTAACTATATATGCAAAAAGAGAGAGTGAGAAAAGAAAGAACCCTACATACAGAAATGCATTTATCAATCTCTCGTGTACTTAAGAAAAGTACTCTTGCAGACATACACTCATGTCTGGCATACAATAACATCACGGAGATTTAGGCCAGGAAAGGGGAAATTAAACCTATAATTAATACACGCAGTCCCCATTTCTAAGTCATCCTCCAGGTAAAAGGCCAAGCGGTAAAATGGAGAGGTGATTTGGAATGGGTGTCTCTCCAATCTCCTGGTGTCTTTTAGGGGAGTCATAAAAGGGTATAATATCCATTTCAGTTGTCCTCTAGTAAAATCCCTACACTTTGATATATAATTCAACAGAACATGAGTTTCTACGAAGCCTGTGGATCTTGCAAAAATAAAATTAATATGTGAAATAATTTTTGTCCAAACAGGATCAGATAGATGTAGATAGATATAGATAGATGATTGATAGATAGATAGATAGATAGATGATAGATAGATAGATAGATAGATAGATAGATAGATAGATAGATAGATGGATGGATGGATGGATGGATGGATGGATGGATGGATGGATGGATGGTAGAAGATAGATAGATGATAGATAGATAGATAGATAGATAGATAGATAGATAGATAGATAGATAGATGATAGATAGATAGATGATAGATAGATGATAGATAGATAGATAGATAGATAGATAGATAGATGATAGATAGATAGATAGATAGATAGATAGATAGATAGATAGATAGATAGATAGATGATAGATAGATGATAGATGATAGATGATAGATGATAGATAGATAGATAGATAGATAGATAGATAGATGATAAATAGATGATAGATAGATAGATAGATAGATAGATAGATAGATAGATAGATAGATAGATGATAGATAGATAGATGATAGATAGATGATAGATAGATAGATGATAGATAGATAGATGATAGATAGATGATAGATAGATAGATAGATAGATAGATGATAGATAGATAGATAGATAGATAGATAGATAGATAGATGATAGATAGATGATAGATAGAAGATAGATAGATAGATGATAGATAGATAGATAGATAGATAGATAGATAGATAGATGATAGATAGATAGATGATAGATAGATAGATAGATAGATAGATAGATAGATAGATAGATAGATAGATGATAGATAGATAGATAGATAGATAGATAGATAGATAGAGATAGATAGATAGATAGATAGATAGATAGATAGATAGATAGATGGAGGGAGGGAGGGATGGATGGATGGTAGAAGATAGATAGATGATAGATAGATAGATAGATAGATAGATAGATAGATAGATAGATGATAGATAGAAGATAGATAGATAGATAGATAGATAGATAGATAGATGATAGATAGATAGATAGATAGATAGATAGATAGATAGATAGATAGATGATAGATAGATGATAGATAGATAGATAGATAGATAGATAGATAGATAGATAGATATAGATAGATAGATAGATAGATAGATAGATAGATAGATAGATAGATGGATGGATGGAGGGAGGGAGGGAGGGAGGGATGGATGGATGGATGGTAGAAGATAGATAGATGATAGATAGATAGATAGATAGATAGATAGATAGATAGATAGATAGATGATAGATAGATGATAGATAGATAGATAGATAGATAGATAGATAGATAGATAGATAATGGTTTGATAATGATAGGAGGGAGGGAGGGAGGGATGATAGATGGATATAAGATAGACAGACAGACAGACAGACAGACAGACAGACAGACAGACAGACAGACAGACAGATATTGACTACATGTCAAAGATACCCTGTCTATTTCAGCCCAATAATTTCCTATCTCAGCCTTTCAAACCAACCAGGCTGGGAAGCTTTCCAACAGAGTTAGGACTTGTATTAAATCAGAGAGATAATTCATTTACTTAAACATACCCAAACTCACAGATGCCCACTGATCCATGATTCAGTCCAGAGTTCCTTCGGTGGCTACAGGATAAAACTAGGATTTTTTATTATTGCTCCGATCTCTTCCCCACCTTTCCTCATGGAGCTCATGATGGTTCATGTAGCATCCCCTCCCAAAACGTGAACCCCATAACAACACTGGGAAAGGTGGAAGGAAAGAGAAGAAGAGGACAACCAGCAGCAAGATGGGCGGACTCAGTTACAATGGCGATGGGGGCACCGTTGGAAGAGCTGAAGGACCAGGTTGGGGGCAGATTGTCGTGGAGAAAATCTATCTAGGCAGTCACTAAGAGTCAACAACAACTTGATGACACATAATCAATTAAAAAAAAAAAGCAAGCTTTAAACCTGGGCCAAAGCATCTGTTTGAAGCCACCAAGAGGTCTACACCAATTATGAAACCATCATGGAAATGGCGAGAATTGCATCATTTACAGATGAAATTTGTTATTATTTGCCTAACAACACCAATCATAACAGCAAAGACAGCAATAAACGAAGCATCCCGAGCCCTTCTCACAAAGGAAGAGATCAATAGGGTAAAGCAAAATGAGTCAATAATTGCATCAAAAGGAGCAAACATTCAAAAAGGATCCTGACTATTGAAAAGTATTGTTTTCTTAAATGACATTTTAGATAAAGGAGGAGGAGCAGCCATGTATGACAGCCTCCCACTTCTACTGCTTCGCTGCGGAGAGCCAGAAAGAATGGGTCTGAAAAGTTTAATTCTTGGACAGGGGGAGTGGTGGGAGAAGGTCTGGCATTTCCATAATTAAACAACGAAGGATTCTCCCCCCCAAGGAAAACGGAGTCCTTCCATCAGCTTGATTGCATAATTGGATAATGCAGAGGAGGAGGAGGACGGAAGATCCAATCCTCGTGGAGGCAGAAGAATTGCAGAAAATGAGGGCCTCATTAAATCCTCGGTCACCTGCCCTGTGCCAATAACTAGGTATAGTACATTTCTGCAAAGGACACTTTAGGAAAAACCACTGTGCTGGTGTCATGGCTTCAAACTCCTCATTCATGTCCTAGACAATGAAACAAAGAAAGGTTCAACTACAGAGGTGTGCAAAACCCTTTGCAGCTGAAGCAGTTCAAGTTTGAAACTCTGTTTTAAGTTCTAAGCAGCTGTTTCAGCTTCAGAATGGGTCGCTCCAGCTGTTCCCCAGATGTCACAAGCTCAAAGTGCACATTTTAAGCTCAAAACATTTTACACCCCTTTATCATGCCCAAAGGGTCATCGGCACCTAGTTGTACAGGTAGTCCTCGCTTAATGACCGTTAGTTTAGTGATGGTTCGGACTTACAACGGTGCTGAAAAAACCAACTTATGACCGGTCTTCACACTTACGACCGTCGCAGCATCCCTATGGTCACATGGTCACGATTTGGGCACTTGGCAACCGGTTCGCGTTTATGACTGTTGCAGCATCCCACAATCACATGATCATCATTTTCGGCCTTCCCGGCCAACTTCTGGCAAGCAAAGTCAATGGGGGATCATATGATTCGCTTAACAACCACATGGTTCGCTTAACACCTGCTGTGATTCGCTTAACGACCGCCACAAAAAAGGTCACAAATTTGGGTCAGATTCACTTAATGGCTGTTTCACTTAGCAATCGAAATTCTGGTCCCAATTGTGGTTGTTAAGTGAGGACTACCTGAAGCTGGTGAATAAAAATCGTGACCAAATGCAGGGCCTTATTGGGTGCCCCATTAGGGTGCCATCTCCCTAATCATGCTTCTTTAAGGCCTGCTTACTTCTCATGATCTTTGATGTCACCTTAAGGTAACTTCAGTCCCGTCTACCAGGTAATATTTTAACATTGCCCTTGCCATTTCATTGGTGGGCATGCCGATTTGGCATTGATAGGTTTTTATACTGTGAATAGGTGTGAGCAAGCAGTGGCATTCCCTGGGACACTCTATGGAAGAGAAAGTTGGACTTTCAAGAAGCAGGGTAGGAAGAGTGTTGATGCCTTTGAACTTTGGTGTTGGACCAAAGACTCCTGAGGATACCGTGGACAGCCAAGAAAACAAAAGAAATGCATCATCAAGCAAATCAACCCGGAGTTCTCACTTGAGACACAAATGACCAAGCTCAAATTATCCTACTTATGCAAAGAAAGACCCAGCTCTCTGGAGAAGGCTCTAATGCTGGGGAAGGTGGAAGGAAAGGGAAGAAGAGGACCACCAGCACCAAGGTGGATGGACTCAGTTACAGCAGCGATGGGGGCACCCTTGGAAGACCTGAAGGACCAGATTAGGGACAGAGTGTTCTGGAGAAAATCTCTCTATGTGTTTGGTAAGGGTCAACACTCACTTGATGGCACATAATCAATCAATCAATCAATCAAACCCAGCTCCCATAGAAGTCCATAATGCTGGGAAAGATGGAAGGAAAGAGGAGAAGAGGACCACCAGCAGCAAGGTGGACGGACTCAGTTACACTGCTGATGGATGCCCTGTTGGAAGATCTGAAGGACCAGGTTGGGGACAGATCATCATGGAGAAAATCTATCCATGTGGTCGCTGAGAGTCGATGCCAACTTGATGGCACATGACCATCAATAGGTGTGAACGTCTGTGTGCATGGGTTGTATTCCTTTTTGTTCTGAGATACTTCAGAAAGGGTTCTCCTCTAAAACAGCAGAGAAATAGGCCCCTGGGCTTCAAGGCGAGAGGCTGCTGGTAGATGATCCAAGAGCATCAGGTGCCACTCTACACCCATGTAAGTCCCTAATCATCTGTAAGCTTAGGACATCCATCAACCCTTCACACCAAACTGGTTTCATTTCAACGACCGAAAGGCCTCTGTGCTGGAATAATTGTCTAGGGCAGTGTTTCTCAACCTTGGCCACTTGAAGATGTGTGGACTTCAATGCGTGGGTGTTTGAACTGGGATCTCAACCTTGGAATCCAGCAGGCATCCAGCAGGGTGTGGCGGTGAGAACAGGAGATAGCAACATGGCTGGCTGGGGAATTCTGGGAGTTGACGTCCACACAGCTTAAAGTTGCCAAGGTTGAGAAACCCTGGGCTAGGAGAACAGGGTTACATATGGCCAACCAGGTCACTGTAATCTTCAGCAAAATTGTCTGTCTGATGTGTGAAAGTCTGAACAAGACCGAGATCAGGACTTTCACCTCTTCCATCATTTCTTCTTCTTCCTTCCCAACCAGAGCTCCTTTTTCACTCCCCGTTCCCTTCGCCCGCCCATGCCCATCACCTTTCTTCCTCCGCGCTGCCGCCCAGCTGCCTTTAAAGCCAAATAAAAATAAAACCCAAATTGTGCAAAATAAACCCCTAATTTTGCAATCAGAGGAAACTATGCAAATTAAGGAAATGTATGCCGTTCGGTACCATTTGCATAATTTGTTCTTATCAGAGAAATTGCTTTATTTATTTTTAGTGTGGCGTTCTCTATCTGCTTAGAGAAAATGTTAGCATGGAGGTGTTATTTTCCAGTTACCCAAGACTCCTTCCTGTTGTCACTCTAAAAATACCAGACTAGAATAAACATAGGAAACTGCCACTTTCAATGTCCTCTATCCACCCCAGGACCAGCTTTTTTAACTCTTCGGGGTCCTAAACTGCCCACCCATCTCCCCCAAAGTTTCATTTCTTTAACACTGAACTTGGCCAGGTTGCAATCTGAATTTTACAGATTGATATATTTCTTAAATGTTATTATTAATGCCAAGCTTCAGTCTAATACCAGGCTAAACGTGTCAGATTACCCATATGAGAAGTGTTTTGGCAAATTGCATCCTTTACCAGCAAAGCGTTCTCATGATGACGTGAACGCCAGGTGGCTAGATAACAAGCATTCCCATAATTTTGAATGGCGTTGTTTACATCTTCATGAGATAGGGAGCGAGAAGGTACCATGTTATGGCTAGCAATGGAAATCTTCCCATGAGAACAAATCCTCCTGATTTCCTTCTGTGGGAAGCCTTGCCCAGGACCCCTGAGCAAGGAGGGGGGGAACTCACGTGCTTGCTGAGATGCAAGCCACTGCCACCCAATGCTGTGTGCTTTGAGGCCTGGTGTGTGTCACACCTAACTGTCAGCCTATCAGAATGCTGAAAGAACTGCATATCTAACCATGCAAAATGGTGTTCTATACTTCTTGGTTTCTTGACGTCTGTCTGGTCTTGTCAGTCATGTTTGTGTGTGTATCCTACTTCTAAGGGCTGAGCAGAGCAGTCATGCCTGCCTTTGTGTATAGGCCGTGGCGTGAGCTCTGGCCCTGGGATCAATACACGTATCTCTGCTTATAAGTTTGTTTTTGTGTTACCTTTTTTGCAATAATGTGCTATATCTGCATTTATTGCCTTATGCTACCAGTAAACACTGTTGGCCCTAAAAAGCTGCATTCTTGTCTGTTTATTCTCAAGCCTTGGTTTTTCCCTTTAAGCCAGCATACATCCCATCAAAACGTTGTCTTCCAGTTTCTTTGGAAGAGACGGGGGGCCACGGAGCTAAGGATGACCCCCATTCTTTGCTAACAGAAGGACACGGAACGGAGCAGTTCGATCAGAGGCACAAAACTGGTAGTCCGTGGCCGAAAACGTCAAAAACTCATTGCAAGTTCAGATCCCCGGTGCACCTTCTCGCTATTCCCAGAAGCCTGCTTGGCAGCGGAAAGGGAGGAAGAGAGAGAAAGCAGGGAGTTTTAAAGAAAGGAAGGAAGGGGAGGCTGATACTGCATTGAAATCTGCCTTGCAGGCGTTTCCGCAAAAGAGGCTTCTGTTTTTCTACCTTATCCTCGGGCAGCTTGAGAATTTCTTTTCAATTTCTTGAGAGGGGATGAGCTTTGGGGTCGGAGAGCAAGATCCCACAGGTGTGGTGTCCTGTTTGTAGACACTGTCCTGCCTCGGTGAAGCCTCAACCCCTGCCCGTAGTTCCTGCTTTGAAAAAGGTCTCTGGGAAAAAATTCTTCCCCAGCGGCCGGTTCCCACATCATTTTAAGGGCAACGTAATTTCTTTGATTTGGACTCTACATTTCACAGGCAAATAGGTAGGATTAAAGGATTAGATTGGGACAGAGGTGAAAGCAAAGCTATGCAACAGCGTCATTTAAAATATATATAAATTATATATTTTATATATAAATCTTATATTATATATATATTATATATTATATTATATTATATATATATATAAAGATATATAAATATAAATCAATAAAAGCTCTACAAGCATAAAATATATATAAATTATATATTTTATGCTTGTAGAGCTTTTATTGATTTATATTTTATTTTTTATGGGGGGGACACTGTG
Organism: Charina bottae; assembly: GCA_023362775.1. NCBI lineage: Eukaryota > Metazoa > Chordata > Lepidosauria > Squamata > Charinaidae > Charina > Charina bottae. The sequence goes on along the minus strand of JALMGJ010000010.1, from coordinate 20,485,665 downwards.
GTTTCTACTGTTTTGTGTGCAACCCAGGGCTGTGGTTACCATATAGGCAGCTATGTAAATCTTTTAAAATAAAATCAATGAATTCATTAACCTAGTTGTCTTTGTCTAATTTTTGGATTAAAAAAAAAAAAACCCAAACGCTAGCTACAGAAAAGGATGTTGCTCAGGCATCTCTTCCTGGCATTAATTTGGAAACATGACTTCTGAGTCCTGAGATTTTTCTCTTTCAGACTCTGCACTTTGAACAGCTCACGATGCCCTCTTTATAATTCTTTTTTTTTTTAATTGTCGTGTTTGGAAATTGCTCTGTTAGTTTTTCCAAGCTAAATAAATATACATCTTAGAGGGTTGTTGTTGTTTTCCAAAATGGAGCTCAGCAGCGCCCTCTGCTGGCCATTTGGGCCTTCAACCTGGGCAAGTCGGAAAATCGGAATTGTAGCAGGAAGGAATGAAGAAGATTCTTATAGACCTCTGTCTATAGGCAGAAAGAAAAGAGGAAAGGCCCCAGATCCAGCTAACACCTAAAGCTTAAAGATCTCAAACCCGCAATCTAATTGTTAAACACTTCCAACCATCTCTGCAATGCTGCAAAAGTGCAACCACTGGGGGAAATTGGTATGATTTTCCCATAAAGGAGGAAACAGGGGCCCCCCTCTTGTATCATCCGGATGCCTTTGTGCATCTACAGACGGGGGGGGGGACGGGGGGGGTCAATCCTCATGCTGGAGAGACCAACCCGTTTGCCTGAAAACCCGCTGTGAAATTCTCATAATCAAAGAGGTTGTGTCTGGCATCGAAGGAACATTTCCTGTGCTGTTGCAACGCAAATGCAAGTCAGCTGGTGGTATGGTTTCAGCAGAAACATTTGCACTGGGGGGGGGGGGGAGAGAAAATGAATCTAGCAAGAATTTTTTTAAAAAAAATTTTTTACAGTAATCTCAGGGTGGCATTTAAAAAAAAACATCCATGTTTAGTTAATCTGAAATGAATGTCACCCTGCTGTGTTATTATCCTAAGTACTGGGGGAGAAGGCTTCCAGAAGCTGATTAACAATCAGAGTCGTTGGTAAACAAGCACTAAAATCCCTATTTCGATGCACGGGGTGCACTCTGCAAGAGTCCTTCCTTCTTGGGCTACACCGCTTGGGAAGTGGGTGGAAGATCACGGATGGCAACAGAAATGGGATCCTGGAAAGGGCTGGTGGGCAGACTGGATCTGAACTGCAAAATCCAAATGCCCACTAGATGGGAGCAGAGGGATAGAGAAAAAATCTAGGGACCACTTGATTTTAGGCAGTCCCAACTGGTAGCTCTTGTCGAACCTCCATCTTTGAAATCAAAAGGAAAACTAAGAGGAAGATCTTGAGATGATTCATCTCCACCTCCAGGGAAGACAATGTCCAAGACCAATGTTTCTCAACCTTGGCACCTTGAAGATGTGTGGACTTCAGCTCCCAGAATTCCCCAGCCAGCCATGCTGGCTGGGGAATTCTGGGAGTTGAAGTCCACACATCTTCAAGGTGCCAAGGTTGAGAATCTCTGTCCAAGACAATCTGAATGCTTGAGCTGGTTAATGCAGCAATAGGCAGAGGATACGCTAAGAAAGCACACGATCTAAGAAGATACAGTGTCTCTGTGGCAAGATTATTGTATGCAAAAAGTTGGAAAAGCAATGAAGTACCTACAGTGGAAGACTGGATTATAAAACTAACTGAACTTGCAGAAAAGGTAAAGCGGACCAGTTTGGTCAGAGAAAAAAACAATAAAGACTTTTCTGAAAGACTGGAAAAAAATAGACTTTTTGTTGAAAGAAGAAAAGATCAATTTTTTTTTCAGGCCAAGGGCCACCTTTGGGTTTTGAGTGATATGATTGGGGGGGGGGGGGCATTTCCTCCCACAACAGTAGGCTAAAATAGACACAGCCTCGGCATAAAACTAATTTTGATTTAATTTAAACGTTGCTTTAAATTTAATGTGATTCATTAAATGCTGTTAATATGGCCACTCTTGGGTCCTTAATCATTCCCCCTTCTGCTATGTTCAACGTTGTAACTCGTTGGCAACCTAAGGAAGAGATCTGAGCACTACGCTGAGGCACGTGGGGACAGATGCAATCGTGGGGGGGGGGGCACGCAATCCGCCCCAACTTCAGTTGATGGCTTTGCCAGCTGTGTGAACCTGGCCACTCTGGCCTGTACAACGGGGGGGGGGGGGGGGAGAGAAAATACAGTTTAGTATGATACATGATGAAAAATCGGTTTTTAAAACCGCATCCCGAAATCTCTGCTCAGCATTCCACGCTCCTACAGCCGGAGCCTCTGCCAAGTGCCTGCACTTTAGTAAATTGGAAGAAAATTGGTTTTGATTTCACAAAGTTATGAGCATAGGAAAACGACATAGTTAGCATGCACAGGAGTTAACTGCTGTTGTGCAGCCTCGCCACTCCATTAGCATATTCTTTTTCCATTTCATTAACTAAGTGTTGCAAATTGTTTTTCTGTTAATTATTTCAGCTACGGACATTGTGATTTTCCCTTTTGGAAAAACGCAGCCTATTTCGGGGGTTCGTAATCCTGCTGGCTCAGCCTTCCCGCAACCGGTTGCTACCAATGGGGTTCCGTCTGCTGTTCTTCGCCCAAAGCATCGTGTCCAATCCTAACTGGAAACATCCGGGGGGAAATAATTTCCCTGAAGCAACAGATACGATATTCCAGATGGTGATATTCTTCCTTTCCTCAGTGGCTAATTTCACAGAAAGGACCACTGACAGCTAGTATTTGACAGGAGAAAAGTTCTCACTGTAAAGGTGCAGTGGGGAGGTGTGTACCAAGTACAGGTAGTCCTCGCTAAACAACCATTCATTTAGTGACAGTTCGGACTTACGATGGTGCTGGAAAAACCGACTTATGACCGGTCCTCACACTTACGACCGGCATGGCATCCCTGTGGTCACATGATCACAATTTGGGCACTTGGCAACCAGTTCACATTTATGACCGTCGCAGCATCCCATGGTTACGTGATCGCCATTTTCAACCTTCCCAGCTGGCTTCTGGCAAGCAAAATGAATGAGGAACCATGTGATTCGCTTAACAACCACATGGTTTGCTGAACACCCGCTGTCATTCACTTAACGACCGCCACAAAAAAGGACGTAAAATCGGGTCTGATTCGCTTAATGACCATTTCGCTTAGCAACCGAAATTCCAGTCCCAATTGTGGTCGTTAAGTGAGGACTACCTGTAAGCCTCATTAAGTTCAGTGAGACGTTCGAATAAGGTCAGGAAAAACTAAGCTGAAATCGACCCCTTGTTATATATTCTGAATCCCTCCAAGCAGTGAGAAATTCCAAGGTTTCCTTGAATAAGAGAACGTTGGATGTTCATGCTCTTGATTACTCTTCAGGTAATTTGCCAAGTTGCTTCCCTTGGCATGGGGCTGCTTATAAGTAATGGATCTGCCCTTTGCTTATTATTTCATCTGCCCTTTCGGGCCACCCCGAGTCTCAGGAAGGAATACAGATTTTGAATCTCGGAGATCTGTTTATTCATCATCACCTCTGCCAACCTGGCACGGGGGGTGTGACTCTGCCAGGCCCCTTCTATCGCTGTAGCAAAGCTGCCAGGACGTTTGGGTTGCACGTTTCATACCAAAGGGCTGGCGCATCCTTTTAGCAGACCTAGACTCTGGATTGGAAAATGCCAGATTGCGCACAAGTAGAGGGGCATCTCAATCCAGGAGGAGGTTTCAGGGTCCCAAGGGCGGCATTAGTAGCAGGGGTAGCCGGAGCGTGTGGTCAGAAAGGACACTTCTGATTAATAGAAGCCCCCCCCCCCACATCTGCCACAGCTCTGCTCAGGGTCCCTTCTGGGGCCCCCATCCCAAACAGCCACAGCTTCTTCACTTTTTCACGGCCTCTTTTGATTCTGAGCAGAAACGTTGAAGGGGCGTAATCGTTTCCGTTATCAGCGCCTCCCCACCAGTCTCAAAATGTGAGATGCAGGAGGCACACCCTCATGATGTCATGGGCTGGGGATGTGACATCAGAGGCGTGCGAGGTCAAGGGGCAACTACAGGTAGTCCTCGCTTAATTACCATTCATTTAACAATGGTCCGAAGTTATGACGGCCTCGGAAAAAGTGCTTTACAACCTGTTCTCGCACTTACGACTGTCGCAAACTGTCCCACCACCCCCATGGTCACGTGATAGCAATTCAGGCACTTGGCAGCCAGCTCACATTTACGACCAGTTGCAGCATCCTGTGGTCACGTGATAGCCATTTATGACCTTTTTTGCCGGCAAAAAACGTCCATTGGGGAAGCTGGATTCGCTTAATGACCACAGTGATTCGCTTAATGACCATCATAAAAATGGTCATAAAATCGGGTCCAGTCATGTGGTGACTCACGTAACGACCGCACCACTTAACAACCATTTTTCCGTTCCCTATTGTGGTCGTTAAGTGAGGACGACCTGTAATGTAAATTCTTGGAGCTGAGCTAGACTCCTGATGACTTCATGGATGCATCCATGTCTTTTCCTTGGAACCAACACAAAAGGGGGCCTGCCATTGCCTTTTCCAACTTTGTCTCAGAACTGAAATCCAAAACCTGTCAATCCTTAACTCTCTTCTTGTTCACACGTTCTTGCTTTTACTCTCCACCATTTCTCAGAGCAACCCACTTCTTCCATTGACCGCCCTCCCCCCTCTGCAAAACCTGCAGAGAACATTTTGCACCGCGTGCCATTGCCATGTTGTTTATCGTCGCCACTCCATCTCCTTTTCTCTATGGCCCCAATTGGCCTCATCAGAAATTCTTGGACCCTTGGACACTGGCCGTAACAACCTGCAAAGCATTTTGCAAATTGTACTTATCGTAATGATCCATTTACCACACCGATTTTTTTTTAAAAAAAACCACTTCTCTTTGTTCAGGGGGCAAGAATGACGGAGGCCACAATGCTTGCAAGATCTTCTTTTAATCTCTATTAGTTAAGCATTTGTAGAACCCCACTGACGCTTCTATATGCAGCTTTCGAGTGACCGTGCGGTACATTCCAGGACAATCACCAAAACAATTTTCCCCGTACTTAAATGTCCAGTCAGCTTGGCCATGCAAAAAGCACTTAGATTTATGTTTGAGGGAATTATCAGATCCATTATCTTCACCATTCAGCTTGGAGATGGGTGGGGGGCACCTTCACACAGATTACCAGTGCATCCAACGGTAAAGAAAGATTTACGAGGAGTCGTCCCATGAAAAAGGAAAACTTTTAATGAAAAGCAAGCTAAAAAATGACAGAAATAAATGAACGGAGCAGATGGGCACATGAAAACGATCCACTCTTTCCCAATGCAGAAAACGAAGTGTCTGGATTCGGGGTATGGACTTCCGGTTTTATTTTCACGGGTAACGTGATCATGAGGCCCCTTGATGGTGCTGCCTTGGGTTCAACGGGGGCTTAGAACCTGAATCCAACTCCCCACTTTGCAGAAATAAGTCAGAGAACAGATGCTGAATCTAACCTGCCTGGAGGGAGCCGAAAGAAACGGGGCGGGGGGGAGAGAGAAACCGACTCTGGAATGCTCTCTTCTAATGGATTCAGCTCCTCTCACGTTCTCGTGACCTTTGATAGAAGGCAATTTAAATTCTAATTGTCCTGTGAGCACCAGCAGGATCAGTTAGTGAGGAGAGCATCTAATTGTTCAGAGTGGGTGGGGATCCAGCAAGGCTCCCTGGGGTTCAACATGCAATAAAGAACCAGGAAGGACCCCTGAGGAGGACGGGGGTTTAATCGGACTTCCCATTTTCATAGCTTCCGTGTTGTGCTGGACTAGTCAAGGCCAGACTTCTGAGGGGTTGGATAGAACCATGGTGGCTCTCTTCCCTGAGCTTTCAGAGAAAAGCTATTAATTAATTTATTGTTATTATTAAATGTATACACCGTCCATCTCGCTATAAAAGTGACTCTATGCCCAGAATAAGGGGACGCTTTGGCTTCATTGAAAAGCCATTCAACTCACATTGAATGACTTGTCATAGAAATAATGTTATGATAGGTTAATTAATTGCAACAGATTAGATTTGTATTTAACCTTATATCTGTTTCGGAAATAGTCAGAAGTCGCCTTTTCTTTTTTCTCTTTCTGTTCACATCTTTATAGTTTGTTCTTTTTTCTTTAGTTCTGTTTTCTATCTATTCTATAGTTTTTTTCTTTTTTGTATTTTAATTTTATCTTAAAAATAAAAAAATTTCTGGGAAAAAAAAAGAAAGAAAAGCCATTCAACTCACACCTGTCCACTCTGTTCTTGGAATGGAGTTGCACGTATAACGCTAACCCATACCACATAGCTTTCCAAACTGTGTGTCGCGACACAGTACTATGTTGCCTGCGGGGCCCAGGTGTGTCGTGAGAAAACCTGGAAGTGCTGATGGCGCGCCGCTGCCACCGCATGCAGCAGCGCATGCGGTGGCGGGCCATCAGCACTTCCAGGTTTTCGCACGACACACCAGGACACCGACGCCGACGCGGTGCGCTAAAACCCGGAAGCACCACCGCAGCGTGCGAAAACCCGGAAGCGCCACCGCTGCCGCGGTGCTTCCGGGTTTTCGCACACCACCGCTCCTGCAGCACTTCCAGGTTTTCGCACGCCGCCGTTGGTGTGTCACCAACGTGACAAGTTTGGAAAGCCCTGCCGTACCGTGTTTGCTTAGCTTTGAGTGAGGATACTGTGATTTATTCAACAAACCGGGAGTAAAACACATGGCTTGGCAGAATGGGTAAATCTACTTAGCATCTTCCTCGGAAAGGGTTGTATCACTGCAGTGCACTGTGGGTAAATGTTGGCCATCAAAGCACCCGGAATGGATGAGGATGGACCAATGGGCACTGTCTAGGGGAAACTAGGAGCTAAATTGCCATGCAATAACAGGTAACCCAAATCGCAACAGGCACCAAGGTCCTGTCTCAAGACGATGTGGCTCCGATCAGGTTCACCTTGGCCACAAACTCTTATAGACCTTCTTGTCCGACTGCAGAGCAGTACGGTGATGGCCTTGTAGACGTTATCCAACACTTGTTAGGTAAACACCAGCTTAGCCTGTATAGGGAGGAGTGAGTGAGAAAGAAACTCAAGACTGCCCCATCTTGATTCTCTTGGGTATAAGGGGTGGAGGGGAGGAGAATCCTTTCAGGCTTTCAAAAGATGGCTATTATACCCTTTAATAGATAGAGTTCCAGTAGTCCTTGCGGTGTCTCTTTCTTGACCTGGCCTACCTAAGAGGGTTTACACCAACTGTCCCCCAAGGTGAGCAGAGTCAATATTAGAATTCAGAACAGTTTGCCAAGCCCAATCCTCAGGTTGATTCTGGAATATACAAATTAGCACCTGGCATCTCTAAGGTGCTAATTTGCTAGAGATAGTCCTCGACTTACAACCATTCGCTTAGCGACCGTTCGAAGTTACGACGCTGCTGGGGAAAGTGACTTGCGACCAGTCCTCACACTTATGACTGTCACAGTGTCCCTGCAGTCACGTCATCAAAATTTGGGTGCTTGGCAACCAGCATGTGTTTACAACAGTTGCAGTGTCCCGGGGTTACGTGATCGCCATTTGCAACCTTCCCAGCCAGCTTCTGACAAGCAAAGTCAATGGGGGAAGCTGGATTCACTTAACGACCACATGGCTCACTTAATGACCGTGATGATTTGCTTAACGGCCGTGGCAAAAAAGGTTGTAAAATCAGGCATGACTCACTTAGCGGCCACCTCACTTAGCAATGGAAGTTCCAGTCCCCATTGTGGTCGTAAGTCGAGGACTACCTGTACAGCAAAGCTTTTGCTTGTTCTCAGGGCCAGCAAGAGAATGTCCTCAGACATGCTTCCACCATCTTCCTGAAAGAGAATTAGCCACTTCCCCACTCCTTCTCTGCCGAGTGACTCTGTGAAAGCCCACTTTTTGAATTTCCATTAAAAATAATACATTCTGTTCTGCTTCAGAGGGCCCATCACTTCCCTGCTCTCTTTCCTATTTAGACTCCACCAGGCGGCCTCTTCTCCCTTTTTAACCTTCCAAGCACTGTAATCATTTAAAGCTCACTTTTTCTTCCTTCATTCCATTATTCAAGCAATTGTAGACAGGTTTTTATTGCTGGGGCTTACAAAGCAATTCAGTTAAACTTTGGGCCCAGAGGGGCTGGAAAAATGAGGCGGTTTTTCCATACGGCGAGGGTCTCCAAGGGGCTTTTGAGAACAGCAGCTGCCAAACAGGGTCTGGATGGAAGGAGGATTCACACCAGGTGGGTGGAGGCCCAGACGGCTGGAGAAGGCCAAGGAATAGTTGACAGACGGATGTACTCAGGCTGGGGAGGAAAAATTTAACCAAGATGATAGACATGATAACTGAAGGGCCATCATCCGGAAAATGGGAGAACCTTGGCCAATCTTAAGTAGAGGAAGGTATAATCTGGTCTAAATCTTTTGCAACATACAAGGATGGGCCTTCCTAAGGGTGAAAACAGCCTCCTGCAGTTCGTCAATATCACTTTTGTGATTGTCAAGGAAGTGGAGCTAAAAATGAAGGTCCTTTTTGCGGGTGGAGACAAGGATGTCCTGTCAGCCTTGCGAGGTAGTCCAGGCAAGAAGCACACCTAGAAGTACTAGTTCTAACGTTATTGTAAGGCTACTGTACATTAACAAGATGTCGCACGTCTGAAAATACATCTCTCCCCCCTCGCCTTTGCAGTCCAAGACACTAGGGAGGGTCCCTTCTGAGACATTTGCCATACCCCCATTCCTTCTGCGGGCTCAGCTGCCTCTTATCTGACTGTTGCCTAGTCTGCAGCTCTTCCTCCTGTCTCCCAAGGTCATTCCCACAGACCATTGCATCTCCACTCAGTATGGTCAAAAAAGTCAAGATAGCTGACTTACCTTTCTCATCCAGAGGCAAAATCCTGTACGTAGAAGAACTTTTGGAATCCTAATTAAACAGCTCGAGTTTGTCTTACTTCCCAGCTTCCATTCCAAGATCAATATTTCCATTCATTTAAAAGCATAACAAGGTTAGAGAGGTGAGCAAAGTAAATAATTAACTAATTTGCAGGTTTTTGGAAGGGGAAAATTCAAGTTGTTTTAATCTCTGGGGTAATTAGCTATGTTGTTGACATCAATCACAGATGCAGCAATTATTTAAAGTATTTGCAGGGGAAGCTTTTGTAAAACACACACACACACAAGTTGTATTGAAGTGCCTTTTGCCAATCAATCTTCAAATATTTAGCACTGTGCAGCATTCTCAGATGGGAGACTTGCTCTTTTCTGCACCTGGTTAGTATTTTTATGCAGCATGGCACCAAAAACGTTGCCTAGAATTACAGAATGCCTGAACTTTTTCTGGCTCACAAATGGAAAAAGCACAGTTCAGATCACACATTGTGTTAAGTCACACTTTGTTGAGTAAACCACAATGGCTGATTTAGAAAACATACTACATCAAAATTAAACGACATTATAACATAGCACATTGTATGGATTGGGCTATTGTGATTGCTAAACATTAGTGAGCTACGAAAGCCCAGCCCCTGTGGTGATTCACATAGGATGATTAAAATAGGCTATTGTTTAATACAGTGTGTGAATCCAAGCACAATAAGGTGGTAGGGAGAGTTTGAAGCCATACCAAAGATCAGAGCTTTCCAAACTGTGTGTCGGGACACGTTAGTGTGTCGGCTGCAGTGTCTGGGTGTGTCGCAGCTGCTGCTGCCTCCAAGCCCTGCCAGGATTCCGCGCAGGTCCTAGTGCCTGCCTTGTGCCTTGCTGCCTCCAAACCTGCTGTGATTCCGCGCAGGTCCTAGTGCCTGCCTTGTGCCTTGCTGCCTCCAAACCTGCTGTGATTCCGCACAGGTCCTAGTGCCTGCCTCGTGCCTTGCTGCCTCGAAACCTGCCCTGCCAGGATTCCACGCAGGTCCTAGTGCCTGCCTCGTGCCTTGCTGCCTCGAAACCTGCCCTGCCAGGATTCCGCGCAGGTCCTAGTGCCTGCCTCGTGCCTGGCTGCCTCCAAACCTGCCCTGCCAGGATTCTGCGCAGGTCCTAGTGCCTGTCTTGTGCCTGGCTGCCTCCAGACCTGCCCTGCCAGGATTTCGTGCAGGTCCTAGTGCCTGCCTTGTGCCTGGCTGCCTCCAGACCTGCCCTGCCAGGATTTCGTGCAGGTCCTAGTGCCTGCCTTGTGCCTCGCTGCCTCCAAACCGGCCCTGCCAGGATTCCGCGCAGGTCCTAGTGGTTTCTCAAGTTACTTTCTTGGACTGGGCTCAAGCCCCTCTTATCTAACGGTCTCCTGTCCTTCAAGGCCATCTCCAATGCCCTCTACATCAATTCAATACATCAGTGTGCTTCCGGGTCCAATTCAAGGTGTTGGTTATCACCTTTAAAGCCCTACATGGCATGGGGCCAGGTTACCTGAGGAACTGTCTCATCCCCTTTACCTGAGGAACCGTCTCATCCCCATTACATCAACCCGACCCACCCGGTCATGCAGAGAGGGCATGTTATGGACCCCGTCTACAAGAGAGTGCCATCTGGCGGGATCCAGGAAGCGGGTCTTCTCCACAGTGGCCCCCGCCCTTTTGAACACTCTTCCCCCAGAGGTGAGGCAAGCCCCCTCTCTCCTGACCTTCCAAAAAAAGTTGAAGACCTGGCTCTGCCATCTCGCTTGGGGCGGGAAGGGGAGCAGTCATTCTTGGGGATGGCTGACTCCTTAAGGTGGGCCTCTTATATACAGTACAGGAATTGCCACCTGGATCTTATTTTATATTTATATTCTGTATTTATATTTATATTTTATGTATTGTGGTTTTATGGTATTTAAATTTTTTAGCTATGTTGTAAACCGCCCAGAGTCCCTCTTTCAGGGGAAGATGGGTGGTGGCTAAATTTGATAAATAAATAAATTCACCTATGATATCTCAACCCTTTGCTATCAGAGAGACATCTTTGCCCATAATCTCAGACAGCAACAACTCAGCCCTAGAAATTTCTTTGTCTTCAATTATTCCACCTTCCCCATCAGATCCATTCCAGGGCTAACAGAAAGAAAGCCACCTCCAGTGGAGAATTTAAAGCACGTCAGCTTTAATTGAAAATAACATTCCTCCCAACAGATGGTGTCTAACACCAATGCACCTATTCCGTATGGATTTTAGCCCTGGGAGATTAAAGGATAGTGCTGAAGCAACAGCTCTCTAGTTAATCAAACCTGGTCCTGAGTTCCCACCATCAAGGTACTATTCAAGGTGCGGATTTTGGACACCCACCGCATGTTTTGTCTACCCCTTGACATTAGACTCAGATGCTCACAAAAAAGAGGGAAGGTCTACCTCTAGAATTCCCACCTTTCTCGGGGAAGGGGCAGCATTGGCATTTTTTACAATATCCCAGAGATCAGAACCTGAAAGAAAAGGAGAGAAAGAAAAGAATGTTTCCATCGACAGCCAATTGACATGTGCTTATTTTACATCGAGGAGGATTGTATTTGGGAAGTGGGAGTCCGACTCGTGAACCGAACAGGCTGTTTTCCTCCGGGAAGATTCCCTGTTGCTATTCTCATTTCAAGTTGGCTTCTCTAGGATGAGCAAAGCTCTTCACATCTCACATGCGTACAGGCACACCCATTGCGATTTCACAAAAGGGGTGGCTTTAAGGTCACACTGCTATTTCTAATGTTTTGGTACTGTTTATTCTTTCATCCTACCTTTTCCCCCCAGGATGTCCTTCATGGTGGTTGGATTCAGATCAGTTTTCAAATAGGCCTTGGCTACTCTCCAGCCATTAGTTAAACCCTTTAAATGCTTTACTTTGATGGGATTTCAACCACTAAACTGTGTGGAGAATTACATAGGCAATCACGAGGAAAGTCATCCTTCTTTCCTTCTTCTGACAAGGGGCGGATTGTCCAAGAGTAGAGTAGGCACCTTGTGACATGCTGGAATAACCCAGTTTTACTTGTCTTACTATATAAGGAAACAGTGGCTCCCTATCTGTTTCTAGGCCTAATTCAAAGTACTGATTTTGTTGCTTAAGGCCCTAGACCAGTGTTTTTCAACCTTGACAACTTTAAGATGTATGGACTTCAACTCCCAGAATTCCCCAGCCAGCCATGCTAAAGTTAAAGTTGTACCTTAAAGTTGCCAAGGTTGAAAAACACTGCCCCAAACAATTTAGAATCCAAAATAGCTAAAGTCTGGGTATGAAAGTACATGGAATTCTTGTTCTTCAATTCTTCTTCTTGACTATAACTCAACGAAGGCTTTTTGTCTAATGTCATCCAAACTTGGAACTCCTTGCTCAGAGATGTTCATTTTATTTCTCTCTGATTTCCTGGGTATTTATTATTCCTCTACTCGGAGTTCCTCGGCAATAGACGTACAGTATTGACACTCCCGGAGAATTCCTTTCACAGAAGACGTGCTGAACAGCTCTTGTTCTTCTGTGCAGTTGATCGTGCTGTGCTTCTAATAATATTTATCAGGAACCAAATGTTGGCTAGCTGACCTGCAATTTCTTGGCTCAGCGAAGTATCTTTTTTTTTAATATACAGTATATACACAGTATATCATCATTATATTACTTCTTTCTATCCCCCAGATTGGAGTTTTATTGGCAGTTCAGAAATGGGTGCAGAATTCCATCAGTCTGTAGGACTCACCTTTCAAGAAACAAAAGGCTACCAAGAATTCAGAAGAAGCTTTAGGGTGTTATGCTGTTCTGATGGCTTACTCACAGCTGCCAGTAAAACACGTTGGGAAGGTGATGTGGCTTGCTTTCGTTTAGTGCACTCCGTTTCTTTCCCCCCCAAGCAATTGACAGAGAAATGCTTCTTTCCATAGATCCAACAGGGTGGGAAGGGAAGGCTAGAATCCATTGATTCCCTCCATTGCAATTTATGTATTTATCTATTTCCTCAAAGGGGTTTTGAGTCCTTGAAGCAGGCAGGCGAGGCTCCGGAAGATTGTTCTGTGGCGCTCCATTCATGCAATACAACCACCCCACCATAAGTCTGCACAATAGCAACGGTACAATCCTAGACAGCTTGTCAGCCAGCACGCTGCATCGGCTGGGTTTCCTTACGGCCCTAGGAACAGCCCAGCAGCGCTGCTTCAGAGTCTCGCCATTGGCTACAGCAGGAGGGCTTCTTCTCCCACAAAGCCCAGGGCCACCCTCTGAAAAGGATTCTCCTAACAACCATGTGAGTCTAGGCGAGGTGTCAGTTCTAGCAACTATTCAGAAATCTGGAAGGCAGGATTTGTGGGGAGGGATTTATTATTTTAGTAACTGCTCAAGACCATTGTAAGAACAGAACAGACTTGAATGCAATGCAATGCAATGCAATGCAATGCAATGCAACGCAACATGACCCAACACAACACAACACAACCAAACACAACACAACACAATCTTGCAAATGGAGGCCATATAGCAAGGAGAAAGTTCCATGCACATTTTGGTATGCAATCAACTGAGTTCAGATCAGATGGCCGTATCAGTAGCAGAAGCAATAGTACAGGTAGTCCTCACTTAACGACCACAATTGGGACCAGAATTTCAGTTGCTAAGCAAAGCGGTCAAGCACATCTGACGACCTTTTTGGCAGCGGTCATTAAGCAAATCATCGCGGTCATTAAGCGAACCGTGTGGTTGTTAAGCGAATCACGCAGTTCCCCATTGATTTTGCTTGCCAGAAGCTGGCTGGGAAGGTCAAAAATGGCAATCACATGACCGCAGGATGCTGCAACGGTTGTAAATGGGAACCTGTTGCCAAGCGCCCAAATCGTGATCACATGACCATGGGGACGCTGTGATGGCTGTAAGTGCGAGGACCGGTCGTAAGTCAGTTTTTTCAGCACCATCGTAAGTCTGAACCATCACTAAACGAGTGGTTGTTAAGCGAGGACTACCTGTATACACTTCATGTTATCATTACTTCATACATTTGTATTCCATGCTTGATAAAAGAAAGCCACAAAGCTCTTGGCTGAATTGAGATAACGTCGCTAACCAAGCCGCTCCAGATTGCCCCCCGTCAGACTTGCAGAATACAGGCCCATAGAAGACAGCCTCCAAAACAAGAGCTAACTCTGATCATACCGTAGTTTGTGCAATTCTCTCCCCCGACCTCACATTTCCTTATAACCTCCGATGCAAAACAAGAGGTTTCAGCTGCATAATTCATTCCAGGGATTAAGCTACATAAAGCCTCTCAGAGGGGCATTTTAGACTTCTGGACCTTCGTTTTTAAAAAAGAAAAGAAAGAAGCAACAGTCGTGGATTTTTTAAAAAAGGCATCTATAACAGCTGGGATATTAAATATTTAAACCGCCATGAATATTAAAGGTTCTTCAGTCGCCATTAGCACAACGGACCAAGAGAACGCTGCAAACAGCTGGGGCTGTCAGGACATAATGATGCCGGAACAAGATTCGAAACCGCAGGGACCGAGTTTGCTTGCAAAGAGACGATCCGTTACCTCCCCCCACCCCCCCACCCCCAATCTCTGGGGTGTGGGAAATGGCCACATGCATCTCGGATGCCAGAAATGTTTTGAGCTTCCTTTTCATTTGCATGCTTGGAATGGCAAGTCCGAGGTTCGGGGAGGCATTTTCCTGGGCATGTTTGCTCATTCCGCGCTGACCTTTCTCAAGCCCTCCAGAAAGCTGGCGGTGTAGAAATAATTTGAAAACAACGTTCCAAAACCAGATTTTAATTTTTTTTCCAGTTCAGAATATTCATAGAAGTCAATAGGGCTGGTTGGAGAGGAAAGTCCTTAGCCTTCTTTGGAAAGCTGAATGGCAAAGGAGGTGACTTGGGGCCAGTCTCTCTTTCTCAGCCCAACCCATCTCACAGGGTTGTTGTTGTTGGGAAATTAGGAGGCAGTTTCAATTCATTCCCTGAATTCCCTTCTGGACTGAAAAAAATGGGGAAACAAGACAACGATATACCCCAGAAGGAACTGTGCAGGGCAGTGTTTCTCAAACTTGGCAACTTTAAGATGGGTGGACTTCAGCTCCCAGAATTCCCCAGCCAGCATGCTGGCTGGGGAATTCTGGGAGCTGAAGTCCACCCAACTTAAAGCATGCTGGCTGGGGAATTATGGGACTTAAAGCCCAGCCATCTTAAAGCATGTTGGCTGGGGAATTCTGGGAGTTGAAGTCCACCCAGCAAGCTATCAGGCATCATGTCATGCAAAGAACCAACAGAAGCCAGGACAATTCTTCCTCTGGGTGGGAGAATTACAGAACAACCCACTTCACTGGCTAAGTGGGATTCTACACATAGAGAGGGGGGGGGTGACTGTATGTATTCCCCCCCCCTTTACTCTAGACCAGGGCTTTCCAAAGTTTTCCCGTGGCGACACACCAACCACCGTTGGTGTGTCGCCGCGGGAAAACCCGGAAGCGCTGATGATGATCAGCGCTTCCGGGTTGTTTGGTGACACACCAGACTGTGTGTGGCGACACACTTTTGTGTCACGACACACAGTTTGGAAAGCTCTGCTCTAGACAATGGGCTTCAAATGACAAATAAGCCAAGGGAAATAAAACAAGACTGAGTAACCCTAACCAGTTAAACCTGTTAATCAAGACAGCCCCTTCGCAATCTCCCCCACCAGCTGCAACACGGAAAGTATTGCACATTTAAATCACACCTTGGCTAAGCTTCGACTGACAGCCTGCCGGTGCAAAGCTCTCAGACCATCTATCTGCGCTTGGGGGGAGGAGTGCAAAAATCCCTGCAAAGTGACAACAGGGAAGCAGTAAATTTTCAATTTTATTTTAAAACGCACCAGATGGGAGATTTTATAGGTTTCATAAATATGTCAAAAGCAATGTTGGCGCATCATTGGAGGTCGCCCCTGCAGAGGGACAAAATCGGTCTTTTTAGGGATTCCGTTCGATTCTTAATAAGAAGCCCAGTTTGTCTCAGTAAAAGAGTTCCTATCTTAGGTCAGTTTGCCAGATGTATTCTTTTCTCCCCACGTCTACAGCTAGTCCTCACGTTTAGTGATGGCTCAGACTTATGACGGTGCTGGAAAAACCGACTTATGACCGGTCCTCACACTTACGACTATCGCAGCATCCCCCCACTCACATGATCATGATTTGGGTGCTTGGCAGCTGGTTCGCATTTATGACTGTCGCAGAGTCCCGTGGTCACATGATCGCCATTTTTGACCTTCCCGGCCGGCTTCTGGCAAGCAAAATCAATGGGGAACCGTGTGATTTGCTTAATGACCACTTGGTTTGTTTAACGCCCACAGTGATTCGCTTAACGCCCGCCGCAAAAAAGGTCGTAAAGTCAGGTCAGATTCACTTAATTACTGCTTTGCTTAGCAACTGAAATTCTGGTCCCAATTGTGGTCATTAAGTGAGGACTACCTGTATTTCCAGGAAACTATGATCCATCGTTTCAGTAATAAACTGGCAGTATATGATGCTTCAATCTCTTCAGCCCACTTTAGCATTTTAGCTTCCTCTTCTTGGACTGCTGAGTTTCATTCAAGGTGGCAGAAGATGGGGTAACATGGATATTTGCCTCCAGTATGGTTTCTCTGGGGAAGATCCGATGGCCGCTTTCACACATTCTGCTTAGCCATGGTTCAACCATGGTTGGTTATAGTTCAGTAAGACCTAGAGAGCCAAGGGTGCCCCATCACAAGCCTGTTTCGTCCAACGTTCTGTTGGTTTTGCAGTCAGCCAGACCACAAGTAGGCCAGAAATTTTTATTTATTTATCTACCTATCAAATTTGTATAGCCGCCCATCTCATGTACGTGACCCTGGTTTGGCACACACGCTTTAGAAAAAATAATTAAAACTCATTTCTCCAAATCATTTTGTGTCTCTGGAGCTATGATGGCCATTCATTTGTGCACATATTGTACTGAGCCGGACAGCATGGTTTAAAAATCCCAAGGGCTAGATTCGCAAAGCCTGAATGCAATGGCTCATCCCTTGTCTGATAAAAGATTCGGAAGACTGTTAGGTGGGCAGCCACCAGCAAAGCTTTTGTTATCAATGAAAAGATCCATCGTTTGGCTGGTTCATAAGATGGCAGTTAAAGAGAAAATTAAAAAACTTTCCACCCTAATGCACTTTGGGATATATTATGTGTAAAAAGGTAAAGGTTCCCCCCACACATTGGTGCAGTCGTGTCTGACTCTAGGGGCCGGTGCTCATCTCCGTTTCTTAGCCGAAGAGCCAGCGCTGTCCGAAGACGCTTCCGCGGTCATGTGGCCGGCATGACACGCGCGGAATGCTGTTACCTACCCACTGAAGTGGTACCTATTCATCTACTTGCATTTGCATGCTTTCGAATTGCTAGGTTGGCAAGAGCTGGGGCTAGTGCGGGAGCTCACTCCATCACGCAGGGCTAGGGATTCGAACCTCCGAATTTGCAATCTTCCGATCGACAAGCCTGGTGTCTTACCTGTTGAGCCACCATGCTCCCTGAGAAAAAAGTATGTATTTTAAGGTAAGGGTTCCCCCCGCACATTTGTGCAGTCGTGTCCGACTCTAGGGGCCGGTGCTCATCTCCGTTTCTTAGCCGAAGAGCCAGCGCTGTCCGAAGACGCTTCCGCGGTCATGTAGCTGGCATGATGCATGCGGAACACTGTTACTTTCCCACTGAAGTGGTCCCTATTCATCTACTTGCATTTGCATGCTTTCGAATTGCTAGGTTGGCAAGAGCTGGGGCTAGTGCGGGAGCTCACTCCGTCACGCGGCGCTCGGGTCTCGAACCATCGATCTTGCGATCTTCTGATTTTATTTATTTATTTATTATTTATTCTATTATGTGTAGATGGGAACTAATCAAGTTACTAGAACTCCGTTCCTCTCGATACCTCTTGCTCAAGAGACTTGGTGTGAATGGCTTGCAAAAAAACTATTGGGTTTTTCGGCAGGGAACGAACAGCTGGATATAATGAGACCCAAATAATGCCCTATTGGGGGCTTAATCTCCTGCTCAAGGAGTTGGTCAAACTTGGTTTCAAAGTTTGCTTATTCATATATTTCATTAACTTGGTGTACCACTGTAATGGTATGTGGGAAAGACCCTGGGAGACTGGGCCAAGAGACGCTGCCAAGGGAACGGTCAGATAAGAGAGAGTTTAGCCCACAGCTGAATAGTAGGTGGGGCAAGTGGCTCAGAAGGGACCCTCCCTAGTTTCTCAGGCTGTAAAGAAGAGGGGGAATGAGTCTGAAAGGGAGGGTGATATAATGGTATGTGGGAAAGACTCTGGGAGACTGGGCCAAGAGACGCTGCCAAGGGAATTGTCAGATAAGAGACAGCATAGCCTGCAGCTGCATAATGGGTGGGGAAAGAGGCTCAGAAGAGACCCTCCCTAGTTTCTCAGGCTGTAAAGGAGACAGGGGGAGAACTGTACTTTCTGACTTGCAAGATTCTGTCAATGTAGCTTTACAATAAAGTAGAATTAGCTCATCTGGTTACGATTCCTGTCTGGTTTGCCCCGTGAGGCCGACATCAATCTTGCAAGTCTGAAAGTACAATTCTCCCCCACCCCCATCTCCTTTACAGCCCAAGAAACTAGGGAAGGTCCCTTCTGAGCCTCTTGCCCCACCCACTGTTCCCCTCCCACTTTGGGCTATGCCGTCTCTTATCTGACCATTCCCTTGGCAGCGTCTGTTCGCCCCATCTCCCAAGGTCTTTCCCACATACCATTACAACCGCTGGCTACCAAAATCTCTTGACAGTTTACAAGCATTTGTTTCACTTACTGTAAAGGCTGTTCCTACATCCTGGGACATCTGGAAACCGAAGATATGCAGTTGAGTTATTTTGCTTTTCCGGGCTTTTCTCTGTACACGGAACACACATTTTTCCTCCAGGAGTTGCTGAAAATTGGTTGGAAGAGGGAGGTGGGAACCCAGTTACAAATAATTGTTTTTGCAGAGCATTTTTAATATAAAACTTTACAGATTCCATCGCATCGCCACAGAATGGCAAAGCAGCACTTCAGAATTAATGACTAATATAATACGGAACACATTTATGCAGTGATGCCTTACAGTTATAGCTAATCCATAAAGCAATTACAGAATGGCAGGCAAGAATCCACGGCACTAGAAATGGCTTGACTCTTTCAGGAGCTGCTGTTTCGGAGAAGATGGTGGGGCTGATGGTGCAATCTTTGAAGAATACCCTGTCTGGGTTCCCACTTTACACTAAACTCTGGCTTAACTAGGCTTCATCAGATAAACCACAATCGGCTCACCCCCCATGACTCACTAAGCCAAAATCACACAAACCACATGTGAACCCAGCCATCAACACGTGTCCAGCCAGAACTTAGATGCACCGCTAGAAAATAAATGAAGGTTTAATGGCTTCAGTTTAAATGGGAAATAAATGGTTATTTCCAACAGAATTCCAGACTTGCTCATTTGGAAAGGGTGGGTCTTTGTAGCTCTGTTACTTATATTTTTCAAACTCCCCCAACCTGGCAGCAATGGAGCTTTTCATCCTTAATAAAAGGTTGAGAAGGAAATCTGTCTCCCAAATTAGCGGGTCGAGCAGATCCAATGGCAGCCTCTTCCAAGAATAACTAAACGGGGAAATACTCACTCAGCAGGGTTTCCTTGGAGCAGGCGTCGGCCATATAATTCACACCCCAAATTAAAATAACAATGGCTCTGCTTACACTGTGTTTAGAGGTTAATAAATTGCGCTTCATGGATGATGGGCTGCTGACTTAGGCAGCCACTGCTCGCAAAAAGCCATCCATCATGGGTCCATTTGCTGGGGAAACGGAAACGGTGTCTTTAGTTTTTACTGCCAGATTGAAAATATGAGTCTTGGGGGGGCGAGGGACAGGGAAGAACAGAGAGAACATTTTCCCATCTCTTTGATACACACATCCATGCAATCTCTCTCTCCTCTCTCTCTCTCTCTCTCTCTCTCTCTCTCTCTCTGCACGTTCACATCCTTCAGAGGCTATTTAAGCAACAACTTCAAAGCAAGGACATATTTCTGCTCGCTGCTTCATTATCCTCCATAATACAGTAGGCTGAGATGGATTCTACCTCCAGAGGAGAATTATTTTTACAACCCCTAAAGAGGGATTTTTACATTTTGAAGAGTTTACATTTACATCAGCTCCTTCCGACCACTAAATAATGCAGTACAGGTAGTCCTCACTTAACAACCATTCGTTTAGTGATGGTTCAGACTAATGACGGTGCTGGAAAAACCGACTTATGACCGGTCCTCACACTTACGACCATCGCAGCATCCCCCCACTCACGCAATCACGATTTGGGGCAATTGGCAACCAGTTCGCATTTATGACCATTGCAGTGTCCCGTGGTCACGTGATCGCCATTCTCAACCTTCCTGGCCAGCTTTTGGCAAGCAAAATAAATGGGGAACCATGTGATTTGCTTAATGACCACTTGGTTCGCTTAATGACTGCTGCAAAAAAGGTCGTAAAATCGGATCAGATTCGCTTAATGACCGCTTCACTTAGCAACTAAAACTCCGGTCCCAGTTGTGGTCGTTAAGTGAGGACTACCTGTACGATGCAACCTGATTGACTTGTGTGCCAACCAAAATGCCTTTGCTGATCTAAGACTGCAGGGGATTAATAACCTTTGTGTTTCCAAAGCTGGATGAAGCTATTTTCTTTATCCCTGAAAGCTAGGGGAAGCTGAAGTACTACTGAAACAGCACCTCATATTAAGCAAGCATTTAATCTACCAAATCTGTTAGGACTGCGGTGGCTGGGGAATTCTGGGAGTTGAAGTCCACGTATCTTACAGTTTCCAAGGCTGAGGAACACTGAGTTAAACTCTTCCCTTTCCATTATCAGAGGCTTCCAGCACCGCCAAAGCAAGGCAGGTTGGAAAAAAATTCTCTCTCTTCCGCCAATAAAATAATCAAGGATGGTTGCGGGCCCCCCCCCATCTTTCTTTCCATCCCAAAGTTGCCTCGGAGAGCCAGGAAGAGGGTTCCCCCACCCGCACCATTTTAGAAGCTTGCAGAGATGAAAAACAAAATGTAAATTCAACAAGTGAATATTCATAAGTGAAAACTTCACAGGGCTACTTGATAAATTTAGAATCCCAAGCTCCAGGGTATATCTCCCCAAACTCAGTGTGATGATATGCTTTTTTTTTATTTAAGGCAACATTTCTCAGCTGTTATCTGCAGAGCCTCCTCCATTAAGCAGCAGCTTGGGAGATCTTTTGAAGCTCCAACTAACCAGTGTAAGCAGAGTCCATTTTTTCCCCCCTGCTTTTTAATACAGGATTCAGAGCAGTGTTTCTACTACAGTGCACCCCACTTTGGGATTATGGTGTTGTGCTGATGGGCTTAAGCTCTTCTGGATGTCCTTATCAGCAGAAGGGTAGGGTCTGGGCTTCCTAGCCTTGCCATCCAAAGATGCCGGCCCTTTTCCTTCTGAAATGGATTTTCTTTGGAAAGAGAAAGGGTGGGAGAATTGGTGGGGAAAGGCAGGAAGGTGATTATCACTAGGATGGTATGTGCTTTCTTTTAATTCTACAACTGAATCAATCAAAGTTTTATTGTAGCCATCGACCAGGACAATTTATATCTGTCAGCCTTACTAGGTAGACAAGACAGGAAACACATCCAGATGAGCTAATTCTACTTTATTATGAGGCTATACTAACAGAATCTTGCAAGTCTGAAAGTACAAATCTCCCGCTGTCTCTTTTACAGCCCGAGAAACTAGGGAGGGTCTCTTCTGAGCCTCTTTTTCCACCCACTATCCAGCTGCAGGCTAAGCCCTCTCTTATCTGACCCTCCCCTAGGCAGCGTCTCTTGGCCCAGTCTCCCAAGGTCTTTCCCACATACCATTAAAATATCCCACCTTTCTGCTCAGAGGGCATTCAAGGCAGCTATTATATTACTTTGGTGATAATAATGCATTATTATATTATGCTTACATTCAGCTCAGGATAATATATATCTGAATCTCCTATCATTTTATCCCAGGAATTGGGGACAAAGAGAGATGGACAGATAGACTGACCCAAAGTCAGAATGAGCTACGTACCTGGGAAAGGAAGGCCTTGAATTTGACACTCCCTAGTCCTAGTTACACACCTGCACCACTATGCTATCCTGGAATAAACACTACATTCATCTAAATTCCCATGAATAAGAGAGGGTAATTGCACAGCGGAAGCCTTCCCTGAAAGCACCCTAACTTTGCACACAAACCCTGTTCTCGCTTTCCAAACCTCCAGCGCTTAACGTGGGGAGGGGCGCAAGAAGGGAGCCCCCATTGGCCTCATTCCCTGATCTCTGCACATGCCAGCCGGACGATGCATCAGTCAGACCACCCCCAGCCACTTGCAGGCACCCCTGTGTCAGATCTTGCTTCCCCTAATCTGCACCAGCCCGGGCTGTGCAGTCAAGAGTAATGGGAATTGTCACCAGCAACATCTGCCAGGTCCCAGACTGGGGCAGTGGGCTAGGAGTTAAATCCAGATGAACTCAAGTGGACATATATGGGTTGTCGTTATTCTGTCCATCAGAGAGGAGAGAACCAGTGAAAGGGCACATTCTGCTGAACAACAGAGCATTCGTCCCTTCAAATATATGGGCTGGGACTGATGAGGGCCAAGGGTGCTCCTCTCTGGCTGCAGATACACAGTAAACCTGCAGAACTGCACCAACTGTTAGCCAATGAGATAGAGAGGTGGAGATGGAGATGGAGATGATGGAGATGGAGATGATGGAGATGGAGATGATGGAGATGGAGATGATGGAGATGGAGATGATGGAGATGGATGATGGAGATGATGGAGATGGAGATGATGGAGATGGAGATGGAGATGATGGAGATGATGGAGATGGAGATGATGGAGATGGAGATGATGGAGATGGATGATGGAGATGATGGAGATGGAGATGATGGAGATGGAGATGGAGATGATGGAGATGATGGAGATGGAGATGATGGAGATGGAGATGATGGAGATGGAGATGATGGAGATGGGAGATGATGGAGATGGAGATGATGGAGATGGATGATGGAGATGATGGAGATGGAGATGATGGAGATGGAGATGATGGAGATGATGGAGATGGAGATGATGGAGATGGAGATGATGGAGATGGAGATGATGGAGATGGAGATGATGGAGATGGAGATGATGGAAATGATGGAGATGGAGATGATGGAGATGGAGATGATGGAGATGGAGATGATGGAGATGGAGAGGATGAAAGGATGGATGGATGATATATGGTAGATGATAGATGATGTATGGTAGGTGTATGGTAGATAGATGATAGATGATTTATGATAGATGATAGATAGATGATAGATGATAGATACAGTAGTTGTAACCTTACTTGTATGTCCCATTCTCCAGCAAATGATTGTAGACAGGCCAAGAAGATGCTTTTGCTTCTTCAGGGTGGGTGAAGGTTAATATCCCTGCACCACTATGAAAAGTCACAACATAGTAATTTAATAAGACCACGTATCTCAAAGTGTAATAGTTGAAGCCAAGGGTGTCAAGTGACCATCTTTAGCCTGTTTTTTCAATATTCATAGGTGCATGTATGTGTTTGTATTTTCTCTCCACAACTTCCAGTTACTAGTTTTGCAAACTGTAAAATTACTAAAGGAGTCCTGGGAGGTGGGTGGGTGGGGGAGAATAACCCACTCCATTATGTACAGACCTTCCATGCAAAGGAAAGAGGAGAAGTGTGCAAGGAAGCATGCTTAAATTAAAATTTGATACGCCCATGATCCCCTTTTCAATATATAGCTATATCTCTCTCTTTGGCTGATTGGGGGGATGCATAAAAAGATTTATGGGCGGGGGTGTGATCTAAAAAGTCAAGATGAAGGCCACAATAGTGTCATCGAAGCTCTGGCCTTTTTTAGATTGGCCCCACTTGCAGCTGCCCCCCCGACTTTTTGGACTACACGTTGCGGACACCCATTTATGGGGTTGAAGAGAAAGTTCTGCGGTCTTTTTTGAAACGGGGGGGGGGGAGGAGATGCATTTTATTCAAAGGAACCCTTGAACACCAGATCAGTTTTTTGCCACGTGCACAGATTTGACCGCACACCGCCAGCCCCAGGGAATTTGCAAGGAATTGTCAAGTTATTTATTATCTTCCCCTTTTATCTGTAAACTTATTTTCCTATTTCCTGAGAGATAAAAGATCTTGGTTTACAGTGTCAGTCGCCTGACCTTGTCAGGATTTCAAACTCATATTGAAATTGGTCCCTCAGTGAGCCGCATTGCTACAAGGAGCTATTGGGTGGTTACATTTAGTTCCATTTTCCTTTATTTTTATTCATTTTGGAGAAGAATTTCAGAGAAATCTTTTCTTTCCTCTTGTTACGTCTTGCATGTCTTCCCATCATGGCCAGGGTCCGTGTTCTTAAGCTATGCTAATTTAGTTAGCAAGCAGAAAAGACAAATACAAACATTTGTACAAACCAACCCTGTTAAAATTCATGTAGTCAAATCCAGCACTTAAAAAAAATGCAATGCAATGTAAAATTACTGATAAGCCAGACAGGAGGAAGAACACAACAAGCTCCAAATAATCCATTGACCTCTAACACGGTTGCTGAAAGAAACAGATTTAACATTCTGACTATTTTTCAAATGCAGGTGGGAGATGGCCCCGGTATTATAAAAAGGTAAAGGTTCCCCCGCAGAGTCGTATCCAACTCTAGGGGGCGGTGCTCATCTCCGTTTGTTAGCCGAAGAGCCAGCGTTGTCCGAAGATGCTTCCACGGTCATATGACCGGCATGATACATGCGGAACGCTGTTACCATCCCACGGAAGTGGTACCTATTCATCTACTTGCATTTGCATGCTTTCGAATTGCTAGGATGGGAAGAGCTGGGGTGAGTGCGGGAGCTCACTCCGTCACGTGGCACTCGGGTCTCGAACCGCCAACCTTCCGATCAACAAGCCTGGCATCTTAACCGCTGAGCCATCGCCCCCCCCACCCCCGGTATTGTAGCCAAGGCATTATTTCAACAATGTCCTGACTCACCAATAAAGGTTGGATTCACCTAATGCTAAGCCATAATTTATTAATTTGCTATAGTTATTTATATCCTACCTCTCGGGCTAATAAGTCTTAGCCTACAGTCAATAAAAACAATTGTAAATACACATGCCAAAAATATTACTTAAGAACCAAGGCATTTCTAGCATCCTTCCTACAGGACAGGGAATGGCAATTTTGTAAGCCGCCCAGAGCACCGTGTGTGAGTTGGACAGCCATATAAATTTGTTGAAAGAAAGAAAGAAAGAAAGAAAGAAAGAAAGAAAGAAAGAAAGAAAGAAAGAAAGAAAGAAAGAAAGAGAGAGAGAGAGAGAGAGAGAGAGAGAGAGAGTGAGTGTGTGTGTGTGTGTGTGTGTGTGTGTGTGTGTTGGACGGCCATATAAATTTGTTGAAAGAAAGAAAGAAAGAAAGAAAGAAAGAAAGAAAGAAAGAAAGAAAGAAAGAAAGAAAGAAAGAAAGAAAGTGAGTGAGTTGGACGGCCATATAAATTTGTTAAATAAATAAATAAATAAATAAACAAACAAACAAACAAACAAATAAATAAAATAGCCCATGGAATAGGCTTCTGGCTTTCTCCCTCTGCAAACATGGTTTGCTTGCTTTTGATTTAGTTGTTGTGCCAATTGTGAATTATTAGAAAAAATAAACAAACCCTGGCTTGACATGATTATGACCACAAGCAAATGATAGCAGACGCTGGGCAAAATTAACTAATAGTTCGATGTGGTATCTAGCATCTTTGTTCTTAACTTACAGGTACTGATTGATGTTCATTACAGTGGTTGGCTACATCAGTGCTAAACCATGGTTGTACCAATCCAGGCCTTTAGGGCAGAGATCCAGGACCTCTGGAGAACCTCAAAGGCACGTGGTGTGGTTGTTATATATTGAAAGGAGTGCCATCAGAGCTTTAATCCCAAAATTCATCAGTGTATCGCTGACACTGAAAGAAGATGGAGAAAGGAGGCTGAACACAATTTTAAGAATCCTGAATGTTTTATTATATAGAAATGAGGAAAGAGGGCAGTGTTGCTTTACAGCCCAGTGGCTGTATCAGCAAGATGACAGCTTTTGCAAAAAGGCTTTTAGTGCCCTGTTGAAAATACAGGCCTTTTGGGGGGGTCTGTCCAAATACCTTGCTTGTAATCCTCTCTGAATAGAGCAACAGCCTAGAAGGTGAAAGAGAGAGATAATGGGGGGAAGCCAGGGAATGAATTTGCATGTAGGGAAAAGCAGATCTCTGAATTCAGATTAAAAAGTAATCATAGCCAGGTTTACCTGTGACCAGAAAAAAAAGAAACACCACCAGAATTGTGTAACACTTTTATTAGAAAAACCCAAAATGGTCCAAAGGAATCTGCAGGCTTCCAAGTTCTCCAGAACATTTTATCCAGAAAATGTAACCAACCAACCAACCAACCAACCAAGAGGAACAAATGGAAGATAATTCAGAACGTCCAAAAATTAGGCTAGATGTCTTTGAAGTCAGTCTCAACATAGAAGTTGTTGACTAAATGCAATAGTTAGTGTTGGGTGTTGTGGGTAGAAGGAGAATACCTGCCGTCCTCCAGCTGTAACATGATGAAACTCTGTAGTCCCCACTCTGGGCTCTTATCATGGTGAAGCTCATATGGCTGGAGAACAGCAGAAATAAAGGAACTTCACACTGTTTATCAGTGTTTCTCAACCTTGGGAAGTTTAAGATGTGTGGACTCCAACTCCCAGAATTCCCCAGCCAGCATGCTGGCTGGGGAATTCTGGGAGTTGAAGTCCACACATCTTACAATGACCAAGGTTAAGAAACACTGGTTTAGACCAATCAAAATGGCATAAAGTTTATATTCAGTTACTTTAACTCAATACAAGGATTTGTCCCTCATCCAAAATTTGGGGTGTGTTTTTAGGTATAGAGTCGCTACTTCAATTTTATAGGATCTTTATAGGCTCTTTAAAGCAGAACAAATTCTCTTTTTGGACTCAGTTTATTGCTGCTTATAATTTCATCTGGTGATTTATACTGGGTTGAGAGTAGCTCTTGAGACTAACCCTTGCTTAAAGCTTAACAGTGATTTGTATTCATTGAAAGCAATATATTCCCTTCAATCATTCATAATTTACCAACGATTGGACCTCCTTGACACTGTCCCTTGTTTACTCTTTGTGCTTTATCCTTTTTATCCGTTTTCTGGATTTTTTTTATTTGTGTTTGTTTAGGTACTTTCTCTAAAAATAAAAAATAAAAAGATTCAGTTACTTTTTTTTCCCCTCCAGCATCACTCGCTGAGTTGCAGGTTCATCCAAGACAGGCCGTTAGATGGCAGTGGTTCTCCCCAAAAGGGAGGGATCCACTCTGTTGCGTTAGACATCTGGAAACAGAGAGTTACTCCTCTGTAAAATCCTTTGGATTGCAGAGGGCAACAAGTTTGCCTTCACATCAGTTCCATTCCCTCTCCTCTCATAAGCACTTGGGGAATGTGCGGAATTTGCAGGCCTCTGCCCAGATATATACATACATTTTAATTATTTTGTATCCCGCCTTTATTATTTTTATAAATAACTCAAGGCGGCGAACATATATAATACTCCTTTCTCCTCCTATTTTCCCCACAACAACCACCCTGTGAGGTGAGTTGGGCTGAGAGACAGGGACTGGCCCAAGGTCACCCAGCCGGCTTTCATGCCTAAGGCGTGACTAGAACTCTCAGTCTCCTGGTTTGCCATTGGCTCCTTCCTAGGGCTGAGAGACAGGGACTGGCCCAAGGTCACCCAGCCGGCTTTCATGCCTAAGGCAGGACTAGAACTCTCAGTCTCCTGGTTTGCCATTGGCTCATTCCTAGGGCTGAGAGACAGGGACTGGCCCAAGGTCACCCAGCCGGCTTTCATGCCTAAGGCGGGACTAGAACTCACCGTCTCCTGGTTTGCCATTGGCTCCTTCCTATGGCTGAGAGACAGAGACTGGTCCAAGGTCACCCAGCCGGCTTTCATGCCTAAGGCGGGACTAAAACTCTCAGTCTCCTGGTTTGCCATTGGCTCCTTCCTAGGGCTGAGAGACAGGGACTGGCCCAAGGTCACCCAGCCGGCTTTCATGCCTAAGGCGGGACTAGAACTCTCAGTCTCCTGGTTTGCCATTGGCTCCTTCCTAGGGCTGAGAGACAGGGACTGGCCCAAGGTCACCCAGCCGGCTTTCATGCCTAAGGCGGGACTAGAACTCTCTGTCTCCTGGTTTCTAGCCTGTTGCCTTAACCACTAGACCAAACTGGCTCATTTTATTGAAAGGCATCAGCTTTGGTGAGTTGCAACATTTAATAAAATGTCTTAGTTGGAAAAGGTGCTACCAGACTCCTCCTGGTTTTTTACATTCCCTCCATTCTTGTTTTCTTCTTCCAATGTTTACTCAAGGGAAAATGTGATACCCACTTCTGCATGAGCCTGGGGGTCACGGGTGCTGAGAAAGCAGGTTGTCACACTAGAAAATCCCCTTAGAGCAGCGTTTCTCAACCTTGGAAACTTTTAAGAGGTGTGGACTTCAACTCCCAAAATTCCCCAGCCAGCATCTGGCTGGGGAATTCTGGGAGTTGCAGTGACCCATCTTAAAATTACCAAGTGGGGTAGCCTGATTTTCCTGTCTATAGCAGTGTTTCTCACCCTTGGCAATTTTAAGATGTGTGGACTTCAACTCCCAGAATTCCCCAGACAGCATCTGGCTAGGGAATTCTGGGAGTTGCAGTCCACCCATCTTAAAATTACCAAGTGAGGTAGCCTGATTCTCCTGTCTATAGCAGTGTTTCTCAACCTTGGCAATTTTAAGATGCGTGGACTTTGCTGGCTGGGGAATTCTGGGAGTTGAAATCCACGGATCTTAAAGTTGCCAAGGTTGAGAAACACTGGTCTATAGGCTTGTACTTTGGATGCACTTCTTTTTTGCCCCCGCCCTTCACTCTGAATTTACAAAAGGGGAAGAAAAAAAAAGCCAAACAGCAGCCACCTCCATCCCTTGTGGGAACCTACACAAACAAAAAGGCGTCTTTTGTTTCTGTCTTTCCATGGCCCACGTTGAAAGCCAAGCTAATTTCCTGTGGCTGAAACAGAACAACCCACGGAGCAATTTAACTATTCGGAGGAGGAAGAGCAAGAATTCCAAAAGGGAAGTTTTGTATCTATAGCCAGGGGATTTCCTCACACAGTACGTTTCCCTGGGCCGATGCATTCGCTGAATTGAAAGAAATGACGCAAGGACGTTTCCTCGGACAGATGCAGTCCGTTTCAGGCATCACTAGATGGTGTGACCTGCCCTGGGCTCAGATATTGCTTCTTTTTTTATGACCTCGGGGAGAGATAAATCCCCCCCCCCCTTTTTTTTCCCTGTTCCCTCCAGCACTAGCTAGCAGAATCAATGGTGAGGGGTGCTGGGAGATATTAACATCAGGAGACACACAAGTTCCCCACCCCTGCTTTCAAAGATTATTGCTCTTCAACCTGAGGGTACATCCATGTTCCTCCTTTGTGCGTTTGCAATTCAAAGCAGATTTATTCAGAAACCAACCTCACCGAGCTCAGTTGAACCCACTCTTTACTCCGCGTGCGAAGGGCTGCAGCCTGTTGGCCCTAGGTCTCCCAAGAACACTTCTCTGGTGGCCTCCATATGCAATGATTTTTCCAGTTGGAGATCAAAGAGATGGCTTGTAAAACAGCCCCTCTGCTCAGTTTCCCCCAAAGTGATTGCTTATTATAAACTCCTAATTAGGATAAGAGAGACCTGAAGAATATGCTGGCTGATTACAAGTCGGTATGACTTTCTGCCTTCCTAGGTATCTCCTGTTGACATTTCTCCTCTGCCTGTCTTTCAAGAGCAGAAATGTGAACCCTTGTCAAGTGGAATCAGTCTTAACAGGGAACCAAGAGATCCAACCAGAGTGATGACTCTGATGATGTCAGAGTGATGTCAGAGCGATGTCAGCCCCACCAGGTAGACCAGACCATGAAATCAATTCCACAGGATGTTTACTACTCCTTTTATTGATATTGGCTATAACAACAGATTCTGTATGATTGTGCCGTTCCTCCTCCTCCTCTTATACTCCGGTGAATTAGGGAGGTGCCTGCCTGAGCAGCGACCAAAACCTTCAGCCCCTTTGGCCTAAGTAACAGTTCCTGCATATCTCCATCAGGGTCATCTTTCTTACTCTCGACAGGCATTGAACCCAAATTCCCAGACAGAACGGGAAGCTCTGATAGCTTCTCCTATTGAGGAAGGCCAATGTCCACGCTGGAATCTTCTTCTTCACCAGGAAGGTATTCTACACCAACCCTTCCCCAGATTGCGGTGCTCCAGCAATGTTGGCTTTCAATTCCCATAAACTCTAGCCACAAAATCCAACACACTTTGATGGTACCAGGTTGAAAGGCTGCTCTGCCCAGAGTATCCATAACTCCCGAGGACGTGTGACAGCTTTCAAAGAACTGCTGAGTTTCAGGTTTCAGCCAAGGCAGCTTCTGCTCTTACCACTTTTCATCATTTAATGTTCTTCCCCAATCCGACTCTTCCCTTTGAACGTGGCTTCCTCAGACCCTCTTGTTCCAGACCTTCCTGCCACTCTTGACCCATTGCCATCTCCACCCTTCCTTCTTTTCTACACTCCCATCCTATCTCCTTCCTTTCCGTAGCCTCCTGCCAGCCCTCCCTGTGACATCACAGGATTTCAGCCCGATTTATTGCCATCATCATGTCAGTCAACTTCTGACACATTGCTGGCTCAAGAGAAGACCTCGTCTCCGGCCACTAACCAGTAACCTCTGAGGCCACTGGACACATTGGGAATGTTGAGAGCATGGTGTGAGCATTCTCACAACAGTGCATGGCGTGTACATCTAGCCACAAAACAGTCACCTGAAAACAAACAAGTGAACTTGTTCCGTCAGTCACTTGCTCCCCTGGGATGCTTTCTGCCACCATGGCTTATCTGTGGTGTGAAGGGGACCCACTTCCAAGAAAAACACACCTTGGTATTCTAGGAATGCTGAGGGAGTTCCGTGGGGCTCAAAACACTCCTGGAAATAAAGATGATGCTAGAGTTTTGCTTCCCTTCTGGGGCTGCCACCTCGGCCTCAGAACCCTTTGGGATCTGCTTGCAAGCCCTTGCTTGAGGCTCCCTCACTGCAAGATGTAAAACCGGGTCAGGGATAAGCAATGGGATCCTTTCAGTGGAGGCTGAGTCACCCTGGAATTGCTCCTCAGGGAAGTTTTTCCAACTGCAGTTTTTCTAATTGCCTCTGAAGAACGCCAAATGTTGTTGCCTCTTTCTCCTCCTCATCCAGGCTTTCAAGTGGAATGTATAAAGGGTGCACAGATGTTTTGCAAACGGATTAATGCTTTCACTATTGTATGCTTAGACCACTTTTGCTCGTAACCAAGATTCGGAAGTCCATACTCTGCTACTTTATTTTCCTTTGGAGAAATATATCGTTTCATTGATTTCTCACAGCCAAGAATACTCAGCTCCCCTGCTGCAGTTGGTCGATTCCTTTTCTGTTGCTGTCTGACTTTGGTACATTTAGTAATGCAAAACACGCCAGCCCAGAGAGCAGAATCTTCAGAGGCAGGTAAAGCAAATACACATTTTTGCACTTATCTAGATAATCCATCTTTAGGTACAGTATTTCCAAAATGTGGCAATATGCAAAAAATCTCAACAAATGAAGGCTCAATGGGCTACGTATTCACTCAGGAACAAATTGAACCCTGAACCAAAGAGTCATTAATTTGAACAAATGCCTCGAGGAGCTTGGGTTTTTCTTAACTGCCTTATCCTCCTTCAAGGGTCGAGGACTTCATTTTCTCTGGCAATGGAGCTGGCTTTGCAACAACGACTTAAAGTTCCCATAAAGTCCCCGATGTTGCATCACCCAAAGGGAGGGGACAGCAATCATCCGAAGATGTGGAGGCCATTTTCTGGGACAGCCACCAAAGATGAACACCTAATGTCCTGAATTCCAGGGGGAAAACATGGCGGCTTATCGGAGCTACTGATGAAATGCCCCTGGCCACTGTTAGCACCGAAAGAGACTGTGTCCGTGCGCCATGCCTTAAAGTAATGCGGCTTGCTTGTGTTAACTCAACCACTTTGGCTTGCAAACCACGACTGATGGCTTTGTTCGCCAACTGCGGGTTATTCAACAAGTTGCAGCTAAGCAAATTGTGCCTTTGTGCAATTTGTGAACCCAGCCACTAAGCAAAGGGAAAAAACAGAATGCAATTAATAAATCAAACAAGCCTCTGATTCTTAACATTAAAAAAATGCTTGTGCTCTCAGGTTAAATTAAATCATTGTAAGTGTAATTTCTTCTGTAAAACCGTATGTTCCTTGCCGGTTCAGCAGAATGTTGTCTTTTGTAGTGGCGAAGCCCGCTTTGCTGCAAAGAGATAACAACTTCTTTCTGAAGCAAAACAGAAATTCATTCTGTGCTGAATTTAGCATGCCTAATACTGTCAACCAGCTTAGTGCTGGGTGTTAGTCCAAAGGAACGGCAGCTTTTTCCACATTTTGCCAAAAAGGGTGTGACATTTTCAAGAGAAACTTGGATTCCACTGCAGCTTTCCGTTTCTGTAATCACAACTGCTGGAGAGAGATGCTTTAAAAAACAGGGACAGAATGAAAGATAATGTCCCTGGATTGGACTCCTGTTGACTTTATAGATACATCCATGCAGATTTCTTGGCAATACAATTGAAAAGATTGGATGTACAGAAGACGACTGCAGGGTGTATGGAAAACTTCATGCTATGCAGTCACATGGCACTGGCTGTCTAGTTATAATGGAGAGCATGCAGTTTGCCAGGATCCCCTGAGATCAAAGTAACAATTTCCTCATGACTAAATTAAGCGTCACTGAGTTCAGTGGGTCTACCCTAAGAATTACTTAGGATTCAACCCAAAAGAATTTGTACCTCACCTTTCTCTACAGCAGTGTTTCTCAACCTCAGCAACTTTAAGACGGGTGGACTTCAACTCCCAGAATTCCCCAGCCAGCATGGCTGGCTGGGGAATTCTGGGAGTTGAAGTCCACCCGTCTTAAAGTTGCCGAGGTTGAGAAACACTGCTCTACAGGCTGAAAACAACAAAGACAATAGCAGCAAAATCTCAGTTGGGGTGTCACAACTGAAAGGACTCTTTCTTTTGTACCTACCAACCAGTAGAACAGTAAAAAGAGCCCTAGAAGCTCAGCAAAGGATCTGAACAGTCTATATGGAAGGAATTCTTCAGAAACCCCAATCCCAGATTTGAAGATTGAGCGACATAGGCTATAATCCTGGTAGCCTCCAAGTGGAATTCGGCGTCCTTCAACCAAGTGGGTGAGAGAAATATAAACTGCCCTATCATATTATGCATGCTGAGAAGGAAGTCATGAGGTCCCATCTCTCGTAATACTAGATCTCAACATCATTCAAAGACTTTGATGTATTCTTATAGGAAGGCATAAATAAGGCCCTTCTTGATCTTAACACACAGCTACTAAGCTGAACTGGATTTGATCTGGCCTACAGCTACAACTTCACGCAGCTGCAGAAGTATAACTGTTATCCTATTCACAGCTGCGTATAGTAGCCTTCCCCAAGCTGATGTCTTCCAGATGCACTGGGAACACCACCCTGTTGGCTGGGAAAGCTGGCCATTCGGTTGAAGAAAGTTGATCCTGAAGATCTAGCTTTCTAGGGCTAAATGCATAGGAGTCTGCTCCCCTCTCCCCCTTTCAGGGAAACCCACATAAATTACAGACAGGAAGCGGTTGGCGGAAGAGGCTGTGTCCTTGGGTGTGCTTTGACTCGGGACTGGGAATCAGTACAGCAGCTGCGGTGTAAGGAGAAAAAACTTGGGAGATGTTTTTATCCCCAGGACTCTGCTCTTCCTCATGAGGTCAGCGCCACTCAGCATCTGCTGCTGGATATAAGCAAGTTTAGTCATGTTGGCCAAACCGGAAACGGCCCCCTGCCCTTTGGGTCAGAGTGGATGCTTCAGAGCTGCCTGTTGCTGGCTTAGGGGCCCAGCTGCTTTCCTGCGCCAACTTTGGGGAAGGAAAAGGACGCTGAGTGTATGAAGTGTCACTCTGCTTGTCGTTTGTCCAACTGGACCGTCTACTCCAACTGGCTTCCAGTCCTTGGCAGCTATCCAACGTTCCCGGCAGAAGTCATTCTGAACTCTACTTCCTAAGACAGTTTTCAGGATCAAATTGGAAAGCTTTGGTCGGCTAAGCTTATTAACAATGCCCAAACAGAACTATTGGCCTGCCTGGCCCAGTATGAATTACTCAGACTAGCAGCGGGTCTTCTACAAATCAAGGTGGGATTTGTGCTGCCACTGGCTGCCTGAATCTCATTAGAAACTGGAAATTTTGAAATTGCTTCTGTGTAAATATTTGTAAGATATGGTTGCAAAGCCAGTGAGCGCCAATTCCCCGAAGACAAACAAACAGAAAATCTCATGGATGCTTCTTCAAGGGAAGTCTCACCACGTTGAATACAGCTGCAGCTGAAAACCCATTATTATTGCTTTTAAATTACACAACGCACACTGCTTCTCAAGCTGGCAGAACCTAATTCAAAACAGGATCAAGGAAATGAGCATATTGCTGATCTGGAGTGTCCGGGAGTGAGTGCGGCTGATGAATATGAAACTGACGGCATGTTCCAAGTGCCAAAGTAATTCTGGTAAAATTCCGCTCATTAAAATGCAATTAAAATTAAGGTCGGAGCAAATCTAGTGTTAATCATATTTAATGAAGCCAATGTTAGGAAAGCACATTCATTCTCCTTTTTAAAACACTTCTGTAGAAAACGTAGCATTTTCTCAAATCAGAGTCATTAGAGCCAGCAAGTGACTCAGGTTACATTTGTCTCCATGCAGAAAAAGATGGCCTTGCGACCCATTCCTCTTCTTCAACCTGCAGAGTAGGGAAATCCCATGAATTATTTCCATAAAGTAGAAGAAATCTCATTTTATCATATTCTGATATGTTCTGAATTGATCCAGAGAAACCGAATTTGTAAACTGGAAGCAAGGTTTACACTCCCAAATGTTTTCAGCACAAAAAGGAAATTCAATTGAAGTGCCTTCGGTTTTCAAAATATGCATTAAAATGTGTTTTGGGGGGATTTAAATTAGACTTTTATTTATTTGCAAATAAATGCATTAATTGGATATGAGGACTTGAACTATTTATCTGTAGTTGTTATCACACAAAGTAAGTTGATTCAAACATAATGTTACAATTTACTAAGAGCCTTCTTGAATCGGGGGCCCTTCAAATGTTTTGGATTTTAATTCTCATATTCCCTCTTTGGCCTGGGAAATCTGAAAGTTTCTGTCCTAGAATATCCAGAAGGCATCAGGCTGGGAAAGGCTGCAGTGGATAAGAGCAGGTTCAACAAGTCACGAGTGTAAAGCAGAATCACTGCATGCCATAGTCCCTTGCAGCTACCTGTATATTTTTCTCCTATTAGTAAGCAGCAACTCAGATCAGAACACTGAATGAGAAATGATACTGCACCTTAATCTGAATCAGAGGTTCTCTGTGGTTGCCAAAAAATGGAGTAGATTGCCCACAATCCTGCCCAGCTCAGCTCTTTGACAGCTTCTGGTTTTCACATCATACAGTATATCAAAGTTCCAATAGAAGAGAATCTCTGTAGCTCAGGGTTGAACTGTGGAGTCCTTGGTGCTCTCTGAGCCTGGTTGTTGGCTTGCAAACGTTTCATCACCCAACTAGGTAACACCATCAGTGAGAGAAAGTGTGGGGTTTGCTCCCTGTTAATTCCCTAGCGGTTTTGGATTTAGCTTGGTCTAGGATGCTCACAGTTCCCTAGTTGAAACTATGGTTGAGTCTGTCCATGTGTTGTGAGATTACAGAGTTTTCATCGCGTCTTCTGACTGCTGGGTGGTGTTCATGGATGCTAGGGAATTCCTGGAAGCTTGGCATTCAGACAAATCAGCCTTCGATAGACACATAGAAATAAACCACATTTACACACCATTCAAAAGAGACAATAAAAAAGCTAAGAAGGAAACAAAAAGACCAGAACGCATCCTGTCCGGCAGCCAATACCCAGATAAGCAGGGATTAATACCAGGCAAACAATCAAGCAGGAAACAATGCCCTAATCAAGGAACTACCAAGGAGAAAACCACACCCCCGCCAACACTGGCAGGGCAAGCTACTGTATATAAACAGGGAGCAAACCCCACACTCAGTAGCACTGATGATGTTACCTAGTTAGGTAATGAAATGTCTGCAGGCAAACAACCAAGCTCAGAGAGCACCAAGGACTCCCTATATCAAAGTAAACCCCTCACATCATATAACAAGGTAAATCTCTCGCACGGAGGCACTTTCCCAATTTCAGGCACCCTTTGCAGGTCTGTAATGCTCCAGATCCCCTTTCGGTTTGCGTTCACTTACTCACTCTGGAGCAAGAAAGCAGCACATGCCTCCTGGATGGTTTGGTTTGGGTTTTTTTAATTTTAACTTTCACTGTTACAAAACTGTATTTTTAATGGTCAAAAGAAAAAGGTGAACTTTTCAGCTACTCGGAAAATAGTACAAAATAAATGGATATCCCCTTTTACATCATTTATTTCTTAGGGATCACCACATTTTACCAGAAAAAGGGAAGAAATGTAACCCCCTCCCCCACACATACAGATACTTTGCACATTTCCTGGTTTTAAAAGAAAGATTTGAGTCAGACTGCGGCATACAACGAACTAAGTAGCATGCTACAACAAAGGGGGCGGCCTCAAATGGACATGAAGCTCTTGTATTTTTAAAACCAGAAGAAGAGAGGCTGGCCTGTCTTCTTCTCACCAAGTTGCGACCGGGTCAGGTGGAAGCCCAGGAGCCTTTGGGTTTGGCAGGACATGACTAAGATGAAACTAAGGAGCAGAGAGGCAGGACAAAGCTCCCCTCCAGAGCATGGGAGAAAAACCATTTCGGAGCTTAGTTTTCATTGCAACAAAAATACAACTTTGACTTAAAGGAGAACGAAGCACTGCCATTGCATTGTTTAGTGCGGTTTGTCCGTGGCCAGTGGATAAATGATAAGGAATCGAGGACTGGGCAGTGGAAGTTTGCTCAGAAAAACTGGCTGAGAGGATGCCGTTGTTTTATCAGCGGTATCTCTATCCCACAAAGCGTTAAGCAAGAAGTGGAGCCTATCTCCAAATCCTTGCCTTCTACTTCATGGTTCTACAATGGCTCTCATTCCGTGCTTCTTTATCCCTTTCAGAAAAAAATCCTAGAGACTGAAGATAAAACAGAAGAGGGG
Organism: Charina bottae; assembly: GCA_023362775.1. Classification (NCBI taxonomy): domain Eukaryota; kingdom Metazoa; phylum Chordata; class Lepidosauria; order Squamata; family Charinaidae; genus Charina; species Charina bottae. Next base: position 20,448,265 of record JALMGJ010000010.1, on the reverse strand, counting down.
GAGAAAGATGGATTAGAAGATGACAGGAGATTTTGTGAAGGTATCTTTGGAGAGATAAGCCCAACTGACTAAGGCACATGGAGAGATTGTGCCTTGGGAGATAAACTGGAAATGTCACCTGGATCTACACATCTGCTAGCAGATATGAATTGTTAACACACAGGACCTGTTTTGAAATCACCTTCACTATCTCCTAGTTTGTTTGTTTGTCTCCATGTCCGATACAAAATGCTAATCTTGATTTTTGAGCATCCTTTAAAGGCCTTTCTGCAGTTGTCCCTGCTATGGCCCTGGAACTTCATCCCATTAAAGCAGAGGTGAGAGTCTTTTAGTGCCTGACGGCCACACTTAACTTCTTACTAAAAAATCAAATTTCAGCAGAGTAGTCAAGGGTGGTCCTTTTCCTATCCCAAGTGGTTTCTGCACTATGTTCGTCATTACTAGGAAGTGTGTTTTTTCCCCCCCATCCTACAAGATGCATCAAAATTCCAACAGGATTGCCTGCCGATATGACCTAGCGCACAGTAAGAGTATTAAAAGCTCTCTGGTCTTCATGTTTATCAGTGATAATTTCACTCTAAACATTCTCCTCCTTCACTTTTACCACCCTCTCTCACTGAAGAAAGTTCTAAGAAAACGGCAAAAGGAGTTTTCGTGACTACCAGCTCAACATTCTTACTGGGGGAATCCCACCCATTGGGAATCAGCATTGTTAACTGCCTCATCTACATTATTTTTGGGTAGTAAGAGTATGTCTTCAATGGAAAGAATAAGGAAGAAAGAGAGGAGTTGGTTTGGGGCTTTTTGTCATTGTCATTTCAAGTAGTTGAAACCAGAATCCCGTTTTTCCCGAAGCAAACCACACTTCCATTTGGAGACCCCAAGTAATGAATCTCCCAGGATTCGTCACGGGGAAAAAAACGGATACTAGGAGTCTTTGGGGTGTCTGAAAGCTTGGGCAGACCTTGGCTGAAAAGAGGAGGTCAATAAAAAACTTCTGCCCTCAGCTGCACTTCCGGTGCCTGTCTAAAGGGAACTGCCATGTCCTGTCACCGTTTCCCCAGCATGAATTCCCCAAGTCCGCCTTGGCAGCTTACAGGCAGGCCAACCATCACCACCATCCCCGAAAGAAATGCTCTGTCAAAAGAAGGTGGCTGATGAGCGGTAGAAGAACCCCCAACTTGCGTCCACAAGCTGTTTCCCTTGGTCAAAGGGCAGCAGAAGTGCGGCTGCTGTATCCTGCGGGTGGCAGGGCTGGCTTAGAACCACTGTCTGTTCCATCTGGCCGCTGGCTGGGAGGGCAACAGATCTTCACATATGCCAAGGGATAATGGCGAGCGTGCAATTAACAGCACTTGGCAGCGATTATCAAAGGTCAGACTCAGAAAGGTTGGGCACTTCTGGCTTCTCCAGCACAGATGGACCTGAATTAAAAGGGCATTTGATTCTTAGACGAGCGATTCACAACATGGAATGCAGGAATTTAATCTTACGGGTTTAGAGTAAAGAAAGAAACTAAGCAACTATGCTTTTGTTTTTTTTAAGGATTCACAGCCTTTGAACTATAGAAAGATATAAACATTACTGCAAGTAACTAAAGCACTGTGGGAGGATTTGTTACCTATTAACAAATACTAAGGGTTCGGTGGCTTTGTAAGGTTTGGGGCAAGATTTCCGTTCAGCTCTGAATTGCAAGTCATTGCCAGAGGTCCTGATAAGGTAGAAACTCACCAAGTTATTAGCGTTCAAGATGGTTTACAACCTCCCGGACTGTGGCTATAAGGTTCTCGTTCTCTTGTGGGCTTGCCAGGATAATGTTGTGCAGCCGATTCATGTAGGAATCAATAGTGTCTAATGTGGGGGTCTCTCCGCTCCCTGAAAAACAGAAAGAGAAGGGCAACCGCTTGGCAATTGCTCTCAAAAGGAACGCATGTTGCTCACATCCACAGGGCGTTGCTAGCCACCTCCCCGGAGGTGAGGCAGGCCCCATCGCTCCCGGCCTTCAGAAAGAACTTAAAGACCTGGTTCTGCCGCCTTGCTTGGGATAGGGGGGAACAGTTCGTCCTGGGGATGGCTGGTGCCATAGAGTCTTTTTAAACAAGTTTGTCACCTCTTGGATTTTATATTTATTCTAATTATGATTGTATTATATGTTATTTTAATTGTTTTTTGTAAATCACCCAGAGTCCCCCTTGGGGGGAGATGGAGCGGTGATATAAATCGAATTATAAATGAATGAATGAAGGAAGGAAGGAAGGAAGGAAGGAAGGAAGGAAGGAAGGAAGGAAGGAAGGAAGGAAGCAAAATGGAAGGATTCGGTGGGGCCCCGCCGTGGCACCTGAAGGCAACAACAGGCCCACCAACACAATCCTTGATACCAGTCAAGCCTTCTGCTCTTATTTTTTAGATGATTTCCAACAAAACCAAACTGAATGGTAAGCTAGCGTGCTGCGAAGCAAAGCACCACCCTCAAGCTTGACCCATGTTCCCAGCGGTTCTTCCCAGCCCCGCACAGATTCTAGAGGCACCCTCAGAAAATAAACGGCTGAGAGGGCTACTGCCCAGGACTTGCTTTGCCTTCTGGGAAAGGGGCGTTTCCTATTATGGCAACCATCTTATGAAAGTGCCCACCAGAGGCTCTCCTTATTCCAGAGGTGACCCCTAAACATTTAGGACCCCTCGTGCATTGGGTGATTGCGTTTAAGTCCCAACAGGCAGCAGCATTCGGGTGAGGAAGAAGACGACAACGTGCATCCTGGAGAACTATTTGTAAACGTCCTCAAAGCGTGTCTCCAAATTTGAAATGTCAGCGTTCAAAGCCAAGCAGCAAAAGAAATCTAATCCCTGAATAACCTGCCGGAATCAGGTGGAGGACTTCACCCAAAGGAGCAGGTGGTGCTTCTGCCGAAGGCCTGCTCACCTGGTAAGGCGACGCCGGCAAAGCTGCTCGTCAGAGCCTGCCGTAAGGTTTCCAGGTGCTGCTGCAGCACGGTGTTGCGGCCACGCTCGTGGATCACGTCCACCTCCAGCTTCTCCACCGCGGTCCTCATGCTCTCCACGTGCTTCTGCAGGGCCGCGTTTCGTTCCTCAAACTCCATGTTGGACTTGCGCAGCTGGCGCAGCTCGGCTTCTCGCGCTGACAACAACAAAGAAGACTATGGCCAACCTGTATCTAACGTTCAGAAGGCTGGAATGAGTGGGGAAAGGCTTTGGCCGCTGACCCTTCCCCTCTTTTCTCCTCTCCTGATCATCCACGTTTCAAGCACGTGGATCGATACGATCAGTTCAAGGAAAGGGAAGGTAAAGGGCTTTATGGAATTAGAAATGGGATTATTGAGAAGAGGCTAATTTCGGCTTAATGTATTCTGCAGAAGAACTGGTCAAAAGTTCCAACAGTTTCAGATGGAACAAGTACAACAGTTTCTTCTTAAACTCATCTTACCATCAGGAACATTAACCATGTTTGAAGAATGCTGTATAGCCGCATCAATATCATCTACCAGTTTTGTATCAAGTACAGAAGTTCCCTTTAAAGTATTTAGAAAGTAGGGGAAGACGACTTGCAATTTGGATGATGAGTCATTTTGGGATTCTATTTAGGATAAAATTACTTTTAAATTAATTTTAGCAAGTAATCAAGAACTTATTGTAAAAACGTTCAGAGATGGTCCTACATGCCCTTAGAATTTCATTATATTAAATTAAGGCTTTCTACACCGTGTTGGAAGATTTCTAATCAAATGGTTACATATTATCAACTCTGATCAAAGGTTTCTAAGGAAACTGGGAAAATCACACAGTAGACTTCAATCATTAATGCTAGGGTAACTTTACTGCTGCCCATCTTTTCCAGGACATACAAAATGGCAAACATTAGAGATATGCAGATCTGAAGTAGGCACCCTTACTTTACCTGGCACCAGCTCCATAAAGGAGCTATACCTTTTCCTGTAGTGGGCTCAAGAAAATCTGTGTTTCCTGAACTTAAGCCTGCGTTTTCTAGGCCTGCAGAACTATTGTGTGAGCTCAGAAAACGGCACAGCTCCTGTAGGGAGCCACTGACAGGTGCGGTGAGGACGCCTGCTTTGGATCCAAACACTGCACACTTCTGGCAAATGTAATATCTTAATCCAGTAGTTATTAGCTGCAAGATTTACTATAGCAAAGCAACAGGAAACTAAAGTATATCTTTCTTTGGATCACGTCATCTTTTTTTTAATGAAGTAATCCTGCACGTTCTAAACATTCGTTTGACCTAATGCAGTGTTTCCCAGGCACCTATCCTGTCTGCTTCCACTGCACTAACTCTGGGCGACGTCATAGGCCAGGGAAAATTGCAAAATCCAAAAGGAAACTTTTCTATTTTCCCAGGAATAAGCCCGATGGGATGCAATAGCAGCCTGGAGTAGACATGTATAGCATTGTTCTATCACGTATCGAAATTTTGGGAACAAACGTAAAATATGTCAGCAGAAAGAGAATAAGAATGTTTGTTTTATTCTGCTCACCTTTACTGTGGTTTAAAAACTCCTCTGTGAATATTGGAATATCAAAAACTGACCTCTCCTTTGTATCAGGTTCCTTCTGCAATCAGACAAGGTTGCATCTTGAAAATTCACACTACCGAAACAACTTTGAAGACCTTAACTCTTTTCATCTATTATTCAAATGAAGGACATTATGATAAGGAAGCAAGTAGACTTTCAGGCCTGCTCCACACACCTTCTAGTGCATGCACTGAATGCAGTCACTGGCAAAGAAAATCCTGCACCCAAACCGTTTCTTGCATATAGGGATTTCACATAACTGGGACACCTCTTCAACTAGGTATCCCACCCATGTAGACCCAAATAGCCCCCCCTGGACTGGGGTCCCTATTCAAACAAATGCACTCAACACAGAGATTGCAGAGGAAAGGCACAACAGTGAAGGCAAGGTTGAAAGTACAGAGTTCCTAGCTAAAACAGGCAGAAGGATACTGGCTGGGGAAGGTTGAATTACAAGCTAAAACATGTGTGGGGTTCAGGAAAATAGCTTTACAAAAACCCAATATTTCTGTTTTTTCCAAATTCTCAGATATTAAGTCAGGAATCTTGGCTTTCACAGCTGGCACTTGTAATTCCTCTGTTACCTTTGCTGTAACAACTGCAGTCAAAACAATTGTGCAATAATGAAAGTGATTGGCGAGGAGGAGGATTTTCAAATAACTAAAGCATCCTGGCCGCCAGCAGGATGTATCAAGCAGAGACGGCTCTTTTGTTTTGCTAGGGTTGTGGCCTTTTTTAGGTTGAACACCTTAGGTTTTAAATGAAGTGTCAAACACAACCTTGGAACCAGGCTAAGTGCTTAAGAGCCTACAGGGGAATTCTGGCAGTTAAATCTCAAGTGCTTCACGCTGGGTACATCTCTCATACAAAGAGTTTGGTGGAGGTAAACAGAGAAGTACTTGACAGATCTCTGAGAGAGAGACAACCCCTCTATGGAACATTTGAAAGCTCTCTGTGCATTTGCTGGAGCAAGTCACAAGGCAGGTGTTGTGACTCCTAAGAAAGAAAAGTAGTTCATCTTGTAGTGAAGGAACGGTAAAGGGAACTAGAAATTCAGTCACAAGGAGATATCAGGGGAAAGAAAAAAGCAAACCAAAACCCCCCTCTAAAACTAGAGGAAGCAGGATGTCAAATACTTCGTGTCTGATGTCCACAATCTGTCAACCATAGCCATTCTGACAAAAATAACATTTTGAAAAAATGATATAGTTTGTCAAAAAATGCCTACAATAATCATGTGATAGTTTTGTGGTAAGACTCCTGCCTTTTCATGACAGATCAAACCCAGATACAATGGGGGGGGGGGGGGCAACTGTCCCCAACATGGTGCTCTCCAATTATATTCAATCTTCAGTTAAAGATACTGTACTCAGGCAACAATACTGGGAAAGACTTTTGCCTCAGTCTTTGAGAAGCCACAATTCCCCAGGAATGAGCTAGATGGGCCTTCTCTAAAAGGCAGATTCACGTGTCCTTGAATTCAAGAAGCTGCCCTAGAAACCTCAATGGACTGGGGAGAAGTTCATCACCCCCACCCACACCTATTCCCTTGCCGCAATCTGTTCTTCCAGCCCCAGAATGGAAAACCTTTAAGGGAGGGCTCGTTTTCCAATGGCCACTTCTCTGTTTGGCTTTTCTGCATGCGCTGTACTCAGAGCGGTTCGCAACAATGCCCAACATCAAACAATGAGAAATATAAACGTATCAACAATGAATGAAGAAATGAATTACTTAGTCCACTCAACAACTTTACCCATAACATTTCTATTTAAAGAACAATCTAATAAGCAGGGTCACAATAAAATTCATTATGAAAGAACATACAAGATACTGAAGAGGCAGAAGGTGAATTTGCCTAAGGCAGCAATACAGTTTAAAGCAGCTTTCACTGGACCCCAAAGAGAACCGGCACTAAAAGCTGTGGGAATGACTAACTCTTTAAGAATTGATGAAGGGGGGCACCAGTGACAAAACACTGCTCTCCCTAGGATAGAGATTCTCCACATGCACCCTCCCCACTGCAAGCAATTAAGTTATAGAGATCAGGCAAAGAAATTCTGCTTAATGGAAGAACGTTAATGAAAACCATCAGCACCTTTCCATTATCAAGTACATTACTCCAACGTGTAAAGAATCCCCCTGGGGGTCTACTACAATTTAAACCACTCATGGGATTAAAATCATAAGAGATTTCATTACCACTTCATTGCAAAGGACTAATTTGTTCAGGCTTAATGTCATGGTGTCATTTGTCATAGATTAGAAGAGAAACTCAGATCTGATGGCTGCTTTCATTGTCCTTAAGACGAGATTCAGGGACATGTGAACTGAGCTGTCAGTGTAGAAAGAGCTGCATTGTGTTCCTAGTCCAGGCCTTGGTTCTGAGATTCCAAGAGTTATCTGAATCCTGACAGTATCAGTTGGGCTATAAGATCCATGGAAAGAAAATAATGAAAAGAAAATATTTTCTTCAGCTAAGTGTATTCCGACATTTTCATAATCTCCCATTTTGTATCACTCCTAGTCATCTGACCACCTTTCAGTTCAGTTGCTTTTATATAGCATGGCTTATGCCTTGGTGTGTTGTGTGAACTCAGTTTATTGTGAGTTATCCATTATGCTCTAGTTAAGCAAAGCATGAGCAGTTCGCACAATGTGTGAACTGGGTCATTGTATATGATAGATGTTCTTAATCCAAACAATTCAAGCATTTGCTTGGGGCAATATTTTTAGGAGTAATAGGAACAATGTTTCTGTCACGGCAGATTTATGTGGTATGAAAACTCACACCTTGTAAACGTTTCTTCTAGACAGGGAACGAGATGGGTGAAATTTGTGAAGCACCTTATTTATATTGGCCATTGAAACAGACCAATTTGCTTTTGGAGAATCCACAAAAGGGTATAGCAATGCTGTAAGTCATGACACATGAATTCTAGCTAGATAAATGCAGAAAAGAACAGCACGTGGTGTGGTCATTTAATATACTGTACTTAAAAAAAATATTTTGAAAAAATGGAATTAACAGGGTCAAGAATCCCAAACCTGCTTTAGAATAATTGTGGAATGTATTTCCTAGAACCCTTCTTCATTTTGCTTTATGAAAGTTGTCATCTGGCCCCACCGACTCGCTGCAATGCTCCTTGTTGATTTAGTACTGTTATGAGCGCAACGCTCCCAAAATAGGAACGTAAACTCAATTCCATTTTAAATAGTTAGATAGTGCCTCTAAGGGCCCTCCAGCACTCTCAAGGCTGCTCAAAAGGATTATAATAATGTACGAGAAAATGCTGCTGGTATAAAATGACATGTACTAACCAGGCAGTAACAGTTTTTAAACACTTGAAACAGAACTTTAAAGCCAGGAGTTCTATGATGATGGGCCCACCGCTAAAAAGACACAGTCTTTTGTGCTTGCTAGCCTGACAGCACACTGGCAGGTCAAAGAATATGGAATTGTTCTTTATGGCCAGTCGAGCTTGCAGGAAATGATACTGTTGGACAGAGCCATTTAGGCATGCTACTCAATGAGGAAATGAGGTAATCCAGCAACCATGATCCCGGTACCAGCTGCTGAGAAGTTCCAGACGAATAACAGGGTGGCATTCCACCACCACCACCCATTTCCTAGGGTACGTTTCTCAATAGGACAATCCAAGGGATCCAAATAATCTGAGCTGCAAAATACCATTTAGAAATGAAAAGGTATCACCACTGGAATCTTGGTACTTCAATACCAAGACACGGTGGTCTTTCCTTTGCTTAGCATCACACAATCCCAACAATGCTGCTCCCGTTTTCTTTCAAGGTTCGAGACTAGGTTTTGCAGAATCTTAAGCTATTGGTCCGGCAGATCTACCAGCGGACAGGACCGAGATTAATCACAGCCTTTGTACATGTCTATGGAATGACATCTCGTACTGTTTAATACGGCATTTTGCACAGGCCTGCCTATTAACTATATGGGGCCCCAATGCCCCTTCGATTAATTCCAGCAACTATTAATGAAAAAAGAATCAGCTCTGGATGTTATCAAAACAAGTAAAGGATTTACCTGATGGTCATGGGTAGCTTGTCGTGTTCCTTCTGAAACAGACAGATTAGGAGTAAATTGAGTTCCACAGGGGAAAAAATTGCTCAGTATTTTAGACTCCCATTTAAATGCCGTTCTCTGGTTATACTTCAAATTCATATGAAGAGAGCAATTCAGAGTCCTTTTTAGCTAACAAAATAACTGTTATGAGTAGCACAGACAAAAAAAGGCAGAGTGTAACCACATCATCAGTCCTATCAACCAGATGAGTGGCCAATATACTTCCGAAAACCCCTACCCAGCATGCTAACTGGAAAATCAGGAATACATCTGAAGAGCATGAAGTTGGAATACAGTCACCCATGCACTGAGCAGGCCCCAGGGTGCGCAATGTGCTCTGACGCACAATCTACCTCCACAGTGGGGCTCAAAAGGAGAAGAAGGGCACTCCATATCAAGAACAAAGGTCCAGATTTCTTCTCATTGCAGTTCCCCCAACTGCAAAGTGTTTTCCTTTCCCAGAAACAATACTGGTAGCTATATATATATATTTACCTCCATATACAGTGTGTGTGTGTGTGTGTGTGTGTGTGTGTGTGTATAAATATAAATATAAATATAAATATAAATATAAATATAAATATAAATATAAATATAAATATAAATATAAATATAAATATAAATATAAATATAAATATAAATAAAAACAATACAATAGAACGGGGGTTCCCAACCTGTGGGCCGCGGCCTATTAGGAAGTGGGCCGCACAGCAGGTGAGCGGTGGTGGTCCACGTGATTGGCTCCCACCTGCAAACCCCGCCCCCCCCGTCCACGCGATTGGCTCTCGCCTGCAAACCCCGCCCCTCTCCCTGGTCGGTGGAAAAATTGTCTTCCACAACCGGTCCCTGGTGCCAAAAAGGTTGGGTACCCCTGCAATAGAAGACATTGGATGAAGAGTTAAACCTCACACTGTAAACCTGGCTAAAGTATCACTCAGAATGAAATCCAACTGCTCCTGCAGTCAAGGAAGGGGACAGCAATCCACCCAGACACCCAAGAAGCCCGCCTGCCACCCATCTCCACATCTTATCATGTCAGCAGTATCTTCTGTGAGCTGCAGCTGGAACCATGCAAGCTTCTAGGCACCAATGACCTTGCTCAGAACGCACAGGTTTTCTGAGAAATTCCAGAGAAATAAAAGTTGTATTTTATTTTGTACGTTATCCTGATAATGCCTGTATGATTATCAGGCATGAGATAGTGTAAGAAAAAAGAACAAGTGGATTCACAATAAGGTACTGCAAACGTTATAGAACAACTACAAGAGGAGCCTGAAGTAGATTGGTTGAAAGTTCTAACGGCCCTGCGTGTTAGGGGTTTTGGGGTTTCTGTACTCTAATGCCGTACCTTGACGATGTGATTTGCCTTTTTGTCTGTCCTGGGCTTTCCTGCTGAAGACTTTGTAGGCCTCCGTCTTCTGGTACTGCTCCAACTCCCTCATGTAGCGCTCCTTATCTCTATCGGCTTCCTCAAGGTAGCGCTGCAACAAGAGAACAATCACTCCTCTGTTCTTGGTAAACTGGGCGAGGAAGCCAGAAAGTTGACATTCAGCCGTCGTCTCTGGTTAACCAAAGAATGTGGAGGGGAGCTGAATACTAAGAGTTGGCATGGTAAAAAAGCAGCAGAGTTCCTTTTCGGTACCATCCATATGTCAACATCAACCCACAGTTAGGCATTTCGTTCATTGTTCCTCAACTGTGGCCCTCTCAGCTTCTGGATGTATGCTGTACCTATCATTTCCTGAATGCATAAAACAATCCTACAATCTCCCTGTAACCAGCCATGAGTAACTCAGAATAGATCAATTTGAGTATGGAGTACCTGCACCTCTGGCTTTACTATGGGTTTAAACTACAGCTTTGGAATTCTTGGGATGGGAGATGGATGGATGGATGGATGGATGGATGGACGGACGGACGGATGGTCTGTCTGTCTGTCTGTCTGTGATGGGAGGAGGTGGTATAAATGGAAAAGAGAAGACGTTTATCTCAAGTTTAACTGCACATCTGTCTGTCTCCTGCCTCTGCATGGGATGGATCGAGCATAAAAATTTAGCATTCCTATCAGCGATGTGTTTGAATCTGGTTCTAAAGAAACTGTATCAAAGGTTGCCTGGAGCAGCCTGTCACTTTTCCTTACTGAATGGAGTTGGGCTGCAAAACTCTTCAAAGGGAGCTGTTAACGTGCAAAGAACTTCAAAAGTAGACATGAGCATGCACAGAAACGATGGGGCCCTTTCAGATTAAAAGCACCTCCCCCCTTTGATTTCTCTTTAAATTTGTTTCATATTGCTAGCTTAGCCTTCCTTATCTAGAAAGCAGTGAGGAATAAGACAAATATGAGTGACGGCATTTATTCTAGAAGGCACAGCAGAATGGAAAGGCAAAGGGACTCAGCTTCCACCTGTCCACAGAGGACGAAGCAAGTGTGTCCTCGATGGGCTGAGGCAGATGCTCCACACAAAAAACATCCCCTATAACCCACTGCATTTCTGCCAATATAATTTTATGGGGCAGCCTGAATACTAAATCCATCCAAAGTGTGTGAAAAGCAGGCAAAATGGCAACAGGCTTCAAGTAAAGTGTAACGTGATGCATGCAGAGGCATCAAGGTCCTATTATCAAAGAAAATCAGAAATTGGAAAGATTAAGCAGAGCTGGTCTCAATTACCAACATGTCAGGTCACTGACATTTTATGGTTCTCTGTTAGTAAATTATCCTTTCTTCTTCCCTTCTGCTCCTTTAGAGACATTCCAACAGTACAGGGGTAAGAGAGCAAACTACTGCTACTTGAATTTCTTTTCTCAGCTGGACATGAAACCCAGATAATCTAGATCACCAGACGGGTTCTCAAGGGCCCATCTGTCCAGCTGTACCAGCACCTTCAAGTCTGAAACTGTCTCTGTCTGGTAGTTCTAGCACGAAATCTCTGCTTCGTCCACTTCCATCTTCTTGCCTGATGAGCATGAGCCAGCCAGGTTTAGAGCCCTCTCTTGTTTGCTCTCAACAGACCCACAGACCATGCTCAGTGCTTGATGACAGGGCCCAGAGATGATGTCATTTCTATGAGGTCAAGCTGGGCCAACAGTGGGGAATGGGATGAAGAGGTTATGATGAAAATGAATGTCCATCTCTTCTGGGCAGACATCATCTCATTGCACTGGGACTAAACTCTGTTCCACGCTCAGTCCTAAGGACTAACAGAAGAGGATCAGCAGGTGGCTGTTGTAGGAATCTGAGTCCTGTAGTGTGGTACGGTTCGTGTTTACAATGTTGCTCCTCTTTGATCCCTTTATCCACCAAACCAATTCATTTCCTTAGCTTGCAAGCCACTAAGGAAAGAGAACTACTGACATTACATCTTCAATCCCATATACACTTACATGACAGAAAGCCCTTCTGAACTCGAGGCCTTACTTTTGAGGAGATACATGCAGGATCGCAGTGCCAGAAACACTGCTGGAAGCTGCTCAAGCACGAGCGCCACAGCAGGCTTCAAACAAACAAACAAACAAACAAACATACATACACACACATACACATACATACATACATACATACATACATACATACATACATACATACATATAAAGCAGGTTAGCTTGTCAGCCAGATCCTCACAAACCTCCTTCGGGTTTCATTCTTTGGCTTAAAAGTAGACTAATGAACCCAGGCTTCCCATCACAAGTTGATATTTTCCCTGCCTCATGAGCAGCCTTTCTCAATGGGAAGATGAATTATTCTTTTGTACCCACATTTTCAATCTGCATCCTGTTCAATCTGTTCTTTCAATGATATCTGTTTTGCCTGAGACACCAGCTGTACAGATGAATCTGACACGGAGTCATTCTGTCAGCCTGCCTTGCCATTTCCCCGCACTCACTGTGGACAAAGACACATTCCTGCCTGTCACACTCTGCAGTTCTCTCTTGAAGGCTCATCGGGCCACATCATATTACAGAGAAAACCACAGGTCCAAGAGGAAGATGTCTTTTACAAAGCATACTCCAGTTGGGGCATCCAACAACTGAATATTCCTTCCGGACAGGGTGAAAGTGAAGGTGTATCCTTCCTAGGATAGAAATGTTTGTACCTCTCCACGTCCTATGTCATTCTTCTCTTTTTTGACTTGAAATGGGAAGATAGATGTTTATACCAGCTAAAGAGTTAGTTTAAATCAACCCTACAGGTAGTCCTCGCTTAACGACCATTCCTTTAGTGATGGTTGAGACTTACAATGGTGCTGAAAAAACCGACTTACAACCGGTCCTCGCACTTACGACCGTTGCAGCGTCCCCGCAGTCACGTGATCACAATTTGGGCGCTTGGCAACCAGTTCGCATTTACGACCGTCGCAGCATCCCACGGTCATGTGATTGCCATTTTCGACCTTCCCAGCCAGCTTCTGGCAAGCAAAATCAATGGGGAACAACATGATTCGCTTAACGACTGCCGCAAAAAAGGTCATAAAATTGGGTCGGATTCACTTAATGACTGCTTCACTTAGCAACCGAAATTCCAGTACCCATTGTGGTCATTAAGCAAAGACTACCTGTCTTAATTCCATAAGATGGAAAGGCAAATACAGTGGTACCCTTTTTTCCTCGGGAGGGAGTTTGCTCCATTCATTGCCCAACATCCTGGTGATTTCTGGAAATGGAACTTCGGGTCTCTTGGCTCGAAGCTGCTCCCGCCGCTCATTCATAAATCTCACGTACCCCGTGAGGGGAGATTTGGGAGCGTTGCTGTCCCTTAAAGGTTTCTTCCTCTTCCGCCCTTTAGACCAGCCTCCTCTCTTGGCTCTTTGCTGTGAGAGAAGAGAAAATTCACAACAAATCATTTGTTTTAAAAAGACATTATCATCTCCCACGTCTTCATAAGCTACATAAGGCTTTAATTAAGCTATTTCAAAGGACAGCTTCTGCTTCAGTCCAATAATCAGAATCTGCTCGGAAGTTATTTGTAGATGACATCCCTTTACCGAGCCCCTGAAAGAGGTGGATTGCTAATTCTCCGTTTAAAAGAAAAGATGAATGGATAGAATATTCAGGTGGAGGAGGAAATCTTAGAGATTTGTTCCAGTAATTTCCACTTACCTCCTCCTCAGGCCTCATTTCACTATTTTCAGCTTTACTGAATGACTCATTTCGCAACAGTTGATTTTGCAAGACGTCTTCTGCAAAATCGGGATTGCTGGCAGACTGGGAGGCAATGCCACAGCACGATCCTTCTGAATGATTTACCCTGAAAAAAAGGCAGATAATCATACAAGATACTCCCACTCTTATTGTCACAAAAGATAGGCACTCAGGCACAAACTTATTCCATCCACTGGGCCTCCAAATGTCATAATTGAAAAATGTTCAGAGATGGCCTTGCAAAGAGGCCATGTTAATTGTAAAAGTTAGGTACGAATTTGCCCTCACTCATTACGATGGATAAGAATGATTTCTGACCTCAACAGGGCGCATTTCAAGGAAAACAATTTTGTCTGTAATAAGAACAGAAGCTCGGCATCTTCTCCATGTACAAAAGAATCTTCACAGGAGGACCAAAGGCAAAAACATCATTTTATTATTCAGTATGTTTCAGGCAACATTTCTAACTATGCTTATGACACTAACTTTGATCTATACTGCTCTCATTTTTGCTTTCATTGATTTTCACACAATTGCTTGCTGTTACACTAAACAAGAATAAGGGATTTTCTTTTTAAAAAAAAAACCTTGGAGAGATATGAAACATAACAGTGTGTTCCACAGTGTTATGAGCCCATCTTAATAAGCTGCTGGATTTGTCTGAAAACAGCTCACAGAGAAAAGTACCATTTCAGCCGCAATCGCTTGCAGCTTGGGTGTTCTCTCCCTTCTTCCCCATCAGGCCAGAGCTAGAGAAAGGCAGGGGACAAATTCACCAGATTCCTTCCCTACGAATCCAGCCGAGATCTTAGGCCTGTGCTAAGATAAACCGTTCAAAGTGAGTCTATGAAGGTTCTCAGTCATCCAGGTGGAATTGTCTGTAGCTTGAATCATGTCAACTGGATTTCAATTTTCTCAGTGGAAACGTTTCGCTCCTTATCCAAGGAGCTTCTGAAGTCATGTTGAATAAATGAATGCAGAATGTTCCATATTTAGTCTGAGGGATGCTCAAATGAAGCAGTTTCACTGATTTGTAAAAGTTCTAAGGAGTAAGACAGCTGATGGGAAAAGCTGTTCTCTTGATGTTGAGAGATCATTCTGTAGTTGAGTTTGGGGACAATAAAAAAAATTCAACCCTCGAAAGATTTCTCACCTGGGTCAATGAAACCAGTGAGATATTCTGTTTAATCACCCAGAGAGGAGCTTTTGGCATTATCTGTCTTATTCCTTAGAATCCAATTAGTTGCTGCTTCAGGTAGCTGACACTGTGAAAGTGTCCCTTGGGGGGGGGGGGAGAAGAAGACTCTTTTTATGTAAGTGCCCTCGCTTTGCCTCTTACAGATACTGGTCTGAACTTCTGTCCAAAGTGGCAGTCATCATCTGTCCATATTATTACGACTTCTATTATTATCCAGCAGAAACTGTTCTTCGTTGGTCTGCTGATTGCTGTTTCTCTACTGTGTCTTGCTCTGCAGGCAACTTATTTTCAACCCACATTGATCATTTAAGAATTAGCATCTGATAGGAATGTCTTGTTTTCAATTTCAAGGGAAATTCAAAGTGTTTGTTTTGTTGTGAAGAGAGAAGGTAACTTTTAGGGAGGCAGAGATGGCTTTAGAAACTGGTGCTTTGAAACCAGGACAAAAACTAATTAGCGTTGAAGACTCTGAAGTGGATGGAGTATGCATACGCCTAATGTCAGAGAAACAGTTGCTTACCCAGCTGGAACATCACTATTCTCTTTTGAGCCTTCCTCTTCTTGAAAGCGGGAAGGAGGAGATGAGCTGCCCATTGGGTTCTCCATTACTGTTACAAAAGAAACTGGAGATGCAATTTTCATATTAGTATTAGTACTTCTGCACACAGTATTTGTTTGTAGAGTCACAGACAGACTTATATCCTGGCCTTCAGTATTCTCTCCTAAACAGAGCTTTCCAAACTGTGTGTCGGGACACGTTAGTGTGTCGGCTGCAGTGTCTGGGTGTGTCGCGGCTGCTGCTGCCTCCGAGCCCTGCCAGGATTCCGCGCAGGTCCTAGTGCCTGCCTTGTGCCTTGCTGTAAGAGTGTGTCGTGAAATGATGCCCTGCTGTAAGAGTGTGTCACCAATATGAAAAATTTGGAAAGCTCTGCTCCTAAATAATGCACAATAATTTCAATACCATTTACACCTGAGGATGTAAGTTTAGGGCTACAGTCATGAGATCTAACCTTTAGGCTGCACAACTCCACCTCATTTCAATTAGACTTAAGTAAAATTTCCAAACAGGCGCTACTGAAATAACAAGGCAACGTCAATGATTTGTATATCACAGTATTGAGAGACTGCCTGAGTACAAGCAACAAACTACTGTTAACTCTGAACTGCACTTATACCATGGCTACTTTATTTAAACCTGCATAAAAACACAAACCTGCTAACTCTAAAGATGAAAACCAACATTTTATAGTAGCACCATTTTTGATTACATGTGCCACAATAAGCACAGGGCACCAAATGCAAGAACTTGCATTCATTTGTATCCCAAACATCAGCTGGCAACTTTCAGGAATGAGTCAGGGTTTGTTATGGCAGCCATGAAGTACTTTCCATTTTTACATGAACTGTGGGTACCAAAAAAAAAAAAAAAAGCCCGAGCTATAAACATGTCTGAACATCCATGAGACACCAATCCACATCATTTAAGACAGAAGGAAAATGGAAGTGACAGCCACCACCACTGCTTGGCTGAACACTTACTCCCTCCTGCTCTACTGGAAGAAACCCTGAAGTTTTTGTTTGCTTTAAATAATATTTATTTATGATTGTTTCAGAAATATTGCTATCCTGAAACTGCAACATACATGATTGTAGTAAATAAGTAAATATTTATGCATATTCTTTCAGTCTTATCCCCATCTCCTTCTATTGCCTCCCTAGGTTGAGTTCTACATTGCAAATTCCACAGCCAAGGGGCTTGTTATCTCATCTTTACGCCCACTGATGCTGCTATATGAATAATAAATATAAAGCGAAGGCCTGAGCTTTTTATAGAGAACAATTAAATTCTATTTTCTAGCAGTCAACAAAGAGCAGGAAAAAGGAGATAGGAAAAGGCTGTCAATGTGATACTCTTCTAATTCAGAATAAATTTCCAATTTAGGAATGATTTATTTTTGCCCCAACAATCATCAGTGTAATTCTGCAAAGAAGTCACTCTATGAATACAATATTTTTCTACCCAAGACCCATCTGTAGTTCTATACTTTAGAGCAGGGGTCCCCAACCTGTGGCCCCTGGCCTGTTAGGAAGTGAGCCGCTGGGCTCCTTCCTGCAAACCCCGCCCCCCGGTGCGCGCGATTGGCTCCCGCCTGCAAACCCCACCCCCGGTGCACGCGATTAGCTCCCGCCTGCAAACCCCGCCCCCCCGGTCCGTGGAAAAATTTTATTCCACGACCGGTCCCTGGTGCCAGAAAGGTTGGGAACCACTGCTTTAGAGTCAGAAAAGCACTTTTGTTGCCATAAATGGGGTTGTTTGGGAGCCTGTATAGATGGGAAGTTGCTTCCATTTATATAAGCATCTAAACTACCCTCAAATTTAAACCCTCTGGGTATTATGAAACATGTTAAAGGTATAGAAGGGTTAACAAAAAAGGAAAATAAAAAAAGAATAATTGTGTAACAGACAGCAATTGGTAGCAAAAATAAAAAACGGCAATTACCTCTGTGAAAAAGAAGCAGATGGAATTTTATTTATTTATTTTTCGATTTCTATTACCGCACCATCTCCCCCGAAGGGGACTCTGGGCGGTTTGTCAGACATTTGTTTTACAGGTTTGTCAGACATTTGTTTTACAGGTTCCTATTTCTGCTCTGTTCGTTTTAGGTGCCATCTACTGAAAATGACCTCTCCCCAAGTCTGAATGAAAAGGGAGGTGGGGGCTGCTTTCAAGCACATTCTGATGCATGTGACCTTCAGGTGGGCTGCTAGGAAACGCTCTTAACCTGTTCTAAACCAGTAAATGGTGAAAGAAGGCCTAGGCTCCAGTGGGTGATGACTGCATCCTTTCAGGTGCACAATCAAGATATCCTTTTAAGCAAGCATTTATGTAATGTCCAGGCTGGCAGATCAATCAAAGGTGTAGGAGAAACAAATGCCTCCTATCTATCCTGCAGCTTCCAAGGAAGGGTGCCATACTAGCCAACCTTCTATTTACTTTCTGAAGAAGGGAGCTGTTGAGGTGTCAGGCTAACTAACCAACATTATCTGCCTAGGATGCAAGGAAGCCATTTGTTCTCCCATCCCCCCAAATAAGCAACATAAACACTTATAAGCTGGTTTTAGGCTTGATTTAGTTTCCGAGAGACAGAATGATGAAAAAGCGTAGCAGGGTCCGTATGGTTTTTTGTTTTGTTTTTCGTTTTGTTGGTTTGTTTTGTTTTCTGATTTTATGAATGCAGCTTTGAAACAAATTTGGCAAAGGGTTTTTTTTTCCTTCTGTGAACACAATGCTATGTTGCTAATGAGCATGAGAGCAGAGTTTATTGCTAGTTCAGTTGTCAAATATATGAAAACTTTAGCTTTTCAATTCAAACCTCCTAGTTTACACTACCTATTTCCTGGCTGATTATAACTCAAGCTGTTTTCTTAAACTCAAATTTACCAATCTTTAAAGAAGACAAAGTCATAGTCTTATGGAGCCATTCATAAGCCATCAATTATCACAAGCATGCTTTACAGATTTTGGAGCAAAAAAGGTGGCCTAAGAGACCTTCTCCTTGCAGAGCATATGAAGTATCTCAGGGCATGTTTTGACATTCTAACCTCAATGGAAAGGCATTTATCTCTCACACAGAACTCATACAGCCTTAACAGCTAAAGGGCATGTTGCCTCTTCTATTCTGCACGTTATATTTCACAAGGCATTTCAGGCTGGTCTTCTTTCCCCCATTGGCATCTAGACTTGATAAGCAACAATTAACGCTTCAAACTTGCTTTCAGTTCTGCGTGGGGAGCAGCTGGACACCAGCATTAACACCGGGCAAAACAGACCATATAAACACAGGAAACTAAAAGAATGCAAACTACTTTCTTGCTTTAAAGGTTTTGTTTTATTTAATCCATATGGCTAGCCACTCAAAATCAACTCCGAAAGAAGAGGTCAAATATTTGTGAACATGGAGAAGTTATTAAACTATTCCAACAGGCAGGATGAGGGAGGGGAGGGAGAGCTAGTTCCCACTGGAACAAACTGGAAAAGGATAAAAAAAATGTGCATAGGATATGCCAGGTCAGAGGTTGCTCCGCTGGCTTCAGAGCTTCCAAAATTGTTCCTGCCACTATTGGCCTTGCAGCTGTGCTCCCAAACCACTGCCAGGTAGTTTTAAGAACGTCAAAGGCTCTAAAACAATTCACAGAAACTCAAAAGATGTCTATTAATGCATAATCTCATTATCTCAGTCTGGGGGCCTGGTCACACAATTGACAAGTTCCCCTCTTAAATTTTGGATCCTCTGGGGTCAAATGAGCAAGTTAAGTTGATGGGCGAGTTTTAGCCAGATCTTTCCTTCCTGTATACTTTGTCAGGATGAGCACAATCCTGATCAGGATGCCAAAAGGAAATAGTACCTTTGCCTCTCTGCACTCAGCTAGGTTAGGAAACTGCAGGTGTGAAAGTTCAAACTTTACAGAAAGTGCCAACTCAACAAAAAGTTGATGGTTCTCCCTCAAATTCACAGTATATTGTAATCCATTTATTCCCGTTATGGTCAGCACTAACTAAACAACTGTGTGGTTGACTCTCAGAACTTAGATGCTATGCAGACTTCTTTGTTTCTCAGGGTTCTACTTATCACCTAACATTAAATAGTAAGGAGATTCTCTGCACATTCTCTGCACTTCTCATTTTAGAGAGAGATTTGCCCTGTAGTTGCACGTAAATAAGTTAGAACTAATGACATTTTCCAATTTAGTTAGGATTCAAACCCTTGGTGTGAACTCATTTGTGATCCAGGTTAAATCCTGGATTAGTGCCATCTGCAATTAACACTGCTATAAGCATTAATTTGGCAGAATATGGGAGATGGAATTCATGTTCCAGAAGGAAGAGGAGTATGTGATCCAAAATCTCACCCCGTTTTTAAATCATGGTTAAGTGAATTGTCATTATTATATACCTATATTAGTCCAAACCAACATGTCAAAGTAATTGTAATCCATCAAAGCTGAGAACAAACTGACCTCTAGTTTTGCATTGTAGAAGACAAAGGATTTAATCACATTTCCTTAACTCCTTGTTTCAGGAGCAGCAGAACCAACTGCTAAATATGTAATGTTTTAACTTTTAAATTATTTTATATACTGCCCTTCAACCAAAAAATTCTCAGTTGTTCACAATAAAACAGTAAGAATTCAAACAGTATTAAAGCAGAATCATCAAATAAAAAACTTAGAAATAAGGACACAAGATTATTTTTTTAAAAGGCTGGAAAAACAAAAAAAGCTTCAGTCCATGCTGGCAAAACAGTAAAGTGGGAACAGGCCCTCCTTCATGTACCCAAGCTCCAGCTATGAAGGTCTTTGGAAGTCAATACTTAAACTGAAATTATGCTTGGAAGTGCCTCTGAATGCAAATATGATCGCCCCCATTCTACTACTTCACATAGCCCTTCACAAGTAGTTTCTCAACTGCCCCTAAAAAATTCAGTAACTGATCCTTTCCATAGAATGAAGCAGATGGCAGCAGCCATCTCTATCCTTAGGTCTCTGTTCAAGACCTGATAGAGCTCAAAATCATGCAGACTGTATGCAGAGCTGGAGGAAAAAAATCATAGAAGCTGAGACTGAATGGAGATAAATAGAGCTCTATATTAGGATGATGGCAGGAAACAAGAAATGTAAGGAGGAAACAGAAATGCTACAACGTTATAATTTGTAAAGAGATAATTAATAGCTTGAGATTGCATGTCTTAAATTGTAACTTACATAGACTATAATATGAACATACAATATGTTCATCACTCAAGCTATAAATATTAAATCGGGGAATCCATTCTCGCACCAACAGCTATAGGCAAATAGTGACATTCACTATAAGGTAAAAGGTAAAGGTTCCCCCCGCACATTTGTGCAGTCGTGTCCGACTCTAGGGGCCGGTGCTCATCTCCGTTTGTTAGCCGAAGAGCCAGCGTTGTCCGAAGACGCTTCCGCGGTCATGTGGCCGCATGACACTTACGGAACGCTGTTACCATCCCACCAAAGTGGTACCTATTAATGTACTTGCATTTGCATGCTTTCGAATTGCTAGGTTGACAAGAGCTGGGACGAGTGCGGGAGCTCACTCCCTCACGTGGGGCTAGGGATTCGAACCTCCGAACTTGCAATCTTCCGATCAACAAGCCTGGCGTCTTACCCGCTGAGCCACCACACCCCTTCACTATAAGAGCCTTGGCCTATTATCTTTCCTCTTCTCTGAAATCTTACTTTGGCAGTTTCTAATCCAGCAGGAGAAGAGAACACTGACATATAAAAGGCTCTTAGGAATCCATGGCAATAATGAAAACCACCAGCACTGCAATGTTGTGCCTAGACATATATTCCCAACAATGGCTGTAACATGACGTAAATGGCCAGCTAAGCTGCTCCAGGCACCAGAATAGATGTCACATTTCAGCATTTTTTTAAAATGCTGAATACCCTTGTATTTTCCCAAAGGGCTATAAAAAAAAGTGTATGACTATTTGAAATACATTCCATATTAAGGCAAAATACCAAATGAAATCTGGGTTTGTAACGGGGGGGAGGGGGGTTAAAATTAAACCACCCTTACTCACAGGTTGTCCACTCTAAGGCAAAACTTTCACTTATACAAGCAGGTTACAACATCTCAAGAAAATACTAGATTAAAGGGCACAGGCCAGTTTGGATGCAGTCTAGAGAGAAAAGTGGAACTGAAAGAATTTGAATGACCCGACTACTAGAAAATAAATTCAGCAGCGGGACATATCATTCTGCCTCTGTTTTTATTCACAAAAAGAGCAAGGGCAACTAGGTTTGAATGGTGCATTACATAGAACTTTGGAGGCAACATTATTTACTGATATAATTGTCTTATTCTGCTCTTAGCTTCTACAGCTTCCACTGAAGAAAGCGAATAGGCTTGCCTTTCTAGAATCAGGACACATGTAGAACATCTTTTATCTCCTTGCAAACACCTTCAGGTTGGAGAATACAGGGCATCTCAACCTTGTGTGTTGCCAGCATTTAATGCTGTTTGTAGTCTATGAACATTATGCTTTACTGGGGAGGGAAGGCCTTGTACCTGCTCTTTTGATTCCCTACAAAAATGTGAACAAAAGGATGTATTAAATGGAGTGCACAAATCAAACTCAGACAATACCATCACATTTGCACAAAAAAAAAAAACAAGGTAGAGAAAGCAGAGCATGGCTTGAATCATTTTCAGTTCCTTTATCAGCAGAGTCCATGGAAGAGGTCTTCCTTTTTCTAACAAAGTAACATGTTTTTTTAGGGGGGAGGCACTTTCTTCCCAGAGACTAATAAGGTTGTATGTTTATGCCTTTAAACATCTAATCAGGGCCGATGCATGTGTTGTTACTGTGTGTCTTTCTGGCAACTGGTTTGCATTTATGAGCATCACAGCGTCCCGTGGTCATGTGATCGCCATTTTCAGCCTTCCTGGCCAGCAAAATCAACAGGGAACCGTGTGATTGACTTAACTTCCACATGGTTCACTTAACGCCTGCAGTGATTCGCTTAACGGCTGCCGCAAAAAAGGTTGTAAAATCGGGTCAGATTCGCTTAATGACCACTTCACTTAGCAACTGAAATTCCAGTCCCCATTGTGGTTGTTAAGCGAGGACTACCTATAGTATGTATGCACTGAGAAGCAGCTATTTATGAAATTATTATTTAATTAACCAATTATGGCTTAGTGCAATGTTGAATCTACTATATCTTCAAAAGGGCTTCAGCAGCTCGTTTAATTTTTGACATACATGTATCACATGCCAGTAAGCCTTAGAAGAGCTTACTGTACACATCTAATTATGTTCAGTAAAATGTCTAAGGAAAAACTCTCTTTCTTTATTATGCTGATCAAAAACATCATTGTTGATTTTTATATTCCTTCAAAGAGCCAAAATTCTTCTGTGAAGGGAGAAATATGCCCAAATGATTTGATTGGGCTCCTTGCCATAAATGTTGTTCACAATCCAAAACAAGACCTCCAAAGCATTTCCTGTAGCCTAGTTTCATAAACTGTTGGGCACTACTCTCATCCACAGGCAGATTTCCCCCTCCCCATGCCCACATAGACACACTGCAATCTTCACTCAAGACATACAGTTCTCCAACTAGACATGTTATAATTACTATAGTGCCAGTGATGCATATCTATATTTGTATCTAGGCTCTTCCAATACCTCTCACACTTAATTCAAAGCATTTCTTGTTCTTACTACAGCAGGTCAGATTGAAAAGGACCACATTTTTGACACACAGGAAAAAAAGTCAAAATAAGTTTTCCATATTTTTAATAAAAGTGTTTTTTTATTTCAGTATCTGGTATTTTTTTTCTGCTAGAGCGCAGCAATGTCAACAAAAAGCACATACACAGATCTCCATTGGTGACAGCTCTGATGCCAGCTGGGCTCATGAAAATGATACACACACAAACTATGCATTAACAATAATCCTCTGGCCTGCAGTATTCCCCTTGAGCTTGTCCACTCAACTTCTCTCTGAACACGCTACCCAATCTTGCTCAGCAACGTTCTCTGGTTGCTATGGGCCATGAAAGCACAGCTGGGCTACAGGCTTGTACATGAGCAAGCACGCCAGTCTTTAAAGCCCTTCAATCATGATTGTTGGCTTTGCTACTGAAAGAAGAGTATCACTGGATTTGCTGTCAGTTTTGGATTTGCTGGGGAGAACTGGTGCCCAGACTGACAACAAAGTTCATGGTCATGAAATACCAGCCAACAAAGAAGAAACTGGTAGCAAACTCAAACAATTATTCTGGCTTCCTTTTCCCTTCGTTTATAGGCATCCCGTCTTGCAGCAGATTAGATCATCATTAAAAGAGAAAACGTGCAGTAGGAAGAAAATCCAAATACATTGTTGTTTATATAGTGTTCAACAAAAATCATTTGAATTCAGAAAGAATCAGCAATATCAGAATTTTTTGAGGTATTCCGGGGCTCTTAAGGTGTAAAATAGTGCCTTAGGCCTTTGATCTTAATCCCACCCCCATATTCCAAAAACTAAAAGTCAAAATATTTTGGTGCCTCCCACTCTAGGAGCCTCAAAAGGGCTGCACATGGACTGCAGAGATATAGCTACAAAATACAAAGCAAGACCTTAGCACAGGGCTTTCCAAAGTGCTGCCGGTGGCGACACACCAGCGGCAGCGGTGGCGCGCATGCGAACGGCGGCGGTGCGGGGGGCGTGTGGCGCCGCCGCTTCCGGGTGGTGTGGCGACATACCACGCTGTGTGTGGCGACACACTTTTGTGTCGCGACACACAGTTTGGAAAGCTCTGCCTTAGGATATGGTGTACTGTATATGTGACAATTTAGCCCCTCACAGGTGATAACATAGTTCAAACTCTTTTCTTCAGCAGGATGATTTGCAAATGGATTCAGGTCAAAGATAGCAGCAGATCTTTGGTCAATCCTGATCTTCTCAACTGTTCTTGCAACGGTCATTGCTACAGTCGAATCTTTGCTCATAAATGGGCAGTTTTTAGCCCCATGCTCCAACACAAGCCCCTGCCAGGGACATCCTCTCAGATGGTCCTGACCTCTTTCAGGACAAATGTGAACAGAGGTATGAGCTCTGATGGGTCTTTAAACATCTCCCTACTCTTGGAAGAAGCTCATTACAAATGATGGTGTGGTATAAAATCAGGTCTACAAACCTCTATGTCATTTGCACTTTGATACTTTAATGGTTTAGCCATCAAAGTCAAGCTATCTAGATGCTGGTGGTTAATGCTGTAAGAAGGGAAATCTTTCATACATACATTTCCATTCTCTTGGCTTCTCTGATCATGCTGATCTTCTAGCTGACCCAGAAACACACACAGCCATGGCTAAAAACCAAGCAAGTCAGTCTACCTCATGCAGCTGCAACACAGGCCAACTCAACTTCGTTGCCATGGTTTTTTGCAACCATTATTTTTAAACATCCTTTGAAGCCCTGGCTTCAAAATCCAGTTTCTAAGGAGCTCCACATGCTGGTACACATGACAGAATTCTGAGTAGAGCTTGTTCATTGAAAGAATGTGGAGATGCGGCTTTTGCACTTTTGCCAGAAATGTCAGAATAGCAGTACCCATAATATTTTGCTTAAGGCTGTACTGTATGGGGGGTGGGGTGGAGAGGGAGAGGGAAGGAGGGAGGAGGGCACAGAACATTAATAGCACATATGTTCACAACTAGGGCAACCATGGCAATCAACATTTTTCAGCTGGGAGAAAGAAGGGGAATGGGGAGGGGGCACAAGGGCACAAAAGAATGCAATTATATTAAACATACCTGAGAAGATGAAATTTCTACCTTTCCACCTAATGAAATCCTTTTACAGTTCTTTTTTCCAGTAAAATGGGCCAATAAACTCAGACAATATGAAACTGGAAAATTTCTCTCTAGTTAATTACCACACTGAAGGCGAGAATAGTGACCTAACATTTAAGCTTAATTATAACCAAGCTAACTCATGTATTAAGCTGACAACTTTGTAACTAATGGTGTTAATCCATTTTGATGGCAAATACTACCAAACAATGTAATACGAATATGTAAAGAATCGATTTGCTACATTGTCCAGAATTAATAGAAAAAAGCAAGCTATTGGTCACTGTCTTCCAAATGTCTGACAGCAACAGAAAATGTTACTTTGAGTGTGCATGTGGAAGAATTAAAATGATTTACTTCTGGAAATGCCCACCCACTATGTTTCTGTGTATAACTGGTCCTGAACTGTCCCTTGGCTGAAATTAGGGAAGGCAAACATTGATTCATGCAGAGGTAAGAGGAAGCATTTCTTGTGTCACGACTAATAAAAAGATCTTGTCACATGAAACGCATAATGGCAGAAGAATTACCAGCCCACCAGCAGAGACTGGAAGAGGGCAAGATGGGAGCAATGCATCCTGCATAGAATCAAAGGGCTGTTTCCTCTAGGGGTGGATATGCTGGACCCAAAAGAACCTTAGGTGAATTTAACCGAAACATGTATCTTCAAGTATTATTGCATTATATATACCCAACCAAGATTACTGCAAGCACTACTGTAATCTTAAAATGTTCTTATCTTTGAATTACTACTAGTAAATAGTCTAAAATGGACATTATTGAGATGAATAGAGGTGGGCAAGATGTGAAGATCAGATCACCCTGCTGCAGAGCAGGATCCTCTACTTGGCAGGGTCCATAGTGTCTATAATGTGTGCTTTAAAAAAAACGTATGACTAATAGGCGGTTTATTATAAAACATCATGTCTGGATCTCCAATCCTATGATTGCTTTCAACATGCAAATGTGGGGCGCAGGAGAAGGAAGATTTGCAGGAGGGAAGGGATGCCAAACCTTTCCCACCCAGTCTACTTTTCCTCCCAACTGGTCTCAGCAAAACAGCATCATTTTATTCTTGTCCACCACTTCTTCCCAGCCGTGGGAATTCCTGTATTTATCATCTTATGTCTAGCTCGATCTTTTGCATGAAGTTAAAAACAAAAACAGACATCTCCATGAGAAAAATCAGCCAGTAGCAAAATGAAGTAAACCTCAGAATTCCAGCCACGCTATTTATTTTTCCATTACGGCCAGCTTTTTCAATTATTATTCTTTCCTGATGTTTTATCTGCTTAAACATTTCTTCCCAAGGATTTGCGCCTATTTAATGTTCTCTAACTCTAGGACAAAATCTAGTGTCTTTCCTAGTCTAGTCTCAATAACATCAAGGTCTTAGATTAAGAGATTCAGACTTAATAGAAATTCAAAATGCCAAGTGTTTATATACCATCACTGATAAAATACGTAATTTCTACTCTGAAATTCTTAACCTTGAAAATACTATTATATTTAAGTAAAGACACAACATACAGTATCTGTTATTTGGCAGGTGTTTTTAAGAAAGTTAGCCAACACATAAACATTTGAAGCAATCGCTTTAAATGCAACCGAACACACAAATCAATCATCAAAAGGGAACACTTTTGCTGTATTGTCATTACAACAACTTCTACAAAGAACTTTGGATGACGCTGCATAAACCTTCTACATGGGCTTTGATACATAGACTGTTCCTAATCTACAATCTCATAAGCCATCCAGCACCGAGAACCAGTGTAGTGAGGCAGTTAAGGGTTTATACTAGCTCTAGGGATATCCAGGTTCTAGTCCAGGGGTCCCCAACCTGTGGGCCATGGCCTGTTAGGAAGTGCGCCGCACAGCAGATGAGTGGTGGTGGTCTGTTGGGAGATTGGCTCCCACCTGCAAACCCCACCCCCCGGTCCGTGCGATTGGCTCCCACCTGCAAACCCCGCCCACCCCGGTCCATGGAAAAATTGTCTTCCACGACCAGTCCCTGGTGCCAAAAAGGTTGGGTACCCCTGTTCTAGTCCACCCTCAGTCATGGAGGCCAGTTGGGTATTTTGGAGCAATCATTCTCTCTCAGCCCAATCTACCTCACAAACTGGTTGCTGTGGGGGAAAATGGCAGGCCAGAACAATATGTACACTGCCTAGAACTCCTGAATAAGAGGTGGGATCTGAGTCTATACAAATAAGTATCGTGTATATCAATGCCTGTAAAAAAAAGAATGTTCTTCCACATCTTTTTTATGCTGGATTATATATAGTGCTCAAGGATAGACATTCATAAAGAGATGGGGGGGAGAGAGAGAAAAGCACTATTGACAACACAGAATTTGGATGAAACAGGAAAGCCAATCTTTGGGTCCATGACTCACCCAAGTCAATGTTAGCTCAAGTTGCTCTGCCTCCCACCACCTCTCGATCGTCACACTCAACATTCTACTGGGATTAAAACCTGTTCTCTTCATTCATTAAACAGAGATTCTCACATCTGAGTCACCAGAATTAAGAATTTAGAAGGTCGTTTCATACAACTTAGTAGCTTTTCTCTCAACCAGCAAAACTTTATAACAATTTAAGAAACAATAGTTCATAACTTAAATCTTGTTTTCTTGGATAAATCTGGGGTCAACTGAAAGTTATAAAGTGATGAGCTAGTTCTCAAGTTTCAAAGAACTCTTTAAAGACTTGACAAAAGGTGAGGTAAAGCAAGAAAAATGTCCTTGGGTTACGACCCCAATTGGGACCAGAATTTCTGTCGCTAAGCAAAGCGGTCATTAAGCAAAACATCACATGACCGTGCCGCTTAGTGATGACAGTTCCAGCAGTCCTACTGCGTTCATTAGGCGAGGACCTCGCACTTCTCCTGCCCTGCACAAACTGCCTCTGCTTCAATTCCCCCCACCCACCTACCTCCCATCTCTGCCCTTTTGGCCGCCCCACACTCCACCACCTACCGCTGCCACCCCCCAGCTGACCTTCACCGTCTTCTTCCTCCCACCGCTGGCCCAGAATCCAGGCACATGGCCCCGGGACATGCACGGCGAGCGCGGCAGGGAAGCGGAGCATCGTCTGCTGAAGGCAGCTCAACGGGCCCGGCCAGGGAGGAGGCAGCAGGACGGAACGGGGGGGGGGGGCAGTGCAGGCGGAGGAGCCCCGTCTTCCACCACCGGTGTGAGGAATAGCCCTTAGACCGTGGGGCATGCAGCGGGACGGCACAGCAAGGTGCGGCACACTCCTTCTCTGGGCGAGGCAGGAGAGGCGGCAGCAGCAGCAGTGGCTCCCCGGCAAAGGCGATAGCTGTGCGGGAGGCGCTATTCAGGGTGGCGGCAGAACTGGAGGAAGTGGAGGACAAGGGCTTCCCGGAGGCGCAGCTCACGCCCTGCAGCTCACGTTGAAAGCGCTCATGGAGAACCGGCCTGCGGGCTTCAGCGGGGGGTGGATGCGAGCCCAGAGCCTACCCACTGGCCCTCTGCTCACTCAGCCCAGCCTTCCTCCTGCCAGGCCCTGCGAAGGGCCAGCAGCTTCCAACTGCAACAATTGTAACTGCGGGCCGGTTGCCAAGTGCCCAAATTTTGATCACGTGACCGCGGGGGCACTGCAACGGCTGCAGCCTCGAGGACCGGCCGTAACTAGCATTCATTCAGCGACATCGTAACTTTGAATGGTCACTGAATGAATGGACGTAACTTGAGGACTACCTGTAATGATTAGGAAGTAACATAATGAAAACCCAATGTGCAAAATGACACAGGTTGAAATGGTCATTAAGGAACCTCTTTCTAATTTAGTTAGGTCAGATGATGCCCAGTGCAAAAGAGAATTGGTTAAACAAAATAGACTGGAAGAAAGCAGCAGTACTGACTCTTTGTAAAATATAAATACAGGAAGGCCAAAAGAACTGCCAGCTTTTTCCTTCCTTTCTTATCTTTCTAGAACACACTGAACTTGTTCACACATCATTCAAAGCTACTATGAAGTTTATGGATGTGAGATAATGCTGTGTAAGACATCACTTGATGATGACTGTGTAGGCTTAGCACAAAGTGTGCACTCAATTATTGTGGTTTGTAAACCATAGTCGATGGTTTAGCATGATGCAGGAATCCAGCCTATTGTGGTTTGTTCAAAATTCAGTAATTCATGGCTTAATCAGATGTATACATACAGACACTATTTAAACAAGCTCAGAAGACTAGAAAGACAATATTCTATTTACTTCTTACATAATCAAGTCATTAGAAAAATGTAGTGCATAGTCCCAAAATTATTACGGTGAACACAAGAAACAACAATAATAGATGTCTGAGTATTTAGTGAAGTGAGATAGTTAGGCATGCAGAGAGAGAACCATGGAGACTGAAGTGTTAATGAGAATTCCCATTAGCGTCCATTCTAAAAGTTCAAATGTAGTAACTAAAAGAAACTTTACAATTTCTAAAAAAAGAACCCATTTCACAAGTTCTTATATAATTCTAACAACAAATATCACAACAGCCAGTTTCAGGACAGTTCCTTTTCAGACTGCAGCTAGGGGTCCATATGGTCAAATGATCATCCATATCCCATAAAATAATAAAATAGTAAGAATTCTAAACAAATCTTGCTGCTATAGTTTTTCAATGTGGATGGATTGCCAAACCATGATTGCCATCACTTATAAATCAGCACAACACAACTATACTTACGCCTTTTTAAAATGGAAATATGTCCCTCCATAAATATAAATTGTTACCAAAATTAATGGAGAAAGAAACATTATTGGATTTATTATTACAATACTCTTTTGAATATCATCATATATTAGCATAAATTACTCCTTCTTAATTACTCCTCGGGCCTATATATTTGAGTATACTGCTGACCTACAAGAAACATCAAACTTACAATGTACAGTAATCCTCAAATATCTATACCTTGTTACTTCAGAATTTCAAGAGAATGGAATTTCTAGCAAATACTTCTACAGAATTATTCTTAATATTTAAAAAAATTATAAAATATCGTATAAAATATACACTAAAACATGTTTAAGCATTTGCAGTTTTTGCTGTTCTCCCACATTATCTCTTTTATAATACTTTAGGCTTATTCCTTATTTGCATATCAATACCTACACAATACTCTTCAAGCTCACAGCAGTGCACGGAAGCCCTGGGAACAAGTTGAAAGATGTTCAGGTACTCAGTTATTTTCTCTATGCTTTGAAACCTTAATAAACATATCCTTATATGAGTTCACTTGGTAATTGCTTTGCTGGAATAAGCTCTTAAAACAGAATTTGGGAAACTTAACAAGTGGTTATGAGAACTGTTACATAAGCTTTGAGCAAAAAGAAACCTAATGCAGAACTTTAAAATACCCAGTGGCAAATTAAATAAATGAAATTTAAATTCAAAAAGTCCCTTTGCATCAAGGGTAAATGCTCTAATATTTCAAAATGTACTTTTGTCTATAGAGGAATTATCTCTCCAAGAACTTGTGAAGTATAAATGAAAGGTTTCTGAAAACAAAATCAGACCTCACCAACAAAGCTATTTGAAATAATTAGATATGTTTTGAACTACCTACTATTTTTATTTCTAAGCTTACTTTGTATACCATACCCCAACTTGATAGGTCTTCATCTGACAAATATGCTCTCTTGGAGATAATAAGTGACTCAGACAAATGTTAGCCCTTTCCAAATTAATTTCCAATTAGTACAATTACATAGATTCTATGAAGGAACAAGCCTTAAATGTCAAAGACAGTATTAAAGCAATGATTATGGTATAACAACTTCCAATAAAGTAGGTCTTGCTCAAGACTCCAGTGTAAATATGTAAAAAGAGTTCACAATTATACAGAAGCTGAAAGAATCATCTTAATTTTTCAAACACTTTAATACCCTGTTTATTCAGAGTTTGTCAAGCAGATCCCACACTGGAATAGCTGGAAATATTATGTGTACTATATCTGCCTGCTTATAGGATTGTTTACCATATATAATTATAGTAAATTATTTGCATTTAAAATGTCAGCAATGACCTTATCTCAGAGAATACAAGAAAGCTCTACTCCAACGCCCTCACGACACGGATTCCATTTCCTACTTTTTCATTCAGAACAATGTTCTGAAATGGGATTGTATTTTCATCCACCCAAACATGTTTAAAATATCCCATCAAATCAGCTCACTATCTGCAGCTTTCTCCTGAATAGCCTTACTTCCTGTGAACAAACATGTTCACTACAAATGCCTTAAGGTGGCTGGTATGTTACTGGCTCCATAAATACTCAGCTCCCAAGGAAATGCTTCTCTACTGTCACACCACTACCACAAAGCTATTGAAGCAGAGAACAAGCATGCCAGCTTTTCGCTAGAAGAGGCTCATTTCTAATTGCATTATATTCTTCAGCCATCAGTATTAGTTTTAATTCTATCACCACATGAACGAAGAATAAAAATTGCCATTTCAATGACCAAACAGACAAGCACGTTCAATATGTGCAGGGGGAAAACACGATAACCACCCCCTCTCAAATAACTAATATATTTCAAAGTGATAGCTGCAGAAACCAACAGATAGTTCCTTCTTATTTTTATCCATCGCAGCAAAAGTGAAAAACTCGAGAAGTTACAGTTGATAAAACACTGAATGAGATTATTTTTCTTAACATGGGTTAGTTTTGACAACAATGCATTTGCTTGTAAATATAACACTGAATAATCACACGTTACAATCACAGATTTTGCTAAATGCTACACTGTAATGGTATGTGGGAAAGACCTTGGGAGACTGGGCCTGAGAGACGCTGCCAAGGGAACCCGTCAGATAAGAGACAGCATAGTCTGCAGCTGCATAGTGGGCAGGGCAAGAGGCTCAGAAGGGACCCTCCCAAATTTCTCAGGGTGTAAAGGAGACAGGGGGAGAACTGAACTTTCAGACTTGCAAGATTCGGTTAATATAGCCTTATAATAAAGTAGAATTAACTCATCTGGTTGTGTTTCCTGTCTGGTCCTCCTGGTAAGACTGACATACACACAAGAACCTCTTTAAGTCTTTTCTAAAACTCAAGATTTTAACTGTTCAGCTCCACAGCTGCCTTGAGTTCACATAACTTACTAAGCAAAAACCAAATACACAACATTATACATAGCATGATGTGTGAAATATGTCAAAGGAATGCTAAGCTGCTTTCACTTTAAGTGAACTCAAATTTTTTTGCCAGTGTTAACTTTTGTCAGAGTTCCTTGCTACATTATTCTGAATATATCTTTGCTTAACAATCTAATTCAGATTAATATTTACACATGACCTTTTAAAGTAAAGAATTCCTCAAATCACTGAACACATAATCATCTTTCTGTTTGCAGAACCATGTTATTAAAATAATTCTTCCCATGAAATTAAAATAAATTCATAGGTGGATTCTCATTATCCAATATTAATACCGGATTTGTTTTATATAGACCTGAAGCTTTCTCATAAACTTTTGTGCATTTCAAGACCACCATTCCAGCCAAAGTATCAATAGAAATATTTCAAGACAGGAGGGGGAGGTTTCCCACTGCTCCCCTCATTACCTGTCTTAATATTACTGTACTCAAATAGATATTCAAATTGACCAGCCCAATAACACTAACTTTTATGGATACGAAATGTATCCTGAATACGTGCTATGTGAATCAAAACACTGATATACTATTGGGGACCTAAAGAGCCGAAAGCCAAGAGAATATCTGATGACTGCTCGTCATAATGAAGCACCCAGTTTGCTTCTCAGTCCCAGATGCTGGATGGTCCTGTGGAGATCTCAAGTTTGCCAGATTAGTGCTATTACATAAATAACATGTTGCTTGAAAAGGAAAGCAAAACTTATAGCTTTGTATAGAGTACATAGTCGATATACTGAAGGTCTTTGGTTCAAGCCCCAGCATCTTCAAAAAGAACTGGGTAAAATCTATATAAAACTCTGGAGAGCTAATGCCAGTTAACACATAAACTGGCATTTATAAAATGAATGACCTAACTTTCTATAAGATACAGATGGCATAGACCACACTGACAAAGAAACTAGTTATATGTTTAGACTGGAGAACCCAGAGATCAACAAGAGATAGAACATGCAGATCTGTGGGAGATTTGCAGTGATTTGTCGAGCAGCACAGGTTAGGGAACATTATACGCATGCTGGTGAAAGGATGATAAAGTTGAGTAACTGCAAAGTGGGTTTTCTCATGTAGGGCTGAGTTCAGCTCAGTTATGGTGCTCAAATCAAACACTTGGGCTCAGAATTAGTAAATGCTAAGGGTCTACCTGTCTCTTGGTTCCAGTAGCTGGCTCTCAGGAACCTACTCAAAAACAAGGTAGATACTGAAAGTCTAAAACCTGCCCACTGTATCATTCCAGGGATAGAAGATCAGGTAGGAAAAGTACAAAATCAGCATAGCTAACATCTAATTTATTATCTTACAATATATTCAAGATTAAATGCTACCACAGAAGGCATTTTATGAGCATTTATGGTGGTTACTCTTTTTATAACTCCTAACAGCCAGAGATTCAATTGCTGTTGACTAGTAATTCCCTATGCTCTGAAACAGCATTAAAGCTTTGCAGCTGTGTTATTTATTATTTATTTAAAATGTATTTGTCTTCTTTATATAAAATCATTTAATTATTTATTTATTTATTATTTAGATTTATATTACCGCCCATCTCCTCGAACGGAGGACTCTGGGCAGTTCACAATAAAAACCGTAATAAAATACAATAATAATCAAAACATCAATAAATAAATATAAAATCCAAGAGCAAGATGTTAATACTAAAAAGGGTTTCATGGGAACAACCAGCCCCAGGAGGAGCTGTTAGCATCCCCCTCCCATGCAAGGCGGCAGAACCAGATCTTTAAATTTTTCCGGAAGGTCGGGAGCGAGGAGACCCGCCTTAGCTCTGGGGGCAAGATGTTCCAAAGGGCGGGCGCTGTTGCAGAGAAGGCCCGCCTCCTGGACCCCGCTAGATGGAATTCTTTGATCAATGGGGTCCGTAGCATGCCCTCTCTGCATGACAGGGTGGGGCGGGTCGATGTTCTGGGGACGAGACGTTTCCTCAGGTAACCTGGTCCCATGCCATGTAGGGCTTTAAAGGTAATAACCAACACCTTGAATTGGACCCGGAAGCAAACTGGTACCCAATGCAGCTCGCGCAGAAGAGGAGTTACATGTGCCGATTTTCTGGCTCCAATAACTGTCCACGCGGCCGCATTTTGGACCAGCTGAAGCTTCCGGATACTCTTCAAGGGTAGCCCCATGTAGAGCGCATTGCAATAGTCTATATGGGAGATGACAAGGGCATGAGTGACTGTTCAGAGGGCATCCCAGTCCAGGAAAGGGCGTAATTGGCGCACAAGCCAAAGCTGCACAAAGGCCCTCCTGGCCACGACTGCCACCTGCTCTTTGAGCAGGAGTCATGAGTCCAGGAGGACCCCCAAATTCCGCACTGGCTCTGAATGGGGCAGTGCCACCCCATCCAGGACCAAAGATGACAACTTCCTGGATTCCGAGAGGCCATCAATCCACAGCCACTCCGTCTTACCAGGGTTCAGCCGAAGCCTGTTGTTAAATTAGCTATTTAACTACATATTTCTATGCATATTTCCCCCAAAATAAATTGCATTACATTCAAATAGACTTACTCCCAGGCATAGTATAACAGCTTAAATAATAGCCAAAAGCAGCATTCCCCACTTAAATTGTGTAAGGAGGGGCACTAAGAACAAACCACTTGCAATGAAGATTTTATTTAATGGGAAGATTTTAACATATGAGAGAATCTGGTCTTTCCAGCATCTTCACTGGGCTGCAAATTGGACTCTTGCCATTGCAAGGCATAAAAAATGCAACGTGTATCATTCTGGAAGGCTTTCCCCAAGTTATAGACTCTTCCACTCCTTAAAGATTGACCAAATCCAAGAATTTTCACAAGAGTGTACAAGCAGCTGCATATATTTGTTTTTCCATCTGACCATCTGGCAAAGAAATAATTCATATGATACAAAAAGTATGTTTAAATGCTTTACCTTAGAAAAAAGTACTGGACGAAAACAGAATTTCTTTCCCAAGAATTTGGTTTCTAAGGTTTATAATAAAAATGAGAGAAGACTGTGGCTTTTGGAGTTATAATAAATGCACAGGGGGAAGAAGGCTGGCACAGAAGCTTCCTCAGCTGGACCCTTCCCTCTACTTCCCAGAAGGCCGTTATTACCAAATACTTTCTGGGATGGATCTTAGAAATATTTTTGATTGGATGGTTTCAGACATTCTATTTTTATTTACAATTTATATGACTAGTAAGTTGTTTTGGGAGGATTCTTATCCTAACAGATGGAATATAAATAAATATAATAAATGATAATACAGTACAGAGAATATGTTTCCTTACAAGTACTATAGAAAAGATGTCTGTGATTGTTGGTTCTGTGTTGCTCCAAAATCTAATGAGTTATGAAATCAAAACAGTTTTGTATCCCAATGGTGGCCAACTTTCAGGGAAGAGTTTCACATGTGTATTCTGTGAGAGGGATGCTGCTGCATCACAGCATCTTGCCTCATATTGTGGCTGTTTGCCTTTTATCTCATGAACTACGATGAAT
This sequence comes from Charina bottae, assembly GCA_023362775.1. Taxonomy (NCBI): domain Eukaryota; kingdom Metazoa; phylum Chordata; class Lepidosauria; order Squamata; family Charinaidae; genus Charina; species Charina bottae. The sequence goes on along the minus strand of JALMGJ010000010.1, from coordinate 20,412,247 downwards.
ACAACATATATCCGCAGGCATAGAAAAAGTAGTGGAGCCTTTCTTTTCTTACCCAAAGGAGCCATGGGTGGCATTTTGATGCAAACTGATGGTGCCTATGACAAGAAATATAGATCTTTGTCTGGACTGTATAAAACAGTGCAGAACCGGATAAAAAGTTTCCAAATATATATATATATATATTAAAAATTACACACTAATAACCAACATGTCTTACAAATCATCCTCCTATAACCTCCAAATGCATATGCTTTAATTATACAATTTCAACTCTGTTTGCAGCAATAAAAAATAAACCATAAATTTCTTGTTTACCCTACAAAAACAACATTTTTTCTTGGTTGCTTCATAAGTCACTGCATGGAGTGAAAAGAAAGTAATGTCCAAATACCTTACAATCATAAACATACCAACTGGGAAATTAAGCCCTGATTAGAATTATAAATTGTAAGTCAGTTCATTTCTCCTGTTCTTATTATTTCTTATTTACTGTAGAGGAAATCACGTTATGGGAAGCGCTATATACATCTTTTAATAAATCATTAATAAATATATTGTAAGCCACTTGGATGAAGTGAATTTCTATTATGTTCAACGAACAGCTTACAACTAAAACAGAGCACAGATGCAAATACAACACTACATAATAAAACTCTGGAGAGAATATTTCACAACTCGATAAATGGCAAATGGCATGCACAGGGCCACAAAATTTAAGAATACTACAGGTAATATTGGGACACTGATTAACTAACAGACAATACAGATAAGAGTCTCACTCCCTAACTGGATTTCTCTAGAGAATAAAACAAATCAGCCAAACCCAAATCTCTATAAAAAGAGCAATACAGTACAGCTTTATATGTCTCAATTTCCACAGTGCCCATTCCAAAACAGGTAAGTTGTGGAATCTTCCAAAAGCAGAGGGAAGCAACTTTGAGTAAAGACCTGCCCCTGCATTTTCTATAAAGGGGCTTATATTTATAAAGCAGAGTACTGCATCAATCATTAATAAAGTATATGAATGAGATGCGATATGATTATTTATTTTAAAAGTATTTGAAAGACATCTTTCTACCTTACAGTAACTTGGAATGCATGCAAAGGGTGTACCAACATAACTAGGCCAAAATGCAACACAAATATCCAAACAATTTAAAACATCAAGTGGTGTGAACTGAGGTCAACTCCAGGAAAGCCCTACCCACAATTAAGGTAGCAACAGGTTCATTCTATACATTCATTAAATATAAACACTGTGATTTAAAGGTGGGGAAACAAATGGAGCCGATGGAACTTTACCCTTCTTATTGTTCCTTGTCATTTTTAATGCCTTGTTTTAATGTCTTAAATAATTTGTAAACCACCCAGAATCACTGGGAGTCGGGCAGCATATACATTTAATACATAACAATAACGACAACTCTTTCAGGGCAGGGCACCCCCTTTGAAAGCTTTCTTGCTAGGGCAGGGCTGGTCAAACTGCAACTTCAGGATAGCATGCAAGCCAGCCTCCTTCCTGTGGCCCTCAGAGGCCTTTCTTATTTATCATCTTGACACCTTGAGAGGGGAAAGACCTGGCAACTCTATCAATTGGCCTAACTGTATAAAAAAATTAAAGAAATCCCTCCCCCAAACTGTTCCCAAGCCAGGCCAGCCCACTCACTCTGGGGCCCTCACCCTCTTTGAAAAGTCAAGTAGAGACTGCTAAATTCAAATCTTACTTACCAACTTATCACATTTATATAGCCCCCATCTCCATCAAATTTATATAGCCCTCCACATCCATCCATCCATCCATCCATCTAATTTATATAGCCCCCCATCCCACTAATGTGACTCTTTCAGCTTCATACCTCTCCTGGGCTTGTTCTAAAGATAAAGCAACCCAGAAAGGAGGAAGAAAGGCATGAATGAAATAGGAGTAAAGGGGGGGGGAAAGGGGGGGCAATTCATAAGAGACACGAGTTGCATTTTATATTGTTGGTTCTACAAAGGAAGAGCTTCTCTTGCCCAGGGAGGGGGCACGTGTGGGGCATTCCTCCTCGTGTAAAAACCCCATGGGAAGCAGCACCGAGGCCCAGCCCTCTCTGGAAGGGCCCTGGATGGAGAAGGGGCGACTAGGCCTCTCATTCATGGGGGGGGGGGAGCACAAGAAGAAAAATGGCGGTAGAAAGCGAAGCAACTGGGCCTTTGGAGGGGGGACGGATAGGCAGCCCCGCCCCCAGGGGCATACTTTGTTCAGGAGGCGGGAAACCTGGGGGGCCTAGTCGCCCCTTCGCCAGTCATAGAAGGAAGGGCCCGCTGGGGCTCCCCACACAGACCACCGATTAGCCCCTATTCCCCACTCCTCTGGGGGGGCGATACATTTCCTGCTTCTCCCCCCGAAACTGACCTGTCGCAGAATGGTGGGACGGGGAGGGGGGTCCCCCTAGAGATTTCTGCCCCTTCACCCCCACTCAGAGACCTTCATCCTCTCTCTCTCTTTCTCTCTCTGACCCCCTCAGACACCTGACCCTCTCACCGCCCCGTCCCCCTTGTATCCCTCCGCCTCCCTTCCCATATTTATTCTTCGGGGAAAAGACCCAGCGCGCTCTTCGGCCCAGGCCTCTCCAAACGTGGGTTCCGAGATTATTATTTCAAAAAAAAACCCAAAAAAGGGGGAAATCCTAAATCACAAGAACGGCGGCGGAATTATTTTTCAGGGCGAGGCGGAAGGATCCCTCGCGCGCGCACGTCGACACGCGGCGCATGCTGGGGCTCGTAGTCCTCCGGTTGGAGTTTTGTGCCCAAACGCTCGCCGAGGCTTCTCCCCATCCCTTCGCTTTCTTCCTCCCCGCTTACCCGACTCCAAAGGAGGCAGGAGCTCATTGGGTGGGAGGGGAGGCCACGCCCCCTCCTCGCCTCCAGAGAGACTGGGGACGCGTGCGCCGCTAGTCCTCACGATCCCCCGGCGCTTTCCGCCTCCCCGCCAGCCCCGCCCACCCACTCCAGGCGCGAGCCGAGGCGGTTGGCGGCGCGCGCAGCCGGCGCGAGTGGGCGGGGCCGCGCCCGAGCGCTGCCTCCTTGGCAGGCCGCCGGTTCTTCGCCCGCCAGCGAGCGAGCGAGCGGCCGCGCGGGACTCGACTCCCTCCGGCGGGGAAGGAGCGGGGCGCTTGCAGCGGCGGAGCGGCCGGCGCCCGCGGGGAGCTGCACTCCCGAACTCCCCGCAGCCTAGCAGGTCAGGGCGGGGGTCTTTCCTCTCACTTTCTGAAAAGTTTTACCTCAGGCGGGACGGAAAGATAGGCCCGAGAGGCGAGGAGCGGCGGGGAAGTCGCTTTGTTTAGGACTGGGACTGCCGGGGAGGGGTCGGACGGGGCGGCGAGGGGCGAAGGACGGACGGGAGCCCCCTTTTTTTCCCCGGTCGGAGCCTCCCTCTCCCCGCTGGGGGTGTCTCCGAAGACGGCTTGGGAAAGGGGGCAGCGAGCGCGACTTCCTGGCGGAAGGGAGGGGGAGATCGGCCAGGAGCGGGGGAGGGAAAGAGCCGCCCCCCCCAATGGCCGTCAGGCACTTTTGGCAGCTCTCCTCCCCCTCCCCACAGACCTCCGCCCCCCCCCGCCCCCCGCTGGGGAGCTGAACTTCGCCCCGTCCCGTTTGCTTGGATGGAAAGTTTGGGGCTGAACGGGGGTGGGGGAGGAAGGGGAAATGCGGCTCGTTCTTTCTCTCTTTAAAAAAAATAACACGGGGGGGTCGTTAGGTTGCGAGAAACATGCCCCCAGCCACGGCCCTTTCTGCAGAATCGAGCTTCTTAGGGCTCCCCTTACCTCAACCGGGCAAACTTCCCCCCTCTGAAATGGGAAACGTCTCGACTCTGCTTTCTTAGGGTCTCCCACCCAAGGCAAAAAGGTGATGATTCTGTCTCATTATGTTCTCCGGCTCGGAGGGGTGGGGGGATGGAAGGGGAAAAAGGAGTTTTGTATCCCGTTTCATTCTTGAATTTAATTCCCCGCTTTAAAAAAAGCCTGCAGAACTTCTTCTTTTTTTAAGTTACTCCATTAAGGTCTCAGGCACGGTCTATATTTGTTACTCATAAGTAAGCTCGTTGGGTGGAATAGGTTTCATCCTCCTGGTATTAAGGTCTGGGGCTGCCGTCTTAATTGTTTGTTAATGTTTTTGTTTTTAATCTGCTGCTTTGAACAGCAAAGGTTCCCCAGAGGATTCCTGGGTCTCACAGGGATGGAAACTATGATGGTCCTGGGGACTGCAGCTAAGGGACCGAGGCGGTTTTAGAGAAGCAAGGATTTTTGCTATTTGCATTGAGTATTGTGCTTGGAAGTTGGGAAAACAAAGCGAGGTGGAGGGTAGACTTTGGGGGAAGCATTAGCTTTCTCTTGGACTCATCTCTATAATAATGGATCTTGTCTTCCGGTAAAGTAGTGATGGGCCTATCATTCAAAGAGGAAAGTAAAAAAAGATTTTATGTCCCTGTCTTATTTAATTAGTGCCAGTGTGTAGCTACAAAGGAGATTCTTTTTCTTCCTATCTTTGAGGAAAGTGGGAAAGAAATAAGTTGCAAAAAAACACTAATTTTGTTGGGAAGAAAAAGCTTGGCCATTTTTTCTTCTAATAGTTTAAACTTTATTTCAGTCTTACAGCCAGAAAAAGCAATATACATCAAGTATGTATACCAGATATATATGGAGAAACACTTATTTCTGTATATATCTGGTATACATATTTGATGCATATTGTGTTTTCTGGCTGTAAGACCGTAATAAGATTAAACTAAATTTTAATATAGTTTTTTTTTTAAAGAAGAAAAGGGGTGTATCCCCTGAAAGGTATGGAATGACTTCTTGGTCCCCTTCTTTTGCCACTGATTGGGGTTTAGTCCTTGCCTTTCTCTGCTGCCAGCGCTTTCAGTTTGGCTAGTGCCACAAACGAAGAGACAAGCAGTGTTGTTGACCTGGTCAGGACTCCCAATTTAATAGTCATACCAGATTACAGATCTTTTTTCCACTCTGAGATCTTTTACTAATTTTTCCTGACTTATGATATTCTGTCTGAATGTTTTTTTCCTTCTTTCTCTTTGCTAAAGAAGGGACATAGCACAGAATTTGGTTTCTAGACCCTTTAGTTGCATTCCTCCATTTCCATAACACAAATGCCATTTAACTGACTGAAATGCAGGAATTTTGGTTATATATCAGTTATGCTAAGGTTTTATATCTTCTTTCCTCATATGTTTTCTTCTTAGATAACTAAGATAACAGAAGAAAACTTATTAAGTTACCCCTGAGCATTTGTGCCAAGTCTTTTGAGTATTTATATTATTGGTTAACACAGGGCATCATCACTGTTCTTCATGTAAGGGTTTTTGAGCAAAAAAAATTCATTAGTTTGCTTCCCTGACATATAGATTGCAGTTATTCGATTTTTCCTTTATAGAGGCCAGCTTTTGGAAGTAGAATGGAAAATATTTGGCACTAGTGTTGTTATACACTTACAAATCCTGCTGTAGTGCAGTGACTTTTTTTTTTTTTTTGGTGCCTTCAAGTCAGGGTTGATTCCTGGCAACTGCCTAGACTAGTCCCTGCAGTTTTCTTAGAAGGATTTTGGAAGGGGTTTGCCATTGCCTCCTTCCTATGAGAATGACTGGCCCAAGGTCACTCAGCTGGCTTTGTACCTAAGGCAGGACTAGAACTCGTGGTCGGTCTCCTGGTTTCTAGGCCATGCTTTAACCACTACACCAAACTGGCTCTCTGTGAATATGATCCTGGATTCTCTGGTGGAGATCATATTCAGCTATGTACTTAGTACATAGCAAACAACTATTTGTCTCAGCCCCCATTTTAATAAGGAGACAACATTGACCTGATGTAAGGATTTATTAGTACACATTTTTGCTAATGTTCAAAGTATTTCAGTGTTATGTAAATATTAAATATTTAGTTTTATAGACAATTATAACTCTATAATTCTTAGAGCTATAAAAGAGTTTAATATGTGAGATTAAGTGCAAAGCTTAACTTAAGAGTTTTTCTTCTTCAGAGACATTCTTTAAGAGCTCCCTCCTTCCCCTAGCAGTTTCCGTTGTGTTTTCTAGGATCAAATCAGAATGCTTTCTATATTATAATATTATTGAGTATATGCATATAGCAATTGTACTTTGTTCTTTAAGGCTTTCTTAACTACATATATAAAGCAGACTAGTTGTCTCATGTTAAGAATGTACTTTTCCTGCTTCTTGTTTTGAATTATTTGATAGTGAAATGCATTACATTATAAGAACATAAGTAAGAAGTCATAATTGATAATGAGAACTAAGGAAACAAGTAAATACTGTTTTATGCAGGCCTTTATATCTGTATGACTCATTTTCATAATTTTGGCCATATGAATTTTCAGAAAGTAATAGATCTTTCTATTGGCTTAAGGAAGTGAATGTTTTCCAAAACAAGCACAATTTAAATGCTCCACAAAACTAGAGCAATTATATTGAGCTAATTTTATTTTGAAAATATGGCACCCTTTTCTTAATTTATATGACAAATTACATTATGTTTGAAAGGCTGGATATTGTTCAATATTAAATTTTGCACCAATTGGCTGTTTTTCCTGAAGAGACTAGTTAAAGGACTTTTGAAAACACAAAGCTGCTAATGACTTACACAGACCAAAAATATTCCTGGCAAAAGTTTGTTCCTCTTTTTAGTTCACAAATACATTAGAAAAGAGTTACCCACCAAGTTGTACTTTCTGTAAGTAATTTTCCATTCATTTTATGATGAATCTACCTTATTGTAGAAGAATCCAAATATCCTGTTTTCTCAAATTACTTATTAACTACTGTAATAATTTTATTTCTAGGATGAAATCAGAATGCTTTCAGATAACTTACTGCTGACTTAGAATGGCATTTTTCTGCAATATTAGAAGGAAACTTTTAAATTAAATGTATTTTGTGGATTTTGTTTTTATGATTTCCTCACATTAATTATTTTTATATAATGAGTACAGAACTGCCAGTTTCTTGAGGTGTTCTGTATTACAACTTTTAAGAAAGTTAACTTGGTATAAGTTTAATTTAGCTTTGTTAGCTTTATTTCAAAGTTCATATGTAGAGGACTGAACTGTACAATTTTATTTAAGTACCTAGTGTAACGTTAAAGGTTCTGTGTGGAAACTTTAATAAGATAAAATATAGCCTGAGTACTATTTTGAAAGTTGAGTAGTTTAGCAAAAAGTTTTCTCCAAATAACTATTTCTTTCATGTTGCTATTTAAAAATTCCATTCTGTATTCAAGAAAATATTTTGTAAGCATCTGTGCTGCATCTTGGAAGAAGACTCATACTTCCATTTTTGTAAAATAATTGATTTTGTGTGTAATTCACAGACCTCCATGTCATGAAAATTTGAGGGTCCTATTAACCTAGTAGATTGCTATTTGGGTCCAAAACATAGAATGAAATTGATTTTTAGACGTGGGTGTCTAATGATGGTCTCTGCAACAGTCATGAAACCCATAAAGGAATGGACCGCATGAATTTAACCACATTCATCTGTTTCAAATATCACTTTCCATCTCTACCTTGATGTTCTTCTATGGTTGAAGTTCAGGTTGTAAATTCCTCAGGACAAGACTTTTGCTTACTTATTCCGTATAAAGTGTTATATTAATAATTAAATTATACAATTATTGTATCATTTCAGCAAATACACAGAAAATAAAAATTAGAGCATAAGAGGATATACAGAAATGCTTAATTTTAATAGAATTTTTTTAACATACAGAAGCCTCTCTAATACTACCGTACTTCTGTTTATATTTTTAAAATATATTTAATCTAGTTGAACCTTCAAGGGAGTTTTATCATGCTGTGCAGTTTTAAAATTTTGTGGTTATCTATCCACAACCTGTTTGAGACCTTTTAATTTATACACTGGGCTTAATTTGAGTTTGTGCCCATTTCCTTGAAAAGCAGGGGAGAGGATAGCCCTTCCAAGTAAAATTGTTCAGCATCTTCTAGATAGAAATCAAAATGTCAGGTGGCTTGCTCTTCTAATTTATAGGAAAGTATTCATTGATTCTCAGTCTGAAAGGTTCAGGATTTTCATCATAGCATTCACTACATAGAAGTTGTTTGCTGAATACTGAAAAGAAAATACTGAAAAGCTGTTGGTGAATTATTTTTCTTCAGTTTCACCTTTCCTACAGCTGTTTCCCCTTGCATACTTTTCCCTGTGAACCTAGGAAGCATGCTTAACTCTGGGTATAATTTAGCCAGTTAAGCTTATTAAAACAATTTATATCCACTTTATTTCAATGGTACACATGCTTAAGTTTCTTTCATTGAAATTAGTGTGTCTTAAGCAGATAACTCACTGTACTATACCATTGAATTTATACTTTCATAAAGATGTATCAGTTTTTTGCAAAATTGGGACACAGGTAGAGAATATGCTAAAGTATGTTAAAAGCAGAGTGTGCTACATTTTACTTAAAGCACTGAACCACTGAGAAGAAAAATGATTGCTTCTCTTCATAATCATGGTTGGAAATGATGGCATAATAGAGTGTCCTTCTTGTAAAGTCTCTTTAACATAAAATACTAGTAAAATCTCTCTTTGAAACTGTCAAGACAGGTTATTCAAAACAAAACATTAAATAATTATTTTTCCATAGATGTGTATATATTTATAAATAATGTACAAAATTTAAGGTACTATGTTGCCCAGGGTTCTATGCCTGTATCTGCATAGGATGTCTTCTAAGCTTTGTGTATATCTGCTCAAAGATGTAAATAGGATACACTACAACATGAAATGCTTTTCTGTAGCTTTTAAAGCATCCATTCTTACCATTAGACACTGTTAGTAACAGTTGCCATGCAAATGTTCTGTAGGAGCTGCGGATTTAAGGTGAAAATTCTGAATGGTTAGATGCAGTCTTCACCCTTAAGGGATGTGTGGTAAGTTAATGCCACATCCTTTGTCATTGAAGCTATGTTTATGTAATATGAGGAATAATTCAATAATTTCTTACCTATATAGCTTTAAAAAAGGACATGAAAGCTAGTGTTGATAATTGCATGACATTCAGTGTATTGTATTGCAGTTCATGATGTAATGCTGAAGCTGTGGGATGTTTATTTGTAAACATTGTTTCTTGCATTGTGGTATGATTGCATTTTTCTTTATATTTTGTAAGGCAGACTAAATTGTTGGCTTTTGCCAAGAAAATAATATACAATGTCATTGTGGAATAGATAAAATAATACATTGATGTGTTCCTGATGATAAGCAACATAAGATCTTTGGCCACAATATCTTCAATATTTGCTCATTATATATATTAAAAAGATATGTCTATTACTACTAAATAACCTTAATATAACTTCCCTGTCTGATGTTTTAGCCAGCTTAGAAATGCACAACTATTGATATACTAAAATGCTAAAATTCTGATAAGGGAAGAATGTATGGGAGCTGAGAGGAAGCACTTCCATTCAAAATATGTTAATTTATTTCAGTGCTGTTTTTCCTTGCATTAGATTTCTACTCTAGACAGCTTTTCAGTTATCCAATCATTTCTGCATGCAAACTGACATATAAACCGACCCTGCTGGCTTTTTGTAAGTCCTTAAAGGCCTGGGCCCCCAAGTGGGACCCATTTTGTGGTTAATTTAGTCATTTGGGTGCTTTATTCTCGACTGCAATGTATTTTAATGTTTGTATTATTTTAATTGTTTTTATTTTTTAAATTTTGTTCGCCACCCAGAGTCATTTGGTGAGATGGGCGACCATACAAATTAAATAAATAAATAAACTGGTTTTGCATCATATGTACTAGACAGTTCAGCCAAAGTTGATAGAGTGATAGGGAAAATGTATAATAAATGTCATAAAGTAATATTCTTTCAATAAGGGATACTTAGATGGAGAATATTATAATTCCCCCCAAAGTGTCACTGATAGTTGCTTATTACCATTTTCTTTTTCATTTCAGTGAATTGCTAGCAAAAATTAATTGGGAAAAACCCATTAAAAGATTAAAAAAATAGAGCTAGTGCTACCAAAGAGGCAGCCTCTTACAGTTCACGAAATCCCAATGCTGCTACATTTTGGAGCATTCCAGTTTCAAAATAAGCTAGGTAATTAATACAATGATAGTTAGGTACCATTGAATTAGGCCCGACTAATGGTGACTATACGTACAAAGGCTATCTATCTATCTATCTATCTATCCGTACAAAGGCTCTATATCTATCATCTCTCTCCCTCCCTCCCTCCCTCCCTCCCTCCAGTTTGGTCTAGTGGTTAAGGTACTGGGCTAGAAACCAGGAATCAGAGAGTTCTAGTCCCGCCTTAGGCATGAAAGCCGGCTGGGTGACCTTGCGCTAGTCCCTGTCTCTCCGCCCAACTCGCCTCACAGGGTTGCTATTGTGGGGAAAATAGGAGGAGGAAGGAGTATTACGTGTGTTCGCCGCCTTGAGTTATTTATAAAAATAATAAAGACGGGATAAAAATTAAATAAATACAGTGCAGCTAGATAAATAATTACCATGCAGCAAAAATGACTTGATACATAAAGATTGTTACCTTATCATCCATGTAGTATAATGTTTGATAAGTGATACACATTTTAAAAGTATACTAGATTTAATGTACTTAGGAGCTTTGGCATTTGAGGCAACTTTTATTCTCTGTATTTGGCTGTTGTCCCAAAGGCTGCTTACATCATGTTCCGTTCTGCTGTAGCAGAAGAGTATAAATAGATTAATTTAATCCCCTTTTATGTTCACAATTATCTTCATTTCTAAGGATCTTGCAGAGGATCACTGGAAATTTCTTAAAACTTGAAGTGGCTGTACAGATGTAGTTTTCTGTGTGCATAGATATTTAGAGATATTTTATTTTGTATATGAAGCACATGTACTGAAACTTCTGTTCCAAGTTTAATTCCCTGCTGTCCCTCTGTAATAAACGTGGTTGCTTATCTTGTAATCCGTATCTTCTGTTATATCTAATAGAGGTGGGCATCTCTGGCCATAATTGCTGAAAATTGGTGACACAATTTTTAGTCATTTTGAAGTAGAGAGCAGAAGAAATCCATAGTTTCAAAAGAAAAAAAATAAACTTCCCTAAATTTCCAGCCAGAACACACACTTGCCAGTATGAATTATATGGCCCCGCTTGCTTTATGGTCCTCTACCCCCTAAAAATATGTATGGCCATCAAAAGATTGCCCACTCCAATCTAACACTTGCCATTAAAATATCATTTTAGACAAAGTTTGAAATTTTGTTCTAAAATCAACTTAAAAGGTTATGTACTTAAGAATATATTATTTAACATTGTAGCTGAAAATTAACAGACAATATTATAATACATCTGTTTCTTGTTTTGTCTCCACAGGGGAGGAAAAGTCCTTGGTAATTTATATTAAAAAAGGGCAACTGCTACAAAGGATTCATGATGATCCCTTAAATTCAGAGGCTAACTGAAAACCAGTGCTAATAAGCTCACAGCTTTTGTGCTACATATACGGGTATAGTTAGGAATATTGTATATTTTTTTGTCTAGAATGTCACTGTTCTACTGTGTAATTTTAGTCTTTGGCTCACAAATAAAATAGGGAAACAATTCCATACAATAATCACTGGATTTCCAGATACCTCATTTAGAAGTATATTTATAATCTACTGGAAGCTTTTAGAGAAAAGTAGACTTCCTACTAGAAGAGAGTTCCATCACGGTGTTGTATGTAAATGTCAAAAGATTGTTTTGTTGGAGAACCAGCCTTTGCAGACTCCTGAAGTTCCAGAGAAGTGGATTAGGATTGGAGCTTCATTGGGAATTAGAATGGAGTAGATTCAGACCTACCTGCTTCATGCCAGAGAAATGAAAGTCTAATTCAAATTACTGCATTCCTTCTCTGGGTTGTCCAACACAAAACCATAATTAATAGAAAGAGAAAAGGAGCTATAAAGATAGAAAATCCATTAAAATGTAGGGGGCACATTTTATGTGCTTCCTCCAGTGTGTCTATTATTATTATGAGGCTGACACGCTTCAGTGTTTAGTGTTATTTTACACCATAAACGGCGGGTGCAAATATTGAATTAAAATATGATACAATATTATTGAGTTAAAATAATATTAAAATGATGACACTATATAAAAGAGTGGGTCACACAATAATTTTTTCACATATCCTACACAATGCTTCATTATCTTGAATAAATTATTCACGGACATCTAAATGCTCCTTCATAAATATGAACGTAACAGTAATGGAATAGAAATTCCCAGAGCATTATATTCATTTCCAATAGAGCTATGGCTAATGAGTCTCTTACTACTTATAAGAGAGATTGGTTTATTTGGTGGTTGTGAGAATTGCTTAGTGGAAAATCTATGTTTTTTCTCTCTTACTTTATATGTTTGCCATTGGAGTACAGGTAGTCCTCACTGAGTGCAATTGGGACTGACAACTCCATTGCCAAGCGGCGAGGTCATTAAGTTAAACGACACATAACTGTGCCAACTTATGATGTCAGTTGCAGCTGCAGTCGTTAAGTGAATCACCACGGGTCATTGAGCACAACGTCACGTGACCGCAACTTGTGACTTCTTGCCAGCCTCCCCATTGACTTTGTCGGAAGCCGGCTGTGAAGGTCACAAATGGCAATCACTCGCCCACGGGACGCTGTGGGTGTCATAAATGCACGCCTGTTGCCAAGCGCCCAGATTGCGGTTGTGGGGACGCTGTGACAGCCACAGCTTCGAGGACTGGTTGTACGTCTCCTTTTTGAATGCCATCATAACTTTGAATGGTTGTTGAACGAGTGGTCGTAAGCGAGGACTACCTGTAGAAGCGTTTCAGGTGAATCATCTAGAAGTAATCAAGTGACATACATGCATGGAAATATCCATATATGCAGTCCTTTTCCTACGATCCTATTCCTGACCATACTATGAAGGGGGACATGTTCTGTCAGCAACCGCCTAGAGTTTCTGGGAGTTGGGGGGAATATAATTTTTTTAAATTATTATTATTATTATTATTTGGAAACTTTAAAATTATTTATATGATGTGAAATCAATATTTTTATCTATATTTTATCTTTAAATTGAATAGGATAAATTGTAGGCAACTGTGGTAAGAACTATATTATGCTTGTAAAAATGTTGGTTGATCATTTAATCCTTCTATAAAGCTTTTAGAAAACAACTTGGAGGATGTAATTCTTGCTGGTTGACGTATTTGGACTTTGTTCAAACTAGGTGCATTCTACTAAAATGAAGTTATTTCAGGCAATTCTCTTGGCTGAGCAAGACTCATATATAAAAATAGTTGTTAGCTCTCATTTAAGTGCTAGATGATGCTGCATGGGAAGAGTTCCTCCTAGCTTGGGAAGGGTCAGGAGTACCATTTGGACAGGACTTTCTCAGATGAATAAAAAATTGTATAATTTGGACAGGAAATGGTTAAAAGCTGCTATTCACGTTTTTTTTATTCTTGAGAACAACTGGAGGGTGTTGCATGATAATACTTTGGTTTGGATGCATTTTACTAGGTGGGTTCTATGCTTGCAAACACATTTTTTCCACTTGACTCACAGGGAGAAACTAAACTTCTAAATCTATATTTGGTAATAATAATATATACTTTTATCAGAAAGGAAGAGCAATTATTAACTTTAAGAGTGATGAATTTTGTCTACCATCAAATCCAGCTGTGACTTACTAAGCAGGATATGGAAAGATCCCCAAAATATGCTAGAGGACAAGGAATTTCTACATAGGCTGAAATTTGCTCTAGCTGTTGTTACATCACAGTATGGGGGTTTTTTTACTGTTTTTTTTTTTAAAAATTATACTATTTTTAATTTGACAATGCCAGAGTGAGTGCACATACATAATTTACACATTAGGTTATATAAACCTTTTGTGCAAAGTAGCTCCTAACCTCTGAAACAAAATTTGTTTGCATTATTTTATTTATATATTGATGGGATTATAATAAATAATAAGCTATGCTTCAGAAATGTTTAAAATAGCTAAGCATATTAAAGCTATAGCAATCTCAGGAACACACTACAGATAGTCCTTGCTTAGCGACTGCCTCGCTCAGCGACTATTCGAAATTGCAACTTTACAACCAATGCCTGCATTTATGATCTTTGCAGTGTCCACTAGTCACATGATTGCTATTGCTGTCAGTATGTCTTTGTCCTATGCCTGACATCTTTTTCTTTTTTCTCCCCTTGCTGAGTGGAGAGAATGGAGAGGAAGGGATTACAAGAGAGTAAGCAGGCACACAATGGGGAATACACATTGAAAGCAATGCGCTGGCACTGGCAGCCCCCAGTACGCTATGCAAACAGCCCGGTGTATTCCCCATTGTGTGCCTGCTTACTCTCTTGTAATCCTTTCCTCTCCAATCTCTACGAGCGGGGAGGGGACAGGTCAGGCACAGGAGAGATTGCCTACAGAAATCACTTGTTTGGGAAACAAAGAAAAACAAGCGATTGCCTGACCGTTTTCCCCACCTCTCACAGAGCAGAGAGATTGGAGAGGAAAGGATTACAAGAGAATAAGCAGGCACACAATGGGGAATGCACCAGGCATCTTGCATTGCGCGCTCAGGGCTGCCGATGCCAGTGCATTGCTTTTTATGTGTATTCCGCATTGTGTGCCTGCTTACTCTCTTGTAATCCCTTCCTCTCCGATGAATGTAAATACAAACGTTAATTCTGCTAATTATCCCAGCGCCAAGGTAAGCATTCCAAAGGGAGAGTGGGGAAAAGGAAAGCACAGACGTGGTGACGTGATTTTCCACTTAGCGACTGCTTCACTTAAAGACAGAGCTGCCAGTCCCAATTGTGGTTAGTAAGCAAGGACTACCTGTATTAAGAAATCATGAAAGGTAAAAGAGTTCTTCTCTTGCTCTGTATTGTGACCAAAACCTTATTTGGTATTATATTTGAACTGGTAAATTAATCAGTTATCCTTTAAGGCAGCCTTTCTCAACTTTTTGACCCTAGAGGAACCCTTGAAATATTTTCCAGGCCTCGGGGAACCCCTTCACATTCAGGCTCCAATATTCTATTCATTTCATGGGTAGGCCTGTCCATATGCATTCACAGTGTTCTTAAAATAAAAATAAAGAACGAAACTTGCCTCTTTAATGTGAAGTTGCCCAAATTTGAAATAATTTTTTAAATAAATCATGATCTCCCAAGGAACCCCTAGTGACCTCTCGCGGAAACTGGCGGTTCCACGGAACCCTGATTGAGAAACCCTGCTTTAAGGTAACATCAGCAGTTGTCCTATAGATGACATTAAAGGAAATAGAAGACATTTTAGTATGATTATTCTGTGTGATTGGTTTTAATTCAAAACAAAAATCAGAACATATTTTTATTACAGTTAAAACTATTACAAATAAGTTCTTTTTACTTACTCGAAGACATAAGAAATCAGGAGTTTATTCTTGAAATAATTATTTTTAAGTGTTAATACCTTTCTCCTTATTGTTGTTTACTGCAGTTTATATGGTGCTCCAGCCCAAATGACTCTGCTTTTTTCCAGTGCAGGCTGTGGTCTAGATTTCTAAGGATACTTTGTAGCATGCCAAACTGGAAATTTAGTATTTATCTTTTGAGTAAATACTATGCCAACAGTTCTCCAACCATAAATTTCCTGGGAGGATAATTTAAATGCTAACAGTTATTAGAAAAGTTTTTTTTATGAAGTATAGCTTCCTTATTTTTTACACTGTTAAAGAGTAATATTTTGAAGGACCATCGATATATAACTGCTGTAAATATGTTTTAGACATGAAATGCAAAATTACAGTTAACTATAGTTTATTATCTCTGTCAATTTAAAAAACCCTTTATCTGAAAATAAAGATTCAACTTATTTGGGATAAGAAATAGCCATGGAAAATTTAAAACATCTAGGTTAAAAAAAATAATCTTCTGCAGTTTCATCAGAAAGTTTAGTATAAATCTAATGGAGCTTTTTGTGCAAAAACGTATCCCAAGAATTGGAACTTCTTATGCAAAATATTTACAGCAGAGCTTTCCAAACTCTGTGTCGGGGCGCGTTAGTATGTCAGCTGCAGTGTCTGGGTGTGTCGGGGCTGCTCTGAGCCCTGCCAGGATTCCACGCAGGTCCTCGTGCCTGCCTTGTGCCTTGCTGCCTCCAAACCTGCTGTGATTCTGCGCAAGTCCTAGTGCCTGCCTTGTGCCCTGCTGTAAGAGAGTGTCGTGAAATGATGCCCTGCTGTAAGAGTGTGTCGCGAAGTGATGCATGTCTAAAAAGTGTGTCACCAACATGAAAAGTTTGGAAAGCTCTGATTTACAGAGAAGAAACACTCAGATTTTCTGATAAGTGGGTTCAGCATTATGAGAGCAAGCCTAGTCTTCCAGTCACCAGTGTGTGGGCTCCATCCTTCCCTGGCCCTTTCCGTAACCATTAGTAAGATATTACGCAGAATCTGTGTATTTGGGTAGACATAAGTGGCAACTATTAAGAATGCAATTTGAAGAATAGCAGCAGTTAAGAAATGTCTTAAATCAACACTTTTCCTGGATTTTGACTGACTGTTCAGTATATCTGCATCAGAAATGTCAACAGGTATGTAACCGTTACAACAGGCATTTGCAATAACACCTGGCATCTGTTAAATAGTACACTATTCTGGTTTTTCTTCATATCCCGTAGCACTGACACTTTTCTTAAGTTTTGTATGTTGCTCTCCAGTTAACTCGTCTTCTGTTGATTTGATTCAATTTCCAATAAAGGCAAAAAGATATTCTAGGCTGACAAAAGCACAGTGTCCATTTCCAACTCTTTAATAAACAATACAAAATATATAAATGGAAACAGTAAAAATTATGCTAACAGAAAAGCAGTATGTATCCAGTTACTATAGCAACTAGACAGACAGATACAGGGAAAAAACACCCTACAATATGTACTCTGACATTATAAATTAGGATTTATATTAACTCCTTTTTTAATTATAAAATGTTTAATAGCATATTAAACATAGGTTAGGCATAAGTGGGTCCTAGGAGGGGATAGTAAGGGAATTAAAATAACAGCTGAAGAAGCAAAGCTGCTGGAGTTCTGGAAGAATTAGCAGGATCAGTGATCACAGGCAGAGGAATATCAAAAAATGAAAGAATTGGATGGGGCAAAATAGAATGATTTAAATTCAGAACAGTAGTAACCTGAATTTATAAACCTTAAATTTTATGGAATGCTGCATGCTAAAGTTGCTATTAGAAACTGCCCTGTCCATCACCATTATTTCATACAAAGCAAGGATTCTCTTGGGGAAAGCAATGAAATTTCTATGAGAGGAGTTGTGACATTTATAGAAATGTTGGTTTCTGGCTATGGCTTTTGGAGTCTGACTGTGGCTTTCATGTCTTCAGCATACTGATGAGCTTTTACTCCAGATCAAGATTTTTTTTCCCCGGAGCAATATATAGAAATTGAGATTTATTGGGCCCTGGTACAAGACAGACATTTTAGATTCCCCCCCCCCCATAATAATTTTCCAGGATGTGGAGTAGCAAGCACTGAGTACTGTCAGCTTTGATACAGATCCAGTGTAAAGGGTTGGAACAAATGCAAACCTATCTCTTATATTGGAAATAAGTTGATAGTTATTCTTATGGAAACTACAATGACGAATGCTTAGGAACAATGCTTTGCTTAATCTTTTCCTTTGAATAAATTTGTAGTGTCATTGCCGATTTCATCAGTGCCATTCAGTGTAGCCTAATCTCAGATACTGCTTCATAGCATATATGTGTTTCTGTAGTTTGTTATTGATTAATCAATATTTCAGAAACCAAAATGGAAAAAAGTGTACTAACAGTGAAAAAAGGCACAAGAGACTTAGAAAATCATTAATGAACCAATTTATTTTTCAATTTTTAGATACTACAAAATTGTGCTTTTGTTTATGCTTAGAAAAATGCCAAGATAAGGTTAATATCATAAATAAAACGATACTCCCTTATTTTAGTCCAGTACTGTAGGAATTTTTGTTTTTTTATGGTATATATTGATGGGATATATGCTGGCTTAAAGGGGAAAAACCGAGGCTTGAGAATAAACAGACAAGAATGCAGCTTGTTAGGGCTAACAGTGTTTACTGATAGCATAGGGCAATAATGCAGATACAATCACATTATCGCAATGATGAAAAAGATGGATATACAGGATACATCATTGTAAAAGGGAAAAACAAAAACAAACTTATAAGCAGAGTTCCGTGTATTGATCCCAGGGCCAGAGTTCCTGCCATGGCCTATACCCAAAGCCAGGCATAGCTCACTCTGCTCAGTCCACGGGAAGTGAACACGTGAAGAACTACATGGCTAAAAGACACTAGAAATCAAGAAGACATAGAACACCATTTTGCATGGTTGTATATTCAGTTCTTCTAGCTTTCTGATTGGCTGGATGTTAGCTGTTATACACACTAGGCCTCAAAGCACACAGCATTGGGTGGCAGTGCTGCATCTACGCACTGAGTTCTCCCCCTCCTTGCTCAGGGGGGCCTGGGCAAGGCTTCCCACAGAAGGAAATCAGGAGGATATCTTCTCATGGGAAGATCCAGAAACTAGTCAAAACAATGGTACCTTCTCGCTCCCTATCACATGAGGATGTAAACAAAGCCAAGGCTTCTCTGTTATCCAGCCACCTGGCATTCACGTCGTCATGAGAACGCTTTGCTTTGTACAGAAATAATTTGCCAAAACACTTTTGCTTTGTAGAGAAATCCAATTTCCAATTACATATAGTATAAGAAATCTGACATATATCAGTTACAAAGGTTTGAGTTGTGAAAAGAATAATCATTACAAAAACATGAGTTCAAATATTTCCAAAATTTATGCTGATTTTCTAATCAACTTTCATCATAGTCTGGAGAAATTGTTAGCAGACTTGGAGCTATTAAATTATAAAGTGGAATAAAAATTATGGGAGATTGCAGATGTTGATGTGTTTTATTAACTCTCAGTCATCAGAAAGGAAATTGAAGATGATTCTGAATATTTATTTAATAGTAATTATCATAATAAACCTGAAATATCACACAAGAACAGTGTGAGGAGACTGCTTATCTGTGTAAGAAAGATTGTTGTTGTTTATTCGTTCAGTCGCTTCCGACTCTTCGTGACTTCATGGACCAGCCCACGCCAGAGCTTTCTGTCGGCCGTCGCCACCCCCAGCTCCCCCAAGTTCGAGTCCGTCACCTCCAGAATACCATCCATCCATCTTGCCCTTGGTCATCCCCTCTTCCTTTTGCCTAGCATCAGCATCTTCTCCAGGGTATCCTGTCTTCTCATTATGTGGCCACGGTACTTCAGTTTTGCCTTTAATATCATTCACTCAAGTGAGCAGTCTGGCTTTATTTCCTGGAGTATGGACTGGTTTGATCTTCTTGCAGTCCAAGGCACTCTCAGAATTTTCCTCCAACACCACAGTTCAAAAGCATCTTATCTTCCTTCGCTCAGCTTTCCTTATGGTCCAACTCTCGCAGCCATAGGTTACTACGGGGAATACCGTAAGAAAATAAGTAAGAAAGATACTGTTTCCCAAACATAAGGCAAATGTATAAAATGTACTAGAGCAAAATGGCTGTGCGAACATCTTGTCCCATTGAGTCTTTGCAGTGTTTAGCAACAACAGCTTACAAACAAATTGCATTAAGATTTGCTGTAAGTATTTTAAATAGACTGACATTTGCCTTATTGAAATCAAATGTCTTTTCCCCTCATATAATGAAATGTTCTCATTGATCCAGGACTCGTATAATTCCTTTGTACATGTTATATCAGTTCTTGTCTCTTCCAATCTCTTACACATATTCTATCTTTTTGGCTTTCTGCCTGTGAGTTGCATCCTTCTATTGACTTCATTCTAAAATGTACTTAAACATTTCATGATTTAATTTTATTTAAGCAGAAGAAAAATAGCATTAATATGAATCCACAGTGGATAAAGTGAAAGTAATAGATTTCCAGATTCTTTTTCAACTGCATCTTAATCCAAATCTCTTTCAGCCCCACCCAGTGAATCACAAGTGCATATATGTGTAACTTGGAATAACACTTACAATTAATGCTGATGAAGTGGGCTGTAGTTTATGAAATCTAATACTGAGTTATTTGTTTTTAATAACCATGAAAGATTTTCTTTTAGTTACAGATAATCAGCATGGAATGCACTTTTTCTGTGCCACTATACTCTAAATATATGTTAAAGTTTACTTAGGTGTTAAATGTAGTCTGAATATATTAGGAAATATCTAACACAGAGCTTTCCAAACTTTTCATGTTGGTGACACACTTTTTAGACATGCATCATTTCGCGACACACTCTTACAGCAGGGCACAACGCAGGCACTAGGACCTGCATTGAATCACAGCAGATTTGGAGGCAGCAAGGCACAAAGCAGGCACTAGGACCTGCACGAAATCCTGGCAGGGCAGGTTTGGAGGCAGCAAGGCACAAGGCAGGCACTAGGACCTGCGCGGAATCACAGCAGGTCTGGAGGCAGCAAGGCACAAGGCAGGCACTAGGACCTGTGTGGAATCCTGGCAGGGCTCGCGACACAACGGCTTCGCTTAACGACTGAGTTGCCAGTCCCAATTGTGGTCACTGAACGACAGTTTTTACCAGGTTGAGAGAACACCAACGTATAGGAGCTTTCCCTTTTTTTCAATGAAGGAAGGGAGGGTTGGGTCCAATATGCAAAAATTAGTCTTTTGGGCATTGTAGGTAATTCTACACTCTGATTTAAAATAATTATACATTATTGCAAAGTTCCTTTTCCACCTTTTTTGCCTCTTTACCCTGGTTTTCAAATACACGTTATTTGACTGGCTTGTTTCTTAATCACTCAGGACTACTAAAAGTCAAGGAAAGGTAAACATTTTGTGATTATTAAAAAAAAGATATTTCCATAAAAGTTAAAAATAAAAAATGAAATTAATATGCAAATCACTGCTGGAAAAATATGCTGGCATGGTTGTGTTAGGAATACAAATCAGGGCTGGTACTATAGTTCTTTTACCAACCGTGTTATTTGAAAATAAACCCAGTTCAGTTTTGATAGCTTCATTTTGGAGGTTTTCAGTAAAAAAGCTTTTCTTTTAGGACTACCAGGAATGGGGTAGACTTGCAGTCTCAGTAGAGACTACTACCTTGGAGTATCGGCAAGTTAGTGAGTTATGTTTATTATAATGAATTGTTTTCATCCTATTTTTCTAAAGGCAGTCAGTTTCAGTGACTTGCCTTAAGTTTAAAAAGTTCTAACTTAGTTGTTTGATTAGTTTCCTTCAGTTGCTCATTGGAAGAATCCATTTTCATAGAAGATTCTTACACTGTTTTTCATAGAAAGCATCCATCTGTAACCAAATGGGGTTTAGAATGTGAGTTCCCTGAAATAGAAGTCAAATAATGTTCTCATCAGGAAAGCCCTTTTTTAAGTAGGCTTTGAACATACATACATACATACATACATACATACATACATATAGTACAAAAATTAAGGTAACATAAAACTTCTGCTTTCAACTTACCTGTTTCATATATTTTTTTTTGCATGCACATTGAACTTGTCTAACTAGAAGAAAGAAAAAACCTGCCATTTTTTCTGTTTATAAGTAGAAGGTTTGGGGGCAAGTGTCCAAGGAAGTGGGTGAGGCTGTCAGGATTCCCATGGGAAAGTAGTTATAAATTGCTTGTCTTCACAGATGTTATGTCTAACTGCCTTGCTATAGATTGTGGATTAGAGAGACGCCTGCTAGGTGCAGCACTGCCACCTACTGGTAGGTAGCACTCTGCGCACAGAATCTCCAGTTATCCAACCAACCAATGGGAACTTGTTAAGCGCATGTTAAGAGAGCTATATGTGTGTGTGTTGTAATTTTTTGTGTGCTCAACTGTATGTCTGGTAGCTGCTGCCAAGTCCTTTTCTTTTGCTCCCGACAAAAGACTTCGAAGTGTAGCCGTTGGCTTACTGCTTGCCAGTTTTGTGCTCCTTGGGTCTTGTAAGTCGATGGAAGCAAAGAATAGGGGAAGGACATTTGATCTTCTGTTACTTGTGTGCTGTTTACTGCGCTGCTGTGTTCAAGACACGCTTTGCTGCTCGCTGTCATATGTATGCTCCTGCTTATCTTCAGTAAAGTTTTACATCTTTTATATCACACAGCCGTTTTCAGCGTGATTCATCTACAACTCTGCTCGTGTTGTTTTCTTTTTACCTTTGCCTCCTCCCAAATGACAGAGGCGCTGTCTAGATTGCCCTCTGCCACTTGCAGTTCCTGTCCATCCTGGCTGCTGCCAGAAATGGGTGGAGATATGACCACCTGGATCTGGGAGACTGTCAAGACCTCTTTGTGAGAGAGGGAGACTCCAGGAGTCTTGGAAGAGACTGTGGTGTATTCCCTTCTGGAGAGGCCATCCTTCGATCTGGGGGTCTTAGATAACTCTCAGCTAGTCCGTCAACATCCTACCCGGCAGCCTGAAGGTTGTGAGGGTCTAGATGAGAGAGGACAGGCCGAAGCTGAATTTAAGCAAGATGGGATTGCTGTATGTTGACAGGGATTCTCCACTGACACGGCTATTAACTCTGGATGGGAAGTACTGCCTGTGAAGGAGCAGGTCCATGAGTTGGACTCCCCTGGGTTTCAGAGGTTTCTGCAAAGATGGCAGTTGGTTTTCATAGAGCTCTGGAGAACGTTGCTGTTGAAAAAGCCTTCATGTCTCACTAAATAAATAAATAAATTGTGTGGGGTGTAAATTAGAAATTAAGTAAAGATTTTTAAAGATATTTAATATTCTATGCCCTTGTATTGTTTGCATGTACTTGTGCTGCTTTTTCTAAAATGCAAGATTTTTTCTAGAGTCCAGACCTTAACTGATCATTCTGTAATTTTGCTCTGATAATGAACCATAGCTTCTTTTTTCACTAGAAGTGCTGATGAAAGGCAGTGTTCTTATAAGAGCCTTTTATTGCTATGAATAGTGATTAGCTAGCTGTACAGAGAGCTATCAGGGATGAAGTTTAATGCCTGCAGAGCATTCTGGAACATGCCAGTACTAGGGAACTCCTCCCAAACAGTGGAAGAAAAAACTGTTCAGCATTTTCTTCAGTTGAATTAAAAACAAAATTAAGATGTGTATTGGCATGAAGTATCTATTGATAGAAATTGATGAGATGATAATATTGCACTGTCAGATGACTTCAGCATACGCTTGTCTATATTGCTCACTAAATGAATCAAGTGCTCCTATAGAGGGAGGCTTTTGCAGCAGAGTGCATTGAAAACACATGTCTAATAGGTACATTCATTTTAATAGGCTCATTCATTGAGCTAGCCTGATTAATTAGTGCATGTCACCATCTGGTATTTACTGAGACCATTCATTTTTAGAATACCGAAATTGCAGGGAATAGTGCACACCAATTAAGTTCCTTTTAACTGGATTATGTTAGTATACAGTATTAGTGTAGGAGGTTTTCTTTGTGATTCAGCCAGCACGCCTCTGAAGGAACCTGTCAGCCTGAAATTTAGAACAGAGAAATAGTTGCTTAAAATGCATAGTGAAAAAAAGGAGACAGCATGTGTATCTTTTGTTGGACAAATGGATAATTCCAAGAGAACCAAACATGTATAGAGATGTACCACAGAGACTTTTTCCCTAGGCATTCCTTGATGTCATGATTATCAAAAGAATGGTCTGATATTCTTTGCTTTTTCCTCACATGTAGCATAAAGCAATTCTCGGCCAGCCTTTCCTTGCACGTTTGCTCTAATGAAATGCATTGTGGGTATAATGGGCCACTTTCAAAATAACTTTTGGGAGCATTGCAGTGAGATAAAGGGAAGTATTAAAAATAAGGATAGCTTTCTTTTGCTGTTCTTGCATAACCTTCGGATTATATAATCAGTATATTTCAGAGTGATTTTATTGCGATGAAAGCAAGAAATAGAAAACATTTTTGCAGACCATTTTGAAAGTTAGCTTTCAAATTAACAACTAAGATCCCTCACAGGAAGTATGTAATTCCCTTCAACACCAGACTAACACTGATTGTGGATTCCTCTCTCCTGCCTTAATTCAGTTGACCTACTCTAGATTGAGCTAAACGGAAAGCATCACCGGGCTATGATCTGGACAACAGAAAATAATGCTTCTAGTTCTAAAAATACCAAAGGAAAAGCTATGAAGTATAAATAACTAGAATAAGACAACCAGTGTTTAAAAACTTTAAGATGAGACTTACTTGAAGTTGCTAGAATATATTTCAGATTCAAAATCATACAATATTTTAAAATGATTTTTTCAATAGCTATACCGCTCAAAGAAAGGGGTAGCCAAAGTATTTTTTTTCATTATTTTGCATTCCTCAGGAAACAATTTTCCAATAAAATTACTAGGTATGGCATTATGACACATTAAACTATCATATTTTTATGCTAGTTATATCATGTTATCATTCTTTCAACAAAGACAACACAGCCAGAAGTTCGTTTACCAAAAGCTTGAAAGTTTATAAGATGCCCTCCTATGAAATAGAATCAAATGTTATGAAAACTCTTCTAGTTATGTTGCAGCTCCACCTGGTGTTCAGTAAAAATGCTTGCCTATCCTCTGTAATTAACAGTTTCACTTGCCATGTAGCATTAATACAAACTCTTAGATCATTAGCTCTATTTACTGTGTCAACACGAGAGGAAGGCTTACACTCATTATGCTTTTACTGTATCTGAAAACATAACTGGCTACCTATAACAATATTTAGCTGTTTTATCCTCGCAGCATCATTATGGAACAGTTTAAACTTAAAGTTAGTTCCCATTTTATCATTAAAAAGATGAACAGGAAGTTGAGAGGATCAGCTTCTTGAGTGGCAGTATGTACATTTATTTCTCACTGGTTTTTAATATCTTTCTTTTACTTTTCTAGGATGAACCAGATTTGATTATGCAAGCAAGACAACATTAAATAATAAGGAATGATCTTACCATGCACTGAACAATCTCTGAACATCAGGTGCTTAGGCCTCAGAAAATGTCTGCTTGCAATGCCTTCACTGAACATGTGTGGAAACCTGGTGAATGTAAAAATTGCTTCAAGCCAAAAAACTTACATCAGCTGCCTCCAGGCCCTGAAAAACCTCCAGGCTCAAATTCAGATATAAAAACCAATGCAGTTCACAGCAACCGTGCTAAGAATACAGGAAATATTCGGCCACCTGTGGCAAAGAAACCCACCATCGCTGTGAAACCCACCATGATGACAATAGATGGACAGGGTATATGTGGTGAAATCACCTCACAGGATCTTTGTGAGAACAAACCAGCTATTGTGGGTTGGAACCAGAATAGAACTGTCTTGAAGAAAAAGCCACTGAAGAAGAAGAATAATAATAATAATGAAGAGGAAGAAGAAGTTGAAAGTTATAACCATATTCATAGATCTTTTGGAAATAATGATGATACAGGTAAATCTCCAAGCAACAATAATGGACTAACTGAAGTATTGAAGGAAATTGCTGGCTTAGATCATTCAGCTTTTCTAACAGGAAATGAAATTAATTCAAGGGAAGCATTCTTGGGACGAATAAACAATTGTTATAAAAAGTCATTAGAAAGAAAGATCCCTCCAAGTTGCCTGCTGGGTGGAACAAAGTCACAAAATAAGCATGTTGTATTGAGTGGAACCACTGCTGTAATAAGCAATGAAGGTGGCCGTTTCTGTTACCCTGAATTCTCCAGTGGAGATGAAAGTGAGGATGATCTGTTTTTTGGCAGCATCCATGAAGATCATGAGAGCTGGGATGAAAGTGATGAAGAGTTGCTAGCAATGGAAATTCGCATGAGGGGACAGCCACGTTTTGCTAACTTTAGGGCTAATACACTGTCACCTGTTCGATTTTGTGTTGACAAGAAATGGAATACAGTGCCTTTAAGGCATAAGTCTCTTCAGAGATTTTGTGCAGTAGACTATGATGACAGCTATGATGAAATTTTGAATGGTTATGGAGATGACCCTGTAATCCTTTTTGGACAGGAAAGCATGCAAAGCATGGTTTCATCTGATTCTATGTCTCCTGATTCTTCTCTGACTGAAGAATCTCATTCTGGAACAGCCAGCAGTACTTCACAGAGGCTTTGCAATGGTAGAATGTCCCCTAAGAGTCCTAAAGGTACCAGATTAATGGAAGAAGGTGATAAAAGGTTTTGTGATGATCAACAAGTAAAAGTTGCAATTAAAAACACTCAAAATGCTACCAAAGCTGTAGAGACTCACAAAGCTGTGCTTGCCATTAGGCTAGAAGAAAAAGATAGCAAGACTGCTGCCCCAAGTGATAAGCAAGAATGGAGAAGTCCTTTAAATATGCCAGTTCAGACAACAACTACAAATCTGATCCCCATGGAAGAACAAGCAAAGCCTTATAGAGTAGTAAATATGGAACAACCAGTGTGCAAACCTTATACGATAGTGGATGTATCGGCAGCCATGACACATGAAAGTATAGAGAATCAGGCAAAAAACCTAGATAGCAGATGTATTCTGTCTAACCCAAATGTATCAGATGCCATAAGTACAAATGCTATGTCTCATTCTGTATCATGTGGGCAAGTAACTCCTAATCTTAAAAAATCCAACACTGCCAGATACCAGGAAGTTTGGACTTCCAGTACAAGTCCACGACAAAAAATCCCTAAAGTGGAATTAACTGCCAATGTTCCAGGGCCGTCTGTTCCTGTAAGGAGAAATATCCATAAATCTGCTCCCACTTCACCTTCATCAACCAGTATTTCTACAAAAACAATCCCTGTCAAGTCCCCTAACTTGTCTGAAATAAAATTCAATAGCTATAATAATGCTGGCATGCCACCCTTCCCAATTATTATTCATGATGAGCCAACTTATGCTAGATGTTCCAAGAATGCCATCAAAGTTCCTATTGTAATAAATCCAAATGCATATGACAACTTGGCCATCTATAAAAGTTTTTTAGGAACTAATGGAGATCTCTCTGTTAAAGATAAAACCACTAGTATCATCAGCCACACATATGAAGAAATAGAAACAGAAAGCACATTATCGGAAAATATACCTAATAGATCTGCAGAAATATCCCAAGTGAAAGGTTTAGGTAATAGCACTGAGAGAAGACTGGGTTCTGTGGCTCAGAAGGTTCAGGAACTCAATAGCTGTCTTGGAAAAAGTCAGCTTTCACCCAAAACTTCTTGCCGTGGCTCCCCAGCAAAAATACAAAGAACTTGTCTGGATTCTATAGCTAAAGTAGAAGATACACAGGAAATACCTAATGACAGTCGAGAGAATGCCTGCACAGTACTGTCACAGATTGTAGCATCGATCCAGCCTCCGCAGTCTCCCCCCGAAGCGCCTCAGACTGGCCCTAAGTCTTGCAGCGTTGAAGAACTCTATTCTCTGCCTCCTGATGCAGACCCAGATGAAAGCATCCCAGTGCGACCAAAATCACTCTTTTCAATGCAGTCTAATCCTAATGCTGAGGGAATCAAATCCACAGAAATTATGTCAAAGGAAATCCCATCAAAATCACCAGTCATGCAGCCTTCAAAACCAGTTTCAACTTCTCAGAGTCCTAAAACTGAGCAGCCTCCCCCTTTCCCACCTCCCCGTTCCACATCTTCACCTTATCATGCCAGCAAAGTGTTGCAAAAACATTTCAGCAATTGGAGCAAACCAATGAGCCCTGTTAGATCCACGGAGGCTGAATCAGTTTTACATTCAGAAGGTAGGCGAGTTGTTGATGCAAAGCCTAAGCGATGGATATCATTTAAGAGCTTCTTTCGTCGCAGAAAGACTGAAGAAGAGGAGGACCGAGAAAGAGAGAAAGGGAAACTTGTGGGCCTCGATGGAACTGTAATTCATATGCTTCCACCACCACCTGTTCAACGTCACAATTGGTTCAGTGAATCAAGAGCAGATGCCAGTGAGAAACCCTCTGTTGTTTTTATGTTTAAATGTGATCAGGCAACGTTGGAGGCAGAAACCGATCAAAACAAAACTGAAGTGGAACCAGCCATTGAAGTTATGAGAACAGAGAGGGGGGAGAGAGAAAAACATCCAGAGGCACCAGAAGAAAACCGAAAGATCCATTCCACTTCACCTCGAGTTCCAAAGGAAATTCTCAGGTAAAATTTAAATCATCAGTTGACCACTGTACTTTTTAACTGCATTTTTAATAACTTTGTTTGCTCAGTATGTTTTTCTGTTCTTAGCACTGTTGTAAGTGCTATTCTGTATTTTATATTCTCTATGTACAAGGATAAGATCATGCCATTCCTCAAGTTAGGAAAAAATATGTTTGATGAACCTTTAAAGGGTAAAACAATTATTATGGGGTAAGCTTTCATATATTGGGGTATTTTATCTATCTATGAAGTTTACCCACAAAAAAAACCCTGCAAGATAACTTCATGTTGCTTATTTAGGCTCCAGAAACTTTTACCATAGTATGGGTTGGCCTGTGAGTAATCAAAAGATTCTTGCTTCTGCTTCAATAGCCTAATGTGTGTATTCTTAAAAATTAATATCTTTAAGTCACAGATTTTTATCACAATATTAGAAGAAAAATGGAAGGTAAATATGATGCAACATTCCAGAAGTTATTTATTTATTCCGATGTATATGCTGCTCCTATCAGGAGACCCTGAGCAGTGCATGTGTTTTCTTCTCTGTGTATTATAAATGTAATATATTTTAGTCTGTACATTATAAAATGTGATACACTGTACATTCATTTCTATCATTGTTTAAGATTCCTCTAAACCAGGGGTTAGGAACCGGGCTGCACAGCCCGCCCATCGAGCTCCGCCCGTGGCCCACGTGGCGAAACCGATCCCTGGTGCCAAAAAGGTTGGGGACCGCTGCTCTAAACTGAGTCTGATCTTTTAAATATTTGTTTAAAGGGATAGAAAAGAGGAATTGTACTTCCTAAGCACAGTTCAAGGCTATCATGGTTTAACTAGCTCTGAAGCCATGTTGCCAGTTTTTCAGTTTCCTGTTGTGTCAGAAACCAAATGGTGTTCAGTTTCTCTTGGCCAATTTACATGTTGAATTAACATGCGTGCATTTTAATTTTGGAATACTGAAGCAAATTACATTTTCTTCTTAAATAAAAATCTGCTAAGTATCTGAACGATAAAAATAACCATCAGTTTGAGAATTTCAGGCTGTACAGTGCTCACCAGGAAGTCAAGCAAATGACATTGAAATAGGATAGGCAGGGATCCTGCAGACATGACAACAGGAAAAACAGATTTTCTTTAGTTTTTAACCTTGCAGCAAATTATGAAAGGTAGTGTAAACCTTCTCCATTAGAATATGTAGTTCCATGCAGGCATGTACCCAAAAAACTAGTTAATAGAATGCAGAAAATGTTAGATCTGGGGTTCTCTGTCTTCAGATGTCATTTTTGTAAACCTAACCAAAATGTGTGCCCTGCCAAAAGCTTTGACAACAAAATACTGAAATTGGCTAGACTGAAGAGGGCAGAAATTGTGAGTTACTAATTCAAGCTCCAGAGCAATAGCCAGCTCGAGTTGATGCCTATTTGCATTGGATATTAAGTGTCTTATCTGTGCTTACCTGAGAATAAACTTAATTTATTTTAATATTGAATTCATGTAAAGTATATAGCTTGGGGACTAAAAGTAATTTGGTGTAGGAAGTAACACATCTATACTTCTGAAGAAAGGCAAAAAGAAAGTGAAAACATGCACTTCTCATGCATTCAGTTGTGCCTCTCCCCCCCCCCCATTTCTCAGACATGCACGTAAGTTGCATTCACACAACATTTAGCCATGTTTTAACCATGGTTTATTGAATAACCCATTGTGCCCTGGTTTGTATATTCTATTAAATCCTAATGGATGGATTCACACATTCTAAGCCAAAAGCAAATAAGGCACATCATAACCTAAAACAAGAATGGGCAATATGTGGTCCCAAGGCTGCATTTGAACCCTGAGTCTCACTGTGATTGTTGAAAATAAACCACATATTTTCCTGCCATTTTCAGGAGCAAAAATAAAATCTGCTTCCTTGTACTGCCTACCCACTTTGTGGCCTACAGTCCCCCTAACTGCTTTGTGGTAGGGGGTGATTACAGATTGCTCTGGAAGATAGAGATTATTTGGATTCATGGAATCTTGATTTCATAGGATGGAAACCACATTGGTTGTCCTCATGGATGAGATATCTTGGTGGTCTTCAATACTGTTAACTAAAGCATCTTTCTGGCCTATCTGTGAAAGTTGGGAGTTGCAGGCACCATATGGTGCTGTTTCTATTCCTACCTGAGCAGGTAGGTCCAGCCAGTGATGACAAGGAGTGATAAGTTGGGCCCTTAGACACTCTGCAGTGGAGTGCCCTAGAGCTCAGTCCTTTCCTCTGTCCTGTTTAACATGTGAATGAAGTTATCCATTGGTTCAGGATGAGATACTGTTAATATGCTGACGATGTTCAGCTTTACATCTCTACTTCAGATCCTATAGGAGATGTGGTATAAGGTCTGACTCAGTGCCTGAAGTCTGTCAGTGTCAGGATGGGAAAAAAATTCAGAGTCAGCCCTAGCAAGACAGTATGGCTGTTACCCACTGATTCCAGGACAGTATAAACTTTGACTCTTGATGGGATTACCCCCCAAAAAAAAACTAAAGTAAGAGTCACAATTTGGGCTCACAAATGCTCAAAGAACAGGTAGAAGCCTTGGCCAGGAGGGCTTTTCCCAGCTTCAGCTGGTATGCAAGTTGCAGTATTACCTGGACAGGAATGCTCTGAGAACTCATGCCATTGGTTAAATTACTGTAATTACGTTTACATGGGGCTAGCCTTAAAGACCACCCAG
The DNA here is from genome assembly GCA_023362775.1 of Charina bottae. NCBI lineage: Eukaryota > Metazoa > Chordata > Lepidosauria > Squamata > Charinaidae > Charina > Charina bottae. The sequence continues at coordinate 20,381,303 of JALMGJ010000010.1, read as the reverse complement.
AAACTTACCCAGAATGCAGCAGCTGCTTGCTTACTGGTCAATCCCAGTATTGCCCCATTATAGCTCTAGGGCAAGAGATGCATTGACTACTGATGTGTAGTAGCAATTCATGGTGCTAGTTGCTACCTGTATGGCTCAGTGCTGGGTATCAGAGACCAGCTCTCCCAACTAGATTCTACCCCACTTACCAGGAGGTATTGTGGGAGGGAGCCTGATGGTGGGTGTTCTCAGTGGCAAAAATGGTCCCCACTCTTACGGTCTTCCTGAAGATGGTAAAAACATGGCTCTTCCAGAAGGTCTTTGTGGACAATAACGCTGTAGAGTTCAAGAGTCTTTGAAAGAAACAAGAGTTCCTATTTCATCATTGTTCTGTTATTCTTCAAAATTAGAGCTTATTTCAGAAAATTCAGGAATAGGACAAATCTACGCTGAAACTCCTCCTCTCCTCCCCCTTCGTCACATGGGGACCCTTTTTAAATCAGAAGGGCTTCAATCAAAACTAACATGCAAAAGTAGATCCCATTGCTCATGCAGTTGTGTTAGGTTGCTCCACTTTGACACTGATCTTTGGAAACCATTGGCCTAGTCACGCCTCAAGCTTAGCTACCAAGATTAACACCCCAGCCAAGGTACCATTGCTGCCTATGATAATTGCAAAGTACTTTGCTGAGAAAGAAGGTTTACTGAATTCTTAATGTAACAAGCTGCTACATATTTAAAGTCATAGCACTTTAAGATTGATAGTTTAAAGAGCGGTAACCCCCAATAGTAACTAAAATATTGATCTATTTGAGAATCATGTGAAATAGACCAAACAGTAATGGAGCAATTTGGCATCAAAACTAATTGCCATGACATCCTTACAAACAAATGATCAATAATATGAACTCGGTTACGTTGGCATTCACAAACAATGTACATTTTATATATCACTATTTCTTAAATGTTTCAGGCTTGATACTGTTGGCAGAACTTTCCATCTGCACTTGACAACCCATTACACTCAGTTTCACAACTACTTGTCATAATAACATTGAAAGTAGTGAGGAAGAAACAGGCTTGAAGTATTTAAAGTGGAATAGATGTTGTGGTTAAAATTATGTTCAATGGCAGTCCATAATCCATCATCAAGATAGAAATATCATTAATTACTATTCCTGCAATCCCTACCATCCATTTCTAACAAAACGACAACATAGTACCTTCAGTTAGTAATTCCATTTTTGGGAGAGTCATTTTGGGATGGGGGATGTTGACTGACCTTCAAGTATGTCTTGACCAGGTTTCGTTACAGTAATTTCACGAGGCATAAAGAAAATGTCATCCTTTTGTAAGCAGCTGGTGTTTTGTATCAATTTATTCTCTTAATGGGAAAGAATCTATTTAGGTGGGAAAATGCAGATCAGAAGGGCAGTTGTCCAAAGATATGGTTGGTTCCGGTAGGGAATTTTGGGAATGGAGGAAAGAAAAGGGGGTTAACTTCAAAATCTGTAACTTATTATGCTACCTTCCTACAAATATGGATGATGTTTTCAGGCTACATGCAGGTATAAAACAAGTCCAGAATTACATATCCTTCTCAATTAGATTAGGAATGCATTTTGTGTATTCAGTGGTGGCTGACCTACCTGTAAATACTGCTTCATTTAGAACATAGTTATACAGACAAATTTCTCAAGATTAGATTATTAGATGATTGGCATTAATGAAATGGAGTCTTCCTGTTTCTGCATAAGATTTATTGCTTGTTATCCTCAACATTTTGGTCAGACAGTGTAATGCTTTCCGAGAATGAAGACAGCAACAGAACTAGTACTTTATTTTCATGTAACCATATTTCAAGTAATTTGCACATAGATGTTTTTTAAAAAATATGCTGAGAACAGCTAATATCTTCAGAGGAGCGAAGGTGGGGGAAAGCACAGGAAATTAGGATTATATTTAGGCACATGATACATCTTTATAGGGTAAAATATTTGTTTTGTTTTAACGTCTACACTTGGTTTCCTATGGTATAATGTTGCAATGCCATAAGCAGCAAAGACAAAAAGGCATTAATTAATGCAAATTAAAGCTGATACCTAACAGCATCCCAGGCAGCTAACCTTTACAGATAATGATTTTTTTCTGTTTCTCCACAAGCAGCATTAATGGACATTTTTCTTTCTAATGTACCAGTGCCACCCAATCTTTATACATGGCTGGATGGATTCGCTGATGATTCTGAATTACCTAGAAAATATTTGCTGCTTTCACACATCCTCTTTAGGGGTAATAGGTACTTCTCAATGCATCTACCAAAGATCTAGAATAGTACCTGGAATAGATACATGCTTTAGCTTGGAGGGTGACAGAATTGGTTCTGTCACCAATTCTTCAAAGCTACAGAGCAGTAATTGCCAAACACTCTGCCTAGTCAAGAGACCTAGATGTATCTGTCATGCAAAAACTGCACATTGCAGTTGATTCGGGGGGAACCAGTCTAGCTGAGGGCAAAAGATAAACTGCAGTTTTCCAGTTCACCATTGGCTGATTTGTGCTAGAATAGGAGGAGGAGAATGTAGGTTTGTGGTAACAAGGTCATATGTTGATGTGGGTCATATGATGTGATAAATGTGACTTCATTGGTCTAGTAGAAATGGAAGACCTGCATTGTCCAAAAAAATTATTGGGTCTTGTAGAACAGATGAGTCCAGGCATCATTGTAAAGCTAGCCCAGAAAGAGGAGAATTCTAGAACTGGGTTTGGGGTGGGGGAGTCAAGTGTAACACATTCTTTTTAACTGGAAAATAGTGAAAATATTGTTCCCGGTATCACCTTTATCTATCTAGGAGTTGAAAACAACTTGATGGCTCGTAATCAGTCCATCATTACCTAGAAGTGTCTCTGCATTAAAGGGAATGTAAAGAAGCTGCTGCTGCTGCTGCTTGAGCCCTGTTTCTTTAGTTGCTGTGCCCAATGCCACCACAAACATGACTTTTCCAACTTCTGAATCTTTCAATTTTTTGTACTTCGTACTTACCCTCTTGTGTGTGTGAGTTTAATACATTCAACTTCTTGAAATCTGCCGTGCCATATCATTTGGAGCATAGCGTTTTCAGATGGGGTCTGAAATAAAGAATCTTTCTATTTGTTATAATCTTGCTATTCCTTTACTGGCACTTAGATTTGCATCAAGACGCTTACTCTTGTGCTGTTCCTAAGAAGGTGGTGTGGTTTTAATTCTCTATGACCATCTAGTCTCTCAGCTTTCTATTGGTGCCTTTCTTGTTCTCTCTTGTTAAGGAGGAGAAAGCTTTTAGACCTCTGAAAGATTTTCATATTTCCCTGAAGCAGATCGTATTGATACATTGTGATATATTGGTATATTTTGTCCTCTCTTTCAGAAACTCTTTGCAGTTTCCCAAAAGCTATCCTGTAGCTTCAAGACTGAGGAATTGTTTGAACTATTCTATTCTTTGAGATCCTAAAAAAGATTTGTGATGGCAACTTTCAAATATGAGTCTAAGAAAGAAAATCAATTTGGTGATCAATCACTGAATATATATAATGGACATATGAGGTTACAGTATGTCAAAGACGGGATAAAATGTCCATATATATATGTGCTTGCTGCATGTTTGTGGAACCAATAAAATCTTCAGGCTGAGCTATTTATTTATTATTTATTATTTATTTATTTATTTATTTATTTATTTTAGTTTTTTCTGGGTGGGTATCCATCTTGATGGAGCAGTAAATATTTTTGCAAATTGTATAAAATAACAGTTGAGGAAATCTGCCCACCAACTTCCTTATCAAAACTGGAAGCCTTTTTTTCATTCCAGAAGATTCTGTATTTTGTATTCTGGAATATTTCAAAATAATATGTAGTTAGAAATGGAGAATCATCAATCCTTTCCTTAATTCTTGCTACTTTCTCTTTCATTCCATTTCTCCCCTTTCCAAAGAATTGCTGCTACCCAAAAAATAATATCTGCAGCAAATCTTGTGTAGTACCCAGAAGTTTGAATGAGATTTAACTTCATTTCAGAAATGCTGATGCAAACACAAGCTGCAACTAGTAGTTTTTATTCCAAAAGCTGAATAAAGGCTTAGGTCCAAATGAGTATATAACTATCCAAATATTCTTAATTGTACCTTCCGCATAACAGATGTTACTTCACTTGAAATCCCACAACATGCTAACAGTGCTTTGCATGAAACCAACACTATTCTCTGTTGCCTCTGCATCCAGCAATGATTAGGGTGAAAACAAGTGTCTTGTTTTTTACAGCCCTTGACTTCAGTATGTGTTCAGTTTCCTAGCTCCCTTCCATGACCAGCCATTAGCCCTGCTGATAGCCAAACAGCCAATTTACTTGTTAAATCAGCTAAGCAACTCCACATCTTTCCCCAACCACTGTGTTAAGTACCTCAAAAATTTGTAATTTCAGAAATAATTTTTCTGTGCTATAATGTACAAGCCTTTGTAGCACCCAGGTATAAAAACTAAAATAATGCTTTTTATTCTCTCTTTGGTATGAGGAGCTAAGGTGGCATTATGGGCATTCTCACACACACTTCATAAACACATTTCAAGCCAAGTGAAGATGAGAGATAGTGACTGGCCCAGTTGTACCCAGACCTTTGTGGCTAAACAGGAATGTGGAAGATTGGCATTCTCTCCTTTCCATCCAATGGCTTTTAACTTCAGAACATCCAGTTTGGGAATTAATTGTTTTGACTCTTTGAGGCGTGATGTAGACTTGGCTGTGTTGTTTAACAAGAACCATGCATAATGTTTCTTTTGTTACAGCTACTTATTAAAGCTCAATTTATTTTTTTTCTGAATTGTTGAAAAAAATAACTCGTACATATTCTTATCAATATAAGCTAAAAAATACAATTCCTTTGTGTGTGCTTTCCAGTTCTGCCCATATGCACCTAAGCAGTAAAATGTTTACAATTGACTTAGTAAAATGATTTGTTTGGCCTGCACATGATGGGCAATTGCTGGTCTTTGAAGCTGAGTAGAACACACTAGAAGGTCTTGATGCAAACATGGCTTTCCTTCAGTTTTCTTTGTGTAGCTGCCCTGTAGAAGAAAAGAACAGATTTATTTATTTATTTATTTATTTATTTATTTATTTATTTATTTATTTATTTATCCATCCATCCAACTTATATCACCGCCCATCTCCCCCCGTAGAGGGGACTCTAGGCGGTTTACAACAAGTTAGCAATTAAAAGATATAAAAACATATAAAATACAATAAACAATATATATAACCAACCATAAGTTAATTAAAAATATATGTATATTAATATGTTCTAGGTTTTCCTTTTTTCATTTTCTTCCTTCAGAAGGATTCTGAAACTTAAGAAATATTTGGTAATTTCTCCCTGCTTTAATTTGTTTTATTGGAAATGAGAGAATTCTCCCGTTGTGCAATAAGAGTTGAGTATTTGCACACTAGTCTTACGGCTGCTTTCTCAGAACCTCTCCTTTGTTTTTTTATAGCTGTCAGCAGTTAAAGTATTATGTTCGTTTCTTTCATTAACCCAGCTCCTTTATTGGTCCAATTCTAAAATAGGCAAATTGCCATAATTTTAAAGTGAATTCATCTTTGTTTTTTCAAGCATTTTCCAGATGAAAAATAAAAATATGTAAGGTGTGTCTGGTATTGTATAGTAAGGAAAGGGTTAAGACAGGAAGCTTTCACTTTGCTTATGCTAGGGTTTCTAAGCTGTTTTGGCACATTCCCCAGACCTAACCCTGAAGGTAAACATCAAGGTGCAGGGGGTGATATCATTCTGTGCAGACTTCAGTCTTTGTTGCTCACTGCTTTGCACGACTTATAGCTCACCAGACCCCAGTGGAATAAATGCTTCACCAGAGTTTCGTGACATGATTAAAAGGCTCAAGAAGGCTCTGAGAGAATTTCCTTTAATGGGGAACTGTGTGAGTGAGTATAGTGGGTGAGTTCCTCCTTTTTGTTTACCTTCTCAGTTGATGAATTTACTTTGGTAGCACACTTCTCAAAAGTGTAGACGAAAGAGATTCACATATATGGGAATTGGAAATAAGTCTGTTCTGAATGTATCAATCAATAGAAATTTGTTTGTAGAGATACTATTCCGTAATAGGAATTCTTACTTCAAATTAAGCAACTATTAGAAGGGGTTGTTTTGAGTGGAGCAGCTGTAGGAGAATTAATGAGAGCAGAGAGCAAGGTTTGTTAAACAGAAAGCATTTTCCACACCTTCGGTTCCCAAAGTGAATTTACAACTTCTTAGTTTTTAATTTTTGAATGTGCAAAATTACTTGGGCTAACCTTTTAATGGTTTCACTTGTTAGCGTAATTTGTTATGTTTACACTGTTCTGCTGCATGTTAATAAAATATCAATACTGACAATAAGATGACTTTTTTTTAACTTCACCTTTTTATCAGCACTAACTTCTGTGGATGACCTTTATGTCAGCATTATAAAATTCCATGAATGTGGTAATGGATATGTGTGTATGTTTTATAATGCTATTGTGTTGGGCTAAATCTGCAGAGGTACTGATTTCTAATACTGCAATATGTTCAACTGGAATCTGGAACTCTGATCAGTTGTGTTCAGTGATGGGGTCTACTTTATTGTAAATCCTGTTTAATTTATGTAAGGCACTTTAACTCTTCTAATTTAATTGATATTCCTTTGTCTCTGTTCCATACTAAGTTTTAAGTGTGATATTATAAATAACTATAACAATTTAGAATGCTTGCCATGTATTCTTTTAAAGCATTCTAGAAACTGTTTTTTTTTCCTTTGACACAGTTCATTAAAGATAACTGACATTTGCCAGACTGGTGAATTATATCTTGCTTTTATTTTAGCCAAGTGCCTGATGAGAAAGAGAAACCTGTGGAAGATGTGTCCCCTCCAATTCCAACTTCTGCATTTGAAAAGCAGGACGTTGGCAGTGCTGCATTCCACACTCCAGAAATGTTACAGGTGGAAGATGAGAGAGAAGCAATGTCTGATTCTTCTGATGGGAGTGCTTGTAGTGCTACATATAGTAACTTAGGTAAGTATTTGGTGGCTGTGCAAAATACAAATTGTGGCTTGGTTATTGGCTGAGTTCATACACAACACTAGGCCTAAATTAGATTAATCAAAGGCTGTTTGATTATATACAGCTCCTGGCAGTTCACAACAGTTATACAGTATAGCAATGAAACAGCCACAGAAAATTAAATTAAAAGCACAAAGTGTGTTGCTTCTTCACAAGATCTTCCGGATTGTCACTAAACCCTTTTATAGCCATGGATACTTTGTTCTCCTGCCCTGTTATAGCAAAGCAGGTGTAACTAAAATAATTGCACATTCATTATCCAGTTCTTCTACTTCCTTTCTTGCTTCCCCTGTGTTGAATTTTTGGTAGTAAACTTCTTGGAACAGGGATATTCTTTTGGTGTTCTGTAAAAGGACCGTGCATGCAATATAAGCAAACATAATTGTGGCAGTAATTAGATTGTGCGGAGTATCATGCTTTAGTTTGAGAAATGATTTGCTAAACCAGCTTTGCTCATCAGATGGAATTGCAACTTCTAGAATCCCCAGCCAGCAAGGCAAAGAGCTTTCTTCCAGTTACTCTCTGTTCAGCAAAATACATTATTCAAAATAGTGTCAGTACTAAAAAGATGGGGCTTGCCAAAAAAAATTGCTTTGGGGAAGGCAGGATTTCAAGGCATGAAAGGAATGTATAGGGGGAAAAACCCAGCACATAAGCTGCTGAGGTCAGGGAAAGACTTTCAGCTGAATTGAGAGTATACCTGTGGTGAGGTGTAAAGAGAAAAGTCTACATTATCCTGGGTGAAGACCATAATTCTTCCTAGCTCTAATAATACTTAATAGCACGTGGTAATAATTGCAACCTCATTTGATTTTCTCCATTTGGTGGAAAACGCAGAAGTTTGTTATAAAAAGTTCACTTACTATGAAATGCTTATATATACTATACCTGTGCACACTATTGAGCCACAGAAACACCTTATTTTTGTTATTATGCAGGGCAATCCAGAGCAGCAGTGATGCCTCCGAAGCAGCCGCGGCCACTCAAGGGAGCTCTGGAGGATGCCATTGCGTTTGGGGGAATATCCGATCCAGAAATATCTACCATCTTACATCCATCCCCACCTCCACTGCCAAAGAAAACTATTTTGAGAGCCCACACAGAACCACTTCCGAAAGAACTCCAGAAGCAGGCTGCTGAAAGTAGGCTTCGTGTGATGGCTAACCCTACCTATGACATTGATACTACCTGGGAAGGAAGCAGTGCCTGCTCTTCAGTCAGCTCCGAATTCAAGGCAGTGGACAACGAATCGGGAGATTCTCTGGGCAGACCTCCAAAAAACGGGCTGGCGGTTTCATCTACTGCCAATAGCTTCTCCAACCTCGCTGCTATCAGTATTAAGAAGAGCTATTCCAACAGCATGGAGTCTCTGTCGGTTAGGCCTGTTACCCACAGCAAGCGCAGTAAAGCTGCCCAGAAGCCACAGTGGCAAGCACTTTATAGAGGAATTGAAAACAGAGAAGAAGTAGTGAGCAAGATCAGGAGCCTTCACACCGATTCACTGAAGAAACTGTCTGTCAAGTGTGAAGATCTTTTTATGGCCGGACAGAAAGATCAACTTCGATTTGGGGTGGACAGTTGGTCGGACTTCAGATTAACCAGCGACAAGCCATGCTGCGAGGCAGGCGATGCTGTATACTACCCTGCTTCTTATGCAAAAGATTCACTCAACAATTACGCAGTCAAGGTAATGAAGATGGTTCAGTAAGAGCCAGTCTGCTGGTTAGGTTTAACCCCTTTTGTTAGCATCTTGTTTCTATATACATTGTCTTAGAATAGCAATTTTAAGTTCATGCAATAAACCCCTTTTTATACTTGACATTCCATGTTTCCAGGATGTTCCTAGGAGAATGTCTTCCAGTAAGCCTTCAAAAATGTATTCCTTTTTTAATATGAATAATTTGACACTGAATTCCTAGCTGCTGGGTTTATTTCTATTATCAATTTATTTTTAAAGAGATATTTTCTTTTTACTTAAAAGAAAACAATTAGATCTGAACTTTACATATACAGTACTATTTGCTTTCTACAAAATCTGCATTGCTTTCTTAAAATGAAAGGGCTACAGTAATTTATGAACAAGTCACAGTTTGTGTTCTGTAAGTGAAACAGAGCATGTCATTTCATCAGTAAGCAAAATAACATGATAGATTGTTCTTCTGGATTACTCTATCTCACTTTAGAATACTTTAAAATTCTAATATACAGAATTCTAAATAGAGCTATTTTCTTCAAGGGTTAGAAAGATATATTGGAGATTATTATAAATGACATGTTACAGGCTCTTTACAAATTATTAGGGGAAAAGCAGGGGTGGGAAGGAGGGAATGTGCACCATGATGTGGAGGATTTTAATCAATTGCAGGTTTGCTCTGGCACATTAGCACTCAGAATTGTAGCCCTTCACAAACTCTAAGAAATGTCCAGCCCAAGAGAAGACTGAGAAAAATGGGACTCATACCGAGAATAGCTACTCAAGATAAGTTTGGGATCTGAAAACTCTAAAGACTATATCTAATTATGTAGATTTCATTAATGGGGGATTGGCTAGTAAATGAAAAGACCTTTTTTTTTCTGGAAAGAAAAAATCCTTTGAAATAAATCAGTTGAATGAAAATAACAACAGTGGTTGTAGGACCATGTAGAAGCCAAAAGCTACATTGGCACGGAATCCAAGAAATATGGTAATATCAAGTGTAACTGAACCTCAAAATTCAGCTAAAGGCATATGTTGAGAAACAAAGTATTAGCTAGCCATGGGACCTGTCTCCAGGTTACATTGTGAACCAGTCATTTCCACCGTGATCACTCCAGAATAATCTATCAAAAATGTGTTGATATCAAAGGGAGGTGGGGGTGTCTCCATAATTTTATAGTGTGCAGTCCCAGGTTCAGCACAGCAGAGATGATGTTTGGGGACAATATATTATATGCTAAGATAATATGGTCCAGTAAAAAAGTAAAGGCTCCTCTGGGTAGAGCTAAACTAAGCGGAATCGGACATTTTTCAGTATTTGAATGGGAGACCACTAGGAAATCCCAAGGCTGAAGGATAAACTGGTACTTTTAAAAAGATTCCAGAAAAAGGGAGTGGCAAATCATGTCTGTCCTGTTGCTTAGAAGACTGCAGGGACATTACCCATGCCATGGTCTTACCCATATTTTCCTTTGACGAAAGTTATTACCAATCCTGTACTGTAACCATTGATTTGTCTTAGAAAGGGAAATAGATTTGCCCAAGGTCACATGAAAAGATACATAATGCTGTTGCAGCAACTTCTCTATACTATTTTAAGTATTTGCTTATATAACTGTACCAGCTAATTCACCCTTATTAGATCATAATCTGATCTAATAAAGCATAAAGAAAAAAGATGGATATAGATTGTTGCAATTTTATATGAATTTTGCTAAAACCTATGGTTGCAAATAAATGTATACACAAAGAAGGATAAAGAAAAAATGAATTAAATGCTAAGCTTCCACCAAGCAGCATCACATTGCAGAGCCATCTTGATTCTTATCGCCAGAGCAGTCTGCTTCAAGGCAATGCGTCAGTCCAAAAAAACAGCTTGCAAGTCCTTCTCTGTATTAAAGTGCCAATTTCCTTCTGTAGATTCCAGTAGATATACCTATAATATAAAATTATTTGACAAGCTTGTTCTGAAAGCAGGTAATTAAATTATCCATTTTATATACTCAAGAACTACTCTCTGTAGATCCATATCTCCCATCTCCTTCCCAAGTTAAAAATATCCACAATTGGCTAAAGGAATCGATGAGGTCAAAAGATTTATGTATGCCATAGAACACACACATTTTTCCCTCCATGAAAAGTTGTGCACAGTCAATTGAGACATTCACCTATTTGTGTCCCAAAATACTAGTTATAGAAAAGAGGCCAGAGCCTACTGTGTTCCACTTCTTATTTTCTTGACCTCTCCCTAGTTCTTCCACTAGACAATTTTGGCAACTAGATGGGTGCTCCTTCGCTTTACTGTTTTCATTTTGTTTTGCTTTTTAGCTCCATGTTTACAAGAAAACTATGTGGCATGTCCATGAAGTTACCAGGAGTCAAGTTCAATTGGGAGGAGGCTTGGCTTTTGATCTTTCCATCTTACCCCTCTGAACTTTAAAAGAGGTGTGTGTGGAATAGATACCAGCAGATAAAGAAGACGGGTGCCATAATACTATCAGCCTCAGGAAAATATAACTTCCTTCTGAACTTGGTCTCCTTTCTGCTCATGCACCTTCAAAATCCTTTATGGATCATTTTTCAGTAGCTACACTTCTTTGATTTGTAAGGAGGAATAGGTGGAAGTGATTTCAAATAACAGCTTTTGATTATCTTATTTCAAACCTGTTTTTTATCCTTTTTTCCAGATTTGTAAGAGCAAAGCTAAAGAATCCCAACAGTATTACCACAGTTTGGCCATTCGCCAGAGCTTGGCTATTCATTTTAACATACAGCAGGATTGTGGCCACTTCCTAGCAGATGTACCTGTTCGTCTCCTTCCATGGGAAGATCCCAATTCACCTGAAGAAGAGGAAGATGTTGAGCAGAAGAACGAAGAGAGTCTCTGTACTGTGGAAGTTTCACAGAAGGACAGTCCAGGTCTGCAAACAGCCATCAGCAAGCAGCGCAGCAGAGTTGTTGTTATTACCCGGGAAGTTCCCTACTTATCCGTGGCAGATTTTGTGCGAGACTCTGTAGATCACCATTCTAGCTGCCCAGATTTGTATGAAAGACAGGTGTGCCTACTACTCTTACAGTTGTGTTCTGGCCTAGAGCACCTGAAACCCTATCATATCACACACTGCGACCTGCGTTTGGAGAACCTCTTGCTGGTAGACTGTAGGCCAGGCAGAAGCCTTCTGAACAACGGGTCTGTTGAGCTCAACCCCAGTGCTGCTTGCCCCGCCCGGCTGATAGTGAGTAACTTCTCTCAAGCCAAACAAAAGAGTCGTATGGTGGATCCGGAGATTCTGAAAGACCAGTCTCGCCTCGCCCCAGAAATCATCACCGCCACCCAGTATAAGAAATGTGATGAGTTCCAGACCGGCATCCTCATTTATGAAATGCTGCACCTGCCCAACCCCTTCGATGAAAATCCGGAGCTGAAAGAGAAGGAGTACACTCGGGCTGACCTTCCCCCAATCCCTTGCCGGTCCCTTTATTCCCTGGGGCTTCAGCAGCTTGCTGCTTGCCTGCTGCACCCGAACCCTTCAGAAAGGATCCTCATATCTGAGGCCAAGGGCGTCCTTCAGTGCTTGCTTTGGGGTCCTCGGGAGGATTTGTTTCAGACTCTCGGGGCCTCTACCAAACCTTCACAAAGAGAGACTGTGCTCCAAAACTGGCTGGACATCAGACGGACCCTGTTGATGATTAAGTTTGCTGAAAAGTCTTTGGACAAGGGAGGTCAGATCAGCCTTGAAGACTGGCTTTGTTGTCAGTATCTCGCTTTTGCCACTGTGGACTCACTCGGTCGCATAGTGAGAATTATGCGGCAGCATTAGTTTTGTAAAAGGGGTTGCTTCGCCTGGATACACCCAAACCCTTTCTTTGGCACCCATTTCATGCCCTGTTAACATTCTTATCTAGGTCTTGAGATCACCAGCACTGAGCAAACAGATTGCAACAGGAAGTTCCACTTCCAGTCTTGCATGCGTGGGAGAGGTCTGAAAACCATCACACCGGTGAGACTGGGCAGGGAAGGTGACAATTTAATAAGGAAGCCATTATTTCTGACATGCCTGTTCTAAAACAAAGTTGCTGTAATGATTGCAAGCAGAAATGAGTCAGTCCTAAATGAGCACCAAAGCCTCAAAAAGATGACCTCCTGACCCCATGAACTTTGTCGGCCCATCCGTGACTCCAGCTCACTAGTCGCATTTCCTTGATGGATAGCTTTTACAGGATCTCTTAGGGAGATGGCATTCTCGACTGCACTGATGTATGAGAGAGAGCAGTGATTTAGCCGTGTCCTGAATAAACAATTCTTTTTTCCCCAGAAAGTAGCTTAGAGAGGTGGTAGGGTTGAATAGTGGTAGGGTGGGGTGCTTTTCCCATTGTCCGTTTTCCCAGTCAGATGGAACCCCCACCCCGGCCCTTTCCCCAGCTTCTCTTTGAAAATGTATTTCTCCTTTATTTTGTCACTTTTTTATCTGGTTTGTCAGATTTAGTCATCACCTCAATATATTGCCAACTGAAGCAAAAGATACTTCTTTCTTTTTTTGCAGTGCGCAGGATCAGTAAAGATTATTGGTGAAGTGTTACTCATAATGTTGCTAACTACATGCAACATAAGGGCAACTGAAGCCAACATGTATTAAAAACAGCTGTCCCCATATTTATTTATCAGATTTTTATCACCACCCATCTCCCCCTCAAGGGACCCTGGGCGGTTTATAATAAAAACAAAATTTAAAATTCAGTACAAGTTATCAATAATATAAATAGAGGATAAAGATATAAAATACAATATTCTTATCCGATAGATAGATAGATAGATAGATAGATAGATAGATAGATAGATAGATAGATAGATATTAAACCAAAGGTTGGTTGGGTTTTTTTAAAGTATTCAGTATTGCACTGTGTGCCATTTTGCAAAGCAAAGCGAAAGTCAGCTAGGCTGGCAGCTGCAGAAGTTTCTTAAAGCTCAGCTTGGTGTGAAAAATAAGTTTTCTACAGGCATGGTTCTGGGGAGGCAGTGGTCACAGGAGCAAAATATACTGTGTGAGTTCTTGGAGAGCAATTACTTTGGGCAGACACAAATTGTGTCCCATTGTAGCTTCTTTGTAGAACTGACCTCATAGCTGCTATCAGGATCTTTTTAAGTGATTACTTTTGATATTCCAAAATTGTAGAGAATTGTAGTGACTCTTACTGACTCTGAAGAGGTTTCTGCATGCGAATGTGACTTTAATAGACAAATCTAACTGCCTGAAGGTATGTTTGGCCTTTGGACCTCTCTTCTGGCTTCCTTAACCCTTCACGCTGGCCTTTTCCTGCAGAGGCAGAATAGCCCACTGTATCTGATCTCTCTGCTCAGTATTGGTTAGAATTGTCTGATTAGCTCTGAAATGGTGGAGCTGCTGACCAGTATTGAATTCCCAAATCTGGGGATGTTTGTTGAAACATGGATAGCTCTTGTGTTGAGCCTGTGCTTCTCTTCTGGATATATGTGCAATTTTGGGATATATTATATGAAAAACTGTTTATGTTTACGTTACATAACAGATGTAACCATATGTTAGAACTGCCTTCCCTTTCTTTTCTTACAAGGCACATAGATGCACAAAGTTGTGTGCTCTTTCTATGGATTGGTGTTTCTTTTCTTTATTGTTAAACTGTGACTAACATGTTTACTTCAGCCTTTGAGACAAATAGCCACTTTGAACAGGATATGCAGGTTTGGACCAGAAATTAAAGGATAATCTGCAGAAACTAAATCACTAAATCTGGCTCTATGGTCTTTGGGTAGAACATGACCCCCTCACTTGAGGGAAACAGAGCCCAGCATAGAATATGTGGTGGCTTATTAAAATGTTTTAAATCTTTCTGCTTCCATATCCATAGACAATTGGAGAAAGATTGAAGAGAATTCAGGATAACGCGTGTGAATATTTTATTGCTTTAAAACAAAAGTACAAAAATTGTTTGCATACAAAGAGCCAAACACACTGACCCCCAGAATGTGAGATGTTGTTGTTGTTGTTCAATTGGCCACCGAAACAAGCATTTGCTATCAGTGCACTACAGAACTGTTTTAGAGAGCCTGGCCTAAACATGAATTGTGGTCCTGCTTGAAATAGCGAAGAGTGACTATACACATCTTTGTGAGTGTTCTTCCCTCACAGCCTGCTGCCTGCTCTTCACACCTGGCTTTTTCTCCGATTTTATGTATGCTTTTAACTGATATCTGCATGTATAAAAATGTTCATTTAACCAGCATGTTAATGCAACATCTGGACTACTTACCACCATGGTAGGCTATATTCCATCAGGCCACCTTACATATTTTTGTGTGCAAGAGAATTGCATTCTGTCACTCTCTTGTTGATATAACCTGTAAAATAGACTCTTGAATGTTTTAAGATGGCCATGCATATTTTATGCAGCAGCTTCCAAAATGCATAGGTTATCTTTCAGCATATAGAACAGATTTCAACCAGTATTAGCATTGTGCACTCCATTCAAGCAGAGGTGTGTGCTCACTGCCATCTCCTTTTTATATAGTACTAGCTGAACTTTGATTATGAAGGATAATAATGTGATTGCTCTGTATCAGTGAATATTTATGTGTGTGTGTGAGAGAGAGAGAGGCAGAGGGATACATAGAGATGCAATCTAGCTAAAGCTTCCAGGTTTGGTGGACCCTGGGACTACTTTTGTAAACCTGTTGAAGCCCAATTCTCATACAGGTAGTCCTCACTTAACGACCATTTCTTTAGCAATGTTTCAGACTTACGACAGCACCAAAAAAAAAACCAGCTTGCAATCGGTCCTCGCACTTACAACTGTCGTGTTGTCCCTGCGGTCACATGATTGTGATTCGGGCACTTGGCAACCAGTTCACATTTAACGGCCATCACAGCATCCCATGGTCATGTGATCGCCATTTTCAACCTTACCAGCTGGCTTCCAGCAAGCAAAATCAATGGGGAACCCTTGTGGCTGATGCCATGCTTTGATATGGTCAATTGACTAATCAATAAAGTATACTACTACAATGAGGAACCATGTGATTCACTTAACAACCATGTGATTTGCTTAAATCGCCACCACAAAAATGGTCGTAAAATCTGATTGGATTTGCTTAATGACCGCATCACTTAGCAACCGAAATTCCAGTCCTAATTGTGAGGACTATCTGTATAGATATTCTGCCATTTAAGAGATTAGCCAATCCAAACAGATAGATGAATAATAAACTGGTACAAAATGTTGCAGTATAATTTCTGAACAAAATGAAATTCTTCCTTGTCTTTATAATAAGCTGCTGCAATCATGAAATATTAACACCTTAAAAATATAAACATACTTTTACTGTATTTTAAATACATGTGTTAATTGAGTTCAAAGGATTGTAATTTTCAAATAGCCATACTGATTGTAAATAGATATTTTTCTTATATAGATATATTTACAATTTGTAAATATATTTTTCGGAAAGCTGCTGCTAAATTCATGTTAGCACAATATCTGCAATTTTCCTAATGGCAAACAAAAATTCTCTGTGAAATTCACGTTTAAAGATTTGAATACATACTTCCTGGAACAGTTAGTGTAATTAATCTTTTCTGGGGTGGCAACCTGGATCGGTAATTAAGTGTGCTAAGAACATTGCCTCGTCACAGATTTAAAGCTATTAAGAGGAGAATTCTGTGGTGGGAATTGCCCAGTGCCAGCTACCAATTTAATAATATTCCCTACATTAAAAAAAGAGAAAAGAAATAAAATTACATGCTCTGCATGAAACTGACAATCTAACCAAAAGAGCATTATTGGTTATGCAAATTCAAGAGTTCTATTGACATTATTGAAGATGAAAATGAAATGGTAACACATTTTCCAAATCTGCAACTTCTATAGAATAAAACAAGACATGGTTTTACAATTGTCTAGACAACATAAAACTGGGGAAATGCTTATCTTTTTCAGATTACAACCAGTGGAGAAGACAAACTGTTCATATAGATCTCTTGCAAGTCTAGTCGCTAATGCTGTTAAGAAGGATTGACCATTTATCTAACATGCAAAACCTAAAACATGCAGAGCAACTAAGTTCAGAGAAATGGCAGTTTTATTCTGGCACTGTTTGGGGACCATCATCATCCTCATTAAAGGAAATGCTGCTTGTAGTGGCAGAAGCCAGAAAGAATTGTTCTTGCATAGCAGTTGCACAATATCAGCATAAGCTGCAGTTACTGAAAAAGGCAGCTGTGAAATGAATGAATATGTAGTAACCTCCATATTCATTATTCTGTCCAGTTGTAACAGATAACTGGTGCCATTCCATTTGTTAATACTTTTCAAAAATGTGATTAAAGAGAATCGGGAATCTTAAGGTATTCAGACCAGTTTAGTTTTTCAAAATAGTATCTCACTCCGGCTCTCTAACTTTTATTTTTATTTTTATTTTGCAAAATTCAGTTTTGCCAGGGAAACATTGGATGCATTGTTCCTAATTTAATGTTTTATTTTTCTTCCTGGTATTTTCAGACACCCTCATTTCACCTATTAAGTCAAGCTAAGATGAGCTGAATCTTCAGGAGAGGCAAGAAGGAGAAACCTTGGGGTCATTAACACCTTTTCAGTATTAAAAATATTTGAATGGTCCTGTCCCTGAAATGTGTTAAATGAGGATTATAGCCTTCCTCAAGTGATTGATTATGTAGCGATTTTGATTTCTCCCAACGTGTTGCCCTGTTCAAGCATAGCCTTCCCCAACTTGATGCCAGATCCTAGAATCCTTGGCCAGCATGATATCAGGTTTAGAAAAACTGTCCTAACCTGATCAAGAAATGGTTCTCAAGACAGGGTATGCAAGAGCAAAATTGTTTCTGAATGGCTCTGTTCTTAGCTGCTATCTACCACCCCAGCACTCCCCAAAATACCTTCCCCATAAAGGAAAAGATGTAATCCTGGAAGTATGGAGTTAAAGAACTGAACATGGAGATAGCAGCATCTCTTCCATTTAGAATTGCCCCTCTATAAATACTGTGTGTTTAATAATAACACACATTTTTGCAAGTTTGTTTACAAATTCAAAGTAAATGACACAAGGGAACTTCACTGTATAAGATGATTGCTGCTGTAAATGGACTGGCTTAACAAAACAGCAAGGCCTCTGTCCAGGTGTTCCAGAGTAGTATAATTTAATGTTTGGTAAAGGCTTGGGGGGGTGCCTTGTTTTGTCGAATTACACAAAATGAATGTACTTAGAAGTGCATTGTGAATCCTTTACAAAGTTAAGTTGCTCCTAAACCTATGATTTCAGTGATCTGAGCTACACTTAATTATTTGTAGGATTGCCATCCCTATGCCTGGGAACTTAATTGAAAATTATTACTTCCTGAAGAAATTCCATCATGGCATTTCCTGTCCCATCCGACTTTTTGTTGGAAAGCGGTTTGCTACAAACCTGAAGCAAGGTAGAACAGACGGAGACAGTAGAAACTGTCCGTTAGCTTGTTCCAGATGCACTGACGCTGGCTTCCAGTTCCTTGACTATTCCTCTAATCCAGAAAAGTTTGATATATTTTAATATGGAAGGAAATTGTCGAGTGTCTATATTTTTATAAACGAGTTCTACTGAACTACAAGCATAATCCAATTTGTTTTTATGCTAAGTGTATTACATATCTGAATATGCATAACTTTCCTTGAATTTTAAAAATTCATGTAGTAGACCTCTCTTTCCAAGAGTTCGGAATAGGCGCCTCCAGAATCCAGCTGAACCTTCCCCGGCCTGGTGCTCCGGTGTGTTGGAGCTGCTGGCCTGGAGTTCTGGGGTTGCAGTCCCAGCAAAGCTGGAGGCCTCAGGCTGGGGAAGGCCCCTTGGCCAGCCTGCTCTAGAGCGGGTTCCCCTGCCAGCCTGCGGCTTGGTACATATTGATACTGACGCGGAAGGTCTCTCTCCAGAATGCTGTTTCCAACGTACCTTTTGTTGACTTGAATCCAGACTTAGAAAGGTTTTCTCCTGAGGTGGTTCTCTGTGTGTGATTGTTTTAAAAGATTTAATTATGTTGAGCAGTATGGGGAAAGATCTGTTTTAGTTTTTATTGGGAAGATCAAGTATTTTAAGTCAAAAATACCTATTCAAATACAGTTTTATATGGCATTTCTTTTCCGGTGCCTCAAGGTGATGAGGAAGGGTGGGGGGGTAAGACTCTGTTCCCCTCAGCAAGTAATTGTGTTTGGAGTCCACTGCATTACTCTGTCTGGTGCTTCATCATATTTATATTTATCCATTTTTATAGATATAACTCTCATACCTTTTGTGTGTTCAGACGGCAGTTACACTTTGCTGTGGTACTTTGCTGTGTACTCTGTGACATACACGTTATTATGTAAATAAACCAGTTTTATTACACCGAAAATCCAGGAATACCATTCCTTTCATTTTCTCATCTTGGTTATTTTAATGTAAAGGAATTTAAATCCCTCTGGATAGCTCTCTTCTTCCAAGGATTCCTCAGTAAAAGATACTAAGAACTGCTCTTTGTATCTCATTTCCTCAGTCCAGATTTCCTTTATGTGATGGAACCCTCATTGGAAAAAAAAAAACTTGCATATACAGGTAGTCCTTGTTTAGTGACCACAATTGGGACTGGCAACTCAATTGTTAAAATGAAGCAGTCACTAAGTGAAACTGCAACTGTGCTTATGATCTTACTTCAGCTTCCCTTTGCTTTACAGACCTGCGAAGGTCATAAATGCGAGGATTGGTTGCAAAGTTACCTTTTCATCACCATCGTAACTACAAACAGTTGCTAAACAAGGACTACCTGTATATTATAGCCAATAATATTTGGTGATTAATACGTTGCACCAGGACTGGAGAGACCTCCCATCTACCTGCAGAGTTCACTGAATATCACGCTCTTGATCCACGTATTTCATTGGGGGTGGGGAGGAAATAAGAAACTCCCATCGATGCTGCCTTTAACTCCCAAAGAAAAGGCCAGGTATTACAACAACTATATTATGCTTAGTTATCCCCATCTTTCCCCACCTAGAAAACAAATGTGCAATTATACACCCTGCAGTTAATGAAAAAAGACTTAAGTCATTTGCCTTTTAAATCCTTTCTCGGTGATTAGGGATGCACCATACAGTATCTTTAGGTCTTCCAGCTTCTTCACTTGGTCAGAAGGCTTTAAAGTGGGGGCGGGGGGATGAGATAAATGCCAAGTAACTAAGGAATTTCCAGGTTTGGAGGTAGTGGGGCACTAAATCTCACTTGCTGGGAACAAAGCAGAAGACATTCACATTTTTATTCCAAGCTTCTAGCTATTTTAAGGCATCTGGCTGCCAACTGGGAAGAAGGAAGCCCCAACGTTGTTGTCGGGGAGGTGTTTGTGTGTTTGGATGCTCTCCATTGTGAGCAAACGGGTGAGGATTTTGGGGGAAGAATTCTCTGCCCACTTTCAGTCTGGTCCTTCAAAAGGTAATGGACCCAAGTGGAGGCTGTTCCTTGTAGAGGATCTCACTGGCATCTCGAGCCATGAAACCTCCCTGGGAAATGATAAAATGTGTGGAATGAGAAGCTAGTCAAGCAGATCAGATTTAAAGGACAAAGCATCCCCTGTTCCCCATAGCAATGCAGCGTCTCTTCTCATTTTGACATAACTAGGTTGCACCTGTTTTCGATCCACTGGGTCAGTTTTTAAGCTTAGCTTTTGTGTTTACTCTGTGAGGAGAAGAGGAAAAACAACCCTGACGTAAAGAGAAAGTAAGCACAATTGTGGCTGTTACTCACTAATTTTGGGACGTATATACTTGTTTTTTTGAAATTTGAGGAAATTGGAGAATTAGTCAATCTAAGACAACTTTTATTCAATGGGGCTGTTTCTTAACAAGTTGACTGTGTCCCATTGTTAGACCAAATGTCCATCTTGTCCAACATCTAGGCAAAAATGAACTCTTAGGTCCTCGTCTCATGATACGCTTAAGTGTAGAATGTGTTGTCCAATCAACTAAACCCAACCAACAATGAGGCGGGTAAGATGGGCTTAGTTTTAACAGCAGCAACCTCAGGGCTTTTTAAGGCTAAACTAAGACCTAAGTGACTAAGGTCAGCCATATTGTATGAACGAAGATGAGATAGAGGACTGACGGTCCTGTCCAATTGCCAGAAGAAGAAGAAAAATTCTAGAGATGCAGGGCTTCTCTAAACATTCTTGTCTCTGCCCCATTTTTTTTTCCTTCCACCCCCATAGCCGCATGAGGGGTGTGGTGGAGGAGTGGCAAAATGCCCCACCCTTCCCACACCACTGATCAACATCAACTGGTGTTCAATGGCACACTGTCCCCTGAGCAATCGTGATGTGGAACTGTTGACAACCATGATTTTATCTACTTGAGTAAAAAAGTGTAAGAACCCTCAGCTCTCTAGCTCAATGTTTCTCAACCTTGGCAACGTTAAGGCGTGTGGACTTCAACTCCCAGAATTCCCCAGCCAGCCATGCTGGCTGGGGAATTCTGGGAGTTGAAGTCCACACGCCTTAAAGTTGCCACGGTTGAGAAACACTGCACTGTTGTTATAAATATCACCACCATGCTGGGCATGGCAAGAGAGGAAATGCTAATGTCACAAGTGATTAAGCCAAGGATCATAATATGCATCTTGATTCAGGGGATAACATCATCTCAGCTTCATCTCCAATTAGTATTAAGATATTTTTTTTAAAAAAAAATCAGTTTTCCATTTCTTGTTGAAAAGAAAAGGCAACTCATTCAAACCACAATCCAATACATTGTTAGACAAGATTTCTTTTATGTGTTTAAGTAACTGCATTGAAATATAGCTGCTGCCTGTGATTTGTTTTGCTTTTAAAATTCATGTTCTTTCCAAATGTATTGATAGGGTGCCATCTAGGGGATGCAGAAAGAAAACTCTGCCCCATGACACATTTTTCCTCTTTTCCTACTGTGTATGAACTTTATTTAACAGAAATATACCTTTCCCTGTTACTATCTTGTTAACTTGATCAATTTATCTTTGTTTCTTTTGTTACATTAATTATAGGCATTTGTTATGTTTCCCTGTTGGGAAGTTTGATACTTGTTCTGTATTTTTAGCTGCAGCCTCCCGCCCTTCCCTCCCCATTGCTGTACACATTGATGGAGACTTGAAATACATCCAACCAAATTGCAAACAGTTTTACAATCTTGGACACATTCGTTCCTATGGAAAGATTTGTACTTTTTTTTCCCAGCAAGTTAGGTATACGGTATATGAAAGTACCCCCATTCTTTAAAATATGTATTTGTTGTTGTTCAGTCGTGTCCAACCCTTCGTGACCTCATGGACCATAGCACACCAGGCCTTCCTGTCCTCCACTGTCTCCCGCAGTATACTCAAATTCATGTTCATTACATCGGTGATGCTATCTAACCATCTCATCCTCTGCCGTCCCCTTCTCTTTTTGCCTTCAGTCTTTCCCAGAATCAGGGTCTTTTCCAGGGAGTCCTCTCTTCGCATTAGGTGGCCAAAGTATTTGAGTTTCAGCTTCAGTATCTGTCCTTCCGGAAAATATGTATTATTCATAGTTAATTCAGAGTCTTTGTAACGCGGCAGATATTTTTCAGCCATGCAGAGAATACATCTGCTGTAACTTCTGCTCTGCTTGTGCTCTGCTTGTAATATGGTAAATAATATCAAGACAGCATAAGATTCTAGGGTTGAAACCAAAGGAAAAACATCTTGTAACATTGACCCATGACATTCTTTTCCCTTGGAGAAGTAGGTCAAGCACCTAAAACTATGAATAATGGGAAATCTCCCCAACAGGACACTTTCCCATTTTTATTTTTTAACTTCTCAACTTTTACTGTCAGAAAGTGGCAACATCATACACAGAAGCTAGAATTGCTTCATACAGACTATATTTCAAACTCTACCTCTCCATTCTTGAAAAAAGCACATCCCATTCCTCTTTTAATTGAATGTCAGCTTCCTCTTGGCTCTAATCAGATTATCCCATAATAACTTGCTCAAAACCATTAGAATTAATTAAAATACAGACTATCAGCTATATCCCCCCCACACTTCATGTTATTAATCATTTGATTCCTGAGGTTTAGATTGAAATAAATCAGAGATAAAATTATCCAGTGAATAAATTAAGTTTGGAAGCAGAATTTGCATGAAGCGACAGGCATTCCAAACAGAAGCTGTGAACGCAAATGAAGGCAACAGCTTCTTTTGACTTTTCTTCCCCGTTTATCTTGTTAATCATGACAATGGGTCTTTCTAACACAAGCTGTTTGTAGTGATGCTAAAAGCTTGATAGGTGCATGTTCCAAGGTAAAATATTTCTCTCTTTTTTTAGCTACGGTTTCCCGAATAAACAAACCATGGGTGGGTTTACACATCATCACAAATCAAATCACATTATAGCTTAGGACACCATGTGAACCAAGACATTCTTAGGTTAAGTAGAGGGAAGGATTAAAAAGGCAATGCAACCATGCACTTTTTGCAAAACACCTCTAAATCGGAGGGAGGGGGATGAATCTTGAAACTATAACGGTATTGATCGATCCAAACAAGAGTATGCTCAATTGAGGCCTATGGCTCTAGGTCAGTGTTTCTCAACCTTGGCAATTTTAAGATGTGTGGACTTCAACTCTCAGAATTCTTGCTGGCTGGAGAATTCTGGGAGTTGAAGTCCACACGCCTTAAAGTTGCCAAGGTTGAGAAACACTGCTCTAGGTTATGCTGCAACCTCCCATCCGCCTGACCACTCTCCATCCTTGGAGGTTGTAGTAGTCCACCCCGTGGCTTCTGCAATCTGCACATCATGGGGAAAAGCCTCTGCTGACACCAGGAGCCAGGTCTGCCTTGGAAACTGGGAGACAAAAATCAGTGTTGATGTGAACGTTCTCAAGGGTCAGCACGCAAGTCAACGAAAACAATAAGAGATGGTGCAAGTCTTCCCGGACCCATTATTCTGGTGGCTTCATGACTTTATGTAGCCACCCTGTAGAGCTGCTTTGTGTTTACATCGTTTATATTTGCACACCTTTCAAAAGAGAGAATAAAAAAAGCTAAGAAGGAAACAAAAAGACCAGAACACATCTCCTCCAGCAGCCAACACCCAGATAAGCAGGGTTAACACCAGACAAACAAGCAGAAAACAATGGCCTAATCAAGGAACTACCAAGGAGAAAATCACACTCCCACCAAAACTGGCAGGGCAAGCTACTGTATATAAACAGGGAGCAAACCCCACACTCAATCACACTGATGATGCACTCACACTGTTGATAATACCTAATGAAACGTCTGCAAGCCAACAACCAAGCTCAGAGAACACCAAGGACTCCACAGTTCAACCCTGAGCTACAGAGATTCTCTTCTATTGGCTTTTTTGTGTGATGAAGGAAAAGGATATATTGCAACGAATTAGAGCACATGAAGCTGTTCTCTACTCAGATCCTTGGACCATGTAGCTTAAGTCTCACACTAACACTTCACATCACGTGAACACAACCTAAGGCAGTTTGATCGTTCAGACAGATGACCTCCTTTAAGAGACAAACAGGTAGAAGGAAATGCCACAACCACCCACTATTTTCCAACCTTATGAAGCTACACCTCCCGTTGCTGATTGGGAATCAGATATAAAACCAGACTTATTTAGAGGATGGTAGGCCGCAGCGGATACCCCTTGGCTGTCTCAGCAGCCTTTGATACCATCAGTCAACTAACTTGCTGAACTGGTTTTGCACGCTGCAGGAGCAGTTTCAGAAAAGTTGCAAGAGTTCTGTTTAACCCCTAGACATTTGAGTGATGTCATCATGGTAGGAGAGCTGCCTCAATTCAACATAAACATGTTACAATAGTAGGCTGACCATATTTCCTTGAGACAAAAACGGGACATTGGGATGGCAAAATGGGACGGGGTCTTATGTAATATTCCATATTTGTGAAAAAGACGGGTCCCCGCCCCCCGGTCCGCGCGATTGGCTCCCGCCTGCAAACCCCGCCCCTGGTCCGCACGATTGGCTCTCACCTGCAAACCCCGCCCCCATCCACGCGATTGGCTCCCATCTGTAAACCCTGACCCCCAGTCCACACGATTGGCTCCCGCTTGCAAACCCCGCCCCCGGTCCGTGTGATTGACTCCCGCCTACAAACCCCGCCCCCCGGTCCCTCCTTTGCCGCGCACTGATAGGCGGGAGGGCTTCCTCTTCCGGGCTGCCTCCAATCGGCAGCTCCGGCTCGGATCCTCCTTCCGCGCCATTCCCGCCAGGTTTAAAAAACGGGACAAAATTGAGATTTTTATCAAAATGACAGGACAGTTGAAAAATGCTAAAAATCGGGACTGTCCCGTTCAAAATGGGGCGTACGGTCAGCCTATACAATAGTCAAACGGGAATCCAAAGGGGAATGCACCCTGAACACCAGTTAACGGCTAACCAGCCTGAAAAGGCTGTTTCCATGCAGCTGTACGACTGCTACAGGAAATCAGATGATGGATCAGGAGAATCTTGATTAGATCTAATAGGCTGAGTAGGTTACTTCCCCCTTTACTCCCAAATTCCATCTTACATTTGTTTTAATCCCAAAGAAGAGAATTTAAGATACTACTGGACAAATTTTTTAAAAAGAACACCTCATCAGTTTGCAACCCAGGACATTGAAGATGGCAGATCTGAGCTGTTGAGATATGTTGTGCCTTGCCGCCTTGTGACAAATGTTAATTATATGACTAGGCAGACTGGGTTTTTTAAAAATACATTCTTCCCCTCCACTACTAGCCTTCTTCTCCTACATGTACACCGTTGCATTTAAACAGATTCTTTGGTGCTCAAGGAATAATCCATCAAAGTGCAGGAGTTGGATTTTCCCCTCTGAGATATTTCAGATACAGTCAAGCCCCTTGAAAAAACGAAACAAAGCCGAGGGAAACTTGGCATCCAATGCTGTGAATTAATTTTCTCCTTGGCAGATCTAATGCAGTACTTCCTCCCACTTGGGGAAGGGGGAAAAAAAATATTCTTTTCTTTTCCCAGTTATCCCCTCCTGTGATGGTGACAGATCAATTTGCAGCTAGCCTGTGTCCCTTTTTTAACACAGAACGATATAGGTAGTCCTCGTTTAACGACCGCAATTGAGACCGACATTTCGGTTGCTAAGCGAAGCGGTCATTAAGCGAATCTGACCCGACTTTACGACCTTTTTTTGCGGTGGTCATTAAGCAAATCACGCGGTTCCCGATTGATTTTGCTTGCCAAAAGCCAGCCGGGCAGGTCGAAAATGGCGATCACATGACCACAGGATGCTGCGACGGTCATAAATGCAAACTGGTTGCCAAGCACCCAAATCGTGATCATGTGACTGTGGGGACGCTGCAACGGTCATAAATGTGAGCACCAGTTGTAAGTCGGTTTTTTCAGCACTGTCGTAAGTCTGAACCGTGACTAAATCATAAAGTGAGGACTACCTGTATTCCATTTACAAGCTTCCGGTGGGTGTGGGGGAGTCAGTTTGAATAAAAAGGCTATCATTTATAGAATAGAAATAGTGAAACCCTGACCCCCGGTCCACACGATTGGCTCCCGCTTGCAAACCCCGCCCCCGGTCCGTGTGATTGACTCCCGCCTGCAAACCCCGCCCCCCGGTCCCTCCTTTGCCGTGCACTGATAGGCGGGAGGGCTTCCTCTTCTTCTTCCTCTTCCTCCTTTAGGGCATGAAAGCATTGGGGTTCTGCCACCATTACCATAGGTTTTCCCCTGCACAGTTGTGTCCGACTCTAGGGGCCGGTGCTCATCTCCGTTTCTTAGCCGAAGAGCCAGCGCTGTCCGAAGACGCTTCCACGGTCATGTGGCCGGCATGACGCGCGCACAACGCTGTTACCATCCCACCGAAGTTATTTATCTACTTGCATTTGCATGCTTATAATCAAATCCTATTTTCCTTCATTTTTGTGGGGCCTTAGATCGCAGCCATTTGTGCTCTATGGGGTGCCTGTCTATAGTCAGTTTACATTCCCAGCATCTGCAGGCCAACTCGCCCTGCTGCATAAGATACCATGCCTGAGTCGGGATCTTCTGCTTGGCTGTACTGTCTATAAGCCTGGCTTACTGACGATCAACTGGCCATGTCCTCTTGTGGCTTGTGATTTGGATGGCCAGCAAGCGGGCAAAGACTTTTATTTTCACTTTCCAAAGGAAAATAGTTGCTGTGTTTTCTGCTGAAAGGGGGCAGAGGGGTGGGGTGGTGAGCCCCCATTCAGAGAGGGCAAACCATTATTATAAAACAGTGTTTTTCAACCTTGGCCAGTTGAAGAGGGGTGGACTCCAATCCCAGAATTCTGGGAGTTGATGTCCACCCCTCTTAAAGTGGCCAAGGTTGAAAAAAACTGTTATAAAATTATTATAAAAAAATATCGCTCTACCCACCCCCCTCTGCAGCAATGCTGCAAGCACAACCTGCATCCTTTCCCTTGCAAAACTCCCCGAGGTAATTGCAAAAAAAACCTATTCCAGCTTGGAATGCTGGGCGTTGTAGTCCCAACCTTTTGTTTGTTGTTGTTCAATCGTTTAGTCGTGTCCGACTCTTTGTGACCTCATGGACCAGCACGCCAGGCCTTCCTGTCCTCCACTGTCTCTCGGAATTTACTCAAATTCATGTTCATTACATCGGTGATGCTATCTAACCATCTCATCCTCTGCCGTCCCCTTCTCCTTTTGCCTTCAGTCTTTCCCAGCATCAGGGTCTTTTCCAGTGAGTTCTCTCTTCGCATTAGGTGGCCAAAGTATTTGAGCTTCAGCTTCAGCATCTGTCCTTCCAATGAGCAGTCAGGGTTGATTTCCTTTAGGATTGACTGATTTGACCTCCTTGCAGTCCAAGGGACTCTTAAGAGTCTTCTCCAGCACCACAGTTCGAAAGCATCAATTCTCCGGCGCTCAGCCTTCCTTATGATCCAACTCTCACAGCCATACATTACTACTGGAAAAACCATAGCTTTAACTATACGGACCTTTGTCGGCAAGGTGATGTCTCTGCTTTTTAATATGCTGTCTAGGTTTGCCATAGCTTTCCTCCCAAGGAGCAAGCGTCTTTTAATTTCATGGCTGCAGTCCCAACCTATCCGGGGTCAAGGGGAAAGCGGCTTCCTTTCCACCGGACTACAATTCCCACAAGCCCTCCGCGGACAGGCAGGGCGTCTCCGCATCACGTGGGCCAGGCGGCTCTTGCGGCGGGCCGCCCTTGGCGTCGCAAGCTGGGCCGCCGCCACGTGACGCGGCCGGCGGCCATCTGCAGTCCCTCCTCGCCCTCCATCCGGGTCCTGTCGAGGGGTGGAGCTTCGCGGCGGCTGAGGCGGCCCGAGCGGGGCGGGAGGCCGCAGGACGGCGGTGGCCATGGGGCAGTGCGGCATCACATCCTCCAAGACCGTCCTCGTTTTCCTCAACCTCATTTTCTGGGTGAGGCGGCCCGGGGAGCTCGCGCGGGCCCCCCTTCCCTCTCGCCGTCGTTCCCTCGCCCCCTTCGGGACTAGGCCTCACTCGAGCCCGCGCCTGAGGCGGCGGGGGGCGCCCTCGTCTCAGTCCCCGCCCGCCTCGGGGGCCCTTTCTCCGCTTCTCCTGCCGGCGGGGTCGGGGCCGGGGCGCCTCAGGGGTCCCGGACGGCGACGCGGCGGGCGCCCCCGCTCTTTCCTGCCGGGAAGGGAGGACCCAGGTCGCGCGGACCCGGCCCAGGGTCGCCCCATCTGGGGGAACCCGGACGGGGGAGGGATGAAGGAGTCCCGGAGACTCTCTTAGGGGGGGGGGGAGAGAGTCTCCGGGAATCTTTCTCTGCAAGCGCGTCGGTGGGGTGGTCGCCATAAAGAAATAAAGGGAGGCAAGATGAGCATCTTGGGGGAGCCCCCATTCTTACCCAGGGGCTATGGCATGGCTTGTGACCCCAAAAAGAAGGGATGCTGTCTCTGGAATGGGGGACACAGAACCCAGAAAATGGGATTGGGGTCGGGAGGGGCTGGTGTGCGAACCTCGATTTATTACAGGAAGTACCCCGAAGGATCTGCCCGTTGAGTTCCAAAACTGACCTAGGATGTGGTTTGGGAATTAGACCAAGGACAAAAAGACAACACCTCTTTTCTTGGTCTTGGTGTTCTCACCCTCCCCTCAAAAGACATCCCTGTTTTGCCTGCTTTTAAGCGCAGAGTTTCCATTAGGATAAAAGCAGGACTCATCCTTATTAAGGCTGCGGCGTGCTTAGCTATGCATTCAGCATATCCTTAAAGTAGATCAGCCGTCCCAGGCTTTAATCTGGCCCCCGGATATGTGGGCATGTTTGGCAAGGGGGTGGAAGGAGATGAAAGGGTTTGGAAAGAAGGGGGGGCTGGCTTGCAGGGTTGAAAGGCTGTGTTGCAGTTGTGTGATTCAGTCTTTTATTCCGGGGCTCCCTTCATTGGATATGTTCAAGTGGAGGCTAGACAGCCTTCAGTTGGGGAGGGTTTCATCTGGAGTCCTGCGGTGGGGGGGGAGGGTTGGTCTTGATGGCCTAAATGGCGCTTTGTTATTCTATGTCTGGAAGGAAAATTCAGGAGAAGCCTGATAGCACCTTTTCGGGCTAACACATTTTATTAAAAGGCATCAGCTTTTGGGAGCTGACTTCGTTGGACACATAGAGCGAGGAAGTGAGCTGCATTTCGCAGAAGCTGATGCCTTTTAATAAAATGTGTTAGTCTGAAAAGGTGCTACCAGACTCTTGATTTTTTGTTACCATAAACTAACAGGACTCTGTTTCTACTGTGTGCGGAAGAAGATCACAGAAATTGCTAAAGAACAGGACTAATCAAAAATTGCTGTGTGTGGTGTTGCAAAAGTAAATTTTCTCCTAGTTAATGATGCTGTCATTTGAGCTCTACACTATGCCTAAGATACTGCAGTGATTCTATACTGTTCATATCATTTTTATTTCCTAACGTCATTGCCATTTTAAAGGAATATTCTCTATATAAGGAGCGGATAAGTGAGGTTGAATAGTAAACCGTGCTAGCGGTGGCAAGGGAGGCCGATCCACTCCTGTGAATCCATCTGGGCCTCTCCATCTAGCTTCATATCTTCGTTATCTTTCCTCAGTTTGGAGACCAGGAAACATAAGCCCGCTGCAGTTGCTTAGCAACAGATAATAACTTCTGGGGTTAATCCCAGGCTAGAGAAATATGAATGGATAAATAAAGGGCCAGCATAGACCAGAGTGCCCACATTTCTCAAGGATGGCCATCTCTGCCGCCTACATTAGTTCGTTCTGGTCAAACTTCAGTTTTTTCCTTGATATTTCAATATAGCTGTTACAGTCCAAATTTTCTGCATTTGCTATTACGCATATTAAAATGGCGCGTGTATGCTACTACAGCAGGAGTGTAGTTAATCTGGATAGTAGAAGAGAGGAAGAACAGCATATTAGGAACTTGGGATCAGCAAGGCCTGATTGCATGAAAGAATATAGTTTCAAAACATGATGGTATACACAGTACAAGCTTTTGGAGCTGTTAAGTTGGAATTTAAGTTCCTGTCATTCGAGATTCATTGCCCCAGCTATTTTAAAATAGACCTTAGAAGGGGCAGAGTGCCTTAACGCTATACAAACAAAAATAATATTGCTGTGAATAATGCTTCTTTTTTTTTTTAAGTTGTTGCTAGTGTCCAACTTTCTCAATTGAGTGATTTTCCAATAGACCTCTTAACAAGTTTTTCTTGTTTTGATACCTGTAAATATCAGCTAAAGACCTGATTGATGATCTAGTTTTTCAACTGCACTTTTGAAATGCTATAAAAGAACTGAAAAGAAGCTTTGATGGCAGCTTGCTCACTTTAATGTTCATGAGGCTCTTAATTATATCCCTTTGTTGGGTTTCTATCCCATCTTATCTTCAGGAGCTCAAGGCGGCCTAAGAGCACTTCCTCCTCCATTTTTTCCCTATAACAAGAACCCTGTAAAGTAGGTTGGGCTGAGTGGAAGTGACTGGTCTAAAGTTAGCCGGGACCTTCCATGCTTGAAGGTGACATTGAAACTGTGTCCCCTTAATTCTAGTTCAACATCGTCACCGCTACATCGCACTGATTCCTAATGACATGTTTATGTAAGATTAGTTTGAACAGATTTTTTTGAACGGGGAGGTCTCTTTCAACATAATGTGGACTATGTTCTAAAGTAGTGATCAGTGTATGGAAACATATTTTTAAATTGTAAATGAGACACTGCGTTCAGATAAAGGCAGCTGAACCTTTAGATATCACTTTCTTTTGTGGCCGAGCACACACACTTGAGACTCTGGCCCAGTTCTCTAGGAAGTAGAAGCGGCTACACCAGAGCTTTCCAAACTGTGTGTTGCGACACGTTAGTCTGTCGGCTGCAGTGTGTCTGGGTGTGTCGCGGCTGCTGCTGCTGCCTCCGAGCCCTGCCAGGATTCCGCGCAGGTCCTAGTGCCTGCCTTGTGCCTTGCTGCCTCCAAACCTGCTGTGATTCCGCGCAGGTCCTAGTGCCTGCCTTGTGCCTTGCTGCCTCCAAACCTGCTGTGATTCCGCGCAGGTCCTAGTGCCTGCCTTGTGCCTTGCTGCCTCCAAACCTGCTGTGATTCCGCGCAGGTCCTAGTGCCTGCCTTGTGCCTTGCTGCCTCCAAACCTGCTGTGATTCCGCACAGGTCCTAGTGCCTGCCTTGTGCCCTGCTGTAAGAGTGTGTCGCAAAATGATGCATGTCTAAAAAGTGTGTCACCAAGATGAAAAGATTGGAAAGCTCTGGTCTACACAGTTAACAGCATAATTATGTGTTAAAAGAGTCATCTTTGGTAATGAGATTTTAAGCTAATATAAAATACCCCAACATATATTTTTTATGATTGTGTAATTTTGGACTTCTTGATAAATCTTATGGGTAAGATTTGTGTGCTTTGCAAAAACAGAAATGTAACTGCAGACTCAGCCATTATTATATGTGGAAGCGCATGTGATTTTCTGATTTGTTCTGATTTTTGTTTTTAGAACATGAAGGCAGTTTTGGACAGAATTGACATAAGCTAGATGAAATTTCATGGGGTTGAACAAATGCTTAAATACTAAAAAAAATTAAAACAAGGCTAGTTGTATGTCTATGAAGGTTCTCAGTCATCCAGGTGGAATTGTCTGTAGCTTGAATCATGTCAACTGGATTTATATTTTCTCAGTGGAAATGTTTCGCTCCTTATCCAAGGAGCTTCTTCAGTCTGAGCAAAGTTAGTAAGGGAATCCTTAAATATGTTTCTAGGTGGTGACAAGGCTAGTTGTACTTTGGACAAATTACCATGGAATGCAAAATAAGGTAGTGAGCAGAAAGTACTCTTAAACCATCTTAAATCAGTCTGAAACTACTAAACGGTACATTTCTGTGGGGGTAGTTAAAGAGACAGTGGCATAGAATATAGATTTTTCTTCACGGAATAGTTTAGGTACTAGAAAAAAAAATGGCCAGGACAATTTTCTATTTCAATTTTTCTGTGACCACAGTATTCCTGAATTAGGTGGTGTAATTCCCAGGGAATTTCAGAAATGCTCCAAGTAGCAGGTGGACATCACTTGGCCAATATCAGTTTAGGGTTAATGAAAAAAGTGTTGCATTTCAAGCTAATTACTGCTGCTAAATTTTCACATAGCTTGCCAAAATGTTTGTATGAGAACTAGCCTTTTGAATGAAAATATAGTACTGTTAGAGTCACTCAGCCATTACAGTTCATCTGCTTTTATTTTAAGTGGAGGAAATAATAGAACTAAGAGATACCTAGTGAAATTGATTGGCAAATATTGAAAACATAAAGATTCACATCACTTGATGTACAAAAGTCACTGTGCCAAGATGTGGTAAAAGGAAATAAAGGAACAATGCATGAAAAGGTGCAGATTCTTTCTCATCTTTCTTTGCATCTAATGGACTGTGACCTGTAGAAACTTACAAATTGTAAGACTTTAAAGTGCCACAAAACTTACAGAGCTTCCCTGCTGGAATCTTTATAATTTGTTATTCTTCTGAATAATGATGGATTGGCTGTACAATCCTGTAAATGTAATAGAAACATGTGATAACTGTAAAAGGAGATTAATGAAATTGAGCACAGACAGGTCTGTTAGCAGCTGTTAGTCACAGGAGCCCACATGATGTTGAAATACCAGTTGCTGGGGTGGCCAAGCAGAGAGCAGTTGCTTCCTGTCTTGCTATTGGGGGGTGGGAAGGAGCAGTTTTGCTCTCTTAAGTTTCCATATAGCATGTAAAAAACCTGAATCAGGTGTAGAAACTACCTGAGCCACCTTGAGTTGCTGTTTTCTAGCAAAATAAACGTATTAATACTGCCACATGTATATGTAGCTCAACTCTTTTGCAGTTTCACCATGAGACTAAATCCTGCAGCTGCACAGATCAACAGAATTGGACAGGTTTCATTGGGCTCTGAACCTATGAATTATTACTAGATAGAAACTTGAGAACTGCTACTAATGTTCTCACCAAAGGTAATTTGAACATGATTTTGGAGAGCCCTTAATTTGGAACAATGGGCCATAGTTGCTTGAAATGCATCAGTAAATGTGTTGACCTAGGCATTTCTCTGGGTAGTTTTTCATATCCGTTTTGAATTGCATAACCAACTTGGAAGGTGCTCCCTTGCCTTTGTACAGTCCAGGAACTTGGTTGTGCTGAAGATTCAGTACAGATTAGAAAGCCACGTGAGGGAGAACAGCAGAATAAGAGCATTGTTAGGGTTCCCTCTCTCTGCATACCTTTCTTTTTTCTTTTGCTTCACCCCTCCATTGCCACACATTGGAGGCACTTTATCTCAGCCCTTAACAGAGTAGGGCTTTCTAGAGTGAAATACATTTGTAATTGATAACTGATATTGATCATTTCTACCCTCTTTTCCAGTCCTGATGGTCAAAAATGTTGTATTTTGGAATGCCGGATGCTGAGAAAGACAGTGGAAGAATGTCTTGCGTGTCCACTTTCCAGAGACTCTGGAAGGCCACCTTAAGGAAAAGCAAACACTGATCTAGCTAGGCCTTTGGTGGTGTCCAGAGGAGTTCATCATAGGGAGCATATTTTTTTTTAATTGGTTTATCAGAAAAGACATAAAAATTGTCAAATACACTCTTTGAGTAGCTCAGAGACACAGAAATAGGAGATGCCGTGAGTAGAATACATTATGCTTAGTTGTAAAAACAGGAAAAATGTAATCTGTAGGTAATTGTTAGAAACAAATTAAAGCCTGCATGCGGTGCTCCTGATTGCAGGACTGTATTTATGCAAAGTCACAGATGCTATGTCTTTTTTAGCTGCTGATGTTTCAAAGATAATTTTTTGTTAAATGTGTATTGATTTATATAATGTTATACAATAAATTGATGAGGATTGATTTTTCTTCTAATAAATTAGTGCCTAAATAAATTAGCACCTGATAATCTAAGTGTGACCTTCTCTGCGATAGCAAAAAATCCAGATATGTTATTAAAGTACAGAAGAAAAAGGGAACCAGAAGAAAGCTCAAGAACCTTTCTGGGTTTTCCTTTGTTTCTCACCGACAAGCATCTTGAATGGAGAGGGAGATGATATCATTAACAAGCTATTTTCATGCTCCATTGCTAGGCAACAGTTAATAATTATGGTATTCCCCATCTCTTCTTGGATGGCTCTCAACTCCGAAAGTTCTTATTAAAATGTTGCACTCTAAAAATTTGAATTCCTTCGCTTGGTTGACACTGTACATAAACCATTGGCTGTACTGATTGGTACTCATGGGAATGAGTCCTTTCCATTTATGTTACTGTCACAATACTATAAATAAACTGGGAGATTAAAACCCCAGCAACTGATTCATGACTGATGAATCATTGCTGAATTAATCTTTGATCTTAGCAGTCCTTGCTTAGACACCACATGTCCAGGACTTCTGTACCTTAGTTGGCTCATGCAGAATTAAGGCAAATGGTTGGCCTGGCTTTTGAGTTTGGCTTACAGTATTGTGTTGTGTGAACTTAGTGATTATAGCTTGTAAACAGTGGTTTTTGATTTGGTATTTGTGCCAGTCAGTGGCGATTTATTCAATAAACTATGATTAAGTTTTGGCGTACTGTGTGTGTGAACACGGCCTAAGTTGAAGCATTGCTTCCTCCATCTGAATAACGTGTAGAGCAGGGTTTCTCAACCTTGGCAACTTTAAGATGTGTGGACTTCAACTCTCAGAATTCAATATTCTGAGAGCAAGCTGGCTGGGGAATTCCGGGAGTTGAAGTCCACACATCTTAAAGTTGCTGAGGATAAGAAACCCTGGCGTAGAGTAATTGGCAACAGTTCTGAGGCTTAACTGACAGTCTTTTCCAACCAAGTTCGGGATCTGACTCTGGGACTACTTGCATGCAAGCTTGTGCAAGTCTATGCACTCTTTCTGATCTGTTGATAAGAATTTAGGGAAAGTAGGTGGTGTGATTTAACCCATAATCTTGAGCTGATGGAGCTTCTCTACCGTGTAGGGAAATGAAATGTTGCTGCCTTGTTATGCTTTTCTGCAAATGGAGCTCCTTGGCTGTTGCCATGTGCTTTTGATTCCTTCCCAGGACAGAAGAGGGGTTTCCCTCTGAAGATACTTTGAAATTAGTGGCGTGAATTTTAAGTCTGGTCCTGCCCTAGCTGCAGTAAAAGACACAGAGAAAAAGGGGGTCAATTGACGTTGTTTTTCCTTAGTTCGAAAGTACTCTCCTCGGTAGTTAGGGTGGTAACACCTGTCTGTCCTTATTTCTACTAATATTGAATGCAAAGTGAAATGCAGGAGTATCTGTTAATGGCATTCTCGTACCAATCCAAATGATAGGTCATAGTTGCCGTCACGTTTAACCATTAGCTTGTAACATTAAGCAGACTGCGCTTGCAACTGTGGAATTGCAGAACGTGAATTACAAAGCACGGAATAACAGAACAATCCTCCTCCCCCAAATCCCCCTCTCCCAAATTTTAACTTACAAAATAAGGGACAGCCTTTATGGTACATGAAGGAACATCTTCTGAGTTGCTCGTTTTTCTCTTACACTTCCTTCTATAGGCAGCTGCAGGCATCCTGTGCTATGTGGGAGCTTACGTCTTTATCACCTACGATGACTACGACCACTTCTTTGAAGATGTTTATACGCTCATCCCCGCAGTGGTCATCATAGCAGTGGGGACCCTCCTCTTTATCATTGGTCTGATTGGCTGCTGTGCCACAATCCGGGAAAGCCGCTGTGGTCTCGCCACGGTAAGGTTAATACCGGGAAGGTATTTCCTGTTTTAAGGGCTTAACCGTATTTTCTGGACCCTCAACTGACTTTGTATATTTTTGCTTGACGTGTTTGGAATACCCAAGATCAGCTCCTGCAGCTTACTGTAACTTGGTTAAAGCAGCAGGATGCTGCATTTGACACCGAACCTTATTAATGGGTAAAGCATCAGCCTGCCTACAAGGCATATCAGGTTCCATTCAGGCATCTCTAGTTGGGGGCGGGGGGGGGGGAACAAACTGTTTGAAATGCTAGAGAGCCATTATAGATTAATGCAGGCAGTCCTGGGCTGTTCTGCCATCCTACAAGTTAGTCAGCCTTTTATGTTCTTCTGGTGATATGAATAATAGAACATCCTTTAAACGGTGTCGCCTTTTTAAAAATCCTTTAGCAGCAAAACAAGGAGCTTGGTTGTTTTTATCAGTCCTTTAGATCAGTGTTTCTCAACCTCAGCAACTTTAAGACGTGGGGACTTCAACTCCCAGAATTCCCCAGCCAGCCATGCTGGCTGGGGGAATTCTGGGAGTTGAAGTCCCCACATCTTAAAGTTGCTGAGGTTGAGAAACACTGCTTTAGATGATTAATACATAAACACCTTCAAATCACCTTAAGAGCTTGGCACTCTAAAGGAGGCTTGCAGACAGAGGCTCATCCATGTTGAAATCACAGAAATAAGAACAGGGGAGGAAGTTGGGCAGACAACTGACAATTAAGAACATGGGGAACAGCTTAGTGTCTTACGTTGTCATGCTGTCCTCCTGATATCTAAAAGCAGCCTCGTAAGTCCCTGTTTCTTATTCCCCATCCCATCCATATGATAGTTGACTTCCTAGCTGGTATTACTATAGCCTGCTCTTGCTGTGTCATTTTAAGTTGGAGGATATGGTGCAACTCGAGCAGGGTTTCTCAACCTTGGCCACTTTCAGATGGGTGGACTTCAACTCCCAGAATTCCCCAGCCAGCCAGGTTGAGAAACACTGAACTAGAGAGTCGGCTTTTGTCCCCCACCTGAAGGGAGTGGGCCAACAGCCAAAATATCCGTGCCTAGATCTGGTTCATGGCTTATTTGCATTTGGCAGGAGCTAGACTGTACCCTTGGTTTACCGCTCTTCTGAAATCCGCATTGACTAGAAGCGAAGTTGCCTCGTGTATTTTTGTTACAGACAGCTGCATCATCGAGTTTCCGTTTGCAAACAGTTCTTTCTCAGCCACAGCTATGGCAACATGCTTCATGAGAATGACTGAACTTAAAGTCACAGAGTCGCATATAAATCATGAGTGATGAAGTTAGTTCCAGTTGTGGGGGTGTGGAGTGAATTGAGCATCTGCATTCATCTAAATACAAGACAAAGGAACGTTCATTTATTTGTTAAATTTATATGCCACCCAGCCCCCAAAGACTCTGTACAACCTTGTATAGAACTTGAAGTGGCAGCATTCTTGAAGCATTAAGCTTCATTCCCTAAAAGCATGCAGCAGGAATACTTGTAGATTTTTATCCTCTGTAAAAGTTTATGATGCGAGTCAGTTACATTAAGCAGTTAATATAAAGCAAGTGTTCCTCTTTCAAAGCCGTGTGCTTTTTATTTGAGAGGGTGAAATTCAGCCACCAATTTTAGTCCCATTGGAAAGGGCACCACTTCAGCTGATTATGTGTAAATATTAGAATCGTTCAGGTTAAAAAGTCTTCACGTTTGGCTGTAATGTAATATTTTGATCAAGTTAGCTTGAATTCCTGTGGAATGGTTGCTACACAATTCTTCCCTGAATCTTAATTTAACATTTTGATTTTGCTCCCTTAGATTATTAATGAATTAAGGCGCTAATAATCATGTGGATATATTCATTGTTGACTGAAGATTAATCTTCGGTTATTCCTGTAAATGAACACGAACTTATTTCTGTCTTCCAGTTTGTGATCATCCTTTTGTTGGTTTTCATCACAGAAGTGGTGGTTGTGGTTCTGGGTTATATCTACAGAGCAAAGGTAATTACCTCTCTTCTGAAGTGCTGAAATGGACACCTAAGTAGCTGTGTTAGTTTTGATACAAGCTGTGGTTCTGTTAAGCAAAATTGTAGGAAGATACTGGATTAAATTAGAAGTGACGTGCTTCTTCAGAAGTAATCAAAATCTTCAAAGAGATAGGAAGTAATGTAATAAACCAAGAGGTTGAATGCTTTAGATGAGGATTACAAACATAGATTTTCCTTCTCTTTTTTAAAATGTTTGTTAAAGCTCTGAAGTAGATCCCCAGGAATCTACTTTTAAGGGTGCCTGGGAACATAAAGATTTTGACCAGCTTCAAAAATTTAGCAGCATGGATAGTGAGCAAGCCTCACGAGGAGGAAATCCCCAGCATTCAACTCATTTGTCCCTCTAGAACTGTGGGATACAGAAAACAGAACTTGACAAGAACATTTCAAGAAGACAAACTGGAGCACTCAAGAGGCCTTACAGAGCCAACCACATAGAAAGCATTTCTGCACGCCACTCGGTCAGTTTGGCTGACAGACTGGCTTAGCAGGCTTCTGTTCAGCTGCTTCTGTCAACAGAGAGAGATCTTAATCTGTGTTTGTTCTAACAGGTGGAGGCGGAAGTTGATCACAGCATTAAGAAAGTGTATGACGCGTACAACGGGACAAACCCGGATGCTGCAAGCCGTGCAATTGATTATGTGCAGAGGCAGGTGAGAGCCAGCGCAAAGGCGGCTGTGGTGCCAAATGTACAGGAGCGGGTTTCCACCAGGGTAGGCCCTCCTAATGACAACACAGCTACTATGCTGTGTAAGGAAGCTCACTCTCTTCCCTTGCCAGCTGTCCTTAGGAAACCTGACCCCTTCTCTTGACGGTTCTTGCTGATGTCTCTCTATTTGTCGAGGGTGGTTTCATCCCATAAAACACCCCCTCTTCCACTGCAGTCAGAAGCAGCAGGGCCCAGGGCCCAGATCTTAGTGGGAATTGGACATAGTTTTTTGGGCTGGAAACCAGATTATGCTGCATGTATCGATACAGGTAGTCCTCGCTTACTGACTGCCTCATTTAATGACCGTTCAAAGTTATGGTGTAAAAAAAAACAGCTTTGCGACCAATCCTCGCATTTACGACCATCACAGCATCCTGCGTGATCACCATTCGCATGCTTCCCAACCAGCTTGTGACAAGCCGTTAACGGAGAATATGGAAGTAAAATCCCAAGTCGTGGTCATGTGATGTCTCACTTAACCACAGTGATTTGCCTGACGACCGAATGGGAAGTTAGGTTATAAGCCCGCCGCAGTCATGTGATTTTCCGCTTAGCGATCACGATGCTTAGCGATGGAGTTGCTGGTCCCAATTGTGGTCACTAAGCAAGGACTACCCGTACTGAAAATGTGTATCACACCTCCTGCTTACATGTGGTTCATTTCATTTATTAATTAAACAATGTATATATCAAGATATTTTATTTTTAATCTTATTTCTGGTTTAATTTGATTTTATACATTTTTAAGTCATCCTTCAAAATTGCTGGGGGGCTAGAGTATGCGCCCTCCTTCCCCTTGAGGGAAATCCGGGTTGTTTGAAGGTATATGAAGAGGCCGCTCTCTTTGGCAAGGACCTCCCGAGGAAAAAAAATGAAACAAGCCTTGCAGTGTGCTGATTCCTCAAATTGATTGAAGGACAACATCTGTGAAAATGGGAGACTTTGCAGAAATGCTGCTGGGGAAGAAATCTGACATTTTCAAGACGAGATGACTGCATGTGTTTTGAAACTAGCCTTTGTTACGTTCTGAGTCATTTTGAAAAGGGGAGAGTACTGTGTGGCTTGGACAGATTTAGATGATGATTGAAAATAAAAGGTACGCAATCATCCTTCCTCCAAACATTCTGTGGGGATGAATTGTTCCCTTTGATTAGACGGTAGACCCGTTCTACTTGAAAGCCTCACGTTTAGGGGAAGAGAGACAGAAAGTAAACGTAACAGCCTTTTCCCAGACAGCCTTTCAGCACGCATCAAATCATGGACAAATCTTTTTGACAGTTCTAATCTGGATCTGATCTCTTCGGAAGGTTCGTGCTTTAGATCAGATAGTGCAGAGTCAGTTTCGCTTGGCACAGGATGTTAGAAGCCTTCAGTGCATTGTGCAATGATACAGACAAGCTCAGGGATGATATATAAAAATCCAGAAGACATTTTGGTTCTCACGTTTTCAGTTTCCCATTCAGCGAGGCAGGGAATGGAGAAGAGTCATAGTTAGAAAATGTTCTCCCTTCTAAAGCAAATTCACCCTCAAACGGGACATTGGGGGTAATCTTGATACCGACCCGCAATAAATTTTGTGCCTGAAAGTGTCATGTGACTTTTAAAGAGCTGGTCTTGATTCACTGAATGTATTCTGTTGCAGCTGCACTGCTGCGGGATCCACAACTACACAGACTGGGAGTCAACAACCTGGTTCAAAGAGGCGAAAAACCACAGCGTGCCCCTCAGCTGTTGCAGAGCCACCGTGAGCAATTGCACAGGAAGCTTCGCTCACCCCACAGATCTTTATTCCGAGGTCACTGTCTTTTCTTCCTTTTGCCAGATTCTCAATAAACGCTTGTGCGTCAGGTTAGATTGAGACTGACGGTTTGTGCAAGATCAGCCAGCTTCACGTCCAAATCGTCATTTAAATCCAGCGTGTTAACTATACCATACTAGCCTGCGGCTCTGTTAATTAAGGGCTTCGTTAGTTTGGTTAGAACCCAAGGGGTCATTCGTGGATGGCTTGGACATTCCCCCTCGCTGGCCTGATGTGCATCATTCTTTTCGGAGAATTAGTTTCCAAAATACTGTTTTTCCCACCTTGGGGAATTCAGACATTTGTAAGCTCTTTATAAGAGGTGGCATTCAGTGCTGTTTTTCCACTCTGTTGTCCGCCACTCCACTAGTGCTCCAGCCATTTTATAATATAATATACCGCATATAGTAATATGTTATCTTTCATATATGGTGTGTGTGTGTGTGTGTGTGTGTATGTGTGATGGCTGTAGTATTAAATTTGTTTTCTATTGATTATTGTATTAGGAAATGTCT
Organism: Charina bottae; assembly: GCA_023362775.1. NCBI lineage: Eukaryota > Metazoa > Chordata > Lepidosauria > Squamata > Charinaidae > Charina > Charina bottae. The sequence goes on along the minus strand of JALMGJ010000010.1, from coordinate 20,340,123 downwards.
TACCTTGATTATTATATTTTACTGCTGATACTGGTTTATATTGTGTGTGTTTATAACTTTATGTTATTTATATTGTATGTTGGTTTTTATTTACCTTTACTGTGGTTAGTTAGAAACGACTACCACTACTGCCCTCATACATACGAAAAATACGATAAAATCTGTTTTCCTAATACGGGTCAGCCAGTACTATTAGTAGCATCCTCTGAGGATGTGGGAGAAGAAAGAGAAAAGGCCGCAGATGGTGAAACCTGCTTTGAAACAGTGGCTGGCTGGGTCTCCTGTCTTGTCAGCAGCTGCTAAAAGGCCACGGTTCCGCTTCTGCGCTTCCAAAGGTATCGCTCGCTTGAGCAGAGTATAGGTGGCCATACGATTCAGGCGGGAAGCAACAGTTCTCCAGAGACTTGTGGGATGTGCATTATGTGGATATCCAAGCGTTGGGAGTTTGTAGCTGTTCCGGAATGCAGCATTAATAAGCTGGAGAAGTGGTGCACTCAGCTGGCGGACTGGTTTGTTTTTCAGGGATGTAAAGTGTTGGTGGTAAAGAAACTACAGGAGATCATGATGTACGTTATCTGGGCAGCCTTGGCATTTGCTGCTATTCAGGTAGGATTCAACAGATAGTAGATGCACACGCACTCTGGTTTCTGCTGCCGAGATGGAAATAAAACTCTTCTAATTTTCTCTGCTGGGACACGTAAATGCCCCTTGGAAAGCTGCAATAATTAAGGCAGTTCCGCCTGCGACACTTAATATTTTATTGCCGTTTACAGCTTTTCAGCACCAAAAGAAATGCAATTGCATCCTTGTAAAAATGTAGAATGGGGTCATTTCCGGAATTAATAGCTCACATATGTTTCCTCAAGGTCTGTTTAGATAGCTCATTGGACACAAAGCACACAAATGTCAGGACATATTGACTCAAGTGATTTCAAATACTTTGCCATTTAACAGCTTCCCCTGGTTAATGATCACAGTTCTAGGAGCTGAAAAGATCTTCCTTCCTTAAGGGAAATGTGTCACTTCTTTTTAAAGGGAATGGTTATTTGTTGCTTAAAGTACGAAGCTTCTACTATCCAGACGTTTTAAAAAATTAAAGATCCCATAGCTTGCCATTCAATTTGGCTCAAGTCTGTCCGCTGTTGTGGATAGCCCATACTGGAAGGCAGCACCATAAATTAGCAGTTACGTTGAATTGATTTAGAATTCGAATTTGCCCTGTTTTTTGTCATTCTGACCTCTGCTTCAGTGTGCCAAGAGTTCCCTTTAGGGTCAAACTGGCCTCAGATGAAATTCACGTTTTTTTAAAAGTGTGACAAGGAATTGGAGCTTTTAGTTAGGGAAAATTGTGACAAAAGGTTTTGGATCCTTGGGGGTGTCAATTCTGGGCCCAGATCCAGAGAGAGAGCATCAGGTGAACTAGAAGTAAGTTAAGAAGTGTCCTGTGTTTTTGGATGTTTCAGCCAGAGAGCGCTCTGGTTTTACCCAGGCTGTGCTAAATATGTTTGTCACGCGGTGGACGGGGTCAAAGCTTGCTTGTCCATCTCCGCTCACCACTCACCCCCCCCCACCCCCCTTCACCACAGCTGCAGACTCTCGCACGATCGCCACAAGATGCCAAAGCAGAAATTGCACAGGGGGCCCTTGGTAGCCTTCCTCGCCTCTTCAGCATCCAGCAGCTCAGCCAAAATTCCTGGGTGAGCTGGCTTCTGAAATGAGCTATTGTAAAAAGAAAAAAAACAGCCTCGGATGAGCAGAGGCAGGCAGGAAAAAAAACGCATCACCCTCTTTTCAGTGAGAACACGGGTGGGGGGGGGGCTTGCTTTGCAGGGTAAAAAGTATTTCCACGCTGCAGAACAAGCAAGGGTAGGGCCTGACTGTGTCCTGAAGCAAAGCAGGTGGGATTCTCGTGTGTGCGTGTCCCCGGCCGGCTTACCGAAAGCCAATTCTTGGTATAACTCATGCTGGTCGGTACTCAGTTTCCTTCTCTTCCTCCTCCCAGCTGCTGGGCATGCTCTGCGCCTGCATCGTCCTCTGCAGGAGGAGTCGGGATCCTGCCTACGAGCTGCTCATCACGGGGGGAACCTACGCGTAGAAGCAGCAGCAGGCGAAGCTCGAAGTCCGTTTTCTCTGCTCAGAGGCCAGCTTGGCAGGGCCACCCGCAGCCGTCGTCCCGCTGACGTTGGCTCGGCAGCCAAGACCGCTTTCCTAACCTTGGACAATTAGCGCAGCACCGGAGATGGGCAAAGCTTGGCTTTCAGTCCCCTCCACATTACCAACTCCCACTTCTTTAGCCAGCTTTCCACTTATCCGTACATGGTAGCAACCAAGTAACACTATTTTTGGAACCGTTTATTTTTAACAGAAAATGGCTTGAAAGCTAGGGCTGAGCTAAGTTATGGCTAGATGGTGTAGTGATTTATTCTTATATGTGGGGATCCTTCAGAGTTTGCTGGGTGGCATCATCAATCAGAGTTGTGTGAGGGAAGTCGGTTATTTTAATTTTGCGAAATTTAATTCTGCTGCTGCTTGCCTCTCACCAGTGTTTTTGTCTTTTTTTTTTTTTAAGCAAAACAGTCAAGTCCAGAACACTACAAAATGACTGCTAATCAAAATTTTAGAATCATACTAGCGCATCTCTCGACCTCCTTAAATTCAAATGAACAAACCTTCCGAACTTTAGTGTGTTAAAATGCAAACTGGCTTTTCAGGAGTGTGATGTATGCACTACCGTTCTATGATGAATTTTTCATTTTTTACTATAACGGGGCCGTTTCTGTATTGAGTGATTTGTTATCATAGAGTAGCGAAATAGAATGTGATAAAGTGAAATGTAAATAGGAAACCAGATTAAATAAATCTTCTGTACATCTCCCCAAAACTAAACCACGGCTAACCTCCTTAATCGTTGTTGTTCTTGAAAGAACCTGAGCTTTATCCAGTGCCACACTGCACAATAACCTACATGGATTTAGCGGACTGTGTGCTATGAGGGCTGATCATCCTTGCTCATTAACACTCTTGGATTCCCTGTTACATGATCTGTATCAGGCTTCTGGGTGGAAGTCACCATCCGTTGGCCAACAGGGAAAATCCTGCAACCTCCCGTTTATAACTTCTTAGTTCATTTTTGCTAAAGCATGGCAACTTTCAAAGCTTCACAAATGCCCAGGAAGATCTTTCCTGCTGGGTGTACTCGTAACGTTTTCAGTGTCCCTTCCATGGCTGTTTCCTCACTTGCGTTTTTTCAACCCTATAGAAATGTGAGGCGGCGGCGGCTGTAGCTGGTATCCCGCTGAAAGATAACACAGGTGAATAGGCCCTTGACCCAGCCGGAGTTGCAGGATTCTCGGAGGGCTTTGTAGCGTTCTTTTTGAAAGGTTTGTGTGTTGCCCTCCCCTTGCCGAGACGAGACGGTTTTTCTTTTGGCGTTACAATTAGGAAGTTACTGCAAAAGCCACCCATATCAGGGAGAGCCAGCACTTTGTGAGAGAGATCGAAGGTATTTTCTGTCTTGAAAACGCCCTTGAGGCCTCCCTGTGCTTCTCCAGCTCTGCTTAGCCCTAGTCTTTGCAAGCCCCTCTTGCTTTTGACAATGAGATCTGAGGCACCTGCCCTGTTCTATTGAAAGGCAGCGTTTTTTCCCACATCTCTGAGCACACGTGACCAGATGCCTGCTTCAAAGCGGCTAACGGGGAGGAGGTTAAAGGTTGCAACTTTCCCAGAAGGTCCGGCCCCAGGGCCCGTCAGCTCCCCGCAGCACAATCGTTCCTTGCTCGAACGCAGCTGCTCGGAAGATTCCCCAAACTAAAGGTCTTGTCTTCAGGCACGCCACTCTTCCCACCATCCATCAAATCCGTTACAAAACCCCGACCAGCAACCTCGCTTTCTGGTTCCTGCTTCCTGGTGGCAAAGGATCTCTCGCCAGCGGCTCCTTTGTTCTGGCAGAAAGATTACGTGACGCAGATGGGGTTGGTTTGAGCTCATTGCCTAATCAACTCCTGAGGCATTATAAAGGAAGAGATTTCATTATTAAGCTCTGTTACTAGAGAGGTAACACATACTCTGAATTGAAGATAGCTGCACTTGCTCAAGGAGGAAGAAAGTGGACGTGGGGAAAGAGAACGAGACTGGATCTTGGTATTCCTTACTATGGTGCTTTCTGAAATTCTGCAGTAGAAGGACCTCTGGAACATCTGTATTGCGAATGATTCCTGGTTACATCGTGCCAGTTACCTAATGAGGCGTTGAACCGGGGAGGGGGAGATTTAATATATAAATGCTGGTAAGAAACAGTTGTCCAAAAGTGCTCTGTAAAAACATCCCCCTGCAAAGCGATTGGATAGTAACCTTAAAAGATGGTGTGTGGGGCAGAGGTGGTAAAAAGGTCTTTGACAGGCGTAAGGAGCTTCATAGCTCTGATCATTTGGGAACTGCAGTCGTCTAGGCAGACAGGAACAAGACAACCTTACATTTTAGGGGCATAGAAGTTGATGGTCGCATCACAACAACTGCAGATGCATTTTCAGCAAACAGCTGAGAATCTGAGATGGTGGCACTTAGGACAGATTCCCCCACCCCCCGCTTCACCCCGAGTCAAAAATTGCATGTTAGAAAAAGGATGGTTGTCTTAGATGTGCCATATGTATTTCACCCATAGCAAAAAAGAAGTGAAGGCACCTTTTCTGGAATGAAGATCTCACCATTTCAAAAATGCACTTTCCATTGTTTTATTATAAAGTCCACTGTGTTTCCAGTCAGGTTGCTCCATCAACGCACATGGAAAATGACAAAGGCAGTTTTGCAAAATTTGCCTTGTAGAAAACTGGTCAAGGTTCTGCCAATACATTGATGGGACCAGATGGGGCCTCGCTTTGCCCGTAGACAAACAGCCAGAACCTTTGGGATCATACATTTTTAGGGTGAGAAAAACAGTACAAGTTTGGATGTCATGATGTATTTGATAGTTGTCCTTTAAAAAAAAAAAGAGGATGTTGTCTATGCTAAAATAAAGAGTATAATTGTAGCTCTTTGTCTGCCACATGCGAAGAGTAAAACTGAGTTTTTAAAAGAGTCTCTAGCTGGGAAAAATTAAAAATGTAGCACTCAGAAGTATTCCTCCCATCAAAGTTTTTTCAGATAGGAGCCAGGCACAAATCCTTGCTGCCCGTCCTGTTCTACAGTCCACCAGCCATCTTCACCAGCTTCAATTATGGCTACAATATCACCTGCTCGGATGTCCAGTTCATCCTCGTTCTGGGAAAAAAAGTAATGGAAAGAAATGGAAAATCTCTTCAGCTAAAGGTGCAAGGGCTACGATGGAGTAAGCGTCTCTCCTCACGGCCCCAAATCAATATTAGTCTTAGAAATGTGATGAATGCCAAGAACATCCAAGAGCATAAGTCACGTTGTAGAAAGAACCTTTGTGTTCAGAGCTAGGATGGCTTCCTCTAATACCAAACCAATATTCGCAAATGTCTGAAAGTGCATGATACAGCAATTTCACTAAAGGTTGGGACCACAGTTCAGAGGAAGGAATAATGTGGAAAGCACACTTAGTTCTTTGGCATCCTTGCTTAAAAGAAGGTCTTCGGTTGGCATGCAGAATTTGCAACAGAGATTTTGCATTACAGGTAGTCCTCACTTAACGACCACAATTGGGACCGGAATTTTGGTCGCTAAGCGATGCAGTCATGAAGCGAAGCTGACCCAATTTTACAGCCATTTGTGGCGGTCACTAAGTGAATCACATGGTAGTTAAGCAAACCACATAGTTCCCCATTGATTTTGCTTGCCAGAAGCCAGCTGGGAAGGTCCAAAATGGCAATCACGTGACTTCAGGACACTGATGGTCGTAAATGTGAGGACTGGTCATAAGTTGGGTTTTAGCGCTGTCATAAGTCTGAACCATCACTAAACGACTGGTGGTTAAGTGAGGACTACCTGTATTACTCTCCAATTGCATTAGGTGGTAAATTATCACATCTGGCACAGCATGGCATGAGGCAGTTCTTCTTTGTTCCTAACCTTAGCAAGCCACAGTATGCTTGGTGCCTAGATGGGAAGCCTGGTAATCCCATGGCCCATCTCCTTGGATCATCCCTGTAGTCCAACTTTGAATTTTCTTGGAGGACCACATTTAGCAGCTTAATCTCAATGTTTAAAAAGCGGAACAGGTAAGGGGGAGCCATACTGGACATCGTAGCTTAAATCCCATGGTGCCAAGAAGAAATCACTCAACTGTCCTTTCTGAAACAAACCTTGTAGGTAAGAGGAACCCCGCTATAATGCTTCCTATCCTAACCTTCGAAGTTAATTCAGAAAACTGGACTGGTTAACAGAGCTTTCCAAACTCTGTGTCCGGAGGGCTGCAGTGTCTGGGTGTGTCGCAGCTGCTGCTGCCTCCAAACCTGCTGTGATTCCACGCAGGTCCCAGTGCCTGCCTTGTGCCCTGCTGTAAGAGTGTGTCGCGAAATGATGCATGTCTAAAAAGTGTGTCACCAAGATGAAAAGTTTGGAAAGCTCTGGGTTAACAGAATCAAAAGCTGCTGGATCTACAGAGCTTTCTCTTAAGTACATGTCTAGCCAGTAGGGTGATTCCCAGAATTCCAGGCACCGTCAGTATGATACACCTGGGGATGACAGGAGTTGTCTTCATGAGGACGTTGAGTTGGAGAAGGCTAACGTCCCTTTTGTGTTAACTGGGAACCTGCTGCCTTCTGAATGTCTTGGACCTCAGCTCTCAAAACTATTTCAGCATATACTCCCATGGCATATAGGGATTTCCTGAAAAACCACTTGAGCATCAGGTTTTCAATTCCTGCATCCTGTGATTAGGCCAACTTATGTGTCATTGAAACAACCACATTATGCTTACTCATGCCTTCTTTTCACCTTTCCTCCGTTTCTCGGTGTAAATTATAAGTCTCTTGAGAGAAGGATTTGTAGTGCTGGTTGTCTCTAAACTGTCCTGTACATGTCAGGCTACGGCAAGAAAACCATGACTCTGGGCAGATGCTACGTTTTTCTGCTAAGAAATGCAGCCAAGATGGGCCATACCATCGCAGTCTGCAGGTGTGGGTTTATAAAGGAGGTAAAAAGGTAAAGGTTCCCCCCGCACATTTGTGCAGTCGTGTCCGACTCTAGGGGCCGGTGGTCATCTCCGTTTGTTAGCCGAAGAGCCAGCGTTGTCCGAAGACGCTTCTGCGGTCATGTGGCCAGCACGACACGCACGGAATGCTGTTACCGTCCCACCGAAGTGGTACCTATTCATCTACTTGCATTTGCATGCTTTCGAGTTGCTAGGTTGGCAAGAGCTGGGGCGAGTGCGGGAGCTCACTAGCCCTCACTTAATGACCACAGTAGGGACCAGAAAATTGGTTGTTAAGCAGCACGGTCGTTAAGTGAGTCACCACGTGACCGGACCCAATATTACTACCATTTTTACTATGGTCATTAAGCGAATTGTGGGCCATTAAGTGAATTGCCGCGGTCGTTAAGCGAATCCAGCTTCCCCAATGGACGTTTTTTGCCGGAAACCAGCAAAAAAGGTCGCAAATCGTGATCACGTGACTACAGGACGCTGCAACTGGTCATAAATGTGAGCTGGCTGCCAAGGGCCTGAATTGCGATCACGTGACCATGGGGGTGGTGCTTGGAATAATGATCCCTGGGCCTTCTGTTTGGAGTGACAATGCTCTTTTGTTCAACGGCACCGCATAAAGAAGCCTTTGATACCTACCTGGGCTGTGTAGTCATAGAGAACCCGGTACTCCTGGTCCATGGCAGGGTTTTCCAACTCATCCACCTGAATTGCTGCATAGACGCCATCCACCTTCTCAGCTGCAAAAAGGAACGGATTAGCTCCTTCCAGAGGCAAAGGATTTTCCCAAGAGCCAAAGTCTACAGTACGTTCTTTCCAGCTGTCTGGAGAACGTAGCACAACGGCACCGCCAGGCCTATTTCTGAAATCCGTCTGTTGTCACGTTGATGCCATGACACATTCCTATCACAAATGAACCATTTCTGTTTCTGAAAGCTTCGCCTGCTGCTGGTTTGGAAAATCAAGATACTACATTTAGTTACTACGTCTTAGAAGCCTTATTTGGAAGGCCACAGCCCAGGCCCGTGTCAGGTGAATTAAATTCTGCCTTCCTTTTTCTGAAATCAGGTTTATGGTCTCGATCCTGGTAAAATAGTTTCGGAGGTTTCCCTGCTGTGCTTCCTGAAAATTTGGCAATTAGTAGGGTGTGTGTATGAGATTTCCAGAGATTTTTTTGGGGGGGGCAGGAAGATGGGAATTAAGGTTAGCACAACTTGTGTTTCCCTTGAAAGCAAATGAAATGAGTTTTCTGGTGTGCCGACTGCGTGTTCTCAGACCGATACTCAACACAGTACAAAGGCATCAAGTTAGCAAAGCCTGATATAACAGTTTTAACAAAATCATGCTCAGACTGAAGAAATTACTGCATTTTTCCCTGGAAAAACCACCGTACCAGCTGGGGTTATTGTGGAAATAATGTTGTCCGGAGGGTTTCGAGTGCTGCCGTGCAACAAGTCGGAGAACCTATGGATCAATAGGAAATATATCACACAATATATATTAAATATATCCCTGTCAATGATGGCGCTTCCTCCCTACTAGGTTTCCAACCCGAGGCGAAACTTTGCTCTGGAGGAGAGCATTCGGGGCAGGGGTGTCGAGTTGGCAGCCACAAGCATGCAGTCAAAGCCCTGCCTTTTTTCATTTACATCACAACACATAAAAAAGGGCTGTTGCCACCATCTTTTTCAACCCCCTCCCTGTTAGTACTACAGGTAGTCCTCGCTTAACGACCACAATTGGGACCGGAATTTTGGCTGCTAAGCAAAGCGGTCATTAAGCAAGTCCAACCCGATTTTACGAACTTTTTCCGGCGGTTGTTAAGCGAACCACTGCGGGTGTTAAGTGAACCATGTGGCCGTTAAGCAAATCGCACAGTTCCCTATTAATTTTGCTTGCCAGAAGCTGGCCAGGAAAGTAAAAAATGATAATCATGTGACCAAAGGACGCTGTGATGGTCATAAATGCAAACTGGTTGCCAAGCGCCCAAATCATGATCATGTGACCACGGGGATGCTACAACGGTCGTAAGTGTGAGGACCAGTCGCAAGTCGTTTTTTTCAGCACAGTGGTAAGTCTGAACCATCACTAAATGAATGGTTGTTAAGGGAGGACTGCCTGTATTGCAGCATACAAAGTCACTGTTTGGATGGATGTAATCTTTGTTTCTGTTGCATGCCACTTGGCACTATTTTAGAGTACAGCAGCATAGGAATAGCAGCCATAAATAAATAAAAATGCATTTTCAGGCTCCTCTCGAGGCCCTGCTGGATCCAACATTGAGTTCTCTACAGCAGCTGGCCAAACACCGCTGGGAGGGCCACAAGTGGAGGAGGAACGCCCTCAGCGTCTCCTATTCGTCTTCCCCAGTTTGGCTGATTTGTTGGAAATATTTCTTGGCTCACTTTAAAGAAAAAAGCCATCCCAAGGCAGCTTCTGACCATCGGGGGGAAATTCAAATTATAGAATAAAGGGCCAGGCGCCCATGAATGGAAAACGGCCGTAATCACGACATTTACCTTTTCATCATCCCACAACTCTGAGTTGGACTGTTGGAGCTTTTCACCGGCCAGGTTTTCTCGTAATAATTCTCATAGCCGATGGCAGCTGTTTCAGAAACAGAAAAAGGACATGAAAACATGACTTTCTGCCCCCAGACATCTCATGCCAGCCAAGACTGGGTAAGCCTTCTGTTTAGCCTGTGCTCAAGCATTTTCTTTAACATCTCCCCATTTAATCAGAGGTCCAGTTTTCATCAGCTAAAAGAAGCTTATCAGTCGCGGCGTCCTCCTCCAGGGGGTGGGCACAGACTCTCCCAAAATTCACAGCCAAAGAGAGCCATTCCAAGGTTAGGGAAGACTGAACTCAAGGGATCTTCTACGAGCCAAAGCTGCTCCTAGACTTGTCTATCGTTTTCCAGATTTCCTCCTCCTCTTTTATTTATTTTATTTTATTTTATTTTATTTATTTATTAGATTTGTCACCACACATCTCCTCTCACTGGAGGGACTCTGGGTGGTTTACAACAGCATAATCAATAAAACAATAAATTACAATACATAAATGCAATTAAAACTAAAACGAATGTACATAAAAATAAAAAATGAAATCCAATGGCTGATGATCTAACTCAGTCCTTGAATGCAACGATCCCTCTAGGGTACTAGCCGTCCCCAAACATGCCTACTCCTCTCCTAGCCCCAAGCCAGGTGGCAGAGCCAGGTCTTCAGATTCCTCCGGAAGGCCAGGAGCGGTTGGGCCAACCTCACCTCCGGGGGCGGAATGTTCCAGAGGGCGGGCGCTACTGCAGAGAAGGCCCGCCTCCTGGACCACGCCAACCGAAATTCTCTTACTGACGGGGTAAGCATTTCTGTACACAGAGACCTGGCGGTTCTGTTCCCGTCGTCTTATTCCGAACGAAGAAATCCATATCAGCGTCTACGTTGCAGTTTTCCAGGCTTACGCGAACCTCTTCATAAAGCTTTGGAAAGAAAGAATTGATTTTGCCCATGGTCAGTGTACTGGAAAGGAGCTCTTGATTACTACTTTGAAAGCAAATTTTCCTAGTTCTTCTACAGGATTTTTTAAAAAGGTTTTCGGGACAAGAGAGCAAGCAAGCAGACAAGGTCAACTCTCTAAAGTTTTGTACAAATCTTAGCAGCTAGAGGTCCTTCATAGATGAATGCGCAAATAAAGCACCCTTTTTTTAGAATGCTACATTTAGAACTGTAGAGTCCAAGGACCTCAAAGGACCTGTTTGGTGCAGGAAATAGAATTAAAACATCCCTAAGAGATTTCAGTCTCTCAAATTTCATCTCAGGTTCATTGGAAATCTAATATAAGACTGTTAGCTCTTGTCCTGCCCAAATTTCTTTGCTTCCTTTTCTGTAGCAGCCTCTGACGAATGCTATCAAATCCCTTTCTTATTTTCTCTAAATTAATCCCATCAGGCTCAGTTAAGACATTATAAGGCTTGTCTTTCAAACCCTGCCTGGATTCATTATATTCTTGTGTCTACAGCAGCTCTCAGTGAATTCGGTGGAATTTACTCTCAGGTATGCGTGTACAGGATTACAGCTTTCAAGTGTGACATTCTGGGCTAGACATGATACTACAGAACAGTGTTTCTCAACCTTGGGAACTTTAAGATGTGTGGACTTCAACTCCCTGAATTCTCCAGCCAGCATGCTGGCTGGAGAATTCTGGGAGTTGAAGTCCACACATCTTAAAGTTCCCAAGGTTGAGAAACATTGCTCCAGAGAGAGATCAGCAGCAAAACCAATGCCCACGTTGGCTGAATGCTTCACACTCTTCCAAAGCCTTCCAACTACATCTCTCTCAGGCAGGCTTTCTAAACCTGGTGCCCTCCAAATGAGAGGGATTACATCCTCCATCATTCCCAGCCAGCCTGGCCATCAGGTGGGAAGATGTTCAATACATATGGAGGTTCTCGGGGAGGGATTTGCCGCTGTTGAGGTCCCTTCCTCTCGATCTCGAGGACAGCTGCTAATCTTTCCCTTACCTCATCGTCCTTCACGCACTGCATGGAGAGTTGATTGCAATGAACCCAGAGACAATTCCGTAGGATAGTGATCCGATCGCATTCCTGAAGCTGGAAAGCCTAGGTAAATAAAAAGAAAGGAAGGTTCAGTTTTGGACCCTGTCACAAAATGTGTACAGTACGGACAAAGCTGGGTCCATACACTGGGCTAAGCCAAGAACCATGGTTGATGAGCCAAAATGGGCCACGTTCATGCAACAGGCTAAAGCTATAAACCATGTTGATGTTGGTTGATGATTGGAGCAACATACAAGGGAACTCTCATTCAGGTCCTAACCTATGTCTTGACTTACATGTAACCTTAATAAAGCCTTACTATCGTGCAATGCTTTGCATGGAGAAGTGTTTATTGTGAAGTAATAAAAGTAATAGGGAAATAAATAAACGTTCTACCAACCACAATTGTTGGAATCACACTTTGCCCTAAGCTAGAGGTTTCCAAACTTTCTCAGTTCTTGGCACCCTTAGGATCTCTCTAATTTTTAATGGCACCTCCAGGCTAGTCGTTTGCATGGTGTCCAACAGATGTCAAGTATCGCTGTGTTACCCTGCACAGTTTGGGAACCACGGCCCGAAGCCCAACCTGCCTAAATCATTCTATAGCTTACCATGATGGGTGAACCCTGTCCATGGAAAGAACTTGGATGCAAACAAACCGTAGACAAGTGTAGAGCATATCTGGGAAGCAAACACTTGGGTGAACAACCTGGTCGTCCCTTGGCCTTAGAGAGAAACCAGTGTTGGGCCTGCCTGCCCGCCCACCCTTGGGTGGGAGGAAAGGGACCTACCTAAAAATCCTCCAGTGCCATCCCACCATTATCAAAGTCAACACTTTTAATCAGAAAACGCGTCAACTCTGTCTATTGATTAAACATCTCTGGTCTTGGTGCCCAAGAACAGCTGCTTCCAACTTCTTACCTCACAAGTACTTATATGTTCTTGTTCCCAAGTACTCCTCGTCTGGTCTAGGATTTCTATGTTCTGTCTGTACACTCTTTCTGCACGAGAAAAAGCACAAGGATGCAATCACAGAAGTGTTACGGATAGTCCTCGCTTAATGACCACAATTGAGATCAGAATTTTGGTTGCTAAGTGAAGCGGTCATTAAGCAGATCCGACCTGATTTTACGACCTTTTTTGCAGTGGTTATTAAGTGAATCACTGTGGGTATTAAGCAAATGACGTAGTCGTTAAAGTGAATCACACGGTTCCCCATTGATTTTGCTTGCCAGAAGCCGGCTGGGAAGGTCGAAAATGGCAATCACGTGACCACGGGACACTGAGACAGTCATAAATGTGAACCAGTTGCCAAGCGCCCAAATCATGGTCATGTGACCGTGTGGACGCTGCGATGGCCGTAAGTATGAGGACTGGTCACAAGTCGGTTTTTTCAGCACTGTCGTAAGTCCAAACCATCACTAAACTAATGGTTGTTAAGCGAGGACTACCTGTATTGTTTTGATTAGGAATAGCCTACCCTGCAGTTCATGGATAAAAATCTCCTGAAATAAGAAGAGCATATTTGGAGAAGACTCCTCCAAAACGTTGAATTGCAAGTCACCCTATATTTTACTCTGATTGTTTTTAATGAAGGGTACAATTGTATTTTTGGTTTATTCAGCTATTTTAGTTCTTGCAGCTTTACAGGCTAAATCGCCATCATGGAGATGTATAGTGTGTGTTTCTTTTACAGTAGATCTTACTTTCATAGATGCTTAAAACAGTACCTGCTTCATTTGCAGCCTCTCTGGACTGTTTTGCTTTGGTCTGGCTCTGAAATGTGAAAAAAGAGCATTGGTAGGTGAGAACAGATGAGAAAGAGAAGATGAGAAAAAGGAAGGAAGGAAGGAAGGAAGGAAGGAAGGAAGGAAGGAAGGAAGGAAGGAAGGAAGGAAGGAAGGAAGGAAGGAAGGCACCTGAGCTAATGAAATATTTAATGAGAGATACCGAGCATTTTTTGGCAGACGCTCTTGCAAAAAGTGCCTATGCCAAACACAAGATCATTTTCAATGGGCCTTCTAAAACAAGGATTCAGGATTGGAGTTCCAGCACCAACATGCTGTATATCCTACCAGTCTTTGCTCTAGAGCAGGGGTCCCCAACCCCCGGGCCGCGGACCAGTACCGGTCCGTGGCCTGTTAGGAACCGGGCCGCACAGCCCGCCCATCGAGCTCCGCCCGTGGCCCGCGTGGCGAAACCGGTCCCTGGTGCCAAAAAGGTTGGGGACCGGTGTAATGAGCATGGACTACATTTGTTACTGCTGCAAAGACTGTTTTTGATGTAGTCCTCATTCAGACGGGCAATATGAATCTGGACTATATCACTTTAGGCTCCTCTATTCAAAATAATTCCCCAGAGAAGTAGCATGCAGAGAAGGGGGGGGGCTTCACCGACTTGGCTTTTCCCCTGACATAGCAGTTTTGTAAATGAAGGAATCTACTTCACAGGGCACTCACGATTCCATCATCTCGCCAAGAACGAAGAGGATCACTCCCAACAGCCTGTATTGTCAGTTCAGTGGCTGAGCTCACTGCGACTCTACCTTCAATCCCCCACCCCCAAATGAGATTTTGAGATACCTTCTCCGTTTGCTTCTGGTTTCCAGCAGCACTTATCCTCTCGAAAGCCTGCTCAGCGTCGTCAGCATCTTTACATTTCTGTTCGTAGGCCTTCTTGGACTGTGTGCAGAGGAATTTGCCCAAGGGAGAGAAGACAATGAAAAGAGCTGCCTTAAAGGGAGCACGGCCCTTTGGCGTCATTTCCAAGACAGAAGAACATGCATCCTGGATCGCTAATCCACTAGCGCATTAATGATCTGACCAGGATGCCTCGTTTTGTCAAGGGATAGCTCTGGAAAATAATTCAAAGGTTCTCTGGGCATTTTTTCCGCACTGGGGCCAGCCCTACCCTCGGGCAGAGAGAGAGGGGTCAATGAAGTATCAACTGTGCATAAGGGATCAGAAATAAAGCTGCCAATATATGGATCATATCTGAAAGAGGGGCTTCAGGACTGGCCATCATACGACAGAAAAAGAAGCTCCTGTTTTCTTGGTTTTCTCCCCCCTCCCGCTGTGTTCTTTGCTCCTTTGCTATGCCAACCTGTTAGAATAGATCAGCCCTCCAAGGTAGTCCAGACAAGAAGTGCCAAGCATGAGTACTAACGCTACCTTTATTGTAAGGTTACAGTAACAGAAACTTGCAAGTCTGAAAGCATTTCTCCCTCGCCCCTCTTTACTTTTACAGGTAGTCCTCACTTAACAACCACAATTGGGACCAGAATTTCAGTTGCTAAGCAAAGCAGTCATTAAGCGAATCCGACCCGATTTTATGACCTTTTTTGCAGCAGCCGTTAAGTGTTAACTGCAGTTGTTAAGTGGACCACGTGGTCATTAAGCAAATCACACGGTTCCCCATTGATTTTGCTTGCCGGAAGCCGGCTGGGAAGGTAGAAAATGGCGTTCATGTGACCACGGGACGCCGCGACGGTCGTAAATGCAAACTGGTTGCCAAGAGCCCAAATTGTGATCACATGACTGTGGGGACACTGTAATGGTTGTAAGTGCGAGGACCGGTCACAAGTCATTTTTTCAGCACCGTCGTAAGTCCAAACCGTCGCTAAATGGATGGTCGTTAAGCAAGGACTACCTGTACTTTCCTGAAAACTAGGAGGGTCAATTCCGAGATGCTTTCTCCACCCCTATTCCTGCTTCGGACTCAGATTTCTCTTATCAAACTATTGTCTAGACCAGGCTTTCTCAACCTTGGCAACTTCAAGCCGGGTGGACTTCAACTGGCTGGCTGGGGAATTCTGGGAGTTGAAGTCCACCGGGCTTGAAGTTGCCAAGGTTGAGAAACAGACTGTCAAGGTTATTCTCGCACCCCATTACAAAATGTGATTGCACAAGTAAGACTGCCTTATCTTTCAACATCCGCGGGGCCCTTGGACAGTTTTATATGCTTTATAAATGTGGTTCCCTCCACGAATGAGTTTCTTACCTCCATGGTTTTCTTGAACATTAAGAGTTTGTTCTTGTGTATTCGTTCCATTGTGCTCTCATACTGCAGGAAAGACAGAATTGGTATTATTATTTTTTTCTGCCTTCTACAAGAGCTGGAAACACAGTTCTCTAACCATTTCTCAGAACCCTGTCCCTGTGGCACATTTTCAAGGCTTGGGCTCTGCTGTTTTGTTTTAGGCATTTCTCAGTGAGGTCTCGTTCTTTCAACCATTGGCTGCGCCAAGCTTAGAAATGCCGCGCGGCTCCAAATTCTCATGTATTACAGCTTATGTTTGAAAATATAGGGGAATCGGGAGTTTGTTTCTCCATCTGTACGATGGTACGATGGTAACAGGGGTTTCTTCGAAAGGGCAACAGCTGGATCACGTCAGCCCTTCGAGGTAGGCCAGCTCAAGAAAGAGGCACAGCTGAGATTCCAGGAATGTTCTTTCTTGAAATAAGGCAGAATCACAGAAGCTTCTGAGCCGTTCGGAGTTCCCCTCTGCCCCATCTTATACCAAGCAAAATCAAGGCGGAGTTATTTTGAGTTTCTTTCTCACTTTCCCAGGACCGTATCATCTTTTCTGCCAGCCCCCTCTTAACAGTTTGCTCCTTCCTTCCCGATCCCCAAGATCAGCTCCAGATTCCCTTAGAGATCAGCTAGATTCCGTGTCATTAAAATTCTCTCTTCTCTCCAGCGATGCTGAGTTGGTTTCCCCTAGACTGCGGCCCTCCAGATATCTTAGAACTACAACTCCTCTTTAGTATTAGATTTGGTTACATTATTATATATTTTTTCCTTATTTGAAACAAAAATGTATTTTCAAAAAAGGAGAGGCTAACTAGCAGACCGGAGAAAGCTAAGACTAAAAACGAAAGTTGTGACCATTCATAACAATCAGGTTTATCTCAGGTGAGGCTTGCGCAGAATCTGGCCAATATGTAGGTGTAATTAATCAATTAACTGAAACACAGAATCAGTTATTTTTTATGCATTAAGTAATAGTTATTTTGTATAGCTAATAGATAACTTCAGTAATTATCTGTCCATTTATAGTTTTTTTTTTAAAATAGACCTATGTTTTAAATAAGAAAAAATATATAATAATATAACCAATCAGTATATATATCAGGGGTGGGGAACCTTTTTTCTGCCAAGGGCCATTTGGATATTTATAACCGGGGACCGGGGGGGTGCAGGGCGGGGTTTCTGGGATTTCCACGGACCGGGGGCCGGAGTTTGTGGGCGGGAGCCAATCACAAGCACTGGGGGGCGGGGTTTGCGGGCGGGAGCCAATTGCATGGAAGGGGTGGGGTTTGCGGGCGGGAGCCAATTGCATGGAAGGGGCGGGGTTTGCGGGTGGGAGCCCCGTGGGACGTTGCCCAGCCCTGATATATAACCGCCTGATTATATAACCGCCCAGAGTTCCCCGTTGGGGGAGATGGGCGGTTATATAAATTAATTAATTAAATAAATAAATAAATAAATAAATAAATATATATATATATATATATATATATGTATTAGTTTTGTACACTGCTAGAGTCCACTGGGGTTGGGTGGCCAATAAATATAAATAATAACAATAGCAATAATAATAATTATTATTATTATCTCTGCTACCTCCCCATGCTTTCGTTATCTGTCTGGGCAAATCTGTGTTTCTGATCTGATGCTTCCCTCTATCTTCTGCCCAGGTTGTCCACAGGAGAAGTCGAAACAGTCAAAATGGCAACCGTGAGCCTGCAGTCGAAGCCCCACCCCTTAGTATGTGCGCCACGTGGCCCCCATCTTGACTTTTTCCACCACCACCAGAACCCCCCGGATGCCCCGGTTTCTGCCTCACCTTTTTCCGTTGTTCCTTCTGCCTTTCTCTGAATTCTTCTAAGGCTCTGAGTTCATCCTTCAGCATGATGGCCAGCTGGATGTGAGAGTTCCCCACACTTTCAATTTCTATGGAAGAAATGCAGAGTTTGTCTTTATTGAAATTTTGCCCCTAGATATTGAACATCGGATACCTGGGTAAGGGGGCTTCCATGGGAGGAGGGGGCAACAGCATCGAAACACAGGAGTACCCAGGTGATGAAAGTCCTCCCCCTTTTTATATGCATGCAATGCACATACGTGTGAAAAAAGGACAGGGCACCCGCATTTTAATACTGTTGACCCTTCTGAGGACACCCCTACAGCACATGATCTTGGTTCAGTGAGTGCAGTTTTAGTTATTTCTAAAAGCATTTAATTTCTATACAGGTATCCTTGCTTAACAACCACTCATTTAGTGATGGTTCAGATTTACGACAGTGCTGAAAAACCAACTTGTGACTGGGTCTCACACTTACGACCGTCGCCGCATCCCCATGATCACATGATCGCAATTTTGGCGCTTGGCAACCGGTTTGCATTTATGACCATCACAGCATCACGTAGTCACGTGATCGCTATTTTCGACTTTCCCAGCCACCTTCTGGCAAGCAAAATCAATGGGGAACCACATGATTTGCTTAACAACCACATGGTTCACTTAATGCCTGCAGCGATTCGCTTAATGACTGCCACAAAAAAGGTCATAAAAACGGGTTGGATTTGCTTAATGACTGTTTCAGCAACCGAAATTCCGGTCCCAATTGTGGTCGTTAAGTGAGGACTATCTGTTTAGCAAAGATAGACAACTGGGTATCTTCCAGATGTCTGAAACTTCAGCTCCCAGAATCCCACAGCCAGTGTAAAGAAAGAGGTTTGCAGAGGTTCAAAAAAGCTGAGGGGGGATTCAAAAATGTGGTTGCAACAACACTGAGGCTTTATATCCTTTTAATGGCCAATAAAGCTCAACAAAGTCCATTTTCCTCTCTCATTCATTTCTAGGCCTTCCCTCTGATATTGACAGATTTTCCCATGCCAGCTGCAGTAAAATTAAATAGCATTATCCCAAAACTGAATGTTTGGTGAAAATGGCCACTCCTTTCTCAATCTTAAAGTTCATCTGCAGGAGTAGGAAGTATAAAGTTGCTTTTTACTAAATGCTGTGAGCAAAAACGTGTATGAATTTTATCAATATTATTTGCAAAGAAGAAAGAACCCTACAGAAATCATTACTTTTGCTGCCCAAGGGAGTCAGGAATATCCCAAACAGAACTTGCCAATGTACTTACGTTGTTTTAGGATTTCGAACGAAGCCTTCAGAGTGCTGAGGAGAAAGAACAGAACGCATAAATTTCCTTCCAGTCCAAAGACGTTCCTCAAACTTGGGGCTTTCGACCACAACTCCAAGAACAACCAGCCAGCATGGGAACATGCCAACGCTTCTGGAAAGCCCACCATCCAGAAAAACAATTCCAGAAAATACTCAGGGACAGACTTCAAATGTCCACCACCACAACTGTAGGACCTTTCTTTCCATCTATCTTTTCGCAACACCAAGCTTCTCCACTGCGTAGGAACAAGTGTGAAGCCCTCAAGCTTTCTTCTAATAGTCCACAATGAAAGGTTAAGTATTAATCAGTTGAATTTCTTTCCTATTTAGAAAATTAATTCAGGGCTGGTTGAAACTGTGAACTGAAACAACCTTTGACTGTATGTGCTTTTTCCCCTCCTTATTAAGGGGACATTATTTCCACTTGTTTTTTCTTCCTATAAAAATGACTATCAGTTTCTTTTCCTGTGTTTCTTTAATGCCCCCTTGTGGCATCTTTTAACTTTCTGTTAAATTCACATTCCAACTAGCTGTGCAAATGTGTATACATGTAATCGCTTGATTTATCCTGTAGGTGTCAGATGATCGATGTACTAAGATTTATTTAACTATAGTACAGTACAGTACATGAACATTAAAGAGAAAACAAGTCCATTGTGGTGTCCTTTTGAGGAAGAAGCGATTAAAAAAAACAGATTTTTTTTCCTCATCCACCACAGCGCTAATTCTTTCTATATCCCAAGCAAGTGCGCTGCACCATTGAACTAAAGCCCAGAATGTTCCATTTAAATCCTGTTTATAGTGAAAATGGACCATGTCGTTAGCGGGATTAATCAATAATTGCAAACATGGCAAAACTTTTTTACTTTCTAGAAAAAACCAAAGCTCTTTAAAGTGTTAAAGCTAAAAGTGAAAAGCTAGCACTTTTTAAAGCTGTTAAGGAAGAAAAAACTGTGCCAAAGCAGAATTCTGAGTTTTGCAAACCTTTCTGTCCTAGTTTACCTGGAACTTTGGTAGCAGGTACAAAAATAAAACTGTGAGTACTAACACTGCTTTTATTGTAAGGTTACAGTAACAGACTCCTGCAAGTCTGAAAGCCCTTCTCCCCTCCTTTACTTTTACTTTCCAGAAAACTAGGGAGGGTCCCTTCTGAGACGCTTTCTCCACCCCCATTCCTTCCGTGGCCTGAGATATCTGTCAGACCCTTGTCTAGGCTGCAGCTCTTCCTCCTGTTTCCCAAGGCGATTCTCACAGCCCCTTACATCACGAGAGTAAGAGTATCTTACATCTCTTCAGTAAAAGAAAAAGTGCATTATTTTATTGGTCAATACACCTGGCCTTGAAGCCACTCAACTCAAGAGTCCACCAAAGAACTGTGATCTATTTAGCCATCAAATCCACAAGCAGAGATACATGAAAAAGGAAACTATGCAGAACAGGTGCCCCAAAGGACACAAAATACAAGAATTATCATGGCAATATTTTATGGAATTCACTCAACCACAGCATTGTCTTGCCTCCAGTTTAGAACTAGCAAAGCCATGAAAATCATCCTACAGCCTTTTCTGGGAGTGACCTGGGTTCGGACCTGAAATCTTACCGGCTGAAGCTTTGGGGGCTTTCTAGCATTGGGCTTCAGTATTTGAATTTCTTTCAAAGGAAGCAGGTGGAAAGAATTGAGGTATGGAAGGATTGTGTCTCTTATCAGCTCAGAACACAATAAATGGGTGGCCTTTAATCTGTTTATTGCAGCCTCTAGAATCAAGACTGGTTTTAAGTGCTACAAACAGAAGTCCTTGCACATTTGAAAAGCAATGCCCCCTGTTCACAGTTCATCTTTCACTGAACTTTATTTGTTTGTTTGTTTGTTTGTTTGTTCAATTTATCCCCCGCCCATCTCCCATACAAGGGAATCTTTGCATAGGGCTGGCCCGCTCTGTTTTTTAAGGGAAAAAAAAAGATGTTTCCTTCCTAACATCTTTTAAGTCTGTGCATTCTTCATGGCAGAACCTCAAACGTATCATCCCAAATTAGATTAAAGCTGGTCTGGCCAGCATTCCTAGTAAAACACTGCCATTCTGGAGGCTTCCACAGTATGTTTCCTGTTTCTTCAAATTATCATGCCAAGACCATTTTTAAAGCTTTGCTCTGCAGGAAGATAAAGCCACACAAGGTGTGACCAACAGATTAACACAACTCACTGTTCTTCTTGCTTTGCAAGCTGGAGGGGTAAAAATACCCCAAACAGAACACTATTGTTAGCATCATTATTAGGTAAGGGAGCTTATCAATATTTGAAATCTGCTTCACTCTATTTTATGCTGCTTTTTAAACAGGGAGGGATGGCCAGACAGACAGACAGACAGACAGACAGATTATCCACAGGAGCACATCGTTGTTGTTTATTCGTTCAGTCACTTCCGACTCTTCGTGACTTCATGGACCAGCCCACGCCAGAGCTTCCTGTCAGCCGTCGCCACCCCCAGCTCCCCCACGGTCGAGTCCGTCACCTCCAGAATATCATCCATCCATCTTGCACTTGGTCAGCCCCTCTTCCTTTTGCCTTCCACTTTACCCGGCATCAGCATCTTCTCCAGGGCATCCTGTCTTCTCATGATGTGGCCAAAGAACTTAAGATTTGCCTTTAATATCATTCCCTCAAGTGAGCAGTCTGGCTTGATTTCCTGGAGTATGGACTGGTTTGATCTTCTTGCAGTCCAAGGCACTCTCAGAATTTTCCTCCAACACCACAGTTCAAAAGCATCTATCTTCCTTCGCTCAGCCTTCCTTATGGTCCAGCTCACGCAGCCATAGGTTACTACAGGAGCACAAACCACACCGGAGATTTGCGAACAAAACGGACGTCGTCATACGATAGGATTTTAAAAGAATCGGAACTGAGCCCCATAAAAGGGAAAGAAACACTACTAAACGTACACAGATCTGTGACTTTATGGGCATATTTTAGAGTCAGAAATCAACACGGAAGACAGAGGAAAATAAAGGAAATCTTAGTGGAGGAGATGATTGTGCTTGTTGTGTCCCGGGCAACAATTTTGTGAAGGAAGTACTTTGAAAAATATACTATGTAGGCACTTGCAGGGGGGACGAAAGGCAACATGCATCTCAACATTGCAATGCCAACTCTGCCCCTTGTGTACTTATGTTCATGCGACACTGGGTCACAAACCCAAAAACACGGCGGTGGCATGGTGACATCACAACACGTTTCATCCTTTCGATGTCACCCTGGTTAGGAACAGACTGTGGTGGGCTTTGTGGTGCAAGGAAAGGACAGACTTATTAACTTATTGCCAAAGCCTTGGCTTGCTTCAGGGTGACATTTGCACAATCCCTTCCCTCCCAAGAGGAAATGCATTGCTAAAAAATGTGAATACTGTACCAGCTTTGCATAATATTTGCCCAGGCGAATTTATCTGTGTAGAAGCCAACTGAGAATTCATCTTATTCAAAAAGAAACCCCAATCCATCTCTTACTCAGCCTGCTTCTTTTGCATTCTACGAGCCGCTTTTCAGTTTGGGGGGGTGAAGCTTTGTAATTTTTCAAAATGCAGCAGAAAAAAATTGCATATGTTAACGTCCCATTGTGTAAAATATAGGAAGTGGATTCGTGTACAGTTGGGGGTGATAAACTGGTCACATCTAGTGAACTTAGGACTATTTGTTCCCTGTTGCCCAGGAAACATTAATAACTTCTCTTTTAATGGCCCAACCCCAAACAGGAACTGGTATTAGTAGACTCTCTGAATTGTGTCTCTGCCTTTGTTAAAAAAAATCAGAACTGCCTTGGGAAGCAGATTCCTCATTCATTCATTCATTCATTCATTCATTCATTCATTCATTCATTCATTCATTTTTATTGAAAACCCTTTTATATAGCCACCCATCTTAAACCCAAACTCTGGGCGGCTTACAATCTAAAAATAAAGCAACATATAGAACAATAAAAATACAATAAATAAAAACACAAGAACCAGTACAACCAAAACAGAAAAACCTGGTGGCCCATTCAGGCTTCCCTGATGCCACTCATGACATTCTCATCCCACTCTGACCTCACCCTATTTATTATTTTATTTTATTTTATTTTATTTTATTTTATTTTATTTTATTTTATTTTATTTTATTTTATTATTTTATTTTATTTTATTTTATTTTATTTTATTATTTATTATTTTATTTTATTTTATTATTTTTTATTTTATTTTATTTTATTTTATTATTTTATTTTATTTTATTTTATTTTATTTTATTTTATTTTATCCCCGCCCATCTCCCCGAACAGGGGACTCTGGGCGGTTTACCTATCCTAATGCTTGGGGACGAGTCAGATCTTAAGGGCCATGGCCACCTCCAAAACTCCAACTCCCTATGCCTGATTTCACCTATTTTTCAATGCCTGGATTTTTTCCCCATCCCTGCATACTTGGGCTGGGTTCACACATTACACTCAGCTGTCATTTGCTTTAATCAGGGCTTGTCAAAGAACTCAGAATAGCTAGTTTTGCAGGTAACCCTATGCCAAATTCCTTGAAACCCTTGAAACCTACTGCAGGCCAAGATACTACTTGAGGGCTGCCAGATCCGAATTGCAAAATTCCAGTTGGCCACCAGATGACAGCAAGGAGTTTGACTCTTCCGTTAGCTCCTTGTTGCCACCTCATGGCCACTTCATTTTTTGCAGCCCAGATCTGGTGTTTATTCAGTCATTCCATTGGTTCTTCATGTCCTGATGAACACCGTTGCACTAGCATTGTCTGTCAGTACCTGCTTCTTTGAGTTCTTAAAAGCCCATCTTTGTGTCATAAGTGGTAGTATCTACCCATCTTGTCTTCTCCTGGCCTCTTTTTCAAGCCACCTTCCATTTTTCTAACCATCAGGGTCTTCTTCAATGGCTCTTGCCTTCACATTATATGTCCAAAATATTTAAACTTTTGCTTCATTACTGCTCCTTCCAGTGAACCCTCTGGCTTTACTTCAGGTAGTACTGAATTATTTATTCTTCTTGTGCTCCAAGGCCGCCTCAAGAAGATCTTGCAGCCCTACCATATTTTGCTGCTCACGGTGGCTAAGCCAATCACTGCAGAGGACGGAGCCCAATTCTCTTCAACGGAAGAGAAGAAGGTTTGCAAGCAAAAGGCTGCAGATCTCTTCCCTCAATCTTCAGTATCAGTTTGCAGAGGAAGAAGAAACCCTCCATCTCGCGGGGGGGGGGGACGGGGGACGGGGGACAAAACTGTTGACCACAGAATGTGCAGTGTGTAACTGAAAGGACAAATTCCTCACCTACCATAAAGAACCTTCTTAAGAAGCCAAGTTCCAGCACTTAGAAATGTGAAGAGGCTTCTGCTTCTAGGCTACCATGTCTGGATTGCAAAACCACACACAACCACTAGAGGGCGCTAAAAGAATACAGAAAGCGCTCACTCTTCCGCCATCTACTGGCAACCCTGAGTTTCGCAGCCCAAATCAGTTTGATCCTGATACTCCTGGTTTTAAGGAACATCCTGGTTCCCCTTCTCACAGTCGCAAACTCTCAAAGGAAGCCCCACTGGGGGAATAGCACTTAGTTTTAGGCCCCGCTCCATCATTTACTGGGCCTAAACAGGAATCTGGTCCTGGCAGGAATTAATCTTGCAATGAATAGGAAACGATTAGCCACCCCCCTCCCTCCCCCTTTTGCAAGTATGATTCTATATAAAGCATGATGGCACAGGAAGTGTATACAAGACCAGCTCTATTTTTCCTGTTATTATGAGTCAGAACTCGTACCACTTACGCGGCATTAGAACCCTGTAGCAATCTATCTCCAATTGCATTTGCTAACCGTTTTTCCCTGGTTGCGAGATTCCTTCTGTTGAAAGAAGCTTGTGTGTCCTTTCTGTACAAGCTAAACTTGGGAATGCTTCACTTCTTGAGATCAATCGAGCCCTTACCCCGCTGGGTTTTAGGAGAGCCGTAAAAACATGGCTCTTGAAGAGCCCTGAAAGGGGGTCTTTAGGACACCCCAATCTGGGTTGTGTATGGAAACTATGGGGGTTATAATAGGAGGATCATAGAATCATAGGCTTGGAAGGGACCTTGGCGGTCTTCTAGTCCAGCCCCCTGCCCAGGCAGGAATCCTCATACCATTCTGGACAAATGGCTGTCCAGTCTTTTCTTGAAAACCTCCAGCGATGGAGCCCCCCAACTTCAAGAGGAAGGCTGTTCCATTGCTTAAGAGCTCTCACTGTCAGGAACTTCCTCCTTCATTCAAGTCTGGATCTCTCGCTGTAAAGCTTCCACCCTGCTTATCTAGGGCAGCGCTCCCCAAACTTGTTTCCTTCATTACCCAAAACCGCTGATCGGAAAGTCCTTTTTACCCAACGTAGGTAAAACCCTTTAAGTCAATTTAAACGTCCCTGTTGTGATTGGGTAACGGGTTCATGTGTCGTAACCCAAAGAGAAACCACTTTTACCCAATTTTGGGTAATTTACCCAGGTTTGGGAAGCACTGGCCTAGGGTAACCAAAAATCTCGGTGAGTCTGGAGGCACCTTTCCAGACTAACACATGTTATTAAAAGGCATTCAGATAAAAGTCTAAAGAGGTGCTACCAGACTCCTCCTGATTTATGGGGGCCATAGTTACCTTTGTAATTTTCCATATATCTCATTTGTTCTTAGTAGCTTTCTGATTTTATGATATGTTGTTTTCCTATGTCAATTTTCATTGGAAGAATGAAAAGAAATCCCTCTTGACTGGAGCAGCATAAAAGCTCAGGAAAGGAAGGAAGGAAGGAAGGAAGGAAGGAAGGAAGGAAGGAAGGAAGGAAGGAAGGAAGGAAGGAAGGAAGGAAGGAAGGAAGGAAGGGCGAGCTACATATATACAAATAGTTTGATTCTCAGCTGACACACCCTTGAGTTAATGGAGCAGAAGATCTGCAATGTAGATAGCATAATGTGCTATTTTTTTGCAAAAGAGAGCAGAACATGTCCAAATCCAGTCCTTGAGAATCATATGAGGGGTGGGTTTGATGGGCCAAGAATTTTGCACTGTGAGATCAAGGTAGTAGCAAAGAAAATTCCATCCATCTATCCATTCCATTAGGGTAGCTCTCTAAGCAGTTTCTTATTCTGCTGTTTTTAGCCCCTGATAAGAAACATAAGCTTAACCCCTATGGTTAGGGTTAGGGTTAGGGTTAGGGTTGAACTTCCTTCTTTCCTTTTCCTTCCCTCTTAGGGTTAGGGTTAGGATTAACCTTATCGAGAGGTAAATCAATAATGCTAGCTGTTAATGCAATCCTGTTCCTTAACAACCACTAGATGCAAGTTCTAACCATTAATTAATAACTTAGCACTGACCCTTAATATAAACAAAAAAGTAATTAGTTTTTGCATCACACTGAAACGGACTCACTTGATTTCTGTTTGGCCTCCTGCTTTCCGAGCGATCTGCACCAGCTCCTTCCCGTAGCGTTCTTCTGCTTGGGCCCTGTTAAATAAAATTCCGTCTTTATTTGCAGCTCAAACCCTGCTGGGCTTCTGTCT
The DNA here is from genome assembly GCA_023362775.1 of Charina bottae. Lineage (NCBI taxonomy): Eukaryota > Metazoa > Chordata > Lepidosauria > Squamata > Charinaidae > Charina > Charina bottae. The sequence goes on along the minus strand of JALMGJ010000010.1, from coordinate 20,313,719 downwards.
GTTTCTGCACCCCACCCTTCCAGGGGTGTGTAATGAACAGATTTGGAAGCTGGCAGGCACGCTCTCAAAATCAGACAAGATGGCAAAGGGAAGAACTTTGTTGGTGGCCTGCTCGAAAAGAGGGTGACTCTTTTGACACTGACCTTCTTTAGACGCCGTGGTGGGATGGAAAAGAAGATGCACTGAACCCTTCTCTGAGAACATGTGCTTGTTCCACAGGTACAGTACGCACTCATGTGTGCTTCATACTCGGTGTTGCTAATGGGAAGGCTCTTCGCTGCAGAAAATACAGCTCCACAGCTGTGCTTCATATACCAATGGCTCTTGGATGTAGATGCTGAAGCCGCCTAAGTGGGTTCCCTTTTAGGGAAATAGGTACCACCTAGGAGGCTGGCTTCTTTTACCCCACTGGGCCAGTTCTCAAGACACGCCAAAGTTTGTGATCTCAAGGATGGGATAAAAACATCATCATCATCATCATCATCATCATCATCATCATCATCATCATCTCCAGAGAGTTGAAGAGTGTGAGACTGAAGGAAGGAGACGGGCTACATTTTTCTCCCCTCACTTGTGGCCTTCGTCTTTTGAAGGGAGATCCTTTTGTCTAGATCAAAAGCGATCTTCTGCTTGCAAAGTGTGTCCTCTTTGTGTCCTGATCCCCTTCCCTCTAAGGAAGCCACTGGATCGAAAGCTCTTGAAATCGCTCTGAGCTTTCTTCTTCTTCTTCTTCTTCTTCTTCTTCTTCTTCTTCTTCTTCTTCTTCTTCTTCTTCTTCTTCTTCTTCTTCTTCTTCCTCCTCCTCCTCCTCCTCCTCCTCCTCCTCCTCCTCCTCCTCCTCCTCCTCCTCCTCCTCCTCCTCCTCCTCCTCCCCCTCTTTCTCCCTCTCCTCCTCCTCCTCCCTTTCCATAACATTTTGAGCACACTAAACCCCAAGATGAAGGCAGCCTTTCCACTGGGTCGCAGAAATCTTTACTCACATCTTTTAAAATAGTTCTGGATTGGGGGCAAACCCTGGGTCACTTTTGACTCTTGGATGATTCATTTGTTTTCCATACACCCCTAATGCGTGATAATTTAGGTATATACAGTATTCCTCCAAATGCATCTGATAAGCATCTTCAAATTCGGGCAATAAGCAGACATATTTGGAAATCACCTGGAATCCAGGCTGAGCAATACTTTGGTGGAGAGATGCTTTAGTTTTTGGGGGGGAGGGGAGCCGAGATAAGGATATGCAGTGGAGATTTGGCCATCCAGGGGACCTCTGGAGGCAACAGTTCCTGGGTTTTCTTTGTGCACGAACATCTTTGCTGTTTCCTACCTTAGAACAGCAAGAAATTAGGCCACCAGCTTTAGGCATTTGTAGTTGGAGAAGATGCTGGGTGCAGAGGGGGCTCAAGAAAGGAGTAGGGGACCCACCTGCACTAACTCTGGTGTAATGGAACAAAACTGAGCTGTGGTACCGAGGTGATTCCAGTTTATGGCAGCTGGGTTCCAATGTCCATATGGGTGAGGACCCTTGAGAGTTTAAATCCCACCAAGGGAGAAGAACCCGCTGGGGAAGGTGATTCAGATCCATTTGCTGATTGATGAGCAAAATACCCGGCTGTGCCACCTCGCTTGGGGTGGGAGGGGGGATGGATCGTCATGGGGGTGGCTGGCACCTTGATGCGGCCCGGGGAATTTTATCAAGACTGCGATCTTACCATCTTGGGTTTTAGCTTTCATAGTTTTTAGTATATTTGTATATGTATGTTATAATATACATAATATTACAATAGGGGCGTGGTGGCTCAGTGGGTAAGACACCAGGCTTGTCGATCGGAAGATCGCAAGTTCGGAGGTTCGAATCCCTAGCCCCGCGTGACGGAGTGAGCTCCTGCACTCACCCCAGCTCTTGCCAACCTAGCAATTCGAAAGCATGCAAATGCAAGTAGATGAATAGGTACCACTTTGGTGGGATGGTAACAGCGTTCCGCGCGCATCATGCCAGCCACATGACCAGGGAAGCATCTTCGGACAACGCTGGCTCTTCGGCTAACAAACGGAGATGAGCACTGGCCCCTAGAGTCAGACACGACTGCACAAATGTGCGGGGGGAACCTTTACCTTTTATATGTTATAATGTATTTCTTTTAACCGATATTTAATTTTTTACTGTTTTGAATTCGCTTGTAAACCGCCCAGAGTCCTGGTTGAGTTGGGCGGTGGAAAAATGTGATGATAGATAGATAGATAGATAGATAGATAGATAGATGATAGATAGATAGATAGATAGATAGATAGATAGATAGATAGATAGATAGATGATAGATAAAATAGCTGGAGCTTTCAAAGCCTTAATGCAACGCCGAGCAGTAGGCTGTACCGTAGGATCCCCCCATCCCTCATGCCTGAGCTTTGTATTACCTTTGCTTGATCAAGTCTTCCACATCTTTGCACATTTTCCTTCCATCCAGCAAACGCTGTAGGAGGGCTTCGTATCCGGAGTGAAGGGTGAATTCCCTGCACTAGGAGAAGGGATATTTGAACATCCATCAGTTACCACCATTCTCCATCATTCTACAACCTGTGTTCTGCATTTCCAGACTCAGACCCCTTGCCTCCCTCTGATAAATGCCAAGTGTAAGAAGACCCGCCCTGTGTCCTCTGTTTTTTTCAGACATGGTACAAGTCCATCCATGCATGACTTCCCCACGTACCAAGTTTCCATCTTGTGGTCTAAAAGTATGGATAGTGCAAGTGATCAATTAAATTCCATGTCTCGTCTTGGTTAAAGCTCAGGGGCCAAGATCCAGAGAATCCTATTAGTACAACCCGCGTTGATCCATGGTTGCTCTAGAGAAAGTCACCACTTTTGATACAGCAGTCTCCCTGCAGCCCTTAACTTTTGCAGGGTGTTGCAAAAACAGCATTCGTTTCTGCTCTGTGTGCAATTTGGTCCTGGAGAAACTCACAACTAGTTGCATAAAATATGGAAGAGCCTAGATCTCGGAAGGAAGGACAGTTATTTGCAACTGCAGGGAAGAGTCAGAAACCAGATTTCTGTGAAAATTAGGTTACAAATTTGTTTAGCACCAGTTTAGAAGTTGCTTATCTATATGATTTAAAGTATTTATTGTCCCCTTTCTACCAATTTGCCTTTAGGAAAACATTTCCAGCAGTTCCACATATCCAACCTATAAAAGAATTCCAAGATATAAAAGAGTATATCTGATTCTTTTATCCTTCTGGTGTCTTTCTGTCCTATATTTTAACCCTTGTGATTAGTTTGTTATGCTATGTAACAGCCTGAGGTTATGCAACATCTGTTCAACTCACAGACACATGTTCCTCCAGCATCCCAAAGCTGGTATGAAGGGAAAAAAATCCAAATCCAGTAAATGTAATAAAGCCCAAACTCCTGAAATATCCAGCACAACCCAGAAAAAAGAAAGCCAATGTTTTTCTAACCCCGTCAAGAGGACTAGTACCATGCGACCGATGTACCTTTTCCTTTTCTTTTTTCAAAGCTTCTAGATTTGAAAGGAGGTGAGATGTCTTCCATGTCTCCTTAAAAAAGGGATTCCTTCGGATATATCTTGCTGCCCAAGGACAGAGGAACGCTTACCTGGGAGTTAAGCCCAACTGCACCCAGTAGGAGTTACTTCTGAATACTGCCCTGTTGCTCCATGATCACTCTAGAGGCACAGAATCACCCAAGGCTTCCTTCCAGCCAAGACGCCAGCAAAATATTCCCAGAAACAAACACTTCCCAGCCACCATTCAAGGAGAAACAACTGCACTCCGGTAGAAAACATTCCTTCGGACCAGCCTGATTTTGCAAAGAATCGTGGAAAGAACATCAAGCAAACCTACATGTGCATTGGCCATTCCTAAGATGAAAAATCGGGAACATTCACCACTCTGCTGGGACTGCATGAGACTGCTGCCAACGAGCGGCCCCCGGCCAGGCTAGAGAGCTTGCAGCCCGGGCACCGGTCAAGCGAACGTGACTTCTTCGCCCAACTCTCTTGAAGGCTGCTTCTGGCTGGCTGAGTCACCAGCTTCAAGTCAAGAGTTTAACAGCAGCCTTTTTCCATCCCCGCCTTTGGGATGGAATTCAGGAACATGCGAGGCTACCTTACTCTGAGTCAGGCGCGTTGTTCACCTAGATCCCGCTGCATCAACCTGACCCCTGGGGGCTCTGCCAGGGGTCTAGCCCAGGTGTGTTCTCAGCACCTTCGAGAGGCCAGTGGCTAAATCTGGGATCCTCTGCCGATCCTATGTTTAAGAATCCAGGGCTATATTAGCCTTCGGGAGAAGCTCCTCCTCCAGTTGTGACTACAAGCCATTCCACTGGAAACTTTATATAAGACCTTTTCAATCCAAATGGGGAGAAATGAATCACCTTGAGTCTAGCGGGTTTTACTTCTGAATCTGCATTTTGTTATTTTATTTTATTTTATTTTATTTATCAAATTTCGTCACCGCCCATCTCCCCCAAAAGAGGAGTGTGTGTAGGTTTGCATTGCAGCTTTATCTTCCTGGATTGGAGCTGAGGGCAACAGGGACCCCTGGGTTAGATCGGAAGGAAGTCACAGGTAACACCAGATACAGGGGACTTGGTTATAAACACACACAAGTAGTCTTCATTTAGCGGCCACAATTGGGACCAGCAACTCAGTTGTTAAGCAAAGCAAAGCGGTCGCTAAGTGAAACCGCAACTGGGCTTATGGTCTTACTTCAACTTTCCTTTGCTTTACAGACCGGCAAAGATCGTATATGTGAGGATTGGTTGTAAAGTTACTTTTTCATCACCATTGTAATGGTCGCTAAATGAGGCAGTCACTAAATGAGGACTACCTGTACAGTAGTGCATTTCCCCAACATTTCTCAGACGCAAAGTGACAGACTTTGAATGCACCATTTCAGCTGCCTTGTGCTCTCTCTGGAAAGTAAGCAAACTTACTACTGGGTCCCTCCGGGCCTGTCTGCCCATCTTGGCAAAGATATTTTGATAGATAGGGAGAGGGAGAGAGAGAAGAATAGGTGGTAGATGATAGATAGAAGATAGATAGATGATAGATGATAGATGATAGATGATAGATGATAGATGATAGATGGATAGATGGATGGATAGATGGATGGATGGATGGATGGATGGATGGATGGATAGATAGATAGATAGATAGATAGATAGATAGATAGATAGATAGATATTTAGTTAGGTGTAGTGGTTAAGGCACTGGGCTAGAAACAGGAGACCGTGAGTTCTAGTTCCACCTTGGGCACAAAGCCAGCTGGGTGACCTTGGGCCAGTGACTTTCTCTCAGCCCTAGAAAGGGGCCAATGGCAAACCACTTCTGAAAAACCTTGCCAAGAAAACTGCAGGGACTTGTCCAGGTTCAGACACGATTGAACAGATAAAAAAAAAAGATAGATGATAGAGAGATAGAGATAGAGATAGAGATAGAGATAGAGATAGAGAGATAGAGAGATAGAGAGATAGAGAGATAGAGAGAAGATGGATGGAGACAGACAATAGGTGATAGATAGATATGGATGGATGGATGGATGGAACAGATAGGTAGGTAGGGGGAGAGAGGACAGACAGGAAGGGTAGCCCCCCAACCACCAAAAGGCTGCACCCCCAATGCACCCTTCTTTGGGCTTAAGTCCCACTGACACATCCAACGGTTTGGATTAGATGCTTCTCCCCACAGCCTCAACAGTCTCCCACTGACGACCATTGTGGTTCCTACTCCTTATTGCACTTCATTATTAGACAGCGGAGGACAACCTCCAGCCCCCGGCCTCTTCTGCGTGAACCACAAGGCCTGCCTTGAGCTACAACTGCCAAGCATTGGTGGCGCGGTTTCCTGCCATCCTGCACTAGAGCCACTTCAGCCTTAAAATAGAACCCAACACAGGTTTTGTGTAAAAGAAGAGCCCCAATTCCCCGGGGGGGGGGGAAGTGAGAAAGATGGAAAGATGCCTCCTTCCGAGCCTTCTGAAAAACCTTCGTGGTGACCCCGCCACTCAAACTTTGCCCATCCTGGGGCTTCTGCAGCAGATCTGGAGAGGTGCCTACGGCCCTAAATTTCCCAGTGCACCGAAGGAGGCAATCTTCGGACTCGGGGGAAATGGAAAACGGTCCATAACGTACAGCCACCTAATTCAGATAAATGCAAATTAGACAGAAAGTAAGTAGAAGGCGCTTGTGATGGAGAGCGCAGGCGGGGAAGGAGGGGGTGCATTTCAGGGGGAGAAGCGCGTTCACAGCGTCGAGGACCTTGGGCGCCCGGCCAAGAAACTCAGGCAGGACCCGCCCTGGGCTTTTTCTCCTGAGAACCTGTTAGCCTAGCTTAGTTTGGCAAGATTCTGTGCAAGGTAGAAACAATAAAGGTCTAGAGCTTCCTTTCTGGCTCAACGTCGTTTCTTCGCCGCAACCACGACAGCGCTGCTGCGTTCTGCCCTCGCTGGCAGGCAAGCCTCGGAGGAGAGAAACGACGAGGCGGTCATAATGCACCTGGTCCAAGAAATCGGCAGGCCTAAAACACGTTTTTGAAGCAAACCAATTTGAGGCACGGTGCTTATTGAAACACAGCAGCTGTTCCGTTTTTGCAATTCTCTGAATTTTGCAATACTCAGCTTCAAGTATACAGTGAAATGCATATTTTAACACCCAGTCCGTACCAAAGATGTGTGTTGCATAGATAAATTGGCTAATCTCACTTTGTCTCACAATCCCATTTTTCTAGCCTTTCGTCCCATTTCTGTATCAGTACAACAACCCTGTGAGGTGAGTTGGGCTGAGAGAGAGTGACTGGCCCAAGGTCACCCATCCGGCTTTCGTGCCTAAGGCGGGACTCGAGCTCACTGTTTCCTAGTTTCTAGCCTGGAGATTTAACCACTAGACCAAACTGGCTCCCATATACATATACATATACATATACATATACATATACATATACATATACATATACATATACATATACATATACATATACATATACATATACATATACATATACATATACATATTTATTACTTATATTTATACCCCGCCTATCCCCTCCCTAATGGAGGACTCTAGGCAGCTTACATACATCATATATATATTTCGTTATACATTTCATACATATACAATTCAATTTTAACCGCGCGCTAAGGGAAGGGGTAAGGGAACCGACTCTTCTGTGGCTACTTGGACTACAAGCCCCACAATGCCTTGCGTCGGAGCCGGCTGCTGACGTCCTGTAGATGAAGCTGCTTTTTCCGGGATCCGTCGTAGCCACCGCCATTCCAGAGATCTTCCGTTTGGTGGGCGACCCCCGACAGGACGCCAGCAAATTTACCCACTTAAGGTGGTACCCATTTATCTACTTGCTAAGCTTTCGAACTGTTGGGTTGACAGGAGCTGGGACTAGCAACGAGAGCTCACCTCGTTGCGCGGGGATTCAAACTGCCAACCTCCCGATCGGCAGTCTACAGCTCAGCGGTTTAACCCGCTGAGCCACCGCGTCCCATATATACATGTATTGAGATATATGCATACATAGAGAGAGAGGAGGTACCAAAGACCAATCATAATATGTTTTATTAATTAATTTTTTTTTCCACTAACATTTCATTCAAAATGTTAGTGTCCTTAGTTCAAAAGTCATGCGTCAAACAAGGAAGGAAGCGTTTAGAAGAAAGGAAGTGTTAGAACCTATTCAAATATTTAATGTAATTTATCTAATAAATTGTTTATGGGGCCTGACTTTGGGTATAACTTGTGTGTATGTGTTCGCATGTATGTATATGTTTGTTTATATGCATCTGTATGTATGCATATGTATGTATGTTTGTTATCTGTTTGTATGTACTGTATGTACATGTATGTATGTTCGTCTGTATGTATGTATGTATATGTACCGTTTGTACAAAAATCTGTATGCTTTTGAAATCACATCAGTTTTGTACCCCACTTTGGCTCATCACAAAGATGTCTCCTGACATACCGTAATGCGCTTTTGTGTCTATGTTTCTGTGATCATTTTTTAAAATGGAAACCTTATCCTGCAACTTTCATGAAAAAGGCCAACAATCACGCTCCTGTTTGAATGAAATGATCGTGAAAATGCACATTTTAGACACAAACCGCGTGCAGAAAAGAGGACGCGCTACAATAGGATAAGTATAAAAATGCGCCCTTTGCGCAGTGAAAAACTGCTGATGGATGCAGAAAAGGCACAGACAGGTGAGCGAAGATGGGCAAAACTCCCATCGACCAGAAAAAACGTCATTCTGCCCCATTCTAACCTAGCGCTAACCTGATGGGTGGGAGATGTGGGTGAGAAAGATAGGGAACAGCTTTAATAAAACAGCCAACTCAGCAAAACATTGACTAAAAAGATGCCCATCAGCAATTCATAACATGCGCTTCTGCCTTTTCTGTGTTTCATTTATGAGAAAGCCAAACGAGAAGGCCCCAGGCCGAGAGCAACCAGTTCCATAAGGCTGACGCTGCTAACAACTGCCTCGGAGCTTCCACCTCAACTAAGCGGTGTGGATACAGCCTTATCTTGAACCGGGGGAGACAGGGAGACACGGATGAGAAAAGGTGCTCTCCCAAGATGCAAGAGTTGGCCAAGGAACCTCAGGTCCGAAGGCCAGTCGTTGCAGATTGATGGGAACCCCTGGGATCCAGCACAAAGGGTTCAACATTGCCATACCCACATTGGCTCTGCAGCCTCTGCATCCTGTCTTGGTGGAAACATCTATGTATTGTCAACCCCCAAGCGTAGACCGGCTCCCGTGGCAGGGTGCAAAGGCCTGTCAACACGCTTTACTTGATCCCTCCAAGGTCCAGAAATAATATGGTGGTCCTGGCCAAGAGGTGGGGAGGGAGGTGAGAACAAGAGGCTCTTTCCTCAAGTCCTCCCCACTGGCCTTTCCAGGGACATCTTCTTAAGCCTTTCAACAACAGAGGCATTTTGCAACTTTCAGGGGTGAGGCCCAAGCACCAGGGTGTGGGGCAACTTTTGCATCATACCTTTGGATTTTGCATAAACCACCAGCCGCATGGTTTCGCTAATGCTGTTGGTCTGCCCTAGCATTTTACTGTAGAGACAGAACTCCAGTTGTACTGCAAAAAAGGTGTCAGCTCCACTTTTGGAGGACGTGCAGGGGATATTAAGTCAATCTTTTGCCTTGGAGAAATAAAACAACAGCCGGCATGAAAAAGAAGGTACCTCTATGAATTAAAAGCACATTTTAAAAATGCTGAAAGCAGCCTTCCTTTCTTTAGGCATGGTGACTTTCGCTTGCTGGGATTCAGACGTGCTAAACAGCCCTGTTCGATTCTCCCCGAATAACCAGCTCCCTCAAATCTCCATGCCAGGAATCGTGACCATCTGGACCAGCTGTTTGCAAAGTTACTCCTCTCGGGCTTGGAACGCAACAAATTGGCACTTACCCAGAAGGCATCTTTAAATTGGAGGTACGTCATTCTGGCTGCTTTGATCTGTAGCAAGAAGCTCTGTCAAACGGGCGCCCTGCTCGGTGCGCACTGAAGCACGAAGAAGAGAAGCAACTTGCAGAGCAGCGGTGGGTGGATTGTGGAAACTCATCAGCCGCGCGCCTTGTTACTGAAAGCGAAAAGCACACCCCAAACCTCAAAGCTCTCTTTTCTTCTTGCCCCACCTCCCCGGGGTTGATGTCAAGCTCATTTTGCTTCTGCCGAAGGGAGCCTTTCAAAATGTGGAAGTGCAAACACTGTCGCCACCATCTGGGTGCAAATGAGACACTTCCTTCCAAGGACAACAAGATGAGTTCCCCTCCAGAAAGCAAGAGGGCTGCTGTATTGCAGGGGACCCCTGAAAGGTGAAACAAACGTGCCTGTTGACCACAGAGACAGTATTTTCTTGGGGCATGACAGGTGTGTATGGGTGGGTGGGGGGTGTTGGAAATATTGTGCACAGGGCTGTGTTTGTGCACAGAGGAAAGAGGAGCAGAGCCGTAGCATTAGCAGCTCAGCAATTGGTGCAATAACAGAGGCATTTTCCACTCCCCCATCAAAGCAAAGGAAACGCACAGATCACATCTCGGTGGGGCTGAGTGTGTGGCTTTCAGTTGTGTTGCGCAAGCTGCATCCCTTTGCTGCAAGGGGGAATCGGAACGAAGAAGGAAAAGCTCGCCTACCCTGTCCCTAGAATATGAACGGAGCGCCGATTTTGTTGAAGCAGGAACCAGGAGTTGATGATGATGCGGTTGCTGCTCGCCTGTTGATCCCAAATCATTTGTTATCCTCTGCTGGGTCACAGAAGAGGAAGATTGTTTGGCTGGAAGAACTAAGTATGAAAGTAGAATGGTTTAATTATCTCTGGGACAGGAAGTAAAAAAAAAGGGGGGTACAGAGTTAGCTGCTAGCAAACCTAAGGGCCTTTCTCTGTAGAGTGACTCGAGGTGGTTCTCAACACGCCAGGAAAAAGAAGTGCTGCCATAAAGGGCCTTAGTTGTGGTCTCCATCCAGCGTTGCCTGGCTGCCAATATTTTCAAGCCATCCGGCTGTAGGCTCAAGCCAAAAATAATCCTTTTGGAGGATTATTTGGAGCACACGGAGTCTTCTTAACAAGGTTTGGTGAAGTAAAAGGGATAGGGTTACCAGAATTTCAGCAACGGAATTACTTCCTATTAGAACTGTTTTATCTCCTAAGATACAGTATTCCAATGGAGCATTTTGTAATATCTTTCTAGCGGCTCTTCTGTGGACTGGCAAGTCGGCAGGTCTTTCTATGGATAATGGACGCCCATCCAGGATGTTTATAGAACCATCTCTTGACTCCTTATCAGCTGGAGAACTGAGCCTTACACGAATCAGTGATAGGGGACGGTCTGGTCAATGCATTGCCAGGATATCCCCCAGGCTAGTGACCTGGGGAGAAGGTTGACCACACCTTCTCACTTGTAAAGGAATTCTTTGAGCTGGTTCCCAGGATGGACCTTTCCAAAATATTGCAGAACGAGAAAAGATGGACCTTCCTTTTGCATCTGCTAAATGGGTAGCAAACTCTCCCAAGTCAAGAGACAGTGAAAAAGAGGATCAAGGAGGCCCCACCTTAATGTACTCCTGATGAATGAGGGCTACAGAAATCTCCTGTTTTTCAGGCCTGCCCATTTTTCCTTGCAACAAACCTAATTCATGAAACTTTCCAAGAATCTGGCTTGGGTGCTGCTAATCCAACACCCACCTCTGATCGCACTCCCCACCGGTCACCTGATTTGGCTCCCCCCCCCCCAAAAGGGTGGCGTTGAAAGGAAGGTCTCTTGGACCCTGTTGCTGTGGCAGGACGCTGGCAGCTTTAGCGGGAAAAAAGGCTTGGCTTTGCAGGAATGGAGAGACCTTTTTTAAAAAATTCAGGGTTGAGAACAAGGCAAGGGGGGACCCTGAAGTTGCCAGGGTAGGCTACTGGAGATGCGAACTGCCAATCCCCCAGCATTTATGGCGTTTGACCCTTCCCAAGATGCTTAAGACCTTTGCAGAAAGTTGAAATTGCTAAAGACTCCAGAGCAGTGTTTCTCAACCTTGGCAACTTTAAGATATGTGGACTTCAACTCCCAGAATTCCCAGAAAGCAAGGCTGGCTGGGGAATTCTGGGAGTTGAAGTCCACATACCTTAAAGTTGCCAAGGTTGAGAAACGCTGCTCCAGAGACTTCATCCAGGATTATTTTCCCCCTTCTCTGCAGCCCATGCTGTTCCATTCCCTAAGCTGGAAGAGCCAACAGGGCATCGTTGGATCTCCTTCAGCAAGTAAACCATTTCAAATGTAAAACTTTCTTGAAATAAAAAGAGAACTTTCAATTGCACCTGCCAGGAAAAAGAAGGGCAGGGCGTCCTTAGAGAGAGAAGTTTGTCCGGCCCTTGTGCCATGCAAATCCACTTCCTTGGGGGCATTCCAAGGAAATCAATGGATCTATTCAGCCATGAACCAAGAGGCAGACTGGTGGCCTTTCCTGCCAGCAACCCCTGGAATGAGGAACCGGGCTGTTTTTTTCCCACATGGCAGCTGTATGCAAATGGGAATAGCAGGATTTGTTAACCCACCGATGAAAAACGTTTTTTTTTAAATAATATTATTGCAGATTATTGCAGATTACCAAAATGTTTTTTAATAATAATTGTATTGCAACATCTGCAATTTTATTGCAGATAAAACTAATACAAGAGTCCCCTATTCGGGGAGATGGGTGGGGATAAATTAAAGAAATAAATAATACAAACTGTAAAAAAGAAAAAGAAAAAAGAAAAAGAGAAGAAGTAACTTCCCCCTCTGTTCCAGCAAGCATAAACAAATTTAACGACTTATCTCATAAAATACTACAATCTCTTCATCCCATCTCTCTCCTCATTCTCTATAAACAAATCTTTTTCTCCTCCCCTGTCTTAATCAGGAAAAGTCCATTAAGGGTTACCAGAAATAACAACATAACTATTGTACACTACTTGAATCCCTTCCTTTTACATTTCTATCTCATTTTCTATTTTTAAAACAAATCCCCCAAGCCTCCTCTTTCAAATCCAATCTGTAAAAATCCAAGAAAAATTACCAGAGAACAGATGAAAAATGTCGGTGCCGCCATCTTTGTCACGGCTTCCCTCTTCTTCTCACCTCTACCTCCAGTCCAGCGTGAAACAGAGGTCTCCACTAGATTCCCAAACTCCTTGGTTGGCTTCGGGCCAGTCCCTTGTTCTTCAGCCGGCCTAGCTCACTGGCTGTTGGGGTGGTAAAATGAGACCCCCCCACACACCTTGTGCTCTCAGAGGAAACAACAGGACATCCGGGCCATAATAAGCAACCCCAACCAAGCCCTTGGGATACTCTTAGCAAGCATTCTCCATGTTATTCCTTCACCGACTTCACTGGTATTTCTGCTTAAGCTGCTCTTGTAGAATCTCCCCATACAGGTTTAACGTGCTCCTCGCAAGTAACAGGCTTGCTGCAAACCAGCATCAATGGCTGCCGCGGAACGTCTAATTCTCTTGTGGTATTTTTCTTCCCCCCGTGTTGGATCAGCACCGAGTTTCCTTTCTTTTCAATTTTCTGGACTACTCTCCCCAAATAAAACGACCTCTTAGCCCGGCATTCCTAACCTGGAGATTTCTCTTCTAGAGAACCACGTTGGAGAAGGAATTGGACATCATTTAACAAAACATGAATTAAACACAGGAAAGGAAAAAGGCATTAGAAAGGAAGTGACAGCATCTTGATCCTCTTCAGAATACAAGGGAGGGAGGGAGATGAGAAAGGGGAAAAGAGGAAGGAAGGAAGGAAGGAAGGAAGGAAGGAAGGAAGGAAGGAAGGAGGGAGGGAGGGAGGGAGGGAGGGAGGGAGGGAGGGAGGGAGGGAGGGAGGGGCTTTCAGGATTTGGTTAGTATGAATTGTGCTAACCAAATGGAAATTGTAGCATAATTAATCTGGAGGACACCAATTTGGAGGTTGTTCTAGAAGAACTGGAAGTCCCAGTGACCACAATTGGGACTGGCAACTTGGTTACTGGTGCTGTGGTTGCTAAGTGGAAAATCACTTGGCTGCAACGGGCTTACGACCTCACTTCCCCTTCGGTCATTAAGCGAAGCGCCGTGTTTCCTGAGGCATTGTGTGACCGCGACTGACAATTTTACTTCCACGTTCTCTGTTAACTCTACTCTGCTTGTCACAAGCCAGTTGGGAAGCAGTTGAGTGGTGATCATGTGACTGCGGGACACTGTGATGGTCGTAAATGCGAGGATTGTTCACAAATCTGGTTTTTTTTATACCGTTGTAACTTCGAACAGTCTCTAAACAAGACAGTTGGCAAGCGAGGACTACCTGGATTTACCACATATTTTGCTGCTTGTTTGATAAAGCCGTATTTTTTATTTTCCCCCTCATATATACTGATTTGAAGTACATTTCCTTATAAGCTAAATTAGATATAAATGTAGTTTTAAGAGAGTCATACAAAGAAATGGCACGAAGAAAAAAAATAGGGCATTTGAACGTTTTAATCCAAGTGAATAGAATATTTTCCAGATGCGAAAATATTTCCACATCATCTACCATCTAAACACCATCTACAGAGTATGCACAGAAACCTCATATGCAACGTTTCATCCTCCTGAATGTAGTATAGAAAATAGGATAGAAAAACTATTAGCAACATGGAACCAGACAATTATGCTTGCTTTTCCCCTTCCCAAAAGTCTAACAGAAACTAGTGGTACGTTACAGCCAAATCCTGGCATTTTCAAGTATGTTTCAAAAAGTAGTATTAAAATATGAACCCTGAAGGTCTCCATTCTTTTCCCTTCCTTTTTTAAAAAAAAAGGGGGGGGGGGTTTCCAGTGCCAAAGTTATACTGGCAACAGAGAACTTCAGCGACATAAAGTCGCTGCCCAACTGCTATTGTTTTTAAAGCTGAACAATGGGGGGGGGAATCCAATTCTGAAACAAAGGCAAAGCATCTCTTGGAAATTAAAGTTCTTCGTGGTAGAAGCTTTTGTCATGGAGCTGTCGGCCATAATCGGTGGCTTCGCTATTGAGAAACAGATCTTGATTTTCAAGGATCTCATTTTCCGTAAGTCTCCTGTCCCCATCCAGGTCCATCTCGTCAAGAAGATGAACAGTCTGCAAAATAAATTAACAAGCACTGATTGGGTTGAACATGGGACTCAGCCACAGATTGCTAACTCTGGTTTACTGACTAAACTAAATAATACTCATGGGTTGGGTGTTAAGCCATTAAGTCATTGCAGTTCAGTTTATACTACTACATCCTAGGTGAAATCCCAATGACTTCATCCGGAGACTCCACCTTCTGCCAAGCCAACCAATCATTGGATCTGCACATGCTTCGGCACTTCACCCATTCATCTGCCTGATCTTTATTACCTCTGAACAGTCTTGCTATCCTTATTCACGCTCAAAGTCTATATCCATTTATATAGAAGGATACCACACTGTATACAAGATACATTTATTAACTCTATCAATTGATGTTCAATGGAGGCCATTACTGTGATGGAATCTGTCTCTGAGGGAGAAGGTGAGGGAGATCGCGGGCGAAGGAGGAGGGGGCGCTTTTCAGGGAGAGAAGCGTGTTCACAGCCTCGAAGACCTTGGGTGCCCGTCCAAGAAGGTCAGGCCGGGCCCGCCTTAGAGTGCCTGGGGTTTTTCCCCCGAGAACTGCTTAGCGTAGCTTAGTTTGGCAAGATTCTGTGTAAGGTAGAACAATAAAGTTCTAGAGCTTAATTCCAAGGCTCAGCGTTGTTCTTCGCCTAACCACGACAATTACACTAACATTGTCCACCTGAGTCTAAGAGAACATGACCATTTCTACATGAACATTTACAGTAAGACCACGAACTCAGTTTTTATTAAGACAGAAAAATATGCACTCTTCTTTCCACAAAGACATTTAATAGTTTCATTTCAAAGTCCTGTTTTTGGATTGAACTCTTTCTGTGATGTACAACGACCCCACCAAACCAAGATACATTATAGAGGCAAGTTTACATGAGAAATCTCGTACTGAATGTTCAATCATCATTTAAATTAAATTACTCCTTTCAGTGGATGATATTGGAACAGGAATAAGCACAGATCTCAACACTGTAGTGAGCTTTACAATTCTGTGTGGTAACATCTAAAAAAACACAACTATGTCACGGAATTTGGGAGTAAAATTCTTCAAAACTCTTACCTCTTCCTGAGCAATGCCCTCATTATTGGGCACCACCCAAGTTAACAGCTCTTTAGGATTAAGTTTTCCATCCTTGTCCTTGTCATAATCATTTCTAAATCGATCTTTCTCAACAACAATCCATTCTGGATCTTCCATGGCCGCTAAAAAGAAATGTTGCAATTTTTCAATGCATCCTTATCTTATTACATTTTTATTTTAGCAAAATCCTTTAAAATGTCCATTTTGCAGAGTGCAGGCTTGGAAGCACATATGGGCAGTGAAAAAGCAAAACAACATGTCTTGAATAGTGCTTTCAAATAGCGTCTTCGGACAACGCTGGCTCTTCGGCTAACAAACGGAGATGAGCACCGGCCCCTAGAGTGTGACACGACTGCACAACTGTGCGGGGGGAACCTTTACCTATTTTTTTTTACAATGTCACTTAAAATGATGGAATTGAAGGAACATGTTTTCTCCATAATCACAAGGATCTGTTACGTGAATTAGCAAAAAAAACTGCACTGCAAATACGCTGGATGTCAATAACCGGCTCTTTCTTACAGTATTTGTCTTAGAAAATCCATAATCACTACACACTATTAGAAACAACCAATCCTTGTAACTATATTTCTTAAAGATGTCTTCTTTCATAAGAGTGGAAACAGCAAAAGTACCAAGTTATATTAAGAGGAGAAACCCAAAATTTGGATTGATTTCTCAAGAACCCGAGAAGCCTTATTAGTAGGCAGTGTTAATGCATTATAAGCCAATCTGTAGCTTGAATCATGTCAACTGGATTTCTATTTTCTCAGTGGAAACGTTTCGCTCCTTATCCAAGGAGCTTCTTCAGTCTGAGCCTCAGACTGAAGAAGCTCCTTGGATAAGGAGCGAAACGTTTCCACTGAGAAAATAGAAATCCAGTTGACATGATTCAAGCTACAGACAATTCCACCTGGATGACTGAGAACCTTCATAGACATTATAAGCCAATGCACAACAACCAATCCTTGTAACTGTATTTCTTAAAGATGTCTTCTTTCATAAGAGTGGAAACAGCAAAAGTACCAAGTTATATTAAGAGGAGAGACCCAAAATTTGGATTGATTTCTCAAGAACCCGAGAAGCCTTATTTGTAGGCAGTGTTAATGCATTATAAGCCAATGCACAACAATATTTTGAAGTATTTTGACTTTTTGGACACCCCTGCCCTTGCCTGCTACCCCAGCAGTCTCCCTCTGGGCCCTCCACGCATTCTTAGGAGAAATTTTTCCTAACCAATTGTGGTTCTTGAAGACCCCAGGTTGAAAAGGGAATGCCCTGCCACTCACTTAGATCTCTTCGATAGTCTCCAAGGAACTCTTCGATGCTCACAAATCCATCTCCATCTTTGTCATGCTCTTCCAAAGCCTCCTGAATGACAAACTCCTGGTGGGAAGGAAAAAACAATCAAGGTATCAGTGGCCTGTCCATCAGCTCCACTGACGAGACACAGAACCATAAACTAACCAGCCACATGTTGTGTTGTGCAATGAGTTTGCAGATCATTGCATCATGCAAACCAGAGTTTAGTACCGCGTGGGTACATGTTGTGCAAATCAGCCTCTTTCTCAAGAGACTGGCCTACAGCCATTCCCCATTGACCAAAGTCTAGGGCAAAAAGTGATTAAACCCCATAGTTCTTAGCTTCTTGCTTAAAAGGTAGGCTCCATGACGCTTTACAGCCCACCCACTTATCCCTTGAATTTTCCCCGTGTTTAAAATCTGCACTCAACGTATAGCGAAGCAGTTATGCCTCTTCAGTACAACGAAGCAGTTTTCACATCCTGAAAAATCCATACATTGATTGTGGGACTGCCCTTTTGCGTTTCTCTGAGGAACTGGAGAACTATTAAAAGGCAGTAATTCTTGCAGCCCGTTTTTAAAGCCGTTCTCTCCCCCAACTTGCCTTCATGTAATCCGCCTCCTCAGGATGTTCAAATGCGATGAATTCATCCAGATCCAAGCCAGGTGCCCCATCCTTATTAGCTTTTTCAAACCTCTTCTTGTCCTTTAAATGGAGCTTTTAAAACAACAGGGACATGAATAAAACATGAATTGCAGGCAAAGTTGCAGCGAATTTCTCAGTTTAGGCCTATCTGAAGCATCCTTGGGGCCAACTTGTTTCTTGACCTTCAACCAAGCGGGGTCCAAGGTTTACCCTTCCCGCCTACCAAGGATGCAATCTCTAAGCAGGCAAATTCTGAGCTATTCCATGTCTTGCAAACAGGAAGATACCTCTTATTAAGAACCCAATATTTTCTTAACATTAGTGGCCAGCTGTTACGGACCTCTTTCGGAAAGCTGACCAATACCCCCTTCTCAGACCATGACCCTGTTTCATAAATAGAACTAAATAAGCTAAAGGCAATATTTTAAAAAATTGAAGGCAGGAGAATATAGCCCTCTATCTTTTAGTGCCATTATGGAGTTAGCTGCAAGTCAATCATGCAGGCAATAACAATGTTGTAAAAAAAACATTTCTGGAAGACTGACTGGAGCAGTGTTGCTCAACCTTGGCCACTTTAAGATGTGTGGACTTCAACTCCCAGAAGGCTGGCTGGGGAATTCTGGGAGCTGAAGTCCACACATCTTAAAGTGGCCAAGGTTGAGAAACACTGCTGAGAAACACTGGATTGGAGAGTAAAAAAAAGCGGTTCCCAGTCTTTCCAGTGTTGATTTCTACTCATTTTTTATTCTTTTCCAAAAAGAGGAATACATCTCATCAGCAGAAATAGTAAGGGCCAACCTCTCTGTAACATTTGCCTTCACTTGCCACATCCCTTGGCTCTAGAGCTAATCCGTAT
The DNA here is from genome assembly GCA_023362775.1 of Charina bottae. Taxonomy (NCBI): domain Eukaryota; kingdom Metazoa; phylum Chordata; class Lepidosauria; order Squamata; family Charinaidae; genus Charina; species Charina bottae. Next base: position 20,295,179 of record JALMGJ010000010.1, on the reverse strand, counting down.
GACAACAGGTTAAGAATAAATAAACTTTACATGTTTATTTATTTCAGACTGAAGAAGCTCCTTGGATAAGGAGCGAAACGTTTCCACTGAGAAAATAGAAATCCAGTTGACATGATTCAAGCTACAGACAATTCCACCTGGATGACTGAGAACCTTCATAGACACAAACTTTACATGTATTTATTTAAATATTTATTTATATCTAAACCAATAAACTCCATTGAAGATATTCAGGGTTCGAGCTCCTTTGGGATCTTACCTGCCGGAAAGATTCTTCTTCAGCATCTTCCAACGTGGTATCGTCCTCAAAGTCAATTACGCGGTCGTACATCTGAATATTGTATTCTTCCCAAGAAACGCGCCGGTCGCCGTCTTTGTCATATTGGCTGAATTGTTGCTTGGCATCTTCTACCACGTAGTGCTTAAAAGACTGCTGGATCCAGGAACTTAGCTCGTCTGGGGAGATTTCCCGTAACCCGATTAGGCTGGGGAACTGACCCCACCCTTGTCAGGGCCTTTCCATGCAGAGAGAACCCCAAAGAACTTTATTCATTGACCCGGCAAGCTTTCCCCATTTTCATCAGAAGGACTGCAGCGTTGAGCCCCAAGCCACGCCCCTTGGCCTGCAACTTCAAGGCCTGCAGAAAAGGGGCGGGGCTTGCCCTGCAACACTGCTGTCGTCATCCTGAGCCTCTTACCCCCCTCCCACTCCGCAGGCACCAGATGTTATTTCTTCAACCCTGCCTCCCATCAGCCGTATTATTTGTATCCGTAAACGTCACGGCCCGCTGCCCGCAGAGGAATCCGTATTTCGGTCCCAGTATTTTATCTTCCAAATTATTCCCATTATGCTGGTCTGCGACCGTAATGAAGATTTGGTTGGATTATTCCCATCGCACCTTCTTTGACCGTTGCCCCGTCCCAGATGAGGGATGTGCAGCGGCTGCATTTTGGGCCTGCGCGCGCTGTTTTTCTCTCTCTCAACCCAGACAGACCAAGGACTACGTGGAGGTGCCTGGTTCACCCATCACCCTAAACCCAGCCAGAGGAACCATGCAATGACTTGGCTTACAAAATGACCACTTCCTTCCCAGTCAGGCATAGATCAGAGCAGTGTTTCTCCACCTTGGCGGCTTGAAGATGTGTGGACTTCAACTCCCAGAATTCCCCAGCCAGCCATGCTGGCTGGGGAATTCTGGGAGTTGAAGTCCACCCATCTTCAAGCCGCCAAAGTGGAGAAACACTGGATCAGAGGTACCTTCCGTGAGAAAGCTGTCCCCGTCCACGTCGATCTTCTTTATAATCCCTTTCAACCGCTTCTGCTGTTCCTCAGGACTCAGTTTGGCAAATTCTTCCACTTCTTCCTTTGGGGGGGGGAGGAGAAACAGCACCAAAATCAGCGCCTAGTTTGGGGGGGGGGGGAGAAAGACGATTTCCCTCTCTCCACCTCTCAGCCCACCGCCTTTTTCAGCAGGAAAGCTGGCTGGTAGGGCTTGGCGTGCCCCTCTGCGCCACCCAGCAGGTGCTCCTAAAAAGGGTCCTTGTCCTCAGGGTCACCCCTGGTACTAAGAGGCAGAGCTGTTGCTTTTGGGCACCCCCAATCTGCAAGTGGGGTGGCTTAGCTTGGGGTTAGCATCATGGTGGAGCCCCTCTCCCACCCACCCCCGGGGCTCCCCCCGGTTTGCAACCGGCGCCCCCAGATGGAAATCGATAAAAGCTGTGGAAGACGACGCGCCCCTCCCCCGCCGGCAGGGCCCCTGCGCGGCGGGGGAGGATGGGCCCGGGCGTCCCCCGCCCCACCTGGCCGCCCAGCAGCGCCTCGCGGTCGTAGTCGGCCCGGTGCTCGCCCACGCCCGCCCCGAGGCCGAGCAGTAGCGGCAGCAGCAGCCAGAGCAGCGGCGGAGGCTTCATGGCCGCCGCGAGGGAGGCCGGAGCGGAGGAAGGGCGCTGAGCCGGGCGGGCCGGCCGGCCGCCGACGGTCTCCTCCCCGAGCCGCCGCAACAGCAGCACCTCCGGGGCGCCCGCAGAGCGCAGCAGCCGCGCGCTTCGCCTGTTGCGCGGCCCGGCCACGTGGGGGCGCCGCCGGGGTCTGGGGTGGGGCTCGGGCAGTGGCCGGAGGAGGGGGGCTCCCCCATCCCGCAGGGGTTCCCCTTCTCCCTCCCACCCAGGAGGCTTGGAGGGCCCCGCATCGCTTGGGCGCCCTGCATCCCGGTTCCCTTTGGGGCCATCCTGATGGGGGAAGGGGCCGATTGCAAGAAGCAGAACCAGCCCCTCTAAACGCTGGAAACGCCGCTCCTCGGATGCGGAGGAATCTAAATGCAGGATTGCTCCCACATGCCTCGGGCAATTAATGACTTAAAGGCTTTTATTGATTGACTTATTTTATTTATTCGATTGGTACCTCCGCCCATCTCATCGGAGCGGCTCTGGGTAAAAACAGGGAACAGCAAAAACTAGGCAAGGCTGCTGATCCTGGGAAAGGAGGCCTTCCGGTTCTGGCACTGCGGGGGGGGGGGTATTTATTTGGTTATTTATCAGATCTATATAGCCGCCCATCACACGATGGGTGAACAATAAAACCAGCAGTCTTCTAGAACCATCAAAACCAAAAACATACGAGACAAGATTATTATTCTTTTCCTTCCTTTGTCACTTAGTTTAGTTTATTTATATTTAGTTTAGTTGGGTTTTATATATTTCTTACACTTCTTTAATGTATTGATTGATTGTTTTTGAACCTGTTGTACGCCGCCTAGAGTCGCTTGGAAAAGGGAGATGGGTGGCTAATAAATTGTGTAAATAAAATAAAAAAATAAATAAGATTGCGGGTATGGGCCGTCAGCAGGATGCTCTGAAGCAGCTTTTGCGCTCAGGTTGGCTTATGCGTGCAGCCAGCTTCCTGGTGGTTTCATGCCACAATTCAGTCTCCAGAGCAGAAGCCAAAATGCATTGCTTTAACATTTCGCATACTCACAGATGCAGGCACAATCCCTTTCAGATGTGCATGTACATATATATGCATGGACTCTGATTCATGTCAGAATGCCTAAAGAACAAGGAAGCCAAAATGTGTTGCTTTAAAATTCATGCCCACCCGGATGCAGGCCCAGAGGAAACCCTTTCGGATTTATATGTACTGATGGATGCAGGAATGGACTCGGCTTCATGTCAGAATAACTCAAGAGGAAGCCAAAATGTGTTGTTTCATCATTTCAAGGTTTTTCTTGCAATCACATTGAAAGTGGTTTTCGCACAATGTGCCAGCCCTGGCTGAAGGAACCAGTTCATGCCCACACACTTGGTGTGAAAGGAACACACACAATTACAGTTTAATTGAGTGATTCTCACTTTTTAACTTCCTGTGGGGCAATACCATCTCAACCACAGAGAATCTTAAGGACAGCATTCATCCTAGGAAGGAGTGAGAAATTATTTTGCGTTGCGGCCTCACCTTATTTACTTAATTTTGTTTCCTGGATGGGTATCTCCTTTCCTCAAGGCCACGAACATAGCACCCCTCTCTAATTCCCCCCCCCCACAACAACGGCCCTGTGAGGTAGGTTGAGTGGCGGACCCAAAGCTTCCGTGGCTGAGCTGCACTTGAACCTGGATCTCCCCAGTCCTAGGCCAGCACCTCCATTTCTTTTATAAAGGTCCGGTATCTTGTTAAGTATCTTGAACCCACTCAGAAAGAAGCTATAGGCAGAACATAACATGCCTATTTCTCACATACTAGATTGAAGGATTAGAGAAGTAGCTTTTAAAAGAAGAAAATAAGGGTAAGGCACAAAATTTGCCCCAAGCTGAATTGGGGAAGATGCAAAGAAAGATTTTGCACTGGGAGCAAGAGAAACAAAGGCTTCTGTTTACTCTTGGAGGAATAACAAGGCCTTAGCAACAACACACCTTTGCCTCTTCCCGGGCAGCCTTAACAGGTATGGTAACCAACTTCTCCTTTGTAACTTTAATATTTTAAGATTAATAGAATTGTACATCTGGAAAGGGCGAGTAATCCACACAACCCTTTTCTGTATCTGTGGCAACTTCTCTGACTCCTTAAAATGCAGAACTGGACACAAAATTCAAGGCGAGGCTCAAATAAGACAGAAGAAGGTAGAAGAATTAATCGCTCTGATTTGGAAACTATATTTCTGTTGAGGCAGATGGAAAAGTGCGTTTTTTGCAGCCCTGTCAGGCTGCAGCCTCGCATTTTGTTTGCAGTCCATTACAAACTGCTAGGACATTTTTGACCAGAACCAGAACCAGAACCAAGCCAGGTATCCCCCATCCTGTATCTGTGGATTTGTGTTTTTAGTGAAGAGTCTGGCCGTTTCCTCTGTTAAACGTTATGCTTTTACTGTCAACCCGTTTTTCCATTGAGATTATGCTGGATTTGATTTCTTTCTCCTGCTTGGCAGCATTAGCATACCTGCTATTCTTCTTTTCAAAAGGCCCTGAAGCCTTCAGATCAGTATTTTTCAACCTTGGCAGCTTTAAAATGTGTGGACTTCAACTCCCAGAATTCCCCAGCCAGCATGCTGGCTGAGGAATTCTGGGAGTTGAAGTCCACACATCTTAAAGTTGCTGAGGTTGAGAAACACTGTTCTAAAGCAACGTTCTTTCTCCAGCCCAGTGATGTATCCAATAGGCTGAATTTCAGTTTCCAACAAAACTCATCTCGCAGGGATGACTTGGGGGGCGGGGGGGGGGGTCCCTCTGAAAATTTTGGACTACAGCTCCCATAATCCCTAGCTATTGACTCTGCTGATTGGCGCTGATGGGAAATGGAGTCCAAAACTCCTGGAAGACACAAACACGCACACCCGGTGCTGCCCCCTCCAGCCTTTCTGGAAAGGGCACCGGGTTGCCAATCCCCCAGAGCGGAAAAGAGCGCGCGCTGTCTGCCGAGAGGGCACAGCTAAGGGCAGTCGGCTTCGGCCGCCGCGACTGAGCATGCTTCGGAGGGGCGGCGCACGCGCAGCCGCGGCGCTGCGCCAGAAGGGCAACCCGTAGGGCCGTCGGCTTCGCTTGGCTCTCCCGAGCACGCGCGGAGGAGAGCCGCGCATGCCCAGTCGCGCCCCGTTTCCCCTGCCGGGCAACAGCCTCCAAGAGGCTTTTTCGTCGCGGCACCGGCTACCGGCGGGGCGAGATGACGTCACAGCGGCGGGACGCACGCAGGCGGAACGGCGCTGCGCGGCGGCGAGTGTAAGTGCGGGCGGCAGCGGCGGCGCCCAGGGAAGGGGCGGCGCCGGAGGGCCCGGCCAGCAAGATGGCGGCCGCCCCTCCGCCCGCCTTCTCCAGGGCAACCGAGCCGGGCCTCCTCCTCCTCAGCGGAGGCCGTTGAGCGCCGCGGCCGCCTCAGTCTCCCTCCCCCGGCGGGCCGACCCTCCCCTCGCTCTCAAACCCGGTCTGCTCCCCCAGGCTGCCTTCGCATGGCCCTGCGTACGCGTGTTCGCCTGCACGCGTGGAAGGCGTGCAGCGGTACCCAAGTCGGTGCCAGGAGCCCAGGAGACGTCGCTGGGCCCCTCGGTCAGCCTCTGAGGGAGGAAGCGACCAGAAGGGGGCCCCTCGGGGCGTTGGGCCGGGACAAGGGGGTCGTCCCGGAGGCTCATGTGGGGATGTTCAGTTTGCAGGGCGCTTGGCAGCTCGGCAGGGCCCTGTGCTCATTATGGGCCGCTTGGATTGTCCCCTTGATTCATTTTTTTCCATAAAGGGTCCTGACTCTCTAGGGAGGGAGGAGGACGGGGTCCTAGGAAGGGTCACCCAGGACCAGTTGGCTCGGGGAGGGGCTTCTGGCTTCTTCCTGGGTGTGGAGAGTCTGCTTTTGGAGGCTGCTAGAAGGGTGGTTTCAGTCCTTCCATCTCCCCCCCCCCCCGGAGAGTTTTCATGTTTTTAGGCATCGGAACCCAGCGGAGAAGCATAAAAAAGTCATCAAAAGGGACCTTGGAGACCTCCTAGTCCAGGGTTTATCAAACTTGGCCACTTTAAGATGGGTGGAATTCAACTCCCAGAATGGCTAGGGAATTCTGGCAGTTGAAGTCTGTCCATCTTGAAGTGGCCAACTTTGAAATAAAACTGATTCCTCGCTTAATGACCATTTTTTAAATGACGGATCGGACTTACGATGGTGCTGAAAAAACTGACGTGACCGGTCCTCACACTTAGGACCATTGCAGCATCCTCCCGGTCACGTGACCACGATTTGGGCACTTGGTAACCAGTTCACATTTATGACTGTCGCAGTGTCCTGTGGTCATGTGATCATCATTTTAGACTTTCCCAGCTGGCTTCTGGCAAGCAAAAACAATGGGGGACTGCTTGATTTGCTTAACGACCATGTGGTTCACTTAATGGCTGCCACAAAAAGTCATTGGCTTAATGACCTTAGTGTAAGGTCCCTGGCTTACACTTTTTTACCCAAGTTTCTGAGGTTGCCAAAAAGAGACTTGAGTCGAGGCTTGGAGGTTAAAATAACAGCGTTTATTTGGCCAAGCAAAGCTGGGTGGAATCTCTGCAGACATCATGGCAGTGAATGTCTGGGAAGAGATCCATACCCCATAGTGCAGCTTCAACCATTATATAGGCTCCCAAGCTCAGTAAGAAAGCATAAACGCACTCTCTCCTAGTGAGAGCGTGCAAGGTCTCTCTATTTGCATTTCCAGAGCTCAGTAGACTGTGACTCCTGGTATTCTAAACAATCCTTGTCCTGCGTTATCTAATTCCCTAGTCCCCTTTCACCTAATTCCCTTTCGCAAGCAGTTTCCAAAAGCAGAATGGCGTTGGTTAAGCTAACCCTTACGTTAGCAACCAAAATTCCGGTTCCAATTGTGGTGGTTAAGTGAGGACTACCTGTAGTCCAACCCCTTGCCCCATGCAGGAATCCACCATTACAACAACCTCCCTGACAAACCAAACTGTTGTGGGAATATTAACAGGTTCTCCAGCTCTTTTAAGATCCTGAAAGCTTACTTTAAAAAAAAAAAGTTTACATTCTCTCTTATTTCACTTGAAACAGGCATGGATGAGTAACTGCTGGATCTATTTCTGGGGGAGTGAGATTCTTTTTATTTAGTTGTCAGCAGCAACCCGGCTGCCTTGTGTGAAATTGACAAGAATTTTGATCATTCCCCCCCCCCCCCAGCGGAAAATCAGAATGAACTGGGAATTTGTTTTCCCCAGCTCTGCCCATCTAACTGCAGAGAAAAGATACTGCCAAGTGGAGGGAGGGGGTTATATGTGCTCGCAGTAACCCCAAGAATATTATGGGATTGCACTTTGTTCCGATTCCGGGATAGCCTGGGCTGACACCTTGAGCACACTCTTGTGGGATGCATTTCACGATAACGTTTCCATCTCAAGTGGAATCGGAGGCAGTGTCTGAGCAGTAATAAATGTGGGCTATCAGAAGCAGAATACAATTCCCCAGTGATGACTAAACCTTCTGAAACGGTGATGCTTTAAAGCCCCCCTGGGGTAAGCGCTAAAAGTTGTTGGCCCTGATATGGTTTATGAGTCCTCGATGGCCAAACACACCTCTTTGGTCAAGGAACCATGTGAATATCCTCCACACTAGTGTTTCTCAACCTTGGGAACTTTAAGAGGGGTGGACTTCAACTCCCAGAATTCCCCAGCCAGCCATGCTGGCTGGGGAATTCTGGGAGTTGAAGTCCACCCCCCTTAAAGTTCCCAAAGTTGAGAAACGGCTTCACACTGAGATGCTGCTTTCCAAACTCGCCACAGGACCGGTTCTTCCCCGAGGGATGTGTGTCTGCCTGCTAAAAGTTTTCACCCTGTAATTTTTCTTTTCTTTTCCCCCCAAGTGGCTGCACAGTTTATCAGGACTAAAAGTCCAATAACGGACATAAGTTTACCTGTCATGGTATGAAGAACACTTTCCCTCTTTCTCCTAAAGACGGGCGTTTATGTAGCACTCTGGAAGTCTGTCCGCTTCTCGTGGTGGCGTGATTGGGGCAGAACTGGCCATCCCGCTGCACGGCGCTCTCCTCCTCAGCCAGCCTTGCTCTGCCACCCACCCTTTCGGCTTCTCCCCTGGCTCCCTGCATGTTTCTGGCACTGGCCACAGGTCCCCTCTCCTCAGCCTTGTATTCTGCCATCTTCCACAGCTCTCCCACGTAACGTTCCTGCATGGTTGTCTCTTTGCGGTTGCTCCTCATCTGGACTATTCTGGGTGACATTCCTAGACGTTCCTCCTGTGGCCATTTCTCTCTAAAATCTGCTCTAGGGACCCAGGACCATTTTGAAGGCTTGGTTGGCTGGAAAGTCTCCCGCACAATGGGGTTTCCCATCCAGGGCCTTTGGGTCTAGTCCTCTGCGGCTGGAGGAGGAGTAATAACCAGGAAGCAATGCAGGAGGTAGTCTGCATCCTGAAAATGTTGGCCATGGTTCGATCCTGGGTTCTCCCCTTCCTAGCGGGGTGTTTGGGTGCTTTGTGGCATGCGTTTTTATAGGTAAAGGCCTGTCTCATCCAATGCAGCTTGTAAACTGGTCTATGTTGTGTACTTAGGAAAGACTTAAAGTGTGTTTTTTCATCAGATGGGCTCTTCGTTTTCCAGTGGTGGGGGATCTGGAATGCCCTTGCTAAAACGATATGCCTGATGCCCACTTTGCAGTCCTTTTGACGCTAGGTTAAGGTGCTTCCATTTACCCAAGCATTTTAGTCTACCTAATTCCTTGATGTAAGGGGCATGGTGGCTCAGCGGGTAAGACGCCAGGCTTGTTGATCGGAAGGTCGCAAGTTCGGCGTTTCAAGACTCTAGCCCCGCATGACGGAGTGAGCTCCCGCACTCGCCCCAGCTTTTGCCAACATAGCAATTCAAAAGCATGCAAATGCAAGTAGATGAATAGGTACCACTTCGGTGGGAAGGTAACAGCGTTCCGCGTGCGTCATGCGGCCACATGACCGTGGAAGCGTCTTCGGACAGCGCTGGCTTTTCGGCTAACAAACGGAGATGAGCACCGGCCCCTAGAGTCGGACACGACTGCACAATTGTGCGGGGGGAACCTTTACCTTTTTAATTCCTTGATATGCCTCAAAATTGTTCATTGCTTGTCCAAAGTTAATGTTTTTCCTCTTAGTGTATCCGGTTTTAAACGACTGAAGGTCTCGTGGTCCTTGCGTTTGAGTTAAAATAAATTTTCTATGACATTGTATGCCATCTTGTGATCTGATTGGATGAGAGAGAGAATAGACATAGTTTCAACATATCTTCTGAGCTGAAGGGAGAAGTTTAAGGGTAACGTTACAGCTGGGTTGCCACTCCAGTAGAAGCAAGGAAATAAACAAATGGGAATTGGGCAAATGCAGCATTTGATTTTGTTTTGACATCAAAAAAGAGCAAAGTTAAGCAAACTTATGTTTTGGAAAGTAGAAAGGAAATAGTATAATGCAAACAAATCAGCCACTCATATATAGAATTGTTACGCATAGTCTCATTTTTGTTGCAGTTAAAGTTTTGAAAAATTTCCTGTACTTACTTAAACGGTTATAGACTGTTGTGTTTTATACAGAGTTTTTTTAGAATGTGAACCAGCATAAATAAAATTCAGTCTCAACAATGTACTGGCTTGTTGTATTATATTACTACAAAATTTTGGAATAAACAATCAACACTGTGTCTAAAATATGGTAAATTCCATTGTGGAATGGAGAATCCCACTGAGGCTTAAGGCCATTTAGATGGCAAAATAAAATCAAGATTAATACAAATAATAGGATGATTCCATTAAGGATATTGTTAAGTATATTGTGTACTTGCCAACCCCACAGTAATGTGCTTTTTCCATGAGTAAATATTAAGTTCCTGATGCACTTCTGTACAGAAGATAAATAAGGTAGTTAGTTATCCATATGGTAATTCTACAGAACAGTCACCTATTTGCACATTGAGAGTTTCTTCTAAAATCATACTCTACAAGGAAGGAAAATATTTCTAAGCACTTCTGGAAGCAGTGAACATCCAGGCAAAACCATGGAAAAAATTATTCTACAATTAAATAGAATAATAGAATAAAATAATAACTGCAAAGCAGCATTTGGTATAATGTGCCTTTTAAATCCACCTGTTTGGGAATCTGTTCCCATGCACCATATGGTTCTTTACCAGGAGAGATCAAAGAGGAGACCATTCTATAGATGTGTATTTTATTGGGGGTTTAGGCTTTTGGTCTTGGGTTGAGAACTGAGTCAGAGAAGATCACTCCAGCAGAAACTGCTGTTATTACAGGTTTTCGCAAAGTGCCCTTTGGGTGATGGGTTATGAGTAGGCATTGATTGCACTCCAGCAGCGTGTCATGCATTTGGACAGCATCTAGATCAAACTGCCCTTCCGAGAGATGGACATTTGAGTAGCCAGCTTCCTTTTCTAGGTTGGCAAGATACCCAAATCAAGTAACAGTCTCCAAATTTGGAACAGCTCTAATAGACCTTGTTTAATACACTTCCTTCGGCTTTTCCCAAGGAGAAATCTTTAAAAGACCCATACAGAGAAGGGGCCATTGAATTTATGGCCCATGTCCTGTTATATTGCTTCTTTTATAAAGATGCATAATTACATTTTATAAAACCCTTTCAAGAACGTTTTCCAGGCCATTCAGATTTTTTTTTATGTACAGTTGCTTATGTCTGACCAGTATGATTGTATATCTTCAAACGTGGCAAAATTCTGCTTTATTGTTTGTAGAACTCGCCATGATTTGGTCATCCTGACAATATAGGTTACCTGCTTTTAATCTTGTTTGCATTCATATTCATTCTATTGTCTCTGGAATTCTGGTCATGGACTGCAATAAAGGTTTGTCGTTGAAGTAACTTGTTTTTCCTTGCTGTTTTTTATGAAGATACAGCAGAAATTAATTTAAAGCGGTGAATGGCCATTGCATGCACCTGAGGGAAAAAAAATCGGGTCCTTTATGTAAAAACGAAAGCAGCTGCTCACCACTAAATGTGTTTCAAAACTTCCTGTGAGATTATTTTGGGTTTTCTACAAGACGGGCAACAAAGTTTTTAAGGAATGAAATAACTGTTCATATATGCTTGTCTCTACAGTATCGGCATCATGTCCCCAATAATGCTAGCCTAAAAGCAATGTCGTGTTAGTATGGTGATGTTTGAAGGAATTATCTGCTCACAGGCAAAGCCTATTGCAGTATAATTGAATTCACTGCATGGTGTACGCCAAAGGTTCTAACCCATTCTGAAGCCTTGAACCTCCCAAACTGTGGGAAGGCCACACCCAGCAAGAGCCTCATTTGGATGGTCTGCATTTTATTTTAATTAATTCAGTATAATCAGCATTATTTGCCATGCAGCTACTAACTCCTGCCATTTGTCCAACTAAAAATTAGAGTGGCAACTTTTGGTCCGAGGGCAGTTGCCAAGGCTTCAGAGAGGTTCGGCGCCTTTGGCGTAAATGTTCTGTGATGCTCCAGGCAAGAAAATGCTGTATGGCTGTTTTCACCCCTTCCATGTTAAAAATGTTCCTCTTTTGTATATTGCGCAGCTATGACGACTTCATGGGTTCAGCCAAAAATGTGATAAGTGAATCTGTTGATGTAGACGACAAATACAACATGATGGTGAGTCATTCATCCTGACAGTGTACCAGCCTCTTAATGTTTTTGTGGCTGGAGTTGGGCGAGTGTTGTTGTTGTTCAGTCGTTTAGTCGTGTCCGACTCTTCGTGACCTCATGGACCATAGCACGCCAGGCCTTCCTGTCCTCCACTGTCTCCCGGAGTTCACTCAAATTCATTTTCGTTACATCGGTGATGCTATCTAACCATCTCATCCTCTGCCGTCCCCTTCTCCTTTTGCCCTCAGTCTTTCCCAGCATCAGGGTCTTTTCCAGTGAGTCCTCTCTTCGCATTAGGTGGCCAAAGTATTTGAGCTTCAGCTTCAGCATCTGTCCTTCCAATGAGCAGTCAGGGTTGATTTCCTTTAGGATTGACTGGTTTGACCTCCTTGCAGTCCAAGGGACTCTCAAGAGTCTTCTCCAGCACCACAGTTCGAAAGCATCAATTCTTCGGCGTTCAGCCTTCCTTATGGTCCAACTCTCACAGCCATACATTACTACTGGGAAAACCATAGCTTTAACTATACGGACCTTTGTCGGCAAGGTGATGTCTCTGCTTTTTAATATGCTGTCTAGGTTTGCCATAGCTTTCCTCCCAAGGAGCAAGCGTCTTTTAATTTCATGGCTGCAGTCACCATCTGTGGTGATCTTGGAGCCCAAGAAAATAAAATCTGTCACTGCTTCCATTTCTACCCCTTCTATTTGCCAGGAAGTGATGGGGCCAGATGCCATGATCTGAGTTTTTTTAATGTTGAGTTTCAAGGCAGCTTTTGCACTCTCCTCTTTCACCCTCATCAAGAGGCTCTTTAGTTCCTCTTCACTTTCTGCCATTAGGGTGGTATCGTCTGCATATCTGAGGTTGTTGATATTTCTCCCGGCAATCTTAACTCCGGCTTGTGATTCATCCAGCCCGGCGTTTCTCATGATGTACTCTGCATATAAGTTAAATAAGCAGGGTGATAATATACAGCCTTGTCGTACTCCTTTCCCAATTTTGAACCAATCGGTTGTTCCATGTCCGGTTCTAACTGTTGCTTCTTGACCCGCATACAGGTTTCTCAGGAGACAGGTAAGGTGGTCTGGTACTCCCATCTCTTTAAGAATTTGCCACAGTTTGTTGTGATCCACACAATCAAAGGCTTTAGCGTAGTCAATGAAGCAGAAGTAGATGTTTTTCTGAAACACTCTTGTTTTTTCCATGATCCAGCGAATGTTGGCAATCTGATCTCTAGTTCTTGAGTTTTTGCTCCCACTTTGACCATATAATAAAGAATTTGGTCCAGTGCAGCTGTGATACTGAAATAGTTACATTTCGAAGAGAATATTTGTAGCTCAGTGTTGAACTGTGGAGTCCTTGGTGCTCTCTGAGCCTTGTTGTTTTCTTGCAGACGTTTCATTGCCAGGCTAGGCAACATCTTCAGTGCGACAAGGGAGTGGGACTTGCTCTCTGTTTATATACCCTGGCTTGTCCTGCCTGCATTGGTGGGGGTGTTCTCTCCTTGGTAGTTCCTTGGTTGGGCTGTTGTTTGCTGCTTGGTTGATTGACTGAGGTAATAGTTCCTTGTGGAGTCCTTGGTGCTCTCTGAGCCTTGTTGTTTTCTTGCAGACGTTTCATTGCCAGGCTAGGCAACATCTTCAGTGTGAAAAGGGAGTGGGACTTGCTCTCTGTTTATATACCCTGGCTTGTCCTGCCTGTGTTGGTGGAGGTGTTGTTCTCCCCTTAGGAGTTCCTTGATTGGGCTGTTGTTTGCTACTTGGTTGATTGACTGAGTTAATAGTTCCTTGATCAGGGTACGTTGTGCTCTTTGATTGTTCCTCTGGTGCTAATCTTGGTGTTAATCTGCATATCTGGGTATTGATTGCTGGCAAGGAGGTGTTCTGGTCTTTGGCTTTTCTGTTGTCTCTTACGAATATATAAACAGAGAGCAAGCCCCACTCCCTTTTCGCACTGAAGATGTTGCCTAGCCTGGCAATGAAACGTCTGCAAGAAAACAACAAGGCTCAGAGAGCACCAAGGACTCCATAGTTATATTTGCAAAAGATACGATAAAAAATTGAGAATGATTTGACTTGGTCAATCAACGTACATTTACAAAGGGAAGGGGCTTCGATTGTGTGCTTGTGGCTGCTATTTGAGGTTTTTTTTCACTGCCCCACTCCCCTGTGGACACCCCTGTTTTCCCCAGTTTCCGGGAAAAGGATCCAGTTTTCTCCAGATGGAGCCAGTTATTAAGTCCTCGTACAGTAAAAATATTTTTCTTTATGCTATCTGCTAAGAAAAAGATGCCTTCCCATGGAATGCTATACCCTGAGTTAACTTAGAAATGAGCCCAAGCCATTTCGCTGACACCAAGCCATTTCTTCACAAAACATAAAAATGGGAAATGCACTGTTTTTGTTCCATAATCAACACTGGATATGAATGATTGCCTCTGGCCTTTAAGTTTTACTTTTTCCCCCTTAGGACGGACAGACACACACACACACACACATACACACACACCCCGCCATGGGTATCTGAAAATTGTCATCTGTGAAAAGAGACGATCTGTTCCGGATTTGCCCCGGCAAAGATTGGTCAGCTGCAAGTGTTTTAATGCATCTTTGAGAATCTGGCACGGCTCTTTGCCAGAGTTTTACAAATCACAGGACCTCTCACTGTTTATATTTGCCACCCTTTTCTGAAAACATCTTTTAAAAAGGCCAGTGCCTTGCAGATCTGGGTCTTTTCAACCTAATGATGGAGAGACTGAGACTTTTAGCAAGGAAGCCTTTGCGCCTTGGGTTCACCAGCCAGCAAGGATAGCCTGACCACAATTTGTTGAAAAGGTAAAAATGGCTGGGTGCTTCATCCAAGATGCTGGCTCTTCCGGAGGGGAGCCATGTTAACTCTACCCGAGTCTCGGATGTGCTATGTCTAGTCCTGAATGGGACCAAGAGTGGATGTAATTCCTCTGCTCTTGTGATCTCAGGACACAGCGAGCTCCTTGTAGGTCTGCTTGAGTGTAGAGTCAGGGTGTCCTTTGTCTGTCTCAAATTTCCCTTCGTGGTTCCTCTTTTGGATTCCAAGCCTCTGAGAATGAAGTGACACGGCCCTTCTTCGCGCTCTTTAATTACTGTTCTGAGACCCCCCTGCAAAATTCCGCTCCCAATCTTTTGCCGCCCCATTTTCAGGGCATTGTAAAGAGAGTGTTGTGGATGTGCACATTGGCTTTGCCTTTCTAAAGCAGCTTCTCTGCTCCCCTTCATGACGTTTAACTCCAGGGCTATCCCCAGGCTGAAATTTCGGCTTTAACTCCATGTTTTTGTGGTTAGCCCTCAAGAGATTTCATTTTTTAGTGATAGGGAATAAGTGGGCCTGCTCTATCCTGGCACCCTCCCTCTTGAATACCATTCCCCCTGAGGTTTGTACAGCCCTTACCCTGGTCCTATTTAAAATGGTCCTTAAAACTTGGCTGTATCCCCAGGCCCCATGAGACAGAGGGGTGATGGACTCCTTGTGCGATGTTCATTTTTTAGGTGATTGTTGATCGTTTTTTTCCTGGATTTTTCACTTTTGATGATACAATGCTCTGTTTTCGCTATGTCTTTATTGCTCTATTCTGTAAGCCACCCAGAGTCATAACGGATTGGGGCGCTCTATGAACCTCATAAATAAAGAAGTTCAGCCAACTAAATAAAGACTTATATTTATAGTGCAAAGCATCGTTTGGAGGCAAACGTTTGTGCCAGTGGTTCTGCGACCAACCCGGAGTACAGACTTCTCGGGGGAACGTCCGTATGAGAAAAGCAGGGCCGTCCTTTGGTGAAGTCGGATGGGATTATCTGAAACGTTTGTTCCCTTCCGCAGGCTTCTTTCCAGCGCTCCAACAGTCACGACAAAGTCAGGAAAATTGTAGCGGAGGAGGGACGCACTGCAAGGAACTTGATTGCGTGGAGTGTGCCGCTGGAGAACAAAGAGGATGATGGTGCGTGTTTGACATTGTGCTAAGGTGACATGGCTGGCTGGGGAATTCTGGGAGTTGAAGTCCAGACATCTTAAAGTGGCCACGTTTGAAAAACACTGAGCTAAGTCATCTCAGGTGGTTTTTGTTATTGTTTTGGTTTAGTGCAGGGTAACCATGAATTCTAAGCTGGGATTTACAGCTTCGTATTCTGTGTACTGCATGTCAGGCCATTGTGGCCTGTTTAAGCCACAGTTAAAATAAAGCATGGGGCGTGGTGGCTCAGCGGGTAAGATGCCAGGCTTGTCGCTCGGAAGATCGCAAGTTCGGAGGTTCGAGACCTGAGCGCCGCGTGACGGAGTGAGCTCCCACACTCGCCTCAGCTCTTGCCAACCTAGCAATTCGAAAGCATGCAAATGCAAGTAGATGAATAGGTACAACTTTGGTGGGTAGGTAACAGCGTTCCGCGCGCGTCATGCCGGCCACGTGACCATGGAAGCGTCTTTGGACAACACTGGCTCCTCAGCTAACAAACGGAGATGAGCACCGGCCCCTAGAGTCGGACACGACTGCACAACTGTGCGGGGGGAACCTTTATCTTTAAAAGAAAGTATGGCCTAACAGGTGTGAACCCAGGGAACAGCCTGGCAGGGATAAGGGCACGGTCTATCTTCTCCACCAATCTCCAGACTGAGTCCTTAAAAAATAAAATACTCTGGATTAACAAAAGTGAATCTGTTTACAGGAAAACCGAAGTGGCAGGTGGGAGGAAAATCGAAGAGGATAAACCAAGGAACACACAAAATTAGTAAACAGGTACATATTATCTTATTTTGTTTAATGTTCAAGCATTTGAAACAATGCTAACTTCTGGGAAGCTGCGCATGGTCCAATAAAGCCACTTAGTCACAGTTTTACTTGTTTTAGTCGGACCGCTTTGCGTATTGCCTGTACGGCTAACAAGGGGGGAGATTTGAAACGGTCAGCAGAAAGGAAAGGAAAAAATCCTTCAAAAGAGCATCCACATGTGCTGAGGGTACGTTTTCACTCCCTGGAGAAGAGGGAGCCACTGACACCAGCATTTTGAAGCACCGGGGGAGTGAAAACGGCCACTGTAACACAAATGCCCAACTGTTCGCCGTCAATAATTGGACTGTGTTAAATACTAAACGAAGGCGTGCCACGGTAAAATGATCGCCAAATACCCCTAATAGAAACCGAACACCTTCTCTCTTGAGACCAGCCAGTCATCCTAACAGCAGGCCTGGCCAGCTGAGAGGAGATTAATTTCCATACGTTAAGAACACACACAGAGCCAGCTCTTAAATAATCAATTTCAAAGCCGTTTCACAAAACAAGCCTTTGCACACTTAGGCAGAATAAGCCCTGGTGTGCTTAAACATAGACGGGGATCACACATTGTGATTGTTTTATTATGGCCTGTGGATTAAGCCAAGGAAGCTGGGTTCATACATCATGCTAAGCCATGTTGGGATTTGTTTGGTTAGGATTAGGGTCAGTGTAGCGCATTGTGCCAACCCAGACCACCTATTGTGGTTTGGCCAACAAACTGTGATTTAGCATGTTCTGTCAACTCATTTACAGGATGGACTCTTTCAACATGCTGTGCTCTACAAATCACAGGGTCGGAGTTCACAAATCATACAGCACAATGGCTTGTTAGAACCATGGTTTGTTTGTGGCTTAGCATGCTGTAGGAGCCCAGCCATAGACTTTACCACATTTAATGTCTGGTTATTGTGACAAAAAAAATCCAAAACAAGTAAAATTATATTTCTTTTTTTTTCATCTGAGCTTCCTTGGGTTTATTAGGCTCTGCTTATAAATGACAGCCAAGTTTTTTATTAGTTCTGCCTTGAAATTTTGCTTGAAATAGCCTGTTATGCACTTGAAACGGGATGTTTCAAATTAGGGGTAATTTGAATTGAAATGTTTGCATCCTCTAAGCGGGGAGTTTTGAGGGGTTAGGTGGGACTGAACATGGAGGAGGAAAAAAAAGTGTAATACAAAAGGACAGGCAGAGCTCTTGGAAGATGCTGTTCTGAAACACAACAATTTTTGCAGTTTAATTTTTGCCTCCTCTTAAGCGTGTTTCATTTTGGCTGTACAGGTAGTCCTCACTTAACAATTCGTTTAGTGATGGTTCGAACTTATGGCCGTGCTGAAAAAACCGACTTACGACCTGTGCTTGCACTTATGACTGTTGGAGCAGCCCCTGCAGTCACGTGATCACGATTTGGGCGCTTGGCAACCGGTTTGCATTTATGACCGTCGCAGCGTCCCATGGTCACATGATCACCATTTTCAACCTTCCCGGCTGGCTTCTGGCAAGCAAAATCAATGGGGAACCGTGTGGTTCGCTTAACAACCACACGGTTTGCTTAACGCCCGCAGTGATTCGCTTAACAGCTGCCGCAAAAAAGGTCATAAAATTGGGTCGGATTCACTTAATGACAGCTTCACTTAGCAACCAAAATGCTGGTCCCAGTTGTGGTTGTTAAGCGAGGACTACCTGTAGCTGGTTCCTCCTCCCCCCCCCCCCCCACAAAAAAGTGAGAGCAACCATATGCAAAGTTTGTTTTGATCAGTAGTACTGATACTCCTTGGCTGTCCAGAGCTGGGGGCAAAGTTCTTTCCCAATTTTAGGTGGTGTCGCTGGGGGCGGAACTGAGCATGTTTGACGTGTAAAGTTCGTGCTCTTCCACTAAGCTACAGCCCTTTATTTTTGCACCCTCCTGCCAAGCTGAGAACGATCGGTCCTTTAAAGCCAGTTTTTATTTCCCCAAAGCGGAGTGAAGTTTATTACTGTGTCACTGATGGAATATAGAGATCACAAAGGCCCTTGGGGAGAGTGAGAGGAAAAGCCCCATGATAGGTAATATTTCCATCCTCCTGGTATCGCCACTCTTGTGCTATTTCCTTGGAAGTAAGTCCCTCTGAATACAGAGAGGTTTACTCAACAAGAACCCTGCGTTGACTTGCAGCTGATAGCTTGGCCGTTACCCATTCTTTTTCCTGTTTATGTAATGAATAATGTCCACCCAAAACTCGAGCAGGGATTAAGCTCCGTTTCCTATTGCTTTTGACTTTTCGCGACCAGTTCATAACACTCCTTTGGATTTATTTCAGGCTTGGTTATTATGGGACCGTGCTCGCCAACTAAAGGCATATGGAACTGTTGAACTGGCAAAGGGTAAAAATTGGGCAGGCTTGCAAGCCACGAATTAATCCGAGCTCCCTTAAAGGAGCATTTTGCAAGCCGGATTCATCTGTCTCTTCCTCCTTTTCTCTTCTGTTTCTTTTTCTCACCTCTTGCCAGCCCCACCTTCCAAAAAACCCAAAACCATGTTGCCAAAAATATGTATTCATAGATGCTTCCATGTACCTGCGCCAGAGGTGAAGATTCCTTACCGTTGGGTTACAGCTCTTTTGATTGAACAACTAAATGGCAGCTAGTTTTGGAGGGCTACCTAGGAACTTTTTCCTTGTGGGAATTTTGACCTGACTGCTATCTCTACTTGTACTGATCCAAATCTCTCAAGCTGATAGCCTTGCCCGGGACTTCAGGGTATGTGGTTTGTTCGATTTAGATCGGTGTTTCTCAAACTTGGGCACTTTAAGACATGTGGACTTCAACTCCCATGCATGGCTGGCTGGGGAATTCTGGGAGTCGAAGTCCACGCCTCTTAAAGTGGCCAAGTTTGAACAACACGGATCTAGTCCAACCCCTTGCCCCGTTCTGGGAGTTGAAGTCCACGTGTCTTAAAGTGGCCAAGTTTGAGAAGCACTGATAGAGATGATACCCGAATCATGCTTAATAGCTTAGTCTCGTGGGTGAACCTGAACAACTGAGTTTTGCTTAAAGAAATAGTTGAAACTTGGTTTAGCGCACATGTGAGCTTTCTGGATCTCCTTTGCAGAGCACAGCATCAGACTGCAAACTCACACCCGCGCCCGGGGAGAAGACCTTCTATAAAAGCCCCACCAAGACAAGACAGCCACGGAAAGTCGACCTCCGGGCACGATACTGGGCTTTCCTTTTCGACAATCTAAGGCGTGCGGTGGATGAAATCTACGTCACCTGTGAATCGGATCAGAGTGTTGTAGAATGCAAAGTAAGGCTCTCCCGATTGGTCTGCAGGGGGGTGGGTACTTGATCATCATGGAGTCTTTGGATGCTCCCAGGACTCTTTTCTGCTTTTAAAAGAGTTTATTGAAAGCTTTTCAAGATTTTTACAATGATACAATGGAATGTCCACTTCCTTCCCCACCTCGCTATAGTTCTGTGGCACGTGTTCGATTAAAGGAAAGAAGAAAGATAAGTTAATTGCTCTGTAACTTATCAGCAAGCAGTTTTACAGATAGTCCTTGTTTAGCGACCACAATTGGGACTGGCAACTTAGTTGTTAAGCGAAGCGGTTGCTAAGTGAAACCACGACTGTGCTTATGATCTTACTTCAACTTTCCTTTCTTTACAGACCTGTGAAGGTCGTAAGTGCGAGGATTGGTCGCAAAGTTACCTTTTCATCACTGTCATAACTGTGAACAGTCACTGTACGAGGCAGTCGCTAAATGAGGACTACCTGTACTGCACTTTAAGCTTTCATTGTCTGGGTTTACATATAATATAGTACCCTAGTTGCCCAGTCACAATACACTAAGTCAAAACACTTGAGATCATCCAAAACTCTGAGCTGCAGTGTGGTTTATTTGATGTTGGCTTAGTGTGCTGTGTGTTCCCAGCCAGAGTTTAAATCTGTGGATCTTAATGTGCCACTGGGCTAGTCAAGAGCAGACTGAATCAGTCACTCCTTTGGAAATTAAATATTTTTCTTTTCTTTTAATAGAGAGCGTTTAGGCACAATTATGCTTCCTCCTTGATTACTATTAATTATTTTTGAGTAGTGTTATTTCATTATGACCATACTTTTATATGGGATTACGTACTCAGGGTTCACCATGTTTAAAACATATGCAGAGTGAACACAACATCCATTAAGTTCTAGTAAAGCCAGCATGCTGAAAAGACCAGTATTAAAAATGCCAACCAAAGTAATGCAATAATCTTTAAACAGTTTGTAATTCCTACGTGCCTTGTTTTTCCATGCTGTTGTGAGATGAATCAAGACTTTGGTCTCCTTGGCGTAGTAACTGATTTACACAAGTGTAAAGCGTTCATCCTTCAGTATTCCATTTGTTCTGTAGGGGGCACTGTTGAGATTCTGCTGGGACCCACATTCTTTCGGCTTCCTGTTCAGTGTCTTAATTAGGCATTGTTCCTTTTCCGCAGAGATAGTTATCTTCTTCTCAGTCAGTCGCTGCTGGTAAGCAAGGGAGCTTGACTGATGGCCTGGTATAAACAAAGTCTGGATGGGACCTAGTCATAAGTTAGCTCTCTTCATCTAACTTTTGATGGAAAACAGACACTCGCGGCGCTGTATTTTTCTCCAACTCAACTGGAAGCCCTTTGGCTTCTCGGTAACAATAGATTGATTCTTTCGGTGGCGTTATAGTGAGCGAAACGTTACGAATTGCTAAATAAGACTGGGAAAAGTCAGGAGTGGTCAAAATTCAGAAACCGATGATAGATTCCATGGAGTTTTCCCCTTTTTATTGTGCTGGAGTTTTTTTTCTCCCAGCTCTGGAAACCGTTAGCTAAACGTCTGTGTATAAAACTGAATTTTCACTAGGACATGAATATTTAGTTTTCTACTACAACAAAAGACTGCCAAGTCGGCTGTAAGATTAGTGTACAAATCAGGCTCCTAAGTGAATTTTGAAACCAAACAGTGGCTTGTGGCTTCCAAGCCGGCTGTCGGTTTAATGCAATTTAATTTACATTAAAAAAGAAAGAAACTCTTACCGCTGTCTTCTCACTCAAGAAATTTCCCCCATGATTTTCTTTTTAAAAAAAAGACAGGATCTGATATGCCTTGCTCTGTAATTGGATTATGATTTTCTAAATATTTATGGCTGAGAGAATTAGTACTTTATTTGTATGACATCTTTGCAGATCCAAGACCTCATCCAGAATTCCAATCATTCCACTCGTGTTATGCTGGGAAGGAAATATTATGTGGCCAAGACTTCTTTAAATATAAACATGAAAACAAACCCTTGTTTCTGAAAAGAGTTAGGGCTGTTAAGGGATAATAGTATGATTATCCAACAATTACTTTGTTTACAAAATTTAGGTTTTTTAAAACCATACAGAATTCCTACAATACAAAGATACATTTTGAAAATGTTAATCATGCTGTGATGCATGGTTTGGTGACAATCTATAACATCTTAGCTCCTCGGATTTATGTTTTAAAAACTATGGTGCAAGTGGAACCCACGGCAAAATCATACAAATTCACTTGAAGCCATTGTTTTTAATAAAAATACTCTGCAGCTTTTAAAGGCGGTTGGGTTAGTCAAGCAGTGGCTGGCAGGAAGATAGAGTCAGATGTATGTGCTGATCTCTGCAACATTTGTGTAGCTTTTAAATGATTTCTTAGCGTGCCGGCGGTGATCTTTTCCGAAGTCAACGTAAATGTTGACTTCCGATCTTAGCGTTAAGCTAAAGGAAGAGAGAACTGGCATTTTGTTCTTGAAAGAAGACAAGCTGGGTGGATTTGTTGAGAAAGTGGACCAGGTTATTGATTGCAGTGTTTTAGAGGGCAGTGTTTCTTGTATCTGAATGGGATGGGGCTCTGGTGACTGTTTGCGGTTGAAACTGCAGGCCCAAGGGCTGGGGCGGGGAGGGCAGGGAGGGGCCGCCAGAGAATCAGCGGTGAGCCGAGCCTTAAAACCCGCCTTAAGGTCAATTGCTGCAGAAGTCTCGAATGGTCAGCCAGAAGTCTTCCGTGTTTTCTTCCCCATAATTGTGTTTGGGTTGCCTCTCTTTAACGAGTTGGAGGATAGGATTAAACGATCCAAGCATTTTCCTAGCTGTCTTCCCATAGTTGTGTGTCTGTGTGTGTGTGGCCCCAAGGATGAAACTCCCATCTCTCCATGCGTGCAAAAAAAATGGCGTCAGTGATCTCACTTGGATGTCCCAGCATTCTAATTACGTATTGTTACGAATGAAGCCGCCAGTATTTATTGATTTATTAGATTTATACCCTGCCTTTATTTTGTACAACTCAAAAGTGGTATACGTAAGGCTCCTGCCTCCTATTTTCCCCACGACAGCAACCCTCTGAGATGGGTTGGCTGAGAGAGAGGACTGGCCTAAAGTCACCAAGCCGGCTTTCGTGCCTAAGGCGGGACTAGAACTCTCAGTCTCCTGGTTTCTACTCCAGAACTTTAACCTCTGCACCAGACTGGCTCAGTAGGCAAGGTGGGGCACCCGTGGCCCTCCAGATGTTGCTGGAACCTCAGCCAATAATGACCAATGCTAGGAGTTGCCATTCAGACAGTTTTCCAGACATTGCTGAACAGATTTCTTTTGGATTCTTCCCCAAAACACTTTGCATTCATGATATGTTTTTCTGCCTACCTATCTTCTATCCTTCCCACTCTCTGTAACTTTCTTGCCATCTCTCCATTCGGTCCAAGTCTGTAACAGATTGATTTGTAGGCTTTATAGCAGTGTTTCTCAACCTCAGCAACTTGAAGATGTGTGGACTTCAACTCCCATGCTGGCTGGGGAATTCTGGGAATTGAAGTCCACACATCTTCAAGTTGCTGAGGTTGAGAAACACTGCTTTATAGAGACAAGCAACTGGAGGCATCATTAACTCCACTGGATTACTCCTCCTCGTGCCTTCAGGATTCTTCCTTAGGATCTTTTTAAAAGTGCATTTTTATGTAATAAAAAACAGCCACAAAAGATTGCAGAGGAAGTCTATAAAGGAAGAAAACAACTGAGCACGCCCCCCACTCCCCAGTAAACAAAACCAAGAGACTGTAACTGAATCCAACTTGCCTCGTGTGCTTTACCCTATTAAATAAAGAGATGCCTTCAACGCGGCGTCCTTCCCCCACCCTTGGCTGAAAGGACAGAAGGACCGTTCAGATCCAGTGCCGTCTCACCGTTGTGGGAGTTTAGCAAAAGCAGCTCATAATTTTTCAGTTCCTCTTGCATCCAGCGAGACTCCCTTCTGGGCAAACGTGCCTAGGATTGCAGAAAAGGCTTTCTAATGAAGTGCATCATTTCTAGCTTTTTCTTGGAATCCCAACCCTCTGCCTGTCTTTCTCTCGAGGAATTGCGATACGGAGGGACTTGACCTTGGATAGTCCGGGAGTATCTAGAGGGTGGGGACAGTAGCGCCAAAGCAGTCTGCCCCCTAAAAGCTCGGTGGGTGGGAGAGAGACCCTTCTCAAGTGGTCCACGTTTCCACTGCTTCAGCACCAGAGGATGTATCTGCTACGTCTGTGGATAAAGAGGGGAGCTGTATTGATGGGCGAGGCTCCAGGGCTCCGCGCACGAGGATTGTGTGTCATCGGGACAAAGGGATGGCGCCAACCATCCGGCGGGGTGCGCCGGTAACGAGAATTAATTACAAACCAATCGAATCCGTTGCAGCCAATTGGTAAACTAATTGGTAATTTTAGCTGGACATCTATATGCTGTTATCAGGATGCTTGCAACGACGGTTTGAGAGCCACTTTTGTTCCGCGGCCGCCCGCCTGACAAAATGGCCTTCATAGCTTTGGGGAGGAAGACGGGCCTCCGTGGCTCGGGGGCAGCGCCAAATCCTCGTCTGACTTGTCTCGTAGGACTCGAGTTACGGCTGCCCACCGTTTGCGCTGATAAGTTTGGATAAGCCTTCTTTGACATAGGCTCCTTTGAGCCATTAACTGTAATTTTGGTGTGCCGTCAGTCCTGGTAATATAATTGCAGGTTGTTCAGAGGGGGTCGGTACTGGGGAGCAGCAAATTGTTAGGCTGAGACTAAAAAGCTTGCTTTTTACGGTTCCTCGCTCAGTTACACGGACAGAGCATTGTTGGAATCGAAGCAGCGCGTTTCCTAGCTGTGTGCTCGGGGCTACGAGCAGCTCCTTTTGGGGTCACCTGCCTTGAAAAAGAAAATGTTGCTTCTTTGTGCATCTCCTCAAAGGCTTTGATCAGCTACTTTGGTTTGTCCAAATAAATGATGCCCATTTTCTTTTACTTGCATTTAATTATTTAATTAAATTTACTTAAATATTTAGTATTCCCTTACCAACTTTGCTCAGACTGAAGAAGCTCCTTGAATAAGGAGCGAAACGTTTCCACTGAGAAAATAGAAATCCAGTTGACATGATTCACGCTACAGACAATTCCACCTGGATGGCTGAGAACCTTCATAGACTTGCATTTAATATTAAAACCTGCTCAAAAGGAGCCTATGGCTGACCATAGCTTCCCAGGACCCCACATGCAGAGTGTGTCCTGCACACAACCAAGCAACTAATATTAGCCTAAATAAGAGAAAGCTAAGGGGAGACCCGATAGAAGGGCTGCCGCAGGGAAGGGGTGTGTGGATTTATTCTCCGTAATGCCTGAGGGCAGGTCAAGAACCAGTGGTGGAAGCTTTAGAGAGAGAGATCTAAACTCAGGTAAAGAGGAATTTCCTGACCGTGACAGCTGTTAAGCAGTGGAACCGCCTGCCCTTTGGAGTCATGGGGGCTCCATCACTGGAGATGGTCAAGCCAAGGTTGGACAGCTATTTGAGGATTTCTGCTCTGCGCACCGCCAAGGCGCCTTCCAGCCCCGTGATACCAGGACATGCCAACCTGACAGTTCCATTTTATCATCATGGCTAGTAGTTCTAAGTGGACGCATCTCTCTGAATCCCTAATCACTTTTCAGGTCCATAAAAACGTCATTTGAATACGGTTGTCTCAAGGCCACTTACTTACAGTATTTGTTCGTTGGCTTTAGATGGCTGCCCGTCTCACATACGTGGTTCCGGGCGGCTTACAATAAAGTATATAGGATTTCCGCAAGCGAGGGTTATTATTGCTGTAACTCGTGGCAGTGAACTCCACAATATTTAAATATTTCCTATTTCATACTTTAAGCACTGAAAATATTGCAAAAAGCTTTCTACAAATCAGAGGTCACCGCATGGGTCAGGCCATGGGATACTCCACTTTTCCAGCAGCTGAGGAAATGTGCTCCTAGCATGGTTTGAACAATCTCTGAAATATTAGGAACTGGGTGAGTTTTGCTCCAGTTTGCAAAAAAGGAGCTGTTCTCATGCTGCAGCCCATGCCTTCTAGAGTACTATTTATTTTTATAGTTACTTTTTCCTGGGTTATTCCTTTGTGATTTTATTTTGTTGCTGCTTTTCGGCGGCTCCTCTCTTGATAAACGTTTCTTGTTTCTTCATAGGAGGTGTTGATGATGTTAGACAACTACGTGCGAGATTTCAAAGCCTTGATAGATTGGATTCAGTTGCAGGAGAAGTTGGAGAAGGCCGATGCTCAAAGCAGGTAATTGGGAAAGATCCTTCCTTCCTTCCTTCCTTCCTTCCTTCCTTCCTTCCTTCCTTCCTTCCTTCCTTCCTTCCTTCCTTCTCCTTCCTTCCTTCCTTCCTTCCTTCCTTCCTTCCTTCCTTCCTTCCTTTTCCTTCCTTCCTTCCTTCCTTTTCCTTCCTTCCTTCCTTCCTTCCTTCCTTCCTTCCTTCCTTCCTTCCTTCCTTCCTTTTCCTTCCTTCCTTCCTTCCTTCCTTCCTTCCTTCCTTCCTTCCTCTTCCTTCCTTCCTTCCTTCCTTCCTTCCTTCCTTCCTTCCTTCCTTCCTTCCTTCCTTCCTTCCTTCCTTCTCAGCATAGCACAAATTTGGATTGTAATTGCATGTAAAATACAGGCAACTTATGGCCAAAACATGTTCTTACAACCAGCAATGGCCCTTATGCCTGCATATTTTCTCTCCACTTTTCTTATTCCTCACTGGTTTGTAATAACACTAGTTTGTCAAGATATCTGAATCAAGCAAATTGCAACAGCTATAAAGCATAGTTTGCAGCAAAACCAGAATAGGGAACCTATCTGAATTTGATTTGAAGGAAAGCTCCCGTTTCCACAACTTAGAGGCTGCATTCATACATTATGGCTTATTTGGCTTGGCTTGGGGTATGGTGGTAAACCTAGACCTTGGGGCTGCTTCAACAAACTATTTACGTTTGTAATGTTGCATTGTTGCATCTCTCTGCAACCTGGGCTTTGAGTTAATTTCACCAGTATGCGGAGTACTAGGGAATCATTGTTTTTCTCAGCGTCTGGGCTCTTGATTAGGGGAGATGAAGCTGTAACAAAATACAGAATTATTTTAAGGATCAAGTTAAATGTTTGTTGCATCTTAATTGCCTTTTTCAGGATTGGGGTTGGGGAAGCAGGAATAGTTAGCATCATTATAAGATAAATACACTTTTACAGTCAATCGCCTACCCTAAATATCCAAACATATGATACAGGAAGTAGTTAAGCCACAATCCTGCTAGAAAACAGGGTATTTATAACACAAGGCATGAGCAAATTAGGGATTTACCAATAGGAGTAGTTAAATACGGAAAACTAAAAATGGATTAATGTTGCTTAGAACAAAAACTGTTTCGGGCCTCTTCAGAAAGTGGCCATATAAAGATCTTAAGGACATGCTGAGAGAGGAAGTTTTATTTTTTGGACACTTTGTGGCCTCAGGTGCGGAGGCTATTATCCCGAGTTCAAATATTTAGTACTTCTTTGGTGTGGGAAGAAGAAAACTATTGGCAATGTCATCAGAGAAGTGAAAAAGACAAGACAGCTTTGTACTAATGGTGGATCCTATATGGCTTACCTGTGTATTGCAACATCCGGGAGGGGGGTGATGTTAATTGCAGGGGAATTCTTTACTTATCATTCTACATAATTTTCAGGCCAACCTCACTAGCGTGGGAAGTAAAGAAGATGTCCCCAGGGCGCCATGTCATTCCGAGCCCATCGACCGACAGAATCAGCGCAACATCCAATGCCCGGAGAAGTCTCAATTTCGGGTATGCAAATTAAGCAGCTTTTACTATTTCAGGGGTGAAAATGGAGATGTTCTAAAAACTTGCTGCCCTCCCAGTGGGTGGGCTACAGCCAGCCAAACAGAAACAATGGCAGCTCAGCGTGTCTAGAGGGCAACCGACTGGTCAAGGTGGCTGGAGACCTTTTACACCGGCCCTACAATCCTGGTGAATGTTTCTGCTTCCTTGCTGCTCACACCAGCAAGGAAATAGCAGCCCGTTCTCTGCTTGCCAGTTGCTGGCTCGTCAGCTGGGGTGGGAAGAACTAGGTGAGCCTTCACAGGCCACATAGAGAGCAGCTGAGGCTCCATACGTGGCCCAGAAGTTGTCTATCCATGCTCTTAGCTGTTAAAAGCTCGCTCCGGATCTACACCTTTCCCCGTCCTCCCAAGTGTTTATTCTCCTTCTCCATGTCACACTTTGCTTTTTATTTTATTTTAAGTTTTGCTGCTAAGCATCATTATTGGATTGCCATGTTGTTTCTTCTTCTTCTTGTGGTTGGTCACACTGTCAGCCAGATGCTTAGGCTGGATTTGGCATTTTTGTCCACCTATCAAGTCCTTCCCAAGGACCTGGGATAGGCAGTTGTTGTTGTTTAATAATATTAAAGGCATCGTCGCAGGACGGAAGCTGTTCCAAGTAAAGCTGCCTTTTGCCCTTGACTGGTGGTGATTTTGTCAATGCCGATGGGGTTCCAGTGGTGCTCCAGGTGTTTTGGAATTGCACCCAAGGCGCCTATTATTATTGGACTACCTTTGCTTTCTTTGGCCACAGTCGTTCGACTTCTATTTGCAGGTCTTTGTATTTTGTGATAGGATTATGATTAGTTTGGACCTCTGCAAATCTCAGGGCTCTTCCAAACCTGTGGCCCTGTTTTGATTTCTGCTGGTGCCCACTAGTAAGAGTTGGAATTCTTTTCAGTTCTATAAGCATCCTTGGCTTGGCACATGGGCAGCTGAGAGGGCAAGGAGGCCCTCGCTGGCCCAAAATCTAAATGTGAACTTGGCTCCAGGGGAAGAAGCTCTATCAGTCTGTTTCCTTTTTGCCGACATCTTGCAGTGGAGAACCAGATGAAAAAGAGGTATTTCTGGAAATAGGCAGGATGCACCGAGTTTTTGCACAAGCATTTAGCAAATCTCAACAGTTTTGTTTACCACTGCTCTGGGGCATGTTCTTCACAAGCATAATCTTTAGGTTTCTGGTGCACTTTTTGTGCCGCCGCCGCCATACGACAAAGCAGTTGTGCAACTGTGTCTTGCCTTGACCACCTTTCAGGTCCAGCGTGTCCAGTTGTGTGCTCAGGGATGGCTTTGGTGGAGATTTTTGGTGATGACCAGGTTGACCAAGAGGAGTCAGCAGAAGTCGGAGGCTGCAAAGCAGGGTAGAAAACGGCAAATGGTTTTAACGGCTTTTTCTTCTCTTAGAGCACCTCCTGCGACGGTTCCTTCTAATCGTCTGACTCCCTCTGGGGTCAGCTGGGCAGACAAAGTGAAAGCAAGCCATCCAGGAACAGCTCCCCACTCAGGGGAGGCAGCAACGCAGGCCCACGTGCCAGCTGCAGCACAGAAGCCATCCCGCAGAAATGGCAAGTTTGCTTGTTCGTTTCTTTGTTTTATTTCTATCCCGCCTTTATTATTTTTATAAATAACTCAAGGCGGCGAACATACCTAACACTCCTTCCTCCTCCTATTTTCCCCACAACAGCAACCCTGTGAGGTGGGTTGGGCTGAGAGAGAGGGACTGGCCCAAGGTCACCCAGCTGGCTTTCCTGCCTAAGGCAGGACTAGAACTCTCAGTCTCCTGGTTTGCCATTGGCTCCTTCCTAGGGCTGAGAGAGAGGGACTGGCCCAAGGTCACCCAGCTGGCTTTCATGCCTAAGGTGGGACTAGAACTCTCAGTCTCCTGGTTTGCCATTGGCTCCTTCCTGGGGCTGAGAGAGGGGGACTGGCCCAAGGTTATCCAGCTGGCTTTCATGCCTAAGGCGGGACTAGAACTCACAGACTCCTGGTTTCTAGCCCAGCACCTTACCCACTAGACCAAACTGGCTTTACTTTTCCAATTTAGGCACAATTGTTTTGATAACCCAGTCCTTTCAAAGCAAGGTGTGCAATGAGATAAAGGCTGCATTTCGGACTTCATACTAAAAGAGATAACAGTGTAGCCATCTCTAGTCCAGCCATCTCAACCAGGGCTCCGTGGCACCCTTGGGTTCTGCGAGAGGTCACTAGGGGTTCCCTGGGAGATCACAATTTATCTAAAAACTTATTTCAAATTTGGGCAACTTCACATTAAAGAGGTCAGTTTCATTCTTTATTTTTAGTTTAAGAACACTGTTAATCCATGTATACAGGCCAACCCATGAAACGAATAGAATAATTTTGTAATTTCTGGCCTCTGTTTGAGCCTGAATGTGCAGGGGTTCCCCAAGGCCTGAAAAGTATTTCAAGGGTTCCTCCAGGGTCAGAAAGTTGAGAAAGGCTGCTCTAGTCTTATGCCTTCTCCTCCTGTTGCATTGGGGGAAGAAAATGAGCTGTTTCCTCTTCTGTTTCAGATTAGTCCCAATTTATCATACTGTCCAAACTCTAAACATCTTAACTATCACTAGAGAAAATGACCCAACTTCATAAAATATGGTTTTAAAATTGGGTAGTTTCCAGTATTCATAGCTAAGATTAACTACAGTTTGCCTGGTAAGCCATACTTAATCTAAAACAGAAGCCAGAACTTCCAGACTTCTCACAGCCTTGCTGTTGGGACAGGGAATGTGAGATAAGATCCTGGAATAGAAGACTTGGAAGGGACCGTTTAGGGCGGCCATCGAGATCAAGCAAGTGCCCAGACCGGTTCGTTCTCATAGCTCTTAAGGATACTTCAGCACTGTCTCTAAAAGGTTCAATGTTCTCTTTGCTAACCCATCCATAATTTCCTTTCGACGGACTGGAAGTGTCTGCATTAAGCTGTCAAAAAAAACCACCCCAACCTTTGCTCCATATTCTCTCATGTTTCATAGATAAAAGTAGGATTTGCCTTGTCGCGCACTGGCTCTTATGCCAAGCCCCCCTTCCCCGAGTTTCTTCCCCCTCTTCTGCCTCTTGCAGTATCTTGGATGCACCAGGCTCACTCTCCACTCATGAAGAAGCCAAGTGGATGAATGGTTCTCTCCATTAAAGGTCCATCAGAAAAAGAATCATGGACCTTCGGCGATATTGCGGCGGCTGCAGTGGGCAAAGAGGCAGACGTGTACAGCCCGTGGGGCCTCGGTGTTCATGGGTGTGGAATTATATCCATGTGTGCGCAAGAAGCTAAAGTGGGTGCCGATCAGTACTGGGGTGTGAGCTTTGTTTGAAAAGGTGACAGCTTTAAGATGTCATGCTGCTGATTTGAACCAGGCTCCCCCAGAAGGCAAAATACAACAGTCACAATAACAACGCTAAAAATAGGGTCAATCCTTTATCAGGGGTTGACCCTAGCAAATAAGGACAGGACAAGCTTATCTTAGTGTTTCGTGCTGCAGTTAATTGTGTGCGTTCACGCCTTAAAAACGGGTAACGAACTTTGGTCTCCGTGATCTACCTAGAAATGCCATTTAACCATTTTAGAGGAATTTGTTCTGTCTTCCCTGCCCCCGTCCTCTTTCAAGAGTCTTGGGGCACTTTTCCCAAAAACCGCTAGGTTTATTGTGGCATAAATTCTAGTCCACGCAAGTTTATATGCCATGATAAATCTGTTCAATTTTAAAGATGCCCCCAAGACTCTTTTCTGTTTTCTTTTGCTTACATTGACCAGCAACATAACTTTAAAAAAAAAAACTCTATGGAATTAATTTGGGGAAATGAAAGAGAGAGAAAGAGAAAAAAAAAGAGATCCTTTTTCTTTCCAAAGAAAAACCTCTCTGCTTTTTAAACATCACTGTCCGGGACCGCTACTTAAAGAACAGCTCAGAAAGGTTTTGAGTTTCAGAGTATTTGAAGCTTACCAGTGGCCCCAGTAGAGGCGTGTTTAGCTAATGTCTTCAAGACAAAGCTGATAGGGTGTGCGGCAGCTAAAGGGAATAGAACTATGTTAAAAGCGATAATGGGTGGCTTGCTCTTTGAATATAGGCGAGCCCTAATCCTGTTGTTGTTTCTTTTGCTCAAAATACGTCTCTGGTTGAAAGATCATTATATTGGAAGGCCGGAGCATTTTGAGAGGTTAACAATGCAACCCCGTCGCTGTCAGAAATGAGCCGCACTGGGTTCAAAGGATAACCCCTTCGTGAATGCATTGAGCATCCTTCCCTAACCAGGCGATTTCCTTGAGCAACTCAAAGTCATGATAGCACAAGGGGTGGTGAAAGGCCCTTTCCCACTTCTTTCTCCACACCCTCCCTAATTTTTTTATCAATGTGCCTGTGATCTTTCCAAACTTCCAGTGATTAAGCCTTTCATCGAGGAGACGGGGTTCCAGCCTCTTGGAAATGTTGGGTACCTTTTCCTGTATCTTTTTGAAATGTACCATTCTCTTTTGAGATGGCATGCACGGTAATCACAGAGCAGAAGTATATGAAGCATTAGGATGTTTGATACTACATCTCAATGTTCAGTAAACTGCTTAGCACATAAACAGTTGTCTAAAACCAGATCTGTTTAGCTCATCATTTTGAAGGTTTGGGAGACCCTTCCAAATCTTTGTTTCCTTTGAATCCCTTCCTTCCTTCCTTCCTTCCTTCCTTCCTTCCTTCCTTCCTTCCTTCCTTCCTTCCTTCCCCTCTGTCTCCATCTCCCTCCCTCCCTTCCCCTCTGTCTCCCTCCATCTTCCTTCCTTCCTTCCTTCCTTCCTTCCTTCCTTCCTTCCTTCCTTCCTTCCTTCCTCCCTCCCTCCCCTCCCCTCCCCTCCCCTCCCCTCCCCTCCCCTCCCCTTCCCTTCCCTTCCCTTCCCTTCCCTTCCTTCCTTTGCTTCTTTTCCCCTTTCTTGTCTTCCTTCCTTCCTTCCTTCCTTCCTTCCTTCCTTCCTTCCTTCCTTCCTTCCCCCAGCCCCACCTGAAGATAATACGGTTTATGATGCACCATTCTCTATGCAAGTGCTTGCTTACTCAGCCATTGTAGGGTTGCTGTTGTTTTTAATGTACTTATTGTAAGTTAACACTTGAATTAAATTATCCACCAGTTAGGTCAAAAGGGAGATAAAGTTAATCAAGTTGTGTGCCATTGGAACTGAGCTGTGATGTTTCTCTTGACTGCTGTTTGTTGGAGTTCATCAGTAGCGCAGGGATATTTTTCAGATTTGGGGTTTCATTTCAAGTGTTTTTCTGTGGATAGGTAGGATGGGTAGTACAGGATGAGTAGTTAGAATCTCTGAGCCTTTTTTTTTAAATGCCAAGGATAATTATGTAACCTAACTGCATTGTATGCAGCGTTTACCTTTCTAGTTTTGTGTAGCACAATCCTGTGTACACAGACTCCAAACTATAGGAGTTC
The DNA here is from genome assembly GCA_023362775.1 of Charina bottae. NCBI lineage: Eukaryota > Metazoa > Chordata > Lepidosauria > Squamata > Charinaidae > Charina > Charina bottae. The sequence continues at coordinate 20,262,206 of JALMGJ010000010.1, read as the reverse complement.
AGAATTGCAGCTTTGGTGCTCAACAAATATCAGGACAGTTGCTGCACCTCTGTATCCTGTCAATTTGGGGTCCAGCAGGAAGAGCAGATCTGCATCATTTTACAGTTACCCCCCTCCCCAAATCAAGTTGAGGACCTTGTCCTTGATATATGCTCAGTGGCTGCAAGGAGGCTGTTTCAGCAAGAAGGGAAGAAGCTAACAGTACACCCTCAGAAGAATGAGTCCCTATTGTTATTATTATTATTATTATTATTATTATTATTATTATTCGAATTTATCACCGCCCGTCTCCATGACAGTAGACTCTGGGCCGTTTACAACATTAATATTAATATTTAATATTAATTAAAAACCTATGCACTTAAAAATACAATATAATAATAAATAGATAAGAATCCAGAGGATGGGAAGATCTTAAAAAAGGAGGGTATTACGGGGCTAACCACCCCCAGGAGGAACTATTACCTCCTTTGTCCCAAGCAAATAGATGTTTGAGTTGAAGGAACCCACAGCTCAGCAGGTCTCCTGCGACGTGGCCCTGCTAGTGTCACTAATAAGGTTACAGGACAGTTCTTCCAGATGGACGCATTTGGAAGGCGTAACATCTAAGTGGCTTTTAGGCAGGGTGGGGGCTCAGAGAAACAGATGGTTTGTCACTTCCATGTAATACAAGAGGAAGCAGAGAGTGGGAAGCTCAAGTGTGGCTAGAGAATTGTCAAAATCATCCTGTGAATTATTCATGGACAAAACCGGGCAAGTAACGAAATCCAGCTTGCGATATCCAGGGGAGGATAAAGTGTGTTGCCTTTCTTCTTTGAACACTGGCTTCTGGGTTGCAATATGTGGCTGTATCGTGGACACCCCCATCTCTCCTGTACTCTTAGGTCATCCTAGAATCCTATTTAAAATAGCGGTTGGAGTTAGATGAGGGTCTTGCTTTGGCTAAATAGGTGATACCTGTCAGAAGATGAACCTTGTGGATTTTATGAAGGGCTATGTTTTGCCTTTCTACATGAATATGCCTCTCTACTGTTTTCTCCAAATCAGAAGGAGAATCTCTTCCCCGCTTCCCTTTTTCCATCTGCCCAGGCTCGCCACTGAAGCAGTTGCTAGAAATACCTTTCTTTCCAATCGGAAGAATAAGAGTAACAAACTATTCTACGCTGATCGGACTCAGCCTGGAGTGCTCTGTCTGGTGTTGGCCACCACAGTTTAAGAAGCATCTGTTAAGGATTTCTACATTGAAGAGAATTGGACTCAGTCTCACTGGGTCCTTCCTATTCTAGGACTTCACGATTGAATCTGTGTTTACTAGTGCTTATTTTTCTTAACTCCATAAATGCAAGTCTGGATCATTAGGATGGGATGTCCAATGGCCAGCCTTCTCCCCCCCCCCCACCATACTTGGGTCCCTCAAGATGTTCTGGATTCTGCCTGCCCTGAGCCTCAGACAGGATAGCTATATTTCAGGGGTTTGGGAGGTATGATACAAAATACTTGGAAAAATACAGTTTGGGGAAAGTGATTCTGTTCTATTAAAAAATGATGCTGTAGCAGGTCAGTTCATCTTCAAGGTAACATTGGCCTCTTTATTGTTTTGTGTTCATTTTTAAAGCAAAACTAATACCACCTCTAGAAGGGCACGGTGGCTCAGCGGGTAAGACGCCAGGCTTGTCGATCGGAAGATCGCAAGTTCGGAGGTTCAAATCCCTAGCCCTGCGTGCGGAGTGAGCTCCCGCACTCGCCCCAGCTCTTGCCAACCTAGCAATTCGAAAGCATGCAAATGCAAGTAGATGAATAGGTACCACTTCGGTGGGATGGTAACAGCGATCCGCACGCGTCATACTGGCCACATGACCGTGGAAGCATCTTCGGACAGCGCTGGCTTTTCGGCTAACAAATGGAGATGAGCACCGGCCCCTGGAGTCGGACACAACTGCACAAATGTGCGGGGGGAACCTTTACCTTTACCTTAATATCACCTCTACATTTTCAAATGCAGTGTTGGTCTGTTAACAGAATGGTAGCTGGGGTAGTGGATGTAAACTAGGTAAGGCAATTTTTCCTGTTTGCCAAAAATGTGTTCCTAGAGTCTTGGTTTGTGTGTGCTGTCTCCTTGAAACTGTTTTCAAGAGGAAAGTAATTTTAGTGCGTTCTGACTGCACAACTATGTTTATTTTTGCCCCCTTGTCTTAACAACAGTGAAGACAAAATATTACTGAAGGTTTTCTTTATGTAACTCTGTTTCCACTATGAAGTTTTCCTTCTGATTTCTTGGTTGGCTTTTCCATGATTCGATGTAGAGAGGAGGGATGCCGAAGGCTGGGAGACGGTCCAGCGTGGGAGGCCAGTGAGATCCAAGTCTTCTGCTTTAGTCCCAAAATCCGCTTCGTCTGCAGAATTATTACGGTTTAAGGATGACAGTGACAAAGAAAACTTAATTCTTCATCCACTGGTAAATAAACAGAAGGGTTCGTTAAGCGAAGACGGCAGACCCAAAAATATGGATCCCATCCTGAAAGATTCTTGCCATCAGTGTGAACATCCACTTGCTGAAAGGACTCAGGTAAGTATTATTTAATCTGCATTTTTTACAACTGCTGATTGGCTGTAAGATTTGCGGAAGGTTTTCTCCAGTTCAATTGAGGCAGCTGTTTTTCACCCACCCACCCCCATTTTGGATTGTCTTAGTCTGGCCCACGCACCAGTTTTGTTTGGTTGTTGTGCAGATGTTTTTGGTGGATGTCCACTAATGCTGCTGTGTTGGTGGTGTCCCCTCTGGTTATGAGCTTACCTGGCAATTGCATTGGATTAATCATAAACCATCAAGTTTGTGTTGACTCTTAGTGACCACATAGATTGTCTCCAGGAGGTTCTGACCCCAACCTGCTCCTACAGGTCTTCCAATTATGCACCTATCACCACTGTAACATCCACCTTGCTGCTGGCCGTCCTCTTCTTCTGTTTCCTTCCACCTTTCCCAGCATCAGAGCCTTCTCCAGAGAGCTGGGTCTTTGCATAATGTGTCCAAAATAAGATAATTTGAGCCTCACACCAAAAGTTGAGAGTTGTTTGGAGGGAGATGGTGGATTCTGATGGCTGATCTCTGGTTGGTTCATAGTGGTGTAAGCAGGCCTTTAAATAACCTGGTTCTAAATGATTTAAGATTTTAAAAAAATTACCACCAGCAGCCTGAATTGAACTGGGAAACATACCAGCAGAGAGCACAGAATAGACCATTTTTCAGAATCCTCTGCCCATATTGTTGCGTTTTCTATAATTTTTCCTGTGACTTGCAAGCTAATTTTCATTTTCTGCTGTTGAAGCAGTGCTTTTTCTGAAGCATTTTTATTAGATAAGAAGCAGAATACTCTATTTTTATGAGCTTTCCTTTCAAGTATAAAACAGCAAAGCATTGCTGCCTTCCTTTTGATTCATGGGGCTATACATATTTTATTAGACATGAATTTCCCTTTGCAAGTATATATTTCAGAAGGATGCTGAAAGATCCTCTTTAAAAAGTTTGTGTTAAGTGGGACATCTTACTCTGTTGATGCATTTGATTATATATAACCATATTTCAATGAGTCTGGGGCAGGGGAGGGGGTGTTGGAAGTGAGATGAAATCTACACAGTCCACAAAACTCCTTTAACTATGGGGAATGACTGAAGAAAGAAAAGTGAGATTAGGAGAGAGAAAGAAACAAAGGACTCAATTGCCTTGAGCAAAACACACGGATGTGGTTCCTTTGAGTATCTCCACCGCTTATCTATCCATCTATCCCATATTAGTTCACAGCCCGTGTGTTTGAAGACATCAAGGTCTGTGAGAAGAACATTGGCTTGTCAGGTGGACCTTTGCAACCGTCTTCCGAAGTGCCCCTTGTTCTCATAGATGTCGAATGCAACTCCAAGAGTGCAGTGGTGGGTGACATAACCTCCATCGTTTCAAAATGTGGTGAAGGGAGCGAAGCAGAAAGAACCAAGAGTGAAAGCGAAATGGATCCTGCCGATCTTTCAAATGTAAACACCTTAATCTACACAGAGGGGTCCTAAACATGAGTCCACAAAAAAACTTGCTGTGTGCCGTGAATGATTATCAGCTCCTCCTACTTAGACCTATCTGCTTTGCATGGAGAAGGACACTGGTTCTCATGTACATGGGATAGGAGTGCCCATAGTAGAATTGGTGATGGGGCCTAGAAGGTAGACCTAGAAGAATCCATTGGCTTTTTTAGCAAGTCCAGTAACAGATCATACTGTTCTTTCAAAGCAGAAGAGATTAGTCCTGTGCAGAAGTGATCTACTCAGTTTCAACTGAAGTATTTGTCTAATTTGTCTACTCAGTATTTCTCAGATATAATTGATGTTCCCAGTTGTTCAGCCCACACTAACTCCCATTACTTGTCAATGATAAGTATTGTTCCTTATTCTAGCTCTTCTCACCATTCTGAGATCTTGAGTCATACAGTAGATGTTTCACTGGGCCAGAAACCATAAAATTTAGGGGATAGCAGTGATCCTTACCTGGAAAGTATTTTCAGACTTCCCAGTCTGGTTTCTGATCTTAGTTTCCCTTCTTTAGTCCATGGCAGAGGTGCTTGCTAAAAAAGAGGAGTTAGCAGATCGCTTGGAGAAAGCCAACGAAGAGGCCATTGCGAGCGCCATTGCTGAAGAAGAGCAGTTAACGAGAGAGATCGAAGCAGAGGAGAACACCGACATCAACCTAGAAACGGACAACGACAGTGATTTCTCTGTGAGTTTTCTGCTTGTTGGGGAAGCTGACATTGATTGAACTGCTATTTTTCTAGACAAAGTTAGACTTGAAAATACAATGCTAGGCTTTTGTATACTTCTTGACATTGAAGGATAGCTGGGCACTAACTCTGTAATACATGAGCCAGAAAAAATATACAGAAGTATTCTGAATCTTGAGGTTTCCCTTTTGAGCAGTGTAAAAGTTAACTATTTGTTTTCCAGTTAGAGAAATCATGCAGAACTCTTGAGATTCTGGTTTACAAGGAACCAGGAACATTTAGGGGAAGAAAGAGGACCATCAGAAACAGGAGATTGAAGAGAAACCCTCGTTTCCCTATGAGAAAAAGCAGCCACAAACTTCCCTTTTGCCCAATCCCCTACCATTTCAAATGTGGGGAATGGTCTGAATTGTGATTAGTAAAACAAGCCAAAACGTAGGTTAAGATCCTAGCTTATTCACCATCTTTATGGCAGAGTTACCCTCACGGTTGCAAAGGAGGTATAGCGATGTGGGGCAGCTCCGTGAATCCTCCACCACCGCTTGTTCTCATAGAACTGAACAGGCTTTCCTGTTGGGTCCCAGCTGGGCTGAATCTCTTTTTGGATCAATACACTGCTTTAAAAGGGCGGCGAAGGGTGAAAAAAAGGCACCATTGCCCATTATTTTGTGCATATAACAATAGCGGTGGTTCTTATTTGCAGGAAGTGGGACGTGGCAAGGTGAAAAGGAATTCCTTCTACATTGTTGGAGAGCATCTGAAATTCTGTCTTTCTCTTTTCTCTTTTGCGTTCCGGGTTTTTAGGCCAGCCTGGGCAGCGGGAGTATATCTTTCTGCGGCATTTCCATGGACTGGAATGATGTCCTGGCAGATTATGAAGGTACAGATCCTTTTCTGGAACCAGAGCTAACACAATTCTATTTAAGGGAGCCAACATTTACGGTTAATTTTGAGACCACGGTTCTCATCGCCATTGTGCAATTATTTGTTTGTTTGTTTGTTTGTTTATTTATTAATTATTTGAATTTATATGACCGCCCAACTCCCCCAAACGGGGGACTCTGGGCGTCTTACAATAAAAATTAAGATTAAAATACAAATATAAAATTACAATTATCAATATGACATAAATAAGTATAAAATCCAATCTGGCAAATCAATCTCAAACAATGGGGAGGGTATTATGATACTAACCTGTTCTCATAGATATCGAATATGGCCAGTTCTGCTGGCTCTGGGTCAGCTTTTCCTTCAAACCCCGATTTTCTGGTTTTCTGCAGCTCGTGAATCGTGGCGTCAAAATAATTCCTGGGGTGACATAGTGGAAGAAGAGCCAGCTCGCCCGCCGGGCCATGGGATACACATGCATGAGAAGCTTTCTTCTCCTTCTCGCAAGAGGTCTTCCCTTTTTAAACATTTGATTCCATTATTCGGGAATAACTGTGAATCAGAATCTGTATGAGTAATATACTGGTAATTAAAAGGTAGGGAACGGTTTTGTGCCAGTTCAGATGCGCTGGTGCTTGGACGGGAGATCGCTAGGAAATTTCAAGACTGGATTTAGGTTAGATGGGGAAGCCGAAAAAATATTCCAGAAGAAGGCAGTGGCAAATCATTTCTGTATTACTGCTGAGAAAAACACATGGACTATACATGTAGTCAGCAGGGATGTATTGTCTAAGGCAGAGCTTTCCAAACTGTGTGTTGGGACACGTTAGTGTGTCGGCTGCAGTGTCTGGGTGTGTCACGGCTGCTGCTGCCTCCGAGCCCTGCCAGGATTCCGCGCAGGTCCTAGTGCCTGCCTTGTGCCTCGCTGCCTCCAAACCTGCTGTGATTCTGCGACCAACATGAAAAGTTTGGAAAGCTCTGGTCTAAGGAGTTGGCAGCCCCTGACCAACCTTGTTTGGGTTCAGAAGCTGATCAGGGTTTGACCTGGTTAGTGCTAAGATGGGAGATCATAAGAAAATCCTTAATTGTAGGTTAGACTGGGAAGGTGAAACAGTATTCCAGCATCAGGCAGTGGCAGACCACTTTTGTATTACCGCCAAGAAAATGACGTGGATGCCTCCAGGAGGTCACCAGGAGTCGAGTCTGACGTGAAGAAGACCTTTAGAGTAGGCAACCCGATATTTTATAACCTTCAGATATTTTGCACTACATATTGATTGAGCTGCTGAGACTTGAAATCCAAAATATCTGGGGGGGGGGACTCCACTCTACTTGGAGTAACAGAGGAATTTTCTGTTGCCTGTGTTTGAACCGTCTTCGTAGTGATGATGATGATTGACACAATAATGTACGATTATACAGATACTGCACACCATTTCTTTATATCGGGCCCTGTAAGGCGAAGATTGAACTAGGGATTCTCTGAAGGAGAAGCTGCTGTCTTTGCACCATCTGTTAGTCCCTCCAAGCTGCCACCCTATTTTTAAACCACATGTGCTGTTTATGCGGGGTCCTGTAGTTTTCAGCTGGTTCCACGTTGTTCTTTGGGTTCTCAGTTTTCTGTGATGTTTCTTCCCAAAGGACAATTGCAGAATCGAAGAAGAAGCATGAAGAGAAGCAGATGAAGGCTCAACAGCTGAGGGAGAAGCTCCGTGAAGAGAAAACTCTAAAGCTTCAGAAATTAATGGAAAGGGTAAATTTGCCATGGCACCTTTTCAATTCCCTCCCAATTGAATCTCATTTGCACCTTGAATCACACTCCTAGAAGGTTTGAGCCCCCAAGCCCAGAAATTGCCACGGGAAAGAAGAATCTTAGATGCTCCCCAAACATGAGAGGAGAGGTGAGGAACGAGTCCTTGGTCACTTGCTTCCTTTCTCCTCCACCTTTGGGGATCACCCCAACCCCTCTTTCTGCAAAGCATCCAAATCAGGCAAATTGCTGCAAATGAGGAGGAGGGAAATGGGCTGGCACAAGGTGTCCAGTTCCGGGCCATGCATGCCCATGGAGAGAAGGGTTCGGAAGTTTCCTTGGCATTGCAAAGGGTTTACGAGTAGGGGCCAACAGCATGGGTTGAAGGAAGAGAGAGCTTGCCCGCAATGAGTCCAAGTTGAAGTCAGTAGAGAAGTAGCAAGGTCAGGTCACAGTCCAAGGTTCAAGGCGTTCGTGGGAAGGTCATCGGTCAATCCAGGTCAGCGTGTCAGTTTCTGAACATGTGGCTTTCAAGCCTGGAGTGCACAGAGTCCGGCTTGGGTAGGTGGTTCACAGTGGAGATGTGCCAATGTCGGCCTCGCGGGGTAAACCAGAGAGGAAACACGACCAGATGAGCTCATTCTACTTTATTGTAAGGCTACATTGACAGAATCGTGCAACTCTGAAAGTGCGGTTCTCTCCCTGTCTCCTTTACCACCTGAGAAACTAGGGAGGGTCCCTTCTGAGCCCCTTGCCCCGCCCACTATCCAACTATGCACAAATCCTTTTCGGAGCCCGAGAAAGATGCTGGTAAACGGGCCCAGGGGCTGCAAGTTGCAAGTTCATTTCCGTTCCCTTGTATTAAGTGAAGTGAGATCTTTTGTCATGTTCTGTGTCCTGTTACATTACAAGCTTTTAAAAGGTTGACATGCATTAAACTTGGATTGATTGCTCACTCCTGAAGTATTGTGAGATTTATGACATCTCTTGCTACCTCCCCTGTTCCTTAGAGCAGGTGGCATCAACTTTGAGTGTGATCAAAAGCTCTTCTCCGTGTCACTTAGAGCTGGACGGCTCCATGATTAGGCCCAGCAGTGTTTCTTTCAGTAGCACTTCAAGGGATATTTATTGGCGTTTTGGCAGGAGATGGGATAAAAAGCCTGTCCAAGAAATGTAACACTATATTGCAAGGATTTGGGAGCGGGGAACATTGGCTTTTGAGTGGCATGCTGGGAGTTGCACTCCCGAAACTGGATGGGACTAAGATGAAAACTCTATCTCTTTAGATTTAATTTTAAGCATAATTAAACTCATCAAAGTCAATCCATAGGGTTATCATCCAGGCATTTCATATTTTTGTCCTCTTTTGGCACTGAAGATTACAGTGAGGCGAGAACTGCAAGAAAGCCACCGCAGCTTTGCAGCCAAAGGTTGGGCCCCCCTGCTGTGTCGTATTATGATTAATACGACCACAATTAATATTGGTGGAAAGCTGCACAATGAAAGATACCGGGAAACTGAATGGTTGGGGGCTAGTTTGACTCATCATTCTCCTCTGCAGGAAAAAGACGTGAAAAAGTGGAAAGAAGAATTGTTGGATCAGAGGCGAAGAATGATGGAGGAAAAATTGCTCCATGCAGAGTTTAAACGCGAAGTGCAGTTGCAAGCAATTGTCAAAAAAGCCCAAGAGGAGGAAGCTAAGGTAGGCCACTCAGATCAGAAATTGGTTGCATTTTATGGACACGATCCTAATTATTTCATTGGGGCTTCCACAACAGAGCTACCTGTTGGATGCTTCCCAGCATTTAACGCTAAACTAATTCCCCAAAGAAAACTATAGAAAACATATAAAAGAGGTAACAATGTAGTATGATGTCAACATTAATAATCGTGATAATAATTTTTTTAAAAAGGGGGAAAGGGCCTGGAAAACTTTGTTATCAACAGACCAGCTGACAAAAATATACTTGCGTTGCTCGAAACTCTTCTTCCTTGCCTTAGTTGACAAACTGCAAATATCAACAATTCTTTGCTGCAAAAGGAAGGTAGATTTCTCCTGCCAGTAGTATATGATTCTTACTTTTGCCTGCACTGTGCCTGAAAGACACAGCAGTCATGATGTCTTGATATATTCCAGATTCGGAGGATATAGCCAAGTAGAACAGTATTTCTGTTTCTGGGAAGCTCATCAAGAGCCTAGCAGTGGAAATCATAATATATCTTTGGTCCAAATGTGTGTGCCCTGATCCACTGAAATTGGATTAGGTATCCTCCCTTCAGAGAATTCACTTTGGTACATTCTCCAGTTCTGGATTGTAACAACAGTGGTCCTTGGTCTGAAAGCCTGCTTGTCTTTTTGAAGTTATTTGTCTTCAATGTTACCTCAAAACGGTGGGGTAGAAATGTCAAGGCCCTTCTTCTGAAGCCTTCAAGAAGTCTCTGAAGGCCAACTGTGTTTTTCAGCCACTGGATGGTGACGCCTGGCTTACCGCCGATGAACCGTTTCCACCGAGGCACAGTTTTAACTCTGTCATTTTTATCGCTATTTTTAGTTCCTTTAAGACAACCTACACATTCTTTCAAGTGAAATAAATAGAAATAAGCGCAGCCACTTAGATTTGACGGGAAAGCCACTCTGTTAGAGAGATCGACTCTTTTGATCCAAGGCGATGCTTGCTTCGTTTGACATCTTTAGTCAGAGCTGCTGGGTTTTTTTTAAAAAAAAGTGCTGTCCTGTGTCAGATTGATAACTTCAAGGCAGAGTCATCCTATACATTTGATTTTCGTTACTGTGATGTGGAGAGTTGATTTGTATGCATGATTTTGTACTACGGTGAGGGCTGATTTTCAGTTTAACAGGGGATGGAGAATTTTAAGGGGAGGGGTGCATTGGATGCTATTTTTGAAGAGTCTTTTTTTTTTTAATGCTTTGGAAGCCCTGATCAGTGGCCCTTTGCTCCCCAAGATTGCGACTCGTTGGGTCAGAGCGCAGGGAAAGAAGGCTACGACTTTCTCAGTTTCCCCCTCCCCCACCCTTAAATTCCGCTCAGTGAGCCGCAAAATCCATCCTGTAAATGTGTTCCACTCGGTAAACAAAGCGGAAAGTTTGACTCGTCTGGGGATGTTTAACATGCCTGTAGCTGGTGGGGCAGGGAGGCAGAGGACGTGCGAGAATCGTAGAGTCGGAAGAGGCAATTTAGCCGCTGAATCCGGCACCCGGCTCAGGGCAGAAGTGCAAAACATCTTTCTCTGGCCTTGCGCTCCCCTTCTGCAGATTTGGGCTGAAGAGCAAGACGAATGAAGGAAGCAAGTTGAGCGTGGAATGGAATAGGGGTCACTGAAGATGCTTTATAAACCCCAGGGAAAGAGAAGAGATGCGCAGTTGGGATGGTATTTCTCCGTCACAGGCCAGATAATTCGTTCCCAGGAGGGGAGGATCCTCAGAAAGGAAGACAGCCAGCCACGGGACGTTTTTTCACAAAAAGGAAACCCACTGCACAAATCACTTTGAGTCAATGACACGGTTGAGGACTTGAGCGCACTTGAACTCTTCCCTGCCTCAAAACCCGCCAGGGTCCTGCCCCGGGGGTCCAGGCCCAGAGACCTGGCAGACATTTCTTTCATTCCCACACAGATCTTCTCTGCTTCCCTTAGGGAATATGGCAGAGACCCTGATTAGAAACCCTTTCCGGTAATTTAGTGAAGCTTTTGTTGTGTCTCGCCAAACTCCACATTTTCTTTGACTGTTCCAAGAACTGGAGGCTTTTCCAGCTTCTGTGCCAGGCTTCTTCACACAGTTACAAATGCGCCCACTGCTGACTCATCAGCTGAGCTGCTTGAAATTCTGAGAGAGGAAAAGAACTCAGCAGTAGGGAAACCATAGGAAAATACCTTCTTTTACTCTCCTTCTATAAAGTGTGGATTGTTTTTTTCTTTTTCTTTTAAGAGCATCAGTTATGCTAAGGAACCTTGCTTGGAGAAAATTATTTTGGGGTGACCCTTCCAGAGTTATTCCTGAAAGCGAATGGGTATCAATGATTTGAGAGCCAGTTTGGTGTAGGGGTGGAGGCGTCAGGCTGGAAACTGGGAGGCCGTGAGTTCTAGTCCTGCCTTGGGCACAAAGCCAGCTGGGTGACCTTGGGCCAGTCACTCTCTCTCAGTCCTAGGAAGGAGGCAATGGCAACCCACTTCTGAAAAAACCTTGCCAAGAAAACGTCAGGGACTTGTCCAGGCAGTCTCCGAGAATCGGACACGATTGAACGGATTAAAAAAAAATCCATTGAAGTGGCAGTGGGATTTCTGCAGGTCCAACTAATGGCTAGTTTTGTTCTTGGGATGGTAAAACTGCTCATAGTGTTAACTGCTTAGTGAATTAAAGCAGAACGGGTGTTTGTAGTACTTCACTTCTTCAGTCGTAAGGGAAGAAGTTGTTTCTCTAGGATTCAGACTTCGAAGAGACAAGAGCATATTTTGAAGGCAAGCTGGAAATAGGTTCTAGAAGGCCAGGAACCTAAGAAGAAAAAAGTCCTCTAGGATGTCAGCAGATCTGTTGACTAACTAATAAGTCATATGAGAGAAGGACAATTGAAAAAGGCTTATGTTAACCAAATTACAGGTAGTCCTCACTTAACAACCACAATGGGGACCAGAAAACTGGTTGTTAAGCAGTGTGGTCATTAAGTGAGTCGCCACATGACTGGACCCGATTTTATGACCATTTTTATGATGGTCATTAAGCGAATCCAGCTTCCCCAATGGACATTTTTGCTGGAAACTGGCAAAAAAGGTCGCAGATTGTGATCACGTGACCGCAGGACTCCGCAGCTGGTCGTAAATGTGAGCCAACTGCCATGTGCCCGAATTGCAATGACATCACGTGAGTGCAGGGGTGGTGCGGTGTTTTGCGACAGTCGTAAGTGTGAGTGCATGTCGTAGAGCACTTTTTCTGAGGCTGTCGTAACTTCGGACCGTTGTTAAACGAACGGTCATTAAGCAAGGATTACCTGTTCTTTATTTCAAATGACTGATTGATGTATAACTGTCTAAACTGTATGTCATTTTATTTTGCTCTAATCCAGTTTTTCATAGTAGTCATTGGGGTTCCCATTCCCTCTTTGGTTTCATGGCAGGTGAATGAAATTGCGTTCATCAACACTTTGGAAGCCCAGAATAAGCGCCACGATGTTTTGTCCAAACTCAAAGAATATGAACAAAGGCTGAACGAATTACAGGAGGAGCGCCAACGAAGGCAGGAAGAGAAGCAGGCCCGTGATGAAGCTGTCCAGGTACTGCTTGACTTCACAAAAGCAATAAGCGGGGAGGAGCTTTTAGTGACTTTTTTTTTTTTTTGCCTTACTAGTGTGCTTCTTTTGAGCACTATTGTGGTAGCCTGTCTCCCCTCCCCTCCCCTTCCTTCTCTTCTTCTAACTCCAAACTGCTTCTGAGGTCTGAAACATTTAGGAAGCAACAGGGAGAAGAGATTTGCTTCTAAGCATCCATGCCTAAGAGTGAATTAGCCTGCATGGAACTAACTCAACATGATGATCTCTCCCATTCTCTCTCTCTCTCTCTCGTCTGTCTGTCTGTCTATCATCTATCTTGCTATCCATCCATCCATCCATCCATCCATCCCAGACCTTCTGTCCCTTCTATCTTTGTGCAAACCATTTAGGATTTCCATACTTTAAAAATGAAATGTTTGCTCTGTAGGAACGGAAGAGAGCTTTGGAAGCTGAGCGTCAGGCCCGGGTAGAAGAGTTGCTAATGAAGAGGAAAGAACAAGAAGCTCGGATTGAGCAGCAGAGACAGGAGAAGGAGAGAGCCCGGGAGGATGCAGCTCGTGAACGGGCCAGGTAGCGATTGTGAACCACTTCCACTTTGCTGCCTCTAGGTTTTTATTGAATCCCAGCCCAAGAGTCTAGCTAAATCAGTCTTTCTCAACCTTGGCCACTTTAAGATGTGTGGACTTCAACTACCAGAATTCCCCAGCCAGCATGGCTGGCTGGGGAATTCTGGGAGTTGAAGTCCACACATCTTAAAGTGGCCAAGGTTGAGAAACCCTGGTCTAGATGCATGCAAATGGAATGTGCAAATGCTAAATTCATTTAATTGCTTTAACCCTAGAAAATAGAAACACACACACAGGCATTGGAATAAGTTGGTTCTACTGTATGAATGGAGGGAAGGAGGCGTGCCCAAGATGAGCGCATGGATTTTGCTACTCTTGAAAAGGCGTTGATACCATCGGGGGGCCTTAATTTTTCAACGTCTCTGCTTTTTGCATAGAGATCGGGAAGAGAGGTTAGCTGCCCTGACCGCAGCTCAGCAAGAAGCCATGGAGGAGCTCCAGAAAAAGATCCAGTTGAAGGTAAGGACTAGAAATGCATCCCTATAAAACTACTTTTTCCAGTTTATTTTAGTTAGCAAAGTAATATCGCTGCAGTTGGGCTCAAAGAGATTCAAGATGCCTGCAGAATATGCCAGACATAAACGCTTCCTATCTACATTTCCATGTTTGGCAGATCTTTCTTGGTTTCACCTAGTCTTTTGTTAAAACCTAGTCTTTTTTGGCTGCCAGGTTTAGAAGGCCTTTCTCAACAAATCCTGAGAAAATTGCTTTCTGGTCTTACCCCTCTCGGGGTTTGGCCCCAGTCGCCACCCTTAGGAGTCAGTCATTGGTGGTTTTGGAATATGGCCCCGCATCAAGTTATCCTTACCATGATTGTTCCAGTCCCACATTGATTCTGCACTTGACCTCTTTTAATAATGTGTGGGGAGGAGAGAGCAAAAAAGATGGAGCAGGTGGTGTCATCCAAAGGGCATCTGGAAGGTGGAACTATTTGGAAGGGTTGAGACAGAAGGAAAAGAGGGAGCTCAAGAATCTTCCCAAGTTTTTTGCAAGCTTACCCCAGCCTGGTAGTTGTAGATGAGACAACTCCCAGAATTCCCCAATAGACTAGCCATTCTCTCACGGGGAGTTCTGGGAGATGGAAACAATACACCTGGAGGGATGCCCCGCCACTTAATTACTTTGAAGGTGTCCCATTGAAAGAATTCCCCTTTTCCATCGCCAGGGTTTTCTAGATGCAGCCAACTAGTTGCTTTTTTCATTGATCTGCTATCAGAACTTTATTTATTTTTTAATCAAATAAAATAATTAACCTTTCAACAAGTAAAAGGTTGCGCCCCTTCTCCTTTGATCCCTCGCAGCACGATGAGAGCATTCGGAGGCACATGGAGCAGATAGAGCAGAGGAAAGAAAAAGCCGCCGAATTAAGCAGCGGGAGACATGGGAATACGGACTATGCGCCTAAACTCACACCGTACGAGCGAAAGAAGCAGTGTTCGCTGTGCAATGTCTTGGTAAGATTCTCGTCCGACTGGCGGCGTTCTCAGCATGATGTGATTCGTGACCAAGAGAAGGATGCAAAGCCTTTTGCACTCTCAAAGGATCTTTAGAATAATTGAAAACAGATCAATTAATGGAAACTGGTCATTTAATCTGCCATGTCATGTCTGAATCTAAGAAAAAGGAGCATGATGAGATTTGTGGATGGGGAGCTCCCAAGTCACATCTCCGTTATCTTGCCGTTAGAGGTGGCACTCTTTTCTCAGCCTTGTTCTTGCATCCCGCCCAGAGTCCCCTATTCCGGGAGATGGGTGGGGATAAATTTAAATAATAAATAAATCTGCAAGTTGCAGTGGAGGACACTTGTCTGTGTTACAGGACTGTGACCCATCTCCTTTATTTTTCATGCAAACCGTTCCACAAATTCACCAAGTGCTTTAGAACTGCCTCTTGATCCAGAGCATCTCTGCCATAGAGGCCTCCTTAGCCTTCCCCAGATATTGCCTTCGTAATGAGGATCACTCAAAGGAGAGAGTAGATCTGCCCTTGTTTGCCCTTTGCCCTTTCTTTCTTGCATAGGTCCTCTAAGACAAGACATGGGAATATGCTTGTTCGGGATTGGCTCGTTGCAATTTCCCAACCAGCAAAGCTAAAGGCTGACACCTCTGGAGGGTGCAGGTTGGGAAGTGGGGCCTGAACAGCTGGCCCAGGGACGAGCAGGCTGGCTGAAGAAGAATGGAGAACTATCTCCTCTTTGCCAGCCAGGTCCTTCAATCCAGTTCTAGCAGCTGGACAAGTCATTACACACAGGGCTGGATTTGCAGTGTTCTGCACTAATGAATCGAGCAAATGTCACACCCTTTTCAGATTTCCTCGGAGGTGTATCTGTTCAGCCACATCAAGGGGAAGAAGCATCAACAAGCGGTGAGGGAAAACAGCAGCATTCAAGGCCGAGAGCTCTCGGATGAAGAAGTGGTAAGTCCTTTCTCTCTTTCTCCCAGTTCTACTATCTAACAGGAAACGGCCGTTATCTTGGCACGGCCTTTACCCAACCACCTGAGGATTCGGGGATTTGTAATCCAGCACATTGTAGAAGGCAGCAGATTATAGAGTTTGGGTCGCGCTGCGAAAATTGCATCTACTGTCCAACAGACAGCAGTAGATTCAGATCGAATGAAAGAAAGGACTTTGCATGGCACATAAATTAATTTGGGGCTTTGGAGATACGTTGTTGGCCATAGGTCTAGATCATGGCTGGCTGGGGAATTCTGGGAGTTGAAGTCCACACGTCTCAAAGTTGCCAAGGTTGACAAACACTGGTCTAGATAGCCAGCGAGAAGAGTAGAAGCATTCATGGAAGACAAGTCCATCAGAAGCCACCAGTACTATGTTGTCATACTCAGAGCAGGGAGATCACTGGATGCCAGTTGCTGGGTGCAGCAGAAGTTAAACTGTTTGCGAAAGTTTAGGAGCTGCCTTTTGTGAGCTTTTTGGAAGGGTGACTTTTTACAGGAAGTAGGATGCTGCACTCAGTGGCTGATTTAACACATGATGGCAAGCTATGCTCTTGTTCCTTCGGTGTCAGCTTGGTGGATTCTAGCAACGTGTCCTTGTGGTTCATTCATGAATGGACGTTTTGGTCAGTGGATCTTTTGGTGTGATGCACGAGCACTTGGGCGTTCCTAAAGGAGTGCTGAGAGAAACTCTCAGTCATGGACAGAATCTTATTTTCCAACCTTGTGTTCAACGATCCCTCTTTCCCGTAGGACATATGCAGCAGAAGAAGTGTTTCTTTCATTCTCCTGAGAGCCTGGTGCCTTTCTTGGCGTACCCTTTTCTGAACGTGCACTATTTTGCCTGGAATCTGGAAGGACTCTGTTATTCGTTGAGCTATTTTGGCTTAATCGGTTATGGTCGGCGAAGTATTATGAGAAATTCTAATGTAATTTGGTCTTTCTTACTATGTACAGCTCTGGGCAAAATTTGTATCCCACTAGAACGACAACATTTATGATTCGTATACATAAGAGTAAAATTTCAAAATACAGGAATAAATAATGTGGGTGAGTCAGCTTAGTTTTACTTGCCTCTGTTTCCCATTTTATTTTTAATCAATGAAGGTACCTATAGGTGAATGCACTATTCCTACTTAAAGTTATTGCTTTTCACCTCTGATGTCTTCATATTAAATGACCCTTCTTCTCTGATGTATAAGGTTTTTATTTATACTACCTCTGACCTAATGAAATTTCACCTTTAGCCTCCTGCACTTGACGCTTCAGATAACATACACTTGATCTTTGACACATTTTTGTTTTAAACCCAGAATGGCTAATAGCTGCCTGCCAAGCAACTAAAATAACTTCATCGGAGAGGTCAATTCGAGACAGGGTTTCCCTACTGAACCAAAGAATTTGTCTTGATCATCAGAAAATCCTATTGACAAAGATCATGGTGTACAATTCAAATCGTAGTTTATTATTATGATTGTTTCTGAAAGGTCAAAATGTGACCATTTCCTAGATTAACACGAACAAATAGAATTATTTAGAGCCTTTCAGGTATTATTGTTGTTGTTATTGTTATTGTTATTGTAAGCTGCCCAGAGTCACTTGTAGAGATGGGCGGCTATAGAAAATAAATAAATAAACAAATAAACAAAATAAACAAAAAATTGCCCAGGGAAGTTCAGTGTAACCCTGATTTTACAACTGTCATAAACTTCAAGAGAAGTTCTGGTCACCTTCTCTAACCTGATGGTCACCTTCTTTAACCCGGTGCTTTCCAGATGTTTTGAGACAGCAGGCAGTAACTCCCAGTTCTAATCCCAACATTTTTAGGGAATGTCACATTGGGGAAAACAACTTCTGCCATGGCTGCCAGGTTACTTTTCAAAGAAAAAGTCCTTTGGAGGTGGAACATGACATTCTGGGCCTCGGTCATGGTTTTAACTGAAAACCAGTCCATCCACAAAGCTGCCTTGCAGAATTATAAAAGCCATAGAAGGATGGTCAGAACCTTTGGAACCATATAAGGCTTCAGGGCTCGGAAGCATTTCTGAGGCACAGGCACCCTCTTTTTAAGGCTGAACTCAGTTACATTGACAAGAAGCAAAATGTTCACAGGGTAAGCGTTTGTGAATGTTGAAAACAATCCGATGGCTACCAGTATTAGAAACACGGCTGGAACTTAGGAGACGTGGTGAAGCATTAAGATGGCATGGCAAGATGTGAGTTTTGCAAGGGGCTGTTGACATTCAATACTCTCCAAGCTTCTGTGGTGGGACATCTCCCCCCCCCCCAACCTGAGATCTTAGATCTGCACCCTGTGAAAATCCCCCCCCCTTTCGTTTCTTCTTTGACACCGAGCAGTGAGGGAACGTCTTATTACTCTGCTTCTTATTTAGAGAGATGAACTTTGAGATTAATCCAGGCTGCTGCAGTTGAAAACCAAGAACTCTGAGAAACCCCCTTTTTTATTTTCTACAACCTCCCTTGCTGAAAGCAAAGGAGATGAATGAGTGTTGAGTTCTTATTGTTCCGTTTGAGGCCAGTTCAGTTGCAGATTAGATTAGAGCAGATACTTGAGGAGTAAGAGAAGGCCCCCATTCAGAATTTCCGCCTCGTGGGCCGAATGTTTATCATTTATTGCTGAACAAATGGAGAAGGAATTGTCACCTTATAGTTAACAATGGGCAAAAGTATATATTTCAGAGGGGTGGATTAATCTCTCCTTCCTTTTGCTGGTAGGAAAAAAAAGTCATAGGGATCAGTTCCGCCAAAGATTAATGCAAACTGACAGCTTTAGGAACTCGGGAAGAGCTTTGCTGATGTGTATGGAGCATCACTGGCCTTAAGCCAGTTGCAGCTTGTAGAAGATAAAGTGGCTGGCCTCTTAGTGCCATCACAGCAAACGGCAAAAAATGGCCTTACAGCTATCAGCAGAGTAGGGATTGGGGACGTGGAACTCTTCCGGAGCTTCTCCCATTCTTCTCTCGCAGCTGATTCAGGCTGTTTGTTGCTCAGAGGTAGAATGGGCTGTTTTTGAGGACCCACTCTATTCTTGGCTTGGCTAGTTGATAAAGCTTAGCTCAGTGGAGGGGAACTGAATCTCTCCCTCTCCAGTTTGAAGCCCTGGGGACCTGCTAGTAGTCCATGGAGGTAATCACCAAGGAAGAGCTAAGAATGTTCTACTCCAGTCGAAGGCCCCTTGCTATGTTCTTCCCAGCTTGCCTCTGAGCCAGCAGTTTTGACATCCTCCTGTTTTGTAAAGGTAGTTTTGTTGGTGAGCATCTGTTTGAGTCTAGTGAGCCTGTTATAGCTTGAGGACCTTCTTTCTCTTTCCATATTTGAACTTGCAGTCTATTGTGGGCAGCAGCAGATGAGCGTTTATTGCACCCTTGAATTTTTAATCTACTGCAGATCCGTATTTCTGGCCCTTTTCTTTATCCTCTCAGTATCTCAGTATCTTACATGGAGAATTGCCATTAATATGGTCTTTTCCTTCCAATTCCATGCCACTTTTCTTCCATTCCCCACCTCTCGCTTTATAATTTCATGTATTTTGTATTGTTTAACCATAAATGGGATGGATGGATGGATGGATGGGACTTGCAACTGTCACATGCTCTTCACTGATCCAAAGTGAGATGGCTTTTGATCAGTTTAAAATAAACACACCATAAAGTACCAATCGAATATTTGTAGCTCAGGGTTGAACTGTGGAGTCCTTGGTGCTCTCTGAGCCTTGTTGTTTTCTTGCAGACGTTTCATTGCCAGGCTAGGCAACATCTTCAGTGCGACAAGGGAGTGGGACTTGCTCTCTGTTTATATACCCTGGCTTGTCCTGCCTGTGTTGGTGGGGGTGTTGTACTCTCCTTGGTAGTTCCTTGATTGGGTTGTTGTTTGCTGCTTGGTTGATTGACTTGGTTGATTGACTGAGTTAATAGTTCCTTAATAGTTCCTTAATAGTTCCTGTGGTAATACACCGTAAAGTATTATGTAGCATGCTCTCCGCAGTGGCACCAAGCCGGAAATTCAAGATCTCGAATGCCTGTGGCTATGGGCACATCCAGGTCAGCAAATACAACACTGTTGTGTGAGCTGAGACTTGATTCCAGCTCAGTACTTCCTGTCCCAAACTGCGACCTCAGTGCTCCTCAATAACGTTAAGAATTGAACTTGCCCTGGTTTGTTTTCCTCTCCCCTCCCCATTTCTCTTTCCTTGTATGATGTGCACATTAGGTTCCAAGCTTTCAAGAACTGATATGACCCATTTCTTAGTGGCCATTCCCAGTATTTCACGGGAACTGGCAGTGCTGTATCCGCGGTGAATACTAATAGGGCCATCTGGACTGCATTAGACTCTGTGAACTGCTCTGAAGCTAATGCTGGCTCTATCACTTCTCTTGGATAGTATAGAGCAGTGTTTCTCAACCTCAGCAACTTTAAGACGTATGGACTTCAACTCCCAGAATTCCCCAGCCAGCCATGGGAATTCTGGGAGTTGAAGTCCATACATCTTAAAGCTGCTGAGGTTGAGAAATACTGGTATAGAGGGACAAAACTCTTGTACGCTAAAATGTATTCTAACATCTAGTAGTTTTTAACACCCCATAGCTTTTTAATAGGTTGTTCCCTTTTGGGATGCAAAAACCGAAGCAAAAGGAGGATGCAATCTTTTCTGTGTTCCCATTGCTTTCTTCCTTCTTTTAGGAGCACCTGTCATTAAAAAAGTACATTGTGGATATTGTGATAGAAAACTCAGTCCCCATCGAGCCCTTAAAAGATGGTGAAGAGAGGCAGAAAACAAAAAAGAAAGCCAAGAAGCTAAAGGCGCGGATGAACTCAAGGTATCAGTTTTTGAAATATAATATTCCTTCTTTTGCATGAAAATGCCTAGTTTTATTTATTTTTGCCCTTCAAAAAAATTGCTGTGGAAGTCTAAAAAAATGCAAAACCCTCTGAAGTTATTTGCTCTAGGAACATCTTGAAAATAGCACTGATGAGTCTAATTTATGGCCACTTTCTCTGATTGAGGAAGAAAACGGCGTATCGATCCAGACCCTGGCTTTCACCTGTTAAGAGCTTTCTTCGTAATTGGACGCCAGAGCCCTGCCAAAACGATGCCCTCTTCTAGCACACAATAGTAGGTTTAAGTATGTGTAAACCAGGCCTATTTTTCTTCCTGGGTATTGATTTTTAAAATGAAGTATCAAAGAAAATCAATAGTAATCAACAAATAGAAGCGAGTCGGCCGGAGTGTCAAATCCCCAGGCTGGGTTTAATCAATTTTGTTGCCTGCCACAACAAGGAAAGTTAGAAATATCTTAAAAGGGAAAGTGAGTTGTCAGACCTGCCATTTGTCACGGGATGAAAATGTGACAGTCGTGGATCGCAGTTTCTCTAGCGAGCTGCTGTAGTTTCAGAGCCTGGAGCCTCCTGGTGCAGATGATCGGTGCTCCAGCCTCGGCTGTCACGGATGTGGTTACGCTTTAAGTGATTTCCTTGATCCCTTTCCCTTAGTCGAAATCCAGACTAAGCGATGAAATACTGGCACGGGGGAAGAGGGTCCTGTTGAATCAGCATTTCGCTTTCTTGGGTGTTTTTGTAGAGTTTAGCAATTTCATTGTATGGTTGCGTATTGAGATAGCAGACCTTCCCACTTTTTGAATGGCATCTTTACGGCATGGAATAATTTGCATTAAGATTTACCTTCCAGATAGTTTCGTGTGTTGGATTTTTTTTTTTATCTCCAGCATACTGAACCTGATAGACCTTTGTTTACCACACTCAGTAGGACTTTGTGGGGAAAATAGGAGGAGGAAGGAGTATTAGGTATGTTCACCGCCTTGAGTTACTTATAAAAATAATAAAGGCGGGATAAAAATAAAATAAATAATAATAATAATAAATAAAATAAAGGGAAGTGATTCATAGCATAGCACAATCTTCCCCAACCTCAAGTTCTCAAAAAAACGTTGGACTTCAACTCTTATTATCTCCAGGAGGCTGAAATAGGAGCATCCTGGTGTGAAAAAAGTCAAATGCCGCTTACAAATGCTTATGCTTTTTAATAAAACGTGTTAGTTGGACACTGTGCTGCCCGACTCCTTCAGGTTTTTTGCACCATAGACTAACACGACTTCCCTCCTACAATGTCAATCACTCCGTATCTCGGGTTAATCAAAACGCTGTTATCAGGAAGTATATGAAAGACATAAGGGATAAGACAAAGGATATGTAAGGCACCAAAACTTACCACGCGCCTTTAGAGAAAGCCAAATACACGAAGGAGACTTTGTAAAAAGGAACAGCAGCAAAATTTATTTGGCCAAGCAAAGGTTGCCGGGTGGTAGCCAGACAGTTGTCACGTGCAAGTGACCTCTGAATGAAACCACCACCCAGAGCATAAGGGTGCACAAACTTTTATACGGGGAATACAGGCAGGAAGTGAGGATGAGGAAGGTATGCCCACATGTGGGCGAGGTGTCTGATGACCATCCCCTAGGATTGGCTGATTCCTAGGGACAGGGTCCCTCCCAGAGCTGAAGCATTCTGGGACTCACCAGGTCAGGGGGTGACGTGGGTCATCAACATATTTACAAAGGATAGAATTGGGGACATTCACACCAAGGAAATACTTGCATCTTACAAGGACAACAGTAACATTCACAGAGACATTGGGTTACACAAGCAGGTTGAATCACAAAGGGTCAGAACCATAGAATCACAGTTTAACATATTTACATCTCAGGAGAGGGGAAGCAAGGCATTCCTTACATGAAGGTTAGGTAAACATATTGGCTTTGTCTCAGGAAGAGGATGCTTGACCAGATAGATGGTGCCAGACTGTTATGCATTCCTGAGAGAGGTAGACTTGGTTTCAGAGCTTTATTTAACATTCCTTATGCAGTTTTCTTTGGGGCTTGCTGAGGCCCATCTCAAGGGTCATCCTTGGGTAACAATTCTTTGGTTCAGGCACAATCTTTGGCTCAGTAATGTTGCATCATGGGGAAATGTTACAGCATGGTGTTTTCCAGGCCAAGGTTTGTGAGCCGGGTTTCCCCATATCCCTACAATCCTCCCTTTTCTTTTCTTATGGCGAAATGCCTTTCGCCCACCTTGGAGACTGGGTGGAGAGTCAGCAGTCTTGCTGGTTTACCCTCAGTGTGGGAAACCCCAGTCAACCCTTTGAGGGAGGACAATACGATTCTACGAACCAGAGGAACAATGCAGGGCAGGATAGCAAGTCCAGTAAGGCCACAGACAAAGATAAATACAAGTTGTTTGATCCATGCTGCCCTGAAGTAAGTGGTACAGGAGGTGTTTCCCCCTTGAGAAGGATAGAGATTTGAGGTAGGAGATGGGCAAGAGAGCAAGTGCCTGTCCAGTTAGCATGTAAACAGAGGTAAGTATTGGTTCCACAAAGGAAAAACATACCCTGTTCTAGGCAGATACTTAAGTCAACAGAAAAGATAGGCTTCTCCCTTTTCCATGGGTTCCAACTGACCCTGCTAGAAACATTCCCGTAAGTGGCTGCAGGGGGGGTGGCATTGAGATGGGGCGGGCCCTTAACTAAGGGGATGGAAGGGAAAACAAAGTAGTCGGAGTTATTCCCATGAGCATAAGGCAAGGGAGCACAGGGGATATCTTGGTCATCCCTCAGGCCAAGCCATGCTGGCATTGAGCCTTTGGTGTCAGTAGGCAGCCCAAGCCAAGGGGGAAGCAGAGGTCCCCGCGGAGAGGCAGCTAGCAGGAGCTTCGCTGCCAGATTACATGAGGGTCCCTCCTTCTCTTCCCCAGAGATAGAAACTGTGGGCCGGGCAGAAAAAGTTACTTTAACCCGATATCTCCCAGCAGCTGCTGAGAACAATGGAGGATTTATAAAAGAGTCCTCGAAAGTATCAGAGGCAGTGATGACGACCTTTGCTAGGCATTGATGTTGTTGAAGTTTCCCAGCCGAACTCCCCCCTTGGGTTGCGTCCTAGTAACGCACAAAGAGGCGGTGCCAATCAGCGGAACTAGTGAGGCCACTGGGCTAAAGATGGGAACTGATGGATTCAGTCCCAGGGTCTTAAGCCGTGACTCAAAGTCCGCATAGAGTTGGCTGTCAGGATGTTCTCCTTCCTTAAAAGCAGGAGGAGTTTTGTGGTTTAGCACAATTCTAGAACTGGCCCAAACACGGGGGCTGGCTGGAATGGCTTCAGTAATTTGTAAGCAGAGGTAAGGGTCTGCTCAATGTAATCAGGGCTAGTGGGCTTGCGTGTGAGGGTACGGTGGGTAAGGGGGTGTGCTAGAATTGTATAGACCCCTAGGAGCCCCAGAAGAAAAGGTTTTAAAGTTTTTAAAGGAGCACATGTTCATTTTCCCCACCAGGTACTCCCCCTCTTCCCCCCCTTTTTATTTTTACTAATCGGAAAAGAGGCAGAGAGGAGAGGCAGGGAGAAGTAATCAGGAAAAATACTTGGCAGCTTTTGTCCAGTAGCAGCTGTTATCTGTGGTTGCCTGGTCCGGCGTCTGTGGTATTCAGCCTGAAAGAGAGCTTAGCAAAAAAACTTTGCAACCTACATTAAAACAACATTGGCAACCACAGTGAAATGATGATCTTAGATGTCCTCCTGGGTATAGTCTTCACCTGTGTTCCCGTCTGCCTCCGGAGAGACGGGAAGCAGAGGGGTTGTGTAGTCCTGAAGATCTTCGTCTGTGTCTCCACCCACTTCCGGTGGGGCAGAGAGCAGAGAGCCTTGTTTTTTGGAATTTTCCTCTGTGCCACTGTTCTCTCCCGGTGGAACAGTGGGCAGAGAGATGGCGATGAGGGAGTCAAGGTCAGCAGGGGATTGTATGTGGGAGAGTTTAATTTTGAGTGTGGTAAGGGCTTTGCTTTGCCAGGCAGCTGGAGGCTGGATCACTTTCTTGATTCTGGAAGCGTGGACCCAGGCTTGTATACCTTCGCCCTTTACAGCAGTGGGGGTGTTGAACAGGACCTGGAGCTGATCTCAGCAATGGGTGGCTGGTCCGGAGCTGGAGGCAAAGCATGGCTGACCTGTTTGGAAATAGAAGGCAAAATACGCGCCAGAGACTGCAAGTACGCAGAAACATCAAGCCCCCTCTTATTGGTACAAGTGACTTTCCCCCTGGCATGGTGCAAAGACGGGTGAGCGCCAGAGGGAGAACTGGCGGCCAGGGAAGACGTGTATCCTGGCACAATTTGGCTAGAATGATCTGTTAGGGTCCTGTAGTTATTTGGCAGACCTCACTGGAATGGGGCACCGTTTGGTCTACCTGCCAAGGTTGGCGTTCCTGCAGAAAGGTTGGTAAGAACCAAACCTGCTCAGACAACTGCTGATTGGCTCAGTGATGTACGCCTGAGCACAGAAAAAGTAAGAGCTTTGAAAAAGCCAAAAACAAAAGCAATAAACAAAAAGCCAAAAACAAAAACAATAAAAACAAAACGTTAGGGTTTATGCTTATCTCTTAAGCATCCAAAAATGGGAAAAACAAAACCATCAGATAGACTATGCCAATTCATGGAGGCTCCATTATTGCCAAAATCTTCAGAAATAAAAATTCTTCTTTCTTTTTGTTACTCACACACCACACAGTTCAATGAACTGAAAACACACACACACAAACAGTCATAAGTTAAGACTCAGTTAAGATTTTAATGAAGGGGTTCAAAGTTTAGCTGGTTTATTACAAACCCCTTGTACATCAGAAAATCCTTGCCTTTTTCCCTGTCTCCTCGCCCCTCTTCCGGAAAAGTCCCATTTCTATCTACATGCTTACTCAAGGCATTTTCTCACTTAAGGCATTTCCATATTCTAGAGAGGCAAGGCAAGCAGATAGGAAGAAACAAAGAAACGGGGGTTAGGTAGCCACGCACACACACCGCACACACACACCGTGGAAAAAACAGCATGCAAACTTGTACAAAACAGAGGCTTTTATTGAAACACGACATGGGGAGGGGAAGAGACAGACACACAATTTCACACCTTTGCTTTACAACCTAAACACATTCTTTCAGGCACACACACACATTTTTGGAGGCTTGGCTGACAGCAGTTGGTTGGCCCCCGTATTCTTATGGTAAGTGATTTTGGGCTGGAGGACAGGCACAGGATTTTTACTTCCCCCTGGTTGGAAAAGGCAGTGAATGTAGCCATAAGGGCTTGGAATTTTTGCAACTCTCTCTAGACCTCTGGGGCACTTTTGGCTAACAAGGGCCAGTTTCAATATCACTTGTTAGGGGGGGGGGGCGCATAGGAATGCCATCCTCCCCCTCCTCTCCTTTTCACTCTCTCCCTCCTTCAAGCATTTGACTAGCAGACAGGAGGCAATCAGGAAGGGGGAAAGGCAGAAGGCAGTTACACACACACACACAGGAAAAAAACACCTTTTAACTTGTAATATGCATTCAAACCATACAGAGTACAAGTTAGAAAAAAAAAAAAACACTTAAAAATGAGTGAACAGAGCTGTTGGCTTGCGAATCTTGCCATAAAGTTAAACAGACAAGAGTCAGGAGACAGAAGAGATGTCCCAAGCATTCCAAAGGGACAGACCCACACAATTTCACTCACACATTTAAACAGAGGACAAACAGGATGAGGCATTTAAAGCTGCCCCTTTTGAGATAGCTGGTCTCTAGACTTTTTGGCTTAACAAGGGCCAGTTTTTTTTTTTTTTTTAATTTCACTTTCAGTAAATCTGCTCAACAGAGTCCAATGTCCCATGGTGGGGCCAGTGGCGGCCGTAGATAGGTGGATAGAATGGCCAGACATCGGAGCAAAAGGCTCCAAGGCTTGACTTGCAGGGGTGAATGCAGTCAGCCTTGGGTTTCAAAAGCTTCCAGTTTCTTAAAACACAACATCTTCCTGCCGGCGGCTGTGAGAATTTCCCATAGCCAGTAGAAACGGCTGCAGTTCTAGGTTGGGAAGAGGAAAAGGTTGGTTGGGAGGGGGGTGCAGTGGAGGTCGCTCCACACCGCATGTTTGAAAGTTGTTTCTCCTTCTGGGTCTTAAATTCTTCCTTATGTATATGTGTGAACAGAACCTCCAGCAGGCGCTGGACTTATTTGGCCACCAATTTAAGGTCCTTATGCAGAACCTCCAGCAGGCGCTGGACTGGTTTGCCGGTTAAATTTAAGGTCCTGTTTTCTGCTAACCTCCCAGCAACGCTGGCTATTTTTAAAGGTTAAGCATGAACAACAATCCTGACAGGGGTTTCCACCGAAGGGGGCCTCTAGAGGAGCATCATCGTGAGACTTGCCAGGTTCTCAGACTCTGCAACCTGGAGACGTGCCGGGAGTGGAGGATAGGTTTGGGCGTCCACCCAGAGGGGGGTCCGAGCCGTAACTGGCCCGCGGAAGTCCCCAAAGGACAGAGGAAAGTTTGGGTGTCCACCCCAGGGGGGTCCGAGCCGTACTGTGGCCCGCGGAAGTCCCCTGGCAACGGAGGGCGGGGCGTCCCTGCTCAAGGGGGGGGCGAGAGAAAAAGGCGTTTTCCAAAGGAACCACGCTAAAACAATCCCCAAGCAGCAGAAACAATAAATAAACCTGAACCTCTAGGGATTTTACGGTAGAGGGTGGGGTGCAAACGGGGGAACATCATCCCCTCCCCCACGGCTTGCCGGGACCGGCCTAAGTCCTCCCAATGACAAGGTTCCCTTTTCCTTCCTTAGCTGGCTTTTTCTCGCCTTCCAGCGCTTCAATTTTCCCGTTTTGTGTCCCCAAGTAACTCAACACGCATTCCGTCCATACGCACGACCAGTGCCGACCCAGCTAGCCGAAACTCAGTCTAGATGCCCAATTAAGTTGGGCTTCTGGGAACTGCGACAAAGATCTCCCTGAGACCCCAAAGGGCCTCCACAAAACGCTTCGTGGCTACTCCCTTGTGGAGCAATACCACGTCTCATATATACACACACATACAGCACCCCCCACCTAAGAAAAGTTCTACTCACCAACGTTGGTAGCTTCTTTTTCAGTCCTGATGAGAAGTTCGTTTTTGAAAAGTCTCCTTTGCAGGCTAGGGTTCTTTACTGTACAGGGTCCTGCAGCTGAGAGGGAGGAAAAGGCCACCGGAAAAAACAGTTCCGGGAGCGCTCGTGGCGTTGCCTGACCTCTATGCTGCTTTTCCCTGACAGACTGGAGTCTGGTTCCCCTTAAGGGGGATTCCCAGGTACTCCCCGGAGTTTCCCGGCCAATGCACCAAAATGTAAGGCACCAAAACTTACCACGCGCCTTTAGAGAAAGCCAAATACACGAAGGAGACTTTGTAAAAAGGAACAGCAGCAAAATTTATTTGGCCAAGCAAAGGTTGCCGGGTGGTAGCCAGACAGTTGTCACGTGCAAGTGACCTCTGAATGAAACCACCACCCAGAGCATAAGGGTGCACAAACTTTTATACGGGGAATACAGGCAGGAAGTGAGGATGAGGAAGGTATGCCCACATGTGGGCGAGGTGTCTGATGACCATCCCCTAGGATTGGCTGATTCCTAGGGACAGGGTCCCTCCCAGAGCTGAAGCATTCTGGGACTCACCAGGTCAGGGGGTGACGTGGGTCATCAACATATTTACAAAGGATAGAATTGGGGACATTCACACCAAGGAAATACTTGCATCTTACAAGGACAACAGTAACATTCACAGAGACATTGGGTTACACAAGCAGGTTGAATCACAAAGGGTCAGAACCATAGAATCACAGTTTAACATATTTACATCTCAGGAGAGGGGAAGCAAGGCATTCCTTACATGAAGGTTAGGTAAACATATTGGCTTTGTCTCAGGAAGAGGATGCTTGACCAGAT
This sequence comes from Charina bottae, assembly GCA_023362775.1. NCBI lineage: Eukaryota > Metazoa > Chordata > Lepidosauria > Squamata > Charinaidae > Charina > Charina bottae. The sequence continues at coordinate 20,233,648 of JALMGJ010000010.1, read as the reverse complement.
AGATGGTGCCAGACTGTTATGCATTCCTGAGAGAGGTAGACTTGGTTTCAGAGCTTTATTTAACATTCCTTATGCAGTTTTCTTTGGGGCTTGCTGAGGCCCATCTCAAGGGTCATCCTTGGGTAACAATTCTTTGGTTCAGGCACAATCTTTGGCTCAGTAATGTTGCATCATGGGGAAATGTTACAGCATGGTGTTTTCCAGGCCAAGGTTTGTGAGCCGGGTTTCCCCATATCCCTACAGATACCCCAGGGCATGTATTCAGGGAAGATAAATATTTGTCAAACATAACGCCTGCTGTCTTCAGACAGACTTGAAAATCAACGTCCCTGCTGCTTGTTTGGCTAAGCCCGTCATGTCTCCTTCGGAATTCTTCCTTTCTCCTCTTAGAAGAAGGGCCAATCTTTTTATCCTCGCCTTAAAAGCTTTTCGGATCCGGAGCTTCTTCCTGCTTAGCCTCCTAGGTCTGTCTGTCCAGCGCACCCCATTGGCTTAGTGATGTTTACCTGACATGGGAAACGGCTAGGATGGGTGCCTAGAGGGGCAGTTGCCTTTTCTTTCCCCCTCCCCCACAACATCAAAGGAAGAGGACCATCAGACCTGGATGGTTCTTGATTTGTGTATGTAAAGCCTTAGCTGAAACTCAGATGAGCTGCGTCAAGAAATCTTGCTACTTTTGTTTGAAAAGGCTATTTAGTAAGTCAATCCCTAGTATTGGAGCCAACAGGTAATTCTGCCGAACTGATGTTCTTTTGCCATGGAATCCTAGTTATCGAAGGGCAAACAAGGAATAAAAAGGAATTGTCGATGGCCCAGCCGCATTTAAACCATTCTGGGTGGGCTATAGGATTGATCTATTCCTTCCTTACCCGCTGAAGCAGTCTCACTTGGTTTGCTCTCTAGGACAATTGCACATTCTACCTCCAGCATAATTCTTCCATAACCAGGTTCACTGTTCAAGAACAGAACATTTAAACTTTTTGCATCAGCCAGAGTACGTCTGAATTTAGTTTTGCTGGGCCTGTTAAGGACCATGTTTCAAGTTGCCGATGGGCTGGCGTGTTTTATCCACTTTGGCTCAAGCCACATTAAATGGTGTCCAAGGAACAGTTGCCTCTGTCTCAAACACTGTGGCAAGTCGCCAAGGTAAACCTGAATGCCTTTTCCCATTAGGTTCATGCTCCTAATTCTGGCTCACGTTTCCCTAAAGTGAATCAGCCATTCATAGATATCTTTTCTGGGTGCAGGAAACTGGTATGATTGCATAAATGGCTGTTACGAAATGTTAATGAGATGCAAACCATTCACGGGGGTTTTTTAAAGCGTATATTTTTCCTCGCAAATGAGAGGATTACCATCCGGTATTGGAGAATAAGACTAGTACTGTAATCTGCGGAAGTTATGAAGTGATATATTCGTTAGTCTTTGAAGTTGCCTGAGCTTGTTGTTTTCATATTTAAAATGTTTTCAATCGCTCTTGTGGTATATATGAGAGCTGTCCCTGTGCAGCTTATAAAATCTTCAAACATTTTGTCATGTGATGACTAAAACTGAAGCAGGATTGGAAATAGCAAGCATGGTTTGGCAGGATAGAATTGCCTTAAAATTAACCAAGGCTTTAAAGAAGCCCACTAATTTCTACTCCTTCATTAATACAAAAAAAAGAAGGTAAAATGGTAAATTAAACAAAATACTCAGCAATATGTCTATTGTATTGTAATATGTCTATGACCCCAGGTGTAAGGTCACACAGCTACCTAGAAACATATTTAGGATTCCCTTACCAACTTTGCTCAGACTGAAGAAGCTCCTTGGATAAGGAGCGAAACGTTTCCACTGAGAAAATAGAAATCCAGTTGACATGATTCAAGCTACAGAAAATACTCAGCACATAATTTACTAGAGTTTTTAGTACACTGCAACTGATATTTTCCAATGTTCCTTGTCGCCTTAGGGCAAAGGAGTATGAAAATGTAATGGAATCAAAAAATGTCTCCTGTGAGTCTCCATACAAAGCAAAGTAAGTACTTCATCCTGATGAAAGCTTTGCACGTCAGATTTGCACCCAGAGCATCAGAAAATAGTTCCCTTTTTTCTAAGATCGCCTGTCCCATTCTGGCACCTTTAGCTTTTGGAGTCTGCGACTCCCAGAATTGTAGAATTAATCATTTCAGTGAATCTACAATGTTGTGAGAGGCTCCATTTAGAAGCTTATAGTTGAGAGAACAGACAAATAGGCAAGTGACTGTGGAAGGGAGGGAAATGGAGCTGGGGTAACGTAATTATGTCATTATTTCAGTAACATGTACTAAGGCTTAATGATTAGAGGACAGGCGGGGGACCCGTGGGCCTCCAGAAGTTGTTGGGCTCCCAAATCCCATCAGCCTTGGCCAGCACAGCAGTTACAAATTGAGAGATTCAGACAACATCTGGAGGACCAGTGGTTTCCCACCCCCCACAGTAAATATGCGCTGTTTTGAAGACCATACAAGGTGATTGTGGTGAGGATCTGCGCATTCCCAGAGTATTATCATGGGTGGGAAGTGGGACTTCAAATTCTCTCCTGTCCCTTGCCACTCCCCCACTTGCTTATCTGCTATTTTGCTATTTTCCTTGGAGGGACCGGAAAATAGTATTTGGTCATGAGGCCAGCTTGATTGGACATGGAAAGAAATGAAGGAGCAACGTCTTCTTTTCCAATGTCCTGAAGCTAAGCTCAAAGACATTGCAGGAGTAGAGTTTTAAGAGCGTTGCCCAGTTTCCTTCCGCCAACAAGCCTATCTCGGATCAGAACTTCAGCTGGAATAAATCTCTCTGTCTTGACCAAATCCTCCCCTCAGTCTGTTCATTCATAAGCTTATACCTTCAGATTCAGACATTTTTCCTGGACCACAAGTCTCCAAGGAGGCTTATTTCAGGGAATGTGGCATATGACACTCTTGGCTTTCAGCCGATTGCATCCAATGAAGCCCGTGATTGGGTTCACACATCACGGAAAACCTTCAGTTTGTTGAATGTTGCAATTTGCTGGGTGCCCGTTTCTTGCTAAGCTGTTCACTGTGGTTTATAAATCATGGTGACTAATCCCAGTGATGCAAAAAGTGCAGCCTATCACTCCCTTGGAGTGGGTACAGTAAAAAATATATATTGGGGGGGGGGATCTTCAGGAACAAAATAGATGCTCCAGGGTTTATAAGGCTTCCATTTCCCCTCCCACCTTTTAATGACATCTGTTAGTCTGAGCAGGTCCCTTCTGATCTTCTTCCAGGATGTAGTTTTGACTTCTCAGTTTAAGCTACAGCCCTGAAGGTATTCCCTGAATGTCCCTCATCAAACCACCAGCCAGGTTTGACCCTGTTTAGCTTCTTCTGAGCCCAGAGAAGTTCAGCCAGATCCTGTCACTTGCTGAGACATTAGAAGTAGGACCTACAAAGACATGAGAGAGAGGGAGGGGCATTTATTGAATTACAATCCGGAAGAATACATTCAATATTCCTCTATGTAGGATATTCCATCATTTCCCCCACTGGCTTTTCTACGCTTCTCCTTGTTATCACTCCATTCTGTGACCATCTAGCCTGCTTAATCTTCTTTGGGGCGGCTCTGAAGGTTTCGGTTTCTTGTTTGTTTTTGATAAGCGTTCTGTTCATTGCCTTTCTTTAAACTTCTGCCCAAAATTCCCTCTTCAATATTTAAAGCTCCCTCTTGTTTCTCAGTGGGCCTGTTTTGGCTGCTGTCCTGGGTACACTCACTATCTGAGTTCCTTGTTAAAAGGGAAGATGGTTTCCTATTTTAGTTTGTAGAGCGGAAAAGGTCTAGGATTCGCTGCGGGCCTTTGGATGATTTAAAAAAGAGAAAAACTTGCAGCCCATTATTTTGGGGAGGGATGTAACAAGAGAACCGTTGCCAGTAGGATAAGAAGCTAAATTGCCTTTATGGAACAAAACAAAAAAGAAAATAAACTTGAATCTAGCCTTACCATATTCAACGTACACAATGTTTGTAGTGCTGATTAAAGGCAATGTTTCAACCAATTGTAAATGTAAATACTCTTACACAGCTTGTTGTTGCCACTATAAATATTGACAAATCTAAAGATGGGGGGCGTAGGAAAAAGAGAGGCTTGCATACCCAGAAGTAATGAGCTGGTATAAAGCTGCCCCTTTTTAGATGTCAGAAGTATTTTATGCTGTGTGGTTTTACCCACCTTACTAGAATGGTTGCTTAAGAAAAATGGAACTAAATCTGACACTGCCCTTCAATGGCTGCCCCCCCCCGAACAGGAATATGTGAACAAGCATTGATAGAGCAACATTTGATGCTGTTCTCACTGACAGTTGCCCAGATCCAACTGAGGTATAGTTCCTAGAACAGTGGTTCTCAACCTTGGCAACTTTAAGACGTGTGGACTTCATCTCAAGTCTTCAAGACCTCAACTCAAGACTTCAACTCAGCAAGGCTGGCTGGCTGGGGGAATTCTGGGAGTTGAAGTCCACACATCTTAAAGTTGCCAAGGTTGAGCATCCCTGTCCTGGAGCATCCATAATCGTGGAGGACAGGTTGAGCAGAGTCATCTTCCGCCCATCTCCCTTTTCCTCCCTTGGGTTGATGATCTTCCTTGCCTTCTGCCCAACCACCGTCTGGTAACTAGTTTTCATTTGGGTTCTTGCACTCAGCAGGGGGATGAGGCCTGGCAGCCTTAACAGCCCCTTCCAGTTCTGTGCTGTTTTGGCTTTCCTCTTTTCCATGGACCTCCTCTTGATTTCTCGGGCTACAAAACCTTCGAGAAAGAGCCGCCCATAGCGGATTTCCGGTCCCCCTCTGAGCTTCATAAAGGAAAGGGTACTGTTAACGGGGGGGGGGGGGGGGAGACATTCCGTCCTGCAAAATACACCAAATGCTGCAACTTCAGAATCTGGAACAGCACCCCCCCGCCCCCCGCAGAGAGATTCCTACGGCCCCCCGCCTTGCCTGCCTTTAATCAATCTTTAAAAACATGGCTTCTTCCTTTCCCCAGGTCTCGGGTTGGGGTCTTGGGCAAGCCTCTTTGAGTTAGGGATGATGCGGTAGGACGTTCTGTCGTCCCCTAGATTATGGTTGTCTTTATATCATGTTGTTTCTTTTAACTTTCGAAGTCTCCCAAAGCCTTTTGCGAGTTAGGCAACCTAGGAATTCAATAAATAACCTTGAGCACCCCCTGAAGTTTTTACACATTTTGAGGATTTATTTGCGGAGATGGGGCATTTACGGTATGTTCCTCCCCTCTTTGCCAAATCTCCCAAGGCAATTCACTGTTTAACATGCTAAAATAAAGCAACAAATTAAAGGATTCAAAAAAAGGCACAACCATAAAATAGCAACATTGCCTTGGATCTCTGCTGGCCTTTTCCAAAGCTGATAGCGAGGGGAATGCGTATGGAAAAGAAATTGAGCAATGGCAGCAAAATTTATCGCATTATTTTGTCTGCCAAGTCAGGCCAGCAGAATATCTAGTGATTTATTCAATTTATTGCAAATTAATAGATTCCTGTTCTTTGTGGTTTGACTCCCACCATAGCCTGTTTTGGTCCCACCCACATTTTCTCAGGCCACACCCCTTTTTAATGGTCCCCACCATTAAAAAAAAAAAAGACTGAATGAGGCCTTTGACCAATAAAAGGTTGTTGGTTCTGAAAAAGGGCAAGCTGGCTGTCCCAGGAACAGAAACCTATCTGCTGTGGTATTGACTGGTGGCTGTCAATACTAATCCCTGAGGCTGAACATTCTTTATGTGACTGAGTCCACCACTTTTATTTTCTTCTAAGAGATTTTTCAGTAAACTGCGGGAAGGAGTTGGCTCCTTCCAGGTAGACTAGAGTATCACTGCCCAGATCTGATGGTGGAAGCATCACTGGTGGCCTCTTCCAGATCTGATGGTGGAAGCATCACTGGTGGCCTCTTCCAGATCTGATGGTGGAAGCATCACTGGTGGCCTCTTCCAGATCTGATGGTGGAAGCATCACTGGTGGCCTCTTCCAGATCTGATGGTGGAAGCATCACTGGTGGCCTCTTCCAGATCTGATGGTGGAAGCATCACTGGTGGCCTCTTCCAGATCTGATGGTGGAAGCATCACTGGTGGCCTCTTCCAGATCTGATGGTGGAAGCATCACTGGTGGCCTCTTCCAGATCTGATGGTGGAAGCATCACTGGTGGCCTCTTCCAGATCTGATGGTGGAAGCGCCTTCTTTGTACAGCCTTCGGAACTTATGACTTCTTCAGTAGTACATGTTCAGTCTCAGTTTCTTTTACAATTTGGCAGATACCTGCACTTCCAAATTATGGAAAGAAGTAAAAAACCTTGTAGATCACCCTGGAATTCTCATTTTGGTCTCAACCTTGGAAAAAACCCTTCTGAAATAAAATAGATTTAAAAAAAAAAAAAACTCCGTTGCCATCAGTCAGATAGCAAGGTGGGTTATCAGTCAAATAAATACATTCAGAATAAACTTCTCACACAGCCTGAAATTTGGCAGAGGTTCTGAGTTCCCTGAAATTGTCACCGAAGAAGAGACGGGGAGAGTTTTTAGAAAGCAGGAATAAGATTCCCTTCGTTGAGCCAACCCACAGCTCAGTGCGAAGTTCATCTCCATCCGGGCCAAGAACTTAAGCAACATGGTAACAAATGAAGTAATCAAAGGGAAGGTAGTTTTATATTCTGCACTGAGCCAGGAAAAGAAGAAAGAAGACGGTTTTACGATGAGTCTTAAAAAGAAATGAATGGGAGGAAAATGTAAAAACATAGGATTCCATTTTGCTCGATTAGCGCTGGAAATACGTTTCTGAAGCCAGAACATACAGTTGTCTAGTGAAAACTAAACGTTCTGCCTTACGAAATGCTTGCTAGTGACAGGAAGGTATGTTTTCTTTTTTAAAAAAAGCCCCCGTTTTAAAATAAAACTATTTTAGAAAATAAACATTGGTTCCAACCCAGCTTGGAGTTCTTATGACAGAGGCTGTGGTCCTAAATGCTTTAGACCTGTTTTCCCCCTGCCTGGCGTCCTCTAGATCTGTGGGGATTGGAGTCCTGCTGACAAGCCACTTTTTTTAAAATGCAGCTTATTTACCTGCTGTCATCTTGCTCTCTTTCTTTGATATTGTTACCTTGGAGGCAGCTAGATAAAGCTTATTTTGCTGTGCTCTATGCCCTGTGCCAATTGTTCTGCTCCGAGTGCCGCTTAGAAATGCAATCATTGATATATCATTTTAAAAACGCATTTCTGTTTTACAAAAATCGCACCATTCTAAATATTTTCCACCCCGTGCTGCTAACCCATTCCACGATAGGTTTTTATTATGACAAATAATCCTACAAGCCAGGGAAACAAGTGGGGATGTTTTGTAGCTGCCTTTCACTAAAATAGACTCACTCACAACGTTGGTTTGTGAAACCCAGTTTTTGCACAAGGGCTGACGACTTTTCTCGGCCCCGAGCGCTATCGCGCTGAGGCTCTGGAGCACCTCTGCCATGCGCCGACTTGAAACTAGTGAGGTGTCAAAGTTCTTGCATGCGATGATGAAAACTTTTTGTGGGAGATCACGAGATGGGGGGGGGGATTTGCCCCCAAGATTTCTTAGCTGCTGTCCAGGGCCCCTGGGTCTACTCCAACTGGCTGTTTTGAGATCTCCAACAGGAGTTTTTTCCACCCTGAAAAAACCTTGTGTCAAGACTGTCCCCCGAACTATGGTCTTTCCATCCAGATTCTGTCCATTAGTAGCCAATCTAATGCCTGGCTGGCATTCCTCTATTTTGCGGGCTAATGTTAAAAGTGCTAAAGAATATGGCAGAGTCTTTCTATAGGCAATTAAGCAGCAGCTGAAGATTTCTGCATCGGATCGGGCTTGCTGCAAAGAGCTGATCTTGCACATCCACTCCCTTGTCCATTTACCTGGGAAAAGTCCCGTTGAAATCCGCAGGATACCTTTGCCATAGGTGTGCTCGGGACGTGACACCGGTTGTCTCTTTTAATCACCGTACAGTTAAGATGGTCTCACTGAAATATTACTGGAATGTAACCTTCCCAGTTCTGAATGCTATTTCCCCCCCTCCCCTTCTTCTTCTTCTTTTTTTTTTGCAATGTGAAAGACTACAACGACTGGTGAAAGATTTGCTGAAGCAGCTTCAAATTCAGGATGGTAACAAAATCTCCGCTCTGGATAGGATTCTGGGTGAGATTTCACGAATCCTGGAAAAAGAGGTAGGGTCACTTTTATTGCTCAACTCCGAATTATCTTGTAGAACCCACCACCCTTTGACGCATAGTTCTTATCTCTTTCTGTGCATACAAGGATATCTTGGATATTCATAAATCTTGGAGCATTGAGTTTCTTATGCACTCATGTCCCTACGGTGGCTTGGTTCACAGATCACGCTAGGTCGTAAACCATAGTTTGCAAACCGCAGTGGCTGGGTTTCCACTTGCAGTAAGCCACAAACAAGCCAACATTCAGGAGAAGCATAGTCAAATTCTGAATATTTATTAGGCTGAAGGTATTTGAAATTGCGTGGTTAATGAATGGAAAGGATTAGAAAGCTAACCTAGGCTGATGTGCCATTTTGTATTTGTTCCTAATGTTGCTTTAAAATGTATTCTTTACTGAAAATATGGGGAAATGCTAATTTTTATCTAATTAATGTTAATTAGATAAATTGATTTCTCCATTGTTCTAAAACATAACAGAAGCCTTTTGTTTCCTCCACAAATTGGCCACTATATTTGTTTCTGATGTTGGGAAGGTTTTCATCATTAAAACAACTTCCCAGAATCCGTAATGCCAGTTAGGGAGATGAGTGGTACCTTGCTCCAAAATTTTTTCCCCAGTAATTAAATTAATTGCCATTTCAAAATCAACACTTCCCTTCACAGAGTTCAAACAGGCTCTGAATAGTATTTGCTGAGTCTGATATCTAAATGTCAGAATTTTATATGTTCAGTATATTCTCTGTCAGCTTTTCAACTTTATTGCCTGCATTTTCTGATACATTTTTGCTTTACGTTTGAGAGAGCTCTTTATCCTTTTTTCCACAGTAAGGTTTTTATGAAATTGCATTAAAGCAAATCACTAGCAGGCTAAATCTTACAAACCAATAAAAGGTTGGTTCTATAAAACGACATAAAGCGGGCAGTACAATTACGTTTAAAAGTAGATCTAGAGACCGCCAACACTTTCACCTAAAAACGCCCTTCTAAAATGATCCACTAAGTATTTGCTAGCTTGGAATCATCTTTGGAATCAGAATTCTTTATAGTTAACATTGCAGGCCAAGAGGACCAGCGCTTCGTAACTTTCAAAATGATGGATTGCGGAGGAAGTATTTATTTTATTTATTTTATTTATTACATTTATATCCCGCCCATCTCCCCCACAAGGAGGGACCCTGGGCGGTCAAGTATTTCCTCTTGACTTGTGGGGAGAGAAGGAATCATACAGGAGAATGTATTTCCTTCAACATTGTTCCATCTAATTTTAATTTATTGTCCCGAAAGCCTTTGTACCTATCCTGTTTCCCAACAGTGTTGTGAAAATCCTTAACACCTTAACCCCCCCACCACCACCACCATTGAAAACAACTTCATATTGATTGAGTTGAACAGTTTCTCTGTTTATTGATTAAAAATGAATTTAAAATTGGGGTTTGAATATCAAGAAAACAACATAAACTTTGTGCACCTTATCAGCAACTTTTCTGACATGTGTGTGCCATTACTGCAAGTAAACAGAATTTAAGCAAGATAGATTTGACATGGAATTCCTCTACCCTCCCCCTAATTACTGGGCCTGTTTGTAAAATATCCAGCCAGGCTGCTGCTCAAAACTGGCAGGATGTCACACACAGCCCTTCCTAAGTGAGTTCAAATCTGCCAAAGTTTATAAGCTGGTGGAAGTCAGAAAGCAAAATGCTTCCTGACTCGTGCCGCCGAGTGTAATGTGGTACAATATCTGATTCTGGCAAAGCCAGCCTCCGTTTGGGTTCACTGAAATCCAAATGCCACAAGCAGTGGAAGAAAAATAAATATATGCTGCAGAACGATATGCCTGAAAGATTTGTGTTAGGCGACATCATTCCCTGCCCAGTGCTTCTCTGAAAAACGAGGCATTGATGCATCTCGTCGGGAAATCTGCATGGGAGGAAATGTGCCCTGAGTTTATGCCACACAATTATTGGTGTCCTGCTTGGACTTACTTCACATCTATGTGAAGTAAGCACATAGCACATCTATGACTTTCTACATGATGTTGGATCCAGCTTCCATGATCCAGCTTCCATGAACCAGCATCGCATCAGCAGCCTCAGATGATGGGAGCTGTATTCTGACAGTATCTGAGATCTGCAGGTTTCCCTCAGCCTTGCTTGCAACATGGACTGTTTTGGGAATCAGACAAAAGGGAGGAGGAGGAGGAGGAGGAGGAGGAAGAAGGAGAAGGAGAAGATTTTCCACAGCTTTTAAAATACCATTTCCCTTCTTCTGGATGTTCTCTTCATTTTCTGTCATTAATGAAGTTTCTTTTCATTTTCTATAATCCCTTGTAATATTTTTACGCAAGCTGCCCCGAGTAGCCAGTGGAATGAAGCAGTTTAAAATGGATTAAATTGTATCAGCGGTTAAAAAGCTACCATTTGGTTCAGCCGAGAAGGGTTTTTTTTTTTTTAAACTAATGAAACCCAAATTTTATGCAGCTTGCAACACTTCTGTAACTCAAAGGTTTATTGTGATAGACTTGACCCTGTAATAGGACCATGGCTTTAGTATAAATAATTTAAATCTTATACAGAAGACAAACTGTTCTTTAGGCCTCGGGGTGGATTAGGATAAGCAAACATATGTACAATATTACAAATATCTGTTCTTAATTGGCCCCTGTAAAGCGAGGGTGTGTATATATTTTAACAGGAAAACATAGATTCTTGTTACTAGCGTTGATATCCATCAGCTAATAGAAAAATAGATACGGTTCTTCCCAGGGATTGCTATAAACATGAACTTTAAATGTTTTTTAAAACAAGCCTGTGGTTTAATCAAACCTGTATTTCCCCCTTATCGCTCGTAGATATCTGTCTTCTAGTTGTACAGTTGGAAGCAGCGTGGATTGTATTTCAGATTCTTTCTATAATTACACCATTGCTAATTGTGTCGTAATACAGTAACCTAAACAAACGTTTATTGAATTTTCTTCACAAATTCACCGCAAGTTGTACTATTACAGGGAGCGTTGGGTAGATAATGCATAGAGCAAAACAAAGTGTGCCCATGTCGGTGAATAATGCTATTGACTTGCGCTTATTTTGAAAAATTACACCCTGTTTTTCAGTCTAAATAGACTGAAGAAATTAGCAACTTGGAGCAGAAGCAGAAGAAAATCAATCAGGTGTTACATGCAGTAAAAAGCACAAGTTCAAAAGCAACCAGAGAAAATGCTTATATCCAATAACAAAAAGAAATCTGACTAAAGTTTTAATCAATTGCAATAAATAAATCAAAAATACTTGAAACAAAACATCTTACTGAAAATAAACTACCTGGCACCTGAGGTTCTCCATCAATTTGATATCCCACAGTTGCATCGTAGCACAGCTCCCGTCATGCCCCAGCTTAGGGCCCTTCTGACCAGGAGAGGGATGGGATTTGTAGTCCAACCCATGGCTCTCTAGACTCTGAATTCCTTTTTTCAAGACTTGTTTTTATGACAATGACAAGAAGGCTGGATGAGTTACTTTATTGCAGACTAGAACGAAGCACTACACACACACACACACACACACACACACACACACGCTATAATTCTAGGTTTTATATCCTACATTTTTCCTTCTGTTCTTCTAAGTCAACATATACTTGGCCATATAGAGACACTCTTCAGGACCACGGGAGGTATCTGGGCTACGTTGGCATAACAGCTTTCTCAAGGCTGGTTCCTGTCTCACCAGTTTCATTCCGAACAGGCTGGGGAAAACTGGCATAGTGTGAAGGTTCAGTGGGTCTTTGGGTGGGGCCTTCACAGAATCAGGGCTACCACTGAGAAGATGCTGCTCCCTGGGTGAAAACATGCAGAGTTGGCCTCCTGTTCCTGAGCAGAGTGATCATCTAGGTCCTCTCCTTTCCTTGATTAATCTATGGTTGGAATCCAGATACATCAACTAAATAAATTTAAATCCGCTTAAATCAATCAGTCACTTTAAAACAATCACTTTTCATAACGGCAGTCCTCATATATAAGTAAGTATCAGTGGTGGCTCAGCGGGTAAGACACCAGGCTTGTTGATCGGAAGATCGCAAGTTCGGAGGTTCGAATCCCTAGCCCTGCGTGACGGAGTGAGCTTCCGCACTAGCTCCAGCTCTTGCCAACCCAGCAATTCGAAAGCATGCAAATGCAAGTAGATAAATAGGTACCACTTCGGTGGGTAGGTAACAGCGTTCCGCGCACGTCATGCGGCCACATGACCATGGAAGCGTCTTTGGACAGCGCTGGCTCTTCGGCTAACAAACGGAGATGAGCACCGGCCCCTAGAGTCGGACATGACTGCACAAATGTGCGGGGGGAACCTTTACCTTTACTATGCAGTGCAAAGAGGTCCTTTTCTGGAGCCCAGCCTGAGATATGCGAACTGCTGCTGCAAAATCCTAAAGATAGATAAAGGTAGTTATTTCCTATCTAAACCAGGCTGGTTAGCAGTTAGCAGCACCCAGGAACCCGCCAAGCTATTCAGCGGGTATTCTGGCTGGCAGATTCCCAGGCCCTGTGTGCGAAAGGCTGAAAGGTATTTCTGCCCATTGCAGTAATGCAAGTGACCATCGTCCTTGGCCCAGCCAAGGATGCAGCCGTGACAAATGGGTGATTTCCCCCCCCCCTTTGTAAACGAAGTTAAGTATGCGTCACATACATGTTATTTTTCTTGCACACACTGACATTGCCAAAACCAGTCACTTTAGTGCAACAAGAAAGGAAATACGCTGTCAGTAATATAAATGTGGGTGAAAGAGAAAGGCAGGCAGACAGAAAAACATTTTTCTTCTTCCTGCAATACATAACCAGTAATCTGATGTGGGGTAAACATTTCTGAGGTGTTTTTCCATGTTGGCTTGTAAGCTGCTCCTTCTCTGTAATGCTGGAATTGCTCTCCAGGAATGAGAGAGCAATGCTGGCTGGGGAGTTCAAGGAGCTGAAGTCCACATATTTTAAAGTTGCTAAGGTTGAGAAACTCTGCCTTAGATACAGGTAGTCCTCACTTACCAACCATTCGTTTAGTGATGGTTCAGACTTACGATGGTGCTGAAAAAACTGATGACCAGTCCTCACATTTATGACCGCCGCGGTGTCCCTGCCGTCACTTGATCACATTTTGGGCACTTGGCAACTGGTTTGTATTTATGACCATTGCAGCATCCCGTGGTCACATGATTGCCATTTTTTACCTTCCTGGCTGGCTTCTGGCAAGCAAAATCAATGGGGAACCGCATGATTCGCTTAATGCCCATGGTGATTCGCTTAACGACCGTCACAAAAAAGGTCGTAAAATTGAGTCGGATTTGCTTAATGACCACTTTGCTTAGCAACCAAAAATTCCGGTCTCAAATGTGGTCGTTAAGCGAGGACTACCTGTACATATTCATTCCCCCTTCTGAATGAAAAGCTTTGCTCGACATGGGGCGGGGGGGAACCAAGAGTTGATAGTAGCTCCAGAAGAAGGCTTTGCTGCCCATCGCTGGCAGTGGAAGAGGGCAAAAGGAAGAATTCAGCCTGTCTTTCTTCCCCCTCCTCCTCCTCCTCCTCCTCTATTTTTCTTAAGCATTTGTCTGCCACCCCTGAAGCATCATTATTTCTGGCTGTCCTAATCAATAGGGTCATAGGATATTGATTTCCGCAGCCGCCACGCTGTTTCTGACACAGAGCATCTATAGCCATTTCTAGGAGCGGGCTGTAATTCTCTTGTTAAATCGCGAGTCGAGAAATCCGTAGACACGGCTCTCGCTTGTCAGGGGGGGCGGTGAAACGACGGATCTTGATAGTGTCACTCCTCCTGACGGAGAGGAGGAGAGGGAGACTGTTAATTGAATTTCCCCAGGGAGCATAAAAAAAGAGAGAGAAATAAACTGAGGCCCCCAATACTACAACAAAGTGGGGAGGGGGCAGCTGTCATTGCAGAAAAGCTGCTTACATTGATTTAACTTTGCTAATGGTTGGGGTTGGACAAGGAATCGCCCCAAGGGAAAAGAGGACAGCCCTGCAGGAACTCTTTCTCAGATAACTGAAATCCTGTCCCACTTACCCTTCTCTTAAAAAGGAAAGAATACCGTTGGTTTGATTCCAAGGGTGCTTGCTAAAATCTCTCTGTGTGTTTTGTGTGTTTGTGTTCTCTCCACCCTCTTAAAAATGTTGTGCCGGGAGAAATATGCTCAAGTAAATGAACCATCTGGAATTAGAAGAGATCTCTCCCAGCCACCCCCACCGCACAAATCCCTCTGGTTTTTGAAGGGATGTTAAAAGGAAGGCCGATGTGATAGAAATTAGCTCACTACCTGTGATACTTTCTAAGAAGTTCAGTCCACTCCTGCCTACGATTCCCTCCATATGGGTAGTGTAGACCTAGCAAACATCCTTCTTCTTTCTGCTTGGGGATGCCTTAGAAACTCGGTCTTGCCCATCTAAGATGAAGTAATCTCATCTCCTGGATTGATGTGCAAACGGGCAATTCAGTTATTCATCAGCAAGTGTTGCACTTTTCCAAAGACAATTTACAACTCAGTACTAGCCCACTGTTTTTAAACCTGCACAGCTGGGTGGTAAATCTAGATTTATTTATTTTTAGCAAAGGGTGTGTGTGTTTGTGTGTGTGTGTGTGTCTGAGAGAGAGAATATTAAATCGGCAGTGGAGAAACCAGGACATTTCTGATCCCTGATGATTTTTCACACGTTCGTTCATAAGTCCTTTTAATTTCCGCATACCTTCATTTGTAAAAGCTGTGAAGCTGCTCGTTTGTATTGCTTTGCAAGATATTTTTCACAGAATAGGCATTATGTATGCAGCTAAAAGAGCTACTTTTCTGTATGCCTTTTAACCAAAAGTGTGTATTTCATATACTTTCAGTCAAGAGCCATATGGCAAATTTTGGAGAAGGGCTAAAATAACTGAAATTCTTGAGCGATTCTTAATAAAAAAATAATTGCAGTATAGAGGGGGGGGGGTTAATTGCAGATTAATATTAAGACCTATAAGACTTAACAACTCACAGTGAATATGTCCAAAAAGTAGAAAAAGTCACTTGACATATCCCTTCCTAGCCCAACCTTCTTCCAAAGGAGAGAAAATGCTTCCTTTCTTGGCTGGACTTCAGAAAAAAAGGGGGAGGGGGAAACACCCTTGAAATTCCCACTTCTTCAGCTTTTATTTTAATCTCGACTCAATTCCCAGATTCTGTTGCCTGCCCTGCGAATTTTTGCAAGCATTGCAAACAACCTGAGTCTCTTCTACACAGTCCCTCGTTGACCACTAACATTGGGGAATTTTCATCCATCAAGCAACCTTTTTGGGTCCATTGCATTTCTTTAAAAAGGGGGGGGGAGCTCCTTTGCAGCCGTGGCTTCACCAGTCATGAGGTCAGGTATTTACATTTCAGCCCAGTGTTTGTCGTAACTTTCAAATGGGGGGACGGCCAGCAGACAGTGTTTATCTCAGTGCAGAGACAGTCGGGAATGTAGGCCTCAGCGGGTGCAGAGTCCAGCTCACTTATTTACATTAGAATCTGCACATTGTCAGATCTTTAGTGAGTGGGCTTCTGCTGCTCCAGTCCCATCGTCCCATCGGTGTGGGTTTTTCTGTTACAAAGCAGCTTGGTTTCAAATAATTCCAGTCTCAAGCTTGAAGCAGAATTCTCACTTGGGAGATTTTTTTGAAATTGAGATCTTGATACAGCTGATGCAGAGCGAGTCTCTGTGGGTCTCCTAACCCTGGCATGGGGAAGATGTCTTTTTCAGAAGCTTAAGTGTCTGTGTGTGGGGGGGGGGATCATCATGCCAAGAGCTGGGTTCCAACCTGTGTGAAAGAGGAGGCTTTGAGAACATGTAGCTTCTCCCATCATCGCGTAGAAGCAGTAGATGAGGAGGAGGTGTGCCCCTGGGCCAGGCCGTAGCACACTGGTAGAGGGTACCCATAACTTGTAAGTAAAGGTAAAGGTTCCCCCCGCACATTTGTGCAGTCGTGTCCGACTCTAGGGGCCGGTGCTCATCTCCGTTTGTTAGCCGAAGAGCCAGCGCTGTCCGAAGACGCTTCCATGGTCATGTGGCCGCATGACGTGCGCGGAACGCTGTCACCTTCCCACCGAAGTGGTACCTATTCATCTACTTGCATTTGCATGCTCTCGAATTGCTAGGCTGGCAAGAGCTGGAGCTAGTGCAGGAGCTCACTCCCCACGCAGGGCTAGGGATTCGAACCTCCGAACTTGCAATCTTCCGATCGACAAGCCTGGCGTCTTACCCGCTGAGCCACCACGCCCCATTTACCCATAACTTGTAGAAAGTCCAAATTTCAGGTCCAACTATCTGCTTCAGAGGGATATGGTCTGATATCTGAGATCTCAATCTACAGTCGAGGGAGATGAAACTGGGCAATTTCAGCCAACAGGCTAGATTTAGAGAACATTATAGATTCCACTTCTGTTTAGGAGAAGGACCATCGATCATGCGTATACCGTGTATTTTCCATGAGGAAAGTTCTAGGTTCCATCTCCAGCATTTAGGTCAGATTGGGAAAAACCCTTGCTTTTCAACTGGGGGAGGTGTTCCCAGGCCAGTTGACAGAATTCCCGTGGGGGAGATGTACATCTTTCTTTCACTTCAGAGCTTGGCTAAATCCAACACACGTGCATTTCTGCTGCTGTATTCCCTGTTTCCTCCTTAAGTGAACCCAATTTTGCACTAGAACTATAATTATAAGAGAAAAGCCATTGGTAGCAGGATCTTGACGGATGCAGTTCAGGGAGGACATGCAAATTTGAGTTGGGACCCAAAAGTTGGGGCACTTTGGTGGTCCTCTCTCTCCTACCTTTTTCTAGGGGCTAAACATTCCCTCTTCTTTGCTTTAGCATAGGAATAGTGCAGGAAAAAGGAATCCCAATTGGATCACTGTACAGGTAGTCCTCAACTTACAACCACAATTGGGACCAGAATTTCCATTGTAAGTCATTGCAGTCATAAGTCGAGTCACCACGTGACCCAATTTTATGACCATTTTACAGTAGTCGTTAAGCAACTCACAGGTTGTTAAGCAAATCTAGCTTCCCCAATGGGCATTTTTTGCTGGGAAACGGCAAAAAATGTTACAAAATGCGATCACGTGACCGTGGGACACTGCAACCGGTTGTAAATACGAGCCGGTTGCCAAACACCCAAAATGCGATTGTGTGACCGTGGGGGGGGGGGTGCGCTCGATGTTTTGCGGCGCTTGGAAGTGCTTTACAGGCCGTAAAGCACCCATTCCGAGGCTGTCGTAACTTCAGACCATTGTTAAACGAATGGTCGTAAGTCGAGGACTACCTGTAAAAGCTTCCTGTTCAGTTCTCAACATGTCCAAGTGAGGCTGGGATGCGAAACCTCCTGTCTGAAGCCACAGAGTTGCTGCTGCTGCTAATATAACTATGAACCAGGCGGGCTGATAAATTGAAAAAGCCATTTCTGGTTTTCCTACAAAGTCTTTTTGGCACCCTCCTGCCAGTGTCAGGCTTGTATCTTGGGGTAGGCAAGGTGGAAGGAGATGAATCAAAATTCTGCCCCATTTTTTTTTAAAGTTTGCCTATTTGTTTTATCCTTTGGGGAGGGGAAAAAAGCATCTCTGAATATCCATCAGCCTCTTTGCTTATTTTAAGCATCAGGTTAGACTTTTTTTTCTTGGCACAGAAGCAGAATAATTAGTTTTGTGTGTATGTGAGGATGGGGGTGGTGGGGTTGTCTCTGGTTTTATTTACAACGTCGCTGGTCTAGGATCCCTGCCAAGAATAATCAGAGTACCTTCTAGTCCTATGAGTGTGTCTGAAGAAAGGGGATGTGTTTTTCATTTAAAAAAAGATTCTGAAAACCCAGAGATGACTTTCAAGTGTTGCTTTGGATCCTTGCTGTCTATCCGATGTTCATCTGTTTGCCCCTTCGCCTTTCAGTTTGCCTCTGTAAGTCACTGTTCACATAATTTAGGGTACAATCCTAGGACGCTTTCCTGGGAAGAAATCCCACTCAGTTCTGTAAGAGTCATCTCCAAGTAGACCGACTCAGGTTCGCTTCAAGCTGTGCCCCTGAACAATCCCAGCTCACAAGTCAGTGTGTGTTGGAGTCAATGGTTGATGGCGTTTTTTCCTGCTGCGGCCACCCTCAAATCTCCCTGCCCTCTCTCCGCTCAGATTTATTTTGAAGACTTCTATTCACATCACGTTTCCACAGTAATTTACCAAATAAAATGGCCTTCATCAGCAGAGGCTCTAGGGCAGTTTCCGTATACAAAGACAGGGTTCTTGCTTGAAGGGCAAAGGATAAAATCCTTTTAAAAATTAACCCTGTCCTATGCATGGATAACAAACTGCTTCTTCAGGTATGGATTGCCAAGGAGCCAAAATGACACCACCATCACCCAGGAGAACCTGGAGATGTGTACATAAAACAATGACTGGGCTTGTTGGGAGTTTGAGCAGATGTAGTCCCAGCCAGAAGACACTAGCTTGGGAAGCTGCTGCGGGTGGTCAACTGACGCTCATACAAAGTCTGCGAAGAACGTTTGAGCCATAAGAACCTAAGAGGAGCCTTACTTGATCAAGCCAAGGGACCATCTAGTCCAGCCAGTCACAGTGAACAGTAAGATGCATCTAGGAAGCTCACAAGGAGAAAGATCGTCCTCTTCTAGTGTTGCTGTCCAACAGTTGGTCTTGAAGATATGGTATCTGTGATTCAGAAGGTATAATACAGACATCAAGATTAGAAGTCATTGATAGCCTGATCTCCCACGAAGTCCACATTAAACTGGTGGTCATCACCACATCTGGCAGTAGATATGGTCAGCTGACTTATTAATAAAGTTACTATACGGTACATATGACAGCAAATTCCAGAGTTAGAGGTAATAGTTTTGGCTGAGGCTACTGAGGTGTAACACCAGTGCGTTTTGGAGATTGAGTTTTTTCTCATGAACCAACATGGCTACAATTTTTTTTTTCCTGTGTTCCACTGAACCCAATGGGGAATTTCAAACCGGATCATTGGTAGCTTAATATCTTCACTCCCTCACTTTTGAATATTGCCCATCGCTAATGCTTTGCTGCTGCCGTGATGCTGACCTCTGCTGACCGATCTCAGCATTGAACAGCCTCCTTTCGACAGTTTTTACGGGAGACATTGACCAGCTGAATTAGAAGGATCACTGGAGGCAAGTTGGCAGCAAAACATCCCAGCACGGAGGGTTCGTGTTTCTGTTTCTCCCCCTCCAAACAATCAGCCCTTTTTGGCTACTGCATGTAGATATTTTTCCTCTGAAGATTTTTCCTGTCCTTATTGTAGGTCTGAAAACTACAGAAACCTGAATAATTAAGCCTTCTTTTAGTATATAAAAGACTTGCCAGGTAGCAGCTCTCATAATTATTAGTACATCAGCATTAATGTTGCATAATGTGTTGATTTTAAGCATCAGTGTAATTGATTTTACTATGTATTTCAGTGCAATTATCATGTTAAAAAAACTCTCTCCTTCAACAAGGTATCGGTTGGTTTTAGGCTGTTTATTAACTCCAAATGGTTAATATGTCATATATTGGACCATTTTTTATGCTTCTTTTCATAATGTGAAAATAGAACATTGTGATCCTTATATGAAAGGTGCTGTCTAGATTTTTTAAACAGAGATTTTAAGGAAAACCAGCACGCCACCCTCCAATCTGCCACAAATGTTAACTTAACCAATGTTAAGTACATATTAAGCTCTTAATTCCTAAAGGAAATCAACCCTGACTGCTCATTGGAAGGACAGATGCTGAAGTTGAAGCTCAAATACTTTGGCCACCTAATGCGAAGAGAGGACTCCCTGGAAAAGACCCTGATGCTGGGAAAGACTGAAGGCAAAAGGAGAAGGGGACGGCAGAGGATGAGATGGTTAGATAGCATCACCGATGTAATGAACATGAATTTGAGTAAACTTCGGGTGACAGTGGAGGACAGGAAGGCTGGCGTGCTATGGTCCATGACGTCACGAATAGTCGGACACGACTCAACAACAACAACAACAAAGCTCTTAATATGCTTTTATATTAATTTGGTTTTCCCAACATGGTACCCTTTGGAAATGAGGGACTGCAACTCCATGCCAGCATATTTGAAGGGCTTAAGGTTAAGGTAAAGAGATCCTTTGAAGTTATCTCAGTAGGTCACTTGCATTTTACACAGTTTCTTTAAGAAAAGGGGCAGAGTCCAAAAGTATTTTGCTGGAACTGTAAACCATGGTTTACAAAATATGATGAATGGCTTGACTCGTGTTAAATGTGCACTGTGCACTGGTGCCAAGGCAACCAATGATAGCTCATTCAACAACCATGGGTAATCAAGCCATGGGCTTCTAGCAACATGTCATCTCACAACTGTGTTATACTCACTGGTTGTCCCATTTGTTTAACTAGCTTTAACACCGAGCGGGTCTTCTGAACCTGTTTCAATTGCTCCCACTTTTGTAGTGGGATTCAAAACATTCCCCCCCCCCCCCCCGTTAGTTTTCCAAATGACGTTTTGGCTCAGAGGTCTGTTTTCATGGCAGACTTCGCAGGCAAGTAGGATGGCTATTTTTATGCCTTTTTTCTGTGGCGAAGAGGTTACCATTCCTCCACCCTTTTTGACCCCATTCTGTGCTTAACCCCACCATCAGCAGTCTTTTCAAGACGCACATCATTACAATTTGGCTACAGCTGTGCCCGATGAACATTCTTTAAAAAAATAATAACAGCAGCGAATCTGGCCCTTGTGCAACAGTACATAAAGAAGTTGATCAGCTAAAAAGCTTCTGATCCGACGGGGGCCTTTGGGGATACAGTACTATCTCCAACTGTTTCTGCCTGCCTGGTACGTTCCAGCAGAGTGGGTATGCTCCAAGTCCCTTCTGTTAAATGTGGTCATCTTTTGGGACCGATGTAATGGTATGTGGGAAAGTGGGTCTTGGGAGACTGGGCCAAGAGACACTGCGGAGGGAACGGTCAGATAAGAGGCAGCTTAGCCCACAGCTGGATAGTGGGCGGGGCAAGAGGCTCCGAAGGGACCCTCCCTAGTTTCTCAGACTGTAAAGAAGATGGCGGGAGAATTGTACTTTCAGACTTGCAAGATTCTGTTAATATAGCCTTATAATAAAGTAGAATTAGCTCATCTGGCAGTGTTTCCTATCTGGTCTGCCTCGTAAGATTGACAGCCGAGGAAGCACGCCTTCTCTGTCACTGCTCCCGCCCTCTGGAACAGCATCCCCTCAGAGATATGGATGGCAGCCTCTATCCTGGGGTTCCAGACAGCACTTAAGACCTGGCTTTGGCCTCAGGTCTGGGGTTGATGTGTTTGTGGGGGCCCTGGTTTGGTTTGATTTGTAATTGTTTGATTGTTTTAGTCCGGGCTGCCTACGGGTTATATGTTTTTAATGTTTTTTATTGTTTTGAGTTTGCATGTCTATGGGAGTGGGCGGCTATAATTAAAATTAAATAAATAACCATCATCATCAAGGTGCAGGAAACATCCCTTCGGACTGACTCATCTCTGCCCTGCTAATAAAGCTGGGAACACTTTCCCCCCTTGCTGTCTCTGCCTTAAGGTGGGAAGAAATCCTCGTCTTGCCCCCTTCTCTTCCCTAATCTCCTTGATCGGAAATCCTCAATAAATATAAATAAAGTAAAAAGAAAAAAAGCCATAATCTCCTTGATCAGTAAAAATATAATCACCCTGGACGATTGGGATAGAAAGGCCGTTCATCCAACTTGACTGCCACCACACCACAGGCCCCAAAGATTAACAGCTGCTTCTCCTTTGATTAGCTTCCGTAATGACCCTTTCCTTAGTTAATAATTGGATCGATTCCCAGGCCATGTCGTTCAGTTTTCAGCTGTCATTCTTTGGATGGCAAGTAGGTTTCTGTATTCTTGGAAGGGAGAATGTGACCCTCTTGGCTGTCCCCAGAAGCCGCAGGAGTAACGGAAGAGGGGAAGGTTTCGTCTATTAGGGCAGACTTCTCCTTCCTCTCCAGCCATGTTGGACTATAATGGCCATCAGCTGGCCTGTCTGGGGATAATGGAGGTATAGTCTCACACATCTGCTAAGAGTGCAATTGGGCAAGGCTAACCTACCCACAGGGGAATCAGTCATAGATAGTCTCTAACAGTGGGGGCCTAGGTTTCTCCAACCTAGAGTAGAAATATCTGAGCACAGTAGAAATACGGTGGAAACATCTACATTGGAGTTTGGAGAGCCTCACCTTTGAACTTAGCTTGTATTTTGCAGATAGATTCTTCTTCCTTTTTGATATGGAAAAGTCTAAAGACTCTGGTATATTATGGGCTAGATAAGTTCTGTGTCCTGTATTTCAAGTAGTGCCTAGATTTGACCTCTGTGGTGTTGCTCCCATCATACTAGCCTGTGGTCTGTACAGCCATGGTTCATTGAATCAACAACTGTTGGCTGAGCTCACTCATCATACTAAACCATTAATCATGGCTTTCAAGCCACAAAGGTTTGGGTTCAACCCAACCAGACTGCATGGTGGTTTAGTGTGTGAACCTGTCCTGAGTCCTATGTCAGTTATAACCCTTTTTATAATCAGCCATACAGGTGCCATGATCCAGCACTGAAGATGCCACTGATTCCCTCTCGCTCTCTGGTGGAGACTATCTATGACAGTGCATTCCAGGCAATGTGAGAATGGTAGCATTTAACCATGAATTGATGCCCTGCCTCAAAGCAAGACCCAATTAATGTATACACTCTTGCTTTTGTGTCCTCCTGTCCAGAACGTGGCAGATCAAGTTGCGTTCCACGTTGCTGGTGGGTTTTCCGCTCTGGAGCAGGTCCTTCAAGTTGCAACGACGTCCATCAACTTGAATACCGTTTCAAGAATCCCTTTGAAGTAAGTCTGCTGCTTCATTTCCATTTTTAGACCAGTCAATGAATTAATGTCATTGGTGGTCAGGATGACTTTTCTGGCTCCTGTTCTACCTGGCTATAGTCTTCATAGCTCTGCATCTGTTGGATGGTTTATGGAGATTTTTATGGCCGTGTCCTACTTCAGAAGTCCTACCAACAAGGCAGGGCCTGGCTCAAAACAACATTTCCAAAGTCTGGGCTTGCATCTCTTCTGCTCAAGGAGATAACAAGGTGCTGCCTCCAACATAGATAGATTGACGCCCAAAATGAGTCAGTATTCTCTTACCCGAATCCACTTGGTAACACCTTCTCAGTTTAAGCTAAAGGACCATCCCTTTTATGGGAGAACCCAAGGTGTGAAACGCTCCCTCACAGGAACAATGGAGGCCTTCCCTACATAAAATCCATCTATGGATCCCTGCTGCTCCCCAGATTTACGTTCATAAAAATAGAGTGGGCATGGGCAACCCACAAAGTCCATGTGACTCCTCCCCCAGGCGTTTTGCTGCTGTTCCTGGAGGTTCCCCCTCCTCCTGATTCGGTGACAAAACCCAGAGATGAGGTGGGATGAAGCTGGAAAACAACTGCAAGCAAAATAAGCCCTTTGCAAAGTTTCCAGAGCCGTTCTGCTTCAGCAGGGAGCTTGGCAGAAGCCCGTTCTCTGCCTGCACACGCACGTTCAGGAGACCAGGCGAGGGCCTCCGAGCAGCCGTGCCATGCCTTCAAGAGACGCGCCAACCTTTCCAAAAGCATTCATGCCCTCTGGACCAGGGTTTCTCAACCAGGGTTCCGCGGCACCCTCGGGTTCCGCAAGAGGTCCCTGGGGGTTCCCTGGGAGATCACGATTTATTTAAAAAATTATTTCAAATTCGGGCAATTTCACATTAAACAGGTAAGTTTGCTTCTTTATTCTTGAAGAAGACTGTGGATGCATCTAGACAGGCCAACCCATGAAACGAATATCATAATTTTGTAACCTCTGGCCTATATTAGAGCCTGAATGTGGAGGGGTTCCCCAAGGCCTGGAAAATATGTCAAGGGTTCCTCCAGGGTCAAAAGGTTGAGAAAGGCTGCTCTAGACTTTTCATTCCCGTTTCTCTTTTTGTAGAAAAAAGCCTGACTTCTCCTCCCTAATAAAAGAGGTCCCCAGGCTGAACCGTTTGACCTTTTCCCCTCCTGTGGTTTTGGTGGTCCTTGTCCTCCTCGCGTAGTGGTTAAGGTGTTGGTCTAGGAGCAGAGAGACCCAGGTTCTAATCCCGCTTTAGCCACAGAAGCTCACTGGCAGACTTTGGGCCAGTCCTTCTCTTTCAGCCTAGCCTACCTCACAGGGTTGCCGTGGAAGAAAATTAGGAGGAGTGAGCGTGAGGTGTGTTAACGTCATGTCCCGAATGAAAGGCAGGATATAGCATCTAATAAAAAAATCTATATTGGTAATACCAGTTAATGTAACAGGATATATTGCTGCAGATTCTATAGATGATTCAAGCATAAAGAATTTCCATGTTTAGGTCTAAACAGGTTTTGTTGCCTGGAAAGTTCCCAAAGAGAAACTTCTCTTCTCTTCTCTTCTCTTCTCTTCTCTTCTCTTCTCTTCTCTTCTCTTCTCTTCTCTTCTCTTCTCTTCTCTTCTCTTCTCTTCTCTTCTCTTCTCTTCCTTCTCTCCTCTCCTCTCCTCTCCTCTCCTCTCCTCTCCCCTCCCCTCCCCTCCCCTCCCCTCTCCCCTCCCCTCCCCTCCCCTCCCCTCCCCTCCCCTCTCCTCTCCTCTCCTCTCCTCTCCTCTCCTCTCCTCTCCTCTCCTCTCTTCTCTTCTCTTCCATAATCTCCTTGATCAGTAAAAATATAATCACCCTGGACAATTCAAATAGAAAGGCCGTTCATCCAACTTGACTGCCACCACACCACAGGCCCCAAAGATTAAC
Organism: Charina bottae; assembly: GCA_023362775.1. Taxonomy (NCBI): domain Eukaryota; kingdom Metazoa; phylum Chordata; class Lepidosauria; order Squamata; family Charinaidae; genus Charina; species Charina bottae. The sequence continues at coordinate 20,208,562 of JALMGJ010000010.1, read as the reverse complement.
AGCTGCTTCTCCTTTGATTAGCTTCAGTAACGACCCTTTCCTTAGTTAATAAGTTCAGTTTTCAGCTGTCATTCTTTGGATGGCAAGTAGGTTTCTGTATTCTTGGAAGGGAGGATGTGACCCTCTTGGCTGTCCCCAGAAGCCGCAGGAGTAACGGAAGAGGGGAAGGTTTCGTCTATTAGGGCAGACTTCTCCTTCCTCTCCAGCCATGTTGGACTATAATGGCCATCAGCTGGCCTGTCTGGGGATAATGGAGGTGTAATCATGGTTCATCTGCTCAATCCTCTTAGATATTTTGAGAGGTGAGAGCTGTTCCTCCTTTTCAAAGGACAGAGATTGGAAAAGTGGGGAATTTGCTCCAAGACCAGTTTGTTCAGCAAGAATATAAAACTTAACTCTGCTGAACTAACATGTGGTCCCTCATCCTAACTTTCTGATCATCCTTAAACAGCGGCCAGACTTCTCTGGGAGGCCTGGCTCTGCCTTTTCTGTCTCTGCAACCCAAATGGGAAACACGCTAAAGTCTTTTTCATTCTCGCTGCAGAGTCTGCAAAAGCGTTCCCTCTACCTGTTGCTCCTTTATACTCAACCAGAAGAAATGCAGGTATCCTGGGATTTAGTGGTCGTGTTTTTTTTTTAAAAAAGAACTTTATTGGTTTTCAAAGTATAGTTAAAATACAAAGTGTAGAATATAGATAAGATAGAATACAGAACTAAAGGAAAACTATAAAAGTGCAAAATTAGATAGAAAGTAAAAGAAAGTGACTTCCGACCTTCTTCAATACAGATATAAATGCATATTATACAGATATTATCTCTTACCATTAATTAAACCTTAGTAGCATTATTTCTATAAAATCAAACCATTTAATCATCAAAACCCCAAATCAAAAACTCATTTTTTTCAGACACAAGCAAATAATCCAAAAGTGGTGGCCAAGTAGAGACAAATCCAGACCCGGTATTTGCTCTTACCAGCGCCGTTAACTTCGCTATTTGAGCCAATTCCATTAATTTAACCCTCCATTCTTCCATTGTGGGGATTTGTGGATCTTTCCATCTTTGTGCATGTAAAAGTCTTGCTGCTGTTATCATGTATAAAATCAAAGTCCCATGCTGTTTCTCAAGCTGTTTATCCATCAATCCCAAGAGAAACAGTTCTGGTTTCTTCTGTAAGTCCACTTTAAGAATCTTAGTAGGCATGTTTTGAATATGTCAGGAGCAAGCAGTGAAAGACAAAAACAAGGAACTGAAAAAGCTCACATCCCTTCAGACTGTGCAAACAGAGAGGCCTTTGTGCAAATGCAGAATCTCTGCACAGCCTTTTGGTGGCGATCCTGACTGCAGGTTTAGGACAAGCACCCAATTAATCATAGCTCAACCGTTGGCAGAGACCAGTTTTGTGACTTCTAAAAAGCTAATCAGAGCTAAGTTACTGCAACTGCACAGCGTGATCGATTTTCAGGTTAACCACGGCTGGTTCATAATGTAGGATCTGGTCCTCTGTAGAAATCAATAACTATGAGAAAGAGATTATTGGGGAAGCACGGAGCAGTGCAAACTCTGTGTGCTGCTAGCAATCACAAACTTTTTTCTCCCCAGTTGTTCCCCTACATTAGTTTTGTGCTTTCCGATAAAGAAATGTTTAGCAATCTATTAGTTTAGGAAAAAAAGCAAAAGTGGTTCAATATAGTGATCAGACAAATGTGTTTCTTTTTAATCCGTATCCCATGTTTCCTTCAAGAGCTGAATGTTATCCCCAGAACACCCCTGTATGGTAGGCTACACTCAAAAATTTGAGTTTTAGAGCTGAGCAAATATTTGAACTTCGGTTTCTCTAGATGCAGCCCAATACTCTAAATCAGAGCTTTCCAAACTGTGTGTCGGGACACATTAGTGTGTCGGCTGCAGTGTCTGGGTGTGTCGCGGCTGCTGCTGCCTCCGAGCCCTGCCAGGATTCCACACAGGTCCTAGTGCCTGCCTTGTGCCTTGCTGCCTCCGAGCCCTGCCAGGATTCCGCGCAGGTCCTAGTTCCTGCCTTGTGCCCTGCTGTAAGAGTGTGTCGTGAAATGATGCATGTCTAAAAAGTGTGTCTCCGACATGAAAAGTTTGGAAAGCTCTGCTCTAAATTCTGTGCCGTGTGGTCCTTTGTAACTGTTGGATCAAAGCATCTCCCTTCTGTGCTGCCGTTCTATAGATGGATTATTTCTTTCGTTAGATATCTCTATTTAAAAAAATGAAAAATCAGAAATTTTTGAAAAATGGTTTTCAGAAGACACAGGCAAATGCTGAACATCTCAGCCTCAGTTACATAACTGAAGACAAGAACTTCTCTGTGCAATATAACAAACTGGCCGATTTATAAGCTCTGCAAAGCAACTTTCCAGGCACACAAATTAGATTTGCCTTCGGGGCGTCCGCAGGGGGTGGTCAAAAAAGTGAAAATGGGGGCTGCTTTCCCAACAGGTCCCACCACTGAGCTCTGCTTTTCTATCTAGGAGATCATTTCTTCTTCCCAAATAACGCGCAATGCACGTGAACCTGGTGTGATTCATCCTTCCAGTAACTTCGTTGCAGCCACTCTTTTAGAAAAATAAGCAGTTTTATTGGGATTTATGATCAATGCAGAGTTGTCCAGTCGAAGGCTGTGCCATCTGCTCTTAAAGCTGATTTAGGGGTGCTAAAGCTTGGTTTAATTCGGTACCAATCCTCAAGCAATCAGATTTAGGTACTATCATAACCTTTTTCTATTCTGGGTATTTGGGTGGGGTGACATTGGGAGGAAGTTTCTAAATAATAAGTAATAATAGTTCCCATTAACCAGAAAAACTGCAAAGGGAGCTTTGTAAGTGGGCATGTTACAAGTAAAAACAGTAAACCTGCTTGAAAACATAAACCATTTGATGCTTGTCTCGGAGATCTTGAAAAAAGCAGTGACAGTTGACAGCTGTTGTTTTTTTAATAAGATTAAAATAAAGAAATTAGTTTTCCTGACTTAAATCTGCCATTTAACACATGCAACCTCCTGGGGCTTGCTCCAGTCCTGACATTTGCAAATCTGAATTTTTAAAAACAGTATAACTGAACCTGTGCCAGGAATGTTTCTAAATACTTTCTAATTATAGCCATCTGTAGTTAACAAGCTTATGTCACCCTTTCTCCCTTGCTGCAGCCACCACCCCACCCCACCCCAAATTCTCAAGTCCCACCATGTTGCCGTGAAAAATAAATGGCGTCAGTTTACTCCTGGTTTATGTGAATGTTTTTCTGTCTACGGATCTTCAAATGCTGAAGACCTCCCCAACTCCTGACATTACAATTCCAGAAGGAAAAATCAGTGGAAAAACCATGAAGTCAGGAATGTTGTTTCATCAAATTCTCACTGGAGAATAATTTTGAAAGTCCTCTGCTTTCTGGAATAAACACTTAGATCAACTGATATTTTAAAAGGACGAAATAAAACATCAGATAAACAGTGTGGAGCTTAATTCTTGATTTTAAAAAAGGTAGACAGAAATAGTTTTAAATGTCATTTCTCTCTTTTAAATTTATATGTATGTTTGGTCAAAAGAAGTGCTTCTTTATTAGCAAATGTTGTAGCTTGATTGATAGTTTCCAGCTTTCGAGAGCTGGAAGCTTCTGCCTTTAATAAAACATGTTCGTCGGAAAAGATGCTACCCGATTCCTGATCTTCTGAGAATTATGAGCCCTATAGGCTACCCCGCCTGGAGAAGAGAGGTTAGAAAGTCTTTCATAAAGTATACGTGAAAGCAAAAATAAATAAAGTCTGCAGAAGGACTGCATGGCTGACAAGCAATATGCTGATTTCCTTGTGCTTGACTGCCATCTGACTCTTGGTGAAGTCCTGTAGAAGTGCATCCTACAGAGGACAAATAGCTGTCTTTGTTTTCTTTCCATGCTCTTAAGAAGTGTAAATGGGTCCCCAAAGGTTTCAGTGGGAGGAATCACTCTTGGTATGTGTGTAAGGAGTTCTGCTTCCCTCTTTCCTCTTTCCGGCCTTGTGTGCAAATGCATTTTTTCCCCCTAACCTATTCCTAACCGGGCGTCTTCGATTATGACAGAAAAGTGATTTTTGTCTCTCGTGGTGTCCCTGATGATCTTGTACGAGGTGGGCCAGTGGTCAGCTCTGTCTCTAACACTAGATTTCTTGTAAACATTCTTAAACGTGGATGGGAAATAATTACTTTGGTGGGGGTCCCAAAAATGTGTGTTAATATAGATAAGCAAATATTCTTTTTTGGACGGCCATACGTGTTTCACACTTTATCCTATATCCTATACAGAAAAGTTTTTGGAGAAACTTCAGCATTTAAACTCTGTATTTTAATATGATGCGTACAGTGTGGTGATTCTACAACCAATGTGGATTGGGGTAATACTTGCCAAAGAAAATCAAGTTGAAAATAAGCCCGGCGTAGACACTGAACCTTCTATAATAGTTTTGAAGAATAAAGGGTTGTTTAGGCAATCAAATGTTAGGATGGCTTCTTTGACTGACCATCAATGACCTTTATCCCATTCCAGTTATCTGTGATTGATGGATGAGTCAATGTAGAGCAGTGTTTGTCAACCTTGGCAACTTTAAGACGTGTGGACTTCAATTCCCAGAATTCCCCAGCCAGCCATGCTGGCTGGGGAATTCTGGGAGTTGAAGTCCACACGTCTTAAAGTTGCCAAGGTTGACAAACACTGATGTAGAGCCATACAAACAGACAATCCCCTTTGTGACTCATTGTGATCTTATGGATCTACCAAGCACACACTTGATTTATACCAACAATCCCCAGTGCCTTGGACTTGCCAACTCCCAGAATTTCTAGCCAACATTCCCAACATATTTTAACTGTTTCTTTTAATCTGGAATCATAATTTTTTGGGATATTAAGGGTTGAGATTTTTTCCTGCCTACCTTTCTTCTGTCTCTAACTCAATTTGCTTTTCATCTCAGCCACAGCATAAATGTCATAGCAACAAAGCGTTTTCATATTACAGATATATTACCTTGCCTGAATTTTTTTTCCTTAATATGCTTAACATTTCACTTTATCCCCTATAGATCACTCTGTAGTACGATAAGCGCTTACCACCTGGCCTGCAATAACTGTGTGGAAAATTGCACCTATGTTCTGTTCAGCAACAAGATTGTTTTTTTAACAGATCTACTGATGCATCAATTAATGGTAGGTAAAAAATTCAAGTTTGGATTAACGCTATTAGCATCCTAGTGCTGGAAAATCACATGGGGTAACAAAACCAAACAATGTGATGCGGTTTTTTTTAAAATCTGGGCTTAAATTGGGTTTGGGATTCAAGCTGTCTTGGAAGGGGATGCAGTCTCCCAAAAATTAGGTGTCCAACTTTGGACGTTCTTATCCAGGGATGTTCCTGAGCATCCAGTTGGTGGCAGTGGTGAAAATCCCATTCACGCAATAAGTGTTTTGTGCAATTATGAGCTGGTAGAGCTTGACCATTGTCCCTGGGGCTTGTAGTCCAAATAAAAATATGCCAGTCCAGGAAAGAAAATGAGGGGGAACCACTTTGTCTTCTAATGTTTCTCCCCATTCCCTCTGGAAGGTTCTCTTCTTCTTCCCCCAACCTTCTCCCTCTCCAGTCCTTCACTTCCCTATGGCAGGGGTTCGAGGAAGACTTCAGTAGAAAATATATTGTACAGGTGCATTCTTCTAAATCGGTTCCAGGAGATTTCTGCAATGCCTTCTTTGGCCCTTTAATTCTCAGCGGTCCTACCTGGCTGTAGTGGAAGTGACAGGGGATATAAGCTACCCTATGATTCACTTTTTCTGCAAAAATTAAATGGATTTCTACATCTCCCTACTTTAGGGTACTCAAAGTACCAGCCCAGGGGAAGATCAACAAAAAAAGGAAGGAGTCCTGGGGCAGACATCAAGAAAGAGGATCTGATGAATCTGATGCCAGCCCTGAAAAAGGGTGTACTGTAAGGAAAAGAGACCTTAAATCCAACTTCCATCCATTGCTTACCTCCCCCAAAATAACCTTTCCTCACCATTATTTTTCCCCCCAGTTGGGCTCGGTTCCAGGATCAGGCCCCAAGTAGGGAGAGAGTGGAAATTATAGAGGAGATACTGGAAAATGGTAAATGTTCAGTGGGCAGAGATGAGTTGCAAATCAACCATCCTCTAAATTTTTGTATGGTTCTCACTGATTCTAAGAAAGACCAGTCTGGCATTCTGCAGGGCGCTGTTCTCAAAAGCTAACATTACATACCTTAATGCACCTCTGAGCAGGTTTTGCAAATCTGATTTACCGAACAGATAGGTTTTAATGGGGGGGGAACCCTTTGACTTTCCCTTCATTTTAGCTGTCATTAAATATTTCATCAGGAACTCATTTTTAATTCATAGTGACCGGCTCATCATGAGATATTTAGTCTGGAATTGCTACTTATAAATGGTGGGTGGGTGTTTTCAAGAGGCAAGTGGTTGGTTAATTGAAAAGTTGTGTACGTGCCGTAAATAATTCACTCTGCCCTGTTTGAGCCAAAGAACCATAGGGCAATTGATAAACACTTAAGTGTGGGTCCTCCGGGGGCATACCGTGTAGCTAGACAAAGGGAACCTAAACACAGCTTGTACGTTCTGCTTCTCGGTAGTCTCATGTCCACTGTTTCTTTCCAATTTGTTCCCCCAAGGAATTTTGATATACAAAATACCCTCTAGAGCAGTGTTTCTCAACCTTGGCAACTTGAAGATGTGCAGACTTCAACTCCCAGAATTCCCCAGCCAGCATGGCTGGCTGGGGAATTCTGGGAGTTGAAGTCCGCACATCTTCAAGTTGCCAAGGTTGAGAAACACTGCTCTAGAACTCTGGTTCTTAGGAAACCACGAGAGAGTTGGGAACATCTCCCCTTCTTTTTGCAGGATCCTAATTTGTATAATTAACCATTCAAAAGAATCCTTGAGCTTTTTGTTCATTTTGATGCCAACGCTCTGCCGTTTTCTCCTCGACTGTGTGGCTGAACCCACTCCTAATAAACAGTGCGTTCTCTTTGTTGGCTCCTGCTTCCGAAAAAATGAACTTTTTTTTTCCTTCCTGGCTCGGCCAGAAGGAGGCAGATGACTTCCAAGTTCCAAGCGAGGGTCTTTTGCCAGATTCTGAGATCTCTTGCCTTTGTCTCCATCAGCAGACTGCAAAGGGATGGACCTTTTTTTTTTGTCACGTTCCCAGATTAAGGAATTCACCTCCTACCAGCTTTAGAGTTCTTCGGTGGGAGTTTGAGTTTCAGAGGCAGGACCACCCTGGCTTGAAGCCCTTCTCGAAACCCACTTGTGGTAGCTGGAAAACCCCAGCAAGGTTATGGCAAGTTCCCTTCCTAGTAAGGGTGAAATGTTTCTGAAACAATGCCAAGCACAAACTCTGTCTCCAAAATGGGGTTAACTGATGGCCAGTTGGCAGCTGGTTGGGCAGCGCCAGTCCCCAAATCAATTTTATGTTGGCTGTAAGCCCTTTCAGTTCTGATGTGCTACCAGATTTAGCAGGGGGTTGAAACAATCATTCAAGTTTGACCCAAAATAATTCCACATTTAGGGTTCTCTCTCCATCCCGGATTCTGTATGTGATGTCTCGTTGAGCTTACGTATACGCACTTACACCCCAGTGTTTGACAGACGTGTCCCAGAAGACACATACAGGGGTCATAGCTTCTGCTACTACAATGAAAAAGTCTCCCTCCAGCTTTTCCTTAGAAAGCATCACAGACCATGTGCCAGAGTTTTCATGACTGCAGTTCACGGCTGAAACAAATCCCATGAAAACTGAGATGCCGAGTTGCTCATATTTTTGCGCTAGATATTATTACCTAGCAGATTAAAATCAGTGGTCTTTTTTTCCTTCCACGTTGCACGGAACAATCCAACCGATGTAGGGGAGGGCCGGGCTTCCCCTCGGAATTGCAAGCTGGAACTGCCCTGGCACCCGCCCTTGATTTTGCAACAGGGCCTTAGCAAACATTGCTATTTCTCGACACTTTGCAGAGAGGTTTCCCCCTGCCCGCCCCCCCTACAGCTCCTAAAAACCGCCCAGGGTCCCTCCTTGAGAAGGAGATGGCGGGATATAAATATGATAAATAGATAGATAGATAGATAGATAGATAGATAGATAGATAGATAGATAGATAGATAGATAGATAGATCCCTATAAATGTGCTTGGCCAAGAACCTTAAAAAAAATAAGTACATTATTTGGGGGGGGGTGCCTTAAGTTGGCAGAAGAAAGGGCATGAGGTGTATGAATACTCATTCTTTTGTGTGCTGAAATAACCTTTGGAGACCATGAGAGATTAATTTCTTAATCAGGCGCTCTCAGATAGATCAAAGGAGGGTTTCTAAATGGGTTGGATAAATAAGTAGCCGATCAAGCCGGCAAGGAACCTGAACTGCTTCTGAACCTGAGTTGGGGGTGCTTCCACCATTCAGGTGCTTCCACCACTTTTTTCCCCCAAGCCAGGAATCAAAGTGAAAGAAAAGATCTGGATCCTCGCTTTCATTGCTTTGACACGCAGGATGCGAGGTCAGCCCAAACGGGGGGAGGGGGGGGGGCGAACCAAGCCACTTTCACATTTTAAGCCCGATGGGCCGATTCTGAGAATCCGAAGCTCTTTCGAACGGTTCCCACTGGAATGCGATTCCCTGATTTTGTTGCCGGTGTAATAAATTGCCCATCGATCCATGTCTTAATCTTGTTGTTCTTCCGAGGAGCTTTGACACCATGCGTGATCCTCTCATCCCTAATCTCATCCTCACAATCATCCTGCAGGGTAGGCCAAGATGAAAAATAAACTTTACTACTGCACTTCATAGATCTGAGCCAGAATCTGCTGGACATGGCTCAGGATTTTTAACTTAAAGGGCTCTTTTGGTAAACGTATTTTCTCAACTGTGTATCTTGCTCTAACGGCATCATAGAGTTTGGTTTCTGTGTTTTTTCAAATTGCAAGTGCTGTTGAAACAACCACGTGTATTTTTGAGCAGTGAATGTTAATGAAACAAGCGGATTGCTGGCCGTCTGTGGACAGAGTTAAACACCCCCTTCCTTGCAAACGCAGGCAACATCTGACCTCTCCCTCTCCCTCTCTCTCTTTTTTTCAACTTTTCAACTTAGCAAACGCCACCCTTTAAAAGTTTCCCCCGACGTTGGTAACTTAAATTAACTCTGGAGCTAAAGGTGCACGTATCACGTTTCTGGTAGAAATCCATTATGGAAATTTGCTTTATAATCGGAGTCATGCTTAAGCGTTTGAAGAAATGTTGCTTGTTTTAATAGTCTTTACCCCTCCCCTCCCCCTGCACATATATATTTTTAATTCTGCAGGGCTGGGAGCTAAAAGTTCTGTTTAGTCCTCACTGCCACCGCCCTGCCAGGTAAGGCTACTGGCTTTATCTTCCCTCCCACCCCTCCGAGTTTGGCCTCAACCCTGACCTCGGGAAGACCACCCACCTGCGGAAGCGGCTCCCGGCCTCCCTGTTTAATTGTCCCGCTTTGTGCAAGGAGAGAATCGGGCGTCTTTGCTGCACATTCTCTCCCAAAGCGCCCATTTTCCACAAATGGGTTTCTGTTCAGACAAGCCCGGGGGGACTTTTTGTCTGCAGACACTACAGGAGTCCCTCTGATTATGACAATGGGGTGGGGGTTCAGACACACCAGGAACGCCAGCCAGCCAGGATGGGAGATAACAGCCTAAGGTGTACAATACGTCCCCCAAGGGCATCCTACTTAGACGCAGATTCGGCTTTTAAGAAGAAAGGTAGTCACAGAATATTACCTGTGGCGGCAGCCTAAAGATTCTTAAGGTACAAAGCTGGCGATATTTTTTTAAAAAGAAGCCTAGTATTTCTGCTCCGTGCTTCCATCTGTCATAAATTCACATGCAAGGCTTAAGGGGGGGGGGGGGGGTACATATGTTTCTTCCAGATGTTGCAAGCCCAGGATACTCACTTGTTCCAGGTCTTGCTTTTTTCAAACTTTTGGATCCTGGAGCCCCTTCCCCATCGATTCGAAGCTGAGCTGCATCTGGGAAAGGCGAGACAAGCCGCTCATCTTAGCAAGGAGCTTCTAGTTCAGCCTTCCCCAAATCTGGTGTCCTCCAGATGTGTGGAGCTCCCTGTTGGCTGGGAATGATGGGAGTTATAGTGCAATAGATTTGGGGCAGTTCCCAAGTGAGGGAGCCTAGCCTGCTTTGGAGCCTGATTTTTAAAAAATGCTTCCATGAGAATCAGTGTCTAAAACTAGAACAAGAAATAGTGGGTGTGTGGGTGAGGATTTGTTATATTTCTCTGCAGTGGCTTTCTCTCAACAGGTTGGTTCATGCTAATGCCAAAAGAATGTGTTTCTCCACTGCATAGAAACACCTTTCAGAATAAGTCATTGTTCTCCACTTTCCCACTTCCTCAAAGAGGCGGGCATTCAACAGCCTCTGAAGGATGTTGGGAAGAAAGAGTGTGATAATAAGAAAGCCCCTTAAACTTTCTCCTCTTAATTCCTGTAAGAGGCTTTTCCTGTGTACTGCCAAGATCAAAGAACTAGGAGGTTCTCTACAGGACTAGCCTCTCAAACAGTATCTGTTTCCTAAAAACAAGCGCCCTCTTCTTCTTTCCAGCCTCCGATGACCCTCAGGCCCAGCTTGAAGAGATGGAGTGGCATCCATTGGCCAATAACCATCACCCTCCAATGCTGGTTTAAGCTAGCCACGTCCAACCATATCCTGTAGTTTCTTAACAGGCCGGTTTTGTTACTCGGGAGTTCAACAGAAGAACTGTCGGCCTGTTAAGGAAACAGGTCAAAGGACTTCCAAATGGTAGCATTTGACTTGTTCATTGAAGAGGTGTTTGTCCTCGAAGAACTATTCATCCATGCAACTAGGTAATCAAAGTCACTAGGCAGGAATTACTCAGGTTTGTCTAAATTACTGGGAGTAACATGATATTCTTTCTTCCAGGGTTATCAGGTAGTTTCAGCTTGCCTACTCTGCAGTTCAGCATCATGTACATAAAGAGAATATTATTTCTCCGTACAAGACGCTGAAGTCTTCTTTCTCACTTCCTCCCTTGGCTCATCACCAAGAACGGACGGCGACAATGAATTTTAAGTACTAACTCAAGGCACAGAGCTAATCAATAATGTAAAAAAAATGTGCATGTTGTTTTTTGTCTCCAAGTGTTACCCTATTCCCTTGAGAGGGATACAGCGCTAAACTATGCAACAGCTGCATTTTACGACCTCACTCTTGTGCGTTTAAAATGAAGAAGGCTTTCCTGGTGAAATCATTGTGAACTTGGTTTTTACCATGCAGGTCTGGGTTAAGAATGCAAAATTACGTGTTTTGGATACTCATGCTACAGTTACATTGAGTCTCTCCCAGTTGGACCACCTACTCTGGATTACACTGAAAGCCTACTGCCGAGACATTATTCATTCATTTATCCTGATAATTATAATCACCATTTAAATATGACAGACTGTCAGGAGATGATATTAAGGCAATCATCATAAGAACTGTAAGAACATCCCTACCTATTAGAGAGCCCAAGGTGTGCTGTATATTTCAGGGGGAGACCCCTGGGCTTTGAGAGAGATGCTGGAGACCACATTCCAAAAAAAAGTAAGCAGAGTCAGGATAATAAAGTGTGTGGAACGGGGGCAAAAAGTAAGTAGCATTCAGTGGCACACAGCTTCCATTTAGCTGTCATGTTCAGTTGCCATTGAGAAGGCTATGTTCCCATCTGAATTCTTGTAACCCCTTCTAAATCCATCTAGACCATCGCCAACTTGGATGCAAAATTGGTTTTTTTGTTCTAGAATCAGAGGATCACTGAGTACATCTTTTCTGTTCTGCATCTCTCCCCAGTAAGTTTCTACTGGTTGAGCCCAAATTTAAGAGAAGGGAGAATTGTTCTCCGCTTGTGCCTTAGCACTCAAAAGCGTTCTAGATACAACTCAACTTGGAGTGCCTTCTTTTTTATGTTTAAGCAGTGCAAATCAAACAGCAACGGATTCTCCAAGTTCTGCTGCAAATCCTCTACACTCAACATGAGCAGATGCTAGCCTAAAGTTCCGAGGAATAGGCTTAACAGCTGCCAGTACTAGAATTAGGCTTCTAATCTAAGCCTAGATTCAGCAGCAGCTTCTAGCTGGACAGCTCCATGTGAGGAAGAAACCACATCCAGAACTCAAGCCATGCCTAAAGCCACATCTGCAAATTTCACAATCAAAGCACAACTGAATAAAGAAGGTTGAAGAGAATAAGAGGGAAGGCCTCTGAAGAGGAAATGCTTAATCCTGATTTTTTTCTTGGATTTATTTAATCTAATCCCTCGAGCATGTTCAGAGGTTGGCCAATAAGATGGACTTGTCGTGCATTTAGTTAACTGCAGACATTTAGTAGGAAATGTTAAAATAAGGTTCTTGAAAATACAGGAGACTCCCCCATCTTAATTATCCAGGAACTTTGGTTCGAACAAATCCTACTCCATGGGGTCAATTTAAAGAAAAATTATGTATGGAAGTTTGTAGATCTTTCCTGATAATTTGTGAGCTGAATTGTTTCTGTGTGTCATCCATACATCTAGAAAGAGTTTGTATAGTCAAGTCAAATTAATTGGTTTGTCTATAAACATAAGAAATTGGGTAAACCAAAAGGCTGCAAAGAATAGGACAAGTTCTCAGGGGGTTAGCTGACATTAAGCTGAGGAAGTTGCAGAATGTTTTTAACTATCAGAAGCTGAAAATAAATGGTGGAGAACAAAATGCTCTGTTGTTATGAAAGTTATAATTTAAGGATGAGGTCTAATTTATTGGCAAAATGATGGAGGGTAACATTCTGAACATTGTGTGTATTTTGAGGTAGATTTATTCTGTGTTGTATTGTACTTGTGTGTAGGTATATGTCCCAGATGATCATAATGCTACCTCAGGAAGAGCAATTAACAAACAAGTCTTTGAAGGTCTAATTACTGGAGTGCTAAGAATCTTGACTGTGGTGTTTGGATGTCTGATGTCCAGTGTACCTAACAGTAATAAGCAGATCTGTGCGCCAAAATTGATTCAAGAAATGAAAAACAAGACCTCACAAGCTGAAGCTTTTAACAATAGGATTCAAGATCTTATCAGGTAAGAGACCAATCAGATGTCCCTAACATGTGTCTTTATTCCAACCATCCCCAATCAAGTGCCTTCCAGAGGGGTTGTGACTACAGTGCCCAGAATTCCATTGGTCAAGCTGTTTTGGTATTCTTGAGTTGTTGTCCCAACCCTTTTGGAAGGTACTACATTAGGTTGGGTGAATGATGTCCTTCAATAAGATTGGTTGGAACCATTTGCCACCTCCTCTCTTGGAAGTGTTTCTATCCACAGCTATATCACCAGGCTTCATTTGAAGGACAGCTGAGAACAACACAACCTTCTCCTTTGGTGAAGCTGTGGCCAATAAGTTGTAGATTCCTCCCTTGTCATCACAGAAGACAAAAGGCCCATCCATTGGCTTAGGTGGGACCAGGTATCACTTACTGTAGCTCCTCAGAAGCATCTCCTGAAGTGATTGCAGTCCCTAAATTAGCTCTTCCCTTCTTGTCTCTTTTCCTTTGTGTTTATTAAATAACAGGCCTTTATTTTAGATGCGTTGAAGTCTCTGAACAAAACGACGGTGTATAAATGTACAAGGCAAATTAAAGGAGTTCTCATATCCTGCCAGGCAATCAGTCCATATTGCTAAGTAGTCCATACTATGACTTTTGGTAGATCTCCAAGGTCTAATCCTAACCTCTCTTTCTGAATCTACTATCTGAGATCCTTTTAACTGATGATGCCAGAAACTGAACTTCTGAACCCTAACCCTAACCCATCTTCTTGAATTAGATCCATTGGCCTTTCGGTCTGCACTCCAAATCCCAAATTGAAGCAGAACTGTAAAGAACGTTCTTCCAAATAACACTGAAAAATAAGGGCCACCTTGTTCATTTTGCCCAATTAAAAACGTGTGTCAAAAAAACATCCAGAATGAAGCAGAAAAAGAGTCGGGCTTCTATTGGATTTTAAATCGCTCATCAGCATTCTTTCCTTGCAGCCTCGGTGTCTAGCAGAGTTATTCTAACCTGTAATGCATGTTCTGTACCTTCCAAGTTGTTCCATAAAATGAATCCCAGTGGCCTTAATTAGAATGAGCTGCACACACTTGGCTCCCTGCTGCCCATGCTTGTTTTCTTGTTACTCACAGTTGCGTCTCATTTAACAGCCAATCAGCTCTTGATTGGATCAAGCAGTTCTTGATCTTTATGGTTAATTGAAATTAGTCTCTGATAAGCCACTATGTAAAAAAAGCCCTCTTACCGTGGCTTCCACAATAAGCTGTTCCTTCAGACAGGGCAGGGGATGTCCATCAGAAGTAAACAGTCGTAAAGTAAAGATTGTGGCTCAGTGGTACAGAAAGAATAGATCCTGGGTTCAGGCCACAACTTCGTCAGACAACCCATTAGAGGACCAGTGGGCTCAATCAGTATGGTTTCTTGCCAGGGATATTCCAGGTCTATCTGTGGTTTTTCATTCTAGAGCAGTGTTTCTCAGCCTTGGAACTTTAAGGTTTGTAGACTTCAACTCCCAGAACTCCCCAGCCAGCACAGTTGGCTGGTGAATTCTGGGAGTTGAAGTCCACCCATCTTAAAGTTGCCAAGGTTGAGAAACACTGTTCTAGAGGAACCGGACTGGACTCTCCCTTTCTGGACAAACTCAGAAAGTTGTCCTTTAGATTTTGCAAAAGTTTGATGATGGTGTCCTCATTCATATTTCAAAATGTGTTTATAAAATGTACCTTCTTTTAACAGCAAATGCATGCAGAACTGCCTATTTTGTTTGTTTTTCAGTGTATTCAACAAACCATATTCAAAGATGAATTGCTGCTATTTTTTTTAAAATTGCAGATTTGTGCAGAAATCTGTCAAGACACTCTTAACGGACAATCACACATGAAAGTGGTGTGTCCATTCCTGTTTTCTAGCCTCCTGCCTAATTTGTTTGGCACTGCTGCAGATTGTATAAATCTTTCTAGGGCTGAACCTAGGTGTGCTAAGACCTTAAAATCATATCAGCATCTAGTCCAGCATGCAACTCATTTATACGGAAGAGTAGCACTGCCGTAAGAAGGTGACACTTCCACAGTTGGTGTGTATCCCCCCTTTCCGAACAGGTTTTTCAATTAGTGTGAAATTTCAGACTGTTGTGTTTTCCAGTTCAGGGGTTACTTATTAATATTTTTACCTAGCAGACATTTGATACTGACTAGACCAAGCACATGGACGTTCTGCCAGCTCAGGTGGGGCCTGAGAATTAAACTTGGCTTTCCACTTGAGGAAGTTTCAAGAATCTGATTCTCAGGAAAGAATGAGAGGCACGTTGATGACGAAGTTGGATGATTGGAAGAAATCTTCAACCCTTCAAGTCCTCCAATTAGCTTTAGCTGTTCTCTTCCTAATTGCTTTATCATGTATTTATTTCATGAATTTGGAAAATCTGTACATATTACAAATGGATAATACAAACCTATCAAGCATGTATGCTTAGTTCTGTTGGCAAAAAATGGGGATTTTTTTTTTGCCATCCAAACCAATCGAGCAAATATCCAAATAACCCAACATCTAATTCCATATAGAGCCGGTATTGCTAATAGACTTTGGGTTATATTATCATGAGATGATGTCTGTTTCACTTTTCAGCCTTTGTATTCTCCTTGGTTTTGCTTATGCTAAAATATAGCAAAGGGAGAAAAAGTTATTATGAATCTCTAGCTGTGGTCTAAAGATGGTGGTCTAACTATTTTTGAGATGTGGTCTAACTATTTTTATTCAAAAGCAAAGGAAGATATTTCATTTGTGCAATGGATGATTTGGGATGATTTATATATTTATTTGATTTATATAGCCACCCATCTCACAGTATGTGTCTCTGGGTGGCGTACAATAAAATAAAAACAAATAAAATACATAATATAAAATAAAAACACCTAACAGCCGAGCTTCATAAAATAACCATCAACAAATCCAAGAGACGGGCTGATGATGATACGAAGTCGATATATGAATGGGGCAGGATTGAGCCATAGAAAGAGAGAATGTGACCTGCATCGATGGCATTTATTTTCCTCTTCTACTTCTTCTTCTTCTCTCTCTCCCTTCGCTAGCTACATGGTGAATATTGGATTAATTGAAAAGCTGAGTTGCTGCTTCCTCTCGATCCAAGGCCCAATTGATGAATCCCCCAAAACAGCTGCTTTCTTGCAGGACTCCACCGCAGCCTTGTATGGAATGTGCCAGCTGTGTTTCGCTGTCAACGGCAGGCAAGTGTTGCTGTTGTGGTTGTTTTCGCGGTCATTTTGTCAGGTGGCGGCCTTTGCACGAGAAAAAGCGAAGCATGTTTTGCCAGCGCCGATGTCCTAGGTCCTAACTGTTCCCAGTGTGGGGAGAAGTAGCCCTGAAACGCGACCCCTTAAGCCACTGCAAAAGTATTTGCTTTGAAAGGCATGTCTGGAATGACAGACAGGTTGGAAGAGAGCGAGGCCTGGGCATGTGTCTCTCCCGCAGGCAGCCTGGGTAAAGCCAGAAGTGGTGCGGAGCAAAGACACCAGACAAATCTCTCGGCTTGATTCCTTGTCGGGGCCTTAGGAGAAGCAGAGGGAGCCTCGAAGGAAAAGAAAACGGGGAAGCAAGTAGCTCAAAACGTCAGGGTCCCAGAATGGTGCAAAAAGCAGACATTGAGGAAAAACTCCTGTTGCAAGAACAAACAGAAAACCAGGGCAAAAAAATGAAAATATAGAAAGGGGAAGAATTAGGGATGTCTGCTGCAAACCATTTAGACTTTAGACTTTCTAGTGAAGCCTTACAAACTGCATTCCTACAGCAGCCTTCATAAAAAAGAGTTATACCATTACATGAGAGCCAGTTTGATGTTGTGGTTAAGGCACCAGGCTAGAAACCGGGAAACGGTGAGTTCTAGTCCCGCCTTGGGCACGAAGCCAGCTGGGTGACCTTGGGCCAGTCACTCTCAGCCCCAGGAAGGAGGCAATGGCAAGCCACTTCTGGAAAAAAAAACTTACCAAGAAAACCGGAAGGTCTTGTCCAGGCAGTCTCCGAGAATCAGACACGATTGAATGGACTAAAAAAAATTACATATGGCGGGGGCTATCCCTGAGCAGCTTGCATTCAAAGTAACAGCGGGTGCAATGTAGACTAGCCCCCCGTGGTGCACCCTGGGCAACGTGACTTGTCACAGCTAAACAGTCTACACAGCCAGCTGCTGGACCTCACAAGGGATTTCCCAGCAAAGAAAATGCCATACGAAATAATAATAATAATAATAATAATAATAATAATAATAATAATAATTCAAAGTTCTACTCAAACCATAAAGATTTGCATGGAAAAATTAAAGGATGCTCTAGCTGGGTGAAACCTGCAAAGCCATTTTTCTCCTTGCACCGGCAGGGTCTTAATACTGATTTAACCAGGGAGCTGATATTTTCTTTCAGAGTGATTCTTTGGTATTAGTTAATAATAAAAAGGCAATGCAGTTAAAAACCTCAGGCCCTGTGCTAACCGTCCACACTGCTGCCATGCCAGAACTTTGTTTATAGCTCAGTCATGCCAGCTTGGGCTTCACAGAGTTGTTGTAAAAGTAAATGCTCCAGGGGAAAGCCGTGCCTGTCGCTCCAAGCTCATTGGAACAACTACGAGATATCTCTGTCTGTCCGTCCGTCCATCCATCCATGTTTGGGTCTGCAAAGTAAGTCTCACCCTCCAGAAAGGTCACTCCTGCTCCTTCACTTTACCGTGTAACCTCAAGCCTTTTAATTCCTTTAACTCCAAACACCTACTGGGTGGCTGAGAGGAAACAGAAATTTGGCTTTCTCTACGTGGAGCGGTGTTGGGAGCATTCAAGATTTCTTTGTAGCTTCTAGCCCAGAGCTTTCCAAACTGTGTGTGGCGACACAAAAGTGTGTCGCCACACACAGTCTGGTGTGTCGCCACACAACCTGGAAGCGCTGATCATCATCAGCACTTCCGGGTTTTCCCGCGGCGACACACCAACGGCGGCGCGCAAAAACCGAAAGCGGCAGCAGCGCTTCCGGGTTTTTGCGCGCTGCCGCAATGGCAGCACTTCTGGGTTTTCCCGCAGCGACACACCAACAGCGGTTGGTGTGTCGCCGCGGGAAAACTTTCGAAAGCCCTGTTCTAGCCATTTCTCGTCAGCCATGGGGTCGCTAGGCTTGCGGCCCTTCAGAACAGAAACCTGTTTCCCAAATCCCATGAAGTTAAAAGATTTTAGTTCATTATTATGAGCCCTGGAAAAAATATATATGATGAATTACCCAGCGGATGCCAGCACTGGAAGCTATATTTCTTCCTGAGCCCAGTCTAAGGATCGGTGAAGTTAGAACATTCCGAAATGGTTTCACATCAAATCTCATAACACTTTCGTGATGAGGTCTATAAAATAGGCTGGTGGTAAATGACAGGTCGTTGGAAAGTGGTGATGGTGCAGAAAAGTCTCGCCCCACTAATCACACGCTTACAAGACACTCGCATACCGACATGTTGAACCCCTGTCAGTAAACAATCCAGTGGAGGAACTGTTGGCGCTCTGTTGATGGAATCTGGTACGGGGTTTTTTTCCGCTTGCGCAAAAAGAGAGAAAGAAAGGTCAGGTCAAAAGGATACAGAGGGATATAGACTTCTCTGTATTGTATTTTATTGCAGTAATTAACTTAATGTCTGGTTTGGCTGCTTGGTGGCCAATAAAATAGAAGCAGTGGCTTGAGATCGGGTTGTTCTGCTGCCCGCTGCCAAGAGAGTCATATTCAGCAGATGCAGGCGAAAATACGAAGCTTAGCGAACAGACAAGCGGAAAACTCATAGCGGTGGGGTTTTTGTCTGCTTTGCTGTCCCACAAAGCCTCTGTAAGTCACCCAAAAGGGGGACATGCCTGTGACAGTCCCTTACATATCCAACAACATATCGTGAGTGCAGCTGACTTACTTACTGAAAGGGGCACAAGTCTTTTCAAGCATGTTTCAACGGCTCTGTTGGACCACATTAGAGAGAGATGCGGTGGGCCTGCTTAAGCCGGTGTTGGTCTTGGGTGCAGGTCAAAAAGGCCGAGTTTCCCCTGAAATCCCCAGGATACAAGGACCTTCTGTGGCGTCACATTCCTCTTAGCGTTTGCCATTGTTTTAATTCATGGCTAGTGCTTTGCGGGGAGGAATCCTGTGCGGGTCGTGGGATGCCCCATCTGTTGCAATGAACAGCTTTGGATTTGAATTTCATTACCTCTGTGGGCCAAGCAGAGGGGTGCATCTAAACCCTGGAGCAGAATTTGCCCCCAGACTTCCAACCACTGAATGGACTGTAATTGATTAAATAAAATAAATAGATTTTATTAAATCGCTTCAGGATTGCTTCTGACTTGTGCTACCATCAGGTTGTGGGGGTTACAGGTAGTCCTCACTTAATGACCACAATTGGGACTGGTTGCTAAGCGAAGCAGTCATTAAGTGAATCCGACCTGATTTCACAACCTTTTTTGCGGTGGTAGTTAAGTGAATCACCACAGGCATTAAGCGAACCACGTGGTCATTAAGCAAATCACACGGTTCCCCATTGATTTTGCTGGCCAGATCCCAGCTGGGAAGGTTGAAAATTGCGATCACATGACCACGGGACACTGCAACGGTCATAAATGCGAACTGGTTGCCAAGCGCCCAAATCATGATCATGTGACCGTGGGGACGCTATGATGGTTGTAAGTATGAGGACCGGTCGTAAATCGGTTTTCCAGCACCGTCATAAGTCCAAACCGTTATTGAACAAATGGTTGTTAAGCGAGGACTACCTGTATCATGGATAAGAACAAAGTGGCATAACTTGTGTCAAAAAGTGTGAATCTTGAGAGAGAGTGGAAATATATGTGTTTGTGTGTTGTGTGTATATACACACGCACACACAACCACTTTTGCCTATTTACTAAAAATTGCCTTTTGCGGAGGGATGTTTTTAAACAACATTCAGAAGGCCATCGTTCTTCCATTGTTTTAAAAAAAAGTCCAAAAGTTTATTTTGGTAAATCATCTCCAAGCGTTGCTGAACTACAACTGTCGGGAAGCCTCCCCACTGGCCAGGCCGGTTGCGACTGCTGGACTGCCAGTGCAGAAACATCTGGAGGGCATGTCTTCATTCAGTGTTGGACTCTTCTGTTGGATGTTGTTTCTCCGTTGTATTTCTTCGCCAGAAATCAACTTTGCTGCCAACAACAGCGAAGGTTCTGGTTGACTTGCAGAATGATCTTGTGCTCTTTTCTTCGACAGGTCAGGAAGCATCTTTGCTGACCCCCCTCAGGATCCCACGGGGCTGACGGCAGCTTTCGAGGCCACGGATCTGGTGGGCGTCTTGCACATGCTGTACTGCGTTCTCTTCCACGGCACCCTCGTAGACCTGAGCACGGCCAGCCCCAAGGAGAGTTTCACGGCCATCACCATCCCAGTGGCTCTCCAGAGCGTGCGCTTCTTCAACAGTTTTGCTCTGCTTGACCTGTCAGCTTTTCAGGTAATACTTGTCCAAGCGCACAAACCAGTCCTTAAGTGCTCTTGCACACTCCCGCTGCTTTCATGTCTGTGACAGTTCTGAACTGCCTATTCTAACCGATTGGCCAACGCTGGCCCACCCTCGCTCTTGAGATCCACGACAGCTAGCCAGGGTTTTAGCTGGGCCACATGATTTCCTGACTGCTCATTTCCGTAAAGCTCAGCCATGATCTGAATCATGTTGGATGCCAGATGAACATTAGGAAGTAGCTTCTAGGTCAGCCTTCCTCAACTTTTTGACCCTGGAGGAACCCTTGGAATATTTTTCAGGCCTCAGGGAACCCCTGCACATTCAGGCTCAAACATAGGCCAAAAGTTACAAAATTATTATATAGGCAGTCCTCACTTAACAACCATTCGTTTAGTGACAGGTCGGACTTACAACGGTACTGAAAAAAACGACTGTTTCATGAGTAGGCCTGTAGATATGCATTAACAGTGTTCTTAAAATAAAGAAGGAAACTTACCTCTTCAATGTGAAGTTGCCTGAATTTGAAATAATTTTTTAAATAAATCGTGATCTCCCAGGGAACCCCTAGTGATCTCTCATGGAACCCTAGAGTGCCACAGAACCCTGGTTGAAAAACGTTTATGGGGATTCTTCTCTGATTCCCCACTACAGTTATAAATTTAGTAGAGAGTCTTCACAGGAGTTGCTTTTTTTAAAGCATTTTGGTTCTGGATTTCAAGAATCTCTCCTCTCTCTCTCTCTCTCTCTACGATTCAGAGGCGCAGATCCAGCTGGACGTTTCTAGTCCATTTTGCAGAAGATGCATGTTTATTTTCACTCAATATTAGAGTGTCTGCATTTCTTTAAATTCAGCAGTTGGTAGCTTTCCCCTCTTGGTTATTTTATTTAAAAAATATCGGTTGAACATTTACGGTCAAGGTGACCGTTTCCCGAAATGCTCAAGTAGAAAAAAGGAGGCAACGTAAAAAATCTCGGTGGCCACATTTGTCAGGGTGTCATCCATTTATCTTGAGCGTCTAAACAGCGGGAAGGCGTCAGGAAGAAGCAGTGCAGGATACTGAACCACCATTAAAACTGGTTGTGGCGGAAATATGTAGTTCCTGGGGGGGGGGAAGAATGTTAATGTTTATATACAATCTTTGGTGCCCCAGGCCACTTGTTATCAGAGGAGGCTATAAACACCGAGCACTTGGATTGGAACACGTGTTGGGGGGAAAGGAAGATGTCGCCACATAATCTCCAGTAGTAAATGACTCAGGGAGGGGCAGAGGGCAGAGGCCTTTAGGGGCATCACCCCACGGCTGTGCCCAGCCTTCCAATGTATTTCAGCAGTGCTTGGGCAGCTTCTTGGCATCTTGCAGGCATCTAGTCTAAACTCTTAGAGCCCCTTCTTGCCCAGCTTGTAAGCAAAACGGATGGCAGAAGAGGCAGAAGAGAGGAGGAGGGAAGAGGAAAGCGGTGCCAACTCAGGCACCCGTGATAGGAAGAGAACTCAGACTCGTGGGGAGAGGAGAATTTGGGAACTTCCACTAGCATCTCCTCCTCCTCCTCCTCCCCCCATGTGGTGCCCCCAGAAACCGTGCCCGTCTGCTCCTGTGACTCGCCATCCCAGCCTGGAGGATCCAGTTATGTGATGAAGTTTGGACCAGCGTGGATTCGCGCTCCTCCATTTATTTTTAACCCACTGTCTGCCAAACTAAATAACAGAGAACCAACCACATGCGCCCAGTGGATCTTTTCCCACAGGGAGGCTGCTCCGTCCAAGTGGGCAGACTTTGATGTTCCTTCCTCCTGCATCGCTTCTCCCCTCTGACCCCGCGTCGCTTTTTCCGGCTGACATGTTTATTAAACAGAGCCTGCGGGCTGCACCGATAAAGTGGCCTGATCCCAAATCGCTCTGCCGTGACCTGCCTGCCTGTTCTCCTCCTCCCACGGCCAGCGCACATTAAACTCTTCGGCTAGCGAGGATTTTCTCCATTTGCTCATATCTTGCCAAGCCGTGACATTTAAGAGGGTTGCTCTTTGCATGGGGGTGACCTGGGCGGGGGGGAAATGAGTTTGGAGTCGTGCAGGGGGGGGGGCAGAGTGGGCATCCGCTGCCAACTTCTGGGGAGAGGAAAGAAGGCCCAGGCAAGGTTACAGATGCAGATGCGGCGCATCCATCAAGCTATGTCCAAGCCATAGTGGCTGGGCGGTTGTGTCAGAGTGAACACAGAGGACTTGATTGGGCGTTGAAAAGCGGCCAGGCCAATAATCTAGCTACGGAGACGTGGCCAGGCCTAAAAACCCAGGGGACGGACAGATAATAATAATGCACCATCAGTGTATATAGCAGTGTTTCTCAACTTTGGCAACTTGAAGATGTGTGGACTTCAACGGCCAGAATTCCCCAGCCAGCATGCTGGGTTAGGGTTAGGGCTGGGGAATTCTGGGAGTTGAAGTCCACACATCTTCAAGTTGCTAAGGTTGAGAAATACTGGTATACAGCTTCCCAGAGTGACCTCCTTGCCACCAAGGAATTTGAAATTCCTCATAGCAGGAATGTCAGAGAAAGGGAAAAGAGGCAAAGGCGGGAGTAAATGGAGAGTTGAGTTGCATACATTTGGGCTTCATTAAAACAAGCTGTAGCTGCCCAGATGGGCACATAAATCAATCTCTGCTTCTTTTCAGTGCACACACACAAACATTTTCTTGTCTATATATTACGCCATTGCTGAACTTCAACATGGTTTTGTCCTTTATCAATACTATTTTTTCATTGAGAATGTTATTACTTAAAATTAATTTTAATTTTAATACTTGATTTTATTACTTCTGACAGTAATAAACGAGTGTGTTTAAGCTGAGGGTTGGAAGCCCTTGGTACAATCTGCGGGTAGATTATCAATCGGCCCGTTTAAGGAATGTTGGCCTGAAAAGGGAGTATATACATTGAAAGGATTCTATGCTGGTCTATGACCGTAATAAAGGACTTGAGACTTGATTTGACTTGATTTGACTTGAGAGGATTCTCTTCTGTTTCTTAATTTTCTGGATTCTTAGTTTGGGAATCTAATGCCACCTGAGATACCAAGTCGACTTGCTATTGACAAGATCCTCCCCGATGGCCCCGGATGTCCACAACATCCTTTTTCTGGCACGTTGGGGTGGAAATCACAAAAAAATGGAGAGTAGGCCCTAAATAGGCCCGACCTATTTTAAAAAACAGACTCCGCACCGATCCTTGGATTCAGTTGGGTGTTTGCAGAAGACGCAGTCACATTTCTCTCTTTTTCCTCTTTCCTCCAGTCCGTGGTTGGCGCCGAAGGGCTCTCCCTCGCATTCCGGCACATCATCAGCTCCTTGCTATGGCACTGTTCCCACCACACCTGTGAGGTACTGCTTCACGAAGTCATTGTGTGCGTGGGCTACTTCACTGTCAACCATCCAGATAACCAGGTAGGCCTGTTTAGAAGTCTTTAGCCCAGCCTTTCTCGTCCTTCTGACCCTGGAGGAGCCCTTGAAATATCTTTCAGGCCTCGGGGAACCCTAACCCTGCACATTCAGGCTCCAATATAGGCCAGAGGTTACACAATTATTATATTTCACGTGTAGTCCTGTCTGTATGCATTCACAGTGTTCTTAAACTGAAAATAAAGAAGGAAACTTACCTCTTTAATGTGAAGTTGCCCGAATTTGAAATAATTTGGTAAATAAATCGTGATCTCCCAGGGAACCCCTAGTGACCTCTTGTGGAACCCGAGGGTGCCACGGAACCCTGGTTGAGAAACCCTAATGTAGCCTGTCTGGATTCCCAACTCTGACTCACAAATCGAGCCTTTAAAGTGTTTTATCCAGGATGTAACAACCACCATGCTTTTATCTGCGAGATCTTTTCCGTACCACTGGATACGTTCGTTTCTCTTTCCCTCGCTGTTCCTTTTCAACCGGAAAATGTATTGGTTCGCTTAAACATTGCAACAAATGGAGTGACCCCCTGTTGCAACTATATACATTCAAGAATTCAGAAGCCTCACGGGGGGGGGGGTGTCTTGAAACCTGCCAGAGCATCGCTATGACGTCAGCAAACGGCCCTGAGCATCACGTGCTGTTCCACTGGGAGCAGGAGCCCCCTGACAATCCGGTTAGCGAGATACTCTCTAGATGTGATTAGCAGAAGCTTTGCAGGGTTTTAGACATGGATCTTACTCAGTGTGGCTGGCGGTATCAGGTTTGCCTCTGAGGTCTCTGGCATCCAGAGGCATTGGGGGGGCAGGGGAAAGCGGGGGGGGGGCGGGGGGCAAATGGCAAAACGTGTGAAATGACTTCATGATGTAAAGCGCATGATTTATATATTTGGAACACAAGTATGAAAGGGTTAG
Organism: Charina bottae; assembly: GCA_023362775.1. Lineage (NCBI taxonomy): Eukaryota > Metazoa > Chordata > Lepidosauria > Squamata > Charinaidae > Charina > Charina bottae. The sequence goes on along the minus strand of JALMGJ010000010.1, from coordinate 20,183,559 downwards.
GGTTTGGGCCACATTCTGTCATTGTTTTCATCCTCCTGGTTTGTAATGGACATCTACTTTTGCATCCAAAGCGGGTTAATTTGTCACAAAGGTTTCCGATCAAAAAGTGGGTGTCGGCTATAAACAATATAATAAACTAATTGCACCATTGCTCTGTCTAGAGCAGCCTTTCTCAACCTTTTTACCCTGGAGCAGGGCTTTCCAAAGTGCCGCCGCTGGCGACACGCCAGTGGCGGTGCGGCGGCGGCGGGCGTGTGCGGCGGCGACACAGGAGGGCGTGCGGCGGCGCGTGCGGCAACACAGCGGCACGGGGGGGTGTGCGGCGGCACGGGGGGGCGTGCGGCGGCGCGCGCACGTCGGCAGCACACGGGCGTGCGGCGGCGTGCATGGCGGCGGCGGCTGCCACTGCCACCGTGCACACCGCCGCTTCCGGGTGGTGTGGCGACACACTTTTGTGTCGCGACACACAGTTTGGAAAGCTCTGCCCTGGAGGAACCCTTGAAATATTTTCCAGGCCTCGGGGAACCCCTGCACACTCAGGCTCCAATAGAGGCCAGAAGTTACAAAATTATTACATTCGTTTCAATGTATAGATGCATTAACAGTGTTCTTAAACTGAAAATAAAAAATGAAACTGACCTCTTTAATGTGAAGTTGCCCGAATTTGAAATAATTTTTTAAATAAATCGTGATCTCCCAGGGAACCTCTAGTGACCTCTCGCGGAACCCTGGTTGAGAAACCCTGGTCTAGAGCTTTCTAGAAGCAGCTGCCCAGGGATATAACGTGTTTTTTTACAATCATACCTGGATATGCAGGAATTGAACTTGGAACTGTTCTGCACGCCAAGGCAATGCTCTGACACTGAGCGACATCTCCTGCCAGGGCCCTCCAGCAGCTGGTGGGAACTTCATGGTCAGTGTTGAGTTCTCCTTCCTACAGTTCCTTTGGGGGGAAAGGAGATTCAGCCTCCTTTTATTCCCTAGCTCACAATTGTGGGAGGAATGTACCCCCATCCCAGAAAACCTCACTACCTGACTATTTATCAGAACCCAGCCTCAACATTTTATTGCCCACCATTAAGCCTACTGGCTTAACAGGTCCCATGGTACCTCGGATGGGAACACCAGGTAATAAGAATAATGCTTCAGCCACCCTTACAAATGACTAAGCCAATCGGGGGTTTTACAAAAGGGTTACAGTTTCTTAATTAAAAATATTGCTGTTAATTAACAGACGCCTTGCATCTTGTGACACTTGGGGGGGGGGGGTTTCCCATGCTCTCTGATCTAATTAATAAACACAGGGGTTGTTGGCAACTGTTGAGCTCATTTGCATTTTATATTGGACAATTGAATGTGGTCTGATAATTAAATTAACATGAATGACAGATGAGTGGGTTTCGTCCACACTGCCGCACTGGGAATTTTTAAAAAGGGCAAAGAAAGAAAGCTTTGCATATTCATTTTTACAAGGGAGTATTTTTAATCTGGCCAAACCTTGCAAATGGGTTGCAAATGTACCCGTGGTCTACCGTGGGGCGGGGGGCACACGGGGCAAAGATTTTTGGCACAGTTTGTGCCTTTTTTGTGAACCAGAAGCATCCAAGTCTTGGAAGCAAACGTTATGGTTCAAAATCCTATCTTTGTTTCAGGTCAGCATAACATCAGTGGCTTGGAGAAAATATTTTTAACTATCCTCTTCTGTCTTTAAAAACGATTTCTTTTCACTAATGCCAGCTGGAGCTGCCCAACTCCAAGATACCAGATGAGGGAAGTCTGAGTCAGGCCGTTCTATTATAGCAGGTCCTCAGTTTAAGAACGTCCTGGTTTATGGACTACTCCTAGTTCAGAACGGACCGCCATAAAGACTATTATATTAAAAATTCAAATTAAGTACAGTGTTTCGGGTTAAATACACAATACTACTTTTGTTTAAGATGCTTTAGTGCATGTGGAAGTGTTTCTTAAGTGTTTTATATGCATAGAAAGGTAAAATATGTGCTATATACTAAGGCAAACATTTGACTTTTTGTTGTTGTTGTTGTTGTTGTTCAGTCGTTTAGTCGTGTCCGACTCTTCGTGACCTCATGGACCATAGCACACCTAACTGACGCTAAATCACTGTTCTGACTTACAGTACATAGAAATTCGACTTAAGGACAGACTTAGGAACGGAACTCGTTCTAAAACCGGGGACCTGCTGCATTGTTCTTGTTTATCTATCATTTTTGTTTATCATCTTTTAGTGGTCGTTTGTCCACATCGGAAGGTATAATGTTTTTTTATATTGGAAGGTATAATGTTTTTTCACCATGGTTCTCTAAACTAGATGGCACCGTATGAATAAACATGAATCCTGAGCACTCAAAGTTTTGCCATGAATCAACCCCATAGACTGGGTTCAGCCGTTGGGTTAAGTCAATGTTTCTCAACCTTGGCAACTTGAAGATGTGTGGACTTCAACTCCCAGAATTCCCCAGCCAGCACAGTTGGCTGGTGAATTCTGGGAGTTGAAGTCCACCTATCTTAAAGTTGCCAAGGTTGAGAGACGCTGGGTTAAGTCCTAAGGTTTTGGTTTGGCAGGTGGTCTGCACTGTAGCCCACTCCTCCAGTCCACGCGCCATGCTTTCTGGCTCAACCCGTGGCGCCAATTTGTTCAACTCGGTTTCTGCAGTCAGCATGAAACACACATGAGTTGGTGCCATAGCAAAGCAGTTCACAGAGACAGGGCCGAGCTGAGCGTCACGTTTCCGCCGCAGCATCCAGCGACTGCCTGTTGCTCTTCTCTTCTCAAGGGCTAATCTGATGCGAGCTGTAATTTAAAACAAACTCAGCACGATACAATGCCAAGAACCGCTCTCCGTCCTGACCTCTGCTTCAGCTTTATAGGCTGTAAATCTCCAGCTTTTTCTCCAGCAATAGCAGGCTATCGCAAGGGGAGAAAAACAGTCATTTGCTCTGGCTATCGGACAGGGTTTTTTCCCCCCCATGGCATTAGCACGTAAACTCAGAATGAAAGATGTCTTTAAGAACAGTGTTTCTCAACCTTTGCAACTTTAAGATGTGTGGACTTCAACTCCCAGAATTCACCAGCCAGCATGAATTCTGGGAGTTGAAGTCCACACATCTTAAAGTTGCAAAGGTTGAGAAACACTGCTTTGGAATAATCTATGCAGGGAAGGTACCTGTCTGCATTTATAACAAGAAGGCCTATGGAGGGGCGGGGGGAAGTTAGTCTTTTTCTTCCCTTCTTTCCAAGAATTCACCCCACCCTTGACCCCTCCCCACCCTCCAGCTCTAGATTTACTTACATCTGTTATTTATACATCCTTTGGCTTAAAGCTTGTTTATCTGTTTCCAATGTAGGCTTGTTTATCCTTTTTAATTGGATTAAGATGGCAATCTAGGCAACGTTTAAAAGTTGTCACCATTTTAGGCGGGCCCGGTCGTCCTTGAGATTTCGATCCCGTGCAGAGCGGCAGCCGTGGATGCGGTCCGTGAACGTTTACGCAAGAATACATTTGATCCGGTTCCTGCTTTGCCCAAATGCATCTTTTGTAAACGTGCGAGAAGTAGATCCATCAACACCGTTTAAGGGTACAAGCAGACGTGATGTAGGAGCGATAGCATTATGATCTCACACATTTTCAGGAATCCAGTTTGCTGCAGGAGGGAGTGTCTTCCTTTACCACAATTTTTTTAAATGCTACGGTTCCCGACTACGAATTATGAGCTGTACAGTTGGAGATATGGTGGAATCGCTGCCTCTTAGCATACCATAAATTCTTTCTATCTATCTATCTATCTATCTATCTATCTATCTATCTATCTATCTATCTGTCATCTATCTATCTATTATCTATCTATCTATCTATCTATCTATCTATCTATCATCTATCATCTATCTATCTATGCATGCTATTGCATTTATGAATGCATTTTTCTTTTATTGATTGATTGATTATATATTGTGCTTTCTTGATCACATCCAGGGCACTGGATGACAGGATGTTGAGTTAGGATTGGGGAGGCCCGGGTTCAAATCCCCATTGGCTATGGCCCAGGGTCCCCCTCTTAGCCCAATCTACCTCGCAGAATCGTTGTTGTGGGGGGCAACATAAGGGGTGACTCCCTCACATATGCCACCATGACCTTCCTGAAAAAGACTCGGGGGGGGGGGAGGATGTAATGCAAGAAATAAATAATGAATTCACAACAGATTGCTTTATCATGAATGTATTTGAACTTTTAAAATTTATTTCAAAGCCCCCATGAAGTTAAACTGAACCCCTTAAAATACTATTACTCTTTTAAGGGGAAAGATAATTTCATTGGAGTCCTTTTAACCTTGAAAGTCCAGCCGTCTGCACTGTCAACCCTATGGGGGGGGGGGGAAACATGATAAATATTTCTAGAAAAGTAAAAACTCCTCCCTGCCTCACCCCTCCAGAAAGTTAAAGCCTTTCTAATGTTAAACCTAGAGAAACAGATAGGTAAAGAGTTTGACCCACGGGATGACATATCCTTCTGATTAAATGGTTACAGTCCCGGATTTGTTTATAGAGTAGCAAAGAAATAATGCAGATCTAACTTGAGAGCAACAGAGAGAGAGAGAGAGAGAGAGAGAGAGAGAGAGAGAGAGAGAAGGAACATTCCAGGCCACACGAGGAGGAACTATTTCTTTTACGTAGTTATCAATAACCTCCCATAAATGCATTTTAATTGTTAAATGGCGTATTGTGCTCTTAGAAAGCACATACTGCAGAAGCTCAGCTCCTGTTGCTTTGAAAAGATGGGCTCCTTTAGTCGTCAGTAAACCCCACGTCCCCCTCTCCCATGCCTGTTATCAGATTTTGAGTGTGGTCCTTCAGGGTCTCCTAGGACTTTTTAACCCAAGCATTCCTAAGACGTTTGCCCCTGCTCAGGGAATGCAGAGCTGGGAGAGCGCACCAATCAAGCATCAGCGAGCGAGTTTCCGTCCTTTGCTTAAGAAGCCAGTCAACTTTGGTGCCAGCAATACCCTTTCATAGCAGGTAGCTGAATCCTATAACCCAGGAATCAAGAGTATAAAAAGGTAAAGGTTCCCCCCGCACATTTGTGCAGTCGTGTCCGACTCTAGGGGCCGGTGCTCATCTCCGTTTGTTAGCCGAAGAGCCAGCGTTGTCCGAAGACGCTTCCACGGTCATGTGGCCGCATGACGCGCACGGAACGCTGTTCCCATCCCACTGAAGTGGTCCCTATTGATCTACTTGCATTTGCATGCTTTCGAATTGCTAGGTTGGCAAGAGCTGGGGTGAGTGCGGGAGCTCACTCCGTCACGCAGGGCTAGGGATTCGAACCTCCGATCTTCCGATCGACAAGCCTGGTGTCTTACCCGCTGAGCCACCACGCCCCTTCAGGTATATATTCAGGTAGCTGAATCCTATAAGCCAGGAATCAAGAGTATAGATTGCATGAAATATCTCTGGAGCTTCCTACAGGTTAGTTCTCTGTCCTCCCATGGAGCTGAAAAATAAAGCTCAAGTGAGCCTACCAACAAAGAAGGAGGAAGTGAAGGTGGGGGAGGAGGAGGAGGAGGACAGGTGGGAGGTGGCACGGGTGCCATTTGCCTTCTTTCTTCCATACAAGAAGCTGATCAGTCAAGACTTTCAGACAAGGTCCCTCCTCCAGAAGGTGGCTCCTTCTGAGATCAGGAAGAAGTGGTCTTTTGTGGCCGCAGACTGTAGCCGAATTCCTCCTGCTGATCGCCTCGTTGGACACCCCTGCTTTTTTTGCCGGTCCCTGACAGAGCCACCCTGCTCACGTGTGGCTTTTAATACCTTTATGGAATTTAAACGTTGGCTATGAAAGGTGTGATTATCGTATAGAAGGTGCTGCTTTTAAGTTTTGTCAACCTGTAATGTGATTTTGGAGAGCTTCTCTCTCCAAAGGGCAAACTCAACATTGCAGGATCTTAGCCTGTGGGTCTGGCACAAAAAGGGGGTGCAAGCCACCAACCAGAAGTCCAGTCCTCTGAGCACAACTCTCACACCAGCGGTGTGTTTAAGGAAGGAAATAGAGTGCATAGCAGAGCCAGCTTCGACATCCTGCAGGTCGTTAAGCCAGTCAGCTGAGAAACACGCATGGCATTAAACCTTTGTATCCTTAGACAGGGAGAGGAGTCAACTAGGGAGCATGCTGTTCATTAAAGAAAATATAAGGCATAAAATAAGATTTTATTTCAATATCTCCGTCTACCATGTAAGGGAATTGAATCTGGCCTTTTTCGTTGACTTTTCCATTGACTTGGAAGTAGACCTTTTCCAGAGGCCTTACAATTCTTCATTCGCTAAGAACTGTAATGTAAACCAAAGGTACAGGCAACCTGTTGAGTCCACATCTCACCCACTGAAGTCAACAGGTTTAACAGGTAAAACAGAGCTTTCCAAACTGTGTGTCGGGACACGTTAGTGTGTCGGCTGCAGTGTCTGGGTGTGTCGCGGCTGCTGCTGCCTCCGAGCCCTGCCAGGATTCCGCACAGGTCCTAGTGCCTGCCTTGTGCCTTGCTGCCTCCAAACCTGCTGTGATTCCGCGCAGGTCCTAGTGCCTGCCTTGTGCCCTGCTGTAAGAGTGTGTCACGAAATGATGCCCTGCTGTAAGAGTGTGTCACGAGATGATGCATGTCTAAAAAGTGTGTCACCAGAATGAAAAGTTTGGAAAGCTCTGAGGTAAAAGATTGAAATGCCTCTTGAAAAAGTCATCTTCCAAACAGCCTGCTAGTCCTGAGCATGCAAGATTTGGAAAAGCTTTTCCAATGATTCTCTCAGGACTCCAGACAGGATTGTACGGGAACCCAACATTTGGCCTTATTTTTATTTCTAAACTGTTGGGCCTACTTTCAACTGCAATCGTGAGGATAAGTAGCATTCCTCATCCACGAAAGCAGTCAGCAGAATTGTTTTTCAACGACTTTATTTTGCCATAAATGAGGAGCAAAGCATTGTTGCTTCCTTTTGTTTTTTGTAATAAGATTGTACTCTTTGCCTCCTTCAAACAAAAGACTGGCCCATTAATAAAAGCAATTTTAAGTGGCTATTTTAAATTCCAGTTCCTTGAGTCAACCAAAGAACAATCATTGCACGCTTAGAATAATCCATAGCTCTGAATCCTTTGGTTAATGATACTCTTCTATATCCCAATGTTAAATATGAGGTAGAGGATAAGATAGAAATATGGGTTTTCCTCGTAAGTGGGTTTATTTTTGGACAATACTCAAAAAGAAGCAAAGGTTGGGTTTTCAGAATTAAAATTTGTGAACATCAGAAGGTACATAGTCACATATACAGTCTGTTTTAAAACAAACGTTTGTTGGGGGCAAGTTTTCACCCTTCGAAAATCTGTAAAAATTGTCTTTTCTAAAGTCCAGGACATTTTTTTTTCTTGACGAAAATAAGGAATGCACACCACAACAGGGATGGCCCTTGTTGAATAAAGCTGGCAATATTGATTAAAATGTAGTTTTCAGACCTTACTTTTAGGACTTCAGTTGGAATCCTGCTTTTGGGGTGGGGGTGGGACTGTCATTCAAGATGACACACAGAGCACCCTCCAGTAGCCGTGTCTTTAAAATTCCATTTGGATTTAGGAGAATTAAGGGGTTCCTCTTTGTATTCCGTGGAAGGTTTTCAATTTCATTTTCGCTATTGAACTAAAAAATGTGAACTATTGCATTGTTGATCTTGTTCTTGACCTGAACTGCATTATGAACTGAGAATGTGTTCTTAGTGAATTGTTAAAAGTTCTTTGAAAACTTGTAAATCCCTGTAATTTATGTTCCTGTGGCCTTTACCATTTCTCTCTCTCTCTCTTCTCTCCCCCCCCCCTCTCTCTCTCTCTCTCTCTCTCTTTCTTTCTTTCTTTCTTTCTTTCTTTCTTTCTTTCTTTCTTTCTTTCTTTTTTTTTTGTCCTTCTGGTTTTAATTTAAGAGCAGCTTGCTCTACCTGTAAAATGCTGCTGTTATTTTTTTTCTGAGTACAATTTAAAATTGCAACCCTAGAAACAGCTACAACAGTTCTAAAGTTATAGGAGTTTCATTTGATACCAGAAAGTCAAATGTGGGTCAAATGGCTCTTTTGTCATTGTCAATGTCTTCCTCTTCCTCCTCCTTATTATCATTAGCTTTATTGCTATTATCTTATTGAGTGTCACCTGACCCGAGCTGATGTTGTCCATGTTTCTTTATTATCAAGATTCTGTGGAATTAAATAACTGAAGAAATTTTCTCTGGAAGGCAGCAACAAGAGTATTGCTTTACATATCCTCTGCTATAAAGTCTGCCTGCATGACAACAGTTCCATTTATTTAAACAATTCCCCGTTTAACGTCAAGGGCATTAATAGAAATCCAGATTTTTAAAAAAAAAAAAACTAATGGGAGGATCTTACTCTGCTACTGCTCAGAATCCAACACCATGCAACACACATCCTCCTTTTCAGCTGTATGTGGTTGAGTCTCTTCTGGTTGCCCCAAGAAGCATTTTATTTGGAGCAACATCCCCCCACCCACCGGCGATTTTCTGGCCATGCTTTCTTAAATCTTAAATCTACAGTTCCTTCTATTTTGCATGTGTTTTCTCCGTGTATAGGTATGTGTAGGTATCAATTGCCATTTTTGCCATTTTGGGTCGACTCCTCGGTGCCATCTAATTCTTCGTTACTGCGTCATATTTTATATACGATTCGTATCGCGCAGCGCTGCCGGCACCGGACATAAAAAGAAGGAGCTGGGCGGGAGCAGTTTGAACCAAATGCTTAAAACCAAAGTTTAGCTTATTGTTTTTGTTGTTTTTCTTAATTAATACGAGCGTATCTCGGTTTCATGACTTGATTTTACGCCTTTCTCAGGTGATCGGGGAAATCTATCAGCATTGCTCTAACATGGCACTGTCTGCATTTTTCAGATAATTGTGCAGTCCGGCCGCCACCCCACCGTACTCCAAAAGCTGTGTCAGCTGCCTTTCCAGTACTTCAGCGACCCTCGTCTCATCAAAGTCCTCTTCCCGACACTAATTGCTGCTTGTTACAATAACCCACAGAACAAGATCATTCTGGAGCAAGAAATGAGTTGTGTGTTGTTGGCCACGTTCATTCAGGTAAATGATTTGGTTGGTGTTAAGTAATCATGCAGAGAAGCTTCTTGTTCAAAAAAACCTAGTAAAAAACCTCTGCCGCCTTGCTTGGTACGGGAAGGGCAGTAGCTCTTCCTGGGGGTGGCTGGCGCCGTAGAGCCCTCCCGATTGAATGAGATCGTTCGCCACATGGATTTTATATTTATTTATTTCCTGTTGTCAGTGTAATTTTATATTTGAATGGTTTTTAATCCTTGTTTTTATTGTAAACCGCCCAGAGTCCCCCTTTTGGGGGAGATGGGCGGTAATAGAAATATGAAAATAAATAAATAATTTTTTAATTTGAAAGAGAGGAAGGGAGGGAGGGAGGGCAAGGTTTTCATTTTCCCCAAAAAGAAATACTTGTTTATGGTCCAAAGTTTTATCTCGTAAACATTTGCAAAATATTTTTGGAGAATACTCTAAATATTGCTTGATGTTTTTACTTAAAATGTGCACAGTTCATTCGGATACAAGTTTGAAGAGCTGATACTTCATAAAGTGTGGGCAGGATCCTGAAATAGATAGCATAAGCCCGTTCAACAGACCAGTCTAGTTTCAGTATAATGCAACTGATAGCAAAATATAAACGTTGCCACATATTTATGTAGAATGGAGGGTTTTTTTAAATTATAGGTAATACTAGTATAGCTGGTGTTTACTCCCACTGGCAGCATGATCTAAACACCAACTATACTAAATGTTCAGTCGGAAACTCCAGTTTACATAAATAATCATTCCTTCTTGTGCGTGTAAGGATTCACATTTTTTTGGCATGCCAGTAGTCTATTTAATAATCAGGTTGCACAAGGCAATGTTTATTTATGTGCACATGTCCGTGCATACACATTTAATTGCTCCTATCAAAACGGTTGTCCTTGTCAACCTTCAGACGCATTCCCAATTTGTAGTACTTAACCCGTTGCAAATCTGTAAAATAGTTGAAAGATCTAAACATTTTTCCCCCCATCCAGTTAAAGAAGCGTGCTGGGAGACTCACAATATTTAAACTCTAGAGTGAAATTATAAATAAATACATTGAAAGACACTGCAATAAAAGCAAATAGTTAAAACACGGCCTAAGATAACCTGAGGTCAGATCCATTAAAAGAAGAGCAGAAGGATAAAAATGCATTTTTATTGAAGATGTTTTTGCTTCTGTGACTGTTTTGAAAGTAAAAATTAGCAACTGTTTGGGGAAAAGCTGTGAATGATTTTGGCTACCACAAGCAGATGTTAGAAAAAAAACAAAAGCTCGCATGAAGAATGAACTATTGTTTTCCCCAGTGAAGTAATTGATATATAGCTACTTGATCCGAAAACCAGGACAATCTAAGTCAAATCCAGCTTAATTTTAATTAGCGTTAATATCGTTTTTAATGTTTGTTCACATCAACCTATCCGGTTTTGTAACCCGAAGCCAACTTAGTTTCCTCTGGCCCTTAGAAATTGTTTTGTTTAGCCATCTGATTTTTTAAAATAAATCTAATAGAATAGCATTAAACAAATAAACAAACAAATAGGCTGTATAAAAAGCCAGGATTATTTTCTCCTCCCAGATACTGCAAAATGAAAAACAGATTTACAGTACATGGATACTTGGATTTCCATTGGCGTGCTCTCGTGGGGGGAGACAGCGTGAGCGCCTTCCCGAGGCAAGCGTCCTATTTAGTTCGAGAAAGGCTCCCCCCATAAGCAATGTGAGATATCTGACCCCTAGATTGGAAAATAAATGTTTACCATATGGGGGAATTGTGAGAGAACTCGGTCAGGTTGCATTTGGGGATGTATCCAAATGCACTGAAATAGAAAACGATGACCCCCCCCCCAAAAAAAAAAAAGAATTGTCTTATTATACTTTTTTTAGAAATGAGAAAAAGCACCCGAAAATTAAAAAGCCAAGTTCTGTTGCGCTTCGGACTTTGCGAGCAAAGTTTTCTTCCTGCTAAAATCGATTGCAGCAACGGTTGTTTCAACAACCGTTCGGGCTAGAGAGAAGCGTAGCGTTAAAGGAAGTCTTTTCCGAGCTGGCTCCGTAGGTTTTTCGCTCTGCCTCGGCTTGCTACGAAATCCAGCCGGAACGAGGCCGGGTGTTGTGTTTCTGAGAAAATTGGGCAACATTTGGGTTTTATTTCTGTAGGATTCTACGCAAGGCTCGAGCCAAACAGATAACCAGCCTTCGCCACAAAGGGGTAAGCAATTTCAGGCTATCAAGTTAGCAGTGGGCTCGTGCTCAAAAGTGGTGGCTTTTAGGGGACAGCTGGCAGGAAGATCCTGCTGGACCTTTGAAGCAAAGCCGTTCTGGGGGGAAAGAGAACCCTTCTGCAGTTCAGCTGCCCTGCACTCCCTCTCCGAACTGGGCTGCCTTTTAAAAAGCAGAAAATAGATCCCAGCCGAAGCCAAATCTGGTGCCGGGGGCGTGCAACGTGGAGACCTCCCCGCGAAGCGAGCAAAGGGTTAGGGCAACGTAATTCTAAGGGAGTCTCTGTTCTTCGTTTGACAGAAACGTTCCTTGGTTCTCAAGATTACTTGGAGCTGTCAAACAGGTTCCCTCGGCAGACCTGGGAAGACGCCCGGCAGTTCTTCTTGAAGAAAGAGAAAAAATGATAATTTATTTTCTGTTTTTTGAAGATTGCTTTTCCATTGTTTAAGCAATTCTGGTTGTCTTGAAGAGGACGTTGGGAGGGGGCGTTCTTCGATATTGAAAATGCATATACTGTAGATAAATATACATAGAGAGAGGTATATATTTAAAAATATGTACTTTGCACTACTTCTGTCTGGAGACTTGTACATACTTTGAAATCCTGTTTAATCGTTTTGGAAAACAAAGGTTTCTTTTATTATTAGCGTATCCTCTTTCTCCAATCTGGCATCCCCAGATGGATTTACAACTCCCGGCATTTTCTAGCTAACATGGGAGTTGCTGTTTGGCATACAAGCTGAATGGCAGATTGAAGAAAGCTATGCTGTACCGCAGGAGGAGGTCAAAAAAGTCAAGATGGCAACCACAACCACGTAATCGAGGCCCTGCCCCCTTTTATACATGTGTCTGTGGCCACATCTTGACTTTTTTGACCTTCTCCCTTGCCAAGGATCCTTTTATCCTGTTTCCCCATAGAGTAGTATATTTGGCATTGTAATGCTGCTAAAACTATGCTCTAAATCAGCATTTTTCAAACTTGGCAACTTTAAGATGTGTAGATTTCGACTCCCAGAATTCCCCAGCCAGCATGATGGCTGGGGAATTCTGGGAGTTGAAGTCCACCCATCTTAAAATTGCCACGGTTGAGAAACACTGCTCTAAATAGAGACCAGCCAACGAGTGTTTCTACTCCTGTTCCTTTCATTTCAGTAAAAATCTTCCTGGTCTCCTGTTCTAGAGACCTTGTCCTAAAGCAATTTATTCCATTTGGTTGTCTGTTTTGTATCACTTTTGGTATAAAAGTTCCTGATGTTTTCAGTCTTTTAGGAAGCACAACATTCTCAGTGTAGATAATAAGCTATGGGAATTTTACCCCCGTTGGGAACTATTTAAGCCACTGGGGGCACAGGTTCCGGTTTACTTTAACTTTCGTGGGCATGTTGCAAATGAGCAGGACATTTTGATAATGGCCGTTTTCAGTCGTCTGTAAGTGGTGATTTTCACTAAGTTCATTAAAAGAAATATGGGAACCCATGAGGGTGGCTTGTATTTGTATTATCATCATTTAGCATTATTCTCATAACCCAGCATTGGAAGTACGACCATGATCTTGTTTTGTTTTGTTTTGTTTTTCAAATGGTTGAGCCTGCAAGCCCTCTAAAAGATGTTGCTGGTTTAACAAATGGAAGTAGAACGTCTTTAAAACCACTCTGAAGGTTTCAGGTTCATGCAGAAGCTTAAGGAAACATGAGATATTTAATGAACAACCAGAAGTGGGGGGCTCCCACCAGGGAGGACCCCCCTCCCTTTCTGATTCCACCCTCAGCCATAGCAACACATGTTGCTACAGAGGAAAATACGAATGCCACCTTGAGCTCCAGGACAAAAAACAGGATATAAATCGAATAAATAAATACCCACCTCAGGAAGTATTTCCAGGGATTAAGGTATTGTTTAGCAGACCTTACTTCTGACTCTCTTGATCCTCACACTGATAAATTCAGGAACGGACTATTTTCTGCCATTGTGGAAGTTGCTGTAGAATAGATGACCGCTGTGCACGTGGTCCCATATTATCTGCATCTCCTCGTGAACATTTCTTCCGGTTGACACTTGTGAAGGGGTGAAATAGAAATGGAGTCATCAAAGTGAAAGAGTTGGGTTGCCACCTGTGATCTTTATCCAGAAGGCTTTCTTGGCCAAATAGATATGGATTTTATTTATTTATTTGTTTGTTTGTTTGATTTCTATAACCGCCCATCTCCCCCCATGGGGAACTCTGGGCGGTTCACAATAAATAAATTAAAATAAAATCAAAATCTCAGTTATACAATAAATATATATTTAAAAAATCCAGATGGTGATGGGATAATTGTCCTCTCTCCTGATCGATATCCTAGAAACTCGCCTTTCCAAACGTTGGACTTCCGTTCCCATAGTAACCATGGTAGCTAGGGGTGAAAGGTGTTGGAAGGCCAAACATCTGGGAGCAGCAGGCTGGGAGAGATTGTCTAAAATATTGAGGCACAGGTATTCCATCCTCCACGGTCAGGAACCAGACCCAAGGAGATGTTTTTCCTGAAGGTCCTTCTGCAAGGTCTACCTGATGTGAAGGTTCTCCTGCAGGTTCCTTTCCTGCTTCTCAGAAAGCAAGGGTGGCCTTGCAGAACACAGTTGGGCAGCTGCTGCCTCGGGTATTATTCTCAATCACTTTTAATTACCTTATTCATGTTCCTTCTCTGTTTCATCATCAGCGTCATTGTTCTTCCATGCAAGGAAGTTTGATTTCACCTTGACTGAGTCAGTGTTTCTCAACCTCAGCAACTTTAAGTTGTGTGGACTTCAACTCCCAGAATTCCCCAGCCAGCCATGCTGGCTGGGGAATTCTGGGAGTTGAAGTCCACAGATCTTCAAGTTGCCCAGGTTGAGAAACACTGGCCTAGAGGCTCTTTCACGTAGGGGAGGAACTGGAAACATTTTCAGGGAGTGGGGGAATATGATTGGGATATATTTTTTCCGTGTGGTGTGTTCTTGTTGAAGGGGGTGGAGCAGATAAGATGCCACTCGCACACAGGAGAAACCGTGGGAAGTTAGGAACTAGGCCGACCAAATGTGGGCGCTTCCTTCCACCTTCCTCTCTTTCGAAGGGGCTCACCTAGATATTTGCAAGAAACCCCTCTGCTGACCGCTTTTCCTGTGAGAGGCTGCTCCGATCTCTGATGAAGCTGAGATTTGCCCCAAAGCTGTAAGTGAAGACAACTGTGATTAACCTCCCCAAAAATTGCACCAGGATTGCAATTAAAGGTTTCATTGAACTGAGCCATGATAGCCTCCCTGCTAGACAGAAACTGGGCCAGAGATGCCCCTGCAGCCTGAATGAGGCATGACTGGCGTGCCGAGAGAGGAGGGGCCGGGCCTGGTATGTCTCCCTCTGCAAGGACAGACGTGCCCCGTGCCGTGTTCTGCCTGCCAACCCCTGGAAGGGTCAAAAGCTGAACTGAGTTGGGGGCCGTGGCAGCAGGATTGGCACCCACTCGAGGAGGCGCCTTGCCTTCTAAAACAGCAATGCTGTCTTGGCCACAGTTGTGGGTGTGTGTAGTGTATTAGGCACCCACAACAGCTCACGTAAAAATAAATACTTACAAATAAGCATAGCTGTAAATATTTGAATCTGAGGCAAGCAAAGAAGGCGTGGTATGGCTCGCTGAGCATAGCCTGCTGGTAAATTGGGAGGGAGGGCGCAAATTCTGCCCTGGTTGACTTTCCCTGCATCTTAAGGCAGATGCCTGCGAGTGGTCGTTCCCAAACTGGAATGCGCCCCATTGCAAGTGCCGTTGGTTCCCCCCTCCCCCGGTTTTCAGCCCAAGGGTCAAACACAGCACTTAACCCGGCTGCCCGAATAGTTTCTAGCACATCTTTTACTGATGCATCATATTTTGTGTATGGCTTTTCTTCTTCCATTTGATTAATGCTAGCTAGGATACCGTGAGTGTCCCAGTAACATGGAACAGTGGGATTTAGGACTAATACATAAATATATTTGCCCCGTGGCTGGAATTTCAACATGGCCGGAAGTGCGACTGGACGGTGCCTCTGGGGAGGGTGTGTGGCTTTTTTATTTGTCCTGGGCCTCAAAATCGCTTTTGTTCATCTAGAAAGGCTGCTGAAATATGGGGTTGCACAGAAGAAAAGCTGATGGGCGAGAAGCTAAGGTTGGTCCTCTTGTTTTGGGGCCAATCTACTTTTTGATTGATTCGGTTTGCACTTTCTTGGAAACACCTCCAGGATGTACTTCTCGAAGGGTGTGTAGACAATATTGATTGGGAGGGAGGGAACCTTGTCCTGAAGAGGTTGCAGACTTCATTTATCATTTAAGATCATAATGTCCTAGGAGCAAAAGGAAACTGTGTGCCATTAGCTGCCCGCCTGGCCCGGCCCGGCCTGCCATTGGGCAGAGGTGGGCAGCAACAAGTTCAGACTAGGCCAGGGTTTCTCAACCTTGGCGACTTGAAGACCTGTGGACTTCCAACTCCTAGAATTCCCCAGCCAGCCATGCTGCCTGGGGAATTCTGGGAGTTGAAGTCCACAGGTGTTTAAGTTGCCACGGTTGAGAAACCCTGGACCAGGCAGTGAAATGTCCGGGACTTTTGGGCTGTGCTCCTCAGAGGGATTTCACCCAGTCCCTGAATTAACCCACTTTCTGAATTTCCACACTACCCTGACCCATGCATTAATCCAACGAGCGCATTCACACAACCTGCTAAACCAGAGGGGGGGAGGGAGATGCCTGACCAAGCTGCAATTGCTGGGTTTTGCTCTGACCTGCCTGCTCCAGCGGGGCAAGCCTGGTGGGTTTTTTGCAGGGAAAAGGGGCTTGGCGAATGTGGCCCCCTTCCCAACGGGAGGCTCTCCCCGGGCCCCGCGGGCGCCGTGGGGTGGGGGGGCTGAAACCCAGGGGCTATTCCTGCCTTCACCCCCCCCCACCGCCCCACCAGGGCAGCCCGGGACTTCTGGCCAGGATGAGGCTGCGGGAAAGAGCCGAAGCCCCTTGTACTCCGCTGGAGCCAAGTCACGGATCCGGGAGGACCGCCGTCTTTCCCCGCCGCCGCCGGCTGGGAGCGGTGATGCCAAAGCAGATAAGCGGCCGCCGTCTAGACGGGCGAATTAATCAAGGATCGCGCCCTGCCCCAGCGCTCCCCGGGGACTTGCGCTTCGCCCGGCCGCCCGCGCTCGCAGGTGGCGCCGAAGCTCCCTTCCCCGCGGCCCCGGAGCCTGCGGAACTCCCGGCTACAAGGGGGAGGGCGGGGAGGCGAGGCGGAGCGAGGGCGCCCGCTGGCTCTGTGGAGCCGCCCAGGCCGACCCAGTCTATCCGGAGGCCGCTTGCCCGGGAGGAAGAGGGCTCTGCTTTGCGGCGCCCTAGAAACTTGGGGCCGGGCGGGTGTGGGTGTGTGGCACAAAAGGGAGGTGCTGGGGAGGGGGGCGCAGATCCTGACACCCGCAGGGGGTGCCCTCCAGAGGAACCACTATAGACCCATCAATATAGATCAATCAATCTTTGCATTATTCCTGCATCTCTTTTGCCTCCGGCTCAAACCTTTCCCGGTGAAACCGGATCCCGGAGGGGGGGGAGGTTCATGGGTGGGTGGGCGAGGGCAGTTGGGTTTACTTAAGCTACTAATTTAGAGCAATTTGCTCCGCAAATGCTGTTCGAGGTGATTAGGTGAAGGAGCTGATGAAAGCCATCCCCCCCCCCAGACGGCGGCCGGAGACCACCGCTCCCTTCGACGGCTTCTCGCAGCGCGCGTGAAATTCCCCCAGGGAGGGTCCCGGACAGGCCCGCTTCTGTTTCGTGGCCTTTCGCCCCCCGTCCCACCGCACTCCTCTGCACGCAGAGACACCCACGCTCCGTGTGCAGCCGATGGGGGACGAGCGTTCAAGTCCCGAGAAATCTGCCCGTTATAAAAGCGCGGGAGGTACGTCTGCGCGCCCTGCGGGACCCCAAGCCCCGTCGTGGGAAGGCAAGCGGCCCGGAAAGTCATCGCCCACCATTTCCACGCTGCTGCCGAGAAACGGGACCCTGCAACCATCTGAAGCCCTGAAGAGGCCGCTCCCGTAGGCTGATGGCTCAAAAGCTAAGCGGGGCTGGCTTGGTTATTCCTTGGACAGGGCACCACAAGGAAATCCCAGGTCCCTAGGGATGAAGGGAAAGTCGAAACCAACGTGCAGGGGCGACCGGCTCTTGAGGGAGCTGCTTTCAGCGAGCTGAGATGGTTGCAAGCGTCAAGCAAGGAAGGACAAGGCGGGGGGGGGGGCTCTATGGTTTTTTTATACTGTGGATTTTAATTTTGTAAGCCACCCGGAGTCATTGGAAGGAAGGAAGGAAGGAAGGAAGGAAGGAAGGAAGGAAGGAAGGAAGGAAGGAAGGAAGGAAGGAAGGAAGGAAGGAAGGAAGGAAGGAAGGAGGGAGGGAGGGAGGGAGGGAGGGAGGGAAGGAAGGAAGGAAGGAAGGAAGGAAGGAAGGAAGGAAGGAAGGAAGGAAGGAAGGAAGGAAGGAACGAACAGAGGGACTTTGGAAGAGATGTCAGAGAACCCAATGCAGAAGTTAAGAAAAAATGCCTTGGTGACTGAAGCACCCCTCCCTCAAATGAGACCATGACTTGCAGGGCCATGCATTTGATTTGCAAATACATAAATAATTTGCGATCACAGTTTGGCATCCTAAATACATTAATAATTGGTGATAAAGAAGCCCGTACGCAATTCGGCGTCACAAATTGGATTGATCAAGAAAATGAATGACCTACAAACACTCCAAAGCTTAAAGAATTAAAGGCGCAGCTTTTTTGGGGGGGTCACAAGGCCCTTGTTTAGTCCTTGTTGAGGACCCAGCGAAACGCTTCCCTGCGCAGGGCAGGGGGCAAGAGTTAATCAGGACTTTTTAGACCGTTGTGTTCTGGAAAAGTTGGGGAAATTCCCACTATCAAACTGGACAATGAAAGGTGATCCTCAAATGCTGAAATAAACATTGAATTCGTCCTCCAGCTAGCGAGCCCTCCTTTCTTCTCTTCCTTCCTGGTTTTGTACCCCACACCCTTCTCCCCATGGTACAATATAAGCCCAACAGCCCCATGTTGGAATTCCCGGTCCCAGGAATTAGTGTCGATGATCTTTGCCAAGCAAGGTCTTTCACAGCTGAACCTACCTCGCAGGGCTGTTGTGCAGATGCAGCAGGGTGAAGGGAAGACAAGCTAAAAACTTTGGACCATAATGAGAGTTCCGGGAGGTAGTTTTATTGTTAAATTTATTGTATTTTAAGGATGTGGGTGTGGGTGTGAACCGCCCAGAGTCCCTCCTTGAGGGGGAGATGGGTGGTCATAGAAATGAAATCAAATAAATAAATAAATTTAAAAAATGTTTAGAGTAGACCATTTCCTTCACGTTTGCAGAGGGAAGAAAAGGGAATGTGGGTTTGGGGGTTAATTATTCCTCCTTCTTAAGGCCAAATTAAGCCACCAAACTATGATGGTGGCTTAATTAAGCAGGAGAGGTGCTTGGATGGAACACCACTTGGAAGTCCTCGCTGAGAGATCGACACGATACCTGGCTTCTATACCGTTGCTAAGAAAACTGCGTGGACACGTCCATGAAACCTTCAGAGTTGCATTCGATTTCCTTTTTTTTTTTAAATAAGGCTCAGCCTTTCTTCAAAACATCCACAAGCTCCCCCTCCCCCCCCCCGCTCCTCCAGATTGGAACAATCTCCTCCCTCAAATGCCACCCCGCATAGAGGTGGGGTGGGAAATTCCTATATAAGGCAGAACAAAATTGTGGCATTGCTTTAAACATCCCCAGGGACATTTTGGCTTTGGCATAAGGGGGAAGACGTTTCCTGGATGTACAAAAAAGGGATTGGTATTTTACTTCTATTTAGAGCAGTGTTTCTCAACCTTGTCAACTTTAAGGTGTGTGGACTTCAACTCCCAGAATTCAAAGCTGGCTGGTGAATTCTGGGAGTTGAAGTCCACCCACCTTAAAGTCGACAAGGTTGAGAAACACTGATTTAGAGAATCACCTTGTAGGACAGCAGCAAATCACAGTGCAAAGAAATTTAGATCTTACACCCAGCTATGACCAAACTGGTGAAAAATACTTTCTACTTTTTATGAGTAAGAAACCCCTTCACAATTTCTAAATGACCATTACCTCTCTACAACCCTTAATTCATTATTTTTATTGCTCTGTCCCCCAATAATAGGTTAACCTTCTTAATAAGATGGTTGCAGACTGGATGGGAACAGAGGACTATACTTCAATGTAAAAAAGAACAATAAACAAGATAGTATTTTTTTCCTGCAAAGCGCTTGAAAATGCCTCTCTGTTATTTCATCGTAACTATGGGCAGAGAAACCTGGATTCTATTAAAACATCCCTTGGGATATTATTACAGATCCTTTTTAAAATGCTTTTTAAAAGCAAGCTTCTAGTCCTTATTGACTGCAAGGAAGAGTTTGAAAATGAAGCAAAATAATTATGTCAAAGAAGGAAGCATGCAAAAAAATAGAAAAATTATTCCATTTTCTTTGCTCAGGGAAAAGCCAAAAATTTCTATTGCTAATATTAAGATGTATAAGATGATTTCTATTTTATTCAGATTTGTACATTCTGGGGAATCTTCTAAAAACTCCTATCCTGCCTTTGCCATGGGGTAATAAGCTGGCAAAATTAGCCCAAGACATTTTGCCAAAATTTACAGAAAACCAGGTGGTTTTCAAGATGCAAAATGTCCAAAGCTGCTCCAGTCATGTTGGTGACTGGCAGAGGAATGAAAAAAAATATTAAGAAGTATTTCTTCCCACCAATCCTTCACTGACTATAAAAAAGCAACAAAGATGAGTACTGTAGATTTAAAAAGATTTCTAATCAATTTCTTGTCAGTCCTAAAACCA
The DNA here is from genome assembly GCA_023362775.1 of Charina bottae. Lineage (NCBI taxonomy): Eukaryota > Metazoa > Chordata > Lepidosauria > Squamata > Charinaidae > Charina > Charina bottae. The sequence continues at coordinate 20,163,323 of JALMGJ010000010.1, read as the reverse complement.
AAGGGCCCTTCTTTGCTGAAACCCCGCCCCCAACCAAAGGAACTATATTGCAGAAATTAAGAAAGTTTAGTGCAGTTACTCAATGCATTTCCGTGTCAAAGGACTGTGAACTTCAGAACAATCCATTCTGGTCTCAAAATGAGGTTCTGAGTTCCACTAATTTTTATTCCAGCATGTTGTTTTTGCAGGGAATCTGCATATGTAGATATTGGAGTGCTAATACAAGAAAATAAAGAATTACAAGATATTTTTCTCAGCCTGTCCATCCTGGGCATAGACAAAGGCAGCCTTTTCAGAGTAAGATCAAATCATAGCCCTCGAAAACTTTTGTAAGAATTTGGGCTACTCTTCCATCCATGAAGGAAAACTGATTGAGTCTTTTAACTTCTCCTCTGCCCAACAACCAGCCAACATATTTTATGGAAGCATTCTCAATATAGAATTAAATTGTACATTGGGGGGTGGGGTGGCAAGGGTGACAGAGCCACCCTTCAGAAATGGAGTAAGGCCATGAGAGAAATCTAAACCGGCTTTGATTTAATTAAAATGAATTTTGTCAAAATGAAATATAATGAATGAAATCCAATAAATGAATATGCCCGGAGTATTCACTCCCTTCTATGTTAAACTGCTTAGTTATGCAGCAGCCCCTGGGAATCTTGGCCGATCTTGAGACGCTAAACTGGTTCAGACCTGAATATTCTTTGGATGGGAGACTACTAAGAATTCCTAGATTGGGAAGACCAAAAAAAAAATAGACAGTGGCCAGAAGAAGTGACAATGCACTTCTAGGATGCTGCACCTGAGTGCAAAGGCATCAGGAACCAGATTCAACACGAGACTTTGCTATCAAATTAAATTACTATCAAATTAAACTCTACAATTTGGCATCAACTTTTGAAGGAGGCTGGAAAGCTGCCGTTGAGTTCTTGCAGGAAACCAGAGTTCTTACGAAGGCCAAGCAGTCGAACACAAGGCTTGAAGCAATTTCTCATCAAGTATTTGTTCTTTTATTATTCAGGTCAAATTCTCAATTCCACTTGCTTGCCTGCTGCCGCGCGATAATAAATAACAATAACTTACGTTGGTCTGTAAAGGCTGAGAAAGAACCACACACCTTCCATCCATAAGATAATTTAACACTGGCAATGGGGGGGGGGGCGTTGGACGGGACACAAGTCCGGCTGGATTTTTTCCAGCAATCATGCGGGCTCAGGAGGAGAGAAAGAGAGAGAGAGGGAAAAAATACTCCTCTCTTTGGGCCACCAAAGAAACAGAAAAAAGTTCCAGGTTTTTCCAGGCAGTGTGTGGCAGATGGGGAGATGGAAGCCCCAGGAGAGTGTGGCAGATGGGGTCAAGATGAAGGCAACTGACTGATGAAGCTAGCAGGATGACCTTGCATCTGAAGTCCCATCGGTTCCGTTCCACGTTGAGCTGGTTTCTTCCATTGAAAAGAAAACACAAAGAGCCATCTTCTAAAACTACAAGAACAGGATTTAAGGGTCATTCGAGTAAAATCCAGAGGTATTCCCGGAGGGGGGAGGAAGAGAATTCCTGGGACGTTTTACGCCTTCTTCCCCTCCCTGCTTGGCAAAGTCCAGGGAATCCTGAAGGCTTCCGGCTTTTTGAAGAAGAGATGGAGCTGGGTTTTTAAATAAAGGTAATAATTTAACAAGTCGTGTTTGCTTAGCGCTCAGTTCTCATGCAAGAAGCAAAAGCATGCGAAAGTCCTCCAACGGTCAGGCGTTAAAAAGGGGGGGGCTCGTCTCACGTTTCTACCGGACTAGGAACCATGCTGTTGGGGGTGTCGGGGAGCTGGGAAGATAAAGAGGTCACGTCGCTGCCTGAAGAGTTGCCCAAGGAGCCCGATTCAGAAATGGAGAGCTGTGGAACAGGAAAAAAAAAGAACAAGGTAGGGGGGACAGGCTAGAAAAGTGGGGGTGCACCCCCTGAATAGTCCCCATTGGTGAAAATGGGGGGCCTTCAGAGAGAAGATACTCTAATTTAGTAACTTAAGCCCTAAAATAGGCTCCATGTCAATTTAAAAGGGCAAAGCAAATCCTCAGATCCTCCAAATTCTGAGCACCGATGCACTTCTGCTTTTGGGGGAAAGGTACCTTTCAGCACCTACAGGACAGAACATTTCGACTAAACGCCATCACTGTTTCCCTCCACACACCCGGCCCTTAGTGAGAAGAAGTCCTAAGACCTTCTGCAGGTGGCTTCTACCTGTACATCACTTCAAGATCCCATCAGCCATCTTGATCCCGAGAAATAGGGAAGATAAACCTATTTTAGGGGAGTCTATTTCCATTAGCTTCACAAGGCAAGAGCTAAATCTTTGCATCTGTAGTCTGGTGCAGTGTTTCTCAACCTTGGCAACTTTCGGATGTGTGGACTTCAACTCCCAGAATTCCCCAGCCAGCCTTGCTGGCTGGGGAATTCTGGGAGTTGAAGTCCACACATCCGAAAGTTGCCAAGGTTGAGAAACACTGGTCTGGCGAGTTATATATTTTTTTCCACTGTGGGAAATCATCACCATTTATGGCTGGAAGTCAGTTAATCCACAGGAAGTTTCCTTAGGCTGTGTCGAAGCATGGCTGCATCTGAAATCCAACCCATGGGGAGGGGACCAGATTTGGGGAGGCTGATGAATCCAGCCATTAACAGGATTCCAGAGGTGGCCTATCCCAACTTTACATCCCAACTGTACCCAGAACCTCCTTCTCCAAGGAAAACCGATGGCTAAACTCCTTTTTTTTTTTTTTGCTAAAAAAAATGGCTAAAGTTGGAAGACTGCACTCTACAGCTGGTTCTCTGTGTTCCAAAACCAGTAAGTTTTTGGACTGATTCGTTGGCAGAACCTAAAGCCAAGAGTGGTTTGCAACCTTACGGAGATAAATGCATCTTTTAAACACACCCAGTGCAATATGTATGGCAGGAAACAGCCGCTTTTTATGCTTCTGCAACCAGGCCAAGAGATTTTGCCCCCCAGGCAAAGGAGCAGATAACAGTCCGATCTTCCCTGCACTGAAGCCAGCAAGATTTTCTGCAGGCGATTCATTCTAATGTCAACGCTGGCAGCTGGACAGAAGCTGAGTCCACACCACATACTTTGCTTACTCAATTAATCCATCTTCCAGTACAGGTCATTCTAAGCCAGCCATGTGGCCCAGTGGTGAGATCCTGTTCTCCTTTGCGTAACAAATTCCAAATTCTGCTCCCTGAAGTGAATACTAGTCTTCGCCAAATGGAGAACCGGCCCAGTTCTCAGACCTCAGTCTTTCACACCTTCTTCAAAACATTGCATTTCTCTTGCACGTACATTGCATTTGTTAAAAGATCTCAGAGGCCAAGCATGGAAGAAGCACGCAAGCACGCAATCCACGAGGAGGAGACATTTCGCTCAATTGTGGAAAAGGATATTTGCTTGTGACAGCTAGCCTCGCGTCAGGCGTGCCATTACACTATTGCTAACGATCCCGGGCACTTTTCTCCAGCATCACAAATACCAGAACCAAGTTATTAAAAAAAATTCTTTTTGCAACATCAGCCCAAATTAGATGCTGGTTTTCTCTCTCTCTTTTTCTCATACACACCCACACCCACAGCATGTCCGATTTTCTCTCTAGTTAAGCAGCAAATCTTTTGACAAATATTTTGCACTTGAGATCATTTAAGAGGCCATGTTTTAACGATTCCTTTGTCTTTCCAAACACAATGGTGGGGGAAAGTCAAGGGCTGGGCCTCATGGTTTCAAATGCATCTGCCTGGGATTGGTGGGGGAGAAATCTCTCCTTCTTTCCACATTCTCAACCTTTTCAAAATGCAGAATCAAGGGAGGTGACTGATGCAACCAATCCGAGGGAGGGATGAGTGAGGCGATCCTCCCTCCCTGCCCTCTAGTTATGGGGTGGATTCCCAGGTTCTTACCAGTTGTTGGAACGCAGGCTGATCCAGGTCGCTCTGCAGGGCAAAATTGCTGAGCGCTTTCCAAGGCGGCTGATAAGTCTGCACCTCTACCGCGCTGCCTTGCACGGCGCTGTCGTGGCGGATCGGGCTGCCAGCAACCAGGGGGGGTCCCAGTTAAGCCCTGCAAACTCTTGGGAGGAGGCCGAAGGGGGGAAAGTTGGAGAAGAAAGGTCAGCCAAAGCGTAGCCGAATCTGCCCGGATCAAAGATGGAGAGCGCGATCCAGCATTATCTGCAAAATTGTTCAGGTTTAATTTGCCACATTGGGGAAAGCTTGGGAGTGGAATGGTGTGCCTAGAAGACAAAGCTTGGGGTCTTTTATTTATTTATTTGTTTGTTTGTTTGTTTGTTTATTTATTTAATTTATATGACCGTCCATCTCCCCCAACGGGGAACTTTTGCCCCACATGAAAAAATAAACCAGGTTTCTCGTCACTGTCACCTGAGTGTAACACATCAGCTCTGGAATCAGCGCACAATGAATGTCCCATTCGAGCTGTAGAGGATGGGGGCATCTGCATACCAGAAAGGGGAGATGCTTAAAAATCATCCTTTGCCACATATCGCAATCCACATCTGTGGAGTTCTTGGTGCTCTCTGAGCTTGGTTGTTGGCTTGCAGACGTTTCATTGCCCAACTAGGGAACATCATCAGTGCACTGATCATCATCATCACCATCATCAGGGCACTGATGATGTTCCCTAGTCGGGCAATGAAACGTCTATAAGCCAACAACCAGGCTCAGAGAGCACCAAGGACTCCACAGTTCAACCCTGAGCTACAAATATTCTCTTCTATTGGATCCACATTTGTGAATGCCTCATATCTGGGGGGTATCTGGGGGGTAACTGGCTACTTAGTGGTGAGAACTCTTGATGTGGTCAGGGGTATTCTCAATGGTGGGCAGAGCTTTCCAGAAGCCCTCAGAGTTTTTAGAAGTGATCTGCCAATGAGGGAGATTAATAATAATAATAATAATATGCTTGACTAGAAAAAGAAGCAAAAAAACAAGAGTATTTTCTTCCAAAGAACTCCCACGTTGGGGAGAAGTATACAAAAATACATAGTCAAAAGTAAACAGCCACATCCCTATGGATCTAATCATCTAATTATTTTTAATCAGTTTGGGGAGTTGGAAAATTATTTGAGGAGAGGGGTGTAGGTTTTTTTAACCCCTTGCCCTGAGTCAGCTAAATGCCAAAAAGAAAAAGAGTATCTTTCCTTCCTCACAAAACTGGAGCCCCTCTCAATATTATTTTCAGGCAGGGGTGTTCAGGAGCGGGTCAAAAAAGTCAATGTGGCAAATCCAAAACTATGTACAAAAAGGGGGCAGAGCTGTGACCGAACAAGTCGCCATCTTGACTTTTTTGACCCCCTTTGGGAGTGGTGGTAATTCATGTTTAAGATGCCATAAGATTTTTTTTTTCTGGTACCAGCAAGCTGCTCCATTCAATCAACCAGTGACGGGAGTGAATATATTCAGTCATTTGATTTATGGAATCAATCAAGTAATTTGATTCTGATAAATGACAAAGAGCCCCCCCCCCCCCCCCAGCGAACCAGTCCCACCTATTTTCCCCCTCTGCTTTTTCCGGATCTCCCTTCCGGATCTCCCTTCTGCTTTCTCCGAAGGCCCCCTTTCCCTCCCCATCTGGTACAACAATGAGGATTCTCAGCAGAGCAGCTCAAAACATCTGGAAGGCGGACGGGATGTCCTCTGTAGAATTTACAGCAGAGATCAAATAACTTTTAACAGAAGGGAACACTATGGAACAGAGCAAACAAAACTACAGCCAAACCATCCATATTTTGGGGGGTGGGGCGGTGGAAGTCCTTTAAAAATAAAGGGAACCATTTGACTTGCTTTAAAAAAAAAAAACCAAAACAAGGATTTTTTTGAAATAATCCCTGTGCTTTTTTATCGATGAAATAAACATAAAGAGTACATCCTAGCAGCTTTGGATAAACAGTGGACGTTTCCAGAAGGAAGTTAGAGGAACAGTTACATCTATTATTGCTATTATTATTGTCATCATTATCGTCTTGCATTTCCCTGCAGAGATTTACTCTCCCAGAGATCTCCAGCCTGAGACACTATTGATCCTGCTCTCAGGAAAAAAAAATCAATATTGGTTAAATACCACTTGGCTGATGGCCATGAATAAAAATAGGTATTACTGCCGAGGTTAGGAGCCTGGCGGTGGAGAATTCTTTGCAGCGCAATACGATGTATGTGCAGAAAAGGATTCGCCCCCATGGAGTTCAAGGGGGTTGCACCTGAATAGATTTGCACCCTCAGAGTAAGGCCCTCTGCGCAGAAGTAAGTTGCAACGGAGTCAATGGGGCAACATAGCGCTGCCATATCTGGACTGCGAACGTCGTCTGAGGCTCCGCAACCCTGGCATCGTAGCCTTAAATCAGTGGGACTTACTCCAGATCTGTGGAACTGGACTGACAACTCTCAGGGAACGGAGATCCACAGAGGCCTTAATCCTGAAGGGTTTTTCCCTCCCCAGCCCAGCCCTTGTCAACCGCACTGAGCTTGCAGAAATGGCCTTGCCGTCTAATTAATTTGGAAAGCCAGCTTTCCGCCAAAGCCTAACCGCCATCACCCCAGCCTCCCAGTAGGCTTCCCTACTCTCTCAAAGAATCCTGAAAACGTCTATGAAGGTTCTCAGTCATCCAGGTGGAACAGTCTGTAGCTTGAATCATGTCAACTGGATTTCTATTTTCTCAGTGGAAACGTTTCGCTCCTTATCCAAGGAGCTTCTTCAGTCTGAGCAAAGTTGGTAAGGGAATCCTAAATATGTTTCTAGGTAGCTGTGTGATACATATTTAGGATTCCCTTACTAACTTTGCTCAGACTGAAGAAGCTCCTTGGATAAGGAGCGAAACGTTTCCACTGAGAAAATAGAAATCCAGTTGACGTGATTCAAGCTACAGACAATCCTGAAAACGGGGTTTGGTTCCGCCTTGATTCAAATTGGGTGTCTCTGTGCTGGGGAAACAGGGAAACAGGGCCCATGTCCTGCCTGGATGGTTCAAAATATTATATATAATTTCCAGTTGGAAAAATGGGTTCATTCCCTAAACGCCTTCAGCGTCTCCTGCGAACCCAGCCACCCATTGCTTCTTAGATCTCCCACCCAGGCCAAGCAAGACGCTTCCCAATGAATCTGGGACTGAGGTCACTCCCCCCCCACCTCCATCAGTGGCAAAACACGGGCTGGTGCCAGTGGAACCTTCCTGCCGCATGAAACTCATTCACTGCCGCCCTAAGCCCCCAAAAACAGACTCCTAAGGGATCGGAAGGGGAGGGGGCAAGGAAAGAGCCGCCCGGAAGAAGAGAGAGCCAGGATAATATAAATGGGAGGTGGGAGTATTAGGTCTGTTCCCCGCCTTGACTTATTCATAAAAATAATAAAGGCGGGCTAAAAATTAAATAAATAAATAAGCCAGTAAAGCTCCCCCCCCCCGGAGAGTGGCATTCTGGGAATTGTAGTCCCGAGTGCCTGGGAGGGAGGGAACCCTGCAGGTTCGGGGGCTTGGAGCTCCTGGGCTGGGCCGGAGCGCGTTTGCTGCCAATGCCAGCGGGGAGGCGCGGGAGCGGCGCTTCGGCCCGGCCCGGCTCGGCTCGCCCACTTACTGCCTTGTCGCTGTGCTGCTGCTGCAGCTGCTTCATGAGGATGGACTTCTTCTTGTCTTTGCAGCGCTTGTTCTGGAACCAGACGCGGATGACCCGCGGGCTGAGGCCCGTCATCTCCACCAGCTGCTCCTTCATCAGCGCGTCGGGCCGCGGGTTGGCCGCGTAGCAGGTGCGCAGCGTGTGCAGCTGCTTCTCGTTCAGCACCGTCCGCACCCGCGTCGTCTTCTCCGCCTGCTTGTGCACGTGGGGACGCAGGGAGGGCTGCCGCCCGGGCACCGGGTCTGCGGAGAGGGAGGGGGGCGCAAGGCTGGCGTGAAAAGGGGGCGGGGAGGGCGAGGCGGCCCCCAGAAAGCGGGAGCGCAGCCCCCCCCCAGCAGAGGGGAAGCCATCCCATCCCAGACGCTGGAAGGGAGGGGAATGTTTTCTATTTCCGAGTTAATCTGCGGGTTAGGAGTCCGCCGTTCCTCGGGAGGCCTAGGCGTCGGGCGGACCCCCTTCCTCCCATGTTTCCCCAACGACAACCCTGCGAGGTAGGCCGCCAGGCCCAAAGTCACTTAAAGCGCTTCTCTGGCCTGCATTTTGCTCCCCTCGACCCTAATCCCCATTGCTTTATTAACCTGAACCAGAGTGTAGTCGCCATTTGCTAAACCATTCACCCTGAAGTTCGGAAGGTTTTCTTCGCTCGGCTGGGCATGCAGCAATGAAGCAGGAATTTTTTTTTCTTGCCTCTATCTGGGCGGGGGGCAGCGGCTCGTCCTAAAAACGAGCAGAACAACCGGGCCGCCCCTTTTATTCGAAATACGGAGGAGCGGCTGAACAAGGGCAGCGATTCAGCAGAGCCGGGCGGGCCGAAAGATCCGGGGAAGCCTTCGGAGACCTAACGATTCGCCCACGAGAATGGGACGGAAGGAACTTTTAATTGCCTCCCCCCCCCCAAAGAAAATTGAAGCTCAAAGAGAGGGGTCTGGAAAAGCCAACTCGATTAATTTTTTTCCCCCGGCGCAACAAGATGCGTCTATAGTAAAAGGGAAGGCAAAGTTTTCCTTATCCTTCTCTGCAAGAAAGGCGCCTCTTCTTCTGGGGCCTGCAGAATTGGAGGCTGCCCCCCTTTCTCGATTCCCCCCCCCCCAAAATAAAAATCCTTCCCCAACAGGAAAACGGACTCGGGTTGCCTCAGCTTGAGATGCGAGCGGGCTTGCTGGCTTTCCCTGTCCCCCCCCCTGCGAAAACCGGGGTCCAGCCGGCCGTGAGAACGGAGCCACGGAGCTGAGCGGGGATCCCCGTCAATTGCCCGCCTTGGGATCGTCCCACGGCTCAGGTCCGGCACAAAAATGGCAGGGGGGGGGGGGGGACGCTGAGAGTCCCTGCCCGAGCCCGCAGGCAAGGAAAACGAAGGGCAATTTTCCTTGGGATTAATTATCCGTTCCTACGTGAAAGGGGGAGTTACGGGATGCTTATGAAGATTATAATGATGAGTGTAATTATCATTATTATTCCTTCTCTCAAAAGAGATCCCCCCCCCCGATTTCAGTCCCAAGCCCTTCCGATTTTTTATTTTTATTTTTTTTGCTATTCTCCATAAATTTCCAACGCGTCCTTTCAAACTCACAAGCCGTGGAAAGCCAAGGCGGAAGCCAGAATGCCTTCCCTTCCCTTTCGTGTGTTTAAAATAGTAATAAATGCCAACTTGTTTAAAATATTGTTTAAAATATCAATCGAGGATAAATATCAAATACCAGACTGCGTAAAAAAAAAAAGCGGGGGGAGAAGAATCCGAAACGTTTAAGAGCTTTGACGGAAAACTGAAAAGATCTTTTCTTTTAAACGTAATTTTTAAAATCACCCGTAAAAAGGTGAGGTGCCCTATTATGCAATGGTGAGAGCGTGCTTATCTGTGTGTATCTATCCCACGCCCGTAGACACACTTGCCCACTATGAAAGGTAGTGTGTGTGATTTAACAATTCCCTCCCTCAGATCGAATCGGGCGCGATTCAATGACAGCCGGACTGGTTCTATTAAAAAGAGGCGAATTCAGAGTCACCCAACGCGCCGCGGCAGCGAATCGGCCCGTTCCGACGGAGGAGACACCCGGTTCCCCTTCACCCCCTTTAAAACCCCGCGTGCCTCTTTTATCAATTACCCCTCAGGGTTTAATAACGCTTCAGCCGCCCCCCTGCCCGCGCCTAGGATGACTGAATGCTGCGCGCGTTTAAAATGGATTTGCAAGATTGCACGCGAAGCATACAGTTTGCAAACGCGTTTTTTTTAAAGGAATCAACGACTTCGTTGCCAAACCGGGTTTCGGTTTGGAAAAGAGGCAAAGCTCCGTGTGGTTCGTTTCAGCGAGGGTTACCTGGCGGGAAGCTTCCCTAGATTCGACGCGGCTTCCTCGCGTGGAAACGGACGGGGCGTTGCAGCCTGGGGGGGGGGGCGGGGGCGCGAAGAGAAGCGGAGGCTGCAAACGCGCGCGGCCTTTGCTGGTTGAGGGCACAGGGGGGCTTCCTCCCCAGGAAACCCTGCAAGGTTTGGCCTGCTGGCGTAATTTCTCCAGGCCACGAAGCCCTTAGAAGAGCGGGGAATCTAATCCCGCGCAAACGGATGGAGGTTAGAGGAAACAGGAAGATGGCCTTTCTCATTGGCAGATCTATCTTTCTTTTTCTTTCTTTCTTTCTTTCTTTCTTTCTTTCTTTCTTTCTTTCTTTCTTTCTTTCTTTCTTTCTTTCTTTCTTTCTTTCTTTCTTTCTTTCTTTCTTTTTCTTTCTCCCTCCCTCCCCTCCCTTCCTTCCCCTCCCTCCCTCCCCTCCCTTCCTTCCTTCCTTCCTTCCTTCCTTCCTTCTCCTTTTTTCCCCTTTCTCTCCTTCCTTCCTTCCACCCACCCACCCAAATCGATTTCAGGACGCATGCTTGGCCGATCTGGGTTTCCAGTATCATAAACGCACCCCAGGGGCTCCGAAGCAACGGGGAGAAGGGAAGGGGCAACAGATGAAGGTGCGCGCAGGTGAGGCGGCCGTGGCACCACAGAACAAGCGCGCCTTTCTTTCGGCAATCTCGGCAGTCCCAAACCGAGGTTTTCTTCTACCGTATTGTGACTTGGAATTTTTTCCCTCGCTAACGGAGCAACGAATTGGGCTGCAATTTCCCCCGAAATTCATTCAGTCACTCCACTTCCATACAGAAAAATCTGCCTGTTTTCACAGGCATAATTCAGAAGCGCGAGGTGAAGGGAAAATTTAATTTTAAAATAAGGAAGAATTTTAGAATTTTCGGCCTTCCCCCAGCCCCTTTTGACCTCACCCCAGATTTCCCAGATGTTGAAGCCGAGAGTCAGCCTTGCCTTTCTTTGACAAGGTGTGTGTGTGTGTGTGTGTGTGTGAGAGAGAGAGAGAGAGAGAGAATGGACACTTTGCACATGCACAGAGGAATTCTGTTGCAACTGCACAGGCACCTCTCAGGATGAGTTCTGGATGGAGGGGGCGTTCTCCTCCCCAGGACAGGCAGGCAACCACGAGTTGTTTTTGGCGGATTTGGGCGGTGGGGGGGGGGGAGATAAAATGTGCCAGAGCAGATTTAAACCGGATCCATACTGCTTTCACTTGGGACCCTCTTCTTAGTGAAAGTCCCTGGGGAGAGGGGCTGGTGACAGGCAGGGAGAGGGATTATTGGGGACCCCCCCCAGCACCCAGAAGTTCCCAGAATTCTTTTTTTCTTTGGCTTGGACGCAACCAGAGCAGAGTCCAGCCCAAAAATGACATTTTAGCCTACCCCAGGGAGGATCTGCTTCCTATTAACTCAGGATGGGGAAGTATTGGGGTTCACCCCTGCAACCCCTTCTCATTCCCGTCAGTTTAAAAAAAATCACTTTTTTTTTCTTTTATTTTTGGTAAGACACCCTGGAGGAGGAGAAAAAAGAATCAGATTTTGGGAAAAGCGGGGTGGGGGGTGGGGGGCTTCCCTGAATCAGGCCAGAGCTTCAAAAATCGGGGCTGATTCCGACGAGCGAGGAATAGGCACAGGTGGCAGTCACGTCCCCCTGCTCCCTTCTGCCCCAGATGCCAACCTTTCCCCACTTTCCTTGAATCCAGCCCTACCACCTGGGTTAGGGACGGCGGGAGTCGGAATGCAGCCCTTGGAAGGCGCTCTTGGAGAGGCTGCCCCAAATGTGCCCGGGACCTGTGGCTTAAGCTCCCTGGCTGCTTCCTCTCCTCCTCCTCCTCCTCTTTGAAATTGTGGGCAGCCTGGCCTTGGTCAACTTCGAGCACCTTAAAACTGCCCCAGCCACTGGGAGCAGCCAAGCTGTAGCCGGCCACCCAGACGCCGCTTGCGAAGGTCCTGAAAGGGGAAAGAAAGGCCCCGTTTGAGGGAACAGAGCCGGCCGGGGCGGGGGTGGGGCACAAATCGGTGCAAATCTGAGTCCAACATCTGGAGGAGAAATGGAGCTGTGAAGAGAGAATGCAGACAGGGCTGGAGGGAGGACGAAGCAGAAAATAGGAGAAACAAAGATTTGGGGAGGAATAAATGTGTGTGTGTGTGTGTGTGTGTGTGTGTGTGTGTGTGTGTGTGTGTGAGAGAGAGAGAGAGAGAGAGAGAGAGAGAGAGAGAGAGAGAGAGAGAGAGAGAGAGAGAGAGAGAGAGAGAGAGAAGCAAGCTAAGTTAGTAAATTTAAGAGGAAGGAAGGGTGTCAATATAGAGGAGAAAGAGAAAGAAGGAAGGAGGGAAACAAAATGAATGTTGGGAATTATTTTCGGAGTCTGAATGATCAGTGAATTTAGAAGGAAGCCAGGGAAAAATTAATGTTGGGAAATGAATGAATGAATTCTGTAGAAAGAGAGAGAAGCTGAATGGTTGCGGGAGGGAGGGAGGGAGGACATGAATGTTGAGAACTGGGCGAGTTAATTTGGGTGGGAGGGAGGGAGGGCGGGGGCTGCCCTTCGGAGGGCGGCCCGGCCGGGGGGCTTACCTGGCAGCTGGAGGTGGCCCGGCCTGGCGCCCTGCAGGTGGCCCGGGCTGCGGGGGCTCTCGGCCGAGCCGGCCCCGTCGAGCAGGAGGCTGTGGTCGGCGCGGCAGAGCAGCTCGTGGTCGCGCAGCGAGAACTCGTCCCCGGGCAGCAGCTGCCGGCTGCACACGGAGCAGCGGAAGCACTCCAGGTGGTAGACGTGGTCGCGGGCGCGCATGACCAGGTCGCTGCTGCTGAAGCCGCCCGCGCACTTGGCGCACTTGATGCCGAAGAGCCTGCGGGCGAGCGGAGCGCGGGGGGGCCGCCGTCAGGCGCTGCGGAGCCGGAGCCGGAGCCGGAGCCGGAGCCGGGCCGCTGCCCTCCTGGAAGCTCCTCGCGGGCTGAGACCGCCAGGGCCGCGGCGCGCCGGGCCACGGAGCCTCCGGGCCGGCTCTTCGGCTCGGCTGCGAATTAGTTCGCCAATAACAAATAAACCAGCAAGGAAATAAATAAGCCGCCGCAGTAGCGTTGCACTCCCTATTGCTAACGGGTAGGTGTTTCTATTATTATTATTATTATTATTATTATTATTATTATTATTATTATTATTCCCCATCCATGCCCCTTCTCATTTTCTTTTAACCTGCCCAGGAATTGGACCTGCAGGCGGGTTTTCGAGGCGAAGTGGGACGGGAGCGAAACTGAAGGTTTCTGACGGCCAACCCGTCTTTTGCCAGGGTTGAAGTCAATGCAGACTCGTTTATTTCGAAATAAAGTGCCTCGAAATCAGTGGGATTTATGTCCAAATGAGTGTACGCCCCCTCCCTGCCCCATGTGTGCCAGCGTGCAAGGAGTCCCCCCGAATTTTATAAGAAGGCCTATGTGTATAACTATGTGTATGTCTGTGCCTGTGCAAGGATTCCTGCCCCGAATTTTACAGGCAGGCATGTGGGTGAGTGACTGTGCCAGGATTTGTGCCCACCGTTGTATAAAAGGCATGCGTGTATACGTGTGTGTTTGTTTGTGCAAGGGCTCCCCAAGAAGTTTACAGAGAGGCATGTGGTTGAGAGGGTGTGCAAAGATTTGTGCCGTCAATTTTAGAAAAGGCGTGTGTGCGTGTTTGTGCAAGGGCTCCCCAAGAAGTTTACAGAGAGGCATGTGGTTGAGTGGGTGTGCAAAGATTTGTGCCGCCAATTTTAGAAAAGGCATGTGTGTATACATGTGTGTGCGTGTTTGTCTATGCAAGGGTCCCCCCCCCCCGAATTTCACAGAAAGGCCTGCACAGGAGGGCTGTGCTGTTCAGCCTCCGCGGACGGGGTGGTCCTCGGGAAGGACAGAGAGCATTATTCCCTTCCCCTGGCAAGGCGTCCTGAACTTCCGGCCATCAGGGGTTCAAAGACCACGCGCCTCACTCCACCTTCGGCGACCCGCCTTAAATTCCAGCCCCCCCCCCCCCGCGAGGCTTCCACCAAACAGAGGGAGGGGGCGAGGCTCTTTCAGGGACAAACACCCCAAACTCCACCAGACCGAAGAAGCGACGCCAACAGCCCCAGCGGAAGGGTGCGCGCTTGCCCGTGAAAGGCTCCGAGGAGAGGTTTAAAAATAAAAGGGGTCGCCGGTCCCGCCGAAAGAGGGGCAGGAAGGCTCTTCTACCTGATGTAATCTCTTTTACAGTACGTTTTGCCGTCGCGCACGAAACAAGTGCAGCTCTCGTCCAAATACTGGCTACAGTCCGCGCATTTCAGGCACGCCGCGTGCCACTCCAAGTCCGGGGAGACCTTGAGGATGTACTGGTCGTGGATCTCGCTCCCGCAGCCCACGCACGTGGCGATCCCGGGTTTTTCTGCCGGGGAAAGGAGGAAAGGACAGTCAGAACTGGGCGTCGGGGGGTCGTGCGGGGAAGAGGGTCGAGGGAAGAGCACCAGCCCAGCGGAACGGAAAGGGCAGCCTTAGGGGGGAAGCCGCGCGCCCCTCGAACGCCCCGGGACATCTTCGAGCAGGGGTTTCTCAACCTTGGCCACTTGAAGATGGGTGGACTTCAACTCCCAGAATTGCCCAGCCAGCACTGCTGGCTGGGGAATTCTGGGAGTTGAAGTCCACCCATCTTCAAGTGGCCAAGGTTGAGAAACCCTGTCTTAGAGCCTAAACAGGTCATCGAACCCCTGACAGGAAAACGGAGCCAGGAAAATCCAACGAGCGAACTATTCTAACGTGGCCGTTTCGCCAGCAGTTCCCCTCGCCCCGTTTCCCGGGCGGGTTGAAAATATTTCACCCATAAAAAGACGCGGAGGGAAAAATAGGCATCGACATCATCATCATCATCATCATCATCATCATCATCATCATCATCATCATCATCTCCTTCTTTTCCTTGGACAGTTTCTGGCGAGGTGCTAAATTATTCGGGGCAAGAAGAGCCAAACCAGCAACAATATCGAGGGGGCTAATATTACGATGGACGAAGACCCCGTTCTGCAAGGAACGGGCGTGTGCAACCGCGCGTTTGTGCAACGAAGTCTAAATTTATCTCCCACTAGAAGGAATAATAATAACAACAACAGCAGCAACAACAACTGAGCGTATTATTTTTGCACCTCCCCTCTCTCCCCTTTCCAAAGCGGTCTTGCTAAAGCACCCCCTTCTTTTCTAAGGGCATCCCCGTTCCCCCATCCCCGCGCCCCCCAATCCTTCCAGCTCACTCTCTGATAGGAGAGAAAAAGAGACTTACTTTTGGCGTGATCCCCCATCGCACCTCCGAAAGGATAAGAAAAAATAATATCCACCATGCAGAAGGAGATGCGGGAAAGTGTTGTGATGCAGAAAGAAAAAAAAGGGAAAAAAAGAAAAAGGAGGAAAAAAGGGGGGGGCGCCTACGGCCGCCGCTCGGCTCTTCCCTAACTCACTCCTCCGGCCCGGCGAGAGAGCAGAGAGAGAGAGTCCCCTACGCAGCATGACGTCAGCACGGCGCGGACCACCCACTCATCCCCCGAAAGGGGAGGACGGCTCGTCGGGGTGACGTCAGCGGGGTGCCGCGGCAGCCCTCGGAGGCGATTGGCGGCGGCGGCGGCGGCGGGGGCTGATTGGCCGAGGGCGAACAATGGAACGCAGAACGTTGAGTCCCGGGCAGAAGGTGCTGTGCGGCCGGTGGCGCGCGCGCCTGGCTCGGCTGCGGCGGCGGCTGCAGCTGCTGCTGCTGCTGCTGCTGCTAAGGCTCTACTCTGCTCTGCTCGGCGGGCGCAAGCGGTCGGAGCCGGGGAGGGCGCAGCTGCCGCGCGGCCGCCCGGTTTCTCCCGCGGCGTGGAGGGAGCTCCCGTTGGAAAGAAGAGCCTCCGGTCTCCATCCTTGGAAGGGGGGCTTTGGGCGTTGGAAGACCCAGCCACGAAAATCTGTCTTCCTGGGAGAGATTTGGGAAGATATTTTCCCCGCTTGCTGTAATTCTGCAAATAATAATAATAATAATAATAATAATAATAATAATAGATGATGATGATGTAATCCAATCTAGGTTAGCATTCCTGACTTCTCGGAGATAATCATAGCAACGCCAGTCAAGACTCCAGCGATTCCAGGGAGTTCCGATTACTGAATTAACTGGCTTTTTCCCCGGCAAATGCTCCGAGCGCGGCCTGATCCTATTTACTCCGCTGTAAGTCCCACTTTATCCAGGGGGATTGGATCCGAGTCACCATACCTAAAATCGCGGCTTTCTTTTAGCGCCGTCCTCGGCGCGCTTCCTCGGTCTCCTGGAAGTTCAGCGGGGCTTACTTCCTCGCAAGTAGATCGGCCACTCTTCCTATCCAACCGAGAGATCCAGTAGGGCTTACTTTTGAGTAAACGGATGAAAAATAGCGCCGGAAAGGAAACATTGCGCCGCCCGTACAGAATCGCCAAATCTTAATCTCCTCTACATTCCTTTTTCAGTTTTTATCCGTTCCTAGACATATCCTTGTTTCCCCCCATTCTTTCTCAACTTTATTCATTTATTGCAAGGATTTTTTAAAAGAAAAACGTTCGCACAAACAACGCTTTGTTGTTGCTACTGGCGCGAACGGCTAACCACCTTGTCGCGTGGCAGTTTCTCACTCGATCCTAAAACACACAAGCGATCGCCTAGAAAATGCCTTTAGTTTTCTTTTGCGCCCGGTAACCCGATCATTACGGTAAGAAAGAGGGACTCGAGCACCCCCCTTCTCCGAGTTCACTCGTGGAAAAGCTGGAAATCTGTTTCAAAATTTGGGAGTTTTGTTTCAAATCGATCCCGGTAGTATTTTTTATAAATATTATACCTTAAAATAATAACAACAACAACAACAACAACAACAACAACAACAAGAACAACAACCCGCAGGAATGCAATATTGATGTTGTGAGATCGCTCTTGTAGAAGGCTGTATCTGGATTTTTAAACACACACACAAAAACACACAGCAAGCCCTTTGAGACTCCTTTTAGTGCATACGGAGGAAAGGTTTAGGTTCAAATTATTTAAATGTGATGCCTTCCGATCTCTCGCACTGACCGAAGCAAGAGTCGGAGATGGTCGGTTTCAGGACTTTTTAAAAATCTCTCCACATTTTTCTCAAATCTCTGCTCCATGTAAGGAGCCGGCCAAAGCTCTTAGATTTTCATGTACGAAATTAGTTTGGAGCGACGACAATTCTTTGATTCGCCTTAAGCGTAGGCAGCATATGCATATTTTTGAACTAGACAGAATTCCTCATCAGAGCAGACGAACTGGACCTCTCGGGACACGGTGTGGCTTTCTTTCAACTCTAGCTGAAGTTATTTCAGGGACTTGTACCATAAACCTAGGGTTTGGTTGCTTTATTTATCGTTGTGCAGACCAATTATATGGATTAATAACAGGGAATGTTACGCTGTTACTGCAATATTGTGTTAATATCATAATTTCTGGTCGTACTTATTTTAAGTCAAGGCAACTTACTTTAAAATAAATGCCAAAAAAAAAAAAGCTTTTTGTTTTTCCTATATCCATTTCTCTCCGGATAACCTCCATACATCTGACAGCACAGGAAAGTTTACACCACGATAGAAATCTTAGCCTTTAAGATGGCACAAGTTTATTTAACAAGACTGAAGTAATCTGTTGCCTTTCTCTCTTGAATAATCATAGTAAACTATGCAATTATTTGATTATAATATGATGTCCTCAGATATAATCTATTAATACAAATCATAAGGGGGAACTTAATCTTTCTAGTAATGGCTAAAGCATGGAAATAGATCTATGCCTACCTTTTGGGGACTATGGAAAAATATAGTTTTCATCCACGTGTGCACGTTTTAGATAACGATACGCGTTTGTACCGGGGCTGGGTTCTCACAACAGGCTTCATCGGGGCAGGAAAAGACCTAGTTGAGTAAATGCAGACCAAATGAGAGAAATTTGAACAATCAATCAATCAATCAATCAATCAATGGCTCAGCGTGGGTAATATGAAACTGGATGAGTTTTTCTGTGTTGGTTTGTGGATGGCTGGGGCAGTTTGCGAAGGCAGAAAATAGGTTAATTCAGGAACCAGGTTAAGCCGTCTCCCCCAATTCTCCTGTGTTACGTTCCGGGTTTAATGAGTGTATGAAGGCACATTCACACATAGAAATAAAGACTCCTTTGAGCTCAGCGTGGTTCCTGAGCAATTTGACCCCTCCAAGTGACTTTGGGGGTAGAGTAGATTTCTTTTTTAATGTTTGTTCGACTTCCGAATCTGAACTACAGCTGGGCATTTCCTGGTGGTCTCCATTCCAAGTCCTAACGAGGTCTGACCCTGCGAGTCAGCAGACCCCAGTCTTGCAAGCCCTTGGAAGGAAAGGGAACCTTGGAGATCCGTCCACCCTTTGCTCCATCCGCACGGCTCCTTGGACCCGAGCAGACCCCGGTGTCTATCTGTTCCTCCGCCTCCGCGCCCCGATCACGTCCAGGCAGGGGAATGCTCCTGGGCCTTTGCGCCCCAGGGCCAGGCTAGGCAGCCGCGCCGCCCGCAACGAACGACTTGGAGAAAGAGGATGGCCGCCCCGACGCAGGAAGAGACTCGCCGCGTGCAGCGGGGGCTGCTTTGCTCTCGCGTTGCGTTCACACGACCCAACCCGCCTCGCTAAGGCGGGTCCGGCCAGAGCAGCTGCATTGGTGCGGGGGGCAGTCGCGCCGCCGAAGGCTCCTCTCGGGGAGACTCGCGGGAAGCCCAGCGTCGCCCCCCCAACCCGCCCCGGCTAGTGCAGAGTTCCGTGTATGATGCGCGAGGCCAGACAAAGGGCAGGTCAATCACCCGGTGGAGCGGATCGTGTGAAAGCGGCCAATGTGTTATGGAGGAACGCAGGAGACCAATTGGCTGGGGTTCCTCAGCTTTGAGGCTCTGAAAGGGAGGATCAGATTATTTATAAATAAAACAACCACCATCTGGATTTTATTGTATTTTATATTTCTATCTTCTATTTGTATTATTGATAGTTTGTATTGAATTTTAAATTTTGTTTTTATTGTAAACCGCCCAGGGTCCCTCCTTGAGGGGGAGATGGGCGGTGATAAAAAATTTGATAAATAAAATAAATAAAATAAATAAATGATTTGCACCCCCTTTCTGTTCATTGCAACCTCTGTCAGTGCCCCCCCCCATGGTTTTTGCCCTTTCAAATCAGAAGACATCAAAATCCAACCCCCTCCCCCACAACTCCCAGAATTGTACTGGAACACATTAGTTTTGCTGCTTTGTATGAGATCCACCCAGTAATTTCAAATTCTGGACCAGGTTTTGGACAGGGCCGGCCCCTTCTCTGTCTGGGACTGGGGTAATTTCCCAAAGTCCCTGATAAGATGGGAAACTTTAGTGCTTGAAATTCACCCGTTGCTCCCTGCTAGGAAAAAACAAGAAAAGGCTGTTAGTTAATATCATTCTGGACTTCCCCTGCATTTTCCCCACCTCCAGGTACTGTATTTCAAAATAAGGCTGTTTAAGATTTAAATTTAAGACTCAAGATTTAAGAACTATCCGTTGCATCTTGAACCAACCCATCCTTTTTTCTGGGGACCTGGATCCTATCAAGATCCACATAAAAGCTCCACATTTTCCAGGAAGGGTGTTTACAAACAAATGAATACATTAATTATGGCCTTTGGCCAGTCAGCAAGAAGGATGCATATATGTCAGGCATTTATGGTGTTTAAATCTAAACCGGACTGTATTTTAAAGTGCCTTCCAGCACTGCTTTCCTGAAGAAGTAGGAGATAAATGCTTAAAACAAAGCAAATACTAGATAATAACTCTTACTAGGTTTCTTCTTGTCCATGAATGACCCCCACTGTCCTTTTAAAGCTCTCGAAGTTAATAAGTCCGAGAGACGCACTTCCATAGATTGGACTCTGAACAGAATGCTTGTTGACAGCATTAGAAGGGAGAAGCTGTGCAAGAGTCAAGTGCCGTTTTGCAATGAGATGCACATTATAATATGCCTTATAATAGGCAGGATACTAGGTGCTGGGAAGCAACAGAGAAAAGGAATTTTCTCTCTCCAGGTTCAGCTTGTGAGCTACCCAAATGCATCCTGTTGGCCACCGTAGGACGCCAGGTGGGCTGAGGGTTGATCCAGCCAGGTTCTCCTTACAGTTAATCTTTTCCAAGCCAGAGTATGGTCTGAAGCAGAGCTTTCCAAACTTTTCATGTTTTCACTTTTTAGACATGCATCATTTCGCGACACACTCTTACAGCAGGGCACAAGGCAGGCACTAGGACCTGCGCGGAATCACAGCAGGTTTGGAGGCAGCAAGGCACAAGGCAGGCACTGGGACCTGCGCGGAATCACAGCAGGTTTGGAGGCAGCCAGGCACAAGGCAGGCACTAGGACCTGCGCGGAATCACAGCAGGTTTGGAGGCAGCCAGGCACAAGGCAGGCACTAGGACCTGCGCGGAATCACAGCAGGTTTGGAGGCAGCGAGGCACAAGGCCGGCACTAGGACCTGCGCGGAATCACAGCAGGTTTGGAGGCAGCCAGGCACAAGGCAGGCACTAGGACCTGCGCGGAATCACAGCAGGTTTGGAGGCAGCAAGGCACAAGGCAGGCACTGGGACCTGCGCGGAATCACAGCAGGTTTGGAGGCAGCAAGGCACAAGGCAGGCACTGGGACCTGCGCGGAATCACAGCAGGTTTGGAGGCAGCAAGGCACAAGGCAGGCACTGGGACCTGTGCGGAATCACAGCAGGTTTGGAGGCAGCAAGGCACAAGGCAGGCACTAGGACCTGTGCAGAATCACAGCAGGTTTGGAGGCAGCGAGGCACAAGGCAGGCACTAGGACCTGCGCAGAATCCTGGCAGGGCTCCGAGGCAGCAGCAGCCTCGACACACCCAGACACTGCAGCCGACACACTAACGTGTCCCGACACACAGTTTGGAAAGCTCTGGTCTGAAGGTACAGGATGCTGGTCCTTTGGAAACCAAAGACTCCAGAAGAATGCAAGTTCGATATCTGTGGAACAGAGACAGCTACCTGCTGTCACGCCAAACCACTTGGACATCAACTCAGTATGAGTTGGGCTGACCAGTGCAATTGTCCAGGATTCCTGACATCTTCTCCAAGCTGACTGTTTGCTTTACCTAAATTACATACCTAGCACATGGAATTTGACAGTCGGACAACGTAAATGGATTCTCCGTGCCCTTAGTATGGCTAAAAGACCGATATTGCAGCATTGGAAAGATGGTGATGATGATGATTAAATTTAAACACCGCCCATCTCACTATAAAAGAGAAATGTACGGCCCCATTTACTCCATGGATTGAAGACCTGGTTATACTTGCCACCTATGAGTGGATCGCCTATAGACGTAGACTTTGTATGGATGAGTATAATGAAATATGGGATTCACTTATACAAAATACATCAGTTTAGGGGAAAGCATGATGGTTATATAATTGTATCAGAAAGAAATATAGATATATATGTGCATCATATTTGCATTAGATAAATATATAGAGAATTGTCACTGTTTACTGTTGCAATGACATATTATATTTCATATATTTTTATTTTATTTTTTCTGTTATATTTTTCACACTTTTTAAGCACCTGTTATGTGTTTCTCTTTTTTTTTTGATAGTGTATGTATCTTTGTGTATTGTTTCTTTTAGTTTTTTCTGTTATTATTTTAAAAAGCCATAATAAATAAATAAATAAATTTGACTGTTTGCCTTTAGAGAAAGGGTTCAGTCACTGAGCTAGGACACCTCCTTGAAAAAATTTATATATATATATATATATATATATATATATATATATATATATAAAAATATTAATTGGAGATGTTCCAAACTGGGCCTGAGATATTTGCTGCCACTTAATTACTGAGATTTTTGTTTTTCAAATGGGATGATTGAAAAGAATCATGAAAAGAAAGATGAAGAAGGAACAAGATCAGGTATGAATGAAAAGTATGAATCAAAGAACAGAAATCAACAAGCACATGAGTGCCCGATACTCTTCAAAGCGCCCCATTAGGGCTCTACAGCCCGAGCCTATTAAAGACATGAGTTCTACCAGAGTCCTGTCTGTGGGGATGCTGGCTGGGGAATTCTGGGAGTTGAAGTCCACACATCTTAAAGTTGCCAAGGTTGAAAAACCCTGTTTCTACAACAAATAATGAAGACTCTTGCTGTCAGAGCCATAAGCTAAATATTCAGAATATTCTCAGTCCCCCCCCCCCCCCCGCCCCTTCTTTATTTCAAGAGCCTTTCACTTCTTCCTCTAAGGTTCTGGGCCTTGATCAAGTCGAACCACTTCCTCTGCAGACCACAGATGACTTGAGCAAATAATAACAAAAAGTCAAACATCAGTAGCTAGATACCAGAGGCACTCTGAAAGACTGACAAGGTTGGGTTGTGTTTTCCATGTGGTTGTGTTGGAAAATTGCCTCTTGGCTCCCTGCATGAAAGGAAGGTTTACAACGTGCGCTTGGGGGATTGAACTGACGGATGGATTTTTTCCCCCCTCTGCTTTGCTGGATGTCTGACATCCTGTGGAAGGCCCTTTCTCGCTCAACGATAAAATGCAACTTTCTTTTTCTTCTGAATCATTTGAGGCAGACAGACAGGAGGGAGAGTGTGACCTTCTCCAACAAAAAAACAGGATCTCTGCAGTACTGTGCTTCAGTTACTAAAATATTCTTTGCGTTGTTGTGGTTTGACAGAACACATGGAGAGCCTTTTATGACTAATGGTGGGTCTCTCGATATGACGGATGGTCTAGGTTTGCTATTTTCTAGAAATATTTTGGGTTTCGCAAAGGCGGAACAGGAGGAATTTGGTAGCACCTTTTCAGATGAGTGAATTTTACTGAAAGGCACAAGATTGTGTGATGGAGTGGGTTGCAGCTCATGAAAGCTTATGCCCTTTAATAAAATGCATTAGTCTGAAAAGGAGCTATAAAACTCCTTTTGATTTTGGGATACCATAAATTAACATGGCTTTTCTTCTACAAAAGCAGAACACATACCCAAGCTTGCTCCTTGCTCCTTCCTTCCTTCCTTCCTTCCTTCCTTCCTTCCTTCCTTCCTTCCTTCCTTCCTCCCTCCCTCCCTCCCTCCCTCCCTCCCTCCCTCCCTCCCTCCCTCCCCCTCCCCCTCCCCCTCCCCCTCCTCTTTCTTTCTTTCTTTCTTTCTTTCTTTCTTTCTTTCCCCCAAAGCCTACAGTTAGCACCCAATTACTTGGAGTTAGAATTATGAGCAACTGCCACAGGACATTGCAGTACATACTGCAGAAAAAGTCAAGATGATGGCCATGCCCATGTGATTGAAGCTCTTGGAAAACGCAGCCTCCGTAACACATAAAAAAGGGGCAAGATTTCCAGCGCACCATTGTTGCCGTTATCTTGACTTTTTGGACCATCCCTGCTGGACAGCAGAATTAGATGTACATGGATGGAGCCAGAGGAGGGAAGATCCTGTTGAAATGTAAAAAAACATGGGGACACCAGGAGCATTTTCGGAATGGAACAGTTACCTAAATTAGGGTTGGTTTCTTGACCATGGAAGGCCTTCAGCCAGAGATTGGGCTACCATCTTTTGGGAACACTCTACTCATGACTTCTATATCAAGCAGGTTTGGGACTAGGTGGTTTCCCAGAATCTCTGAGGATTCTGTGGTTTTACAATCTAGCTGTCCTCCATTTATCTGCTTCTGGTGGTATCTGTCCTTTGAAAAGTACCATCCCTACTTAGTTCTTTCTTTTTTGGGGGGCCACTTGGAGACCTTTGATGCAATCTTGTTAGTGCAAATGTTAGTGTGTATGTATAAAAAGAAGAAGAAAGAGGCTGTGATTTATTTAAGAGCAAAACCCTATGAGATTTTGTGATTCTTGTAAATAGAATAGCTTCCCCACTTCCAACTTGTTCGAAAGATCTTTCATCAAGTGTTGGAGCAAAATCTGGTTCAAACTGCATTGCTACCTTCCCAGATCCAATTAACCGTTTGGAACAGACAAAACATTACCAGATCAATCCAGAATCAGATTAATATCCAATCCGTAATCACATTAATCACAATCTGTCCATAATTAGGCATCAGATAATCTCACTGGACAGCCTGAGAAGGCTGTATCCCATTATCACACTAATTCTCTCTTTTCCCAATTTGTTGTCTATCAGCATACCGGGTTTCTCAAGGAAAACAAAACGAACAAATCAAATCCCATTTAGATGAATGTTTTCTATGAAGTAAAGTCAATATTTAATATTCCTGTAAGTACGGATTTATTTGAGTCTTGGAGAATACTTTTATTCCCTTAAGAGAAAAAGAAAGACAGTGGTGATTGTTTTCTAGTGAGCAAGCATTATTATTTGACCTACTTATACATTTATGATTAGGTTATTATAATAATGTATCATAATTATTTGTCAGTCTCTCTTCCAGATGCTAAGTAACTTTCAAATAAAATCAAACAGGGCTCATATAATAGCAGACAACAAATACTTTGATAATAACAGAACCATCATGCTTACTGTGGATTTGTATAGTCGAAGGCTTTCACGGCCGGAATCCGATGGTTGTTGTGAGTTTTCCGGGCTGTGTGGCCGTGTTCTGGCAGTTTTGGTTCCTAACGTTTCACCAGTCGCTGTGGCTGGCATCTTCAGAGGACAGGAGCACAGCTAGAAGATTCTGTCTGTGCCCAAGTCTTCTGATGCTGAGAATCTTCTAGCTGTGCTCCTGTCCTCTGAAGATGCCAGCCACAGCGACTGGCGAAATGTTAGGAACCAAAACTGCCAGAACACGGCCACACAGCCCGGAAAACCCACAACAACCATTACTGTGGATTGTTTGTAGATCTGTGTAGGCATGTATTTTGGCTTTATTACGGACATAACCCATTCCTAGAGTTGAATAAAGTAGCAAGGCAATTTTTTAGGAAGATCCATTTAACAAAATAAGCTCTTCTCTTCGATTGATAAGCTCTTCTATCCAATCATGCCAGTGGATTTCATCTTAGAAAACTGATCAGTGGGTTACACTTTTGTCAATTGATAGACAATTTCTTAATAAAAAATTTCCAGGTGTGGTAGTATTTTGAAATGTAAATGGATGATCACATTTGTAAATGCTTTTTGTGAACATCTTGAAATTCTGGGTTTGAAACTTTCTCCCTAATGGATTAGCTTGTAACTGAAAGGTAATTTATGTAAGAAGGAGTTTATTCCCTTCCCTTTAGCATGAAGCTATGTAAATCCATTTATATATTCATTTGCAAATTTCCAAGCAGAGCCTATTAAAGGTAAGTAGATCTTAACAGAAGGCAACATTAAATTGATCCTACTTCAGATTCTCCAAACAAAAGCTTTCAGATACAGTTATCTTTTTTTCCCTGTCCCACACAAGACAGAAAAGAAGGTGAGATCCAACTAGTACATAAAGCACAATTTTTGTATATATATTTAAAAGCAAGCTGATAACTGAATTCTGCAATCCAGGGAAACATGGCATTTGTTTAAATCAAGGGTATTGTATTTTGTAGACATCAAAGAATATGCTTGTGTCATCAGTGATCTGGGTCTGTTATATCTGACTTATAGTCAATCAGTTTTCTTGAATCACCCACTGAGGTACACACTGTGGGGATGCAGCCTTGGTCAATGGTCCATAGTTTATGCCAGGAACACACTCGGGTACCTTTCAGTGAGAAATCAATGTTTCTGGGAACTTGGATGGGCAAATGACTCACACTAAATGATACGCAGCATGTGAATAATTCTTTGTTAACCTCCCAGATCTATTGATTACAAAATAGATAAGGTAGACACATGTACCTTTCACTCTCACGTACTCACTAAACCTCACCAGAGTACTTGATCAAGGGAAGCACGTGTTGAATTCAGATCTAAATTACCTGCCAGATGTGATCATGGGAAATTACAATGTATCTCCTATGCTTCCTCTTGCAAATGTATTACTATCTTGTCCAGATCTTCAAACAATGATTAGGACATAGATTCTGAAGAGGAGGTTCCCCTAAGGCACAAGAAGCCCTGTGATTTGGTAACATGGGCCATGAAAGCAATAAAGGACCCGGCAATTGAGTCTAATCCCCATCTTGCCCAGATACAACTCTCTCAACCAGCATTTCCTGGACCAGAAGCTTCAAGTCCCACTAACTTCACCACTTAAGTCCCACCTTGGACTAGCAAATCTAATCAGATCTATCTAGGTGAATGAGCGTTTTCAGGCCAGAAATGTGCCTTCCCGGTTCAGCTCAAAGAGGACAAGGCCAATGATAAGAAGATAGCTGAAGCCTCCATTGGGTTCCAGGCCTTGTTGGAACCACTTGTTGGCCTGGAGCTGTCCAAGGTCCTGCTGCTTCAGATGGACTATCTGCTCCCTTGGCTGACTGTGTCTGCATGCCTGCTCCTTCAGACTGAACCAGAAGGTCCTACTTTGAGCAGTGAATTGTGATTTCCACTTCTCTTTCTGGCAGGGGGAGAAGGAAGACGCTCTCGGTAGATTTTAATGGCAACAGGACAGTGTCTTGGAAAGACAGCATTTGAATCTAATCCTAGTCCGTTGAATCTAGAACTCCAACGTTGACTGCTAGCCAGGCTCTAGACACGAGTCTTTCAAGATCTAGTTGGAGAGGCCAGAGACTGAATCTGGGGACTTCTAAACTAGAACCCTCTCCTTAAAAAAAAGTAATGCCTACTCCTGGTCTACATCAGGAATGTATTTCTAGGATTTTAGGCATGGCTTCTTTCCAGCTCTACCGGAGAGGCTACACATTAACCCTGGAACCTTCTCTAACTGAAACAGGGATTCTACAAAGGAATTCCAGCCTTGGAATTCCAAGTGCTATTCCTAGAGATGGTATCCTGCACCCCTATTTTTAAAAATGTGCTGGAGTTACATCCTCTAGGACAGTGTTTCTCAACCTTGGCAACTTGAAGATGTGTGGACTTCAACTCCCAGAATTCACCAGCCAGCAATGAATTCTGGGAGTTGAAGTCCACACATCTTAAAGTGGTCAAGGTTGAGAAACACTGCTCTAGGAGCTAACACCTGCATATAGAGCACTTGCTCCTTCCATCTTCCCCATAGCAACAACCCTGCAAGGTAGACTGACTGAGAGACTGACTGGGCAAAGCTGCCCAGGAAGTTTCTGTAGCTTAGTGTGGGCTAGAGTGTTTCCAGTGGTAAGCCAAACCCACACTGTCTTGCTTTTCTACCTCCTTCCGGCTCTGTCTCAGTTTTGTGTATGATGTAACAATAGCAGATGTCTGTGCACATTTAAAATTATCCAGTGGTTTGGACAGCTTAAGCAGACAACCCCTTTCCATTCCATGCAGGGTTCTCCGATAGAGATGTGGAAGTTAAAGGTGGCCGGGGGAACCTGCAGAACGAGGCGGGCCGGCTAGTGGCAGGAAGCCTCCATTGATTGCAGAATGAGGCTGTCAATCAGAGAATGAGGCTGGCAGGCTGCAGAATGGAACCAGCAATGGGTTGTTGGCTGGCCTTCCTCATTACAGAAGCGTGTGCTTTTAATTTGCTATTCAATTGCAATGCAATGCTTTGTTCGGCACATTCTGATGGTGCCAGGCCTCTAGAGACTGGGTCCACAGATCTGCCAAAGAAAGGAAAGGATTTTTGTGGCAATTAGTACGCACCAGTGCACTTTCCACATCACATTTCACCTCCCCCCTCCTTTTTTAAAAAATGCACAAGAGTGTCCTGTGCTTTCTTTAAAACAGATGAGCTTTGTAGTCATTGCCATGGATGTGACATTTCTGAGGTTGTGCAAAGAATAAACGCCATGGTGGCAGGCAGGCAGGCAGTCTATATCTATCTATCTATCTATCTATCTATCTATCTATCTATCTATCTATCTATCTATCCATCCATCCATCCATCCATCCATCCATCCATCCATCCATCCATCTATCCATCTATCATCTATCATCTATCATCTATCATCTATCATCTATCATCTATCATCTATCATCTATCATCTATCATCTCCCTTTAAAATAAACTAGGTCAGGACATCCAATGATATAATCCAGGATAACAATGGGCTTAAAAAAATAACTCACTCCTTCCTTCCTTCCTTCCTTCCTTCCTTCCTTCCTTCCTTCCTTCCTTCCTTCCTTCCTTCCTTCCTTCCTTCCTTCCTTTCTGAATAACACTCCAAAGGAGACTTTAACCAACAAGGCTTCAGACTTTGGTTTCGTGTTAAGGGTGTAAAAAGCACAACCATACCACCGTTTCTTTTCTTTTTAAAATCCATTATACTGAAAGCCGTTTTTAAGAGAAATATTTTGTTGTGGTTCAGCTAAAGTGGATCAAGCTGATACAATCTTCACCCTTATTAGAAGCTTCTAAAACGCTCAGCCAAATGAAAAAATGCTTCCTTTATGCACCGGGTTCCTGTTTCTTTGCTGTTGGCATTCTCTACCCACTGAGTGGGCCCAGTCCTTATTTGATATCTTTGGATTCCTCCTGATCCTTTCAGCGTTTTCCCGCCGCCCCCCTATTTTCACAAAAGCTGGGGTAACCTACTGATACAACTCTCCTATTTGGTTTTGCTTATATAGGATCCATGCTTGACCAACACGTTCACTATTAGTGCTCCAAACTCACCAAGCTTCTGCCCCTTCTTGCAAAGCCCACGAGGCCGCTTAAAAAGCAAAAATCTCAGACTGATACCGGATATCACAAGCAGCCAAGAATCACAGCGATTGGCAAGAGGAAATCAGTTAAAACAGCAACAATATACAAAATGAAATTGGAATCTAGGAAAAGCCAGCATAAATAAAATAAACTTTGGTAGCTGGCTAAATGTAAAATAGAGAAGAGCCACGGGGCTGTTGGCAGAACATATAGAGTGGGTTGTGGGCCATATTGGCAACATATAGGAGTGGTGCTGTGGTTCATTGGGATGTTATATATACCTTCTACGCTTTCTTGCTGCATTTCCACAGAGCAAAGCGCCCTCTCTTTTTGCAGAGTGGGAGAAAGATTTCCCTGCTGATCCAGTTGGGTTGTGAATGTTTTTTTATTTTTTTAATTTTTTTTCTACCCCACCTTTATTAATTTTATAAGTAACTCAAGGCGGCAAACATACCTCATACTCCTTCCACCTCCTATTTTCCCCACAACAACAACCCTGTGAGGTGGGTGGGTTGGGCTGAGAGAGAGTGACTGGCCCAAGGTCTCCCAGACGGCTTTCATGCCTAAGGCGGAACTAGAACTCACGGTCTCTGGGTTTGCTATTGGCTCCTTCCTAGGGCTGAGAGAGAGTGACTGGCCCAGGGTCACCCAGCCGGCTTTCATGCCTAAGGAGGAACTAGAACTCACGGTCTCTGGGTTTGCTATTGGCTCCTTCCTAGGGCTGAGAGAGAGTGACTGGCCCAGGGTCACCCAGCCGGCTTTCATGCCTAAGGCGGAACTAGAACTCACGGTCTCTGGGTTTGCCATTGGCTGCTTCCTAGGACTGAGAGAGAGTGACTGGCCCAAGGTCTCCCAGCCGGCTTTCATGCCTAAGGCGGAACTAGAACTCACGGTCTCTGGGTTTGCTATTGGCTCCTTCCTAGGGCTGAGAGAGAGTGACTGGCCCAGGGTCACCCAGCCGGCTTTCATGCCTAAGGCGGGACTAGAACTCTCAGTCTCCTGGTTTCTAGCCCGTTGCCTTAACCACTAGACCAAACTGGCTCTCTAATCTAATGTTGCCATAGCGGGTAACCACCAGGTTCAGGAATGCTGGTGAATGAATGTGCACCAGGCTTTCTACCAACTAGAGGCTGTATAGCTATCCGTTGGGGATGCCATAGTAATAGAATCCTGCATTGGGCAGAGGGGCCGACTGGATGATCTCCAAGGCTCTTTCCCACCCTTATATTTTATGATGCCCTGCAAACCTTTGGAGAACCTTCACAAGGCGTTCTCTGTCACCACAGAAGACTGTGTTAGGGACCGACAACTGCCATTAATTGATTTCTGGTTTACAAGGGTTACGGACATGTGGCACCAATCCATATGGCCCCTGCCTGCTATATTGATCCAATTGATTTGCAGCCAAAGAGCAGACGTGGGCTGCCCGGGGACTCTCAAAAGTTTCAAAGGTATTTGTATGGGCGAGGTGGAGAAATCTGACCCACATTTCCCATCTTCTTTTATCCTAAGCCAAGGATTTAGTGTCTGACATATGCAGACAACTGGTGTGAGATGCATCTCTAATTATTATTATATTGAGGCTATTGTTTTCATATTCTGGCTTCTCCTTCCTTAGTAAGGTCTTTCCAGAACACAGTGAGATAAGATTATCTGACCATGGGATACAATAGGACGTGCTTGTTATGTTATGATTTAGAAATTCCTGGCTTCCTCTTGAACCTCTATGAGATTTTTTGATGAAGTTAATGTTCAAGGCTCCCCCCACCCCAGTTGAATTTCCAGTTGATGGTTCCTATTTCCATTGCAATTAGTCAGTGAAAAAGTACTTTGCTTTGCAATAATCAGTGGGCTTAAGCAAAAGAGCAATTAGGGAAGGGGGCATTCTTAATCCATCCGTCCTTCCATCCAATGCCAGCCATGGGTGCCGTTTTTAAGCAGGAAGTCAGATGCTGTGTTGATGTCCTAGCCATTCCTTAGAAAGATATGGAGAGTCACCCAGTGTAATTGCATTTGAGGGTCCAACGCATTAATAAAACCATTGCAACATCCTAGAATGTTCTTTACAAAAGATAGATGGGGAGATGTCAAAGATCTGGTCAACCGGCCAAAGATGGCAAAGCAATAATTTAATAACAGCAAGTAAAGATGCAAATAAGAATTCTCTGTCCTGGCTGGGAATGTGTATCTCCCCAATTCTTTTCTTGGCCTGTAAAGCAATGGCTTTCTTCAGATCATTGTGGCCAATTTTTGAGTGGCGTTAGAATTTCTGAGACAGATATTGATTTATATATGCAGGACTTCCCAAACAGGGGCTGATTACACACCACGCATCTAAGAAGTAGTACAAATCGGGTACAGGTAGCTGGCTGTGCATAACACACTGATCCCCCTGCGTGCTTTCCAAAGGTGTTAGCGCCCCAGCTTTCAAACTTCCCAGCCCGCCTGGCAAGCAGTTTGACAAAACGTGGAGATAGTTTAAATCTTTACAGCCTGAAATATCAGGATCAAAGAAAAGACAAATAGGAAGTGCCAAAGCATTCTGTTTGGTGTTTTAAAAGCTGCCACAGCTCTGGTAAAATACTGGCACACCATTGTACCCACAGGGTTTTTGCAACTGCGGCCAGCTGCAGCTTGGCTGTGTGGCTTGTCCTGAGAAGGATTAGGTAAGCCACTGGGGTTGGATTTGATCCGTCGCATCTGCCGCCTCCATGCACCAGAACGCAAACCACATTCCGAGGAGTTCTCCTTTAATCATTTTCATATTGCCCCATGAAATTCAAATCCTGGGACAGAGAGGCTTGATTCCTTAAAAACCCTTGAAAGCCCATAAATTATAAAAGGCCAACGGACGCGCCTCCAAATCTCAGAATGGGCTCTGCAGATTTAATGGCCCTTGGGCTGCGTCTGAGGAAGGGGCGTCAGCTGAAGGAGTAGTAAATCTCTTGGAAGGGAGATACGGTGCTAGGCTGGAGTTGCGTGACTGGGCTTTGAAGCTGCTAGGTCAAACAGACAATTGGCAGGAGAAGAGGAAAGGGGGGAAAAGAAAAAAACCAGGCAAACACACTCTGAACATTTCAGCTTTCCAACCTTGTTTCAGTCACCTACGGACAGATTACGCAAAGCCCCTCCAACTTTTGAGCAGATGCAAGTGGAAAAGCAGATTTAATATATGTTCCATTCAGAGAGAAAGGGTGGTTGTCTTGGTCTTGGCAAGAAATACTTTGTGAAACTTTCAGGCCAGGGGGGTCTGCAGGGAGGGAGTTAACAAAGTCAACATGGCTGCCACAACCACCCTGGTTTATATGCAGGGCTTTGAGAGTGCGGCTGTGGCCTCCATCTTGACTTTTTTGACCTCTCCTGTTTCAGGAGTGGGCTGGCAAAGAAAATGCCTAGTTTCTTAACGGGTTGCTTGCCATACCGCACCAATGTTGCCATGCCTCGGTCGATCTGGGCCACTTCGGATCTGCTCCCTCGTGGACCAGTTAAGGAAGCTGAGGAGTCTTTGAGGAACCAAGATGTACTGAGGAGATTTAGGTAGAAAGACCTGGTAGTCAGAGAAGCCATGAGTGAGTTTTTCAGACTGCTTCTGTAAAATGGGAACTGTCTATAAAAAATCTCCCCTAGGAAGACTGTTTTGTTGACTGATCTCTTCTACAACTGGAGACTCACTTTCTTGTCTTCCAATGGTTGTCCTGTTCAAGTTGCCAGGCGTTCTGGATTAGTACAGGCAGCCCTTGCTTAATGACCATTCATTTTGTGACAGTTCGGACTTATGACAGTGCTGGAAAAAACGACTTGCAACTGGTCCTCACACTTACGACCGTCGCAACGTCCCCACGGTCACGTGATCACGATTTGGGCGCTTGGCAACCAGTTCGCATTTATGACCGTCACGGCATCCCGTGGTCATGTGATTGCCATTTTCGACCTTCCTGGCTGGCTTCTGGAAAGCACAATCAATGGGGAACTGCATCATTTGCTTAACGGCCGCCACAAAAAAGGTAGTAAAATCAGGTCAGATTTGCTTAATGACCGCTTCGCTTAGCAACTGAAATTCCAGTCCCAATTGAGGTCATTAAGCAAGGACTACCTGTATAAACTGTTTGAGCCTTAAACTGCTAATTTACTATCCTCACAAATACAACAATCTACATCGGCTGTTTTGACTAGCAGACCGGGCACTTTTGCTAAGCTAAAATGGAAGCAGACAGCAGTCCCTATGAATTCTGTCCAGCCAGCCAGCCTGTTTATTTTCCCAAAAATCACACTCGGTTTTTCTTGGAATCCAGGTCTGTCATAGAAAGACCACGACAAATCTAGACAAAATATTAAATATTCTAATCCCTTTGATATTAAAGTGCAGAGACATTGCACCAATAACAAAAACATAAAACATATAATAGCTGTATAAACGGCAGGGAAAGATGGACCACTGGAAGGGCTGAATGAAGAAAAATTGTGGCACTGGAGAGAACTGTTGAAAGCTTCTTGGATACTAAGAGGAACAAAATATTTAATGCTAGATGCCATAAAACCAGATTGTTCATTGGAAGGACTGATAATGAGGCTAAAGGTGAAATAATTTGGATATTTAATGCAGAAGGAGGGAACCCTGATGCTTGGAAAAATGGAAAACAATGGAAAAAGAGGCCAAAAAGACAAGGTTGCCAAGATTTTATCAGTTACAAGCAAGGCATGAGCTTACAAGAAAGCACGCCACGTAGAATCACTCTGCTAGGCTTCCTACAACAACCTTGTAAGGTAGGTCAGTGTTATTCGCCAAAAAATTTGGGATTATAAATCTGGAACAACTACTCCCAGAAGCCCCCAGCGAAAGGGCTTATGGGAGATAAAAGTCCAAGCCACCGCATCCTTTATGGCGGTGCTAAGGAACAGATGGATGAGAAAACCCGGCCCTCCCCCTTTCCCTGATTGGCCAGCCAGTCAAAGGCGCCAAGCCTCTTTCCAGCTCATTTCAACGGCGGACACTTTCCGACTTGGCGAAAAGTTGGCATTCCCGCCTCTTTCGCTGGTTGGCTCCTGACCGCCAATGAGCAGCGCCGCCGCTCTTCCCGGCCTGCCGCCCCTCAACCGCAATGGCGGACGCGGCACCGCCTCCCGTTCCGCAGAACTCTCGCGAGATGGGCGGGGCGGAGGCGGTGCCTGAGGCGGAGACCGAGGAAGAGGAGCAGGAAGAAGGCTCGGCATCGGGGGCCGACATGACCGCGCTCCGGGGCCTCCTCAGGGCGCAGCGCCTGGGGCGGAGAGCGGTGAGTGCCGGCTGCGGCCAGGGCGCTTGAGCGGCCCCAGCCTCCCTGCCGGCCCGTCCGCCCGCCCCGCAGGGTAGGCCGGCCGCGCTCCCAAGGGCAAAGGTCAGGCGAGGGAGGCCAGGCCTAGCTGAGGACTCTTCCCTGGGTAGGAGGGGGCTCTGGGGGGCGTTGACCTTAATGCCACTCCCTCTCCGCCTCTGCCGGCCCTGCAGGGTAAGACGGCGGAGGGAGGGCAAAGTGCCCCGGCTGGGGTTGGCAGTGCCAGTTCTGATGATTCAGGTTTTTCCCACTTAAAGACAACCCTAAATAGGAAGGGAGTTTGGGGGGGGGGGGTGAATGAACAGAAACCCGTCTCTCTTACCTCGGCCCCCCCCAAATCTTCTGACAGTCTCGGAGTAAAATGGGGGGGTGACCTCTGTGCCCTGTGCCCGACTGTGGTTCATTTTCACTTTGGCCGCCTAAAGTGGGGTGCCTGGGGGGGGTTAGGAAAGGGGCCCTTTTTGTGCCCGAGTCAAGGATCTTGGGGGCACTCAAGGGGGGGGATGGCATGGGTCTCCTTCACATGCCCCCCACCCCCGTTCTGGGCATGTGCCCAGGTGGCTCCATCATGGCACCTGCTGCTCTGATGGTCCTGGCAGATGGACGTGGAAACACCCCCCCCCAGCCCTCACTGAAGAAATGCAGCCCTTCAGAGGACCCTGCTTTT
This sequence comes from Charina bottae, assembly GCA_023362775.1. Lineage (NCBI taxonomy): Eukaryota > Metazoa > Chordata > Lepidosauria > Squamata > Charinaidae > Charina > Charina bottae. The sequence continues at coordinate 20,128,644 of JALMGJ010000010.1, read as the reverse complement.
GGATTTAGTGGCTTGATTGATTGATTTATATTTTGATGGGTGGATTATGTTCCATCAAGTCATTTTTGACTCTTAGCGACATGGATAGATTTTCTTCGTGTTATTTACATTTATTTATTTGCTAAATTTATATGAATTTGGTAAATTTATATAGCCGTTCATCTCTTGATGGGCCAGGGGTCTGCTTCTGAGCGGCGTACGAATTTAAGCGGCTTGGCGCATGTGGTGCTTCTGCAGAGCCCGTTCTGATCATGGAAGGCTTTGCCCTCCGTGGAATGTTCCTGGCCCATCCCTGGCATGTCAACCTTCATGCTGGCATCTGGGTAGTCTTTCATGGGGGGGCTCAATTGAGCAGGGGTGAGCTTTGGTGCTGAATGGCTGTGGTCTAGTTTTTTGGTGTCTTGGCAGCTCAGAGATACGCTACGAAGCAGCTCGCTCTGCCTCTGAAGATGCCAGCCGGAGCTCCCCGCAAAACATCAGGACGTTAGAAAATTAGATCACAGCCTTTCAGCCCCAAAGCTCATCACTGCTTCATGGTAGTGTCATTGTCAGCGACATCACATATGTCATGATGGCTCAGCGGGTAAGACGCCAGGCTTGTCGATCGGAAGGTCGCAGGTTCGGAGGTTCCAATCCCTAGCCCCGCGTGACGGAGTGAGCTCCCGCACTCGCCCCAGCTCTTGCCAACCTAGCAATTCGAAAGCATGCAAGTGCAAGTAGATGAATAGGTACCACTTTGGTGGGAAGGTAACAGCGTTCTGCGCAAGTCATGCCGGCGACATGACCGTGGAAGCGTCTTCGGACAACGCTGGCTCTTCGGCTAACAAACGGAGATGAGCACCGGCCCCTAGAGTTGGACACGACTGTGCAGGGGAAACCTTTCCCTTTACATCATGCAAAGGACAGAAATTAGATGGCTGGGTCTTCAGCGTGGTATTGTAGCTTTTCTGCAGGTTGCTGATTTGCAAAAATTGGCCCTGCACCCTCCTGAGACGGTGTTCCTAGAAGTGGGGGAAACCAGCTTGTGCTTTGATTCTGAGTTAGAGGCCCCTCTTGAAACTTTGTGGTTTGTTGATATTGACGCGTGAAATTTACAAAGCTAGAGAGCACCATCTGGTAAGTTAAGAACTATGAGGCCCTGCTGTCTAGTGCTGCCCTAGAGTTAGTTGGAAAGGATCAGGTAGGTCTTCAAGAACAGCTCCTGCTCAGTGTAGGAATTCAGATTAAAGCATCCCCCACAAATGCTTATCCTCTGCTTGCGCACACCTACCCATAGGGAACCCACCACTTCTGCCAGAGTGTATCTGCTGGACTTTTTAACCAGGGTTTTTCAAACTCGGCTCTGCAGAACCCTAGGGGGTTGCCTGAGAATTTAGCGGGGTTGCCTGACAGGCAAAGGGCAGGAAAAAATAAAGTTCCCTCAAATGCAGTCAATTTTCTATCCCTGAATCAGGAGTTTGGGGAATTTCTGTTTCTGTTTTTTTTTTTTTTAAACAGGTTCCACAGCTTGAAAAGGTTTGAAAACCCCAGCTTTAAGCCATTGTATATATACACACTGCAAATTAGCCCCATAAACGTGAATGGAGCAATCTTGCTTCCACTGTGTGTTTATACATTTCTAGCAAAGCAGCTATCAATCTGTCACTGGTGAATTATACGGCACTCAAGCCTTCATTAAAAGCACTGCCTGTGGATGCTACCTCTTGCAGTTTGCATCGGTGCCCTAGTGCAAGTGCCCACACTTAGCTAGCCAACATCAGAGATATTTGTGGGCTGATATAGTGAAAGAGATAACAGAGCCTGTTGGTGCAGTTTGCTTCACTACTCCATAATGGGTGGGGAACACCATACATTTGCACAAGTAGGTCAGCAAGAAATGTTTGCTTTCTGGAGTACTTCCAAGTTCATGGTTAATTGGAATCCTGCCACTTCCCAGGACACGGTGTCCCATTCCTCCCTCCCTCCTGGCTGGGTTCCTAATGGGCCAAAAGTGGATCGACGTCCAAAGAGAACAAGGTTGGAATAAGGAAGAGAAGTAACTCCTTTGAAGAAGATGATAGTAATTATATCCTACACTTTTTGGGAGGTGACTTGGAAAGATAAAAAGCATGCTTTTAAAAACCTTAAAAACAGTTGAAGGCAGCACTGCTAACAGATTATATCTGTCTGTCTGTCTGTCTGTCTGTCTGTCTGTCTGTCTGTCTGTCTATCTATCTATCTATCTATCTATCTATCTATCTATCTATCTATCTATTTATCAGTGTTTCTCAACCTTGCGAACTTTAAGATGTGTGGGCTTCGACTCCCAGAATTCCCCAGCCAGCAAAAGCTTAGATATTTTGGATACTAAATGCAAAAGCAAGAGTTTATGGGAAGATTCTGATGCTGGGAATAATTGAGGGCAACAGAAAAAGAGGCCGAGACTAGACAGGGTGCTGAGATGCTATCTTCGATGACACAACTGCGAGTTCACAAGAACTTAAAGAAGCTGTTACTGACAGATGCTGTCTGTGAATTACGAAGCGTCATTAGTGACTGAATGACTCAACAACGATCTCCAAGAAATAAAAAAAAATCAAATGCATTCTCCCATTGTCATTTTGAATTATGGCAGGATGAGCACGTATTTCTGATTCCTGTTGGCTGTTTGTACAAAATTTCCTTCCTGCTCTCCAGGTGAAATACAATAGATCTGCTGGAGAGCAGGGTTTTGTCAGCCCTTGTGTGTGTTTGTCATTGGAACAAACACTGCTGAAAGGTTGGCTTTCCTCTCCACTCTCAATAATAATAATAATAATAATAATAATAATAATAATAATAACAACAACAACAACAACAATAAAAATAAAAATAAAAAATAATAAAAATAATAAAAATAAAAATAAAATTATTAAATTTGTATGCCGCCCGACTCAGTGACTCTGGATGGCTCACAACAAAGAAATTACAATAAAATCAATAAAACACAAAAAATGAAAAATGGGCGTGCGTGATGAAGCGAGGGGTCTCGCTCTCCCTCGCCAAAGGCCTGGGTGAAGAGCCAGGTCTTCATGGCTCTTCTCAGCGACCGCAGAGGGGGGGGCCATCCAGATCTCGGGGAACCTTGAAGGCCTCTTCTCTCCATAGAGAAGACGTGTTTCCGGGGTCCTGAGAGAGGACATTGTTTAATCAAAGGGACCCGGAGCACGCCAACGCTGCAGGACTGAATCGGCTGGGCAGATGTTATGGGAGACAGGTGGTCCCTCAAGTAAGCAGGCCCTATGCCATGTAGGGCTTTATAGGGCTTTGTACAACCAGCACCAATAAGTGTTTGTGTATGTGTGTGTATGTTGCAGCAGAGAGAAGCACCAAGGGAATGTCTCTGATGCGAGCAGAACTGCTGGCACTGACAAGCAGGTTACGAGATGTGGCCCCAGGAAAGTTGCATTGTATCCCATCCTCATGAACTCTACCTTGAGCATTTATTAATAAATAAAAGCACTTCCTCCAACAAACACCAGATTGACTTTTCAAATGTCTTTTAGTTCCACAGGAAACTTAAGCATCCAACTTTCAGCAGTACAGCGTATTTTCCCTTTGTGACAGGACTATAAATTTGAGCGATTGTGGGCATTTTGCCATGAACGCATAGATTTATTCTTCAGGCCGTACCTACGTAACTTTTTATGGAAAATGATGTATGGAGCATAATCAAAAATAGGTTCTTTTGATGTATATTGGCAATAAGTAATTTCTTACTGGTAATTCACCTCAAATGATTTAAAAATCCTTTACACCTTTTGATGATTTAATACACTTAAGTTGGAACATGAAGTATCCTACAGAAACCTGCCCTAGTCTGCCTATGGTGTCTTAAATCATGGTTCACTAAACACATCATCCAGAGCACCTACATAAAGTGGAAGTCTAAATGCGGTCCCTTTTATGTTCAGCATGTAATGAAGCAATTGAAAACGGTACTTGTGAATCTGTACTGAACTTTAAGGGGAAAATCCAGCAAATTGGGAGTAAGCAAGGAATGTCTTCTGGCTTTGCTAATTTGGGGAAGACTGAAGATTTAAACTAAGATGTGTAATAATACAATGTCCTTGCTTCCATTGTTCATGTGTCCTCCAGTTATTTTTGGCATGGTATTTCATAGACTGAGAGGCAATGTGTTGTAGTGCAGGGGTCCCCAACCTTTTTGACGCCAGGGACCGGTTTCAAAAGATGATTTTTCCGCGGACCAGGGGGCGGGGTTTCCGCAGACCGGGGGGGAGGGTTTGCGGGCGGGAGCCAATCACAAGCACCGGAGGGCAGGGTTTGCGGGTGGGAGCCAATCGTGCAGAAGGGGGCGGGGTTTGAAGGTGGGAGCCCTGCGGACCAGTTCCTAACAGGCCGCGGCCCACACGTTGGAGACCCCTGGTGTAGTGGTTAAGGCGGTGGACTAGGACTGAGGAGATCTAGATTCTAGTTGTCCCTTAGGTATGGAAGCTGCCTGGGTGACTTGGCCAGTCACCTTCTTGACTGGATGGGCGTGGTGGCTCAGCGGGTAAGACGCCAGGCTTGTCGATCGGAAGATCGCAGGTTTGGAGGTTCGAATCCCCAGCCCCGCGTGACGGAGTGAGCTCCCGCACTCGCCCCAGCTCTTGCCAACCGAGCAATTCGAAAGCATGCAAATGCAAGTAGATCAATAGGTACCACTTCGGTGGGAAGGTAACTGCGTTCCGCGCGTGTCATGCCGGCCACATGACCGTGGAAGCGTCTTCGGACAACACTGGCTCTTCGGCTAACAAACGGAGATGAGCATCGGCCCCTAGAGTCGGACACGACTGCACAACTGTGCGGGGGGAACCTTTACCTTTTACCTTCTTGACTGGAAGTTGAAAACGTCTGTCTGCCAGCCCACACTGGACCAGCATGATAGATTATGGTCCGTAACCTTCAATGGTCCATAACCATAATCATCCTGCAGTGGATTGATTTGGGATGACAAAAATTATACAAAAGTTACAAGGGATATTGAGGTATGGAGAATCCTTCATAAACAGATCTCGACAGAAGCATCAGATCTTGTTTTATGCTTGCAAATGCTGTGCATGCAAGCATCAATCTACTAAATAATTGCAACTGTTTATGAGATGGAACAGTAAGTAAATACTAAAATCTTTAGCATATATTACTTGTCCATGCAGAATTTCAGGTATTTTTGTGTTGATCAAACTTCTTTTTCTCCCTTATTTATCTTGTTTTCCAGGTTTCGTTACTTCACCGGTGTCAGAGCACGCTGGTAATAGCGGAACATGCCAACGAGGCCCTCACGCCAATTACTTTGAACACCATTACTGCGGCAAAACGCCTCGGAGGCGAAGTGTCCTGTTTAGTAGTGGGGACCAACTGTGAAAAGGTAAATAAATAAATAAATAAATAAATAAATAAAATGTGCTTACCCAGGCAGTTGCTCTTGTCTACTAATTTGCTGGTTAGAAATGCTAATTAGCTTTGGTGTGAGAATTTTTCAAGCCTGAGAACGGAAATGAAAAAAATCCATCTAATGTTGGAGCTGCTGAAAGGAAAGGAATGTCAAAGTATCTCTGTGTAGGACTGAAAGAACTGAGAATGTTGTAGCTTTCAATCAGTGTTTTTCAACCTTGGCAACTTCAACTCCCAGAGTTCCCCAGCCAGCATGGAATTCTGGGAGTTGAAGTCCACGTGTCTTAAAGTTGCTAAGGTTGAGAAATGCTGCTCTAAATTACAGTTCTGCACACACACACACCCGTAATTATCTTCTCACCAACATCTAGGCAGGAAAGCAGTGCTTCCCCTATACAAATAATAGTCTAGCATTCCAGATGTGCGGAGACGGCTAGGAAATTTGGGAATTGTGGAACACCGAAGTCATGATCTACTTCTCACAGGTGGCACAAGAGCTGAGCAAAGTGCAGGGAGTTTCCAAGGTTCTTTTTGCCCAACACGATGCATATAAAGGACTTCTGGCTGGTGAGTCTCTTTCCCAAACTGATTTTGCATTAAGATTCTTTGCAGCCTGCCTTTTGCCAGACCAAAAAAAAAAAAAAAATTGCTCCGACCATTATATTTTTCTCTCCAGAGGAGCTGACTCCACTGATTTTGGAAACGCAGAAACAGTTCAGTTACACACACATCTGTGCTGGAGCATCTGCCTTTGGCAAGGTGAGCATATGTTAAACTACCCAGAATCTGTTGCTCCAAAGAGATTGAACCACTGTATAAATAGGATTCTGACTCTCTGTGATACTCTTAAAATGTTGTCTGCGCTGCTCAGTCTATTAATCTTTCATTTGTTTTAATGGAGCTTGTGTCACAGAGAAGCACTAAGCATATTGCTTAAATGTATCTCCAATTTTCAGGGTAGAATTAGAACAGCCGCTTAGCTTTTTCTTGGTGTTGCCGAGTTGTTTGCTACTGTAAACGTATTTTTAATGTTTAGAATCTTCTTCCCAGAGTGGCCGCTAAGTTGGATGTTGCTCCCATCTCAGAGATAATTGAAATCAAGTCACCTGATACTTTTGTGAGGAGTATTTATGCAGGTGAGTTCTGCGAGTCTGTTCCGGTGTGCTCGTGACACGGAGAAGTTTCAACGAGGAAGCTCTGAATGCTGGGAAGTGGAAATGGTTTCTCCAAACAGGATCCTTCCGAGTATGATAGGATTGAAGCTCAGTGTTCTGAGAAACCAGATCCAGCTTCTTAATCAACCCAATCTGCTGACATTCTTTGTATGTATCGCATTCTTGTTAATGCACTTCTGATAAGATTTTGCAAACCGTAAGCCGTTCAGCGAATCCCCTTTATTTCACGTGGGTTACATTAGTTCTGATTTCAGCAATCCGCAGGGTTATTTTTCTTAGTTAGGAGGACATTGATGCCATTATTTGTAATATTTAATTGACTTTCCCTAATTATTTTGCAGCCCAAATACTTGTCTAGCCTCATTATGTTTATCTGATCCCCTAATGTAATTTGGACATGAAAGCATGAGCTTTTATGTCTTTTTAAATTTGTTATGGCAGGGTTCTTTTTCCTTTTGTCAGTGCTATCCTGCCTTCAGAGATTGATGGATTGCATATAGAGGCTTGAATCACCATCTAATAATTTCCTCTTTCAAAATCATTATGCTGGGCTAGTGGGTAATTTTTGTTTTTCTTCTTCGTCTTCCTAATCTCTTTGTTGCATCTCTTCCATCTTCCAAACTCTCCACCCTCATAAAGCATTCTTCTTGGTGATCGTGGGTTGCAGGCCCTGTGTTCAGACGGGGGGGTGCTTTTTCCTACAAAGCCACAACTGTAGACTCCTGTGTAAATTGCACAAGTTCATTATCCCGGATAGGTCGAGCCGTTCAGCTTCCTGAAAGAAGAGAATTCTTACGCTAGAGGTGGCTGATGGAAAAGTGGAAGCACGCAACGCCTGAGGCTGTTTTTGAGCCTTGTTAAGTTTCACGGTCTAAAATAGTTTCGTGTGAACAAAGTCAAACCGTTGTCTGGGTGCAGCTGTATTTGACCTTGATTTTTTTTTTTTGGTCAGGCAATGCTCTGTGCACTGTGAAATGTGATGAGAAAATAAAGGTGTTCTCTGTCCGAGGTACTTCCTTTGAGGCTGCTCCAGTGAGCGGGGGCAGTGCAACTGTAGAAAAAAGTGAGTGTTCCATTACATTTTTGCCGCCTTTTGCTTCGGTTGTAATTGGATCAAAACATTTATTAAAATAAACACAGAGAGATCGGCTTGCGCTGTACTATAGTTACGTGCGTTTCTTGCCTTCCCCTCTCCTCTTCGTACATTTTCCGATTCCCAGCGTTCTCTAGAACATCTCACTTGGTTATGCGCCTTTTCTGGGCTTAGAAATCTTGGGTGGATTCCTTGTGAAAATGCAAGGTGTGTAGAATTCTCGGATGCTGCATCTTGCAGTATCTAACATGTTTTGGATAGCTGCTATGGTTTAGACTCAAGCCTTCACCCTGACAAGATGCAGTCCTAAATTGCATGCTTGAAAACGGTAGAAAGCAGTTGGAGTAAACTTCTTTCAGTTTTGGCTGTTAGCTTATTTCAGCATCGTAAGGTCAGAGAGCCAGTTTGGTCTCATGGTTAACAAGCCGGCAGGGTGACCTTGGGCCAGTCATTCCTTCTCAGCCTTAGGAACAAGAAAGCAAGCAAACCATTTCTGAAAGTGCTGCGTTGTCCATATAAGACTGACTGGAAGGCAGAAAAAGAAAAAAACCCCACAAGATTAACTTCAGCAATGAAGAATGAGGTTGCTTTGTAGAAACTAAAACAGGACCATTGCATGCCCCTAAAATGTGTGAGTATATATTGGCCTGTATGTAATGGCCTGCAGTTTTAGATTCTATAGACCAGTGTTTCTCAACCTTGGCCAATTTAAGATGTGTGGACTTCAACTCCCAGAATTCCCCAGCCAACATGCCTGAATTCTGGGAGTTGAAGTCCACACATCTTAAAGTGGCCAAGGTTGAGAAACACTGCTGTAGACTGTGAAGTAAGGGGGGGGGGGGAGAGGGTGTTTCATTTTCACTACTCAAGAGTTCTTCCTACTTCCGTTCTTCCACCCTCTTACCTCGTATGACCTCTTCTAGAATTTGGTTTTAACCTCTCTTACTCTTTGTAGATGGTGAGTGAGTAAGCTAGCACCTAAAGGTAGCCATTTGCGATGGAATAAGTTTTCGTGGACTGAAGCCCATCACCATATGGAATGAATGCTAGTCTAATTGTAGCTCTTTTATCTATAACACTGTTTAAAATGTGGCTGGGAGCAGAACGTTTTGGCTTAGAAGTAATAGCTGGGGACTACTTTGGACTCTGCAGAAATCTTCAGCCTCTTTTTTAGGTGCTGACATGTATTGTTAATGCCAACAGTATCCGCTCCTGCGCCAGTTGGCCAGTCTGAATGGATTGAGCAGAAGTTAACCAAAAGCGACCGGCCAGAACTTACTAGTGCAAAAGTAGTTGTATCAGGTGGTAAGTAGTGATTAATCGAAGTTTATTCATGAGCAACATTTCAAATAAGGGAGTATGTATATTTTAAAAATGGTTCACCCGTCCAAAATTCTGGCTTAGGAGTTTTCAACTAGAGAGACAGAAGAATGGAGGAAACTTGTCGTTTACCAAGTTGTATGTGACATTAATAACCATAAATACCAACCTTTGACTTACGATTGGTTAAGAACTCTAATAAAAGTCTTCGTTCCAAACTGATCTGCTTTCCATTGTAGATAGTACTGTAATACTATATCTCATTTAGTATCTCTACCTTAAAGCAGTAAAAAAGAAGGTTCCCCTGCTTTCCTACTGGAAAATCCTAGCCAACGTGCAGAGGGAGAACAGTTTGCCAAGATTTAAGTCCTGTTTCTACCCTGATGATGATGATGATGATGATGATATTATTATTATTATTTATTAAATTTATACACCGCCCATCTCACTATGAAAGTCATTCTGGGCGGCTTACAAATAAAAATACTGTTGATGAAATGGGCCTAGATAAGGGAGTAATCCGTTAATCCAGAAGCAAGAGTTACTTATGAAAATAACTAAAGCAAATGCCATTCAAATTCTTAGCGTTCCTGTGCTGGAGTGCCTGGAGAGATTAACTGGGCAGAAGAAGTAGGAGTATAGAAAGCAAGAGTTTCAAGAGTTGAAAGAGTCCCTTTCAACTAGTCCTACCCGAGTCCAGTGCAAAAACCCACTCCTACCGCATCCCTGAGAGCGCCATCCTGCCCTTTTTGAAAATCTGCAACAAGAGAGAGAGAGAGTGCACCACCTCCTAAGGGAATCTGTTTGACCAGTGCTGGACCTCGTAACTTTAAACAGTTCTCATAGATTCAATTTCTTATTTTTAAGGGCGAGGCTTGAAGAGTGGCGAAAACTTTAAATTGTTGTACGAACTGGCCGATCAGTTGCACGCCGCAGGTAAGAAGCGCTTTACTCTGGATTCTTTAGCCAATCGTGGAACCAGTATTCACATTATATTATTGGTGGCTGCTAAGCGAGGGGGCTGGTTCAGTGTTTGCCGTTGACAACGGAGGCATCGGTTGGCTTGGATGCTGATTTCCGTGAATGGAGGTCTCTCACCTGGGACTTGTTCTGGCAGTCTTTTCCTGGTCTTCTGAGGCCCTTTAGAATATTACCGGTCCTGCCAGGGCAGGGGAGCACCGCAGCTGGAAGTGGGAATTGGCAAAATTAAGGAATCTCCATCTTGGAATGGAACAGCCCTTGGGACCGAATGTTTTGTCTTCCTGTTGAACGATCTTTCTTGCTTGCAGTTGGCGCCTCTCGGGCAGCTGTTGACGCGGGCTTTGTCCCCAACGACATGCAGGTCGGACAGACTGGCAAAATTGTAGCCCCGGTAAGTTTTGGACTGACTTTTGGAAAACTGACTGGTTGAAATTTCTGTAAGATGAAAGAAGCCTCTTTGCGTTTCCTTAACAGCTCTTTGTGATTGACAGTCTGCGGGATGGCTTCCCTCCCAACCCCTCTCCCCAACCCAAACCTCCTTCGCAGCTTGTAGATGTTGTCTCTCTGCTGCCCGGTGTCCTTGTCCCATACGGCAGGGGTCCCCAACCTGTCGGCCGCGGCCTGTTAGGAACTGGGCCCGGGGGCTCCCGCCCACAAACCCCGCCCCCTCCACACGATTGGCTCCCGCCCACAAACCCCGCCCCCGATGCTTGTGATTGGCTCCCGTCCGCAAACCCTGCCCCCCGGTGCGTGCGATTGGCTCCCGTCCGCAAACCCCGCTCCCCGGTCCGCAGAAAAATCATCTTTTGAAACCGGTCCCTGGCGCCAAAAAGTTTGGGGACCCCTGCACATACGGAGCAGAGCTGGTCTGCATTGAGCGCCGTCACTGCAGAGCATCATGGGAAAGGGAAGTGGCTTCCTGAAGTGGAGTGGACCTTGATTTGAATGGTGTTGGAGAGGAGCTGTGCCTGTTGATCTGATCTGTTCGGAATGGATCAAGGGACTTGGTGTCACTTTCCCAGTCTTCCGGGCTCAATTTCTGCTGGCAGTAGTAGCGGGTCTCTGCTTTTATGATTATTTCTCCGATCTTTGAATTGGCTTAGGAGGGAATTGGGTCACACAAGGAGAGCTTTGGGCAGATTATACTGATTTTTTTCTAATAGCTGGGAAGCGGTGGAGATAGTGGCTTACAACATCCTTCCCTAACTTGCGTCCTCCAGATGTGCTACAGCTGCAGCTCCCGGAATTCCTAGCTGTCAAGGCCACGGCCTGGAATTATGGGAGCTGTGGTTCCACCACACTGGGAAACTGCTTTAATGATATCTTGTTGCCTTTTTGGGGTAAGTTTTGGTAACTCTTCCGTCAACTATAGACTATTGTGTCATAATAGCCAACTATTATGCTGTTTCATCTTGGGGCATTCAGGAGAATTTTGCAACCTGCTTAGGTCTACCGAGGGGCTGCAGAAGCCTGTTCACGAAGTACCCCTTTTACTTCATGCTCAAGTGGCCAGTTGGTTCAGACATGTTAAAAGCGTTCAGCGTGATGCTGAGTCCTTAGGGCAGTGTTTCTCAACCGTGGCAACTTTAAGATAGGTGGACTTCAACTCCCAGAATTCCCCAGCCAGCATGCTGGGGAACATGCTGGCTGGAGAATCCCCCCCCCCCTCCAGCATGCTGGCTGGGGAATTCTGGGAGTTGAAGTCCATCCAGCTTAAACTTGCCAAGGTTGAGAAACACTGTTACAGATGTAAGGCTTAAAGCCCGATCCAGGGCCAGGAAAATAAGTGATCCTCAGTTTACAACTTTGTGCTGGCATTCTGATAATCAGAACTGGGATTGCACTCCTTTACGGATTGGCATTTTGTTTGCGGAACTGCCATCCCTGGATTAGCTCTTATTCCAGGCTGTTAGCTGGCAAACAGATTGGTGGAGATTGAATGCGAATAGCCTGACTCATAGGCACATCATCCCGAAGGGTGATTTCTTTCTTTCTTTGCTGTCATAGAGCTGGTTATGTCAGTGCATCTGTCCTTCTAATAGTGAATTGAAGTGGTGAGTGCTGACATATCAGTGCCCTTGGAAGCATCTCAGTTTTTTTTTTTTTTTTTACAAAAACAAGATGCGTACAAATGCCACATCAGGGACCAGAAACGGAGCTCCGTGAAGCGAGATTGACAGAACAGGACATATTTATCCCTGAGAAGAGGGCCCTGCAAGGGATAGGATAGCTTCAAGTACCTGTAAGGCTGTCGCAGAGAAGAAGGGCAAGAACAGCTCTCTGTTGTTCGTGGAATGCAGGGGAAATAGCAGTGGTCTTATCTGAGAGGCAGGCATCCTCCAGCTGAATATTCGGAAACTAAAATCCTAACCATAGGAGCCGATCACCAGGGGAACCGGTCACGACGGATGGTATGGCCTCTCTTTCACTGAACGTGTTCAACAGAAGCTTGAGAGTCATCATCTGTCACGGATGCTTTACGTTAAAATCCTACGCAGTGTTAGACTTGGAAGCCTCTGTGGGTCCTTCCAGCTCTATGATTTCTATGAAGTACAAACAGTAATGATTTGGGGTGTACGGTATGTGTGTCATGTTCAGATTTCTTTGCCCCAATTAGTTTGCCCCCAGCTCAGTAAAGACTCAACATACATCATAGAAGGAGAACCAGGAGGGTCATTTGGGGGTGAGAATCGCACAGCGGGCTGGAACGTTGAACCAACTTGAGTCAAGGGCTTAGTTGCAAAACCCATTTGTTAGATTGGTTGTTAGCAACGAGGCAGTGACTAGCAGGATGTTTCTGCTCTATTTGCGTTGGACAGAACGCCAAGTAGTTTTTCTAAGAGACCCGTTTTCTGGTTTGAAGTGCACTGGAAGTTGGTTTGTACTCGGTGCCCGCCTGAATGCTCTCCATGTGTTCATCAGGGTAATCTGGATATGCAGCGGCCACACTTAAATGCTTCTGAGTTCAGTGTAGTAAAGAAAGGATATGCGTTCTCTCTTCTTTCCGTCTGGATTTTCCTGCCAGGCGTCTTTAAATTAGAATATAGGTAAAATGAATTTTTGCTTTAAAAATTAGTAACGTTGTTATAAGGATTTTTTCTAATGTAAAGTTTTTTCCCCATACATTTTGCTACTGCACCCAAGTTTTTGTACCCATATTTAAGAAATTCAGAATTATTTAAACCATTGCTTTGAGTTGTGCATCAGTAACTGATACTGTGGAGAGCAACTTCACGCTTTTAATAACCCGCAGTTCCTTTATCTGTTCTGCTTAGTCATTGGTGCCTTCAGAATATGCATTCCTGAACACTTTGCACTAAAATTTCTGCAAAGATGTGGATCGCTTCCAACTTCTTATATTTCACAGATGCCTAACTTTTGAAGAAGTACAGTGCATCTCTCAGATTATTTTATTACCAGTCTACCATTGTTAAACCAGTATTATTGGCTGATTAAAAATTGGGGAAAATTTGGTTTTGATTAAGAAATTGTTTACGCCTTTTGAAGGCTTTCAAGGTACAACTTCAAAGAATGGTTTGCTTGTATCCAGGACAGAATTTTTAGACTCTTTCTCTGTCTTGTGAATAAGTTTAAGACTGACAGCCATGTTCGGACTGCATTATCTAACATGGCTTTTAAGTCCAAGAGAACAGTGTTCTCAAATTGATGCTCTGCTCCTCAGGGATTGGTGCAGAAACATTAAATTGTGCTAAAATATTCATATGAGAGTGCATTTAGCTGAAAGCAATTGATGTGCTTCTCCCAGGAGAACAGAGCAAAAAAAAAAAAACGGCACGGCCCTGCACTCAAGCGAACACCCTAAGCAGGCTTCTTAAGAGTAATCACGTGTACAGCTGATCAAAGCCCGCTGCAAGTTCTTAAAGTGAAAAGTATTAGAAAGGGATGAAAAGAGAGCCAGTTTGGTCTAGTGGTTAAGGTGCTGGGCTAGAAACCAGGAGACCGAGAGTTCTAGTCCCGCCTTAGGCATGAAAGCCGGCTGGGTGACCTCGGGTCAGTCACTCTCTTTCAGCCCTAGGAAGGAGCCAATGGCAAACCAGGAGGCTGTGAGTTCTAGTCCTGCCTTGGGCATGAAAGCCGGCTGGGTGACCTTGGGCCAGTCCCTGTCTCTCAGCCCTAGGAAGGAGCCAATGGGAAACCAGGAGACTGAGAGTTCTAGTCCCGCCTTAGGCATGAAAGCCGGCTGGGGGACCTGGGGCCAGTCACTCTCTCTCAGCCCAACTCACCTCACAGGGTTGTTGTTATGGGGAAAATAGGAGGAGGAAGGAGTATTAGGTATGTTCGCCGCCTTGAGTTATTTATAAAAATAATAAAGGCGGGATAAAAAATAAATAAATAAATAAAATGTTTGACCTAGTGGACTCTTTAGTAACATGAAATTATTCCGTGGCTGGGATTGGAACAGTTTCTCCTGGTATGACAGGATCATGTGGAATGTCAGTACAGTATTGAAAAAGAAAAAAGTACGGCTTAATTGCTTTTAATCAAGGCATTTCTGTATGGCGACATGTGTGTTATCGTAGAGAAGCGACTGAGCCATGTCAGATGTGAAATACTGGACAAGAGACAGACTGCACACTTTCTGGTCTTCCTCGTTGGCCGAAGGCTTCAGGTGAACTCGTGCAGGTCACCTTGATTTATCCGGAAGTCATTCTAACCATGACATAGAAGACACGGAGAAGGAGAAAGGAGCTTCTTCCAATTTGTATTATGGGTTTGGGGGAAAATACATAGGAACCTGTCTTATACCAGTTAGACAATTTGTCCATCTGGAGCCCAACATGGCTGACTTCAGAAGCTGGCATCCTTCACAAATTTTGAATTACATTTCCCACAAACTTAATTAGTCAACATTTGGGCTCAGTAATGGGAAGATACAGGCCCAGTCGAAGAATAGGTGGGTAGCTTTTGTGTGAATCGAATCCAAAAACCGGTGGATGATTAAAGGTAGGGTAGAGAAACTGTATTTCCTTAAGCAGGAGCAAGATTTTTGCTCTTTATGTTGGATTCTTTAATATGAATTAGAGTTCAACGGTGCAGAAACTGCGGAACAAGTTCTAGGTGCCTTGTTCAACCTGGGGCTTTCCAGATATGGTAAATTTCAGGTTTGCCTAGACTAGCTGGCAACCCTAAGAACCAAGACCCGGCTTATGTGCACCCTCCAGATGGAAGCCTCGAGTTGGATCACACCAGCCTAGCGCTTGGTGATGCCAGCAAAATTTGGAACTTGTAGTCTGGATCTCCGTTTACCAGAGGTTGAAAACAGGCAGTGTCAGTTACTAGTTGAACAGTGCCTTGTTCGTTCGCTATCCAAGAGTGTCTGGCTGTCCCTTCTTAAGTGCTTGATTAAATAGACCCTCGATCTGACTCAGCAAGAGAGCCCTCTGTCAAAAGCCATTTGTTGCGTGGGGCAGCGTTCTTTTAGCAAAAGAGAGAAAAGTAGCAACCTTAAGGGCCATGAAAAAGCAAATGTGGTTTTCATAGAGGTTTCCTAGTTGGGCCAACCAGGCTAGATAGCGTGCTGGATGGCTGTTGCTGTAGCAGCAAGACGGGGGATCCGGTGCTTTGGCAGAAGATGGGGACGCAGAACGGAAAAGGCACAAAACAAGCGCTTTATGTTCCCGAAATTCTGCTGAGCCATTCCAGGTCAGCCATGGTTTGACAGAAACAAGCCAACAGGAGGGGTTTTACAGGCAAGACTGGTGCGCGCATTGCCTCCTTCTCTCTTCCCGCCCTAAACAGTTCCCAACAAGGCATATCTCGCTGGCCTCCCAGTTCTGTCTTCCCCCCTTTGCCTCCCACAGCCGCCTCTGGCCACCTTAGCTTTTTCCATCTCTTACTCCCCACCCTGATTACATCTGCCTGGAAGAACGGTTCTGATTTGGTCTGTATCCAGATCAGACACACATTCTGATTCGGGAACAAATCACCCCAAACCAGCTGTTCCATGCACAGAACAGCTGGTGCGCAGGCCATTTTGCACATCTGTTTGGAAGCAATCCTGTGCGCGAGGGCGTAAGCCCAGTTGAAGTCATTGGGACAGCTCCTTAGTTAGCATGTATAGGATTGCACTGAAAGCTTCCAGCAAAGAAATTTGCTGTGCTGTGTTGTTTCATGACTCTTAGTCTGCTAAATCTGGAAACGTATGGTGCCAGTTTTGGTGTCATTTGCTTCTAGTGGCTACGCTCATATACATTTTAATGACGTTCACATTTGTTCAGAAAACTGACTCTAAAACCACTTCTGTGGATAGGCAACACAGCTTCTTCCCAATGCTGTCCATGAAATTGGAGGTAGCTAGTACAGTTCTGACCCAACGCAATACCTCTGCAGTATTTTGCAGAATATTTTTTTCGTCAGCTTGGATGTTTTTAAAATATTGTATTCTCTTTTTTTCATACAGGAACTATATATTGCTGTAGGAATATCTGGAGCAATTCAGCATTTAGCTGGAATGAAAGACAGCAAGGTACAGTGAGGTACTTTTGTGTCTTGCTCAGAGAAGTTGATTGTTTCTGCTTTCAGAGTTCTTTTTGTTACTGAGGATGCAAAATCTAAAAGCCCACAGATGAATTCCATTCTGAAAATAAATCAGTTACGAGTAACTCACATAACGTTCAGCAGCTCACAGGAGAATGCATTAATAGAGCATATATATCCTGAAAGTCTTTGGACTGCCAAATCTGGAGCCTTTAAAAAGGTAAAGGTACCCCCTGCACATTTGTGCAGTCGTGTCCGACTCTAGGGGCCGGTGCTCATCTCCGTTTGTTAGCCGAAGAGCCAGCGTTGTCCGAAGACGCTTCCACGGTCATGTGGCCGCATGACACGCGCGGAACGCTGTTACCTACCCACTGAAGTGGTAGAGCCTTTAGTGAGAAACAAACTGAATTTTTATGTTAAAATAAAATAATCTGGGTTAGAATCTATATACTCGATTCATTTTCATATATTTCGGACTGAGGCATGAATTCATGCATGACAATGTACAATCTGAATTATGGATTTACTATTCCATAAAGTAAAAGGCATATTTGAATATTCCACGATTTATCCATTCAGATGGAAACCTGTTATAAAATGATAAAAGCTTTAAAAACTTAACTCATTAGTACCCATGTGCTGTTACTTGCTTGATCCTTGCCCAAGCTTATCCGTACTGCCAATGAAAGACTGTATTTTGTTTTTAAAATAAGGTATCTCTTGCCATTTTAGGAGGCAATTTCAAAATGTGATTCTCTCTCCTCCCCCCCCATTCTTGTTGAAGCTATATAGAGGTATATAAAGCTGTATAAAACTGTAAAGGAGTTGTGTGTTTATCTAAGATACTCTTTTTTCCACTGTTTGCAACACACTCCTTTTTCTCTTTGAAATAATGAAGAATCCGATTCCCCTCCCTTTTTTCTTGTTGAGAAATACTCTTAAGGATCTCTAAGTTATTTAATCAGTGCAACAGAATGCTATTATTCCCTGTTTGGTTTAAATAGCAATACTTAAGCAGCAAAATAGTGCAAATTCAGGGCATACTTTAATATAACAACCCTTGATGAAGATTGTTTAGTAACCTTCAGATGCATCTTAGTTGTGCATTACTCCCAGTGTAAGACACCCTGTTCCAGGGAATCTGAATGTGGAAGTATTTTAAGGATTAGGTCCTACATTTACCTGAGATTAAACACCACTGATCATAGTAAAATCTGCTTCTGAGTGAACAGGGCTGCATTGAAAACTGACCCTACTCTAAAATTGAAGGATAAAAAGTTCTGAAATTCATATCCACCCTTTCCCCGAAGTGATACTAGCTAAAAGCTTCAATATACCTTATTCAATTGTAAAAATGGAATGCACATTTTAAGGTATAGGCTCCTCAGGATAGTAAATATTTCAGTTGGACTGAGATGTGTGATTTAGATTAAGCAGTATGTAGTAAAGGGAATAACTGGTCCAGAATTGTTGATATGGTAGTAAAGGAGTGACTTGTGGTTTTGTAAATTCCATTCTGAAATTGTGGCACTTGTATCAGTAATCAAGTAACTCATCAACAATTATTGATGAGTGTCAATAAAGTTGAACGATTTCAAAGTGCATGAAGCGATTCTGTCAACTTCCTCCTATTTCAGATTTTGCAAAAGAGTTCTGGTCATAAGAGAACACTCTGGTTATTACTAAACTTTCACCCCATATCTTCAGAAGTCCACACAGTTAGAATCAATCGATCGATTGATCAATCACTTAGATTTTAACTTCTACACACAAAGTAGAAAACAATGAATATAAATCCCAGAAACTATTTAGCATTAATGTGCCACTTCCTGCCATCTCTGATAGTAACTAATTACAATGTAAATAAGTAAAGAATAGAAAAATCAGTTTGGCTTGAACTGATTTTGGCTCAGAAGTTGAATTCAACTTTTTATTGACTGGACTGGATCAAAATTATTCTCACTCACTCTCTCGCTCTCTTATGCTGTCAACGAAATTTAATCTGGTCTGTATTTAGATGGTTAGCTGGACATTTTTGTCCCTCATTGCTGAATATTTAAACTCATAACATGGATTTTCAAGAGCCAGAATGTTTATTTTACTTCAGTTTGACCTGTGTCCTACTTCTGTGCTTAGAAGCTTTAGAAGATACTATATTTTCTCAAACAAATCACATTTATTTAAAAGGGTTTTATAAGAACTCTCTGTAATCAAACTAACAGTCTCTTGAATGGTTCCCCCCCCCTGCTATGAAATATCTGCCATTACGAGGAATTTTTTAGGGAATCGCCAAGAGCGTTCTGCAAGTACAATGTATTATTTACTGTACTTCACTTACAACAGTAGAAAATGGGTTTTGTAGGGGGTGGGACACCCTGCAGTCCCCCCTTCCTTGCCGTATGGATGGTAGGCTAAACAGACCATGATTGCATCTAGTAGAATGAGCGTGCAACTTAGGTTGGCCTGAAGGAATCTTTGATCAGTAAGCGAAGGGCTGGGTGGCTTTGGGGGATGGGTCAGGGTGAAATGGAGGCCGAGAGCTTTTGTATGTTGCTTTTTAGACTCCCCCCTCCCCAGAGCCAAAAACTGCACAGAAAGGTGGTCTACTCGGAGACCCCAGAAGGGAGGCTGGCAGATCACCTGCGGCTCCCCGTTTGCCATTTTTGCAGCCCTGTGGTAGAGTTACTCATTGCAACCGATTTCTAAGCTTTAGCTACTTAGACTATAAGCTGGGATATGAACATAAATCATGCACTAGGAATACCCTAGTAAACTTGGTCCATTACTATTATTAGGCTGAGCAAGTTGGGATTTTTTTAGATGTGCTGCTTGGAAAATATCCCATTAGGCGAGAAGTGAAAAGTCAAGACAACTCTACTATGCAATAGATTCTTGCCTAGAATGTCCTTGTGATAACAGGTAACAAACTAGGTTTCAGATAAGATGGCACACAAGCCAGAACTCTTGACATTCACATATGTAGGAATTCATGAGAAAAAGTTTTCAGTTCAGCTCTTTAATTTTTGAATTTCTGTTGTGAACAGTGGACGAGATCTCCTTCTGGATCAACCGCTGCATTCATGCCAATGGCAGCCAACCCATGCATAATACTGTAGTGTCTATAGACTGTACCATGAATAACTTTTCTCTGATTAGCCTCATTTCATTCTCTTTCAGACTATAGTTGCTATCAACAAAGACCCTGAAGCTCCCATATTCCAAGTTGCAGATTATGGTTTAGTAGCTGACCTGTTTAAGGTGAGTCTTGCTCCAATCACATTCCTGTTCTTGGTGATGGTGGTGGTGGGAGCTGAGTTAGACTTTGAACATGACTTGATGCAGCTAGTCCTCGAGACGTCTGCATGGAAGTCATCATCTCTATCTAGGGTTACAGCACTTGATTTCTTCACCTGACCCCTAATATTGCAAGCCATAGAAACCTTGCCTTCATCCAGCAAACATATCAGCTCGAGACCTCCAATTTTGATAGCAGGTATACATGTAAATACAACATTTGACTTCTGGTGAACCACAATAAGACTATATTCTTTTTCCAAGAATATGAAGATGTAGTCTCAGTACAACTGCGAGAGACCGGGTTGGGCGAGATTGCTATAGGACTTGATTGTGAAGACTTGGGAAAGGTTTTACCCAGAGCATCTGCCAACATTCAGGATTCTGCTGCTTACAGTCATGTATTGATAAACATTATCAGGCGGTAAAGCATGAAGCTACTTACATGTTTTTATAGCAAGTTTGTTATTCGAAAATAGGAATCTCTTTCAGGACAATCCAGCTGAGAACATTGTGCTGTAAACCTTATTTAAGATAATAGTTGAAGCTCCAATGTTGAACACATTTACTAGGCCTGATGCAGTAGTTTCTCTCACGGTCATTGCATTCTCTGTTGCCTCCACCTTTTGGGTACCTATTGTCACGTGATGGGTGTGACTGTATGGGTGCCTGGTATATCCATGGAGGCAGGTGTCCACCGGGTATTGTGGAAAAATCAAGATGGCAGCCACGATGGTGTGATGGCAACTCCACCTGTTTGTGTGCGACTCACACAAAAAGTAGCGAGAGTTTTAGTTGTACCATTGCGGACACCATCTTGACTTTTTTCATTCTACCCCGTGGACATTCCTGCATGGAGGGAAGACAGTCGAAACTGCCAGCAGTTAATGCTGTTCCTAAACGACTGCCTGCCAGCTTGGCAGTAAACACGGGCCTTTTAATAAGCTGGAGACAAAGTGACATTCGGAAGAAACAACATGTAGACAATTTCCTTAATAAATTTTGTACGACCACATTATTTCCACTTAATGGAAATGTAGCTCTCTTAAATAATTGAGAGGCTATATTCATCAGACGTGGAGTTCAGCTGGGATCTCTCCAAGCGAGGGCATCCTTACGGCGTCTGGAAAGACAAGGTAATGGATATTTTACACAAGCAGTTTGTGCAAGTGTTCAGGTGTAACCGGTAAGCAAATATGCCACCTGTTCTCATTCTCCGACACTCTTTGGAACCACCTTGCTGCGAGGGAGAGTTTAGCTACGGCAGTCCCACCACCAGGCTCCATTCCTTGGCACCAATTCCTTTAAAATGGAGGATTGGCTGAAAGATTTTTCAGTTGCCTGCTTTTAAAAAACCGAGTAGACTATCATTAAATCATGGTTTAAAGTTAACTTCCCACGGTAAAAAAAAAAATGGACCCAAAAACTGAAACGTATCAATACGTTAGTTGATTGGCAGGTCAGGCTTACACATTTTGCATGGGTATTTGCCAGTATGGTTTTTTAAAGTGAAGTTAATTCAGATGTTCAGTTGCTTCACGTGTTGATAATTAAGCATCTCTTTTATGTTGCTTATTAGACTTGGATAACCATCTCAGTTACATAGTGTTATTTTGCCGATAGTAAGTTTGTTGTTTTGTGTTGCATTCAGGTTGTTCCTGAGTTGACGGCAGCATTAAAAAAATGAAAGCTACCCCAGATTTGGGAAGGAATGAGTATGACTTCAGCAGAGAGAAATTATTTTTAAGCAGTATAAATTATGTTTTATCAAACTAGAAATATAACAATTGCCAAAAATGCCAATGACTACTTTGTAATACACCAATTTTTGCCCTTTTCATTTCCATCTGGCTTTGTTATTTCCTGAACTCTTTTTCTAATTCTCTAATAAACATACATCTGCTATATTTTGTATTAGGTCGGGCCGTGGGGATTCCTTACATTTATCTACACAATGTGGTGGTTAAGAGTTGACATTGAATTGATGGCACATAATCAATCAATCTGTGCGCAACCTGACATCCTCCACGCGTGTTGAAATAGCAGCTCCAAAAATTCCCAGTCTTCTTCATTTTGGGCTGGGGCTGTTTGGGAATGCTGAGAGCTGCCACCTTATAGAAGACAATAGGGGGAAAGATTGGTCTGTATTCTAAGGTGGGCACAGAGCCGGTCCATGAGTTCCAACAGATTTTCAAATTTTGCTTAGCTATTCAGTAGCTGTTCTCTTGTCTCAAGCTTTTAATAGTTGAAAAACTATGTATTATGCTGGTATCTTCCCCAGCTCCTAGAGTCAGTTGCTTCCTCATTAATGCCTCTAGCAACAAGCTATATTTAACAGGTCCATGGGGTCTGTTTTGGGTACTTGAGGTATCTACAGATAATTGTCATCTTCTCAGCTCTGGCGCTGTCACTAAGGTTTTAATTTAACCTGTGCTTGTATCATCTGCTGCTCTATTATGATCTGCATCTTTAATATCTAGTCAATTATTGGTAAAACTAGGGTCCATCCTGGGACTTGTGACTTCCTCCTCGTTAGTAGACCTGATCTGATTGATACAGGCTGGCTAATCATAACATGATCTGGGAGGTTGGAAGGCGGGGTAGCTTCTCTCACCAGAAGTGAATCTTTAGGCACGCTGACGGGATACATACCAGGTTCGGGTACACCACTGAAACTTATTTAATCGCTTTACCTGGGACTGGCATAAGGAAGGGGCCTGATCTTATGGCACAGTGGCGGGACTAGTGTGTGTTGAATTCCAAAGGATCCAAAACCAACCTATGAATGCCCTGTTTGTGGTCTACTACTAGTTACCATTGGCAGTAGATTGATACCCATGAAGTTTTTGAATGTAATTGGATCTCTGGAGGTAGACATTTCTCTACCTTGACCCCAACTGGGAGGTACAACATTCTAAACACCTCCAACCAGTTGGTTCTGGGAATTAAACAGCTCCTATAGTTTAGATCAGTGTTTGTCAGCCTTGGCAACATGCTGCTGGCTGGGGAATTCTGGGAGTTGAAGTCCACACATCTTAAAGCCGCCAAGGCTGACAAACACTGGTTTAAATAGATCTTAAGGTTTGAAAACGCTCCATGTGGAAATGACCAGTTGGTGGTTTTTAAAATTCATACAAGCAAGAGCAAAGATAATGTGAGTTCACCTGAGCGTGTGGTGGAAATGGAAGAAAAAATCAATTATAAATAAAAACCTCGTCTTTAAAATAGTTTTCTTAAAAAACTATCTTAAGCAAAAGCTGCTACCACATTCTCCAGCAAAGGAGATCGTTACCTTGTCGTGGTGCTGGAGCTTGAGCACCTCAGTGAAACCATGAGCTAAACCGTGAAGGGACACCCAAGACGGGAAGGTCGTGGCAGAGAGGTCAGACTAAATACGATCCCTGGGGAAGGTAATGGCAACCCACCCCAGTATTCTTGCCATGAAAACTAAATGGATCAGTACAACCAAAGATATGTCGGTATACCATCGGAAGATGGGACTCCCAGGTCGGAAGATGGTCAAAATGCTACTGGGGAGGAACAGAGGATACGTTCAACTAGCCCCAGATGTGATGACGCAGCTAGCTCAAAGCCGAAAGGACGGCTAGCGGCCGACGGTGCTGGTGGTGAACGACGAATCCGGTGTTCTAAAGATCAACACACCATAGGAACCTGGAATGTAAGATCTATGAGCCAGGGCAAATTGGATGTGGTTATTGGTGAGATGTCAAGATTAAATATAGACATTTTAGGTGTCAGTGAACTGAAATGGACTGGGATGGGCCACTTCACATCAGATGACCACCAGATCTACTACTGTGGACAAGAGGACCACAGAAGAAATGGAGTAGCCTTCATAATTAATAATAAAGTGGCTAAAGCAGTGCTTGGATACAATCCAAAAAACGATAGAATGATCTCAATTCGAATACAGGGTAAGCCATTTAACATCACAGTGATCCAAATATACGCGCCAACCACAGATGCTGAAGAAGCAGAAGTAGATCAGTTCTATGAGGATCTGCAGCACCTACTAGATAATACACCAAAAAGAGATGTTATTTTCATTACAGGAGACTGGAATGCTAAGGTGGGTAGTCAGACGACACCTGGAATTACAGGCAAGCATGGTCTGGGAGAACAAAATGAAGCAGGACATAGGCTGATAGAATTTTGCCAAGACAACTCACTGTGCATAACAAACACTCTCTTCCAACAACCTAAAAGACGACTTTATACATGGACTTCACCAGATGGTCAACACCGAAATCAGATTGACTACATCCTTTGCAGCCAAAGGTGGCGGACATCTATACAGTCGGTAAAAACAAGACCTGGAGCTGACTGTAGTTCAGATCACGAACTTCTTATTGCAAAATTTAGAATCAGACTAAAGAGAATAGGGAAGACCCACAGATCAGTTAGATATGAGCTCACTAATATTCCTAAGGAATATACAGTGGAGGTGAAGAATAGATTTAAGGGACTAGATTTAGTAGATAGGGTCCCGGAAGAACTATGGACAGAAGTTCGCAACATTGTTCAGGAGGCGGCAACAAAAAACGTCCCAAAGAAAAAGAAAACCAAGAAGGCAAGATGGCTGTCTGCTGAAACACTGGAAGTAGCCCAAGAAAGAAGGAAAGCAAAAGGCAACAGTGATAGGGGGAGATATGCCCAATTAAATGCAAAATTCCAGAGGTTAGCCAGAAGAGAGAAAGAATTATTTTTAAACAAGCAATGTGCGGAAGTGGAAGAAGACAATAGAATAGGAAGGACAAGAGAGCTCTTCCAGAAAATTAGAAACATCGGAGGTAAATTCCAGGCAAAAATGGGTATGATCAAAAACAAAGATGGTAAGGACCTAACAGAAGCAGAAGAGATCAAGAAAAGGTGGCAAGAATATACGGAAGATCTGTATAGGAAGGATAATAATATTGGAGATAGCTTTGACGGTGTGGTCAGTGAGTTAGAGCCAGACATCCTGAAGAGTGAGGTTGAATGGGCCTTAAGAAGCATTGCTAATAACAAGGCAGCAGGAGACGATGGTATCCCAGCTGAACTGTTTAAAATCTTGCAAGATGATGCTGTCAAGGTGATGCATGCCATATGCCAGCAAATTTGGAAAACACAAGAATGGCCATCAGATTGGAAAAAATCAACTTATATCCCCATACCAAAAAAGGGAAGCACTAAAGAATGTTCAAACTATCGAACAGTGGCACTTATTTCACATGCCAGTAAGGTAATGCTCAAGATCTTGCAAGGTAGACTCCAGCAATTCATGGAGCAAGAATTGCCAGATGTACAAGCTGGGTTTAGAAAAGGCAGAGGAACTAGAGACCAAATTGCCAATATCCGCTGGATAATGGAGAAAGCCAGGGAATTTCAGAAAAACATCTATTTCTGTTTTATTGACTATTCTAAAGCCTTTGACTGTGTGGATCATAACAAATTGTGGCAAGTTCTTGGTGGTATGGGGATACCAAGTCATCTTGTCTGCCTCCTGAGGAATCTGTATAACGACCAAGTAGCAACGGTAAGAACAGAGCACGGAACAACGGACTGGTTTAAGATTGGGAAAGGAGTACGGCAGGGCTGTATACTCTCACCCTACCTATTCAACCTGTACGCAGAACACATCATGCGACATGCTGGGCTTGAGGAATCCAAGGCTGGAGTTAAAATCGCTGGAAGAAACATTAACAATCTCAGATATGCAGATGATACCACTTTGATGGCTGAAAGCGAGGAGGAATTGAGGAGCCTTATGACGAAGGTGAAAGAAGAAAGTGCAAAAGCTGGGTTGCAGTTAAACCTCAAAAAAACCAAGATTATGGCAACGAGCTTGATTGATGACTGGCAAATAGAGGGAGAAAAAGTGGAGGCAGTGACAGACTTTGTATTTCTAGGCGCAAAGATTACTGCAGACGCTGACTGCAGCCAGGAAATCAGAAGACGTCTACTTCTTGGGAGGAGAGCAATGGCAAATCTTGATAAAATAGTTAAGAGCAGAGACATCACACTGACAACAAAGGTCCGCATAGTTAAAGCAATGGTATTCCCTGTAGTAACCTATGGCTGTGAGAGCTGGACCATAAGGAAGGCTGAGCGAAGGAAGATAGATGCTTTTGAACTGTGGTGTTGGAGGAAAATTCTGAGAGTGCCTTGGACTGCAAGAAGATCAAACCAGTCCATACTCCAGGAAATAAAGCCAGACTGCTCACTTGAGGGAATGATATTAAAGGCAAAACTGAAGTACTTTGGCCACATAATGAGAAGACATGATACCTTGGAGAAGAAGCTGATGCTAGGGAAAGTGGAAGGCAAAAGGAAGAGGGGCCGACCAAGGGCAAGATGGATGGATGATATTCTGGAGGTGACAGACTCAACCATTGGGGAGCTGGGGATGGTGACGGCCGACAGAAAGCTCTGGCGTGGACTGGTCCATGAAGTCACGAAGAGTCGGAAACGACTGAACGAATAAACAACAACAAAAGCTACCACATTATCAGCTCTTACAGCTAGAAAAAAAATGAAAACAATAATTTAGAATATTTTTTTAAAAAAAAGTTTAATTAAAACTGTATTTGTAAAATGCCCATTTTTGTTCTGTTATCTTGGAGGCAACAATTTTTTCCCCCAAAATATTTCTTCCCCAAAGTTCATGCTAAAAATAAGAGAACACTTACTTTAAAATTCTTTGAGCTGCATCATTCAAAGTGCTCCTTGAAAAACGTTTTTTTTTCCTCCCCAGGAAGATCAAAAATAATTGTCAATACTTTTACAAAGGGATTTATAATTGGTCACATACAAAGGGAAATCGTAAGAAATTGTTAGGAGGAGAGACGTGAGTTTGTACTGTACCCTGGTGAAACCTGACCTGATAGAAGATTGTTCGAAGTTCAATAAAAATTGCGGGATTTGTGGACGCTTGGCTTAAAAAAACACACCTTAAGAATCTATACATCTTTGAGGTCATTGTTTTAACAGAGTGTTCACCTCCCCTGCCCCCAAATTCCTCCTCGAGGATGAAGCCCGGAGACTTCAGGTGGCAGAAATGTCAAGTTTTTCGTGCTGGCTCTCGTAACTCATGCATTTTGAAAAATGAATTTTCAACTCTTGAGTCCACACCAAAATCCATCCTGGGATGGTTCTGAGGACCCCATTTTAAAGCTTTAGCGTGTCCCACCCGTGGCGAATAACCTCCTGTTTATCTGTCTTAACCTCATCTCAACAAGGGGACTAGGAGTCTGGGACACTGTTGAACTTTTGCTCTTTGGATTCCAAAGATGTATACTTGTCGATCATCTGTGTGTTTTGCTGGAAGTGGATTACTGGCTTTTTCTGAAATACACCAAAGTTTTCTTGGTTCTTTTTGTTGTAAATATTGACTCGGTGCTCCAGTTCAGGGCTGGCTGTGGCAGACCCTGCTGGGCTGGGCAGTTTAAGGTTAACGGGGTCCAGTCCTTTCTGGGTTAAGCAGGAGTCTTCTGATAAGGAGGACAACAGTTCTTGCACCACGGCATTATTGACTCTGCGATGGGGCGAAGAAGAACTGGCCCGGTCGCCTTGGGCGACCTGGCAGGCCCGCTTCAAGGGGCAATACTCGGAGGACTCCTCCCGGGTCGTACTGCAGTCCGTGGAGGAGCCGAAGGTCTGGCTGCTGTCGCTCTGGGCTCTGGTGACCGAGCTGTCCGTGGACCTGGAGGCACTGCCAGACGCAGCGCTGGTGGAAATCCCGTTGCTCTCCATCGTCTTCATCGGCACTTCCACCAGGAAGAGATCGGAGGAGACGTTGGGCTGGTGCACGTCAATGGCCGCCGTCGTAATGACGCAGAAGGCTCCTTCGGGGACCCCGCTGTCTATATGCAAAGAGGCAAAAGGTTAGCTTAGATTCAGAGAAGGGCCATTCTAGCAATGAGGACAAGCCTTGAGCTTTGGCTGAAAAAGCTTTCCTCCGTTTAAAATACACACAGAGAGAGAAATACAGTTGGAAGATGACCTCTAACCTTGGTCGTCTTGGTATGGGGTTATTTTATTCTTCACATGTTCTGTTATCTTTCCTTCTCCCATGGAAAGTCGTCTTTTTTCCAGTTGCCATTCAAGAGACCAGACTTTAAAACTCAACTACTCAGAAGTTCCAGTGCATGTGCATCTTTTAATTCCTAGAACTTTTAAAAAGGCGGATGGCCCCTTGCCTTCAAAGCACCCCCCGTTCAGGCACAACGATCCAAACCGTTAGGAAATTCCTCTTGCAAATGGCACAGAAATAACTGGAAAAGGCATAATCTGCTCACTCTAGTGGGGTTTAATAATGAGAAAATATTTCAAAGACTTTGGTGTCTACCTGGATATGAAGCAAACCTGCTGCCCATTCTCGGCTCCCCGTTCTCAAGAAGTGTGCCATTACACATATTTTCCAGCACAAATTATTAGCCCTAACCGACGTAACCCTTGAATCATCAGGTAATTCAGTCTCTTAAAATAACAAGTATCTTCAAATAATAAACCCCTTCAAATGTTATTCATGGAGAAAATCTATCCATGTGGTCTACACCAACCTGATGGGACATAATCAAATGTTATGGGAGAATAATACATTTGGATGGAAGCCATCCCTTGGAATGTACAACTATAGAAATGGGGTTTCTGTAGAACAGGATTGAATGGGGCTGTTCCTGGCCTCAGCTGCCACCCAAAACCAGTAGGTGGGTGTGGAGCTCCAGTTGCTTGGGGGAGCTGCTGAGGCAGTGCCGAGTGGCGAAGGGAAATTTCACCTCGATGGACGGTAATGTTCCTCGGGGGCTTAAGAAGTTGATGCTGTGACAGGGAGGTCAGCCTCAGAGGGCCTTGCTCCCCTCCTGAAATTCATCGGGTGGCTATGAAGGGGCAGCAGGCTCTTCCAGGGGAACGGCCCTCCTAGAAAGACCCCCTTGAGAAACAGCCGAATGGGCCTTTGAGTTTCAAAATCCAAGCTTACCACTGCTGGGCTCGTCGTAGTACTGGCTGATGTAGTTGTTCATGTCGTCTTTCACCGCTGTCTCTGGAAACGCAAAACGGGAATCATTAGCAGCAAACTCCAAACGCAGGCTTGGTTAGGATTGTAAAGACATGGTTGCAGAATTCCACAGTTCAGAAGATTCTCAATCAGTATCCTATTTTATACAAAGCTCAGAAGGGGATGGGGGGAAGATACGTTTTCCGAAAGAGCAACGAGAGGTACTTTGAACAGAAAAACCCAACGTTGTAAAACGCCAATTACAGGTAATCCTTGCTTAACGACCGTTTGTTTAGCAACCGTCCGGAGTTATGATGGTGCTGAAAAAAACGACTTACGACCATTCCTCACACAGCTGTCACATGACCGCGATTCGGCATGTCGCGCATTTACAATGGTTGCAGCACCCTGCAGTCACATGATCACCATTTTCGACCTTCCCAGCCAGCTTCCGATAAGCAAAATCAATAGGGAACCACATAGTTCGCTTAATGACCAAGTGATTTGCTTAATCGCTTAATGACCAAGTGATTTGCTTAATGACCACCGCAAAATGGTCATAAAATTGGGTCCAGATTCACTTAACAACCGCAACGCTTAGCAACCTAAATCCCAATCCCAATTATGGTGGTTAAGCGAGGACTACCTGACAGAAAACATTCACAGCTCATGTATCCAGTATAATGTGATGATACTAGTGCACACTTCGCCCAATGGTCTCAAGAGCTCCTGCTAACTTTAGGAGTCTTCAGAACTCAGGGGATGCTATTTTTTTCACATGTTCAAGAAAGCTCTGCACACAGAAAAGAAGTTGCTTAGGTAAAGCTTCTTTTAAAAATGCAAGTAAGCCACACATTGCAAGTCTCCCCAGTTGGTTCATCTTACTTATTTGACTGTGTACTTTGGGCCAGTAAAGGATAAATCCATCATCCCTGTTAATTAAGGCTCTTAGTTAGGAGTAAGGAATTACTAAGGCTCTTATAAGGAGGACCCTTATATTCTGATGAACCAGATGACCACAGCAATGTAACTTGGAAAGGGAGTAAATTCTCCATATTCTCTTTCTCCACACCTTTATAAATACTTCCTTCACAAAGTCCTTGTAAGGTAGCAACCCATACATACTGAAGACAAAATTGCCAGCTGCGTGGCACAACGTATAGGAGAAATGAAGCAACTGCCCTCCAGATTTCAGTAAAAAAACCATGTTGATATCGGAGAAATCGAGATAATTCTAAAATTATCTGCAATGGAAATGGCAGAAGTCAATAAATGCTTGCCACGTGATGTTGGGGGGAAAAAAAGGCATGGGTTAGGAGAAGCAAAAATAATTATTTTAGAAGGCACATGTGGGCAGGAACACCCAGTTTGAAAAAGCAACTTGATCTGCTCACTCTGTGGCATACTGAATGCCTTAAAAGCATCTACTCCTTTTATGTCTTTTTAAAATACCCATTTCAGGGGGAGGGAGAAGACAGATCTCGCTCCCTCCTTTCAGCGGGAATCTTCATAGCCCCCTGGGTCTCTGTGGCTACAGCCCTGCCTTCTTCACAGCACACTGTGGTTTGTAGGTGAAAGAAACAGATGTTTTCTGGGTACACGTTTTCCGCACAAGGCTCAAACCGCTGAGTGCTCGGTACCTGAACGGACGAAGCTCCTGAGCTGGCAATCAAACCTGACACTGAAAGGGAGTGTGGCTGCCCTCCTGGTTTCGCTGGCTCTTTAAAAGCTTTTTTGGCCTCTGCTGATCTTTAAATGCCTGCAATCCAAGGGGTGCTCTCTGCTAATGCCTGAGTTTAGAAAGAACCCTCGGTGCCGCTCAAGGCGAGGTCGCGGGGCCAGGAGCACACTGCAAGGCTCATCAGCGGCGTACTGTTAGATAGATTTGGTCTCAGTCATCCGTCACGGAGTCTACAAACGACACGGAGCTGTTGCCGCATGCGCCATTAGTGACACAGTGCTACAGGGACGGCCAGGAACGTTCCGAAGCTGTGGGTATCTCTATGGCAAGCCAACACTGAAAGTGCTATGGATCCAGAATGCTGCGAGAGTTAAGAAGTACAGCTGTCTGCACAAGCTCATCTCCTCCACCATCATTCTGGCTCTCATAGCAGCCAACCAGATGTGTTTGGGGCTCTCAAAAAACCCTCTTCCACTGTAGTTCTGCAGCAGCTGGGATTCAAGGAATGCTGTCTGAAATTGAGAGGGCAGTACACACCCAACAGGACAAAGAGCCGTAGCAGCCCTCTTCTCCCTGAATTTGTCTAGGTCCTTGATTACAGGCAGTCCTCGACTTACGACCACAGTTGGGACTGGAGCTTCCGTTGCTAAGTGAGGCGGTCATTAAATGAGTCGTGTCTGATTTTACAACCTTTTTTGCTGCGGTCATTAAGTGAATCACCGCATTCATTAAGTGAATCTGGCTTCCCCCGTTGACTGCTTGTCGGAAGCCAGCTGGGAAGGTTGCAAATGGCAATCACGTGACCCCGGGATGCAGCAACCGTCGTAAATACATGCCGGTTGCCAAGCGCCTGAATTTTGATCACATGACTGCAGGGAAGCCGCGACGGTCGTAAGTGCGAGGACTGGTCACAAGTCATTTTTCCCAGCGCCATCGTAACTTTGAACGGTCGCTAAACGAATGGTTGTAAGTCGAGGACTAACTGTATATGGACTCATTGATGTAATTTTTTAACAACTGCCTTCTTCCAAGGTGTGTCAAGCTTCCTGCTGCCAGTCCTAACCCTTTCCCCATTTAATTTCAAGGGATGACCCCGTGTCCTTGTATTATGAGACACGGAGGGAAAAAAAACATCTCTGTTCACATTTTCAACATCATGCAACACACAACTAGCGACAAAAAATCTCCTCGGATCCTGGCAAAGTGTGTTATTTGGGATAGAGAAACGAGACTGCAAATAAGCTCTCTAATAGGCTGATTAAAACCAAGGTGGCTAATTGGCTAAAACAAGTTCTGAAAATGAGTGACAGCTTTTCCCGATACAAGAAAGATGAACCAGTTTCCAGTTCTTCTCACCAAAAGGACACCCTGGACAATGAACAAATTAGGGCTGTTACAAAAACAACAACCCACCCCAAGTTCCCACTTCAAAGGGTCCTTTGAAGAAAGGTATCAGAGTCCAATTTTCTTTTTAAAGGGTCTGTGGGTCTGTGTGTGGGGGGGGTAGTGGTGGGGTGTGTAAATGCGATGGAGGGGAATAGCTGCATAATAGTGTAAAGAAGTGAAAACTTGCTAGCTGATGGTATGTAACTTTAATCAATCAAACCAACCAATCCAATAGTTAATGCAACTAATTAGAGGTGCAACAGAAGGAGAAACATTTAAGGTGGGACATTTAGAACCAGAGAACCGCCTGAATCCAGGTCTGGATCAGGCACCTTCTCCTGTAAGCAAGTGTTTTTCAATAGTCACAGGTGATCTTACTGTTCCCTGAAAGGAGAGAAACAAAACCAGGCCAGCTTCAGGTTCTCAGGTAAGATCGGTTTCAGCAAGTTTAAATAATTCAAGTTCAAATCACGTCTCTCTAAAGGATGAGAAACGTTCTGAGTACTTTATGTTCTGGCATGAAAGTTACGAGTCAAGTTTTCTCTGTTGCGGAGAAAAAAATGTGAACTGAAATAATTGGGGGAAGAGGCAGTCTCTTTCCAAAACTACAGATGACACAAGTAATCCTTCTCCTATCGGCCCCGTAAAACACGGTCCCTTCACTGTGGCAGGTGCACTGATACTGCACTGACTTTTCAGAAAATGCTTTTAATGTCCAGGGAATGTCAGTAATTTGGTCAGATACAAACCTTTCCTGCGTTCGCAACATGCCTTTCCAGATTCAGTTCAGGATTAAAAACATTTGTGTTTCCTGCTTCCCCATTTTTTTTTAAACTTTTCCATTACTCCCAGTTGGTTTCTTCTTGCTAGGATTGAGTTTTGTAGACAAGGAAGCCATTCAGAAAAGGATTTCCGAGAGTGACCAGAGCTTCTCAGGGTGGTAGC
This sequence comes from Charina bottae, assembly GCA_023362775.1. Classification (NCBI taxonomy): domain Eukaryota; kingdom Metazoa; phylum Chordata; class Lepidosauria; order Squamata; family Charinaidae; genus Charina; species Charina bottae. The sequence continues at coordinate 20,095,861 of JALMGJ010000010.1, read as the reverse complement.
TATGGAAAGCCAAATGCTTGTCACAGGTATCCATGGGGGTCAAGAAAGTCAAGATGGCAGTCACAAATGATGCGATCAAAGCCTTGCCCTTTTTAAATGCGTATCACAACCTGCTGCCTGCTACAGAATCAGACCAACTAGTTGGTCTACCTTGATATTATCTGTATTACCACTTCAAAGCTCTTTCCCAGCCCAGTCTGGAGAAGCCACAAATCAGAACGTGGGACCCTTTGCATGCAAAACATCTGGTCTATTCCCGTTAGAGCGTTGTCTAACTGGACACAGCAGTATCACCTGTGCAAATGCTGTATCTATAATTTCCTTTTTCTTAGCACAATAACGGAATCTCTTTTTTGCTCCTAGCTTAGCCCTGAACACTTGTGGTTAAAACTCTGTAATGTGTAAGAATAAGGTTTGTCCTACTAGCTGGTTAGACAAATCTTTTGATAAACTGGCAAAGTGCTCCAGTTTAGTCAACAAGAAGCTTTATTTTTTAAATCTGATTTTTATCACAACTACTTCTGTGAAAGGGAATGCCTTGCTGCGACAGACTTGAGCTACTAAAGATTAATGAAAATATGGGGTAGGGACTCTTAAGAACATTTTCCTCACATGTACATTAAATCAATTGATTACTTGTATGAGTTCTAAGCAATTAAAAAGTAAAGGTAAAGGTTCCCCCCGCACATTTGTGCAGTTGTGTCCGACTCTAGGGACCGGTGCTCATCTCCGTTTGTTAGCCGAAGAGCCAGCGTTGTCCAAAGATGCTTCCACGGTCATGTGGCTGCATGACGCATGCAGAACACTGTTACCTACCCACCGAAGTGGTACCTATTCATCTCCTTGCATTTGCATGCTTTCAAATTGCTAGGTTGGCAAGAGCTGGGGCGAGTGCGGGAGCTCACTCCATCACACAGGGCTAGGGATTCAAACCTCCGAACTTGCGACCTTCCGATCGACAAGCCTGGCATCTTAACCCGCTGAGCCACCACGCCCCCTAGTGATATTTAATTAAGCAATTAAATATCTCTAATAATCAAATGGATACCTAAAAGGAAGATAACAAATGCTATTGTAAAATAAATGATTTGTTTCTCCTCCTGCTGCTTCCCTTACTAATATTTTTATAACATCTGGGATCATTTATCTGGCATTTCAATAATAATCCTCTCCTATAATTGTGGTATTCATTCATTAACAAATAGAGTTGGACTATCTTTTGATATTAATTAAATAAATAGACTAATTGATTCATGATGAAACATGTTTAAAGATGCTATTGCACTGCCTTCCTTTAGTCCCTGTAAAAACAAACCCCTTAAACTTTGCCCATATAGATTTCCCATTTGTGGAGCAAAGAGTTGTCACTTGAGCATCAGCTTCGGATGAAAAACAGTCTAATGTCATTATTGCCTCCCCATTTTGGCTGCCTTATTGGGACTTCATTTAATAAACTAACTAGATGTCTCTGAGGACAACATAATAATCACCCACTCTGAAGTCCCAAGGACTTGCTTCAACAAAGCAGTAATTGTTTTAATGGAAGGCGAGACAATGTCTCATGGCTGCAGGAATTAACAAAGACAGGAAAAGGGGTGGGGGAGCAATTTCGGTGTCACGGCCCCCTATCCCCACTTCTAGCGTAAAAAAGGAAGTTGGCTTGAAATATCAAACACCATTTCAAGGCCATTCTCTTTGCAAAGATTTCCAAAAAATCTGACATCAAGTTAGAAGTGCATTTCTGCAAAGCCTAAAAAGACAGTAAGAGAAAGAGAGAGGGTTTCACAAGAAAACTCACAATTTAGATTGGCATATTATGGAAGAGATGAAAGACTCATAAAGGAAATATTAAGAGCTTCAGGGGCCATTAGTATTCCATAAAGGTAAAAGCTTCTTCCTAAGATTTCAAGGAAGTTTTACAGGAGTAAACTTAACAATTGACATATTGAATTTGTCAAGAGCTACAATCTGGGTGTCTTCAGATAGGGTCAAAAAAGTCAAAATGGTGGTTGTGACTGCGATTGCAGCTTTGACTGCAGCCCCCATCTTGACCCCTACCCAGCAGATGATCCTGCTTGCAATACATGGAGGAACTTGCTTATACAATAAGTATAATTTAACAAAAGGATTTAAAAAAATCCTTCCTAAATGCTAATTAGCTTGACAGCCTCGATGATCATTGATCAGAAGCCATCCAGGTGATTCCAGACATGACCGACAGACTGGAAACAAAGAAACTTTTTTTTTTTTAGTGTGCCAAAGGTTCCTCTGTCTTTTTACCAAAAAATGAGAACAGAGAGGACCAGATTAGTAGCAGAAACTGATGTCGTCTCTTTTTAAGTGCAAGTATTTTAAACCGGGGGACGGGACGACAGCTATTCATGGGGGTGGTTGGCCCCGTGGGGGTCCCATGATAAGATCTTATTTTCCATCTTGAATTTTATATTCTGTATTTGTATTTATTTGTATTTATATTTATAGTTATATTGAACTGTTTTTAGCAATCGGACATTTTTTATTATTGTAAGCCGCCCAGAGTCGCCGTATGCGAGATGGGCGGTAGAGGAATTTAATCAATCAATCAATCAATAAATATACAGACAACCTGCCAGAGCATCATTTCCTATACTTCGCAGCTGTTCTGTGTTCTTAATTGCTGATTTTTTGATACGTTCTCAGCGTTGGCAGGATGCTCCGTGCCTGGGGGGCTCTCACGTTTTGCTTCGAGGCGGCCTGACGCACAGGACATGCGATGCTGAGACTGAAGACAAATTCGAGCTGCTCCCTGGGGAGCTTTAACTTATGAGCTTCTCCAGAAAAGTATCACACAGGGGGTGGGTAGGGGAGAGGAGGTCGGAAATCAGCAAAGTCTAATCTTTCTCGTGGACGTTTGCAACTCTTCATGGTCAAATAGCTCACGGTGAATGTTTTCATTGTTCTTTATGGGTAGGGGAAATATAATTGGCTTCAGGAGGAGTATCCCATTTCTCCGGAATTAGGTAGTTCTAACTCACTAAAAGCCCATTGTTTGAGCCTGGATTGAAGATCTCCAGGTGAGAAGATTGATTCTGAAGGGACTCTGAAGCAGTATTTCCACAGCAAATAGCAATCTCACCTGTTTTCTCTCTCCACTCCTCAGGCATACTATGAACACTTGTTGTTTCCTACAGCCATAACATAATACCAATGGCCCAAGTGCACTGGATGGGTCTATTATCTTGGACAGCTTCTGATACAGGTAGTCCTCACTTAACAACCATTCATTTAGTGACGGTTTGGACTTACAACAGTGTGGAAAAAACGACTTACAACCGGTTCTCACACATATGACCGTCGCAGTGTCCCCACTGTCACATGATCACAATTTGGGCACTTGGCAACCGGTTCACATTTATGACCATCACAGTGTCCTGTGATCGCCATTTTCAACCTTCCCAGCCAGCTTCTGACAAGCAAAATCAATGGGGAACTGCATGATTTACTTAACAACCACATGGTTTGCTTAATACCCACGGTGATTCACTTAACGACCACCTCAAAAAGGGTCATAAAATCGGGTCGGATTCCACTTAATCACCGCTTTGCTTTGCAACCGAAATTCCTCTCCCAATTGTGGTCGTTAAGCAAGGACTACCTGTATGTAAAATTTAAGTCAGTGGGGATAAGTTAGTAAGGACTGTATCACCCCGATGCCCACATCTGAACTTTAGTTGTAGTTAAAAAAAATCCTGATGACACGTCAATAAAAACAATTGGATCTGTTTTTTCATGTTCTGCATTGAAGAGATGTGCACTGTAAGAGTTTCCTCTTGTTATGTAAGTTCATTAGAGTTTCTTCCAACATAAATCGCAGCTCTATGGCTGGCTGGCTGGCTAGCTAGCTATTTATTTATTTCCTATCCCGCCTTTATTATTTTTATAAATAACTCAAGGCGGCGAACAGACCTAATACTCCTTCCTCCTCCTATTTTCCCCACAACAACCACCCTGTGAGGTGAGTTGGGCTGAGAGAGAGGGACTGAGAGAGAGTGACTTCCTCCTAGAGCATTAAATTCTCTGTCTACAAAATCCAGACTCTAGGACAGAGCTTTCCAAACTGTGTGTCGGGACACGTTAGTGTGCCAGCTGCGGTGTCTGGGTGTGTCGCAGCTGCTGCTGCCTCCGAGCCCTGCCAGGATTCCGCGCAGGTCCTAGTGCCTGCCTTGTGCCTGGCTGCCTCCAAACCTGCTGTGATTCCGCGCAGGTCCTAGTACCTGCCTTGTGCCCTGCTGTTAGTGTGTGTCGCGAAATGATGCATGTCTAAGAAGTGTGTCACCAACATGAAAAGTTTGGAAAGCTCTGCTCTAGGACAGCCTGTCTTTACCTGGTGCCCTCATGACGGTTGGTCCATAATTCCCATTTGTAATTTTAAAGCTTCTATTTTGAAGCTCCAGGGAACATCCCTTCTCTTTAGTTATGTTCTATTTCGCTGTTTTCAACTCTTGCATTTGTGGTTTGGGGTCTTGAGGGGGCTCTGATGTTTATTACAGGTATTTTGATAAGTAAATAAAATAATTTGAACCGCATATAGAGCAGTCATCGCGAGGGGAACCTTTTTAATTTTATCCAAGTGCACTTATTTTAGATATACCTTGCCATCTCTACACAATAAGCAAGACTAAAATGTATTTAATTTGTATTTCCATGCAATCCAATTAAATGATCTGGGAACAATTGTAAGTATAGGAATGTGTTTTTCTTAAGCGTCTTAATATTTACACATACATGCATATATACATGCATGCACTACGCCTTAAAAAAAAGATTAACCGGTATAGTCCAACTAAAGGCAAAGGCAAAATTCCCTTTTGTCTGAATGGTGCCAGATTGCAACCTGGCTTCCCATCTCTTTAACACCACGCCCTTGAAAATGAATTCTAATTGATCTTAGTCCATCTTGCTTTTAAGCAGGCTGTGAATTCTAAGTACACTTAAGTGTCCTAATACCATGTACAGTACAGACATTCAGGAACAATTTATTTGGCTGGCAGACCTGCTATGTTTTATGCATGACCCAGCCTCTATAAGACGATGGAACACTATGTGCATGTAGCCACCTAGAAACGTAGTCTAGAAAGGATAAAAGTTTAAGGTTGACCCTGCAAAGCACAGTAATTTCAACACTACTTAGATGTTTGCACCACTCCCATCCACTCCTAATGTAACCCTCAAGGAACATATGCATAAATTATAAAGTATGTTCACGTTTTCTGATTTAAAAGAATACGTAGATTAATAAAGCTGGATGCAAACCCAGTTTGGAAAGCCACATGTCGACCTAACAGGATTTGGCAATATCAGCAAAGTCACCTGACCCATGGATTACGTCATGGAAGAAACGACTGTAGGTACGAGGGACCCTGTGTAACCTGTTGGTGGGAGATACTGCAAATGCTGACATTGTACAAATACATTATTATAGTTTTTACCAAGAACTTTCTAAGCAGCACACAATCAAACTATCCTGCTGAGTTTGGAATCCAAGATTCCTATCTGGGATGAAACTACTCAGGCCACAAATCCAGTCCCTAAAACATAGCTTTCCAAACTGTGTGTCGCGACACTTTAGTGTCCGCATTTTAGCGAGGCCTCCGCCGCCATGCACCCCGCCGCCGCGCCCCCCGCCGTGCACGCCCCCACCCCTGCGCGCACCCCCATGCCGCCGCCGCTGTTGGTGTGTGTTCTTGGAAAGCACTGCCCTAAAAGAACAGCCCCATGCGTATTGCCCTTGGCAATCTGATCCTAAGACTTTGCTACCGCTTCCTCGCTTCCTTCTGTAACTTGGGGAAGTCTACACGTCAGGTTGAAATGAACGGAGACTGCAGAGCAAGGACGCACAGTTGGACTCCGCTGAAAAGAAGCAGCCGTAACTAGGACTCTCTACCACTTACCCCGAGCCGGCCGCAACTCTGTGATATTCCCAGTCGTTTCATCGTCGGAATCGCCGCCGGTGGCCACCACTTTGTACCGGTTGCCCGTCTGCTTCTTCAGCAAGTGAGGCACCTGCAAAGCGGCCTCCCTCTCGGCTGCCAGATCCAGATCCTGCTGCGCGAGATGAGCCCTCAGCTGTCTAATTTCAAACTGAAGCCAAAGGGAGGGAGCAAAAATTAGCTTTTAAAAAAACAGCGATGCGCAATCTGCAGAGGTACGTTGCATGTGAAAAAAGATACCGATGTTCTGGCAGCGCTCCTAAAAAGGCATCTCAACATCAGCGTTTGAACTTCTCACATCTGGGCAACATCTGTACAAGTGACCAGTTTGGCCTGTTGGGAAGTTCTAGCTTTGAAAGGGCTTTTAGGTTGACATAACAACGGTTCAAGGGTTGCTAAAGGCTGTCACTGGGTTTACACATTGCACCAAGGCATGGACTGTTTTATCCACAATTGGGTTAAACGATCCGCTCACAGAAAACTCAGTATGGCTTACTCTGGCCCTGAAACCAACCTAAGATGGTGAAAAACGGCATGGATGCGCACAACGCCATTTGCACCAATTGTGGCAAAAATATTATGTTTGCTCCAAGCAAACTATAATACAGAAAGTTCCCCTGCCTGTTCCCTGCCTTTCTTCAGTAGGAAAGTAAATATGGAAATGTGGCCATTATATCTGCACTAGCTCTCTGTGACCCCTAGAATGATTCAAAAGAATAAGTTATTACTAAAAAAGAAGGATACCATCAAATGACAACATTAAACAGACTGTTTTAATGGTCACTGTACCCCAAACTCCTGTGTCTACCTCTGGTGCTTTCCAATTCAATGCCATCACTAAATCTTAACAATTGCAGATTTTCATTTATTTTGTTCTTTTACTCTTGACATAGATACACACTGTGTGAAAAGCTTACTAATTATTTTTTAGAAATCGAAGGCATTTTCACATCAATTCTCTCATTTTCGTTTCATTTTTTTTCTGTTTGAAAGTAGTGTTGTACTGTATGTACAATACAGAAGGCCATCACCACCAAATCATGCACCTACATATAACAGACAAATTTAGGGGGGGAGGAATCAAAGATTATTGTTCTGATAATTGAAACCAGGTGTAATTGCTTGCCTTTCTTTAAAAGAAACATTTAATTTAGAGGCACAAAATCCAACATTTCCTGAGATACAGTGTGAACTGAGCCTGAGAGCAGATGCCATGAAAATGAAAAGTCACATCAACATGCCGAATGTGTAACACTGCCATGTCTAAACTCACACAGAAATCAAAGCAACCAAGATAGCTTTTTAGCACTTATCATCAATTACAGTGACAATAAAAGCTTTTTAAAAATGGGATATTTTTAAAAAAGCAGTGGACCCACTTACAAAAGACAGGCCCTATCAAACCACCGTAAAACTAGACACGCTTTCTCTAGAGATATAGATTTCCTGGTACTTCTAGACTCGCAACAGCCATTTTCATGCGCACTTGTAATAGAAAGCTGTGGTTTCCATCTTATAAGTATTTTTTGTTTTTACAGCCTCAAGGTCAAACAAGACCCAATATTGGAAACCATGGTTTGATCTTGGTTCATTTGATGTAGCTAGAGTTTTCATGCAGCCACATTTGACCACACAGAGAACTGTGCTTTGTGGAAAACAGGAGGGCAAACTTTTGGGCCTCAAGGACTGTACGTGCTACCAAATCAGGCATTATATTGATGGACAAGGACCAGTGCTAGACCACCATCTAGGGAAATAAGAAACTGCTATCTGACCTCCAAACCAAAGCATATAACAGGTCTCAACAGCTCCCCAATTTCTCTCAGCAAAAGTCAGTAGTGGAAGAAAGTATGATATGTGATCCCCTGAGAAATCCATTAAGTGGTGTTTTGTCTTCCCTGGGAAAATGATCCACCAGCATTTAATACGTGGATGTATCAATATGAACAAGACCATTAAATACGTGGAAGCAATGTGGATATGAAGCAGTGTTGCTTTTGTAAATTCAACATTTTGGTATAATGAACTAGAAATGCAGTTTTGGTAGGCATGGGAAAAACCAGGAATCAGAGATGACAAGCAGAATAAAAATACCATTATTTACATAAAACGATGACCCTCAATTTAAAACAGCCTCCCCATCAGCACCCAAAGAAACATTGCCACTGCTCCAGAGGTAACTGGGTAGCGAAGGGAAGAAGACAGAGAGAAAAGTTGTTCAGGTGTTACAAAAATCATTTAAATCTACCAGGCAACCAGCCCCTTCCAGTAAGGCTAAACGCTCAGGCAAATTCTGCTCTTTCAGTGGACGCAAGATGCCCTCACCCCCAATCCACAAGTAATTATTTGGAGAGAAAAAGAATGTGGGTACTGTAAAGAGAGTCCGGAATTGAGCAAGATGTCAGATTGACACAGGGAAATGAAACAAGTGCCTCTGCTGCCACCCCATGGCCAACAGGCAAAAACGCAGCCAGGCAATGGAGCGTGGAACATTTGCTAAAGTAGAAATGTGCAGAGTAGAGGTCAGGATCCGTTGGGGGGCACACGGGGGGGCTGTTTCCGGCACCCGGTGGTTGAGAATTTTTTTTAGGTTAAGGCATAAATATTCTAATTCTATTAGTCCGCCTGCAGATTTTTGAGGATTCAGCTGAAGAAGTTTTCTGCTTTCTAATTTTTCCCTGGCCCCAGAGGAACAAGCCCATGCCTTTTCCTTCGTGAATTTATCTCAAGTTTGCCTTTGAGGGCTGTGCGAGATGCATCCTACCATCATTGGAAACAGAGTGAATTTGCCATATTTTGAGTGGTGGAATAAGAATAAAGAACACTTGGGAAAGGTAACGTTTCTGTCCAGTGCTTAGGGAAACACGTAAAATCCATATATTTCAGCAGGACTTTATCACATTACTTCAAGATGCAACAGAAATATTAATTTATTCTGTGGCTGGAACAAAGAGTGGCCCTCTATGTCCTAACCCTTTAATTATATTGCTCTGTATGTTCTATGGTGTGCTTTCAGAAGTTTGTAAGCCCACTTAAATACATTTTTATAGAAAAGCAGGACCAAATTAGATTAATATCTCATTCCCCAGATGGATGCTCTAATTTTTCCAAGGAAGTGATCATTAGTTTGGGAAAAATACTTAGTCTTCTGCTACGTACAATCTTCCACCTGCATACTTCAAAAGTGACAAGAGGTGAGAAAAGGCAGATATACACACTTTGCATTTAATATGCAATATGGGCATTTCATATACACGCTTTAAAAAAAAGAACTCCCTCTCTATGAAGCAGCTCTGCAGTACTCCTTTGGCAGGGTTAAAGCGCAAACATTCAAGAAACGCTAGTTATCTTCCCTCCACCCAAACCGTGTGTGTGCACGCATGTGGACACACACACATACACAGTGCACAGGCATCAATTCCTGTGAACAGCCAGAGAGAGGGGAGTCATATGGGACCCATGGGAACACCTGCCTTTTACCACTGGACACACAGAAATTTTATTTATTTTATTTTTATCCCGCCTTTATTATTTTTATAAATAACTCAAGGCGGCGAACATACCTAATACTCCTTCCTCCTCCCATTTTCCCCACAACAACCACCCTGTGGGGTGGGCTGAGAGAGAGTGAGTGGCCCAAGGTCACCCAGCCGGCTTTCCTGCCTAAGACGGGACTAGAACTCTGAGTCTCCTGGTTTGCCATTGACTCCTTCCTAGGGCTGAGAGACAGGGACTGGCCCAAGGTCACCCAGCCGGCTTTCATGCCTAAGGCGGGACTAGAACTCTCAGTCTCCTGGTTTGCCATTGGCTCCTTCCTAGGGCTGAGAGACAAGGACTGGCCAAAGTCACCCAGCCGGCTTTCGTGTCTAAGGCAGGACTAGAACTCTCAGTCTCCTGGTTTGCCATTGGCTCCTTCCTAGGGCTGAGAGAGTGACTGGCCCAAGGTCACCCAGCTGGCTTTCCTGCCTAATTCACAGTGATCTGATTTAATATAATTATTTCACTGACTTTGGTTTATTAACAGAAACAAGCACGCCTGCCTGATTCATTTTAAACAAAGTAAAAGTTGGTAAACAAAAACCTTTGACATCGGCATGAAAATACAATTGTGCCTTACCCCCTGTTCTTGACAGATGTGGGTCAGTCTTTCCAGCTGCTCATCTTGAATGACCTTTGCTTTCTCATACTGTTGAATCACCATCTCCATTTCCACTTTAACAGGCAGTACGTAGGCTAGAAATCACAACCATGCAAATATGATCTTACGCACCAGATAGAAGGCAATTCTCTGTACTAGACTTACTAATTAGCTACCACAAACACAGACTTTCTACCACCACTGAAAGCGAAATAGGTCACGACAAATACAACATTAGACCTCAGGAGAAGAGACTCTTTAAAGAACTGAGATCTGATCAGGAGAGAGGACAATTCTAAGAACAGGCTGAACAACCACCTTTAAGAAAGATTCTCTCAGCTTGTCAAAATTATCTACTATCTCCAAGCCTTCCCAGTTCCAAAAGGAAGACATCTGGGGTGTTACTTAGGAAAAAGGAAGGAAGATTTGCTCATCCAGGCCCATCTATTCTAATTGGCTAATGGATCTCAGGTGGATTTTTCACATGCAGTTCCTTTAATAGGAGTTGCCAGGCACTGAATTGCTCTGCCCCTGAGCTGGTGCCTTTTTCTTTTTCTTAGCTCCACATCCTGCTGCAGGTTATTTTTATTGCAGAATTCTAACTGCACCCTCCTTTATGGCACCTGTTATGACACTGGTACAAAAAAGTGGCATAAGTACATTGGGAATTTATTCATCTTCTCAGTGACAGTCAACTAGCTAAATCTGAGTTTTCCACTTGAAAAGTTAGCATAAAGTATATTGCATACATTTAACAAAGGAATGACTTACCATCAATAATTCGCTTGACTCTCCAGATTCTCAGGGTAATAATAAGACTAATAGCATCCCATGGACTGCTTGGTCCATTAGCCACTGTAGATGCCACCATAGGAGCCAAAGATAAGATGATCACAGCACCGTCAAATACCTAATATGAAAAGGATTTCACAAGAAGCACTTACGCGTTATTTACCCAGATGCTACCCATATTGCTTTCGTCTTATTTACCGAAATCACATTTCAAATGGTTAGCTGCTTGTCATAAAGCCTGGCAGGTTCCCTGCAAATGAGCTACAATTTAGGCAGAATATGCAACATTACATTTCTACGGTATTACTTAACCTGCATGTCGTTCTCACTGACATTTTTCAATACGGTTTCAGTCTAGATCAGGGTTTCTCAACCAGGGTCCCATGAACCGCTAGGGTTCTGTGAGAGGTCATTAGGGGTTCCCTGGGAAATCACGATTTATTAAAAAAAATCATTTCAAATTCGGGCAACTTCACATTAAAGAGGTAAGTTTCATTCTTTATTTTTAGTTTAGGAACACTGTTAATGCATATATACAGGCCTACCCATGAAATGAATATAATAATTTTGTAATTTCCGGCCTATATTTGAGCCTGAATGTGCAGGGGTTCCCCGAGGCCTGAAAAATATCTCAAGGGTTCCTCCAGGGTCAAAAGGTAGAGAAAAGCTGGTCTAGATTAATCCATGAAGAAGTCCTAGGGCCAAAGAACTCTCTTCATTTATTTATTTGCTTTTCATTCTCTTTATTAGAAAAGAAAAATCATATAAAGGTCATGATCAGTTATAAATTAAATTTTCCTGCATAGTTGATTTAAAAAAACCTCTTGGCTTGAACAAGACAGATGATAGAAAAATCAATCCTAGTTAACTGGACAGCTAGATTCTGTTCAAAATCCATCTCTGATACAATTCTTTTGTCTGATCCTGATGGTCAGAAAAGTGCTAGTGTACCTTACTGGCAGAGCTTACACAGAAAATCTAAGGTTGAATCCTGCAAAATCTCTGGTTTAAAGGCATAGATGGAATGTTTTCCAACTGAGACCTTGAAGATACATTGCCAACATGAACAAAACTGGGTTAGATGAGAGAGAGAGAGAGAGAGAGAGAGAGAGAGAGAGAGAGAGAGAGAGAGAGAATTGTGTGTGTGTCTGTGTGGGGCACAGGAAACCTAATTATAGTGATCAGACAACTCTGTGGAATTTGGAAGGGATCTTTGAGATCAGTCCAGATGTTAATAGTATTGCAGCTGGCATCTCACATAAGTTATGGAATCTCCCTACAACAGGATGAATGGTTGTATGAATCAGAACAAGTTTTTTTGAGTTTCCTGAGGGTAATCTTCCCTTGTCTGTTGTCCTCCAGACGCATTAAATTTTCAACCTGGACAATCCCTTTGGGATTTGAAGTCAGCACACCTGCAAGTTACAGATTGGAGGGGAGGTTTTGCATGTGCAAGGGAAACCAGGATGAACTTGGTTGCTACAACAAGTAGCAGAAACTTGTGCAAGGTACACCAAGCTTTGGGCAAGAGAGGCAGGTCATGAAAGATTACCTTACTTTTGACTTACCTCTATTTTGTTTTCAATATAGTCCCATATACCAAGTACCACTATTCTCAAAATAGTCTAATGAAAGTGCATGTTGGAAAAAAAGGGGGTGGGGAGGAGAGGAGAGAGGAAATTAGCATTTGTGTTTTACACATCCATTTAAAAAAATGCTGACATTTGACATAAATTATATATAAAGCTTATTCCATTCTTCAAAAGATGCACTGCTTTCACCTGTCTCTTGCAACTGATACTCCGTAGTACCGCTTGCTTAGACATGATTTTGGAACTTCACATACAAGAGCCAGAGTGGTGTAAGGTGTGTGTATCAGAGTGGGGAGGAAAGAAGGAACACTGAAAACAGTAGATCTCTACAGTAGATCAGAAAAAGCTTCTGATTTTGAATGATTTAAACAGCAGGAAATAAAACTGAAAGCAACAAAGGTAAAGTCCTGTATGCCAAACATTGTGGTTGAAGCAACAAGAGGGGGCCTTTTAACAGAAGCTGATATGAAGATAATGTTGCTCTGATGGTAGTAATGTGAGCCAAAGAGACAACTGTAAAAGGAACGTGACGCAAACAAAGGTTTTTCTGTATCTGCCATTATGAACTCCTTTTTACAAGGGTGCAATATTCAAAGGCTCTGAGTTCTGGACGTTTAATTTTCTTTTTGGTTGAAAGAGCGCTCAACACAGAAAAGGGTGCTGATCTCTTAATTTTTAATAGCAGCCATTCTCCCGCTCAAAAAGGAGCAGCATTGCTTCAAGTCTCCATGAATCCTACTTTCAAATTAGGTGGGGGAAAAAAAGCTCCCTCTTATAGATTTTGGTGGACAGTAGCTGCCAAACATTTTAGACCATCTGAAAATGCAAGTTTTTTTCTCAGGGCAGAAAAGCAGAGGATATCCCCAAAGCATACAAAGGGAACTGGATCTGAATAATAACAAATCAAATGTAATGGCAGGCCACTATGAAATTCCTGCCACGGCACCTGATGATAATATAATCTGCAGGTTGATGGGGAACAAAAGTGAAAATGAATTGCTTCAGTAAAATGCATAAAGTTTCTGTTGACAGTTTATTTTAGCTCTTCGATAGGTTGTCAATGCCAGATTTCTGCAGCGATTGGCTGCGTGATCCCATAGGCAGATTTATTTTCTCCAGTCCAAAGTATTGGGAGTCCCTCAGCCATAAAACCTCGTCTAGTGGATTCTTAAGCATTCCCCCCATCTGTTTGAATTAGTCATAGCTAGTAACTCACATACTGGACCAGGGTTTCTCAACCAGGGTTCCGTGAAACCCTAGGGTTCTGCGAGAGGTCACTAGGGGTTCCCTGGGAGATCATGATTTATTTAAAAAAATATTTCAAATTCAGGAACTTCACATTAAAGAGGTAAGTTCCATTCTTTATTTTTAGTTTAAGAACCCTGTGAATGCATATCTACAGGCCTACCCACAAAACGAATATAATAATTTTGCAACTTCTGGCCTACATTGGAGCCTGAATGTGCAGGGGTTCCCCGTGGCCTGAAAAATATTTCACGGGTTCCTCCGGGGTCAAAAGGTTGAGAAAAGCTGCACTGGACACTTCTTTTTGTAAAGTCTTGTCACTTGTCCATTTAACATACAGCTTCATGAAATGCATGTTGGTTGTGTTCAAACAACGTTGCCACCCCAGGGAAAGTACCTTCATGGATGTCCTGATCAAGCAGGCCGTGGTCCAGTTACTGCAAAGTTGGTTGGGAGGCTTCATGACTTTTTAAAAAATTATCTAAATCTTTGGTGGAAATTAAAAAAAAAAAAAAACTGGGGTCCCCTAATCAGGGTCAGCACTACTGTGGACAAAGTTGGGGGAGATCTTTCCGCCTCCATTCTGCTGGAGAGGGAGCAGGGACAGGGAATTCATGGACCAATCCTAATTTTGTTGGGCCCCTCCAAGATTTCATCTCTGGGCTGGCAGCTGGAAGGGAGGATCAAAGCTCATCCCCATTTGTACAATATGGCTAATTAGGGATAAGCCTAAAACAATCCCAGGGCTAAAACTATCCATTTGTATCCCAACTGCTGACTGAGCTGGGTGTTAACAGGAAACACTCTTCTCTTCAATTAGGACACACTAAGTCTGCCTACAGTTTAGCAAACCCAGCTGCTAAGTCAATTTCATGCCTTATTTGAAGTCTGGCAAGGAAATATGTTTCTAATGGAGTATGAATTTGGCCATTTAGAAGCAGGCAATGAGAAATTAAACCCGTTAAAACACTGGCTCAGTATTTTGCAGTTAAAGTCTGGTAGATAAACCTTGCAAATACAATTTAATAGAACCCAGATTGCTTAAGCAATTTGGCATAGATGGCCCCTGAGTGAAGAGATCCGATGTATTTTCAGCTACGGGGTGTATTGAATTTGTTGCATTTTTCTAAGGCAAGACAAGTTCTGGGAAGTTTAGCATTAAAAAAAAACAGGGGGCATTATAACTTACTTGCTGCACCTTTCAAATCATGATAACAATCCCTAAAAACATCCCCTTGGATGGTATTGGATTAATGCACCAGCAACATTTTAGGGGAAAATATGTCTATGAAGGTTCTCAGTCATCCAGGTGGAATTGTCTGTAGCTTGAATCATGTCAACTGGATTTCTATTTTCTCAGTGGAAACGTTTCGCTCCTTATCCAAGGAGCTTCTTCAGTCTGAGCAAAGTTAGTAAGTATTTAGTAAGTATTTAGGATTCCCTTACTAACTTTGCTCAGACTGAAGAAGCTCCTTGGATAAGGAGCGAAACGTTTCCACTGAGAAAATAGAAATCCAGTTGACATGATTTTAGGGGAAGCTATCCTGTGGCACTATTAATAGAAATAACACAAGCCAAAAGCCACATCTCTGCCCCAAAGAGGCTACAAACTAAATTCCAAGAGAGAAGGAAGAAAAGTGGAAATGTAGGTTATGGTGGCGGAATGAGATGTCTTTCCTGCTGGACAGTACCACAACTAAGCCCTCTGGAATGCTGTAGAGGCCAATTGTTCTGATTTCGATTGATCATGCTACCCATTTCCAACACTTCAAGTGACAATGGAAGAAAAGTCTGTCAATGAAAGTAGCTATTTATGGCTCCTTCTCTCTCTCTCTGGTCTCAAGAGACTTACTGGGACATTCTGTGTTCTTATTCAGAAGCTTATCTGCATAACTCGTCTCCTACCATCAGCACATTGTTAGCTGGGGAAAGCCTGTTCTGAAAACTGAAAGTATGTTAAGTCTCAATTAAAAAAATATAAGCTTATTGGGGGATAGAAAAAAATTATCTTCCAAAGAAAATTCAGCCATATTCCTTTTCCATACAGTGACAATTCATATTTCACTTACCTCTGAAAAGAAGATAGATAGGATAACTAGACTGATCCAGTGAATAACTCCAGCAAATTGTGATGCGCTTGAAACTACAATTAAGGACAAAAAGCAAGTTACATGTTACATGTATGTAATACATAGGTCAAAGCAGAATGTTCAGTCTTAAAACGTATTTTAAAATTAAATCCCTGAGCTCACTGTACTAATACAGAGGAGCCTGGCTGCACTGTGAAAGAGACTAAACAATGTTGTAAAAGTTCTAGAAGTATCACGAGGGATGAAAGGAGGGAAAAACAGAAATCAAAATAGCAATTAGCGATGTCGTTCTTGTGAAAAAAAAAGTCATGTAGGAACCATAATTGTTTGAACAGAGAGGTACAAAATAGAATATACAGAATAAAAGCTGTTAGGCACATTACAGGCTCTTGGGACAGAATTTTTGGAGAGGGGAAGCATTGTTTTTTATTGACATAGAATTCTAATCAACAGATCAATCATTTTCAGAGTTTGCAGGCTGCCTTATAAAATTTTTCTTAGGACAGTTTAAAAACCAAACAAGTTAGAAATAATCAACAGAGTAATGCTAATGTATTATAGTTGTTATTTTATTTGTATCCTGGGAATTCAAAGACTTCGGGACTTCTCTTTAGTTTATTCTCGGAAAGACAACCCTGAAAAATAGGTTGTGCGGAAACACAACATTGGCCCATGGTTGGATGCACTGAATATGGCGCTTCCCAGTCCGAGTCTACTACTTAACCACTATTCCACTCCAATTAATATAAACAGAATAAAATATAAGCAGTAGAATCGATTGTTTTATTTAAAATATTTTGTTTTCTTTTAGAAGGTAATAAAAGTAGCCAATATGAAAATTTGCTGTTAGGCCACATTTAGTTTAATCTCATGTATCAATTCCTGGATAAAACACCTGTGCATGGCAATACATTTGCCATTCACATCTATTTCCACAGGGAGTTGTCTGACTAGTGGGAGAATGGTAGGTCATCAAATGTCCTGGGTGATTAGAGGCTACAGTTAACCAAGGCCTGGCCCTGAAAATCACTTCCCAAACAGAGCAAACAACCCTGAAAATAAGCAACTCAACAAACTGATGAAGAGTGTTAGTGTTTGTGTGGTGCTCTCCAGCTTCTAAAGTTTGAATATACTGTAGAATATACAACATCTTCCTAATACTGTAGCAAATCAAGAAGGAAAATGCCATTGGAGAGAGGAGGAAAGGACTGATCAGGATTTCTGGTAACTCCATTTTAAGAGATCAGAGAGCAAATAATATTCAGCCTGGAGGGCAGTTGCCAGTCAGAGCAGACCCGCTGGGTTACATGGACACCCAACCTGGCCTAGTATGAGATAAAATCCTATGTTCTCTGTAGTTCTAAGCATTACCGTAAGTGGTAATAGAAATCATCTAGGACAAATGAAGCTGAATAAGCAAGGCCTACAGAAACCCAAATATTCTTATTTCGGGACACTAAAACCCATTTACTAAAGTCATACCATATTGTTTTTGTTTTTAAAATTGTGACTTTGATTCAGCAGCTTTTTCTAATAGCAAACACAGCAACTGTATCGGTAAAGAGTCATGAAACTATTACATGCAGCCAAAGGCCTAGAAAGAATTGGAAGTTGAAATGGGAGATAGTAGCAATGTTGCCATGTGTTCTGAAATACTAGGAACTGGAAAGATTGCTTCAGTTTCTTTACTTTGCAGTTCTATGTTCAGTTTGCAGAACTGAGCAGCACCTGATAAAATTGTGGTTTTGCATGAGGAAGAGCTTTGCATACAGAACACATTTTCTGGGTTCCGTCCCTGAAAATATTGGTTCAGAGGAGCAGGTGTAGATGAGGGTAAAACCTCTATTGAAGATTCTGGAGCAATGCTGCTATTTAGAGGTGCAATACTGTGGAGAAAGTATTTTCCTTCTTATTCTTAAATTAATTTCACAATTTTGGAAAGCAGGCTCAAAACTAGGAAGCCGCAGAAACCTTAAGAGGTGTAAAGAAAAGACATCAACAAAAACAAAATCCTCAGCTGGATCTATATTCCTGGTAGGAGGGTGGTATGTCAAAATTCTGATGAAAGTTGTTCAGGAAGCCTCAGAGAGTGCTGTTAGTTCAAAGATGATAGTATGGGAAATAAAGTTGATAAAGGATTTAAGAGAATTTCCAGAACATCAGGATTATGGTTCGAAACAAACGTTTTTTTAAGAAGGCAGTATTTGCTCCATACTAGTGCCTTCGACATAAGGATGCCTGTCCTTTTTATACATGCATTTCCAGAATCTTGTTTAGCATACACCTACTACCATAATGTGGGAATATACAGTGACTGTTGTCATGCAAACAAAATGTAACGAAAACCATCCTGGCCATAAGAAAAATGACAAAATCAATATAACAGTAAGCAGACACAAAGAGGTGTGTGTGTGTGTGTATCAGAGAGCCAGAACTGACAGTAGGAATTTCACTGGAATTAGTCCCAAACCAAAAAAAGGGTAAACACATTAAACATTCAGTGTCGTTTCTTAAACTTTTCAAGTCCATGAAAAACCGAACAAAATTATGTATTTTTACACCGGGGGAAATAATAACACAGACACACAAATTCACAAATGCAAGGATGTAACAGCTATGTCTGCTGCTTTTTTTAAAATGGGGAAAAATAGAAGCAAGATTCAGATAAAACATGTTTGAATAATAGTTTTTATTTCCCTTTACATGAAACCTTTGCGGGATGCATGAGGTTCCATGTGATGGCAGTCTTCATCTACGACTGGGAAAGGTTTCTTGAAAGAAAACTGGCACAACGCTCAGCCTCTTTTGGTTAAGGTTGTGTGAATGCTAAAAACCATTTCCCCCAAGACAGGCTGAAGGGAAAATAGCAAGGCTTTGATTAATGCCCTTGAACGCTCATCCAAAAGTCTTCTAGTGACAAAGTTTAAGAAACAAGGGTTTATTCCCATCTCGTCTATGGAAGCCCACTCACCTTTCCGTAACCCACTCCACCTAAACATCCTGCGGTTTGTTCAAACATTTCAGGAAGAAAAAAACCGAAAAGGCCTGCTACTCACACTGGAGAAGCTTTATATCTATTAGGAGTTCCAGAGTCAGAAGAATCACCACCAATACTGCACAGGCTACCAGGACACTGTTGAGACTTGCACTGAGCAAAAACACCTGCCACACGGCTGCTCGCCTCCCGCAGCACGGCTTAAGCCAGTTAGATCTGAAGGAATGAAAACAGAGGGAGGGAGGAAGAGGAGGAGGAAGACGGGCGAGAAAAAGGCGGACAGGTAAAGAACAGGACAGGAGCAGCTGTATGAGCAGAAGCTGTCTGGCGCACTGAAGACGCTGTTCTTATTTATTTGTTAAATTTATACCCTGCCTTTCCTTCTGAAGCAGGATACAAATTTGACCTGGGAATCTCCATTTCATCCCCGTAACAGCAATCCTAGATGCTGAGAGAACGTGACTGGGCCAGTCACCCACTGAGTTTCAACGGCTGGGGAAGGACACGGACCTCCTCCGTCCTGGTCCTGGTCCAACACCTAAACCACCACACCACCACATCCTTATCAAACGTATCTTTTATGGTACATATTTACTCACGCCGTGTGCTCCGTGAACACACCGTGCTCGCTGCATGCGTGGCGTAAGTACGAATCGCAGTGTTTTCCTGGCAACAAGCAAGCACAGAGGGAGCCCAGGTTCAACTGCAATGGTTCCTGTTGTACAAAACGCGCAAGCAGCGAAGAGGAGCAACGCAGGATCAGACCAAAGGCCCATCGAGTCTCACATTCAGTTCATGCACTTGCCAGTTAGAAGGCCAAAAGCAAGGTAGGTACAAGCTCAAGAACCCACACCTATTCACTTTCACCAGCAGTGGGTACTGAAAGACATATGGCTTCCAAAGCTGGAATTATTAAATACAGGTCGTCCTCGACTTACGACCACAACTGGGACCGGAACATCCGTCGCTAAGTGAGGCAGTTGTTAAGTGAGTCGTGCCCGATTTCATGACCTTTTTTGCAGCAGTCGTTAAGCGAATCACCGTGGTCGTTAAGTGAATAAAGTGGTCGTTAAGCAAATCCGCCATCCCCCACTGACTTTGCTTGTCAGAAGCCAGCTGGGAAGGTCGCAAATAGCGATCACGCGACCCCAGGATGCTGCAGCTGTCATAAATACATGCCAGTCGCCTAATGACTGAATTTTGATCATGTGACTGCGGGGGAAACGCTGTGACGGTCGTTCGTGCAAGGATGGTCGCTAGTCACTTTTCCCATAACTTCAAACAGTTACAAAATGAATGGTCATAAGTCGAATGTAACTTCGAACAGTCACAAAATGAATGGTCATAAGTCGAGGACTACCTGTAATAACCATCACGACTGGTATCCATTAACAGCTTTATTCTCCTGCATGAACCTAATTGCCCTTTAAAGTCAGTGACCATCAGAATCATAATCTAAGACTCCTTTATATATGTTTAAAAATGCAAAAGCATTTCTAGATCTAGATTAAGTAATCTTATTTGATGATTTGCAATATGCTTGTTTTATTCCACACTGCGTGCATGTACTGCAAAACCGGAATTTCCCATTTTAGTTTTTCAGAGGATCAGGGATTGCACAGGTATGAAGCCCACAGAATTCTTCATACAACTTCAGCATCAAAACAAACAAGGAATGAAAATAACATCACCGCTTCTTGGAATACTAGAGTTCCCTGCATTGGCTACTGCCCTTATTCCTACATTTTGACGTTCTTATTTAAAGGTACAGTAACAGTTAAGCCAATATCATGCTGCCTTATACTGAAATCAAAACAGTAAACCATTTTATCCAGCAGTGATGATCCTGATAAAAAGAAGTTTACTGCAGAGAGTTCTTCCCCAACACTGGCTACCTGACAATTTAACTTGAGACACCAAGGACTTATTGAACAGGGTCCTTTCTGTATGCAAAGCATCCATTCTTCCTTGAAACTCTGCCAATGTAACGAAGCATGTTCTTTAGGACTTAACGTTCTAAAGCAAATACTGTATTATTAAGTCTTTACGAAGAGCAA
This sequence comes from Charina bottae, assembly GCA_023362775.1. Classification (NCBI taxonomy): domain Eukaryota; kingdom Metazoa; phylum Chordata; class Lepidosauria; order Squamata; family Charinaidae; genus Charina; species Charina bottae. The sequence goes on along the minus strand of JALMGJ010000010.1, from coordinate 20,074,983 downwards.
CAGAACAGGGAACACCAAGTTCACTAACTCGAGCACCCCCGTTTACTAATAAACTTCCTAAGTCATTCTCTCAAGACGTCAGCTGCCACCTATCAAACACCGGGGACTAATTACAGATATGCAGGAGTTATAATTATGTTACTTGTAGTATTTTCTAAAATCATGGCTACTTTTTGTGATCAAGGGGCGTGGTGTGGGTAAGACGCCAGCCTTGTCGATCGGAAGATCGCAAGTTTGGAGGTTCGAATCCCTAGCCCCGCGTGAAGGAGTGATCTCGCGCACTCGCCCCAGCTCTTGCCAACCTAGCAATTTGAAAGCATGCAAATGCAAGTAGATGAATAGGTACCACTTCGGTGGGAAGGTAACAGCGTTCCGCGCGCGTCATGCCGGCCACATGACCGCGGAAGCGTCTTCGGACAGCGCTGGCTCTTCGGCTAACAAACGGAGATGAGCACCGGCCCCTGGAGTCGGACACGACTGTGCAGGGGAAAACCTTTACCTTTACCAGATGATCTACTTACATTTAAAAATAGTTGCATCCTTCTCCCAACAGTATTTCTAGACATTTGTTCTTGCTTGTTCTTTTTCTTTATTTGTCATTTCTAAATATTTATTCTAATTCTTTGTCTTTTCTTTGAAAAATTCCCAGAATGGACAGTAGATGGCAGAGACGCCCGTATTTAAAGCGATTATGGAATATCAGGTTGTAATTTTAACTGGGACCCATCTTGTTAAAAAAACAAAACAGGACCAAGTGGGGAGAAATATTGAAATTGGAATGGGTCTGAATCCATATGAATATCACCAACAAAAAGATATAATTAAAGACCAGGGTCAATGAGAAAATCCTATTTTTAAAGTCTTCACTTACAGAATGTATATGTTTTATCATTCTGTAAGTAATATTAGTGTATATTTAATAAGTTACACCAATATCATCTAAAAACAGTATATTATTATTCTAACAATAGACATCTAAAAACAATAGGATCATAATCGAAGAACCCTACCCTCTTTCAAAAGCATTTCCACTTGCCAGCAAAGTGGTAGAAAGAGGTGCCTGAATTTCACTTGGCAGACAGTTCCTAGAACCGGCTAGATAGAAGTTGCAAAAAAGAGAGATACTCCCTTTCCAGTTTTAAGCAGGATACATAGATAGAAAGACAGGAATTTGGTGAAACGATTTCTTAAACAAGTTGAACCTCTTCAAAGGAAAAGATCCAGCCATTTTCATCAGCAAAGGAGATTTCACTGAAACGAATAAAACTTTTGTGATTTTTTTTTAAAAAGAGGCTGTTATGTGAGATTCCCAGTATAAATCTATTTATACATTTCTTTTTTAACTGAGATACTTTAAAATATGCTGAGCGGGAAGGATCAGGAACGCCAAGTTAAGAAAAAAGGAGAAATGTGCATCTTTCAACAGCATTTCTGTCTACAAAGCCAACTGACAATTTTTGTAATATACCACTGTTTAAGCAAATGCTCAACACTGAACAAGAGTGGGAAAAGATTACCATAATTCTTTGGTAATGAGCCACTACAAACACTTCAACTCAAGCTGCTAACAGATGTCACCATTTCCTCTTTCTTGACTTGGAGCGGGAAGGGGGGGTTATGCTCCAAAATGCAGCACCACGGCAAGTGAAAGGACACGTATGTTTGCTCAGCATGACTACAGAATGCAAACCAGAAAAGTAGCAAGCAATTTAAAAGATGGATGCAGCAGCCCTTCGGTCCCCTAAATAATAAAATAAAATAAATAATAAAATTAAATAATAAAATAATAAAATAAAAATAAATAATAAAATTAAATAAAATAAATAAAATTAAAAAATAAAATAAAATAAAATAAAATAAAATAATAAAATAAAATAATAAAATAAAATAAAATAAAATGTTTCAAGAGGGCTGGAGGGTGGACACCTAAAAGAATCCAAGAATTTTAAGAGGATGTCATCATTTTGTATCTATTAAGAGTGAATTACTACTTCAAATATACTGTAGATCCTGATTTAGCCAATATGGCCCCATCCACATAATAAAGCAGTGTTTTTCAACCTTGGGAACTTTAAGATGTGTGGACTTCAACTCCCAGAATTCCCCAGCCAGCATGGCTAGGGAATTCTGGGAATTGACGTCCACACATCTTAAAGTTCCCAAGGTTGAGAAACACTGTAATAACTTCAGTTTCTAGAAATAGAAGAAAAAAACTGAAGTATAAGAGGGAAACCATCACAATCAGAGCTGGTTATATTCAGTGGGCACAGAAAGTTGACAGTTGGAAACAGGAAACAGAAATGGGGGGCAGATGGAATGGAACATCCTTAGAAAAGGCTTTGCTTCCAAGAGGGCTACAGAAGGTCATCTGATTTGTACTGCACCTCACCTTTTTATTCTCATAATCCCCCTCTGTGAAATGGGCTATGCCAGCAGTGACCAGCCCAGGATAGCAAACATGGTTTCGTCAATGGAAGAAGACATGGGAAAAAGCTTCTTTCTTCAATGCATTTATTAATTTTATTCTTGGGGGTTTTACATAGTAAAACATCAAACGCTTTCACACATCCTCCCATCCTCTCTACCTTCCATGCCACAATCCACCCTGTTATCTCAATCAATTCACTGGACTAGTTCATGAGCCGCAGCTCTTTAAGCCAGAACAGGGAAGCTGCTACCTGTATTGCTTGGACAACTTGGCTAAAATTCATTTTGCCCCCAATTCTCCATTATGTCCAGATCATCCTGAATCTTATTTCTTCTAAGACCCTTTTTAGAAGAATGCTCCTCTATTTGTCTAGCTACCCAGTCCCAGCCTAAAAGCATTTTATGAACCTAAAAGGTACATAGCCTAAAAGCATTTTATAACCATTATTTCAAGACATAATATGATACACATGAAAGAAAACAGCAAAGTTTTCAGGAACCTCCTGTTTCTGACTGAACTGAACTGAACATGGAACTGTAATTTATTATGAAACGGTCAAACTCAGAAACTAAAGTCTTAGGTTCAACAAAACAACTATAATCAAACCCATTTCCCTGGTAAGTGAAAAGTTTGGGAAGAAACCAGAAGGAAATTGGAGGTAGGAGGTGAAATGGACTGTAAGCTCAGTTCTGAATATGATAATATAATATTGGTGTAAGCATATACTCTAAAGCAGGGGTCGGCAAACTTTTTATGCCGGGAGCCATTTTGACATGCTCGTGCACATTTTGAAATGCTAGAGAGCCAGGGGGCGGGGTTTGCGGGCGGGGGCCAATCACGTGGAAGGGGGCGGGGTTTGCGGGCGGGAGACGGCGTCCACCCGGCCCAGCTGCCCGGGGTCCAGGGAGATCAGCTCCGGCGGGATCTGTGGCGAAGAGCGGCTGTGGGGGGGGGGGGCGGGCGGCGACGACAAGCGACGCGCTTCAGGCTTTCAGCGCTGGAAGGAGGCCCGCCTTCCAGCGCTGAAAGCCTGAAGCGCGCCGCTTGTCGTCGCCGCCCGACCCCCCCCCCCACGGCCGCTCTTCGCCCGCCCGCGTTGAACAAAGAAGATGATGGAGGGTGGGAAACGAGGCCTGCCCGCTTACCTGCCTGCCTCCCTCCCTCCGCGAGGACCCCGCTGCCTTCCCGGGGTCCAAGCCGGATCGGGGGCCTCGCGGAGAGAAGCAGGCAGGCAGGTAAGCGGGCAGCCCTGGCCTCCGCCGCCGGGCCCGCCCCCCTCGGCCGCTTCCGCCTGCCCGCGTTGAAGGAAGAAGACGATGGAGGGTGGGAAACGAGGCCTGCCCGCTTACCTGCCTGCTTGCCTCCCTCCGCGAGGCCCCCGCTGCCTTCCCGGGGTCCAAGCCGGATCGGGGGCCTCGCGGAGAGAAGCAGGCAGGCAGGTAAGCGGGCAGCCCTGGCCTCCACCGCCGGGCCCGCCCCCCTCGGCTGCTTCCGCCCGCCCGGGTTGAAGGAAGAAGACGATGGAGGGTGGGAAACGAGGCCTGCCCGCTTACCTGCCTGCTTGCCTCGCTCCGCGAGGCCCCCCGCTGCCTTCCCGGGGTCCAAGTCGGATCAGGGGCCTCGCGGAGAGAGGCAGGCAGGCAGGTAAGCGGGCAGCCCTGGCCTCCGCCGCCGGGCCCGCCCCCCTCGGCCGCTTCCGCCCGCCCGGGTTGAAGAAAGAAGATGATGGAGGGTGGGAAACGAGGCCTGCCCGCTTACCTGCCTGCTTGCCTCGCTCCGCGAGGCCCCCCGCTGCCTTCCCGGGGTCCAAGTCGGATCAGGGGCCTCGCGGAGAGAGGCAGGCAGGCAGGTAAGCGGGCAGCCCTGGCCTCCGCCGCTGGGCCCGCCCCCCTCGGCCGCTTCCGCCCGCCCGCGTTGAGCGAAGATAATGATGGGGGGCGGGAAACGAGGCCTGCCCGCTTACCTGCCTGCTTGCCTCTCTCCGCGCAGGGGCTGCTGCGGCTGGAGATGGCGCTGCCTCCCTGCTGCGCCGGGCCTCGCTCAGTGCGAGAGCCAGGGGGCGGGGTTTGCGGGCGGGGGCCTATCACGTGGAAGGGGCGGGGGTGAGTTCAGCTGCGGAAGAGCCACACTCAAGGGGCCAAAGAGCCGCATCTGGCTCGCGAGCCGCCATTTCCGACCCTTGCTCTAAAGCAACTTGTTTCTTAATTCCAAGTGCACGCTTACCTCTCTAAACCAGTATTTTGCAGTATGGGGACACTTGGGGATTTTTAGTTAAGCAAAAAAGAGAGATCCACCCTGCGGAACTGTTCTATCTTCAATGACAAAATTCTAACACCACAAGCCAACAGCCAGTACCGCAGTTTTCTACACAAATGGAGCTGCAAATCAGGAACACATGATACAGTTGTACTAAACAAGCGAAACTTTAAAAAACAAGACAGCAGTTTCCGCTGAAGTGGCCAATTACAAGTCCCAACACATCTTAAGACTTCAGGATACTTTGCTCCTGGGGAGCCATCAACAATCCCAGATACTGGCCCTTATTCCTCCACATGGGCATAAGTCAAATTTCAAACAAGATGCTTTCTGCCACAGGACCTCCAAACAGGATGACGATTTACCCACACGTAGGAACAGACTAATGCAGCTGCTCTCAGAAGGGAAGGCCTTAATAGAGCTGACTAATGTGTCGAAGCGCTAGAAATGGAAATTGGGCCTAATTCAAATATACCACTGTTAATATAGGTAGGACTAATGCGGAGATGAGACAGTGAGGGACAGATAAAAATTACTGGACAATAAAGGAGTATTTTCATAGGTCTAACATTACATAACTTTAAAAACACTTGTAGGGTATAATAACAAGGTCCTATAGAAGACTTGATTGCCTTCTATTAAGTCAGAGCAATGGTCTAACTAATTGCACGCATTTATTCTCACTGGGAACAGCCAAATGCTATTTATTCTAGCAGAGGGGGCCCAGTCTGAATGAAGCAGCTCCTACATGCGAAGCCTGAAAGGGTTTTAAGGTAGACTCACCTAGCATCTATGCTAATGTCTTTTAAGCATCCAGCAAATACCACCTTTCCTCCTTTTAACTTCTTTGGCATTTTTTTTGTAACACCCTTTATCCTTGTCAAACGTTCTATTGTTCTTCTGTTGCTTTATCACCTCTGGGAATTTTAAATTAAATATTTTTGTTGTTTTATAAATATATAAATGCGTTCATTGATTTGTACCATACCGTCAGATGACTATCTACTCCTACGCACCATGTATTACCTGCTTTCGCACAGTCTCTCCTGTGCCCTTTTAGGAAAATTTTATTAACATTAAACATAGTTAATATTCGATATTTTTGCTTTACACCAGTGTTTCTCAACCTTGGCAACTTTAAGGTGCATGGACTTCAACTCCCAGAATTCCCCAGCCAGACCTGCTGGCTGGGGAATTCTGGGAGTTGAAGTCCACACATCTTAAAGTTGCCGCGGTAGAGAAACACATGAAGTAGGAACAGGAACATTGCTTAAAAGAGTATTAAAAGCTACCAAGGAGACAGGCTGACTTGAGAGTCACAAGGGAGGTCCTAGAAACTTCTGAGCAGCTTCAGAAGTAACTCATGCTTGAGTTCTCTGGTTTGGTAAAACTTTAGGCAAACAGGAGAGCAGATTTTACCAATGTAATGCTTTTTTTATGATGCAAAACCATGTGTATTACATTACCTTACGGCTGTTCTGCCACTATGTTACAAACCATCTTGATCTTACGGGAAAGATGAGAGAGAAACGTTTAAATAAGTAAGTAAGTGCGTGCTTACCCTTCCCTTTGGTACTCCTCATCCAAATTTGACAAGAGCTGGGAACCTGCTACAGATAGATCAAGTGCAGCCAGTGGTAAATCTCGATAGGCAAAATTAACAAGCTGTACAGGTGCTATGCTTCTGGTCTCTTCTTCGATCTGCTGTGAAATTATTTCAACTTCTGAAACTCCAGCTTCTATAGGAGGCCTAATGAAGTCACCCACAAGAAACAAAATTTATTTATTTATTTAATTTATTTATTTCGTGCCCAGATCAAAATTTACCCTGCCAAAATGTAGCCACCGCCACAGCTTTGTCACTAGCTTGCTGTAGGTCGTCGACAGTCAGTAATCGACACACCATCAGATGCGCCGGGTCTTGGATTTCTCCGCATTCACATAATGTATTGTCGTCAGCCAACAACCTCCACTTAAATAAATTTGTCTTGCACCTTGGTACCCCCACCCTCATCCTGTTCATTGTCCTCCAAACTGTATAAGGGAGAGTGTTTCCAGCGGCCATTTCTTCCTTCGGTAAAATACTCAAATCGGTGAGCTCATTCCTCCATTTACTTATTCGATTCTGTTCTTTGGACCCCTCTAGGGTATTAGTCCTTGCCATAAAGCTCTTTCTAGATCTAAGTCGACGAATTGGGGGAGTATATCCACTCAAAGGGTGACAAGAGTCAGTCTCTTGCTTGGTTCTGTCGGCATCTGCTTCTACTTCCCTCCTAATCTTAGGTGGAGCAATGCCAACAAGGGGGTATAGTTTATTACCGGGCGTAGGTTTGAGGCATCCCGTCACTGTGCGCATTGCCTCATTCACAGAATAAAAATAATACAAAATTATTATAATACAAAATAACAAACATAATAATCAGCCCCAAATTGCAAACTCCTATTCAAAGCAGTGCTTTTATAGATGTCTTTCATAAAACATGAATATGTACAAGTGCCAGCGGTAAAAGTGCATCATGGATATAAACAAAGCTACCAACAACATAGGTGGACTGGTACCTGATTCTGTATGGCATAAGAGGGGGCAGAGGGAAACTTTGGCTTTGGCTATTATACACCACAATAGTGGCATTCATGGGATCCTTGTGCTGTTTCCTGACCTGGCTTCCCTTGAAGGGCTGACAAATACATAGTGAAACCTTGGGAAGTGATAAAGGAAAACAGGATTACCCCACCTCAATGGCTGCCTTTAAGAATGTCAAAAGGTCTACACCAATCTCCCACCTGCCATCATCTCCTCTCAGTAATACAGGATAATGGGTTAATAACATCATGAGACTGGAACAAACAAGGTAAGGTAAGCAGGAAAAAAAAGCTTCACGTTCAATTTCTTTTTGATGAGCTGGCTGCAGACATTGCGCTGATTTCTCTCTGAAGAAAGGTTTTAAAATCCTCTAGTGAATTAAATGGCCTGGATAATCAACTGGATAATTATAGAAGACACTCTATTCCAGGGGGCAAATTATGCAAGAATATTTGCCCCAAACAAAACATCTGTTTTTTGTACAAACACGAGGAATTGAAAAAGGGAACCGCAAATCGTATTATACCCTCTTGCTTCTAGATAACCGAAGAAAAAAGGAATAGCACCTGGTATACTTGAGAATAATAGAATAGAGCTAGACAGCCAGGCCACCCAACGATTTTTGATTACCACCAACCCCAGTTATCATGGCCAATAGTTAGGGATTGTATGGACTGTAGTTCAAAAATCTGAAGGGCATCGGGTTATTTAAATTTCATGTGACGGATACAGATGTCTGAATGTTTTGAAATAATATACGTATCGAATGGAATCCAAAGCTAAACAAAGCACATCACGCTTGAACCCAATCACAACCCACCAAACTTTATTCCAAAGTCTATGTGTCCATGCACACATATAAACAGGATGCCCAGAGGCTTATGGGAACTTATCCTCCACTGGCACTTTGTATTTTACTACTCCTTTTATCTGTTATTTAAACTACATTTCCAGTTCAGCAGACATCCAAAATGAAGGAGAAAGGGGAAAAAATTGGCGTGATTTATATGAAATTGGATCCATTGGTAACTAGGAGGTTTTGGGATGTTGGTCTCTCAGGTCCATTATATCAGCCTGCCTGCTCGTACAGGGTGGCTGTGTTAGGATCTGCAACTTTTTTGGGGGTGTTGACTCCTGGAGACTGCCTGGACTAGTCCCTGCAGTGTTCTTGGCAAGTTTTTTCAGAAGTGGTTTGCCATTGCCTCCTTCCTAGGGCTGAGAGAGAGGGACTGGTCCAAGATCACCCAGCTGGCTTTGTGCCTAAGGCGGGACTAGAACCCACCGTCTCCTGGTTTGTAGCCTGGTGCCTTAACCACTACACCAACTTTACCTCTCTATATAAACAGAATTTATCAGAATATGGCCATGTTCAACACCAGTTTGGTCATTTTAGAAATGAAATCCTTCCAGACTGGCACCACGTGGAAGGGGCAGAGAAATAACAAAAAATGAGAACCTTCCTTTTTCAATAGAAAGGAGAGGATTAAAGGAACAGAGGAAGAATTGGTGGTAAGAAGAGGATTTTTGTTTTTTGTTTTTAAAGAAAGCTCTATATGAGATTAAAGGTAGGAAGGAAACAGGGAGGTTTTTAGAGGCTATGCATACAACTGAAAGTTTTCTAATACGGCAATCTCTGTCTTTCCTGAGCAAGAGAGACTTAATCCATTGTTGGATGCCTTCTCATATCAAACAGAACAACACTTTATAGAAAAGTAAATCAAGAAATTCTGATTCAAACATTAGTACTCACTGGGGATTGGTCATGTTGAAAGATGAAACCAAGGCAGCACCTGTCCAGCTATTTCCAGCTCCTCAGTCATGAATAGGTTGCATTAGAAGGGGAAATTTCTTTAAAAGAAAACATGAAATAAAATGTGTGACTTAGTGGCAAAACCTCATTATATAATATACGTAAGGCATCAATGCAAACACAAGCACTAAAACCTCTAACAATACTTAGGAGTTCTTTTAACAAATAAGCAGGTTAGACAGATTTCAAAATAAGGTAAAACAAAGTAATTGGCTTGCCAAGTCCAGGCAAGAGTCAAATTATGTGGAGAATTTCTTTCTTTCTTCCTTTTCTTTCTTTCGGGAGTTGACATTTAGGATGATCAGACCTATATGTTGATAAGGAAATGCAGAGGAGCAGTGACCTGGTATTTGCTTCTAATCTGCCTACATCAGCAAAGGCTGAATTAATCTTCCTGTTCAGAATACCCTGGGACATTGTAGGTCCTCTAAGTTAATCCTTTATCATTTTTCTCCCAAAGGATTGCTTCCCCTGAAATGGGAAGAAGAAACAGTTCCTTTCCAGGACATGAGCCTCAGAAGCCTTTGCCAAAAATCTCTGCTTACTAAAACTTTCCAAATTCTAGTACCTAGTTTGTTATACCTCAACCAGATTACTTGAGTATTTCAAGTGGAATACGTGCTTCAATACATCAAACAACAATCCATCCAAGAATGAGGGACGACAGGTAAAGGAAACCAATGTGTGAAGACTCTTCTAATAGTAATGCTGAAGACTGGCCAGATAATCAATATACAGACCAACCCAGAAAATTGTTTATTCAAATAAATAGGTTTAGATTAAGGCAACAGGCTGGGTTTAGAGCTCAAACAGAACAAATGCCAGATCTATTCTTATGCTCTGCAGCTGCTCTTACATGTAAAGAGATCGCCAGATACACCCATCATCTGCCACACAGAGTGAGTGAGGATCAATACTAAATATTCTTTAACAAATCAATCACACTCAGTGATAGCAGGAAGAGCACAGAGCCCAAATGCCCTTAGACGAAAGGGCACAGATTAGTGGCAAAGGAAACAAAACCAGAAAAATGTGGGGGGAATGAACAGGAAGGAATGACACTGGAGTAGAGATTCTCAGTATTCAAAAAGGAAATTCTCAAGGATGGAAAATACGCTACAGCTGCAACCTACAGAGGGGCCGAGGGGTTTTAAGATTAACGGGCTTTTGCTGCATAGTGAGAGGGGAAGGAAGTTCATAATGAAAGTTGATGGAGATCCAACTACCAGAAGCAAGTGGGTTTGATTCTGCCGTCCTTATCTTTTGTTTGCAGGCCAAAGGGGTGTTGCACAAAGGGCAATGCTGGGAAACACAGCTCCCTCCCTGCCCGTGGAAAGGGGAGGGCCATAGCATAGAAGCCACCATGAGACAGTGCCTGAGAAAAGAAGCTAAGCTGCTAATATTCTGCCCGGTGAAGTCTTTTTACCACATGCCCCCGTCAGTACGTCAGAGGGACAAGGATGTTCTGACCACCTGAACGCTTCATCAGCCTTCCTCGTCTCTACTTTGGAAAGGACACAGGAAGAGGCTTCACCAACTTCTCAGCGTGAGTACAAACGATCTCTGAATTATTACAAAGTTATTTCATTGCTGGAAACACTGGAAGGCGTGCAGGTTTCAGCGGAGTGAGACTGTGAGCTGGGTGCGATCCTTCTTTCTTCCTGGACATGGGATTGGCTTTTAAAAAGCGGAAAGTCAGAACAGAAGGCCTTTCTCTCTAGCAGCTTTTTCTGTGTGTGTCTTGTGAGCTTTGCGGCCAAACTTACCACAGAGAATATCCATAGAAATCCTGTGACCTTGATTTGTATCGAACACATGCTTTATCTGAAGTCGTACCTGTGGTGGGTAGTTATAATTATTCAGAGCAGGCTCATGTGTACTGTGATGCAACTACGGTGGTAGTTGTACACAGTCCAGCCGAAATGTAAACATTGTCAACTTTTTTTGTAAAGAACCTTGGAACATTCCGAGAGTCCGGATGTGCTTGCCCAGTTCGTACGAGCAATTCCCAAATACACCTCTGTACCCTGCTAGTAACAGAATGCAAGAAGAATGTGGACGATAGAGTTTTCGGTTGCTAAGCTTTTAAAAAGTGGAGCAAAGTTCTCTGTAAGTTAGGAGCGGACAGCAGATCTTTTATGCTTAGATGTCCATTCGCATCCCTGAAATGATGCTTTGAAGTTGTTTGTGGTGCTTCTAAAAGCTTGGATTTTAATTTAATCAGCATAGCGACAAACTGTATCATTTTAAAAAGCCTAGCCATATTTGAAGGAGGGCAGCCATATTTGAAGGAGGGCAGAAAAAACTTAGGAGAAACTTTCTTATACAAAATTTCATCCCATTCAAAGGGTCCTCTATCACCTCTGTCACCACAAGCCACAAATAGAATAATTACAAGACAAACAAAAAAATCTTAATTTGTATTCCTCTGATCTTGGCTGGAAATCTATGATTTGCAAGGGCTCCAGGAATGTTGTTTTATTTGCTAAACAGTGCTGTAATGTGCTATAAGTGGCAGAGATACTGCAGAGGATTTGCAGACTTAATGGGGGAAACTCTCCAAGATGTCACTGAGCTATGACTACCAACATTCTTTGCCACTGTGCATGTCCCTTAGGCTGCTAGGAATTGCAGACCATCAACATCTGGAGGAGCAGAGCTTCCTTCTCCTCGTTGTTCTTTGTGTTCGTGTGTGTGTGTGTGTGTGTGTTCGTTCAACTGCCAACTGAGGAGCAATGGAGGAGCTTACCCTCTGTAAAAGTTGGCTGTTTCAACAGGATTTCTTTGCCGCTTTCTTACTCAGTCTTCTAACAATCAATTTTTACAATCTTACAAACTGTACAAATTATACTTTTTTTACAACTTTTCTTTTCTTTGGTTTGATGTGTTTAGCCTTCTAATTATTTTTCTTTAGTTCTAGGCTATGATTGCATTATTACTCACTCAAGTTAATGTACTTTTCTGTATTATTTTTTTTTACGTTATGTTATACAAACTTGAGCATCCTGCTAAAGTGGAAAGAATCTAATAATAATCAACTTCATTCTATGTTTAAATTAGTTAAAGGTATAAGGTCTCTTTCTGGCTAACACCTCAAGTAGGGCATAATTAATAATAAAGAGGAGATAACAAAGATAATCAATATTTTTAACCAAATGTAAGAAATGTCAAGTTGTTGCACTAAAAATAAAAAGGAGACTATAAGACCATTTTAATTCTTTACTTTGCTTGCATAACCTGTAGATAAATGAATCGGGAAGACTATAAAAAAGGCAGGAAGTGTTAAGGCACACCAGCTGTTGACACAAGACGTAGAAAGAAATCCCTCTTGAACATGACCGATCTATATGAAATACATGTATATCATCACGTTTATGAGATGTTAAATAACAGCTTCTGATTCAATTGTTATAGCCAAAGCATCCCAACACAATAGGATTTTTGGCTAACGTGACTGTGTAGCTCAGGGATATTTGAAACATTAATGCAAGGATGGGTCCTGCATTTCTGCCCAGGGTTATTGGAAAAGGCATTAAATTTCTGGCGGCAGGAAAAATAATATGACAAGTATGTTACCTGGGGCTGCAATAATCTCTGGGAAATATATAAACTACATTTTCAGACACCTCATGTGTTACAGAAAAGATGCTGTTGACTTGCAGTGCAGGTCTAAGAGCCTTTATTTATTTAGTTTCTTTATAATTCAAGTTTTGCCAACGCCCATCTCCCCCAGAAGGGGGGACTCTGGGCGGTTTACAATAAGAACCATATTAAAAGGATAAATATAAAAACATCTAAAATATACATATATACTTTACCAAATATAAATATAAAATAAGTGTAAAAACCAAGTGGCCGTAAAGATCTAATTCTGTGAGGAGAGCTCTAAGGCACCAGCCACCCCCAAGAATAGCTTCTCCCCTTCCCACCCCAAGCGAGACGGCAGAACCAAGTCTTCAGGTTCTTCCGGAAGGCCAGGAGTGATGGGGCCTGTCTCACCTCTGGGGGCAGAATGTTCCAGAGGGCGGGGGCCACTGCAGAGAAGGCCCGCTTTCTGGACCCCGCCAAATGAAGTTCTTTTGCAGACGGGGTCCGTAACATGCCCTCTCTGCATGACCAGGTGGGACGGGTAGATGTCATGGGGATGAGACGGTCCCTCAGGTAACCTGGACCCGTGCCATGTAGGACCCATGCCTATATGTTATAAGGTACGAAACAGATGTAGTTAAACAGCTTCCACCATGTTTGCACTCACACACGGTGTTTGGTGAACCAGGCTTTATGGCACGGTCAGCTGTCCAAATCTATTCAATTTTAGTTTATCACAGTTAAGCAAACCAAACCAAGATGGGTGAACCTTAACATGAACCAGGCCATAGACAGACTTCGCAAAAAAAAAAAAAAGTTACCACTTACTTTACTGAGGCACGCTGGACAAGAAGCATAATGGGACCACCAACTCTTACTGCTTTACTATTTCTGGCAGTTTGGCAAAGTAAAATAAATTTTGGAGGCTATTAAAAACTGCCTTACACCGGGACAGTCTATTTGTCTACCTTACCAATACAGAACAGAAAGAGCTTTCTAGCAGAAGTCTCTCCTATTAGCTGCTTCTGGAGTTGCCAGAGACTGTATTTGGGACAGACTGCATACAAAGCATAGACTCTCCCATTCTCTCTCTTCTTTTGTAAGTCACCCTGAGATAAATTTTATAAAATGTGTTATAAAAAGGTAAAGGTTCCCCCCACACATTTGTGCAGTCGTGTCCGACTCTAGGGGCCGGTGCTCATCTCCGTTTGTTAGCTGAAGAGCCAGCGTTGTCCAAAGATGCTTCACGCATGCCTTAAATAAAACTGAATAAATACAGGATTTTCTTTAGAGTGGCTAAAAGAAAAAAACATTGTAAGATGGTATTTTAGTTCTTGGAGGCACCTAAGAGCTTTCAAGGTATCATATGAATGGTTAAATGACCCCGTTAAACGTGAGAAATTAAGACTTATTCCATACGAGTCCATACTCTGATATTTGGAAAATACAGTATTGCCATGCAGAATGTTCAAGAGAAGCAAAACCTAGTATCTTCTGGCCCCAGAAAATTCAAGCCCATTAAGGCACATTGATTTCCATACCTTTGCACCACTGTGACACCGTTGGCTTCAGGCATCTCATCTAACGCTGCAGAAAGTTTCCATTAGTCATAGGGTACCGTTACCACCTCCGGAACTACAGTGGAATACTTTTGATGCCCATTTTGCCCTGGTAAAGTACTGCGCTGCTCTTAATTTACTAGGTGAGTAGCTTTCCAGTATTACACAATGTTTGGCTTACACCTAGAAGCAGAACAGAAAATACTATTAGAATAGAAAATATCATACATGTTTTGTAAAACATTCATAGAAATTATGGTATAAATTTTAACTGATTCCCCATGAAATGAAACATTCTCTGGCTATGGAAAATATACGGTTTGGGCCAAAATTGACCAAGAAACCTTATCCCATTCGTCTTTTTGATTTTTAAAAAAAATCTGCTTCTAGAGGGATGAATTTAAGGTTTATATGTACATACTGTATATATTTATATAGGCTTGTTCCTTTCTTGTGTCAAATCCCCCACCACCACCACCCAGTGGCTTTTTTAAAAAAATAGTCATCAAAATAATTCTACAGGTATGATTAATTCCTAGCATGGGCCACCTTTTTAAAGAAAGGGTTCTCTTCTGACCTGAGTTCATGTGATAGCTCTCATTTTCAAAGGAGATTTTATCATGCAGGAACCATCAAATACAGCTTCCTTAATGTGCACATTGAAGTAATACAACTCCAGCCAACATTCTACATACATACTGTACATACATACCAGCCACACTATTCACTTTTGGTGTAACATTATACAGTCCCCAGGGAAAAAAAAGTAACAAATAGTAAGCCAAACAAATTAAAGGCATGAAATAAGAAAAATAAAAAAATAGCTAAAACTAACTAACACCAACACCACTATATCTCTCTGTATCATACCATTCTTGCAAATTATCTGTGTTTCCATCATATGCATACACAGATTCATACATTGTTTTCAAGGAATAAATCCATAGCTTTTGTGCCAAAACTGGCAGGTACCACCTGCCAGTTTTTAATTAATTTCCTACTAACAGTAATTACTGTTAGTAGGAAAAGTTGCATATGGTACAGGCAGCCTGGCCTATACCTTCTCGACCTTCCTTAAACGTATTATGAGAAAGACAACATTCTAACAATTTTATATTCAGGGAAGGTTTGTTCCATGTCCTTTTCTTGAACATGGAAATCAACCTAACTTATATGGTACTCTCCCACCCCACCCCCAGCCACTGTGATCTCTCACTGGCCCAGCCAGCAGGTGGCCTGACCCATTTAGAGGGCACCAGATTGTAGAACACTCAGGTAGGTAACTTCTGAAATAAATTGCTCCAGGATAAGATTAGACCATCTCTTCAAACATTTAATTCAGGGAGCCTAAGAAGTACCGAGGACCACCTGTGTGGGAAGAAATGACATAAGAAGAAGTGGGTAGGCCAAGCTCCTGGAAAAAAAATAGATTCCATTATTAACTATGCCCTGCTTTTTGGGTTATAACCAAGCTTGAGTATTACAGTATTCCTTTCTTCCTACCCAAAACAGTCACACCAGGGAAGTCAAATCAAATCATAGGGAGCAAAAGGTTGCATAAAAAGCCACCCTGCTGAACAGGAAATATGCTGGAATGAAGAAGTATCTAGCTTCCATCATTTGTCATTAACGCTATGGGCACGCTTCCAGAAAGGATGTGTTTAATTTGTATGAAATTTTATAGCTCAAATGTGGATCTTAGAAATCAATTGCATAATAGAGTATGGCCATCCTATTAACATGACACCCCACCATCTTCTATCTAACACAACTCATTCTGTCGTTTAAAACTTGATGACAAATATTCTTGGTGTTTAAGCGTTTAAGGCTGGGGGTTTGCAAACAGCTACAGTTGCTTCTGCTGGTATCGCATATGGCATAGCACTTGCCAGGCTAGACTGAAGGATGGATCAAAACGTGGCAACCCTTTCCTTCCCTTGTGCTCTGGGAGGTCTCAGTGCCCTACTGCACAAAAATAGAAGTACAACTCTCCTTTGACTTCAGGTTAATGCGAATCCCAAAATGCAAGGTTTGCCTTTGATGTACCAGTGGTGAAATAGAAGCATGTAGGAGCATGTCTCCTCCAACACAGTTGATATTCAATTAAAAGAAATATTGAGATAAAATAGAGACATTTAGATTTAATAATAGATAAAGATTTAAAATAGATTTAGATTTAAAATAGATAAAATAGAGACATTTAGATTTCAGAATGTCAGCTAAAAAGGACAAAGCCTCAAATGGCCTACCAGCATCTTCACTTTCACAGAAACAAACATACATACATACATATATATACACACAATCACACATCACGGGTCTCCAATCAGAATGAGAATAATTACCTCCCTCTTGGTTTCCTTGAAACTTACAAAAAGATTCCCACGTGCATCATCATGTATCTTCAACATTTCAGGCTATATCTATTTATACTATATGTGACTTTCTTACTACAAGGTCTCCAAAAGAGCTTTTAGTAAAATAAAATTACAATACAAACTTTAAAATAATGTATAGCAAATAAAGTCAGAAATAACCATTTAAAAGAATCAAGTATTAATGAAATCACCATTGACAGGGAAAATAGGCTCGGATTTTTTGAAAAAGATCACTAAATAATAATAGGGAAGACTCATCACAATTCTATATGGGAAAAACATGCAGTTTAAGGGAAACCTTCACTGTAAATGCCTTTTTTCAAGCATCACGCAGCTGAAGGAACCTGGAGAAGTACCTGTGAAGCAGATCTCAAAGAATAAAGTTCAAATGAAAGTAAACTGAAGTTATAAATGTAACTAGACAGAAATAAAATGTACTAAGTATACGCAAATGATATCTAAATATCAGGATTACATCACTGATACTGCATAAATCTATTGTGGAATTTGCTATCCTTTAATGCCAAATGCTTGCACAACTTTAAAAGACAACATATTCATGGACAATAATTACTGTAAATGCTGGGGCTTGTTTTGAGATTCTGTCCTTAATTTGTTTCTTTTGTTTTCTGTGGGTCTGTTGCTGCAAATATTGGGACTCCACAAATCATCTGAATCCTTCCTCTTCTTGGTACACAATGCCATTTAGCTGCTTTAATTTCTCTTCTGATAAACAGCTGAAGAAGAAATGAGGAAAGCTCAGATAGCAAATCACTTTCCTTGGTGAGGCTGATATAAATTACATTTTGGAAGTGTATTGCTTTTCTATTTCTCCAAGCAGAACTAGAATATTGAAATTAAGCTATTGATTTCCAGCATCGCTTGGGCACATGGAATAGGCATTGCTAATTGGGGCATGATGAAGTTTTCACAACTTAAGCTGTGAAAACCTGATCATGCCCCAATTAGCAAAGCCTAACTGGAGTTAATTGACTCATTAGTTATTTGGGTAATGTGTAATGAATGGCAATGAAACAAAATAGTTTTTGAACGCAGAGAAAGAAGAGTCAATAAACACACACACATATGCACACCAAAGATAGAGTTGTTATTCTTTTCAAAGATATAGAAAATATGAAAGGAATATTTTAATATACCACTGCTGATTGCTTTAGCACATGCACAGCAAAGGAAGGAAGTAACGTAAGGCTGACATTCAAGTTGCTTATGCAGCTCTATGTTGAATAAAAACCTGGTAATTAAAAACTGCTGGAAAATATCTTAAATGAAAACTTATAGATTATTCCCATTTGGCCCCAAAGCTGATAATTCTAGAACTTCTAGGATTAAAGGGAGAAAGCCCTTCCAATTTTGCTTAGCTTAGTACAAAATGATGACTACAAATTTGGTGATAGCATTTAAAAATGGTCTTTTGCTATCTATGACCAGTAATATAAGCAACGTTCAAAGAAGTATCTCAAGATTCAAGATGAAGCGTAATTTAGACATTTAGGATGGTATTAAGATTAAAGTAGACTGAGTTATCTAAAATATTTTTTTACAGCAGAGTCTAAACTTTAGAAGATGTAATGAACTCTATGGATAATTGGTAACTGGTTTAGGCTTTTTGTTTTTAAGAGCAGCATTTGTTCCCAGGAAATATACTGCAACAGTCTTAAATAAATGATTTTTTTTGGGAAAATATCATTTTATATATTTATGTATAGCAACATAGAATAAAAAGGAGAAACACAGAGAGATAAGCGGAGCCCACTCTGAGAAGATTAGAGTTTAATCTGATCATAGCAGTGTAACACCAGCTCAGGATGAAAACCAGGGCAGATTCTCAGGTTGAGAAGATGTTTTTTCAGTAGACAACAGTAAGTAGATGCCCCATATTCTAATTAAATCAAATATTTAAAAAATGAATTGCCTCTTCAACCTAACACAACACTACTATTACCTAGAGCAGAAACTAGTCCCAGGAAAAACATTGCCATTTATAAATTTGAACCGAGCTCAGCAGTCAATTAATTGTTTCTAGCCACTATTAATTTCTCACTACTCTGGTTGGGTTCATACCCTGGATCAATTTACCATGGTTTTCTGAACCAGCCACAACTGGATTCATTTACAAATCACACTAAATCAAAAATGATGGTTTATAAAACACAATGGGGAGATCCATACAAACTGTCCCACATGCAATGGGGACAGAGGATATAATAAATTTCACTAGTAGTTGGCAGAGTTTATTTTTTGGTTGTCAGTAGCAACTGATAATCATGGATACAAGTGAAAAGGCATTTTTCTTCCATGGATTTTAAGAGAAAGGAAGGAGAGTGAAAAAGAGAGGGAGAAAATAAAGTTTTTTTTTAATTTACTCAGCCACAAAAATATTTTCTGGAAATAGAATTCACTTGGCACTTTTGCTATCGCATTAAGCAAAAAAAAGCTACATGTTCACAGTTATATTAGCTTTGCACTATTAACAAGAATAATCTTTTTCCAAAGCATCATCCATAGAACTAAGTGGAAGGTGCCATTTTTTGGCAATCCAGGGCATGTTCGGTACCACAGTGGAAAAGAAACCAGTAGCAGCTTTCTCCAAATGGTACAACCCAGATTCACGGGGATGTGAGTTTCAAAACTCCCAGCCAGCATTTGAATTTGGGGAGTTGCAGTCCTAACACCTCTAGAGTGCACAAGAGTGTGAAAACTTTATTATTTCATACATTACTTTTCTATTTCAACAGAACAGAAACACCACCAATTTGTATAGATCAGTGTTTCTTCCCCTCTGCAACTTTAAGATGTGTGGACTTTAACTCCCAGAATTCCCCAGCCAGCATGCTGGATGTGGAATTCTGGGAGTTGGAGCCCACACATCTTAAAGTTGCGGAGGGGAAGAAACACTGGTATATGATCTACAATAAAACCATAACCAAACAATATTTGGAAAACTCAGTGTTCAATTATACAGTTAACATCACAACTGTTGTGACTACTGTATTTAGTTTAAACTATACATTATGAAAGTTGGGATGCCTATTTTTAGTTCCTTTTATCTACTTTCCAGATGAAAAAGCCAAGATGCACATGATTACTCATAGGATGCAACAATTTCCCTCTGCCCCTCAATGGCTGGTACTATTTGCAAGTTTTCTGTACAAAACTGAGGCACTTCTACTTTTGAGGCTATAATCTATATGTATTTACAAACACCACAAAATAGAGTAAATCTTACTACTGAGTAATATAAAGCTATAGCATATTTTTAATTTTATATGATAAATTAATCTGCATTCAACCCAAATTGATGTGATGAAAACCAGGCTGCACTTAGGGAGAAATCACAGAGTTAGTTCACTGAATTTAAATACCATATTCCAGATATTCTTCTCCCTCTCTTCCTTTGGTCCAGGGTAAAACCTGTTGCACCTTAATAGCCCTTCATACAAGCTTGTTTATTAAATCTGCTATGACATCAAAATGCACATGGAGCCTGGATGAGCCACTGAAGTTCAACAGGCAACACAGGATGTTGCAGGAATTCAGCTCAGATCCTTCTTTAATACTCTGATCATACAATCCAATCTCAGAATAAAATACTGAGAAAGGAATCATGATTTTGCATTGTACAGCACTTTATTTATTTATTTATTTTCTATCCCGCCTTTATTAATTTTTATAAATAACTCAAGGTGGCGAACATACTCCTTCCTCCTCCTATTTTCCCCACAACAACCCTGTGAGGTGAGTTGGGCTGAGAGAGAGTGACTGGCCCAAGGTCACCCAGCCGGCTTTCCTGCCTAAGGCGGGACTAGAACTCTCAGTCTCCTAGTTTCCCATTGGCTCCTTCCTAGGGCTGAGAGACAGGGACTGGCCCAAGGTCACCCAGCTGGCTTTCATGCCTAAGGCGGGACTAGAACTCTCAGTCTCCTGGTTTGCCATTGGCTCCTTCCTAGGGCTGAGAGACAGGGACTGGCCCAAGGTTATCCAGCTGGCTTTCATGCCTAAGGCGGGACTAGAACTCTCAGTCTCCTAGTTTCTAGCCCAGCACCTTAACCACTAGACCAAACTGGCTCTGACCAAACAGTAATAGGAATGTTATCCAACTCTCTCAATTAAAGAGCAAGGAAGAGCTCTCACAAATCATATAGCTACCTATAACTACAATACTTTGTTCATAGTGCAGATTGGCCGAGGTACAAGAAAAGTTAGCTGTATCTGTTGAGTTGAAAGGCCACTGACAAATATGCACAGTACAATAAGATGCAATTGTGATTAAGTTGAAAAATCCAGTGAATACCAAACCACAAAGAGTGCTTGCATTACAATTAAATATTTTTCAGTAGAGAAGCTGTTCCATAGTAAATTCAGAGCTAGTAAGCGGCGTGGATCACAAACATGATTGCTTCATTTCTGATTTTTTAAATTTAAAAGTGCTATTAATACTTTTGTCTATGATTTTTTTTAAAAAAAACACTAAACATAATTTTAATGGAAACATGGATTTCAAAATTGTCAAGAAAAAGCCTTGAGTACTACATTAGCATATGTTGAGGAATGCTCTTCTGAATTCTCAACTTGACAGGTGAAACAAGAGATAGGAATGAACTTTCCAAACTTCTATTGTGTTAAAAGCCCAATTCCAGGCACAAAATAGTGTGCTAGTAAGGAATGTCAACTATCTACCATATTCTACAAACCAAAGATTGGCATTAAACAATTCTACAAGTTATTTGCCAGAAATTAGGGGTTATTTATTTTTATTTTATTTATTTAATTTTCTATCCCACCTTTATTATTTTTATAAATAACTTATTTTTAGAAATAAGGGAAGGTGGCAAACATACCTAATACTCCTTCCTCCTCCTATTTTCCCCACAACAACAACCCTGTGAGGTGAGTTGGGCTGAGAGAGTTACTGGCCCAAGGACACCCAGCTGGCTTTCATGCCTAAGGCGGGACTAGAACTCTCAGGCTCCTGGTTTGCCATTGGCTCCTTCCTAGGGCTGAGACAGGGACTGGCCCAAGGTCACCCAGCCGGCTTTCGTGCCTAAGGCGGGACTAGAACTCAACGTCTCCTGGTTTCTAGCCCGTTGCCTTAACCTCTCAAAACAGGAGCTAAAGAAATAACTTCTTAAATAATATCATCATCATCCTCCATACTTGCATTCAGTTCCTCTCTTCCCAGAACCATTTATCAGTAACTATTTCACCTGTCTATGCCAAAGGAGGGGAAAATGAGATAGCAAATCCACCTCCCTGGGTGGGACTACGTATTATTTAGATCTTCCCTCCTTTCATTTTCAAGATACCTAAACTTATTATTCTCTCCAGCTTTTGTAGCACATCTTTTAAACTATAAGTCAATACCTTAAGGTGACAACCATTTTGAGCATGTTACCAGAAAAGCAATAGACAGATAAAATGAATAAATTAACTCAGTGATACAGGCTGTATTTTCTTGCTTTGTTATACTATCACTTAATACGTCTCAAACTTTTTTTAATATTGCTTTTATTAATTATTCACCATCACTTCACAGGCAAAGTAGAAGTCTTGAAAGTGAGAGGGTGACTGCAGTTATAGCTCTGCCCACTTTGTGCATAAATGTTATGCATGCAAAGAAAACGTCAACCTTCTCCATGTCGCAACCATAACTATGGGACTTGGTCTCTTCCCAAAATGTCTTTGCATGTACAGAAATAATTTTCACAACTCTCCAAAAGCACCACAGCCTCTGAGTGGGAAGGTGTTCCCACAATCCCTGCCTGAAATTATCCTGACATTTTGCCTATTTTTGGTCTTGAGATCCCATTCCTTAAGGAAATGGAAAGCTCCAGTCAACATTTTCAAATAAATAAAAAAAGAAATATTGCATGTTACAAAACTGTTCCCTCATCCAATTGATATGTCCCTACTGAAGTTTAACTTCAAAAGCATAACACTGCCACTTAAATCAAGTAGCTGGGTTTGAGAACTACTACCTTGTCAGAATAGGCATTATTTTTTATATGACAGCATCACAACACAGAGTGCCAAAAATAATTACACAGACATCACAGACTGCTTCCAAGCCACTTACCATCTATTCAATGGGAAGAGAGTAGGACAGAAATGGAAGGCTGAGGGTAAAAAACTATTGTGAATAAAGAAGAAGAAGATACACCAAGGTCAAAAGGTGGTTTTTAAAAATAGATGAGTACTAGGCTAAATGGTTTCATCCATTCTCAAGCACCCCCACATCTCCATGGATTCCACACCTATAAAAAAGGACCTAAGATGAGACTTGCTGATCCATGATAATCAACCTGGATAGACAAATTCAGAAACAAAATGTATGTCTATAATGATGTTAACAGCAAAGGAAGCTGCCTTAAAGCACTTTAAGTTATATAATAGTGTAGCCTGGTGCAAAACTCACTGATGATGCCAGGGAACTCCAGAGTGTTCCTTTTCCCTCCACACAATGCCAACCCTTTTCCTAGACCAGGTCATTCTGGGGGTGGTACCGAGGAGATTTGGTATGGTGTGCAGGGAAAACAGAACATTCCCAAATCAGTGCATTCTGCAGAGCCCTATAAGCCAGTGTTTCTCAACTTCAGTAACTTTAAGATGTGTGGACATGCTGGCTGGAGAATTCTGAGAGTTGAAGTCTTAAAATTGCTGAGGTTGAGAAACACTGCTACCCATCCTTGGCTATAGGCCAAATGCTGCCTATTTGACTGGCTCTTCAGAGTCCTGGGCAGAGATTTTTCCTAAATATCCAAACAAATCCTTTTTGCTTTCGGTGCTAAGGATTAAAGTGGAACCTTCTAAATGCAAGAGATGCACCCTTGAATTGTTCCTCTGTATATAAATAAAGTAATAGTGGCTCATATATTAGGAATGCTTGATTATACCAATTCTCAATGCAGCTGGATGTACTCAGTATTTTTTTTTCAAATTCTGCAGTTTGGTAAAATATTATATGGAATACATACTAGTTTCAACTGTATTAACATAGAGCTGTCTTCCCACAATCACTTTTTTAACATTTGAACAGTTTTATTAAGGAATGGCCAATGATTTTTTAAAAATAGACAGGAGCAAAAACCCCAAATTCAATAGATACTTGCTACTCACATAAGCATACTGTAATTTTTGTGAAGTAACCTCATTTCTTCTGGTGGCTTTTCAGCTTCATCCTTAATCAATTTAACTTTATTGTTTGGAAAGACGCATTGTACTATATAACCCAGGAAGAACTCATAATTGAACTATTGTTATTTATAACAATTTATAATTGTTATCCAGCCAGCCAGAACTATTGTTATTTATAACTATTGTTATTGTTTTATTTATAACAATTTATATATTGTTATTTATTTATTGTTATTTATTCTATCCTTACTAAGATAGACCAAATACGGTTGACAAAAAATCCTTTTAAAATATTTACTACATATAATAAACATAACTTGAATGCTATCAAACCCGCAAAACAAAAATGAAAGATGAGGATCTGCAACTAACACCTATGTGCAACAGGTGAATAGCACGTACACTGATTTCACAGCTACCTATGGCAAAATAACTGCAAATTATGCACTTTTTAAAGAATACCAGCTGATTCATCATTAAATAACCCCAAAAACTCTTTTGTTGATTTCTTGGACCCTGACAAGTTTGAGAAATCAGAAATTTATCATTTGCAGTTACAATCCAACAGGAAATCTTTCAGAACAATCTCTATCCTCCTCTTCCACAGAATACTGTGTTTTTATCTTTTGCCTTCTCCTTACCTGCAATAATGGGTGGATATGACTAGGCTCATTACAATTTACGTCTTGGCAAATTTTCAAGCATCACTGCTTTAATAAGTACCAAGTATCTGAACGAGAGGAGGTCTCACTCTCACCCTCCCCAAAACTCAGCCAAGCTTTGGCATGAAAAACCACAATTAAAAAATAATTTATCAGAGGCTAAATCTTTTCCATACATCTTTTTAGAAAAAAAGATTAACAAGAGTACATTACTGAAGAAGCTCCTTGGATAAGGAGCGAAACGTTTCCACTGAGAAAATAGAAATCCAGTTGACACGATTCAAGCTACAGACAATTCCACCTGGATGACTGAGAACCTTCATAGACAAGAGTACATTAAGCTCTCAACAGACAGACCCCAACAGGAGCACCATGTCTTACAAAAGACTGTTTACCACCTAACCAGTAATTTGACAGGCAACACATCTCAATTTCTAAATCAGAGTGTAAGGAACGCAAAGAGAGGATTATAAAACCTCAACATGCAGAGGGGAGTTCCTAACCATCATTTTGGTCAATGGTACCTCATCTTCTCTTTGGGATGTACAGTCTACATACCAGAATATCTGGTAAGGAAAACAAACTGAGGACAGCTCGTCCCTCTTGGGGAACCAGCTCTTTTTCTCTTGCAAAAAGCATAGTCTATGGACATCTTGGAGTTAGGAATCAGTATCAGCAAAGGAATATAATCACCTGCTCTCTCTCTCTCTCTCATAGGAATCTACAGCTTCAGTATAAATTAAGAGATCCATTGCCCTCATCTTCACCTCTGCAGCCTCATTGCATGAGTTTGATGGGAGAAGGGGATGTTTACCTGGTCATCTGCACACTGAAACATGATCATGGGGAGGGCAGGAGATGAAAGGAAACCCCCTGCCCCTAGTGCAGATCTTCCTAGAGAAAAGCCTTATTGGAGGAAAAGTAGGGAGCCCCTGTGGCTTTTTCCAGGGAGAATCCCCCCTTTCCTCTTCCTCCCCAAGGGTGGAAGAAGACGCCACTGCACTTAGTCAGCTTTTTACGGAAAGGGATGCCCTGCTCTTCAGCACCAGGATACCCCCCACTTCCCCTTCCTGAGCCCCCCCTCATTAGGGAATGCCTTGCCCCCGGCCCAGCCTTGAGACAGGAGGGACCCCCCCTCGCCCAAGCCCACAGACACCCAGGCACAGCACGGGCACTGGGGTGGGGGACAGGGAGGGAGGGAGGAGGGGATGCTGGGCTGGGGCTGAGAGGATGCTTTGGTCCTCTGCTTCATTCTCCCTCCCTCCCCCCCCCCCTTCCTTTTTCTTGCCGGGCTCCCTGGTGCCATCGGGATTGGGGACCCCAGCGCCTCCCATTGCAGCAGGTGAGCACGTGCCCCTTTGCGGAGACCGGGCTGGGGGAGAAGGGGCAAGGCGGGGGGGGCAAGGGGGACGCAGGCACCCGCCAGGGATCCCCCCAGCCCACGGAGGCCGATGGAGAGGTACCTGCTGCTGCTGCTGCAACCGAGGGTCTTCCTCGCCGGGCTCCGCCGCTCCGCTCTGCTGCAAGAGGCGAACAGGCAGGCGGGCAGGCGGGCAAGCAGGCACGGGGGCGCGCGCGCGTTCCGGGCAGGCCGGCGCGAGCCCGCGCGGTCCTCGCGCGCCGGCTGAGCTTCGTCTGAGGGCTCGCGCCCGATTGGGGGCGGGCCCTGGGCCTTCCCTCCCTCCCTCCCTCCTCTTCCCCGTCATGAGCCTCGCTGTCCCGCCTCGTCTCCTCCTCTTCCTCCTCCGGTCGCCTTGGAAACAAGCCCGGCTGAGGAGGGGCAGGGCCTGGAGCCGGCGCTGGGGGGGGAGGCGGGACGACGAGAGCGTGCGCGCGTGCTGCTCGGCCGGCCGGCCTGCGCGAGAGCGGCGCCTCCGCGTCACGTGACGCGCGCTCGCGAGTCAGCCAATCGGGTCGGCCGGCGCTGGGGGGTTTGTAGTAATAGTACAGGGGGGAAGGGGAGGGGGAGGAGGAGGCGGGAAAACGGGAGGGCGGTTGCTGAGGGGAGGGGCTTCCTGGGTGGGGGAGGGGAGAAAGGGCTGAGGTGGGTTGGAAGGGAAGGGGGTCTTTATATACCTAATATATAACATTTAATATCTAATATCTAATATAATATATAATATCTAATATAATACATATATCTAATATATAAAAATAATATATAGAATACATAAAATATCTAATGGTATATAAATTATATATAATTATATATAATATATATTTATACATAATATATAAGATACATTAGTATCTGATCTTACAGTTATTATACATAATATTAATAATATATGAAATGCATATAATATCTAATCTCTCTATATAATGCATAAGATATAACGTAACATATATGCCAGTATTATCTAATGCATAGATTTCCAAACTCTGTGTTGCGACACATTAGTGTGTCGTGACAAACCCCGGAAGTGCTGATGGCGCATAGAGGTATGAATAATTCTACAGTCCGCCTGGTGTTATGTGTGGGTTTATTACGGAATTGCCAGGATGGACAGCAGCCACACAACAAATCATGTTTTGGTGGCCATGAGGTTTTGGCTCTTATGGTTGTGAAATTTTATATTTTTTATAAATACAAATACCTCCAACAGACGCTTGCCCCAATTAATTCTTTAAAAAGGTAAAGGTTCCCCCCGCACATTTGTGCAGTCGTGTCCGACTCTAGGGGCCGGTGCTCATCTCCGTTTGTTAGCCGAAGAGCCAGTGTTGTCCGAAGACGCTTCCACCTGAGCCATAAAATGAATAAAATGCTATAAAAAGAATAGTGGTTAGTCATGTTTCAGACATGTGGATGGTGCAATATTTAAGCAAACATGGAAAATCCTGGCTGAATACAAACAGTTTACACTGAAAAGAACAAAGGTGCCATGTAGCAAAAAGTGGGGGTGTTTTGGAATATTTTTGAACTGGAATTTGCTATGCAAATGAGCATTATTCAAATTGCCACATTCATTTCAGTATTTACGATTTGTATGAGTATGGGTGCATGAAGAAAAAATATTGGAAACAATGTTGGACAGTAGGCAATAAAATGATGGGCAACTGCAGTGTAGTTTTAGGTTTAAGGAAAGCCAAATGTAGAGACATGTCTCTCTGGGAAAGAGTTTGTGAAACAAGAGGCCACAACTGAGATTGTCATTTCTTGCGATCTGTAGCAGCGTCAGAAGAAATTTTAATTGCTAGGCAGGTTTATGCAAAAAGAAGTTTTTTACACTGAACATAAGAATCAAGTTTATAATTCTTGTATAATTTATAAAAATGTCTATGGGGAATGTCCTTCTAAACCAGGATATGCATTTATTTATGCCTTTATCAATTTGTAATACGATGCGTTCATTTTTGCCAGTCTGTCATCCCCAGTACTCTCTCACCCTCTCAGGTTTGAGGTTTTAAAAAACTGAATAAGATAAGGATGGGTGGAAATGCTCTTTTGAATTTAAAGCTGCAGTGCTAATTCAGCAGGCTTCATTCACTTTGGAATGAACATGATTTAAGTTATCTCCCCTGTTATTAAGATCTTTCCAACATAATGTTGGAATTTATTTTCTCACTCAAATATTAACAATATTTTCTCACTCAAATATTAACATGTGATAGGTTAGGGAGTGAGCGAACCGCAGAAGTTTTCAAAACATTTATTAGTGTTAAAAATGTTGCCTCTTTGTTCATTTATATACACTAGACTTAACTGTTCAGAAAGAGCAGCTGCAAGATTAGATGCTACTGACTGGAGTTTACACTGAATCAAACCACCACATGGTCTTATGAAAGCTTCAGAGAGAATAGACCATGGAAATAAAGACTATTGATTTCTGCAGGGTAAGCCTGAAGCCAAGTCTAACAAATTAATATGTACAAAATCATATCTAAAAAAAATTAAAGATGCCTGTGAACCATAAAATAAATGGTTACTATTGTCTTTGTTCATTTTTAAGGAGGAGTATATTAATCAATTTAGGGGCGTGGTGGCTCAGCGGGTAAGACGCCAGGCTTGTCGATCGGAAGATCGCAAGTTCAGAGGTTCGAATCCCTAGCCCCACGTGACGGAGTGAGCTCCCGCACTAGCTCCAGCTCTTGCCAACCTAGCCATTCGAAAGCATGCAAATGCAAGTAGATTAATAGGTACCACTTCGGTGGGATGGTAACAGCGTTCCGCGCGCGTCATGCGGCCACATGACCGTGGAAGCGTCTTCGGACAACGCTGGCTCTTCGGCTAACAAACGGAGATGAGCAGCGGCCCCTAGAGCTGGACACGACTGCATAAATGTGCGGGGGGAACCTTTACCTTTATATCAATCTGAGGGATTAAAATGATTTTGGATCATGTCTGCCATATACTAACATACAGCCCTTTTCCAGTTGTTTAGAAATAATTGCAATAAATTACTTCCACCATTGTAGCTTGGACAAATATTCTGATATCTAGTAATTAAAAAAGTAAGAAACAGCAGGTTGGCTGCAAGCCGTAGAGGGAACAGAAGCAAGAACTGGGTTGCAGGATGCTTGGTTATGATAGGGATCACACAGTGAGAGAGAGCTGCTATGTATTTATGACTGGATCCTACCTGAGCATGCTTAGAGAATAAATCTGTAGGTTTTTAATCTATTATTTTAGTAGGTCTGACTTTATCTGTGACTACTCTAGCTCCTTCTATATTTTGCCTTTCAATCAAAAAATGCTTCTCAAAGCATCTTAAAATTAGAGCTACCTCTTCTAGGCTGCAAAAATCTGGGGGATTGTTAAATGGCAGCCATCTCCTCGCTGGCATCTCATGGTCAACCAGATTTTTGAACCCAGATATGGCAAGTGATCATAATATAATACCTAAATGCCTAACAACCCCTGATGCTTTATGTTCTTACTTCCCCACTGACACCAGAGATTAAAAAATGCTTCCCTTCCCTGTTTGTAGGGCCAAAGGTACTGATAGTTGGAATTTTCTTTCTAATGAAAAGAGAATAAGGAACTTCCCACTCACTACCTGTTATTCAACCATTGTAAGGGTCAGACGGGTCTCTCACTTGCTATCCTGTTTGCCGGGAAACAGTGCACCTTTCCAAAGGCCAGTGGCAGAGAGTTTTTCTTTTCAAAAGTTTGTTGAGGGGGAAACAGAATCTTAACAGCGTTCTCTCTTGAATGGTAATGGGTTCTCCTAAGTTTAAAAACACTGAATGACCATGATACACCTAATGACACGTATACAAAATATGCCACAAAGTATTTCAAAGGTTTCCTGGTTAGTGTACATGTGATTTTACATATCTGTTAACAAATTTACAGATCCCAGAATGAAACTAGGCATTCAGAAATAATGGGACAGCTGTTCTCAACTGCATTTGTGCATCCCTACTAAATGCATCTGGTTTTCAGGAGCGTATTTAGTTTGTAATGGGCACAGAATAGTCCCCAGGTCTCCTCAGTTGCTGTCAACCCTCAAAATAATAATAATAATAATAATAATAATAATAATAATGATGATGATGATGCTACTTGGCATTAATTATTACATGTGCTGTTGTCAACAAAATGAATATTTCATAGTTATCATATCCAAAATTAGAGGTACGTTCTCTGTACTCAATATTATTTTTATTATGCTGAAACACAACTAGCTGTTAGAATACTATCTGTGCAGTTTCGTGCTTCATGGCAGACAAAACTCCATCTGCGTGAATATATTTCTCTCTCATTTAGCTTGCCAACAGTGATCAAATCTACATATTGAATTATGGCTTCACACGCTTATTTGAAAGTACGTTTTGCACTAAATATGGTACAGTGGCATGGATTGTAACAACACAGTCTATGCATACTAGTTTGAAATCAAATCCTCACTATGTTCAGTGGAACTAATTCTTTAATCAAAAAAGCAGACATGATTTGGAACCCAACAGACTATTACTGAAATCATATCTCACACTTAGCTATAATGCATTTTGTTTCGTTTTAATTTATCATCTTATATGACCCAAGCAATGGTAGATTGAAAATTCTGGTTTTGGCTCAGCATGATGTGTGAATCCAGTCAAATGTGTTTTATTCTACAAGTCATGATTAAACCATGGCTAAAGTGAAGGTCACCCAGCTGGCTTATAATATATGACCCTTGGCTCAAAAAAAAAATCTTCACCTTAGTCTGTTTAGTATATAATTGTGTTTCCAGCATTAGTGCTCCCAAGAAGGGTATAAAGATGGTAGCTTTCTTGTTTAATACTTCATATTTATAGGTAATCTTCCCTTATATGTAGAGGCCATCATCACAATAAATTTCTCTATATTGATAATAGGTTGGGTATTAGATTTTGATTTAGGAATACTTAAATCTTGGGCTGCTTGAAATAGGATGTGAAATAGGATGTGTTATTCTTAATTAATTAAGGCCCTCTATATTTGATTGAATCTACTCAATATTAAATCTGGAAGCAAATCGGCATGAAGAAGTGTATCTTTTTGTCAGTTCCGAAGGGATTGGGATAAAAAAAACACTTTATCCCATTCTGTTCTCTTTCATTGTTCATCATGTTGTGTTACTGTTACTACAGCATCCTAAGCTTTGAAGAGAGGGGTAATTTAAAAAAAAATAAAGAATAACAATGCTTCTCACAGAAATAAACCAAATGAAAAAGGCAGAGAGTGAGTACTTTAAATAGAATATTGAAGCTGTCTATATATTGGCTTGAACTTTGGAAAGCAGGTTAATATATTTTAAAATAAATAATAAAAATCACCCCCCCCTTCAAAATAAAAGTCACTATTTTAAGAGAGGCACTATTTTGAAGCAGGAGTGAGTAACCTATATTTCCACATGCTTAAGGAAGGGGCTGTAGTCCAAGAGGTCCCTTTTTAAAGACCTTTTTGGTCTAGTGGTTAAGGCAACAGGCTAGAAACCAGGAGACTGAGAGTTCTAGTCCCGCCTTAGGCACGAAAGCCGGCTGGGTGACCTTGGGCCAGTCCCTGTCTCTCAGCCCTAGGAAGGAGCCAATGGGAAACCAGGAGACTGAGAGTTCTAGTCCCGCCTTAGGCACGAAAGCCGGCTGGGTGACCTTGGGCCAGTCCCTGTCTCTCAGCCCAACTCACCTCACAGGGTTGTTCTTGTGGGGAAAATAGAAGGAGGAAGGAGTATTAGGTATGTTTACCGCCTTGAGTTATTTATAAAAATAATAAAGGCGGGATAGAAAATAAATAAATAAGTAAGTAAGTAAGTAAGTAAGTAAGTAAGTATTTCCACATGCTTAAGGAAAGGGCTGTAGTCCAAGAGATCCCTTTTTAAAGCGAAACATTAAAGTAGGCAAGTGAAAAAAAGGAACAGAAAAGGAATAT
Organism: Charina bottae; assembly: GCA_023362775.1. NCBI lineage: Eukaryota > Metazoa > Chordata > Lepidosauria > Squamata > Charinaidae > Charina > Charina bottae. The sequence continues at coordinate 20,043,230 of JALMGJ010000010.1, read as the reverse complement.
GGAACCTTGAGATTCAGAGGCAGCATATTCCCGATGTTCATTTGTTGGGCAGCAATAGCAGCAGAGGGCCGTTGCCTTCAAGGCCTGCTTGTGTAATTCTTGGCTGCCTCGGCCTAAGAGGAGGGAGTAGCTACACTTTTGGTCTGATGCCGAGAATTGCGTTTATGTTCTGAACAATTAACGGTGGAAAGAAGAATTTCTTTTTTTTAATTGTTTTCTTACATTATGAAAAAATGAATTTCTGATACAGTAGATCACTTGTGGCTTGGGCATTGTCATGTAAAATAATTATTTAAGAAGCAATTGAAGCAAGTTGTGCCGAAATTTGCCAAAAGATAGAAAATCTAAGATTGGGTTGAATTCCAATTTATATATGGCAGTGTTTTGCCTTTTTATAGTACTAATATATTTCCTTCCTTACATTAGGCAGGAAGATCACTGGCATCAACTTTGCACTAAGAATAATTTCCGTCATCACAACAAAAAGATGAATAATTGCAGGTAGGTTGTCCTCTACCATCTGTCTTCAGGGAAACAGAGTTTTTGGGGTAGATTTATTCCTTCTACAGCTGCCTTCTCGTGTCTGAGAAAATTGTACAAAAGCTAGAATATTTTGTTACCCGTGGTACAATTTAGGTATAGATGATTGACTCACTTTATAAAACCATAAGTTAAGCTGAGAATGCCTTTTCTCTCCTTATGTAGCCACTTCACTCCTCCATTTGTGCGAACTGCAATTAAAATCAGGAAGTGTCGTTTTCATGGTCCAGCAACCGGCCCACGGTGGGCCAAATAGATGCTAGGAATATGGGCAGAGTTTGGCATGGCAGCACTCTGCCCATATTCCTAGCATCTATTTGGCCCACCGTGGGCCGGTTGCTGGACCATGAAAACGACACTTCCTGATTTTAATTGCAGTTCGCACAAATGGAGGAGTGAAGTGGCTACATAAGGAGAGAAAAGGCATTCTTCCAGCAGATCTATGATTATCAGCTTTGGAAAAAAATCATGGATTGAAGGTTGTTCAAGTGTCCTGGCTTGTTTCAAAGCTCTTGGTGACCATTCTCCTAGCAGAGATGAAAAGAGAAACTATGGATATTCAGACTTCCTAGAAGGATTGAAGACTCTACAGGCAGACAGTCAATCTAGTTTCATGTAACTAGCAACTTTTTTGATACCCCCCAGGGATAAAACACACTCCTGCTTTGCTTCTGATTCCTATAGCTCGGTACATGTTTCTTTATCGCTTAAAACGTTTTTCAAGTTTTTAAGCTTGAAAAAGCCTGGAAAAATCAAAACACCATAACAATCCAAATAATCCTTCTATTGCTAGAGGTGCAAAATGAAAAAAGAATATCTTGTTATTAATCACTGGGCCTCTCTCTCTTGGCAAATGAAGCCAGCTTCACACGGGAGGGTGAACCTTTTCCTGATGGAATGTGACATTAGCTGAATTATTATGGTATTATTGTTGTATTGGATCTAAAGGGGTAAATCTTTATCTGTGTGAACCCAGGAAAGGGGAGGGGGAAGTGTCAGATATGTGTATTGTAGCTCAGGTCTCTCTGAATTCTATACCTGCAGAAATGATCTAGGTAGCCTTTGAAATTAGGCTAAAATAAAGATACTTTCCTTTTGAACTCGACCGCAAATCTCTGAATGTGGCTCCCTGTAACTTCTGAGTGCTGCCACACCAAACTCTGCCCATATTCCTAGCATCTATTTGGCCCACCGTGGGCCGGTTGCTGGACCATGAAAACGAAAAGGGCTCAACAACATACTGCAAAATCAGTGAAGAGGGAGGCAGTTCTGTAATTGAAAAGGCCTTGCCTGATACAATAGCTATCATAATGAAGAGGAGGAGGTGGGGGTGGAATTGTGAAGGATATGATTGCCTGGATAGGTTTCCTAACTAGTATTTGTCCCTCCAGATGAATAGCCACTTACTGTGGGAACATCCCAATGTTTGGCTGAGAGTCAGCTTCCTGCTTTTTTGCAAGCTGCAGTTCCTTGGAGGGGAAATTCTTGCCTTTCCAGAATTGCTTCTTACGTTTCCAGATCATTACTATAGTGCCGACTCAGGAATATTGTGCATCTGCTGCGCAAGCATACTTTCAGTGACACATTGCAGTAGGAATCACATTCTTCTGTGCTCCAACAGATTATGTGCTAAAGCACACAAAAAAAAGCGCTCCTCTTTGAATATAGGAAATGGAGCTGTTTGCTTTAACTCAAGTTCAGTGTACAAAGAGTTCTAAATGAAGAACATCACATGAATATCTTTTAAGTTTAATAAATGTGCCCAACTTGAGGAAAATGCTCCAACTTTTGTTCATGCAGATCTTGTCCGGTTGATTTAACTTTGACGTGGAATTTATGAATGCATAATTTGTTAATTAGAATTAGCTACCGGATATTGCAGCGGGAAGCCCTTCAATCCTTGGAGCACCACACAAACCATCTGTATGAAGTATCCTTATAACTTCCAGTCCAATTACCTGTTTCAGAAACGAGGGCACAAATGTGTACACGCATGCTCTCATCTTCAGCTGTTTCACATTCATTTAATGGAGGTGAGCCATAGATGCCCTCTTGCACAAGGCTGGACTGACTGCAGATTTGGAGTTTTCCCTACTAGCTCTGCGTGGTGTCTTCTCTTCTTGGCAGTGACTCTCAAAGGTTTGAGACAGATGTCATTTTCAGGTTCTAATCCCAGAGACGCTAGAATTAGAATCTGCTCTCTCTCCATGGGAAGTATATTGTAAACGTAACATCGTTCGTTAATTGGGGGAGTATGTGTTACTCTGTTGCGTGAAATACAACAGTTGTGTAATATCTTAAAGATGAAAAAAAAAATTACGGCACAAAGGCACTAGAGGATTACAGTTCATTTTTGATCAATTGGGCTCTAGTATCCAAAAGTTTAAATAATAAAATTTAAGTCTTTTAAAGTGGCATAAGCTTCTTTGTTGCTGTATTGTAAATCAAATGTTTGAAAAAATGTTTCTAGAATGCAAGCTTGGTAGCTCGAACATGCTTGGTTGCTAATCAATCACATTTTTTTGCTTGTTAACTGAAATAATTTTACGCTATTCAGTATATTGCATTCTCAGACACCCACACAGGCACGTCTTAGAAAATTCTTCCATGTGGACAATTAATTTATGTGTTAATCTCCAGAATACTTGTAAATTGATTACTGTATAATACATTTGATGCTAGGGAAAGTGGAAGGCAAAAGGAAGAGGGGCCGACCAAGGGCAAGATGGATGGATGACATTCTGGAGGTGACGGACTTGACCTTGGGGGAGCTGGGGGTGGCGACGGCTGACAGGAAGCTCTGGCGTGGGCTGGTCCATGAAGTCACGAAGAGTCGGAAGCGACTGGACAAATAAACAACATATAATACATTTGTGTTTGCTTCGATCGTCTTATTTTCCAAACTACGTTTAGCATGAATACGTTTTCAATTATTTCCGGAGTCTTGCCCTTCAAGACTCAGTATATCTTTTAAACAATAGTAGTTTTCTTTATCAACCAGAATTATGGTTGTAGGCACCATAACAGTAAGTTACTACCTTCATTCCTCATACTAGAAATATGGGTCCAGCCTTTCTCAATATCTTTAACAATCCAGCTTTCAAGCACATAGAAAAAAGTGGTTGGGGTGGTAAACGGGGGGCATCTGCAATTCCACAAGCCAGCAGAAAGCCAGTATTGACCTTTGAGGTCACCAGCCATGCTCTCCCCCTCCTGCTTCTTCATCTCCTCCCTTAGGCATGATTCCAGTAGGTGGAAAGAGCATTTGAGACTATTACTGTCAACAAGTAAAACTCTATTCCTGCTCTTATGGTTGTTCAGGTGGGGTCTTGTCATTTTGTTTATTGTGTTATATAAAAAAAACAGTTCTGTCACTAGTGTTTGATTCTAAGCAAGTTTACTTATACTTCGACATTAGCTATACTTAGTTCAATAAAACCACCGAGTAAGTATAGTTAAGGTTATAATAATGGATATAACATATGTAAAAACCTGTGTCTCAAAAGGCAGAAACAGAAGGAGCAGAAACAAAACTAGGTATTAAACCATATGGTTTTTACTTTTCTCTATTCAAGTTTCTTACACTTGTCATTTCTGCTTTTTCTTTGAGAAGCAATAACAATCCATTGACAAAGAAAAATGGCTTGCATGTAGTAGACACTATCTGTAGGAGGAAGGTTGCCATTCTCACTCTAGTAAAACCTGCCTGTAATCAGTTAATATAATCTTCTTGAACCTTCCTGGAAGCCTCCAAGAGGCCTCAGGGATGGTTTTTTCCTATGGTAACCAGAGTAGTATCTAAAGAAAACAAAACTATACGAAAACATGAACCTGCACAAATTAAACCTTTATCCCTGCAGTTCACAACACTTTATTGCTAGCCATTATATGCAGTTGATCCCAAACGAAAGGGGAAGCTAATGGGAATAGATTGCATTGATCATAGTCCAGAAGTAAGTTTTGCATCAACAGCAGTATGGATTGACAGGGAGGAATGAAGCAAAGCAGAATTATTCTCCTATGACAAAGGCATAAAAACATCCAGATTTGGCATCAGTGATTTTTCCATGGAAGATGGGCAAAGGTTAGAGATGTTATACACCACAATCCTGCCTATCAAACTGAAAATATATCCTGGTTATGGGTTTTTTCCATATACTGTACTTAGGCTCTGATTTTCCAAACTGAAGGTGGGAAAAGTTCTTTTCCATGGCAAAATATATCCACCCTTATCTGACTAAAGAATAGACAGTCCAGGACAACTGAAGGAAACAAAATAAGCTGCAGTCTTCAAGAAGAAATGTAGGAATGTGTTCGGTGTTAAACAAGCTGCACTCATGGGCCGGGGGGAGATCTTGTTGCAAATATTTAATAATTTTAATCTATTATTTTTAATAATCTCTTGAGTCAAACTTGACTCTTGGGGACTACATGGACATATCCCTGTTGGCTTTTTTTTTTTTTTTTTTGGGCAATAACAGGGAAATTGTTTGCCATGACTGTCTTCCAAGATTTTTACAATTTATTTATTTTCCAGCCTAGGCCCCAGCAAATTCAGGGGTGGGGGGGAAATGTGGTTACAAATATTCTTCATGAATTTTTGTATGCTGTCAAAGTCATTTGTTTTCACAACTAATTTAAAAAGCCTTGATTTCCCCCCTCTGAATCAAAATGTTGGAACCGTTTATATTAATGCTGTGATCCTAGTCAGGATTCCTTTGCTGTCCCTGAGCTCTGCTCTAGGGGACAAAGTTCTGACAGAAGAGCCTTCATCACTGCTCCTCTCGCCAGGAGCCTGTGGCATTTTTGTCAGTGCTGTATTCATTAATCAGCCGAACTGAACTACAAACACCTTGAAGGTGAGAATTCTTTCTGTTTCAAGGTTGAAGCCATGAAAACAAAGAAGTACTTTGTAAGATGAGAACTCTTCCTAAGGGGATAAAAGTGTTTACTTTTCTAGCCTCCTCCCAGCCCCCATCAATATCTCTTCTTGCAGTGCTATATTCCCCAAATTTTATTTTAACCCCAAATGAGGAAAGAATTATTGTTAGTTGTAATTATTCATTTAGTATTTGCTTGGCCAGCACCATCAAGCAATCCACTACAAATCAACTTCTGCCAAATTGGCAGAAACTAAATGCCACCTCTTATTTCTGTCTCCTCAGCCAAACATATTACAGGGATGCCTTCAGTTTGTGGATCTTTTAATTGGATATTAAAAAGTCTTTGATGCTAAGCCTAGTCAGTTTCACTCCTGTGCCTCTGACTACTGTGCCAGTAATGTTAACACAAGCTGTGCTGCAGAGCATTAAAAAGGTAAAGGTTCCCCCCGCACATTTGTGCAGTCGTTTCTGACTCTAGGGGCCAGTGCTCATCTCGTTTTGTTAGCCGAAGGGCCAGCGCTGTCCGAAGACGCTTCCACGGTCATGTGGCTGCAGAGCATTACTCCCACTCTTATCCAATAGGTATTGGAGATACACTCCTATATTTAGCTGAAGAAAGACGACATTTGGTCTGCAGCTTCTGGAGTGCATGCACAAACAGTGATGATAGACAGCTTACACATCCGGATTCACATTTATTGTCAGAAATGGTGAAATCATTGATCCTGCTATATGGCGGAAGCTTTTATTTCAGGGCAGGCAATACTGTATAGTACCAATCGAAGAGAAGACTGTGTAGTGCTTCCCACATGGATTGGACTATAATGCTCTTCATCATAATTATGTATTTTTGCTGATTATTGGTGTTATTTATGGTTTTTTGTTGATTTTAAATGATTTTGTTGTGAACCGCCCAGGGTCCCTCCTTGTGAGGGAGATGGGCGGGATATCAATACGATAAATAAATAAATAAATCCCCAGTCAGGATAGTCATTGGTCAGGAATTCTGGGGATCACACTCTCAAACATCTGTTTCTATTGTTTCCCTACCCACAAAATGTGACTTGTAGCATCTACGTTAAACTACTCTCCATTGGTGTCAAAAGCCTCACGCCAAATGCGTGCAGATTTTCATACACATTTTAGGCATTGGAAGAATATATACTGTATGTAGTCATTTTTAGGATTTAATTATATTTACCTACTTTTCTGCATGTGATTTGCGTCTCATAAAAGTGTTGCTCTACTGCAGATTTTATGTGTTTTTTCTACTATTTAGACCAGGGCTTTCCAAACTTTTCCCATGGCGACACACCAATGGCGGCGCGCAAAACCCCAGAAGCACTGCCGCCGCTGCTTTCAATTTTTGCACACCGCCAAAGCGGCGGCGCTTCCGGGTTTTCGCGCACAGCGGTGGGGGCAGTGGTGTCCTTGTGAGCCATGCGAAAACCCAGAAGCGCTGATGGCCCACCACTGCCGTGCATGCGGCGGCGGCGCGGCGGCGGCGTGCCATCAGCGCTTCCGGGTTTTGACGCGACACACCTGGGCCCCGCAGGCGAGACAGTTTTGTGTCACGACACACAGTTTGGAAAGCTGTGATTTAGACAGTAACAGTGAAAGGTTTAAATTATGAAGGCAGAAAAGCCAAACCATTTAATCAGTTAGTTTCAGAGAACTATTACGGGGTCAGAGAAGCAGTAGCTAACCAAAAAAAAATGGTGTGCTAAGATACTTCAGAAACACAGGAAATGTTTGAGGAAACCATAGCCTTTGCCAAGAAACTGTTTTTGCTAAGAGACCATCTTTCCACTTGGGTGTACAATCAGTGCAATTGTTGACAAGGGGAGGCCTATCTCTGCACTGAAATTTCCCGAGTCTGAGGGGACGGATGTACCGAGGCAGTCGGACAGGCCAGAATAACAGTGTACCACGAAGTATCGTTTAAAAAAACATTCTGAATACTCCACTATGTGTGTCACTGTATTTTTATGACAAGGTTCCAAGTAAAGTGGTATTGTTTTGCAAACAAAGTGAGTCACCCTGTCAGTTCCAGATGGAAAGATTATTTCCGACACCATGTCACAAAATATTTCAGTGAGACGATCAGTTACTGCTAGAGATTCACTGACATGTACATTTTTTTTCATATCAGGACAGCATTCCTATTTGTAATGCAAAAACTGAGATTTAGTTTGTATGGACAGTTACCATGGATGCACATCCAAAATGCAAGTACTGTCGCTAGAATGAGATATATATATATATATATATATATATATATATATATATATATATATATATTTTCTTTCCCCATGGCTACATCTAGAATTCTGGAAGATGCTTCAACAAATCTGGTTAGGAATAGTATGCTTGTAGAAAATAAATATTGTGATATGTTCCATTCCCTTAGGTTTATGAAAAATAGTGACTCTATTGTGGGGGTAAATTGACAATATTTAATGCATAATTTGCTGAATAAGCCATAGTGGCCTGGCTATAACCATAAGCTATGAAGAATGGTTTACATTATCTTGTACTATTTTTCACCAGCTAAGCACGGGGGGAGCCATCCCTGATTTAATGAGGTCTGCATTCACTGCGCAAAGAACATTTCTGATATAAGATTCAGAATTTGAAGATGGTAATTTTAAAAACTGAGAAGAACGCTAAACAGTATGTGCTTTTATCATTTCCTGATTCTCTCCTTCCATATTCAAAACTTTCAGTAAGTCTAAATATAGGTAGGGTTAATAATTTAAAGTGTCAATCTCATTGTATTTACTTTATTTCTAGATATTAATGTGAAACAATAGTGATACAGTATTTTTGAAGTTAATACTTTATTCCAGTGTTTTTCAGCCTTGGCAACTTGAAGATGTGTGGACTTCAACTCCCAAAATTCTGGGAGTTGAAGTCCACACATCTTCAAGTTGCCAAGGTTGAGAAACACTGCTTTATTCCATAGTTTATCAAGACTTATGATTATCATAAGCATAAGCATAAACACAAATATTTACTTCACAGGGATACTCTGCACATTTTAATCTTATGGGATTGTACCACAGAAAGTAATACTCTGCATTATGGGGAAGGGAAATTTGAGCTCCCCCCCATGAATTGAATGCCTCCCCTCCTCAGAAAGAATCTCTTCATCCAACACAAACCAAAGTGTCATCAAAGGACACCGCAGGATATTTACCTCTTGTGGAGCCTCATGCCCTTGCTGATTTCAGAGAAAGGACCGTTGGATTCCCATCTGGGCTGAATGCTCCTCCCATTAAGTAAATGAGACTTCCAACTCGATTTCCTTTGATGGCTTTCTTTTTTGACAGAAGCAAACATTGAGAAACCTACCTGGGAGCTATAGGTTAAAACAAAAAAGGAGTCTGAATTCCATATGGTGCTTTCTGAATAATCTTGTGCACAAAGCTCTCTCTCTCTGTGTGTGTGTGTGTGTGTGTGTGTGTTTAAAGCAGTATTTCTCAACCTTGGCGACTTTATGCTGGCTGGGGAATTCTGGGAGTTGAAGTCCATGCATCTTAAAGTCGCCAAGGTTGAGAAACACGGGTTTAAAGGTTTCAGAAGAAACCATGAAAATATAGTATTATTGTTATAGCTGTGAACCGCCCAGAGTCCCTCCTTGAGAGGGAGATGGGCGGTCATAGAAAATAAATAAATAAATAAATAAATAAATAAATAAATAAATAAATAAATAAATAGTAAAGGTAAAGGTAAAGGTTCCACCCACACATTTGTGCAGTCGTGTCCGACTCTAGGGGCCGGTGCTCATCTCCGTTTGTTAGCCTAAGAGCCAGCGTTGTCCGAAGACGCTTCCACGGTCATGTGGCCGGCATGACGCACGCGGGACGCTGTTACCTTCCCACCGAAGTGGTACCTATTCATCTACTTGCATTTGCATGCTTTCGAATTGCTAGGTTGGCAAGAGCTGGGGCTAGTGCGGGAGCTCACTCCGTCACGCAGGGCTAGGGATTCGAACCTCCGAACTTGCGATCTTCCGATTGACAAGCCTGGCGTCTTACCCGCTGAGCCACCACCAATCTGGTCCTGTTGGGCCACTTGTCATTCTAGCTCTAGTTGGACGTGATTATGTGACTACTGGCCACCCTCCAAGAATCCCTGCGCGGGCCCTCCTCTGCCCTAAAGAGGCCGTGGACTGAGCATGGATCCCCTGCATACCGACCTGTGCTCTGCGACAGAACGACCGCCCTTCTTCAAATAGGGGGATGCGGTTTTGAGTAAACCCCACAATAGCTTGGGATGTTTTCCCACGAGCAAAAATGGTATGTCGGTATTCAACACAGCTGTCTAATCTTCCCCTTGGCCTACAGCCCTTGTCATCCTCCTGTCCCTCTGGCAGGATTTCTGTACTTTCCTTTCCACGTCTCTTAAGAAAGCTGGAACCTCTCTTCTGAATTCGGGAAAGCTAAAATAAAGGAAAGCAAGTCAAACGACGGCGTGCAAATTGAGCGAGGCACTTTGTGTCCCAGTGAGTTAAACGGCTAAAACGCCCGTCTTTTACGATTCTGGATCACGCCGTAAGTACATCTGCGAGACTGCAGGGTTTTTGTGTCTCGCTTCCCCTCAAAATACATGCGTGCAGTGAAAATGTAGGTCTCGGAATTGGGCTGTGTCAGATGTGGAAAACAGGTGATAAAAATATCCTCGTCACATAAATAACAGCAAGGCAACGAGTTGCCCTAGGGGCAGTGACATAAAGCTGGACCCGCTTATGCGGATGAGTTAAAACTATGGGTGTCTGTATAATTGTGTGCAGGAGCTTCTTTGAAATGCAAGCCACGGGGATCAGTGCGTTCGTTGCTTGAAGGAAACATAGCTGGTTTAGAGCAGCTTTTTAGAACCACCGTACCGTTGAACGGACTTCAGCATCTGTTAAACTTGGTAACTGCTTTTTGTTTGTGCTGCTATTTGGGAGCTGTTCTGAAGTTCACCCCTGTCATGTCAGTGACGGGGCATTTTCACTTCATGATCAAAGCCCTCTGTGAGCGACAAGGCTGCAATTCCATGAGAACAAAGGGGTGTTTCTGTTGCCCGTACTTGGCCTCTGTGTATACTTTTGACTGTGTCTCAACCTCACCCACGTTGCACTATGCGGTCATATAAACCTTCAGCTTTAAGCATCAGGTACATAATGCCAAATCTTGGGGATGAACACACCGCTTTACCTTGAGGTGCGTGGTTTTAATTTTGGGCCAGCAGTTGGAATATTAACACCCAGGTAAGCCCCTTTCCAGTTTGTTTTCGGGGTTTTTTTTTTTGTTTTTTTTTACTGATGCCGCTTGCTGTTTTGAACTGTATTATCTTACCTAGATATAAAGTTGACGAGGCATAGGAAAATACCACAAGGAAGAACCGTGGCTGTACTTACATAATCCAAGGAGTTGTCCTTTCATGTTTCTATTGCAGAATCAGGACACATAGAGAGATAGTGAAGAAATCCAACTACCTTGCAAGGATCATCATTCTTTGGTTATAGTTGTAGAGTAAGTATAGATTTTTCTCAGCTATTGATAAATCAGTATTCGATTATCCTTCATTGATAAGAAGCCAGGTTGTTTCAAGCATTTTATTTTCACAATGATGGCATGCATGCATGTTCTTCAATGCAAATGTAAAAACATTTCAAGTGAAAAATTAAATGTGGGCAATCCCAGGTCCACAAAGAAAATATGATCTAGTGATTAATTAGGTATTGGGAGGCAGTTCCAGTGTAAATTTCTTGCAGCAAAGTTATACAAGGAGAAAGAACATTTGGTGTTATTCTAGTTATTTTATCCTATTTTTCAAAACATTACTGCAGAAGTAAGGAAAATAAAATTTAAAAAACAAGAATATACAGTATATTTGAGGAAAACAGCATGTAAGTTAACATGTTGTTTAGCTGAGTATAAAATGGGGGTACTTCACCAAGAATTCCCTCAGGCTAAAATGTTATATATCTGAAAATGAGTTCCCTTGAAATCAGTTCATTTTATTTTGGACTATATTTGCATAGAATTGCTTTATGAACATGTATTAAGGTTTCACAATTAGACTTTTAAATACTTTTGAATCTACAAGTTACTATATTTTAGAATTTTCTTGTAAACATTTAGTTTTGATTTTTATTTGCCCTATATAACTTGATAGGAGTAATAGAAGTTACAATACATCTTGTTCTGCGGGTGAGCTTGGTGTTGTATCCTCATCCTCCCAGCTTGAGTAAAAAATTCCCCGGCTGGGGAATTCTGGGAGTTAAAGTCCACACAGCTTAAACGTTGCCAAGGTTGAGAAACACTGCCCTAGTGGGTGTTTCCTGGGGATTTTGCATTGTGTACTACAGTACTTGTGAAATTTTCCCGTACAGCATATATTCTTTAACTGGGTTTCAGAAACTAGAGTTTCCTAATATTCACATACTGTCTTGGTAACTGGTATGAGACAAGTATGTCCAGTGTTTCCTAAAGCAACTGCGGCTGCAAAGGTCTTTCAGGGCTAGGTGAAGCTACATAATGGGTTTACTGAGGGACACTACTGAATTGAGATTGATTTAACCAGCAGTTGACCTGCAGGATGAGTCCTAAAAATAGCCAAGAACTGGTGTACCCTACCTGCAGTTGTGTGTTGCGAAGGTCAAGTTGCGTCTCTTTAAAGAGTTCTTCAGGATGGGTATACCAAAGTTATTTATACCAATGGTCTCTCCGAATTAGCAAGATTTTCAGGCCCCCAATTAAATTACAAGTAGTCCCTGCATGTTTGTGCTTGTTTTAAAAAAATAATGCATATGGTGCTGCTACTTAAACCTCTGAAAAAATAAATCATGTAGAATATTAAAATAAATGTATAAAAATTGGTTAGCTGTGCGGACAGGCAGATCAGGAGCATTGTCCAAATTGGCTCCAGGTTTTATTTTTTGTTTTGAGGATGCAAGCCCTGTTTGGCAGTTGTGATATTGCAGGGCTTTCCAAAGTTTTCCCGCGTTGGTGTGTCGCCGCGGGAAAACCCGGAAGTGCCGCCGTTGCGGCAGCGCGCAAAAACCGGGAAGCGCTGCTGCCGCTTTCGGGTTTTTGCGCGCCGCCGTTGTGTGTCGCCGCGGGAAAACCCGGAAGCGCTGATGATGATCAGCGCTTCCGGGTTGCGTGGTGACACACCAGACTGTGTGTGGCAACACACTTTTGTGTCGCGACACAGAGTTTGGAAAGCTCTGTGATATTGTAATGTTTGGGAACACCGGCGATAAATAGGTGGATAGTTCATATAACCTATATACATTTAATTATTAAAAGGGGCATCTTTATTTCTTGCTCAACCTTAATACAATAATTTGCTTTATACCAGGGGGTGGGGGGGAGGAGCTATTCATACAAATTTGTTCATTGTTTTAAGGTTTGGGAGCCCTTCCATTAGCTATTTTATTGATTTATTTTTCATCCCACTGCAATCCCATGACTCTCAGTGGTTACAGGGTCGCAATAAAAGTAACAAAACAAAATACAATCCAAACTGTAAAAACAAAGTAGGGAAGAAAAATGATAGAAACTAAATTCCTGGAAGATCCTTGGAGAAAGCTCTGTTTTGAGGGCGGGGGCCAGACCGACCTCAGTGGGCCCCCTCCCATTCCAAAGTGTTGGCGCTGCTACAGAGAAGTAGCGTCTCCCAGGATCAGCTCCCCTGGCACCCCAGAAAGGTGGGAGAACGAGGAGCCCCACCCCGCACCATCTCACTGGCTGGGATGAAGCTGGGTGGAAGAGGCACAGGTACGTGGGTGCCAAGCCACAAAAGGCTTTGCGGATGACACCAGCCCTTTAAATTCTGCTGAGAACTGAACCCGGAACCAGGGCTGGGCCCGCAATAGAAGTGCAGTGTGCTCCCAATATCGGGAGCCAGGTAAAACACAGGCTGCCCAATTCTGAACTAGATGTAATGCCCGGGTAGTCTTTAAAGGCTGCCCCATGTAAAGCGCATTGCAGTAGTCTACGCCGGTAGTGATGAGAGCATGTGTTGCGGTCCCTCGGTCCTCCCGCATCAGGTGAGGATGGAATTGGTGCCCCAGCCAAAGCTAGACAAAGCCTCTCCTAGCCACGGGCTCCAGAAGGCCCCCCAAATCGTGACAGGGAGCGCCTGTCCATCTGGGGATAACACTGGCACCAAAAGAGAAACCTAATGTAGAAATGGCAACTCTGTCACGGACTCTCCCTTGCAGACCCCCACAGCCTCCACCATCAGCCTGGCGATCAGCTCCAGCAGGCTGGAAAGAGTGGCTGGTGCACCCCACCCCCCCAACTTGTCTCTGAAGACCAATCTGATATGCAGGCACTCAGATCCTGGTGGTATCTCTGGAAGGTGTCCCTCATGTTCAGAGTCACCCACCCACCCCATGACCTTGGCATGGAGCCTGCTGAAGAATCCTATACCCAGCTGGGCAGATTTCAGATAAGGCAGCGTTTTTGCATGCCAGGTCTCCATGATCGTTTCTACCCCCGTTTCAGTTGAACATTGCTCTGCTAACCATAAAGTTGGAGGAGGTTGATGGGCCTATCCACTTGAGTATTGCAGCCTCAGGCTCCTGAGTTCCTTTTTTTTTACTTAAAATATAGTAATGGTTTCCTCTCTTAATTCTTATACTGTAGCTATTTTTTCTGTTTAACAAAAGAAAATGCTGATACCAAGAGGAAAATACTAATTAACCTTCTCCATACAGATTCAGAAATTGATATTAAGATAATTAGGTGAGTCAGTTAATAGGGTCTTCTTTACTCATTTATTAGAAAGCAACAAAATGGGATTTACAGTAATTGCAAACAGAAGTATTTAATTAAAGGCAATGTAGTTCTTTAAAGTCTTAATACGGTAATGCTTTGCCTGCCCACCCTAAATAGATCAATGCTGCAATTCTGATTTTAAAAAAAAGTATTATCTCAAAGAACATGAAATGACAACACTGGAATTAAGTAATCTAATGTTGACATGACATCATCAGGATATGCTGTACCCAAAAGGTTCAGTTCCCAGAAGAGGGTTACTCTAAAGCAGCTAAAGTTTAGGATTACCTCTGAATCAACTCAGCTGAATTTAATTCAGCAGATCATTTGAAGGATCCCTGCAGTGTTTGAGCGTGTTCATTTACTCCTTGGAAGATTTCCAGGAATCTAATAATTCTGTTGGAACAAAGCAACACTGAAAAAGTCAGATTATTTTTTTTTTCAAATTAGTACCATTGAGTTATAAAGCCAACAAAGTTTTGCCAAGTGCAAGAAACGTTTCCCATTATATTTAAAATTAATTGAGCTTACGTAGAGCATTAGAGGTATTTGTTATCTATAGTGAGTAGGGTAATGTATTCAGTTTTGATGTTTAACCCTGGTACAGTAGCTGTTAATCAGATAGCAGACATTTGGATTAAAACAAGGTGTTTTTGTCTTCAGGGCAATTTTCGAAGAATAGCCTGTGTCCAAGAATTACAAATTGTGGTCAGAATAATATGCGAACAGGTAATTCCATGAATTTTTTTGTTTATTCTAACATCAATATACACCTCTTTGGAATAATGTACATTTTACATATCTAGATGTTCAAGCATTTAATTGTTTTGATGGCTAGTCAGAATCTGTTTACTAACACCTATAATCTTTAGAGAATTCAAAGTCCTTTATTTATTTATTATTTAAATTTGTATCATCGCCCATCTCCTCCACACCTGGGGACTCTGGGCGGTTCACAACAATAAGTTAAAAATATAAAATTACAACAACAATAATTTACATATAAAATCCAAACAGAAAGATGTTAATAATAAGGCGGGTTTCATGGCACCAGCCACTCCCAAGAGGAACTATTGGCATTCCCGTACCAAGCAAGGTGGCAGAACCAGGTCTTCAAGTCTTTCCGGAAGGTCGGGAGTGAAGAAACCGGCCTCAGCTCCAGGGGCAAGATATTCCAAAGGGCGGGTGCCACTGCAGAGAAGGCACACCTCCTGGATCCCGCTAGATGGAACTCTTTTGCCGATGGGATCCGTAGCATGCCCTCTCTGCATGACCGGGTGGGGCGGGTCGATGTTCTGGGGATGAGACAGTCCCTCAGGTAACCTGGCCCCATGCCATGTAGGGCTTTAAAGGTGATAACCAACACCTTGAATTGGACCCAGAAGCAAACTGGTACCCAATGCAGCTCGCGCAGCAGAGGTGTTACATGGGCCGATCTTACAGCACCCATAACTGTCCGTGCGGCCGCATTCTGGACCAGCTGAAGCTTCCAGATACTCTTCAAGGGTAGCCCCATGTAGAGCACATTGCAGTAGTCTATATATAGTGGATGAACTCAAATATACTCTGAATTATGGTTTGGTGGAGAGTGAACAAGTGTGTTGTTCACATTGGTCTTTCTTCTCATCACACATGGAGTTTAATACATTTCTGCCTTTTAAAATCAGTGTAATATACTTTTATATCCAAACTGACAAATTATAATTTGAGCCATTCTTCAGAACCCGGAAACAAACTGTGAATTGCAATTTGATAATTGCTTGATACCTTAAAATCGGTACCTTAAAATCCTTACAGTAAGCTTGCTACATAGGTTAGTTTTGCTATGCTTACATTTCAAATGAGTGGCAGAAGTTTCAAGAGGACAGGTTTCTCTTTTTTTCTTGTAGCAATTTAATCCTAGCAGTGGTGAATTTCAAACTGGGAATTTCAGTCTCTTACCACTGGATTACACCAGTGTTTTTCAAACTTGGCAACTTTAAGATGTGTGGACTAATCATATACTAGGGGAAATATCAAGGCCTGAATCAGCTTTGCTTTTCAGTATTTGGGAAATGAGAGATTGCCAAATAGTCCAACAATCTGTAATGCATCTTATGTTCCCTGCAGCAGCAGCAGGCTTCCAAATCAGGATACTCTCCTGCCCCATTCTCAGGTGATAGTAGAGATAGCGATGACTGCAACGCCCAATGAGCAAGATAGCACCTGTCTTTCCACGATATGCGATGCTCTTTTTTAACCGAGATGCCTTTAAGATTTAAAAATAACAGAATAATATTTGAGGTTTTTTAAATGACTTGGTTAAAACATTCGTTCAGACCAGTAGATATAGTTGTAATACATAGCAAAAATTAGCTGTAGCTAGGTGAATCCCATTACTGTATGTCATAAGCATTTAAGAATTATTATTATTATATTTATTGTTTTCAGATTTTTTTTATCCTGCCCTTTTTATGTATAACTCAAGGAGGCGAACATACCTAATACCCCTGCCTCCTATTTTCCACACAACAACCACCCTGTGAGGTAGGCTGGGCTGAGAGAGAGTGACAGGCCCAAAGCCACCCAGCCGGCTTTCATGCCTAAGGCGGGACTAGAACTCTGTCTCCTGGTTTGCCATTGGCTGAGAGACAGGGATTGGCCCAAGGTCACCCAGCCGGTTTTCATGCCAAAGTATATAGTCTGTTACATAATGTTGCAGGGGTTTTTTTATATTTGGTGGGGAAAATATTCTCAGGGTGACATTTTCTTTTATTCAGTGATATTTATTGTAAGCAAATTGGTTGAAAGAAATTTGATGTCTGAAGAAGCTGTATTTTAAGAAAACTTTTATTCACTCCCTTTTCCCTCCTGACCTCAGAGAGTATGTGAATACTCCATAGCTTCATTCAGATGACCACTTGTTATTTATTAGATTTATATCCCACCTTTCACTGAGGAGCTCAAGGTGGCATACATAGCATTCCCACATCTTATTTTTCCCCATCACAACCATCCTGTGAGGTAGGTTGGGTTGACAGAAAGAAGAATGTGTGAAATTCTGTGGCTGAGACTAGACTTGAACTTCTAATACTTTGATCAACCTCACCCAGGCTGTCTTATCGATGGATTGGAGAGTGTTAGGAAAATCAATAGTCAAAAAGATCTTTTGTCTTACAAGCCCTTGTAATGACTTTGATCCTGATACAGGTAGTCCTCGACTTACGACCATTCGTTTAGCGACCATTCGAAGTTACGACAGCACTGGAAAAAATGACTTATGACTGGTCCTCACACTTATGACTGTCGCAGCGTCCCCGCAGTCAGGTGATCAAAATTCAGGCGCTTGGCAACCAGCATGTATTTACGACGGATACAGCGTCCCGGGTCACATGATTGCCATTTGCGACCTTCCGACAAGCAAAATCAACGGGGAACCACGTGATTCGCAAAAAATGTCATAAAATCGGGTGTGGTCACGTGATGCCTCTCTTAAGAACTGCACTGCTTAACAACAAATTTTCCAGTCCCTATTGTAGTCGTAAGTCGAGGACTACCTGTACTTTTTTTACAAAAAGAAAGGAGGGCAACATATCTGAAAGCTTCAAGCTTTCCCAGTAAAATCCATTTCATTGATTGTAAACCCTTTCCTTGTAATCTTTTTCCATGTTATCAAATGTTACCTATGCAAGAAAAGGAAGCCACATAAATATAGAGGTTTTTTTTTTCCATTTTAGATCATGAAGAACTCTGTGGCAGCACTTATGGATCTTTCTGTCTGAATGGTGGGATCTGTTACACCATACCTAGTGCTTCCAGTCCTTTTTGCAGGTAGGCTAAACGTTGACAATTACACTTGGCATTTTAAGCTGGTCGCTTTTCAAAAATCACAGAGTTTGGCCCTTTGGGTGTGTATTAGCTGAAATGTAGGATTTTCAGATGACAGAAATACTTTTTCTCTTTCGGAGCTGCCCTTGCTGATTTGATCCAGTGTTACGTTTTGTTTGCTTGAAAAAGGTGATGCCCGGCAACGGAAACGCTTGTTCAAGGGAAGTCTTCTAGAGCAGCGGTCCCCAACCTTTTTGGCACCAGGGACTGGTCATGGAAGACAATTTTTCCACGGACCGGGGGGGCAGGGTTTGCAGGCGGGAGCCAATCGCACGCGCCAGGGGCAGGGTTTGCAGGAGGGAGCCAATTGCGCACACTGGGGGGCAGGGTTTGCAGGCGGGAGCCAATTGCACACACCGGGGGGCAGGGTTTGCAGGTGGAAGCCAATTGCGCACACCGGGGGGGGGGGGTTGCAGGCGGGAGCCCCGCAGCCCACTTCCTAACAGGCCGCGGCCCACTAGTGGGCCATGGCCCACAGGTTGGGGACCCCTGTTCTAGAGCCTCTGCATCAGCCAATTTCCCAGGCACAAAGACTTTGGAAAGTCCCTAAAGAGAGGACAGTAGGAAATTCCAAGCACTGTTGGCCTAATTGTACACTGACAGATCGTGGCAGGAAAAGGGATACTATACTGAGATGTGATGTCTAAATCAGATTCTTTTGAAGATCCATGATGCAAGAAAACCTTATGTAACCAACTTACATCATTCTTTTGAACAAATAATCACGTTGTTTTCTAGGGCACATGATGGAAATCGATAATTTCCGTTTACTTTTCAGCTAACTGTAAAGATGGGCTTTCTAAAGTCAGTGCAATGCAATGCAGTAGCAAATCCCACAGAGGTAGTAAAAGATTAGTATCTCAGCCCTCAATATGTATTATTTGAGTATTTTGCTATTCCAATAACCTTTTATGGTGCTAGTTTTTTGCTAGATATATTGTAATGGTCTCTATAAATACAGAACTCTGTCCAATCTTCTTTCTTCCCCTCTCCTCCCACTTACAAGCAACATCCATTTGATTTCCAAATCAACGCCAGATGCCAAAGCACACATCCATTTCACTCACCTACAAAATTTAGAAATGTAGGTTTTCTTCCCCAAAGGACTCATTAGCCTACAATACATAAATAGGACTTATATATATTATAGCAGTGTATATATGTATAATACATACCACAGATCTGTAGGACGGGTGATTCTCACAGTATATGCGGGAGCAGAGTGAATCTCTGGAGGCCTTCTCTGGCTGCAAATGAGACTCCCCTGTAGCAAATGGAAAGTGGAATCATGAAGCACGTTTAATTGTAAGGTGACAGGTTAACACTCTGTTCTGGGCACGTCATGCATATCAATCCATTACAGACAGATAAGATTACATTACAGTGTACATTTTAATTACAAACGTCATTAGGGAATCTTTCAAAGACCTTAACATCTTCTCAGTTCATGTCATAGTTCAATGAAAATTCTGCTACCCCCCTCCTTCAATAGCATAAAAGCTAAATTTCTGCAAGTATTCTTGAAATAACCCTTTGTGCCTTAACTTTCATTCTGGTTGTGGTGCAAATTTTAGTTGCTATATCGTTCAAATCTAGCAAATACAAGATTCTGTTCAACTTTCTGTCAACTTCTCATACAGTATAATTTTACCTCCATCCCTGATCCCTTGATTTGCTGATTCAGACATTTCCCCCAGTCACCAATATTGGGCTATCTCCTTTATTATTCAGTTTTTTCAGTCCTTCCAAGTAGTCAGAATCTTTCATTAGATTTCTATGTCAACATTCCTTTAAACAGTGGATTAATATTTTCAGGGGCCAAATCTGCCAATTTGTGGTAGTGCATAGGTGTCCATTAGAAGCCACAATGACCTCACCTGCATTATAGCTTCATCTGCATGTTGGCATCGTGACACATGCAATATTCCCTTTCCCAGACTCCATGGTTATTGTTCACCCAAAACAGC
This sequence comes from Charina bottae, assembly GCA_023362775.1. Taxonomy (NCBI): domain Eukaryota; kingdom Metazoa; phylum Chordata; class Lepidosauria; order Squamata; family Charinaidae; genus Charina; species Charina bottae. The sequence continues at coordinate 20,023,193 of JALMGJ010000010.1, read as the reverse complement.
CATCAATGCAGGAAATGAAAAGATAGCCATAAAATCTTCACTGCACTGATGTACCTGGCAGATTTAGGACTGTCTCTAACCACTCAGGATTGTTGTGGAGAAAAACAGGAGGAAGGAATGCTATCCATGCTGCCTTTGAACTCAGGCAGAAAAGCCAGGGTATGAATCATATAAATAACTTAATAAATAGGGAATTAGAGCAACATACCTGCATTCAATTAAGTACACTTTCCACAACCCCTTGTTGTTCGGTCTAACTCTCACTGTATTGGAGACAACTGAGGAAGGTAAGAGGGAGAGAGAAGGCACCAACTTGGGGAAAATGTGACTTTATTTCAGCTTAAAAGGTAAAGGTTCGCCCCGCACATTTGTGCAGTCGTGTCCGACTCTAGGGGCCGGCGCTCATCTCCGTTTGTTAGCCGAAGAGCCAGCGCTGTCCGAAGACGCTTCTGCAGTCATGTGGCCGGCATGACGCGTGCGGAACGCTGTTCCCTTCCCACCGAAGTGGTACCTATTCATCTACTTGCATTTGCATGCTTTCGAACTGCTAGGTTGGCAAGAGCTGGGGCGAGTGCGGGAGCTCACTCCGTCACACAGGACTAGGGATTCGAACCTCCAAACTTGCGATCTTCCGTTCGACAAGCCTGGCATCTTACCCACTGAGCCACCACACCCCTCTTTCAGCTTACAAACTAACTCATCTTTGTTCCCCAGGTGTGTTGACAACTATACAGGGGCTCGTTGTGAAGCAATTTTGCTCCCGAGCATCAAGAACCACTCAAGAGGGGAACTGTTCGCAGCCGTGTTGGCATCAGTCGTCGTTCTGAGTGTCCTGGTAGCGGGGGCGTTTTTTTTTCTTTGCAGGTAAAGCGGTTGGGCTTAGATACTGACCCAAGGAAAGAGCCTCACGCTGTTTTACTTGCCAGAATAAGTGTTCTCTGTAATAAAATACTTAATGTATGCGCAATTGTTCTTTAACACTGACGAGAACATGTCACCTTTCTCGTCCGTTTCTAAAAAGATGGTGAAAACCACTTAATTCTCTGCTATTCCAACCAGATGCAGATAAACTCTACTATTGTGAGATAACAGTATATTTGTGGGCAACTGAGTCAGTCAGTCAGTCAGTCAGTCAGTCAGTCAGTCAGTCAGTCAGTCAACGTTGCTTTAGTTCCTCGGCTAAAACCCCCCTCAAAGGAACTGTAAAGCTGAGTCACGGGATGCCTGCACACCTTTCTAAAAAATGCAAACTGCGTTGTCCCGAGAGTACAATTTGTAAGAGCGCTTATTTGAGAAGGGGTTGCACAAACAGCCCAGGCAACCCAACCCTTGACTCCGTTTCAGGCCATTTATAGATTTAAGCCAGTTTCACTGGGGAGTTTGAGATGCGAAGCTCAGAAGTTGCAAAACCCACCCGCATCCTCGGATTATCCGTCTTCTCTCTCTCTGCGGTCTCATTATTCCATCATCCCTTCTTGCCAGGAAAGGCCAGATTCCACGGACCAGTTCGCTGGAGCGCGGAGATCACCTGATCGCGGGAAACAGCAGCAATGCCTGCAATAGGGATTACTTCTCAGGTCAGTGGCTGGCACAAGGATGGGTTAGAACAGGTGCAGGGAAACCGCCTGAAGCCTCCAAGTCGGTGCTTCTCAACCACGGCCACTCTAAGATGTGTGCACTTCGACTCCCAGAATTCCCCAGCCAGCATGGGAGTTGAAGTCCACACATCTTAGAGTGGCCAAGGTTGAGAAACACTGCTCTAAGTCCACCCTGTTGGCAGTCATCAGCACTTCAAATCAAATTAAATCAGGTTTATTACAGCCCTAAGGCCAGATACAATCAAAATATCTAGTAATAACTGTATTACTAACGAAGCCGGCTTCATTGGTATGGACATGTCCTTAGAGCGGCACCTTCCACTGTCGCCAAAATAGCTTACCATCTTAAAATTGATGGCCAACGGCCACGTGGGCGACCAAAACAGAGATGGCAGGACACCATCAATAAGGACATGCAAATTGATGGGCTACGCCCTGAGGATGCGGAAGATCGGGCAAAGTGGTGGTGTTTCAAGATCCGAAAAGCAGACCCCATGAAAATAGTGGGAAAACGCTAGGAAGAAGAACAGTATTACGTTATTCTCTCTCTCTCTATATATATATATATACACACAGTGTATGTGTGTGTGTGTGTGTGTGTGTGTGTGTGTATGTATGTATGTATGTATATATATATATATATATATATATATATATATATATATATAAACAGAAAAGCAACAGAAAAGCAGTATGATAGGATCTAAAAATAATTAAGAATAAAAATACTAAAATAAGTCAAAATAAAATACTATTTGAAATAGGAAGTGGATAAAAACCGAAAGTCTAAAATCCCCTAGCTTAAACAAGGTCACACCTCCAATCTCCTGGACACCGCAGACCCCACCCAATCCCCGCCATAGAAGATTGCCCTGCTTGGTTTAGAAGGGACCTGATGGAAATGGTGTCTTTTCAGAAATAACCGAATAAAGAAATCAAAAGAAGAAATGGACCAGCAACAAGAGAAGCAGAAGTGGAAACGCTGAAACCACGTTGGAGAATATGGTAAGAGGACAGAATGGATATCGATGACAAGTGTTGGGCTAATTAAAGATTGACCAGGGCAGTTATATTTAGGGTCCCGTTTCAGAGGAACAGGGGCTCGCACACAGGTATCTAACATGTTATGTGCACGTTTTCTCTGAATTTTTCAGAAATACTTTTCAAACTTTTAATTCTTTAATATGGGACAGTATTTTTATGCAGATAACAAGATTCTAATGCATTATTATCCTGATACCAGAAAAACTAGGAATGTCTGCTTAGGATATGCGTCCAATAATTTGAGCTTTTACAAAGGCTTATGGTGAGAATGAAGGAGCTGTGAATTATTCTAAACATATATTTAGACGCAGTTGAATAATGCAAATTGCTTTGCCAAAAATTATGAATGCATCTCATTGGCCCAGATTTTTGCACAAAGGTTCTTCTAGTTTATGAAAGGAGAATGGGCATGGATGAGAATTGTATTTGTCATTACACATAAATGTAAAAAATAAATATGAGAGTTGGTACGTTTGCCTTCTAGGTCCCTATCATCTTGGATGCTGTCCTCTGAACATGCTCCAGTGCTCCAAACTAGATGGACTATTCTAGGGCATAGCTTTCCAAACTGTGTGTCGGGACACGTTAGTGTGTCGGCTGCAGTGTCTGGGTGTGTCGTGGTTCCGAGCCCTGCCAGGATTCCGCGCAGGTCCTAGTGCCTGCCTTGTGCCCTGCTGTAAGAGTGTGTCGCGAAATGATGCATGTCTAAAAAGTGTGTCACCAACATGAAAAGTTTGGAAAGCTCTGCTCTAGGGGTAGCCTGGCTTATGTAATTTCTCTTGATCTTGACACGCCACTTCCTTTTCTGTAGCTGCATTACATTGTTGGCTCAAGTTCAGTTTGGGATCCACTAAGATCCACCCAGATCCTTTTCACAAAATGCTGCCCAATATGGTCCCTCCTTTCCTATATTCCTGCCTTTGATTTTTGCTACCCATATAAAGGACTTTGCGTTTGTCCCTGTTGAAATTAATCTTGTTAGTTTCAAAAGAAGAAATTATGGACCAGCAACAAGAGAAATTTGTTTCAGCTTATCAAGATCCTCCTGAATCTTGATATTGCCCTGTTAAGTGTTTGCTATCAAACACTTTCTGTTTATGGGAGAAACAATGCTGAGTTTTTTTCAGGATAAACAAAAATGTTACATGATGAAGAGTAAATATTAAAGAATACCAAGTAGACTTAGATGGACCAAAAAAAAATAGGTAAAGGTTCCCCCCCGCACATTTGTGCAGTCGTGTCCGACTCTAGGGGCCGGTGCTCATCTCCGTTTGTTAGCCAAAGAGCCAGCGTTGTCCGAAGACGCTTCCACGGTCATGTGGCCGCATGACACACGTGGAACACTGTTACCTATCCACCGAAGTGGTACCTATTCATCTACTTGCATTTGCATGCTTTCGAATTTCTAGGTTGGCAAGAGCTGGAGCTAGTGCAGGAGCTCACTCCGCACGCAGGGCTAGGGATTCGAACCTCCGAACTTGCAATCTTCCGATCGACAAGCCTGGCGTCTTACCCGCTGAGTACTGCTATGTAAATTTTGGAAAAAGTTTTTTTTCTTTCTGAACGAAGCAACACAGAGTCATAGTAATTAAATGAGATCTTCAAAATAGATTCTTAGGGTAAGCAGATGAATGAGTTAAAATTGTTCGTTGTATTCTTGAGAATTTTCAGTTACTCATTTTTGATGTGCTTAATTAATTCCTTTGGGTACAACAGTGTGCTAGTTTTATACCTTTGTAAGCTGCCTTGACAAAAATGATGGGAAAGATAATACGTAATTTGCCATTTAAAAAAATCTTAATAAAGCCACTGTCTTCTGTAATTTTCAGGAATCTGTACCAGTGTTCCCGGATACTCTGAAAGAACATGCTGCTAATGATTTACAGGACCAAATATATAAGCATAAATATGCATTGCTTATGTTCTTACAATTCCCAGACAAAGAATGTCAGAGGTATGTGAAGATGCTGAAAGGGACATTAGAATCAACTATATCCACAGTAGTTAAAATAGACAAAATGCTTTTAAAGTACTTCCAAACATTAGTAGATAGTACTGAAAAGCTGTTGGGTTCCTTCCATCCATTTTTATTGAAGGTAAAACCAGCTTTATGTTTTAGTACCATGCCATGGACTTCACATGTCAGGAGCAAGCTTAGTGAACAAAATAAGAGCAATTTTATGTAAAGATCTCTACAACTTACAACTGTAACATTTGGCAAGCCTTTTTAAGGTCATGATATAGTTACTGTATTCCTTTTTTTTTTAAACATTTCCATTTGTAAATAAAGTTTATCCTTTTCTCTTCAAATACATCTCCAGGGTCTCTCAAAATAATCTGTATTTAAAATTCTTTCACGTGTTATCAGTGGGTTGTAAAGGTCAAACTAATTAAAAAAAAATTCTGACTAAGCCAGAGTAGAATAATGGTTAAGGTGTTGGGGAAGGATCGGGGAGACCCGAGTTCAGGTCCACCTCAGTCCTGGGGTGACTTTGGGCCATTCTCTTGCAGCCCAGTCTACCTCACAAGGTGGTTGTTACAGAAAAGAGTTGGAAGTGCTATTATAGTATGCCACCATGAGTTTCTGGAAGAAAGCTGATAAAAATCTAACAAACTAATATAAAACCCTATGTAGTTCTGTAAAGTTCCACAAATCATTTGTTCTTTTTACTCATGGAGTCATCAATTGCTTTACAGGCTTCTTCTTTAAAGTATTAAAGTTATTTTTTTGCACGCCCTCTCACTTGGGAAAAACTACTACTGGCTGGGTTACCGTAAATGGATTTACTTCTGACACAATTTGGGGAGTAGATGGAGGGCCTCTGCATTACTGCCCTAGAACAGAGCTCGTTTTTACATGAGAGATACAGGAGCTTTAGGAAGAGCTGAGAAGCTGGATCTATCTAGCTCCCTAGATGCACACTGAATTGTATTTCTTTTAAAGTATGTATTTTTCTTCTAAATCACTTTGTTGTCCCTCCCTACAGATTTTTAAAATCTATTTACACAGAGGAAACTGTGCCTAAATTTAAATGCATCATTTGTTGTATTCCCTGGATTCAAACAACACATTAAGCCAAAATGCTTTTCGCTTATTTGGGCTAAATCGTGTGAACTCAACGGAAGTGATTTTTTTAAGAATTACAGCAACCCTAGCTAATTGTAGTTTATTCAATAAACATAGGTAAACTAACCATGGCTGCCAGTGTGCTGTGTGAAAAATCATCTTCATACCATTAATTGCAAGAAACTAAATTCTTTAAATGAGAAATGACCTGGATAATTCCAAGTGACCATCTCAGCCCCATTTTTCTTGCACACCTCACTCTCTGTCCCAGCAGGAAGAGTGACTCAAAGTTTAACACCTCCACATGTGTAAATTTACCAAGAAAACTGAATGATCATGTACAAAAAGTTCCCAGGAGTCAATCTCAATTCAGGAAACTTTTTTAAACAACTGAATTACTATTGTGTGCCCAGCACACACGTCAATGCCAAGTTTAAAATACAGCTACATTTTCAACATATACTTTAGATTGGCTTCCCTAAAGCAGTGGTGTCATTGCAGCAGAAAACAGTCTCCTATAAACACGCTGGCCATTAAAATCTACCATTTTCTTTTAAAGCAATCTAGCTAGCTAGTGTACATAATAGACACACACATCTTAAAAGTGGTTCCAGAATGGGATGTCTCTGCCCACTGAAACATAAGCATAGTTTTAATTGCACATTTAAGGTATTATTTTAAAAATTACTTTCCTAAAACTTTAATTATTGGCTTTATGAATCAGTTTGTGAAAATACCCTGAAAACTGGCCCATAAATACTACTGCACTAACCTATAGTACACTATTCAACATTCTGTATTCCCCGCCTGATATTTCCCTAGGATTTTGTATTTTTGGTATTGCAGTGACATTACCAAATCAATCCAGAAGAAAGACAATTAGGGGATCTTATCTGAATACTAGGCAATGACTTCTACCAGAAGAGGAACCCTGTCCTGAAGCAGGATCACCATCCTTCATTTATTCAAATGGTGCAAAACCGGAACGAATAGCTACATCGTAGCTTTCCAAACTGTGTGTCGGGACACGTTAGTGTGTTGGCTGCAGTGTCTGGGTGTGTCCGAGCCCTGCCAGGATTCCGCGCAGGTCCTAGTGCCTGCCTTGTGCCCTGCTGCCTCCAAACCTGCCCTGCCAGGATTCTGCGCAGGTCCTAGTGCCTGCCTTGTGCCCTGCTGCCTCCAAACCTGCCCTGCCAGGATTCTGCGCAGGTCCTAGTGCCTGCCTTGTGCCCTGCTGCCTCCAAACCTGCCCTGCCAGGATTCTGCGCAGGTCCTAGTGCCTGCCTTGTGCCCTGCTGCCTCCAAACCTGCCCTGCCAGGATTCTGCGCAGGTCCTAGTGCCTGCCTTGTGCCCTGCTGTAAAAGTGTGTCGCGAAATGATGCCCTGCTGCAAGAGTGTGTTGCGAAATGATGCATGTCTAAAAAGTGTGTCACCAACATGAAAAGTTTGGAAAGCTCTGAGCTACATAATAAAGTAGATCACCTAACCCTACAGTAGTCCTGCAAACTGTGTTTCTCCCATGCATGAAAAGCAGCCAAGTCTGCAATGAATCCCAAAATACATCATACGGACTTATGATGTGCATCTATTTCACCCGGTGTATTCACAAAGAAAAATAGTATTTTCTTGTATCACGGTTTTCAATTTTTCATGGAAAAAAACAAGCGCATTCTGGTCAGAAACAAACACTCCCAACTCCCTGGCACTCTGCTTTTGGAGGGAGGCAGAAAGAATATAACTTGCGGTTGAGAGAAAAATCAAGTGTTTAATTTTCTGCTACCTTATTTACAATTGTCCCACTTCCCCAGTGCAACCCTAGGACATTTTGTCAAATTATAAACATCTTCAGTAGTTTTAATGACAGATGGAAAGTTGAATATCAAGTTAATATCTTGCAACCATATAATTCTGCTGCCATTTCTCTCTCCTATTTTGACAAAAACTGTTTTTTTTTAATTTTGCAGATGTCCGCATAGGAAGAAAACATTATTATTTCTAAGCTTTCACTGATTTTTGTTATTTAGACAGCTCCAGGTCCCAAAAACTCATACTGAGGCCACTCAACAGTAGAATCAAAGCCAAATCAGACAGATCTTGTGGTCCCTCCACAAAGGTGGTATATTTAAGATCAGGAAAATCCCCAAGGAATACTTTTCTACAACGAAAGAGATTAAGCAGCAGGCAACTAGTACAATTTACAATACAAACTAGTTAGTGAAGAACACTGCCCAATTTGCAAGGCTTTACTGAGATAAGGACCCAGACCATCTTTTTGGTCTAGAGAGGATGAATTTGGCCAGGCCTGCACAGACACTTCACCACCTCACCTTAACAGATGATTTAAAGGGCTCAGTTCAGACCTGAAGCTTTATATCTCCAAAGATACACAATAAAAGACATAGCCACAGCTTAAGACAGAATTAGTTCAAAGGCTGACTTGTTCAGAAATCCACTAGCAGCATGGAAAAAAAAAGATATTATGTTTCCAGTATGAAAGCTCCAGTGATGCTAACGAACGTCATCTGCAACTACCGGAATGACATAAAAAATCTACCATGTACACGAAACACTCACAGTTTCAGAAACGTGGTATAAAAATGTTATTTTCTTCACCTAATTTAAGCTTACAGAGTTTATGAGACCTAAAGTCAATGGGACAATCTTCATTTTTGTTTCAGGAGGCACTTTTAAGTGTTCCCAGCATTGCACGTTTCTGAAATTAGTGCCAGCCTGGTGACTTTGGTGCACAACCGCAAAGAGGAGGTTTAAGCTTGATTCGCTTTAGCTGAACCCAGATGCACAAGTGTCATGACAGTGGTGTAACCGTGGAGGAGGTCATCCTTGGTCTCTTTATATTCCCGGAGGACAAAATTCCCAGTCACGATCCGATCGCATCCGATCTCCCCATGTCCAAAAAAGCCAAACAGCGGGACATTCGGAAAGAACTTTCTAAAAGCATCAGCTTCCAGGTTTGGTTTGGTTTTATAATATTGGTATCCCCTGCCAATGCAGGCGAACATGAAACCCAGGCTGTTGTGCTCCGGGATGTTTGCGGCCTTGAGGCGCTGCATCGCCGCTTCTGCTGTCCTTTCGTCTGTTACATCTTGATCTAGCAGAACGGAGGCGCACTGGATCTGGGAACCACTAAAAGCCAAGCCAACGACACCACAGGACTCTGCCGGCTGAATGTGACTGAAAGAGAGGGGGAAACCCATTGAGAAGCAGGCAGGTCAGAACACGTCGTCACCAAACGGTTATGCAAAACCGTACGAATCCAATGCAGCGCTGCTAGCCCCCAAACATGCATTTTAAGCACTGGACACTCTGCAAACCACATGCCTCGTTTCTCCCATCACAAACCTGCTCTTCTCCTTCAGACAGACAGCAGCAAAGCGACCTGCCCACTTCCCTGGGAAAATTCTCTGAAGGCACTAAGATGTCCAAATGCTGAAAATCTCAGCTTCTTTTTTAGAAAAATAAAATAAAACCAGCCTCATGGCTAGAGGCTGGTAAAGCCGAAACAGGCAACAAACTCAGGAGTAAGTCTTAAAACAGTTTTACCAAATGTAGGATACATGAATCTGGAATCCTATTTTGATGCTGGGTTAGGAAAGCTTGGCGTAAAAAAGCTTGGGAATTGTATCTAATCCACCCGAATGTGCTTTGAAACAGTACCATTTCAAAATTACTGTACAGACTTCTTAACTGCCACCCCAGGTCTCCTTCTGACAGTCCAGGAGATGGAGAAGATCTACCTTAGTCCTTTGGCAAGAACGGTTACTTTTGCTCCAAAACGGTTTGCAATATTTTTCTATGCCCTAAGGGTACTTCCTAGGTCTGCTTGCAAATTTTGATCACGTCATTATTTTTGTGCATTTATTGGGAAACCCCAGAAATATGAGAGACAGAATACCATATTTATAAAAATGATTAAAACCTAAGAAATAACAGGTGTTTTAACAATTTTCTTCAGCATTAGTGGTATATCCTGATGCCCTCTTAGCTAATTATGTGAATACAACTGACCTCTTTTGTCTTTCAAATCAAGTTCATGATTGAGGGACTTAAACGTGCCAAGCTAGATGATTGGGAGGAAGATGTGTGCTGCGTGACAACTTACGCAGAAGGCAGTGCTAGGAAGAAGAGAACGTCCCTCAGTTGCCTAGATAACAGCAACGGATGCCCAAAAATTTGCCTGGAGGAATAATTCAATTGATATCTGAAAGTTAGCTTAAAACTATTATTTCTATAGCTAATCATCAAAGGGTTAAAAGCATCACAGGATAGAGAGCTTGCCTTCTAAAGATGTAGACCTATCATCAACAAGTTTGCAAACATGGAAGGAAAGGAAGGACACCAGTGTAGCAACATGTCACTACGAGCCTCAAAAGAGTTTGCTGACTTTAAATAAAGTTTAAACTGTTCCTCATAAACAAGAGTCCACAGATGGCATTAGACCACAGGACATTTGTTATCTAGCATTTATTATGGAGTTAGGCTGACAGTCCAGCAGTGCAACGGAATGATAGAAGGCCCTCTGATACGGCCCTAACTTGGGAACGAGCCTCAGTCAGCAGCATCACCATTCCTGCCCTTTATGAACCAAACACGAGCCTTGTGTTGACTGCAGAGCACCTGTCTGGAGTGAGATGACAGGCCGAGAAGGTCGCAGCCCGACTTTACCACCAATACAACAAACTGCAAGTGACGGTTAAAGCATCAACTACTGCGCACCCCCACCTCTGAGATCTGTTTAAGTTTCCGACAAAACACCCAATCTAGAGCTCCTGCTGCAACTGAATATAGAAGCAGGACTCGTCTTTATCCTTGTACCATTCAATACAGGTCCAGTGGACTGAACTGGGAAAAAGTTAAGAGACTGTGTTGTAAAAAACTAACAGGGATCCGTGTTTGCCTGTTCAGTCCATCCCTGTTCAAGCCCGGCAACATGCATTCTAGGTAAAATGGATAAAATATGAGTAAGTTACATAAAGCAAAGATCTCGAAAAAGGTCAAGGGGGGAAGGTGCAAAAAAGGGAAAAGATGATGTTGAAAGGGCTACAGCATACATCATTAGCACTTCTAATTTTAGACAAACAAATGACAAGCTGGGAGAACACAAAGCATATAAAAAGTGGCACATTGTATGGGCCCAGTGAGAGAAATTTCCCTCCCTCTCGTTAATGCTAGAGTCTAATGAAAGTGACTGATTCTAAATCAGGAGAAACTTTTCAAGCATCATATTCTGATTCACTGTAGCAGCGCCGTTGACGCAATGGTGGCCGATTAGCTTGAAAAGGAAATAAAAGAAAATCACGAAGATGTACCTGTGTACATCGCCTGTACTAATAATCACAATGGTTATTACCTGTGACGAATACGTGTAAATTTCAGACCTAAAGGCAGGATGAGGGAACAGCTTTCTTACCCATCTGTTTGCTTGCCAGAGCATTTTTCTAGTCACTGTGACATTCAGGATATTGGACTGGAAGGCCTGATCCAACACAGCTTTTTTAAAACTTTGTAAGCAACTTTTTAAGTCACTTTAGCCTAAGAGATTTGAGCACACCAGGAGAAGCAGAACCTTGCTTTTGAACAATACAGAGGCTGAGATTTTCAGACACACATAAAAGCCAAACTGACTGAAACATAACAAATAGTAAACTATTGTGAAAACTACCCTTATCCAAACAAGACCTTAGAGGATGCCCAGAGAAGAAGAGATCTCAATGCCCTGGAAGATACCCACTTCTCTGCAGTTAGAGAGGGAATGCTCTCTACGTGTCCCCCAGCTAAGATGATGCTCTTTTCATTCAAGTGATTGAGAATTTGGCGGAGAAATCGTGTTGATCCCGACTTCCAGGTATTGTATGCAAACAGAAGAACCACTCTAAGTTCTGGATTGTTCTTAAGACCTGATTAGAGTAGAAGAAGGGAGAAAATATTAGTCTCTGGCTTTCTGCTGATAATAACAAGATGCCCAATGTCATGCATCATTTAGTTTACGAACTGCATCTGCTTATGTTTTCTGCCCTACTTTCCCTAAAGGGAGAGAACAGCAGAGTACCTATCAAAAGCAGAGATTCCCACAAGATTTGTTGTTGTCATACAGCCCTCCGGCAAATTTCTGACCTCCTCAATACACAACCGTGGAGTTTTTTTGTAAGGCTCTAATCATATGTTTTGTTTTGCTTCACACTCGAGAAACTTAACTAGCAGTCAACCTTTTATGTATCGGAATACACGGAGCCCATCAAGCAACGGGGCAAACAACACACCCAGGCTGCCTCAGTTATATGGCTAGAAAAAGGGACTGAACATCCCCCCAATTATAAAAAGCCCCCCCAGTTACAAAAAAACAAGTGGAACTAGTTATGGTTTAGCAGGGAGATGCACCATGTTGGGCCACAAACCCATTAGCTTTAGTTTACTCTGCGTGTTCACTGGAGGAAACATCCTTGCTCTCTTGCCTTGCCATGTCTGATGGTTAAGGGTGGAAGGAGGAGGAGAAAGACTTAGAACATATCATTTGGATCAAAGGATCACTAAGTCTCTCCTATCCCTTCGAGCCAAACATTACATCACAAATCACAATGTTCCAATATTCTCATAGCCTTCAAAATATCCTCAGAGCAATTCCCGTGTTGCACCCTTTAAGCCCATGACCATCATATGACAGTTAGCTGTTGTGACGTTTACAGGCTGTGAATGACTCTTGCTCATGGGAATTAAAATCCCACACCGTGACGGCTTCCAGTCCCCCCCCCCTTTTTTTTTTTTTAAAAGCAAGAGTTCGAATGTCAAACTGAGCACAAACACAGCCACCCCGCTTCGGCTTGCCTGCTTCTGCGAACTGTCCTTCATCAATGGCTTGGTTCTTCAAGTCTTTAAAAAAGTGGAAGGTCTGAATCTTCACCCCATCGATTTTGGGGAGCAGCAGGGCAAAGCCAGCCTCTCCGCCTTCAACTTCCAAGGGATGATTGCTGCGAGAGCCTTTTGGAGTAACTGAAGAGGGAAGTTCAGAGCAGTTACGTGTCAGCGCCATTCCTAAGACTGCCCCTGCTATCTCATCCCCAACCAATCACGAGGCCTCGCAATAACCATTTTTAAGCACAATCCCGTTTTCTACAAGTAGCATAAAGCAAAGCACAGGCAGTTCAATAGCAAAACGTCCCTCCTATTAATCTTTGGTACATTTATGTGGCAGGCACAAGAGCTTTAAAGAAAACAAACTGTGGAGTGACTTGCAATATCCTTGTAGACATCAGCAAAGCTCACTTGTACAGCACAGGCAGTGTGGGTCGTAAATCCAAAGGTCAGCCTCCAGCTACGCTGGGTTGCAGGTAACTGGGATGCAGAAAATCTCAGACAAAATTAAGGAACAATGACCTGAAGTGGGAAAAGGCAAAATTTCTTAGGTTCTCAATCAGACCTCAGAAAGGTTTCCATATGGTTTTTAAAGCCTGGGGGCTTCAAAGGGATCTCCAAGCATTTGTAGAATACACTTAGGTTGTAAACATAAGATACCTTTTCCTCTGAGGTCCTAAGAAGCTGCATTATGGGACAAAGCAAACAAGTCGTTTGCCTTTTGCACTCTGAGATACTGACCTTTTTAACATGGCTTCGTTACCCCCTCTCTCTCCACCAGGGGGCGAGGACAGCAGCTGTCCCTGACCTGGTCTTTTCAACACGGGTTACACTATATCTAAGGGGCGTGGTGGCTCAGTGGGTAAGACGCCAGGCTTGTCGATGGGAAGATTGCAAGTTCGGAGGTTCGAATCCCTAGACCTGTGTGTGGAGTGAGCTCCCGCACTAGCTCCAGCTCTTGCCAACCTAGCAATTCGAAAGCATGCAAATGCAAGTAGATGAATAGGTACCACTTCAGTGGGAAGGTAACAGCGTTCCGCGCGTGTCATGCGGCCACATGACCGTGGAAGCGTCTTCGGACAACGCTGGCTCTTTGGCTAACAAACGGAGATGAGCACCGGCCCCTAGAGTCGGACACGACTGCACAAATGTGCGGGGGGTACCTTTACCTTTTTTTTTTTACACTATATCTGCCAGAATCCCCAACTCATTGGCGATCACTCGTAGCCGAGTAAGATTGTCTTCCAAAGGTAAAATTTTAACGGTGGATCCGTAAGTGGCTATAAAGGCCAATTCTGGATCCGCACAACCTCCCACAATGAGGGCATAGGTTTCCGGGTGGGAGACGGTCATGATGAGGGTTTGCCTGACGTGCCTTCCTTTTAGCTCTTTTCTCCTTTTCGCCCTGTACTCGTGCTTCTTCAAAGTCCATAGTGCCATTAATAAAGGATGACCTCCAATTGAAACGCTCATGAGTTAGGGCTTCCCAGTTCTCAATGCTGATATTACGTTTTTTAAAATTAGCTTTGAGAGTGTCTTTGAATCTCTTTTGCTGTCCACCAATATTGTGTGGCACTGGCACGGCTGTAATTTTTTAGCTCTGAATTCAGACCCCCGAGGAAGAACGTGAAGGCTTGAAAAGCCATCCCGATGCCATAAGATTACAACTTCCAAAGCACACTGGGGGGGCATCAGGCTAAGGAACACTCAGTTTTCTCCCAGTTAGTTCGATTATGGAATGCTTGTATAATAACCTTGTCTGCTTGGCACAGACATCAGTTTCAAGGCAACTATGGATGCGAAGCCATTCAAAATCAGAGTCCATCCAGTCCATAGGAAGCACATCTGGGACAGAACCAGGGACCTGCTTGGCCCATGAACTTCCGCAGGATTTGTGAGCTACTGGGAACTGTTTCCGCTCCAATCAAAAGTCCAAGTTCTAAGTTTATTGGCAATTAATTTTACAGAAGGGTTGCTTCCTTTAAGCAGGTGGAACGAACCGTTGGGAAGTGTAGCCACACTGAGGGAAAAACCCACCACCGAGCTTATCTTGTTGTTGTTTTCCCTACCTACTACTCCAGGTGTCACAAGACCAAGAACTTGGCATCGTTTGGGCAGCAGTTTTTCCAGGGCATCAGCTATTTCTTTACTGTTTCTTCGCCGCGCTGCAATTACAACAAAAAACGGTTAGTCCAAGTTCCTGCAGGATCAGTAATAACCACCTTGAGGGCAGCTTATTATTCAAGGTATTTTAATTAGCTGCTGCAATAAACAGAGGGACTCCCCAGGAGTAAGGAGAGCTACTTGAAAGTCATCCATCCATCACTGGTCAGTCTTCACGATTTTGGGGAAAAGGTTTCCGGAAAATTCAAGGGACATTGGGACAGATTTCTAACAGGAGCCAAATGACAAGAGATGAACGTGAGATTTGTGTTCGTTACAAGAAAGTATTGTTTGTATCATCTAACCTATCCTCCAGGATCATAACTGTGCCGTTCCAAATGCACGGGCAAACAAGGAAAGATCTTGTTATTTTCAAAGTTCTTGAGGAGGAGAGCTTTGCCAAACGCTGCCAAGAGTCTGCAAAGCACAGCGACCTCTCCCAAGATCAGCCATGGGGCAGAGAATGGAGGTGGGTCCCTGACCCTGCGAAGACTCTTGGCCTCAAGGCTCTACAGCAGGGTTGTTCAACCTTGGCAACTTTAAGGTGTGTGGACTTCAACTCCCAGAATTCCCCAGCCAGCATGACTTCTGGGAGAACTGAAGTCCCAGAATTCTGAAAGTTGAAGTCCACACACCTTAAAGTTGCCAAGGTTGAACAACCCTGCTCTACAGGATTCTCCGAGCAATATGCTGCATGCTCCTGCAGCTGGCAATCACAAGAAATCCCAGCAGACTGGAATTCGATTACTTCGGTCAACCAAGCGCAGAGACCCACATCAACACTCCACGAGGTTGTTCAACCAAGTCGTGACTGAGCAGAAACCTCCTTTCAAGGCTCGCATTTTACCTACCGGACCCAAACAGCCCCGTCAGAAGACTGTTTCCTTGCCCCACGTGTATAAGCCAGCGACTCAGAAGAACACAGCGGTCGATACCTTTTCTTGTTTTCAATTTTGGGTGACGGCAAGCTAGTAACCCTTGCATTTAGATTTTAACTCCAGTAGAGGGACTCGTTTTTTCAAGAGTGCAGTAGCACCTACGAATAGTCTCACTGGCTGCTTACCTTTCTTCAGACCGTGGCCACAGCTCTCCCTGTGTCCACTGAAAGTCTCTGCATCTGCTATTATATAGAGCACTGTCTGGGGGAGGACCTGAACTTTCTGTAACGTAAAAGCAAAACACAACACGATGGACGTTGGAGAGTCACACATACAGGAACGTCTCTTGCACACGAAAAACATGAACACCACTTGAATAAACTCAGCTGCTTCTTCACTTAAGCCAGTGAAAAAGATATAACTGCGCTGTCAAAGGGCTGTTTTTTTAACAATCACTGTCCTGTTTAGAAAAACAGAATATTAAATATGCGATCATTTAACAAATATGGACCTAGTTTTGTTGTTCATTCGTTCAGTCGCTTCCGACTCTTCCGACTCTTCGTGACTTCATGGACCAGTCCACGCCAGAGCCCTCTGTCGGCCGTCACCATCCCCAGCTCCCCCATGGTTGAGTCCGTCACCTCCAGAATATCATCCGTCCATCTTGCCCTTGGTCGGCCCCTCTTCCTTTGGCCTTCCACTTTCCCCAGCATCAGCATCTTCTCCAGGGTATCCTGTCTTCTCATTATGTGGCCAAAGGACTTCAGTTTTGCCTTTAATATCATTCCCTCAAGTGAGCAGTCTGGCTTTATTTCCTGGAGGATGGACTGGTTTGACCTTCTTGCAGTCCAAGGCACTCTCAGAATTCTCCTCCAACACCACAGTTCAGAGGCATCTATGTTCCTTATGGACCTAGTTAGCCTGCCAAATAGATGAGGTTTTCTGTACCTACTGTTTCATCACTGTGTGGTAATCTAGAATGTTCAACATCCTAATCGATCAGAGTTGCAATCTTCAGAACACCAGGCCAATAATTATTCCCACCTGATTTCTAAGTAAACATGGATACCTATACATGTTTTCCCAGAATAAAATCGCTTGATATCCACTGGACTTACTCCCAGTAAGAGTGCATGAGATCAGAGTCAGAAGAGCTCATCTCTTCCTATTTGCTGCCTTCTTACTCCTAGAGCTCACTTAATATTACAGGATTTCAAAAGAAAAGACAGCACAAAAGGCAAAACCTGGCACTAGCCTATTACGAAGTGTCCACTTTTTGTGATGTGCGTTGTCTTAAACAAAGGCAAATGAGAACTAATGTGATGTGAGCAGTAGGAAATTCTGAATATTTAGAGGATGAACTTCAACAACGGACAAACAAAACCTGCTTCTGTTAGAAGCACCTCAATCTGTCCAAACCGCTTACCTCAATTTCTTCGGCTAACACTTGGACCAGGACGTGGCTGTTGGATGGGCCTGGTTCCAGGGCAGAGACCCAGGTGATGCTCTGCTGTGTTCGCAGGATTCTGCGGGAACACTCCCGCCACAGCTGGCACACGCTGCAACAGAAATGTCTGTATTGCTCACACGGTAAAAGCTTCTAAGGCCACAACTGGGAGCATTCAAGGCCTCACATGACCAAGTTCCAATCCTTAGGACAACTCCTGAGAATCGGAATGGGAATCGGGGCCTCTATTTTAACTCTGCCTTAGCCTTTCTTCAGCTAACCCACATCCTTTGGCAGGGTATCTATACACCACCCCCAGCGATTTCACTAAACTCACAACTCCATGTGGCTGAATCATTCCTGTTCCACTGCCTGGTAGCTCTTACAGTTAGAAAGTTCTTCCTGAGAACCAGTTTGGTGTAGCAGTTAAGATGCTCGATTAGAAACCAGCAGACTGCGAGTCCTAGTCTTCCTTTAGGCATGGAGGCTGGCTGGGAGACTGTGGGCCTCGGCCCAAGTGTCAGCCCCACCAGGTAGACCAGACCAGGAAATCAACTCTACAGGAAAGGTAAAACTACATTGATTGAGATTGGCTGTAACAACAGAATCTGGCAAATCCGACAAGGTCATCTTCCTTGCTTTCTGCAACAGGTGACCTTGGGCCAGTCACACTCTCTCTGTGTCCAACCTACCTCACTGGGTTATTGTTATGGGGAAGAGAGGAGGCAGGAGTATTAGGTATGTTTGTCACCTTGAGTTGAGATCTGTGTGTGTGTACAGGTAGTCCTTGTTTAGAAACCTCAGTTTGTTCCGGCAAAATGGTCACTATCATTTAGATCTTTTATGCAGCTATGCCAGCGTTACTCTCACTCTGGCGTGTGTACTCAGGTGCAGAAATTGGGGCGTAAGTGCATGCATTGGTCAGAAAATTATTTTTTTTACTATGTGTATTACCGTTGTATTTTGCAAGCAGTCGCTTTCTGAGGCAGTTGCTAAATGAGGACTACCTGTATATGTGTGTGAGTGATAAAATAATAACAATA
Organism: Charina bottae; assembly: GCA_023362775.1. Lineage (NCBI taxonomy): Eukaryota > Metazoa > Chordata > Lepidosauria > Squamata > Charinaidae > Charina > Charina bottae. The sequence continues at coordinate 20,005,085 of JALMGJ010000010.1, read as the reverse complement.
ATAAGGTCTAGTCTAAACTGGTATTACACAAGGGAATAGGTTTTCCCAGATCTGATTCTCGTTCAGACAGACCCATGTTATGCTCTGTCTTATCATTTTTTGGAAGGGGAGGCACCTTCAAGTCAGTGTTGACTCCTGGCGACTGCCTGCACAAGTCGTTGCAGTTTTCTTGGCAGGTTTTTCAGAAGTGGTTTGCCATTGCCTCCTTCCTAGGGCTGAGAGAGAGTGACTGGCCCAAGGTCACCCAGCTGGCTTCGTGCCCCAGGCGGGACTAGAGCTCACGGTCCCTGCTTTCTTAACCACTACACCAACTGCCTCTCTTATCATTTACCACAAGAATTTCTAAATTCATTCTTGAAGCACCGCATGCACTCACAGCTTCCTTTGTGCAGCCCAATTTTATAATGTAAAAGTAACGGGGGGGGGGGGGAGGGAAGGGGACATTACTGACCCTTTTGCGTCTTCGTAAATATTGATGCTGCAGAAGCCAAATGGCGAGACTGGGGCCACTCTCGTGTCCCGGGGCCGTTATGTCTTCAGCCTATGAGGCAGCCAAGTATGAGCCGACCCAACTGGGGCAGCCCTCCAGTCGCAAAGGGAGCAGAGCCAGGCCAAGCTTGACCAACCACAAGGTATTTGGGGGGGGGGGGAGCTGCAGCCGGCGGGCCCATCCTTGACCTGGGACCCGGCCCGCCCCCCTCGGGATCGTCGGCTGCTCCTTTCGGACTTCTGCCTGCCTCTGCTGCGGACGCCATTATCTTAAACTTTCCTGCCCCACCACGTGGCTCCGACGACTAGGCCCATCCCCTCCCCAACACGAGGGGCGGTTCCTCCCTGCCGAAAAATGGGCCCTAGTTTCAAAACGGGGCTGGGGGGGCTTTCTCGCCGCCCTTCAGGGACCATTCGCGGGCCGGGCGCGCCCTTGCGACCAGGCGGCCCTTCTCCGGCTGCTCACCAAGCCGCCCGCAGGAGCGCCTTCGTGGGCAGGAAGCTGAGGATCCGCTCCACCACCTCGGCCAGGTTGCTCAGCACGTAGCCGCCCTTGGGCTCGGGCTCCATGACAACAGCAGGCCGCTGCGAGCCCCCAGGAAAGGCGCCACTGGAAGGGCCCGGAAGCTCCGGCGCGCTCCTGACGCGATCAACGGCGCGACGCTCTCGTTACCGTGGAGACGGAGGCGCGAGGGCGGAGCCCGGAACCCTCCCTGGTCTTGACTGGTCAAGGATCGCCGCTCTATCTTTCGACATCTCCATGGTAAGCATTCTACGCGTTCAAAACTTGATCTGAACCGGGACTCGGAAGACAGGAAGTCTGTCGACGTTCATGCTACTTTTTCCTATCTCTACGAACCCACTGCTTGTGGGCGGGAGGCCATAGATGATAGAATAGGATAGAGCAAGATTTTTTTTAAAGTTTAGGAAGAAATCCAAAAACAGATTAGGAGGGGCAGCCTAGAACCAGGAAAGGTCACGGTGGCTGGACCCCCGGACCTGCCAAATGTGTGTGTGTGTGTGTGGTGGGGAAGGATTCATTTTAAGGATCAAAAAATTTAAAACAGCCATTATGGAAGTCCCTCGTGCAACCACTTTTAAAATATGTATGTAAACCTTTGAATAACCAGCACCTTTCCTTGCATTTCTCCCCTATTTTGGTGGTTCCAACGTAGTTAATAAGCAGATAAATGAAATACAGCAGGACTAATGGGATTAAACAGCTGGAGAGCCTCCAATTACTATGTCTGTAACAGCAGTTTTTTAATGCGTTTTACCACTACTAAAAGTTCAAAGTCAGTTAAACTTTTTAACACTGCATTTATATTTACGCCAGCTTGAGAAAGATCACACTCGGTCCCCAAAGGTGACTCTTCCAGAAACATTAAGTAGAAACGGAATTCTTAAAATGGTTCTTTATTCATAAACTTGATGCAAGTTTACAGATTATCGTACACTGCTAAATACTTCTGAAATAAAAAAAATGAAACTCCCAATAAAATAAAATAGAGAAGCCAAGTGTGTGCACCTGTCATTTTGCTAGTCCATTAGAAGTATTAAACAATTCAATAATGTATCCAAAATATTAGCCTCAGGTTTTAAAATGAGCTGTAGGAAACTCATAGAATTTGCCCTCTGATTTAAGGCGGCTAACAGAATTCAATAGAAACAATATGTACAACTAAGTAAGCCTGAACATCATCTGGAGAACGTCCTCAAAAGATCATATGAAATAGAGTTCCAACAGGCACATGCCTTCAAATCTCATCTTTCAAACTGAAACCCGCATCTATGATCATCTACTTGGGTACCAAAGAAATCACAGATGTAATCTTGGTGGTGACAATGGTGGGGCACAGGAGAACTGAGACATTTCTGGACTTTGAAAGAAAAATGCTAATCCCTTTAATACAATTCCGGTGAACAAAGAAAGTCAACACAAATTCAGTTCTAAAAAAAAACCACACCTGATTTTTTTTTTAAAGGTAAGGCAATGATACAGCAGTTACAAATCCAAATTCATTTCATTTCCTAAAAAAAAGAAAAGCAGGCCCTCATTATTTTCTGAACAAAAACCACGGTCATGACTATGGCAACATTTAAAAGAAACAACTGATCCGTATCAAGATCTTCCTGGGAATTCTGTCTCTTTTGTTTTAAAAAATCGGTTGTCTTAAAAAAAATGAGTGTCTTGATTTTTGCCAATTGCTTTTGAAGTTCATTAATCTACAAATGATTGCAACAACCCGTTAATAGAATTGAACTCGTAAAGAAGCTTTCTAGTATTTTAAATAACTTCAAGCTTTATGCCTAGGGCTCCTTCTTGAGAAGAACATACTAGACCCAAAAACTATCAGAACTGCCCAGCAAAAAATTGATGCCCTAGTGGATATGACCCATTGCAAAGTTCTATTGGCACAGTCTGGCTCTGCTTAAGCAATGGATTTCTGCCCCCGAACAGTTCATAACCTCAAGACAGCTATGAAATAAAACATTTTAATTCTTTCACATTGCAGCTTTCTTCCATATCGCTGTTAAACTTGGAAATTCTATAAACGTTCTCAATTTTTAAGCCTGGAAAAAGAGAGATTGATTTAACAAGATCTGAAAACTCTACAACACACTATTAAACTAACTTTATTCATCTTGGTTGGCTTTAAATAAAATATATAGCAGTTCTCTGCAGTCCGTTCTGGAGAAAAAACCCCGAAGTGCATAGAAAAGTTGACGGGAAAAAGCTGATCCTATCATTTGATATTTTAGTAGATCAAGAACCCAGTTTGAGGGATTCAAATGCTAAAATGTGGGAAAGTTGGTACGCTCAATCCACTGGGAAAATATAGGAAAGTCTTCCTATAAACTGTTCCGTCCAAGATATTTGACTGATGAGCAGAACTGTATGGCTGTAATTTACATTGGATGTGTTGATCAACAGATTATCCACTAATTTATTTATTAGCTGTTATGGGGCATTTATAGCTTGAATCTGCACGGAAATAAAATCTTGTATTGATATTGGTCCAAATATAAGTGTGATCCCCAGTATTAACCATCTTCTTTTGGAGGTGTGAACCAGCCTGCAAGAAGAAAATAATTGCACATTGACAAATAGGCAGGAACAATGGCAAAGCCCACTTTTAGACACTTCCATGCTTTACAATCATTACATGCAGTATCACTGAAGTCTAGGATGGACACCAAGACGCGTGCCTTGAAAACCCACTGAAAGCCACTTGTTTACCCCCATTGCTAGCATTCTTAAGCATGAAAATGCTGCGGCTAGAAGGGTCTGTGCAAAAAATACCCATGTTTGTACATGGCTTTATACATGGCAGCATGTGGGACACAAATGTAGCCTTTTCTGCAGCTCCTTAACCCAGCCCTTGGCTTCCAGGGATCACGATGCAGCTGCTTGAAGAGTTGCAGACACTCTGTATGTCTCCCGTGAGCTCCAACGCACCTTTTTCTCTTTGCCTCCATCCAAGGTGCTGCAAGGCCCTCAAAGTGTATTCCCATGGGATAGGAAGCTCCAAATAAATTCAATTAATGAATCAGTTAAAAGGAAGCAGATTGCTGTGCTCGTACACAGATGCTTCTCTGCAAGTCTGAAGTGTGAGAGAAGGTACAAGGAGGCCAGCATTCAAAGGGGTTTCTCTTCCTCTCATCAACACATCAGGCCCAAACTAAGTCCATCCTTTATTTCCAGCTCCACGGATTAATCAACACAACACAAGGGGTTCGAGGCCGAAAATGGTTAATTATTGCCAACATTCCAGGGCCGAATTGCTCAGCTCACAGACGCAGAATGAGGGCAAATTTACAGAAACAGAAATGTACAAGAGATACACATGGGTACAGTGGCTTAAAAGCCCACCCACCCCCTTTCGGTTGCTCTCTTCTGACGTTATACTTACAAAACTATATGTTTTACATACATACCATACATACCATTTTTCTCATGTAACTGTACTAGAGATTTATAAGACTGCTGTGCTCTTGATAGATTATATTGGTTCTGGAAGAGAGAGAATTGGTTTAAATGTTTTTTTCTCCCCTCTAAGGTTGACAAAATCAGCTTGTGTGAAGAGGTTGAGATTGCTGGCAGCTCATAATTAATAATTAATAACAATTAATTAATAATTATTAATTAATACTTAATAATTAATTAAAACCATGTAGGGTTTTAATGCTCCCATGATGCCCTCCTTGGTATTAACATCCATCGCCCTTGGATTTTATATTTATTTATTGATGATTTTGTATTGTATTTTTAACCTTGTTTTTATTGTGAACCGCCCAGGGTCCCCTGATTGGGGGAGATGGGCGGTAATATAAGTTTGAATAATAAAATAAACAAATAAATAAAGTTTATAAAGAAATCTTCACGCCGCTAAGACAAAACGCAACCACTGCTTTTGAATACATTGCAAATGCCTGAGTTCAATCAACACCTTAAGATGTAAACCATGGTTTACACATCACAATGACTGGGCTCTAACAATGCTGAGCTTAAAAAAAACTTGGTGGGATGTGTAAATTGCACCCTTGTTATTTACCGAGGAGAGTTTCTACAGGGAAATCCTAACAAGCTTAATCACTTTGTGAACAGAAACCCACCTTCAGCACTGGTTACTTGATGCACCAAGGATTCACCAGGGTTGAGACAAATTCATTTATTTATGGGAGCCAGTTTGGTCTAGTGGTTAAGGCAACGGGCTAGAAACCAGGAGACGTTGAGTTCTAGTCCCGCCTTAGGCGTGAAAGCCGGCTGGGTGCCTTGGGCCAGTCCCTGTCTCTCAGCCCTAGGAAGGAGCCAATGGGAAACCAGGAGACTGAGAGTTCTAGTCCCGCCTTAGGCACGAAAGCCGGCTGGGTGCCTTGGGCCAGTCCCTGTCTCTCAGCCCTAGGAAGGAGCCAATGGGAAACCAGGAGACTGAGAGTTCTAGTCCCGCCTTAGGCACGAAAGCTGGCTGGGTGACCTTGAGCCAGTCCCTCTCTCTCAGACTAAGGAGCCAATGGGAAACCAGGAGACTGAGAGTTCTAGTCCTGCCTTAGGCATGAAGGCCGGCTGGGTGACCTTGGGCCAGTCCCTCTCTCTCAGCCCAACTCACCTCACAGGGTTGTTGTTGTGGGGAAAATAGACGGGTGAAGGGGTATTAGGTATGTTCGCCGCCTTGAGTTATTTATAAAAATAATAAAGGCGGGATAGAAAATAAATAAATAAATAAATAAATAAATTTACAGCATTAGATTTATATCCCGCCTTTATACAGGAAGTTAAAGTAGTGTACATAATGTTTCTTTCTCCTATTTTTCTCCACAACCATCCTGTGACGTGGGCTGGGCTGAGAGAGGAGGATTGGCCCAAAGTCATCCTAGAAGCTTCCGTGGACGAGGGGGGATTAGAACCTGGTCTCCACACCTAGACCAGTACCTTCCCCACTGGACCGTCCTGGTTCTTGGGCCAAGAGGGAGGGCGTTGCAAAGTATCTGGCTTAAACCCCAGCTGAGAATAGCCCATAAGCGGAGTCCTTACGGAGGGCGAGCAGCAGGAAACTACAACATATACAGGTAGTCCTCACTTAACAACCACAATTGGGACCGGAATTTCAGTCACTAAGCGATGCGGTTGTTAAGCAAATCTGACCCGATTTTATGACTTTTTTTGCGGTGGTCATTAAACGAGCTACATGGTTGTTAAGCGAATCGCGCAGTTCCCCATTGATTTTGCTTGCTAGAAGCCAGCTGGGAAGGTCGAAAATGGCAATCACGTGACCATGGGACGCTGCGACGGTTGTAAATGTGAACCAGCTGCCAAGCGTCTGAATCACAATCATGTGAACGTGGGGATGCTGTCATGGTCGTTAAGTGCGAGGACCGGTTGCAAGTCGTTTTTTTCCAGCGCTGTCATAAGTCTGAACTGTCGCTAAATGAATGGCTGTTAAGTGAGGACTACCTTAAGGGCATTTCATTTTATCTAAAGTGGCACTACCAACTGTGTGGAATATTGGAGGACTCCCAAATTGTACTTCTGTTAAATGGGTTTGTTTTAAAACCTGCACATTAAGCGATTAAATGAGACGCATTGACCTTGATTTTCAAGCCAAATGGTTTGCAGTACAACAGACACACTGAAGTCTTAAACAGCTGGGGACGCACATGGATGTCGGCTTACCTTATTCGCCCCAAACTGCACTCTGGCTTTTCCTTTGACTAACGTGGCGTTAATCTGCATGATGACGGACTCTGTGGAATAGGCACTACTCCAGCCCTAGAACCGAAGGGGGGGCGGGGGGGAGAGGAAGAACGTGAAGACGAGTCCTCCGGAATCAGGGGTGTCCAAAGGGTAACGTACAGTATGTAAAAATCGGGTGGTAATCGCACCACTGCAGCCACCCCCTTGACTTTTTTGACCATACTCTGTGGACCCCGCTGTCTAGGATGATGTCATTTTTCCCACTTCCACTTGTTCACTGTGGATTTGTCTCTGCCAAATCAGATTGATTGGATTAAAGTTGTAACTTTCTAAAAGACAATTATTTGCTACAAGGAACATAAAGTAGAACATCGAGGAAAGAACAGGAACAGCAGAGGAAGTCAATGTATGCGCACCCAATCTTGCAGAGAGGGCATGTTGCGGACCCCGTCAGTGAGAGAATTTCAGTTGGCGGGGTCCAGGAGGCGGGCCTTCCCTGCAGTAGCTCCTGCCCCCTGGAACATTCCGCCCCCGGAGGTGAGGTTGGCCCAACCGCTCCTGGCCTTCTGGAGGAATTTGAAGACCTGGCTCTGCCACCTGGCTTGGGGCGAGGAGAGGAGTAGGCAAGGTTGGGGATGGCTAGTGCCCTAAACTGATCGTTACATACAAGGCTGAGTTAGATCATCAGCCTTTGGATTCCATTTTTTAAAATTTATATTTAGCTTTAATTGCATTTTATATGTTGTAATGTATATATTGTAACTTATTGTTTTAATGATTGCGTTGTTGTATACCGCCCAAAGTCCCTCTGGTAAGAGGAGATGGGCGGTGACAAATCTAATAAATAAATAATAGATAAATAAATGTCCAGATTCCAGCAAGGAAAGTACAGCCACATAACTGAGTGCCAGACCCCATTAAGATGCATAGTGGTGGACCAAGTTCCTTAGATATTCTCCTGGAATCAGGAAAGAGCTCCCATTTCATTCCTCCACAATACCTTTCCCTCACCTTGGAGCCTTTCAGAGATGTTAAGACTACAACTTCCAAAATTTCCACCATGATCAGAAACCAAATTTGATGCAGCCGAGAACTTCCCACAGGCAAACTACAAACCCCACCAAGAGATGAGCAAGTACAATGATTTCCAACCTTGTGGCACACAGGAATACTGCAGGTTTTCTTTGCTGTGGGCACCATTTTTATTTCTAAGTATTGTTTTGTTCAAATTATCCTACTTTGGACACATTATGCAAAGACCCAGCTCTCTTGAGAAGTCTATAATGTTGGGAAATGTGGAAGGAATGAGAAGAAGAGGGCAACCAGCATCAAATGGACGGATTCCATTATGGTGGTGATGGGTACACGATAGGAAGACCTGAAGGACGAGGTTGGGGACAGCTCATCCTGGAGAAAATCTATCCATGTGGTTGCTAAGAGTAGACAATAAACTTGATGGCACGCATTCAATCAATCAGTCTGCTAACTGGCCTGTATCTTGGGAGACCACTTAATCTCACAAGATGCTCACAAGCTCTCCTAAACCTTTGTAAGATTTCAGGTGGGACTACAAAAATGGGATTTCACAACCTTGCAAAATTTCACTCATGTCACTCGGCTAATGTTAAATTTAAAATCAGGGGAAGACGTGTGTACCATTTTGCCAAGAGACATCGTTTGTCAAACCTGCCTTATGTGGCGTTGGGAAGCACTGCACGGGCTCCCCCTGCGTCATCTGCAGTCTATCTGTGGGTCAACCCAAGCTGATGATAACAACATGATGATCCAGAAAAAGGAGTTCCAATATCTCCTTCCAGCCTAAGGTAAAGGTAAAGGTTCCACCCACACATTTGTGCAGTCGTGTCCGACTCTAGGGGCCGGTGCTCATCTCCGTTTGTTAGCCGAAGAGCCAGCGTTGTCCGAAGACGCTTCCACGGTCATGTGGCCGCATGACACGTGCGGAACGCTGTTACCTTCCCACCGAAGTGGTACCTATTAATCTACTTGCATTTGCATGCTTTCGAATTGCTAGGTTGGCAAGAGCTGGGGCTGGTGCGCGAGCTCACTCCGTCACGCGGGGCTAGGGATTCGAACCTCCGAACTTGCGATCTTCCGATCGACAAGCCTGGCGTCTTACCCGCTGAGCCACCACGCCTCCTACCCCACACACGCCTACCCCAGTCTTACACCACCGAAACCATCAATCCAGCATCAATGGAAAAAACATTGGAAATAGTTAAGGAGTGATCTGGGGCTCCAGGCCTGTATTTACCTGTTTAGTTAGAAGTTCCATGCATAAAGCACCTCCACCAAGAACATACCTGGGACACACAAAAGGCACAATGAGAACCATTTCCAATACATCATTAGTTCAACGCACAGACACAGGAGCCAGAGACTTTAACCTAATTTGAAAAAAATCACTTTTTGGTCTCTTTGTTTGCACCATGGCCATTCCAAATGTGACACTTTGGAAACTGAGGCCATCAAAGCTGTAAAACCCAGAGCTTCGGAGCAGGCAGACTGCTTCAGAATCAATTTCAATATCCCTTTTCTGACAACAATCTAGTTCTCGTTTTGGGCACTTTTTACATTGCGCTTTACTGCTCTCTAAATGGCTTAGGAAAACTTGGTAAAGGTTACAATTGGACCCATTTTAACTCTTGCTCATATGAATGAATGAATGAATGAATGAATGAATGAATGAATGAATGAATGAATGAATGAATGAATATTCCACCAGTTAGAATAGGAAGCACTATCTCTTTCTCCTAATATCTCACGTGCAAATATTTCACACTCACAGGAAATAGATTTACTGCTGATAGCCCAGTTCAGGAATGATGGGGAAAAATAATTCTTGATACCCAACGTTAGATTTGCGTGCCTCTCTTTTTCACCTCTTTTACGGCTGCAAAATCAAAAGTATTTCCTTCTAAATTAACCAGAGTTTCTCTTTTCATTTAAACTCACAAAAGAATGGTTTCCTTAAACTCATGTCATGGCGATCACGGCTGGATCTTGGCTTGGTCCCCAGAGATCGAGTTTAAACAAACCACAGCTCAAAGTCAGATGCAACAAGGATCTATGGTTGGTTTAAAGAAAAAGCAGACCCTTTGGATTTTTCCCCAGGTATAAAAGGGGAGACAGCCTGAACATGTGAGAATCTAAGATCTGCCAAGATCTGTTCACAGAGTTATAGCATCCTTTACATCTGAATTTAAAATATGTTTTAATTTCTGAAATGCCAGAGTTATGGTGACTTACATCTTGCATCTGGGAACAGTAGGTGTTCCAGACAGTGTTCACACCACGTAAAACCTTTTTGATTAGTGCCACAAACCATATTTCTTTGTGATCATCTGATCTGCTAGATCGGTTAGGTTCTCCTTTTGCAAATCTCATCAATTCTCTTACTATAAAGCTTCCAAGGAAATATAGGAGGTGCACCTCCAATTGTCCAGAATGCAATATCAGATTAAGTCATTCCTGAATAACTACGGATTTAAAAAAAACTGGACCTACCCGCCAGTGAGCACTGGAGAGACCACTCTTACAAACGGAGGGTCAAAAGGAAAATTATCCTAAAAAAAAAAAGAGGGAAGCATTAGTCTAAATTTGGGAAAGACCATTCTCTCCCAGAGCCGTAAGCTCACAGCTCAGAAGAGGACTGATTTCCACAAGGAAGACGTTCAATCATTAAAAGACACAGTCTCATGTTGGTGAAGTGCTTCTTTGCTTCTTACCTTAAAAGAGAAGTTGAGCAAAATATATTCCACTCCTTCTTTTTCTTTTAAGACTTGGAGATCGCTATGTAACGGGCTGTCAGGATCAACCCTAACCGTTGTTACAAGAAAGGGAAAAAGCCAAAGAGCTGGAATGATTCGACTGCAATTTCAAAGGACCGTTGCTGTTTTTCTCCTCCTCCTTTTCAAAACAACTTGGCAACACCACCCTAGGTCACGTTGTGCTCTCGTCAAAGCACAAACTCATCACCCATCTCCCAGGAAATGGCTTGCCCATATTTAAGAGCTCAAACGAATAGCTTGATGCCACGCAAATGATATGCAACCCACCACGCTTCAGATGTGCTGGAACTAACAAAGAATTCTGGGAACTGTAGTCCCAGCACATCTGGAGGGGATGAACTCTCAGCTAAAGAGAAGTTGCTGTTTGGCTGACGAAGTAAAGATGCTAAACTGAAACACGAGAGAGCAGTCTTTCCCTTGGGGGGTGGGGGGAGTCCAAGATCTGCGTTCACACGTCAGCCATTGCTCTTGCCACAGCACAGGGCAGTGGGGAAACCAAGTGGACTTACTTTAGAAGTTTCACGTGCCACTCATACAGGCTGTCATTTACAAGTTCCACTGAATAAATCCCTGCGGGGGGGGGGGAAATGGAAGAAAGAAGAGCTTGATTAGGTGATGAACATCCCCAGAATGGGACTCGGAACTTCACAAAGCTTCAACTCGAGCGAACTTGGGACATAGAAGTTCTTTCCAATATCAGGGACCTACGTATCTCCAAGAATTCCCCCTATCAAAGGGCAAGTTCTCCGAATAAAACACACTTACACGAGCATAAATATATAAATATACACAAACCCAGTCAGGGGCACACAGTGGTTCCACCGTTTCGATGCGAAGCATCTAACAATGTTTAGCTCCCTAACGGTGACGGCATCTGTTGCTCTCCAACTCCTTTTCTAGGGCCTGAATTATTCATTTTGAGTTAAGTGCGCTGCTAAGGATCCTGTTGCTGGTTTGGTCCTGAAGAATGGGGTGGGATTGATTGAGAGAGAAGACGGAGATCTTCAGCACTTTCCCTGCCACTCCATGCTTTCCCTCATGTCTTACCTCCACCCCAGTGTCCTTATGACCAAAGGACACCCAGGAAGAGCGTCAGTAGAAAAAAAGGTACAGGTAGTCCTTGCTTAACGACCACAATTGGGACCAGAATTTCAATTGCTAAGCAAAGCAGTCATTAAGCGACTCTGACCTGATTTTACGACCTTTTGTACGATTGTTGTTAAGAGAATCACCATGGGCGTTAAGCGAACCACGTGGTCATTAAGTGAATCATGCAGTTCCCCATTGATTTTGCTTGCCAGAAGCCGGCCGGAAAGGTCGAAAATGGAGGCCACGTGACACTGCAACGGTCATAAATGTGAACTGGTTACCAAGTGCCCAAATTGTTATCACGTGACCGTGGGGACGCTGCAACGGTTGTAAGTGTGAGAACTGGTCATAAGTCATTTTTTTCAGCACCGTCATAAGTCCGAACCGTCACTAAATGAATGGTTGTTAAGCAAGGACTACCTGTAGCTGGTGGAAGATACTGCAGAAGGACCTATTCAGGGATTTGAACCCTACAGAAGAGAAGGAAGTATATAGATGTATTAAGAAGTCACAACTTCCCCTCTGCTTCCAGGATCTGAGGAGGGAGGGAGGGAGGGAGGGAGGGCTCTAATGCACACAGTCCATTGAAAGATCACAACTCCATCACTACCTATTAATAAGGTTTGATGCTCAGACCAACAAATTCCATAATTAGTTCCAACAAGCACATTCCACACAGCTTTTGGAAATTTTAAAATTAATTCTGGCCACCCTCTTTAGAAGGTGCAACAATAACCCACTTTCAAGATCTCTGGAGCAACTGAATGGAACCAGGACAGTTTACAGAGATGATTTTCAGGGAATATGCGCTATTTCTGCTGTTCAACACAGATGCAAACAGATACTTTTGTTAGCCCCGCGTGCTATTTTTGGTGTCGACAAACTAAATGCACCATTCCCTCTCGAGGCGGCAAGTAAAGAGCTTTCTGATACATCTACGAGCATAATTGAAGGATTCTGTATGAGGGAGGATTATCTTGGAAGGGCTGCAATCCCGCTGGCTGTTTTAAAAAAAAACTAGGATTCTAAGATGCCGCTATCTAACCAGGTGCAAAAGGCACACACAGAACTAAAAAAACACACAACAGCCCTGCACCATTCTCAACCTTATGATCTGTTGTGGGCACCAGAACTGAATTTACCCAACACCTTAGTACAGCAAGCATTCTTGCTCCATCACTATCCAGAGTTAGGAAGGGCAACGATAAAAATATGCACCGGAGGAGACAAATCAAATGATGCTTCGTCATGCAGAACTGAGAAGACACAACAGGAAGCCTTTTGCTTAGTTGAGCACATGAAACCATCAGTGGAAAATAGATAATTTGGGGGGGGGGGATGAATTAATTTTTCTTACTTGCTGCATTTTCTGCAAAAGGCCTGAAAAAAAATAATTTTCAGCTAAAAAGTAAAGCCTCTCACACCATCCCTCCCTACGGCCAAGGAGGTGCTGTCTGTAGCTTGAATCATGTCAACTGGATTTCTATTTTCTCAGTGGAAACGTTTCGCTCCTTATCCAAGGAGCTTCTTCAGTCTGAGCAAAGTTGGTAAGGGAATCCTAAATATAGCTACTATAGCTACCTAGAAACATATTTAGGATTCCCTTACTAACTTTGCTCAGACTGAAGAAGCTCCTTGGATAAGGAGCGAAACGTTTCCACTGAGAAAATAGAAATCCAGTTGACATGATTCAAGCTACAGACAATTCCACCTGGATGACTGAGAACCTTCATAGACATAAGGAGGTGCTGTGTGTGTGTGTGTGTATACATTTATTTGCAACCGCAGGTTTTAGGAAAACTCATATAAAACTACAACCACCCATATCAGTTCAATACATCCCCTCTAATATTAACAGCACTATTTGTCAACACCTGCTTTCGTATCTTCCTTGCAGCCACGGCAAACAATGTGACTTCTTTAGTCACGTGTTCATCAACATCAATCAACAGAAAATAGTTTTTTTCCTTCTAAACTAGAATGATTCAGTTGGATTAACAAAGGCGTGATGAATCTAGCTCTGGGTTCCTGACGTAATTTGCAAAATAATAAGTAACGGCTCAAATCTTCCACCTGAGGAGGTGCTACTGAATTTAATTGAGACGGAGGTCTGGAGTGATGGTGCAGAAGGCTATGCAACCTGACATTATTAGCACTTCCTCTGAGGTATGCAAATTCCCAGGACTCCTGACGTCTGTTTATAACTTCACCTGTGGTATTCTGAGGAGGTGTAAAAAATGTTTTCATTTCCATTGAAAAAAAGGAAAAGCAAGCTTTAAACAAGCTATTTTGGAAAAGGACGCCCAAGAGAGATAATTAACTTAGAAATAATATGCTGACAGCATAGCTGCTGGATAAAGCATCCAGTATCGTATAAATATCACATCATATCTCACACACAAACATATAAAACATCATATAATTCCAGGTTTTTACATACTGACAATGCAAATCTATGCACGTTCTTTTAAAAGCATCCCATGGACTTCAACTCAATTAAGCAGGTTGGGAATCACAGCTTCAGTTATGTTTACCAAAGAACTCTATGCCGTAAGATATCACACTATTTGGTCCGTTAAAAAAGGAAATCACTTACCTGTCTTATAACTTTGCGACCTATATATATCCCTGAGTTCTTTCATTAGTCGATCCGAAGCCTGGACAGACCCAGAAACTGCACCCTGCAGAGGGAAAAAGGAGGGAAAGCTTGATTTTCTGAGGTTTCAAAGAAAAATACTAGGGCTTCTCTGTTTTTTAAAATTAAATCTAGCCATCACTAACATAGCAAAACTGATCCATTAGTTTAAAGCAGGGTTTCTCAGCCTTGGCAACTTTAAGATGTGTGGACTTGGAAGCTTCTAATCCAGAGCTTTCCAAACTTTTCATGTTGGTGACACACTTTTTAGACATGCATCATTTCGCAACACTCTCTTACAGCAGGGCACAAGGCAGGCACTAGGACCTGCGTGGAATCACGGCAGGTTTGGAGGCACAAGGCAGGCACTAGGACCTGCGCGGAATCCTGGCAGGGCAGGTTTGGAGGCAGCAAGGCACAAGGCAGGCACTAGGACCTGTGCGGAATCACAGCAGGTTTGGAGGCAGCCAGGCACAAGGCAGGCACTAGGACCTGTGCGGAATCCTGGCAGGGCAGGTTTGGAGGCAGCAAGGCACAAGGCAGGCACTAGGACCTGCGCGGAATCCTGGCAGGGCAGGTTTGGAGGCAGCCAGGCACAAGGCAGGCACTAGGACCTGCGCGGAATCCTGGCAGGGCTTGGAGGCAGCAGCAGCCACAACACACCCAGATACTGCAGCGACACACTAACGTGTCCCGACACACAGTTTGGAAAGCTCTGTTCTAATAGACATGTTCCTATCCTCATTTTTAAAAAACGGGATGCCCCAGAAAACAAATCTAGGATATATTTTGCATAAAATGCACACACACACACACACACACACAGTTATTGAGCTAGAATCTAAGATTTATTTAGGAACAAATACCTATTCTCCCTACACCCTACACCCCCACGAACACAGGCAGGACAAGCCAGGGTATCTAAACAGAGAGCAAGTCCCACTCCTTTTTCGCACTGAAGATGTTGCCTAGCCTGGCAATGAAACTGCAAGAAAACAACAAGGCTCAGAGAGCGCCAAGGACTCCACAGTTCAACCCTGAGCTACAAATAGACACATAGAGGTAAACAACATTTACATACCATTCTTACGAGACAACAGAAAAGCCAGAAGACCAGAACACCTCCTTGCCAGCAATCAACACCCCAGATAGGCAAAGATTAACACCAAGATTAGCACCAGAGGAGCAATCAAACAACACAATCAAGGGACCCCTAATCAAGGAACTATTAACTCAGTCAATCAGCCAAGCAACCAAGGAACTACCAAGGAGAGAACAATACCTCCACCAACACAGGCAGGACAAGCCAGGGTATTTAAACAGAGAGCAAGTCCCACTCCCTTTTCGCACTGAAGATGTTGCCTAGCCTGGCAATGAAACATCTACAAGAAAACAACAAGGCTCAGAGAGCACCAAGGACTCCACCTATTCTCCCTTTTTATCTTCCTGCTGAGAAGGAGGTGGATTTTGAATCCTGGCCTCAACAACAGCAAGCAAATTTCAGATCCCCGTTTTTCTGGTTTTTATTTATTACTTAGCTCTCTGGGTTGTTACACACACACTAAAAAACCCCACAATTTGAATAAAAACATATACTGTACAATCAACTCAAATGAAGTGTAAAATAAAAACACCATATAATGTAGGCAGCTACAAGACAGTCACTCAAAAATCTAAACTAATATGAATTAAAATCCAACGAAAAAGCCTGGTGTGTCTCTAATGTACCCCTTCCATTTTCATTTTTTACATACACTGAAATGATTGCTTTTCTCTCACCTACCAAGCACTTACATTTAGGTGATCCTGTCTTTGATTCTTTCGGATTTTTTCCAAAATGGCCAGATTCTCCTTCTCGATGCCATCATCCTCGGATTTCTTCCCGTCGGCGGGTCCTTCCTCCTTCATGTCATAATGATCCAGATCGATGTCCTACAAGACAAGTTTGCAGACTGCAGGAAAGCAGAAGCAACAGAGTGCTTAGAAGCAGACCGGCAGCTCGGCAGTTTGCGTGAGCCACCCATTTTTCTCATCCTGGATAAGCCACATGAATGCATGAGTGCAAACACTTTACTCTGCAGTGGGCTGATACAGACAGACAAGGCTTAGAAGGCCACAACCAGAGCAGTAGAAGGGAGCATGAAGATTGCAGAAGCTCTGGACTCTTCTATAAACTCTGGAAGAAGATCAAACTGGTTCAAACAGAGGGGCTTTCTAAGAGGTGGAACCACAAGGCACAGGAGGCAACGTGATGCCTTCCAGATATGAGGGACCAATCAAAGAGAACACACGGACAGACTCAACCGCACTTTCAACTGGGAAACTGTGAGCATCTTAAACCAAGCCAAATCCAAAAATGCTAGAGAATTCCTGGAAGCTTGGCACTCAGACAAAGCAGCCATCAACAGACACATAGAGGTAAACAACATTTACATACCATTCACAAGAGAGAATAGAAAAGCCAGAAGACCAGAACACCTCCTTGCCAGCAATCAACAACCAGATAGGCAAAGATTAACACCAAGATTAGCACCAGAGGAGCAATCAAATACAATAGACCAGAGCTTTCCAAACTGTGTGTCGCGACACAAAAGTGTGTCGCCACACAGAGTCTGGTGTGTCGCCACGCAACCCGGAAGCGCTGATCATCATCAGCGCTTCCGGGTTTTCCCGCGGCGACACGCCAACGGCGGCGCACAAAAACCCGAAAGCGGCAGCAGCGCTTCCGGGTTTTTGCACGCTGCCGCAACGGGGCACTTCCGGGTTTTCCCGGGCGACACACCAACGGCGGTTGGTGTGTCGCCGCGGGAAAACTTTGGAAAGCCCTGCAATAGACCCTAATCAAGGACCTATTAACTCAGTCAATCAACCAGGCAGCGAACAACAACCCAATCAAGGTACTACCAAGGAGAGTACAACACCCCTACCAACACAGGCAGGACAAGCCAGGGTATATAAACAGAGAGCAAGGCCCGCTCCCTTTTCGCACTGAAGATGTTGCCTAGCCTGGCAATGAAACGTCTGCAAGAAAACAACAAGGCTCAGAGAGCACCAAGGATTCCACAAATACGAGGGACTCATTGCCATAAGCTCGAGCTAATTGGTCAGCAACACGTGCGAAGGTGGCTAGAATCCAGAACATCTGGAGGGCACCAAGTTAGGGCAATATTGATGGCCATCAGATGTATTCCTTACAGCCTCCAATCTTCTTTTCCTGGACAGATTAAAAGCAACCAGAAGCAAGAATGAGGAGAAAAGCAAGTTGCAAGCAAGCAAAGACACATACTTCACCCATATCTTCCTCCTCCTCCTCTTCCGATGTAACCTCTTCAGTCGTTCCATTCTGGAACATAACAAAACCCATGTCTTCGTCAATTATTATTATTATTATTATTATTATTTATTTATTTAATTTGTATGACCGCCCATCTCCCCCCATGGGGAACTCTGGGCGGTTCAAAATAAACAAGTTAAAATAAAATCTAAAATATCTAAAATCACAGTTATTCAAAAATACATATTCTAAAATCCAGGTGGTGATGGAATAATTAAAAGAAGGACAATTATAAAATTAGGGGATTAAATGAGCGTTTGCTTTTTCACAAAGAAGCAGGCCGTGGATGGGGCAGAGCCGCTATGAGGCTGAATTTAACTCAGTGATTCTCAACCTTGGCAATTTTAAGATGTGTGGACTTCAACTCCCAGAATTCTCCCTGGCTGGAGTCCACACATCTTAAAATTGCCAAGGTTGAGAAACACTGCACTTATTTGGTGGCCTTGGCGAGGCAGGTCAATTTGAGACTCTCGTCCACAACACGGGGAAGAACAAGGTGAGGGAACGCACGGGGAGCACATCTTCCCGCATTCCTTGCAACCTCTTTGCCAGCAGAGGCCATCGGAAGCGTCTGTATGTTCTTCTGTGTAATGAAGCGACACGCTGGGTCTGCTTTAGTCTTGTGTGGTATGTTTGCACGTGCACGGGAGGTGGGAGAACTTGGGGCTGCACACGTTCCGCTCTGGTGATAGAATGGAGCTGTTAGCAGCATTTCAAGAGTCCTCAACTTACGACCACAACTGGGACCAGAATGTTTGTCGCTAAGTGAGGCAGTTGTTAAGTGAGTCACACCCGATTTTACGACCTTTTTTGCCATGGTCATTAAGCAAATCACCACAGTCGTTAAGTGAATCACGTGGTCGTTGCTTGTTGGAAGCCGGCTGGGAAGGTTGCAAATAGTGATCATAGAGGCATAGGGCCAGGGTACCTGAGGGACCGTCTCGTCCCGATAACGTCGGCCCGCCCCACCCGTACATGCAGAGAGGGCATGCTTCGGACCCCCTCAACAAGAGAACTCCATCTAGCGGGGTCCAGGAGGCGTGCCTTCTCTGCGATAGCGCCCGCCTTATGGAACATCTTGCCCCCGGAGGTGAGACTGGCCCCCTCACTCCTGGCCTTCCGGAAGGCCCTCAAGACCTGGCTCTGCCACCGGGCCTGGGACGACAGAGGCGGCAGTGCCTCCTGGGGTTGGCTGGCCCCGTAGTAATACGATCGATACTACGGTCCCCAATCCATCTTGGATTCATGTAATTTATTATTGGATGTATTTTAGATGATGTTTTTGTATAGTTTTTAAACTTTCAATTGTTGTAACCCGCCCGCCCAGAGTCCCTTGCAAGGGAGATGGGCGGGGAATAAATTGAAATAATAAATAAATAAATAAATAAATAGAGAACATCTATCGCCTATTGGATTTTTATATTTAATTTATTAGTTTTGTAATGTATTTTAAATTGTAGTTATTTTTAAAGATTTTAAATTGTTGTATTGTAAACTGCCCAGAGTCCCCCTTGGGGGAGATGGTGCGGTAATACAAGTTGACATATAAATAAATAAATATGACCCTGGGACCATTGTAAATACATGCTGGTTGCCAAGCACCCGAATTTTGATCATGTGACCGTGGGGACGCTGTGATGGCCGTAAGTGCGAGGACTGGTCTCAAGTCACTTGTTCAGCACCACCACAACTTCGAACGGTCACTAAACGAATGGTCGTAAGTCGAGAACTACCTGTATATATAATTTCTTTCCAACATACCGTTGGGTGGGAAAGAATAAAGCATGTGTGGGTGAAATGTTCTTAGCACACAAAAGCGGTGGTGGAGTGATGGTCTGATCTCCAGATGTTGCTGAATGAACGCTCCCAACAGCCCTGACCCCTGGGCGGCCACAGCTTCCTCGTCTCTATACGGCTGCCCTACGGTAGCTGCCATTCCGACTTCCCAGCCGTCCCCGTCTCTTCTGAATGAGGGACTCCCTTGCTTTTAAAAGCTAGAGGAACTGTTGCCCGTGGCTGCTTGCAGGGAAGGGTGGAGAAGGAAGGAAGAAGAGGACAAACCGAACGGCCCTCTCCACATATCTGATGTGGGCCACGAAGCCAAGATTATCTGGGCGTGGCCCCTCGCCAGCAGAGCTAAATAAAGCAGGCTCCTCGCCTGCATGGAGATCCACCGCGCGGAGCACGAAAAAGCCACCTGCTCCGGACAGCGATGACGGGCCTCTTAGTCACCTTTCACACCCTCGCATGAAACTCTGTAGTCATCTGCCTCATGAGCAGCAGTTTCAGTCCTCTTCCCAAGGGCCTTACCTGGCCGGATGGCAACGGCTGATCTAACATTTCAACATCCGGGTGCTGAGGAAGATTGTATAACCTGCAGAGGTCACATATCAATCGCTTCAGCTGCTGGAGAAGCTGTGGAGCAGATAGAAAGGGGGCATCAATGGCGTGTGTTTTTCTTTAAAGGGAATTTCTCCTCAGCTCACGTCCCACAAGCACCACTGGTTTCCCTTGAGTTATAAGCAAAAAGACGGCCGCCTCTTGAACAAACGACTATTAACAAATCCATGGATCAAGGCAGCATCAAGTACTTATGTTATTAGCGTTCGATCTTTGGTCCTAATTAAATTCCCCTCTGCAACAGCTTGCCCTGTTCCAATTATTCTAGCAAGGTGGGCAGAGGCAGCCTGATCCACTGCTCCTCTGATAATACATTCATGCCAAAGTGCATGGAAAATCAGCATATCCAAGCTTGTCCAGAAGCCTTTTCCATGCTCTGCTAGCTTTCTACAAGCAGGGAGATCTTGAAATTGGCCCATGATTCTCCAGCCTCCGAAAATAAAATCTTCGGCAGGTGGCTGAGTGAAAACAAGCTAACAACAACTCAAAAGCCCAACTCCAGGAAGTACCGCTGTGCATAAAAACATTAAAAATGGATTCGAAGGGCCAGCAGGGAGACAATTAAGTTCGCCAACAAAAAGCCTTCCAAGAGATCTGCAGCATGACGAGAGACAAATGAGAATGCAGAAGCCAGTATTTCAAGTCAGGATCCAGCCTGCTGCAGGACAGTGATAAGAGAAGGAGGCCGTGCGCTTTTTAAATTTCTACCCTGTGCATTCAAGGTGCTGGAAATGAGGTTTTGAGAGAGAAGCATTCCTCCCAGCCGCCTCTTGTATATGCAGAACGCTGGGATGTAAATCAAAATAATAACCTTATCTAAGTTGTTTGCAAAAATTGCTTCCTTCAGTAGCACGCAGGTTTCCCACGTCGGGCACCTTCTATTCGTTCAGCTCCCTGCCTGCAGTTGCTAAAAGATCTGTGAAAGTTCTTTAGCTCTGCAGCGGATAGTTAAAAGAAACTGATAATTATTTGGGGAAGGGCTTCGTTTGATCAGTGGTTCCCTAACCAGTCTGGTGTTGTGGTGAAGGCACCAGGCTAGAAACCGGGAGACTGGGAGTTCTAGTCCCACCTTAGGCACAAAGCCAGTTGGGGGACCTTGGGCCAGTGCTCTCTCTCAGCCCTAGGAAGCAGGCAATGGCAAACCACTTCTGAAAAACCTTGCCAAGAAAACTGCACGGACTTGTCCAGGCAGTCTCCAAGAATCGGGCATGATTGAACAGATAAAAAAAAAAGCAGCTTTGAGTTGAACTTGATTAAAAACAAAATCCTTTCAAGGTTTGAACCCGAGGCACAATTCAGCGCTTCAGGCCAGATTAAAGGAAGTCCAAGCAGCGATTCCTCACCAAAGTGTTGCTCTTAATATCCTCTAATCGCTCCAGCACTGAAGTCAAGTTGGGGTCATCTGACTCCACAAACCATATCGGCGATGACGACGGATAAGACTCCTGCATTTTTAGGAGAACAAAAGGCTTAGCACCATCAAAGCAAGGAACAGCTCTCAGCCCACCCACCTCCCCAAATTACTTCTGTGGAATCCTGAGGCTTGCACCTTTCCAAAAAAACAAAAAGGGTTAGGTCCCAGTCATTAAAAGGTGGCCCAGTGTCAGCCTTGTGAGGTAGACCAGACAGGAAGCATGGCCAGATGAGCTAATTTTATTTTACTGTAAGGTTACATTAACAGAATCTTGCAAGTCTGAAAATACATCTCCCCCCCATCCCCTTTACAGCCCAGGAAACTAGGGAGGGTCTCTTCTGAGCTTCTTGCCCCACCCACTATCCAGCTGCAGGCTATGCTGCCTCTTATCTGACCGTTCCCTTGGCAACGCCTCTTGGCCCAGTCTCCCACCATTACATGCAGCTATGTTAGAGGGGTCCTGCATCCTTCTCCAAACCAAAGGTCTTTCAGGTGCAATACGTAAGCAAGTTTTATTATTTAGGGCCAAAGGACAGAAACAGTGTTTCTCAACCTCAGCAACTTTAAGCTGTGTGGACTTCAACTCCCAGAATTCCCCACACAGCTTAAAGTTGCTGAGGTTGAGAAAGACTGGACAGAAACATAAGACGCAACCCCGATCGGCAACAGGATTATACAAAATTACATAAAAACATTAGAACGGATAATACAGAGGCTTCCACTGTGGGAGGCCTTGTGGTAATTGATGCCTCATTTTTACTGTCGCTGCACGACGTTTTGCTACTGTCTGAGTTATGGAAAGTTTAACATCTGAAAAGAATAGTCATCTAAACATGGTCTTCCCGCCCAGGGTATTGTTGGAGAAAAGGCAGAATGTAGACGTTCTGGATAGGTACAAGAAGAAAAAGTCCCGAATCCCTTAGCATCGCCGTGGGAATTCTAGGAGTTGAGGATGGTTGTGCCAACTAATAAACCCCAGCAATTCACCCCGTGGTTCAATCTGCTTGCTCTGCTGCTGATGCTCTGCGCCTTCACCCAAGCAGCCAACAGACACTGAAAACGAAAGAGACGCTTCCAGCATTTCTGGCCCCAAAAAGGAAACAATGGTTCCTGTCTGGCCAGTGTGAGGCAGTTCCTGTTTATCGCAGTTCACAGACAGGCAAAGCCTATCTTGCATATGCAGTCGCCACGACAGACTCTACCACCCTTGGCAGAAAACGGAGAAGACTCTCCTTCTCCTAAGGAACCTGGAGAGCTCCCCGCGATAACTTTGCAACAACTCTGTGAGGTAGGCCATGGATAATGGGCAGGGATGGTTTGACACCGTCCACTGAGCTTCGGAGCTCTAACTGCCAGCGACAAATTGGCCCGGCTGCTTTCATTATCCAGGGTGTGGACGGCTTCACTGCGTAAGGATTTTGCCTGAATACAATGCTCTGTCCCAGGTGGAACAAACAAAGCCCTTTTGAAGGGGCGAGAGAGAAAGCACATCTTGTTTGGACAGCACCTCCTCGACACTTGGAGACCATGACTTGACATCATCCAAGAACAGTTTACGTTGGCTTTGCCTGGAGTGGGGCCCGCGTTCTAGTCTAAGGACCCTTTTGGGGGCAGGGGATGAGCAATCAGCTTCTCCCAGGGTCAGCAAAGTGTAGCTGCCAGAAAGATCACACTTCTTAGGAGAGAGCGTCAAAGCAGGCCTCCCTTGGGCAATTCAGGTGGACAGGACTACACTTCCCCCCGAGAACCTCCCTTGAAACAGAGAGCACACTGAAATGTGGAGCCTCCTTCAGACGCTTGCAACCTTACATCCTGGAGGTGTTTTGTGTTACAACTCCCATAATCCCCCTCCTTCATCCTCAGCTGGACTGGCTGGGGATGATGGGAGTGGGACCACTGGTTCTCTCTTAGATTAGTCGGCACGCAAGTTCCCAGAAATGATTGCCACCACCACCACCTCTACTTTTCTGACTCTGTATACCATTTTCTCAACCTTAGGAACTTTGAGATGGGTGGACTTCAACTCCCAGAATTCCCCAGCCAACCATGCTGGCTGGGGAATTCTGGGAGTTGAAGTCCACCCATCTTAAAGTTGCCAAGGTTGAGAAACACTGCTCTATACAAAAAGAACATCTAGTCATCTTCCTGGCATGAAGGCGACGGCCTCCCCCATCCAGGAATTCCTATAGGCAGTGTGCCAGCCACAGGGCGAGGTTGAATAGGCATTTGATTGAAATTCCTGTTTTTGTTGCCCAGTGTCTAGCAAGGACACAAAAACCTGCAATTCAAGGATGGCTCGTAAACTGAGCAACACCCATCGTTTGACAACAGCTTTGCCCTCCCTATGGTGCTAACTAGGGAAGATGGGAAGTGTAGTTCTATCCACCCAGAAGGTGCCAGACCAAACAAAGCTGTACAAGAGTCTCAGGGCTAATGATCAACTTCTGTTTTTCTTTTTCTGTAAGAGGACACAACCAAAAAGTTCCTAAAGAAGCAACATCTTCAAACTTCTACCCAAAGCCTACATCTACTGGACACTGTCCCCCTAAAATATCCCCCGAGCCTTGACAAGCGAGGACACAGCAGCGCCTATACACTAACAGACGATTCTATTCACCAGAGTGATCAACCTCGTCACGGATTGGGTTAAGGTTCTCTCCCCAAGCCAAGCTGTATGAACCAAGCCAGGTTTAGAGCTTGGCCTGATGGCCAAACTCATCCAACTCTCGCCTACGCAAGAAGCCATCCTTTAAACAAGCCATGGCTACAGTAGAGGAAGTCAATCTAATCTGCAGAACAGGTTGGCAAGGGAAAAACAAATCCATATGCTGGAGAACGATCCTGGGTCGCACTTTACAGACACAGGACTGACCGGAGCCCTGCTCGGTGAGCCGGTCATCCCAACTCACAGCATAGACCAGGGTTCTCAACCAGGGTTCCGCGAGGGGTCCCTGGGGGTTCCCTGGGAGATCACGATTTATTTAAAAAAATATTTCAAATTCGGGCAACTTCCCATGAAAGAGATAAGTTTCTTTCTTTCTTTTCAGTTTAAGAACACTGTTCATGCATCTTAGACAGGCCTACCCATGAAACACATAGAATAATTTTGCAACTTCTGGCCTGTATTAGGGCCTGAATGTGCAGGGGTTCCCCGAGGTCTGAAAAATATTTCAAGGGCACCTCCAGGGTCAAAAGGTTGAGAAAGGCTGGCATAGACTAAAAGCAGCTTAGGTTTTCTACTCCTTCACCAAATGCAGGGCGACCCACCCAGGAAGCCCACCTGCACCATGCAGTGCATGAATCCTGATCCCACATGAATTTACTCAGAACACCCTCTGCTATGCATTGCAACAATTATTCCCAAGCAGATGCTTGGTATTGTAAATGCTCTAGAGCAGAGCTTTCCAAACTCTGTGTCGCGACCGTGATCGTGATCATCAGCGTTTCCGAGTTTTCCCGCGGCGACACACCAACGACGGTTGGTGTGTCGCCGTGGGAAAACTTTGGAAAGCCCTGCTCTAGAGCAGTATTTCTCAACCTCAGCAATTTTAAGATGTTTGGACTTCAACTCTCAGAATTCCCCAGCTGGCTGGGGAATTCTGGGAGTTGAAGTCCATACATCTTAAAGTTGCTGAGGTTGAGAAATACTGCTCTAGACCGACTGTGATGCCATCAGGAAAGTGGAAAGGCCATTAGACATACAGCAAGGATGCAAGCTTAAATGTTTGCAAAAGCTAGAGCAAAGTCATTTCACTTCAGTGGCTCAAAGGGCTGCTGGTATATAGTAAAATGTATACATAGCACAATACTTAATATCACAGGGAGTCCTTACTTACTGACTGCCTCCTTTAGTGACCATTCAAAGTTACGACAGTGTAAAAAAAAAGCTTTGGCCCAATCCTTGCATTTCCGACTGCTACAGCATCCCACGGTCACGTGATCACCATTTGTGTGCTTCACAACTGGCTTGTGACAAGCAGAGTTAATGGAGAATGCAGAAGTAAAATTGTCACAGTCACATGATGTATCGCTTAACGACCGAATGGGAAGTGAGGTCATACATCCTTCGTGGTCATGTGATTTTCTGCTTAGCAGCCATGGCGCTTAGCGAGAGAGTTGCCAGTCCCAATTCTGGTAGATTTATTTGCTATGATGGCATGTGACAACTTCAAACACACCCCAAACTGCCTATATATATATATTTTTAAATCTTGCTGAGCAAAGGAGGGGGGGAGAGATCTTACTTCTGCCAGCTTGCATATTTGCCCAACCGGTCAGCGGTTACCCAGGCAAACATTGGTATGCAAGGCAGGCGCCTAGAGCAGTGTTTCTCAACCTTGGTGAGTTTAAGATGGGTGGACTTCAACTCCCAGAATTCCCCAGCCAGCTCTGCCTCAATTTTTCCTTACTCAGCTTGAAATGTTGCTTCTGATTCTCAAAGGTACAGGATGCCTCTCAGGACTGGACCTGGCAAGGTTCTGGGGCAGGCCTAAATCTCAGCATCTCTTATTTGAAGGATCACAACGAACCAGGTGATGGGAAAAGTCTCTGGTCTCGACCCCAGAGACGTGGTACCCAAGCAGACAACGCTGAGATGGTCCACTCCCCCCAAAGAAAGATGCAGCTGTAGGGGAAAAGACCATACCGTATTTTACAATTATTATCAGGCCAGAAAAGTACAGCGAGTTACACCCCCATCCTCCGCAACTCCTTATTCTTCAGTCCCCCAACAGGTTGCTTGCATTCTAAGAGATCCAGAAAAAAACAATTACCAGCTACATCTCAGCCACCAAAGTGAGATTTAATAGAGCTGGATATTTTTGTCCCAGCACTAATTCTGGTCTCCACTCAAATCTAGCATGATCTTGATTATTTACTCAATCCAGTCCAACCCACTGGATCTCAGCCAGCCTCCCTGATATTTTCTGAGTCTTCCCCCCCCCCCCCCCCCCCGGCTTCCTGCCAATATACAGCTTCTGTGTATATTTCTAACCCTTGTCCACTTCCACCCAACCAAGGAATCTCCTTTCCTCAATTTCCTGAGATTCTCTTCCATTCGCCTTTCCTCTTATCAGGGCCGGCCATCTCTCTAGAATGGCATCCCCCAAACTGGTGCCCACCAGCTGGAATTACAGCCATGGGCTTCCCGGCCTCTAGGCTTCCGCCTCAGAGCGTTCAACAACATTTCAAGGCAGTTCAGGAAGGGAAAATATTTTGATTATCGAAAGCCGGGCAATGTAGAGAGGACCCACTGGGCTGATCTCCCATTTAATTTCCCCCAGAAGATGGTTTGGAGAATAGCACCCAGTCAAACAGGGCCAGATCTGGTTGGTATCTGGATGGGAGGCAACCATGGGGTCCCAGAACTGTAGACTAGACTGGGAGGTTGGGGGGGGAAAAATCCCAAAAGCAGCAACAGCAAACTTCTTCATATTATTGCCAAGGAAAGCCAAATGTCACCAGGAACCGAGCACGGCTCAAGAGTGCTTTTACTCTTAAACTCTGCCTTTAGGGATTATACGAATGTTTTTGTGAAGTTCTGATTTAAAAAGGCAGAAACAATGCTGGCAAATTTTAAAAGAGCCAGGAGGCACTCCAGGGCCTGCAAACAGAGGTTTTTGAGCCACAGGTAGCCCCAACATTGTAAGCTTCACCCATACCATGCTCCAGGCAGCCCCCCCCCCCCGGGGGTGCCCTTTTCCTCTGCCTATTATAAGATTTTGCCTTCCAGGGCCAAGTGCTTTTATGTTCCCCCAAACCACCAAATAAGATTCATGCTTAACATCTTCCTCCTAAGATCAACAACTGCCATTGTGCCATAACTGAATTCTCCCCCCAAATCATTATAAATGCTACATTTAAAACTCCCTCTATGGCAGTGTTTCTCAACCTTGATGACTTTGAGATGGGTGGACTTCAACTCCCAGAATTCCCCAGCCAGCCATGCTGGCTGGGGAATTCTGGGAGTTGAAGTCCACCCATCTCAAAGTCACCAAGGTTGAGAAACACTGCTCTATGGCCTAAAGATAGATCACTGCTTTAAAGCAAATTATACTACAAACTGTGATTCCTGATCCCATATGGATCAGGAATCACTGCCAGAACCAGCTCCTGTCTGCCTATCCAGGCAAAGCAGAAGCAAGTTCTCACCGTGTTCGCGCAAAACCAGAGTCCTGTTAAGCAAAGCGGGATTGCTATCAGTTAATCACTCCTGCTCTGCCTGATCAAGCTGATGTCAACGTCAGGATTTTCTATGGTTCAACCATTGATCAAACATAAAAGTGGGCCAAGAAATTAAGAGGGGGGTGTCTCAAAAAGAAAACCCAGATTTCCAGAATTATGCAAAATTAAGCCAGCTCTTCTTTCAGATTAATCAATGGCTTTGATTTTTTTTAAATAGTTTGTTTCCAAGAGGAGGTTTTATGTCATAAAATTGCAAGGTTCTGCATTTTATCTGATATCTGCATTAAATCTGAATTATTAAAAGAGGTATATTTCCTTCTTGCCCAAGTCTACCCCCAATGCCACCCTTAGTTTTCACAAATCAGAAGCTCCTTTATCATTTGAAAAGGGGGGGGGAGGAGACAGCAGTACAAAGTTTGAGAGACCCCGAGAGTTATACGATCTTTTCCCATCCATCGCACCATCCTCCTCTTAAATGTGCTACCCAGCCTCCTTTAATGCAACAGGAATAACTTCACCCAGCCTCCTTAATGCTCAAGCTTAAAGATCAGAGAGTAATATTTTTGCATGCCTCCCTATTAGCAAATCTATCATCCCTTCCTTCCTTCCAGCTGACAAATCTTGGCTTTCAAGTTAAGGTTTTCTCAGCTGGTAGAAAAGGAAAGGCTTTTTCCCCCCCAGAAAAGCCAGTTACTTACTCACTACGTGGAGGCTCTTGAACTTCTGCCTTCTGTGGGTGGGAATATCTTCCTTAATCCTAGGGGGAACTAAGGGGGGGAAGACCTTCCCCCCCCCCAACCCTTTTTAAAAACTTAAGCCATAAGACAAATTGAAGCGGAAGAAGAGCAGCATTTTCCAATGCCTGGGCTTCCTGTGTGAAAGCTGTTTGTTGCAAAACCTAGACGAAAGCTACACTGTTTAAAGGTGGGGTGGGGGGACATTTCCTTTTGAATCACCCTTTCAAAACTTTGGAGACAAACCCAATTTCCGGAGAGAGAGAGTCTTAATGGGAAGTTGCTCATGAGGAGAGGAAAACATTTCACACCGCAGCCAGATTTTCTCCCAACTATGGCAGGAGAACCGGGCAGAGTCTCTACGATGGGAAATGTCGGACCCCCCCCCCCCACACCTTGGCAGTGGAGTCCAGCTCACCAAGGCGCCCCGAGCCCTCCCCGCCGGTCCCCAAGCTTTCCGGAGCTTCGTGCCAATCCGGGGCCGCGAAGCGCTCCAGCTTCTGAGCCTGTACAGAGTTCACCCGCAGTTTGTAGGGTTCAGACTTTTCCTATTTCCCCCAGCAATGAGTAGGCCGCCCCCCTCCCCATGTAGCCTGGCCTTCTGCCCGCCCCCCACTTCAAGATGAGACCCTCCAGCTTTGGGGGCGCCTCCTCCTTCGAGGACCCCAGCAGTGCCTGCTCTCCAAAGCGGGGGAACCTCCTTCAGCCCCCCACCCACTCAATTGCAGCCGGGAGGGCAAGGGAGCAGCCCCGACTGCCCCCAACTCCCCCGGGGACGCTGAAGCCTGCCGGTCCCGGGCAGCGCCGGGTGAGGGTGCCCCCGCCTGGGGGAGGGGAGGGGGGACCCCCGCCCACCCAACCCTCCGCACCGTGATGTTGCAGTGGATGGCCAGCGGCGGCGGCGGCGGCGCCGACCCGGGGCCGGCGGGCAGCGGCACGAAGTGGCAGTGCAGCTCGTCCAGCTTCCAGGAGACGATGCGGAAGCGCTCGTGGTCGCGGCCGAAGATGGACTCCAGCAGCCGCAGCTCGGCCTTCAGCCCCGAAACCGCCATCCTGGCCGCATCGCCGCGCCGCTACAGGCCTCGCCGCCCCAGCCCCAGCAGCCCCAGCCCCAGCCCCAGCCGGGCCCCACCCGCCGCGCCGGGCCGAGCCCCGCCGGGCCGCCCCTTCCGCGCCCCGCCCCGCCCCGCCAAGCCCGCCCCCCCCGCCCCGTGGCAGGGGAGGCTCCGCGCATCCCCCCAAGGAGGGGGGTCCCCGGTGGGGAAGGGGCCGCTTCCCCCCTCAAACAAGGGGGACTCCAGCGCCCATCCTCCCCGAAGGAGGGAGGGGGTCGCGGGTGGGGAAGGGGCCACTTCCCCCAAATGAGGGCCCCAGCACCCATCCTCCCTGAAGGATGGGTCCCCAGTGGGGAAGGGGCCGCCTTCTCTGAACAAGGACCCCAAGTCCCATCCCCCCTGAAAGAGGGGGGGTCCCCGGTGGGGAAGGGTCCGCCTTCTCCAAACAAGGACTCCAGTTCCCATCCTCCCCAAAGCAATTGGGTCAGATTGCTCGCCTCCCTCCCCCTGAACAGGGTGGACTCCGAGTCCCATCATCCCTAAAGGGACAGGGGAGGGCTTCTCCAGTAGCAGCTCCCTCCCTCCCTCCCTCCCCAAACAGGGAGGATTCCAGTTCCCATCGGCCCCAAGTGGATGGGCTTGGGCTCCTTGAGCAGGAGAAAGCAGCTGCTTGCTTCCTCCCTCCCCTTCTCTTGGAGTGGACTCCAGTTCCCATCATCCTCAAAGGGATGGGACTTGGATTTTCGGCAGGGTGGGTGCCCTCCACAGGATCACAGGATGATGGGGGCTGGTCAGTCTGCTGGGCTCAAATAAAAGAAGGAGATTTGTGTTTCTCAACCTTGGCAACTTTAAGATGTATGGACTTCAACTCCCAGAGTTCCATAGCCATCATGGCTGGCTGGGGAATTCTGGGAGTTGAAGTCCATACGTCTTAAAGTTGCCAAGGTTGAGAAACACTGCTGTAGATGTTTATTGGTCTGAACCTCCCAAACTTGCTGGGGATAATGGGAGTTGGAATCTAACCCGGGGAGAAAGTTATGTGGTGTCCTGTTGGAATGACAAGGTTTGACTTGTAAGAAAACACACTTTTAATGGCAGTTGAAACAATCCAATACATCCAGGTTATGTTTCATTTAGTGTCCTGACAATAACTCACTGAAAGAAAAGCCTCCTTCCGTGGGCTTCTGGGCCTACAAGCGTGTGATCTTAACCATTAATTTTTTTATACATATGTACACGTATGTGCCACTGGCGCTGAGTCCAGATTGCTATCCTATGAGCATGGGTACATGGGCCAGTGAATATTACAACACCGTAGCACATGCATTAATTAGAAATTAATTACAACCAGCAGAGCTTAGCTCCAAATAAATGCAGGTAAACTGGGATATCATTCTCTGAAGATTAAAACAAAACAACAACCTACCAACTTCCAGAGCATTTACCCCCAAGTAGGCAACTTTTCCTTTGTAACTTCACCTCCGGTTGTGTAGCTGCAGAGGGGGAAGAATGGAGGGTGGGGGACAGTCTTAATCTTCCATTCAATAAACCAAAATTCATTTTCAAAGCAGCGCGTTGCTTCAAGAAAAGCTAGTTAACCTTGTTCGCTTTGCTGTCTGGCTCTTGGTGATGGTACATATAGTCCTGATAACAAGAAAATAGTATAATAATAATAATAATGATAATAATAATAATAAGATCCGCACATACTGTATATTAGGCCGATACATTACAACATCCTAGGTTCTTGGGAAGAACTTGATGCAAATGAAGGCCAACACCAGCTAAAGAACTGGCAGCTGTGATTTCACGTTGTTGTGATGATGATGATGATGATGATGATGATGATGATGATAATAATAATAATAATAATATCCTCTTGCCCAATTCTATGCATGTGTATTCAGAAATAAAAGTCACTGATTTCAATAGACTTTGCGGGAGGAAGGCCACGTTCATCTATGATAGCCCCCAAATCAGGAGGAGTCTTGGAACACCTTTTCAAACTTAACACATTTTAATAAAAGGCATAAGCTTTTGTGTCTCCTGATTTTTGATTTCAGTAGGACTTCACCACCATGCCTCCTCCAGAAAGTGTGCTTAAAGTTTCGGTGAGGGCCCAAAATATTTTGGCCTGCCACCCCAGCATCAGCACTGCTGGCCAGCGAAAGCAATGAGGGCCATTGATTGTGGTATTTCCTGTCCCGAAGAGTTTTGACGGTAGTTGCTAAAGTTTAGGTGCTAAGGAAAATAGCTTTTTATTATTATCGCTATCTATCTTTCTAAATACTGGTTTCAGTATTTAGGTGGTGGTTGATGTTTGCCATTTGTTGTTTTGAAACTGTGGTTCCTGGCTGGGATATTTATTTTCTTACATTCACCTCTCAATGCATATTCATCTTAACTACTTTTCTACTTAACATCCTCTATTTATTTTACTAGATTTAAAGGCCTTCAGACCTTAGAACATCTCTGGACCGGTTACATTTTAAAAGAATAAGAAAAGCAGGAATAAATGGAAAAAAGAAATGCCTGTTCAACAAGAGAATGCAAGGTTTGCACTGAGTGTTATTAATAGATGTGATTACCTCGGCTGTGAATTTTATGAATTTTTATGATGGTTTATTACTTTTTAAATCTG
Organism: Charina bottae; assembly: GCA_023362775.1. Taxonomy (NCBI): domain Eukaryota; kingdom Metazoa; phylum Chordata; class Lepidosauria; order Squamata; family Charinaidae; genus Charina; species Charina bottae. Next base: position 19,973,106 of record JALMGJ010000010.1, on the reverse strand, counting down.
CTTTTGTATTGCTTTTTAAACTGTTGTGTTGTTGGTTGTTTTAAATTCTTTTAACTGTGTGTAAGCCACCCAGAGTCATCTATAGGAGATGGGTGGCTATATAAATTGGAAAAATAAATAAATAGCACGACTCGCTATACTACGAAAATAAAGCACGCTCCTTGGATAGTGCACGCTTCTCTTAAAAATGCAATTGAAAGCGAATCAGGGTATAAACATTATAGAGATCGTTTTTTTTAAAAAAAAAAGCATTCTACAAGAGGTAGAGACAGAGTAAAACATCAACAAATCACGTTCAGCAATTTGTGTTCTAAGATATCTGGGGAAATAAAAAGGGCTTGATCTGGAACTATCAAGATTGCAAAGCGGGCACCAGGCAAGTCTCTCCAAGGAGTGCTTCTCTCAACCTGCCCCTCCCCGATCGAAATGTCCTTTTCCCTTGTATCTATTTTATTTATTCTGTTTATACCTTGTCTTTTCTGACGGCTCAGAGCAATTTCCATCAGGGCGTCCTTCATTTTATCCACAGGACAATACCCCTATGGTTTATGTCAGGAGCCTTCATCGGAGTCCCCAAATTTAGGAGGGCAGCTTCAACCAAGCGATGGTTGCAGCCATCACCTTGAATGTTTAACCTGCCCCCCCCAGACACCCCTGAGTTGGGTTGGGCTGAGAGGGACGGGTTCAGAGCTTTGGTCAACGAAGGACTAAAATCCAGGCCACCCCTTTGCAAACTGAGCACTTTAATCAACTGGAAAGAACATCAAATAAAAACTTGGGGTGCAGGTAGGTTCTGTAATACACTGCACATTGCCCAAGACTCAACTACAATTTTTTTTTCCATTGCAAATCTTCTGGAATTTAGATTGGCTCACAAATCATTATTCGCATGACTTGTGTTATGAACCTTTGATTAGAAAATAACGTTTTCTTGCAGCAACGGAGATGCGGCAGCACAATTTTAGGGAAGTTCAGTCTGTTGCATTCCAGACTGCCAGGAAATGCATATTTGGGCTTAGGCAACCCCCTTGTGGATACCGTTTTGTGAAGAGACCCCTGGCATGTTTTAAACATGCCCCCCCCCATGCTGGCTTCCCCCTTCCCCAAAGTCGGTAACATCCTCTGAGCTGACTTCTCTCTCCCTCATACTTCTATTCATGCAAGAGATTTTTGCCAAGATCTGGGGATGGGGAGGGGTGAGAGAAAGAGGCTCCGATGGCTTTGCTCATGTCCCACGTGAAAATGGGCCTAGTGCGGTGGAAGTTCAGGAAGATTTGGTTCAGGTTAGAGGAGTTAAATGGAACATAAGTTTGAATGGAATAGATAACCAGAAGAGGGCAGCAAGAGAACAAAAATATTAGGTTTTCCAGCAGACCCTGTGGGGGAGAGCAAGCCAACAGATTAAAAACAACTTCATAGCATTTACAAACAGCAGAGAGCAGGTAATGAGTACACTCCCCCAGGCCTTTAGTACCAGATAAAGAGAGAAGATAAAAAATGCTGCTGAAGTCTCCAAAAGTAAAGGCAGCCAAACGTATGGGAGAACGGTTACTACTGGGCCTGTGGGAAGGTATTCGTTAAGCAAAATCACCGTGGTCATTAAGCGAATCCAGCTTCCCCAAGGGGCACTTTTTACCGGAAAATGGCAAAAAAGTCGCAAAACGCAATCATGTGACCGTGGGAAGCTGCAACCAGTCATAAATGCGAGCTGGTTGCCAAGCGCCTGAAATGCGATCATGTGACGGGGTGTGTGTGCAACATTTTGCAATGCTCGGAAGTGCCTTACAGGCCGTAAAGCACCCATTCCGAGGGCGTCGTAACTTTGGACTGTTGTTAAACAAACGGTCGTAAGTCAAGGAGTACCTGTACACAGTCCTCAGAAAGAAGAAGCGTGAGAAAGAAACTCAAAACAACACCGCCTTGATTTTGTTCAATATAAGATGGGATCAAGAGAAACTTGGACAGGTTTTCAAAGTTCTGTTATTCTACCTTACTACAATAAAGAGCATTCCCGGAATCCCTCAAAGAGTTGGCATAAATTTCTCTGGTGGCTTCCCATCTCCATAAAGGAAATGAAGGTTCTGATATGAGTGTAAGAATTTGTTTTAAGCTTGAAATAATCCCTGGTAGCCCTAAAATATCCTTGTTTCACAATATAAATAGGAGGGAGAGAAAGGAGATGAATCATCTAGTTGTTTTTCTTGTTGTTAAGAAGTTGGGAACTGCACATCCTTGCTAGACTTCTGAAATCTAACACTGGATCCTGAATTGGGATCTTCTTCCAACAGTTCATGATTTCCACCCTTTAAACCAGAGCTTTCCAAACTGTGTGTCGGGACACGTTAGTGTGTCGGCTGCAGTGTCTGGGTGTGTCGCGGCGGCTGCTGCTGCCTCCGAGCCCTGCCAGGATTCCGCGCAGGTCCTAGTGCCTGCCTTGTGCCTTGCTGCCTCCAAACCTGCTGTGATTCCGTGCAGGTCCTAGTGCCTGCCTTGTGCCTGGCTGCCTCCAAACCTGCCCTGCCAGGATTCCACGCAGGTCCTAGTGCCTGCCTTGTGCCTGGTTGCCTCCAAACCTGCTGTGATTCCGCGCAGGTCCTAGTGCCTGCCTTGTGCCCTGCTGTAAGAGTGTGTCGCGAAATGATGCATGTCTAAAAAGTGTGTCACCAACCTGAACAGTTTGGAAAGCTCTGCTTTAAACGCACCAATAACATCTCAGTATGATCTCGATGCCGCGTTGAAAATATAATGCAGAAATCCTGTTTGAGTAATTATGCCTCCATCTTTTATGGTCAGTGAGTGCGCAAACTCAAAATGCTGACCGGGTCAGTTTCATCCCGTTATATCTGATGCAGCGAAGCCGCAATTCCAATGTGCTCATTGCGAAGACTGTCCATTTGCAAATTATCCGGTTATTTGAGGCTTAGTGGCAGTTATCAGCCTGTCAGATAATAATGAAACAAAAATGGCTTTGAACACATGTGGAGAATATTTTGTCACTAAAGAGGAATCACAACCAGTCCTCTCCTGGAAATGACGGATGAAAACTATTCCTGAGACAGAAATTAAAGCATTAAGACATACATCTTTGCAGATTTTAGTCTGAAAGTCTGCAACAGAATCACACTTTTTATTATATCTAAGCCCCAAAGCAGCCAGAATAGTACTAGAAGAACAAGCAGTTTTCTCAGATGCTATTATGTTTTTATGCTGGTAGCTCTGCACATTTTCAGTAACCTTTCCTTGGGCTATGTGAACAGTGAATAAACCCTGATTGAACTATTAACACACTTGAGAGCATTTGTCAGTATGAGGCCTGTCCCCAACCACCCTCCTAATGATTTTCTAATGAGTAATGCATCTTCTGAAAATTCTGGAAGACCAATAAACAAAGGAGAACGAGCAAGCCCATGGGGTTTATGATCCATCAAATTAAATACAACCCGTCTCCAGGATGTGCGCCTTCAGAGCCTGAAGTTTTTTGGCAACTGTTTCGGCTCCCATTGCTCTGGAAAGGGAAGAAAACAGTTTCACAACAGCTACATCCTACAGTTAGTGTTTTTTTTTTTTGCCTCACTCACTTGTTCATCCGTGTCTGAGATGGTCATTCCTCTTCCTGCGAAGCTTCTGCAGAGAACTCTGAGCAAGGTCAGAATGCAACATCAGTTTCTACTTCCACCCTTCCCTTCAATAGTTTGGACGTTGCAGCACTTGTGTTATAATTTCCCCTCCTTGATCTTCACAGATGCCCATGCAATGCTGGCATCCTCTCTCAGCCCAAGGAAGGAGCCAATGGCAAAGCAGGAGACTGTGAGTTCTAGTCCCGCCTTAGGCATGAAAGCTGGCTGATGACCTTGGGCCAGTCCCTGTCTCTCAGCCCTAGGAAGGAGCCAATGGCAAACCAGGAGACTGAGAGTTGTGGTCCTGCCTTAGGCACAAAAGTCAGCTGGGTGACCTTGGGCCGGTCCCCCTCTCTCAGCCCTAGGAAGGAACCAAAGGGAAACCAGGAAACTGAGAGTTCATCCTTAGGCATGAAAGCCGGCTGGGCTCCTTCCTAGGGCTGAGAGAATTACCCAATTTTATTACCCAAAATCCCATCCTTCATGCATAATTCTTGTACATAGCTCAAATGAAAGGCTGAGGACCATTCCACAGAAAATAATAAATGAATCTTTATTTTTTTCTTTAAAAAACCAAAACAAAATAATGATTATCCTGTGCAGAGGTATGGAGAACAGAGAGGAACATTTCATGCTGTCTTGCTGAGACAGTATCATTTTAAATGTAAAGGGTTCAAGAGATGTCTGTCAATGCAAAGATCAGCTTCCAGACCAGAGATATAACTGAGGTTATGACATAGACCCACAATGTGTTATTTAGAGTTGTAAGTTAAACACAGGAAGTTCTCAGGCCTGGGATGAACAGGAAGAACGAATCAAATCAATACACTTGCTTCAGAATCCTGGGACTGAAACATTTACCACCGAAAATCCCTGCTGAGTCTTTGCTGCAATCACCAAATGAATGGGATCTGCTGTCGCATTTCAAATCAAGGCCGTATTTTAATTTGGAACAAATGCAGCCTTCTGTTTCTCTGATCACTCACAGCTGCATTGCAAGGTCAAAGAGCTAAAACGGCACAGAGGGCAAGGCAAGGAGAAAGGTGGAATGATTGGTGCAGTGATTAACCAGCCTCTTATGAATTCGGTCTTATTTGTTGGATTGTGGTTTAAGCAAGGATTAAGCAAACCACAGATTAGCACAATATGTAAATCCAGCCATGCGAGGCACACATTAATGGGCTGACAAACCTCAACACCTCTCAGTTGTGCACATGTGAAAGGTGGATGCCTGTAATGAAGGAATTACAACAGTCCCTAGTTCCATTCTTCCCCAAAAACAAAGGGAAAAAAATAGAAATACCCCCAAATCTCAGTCTCCTGGTTTGCCATTGGCTCCTTCCTAGGGCTGAGAGGGAGTGACTGGCCCAAGGTCACCCAGCCGGCTTTCATGCCTAAGGCAGGACTAGAACTCTCAGTCTCCTGGTTTGCCATTGGCTCCTTCCTAGGGCTGAGAGACAGGGACTGGCCCAGGGTCACCCAGCCGGCTTTCGTGCCTAAGGCAGGACTAGAACTCTCAGTCTCCTGGTTTGCCATTGGCTCCTTCCTAGGGCTGAGAGGGAGTGACTGGCCCAAGGTCACCCAGCCAGCTTTCGTGCCTAAGGCGGGACTAGAACTCTCAGTCTCCTGGTTTCTAGCCCAGCACCTTAACCACTAGACCAAACTGGCAAGCTGGCTGGGGAATTCTGGGAGTTGAAGTCCAGACATCTTAAAGTTGCTGAGGTTGAGAAACACTGGGTTAACCCAATGGTTGGACCCAGTCTATGGGGTTGATCCATGGCACAACTTTGAGTGCTCAAGATTCATGTTCATTCATACGGTGCCATCTAGTTTAGAGGTTGAAAAACACTGCTCTATAACATGCAAACAAAGTCCAGCCATTTATTTATTTATTTAAATTCTGCTGGAGGCAGGGAAAGATCATTCCAAATCAGCAGCATGAAGAATTACACAGGCTGTCCCACTGGATCAGGGCCAGTATCCACAATGCAGCTAATTACCAAGTGGAACAGTGATAATCATATGCTAATGGAGTTCATAATTGACAGAAGAAAGTGGGAGGCAGGGTGAACTTTGAACCCTGGAATTTTAATTTCTGGGCAAACTGCCAAATGCAGATGGTGAAAGGGCTCCCAATTAGATCTGCTTAACTTTCAAAATGATCCTACAGGTAAATAATCATACAGCACTGGGTGATCCTTCCATACTTCGTCCATTATACAAAATTAAGATGAAAAAAGAAAAAAAAAGGAAATTAAGATGGAAGAAGATAGGTGGTTAATTTAGCAAGAAATAGGCAGCTTAAGAATAGGTAAGGCCCACCGAGAAGGCTTTGGAGGCAAGTGGAAGATTTGACGAAAAAAGCACTCAGATATAAGGAATGTCTTATAACAATGGGGGAAGATGGATAATGTGCAAGATCTTTGAAAAGTTTTAAGCACAATTTACAAATTGAATTGTTGTTGTTGTTGCTGCAGGATGTGATTTAAACACCTTTTTTGCTGCAATTTTGCCAAAGCCAAATTCTGGGGTTGATTGGTATCTTGAAGGATGATTAAGTCCTTGAATTTCATTACTAATAAGTGAATAATTGGACAGAAAACTGCCTACGTGCCTTCCTTATAAATTCCCAAGTAAAAAAAGAAACTAGAACGTTACATTTTGCTCTTACAAATGGGACACTTTCTTAAACTTTGAAAGAAATTTGTTTTATTCTCTAAATGTTCTAATAACTGAATTTTAGCAACAAATTAAAATTTAGTAACAAACTACCCATTTTAAAATGGCTATCCCTGCTGGAAATGGAGAAGAAATTATAGCCTGTCTTAGCAGTGCTACATATGATAAAGGAAAATTGTTCTGCTGAGTAAAACTGTATTACTTGGAAAACAGGGTATTATTGGATTAAGAAATCTAAGTAGAAGAGTGTTTGGCTCCTCCGGCACATGAAATGCAATTTATTTCTCCTCCATTTCCCTACAAAATCCATATAGCTGACATCTTTGAAAGCAATTCAATTATCTTTGCCTCTCTCCTTTTCCAAGGCAAACTTTGCCCCTTCGTTCCCACAATTTTTTGCAAGCAGTTAACACTGATCACCCTCTGAAATCCCCCACACAGTGGACATAACACAACAGAATTGTTGGCCTTTAAATATATAAAGGAATAACTTTCCTTCCTTCCTTTCAAAATGACCCTGAGACCCTGTTGTGGATTGCTGTGCTGTGTGCATGTGCGAAGACTATACACCCTTTATGGACTTTTTGCTGAAAATGGGTAAAAATGAACTGGTGATTTTGGAATTTATTGATTAAAAAGGTTTGTTTATGAGAAGAATCTGGGAGGGTGGAGATGGTAATGGCTATGGTTGCAATTGCTGCAAAGAAGATTGGAAGTCGCTTCTATAGACATCTTCCTTTTTCTTTCTTTTTTGTTATTCTTCACTTTTTCTTTTACCCTTTTATAATTTATTTCTTTTTATATTTCTTCTTCTATGTTTCTGTAGTTTTTAAAATCTTTGTAAAATCTTATTTTAATAAAAATTATTTGGAGGAAAAAAAGACTATACATCAGTGTTTCTCAACCTTGGCAACTTTAAGATGTGAGGACTTCAACTCCCAGAATTCCCCAACCAGCATGTTCAAGTTGCCCAAGGTTGAGAAACATTGCTATACATGCTAGGAAGAAGTGGGAGAGGCATTTTTAAAAACCAGTCTACCTGCTGGCCCATTGCAAAATGATTCAGACATAGTGAAAAACATATGAAAAACACACACATACATATACCCAATACTGATATTAATACACAACATAGGATCTGCAAACGGTTGATTTGAAATTATCAATAGAGGTGGGGAACTATCTAAATGAAGATACAATGGTAGGCAGAACATAGAGTCATTGAGAGGAGTGGTATACAAGTGTAATAATAATAATAATAATAATAATAATAATAATAATAATAATATCATCTTTAATAACTTAAAGCTGCTAAGGTTGAGAAACACTATCCTAGGAAGTAGGTTGGGCTGGCACAGTCTACCTAGTCTTAAGTCACCTGGTAAGCTTAGGGTAGATTTGAACCTGGGCCTTCCCAGTCCTCACCCTGCATCCTTAAACCCCCGTCTCTCACTTCTGAACAATAAGGCATTTGGGGGACATCCTTTCTTCTTCCATCAGCGGTTAATGGACTTTCTTCCCTCTCCATTACTTCGTGCCCACTGAAGTTAGTGGCCCAGTAAACACTGAAATATCTCTGATTCATTTGACTGCCTTGAATGAAAAATAAAGATCCATCTGACCGTTCCAAAACTCAACCAATTTTGTAGAACAAACTCCCTGCGTGTGTGATGGCTTCAGTACTCCCCCAATCAAAATCATCATCATCATCATCATCATCATCATCATCATCATCATCATCATCATCTCCAGAGCAGCACATCTTGTACACCATGCCAGATCCTCAGAGAACAATATGTTGTAAAATCACAGCCACCCGCTCTGGCTCCTTTGCTATCAGCCAACTGAAGAAACAGCCCTTTTGGAAGGGAGTCAGAAGCAAAGAGAATGAGGAAAAAGAAATAAATTCCAAAACTGCCTGGCTTCTCTTTCTTCCCTCTGTGTCACGCACACACTTACTTTTCCTGAGTTTTTCTCCAGACAGATCAAATTGAAAGCCATCAATATCTGCACTAGAGGAAGTCTGCATTCACACAAGGTGCAAAACCTAAACCTTGGTTTGCAAAAAGCAAGGGTGCTCCAGTGAACAAACTATGAGATGGCTCCACAGGATGGACTCATTCGTACCACAGGTGAAAACCATGGCTGGATTTCAACCACAGAGCTGGGCCACCACGAACCTAACCCACATCTATCTTCTTGGCGGAGATGTATCGAGATTGCCCAAAGAGCCTTCCTGTTCTTCTAACAAAATGATGACTCTTTCAGTTTTCTTTCTTTCCCTCAACTCTCTTTCACATACCACTCTTTCAGTTCAGAAGACCTCAAGGTGCAAACTCCAATTTTTTCTAACTCAAAGAATCAAGCAGTAAATTGATGCTATGTTGAAGAATCCCAGCTAATCAAGACTGAAATGGTCTAATGAAAAGACAAGTTACTTCCTACAAAGAAACCTACAAAGTAATAGGGCTTCCCCAAAGTAATAGGGTTTCTCACTTCTTATATGGAAAAGTTTAGTTGTGAGCAAGACCTTGTATTTTTAATTGTGACCCTAAAGACACAGAGTTTGAATGTGAATGGTATATTCTTGTGTGTGAGTAGGCTGTTTCATGCACAGGGCTGGACCAATGTCTTCTACAGTAGAAAAGAAGATGACACTCCCTTCCATTCTGCAGTGCCTTCAGCATTGATAAGAAGATCGCTGCCTTCATATCTGAACCGAAAAGGCTTGCTTAGATGGCACAGGAATGGACAGGTGACACACAACTTTCTTCTACCATATTTTAAAGAGCATTTTTAATTCCTGCATTTTTAATGTGGCACCTACAGTCTTCAGAGGAACTCCTCCACGTTGTGGCTTGTGGTTCACTGCTCAGTGACAACACAGAAGTAGCTTTGATTGTGAAGATCTGTGCTGTGAAATGAACTTCTGCAGGAAGACACTGCGCTGAATATTTCAGGCATTACTTAAACCCTATTTTTACCGTGGGCCTTCTTCAGGTACTCATCCTCCTTGACTTTTCTATTTGAATATAGATTGGGTTTTCTTTTTATGTTCACTGAAATTGCTTCTGGATTTCCTCTGAAAAGAAATGTGGTGTCAAAAGACTTCAATCGAATAAATGAAACAAAATCATTTCTGTCTAATGGTAGGGCCAGCCCTGTATGTTGTATCTACGGGGTGGACAATAGCAGAGGTAGCAAACATGAATCACTTTCTCCCCTGCTCTATGCACATTTGACTTAATACTTGAAGAATCCGCTTCTCTTTAGCTTCCAATGCAAACGTTTGCTTTTATCAAAGCGACGTCCCTTGAATTACAGTGAAAACTCTGTTTTCACTTCCAAGGGAGAAGGATGTGCTGTGGTTGTGACTGGTGCTCTCTGACGAGTTTTCTTTCTTTCCCTCAAGCTTTCAAACTTCCCAAGGCAAACAGGACTCACGCCCAGTCCCTGGAGGCCCAATTTTGATAGGGACTGAATTGAATTATCTGTGTGTGTGGGGAAAGCTGACATCTGGCAAGCCCTCATCTTAATCTAGGCTGTCAGGGCATGAATTTGCCTGCTGTGTTGGGGCTCTGCTCCTCAGTCCAAGAGGGACATTCGCTGCTCTGCAAATTGAATCTCCTGGTGCATAATTGAGTCCCTGATTGGATCAAGCCCTTGTTTTACCAGCAGAACCATTTCTTCCTAGCTGCTGAGTTGGAGGGATGAAAACCATGCTTCCTGATAATTAGGGAGCCCATGAAGGGAGCTGAGCCCAATCGTGGAAGGGACTGACTAATGGATGCACCTGCTCCATACGCGATAAGCAGATTAGATTGTTGGCTTTAGAGTATGTCGCTTTGTTCAATCTGGGTGGGTTAAGCTAATAAAATCGCAGTGATCGTGACCGAGAGCAGGTCTTGCACGCTGGACATCACTGGCCCAACTCCCCAGCATCTCCATGAAAATTAGCAGCTTGGATGTCTATGAAGGTTCTCAGTCATCCAGGTGGAATTGTCTGTAGCTTGAATCATGTCAACTGGATTTCTATTTTCTCAGTGGAAACGTTTCGCTCCTTATCCAAGGAGCTTCTTCAGTCTGAGCAAAGTTGGTAAGGGAATCCTAAATATGTTTCTAGGTAGCTGTGTGACCTTACACCTGGGGCTAGGTCATGGTTATATTGAGATGTAATTTTTAAGTCCTTTTATCATCTAATGGAGGGTCGTTAAAAACACCATGCTGCTGTTGAGCTTGTGAAATGGTCTTAATCTTCCTAGGCACAGAAGACAAAGCAGGGAGGAAGATGGGAGAGAGATTGTGCCTGAGGCCCCCACCTCTATTCAAGGAAGGATTTTCCAAGTTGGCATAAATGGATTCCTTGACCCCTCTCTTAAACCACCTATCTTCTCTGTCTAAAATGTGAACATTAATGTCCTCAAATGAGTGTCCTTTTTCCTTTAGATGAAGATAAACTGCTGACTCTGGTCCTGTGGTGTTACTTCTCCTGTGTTGGGCCATCCTCCTGTACAAAAGTTGTTTGGTTTCTCCAATGTAGAGTTCAGAGCACTCCTCACTGCACTGGATTGCATAAACTACATTGCTTTCCTTGTGTTTTGGAGTTTGATCTTTGGGGTGTACAAGCCTCTGTCTCAGTGTGTTGGTGGGTTTGAAATATACAGGTATGTGGTGTTTGCCAAATATCCGTTTTATCTTTTCAGACACGCCAGCCATGTAGGGAATGACCAGGTTCTTTCGTTTACTCTGAGTCTCAGCCCTATCTGTCGCTGTTTTAGGTCTGGTAGATTTAGATTTGGTGAAGGCCCAATTTGGATATCCACAGGCCTTCAGGTCTGTTCTCAGGTGCTGATTTTCATTCTTTTTGGAATCCATGGAGGTAGGGATGGTTTCTGCTCTGTGTGACAATGTCCTGATGACTCCTAGTTTGTGCTGCAGTGGATGGTGGGAGTCAAACATCAGATATTGATCTGTGTGTGTGGGTTTCCTGTAGATCCCTATTTCTAGCTTGCCACCGGTCCCAATGAGGACTTCACAGTCTAGGAATGCCAGTCTGTTGTCCTTGGTGTCTTCTCTGGTGAAGCTAATGTTGGCATCTATAGTGTTTATATGGTCCGTGAAGGCCTATACTTCCTGGGCCTTGATTTTGACCCAGGTGTCATCCACATACCTAAACCAGTGGGTGGGCACCGTTCCCTGGACTGTGTTGAGTGCTTTCTTCTCCACTTCTTCCATGTATAAATTGGCCACAATGGGTGACACAGGAGAACTCATGGCACAGCCGTGTTTTTGTCTGTAAAAGTCACCTCTGTATGTGAAATAAGTGGTGTTAAGACACAGGTCCAGAAGATGGCAGATCTGGTTTGGGTTGAGATGGCTTCTCCTTTCCAGGGTGCTGTCCTCTTCTAGTCTCTTCCTGACAGCGGATAGAGCATGAGTGGTGGGGAAGCTGGTGAAAAGGGAGGACACATCAAAGGAGACCATAGTTTCATCTGTATCCAGTTTCAGGATCTTTGCTTTGGAAACAAATTCTTCCGAATTATGGATGTGGTGTTCAGAGTGTCCAACTAGAGGTGCTAGTATGGTAGAGAGGTGTTTGGCAATGTTGTATGTTACTGAATTGATGCTGCTGACTATGGGTCGGAGGGGTGTTCCTTCCTTGTGGATCTTAGGAAGTCCGTAGATACAGGGGATGGCTTCTCCAGGATACAGACGGTGGTAGGTAATCCTATCGATGGAGCCATCATGTTCCAATTGTTTCAAACTGTCTATTACCTTTTTCTTGTAATTGTTGGTGGGGTCTCTTTTCAGTTTTTCATATGTATGGTGATCCTCCAAAAGTGAGGTAATTTTATTGTGGTAGTCTGCAGTGTTTAGAACCACTGTACATCTTCCTTTGTCAGCAGGTAAAATGGTGATGGTTTCATCTTTGCTGAGGGCTGTCAGGGCTCTCCTCTCTTGGACGGTAAGGTTGGGGGGAGGAGGTTGAGCACTGGACAGAGCTGCAGATATTTTAAGCCGGAGTTTAGCAGCTTGGAGTTGTATAGAGCCTTTGCCAGAGAAGGCTGAAAATACGGAGATAGCTTGGTCTAACCCAAGTCTCTGTGTTCCTATTTAGAGCAGACTTTTATTCAGAACAGGAGGAATCTTCATTTATTCTGAGCGGAATGGTGGTGGCTCAGTGATAGAACACTTATTCTGCAAGCCGAAGGTCCCAGGTCCCTGTCCTCTCCAGATGGGGCTGGAAAACTGGTTGCCCAAGATTCTGAAGATCTGCTATTGCTCAGTAATTAGCATTTGCTAACACAGGCTTTACATGAGAGGACCAAATGTATGTACTCTTCCTTAGCAGAGCAATTAACATGAACTTGAAGCAGAAATTGTTTTGGTCCAGCCCGACTCGTCCCCTCAAAATATCCAGCCAACTTGGCCATTCCAATTAGAGTTGCATTTTCTTTCTGCAGTGAGTATGATCTGGAAAAATGAAATTCCGCACACCTATTTCAGCTTAGAAATAAAACTAAGTCTCATCTCAAGCAGATTGCTATTTTTTTATGCTGCAAAGGGTTGATTTTCCTTTGCTGTGTAGAAACAAATGGGTGTGGTGGTCCTTCCTTCCTTCCTCCTCCTCCTCCTCCTCCTAGAATTTAGCTGAAAGCTGCCTGAACTTTTCTGCTCTTGAGAGATGTAATTGCTTCTGACATGCGAACCATAGCTGCAGCTGACGATGGCAAGCTAGTGAGGTTAAAAGCAGCTGCTATGACCACCTTGGCTGACTTCCAGGCTTAAAGTTAGGATCATCTCTAGAACAGAAAGCTGCAATGATCCATCCCAGCCTCTGTTTATATTGATCTCCTAATGCCCTCCACCTGATCTGAATATTCTCCTCTGGGTTTTAATGGGGCTTTTTTGTTGTTGGAAGAATAAACTTGGAAGGAAGGTTCTTGGCTTGGCAATCCCTCTGGTCACATGGATGTTTAGGGGTTCTTCTAACTCTTACATGCAAACTGGGCTGTTTACCTCCAGGGCCAGGGAGCTGCCACATCTGGATGGCTTTGTTTTCAGCCCTGATGAACTCTAACGTACAGCTCCTTTGGACAATGACCGGGGGAAACCTGCAACATCTCCATCTAGCCAAGAGCCAAATGGGATGGCAGGAACCCTGCATTTTAATGAGTCTGAAGCCTAAATGTGCAAAGTTGCTTCGAGCAATTTTCATCTTTTGAAATATGTAGCAGCCATTGAAAAGTCAGGAGCTTTGCTGTTAAAAGCCTTGGGGGTCTACAGAAACACCATCAGGGAACATGGCTTTTTGCAAAGCCTCCTTCAGAAGGTCATGGCTGGAGCAGAAGACCAAAGACAAAATGGTGTCTGTATCTCAAACTCATTTCCTCATCAATTAACTGGACTTTATTACTGCAGAGGAGTGTTTCTCAATCTTGGCAACTTTCAGATGTGTGGACTTCATCTCCCAGAATTCCCCAGCCAGCATGGCTGACTGGGGAATTCTGGGAGTTGAAGTCCACACATCTGAAAGTTGCCAAGGTTGAGAAACGCTGCTGTAGAGGGATGCAACTTTTTCTACTCCAGCGACCAGTGGGAAATTCCAGGGGCAATTAAAAATTGCCCTGCCCAGTTCTTCATTGCTCCCAATCGTGTGCTTGCAAAAAGCACTCCTTCTGGGACCCACAAGCAGATGTTTGGGCTTCCGAATTGGCACATCTGCTTTTAAACACATCTCTGAAGTATCCAAATATTCCCAAACGTCTGACTTTCAGGTTCTTGGTAATGCTAAGGATGCCTTTAGCTAGAAAGCTGTTCGCTCGCACTGTTCTTTGTAAAAAGCCTAATGGAGAAACCCAGTGGAAAAAATGGAATGAGAACCTGATACAGATCAGCCTAAGAGAGAACATTTGCTTTCTCCAGGCCCTTGGGATGACTAAACCCACATCGTATTTTTTAGCTGCACGGAAATAGGAAAGGCATCTGTATTTAAATATTCATATTTTGTTGCTTGTTCCTGGATGTTAGATATTTTTGCTCTCTCCTCTCTTTCTTAGTAACTGACCTTACAGCCACTGCTCTACTCATTGTGGTGTTCCAGGAAGCCCAGTGATTGATTTTTCCTTCTGTTATAGATAGGCCAAGAAATATTTTTTATCTTACCTGCCCTATCAGATACTTTATGTTGTTATTATTTTTTCAACTTCCATAATATGTAGAAAAGAACCTCCTGAGAATGTCGCCAGAAAAAAAAATTCTATGCAAGAACAAATTAAGCAAGAAATATTTCTTGGGGCAAATTGTTGAACATGATCTAATTTAAGAACGTAAGTTGTACCCATGAAAGAGAACAGGACTCTTCTGTCAACCCTGGAGAAAGTCTAACCCGTCAATTAGAGGAGTACATCTGGTAGGACCAAGAAAAAGGGCCTTCTCCGTGGTGGCTCCCTCCCTATGGAATCGTATTCCCCCAGAGATAAGACTGTCCCCAACTTCGATGATTTTTCGGAAGGCCCTGAAGACGTGGTTCTGTCAGTGGGCCTGGGGACCCCGGGCTGATACGGAGCCGATTAAATGGATAGTCTAGAGTATGTTTGTTTCCGCCGCCGGGTGTTTTATTTATTTATATTTATTTATTTATATTTCAAATTTCATCACCGCCCATCTCACTCGAGCATGACTCTGGGCGGTTTACAGTAAGACTAAAATAAATACAGGTTAAAATACAATAAAAACAGTAATCTTAAATAACAATATATATAATACATATAATAACCAATATATTTTATTGGTTTTTAATCTTGTAAAGCCGCCCAGAGTCACTATGCGTGGGTTGGGCGGCCATATAAATTTGTTAAATAAATAAATAAATAAATAAACTCCTTTAAATTTCTCTTCTCTCTGAATTGTTTATTAATTGTCTTTATAAAAATAGCTAGCTTTAAAAATTAGTTCCTGATCCTTTTTCCTTTTCTCTCCTGATCTTTTTTTCCTTTTGGGTCATGCCCCTTAGAGAACAACCCTGTAGGAAAGGAAGTCTCTGGAAGTTTGAAAAAGTAAAATAAATAGATCAATGAATAAGCTTTTCTGAAACTCTACACAGCTCCTCATTCTTCCTCATCTCACTTTGTGCCTCTTCAGAGCAGAAGCAATACTGGAGACCTGGCTTTTTCTTTTTGGACCATTTAATCATAAGGACAATTTTGTACGTGTTTTAAGGCACGGCATCATTGCTGTATCCTTGATTCTATCTTTTTCTTGCTTTTTCCTCTTTCCTTTCTCCCTTCCTGGTCTCCCCTGAGAAACAGTGAAAGAAGCTACTTGGTTCTCTTTGGCTCAAAAGATGCGGCTCTCCTTGGGATGATAAAACTACTCAGTAAGTCTTTGGCACATCATGCAGGACTGTGTGCCTGAGCGATAAGGAATATTAAGATCCCCAGAGCTTCCACACAATTCTTTTGGAGGAAAAAACCCCCGGAGCTTTCTCTGTGCGTATTCCCAGGTTTATTCTTACCCAGACAGGCTTGTATTTACAGATTGCATAAACAGGGAAGGACAAATCCTTAGGACAAATCACCCCATTTTTTGGTTGGGCTTTTTCTTCTGCTCTGCAACATCTGGATGCTGTCATCCCTTGTCTTGTCCCTTCATTTTAATGGATATTAAGCTAGGTCATTTACAACTAAGCCTTTTCTTTTTCTCTTTCCAGCTGCAGTAGACTTTTGTGTTTACTTAGATTTAGCTTCATGCCAGGAATCCTTCCCTTTGGAATCACCATTGTTCTCTGTCTCATTTTTTGGGCAAAATCCAAATGGTGGCACTCTCACAACTACAGGTTGTTTAGCAAACCATGGTAAACCCAGCTACGCAACCCCTTATAGTCTTTTTGCGTGAAATGGAAAAAAAATGCATATATGATTTGTGGTTTTGACGATTAAGGGGGAAAATGGGTAATACAAAAAAGTGAGCTTTTTTGTATTAATAGACTAAGGGTTAATTTTGTAATTGTACTTAATATTTGCTGCAAAGGAAATCAGAAGCTTATTTCTATTTTCTTTCTCTCCTTCCTTCCTTCCTTCCTTCCTTCCTTCCTTCCTTCCTTCCTTCCTTCCTTCCTTCCTTCCCTCCCTCCCTCCCTCCCTCCCTCCCTCCCTCCCTCCCTCCCTCTTTATTAGTTTGTGTTAGTTTTTATGTTCTTTGTACAGCTTTTAATAAAATTTATGTAAACCCAACTACGGCTTATGAGATGAGTTTTGTTTTTCCTCTTTGACAGCCGATGGGACATGTGGAAGGAATGGGAAATGATAGAAAAGTCACCTGACGCTGTAAAAAGTCGGTCGATAAAGTGTGTGTGTGTATCTATACAATAGCACCCAGAACTACTTATCAAGCCAGCTTTAATTTGAATTTCACATTAACTTTGAATGCAAAGTGCAACCTGACACGGATAGCACCAAACACTAATAACAACATTAGATCCACAATCTGTTCACTCATGAATATGAGTTTTGAACTGCAGAGTATCAGGCAGAATTAAAAAGGTAAAGGCTCCCCCCGCACATTTGTGCAGTCATGTCCAACTCTAGGGGCCGGTGCTCATCTCCGTTTGTTAGCCGAAGAGCCAGCGTTTTCCGAAGACGCTTCCATGGTCATGTGGCCGGCATGACGCACATCTGGCTTTAATTTTGGGATTTTCTTGATGTTGCTTCTTCTTGATTTTTGCCACCTCCTGCTAATAAGGAGCTCTAAAGAACTTGGAACTTTGCATGTTCTTTTTGTGCTGTTTTGTTCCTAAGAAAATAAAACCATTCATTGGCGATCACTCGTAGCCGAGTAAGATTGTCTTCCAAGGGTAAAATTTTAACAGTGGATCCATAAGTGGCTGTAAAGGCCAATTCTGGATCCGCACAATCTCCCACAATGAGGGCATAGGTTTCCGGGTGGGAGACGGTCATGATGAGGGTTTGCCTGACGTGCCTTCCTTTTAGCTCTCTTGTCCTTTTCGCCCTGTACTCGTGCTTCTTCAAAGTCCATAGCGCCATTAATAAAGGATGACCTCCAATTGAAACGCTCATGAGTTAGGGTTTCCCAGTTCTCAATGCTGATATTACATTTTTTTTTAAATTACCTTTGAGAGTGTCTTTGAATCTCTTTTGCTGTCCACCAATATTCCGTTTTCCATTCTTAAGTTCAATTCAACACTAGCACAGCTAGGGATTGGGAGAATGACATTATTTTCCAACCTAAGCAGCAGGTGGCAGTCTGTAGACATTGGATTAATCTGCACTGGATTTGCTTTGAAGGAATTTTGGAAGGTTGTATTTGACAACCCAACCGAAAATATGTTTTATGTAACTACTTCATCGACGCCTAAAGGTATGCTGTTAAGGTTTGGTGACCTGACATTGCCCATGTGAGGTCACTGATTTGGAAGTTTTGAGGCTGAAATGCTAAAAAGCACATTTGAGTCATATGGGCAAGATATCCAGGGGTGAGAGTAGAATTGTGAGACTGCATTGTTGGTCCGTGCGGCTGACTCAGCTTTACTGGATGGTTTTTGGCCAGCCCAGATCTGCAGAGTTTTCTGTACCAAAATAGAATAGCAGAGAGCTGGGAGGAAGTTTAACTGGATTACATAGAAGCGGCGCCGATGAGCTTCTCATTTTTGCAGGAAAAAAAGCAGTTCGTAGCCTGGGCGAAAAATGAAATATACAAATATATACTGTATATGTGTATAGATGCATGGCTAGGGAGGAAAAAAGAGAGAGAGAGAGAAAGAAGGAAGGAAGGAAAGTAAGAAAGTGCAATTAAATATTGTAGCACAGAGCATTTCGGATGCCTGCTGTGGCCTCCCTTGCTCTCTTTTCAGAGACCTTCCCTTGAACCTTTTTTTTTTCAGAGAGAGAGAACTGCAACTTTTGTACTTCCCAGAAACCTGTTAATAGTTTTCTCTTGTGCCTGGGTGCTCCCGTTTTGAAAACATGGTAACTAGACACCCATCTGCACCTCCAGTGTTCTCTGGGCCCTATTGGCCCCTTCAGTGGGAACCGCTGCAATGAAAATGTGCTACTAACTATGATAGTTATGGAGCAGTAACCCTGGCGCTTGGTCTTTTGCCAAGATACTATGGGCCGATCTAATAAATCTAGGGAGAATCCATACCCTAGTGAAGGAACCATCAAGGAAGTAACCCAACCAAGACTGACAGGACAAGGTCCTGCCTGTCAATCACCAGCAGACTCTGCTTTCCCATGCACTGATGACGTTATCTAGCCCGGTAACGAAACGTCTGCAGAAAAACAACCAAGACCCAACAGTTCCACCCCAAGCTACGAATACTCTCTACTATCGAAATCTGCTCCTTTTTTTTATGCAGCTCCCTACTTCAACCGTCAACGTTTATGAAGAGCCGCAGGAGGACTTCTGAAGGATAACAGGTGCCTTCTGAAAGGTGGAAAATCCTCCTCCACCGCCAAGCCCCTATCCACGCTGTTTCGCTGGTGCTAAGACCACCTCTGAGTTGCAGTTCACACTTGCTGCTTTGTCCTGAACAACTAATGTCTGAATCTGAGACCTTCTGCATCTTTTTACCTCCGCACTTTCAGGAAGGTTTGGGAGAAATCACTCACCTGGACTGAACTGTGGTGCTTTTCACTGCAGGCAGCCCTGAGCCTAACTTTTAAAATGTTCCCTGTGCATTAGAGAGCTATGCTTGTTTTCGGGTCAGTTGCTTCCATTTTCCAGCAGAGCTTAATAGGAAGGGAGAGAATGATGGTTAAGACATGTAAAAGTTACATGGAGAATGGTGACTGCACAGGTAGTCCTTGCTTAACAATCACAATTGGGACCAGAATTTTGATTGCTAAGTGAAGTGGTCATTAAGCGAATCTGACCCAATGTTATGACCGTTTTGTGGCGGTCATTAAGCGAATCACTGTGGGCATTAAGTGAACCGTGTGGTCGTTAAGCGAATCACATAGTTCCCCATTGATTTTGCTTGCCAGAAGCCGACCAGGAAGGTCGAAAATGTGAACTGGTTGTCAAGCACCCAAATCGTGATCACGGGGATGCTGCGATGGTCGTAAGTGTGAGGTCTGGTCGTAAGTCAGTTTTTCAGCACCGTTGTAAGTCTGAACTGTCACTAAATGAATGGTTGTTAAGCGAGGACTACCTGTACTACATTTGATCTCCAACATCATACTCCCCTCTTCACCCCACCTAAAATAAGTCCAGACTTAATCTCTAGAAGCTTACCTATCCCAGCAGTTGTGGAAGTCTTGGCCAGAGTCTGCCAAAGACCCTGGAACAGGAAGTCATTATCTCTCTCTCGTCTCATCCTCCATTCCATGCCTTTAAAATGGACATAACCGCTACCTCTCTTGCAGGATTCCTGAAAGTACAACATGTGCTATAAGGTTTTCCAAAAAATACCCCAACCTCCATCACTTACAGATGTTCTCCGTTCAGCTCACACCAACCTCAATGTTAGTATTTATCCACGGCATAGCATTATTAATCTGTTGAGACTGATTAACACAGGCCAGAGTTAGGGACCAGATCTATGAAGAGGAGGACTCACACCCCACTGTAACGCATCTGAAGAACATGCTGTTTATGTTATTTATTTATTACTGACACCTCCATGCCGCTCCACTCCAAACGGCTCTGAGCGGCACATTTGTAGCTTCTGTGCTTCCCTTCCTCTTTGAAAAGCAAAGGCCTCCTTTCTCTTCCTTTTAATGCCATGAAGGACAAGGTGGCCTAAAGTTATAAAACCTGAGATTGCCCACATCACGTTTTCCTTCCTGTCACAACTGTTGCAGCTCCACAGCTTCTGGCTTTTCTAATGAAGACAGATTCTCTTGATGTCCAAGATGCTGTAAAGCATTTAGA
This sequence comes from Charina bottae, assembly GCA_023362775.1. Classification (NCBI taxonomy): domain Eukaryota; kingdom Metazoa; phylum Chordata; class Lepidosauria; order Squamata; family Charinaidae; genus Charina; species Charina bottae. The sequence goes on along the minus strand of JALMGJ010000010.1, from coordinate 19,952,914 downwards.
ATTGAACTGCTTTATTGCCCTAAATGGCAGATAAATTTCCTTTTTACTTTTTTTCTGTCTTGCTTTCTTCTTTCCCTTGCTAATTTGAAACATCCCCCCCTTCTTCTTTTTTGCCTGCAGGCCTCTTAGATGATGTCACCACAAATTACTGCTTTCCACCCAGCACAAATGATAAGTCCAGAGCCTCTACAGAAGCTTAATAAGAAAATAAGATAAAAAGATCCGGGAAGTTACTTTCTTTGACTTATAAGGAACAAATGTCTTAATCCTGTATGAGGAAAGGTGAAGGGGTTCTAAACTTGGAGAACTTCTCCAAATAAGGAGAGCTTTTATTTTAAAGGAGAAAAATGAACTGACCCTTTGGTACGCTCATCTGCCCTTACATTGGAGGAGGAGAGTTGTGTTAGCAAAATCAGGAGGAGTCCGATGGCACCTTTTCTGGCAAACACATTTTTTTAGAGGCACAAGCTTTGAAAACTGGTTAGTCTGAAAAGGCGCTACCAGTCTCCTTCGTCTTTATTATGCATATCCCCCTGATTACTTAGAAGGGAGAAGTGGGTCTGCAAAGGTATTGGACATCTCTCATAGTCTGCGCTACAATCCTACAGTGTAATCTGCTTCTACAACAACTAAGGGAGTCGCCAATTTTTTTTCCACACAGCAAAGCTGAACTTTTACTTCCTTCTTGACTGTTTACCTGTCCACGTTCAATGTTCAATGACTACCTGTGGAAGTTGTGGGTTGTCTATCTCTGGAGGTTTCTAAGAAGAGGCTGCACAACCGCATCTCATAGGTGGTTTAATGGGTTTTCCTCCACACTCCTGGCGTTGGACTAGAAATCTTGTGGCTTCTTTCCACTCTGTGATTCTAGGATCAACCCTTCCCCACTTAGGGCTGGAACAGTCTATGACACCACCACCGTTTAGCCCAGGGGTCCCCAACCTGTGGGCCGCGGCCTGTTAGGAACTGGGCTGTGGGGCATCCGCCCGCAAACCCCGCCCCCTTCCGTGCAAATCTCCTGCCCACAGACCCCGCCCCCCGGTGCTTGTGATTGGCTCCCGCCCGCAAACCCTGCTCCCAGTGTGCGCGATTGGCTCCCGCCCACAAACCCCACCCCCAGTCCACGGAAATCCCAGAAACCCCGGCCCCCCAGTCCGCAGAAAAATCGTCTTTTGAAACCGGTCCCCGGCGCCAAAAAGGTTGGGGACCCCTGGTTAGCCTGTCTCTTGCTGCAAAAAGCTACTGGCCATAAAATAAGTCTTGACAATCTGTACATATGCAGTTGGTCTCAGTAACAACAAGCACCAGCAACTCTCCACACCCCATCCCGGAGATACTGAAGATTGAATAAAGATCTTCTGCATGACAAGCAGATGCCCTGCTATTGCGCCACAATCCTACAGGGTAATCTACTTCTCCAAAAACTAAAGCCTGTTTGGTTAATCTTGGCATCAAAAAAGCAACTAAGAATAAGCTTCCTTTTTTGTGCCTTTATAACTGTCACCCTCCCTGAGTGATGGTAATCATCAGGGACAGACCATGAGGTTCAACTTCCTTTGGACTGGAAACTTAACAAGCTTTAATCGTATTTGCTTTGTTTACAGATCTAGGAATAGTACCTAAGCTGAAATCAAGAGCAAACACATTTGTGGAGCTGTTTCTCTCCAGAGAGCGAAGATGCACATTTACCTTTGCAATGCATTCGCTTCTAGCTAGAAATTCTTGGCTTTCTCTTCTCGGCATTAACTGTCTCTGTTGAAAACAACAAGCTCATAATTCACACCGCCAGCCCCCAAACACAGTCAGAGCATGATTGCCCTGAAACCCTCCCAACTTGGCTGAAACATCCACAGATAATGGTTTGTGCTTCGACCAATAAACTATCCTGTTCTTTTACCAAGATCAAAGCCTCCCATTAGTGTCAGGAAAAGTGGAAATTTGGGGATTTTTCAATAAAAAACGGAAGTACCACCATGGTGATACAGTTGGGGAGTTTCATTTATTTGATTTATATCTTGCCTTTCTTGTACAACTCAGGGCAGCACACAGAGGGTTCCCTCCTCCTATTTTACTCAGAACACCAGCCTGTGACATGGGGTTGGGCTGAGAGGGAGGGGCTGGCCCAGAGTCATCTATCTGTCTTCCATAGAACTCAGTCTCCCAGTTTCTAAGCCAGAAGCTTAACCACTATACCACACTGGCTCTCGGAGACTGGTGTTAGTAAATTTACAGCCTCCTCTGTTAAGAATACAATTATATCCTTTATGAGAGCCAGTTTGGTCTCGTGGTTAAGGTGCTGGGCTAGAAACCAGGAGGCTGTGAGTTCTAGTCCCGCCTTAGGCATGAAAGCCGGCTGGGTGACCTTGGGCCAGTCACTCTCTCTCAGCCCTAGGAAGGAGGCAATGGCAAACCAGGAGACTGAGAGTTCTAGTCCCACCTTAGGCATGAAAGCCAGCTGGGTGACCTTGGGCCAATCCCTGTCTCTCAGCCCTAGGAAGGAGGCAATGGCAAACCAGGAGACGGAGAGTTCTAGTTCCCCCTTAGGCATGAAAGCCGGCTGGGTAACCTTGGGCCAGTCACTCTCTCTCAGCCCTAGGAAGGAGGCAATGGCAAACCAGGAGACTGAGAGTTCTAGTCCCACCTTAGGCATGAAAGCCAGCTGGGTGACCTTGGGCCAATCCCTGTCTCTCAGCCCTAGGAAGGAGCCAATGGCAAACCAGGAGACGGAGAGTTCTAGTCCCGCCTTAGGCATGAAAGCCGGCTGGGTAACCTTGGGCCAGTCACTCTCTCTCAGCCCTAGGAAGGAGGCAATGGCAAACCACTTCTGAAAAATTTTGCCCAGAAAACTGCAGGGACTTGCTCAGGCAGTCTTCAAGAATCGGACACGACTGAACGGATTAAAAAAAATATCCTTCATACGAAAGGCCAGCCAGCGCTACTTCATTTAGGAGGTTTCCACCACATTCTGTTGATCGTTGTCATAGAGAGTTGTTCTAAAGTCCTGCTCTGATGGCCCCCTTCAACCCACCCACTGACCCCTCCGAATTTTAGCCAAGTCGTGTTCTTTACTTCTGTAGCCTTTTGAAAGAGCAGAGCAGCGGTCCTTGGCTAAAATTAAAGAGTGACCTTGTGGTGTGAACACCGCTTTCAAATGCATTTTGCTGAAATCTTTGTATTTTATCCACAGGACACCGTGCTCTCTATATTAAAAAGCCAGGGTAGTAAAAACGGGGCTGTGGTCTGTTTAATCAGTGAGGAATAAAATGCTGGAGCTCGATTGAATTCTATGGGTTTTTCCAAGGTGAATCCTGAGATTTCACCAAGCAAAGTCCTCTATGCAAACAGTGCAGACCGTCTCTGAAGACAAACATACAACGGGCTGTTGGGATGCTGCTTAATTTTCACAAAGGATGGCTGTTCCATTTCAGTGATGCATGGAGTTATTAGGGATCTGTCACCCTCAAGCAAAATGATGAGGGGCTTGAGAATCGTGGGGATAATTTAAAAAAGAAGAGCAGCCGTGCAATTAGTTATTTCCAAACAAGGTCTGTCTAAAGGCCAGGCAGGAATATCTATCTACAGTCTAAGTAATTTGATGTAGAAGAAGGGAAATAGGGCAGAATTAAAGGAGGAAGCTCAAACTTAATTCCTCTTATGCAGATTGGCCCTTGGCATCAGCAGAGCCATCAACTCTCTTTTCACTGCTTCACAACTCTCAGTTATGCATCTGAGATTCCCACCATACTAGCTTAGAGCCCATGAGATTCCTCTCTCCTATTTTTTTTTAAATGAGCAATAAAAGCACACACACAAGAAGGCTAACAAAGCACTCCCTTTCTTTTAAGGAATGCCCCTGGGCTCCATATGAAGTGGGTATTGAGGCAGAAAAAAGTGGGTTTGACAACTCAGGTCTGTTCCTTGCCTTTTCCTTAGCGAGAGGTGTGAACCCAGGTTATTTAGTTGGAAACCACAGTCTATGAGTTGGCACATGAGGTAACCCAGCCGGTTTCAGTGAAGACATAAAAGATCAGAGCTTAATGCACAATGTGAATCCTGCAATAGCTTGAAGCTTATTTTGCTAGGTGGCAAAATTAGGCTGGAGTTTCAGGACCTCGGACAGAGCATTTCAAGAAGGAAGGGTCAATAATCACCAGCCCTGGCAGCTGCTGAGTAATTTTTAAAAAAATGCCCCTCACACCCATGAGTTATTACTTCCACCCACACCTATACGATGGTGTCATGTTGTGTGCATTGGTGTGATTGCCTGGAAAAAAAATGATTGGCTAAGCTGTTTTATCACCTTTACCTGCTAAAGGACCTGCTAGAGCATCCAAAAGCTGAGTTCGGATTCTCACCAACGGGGAGTGGGCCACCCATCCATTCCATGAAGTTTCAGTATCTCAAAGCAGTGCATAAGGTAAGATCAGTTTCACAGCCATTTCAACTCCACTGCAGTTGAGCAAGAAATGGGTTCTCCAACCCTGCTGAAGTCAAGGCGAGAGATCTGGAGCTTCTCAAACCAGTGTAGAATCCTCCCATGGAGGTGCCCCTATTCAGAAGTTAGGGCTTCCACCGAGACTTGAGCAATCACTAAGCAAACTGGCCTCTGAAGTGACACTTTTGCCACAAGAAGCTTCTTTCGTGGTACCTATGTGTGAAGAACCTTCACAAATACCTTCAAAGAACTGATCTTCGTACACCCATCTCTGCTGGCTAGGGCATTAGAGCAGCTGAAGTCCTACACATCTGGAATGCATCAGGTTTAGGGGCGGTTGCTTTTCAGAAGGGATTGTCACCACATCTTTGACCTGTGGCCACTCCCTCATTATGGATCTATTTATATTTCTCAGAAAAATCAACTTGGTTTTAAAAGGCACTGCGACTACTTGATAGCAATGCTTCTATCTTGTGTTATTTTAGTTTTAAAATCTAATCAATAGCAAGGTTGCATAAGAGTGAGGTGCAGATTTTTTGGCACAGTCCTGCTTCCAACTTTTAATCAATAGTCTTCTTATGAGACACTTAGCCAACTGACCCACACGGCTCCTCTTCTCCAATGCCGTGTTAGGCTGACAATTTTTTCACTGGTCACTTCTCTTTCTCCTTCTGGATTTTGATACTAGCTATCCAGTTACCCAAGCTCTCTTTCTCTTTTATAAGTAAACCTAGTAAACTAAGCATAATGGCGGTTCATACTGTAAAAAAGGTAAAGGTTCCCCCCACACATTTGTGCAGTCGTGTCTGACTCTAGGGGCCGGTGCTCATCTCCGTTTGTTAGCCGAAGAGCCAGCGTTGTCCGAAGACGCTTCCACGGTCATGTGGCCGCATGACGCACGCGGAACGCTGTTACCTACCCACCGAAGTGTTACCTATTCATCTACTTGCATTTGCATGCTTTCAAATTGCTAGGTTGGCAAGAGCTGGGGCTGGTGCGGGAGCTCACTCCGCACGCAGGCCTAGGGATTCGAACCTCCGAACTTGCGATCTTCCGATCGACAAGCCTGGTGTCTTACCCGCTGAGCCACCACGCCCCATAACTCTGGGATACATGGTCATAATTGCTTTTTTTTGGGGGGGGGGAAACAGAGGCTCCCAGTTTTGTGGAACTGACATCCTTCCAAAGTTACAGAGAGAGCTAATGGCAGAGACTGATCTGCTTCCTACTGACCCTGGCTTCAACTTGGTCTGCATGGGTGGAGAAAGAGGAACCCCCATCTCAGCTCTGGGCATTGAACTTTTCATCTGTTTCCTGCTCTCTGAACCAGCCAGTGGTCCAGTGAAGAATCAGAAGATTTCCCGTAGCACTGTAGGAATTAAAAGTTTGATCCCAGCTGCTGTGTGTAGAAAAGAACTTTTTCTTATACTTCTTAGGTATCCTGAAAGTTCAGAGGCAGGGAACATGTGAAATATGTTTTTACAGGAAAACTGCACCAATGCATCCTTCTAGTGAGGTGGGATTACCTTGTTGCTGTAGATACTGGGTTGGCAACCCGCCATCTGCCAGAAGACTACAATTCCCATTGCACCAGAGTATTTCCCATACTCTCTGCACTTGTGGGAATGGCAGTCTTCAAGGGCCTGTAGGGTGCCGTGTCCTTGCTTTTCAGGCCATGGAAGGCACCCCACCCCCTCCCACTGGATTCGGCTGCACTGAAATCCAAATCCAGTGCATCGGAAATGGGCTGAGATCCAGAGCGCTCTAAGCCAAAAGCTTCTGCTGAACTAGTCGTAGGCAAAAGTCCAAAGAGGGGTCCAGATCGAGACCGAGAGAGCAGGCTGCCATTGCAAAGGCTGGATCTGCAGTGAGAAGCTTCACCTTAAAGGAGACTGGCAGGGAACAGTTCACTGGATTTGGTTGAGATGCCTCGAAACATTTCAGGGTTAATATTAATTTCCTCTGCCTTAGCCCAGGCTTAGTAAGTAAGTAAGTAAGTAAGTAAGTAAGTAAGTAAGTAAGGAAGGAAGGAAGGAAGGACAAGGTTACATTCTAGAAACATGGGTCTGGCTGACTGCAAACATTTGGTAAGCCAGGTGCTTGTGATGCATTAAACCTAAGTCAAACAAGGCGCCCAACCACCTAAGAAAAAGGTGGTGGGATGAGGGCAGACCATGGTTTAGTTAATGGTGAGTATATCTCCCCTGAAAACACAAAGACTGTAAGACAAAGAGGATGGGGGAAGCTGGAGATGAGAATCGTGCCAGGAAAAGGAGAGGAAGAGTTGGAAAAAAGAGCAGATGAAGGATCCAAGGGGCTTGTTCCGAAGGAAGGATGTTTGGAATTGCGAGAAAAGAGTAAATCACCAACCACAAGCTTAGGGGCTGGGGACCTGGTGCTGCTTCTGAATCTTGACAATGAGTTTCCCAGAAGTGCCTGGTGTTTTTGGGAGAGAAACCTACACTAGATTTGAGTTTCCTCTCCTTTGACCCAACAGAGCAATTCCAATGTTTCTAGGAAGGGCTGGATAAGCCCACTGCCTATTTGCCATTTTTCATCACAATAGCAAAGCAGTGGCATCTTTCATTGCTTTTTTGCATGCTTGTTGACTTATTTTGCACCTGGTCAGAGGCATTCTCTTCTCTTCCCTGGCAGTAGGGGCAGGGGAACAAAATCCAGTCTCAGCTTTACTCAGGGAACAAGTTGGTGGAAAATGGTCCTTCTTACTCACCATGGCCTCAGCCAGGGACTATAATTCTAAGAACTTTTCAGTTGCTACTGAAGAATGTTGGAAGGTGTAGACCAGTGTTTCTCAACCTTGGCAACTTGAAGATGTGTGGACTTCAACTTGAAGAGTTGAAGTCCACACATCTTCAAGTTGCCAAGGTTGAGAAACACTGGTGTAGACCAAGGAATGTCTGGGGGGACAATCAGGAGACCTAATCAGTTAGTTTTGGGGGGCTTCAAGCAAAGATAGAGATTAAACCTGGAATCTTCTCCTGAAAAGCAAGTGCTTTACCCCTCTATCTTCATGCCAACATAGATGGACCTTCTACACTCACCTGGCCTCTGTTCCATTTGTGGATTCCACGGAGAGATAATCAGCAGAACTCTGACTTTGGCCCTGGAACGGACTTCTCTCTCAGGCTTTGCTCACCTGACAGCTGCCCTGCTATCCTCCCCCCCCCCCCCCCTCCATCAATATTGCAAAATCTGTATTGAGTGCAACCTCATTTAGGAGACAGCCCTTTACATGCTTTGTAGTCCCTGGGAAATTTTGCCAGCCTCTGGCAGGTGCACCATAAAGAGACTTTCTTTGATCCCGTAATGTTTCTACCACATTGCCTTGCCTTTAAACAGCTGCAAAGGGGGAGGGGCCAACAGAGAAAGCACCACCCCCTTCTTGGAAGACCTGCAGGGTCCTACACACTCTCTCTTTGCAGCTCCAAGCTGCTTCCAAGCTCTGTTTTGCTTTGATTTCTTACGCTTGTCCTACCCTGACAGCTCTGTCCCTTCTCCAACAACTGCAGCGTTTCCCCTTTTGGAGCAACAGTATTTCAACTCTGGGGGTTTTTTGTAACTGCCATGAGGAATACAAACCAATTTTTCTTCTTTGCTCTGTTTTCCTTTTCTATTAACGGTAAGTGATCTTTCTCTTTCTGTGCTGTTTTTAAGAGAAGCTTTGCAGCTTGGAAGCAGCACTTTTAGCAATTACTTAAGGAAAAACGTTATTATTATTATCATCACCATCATCATCATCACCATCCTCATTAAAAAAAAAAGGTCTTTCACTTGCTAGAGAGATTGTTCCTTGGAAAAGGGAGGGGGGCATCAAGATACGAAAGTTGAATGAAGTCTACGTTGTTACATATTCTATGCTTTCAGCAAGATCAGTGTGCTGTCACACTTTAACCAAATTGGTTTCGGTGCAGATGTGTCCACCGATTGTGGGTAGCAAAGAATATATTCAGAACGGAAAGCTTACGTTGCAGGATACCTATTAGAGTTTCATCCATTTATAGATTTACTGGAACAAAATTCTTGTTGCCCTTTATTTGGACTTTCAACCGATGTTTTAAAAAGTGGCTGAAAAGGCATGCACGCACGTGAACATTTGTCAGTGCCTAAACAGCCTTCCTTTGCTAGGTCTCCTGCTGATGCCACCATAGAGACTGCTTAATAATGGTATTAGACTGGCAGTGCATCCTGCAAATTGAGACTGAGCAACATGATTTCATAACCATACCTGGTTATTACTTGCTGGTTATAATTTTATTCCAAAATTGTTTGGAATAATTCCAAATGGGCTGAAAGGTAAGGGCTCTTAGTTAATTCCGCGGTGGATTTCTCTGTTCTTCAGTGACTCTTTCTACTGTTGTTAATCCATTCTCCAAGATACGCTTCATTTCTTGAACCATGAACCAAGAAACACTTGACATTTTTTGACGTCCACAAGAAGCATTTGAAGAGGAGTGGGTGGAAGGAACAAGGTGGAGGCCAGACTGAAAATGGGGAACCCATCTTTGGACTTAAAGTTTTTTTTCTCTCTCTCTTAAGTTAAGGCGGGACTTCTCCGGTTGGATTCCCCCCCCCCCCCCAAAAAAAAGAAGCCATTAGAACTTGTCTCAGATGCTGCATGTTTGCTCTACGTCTAGAGTGCGCTGGAGTGTAGGACTTATTCCAGTGTCAGGAATAAGTCACATATTACAGAGAGTTTTGAGAAGTAAGAACTGTAGCATTCAATAACATAGGAGGGGGTGATTCCTGCATTTTAAATCTCCTTCCTTTTACTTGCTGAGCTTAGAAAAAGAAAATCTGAAATTATACACAGGCTACTGGGCTGAACGGAAAAGACAATCATTAATATGTTGGTTCTTGAGGGCAAAAATCCAAAATCTGTAAAGAGGCAATGTTTTAATTAGGAGTAGCCAAATGCCTCAAAAGGGTGTGCAAGATGTCTCCAAAACTGTTTATCAGACAGGAGTTACCTAGAAGGGGGAAGAAAAAGTAGGGGATTGGAAAGAATCCAAATTGGACTGAATCTTTCCGTCCCCAGTTCTGCAACTGAAAGGTAGTTTCAGGATGGAATTGTGGGCAGAATGCAGAATCGATGCAAAGCATTAGTGCTGCCCATTTTTCTAGGCAGAGATGTAATGCCAATCTGAATCAGCCTTCCCCAGCTGTGTGGCTTCCAGATATATTTGGACGACAGCTCCCATCATTTCCAGCCCACATGGCAATTGCTGCATGAGGATGATGGGGTTTGTAATCCAAGCACACCGTGAGGCTTCCAGCTTGAGGAAGAGTGATGCAATCCATCTGATTATCTGCAGGAAGCTGGCATTAACCGGTCTTGGAGGACAAAGAAGAATAGGTTCCATTTAGTGGAGCGATATTGCAGGGCTCTGCAAGTTTGTTTGCCAGCTTCCCTGCAAAGAAATCAATCCTGTTTCCAAAGCAGGGCTAGTTTTAAAGTGCTTTCTCTGACGCGTGACTTCTCCTTTGAATTATTAGATAAGCACATTGGCTGTGGGACTGCTGCAGAAAATAAACCAGCTGTTGGGAGTCATAGCGCATAAGTTGCACATATCAGCTGGCTGATGTTTTACTAAATCACTCATTGTTGGATTCCTCTCCTTCCACCCCTCTTTTTTTATCAGCCACTTGGGCTTTCCAGGGGCTTCACAGATAGCATGTGCTCTTGGTCAAATGTAAATAGTTAAAGGGGCAAGGGGCAAAAACATATTGATCACATCTATTCATGGAGACAAGGGGAAAAAAGGTGTTTGGTAATAACATGTAAAAATGATGAAAGAGTTGTCGATCTGGCTGTTTAACACATGATGTGCTCGGTATTTAATTTGGTAATGCATCAATGATTTTTTAAAAATGGTAAAGGATGAATTTTGGACACACAGAGGGACGAGTTTTCTGCACACACACAAGCCTACACATCTATACATCCAGACCATCTGCTGACATCTAGTGGAACATTGATCTCACCCACAAAATACAAAATAAGGACAAAGTTGCACCAGAAATTAGAATAGGATGGGTCATTACCCATTTAGAGTCAGAGCTGATTACCATATCTGGACCAAGGTTAAGTGGGCAGAGGATAAACCTTAAATAGAGAAGAGGGGGTAAGAAAAGAGTCCTGATTTCCAAACCAGCTGTCCAGACTCTTCCTAAGCCCACCCAGGTCTTCTTAGGGGCATTTCTAACACAAGCAATTGTTTCCCCTCACTCTATTAACCACAATAAGTTGAGCTCATATGATGTAGTAAGCCATTAGCCATGGATATAAACCAGAATGGCTGGGCCACCCAACATGCCAATGCAAAACTGGAAAACACACACACATATTATGGCTAATTGAGTTACACAGTTCCAGACTCTAATCTGGAAAGAAAACAATATCCTGCAGATGTTCTGGGACACATCTGCCTCACATTCTCAGCTGGTTATCATCCATGGCCAACAAATAATTGGCCAACTTTCTGTAGGACCATCATAGGGTTGCGATGGTTGAGGGTTATCTTCTCCCCCCAGGTTAGAATGATAGGCTAGCAAGGAAAGGACTCTACCTCCATTCTGTGACCCAGTTCTTTCTTTCCTGCTTTACAGGAAGTGAGACGGCTGATGCTGAAGAGAAGTTAATGAACCATCTCCTCAACGTTTCACGCTACAACAACTTAATTCGCCCAGCCTTCAACTCTTCACAGTTAGTTGTGATAGAATTGCAGGTTATTCTGGCCCAGCTTATCAATGTGGTGGGTGTGGAGAACCCTTTCTGCTTTCAAACTATAAGCAATAGTAGTAAGAGTTTATTACAGTCATAGAGCAGTATGCTTATGTGTGTGTTTGTTTAGACCAGGGCTTTCCAAAGTGCCGCTGCTGGTGACACATGAGTGGCGGCGGCGGCGTGCATGGCGGTGGTGCGTGTGTGCACGGCGGCGGCGGCAGCCTCCGCTAAAACGCGGAAGCACTGATCCTGCGCCGCTGCCGCTGCTGCCGTGCACACGCGCACCGCCGCTTCCGGGTGGTGTGGCGACACACCACACTGTGTGTGGCGACACACTTTTGTGTCGCGACACACAGTTTGGAAAGCTCTGGTGTAGACACACACACACACAATTTTTCCACAATTATCATTATTCATAAACACAACAATAACAAAAGGTCTAAGTTCAAGGAAATGAAGGAATGCAAATTAAAAGACTGATGCATCAATAAAATTATCACTTAAGCCCCCACTCCCATCCACTTGCCACAATTTATTTGCTACACTGCTTTTAAATTCCAGGGTAAGCTAACTGGGAATGCAGCTTATAGTTTTGCTTATTTAAATATAGCTGTAAAAGAGCCTCAGACCTTTAGTAAGAAACCGTGTGGTGTGTGTGTGAATGTGCCTGGGGGTTCAAATGGGATACTGCATGTCTATAATCCAAAACTGTAAATCTAGAATAACTCTGTCTTCCAGCATTGGGTTATTTATTTAGTCACTGCCCATCTCACTCACGGAGCGACTATGGGCAGTTTACATATATATTTTAATTCATTTTTTTCATTTTCTGCTATGGTCTATCAAATCCCCTAGAATTAAGCTTCTATCTTCAGAGCCCAGGATGATAGTGTAATCTCTGTCTCTTTCCTCCTTCAGAACGAACGGGAACAGATCATGACTACCAATGTCTGGCTCAACCAGGTAAATCCCTATGGGTACATTCAATGTTGTTTGAACTGTATGCCTTTGGGCTGCAATTCATGTCTTTGGGAGTGATCTTTCATGGAACTTACATTTGAACCCATACATCTGAAATTGCACTCCAAGGAGTCTCAGTGAATCCCACAGACCTTTCATATAATTCACTTCTTAATCAAGAGTGAGCTTTTGCCAAACATAACTTTACGTTTTGTACTGTAGGTATGATTAAAACCAACCAACAACTAATCTCAGACCAAAATTGTTAGCAATCTGTACATCCACAAACCAGCCTGAACGTCTGTGTGAAGACTATCACAAAAGCTGCAATAGTCTGGAACAGGGTTTCTCAACCAGGCTTCCGTGGCACCCTCGGGTTCCACGAGAGGTCACTAGGGGTTCCCTGGGAGATTACAATTTATTTAAAAACTTATTTCAAATTCGGGCAACTTCACATTATAGAGGCAAGTTTCATTCTTTATTTTTAGTTTAAGAACACTGTTAATGGACATAGACAGGCCTACCCATGAAACGAATATAATAATTTTGCAACTTCTGGCCTATATCCTTGAGTCCCTTGAGGGAGTTGGGCGGTGAGAAATCGAATAAATAAATATTGGAGCCTGAATGTGCAGGGGTTCCCCGAGGCCTGAAAAATATTTCAAGGGTTCCTCCAGGGTCAAAAGGTTGAGAAAGGCTGGCCTAGAAAGAATGAATCTGATAGCACCTTTCCAAACTAACAATTTCATGGAAGGCATCACTTTTGTGAGTTGCAACGCACTCATCAGATGCATGGAGCAGCTCAAGCGATACGGAATTTAACTACAACAGGGTGAGGCACCTATCCCCATTTGTGTCACCACCCCTCTTCCTCATCACCGCGTCCTTAAATCCCACATCAGTCACGCTCCATGCATTTGAGGAAGAGGGCTGCAGCTCACGAAAGCTGGTGTCTTCCGGGAAATCGTGAGAAGGTGCTACCAGTCCCTTTCTGAATTTTGTGCAAAGCAGGAATAGTAACCGAATGTTGTTATGCGCTGCTTTTAAGGAATGGACTGATTATCGCTTAGCCTGGGAACCATCAGAATATGAAGGCATACACAAACTCAGGATACCAGCTAAGAAAGTCTGGCTTCCAGACATTGTGCTGTACAATAAGTAAGTTGGTGTCTCTTCATAAGGTTGTGCATGGGGTGTCTCTCCTGCTTGATAGCCAACACTCGTGTGAGATTAAAATGGAAAAAAAATGTTGCTTGGAGTTTTTTGCATCCTAAGAGAATACACTTCGCTGTTTTGAAGATCGCAGAATTGTTGTTCTGGGAAAAAGTGTTCAGCCCTAAATTGTTCTAATGTACTTAACTTATTTGTTTGTTTATCAAATTTATATGGCCGCCCATCTCACAAGAAGTGACTCTGGGCAGCGTACCGCAAAAAAGTATAAAATAATAAACATGTCAAACACAGATCCATATCCATATCCATATCCATATCCATACACACACTACTAAAACTCTCGTGTCTGTTTGTAACCTTTAACTGGGGGAAACGGTGCATCGTAGGGCAACCATTTTTGAACCAAGGTACCTCAAATGGGCTAACTTACAGAATGCATCCAAAATCCAGGACCCATGAGAGCATTCATAGCATTAAAAGCTTGACACCAGGCCATAAAATCAGGTTGAAATCCATGACATATTCTGTGTTATTGAGTCAATATGGATTGTGGCAGCCCATAACTATTGTAAAAACAAACAAATAAATAAATAAATAAATAAAATCCCTTTTTTATGGTTTTGCTTTTGGGTTTCTTTAGTGCCGATGGTACATACGAAGTCTCCGTCTACACCAATGTGATTGTTCTGTACAATGGAAGCATGTTATGGCTGCCGCCAGCCATTTACAAAAGTGCCTGCAAGATCGAAGTGAAGCATTTCCCCTTCGACCAACAAAACTGCACCCTAAAATTCCGCTCTTGGACTTACGACCACTCTGAGATTGATATGATTTTGAAAAATAACTCAGCCAGTATGGATGACTTCACTCCCAGCGGGGAGTGGGACATTGTGGCCCTCCCAGGACGTAGAACGGAGAACCCTTTAGATCCAAACTACGTGGATGTGACATATGACTTCATCATAAAAAGGAAGCCTCTTTTTTATACCATCAACCTCATCATACCTTGTGTGCTGATCACATCCTTGGCCATCTTGGTGTTCTATCTGCCATCAGATTGTGGAGAGAAGATGACCTTATGCATCTCTGTTTTGCTTGCTTTGACTGTCTTCCTGCTCCTGATTTCCAAAATCGTCCCCCCAACTTCCCTTGACGTTCCACTGATTGGGAAGTATCTGATGTTCACCATGGTGCTGGTGACGTTCTCGATTGTGACCAGTGTCTGTGTGCTGAATGTCCACCACAGGTCTCCCAGCACTCATACAATGCCTCTGTGGGTCAAGGTGGTCTTCCTTGAGAGACTGCCAAGTTTTCTGTTCATGAGGCGACCAGACAATCATTCGGCAAGTCAACGGTTGACTAACCGCAAGAGGAACAAAGCTGAGTCTTTTCCTTCCAATTTCTCCAACACATACAAAGGTTGTACTTACTTTGTGAACACAGCAGCAGGCCAAAAGTATGACTTGAAACTGACAGACAATCCTGATCACATTAGCAGCCATCAAGACCTGAGGTTACGATCATCCGTGAAATTTTCTCCTGAGGTCCAAGAAGCAATTGATGGAGTCAGTTTCATAGCTGACCACATGAAGAGTGAGGACAACAATGAGAGTGTAAGTGGCACAAAACACTCTGCGCCCCCCCCCCCCCACTCACAAGTCCTAGAATTTCCTTCCTCCCTGGAGCATGAGACATTTCTTCTCTTGTGCAGAAGGAAAATAAGGACACACTCGTTTTGAGGGATGGTTATTGGGTTGTTTGTTTGATGGATCTGCCACCATGGAGATGATTGCAAGTGGCATCTGTGACAAAAAGTTGTAGTATATCAACTCTTAGCAGAAGTGAGCCTCTTCTGAATTCTTGTCAAACATGCCCTCTTGGGCATTAAGGAAGGCAGAGGTGGGGTACTCATGCCCCGCTCTTTGGCAGCCCTTGGGGCCCCCCCACAAGAGTGCCAATGCCCATTTGAAAAAAAGCAACCCCACCCAACCTCTCCCATATGGGGGTAAAAAGCTTGAAGTCTTCAGCCTCCCACTCACGTAAGAACACGGCATGATGATAATGCCACCCTTAGCAGCTGTTTTTTTAAAATGCAGGTTCTCACTGTAAAACATTGACAAACATTTTTGCAGGAAGAAAAGTGCCAAGAATCCAGTTTTTTTTTTAAGTGAAACATAAAATCCCACAATTACTGAACTCAGTCCTGATTTTTCTTTCTTTTTTTTTTTGGGGGGGGGGGCAGGGGAGTTAAAGTGTTTTCTTTTTTCTCTTACCCTCTCTGTGTGTGTGTGTGTTTAAAGCATTGCAAACCTCCTGGTTCCTACCCATTTTTTTAGCCTTCACCTTCCCAGTTCTTTATTACAAGGGATGGTTATTGAATTGCAAAAGGGAAGCCGTGGAAGAGTATTGAAAATCCGATCTGGGGGGGAAGCAAGAGATGATGTTGCAATTGAGTGTTTATTAAAGATATTTAATTGGTTTATTTTTCCAGGTCATTGAAGACTGGAAATATGTTGCCATGGTGGTGGACAGGCTGTTCCTCTGGATATTTATCTGTGTGTGTGTCCTGGGAACAACGGGATTATTCCTGCAGCCCCTTTTTCAAAACCACTTGCCTGCTGTCAGCCCGTAAGCTGACCTGAACCTGGCCCCAAAGACTGTTTGCTCACAGGATGGGAAGGATTCTGTTCCGAGTTCCACAGTTTCAATTTCAAAATTATTTATTTGGATTTTGTTTTTGTTTTTTTACTGCCTCTCCCCAATTAAAAATAAATCATCCATGCAACACCATTACTGAGAATACCCTCTACACAGAGTAGGCTGAAAGGACATCTATACTCCCTTTCAGCTAGAACTCTTAAAACTGTTTTCTTTGGCTTTTCCAGGAAAAAAAATTGTACCACTGTTAAATTTTTATTAAAGCACTCTTCTTCAGCCGGTTCTGCAATGGAGTTGTGATGGGCTAGCCGAAGGGACACAACCCTGGTTTTTATTTGGCTTTGTGAACAATTTTAAAGGAGAAAAAACAAAGAAAGGAATTCTGTTCAGACACGATGGTCTTCCTTACTAAGTATGATTCTGCCCATTTGATCCAGACATCTAAAGAGGGTCAGCTAAGAGTCCCCCCCCCCCCGTGAGATCAGTGGGTGCGGACTTTTCTATTGTATTTTCTATTGTAGCCCCCACACTTTGGAACATGCTCCTCCTAGAGATACATCAGCCCCCCCCCCCTCCACTCATTCCACTATCATCATGGTTTGTTTTAGTGTGGACTTGAGGTTTTTGTGGTTTCTTCTTGTGTACCACCCCAAGTCTCTTATCAATTGGGGCAGTATTCAAATGTTGAAAACAAACAAACAAAATGCTAGGGACAGAAGAAGACTGAGATTTAGACTATGGGCTCTTTCCTCCCATCTACTAACTCTCGTTTGGGGTAATCTGTGAACCCCCAAATGGTAATGATCTACAACTCCCAGGATGCTCAGCTAGTATGGCAACAGTGAGGGATTATGGGAGCTGTAGTTCAACCACATCTGGAAGGCCATAATTTCCCCATCTCTTTGTATTGGATAACTGGAAACATTTCAAAAGGAAGCATGCCCAGCATTACAAGAATAAATACAGGGGGACCTCAAATTTATGCATTTCCCCTCTTCTTCATCTGTTTAGGCACAGCCACTCGTAAGCGTCTGCAAATTTATACTCCCATGTCTGTCAGTCACAGCCAGGGGCTAATGTTAACTATGGTTTATGAAGAAGTGGTTAAATTCACTCCCTGAGAAGCTGGCTTTATTTCAACAAGCCCAATTTTAATTGAGGGTACAGATTTTGTGCCAATCTGTGTTTCATCCAGGGAACTGGAAGCCTCCAATCTTCTTGGGGTCAATTGCAGAAGTGGGTAGAAGAGAAGGAGATCATGGTTATAAAATCAGAGAAAGTGGGTTTAGATTTCAGCAATTCAAACAGAACAGTGCATCATAAGGCAAAGTCCTCCTCTTGCAGAACTAAGAAAGTTCAGGGTCTTGGACATCATAGACCTGAAGTTTCCACCTGAAATATTCTTCCTCTATCACTGTTGCTCCTGCAAATGTTTGCAGACAACCAAACTGACGTTTCAGTAATTCCACCCCTGACTCTGGTTCTTAAAGTGTCCTTTTCTGAAGAACTTTAAGTCTCCTGAAAAATGGAGAGGTTAGGAAAGTGATGGGAATTCACCTACAGAGATTTAAGGTGGTTATAGGGCTGTATCTTTAGATTAAGAAGGTAGAGAAAGACTTCCTGAGGTCTCCCCCTAAAAGAGATGGCCTGCGCTTTGGGCTCTGTTGTCTGCAGAGTATTGCAAAGCCCAAGGCCCAGGGTCAGAATGATTAAACCCGCAGTAGCTCATTATAGCAACAGTAAACCATGATTGAGCATTATGGGAGAAGCTGCAGGTGTGTCCACACTCTTAATATATGCACGTTCAGAGTCATGACTGAAGGGTCATGGCTAAAGCATCCATACAGGGAAAGGGAGTCGAAAGGGCTGTGGGGGACAGATCCACCTCCAAAATGTTTGAAACAACATTAACATGCTTTGTTTTGGTCATTTGTAGACATGGGAGGAGGTAACATATAACATAATGACATGGCATCAAGTGCCCAAGGATTGTGTATTAAAAGAGTATTTTACTTAAGTACTTTGTGTGGGAGAGGTTTCGTTATGATGCGTCGCTTTCTGTTGCTCCATTTTCCGTTTCCATTTTTAAAAAGTGTACATATATCATGATACAGATATATATTTCCTCCTTCCCCAAGGTTTAAGTAGTGCCATATGTTCAAGATTGGGCAAAATGAAGTCCTAATCTACTCTAATCCATGGGGCTGTATGCAGGTAAGTGTAAAACAAATTAATTAACCTTAGTTGCTTCAGAATGAGGACGTACTGGAGATCAGCACTATCTTGGCCGTATTTCTAACATTCACTTTGTTTGCAAATATATCATCAGCACAAAGGAACACTGTGCAATACAGTATATACCTTCAGTGAGTAAGTCAATTCCCCAGTAGAAGGACCTTCACTGTATCTAAGTCCACATTCAGGCTTGGTTTGTATACTGTGCTAAACCATGGGATTTTTTTAGCCATGGTTAGATAAAGTCACAACACACTCATCATCCAAACACTTATAAACCAAAATAGGTAAGTTCTAAGACACAAACAAGATATCTTATGGCTTCACATAGCAGGAGGATCAAATCACAAACTTCACATTCCCTTCTAGCTCAGAGTCTATCAGGAGGTGACTGAGATCTGGGACTGGTTCTCCACACACCTTCTCCCCAAAGCAGCTGCTGGGCTCTGAAATGTAGGAGCCAGAGCTGTGCAATAGGGGGCTTTCAAGAGAGTTTGTAGAAAAATTAAAATAAAATAAAAGGCGCCATGATGACATCATGAACTTTCCTCCAGATAAATCAATTATCATCATCATCTGCAAAGCAAGAAGGGAAAAGCAATACCTGCAATAATGGGAGACAAGTTGTTGTTGGAGAGTCTTGGGGGAGGGTGGAATTTCACCTGCCTGAGCAAAACCCAAGGTTCTTCCATAACTTCAGCGCAGCAATCGAGGAAGCCTTCCTTCTCTGACAGGTTGACATGGCTGGACAGAAATATTCATTTCCTAAAGAGATGAGGCTAAAAGTAAAGCAGCATTCCTGCAAATCCTAAGTCTCAGTCTCAAAAATCAACACACCTCTTCTCAATCCATTCCACAAGGCAGAAACAAAGGAATTTAGCATCTTTATTATGCATGGGTCTATATTTTTCAAGCCCGTCAGCCTCCTAGTTAATCTTTTAATCCATGTTTAAATGTCAGGAGCACTGAGAGATTGACCAGCCTTGAGAGAGGTTACTAGCAATGCCGTCATTCACTGGAGGCGATCACTCAAAAACCAGGGTCTTGTATTTTTTTTTTGAGGCCAAAGACCATGCTTCTCTTTTCAGTGACAAAGGGGGAACCATGCTTTAAAAAATAGGTGAGCACAGAACACAAACAAAAGAAGAAATTCTTTCATTTACATGTAAAAGTAGACTAAGTCCAATCAATTTCTCTTACTCTATGTATGTAATCAATTCATCATTCAATAGGGCAGTGTTTCTCAACCTTGGCAACTTTAAGATGTGTGGACTGTGACTCCCAGAATTCCCCAGCCAGCCTTGCTGGCTGGGGAATTCTGGGAGTCGCAGTCCACACAACTTCAAGTTGCTAAGGTTGAGAAACACTGCAATAGGGCCACACCTATCGGAGTGGCTTCGGGAGGCCATTCCCAAATCTTCTGGAGTCTTCTGGAGGGAATTACAAGTGTGCCTGTCTTCAAGAGAAAATTGGGGATTGACTTGTCTGTTTTAAGCACACACACTCTGCTCCCCAGCCATTAATTATTCCCACAAGAGCAACTCTGGACACCGCTCCCATGGGGCTGTTTGGCTGCTGGGGTTGACAGGCTGGTCCAAGTTCTAAGTTCCAGCCATAACTCATTAACATCAAGGCTCTGCCAAAAGGCTTATTTGAACGCAAGCCAGCTCAGCCACCACAATTCCATTATCCTGTTTTCATTTCACCAGACCTATTTATTGGGGGGGGGGGGGGGGAGAGAGAAACCCTTGGCATGGAATTCTGAGGATGGGTCCAATCCTGCCCTGCATGGCCAACTCCCAAAGCAACCCAGCTTCTCTGGTACCTGAATAAGCCTCTCCCTCTTTGCCTATGCAGCCATGTGGACAACCAGCGCCCGTCCCTCACTGGGGGCTGCGAGAAAAGGGGCAGGGCTGTCATTAGAGAGGAAGAAAGGGAAAGAGAAGGAGCTGGAGCTGGCAAATCCAGAACACTGCTTCAGAGGGCTGATGGTTGTCTGTCTCTAAGAAATGCCTCCCTCCGAATCCAGTTGGCCTTCCCCCCTTTAAAGTCCCAGCCTGTAAAATGCCACCGGCGCGCTATGATTCCAGAAGGGTTTACGGCTGAGTGGCAAATTCAGAACGCCATGGCGAGGAGGTCTGGCATGCAGCTTGCGTTGTTCCCCCTTTTCTTCTTCTTGAGAGGTGAGCAAGATTTCTGGCTTTGGGATCCTTGTTGGGGTTGAGGGCGAAGAGGAGATAAGAAGAGAAGTCCTTCGAGAGCCCAAAGATATCTTTTACCCAATTGTGGGTTTTGCACAGGTTTGGCATGTAGTGCAGAGATCTCGCTCCCCTTTTGCCTATTATCTTGAGAAACAACGAGTGGGTTGGGAATGTAACAGTTCTTGTAATTTTCCAGGAACTGGCTTTGCATGTTTAAATGGGATAGTGCGGAAAAGGCGGAAGCAGCCTTGAATTTAGTGCACTCGTTTCTGCTAAGCCTTAAATTTCAGCTACAGTATGTTGGTTCTGGAATCCAATCGGATAAAATAGTTGCAGGGCAGTGGGTGTTCAGATAAACTCAACAGGTAAACTGGCCAGGGAAAGAAGTACAGATACGATAAAACAAGGCAAGTATGAAAAGCAAGTATTGTATGCCAAAGGCAATATTTACTGTTCACAAAAGTCCCTGAAGGCTATTAGTAAAAATATCTTTAAGTTAAAATTCTGCGCATCATAGAAGATAGACTATTTTGTCCCTTAAAAGGGTTGTCTTTGAAGAAGTTTAATATGTACATATATACAAATTGACCCAGGATGAATAATTTTTACTAGCAATAAGAACATTGCAACCTTCTGTTTTCCAAGTAAGCTGATGACAGATGTTAAACTTCATACAGTTCAAATGTTTGAAGGAGGAAGGCTCAGTATCAGTAGCATATAACATTAAGTATAAGTTAAACAAATTATTTTTAAAGCAGTTTTAGATTATGGCTATTTCCTCTTTTTATTTATTTATTTATTTATTTTTCAATTTCTATTACCGCCCCATCTCCCCCGAAGGGGACTCTGGGCGGTTTCTTTTTCCTTCCCTCCTAGCCATTATAAGGTATTGAACTTTATCTAAATGAATATAAGTCATATAAATTGAATAAATAAGTAAGTAAGTAAGTAAGTAAGTAAGTAAGTAAGTAAGTGGCTATTTTATATTTATGGTTTAAGCATTAGTTATTGAGAAGGGGCTGATTCAAATTATCCTAAACACAGCTTTCTGAACAAAAAAATTAGCCATTTAAAGTTCCTGAGAATTCCATTCAACTGAAACAATTCTTTCCTAGCCTGCTTGTGCTAACAAAACTCAACTCTGCTACACGCAGAATGCATACGGATATCTAATAAAACTATCTTTTGCTGCTTACATTATTGTGGATCACATCCCAACCAGGCTGAATGTTACTATTAGAAGCCCAGTAACCATAGCCATATATAGGCTCAGATTCAAGAAACAATCCTCCTTCTCATTGGCCGAACTGAGATGCAAACATTTCTAAGCTCCAGATGGAAGGATTTTATGACCGCTCTTAAGTTTGTCTCAACTCTTCGAAGCAACTGAATGCGTCTAAGACAGCATAGCAACATACTGCTTTGATGAAAGATGGTAAAACATCAACCAAAGTTTCAGAAACGTCAGAGTCTTAATCATAACTTATCTGCTCATGCAAAGACTGCATAAGCAGAGGAACATGGGAAGTTGCTTTAGACTAAGATCAATTTCCATCAGTCCACCAACTCAAATTCTTCAGAATTTCAGACCTGTCTGGACAAGTTTTATCTAGAATCTTTTGGAGGTGTCCACGTCCACCAAATGTCAAGCTTGAACCACGGAGGAGTGTTTGTGCATAAAAACTTTTCAGCTCCTACTTTCCAACAGCAGCTTCCATCTCCCCACCAAATGTTGGGAGCCCCCTTTCCAGAATAGCACCCTATACGATATACAGGGCTTGGTGTATCTAAGGAAACAGTGCCTATTATTTCCATCTTTACAGTGGTATGAAGATGAACATTTCCTACTTCTTCGCTTTGTGTTTTCCTTCCCCCCCCCTTGATTTCTTTTTTTTTCCCTCAGTGAATTTCTTCCAGTTATAATCTTCCCAAACCCACCTTGCAAGGGGATTTTGACTTGGACTTCCCCTTTGTGTGTGGTATGGAGACAACCACCAAATATTTCAAGATGTACTGATGCACGTTTTGGCAGATCTATCTATCTATCTATCTATCTATCTATCTATCTATCTATCTATCATCTTAAAAGCAGCAATTCTGATGAAGTCTTTGAATCGTTTCATGGGTTATTATCTGATTGAGGAAATGTACCTAAGACAAAGAGGTTTATTCTATTGGCGAGCTACCAATTTATCTCTGGTTCTGTTCTACATACGATAGGCTAGCAAGGGCCTTCTATTGATGTAAGTAGGCATAATGCAAAATGTTTTATTATTATTATGAATTTATTTTTTAACAACTACAGCAACAATAAAGCAAGCCCCAATCAGGCGAGGGAAAATCTAATACTGGAGCTGAATGGATCAAGTATAGAGTTGCAGCACCCACAATGGAGACCATTTCACTGACACAAAACAACGCAGGGAAGTGTCTTATGCCAGATTAGCCTGTTTTTGTCCAGGTTTGTTTGTTTTTTTAATTAGGTTTTCCAAGGTTTTAATTTAGCAGAGAGAGCAAAAAGAAAACCCACAAACACCACTCTTCTCAGCCTATGACTGCGGGGTCACATTAACTACATCTCTCAAACATACATTGCAATTTGTGCTTTCTGCGGCTGCCACCTCGGCATTAAGGAAATTAAATTGGAGGGCTCCCTCCTTCTGGATAATTGTAGGAAGAAAGCCGTGTTCATCTACGGCAGCCAAAAACCAGGAGAACTCTGGTAGCACTTTTTCAGACGAACAAATGTTATTAAAAGGCATCAGCTTCTGTGAACTACGGCGCACTTCAGCCACTCCACGCATCTGATGAGGCGAGCAGTAAGTCACAGAAGCTTTTGTCTTTTAATAAAATTTGTAAGTCTGAAAAGATGCTACCAAACTCCTTCTGGATAATGAACCCTCAACTATTGTCTTAGGTCCTAATTTGCTGCCTGAATCAGGACCAGATTTTGGTGGTGGTGGTGGTGGTTTTAGGGAACCCAGAGCAAAAGCTGTTGTGGGAAGTTAATGGTTATTTAATCTCCAGAGAAAATTCTCTGCACAGCAGAAGGGAAAAATCATTGCTTAGTTGCAAAGGCCATGCTTGTGCACACAAAGGGTCCCAGGGATGATCCAAGATATTTGCAGCTAGCCTTCAAAGACTACATACCATATTTCCGCACCCCTCAGCATACATCCAGGTATGGTTCAGAGGTGGTATAGAAACTAGATCAAAACCTGATGGAATTGCTTTTAGATAGAGACAAAGAGCAGTCCTCCCTTAGTTAGCCTGGGACAGCCTAATTCAAGTTCGCAGGGCAAGAGGTATTAAGTTCAGGGAACAGGAAGAGGAAATGGAACATCATTCATCTACCAAAAATGCTGTACCTGCAATGAATAAACATAAGGACTCTTCTGTACTTACTTTTCATACCTGCCATGTCTAAGCACGTGTTTCTTTAAGACTTGGGTGGGCTAAGGATGTAAGACTGACCTGGATCTCTCTAATATGCTCATGGGCTCTGTTTTTAAACAATATTCTTTTTCTGCACATGAGTTTAGCAGCTCTGCTCCATTTCAGTAGTTCTAACAGACTGCTGAATGGGCTTCACTTAGCAGGTTTAATACTCAGACCAGAATAAGGGAAATGTATGCTATGTTTTCCAGGCGTCTTTTGTTCTGAAGACGAGCACCGGCTTTATGGCGAATTGTTTGCCAGTTACAACAATATCATCAGGCCTGTTGAAAATGTGTCTGATCCTGTCATGGTTTGGTTTGAAGTGTCTTTGTCTCAGCTGGTAAAAGTGGTGAGTAGCTGGAGAAGATTCTGTGTTTGTAGAGCATTATCTTTTATCTCAAAAGCTTAAAATGTAGGGATGGAAACGGGAGCTCTGATCTGGTTGAGCCTCCTCGGTTTCAGAAGCCCCAATTTTGAACAAACTAGATAGTCCGTTCCAAAAAAAAAAAGTAGACCCAATTCTGACACTGGGCATTGGCAATATCAATAAAAACAACAGGGGGGTGTTTCAGCTCCAATAACCTTTGGTTATGCCCACCTTTGAACAAAGGAATGACAAAGGATGGTCATGAATGCAAAACCACTGAATTGGAACTTCTTTGAAGGTTAGTCATTATTTCTCAAGGATTGTTGTTGTTTATTCGTTCAGTCGCTTCCGACTCTTCGTGACTTCATGGACCAGCCCACGCCAGAGCTTCCTGTAGGCCGTCACCACCCCCAGCTCCCCCACGATCGAGTCCGTCACCTCCAGAATATCATCCATCCATCTTGCCCTTGGTCGGCCCCTCTTCCTTTGGCCTTCTCAAGGATTGTACAAAGACAAATGGTTCCCACTACCCTACACTATTTGTCAACTTGATCAATTCATCAAGGCAAGCAAGTGTGTCACATCTATCAACTGTTTTGTGAATTACCGCTATTTCTAAGTCATCCATTATCATTGCTTGGACATCTTAAATTTCATTTGTCTGACCTCCCTGGCTATTGTTCTTTTCCCCTCCCAAAACACTCTACCACAGAATAATACTCTGTGCAGCTGGTGCAGAATGCCCTGATTATGCCTGCCTTTTAGACAACAGAAGTCTTTTTACTGCCACAGATTAACTGGAAGCAATTCTGTTTATACGTTTTGAGGGGGGATTCGTGATGGTCCCATTGTGTAAAAGGTAGAACAGGTACTCAATATTTATGTATTTATTTTTGCCATTCCCCCCCTATTACTCAAGAGGGACCATACTTATATGCCATTTTATTGTAAACCGCCCAGAGTCTACTGCGGTAGAGATGGGCGGTGATAAATTTGATTAATAAATAAATAAATAAATAAATACACCTATCACTCCAAACATACCCTTCTTTCCCATCTTGTAAGTAATGAATAAAGTCTCTCTTTGGAGTCACGTTCAACTCTTGGTGACTTCATGGGCATATCTATGTAGTTTTCTTGACAACAATATGGAGATGGTGTGGTATAGCTCTCTCCTGGAGTATTTTTCATTTTTCCAGTTTCACTTGTAAGAATGCAATGTCCTAGGGTGTCTCATTCAAGTACTGACTGCTGGGTATTTTAGATCAGATGGTCAGCTAGGTGCTGCCACGCAACAGAGCTCTATATAATTCGGGTTTTAAATACGGCATATGCTTTTATCCTTCAGGATGAAGTGAACCAGATTATGGAGACCAATTTATGGCTGAAGCATGTAAGTAAACAAAGAACAAAATATGAAGATTTTGTTTAAAAAGGATATGGGGGAGAGGAAAAAAGTTGATTGAGACACTTCAAATTCACTTCACACGCGCTCACTCACACACGCACATCCACGAATGCTTTTAAAAAATAAATAAATAAAAGTTACACCTTGGATTGATGGCTTTGGAGTGGATTCAAGAGTTTGGACAATACACTTTTAATACACTCCTGACATCTAGTGGTCATGAATCTTTTTTGCACTTAACAAATATAATGGAACTTGAGGCCAGGAAGATGTGTTTGAACGTAGCAGGGAACTTTTGGAGATCTCTACATTTCGTGCCCCCGAATCTTTGAAGAAACTGAACACAATGGAGAAGAGATTAAATGCCACGCTAAACAGTTTGCATGCTCTTTTCAGGACCCCCCGTTGCATTCCTTTCCTCTTCGTTTTCCATCATATTCCACATTCAGGAATTCTCCCCAGTCTCTTTCCCATCTTGCCTAGGGATGGTGTCAGTCTATTTATATAAGGTTCCACAGTATTGAGTTAATTACTATATTACTTATATGCCAGCCTTTCCCAGCCTGGAGGCTCTCCAAACGGGTGAACTTCAATTCCCAGAATTCTCAACAATAAACAGGCTGACTAGGGAATCCTGGGAGTTGAAATCCATACCCCTGGTGGTGCGCAGGATGGGGAAGGTTGCTAGAGGTAATATGTAGCATCAAGACTGCCCAAGAAGTGGCCTTCCTCTAAAGGGAGGGTCTCCAGGGGCTGTTTGTATTACGCTTTTGGAGAGAAAAATCACAACTTACTCACCCACTTGCTTGGAAGGTCGAGCGGGTCCTTGGTTTTTGCAGCGGGCAGGTACAGAAGAGCTGGTTGGGTTTCAAGAGACAGCCTCTACCTGCAGGCACCCTTCCTTCGGCCTCTCTCTCACGGGAGACAGAGACTACAAGGTAGACAGACAGGTTGTTCAGTGGGATGCTCTTATTTAAAGGCTCACCTGGCCCCTATTTTAGGACCACCAGGTTTTGAATACCCTTCCTGAACTGCCGAACTCTAAATGAATTGTTGCCTCGGGTTGCGTTGTATTTGCAAGCTTATTTGTACCCATTCTTTTTGAAACACGTGAACGCTGCTCTCTGAAGTGGTATCAAAGGGTGGGGCATCACTTCCAAGGAGCAAACCCCTGTGTGGCTGGCCCACTTTTCTCGGCAGCAACTTGCAGAAATGTTACTGCTTCTAAAGAACAACACACACAAGCACTCTGACATTCGCGTCGGGGGGAAAAATGAAGAATTCCACCACCCGGCACTTTGCCAGCTCAGCCAGTTACGGTCTAAAGCAGTGTTTCTCAACCTGGCAACTTTAAGAGGTGTGGGCTTCAACTCCCAGGATTCCTCAGCCAGCGTACGCTGGGAGTTGAAGTCCACACCTCTTAAAGTTGCCAAGGTTGAGAAACCCTGGTCTACAGGATAGATTTAAGCATCTGCAGGAAGCCTTGTCTCGACTCTCCCTCCCAACAGCAGCCACCTAGATTTATTGCTTTTGTGATATCAGAAGTCTCTATTTCAACTGCAAAAGACTAACCCCCATTCAGAACACAACTCCTTTTTGCCCTATCCTGGCTTGCTTCTTTCTCTCTCATCTAAAACCCACAAACGTTTAAAGGATCCTTGTGAGTCTTTAAGGTGCCACAAGGCTCTTTGCTCTTAAGGGGCAGCATCTGGATGAAACTTGTCAATCTAAAATATCTCAATTTTTCTTTGATTAGATTTGGAATGATTACAAACTCACATGGAATCCAGACAACTATGGAGGGGTGCAGTATATCCGAGTGCCATCAAATAAGATCTGGAAGCCAGATATCATGTTGTATAACAAGTAAGATTATAGAATTAGGCCACTTCTTAAACTTTATTCCCACAACGTATCTACCCTAGTGAGTTACGATCCCAGAGAGATGATCACAAAGTTTCAAGCAGGACACCACCACACTACGGGGTCAAATCTCACCATTTTGGGAATAGCCTTTACCCAAATTTCCCAAGAAATAAGTGATATCCCATGAGCCGCGTGTGTGTATAGGGGAGGCATGGCTTCATTACATTAGTAACCCCTTCCCATTGACCAGATAGGAAGCGGTTGGCATGGTTCCTGCAGTCAATCAACATTTGAGAGACATGTTCTGTGCTGCCCCACTTTGACCCTTGCGAGTCACGGGAACAGAACCTAAAAGCTATAGTTGACCATCTTTCTTCCCCACCTACATTCTGATTTTCCAGGACTAGTACTTTTTAAAAAGCCAGGATAGGTTGTCTTGGTAACTTTTATAGCCGATCCAAACTGCCAGAACTTATTCGATCATCAATCCATTATTCCCAATGTCTTTGACAGTGCAATTGGGGACTTCCAGGTGGACGACAAAACAAAAGCTTTGCTCAATTACACCGGAAACGTAACATGGATGCCTCCAGCCATATTTAAGAGCTCATGTAAAATAGATGTGACCTACTTTCCCTTCGACTACCAGAACTGCACAATGAAATTTGGCTCTTGGACCTATGACAAAGCTCAGATTGACTTAGTCCTCGTTGGTTCCGCAATGAACCTCAAGGATTACTGGGAAAGTGGGGAGTGGGCCATTATCAAAGCACCAGGCTATAAGCACGACATCAAATACAACTGCTGCGAAGCCCTCTACCCAGATATCACCTACTCTCTGTACATCAGACGGCTGCCCTTGTTCTACACCGTCAATATGATCATCCCGTGCATTCTGATTTCCTTTTTGACCGTGCTGGTGTTTTACCTTCCATCAGACTGTGGCGAGAAAGTAACCCTGTGCATATCGGTCCTCTTGTCCTTGACGGTTTTCCTCCTGGTCATAACCGAAACCATTCCGTCCACTTCATTGGTGATCCCATTGATCGGGGAGTACCTCCTCTTCACCATGCTGTTTGTCACCCTCTCAATCGTCATCACGGTCTTTGTACTTAACGTTCACTACAGAACTCCCAGGACGCACACCATGCCAGAGTGGGTGAAGATGGTTTTCCTAAACTTTCTCCCCCGAATCATGTTCATGACACGACCCATCAGCAACGAAGATGAGGGCAGAAGCCAGAAGGTGAAGCCATCGTACAGTACGGAGCTCTCCCAGTTGAACTTCGTCCATATCCCAGACAGCAGGTGCTGTCAAGACTGCTTCCCATGCCAAGGGCTCACACACGCTTGCTGCCAGCATGAGCCCAAAAGATACTTGAAGGGGACCAGCAACCTGACCCAGAGCTCCAGCTCGGAGTCCATGGATGCTCTGCTTTCATCTCCATTTATATCACCAGAAGTGAGAGATGTGATGGAGAGCGTTAAATACATTGCTGAAAACATGAAGCTACAGAATGAAGCCAAGGAGGTATGGGCATATTTTAATTCCAGCTTTATACAACATACTTGATGAGGCCTCATGCTGGCAAGGTGGTAAACCAATAGCCCGGCAACATTCACATTTCAGCCATTTCTGATAGGATGTACGCTGGTTTAAAGGGAAAAAGCAAGGCTTGAGAGTAAACAGAGACAGAATGCAGCATTTCTGGCTAAAATATCTTTACTATAAATAAAAGCAGTTGTATATACAGTTACATCGTTGCAAAAAGGTACAGACAGAGCAGAGTACATCTTCTCCAGTGTATTGCTTCCACTGACAGACATGACGGAGCACCATGGCATCACTCACATAGCCAGGCATAGCTCACACTTCCCAGTCCACAGGAACAGAACACGTGAAGTACAACATGGCTAAAAGACACAAGAAGTCAAGAAGCATAGAACACCATTTTGCATGGTTAGATATTCAGTTCTTCCAGCTTTCTGATTGGCTGGAAGTTAGGTGTGACACACACCAGGCCTAAAGCATAGGCCATGGCACATAGCATGACCTGTTAATTTGTGGCAGTGTCTCAGCAAGCAGGCTGTCTCCTCCCTCCCTCTGCTCCCCCCGGAGCAGGCTTCCCACGGAGGGAATCAGGAGACATTGTTCCCATGCGAATGTGTAGGCACTAGCCATAACGATACACACGTGACAGTTGTTATCTGGCCACCTGCACTTCACGTCACCATGAGAAACTTTTCTCCGTACAGAAAACAATTTGCCAATTTCATACGAGAAATCTGACAATTTCCCCCTCACCAAGGTACCGTCTGCTCTGACCGACCGAGGTCTTGCATAGCCTCAGCCTATGTCCATGTTCTACCAGGTGCCTGTGGGGGAATCCAGGAATGGAACAACTTGTTAGATCTTCTGCAGGCAATACAGATGTGCTCATTTGTGACTTGCATGATGTAATGGTCACAATACTTAAAACACAGGAAACAATACAAAGAAATAAACAATAATTGAATCTTTTTAATATAGCAGGGAAGACAGATTGTTTTTACAAGGGGAAGTAGGGCATGGACACCTGTGGTGATGGAAAAAAGGAAGGTTTTTCTCCTGGTCTGAAAAGCAGATGTTGGTGCCAACTTAGCTTCTAGAGCAGTGTTACTCAACCTTGGCAACTTGAAGATGTGCAGACTTCAACTCCCAGAATTCTCCAGCCAGCCAATTGTGAACAACCATGGCTGGCTGGGGAATTCTGGGAGTTGAAGTCCACCCATCTTCAAGTTGCCAAGGTTGAGAAACGCTGCTCTAGAGGAAGGACATAAACTAGGGTGCAAATCAATACAAAATTTAAACCATGAACTGAAATATTTTAAGGTGGCCGAGCAGGATTGCTCTAAAGCAAATTCCTGTGTTATTCGTAGGCACAAATTTCTATCCACGTGTTCCCTCACTCTTCCATGCAGGTGTTTGTACTTACTGATCTCCACAGGCATGATGGCATTTCAGGCATGGAAGGAAAAACTTATACACACATTGGAATATATTCTCAGGTTTCAGGAAGTGGAGGAAAAAGAGGTACATGTAAGGACTCTAGACACACAGAAGTCCATGTATGAATCCTAAACAAGTAAGTTGAAGCTTGAATGGTGAGGAATTCAACCTCTGGCTCCTGTGCAGCCTAACATGAAACAATATTCCTTATTCAGCATCTATTGTTTTTTTACTGAGACAAAAACAAGTAACACATAGCAAGGCAAAACGAAAAGGAATTAATTTTACATAAATTACCGTGTTTTTATGTAAATGAACATATACTGTATAGTGATAACCTTTATTACTCTCACTGGCCAAACTTGTGGGAAAAAAAATCTGAAATAGAAACACATTTTAAACATACATATTCAGTATTTCTATCTAGAATTACTTTTGTACAGACCACCTTTTAGGAGAGTCATTATTAATACTGCTAATAAATGGTGACCAAAGTTGAGAACATTTATTCTTCATTGCAGAGTTTTTCAAGCTTTGTTGTGTTAATTTTCTTAGTGAGAGCGATTTCCTGAACTTTTAATTACCACTATATTTTAATTTGCCAGTTTTTTGTGTTAACAGATATGGTAGCTTTTAAAGCAGTTTCTTCAAACCTTGTGAACAGGAGATCAAGTTAGTTTACAGTGATTTGAATATTTATTTATTTGAAGCCAAGGAGGAATATTTTGCAAATTATCTTCCACAGTAACAGATTCCATCAGTAATTTTAATGCCTTTCAATTTCCATGAAATAGTTCACCTTCCCATATTTAATAAATGTATCCTCATACTTAAAAAGATAGCCAAAATTATGCAAGGAGGAAGGTGAGGAGCCAAAGACTTGTCATCACTTAACTTTTTCCCCCAGTTAGTTTCAAGTATGGATTTGAGATAGGAGATCTGAGGGTCTGCACACCCTGCCTTCTTCTGCAGATGCTCCACACAAGCCTAATTTTGAGACCAATCAGTGTATGCTATCTGCAAAGAAAATTGTACACATGTATTTATTTATTCTTTCAATTTCTATCACTGCCCCATCTCCCCCGAAGGGGACTCTGGGCAGTTTAGAGAGAGACAATAATTAAAATAGATAAAAAGTAATACAATACACAATCATCATATAAATACAGATAAATTAAATATAAAATCCAGGAGGCGATAAGATTGTATTTAAAAGGGCTCTATGGCACCAGCCATCCCCAGAAGGAGCTGTTCCTGTTCCCATCCCAGGCGAGGCGGCAGAACCAGGTCTTTTAAGTTCTTCCGGAAGGCCGGGAGCGAAAAAATTGTTTCTAACTGCACATAGTAGGCTCACAAAATAGATTATCCGAAAATTGATATAATTTGTCTGCTTATTTCTTCCAGACTCAAGATGACTGGAAATATGTTGCCATGGTAATTGATCGCATTTTCCTGTGGGTGTTTATTCTTGTGTGTATCTTGGGGACAGCAGGATTGTTCCTGCAACCACTGATGATCAGAGATGAAATTTAAACAAGGTGACATGGCAAAAAGAACTTTTTCTTCTTTGGTGTCCAAACACATGACATTTATGTTGAGCTGCTTATTTCTGTGTCTTTGAGTACCAAAATAAAGATACCAAAGATCATATAGAGATGAAAACAACTGATGTTATATTATTCTGAGGTGTTGTATAAGTTTGAAGGATTTTTATTTCTAGGTTTTTCATTTTTGAGAGAGAGAGAGAGTGTGTTTGTGTGTGTTTTATGGTTGTCAGATTAAGCCTTAAAGCAGTGCCAATTTACTCTGTTGAAGTTTGGACTGGGAGAATCAAGACCATTTCATTAACACAGTAATGCAGATCACTGCAATTTCAACAAATCATACATTCAAATCACATAACAATTAACTCACAAGGACTAGGGCAGAGCTTTCCAAACTGTGCGTCGGGACACATTAGTGTTCGATGCAGTGTCTGGGTGTGTGGTGGCGGCGGCTGCTGCCTCTGAGCCCTGCCAGGATTCCGCACAGGTCCTAGTGCCTGCCTTGTGCCCTGCTGCCTCCAAACCTGCCCTGCCAGGATTCCGCGCAGGTCCTAGTGCCTGCCTTGTGCCCTGCTGCCTCCAAACCTGCTGTGATTCCGCGCAGGTCCTAGTGCCTGCCTGGTGCCTTGCTGCCTCCAAACCTGCCCTGCCAGGATTCCGCGCAGGTCCTAGTGCCTGCCTTGTGCCTGGCTGCCTCCAAACCTGCCCTGCCAGGATTCCGCGCAGGTCCTAGTGCCTGCCTTGTGCCCTGCTGCCTCCAAACCTGCTGTGATTCCGCGCAGGTCCTAGTGCCTGCCTGGTGCCTTGCTGCCTCCAAACCTGCCCTGCCAGGATTCCGCGCAGGTCCTAGTGCCTGCCTTGTGCCTGGCTGCCTCCAAACCTGCTGTGATTCTGCGCAGGTCCTAGTGCCTGCCTGGTGCCTTGCTGCCTCCAAACCTGCCCTGCCAGGATTCCGCGCAGGTCCTAGTGCCTGCCTTGTGCCTGGCTGCCTCCAAAGCTGCTGTGATTCTGCGCAGGTCCTAGTGCCTGCCTGGTGCCTTGCTGCCTCCAAACCTGCCCTGCCAGGATTCCGCGCAGGTCCTAGTGCCTGCCTTGTGCCTGGCTGCCTCCAAAGCTGCTGTGATTCTGCGCAGGTCCTAGTGCCTGCCTGGTGCCTTGCTGCCTCCAAACCTGCCCTGCCAGGATTCCGCACAGGTCCTAGTGCCTGCCTTGTGCCTGGCTGCCTCCAAAGCTGCTGTGATTCCGCGCAGGTCCTAGTGCCTGCCTGGTGCCTTGCTGCCTCCAAACCTGCCCTGCCAGGATTCCACGCAGGTCCTAGTGCCTGCCTTATGCCCTGCTGTAAGAGTGTCGCGAAATGATGCATGTCTAAAAAGTGTGTCACCAACATGAAAAGTTTGGAAAGCTCTGCACTAGGGGATGACAGCAGTACCACCAATATTTAAGAAAGGAAACAGAGCAGATCCAGCCAACTACAGACCCATCAGTCTCTTGAGCATAGTAAGCTATACGCTAAGCACCTGAACTGGGAACATCTAGAACGGCTGGAATTTGAAGTATAATTGGACTAGTACAAGCTGGATTCCAAGGACGCTCCACCACAGACCATCTTTGTATTCCATCATGTTATACAAAAGCATTCGCACAAATTAACATTTCCTCTCTATGTGGCCTTTCTCGACTTTCTCGACTTACAAACAATCTTGCCACAGTTATGGCAAGAGGAGTAACAAAAAGAACTTATACAGCTTTTCAGCCACGACAGGCTTAAAATGTATGAGAATCAGTAGAATTTTTTTAAAAAAGCTAGCATTTAAAAGCAATGGGTTTGAACAGGTTTCTAACTGGTAGGCAATTTAGCAGGAAGTGTCAGTTTTGGTACAGGATAGGCTCTGTTTTTACAGCATTCTATTACTTTATAAGGAAAATAAATTGCTCTTGCAAAGGTCTGTGTATTTTTTTTACCTTTCTTAGGGTAGGCACTACCATAATGGTCTTGGTGAGTTAATTGAAGAATCAGCTACGAAACATGAATTTTTTAAAAAAATCACAAGTACTGTATCAGCATAGTAACAATTATTCTACCCTAGCGGCCATCACAAGAAAAGCATGGAAGGAAAGTTATTTAATTAATTAAGTTATATTAAATTATTTAATTTAATATATATATATATATATATAATATAATATAATATAATATAATATAATATAATATAATATAATTAATAGCAGACTCATGCATTGAGGTTTGAAAGAAAAGCACTCCTCGTTTTGCCCAGGAGCAGCCTGCATCAGTTTGACTAGATGTCAGTACAAAAAATGGTCTTAAAACTGGGTACCTTTAAGGGTATCAAAAACTGTAGAACTCCAACCTTCCGTTCAAAACGGAAGTGTATTGCATCTTCCTCGGAAGCAGAAAATACTAGAGAGAGATTGTTAGTAGTGCAGTCACTGCTTAAGTAACTACTTATCCATTAGGTAAACCAGATACCTGAAGTATCTTGGAATGGAACAAAAATTTCCATAGTTAAATTGTTGCAGGTGGATTTCTGGCAGCACCGAGCTACAGGTTAAATCCCAGGCAAAGTTTGTTTGTTTATAAAGATTTGTATGGCTGCCCATCTTAACTCTGGGCGGCTCACAGCAGTAGAACTATAAAAACCATAAAAACATAAAAACTAAAAACCTGGTGCCTCAATCCACCTCCCAGGGTGCCCCAAAAACTCCCCACAGGCCCCACCACTCTACCCCAGTGCCTGGGTAAAGAGCCAGATTTTAACGGCCTTCCTGAAGGCTAAGTGGTGGTGGGGGGACTTGCCACATTGCTGGGGGGTGTGTATTCCATAATGTAGGGGCAGTCACGGAAAAGGCTTGATTCCTAGGCCCCCACTAGGTGGCAATGTTTCAGGGAGGGGACCTGGAGCATGCCCATCCTATCTAGTGGGACGGGCAGATACCCTCAGGGAGAGGCGGTCCCGTGAGGTCCCTGTGCCATGTAGGGCTCTAAAGGTGATGACTAGGACCTTGGATTGCACCCGCAAAGTAACTCAGAGCCAGTGCAGCTCATGCAACAGGGGAGTAACGTGGGCGAGCCTAGAGGTGCCCAACACCGCACGCACCACTGCATTCTGGACCAGTTATAACTTCCAGGTGGCCTTCAAGAGCAGCCCCATGTAGAGTGCTTTAAAGTGGCTTAAAGGCTTCTAAGCAGCAGTGCTAGGACAGGCCATTTCTTAAAAATTAGGGGTTAGCTGCAACCAACAGTAGGCAGACTCCCTGCTCGCCCAGAGATTCACAATTGTTTATTTTTAAACAGAGCAGATACAACCGAGGAAGGAAGCCTCCCTTGGTGTGGGAGGGAGATGGAGGAAGCCAAGGGAAGCCTATGCACATCCATTTTAGTTTAACCGCTATTATAGAGTAAGAGTGAAGGGTTTGGCCAAGCGCTTCAAAGAAAAGAAAACTCTGAGAAGCAAACTGGAAGAAGGAAAAAGGAGAGTTTGTAAGAATTTGCAGAACTGTTTATTAACATGGTGTACTGCAGCAGACAAATGATAAATGAGGTGGTTAAGCACCAGTTTTGAGCTTCCTGTCTCAAAGAAGCTAAATCAAATGAAAAGATCAGGGAATGATTTTTCTATTAAAGGCAAAGAATCTCAGCCACTTACATAAAAAAGACTGAGAGCAAGACATGAAAACCTCTAAGCAATGTAGAGAAATAAAAAAGAATCCTTACTTAACCCACTTTTCAAATGATTGTTGCCTAATGAAATACATTATATAATTTAAAAATTCCCGATTTACAAATTTAATAACAAACAGGAAGTATCAACTGCAAAGTTTAATTTATTGTCATTAATTAAATATCACCCTCAAAGTGCATTGTTATATACTTCTAAAATCTAAAATTAAGCCTGATTTTTTCTAAATGTTTTAAAAATCCCCAGCTATATACAAAATACTAGAACGATGAAGTACCCCAGCTCATACAACTACCAATGTTCATTTCTGAACTACTGTATAGATTACCCAAAAGGTTTCCAACTTTCTACCATCTCTCTAAAAGTGTGCTTAAATGATATTAAAATCATATGTATCTGTATATCTTTGCTGTAGCACATGTGCAAATATTTGGGATGGACATTTTCCATTCCATGATTTGACTGTCAATTCTAATTTAAGATCTACTTATATAGCACATATTTTCTTCACGGAACATGGAGAGCATTTGTGCATAATGAAAAATGTATAAAGGAACATGCCCCAGATACTTCACAACAACTTCTACAATCAACACACCTTATTCAGCAAGTTGATTAGACTGTGAAGTAAAACAAAATCTCCTAAGAAAGGAATAATGAATTGCTTCTGTAAGCTTACGAAGAAAATTGAGGATGTCTTTACCTTTCTACAATTGCAAAAATTGCTAGCGGACTTCAGATACTTCGGTTATCACAACACAGAAACAAAAATAAAAATTGGGATTATTTAGGGGGAAAATGATGCTGATGCTGATGCTGGGGAAAGTGGAAGGCAAAAGGAAGAGGGGCCGACCAAGTGCAAGATGGATGGATGATATTCTGGAGGTGACGGACTCGACCGTGGGGGAGCTGGGGGTAGCGACAGCTGACAGGAAGCTCTGGCGTGGGCTGGTCCACGAAGTCACGAAGAGTCGGAAGCAACTGAACGAATAAACAACAACAGGGGGAAAATGCCTTAGGAAGTCCAAAACACTCCACAGTGTACTTGCACATTTTATTAGTTTCTGTTCTGCCTTACCCCTTTCACCCTCCCCACCCCATCCGGTTCCTTGGAGCTTAACTGAGCTTAATTCTGAGTTACTGTTTGAGAATCAAATGGTAAGAGTAAGAGACGAGAGAGCCCTCGTCTACTACGAGGATTACTCAAGCCTCATGTGAACAGAGTGAAAAAATCTAAAATGTTCTGTATTCTTCTCATCTACTGCCCCAGCAGTTTCAGTGACGGGCATCCTAAACACCTTAAATCAATCAGGGTTTCTCAACCAGGGTTCCGTGGCACCCTAGGGTTCTGCGATTTCAAATTTGGGCAACTTCACATGAAAGAGGTAGGTTTCATTCTTTATTTTTAGTTTAAGAACACTGTTAGTGCATATATACAGGTCTACACATGAAACGAATATAGTAATTCTGTAACTTCCAGCCTATATTTGAGCCTGAATGTGCAGGGGTTCCCCGAGGCCTGAAAAATATTTCAAGGGTTCCTCCAGGGTCAAAAGGTTGCCTGAAATGTTAAAGTGTCTTATTAATATTTTTTGCTATAATATTCTGCAAATAATCTTATGACACTGATGGCATCCTGGTAGGCTATAATTAAGAGGGAAAAAATATGCATCTTACAATTTTCCTGGTTAAATGTAACCATGAATTTCCCCCTCCCAATTCCATTCTCAGACATTTCATAATTAGATTTTAAGAATGTGCTAAAAATATCTAGGAATTAATAACCCTAGAAACACTGTTAGAACTCTGCCCCTACTCACACACTTATTGATTAGCAATCCCAACATGGACTGGTATTGTTTTGCTTGCCCATTTATGAATTACAGGAAGAAACAGGGTCAGCGATCCAGTAACCGCAACCAGAAGGAACATCCATAGGAGCACACGATCAAGCACCTGAGCTATAAATTTCCAGTCCTCCACAACCTAAAAAAAAGAAAGAAAAAAGTCAGTACCTTTCTTTAAATCACATTCAGATCTATTTATATGTATTTAGTCACTAGAAAATAATAAAGCGGGCAAAGGCAACAATGTTATCTATATAAAAGCCACAGCATAATAAATAGAACAGATATAAACCAGAAGTACATGAGCCATCTTCAAAATTATAAATCTCCATGGTATTCCCTATTATAAAAGGTTTCACTTGTTATTCAACAATATAAATTCCTGAAACTGAATTTGATCATGGAATTCTCAGCATATATGAGAATACACATGCACGTTAAGGTTATTTTTCAGGCTTGAACCACACTCTTTACGTAAACTGGAAAACAACGGGTCATGGACAAACCTGAGCCT
Organism: Charina bottae; assembly: GCA_023362775.1. Classification (NCBI taxonomy): domain Eukaryota; kingdom Metazoa; phylum Chordata; class Lepidosauria; order Squamata; family Charinaidae; genus Charina; species Charina bottae. The sequence continues at coordinate 19,914,836 of JALMGJ010000010.1, read as the reverse complement.
TTGCAGGAAATAGAAACTGCTTCTTTCTTCTTTAACAGGCTGCTGACCCAAAATTTGACTATGTTGATCCAAAACAATAGACCAACTTATTCACATGATGCTCATTATGAAAACGATAGTAAGGTGCGACAAAAACTCTTCGGCTAGTTAGATATTGCTACGTCGCCACTGAAGGACTGTTTCCATCAGCAGAACTAACGGGGGGCACTTCCCTTCCCTCCCAAAAGACCACATCATCTGAAAACAACCAAACCGACTAAGGTTCTACTGCACAACCTTGCACGTTCCCGTTTCAGATGTTCAATCTCAACCCTTGAATGCAACACAACTGGAACACGCACCTCACGTACTTCGTTCCCTTTGACAATGTGTCTTATAATGTACCGGACAGAATTTAAGGCTGCTTCTAAAGTATCCCGAGATTCCTCAGATCCCCTGGTGCTGGCCTCCTCCTTTGGTACTGAGTACCTGTCTACGTGACTCCTCATACAAAGCAGCTTGGGAAGTTTGTGAAGAAATATTCTGCGGACCCACGGTGCCATCGCGTTGTGCGTAGACGAGGATCGGTGATGAACGTTAATAGCAAAGACCGTTATTACAATAGATAACGTCACAAAAATCATGGTGAACACCAAGTACTCGCCAATCAGCGGTATGACTTTAGAAGAAGACGGAATGATTTCTTCTATGACCAGGAGGAAGACGGTGAGCGATACCAGAACTGAGGTGCAGAGAGAGATTTTCTCACCTTCATACGCAGGAAGATAGAAGACAAGGACGGTCAAGAAAGACAGCCCTATACATGGAATAATGAGGAACAGCGTGTAAAAGAGAGGCAAGCGCCTAATTATAAATGAGTAGGTAATAAAGGGGTACCAGCAGCATCCATCCGTTCTGTTCCCTCTGATCCCCGTGGCAGTTACTATTTCCCATTCTCCATTATCAAAGAAATCTCTTTTGTCTACTTCTTCATCCACAAGGATTATATCCACCTGAGAACCGTCGTAGGTCCAAGAGCCAAACTTCATGGAGCAGTTTTGGAGGTCAAATGGGAAATAAGTGACATCAATGGTGCAAGAACTTTTATAATTTGCAGGCGGGGTCCAAGCAATAGTGCCGTCGTGTTTCACTATAGCTTTTGTAGAAGTTCCTTCAAAATGACCATCTGCACTGAAAGAATATCAGCAAAGAGTTATGAAAGAGGTAATATATGGTTTTCCACAAAAAACTAAATGTATGTACTTTTTCCAGTGTAAAATTTTGAAATTGTGTAATACTGCTTAATCCTTTACTAGCAAAAAATTTACTTACAGTATAATATGTCCCCTATCAGGGTGCAGTCTAACCACAATTAAAATCATCAGTTTTAAACAAATAGATAGGAGCTAATGAATGAGTAAAACCGGGACAGCTTATTTTGAATTACTCTTTGAAAGGAATGGCTGAAACTTCTCTGTAGGCACTCCCATCCTTCTATAGGGGTGGGTACATCAAAACAACTTCCTTCTAGAACGGATAAAGAAGAAAACCAAAAATCTTAATGAGACTGCTCTTCTTTACATAACGAGATCCTCAAATGGGGATCCAATTATCTTCTACCACAAAAGGTTGGAAAGTTCTGTGCTCTGAATGCATTCTCTTGGGAATCTGCACAGCTCCTTTCCTGCTGCTGCTCGTTCGTTTATTTTTCCCAGAAAGACAAGACGTCTACAAGTGAGGATGTGATGTTCAGGAGAATGCTCCTGGGTTCCTAATTCTCTCCGGGCAAGAACACTGTGCAATCATTTGGGTCTTCTTCATGGGAAATTGGGAGACTGAAGGGGGCACTGAACTCTTCTATTTCAGGCCTTTTCAGCCTGGTTTTCCCCACTCTCTTGGACCCAGTCTATAAGGCCAATCTGCCCCTTTAATATATTTTAAAATTTGAAATGCTTACTTATCGTATAAAACAATGTCTGGAATCCATATTGAAGCTGAAGGGACACGGATAGAAGTTATTCCAGCATAGTCCTCAGGATCCCACTTCAGTTTTACATCAACCCATTCCTGCAAAGGAATGAAGGCTTTTCTTCAATTTTATCCAGAACTTGAAACAGCTCCGAAGGCAACATTTGAAATGTTTACTATTTTATTATCAAAGTGGCTGCCTTGCTTCAAAAAATATTTGTTCATAGTTTTTGTTTGTTGCTCCTGATAAACTTTAATAGACTTCTTAAGTCAGGTGCGAAATAGTGGGATCAGCCTCCCATGAGTTGTACACTGGGTATACAAACAGAGCCTACATCTGAGTTATTGGCGATCAAAATTGTAATGCAGTGATCAGCTACTCAAAGAATGGATCAAAGACAACCAATTAATACGCATACTTTATAGCTGAACACAGAAGCTAAAAGACAGCAATTGGCCCAACATTAGTCGCAGCAGAAAATATTTTTTTAGCTTGCCACTTTAGTTGCTGTTATGAAATGCCGCAATCTTAGAATAAGAGATATGGGTTGGAAAATTTTCAACTTTAGGAAACTTTGGCAGTTTTGAAGTTGTGTGAATTTTGCCTTTCTAAAAAATTGAAAAGCAGAGATTTCATGTCTCTTCCCCCACCCCCCATCAAATAATATAGCCCAAATACTTGTGTAGATAATGGATACTGAGATGAATATGCAAACTGGACTCATATTCACTTGCACAGGAACATTTTCTGATTTAAATGTTTCAGGAGAAGCCACATCTCTGCTTAGAATCCCTTGCTGAATTACTGTAAATCACTCAGAAATCTAAAGAGAATCCTGATCTATCTTTTCTCTATATGTCTTCTACGGCAGGGGTCCCCAACCTGTGGGAAGTGGGCCGCGGGGCTCCCGCCTGCAAACCCCACCCCCCGGTGCACGTGATTGGCTCCCACCTGCAAACCCCACCCCCAGTACGCGCGATTGGCTCCCGCCTGCAAACCCCGCCCCCGGTGTATGCGATTGGCTCCCACCTGCAAACCCCGCCCCCCCCGATCCATGGAAAAAATTTCTTCCACGACTGGTCCCAGAAAGGTTGGGGGCCGCTGTTCTATGGTGATGCAACCTGGGGGTATGAATCATCAACCCACCAATATTGTGAAGAGTCCCAATCAAAACATTTTCAATAACATACTGGACTCACCTGCTTCAGCCAAACATTTGTTGTCATCAGTTGATTTTTTTCATCCTATTGGGGAAAAAGTCTGTTAGATATAACCAAAGGTTTTAGAAGAGAAAAGCCTCCAGGATCCCAGAGGGACTTTGGCAAGGCTTCTGTTAGCTTCCCCCTTCCTAAATAGATGCTTTTGCATGTGCTCCTCAAAGGCATACTGAAAGAGGAGAAGCACTTCGATTTCATTCCCCCAACAGGGGGAATAGTCCATTAATAGCTGTAAGCCACCATTCAGAGCACCAGAAATATTATCATTGCTAATGTCCAAAGATGCCAATACTGGTAGGAACAGCAGGAAACTTTTTATGTTAGTTAAAAAAAAAAAAAAGACATAGAACCTTTTTCATGCAGTTGGAAGGGACTTAGAGGTACAAGTCCTTTTTAATATTCACCTGGTGTTTATTGGTAATCTATTTAACACACTTCCACTTAATATGAAAGAGCTCCATCTAGCGGGGTCTAGGAGGCGAGCCTTCTCTGCAGCGGCACCTGCCCTATGGAACATCCTTCCCCCAGAGATAAGACAGGCCCCTTCACTCCTGGACTTTAGAAAAAAATTGAAAACCTGGCTCTGTGATCCCGCCTGGGGCAGGAGGGAAAGTGGTCAAGCTTGGGGATGGCTGATTTTTTAGAGCCGCCCCAAATATTTTAAATATGCTTCAGCGGCACTGCGAACCACCTGCCACTTGGTTTTAATTTAAATTATATTTATTGTATTTGTATTTTATTGTGTTTTTATTGTATTTTATTGTTATTGTTATAGCTGTGAACCGCCCAGAGTCCCTCCTTGAGGGGGAGATGGGCGGTCATAGAAATTTAATAAATAAATAATAAATAAATAAATAAATAAATATGTGAAAGTCCTCTGATAAAACAAAGTGGTTATGGGGGGGGGGGGGAATTCCTGTCTCACCTGCCCTGGAATCACAGCTGACACAGCTTTAATTTCCTAGATATTGCAAGTAATTTCTTCTGCATCTTGAGCAAAAAGTATGCCTATAATTATTAAGGCCACATTAATCTTTCAAAGCTCTATGAAACAGGCAACGTATGTCTTCAGATCATTTGCAGCTGATAAGAAGCTCCTTCATTTTAAATGTATCAATTTTCTAACATACCACATCCACCAACTGGGAAATTGCAAGACCAAATTTCACTTTGATGGTATCATTCAAGTGTTCAACTGGACGAACCCATCGTTCATAGTCTTCAAATAAATGTTTAAATAAACGGTCTTCGCTTTTAGCAATAAAAGAAGGTTCAAATGTACCTGCACAAACAATAATAAACTTTTATGTTTAAAACAATTTACAGAGAAAATATTAATATTTAACTCATATAATTGCCCACACCACAATGGAAAAGGTTTGGCATAAAGTTAAGCATCACAGAAAGCTAGTTCCCTTCTGTTTAAACAGAGGGGATAAAAGAACAGGCAAAACAATTATCTCTTCCTTATTCTGCAGATTTAGCTTCTGACATTATTAACGAAATTAAATTGGATGGCAATCCACTAAAAATTGTGCTCAGGACTCTTTGAGACTCATTTCTTTCCCAGCAATGTTCACATCTCATACATCTGCAGTTCAATACAAGCCTGTTTAGTACACAAACAAGTAAATTTTGCCAGGAATTTAGTTTAAAGGGGCTGCAAAGTAATTTGGCAGCTACCTCTGCCTTCACAAACATAACTGAGATACATCTCAATGAAGCTGATGAGCTGGAACTATATTCTAACCAACTGCACATCCAGAATATTCTTGTTCTTTTTATCAGCTGTGTATCATTTTCATCAGCACAAAAAGCTATGCTTTTAAATTCTAATTACTGCATGTAAATTTTAACCAATCTGAAACTGGCCTAGTGCTATTGGAATAGGAGCAGCAGGCATGATGCTGACTCAACAAGACAGGCATACCTCGTTATATTGCGCTTTGCTTTATTGTGCTTCGCAGATGCTTTTTTTTTTTTTTTTTTACAAATTGAAGATTTGTGGCAACGCTGCATCAAGCAAGTCTATCGGCGCCATTTTTCCAAGAGCATTTGCTCACTTCGTGTCTCTGTGTCACATTTTGGTAATTCTCGCAATATTTCAAACTTTTTTATTATTATTATTCAGATGATGATTGGCATTTTTTAGCAATAAAGTGTTTTTAATTAAGGCATGTACATTGTTTTTTTAGACATAATGCTTTTGCACACTTAACAGACTACGGTATAGCATAAACGTAACTTCTAAATGCACCGGGAAAGCAAAAATCTGTGAGTCACTTTGAGATATTCGCTTTATTGCGGTGGTCTGGAACCGAACCCGCAATATCTCCGAGGTACGTCCGTATTCTGTTAAGTTGGCTCATAACTCAAAATTTATCATAGCATAGCAAACTTCGCCTGCTAAGCGGATTTTGCAAACTTTGCAATGACTCAGTAGGAAGTTCGAGTTCTACATTACTGTTTACGTATGAAATGCAATCAGTTTGTATACTGATTGCTCACAACAGCATTTCTTACTCACTTTATACACTGGCTGCTGCTTATATTAGTATTCTTTACTCACTGTGCACTGGCATCTTTAAATTAAGAGCTCGACAGAGCAGAGCAGAAAAACATTCCCTTCAGAATTATATGAAAAGTGTTTGATGTTTGTTGACATTTATGTAAATAAGTGTAATTATTCACGCTGCAGCCTCACAAGCTGCTTGGCAAAATCACGGACAATAAAAAAATGCTTCAGACAACCATTATATAGGCAAGCTTAAGGGCAGTTCCCTTGTGGATCTCAATTGCCATCTGTTACGGGAAGTAGAAACCACACCCAATTAAATAGAACGATCCTATCCAGATTGAGTTGGAAATTCCTCTGAATCCACATAGGATTATGGACTAAAAAGCAGGAAAAAAGAGAGTATTATGTTTCAGTCACTGGCCCCAGAAGCCAGTGGTAGATCAAACACAAAGATGAAGGGTTAAAGATGAAAAAACAGTAGAAATTATGGAAGCATAGGTTTTATACTCATAGAGTTTGATTATTCTGTAGATTTATTGGCATGCATACAAATTGACAATTTATGTAAATACATATGTAAATTAGGCAGAGCCTTCAGACTCCTAGCTGCCAGGATTGTAGGCAACTATAAATGCAAGCTGCTCCATGTTGCAAGTATTCTATGCAGCTATGTTTTGTTCGTAACTGCATTGAGCATAACGACTATAGTTTCCAGTACCAGTAACACTGTATTGCTCCTGGGACGGACCCTTCCACTTAAAAAACTCAATACTTGCTTTCAGAGCAATTGCCAACATATTTCACATGGGGAATTTCATTTCTGGAGAACTAAGGGTTATATATTCATTGCTCTCTAGCCTACTGAAAATTTTACAAGGCAAAAATACATCAAGGGGTAGAGGGAAGATTTACATGCACAAGTGGTTCCCAAACAGTTAATAAACTGTATTGCTTAACATTTCATGATGGAATTCTAAAATATTAATTTATTATGAAGTATTTTTGTAGCCTTTAAATGTCATGAAACCCAATCCTATTTATACTTAGCTTAAAAATAAGTATTTTAAAGTTCAGTGGGATTTGCATGTAATATGCTTAGGACTGCAGCCTAAATGCAACAATTCAACACTTTTAAATTGTTTACTGAAGAACAAAGCAACAATTTACAATTTACTAGCATGCTGAATCACCCATATTTTGACCTAAATACTTATTCCAGCACTTTTATGTACAAATGCTATGAAATATTCTCATACTCATTAGATGAGGTGCATTGATAATTATTTTCTAGGGCTACACAAATAATTTGAAACTGCCCCTTGTCACCTTCTTTTGCTGCAAAAAATGAAATAAAATGGCTACACATGTGCAGAAGATAGCTAGGAGCAATTCTGAAGCAGCAACTCAGTGAAAAGATGTGGTTCACGCACTGCAGAGCACCTCTTTCAGAAGATTTGCACAGTCCTGCCATTTTCTAGCTACTGAAGCAGAGAAAATCGTGCCACACTTAATCTATGGCTAAACAGGGACTTAGGTCTGGCTCAGAAGACTATGCTTTCAGCTCAAGAAACACAAAGGTTCCATCTATTGTAATAATATAAAACTATTTTTTAATCTAAATGATGAAACAATTAGTGATTCAAACTGTTTAAAAGAAACAGAGATCTTTCTGCTTGTTCCGATTACAGAACATGACTGTCCTCCTTTTCATGAAATGTGTTACTTAATCACTACATTTAGAAATAATTCTATTACAATTCATAATTTGCTCAGGTTGTCTTTTTTAAGATTGATTATGTGCCATCAAGTAGGGGTTAACTCTTAGAGACCACATAGATGGATTTTCTCCAGGAGGATCTGTCCACAACCTGCTCCTTCAGGTCTTCCAATCGTCACTGTAAATGAGTCATTAGATTAACTTTATGGCAATAAACTTGATGTTTGTTTGTTTGTTTATTATTTGGATTTATCCCCGCCCATCTCCACCATGGTAGACTCTGGGCGGTTTACAATCACAATATAAAAAGTTAAAAACCTATGCATCTAAAAACTACTATAAAAAATAAAATAAAAAAATCCAAAAGATGGTGTGTTCTTAAAAGGAGGATATTACTAAGCTAACCACCCCCAGGAGGAACTATTATTTCCTTCATTCCAGGCAAGGCGGCAGAACCAGGTCTTTAAAGACTTCCTGAAGGCCAGGAGTGAGGGTGCCCGTCTCACCTCAGGGGGCAAGTTATTCCACAGGGCGGGTGCTATCGCAGAGAAGGCACGCCTCCTGGACCCCACTAGATGGAATTCTTTTAATGATGGGATCCGAAGCATGCCCTCCCTGCATGATCGGGTGGGGCGGGTAGATGTTCTCTATCTGCAGCACAAATTGTTTTTCTTTTCACTTCACAACAGCTAAAACTAAAAGAAATGTTCAAGTTAGTTTTGTCTATACCATCTCTCACAGAAGGAAGACAACTTAAAAATCACCTTGTAGCCATTAGGACTCAAAACACCTATACAACTTTCCATTTTTATTAAATGTCTATCGCTCCTGGCCTTCAGGAAGTCTTTAAAGACCTGGTTCTGCCGCCTTGCCTGGAACGAAGGAAATAATAGTTCCTCCTGGGGGGTGGTTAGCTTAGTAATATCCTCCTTTTAAGAACACACCATCTTTTGGATTTTTTTTTTAAACCACCAAATTTGGAAGCATTCTTATTTGAACAAAATTGTATGCTGGCTTCAATGTGATCACAGTGTCTTTGTACATTGCTATTTAATTTGCCACATAATGCATATTTTAAGCTAACGTGTTTCAGGAGGCATTTTTCAGAAGTAACAAATAGATATTTTTGCATTTAGACAATCAAAATATTACAGAAGCAACTGTTTTAGTGAGAAAACAATGGCCATAGATTACTATAAGAGGACAATGAAATTGCATGTACTGTATCCAGAATGGGAAGCACCTATAAATAACATACATTCAGGAAGCACTGCCTTGACATTCTCAGTGTTTCTTCTGAAAACAAACAAAAAGCACAAACTGTAAACCTGTTTAACCCGGATCTATCAAACCATTTTCTTTACATAGAGGGAAAAACTCAAGACATTCTGCAAACTTCTGCTTCTATTCTACACATCCAGAGTTACAAAAGTAATGTCTAAACCTTCAATGATCCTTCAGATCAGGTTGAAACTATCTCCCCAAGACAAAAATATACCCATGCAGTCTTAACCATTCAAATCTCTACCACGAAAGTTCTTTATCCCATAACCACCCTTGGTAAAAACAGAAATGTATTTTGCTTCTTGTCTGTTTCAGCCACTGCAAATTGAGCTAGAAAAGATGAAGACAAGATGAACTCTTTCAATGGCTCCTGAAAAGAGCAGTTGCTGGCAGATGCCTGTTTAAAGAGGGGATGGGAGGAAGAATCAGACCCTCTTTTGGTTTAAAAAAAAGAACTTTGTTCATCCTGGGCAAACCAAATGATTGTGTGAATGAACGGACACCTTGCTACACTCTGCCTTCAAGATGTAGTTTTTCCTTCCTTCTCACCAATGCAGCACAATCGAGTGTAGCAAAACCCCTGCCCCGGAGTTAACCACTGCAGTTATTAATGTTTGAACCTGCACTTAATACAAATAAAAAACAGATTACAGTACAGATATCCTTATCTTCGATAAGGAGCGAAACGTTTCCACTGAGAAAATAGAAATCCAGTTGACATGATTCAAGCTACAGACAATTCCACCTGGATGACTGAGAACCTTCATCGACAGATTACAGTACAGTATCCCTTAGGGATGGGTGGATAGTCCAGGCTGCAATTTTCATCACCAAGATAAGAACAGTAACTTGCAATTCTACTGCAGGGTAAGGCTACAATACCCCCCCAACCCCACCCCACCTATGGAGGCATCAGCCCCACCGAAATACAGTGGAAGCTGCTTTCCAGAAGGGAAGTGCAGAATGGGGGTGAGAAAAAGCAGCCAGTATATAGCACTATACATACATACATACATGTGTGTGGGTATGTATTTAGATATAGATTATTAACCACTTTGTTTTGGGAGGCTGGATATAAATAACTGAATTATTAATAATTAAAAAAATTATTAATATTTTATCTGGAACGCAGGTATGCATATACTATGCATAAAGCAGAGTACGCCAAATATATACAGGCATATATATCACCTCTATGCATGGACAAATCTATGTACTTGCACCCTCATGCACTCTCCCCTCAAACACCTCCATGCATCTATGAATTTGCATGCTCATGCACATCTGCGTCCCTCCCCCAATCCACCTCAGGGTTATTTAGTGATGGGAACCAGTTTATAAATACTTTTAATCAATCAATCCACCCCCACCCCCCAAAGCAGACAGGTTCCTTTTAGTGTTTCTATGACATGCAGCAAAAGTCCTGCGCAATAGTTGGACCCTATTCACCCCCCCAAGCTACTTCATTCCCATTTATTTTGACAAGGCTGGATGGACCTCCCGCCCCCGGTAACTGCCCCTTCGCGTGAGTCCCTCGCGTGCTCTTATTTGACTAAGCGGGCCAGCCGCGTAACGCGCGTCTCGGGTCCTGACGCGTTCACACGAGCACGGGCTGCCTGCGTTTCTCCGCGTTACCCTGAGAACGGGCGCCGGCGGCTCCGGGGCTCGCGGAGAGGAGCAGCAGGAACAGCAAGGGAGCCTCCGCCATGGCCCCGCGCGGAGAAAGCAGCCGCCGACGCTGAGGAAGGTGTGGACCCGCTCTCCCTCAGCCGCGCCTCAGCCAGAAAAGCCCGCCGCCCGGCAGCCGAAGCCCCGCCCCGGGGCGTGGCCAGAAAGAGCGGGAAGCCCGGGCGGCCGCGCCCCCACAGCCGGGGTTGGCCTACAACTCCCAGCAGCCTCCCAACTCCATTCCCAGCTAGGGGCTGATGGAAGTTGTAGGCTAACCCCCCTCCCCGTCAAGGCGGTGTAGTGGCGAAGGTGCTGCCCTGAAGTAGGAAGGGCCAAATTCCAGTTCTGTTTTTTCAGCGAACTCTAAACTTTGCATCACACAAACACATAGGCCTACCTCACAGGGTTGTTGTGAGGATTGCCAAAGAAAGGACACACACACCATTAGCAACTAAATAAAACTGGTTGATAAACGTGGTGAATGATCTCCCTGATTACTCTGGAAGAAAGCTTAATTTTTGTATTTATTGGAGAGGTAGACGCAGCACAATGCATTCTTGCCAAATGCAGGAAATGTTTCTCAGTTCAATCATTGGGACTTAGAAGATGTAAAATGGACAAAGGAAAAAAAAGATCTTCCGTGGTGTTGGTCCTGAATGTGCAATATAGGAGACCCGCATGGTCCTCTGAAGTCAAGAAAAAAAATCATTACAGGTCAAATAAAATGCCTGGGTCTTTTAATCACTATCTCAAGGATTATATGGAGGGAACAATATATAACATAAGCAGCATCTTCTAATTGGTTTGCCAGGCTCCACCGCTTAATTTTACAACCGCCAAACTTTCCCCTTAGCTACAGTGACCATATTTTCTTGGAAAAAAACTAAAGGACAAACCTGAAAAAGGGGCCAATCGTAAAGAGATTCATAAGGATAAAAAATTATTGTTTATGTTTGTAACTTTGCTTTACAAAGGAAAATTCAAGAGCAAAACCAAGAAAACAAATAATTAAATCAAATAAATCTACAGGACATCCTTCTGCAATAAAGGACGTATGGTCACTGCATCCTTAGCCCATTCACCTGCAGGGCTTTCAATTTCCCTTTTCCCCCCTCTGAATTTGTCAGTACCGTGTATTTTGTATTCTGACGATCTGTAGCAATTTCTGGATTGCACCTGACTTGGGCCCCCAAACGAGTGCTTTTTCTGCATGATTTTAATGTCAATATGAAAGGGGGGAAAAAACTTATTCCCGGAAGTGTGTTATAGGGAGTGGAGCGAGCCACAGCCTGGAAACTGAATAGAAACGTTTCCTTTATATTGCTCTGAATAAATCTTCGCCAACAGCAGCAAATTGCCGACTGGTTTTACAATGATCTTCAGCAAGCATCTTTGGCCACCTCTCATAGGCTCCCACCTGTAAGCAAACACATTTCCTACTCTCTTTACACCTGCAATAGAAAATATCTTGCCCCCTTTTCCCCTGCTCTTCATCCTGCTAAAATCCAAGGCTCTAAACCAGTGTTTCTCAACCTTGGCAACTTTAAGTCATGTGGACTTCAACTCCCAGAATTCCCCAGCCCTAACCCTAACCCAGCATGCTGGCTGGGGAATTCTGGGAGTTGAAGTCCACATGTCTTAAAGTTGCCAAGGTTGAGAAATACTGGTTTACATAATTGGATCAATAAAGTCTTGGTGATAGGCAGGATGTGGCCAACCTTGTTTGGACCCAGAAGCTAAGTAGCGCAAGACCAGTTTTGAACTTGGTGGACACTCCATGTTTATCCGCAAACCGCATGCCATGACGACTTCATGGATGCATCCAGGAGGGGGAAAAAAAGTATTGAGCGCGCGCGAATATAGGCTTTTTGCTAGAGACAAACATTACGACAGTCTTCACCCTGCTTTCATGAATGGAGCATTACCATTAGCTTTGTGGCTTCAACATTTTGTTAAAAACTAATACATGGGAGGGATCATCTACATTTTAATCAGGCCGATTAATTCCTCTTTGGCAAAGCCTTTCAGAAAAATTACTGATTAAAGAAAGCCATTCCTCTGCTCTCAGGAAAGTTCATTTCAATTTCAATAAGGTATTTATACAATGAAATTCTGGAAGAGGGCTCTATATGTACTTTAAGCCTTTCCTCTGGTCACCACTACAAGAATCTGGTTGGTTCTGTTTTAAATATATAATTATATTTTAAGCTACCTAACATTTTTCAAACCATGTTGTTGTTGTTGTACTAGCAGCTTATCTGGTGCTATGGATATACTCAGCACTCTGACAGGACCAGTCACTTTTTTATTAGGTAAAATAAAAGAAAGATGCAATAACAAAGAGATTTCCGTTCACTGAGGAAAGAGGTGATGTGTTTCAGTGATATAAAGGAACAGATTCAATAAACAGCCCTTCAAGATCTGGGCCAGTTTATTGAAACAGCCCCTTCTTCCAGGTACTTGATTTATTTATCTTTTTCTTTCTGCTCTTTATCTTTCTTTTCACGCTCTGCTTTTGCTTCTTCTTCTTCGTGTTTCTTTATCAATACTTCCACTTCTTTTTGCTTCAAAACTCTTATGATTGTCTTTCCATTCTCTCGTGTCAGGGTTGCAATTTCCACTGAAATGTAAGAGAAGAAAAAGAAAATTGCATTATCATTTAGAAACGCTCAGCCAAGAGAGGCAGGCACAATACGGGATATTGTATAAAACAATACGGAATATTGTATAAAACAATATTGTAATTTTCAGTATTACAAGAAGCGATACAGCCCAACAGATTTATTGCAAACTTTTCTACCATGCCCCATTCTGAGACTTCAAGAGCTTTATAGCTAGCTACTACTTATTATTATTATTATTATTATTATTATTCCTATAAAACAATGTAACCATCTACTAAAATCAACAGGGCTAATTAAGAACATATAAATACACTATTAAAACCTCAAAATCTAACTCAAGGCAAGTCACAAGCCCTAATTCCCAAAGACTCAGGATAACAGGACTGGTTTAACCACACAGGTAGTCCTCACTTAATGATCATTTGTTTAGTGACGTTCAGACTTACAACAGTGCTGAAAAAACAACAACCTACAACCAGTGCTCACACTTACAACCACTGCAGCATCCCCACAGTCACGTGATCACAAGTTAGGCGCTTGGCAACCGGTTTGCATTTATGACCACCGCAGCAGCCCATGGTAATGTGATCACCATTTTTGACCTTCCTGGCCAGCTTTTGGCAAGCAAAATCAATGGGGAACCATGTGATTTGCTTAATGACTACGGTGATTCTCTTAATGACTGCTGGAAAAAGGTCGTAAAATCAGGTCGGATTCGCTTAATGACCACTTCGTTTAGCAACCAAAATACCGGTCTCAATTGTGGTTGTTAAGTAAGGACTACCTGTACTACCCTAAAATTCAGCAGACATTTAAAAAAATAATCACAATAAACCAAGAACTAGCAAGACTCTACCAACTGGGATAGCACCTCTCTAAGGAAATCAAAACTCATATCCAAGATCTCAAGATGGAAACAGATGGAGAAAGGCTTACCTTTCTCTGCTGACAATTTACTAACATCCATGGTTTTGTTCAGGACTTTGATAGCTAAGGCAAGCGCAGATTTCAAGGTCATTTCTCCCTCTTTGTAGTCTTGTTTTAGCATTGATACAGCTGCCTGTTAAAGAACAGAAAGGCACTGCAGTTGGTTTTTGCTGCTCTATGCACAGAAAAGGAAAACAGCAAAGCCTCTTAGCCCGAACTACACATACAATATTCCCATTCGTTAAAATGATCATAAATCACTTAATCGTCCACCAGAACCCCCAAAGGGATGTTTAGTTAAAAATAAAACCAACACAAAAATATGGAAAGAATACAGCATTGTGTGAAACAAGCCACAGCAATATTAAAATCCATTAGAAGTTACTGAAGGCCCAGGGAAAGAAATACTGGCTTTACTTCATATCTAAAATTAAGAGCCTAAATGGGCTTCCCTTTGGAAGACATTCCCTAGTTGGAAAATGCCTCTTACGAACCCCCCCAAATCCAGCCTGTAAAACAATCAAGATCTACAGATCCTCAAGTGCTTGCCCCTAATAGACTATTACAGGGGTCCCCAACCTGTGGGCTGCGGCCGTTGGCCGCACAGCAGGTGAGTGGTGGTGGTCAGCGCGATTGGCTCCCGCCTGCAAACCCCGCCCCCCATCCGCGCAAGTGGCTGCTGCCTGCAAACCCCCCCCCCCCCGTGGAAAAATTGTCTTCCACGACCGGTCCCTGGTGCCAAAAAGGTTGGGTACCCCTGGACTATTAGAATGCTGTGTTTTTCACTAATTGAAGTTCCTGAATATTTTCCAAGGGTCCTTTGCAGATATAAGGGATTTCTCCTTCCACAGGATTATTTTTCTACCTGTTATGACCAGACTTTATTCCTGTGGAACGCTTTTTTCAAGAGTTCTTCAAACCTTCAAACGTGCAGGAAAAAACATTAACACCAAAGGCGATTAAACTTACAGCGCTATTGTTTCCAATGCATGTGGCTTTCCAACCCCCATAATTCCCACTGGGATCACTCTGATACAGCTGGAAACCGTAATGCTTATCCCAGCCAATGTACAGCAGCGAAACACCAAAAGGACGTTTTCCTGTTAAGTATAAGGAGGCGGGTGATTTAAATTAAGCAATACAATTTACCAAGGTAAAAACATCAGCAATTTGCTAAGAAGTCAGGTTTAACAAACTGCTCTGCACTACTGCTATGTAAGATAAATTCTAATAAATTATTTCCAAGTATAAAATTACACTACAGATGATTTGGTCCTGCTGTGATATCACTTCTGGTTTCTGCAAAGGCACCATTGTTCAAAGATGGTCAGCTGCAAATATACCTCCAACATACACAGATTGTGGGTTTTTCCACCACCACCCCCCACTTAAAGTAGCTTTTATGGAACCCAAACGCCTGAACCCGTTTTAAAAATTTCCCACAATAGACAGACTATACCCCAATCTGTGAATGGACTTCTTAAAAAAGCAGAACCTGAAAATAAGCTGTCTTGCTACTGTCCTTTCTAACCTCCAAGTAGAGCTTCAGGGCAGACCTAAAGAAAATGCATTCTGTTCCCAGGGAGTGATTTAACTTCTTTAGACAAGAATGGGGCTGTCATACCTTGTTGGCTTTCTAGATTCACTAAGCCTTCCATCCACACACAAGAATGTTACAGCCGTTCCTTGTATGGGCCAGACTTTTCTATCAAAGTTAATTTCATTTGACAGATACAAATGTTACCTCCAAACTGTGTATAAGCTTGTTTGATATCACACAGGGCTGTTACTAACTGCTCACAAGGAATTGGCTCCTGATACTGCAACAGGTATCTGAAACAGGAAAATACAAAAATATGCCAGTGGTGCAGAAACAATAACTAAGAAACAGTAACCGAAGAACTCTTAGAGAGGTTGAGAACAAGGCCGTGAAGCAAACAGAAGCTGACATACTTCTCTCTTTTAATGGGGATAAAAACAGCACTGCCACTGAGCTTTACCATGAATAAAATCAAGTTTTACAGCTTCTTTTTCTTCAAAACAAGGCTGAGTAAGGATAGCTTCTAGTCTTGCTTCCTTTCATTTCCCTCTGCAGTGTCTGCCTTGTCTGTAGCAATATGGGTAGTTCTGTTGCAACCAGGGTATAAGATAAGCTTGGCTGGTTATACAACACAGCAGGATCCAGCCTTAGCAAAGGAGGGACACAAAATTCTAAAAACTGCCTTTGAAGGCCAAATGAAATTCTCTTGAGAGGCCAGCCCAACTCCCCTTCCCCTCAAACCATACTTTGGTTTTTCTCTTTTTCTTTAACTGCTTTTTTGGAAGGCAATACTCTGAATATTTGAGTAATTTCTGGTTGTACTGGATCAGTGGACACTTACCACGGAAGGCGGCAGAGAGCCTTAAAAGCAGCTGCGTAATTCTGAAAATATTCCAAATACTTTGCTCGCCAAAATCGGAAAGGCTTCTCTGGCTTGAGAAAGGGCTGCTCAACTCTAATTACAGTACAGGTAGTCCTCGAGTTACGACGGCAGTTGGGACTGGAACTTCGGTTGCTAAGTGATGCGGTCGTAAAGCGTGATGTCACGTGACTGCATTGCTTTGTGACGGCAATCCCTGCAGTCACCAATGCCGTTGTTAAGCAAGCGCCTCCTTGCAACTTCCTGCCAGCTTCCCACAAGCGAAGTCAGTGGGGAAGCCGGCAGGAAGTTGCAAGTCCCAGGTGGCTCGCAAGCAGGACGTCTTGCAGGTAAGTTAAGCCTCAGAAATGAATCTGGTTAGCCTCACGCTACAGAACGATTTGTAACTGAATGATTCCCACAGTTCTAAAATTAGAGTTAAAAGCCTCTACGCTTTGAACTCTACGCCTTGCACGTTATAACACGTTTAAAAATATTTAAAGCAAGAATCCTCCTCCTGATGGCTTCCAGCATTTGATAAAACAGTAACTATTCAAACCCTTTTGCCATCCTGATGCACCTTAGTTTCGGAGCGCAGTTGTGGCTTGTCACAAATGGAGAAAGCAAGGTGGCCCTCGTACCTTTGGGCAATCAATCGCAGTTCATTGGTTAGCACGTTGGCGTCCGAAGTTATGCCGGCGACACTGCAAGCCATGTCTCTGAAAGATACAAGGGGTCTGAGTGAGACCAGGAGCTTTGCGGTCCTTTCTGCAAAGCAGGGTCATGATCTCATCCCACACTGCGCGCTTCTAGCTGCAGCCTCCACTGCGGACAGCTGTCATTTTGTACCAGGATGCCAACTACCAAAGGCCGTACAGCAATATGCTATATGTGCCGGTGGGGATGATGGGACTAGCAAGCCAACACATCTGGCAGGCATTAAATTGGGGAGGTTCCAGCAGAAATCCAAGAACCTGACTTAAATGACAGCATCTATGAAGCATGCAGATTAAAAAAAAATTACACCAGTATCTCACTCACTCATTGAGTTTATATATTTTCTCCGAAAAAAAGACTTCATCCAGAAGCTTGTGGATGTTCCGTCTTTCGGCTGCCAATAGCACTCCATTATTTGCCAGAATTCCCAAGCAGGTGCCAGCGTGCCCTATGGCTTCCATTGCGTATTCAACTTGATACAGACGACCTAAGACAAGAACGTGAAGGGTGGTGTCAATGGTTCATGACTCTCCTTTTTAGAAGCAAGGTGAATGCAAAATAACATATTATTTATTGTCCTGGTAATCAAGAACCAAATGTTTGCTGCTTACAATATAACCCTAGATATGGAATCACAGAGTCGGAAGCCAATTTAAGGCATGTCCGATACAAGGCTATCTGGTTGTCACTTGAGCACATTCGGTGGAGGAAAGCCCACCACTTCTCTGGGTAAATAAATAAATAAATAACGTGCTTAAAAACGAATCATGGAATGGAATATCTCTTAAATTAAATATCTCTTAAATTAGGTGGATTTATTAAATTAGATTGATTCCACTTTCAAACTGCTCTTAGGATGTTTTTCTAACGTTCATTTGGAGTAAGTTGGAAAGAAAGAGAGGAAGAGTGTGACCAGCAGCAAGGTGGATGGACTTAAGTTACAGTGGTGATGGGGGCACCATTGGAAGACCTGAAGGACCAGGTTGGGGACAGATTGGCCTGGAGAGAATCAATCTATGTGGTTTTTAAGAGTTGACACCAACTTGATGGCACATAATAGATCAATCAATCAATCAATCAATCATCCTGACCTTGACTTGTGTGATAGCTTTTCACATTTAAAAAAGTGCTATCATGTCATTCTCCCCCGCCCCCACCTTTTCTTCTCAAGGCGAAACATTGCCCCGTCTTCATATTTCTCTCAACCAATTTGTCTATATTTGATATAGGACCTGGAGCCAAACACCAGAACTATGGCGGGGTCTGACTAGCACCGAATAATTATCATCTTATTAGGACATAAACTACATTTTATTTATTTATTTATTTATTTATTCAAATTTATATGACCGCCCAACTCCCCCAACCGGGGGACTCTACATCATAGTTATGTGGTTCAAGAGAAGGAACCCACCCAATAATAAACATGTCCCCTACTGCTTTTTTCTTTTTGCCATGTCATTACCTTCGGGGGAAAAGATGGTCGTTCGAGAATCATATCTTCGAGACTGCAAGGAAAAAGTTTGTTTTGTTAAAGAACAAAGCACTCAAAATGACAAAAGGGTGATCTGTAACACTCTCAATCACAGTAAGGAGCACCTTTGGAAACATGATTCAGGTCGGCCATCAAACCCCCCGTTAGGTTTGGCCCCCACTCCACTGCATCCCAGATGAAATTATTCCTAATTCAAAGAACTTATTGAGACCCCAAAGAACTGATTGAGAGAGGGTTTTTTTTTGCTATTTCTCTGAAAAAGGGAAGGGCAATTATTCTTGGTAATACAGTGTATGGACTCCCACTCTCTAGGCAGGTGGAATTGTTATAAAAAGGGCCATGTTTAATACCTTCATTATAAACTGGATTTCTGAGAAAGAATGGACAAGACTGTACTTGTTACTCTGGGATTTGATATACACAGCCTAATATTTATGAAACTGGGACACAGAAACTCACCATGGTGCTTCTGGGTTGTGTTATGCTGTAAAAGAAAGAAAAAGATGGATTTTATTAAACACTGTCATTGCATACTGAAATACCACCACATTCTTCTCGGTTCTTGTTTTGTTTTTTGTTTTTGCTGTGTTCCTATACATTTAACAGCAACATTTTTTTTCAAGCTATCTCCAACATTTCTTCAGCCCAGAAAACTTCATCTGTTACACTGATATACTAAACCAGGGTTTCTCAACCAGGGTTCCGTGGCACCCTCGGGTTCCGTGAGAGGTCACTAGGGGTTCCCTGGGAGATCATGATTTATTTAAAAAATTATTTCAAATCTGGGCAACTTCACCTTAAAGAGGTAAGTTTCATTCTTTATTTTTAGTTTAAGAACCCTGTTAATGCATCTAGACAGGCCTACCCATGAAACGGATATAATAATTTTGTAACCTCTGGCCTAGACTGGACCCTGAATGTGCAGGGGTTCCCCGAGGCCTGAGAAATATTTCAAGGGTTCCTCCAGGGTCAAAAGGTTGAGAAAGGCTGTGCTAAACCATCTGCCATTAAAATAAAGCATCAAAGCCACTAAGAACATTGGCAGTTCAAATTGCAGACTCCAATGATAGCCTACATGCAGTAAAGGATAACAGACGGAACAAGAATAGGAACAATTCTTATTATTTAATAATACCAATTAATTAAATTGATATGCCACCTGACTTCCAGTGACTTAAATTAAGATTCAAACTTGCCACTGATTTTTTTCCCTAAGGCAAACATGGGGAAAATCATAAGGGCATCATAAAGGATAACAGGTTTGTTAAAGCATACATTTTCAGAAACTTGGTATCCAAGCTATTAGGTTCATGAAAAAAAAATGGTCCGGGTGCTCTACGTAATTATTCTCAAGGGGGAAAAATGCTTTATTTCCATTCAAGGAATTTACCCTTTTTAAAGAACAGATGAAATCTGTGGCTAAAAAGAAGACAATTTAAACATAATCCAAGTCACTCTATTCTTATGTTATTGCATGCTTCAGGACAAAGTACCAGAACATAACAGATGGTCCGGCACCAAGCTGAGTTTCAGTAAAAAGCAAACCTTTAATTATGCACGGATCAGAAATTTGATACAAGTCAAAATCAAAACATTCCAAATTTCTAATATAACTATGCTGAGATAGTGTTAGTAAGAAAAGCTGATCTCTGGAAGAAAGGATGTTAAAAGGATATTAGGAGAGCAAAGATTCATCATTGGCCAGAAAATGTCACTGAACTCAGTTTTATAAAAGATACTTCATTTTGCTTAAAAGCCTCCATTGTCAACTACTTTGCTCAAGCTGCCAGATGAATTGTGAAAGCAAAAGTAGAAGCACATTCTCCATATGTTTTGGAGTGTTGCAATCATCAGCAAATTGCTAGGAATACAGGGTGAGCCCAGGCCTTTAATAAATAAATAGTGACAGAAGCACTGGGCTAGAAACCGGGCAACCATGAGTTCTAGTCCTGCCTTAGACATGAAAGTAGCTGGGTGATTTATCCTGTTTCCCGTGCATTCAACTAGACCCCTCCAGGAAATCCCACAAATCGGGACAGAAAAGCAGTGGGGTCCAGAAACCAGGAAACTTTTAAGTTCTAGTCCTGTCTTAGGCACGAAGCCAGCTGGATGACCTTGGGCCAGTCCCTCTCTCTCAGCCCTAGGAAGGAGGCAATGGCAAAGGCAAACCACTTCTGAAAAGGTGGCCAAGGAAACTGCAGGGACTTGTCCAGGCAGTCATCAGAAGTCGAGACTGACTCCAAGGTGCACGTGCACACAAAAAACATTCATTAATTATTCACTAATAAGAGTCCCTCCTTGAGGGGGAGATGGGTGGTCATAGAAAATAAATAAAATAAAATAAAAAATAATAAAGCACAGCTTAACTGAAATTTAACTCATGTTTATTAGTGAGACAAGGATTCCAATACACACTAGACGTTTTACCTATCTGCCTTCCTTTCCACCTATCTATCTATCCATCCACCTATCTACCCACCTCCCTTCCTACTACCCACCCACCCACCTATTACAGTATTGTATCCAACCATCCATCCATCTTCCTACTTATTTACCCACCTATCAACCTACTTGTCTGTCTGTCATCCTCTCACCTACTGGCCCACCCACCCAGCCATCCATCCACTGTAATTTTATGCTTTTTGTGGAACAGCTCTATCTATCCATCCACCCACCCACCTATTATTGTATCTACCTACCCACCTACCCATCTACCTACCAACCAATCTGATTACAGTGATTTTTCCTTATCCAGAAACTCCAGGTGCAAAGTCATCCCAGCGCATGTACCGGAGAAAGGCTACAGTCCCGAGGACACCACCGGCAGAAGAACCTCCACCGGCGGCCGGGGCTACCCCCGCCCCACCCCCCTGTCCCCGTGAGGGGCTTCGACCCGGCGGCGCCCAAACCCGGAGGAGACCCTTTGACCACTCACCTCCCACCACACTCCGCCGATTTCCAAAATGGCTGCCTGGCGCTTGCGCACTCCCGACCCGCTCCAGGAACCGGCCCGGCGCGAGGCGGAGGAGAGACATAGATTGCGAGTCCTAGACGGGTCACCTCGCCTTTTCGAGCCGGAATTCCGGAATGCCTTGAGCGCCATGTTTGTTGCGGGCAGTCCAGAAGTCGGGGGGAATTCGAAGCGGTTGAGCAATTGTGTTTGGGTATAAATAAACTATACCTCTTATTCCAGCAGGTTGCAGCTCTTAGCTGACCTTGGCTGGGCGGCATAGAGGTTTAATTAATAATAACAAAACTAATGATAACAAATCTTGAAAGGATAAGCAGGGTAGGATCTGGATGGGGGACCATCAGGAAATCCAGAGCATAAGTTAACCTGGGAAGAAACATCTTGGAAGGAAGAGGTGGTTCTGTATGGTCAAGAAAACTACATGGACGTGAAATCTCCAAGAAAGGAGCTCAAGTAAGGGTGTATTTTGTCATAATAATTAATTAATTAATTAATCAATCAGATCATATTCTTTCAACCTCAGGGTTCCAAACTCTGTGTAGAGAGGGGGAAAAAAGTGATGTTGTGTTTTGTCCTTTAAAAGTAAGTATGGTGGCTCAGCGGGTAAGACGCCAGGCTTGTCGATCGGAAGATCGCAAGTTCGGAGGTTCGAATCCCTAGCCCCGCGTCCCTAGCCCCGCGTGACGGAGTGAGCTCCCGCACCAGCCCCAGCTCTTGCCAACCTAGCAATTCGAAAGCATGCAAATGCAAGGAGATGAATAGGTACCACTTCGGTGGGTAGGTAACAGGGTTCCGCGCGCGTCTAGGCTACTACCTTGCAATGGGTATTATCAATATATTATATTAAAATCCATTGGCAGTTTGGTCAATATCGCAGGGTGGGCAGAGGGGCTGTGCCTCAGTGGGGTTTCTAACATCCCTGCACTGCAGCCTGTTGCTGAGTCTTCCAGAGGAGGCGATAGGTTGAGGTTGAAATAAAGTTTGACAATGTGGCCTATTAGCCTTGGATTTCTTATTTTTAAAATCGTGTCAAGTGTTATAAAGAACACAGAGCTTCTATGCTACGTAGAGGGGTGCACAGTTTAATGAAATCACCTTATTGAATGTTCATGGGATGGTCTACAGCCATCTTGTATTAAAACAGTGACTCTCTACACACCAGATGGGGCAAAAGCTGAGAGTACGTAACACCAGCCCTCCGACAAAAACTATGAAGAAGCATCATTTTATAAAAGATCATGGGTGCACCTTTATAAAGATCACCTGCAGCGCTGCAAAATGTGCACATGAAGATATCGACAGGCTCCTGTTCTGTATGAAGATTGGTTGATGCTGCAAATTCCCAGCTGAATGTCCGAACGACTGACACGAAAACAGACCGTTCAGGATTTGACATTTCCTTTCCCTCCACTGGCACACGTGCCAAAATACAACCCTGCTTGTACTTCAAGAACCTGCTTAAATCATTTCCTTAGCATAGAGCTTTCCAAACTTTTCATGTTGGTGACACACTTTTTACACATGCATCATTTTGCAACAGGGCTTGGAGGCAGCAGCAGCCGCGACACACCCAGACACTGCAGCCGACACACTAACATGTCGCGACACACAGTTTGGAAAGCTCTGCCTTAGCATGTCTCTTCCCACTCAAGAGCTGGGGCTCACCTGAATGTCGATACTTTGTAGGTTTCAATTTTTGCATTCAATTTGTGTAGAATGCAGTTCTGTCAAACACGTCTATCTGCATACCAAGATGGAGCCTGTATGGATGGGCTTTTCCTTCATACTGCTCAAAGATCATAGTGCCCCAAGTATGAAGAGGAGGGAGGGAAGGGAATGTGGTGAGTATCAGAATAAAAACTCTAAATTACTACTTCCGTCTCTTGGATAAGGTTGTAACCCAGGAATTTGTGTATTTGCATGGATGCAAGTTTGCTCTGCATGCCACAGTGTATGATGTGATTTTTTTTCAGCTAGGGAAAAATAGATCCCCTAATTAATTTCTCCAGTGCAGTCAACTGTCATTGGGAAAGAAAAATTATAATGCTGCTGTGATAAATACCAGATAAAGAAAGCCTTGAACTGAATTGCTCCGTGTAGTTTCTACAGCGGTATAATAATAATAACAATAACAATAACAACAATAATGGCATGGTGGCTCAGCGGGTAAGACGCCAGGCTTGTTGATCAGGTTTGAATCCCTAGCCCCGTGTGACGGAGTGAGCTCCCGCACTCGCCCCAGCTCTTGCCAACCTAGCAATTCGAAAGCATGCAAATGCAAGTAGATGAATAAGGACCACTTCGGTGGGAAGGTAACAGCGTTGTGTGTGTGTCACGCCGGCCACATGACCGTGGAAGCGTCTTTGGACAACGCTGGCTCTTTGGCTAACAAACAGAGATGAGCATCGGCCCCTAGAGTCAGACAAGACTGCACAAATGTGCGGGGGGAACCTTTACCTTTACCTTTATATCGCAATAACAAAAATCAAAGCACATCAAAACACTGAGAAGGATTATGTTTATGCCAGGAACAACCCTAATGCTGCAGAAGTATCCGCAAATTTTGAATGTTAACAGTCAAAGCTGGATGTGATACTGCAAATCACAAAAGGGAGCAAATATTGGAGGGCCTGGAAGAAAAAAAGCTGCAACGTGAACACGACCTCCTTCCGAACAATGTGGAAAATGTAACCCCAGAATTGGAGCAACTCTTTCATGAGTAATGAGTTTGTAGGAAAACAGCAAGACTGTGTTTATATGTGGGGACTGTTTAACCCAGTGTTTCTCAACCTTGGCCACTTTAAGATGTGTGGACTTCAACTCCCAGAATTCCCCAGCCAGCAAGGGTTAGGGTTAGGGTTAGGGTTGGCTGGGGGAATTCTGGGAGTTGAAGTCCACACATCTTAAAGTGGCCAAGGTTGAGAAACACTGGTGTGACCAGTATATATGGGGCCTGATAAAATTTCTTCAGTAACGACATAAGCCTTTCCTAGTCTTTTAAATTTCTGCTGAGCCCCTGGTTCCAACTGGATAGTATCCATAACGGTGTTCTCAGAGATGGTGGTGGATCATTTCAGATAGGATTCTGCTGTCTGAAACCAGATCTTCTCGACCGTCTCTTGGCCCATCTCAACGAGCATCAGCAAGTACTTCCATCCCGTTTTGGCTGTGATCATCAAATACTCTTCATTCTCGGGGTGCAGAAGTGTCGTGTGGGCGGCAATCACAAGCGACTGAGCGTACCTCCCGCACACCAGGAGATACAGGGCGGCACGCTCTTCGGCGGTCAAAGGCACAACGCTTTCAAACCCAGCCAGGATGTGGCCGCCCACCAGGAGAGGCTCTTTACTTTCAATCATCATGTACATCACGGCTATCGCTACTTCAAACACGTAGTAGCCATAGCTCATATCGCTGAAGTCCAGAATCCCGGAGATTCTGTAGGGTGGATTGGGAGGGGAAGCCGAAACGACGTCAACTAGAATATTGTGGTCGTTGAAGTCTCCATGATTGATGCCTAGACAGAGAACAAAGAGGATCCCTCAAGGCTATGGAAATAAGATATGATCGGATTGTGAACTTTATAGACAACTGGGCTGTCTCACATCACAAAGCAGCTAGGGCTGGCTTAGTGAGAAACGGCCTTTTCTCTGCTATTCTGGTGGGTGAGGTTACAATTAGCCGGTGAAAATTGCAGAGAATCAGATTTTAGGTCAGCCTTGAAAGCATCTTCTGGAGAGGAAGAGCCACTGGACAGTGGAACAGCCTGCCTCGAGAGGTTATCTCTATCATCTCTCTATCTATCTATCTATCTATCTATCTATCTATCTCTCTATCTATCTATCTATCTATCTTCTCATATCTATCAATTATCTATCATATCTATCAATTATCTATCTCATATCTATCAATTACTACCTACCTATATCTATATCAATTATCTACCTATCAATTATCTATCATATCTATCTCTAACAATTATCTATCTATCTATTGATCATATCATATCTATCTCTATCTATCATCTATCTCTATCAATTATCCTACCCTACCCTACCCTATCCTATCCATCAAATTTATATAGCCACCCATCTCACAAGTGTGGCTCGCAATAATTAAAACAACAACAGGAACAATAAAAATAAAAATATAAACAAACACAACAACGTGCAACTATGCTAAAGCCACGATTAAAAATTCAATGGAACATAAAACCTAACTGTAGTCAGCCGTGAAGGCAAACCATACATCCCATTTAATATAGCCCTTGCCAAGGCTCGCCACCATCGCTGGACCCCCAGGCACGAGGGCACAGCCAAGTCTTCAGGCCCTTCCTAAAGCGTATGCTGATGGGCTCTTCTTTGGAGTGAAAAGGTTTAAATAAAGGCTAGATAGTTATCTGCCAAGGATGTGCTACTTAGCAAGGTGTCCGCCCTTCCAGGTAGCCCAGACAAGAAGCACACCCAGGAGTACCAGCTCTATCTTTATTGTAAGGTTTCGTTAACAGAGTCTTGCAAGTCTGAAATTACATCTTTCCCCCCTCGCCTTTACAGTCCAAGACACTAGGGAGGATCCCTTCTGAGACATTTGCCATGTCCCCATTTCTTGTGTGACCAGTCATGCTTTCTTGGCCTGATAATTGAAGCCGGAAAGGTCTAGAGGCCATTGCATTGCAGAGCTGAGAACTGAAGCCACACATTTGCCACGGCCCCATTCCTTCTGTGGGCCCAGCTGCCTCTTATCTGACCGTTGCCTAGTCTGCGGCTCTTCCTCCTGTCTCCCAAGGTCATTCCCGCAGACAATTACACAAGGGTTGGCCTAAAAATGCAATGATCCCCAAGTTTACTAAGCTTTAGTTTATAGATTAAATTATAACAGCTGAGTTTAGACAGCATGTTAAGACACAGCTATACATTGTAGTTTGAGGAAAGCCAGCCTCTGGTTCATGAAGCTCTCTAGTACCTTTCAGATGTTTCGGACTACAATTTCCACAGACCCCTGAATAAGTATGATTCAGCCTCCTTGAACGTAGCTAAATTTTCTTATACTGCCTGTAAAATTAGGCAGACATTTATTATCCACTGACGAACCCACCACCAATTGTAATATTTTATCTTGTTTTGTTTTTACTTTATTTTTAATGCTTTTTTGTTTGAAATTCTGGTCAGCGACCGTAATAAAAAATACTTATTCATTATTCCACAGACCCTTGTGTGACCGGTCATGCTTTCTTGGCCTGATAATTGAAGCCAGAAAGGTCTAGAGGCCATTGCATTGCAGAGCTGAGAACTGAAGCCCGTTTCCCCTAGCCTCACGTGCATTGAGCAAAGGAAAAATAAAAAAGATGAAGCATTATCAAACTGAGTAAAAATACTTACAGGGTCGAAAGGAGCTCAGCTTTGGAATGATTCTAACTTGAAACTGCTCAATCACCTGTTTCACTGCTTCCAGATACTCACTCTTGCCAAGAGCATAAATGTATTTTTTCAGAAGAGGAACGTTTGTCAGATTCCAGATAAATTCACCCCTGTGTAAGCTTTTTATCAACGGATGTTGGAATTTCTTTGAAGTGAGGAGAAAACACAATAAAATGATTTTTTTACAAGGCAGGACACATCTTCTGATGGAGTAACATCAATCCACACAGATTAGACTAGGGTTTCTCAACCAGGGTTCCATGGATCCCTCGGTTTCTGTGAGAGGTCCCTAGGGGTTCCCTGGGAGATCACGATTTATTTAAAAAATTATTTCAAATTCAGGCAACTTCACATTATAGAGGTAAGTTTCATTCTTTATTTTTAGTTTAAAAACACTGTTAATGCATATATACAGGCCTACCCATGAAACAAACACAATAATGTAACTTCTGGCCTGTATTTGAGCCTGAATGTGCAGGGGTTCCCCGAGGCCTGAAAACTTTTTCAAAGGTTCCTCCAGGGTCAAAAGGTTGAGAAAGGCTGGATTAGACTGCAGAGTTTTATTGTTTTAATGCAGCAGTTAGTATTGATTACTCTCATTCCTGAAGCCTGATAAATCACAGGTTATAAGTATTTTATTAAAGACAACATTAAAGAATTAATGAACCCAAAAGATCCTGGGTTGTCTAATGTTTATTTGTCTGGCTGGACTTTTGTAATTTATTTAATACCCAATTGAAGGACAAATATAGAGAGTGTGTGGTCACACCAGAAAGCTTAATGCATTAAATTTCCCACACTTCTTCTCCATATAAAGCTGCAATTCTTAAAGTCTCTTGGACAGGCAGACCTGACCAAACTATACCAATTGTCTAACATGGAAATAAATTCCCGTTTCTTTCCTTTTGTAAAGCCCCATCTTACCACCTCACCTCTGCAAGTGTTTTGTCCAGCTTGGCTGCTGTTCGCCCAATCTCGTAGAGAATTGGAGGACTCACAGGGAGTGTGGCCACAGTTCTGCCGGGCAAATAGCTCAACAACCTCACCGCATACTCCTGGGTGGAGGATCCAGTATCTAAGAGTCAAAGAGAGACCTTAAGTCACCAGTCGCTTCACAGCTGTGGCCCAACGAAGGTCCAAGATGCACCTCCATCAGGAAAGTCCAGTGTAATGGATAAGCAGTTAGAAAAGAGCCATGGAATATTATTTCAATATATGATCACTGTGGCAAGATTACTATATGCACAAAGATGGAAAAATTCAGCTCTACCCACCATGGAGGGATGGTTGGTGAAATTGATGGTTGGTGAAATTGACATCTCAGAACTTGCTGAGATGGCCAACTCTCTGAGCCTTGTTGTTTTCTTGCAGACGTTTCATTGCCAGGCTAGGCAACATCTTCAGTGCGAAAAGGGAGTGGGACTTGCTCTCTGTTTAAATACCCTGGCTTGTCCTGCTTGGGTTGGTGGAGGTGTTGTTCTCTCCTTAGGAGTTCCTTGATTGGGCTGTTGTTTCCTACTTGGTTGATTGACTGAGTTAATAGTTCATTGATTAGGGTATATTGTGCTGTTTGATTGTTCCTCTGGTGCTAAATCTTTGCCTATCTGGGTGTTGATTGCTGGCAAGGAGGTGTTCTGGTCTTCTGGCTTTTCTATTGTCTCTTATGAATGGTATGTAAATGTTGTTTACCTCTATGTGTCTGTTGATGGCTGCTTTGAGTGCCAAGCTTCCAGGAATTCTCTAGCGTTTTTGGACTTGGCTTGGTTTAAGATGCTCACAGTTTCCCAGTTGAAAGTATGGTTAAGTCTGTCCGTGTGTTGAGAGAGCAAGTCCCACTCCCTTTTCGCACTGAAGATGTTGCCTAGCCTGGCAATGAAACGCCTGCAAGAAAACAACAAGGCTCAGAGAGCACCAAGGACTCCACAGAAAAACAATTTCCAAAGACAACTTAGTTATGATGACCATGCTTGTTGGCCAAGGAACTCTAAAGGGCGTGTGGAAAAGAACATCCCAGAAAAAGATCTTCCAGGTTGGCTGACACTGCAAATAAGAAGATGCAGTTATTGCAGTTTCAGAATCTTGTAACTTTTTCCCCAACAAAACATAGCGATGGACTCTTCACGCAAGCATCTGTCCACCGATCTAATGGCCCTATCTTCAAAAAAAAAAAAACTGTACAGCAAGCAAAGAGGCAGAAAAGGGCACTTTCATTCAGTCATGACCATGCCAGGCGTGGGGTGCCTCGCCAGAGGCAGATGACGTGTTCAGCCTCACCTACTTTTTCCAGAAACATCACTTTGCCCTCTCGGGTGAGATGGGGCATGGCCACAGGAAAGCCCTCGCTGTTCAGAAACATCATGATCCGGGTCTGCACCTCGAGCAGCCCAGAATTCTGGCTATCTTCACAGTTTATAATTTTGAGGACAAACTCCTGGGGGCTTTCCCCTTTCTCTGTGACCGAAGCGGTGCGCACGTGGAAGTTTTGATCGTCATAGCTGGGCAGCGGTGCGAGCTGGCAGACGTCCAATCCAAATATCCTTTTGACCAATTCAGCGGCTTGCTTCTCGCTGAACGTTGGCTTGGTGAGGTTGCAACGCCGCTGCTGGTTTCCAGAAGACATGCTGCATCTAAAGGAGAGCAAGAGAAGATCTGTGTCTACCATTTTTTTTGTCTCAAGGAAATATGGGCAGCCGAATTGTAATTGTAAAGAAAAATTGTGACCCCCCCTCTTTGGTCCTGCGGAGAACACAAAGAAAATGATGGAGAATGTAATTTTCTCTGAACATTTTTTTCCTCTGTTCGCATCAAAAGTTCCCATCAATGTTCAGGCAGCTCAGTCCAAACTCCCTACTCCCACCCGTTTCTCTTTTAAAAGCTCAGGAAGACCGTTTTTAATACTTACACTTCCATTTTTTATCAATATTAAACCACGATGTATATCAAGCCATTCAAGACGGACTTCTGACCTCAATGTCCACGAAACATGAGTTGCATATATGCCATAAGTTCCTGATACCTCCTTAAGCGCTGAATCCTGTTGGAATCATTATTAAAACTATTATTTCAACCAATGCAACTTTAAGATGTGTGGACTTCAACTCCCAGAATTCCACCCATCTTAAAGTTGCCAAGTTTGAAAAAAAACTGATTTAAACTGTCCTAGGAGACTAAGTATGTGATCAGCATACCACCGAAGTAGATTCAAAGGCTGACATTTGACAAATTGAAGGCTTTCTAATTACAGTAATGCTTGCTAGCGTCAAGAAGGAATGAAAAAAAAAAGGCTATATTTTTTTTTGCCCAACTCTGAACCTGGAAACAGAACTTGTTATCAGGAAATTGATAACAGTAACCCATCCTCTTTGTTCCAAGGCCAAACATCTCCAATAATCTTTGGACTCCAGTAAACAAGATCAGAGTGTGATCTTAATACATTGGCAACATAAAACAAAACTGGCCTGTAGCAACAGTGAGGCATAAAAATCTTCCTGCAGATGGATGCAGTTTAGGCAGAAAATGCATTTTTCATCCATTCTGCCCGTGTCTTAGCATTGCAGAGTCAAAACATAAGGTTTACAAAGATCCGTGTAAAATATGCAGTATAATATGTGCTATATTCACCCCAGATTCACAGGCAAGCGCACTCAGCTAAAAGAATTTTAGAATATCTGCCCTGCAGAAATACAAAAAGGAGAACGTCCTCCCCTAAAAATTACCTAGTTGCTTGTTCCCCAGGGAAGTTTTGTAACCTACACTTACCTACCCTGTTGGATTCCATTGACCACATTTTGATATTCACGCAGATTAGCTTTTCAGCTTGTTCCCAATGGAAATAAGGAATTTTACCCCCCCCCCAAAAAAAAAATCCTTATGGCATGACTTTCTGCCCAATTGCTGTTTTTCAGCTCAGTGCGGTCATCTGCATTCTGTGAAGAACTGGCTCTTAAGCCAGGATCTGATCATCTGGCTCCGAACCCTCATGTTAATTTTAGGCTCCCTAACCCACTCTCAGGGGCGTGGTGGCTCAGCGGGTAAGACACCAGGCTTGTCTATCGGAAGGTCGCAAGTTCGGAGGTTCGAATCCCTAGCCCCGCGTGACGGAGTGAGCTCCCGCACTCACCCCAGCTCTTGCCAACCTAGCAATTCGAAAGCATGCAAATGCAAGTAGATTAATAGGTACCACTTCGGTGGGTAGGTAACAGCGTTCCGCGCGTGTCATGTGGCCACATGACCGTGGAAGCGTCTTCGGACAACGCTGGCTCTTCGGCTAAGAAACGGAGATGAGCACCAGCCCCTAGAGTCAGACACGACTGTACAAATGTGCGGGGGGAACCTTTAAAAAAAAACCCCACTCTCATGTCTGAAGGATGCCTATTCCAAATACTAAAGATAAGCTAACGTCCTCTTGACTAGTCCTTGACTGGAGTGTGCTCTTGAGAGCGAGCCCAGATGGTGGTGAAATATACATAAATACGTTATACATAAGAGTTTGAAGGGCTTTCGAAAGACAAAAGAAAACGTTTGCACACGGAAGGACAGAATTTCTGTTTGAAAATCAAGTATGTTATCTTACCTGGGCAATAAGGGTATTTAAACTTCTCCACCGTAAGCCAGTTGTACAGGGAATGGTTTTTCCTTCTCTAGGGTCTCCTTTGGGCCCGCAGAGGACAGATGACCTAAAATATTTTTCACGTCTGTGTGGGTGCAAACTAAATTAAAGCAGAATGCAATGTGAAGCCAGCCAACTTGCAGTTGGCTTTTCTTGCTTGGCATCCAGAAGCCAGATGGGATGGGAGCAGCAGGCTGGACAGTTACAAGATTAGATAATCCTAAATAAATTCAATTGCCTTCACGGGCTGGGGGAATCTAGTACGTATTCAAGTACGTAATCGTGCAATCCCACAGCCCACGTGGAAGTCTGCTGCCGTCCTATCAAAGTAAGGCTTAGATATTGCTTGAGAAAGTTTATAAGGAAGCTTCCAATTGGTTATCAGGAATTTAGCCCCCCCCTTTTCTGACCCCAAGGCTAATTATTTACTATCCCTCTCTCTCTCTCAGCAGCAGCTGTGCATTTCTGATGCCTTAGTCGCGATAGAATACTTGTATTAAGATCAACTTAAAAAAGCAAATTGAACAGGTTTTCATCCAGAGCATAAATATCCACCCCCGACTTTTAAAAGGGAATTTTAGATCGGAAGAGTTTGGTTAATTTTGAACTTGCAATGCTCTTCCTGTATTATAATTTGTGCTTTTTTTTTTTTGGTCTGTAGTTTCTGCAGAATTGCAAAGCCTGTCGAAGATTTTAAGGGGGTGCTTGCATACGTGTGGGACAGCAGAAAGAAAATGTTTAAAGATGGTAACATGACTTTGTAAGTGCTCAAAACACTGCAGGCATGCTTTCGAGCTGAAATTTTTACAGCCTTGAAATGTAGGCTATCAAGAAATTCAGTAAATCAAAGATAAAAACTATAAAAAGAAACTACAGAAAAAAGAAAGAAGTGAATTCTGAAGAATTTCAAGGAAGAATCTATTCTACCTCATTTGAGTGAAAGAAATAGGCAAACGGACGAACTTTGGGCGGCTCACAACAACCAAAGGCATCATAATCACTGAGTGCCTTTTTTTGGTTTGAATTGTTGAAGCAACCATGTCTTTTCGCAGACTCACCGCCCACCGTGGAAGCTTCCACCTGCCTGTGTGGCTCTGCTTTTACAGCCACTTTGCTCCCACGCATTCCCGCCTCTTCCAATGAATTTGAACAAGCACAGCAGTTTGTACCTTTGCATAAAGACTATTTCAAAATCGACACTTCATAAAAAGCGGTAAGCTTGCCAACCCGGGCTTACAACCGCAACATCTTTCAAAATGTCACAAACCTTTTATGAAGCTATGAATGTTCCTAGCCACTTTTCCATAGCCATTATGACAGCTTTTACTAATCCTGTTCTCTTGCAATATTTGTCAAAAGAGAGTTAAAAAAAAAAAGGCTGCAGTTGAGACATGGTACAACTTTTCTTTATTAAAAATAATTTACATCAGTTTAACATTTTATGCACAATTGTCAGCAAATCGAACTTTGTCTTTTAAGATGTCTATACAATACTTATTAGCGAATTGAAAACCATTGTATACCGTTAACATTGGCTTAAAAGAGCAGACATTCAGTTGCAGTGGCTCACGTGAGAATAATAAAATGCATGTATTATTTTGCTGTGTATAATTTATAAAACACTCCCCCTAGTTTGGTAACAACCTTGTCAAAGGCTCAATTATGGTTCTTTTCAGAATCCAAACTGAAGAGAGAATGGGAAAACCAGACATATTTCCAGTTTCTGTGATATTGCCCGGCTTGAGAGCCCAAGATTAGCATTTACGGTAGATTATGGAACACCTGGTGCCTTCTGACTAAAAGACTAAAATACATTGTGCATCGCCAAGGTGAAAAGAATTCAAACAGGCGGATTTGCTTCCAATTAATAGGACCACGCAAGTCTCCAATCACAGTGTTCAAATCATTATGTTTTTATTGGTTTAGAGGGGGAATTAATTCATGTATGCTATAGGTTATGGTATCGTTCAAGAGGTTTTCAGAGTTTCAGTGAGGACCAGCACTTTCAGAAAGTACCCCACTCACTTCTAAAAGTGTCTGAAATCTTTTGAGATTTGGTCATCTCAAGGATCTCAGCTTTTTAATAAAAGTCACCAATGTCACTTAAGAGTGTTATGAGCACTCTGCTGCCAAACCCTATGATAGCTAACATATTATGTCCATCACCCACTGAACCTATTTATAGTCAGTTCTTCCCAGATGTTCATGGGAAATTATTTTATTTTTTTTTAAAAAAGGATAGGGTTGCAACCTCCAAAATATTATCTTTTGAATTTAAGAGAGAAAAGCCAAACCATGTCACTGAGTTTGACCTAATAGGGATCATAATTCTGACTTGACATTTGCAGAACTGCAATCAGGCTATTCTCCTAACATCTATAAGGCCAGAAACATCAGGCAGGACTGGTCATACATATCACTTAGGAAAAACGGCAACCGGGGGGGGGGGGGGATGGCCATTTGAACCCACCCATTTGAAAGAATGTCAAATATCAGCACCTAGACATAGATGGAGGCCATTTATAAGCAACGCTCAACTTCACATTACTGTCAGATTACTAAAAGGGTTTGCAGTATCTCCCCAATTCCAAGCTTTGAAAGAAATCTCAAGTTGCAAGCACTGTTTTTGGTTTCGGGCTAGAGGACCGTGGGGTGTGTCTGTAAGGCACACTGGTTTCTAGGAGCATGCATTTTACTTTGGAGCAGAGGAGAACAGTCTCCTTAACCTAACAATAAAGAAGATGCCTTGAAGCTGAAAGAAATGATTCAGATATCAAAAGTGAGATAATCCTTATTATCTTTTGCCATTTGTGATCATCAAGACAGAACTCCAAGCATTTCATTCAAATACAATAATAAAGGAAAGATATCTATGTCAGTGAACTGGTAATAAAACAGTAAGGTAGGCAAACATACAGCACAGCTGATATGGTACAGAAAATATTCATTCAAGAAAAAAAAAGTGTATATGATACTTGCTTAAAGAGCTTGTTGGAAAAATTCCTAAGGTTCAAAAGGACTGGGCACAGACTTTTATCGATGCCTCTGTAAAACATATTTCTAATTGTTTGGCCTCAAAAAAAGAATCTAGAAAGTGTCCAAATTAAACTTGTCTTTCAGAACTTCAGGGATATTTTTAGCGACATAACATTTACTAGAAGTAGAGTGTTTATTCGATTACATGAAGTCTGTTGGCTTTAAAAAAAACAGCTCTATAAACAACAAGTGGAAGAGACTTTTTAACGAGTTAGGGCTCAGGATGTTTTCTGCCACAGAAATTCCCGTAATAATAAACCAAAAATTACCGTAAACATCTGGGGAACTAGGGAATTCTTAATCAGAGATTGCTCCTCAGAATAAAGTCACTACCACTTGCCATCACAAATAAAGTGGCTTTGGAAAGTACAGAATGATCAGAAGAATTGGACACATTTTAAACCCAACAGGTTTCGTTCACTGCACAGACTGAAGAGAAGAAACGGAAACTCTTCTCTGTTCTTCTAATGGGCAGACCACACTGCGCAATACCTCTTGACAGCCAAAGGCCGGCTGAGGAAAGAAGGCTGATGCTGTTGAAGCAAGAGGCAAAATAATCCAATTAAATTCCATGATAGCCACTCATCAAAGGGTCAGCTAGGGAACCAGAGAGATCACTGCAAGCTTCTATTTCGAAAACATCAATTCCCCCAACTGAATTTGTTTTGGAATTTTTCAAAAGAAAGTCTCTCTTCACAGAGCAGAGTATCTCCTTCGGTGTGCGGACTGATTCCCAGAAATCTCCACCCAATGAGGCCACTGCTGAGATTCTGAGAACACTCCCACTTTTCTGGAAGGCACCAAGTAGGGGAAGGCTGATAAAAGAGTATATTGACTATGTCAGCCTCCCTTAAACTTTCTAGTGGATGGCTGATATAGCAATCTGGATCCGGGGGTATGTTTTTTGGTTTGTTTTCAGAATCATGGATCCTCCGAATGTTAAAACAAGGAAATCATACATCCTTAAGCCATGTGCTATGCTCAAACCAATAAACAGCAGTAGAAAGTTAGAAGGTGCAAAAATTAAGGGAGGAAAGAACTGCAGGAAATCTTGCTTAAAATCTTCACAATTCAGTTTCAGGTTTTCACATAATTTATATACAAAATGGTTTAAGATAACCCCCCTCCCCTCATACTTACAGATCTCTTTTCACAACACACACATCAACGTCTAGCAATGTCAATAGCACCATTCGAGTATTTTAAAATCCAGAAGGACCTTGCTGCAGTTACTACAACAATTTCACAATCTTTTACATCCATGGACAAAGTATCTGAGCACAATGGGGCTGTCAGCAGTTCCAACAGGAGAGGAAGGCTTGGGCAAGCCGTCAAGAGGTTGGCCGGGTCTGCAGTCCTCCGAGGTGTCAAGGGGGCTTTACAACAGCCTTCGAACCATGTAGTTCAGAACGCCGCCATGTTTGTACAAGGTTATTTCCACATCACTGTCAAATGAGGCAGCCACATGGAACACTTTTCCTGTACTCGTCTTAAAAGAACAAAAGAAAGAGGACAAGAAAGGTCAGTTAAAGACTTTGTTTTTTCCAGTGATCCTGAAATTTAAAACTGGGTTCAACCAGTTTTACGCTACATTGCTTGGATTTTAAGAACCTGTAATTTCCAAAATAATACAGTCAGTCAATGAATGAAATATTGAAAATTTTAATCTAATTCTATGCTTGTAAATTCCCTGCTTATTTACTTTGTGTCTCATTTCATTTCATTTTATTGTCTTTTTCCTTTTTTCTTTTGTCTGCTCCTTTTTTTCTCTTATTAAAAAGGCTTAAGAAAAATACAATGAAAACAAATATTCCCAAACATCAAATATTGCACGGAACCACGTACAGAAGTAAAAATGTGGTACCTTTACACACAGGGTGATTCCAGGCGATAACGCTTGAGGGAAGATGATAGAAAACTGTTCTTTGCCGGTTAGTCCCAAAGACTGTGCACTGTCCCCAGGGAGAAACTGAAGTGGCGCAATGCCCATTCCAACCAAATGACCTTTATGGATCTTCTCATAGCTCTCCGCAATCACTGCTTTCACTCCCTGCAGAAAAAGTTTTATCCAATTCAGATACTGTCTAATTCAGTGTTTCTCAACCTTGGCACCTGCTTTTCGGGAGAAGATTCCAGGTTTAATTTCTATCTTTGCTTGAAGCCCCCCCAAACTACCTGATTAGGCCTGATTGTGTCCCCCCCCCACATTCCTTGGTCTACACCAGTGTTTCTCAACCGTGGCAACTTTAAGACATGTGGACTTCAACTCCCAGAATTCCCCAGCCAGCCATGTTTGTATGCTTTCAAAAGAGAAAGCAAGAGAGACAGGTGCAAGTTATGTTCTACAACATTAAAGACAGCAGGTCCCCAAAGCAGACTAGGGCAGGGTTTCTCAACCAGGGTTCCATGGCACCCTCGGGTTTTCCAAGAGGTCACGAGGGGTTCCCTGGGAGATCATGATTTATTTTAAAAATTATTCCAAATTCGGGCAACTTCACATTAAAGAGCTAAGTTTCCTTCTTTATTTTCAGTTTAAGAACACTGTTAATGCATATGTATACAGGCCTACACATGAAACGAATATAATCATTTTGTAACTTCTGGCCTACATTTGAGCCTGAATGTGCAGGGGTTCCCCAAGGCCTGAAAAATATCTCAAGGGTTCCTCCAGGGTCAAAAGGTTGAGAAAACCTGGACTAGAGTAATGAACAATTCCAGGACATAACAATTAGAGCTTAAGCAAAAATGTAATACCAGTAAAAAAGGTCCTTTGGCAGCCCAGTCTCTTGAGCTGCCCAATCCATACTTCTTGCCGGCTAAGATAATCAGAGGGACGCTTTCTCTCCGATATAACTCAGCTGCATCAAATACATCCAGCTGCAATTAAGACGGACAAAGACCCAGGTCATGATATATTCTTGGTGGATAGATAACCAATAAAGACTTCCTTTGAAACTGTATCCTCACCGTCTGTCCAGTTGGGAAGTGGACTGTTTTAGGAGCTGGCTTGCCAATGAATTTATTTAAAAGCTTGATGTTTGCAAAGGTGCCCCTGGTCATCACAGCATCGTTCCCCCGACGAGCCCCGTACGAGTTGAACTCGCGGGGTGTGAGGCTAAAAGAGAGAGACCACCAAAGGCATTCAGTGTGGAAATGAGTTTGTGCATTTTCACTGTTTAAAAGGTTTTCCTGCACACGCATGAATCCTAGTCAGGGTTGGAAGGTGACCACCAGAGGTCTCACTTCTGTGCATACAGTAAATATCTGGCATGGAGCCTTCTTTCCTAAGTATGTTTTAACACTCCAACCCAGGGGTGGGCAACGTCAGGCCCGCGGGCCGTATAAGGCCATGGGGCTCCTGCTTAAGGCCCGCGGGGCTCCCGCTCACAAACCCCGCCCCTTCCACGCGATTGGCTCCCGCCCGCAAACCCCGCCCCTTCCACGCGATTGGCTCCCGCCCGCAAACCACGCCCCCCAGTGCTTGTGATTGGCTTCCGGCCCCCTGGTCTGCGGAAATCCCAGAAACCCCGCCCCCCGGTCATAAATATCCAAATGGCCCTTAGCAGAAAAAAGGTTCCCCACCCCTGCTCCAACCTCTTGACCTGTATTAATTATAACTTATTTTTATAGAATACTAGAATTCAGACCAAGTCGTACAAGAGCCTCATAAGCAGAAAGCATACAGCAAGTTCTGATCCAAAAGGCCGAAACACATTCAGCTCATCCTATTTCGCAACCAAAGGGGCACACACTGTTCATCGCTGCCAGAAGAAAGTAATGTCTGAGGATGAACTGGAAATCCTCTTCTTCCTCCAGTACAGAGCTTTCCAAACTGTGTGTCGCGACACAAAAGTGTGTCGCCACACACAGCGTGGTGTGTCGCCACACCACCCGGAAGCGGCGGTGCGTGCGCCCCCCGCCATGCACGCGCGCGCCGCCGCACGCCCCCCGCGCTGCCGCCGTGCGCGCGCCGCCGCACGCCCCTCCGCGCCGCCGTGCGCGCGCCGCCGCCGCTCACCCCCCCGCGCCACCGCCGTGCACACGTGTGTCGCCGCTGCTGCCGCCAGGTGTGTCGCCAGCGGCGGCACTTTGGAAAGCCCTGCTCCAGTAATTCTCCCCCGGAGGGCCTTACCCCTTATTGATCAAATATCTCGCCGCAGCGCTTCCCCTCGCGATGCTTCCTGCTGGTGAGATGTGATCAGTCGTGACAGAGTCTCCCAAATGCAACAAGACATGTGCATTTTCAATGGACGGGGGAGGAAGTGGGTCTTTGGCCTGAAGAGAGACAAGATGGAGCATGGTCAGGATCTGGCATGTTCTGAATGAACGCTCGCACCTAATGTTAGCATACGTACAAGCTTATCAAATAACGAAGGACATCGGATGTACGTAGACTTCGAATCCCAGGTAAATAAAGTTGATTCAGGTGCCTCCAGAGAGTTCCAACGCTTATTTCCTTTCTGGAAAACAAGGAGGAACCATTTTTGTAAGAGGTGGATCCAGCTGCTGGATGTCGTACTATAGCAAACAAAAAAATACCCACATAAAATGGAATGCCCTTTTCCTTGTGGCTAATTCTTTGCTCATTCAGCACACACACGCACACACGCCCTTTGACTTCTAAAGCATCTCCCACAAGCAGCAGTCTTGGAACT
The DNA here is from genome assembly GCA_023362775.1 of Charina bottae. Taxonomy (NCBI): domain Eukaryota; kingdom Metazoa; phylum Chordata; class Lepidosauria; order Squamata; family Charinaidae; genus Charina; species Charina bottae. The sequence goes on along the minus strand of JALMGJ010000010.1, from coordinate 19,875,634 downwards.
GATTTCAGGATAAGCATCAACAACAACCTATCCACTCCAAAGAACCAAGCCATTATGGAGAAGTAGGAGAGCCAGAAATTGCTAGGTCTGGGGAGACGCAGTCTCCATCCAAGCAGCAGCTGTGTGTATACGTTCCCCCAACTCACTACCAGGTGCCATATGAACTCTTTGAAGCAAAAATATAGCCCATCCCTGATTAAAGAAAGTGATAAAACTACCTCCATTTTTATTTTCAATTCTTTAAACATGGATGATATTACAAATTCCTCTTCTATTTGCTGAAGTTCTTCCCGAGAAGGCCAAATATCATGCAGGAAGATATTTCTGCCATCAGAATTAACCCCTGCAAGAAATTCGATATGTGGAGATAATGGTCAGTCAGCCGAAGCTACTCGGAGAAAATGAAAACATGCAAGGAAAGTCCAAAAGTTTCCGTTACGAACACACGATCACAGATGGCACGTATTTTAGAAAACCCGTACAAAATCACACCTAATATCCCACCTTACCTAGGGAGGAGAAAGTTACTAGATTTGCTTCCAGTGGATAGCTGAGAGTTTTTGTGTCAGAAGACGCTGTGAGACAGATCTGATAGCACAACAACTGCTAATGAACTACACTACTGTAGATGATCAATTAAACAGCACTAGACAACAAAACTTTTCCTCTCATATATCCCTAAAAAGTAACAACAGGACGTATGAGCTAGACAAATTCAAAGAGTTACCTAGTGGTTCGGTCTGGAAATCAATATTCACAGTTCCTGCAATAGCATAAGCAACAACCAGGGATGGAGAAGCCAGGTAGTTGGCACGGATACAGCTGCAGAGTCGGCCTTCAAAGTTTTTGCTTCCAGACACAACGCCGCATGCAACCAAGTCACCCTGAACATGAGAAACAAAAATAGAAAACAGGATTTTTCTCGGCACTCTCATTCTCTTCTAAACTACTTCCTTGCTAGTCAAGCCACGGAACTGGCTATTAAGCCCAAAACAGGCAGTCTCAAATGCTGCAAATGACAGTAAGGGGATCACTAAAACAATCCCTACTATTCTTATGGTCATTGGAATCAATAAATATTCACCTATCAACACACAGCATTTCCAAAGTGCTAACAGTGGCAGCAAACTCTGTTCAGCTGTCTGATGTATTAAAGTGTACCTGTTTGATCGCAGTCTGAATGGCTTCTGGCAAAGGTGCCGTATTCCCCACGCACGTGGAACAGCCATAACCAATGACCTCAAACCTACAGTGAAAACCAGGATTTTGTGATTCGCTCTGGATTCATTCACATTTTCACTGCATTTCAATAGCCAGTGCATTTGTCACACACAGGGAGGGGTTCTAAAGGAGCTGCTGCATGCAGCTGGGGCTTCAAGGTCTAGGGCAGTGTTTCTCAACCTTGGCAACTTTAAGAAGTGTGGACTTCAACTCCCAGAATTCCCCAGCCAGGTACATATTAGAGCAAAGAAAGTAATACCCAAGTTTATTGAGGTATGGTAATACACCGCTGGAACTGAGATAGTGCGTGACCATTCCACTCCCAGGCGACAGGCTAGTTCGTATGTAAGGTTTAACAGTCAGACCAGCTTCAGTGGCTTTCTTAGCCAGTAAACCTAATGGAAAAGCGAAGACGCTATTACAATGACGCCGTGTTTTGCAAATGGAGAATGCCGAGATAGATATGCAAGCAAATGTCTTTGCCCACCTTTGAGAGTGACAGACATTCACAGATTGGGGACGTAATTGCATTTGGCTCTACCACAGATACTGGATATTTTTTCAGTCTGAGGGGGAAAGAATGAAGCTGGTGGGGCAGAAACCAGCACTTCCCAGGGTAGAGCAAATCACAATGTTACTAGAGATTAGATGCCTTCCAAAGTCATCAAGAGAACAGCCAAGTTTCCATTGGTTTGGAAAGGCAGGAGAAAAAAGCCTAGAATTTAAATCCTGGAGTGCCGATCTATGCAAGGGTTTCACGTTTGTGTTCTGCAGCAAATATGGATTCATTGTCTGCAAAAAAGACACTCATCCCGCCGAGTTGTGACTGTGAGCCTTTGGCCAAGTAAATCAATTCCTGAACATGGGGCTAAGTGTCTGGCAAGCTGAGATTTACAGCCATGTCTGAGTGAAGCCTGAAATATGATCTTGCACATGGCCCAGGCATCCTTCCAATAAAAATGGCTGAAAGGTGTTGAACGCTCTGGTTCCAACAGGTGCTCTATGAAAAGGAGGAAGGGAGGAAGGATTCTTACTACAACAGGATGTAGAAAATTCAAGAGAAGCCAGTGTACCTGCTCCTAGCATTGCAGAAGGATTGCAGTTGTTCGTACAGCTTATGACAGCAGCGATGACGACTGATCCGTGAGCCAACTTGTACTCGTTTCCTTCATATTCAACAGGAATTACATCACACTGCTTTTCAGCAGGAATCTGAAAGCCTCTGAAGCCAACCTAGGTGATCAAATAGTGGTGGCAGAGTCAGTCCACACTACACACAACCCATTCCTAACTGTTGGGAAGTAAGGAAGGAGACCCCAGAACTGTTGGGTCCATACAGGTTTGGGGGTTACACAGTCAAATCCTAGCGACAGAAGCTCCTATAAAATTGAAAGACTACCACAAATAATTTAGTTTGGATTGAAAAATCTGCATCGCCTACTTCTGTATGATGGTTTTTGGAGAGCAGCATGGGCCAATTCCCAATGTCAAATCCTAGCGACAGAAGCTCCTATAAAATTGAAAGACTACCACGAATAATTTAGTTTGGATTGAAAAATCTGCATCGCCTACTTCTGTATGATGGTTTTTGGAGAGCAGCATGGGCCAATTCCCAATGTTTGTTCATGCAATAGAAGCGATGCCCCAAGAACACACTTCCTGAATCTATTGTGCTCAAGAGGGAGATTTGAAAAGCTGCGCTCTAGATGTTCGCTATAACCTTCAAAACTTTCCAACTGATAGGAAAGGGCCTTCAACATCCAAAGGGGGATTCTCTTCTTGCAGAGACTTAAAACAGCAAGATGAACTTTCAAACGGTACATACCTTCTCACTTAAGCATGCTTGAAAGTCACTCTTCATGTTTGTTACAGCCACTCTATCCTGGGCCCTTTTGGGACCACTTACATACGGTGTTATAGAACCCAGGTTTATGTGTATTATCTGATGGGGAAGAAATGTTTTGTTAGTTGTTACTTCACAATTTACACTGTCGTGCCAATGCCTGGCTTTTAAAGCAAGCAAGCCAAAGGCGAGGGCAAGTAGTACATGCTGGCAAACTTCTCTGAGGGAAAGCTGGCATAAGAGTCTCTGACAAAAGAAGAAAGGCAGCATCTTGAATTCCGTACAGGTAGTCCTCGCTTAACAACCATTTGTTTAACGATGGTCCGAAGTTACGACGGCCTTGGAAAAAGTGCTTTATGACCTGTACTCACACTTACGATTGTTGCAAACCGTCGCACCACCCATGCGGTCATGTGATTGCAATTTGGGCACTTGGCAGCCGGCTCGCATTTATGATCACTTGTAGCGTCCTGCGGTCACATGATTGCGATTTGCAACCTTTGGGGAAGCTGGAATCGCTTAGCTACCCATGATTCGCTTAACGACCATTGTAAAAATGGCCGTAAAATCGGGTACCGTCATGTGGTGAATCACTTAACAACCGCACTGCTTAACAACAAATTTTCTGGTCCCTATACTGGTCGTTAAGTGAGGACTACCTGTATACCTTTGTGGTTTGTATATTTTTAGAAAACACGTGCTTCAGATCAACCACTGAAATACTGACATTTATTCACAATTCCCAGTGGTACCCATTCAAGGACAGATCAAGTCCTTGTAACATCAACAATAATTTTATTCATTATATTTTAAACTGTTATTTACTATGTATTTTACTCTATAACTGTATATTAATTATTTTAATTTTGTTGTAAACCGCCCAGAGTCCCCCTTGGGGGAGTTGGGCGGTGATAAATTTGATAAATAAATAAATAAAATAAATATCAAGGAGAAATTCATTCCCTTGCCAATAATTCACTGCATGTTGCAATGAGAGCACAGCATCCTGTTTGAAAAGAAAGAGCAGAAAACACCTTGGACTAAAGAAATTGCTACTTTCTTGGGGGTTTAAAAAACGCCTTTGAATGGAAAGGCAAACCTTTAAGGAAAAAGAGACAGCAAACATACTCCACAATAACTTTGAAAAAGGCTGGCCCGTTCTGTAATTACCTGGGAATATTCAGGTTCTTTAGCAGAATACTGGTAATTTCTAAACAGTTTCACAGCTTTAAGATATGCCTCCATGGACTTAAGTTTGGTGTCATCAAAGCCTGTGAGAAAAATTTTGAAGTCTGATCATATCTCCAAAGATTGAGAAACTAATTCCACTGCTTTAGCCAGCCAAGTCTCCTCCTACGATGTCAGTCTTACCTGTATGCTTTAAGTGTTTTAATGTGACATCATCTACAGGGAAAAAGCTCAGAATAGCACCATATTCGGGACACATGTTTGCGATGGTGGTTCGGTCCCCAATGGAAAGCTGGGAAACTCCAGGGCCAAAGAATTCCACAAATTTTCCAGATACCCCTGCTTGCCTTAGTTGCTATGGAGACAGAAAAAACAGAATCCTCCAGTATCACAAGTGGGCCAAGGGCAAATGCTATAGCACAGTGTTTCTCAACCTTGGCAACGTTAAGAGGTGTGGACTTCAACTCCCAGAATTCCACAGCCAGCAACGCTGGCTGGGGAATTCTGGAAGTTGAAGTCCACACCTCTTAACGTTGCCAAGGTTGAGAAACACTGTGCTATAGCATCATTTTTTTTAAATAAATGGTTAGCAGTTCTACAAAGGGGAATCCATCCAACCACGAGGGCTTGCAGGCAAGCGCTAACATTTGGCCCTCTCTTAACCAGCAAGAGGCAGAGTAGTTAAATTAAGCGGGCACCAAAGAACCCCCTGCAAAATGATTTTGGCAGGCAAGCCAACATCCACGGCAAATAGCTTAAGCAGAGCACCTTACAGCTTCACCTTTCTTTACTGGTATTGTTTATTTATGCAGCACTAATTAAAGCTCTGGGAAGTCAAACTCATCCTGAAGATGTTGTACCTCCTGAACGCCAGTCCTACTGACTTCCACAGTGTTCCCGACATGAATCGTAAGATCTCATCATCTACTCCACCTTGCTGTCCTCTGGACAACCACTGAATTATAAAAGACCCCTATAAAATTCTAGAAATTAGCAAACAGTTTTTAGAAAATAATTATGGCCGATAAAAGGTTTATTCATTTAAACCATCTGCACTACTTGTTACGTTTCAGCCATGTGTATTCGTATGCCTTCAAAATAATGTAATTCTACAGCAAGCCTGTTGAGACACGATCCAACACACGGCAAGCTTACATGGGAATGTTTTTTTCTTTATCCACTGCACAAACTATTTATTTATTTCCTATCCCACCTTTATTATTTTTATAAATAACTCAAGGCGGCGAACGTACCTAATTCTCCTTCCTCCTCCTATTTTCTCCACAACCACCACCCTGTGAGGTGAGTTGGGCTGAGACAGGGACTGGCCCAAGGTCACCCAGCCGGCTTTCATGCCTAAGGCGGGACTAGAACTCTCAGTCTCCTGGTTTGCCATTGGCTCCTTCCTAGGGCTGAGAGACAGGGGCTGGCCCAAGGCCACCCAGCCGGCTTTCATGCCTAAGGAGGGACTAGAACTCACAGACTCCTGGTTTCTAGCCCAGCACCTTAACCACTAGACCAAACTGGCTCTAAATAAATAAAACAGCCATAACATAACCCAATCGCAATTACAATATTAACACTCATCTGATAACCATCGTCAAATAGAAAGGCATCCGGGGGCAGAAACCTCCTACTTCTTCCCTAATATAGAGGGAAGATTAAATCTTACTTCAGCAACAACTTTGCTTACCAAAAGCTGCTGTTTGGCAACTTCCCACAGGCAACTGCTCCTCGCTCCAGCTAAGCAGTAATAAGTGTGGGAAGAACTCTGAATGTTGGCCAAGGATGTTTGCTTTAGTACAAATGTTGCTGCCTATTCATGAAGTTGGCCTGGCACGTCTCTTATCTCCCTGTCATCAAGTGTTGAGGGTTTGCAAAACGATTTGTATGGCTCTTGGTTTTATTTACGTCAAAGACTGCTATGGCTGCCCATCTTGTAGCACACAACTCTTTTTGTTTTACCTTCAGCAGCAGCTTGTCCATGATCATGCTGCCTCTTCGGCCCCAAAGAGAACTCGGACGTACCTTCGTAATGCTCAGGACCACGTCTATTGATGTAGCGAGCGAGCTGGCCGATCCAGTCAGTTCACACCCAACCACCTCGGGCAAAGTGAGGGTGACAGGCAGTCCCAGCATGACAGCTTCCGTTTCGATTCCACCCATACCTAGACGGGGCAATAACAGCACTGAACGGCTTACTGAAAAACAGATGCGTTACACCATGTTGAAATCTTTATCCAAGCTCTCTTTTGTCTGATGTTAAAATAGGCTGCACTGAAAATTCAGTATTGTCCTATCTGGAAGACATATGCATTAGATGAAACAGAAACAGAGTGGGGCTCTGGATGGGTAAACATAACATTTTTCATCTTTAGCAAAAGAAACTGCGTCTGGGCCATTTTTTTCTTCTTGCACGTGGTTTCTGGCTATGTGCCTAAATAAATTAAGTATATATACCATCCCAAGTATTTTATGAGGTTTGAGGTTGCCTTGTATCAAAAGGCATTTTATAGTGCTTCCGCTCTTGACATATACAGGTATACCTCCCCACAGCATCTGTATATATTTCAACAGAAAATTACCCTGCATCTGGGGTTAAAGTAACACTGAGATGACAATCCCAGTTATCTTCTTGATATCCAATTCCTTTTTAAGTTACGTTTTGCAGGCTATTATTTAATTGAAAATACGGGGCCCACAGTTCTTAAAAGGGCTGCTAACAAAGGGAGGCCTAATAAAAAGGATCCAAAGAAGAGGACGCAATTTCAAAACATTGACCAATACAAGAACATGCTTATATACAAAGATGAATACTTCCTCTGAGGACAAAGGGAAGTATCTTTGCCTGCAATCCTTCATCCCTTACAAGCACTGCATGCCCTGTCTTTTGAATTGTAATTTAAAAGCATTACAATTTAAATAACAGAGACCGTCATCATGCTGACATTTGAAAATAGCTTGGGGAGCCATTGGGTTGCCAAACTCCCCCCCCCCCCCTTTAAGTAACAAATAACCTTTGTACCAATATTATCCCAATTAACTTCTTTCTGAAGACTGCCACCCAGAAGACATTAAAACGTGAAAAGCCTCTCCAAGATACTTACCCCACCCCAGGATTCCGAAGCCATTCACCATGGTTGTATGGGAATCTGTGCCAATAACACTGTCAGGATACAGGAAGTCTTTGACATCAAATACTACCCTTGACAGGTATTCCAGATTCATTTGATGGGCCATTCCTGTTCCGGGAGGAATTACTGAGACATTTCTGAAAACTTTGGAACCCCACTAATTTAATTGAGAGAGAGAGACAGACAGACAGACAGAAAAGGCAGGTTAGTTTCACTTTCTACATCAGCATTTCCCACTCTGGCACACACCCCCACCCCCCAGATGGTACTGCAAATTCTGAGAGCTGCAGTGCCAAGAGATGCTGGCTACTTGCCTCCTCCTAATTTCTTTCCTGTAGCAAGTGGGGATTAATATGAGAATTTGTCATGTTTGTTAATACTGAAATTCTCCCCCTTCATAGTAGGAAAGAAAAGGGGAGATCAGTTCCATAACTGAACTTGGCAAATCTTTATCAATCCATTCCATTCCTTTCTGTCTTTCAAGTTCTCCTGGGTCACGCTGCCTTCAAACCAACGCACCTTAAAAAACTGGAGTCTCTCTTTATTTCTTCCAAATTCCATCTCTTGATTCTTTAATACTGTTTCAGGCCTAAGAAGATGAAAGGGAAAGAACCCACATTAAAATTGGTATCTATAGTGCTTAGAGAAAGAGCCCAAAGAAACATCTCTCTTGCTAATGTTTCAGGAAACATTGCACAAAGACAAGTAGAAAGTTAAGGGTGAAAGAGGCATTTCCCCATCAGTTAAAATCCTTTGCCCCAAACTTGGTTTGATATTTGGCTCTAAAGTAAGTTTAATACATGAGTATGGTTAGAATCCGGGTAGAAGCCAGTCTCACAGCCTAGCAATTCGAAAGCATGCAAATGCAAGTAGATGAACAGGTACCACTTCGGTGGGAAGGTAACAGCGTTCCACGCGTGTCATGCGGCCACACGACCGTGGAAGCGTCTTCGGACAGCGCTGGCTCTTCGGCTAACAAACGGAGATGAGCACCGGCCCCTCGAGTCGGACACGACTGCACCAATGTGCGGGGGGGGGGGGGGGGACCTTTACCTTTTTTTCAGAAGCCAGTCTCACTAGCTGCCAGAGTTTTTGCCTGCAGAACCAGAATGACCCTTCAAAGCAAGAGGGAAGTTTAAAAAGGCAAGCTTACTCAGGCACTGGTTGAAGATGAAAAGGACACAGCAGGGGCGTGTTCTCAATCTGCACAGAAAACTTCCCCGGGATCCGCTTTGATTCTCCATCACACGGTCCTTTACAGCTGGACTGGTCTCGGCACAGGAGCTTTCGAGAAGCTTTAAGCGGAGAGAGTTTTGAGGAAGGGGGTCGTGGGGGATCACCACCTCCAGGATTGGGAGTGTTCTGTATTGCACTATTAAAAAAACAAAATGGAAATAATGCTTTGTCCATTGCAATCCTTTGAATCCTTCTTATACTAAATTATAATATATACATAATTTTCATATGAACATTAGAGGGTTTTTTTTTTAATCTCCAGAGGCAAAAGGAACTTCAGGTTTGATAAGCTTGAGAGAGAGAGATTTCCATTTGGGGAATACCTGCCTAATATACTGGTTGCCTTATACTGGTACTTCAACATCTGATTGGGTTGATGGGAACTGAAGTCCCAGAAATCTGGAGGGTCACTAATTCCCTACTCCTGCTTCAAATATGGGAAAATTCAATGTATTTAAGATAGATAAACTCAGCATCTCAACATGACCACACTTCTGGAGTCCACCCACTTAAGGACAAACATTCTATTAACAAGACAGTGCCCCACCCCTCCCCCTAATAGAATACAAGGAAGCCAATAATTCAATAGATACCATTTACTGAAGTCAATCTGCAAAGAATGGTCCACAGTAAGATCTGTTGGGCAGACAGGATGGACTTGTGTAGGGTCCCCTCCAAGGTTCTTCACAGCTTCCCTCATGGCAGCAAAATCTACCATTGCAGGAATTCCACTGGCAAATAGGAGCAATGTTTACTTAGCACATCTATAAAGCCAGCAATTTAGGTTCAAATAAGGCAGGATCCAAGTCTCATCAAGAGGGCTAACAGCCAGGACATGATATGCAGTGTAGTTACCTATCAGGCTAGGCCATGATTCTAACTATGGTTTAAGCCACAGTGGCTGAATTCACACATTGCTCTAAACCACACAGATGATGATGGATGGGTCCTTGCATCATACAAAGCTTAAACTACACAGCCACATTATGGCTTTATTTAACATGTGAGTCCCATCATAGGTTGACTGAGAAGACAACAGCTCAGTGGCACAATAGATCAGGTGTCCCCAACCTGTGGTCCCCAAGCCGCCCGCAAACCCTGTCCCCTTCCATGCAACTGGCTCCCGCCCGCAAACCCCGCCCCCCTGGTCCGTGGAAACCCTGCCCCTCTCCGGTCCATGGAAAAATCATCTTTTGAAACCGGTCCCTGGCGTCAAAAAGGTTGGGGACCCCTGCAATAGATGACCAATCTGTCAATTCGATGCACTCCCAGACAGAGCTGAGAAAAATTCCTGTCTGAAAGCCTGCATGTAGATATCCTGAAACATACAGCCAGCAAGATAAATGCTGAAATAAATTTCCATTATTTCAATCCCTTTTCCTAAGCAGACTTTCACTGGTTATTGCTTAGAGTCACTGCCAGGATAAACTCATACGATCTGAATTTCTGTCCATCTAAATACTGTGAAAGACCCACCCAGAACATTTAGAAAAAATTCACCAGATTCTAACTGAACTAAGTAACTTGGAAAAGTGGGCCTTACGTGAAATCTTGGAGGAGGACTCTAGCAGGACAAAAGGGCACTTCAACGTTGTTCTGTGTGGCTTGCCAGTCCAGGATATTCATAACGTCTCCTTCTTTCACTAGGAAACCATCACAGTTGCGGACAGCCGTTTCCAACATTACCCGTATGGTATAAGGCAGGGTATCTGCATATGGATAAAGTAGCTAAATTGCTCAGGGGCAAACACTGGTGCTGGTATCCCTGCTATAGGCTTCTTTATGAATCAGGAAACTTTTGCAAGCAGAAGTAGTGGGGAAGGGACAGAGTAGGGGGATTTCTGCCTGAGGAGAGCGAGCGAGCTGTGGTGCAGCCCAGTGTGTACAGCTGAGCTAGACAAACAGATTAACTTGACATAAAGCAGCTGCTATGTCCCTACTACTATGTAAGAGAAGCTTATTTAATTAAGAAATTAATTGCTTTGCCTTTAAGCATCATTTGGAAACAATCAAAACATTAATAAGCATTTGCTGGTATTCTTGGCATTAGTTTTCTTATGGCTGAGTATGGGCCAGGAGTAAGACTCCACATCTCCTTCTCTTGGATTCTGGAAACTGGCAAGCCCGTATTTCAATAAATCGATTTAATGTCGCTTACTGAAGAACAGGTGACTTCTTATAAACAGTAGGGGAACCGTGCTACTCGTCAGAGAACCCTTCAAAATTAGACTAACTTTATTAAGAACTGTTGCTCAGGTGAGAGCAACTGTTCTCAGCAGGAGAGTTAAAGGAATCAAAATAGGCACTCTGCAGCAATGAACTATGAGAATATTTGTCTAGGGACACTAAAGATTTCAATAATTTTAAAGTAAATCTGTGACATGTAAAGGAGCTTGCAACCACCATCTCAGAAAGAAGCAGCAATTCTCCTTTTTAACAAGCATAAAGCAAGCAGTGTTAACAGACCACATAATAGTTTTTCAGCTCTGAAGGTTGGAAACTGCTGCTGCAGGGTTCACCAGCTTCATTTAAATTGGCTGAGTTTTATAAGGCAGACAAGGTAATTTCTTCCTCATTAAGTGATTCATCCAAAGGCTAACCAAATAGAAAGCTGTTTATGAACTGACAAGTGTGTTTTCAGTTCAGGCTATTAAGTAGGAAACAGACATTCTCTAACATGATTTCTTATTTCAAAATATACAGTCACATGCCTACCAAACAATTTTACAATTATCTTCAAGGTTTTCAACATGACAGAGAACCACCAACTGTTAATCAATACCTGAAATGCTCTGATCTCAACTTTCAGTATTTATATGGGGAGATCACGCATGTACCAACGAATCAAATTCATGATTCAATGCACTTCCATTATGGAAGAAAGGCAGGATACAAATGAAATAACAAACACAATTTGAAAGATCAGATGAGTAATTCAGCTTCTCTTCCAGAAGGCACCTATGAGTTTGTCTAGTGTAAATTAAAGATCTTCTGATCCTGGTCACCTTCTGGAAGGAAAGAGACAGAGCAAATAATGGACCCTCCATCGCGCTTTTTAGAGACAGTTTTGTATGGTCAAATATCTGCTTCTCAAAAGGTACATCCAGCAGAAGAGTTTCTGTCGTTTTTTAAAAGATAACGACAGCAGCAGCATGACAACACCCAGCTGAACAAACTGATAAACAAAGGCTATAATTCCGAGTCAGCTTCTTCTGCAGTGCTCTTTGAAATTCACTAAGTAGATTCTAACATTTTGAAAATACACCAAAACTTTCAAGCAGAAAGAAATGAACTGCAACATATATTTGTTTGAACTAAATAAGATAATTTCTGGATGCCTCGTCACCAGAGGGGTTAACATTTTGACAACACTAGGTTATGAAGGGGATCCACCGGTTTCTGATAGAACCAAAACAGGGCAAACAGAAGTTAAAGTGAACAAACTTTCTTTGGTGTAAAAAACACATTAATGGCCAACTGCAGTTATTTCAATAGCTGTGTCTATTTCTAATTGGAATTTGAACATCCAGTAATTAGGAAATTAATATCATACTCTTAGGCATACTCAACCAGTTTTAATAGTAAATGCATTTAGGAGTACAACTATGCAGCGCAATCCCAAGAATGGTTCAGTAACCAACTCCCAAATATGTTTTAAGACTGCTACCTAATTCTGGTAAATTATGTTTCAGAAAACGATGTTTAGAATCAAGAAATTAAACATAAGCCATCAACTACTTTTTTTAAAAAAAAATTAAGTTCTACTTGAGAGTCAATCATGCCTTCCTATAGCTCTTCAGTAGAAATGATATATACGTGCCTGCTCCTTTTCTGAGATTGACAGATGCAGGACAGTTAACAAGCTTGGGCATATAACTTGGCTGTGCCCTGACAGATCTATGAATAAATGCAACTGGCCTGATTAGTGCCCATTTTGAGTAAATGTTCTTACTAACTTACAGAAAATACTTGCAGCTCACTACATAAAACTTTAAAGAAGTTAGAGCCAGTTTGGTGTAGGGGTTAAGGCACCAGGCTAGAAATTGGGAGACCGTGAGTTCTAGTCCCGCCTTGGGCACAAAGCCAGCTGGGTGGCCTTGGGCCAGTCACTCTCTCTCAGCCCCAGGAAGGAGGCAATGGCAAGCTCCTCCGAAAAACCTTGCCAAGAAAACTGCAGGGACTTGTCTAGGCAGTCTCCAAGAATCGGACACAATTGAACGGATAAAAAAAATTAGGAAAATACAACTGAAAAGTATTATTTACCATATTTGGTGCCTCCTAGTTTAGCAATGTTGTAGAACTTTTTGTCTGCATTGTCACTCAGTGTTTCAACTAAGTGCTGGAACAGGTGGCCTGAAAAACAAGTCAGATTATTAAAGTTATTTGATATATGTGTGTATATGCAGTTGGACAAGAAGGCTGCAATCCTATCCATGTTCACTTTGAGCAATATCCACTAAATCCACTGGAATTCACTACTAAGTAAAAAAAAATCAGTAACAGATAAATATTTAGAGGGCAAGCCTAAAAATTTTCCTATAAGTAATTTTTCCTATAAATAATTTGCAGTTGAATGTCATTATATACAGTAAATAATTTTATTCTAGTTTAAGTACCTCGTAATAGATTCTATATATAGCATTAATTTTCTTTAGGACTATAAATATGCAGGTCGAATTCCAGTTTGGCAAATATTGCGCTATATCCAGGTTTAGACATACTTGGAGACTGAAATCAATAGAGCTTAAATCTTGATTAACAAATCTCACTGATGTTCATCTATTCTCAGCATGATTAAACTTAAGAGCCAACTCATTCTCTTCATTAATACGTTACAGATAAATTGTATTAAGGTTTTAGTGCCAAGACTTTAAGCAACTTGTTTTTTTAAATAAACTGTTAAGAAGCAGAATATATTATATATATTTTATGTATAATTAGCATTTGAGGAATTATGGAAAAAGTTCCCTTTTCCTCCACTACATTGAGTGAACTTTACTTAACAAAAGTGGCTTTTGGAGGGGGAGTAAAAATGTGTTTGTGTCTATTAGCAAAGCCATTATTCACAAATGTTACAATGGTACACAAGGCTTAATACTAAAACCTTTAGAACAAGGTTTTTCAACCAGGGCTCCGCGAGAGGTCCCTAGGGATTTCCTGGGAGTTCACGATTTATTTAAAAAAGTATTTCAAATTCAGGCAACTTCACATTAAAGATGTAAGTTTCATTCTTTATTTTTAGTTTAAGAACACTGTTAATGCTATACAGGCCTACCCATCAAACGAATATAATAATTTTGTAACTTGTGGCCTATACTTGAGCTTGAATGTGCAGGGGTTCCCCGAGGCCTGAAAAATATTTCAAGCGTTCCTCCAGGGTCAAAAGGTTGAGAAAGGCTGCTTTAGAAGGAAGCTTTCCCCATAACATGCTGATATATCCTGAATCCAAGCAGGAACATTCTTGGTAGCTAAAGATTATCATCTGTTGGAGACTGCTTTCAAATCAACACAGAAAATGCAAACCCCCCATCTCCTCTTTTTCTGCTATGCAGGCGCACACATCTTCTGACAGCAAACAGAGCTGGGATGTTTGCTATGGATGGAGGAACATATTGCCTTGGGAGATTAGCAGGAGAAACAAACCAGCCCCTTATTTTTCTAACCTCCTGTTCAGCACTTTTTGCCAAGCCTCCAACATTCTCAGGTTGTAGTTGAATATATGGAGCACTTTTCTGTGCAAAACTGAATCAAATTAATACGGACAGGGAGCATGAAAGTGGATAGAGTGCAGAAGGCTTGCAGATGATGGGAATTGTAGCCCAAAGCACATGGAAGGGGATGATGGGAACTGTTGTTTAACAGTCCTGGGATGGGGATGATGGGAATGGTTGTATAACAGTCCTGGGATGGGGATGATGGAAACTGTACCCGAAGGGAAATGTACGGGGATGATAGAAATTGTAGCCTAAAGCACAGGTTGTTTAACAGATCTAGAAAGGGGGTGATGGAAATTGTAGCCCCACACATACTATATCTTTTGGGGGGGGGGCACTAGTTGGGAAAGACCAAACTAGTTAAAGGGGGGAGGCAGGCAAGCGAGAAAGATGGCTGACAGCCCTCCCCTTCTCTTTATCCAAGGGGGAAGGAGGAGGGAAGGGAAGGCAGGGAGGGGAGGCAGGTCCTCGCGGGCACAAAGGGAAAGGGGCCATTTTACAACCCTGGCAACCATCCCCGCCCCCTTCCCCACTCAGCACTGACCTGCCCGGGCCGCCTCCATGTTCCTTCTTCCGAAGAAGGATGCCGCGGGGGAGGGAGAGCCGGGGGGGCGGAGCCCTCCCCTCAAACACCGCGAGAAAGCGAGCGAACGAGCGAGACAGACAGGGAGGGAGGGAGACGACCGGAGGGCCCCTCAGCGCCTCCACCCGGCCCTCTCCGCTCCCTCATTGGGCTCTCCCGGCTCTCGCGAGAGCTGAGCAGCCGGCAAGAAAGGAAAGTGGCGCAGGCTCTCGCGAGGTCTGGTCCGGCGCGTGGGGCTGTGCGTGTGTGTGCATGCCCGCCCCGCCCTCTCTCTCTCTCGTCAGGGATGGAGGCGGATAGCGGCTCAGGGAGCGATACTTCAGAGCGCAGTTCTCGCGAGACTTGGGGACGCCCAGGCTCGGGAACGCAGAGTGGTCTTCAAGCCAGCTAGAAGTGGAGAAGTGCATTATGCGATACGGGCCTTTTTTTTTGGTGCATTTGATTGCCCTAAATGCAGTATTTTTCTAGGAAAGGCAGGGAATACGTTTAATGTTTTTTTTAAAAGAGCATTATTATTGCACGTTTCAGAGTATACCCCACTTCTCAAGGGTGGGATGTTACTCGTTATCAAATTTTGCCACCGCCCATCTCCCCCCCCCCCAAGAGGGACTCTGGACGGTTTCCAAAAATCTAAAAGATTTAAAATGCAATAAAACCATAAAAATACATAAAATATAAATATATATACAAGATATTAATATAAAATAGAATCTAGATGGCGATAAAAGTTGTACTTCAAGTCGTGTATATATAAGGTGCCAGCCATCCCCAAGAATGATTACTCCCCTTCCCGCCCCAAGCAAGATGGCAGAGCCAGGTCTTCAGTTTGTTCCAGAAGGTCAGGAGAGATGGGGCTTGCCTCACCTCCGGGGGCAGAATGTTCCAAAGGGCGGGAGCCACTGCAGAGAAGGCCCGCTTCCTGGACCCCACCAGACGGAATTCTCTTGTAGACGGGGTCCGTAACATGCCCTCTCTACATGACCTGGTGGGACGGGTCGATGCAATGGGGAAATGTTTTAGGAAATATTTACAAATATTTAAATATTTTAAAAATGGTACTTCTGCTTGGATACAAGCCAGTTGTCGCTCCAAACGTACACACACTCTAGAGCTGCTTTGCAAGTCTTAGAAGATGCTACAAAATGGAGGGATAATTTGTGTTTTGCTCCTATACACACCCCTGACATCCTTTCCTGGAAAGCAAGGCTTTTTCATGTTTGCACGAGTTTTAAAAAGCAGAATGGACTGCAAATACTATGTTTATTTAAGTAAATAGATGAATAAAAGTACTCTGTTCCCCTGAAAATCGGCTTTGCTAGGAAGGAAATACTTATCCAGAGGTTTATTTAATGATACTTACCTGGAATATGCTAGGTTTTCCAAAGTATTCTTCGCTTAAGACCACCTGCTAAATCTAGAATTTAGGCTTAAAAAGCAGCAAAGCTTTAACTATCTGAACTCAACCTGCTTTATCGGGTGGTTGTAAAGTTAAAGTAAGAGGCAGGAAGAACCACGTTCGTTTGCCCTGATAAAGAATGGGATAGATTCAAAACAAAACAAGAGTTGAAAAGGCTGATTTATTCAATGTCCTCTTTTCACCCAATGAAGCTTTCACAGATTAAAATACAGTATTTATCTTAGGGAAGTGTACTACTCTACCTTGCCCGCTAGGGGCAGACAGCGCCTACGTTCGCGAAGGCAAAACTAAGGGCAAAACCAAAAGGCTGCACTGCCCTCCGTGAGCATGCGCCGTCTTCTCTCGCGGCCTACTGCCATGTATTCTCCGGAAAGGGCGGAACCTTTGTAGCCGCTTGAGGGTCCGGCGGAATGTTTTCGGTGCCGTACCAGAAGGGAAAGGTTTGGTCCTAAGAAGGCATGGCAGGAGCGGGAACCGATTTAAAGCCCGTCGTGCTGAAGCATCGGCGCACTACCCTCGAACGGGTCGAAAAGTTTATCTCACAGGAATATTTCGTAGATTGTAACCTCCGGGGCAGGTGGGCTAGGGCTGGTCCGCTGCTAAATCCTTCCCGTTTTCCCCAGTCCCGTTTTCAAAACGCTGCGATTATTCTGCTGCAAAGAGAAAAAGGGGGCAATTTTAAAGGTTTATGTAGCTGGGCAAATCCACGACTGAAGTCCCTGCGTTTTACTATGAAGAAGTAGCACAGAAGCTCAACTGTGGTTGCCAAATGTTGAGCTTTCTTCTGTGACTGGCTTTTCTTTTTTTAATAAAGGGCGGTTTTATCTCTTGTGCCACGAAGGACGTTGCTCTGTATATAAAGTTTTTATTAGAAATTAAAGTTAGGTTAACCATTCCGCTTGAATCGTCTGCATTGGATTAGAATGAAGATGTTGGCTTGGAGCAACCTTTTTTGCTCCTGTTCCTTGGAAAGCAGTTTTAACTGCAGCAATTTAGCTGATAGTTTTAATTAGTTCCTTCCTATGGAAAGCACCACTTGAAGATATATGTAGCTCAGGCATCATTTAAGGCAGTGTTTTTCAAACTTGGCAACTTTAAGATGTGACCCCCATAGTGCCTTCTCATGCTCTACAGCAGTATTTTTCAACTTTAGCAACTTTAAGATATGTGGACTTCAACTCCCAGAATCCCCCAGCCAGCATGCTGGCTGGGGAATTCTGGGAGTTGCAGTCTACACATCTTAAAGATGCCAAGTTTGAAAAACACTTATTTAAAGGTATAATCTATTGCTTATTGGTCATCCCCGCAGGATAGAATGTAGGAAAGATGAAGGAAGGAGAGAAAATCCTTAGCAGCATTGATGCTTTAGTTGATTCGGTGCATTTCAGATGTGGATCTTCAAAAATACTTTTAAAAGCAACTGGTCAAGCATATTTGTGCGCTGACTTAAACGCTGACTGTGGTCCTGGAAAAGTTTTTTACCTGCATTTGCGTTGTATGCTAATCAATGGTTAATTTTAACCATTGATGAATTTAACTCAGTTGTTAGAGTTCACGCTGAATCATAACGACACTAGCTGCCTTTGCCCAACTTATCCACAAACTAGTCAACCCCATTTTAATTAAGCTATAGAAGTCTCCCCTCTAGCTAGCGATTGTGAAAGCTGGAGGACAACCCACTTTGATGCCACCTGTTTGAGGAAAGTTGCTCTTGTGGATCAGAGCCTTTACTTCATGAACCCGGTCGTAAGAAGTCATGTGCAGATTTCAAGTCTGCAGTGTTGAAGCAGTGAGGCACTACCCTGGAACAGTATGACAAGGTTATCTTGGAGGAATACGCTGTCTTCAGTCTCTGAATGCATTGTCCTTTTGCATGCTGTTCAGAGAGATAAAACCTTGTGTGTTTTTAACAGGCTCTTTGGTGACACGTGTGCACTGGTGTCTCTTTCTTGCTTTGGAACTTCTAAACGAATTCCATACAGTGAAGCTATCAGACAAGAATTCAGCCCTATGAAAGTTGGGGATAGTTTTGGACGAACGTAAGTATTTATTAGGAAGTAAGTAGTATTCAGAGCTGAATTTCCCATCTCATTTCCTAAGTGAACAAAATGAGTGGTTTGTGCTTTAGTTATTAAATAGTTCAGAATTCTGACCCTGAGAAACAATGAAAAAACATACACCTCATACCTATAGCTGATCCCCCCCCCGCCATGCTTGATAAGCTTCTCTAATAAGAACATTCTGACCAGAAAACAAAATTTACTTAGTAAATAAAAAGAAGCATTCACTTTAGGCCACTATGCAAATTATTTTCTTTGTCCTTCTGTTCAGTGGTCTCGTGCCTTTTTATGGAGAAAGTGTTGGGCTCCTGTTAAGGTTTTTTCATGCATATCCTAAGGAGGTGGTGGTTGTACGGAACTGGGACAGTACTCTTTAGTTAAGGGAAACAATGGCATTCTGACAGTTTCAGTACCACTTTTTTCAGGTGGCACACCTGCTGGTTTAAAGTCGAACTCAGCATCCCCAAAAAATGGACTGGAAAGGAAGTGCACCTTCTTTGGGAAAGCGATGGAGAAGGAATGGTTTGGAGGGATGCCCAGCCCGTTCAGGTAAGTGACTGTCATGAATGTCACCAGCTGGATCCTCTTTGGGATCTTATCCTCCTCATCTAGAAAAGGAAAGAATTTGCCCCCTTTCTGAAAAGGCAAATACATGCTCAATAAATAAAGCCCCCTCAAATGCTATTCATTGGGGAAAACGCTGGAGATAAATCATATATTTATAAAAATGTGTAAGGCCCCTAATTTCATTTCAAAACAGCAGGCTGATGGCAAAGAGAGAAAAAAAGCAGGCCGCCTTGCTAGGAAGCGGCTGCTTTTTTTTTTAATAGGCTGCATTGTAGCAGCTTCAGTTAAAAAAAATCTTTTGCAGAACAGTAGCTTTTGTGAATGTATTGACAATGCAGCCTAGCCTCTTCCTGTCCACATGCACAACAATATATTATTTGCCATTATCAGAGTTTGACTCAAGAAGGTGAGAAGACCAGCTATGTGCTGACCGACAGTCTAGAGGACACGGACCCTCACAGGTGAGTCTGTGTTTTGGGATCAGGGTTTGTTGTTCAGTCGTTAAGTTGTGTCCGACTCTTTGTGACCTCATGGACCACAGCCCGCCAGGCCTTCCTGTCCTCCACTGTCTCCCGGAGTTTGCTCAAGTTCATGTTCATTACATCGGTGATGCTATCTAACCGTCTCATCCTCTGCCGTCCCCTTCTCCTTTTGCCTTCCGTCTTTCCCAGCATCAGGGTCTTTTCCAGTGAGTCCTCTCTTCGTATTAGGTGGCCAAAGTATTTGAGCTTCAGCTTCAGTATCTGTCCTTCCAATGAGCAGTCAGGGTTGATTTCCTTTAGGATTGACTGATTTGACCTCCTTTCAGTCCAAGGGACTCTTAAGAGTCTTCTCCAGCACCACAGTTCGAAAGCATCAATTCTTTGGCGCTCAGCCTTCTTTATGGTCCAACTTTCACAGCCATACATTACTATTGGGAAAACCATAGCTTTAATTATACGGACCTTTGTCGGCAAGGTGATGTCTCTGCTTTTTAATATCATCAGGGATATTGCTATGGAAATAATGCTGCTCTAGCAATTTAATTGGGATGAACTTGTCAGTGTTTTAATTCCTCCCATGCTCATTCTTTTCAACTGCAAATTCTTTCCATCGTGGTTAGGAAAAAAAGCAGATTTTGGTAACTTGTTTTGAGCTAAGCAAAGAGAATTCTCACTTTTCTCTAATGTTAAGAGGTAGATAGCAGATGGAGGGATCTTTCTTAATCTTTATTTTATTGATTTTGAAACTATGATGGCTCTCCCCAGAAGAGGAGTATTTAGAAAGTTATATATTCAGTGTGTTTAAGATGCGATTCTTGGGGTAACGGTTTTCAAAGGATATTTCTTCTTTCCCTTTACATAAATCTTTATATAGAAAAATGCTTAAAAGCATTTGAACAGTTTAATAATCTTGGCATAACAATTGTATCCTGGAAATGCCAGATGTTAAAAATGCACAGAGCACGCAGTTCATAATCAGCTGACATAAAACTAAGAACACCATAACTTGCCAAAATGCCAACGGAAAGAAAAATTATGTGCCAGGGTGACGAACATACAGTTTTGGCTGGAGACCTTTGCAGTATCAGTGTAATCACTGGGAACCTAATCTAAGCCCATTGATTAAAAAAGCAGAAAGATGATATCACAGGCACCTCTTTCACTTCTGCAGCTTGACCCTGTATCTGGAGGTTGCCTGCAATGGTCTCTTTGGAGCTGGGAAGGGTAGCATGATTGCACCCCCTGATCCAGACCGAACGTTCTCCTTGCATAGAGCAGAGCTGGTGGTTTACAATCGGGATGTCCATGAGCTTCTGGTTGACTTTGAAATCCTTTTGGACATGGCCAAGGTACTGTTTTTGCCATTTTAATGTACTCTGGTGCCTTATGATTCTTTTCCTGCTTTTTAATTGTTGACCCCCCCCCCCCCGATATTGTTGAGTTCCAATTCGAAGCGTTGTTTTGGGGGATGAGGGCTGTTTTGACGTGTTGTTCTGTGGCCACCGGTTCTCATTCCTTAGATTCTCCAAAATAATTATTTTTCTGACTGGAGTTGGGCGATTTTCTTTAGCATTGGTATCAAATATGCTTGACACACAGGAACTTAACCTGGCTTTTAGTTTAATTACGATGTGGTCTAGTGGTGAAGGCACCAGGCTAGAAAGCGGGAGACTGTGAGTTCTAGTCCCGTCTTGGGCAGAAAGCCAGCTGGGTGGCCTTGGGCCAGTCGCTCTCTTTCAGCCCTAGGAAGGAGGCAATGGCAAACCAGGAGACTGAGAGTTCTAGTCCCGCCTTAGGCACGAAAGCCAGCTGGGAGACCTTGGGCCAGTCCCTGTCTCTCAGCCCTAGGAAGCAGGCAGTGGCAAACCACTTCTGAAAAACCTGCCAAGAAAACTGCAGGGACTTGTCCAGGCAGTCTCTGAGAATCGGACACGATTGAACGGATTAAAAAAAAAAAGCTTATATTCACAGGTCTGCATGGACATAAATCTTTTTGATTGCAAATTAACAACAATGCATTGTTGACTTTGTAAAGAATTCATTTATGGAGTCATCCCAACAGGATGTGTTTCTGTTTAAAGCACCACCATTCTTTTGCATTTGCAATTTGAGTTCCAAATATAACCTTGATTGCGTTTATTTGAGCAAATTAATTTGTCAGTATAAAATTATATTTCCTTTGCTGCATAGCTCCTTGGAGAGGAAAATCAGCGGAGCTTCCAAGTGCTTTACGTAGCAAACCAAATGGTGAACTTGTGTGATGTCAACAACCCTGCAACTTTTCCTGCGGTTCGTGAACTTGCCCGCTCTATTTTCTGCCAGAAGAATGGACATAGCCAGCATATCATCCATGCAATGGGCCATTGCCACATTGATTCTGGTAGGAAGAGTGGTCATGGTATATATTCCAGTTTAGGAAAGATGTCCCAGGTTATCTAACATAATTAGGTGAAGGAGTGAGTAGCTTTAAAAATATCCCATGCTTGGCATGGATACAGTGAAAGAAATTTGGGGCACATAGCCATAGGATTGTGCTACTAAATTTCTCACTGTATCAGCATATGTTACAGCAGCATTACAGTGCAGTTAGTTTGGTCTAGTGATTAAGGCACCAGACTAGAAACCAGGAGATGGTGAGTTCGAGTTCTGCCTTAGGCATGAAAGCCGGCTGGGTGACCTTGGGCCAATCACTCTCTCTCAGCCCAACTCACCTCACAGGGTTGTTATTGTGGGGAAAATAGAAGGATTTCCTATTAGGAAAAAGGATAAGGAGATCGCACAAGAATTCCAGCAAGTACTTTTGCTTTCAGATATGAACCTTATATATAGGCAGTGCAAAGCATTTAGCTTTTTGCTTTATTTCTCATAATGATTTCCACATATTAGGCTCATTCTTCTGAGAAGGTGAGCCAGCCCACACATGGACATTATTTACACCATGCCTACCAGCCTTTTTATCAGTGTGAGAATCCACTCCCACCGTTTCAGATTTCTGAGCTTTTAACAGAATCTTTGTCCAGTCGTACATGTGGCTAAAGCCAGCGGTCCCCTACCTTTCTGGCACCAGGGACCGGTCGTGGAAGAATTTTTTTCCACAGACTGGGGGGGCGGGGTTTGCAGGCGGAAGCCAATCGCGTGCACCAGGGGGGTTGCAGGCAGGAGCCAATCGTGCGCACCGGGGGGCGGGGTTTGCAGGAGGGAGCCCCGCGGCCCACTTCCTAACAGGCCGTGGCCCAGTAGTGGGCTGCGGCCCACAGGTTGAGGACCCCTGGCTAAAGCAACTATGAACTAAAATTAAAATTTTAATGGAGCCATCTTCTGTCAATCAATCATATCTTTATTACGGTCATAGACAGCCCAGAGCAATCCTCTAAGCACCCCATAAAAATGAAGCAAATGTATTTGTGAACTGCTTTCCTGCAATTGTGATCTTAGCTTGGCTGTGGCCTTATGAAGAGACGGTTCGTAAATGTGCACGCAGCTGGGTGACTGTCATACGCCTGATGGAGAAGAACCCGGACTTCATTTTTGTCTGTTCGCAGGTAATTAATATGTAAATGCCCATTTTTAAATGTGTTCATGCATATAAGCCATAAAGTGGTTCTTTTGGTTTTGAATTGGGTATGACTCCTATTATTGTGGTTTGTAAACCATGGATTTTTGCTTAGAACATATATGAACCTAGACAGTTGTGGTTTATTCAATGAAACATTAAACCATGGTTTAGCACTGTATATGGATTTAATCATCTTATTTGGTTGCTTAGATCGATGAGAAACCATGTGAACCTAGTCACTGTGTCCAGATCTTAATACTACAACTTTTTATGTGTAAACTGCAGCCATGATGAAAGGACACAGTTTTTATGACATTTATATTGCTTTTTCCTCTACAGGCTCAGCAGTTTGAGTGGGTGAAGAACTGTTACCCTGGGTTGTATGCTACAATTCAAGAATTTGCAAAAGGAGGACGTTTCATACCGGTTGGGGGAACCTGGGTGGAAATGGCAAGGCTGCATTACAGATTGTCCTTGCTTAACCACCATTCGTTCAGCGATTGTTCGAAGTTATGACGGCGCTGAACAAAGGGACTGACGACTGGTCCTCAGAGTTCTGGGTTGGTGGGCGGCCAAAAGGGCAGACATGGGGGGGAGATAGGTGGATGCGGGGAGGGGGAGGCAGTCCCTTACCTTCTTCCAAGAATGGCTTGGATCCAGGTGGGTCCTCACTTAATGACTGTGTGGGATTCACTCAACGACAGCAACTGGGATTGCCGGAACTGCTGTTGCTAAGCGGCATGGTTGTGCGATGTTTCGCTTAACGACTGTGTCGCTTAGTGACGGAGTTGAGAGTCCCAATTAGGGTCATTAAGTGAGGACTACCTGTATTTGCATCTTCCGGGTAGTTACCTGATAGATATTTCTTCTCGCTCCTTAAAAAAGTGATTCTCGAATTACGGTCTACAGATTGCCAATGATACCCAGAGGTCCACTAATCTGTATGTGCACAAATTGCTCGATTTTGAATGGGATAAATTATTGTCCTAGAATATGATTGTCACCTCTGCATGGTCAATAAAGACGGTGTGTTACTGATAATTACACATTGGAATTCTGGTTAATAAGCCTGCATTTGATTATCCTATCCCAAAAAAAGAGACAAAATCCTAACAAAGAACATAATATCAAAGCAGGCTAAGTTGTGAATAAAGAGCGAGCGGCCTAAATAGGGACTGGATGTAGCATGTGGGTCAGATTTGGAATTAAATTAAAAACTTGGCTCTGTGATCTCACCTGGGGCAAGAGGGAAAGTGGTCAAGCTTGGGGATGGCTGATTTCTTAGAGCCGCCTCAAATATTTTAAATATGTTTAGCTTCACTGTAAGAACCACCTGCCACTTGGATTTTGTTGTATTTATTGTATTTATATTTTTACTGTGTTTTTGTTGTATTTTAATGGGGTTATTGTGGCTGTGAACCGCCCAGAGTCCCTCCTTGAGGGGGATATGGGCGGTCATAGAAATGTAATAAATAAATAAAATAAATATTTTATTTATTTTATTTTATTAAATTTATATTACCGCCCATCTCCCGTCGGGGACTCTGGGCGGTTCACAGCAAAACACAGTTAAAAAAGATAAATATAAAATTACAATAAATAAATAATATAGAATCCAAGTATAAAAGATGTTAAAAATGGAATACTGGGAGGCTTCATGGGACCAGCCATCCCCAAGAGGAACTGTTGGCATTTCCCTCCCAGGCAAGACGGCAGAACCAGGTCTTTAAGCCTTTCCGGAAGGTCGGGAGCGAGGAAACCAGCCTCAGCTCCGGGGGTAAGGTATTCCAAAGGGCGGGCGCAACTGCAGAGAAGGCCCGCCTCCTGGACCCCGCTAGATGGAACTCTTTGGCCGATGGGGTCTAAATAAATAAATTTGGAAAGGAAACAGGTTCTGAGAGAAGTAGAGGAGCGAGATGGCTTATCCTTGCAAGAATGAATGGTAGATTCAAGCGGATGTTAGTTGTAGCAATGTTGGGTGGGAGGGTAATTGCTGAGCTGAAATTTGCTGCAGATTTGTGGATTCAGTTCTTGGTGTAGAAATACAGGTATTTTATTCTCTCCCAGGATGGAAACCTTCCGAGCGGAGAATCCATGGTTCGCCAATTCCTGCAGGGACAACGTTTCTTCCAGCAGGAATTTGGGAAGCTGTGCTTAGAGGTGCCCGCCTGTTTATACCCCCCCTTCCCTGCCTTCCACATGCTTCCCTAACCCTCTCCATTCTGGGAGTTGAAGTCCACACATCTTAAAGTTGCCACGCTGGATTAGAGGGATGCTATTTCTGGACCCGGCAGGGCAAATTGTGCATTCCTAGCACTTTTGTTACACTTTTTTTTCTCCCCAAACCAGTTCTGGTTGCCTGACACATTTGGTTACTCGGCACAACTGCCACAAATAATGTGTGGCTGCGGGATACGTCGTTTCCTAACTCAGAAGTTGAGCTGGAACCTGGTGAACAGTTTCCCGGTAAGATTTGTGTTTTAATTAGATTAAACTTGTACATAGGCATCCACTGAGCGGTGGTTGGTCTCGCCTTGATGTTAGTCTGGAACTTATTTCAGAATAAATCCCATTGAACTGGGTGGGGACTGGGCTGTTTATCCGCTACCTGCCATCTTCTCTCATAGCACAACACCTTTTTCTGGGAAGGCATTGATGGATCCCGGGTTTTGGCTCACTTCCCCCCTGCAGATTCCTATGGATTGTCTGGCCGTGTGGATGAGGTGAGTGAAGCCGACAAAGGTGGTTCTCCATCTTCTCAGCAGAAGAAACAAGCCCAGTCAATTATAATTCCGCTTCCTATGAAGATAGGAAACGTCAAGAGATGTTCTTTTAAAAAAAAAAGTATTTGCTGCACCATAGCTTATTGACATCCTCTCCGGGACCATCTACCCCCTTTCATTAAAAAAAATATCTAGTCATGATTTACTGAGTGCCAGTTGGATTAATAACCTTGCTATCTTTGAAAAATATCTGGAAGTTATAACTGGTCCAGATTTTGTAGCCAGGCTGACGACGGTTCTGGTTATGAGAAGAATGCAATCTCGTTTTTGCAAGAGCTCCGTCGGCTTTCAGGTCACTTGGACGTGAATTGGGGGGTGTTGTCGTTCCACCAGCCCTGCCTGGTCCTGCAGTCCTTGAAAAACGCTGCAGAGGCCAAGACAGCGAAGCAATCGCAAAAGACCTACCAGCCAAGATAAACATAAAGATGACCCGGGTGTTTTTCCGTGAAGGTTTTACGTTGCAAGATTATGCAGTTGAGTAGGAGAACTGCCGATTTGGGGTGGAATGAAAGCCCAATCCATAAATAATCGTCGAGATCAGTGTTTCTCAACCTTGGCAACTTCAAGCGGTGTGGACTTCAACTCCTAGAATTCCCCAGCCAGCCATGCCGTTGAAGTCCACACCGCTTGAAGTTGCCAAGGTTGAGAAACACTGGTCAAGATGATACCAATAGAAGAGAATCTTTGTAGCTCAGGGTTGAACCATGGAGTCCTTGGTGCTCTCTGAGCTTGGTTGTTGGCCTGCAGACGTTTCATGACCTGACTAGGTAACATCATCAGAGCTCACATCACGTCATCAGTGCTCACATCACAGCGCCCTGATGATGTTACCTAGTCGGGTCATGAAACGTCTGCAAGCCAACAACCAAGCTCAGAGAGCACCAAGGACTCCGCAGTCAAGATGATGTTTGCTATGGAGCAGGGGGAAGAGTTAATGTGAGATCTGCCCTCATCATCATGCTACATCTCTCCTAGATGTTAAGAACAGTGAAGAATAATAAGGATAAAGGCCGTGTAAATCACAGTGTCGTTCTCTTTGGGTTTGGGGATGGAGGAGGCGGCCCTACACAAAAGATGCTGGACCGGCTACAGAGAATGGAGGACACGGATGGTCTACCCAGGTCAGTTTCTCTTGACTAAACTACATGAGCTGTAGCCCTCTAGAAACAAACAAAACCAAGAAACTAGAACTCTGTACAGGTAGACCTTGACTTACGACCACAGTTGGGACTGGAAAATTCATTGTTAAGCAGTGCAGTCATTAAGTGAGGCATCTCGTGACTGCACATGATTTTATGACCTTTTTTGCCACGGTGGTTAAGCGAGACATCACGATTTGCAACCTTCCCTGGTGGCTTCCCCATTGACTTTGCTTGTCAGAAGCCGGCTGGGAAGGTCGCAAATGGCGATCACGTGACTCCGGGATGCTGAAACCGTCGTAAATGCGAGCCAGTTGCCAAGTGCCCAGATCGCGATCACATGACTGCGGGGATGCTGCGGTGGTCATAAGTGTGTGGACTGGGTGTAAGTCACTTTCTTCAGCGCCGTTGTAACTTCGAACCCTTCGAAATGAATGGTCGTAAGTCGAGGACTACCTGTACAGTACTTGGATACTGATGCCCAGGAGAGGAATTTCCCTAAATGGTGAAGCAGGGCCAGGGGTGACTACAAGATTATCGTGGTTGGGACTTCCCCTGCAATGGTGGTTTTCTTTCATGCAGGGTTCGGATGTCTGTTCCAGATCAGTTTTTCTCTGCCCTGGAGAAGGAGAAGGAGAAGTCTCAGCTCTGTACTTGGGTTGGAGAACTGTTTTTGGAGCTGCATAATGGTACCTACACAACTCACGGGCAGGTAAGACTGCACAAGGCATTTATTTATTTATTTATTTATTTATTTATATTTGTATTTATACCCCGCCCATCCCCTCCCTAACGGAGGACTCTGGGCGGCTTACATACATCGGTATACATCAAGTTATACAGTGTTCTTTTCATTATACAATCCGCGCGCAAGGGGAGGGGGTAAGGGAACCGGCTCTTCCTGGCTTTCCGGACTACATGTCCCAAGGTGCCTTGTGTTGGAGCCGGCTGCTGACTTCCTGTAGATGTTTGTTGCTTCCGGGATCTGCAGCCATTCGAAAGATCTTCCGTCCGATGGAACCTGACCCCAGACGGGACAGGAGCCAGCATATTTTTCCCACTTTAAGGTGGTACCCAATTTATCTACTTGCTAAGCTTTCAAACTGTTGGGTCGACAGGAGCTGGGACTAGCAACGAGAGCTCACCTCGTTGCGCGGGGATTCGAACTGCCGACCTTCCGACCGGCAGTCATACAGCTTCAGCGGTTTAACCCGCTGAGCCACCGCGTCCCAGTTTGCCATTTGCCATCATAGGAAGTTTATTGAAATTCCTGTTAATGCTTCACAGCAGGCTCCAGGATTCAAAACAGTAGATCTGGAACGTTGGAGCTTCTGTTCCTGCGGGTGTAAAAAATCAATAAAATTTGTTGAGGCATTCCTTGTAAATGTCCCGTTGGTTGCTTCAGCGTTTACTTCTCTTGCTTCGTGAATCCGTATATCTTTCTGCTGAATTGTTGAGCTTGGTGCCAAACTGAAAAAGCTCACAGAAGGGATTTTTGGGAAAGGAGGGCAGATTCTTTTTTCTTGGAAGACCTGCACAATTATAACTGTTACTATTATTACAAGTTAGCATCCGTGCCAGCAAGGATCACTTCCCCCATCTATGGCTCTTCCTGGGGTTAGTCTCTTTGGCAACTAGCTAAAACATTTTTCCAGCTTCATCCGCAGTTCTTTTCAGCAACAGTTATCAAGGCAAATGGGAGGCGGTTACCAGAATTTCAGCAGCTGAAATTCTTTAAAATTCTTTAAAACCCTTTAGAACTAATATTATTTCTGGGTACATTACAGCAGAGCAGAGCTTTCCAAACTGTGTGTCGCGACACAAAAGTGTGTCGCCACACACAGTCTGGTGTGTCGCCACACAACCCGGAAGCGCTGATCATCATCAGCGCTTCCAGGTTTTCCCGCGGCGACACACCAACTGCAGCGCGCAAAACCCGAAAGCAGCAGCAGCGCTTCCGGGGTTTTGCGCGCTGCCGCACTTCCGGGTTTTCCCGCGGTGACACACCAACGCCGGTTGGTGTGTCGCTGCGGGAAAAACTTTGGAAAGCCCTGCAGCAGAGGCTTTCTGATTTTCGTTGGAATAGTCTTCCTGGGATCTGGCACGGAGTGGATTTTGTAAGCCGCCCAGTCTTCTGGAGTGGGTGGCCATGCCAAAACAAAAAAATTAAATTAAATTAAATTATGGCAAAATTTGCTGCTGGTTGTTTACATAAGAGTCTCCCAAATCTGTATGTCTGGAAACAACCAGAGTTGTTGGGAGTTGGGCAGTACAGGTGGTCCTCGCTTAACAACCATAATTGAGACCGGAATTTCGGTTGCTAAGTGAATCCAACCTGATTTTACAACCTTTTTTGCGGCAGCCATTAAGTGAATCACCGCGGGTGCTAGGCAAACCATGTGGTCGTTAAGCGAATCATACAGTTCCCCATTTATTTTGCTTGCTGGAAGCCAGCTGGGAAGGTCGAAAATGGCGATCATGTGACCACAGGATGCTGCGATGGTCATAAACATGAACCAGTTGCCAAGTGCCCAAATTGTGATCACATGACTATGGGGACGCTCTGACTGTTGTAAGTGTGAGGACCGGTTGTAAGTTGGTTTTTCAGCACTGTTGTAAGTCCGAGCTGTCACTAAACGAATGGTTGTTAAGTGAGGACTACCTGTATACAGCTTTAATATTGATGCTTAATATTGCTGCTGATTATTGTGTCTACATGCCCAAATATCTATATCTGCAGTAACTTAGTAGGCTTTCTAATCTGCTTTCATTCCCTAAGGCCTCATTTTTCCATTTTTATTTCTAAGTCACTGGACATTTTGCATAAAATCCAATTATTTTCTCTTTGGACTCAGATTAAAAAGGGGAACAGGGAATGTGAGCGTTTACTTCACGACGTCGAGGTTCTCAGTAGTCTGGCCTTGATGCGGAAATGTCCTTTCCAGTACCCATCCGCTCGGCTTCAGCACCTTTGGAGGTATAACTTCGAAATGCAAAACGTTGTTCTTTCCTAGAATGTCGGAGCTTGTGGGTTTAGGAACGGTCCTTCTAGTGGCCAAACAGGAATGTAAAAAACAGGATTGTAGGCCGAAGGGGGAAGAGAAACTGTCACGTTGACTCTCTGTGGGTAAATGAGTGCAGTGCCAAATGTATCTCCGGGATCATGCAGGCAAATCCTCAGCCTTAACGTGAGAATCTGACATTTTCATTGGTTGCACCAGAAAGAGACTCAGAGGAACATTTCTGCCCTTTCGTATCCTGCACCACCGAAGTATGATGGAGTACACGGGTGGGCACACGGGGGGGCTTGTGGGATATACTTTATTTTTACTAGAATCATCCCTAGACTGAGGCTGGTGCAAACGAATGAAATTATTGTGAGCCCGCTAATTTACGCAGAATAATTAGTCCAGCCGCGTAACACTCCTGATTACCCCAAGCTATGCGTAGATCCAGGTGCATCTTTCTGAGGTCTTCCATACTCCTCTATGTGCGCTCTCCCCCCCCCCCGACTCCCCTCTTTTTCTGGCTGCAGGCTGCTGCTCTTGAACCAATTCCATGATGTCTTACCAGGCAGTTGTATCCAGCTTGTAGTAGAGGATGCCATGGGATACTACTCAGGTGAGGAGGGACTGGCCTTGGGAATTGGTTTGGTTGGGCAGCTGCCAAGGGTCAGGGACCACAGCTGGCCACGGGGGTCCTGGGTCCTGTTGCTTGGCTCGGCTCGTGAGAGAGAGAGGGAGAGAGCGTGGCTCAAAACACCAGGTTCAGTCCCCTTTTTTTTTATAAAGAACTTTATTCGTTTTCAAAGTATAGCTAAAATACAAAACAGAAAATACAGAAAAGCTAGAAAATAGATCTAAAGAAAAAAACTATAAAAGCGCAAAGAGACAGAAAGCAAAAACGGAAAAGTGACTTCCGACTTCTCCAATACAGATAGAGATAAAGTTTACAAATATAATCTCTTACCTTTAATTAACTCATAGTAACATTATTTCTATTAAAACAAACCATTTAATCAGGTTCAGTCCTGATATGCTGGTGATTTAGTGCCAGTCCTGGTGGACAGGATCAAGTTATCTGTATCCATGGTTCTGCTCAGCACAAGATAGCTTTCTTCCTTTTTTTGTTGTTGTTCAGTCGTTTAGTCGTGTCTGACTCTTCGTGATCCCATGGACCATAGCATGCCAGGCCTTCCTGTCCTCCACTGTCTCTCGGAATTTACTCAAATTCATGTTCGTTACATCGGTGATGCTATCTAACCGTCTCATCCTCTGCTGTCCCCTTCTCCTTTTGCCCTCAGTCTTTCCCAGCATCAGGGTCTTTTCCAGTGAGTCCTCTCTTCGCATTAGGTGGCCAAAGTATTTGAGCTTCAGCTTCAGTATCTGCAGAACCATAAAAACTAGATTGTTATATCCTGGGGAGCAGGGCAGAGGAAAGGTCAGTACACGGTGGGAAACCTGACGCTCTTCTAGATCTGAGGTTCTACCTCCAAAGGCTGAGAAAGACTCCACATGAGGGCTAAGAAAGAGGCTTCGATTTATAACCCTGGTTGAATCTTCTCCCTTTTGCAGCAGAGTAGGGCTCAAGTTTCCTCTTCTAATATACATTATCCCCCTAGCTCATCCTGAAGGTGGACAGTCCTTTGATGGGATTCTTTCTCTCTTTCTCTCCTTCCTCCCAAGAAATTCGCAGTTCTGGAGCTCAGCTTCTGAAAGATGCCATCCATTCTTTGTGCGGAGAGCTGCTGGCCAACAGTGAGAAGAGCAGCGATACCACCCTGGTTGTCAACACTTTACCATGGGAAAGAACCGAAGTCGTTTCCAAAACAGGACCCCAAGGATCTGAGACTTTAGGTGGCAATGCTGCTTCAGTTGTAGGCTGTATTCATGGCAAGAGCCCCTGCCTAAAATGTCTCGGGCACCTTAAACAAATGCATCTTTCTTTAGATGGACTGGGAACTGATTAAAACAGAGCTTTCCAAACTGTGTGTCGCGACACGTTAGTGTGTCGTCTGCAGTGTCTGGGTGTGTCGCAGCTGCTGCTGCCGCCTCCGAACCCTGCCAGGATTCCACGCAGGTCCTAGTGCCTGCCTTGTGCCCTGCTGCCTCCAAACCTGCCCTGCCAGGATTCCGCGCAGGTCCTAGTGCCTGCCTTGTGCCTTGCTGCCTCCAAACCTGCTGTGATTTCACACAGGTCCTAGTGCCTGCCTTGTGCCCTGCTGCCTCCAAACCTGCCCTGCCAGGATTCCGCGCAGGTCCTAGTGCCTGCCTTGTGCCTCGCTGCCTCCAAACCTGCTGTGATTCCGCGCAGGTCCTAGTGCCTGCCTTGTGCCCTGCTGTAAGAGTGTGTCGCAAAATGATGCTTGTCTAAAAAGTGTGTCACCAACATGAAAAGTTTGGAAAGCTCTGGATTAAAAAGATCTAATCCCTCTGTCTCCTTCTGTATCTTTCAACACCAGCTTTAGTGACAGTTCCCAGCATGGGCTTCTGTGCCATTCAAGAGTCATTATCTCCTCCACACCCTGTGACAGTCCATAAAGAGGTGAGCTTGTTCTAACCAGTTGAAAGCTACAGCCATAGAACAACTGGCTTTTGAGTTTTCTAAGCTTTAAAGATGGTGGTAGTTAACATCATGTAATGGTCTGTGGGAAAGATCTTGGGGGGGGGGGAAGAGACGCTGCCAAGGGAACGATCAGATAAGAGACAGCATAGCCTGCAGCTGGAGAGTGGGAGGGGCAAGAGGCTCAGAAGGGACCCTCCCTAGTTTCTCGGGCTGTAAAGTTGGTGGGGGGAGAATTGTACTTTCAGACTTGCAAGATTCTGTCAATGTAACCTTACAATAAAATAAAATGAGCTCATCTGGCCGTGCTTCCTGTCTGGTCTACCTGGGAAGGCTGACACGGAGGAAATCTTTAAACTTTTTCCCCCCAGGCAGATGGTTCTGTTACGTTGGCGAATGGTGTCATCCAAGCCTGCCTGGACCCTTTGGGGCGCGTGGTATCCCTTGCTTCAGTACACCCAAAGAGGTACTTCGGCATCCAAATACACGATTAATAATAAGTTCTGCAAACGGGGCAATTCGCCCTCGACCCCTCTGATGTGGCCTTCTCGTTGCAGAGAGGCTGTTCCCGACGGCTGCCGGGCTAACCAGTTTGTGATCTTTGATGATGTTCCTCTGTACTGGGATGCCTGGGATGTGATGGATTATCATCTGGAGACCAGGTGGGAGCCTGAAGATCATTGTGCTGCAGGGGTGGGCAACCTGCAGCTGTCGCATCACCCTTGAATTCACTCCCAATAATCCTCTGCAAAAAATCACTGGGAAGACTGAGAGTTCCCTCCCCAGCTGCCCACTGGAAGGGGAAGGGGAGTTGCAGGGAAAGGCAGCCCCGCCCACCTCTGGGCTGGCTTTGGAGTTGAGTGAGGCATCGTGCGACCGCACCCGATTTTACGACCTGTTTTGCCGCGGTCGTTAAGCGAATCACCGCGGTCGTTAAGCGAGACATCGCGTGACCGTGACTTGTGACCTTCCCTGCCGGCTTCCCCATTGACTTTGCTTGTCGGAAAGCGGCTGGGAAGGTCGCAAATGGCGATCACATGACCGCAGGACATTGCAACCATCGTGAATGCACGACGGTTGTCAAGCGCCTGAATCATGATCACGTGACCGCGGGGACACGGCAAAGGTCGTAAGTGCCGCCTTTTCAGTGCCATCGTAACTTCAAACAGTCACTAAAAGGTCGTAAGTCGAGGACTACCTGTAATTGGGAGCCAGCAATTTTCTAGGCACTCTTTCTTCCAGGAAGCCCATCACACATCTCCTTAAACCCCTGGAAATCTCCATCCCGGGCGGCCTGCGAGGCAGCGTGACCTTCTCCCTGCAGATCAGCGAGAGGAGCGTCCTAAGCCAAGAGGTCATCCTGGATGCAGCAAGCCCTTACCTCTCCTTCCGGACTCAGGTTTGCTTTTTCCCCCAGAAATGTTTCTCAGCTTGGTAAAATTTTCTTTCTGCTCCTCATCTGCACATCTCCCTTTATTAGTAATAACTGCCAGTGAAAAAATGCTTTTTTGTGCTAGTTATTTTTAATTATTACTTGCTCTTCTATCATTTACAGTGCATTTTAGTTTATTCAGCTGTTAAGATCCTTCCTGAATTATGTCTTGTGTCTTTTTAAACTAGAGGGGCATCATTTAAATCTGGAGTTGGTCATTCCTGGCTGGTGGCTCCAGCTTCTTTAGATTGTGCCATTGAAATTTGGGGGAGAAATGGGCAAACTTTAGAGCAGAGCTTTCCAAACTGTGTGTCGGGACATGTTAGTGTGTCGGCTGCAGTGTCTAGGTGTGTCATGGCTGCTGCTGCCTCCTGGCTTCCACGCAGGTCGGTCGTAGTACCTGCCTTGTGCCTCGCTGCCTCCAAACCTGCTGTGATTCCGTGCAGGTCCTAGTGCCTGCCTTGTGCCCTGCTGTAAGAGTGTGTAGCAAAATGATGCATGTCTAAAAAGTGTGTCACCAACATGAAAAGTTTGGAAAGCTCTGCTTTAGAGGTACAATTCCGTGGGAGTTGAAAAACCTCTGAGGCAGGCTGTTCCTTTGCTTAAGAGCTCTCACAGTCAGGAAATTCCTCCTTCATTCAAGTTTGGATCTCTCACCGTAAAGCTTCCACCCATTCGTTGTCTTACCCTCAGGGAGAATAAATCTATGCCCTCTTCCCTGGGTGAGAGTTGGACCATAAGGAAGGCTGAGCGCCGAAGAATTGATGCTTTCGAGCTGTGGTGCTGGAGAAGACTCTTGAGAGTCCCTTGGACTGCAAGGAGGTCAAACCAGTCAATCCTAAAGGAAATCAACCCTGACTGCTCATTGGAAGGACAGATGCTGAAGCTGAAGCTCAAATACTTTGGCCACCTAATGAGAAGAGAGGACTCACTGGAAAAGACCCTGATGCTGGGAAAGACTGAGGGCAAAAGGAGAAGGGGACGGCAGAGGATGAGATGGTTAGATAGCATCACCGATGTAATGAACATGAATTTGAGTAAACTCCGGGAGACAGTGGAGGACAGGAAGGCCTGGCGTGCTATGGTCCATGAGGTCACGAAGAGTCGGACACGACTGAACGAATGAACAACAACAACATCACGTCTCCCCTTCGCCTTCTCTTCTTTAGGCTGAACATTCCAAGTTCCTTTAACCGCTGTTTGTAGGATTTAGCTTCCAAGCCCCTTTCCATCTTGGTTGCTCTTCTCTGCACGCTTTCCAGTAGATCTAGTTTCAGACCTACGCCGCATTCATTTCCCTTCCTCTGCCCGTTCGATGTAGCTGTTAAGATGGTATGTCTTCATGAGGATCGTTGTTGTTATAGTCCAGAAATCCCCAAGTCGGCTTCTTCCCCCCCTTCTTGTTATAACACATTTTACATCTCCCTGCTTGGCAGGTTGACTGGAACGAAGCTCACAAGTTCCTCAAGGTGGAGTTTCCAGCAAAGGTTCGGAGCCCAAATGCCACTTACGAGATCCAGTTTGGCCACCTGCAGAGACCGACGCATTGGAACACTTCCTGGGACTGGGCCCGGTTTGAGGTGAGGCTCTTCTCATAACAGGGTATATGTAGGGTATGATGGGGAAAAAAATCAAGATGGTGCCATGATGGAGCAATCAACGTTCTGCTTGTTTATGTGCAACTCTTTGATTGCTCCACTGTGGCCGCCATCTTGGATTTTTTGACCGTACCCTGCAGACACCTCTGTCTCACAGACTTCCCTCGCAACTCAAGTCTGAAATGGGCTTGTGGCATGCCTTGACGACCCCATGCCAGCTTTAATTTAAAAGAATGATTCCTGCAAACCTGATAGCCTCTCTTAAGTGTTCTAGATCAGTGTTTCTCAACCGTGGTATCTTTAAGATGTGTGGACTTCAACTCCCAGAATTCCCCAGCCAGCATGTCCATTCAACTTCATGGCTGGCTGGGGAATTATGGGAGTTGAAGTCCATACATCTTAAAGTTGCCAAGGTTCAGAAACACTGTTCTAGATCACGGTTGCCTTGAAAGCAGCTTGGGTTTTTCTTTTTCTCTTTGAGGCGTGGAACCACAAATGGACAGACTTGTCCGAGCATGGCTTTGGGATCGCACTGTTAAACGACTGCAAATATGGCTGCTCAGTCCGTGGCAACGTGATGAGCCTTTCCCTGTGAGTTCTGGTGGATGGTAGGAGTTACTGGGTTATGCCAAAAATGATTTTGGGACGGACTCTGCCCTTGCCTGCTTTTATTAGATATTTTTTTTTATTTTTTACTTTTGTCTTTGTTTTTTCTGTTTTGTAGGGTGATTCTTAGCAACTTCAAGTTGTGTTTAATGCATTAAAAGGGCAGGATATAATTCATATCAACATTGGCTGCTTGGATGGTCAAGAACAAAAGCATGCGGTGTGAATGACTGTGTAACAGTGTTTCTCAACCTTAGCCATTTTAAGATGTGTGGACTTCAACTCCCAGAAGCCCCCTGCCAGCCATGCTGGCTAGGGACTTCTGGGAGTTGAAGTCCACACATCTTAAAATGGCTAAGGTTGAGAAACACTGGTGTAATAGGAGTTTTAATTCCCATGAAGGTTACGTGCTCCAAAGTCCCCCGATGCTACTGCAGATATTGGGCGCCACCAGTTTACCTACGCAGTGATGCCTCACCGGGGTAAGCAACGTCTGAGGATCTGATCTCAGCAGACTGCACAGTGCCTGGGCAAGTGACTCAGCAGCCTCCCTCCAAGCATTGGGGTGTGTGGGAGGAAATCCCTGATTTTCACTGGGATGCATCGAAGTCAGGCCCAGCCTAAGAATGACGAAGAATCAGTCCATTCAAACTTCAGTTCTTTATTTGCTCACACCGTATAGACAGAATCTTGCCAGACTAAAGCCACTCTGCCTAACCTCAGGGGAAATAACCTGGGAGAACTCTAGGGCGGGGCTATTCTGAACCTCTTGGTTTTCCCACCATCGCTTCCCAGACTGTGCCTCCTCTTATCTCTTCCACCTTCTTGGAATGTGCTCCCTCCTTCCGGAGAACCAGTGGAACTGCCGAAATCCACAATTGGCAAGGATGGTTTCTGCATTGCCAACTTGTCTTCTCTCCCTCTTTCTCTCGCAGCCAATCCACAAGATTGTTATTTAGCTAGTTTCTGCCGATTGGTGGTTAATTTTGTTTTTCATGAATCCCATCATGAGTACAGATGCCGCCAAACATACAACGGCTGGGAAGTGCCAGTTGGAAGATTGGCAGAAGCAGTGGGAAGACGCTAGGAAAATTGGAGGGGCAACGATACCTCCAAACTGGTGGTGGTCTAATTTAAGTAATGCTCCTGATTGTGCAGCTTTCTTTTCAACAGGTTCTTTCCAAGAAGCTGGGGTTATCCAGCAGGCATACAGCTTGAATTTCCCTCTTCATATAGTGGAGGGGGCTCCTGGGCCATGTCCAATCTGGAGTGCATTTTCTGTGCTGTCCCCAGCTGTTGTTCTGGAAACCATAAAGCAGGTGAGGGGCTGAAGAAAGATGGATGACCTGAGACTGGAGCTAGAGTGGAGGTTTCACACTAGACCAAGATAGGGCTTATCTGGTGTCGGCTTCATGTGTTGCATGAATTCAGTCACTGTAGTTTATCAAGATGGTTTGTGCCTTAGGGAGATGTCTGAAGCAGGCCATTGGGGCTTGTCCAACAAACCATGCTCCGTGCAGATCCAATCTCTGAATTTATGTGATGGTATGTGGGAATGACCTTGGGAGACGGGGAAGAGCCACAGCCAAGGGAATAGTCAGGTAAGAGGCAGCTGAGCCCACAGAAGGAATATGGGTGTGGCAAATGTCTCAGAAGGGACCCTCCCTAGTTTCTTGGGCTGTAAAGGCGATGGGTGGGGGGGATGTACTTTCAGACTTGCAAGATTCTGTTAATGTAACCTTATAATAAAGTATATTCAGTTAATCTGGGTGTGCTTCCTGTCTGGACTACCTCGCAAGGCTGACAAAAATCTTGCAAGTCTGAAAGTACATCTCTCCCCTCTTGCCTTTTCAGTCCAAGAAACTAGGGAGGGTCCCTTCCGAGATGTTTCACACGCCCCCATTCCTTCGGCGGGCTCAGCTGCCTCTTATCTGATCATTGTCTAGTCTGCAGCTCTTCCTCCTGTCTCCCAAGGTCATTCCCACAGACCATTACAATTTAACATAAGTCTACTGGGATTTGATGAGCTTTATGTTCAACTTGGAAGCCAGCTTGTCTGAGGCAATGCGGATTAGCTGCAGCTGCCAGTTCTTTCTCTCTCCTCCTGCCTTCAGTGAATACTTGGAGCAATCTTGTGTTCTAAGGCAAGATTCTCGGGAGCTTCAACCCATCACGCATGCCTTTCTTTGTCCCTAGCAGCATCTTACAAGAGCAGAACAAGAGTAGCGACACAGAACTAAAGACCAGTGTTGAGCTGACCAGGGGAACTTTCTCCATCTCTTTCCCCAGGCAGAGGACAGGCCAGACACCTTGATCATCAGACTTTACGAGTCACACGGCAGCACGGTTGATACCTGGCTCCAAATGCGCTTCCCAGTCCAAGAGGCCATTGTGTAAGTGCAAAGAGAATGTCTCCGTGGTGAGCTTTTTCCAAAGGCCAATCTCTCACAGTACCACCATCTTCTGCAGGTGTGACCTCCTTGAACGGCCTGATCCGAACAGCCCCTTGATGCTGGAAGAGTGTGGATTGAAGCTTTCCTTTCGGCCCTTCCAAATACTCTCTATTATGCTGGTCTTGAAAGGACAGAGCAGTGATTGAAGCTTCGGGGCAGAGATCGCTATTCTAAGGACTCATGAGCTGGAGCTTCTGTTGCCCGCCTAATAAGAGGGTGAAGGGCACCGGGGATGGACTGCTGGCTTACAGGAATTATGTAGGTTTGTTGCTTTTGCCAGAAACCTGAGATCTACCAACCTGTGCCCAGGTAAAAAATAACAGTTGTGAATGTACCAATCACTGTATTCTCCTCAATCACCTAATGGAATGATGCAACTATAGATTTCCATCCCTTATAAGCTCTGTAGACTACTTGGGGAGAGGGGGAAGAAATATGCAAAAAATTAAAAGGAATTGCTGACTGAATGAGTAGAGTTCGGTGTCATTGCTTCAAGGATTTCCCTCAGTGGTTTTCTGCCACAGAAAAGCTCCTTTTAAAGCAGGGCCTTTTTATTGGTATAAAAAAGCAGTTTAAAACACACACACACAGTTAAAAAAGGAAGGCAAAGCATTTGATTAACTCTGGAAAGTTTAGGGAGATAAATACATAGTTTAAATGTTATTCACTTGCTGTCCAGAGCCTTTCTTTAGAAAGTTCCCTGGGTTGTGCAAGAATTCTTTCCATAAGAAGAAGTTTGAGAGGCGGCAAGTATTGAAATCGCTGGACATTTTTCCAGCTCCTCTTGCAAGGATAGTTTGAAACCAAAGGCGTTTTTGTCTAAGGGTGCAGGTTTTGAAAAACAGTGTTAAGTGCTATCAGAGGAGTCTGTGGGTAACAATACACTTAAAAGTTTGTAAATGAGGAAGTAGGAAAAGCTTGCTTACAAGGGTCCTTCAGTTGGTAGTCTTGGATCCAAAAGCTGCACTTCTCTTCAAGACCTGCTTGAAGCTGGCGCGATGGTCATGCTGCACTGAGAAGGGCTAGGAAGCCTTCACCCGTCTAGATCTTGAGATTGTAGCTGCCCTAGCTAAAAGGGAAAATTAATAACAGTTAGAAGGCCCAGTTGGTAGGCACTTTAGGTAGCCCTCATAAGCCCGAGACAGATTATGTTTCTCACTCTGTTTTTTCTGAGTAGGCGTTCGCCTCTTCTGTGCTTCGGCTGGAGAGCTTGGCAGCGAAGCCTCTTGCAAATCAGGAGAGGATCTCTGAGATCTGGTCTTTGGTCTCCTGGATCTGTTGACCATACTGCCGCCCTCCTTTTCTTGGATAATTCCACTCTCTGTTCTAAGTCTCCTTCTTCTTTTAACTTCTTTCTGAGCAGGACCGATGTTGGAATTCTTCCTTGCCAACTGCTTGGTGACCTACAGAGATGGACAGATGCTTGGAAAAGCCAACCCGCCCATTCAAACGGGGTGGATAAAATCCTGAGATCAAAAGTTGATCTGGGGCAGATCTGGGGAACCTGCGGGCCTCTGAATGTTGCTTAGTTACAACAGCTGGAGACCCACCAGTCCCCAAATTTGTATCCTCCAGATAGGTTGGACCATGGCAATGCCATAAATGATGGAACTCCAACCCAATATCAGGGGAGAGAACAGCTGTATGGGATTTGACATGTTTTGAACTGTTCTTCATCTTAGAGAGAGCAAGGCAACATCCTAAAATATGGGATATTACCTGTACAGAATTACATACTGAGGTTCTTAATTTCCAGTACTGAGAAGGCCAAATCTACACACATCATACATAACCCTCCTATCAAATCTTCCATGAAATAGGCATAATGAGTAGTAAACAAGAACTCCGTGCTTGGTAATCTGTAGATATAGCAACTGATTTGGGGTTGATGAGCATGTTGTAAACCCAGCCATTAGTGGCGTATTTGACAAACTGTGGTTAATGCAATATAGGAAACACAATACAGGTAGTCCTTGACTTATGACCGTTCGCTTAACAACGGTCAGAAGTTACGACGGCCTCGGAATGGGTTCTTTACGGCCTGTAAAGCACTTCCGAGCATCACAAAACATTGCACCCCCCCATGGTCACATGATTGCATTCGGGCGCTTGACAACCGGCTCGAATTTACGACCAGTTGCAGTGTCCCGTGGTTACGTGATCATGTTTTGCGACGTTTTTTGCCGTTTTCTGGCAAAGAACGCCCATTGGGGAAGCCCAATTTGCTTAACAGCCACCGTAAAAATGGTCATAAAATTCGGTCCGGTGACATGGTGACTCCACATACAACCGCAACAACCTACGATGGAAATTCCGGTCCCAATTGTGGTCGTAAATCGAGGACTACCTGTACTACAATCACACTGTAACAAATCTGAGTTCCTTGTGTAGTTTAATAATGTGCATCTGAATTGTCCTGACCACATATTCCTGCAACCTCTTTCCTTCATCCAGTTACTAGATCTGAAAAGAGCTAATTTGTTAATTGTCAAATATTGGACTACGGTGTTTCTGTCTGCCCCAGCCTTCCTGATCTTTGGTCCCATTATCTAGTTCTTTGATTGTTTTTCAGAGCTGTTTCTATGCTCTGCTTTCAGGGTAGAGGAACTTAACAGAACTAATCATTCTGGGAACTTTACACAGAGAGGCAGAAAAATAGACGAGAGAGAGACCTTTTGCTTTTGCACAGCTTCGGCTGGTGCGCTAGTTGCGCCCATTCCTGGATCGCGATGCCCTCCGAACAGTCACTCACGCTCTCGTCATCTCCCATGTAGATTATTGCAATGCGCTCTACATGGGGCTACCCTTGAAGACTATCCGGAAGCTTCAGCTGGTGCAGAATGCGGCCGCGCGAGCAATTTTGGGTGCACCAAAATCTGCACATATAACACCTTTGCTCCGCGAGCTGCATTGGGTGCCGGTTTGCTTCCGGGTACAATTCAAGGTGTTGGTTATTACCTTTAAAGCCCTACATGGCATGGGGCCAGAATACCTGAAGGACCGTCTTATCCCCATTTTATCGACCCGCCCCACCAGGTCATTCAAAGAGGGCCTGCTACGAACCCCATCAATCAAAGAATGTCATCTGATGGGGTCTAGGAGACGGGCCTTCTCTGTGGTGGCACCCACACTTTGGAACATCTTGCCCCCAGA
Source organism: Charina bottae (assembly GCA_023362775.1). Lineage (NCBI taxonomy): Eukaryota > Metazoa > Chordata > Lepidosauria > Squamata > Charinaidae > Charina > Charina bottae. The sequence continues at coordinate 19,833,907 of JALMGJ010000010.1, read as the reverse complement.
GTTGAGGCAGATCTCCTCCCTCCCGACCTTTAGGAAAGAACTGAAGACCTGGTTCTGCCGCCTGGCATGGGAGGGAGGAAACGATAGTTCCTCATGGGGGTGGTTAATCCCGTAATTTTATAATGCCCTTCTTTTATTAATACTATCTCCCACTTGGATTTTTATATCTATTTATTATATTAATTGTATAAATTGTTGGTTTATATATTTTATATTTTATGCTTTTATCCAATTTTATTTTGTTGTAAACCGCCCAGAGTTCCCCGTCGGGGGAGATGGGCGGTTATATAAATTTAATTAAATAAATAAATGTAAATGATTTACTGAAAAAATAATAATATCCTTACTTTTGAACTCTGCGCAGCTGTGTTAGAATTTACTTTTACCTTCTTTTTCTGTGATTTCCCCCCTGGGATTAAAAACATACATACACACACAATTAGATCAGTGCCATCTTAAAATTAATTATAATTTGAATATTAATTTGTTAATTAACTATAATGTTACAGGAACAGAACGTGACTTTTCTCAGAGCACATGTCCATCTTGCTCAGTTTTCTCTATTTTCCAGCAAAGAACTTTGATCCCCGGACCCTTTAACTGGAAAAGCAAGCAGTCAAATCTGAGATCTTCGGGCTGCAAGTAGAAATTGCCCTGGGCTAGGATCCTGGCAAACATCTTTGCTGCCAACCTACATGTTGCTGTATAGGTTTATTAGCAGCCTGGTTAATTTACTCACAAAATTTCCTCTCTCACTTATATCCTGCAACAATCACATGCAGGCTCTCGGCTGCTCACAACATGAAAACCAATAAAAACACCAAAACCTACAGTCAAAATTGAAATAGTTGAAAGATTCTACTCTGATAATAAAGTGAATTTCAAAGAAAAGCAGGGAGTCTCATCACTGGGAAAAGCCAAATCTTACCATGGTCTAGGACAGTGTTTCTCAACTTTGGCATCTTTAAGATGCGTGGACTTCAACTCCCAGAATTCCTCAGTCAGTCATGGGAGTTGAAGTCCACCCATCTTAAATTTGCCAAGGTTGAAAAACACTGAGTTAGAGGTTGTAAAATTCAGATACCTATGTTCTGGATTGGAGAAATACTGAGGAGTTAGACCAGTGTTTCTCAACTGGGTGGCTGGGCATGGGTGGCTGGGGAATTCTGGGAGTTGAAGTCCACGTGTCTTAAAATTGCCAAGGTTGAGAAACACTGGTCTAGGGGGATGAATCAAAAGCAGTTTGTCACACACCTTGAATTACGACAGGGGTTTAGAAAATAAAGCATTCTCTCATTTTCTCTTTTTTTCAAACTACTGGAAAACATGTAAAAGTGAAGCTGACCTTTCGGAGTCATGGGTCCAGGGTCTCCCTGCACGGAAGAAAAATAGTTGAGATTTCTTGGAATAGAGATAGGCCAAGTTTGCTATACCTGGAAAACCATGAATACTAATTATGTAAATGGTTGAGAATTGAACAGGATGAAAACACAGCTCCAGTTGGTAGTGGAAACACATCACAAGCGCACTGTTTGTGTAAATACTTATACGCCATCTTCCTGTGGGGAACCTGTGTTCGTTTACAGTAGCAAAAAAGCAAAAACGGGCTTGTACAGCCCCTTCAAGATGCCAGAAATGTCTTTTGGCAGCCTTCTGCCAAATACTGTATATAGCATACATAGTATATAATATAAGGACTGTCCTTTATATTAAAGGATGTATGGTCACTGTAGTTATAATGCAAAGGCAACCACTGACCAGATCCATTTCTTGTGTGAAGTCCCAGTTTCTTTAACCATCACCTATTAAATAAGCCACAATTAGATCCCTACAATATGCTAAGCCGTTAGCCATGTTTACAGGGGAGAATGGTTGGGTTCATGTACAACACCCTAGGCCAACATTGGGGCAGCCTGCAAACCAGCCAAGGACAGGACGAAGATGGGCCCATCATCTTACCTGGAGGCGAAAGGTTGCCTCTCCCCTGTATCCCTACCTGGAACCAGATGGTCCTGCCGTTAGCATCGCGCATGGATTTCATGCCTGGAGCAGAGTAACAGTGCAGCCATTCTTCAAAGACTGCAAGACCATCTCGGTTGGTCGGGTCGTAACCTTTGCCACCTCCTGGGGTGAAGGCAAGCCGACGAGTGAATAACTGCCATACTCTCACCCATCTCAATTGGGGTGTCCTTTGGGGGCTGGACCTGGTGCTTACCTAGATTCACGGCCTCCATGGGCAACATGTGACAGAGCTCCAGCAAGTCGGGGTTCTCTCGTTTCAGCTTCACTTTCTTGTTCAAGGTTGTATCAGAAACCTGCAATGTGGAGACTAGAAGTCAGGTAAATAGGAATCTTTCTAAATGGGCAAAACAAGGGGTTCCAATCAGGCATTCCTCTGCCTTCCTTCTTTGTATAAGTCTTTGTATTAAAAAGATAGGTAAAGTCCTGCAGCTGAGCTGAGGTTTGGCGAATACCATATAGTTTTATGGCAGCAGTACGGAAGTGGTTTGCCACGGGCTGTTTTAGCAGAATAATTTTTGACTGCTCAGTCTACTCTTTAACTACAGATTTGGCTTTCCACCCAAGTAATAAAATACTAACCTGGTCTGACTCTACTTCACTCATTGAGACCAGGTAGGATCGGCAGGGAGCACCCAATAGGCTTTGAAAAATTAATTGAACAACAGAATACTAGAGTTGATTATGTGCCATTAAGTCAGGGTCAACTATTTGCGACTACATAGATTTTCTCCGTGAATTTAACAATACCATACCAGGCCAGCAAAGAAACGCGAACCACCAGCCTTTTTGTAAGCTAACAATATACTTAGGAGAAGCTGGTAACTGTGTGAGTTTCTTCACATAGTTGGATGAAGCTTTCCCCCCCCCATTCTTTTGTCCACAAAAAATCTCCAGTGTGACAAACTTGGATGGTTCACAAGAGGGAAGCGGACAAGTTGGCCCTTCTGTGGAGGTGGCCAACGTCAAATCTGAAGTGGGCAAGGGTCCTCAAATCAAACTGGGAGCTGCTGTGTTGGACTGTAAACATATTCTTACATTTCTGTGTATATATATTCATGTAGCAACACCCCATTTCTTTAATATAGAATAAATGTAGGCCCATGGAATTAACGTCCCCAATTGAATCTCCTTTGCATGCTTAAATTATATCAAAGTGTACATCCTTGAGGAGGATGTGACTCATCAACACTTTTCAAGAATGTGTTAACTGCCCTAAATTACTCTGCCCTTCCTGCCTGGATGACCCTTATAGAAGGAGATAAGCTGCCCTGTCCTTGCATACAGAAAGAATGTAATTCGACAGAGTACCATCCAGGGTGATAAAAGATAAAAGATAGTTTACATGTAGAAATCCTTACCCAACACATTTCTTCCTGCTTGGACAGGAAGATGGGAGGGGGCATACAAGTCAAGGTAACTGACCTGATTGGGTAGAAAGGATGTGCCATCGCAATGTGGGTCTGAATGTAACCTAGGGTATATAAGTGCTATAGGAAAGGGGTCCTGCGCGATCGCCCACCTAACAGCCTGCTGCCACTGCCTTTGCTCTTGGGTGAATAAACTCCTAACTTCATGCAATTCGTCAGTTTCTTTACTCCCGGCTCAGGAACGAATCTGGTAAGATAAAATTTACTTCTGACAGCTGCTTGAAGGAGCCATGTCTTTTCCTGGACTTGCACGGTAGCCAAATCTGAGCTAAGGGGTGGTGACTTCCTTGAGCCTGCACAAGTACAGTGAGATTCCGGGAGCAGCCAACAGGTAGAGGGAGGCCCAGGCCAGATCTGGAGCACCTCCAACTGCTTAAGATCCAAACACTGCGTCACTCTACCCTTTGGGCTTCTCCTAACGTCTTACCTGCAGCCCACGCTGCAGATCCTCCAGAACCGTCCGTGCCTTCTCAAAGGGAGCGACCTTTGATCTAGAAGAGGTCAAAGAAAAGATGGTTAAATGCTCAGATGGTGTTAGTACTCATGGTTGGCGCTTCTTGCCTGGACTACCCCAAAGGGCAGACATCAACCTTGCAAGTCTGAAAGTACCTCTCCCCTCCCTTAGTTTTACTCTCCTGAAAACTAGGGAGGGTCCCTTCTGAGACGCTTTCTCCATCCCCATCCCTCTTTCGGACTCAGATTTCATTTATCAGACCTAGGCTGCAGCTCTTCCTCCTGTCTCCCAAGGTCAGTCCCACGTACCATTACAGATGGATGCCATTGAAGCAAGACACTTTGGCAGAAGGAAGATGGACATAGTTTAGGGTGGTCAAGAAATATCTTCCACTACACTTTTAGTCTCTACACGTCTCTGTATCCTCCTTCCATGACCAAAAGCATTTAGAGCAGAGCTTTCTAAACTGTGTGTCGCGACACGTTAGTGTGTCGGCTGCAATGCCTGGGTGTGTCGCAGCTCCTGCTGCCTCCAAGCCCTGCCAGGATTCCGCGCAGGTCCTAGTGCCTGCCTTTTGCCTCCAAACCTGCCGTGATTCCGCGCAGGTCCTAGTGCCTGCCTCGTGCCTCGCTGCCTCCAAACCTGCCGTGATTCCACGCAGGTCCTAGTGCCTGCCTTGTGCCTCGCTGCCTCCAAACCTGCCGTGATTCCACGCAGGTCCTAGTGCCTGCCTTGTGCCCTGCTGTAAGAGTGTGTCGCGAAATGATGCATGTCTAAAAAGTGTGTCACCAACATGAAAAGTTTGGAAAGCTCGGATTTAGAGCATATATTGCCTGTAACCCCACATCTGGAGGCTCAAAGCACAGGCTTCCTATCCTCGAAGTACATGGAACAGCTTCCAGCTTGCAATGCAGTTGCTGCTGTATCTGCAGTCCACCTGCAAGTCTTAACACAACTTCCAACATGTTTTTTCCGGATGCTTCCGTGAGATGAAAGAGGTCCTCGGGATACTCCAGCATAGGGCTATGAAGTTCCCTACGCTTTCCAGCAGACACCGATGCAGAGGCCCCGTGCCAGTTCACAGACTCACCGGTAAAGAATTTCAGCCCGGAGGTAGTTGCCAATCCCATTGAAAAACTTCTGGTTTAGCAAAGCCTCACAGATGGGTTTATCGAAGGCCTTGTCGGAGAGATTCTTCAGGACGTTGTCCCTGGGAAGCAAGTCATGATTTGTTAGCAGGGTGTAGCCCAGGAGGGAAAGGGAAAACCCAGATAAATATTTGGGTTCTGCAAAGAAATTTAGAGATGCCCTTGGGGAAGGCAGGAAAGAGCTATTAAGGAGAAACTTGGAGAACAGATTACGCAGTCCAGAGATCGGAGACACTGTAGGAGAGACGTAGAAGGGTAGCAAAAAAGGGGAAGATTCCGGTAGCACCTTCTCCGACTAATTTTATTAAGAAGCACAAGCTTTCACGAGCTGCAGCCTTTTTATAAAATTTGTTAGTTGGAAAAGGTGCAACCAGATTCCTTCGGATTTTTTGCCTCCAAAAGTATTAAGTACTAGTATCAAGATGGAGAAACTTGGATAGGCTTTCAAGATTAATGCCAATCCTTTGAGGTAGGCCAGCTCAAGGAACAGATACTGCAGACATTCCAGGAATACTCCTCTACAGGTAGTCCTCGCTTAACGACCACAATTGGGACCAGAATTTCGATTGCTAAGCGAAGCGGTCATTAAGGGAATCTGACCCAATTTTACAACCTCTTTTGTGGCGATCGTTAAGCGAATCACTGAGGTCGTTAAGCAAACCACGTGGTCGTTAACTGAGTCACATGGTTCCCCATTGATTTTGCTTGCTGGAAGGCAGCTGGGAAGGTTGAAAATGGCGATCATGTGACCGTGGGTCATAAATGGTCATAAATGTGAACCGGTTGCCAAGCGTCCAAATCGTGATCACATGACCAAGGGGACACTACGATGGTTTTAAGTGTGAGGACCGGTTGTAAGTCGGTTTTTTCAGCACTGTTGTAAGTCCGAACCATCGCTAAATGAATGGTTGTTAAGCAAGGACTACCTGTATTGACATAGGGCAAAATAACAGAATCTTGAAGGCCTCTCCAAGTTTCTTTCTGCCCCATTTTATACTAAATAAAATCAAAGGGGGGTTATTTTGAGTTTCTTCCTCATGCTTCTTTCTATCTCTGGAGTATATCATCTCTTGTCTAAGGCCCTCCTTCCTTCCCCAAGTTCAACTCCACATTTCTTTACAGATGTAATATTCAGCACTCAAATGTTCTAGAAAGGAAAAACACAGTGTAGGGAAGACCACAGGGAGGAAATCTAGTTCTATTCCCTTTCCCAGCCTAAATGTTCACTGCGGGCCAGTCACTGGGGTGTCACATGAATTCAACCACTCCAGGTTACAAAGCGGTGCATGGTTTAGCATGTTTTGTGACCCCCGTCAGCTGCAGCTACAATCGGCAAACCAGGTGGATGCCCTCACCTGAATTTTTCATACTCCAACATCACGCAGGGCCCTCGGTCTGGCTGCCAGGCGCCCTCCACCTCCCACCTGCCAAAACGCCGGATGTCCACGTAGCAGAGGGCTCGGGGTGGTGTCTCTTGGGTATAGAAACGCAAGTGCGCATGTTTGGGCATGTCAGAAGCTGGGGCCACTTTGAAATTCCCACTCATGCCAAAACGGAAAACAAGATCCATAGGACGTTGGGATCCCATCCGGTCCTGTTTGGTGTGGACCAGCTTTTTTGAAGTCGAGCTCTCCTGTTTGATGGGTGTCAGGGTGAGCTTCAGCTCTTTGCCCCGTGACACAGCCGAGATCAGGTATCCATCGCTCTCGAAAGGCACCTCCGGATTCTTGCTAACTTCTGATTTTTCTACCTTCCCCGTAAACCTAATTCCCGCACACTCTGTGTTGATGTATTTGCAGGCTAGGAAGAGCTCTGGGCCTTCTGGCATCCTAGAAAAGCAAGGAAAAAAGAGGAAAAAATGGACTACTGCAATGCGCTCTACCTGGGGCTACCCTTGAAGAGTATCCAGAAGCTACAGCTGGTTCAAAATGCAGCCGCGCAAGCAATCTTGGGTGCCCCAAGGATGGCACATGTGACACCTTTGCTGAGGGAGCTGCATTGGGTGCCAGTCTGCTTCCGGGTCCAATTCAAGGTGTTGGTTTTTATCTTTAAAGCCCCACATGGCAGGGGTCCAGGTTACCTGAGGGACCGTCTCATCCCCATTACATTGACCCGTCCCACCCGGTCAGGCAGAGAGGGCATGTTACGGACCCCGTCCATGAGAGACTGTTGATTGACGGGGCCCAGGAAGAGAGCCTTCTCTGCTGTTCCCCCCGCCCTATGGAACACTCTTCCCCCGGAGGTGAGGCGGGCCCCCACTCTCCCAGCCTTCTGGAAAGGGGCGAAGACCTGGCTCTGCCACCTTGCGTGGGGCGGGAGGGGGGTAATCAATTCTGGGGGTGGTTAGCCCCCTGAAGACGCTCCCGTGAATTAAATTGAGAACTTTTTAACATCTCTATCTTGGATTGTATATTTTTATTTAAGAATATTGTTTTTATTAATCGAAAAGAATATTTGTAGCTCAGGGTTGAACTGTGGAGTCCTTAGTGCTCTCTGAGCCTTGTTGTTTTCTTGCAGACGTTTCACTGCCAGGCTAGGCAACATCTTCAGTGCGAAAAGGGAGTGGGACTTGCTCTCTGTTTAGATACCCTGGCATGTATATACACACAGAGATAAACAACATTTACATACCATTCATAAGAGACAATAGAAAAGCCAGAAGACCAGAACACCTCTTGGCCAGCAATCAACTACAAGATATGCAAAGATTAACAGCAAGATTAGCAGCAGAGGAGCAATCAAACAACACAATAGACCCTAATCAAGGAACTATTAACTCTGTCAATCAACCAAGCAGTAAACAACAACCCAGTCAAAGTACTACCAAGTACTACCAAGGAGAGTACAACACCCCCACCAACACAGGCAGGACAAGCCATGGTATATAAACAGAGAGCAAGTCCCACTCCCTTTTCGCACTGAAGATGTTGCCTACCCTGGCAATGAAACGTCTGCCAGAAAACAACAAGGCTCAGAGAGCACTAAGGACTCCGTTGTTTTTATTGTACTTCAATGACTATTTATTCTGGTTTGATTGTAAACCGCCCAGAGTCGCTCTTGGAGTGAGATGGGCAGTGCCTAAATTTGAAATATAAATAAGATAAATAAATTGAAAAAGACCTATGTTTAGTGAAAGGCACAGGAGAAAAGCAACACGATTCATTATTTCATTATTACATAACCCTTTTCTGTTGCATTGCTTTCAGAGCTGAAAAAAGGCAGGTGGGTGCAAGTGCATGCTAGGCCAGGGTTTCTTAAAGTGTCTCTGAGGACCCCTGGGGTCCCCCTCAAGACCCCCTCAGGGGTCCGCAAAATCAAAATTATTTGCTAGAAGTTGAAGATACTTGCAAACATTTAAAAGAATGTCCCTGTTCTCATTATTATTTTTTAGTTGTTAAAAAAAATAGGGTTTTTCATGAAAAAATAGTTTATTTATGTTGATATGGAAGGAGACCATGGCAAACCACTTCTGAAATCTTGTCGAGAAAACTGCAGGGACTAGTCCAGGCAAGTCCCCGAGAATCGGACACGATTGAACGGCATGAAAAAAAAAATCTCATTGGCTTCATATTATCTTTACTTGATTCAGGAAGTAAATATTCTACGCACGCGTCGATTTTATTTTTTCCTACGCTCCATATCGATAAATATAACCCGTACAAACAAAAGCTCCATAATTTTTACAAGCAGGAAGGGCAAAAAGTTTAAGAAACACTGCTCTAGGCTAAAATACAACTGCAATAGAGATGGCTCGCAACAAATCCACTCCTGCGGGTGTAACTCACCTGAGCCCAAATCGTGGGGTTGGCAAAAGTCAAGGACAGAGAAAGGGCACCACTCAACGCTCCCAGCCACAGCCTGCCTGCCTGCACTGCCCGCCGCCCGCTGTAACTGCCCAGAAACCACGCGCCGGCTTCCACCGTCCGCCGCCCTCGGCTCCGGACAGCGAAGGGTTACACCGGGAACCGCCCCTTCTGCTCCCATTGGGCGAGAGGTACCACCGAGCATCTTGGGAGTTGTAGTTTCCGAGGAAACTTTCCCACGCAGCTTGGATAGCGGAGCCGGTGGGGGTGGGTTTGTAAAGACTGTTTACAGCTGCAGCTTTCCTTTCCCACGTATTTATTTGTTGAGCAAATTTACAGAGCTGCCCACAAAGCATAGTAACAATTAAAACCGTATCACAACGCAAGCAAGCAAAGAAATAAAAGAAAGAACAATGAAAATAAAAAATAAAAACCTGAAATAAATAAAGTAACAACAAAAATTAGAAAATAAGAACCTTACAAAGCATAGTAACGATTAAAACTGTATCACAATGAAAACAAATAAATATCAAACATAAAGAACAAAAATAAAAAATAAAAATCTGAAAGAAACCCAAGCTTGTGGGAGGACAGCCATCCTGGAGCCTCATGTGGGATCCCCAGGGTTGATGGGAGGGGTTGGTATTGGTGCCAAAGCTGCGTGGGATAGGGGTGAGGGGGGAAATCAAATGCCCACTCTTGCTTGGCTGAACACATTCATTCATTTCATATATAACAACTTCTCAGGCAGGAGATCAAAGCAGCTTCCTCCAGTTTTCCCCCCCCCATAACCTAGTATTTTTATATTGTATGTATATTTTATGTCTCTTGTTTTATTATCTTGTTGTAAACCGCCCAGAGTGGAGGGAGATGGGTGGTGATATAAGTTTGATTAATAAATAAATAAATAACAACCACCCTGTGAGGTAGGCCGGGCTGAGAAGGGACCAGCCAGAACTTACATACTGTAGTGAGGTTTCTGTGGGTATGGGAGAACTTGAACCTGAGTTTCCCTGTTCCTTGTTCAACAACTTTACACTACAGCTCACTATTAAGCCATAAGGTGACTGGCTTGAACAAAGGGTGATGAAGACAAAATGAGGGGCAGGCTAAGGAAAAAAAAAAAAGAAAAGAAAAAGTAAAAAAAGAAATTATCAATTGGGTATGTAGCCTTTGACAGCTGAGGAGAAAGCAGTCTATAAATGTAATAAATAACGAATGAGTCTTGGGGGTGCTGTCTATGTTGCCATTAATAACATATACAGAAGTGTTTACATAGGTAGATATATTAGGTTTTCCCCCAAAATGACCCTGCCCAGTTTTATTAAGCCTAAATCACCCTCTCTAGAATGCAGTTGGAGCTATTCATTTAAACCAGTGTTTCTCAACCTCAGCAACTTTAAGATGTGTAGATTTCAACTCCCAGAATTCCCTAGCCAGCATGTGTGGACTTCAACTCCCAGTATGCTGGCTGGGGAATTCTGGGAGTTGAAGTCCACACATCTTAAAGTTGCCGAGGTAAAAAATACTGATTTAAACATATTTGCTTACATACCTAGCTTAGGACTCAAACCTTAAAAAACAAACAAGCAAGCATCCAACCGTTGTTTATTTCATTTCTAGCCAAGAGCAGTGAGGCCATAGCCTTACTCAATACACAGACTTGACAAAGGCAGGTATTGCCACATTTCTGGGATTTAATTTTCTTCTGTTCGACGAAGTACAGAAAAAAATACAAGGAAGTATTTCCGTAGTTTCGAGGCAGAGCCGCAAGAGCGAAATCTAGGCTACTTTTCCCTTGACAACTAATGCTCAAATGAAAGATCAGATAGACTTCTCCTAAGGCAGAGGTTGGAAGCCTGTGACCCCAGATGTTCCTGTACTACCATTCCCAGGATCTCTCCATTGGCGTTGCTGGCCGGGGCTGCTGGGAAATGTTCTTTAACAACTTCTGGCCACTTTGCTTATATCTCACTGGCTGTTAACGATCCAGTGGAGACATTTTGGCCTGCGGACAAAATGAAGCCTCTTCCGGTCCTGACAGTGTCCAGTGGGTCCTCAGTCGAGCGTTTTCATGATGGCTTGGGCCTGTTTTAGTTCTGAGGAGGGAAAGTAGGAGATTAAAAAGAAGAAAAGAACCTAACTACATACAAGTGGCTTAGAACGCATGACCCCAGGAACTGCCCCGGCCCCCATGAAATTCCTAATTTCAAAGGGTCTGCTCTCTGTCCTGACAAGAATGAGATTACAGGTAGTCCTTGCTTAACTACCACTGGAATTTCAGTTGCTAAGCAAAGCGGTCATTAAGCGAATCTGACCCGATTTTACCTTTTTTGCAGTGGTTGTTAAGCAAATCACCACGGGTGTGAAGCGAACCACGTGGCCATTAAGCAAATCACACGGTTCCCTATTGATTCTGCTGGCCAGGAGCTGGCCAGGAAAATCGGAAATGGCGATCACGTGACGCTGCAACGGTCATAAATGCAAACCGGTTGCCAAGTGCCCAAATTGTGATCATGTGACCCCAGGCAACGCTGTGACGGTCGTAAGTGTGAGGACCAGTCATAAGTTGGTTTTTTCAGCACCGCTGTAAGTCCGAACTGTCACTAAATGAATGGTTGTTAAGTGAGGACTACCTGTAAGCAGGTAGAGACAAGGGATGGGGGTTTCTCTGTGATGCCGCCAAAACGATGGAAAGTCCTGAACAACAGTCACCAGAATTCTGCTGCATCCCTCTTTAGATTATCAAAGAACAAACCCTAACATCTGTTCCTTTTTTAAAAACACATTTTTCCATGCTATCTGATAAGACAGCCTTGACTCCCGGCTTCTTTTTCCTCTGCAAAGTGGTGCATAATACGGTGGCTAGAAAGAGGCAGAGGGAAGGCCAGGGATTCAGGCATCCTGATCTCCGTGCTGCGTTGGGAATTTTAAAAAAGAAATCTGAACTTTCTGCCTCTTTAAATAGAGCTAAGCGATTGCCTGACGCCTCCTGCGCCCACTACACTCCAAGGCTCTGGCATATACAAACAACCCCTGAACCTCCAAGCTGTAGAAACGTCTAGTTCAGGGTTTCTCAACCAGGGTTCCGCGAGAGGTCCCGAGGGGTTCCCTGGGAGATCACAATTCATTTAAAAAATTATTTCAAATTCGGGCAACTTCACATGAAAGGGGTAAGTTTCATTCTTTATTTTTAGCTTAAGAACACGGTTCCTGCATCTAGACAGGCCTCCCCATGAAATGAATATAATAATGTTGTAACTTCTGGCCTGTATTGGAGCCTGAATGTGCAGGGGTTCCCTGAGGCCTGGAAAATATTTCAAGGGTTCCTCCAGGGTCAAAAGGTTGAGAAAGGCTGGTCTAGTTCCTTACCAGCAAGTAAGACGCGGAACTTTTCTGCCGACAATGTCATTGCAACAGGCTCTGTCACCTTTCTGTCGACATCCTTCACGTTCAGCTTGAGGTGAACGACAGGCTCATTGACCTGCTGGAGCTCGCTGGAACTAAGCGTATAATCCACTCTCCACGACGCAGAATCCAGACAATTCACTGCAGGCAGAGGGAGTCAAAAGCTTAGGCACACCACCTGTACGAGAGACTGGTCCTCTTGAATTTGTCAGGAGCATTGGCAAGGAATTCACCCAACCACAGATTGCAGCAACTTCCAAATTCTACTACGATTTTTAATTTTTCATGCGTGTTTTTGTCTGCTACTTACAACCCCAAAAGAAAAGAGAAGAAATACAGATGGCAAAGGAACACGTTAAAAAAAATGCCAAATCAAATAGTTGCACCAGAAACAGAATACCATCTGCCTTTCCAATGGTGAATTAAAACATGTTTATGTAGAGGAATGCAGACGTAACTCAAACAGCCTTTCAGGTCATTCTGCTACCATTTTGTCCAACAGAAAGCAGTAGGTTTCTGAAATACTTAGTTCCAGAAAGAGAACCCCTATTGCTAAGTGCAGTATTAACGTGGTCCCAAAAAGGAACAGCACATTCCGGAGTGCTCTGAAAATTCCAGTCTGCGACCAGCAGCTTTGTGCATTCCTTGACAATGCAGTTCAGCCTTGTTGGTGTTTTACAGAATGCTTCTCAAATGAATCTGTAAGCACCTCATGGGGCTGAGAAATCTCTCCATAAGAAAGGGAGAACATCTCAGCCTGGGAAGATACCTGCAGGGGACGGTTTCCCCAGAGTGACCTTTTGTTTTGTAACTTACATCTCAGGCTGCACTTCCTGAGGCTGTCCTGGAGGGGACCCTGTTTCTCCTCGTAGGACCGGCACAATCCTGCGGCATGCTCTGCAACCAAGAGGTAGGCTAAATTAAGCCAATCCAGTCCAAATCCATTTAACCCAATTTAATCCTGTCATCCTTTAAACGTTAAGCCAGTTAGAAATAAAAAACCCCAAATGCAAGTTTTCGAGTTATGCTACCTCTACCTCTGGCTTCATTAGTCCAGAAAATACCTAGTTTCATTCTCCTTCTGTTTTCTACTCTGTCAACCTATATGTTTTATTTATGGCTAGAGGTAGTTCTGAGGAGGTGACGGACTCGACCGTGGGGGAGCTGAGGGTGGTGATGGCCGACAGGAAGCTCTGGCGTGGGCTGGTCCATGAAGTCACGAAGAGTCGGAAGCGACCGAACGAATAAACAAATAAGTTCTGAGGAGCCATTAACATTTACTTTTTTAAAAGCAACAACTCAAAAATTGTGTCTGGGTGAAATCTGAAACTTTTCCAGCACTGGAGAAAGCTTGGGTGTTAATAAATGCCATCTCTTTCCCCACTCCGTTTTAAGACTGTCTGAAGATTTATCAGCAGCTGGGCATCTCATGATTTCAAGGCTTCCCATGCATTTGGTTTTATTTACTGAAAACCTGAAAGCCTGCCCCCAAATTTTGCAACCGTTGAGTCGCTTCTAATAAAGGCCTTGCCCTAAGACGGAATTAGGAATTCACAGTAAGGCGGGGTTTCTCAACCAGGGTTCTGTGGCACCCTCGGGTTCCACAAGAGGTCACTAGGGGTTCCCTGGGAGATCACAATTTATTTAAAAAATTATTTCAAATTCAGGCAACTTCACATTAAAGACGTAAGTTTCATTCTTTATTTTTAGTTTAAGAACACTGTTAATGCATATATACAGGCCTACACATGTAACGAATAGAGTTAGTTTCTTCAACACCGTCCTAAGTCCGAACCATTACTGAAAGAATGGTTGTTAAGTGAGGACTACCTGTATAATAATTTTGTAACTTCTGGCCTCTATTGGAGCCTGAATGTGCAGGGGTTCCCCGAGGCCTGAAAAGTATTTCAAGGGTTCCTCCAGGGTCAAAAGGTGGAGAAAGGCTGCATTAAGGGCTTAGAAAAGAGAAGTCTGCAGCTGCTACCGCCTAGCTTCTCTTCCCTTGTAGCCGCCTATCCCAAAGCCTAGCACATATCCACTTGCCCTCTGCTCACCTTTGGGAAGCCCCAGCTGTTGAAGCTCGCTGGAGAGAGACTCAGAGTCCACGTTGTATTTGGCAGCACTGGAGAGAATGAAGGTAAGAACGGCAATGGTCGCTTTCACGTCCCCCGATTCTGTGAAGTGGAAAAGAAAGGAAATACAGTTGTCTGTAGCCGGTCTTCGGACTAACACATTTCATTGAAAGGGATATAAGCAACACCTTGTGCGTTCCAGCCACTCTGGATCCTCTATCATTAGCCCAAGGGCCAGGAATTGCTCCAGAACTGTGTAGGTCTGCTGAAACAGCCATCATTTTGCTCAAAATCTACCTATTTTAGGTTTTAGAAAAGAACTTAACCATTGTCTATATAATTGGGAATTCCAAGGCGAAGGTCTAAGACAGGGGCAGCTTTATGGGATCTGCCATATTTTGCTGGATGCTCGGAGACGTCAGATTTCACAAGTCTCTTGCAAAAAGATAGCAGTTGAAGTAAGGAAACAGATTGCCTCGCATGTGTGCCCAATGCACAAATTTGCTTTCAGCACCAGCATTAAACTCATGCACCCCTGATTCCAATTGGGTAATTTTCAATTGAGAAATTTTGGCACAATGTTGGTATCCTAGCCTAGCCCTTGAACATAGAAGGGAAGGACACTCACCAAACTTGGCATCTGATGTTAACTTTAGAATTTTGTCATACTGCAAAAGAAAAGAAAATTTAGAAAGCTCTAATTTAGCTCAGCAAAAACTTAACACTGGGAAGCCCCAACAACTCTTAAGATTTTTTTATCCATCACAGAATTTTCAATTTACAGAACACCTTTTTGGAGCCTCCAATTTAAGCATTCCTCAGTTGCCACAGAAACACAAATATGAATGGAGTAGCTGATTTATGAATCTATTATTTAGAAAATAGTGTCTCACATTTTATATGAAAGTGCTTCTCTCTTACTGATCCTGGACTTATGCAAACCAAGTTTGAAAGGTACCCACAAAAGAGATTAAGACTGAACTCACATCAATGCCTTCTCCAAGCACATCCTTCAGAACCTGGGCACAGATCAGCTTAAGTTTCACTGAAGACTAGAAAAATGACAAAATAACAAAATGCACTGTGTTAACACCATTTTTCCAAGAACTTCACAGAAGTATCCCTGGGAAGTTATCACTGCTGAGCCAATCTGACTGTTCTAAAAGATTTTTTCCCCTAGCACTTATGCATTTGTATGTTGCTGTTTTGGATTAATGTTTTGTGTTTATGATGTGGCTTTGATTGACTTATTACTGTTTATGGATGATGCACACCACTTTGAGTCGTATGCTATTAGGATGGCTACATTAAATTGATTAATTAAAGATTTTAAAAAATGGCCTTGGACAAGCATACAGTCTACAATTGTTCCTGCTGAAAAGGACAGAATATTTCTCCAAAAGCATTACACCTCTTTACAATTAGAGAATGGAGAAGTACTGCAGAAAAATATTCCAGAAAAAGTTAATATACAGGTTAAGGGGAGGGGCTTCAATCACATGGCCATGACCACCATCTTGACTTTTCTGACCCTCCCTTGCAGACACCCACGGCCTGCATGACATGGTAGTTGGCTGGGCAAAATCTTATAATGATTGGGGCAAATCCAACTACAAGTAGGTAATAAAATGCTGGCACCACTCTACCTTAAAATAATTAAAATATTCATGGAACCCAAGGAAAAAAATCACTTACTATTTTAGCCAAAGTGCTAATTTCTGCCAAGACCCAGTCAGGACAGTCCAAATCCCCACAGAATCGAAACCTCTGGTAGGAAGAACCAAAGTGATTATTGGTGAGGAAACGGCTTTTGCAACCCGAACTCCAGATTATTTTGCTAGTGTGTGGAATTAGCAAAATGGCTGGGGGAATTCTGGGAGTTGAAATCCACCCATTTTAAAGTGGCTGGATTGAGGAACCCTGGCAAGTGTACTCCTCTGACACTTCTGCACTTGCACCCATTTTTCTTTGACAGATCAAGGCTTTCACCTCGGATCCTTAAAAAAAAAAAAAGCCCTTTTTCCCTGCCAGCAATAAAGCCACCGACCCCGCGCCTTCCACCTCTCCCGATACGTCCTTCGCACTCACCATCTTCCCCTGATCTGAGCGAGATGCTCCTTCCTATGCAAAGGGAGTCACGTGACTTCTCCCTTCTACCCAATCCCTGTAAAGCTTCCCCTGTATCAACTGTCTTCTTTCTATCCAATCCCCGAAGAGCTTCCTTGTATCAGCTGACTTCTTTCTATCCAATCCTTGAAGAGCTTCCTTTTTTTTTCAGCTTTCTATCATATCCCTGAAGAGCTTCCTGGTATCAGCTGACTTCCTTCTATCCAATCCCTGTAGAGCATCCCTTATATCAGCTGACTCAGAAGAACAGGTCAGCCGACTGCCGGTAGCTCTTGCTTCTTGCTATCCGAACACAGGTTTTCCTGTTGGTCGAGTGGACAGCGGGCGTTTAAGAGCTGATGTGTGTCTTAGCCCTTTGGCAGCCCAGCTCACTTCAAGATCTCGCCTTTCCATATCTGTAACTAATTCAATATACAAAATGAACTTACAACTTTGCTGCCTGCCAATGAGAATGGAAAACAGAGTTATTCGTCTTTTTTACTACGGATTTTTGTTTGAAATTAGGGGCTTCCCTGCAACATTTTTATAATGCCGCAGCCCTGCCTCATTCGTGAAATGTTATGGAAGTTCAAGTCGGAGTCCTATTCTGCTATTCATCCTACTCCCTCCCCCTCCCCAGATCCACAAAACAAATCCATCCCATTTAATGTTTTTATTTCTTGGTTCAATTTATATAGCTGCCCATCTCAAACCAGTGACTCTGAGCGGCTAACAATCATAAAAACAAACAAAACAGTACAAAAGAAATTAAATACAAATAAGTTATTTTAGCTGTTTTTATCTTCTTTTTTAGTTTTGTATGCTGACCAGAGTCCATTGGGCGGCCAATACATTTAAATAAATAAATAACAGAGGAACTGGTATTTTGAGGGGTCAACTTTAAAATAGGAGCTCCAGAGGCAGTGGCAATGGATTAGTTTGTTACCTAGAAAACCTGTGCCACCTTTTAGCTAATTATTTACAGGCAAGTCTATGAACTGATAATTACAGATTTAAGCTGGATACACCTAGCATGTGAAATCCTAATGAGGTTTGATTTTGACTTAAGCCATGACTGAGTTCATACATGGCTTATTTATCAAACTATGTTGAAGCAAGCCATGTCTTAACATGACATTTGACCACAACCTTAGGAGGACAAGGTTAGATATGGGACTGAATGGGAGTTATAAGGAAGTATCTTTCAGATCTTAAAAGTGAATGCAACTCTTAAAGCAGTCACTCCTTGTTCTTCAGGCTCAGCTGAAGTCTTGGAAAGAAAAAGAAAAAGGCACTGCCTTAATTAACAGCAGGGAGATGTGGTGGTTGTGTGAGGTCCAAAGGACTTTTGAATCATTTTTGAAGTGAGCATAGTCCTACCAGGACACAAATCACCTAGCCCTGGCTTTCATGCTTCTGCTTCAGCGATGATTTTATGTGCAGGCACCATTATACTTGTTTACTGAGGTGGAGGAAAGAAAACAAGTCGTTTTAACTCCTTGATTTTTTTTTATTTTAACATCCTTCCACATTACACAACATCTTAAGGAGACTTAGAAAGTCTTTTCCTAGTACAAAGGATTCCTAGAGCGGTCAGTGCCAAGCTCGTAGCAAAGGCTACCAGGATGATCCCCACCAGCATCCAAGGAGTTTGGAAGAACCCTGTAAAGAAAAGTAGAACTTTATCATCCTACTACGTTGGAGCTGTCAGAAAACTGCAGTACTGGAGTCTCTTAAATGGCCTTTTTTTGCAGTGAAAATTAGAAGCAAGGAATATCATACCACAGCAGAAAACAAAGAGCTAAACATTGTTGCTTCCCTTCCTTTCAAACCTAAAGAGTGGAGCTTCATGACAAACAAGTGCACTTGAGGTTACTGTTATCCCAAATTTCTGCTCTGAGCATCTCCTGCCACTGTCAAGGGTCTTTATTTATTTATTTAAATAATTTATTTTTTAATGTTTATCCTGCCTTTATTATTTTTATAAATAACTCAAGGCGGCAAACATACCTAATACTCCTTCCTCCTCCTATTTTCCACACAACAACCCTGAGTTGAGCGAGAGTGACTGGCCCAAGGTCACCCAGCTGGCTTTTATGCCTAAGGCAGGACTAGAACTCAGACTCCTGGTTTCTAGCCCAGCACCTTAACCACTAGACCAAACTAGCTTAATACAAGTTGCCTGTAGAATTTGCAATTGGGTGAGATCACTGCCCAGTCTGTTGAAAGGATAAGGGGAACTTCAACCGATTCTGTGCTCCTGGCTCTAAGTGAAAACAAAATTTTGAATTTAATTGAATTTCATACAGTTAATGCTAAATTGAGTGGGAGCAATGGTTTCAGATCGTCAGATCAAAGGATTGTAATTACATGGAAAAGTTCTGAGGACTGTTGTGGCCCCGAGATTACAAAAGTTGTGCACCTCTGATTTAGCAAGTGGCGTGAACATATCCGGTTATGGTTAGTCAACTAACCATGGATTAATTAGCACAATGTATGAACTCCATAATTAACATGCTACAGTACCATGTTCTGCTGATGAGTCCACCATCTTATTCTGATGGTCAGGAAGACTCCTTGAGGTCATGTATGAGTCAAGAATGAGGATGGGACCAAGTATCACATCAGCATCTGCCTCCTTTGATTTATCTGCATGAGAACAAGATTAGTAAGACGTTAATGTTAACGTGACCCTCATCTAATATTTCCAGAAGCAGAACAGCTACTACTGGATATCATTCAAGAGAATAGCTCTCTTCCTCTCCCAAGCCTTGTGACTACATACCAGATTTAGCAGCCACATCTCTGCCCAATCTCCTTCCCCATCTGTCCCACAGGCCATTTCTTTGGCCCGTACTTTGAACACAATTCCGAGTTTCACAGCAGGAGCAGATGTCTGTGGTACCTTCAACTGGAATCCAGCTGTGGTAAGAAAAGCCAGAGGGAAACATTTCCTGTAAGGTTTTACCTATGTAATAAGATTTCATCAAATAGTTTCTCCTCTTAATAGACCGAAGGATGGGCATCTCTCTATATCCTAAATTACTGGCACTTGACTTCTTAGGTTCAACTATTGATCTACTTAGTCTAATGTTGTTAAGATCAATTGGGCTTACAAGTTTGTTAAGTTGTAACACAGGTTGGTTTCTGGTTAAGATACCGTAAGTTTACCATATGCAAAATACACCCACAGTCTTTGTACTAAGCACAGCTAATCTTATATGACAAATGTTAATTTTATGTTTTGAATAAGTCATTTTACTTAATAAGGTAAGGGGAAAATCAAGCATGTGAACTAGTACATGAAATCTAGATTCCTAACAGGTTCACCTATCAGGACCACCCAATCATGGAATACTTGTTCAAGTATAGATATTCTTCAGACCACTGTATAGAGCCGAGAAGGTCCTTATTGCTTATAGCAGGGGTACCCAACCTTTTTGGCACCAGGGACTGGTCGTGGAAGACAATTTTTCCACGGACCCAGGGTTGGTGGGTGGGTTTGCAGGCGGGAGCCAATCGTGCGGACCGGGGGGTGGGGTTTGCAGGCGAGAGCCAATCGTGCGGACCGGGGGGTGGGGTTTGCAGGCGGGAGCCAATCGTGCGGACCGGGGGGTGGGGTTTGCAGGCGGGAGCCAATCGTGCGGACCGGGGGGTGGGGTTTGCAGGCGAGAGCCAATCGTGCGGACCGGGGGGTGGGGTTTGCAGGCGAGAGCCAATCACGCGGACCACCACCGCTCACCTGTACGGCCCAGTTCCTAACAGTGGGCCGTGGCCCACAGGTTGGAGACCCCTGGCTTATAGTATCAGTCTGTTTTGTAATTAGAGAAGTATGCAATAGCCAGTTAGATTAGGTACTGATTTCTAAACTATTCGTACATAGCACAAAAGAACATAATCATCTACAAAAGTCACCAAGTCTCCTGGAATAAAATGAATCTAAAACATTTTTTGTCCAAAGAAACACATAACCACACCAAAGGAATTAGTTGCAGGTTCACATTTCTGTTGACTAAGCTTACTAATTTCCTCCTACAATGACACATGGCTTAGCTTAGCATGATGGCTTGACCCAGTAGAAATGTCAGGTTGCTTACACATTACTAGCCTGATGGAAGGAGCAAGCTTTGTTCTCGGGATCAGGGTCTTCGGTAGCTGCAGCCACTTTCAAATGGCAAGTGATGTAGATCTAGGAACAGGATACAAGGTGGTTCAGCTACGTTGCAGCATGAAAAAGGGGGAAACTTCAACAATATTGCTGATAGGAGCCGGGCCGCAGAGAGCCCTCTTACCAGATCTCGTGGATCTTCAGTAAAACGGAAGACATCTACTGTGAATTGGAGTAAATCCTCCCTGAGCCTTGGTGAGAAGAAGGCTGAGTTGGAATCCAATCTCCCATCAACCAGGCAGCTAGAAGACATGAGATCTGTCAACAATGCTTCCTACTTTAGATATATTAGTTGAGTCTTCATTTTAGTGTCCTCCCGCAATCTCCAGACAATAGGCCTGTAAGTTCTGCTATCTCAACACTTATGTTTAATGTAGGTAGGAGGAGATGGGCGGTGACAAATCTAATAAAATAAATAAAAATTTTGAGTTTGCTCTTCAGCCCCAAAGCTCCCAGATTGGCTCAGAAACAATCAGTAAAAACCACACTACCTGCAGGTCTACACACAAACACAAGAGACGCACAAGGGCAGTGATGGAGATAGAAGCAAGCAGCACCATGACCCGTTCTTTAAGTTAAAATATAATTTTTATATAATGCAGGGAGAAAACAGGCCTGAAGGAGATTAACACCCCAACCTTGCTGATGGTAATGAGTTGATGGCTTTACTTGTGGATACAAACATGAACTTTATTTCAGGCAATGAAATAAATGACCAGAAGTCCAAGATAATACAGAAAACCTGATTCATCATACAAATTCAGCAATTTTCATATGTAAGCAAGGTTATTGCTGCAGATGGTCATTATGCCCCATGGAGGTGACCTTCTTATGGTGTAAGTAGCACGATTTTGCTACAGAACAGGTGACTTTAGGATTTCTGAGAGCTGTAAGGTAGCTTACATAAAAATGTTCAGTGCGAATGGGAAGAGATACAGTCAGAGAGAACTCTTACCCCTTGTAATCAATGATGGGATAGCGGGGAGTAGAATCTGGCCCTGGGCTCAGCGTGGCCACACAGCTATCAACAAAGAGTCGGAGAGGCGTGTGGTTTTCTGTGTTTACTTCAGCCTGAATGTACATCACTTCCCCCAGTTGGTAGCCATTGTACGCTCTCTCTGCACTCCAGTCATCTGGAAACCAAAGTCATTACCCAACATGGAAGAACTTCTTGGATGCAAACTTCAACCTAGGTAACCCAATTCAGATGCAATCCAGGCAAATGATCCTTATTCCTACAGGTAACATGTCTGCAATCTAATATGCATAGGGGATAAATTCATCCCATCCAAATTATATAAGCACGTCAATTCTTTTCATTTTTTTAAATTTTGTGTGCCACCTGAATCAACTGCACTTTTCTGAAATAGGCAGCAGAATCCAGAATGTACACGGATATCTGGATTTTCCAGAATTTTGCAGGACTATTACGAACTCTGGAAACACCCATAAAAAGTCATACTCAAAGGAAGAACCTGTGCTAAATTGTATATTAAGGAAATACATGCACACAATATTGAAACATTGCTTGTAAGGCGTATGTATAAATACACACATGCATATTTGGACAAAAATTATTTGGCCTTATGCACAAAGCAATGTGAAAGAAGAATCAAGGAGACCCAGCAGTTAGAAAAATGAAAATCCAGCTTCACTAATGCCCATGTTAAGAAAAAGTTACTTGGGCGCAATTAGGGTTTAATCTCATTTGGTCATGAAGAAATAGGGTTCTTCTGGAAGTGACTGGTTGATTATGTGCCATCAAGTCATTTTTGACTCCTAGTGACCCCATAGATAGAAGTACCATTCATCAAACGCAAAGAGAAGTGTAGCTTTTCTTCCGCAGAAATCGTCGACGTGAAGGGAATCCATGTTGGCTTGATCGCATTACTGCTTACATTGTTCTTCCTGGAAATAAAGATATAGACAGGTAAGGTTCCCCAAAGAGAGCAAATGACTCCTGTTTTGTTTTACCCAACAGGGCTAGTCCCAAACATTCTGCCGCCTTGGGTGAAGAAGCTGATGCACTGTTCCACACTCAAGAACCTGACCGAGTAGCAGTTGAGTCTCTTCCTTCAACCTTGCCAACGGCTGGATCCATTCTAAGCCATTATGTGGGTTAGCTGGTTTTTGCTTTAATGTCTCAAGTTGACTCCACCCACTGCAATTTATTCCACGGAGTGTGTGTCAGCATCCTCTACCAGTTATGGTAAACCAGCTGGGACCACTGGCTAGGGTGGGGTTGGCCGAGTTCTCTCATCCAACAGCATGCTGTCATCTCCCACCCAAGGAGGCTGCCTCCCCAACAGTCAAGCCACCCCGTGTTTCATTAGTTTCATCTGCTGAACTTACCTTGGATAGTGACACTCAATGGGGACTTCAACTGGGCTGGTTCTTACAATTACTGCGTTGAAGGAAGGGGTTGGCTTGTAATGAAGGGTGATGCTGTAGACTAGAAACTCTGGAGTCATCTACAGAAAGGAAGGAAAGACTGAGGCACAAGATTTAGCAATAAAACAGAAGTGTATTTAGTACTTGCAATGCAAGGGGAGTTCCTTGGTATGGGAAAAACATGGGCTCTTCAAAATCTACCAAAATGGAACAGCAGAAAACCTCACGCCAAGTCTGTTCTCAGCTATTTGATGCTTGGCTTTCCATGTTCAAGTTGGTTAGCAGCCAAACAAACGTAAAATGAGGCACCAGATGCCACATTGGAGTAATGAAAGCCCTTTCTACACTTTCCCGTTTCAGAAAGTTACTTCCAGCCAATTCTAGCTTGTGATGAAATGCTGGATTCATTGCATTCTTCCTCCAATGCCGCCAAGAGTTAACTGGGCACTTTGGAATAAGAAAAGGGAGGACTGGAAGGTAATGAAACTTGGAGACTGAAGTCTAAGATTGAGGTAGTAGAGTTTAAAAAAAAGGGGGGGGGAAGAAAGGAGAAAGAAACCATCAGTACATAGGAAAGAGAAACATTGGCGGTTCTTGTGAAAAAGCCAGCTATGGTATTATCCTGAAAATTAGCCCAAGAAGCTGTGCCTCTCAATAAAAATAAAATAATTTATATCCCTATTCTCTGTTCATGCAGTATGACCGTTATAATCCTGAAAATTAGCCCAAGAAGCTGTGCCTCTCAATAAAAATAAAATAATTTATATCCCTATTCTCTGTTCATGCAGTATGACCGTTATAATAAATGGGTAACCATATTAAGTGTCTGATATCTATTTTCCGAACTCTCACAGTAATTGGCATCGCAAACTAACCGAGCAGACGGGGTCTATCTATACAACATACTAAGTTGCAGAAGTGCTAACCATGGTTAATATTGCTCATGAATACAGTGACTACTCAGGCTACAGGGTCTTTCATTTGACTGGGTTAAATTGCGGTGAGAGTACAATGGAAGTCTGGAACCAGTTCAATACCTTGTATCTCTCAGGCATGTTGTACTCCAACCCCACTTCTTCCCAGTCAGTATCCGGTAAGTATAGAATTGACAAAGGCTACTCTATCCTACCAGCTTCACTTGAGATGTTCTACAAATCCAGCTCTACATATTTGATGTCATTACAGATAAGGAATTCCTACAAAGAAACACTACTAATTACCCTAGAACTGGCTATCAGGGCTACATCCAGGGACCTGCCCAAGGAGACCACGGACTGGGTTGGCGGGACCTTCCACCCTTACCTGCAAGAGACTCCCACATTCATGAAGGCCAACGTCAAAGACCACCGTGTTCTCAGCAGCGTTGAAGGACGTGGGTCGGCAGCCCGCTGGGCCCAAGCTTAGGTCCGCTACCTGGATGAGTCTCCCAGTGCCAAACAAGTCTCTTTTCACAGTCACCACCACCTGGGCTTCTCCACAGTGAGCCACCACAGGGGTCAGGAGGGATAAGGCTCGTGGCTGAGAAGCATCTACCCAAGCTTGAGGGTAAGTCTCAATCCCAGAAGGTAGATAAAACTGCCTCGCAGGAGCAGCAGTCCTGGCAGGCCCCCAGACATAACTCCAGGGATCCAAGGAAGCCACTTCCCCCATTACCCAACAAGCTAAAACAATGGCCAGATTCTGTAAGAGCCCCATCCTGTCTGCTCAAGGAACCCCCATAAGAGACCCACAGGTGCCTAGGGTCCTTTTTATTCCAACCCCAGAAGGCCAGCCTCCTCTCACCTGCCTTAGGTAATCAGGCAGCCAATCAGCTCCCGCTTTAAGCCAGTACAAAACCTGCAGAGCCCAAAGAAAAAGAGGAAGCTTTTGAATTCCTCCCAGCTGCAAGCTATTGGGGGCCAGAGGGAAGGAAGAGGTGATTAATGTAGGCTAACAGTTTCGGCGGCTCTTCTGAAAGTACTTTCAGATTTACATAGGGCTGTAGAACACAAGGAAAAAGAATTTTGAAGATTACATAAAGAGGTGGCTTCTGACTTTCAACACCAAGAATATACAGCAATCTCCACCCTCAATCCCTTGCTCTATATCAAACCAAGATCACGTTATTTCTATAAATCATTCCATTAGCACATTATAAAAACCACTAAATACAACTGCTCCTTCCCCTTATATTGAAAGAAAAAGAAATATATAAACCTCCAAATCAACTTCCCCCCAAAAACATTAATTATTTCCTTCCTTCCTAAAAAATATATTTTTTCTTGTATTTTACACCTTTTTAGTTTTTTTTCTTTTCTTTTGGTAGTTTTTTTTGCTTTTTTGTAGTTTTTATCTTTGTTTCAAACTTAATAAAATTCTTATAAAAAAACAAAAGATTTACATAGGGCCAAAGAGATCAACGGGTTTGAATGCTGGAGCTACATTGGAGAGATCTGGAGCAGAAAGGGTAGAAGCCCCCAGGGCTTGGAAACCGGGAGAGGAATTTTAAGTGGGTTCATCATATCCTGATGCTGCAGGAGAAGCGTGGTGGCATCTCAAGAAACTGGAAGCAAAGCCCAAAGTTATAACAGATGCTCACCTTTCCTCTGCGTGGTTAGTGTGACTTATGTGAGAGTCTCCCCTAATTTTATCCCCACAGCAACCATCTTATAAGGTAGGCTGAGGGAACCTGCCCCCCCCCCAAGCTCTGAGGTCAGGTGGCAAATTTGAACCCAGGTCTCCTGGTTCTAAGTCTAGAACTATTGATCTAGTTGGCTTCCAACTTGCTTTAGAGCTGCAGTGAAGTTCCTCCAGAACAGTGTTTCTCAACTTTGGCCACTTTAAGATATGTGGACTTCAACTCCCAGAAATCCCCAGCCAGCATGCTGGCTGGGGAATTCTGGGAGTTGAAGTCCACGCATCTTCAAGCTGCCAAGGTTGAGAAACACTAGTCTAGAACCCTAAGTACTGCCCTGCACTGGTTATAATAATAACTTGAAAGGCAGGATACATACTTATATTATTGTGGAGTCCTTGGTACTCTCTGAGACTTGTTTTCTTGCAGACGTTTCATTGCCAGGCTAGGCAACATCTTCAGTGCGAAAAGGGAGTGGGACTTGCTCTCTTCCCACTCTTCTTCTCTTTGATTGTTATATTATTGTTTCTGTTATTACTTGTACTGATAATACTGGCCATGTTGGATATCAGGGGTATGCAGTGCAGTTGGTAACCCCTTCAAAGGGGCTGTTGTGGGGGGAAAGTATTTATTTATGCATTTATATGGCTGCACAATTCAAACTATGTGACTCCAGGCGGTGTACAAAAGTTGGTTTCTGCAGTGCGGCTAAACGTGGTTTAAACATGCTGCATTGCATCATCGCACTTAGCTGGGTTCATCCATTTGGAGGCTTAAGTAAGTCCTGGTTTACAAGTCACAGGAGATGGATTCATACGACACATTCATCCTAACCCAATCAACCCCATTATGGCCAAAGAGGATGTGAAATTGGTCAATGCTCTATTGTCCTAGGTGTGTGTAAGAGGAAATGTTAGGTCTTCCTTTGGGTTGACAAGGAGTCATTTAAGAGGAATGCGTCCCAAACTGCAAAATGATCTTGGTTTGATTTAATGTCATGACTGGGCTTTGCAAATTATGTTCGGCCATGATGCTGCTTGTTGGTTTCAGTGTTCTGTGGCGTGAACCTAGACACGGTGGTTTATAAACAATGGGTTAGCATGTTGCTTGAACTCCATCAATTGGGATTCATTCCAGTAAGCCATAGTTAAGCACTTGAACATTTGTTTGAGAGGAAAGCAAGCCTACTTCTGGAAAGTATCAGAAATGCTTGGGTTGGTAATCTCTAGAGCAGAGCTTTCCAAACTGTGTGTCGCGACACACTTTTGTGTCGCCACACACAGTCTGGTGTGTCGCCACACAACCCGGAAGCGCTGATCATAATCAGCGCTTCCGGGTTTTCCCATGGCGACAAACCAACTGCAGCGCACAAAACCCGAAAGCGGCAGCAGCGCTTCCGGGTTTTTGCGCGCTGCCGCAAGGACGGCACTTCCGGGTTTTCCCGTGGCGACACACCAACGCCGGTTGGTGTGTCGCCGCGGGAAAAACTTTGGAAAGCCCTGCTCTAGAGCAGAGTTTCTCAACCTTGGCAACTTTCAGATGTGTGGACTTCAACTCCCAGAATTCCTCACCCCCAGCTCCCCCACGGTCGAGTCCGTCACCTCCAGAATATCATCCATCCATCTTGCCCTTGGTCGGCCCCTCTTCCTTTTGCCTTCCACTTTGCCTAGCATCAGCATCAGCATCATTTTCCCCCTAAATAATCCAGCTGTGTTGTTGTTTATTCGTTCAGTCGCTTCCGACTCTTCGTGACTTCATGGACCAGTCCACGCCAGAGCTTCCTGTCGGCCGTCGCCATCCCCAGCTCCCCCACGGTCGAGTCCGTCACCTCCAGAATATCATCCATCCATCTTGCACTTGGTCGGCCCCTCTTCCTTTTGCCTTCCACTTTCCCCAGCATCAGCATCCTCTCCAGGGTATCCTGTCTTCTCATGATGTGGCCAAAGGACTTCAGTTTTGCCTTTAGTATCATTCCCTCAAGTGAGCAGTCTGGCTTTATTTCCTGGAGTATGGACTGGTTTGATCTTCTTGCAGTCCAAGGCACTCTCAGAATTTTCCTCCAGCACCACAGTTCAAAGTTCACATTTCGGCTGCACCACGACAATTGGCTGGCTTGCCCCAAGAGGCAGCCCAAACCTTGGTTTGCAAACCGCCGGCCCGGATCCCCGCTATGCACCGCCACCGCCTTCCCGGCTTAGCCAAAAAGGGGGAGGCCACCTTCGCCCGATTTCTCTAGAGCGCCCAAACCCCTCGCACCCCCGCGGAGCCTGGGAGCACGCGCGGACGCGCCTCGCCATCCAGCGCGTCAAGCGCCCGTTTGCAAAGAAGCACCATCCGATTTGGGGGGGGGGGGGGTCGGATTCCGAGAAGGGAGCCCGATCGAGGTTTCGATCTGAGTCAATTTCCGCGCCAGATCCCCTCCCCAGGAGTTGCAGCTGATTCTCCTCCTCTTCCCAACCGCCCCCTTCCCGTCGTTCCTCCCTCCGGCTGCGCTCGGTCCTCGCGAGGAGAAAACGAAACTTTCATTTCTGCGCCTTTTTGCCTTCTCCGTCCGGGGGCTGCAACCGTTCCAGGCTTCCAGGAGGGGAAGCCCCCCCACCCCCATCGTTCCCTGCCGTCGATTTCAGGGGTGCTTTCGGTGCGTGACGTCTGGGGTGCGTGTTCTCCTCCAAGGGTCTCGGCGGGAGGGAGGGACGGGGGGGCTCGTTCTCACGTTGCGGAGGTGCGACCCGCGGAACGAGGTGCAGGCCTTCTGGCCCCGGTCGAGGAACGGGAAAGCGGCTCGGGGCAATTGCGCGAGGGCCTCTTCCCCGCCTGGACCCCGTTCCGACGTGCCGAACAGGGGCTTTGCGGGGACTCGCGAAAGGAGGGGGTCCCGATGAGGTGGTCGCTGACGCGCGTCTCGTATCTAACTCGCGGGTTTATTAGACCCCCTGTGGTGGGACTCGGGAACTAGAGATGCTGCGTTGATACTTTGGGGGAATTTTCTCCTGTATTTGCACGCGCACCGGTAACCCGCAGTTCTGGCTTGTTTGTCTCGCCAGCGAAGCTGGCTGGGGAATTCTGGGAGTTGAAGTCTAGACATCTTCAAGTTGCCACGGTTGAGAAACACTGGTCTAGTCTGTCGAAAAAGCTGCATGTTGCACTAGCCACCAAAATTACACTGGAAGAGTACTCTGCTCAGTGGCACTTAGCCCCCCTCCCCACCCTGGAGAGCTTCCTAAATAAATTAGAACTTGGACAGGGGACCACAAGGAAATCCTAGAGTTGTAGACGAGACCAGGAACTTGAAAAAACATCCTAGAAAAAGGCGGTGGTGATTCTGCATCATTGCCTAGAACACTGCACGGACATGTCTGTGGAATCGCCCCCCCCCCCCCCCCCCCGCCAAGAGACTTTGCTTTCACTTTAACACAAGGACGATTTTATTCTGCCTGGCAGTGGCGGAAGCATCTGGCAGGCTGGCTCTCCCTGTTAGAAACAGAAATAGAAGCAGAGTTAGACATTTGATCTGAACTCCTTGAGGGTGCAGGAACTGTACATACACGGACTGTACATACATGAAAAGCATTACAGGAGTGAAATAATGTTTGCTTTGCTATTCCTTTGCTTTTAACAGCGTCCTATTCCTCCCCCCTTCTTTTAAAAAAAAATTGTTTCCAGATAATGGGAGGAGAACTTTGCTTTTTTTAAAAAAAATAAATAAATAAATTCTCTTTCTATGCTAAACAGGATTACTCCCTTTGTCACTGTGATTCTATGAATGGATGGGGTTAATCCTAGGCTGACCATATTTCAGGATGGCAAAACGGGACGGGGTCTTATGTAATATTCCGTATTCATGAAAAGACGGGTCCCCGCCCTCCGGTCCACGCGATTGGCTCCCGCCTGCAAACCCCGCCCCCGGTCTGTGTGATTGGCTCCCATCTGCAAACCCCGGTCCATGCTCCAGCTTGGATCCTCCTTCCGCGCCATTCCCGCAGGGTTTGAAAAACGGGACAAAATTGAGATTTTTATGAAAACGACGGGACGGTTGAAAAATGCTAAAAAAAACGGGAGTGTCCCGTTCAAAATGGGACGTATGGTCAGCTAAATTAATCCCCACTTTCCCCAACTAGGTGCTCTCCAGATGTGTTAAATTAAAACTCAGGGCATTCCCCTGGGGGCAGATAGCTGCCCAGGGTGTTCGGATGGCCTCAAAGGGCCAAGGAAGGCTGATTTATTGGCCTGGCTTGAACATGGCATTAATCTGGAATATGTGAACCCAATTTAAACAAGAACTAGGTAAAGGTAAAGGTTCCCCCCGCACATTTGTGCAGTCGTGTCCGACTCTAGGGGCCGGTGCTCATCTCCGTTTGTTAGCCGAAGAGCCAGCGTTGTCCGAAGACGCTTCCACGGTCATGTGGCCGCATGACACGCATGGAACGCTGTTACCTACCCACCGAAGTGGTACCTATTCATCTACTTGCATTTGCATGCTTTCGAATTGCTAGGTTGGCAAGAGCTGGAGCTAGTGCGGGAGCTCACTCCGCACGCAGGGCTAGGGATTCGAACCTCCGAACTTGCGATCTTCCGATCGACAAGCCTGGCATCTTACCCGCTGAGCCACCACGCCCCAAAACAAGAACTATATCTTAGCATATTATGCAGATGTAATCCATATGTGTTAATTGAGCAAAGCATGATTAAGGGATTGCAGCTTTGGCTGAGATGGGTTTACAGACGATGCTCTCCTAAAATCAAACAGAAATGGTTCTGCTGATACCAGAGGCTGATCTGGTCCACATTTGACTTCCACCATGGCAGACCGGACATTTTGGGGAGTGCAGAACACCACGAGTTCTGCAGCAGTAAGAGAGAAAGGAAAAGAATTCGAGCTAATAAAAACCTCTCCAGGTCAAATCGAGATCTTAATCATTAGTTCAGGAGGATTAAACAAACTTTGAAAGGGTCCAGGGATCAGCTCTGCAGCCACCAAAATAGTTGCATTTATATATAAATGCAATATATATAAATGCAATATATATATATAAGGTAAAGGTTTTCCCCTGCACAGTCGTGTCCGACTCTAGGGGGCGGTGCTCATCTCTGTTTCTTAGGTAAAAATATAAAAGAAGATAAAAACTAATACAAACTAATATAAATTAAGGGGGGGAAAAAGAAAACAGAGAAAGCAAAAAGTGCAAGAAAAGAAAAAAAAAGAAAAGTTGAAGAAAAATGGAAAAGGAAAAAAACACAAAGAAGTGGCTTCCGATACTCTTCACAGCAGTTATAAGCCTTTCTCAAACTTTTGACCCTGGAGGAACCCTTGAAATATTTTCCAGGCCTCGGGGAACCCCTGTACGTTCAGGCTCCAATATAGGCCAGAAGTTGCAAAATTATGATACTCGTTTCATGCGTAGGCCCGTATGTGTGCATTAACGGTGTTCTTAAACTAAAAATAAAGAATGAAACCTCTTTCATGTGAAGTTTCCCAAATTTGAAATAATTTTTTAAATAAATTGTGATCTCCCAGGGAACCCCTAGTGACCTCTCGTGGAACCCGAGGGTGCCACGGATCCCTGGTTGAGAAACCCTGCAGTGACAGATAGACCTTGTGCTCTACCAAGGTAATTCTTTAAAATGGGGTAAATATATATCTTCTTTGATGCCCTATAGCAGGGGTCCCCAACCTTTTTGGCGCCAGGGACCGGTTTCAAAAGACGATTTTTCCGCGGACCAGGGGGTGGGGTTTCCGGGATTTCCGGGGGGCGGGGTTTGTGGGCAGGAGCCAATCGTGTGCACCGGGGGGGCGAGGGTTGCAGGCGGGAGCCAATCACAAGCACCGGGGGCGGGGTTTGTGGGCAGGAGCCAATCGCACGGAGGGGCAGGGTTCGTGGGCGGGAGCCCCGCGGCCCACCGCAGCCCACCGCAGCCCACAGGTTGGGGACGCCTGCCCTATAGAGGGAGCAGCAAGGGAGCAGATGGCTTAGGGAATCCACAGAGCGATCTCCACATGGGCAGAAGCACTGCTGAAAAGGGATGTTTTTATACCGTTCCCCAAAGAACTGCAGAGGGTAGAGCATCCAACCTGGCAAAGGTGAAAGCCCGACCAAATTTCAGAATTAGAATCGAAGGGAGATAAGATGATGGCACGTGCCCACTTGAGAAGAATCCATAAACTGTAGGGTTGGATACTAGGCTTAAACCGGTTTGAAAATCAGTATCCCAGAAAGATGGTGCTAGAGTTGCCCCTTTGCTTTTCAGCCGTTAATTATTTTAATTAAACGGATATTTTTAAAAAAGAGAACCAGGCAGAGACAGGGTGAGAGGACAGCTGTCCTTAATCCCTGTCTGAGATAACAGATTCCTGAGCTTAATCGTGTCTTCTCTTGCAATTCTGGTCAGTGACCGTAATAAAAATATTCATCCCTTGTCTTCTCTCCTTTCCTCAAAGGATGGAGGAAGAATTCCAATTCCTGTTGTGCGAGAAATGCCACAGAGAAGCTGCAAACCCCAAACTCCTTCCCTGCCTGCACACCCTCTGCACCGAATGCTTGGAAGACAACAAGCGTGTCGGG
This sequence comes from Charina bottae, assembly GCA_023362775.1. Classification (NCBI taxonomy): domain Eukaryota; kingdom Metazoa; phylum Chordata; class Lepidosauria; order Squamata; family Charinaidae; genus Charina; species Charina bottae. The sequence continues at coordinate 19,801,734 of JALMGJ010000010.1, read as the reverse complement.
CAGTGCCCCGTGTGCGGCAGTCCCATCCAGGGCTCTGACCAAGCTCCGCTTCAGGACAACCTGCTCTTTGCCAACCTCCAGGCCAAGCTAAACACCTACCAGAAGATTGTCCGCGATCAAGAGCTGCTCTGCAATTTCTGCAAAGGCCTGGCCGAGTTTTGGTGCTCTGAATGCGATGAGTTCCTTTGTCCGAAGTGTTACGAATCTCACCAGTGGTACCTGAAGCAGAAAAGCCACGAGACCCAACGGCTGGCAGACCTGAGGAAGGAGACAGCCCGGAGTTTCCTGGAGGGGGTGAGGAAGTCTTGTAGCCTCTTCTGTTCCGAGCCCACCCACAACAATCAGATCATAAGGTAAGGTGGTTCCTCATCCAGGGCTGTGCAGCCTGGGGGGGGGGGAGCCCCCCAGATGTGTTGGGCGGATGTGTTGAAATTCAATTGAATGTACAACATAACCCTTTGTGTCCGCAGCCATTTTCGGCCACCAGTAGTCCCTTAGAGCAGGGGTCCCCAACCCCCGGGCCGCGGACCGGTGCCGGTCTATGGCCTGTTAGGAACCAGGCCGCCATGCCGGTCTCTGAACCCCGCCCCCTGGTCCGCGCGATTGGCTCCTGCTTGCAAACCCCCCCGCCCCCCCCGCTCCATGGAAAAATTGTCTTCCACGAAACCGGTCCCTCGTGCCAAAAAGGTTGGGTACCCCTGCCTTAGAGCCCTGTGGAGCATTTTAAAAACTCCCCCATGCCCTGCCGTCTCATTATCGTGGCAGAGATGCAACACCTCTTCTCTTAATGGAAGAGGAACATACAGGAACATACATACAGTTATGCCAGAGTTGTCCCTCCTCCAACGAAAATGGGGAAACAGTACCTTGTTGGGCTCCATGGAGGTCATCCATCCGGGCCCTCGCGTACGGGTCTTGCAGCTGCTGCGCTTTGATCCGTGCAAAGAGATCCCCAGCCTGCCGTCCTGACCTCTCTGGGCTGCTGAGAATCCGTTTCTCTCCTTGGAATGCGCTCCCTCCTTCCTGAGAACCAGCAGGAGCGCCAACGTTCACCACATCACCCCCCCCCCTTCAGGAACACATTCCATCACATCATGTGACCCTGGGATGCTGCAACTGTCATGCATACATGCCGGTTGCCAAGCACCCGAATTTTGATCATGTGACTGTGGGGACGCTGTGACGGTCGCTTTTTTCAGCGCCATCGTAACTTCGAATGGTTGCTAAACGAATGGTCGTAAGTCGAGGACTACCTGTAGTCTTTGTGGATTCAGTCGCCTCCCTGGCCTCCCTCACAGGGCTGGTGCAATTTCCTTAGATAGTCTTAATGGGTGACGGAAATCATATAGACAGAGGCTATTCTCTCATAAACCAGGCCCCAAGCTGTATAGGATGTTGACCGTTTTGCTTGGAGACAAATTGGCAATGCAGTCCTTTTAACCCAGGAAAGGACAGACATGATTCAGATGTCTTTTTTTTTATGGTCCTCCTGTGCTTAACAGCATCTATTGTCACGGGTGCCGCAAGCCACTGTGTTGCTGTTGTGCCCTTCTCGATGGAGAACACTACAACGCCAAGCTCTACTGTGACATCCGCATGGAAATTGAGAGCCGGAAGGAGGAATTGGGCAGGATGAAAGAGGAGCTGGTGGAGAAGAAGAGGAGCTGTGAAGGTACCCACCACAGCATCCACGAGCGACTGCAGAAGCTGGAGAAGGTGCGGAACGAAACCCGGGAGCTGATCCAGAAGAAGGTGTATGACATGGTCCAGTTGATCCAGCAGAAGGGGGATGAATTTTTGGAGAAAGTGGACCGGCAACTCCGCCAGGAGCAGGACGAGGCCGAGAAGAAGCTGGAGTCAACCGCACAGATCATCAAGCGAATGGAGGCCAGCGAGCGGTTGGTGGAGAAGATGGGCCTCTTTGGATCGGACCAAGAGGTGATGGACATGCACCCCTTCGTCAGACAGTCCCTGGAGCGGCTCAGGAAAGAGAAGTTGCCCGTTTCAAGCGTTCGGATGCAAGTGGAGAACTTCGATGAGGTCAGAGGGGAGCTCCAAGCTCTGCTTAGGAGGGTCAAAGGAGAAGGTGAGAAGCTTTCAAAAATCCAGTTCTTGCAGTTGTTCCTTATGGGGATGGGCAATGGGGTCTTCAGCAAGAGGTGGAATATTATGAAGGAATCTACAGCCCTATCTGTACATATTCCATTTTTGCTGGGGAACCCAACTGTGCCAAAATCTTTAAAGGAAAGCAGCACGAGAGACAGACGATGATGTAGCGTCAACACAGTTGGATGCTACAGGTTGTGGAAAGTTATTTAGGATTTGGTGTTGAACAGCTGGTCTGCCCCTCAGTTGAAGAGCTGAGGTATGACCCTATGCAAATGACTTGAGCCCAAGCTTTGTTCAAATAAAGGTTCAGGGTTCCCGTTGGGGGAGATGGGCGGTAATATAATATAAATCTAATAAAATAAAAAATAAAAATAAATAAACCAAGTGTCCCTTCTCTGTTCTGCTTGTAGATGCCTTTGGGTGTACAGTTTCCATCCCTGGATCTTATAATCCCTCGGTCAATTCGGTAAGCCTGAGTTGGGTGGATGCGGAAGTGGACACTTAGTCAAAGACGTTGAGGTCCATTGGTGCTGGGCCTGGGTCTGGCTCACAGGGCACTATTTGTTCCCCTACCCCAGAGCTTTCCAAACTGTGTGTCGGGACATGTTAGTGTGTCGGCTGCAGTGTCTGGGTGTGTTGCGGCTGCTGCTGCCTCCGAGCCCTGCCAGGATTCCACGCAGGTCCTAGTGCCGGCCTTGTGCCCTGCTGCCTCCAAACCTGCTGTGATTCCGTGCAGGTCCTAGTGCCCGCCTTGTGCCTTGCTGCCTCCAAACCTGCTGTGATTCCGCGCAGGTCCTAGTGCCCGCCTTGTGCCTTGCTGCCTCCAAACCTGCTGTGATTCCGCGCAGGTCCTAGTGCCCGCCTTGTGCCTTGCTGCCTCCAAACCTGCTGTGATTCCGCGCAGGTCCTAGTGCCCGCCTTGTGCCTTGCTGCCTCCAAACCTGCTGTGATTCCGCGCAGGTCCTAGTGCCTGCCTTGTGCCTGGCTGCCTCCAAACCTGCTGTGATTCCGCGCAGGTCCTAGTGCCGGCCTTGTGCCTCGCTGCCTCCAAACCTGCTGTGATTCCGCGCAGGTCCTAGTGCCTGCCTTGTGCCTGGCTGCCTCCAAACCTGCTGTGATTCCACGCAGGTCCTAGTGCTGGCCTTGAGCCCTGCTCTAAGAGTGTGTCGCGAAATGATGCATGTCTAAAAAGTGTGTCACCAAGATGAAAAGTTTGGAAAGCTCTGCCCTACCCTGTAGGATCCCTTCTGGAAATGGGCAGAAGGTAGAACAGGAACTACTGGTAGATCACAGATTGATTTGCAGTTGATCAGAAAAGGTCTTCAACTCCCATGGCGAAACAGTTCTCAAGTCTAAGTTGGACAGTTAGAATGTGGGACCTGTAGTCATTCATTTGTAGGTTCAGGTTCAGGAATGGGTGCAAGCGCATTGTGTTTTGGTTCCAAGCCCAGAGGTGCAGCTTTTGGACTAACAGCTCATGGTCCAGCAACATCTGTACCAAGCCTTGGTGACATAAAAATGACAACAAGTCTCTCACAATATCATCAGATACATGATGCAATTACTTACCTAAGTTATGTTGCTTGCATCGTGATGTAAAGGTGTTTGTGTTGTCATCTCCCCCAAGGATGCCCATGCATTGAACTCCCATCTTCCTATTTATTTTGTGCCCTGTAGTTCATGCAGCTGACTTGCCTCATCTTAGAATAAGATCTTATCCAAACCTTGGATCAAAAACACATTTTCAATTCTAATTATGAATGTTGGCTTATTTGAGTGCAACCAACCATGGTCTTGGCTTCAAGCAGAGGAGGCATGAAGCCAGGATGCCAACATCCTTTTAGGTGTGAATACAGCCAGTGGGTATAGCATTTCTCAAATACTTGATCAGGAACATCATGCCTCACCTTGGTCCACTCAGGTCAGTTATCAAGGGAGGCCAGCTGCCTTCTGCCCATCTCTTAGCATTAAAACTCTTTTAATTTCTCTTTTTGTTACTATTTGCATACAGGAAGGTCAGCACAATGAGAAAAACCAGCCAAAATCTCAGGGGATGAAAGTGCAGGTGCCCACGTACACTCTCAGTCTTGCCAAAACACTACGGGGATTTGTAAGTTTTGGTCATCTGCCATAACTTTTAGTTCTTTCACCTTTTCAGATTTCTCTTCTCTGCTGGTCTGTTTCAACTTTGGGGGGGGGGTTCCATTTTATCGTGGCAGGGGAAAAAGTCGGTAAAAATCACTGAATTTTGTAGGAATATTTCTATTCTGAAATCAATTATTCTTGGCTTTGCTTCTAAATTAAATTTAACATGCATTTGACCATAAGTGGCTGCCTGCTCATTTTTCCCCTGAAGAGTCAAACCTGCAATAATGTTAGTTTATTCACTGCTTTATTTTCTTTCCAACCCATAGTGTAAGCACTGAAACCTGTTCTGATGGGAAAGAAAATTCGTTTTGACACCAACACTAGATAATGAGGACTTTTTAAAGAAGAATTGGGGAGGTGGGATTTATGACTGGCTAGACAATCCGTGACCCGTTGGGTCATCGTTTCAGAGATATTTCCTTACCAGATTCCTCAATGCCTTCAACAGTGGCAGAGCTTCTAATGTACTGGAAAAGTTCTTAAAAATTCAGGGAGTGATGTATCTGCCTTGAAAGTACCCCATGTTGAACTGTATAGCACAGTCAAACATCAGGAGTTAACCACAGGAGTTGTTTTATGACCTTTTGTATTATGTCATAAAATGTTTTATGATAATTTTATGTCAGAATGTTTTATAAAAGTTGCCAAATTTCTATTCCATGGGAGTCATGGGTCCTGGATTTTGGACGCATTCTGTAAGTTCGCCAATTTGAGGTACCTTGGTTCAAAAATGGTTGCCCTACGATGCACCATTTCGCCCGGTTGAAGGTTACCGACAAGAGTTTTAGTAGTATATAGATTCAAGAGCTAGCCAATCAGGGATTGTGGAAATCTCGCTGGAGTTTGTTTATTGAGGATACTTTTGCACCATTTTCTGTGTAATCTTTGCAAAGCAGCGCACCGAGAGTCAAATAAAATAAATAAATATTAATAATACTTAATTAATAAAAATAAATGCAATAGCATCATTTGTTGTTGCTTATTCGTCCGGTCGCTTCCGACTCTTCGTGACTTCATGGACCAGCCCATGCCAGAGCTTCCTGTCGGCCGTCGCCACCCCCAGCTCCCCCACGGTCGAGTCCGTCACCTCCAGAATATCATCCGTCCATCTTGCCCTTGGTCGGCCCCTCTTCCTTTTGCCTTCCACTTTCCCTAGCATCGTTACAATATATTAAAAACAATATGCAACCATATTTTATTTTTTAATTTTTATTATTAAATTTATACACCGCCCATCTCACTATAAAAGTGACTCTGGGCGGCTTACAAATAAAAATTATAAAATTAAAAGGCGGAGAGAGCGTCTTAAGCCACCAACCACCCCCAGGGCTGCCCATCACTCTTGCATCCCCAAGCTAGTTGGCAGAGCCAGGTCTTGACGCTCTTCCGGAAGGCCAGAAGAGCGGGGGCCAACCTCACCTCGGGGCAAGATGTTCCGCAGGGCGGGAGCAATGGCAGAAAAGGCCGTTTGTCCTCGACCCCGCCAGTCGAATTCTTTAACCGACGGGGTCCGCAACATGCTCTTCCTGCCAGACTTGGTGGGACGGGTCGATGTAATTGGGACGAGATGGCTCCTGAGGTAACCTGGGCCTACATGTCGTGAAGGGGTTTAAAGGTCATAACCAACACCTTGAATTCGCTTGAATCATATGCATTTGAAAGGCGGGTGAAATGAATTGCAGGAGAAAAATCATCCTCGTTTAGGCAGGGAATGTCTCGGTGGCAAGGTGAATCTTCATTACTTGCTAAAAGATGGGATAGTAACGGATGGGTCTGTTTGTTGGAGAGGACAGCTGTGTTGGCCTGTGTTGGCCTGGTCAAAGTTTTAGAAGTCTCTCTGATCTGGATTTTAGACCACCTCGATAACCTCACCAGGCAAGCGACCAGTGGCCCAGGTGGAAAAGTCCATCCAGGCTTCTCCCAAGATGATGAAGTTGGAAGGATGTAAGTGTGACGCTGCTGAAATCTCCAACGAGCAAGTCCAGGAGGATGGCCCCAGGCCTCAACAGCCTTCGATCCGCGAGTCAACTCCAGAGCCTGAGCAAAGCGCAGCTGCCCCGTTCTTGGAGACCCTGGAGAATTCGTCTTTTGGGATCTATGAATCAGGTAGGAGGAAAGGAAGCAGGACGTTTAAAACAAACCACAGGTTGCATCGTGGGAAGACTTTCTCCAGTGGAGAGATGAAATGACACCGTTCAAAGTGGACCTGGACGTTCCAGCACGAGGCAACTTGTGTGGAGAGACAACTTAGAGACTACAATAAAGGTAGTGTTAGTATTCATGGTTTTTGGTTTCCTGTCTGGACTACCTCGAAGGGCTGACCATTTGCAGGCCTTTAGTTGCATCAGCTGTCAAACCAGCTGATGCAACTAAAGGCCTGCAAATGATCAGCCCTTCGAGGTAGTCCAGACAGGAAACCAAAAACCATGAATACTAACACTACCTTTATTGTAAAGTTACAGGAACAGAATCTTGTAAGTCTGAAAGCACTTCCCCCCTCCCTTGCCTTACATAGGCCTTAAACTAGGGAGGGTCCCTTCTGAGATACTTTCTCCACTCCCATTTCTTCTGTGGGCTCAGACACCTCTTCTCTGATCGTTGTCTGGGCTGTGTCTCTTCATCCTGTCTCCCAAGGTGATTCTCACAGCCGAATGCACAGATGGACCAGTCTGAGCCCTCAAATTCCCCCTGCCTCCACGATGCTAATTAACGAAGTCTCAGCCCATTGTGTGGCATTCACACTTGTGTTTTTCTCCAGAGGTCGCCAGTATTGTGATCAGTAGTTCTGAAGACACCGAAGATGACATTGCGGTGAGTGTGAAAAGAAGGTCCTGGCCCTTCAGGACTTCAGTGAGGCGTTAGGATAATGCAGCGGATGTGTTCTAAGCGGAAACAGATGGCATCTGCACCAAAACGTTGCAGTATGGAATGCCAGTCAGGGGTCCAAGTGGCCGGCCAATTGTCTTTCTGTGATATGCCAGTGCATATCAGGGAGTTGTAGTCACAAAGACCTGGAATTCTGGGAGTTGTAGTCACAAAGACCTGGAATTCTGGGAGTTGTAGTCACAAAGACCTGGAATTCTGGGAGTTGTAGTCACAAAGACCTGGAATTCTGGGAGTTGTAGTCACAAAGACCTGGAATTCTGGGAGTTGTGGTCACAACGCTGGGAAAGGCTGGGTGCTCTTTTGGTCTGATCCAGTAAAATTGGTTGAGGATTTCCACTCTGTCTTTCTTTTTCAGTGACTATCTGCTTCTTCCAGACTGGTTTCCAGTTAACTGAGCCAGACTTAGCAGCCATGGGACGGATGTGCTATTTCCAGTTTTCTTCTATGCTTCTTCCAATCGCGTCCCTGCAGAGTGGGGCAGCTGTGTCTCCTAGCACCATTTTGGGGCTGTTGTTTTACTCCAGTGCCTCTGCATCGTGAAAAATGTCTCTCTTTCTCCTTATTTGTGCACCGTTTTATCCAGGCTGTAATAATAGCACTGGATTTTGACTCATGCATTGCTGACCTTCTCCAGTATCCACAGGCCTTCCACGGATGGCAAAATCAGATGGGGCTGCAGAGCAAAAAGGTTTTATCTCTCCGCTCGGCTCCTAGATTTCGCTACCTGCCCATTCTGCTAAGGGTGTCTCCCAGATAGCCTTCCATTGTTTTATTTGCCTTGTTTTTAGCAACGTAACGAGAAGAACCGAAGGGAAGCAGCCCGACATCTTCAAGCAGTGGATTTGGCCTGGCTGGTTCCCTGGTTATTACAGGACGTTTGTACGACCTTTTTGTCATACGTTTTTAAAGGACAAAGATGCTGTTTGCTGCTTCTTATACAGTATGTTATTTCATCGACATAAGTATATTATTTCTCTTTTTTCATATATATTTTTATTAAAAGTTTTAAGAGCAATCATAAGAACTAATACAAACTAAATTAGAACAGAAAACGAAAAACAAAGAGAGAAATACAGGGAGAGCTTGACTTATGACCATAATTGGGACTGGAACATCCATCGTTAAGTGAGGCGGTCGTTAAGTGAGTCACACCCGATTTTACGACCCTTTTTGTCGCAGGCGTTAAGCGAATCACATGGTTGTTAAGCGAATCCGGCTTCCCCCATTGACTTTGCTTGTTGAAAGCTGGCTGGGAAGGTCACAAATGGTGATCACATGTCCCCGGGATGCTGCAACTGTCGAAAATACATGCCGGTTGACGCATGCCTGAATTTTGATCATGTGAACGTGGGGACGCTGCGGCCGTCGTAAGTGTGAGGACCGGTAGCAAGTCACTTTTTCAGTGTCATCGTAACTTCGAACGGTCACTAAGCGAATGGTTGTAAGTCAGCTATTTGTAACAGAAAAACCTAAAAGTGCAATAAAGCACAAGAAAGTAGAAAAAAAAGAAAGATATCAAGGAAGATAATCAAGGTATAAAGAAGTGGCTTCCAATATTCTTCACAGCAGTTATAAATACAATTATATTTTAACCTCTCTCTCTAAAGTTACATCATGACTCTCTTCTTTCTATAATGTATCCTGTCTCATCATCGAAACCATAAATCACAAGTTCATTTTTTTCCATTTTATGGGGAGCAAATTGATTGATTGATTCGATTTATATAGCCACCCATCTTAATTTTTTGTGACTCTAGGTGGCTTACAATAAAACAAATAAAATACATAAATACACACTACAAAAAAGCAAATAATGTATCCTGTCTAATCATTTGGTCTAGTGGTTAAGGCAGAGCTTTCCAAACTGTGTGTCGGGACACGTTAGTGTGTCGCGGCTGCTGCTGCCTCTGAGCCCTGCCAGGATTCCGCACAGGTCCTAGTGCCTGCCTTGTGCCTTGCTGCCTCCAAACCTGCTGTGATTCCGTGCAGGTCCTAGTGCCTGCCTTGTGACCTGCTGTAAGAGTGTGTCACGAAATGATGCATGTCTAAAAAGTGTGTCACCAACATGAAAAGTTTGGAAAGCTCTGGGTTAAGGTGTTGGGCTAGAAACCAGGAGACTGTGAGTTCTAGTCCCGCCTCAGGCATGAAAGCCAGCTGGGTGACCCTGAGCCAATCACATTATCTCAGCCCTAGGAAGGAGCCAATGGCAAACCAGGAGACTGAGAGTTCTAGTCCCGCCTTAGGCATGAAAGCCAGCTGGGTGACCTTGGGCCAGTCACTCAACTCTCAGTCCTAGGAAGGAGCCAATGGCAAACCAGGAGACTGAGAGTTCTAGTCCCGCCTTAGGCACGAAAGCCGGCTGGGGGACCTTGGGCCAGTCCGTCTCTCAGCCCAACTCGCCTCGCAGGGTGGTGGTTGTGGGGAAAATAGGAGGAAGGAGTATTAGGTATGTTTGCCGCCTTGAGTCATTTATAAAAAATAATATAGGCGGGATAGAAAATAAAATAAAATCACAAGTTCATTTTTTCATTTTTTACGCAACAAGTCCATAAAGGGTTTCCAGTCACCAATAAATGTAAATATTGTCCTTTCTCTAATCAAAGAAGTCAGTTTATCCATCTCAGCAAGTTCTGTCAATTTCACCAGCCATTCCTCCATAAGAGATAGTGCTGAATCTTTCCATCTTTGTGCATATAGTAATCTTGCCGCTGTAATCATATTTTGAAAAAATCTTCCATGGCTTTTTTCTAACTGTTTATCCATCAATCCTAAAAGGAAATGTTCTGGCTTCAATTGAATGTTAATCTTTAAAATCTTCTGTATCAATGTATGTATCTGAATCCAATTTTTTAAAAGCTTTTTTACATGTCCACCAAGCATGATAAAGTGTCCCATGTTGTTCATATTTCCTACATACATTTGAAAGGTCCAATGAACCTGGTGGAGATCATTATCCCAAAGCAGGTTGGATCTTTCAGTTTCAAGACCAGGTCAGTTTCCTACTGATTATTCCTAAGTCCCTTCTGTCCCCTTGTTGCAGCGTTGCGCTGTTAAAGGGCGGTGGCAAAATTGGAATATGCATGCATGCATGCATGCATGCATATATATATATAAATATTTCAAATATATATTTCAAATATTTCAAATATTTATTTATTTATTTATTTCGTTTATATCCCGCCCATCTCCCCCACAAGGAGGGACCCTGGACCCTGGAATATATATATATTCCAGTAGCCAAAACTGGATTGTCCCCAAAGAATTTGAAGAACCTTCATTATAAACCATAGTATGTGCCCATTGTGAAAACGACGTGGAAGAGGGCATCGCCCGTCTATTCATTAAAAGAACCACATTACTTTTGGTCTTCCTAATCAGCCTGAAAAAAGATGCAGCTACTTTAATGAATCAACCCAAGTGCTGTGTCTTAATGCAGCTCTTAAAGCAGCCCCATTGTTCCTCAAGTTGAAATTATGACTTGGTTTGCCCGCCACGCTAAGCTAGCATTGGCTTCATCATGGCTTGTTGAATAAACATGGTTGGCTGGGTTCACACAGTATATTAAGCTCCGAATGGGGTTTGCAAGCCACAGGGGCTAGATTCCCACAACAGGCTAAGCCCAAACCAAAATAGAGCACATTATGGCTAGCCCGTTTTGTGAAGTTTGCTTGTATCATGTTAGTATGGATAAAGGCAGGGAAACGGCAGATGGCGCTCTAGCTTAAGAAGAATTAACTTGCCTTGCCTTGGTGCCTCAAAAGAGCAGAATCTGGGAAGTTACTGGCTGCCCTGCAGGGTTGAAGAAGGAAGCCCTCTGTTTGTTGGTAGTGAAAACTGGACAAGCCATTTTACTTTGCATTTTCGGGAATTTCCCAAAACGTTTAGAGGAACTCCTACCAGAAAAGGAGTATCTTAAAAAGTTCACCTTTCAGAAAAAAATATATTACTAAAATAAGCTCTCCTGATCATGCTGGTGGATAACTTAAAGGATAAGAGGTTACACGTGTTGTTTTCAGATTAAAGTGGGATCTGTGGATGCCCCCAAATCAATCTGCATCCTTTCCTGGCATGGAAGAGTGATGTGTGTGGGAGTTTCACGGAATTATCAGCGGCTGGGCTAAACTTATCTCGAACCCACCATGGGGAGTCCTAAAAGAAATCCTCCCACACAATTTCTGGAGCAGTGTTTCTCAACCTTGGCAACTTTAAGACAGGTGGACTTCAACTCCCAGAATTCCCCAGCCAGCATGGCTGGCTGGGGAATTCTGGGAGTTGAAGTCCACCCGTCTTAAAGTTGCCAAGGTTGAGAAACACTTTTCTGGAGGAACTTCACTGCAACTCTAAAGCAAGTTTGAGGCCAGCTAGGTCAATAGTTAAAGTATTTGCTGGAAACATTTCAAGGAGAGGAGAGAGAGGACATTATCGGAGCTAAACTTTCAAGAGGCCCCAAGAAGAATTCTGGAGAAGCTCCTCTTCCTTCTAAATACTGGGTTTAGGGTGACTGGTTGCATGATAAATAGCCATCACCAGGGTGCAAAGGGTCCCTAAACCTGAAGCCCCTTGTTCAAATAAGAGAGTTAATAGATGGAGTTGGCTACCTTGAGATAAGTATAAAGGGAGAGGAGAATTTCTAGATTTCCCTTTTAGTTTTTCTGTCTCTGGTCTGTAGAAAGGAAGAAGCTGCTTGGACCTTCCAGTTGTTGGAAGGCAAGTGAGGGACTGCTTTAACCCTTTGGTGTGGTGGCTGGGAATCGCAGCGCTGCAATCTTAAAAGTTGTATCCTGAAATGAGGCTAAACCTGGTTTTCCATGACGGGGCTTCTGTGTCCCTTACAGCAGAAGCATCTGCAAATCATTTCTCTCTCATATATTCAGCCTAAGAACAATTGCCACGAAAGGGACAGCTCAGCTTTGATGGCCTTGATTTTAGGGGACGTAGAAGTGAAACCAAAGTAGGTCTTGGCAGATATTTGGGGAGGAGAGTGCTGGGTAGGCTGACCATGCGTCCCGTTTTGAATGGGACAGTCCCGTTTTTTTAGCATTTTTCAACCGTCCCGTCGTTTTGATAAAAATCTCAATTTTTTCCCGTTTTTTAAACCCGGCGGGAATGGTGTGGAAGGAGTATCCGAGCCGGAGCTGCCGATTGGAGGCAGCCCAGAAGAGGAAGCCCTCCCGCCTATCAGCACATGGCAAAGGAGGGACCGGGGGGCGGGGTTTGCAGGTGGGAGCCAATTGCATGGATCAGGGGGCAGGGTTTGCAGGCGGGAGCCAATCACGCAGACTGGGGGCGGGGTTTGCAGGCAGGAGCCAATCATGCGGACTGGGGGGCGGGGACCCCTGTCTTTTTCATGAATACGGAATATTACGTAAGACCCCGTCCCGTTTTGCCATCCCAATGTCCCGTTTTTGTCTTAATCCAAATCATTAAAGAAAAATAGAATCATACAAGCCTTAATATCAATCCAGATTAACATTCTTAAACCCAACTTCAAAATATACTGAAGCAATTACATATCCCCATTTTACACACAAGGCATTTTTCATACAGAAATCAAACAGAAATCAAAAACCTCCCACGGAACAGAGCCACTTATTTCCCACAACACAGAAAAACAACAACTTTTGTAATTTGCAACTCAGAGAATTCCTTTAACCCCTTCAACACCAAAATGTAATCGTCGTCTGCTAAGAGTTGCCCGATTTTATGACCTTTTTTGCTGCGGTCGTTAAGTGAATCACTGCAGTCATTAAGCGAATCACACAGTTGTTAAGCAAATCTGGCTTGCCCCATTGACTTTACTTGTCGGAAGCCAGCTGGGAAGGTGGCAAATGACGATCATGTGACCCTGGGATGCTGCAACCATCGTTAAGTGCGAGCCGGTTGCCAAGCACCTGAATTTTGAACAGGTGACCGTGGGGACGCTGTGACAGTTGTAAGTGCAAGGACCAGTCATAAGCCACTTTTTTCAGCACCATCGTAACTTCGAACGGTCATTAAACAAATGATCGTAAGTCGAGGACTACCTGTATTTAAAAGGCCATTTATTCCTGAGGAATGGCTCGTGATTTTGCTTTCCACCAAAGCCAATGAGAAACACAAGGAAAAAGTTGGAGAAAAATCCTGAGAGTGGGAAACAGGCCCCTAGGCCAAAAGGCATAGATTTAAAGAAGGTTTGGGAAAGCAACATAAAACAAATCTAGAGCGGACCCCAGAACTAGGCTGCTGTTCCTATGCCTTCTTGTTCGGGTGAAGATCTGCTGGAATCAGTTGGAAGAAGTGTGACCTGCAGTAAGACTTGGTGGTACAGGATGGTTTTCTCCAAATCTCCAGCCATTCTATTCCTCTCTCTCCTTCATTCTCTGCCGCAATCGTCCGTCTGAATTCCTATACGGTACAGCAGCTGGGGCCCTGCCGAAAAAGTGCCAAGCTTTCCTTCCAGCTTTTACTCTGCTGAATGAAACAGAATGTGCTTTGAAGCCCTTTCAGAGGAGAAGGGACGCGGTGGCTCACCAGGTTAAACTGCTGAGCTGTAGGCTGCAGATCAGAAGGTCTGCAGTTCGAACCCCGTGCAATGAGGTGAGCTCTCGTTGCTAGTCCCAGCTCCTGTCAACCCAACAGTTCGAAAGCTTTGCAAGTAGATAAATGGGTACCACCTTAAGTGGGCTAATTTGCTGGCGTCCTGTCGGGAAGTTGGCACCACTGGAGGAAAGGATCGGAGGAAGATCGAATGGCGGCGGTGATGACAGACCCGGATGCAACAGCTACAGGATGTCAGCAGCCGGCTCAAGGCATCCTGGGAATTGTAGTCCAGAGCCTGGAAGAGTCGGTTCCCTTACCCCCTCCCCTCACGCGCGGTGAAAATGGTGATTTGTTAAAATTGTATAATTAATGTATATATATGCTTGTAAGCCGCCTAGAGTCCTCCATTAGGGAGGGGATAGGCGGGGTATAAATACCACAATAAATAAATAAATAAAGAAGAAAATAGTGATGAAATCTGGGGGTCTTGTATTTATTTATACACAAGGTGGTCGAGGGATCTGCATGGATGTCCTGGCTCTTCGCAGCCCGCATCCTCCCTGCTTTTCAACTCTTCCAGGAAATTCCAAGGGAACCCTTGGAATATAATTATTTATAATTGTATATTGTATTTACATTTTAGGCTTCTTGTTTCAATGGATTATCTTATGGTAAACCACCCAGAGTCCCTCTTGAAGAGGGAGATGGGTGGTGATAGAAATTTGATAAATAAATAAATTTTTAAAAAACCCTTCCATGTTTTCTTTCCCCCCAGACTGAAAGGCTGAGAGTCTATGGAGGCTTCTGAGTAATGGAAAGACGGATCCTTTAGTATTTACCACATATGTATTTTATTATCATATTTTCTTTCACCTATTTTACCCTGGAATTAGACCATGTATTTTACCTTCATTTTCTTTTCTTTGATATAGTCGTAAGACTAATCAATTAATAAACGACTGCCATTAAAGCTGAACACATACCAAGCATGGGAGAAGGAGGCCCCTGTCTGGAAAGGCACGGAGACCCTATGGAAATGTCAGAAGGGGTTCAGAAGGAGAAGGGGTTTTCCCCATTAGCTCCCTGGAGATGCTGACCCCCGAATTTGTGATCTGCAAGGAATTCATACCCCCTCATGGTGCAGATGCTGTGAGATGTGCTAGAACGAAGCATCATCGGCTGTCAAAACAGTTGCATTCAGGGTGGAGAAACCATGAGACTGGCATTAGGTTCAGGGACCCTTTCTCCATTCATCAACTAGGTGTGAATTGACTGATGATCAAATAATGAACAATGCCCGGGAGGCTGTATTCCCTGCCCCCACCCCGGGAGAACTTCATAGCTAGGAGAAAATCCAGGCTGGCCAGAAAAGGTTCACTAAGCAACTTGCGTCAACTTCTTGGCTTGAAGGAGCACTGCAACCAAGAGAGGAAGCCGGATTGTTTCCCTGCTGCCTCCCTCTATCCCTTCTCTTTTGGGACCATGTCTTTTATATGTACAGGTAGTCCTCGACTTACGGCCATTTGTTTAGTGAACATTCGAAGTTACGACGGCACTGGAAAAAGTGACTTATGACCGGTCCTTGCACTTATGACCGTCGCAGTGTCCTGATGGTCACATGATCAAAATGCGGGCACTTGGCAACTGGCATGTATTTACAACGGTTGCAGTGTCCTGGGGTCACGTGATAGCCATTTGCGACCTTCCCAGCCGGCTTCCGACAAGCAAAGTCAACGGGGGAAGCCAGATTTGCTTAACGACCATGGCAAAAAAGGATATATAATCAAGTGTGTCTCACTTAATGACTGCCTCACTTAGTGACATAGGTTCTGGTCCCAATTGTGGTCATAAGTTGAGGACTACCTGTAAATAATAAGCTGCTTTGCACTGTGAGCCTTTTTTGGAAGAAGAGTGAGGTAAAATACTTTAAATGTATAGAGCAGTGTTTCTCAACCTTGGCAAATTTAAGACATGTGGACTTCAACTCCCAGAATCTGGCTGGGGGATTCTGGGAGTTGCAGTCCACACGTCTTAAAGTTGCCAAGGTTGAGAAACACTGGTATAGAGGAACACACATTTATTTGCACATGGCTGTAGTTTGAACAAGAATGCATGCTTTTATTTGTTGACCAGGGATTCATAAGTTACTCTGTTCTTGTGTGTATGGAAAAGGGGCATGTGTGTTCTAAAACAGCCTCCCCACAGTGGTCGCCTAGCAGTTACATGGAGTTCAACTCCCAGAATTCTCAGCGATTGCCCTGCTAGCTGTGAATTCTGGGAAGTGAAGTCCACACCCTGGAGGAGTTCAGATTGAGCAAAGCTGTTCTAAACTACAGCTTCCCAGCCGCAGTTTTCAAAAGTACTTACTTTAAAACAATTTGGATAGCTTCAGACTTGCAGGGTTAGTAGAAAACATCTCTGCAGACTGGATGTTGGTAGGCGGTTCTGCATTGGCCATGTTGAAATATGCATGAAGTGTGAAAGCAGAGGTTGGAAGTATAAAACCTACGTTTACAATTAACACCGTTATAAATATCTGGAGGAGTCCAGTGGCTGTGCAAAGAATTTTTTGTTGATGTGGTAATTGCCCCAGACAGTTTTAGTGAAAAACGTGCAAGCATTTTTAATTCCCTGTAAAATAACATTTACCTTTTGAAGCAATAAATAGCATTGCCAGTTTGAACTAATCCCCTGAAATGGCAGATACAATATGCAGCTAGCTCGATTTGCTGTGATTAATAATGTATTGCTTAGTTTAAACTGTTCTTGACAATCTCTGCAAGAGCCTGTGGCAGAGTTTTGTTCACAGTGCACAAATCCACTGCATTTATGAAAATTGATTTCACTCTTTCACCTCCCCTTTCCCGAAATAATGGAAGCCAAGGGGCAGAGTTTAGGATTAATTTATGCTGCATAATTTCAACCAGACATAAATTCTCAGTGAAGTTAGCTCAGAAAAGCAGTCAAGTTTGTAACTGGCTTATGTTTTTAACCAAAATCCTTTATTCAAATGCCGTGATGTGTCTCTACCTACAAAGATCAGAATCCTGCAAGCCATGGTATTCCCTGTGACACTCTAGGGAAGCGGAAGTTGGACTTTGAAGAAGCAGGATAGGAAGACGATTGACACCTTTGAACGTTGGCGTTGGTGTCGTGAGAATACTGTGGACAGCCAAGAAAACAAACCAATGCATCATCAAACAAATCAACCCAGAGTTCTCACTCCAGGCATGAATGACCAGGCTCAAATGATCCTGCTTCAGAAACATGATGT
Source organism: Charina bottae (assembly GCA_023362775.1). NCBI lineage: Eukaryota > Metazoa > Chordata > Lepidosauria > Squamata > Charinaidae > Charina > Charina bottae. The sequence continues at coordinate 19,784,798 of JALMGJ010000010.1, read as the reverse complement.
GAAGACCCAGCTCTCTGGAGAAGGCTCTGTTGCTGGGAAAGGTGGAAGGAAGGAGAAGAGGATGACCAGCAGCAAGGGGGAGGGACTCAATCACAATGGTGATGGGGGCACTGTTGGAAGACCTGAAGGACCAGGTTCGGGACAGATCATCATGGAGAAAATCTATCGATGTGGTTGCTAAGAGTCAACACCAACTTGATGGCACACAATCAATTAATCAACATGAAGACCTACAGTAGCTCTCTTGAAAAGTCTATAATTCTGGGAAAGATGGAAGGAAAGAGAAGAAGAGGACAACCAGCAGCAAGGGGGATGGACTCAGTTACAGTGGCGATGGGGGCACCGTTGGAAGACCTGAAGGACCAGGTTAGGGACAAATTGTCATGGAGAAAATCTCTTTGTGGTCGCTAGGAGTAAAAAATGACTTGATGGCACATAATCAATCAATCAATCAATCAATCAATCAATCAAAGCACCACTGGAATCCATTTCCCTGTATAAGGTAAACAATTTGAGTTATAGTGAAGTGGGGGAAACTAGAAAGCTAAAAGGTTGTGGATTTCTTCTGCCCCTCAAGTCGATGAAGTGACTCTCCTTTTTAAAAATGGATATTATTTCCAAAGACAAGATAGGGAAAATAATAAAGAGCAGGACTAGGTGGCTGGGGAATTCTGGGAATTGAAGTCCACGCATCTTAAAGTTGCCAAGGTTGGGAAACGCTGCATCAGCACATTGGGTTGTGAGTGCAGAAGGGAGCCATTTGTGTCATGAGATCACCGTGCGCATGTCGTTTTGGCATCACTGCAGTTTGCTGCAGAGGCATCGTGGCTACGTCATTGGTTTAGGAAGCTGAGAATAAAATGAAATATACGCCCTGATAGATTGTAAAAACCAATCTTCTATGGGGTCTCCCAGTGACACTATCACCCTGGGCCCCAAACCATTAGGACCATCACAGATTTTGCAGAAACAATGTTGGGTTTTTTGAGCAAAACTTGCCCTTTTCATTGCCTGGACAATTTATTTATTTATAAAAGGATGATTTCCCTTAATTGCTATATTAAATCCCTTTTAAAATAAAAATGGCCTTCTGCTCCGCTTTTACATAAATACCAAAGATCCCTGGCATGGTTTAAACGACGTGTTTAACATCCTGCCCAACTTGACCTGAATTTCCCTAACTTGGAATAGGATTGACACTCAGTATTTCCTGGATTGTAAACAATATGCATTCATCATTCGGAGGATGGTGATGATGATGATAATAATAATCCACAACAATTTGGTTAGTAATAAGCCACAACAGTACTACAAAACACAGGTGGCCAAATTTGTAACATTAACAAGAATAAATATGACAAAAGCTGCAAGTAAACAGAGGCTGGAGGGCCATAAAGGGGGCGAGATGTCTGTCCAGGGTTGGCCTGGCATGCTGAGCTCTCATAAAGTATAAATCAATCAAGACTTGAGAGTGGAGACTCCTTAGCAGTTGCTGAACTTTTCTATTGACCATAAAAAACTTCTGGAAATAAGGCCAGAAATGAAAAGAAGATGTGAGCCTTGGATTATCTTTTTTATTATCCTGATCAGGAGTGCCAGGGCCGCCCCAAAAGTCAATATGGTGGCCTCAACCATGCAATCACAGCCCTGCTCTTTTTAAATGTTGTTTCTACTGTATGTGTCTGCTGGGGCTGGGGGGCTGGGGGTGGGCTATCCATTCAATCTAGGTGCCCAAACTCCCATAAACCCTAGATTCCAGGGGATGCTGGGTTTTGTCATTCCAGTGTCTGAAGAGTCTCACGGTCCCCATCCTGTGTCTTTGCCTAGCACAGCAAAGCCCACCCCATACACACAGACCACCTGCCCCTTTTTTAATTTCCAAGGATGAGAGGGGGAGCAGTTAAGAGTCCAAGGGGTAGCCCCCTTAGTGCCCCAAAGGCGGGAGAGGGGAAGGGGAGATAGCAGCTGAAGAATACCCCAGTTTTCCTGATTTGAGTTCAGGATAGGAAAATCGGGTGGAGAAGGGAGGAAACAGCTGCAGCCGCTGGAGAGGAAGAGCGAGCACAGCTGGATCGTTCAGATATTGTCCAGCTTTCCCCTTCGAGGAAGGGGATCCGAGGCTTGGAAATGGCTTTCCAGCCAGAGGAAATGGGGATCCGAGGCTTGGAAATGGCTTTCCAGCCAGAGCTGCCCACTTAAAGAGGAGGAGGAGGAGGAGGAGGAGGAGGAGGAGGGGGGGGGGGTAACAATACAACTCCATTCTCGCTTGGGCTGGCGCAGAGGGGGAGGGAAGGGCCCGGGGGCTTGACATGCTGAATATTGCATGGCTTCGCTGGGGAGGGGGCTGCGATTTCCACACCCACTGAAGAAACGGGAGGTGGGTGGGCCGGCCGGGCTGGGCTGGGCGCGTCTGCGGGCGCCTCGGCTGCGCGCTCGGGCTCTCCAGCCTGTGCGGAGCGAAGGTGAGGCTATTCCAAAGAGGGGTGGGCGCTGAGCGGGAGGCGCGGGAGGGGGCGAGACCCGCTCGGGCGTTCTAGGGAATATCCGGGGCTCGGGAAGCCGCTGCCATCCCGGTGGCCAGTCTCATCCCGAAGGAAGGAGAGAAGGAAGGAAGGAAGGACCCGCGGCGGCCGCTTCTCCCGGGCGGGGCGGCGCGACCCGCGACACCAGCCCCATGCCTGGAGTTCCGCAGGGCTCCTCCGCCCCCCGAAGGCAACGCTCTCGGAGCCGCCAATGAAGCGGTAAGGGGGCTGGCTGGAGCAGGAGACGGGCTCCGGGGAGGCTGGGGCGTCGGGAGCCGGTAGCAACCTGTAGGCGCGCGGAGCATCCCACCTCGCCCGGTTTGCGGGGGGGGGGGGGCTGAAGCCAGGCGGGGAGCGACCCGGGACTATCCGGTCAAGGGGAAGCCGACTGGCTTCAAGTAAGCGGCTAGTCCTCCTAGAGGGCGGGAGCGAGTCCCTGCAGCCGGAGGCACCCGTCAGCCGGGGGCTGCTTTCGGTGGTTTGGCTGGTGGCGAGTCCAGGCGTCCCGGGAGAGCGCGGGGGCTCGGTGGGCCAGCGGGGGCTCCGACTCGCTCGGGGCTGGGTCGGGATCAGCGCAGCCGACGCCTGCCTGCCTGCGGCTGGCAGGCGCAGTTGAAACCTCAGCCTAAAGGGCGGCCCATTGAAGAAGCCAGCGCTGAGCGAGGTCCCCGAAAGGGAGGGAGGAGTGGATGGACGGATAAGCTGGTGGGGAGGGGCGGCTTGCGCACCCCCCGCAAACCTTTCCGGTGGCTCCTGCCAAACGAGAGAGCACGGGGGGGGGGCGAGGCTAAGGGGAAAGCTCCCGGGACCGAGAGGCGTGGGGAAAGCGAGCTTGGCCGTTGAGAAGGTCCTTCTCCGCTGGGAACCGAGAGCAAAGCGAGGGAGGCTCCGTTCTCAGATTCGGAGGAAGTTCCCTCCGGTCTTCCTTGGCTAAAGATCAGATTCGAGCGGGATAGGAGAGAAAAAGGAGGAAGGCAGGCAATATGTGTGTGTGTGTGGGGGGGCAGACTACATCTGAGCCACCAGCTGACCTCTCCAGCCAAACGCGTGTCGACCTCCGGTGTCGTGCGAATCCGACACGGATGGTTAGTTGACGGTTCTCTGGCAAGCCCCGATGCCCCGTGTGGAAACCCGGCTGGCCAACGCAGCCGGCGTGATGGGCTCCAATTCTGGCGCTGCTTCTGGCTGCGGATGATGGGGGTTGGAAGTGCAAGCCAGTTGGAGGTCTCCGTCGTCCTCAGCATGGAATATGGGGGTGCAGTTCCACTATCTGGGGATGATGGGAGCAGCCAACCCTCCCAATGCAGATGGCGCGCCCCGGGTTGGGAGGAAAGCGGGCGGGGGGTCTGCTCCAGGGTTGAGGGGGCTGGGGATCCTGGGGGGGCGCGTCTCTCAGCCTCTCTCTCTTTCTCCCCGCCTCCGCAGGGCTAGGATGGCGGCGACGGCGCTGCTGCGCGCCTGGCTGGCGGCCTCGGCTTTGTGGTGGGCGCCCAGCGCCGGCTGCCCGGAGCCGTGCGCCTGCGTGGACAAATACGCGCAACAGTTCGCGGACTGCGCCTACAAAGACCTGCAGGCGGTGCCGTCGGGGCTGCCTTCCAACGTGACCACGCTGAGCCTCTCGGCCAACAAGATCGCGGCGCTGGCCCGGGGCTCCTTCGCCGAGGTCAGCCAGGTCACCTCGCTCTGGCTGGCCCATAACCAGATCCGCGCCGTGGAGGAAGGCACGCTGGCCGTGCTGGCCCAGCTGAAGAACCTGGACGTCAGCCACAACCAGATCGCCGACTTCCCCTGGGCCGACCTGCGCAACCTCAGCGCCCTGCAGCTGCTCAAGATGAACAACAACCGCATGGCCCACCTGCCCGGCAGCGCCTTCCAGGCCCTGCGCGACCTGCGCTCCCTGCGCATCAACAACAACCTCTTCAGCGGCCTGGCCCAGGGGACCTTCGACCCGCTCACCGCGCTCTCCCACCTGCAGATCTACAACAACCCCTTCAACTGCACCTGCCAGCTCATGTGGCTGAAGAACTGGACCGAGCACACCCTGATCTCCATCCCGGAGCGGGAGGCCATCAGCTGCGCCGCGCCCGAGGCCTGGAAGGGCCGGCCGCTGGCCAGCGTCCCCTACATGCGCTGCTCCGCGCCCGCCGTGCGCCTGAGCTCCCAGCCCGACCTGCAGAGCCTCGCCTACGGCTTCGCCCTGGCCTTGCACTGCCGCGCCGAGGGGCTCCCGCGGCCCCAGCTCACCTGGAGGATCCAGGCCTCGGGCCAGACCCTGGAGATCGCGGGCGGCGAGGCCGACGGGCAGAACGCCCTGCCCCCGGAGGGCGCGGCCGGCGCCGGAGAGGGCCAGGGCTTCCGCGCCTTCCCCAACGGCACCCTGCTGCTCCCGCACCTGGGCAAGAAGGAGGAGGGCACCTACACCTGCCTGGCCGCCAACGAGATGGGCAGCAGCCACGGCTCGCTCCGCGTGGCCCTGGCCGACGCCGCCCCCAAGGACCCCGGCGGCGGCCGAGAGGCCAAGGCGCCGCCCGGCGAGCGCGAGGCGGCCAAGAACAGCGTGATGAAGCCCGAGGAGAGGCGCAAGCTGCTCTCGCCGCCGGCCCCAGAGGCAGCGCGCGATCCTGACGCGCCCGGCGGCGGCGGCGGCGGCGAGGCAGGGCCCGCGGGCTCCGACCTGGGGGCCGACACGCCCTCGCACCCGTCCGGCGCCGAGCCTCGTTGCGGCGGGGGCGGCAGCTCGGGCCAGCTGCCGCGCTACGTCTCCAACCACGCGTTCAACCGGAGCTCCGAGCTGAAGCCGCAGAGCTTCGAGCTGGGCGTCATCGCCCTGGACGTCTCGGAGCGCGAAGCCAAGGTGCAGATCACGCCGTTCTCCGCCCGGGAGAAAGGCCAGCTGCGCCGGCTCTACCTGTGCCAGGAGAGCCGCCGCGGGGCCCCGCCGGCGCTGGTGCAGTGGTCGCAGGTCGAGGAGGGCCTGAACGCGTACTGGTTCCGCGGCCTGGCCCCGGGCACCAACTACTCGGTCTGCCTGAGCTTCGCGGGCGAGGAGTGCCAGGTGCAGGTGGTTTTCAGCACCAAGAAGGAGGTGCCCTCGCTGCTCATCATCGTGGTGGTCAGCGCCTTCCTGCTGGCCCTGGCCACCCTCCCGCTGCTGGGCGCCACCTGCTGCCACCTGCTCTCCAAGTACCAGGGCAAGACGTACCGGCTCATCCTGCGGGCGCAGAACCCCGCGGACCAGATGGAGAAGCACATGGCGGCCGACTTCGACCCCCGGGCGTCCTACCTGGAGTCGGAGAAGAACTACCAGCCCAGCGAGGTGGGCCGGGGGGAGCTGGAAGAGGAGGAGGAGGACGACGAGGACGAGGAAGAGGAGGGGCGGGCCGGCGAAGCGGGCGGCGGAGGGCAGCTGCCCAGGGACCCCAGCGTGGCGGCCGGCTCCATTGCGGAGTCCCACTCCAAAGCCAACCAGGAGGAATTCGAAGGGGGCTCCGAATACAGCGACCGCCTTCCCCTCGGGGCCGAGGCGGTCACCATCTCCCAGGAAATCAACGGCAACTACAAGCCCCCGCCTCGCTGAGCTGGCCCCGGCCGCGCCCCTCCCGAAACCCGGAGGCGCCTGCGCCTTGCCGGATCCGCCGTTCCGACCAGCTGCGATTGGGAAGGGTCTCCCTTTGGCAAGGGGTGGATATTTGGATTTCAGCGTTTGCTGGCTTTGATTGGGGTCGGGGGGTCGGGGGGGGGGTTGGTCGGGGGTTCTCTCCCTAGCTCTTTCTTAGAGGGGCTGACCTAATTGGACAACATTTGGAGGTAAGCGGTGGAGAAATTCCTTCCCCACCCCGGTTGTGAAGTCGGAAATATATACGCACCAAACGTCTCCCCTCCTTTCCCCTCCTTCTCGTTGAATCTTTGTCAAAATCGGCATGGAAGGATCGAGCAGAAGCCGGGGGTGGGTGCGTAGCGGATGCCTGAAATGTCGGCGTTCCTAGAGGTGGGCGCGTCCGTTTCATTTCAGGAGGTCGCGGTTGCTGGACAGCTCCCGTCCTTTGTCCCCGCTGGCGAACAGCCCGGGCAAGCTGCCTTGCCTTCCCACCCCGTGTCGGGTGCGGAAAGTTGGTCGTGCGGACGACACCCGGGTCAGGTTCGCTGCTCGGCAGCAGACCCACGAAGGTCCAACCGAAGGAACAGGTTTCCTCCGACCGTGTGAATAATATTGGAGCCCGTGCTGTAGAAACGTGTCAATGTATTTGTGTGCATTTGGACCGCTGGTGGACTCATTCAGTCGAGTAAACAGGCCGTGTTTAGCCCCCCGTCGTGTATTTTCCCTCCAAGCCCCCCCCCCCCGAAGCGTTTCCCTCACGAAGATCCGTGTTTCCTAAATGTTTATTCAGTAGAATAGTTGCTTAGAGAAACTTTCCTGCCCTGGGTGGCATTTAGGTGGCGTGAAAGGCACAGAAAGGAAAAAGAAAAAGGAAAGGAAAATATCGGCGGGTCTGGCTGCTGATTTTGGGAGCGAGATCGTTCTTTGCATCGGGTGAACCTGTGGTTTTATTCGAATTAGCAGGATATATTTTTAGACTTTTGCCAAGGAAAACAACGCTACAAAAATGCAAATAGAACAAAAGATCAACCAGGAAACAGCACAACTTTTTTTTCTCCAGGGCCGGGAGAAACAATGCCACTTATATATATGATCGCTTAAAGTCTAAGAAAAAATAACAGTACAATCAAACTTGAGCCACAAGAAGGGTATATATTTCTGTATATGGAAAGTCCAATAAAAACAGACCAAAAAAATACCCAACCACTCTGTTGGATCCTTATTTGGCGACCTGGGAGAAAAAATGTCCCGTATATCGGATTGCCACTCGAAGTGGAATGAAAATAGAGAGAAAGCGCGGTAATTCTGCCCCCCCCCCCGCCTCTCCGCCCCAGTTCCTCCCTGCAAAATCTTTTTTTAATATAAATGCAGAATATCTAGATGCCACGCCTACGCTGAATATATATAAAAATAAAACGAAACAAAACCTTCCGCAACAAGGGATTGTTTTCAAAGTTTGCCCGGCAAGGTTAATGCGTGGTTTGCCCGCTTTGGAAAAGGCGTGGCGCTTTTTACGAGGAAGAACCTGTCTTTTCTTTCCTCACTATCCCGTCCTCCCCCCCCCCCCCCGCGACTCCGCACCGCTAATTTGAAGCCCCGCTTCGGTTTACTAATTAATGGCATCCGACTGCCGTTTCATTTTCTGGAGAGCTTAATCATTTCTACATTCATTGGTCCTCACATTTAAAAAGCTGTGTGTGTGTGTGTGGAGGGAGAAGACGAATTCGAGGCAAGTGACTAGATTTTTAGGGAGGGGTTAGCTTTAATTGCCATAATTTGGGGCAGCAGGGGTGGGTGGGGAGGAGATGATTTTTAAAAAATGAATGATGAAAATACTAAATAGCTAAAGCGGGCCACATTTCTATGGTTCTTAGCAAGGCTTCTCCTGTTAGGCGACTCGAAGATTCGGCACCAAGGATCGGTGAGGGGGCAATCAAAAGGGGTCAGCCGGAGGGCCCCCCCCCCCCTGTGAGCCGTGCCACAGGGACCCCGCGGTCGAATGGTAGGCGAAGTAAAGCGGGCGTTGACTTTTGCGCAAGCCGCGCGCTCTTGGGCGCGCAGAAGGCCCCGCAGAGCGCTGGCGCTGGGTTTCATTTCAGCTCCGGTTTGAAAGGGAGTCGCTCGCTTTTGAAACAACGGGAGCCTTAAAAAAAACACGCAAAAACTGGTGTGTGTTTGTGGGCGTGAGGGAGGAGAAGTGATACCTTCAGGAGGGGCAGAGCTCTTTTTGATTCTGCGCAGTTGGGGATTCGGATCGGCCCTCTGACCAGCCAAGAATCCAGCGGTGCCCGACCCGAAGCGTTCCAGGGGCCTTGGAGTAAAACTTCCCATCGTCCCCAACCTTTGGCCCTGCTGATTGAGGAACATGAGACTTGTAGTGTAACCAGTCCGGGAACGCTGAATTGTGTACAACTTTCCAGCCTCCCCCCCCCCTCCGGCAGGGGTGCACTCGCCACGTTTACCCTTCCCAGGAAGGGCATCCACACGTGAAAATAAAATATAATAAAATAAAACTCCAAGCCGCCACAGAGGGAAACCAGGGCGGGTTCCGCTTGGACACAAGCTAAGTTTGGAGCTGGGGGACACCCCCAATGGAAAATATCGCTGGGCCACCACACCCCTAAAACCCAGCCATTTACCCACTGGCTTCACGCTTCTCTTCACCAAATGTTTTCTTGGCGGGGGTGGGGGGGGGAGGTAAGCAATGTTCACACGCGAAAGGTCCCTCAGACTCGGTGGACTTTTAAGCCAGGGAACTCGGCGCAGACTTAAGGGGTTAAAAAAAACACACTACAACAAATCGGGCCCATCGGGGTCATTATCAGTTAGAAATGGAGGGGAGGGGGAGAGAAACGGGCTACCAAAAGGCTAACAAACGCCCGCGATTCTTTTCTTCCTTCCTTTTTACTGCGCGCTCCCACCGCCAGAGAGATGCCGGCGCGGGTTTTACCCAGCTGCGACCTGTGGAGATCTCAAGATCTCTGCAGAAGTGAAATCTCGCCTCGCCCGCGTCCCGCCAGCTCTCCGGAGGAGGCCGGCTGGCCTTCCTTGGCGCCTCAGCTCCCGCGCGCCCCCACGCCGCACCCCTTTCCAGCAGAACCCGCTTTGCTCACCAGCTTCTTTGCGCCGGGTTAGCCAAGCCCCGGACTAAGGCGCAAAGGCGAACTCCCGGCCCCGAGGGTTTGGGAAAGCCAGCCGCTTCTCGCCGGTGAAAGGGTGCTGCAGGCGGGGTTGCTGGAGGGGAAGATAACAGACCCACCGGCGCAGCTCGGCGCGGCGCTTTCGGCCGCAGCCGGTGGGAAACGTTGCGGCAGGGGAACGCACCCACTCTCCGGTTTCCTAAAGTTAGCTGGCGGCAGATTTCTGAAGGGGGGAATAAAAAAGGACTGGAGGGAGATCCGGGAGGGGTGTGTGTGTCAACATCGCGCCGTTTAACCCAATAGTTGTATAGCGAGGAAGCTGAATGTGGCAGCATTTCACACCTGTCTGTGGCTATCTCCCCACCCCTTCACCTATCCCAACTTGGGAAAAGAGCTAGACCCGGTTGATTTCAGCCTGCCATCAGGGCATCCTCGCTATCATTCAGTGCAAATCAAAGCTGCCACGATTAAGTAGATTTTTTTTTTAATCCGTTCAGTCGTGTCCGATTCTCGGAAACTGCCTGGACAAGTCCCTGCAGTTTCCTTGGCAAGTTTTTTCAGAAGTGGTTTGCCATTGCCTCCTTCCTAGGGCTGAGAGAGAGGGACTGGCCCAAGGCCACCCAGCCGGCTTTCATGCCTAAGGCGGGACTAGAACTCTCAGACTCCTGGTTTGCTATTGGCTCCTTCCTAGGGCTGAGAGACAGGGACTGGCCCAAGGCCACCCAGCCGGCTTTCATGCCCAAGGCGGGACTAGAATTCTCAGTCTCCTGGTTTGCCATTGCCTCCTTCCTAGGGCTGAAAGAGAGCAACTGGCCCAAGGTCACCCAGCCGGCTTTCATGCCTAAGGCGGGACTAGAATTCTCAGTCTCCTGGTTTGCCATTGCCTCCTTCCTAGGGCTGAGAGAGAGGGACTGGCCCAAGGCCACCCAGCCGGCTTTCATGCCTAAGGCGGGACTAGAACTCTCAGACTCCTGGTTTGCTATTGGCTCCTTCCTAGGGCTGAGAGACAGGGACTGGCCCAAGGCCACCCAGCCGGCTTTCATGCCCAAGGCGGGACTAGAATTCTCAGTCTCCTGGTTTGCCATTGCCTCCTTCCTAGGGCTGAAAGAGAGCAACTGGCCCAAGGTCACCCAGCCGGCTTTCATGCCTAAGGCGGGACTAGAATTCTCAGTCTCCTGGTTTGCCATTGCCTCCTTCCTAGGGCTGAAAGAGAGCAACTGGCCCAAGGTCACCCAGCCGGCTTTCATGCCTAAGGCGGGACTAGAATTCTCAGTCTCCTGGTTTGCCATTGCCTCCTTCCTAGGGCTGAAAGAGAGCGACTGGCCCAAGGCCACCCAGCTGGCTTTGTGCCCAAGGCGGCACTAGAACTCTCAGTCTCCTGGTTTCTAGCCCGGTGTCTTAACCACTACACCAAACTGGCTCTCAAGGAGACATAATATCCACTAAACGCAGGGCCCCGAGCAAGAACACCATTGCATTGTAAGCAGAGCGGCGGGGGGGGGGGGGCGGAATGTTTGGAAGGGTGGCCCAGATTTTTTTTTTTTTAGAAAAACAAGCACAATAAATAGGGCAAAAATGGGTAGGGCTCTTTTTGCGGCTGGGGCAGGGTGGGGGGTGGAGGTTATCAAAAGAAGGCCATGCATTCAAACGGCCCATTTATTCCGTGCCGCCGCGAATGTTGCACACACCAAGGATAAAGCCTCCGTTGTGAAAGGACGCGCCTCCTTTTTAAACTGGCGCTGCAGAACCTGAGAGGCGGAGGGGGACCGCTTGCCGTCTCGCAGTGGGTGTTTCAGAGCAGATGGACCGCTGGCTTTCTCTCCGGCTTCGCCAGAGCTAATTTGCGGAAGACTGGAGGCGCAAAGCAGTGAGTCCCGCGCTTGGCAGAGGTGCAGTGTTTATTTCAGTCTTTCTTCCATTCTTCCTACAGCCCTTATCTGAAGCAGGCTGCTGCTTGGAATAACACGGTCAGGGTGCAGCGGGGCTGGGAAGCATCAAATGCTTCGTCGCTTTTCAACACGGCTGCTCCCCTTTCTGTATCGCAGGAGAAGTTTATTTTAATTTCTTTCTCTAAGAGAGGGAGATAAAGACTTGCGGGTGCGGACAAGCCAGCTCCACACGTGGCACCTTATCAATCATCGCCTGTCAAATACTACCTACCCATTCATGTTTCTGCCCGTTACTTCATGCAGTTGCATGTCGCTGATTCAAATCTTGAAGGACGACAGCAAAACAATGAATCCGAGCATTAATGCATCAAGGTCATCCAACCAGCCTCCCAGACAGGAACAGGTAGCTTGGCTGGAGGGGGAAATGTCGCTTTTAACGCAGAGGCGTCATCCAGCAGGAACTTGCCCCCTGCTCACAATTCACATTGTAGTCCTGATTTCAAGAAATGTGTTTGCTTGCAAGAAGAGTCAATTTCCTCACCAATAATACAGCTTGGAGTATTCGGGAAAGGCAATCTTCTTTGCCCAAAGATATGTGTTCAGAATCATGTCTTGCAGCTAATGATATTACAATTTTTCCCTCTGATTAAAAACACGATCCATATGGAAAGCACGTCTCCCTGCCTCTCAATCGTGGAGGAAAATAACGGATCCAATTAGATTTGGAAAATCGATTTCATTAAAGTCTGCAGATATCTGTATCAAATTCGACCAAACTGGCTCTTAAAATGAACAGGTACCCAAAGCATTCAGTATAGTCTGGATTGATCTGGGCATATTCAGTTGGGTTCAGGGAATGGATTTAAACATTTAGGTCTATCGAGTTTGGTGAATCAGTTCAAGCATTCAAATATTCTCACAGTCCTAAAAATAAAGGGGGTGGGGCGGGGCGCTTGTCACTGTTTCAAATGAAAAGAAGCAATCTAAGAATTGGGGAGGGGGCAAGGTAGGGAAATTATATAGGCAAAAACCTTGAGGACAAAGTAACATGTACTTGACACACTCAATTTCCTTTCAGGCTCTGCCTGATTTAGGGTCTAGACATCAGAACTGAAATGGAATAAGTCTTCTTTCTCCTGAGCAGATGACAATATCAACATTTTTATGGTGCATTAGAAATGTAGACTTTCTCATTATAGAAAAATGGTCTCTTGTGGATGTGTTTTAATTGAGTTTTCTGCTTTAAGACATAGCAAGGAGAGAGAAAACGCAGCTATCTCCACATCCAATTAATTAGAGAGTAATAGATTTCTTTCCCTTTCTGCTCTCCCCAGCTAATATTTCTACTGGGAATCTAGTTATGATGAGATATTGGAATTGGATGGTATGTCACGGTTCCCTTCGAGACCGGGAAGCAGACGGGAAACAAGGGAAGATGACAAATGTCTTTTTCCAGCGATGCTGCCATTATGTAAAAGATAGATGTCCTCCAGTCAATTTTGACTCCTGCTGACTGTATGAATGTGTACATGCAGGTTTTTTGGTAATAGTATGTAAGTAGTTCATCATCCTTCTTCTAAGGATGTCTTCAGACTTCCCAGTATAATTGGAGCCACTCACAGGGCGTGGTCAAAAAAGTCAAAATGGCAGCCATAACATTGGGATTGAAGCCCTGCCTGCTTTGTATGTGTGTCTTATGCTTTGATTGCATCATTGTGGCTGCCATCTTGACTCTTTTGACCACATCCTATAGACCCCCTGGCAACTTAACAATCCTGGGATCATAGGCTGGATGTTTCCCAGCTTGTCAGGAGTCCATGCAGAAAATATCTAGTTCTTCCATGTCACAGAAAGCCTGCCAGAAGTAGACACCATAAAGGTGTAACAAATGCAAGTTGAATTTCCCAGATATTTGGCAAAGATGTCACAGAATACCCCCTGGCCTTTACTCGTGTATGCATCGGTGTATTCACCTTCTTAATGTGAATGTAACAAGTTGGATTTATTTATTTATTTATTTATTTATTTATTTATTTATTTATTTATTTATTATCACATTTATATCCCGCCCATCTCCCTCACAAGGAGGGACCCTGGGCAGTTCACAATAAAAAGTTTAAAATCAATAAAAAAACATAAACAACACTAATAATCAGTAAAAAGGTAAAGGTTCCCCCCGCACATTTGTGCAGTCGTGTCTGACTCTAGGGGCCGGTGCTCATCTCCGTTTCTTAGCCGAAGAGCCAGCGCTGTCCAAAGACGCTTCCACGGTCATGTGGCCGGCATGACGCGCGCGGAACGCTGTTACCTACCCACCAAAGTGGTACCTATTTATCTACTTGCATTTCATGCTTTCTAATTGCTAGGTTGGCAAGAGCTGGAGCTAGTGCGGGAGCTCACTGCGCATGCAGGGCTAGGGATTCGAACCTCCGAACTTGCGATCTTCCGATCGACAAGCCTGGCGTCTTACCCGCTGAGCCACCACGCCCCTTATGCCACCACGCCCCTTATTATAATCAGTAAAAATACCTAATTACAGTCCGATCCAAGCAATGGTAGATCTTACTTATCCCATGGGCGGGTAAGGCTGGTCAAGGTAGATCTAAGAGACCAGCCAACCCCAGGACTGGCTATTCCCCTCCCTTCCCCAAGCATGGTGGCAAAACCAGGTCTTTAGTTTTTTTCTAAAGTCCAGGAGAGAGTTTAGCCCTCACACTCTTTGGACTTTAGTGGAGAAAGGCAGGAAACAACATCACTGGTTTTGCTATCCCAATATTGTCACCATCGATCAGCAGGTCCTCTGTCATGATGAGGTATCCCTCCTCCAGTAAGAAGCCATCCTATTGAGCCCTGAAGCGGTACAGACACGCGTTAGTCGTTGGATGCTTGCTCGTCCCCCCGCACCAGTCCTGAATGCTCCATGTCGCATCAATGTGATCAATATCCTCATTAGAAGCCATAAAATGGCTCGTTGAATTTAACAGACTGTGCCATCAACTACTCTAGAGCAGCTTGATCTGGCTGCAGCGCCCCCAGGTGGCCAGTCACTATATTGCAAGGAGCAGCCTTCTCAATGTAGCATCTTCCGGCTCTGGATAGACCCCGCCCATCTAGACTGGACCCCACCTCCTGGACAGGAAATAGTATAAAAGGGCTTCCTGTTCTGGTTGAAGCTTGGTCAAGTTCTTGTGCCTGTGGTTGATCTCAGGACCAGAACACCAGCTTGTCCTTCACGAATGACTCCCTTTTTTGTAGATTCAAGGAGAAATGGGCTGAGAAAGAAGTCAGAATTAAAAGTCAGTCGAGATCGTTCTTTAAGTTGGTCAGAAGTTGAGTATCCAGCCCATCTCAGATTTTACTCAGGGGACAAGCAACTCGCAGCGCTCATAGGAGTGAATATCTAAATCAGTGTTCCCTGTGTGCCTTCCAGTTTGATCCTGGTGGCTGGGGATGATGGGGATGATAATGCAGCTGATCCGGAGAGAGGTTGCTAGGGAAGTGGTCCAACTACCTGATTACTGAGATTTGTGGGTGAGAGACCTTCTGAAAGTCTGTGAAGACAGGTGATAAGTGAACTCTTGAAAGCAGTCGGATTTTTCTGGAGCAATTCATGCCCTCCAATCAACCTCTGCCCTAGAGTTTACATTCCAGCTCATTTTACAAAGGACAACTATTTTGAACTCACATTTTGAACTCGCCTTCATACCAGAGAAAGAAACTGAGTGGCCTGATTGGTTAAAATGGAGTTTTGTCTTTGAGCAATTCACCGTACAGCAAATCCTTAACCTGCATCACCTTGATAGGCTGTGGTTAGGGCCGCAAGATGACGTTCTCCTCTTGCAACTAGATTGCCTGTTCGTTGCTTGGTGAGTTTCAGTGGAAACTCACGAAGCTTGGAGAAGATAGGAGCTTCTGATCACTGGGGATATGTACGTATGTTGCAGTAGTCGTAATAGATACTATATACCTAATAAGGTATTTGAGTTAAAGTGTACAGGCAGTCCTCGCTTAACAACCATTCGTTTAGTGATGGTTCAGACTTATGACAGTGCTGAAAAACCTGACTTGCGACTGATCCTCACACTTATGACTGCCGCCGCGTCCCCCTGGTCACGTGATCACCATTTGGGTGCTTGGCAACTGGTTCACATTTATGACCGTTGCAGCATCGCGTGGTCACATTATTGCCATTTTCAACCTTCCTGGCCGGCTTCTGGCAAGCAAAATCAATGGGGAACTGCATGATTCGCTTAACTAACATGTAGTTTGCTCAACGCCCGTGGTGATTCACTTAACGATTGCCGCAAAAAAGGTCATAAAATTGGGTCAGATTTGCTTAATGACCGCTTTGCTTAGCAACTGAAATTCCGATCCCAATTGTGGTCATTAAGTGAGGACTACATGTATGTATGTATATATATAGAGAGAGCCAGTTTGGTGTAGTGGTTAAGGCACCAGGCTAGAAACTGGGAGACCATGAGTTCTAGTCCCACCTTGGGCACAAAGCCAGTTGGGTGACCTTGGGCCAGTCGCTCTCTCTCAGCCCTAGGAAGGAGCCAATGGCAAAGCACTTCTGAAAAACCTTGCCAAGGAAACTGCAGGGACTTGTCCAAGCAGTGTCCGAGAATCGGACACGATTGAACGGATATATCTTTATCTCTATGACAAAATACATCTCTCAACCTGCTCCATGGGCTATGACAGGAACAGCACTTGACCATTTAGACAAGAGGTTAGTGAAAACCAACTTTAGGGGTTACCCACTTTCATCTGGGCGAAGAATCATCTATTTAGTAAGAATGTCAGCTTCACTTCCTTTTGGATCTGCTTGCATAGTTGTAAAGCAAACATTAAAAAGAGGCTTGCGAAGCATGCCTCCTCATCCAAAGACATTGCCGTCTGAGAGCGCAAGTCACTTAGAAAAGAGTGTGTCACATGTTGTGAAAGAAAACAACTCAACAACTCGTTATTACTTTTTCTACCTTAAAAGGAAGCCGATTGTCCTTTGCTCCAGCAGCTCAGATTTCACCAGCTGTTGAGGACTTTGGCCAACAGGAAAAGGGAGTCTTGTTTCAGCAACCAGGAAGGGCCAGCAGTGAATTTTCCTCTTCTCTAAAGGAATCCTCACCCCTTCCCAACTAAGACTGTTCATCTCCAAAAACAAGGGGGGATCCACAACTTTTTAGGCAATGGGGGTGGTGGATGGGGTCCTTTTGGCCCATTCCTTCTTGTTGGGAAAAAGAAAGAACAGGGGAGATCAGTTGAGTCCAACCTGAAACACCCCTCGGGTCTGGGAGCTAGAGGAACAAGTCACAGATGGTTGGGCTGTGATTGGCTGACATCCAATGCCTCATGGGTAGAGAAGAGAGATGTTTGAAGAAGGGGTGGACAAAGCTTCTGCAGACTGAAAGCAGCAGCTATGGGCAGATACCTTGATGCAAAGGACAAGATGACATCTCCTGCTGCCTGTTCTTCATTTGGGGTGGGGTGGGGACTGGATTGAAAGCGGGATCTTATTTACAGTGGTGGATGGGCAGTAGCACCACCCTGCCAGAGGCTAGCAGTCTAAACAAGCAAGATGAGGAGATTCTACCTGGCATCAGAGAAGCCGAAGGTGGAGAATGCCAAAGAGATGACCTCTATGTCTTCTCTAGCCTACAACATCTGCTGTCTGAGACACCTGAGACACACCACCTCATGCAGGGGCAACAGATTCTTTTCCCTCCCCACATAAACTGAACTCCAGGTAGTCCTCGGTTTACGACCATTCGTTCAGCGACCGCTCAAAGTTACGACGGTGCTGAAAAAAGTGACTTACGACCGGTCCTCGCACTTACTACCGTCACAGTGTCCCTACGGTCACACGATCAAAATTCAGGCGCTTGGCAACCGGCTCACACTTAGGACGGTTGCAGCATCCCGGGGTCATGTGATCGCCATTTGCAACCCTCCCAGCCGGCTTCCGACAAGCAAAGTCAATGGGGGAAGCCAGATTCGTTTAACGACCACGGCAAAAAGGATCGTAAAATTGGGTGTGACTCACTGAACAACCGCCTCGCTTAGCAATGGAAGTTCCAGTCCCAATTGTGGTTGTAAGTCGAGGACTACCTGTAGCCTTTTATAGCATGCTGGCTGGGGAATTCTGGGAGTTGAAGTCCACCCATCTTAATGTTCCCAAGGTTGAGAAACACTGCTTTATAGTCGTCTTACAAAAAAGGAAAGTAGAGTCGGGTTTCCCCCCCCCCTGTATATGCTTCAGGAGATATTGTCTATGTTAAGAGACATTACTTCAGTCCGAAGAAGCAGGGAGTGAGTCAGGCTAAAGACTGCTTCATCTGTTATTCATTGGGGAGAAAGTCAGTCACCACTTTATTTACTTTTCTCCCCCCTCGTCTGTGCTTTACAGCCTGAAGGAGACAGAGAATGTGTGAATTTTTAAGTGAGTATGTACAGAGGGAGGAAAAAAAAAAAATCCAAGCAGGCAGGAGTGAAAATCTGTCATGGACCGGGGATATCATTTGCACGGACTCAGTAGGCAGTTTCTAACCCGATCATCTGAGATTGTGCAAATGCTGATCTTTAGATAACCCCCCCCCCCCCAGAGTTGGTTTGCATGGCCCACATTCCTTTGTCTGTATTTTATATTTTGTTTCGTGGTGAGTGGGTTTTTAATTGACTCTTGTTTATTGGTGGCCCACACAGCCTGAGCTGTTTGGTGAGCAGGATGGCTACACAAATCAATTAAACAAACAAACAAACAAATAAAATCCATGTGTATTGTTGGGCGGAGGGAAGGAATCTCTACAAAGGATGGGTTCTCCTTGGATGTCCACTATCAACGACATACAACGCTGGGCTGCTTCTTGTCAGAAAGCACGCTGGGAAGCAGAGGCCCCTTCCATAAAACCGAAAAAACCAATTTTTTTTTTGGTGAGGCCTGCAAAAATTCACACACACACACACACACATCCCGTTGCTGTCTCCTGCCAAGTTGGAGGCTGGACTTTCTCATTATTATTAATGTTTTTGGAATGCGCAAGCCCGTCTGTGCTCAACACAATGTTTGTAGAGTTTTTCCGACTGAAACACCGCAGGAAAGAAAACTGGGGAGCTTGGAAGGAGGTAAAAAAAGGGATAAATGTTCCTTTTTGTGTCTTGAATTCAGGGATCTTTTCTTTAAAGCGTGTATTTTCTGCTATGGCTCTTTTCCTTGTCTGAAACCTGGTTCTGTTTCTCTCCGGATTTCAATTCCTCTCCTCCGCCGAGTTGCTCTGCATTAGGGCCAATGATTGTGAAACTGGAAGAGACGAAAACATCTTGCGTATTTGAGGAGGGCAACAGTTGCAAAAATAGGAAAGAAGGGAATGGGTAAGGAATATTCTGGAGCGGAAGGGGAGCCAAATCAGATTTGCTTCTTTTGCGTTCTAGCAGAGAACAGGCCAAACTTTGTAGAGTTTGCTAGAGGAGACCCCAAATTGTGGTTCCTGATGGCTTCAAGTAGTGGCGAGAAAATTGCTTGATTTCAGGCATGTTGAACCTGCCCCTCCAGATTTGGCTGTGAATTCCAGCTTTTAGCAGCCTGTATGCTCAATAGTGAGGAATCCAAGGGTCTTCTCCTTGGCCCTCTAGAGCTGTTGCCAGCAAGTGAGGCCACACTCCCCATCGTCCATTGCCTGTCAGATGGGTTGGATTGTCAGCAAACTTGGGCCAAGCCAGCATTCTCAGGATTCTCAGTTTAGGGGAAAAAACGTGAAGCAGGGGTCTAGTCCTTGTAGGCGGTGGGCCAGATGTGAAACTGGCTGTCCGTACTTGAGAGAATACAAGGGAGGGGCTGTCACAGGATCAGATTTTAACTGCTGCACCCTAGAAATCTAGGGTATCATGGGGAAGATTCCTACCCAGCCTTCTCTTTCCTTGAGCTATGTAAAGCAATAGAATGCCAGGGCATTGATGCTGGTGCCACACGCTCCTCATGAAGGCCCCTTTTCAGAAGGCAGTCTGGAGTATCTGAATGGTCATCAAGGGCAGCCTTACACCAAGTATATTGCAGTAGTGTAGCCATGAATTTGTGAAGGCCTGCGTGATAAGTCTCTAGTTCTACATCTGTGGAAGGAGGCTTCTCAATTAGCAAAACCCGTGGAAAATAGTCCTGTTACGTTAGTGGGAACCAAAATTTGTAACTGACTTAAGCTCCAGGATGGGGTTAACCGAAAAAGCACACAAGACCACCTGAACTCCTGGCTTTCACTTTACCTGCTAGCTGCTGATTTACTCCATGTCCTGGGATAAAGTCAGTTTGAGGTCACTGTCCTTGGGGAGTGTGAAAGAGGGAAGTGATGGAAAGGGGATGATGATCCAGACAAAAATTCTTCTCCTTTTAGACCTAGAGTCATCCTTTTTATGGCAAGGCACATCTTGTCAGCTAGACAAACGCTGACTTGGTTAGAAGATACTTATTCACAACAGAGTTGTTTCAGCTGAATGGGTAAATTGGCATCCTATAAGTTGGGCAGGACAGGGAAAGCCAGACCACTAATTTCTTTAGCTTCAGTCCTTGGGTTGAAGCCTTTAATGCCTTCCACCATCCGAACAGGCAAGTTGCTTTGTTGTTGTTGTTCAGTCGTTTAGTCGTGTCCGACTCTTCGTGACCCCATGGACCACCGCACACCAGGCCTTCCTGTCCTCCACTGTCTCCCGGAGTTTACTCAAATTCATGTTCGTTGCATCGGTGATGCTATCTAACCATCTCATCCTCTGCCATCCCCTTCTCCTTTTGCCTTCAGTCTTTCCCAGCATCAGGGTCTTTTCCAGTGAGTCCTCTCTTCGCATTAGGTGGCCAAAGTATTTGAGCTTCAGCTTCAGCATCTGTCCTTCCAATGAGCAGTCAGGGTTGATTTCCTTTAGGATTGACTGATTTGACCTCCTTGCAGTCCAAGGGACTCTTAAGAGTCTTCTCCAGCATAAACCCACACCTGCCCCCCTGTGGTCTGCTTTGCCCCCCATAGATACGGTACAGAGTAAGGCAGCCCAGACTTCTCTCCCATACGGTGGAAGGCATCTCAGCATAGCAGTTCAACAAGATCACAAAAGCAGCACACTAATTCTGAATAGATTGTGGGGATGCTTCTTGAGTCCGTTTCCATGTGTTTGTGGGGCTAAACCAGAGTTGATTAAGTAAGCAGCAAAGGATTGGATTCACACAATATCTAAAAGGAACATGCAAGTAAACCTAATGTGAGAACCTCAGTCTTAAAGCAAAGGAGCTGGCAGAGGGAAATTATAAACTGGATAGCTAAGTTACATAGGATTTATGGCCTGGCCTACACAGTCTATGCAAAGGATGTATTTCATAATGAAAAAATATATATAAGCATCTGTTCTTGATTAAAATTCAATTGAAAGGTTGAAGGACATCCAGATATGAAATAAATAGAAACCGGGCTGATGTACGGTATATCTATTTTATTTTTAGAAATAATGTTCCTTGCTAGCTGCGATATATTTTTTGATAGTCATAGTTTTCTAACTATTCTCAATCCATCCATCCGGTGCTGCTGGAGTGATTTTTTGCAGACATCCAAGAACAAGTTGAGCATGAATTTGCTATTGCACACAATTACTGGGAAGAAGCCTTGAGGCCCGATTTGTTAGATTACTGAACTCCAGGTTGGCTCCCTCCATCACCCAACAAAAGAAAGTCCCATCAGGTAGTGTTTTTATTTGATCTCAGGTGATACAACAGAGATATCGGCCAATCGTTTGGTTGGACTAGATCTCAGAACTATGCAAGATAATCTCCTCTGTTATTGTTTTGCAGCTAAATAGGGAGAATGCAATGGGTCCATTCACCTGCCTACTAACTGCGCTGCTCTTCGTGGGGATCCAGAGCTGCCCAGACGTCTGCCGGTGTGTAACGAAGAAGAAATATGAGCGACATGTTGCAGACTGTTCTTATCAAGATCTCCAGGTGGTTCCTCAGGACCTCTCCTCCAACACCACCACCCTCACCCTGTCTGTCAACCGCATTGCCTCCTTGTGGGAAGATTCCTTTGCCAACACAGCAAAACTGCAAGGTTTATGGCTATCCCACAATGAAATCGGCACCATCGCTGAGGGCACCTTTGTTTCTCTGGTGCACCTTCGAGCCCTAGATCTCAGCCACAATCAGATTATGAATTTTCCCTGGGGAGACCTATCCAACCTCACATCTCTGCAGCAGCTGAAGCTCAGCAACAACCGCCTGGAGAAGGTTCCCCCAGAAGCCTTTCATTCACTGAAGGACCTGCGTTCTCTGTGGCTCAGTGACAATAAGCTGGCTACTCTCTCGGAGGGGACCTTCACTGCCATGCCTCAGTTAGCTCAGCTGCAAATCAACAACAACCCCTTTCACTGCACCTGTAAAATTTGGTGGTTGGGTGGATGGCTACAGAGCACCCTGGTTTCAATTCCAGAGAAGAAGCTCATCACATGTGCTACTCCTGAGAAACTGAAAGGTCTCATTCTTGGGAGATCCTTGCAGCTGGACTGTGCGCTTCCGTTGGTGCAATTGGTTTACCCTTCCAGCCTGGGTGACAATGCGTTGGAAGATGGGCTTACACTTCAACTGCACTGCAATGCTGTGGGTAAGCCACCGCCAGAGATCAGGTGGAAGATCCAGACAGCTGATCAAAATGTGGCCATCAGTGGGCCCAACGTTGAAAGAGAAGAGGATGTGTTGCTGGACCCTGCAGGTTCCTCGCAGAGCAGAGGGCGCTTTCTGGTCTTCAAGAATGGGTCCATGGCTGTCACCAAATTCAGGAAGGCCGATGAAGGCACTTATACTTGCCAGGCCCTTAACGATGTTGGCTCTCGCGAGGCCTCCGTCCAGGTGGCTTTGGCCAGCTCTGAGAAGCCCACCACTTTCCTCAAGAACCACCTCCAAGCCAGCAAGAATCCAAACAAAACTTGTGACATCGAAGAAGAAGTCCTGAAATCTGACGAAAAAGTGGTGTTTGTCTACTTGACTCCTGAAGTGCCAAAGACTATTTGCAGTGGAGGGACTCAAAGCCAGCTGTATTTTTGGAGCTTATTTCTGTTCTGCTTGCTTGCCTATCATAGCTAAAACATTTGCAATCTGTGATTCTTTAGAAAATGCAACTTTTTTTCCACTGGCCCCACCCACTTTTTGCAGCATGGCCCTTGGCAGCTCTCAGTTTAGGCAAAGGTTTCACACCTCTGTTCTAGATCAAGAATCGTTGTTTGAACTGGGGCAGGTTCCCCATATTCCTGAGTACGAAAAACTCTAGTAGCAAGTTGACAATGAGAGAAAATAAAAACCCCAAAGTCCAGACAGGCAACACTTTGATTAGGTAAATTGAGGCTGTCCAAACCTTTGCAAGCTTTTGAGATTCCAGAACTGTTCCTCAGGGGGTAGGAAAAAAAATAAGGGGAGGAAAAAAATGTGAACGATATCTTAAGGATGCTTCTCCTGACTTGGTTGAAATGATGGAGAGTTTCAGTTATATAAGCTCAACTTTGCCAGATACAGAGTAGAGAGAGATTGCAAGAAAGTCTCTTCCAAAACTTGCTGAGAAGAAGCAAACAAGTGATTGTCCACAAATTCTCCAGATTGGGAAATGGAAATTCTAGCTACAGTATTCCAAGTCAAAGGTGTTGTCTTTCTGGAAGAGCCTTCTTCCATCCCTGCTACCTGATCTTTTAAACAGGCGAGACCTGGAAGATCTGCCACAAAGCAGGAGCTGTACAAGGGCCAGACTACAAAAACACCCTTCTCTATCCAGTTTTGTTCTCTGAAGTCCCAACATCCTCAAAAGAACCTCCCCATCAGATGCATCCTTCCAGCATTCAACTTGACGGGCCAAGAAAGATGCATCTAAAGTGCAGGAGAAGACGACGAAAAGACACCTTCCCCAAGAGACTAACAATGAGGTTTCATTTATTATTCATAATAGTAGAAATCAGGTTTCTGTATTCTTTAATTACTCTACATTAACTACAGTAGGTGTGGAACTTATCCGGGCAGCTTCTGCGACTGGAGCTGTTTTCAATTTAAAGAATTTGGGAAGGAACCCTAGTGTGCCAAGGTAAGAATGAGGAGAAGCAATTCCACATCCAGGCATGAAGAGGGATTGTTGAAAAGAACTGAACTGTGTAGGGACTTTCTCAATATAATCTATCAGAACTGGAAGGATTAAAAAGTCTGAAATGTGTTCTTTCTTCTGCATCATATTTTCATCGTCCGGCCTCCTGTTCTTCCCCATATTCATAATCCGACTCTTTTAATTCCAGTGAGAAATGGCGACAGTCCTGCTAAACATCCAGACAACCTGGAACAGTGTCTGTGGGAATTTAAAAGACTGAACAAGATAAGGCAGCCTGTCAATGCATTCATATAAATTCTCCCTCTCACCCACTCCCCACCCCAACATTCAAAAAGAACCCATTACTCACATTTGCAAAGCCCTCTCTTTTGGGACTGCTCCAGTCCCTGTTCTGCTTTTAACCCAGACTTCTAAAACTACAACGTTGGCTTTCTTTCTTTCTTTCTTTCTTTCTTTCTTTCTTTCTTTCTTTCTTTCTTTCTTTCTTTCTTTCTTTCTTTCTTTCTTTCTTTCTTTCTTTCTTCTTTATCCTTCCTTCCTTCCTTCCTTCCTTCCTTCCTTCCTTCCTTCCTTCCTTCCTTCCTTCCTTCCTTCCTCTTTCTTTCTCTTTCTTTCTTTCTTTCTTTCTTTCTTTCTTTCTTTCTTTCTTTCTTTCTTTCTTTCTTTCTTTCTTTCTTTTTCCCTTCCTTCCTTCCTTCCTTCCTTCCTTCCTTCCTTCCTTCCTTCCTTCCTTCCTTCCTTCCTTCCTTCCTCTTTCTTCCTTTTCCTTCCTTCCTTCCTTCCTTCCTTCCTTCCTTCCTTCCTTCCTTCCTTCCTTCCTTCCTTCCTTCCTTCCTTCCAACAGTGACCCCCCAAGATTTAGGATGTGCCCTTCACTTCAGGAGGCCTGGAAACCTGAGAAATTTGAAAGGCGACATGGCCAGGTTTCCCATATTGAAAAAAAGAGAGGAGGGCACATGCTAAAGAACATCTTGTTATAGAGAGAAAAAGACCAGTTTGGGGTCAATTCAGATGCTTGCTTGTGTTTCATGCCCATCGAGGACTATTTGCCTTGGGGGTGGGGGGGTGGGGTGAGGAAATGAAGGGAGGGCAACTAAGCCTCTGTCATCTTCTAAGTCTACAAACAGGTCAGGGTAGATGCATAGGCCTGAAAGAGGCATGGGGAAGAAGCTGAAGAACCCCAGATGAAAACTCGTGGTGGAATCCATCCATCATCCACAGATGGGCGTCCATGGCTTCCAAGAAACCCTGCTAGTTCCATCAAGGCTTTGTGACGTTGGCTTTTGTCCCATTAGCGGTACCATCCAGAAGGGCTCCTTTCCGGTAGGGCACCAGGGAAGGGTTGTTGATGAGGGTATACGCCAGGCCCCATCGGACCCGGTTCTGTTGGCCCTTCGATGCTCTGGGTGCCGAATTCGTGGTCTTCATGAGCTTGATTCCTGCTGAGAAAAGAGTCGGGTCAACATGGAGGTCTGGAAAGTTTGGGGGTCAGCTTGAAGATACTCAGGAAGGCATTTGCAGGCAGCAGGGAGTGGGTGAGTATGATTTGGCTGATGGGTTTGTTTCATGCAAGTTTTAAAAAGAAAACTGTAAGTGAGAGAAAGAAGACTTTTAAAGGAAGGTACAAATGTAAAAGAGATATGGAGAGGAAAGGAAGGGAATTCTTTCTCTTTTTTTTGGACTCATTTCCTGGGTCTTTTTCCTTCCCCATTTAACCTCTCCCCATATCTATGTCCTATATGGGCAGGGGGTTCCGCAGGGTGTGGTCAAAAGAGTCAAGATGGCTGCTGTGACTGTGTGATCGAAGCTCTGCCTGTTTGACCATGCCATTGCAGCTGCCATCTTGATCTTTTCGACCACACCCTGCAGACATGGCATTTGCAGTGTTCAGTCTTGTGGATTCTGATTGCCTGATCCTGCCATATTCAAAATGCCACGAAGGAAATATTACCCTTTCCCCCTCCTCCTAAGGGAATGAAGAAACAGGATTTATTTTTAAAAAGATGAGCACGCAAGGGCCCATGAGATCCTCCCTTCTTCGCTGCTTGCATCAAATGAAAAATCAAGTTGTACTCAAAGACCGGTTTTTATCAACTCTTCTCACTTCCTACCCTACCCGGATCAGAAGTTCTTTGGAAGAAATTCCAGAATGTGGTGCTTGTGTTCCTTCCCCCATTGCCTGCCCCCCCCTCTGTGAAAAACGTTGGGAAAGTGTGGAAGAGGAATGTCGCACATGGATGCCTACCTAGGCGTGGCACATAAAAGGGGAGGGTTTTGATTACATGGCTGTGGCTGCCATCTTGACTTGCTGACCCTCCCTGCAGACACCCCTATGTCTTGTACTGGCACAAAAAGGCAGAGGGGAAAGCTCGGGGTGACTTTGGCAAATGTTGGTCCATACGATGTATTTTTCTCCACCCCCAGAGCAATCTGCTTATTGCAGCTTTTTACTCACGGTGCTCCTGGGATTGGCCCTCAGCTGACCTCTTACCTTCTGCATCTCTGGGTGGGAGGCTCTGCATCTTTTGGGGGCCATGCCGATGGAGGAGCAAGAGGCAAAAGGCTCTCATTAATGGGTGTGATTGGCTGACCTCAATTTTCAAATATTGGCAGTAAGTACGGTAGCCTGGAAGAAAGAGAGGGGCAGTGGGTGGTGGGTGGTGGGATGTGTAGAAGAGAAGAATGGGGAGAGGATTAAATTGCAGCACGTTAGAGCAGACATGTACAAAGACACAACAGATGAGAAGACAAAGACATGGGTGGATCTCAAGTCAAGTTTCTTTCACGTTTCTCCAGGAACCACCCTTAAGACTGCCCATAGAGTTGAAAAAAGGTTGTATGATAAGTGAAGTAAATGTCCTTGCAGTCTGTTTGAATGGGGGTGTCCCATGACATCCTAAGCAGTGGTTTGTTTAACCTTGGTTTGCTGAATCAACCCCAGTTGGCTGGGCTCCCACAGACCACACTAGATGGGTTTACATGTTGCATTAGGCTGCAACCAGACCAATCGACATGGGCTTCACATGACGTGTGAACGGAGCCCTAGGCATCATGAACAAGAGGGGAGGGTGCAGCCAGGCAAAAGGGGCTGGTTGGGGGTCTCGTATTCCTCACCTGGATCAAAGCCCTCGACGCCACGACTCAGGAGACTCCCATCCAGCTGGCAGAAATGAATGATGTTATAAAGCACCAACACCACCATCCTCCAGATCCCTGCCAATAACCCCA
Organism: Charina bottae; assembly: GCA_023362775.1. Taxonomy (NCBI): domain Eukaryota; kingdom Metazoa; phylum Chordata; class Lepidosauria; order Squamata; family Charinaidae; genus Charina; species Charina bottae. The sequence goes on along the minus strand of JALMGJ010000010.1, from coordinate 19,758,320 downwards.
GGAGCACGTTGATGGGGAAAAACATGTACGTCACAATGTAAAGGGCTCGCCTGCATAAGAGGGAAGCAGAGACGGTCATGGGTAAAGCACGTGCACTTACGTACAGAACTTGCTGCAACGATATAATAATAAATTAAACGTTAAGGTAACATCCGTTCCAATTATGATTGCTTCCCATATTTCATTATTCCCCGTTGCCTTGAACATTTTAAGTTGGTGGAAACTTTTAGAGGAAGTGGTTGGGGCTGCATCCAAAACTTTCAAGGGCCTTGTTTGGCCTTGCGCCCCCAACCGGACATCTCCTGTGAGTTCTTCAGTCCTTCAGCAAATCGATTTGCAGCCCAGTGTTCTATTGAATGCCCAAATGAATCTGTGAAGGACCCAATGGCTGAGCTGTGTTGAAGCCAACCCAGAACTTACACCATCTGCTCCTCTAGCAAAGAACCACAGGATTTTATCAGGTCTGGGAACACAGCAGCAGAAAGCAAATCAGGGGAGGGTGTGGTGGTCCTACCAATTGTGCTTACACAACAGGACTCGTCCTTTTTCTGGGTTTCTCCAATAGACTGAACCACAGTCTAACCAGCAGCCTGGCTTCTTATAACATGCTAGGTCACAAAAAAAGCTAACCGTGGATAGCACATTGTGGAAATGCAGCTGTTTGGAGCTAGGCTGCGTATAAGCAGGTTGTGGGAATAATCCAGCTTGTCCCACCAAGGCAAACATGTTCCTGATGCAGTTGCAGAAAAGGCAAAGGCAATGCTAGGTTGCATCAACAGAATTGTGACGCCAGGATGAAGTAGGCTGACCATATTTCAGGATGGCAAAACGGGACGGGGTCTTATGTAATATTCCGTATTCATGAAAAAGACAGGGGTCCCCGCCCCCGGTCTGCGCAATTGGCTCCCGCCATCAAACCCCGCCCCCGGTCTGCGCGATTGGCTCCCACCAGTAAACCCCGCCCGCAGTCCGCACGATTGGCTCCTGCCTGAAAACCTCGCCCCCGGTCCCCGCGATTGGCTCCTGCCTGCAAACCCCGCCCCCGGTCCCCGCGATTGGCTCCCATTTGCAAACCCCGCCCCCCGGTCCGTGCTCCAGCTCGGATCCTCCTTCCACGCCATTCCCGCCGGGTTTGAAAAATGGGACAAAATTGAGATTTTTATGAAAACGACAGGACAGTTGAAAAATGCTAAAAAAACGGGACTGTCCCGTTCAAAACGGGACATATGGTCAGCCTAGGATGAAGGGAACTGCCTGTTCTTCATTTTGCATTTTGTACAAACTGGAGCATGTGTTGAGGAGAACCACCAAGATGATAAGGGATCGGGAAGGAAAAACTTAGGAGGGATAGTTGGAGGCATTAAGTGTATTTAGCTTGGAGACAAGACAACTGCAGTGAGACATGATATACTGTATGTCTTCAAGTAGCTGGGGCCGAAGGTAGAAAATGGGCCAAATTGTTCAGAAGGTAAGACCCAAAAGAAGGGCCTTAAATTACAAGGAAGTAGATTTTGGTTGGACATCAGGAAGAATTTGCGAATGGTATGAACTTTTCAGCAATGGAACAAGTGGCTCAGGAGGTGATGGACTCTGCTTGCTGGAGGTGATGGCCATTTATCAGGGATGTTCTAGTATGGCATGGAGGGGGGTAGACCAGATGATCTGCAAGGTCTTTTTCAACCCTTCCTTTCTGTTGTTCTAAAATGTAGCATACAGTATGTCCAAAAGAGTTTAGAAGCACATAAGGGCATTATCTGTGGGCAGATGTTGCCAGTTTGAGTGGGCAGTTCTGGACTTGGTAGCCGGGTGGTCCAACATGGGCATAATTAATGACTTCTTTTTCATTGTTTTATCATCATTCAATGCAGAATTCCAGCACTGGGTAGGGATTTCAACTAGATGATCTCCAAAGTTCTTTTCAGCTTTTATATTCTATAATGGAAGGTTTTCAATAATCACCTGTTGGTCAGCTCTCTGGGAAGATGGTCCCGCTCCAGAAAGTAGAAGTGAGCCAGCAGGTTCTGGGCAATCACTGAAACCCCCAAGGTCAACCAGAAGGGCCTAGACAAAACCAAAATCATCCAACCAAATGAATGAATGTCCAGTGTTACTTAAAGTACATTTGCACTGCAAGCAACAATTTGCGGATGCAATAGTTCTTCTAATCATCACATTAGGAGCTAATGTAATGTTGGGGGAATGGGAAATGATTGCTGTCCTGACTCTACAGCTACATAAAGAAATATTAAAGAGGTACAGCTAAGCTTGGCAGTTTTTAGTTCAGGGAGAGATGGGTGGATAGTTCAACAGATAGGTTGGGACCTCTTGAATTTCATAGGGGCCTGGCTGGCAGATGGATCATGTTACAGGTAGTCCTCGACTTACGACCATTCGTTTAGTGACCGTTCGAAGTTACAGTGGCACTGAAAAAAGTGACTTACGACTGGTCCTCGCAGTTACTACCGTCGCAGTCTCCCTGCGGTCACGTGACAGCTCGTACTTACGACGGTTGCAACATTCCAGGGTCATGTGATTGCCATTTACAACCTTCACAGCCAGCTTCCAACAATCAATCAATGCGGGAAGCCAGATTTGCTTAATGACCACAGAGATTTGCTTATCGACCGTGGTGATTCACTTAACAACCGCGTCAAAAACAGTCGTAAAATCAGGCACGACTCGCTTAAAGACTGCCTCACTGAGCAATGGAAATTACAGTCCCAATTGTGGTCGTAAGTTGAGGACTACCTGTATCTCCAAAGCTTGGGCCTGTGGAACACTTACCACATGTCCACCACAATTTTGAAAAGATGCATGTTGGTGCCGGACTGCAGCGGGACAGCTATCAGGAAAGTAAAACTCACGATGCAAGTGAAGAAGACAACGTGTTGGATGAGCAGAGCTGGGACAGAGACAAAAGTGCCCAGTGGGTTGCCAGGAAGATGACAGATGAAAATCAGTTGTGACCTTCGGGCCACCGTCACCGCTTCCCATCTGCACCTTTTCACTCTTTGGCCCAATTTGGAGGATTGCCCAGAAGGTGGAGTTTAAGGCCAGGTAAACAGTAAAGACTTCCTCAAGTCAAGCTTGACTCCTGGTGGCCATAAGGACACGGCCATGCATTTTTCTTGGCCACAGTATGGATGTGGTTTGTCACGACCTCCTTCCAGGATATTTTGTCAACCTCTCAATCTAATTTACAATCCTGAGACTTCCTGGTGGTCTCCTGACCAAGTACTAACCAGGCTTGGTTTCTGAGCCTGGACTTGCTTCGCCACCTTCTCGCATTCTTGGATAAGGTACCTGTTAATTCTTCTTCACCTGTTACATTCTGCCTTAATAATAATAATGAATTAGTTCTCCACAAATCCCCAGGTAGTCAAAGTGGGGTCAACCATGCACAAAAAAACCTGAAGATTTGTGGAATTAGTAGCCCCTTTAGAAAACTCCAAGTAGGGAGTAGATGAGGAAGAGTTTAAAAAGAGAAGGACTCAATGGGCACAGAATGCTGGCTGGAAGTAGTAAGGGAGAGGAGAGTATCTGAGAGAAAGGGCATGGCAGGCAGAAATTCTACCGGTCCTACTGTCAGCCCTTTGAGGTAGGCAAAGTCAGGAAACAGGAGTCATTAGGACTCTTGGAATGGACTTTAATGCATTGGGGGTGCTGTAACAGAAACTTGAAAGTCTGCCAAAACCTCTCTTTACTTCAACTTATACCTAACCAATCAAGGCAGAGTTGCTTTCCCAGGACTCAGACATCTTTTCCCTAATGGCTCAACATTCTTCTGGCATTCCATCACACCTCCACTGCAACGTTTTCTGCCTCTTTGAGCCAGTCCCTCTGAACTCTAGCTTCCCTTTACTCCCACCCTCCAAGGTGTGATTAGCGCTCCTCGCTTACCTAGGCAGGCAAACGATATCTGGAAACCCACAAAATACATCCAGCATATGAGAGACTGCTGGGAAGGCTGGAGTTTACAGGAACGATAGAAAACATTTTCAACAGCCCCTCGGTAGAGACACTGGAGATTAGTCCTGAAACACAGGGAGAACATGTGATCAAGTGAAATATGAGAATATGACAAAATGGTCCTTAACAGAAGGAGAAGGAGAAGGAGAAGGAGAAGGAAACGACACGATTTTTTTTTAGGAAACGACACGATTTTTTATTGGTTAAAACCCTCCTACAACCGGCCCTGGCGCGCCCCTAGTGGGAACGGGCGGCCGGGCCCACGGGAACGAAGATAACAAAAAACACTCCTGACTGGAGAAACGCAACAAAAAACAACAACACGCCCACCGGCAAAACCGCCGCCCACCAAAGTCATCCTTGGGAAAACCCAACAGTCAGTCCGGCCGGGAAGGCCCACAGGGAAGGCCGCGCTCACGTGATCGGCGGCGGGGAGGGGAAGGGGAAGGGGAAGGAGAAGTTATCCATCCCCTGTTTTAAGAGCTATCTTTTAGCAGCTGCTCCAGAGGGTTGGGAGCACTGAACACTGGAAAAGTCCTCACCTGTGGTTTCCCAGGGACTTCATTAACATGCAGAAGGTCAACAGGCAGGAGAGGACCACGGAAGAGATGAAGCACACTGAAAAACAGGAATGGGCAGAGAGGGATCCAGACAAAGGCTGCAGGATTCCCACAGGGCTGCAACTTCACAAGATCCAAACAAAATACACCCAAATTTCAGACAAGGTCAGGCCTAGCATCAGCGTGCTGCAAAAGAGGTGCCAAGCTGTCTAAATCTGACCCACAGCAGCCGTAGGTTCTACACACTTTCTCCAAAGACATGCTTCTATTTTTTCCCCAAAACCTATCTCTCAGGACCCGTAGAAGGGACCACAGTGGCTCAGTGGTCAGAAGCCATTAAGGCTGACAGCTCGGCAGTTCGAAACCCAGAGCGTGAGCCGCGTGCCGGAGTGAGCTCCCGGCAATCTGTCCCAGCTCCTGCCAACCTAGCAGTTCAAAAGCATGCAAATGCAAGTAGATAAATAGGTACCACATTCCTAGGTAGGAAAAATCACAGGGACATGAAAGGAGTCTCTTCGGGCGTCCCCCGGGCAACGGTGATGTCACCGGCAAATCCTTTCACTACAAAAGCACCTCGGTGCTTCTGACACGAAAAAGAAAGAAAGAAGGACCTGTAGAGTTATCTTCTTCAACATCTCTGTGCCCACCAGCATCTGCCCAGTATGGCAGCTGCTTCACGTTGTCCAACGGTAGGGCCGGCCTCCTGATTGTAATTTACACATAGGTTTGTTGTTACATGGTATCAGTTGCACTTCTTTATAAAACCCTTCTTTTTTTTAAAAAAAAGATTGTAATGCATTGATAGTCTGCTCAAAGGGGAACAGAGATATCATCTACTGGGGTCCTTTAGAGAAGGCACCTGCTGTTTGCAAGGATGCACCCTCTATTCCAGGGGCTGCAAAGGAGAACCAGGGTATTATGACAAGGAAGGGCTTAGCTGAGCTGGAGGTAACAGGAACAGCAGGGCAGCTGTCCGTTATTGGCTTCGATGCCCCCTTCTGTCCTTTTTTGTAGTTTCCCTTGTACCACCATGCCATCTGCTTCATGCCCCTGGATCTCAGAAGTCTTTGTGAATGCAAACATCAGCACAGATCAGTTGCATTTCTGTCCTATTTGTTTCTTAGAATCAGACACAACTTTTACAGTTTCCTGATCACATTTTCTAAACATCCCACATGGCTAAGATCTTTAAATTCCAGGACGTTTTACAGACCGTGAAACATCCCTGAAATTATTCCACTTTCCCTACAGATTTGTAAAGAATGCCTTGGCTCCTATGTTCAGTTTACCCTCAGCCCAGAGTCCTATTTAAGGCCTGGATATCTAAAGCGCCACTTTTCTCATGAAGAAACAGGCACTTATTCAGACTTGCAAGAAAAGTATAAGTAAGGTTTTCCCCTGCACAGTGGTGTCCGACTCTAGGGGGCGGTGCTCATCTCCGTTTCTTAGCTGAAGAGCCAGCGTTGTCCGAAGATGTTTCTGCGGTCATGTAGCGACATGACGCACGCGGAATGCTGTTACCATCCCATGGAAGTGGTACCTATTTATCTACTTGCATTTGCATGCTTTCGAATTGCTAGGTTGGCAAGAGCTGGGGCGAGTGCGGGAGCTCACTCTGTCACGCGGCACTTGGGTCTCAAACCGCCAACCTTCCGATCGACAAGCCTGGCGTCTTAACCACTGTGCAACTATGCTATCAGGGGCCTGCTTGCCAACATATGTTAAATATTAAGGATGTAGGAAGCTGTGATTCAAACCTTTGATTTGAAGGCAATTTTACTGAGTCACCCACCCCTTTGAACTGAATTGAAGAATCAAAGTGCAGAATCAAATTGCAACCGAATCAATCCGATGAATCCAAGTGGTTTGTGTGCCTTCAAAGAGATCTGGAGAGCCAGTGGACTTTTGTGCGTGCGTGCAACTTTTTTAAAAGATTGAATCAAATCTCCAAATCAAACGTGTTCAGTTTAGTGATCCAGACTGACATTCTGAATCAAACTGACTTGACTTGTCAAAAGGAACTGTTGAACTGCACATTCAGAATGGATCTTGGGTGATCCTTACAGGATGACAAAAGATGGCTTGTCCCATTGAGTAGGGTTCATCCTTAAAAACTATAGTTTGCTGGGGGAGGTGAGACAATCAAGAACAAGCGTTTGTCATTGCTTGTTGCATAGATGAATTCCTTCTAAGCAGATGCCACATTACTCTGCTCTATTTTCAGTTCCTGGACTTAACCCTTGCATTCTGGATGTAACCCTCTTCATTCCAGCTGCAGCTGGCCAAGCACTGAAATGGACACTGTTGTCCAAGGTTGAAGAAACATACCTTCCAGTGACCAGATGTAATGTTTAGCTGTTGCCACCTCTTTGTCTCCAGGGATATTGGCAGGTTTTTCAGAGGGGATTACGCCAAACTGGACAAAGAGGGCTGTCATTTCTTTTGTCATCCCAGATCTTATGATCTGGATGTTGGGGATGAATGATGCAAGTAGGAGAAGGGCCACCTGCAAACCAGGAGAACACAGATGAGGCTGGTCCCACCACATCTGGACAGGTTCAGAGGAAACTCTGATGTACAGTATGTTACCTGGTAGACAGCTATCAGAGCCATGGCTAGAGAGAGGGCCAGCTTCACTGGGATCTGGAAGCCTGCAATCACAAAACCATAGGGACATATCGAGAAGCATGTCCTGATTGGTAGAACATCAACCAATGGTCTTTCAAAGATTTGCTAGCTAAATTTTGCCCATTGGGGGTGTTGCCGGGGTTAGTGAGAGTTGAAGCACAACACACCCAGAAGACAAATTGGTTCAATGCATGAATTGCGTTGAAAAGCAGGCACATAATGAGGGAAAGATAAAGTCAAAGAGATACAGAAGTGCTCAGCAATTCCTTGCTTCAGGATGTACGTGGAAGTTTTGAAGATGCAGAAGGTCTGTTCTGGAGATCTTTCCAAAACAACAACCAAAACAGAGGGGCAGTAGAGAATAAGCCAACCTAAGCCCTCCGAATATCTCCTAAGAACCTACTGAAAAAGAATATATATTTTTAATGTAGTACCTTCCTGGGGTGTGTATACAAATGAACGCAGGTAAGACTGGAGACTTGAAAGCACGCTTAGCTTCACTCGACTGGGGCTGGAAGAGAAAGTTCAGAGGGGGCCGATATAAATGCAAAGCTGCTCCTCACCGCCCCCCCGCACATGATTTTGGGACTGCCTACCTCTCGGGGGTCAAATTTAGGTCTCACCTTTTCTTAGGTGTTCTTTTAGCCAGGATGTGCTTCAGATACTCTTGATAATAGCTGCTGCCTGGAACCTTCAAGCAAACAAGGAAACAGTAGAGCAGAGCTTTCCAAACTTTTCATGTTGGTGACACACTTTTTAGACATGCATCATTTTGTGACACACTCTTACAGCAGGGAACAAGGCAGGCACTAGGACCTGCGCGGAATCCTGGCAGGGCTTGGAGGCAGCAGCAGCCGCGACACACCCAGACACTGCAGCCGACACACTAACGTGTCGCGACACACAGTTTGGAAAGCTCTGGTCTAGATGGTGGTTATCTACCTGGTTCAGTCCATCCAGTGCATGCGAATCAGTAGTTCCATTTTTTCTAAGTCACATCTCACATCTGACCTTCCGCACAAAATTAATTAAAACGTACAATTTTTACAGATTGTGGCAAAACACAACCGAAGCACTTATTTTGCACCAACTGTCACAACCCAGTTGCAACGCTGCATCTCCCAGCCTTTTCTCCTGCATTCTCCCTGTGCTTTAAAAAAAATGAAAGAAAGAAGTCTGATTCCCGCCACCCATTAAAAATGTCTCGCATAATCTCCATCTGCCCTGCGAGTTCTGATAACAGTTGCAAAGGTGCTAATTACATGGCTGCGCAGATGCCGAACCACATCTGGTGTGAAAGAAGAGGAAGGGCGCTGTCACTGCGGCCCATTCTGAGAGTGGCGAGGAAAGGAGAGAAATCTGGGTTCACAATGAGAAAAAAAATATCCCTTCCTTTTATCTCAGGGTTGTACAAACGGTTGGATTTGGCGAAACCCGAGTACCACACGCAGATTTCAGGGCTAAGGCACCAAGCCTTCATCTGACTATTGTTGGTTTGCAAAGCAGAGATTTCCTTTGGAACAGTCGGAGGGGATTACAACGCCATTGCCCCACCAAGCCGCTTTCTGTACAAGTGTACAATAAGGCATCAGTTTTCCTCTGAATAAGGGACGTTAAGACTCAAATCTTCTTGTGCTAAGGGGGTTGGGTGACACAAATAAAGAAATTAGAGGTCATTAGAGAAAAAGCAGGATTTATTTTTTTTAAAAATCTCAGCTTTCTCTCCTACACTGCCCCAACACGTTAGTTCATAGTCCATTTGTGGTGGATGTGGAGAAGAATGCTGTTCCGGTATAGAGGGGTGGCTGAAAATGGCAGATGGTTATAAAAATGAAATGTTGTGGGACATACAGGTAGTCCTCGACTTACGACCATTTGCGTAGTGACCGTTTGAAGTCATGATGGCGCTGAAAAAAGTGACTTATGACCAGTCCTCACACCATCACAGCATCCCTGCGGTCACATGATCAAAATTCAGGCGCTTGGCAACTGGCATGTATTTATGATGGCTGCAGCCTCCCAGGGTCACGTGATCGCCATTTGCGACCTTCCCATCCAGCTTCTGACAAGGAAATTCAATGGGGAAAGCTGGATTTGCTTAATGACCATGTGATTCACTTAATGACCATGGTGATTCATTTAATGACTGTGGCAAAAAGGGTCATAAAATTGGGTGACTGCTTAATGACTGCCTTGCTTAGCAATGGAAGTTCCGGTCCCAATTGTGGTCATAAGTCGAGGACTACCTGTACAGTATTCATGCCACAAATCTATTAATAGCTACTCAGCAGTGAGTCGCAGTGAATCCAGTGCATCTTACTCCCAGGAAAGGCATTTTTAATTGGTCCAGGCTGTGGTGCTCATGGTGGGTGGAGCTGAAACCAGTGGTGGGTGGAGCCAGATTCCAAGTGGGAGGAGATATTTATTCTTCTAACTTCTTTTTTCTCATCTAACTCTCCTCTTTCTTTTCTCTTCTTCTCTTTCTGACACCCTCTCCTTTTTTCTCAGCAGTGGGGTTCTCAAAAAAAGGGATCTTGCTTTTAACAAAGGTCTGAACTGATCCCTTGCAAAGGACTTTGGAAATGGATATGAGACCCAGAAGTGCCCTAAGTCTCAGATTCTATGCAGTGCATTTTCATCAATGCCGACTTTGACATCTATCTGCAAGCTGTCTTTAAACTAATTTTTTACTCCTCAACCACCTAAAATTTGAGGACTGCGCAGGGCCTTGGATTCGATCTCCGAAAGGTATGTCAAAGGGCCAAGGAGCACGCTTGTAGTGTCTGTCCCCAACTCTTTAAAGCAGCGATGTCCTTTCCTAGGATCAAGCAGACTCTTCGCAGCTGCTATGTGATCCCAGGAAATGGTGTGGCTTCATTAAGACTTTGCGGATAGTTGCTACATTTGTGCCCCAAAGCACTTTTTGGAGATCAAAGTTCTATTATATTCTCTATAGGAAAAATGAAAAACTGCCTTGTGTCCAAAGGGGCCTGCCCCTTTCATCCCATCAATTCAAGGCACTGTCCGGTCAGTAAGCAAATATGAGTGGAGCTCACTCAAAGCAAAACAGCAATTAATGGCTCCATATTTAAACCGTCCTTGCTGCATTATGATGGATCCGAGCGCAGGCAGAAAACAAAATTTTTCCTGGCATCATTAAAAAATACACATCCATGCAACGCACATTAACTTGGCATCTTGAGGACTGCCAAGCTGGATAAGCTCCACTCTGCGTTTTCCCTGACACATAAGACTTGAATCTGATCCAAGCTAAGGCTGATATTTACAATATTCCATCTCATTTGCACCTGCCTTATGAAGGAAGCCATGGGCGGTTGGGAGCCCAGCACTCATTAGATCAGCCCACATGCCCAAGACACTGATTACAACATTGCAGACATCCTTGGATCATCACCTACCCTAAAACACTGGATAAGAGACCTTTACTCCACTTTGTCTATTCTTCCTGTATCAGCTAAAAGAATGAGAGCGCTGGAACAACCAGTGACATATAACAGAGCTGGGAGGGAGAGTGGGTGGGAGGGAGAGAAAGTAAGCAAAAAAGAAAGTAAATAATTTCAATTTTTGTCTCTTCTGCTGCTTGGTAAAGGGAGAGAATATAGGTAGTCCTCACTTAATGACCATTCATTTAGGGATGGTTCGGACTTACAATGATGTTGAAAAAACTGATTTACGACCGTTGTAGCGCCCCCCGCGGTCACGTGATCACGATTTGGGTGCTTGGCAACTGGTTCACATTTATGACCATTGCAGCGTCCAGTGGTCACGTGATTGCCATTTTCGACCTTCCTGGCTGGCTTCTGGCAAGCAAAATCAATGGGGAACCATGTGATTTGCTTAATGGCCACGTGGTTTGCTTAATGCCCACAGTGATTTGCTTAACGACCACTGCAAAAAAGGTCGTAAAATAGGGTAAGATTTGCTTAATGACTGCTTCACTTAGCAACTGAAATCCCAGTCCCAATTGTGGTCGTTAAGTGAGGACTATCTGTAAGCAGAGAAAAATAGAAAAAGGAAGATAGAGTTGGTATGTTTCGGGTCCCTTCCATCAAGCAATGATGGCACACAGAGGAAGTATGCCTTCTCTGTTGTGGCACGGGTATATTTTTATTATATCATCTCTGTTTATTTTTTATCTGCTAATCTCACTATAATCTTTAAAATAATTTTTTTAATAATGGAAAAACCCTCTACGAGTTCAACTGGGGAAAAATGAAAGCCGGTGGCCTGTCCTTATTGGAGCTGACGTTGCATCCTTGTTGGCTTGAGAGGGCAATGTCAAGATACGTTACCTTTTCCGCCCCCGTCTTGGCGTTCCCTCTGAAGCTCTCGACAAGTTTCATAGGATACCAGAGGCTCAGCATGGCAAGGCACAGAATGATAGGAAGGTAAGAAAGCAGGGAATAGTATCTATAAACCTGAAAAGGAACGAGAGAGAAGAAAACAAATAAAGAGGATGCCACGGAGGGCTAATGAGATGAATTGGATCTTGGTCACAACCACCCAACAGCGAATATCACACAAGGCGCTTGGATGTTTCCAGACCCAGGGGTTGTGGTTTATTGACCAGAAATCTCTTCCAGAGCAATGCACTGGTGGATGGATTTAGAGAGGGAGCTGGTCTCTCTATGAATTGCATTGAGATGCAACATCACAAGCAAAGAGAGTTGGTTAATTGCTCTCCATCCCTTCCTCGGATTCTCTGGAACTCAGAGGGGGCGTTCTTGGCCTCTTTCTTCTTGTGCCTTTGGAGGGACTCAAAATATGCTTTCGTCTTCATGACAAGCTGTGCCAATAATTGCTTTCTGCCATCATTCCTGGATACCGAGAACACAGTCCTTGAGAAATCCAGACATTTTGCTACTCCCTTAGGTCAAAGCACCCGCTTTGTCCAGTGTATAGATAATCAACAATTCCTGGTCTGAAAGCCACATGGGGAGAGCTCCATGCCATATTGATGCCTGAGAACGTGCTTCCCAGTTGGACCCTTCCTTGTTCTTGTGGGACATATCCTCACCTTTAGCCTACAGTGGTTGGGCCCTAAGATCGGCCTAACTGAGTTAGGCAAACATAAGTGATAAACAGCCATGGACCTTCTGAAGCATCATGTTCAAAAGAGGCATGCAACTGTGGCCCCAGATCAATGCCCCCCAACTCTAGGAGTGGCCCTCAGAGCTTCTCAAGGGTGTCCTTCTGAATGTGATAAAGGGAGAAATGGCTTTACTTGGGGAGTTACCATTAACTGCATTGAATTAATATATCTTGGCCCAACCCCATTTTCTGAATCCGAAATCTGAGTCCCAAACGGCTCCAGAACCTTAATATGTTCTATGGGCAGAAAGTCTTCAGGCTTCCCACAAGAGAGCTGCTGCCCTGGTTGGCTCCCATCCAGTCTCTCTCAATCAGTCGCCTTCTCTTCCTCTACCTTGGGTGACTGTGGGCATTCCACCTTCTGCCAGATATAGAGCACACAGTGGCACCAGGACAGCAGGCAGCCAAGGAGGTACCCAACTCTGTGTCGGACAGTAGCACACGCAAGTAAGGGATAGTAGAAGGCAGGATAATAGAGTAAAGCCAGCATCTTCCAGTACTCTAGAGAAGGGGATCAAAGGGAAGAGAAGAGCAAACGTTAAGAGCCCGGGTATTTCTGCAGAAGGCCATGCTGACAGCATGCAAATCAAAGCCACTGGGTGGGATTCCTATGAGCCTCTGCTAAGGGGGCTTCATCAGATTTCCCACGTGAGACAACTCATGGGAAATTTACTTGCACAAAGAGGACCGTTGGCCCACAGACCTTGGACTGGCCCTCTCCTTGGGCAAAGCAAGGAAACTACCTCTCGCAGCAGATGCAGAAGGGAGAAATGACCAGCTTTCTCCTGAACCTTTTGGCTGTTCGTCCTCCTGCTAGCTGAAATGGCTTTTAAAAACCAGAGCTGGATCAATCTGTAGAGCTCATTCAGCTAAACCGTGGTGGAGGAAGGGAGTATCTTTTTTCAGGGCCATTCTGCCATCCAATGCCAATCGGCATGGGTCAAAAGCAGGGAAGATGTTTTGTTTTCATGCCCACTTGTGGTGGGAGGAAGCAAGATGGAGGCTAGATGTTTGCTCAGAACCAGTGAGGTATTTCTGATGTTCTTGTGAAGGAATTAATTATTGGATTAGACCAAAGCTTTCCAAACTGTGTGTCGGGACACGTTAGTGTGTCGGCTGCAGTGTCTGGGTGTGTCGCGGCTGCTGCTGCTGCCTCCGAGCCCTGCCAGGATTCCGCGCAGGTCCTAGTGCCTGCCTTGTGCCCTGCTGTAAGAGTGTGTCGCGAAATGATGCATGTCTAAAAACTGTGTCACCAACATGAAAAGTTTGGAAAGCTCTGGGTTAGACACAACTCTTAACCATAACTCTTAATTATGATATGATATGTCTAGGAAGAAGCAGATCTTAGCCTCACGTCAAAAGCATCAGAATGGCTGCTGTGAAAAGGGAGATACGCTAAGTGAGATGGACATGTGGCCTGATCCAGCAGAGCTCATATTTTGTTCTCCAATGCTTTCTCTATAGATGACAAATTCAACACACCCTTGAGGCCATGAATGTCTTCGAAAAATGCAACTGTCCAGTTCTTAAAAAAAGATGATTGAAAAAAAAAAGATTATCTTCAAAAGATGAAAATGAGATGGCCCTTATTTTCTATCTACCTTGGTGCTATCGAAATATCTTTGACCACAGCTCCCATAATTCTTAGCCAGCAAGGCTAACCTGAAAGATGGAGGATGTGATCCAATGCCTTGAAGATGCCTGTTTAGAAAAGACTCCCCCATCGTCGTGCAGTGTAGGCAACCCTTTGAGATTACCTCGGTTCTGTATCGAGGAGTTGGAGATGAAAGGCAGGGGGTCATTATCCAGCATCAGCACGCATAACGAAGAGAAGACGATGCCAAAAACTGCAATGGCCAATCCTTTGTTCTGCACTTCTTCCAAGAAATTCACAGGGCTGTGCAAGCAGACAAACAGAAGGGCAGGGATGAGGTTTAAAGAAAACCAAGCAAAAATCGAGCTTTACCAATAGAATGCCTCTCCAGGAAAGCTTTGAAAATGTAGACTTCAAAGTTGCAAGACCCACAAGGCAAAAAGTGCATTTCCACTTCCTCAATACAGTATTTGGCTTTGAGAAAGATGGAGATTAAAAAAAATAAGATTGCTTCATGCAGGTATCATGTATTTATGTTGGCATGCATCTTTGTAGCATTTCTGTTGTAAACCGCCCAGAGTCCCCCTTGAGGGAGTTGGGCGGTGATAAATCCAATCAATCAATCAATCAATCAATCAATCAATCAAGTCAGTCCAAGGGTGTATCTACGGATGGGAGCAAAGGCGGGAGTCAAACTATGTGTCATGATGTCATCCTGCAAATGCCATGAGTTATTTGTATGGCAACAGATGTGGGGATGAACTTGCAAGAGTCCTACAAGGACGTCATTGTGAGCAGGTCAGAATTTGGGCATTGTTGCAGTTTCCTCTGGACACAGCTGCAAATATATACACTTGACGTGTGAATGCAGTTGGGCTGAATTAGTTGGTTGATGAAATAGCAATCATATCTGCAGGAAGCCACATTTCAAGAAGTTGGACAATTTGTCATGCATTGTCTACTTATAAGGTAGACAACGGGGAGGTTCAAGAAGGTTCGTTCCATCACCAGCTATCACATTTGTTCTTCATAATAGGAGATGCCAAGGATTCAACTTTGTATGCAAAGTCTATGTTTTGATTGATTGACTCTCTCATATGAAACAGAGGGACATAGGAAATTCTCTTGTATCTGCTCAGTCTGTCATAATCAGTCTCTTCACATCTAATATTGTTCTATCCTGTCTTCTCAATCAAGGGCAACCTCTTGGAAAGATTTCAGAGACTATTGACCTAGAGTCCAACCCACTTCAAAGACAGCCCACAGCATCCCCAGAATATAAATCTACACCCATTTCAGACTTGGAAAACAAATCTCTTATAGCTTCATCAATTAATCTAAACCTTCAAAAGGCTCTAAATCTTCAGGAATTGACAAGGGCCTTTCGGAAACCAGAGCCAGCATCCAAATAAAGTGAACTTACTGAAACATCAGGTCCTATCATCGTTCTGAAGGCCTCAACTGACTGTGGACTTTTGTTGAAGCTCTTGCACTCTACACCTGTGTTTCTCAACCTTGGGAACTTTAAGATGTGTGGACTTCAACTCCCAGAACTCCCCAGCCAACACTGGTGTACACTCCTGAGATTTTTGTGATTTGTCAGACGCAGCTTCAGACCGCTTCATCCCTGGCCACGTTTCAGACATATGAGACATGGATTAAAAGGTAAAGGTTCCCCCCGCACATTTGTGCAGTCGTGTCCGACTCTAGGGGCCGGTGCTCATCTCCGTTTGTTAGCCGAAGAGCCAGCGTTGTCCGAAGACGCTTCCGCGGTCATGTGGCCGGCATGACGCACGCGGAACGCTGTCACCTTCCCACCGAAGTGGTACCTATTAATCTACTTGCATTTGCATGCTTTCGAATTGCTAGGTTGACAAGAGCTGGGGCTGGTGCGGGAGCTCACTCCGTCACGCGGGGCTTGGGATTCGAACCTCCGAACTTGCGATCCTCCGATCGACAAGCCTGGCGTCTTGCCCGCTGAGCCACCACGCCCCCATGGATTGTAGTTGATAATAGTTTAAGCAGGATTTCAGGTGCCTGTTTCCCATCCTCTTGCCACTGGAGATGTCAAAGATGGAGCCTTGGACCCAGGGCTGGGAATCTGGTGCAGGCCTGATGTTTCTGACAATATTTCCCATGCATCTCAGCCTACTAGCAATAGAAGAAGTTGCGGAGCCAAGCCAAGCCAAGGGTTGGCTAGGCCTCTAAGTAGAGTTGTCCAATATGTTGAATTTCTAGTTCAGTGTTTCCTAACCATGGCAACTTTAAGATGCATGGACTTCAGCTCCCAGAATCCCCCACCCAGCATGAACTAACTAGTACCTCAGCAGTCCAGGTGCTCCATTCCAGCAATTTGGGTAGAGTTTCCTCCTTTTCACCAGCAGCGAGAGAATCAAGAGTATGACTAACTGAAAGAAAAGAGAACGCATTCCTTATGTTTACACAGCCCGATTACTTATTAAAACAAGTTTATCCCACTTTTCTTAGATACAGGAAACGAAGACAACATATATTGCATTTCTAAAGTCCTCCGTCCAGCTAGTGACCCAGACTTATATCTGTTGATTGGGCAAAGGTGTGCCTCAGGCCATTGGTTGGCAAGTGGCAGATGTGGAAAACTGCTGAGGGTCCTATGCCTCTCCCATTTGAAAAAGATTGGGGTGCTGTCACTTTAATTTCTCAGAATCTGCTCAGCATAGTGCGAGGTTTCTCAACCTTGGCAACTTTAAGACGTGTGGACTTCAGCTCCCAGAATTCTAGGAGTTGAAGTCCACACGTCTTAAAGTTGCCACGGTTGAGAAACACTGGCATAGTGGCTCTGGGCAGCGTTAAGAGAATAGACTTTAGATCTATGGAGTCCTTGGTGCTCTCTGAGCCTTGTTGTTTTCTTGCAGACGTTTCATTGCCAGACTAGGCAACATCTTCAGTGCTACTTTAGATCTAGCCATGTAGATTGCCTGCTGCCATTGCTATCAAAAAACAAAAAAGGAGGTCTAGCTTTGCAGTAGACCTCCCCAAGCCATATCTGGTCAGTACAGAGCGCTTCTAATCGATTGAATGAATGAATGAATGAATGAATGAATGAATGAATCAAGATACATGGCACCTTCCATGTGTGAACTGCTATTGGGGTACTGTTTCAATTTAAATGAATGAAAAATGTATTGTCGAAGGCTTTCACGGCCGGAGTTCGATGGCTGTTGTGGGTCTTCCGGGCTGTGTGGCCGTGTTCTGGAAGTTGTGGTTCCTAACGTTTTGCCAGCATCTGTGGCCAGCATCTTCAGAGGGCAGGAGCACAGACAGAAGCAATCTCTCTGTGCCCAGCACACAGCCTCTCTGGACACAGAGAGTTCGCTTCTGTCTGTGCTCCTGCCCACTGAAGATGCCGGCCACAGATGCTGGCGAAACGTTAGGAACCACAACTTCCAGAACACGGCCACACAGTCCGGAAGACCCACAACAGCCATCGAATGATAAATGGTTTTTCTAGGCTTCACTATTGGATGAGAGGGTAATCTGGCTGACAGCCCATTGATCAACAGGGTTGGTCACATTCTTTCCATTCATATCACTATCCTGTGGATGTTTTCATTTGTGTAAACCCCCGAAAGTCCCAAGCTTGTGGCTGTTCAAAAATCCAACACAGTAAATAAACACAAATCAGGCAAAGAAACTATAAACCAGAAACAAATCTGATTTTCCTTCTGGTTCCTCTGTCTTTGCTTTCCATAACCTCACATCCTCATTTGAAGTTTATTTTCATGTGTTCGATTCTATTTCAATTATAAATTGTTCCGTATGCCCCAAAGTGGCCGAGATCTTTCTAAAATATCAAAATGTTTCATAACCAGCCCAGATCTTTTGACGAGGCAATCTGCCATCCTGCACGCTGTGATTTTTCAGTGTTTAAAACACAGTCCTAAACTTTCTCAAAACTGTAAACCGTATCTGTCCACACTCCCTTTTTTAATTGAACATTTCAGCAGCTGTCAGGAAGGGATATTAAAAGGGGGTGGGTAACCCCACAATTTCACTACTCATAAAACATTGGCAGCAACTCCATTCAGCTGCTCACAGTGGGGAGATAGTTGTTATGGCAACACAAACCAAGAAAGCAAAAGAAACTTTGAACAGCCAGATTTTGTAGAAGAAATGCTAAACAGTTAACTCTTGCACAATCTGGGCCTAGCCTACTTCACAGGGCTGTTGTGAGGATAAAAAGTAAGAAGCGGTGGTGGCGGGTAGCAGTGGAAAGAGGCCAAAATGTGCTAGCCAGGCAGAAAAATGGAATAAACATGGACTGTCACAACAGCTAACTTTGGCTTATGCTGGAAAAGGCTAAACAAATTTAGACCTGGCTCACATTTGGATGAAAGGCCATCAGGAAATGCCAGGAGTTCAGTTTGAAAAAGCATTCATTCATTCATTCATTCATTCATTCCTGGGATTTACATGAATGTGGGTTCTTATGTCCTTAAATTAATACTTTCCTGGATAGGTTCACTGAACACAGGAAAGCCGCAATGAGGTTTAATTTTCCTTCCTGGATAAATAATCAAGGAAGATATTTGTAACTACAGTATAGTGTCAAATTAATGGTCTATTCCAGTGTTTTTCAACCTTGGCAGCTTGAGGATGTGTGGACTTCAATTCCCAGAATTCCCCAGCCAGCCATGCTGGCTGGGGAATTCTGGGAGTTGAAATCTACACATCTTCAAGTTGCCAAGGTTGAGAAACACTGGTCTAGATCAGCATGGCTGGCTGGGGAATTCTGGGAGTTGAAGTCTACACATCTTCAAGTTGCCAAGGTTGAGAAACACTGGTCTATTTCATGGATCTGAAGATCACCAATTCCATGGATCACCAATCAGATTCATAAATGTTGTGTAAGATGAAGTAACAACCATTTTGGGTACTGCTCCTGTATATCTCATGGTGCTGGCTCCTGTTCCATCTTACCTATTTGAGAAGTGGCCTGTGAAATCTAAAAACTCATTTTTTTTCTAAGATACTTACTGAAATTGGAGCCATGCAGGAATGATAGAGATCGAAAGGGATAGTAAGTTGGCAATCAGCGATAACTTCTGAAGCCATGCTGTAAGAAAAGCATCGAAATAATTTGAAAGCGCGTCCGCTTCAGAAAACAACATTTTGAGAGCTGCAAAACATAAACCAATGTCCTCCAGCTAAGACAAAAATGTTGCATTTGATATCATTGCCTTAGGAGGAAAAAACTACTTATATCTTATCTCATTAACCAAGTAAGGAAAAAAAAGATGTCACAGTTCATGGAGATTTTTTCAGTCCCTCACAAGATAGGGGCTGAAGGGTAGAATTTAGATACTGCAGGTCATATTCATAGAAAACATATAAAATTAAAAGGAATAATTTTAAGAAAGCAACCAAAAGTGCCGTAAGCCAAAAAAGCTTGACTGGGAACAGAGATTAAGAGCTCTTACTCTAATATGCATCATGTGGTTAGCTCGATTTGGGAAGACGGAATACCATGGAAATGTAACCGAAGGTGCTTATTAAAATGAATCAAAACAGGCAAACGATTTTCTAACACAGGACCGCTTTGGTGGCATCGTGGTAGTTTAAAAAGAAGTGGGCTTTAGAGGTTTGAAATGTCTTTCTCCTGTTAAAATGCAGCAAGAACTAGCTTTCCGGAGAACGCTTATAATAGGATGCTAGTTTATCAGCCTTGAGAGAACACAGTCCATTTCTTTGTACGACCTTTCAACAAGTCTGCGGGGAGCAAGCTTAGATGGGTATAAAGTTACAGCAAGGGAGGAGCTCCATTTCTTTGTCTATGAAGGTTCTCAGTCATCCAGGTGGAATTGTCTGTAGCTTGAATCATGTCAACTGGATTTCTATTTTCTCAGTGGAAACGTTTCGCTCCTTATCCAAGGAGCTTCTTCAGTCTGAGCAAAGTTGGTAAGGGAATCCTAAATATGTTTCTAGGTAGCTGTGTGACCTTACACCTGGGGCTAGGTCATTTCTTTGTACAACCTTTCAACAAGTCTGTGGGGAGCAAGCTTAGATGGGTATAAAGTTACAGCCGTTGAAGGAAGCTTCTGAATCAGTTCACCTTTGCTGATAGACCATCTTTCTGCAGAATCAGGAAGAGAACCGCTCTCCTTCACCCCCTCCTTCACTCTCAGAATATATTTAAAATGACTGGGAGGATCTTCCCAAGTAGTTCCGAGGGCCCTCAGGGTGAAATGCATGGGGTGGGTGGGGTGGGGTGTGAACTCTGATGCACAAATGGGGTTCTGTTTGCGCATTAGATTCTTCCCTAAGTAAAGGCTGAAGAATAAAGCTGGGGGCGAGGTCGCGAAACAAGCAAAAATTCAGGATGGAAAATGAGCTAAAAACGTAGGGCCAGTCAACCGTTCAGAAAGACTGTATTGCTCAAGAAAGGCTCAGCTAGGACGGGAAGGCTTTGAAAACTCTTTCCGGCCCTGAAGGATCCAATGTCCAGCCTGAATGGGGAGAATCAAATCAGGGAGTTGAGGTTCCTTCATTAAGAAGTTTCTTCCTACAGTTCAATGGTTTGACACAGGAGGGGGGCAAGTGACACAGGAAGGAATCCGGTAGTTTGCAATACCAAGATGAGTGGTGTTTGGATCCAAGACATGGGATGATGAATGGGGTGGGGGGCGGGGAGAAGGTGTCACATGTGACCATGTGAGGATCATCGCAAAGCCAATTCAGAGTGAGGGTAACAGCAGAAAGTAATGACCAGTATGTAGAAAGCACCGAGTGATGGCATTGGGTACTAGCAGGCAACTTATATGTCAGGATGAAATGAGATGGAGCAGAATTGTTCAACTGTTGACCAGAAGTCAGGACAAGAAACAATAGGTTTAAATTACAAGGAAGATTGAATTGCACATCAGGGAAAATTCCTACAGTTAGAGTCATTCAACAACAGAAATAACTTAGGCATGAAAGCCAGCTGGGTGACCTTGGGCCAGTCCCTGTCTCTCAGCCCTAGGAAGGAGCCAATGGCAAACCAGGAGACTGAGAGTTCTAGTCCCGCCTTAGGCAGGAATGCCGGCTGGGTGACCTTGGGCCAGTCCCTGTCTCTCAGCCCTAGAAGGAGCCAATGGCAAACCAGGAGACCGAGAGTTCTAGTCCCACCTTAGGCATGAAAGCCAGCTGGGTGACCTTGGGCCAGTCCCTCTCTCTCAGCCCAATTCACCTCACAGGGTTGTTGTTGTGGGGAAAATAGGAGGAGGAAGGAGTATTAGGTATGTTCCCCGCCTTGAGTTATTTAGAAAAATAATAATAAAGGCGGGATGAAAATTAATTAATTAATTAAGTAAATAAATAAATAAATAAATACATTCTCCTTCCCTGGAAGAGTCTAAACAAAGGCTGGATAGTCATCTGATGGGGATGCTGTAACAATGGGCAGGGCATGGGACTCATTGATCCTCATAGTGGCTCCCAATCCTTGCCTTCTAGGATTCTGTGATAAATGGACTGATAGCAGTGGTTGCAAACAAACAAAAATAGGAAGGGGAATCAGATGGCATCAAACCTTCCGCTGTGTTTTGCATCCCTCTGAGTTGAAGCTGGGGAAGTTAAGAATGTTTCAATTCAGTCTTGACTGCTTATGCATCATTAATCCTACTTCAGGGCAGAATTAGTGAGTTATATTAGAACTTCTGATATTTAATCCCATCCAAGTGCTAACTGCTCAACTAAATATGGATAGAGTCAACCCCCCCACCCCCCAATCTTATATGTATATATTGCTTTGACAGGCATTAAGGCACGAAGCTCATAATTTGCCAGTATTAACCACTAAATATTCATGGCTTGATTTCCGTAAGTACTATATACATTTTCCTAACAGCTATCAAACCCAGGGAGACACTACTGCATGAAAAATACTTCTAAACAACTTGACCAGCCAACTTGTCAATGTCAAACTTCGCTTCGAACAATATACAACATTGCCCACCAATATTCTCAAGCACTGGATTATTCTAAGAATATTTGACAGGGACATTCACAAACAGTTTGCAGAGAGGAAGTCTTAGGAACAACTTTAAGCTCTAGATGGAAAAGTGATGCATGGATTAAACTTGAGAAACAAGTAGCATTTATACTCACTCGTCGGAGCTTCCTATTGGTTCATATATGTACCAATTATCTTCATCAGCCAAGTTCCTGTTGAGGTCCAAGTCATCTCTTAACAGCTCTTGGGAAGACATCTCTCTTTTTTTCTTCCCAGCCAATCAAATCTAAAGAATATTTTAAAAAACAAGATCGGTCCTGAGCTAGAAATCCAATTCTTCCAAATATTTGTCCTGTAGCTGATACACTTCGGCGGCCAAATTAAAAACCTGGCATGCTTATCGGTATTTCAGCCCAAGCGACCCGTTTTCCGTCTCTCGTTTAAGCAGCTTTTCCATGCTTTTCCCCCCATAGAACTTTATCCAAAGTGGCTTCGTCCTGTTTCAGCAGTAGATGAGAACACAGGAGGAACAGAGGCTGGCGGTAAATACACACACACACACACACACCAAAAACCAACCTAAAAATCCTCACTCATGAAAGGCTGGGCTCTGCCCAGAACAAGGAGATTAAAGAAACTAAAGATTTGTTTAACTTGGTTTCTCCCCATCTACAATGTGCTTCTATTGCTTAATAGTCAGCTGTGAATTCCCGTTTGAAGTCATTGAGATTTTGTAAAAGGATGTGGCCCAACACTTTAACAATAACAATGAGGTAGGTTGGTTTGCATGCAGACTCGGCCGAACGGGATGAAAGATTTTGGAACATCTTTGCTTCTTATCCCTACAGTATTTGAATGGATGCTCTTTTTTTTTTATTTTGGCAAAAAAATCCAAGAGAAATACTACTTGAAAAGAAAGCTTGATTCCCCCAACCAACAATTTGGTGTGGTCTTCTTGATACTTTGAAAAGCACCATTGTTTGATCTGAGAACCTGTGTAGCGAAATCTTAAAAAGAGGTTACTCTGGCCTCAGGGAAACCCTGGCGTGCACCCAATATTTAACTACAAAATTAATAGGGTGATGATCTGACTCCCCCTCTCTATTTGACAAGGATCTTGGTCATAGAACAGAGGAGAACATTGTAGAAAATCCCTTCAGCTCTTGGGAGAAAAGGTGGGGTGTTATGGAAGTATGGAACAAATCAGACTGGCTTTTCATATCATGCTAAGCAGCGTTGCCTCAACCGTAGCTGGTTGAGTAGGTTGCAACTAAACGGTGATGAACCACCAACTAAGCCAAAACCAAATAAACCACATTATGGCTTAGTGTGATGAATGAAGCCAGTCAAAATCCTAGCTTATTGAGAAAATCACGCTGAGAAAATTGACTCCAGTGCAGAAGAAGGATATTCCCTGTTAATAGTAAGACGTTGTGTAAGAGCTTTATCTGCTTATAACCCAAATAAAAAAACTGGGTTAGATGGGCCAGGGAAGAAAGAAGGGACATCTGTTCCTCTGCTTAGCTAAATCCCTAAGATTTGCTTTGCAACACCAACACACCGAGGTTGTGATAAGCCTGCCACTCAGCTGCAACAGAATGGGACACTTGGAAGTCATCTAATCCAGGGGTCCCCAACCTTTTTGGCACCAGGGACCGGTTTCAAAAGATGATTTTTCCATGGACCAGGGGGGCGGGGTTTCTGGGATTTCTGCGGGCCGGGGGGTGGGGTTTGTGGGCGGGAGCCAATCGTGTGCACTAGGGGGCGGGGTTTGCAGGCGGGAGCCAATCACAAGCACTGGGGGGGGTTTGTGGGCAGGAACCAATCACGCGGAAGGGGGCGGGGTTTGTGGGTGGGAGCCCAGCAGCCCAGTTCCTAACAGGATGCAGCCCACTAGTGGGCCACGGCCCACAGGTTGAGGACCTCTGGTCTAATCCACCCAATGCTGTAGTTAACTGTGCATACACAGTATTCCATTGCTAATTCAGAATCAGAAAACCCTTCCATCATGGATTACAGGGCCAAATCTTCGGAAGGCTGTCTTTCAGAATCAACTTCTTTACTTTGTGTGCAGAAGCCAAACCCTATTTTGTTGAGCTGATTAAGCCACCTTGGAATCTTGCATTTATTTACTTATTTGTTTGTTTCATTTCTATAGCCGCCCATCTCAGCAAGTGACTCTGGGCAGCTTCAATTGTAAAACCACGGTTGGTTCTTTGATGATCTGACTCAACCAACGCATCAACCAAACACAGAATAAACCACAGTTGGTTGTAACTGTGGCTTGCTGGACCAGCCATCAAATGGCTGGTAGACGCAGTGGCATGGAGAGCAAGCAAGATTATGGCATAGTGCTGCTGTCTCCCCAATTTATTTCGTTAGTCCCTGGAGACACGGAGCTGGGTGGAAATTGTAAACTTCCAAAGGCCGGCCAAGATGAAAGACAGAACACACCACATGCCCTGCTGTGCGGGATGGGAAGACCTGAGCTCTGTTGCAGTCTGGTGTTGAAGCTTCACCTTGGGTTTACCCTAAACCTGATCCCTTTGCTCCTCTGCCTGACCTCTGCTGGTGACAGCAAGTGCTTTGATGGGGAGGCAGCAAGGGAAGAGATGGATGACTGCAATAAATATTATTCATTTCCCACTCTCCATCCCTCCCCAGGGAACGTTTTGCCTCTCGCCAAAATAAATAGAGCGGGAGGGAATTGGGAAGGCCGAGGGGATGGGGGAACTGAGAATCGAGCGGGCGGCTTTTAATAAAAATGATAAGAGATCAGTTTCCGGAAGAGCTTTGGAATTTCGGGGGGGGGGGGAAGGTGATTTCATTCAACGGAGCTTTGCTCAGAGTTGCCACCGGGAGGAAGGATGCACGGCTGAGTTAGGAACTGGCCCTGAGGTCAACCGAGGTGGAACCCAGGAAATTCACTTGGGGCAGACCAGATGATGTTCCCCATAATATTTGCTTCATGGCTAATGTGATAGTATCTTCCCTGTACAGCTTGTTACTTTTTCATGTGCTGGGACCCTTCCTTTCACACACATTTCTGTGATGGGTTTGTTTCAGCTAGGACAGTGTTTGTCAACCTTGGCAACTTTAAGATGGGTGGACTTCAACTCCCAGAATTCCCCAGCTGGCTGGGGAATTCTGGGAGTTGAAGTCCACCCATCTTAAAGTTGCCAAGGTTGACAAACACTGAGCTAGGATATTCTTCCAGTCTTGCCATAGTCAAAAAGGGCTGACCACATCAAATTTCATTTATTTTTTTCTTTGTCTCTGCTGTCTAGATGCTGCTCAATTCTGCATGGCCAATATTTTTAGGAAAGATCTGAAAACCTGGTTCTGCCGCCTAGCGTGGGAGCGGAAAAGTAACAGCTCCTCCTGGGTGTGGTTAATATCAAAATGTCCTCCCTATGATTGAGATACTTGCCGGATTGGATTTTGTATTTATTATGTTATGTTACTAATTTGTAATTTTATATTTATATTTTAGCTCTGATTTTATTGTAAACCGCCCAGAGTCCCCCGCTGGGGGAGTTGGGCGGTCATATAAATTTAACTAATCAATAAAAATAAAAAATAGATATCTTGCACTAAAACAATGACAACAGAACACACATACGGACACCGAACCACCAGGTTATGAATACCCTGCCCTGCCTAGTCACCTCCAGAATTGACCAATCCTGGTTTGGCACATTGGATTCCACATGGGTAGGCCATGTTCAAGCATTCCATCTCAGTATGGATGGTCTGAGCATGCTGGAAGTGGAAAACGTTAGAGAATGTCTCCTATTTTACAGAGGGCAGTGCTCTCCTTGAAGATCTCTTTAATCCAGAGCTTTCCAAACTGTGTGTCGGGACACGTTAGTGTGTCGGCTGCAGTGTCTGGGTGTGTCGCGGCTGGTGCTGCCTCCGAGCCCTGCCAGGATTCCGCGCAGATCCTAGTGCCTGCCTTGTGACTTGCTGCCTCCAAGCCTGCCCTGCCAGGATTCCACACAGGTCCTAGTGCCTGCCTTGTGTCTTGCTGCCTCCAAACCTGCTGTGATTCCACACAGGTCCTAGTGCCTGCCTTGTGCCCTGCTGTAAGAGTGTGTCGCGAAATGATGCATGTCTAAAAAGTGTGTCACCAACATGAAAAGTTTGGAAAGCTCTGCTTTAATCCAAGACTGACTTAAAGAATGAGGGGAAAAACTGAGAACAGAGAGTAGGGAATCAGAAGATCTGAAGTTGTTTGGTTGTTGAAAGCCATACTAGACAGAAGATTACCTGCTCCCTCTTCCTATAGGATGAGATGGGTTGTACTTCTAGTTAAAGTATTATTTCTAAATATGTGCTGGCATCTTCACCTTAAAACATACTATTTTTTTTAGAAATTTCGCCCTTTTTCTTGGGGGGGGTGAAGGGGGAACAAGCTCATGCCTTCATGGGCGGCTATATAAATTAAATCAGTGCTTTCCAACGGCAGCAGTGCCATATGGCAATGCCATTTTCAGCAGGGGAATAAGGATTGGTCTTTCTGTGTCTAATGCCCCTCCTATTTAACCATTGCTGGAAATTCCCAGCCATGAATTCTGTCCCTCTGTCTGTCTGCAACTCGTGTACTCTTGTGTTGTATCGTCTTTCTATGAAACTTACCCAGTTTTTAAATTTGTCAAATACATCATTCTTATGTTTTAACAAATAACAGAAGCCAAATCTTGAGTAGTCATCAACTATGACTAATAAGAATCTGGATCCCCCTAACGTTGTAGTCATAGGACCGATTAGATCTGCGTGCACTAATTGAAAACACCTGTCAGATACTCTGTTGCTTTTCTTGCTCACAGGATACACTTTAGATTTAGATACTTTACAGGTAGAACAATCCAGAAAATTCTGGCACGTTTTCATATTTACACCTGCTACCAACCCGGGCAATTTTTCCACCACTTTAAAATTAGCATGACCCAGCCTTCTGTGTCATAAATGAACACACTGGTCATGGTATGGCTTGTTACTCATTGCAGTATGTGCTTCAATGCCCACTGCCTTGGGCTTCATCACATATAAATTGTCTTGTAACATGCCCTTACCACATATCTGATCGTTTTTTTACTTATTTTACATTTTCCTTCTGCAAATATAATTTCATACCCCTTACGGTCTAAATTAGACACACTAAGTATATTATAGTCTAAGTCTGGGACACAGAGCATAACCAATTTTTCATTAAGACATGGCACAAAAACAGTCCCTTGCCCTATTACAGTGGCACAATTTCCATTCGCCAGGCTTACATGATCCCGAGCAGCTGGTCCTAGGTCAGTAAACAGTTCTGGATTATTTGCGATGTGTTCACTTGCCCTGCTGTCCAGTAGCCATGTGTCTCTGGAACTCGTCTCTGTCGCCTTTACCACAGAAATCTGGGCGTCGCTCCTCCGCTGAGCCAATCTCTCTTTGCCTTTTGTCTTCTTCCTAACACCACAGTCACGTTGCAGGTGCAAACTGGATCCACATTTGTAACAGCGCTTAACTGCGCACACTCTCTCCTCCTCTGCGGAGTAGGCTCCTTGCGACATAGCCCCTTTCTGACGTGGTACGCTGTTTCTCCCTTTCGCTCGGGCACGCTCCTGTCGCCTCTGCTCCTCTTCCAGAAGCCGTCCAGTTAAATAACTCACCGTCAGGTCCTTCTCTGGCATAGACCCAAGACTTGTGGCCACAATGTCCCATGACTCATCTAAAGGACTCATCAATACATACACCTTGTGAGCTTCCGAAAAGTTCATGCCTCGTTCTTCCAATTCAAGGAAGGTCTTCATCATAAACTGCAAGTGCTCAGACAACCTGTCTCCTTCACGCAGCCTTGCCCAATATAATTTACGAGGCAGAGCAACTTTACTGCTGGCTGACTCTGTCACATAAATCTCATGTAGTGCATTCCAGCACTCCTGAGCCAAAACAGACCCACGCACATGAATCAGCTGGCTATCTTCTAGACCAGGGGTGAGCAACGTCTGGCCCGTGAAAGCAATTGGTCTGGCCCGCAGCAGCGGGTGCGGCAGGGGCGTGGCAGCAGCAGGCGCAGCAGCGGGCATGGTGTGGCAGTGGGCATGGCAGCAGCGGGCGTGGCGGCGGGCATGGCGAACATGGCGGGGGCAGGCACGGCGGCGGGCATGGAGGGCGTGGCAGCAGGCGTGGAGGCAGGGATGGCGGGTGTGGTGGCAGTGGGCATGGTGGGTATGGCAGCAGGCGCAGCAGCGGTGGGCGCAGTGGCAGACATGGTGGGGGCAGGCGTGGCGGCGGGTGCGGTGGCGGTGGGCACAGTGGCGGGCACAGTGGCGGCGGGGGGCATGGTGGCGGGCAGTGTAGCACCGCTGCAGCGGCGGCAACGCACCATCACCGCTTCCAGGTTTTGTCGCGACACACTAAAGTGTTGTGACACAGAGTTTGGAAAGCTATGCATTACATCATCTGATTGCATCAGCCATTACATGCAGGTTGCCTCATCCTTGTTGCATCAGCTTCTCTGCTGTCAGAATGACACAGCAGTTTTACTCTTTTTCTAATACATTACCTTTCTAGTTTATTCTGTTCTAGCTTGTAAATTCCTAGGTTTATTTATTTCCACACCATAACATAATCGCAATCAAGGGGGCCATAGAATTCTCTAGGACAGAGCTTTCCAAACTGTGTGTCGGGACACGTTAGTGTGTCGGCTGCAGTGTCTGGGTGTGTCGCGGCTGCTGCTGCCTCCGAGCCCTGCCAGGATTCCGCGCAGGTCCTAGTGCCTGCCTTGTGCCTGGCTGCCTCCAAACCTGCCCTGCCAGGATTCCGCGCAGGTCCTAGTGCCTGCCTTGTGCCTTGCTGCCTCCAAACCTGCCCTGCCAGGATTCCACGCAGGTCCTAGTGCCTGCCTTGTGCCCTGCTGCCTCCAAACCAGCTGTGATTCCGCGCAGGTCCTAGTGCCTGCCTTGTGCCCTGCTGTAAGAGTGTGTCGCGAAATGATGCATGTCTAAAAAGTGTGTCACCAACATGAAAAGTTTGGAAAGCTCTGCTCTAGGACATGCCAACATCTTTCATCAACGGAAGCATCAGATCCAGCAGAACTGATCGGTGGTTTATGGTGCATTCAAAGCAGGAATGTTCGCTGTTTCCTAATCACCAATCAGCACTTTGCATTTATTTCTTATATCTGATCCAATGATCTCAAGGCATGTAGACAGCGCTGCTCACCTTATTTTACACTCCCCTCCCGTTTAGCTCATCCCAAGGAAGGGGGAAATCACTGAGGGACCCAATGTGTCTTAGGAAGGTTCATAAATGTGCTGGAATGTGAACCACTTTAATTCACTAGTTCTCCCTTTTTTTTCCTTCCTTCTCAAGGAGAGCTAATTTTTTAGCCTCCCCCTTGATATACAGTATTCTACCAGTGGTTCCCATCCCAAGACATGTGAGAGATAAGCTCTTGATCAGGCAGCCCAACCCGTTTTCAAAACAACTTCGCTCTGTGAGGTTTCACGATGGCTCTTAGAATGCCCTTTGCTTCATCCTGGTGGGGTCACTTCCGGCCACAGATGTTTGTACAGGTGTCAACCACTGTGTGAGCCTTTGCAGCAGGGCTTCCCGAATTCCACCAGCATCAGAGTTCAAAGGAATCAGGCTGGTTGTGATCTTCTGCTTCCAAGCCTTCTATTATTCCACGTTCCTTCCCCACTTGGCTAATTCAGAGAGGACAACCCCACAGCCTCCTTAACAGGAGACAAACTAAAGATGAAGGAGCTACAAATGGAGGCCTGGGTAAAGGACCCCAAATATACCCACAAGCTGGGTTGGCTAATCGTGCAGAGCTGTAATGTGGACGCTTGGTTATGGCTTAGTCTTGGCACGATAATGGGAGAACTCAGCCCATTGTGGTTTATAAGTCATGGGTTATAGGTTAAGCCTGACACACAGTTCATGCTGCAATGGCTTGTTCAACAGGCCGTGGTTTAGTATTATGGGTGAACCCATAGACTTGGTCCTCACTCTGCTGTAGGGATGGCTTGATGGCGGCTTAGAATGAAGTGTGAATGCAGCCATTGGGGTTTGTAAAAAAGGTAAAGGTTCCCCCCACACATTTGTGCAGTCGTGCCCGACTCTTGGGGCTGGTGCTCATCTCCGTTTCTTAGCCGAAGAGCCAGCGTTGTCCAAAGACGCTTCTGCGGTCATGTAGCTGGCATGATGCATGCGGAACGCTGTTACTTTCCCACTGAAGTGGTCCCTATTCATCTACTTGCATTTGCATGCTTTCGAATTGCTAGGTTGGCAAGAGCTGGGGCGAGTGCGGGAGCTCACTCCGTCACGCCGGTCTCGGGTCTCGAACCTCCGAACTTGCGACCTTCCAACTGACAAGCCTGGCGTCTTACCCGCTGAGCCATAACGGTTTATGGCTTAGTCCAAGATACAACCGCATTTAATTGTGGCGTTTTAAATAGACCTGGCTTGATTAAATATGGTTTCGTGCAGTGGGTGAAGTGGATCATGCGTATAGCTCTCCAGTAAATTTCTAAAATGGCTCATGCAAGGCCAACATCTGCATAACATCTGTACAGCCAAACTGTAATAATAAATCAGTAGCAAAACCATCTAAAGCTTTATAAAAAAACATTTTTTCCCATCTTGCAGCACCAGTCTCTCTGGAGGATGAGATTCCATGAAGAGTGGGGCCACCACTGAGAGAGCCCTGTCTGCTCACCCCCTCAGTTATTGACGGTACCTGGCAGTGAAAGCAATTTTGGCCAGATGTTTCCATATGAGCGACGTTGGCCCTTTCTCTTCAATGCTTAACGTATTTACGACTAAGGAACCACTTGAACTAGTTCCCAGCACACACTAACCCATACCATGGTTGGTTGGTTTTTGCTTCAGCACCTTACGGAAACCCAGTCTCATTGGTTAACCATGGTTACTGTGTAATGTGAAGGATGAACCTGGCCAATGTTTAAACTACAGCTTAGCAATATGTGAACTCAACAGTTCATAATCAGCCTAACCAGTTATCCTATTCGTAAAAGAAATACTCCTGAAGGCACCATCGTTAGAGAGATCTGTTTCTTGGGCATATCCAAAAAGGCATTCTTCTACCTCCCTCTCAAATATTCAGAACTAGAGTGCCCCACTGTCTTGGTTTTTTTGGAGAGCAGATCAGCCAAACCGTTTCGGAATACTGTAGTTTGTAAGCCGCTTTGAGCCACTTTGGGGAATGGAAAAAAGCTGGGTGGAGGATATATGTTTGTTTCAACTGCAAACAAAGCTTCTTGGAAATCATTTTCTTGCTATTACTCAAGATCCGTCCTACCTGCTCGTTCTTTAGCAAGAAAAACATCAGTGGCTATTAAACTCTGTAGTGACTTGGAACATTTAGGCCCTGATGTAAATGGACATCTCATGCTTTAAGGAGATCAAAGGAAGGGATGGGCAGAAAGACTCCTTAGTCTTCTTTGAAGAGGTCAATGAGCCAACCAATTGCACACACAGCAAAATAAATCACAGCTGACCCACCGTGATTCAGGTTTAATCAATCCTAGTGGAGGTCTCTGTGGGAGGGGTTAGAAATCTCCCCATTCCCAGGAACTGGGATGTTTCCTCAGAAAGCAGCTGAGGGAGTCAATGCCTCATTGTGATTTTTAACAGTCTCAGCCAGAGCTTTTGAGTCAAATGAAGCTGGAGTCATTGCAAGTGTAACTTGATAGTTATGAAAAGGGGGGGAGGGGGCGGGCAGGGAAAAAAAAAGATTGGGACCAACAAGACTCTCACAAAATAGCTAGCAAAGATTCAAGGGTTCTTTGTGAGGGAGGAAGATCTGCTCATTCAAATTGCAAAACTCGATTGACCCCCAGGAAGGCAGTGCCTGGCCATGATTTCATTTATCATTTCTTAAAAGAGCCATAAAAATCTTGATCGATAACCGCAGAGTTTCAGAGCCAAGATGGAAGGTCTGTTTGTTAAAGTCCCTGTATAATTCACTTCAAACGAGTTAGCAAATGTGACCTGTAGGGATCATAAATTGTTCTTTTTATTAAAAAGAAAAAGCAATCAAGCCGGTGTTACAATTAGATGCCTCATTTGCTCTGAAGTCGGGGTAATTAAGTTTTTTTTTCCCAATGCCAACTGCCTCTTGATGAAACACCTTTGTCACCCCCTCAATTCCAAGAAGCTTTCTTGCCGCCTTGGAAATTTTTTGCCTACAAAATGACAACAATGCAGGCTAAGCAAATTGGCTGCAATGTTGGCAGAGTATAAACTGAAACCAAACAAAGCTTCCATCTTTTCAACTGCTTGTAGATTTAACTTAAGCACCTCTATTAAATTGATGGAAGTAGGCTGGGAATTGGCAAGATGAGGACTCCCTTGTGATCATTTAAAAAAAATAGTCTGGGGAAAAAAAAAACACTACACAATCACAACCTTTCTTCTGGTTAAGAATTTTGTAGCTAAAAAACCTTGCTGGGGATGGAGCGATTATTACTCTTGATTTCTTTCCCAAGCGGAAAAAGACCTTCTTAATAGAAAAGAATTCTTGAAATACTTCCTCTTGCTAATTAACGAAGCATTCTAAAGAGGATTTTTTTTTTGGGGGGGGGGGGGAGAAAAAAAATCGTGTTCCTTTTACGATCTGGCTCACCACTAATGGTGCTTCCCTAAGAAAGACGGCCCATTTCCTTTGTACATCTGGGCGAACATTCAACATTTAAAATGACATTGTTTGGTTAAGATTGGGGCAGGGTTTTATAATGTATTTTTCAAAGGCACCTGGTTCAGTCATTGGTAGGGCCAAAGGTTATTGGCGAAGGAAACACAACAATGGAAAACAAGCTCGGAAAAGTAGAACATTACCTTGAGCCAGGGAAGATTTCCAACGTCTGTGCACCAGGCAAACACACAAATCCCAAATCAAAGGAAAAGGCCCACTCCTCCGCAGCAGGTAGGGAAAAACTGAACAAAACACTCCCAGTTGTCCAAAGACGCAATCCGTAGATTCAATCTTTTTCTCTGGCAATTGTAGCACCATCTACACACCCCAAGGAGTTAGATATTATCTTGGGACTTAATTGTCTAGGCGTGAGAAATGAACTTTGAAAACTCCAGCTGCAACAGCTGCCCCCAGAGCTCCCTAAGTCCAGCCAGAAGACTCCAGGCAGAGAGGTGACCCAGCCTTGAAACTTAAAGGTAAAAGTGGAGCTTTCAGTAAGGAGGAGAATTTCCTAGCCCTGAGGAACTTTAGCCCCTCTACGGTTAAGAGGGATTGGCTTGAGGCCAGGCCGGGGCTCAGAAATTGAAAACAACCCGCCTGGCAGGAGGGGGGGGGGGGGGAAGAGAGATTTATCTAGCCTAGTGTTGGAATGGCAGCCAAATGGAAGGTTTTCCCCCCCTCAAGTCTTCTCACCTCTTCTTAAATCCTGTAACATCTCAGAGTTGGGTTGTAAGCTTTGCTAGAAAGCTACAGCGTCCAGAGTCTTCTCCTGTGGTGAAGTTTTTTCAGGCCAAACACTGTAAATAAAAATATACTCATGAGTAGGGTGGGACCTGTCATGAGAGAGAGTGGAGCACCTGCTTTAGGTGGAAGAGGCCCCCAGGAATTAGCAGTCACAAATCCCCAGTTCTACTTTCTGGGCTCCCCATTGTCTCTGGGATCATGAGCTGTGTGTGTCCCACAGACTGTCTCAGCTCCTACTCCAAGGCTTTCCAAAGTTTTTCCCGCGGCGACACACCAACCGGCATTGGTGTGTCGCCGCGGGAAAACCCGGAAGTGCCGTCCTTGCGGCAGCGCGCAAAAACCCGGAAGTGCTGCTGTCGCTTTCGGGTTTTGCGCGCTGCAGTTGGTGTGTCGCCGCGGGAAAACCCGGAAGCGCTGATGATGATCAGCGCTTCCGGGTTGTGTGGCGACACACCAGACTTTTGTGTCGCGACACACGGTTTGGAAAGCTCTGTCCTACTCTGATGGGTTTTCGATCTTGTGGCTAATGCTGAAATGAAATGGAATGGAGGGTGGGGTTGTGGGGTACCAAACAGCAAATTGTCGTGTGTAGATCCTGAAAACGAGGGCTAAAAAAAGACAACGTTGCCCTCAAAGTTGGGATCATTCCTGGTGACTTCATGGATACATCTGTGTAAGGTTTTTTTTGGCAACAATAAGGAAATGATTTGCATTGTCAGAAAATTCCCTACCTAGTATTCCCTGGTAGTTTCCCACCCAAATCTTAACCCAGCTTACACCTAGTTAGCTTTTTGTGATCAGCCAAAGTTGGCTAAGTGTTGCCACCTAGCTGGAGGTTTATTTTAAATGTTGTGATTATGTCAACACTGGCATTAAGGAACAGCATTTTAAGAAGCTTTGCTGTTTTTTAAGAATTCAGCTGGTCACCAGTTTGCACACCAGCAGAATTCGAAGTGCTTAAGAGCTCATAAGCAGTGGAATGGCCTGCCTGGAACTGTTGTGGGTTCCTCTTTGTTGGAAGTTTTCAAAGAAGGATGGATGGTCATTGTTAGGAATAGTTTAGTAG
Organism: Charina bottae; assembly: GCA_023362775.1. Classification (NCBI taxonomy): domain Eukaryota; kingdom Metazoa; phylum Chordata; class Lepidosauria; order Squamata; family Charinaidae; genus Charina; species Charina bottae. The sequence continues at coordinate 19,723,961 of JALMGJ010000010.1, read as the reverse complement.
CTTGGGCACAGGGTTGAATTAGATGACTTCTAAACTCTCCTCCAAGAGCCCATTTGGTGTAGCATTAAAGGCACTGGAGTAAAAGCTGGGAGATCATGAATTCTAGTCCTGCCTTTGGTGTAAAAGTCAGCTGGGTGACAATGGGCCAGTCCCTCCTTCTTGTTGGAACTCAGCAAATCAAGCATGCCTCATTAGCATATGGGTGATTGCTCTAGGAGGCAAACTCTGTGCTTCTAGAGGAAGCTGCTTGTTGCCCCTCCCACTTCCTCTTCTCTCTCTCTGATTCTTCCACCGATGGGGTAGGACGCATGTGCCTTAGCTCCTTCCATGGAGAGGCCATGTGCTAGGCCTCAACTCCAGAGGCTTTCCCCCCTTTCTCCATGCAGCCTCTGGCAGCAAACAGGGCCAGAGGTATGCAGTTTAGGGAACAGAAAGAAGAACTGAAACCAATTTTCTACTGAAATGGCGGTACCTGGACAAAATAAATGTAAGAACTCTTTTGTACTTACTTTTTGTACCTGCAATGTCTAAGTGTGTGTTTCTTTATGCTTGGGTGGGTTAAAAGTGTAAGAATAAGAACCTGAATCTCTCTAACATGCTCACAGGCTGTGTTTTTAAACAATATTCCTTTTTCTATGCACGAGTTTACGCAACATTAAGCTCTGCTCCATTCACTGGTTCTAACAGGCCACTGAATGATCTTAACTTCTTAGCTCTAGGAAGAAGAAGGCAATGGTGAACCACCTCCAAAATGTTGCCATGAAAACTCCAGGGACTTGTCCATGTGGTTGCCATGGACTTGACTGCCTGCTTGGTGTAGTGGTGAAAGGCACCAGGCTAGAAACCAGGAGACTGTGAGTTCTAGTCCTGCCTTAGCCACGAAGCCAGCTGGGTGAATTTAGACCGGTCCCTCTCTCTCAGCCCTAGGAAGAAGAAGGCAAAGGCTCTGAAAATGTTGCCAAGAAAACCACATGGTCTTCACCAGGAGTTAAGACCAACTTACACATCAATATTAAAAAGAGGTCCCTTCCAGCTTATACATTCTATGATATCCACCAAGCTTTACATTTCAGGATCATCTGTCTTTCTACTAATATTCCCTTTAATAGTACTCTTTTCCAATAGTGCTAGGATGCTATTAGACGCATGCATTATGTCTCTAATCCCATACCTCCTTATTTGGGAGCAAAATCCAGTTGTAGTTCCCCTATTATATGCATTTTTATACCCAGCTATCCCTCATATAATGAAGATTCCCATTGCTCCTTAAAAACGTAGACATACTGTATATTACGGCCTATGTTTTTGTGGGGGATAGCTCCCTTTATCACAAGGAAGGTTTTTCACTTGGAAAAATTTCCGAGACGTACTGTAAGTTTCTGTTCACCCATCCGACGCTGCATACTTAATTCTAACTCATATTTAATTTAGGCTCTCTCTCTTTTTTTAAAGCTATTGATTTTCTCCAGTTTCAATCGCTGAGTGGCTCAATTGTGAAATTGAGCTGATAATTTGGAGAGGAAACGGTCGCCTCTCTTTTCTTAATTTTTCAGCGCTTTTGCTAGATCTCTGCCCTGATTAGATTAGCAGAGGATTGCGCTGTTCCTTTTGGATCTCCCCTTCCCTACCTTAAGAATAATTTGGCATGGGATGCCTTTAAAATATTTAGGGTCCAGATACATAGGAGCTCCACCTTGCAGCTCTTAGTATATAACCTGCAGACCATGTGCTGGGTCCTGAATAGGTTTCCTGCTCCTGAAATAAAACATTTGGGGTTTTTGCAAAAAAAATATCTCTGTTGATTTGGTCAGTTTGCTAAAAAATTAATAAATCAAAGCAACCCATTTTGATATGAGTGAAACAGCTGGCCGTGGTCACTTGGAGCCCAACGTGTCTCTGGGGTAGAGCATGTTTTTTTGCCCAGATCATTTTGCTCCCCCTCCTATTGCTAGAGAAAGGCTCGAGCGTGGCCTTGTTTATCCAAGGGCATGCAACACCTTGTGTTGAGTTGCCATGGCTTCCTGCAAACAAATGGAAGGAGCAAAGCTTTTGTTCCCTTCTCTACCTTGTCACCTTCTTCCTGTGCAGCTTGTGGAGTATAGGAAGAGTTTTCTCTCTGTGGGCCTGAGTAGAACATTCTCCAAGTTTGCTCCCCTTCAAGAACTGGTTTCATCACTTGGTTTTCAGTCTGAGCACGTTTCTCAGAACCAATGACGAGCTGTCGGAAGAGCTGTTGTGGGCTGACTTGAACAGGGCCAGGGGTTTTATGGAATCAAATCCTTTTCCACGGAGTGTGCATACCTCTCATTGAGAGGTCAGGGCCGTATCAGACAACTGCAACTCTTCAGTGATGGCACCGTCTCTGTTGTCCCACCACAAACTCGTCTTTGGAATATAGACACCATGCTGCTAATGTGGCGGGTGGGATCACTGACTACTTGTCTGGACTATCCATACTTCTTTGGAGATCTTTCTTCTTCTCTGGGATGCTCCTAGCCATGGCTGGAAAAGCAGGGGAGCCCCGTGTCCCTGCCACCTTGCAGAAATCCCGCCTGAAGGCCGAGGAGAAGGTCCTGGATTTTGACTTCCAGCTGGAGAGCGTGCAATTTAATGAAATAGGGAGGTACGCCCTGCGGCTGACAGCAGAGAATCCTCTGGTGGAGGGCTCGGGAGCTGGGGTGCAGCTGCGGGTGAACGAGGGAGAAGTGCTCCATTCCAACACGGCCACCACCGACGTGGTGGAGCAGACCAACCTCAGCGAAGTCTACATGTTTGAGAAGCGGAGGTTCCTCTTCATTCTGCCCAAAGGTAAGAGGAGGGGAAGAGAGGGAGGGGAGGCAGAATCCACCTTCAGGGGCCTAGAATGGGCATGGGGAGACGATTTAGAGAAGGGAGCAATCTGAAGTCTAGCATTGCAAAGCCAAGGCGCTGCAGGATTTTGATGCTTTGTGAAGTCCAGAACTGGCTGTCTAGGATTGAAGAGCAGGGAGATTGGAAGATTGCATTGCAGACCCAGGGAGTATGAGACCTCTTCTCTTCTCTTCTCTTCTCTTCTCTTCTCTTCTCTTCTCTTCTCTTCTCTTCTCTTCTCTTCTCTTCTCTTCTCTTCCCTTCCCTTCCCTTCCCTTCCCTTCCCTTCCCTTCCCTTCCCTTCCCCTCCCCTCCCCTCCCCTCCCCTCCCCTCCCCTCCCCTCCCCTCCCCTCCCCTCCCCTCCCCTCCCCTCCCCTCTCCCCCTTCTTGATTCAAACACCAACCCCTGGCAGTTTCTACACCAAAGCAAAACAAGATAAAAAACATAATCTTGATTAAACAAAAGCAAAAAGACTATCATGATATCATAATGACAGCCAGTTTGATGTAGTGGTTAAAGGCACTAGACTAGAAACCAGGAGGTGTGAGTTCTAGTCCTGCCTTAGGCACAAATCCAGCTGGGTGACATATCCAATTTCCCATAGATTCCACTAGATGCCTCCAAAAAATCCCACAAATCAGGGCAGAAAAGCAATGGGGCCCCCAGGAACTTCCATTCAGAAGAAGATGGTATATTCTTGGTGCCGCCATTTGGTGTAGAGGTTAAAGGCACTAAACTAGAAACCAGGAGGTGTGAGTTCTAGGCACAAATCCAATTTTCGGGCAGTCTCTCTCTGTCAGCTCTAGAAAGAAGACAAGCACAAACCACTTTGAAAAATCTTGCCAAGAAAACTGCAGGGACTTGTCCAAACAATAACCAAGATTGACTTGAAGGTGCGCGCGCTCGCGCGCGCACACACACACACACACACACACACACAAAAGCCCCCCAAAACCACAATACTGTTTTACCTTGGCGTTCACCTCCTTTTTCTTGAGCTAAAATTAGCAGACGCTTTTGGCAAACCCTGTGATAGAGACAGAGGAGAAAATCAGGTTATTCCACTACCTCGGCCGAAAGGTCATCTGTCTTTGGCTTCCATCCGGTTCCCTGAACCATGTCTCCAATCAAAGATTGCCTGAACTCGCTTTTTTGACCTCCTCCCTCCCATCACTCTTTCCTTCTGTGCTGTGTCTTTTATACGGGAAGCCTGAGGGCGGGGAGGACCCCACTGCTCATCTTTGTGGGTCATCCTTGCAGCCATTTTAGGGGGGCAGGCAGGCAGGCTAAAGAGAAGAATAAAGATGCTTTAAGTGACCAGAGTCACTGTGGTGAGATGGGTGGCCACATCCATGATTTAAATAAATACGTTTGGTTCAGGTGGCCCAATCCCCAGCTTTTGCAAAAAATACATAGCCATTGTCAGAGAAAGTGGGAGGAAAAAGGGGGTTCCCATGACCTTCCAGTTATACTGCAGATTTTTCCTCCCTTTTTTTTAAAAAAGTAGGTTTCTGCAAAAACGACAAGCACCACGATGCCCGGCTGCGGATTGAAGCCTTGCGCCTGCCCAGTTCTTTCCTGAAGACCAGTGTGAAGACGGGGGAAGCTTTCTTTGCTATTTACCCCCGCACTAACCAGCCCAGGATGAACCTCTTTGCTAGCAAGGAAGAAGACTTATATCGTTATAGTGACATTATGGTGCTGCTCCGGGCGGGGAGCGATGACCTGGCCATGCACTGTGGGCGGCTGGCTTACACGGTATCGTTCCACGAGCACCGACCTGGAGCCAAGAGAGAGATACCCATCACGCCACGCCGCCTTTCTCCTTTGCTACCCCGCAAGGAAGGAAAGATGCCAGTGGAGATTGGAACCACTTTCCTGGCTCCCTTACAGTTGTTGGGGGTCCCACCACAGATGACCCCAGGCAGTTCCCTTCAACAACCGTCTGCGGTGTCACCAACTGGAAAATCCCAGACTCGTGGGGTAAGGCATGTCCGAGTATCAGTGATACCCCGAAATTTTTTCTTTGGGGGAAGTGAATGAAAATGAATCAAAGAGGAAGGGGTGGTTTTCATCTCCTTTGAGGCAGAAAGCTTGGCTGTAAATGGAATGAATGAATACATGTAGTCCTCGACTTACGACCATTCATTTAACAACTGTTCGAAATTACAACAGTGCTGGAAAAAGTGACTTACGACTGGTCCTCACGCTTATGACTGTCACAGCATCCTTGCGGTCATGTGATCAAAATTCAGGTGCTTGGCAACCAGCATGTATTTAGTGTACAACGGTTGCAGCATCCTGGGGTCACATGATCGCCATTTGCGACCTTCCCAGCCGGCTCCCAACAAGCAAAATTAGTGGGGAACCATGTGATTCGCTTAATGACCATGGGAAAAAAAGGTGGTGAAATCAGGCGTGACTCACTTAATGACCACATAGCTTAGCGACGGAAGTTTTGGTCCCAATTGTAGTCGTAAGTCGAGGACTACCTGTACGTCATTATTAGTGCTGAATAAGCAAAGTAGAGTGAATCCGGTGTAAGCCAGTTAAGAGCCTGTAATGGTCTGTGGGAGTGACCTGGGGAGACAGGAGGAAGAGACGCAGACTAGGCAGCCATCATGCAAAAGCTATCTCAGCCCACAGAAGGAGAGGGGGCGTGGGAAGCGTTTCAGAAGGGACCCTCCCTAGTTTTCCGGAGAGTAAAAGGAAAGGAGGGGAGAAATACTTTCAGTCTTGCAAGGTTCTGTTAGTAGTGTTTCTCAACCTTGGCAACTTTAAGACGCGTGGACTTCAACTCCTGGAATTCCCCAGCCAGCCACGGATTAATGCAACCTTACAATAAAGATACAGCTAATACTCATAGTTTTTGAGTTAGAAGCACATAGATTGTGCTTCTTGTCTGGACTATCCTGCAGGGCTTATAGCACCCTTCTGCGATCCAATCCAAAGCATAATCTGAATAATCTGAACTGATTCAGAAGCCGCCGATTCCGTCGTTCAAATCGACCTACAGATTTGGTCCCGAAATTTCATCCTATTAGGCAATTCAATAAAACTCAATAAAATTGGTTTCAATACCCCAATAGAATGTTTATCTCCTGCTCCTTATCCACACAGAATCATGGGTGGCCACAGAGGAGATCAAGGAAGTCAAGAAGGTGGCCACGACACCATGATTGAAGCCCCAAGGGATTCAATTGTGGGACTGTGGCTGCCATTTTGTCTTTTTGGAGCCCCTTTGCTGAGGCCCCGGTACAGTCGTGTGGAATTCATTTCCTCTCTCTCTTCTTAGCACTCACCGTACGGCCCGCCGGAGTCACAGAAAGAAGTCACCAACGAAGGCACTGAAGACTTTTCTGAGGAAGAGCAATCTTCCTCTTCCTCCTCCTCCTCGCTCGCACCAGCTTTGCCAAAGAGGTTGCCAAGTGATGCCAGTCTTCACCTGCCTTCTCCAGGGAATAGCCCAAAGCTAGCATCTTTCTTGGGATTGCTGGTAAGTCAAGAATCTGCACAATTGACCATGAAAACAGAGCATTTGCCTGCTTCTGTTGGTCATCTAGGGGGCACAATGGCTCAGCGGTTAAGACACCAGGCTTATTGATCGGAAGGTCGCAGGTTCAGAGGTTCGAGACCCGAGACCCGCGTGACAGAGTGATCTCCTGCACTCGCCCCAGCTCTTGCCAACCTGGCAATTCGAAAGCATGCAAATGCAAGTAGATGAATAGGTACCACTTTGGTGGGTAGGTAACAGCATCCTGCGCACATCATGCTGGCCACATGACCGTGGAAGCGTCTTCGGACAACGCTGGCTCTTCGGCTAACAAACGGAGATGAGCACCGGCCCCTAGAGTCGGGGAACCTTTACCTTTATTGGTCATCTGGATCCAAACAAGGTTAACCCAGCAACGTCCAGAAGCTGGTCCTCCTTGGTTATAGCGCCAAGGATTCATTTGTTTTATTTAGGTATTAATTAAAGAGCAGGTTTAATTCTCTCCGCTGAGAGCTTCACAAGTCTTCAGCAGCATTTTCTGGTAGCTGCTAAGGTAAATCGTGGTCCTTCCAGAAATCTTTTCGTTACCCTGGGCTTGTGTTTAATCCAAAGCGTGCCAAGGATGAGTTCCAGAGACTTGCAGAAGTGTTTACAAAATGGAAATATTTCACATGGCTGGAAGGGAAAACGATTCAGTGCCTGATCAGCGAGTCATTGTGTGGTTTATATTCATGGTTAGTTAAATGGAAATGGAAAGCAAACAAATTCAGGTGTTTTTTGTTTTGGTATAAATTTTATTAAAAGTTTTAAAAAGAATATAAAAACTAACAAAAACAAATACAAAGTATAGAAAAAGAAGAAAGGAAAAGAAAGAAAAGACAAAAGTGCAAAAAGAAAACATCAAAGAAATAGAAAGAAGCTTTGATTTTCTTTGCAGCAAATACAACCCACTTTACTTAGTGGAATGGTTGCATCTTTTATAATTGTAATGCTTACGATCACCAAAACTCCCAAACAGCAAAGTACTGGCCCTAAATGTGTTAAAATTTACATGCATCCATATTTAAATATTTGCCATTATTGTAATGGTAATTGTAATGTTTATGGAGGGAGATGGGCGGTGATATAAATTAAAAATAAAATAAAAAATAAAAAATAAATTGTAATGTTTATGACCGCCAAAAGTCCCGAACAGCAAAGTACAGGTATAATCAAAAGGTTTAGCATAAGATAAAACAGTTTGGCAGATAAAACAAGTTGATAGATATTGCAGAAAACATTGGAAGACTCAAAACCTATTCATTTATTAGTGAAGACCTTGTTTTTATAGCCATAGTTAAACATTTGGCTGTTGCTGCTGTAATTTAAGATTTTATCTGAGAGTAAAACAATTAACATATTCAAAGATGTCTCTTCCTAGTTTCTATTTTAATGTTCGCAATTAGACTTTTTATGGGATACCTTTGAAAGGGAATTGGTGAATTTCAGCTCAACGAATGGGAGAGGAGCGTCCTGCCTGATGGTGAATGAAAACGTGTTCTTGTCGTGCTATTGTTAGTGTGACACTGTGAGTTCATAGCTGGATGGCTGAGCAGGGACAAAAGAATACAAATGTCTGTGGATTAGTGTCTCTGATGGGACAGTCCCCATATTGGGAAAATTATCTGCATTAGACCTTTAGTGTGAAATGGTGACTTCTTTTTTTTTTAAAGCCTTTAAATAAGGCTACTTAATTCCATCGTTGCAAATAACTGCCTTGAGCTTCTTCGATCTTTTGTTTTTTCAAGCTGCAGAAAGTGTAACTTCTTTTTCTTAAAATTAGCACCATCATCCTAAGTTTAGAGCAATGTTTTACGGAGGTGTGAAGTTAGCAGTGAAGTTCCGGGCACCTTTTTCTTTTTGGCTTATATGAATTATTACTTTTGGTGTACTGGGAGAAACATTTGGGAATGCATAGACTCAGTTCCTGTTTTTTCCAGGGACATATTGAGTAGGAAAGTTGTGTGTAACACACTGAAGAGTGGGTTCACTCCTTCCTGCTTTCTATCTCTAATATTGTTTGTTTCATTTAACTTTTAAAACATGTTTTTAAATTAATGCACCTCTGCGTTTCTGATTTAAGTCTTCTCTTAAACAGGTTTGTTCATAGAATAGGGATGTTTCTCCAAAACAGGATTTTTAAATTTTACTGTTGAAGGGTTGGCAGATATAGAGAACCAGAAATTTAGCATAGAACATTCCAGCATTACACCCATATTGATGATTGATTGACTACAGGTCAAAAATGATCAAATGGGAGCTCTAGATTTACAAGGGAAGACATTTTGATCAATAGCAGCAACAACAATTATCTCATGCCAATTCTCATCCAAATTTCCCATTTGCAGAGCACAACAGCTCCCATCTCCATCTTCAATACGAAATCTGTAAGATACGATTGAATTGTCTGATAAATTAGCATAAAATATCTAAATTCAAATGAAATGATCATGTTTTGAAAAAGGTTTACCTTTAGGGAGCAATTAAGTTAGTGGTGTTTTTGTCAAGACAAGGCATTTTAAGTCAGCTCTTATAAAGCCATCAATGTGAAATAAAACTCCAAAGATGATGATTTGCGATATCACACATCAGTCATAAAGAGCAAACAATTACACATTCCTCTTCAATATATTTCGGGTTCTTCAGCTGAAGAACAAACAAACAACAAGTAAAAACACTTCAATCATTTAACCCTGAGCCTTGCAAGTAATGGATCAGAACAAACCTTTTGGCCTAAGATCTATATTTATGCGGGGAAAGCAAAACACCCATATGAAGTAGGGCATGGCTGTTTTTTTCTCTCTCACTCTGTTCTTTCAGCATCTCCCTTTCTTTCTAACACTCCCTTCTATTTCCCTTTTCTTCCCTAGTTGAGGGGATGCTGCCTGTTAGGGTCTTGATTTGTCAGATGTCTGAACCAGACCTGCAAACAACTTTTGAATTTAGACCAAGGGTATACACCCATGTCTAAGGGGCGTGGTGGCTCAGCAGGTAAGACGCCAGGCTTGTCGATCGGAAGATCGCAAGTTCGGAGGTTCGAATCCCTAGCCCAGCGTGCGGAGTGAGCTCCCGCGCTCGCCCCAGCTCTTGCCAACCTAGCAATTTGAAAGCATGCAAATGCAAGTAGATGAATAGGTACCACTTCGGTGGGATGGTAACAGCGTTGCGCGCGTGTCATGCGGCCACATGACCGCGGAAGCGTCTTCGGACAACGCTGGCTCTTCAGCTAACAAACGGAGATGAGCACTGGCCCCTAGAGTCGGACACGACTGCACAAATGTGCGGGGCGGATCCTTTACCTTTACCTTTATACACCCATGTAGTGTGTCCTCTCACGATGCTGCAGCTTTCAGATCCTATAGATTAGAAGGTTTGAGGTAAAGCTTTTGAAGCGCAGAAGATATCAAATTTGCAAACACCCTGAAGCTGGAAAAAAAAATCAAAACAAAAGATCTTGGATCATGTTGGAGATTTCTGATGAGTTTCGGTGAGAAGTATGATGTTAGAACAGATGTTTCTCCAGACCCATCTGGGTGTGTCTTTTTCACGCTTTCTTTTATTAAAAACCTCCCCCTCCCTCCAGTTGAGTATCAGTTTCAAGACAATAGGGGTATTTCAAGAGAATGTGATCTAAATTAAGACAGTGAGAATGTCAAGATGATTCTCTAACAAGTAGGTGGGAAAATAAGAAGAAAGAAGGGGGGAAACAGGTGTGATAAGGAAAAAGAAGAAAAGAAAAATGCTTTCTAGCAAAGACAGAATTCCAGAGTCAACTCAACCAACCGATTAAAAGTCTTTGTTCTTGCCTCTTTGTTCAAGGAAAACCCGGTCAAACATCAACAGAAATCACGGCAGGTATTTCCTAGCAAAGCTTCTTTATGTTCACGGTAAAGAGCAGAACAATTCTTCGGCTTGACCTATAATTAACCTAATGTTGTCTTCAGATCTGCTTTTTGGTCCTTCCTTTGTGCAGAAGAAGAAAAAAGTGCAAGGGCCAGCTTTGCCTGGGCTGCTTGCCTGCAAAAGATGTTGGAAGAGCAGCCCCTGGCTGCAGAGGGGTTAAACCCCACATGCTGGGAAAGGGGGAGAAGCGGAAAGAGGCCTGCTTTGAAAACTAAGGGAAATGCTGGTAGGGCAGGGTTGGAGACGGGAAAAAGGGAGTGATGGATGAGGAATTTATGGGCAATGTCATGCAGCAATTGACTGGTTCCTAAACAATGTTGTGGAGGTCAAATGTGGGGGTAAGCAAGTCGATGGATCAAGGTGGAAGTCCTCCAGGGTGGCAAAAAAGCAGGGCCGACGTGCAACTGGCAGAAATGCACCTTTAAGGGAGCCCTAGCTCCTGCACTAGCTCCAGCTCTTGCTAACCTAGCAATTCGAAAGCATGCAAATGCAAGTAGATGAATAGGTACCACTTTGGTGGGAAGGTAACCGCGTTCCGCGCACATCATGCGGCCACACGACCGCGGAAGCGTCTTCGGACAGCGCTGGCTCTTCGGCTAACAAACGGAGATGAGCACCGGCCCCTAGAGTCGGACACGACTGTACAAATGTGCGGGGGGAACCTTTACCTTTTTTTAAATTCATCTCCACCTCTTTCCCTGGTAAATGTGGGGCCCGATCTTCTGTGTGCATTTGCAATGCGGCCGTTTGAGCTGTTCCTTGCTTTGGTCGGTCTTGTGGATCTGATGGTCTCCAGCTTTTCAGGGGGGCCCCGTTGTACGTGCCAAGAATCAGGGGTCTTTCGCCAGAAGGTGCTGGAGAGGGGAATTAGAAAGGGATTAACAAAAGCAGCCGAGGCCTGCCGGGTGAGAGAGCGCTAACGAATTTTTACTTCTTCATCAAATCTGTCTAGATAATGTATTTCCAGGCACGAGCAGGGAGGCTGAGCTGGTTGCAAAGCTGCCACTTGTGGAGACAGACATTTGAAATTAGTCTGTTATTACGATGCACAAGAGAACTCTAGCATGAAACAGGGATGTCTTACCCTAATTGTTCTGCACGCTGGAGAAAAGAAGACTTCACAATACAGGTAGTCCTTGCTTAACGACCACAATCGAGACCGGAATTTCTGTTGCTAAGTGAAGCGGCCATTAAGTGAATCCGACCCGATTTTATGACCTTTTTTGCGGCAGTTGTTGAGCAAATCGCCGCAGTCGTTAAGCGAACCACGTGGGTCGTTAAGCAAATCATGCGGTTCCCCATTGATTTTGCTTGCCGGAAGCCGGCTGGGAAGGTTGAAAATGGCGATCACGTGATTGTGGGACACTGCAACGTTTGTAAATGCGAACTGGTTGCCAAGTGCCCAAATCGCGATCCTGTGACTGTGGGGACGCTGCAATGGTTGTAAGTGCGAGGACCGGTCGTAAGTCGGTTTTACTTTGTAACCTTTAACTGGGCGAAATGGTGTATCATAGGGCAACAATTTTTGAACCAGGGTACCTCAAATGGGCTAACTTACAGAATGTATCCAAAATCTGGGACCCATGACTCCCGTGGAATAGAAATTTGGTTGAGCTAGATATGACCTTGGAGGTCTCTTCCATCTCTTTGATTCTGGGTTTTGCACATCACCTAAAGAGTGAGAAAGCAGGCGATCACTCGGTTAAATAAATAGCATCTCTGGAATGGATTAGGTTAATGTTTCAGTTTAAATACATACTTAGAATTGAAGTGGATCATAAAAGGAGTCTCGTTACAAATGTCAAGCCTTTACTAAGCAGAGGGATGGGATCAAAGGTGGTAGCTGAAGGCAGGATTTATTGGCAACTTCCAGCCACCAAGCCCAAGTGTTTCGGGTCCTTCTGTGCAGATATCAAAGGGAACCATTATTGCCCTTCTTGATCACTGGACAGAATCCATCACTAACATTTATTACAATACAATACAATACAATACAATACAGTACAGTACAGTACAGTACAGTACAGTACAATACAATACAATACAATAAATATTATTATATTATTATATTATATTATATTATATTATATTATATTATATTAATTATATTATATTATTATTAGAGCCAGTTTGGTCTAGTGGTTAAGGCAACGGGCTAGAAACCAGGAGTCTGTGAGTTCTAGTCCCGCCTTAGGCATGAAAGCCGGCTGGGTGACCTTGGGCCAGTCCCTGTCTCTCAGCCCTAGGAAGGAGCCAATGGCAAACCAGGAGACTGAGAGTTCTAGTCCCACCTTAGGCATGAAAGCCAGCTGGGCGACCTTGGGCCAGTCCCTCCCCCTCAGCCCAACTCACCTCACAGGGTTGTTGTTGTAGGGAAAATAGGAGGAGGAAGGAGTGTTAGGTATGTTCGCCGCCTTGAGTTATTTATAAAAATAATAAAGGCAGGATAGAAAAAATAAAAAAATAAAACAAATAAAATAAATATTATATTATATATTATAATATAATATCACTGGAGAGAACCCATCACTACTATGCCCGTGATGGACGATATCCTGTCTCTTGTTCCCCAACCGGTGTTGCCTTGTTGATGGATTTCTCTAACGTGTAGCTGTCATTCATCAGGACTGTATTGGCCCCTGGGACTTGGTGGGTCTGTAAGAATCCAGGGCTTTTCAGGGATCTGTCATGAGGAAGTTGGCGCGAGGCTCGGTGGGGAGTCTGGAGAAGCAAAAGCTCTGTCTATTCATTGGGAAGCCCAGCGGAGCTAAAAAAACATATGCCTTAGCCAAACATATGGGCCCTGCTTTCTCTGGCTGCTTAGGCGTAGCCATGCTGCTCATCAGCGCATAGGGAGAACAATTCGCAAGCCTTTGAGTGGCTCGTCAAGTCAGGGAGATGGATTTATCAGCAGTAGTTGCGCAGAGCTAGGATAGAGATGATGAAGAGGCCACAACGTGATCTGCTTGTAAGACTCCCCCCAAAGGCCAGCTTGAGCAAATTATTATAAATGCCGAGTCTACGCGACATGCACTTTTCTATGTTCCATTTTTTTAAAATACAAAAGCAGGGTGGGAATGAATGAAAGAATAAGGAAAAACAGCCCTGCAGGTGAAGATGCGAAGATCAGTCTTAAGAAGATGGAACGGGCTGCCTGGGGAAATGCTCACTTTCTTGATGCCCCCCCCCAAAGAATTGGTTGCAAAAACGGTAATACATTAAGGGAAGGTAATTATGAGGTATTCACCACCAGCTCCTTTTCTCTATAATAATCGCTCAGCTAGTGACAAATGTCTGCCCGTACAAGACACTTAAATGGGCTTAAAAGGGGGAAATTGCTTTCTTTTTTTAATGCACGGGGGGGGGGGTTTGCTTTCTATTATATAGATGATGGGAGGGGGGAAAGGAGCGCTGACAAATGTAAGAATGGTAAAAACTCACCGAGTGAAGCAGATAATGGGTATGGCATTTAGCCAACCCTTTTAATTATTTGCCCGATAAATTGGGGCAATTCTGCACAAATGGGTTGGAATGAATGCCACAAGAAAGGTTGTCCCTAAGGGGTCCAGGGATCAGAGCTGCTTTTTTGCCTTGGATAAATGGCTTAGTTCCATCTTTCCTTGGGAGCCTTCCATTTTCCCCGGAATTTACAGGGAGGGTGAGAATGGAGCAGCGTTGCCCAACTCTATCGCCATAAAATTCTAAGCAGCTCCTGAAAGAAATGGTGCAGAGGGCAACATTTTATGTAACCCACAGCCTTCCAGCCATATTACACAATTCCTCCCAAGTGATTAATATGCAGAAAAGCTCACTGGAGGATGGAAGCATGTACTCTGTGGCAGGAACAAGAATAAGCCCATGAGTACATCATGCTAGGTTTAGCAATCTGTGGCAGCATATATGCAGCCCATACCTGTGTAAGGTATTACTCAAAAGGATCCTTGATGCAGCCCTCCACAGCATGGAAACCTATATAGAATCAGTGATGTAGATGAGGTGAATCACCACCCATCCTACGTCTTTCCTCTTTTTCCACTTCTGGCTTGGCGGGAGGGAGTTTAGAAACCTTCGGAGTGTTGACCGACCACAGTTCAACATTACAGCCAAAGCCTATTCTCTGGTTATTCTTAGACACGGTTTCTCAACCAGGGTTCTGTGGCACCCTAGGGTTCCACGAGAGGTCATTAGGGGCTCCCTGGGAGATCACGATTTATTAAAAAAATTATTTCAGATTCGGGCAACTTCACAGTAAAGAGGTAAGTTTCATTCTTTATTTTTAATTTAAGAACACGGTTAATGCATCTAGACAGGCCTACCCGTGAAACGAATGTAATAATTTTGTAACCTCTGGCCTATATTTGAGCCTGAGTGTGCAGGGGTTCCCTGAGGCTTGAAAGAATATTTCACGGGTTCCTCCAGGGTCAAAAGGTTGAGAAAGGCTGGTGTAATCTGTTAAACCATACACTTACTGAACAGGCTCAGTCTGTGTAACATGCTAAACCACAAAATATGAACCAGCGTTAATACTATCCAAAACTTACTTCTTGGGCAAATGAGGCTGCAGGATCGTTAACAGCTTTGTGAACAGAGCCAACTTTGCTGCATTTTAGAGACTAAAAAAATTGTCACATGTCTGCTGCATCATGTGAGAAGGTTTGGTGGAACCCTAGGGTTCCATGAGAGGTTGCGATTTATTAAAAAGATTATTTCAAATTCGGGCAACTTGACATTACAGAGGTAAGTTTCATTCTTTATTTTTAGATTAAGAACACTGTTAATGCATGGGTAGACAGGCTCAGCGGGTAAGACACCAGGCTTGTCGATCAAGATTGCAAGTTCGGAGGTTCGAATCCCTAGCCCTGCGTGCGGAGTGAGCTCCCGCACTCGCCCCAGCTCTTGCCAACCTAGCAATTCGAAAGCATGCAAATGCAAGTAGATGAATAGGTACCACTTCGGTGGGTAGGTAACAGCGTTCCGTGCGTGTCATGCGGCCACATGACCGTGGAAGCGTCTTCGGACAACGCTGGCTCTTCGGCTAACAAACGGAGATGAGCACCGGCCCCTAGAGTCGGACACGACTGCACAAATGTGCGGGGGGAACCTTTACCTTTTTTAGACAGGCCTACCCATGAAAAGAATATAATAATTTTGTATCTTCTGGCCTCTATTTGAGCCTGAGTGTGCAGGGGTTCTCCGAGGCCTGAGAAATATGTCAAGGGTTCCTCCAGGGTCAAAAGGCAGAGAAAGGCTGTTGTTAGCTATGGTCTGTGGCTTGAATCATGTCAACTGGATTTCTATTTTCTCAGTAGAAACGTTTAGGAGTGAAACGTTTCTACTGAGAAAATAGAAATCCAGTTGACATGATTCAAGCCACAGACTGTTCCACCTGGATGACTGAGAACCTTCATCGACATGTTGTTAGCTATGGTTTCTAGAAACAAGCCAACCCCAAAATCACGCTTTGGTCTGTTTCAAGTCTCATTAATATTAAGCAGAGTTTATCAAAAAGTTATTCTGCCCCCTCAGAAGGTGAGCAAGTGACATTTCAATTGGAGCAGTGGAGCAGCCAAAGTTTTTAAGGCCAAAGACAGTCTTGCAAATGTTGCTGGAAGAGACACCGAACTAGGTCCGGGATTAAAATAGGTTGAGATACGTGAATTATTATTTTTTAACCCCGCAATGCTGATGCTAGGGAAAGTGGAAGGCAAAAGGAAGAGGGGCCGACCAAGGGCAAGATGGATGGATGATATTCTGGAGGTGACGGACGAAACTCTGGCGTGGGCTGGTCCATAAAGTCACGAAGAGTCGGAAGCGACTGAACGAATAAACAACAACCCCCCAATGCATGCTTTAAAGGGTTTTTAAAAATTACTTAATGCATTAAAAATGTTGAAAATCATGGCAAAAATAACAAAAATGCACTGAATGTGAAAGACGGTGGGGAGGCTGGGAAAGGAATGGAAGGGACACATAGATGGGGAGTCTCATAAATGGTGTCTCAGTCCAGGTGACGAGAAACATGTGAAGCAGTGTTGGAAATCGTTCAAAGAGAGTCTGCCTTAATGAATTCAGTATACAGTAAATGAAGGTTGGGAATCCAACCTTCTTGCAGTCTACAAGTTGCTGAATTTAGCCCAAAGATGGTTTACTGAATTTGGTGTAGCTCTTGCTTTCTTGACCTTGCTCCACTGGCTGGGCTTGTCAGTGAAACTGCATGGTTGAATAAATATGCACTTAGCTCTTAATTTTTAAAAAAAATTAAAAAAAAATTTTTTTTTTAAATTAAAATAAAAATTAAAAAATTTAATTTTTAAAAAAAAATTTTTTTAGAAGGGTTCAGTCTACCTGAAATATAAGCTTGGGATCTTGGTGTCTGCTGAGCTTTGTCTTCTTCTCACAAACATTTCACCACCAAACTAGGTGACATCGTCAAAGCACTGACGGTGTCACCTACTTGGACAATAAAACATTTATTTTCAGCAAACACCAAGATCCCAAACTTTCAACTCTGAGCTGTACGGGCAAGCTGAATAACAGAATCCCATCTCTTGATCGGTCAGCCTGTCAATTGCTTGTCATGGTGGAGTTAAGGAGGGAGGAATTTGAGTTAATGCCGAACAGAAACATGGTGGACCTTTTTAAAAATGTACATCTATGTACATTCTCCAAAAGGCTCTATTCCATTGTCTTCATTCACAACAAACATTGCCTGTAACTCTGCTTTGTCCTGCCTTCTACCGCTTCGATTGCTAGTCAGAAATCATGGTTAAATTAATCAGGAGTAACTAATTTGCATTAAATTATCTCTCCTTGGTGCCCCCAGCTATTCATAGATGCTGCGTCCAATTATGCAGCATTTATAATGGCCATATCATCTGTTTTGTTTTCGGAGCTGGCCTCCAATGAGGTCCCAGTGTTTTGCTAGCGTGTTCCCGAGACCCATTGATTAAAATTTTCTTTTCCTTGGGTCAGATGTTGGAAAGGGAGCGAGCATGTCAGCCTGCTAATTGCTTTCTGCAAGAAAGTGCCTGGAAGTCATATTTTAAGGACCTGATCCTTGGCTGGTTGCTTTGAGTAATTCAGAGATTTATCCCACCTCCCTGGAGAGGGGATATGGGAATCCATAGAAAAAAATGGCCCTGATGTGTTTTTTTTAAATTTACCTCCTCAAGTTAATTGCTTTCTGATCCATCCACACCCTTTCTTTGCCCTGTTCCAAGAGGTGGGCTCCTCAATGAAATTGCTTCCTATGTTTCAAGTAAGTGGAGACAGGACCGGGCCTGCGTCATTCCAGCTATGCATTAATAGACCTTCAAATGAGATTTCACAGCCTCAAATCTGATTATTCGGAAAGCTTTGGTTACCCTAGAGAGCACAAAGGAATAGATGGAAACCTAACGCCCCCCCCCCCCCCCCCGCAACTGTCATGTTTTGCAAAATTGAACCGAATTGTAATGTAGGCCAGGCAACCCTGCTTTTTTGAGAGAGAGAGAGGGAGGGAGGAAACTATAGCAGAAAATCGGGCTGCTAATGTTACTTTTTGCACTCTTGGAAATAATCAGCCCAAATGAGCAACCGGAAGAGCTTAGAAATCCCTTGTAAGCCTATTTGGGGAGAAGTTAACATAGCAACCTGCTATCCAACAGAGATAAAAAATGTCCACTGGTGTGGCTGGAACGATAAAGAGAATCTAGAGCTGTATGGTGACCACCACTGTCCTAACATAACTTTGTTCTCTTTGCCAGAAAATGGGCTTGCTTTTCTTCTTCTTGGTCACTTATGGTTTGTTTGTTTCCTATGTTTGTTTTGGCTATATTTAGTTCACACAAGGGCTTTTCATCTGATTTTACAAGTGCCCAGGGAACCGTTGAGTTAAGAAAGCTTACGCTGCAGTCACTTCATCTTCATATTATTTTATGAGGTCTCCAGAGAAGGATAAAGCTGGTGTGTTGCAACAACTGATCATAAATCACATGTGGGGGAAAGTCTAGGTCTTGTTGAAGGAGATCGAATAAGAATAGGCAACTCCTTGCTCAGTGAAGCACACTCTGATATTATGGGGATCAAGTTGGAGAAGCAGATCACCAAAAGTCCTGGAATTAATGTGGGGTGAAAGAAGGGCTGCTGCTGGATGGTGTTAGACTGCCAGCTGATAAAGGTTTAAATCAGGAGACTCACAACCAGTGCCTTGCAAGTATTTTGCTGTGGCTTCCTGAGCAATTTGATACTGCAATTTTGAATATGACAGAGACAGAAATGATGAAATACACGGGGAATTGGCATGTTGATTGCCATGAGTTTGATGTCATTTTGATTACTTGATTACTTAATTTTAATTTAATTTAATTTAATTTAATTTAATTTAATTTAATTTAATTTAATTTAATTTAATTTTATTTTATTTTATTTTATTTTATTTTATTTTATTTTATTTTATTTTATTTTATTTTATTTTATTTTATTTTATTTTATAATTTAATTTAATTTAATTTAATTTAATTTTGCTAATTATTACTCTAATTATTACTTAATTATTTGATTACTTAATTAATTAAAACGAATATTGTAGTAAACTCTCCGCTTTTTGGAGCATGGCCTTGACTACTCCTTTCTTTGGCCAGATGTAGACTAGATGGGTCAAAGGTTCAGACCTGCAGCCTTCCAGGCACTGCTGACTCACAGTTCTCTACAGCCCTAGCTAGGATGGCAGAGTTTAGAAGCCCTTTCAAGTCTTGAGTGTCATCGTGTGATTTTATTAAGGTGGAAGGTGGAGAAATAGTAATATTAATTAAAACCCCATGGATGAAATGTTATAAAAGTGTTAAATCTCATGAGATTTTGCATGCTGAGATCCAATATCTTGTCAGATACTTTTGTATGATACATACATATGAATATCTTGTATGATACTTTTGCCATAAGAACCCTAAAGTATCATAAGACTTGGTGGGTGAGAACAACTTAAGTGAAAGTTGAGATGTATATTTGACCATCTTGTCAGAGTTTGGCCTTTATAAAGATGTTGTTGTTTATTCGTTCAGTCGCTTCCGACTCTTCGTGACTTCATGGACCAGCCCACGCCAGAGCTTCCTGTCGGCCGTCGCCACCCTCAGCTCCCCCAAGGTCATGTCTGTCACCTCCAGAATGTCATCCATCCATCTTGCCCTTGGTCGGCCCCTCTTCCTTTTGCCTTCCACTTTCCCTAGCATCAGCATCTTCTCCAGGGTATCCTGTCTTCTCATTATGTGGCCAAAGTAGTTCATTTTTGCCTTTAATATCATTCCCTCAAATGAGCAGTCTGGCTTTATTTCCTGGAGTATGGACTGGTTTGATCTTCTTGCACTCCAAGGCACTCTCACACCATTATAAAGATATCTTTGTTTATTCAGCAGACACCAAGGAGGAACATTGTGAACATTAGACAGAGAAGATAGGTGGTTTGAGAGAGGGGTCAAGGAATCCATTTATGCCAACTTGGAAAATCCTTCCTTGAATAGAGGTGGGGGCCTCAGGCACAATCTCTCCCCCATCTTCCTCCCTGCTTTGTCTTCTGTGCCTAGGAAGATTAAGACCATTTCACAAGCTCAACAGCAGCATGGTGATCTTAACGATCTTCCTTTAGATGATAAAAGGACTTAAAATAACATCTCAATATAACCATGACCTAGCCCCAGGTGTAAGGTCACACAGCTACCTAGAAACATATTTAGGATTCCCTTACCAACTTTGCTCAGACTGAAGAAGCTCCTTGGATAAGGAGCGAAACGTTTCCACTGAGAAAATAGAAATCCAGTTGAGATGATTCAAGCTACAGACAATTCCACCTGGATGACTGAGAACCTTCATAGACATCTCTGTTCATTGTTGCCCATTTTGCTAGGCAACCCTTTCAAAAGACTTTTTAAACATAGATTCTCCAAATGCCTTGGTAGTTGTCAGGGTGAGATCATGTTGGCCTCGGAACAGTGAGCCGATGACGTCACAAACAAGTCGGTTGTGATGGAATGGACATGCTGCAGTTCAGCTCCATGGTTCAGTTACATTCACTCCTTTGCCAAACCTCCAGTTATGATGGAGAAGTTCCTTAGAAGCTAGAATTGAGCAAGTCCTCTTCTCTTCTAAAGCACTGAAAGCAACCGTAATGATAAAAACTAAAGCTGGGCCTCACCTTCACACAGGCCTGAGAAAATAGTAAGCAATTATTCTTAAATAATAGCCAAGAACCCAGAGTTGCCTGAAGAAATGGCTGATGACACTGATGAGGAATTATCCATCTTGGAGGTGAGTTGCCCTGATCCCCCAAGATGTAGATGAATGCCACAGGAATGGGAAATCCAGAATTGCACAGTGTTTTATTTTTCCGAGGATGGGAAGAAAGGTTTCATTAGGACTACCAACAACTTCCCTGGCAGTGTAAATCATTGGCGATCACTCGTAGCCGAGTAAGATTGTCTTCCAAAGGTAAAATTTTAACAGTGGATCCGTAAGTGGCTATAAAGGCCAATTCTGGATCCGCACAACCTCCCACAATGAGGGCATAGGTTTCTGGGTGGGAGACGGTCATGATGAGAGTTTGCCTGATGTGCCTTCCTTTTAGCTCTTTTCTCCCTTTCGCCCTGTACTCGTGCTTCTTCAAAGTCCATAGCGCCATTAATAAAGGCTGACCTCCAATTGAAACGCTCATGAGTTAGGGCTTCCCAGTTCTCAATGCTGATATTACATTTTTTTAAAATTAGCTTTGAGAGTATCTTTGAATCTCTTTTGCTGTCCACCAATATTCCGTTTTCCATTCTTAAGTTGGGAGTAAAGTAGCTGCTTTGGAAGACGATGGTCAGGCATTCGAACAACATGACCGGTCCAGCGAAGTTGATGTTGGATGATCATTGTTTCAATGCTGGTGGTTTTCGCTTCTTCTAATACGCTAACATTAGTCCACCTATCTTCCCAAGTAATTTGCAGAATTTTTCGGAGGCAGCGTTGATGGAATCTTTCAAGAAGTTGGAGGTGGCGTTTGTAGAGGGTCCATGTTTCACAGGCGTACAGAAGGGTTGGTAGTACAATCGCTTTGTAAACAAGCATTTTGGTCTCCCTGCGAATGTCCCGATCCTCAAACACTCTACACTTCATTTGGGAGAAAGCTACACTTGCAGAGCTCAGGCGATGCTGAATTTCAGCCTCGATGTCAGCTTTTGTAGATAGATGGCTGCCGAGATAAGAAAAGTGGTCGGCATTTTCTAGTGACACACCTTTAAGCAGTGTAAAATAACAACTTTAGTGGTTGATTTTCTCTGGGATCCCAATAACAGGAAAAGAGAGGAAGACATGATTTAATTCTTCCCCTTCTCTAGAATGTCTTTTCCTTATTAGCTTTTGTAAAACAACATCCTGAATACACACAAGCATAATATTTTCAAAGAAGTTACTACACTCTCTTCAAGTGAACCCCAGAGCAGGAGAAGGAATATGGAGGCTATTCAATCTGGGCATCTCCAAGGAGAACCAAAAAAGATGGTTGCTGTGATTGTATAGACAATTGTATAGATTGTATACACAAACACACATGCATACCACAGATGTCTCTGTTTTGGGCCCAAGAAATATATATCAGTCAAGTTATTTTTCTAGACAGCGCAGACCTGGCTACGAACATTGGAAGCCACCTTCAAATGAAAGATCATTGGTTCCATTAACTCAGTTTCTGCTTCTTTCTCATCTCTGACTTTTGTGCACTACCTTACTTAATGAAGAATCCTGGCACTCTTGAATGCATGTCAACTCTTCTGGCGTAATCGGTTTGCAAAATCTTGAAAAGTGTGTATTTCAGCACACGGGTTCCTCTCCAAGTCTCCTATATATTTTGCAGATATGGAAGGAAGTTCTCATACATCCCTCAATAAAGGAAATCCAGTTAATTGTAGCATGAGATTTTACCAATGCATGGCACTGAGAATTCTTTTCTATTTTGCTTTTTAAACCTGGTGACTTCAGAAAAAGTCAGAACACAGAAAACCCAGCATACGAAATCGATTCAGTTTATTTTCTTGGGGAACCAAAAAGGTAGGTCCCGGATTAGAAATATAATGTAAAGTGGGGTATCTTGCATGTGCTTTAGGACTGCACCAAAATCACCAGGATTTTTTTCTTTTAGCTATTTCATTCCTTCCAAAAATCAAAATTTCTGTTAATTTTTTTTTAGGGATAAGGAAGAGATACTCAAAACATCTACTTTTTTTTTAGGGTGAGGAAATTAAAAAATGGCTACCTCCTTCACTACTCATGGATGTTTATCTGCCCTTTTAATGGATAGCCACTAAAGATTTGTGTAATGCATTATGTAATGACTGTGCAGTGTAAAATTCTCTGGCATAAATAGGCAATGATCAAAGATGATTAAAGGTATACCATTATGGTGGGCCATTTTATGTAACTTGATGTATCAAGAGTTTGTTTAATACTTAGGTTTTTTTAAAAAATAAAGCTTATTTTGAAAAAAAAATCCAAGCAATGGCTTATATCAGCCTTTCTCAACTTTTTGACCCTGGAGGAACCCTTGAAATATTTTTCAGGCCTTGGGGAACCCCTGCGCATTCAGGCTCAAATATAGGCCAGAAGTTACAAAATTATTTTATTTGTTTCATGGGTAGGCCTGTCTAGATGCATTAACCATGTTCTTAAACTAAAAATAAAGAATGAAACTTACCTCTTTAATGTGAAGTTAACTGAATTTGAAATATTTTTTTAAATAAATCATGATCTCCCAGGGAACCCCTAGTGACCTCTCGTGGAACCCTAGGGTGCCACGGAACCCTGGTTGAGAAACCCTGGCTTATATGAATGCAGATGAAGCATTCAAAGGTATCCAATTCTTGGTTTGGGGCTGGAAAAACAGAAATGTAGTGTATTTCTAATAGGCTCAGTGGAATAACCTATTAGATACAGATGCACTCCAGTGTGTTTAGAGATATAACAACAAAAAAGATCTGAAGAAACTAGGTTTAATCCATCTCATAAACGTTCTGACCTTCTGTGTCTATTTCCCTAATCTCTGAACCTGCTTGATCAGTTTCACAAATGCCTCCAGTTGCTATGTCAATTTTGGAAAAGGTTGGTTTCCCCTGCACTTTGAAACATTCCTTCCCTCCATCCTTTTTGTGCATACTTTAGAGAGGAACACTAAGAAAACTCACGGATGCTTCCAATTTAAAAAATGACCCCGGGAAGGAGAGGGAGAGGGGAAAAAGATAAAGCTGGGAGGCAAGAGTAAATAGAGGATATGCATTCAGCTGTTATATGTATTTATGCTTGGCTTCTTAGGAGAATGAATACAAACTGGTTGTGCCAAAAGGAATTATAGAAATTCACATCTTTCAGGGAGAGAAGCATTACACAAATGTTCTCAGAAGCAGTTCCAGATCTAAGGAGGCACCAAGAGAGAAATATCAGAGTAATTTAAGGGAACCAAGAATTTTGTTAAGTGTGAGGATGGAGAAGATGGAAGATTGAAGGTCCAAAGTAGAGTTATCTAATGAAGCTTTCAGGCATGGATATGGAGTGAGACTAGCCAAGAAGACCCTGAAATGAATAGGGTTGGACCCAAAAATGGATAAGAGGCAGTAGCTTTGCATGTGTGGCTTGGATATTATAATTTTAATGTTTTTTTGAGATAATAATGATAATGGATTTAGGTATTTATTGATTGTTTTAGCTTTGTTGTATGCTTTGTTGTTGTAGCTATTGTTTTAGCTCTGTTGAGTGGCTTGTTTTGTGAGATGGGCGGCTATATAAATTTGATAGATAAATAAATAAGTAAATAAATATTTGGGCTTCCTTCCCGGCTAGCAGGGTATTTCCTTTTATTTTTTTCAGTGTTTGCATGCTGCCCAAATAAAAGCATTCTATGATAGGTATACAATACTGTAAGCATTGGAGGTTGATGCCACAATAACAAAAGAATATTAGGAAGGGCATCCTAGAAGAGGTTAAAAAGTATTAAACTATGTTGCAGTGAATGTGGTGTGCAATTAACTCCAAGTATACTGGGGGACCGAAACAGGTTTTGCCAACAGTACTGAAGAGTATGAAATGGACCCAGAGGACACTTTATGGGAAGAGCACTCCATAACCAGGGCATCATAAATGAGAAGTTTCTTTCTCCAGTAGTCACTGGTCCTTCCTCCGCACCCTGAGAAGGACCTCCATAGATACTTCTCCAGGGATGTCTAGAAGGAGGTCCCCTTTTAGGCAACTCGTGTCCTCATAGAATCATAGGGTTGGAAAGGATCTTGGAGGTCTTCTAGTCCAACCCCCTGCCCAAGGCAGGAGTCCTCATACCATCTCAGACAAATGGTTGTCCAATCTTTTCTTGAAAACCTCCAGCGATGGAGCACCCACCACTCCGGGAGGCCAGCTGTTCCACTGCTTAAGAGTTCTCACGGTCAGGAAATTCCTCCTTGTTTCCAGGTTGGATCTCCCTCTGATGAGCCATGACCCATGGCTTCTTGTCCTACCCTCAGGTGCTATGGAGAATAAATCGACTCCCTCTTCCCTGTGGTAGCCCTTCAAGTATTGGAAGACTGCCATCATATCTCCCCTCAGTCTCCTCTTCGTTAAGCTATACATAGTCCTCTTCAGGTCTTCTAGAAAAGAAAGTATAGGGAGAAGATGGAGACAAGTTTTCCATCTCCACTCCTTCCACAATGTCCTCCTCAAGTTGATGGGGAAGCTTTTGCAGAGAAGTTCTCACTGTTAGAGCCCAACGGATCGGAACAGCATCCAGCAAAATAGCTCCCTTTTTCTTTGCAGACCTCCCTGTCAAACGGGAAAGACATGGATGATGGGGCAAGTGTCAGGGTTTTTAAAGGTCAAAAGTGTCACTGAAAATTCCCCGAAGCACCGCAATTTGCAGGCAACCCCTAGACTGCCTTGGAGAATCCTGGGACTGGCCCCATATTGCTCATTTGTCTCCTGAAGTCTTTCCCCTCCCACTGCTGTCCTTGGACAAATTGCCATTCATCACAGCCTGTTGTCGGACAGGACACTTGTCCCTTTGATTGCCATCACAGGAGGATTACAACTGTCTTCTCGTGTTCAGGGAAGGGGGCTGGCCAGTTAACCTTTTCGTTTCTTCTCTCAGCCTGGGGGAGACATGACAGGGCAAAGCTTGCTGTCTGGCCACTCAAAGAGGGGGCGTAGTGGACAGTGGGGCCTGCAGCTTCTGGTAGACATTGGCATGGTAGATGTACTAACATGGCGGAAAGAGGTCTGTCTGGAGACTCTGGTCTTAGGCAAGGAGGAAGGAACACTACTATTTTCTTCTCTGGAGCGCCTCTTTCATTTTCTTATCAGAGAGATATTTTTTCCATATTTTTATGAAGTCTTCTACTCATATTACCTTGTTTTCTCCTAATGAGCTGGCCGAGCCCTACCATTAGGCAGAGTGAATAGATGGCAGAAGCGGAGAGAAGTGGCAATAAAAGTCCTTTGGCTGTTTGCTGCAGTTCCCCTCTGCTGGAGACCAAACCATAAGCATGTCACACAGTTCACCGATCTCCTGAACTTAATCCCCTAAACTGCTTCACATGCCGTCACATGCATTTACTTCTTTGTAATGTCCAAATGCCTTCTTAGCAGCATAGTTTGCAGATCTCTCTTTTTAAATGGAGGAGCAGAGGAGGTCTGGTAGTCTAGGATGTTGTAATGGTCTGTGGGAGTGACCTGGGGAGACAGGAGGAAGAGCCGCAGACTAGACAACCATCGTGCAAAAGGCATCTCAGCCCGCAGAAGGAAAAGGGGGGTGGGAAGCGTCTCAGAAGGGACCCTCCCTAGTTTTCTGGAGAGTAAAAGGGAAGAAGGGAAGAAGAGCTTTCAGACTTGCAAGATTCTGTTACTGTAAAAAGGTAAAGGTTCCCCCCGCACATTTGTGCAGTCGTGTCCGACTCTAGGGGCCGGTGCTCATCTCCGTTTGTTAGCCGAAGAGCCAGCGTTGTCCGAAGACGCTTCCACGGTCATGTGGCCGCATGACACGCGTGGAACGCTGTTACCTACCCACCGAAGTGGTACCTATTCATCTACTTGCATTTGCATGCTTTCGAATTGCTAGGTTGGCAAGAGCTGGAGCTAGTGCGGGAGCTCACTCCGCACGCAGGGCTAGGGATTCGAACCTCCGAACTTGCGATCTTCCGATCGACAAGCCTGGCATCTTACCCGCTGAGCCACCACGCCCCTTACTCTGTTACTGTAACCTTACAGTAAAGGTAGTGTTAGTACTCATGGTTGGTGCTTCTTGTCTAGATTACCTCGAAGGGCTGACAGATGTTGGGCGAAGACCAAGAAATCTTAGTTCGAGTCCTTCCACAGCTGGTGAATGACGTTGGGAGACTTGGGGCCAATTGTTACCTCTTAGTTCCATCCACCTCACAGGGTTGTTTTTGGAGATGTCAAACTGGATCAGGGAAGTACGGGATATGATCCTTTGGAAGAAAGGCAGCACAGAGAGCAAATACATAAATAAATAAATACACGTTCCTCCCTCTTTCCTTTAATGTTTCATCTTTTATTCATTTTTCTCCCCTACAGTGCCAGGAGGATCGCATGCTTTCCTCTGACCACGTCTTTATTAATTGCAGAGCAGGGACTAACCATGGCTAGAGGGCTTCCTGGGTACTGACGTTCTTGCTCCCTGGGTGACTTATTGGCGTGCTTGTCTAGTTCAGCTCTTGCGCAGGCCATAAGATGGGAGACTAATAAAAGAACTAGCCGACGTCTAAGGAAATAGGAAGCTTAGTTCTGAATCGACCAACCACTGTTGTATAATGCAAAACTTCCTGACAAGGACACCAAAGAGATGAAAGCACTCTGTGTGTGGGTGTGGGTGTGTGCATGTGTGCTATAAAGAATGTAGCCACCAACTCCTTCAGCACATCACGAACTGTAGAGAAGGGCAGCCTTTGGTCGTACAGCTTTCATTTCTTTTTCTACCCACACCCCATCTTCTGCTTTACTGTGAGCTCAGCAAAAGTGAATACTCTGCTTTATCTCTCCAGGAGCCAGGCATTATCTCTTCATGTTGTCTCATATAACCATTGGATGTAATCTAGGTGTAATTGCTTAATGCAGTCTGGAAGCTTTTAGCCTCATTTTTATGGTTGGCTGGATTAGAAGCAACTGTCAGGTGGAGACAAAATGTGGTGGTGAGATACTTCTCTGGGGAGCTGGCGGCGGGTCTGGTTTTCTTCAACCACGATCCAGAAATGTGTATTTTCCAGTCATAGCTACTGAATTCCACTATACAGGTAGTCCTCACTTAACAACCATTTGTTTAGTGATGGTTCGGACTTACAACGGTGCTGAAAAAAACGACTTACGACTGGTCCTCACACTTAAAACCGTCCCAGCATCCCCGCAGTCACGTGATCATGATTTGAGTGCTTGGCAACCAGTTTGTATTTATGACCGTCACAGCGTCACGTGGTCACGTGATTGCCATTTTCGACCTTCCCGGCCAGCTTCTGGCAAGCAAAATCAATGGGGAACCGCATGATTTGCTTAACAACCATGTGGTTCACTTAACACCCACGGTGATTCACTTAACGACCACCGCAAAAAAGGTTGTAAAATTGGGCTGGATTTGCTTAGTGACCGCTTTGCTTAGCAACCAAAATGCCAGTCCCAATTGTGGTCGTTAAGCGAGGACTACCTGTATAACATAGTGGAATAAAAGGAGGGCCTACAAGGAACGATTGCAGTGTGGAATAATTTGGGGTAGCCAAGCATCTTCCTTTAGATCAAGGTTTTTCAAGCTGTGTCCTAGGGAACCCTTGTGTTCTATGACAAAGAGAGAGTTCACTTGAACATGGCCAGTTCTCTATCACTAGAGCAGTGTTTCTCAACCTCGGCAACCTGCAGACGTGTGGACTTCAACTCCCAGAATTCCCCAGACAGCATTGAAGTCCACACGCTTTCAAGTTGATGAGGTTGAGAAACACTGCACTAGAGCTTTGCCTCTTGATCAGGAATTTGGGGAATTGGTGTTTTGTTTTAAACAGGTTCTGAGGCCTGAAAAAGTTTGAAAAATGTTTTTCCTTTCCTTTCCTTTCCTTTCCTTTCCTTTCCTTTCCTTTCCTTTCCTTTCCTTTCCTTTCCTTTCCTTTCCTTTCCTTTCCTTTCCTTTCCTTTCCTTTTAAATTGGTGAATTCCTTTTTATCTCCTCCACTGAGATGCAGAAGACCCCTTCCCTCACAAGGTTTTGGGGAGGGGGCAGGGCTGGGTGCTTTCTACACATGCTCAAAAGGACCAATGGCTCTTTGAATTAAAGGAGGCACACTTTGCAGGGCTCTTGGGAATGCTTGTCAATGAGGTGCTAATGAAAAGGTGATTGAGGGCATCTTCTGCCATCCTTCATTTGCAAGTCAAGGAAGTTGGAACATTTAACTCTTGTGTGTCTGTGTGTGTGTATTTACAACATTGTAGTTGTTAGGATTAGCTTTCACACGAAGCAAAGCATTGCCCTTCCTTCCTTCCTTCCTTCCTTCCTTCCTTCCTTCCTTCCTTCCTTCCTTCCTTCCTTCCTTCCTTCCTTCCTTCCTTCCTTCCTTCCTTCCTTCTCCTCTTTTCTCCTTCCTTCCTTCCTTCCTTCCTTCCTTCCTTCCTTCCTTCCTTCCTTCCTTCCTTCCTTCCTCCCTCCCTCCCTCCCTCCCTCCCTCCCTCCCTTCCTTCCTTCCTTCCTTCCCCTCCCTCCCTCCCTCCCTCCCTCCCTTCCTTCCTTCCTTCCTTCCTTCCTTCCTTCCTTCCTTCCTTCTCCTCTTTTCCCCTTCCTTCCTTCCTTCCTTCCTTCCTTCCTTCCTTCCTTCCTTCCTTCCGAAAGGAGGATTGTTGGCCATTTTTCGCTGTTGCCCTCCTTTCAGTGTTAGTAATGGTATGTGGGAAAGACCTTGGGAGACTGGGCCAAGAGATGCTGCCAAGGGAACGGTCAGATAAGAGATGGCATAGCCCGCAGCTGCATAGTGGTCAGAGCAAGAGGCTCAGAAGAGACCCTCCCTAGTTTCTCAGCTGTAAACGAGACGTGGGGAGAATTGTACTTTCCGACTTGCAAGATTCTGTCAATGTAGCCTTACAACAAAGTAGCTCATCTGGTTGTGTTTCCTGTCTGGTCCACCTGGTAAGGCTGACAGTGTTGCTATCTTTGCTACAATTGGAGTCCTTTAGGCAAGGGATTCTGGGAATTCAAAACACATGGTGGTGGGCAGCAGATGACCTTCCATTATATTACATGGCAAGATCTCCCTTGAGTTAGGGTTGACTTCTAGTGACCTCATTGACGTGTCCATAAAGTTTTCTTGACAACAAAACAAAGGGGTTTGCCATTGCCTCCTGTGGGGATGGTTTTGACCTCCTAACTTAGCTTCCAGCCTTGGGATATCCTGGTGTTTTCCTATCCAAGCCCTAACCAAGTCCACCCTTAGCTTGTTGAGATTAACCCAACTCAGCTAGGTGCTGCCATCTCCTGTAGTCCTCTGTCTGAGGAGCTCCTGAGAGTGTTCATGGCATCTCCTGCTTCCAGAAATGGAGCTACGGATGTGATTGAGCCTAGGGGAGGGGGGGGGGAATCTGTGGGGGTGACTTTAGTGAGTTTGCCATTCCTTCCCCTTTTTGATGGAGGAACAGGCCTCCATCCATGGTCTTCAAAGGTTTCTCTTGCTTCCATCTGGCAGGTGAAAGAAGATCCAGCTGGATCAGGGCAACCTGTGTTCACTTCACACACAAATGACTGGCACCTGGCAAATCCCGAAAAGGAATCCATCACCGTTGTACTGCACGGTGCCTCCAATCTGCCCTCAACCCGCAAGGGAAACGTTCCCGACCCGTATGTTATTGTGTGAGTATATTTCCCCCCAAAACTTCTGCAAAGATTCTGAACTGAGTGAAGGACCTGTGTTAGCAAAGGACGGTTGCACTAGGGACTCAAATGGTTCTGGTTTTCATGTGGGCAAAACCTGATCATCAGAGACGTTTCTCCTTGCATATAAGTAATGAAATGGGTCATTAATTCAGTATCCATGGGGTTTGATACCTCAATACCTTTCATAATACCCCACTATGGTCTCTGGTTGTTTACAAATCAATAAATTCTAACTTCTATGATAAAAAAAGTAAGTAATGATGCAGACTCTCTTCCAAGGTGCACTTTGAATGAAAGCCCCAGGTTTGACTGTTGGGGTGAGATGTGGGGGGAAGGGCGCAATGGCACAACCCCCACATTATGAGATTATGAACGATTCTCCCTGACTTGCTTTCTGAGGTCAGAGAGAGAAATACCAGATGCTGGAGGATTCAGAGGACCCTGTGATGCTTTTAACATTCTAAATTCTTGCATTGAATCAATAAAATAGAGCTGCCCGTAGTTTTCCTCTGTTGTGTGTATAATCAGTGCATCGTGGGACTCAATTATAGTCTGGCAGTGTAGGCTAGCTGATTAATTGAAAGGGCATTGCTGAGTTAGGCTGGGATCAGACGGATTGCTCTTGAAAGCAGGAGGGAGCTGGGACTGAGGATCCTTCTTCAGAAACACAACGGTTTGCAAAAGCTTCTTGAGACTTCAGAGGTGAAGTTGATTTTGCTGGCCCCAAAGCCCAGAACTGGGAGCATTCTGTAATCCCAGTAAAGAAGCACGCAGGCACAGAATGTTGCATTTTTCAGCATGAAACAATATTCTACACCCAACTCTATTGAGTGGGGTGTAATTTAGGAAAGGTTTAATGATCTGCACAGGGATAAACAAAAGTGAATGGCAGGCATCTATATTGATAGAGAATAAATACGACCAGCAAGAAAAGTCATCTATCTAAAACTAGCTGGGCTATGGCACCAAAAACAACACCACAACCCTCCCACCCTTCCATGCAAAAATTAAGCAAACAAACCGAA
The DNA here is from genome assembly GCA_023362775.1 of Charina bottae. NCBI lineage: Eukaryota > Metazoa > Chordata > Lepidosauria > Squamata > Charinaidae > Charina > Charina bottae. The sequence continues at coordinate 19,692,752 of JALMGJ010000010.1, read as the reverse complement.
AGCGAAAGGAAGAGAACAGAAGGAAAAGGCATCAACAAAGAACAAAAGAACAGTTCCCTTTGAGTAGGAACCACCGTATAAACCACCTAGAGCGCATTAAGAATTAATCAGATACTAACCAGATACGCTTAACATTAGATCTTAACATAATCTATAATAGCTCCAGCAACTGCCTGCTGCAGTTTTAGAAAGCAATTTTCAAAAGCCCATCCTGCTAATTGCAAAGGTCTTTTGGAAGTCAACCCTGTGATATTTCATCTTCTGTTTGATCACCAAGAAAGTCCAGGGTACGTTTGTTTTTCTTGTCTTGCCTTGCTTAAAAGGAAGCTGATAGGGCAGTTTCATGGATATTTCTTTTCTCCTGAAAACCACTTCACTTTTGTACATCAATGTTAGTCTGGGCAAGCTTTTGATGGCCGGGGGCTAGAAGGGCTCCTGTGAGTTGGTGATGTCCTGCTGCAAAGGGGGTGGGGCTATGGCACACACATGGTGGGTAGGGACAGTTTTTTTTTTTAATTTTCCAGGGTTTTGAGAAGTTAAGCCTAAATAAGTGGGAGATGTTGGGTGACGGGGAAGGAAATTAATTTATCATTGAAAAACAAGGCACGTTATTAGATTGTTTTTTATGACTCACCAGCTTTCTGATTTGGCCATATCTACTGTAGGTTCCCTTTTGGAAATTTGAGCTCTCCTTCAAGTTGGGCTCCTAGGACTTTATGGATATGGTGCATCTGAGTTAATCTGTAAGATTCCCATGTAGCTTGTCAACCCAGAAAAGTATTGTTTGGTTATCTCTCCTTGAGATGCTCAATTCAGAATTACCCTTAGGTTAAACACGTTGCCTAAACCCAGCCACGGTGTTGGTTCAGTGGCATTGTTTGATGTCCTTTGGTTATGAAGTTCACCTCTTGCATTTCTTGAGGGTTACCCAGCATTTCTTTGGAAGTTGTGCTTGGAATTTTTACACTCATTTGGAGTGAGGAAGGAAGGAAGTTTGAGGGGAGTCAGGGAGCACGTGATGAGCAGTTGAACTGCGGTCATCTCAGTGAAGGACCTTCAAAGCCCTGGACTGACTCCACTTACTAAGGGTGTCCACCAGATCTTTCAAGATATGGAAGGTTCCTTCAACTTGTCTTGAAGAACACTTTCCAGAGCTTAGGTGTCTTTCCACATCTTTTGTAGTCCTTCAGTCCTGACTCCGGATTGGTTTATTCTTTGTCTTTTGGTTATTCTTTGGTTCCTGGTTATTTTTTGGCCATGATCCCTGGCTTGTTGCATATTTCCTGTTCTCCAGGCTCAACTCAGCTTGGTTCCCACAACCCAGCCCAGACACTAGAAGCCTTCTGAGATATCAAGGACTCTGAACAGTTGTCCAGTGCATCACCAGGTCATAAATCACACCTAAAAGCAAAGGACCGTGTTTCATTCTGTAGCCTATTTCTAGATGAAACAATAAGGAAGCAGAGAGAGAAGTGTACATCAGTGAAGGAGTGTGTGCAATTCCAGATCTCCCGCGCCCCTCATCTTTGCATCTGTCTTGTATCATTTATACAATTATGACATTCCTCTCTAAAGCCATGTGGGCGGGGGGGGGGGAATTGCACTTGAACAAAAATCACAGGAAATGCTTGAGTATGAAAGCAGAGCTTTTCGGAGGCAGAGCCTGTTCGCAACCCAGGACTTGCCTGTAGGCACAAATGACATTCAAAACAGCAGGCGAGTGACAATGTGCGAGATTAAAACCAACAGTACTCCAAAGCAAATCACTTCCTGCTTTTGTTCCTGTCCAAGCAGAACAAGCATAAGAAAAGAAGGATCCCCCGCCCTCCTGTCAGCCTTGCGGGGTAAACCAGACAGAATCACAACCAGATGAGCTAATTCTACTTTATTGTAAGGCTACATTGACAGAATCGTGCAAGTCAGAAAGTACATCTCTCCCCCCCCCCCCCCCGTCCCCTTTACAGCCTGAGAAACTAGGGAGGGTCTCTTCTGAGCCTCTTGCCCCACCCACTATCCAGCTTTGGGCTATGCTGTCTCTTATCTGACCATTCCCTTGGCAGCGTCTCTTGGCCCAGTCTCCCAAGGTCTTTCCCACATTCCATTATACCTCCTGAGCTAAGTTCTAGATGCAGTGGAGATTAAATAGCTGTTCTTCAATCCCTTGTCTGCCACAGGCATAATAGAAACTCAGGACTGCCAGATGTCACTGCTTTCCAAGCTATTCTATTCACGCTGAATCAGGATTTCTTCATACAGGCACAGGGGCATGCTGTGATTAGGAAGTAGAATGCTTAGGGACCCCAATTTTGCAATGACTCTATGATTTTAAAATAGCACGCTGGGGGAAAAGAAGAGAAAAAACCCTCAAAGGTGTAGGCAAAACAGGAAAACACTTCTTAATTCAAGTTATTGGAGGGTAATTGTGTGAAACACCCCAGCTTGAGCCCTTAATCTCGGATGTGTTGTCTGTGTCCACCAGAAGATCTAGCGGCCCAATCTCGGCCTGTAAGACCTACAAAATTCTCCATCTCTGTTTTAAATCAGCCCATGGCAAAACAGGGGAGAGAGAGATCCCCATCCCGGCTTGCATGCTTGGAGCTCTGGAGCCTGGCCAATTTCTAGGAAACAGGTTTATTCCAATACTTTTGTCAGACCAAGACTTCAGTTGCCTTAGTGTTTTGAATGCCTTAGTATGTTGAATGCCTTAGTGTGTTGAATGCCTTAGTGTTTTGATTGCTTCAAATCAATGTTTTTTTGAACTTGGTGACTTTAAGAGGTGTGGACTTCAACTCCCAGAATTTCTGGGAGTTGAAGACCACACAGCTTAAAGTTGCCAAGTTTGAAAAACACTGCTTTAAATCTGAAATGTTCCAAGTTCAAAGCAGCTCCTTTGCCGTTGGAAAAAGTTGTTTTGAATCAGAATTATTTGCTCTGAAAATAAGTCAAGCTTGAACACTTTGGGAAAGGTTGGAAGAAATATTTTGAATCTGAACTGGGGGGGAATTGAACTCAAAACATCTCAAGTTCCAACCGTCTTGCCCAAGGCTGTTGCAACTGCTGCATTTCTCTTGCTTGGCCTTGCGACAAGATTCCATCACTGACTGGGTTTCACCATGGCAACCCAGGCCGGGATCATGTTCCCATCCCACCTGAGGTGGAAGGGGGCAGAAAGGAACCCAGGTAGCCCAGGAGGATGTTTGCAGGAGCAATTGGGAAATAGTCATGCGGTATGCATCAGGTGTGTTTTTCAAATACACCTATTTCAGTAACCATGGTGAAGAAAGTGAGGTGGAAGGACCTTCGTTATTATTTGAAAGGATGCTGATTTGATCTCCAGGAGTGTGAAATGGGGCATTAAGAGGAGCATCACTGAGGCAAAAGGTGCCCTAGCAATGGCCTTGGGAGATCAGAGCATCTCTAATGAGTCAGTTGCTAGGCATCTGTTACTAGCAATGCTTCCTTCTAAGCTGTATCCTTTAAGCATGAGGAATTAGCAGGATGCTAATGATGAGTGGGAAGCAGGGACGGAGCTGCTGTCATCTGGAGGCTAAAGATGAAACTGGTGAATATTATATATATATATATATATATATATATATATATAGAGAGAGAGAGAGAGAGAGAGAGGGGAGGGGAGAGGGGGAGGGGGAGGGGGGACGGGAGGGGGGAGGGGAGGGGAAGGGGAGGGAGGGAGAGAGAGAGAAAGAGAGAGAGAGAGACTCTTAAAATAGCCCCTTTTAAAGACTTTCATCCTGATCAGCCACAGAAACAGGAGTGTTGATTTATTTATTGATGATATTTGCTTGCTTTCCCTACAAGAAAAGCAGATTAAGGATCTATTAATACTAGAACAAAAGGATCCTTTGGACTGGAAATAAACTTTTCACGGGAAGACCAGAATGAAGCATCTTTAAACATCCAAGTATTTTAGAATGAAGGAAGGCAAGAAGGGTGAATAAATGAATGCTACAATAACCACAGATTCTTAACAAAATCATCCGGTGGTGAGAAAACCAGGAGATGCCAACTTTTATGCCCAAGCCAAGGCTGTTGATCGTAGCATTGGTGCAGAACATGTTTTGGATCCATGGGTGAACACAGTGCAAAAGTAATATGGGCTAGAAAGCAATAATTCACCTTTCTCACATTTGAATCCTTCCATCCCTTTGTGGTCAGTAGGAGTTGATGTATCTCCCTTTATGGACGAAGATGCAGACAGTGATTCCTTCTAAGACATAATTTGGTGCAACCACCTCTTCTAGTCCTCTGAATGATTTCCATTCTCGAACAGCCGCTCCCTTCCTACAACAAACTAGACGGGGTGTTTATTGGTTCAATAGTGCAAGTTTGCAGAGGCTCCAGGCAAACCCTGAGGCTTAATGAGACAGGATTCCCAGGGGGTTGATAGCTTTTGAAGCAACCCTCCCAGTGGTTTCTTTGACCTGCAACCAACTTGTCTTTTCTCACATGGTCTTTTCGCCCCAAGGAAAAGTCACCGCCTGATTTCTATAGGCTGAACCTGTCCAAAGTTCAAAGGTCACTCCCCTCCCTTCATTCTGCCCAGTTCTTGAGCCAAGAATATTTCAATGTATTTATATCCCAACTATCCATGTGAAGATTAGTTCTCTGAACAACTTCAAGTGATTTTATAAGGGGTGGAGTGACAAACACGAAAATGTTTGGAAAAGGTTTGGCTCAGATGATAAATGGGAAAGATACAATCCTATCCAACAATGGAAACCCTCTTACCATGTCTGCCAGCCTTAACTATCTATGTCTGGAGTATCCTTCACCAAAATTGTGCAGTTGATTCCAGGGCTGAAGAGCAAAGCAAAACAAGACTGAAAGTTGACATCACAGTTTTGGTCTACACCAGAGATGGGCAACATTTCTTCTCCAAGGCCATGCTTTTTAATATTATTTAAGATATATTTTATCACTTGATGTTAGGCATGGGATTTAGAGCCTGTTTTTCTCCTTCTCCTAGGCGAATGTGGGTGGTGAGTGTCTGGGTATGTGTAGGTGGGTGGTCTGGATAAAGGTCATAAGATAAAGCCTCCTTCAAGGTTGGTGACTTCATGAATATACAGTTTGCAGCAATCAGAAGTGATTTGCCATTGCCTTTTTCTGTTTTTTTCTCTCCTATAGTTCTAGATTTTTCTGGAAGTCTCCTAGTAGGCCCAACTCTGTTTAGCTCCTGAGCCCAGACAGGTTCTGCCACCTGCTGAGATGTGGTCTAGATTAGGGGTACCCAACCTTTTTGGCACCAGGGACTGGTCGTGGAAGAAAATTTTTCCATGGACCAGGGCGGGGGGCGGGGGGCGGGGTTTGCAGGCGGGAGTCAATTGCACGTACCGGGGGGGCGGGGTTTGCAGACGGGAGCCAATCACACGCACTGGGGGGGTTTGCAGGTGGGAGCCAATCGCGCGTACTGGGGGGCGGGGTTTGCAGGTGGAAGCCAATCGTGCGCACTGGGGGGCGGGGTTTGCAGGCGGGAGCCCCGCGACCCACTTCCTAACAGGCTGTGGCCCACTAGTGGGCCATGGCCCACAGGTTGGGGACCCCTGGTCTAGATGTATACTTTTAATGCAAAATTAGTGCATTATTTCTCAATCATGCCATGCCAAATCAGGGGTTTACTACTGAATTTTAGGCATGCAAACCTGAGGAACTCTAGGGTTGCAGTAAAAGGTTTGGAGAACACAGACTCATGGATTCTCCATCCTTGGTCTAAACTTCAGATTTTATGCATGGAGATTGGATTGACCCCAGAGAGATAGATGAATCAGCTCCACCCTTAGGGCTGATTCAGACCATTTCACTATAATCTCTACTAGCCCACAGTCTTCTGATTCTTGGATTGGTTGGGTAAGATGTGTTGCTTCAAAAGAGGGTGCAACATTTCCATGCAAAAAATTACTCACTGCCAAAGAAGTAGAAGACACAGAACAGCAATCTAAGAATTGTACCCATGGGCTTCTAGCTTTCAATTACATATGTCCCTTCCAATTCCTGCCCATCTTAATTTTTATTCATCGCTAACTTCAGTGGTCTCGACAGCATTTGGCTGGTTGTAAAAGTTGGCACGAGGCAGCTGTTCACATTTCACTGGAATGAGAAATGACTTGCGCACCTTTTGCCATGTCTGTGGAATGAGGGCATTGGAGAAAATGCTGCAGTGACCTTCTACCAAAATTGAGCGTGAACAGAAAATGAATGAGGGAGAAATCGGAGATGTCAAACTGGGAGAATGAGAGGGTACAGGGGATAGTATGACAGTGCTTAGATTTGGGTCTAGAACACTGGTGACCCCCCAAGTTACAATTCTCCATCCCCTAGAACAGAGGTGGACAATCAGTGGGTGGAGCCCAGATAATGCAAAATATGGAAGGAGGTGGAGATTTGGGAGGAGTTTGGAGAAGTTGTTTTTAGTTTCTTAAAACTGTGGTATGCATATTTTAGGCCTTACATTACCATTCCTCCTTATTTCCTACCTGACAATGATGGGAAGGATGTGTGTCACCAGCCCACACCAGTCCGTTTTGTAGGGTCCCTGTCAAGTTCAAGCAACTGTGTACGCATATGTCTCCATGTGTGAGAGAGAGATCTAGTCTGCAGACAAGGGGTAAGACCAGAGCTTTCCAAACTTTTCACACTTTTTAGACATGCATCATTTCGCGACACACTCTTACAGCAGGGCACAAGGCAGGCACTAGGACCTGCGTGGAATTCTGGCAGGGCTCGGAGGCAGCAAGGCACAAGGCAGGCACTAGGACCTGCGTGGAATTCTGGCAGGGCTCGGAGGCAGCAGGGCACAAGGCAGGCACTAGGACCGGCGTGGAATCCTGGCAGGGCTCGGAGGCAGCAGGGCACAAGGCAGGCACTAGGACCTGCGTGGAATCCTGGCAGGGCTCGGAGGCAGCAGGGCACAAGGCAGGCACTAGGACCTGTGCGGAATCACAGCAGGTTTGGAGGCAGCAAGGCACAAGGCAGGCACTAGGACCTGCGCGGAATCCTGCCAGGGCTCAGAGGCAGCAGCAGCCAGGACACACCCAGACACTGCAGCCGACACACTAACGTGTCCCGACAAACAGTTTGGAAAGCTCTGGGTAAGATAAAAACAATAAAAATAACCCAAAATTAGGCACTAAAAGATGGGATTGCATCATCAAGGTCTTGAGAAGCAACTTCCTCCAAGCTCCGTGTCCTCGTGCACCATCATAAGTAGATTTGCTTATGAGTTTTTCTTCTTCTTCTGGGTGAAAGGCAGTGAGACACCCACAAGAGGAGTGAAAACACATGTAAATGGATCAGTGGGGATGAAAGTGCAGGGTCCATTAGAGATGCCAAGAAAATGGCATCCTGTGGTGGCCACCACTCAGCTTGTGAAAGCTGAAGACCAAATCAATGCACACCGGGGAAAGTTGCCTAGGAAGAAAGGCATTTCAAATTGAGTTGCATTTCAGTGTGTGTGAGGGGGAGTGGTAGAGAAGGCGACCACCACTAAGCATTGGGAGAATGGCATACAAAACAGCAAATACAATCAGAGTTTATATGGGTACAAAAGAGCATATGAATGTGGGTATTTTGACTGTAGCTTGAATCATGTCAACTGGATTTCTATTTTCTTAGTGGAAACGTTTCGCTCCTTATCCAAGGAGCTTCTTCAGTCTGAGCAAAGTTGGTCAAAGTTGGTCAAAATTTAGGATTCCCTTACCAACTTTGCTCAGACTGAAGAAGCTCCTTGGATAAGGAGCGAAACGTTTCCACTAAGAAAATAGAAATCCAGTTGACATGATTCAAGCTACAGACAATTCCACCTGGATGACTGAGAACCTTCATAGACATGTGGGTATTTTGAGGACTTCATAATCCAAAGTGAGTTTGGGAACCGTGGATGGGTGGAGAGGGCATTCAAAAAGAGAGAATGCTTGAGAAAAGGATGGCAGACTGATGGGTCACAGATCTGCACATCTCTTCTTCCCTGGGCTTCCGAGCGACGTGAGAGGGGAAGGATCCTCCTTTGTGATTCTTGTTGTAGTAATTAAGCTCACCCACTCCAGTCCGAGTGAAAGAAATCCAAGGTCATTGCAATGATTGTCTTTCTGCCTCCGTGGCCCAATTGCCGTGGAAGCAGCCGTAGCCAGGGTTATCTATAGCACTCTGGAAAGGGGGCAGCTGGGTTCTCGTGGAATCAGGATGCTAATGCAATAATGAGTTCTTGAAAAAAGAAAGGAAAGCTCGTGCGCAGGATTTTTAATGGAGCGGCTGAGATCGGAATTAAAATGCGGCGTTTGGAGCACAGTCTTGTCAAAAAGCATTACCGGAGACGCACCGCCCGCCTTGTGTCGCTTGGCCTTGGGAAGGGTGGGTGGGTGGTGGTGGTGCTTGGGAGATGGTAAGAACACTCCTGGTTGGTTTCAGGCAATTTCCCCTCAAATGTAGAAAGCATAGATTTTTTAAAAAAAAAATCCAGTTTCACGTTAAAGTCAATTCTTCCTTCCTTCCCTCATTGGTGAAGTCATTGTGAGCGCTACAGATTCCGGTCACTCCCCGAACTCCTTGAGGGGAATTTAGATCTCGGTCAAATTGATGATTTTACTTCCCTTCGGAATCGGGGCTTGGCTGGCGGAGCAATTGAGCATTTCACGCTCAGCCATTCAGCTCTCAGCCAGTCAGCACTGTCCCTTTGCTGGCACAAGAGGAGCAAAATCAATATATTTATTGGGGCCTGGCTTTTAGTGGTCGCAATTAGGCAGGTGGGAGAGGAATGCTATGCTTGCTTTGTCGTGTCCATTTTATGCATAGATTCTGTCTCCAGTTTTGGGACATCATTTCCTTTGGCCCTTGCATCTCAAATATGCAAGAACAGCTGCGTTCCAACTAAGTGGAAGTGCTGGCGTGCATGAATAGCTGATGCCTGATGCCTGTTTTTGGATGTTCACCTGCAAAGTGGCAGACAAAAAGTAGGTCATTATGAGAGGAGAACCAGTGAGGTTACTACTGGCTATGATGGCTGGGGCAAAAGGTTCCTTGTCCAGTTCAATGCTTTCAGATGATCTGCTCTTGCAACCCGCATCTGAGATCTGTTCCAGCAGAAGTGAGATTCCGTTGACTTGAAGAGCACCTAGTCGTTGGAAAACTCTTGCAGTGATGTCGCCACACAATGAGTTTTGCACTTTCTTAGTGTTTCCAAGAATAAACAGGGAGCAGCACATAGCAACCTGGTTTGTACTCAGAAGAACCAGGGTTGGGTATGGTAAGACTTGCATGAAGGACCATCAGGGCATCCCAAGACTATATCTTAAGCTAGGAAGTTGAAAAACATTCCAGAAAAAGGAATGGGCAAACCATTTCAAACTTCATGGAGGTTTTCGGGAGTTGACTTGACTTGGAGGCACTGTTACCTTAGTGTTTCCAATGAAGTGATGGAATTAATAACTGTCAAAGTCTACTCTTGCTATACTGAATTAGAACTGGGCTAGAGAGCAATCCCTGTTCTTCATTTTCTCTACCCCATTCTTTCTCTAGCCTCTTGTTTGTATACAAGGAGAGAATAGTTCCTTCTATACCCAGAATGAATATATTAGAGGAGGAAGTTCAGAAGAACACATCATTTGGGGAAAGATCTTGCACATAAAATGCACACTTCAAGAGAAACTGCGTAGGAAAAGGAATGTAACTTTTTGCAAAGTTCTTCAAATAGGAGGAGAGGAAGGCAAATGTAATGGTATGTGGGAAAGACCTTGGGAGATGGGACGAAGAGACACAGCCAAGGGAATAGTCAGATATAAGGCAACTTAGCTCAAGCAGGAACGTGGACAGGGCAAGCGGCTCAGAAGGGACCCTCCCTAGTTTCTTGGGCTGTAAAGGGCATGGGGGAGGGAGAAATGTACTTTCAGACTTGCAAGATTTTGTTAATGTAATATTATAATAAAGTAGAATTAGCTCATCTGGCCGTGTTTCCTGTCTGGTCTACCTCACAAGGCTGACCGCAAAGGTGTATGAAAATGGATGCAGATTTCGGTAATGGCTCTAGACATATTGATACAGGTAGTCCTCACTTAATTACCATTCTTACTCATGACGGTGCTGAAATAAGTTATTTGCAACTGGTGGTCACACTAATTACCATCTCGGCATCCCCGTGGTCACGTGATCACGATTTGGGTGCTTGGCAACCGGTTCGCATTATTGACCATTGCAGCATCCTGTGGTCACATGATCACCATTTTCCGGGCCAGCTTCTGGCAAGCAAAATCAATGGGGAACCGCGTGATTCGCTTAACGACCACATGGTTCGCTTAATGACCACGGTGATTCGCTTAATGACAGCTGCAAAAAAGGTCGTAAAATTGGGTCAGATTCACTTAATGACCGCTTCGCTTAGCAACTGAAATTCTGGTCTCAATTGTGGTCATTAATCGAGGACTACCTGTAGAAACCCTGATTTAGAGAGAGAGGAATAGAATTTCTGAGCAAGTCCTATTGATCATCGCCCACAGCTCTCCCCAACTTTTGTTCTCGGTTCAAGAAGACTTCAGCCTGCTGTTTGCTTCCCAGCTTTCAGTTGCAATTGATGCCACTGTTTCTTTGCAAAGCTACAGAGATCTGCCTTGTCCCTCCCTGTGGAAAGAATGGTGGGTCAGGGGACTATCCATTATTAATGCACTGGTGGTGCGGAAAGCTCTTTGGGGATATAGAGTAGGAGGGGAGGATGCAAGATGAAAGTCGGGGTCATGTGATCAGGTGGTCTGTATTTACCTAGAGGGTGAAATGCTGGCTGAGGTAACACAGAGCCAATTATGAGTTGAAATGCCAGCAGCTACACTTAAGAGGACAGAGCAGTTAAAAAAGAAAAGGAGAGGGGGGGGGGGGGAGAAAGAATGGAAGTGAGACCAAGGAGGGGGACTGGGTTCCCCCGACTCCTCAAGCAAGAACCTCATTAACACATCACGGGAGGGCGAACCTGAGGTTCCATTAAAACAGCCTCTCCAGCGATGGGCGCGGCAGCGGAGAGGCGATATCAAATGGCTTGAAAGAAGCCGTCATTAAATTTTCATCGGCTGATTGCTCAGAGAAGAGGCAATCTGGGCTGAGTGTATCACGGGTGGGGGTGGGGGGGGGTGGCCGAGGGGTGTGCGCGTGGGGTGGGGGGAAGATGCAAGAAGCTTTGGAAGATGCAGCCGCCCAGGCCAGCAGCTGGGGAGATGAGCAGGCGTGGTTCGAGCCCTTGGCCATTGGTGGGAAGGAAACATCTCACCATCTGCTACCAGCAGCTCCAGTCCAGAAGACAGCAGGGCCCCAAGTCTGTTGCCTTGGAGTGGGGGTGGGCATGAGGCAGCCCAGCAGCCTTTTTTTAGCCAGTAATCAGATTTCTCTACTGGACTGGATGCCGGTCCCCCAAAATGAGAATGCAATTGTTAGTTACCCAAAGAACAAGTTTCACCTATGAGTCCGATCACATACATACAGTACATACTTTTAATATTTTTTAAAAACGCTTTTTATGAGAGCAGCTGGTAAGGGGCATCTTCGAAGAGGCATGCCCACCTACATGGACGAGAAGTAAAAGGTGAGATAGCATCTTCTAAGAGGCTTTTTGTTGCAGGATGGATGTATGTGATCTAAAAAACACAAGAAAGGTGCCTTCTTTTTCTTTAGAAGAGCTGTTCCCCCTCCCTTCGTATATAACTGTTGATGTTAATTAGCTGAAATGCATTCAAATCTTAAAAGAGGAGTTGCTACATGTGCGAATGTGGGAATGCTTCTTTCAGGAGGGACCCTGGGGCCGCATATAGTCTAAACTTCCTTCCTTCCTTCCTTCCTCCCTCCCTCCCTCCCTCCCTCCCTCCCTCCCTCCCTCCCTCCCTCATCTGCAAGGTAATCAATTAACTGGTTTGAAGCACAAATAATTAAATGACTAAGATTTCTGTTACTGCCCATCAAAAGCAGCTTGTGGACCCAAAGTTCTACTTAACATTCCTCCTACAGACTTCTGGCTTCCATGCTGTTCTTGCCGAACTCAAGAGGAGAGCTTTAGTTATGAATAAATCTTTGCTCACAAGGGCTCTTGCTCTGGGCTCCTCAAACCAGCTCTTCTGTTCCTCAGAGATCATGAATGAGCCTGCATCCACTGGTGCCGGCTTTCTCTAGGATAGGATGGACGCTCGGCTTCTTCCTTGGAACCAGAAGGGGTAATTCTTCATCTTGAGGAGATGATGGTCAATCTCAATATTTTTAGGAGCAAACTGCTTCCTAGGAAAGTTTTGGGTGGCTTAGCAATCTTAGCAACTTTAAGAGGTGTGGACTTCAACTCCCAGAAGGCTTATAGCTTAGAGCCAGCATCAGAGGCAGTCATGATTCCCATAGGAATATTCCCATGGGATATTGGTTGCATTTTCATGCTTGCAGTTGAAGGCTATACAGGTAGTCCTCACTTAATGACCAGTCGTTTAGTGATGGTTCAGACTTATGACGGTGCGGGGAAAAACCGACTTGCAACTTGTGCTCACACTTACGTCCCTGCGGTCACGTGATCACGATTTGGGCGCTTGGCAACCAGTTCGCATTTATAACTGTCACAGCATCCCGTGGTCATGTGATCGCCATTTTCGACCTTCCTGGCCAGCTTCTGGCAAGCAAAATCAATGGGGAACCGCATTATTTGCTTAATGACCACGTGGTTCGCTTAATGAACATGGTGATTCGCTTAATGACTGCCACAAAAAAGGTCATAAAATCGGGTCAGATTCGCTTAATGACCGCTTTGCTTAGCAACCGAAATTCCAGCCCCAATTGTGATTGTTAAGCAAGGACTACCTGTAATGACCTTCAATCTATTATCCCTCTTCCAACACATTGGTCTGAAGGAAGTTGTAATTTCTGATCTACTCTGGAGATAATTGCTACCTTTTAAGAATCTGTATAGGAGAGCAAGGGGAAAAAATGAGCATAAGCAGAGATTTATGGAAATATTATATGTCTGCAGATGCATGGCAGTTAGTACTCTGTCTCCTGATCATGGTGGGATCTGTGTATGGTCCTTGATGACTTTTCCCCCACCTCTCTTCCTCCCTTTCCAATCTACTTGCCTCTTTCTTGATTCCTTCTGGGGATTTGTTCTTCTGTACCTAGTAACAGGAATTAATGCAGCTGGATAGTAACATGCATAATAATCACCATCTCCAGGGAGTTGAAAGGCTGTGGCGAGAATGAAGTGTAAATGATGGAATTTATTAGCTAGAATCAATAGGAATCCCGAACTAAAAAGCAGCCATGGCTGACCAGTGAGACCAAGGTAAAATATGGATGTTTCCCAGTAAGGAATATTTGTAGATTTCCTATTGCCTGCATGCAGATAAACAGGGATAAATACACAAGACTCACAAAGACTCATGTCCAACATGCCACATGAGCTAGGTGGGTCCATCCACATGCTTTGCTTCTGGCTAATCACTAAATCCAGAATTGGTAATTAGGAAAGATGTTCACGCTTCCTTGGATGTAGACCAGGAGGCACAACTTTGTCCAGGCGGAGGACCATACTTGGTCCATGAATGGTGTGTCAGAGGCCACGCTCCCCAACAGTAGTTGGTGGGAAGGATCAGGATAAAATCTTCATTTCATTTTGATTGAAATTCAGTTAAGTTAATCTAATTACTCCCCAGCCATGCACTGAATGATGTTCTCCTTTGGATGATTTGGCAATAGCTTTGGGGGAACCAAAGGTTGGCCCCCACTCTTCTGGCCTCCAGGAAGAGCGTCAAGACCTGGCTCTGCCAACTAGCTTCGGGACCCAAGAGTGATGGGCAGCCCTGGGGGGCGGTGGGTGGCTTAAGGACGCTCTCTCCGCCTTTTAGTTTCCCTCTTTTATCTTCTATTTTTTGTATTTTTTGTATTTTTATTATGGTCTTTATCACTTATTTGTAAGCCGCCCAGAGTCACAGCTTTGCATGCAGGAAATCCCGTATCTTAGCCCAACATTTCTAGGTTGAGTTGGGAAAGACTTTCATCTGAAACCCTAGCGAGATGCTGCCAATCAATGCAAATTATATTAGGGCTGTAAAATAAATCATAGTAGGTATGGAAATAAGTTATGGTAGGGATGTAAGATAAATTATTCTATGGATGGAAATAAATTATGCTGGGGATGTAAAATAAATCTGCAATGAATGTAGCTTGGGCAGCATCAGAGAACATCTGTAGACATCTTCCATGCTTTGCGGGAAAACTTTGCAAAATGAAACTTGGCAAGACTTTGTTCAAAATAGCATCCATGTGCAAACATTGTGTGCAAAATCTCTGTTTGGGAAATTGGTATATACAAATATGTTGGAAGAGTTGCATACAAAAAATAGAAATGATACCATGCATAGCTACATAGAATATGAATGTAGGGGTGTCTATTAAGGCAACTATATCTATCGAAGGAATTAAGAAACTGGTCAATGGTAACTGCTGATTGTAAAAATCAACAAAAACTACTTACTGGGAAAATGATGGAAAATAAATAAAAAAAAATAGAATAGAGTACAAAACTTGGCATTGGCAAAAAACAGTTTTGCTCTGATTTGAAAACCCCTAACTGATATCAGTTGAGATGGCCAATAATATAACAGTCTATGCCCAAATTTGAATTTAGGTAATCCCTGATTTGAAGTTCAGCCTAAGATGGTACATGATTTGGAAGGTGTCTTTTGGACATCATAGGTAAGGTAAAGGTTCCCCCCGCACATTTGTGCAGTCGTGTCCGACTCTAGGGGCCGGTGCTCATCTCCGTTTGTTAGCCGAAGAGCCAGCGTTGTCCGAAGACGCTTCCACGGTCATGTGGCCGGCATGACGCGCGCGTATCGCTGTTACCTACCCACCGAAGTGGTGCCTATTAATCTACTTGCATTTGCATGCTTTCGAATTGCTAGGTTGGCAAGAGCTGGGGCGAGTGCGGGAGCTCACTCCGCACGCGGGGCTAGGGATTTGAACCTCCGAACTTGCGACCTTCCGATCGACAAGCCTGGCGTCTTACCCGCTGAGCCACCACGCCCCTTAGGACATCATGGAAACCTGCTATTCATTAAATCATCCTGACTTTTTTCAGATTTCTGTGAGAGGAAGTCACTTATTTAAGTTAACACAACTCTTAAAGCAAGTTCAACTTTTTTTTTCCAGTTTTATGCGGAAGTCAGGTTGTTTTGATGAATAGAAGAGATGGAGTGCAATCACACCAGGTCTTCTGAATCCCTTTTGAAGCATCTCCAGCCACCCCACGCCACTATTTCTCTTAAAGGCAAAAGCTGACTTTGTCTCAGTATGGAATGCGTTGTCCTCTGGTATCTACTAGGCTCCCAAATCATGTCACATCTTCCCTTCTTCTCTTTCTTGTAGCAAAACCACTTCAGATGAAGAAAGCAAACAGCCAGCTCAGGGGGTGACCCACGTCTCTGCGCAACCAACTTATGCTCCAACCTGGGAAGAAAGGGTGACGGTGGAAATTGACTCCATCAAGGCAGGCGAAGAAGGTGGGGCCACACTGGAAGATCTGAGAAGCTTGGTGGGAATGAATCTAATTTAATGGAAGGAAAGAGAAAAAGAGAACAACCCGCAACAAGAAGGATAGATTCAGTTACAGCAGCAATGGGGACACAGTTGGAAGCTCTTAAGGACCAGGTTGGGGATAGAGTACCCTGGAGAAAATCTGTGTGTTCCTTAAGAGTTGACACCAACTTGATGGCCCATAATCAGTCAATGGAATACAAGATTTAAAAAAGTTTGTGAGCCAAGCTGAACTGAATTCAGCGGCATAAAGACGTGATGTGGCGCACGGCAAGCAGATCGTGCATCTGTGTGCTGCTTCTGAATCTCTCTTTCTCTCTGCTCTCTCTGAACCAAGCGTGAGTCTGTATTTAATAATTGTCTACCAAATAGTCCTGCTCATCTCCCAGATAGGAAAGTGGATCTGTTGTCTGCTGCCCCTGGGCTCTTCCCTCCTAGCTCCGTTGCCTACCTTAATGGGGAAATGATTATTGATAATTGGGGTGTTTTCCCAAGACGGGGGCCATTTGCCCTGGTGACTTGATCTTTATTGTTCCAAGCTGAGCAATGTTATGTGGGTAATCGTAATAATACTAATAGCATTAGAGTTAGCAATTAGATTAATGCCAGACTCTGGCGGAATGAAGCCAGCGGCAGTCAGTCGTAGCACTCCAGGTAATTCCATTACAGCTCCTTCTTAAGTGAAATAAAACAGTGTTTGATGTACTTCTCTACCTATCTGTGATGGGAGGGCTGGCACTGTCTTAGCCCAGAATGATTGAAAGAGACAGGACCTGTAGAATTTCAAGGCTAGGCCCCTTTAATCTCAATCCAATTTGGGGAAGCTGTTTGTTCATGCAGGCCAGGAGCTGGGGCAGGGCCATCTCCAGGGGAGGTCAAAGAAGTCAAGATGATGGCCATGACTGTGTGGACAAAGCCCGGCTCCTTTAAGGGCATCTGAAGAAGCTGACTGGATGAATACTGCTTTTGTCTTAAAGCCCACATCTCTACTTATGAAATGGTCCATCAGTGAAATGGCCCATCCCATATCAGGTGGAATGCTTTCAACTTGCCCAAGTGTGTGTTGTAATGGAAGGGTTAGTATCCTTTGATTTGACCCAGATAAGTAAATGAACTGGCTTGGGATTCTAAGAAATGAAGCCATGTTGTTAATAGTTTGTTACAGACCAGGGAGCAACGCCAGGAAAGTATCATGGCCCATCCCTTTTTTGAACAGTAAGAAAGTTCTAAGTAAGACCTAAGTGGGTGAAAAATGCAAAGTCTTCTCTGGGTCAGGAAAGAAGACCCCTGCTCAGTGTTGAAATCCTTCTTTTTCAGGCCAAAGATTCCAGTTTCAAATCCTGCCATTTCAGTGTCATAGCAGGGGATAAAAAAGACTTCCCTTGGCTTAGAGACTTGACTGTGTCCCATAGGTAGAAAGACAGGTTATAAATAAAAAAATTATCAAGATGTCAGAATAGGGCTGCTCCAGGTCAGCCTTCGATCCACGTGGCCTTTAAAATAAATGGGCACGCCACCCAAAAAGGACACCCCCGAAGCGATCTCTCAGCTGGAGATTTACTCCGAGAGGAAGAAAAACATCTGCCGCAAAAGACGTGTCAAATGCTTCTGCCACAGGTAGCGAAGGATTGGTCCCTAGGCTTAGGAGAAGAGTAGTCAAGGTTCCAAAGTGGGGTTCCATCCTTTCTTCTCTGATCAAAGTATAAGATGCCGTGATGGATGGTCACCATCCCTCTGATACCCAGGTTGCGGCTGAAGTCCCAGAGTTCCTGGAGTTAGTGATTGCACCCAGGGAAGAGAAATGAAAAGATGGGAGGGATGTCAAAGGAGAGAAAGGGAGACAAAGAAATGCACGCGTCGGGCAGGTGTTTGGCAGACTGTTGCTCTGTGGATATCTATTCAGCAATAGTTGCTGCGGCGACTCTGCCCCCTCCCTTCTCCAATGGGGTCACACAGAAAGCAACCGGCAACTAATGACTGAGGAAATGAGGCTCTATTCTTCCCTCGTCAAGGCTCGCATGAGAGGCAGGCCTTCCCTCTTGGCCAGGGGATTTGAGGGACAAAGAATAATGGCCGTGGCGAGAACAAGACTGCTGGGGGGAGTTAATGAGACAGGCTTGCAGACAGGCTGGAGAGCATCTCCAGACACAAAGCAACAATGTCTTCCTGGCTTGGGACTTCTAATGAGGTCAGACCTGCGCTTCAGTTGGGTATTCAGAAAGCATACAAAATGCAGCGGAGCCTGAGCAGAGGATAACAAGGCCAGTGTCAAGGTTAAGGTAGAAGAGGGCATTGGCAAGGGACTGGTGCCTATGTATCCCTGGTTAGCCCATCACCCACTATGCCCTCCTGGTATTCTTCCTCCATCACGCATTGGTAGACTTTCTCCTTCCCCTTTTATCTAGCAATGGTGCCAAGACTTTTTCTACCTCTCCTTTAACTTTGGGAACACCCCAGAACCCAACATCTTGATTTCTCTGCAGGGCCTCTCAAAGAAGGGTAGGAAGAGATGAAACAGAATTTCTGGTGTTGCATAAAATTTGGGAGCCTTCTATCGTTTCTGCGTGTTTCTCCTTTCTGCTCCCCACCCCCAGGGACAGGTTGGGTGGTTTGGATGCATTTTTCATGGCCTACACAATGTAACTCTGGAAGAGGATGCTAGGTTTCCATATCAGGTTGGCTCAGCAGAATGGTCAGGTCATCCCAGATCAAACCATCAGAAAAAATAAAGCCCTTTGGAACTTACTAAAAGAGGTGGTATCTTGGCAGGCCAAGGAGTGAGAAAGAGGGAGCCAATGGTCCACCCACATTTGCTGGTCCTTTTTTTTTTTTGTTTCAGATGAAATAGCAGAAAAAGCCTATTTCAACTAATCAAACTCTGAAACTCCCCATTTTGGATCCACTAAAAAGATTATCTCCCCCCCCCTTCATAAAAGTTTGGTTCAGCCTTCATTGTCTGGTGTTGTTTTCATACTCTTACATAACTATGTTCCTTATCCATACTGAATATTCATTGCAAGAAAACTTAGTTCTTATGGTGTTCTATTTTTGATGGTTCAGTAAAAAAAAGATTTTAATTCTATAATGCCCCAATTCTCTGCAACCCTTTTTTTTGCTTTAGTGTATGAAGTTCATTTTTTATTTTAACAGAGCATTATTCCAACACCTTTCCTTTCCTTTCCTTTCCTTTCCTTTCCTTTCCTTTCCTTTCCTTTCCTTTCCTTTCCTTTCCTTTCCTTTCCTTTCCTTTCCTTTCCTTTCCTTTCCTTTCCTTTCCTTTCCTTCCCTCTCCTCCCCTCCCCTCCCCTCCCCTCCCCTCCCCTCCTCTCCCCCCATCTCTGACAACATACACAAATGTGTTAGAAAGGAAGAAAGAAAGACTTTAGATGGGGGTACAACTAAAGGTTGTTTTTTGCACACATAAACACACACATCTATCTGATTTGGAGGAATTTGAAGGGATTTTTTTTAGTTCTTCTGCCACAGCCTAACATACGTAGTTATTCCCCATGGATACTCTCTCTCTCTCTCTCTCTCTCTCTCTCACTCACACACACACACACACACACACACACGATGTGAATTCCAGACCAAAAAATGTATACACTATAACAAGGCAAGACACCAACAGTTTGTCACACCTCCCTCTTTCCTTCAAGTAGCACCTGATTACAGTTCAGCACCAAGGACAGAAGCTCTCTGCTCAGGGGATGATGGGGTGTCCCCAAGGATTGAAAGCAACTCCAGGCGTTTTTCACACATGAAGCCAAGAATAATGAATTTTATCAAGTGAACAGGAGCTCATTGGCCTCACATGGGCCTTTTGTTCCATGTAGCTTTTAAAACTTTGCTTAGCAATGTTCGAAATACATAAGCACGATAATTGGTGAGATTAGAAATTAGCAATCTGACACTGGTGGCTTGTCTCAGATGATGACAGTGTGACCATTTTCCTACTGCAAATGTAGTGCAGTAGACTTGTAAAATGATGGCTATTGAGATTATCTCTATCTATCTATCTATCTATCTATCTATCTATCTATCTATCATCTGTCTGTCAGTATGTTGGTAACTAACTAGGATTTGGGGTGGGTTCATGGGAGATAGATTAATGAAAACACCAACCAATTTTACAGCAGCTAGGAAAAGGTGTAAAGGCGTGTACTTTGTTCTCTTTTTAATTTTAAAGCAGGCACTCTGCTCTAATTCTTATTAGAGGAGTGTCTTTCAGACAGGGGGTAGTAATCCCCCCAGCTCCATTATTCTTCGGATCTCAATCAGCTGCCACCATCACCACTGAAACCTGCGATTTATCCCCAGAGCAAGGGAAACAATATAAAAATGACCAAAGAATCTGCACTGGGTTTTTTCCCTCTTTCTTTCTTTCTTTCTTTCTTTCTTTCTTTCTTTCTTTCTTTCTTTCTTTCTTTCTTTCTTTCTTTCTTTCTTTCTTTCTTTCTTTCTTTCTTTCTTTCTTTCTTTCTTTCTTGCGGCTAATAGCTCCCCTGGGGGAGATATTTAAATTGGGAAAATGGCATGGAGGGATGGAAGATTAAATGTCACTGCTCTGATCAAAAGCAGTATCCTGGCTCCCCTCTCCCACTTGCTTTAAAGTAAAGAAAATAAAAATGGGATGATCTGATCATGACTCTCCCACGCCTAGCTAGGTTTGGCTCAGGGGCATTTTTGTTATGTAAGCTGACGGTCTTTCCCCACCCTTTCCTTCTCTTTCCAGATGTGTGTCTCATTGTAGCTGACAAGGACACCAAGGAAGTTCTCGCGAAATACAACATCCCCATAAAATACCTACGTCCCTTTCATCATTATCACTGTGCCCTGGTGCTGGTGAGTCACGGAATCTACCTGTTTAGACTTTCATTTGCTTTACTTGTGGACTTTACAGGTAGTCCTCACTTAATGACCATTCGTTTAGTGATGGTTTGGACTTACGACAGCACTAAAACCCCCGACTTGCAAGCAGTCCTCGCGCTTACAACTGTTGCAGCATCCCTGTGGTCACGGGATCGCAGTTTGGGCACTTGGCAACCAGTTCGCATTTATGACCATCGCAGCGTCCCGCAGTCACGTGATCACCATTTCTTACCTTCCCAGCCAGCTTCTGGCCAGCAAAATCAATGGGGAACTGCATGATTTGCTTAATGACTATGTGGTTTGCTTAACAGCCATGTGATTCGCTTAACAACCGACACAAAAATGGTCGTAAAATCAGGTCAGATTTGCTTAATGACTGCATTGCTTAGCGACCGAAATTCCGATCCCAATTGTGGTCGTTAAGCAAGGACTACCTGTATAGGAAGGGGGAGAAATTGACTAGCTGGATAGAGTTTATTACAGTCACAGACCAGAGTTCAAAATAAAAAACATGTTAAAAATAAAATAAGCATAAAAACACAAACCAGGATGTTACAATTGGCAGTGGATTCCTTGGTGGACAGTCAGGGTGTGTCAAATTTTACAGGCAGTGTAACAGAGATTGGCTAGATTCAAGGAAACATAATCCTACCAATCTGATAACTGTACATAAAAAAGAACAGAATTTCCTGGGTGTTTTACCAGATAAGGAGTTGTAAAGCAGGATCCTTATAGAGGGTACAGTATAACTGGATGTGAGCTGTGCTTTCAGTAGCTCCTCGTCTGCAGGCGCACAGTCTTAGCTCATAGGGGACTTTTTAATGTCGGCCCTTCAAAATTGCTGGGGGAAAGTGTTGAAGTGTGTTAAAGTTAGTGCTCTTCTGAATTTGGAGCTGGTTATCTGATGTAAATATCTTGCTGGTTTGAAAAAGGGTCTTGATTGCTCAGAGAAACATTGTTGGGTAAAGCAAACTGGCCCTGTTGGGCTTCTAGATCTTTAATACATTGTTTAAATGCACTAAGTGCATTTAACACTCATAACCCATCGCTAAGAAAGCCTCCCTTTGAAATTCATCTCTTAATGCTGACTTAACTGCATGCACACTTACTGATCCAGTAGTCTATGAACAAAAGCGAGCTCTCCGCCATAATTCACACTTCTCCTGATGGTTTCAGTGGAATTCTCTGAACAAAAGCTTACGCACCCTAAGAGGATCTGTTGGGGGCACGTCTGCGTGAAAACGGTACACAAAAATGCATCATAATGAAGGCGATGTCTCAAATATGTATGGAAAATGTATTCAGAACCTCATATGGATTTTTAAGAAAATTTCGAACTGATGCAAAAGCTGGATGAAACAACTCTAAGTTTGGGAAACGAGAAGATCTCTCTCCCCTTGACCTCATATTCCCTACAAAGAATATTTGACAACAAGACATTTTCAGTGATGGAACCTAGGTTGGGTAGAATTTAGTGCCCTGAGCTGTTTTTCCTGCTTTTCAATGACAGGTTAAAATCATCCAGTTCAAATTCTCATTTACTGAGATTTTCTCTTGCAGCCATCTAAACATCTGGTCTGCATCTGCTATTTTGTTCTTGTACTGGCTTCTCTTTGGTGTTTAGATTGCAAACTGTTTTGTTAGCTTTTACCATGAACATTAGCCATCTGGAAGCACGCCCTCTCCCCACCTCCCTGGGATGGCGGGAAAGCTTTGTAGTGAATAAATAATTATGCTGCACAAAAATTCCTATACAAGTAGAATGGCTGAAATGTTAGGGCAGAAGCACTCTCGTTTGCTTTCATCTTGATGGGCTAGCTTGCCATCTGCAAGGACTTTGGGGAACAGGGTCCCATTGTGATTGTATGTTTGCATTTACATACTGAGATGGTAGATGTTCCATAGCATCATTTGCTGTCTTGTTTAGACTTGTCCTAATTTCAGGCTTATGAAGAACACAAGAACCATTTCCTTAAAGTTGGCAGAGGACAGGATAAGAAAATCTTCACATACCATAACAGAAATAACCCATAATAAGAAAAGGATTTGGATTTTCAGAACCCATTTCAGATTCTGAAAACCTCAAGTTGAAGAAACATGCTGAAAGAATAATTGATAATTCCAAGTTCCTAGGGTCTTTTTAAAAGAAGGGAACAATTTTCCCCCTGTCTCCCCAGTATTGCTTGCAAATAAGGTAAAGTAAAGGTAAAGGTTTTCCCCTGCACAGTCGTGTCCGACTCTAGGGGCTGGTGCTCATCTCCGTTTCTTAGCCGAAGAGCCAGCGCTGTCCGAAGATGCTTCCGCGGTCATGTGGCTGGCATGACGCACGCGGAACGCTGTTACCTTCCCACCAAAGTGGTACCTATCCATCTACTTGCATTTGCATGCTTTCGAATTGCTAGGTTGGCAAGAGCTGGGGCTGGTGCGCGAGCTCACTCCGTCACGCGGGGCTAGGGATTCGAACCTCCGAACTTGCGATCTTCCGATCGACAAGCCTGGCGTCTTACCTGCTGAGCCATCGCATCCCACATATATGCAAATATTCATATCCAAATAAAATCATGTCATATTTGGAGGCGCTGTTCTTAGCCCATTCAGCTGCCATTAAGGTAGGATTTGGGGGTGAAGCCTAGACCTTTGTTCAGCAGAGGGCTCCAAATGTTATAGGTCTGTTTTACCATATTTTGAATGAACTGAAAAATGATCTGAATAAGCTGAAAAAATATGTTTACTATCTAAACAGATTCCCCCCTCCAAAAAATACACTGATTGATTGATTGATTGATTTATTGATTGTGTACCATCAAGTCACTTTCAACTACTAGTGACCAGATAGATTTCCTCCATGATGATCTATCCCTAACAGGGTCTTTGAGGTCTTCCAATGGTGCCCCCATCACCACTGTAACTGAGTCCATCCCCTTTGCTGCTGGTCAGGGTTTTGAAAACCAATCCGTTCAAGTGCTCCGCTTTTCCCTTACCCTCCCCACCCCTTGCCCAATTTTTGTTAAAGATGTCACATTCTTTGCTTACTTTGAGAAGCCTTTGTTGCTCAGCCAAGCAAATGGTAGAGACAAAATCCTGCCTGGCCTTGTTTCTAACCTTTGTGGGGCATCAAAGGCATTGAAAGGAACAAGTTGACATTCAGAGCTAGCTAAAGAAGCAACCTGACATGTTTGCTTTTCTGCATGAGCAGTGAAAGAGAAGTGGGGCCGCTGCTGGTCGGTGGTGGGTGGAAACGGGCAGAGTGAATGAAAGGCCCAAACTGGAAGAAGGCAAAAATAGCAGTGGGAAAACAGGAATGGTAGGAAAGGAGTAGCAAAGACTGAGATCTCTCTCTCTCTCTCTCTCTCTCTCTCTCTCTCTCTCTCTCTCTCTCTCTATATATATATATATATATATATATATATATATATATATATATAGGGTTCCTGTCTCTCTCCCTCTCCCTCTCCCTCTCCCTCTCCCTCTCCCTCTCCCTCTCCCTCTCCCTCTCCCTCTCCCTCTCCCTCTCTCTCTCTCTCTCTCTCTCTATATATATATATATATATATATATATATATATATATATAGGGTTCCTGTCTCTCTCCCTCTCCCTCTCTCTATCTCCCTCCCTCTCTCTATCTCCCTCCCTCTCTCCGTCTCCATCTCCCTCTCCATCTCCCTCTCCATCTCTATCTCTCCATCCATCATCTATCATCTATCAGTCATTCTATTGTTCTATCAGTCATTCTATTGTTCTATCATTCTATCTATTGTTCTATCTGTATTGTTCTATCTAGCATTCTATTGTTCCATTGTTTTATCTTTCTATGATTCTACCTGAACTCCATTTACGTCAAATAAAAAACCTTATTTTCCTACCTTCAAATACTGCTCACTGTTTCTACAATAGCAAACTCAAGTGGTGAGTGAGAAACAAGATGAACAATTTACTGTTTTCCGGGATTGAAGAAGTACAGGTGGGGGGAGGACCCCATAGAATATCCCAATGAAGACTGGTTTGGCTTCAGGAGTGCCTCATGAGTAATTTCTCCAGATTTGGCTGAATGCTGGAGAAAGCTTTTGTTCCAAGCCAAAACTATATAACAAACAGAAAACTCTTGTCCAGACCCTTTGATCATATAGGAAAGGCTATCTACATGTTTACATTCACCCCGAAAAGCTAAAATGCCTTAAATGGAAAAAAATTATGTTGTTACTTGAAGGCATTGTGCTGTGCAGAATGTAACTAGCAACTTCCTCTTTCTGACATTTTAAAAAATTCGACCTTTACACTTTAGTCTGCCCCTCATTTGCACAGGGACTAATTTTTTTAAAGGAAAGTGCTTGTATTGATGACATGATAATGATTAGCTGTCTCACGATGGCTCAGGAATCCATTTGTAGGCTCTGTTGATCTCCGCGTTAACCTCCAAGTATTTCTATAGGGCTGAATTGCTTGTGATTCTAACATCTATGGAAGCTTTTAAAGATGGGTGCTTTATTGATAATTAAAAACAGGGTGATTGAAAGGTTTCTTCTGTCTTGTGGTGCCTTGTTGGAGGTTCTAAGCCACAGCATAATAATCCAGTTCAATATAGAAATATGTAAAGAATTCACTCTTTCTGGATTTTGATATAGGAGACCGGTTGATCTGCATATTTCAAAACAATGGGCAATGCCTTCCATTCAGTTTCACACTTCTCTGTACTGTGACACAGTTCTTGATAAGTTATGATAATAATGTAATTCAGAACTTTGAGAGGGAGGGGAAAAAAACGTGTGAAATAAAGCTATAAATCTGGAGGGGGTTTAGAGGCCCATGTAATCCAACCCTCTGCTTAATCTAAGAAATCCAGAGCTAGATCATCCCATAAAACAGAGCTTTCCAAACTGTGTGTCGGGACACGTCAGTGTGTCGGCTGCAGTGTCTGAGTGTGTCGTGGCTGCTGCTGCCTCCAAGCCCTGCCAGGACTCCACGCAGGTCCTAGTGCCTGCCTTGTGCCTTGCTGCCTCCAAACCTGCCCTGCCAGGATTCCGCGCAGGTCCTAGTGCCTGCCTTGTGCCTTGCTGCCTCCAAACCTGCTGTGATTCTGCGCAGGTCCTAGTGCCTGCCTTGTGCCCTGCTGTAAGAGTGTGTCGCAAAATGATGCCCTGCTGTAAGAGTGTGTTGCGAAATGATGCATGTCTAAAAAGTGTGTCACCAACATGAAAAGTTTGGAAAGCTCTGCCCTAAAGACATCTGTCCAACCTTACATTGGAAACCTCCAGTGAGAGAAAATTAGAATTTCTTTAGATAGCCAGTGATCCCAAGGAATTAGCATAGACCAGTGTTTCTCAACCTCAGCAACTATCAGATGGGTGGACTTCAACTCCCAGAATTCCCCAGCCAGCATGGGTGGCTGGGGAATTCTGGGAGTTGAAGTCCACCCATCTGAAAGTTGCTGAGGTTGAGAAACAGTGGCATAGACAAAACATGAAAAGTTTTTGGATGTATTGGTATCTGATACCAACCACAATAATGAAGAAACATCAAAAAGTACATTGTGACATCATAACACAAACTCCCACCTTTTGTATTGTCAAGTCTACTGGCCATAGCCTTTCCCAAAAACAATACATTTGACGTTAGCATAGTTAAAGGCCACTTTTCATGCTAGCTGGCTTTCTCCAGGAATGCAAGCGTTACTGTATTTAATGCCAAACAGAGCAATTCATGGTATTGAACTTTCTAGATGATTCTCCAGGGTAGCATGAACTCTAACGAACAGCTCCTGATTTACTACCAAAAACTACCAAAAACAAAAACTGATTTACAGTTCCTTGGAGCCACCTCAAGAACAACCCAGTTTATCTGTAAACTTCATATTGTCTTGTTTGCACCTTCTGTTCTCTTTTCATTCTGTGGTTTGGCTTTTCCTCAAACAGCCTCGGAAGAAAGACCCGGTAGGAACCAAGTTATATGCTTCCATCATTCGTAAACGCAGCCTCATCCCTCGCTATGCCGGAATAAACTACACAGGGCTGGAGGTGAGGGCCAGATCAAGGAAGGGTTACTGAATTAGTGAACCATTGGGGAGAGGAGACAGAGCGAGCTTCATGAGTAAGTCAGATGTAGCTAGACATGGGATTTTTTAAGATGAGAAATTCCAACATTGCTTCTCTTGGAATCAAAATGTGTGTGATGTGGGGCATGTGTAACTGGTCAAGAAATTCATTGGCGATCACTCGTAGCCGAGTAACATTGTCTTCCAAAGGTAAAATTTTAACGGTGGATCCGTAAGTGGCTATAAAGGCCAATTCTGGATCCGCACAACCTCCCACAGTGAGGGCATAGGTTTCTGGGTGGGAGACGGTCGTGATGAGGGTTTGCCTGACGTGCCTTCCTCTTAGCTCTTTTCTCCCTTTTGCCCTGTACTCGTGCTTCTTCAAAGTCCATAGCGCCATTAATAAAGGCTGACCTCCAATTGAAACGCTCATGAGTTAGGGCTTCCCAGTTCTCAATGCTGATATTACATTTTTTAAAATTAGCTTTGAGAGTGTCTTTGAATCTCTTTTGCTGTCCACCAATATTCCGTTTTCCATTCTTTTAACTTTTAAAGTTAAATTCTTTTAACTGGTCAAGAAATTCATTCAAGAAATAGTTGTTGGTCAAGCATTTCTTTATAGTGCCAGACTTGGTGGTCATCCAAAGAAACTGAGTTTCAAAGAGATCTAAAGAAGGACTTTTTTCAAACATCCATAATGCATAGAAATTAAGTGTACATCAATACATTATTTAATGTATGGAAATCAGATTCAGAAGATATTCCATTGATAGCCACAAGCCACCTTTAAATGAGAGATGATGAAAAATACTGGAGAATAAGCTCTCCATGCCTGAAAGTCATGAAAGCTACAGTAGATATTCTCTCCAGCAGCAGAGGTAGCTGACCTCCATCGTGGGTCAGCTGTTATGCTAGATCCAGCCAGATCCTTTAACAAAATGTTAAAAAATGTTTGAAAGAGTAACACTGACTCTTGTGGTCCCCCCCCCATTCTATAGGGGAGGGGTTCAGGGAATATTCCTCCCCAGATTGCTTCAGGAATCTCTTGGTGACCTTTCCCTTTTTTGTCCCAATTTTAGGTTTTCCTCAAGGAAATCAATGAGCCTCTTGCGCAACCCGATGGCAAGGTCAAAGCCATTGCTAGGATAGTGAACAACGTTGGAGCTTACACGTGAGTAATAGATCATGAGTAAGGAGCATGCATGTATGCATATGTGTGAGGTGGCAAACCTCATTGGGATTGTGTGCTAACATCCGAAGGAAAGGTTAAGTTTTCTAAGAAAGCTGCCATCCAAACAACTAGTGAATGGGGATTATTGCAATTCACTCCAAACCATCTGGTTTCTGGAGTCATGTGATACGATAATCCCCTTCTAGTTTTTCTGCCCACAGATTGGTTCAAAAAGGTCAAAATTGTGTGCAGCCATAAAGGTATGTTGCACCAGGACTTGTCTGTAATTTCTTTAGTTCTCCTATGTCCTTGTCTGTCCGTCCATCCATCCATCCATCCATCCATCCATCCATCCATCCATCCATCCAATCCATCCATCCATCCATCCATCCATCCATCCATCCATCCATCATCTTGCCATCCATCCATCGTCTTGGTGGAATTTACTTCTGAGCAGGCTACATTGTGCTGCACGCATACTAGGGAGTAAGCCTTGTTGAACAGTACAGGACTTACTTTTGAGAACCTGTCTGGGATGATGCTGCAATTAGAATCTTCTTGCCAGCAATCAAATTGCATCAAGCCGTAGATACAAAAGATTCTTCTGTGTTTTTCATTCTTTCTAAAGAAAGGAGATGCAAGCTCGGCTACCTGATGCTCCTGCGATTCCCTTGACCGTGGTGAATTTCCCAGATCCTGTAATGGAGGATTTTGACGTTCCACGAGTCAACAACCATGGGTACCCACAGGTATGAGGGAACAGGGAGAGAAAAGATCTGGTTAAGTAGCTGATGGAATCCAGGGGCTTAGAGTTGGAGAAGGAAGTGGAGAAGAACAAAGAAATACATTGCCTGTCTCTTCCCAAGCTCTGTCAGTTTATGACATACAGTATGAGAGATGGAGAACAGCTCTATTGGACCTTTGGACCAGGAAGATATTTTTTTGGAAAAAAAAGCTCTGAAATTGAAGTACTAGCAAGGAAGGCTTTGTGCATGGATAGTAAGTCAACATTCCTTGACTCTTGAGTGTGACGGTCCTCATGGGTTATTTTGTGGTTTCCCCACAAAGTCTTCCCCACTCCAATGATGAGCTCTCCTGTAATTGCTGGTACCTCTCTCTGATGAGGAAGAGTCCCATTATATTCAGAAAACTGAGCTGATCTGCTTAACACCAGCCTGGAATTTTAACACTGAAATCCTAACAAATGCACATGGGACATCCCTCAAGACTGGTGAGTCATAAGGAAAAGGGAAAAGCCAGACATCATTGTCCTTTTCATTCCAAATGGGTGAAGGCAACAGAGGGCAAACTGATGCAGTAGTGTTGATTTACAAAGTTGGTGGTGGGGATGCTATTCTGTGCAACGTTCATGTCCATCCCTAGTAAAATAACGTAAACCAGAGACATTCTTGCTGCCCTTTGGAGCTTGAATGGATTGCAAAAGCTATGATAGGATCTATATTTCTAAAGGCTGTCCACACAGGCCCACAGGAAGAAGAAAGAGCCGTAGACAATGAGTAGAACACAAGGATAGCAAGTAGTAGGTCCTAGGTTCATCTCCCAGAATCACATACAGGATGGAAAGGGTCTGATCTTCCCTTGCAGGCATTGCCCACCTAGGAAGATGGAAGAAATTGATTTTTGTCTGCATTTTGAAATAAATTCAGCTAATCTGCTCTTCCTGGTCTAGTAGGATTCAAACACGGTTGTGTTTTGGATTGCCAATTTCTCCAATTTTTCTTCAACAGTTCTTGGCTCAAAAGTTGCCAAAGATGCACATAATAGGGGATGTTGTAGCCACTCTGGACTCTGCTGCATATTATTGCAGACCACTAACATGCACTTGTGAGTTGAGGAAGCATCAGAATGAATCCTTGCACACTCCTTCTTCTCTCTTGCTGGGGGAAGACGCAGAGGAAAAGTCAACAATAACAGGTCAAGATGGAGGATGTCCTATTCAGGGAAGAGGGATCATGGAAATACCTCCCCCCAAGTCTGTCTCTCTCTCTCTCCTATGTCCTTGTCTGTCCATCCATCCATCCATCCATCCATCCATCCACCCACCCACCCACCCATCCATCCATCCATCCTCCATCTATCTATCTATCTATCTATCTATCTATCTATCTATCTATCTATCTATCTATCATCTATCTATCTATCTATCATCTATCTATCTATCTATCTATCTATCTATCTATCTATCTATCTATCTATCTATCATCTATCTATCTTCCATCCATCATCCATCTATCTATCTTCCATCCATCTTCCATCCATCATCCATCTATCTATCTATCTATCTATCTATCTATCTATCTATCTATCTACCTACCTACCTACCTACCTACCTACCTACCTACTGTACCTACCTACCATCTATTACAAAATGGTATATCACATACCACTTTCCCATCACCAAATCTCAAAGCAATA
Source organism: Charina bottae (assembly GCA_023362775.1). Classification (NCBI taxonomy): domain Eukaryota; kingdom Metazoa; phylum Chordata; class Lepidosauria; order Squamata; family Charinaidae; genus Charina; species Charina bottae. Next base: position 19,662,692 of record JALMGJ010000010.1, on the reverse strand, counting down.
TTCTCTTGCAGCAGAGCAGACATATTTTATTATTTTCTTCTCCTTCCTAACCACCAATACCAGAGTCTTGGGAAGCCCGCTCCCGCCACAGCATTCTGCTGAAAGGCTCCACGTCTGATCTGTTTCCTGCCGGTCCTAGAACTTCCTAAGGTGGACATCTTCCCGATTTGCAATTCCCCCAAAGCCTGTTGGAGGATGCTGCGGATGGTACCTTTCTTCCCTCTTGGATCTTTCCTGCTGCAATGTTCTGAAGAAAATGGATGTTCTTTAGTTCATGCGACTGAAGAAATATTTCTGCTCTTCCTTAAGAAGGTGTCCTTGCCCAGGTCAAATATTACCCCTGGAGGGAAGGGAAGGGAAGGGAAAGGAAGAAGTTCTAGAAGCCCCTGTTCCATCCTGATTCAGCTGGCAGCCCTCCCATGAGGCACGTTGCCAGCTGGAATTGGCGAAAAAGGATAGAGGATGTCGATAGGGTGTTATAAATGATTTAGTGGAGCCATCTGGGCTGAGAAAACGTATTCCGTTTCCTCTCTTTTTATCAGTTTTGTTAAAGACCTGAAATGAAAGTTGGTTTTGCAACAGAGACAATATGCTACCTACGGGTGGGGATGGAAAACCTTAAGCCCAGGGCTTCTCTTTGGATTTTCTCTTTCAGTGATTTTCCCCTTTCGATGAGGAGGACGTCTATAGGCGAATTCACTTCGCTATTCTGCTAAGAGGCAAAACTGAATCACAAGGCTGGCCCCAGACCTTGAATGTCATTCAAACATGGCTTTGGTCAAGTCCTTTACATTTATCCTTAGCAGGTCCAAGGGAAAGGACACCGACGTATGATGGTTTTGTCCCTTTTTATAACTGCAAAATGAGGGGCGTGGTGGCTCAGCGGGTAAGACGCCAGGCTTGTCGATCGGAAGATTGCAAGTTTGGAGGTTCGAATCCCTAGCCCTGCGTGCGGAGTGAGCTCCCGCACTAGCCCCAGCTCTTGCCAACCTAGCAATTAGAAAGCATGCAAATGCATGTAGATAAATAGGTACCACTTTGGTGGGATGGTAACAGCGTTCCGCGCGCGTCATGCCGGCCACATGACCGCGGAAGCGTCTTCGGACAACGCTGGCTCTTCGGCTAAGAAACAGAGATGAGCACCGGCACCTAGAGTCGGACACGACTGCACAGATGTGCAGGGGGAACCTTTACCTTTACCTATAACTGCAAAGGGGGATTGATCTCTTCATTAGGGTTGGACATGGGGGTGGAAATGCCCTTCATAAGGGACAGTTTCTAAAGGCTCCTGTCTCTTTCTTAGCCTTACAACCAGCAAGAAGTCTTTGCTCTGGGGCTGGGGGTGGAGGAAGAACAGAGAGGAATGGGGATAAGCCCACCCCACCCAAATGGTTTGCTTTACATACCATAAATTACACTTTCTGGGCATCAGGATTGCACTTAGCAATTGAATTACAAATTAATCCTCAGGGGGAATTGAACTATCACGGCACTCTCTCCCCCCCCCAACCCACAAACAATCTTTCTTCCCTCCCCATGTCCTTTTTGCTAAACTATTTAACTCTTGGGTCCCTGCGCTCAGTCGTATTCATTTGTTCATTGTGATTCCTTTCATTATTCCGCTGATCAGTCCCCCAATCACCAAATTTCTCTGAGCAAGATCTACGCTGAAACCCATTCAAATCCCAGTTTAAAGCATCATTTCACAGGACTGTGTGAAATGTCACCAACCCGTCTGCCCTCAGGCAAGCAAAGGATTGCAAAATGCAGAAGAAACCCTGAAAGTTACACACACACACACACACACACACACACACACACACACCCTTGTACAGTTAAAAACCAAACAAAATGTTGATAATTGGTGTCTATGAAGGTTCTCAGTCATCCAGGTGGAATTGTCTGTAGCTTGAATCATGTCAACTGGATTTCTATTTTCTCAGTGGAAACGTTTCGCTCCTTATCCAAGGAGCTTCTTCAGTCTGAGCAAAGTTGGTAAGGGAATCCTAAATATGTTTCTAGGTAGCTGTGTGACCTTACCCCTGGGGCTAGGTCATGGTTATTTTGAGATGTTATTTCTAATTGATAATTGGTACACTTATTCCTTAAAGTCTGGGGCAAATTATCTTTGCTCGCATCCACAAGTTAAAATCAGTGCCCTGTGAGTCTTGCTAGGCATTTTTAATGAAAAAGCCACCTTTGAAAAAGTACTTTCTTTTGCAATCCCCCATCTTTGCCTGCAGGGGATGTTGAAGAAAGGCCTTGAGATGGTTTCAGGAATGGGAAGAAGGAAATTTAAAATTTTCAGCATAGCCAGCATAGCCAATGGCAAACACTTGTGGGTTAGGAAGACAGCAGGATGTCCACTCCTATTATGGAGTTTGGATGCAAACAGAAGTGAGGCTAGATACCCACTCATAAGGGACTCTTCCCACTTTGATTCTCTGATACACATTGAATTTTCCTGGGTTTGAGGGTGGAATAGAATCTCCATTGCTGAACTGCTCAAGAACAGGAGTTTCCACAGCAAAGGTATAGGACAAGTTATAGCAAGCCCCGCCCCATAATGATGTCACTGTGCAAGCCTGTCATTTGCATGCTTGCATTGTGATACCAATGCAGGTCTTGCATAGTGATGTCATTGCACATGCTCAGAAGCCATGGAAGCCCATCTTGTTCCTTAAAGGTAAAGGTAAAGGTTCCCCCCGCACATTTGTGCAGTTGTGTCCGACTCTAGGGGCCGGTGCTCATCTCCGTTTGTTAGCCGAAGAGCCAGCATTGTCCGAAGACGCTTCCATGGTCATGTGGCCGCATGACACGCGCAGAACGCTGTTACCTACCCACCGAAGTGGTACCTATTCATCTACTTGCATTTGCATGCTTTCGAATTGCTAGGTTGGCAAGTGCTGGAGCGAGTGTGGGAGCTCACTCTGCACGCAGGGCTAGGGATTCGAACCTCCAAACTTGCAATCTTCCGATCGACAAGCCTGGCGTCTTACCCGCTGAGCCACCACGCCCCTTGCCTGCCAGCAAAAAACTAACCAATCAGCTGGCTTGTTTTCTGCCAGTCATTCTCAAGAATTGGCCAAGAGATGCTGTTGCTGGTCTGTTTTTTGCTGGCAAGAAACAATTATAATACTGTTATGAAGTTGGGGGTTGCCACCCTCTGCTTAGATTTTTTTTAACGTTTTCTGGGAATCCAATTATATCAGTTAGATTCACTGGCTGTAGTGCTGATATCCCTGCTCAGGAGTTCATGGATGTATGAATCTGGGCTTTTGCATTAAGATGCTCTTCTTTGCTAGATTAGGTATTGATCATCAGAGATCTTGGAATTTTTTCCTCAGTAATCCCCGAGGCCATTTTTGAACTCGACCTTTCTTTCGCCACCTTCTCCTGCCCTACCAATGTGGTCTCATTCTGTTTGGGTTTCAGAGAGTCATTGTGCTGATAAACAAAGTCCTGAGCCCCCCGGCATTGTTTCTTTCCAACATTCCATTGGGTCAGGAAAAACAGCGAGGATCTAATGAGCTGAACATGAGAATGTTTGTTTGTCCTTACCAATGATCCTCCTCTGCTGCCTTTTTTCATTTGTGTCCCGCTATGTATATGCCGTAAACCCCAAACCTTTCGCTGGTCAGCTGCTCCCTTTCATGGACTATCACGATGGTGCTTGGTTGCAATATTGCCAAATGCCCCTTGGCCTCCATAATCTTTTCTATAGTTGGAACAATAGATGAAATGCATACAATAGGAGCAAGATTCCAGATTAGTTGGCCAGGGTGGCCATTACTCCAGTTTTGTAGCATTGACCTCAACAGTTCAATGGACCGCAACAATTCAGTGGTATTAAAGTTGTCAGAAGACATTTGACCAGGATGTCTGAGTTCCATGCTGCCATGGGAATTGGAGAGAGCGAGAGACCAAGTGCAACGCATAACCTCCAGGGTGTGCATGTGGCTAAATCATCTAGGGCTAAGATTTTATGGATTTTATGTCTCAGCCTTTTGTAAATCACTGGGAGTCCTTGTGGGGCCGGAGGTATATAAATGCTATTATTAAATGAATAAATAATGATCTTTGGTGCTTTGCCTAGGAAAGTTCTGGGTTGTGTGTGTGTGTGTGTGAGAGAGAGAGAGAGAGAGACTGTGTTCAATCAACATGCATAACCTGGTTACTTAATTAACCAATTAACTGGGTTTGTGCCACACAGGGAACCACAAACAAACTAACTGGTAGAGAAAGATCAACAAAAAAATTCAATACTAACCAAGAGTAGCATGTCCTGTGGATGCAACCACAGTGTTCATATCTACCTTTGTTAAGCATGTTGTGTGAACACAGCCTCTGTGTTGGTATGTGTAGATGCGAATGTAAGAATATCTGCCAGAACTCTCTTCCTTGGCTCATTCCCCTTCTTCCTAGTTTGAGGGAGAGAGAAGGGAATGTATGCTTCATTTCCTAATTGTCTGTATGTTTGCCTTTCTAATATATTTAGCTTGATTACTGGGGATGTATCGTTTAATCAGTATTTGGCCCCTTTCAGATTTGTATATACTCATTCTGAAGTCACTTCAATCAGGTTTCAATGTCTTGCTGCCAAAACAAAAAAGGAAATGCATAAGGATGCAAATTTTCCTAATCTACACATTTGTACTCTCAACCTTCTTCTAAGGCACATTTCTGTGTGCAGTAACTGCATTGTCCCGGTCCTGAAACAGTGTATGTTGAAGGACAGCAGCATTCTGATCTGCAGAGAAGTCCAGAATGGGCAAATTAGATCAGTTCCTATAAAATATATAGGTCAAATGAAATCTCCTGACAGTTTTTAAATCCTCAGGCTTCCTTGTCTGTACCTCCTAGGCTCATAAAAACATCTTGGTTTCATTCATTCATTCATTCATTCATTCATTCATTCATTCATTCATTCATTCATTCATTCATTCATTCACAGCAGCGGTCCCCAACCTTTTTGGCACCAGGGACCGGTTTCGTGGAAGACAATTTTTCCATGGACTGGGGGGGGGGGGGGGAAGTGGTAAATAAAATAATGGGTGAGCCACACGTAGACTAAAATAAGTGTCGGATTCTGACTTCTCATAAGGAGCGCGCAACCTAGATCCCTCACACGCGCAGTTTACAGTAGGGTTCGCGCTCCTATGAGAATCTAATGCCGCCGCTGATCTGACAGGAGGCGGAGCTCAGGCGGTAATGCGAGCGATGGGGAGCGGCTGTAAATACAGATGAAGCTTCGCTCGCTCGCCCACCGCTCACCTCCTGCTGTGCGGCCCGGTTCCTAACAGGCCACGGACCGGTACCAGTCCGTGGCCTGGGGGTTGGGGACCCCTGATTTACAGGACTTATATGGCCACCTATCTCATACAGTGACTCTAGGTGGCTCACAACAATCCATAAAACATAGTTAAAAAGAAAGGTACCCTTCCCCCCAGGCGCCAGACCAAACTTCCTCCCAGCTCAACCCCCATCCTAGCCCAGTCCTCGGGGGAAGAGCCCGGTTTCTCCAGAATTCTAGAAGGGGAGGGCTCCCTCTGATCTCAGGTCTCAAAGGGTAGGTGTCAGCCTTGCATGTTCGTCTGCCATGCTTCTGACTGTTGCACACGTGTAGTTTGCTGGTCTGCACTTATTTGCTTCAAGCAGCCTCCCGCTTGGCATTTTTGCATCGCTTGGCGAGGACTGTGATAAGCACCTGCTCTTCCAACAGACATTCTGTCGGGAGGGGGGATGCTTGGGGTGGGAACTGAATTGTTATGTCTTGACTCTGGGTGACAGTCAGAGGGGCGTTTGGATAAGGCCGCTTGGGCGCTAAAATCCTTATTCGAGGCTTCTCCTCGCCTGAAGTGTACTGATCCTGAGTAAATGAATCCTTTAGAGTAATTGCCTGAGGGATTTCTTGATTGGGAATTCTGACAGGGAAGGTTGTCACAGTAGGGATCCCTCTGATCTCAGGTCTAAAAGGGTAGGGATCTCTCTGATCTCAGGTGGGAGGCTGTTCCAAAGGGCTGGGGCAGCCACCGAGAATGATGGTGCGCCTCCAAGGCCCCATCAGATGGCAACATTTAAGGGAGGTGACCTGGAGTGCACCCACCCTATCTAACCTAGTAGGACAGGCAGATATCCTTAGGGAGAAGCGGTCCCACAGGTATGTCATATTCTGCTATGTCATGGAGAGACCTGTAGCTTTTGATCCCTCTGCCTGCTGGCTTAACCTACTAAACCATTAACTTACTTGGGCACCAGACAACAGGTTAGCTGCCTGTCTAACCAGTGGCATCCTGAAGGGGAAAGAACAATAACAGGACCTTTTCACATTGTGTAGAATGAATGTGTGGAATTCATTGGCACAAGTTTTGATAACGGCTGATAGCCTAGTTGGCTTTCAAGAGGGCGTAGATCAAGCCACAGTGGTTGGGTCTATCTATGGTTGCTAGATTCAATGGCGAAGTGAAATCCTGAACCGAAGAAGTGCAATGTCTCTCCTTGTTAAGGAGCAAAAACAGAAGATGGTTATTGATTTCACACCCTCTTCCTGGAGGGTTTGAGTGGGGTGGGACGGTTGGAGACATCTGGTTAACCCTGGGTAAGAAAGAGAATGCTTGATTTGTTAGACTTTTGATCCGATCCACCATGGTCCTCTTTGAGCCATCGATGTGGAATCTGAAAACTAGAATATTGTGCAAGTGTTTTATCTATGGCTCCCTGTGCAATTAAATTTTATGGCGAAGCTGTCTGTTATTCTCTGTAATATGTGAAGCTTTCCTCAGTTTTATTGCCTGTTTATTTTTTATTGCCTTTTCGGCAGGCTATTAGAAAGGCTTGCAGTCTTCACTGTGTGAACTCAGCCAAGCACTCGATTAAGGTTTCCGGGTTCAGCAACAATGTTCATAATCTGAGATACCTACTGAGCTTCCATTCTATCTTTTCCCAATCCTTAGGTTTCTTCACTTGGTGGGCCTCCTGAACAGCCCATGTGGAATACATCCTTCTTGTTTCAAGGAAGGGATGGCGCTACTGCTTTTTCAGATGATACTGCCTTGCTAATTGAATACTATAAATCAAGTAAGTTCCAGTTTTGCTGTGTAACCAGGAGCTGGCGTCTTCTCTTAAGAGATGGGAATGAGCCCAAGAAGCTTGCAAACTCTCCCCATACCCCAGGTTATCACAAAGACCACACTGCAAGGCATGGTAGTTTCTAAGATGGGGTCCAGGGATAAGAGAAGAATCTCCAGTGGCTAGATAATCAGTCCAGACTTCGTTAACAAGCCTCACTGAATGGTATCCCAAGTAATGGTCCCTTTGGTCAAGGATGCAGATGTCTTCAAGGCAGAACATTTTAACTCCACAAGTATTTAAGGCTAATTCTTGCACATTCATCGCAAGCCCACTCCTAGTCCAGCATCGTCAGGCATTGGTTCAATGTAGAAGCAACGCACACAATCGCAACTTTCATGACTTGGGACCGGGTTACCTAAGGGGCCATCTTCTCCCAGTTGTTTCTATCCGTCCAATTTGGTCTGGTAGGTTGGGCATGCTACGGGTCCCGTCAGCCAAGGAATGTCGGTTGGCGGGGACTAGGAGGCGCGCCTTCTCTGCCGTAGCGCCTGCCCTCTGGATTCAGAGATCAGGATGTCCCTGACCCTGTTGGCCTTCCGTACGGCCGTGAAGACCTGGTTATGTGCCCGGCCCTGGGGCCCCGTGTGTGTTAAGGGCCCCCGTTTCTTGGCTATACTAACATCTATGCATTGTTTACTTGGCGACCATACTGTATATATTTATTTTGTACTTTTAATTGTTTTTAATGCTTTTAACTGTTTTATGGTTTTTATGATTGTAAGCCGCCAGAGTCACTTGTTGAGATGGGCGGCTATAGAAATTAAACAAACAAACAAACTTTAAAATCCAGAACCAAGTCTGCGTGGGAAGAGTTTGAATTCTGAAAGCAACAGGTTCTGAGAAAGAGGAATAGCTGGTTTTATTTGATCTTTCATCCTCCGCTGTGAAGTAAGGCGAAGCTAATAAACTTTTTATTCCTCTCCAACACTGCCAGCACCAGGAGAAGATCTGGAAGGCACATCAAACTTTTTAGGTTTCTCCATGCTGCCACTGACCAACCGGGTTTACCGAAAGCTTGTGGCAGATAGCAGCAGAAATGGAATTAGGGTGGAAAACCTACCCATCCAGGTAGGAACGGATGGATCAGATTATATCAGAATAGTGTTGGTTTTCTATGGGTGAATTCCATCACATTTTTGCTCTAAGTCATTAGCTTCCAACGGGGCCAATTTTGAGATGTATGGACTTCAACTCCCAGAACTCTTAGCGAAGGCCGTGTTGGTTGGGGAATTCTGGGCGTTGAAGTCTACACATCTCAAAGTGGCCCAGGTTGGGAAACGCTGCTCTAAACGGTGTTAAGCTTAAAATGCTGGGTTGGAACCAAGAAGACCTGAGTCAAAGTCTTCCTTCAGACATGGAAACTCGTTGGGTGACTTCAGGTCCCTTTCTCACTCTCCATTCGAACCAGATTAAAGCATCAAGTAGACTGTACTGTACTGTAGACAGAAGCCATTAGGATTCTAGGAAGGAGAGGCAATCTAGTTGAGGATTTCAATACTCACTTGTTGCCAGGTGTAATACCTATTTTACTAATTGTGTAGCAATCTTGACATTTTCTGGCTTGAACTGCTGATATATTGGATGGACTGGACAGTTCTTTCTGGCTTAGAAAGCTAAACCAGGACAGACCACTGAATTACTTTACAGGTAGTCCTCGCTTAACGACCACAATCGGGACTGGAATTTCAGTTGCTAAGCGAAGCGGTCATTAAGTGAATCTGACCCGATTTTATTACCTTCTTGCAGCAGTCGTTAAGCAAATCACTGTGGGTGTTAAGAGAACCATGTGGTCATTAAGCGAACCATGCGGTTCCCCATTGATTTTGCTTGCCAGAAGCTGGCTAGGAAGGTCAAAAATGGCGATCACGTGACCACAGGATGCTGCGATGGTCATAAATGCAGACCAGTTGCCAAGCGCCCAAATCGTGATCACATAACTGTGGGGACGCTGTGATGGTTGTAAGTTTGAGGACCAGTCGCAAGTTGTTGTTTTACCACCGTCATAAGTCCAAATTGTCACTAAACAAATGGTTGTTAAGCAAGGACTACCTGTACTCAAAAGAAGGGTTTTATGTTAGCTTTCCCAGGGGACTCTCTAGCTTCATTGATTGATTGATTGATTGATTGATTGATCTGCCTTATTTTACCCAGGCTTATCAGCCACTTCAGTTGTGATCTGACTCTAAGCAGCTTACATTTCCAATTACCATAAAAAGATTAAAACGAGGAATGTACCACAAAATAACAAAAATGTACATATTGTACCATGCCAAGCAGCAAGACTCCAGAAAGAGAAAGAGAAAAACATATTGTAGAAGAGGTCATCGTATCTTTCCCCAAAGACCTCCTAGGACAGCCAAGTCATAATTGCATTCTTAAACTCCAGCAGGGTTGGTGCCAATCTAACCTTGGGGGGGTGGGGGGAGTTGTTTTCCAAAGATCAATGATCCAGCTCACCAGTGGGTCTTGTTCCTCAATTTGAAGTGTGGTGTTTGTTCTGGCTTATACTGTATTGGCAATTTAAATGACATGGATACGCCTTTGAAGAAGTCCACCTTACAGTAAACAAATGAACGATACTCTTGATTCCCAAATGAAGTTCTTCCAGACTTTTGATGATCACTTTGTGGAGATAAATAGAGAAGGGTCCATGTTCTCCCACGCTTCTTGCAAACTTTTTGAATGTCTCCTTTTTTAGAAAATGCATCTTAGGTCAGCTGGCCTTTTCATCTACTCCAGCAAAGTGGTTCTTAAATGTTAAGAAAGAAACTTGAACTCCTTGAATAATGAATTCTACATATGGATTGTATTAACTGACTTTGTCCTTTGCCTATTACTTCCCCAGGATACCAATATGAAAACCACGTCTGGTGGAATCCCAACTGTCCAACTTGGTCTTCACTTGATCAATTCAGAGGTAAGGGTTAGGAAACAGCAGTTAGTTCATGATGACTTGGTAGTTTCCTACTAGAATGTCAAATTTCTTGGCTGCAGTCAACCAGAATGTTGACATGTTATGGCATGTTGACATGTCAACAGTCAACCCTATGGGACTGGAAAATTTTCAGTTCTCATCCTAATTTCATGTATCTCAGAAAAATGGGGGTATGGATAGAGAGAGAGAGGAGATAGAGAGAAACTGGGTTCACACACCTTAAACCCTAAGCCTAAGTTAAGAAAATACTTCAGCTGTGTTCACATTACATTCCATGCCCCATGAAATAAACCATTTTATAGCTTAGTGTGGTGGCCTGATTCTTGCTCATGCTATGAGTGGGTCCCCACAATAAGCCAATTCACAAACTACCCAATCTCATTTTAGCCTAGCCTCATCACTTTGGGGAACTCAGCCAGGAAAGAGAGACAGGATGGTGTTGGGGGAAAAAAAGGGAATAATGCAACCATCATTCTGGCATCCAAATCAAGCTGTGCTTGGAGTTCAATTCTTCTCCGGAGAAAAATAATTCATATTCAGCTAGTACGCTGGAAACACGCCTGTTCAAAAATCGATGCATTTCCAAGGTTGTGCAGTGCCTCTTGGCGTCAGAAAGCTATGCAAATGTGATATTTGTCTAAAAATGCATACTTGCAGGGGTAACTGCGTGGCACGCTCAACACATGCCCCTAATCCTACTGCTATTTTGAACCTACCATCCCGCTAGACCCCTGCCTATCTCATGCTCCGCTGCTGGATTCAATTAAGTCTTCCTCCATCGCCTTCTTGCAATTCTGCCCAAGTGCTGTAAAAACATTAGAAACCCCAGGCGGCTGGGCAGCTGAGAGATTGGTGCCTCCTAAATCCATTTCATGAATATAGATGATGCTTGACATGGCCTTGCAAAGCGCCGCCTCGCTCCCTTCCTCCTCTCCGCATGCTTGCAGTCTTGAAACAAGAGAGCAGGTTGAGAGCAGTTCTTAGCTAGGAACCAGCTTCAGCTTGTCGGGCTAAATTACACTGCAAAGGATGGGGTGGAAATAAGAAAGGGGAGAGAAACAAAATATAATCATTTTTCGGCCAACAATTGACCCACGAATGGTCTGCAGGAGGGGAGGTTGTCTTCAAGATGACACAAGCAGCATTGCAGCACAAATTCTACCTCTTTCATATGTGCGTGTGATATCATAATTCATCTACAAAAGGGCCCAAGCTTGCCTTGCAATGGCACCCTTCACACCCACCCACACAAATATGGATGCTCCTGGGAACCAAGGAAGGATCAAGTCATTGCTCCAAAGTCCCTGGTTATGTTTCTGAGATGACTTCAGGAGCCAGGCTGTGTGGGTTGTTCCCTCTTGGAGATCAGTTTATCATCAGTGGGACCAAGAGGGTTACTGAAGGTGGAGCCAACTAGATGTAAGGAGGAGCCACAGGTGGATACTGGTGGTAACCCATTTACCAATGGATGGAAACCAGGAGTGGACGTCCTGTCATGGATAATCTGTTAGGAGATGCCTGGGGACCTATGGCCGAGTCACTTAGGGATGGGTCTAAAAGCAAGGGACACCCACTCTCTCTCTGACCACTCTTTTTTCTCTATCTATCAAGCACCAGGGGGTAGAAGAGGGACAGGCTGCTCTGACTGGAGGTCTGAACTGTTCTCCCGCAGAGAAGATTTAGAACGGAGGTTACTGCCAAGCTCGTAAACCATACAAATGCAACATAGACCTACAGCTATTACACTGACTGCAGACCTTCAGTTTTATGAGCCACATAATGAGAAGACAGGATACTGATGCTAGGGAAAGTGGAGGGCCAAAGGAAGAGGGGCCGACCAAGGGCAAGACGGATGGATGATATTCTGGAGGCGACGGACTCGACCTTGGGGGAGCTGGGGGTGGCGACGGCCGACAGGAAGCTCTGGCGTGGGCTGGTCCATGAAGTCACGAAGAGTCGGAAGCGACTGAACGAATAAACAACAACATAAGAGGAACAATTTGGGAGTCTTCTTGATAGGGATACTTTGAGATATTCTTTACTGAAGAATCTCCTCAAGTTCTCCAGTTCTGGATTTTTTTGGCCTCCATCCAAATGGCTCATTCTCTTTCACCAAAGGGATGGTCATTTCATATTATGTTGGGATAAATGGAAATCAGTGAAACATTCAGGAGATAGTTTATTCTACTTTTTAATATTTTTTGTTCACGTGTGTGTGTGTTTGTGTGCATGTGTGCATGGGTGAATGCCTCCAGAACATCATTTGCAGGTTCTGGAGCTTTCTGAGATCACCACACCGAATAATGGTGGTGTGATTTTCTGTAGCTTGGTTTCCCCCCCCCCCCTAAATTTGAAGTGGAAGAGTGCATTAAGCCTTGAGGAGGCTTAACACATGGTTTTTTAAAAAAATTAATCCCACCTTTATTATTTTTATAAATATTTATAAATGTAATATTTTTATATTTACTTGAAAGGTGCACCTTTTTCCCCAACACCATCCTGTCTCTCTTTCCTGGCTGAGTTCCCAAAACTGATGAGACCCGGCTAAAATGAGATTGGGTAGCTTGTGATTCGGCCCATTGTAGGAACCCACTCATAGCATGAGCAAGAATCAGGCCACCACACTAAGCTATAAAATGGTTTATTTCATGGGGCATGGAATGTAACGTGAACACAGCTGAAGTGTTTTCTTAACTTAGGCTTAGGGTTTAATGTGTTGTGTGAACCCTGTTTCTCTCTCTCTCTCTCTCCTCTCTCTCCACACCCCCATTTTTCTGAGATACATGAAATTAGGATGAGAGCTGCCAATTCATCAGTGGACCTTCTGTGAACTTCTCCACTGCGAAAGCCTGGGAGGGGCAACCTTTCTATTCACAGTGACCACGTTTTTCTTTTTTCAGACATTTAATTGTCCTCGTGTAATTTGAAGCAATTGTTTTTCCTTTCCTGCTTTTTAGGGTTTGATGGTTTGAGCTTCTAATGCTGTATCAGGGATTGTGTGTGTGCATTCGTGTTTGTGTGGGTGTGTTGGTTAGAGTAGTATCATCTTTTCCCTCTAGGACCTCGAGATGATGTACATAGCACTCCTACTCCAGTTTTTCCCCATGCCAACAACTCTTGAGGTAGACTGACTTGAGAGAGAGTAGGGTGGACAACCATCTGAAATTTCTGTAGCTGAGGGCAGATTTGGACTTGGTGCTCCCCAGACCTTATCCAACACCGCAGCCCAGCCTTTCTCAACCTTTTGACCCTGGAGGAACCCTTGAAATATTTTCCAGGCCTCGGGGAACCCCTGCACATTCAGGCTCAAATGTAGGCCAGAAGTTACGAAATTATTATATTAATTACATGGGGAGGCCTGTCTATATGCATTAACAGTGTTCCTAAACTAAAAATAAAGAACGAAACTTGCCTCTTTAATGTGAAGTTGCCTGAATTTGAAATAATTTTTTGAATGAATCGTGATCTCCCAGGGAACCCCCAGTGACCTCTCGTGGAACCCGAGGGTGCCACGGAACCCTGGTGGAGAAACCCTGCCTTAACCAATTCATCTACTTTAACCACTTCATTGAGACTCCCTGAGATGATATTTGAAAGGAAGGAGAGAAACAGCGCCACCTGCAGGACCTCGCCTCTTTCATCCGAATGCTAAAGGCAGCATCATGGTCTCCCAGCATAATCCTCACCCTTGGGGGCTTGTGTGTGATGTCACAATGCATGAAAAAAGGTGTGGGTCTCATGTCCCATCTGCTTCCCTTGTCTCCTCCTGTGGAAGCTGCTGGATAGAAAACTCAGGGATAATAAGGAACACCATCCTTCCTAGGATTGAACCTAGCCTATCTTCTGACATGAAAAATGCGGAGGGTCAGGGCATTAGAAGGCCAGCGTTGGGCTTGCAGAAAACAGTGAGGGCCCCGCATTCTTTGTTTCCCCCTCTGCAAAGTTTAACTTGGGCCAGACTTAAATCTGGCAGGTTAATTCCATTGCTCTTTTCATCCAGAGCACCCCCATGGTTTGGGCAGGGCTGTCTGGGGAAGCATTTTGGAGAGGGGGCTGCCCATGATGAATTATTCACAGGGGCGTCAGTAAGTGCAGAATTAATCCCCTTTCTTCCAGCTGGCTGCTGCACTAAATTATGACTCCTGGTCATGCGGGAAAATGCTGCGGAATTCATTTAGCTGATTATTGTTTTGATCTCGGAAGGACCGCCGGTTCTTGATTTCCTCCCCCACTGCTGCTAATACGTACATCAGAGGAGAGCAGCAGAAGTATCAGATGATTGCCTCGGCTTCTGGGTTGTCTTCTTCAAGCTTGCTTCAGCCAGTGGGCGCCAGGGACAGTGGAAAAGAGAGGACGCCACCTTGTCCCTAAGGCATGAAACATCCCACCAAGCAACTGCAGCTTGGAAATGCAACCTATGTCTCCAGGACCAGCTTCAGAGAGACTTGGAACCTGAGTGCAAGTCGTTTTGATGGGTGCAGAAGGAAAGCTCGGAAAGTGCATCCTGGTGGGACCAAGTCTTTGTTGATCTAAGAGCCGGAAAGCTCTTAGACATTATAGTTGGCAGACTATGGACCAGTGCTTCTCAACCTTGGCAGCTTTAAGATACGTGGACTTCAACTCCCAGAATTCCCCAGCCAGCATGGGGAATTGCCAAGGGTTGAGAAACAGTGCTCTGGACAATGAAGGCTGTTTGCTTCTCAGGGGCTCAACCGTTGCTTGCTGGCTCTACAGATTTCTGCACCACCGCTGTACCTGGGATGGTTCCTACAGTTTGGTCTAGACATGTACAATTTGCAACGACCATCTGCGGTAACGATCCGTGATCATCTGCTCAATGCTGTTGATCCCATTTACTTATTGGTCGAGAAGATTCATATGCCCCCCCCCCCCCCAGCCTGTGGCACAACTCTGGGTGGATAACAACAATGATAAATTCACGAACAAGAAAAACAAGAAAATCAAACATCAGGGAAAACCAGGCACCCAATTCATCATTCACATCCATCCACCTCCTCGTGCCTTTCTGGGTGGGGGCTTGCTGGATCTCTGGGGGGGGGGGTGTTCCCCAGGGCCGGGTCCGCTATGGAAAATACACGCTTCCTAGGTCCCTCTGGATCAGGTTTCTCAACCTTGGCCACTTTCAGATGTGTGGACTTCAACTCCCAGAATTCCCCAGCCAGCATGCTAGCTAGGGAATTCTGGGAATTGAAGTCCACACATCTGAAAGTGGCCAAGGTTGAGAAACACTGCTCTAGATGGCAACATTTGAGGGAGAGGACCTGATCCATTGATGCAACAGGTGATTTGCCCCTTCTGTTAACCTTTGACCCAGTGTTTTTTTTTTTACAAAAATATCTAAATTTTATGGTGTAAAATTAAGAAAGAGATTGGGCTATACTCAGGATGATTCAAGTTGAAGGCCACAGGCGTCTTTGGAAACTCTCTTGCTGACTTTAGGTCTCTCTTTATTATCTTACCCGGAGTTCCTGAAGGAACAATTTGATATAGAAATCTACCAAATGGGAAATGTAATGACTCTAAAGTCAAGTTAAAATGCATTCCTGTCTCTTGTGTTTCTTCCTTTCCCTAGTACGCATTTCCAGCCACCACTGTCCTCAACCTTTACAACAACAACAAGAACAACAACAACAACAACAACAATAATAATAATAATTTATTAAATTTATATGCTGCCCGACTCCCAGTGACTCTGGGCAGGACATTAGGACTTGCAAACATCTGCCCATCTCCCACTGAAAGCAAAGACTCCATGATCTGTATTTTAATTTATTTGATACACAAACACACACACACACACACACACACACACACACACACACACACAGTTGCTTGGCTCAGGAGAATCCACAAAGCTTTTCAAAGCCATCCAGGGGGGTTAATTAATTCTAAAAGGAACAGCGATCTTAAGCCATCATTTCTTTTTTTTTCATGCTCGCTGTCACATTAAACTGTTTTAACATAATTCCGCCCACTCCCTTCCCTTCCCCGCCCCGCCCCGCCCCGTCTTTTCTTTTCGTTTTCTTTTTAAATACACAAAAGGAGATCTTGGCTGATCACGAGGAAATTCAATATGCTGCCTTGTGTTTCAGGCCTCCTTCCCTAGTGACAGGTGCTGATGGATTGCTAAGTGTGGGGTGGGGGACGGAGGAAAAGGGGGGGGGAGTACATAAATTAAAGGATAATGTAGGATGATGTACGGCCAGGGTGGTCAACCCACCAGCTGCATGCAGCCCCCCAAATGTTTTTTTTTCTTTTGGCCTCCTTTTGAGCCCCTCCAACTGCAAGAATTGATAGCATTCTATAGGAGAATAACCTTAAAGCAGCAGACCTGGGCATTCTTCGGATGGCCACCAGGTGGCAGTGAAGAGTTACCATTCTGTATTGCTTTGCTGCTCTCTAGCGGTCACACAGAGTGTTGCAGCTCACGCCTGTTTTTTTGTTGTTCAGTCGTTTAGTCGTGTCCGACTCTTCGTGACCTCATGGACCATAGCACGCCTGATAGCTGTACTTTAACAAACTTACCGCTTTGCACACTTTGCGAGCAACCCCGCCCACTTCTCGGTTAGAAGGATCCACTTTCTAAAATGCAGTGGTTGGGGCCAGGGTGACACTTTGGGGCAAGTCTTAGCCGGACTCCATCCCAGGGAGTTTTCTCTGTAGGGAGCCCTGATTGTGCACCCTCTAGTTTATGGGATGTTAAACCAACAACAGTCCCACAATAGGGTAGCTGTTGCTGTGTCTTTGTTCAGATGTGGATGCGTATAACCGAAAGAGATTGCATGTACATCAGTATAGAAACATATCTACACGCATGCGCTTACATCTATTGCTAAAGGTTGTTTTCTCAGCCGAATTTCATTACTCTGAGTTGCAACCCTTCTCCTGTAACCCCCTCCCTCCCTCCCTCCCCGCCCCCCCCACCCCCCCAAGCATCCTTAGAAATCCTGATTGCTGTGGAAATTATAGAGGAGTGATAGAATTACTACTGAGCGGGAACGGCTTGCGCTGGCCTCGCTTTGTTAGACAGCTAATGAGAGAGAGACAGCGAGGCCACGGCAAAGTGGAGCAGGGAGAGAAATGAATGTCTTTGTCGAAGGAAATCTGCTGGTTTCCGCTGGCTGTTCCCAGAGGAAGTTTTAGGGGGGGATTAATTGAATTAGGGGCAGACGTGGCAAGCCTCGTTGGCCAAACCGCGTTCCTTTTTTTATCGGAGGGGAGAGCGATGATAATTTCAGTCGATCCTGGGCCCGAGCTGGGTGGCCGGCTTGGCGCAATTTGCAAGTAGCTCTGCGTTTTGCACGAAGTCTTTTTGGGGAGGTTCTGGACTTAATTGCTGCTTGCTAGCCCAAAGCCGGCTCTTGTGGATGCCAAGGGAGTTTGGCTGAGGTCAAGCTTTGCTCCACAGCTGAATGAAATACGCAGGCCAGGAACAGGGTACCTGATACCGTGAATTCCGTACCAATCAGCAAGATCCGCTGGAAGATCTCGGACGTCTGTCTTGTCTGCTTGCCCATCTCCTCCAAGGCCAGAAGGATGAGACCAAGAAGAGGCATTTAGGACCAACGTCTACAGCCCTCCCTCTTCCCTATTAAGACTCAAATAAGCTATCGCTGCCCAGAGTCACGGCATGGGCGTTGACGGTGGCCACTTTGCTGCCAGCCACATGGGGCGGCCAATTTAACCAGTTAGCCCTGGGATGATAGGAAATGAAGAAATCGCATTGGTGGGCACAGAGAGGAAGATGGGGGAAGGTGTAGGATGAGGTTGGCTTTGCCCTTGTTGAATTCTCCTCAATTAGCGGTCCACCTCTGTTTGCTAAGGACCATCTGCCGGCCGTTATTTGTTATGCTACTTAGATGCCTCCCTGACGGCAGCTTCCTAATGGATTTGCACAGCTATGTTCGGGGAGGACAGGCAGTAACTCTAGAACCAACGAGACAGTGTTGTGTGGCCGCCTTGTCAGCGACAAGAGGGGAATTGTGATTGGGAGATGCAATTGCAAAGGGTCTCAGACCTGGAAGAACAACGTGCCTATAGCTTAGCTGCCCAGTCCTTGTTCTTCTGACCCAGCAGCTGGATCTTTCACAGATATCTGAAAAACAGACCTTTTTTCAAATAATGGTTCTGCTGAGCCAGAGGTGGAGGACACCCCAGCTTTTACTGGGAAATATATGGGTGTTCCTCCTGGAAAATTTGCTAAATAGCCTTGGTTGAGGTTTATGCAATGAAGGATGGTGTGTAGAAAGGGGGTGAGGTCATGTTTCTCCTCATCTGCTATTAAAAGACCCTGTGGGTCACCCATCAAAGCAGGAGATTGGGACAGAGTAGAAGCCTTTCTTCCTGCAGGTTCGATTGGGAATGATGGAATGCGTGCCATAAGATAAAGAGAAAGCCAGTAACTTTAGTGGTAAAAGGAGGAAATCCATGCAAGAGTCAATGATCAAAGCCTGCTGTTCATGATGGCTTTACATTATCTTCAGGACAGGAGGCCATTTGTCTCTCAAAACTAATGGCAAATAAATGCTAGAGAAGAACACGAAACAGATTGCCTAAGGATGGATCCAGAAGCGTCTTTCGATTCCCTGAAGGTAGCAAATAAATGCATTCTAGTGCAGAGCTGCTGATGGAAATCAAAGTCTTATTTTGTCAGTCTGATTGGGCTATGGTGACACTTCAACCTGAGTGAAGTCTCAGTTCTTTGACTAAAAAGTGCAATCCTTCTACAATTGGTTGCACTTGGAATTTTCCAAGAAGCTGAATAGGCTTTTGTTGAGATTTAATAATTTGCTTGGGTATGTGGATAATTTCTCCAAATATTGGAGGTGCAAGTTTAATGGCTCCTCATAGATTAGAACAGAGCTTTCCAAACTTTTCATGTGGGTGACACACTTTTTAGACATGCATCATTTTGCGACACACTCTTACAGCAGGGCACAAGGCAGGCACTAGGACCTGCGCGGAATCCTGGCAGGGCTCGGAGGCAGCAGCAGCCGCGACACACCCAGACACTGCAGCCGACACACTAACGTGTCCCGACACACAGTTTGGAAAGCTCTGGATTAGAAACATGTCCGAGGCTTTTTAAGCATCTTCAGGGCTGGCCATTGTAATGTCCTCTTGTTTTTTTCTGCACAGAGGCCAGATGTGTTTCTGACTTCATCAACCACAAATGGTCTTCCCCTCCTGGATCCAAAGTTGGTGAAACAGCTTGGGACCATCAAGGAACCATGGACAAGACCACCTTCCAAAACCGAACAGAAGACCTCTGTCGTTCCAGTCAAGGATGGTGTGAGTGACTTCTTTTCCTAGTTTTTTATGTGTCCCATTTCCTAGAACCCCCAGCAGCAACGTCATATAACAAAGCTCTCTTTGGTTGTGAAGTCAGAAGAAATTATATTACCCTTGTAATATCTTGTAGTTTTCAAGAATAAGCAGAAGAGTGGGTCGCGAGGAGGTAGGCAATTTAAGGGCTAATCCAACATCAGAATCCTAAAATAGTAGCTTGGTTGGTATGCAGTGACTGCAAAACATAAAAATGCAGCATCTTCACCAGATGTTTAAACACAATCTGTTTCTAGAAGCCCAAATGTCACAGGTACATCCGTGTTGGAGACAGTAATATCTTGGCATCACTGAGTATATGCCAAGGCTCATCCCCCTTCCCCCCCCACCCCGAGTGTGTTGGAGTCTCCTGGTTCCTTCTCTTCTGCTCTTCATCTGCTTTCTCCAATTATTTAGGAAGAGACAGGAGATGGTGCACTGGATGGTTGCATGGACTGGTGAACCCAAGGGACCGGAAAATCTGTGGGTGTTGGCAACCATGACCAAGTGCAGATGAGGCCTATTTGTAGAGGAAGCCCACTAAGGGCATCTTGCCCATCCCCCCCTGCCCCCTGGAAAAGCCTGAAACATGTAAACAGCAAGGGATGGGTCACCCCAAAACTACTTTCAACTGTTTATTTCATTGGGGTCATCCAATCAATTTGATTCAGTGAAAGAAGGGTCTATGAGTATATGCTGTGCACATTTCAGAAGACTCACAAACTGATACATCCATCGGAATGCCTCCAGCCTGTTTTGATGCGCTGAACTGATTTGGGGATTCAATTCAAAGGTGGGAATGAGACCGCATCCCCGCCTAATCAAAACTTCGAATCAAATTTTCCCACGGCCCGAGAAATTCTTCTCTGACCTCATTCATAGGCTGACCATATTTCAGGATGGCAAAACGGGGCAAGGTCTTATGTAATTTTCCATATTCATGAAAAAGACAGGGGTCCCCACCCCCCGGTCCGCGCGATTGGCTCCCGCCTGCAAACCCCACCCCTGGTCTGCGCGATTGGCTCCCACCTGCAAACCCTGCCCCCCAGTCCGCACGATTGGTTCCCACCTGCAAACCCTGCCCCCCAGTCCGCACGATTGTTTCCCACCTGCAAACCCTGCCCCCCAGTCCGCACGATTGGCTCCCGCCTGCAAATCCCACCCTCCGGTCCACGCGATTGGCTCCCGCCTGCAAACCTCGTCCCCCAGTCCGTGCTCTGGCTTGGATCCTCCTTCCGTGCCATTCCTGCCGGGTTTGAAAAACGGGACAAAATTGAGATTTTTATGAAAACGACGGGACGGTTGAAAAATGCTAAAAAAACGGGACTGTCCCGTTCAAAACGGGACGTATGGTCAGTCTACTCATTCAGAGAAGTAACTTGGCTGCATCGGTTTCAAGGCTTTCAGCGAGCTAACGAGTATTCAATTCTGAACCCATTTAGCCCATTCTTGGCTATTACGGTTACATTATCTCTAGACCTCAGGCCCACTTCCAGCCCATAACTTTCACTCCATGACCATAAGGCTGACATCAGCAAAACCTGGAGGTGGATAAAATCATTTGACTGCGCTCCCAGACCCACCACTGGCTAAGTGAAGGCCTTGGGCGTTCCATCAATCCGAAGGTGAAAAACAGACACAAAAACAGAACAAGGCATTATAGCCCAGCTATTACATATCTAGGTGGACTCCGAGAAGCAGGAAGGAGCTAGAGAGAAAGCAAACGGGAGGTGGTTGTTACATAAAGCCCTCGGAAAGGGAGAGATTTCTACACCGCCCAGAACTTCTTTTCCTCATGTAGGACAATCTCCCCAGTGTTGCCCTAAAGTTGGTTGGCTGTAATCGCTGGGTTCAGCAGTTGCAAAGCCTAACAGAACTGGCACGACGGACAGGAAATAGAAAGGTTGGGGGAAGGAAAACAGCACAGGGCAGACCCGGAGTCATGTGGGCTGAGCAAAGGGGTTGAGGGAACGGCAAATTTGCAGCCAAACTTGGTGAGATCTTCAAAAGCCCTACGTACACAGCCTTTCAGCACCAACTCTGATGATGGAAAAAATGGCGAAACTCCAGTCAATGCAAAGCCCAACTCTTCTTAATTGTGTCCCAGCAGGGGATGCAAGCGCGCCAGTCACGGATTTGCAGCAACGCGTCACCATGCACATGTCGTCGCGTTCCCCTCTGTCCCTCCCAGACTTTTGTACAACTTAGCCAGCAAGCGAACTGCTCTTGGGTGCATCCTGCCATTATAACGTTTAGCGTGGCTTCCCCTAAATTGCCTGCCTGCTTGCTTGCTTGCTTATTTATTTACTTATATTTCAAATTTAGCCACCGCCCATCTCCCTCAAGGAGCGACTCTGGGCGGTTTACGATAAAACAAGGATAAATACTAATTAAAGTACAATGAAACAATCTTCTTAAATAAATAATAAATTCCAAGGCACCGATGGTACAAAGTTTGTAATTTACGGGAGCATCTTCAGGGTGCTAACCACCGCCTATATCCACCATACCATATACAGTTCTACACGGACAATTCCCAATGGCGCTTTTTAAAGTCTTATCTATTTCAATCCCCCCTCCCTGACTCACGCTCAATATTTTCACTTCTGGGGTCAAACAAGTCTCTCAAATCTTGGTACCTAAAGAATGGGCCCAGAAAAACAGGGAAGCCTTTTCAGTTCAGACTTTGTTTTTGCAGTGAGCACGTTCGTATTCCAACTTTCCCCCCCTCCTGCGATTCAAGATTCAAGGTCAGGGTTTTTGACTTGTCCTCCGTTCCAACCCCAAGGGGTTTACCTTCCCCAAGAGGGCTCCGTCTGCTGCTTGTTTTGTGTGTAGGGTGGGTCTGTGTGGTGAGAGAGCTTGACTAAAGAGGAATTTATCTGGTTCCTTGTGAGCACAAGTACTCGTTTAACGTCCACAATTGGGACCAGAATTTCAGTTGCTAAGTGAAGCGGTCATTAAGCGAATCTGACCCAATTTTGCAACCTTTTTTGTGGCGGTCGTTAAGCAAATCACTGCAGGCTTTAAGCGAACCACGTGGTCGTTAAGCGAATCATGTGGTTCCCCATTGATTTTGCTGGCTGGGAAGGTTGAAAATGGCGATCACGTGACCACGGGATGCTGCAGCGGTCATAAATGTGTACCGGTTGCCAAGCACCCAAACTGTGATCACATGTCCGTGGGGATTCTGCGATGGTCATAAATGTAAGGACAGGTTGTAAGTCGGGTTTTTCAGCACCGTTGTAAGTCTGAACCATCACTAAATGAATGGTTGTTAAGCGAGGACTACCTGTAGCAATGTGGCTCTGCAAAGTTTCTCACTGTGGGTTGCATGGCCGAGAATGCCAAATTGCATTTTGCATTCTGGATAAAAACAAGGGGTATCACATGTCCTATGTACACCAAGATGAAATGAAAAACAGCCAGTCTGTGAATCATGCTCCTGAAGAGAGAGGAATGCAACTATCTTATGGTGTTTTGTTTTGTTTTGTTTTGTTTTGTTTTGTTTTGTTTTGTTTTGTTTTGTTTTGTTCACTGCCCAGAGTCCACTGGAGGTGGGCGGCCAATACATATCAATCAATCAATCAATCAATCAATCAATCTTTGATCCTATTCTCCAACTTCCTGGTCACAAAAGAAGGGTGTGTGTAAGGGAAGACGGAGTCATTGGAATCATGGTGTAGGGTGAACTCCATATAGACTTATGCCATGATTCTAATCCCCCCAAATGCTTCTTGCTCCTTCTTTTTAAGACACACTAAATTCACATTACATGTAATTTTGATTGTGTGTGCCTAAAGCACAAACACTGGCAGGAACATGTATCTGTTTCAGAAGTTAAGGTGCAAGAATCGCAATTGGATCATGTCCCGTTGGATTGTTGAATTCTCAAGCAGCGTGGCACCATCCGGCAGGCCTTCTGTGTGCCTGGCACACCACGGGCAGCAGCAGATGGCCTTCAAACTGTGCTGAAGGTGTGAATGGCCAGGTGGATGCCTTGAGAAAGCTGGGGACCATTTCAAGATTTTTCCAAGGGATTCTTGTGCAGTGGATTTGCTTTGCAGTCTTCCTACCACCATCTAGTGGAAGATACTTATATAAACAGGAGCCATCCCCATGTCTTAGATGTTCTACTAATATTGCTTTCATCCAGCCTTCCTTCCTTTATATATATGGGCACTGCCATCCCCAGATATCTCAGCATGCTGGCTGGGAATTCTCAAGCAGCGTGGCACCATCCGGCAGGCCTTCTGTGTGCCTGGCACACCACGGGCAGCAGCAGATGGCCTTCAAACTGTGCTGAAGGTGTGAATGGCCAGGTGGATGCCTTGAGAAAGCTGGGGACCATTTCAAGATTTTTCCAAGGGATTCTTGTGCAGTGGATTTGCTTTGCAGTCTTCCTACCACCATCTAGTGGAAGATACTTATATAAACAGGAGCCATCCCCATGTCTTAGATGTTCTACTAATATTGCTTTCATCCAGCCTTCCTTCCTTTATATATATGGGCACTGCCATCCCCAGATATCTCAGCATGCTGGCTGGGAATTCCTTTTAGCTGCAGTCCCCAAACATCTGGAGTGTGATGGGTTGGAAAGATTAACTGATAACCTCTTGTACGGTAACATTTCTTTTGACTTCTGCTGACTTCACAGACCTGTCCATATAGTCCTCTTGACGGCAATAGAGAAATGATGGCCATCGCCTCGGCAGGCTTTCATCGACTTCCCAGTCTCGCCCACAGTCCTTGCATTTTGCAGTGGGCTCCTATCCAAGTATTAACCCAGAATGCTCATTCTTGCTCCTTTGTGGGAAGACAAAAACAAATGAATTCAGATGCTGTCAGATCACAGCAGTTAATAATCATTGCTGCAAACCAAGTATAAATACACTTTCTGGGTTTATGTAATAATGCTTTTGGCCATTCCCTGTATGAAAAAGTCCACCTTCTTGCAATTTTGGTGGATGTTAAATACCTGACACAGATGTCCTCAATACAACGTTTTCCAAAACTGAGGTTAACAGCCTCAAATGGAATTCAGACTCAAATGTGGCAGTTTTACGGCAAGCTCAAGCCATATGAATCAAAAAGCTACCATTTCCCCCTGTCTCTAATTTCCTCGTGCAGCAAAGGAAAAATTAATCTGGTACCATTCTTTCCCTCCCTCCCTCCCTCCCTCCCTCCCTCCCTCCCTCCTTCCTTCCTTCCTTCCTTCCTTCCTTCCTTCCTTCCTTCCTTCCTTCCTTCCTTGTGTGTTGTATCATGCATAGACCAATTTTCTTCCATTTTTAAGAAGCCCCTCCTATTTTTCTATATTGCCAAGATGATTTCACCATTTCCTTACAGGGAAGCAGCCATTTTGTACTTGATCACTGGAAGAGAGGCACTACAGGTTTATCTCTGAAAGTATGTTTTGGAGAATGGTGGCTGCTTGTAGACTCGATATGGAATTCCCTTTGGTTAACTGAATGCATTCATGCTCATAGAAACCTGTGGCAGATTTCTTGCACAACTTGAGTGGAAAGATGTTCTAAAAATGGCTGATAGTGTCTCTTCTGCACCCTGATTTCACTCCCTAGGAGAGAGGTGAGATACAAGCTTCTTAAATAAATCAATACTCAACCAAGAATAATAGGGAATAAATGAGAGACAATAATCTTTTTTGCTTCGTGGACCAATTTCCCCCCCCCAAATTGGCTTCATATTCAAATACAAAACTCAAGGTTGGGAGTACAGAGTTTTACCTCCCAATGTTACTGGATTCTTTGTCTCTTATTTTCTAAAAGTCTCCCCCAGACCTGCAAAAAGAGAAAAAAAGAAAACAAATGAAGAAAGAACCTGGATCACTTCCTACACGCATGATCAAGATATTGTTTGCAATAAAGATTTGAAAGCAGTCCCTCCCATTCAGCCTTGCTTCAAAAACCTTGTTGCATTTGTCACAAAACACTTGATTGCTGAATGATGTACAGCTAATTCCAGGAGCCAAACAGAGCTTTTAAAGTGCTAATTAACAGCCCCAATGAAAGAAACTCATTAGTAGCTGTTGTAACTAACTCATTAACAAGCCTAAATTGTTAGTTGCTCATTAGAATTCTAAGCCAAGCAGGATATGATGGCCAAGCCAAAAGAGACAGAATTGGGCAGTGCTGGATAGCGAGAGACAGACAGATGGACAGACAGAGAGACAGACAGGTGGTTCAGTATTTTTATTCCTTTCCTTCTTCATTAACCAAATCCACCATAATGAGATCAGTGTTGAATGAATCAAATCTTGAGCAAGTGTTGCTAACTTATCCATTTCTCTCTCTCTCTCTCTCGCTCCCTCCCCCCTCTCTGCGTGCACACACACACACACACACACACACACACACACACACCACACACACACCCCTTCAAATTTGTTTTTGACTCCTGGCTACTGCCTGGCCACGTCCCTGCAGTTTTCTTGAGAAGATTTTGGAAGTGGTTTGCCATTGCCTCCTTTCTAGGGCTGAGAGAGAGTGACTGGCCCAAGGTCACCCAGCTAGCTTTGTGCCTAAGGTGGGACCAGAACTCATGGTCCCCTGGTTTCTAGCTGGTGCCTTAACCACTACACCAGGGCTTTCCAAACTTTTGCTGTTGGCGACACACCAACAGCCGGCATGCAAAACCCCGGAAGCGGTTTCAATGCCAAGTAAGCAGGAGATATTGTGGTCCTCAAAAACTCACCAAAAGGACATGATACTTTAACTGAGAATAAATCTCTTTTTAGGGAGATGAGGACTATCAGCACTAGAGCAATCCTTGGCATCCCCTCAATTTGAAATTTGAGAAATGCAGTGAAAATTGAGAAATGCAGTGCTATGAAATCCTGGTGGTGGAACTGGGTGATTTCTATTTTCTAGGATGCTTCTTTCCTCTACCTTATCTCTGAAGAACAGGCTGGACCAAGCTGACCTGAACTGAGTAGAGCTTGTCTGTTCAGAGAGTTACGTGTGTAATCTGACAGCTTTTATTTTCTTGCTCAACCCCCTATCAGCATTTGGCAGCTGGGACTGCAACATGATGGTGATGGCCATCTCCTTGGCCTGCTTAAAATCACCCCTTTTGAATGGGAAAGCAAATCACGGAGGGGTGGTACATCTCTATTAAAGCAGCTTCAGCGGAGATGAAATGCTTTTCGTTACAATCCAATTAACTCTCAGACTGAATAGCAATGTGACAGGAGAATATATGGCGACCTTCCCAAGCACGCACTGTATGTATCTCCTCCCCTCCTTGCTCATGTAGAAGACCATTTGTAAATAGCTGGTGAGTTCACCTCTAGTTTAATCAGATAAAGAACAATTAATTACAGCTGACATCCACCTAGGTGCCTAGACGCAAATGAGATGGGTAATTCACAAAGAATGCATGTTCAGACAAGGGAAGGGGAGCTGATGTAACATTCTGACGTGCACCCCTCCAGGAACCAGCAGCTGCTCAGACTCCAATCCTCAAGGTTGTTCTTCTCCCACTGATACCAAGAGACCGCTCACCAGATTGGAATCTGACCCATGAAATTTGGGTTTGATTTTGGATACTTGAGTCATTAGCTGGAATTAAGGAGACTTCACAAAATTCTTGTGTGGGTAAAATTCCCACAAATGCCATTCAGCCTCATCCTGTGAGTAAGTTGGGGCCATAGCAAAATGTTGTAGTGTGCTGGGGCAGCTGCTTCCAGTAACTTTACCCCCAACACTCAGCCAACATTCCTTGGCCACTGATCATAGTCGGACTTTATGCAGTGGTTTTGAGTTTGCCCCTTTTAAATCCTTCTCCCAAATATTTTGTAGTTTTACAAATGTTGGATTATGAGACCTCCCTGCTTGGCACGAATAGTACAGCTTTGGCTACTCAAACTTTGAATGTTGGAAATGAAGGGAAGGTTTGTTGTTGTTATTCAGTCGTTAAGTTGTGTCTGACTCATTGTGACCCGATGGACCATAGCACGCCAGGCCTTCCTGTCCTCCACTGTCTCCCGGAGTTTGCTCAAGTTCATGTTCATTACATCGGTGATGCTATCTAACCACCTCATCCTCTGCCGTCCCCTTCTCCTTTTGCCTTCAGTCTTTCCCAGCATCAGGGCCTTTTCCAGTGAGTCCTCTCTTCACATTAGGTGGCTAAAATATTTGAGCTTCAGCTTCAGTATCTGTTATTCAGATACAGTATTCTGAAAGGAAGGTTAAAAAGGTAAAGGTTCCCCCCGCACAGTTGTGCAGTCGTGTCCGACTCTAGGGGCCGGTGTTCATCTCCGTTTGTTAGCCGAAGAGCCAGCATTGTCCGAAGACGCTTCTGCGGTCATGTGGCCGGCATGACGCACGCGGAACGCTGTTACCTACCCACCGAAGTGGTACCTATTCATCTACTTGCATTTGCATGCTTTCAAATTGCTAGGTTGGCAAGAGCTGGGGCGAGTGCAGGAGCTCACTCCGCACACAGGGCTAGGGATTCGAACCTCCGAACTTGCGATCTTCCGATCGACAAGCCTGGCGTCTTACCCGCTGAGCCACCACGCCCCACTTAGTTCTTAATAAGAATCACAGTTTTGAACACTTAAATTCCTCTCCAAATCTCAGTCCTTCAATCTTATTCAAGATCCTGTAGGCAATATTCTGCAGGGATGAGAAGTTCCTAAAATGCCAACTATTTTAACAGCGGTGATTTGTGGCCCATGTTGAGGCATGGTGTCCTTACGCAGGAGGCCAATTCCTAAATATGCCTGTGCAATGCACAACCAAGTCCATCCTTTGTTTTAAGTTAAAAGATTTGTCCTGGCATAATGGCTAAAGAAAGGCCGTTGGGTCAATTCTAATGATCAATCCTCATTCCCGAGCAATTATGGTCCTGTCTCCAAGGGGAAGCGTGATATGGTGTTTGTAATTAAAGGCCATGAAAGCATGAG
The DNA here is from genome assembly GCA_023362775.1 of Charina bottae. Taxonomy (NCBI): domain Eukaryota; kingdom Metazoa; phylum Chordata; class Lepidosauria; order Squamata; family Charinaidae; genus Charina; species Charina bottae. The sequence goes on along the minus strand of JALMGJ010000010.1, from coordinate 19,634,352 downwards.
ATTTACAGACGCTACCACTGAAGGCCACTTGCTTGAGAGATTGATGAATGCACCAGGATGTGCTTCAGCATTGCTTATTATGCTCTTTGGTTTCGAGAGCAAAATCAGCACCTGCCATTCTTAGGTTGTAAGAGAACCTAATTTCTAACCATTTGAGAAGACACGAATCATGGCCAAGCTGTCACAGATCATTCCTTCTTTTATAGTTTTTAATAATTTTTGAGATCAGAGCCATAGAAATATTGATAGATAAATGAACTGAACATTTGCAGTAGAAAAAATGCAGAAAAAAGGGACTTAGAAATAACATCTCAAAAATAACCATGACCTAGCCCCAGGTGCAAGGTCACACAGCCACCTAGAAACATATTTAAGGATTCCCTTACTAACTTTGCTCAGACTGAAGAAGCTCCTTGGATAAGGAGCGAAACGTTTCCACTGAGAAAATAGAAATCCAGTTGACATGATTCAAGCTACAGACTTCTAGCCTGTCCTTTCCTCTAACATTTTTGTGCACATGTTTTTTTTTTCTATTTGTGTACATGCACACAGCATTTTAGGTTTTTTATATGATTTTTATTGAAACTTTTAAAAAAAGAAGAGAAACACCAATACAAACTAATATAAAGTAAGGGAGAAAACAAGAAAAAGAAAGCAAGTGAAAAGGGCAAGAAAAGAAAAAAATGAAGAAAAATAGAAAAGAAAGAAAAAAGACACAAAAAAGTGGCTTCCAATATTCTTCACAGCTGTTATAAGTACAATTATATTTTAACCTCTCTCTCTAAAGTTACATCATCTCTTCTTTCTGTAATCTATCCTGTCTAATCATGAGAGCCATAAATCACAGGTTCATTTTTTTCGCTTTTGCACAAATAGTCCATAAGGGGTTTCCAGTCACCAATAAATGTAGACAGTGTCTTTTCTCTAATCAAAGAAGTTTCTTTCGGGGAATATTAGAAGAAGCTAAACTCTACAGGCAGAACATTATGAGAATTTTTGTTTGCAGATTAACTTGGGACATACAGACTGTCCTTTGCTTGAGGCCTTCGTGGGAGTAAGCGACTCTAGAGTTTCTACACTGAACAAAGCAAAGAGTTGGGTTTGAATCTTGAATTTGCACCTTTCACTTACCCATGGCTTACTGAATCATGGCTGACTCAGTTTCGCCCATTTTCTGGATCTACATGACTCACCAAACTTCCCCTAACCCCGCAGGCTGTGTGAGCACACCACTGACTAACAGAGTTGGCTGGTTTTATGTTTCAGGGTATTTGGGAACATGGCCATTATATTATAGGAAGGTTCAGTGGGGGGATAGAACAATACACTTGCAAATTCCATTATCTGTATTTCCACATTTATATGCATCCCTTGGTTTCCTTATCAGGCAAGAGAGACCATGTAAAAGAGTTTTCAAATTCCCACCTATTCCTTTCAAGCCACCAGGAGATAAATAAGTTCTACCAGTTGAAAACACATCCTGCTGACACCAAAGGGTCTCCAAGCAATTTGTAAAATGAATGAATAAACAAACAAACCGGCACAGGAGAAGACGTGTGTGTGTGTGTGTGTGTGTGTGTGTGTGTGTGTGTGTGTGTGTGTTAGGAATAGGCTGAGCTGGAAAAGAATCTCCTTTCACTTCCATATGAAAGGTGTGTGCAAAGGCAAAAGGGAACTTTGAAAATTATGTGATTACACACAGAGTGGAAATAAACCTCAGGCTGGCAGGAAAATAAAGCTTTTTAATCCTTGGCAATAACCATCAAGAAGCCGATGTGGTCTGGTTTTAGGCTGTCTTGCCCATTCTCATCAAACGGAGTTTGGCTTTATCTCCTTACTGCTTTAGATATGGGAAGAATCAGCAATCCAACTTTGCCTGGGAACTAATGGGGTGTAATCTTTTTATGTCACTCCATAATTTTATTTGAATCCCATTTCCAAATGTTAGTTAGGGCATGATCTGGTTTTTGCACCTGTTTTATGGCTAGGAGGTGTGTGTGTGTTCCCCACCAATAAAAACAGCCTGTGGTTTGTCTAAAACGCTGCCTTTCTTCCTAGGCAGAGATGCACAAAGTACGTGCTTCTGGATTCTCTCCTAGTAGGGTGTAGTTAGCTGGTGGCTAGGCTTTGCCCAATAGGGGGCATGGTGGCTCAGCGGGTAAGATGCCAGGCTTGTCGATCGGAAGATCGCAAGTTCGGAGGTTCGAATCCCTAGCCCCGTGTGATGGAGTGAGCTCCCGCACTCGCCCCAGCTCTTGCCAACCTAGCAATATGAAAGCATGCAAATGCAAGTAGATGAATAGGTACCACTTCAGTGGGTAGGTAACAGCGTTTCACGTGCGTCATGCCGGCCACATGACCGCGGAAGCATCTTCAGACAACGCTGGCTCTTCGGCTAACAAACGGAGATGAGCACCGGCCCCTAGAGTCGGACACGACTGCACAAATGTGCGGGTGGAAACTTTACCTTTACCTAGGCTTTGCCCATCCCTATAATACCTTATTTATTGATTTGATTTGATTTGATTTGATTTGATTTGATTTGATTTGATTTGATTTGACAAATCTCAACAAGTGACTCTGGGCGGCGTACAATCATAAAAAAAACTATAAAACTATTAAAACAATTAAAACAATACAAAATAAATATATATGGTTACTGAGTAAACAAATGCCATATAGCCAAGGAACGGGGCCCTTAACACACTCGGGGCCCCAGGGACATCCTGATCTCTGAAGGGAGAATATTCCAGAGGGCAGGCGCTACGGCAGAGAAGGCATGCCTCCTAGTCCCTGCCAGCCGACATTCCTTGGCTGACAGGACCTGTAGCATGCCCAACCTACCAGACCGAATTGGATGGGTAGAAACAACTGGGAGAAGATGGCATGAAAGGCTTTAAAGATGACGACCAGCACCTTGAATTGCACCCAGAAGCACACTGGCAACCAATGCAGCTCACGTAGTAGTGGTGTTACATGTGTTGAATATCTGACACCATCTACTACCTGTGCAGCAGCATTCTGTAGCAGTTGAAGCTTCCGAATGCTCTTCAAGTCTTCAAGTCTCTTCAAGACTTGACTTTACCTGTAAATAAATCTTCTTTTTGTTATAAAACTTTACTAATCCTTGCTCCAGTTGTATTTATGGTCTCAGGAATGCTCACATGCACACACAGAAGGCCTCAATCTCAAACACTTCTGAGTTCATTGGAGTTACTATAGGCCAGTAAAAATGTCTGTTTTTCCATCCTGAAATCCAGTCAAGACTCAAGATTCTGTCTATGCATACAATGAGGGAGAACCTTTTCACCATAGTCCTTGATGGGGTATAAGAAGAGCTGAAGCAGATGATCAGATTATCCTTTTATCATAATATCATAACCGCCCAGAGTCCCCTTGTGGGGGGAGATGGGCAGTGATATAAGTTGGAAACAAACAAACAAACAAATAAATAAATAAATAAATAAATAAATAATGACCAATTAGTTGTGTCTATGACATTAAGAACTGAGACTGCTAATTGTATATTGTATATTGTATTTTTATATTTTATAATAGAATTTTAATCTTTATGTTTGTAAACCGCCCAGAGTCCCCTTTGGGGGAGATGGTGCGGTGATAGAAGTTTAAAAATGAATGAATGAATGAATGAATGAATGAATGAATGAATGAATGAATGTTCATTTGGTGTAGTAGAGAGAGAGCATAGCAGAGAAGGGACTCACTATCAAAATAACCAAACAAGAGAAGGACTTTGGAGAAGCTTGAGACCAGAAGGGCTCAACATTTCCTTTACCCCTTTCTTGCAATGCTGAGCAGTACTGCAAGGTCTCCAGGTCCTCCTGACCAAGTTGAAGGGACAGCCAGACTGAATCAAGATATAGGAGGCTACTGAGACTGGCTGCTGGGATCCATGGGATACAGAGAATACTCGGGAAATCAAGACCAGTTTCTGATCATCATTTCCTGCATACTTGCCCCAGATAGTTAATATCCATCTGTTATGTGCTTCTCCTTTACTCCTTCTCTTGGATGTTGAGACGCCCCAAGCTTTGGAATGAACACTGCCCTTGGAAGAGAATGACGGGAAATCTATTTTCTATTTTTAAGGACTCTTACATTGAACCTGATCAGAAGACTTCCTACTTGGATCTGATGGAGGTGAGTAGAACACATATCATCAAGCTTTCTGTCTTGAGTAAGGAAAGGACTGGGATCCATCCCGCAGTTTACCTCAATGGATGTATCTCCTGACTGTCTTCTCCAGTGCTCTTTGATCAGGTCATATGCCTCAAGGGCAAACTACTTACTTCAGCTCCAGGGGCAATTTCTTCTATATGGGTCCCGTCATGGTGACGTTCACTCCAGTGTTTACAATTCTGCCATGGGACATTTGAAGAAGTTTGGTAGCTTAAGAAATCCAGGGCATGTGTGTGTGTGTGTGCGCGCCCTGGATTTCTTAAGCTACCAAACTTCTTCAAATGTCCCATATATATATGGAAATAAATAAATCTGTGGCCCCAATGTAGGCAATCATGGGCTGGGTGGCTCCAGGCGGATGAGCAGAAATTGGCTTCTTGTGTTCCTGCCAACATTCAAAGGCACACTGCAGGTGATCTAGGGCATCGCTGTGAGGTAAAAGGAGCTCTCGTCACTGGGACCTCACTCCTGTCTGTGTTTTTCTCGGACCATCCATGGCCAAGGGAAAGGCGTTTTCCCTCTCTAGGGGCCTTCTGTGCTCTTGCCGCCCCTTGTTAGGCAACCATTCAGCCACTGCTTCTTTCCCATCACTCTACACCTCTGGTCTTTAGCTTGCAGCCTAGTTGCTAAGAGAAGCTCGGCCTGTTATAGCAACAGCCACTACGGGAATGTGATGTCAATGCACAGAGAGAGGGGGGGAGGAGGAGGAGGAGGAGGAGGAGGAGGTGCTGGTGGAGGAGGAGGAGGCAGATACTTACAAACAGATCCAAGCTTCTAGGCCAGCCTTTCTCAACCTTTTGACCCTGGAGAACCCTTGAAATATTTTTCAGGCCTCAGGGAACCCCTGCACATTCAGGCTCCAATAGAGGCCAGAAGTTACAAAATTATTATATTCGTTTCATTTGTAGGCCTGTATACAGTAAACGCAGGCTTGTCGATCGCAAGTTCGGAGGTTCGAATCCCTAGCCCCGCGTGCAGAGTGAGCTCCTGCATTAGCTCCAGCTCTTGCCAACCTAGCAATTCGAAAGCATGCAAATGCAAGCAGATTAATAGGTACCACTTTGGTGGGTAGGTAACAGCGTTCCGCAAGCGTCATGCCGGCCACATGACCGTGGAAGCGTCTTCGGACAACGCTGGCTCTTCGGCTAACAAACGGAGATGAGCACCGGCCCCTAGAGTCGGACACGACTGCACAAGTGTGTGGGGGGAACCTTTACCTTTTACCTTTTTATACAGTATATGCATGAACAGTGTTCTTAAACTGAAAATAAAGAATGAAACTTACTTCTTTAATGTGAAGTTGCCCACATTTGAAATAATTTTTAAAATAAATCGTGATCTCCCAGGAAGCCGCTAGTGACTTCTCGTGGAACCTGAGGGTGCCACGGAACCCTGGTGGAGAAACCCTGTTCTAGACTGCTCTTCTCCCTGTTAGATCCTTCCTCCCTCCCTCCCTCCCTCCCCACTGCCTGCCAGGCTGTAGATCCTCCCTGTAAGTTTAAGCTCTGACAGATCTTCCTTGTTATAAGCCGTCCTGCCTGCAATGAGTCCACGCCAAAGTCCCCGCAGGCCACGTCTCTTTGAGGAAATGCAGAAACACCTGTTTGCTTTGCTCTTCTGGGGCTTGCATGGTTCCTTGGCTGTTGCCATTTGGAAATGACAGGCACCTGGCAACCAAGACAGAAGCTTGGTAATCCACTCTCAGGGAGGCAGGAGGAGGCTGGAGAAGCATTTCTCCTGCTTTCTGAATGTTGGAGAAGTCTTTCATCTGGGTAGAAATTGGCTGGAGGCAGATCTGGGCTGCTTGGAGTCCGCAAATGGCACTGTACTACCGGCCATTCTCCTCAACAGTGAGTAACCAAGGACTCCTTGGCTCTTTAGTTGGCGCACAGATCCCCCCCCCCCCATCTGTGCAATAGGAGGACAGACCTATTCACACAAAGGAATCCCATTGAATGACATGGGATTGCACAACTGAAGGGCCAAGACTTTCTTGCCCTAGCAGTCCATCGCCTTCCACTGTCCACTTCCATGGGCAGGTTTGTTTGTTTGTTTGTTTGTTTGTTTATTTATAATTCAATTTATATCACCGCCCCATCTCCCCCGAAGGGGACGCTGGGCGGTTTACAAAGTCAGTAATTAAAACAAGTAAAAATATAATACAATACGTATAAACACAAATAAATTAAAGATAAAATCCAAGAGGCAATAAAATTGTTCTTAAAAGGACTCTGTGAGACCAGCCATCCCCAGGAGGAGCTGTTACCCTTCCCATCCCAGGCGAGGTGGCAGAACCAGATCTTTAAGTTCTTCCGGAAGGTTGATGCATCCCCAAAGACCAGAAAGGTCTGGAATGCAACAGCAATACAGTGAACAGAGCAAAGCTTCAGTAGATCCCCCCGTTTCCTGAAATGTGAAGAACACTCAGGACAGCAATTTGCAGAACATAGTTAGGACAGGTTATTGCAGTGAGGAGTGTGATTTGCTCATGCTGAGATTCTATCAGGGCTCTATTTTCAGTGTTCACAAGACCATTTTGTCATTTTGTTTGGGGAACAGTAAGAGCCAACAGATATAAGTGCAGGTCTTAATTGGAAATAGGTAGACAGCGCTTGCCAACCTAGCAATCCGAAAGCGTGCAAATGCAAGTAGATAAATAGGTACCACGTCGGTGGGATGGTAACAGCGTTCTGCACGCGTCATGCCAGTCACATGACTGAGGAAGCGTCTTCGGACGACGCTGGCTCTTCCGCTAACAAATGGAGATGAGCACCGGCCCCTAGAGTCGGACACGACTGTGTGGGGGAACCTTTACCTTTTCTGTAGACAGCAGGGATATAGGTAGGAAAACCTTAGACTTAGTTGCAATTACTAAATCACTTCCTGCTTCCTGAAATCCACTGAGATATAATGGTTGTTGTAAGGTCAGTCTATTATTAAAGGTAAAGCTTCCCCCCGCACATTTGTGCAGTCGTGTCCGACTCTAGGGGCCGGCGCTCATCTCCGTTTGTTAGCCGAAGAGCCAGCGTTGTCCAAAGATGCTTCCGCGGTCATGTGGCCGGCATGACGCGCACAGAACGCTGTTATTATTCAGGTTTAAATCAACTCTCACATTTGAAGCTTCCTGGCTTAAGTCCTGTAGAAGTTGCAGTGAAGTGATGTGTGTCATATGACATCGAGAGCACATCATTCTGGACCTGAGAACCAAATCTGCATGCCGGTATAGCCTCTTTTAATCTCTACATTTTGTGAGTGACCACTTGCTTCGTGTTTCACAGCTGCAAAGGAATGGGCTGCCATCGCATGATGCAGTAGCCAAGATCCTGCCTGAAAAACACATCACCAGGTATGTCCTGTCTCAGCCTGTGCGCTCCGCAGAGCGGTGGTAAACATATTGGACTCATGCAGGGATTCCAGTTTCAGTAGAAAGTACAATCTACAGACAAGCCAGGACAGCCAGCCAAGTCAGATAATCAGAATTTTAGTCCAGAAAGCAAAAGAAAAGAACAAGTCAAAGAACGAAATGGATTGGAGTCCAGGAAACTGATCTAAAGATCCAGAGCAAGCTTTGAGATCGTTGGATACAGGTGCATTCAGATGAAAGCTGTTTCCAGCACTGGGTTATCTCCAAACTGAGCAGACTTCAAGCTTCCATCCCCAACAAAACAACCATGCGTTTCACTCCACTGGCTGTATTCACACAAAGACTTAGTTATTGAATTAATCCATTTTCAGGGTTCACAGAATGCAGTCATTCACAAACAAGCCAAACTGGCTGCATTACTCCCAGTAGACTACTACTTCGAAGCAGCTTGTTCTTGCAAGCTTGCATTTCTATGCTTCTCAGTCCTTTGACCCTCTTCCTGGAGATACCATTGTTTCTGAGGGCCTGAAGTTTGTCCCAGGGCACCTGGATCGGAGTCCAAGACTACAGATTCCACACTTACAAGGGCCAATGCTTGTGGATTCGTTGCTTGTGAGTCCTACATCGATTCTTCTTCCATCTTCTGAGAAGAATCATCTGCAAAGAATACAAAGGATACATGTTTAGGATTGTGCGGTCCTTTCTTATGAATTTTCTGTCACATTGTCTATCCCAAAGACTAGTTCAGAAGCAACAGTGGGCCAAACTTTATCAGAGCTGCAAGACCTGAGCTGCAAAACTCCAAATGAATGCTAGATGGGCAACCGAGATGTAAAGTTTCCTGTATCTCTTTACTGCCATCTAAGGACATTTGGAGTTCTGCAGCCTAGATCTGTAATCTGCAAGTTTAAATAGGGGCTTTTTTGCTATTGAAGAGCAAAACTGTAGTGCATTTATAGTTTGACATTGCTAGGCTGACCATACGTCCCTTTTTGAACGGGACAGTCCCATTTTTTCCCCTTTTCTCAACTGTCCCGTCGTTTTAACATAAATGCCGGTTTTGTCCCGTTTTTCAAGAACAGGTGGGGGTGGAGCAGCTGCCCGGCGGGAACCCGGAGGAGGAATCGCCCCCCGCCAACCAGCCGTTCCGCCCCCACCCACCACGCCGCCTGCCCCGCCCCCCCGCGTGCCAACAGGCAGAGGTGACCCCCCCGCCCCCCCAACCAGCTGCTCTGCCCCCGCCCGTTCCTTTTCTCCCATTTTTGTCTCAAGGAAATATGGTCAGTCTACACATTGCACAAAACTATACCGGGTGCACAATAGACCGTGTATACATGGGGAAAATTGCTTGCAAAAAACTTTGCTAGGGAATGCATCTTAATAAACAATAATTAATTAACTGATTGATGTGTGTGTATCAGCAGAAAAGGCATAGAAATATGAATCTTTATGCAGCCTTTTTTGTCTTCGGTTTTGCAAGCTGCTAAAGAAACAGATCAAAATAAACATATGATCAGGCAAAGAAGGAACTAAGCTAAACTGAAACTGAAGGATTTGCCCATCTCTTGTTCTCATACACTGTTTGCTAATTTTGCAGGCCAGTCATTGAAGAGGTCCAAGATCTGGTAAGGCTATTATTATTATTATTATTATTATTATTATTATTATTATTATTTGATTAATATAAAATTATTTAAAATATTACAATATTTTCCTCTTCCTTCCATCCTTTTTTATCTTTTGTTTTTGCTTTTGAGATGTTGATCAGCATAACATATGGGCATCCATCTATACACTACTAATACTCTTGTGTCTGTTTGATACTTTGTAACCTTCAACTGGGCAAAATGGTTTATTGTAGGGCAACCCTTTTTTAACCAAGGTACCATAAATGGGCTAACTTACAGAATGCATCCAAAGTCCAGGACCCATGACTCCCATGGAATAGAAATTTGGCACATTTGTAAAACATCTTATGACATAACAATTATCATAAAACATTTTATGATATAATACAAAAGGTCATAAAACATTTCCTGTGGTCAACTCCTGATGTTTGACTAGGCTATACAGTTCCATATGAATGACATGGGCTATTTTCAAGGCAGATACATCTCTGAATGTCTCCCTGGAATTTTTAACGAACTTTTCCATTGTTGAAGGCATTGAGGAATCTGGTAAGGAAATATCTCTGAAACGATGACCCAACAGGTCACGGGTTATTGATTTATTTTACAATAAATCAAAAACGTCTACCCCTTTTTCACGGCTGCTGAGAACAACCTACAGAACGGTTTTCAGAAAGAGCGAAGAAGAAAGCAAAGTGCTTGAGAAAACTAATCCTTTTCCTCTGACTTGAAGGAACTGCAGAGCTGATTAATAGCATGGCACTAATCCTGCTGTGTGTCTCGCCCTTGGAATTTGTAAAACTGTAAGAGAAAGTGGAGTCACTTGAAAGGGTGTGTGTGTGTGTGTCGCTTGCGAGATGGGCGGTGTAGAAATATGAGAAATAAATAAATATATTTGAATAAGATGTGAAATGTTGCCCTCTGCAGCAAAGAAGTAGATTAGCAGAAGGTACCTAGCAGGTTGGTAAAAAGAGATCTGAAAGCATGAAAAGCAAGTTTGACTCCGATCAGCAGGCATGCCTGTGAAGGAAGGTGAGAAAGAAAGGGTGGAAAAGTCAAAAAAGAAGTAAAGAATTCAACCGAACCACTGTTGGCCAGAGTAGATATGATCAGGTTTGTTCATTGTCAGGGGTGTCCACAAGGTGTGGTCAAAAAATCAAGATGGTGGCTGCAACTGTGTGATCAAAGCTGTTAGTTCTATATTCAAAGGGTTGTCCAGGCTGAAAAGAAGTGTATGAAAGAACAGAGGTCTTCAAACAATTAACCCATAAGCTTCTGCCCAGGTTGGGCAGAACTGTCTTATATGCTGTTGGTGACCCAGAAGGTCCTTCCCACTTCTTTTCTTGCAGAAATCAGGACACAGCATCATTATTTAAGAGGAAGAGTTCAAACAATTAACCCATAAGGAGTATTTGGATAGCAGATCATCAAGCTGCTTAATCTTCCCCAACTCCTCCATGCTGGAAGATGACAGGGTTTGGGACCACATATGGTGATTACTGGTTGACTCTTTCACTCATTATATTTTAGAAGTTTCATATGCTTGTGTTATTATATTTTCATGCTTTTATGGAGTCTGCAGCTGATTATGGCAGTACATCATACAAATAAATAATGCCCAGCTAACATGATCGATAGTGAGAGAACATCAGAACTTCAGCTCAACATCTGAAGAACCAGCACCTCATTTAGGGTCTCCAAAGCCCTAAATTTCATTTGTATTTTTTTCTCAGTTTTGGAGGATTTGAGGAAGATTAAGCAGCTTGATGAGTGCCTTAACAAGTGGATTTTGAAGTGGCAAAAACATAGAAGCTATTGATATCAAGAGACACAAAATTTATTTTACCCCAAAGGAGAAAACTAGGGCCAAATGAATCATGGTTTTCTGTGCAATCTGCTATCCAAATACTCCTTATGGGTTAATTGTTTGAACTCTTCCTCTTAAATAATGATGCTGTGTCCTGATTTCTGCAAGAAAAAAAGTGGGAAGGACCTTCTGGGTCACCAACAGCATATAAGACAGTTCTGCCCAACCTGGGATGTCTTTAATTCCCAGAATTCTCAGCAATGGTCATGTTGGCTGGAGAATTTGGGGAGTTGAAATCCCTACTTCTGGAGAGTTATCCAGTCCAGAGTAGGCCATCTCAAAGCTGGAGTGGAAAACTTCAAAAATCTGCTCTTCTTCCCTTAAAAAAAGCCCACCCTTCAAATAGATCATAGGCACAATGAGGCGCATTGGTCCTGATGTTGCGCATGAACTCCGGCCTCTTTCTCCACTACCTTCAAGTTTTCCTGGTTAAAATAACAGCATGTGCTTGGAACCTTGGAAAAGATAAATGAGGAAAAAGTGGATTCCGTTTAAGAAAGAAGCTACTTGGAAACAGACTTGCCTGCTTTCTCATCTTCCCAGTGGTCATTTTTCAGCAGAGCCACATGGCCACAGATTTGAAAAAAAGTAGATCCATGAAACATATTCCCCCTGACGGCCTGTCAGGAGGAAGGTTGTGCCAGCGTCAAATTTTCTGTACATGCGTCAGAGTCTCTCTGGAAGAAATCAAGGGTTTTCGCTCGGATGCTCAAGCAATCAGTCAGTATGGCCAGGGTGACCCAGCAATCTTCAGCAGGCGAACGCCGTGTCCTAAAGAACAGAAAAGGAAGCATCACCGTCATAAATTCCAGGAAATCAGTCTCCTTGGTCTGTAAACAAATAAACCATCCTTATCTCTTGATGTCATGTTGAAGATTTGGGCAAGGCCGAGAATGCAGAAGGTTACCGGTTTCAGAAGGTCACCGGTTTGGCATACGGAGAGAGTCTGCCAGGGTCTCACAGCCATTTGTTGTTGTTTATTCGTCCAGTCGCTTCTGACTCTTTGTGACTTCATGGACCAGCCCACGCCAGAGCTTCCTGTCGGCCGGCGCCACCCCCAGCTCCCCCACGGTCGAGCCTGTCACCTCCAGAATATCATCCATCCATCTTGCCCTTGGTCGGCCCCTCTTCCTTTGGCCTTCCACTTTCCCTAGCATCAGCTTCTTCTCCAGGGCATCCTGTCTTCTCATTATGTGGCCAAAGCACTTCAGTTTTGCCTTTAATACCATTCCCTCAAGTGAGCAGTCTGGCTTTATTTCCTGGAGTATGGACTGGTTTGATCTTCTTGCACTCCAAGGCACTCTCAGAATTTTCCTCCAGCACCACAGTTCAAAAGCATCTCTCTTCCTTCGCTCAGCCTTCCTTATGGTCCAGCTCTCGCAGCCATAGGTTACTACGGGGAATACCATTGCTTTGACTATGCGGACCTTTGTTGTCAGTGTGATGTCTCTGTTCTTAACCATCTCACAGCCATCCTTCCCCCAAAACGAAGAAAGCTTCCTTTTTCTGCTCCTAGTAAGGGGTTACCTGGGCAGGTGTGCTGAATTTCCCTGCTTGCCCAGAAGGATTTTGCTGATCTGGGATGGTGCTAAGCATGCAGGCTTTAAAAGAGTGCTAAACTGTAGTTTAGAGGAAGAATAGAATTTGATCCCAAACTGGGAGAATTGGAGGGGGTTGAGAAATGCATTTTCTGCAGCCCCAAAGAACATGTCTTTTAATAAGGGTTTTGTTTTCCTTTTTAGCAATGCAAATTGCAAGCATGGCAGACATATAACCCCCACCCCAAAATTGGGGTCAAAGGGTTAACCCTAGTAATTGGTGGAAAACCATCCTGCATTTGCAGAGTTGAAGGACTACAGTTGGGGTTAAGTAAAGGTAAAGGTTCCCCCCGCACATTTTGTGCAGTCGTGTCCGACTCTAGGGGCCGGTGCTCATCTCTGTTTGATAGCCGAAGAGCCAGCATTGTCCGAAGACGCTTCCACGGTCATGTGGCCGCATGACGCGCGTGGAACGCTGTTACCTTCCCACCGAAATGGTACCTATTCATCTACTTGCATTTGCATGCTTTCAAATTGCTAGGTTGGCAAGAGCTGGAGCTAGTGCAGGAGCTCACTCCGCACACACAGCGTCTTACCCGCTGAGCCACCACGCCCTTTTTGCTTCTTAGGATAGGTTTGGGCAAATCTGTAGAGGATAAAGCTGTCAGGCTAAGCTGCTGGGGTGGCTAATGTCCTCTCTTCAGCCAGAGCCTTTGAATATCCTTGATTAGAGAACAGCAGCCAAAGTGGCCATTGCCGCTTTCAGATCTTGCCAGCTAGCTCCCCATTGTAATCTGCTTTGTTGCTCTAGGAAACAGAATCCTGGGCTAGATTAACATCTGGTCAAAAAGAGTTTGTTGGGCAGTAGTGCAGACACAGCATCCTCAAGAACCCTTGGAATTTCTGGCATCCAAGAAATCTGTTGCTTTGGTAATGGGGCGTGAAAAGCTGGATCTGAAGCTTTGACTGCCGTGCTCTTGGGCTGATGGGGAAGGGTGAATAGGCCAGAGGCTGAGTATTTTCTATCACCATTTCATTTCCTGCCCATATGGTATGTAATGTGTGCTATAGTTTTATGATAGAATTGAGCTTCCTTTTTGATGCTGTGTAAGTACAGAAGGTTCTGTTCCAAAAGCAAGTAGGTTCCATGATAAAAAGATCAAATTGTATACATTTGTTCAGTGTATCCATGATGTTTCTTTGTCTCCTTCCTTCCTTCCTCCCTCCCTCCCTCCCTCCCTCCCTCCCTCCCTCCCTCCCTCCCTCCCTCCCTTCCCCTCTGTCTCCATCTCCCTCCCTTCCCCTCTGTCTCCCTCCATCTTCCTTCCTTCCTTCCTTCCTTCCTTCCTTCCTTCCTTCCTTCCTCCCTCCCTCCCTCCCTCCCTCCCTCCCTCCCTCCCTCCTCCTCTCTTCCCCTCTGTCTCCCTCCCTCCCTCCCTCCCATCTCTCTCTGTCTCCCTCCATCTCCCTCCCTCCCTCCTTTCCATCCTCCCTTCCTCTGAAAGGAAACAGACAACTATCGCGTAGCCCTGCAAAAGATGGCGGATGACGTCCTGTCTTTGCGCCATCATGTTTCCACACTGGAGGCGGAAAACAGTGCGTTGAGGCGTACTCTCTCCTTGCACGAGGATGTTGGCCGGGCCATCTTTAAGGACATTGACCTGGATGTTATGACCAAGGCAGAAATAGTCGACAGAATATGTAAGGGAATTGTCTCCTCCTCTTCTGCCCATTCAGTTGGGGGAAGGGCCCCTAAAAGGTCTACTTGAAGGAAAGGAATGAAGGCACCCCAGAAGTCTTAATTTTCTTTGAAAACTTGTTACGTTTGTCCATGCAAAGGACCTCTCCCTGCAAAAGTTCGCTTTGGATGCATAAGCGGCAAGACTGCCAATGTCATCCCATCATTTCTGCTCAATCAGGAACATTAATTCAATTCAGAATGTCCTCATGGGTCTAGATTAAACCAGGATGGAAACTTCTATGGCCTACACTTCCCCCAAGGAAGCAGGCCAGGTTATGAAAATGGCCCCGTTTCTGACCTCTATCTGGTATATTGACCGTGAGGAGACAGTATGGGACCAGTTTAATTCTTACTGGGACTTGTCAGATTGTAGTGGGAAGAAGGAATGGCCTTGAAGGACAGGAAGAAGAGCTGTTCCCAAGGCAACGGTCAGATAAATGAAATCTGAGTCCAGGGCAGAACTGGAACCTGAGAAAATGTCTCAGGCAAGACCCCCCCTCCAGTTCTCATGAAGATAAAGGGAAGGAGGGGGGACGTGCATTCAGACTTGCAAGATAACTTTACAATAAAAGTAGTATTGGCCTGCATGACTTTGGTTTCCTAGTCTGGTCTACCTTGAAGGGCTGACCCAGACATAAGTGGCCAGATCTTATGTTATAGGCTTCTAACCCTCTACCAGGAACTGAACTCATGGATCATCACACTTTTAGATGACTGTATACAGTAGAGCATATTAGCTTGAGGACCTATCTAGGTCTTGACGCTCAGCCTGAAAAATCTTTGCTAGTTTCTCCTTTCCTCTCTTTGCCCTTCCCACTCCTGCCCTATTTTTAACTGGAAAGTTTCCATTTAGTGCTGAGTTGATCCATATTGGTATTTTTGAAACCTACAAGTCAGGTCCAATCTTTCTTTGGGGAAGACGTTGGGGAAATGGGGATTGCAACAAGAAATGCATTGGGGAGTGCGACACTGGAGCTTATTCCTGCTCTTTCACTTGATACGCCATTAAACTTCCTGCCCCCACCCCACTCCCCCTGGGAGTTTTGAGAGTTACGGTTCTAGCACATCTGGAGGGCATGAAGTGGTGGAAGGATGATATACATACGAGGCTGGATGGACCGATGGTCTCATTTAATATAAGCCCATTGCTTAAATTCTATGACTAATATGTCAGAGAACTTAAGAGAGGGCATCCACCATTGGTTTGGGAGAAGACCCAATGACTACCTTCAATGGAGTTTCCACCTTTTTCTCTTAGTGGTTCTCAAGCACAAATTATCTTCTGGGGCTCGGGAGATGGCCCGGATGAAGGATCGGGTACAAAGACTGCAAAACGAACTGATTCGGGTAAGCGTTCTTGGGGTTCTCTCTTGCTGCCTCTTGCATTGGTCTTGCCTTCTCCAACTTGAGAGGACAACTAAGTCTTAATTTAGTCATTGGTCCTTGAGAAGGAGAAGATAGCAGTCTTTCCTCCCATCTACATTTTTAAAAATATGTAATACATAGGAAAGCCTTGCAACTATAAGTAAGAGGACCCCTAACGACTACTGTTGTGTTGGGCATTTAGTGCATATGGAAGGCTGAGTAAAAATGCTCAGAAGTCAGTTGTCACAAAACTGATGTATGCTGGTGGGTGTTGTCATAATTTCCCAGAATGCCCCAATGCAATACTCTATGGCAGTGTTCTCAACCATGGCAACTTTAAGATATGTGGACTTCAACTCCCAGAATTCCCCAGGCAGCATGCTGGCCTGGGGAATTCTGGGAGTTGAAGTCCACACATGCTGGCTGGGGAATTCTGGGAGTTGAAGTCCACTCATCTTAAAGCTGCCAAAGTTGAGAAACATTGCTTCATGGCATCTGGGGAAATGGATGGTAACTATCAGGAAGTGGACAGCCAGAAATCTTACGCTATTTGAGATGTAGCAAAAGAAACTCCCATCATTTTTCACTGACATAATGTTAGGAACCAGGTAATGAGAATTACTTTTTGCCTGAAATCCTGGAGACAGACAAATCACCCAACCTCCACAGAAACTGGTTCCTATGAACTTTTTAAGGACGAATCCTGGCTCACGTATGTCATCTTGAATTCCTGAGTTTATGTCTGGTAGCCCAGAAGGAAGTGTCCTCTGAATTTATGTGGATTTTTACAAACAAGATTCACAAATGTTGCCAATTTACTGCTTGAAGATCCTTCTATTAGGGAATGTTTTGGTGGAATCACGTGGATTTTCCATTCCAGGGCAACTTGGGCGTTCTGGTATGGGGATATTTCTTTGAATCCCCAGAACAATCTCTGATCCACATTTGTCCCAAATCCATCCTGGGGAAGTGGTCCTGACCCCGGACTGATGGATTCCTCTCCTCTCCCTTTTTTCCTTCCATCAGAAAAACGACCGAGAAAAAGACTTGGTGATGTTGCAAAGAGCTCACCAGCAGCAGCAGACGGTGCTTCGAAAATACCAAGCCAAGATAGCCAAGATGCAAGCCCTTGAGGATGCCGTCCGGCAGCAGGAAAAGGTGCAGGGCTACTGTCTGATACATTCAGGGAGGTCCTTAGGAAAGAGCGAAAGGGCCTTTCCTGCACAGTTATACTCCTCCATTTCCACAAAAGGTAATTGAGAGGATGGAGAAGATGCTGGAAGAGAAGATAAAGAATAAGTTCAAAGAAGCCCAGTTTGGAGACGTATCCAGAAGGGCTGGTAAGTAAACCACAAGCAAAGCAGATCTTCTTTTATTCATTTCCAAGAGATTGGCGGCCATTCTGAACAAGAGGGCCGGGCAACCCATTTCTGTTCCCACGGATTCCAGTGGTCCAATTCTTTAGTAATTGAGCTGCCATTTCTTCCCTCTTTTTTCAAGAATGGGAACAGTGATTAGGACATAAAGACGACCCCAGATCTTGGAAGAGCAAAATGTCCTCTGGCATGCTTCTTCCTAGGCCCGGTGGAGCAACACCAGTCCTCTGAAGAACCACCAGATGTGTTTTTTTTTAATCCGTTCAATTGTGTCCAATTCTCGGAGACTGCCTGGACGAGTCCCTGCAGTTTTCTTGGCAAGATTTTCAGAAGTGGTTTGCCATTGCCTTCTTCCTAGGGCTGAGAGAGAGGGACTGGCCCAAGGTCACCCAGCTGGCTTTGTGCCTAAGGCGGGACTAGAACTCACGGTCTCCCGGTTTCTAACCCAGTGCCTTAACCTCTACACCAAACTGGTTCACAAGATGTTACTATTTTAATTTCACACAATACACCACATGTAACTTTGAACTATCTATGAGAGGTGTCCGCAGTTACATAGAGGTCAGCCCTTCAAGGTAGACCAGACTAGAAAATCAGAGTTACAAATGCTAATACTACTTTTATTATAAGGTTACAGTAACAGAATCTTGCAAGACTGAATGCACTTTCCCCCTCCCTCCCTCCCTTTATCTTCAAGGGAACTAGGGAGGGTCAAGTCCGAGTCGCTTTCTCAAATTACATTTCTGCCCTGGACTCAAATTTCTTTTATCTGACTGTTGTCCTGGTTGTGGCTCTTCCTCCTGTTCCTCAGGGTTATTCCTACTGGCCATTACAATGGGTCTCTGTGAGCATTACCTGGAGATCTCAAACATTTACAACTGTCTGGTTGCCTGGAATTTGCAATCCTCAAATCCTAGTGAGGATCTTAGTTTGTTTCTTTTTTTTTTTAATGGCCAGCGATGCTTGCGAAGGTCCTTCCTTCTCCTTTTGTTGAACATCACATATCTTCCCTGTTCTCAGTCTTAGGTGACGACTGGCCCAAGGATCTCTACTCCACCCTGTTGATGGAGAACATGAGGCTACGGGATGAAATGGGGAAATCTTTTCATTCACCCATCATATTGCAGCAGCAGGCATTACCAGTAAGACCCTCTGACTCAATAACCATTTCTCTCCCTCCCTCTCTCTCTACCTACCTACCTACTTACAGGTAGTCCTCAACTTACGACCACAATTGGGACCAGAACTTCTGCCGCTAAGTGAGGCAGTCGTTAAGTGAGTCATGCCCGATTTTATGACCTTTTTTGCCACGGTCGTTAAGCAAATCCAGCTTCCCCCATTGACTTTGCTTGTTGGAAGCCGGCTGGGAAGATCGCAAATGGTGATCACATGATCCCAGGACACTGCAACCATCGTAAATACATGCCGGTTGCCAAGCACCTGAATTTTGATCCCGTGACCGCAGGGACGCTGCAACAGTCATAAGTGTGAGGACCAGTCATAAGTCACTTTTTCCAGCACCGTCATAACTTCGGTTGCTAAACGAATGGTCGTAAGTCGAGGACTACCTGTGTATATCCATCCATCCATCCATCCATCCATCCATCCATCCATCCATCCATCCATCCATCCATCCATCCTATCATCTCTCTATCCCTCTACAGTATCTTTTATTTCTTCCTTCTCCTGCTCCTCTCTCTCTCTGGGTCTGCTCCCAAAGGAAGTCATACTGTGGTCTCCAGTGGGCACTTTTCCCACCATCGGATTCCTTTAACTGAATAGATGGGCACTGTAACCAGAAGCCACATGGGTCTTTACTTTTATTTTTTGGCTTTCTCCTCCATTCTTGAGCCATAAACCCTTATTTATGTTCCCCCAGGATGCATTGTCCTCCAACACAGAAAAGCTCTCATTGATTTCAAAACTGGAGAAGGCGGAGGCACGCATCCTTGCCTTGGAATGCCAGGTAATGGTGATTTCCCTACCTGAAATCTTCCCTGGCATGAAGTTTTGATATGATCCATCCCCAAAGGTTCTCCTGAGGCCAGAGTTAAATCCAGCCAGTGTTAAGCTGTGCTCAATTAGTGCAGTGTTTCTCAATCTCAGCAACTTTAAGATGGGTGGACTTCAGCTCCCAGAATTCCCCAGCTAGCATGCATGGAAGCCACAAAGCTGTTATCCCTGGTTTATTCCGTCCTAGAAAGCAGATTCTGTTCGTGGATTATGGATCCGGTAGGTCAGTGTTTCTCTACCTTGACAACTTTAAGATGGGTGGACTTCAACTCCCAGAATGGCTGGCTGGGGAATTCTGGGAGTTGAAGTCCACCCATCTTAAAGTTGCTGAGATTGAGAAACACTGAAATAGAGCATTGATTTATAACTGGTACTAACTATTAGGGTCTTTGGTTTATGGCTTTGTTGGCCTTTGTCTTTTAAGTTAAGTCTCCACATCACC
The DNA here is from genome assembly GCA_023362775.1 of Charina bottae. Lineage (NCBI taxonomy): Eukaryota > Metazoa > Chordata > Lepidosauria > Squamata > Charinaidae > Charina > Charina bottae. The sequence continues at coordinate 19,614,818 of JALMGJ010000010.1, read as the reverse complement.
CACAGTCATTGCTTTCATTTTTGATGTGATCTTCGGAAATTGTGCGGGCTTTCAGATTCCTAGTTTTAATTTCCAGGGCCTGGCTGACCTACTGGTTTTTGATGTCACCATGACTGGATGATTTTCTTCATTCCAGAACTGATTCTTCTGAATTTGCACTTCTCCAAGTTACTTCTCTACTCAAAAGTGCATGTATTATAAATGCTTTCTTTTAGGCGTGACATTGGCCAATTTCAGCATATTTTCTAATTTCCTCCCTTGGAATTTTTGTGGTCTTTTGTTGATTTTAATTGCTATTAGCTACTCCATTGCATCAACATTAGAAGAGTAGGGTATATATTTTAATATGAATGAAATAACATAAATACAAAAATGCATCAGAACCAGGAAGGGCTGAGGAAAAAAAGCACATAAGAGTACAAATCAATGCATGAAAGTGCCTTCTATTTAGGCTTGCTAAAACGCTTCTCTTAGGCAAAAATGCATTTTTAGAAATGTTTTACAATATTATATCTATGTATCTATCTATATGTATATTTATATCTGTTTGCCCTTTAGAGGATGAAGGTCAATAAATCTGATAGCTAAATTCAACTCCCTGGCAATGCGCAGAAGAAGTCTAAAATTATGGTTTTTAAAGCAAAAATTAGTTCTGCTAGGATTGGTACCTTGGCCAATGTTCCCAAATGCTCTATGCTGGTGATAGTTTATATCCCACCTTTATTTGGACAGCTCAAGGCAGTGTCCATAATTTTATTTCCTCCTATTTCCCTCCCAGTAACGATCTGTGGGCGTGGTGGCTCAGCGGGTAAGACACCAGGCTTGTCGATCGGAAGATCGCAAGTTCGGAGGTTCGAATCCCCAGCCCCGCGTGACAGAGTGAGCTCCCGCACCAGCCCCAGCTCTTGCCAACCTAGCAATTTGAAAGCATGCAAATGCAAGTAGATGAATAGGTACCACTTTGGTGGGTAGGTAACAGCATTCCGCATGCATTATGCCGGCCACATGACCGTGGAAGCGTCTTCGGACAGCGCTGGCTCTTCGGCTAACAAACGGAGATGAGCACCGGCCCCTAGAGTCGGACATGACTGCACAAATGCACGGGGAACCTTTACCTTTTTAACAATCACCCAGGCCAACCCACTTTAGGGAGAGCGAGAAGATAACATCTCTCAGTTTCTTGTCCAGCTCCTTAACCATACACCAAGTTCTGATGGCCAGCCACCAAATGCTAAAGCATGTACTGTGTGTAATAATTTGCTCTAAGTGTGTAAGCATTTCTCTTCTCTGGTCCAGTTGGAGGACTCTGCCAAGAAATGGGGTCGAGAGAAGCAAAATTACAGCAGTCGTCTGCTTGAAAACGAGCTTGGGTTTGCCCGATCGCCATCCTCGCCCATAATTCATGATATTTTTCTGGTGAGCAATGGACATAAACAACAGGAGCAGTCTACCAGGGAAAGCTAGATAAACCTTCTGGGGGTCTTCAAAGGTGATGCCCATGTGTGCAGGACCAGTCCAAGATGATTCGCTTCCTTAGGTGAAGGAGAGCTTCAGATTGAAGTCAACCAGACAGGGAGCTGGACCTTCCTCCAGAATTAGGGATGGGACAGTGTCCATCACTCCAGCATATGCCACACAACCTGCAAACATCTATCCTTCAGGGGGACCATCTGCAATTCCACCCCCCTTTTATTACTGTCTCAGGTGGACATCTCAGTCTGTGTTGTCGTGAGGTTGGTCTGCCTGAGTGGCCAAAGCACATTTTCTTCCTTTCTAAAGGTGATGAGTGTTGGAGTCTGGAAGGTTAGAAAAACACTTCAAGCAGCTAACGACAATCTTGCCGAGTAGAAGCATCCAGAAAAGACTTGCACATACAGCTTAATTAACGTTCAGAAATAAAACAGTCTTCACACCTTAGTTAGTTGAAGAAAAATAAAGATAGCTTACATTTTTATTCAGTAGATCTTGGTTACAAGCAGTTTCATGGTAGAAAGGCTTAATCATCTCTGGTCTGCGTGCAAGCGAGATATTTCGGACGAGACCCACATAGCCATGTGGCCCTCCTGCATGGCACGTGTGCTTAGGAAGAAGGGAAGATGGAGAATGGCCCCAAAAGACCCAAGAAGGAGCAGGAAACAGGATGTCAGGTGACCCAGGCACCTCCCACAAACATAGTAGAGATACGCTTCAGTAGAAAAGTCCTCCCCTATGTTTGTGAGACAATGCTGAGTTGACTTCCGATAATCCTAACAATGAGGTTGAAACTTGCCTTGGTTGACACTCAAAGTGCGGAAGGACTGGGATCCTGGAAATTCTGTGGCTCAAGACTCAATCCTATTTTGTTTTTTTCCCCATCAGTAAAAACGACCCTCCCTTTTGCTTCCAATTAAATCCACCATACCAGAAAAGATGTAAGGTTACCATTAAGACACCACAGAGAGAATTCAACAATGGGGCATGATCCTCCAAAAGGAAAAGTGGAGAATCAGAAAGGAAACAAAATTTGGTCGGAATTTGTAGGAAGTTGGGAATGGAGTCCAGCCTTTGGATTTGAAGGAGAATGTTTGGTCTTAGCCCGTTTACATGCCTCCCCTCTATCCACAGGATGAGAAGGAAACGAGAGGGGATGAAGAAGTGAAGAATGCAAAGTCAGGGAAGGTCACACAGAAGTAGTCAGTTATGGGGCCGAATCTGCTTATAGGTCAGTGTTACTGCTTAGCCCCTCATCATGACCGTCTCCCACCCGGAAACCTATGCCCTCATTGTGGGAGGTTGTGCGGATCCAGAATTGGCCTTTATAGCCACTTACGGATCCACCGTTAAAATTTTACCTTTGGAAGACAATCTTACTCGGCTACGAGTGCTCGCCAATGATGATGACTGCTTAGCCACACTTGTAAGCCAAGGTTGCACAACTTTGGGTGGTGGGGCTGTGAGCCCCACATTTGCCCTTTCAGGGATCCCTTGTAGACCAGATTTCCAAAGGTGGAGGACAAGAAGTGAGCAAGGAACATTGTCCTGAATACATTTTTTTTTAAACCAACATGGACTTAAATGGCAAGGGTAGACGCAAGTGATTAATCTCTGTGTTGATGAAGGTAATTTGTGGAGGTGAATACTCCAAACCAACCTGGTTTTGTATCTGAGGTTTTTCTGAACCATGTTGCGCTTTTTTGGGGTGTTTTAAAAAATCATCCCCATTGAAACCAATCACCTTTTTAATGAAGGTGTTCTGCTAAGTGGAAGTATTTTTAACGGTCCTTCTCTCTCCACTGTCTCAAAACTAAAGCCATATATAGTTTCAAACAGAAGCCCCCAATTTTCCCATGGGCGAGGGGAAATTGCAGTTCTTGCCCAACACAATCAATCGGGGGGGGGGGGGGCTACCCATGCGGAGACGTGGACTCTCCAAAGCCCTTCAGTGAAAAGAGATGTAGGCAATGCTGGAATAGCTGTAAGATTGCTATTCCTCAGAGAGGAGAAAGAGGCTGGCATTTTCCTCCCATCAGAACTGATTTGTTGAGGTATACCCAACCCTAGCTACAGGATGTCTTGGACCTCGGCCAATGAGCGGGAGTGATCTCAGTGGAAAGAAAGTCACTGCAAGCCCTCTTTCTGCCCACCGTTGTGGTGGTGTAACACGGTCCAGCATGTCCTCAGCCTGCTCTCACTGCGTTGCTATGAAGTTGGACTTGGGTCAAAGGCTGTCCACACCCATTGGCATAGGATGTTTGGGCTGGGCCAACTGGTCCTCAGAGGGGAAGGAAGAGGCAACAGTGCATGGAGTTCTGACATCTATTCTTCCATCCTTCCCAGAAACCACATTCACCAACACAACTCAAGAGTCATCGGAGTCCACACCCTTTGACCTAGCTCTGGGAGACCCTGGAATTCTACCTACGACATAGCAGGACAAAATATCTATTGCAAAATATATACTTCAAGTTATATACCTCTTTCCTGGGCAGATGAGCTGAAAACAGACTTCTCTGTGAAACTACCTTACAGTCTTGGTGCCTGTTTTGTAAATTTTAATACTTGCAAAATTAATTACTGTTTATTTGCCTGAGAGGAAAGAGATGATCTGAATGGGGTGGAGCATCAGGGAAGGCAAGGATTGCAGAATGGAAACCAGCGTCTATGTTTCCTGTGTTCTGAGTAATATTAAAACCATACATCAGTATTATACCTTATTTACTTGTGGATAAGCTGAGAATTTTAGGTGCCAAAATACAAACCAAAAATTGGGTTCAGCTTATCTGCAGATGGGCTTATCCGCAAGTACATTTGGTAATACTTTTTATCACATATATACTCACGGATAAGCCCATCTGCGGATAAGCAGGTCCTTGAATTTTTAGTCCAAATACCATGAAAAATGTGATTAGGCTTATCTGCAGATGGGGTTATACACAAGTATATACAGTATCTCAGCCTTTTGAGCTTGTAATGGTAAGTGGGAATGACCTTGGAAGACAGGAGGAAGAGCTGCAGACTAGGCAACAGTCAGATAAGAGGCAGCTGAGCCCACAGAAGGAATGGGGACGTGGCAAATGTCTCAGAAGAGACCCTCCCTAGTTTCTTGGACTGTAAAGGCGAGGGGGGCGGGACAGAGATGTACTTTCAGACTTGCAAGAGTCTGTTAATGTAACTTTACAACAAAGCTACAACTTCTGGGTGTGCTTCTTTACTGAACTACCTCGCAAGGCTGATGGAGTTTCCTTTCCTCTTCTAGCAAAAGCATCTGCTTCCACTTTCAATTAAAACATGGCTCGTTATTACATGTCAACTCAGACAGTCATTCGTTTTAAGCAGTGATAAGAGAACCAAGCCAGTTCCAGGCATGTTTCTGTATCCTAATTTGTTCCCTTACGGCAGGGCTTTCCAAACTTTTCCCATTGGCGACACACCAACGGTGGCACACGAAAACCCGGAAGCGTGGCGGCGGCGGCGGCTGAAAACCTGGAAGCACCGCCACTGCGGCGCTTCCGGGTTTTCGCGTGCAGTGGCGGCGCTTCCAGGTTTTCGCGTGCCGTCGCCGCACTTTTGGGTTTTCACGTGTTGCAGTGGCAGCGGCAGCGGTGTCCTGGTGTGTCGCGTGAAAACCCGGAAGCGCTGATGGCCCTCTACTGCTGTGCGCGGCAGCAGAGGGCCATCAGCACTTCCGGGTTTTCACGCAACACACCTGGGGCCTGCAGGAGATACAGTACTGTGTCGCGACACAGTTTGGAAAGCTATGCCTTATGGCATAGATAAGGCTAACCACAGTACCAAGTTCACATATACCAGCAAATCATAGTTAGCAGAAAACAGAAGCAGAAGAGGAGGTCAACACAAGCTTGTGCCTTGTGTTCAACTATGGTTTAGCATTGCAAGCTTATTTTCTCCCAGTTTTGTTCTCATTGATCTGCATTGTTAGCCAACAGTTAAGTCACTGGCCCTATTTTGAAGAGTGAGTCAGTAGCAGTCATCTTTCATTGACTTTATTATTACTTTAGTTTTCTGACTTGGTTACAGGACACTAAATTTCAAACTTTATCTGAGCATAAAGAAAAACCTTGATTGGAAACACATTGTGGAGACGTAAGCTGTAAGCAAGGGAGGTGCTGGCATCTAACCATGGTTACTTTAAAACTTGGGCTCCTCGTCCATTATTTCCTATGTTGGCCTAGGGTTTTAGGATGGGCTGTCTTTCAGGAAGTGGATAGAAGTTTTCCTCGTCTGATAGAGGCACCCAATGCGGTGGTTTGACAGGAGACTCAAAACCAGGAAAAGAACCTTATTTCATCTAGCCACATATATTTGATATATAATCACTCAGGAGGTTGTGATGGCCATGGCTGAGATGTCTCTAATAAAGGACTAGATAAACGGACAGAGAAGAGGTCAACCAAAAGTTGTCTTTGGCAACTTAATGCAGCCTCTATCATCAGAAGTAGCCTTCTACCATTGCTCAGAAAGAGAAATCAAGAGTTGAGAGACCCTATAAATATCATACCTTCTTCACAAGCTTCCCAAAGGGATCTGGTTGGACATTATGGAAAACATAAAGATGGATGAGATGGAACATCTGTCTAACTAGAAGGTACTTCCATCCAATGAGAAGGGATCTTCTCATGTTCCTAAATCTAATAATATCAAATCTAGTATAGTGCTACATGCACAGGTAGATCTTCTTTCTTCTTATCTAAATTGTACTGCATGAGTGAAGAACAAGACAGAGAGCCAAAATATCCTGCTGCAAATTAGTTGTCCCAACCTTGGTTTGATTTCTATATTTAGTAAACATTTGCCATTGGGACACCATTGGACCATGATCCATAGGAGCTGGGTAGGCAACTCCCATCCTTTCTCCAAGGGTTTTAAAAGAGGTACCAGGTGCTTATGGAAAATTGCGCCCAGCTCACTGATGGGAATGATGAGGCCGTAGCGTCAAATAGATTGGTTTGTCTGGAATCAAGATAAGGCCAAAAGTGGTACCGACCTCCACTCCCCTTTTCATTTCAATCTTGAATTTTTCCAGCATCTGAAGGAGAAGGAAAAGACAAGAAGTCACACGAGGCTGCCAAATCATGGGCCTCAAACTTCAAAACCTGTCTCTACATAGCAAGGATTGGCCAGATTATGTGACGTCCCTGATCTGCCAAATCATGACTCTTACACAACCTTCTAAAATGATAGCTAAGGATTTTCTCACACATATACGTGTGAGACAGAGGACCAGCCCACGCTTTCAGTATTTCTCCATTCTGTGTCTTCCATCATGAGATGGTGGCAGAACTGGACTCACATGGATCAAAAACAGTTGCATCTCCATCTCAGCAATCCTACGGCCAAGACACTGACGTGGCCCAAAGCCGAAACTCAGTCCTCTGAAATATTTGGAGTCCTCAGTATTAAGCCACCTTCCTGGGTTGAACTGCAGAGGTTTGGAGAAAAATCTGGAATCCCGAAACATTGCATAGAGTCCTACCTGGACTAATGTCTGTGAAGAAAAGATGGGGCGGAAAAAGGGATCAATCAGATTTCATGAGTTGATGAGTTGTATCCAGAGAGGCCTGACAGTAGCATCACCAAGAATGACTTCTAGCATCTTCTAGACCAGGGTTTCTCAACCAGGGTTGCGTGGACCCCTAGGGTTCCACGAGAGGTCACTGGGGGTTCCCTGGGAGATCACAATTTATTTAAAAAATTATTTCACATTCAGGCAACTTCACATGAAAGAGGTAAGTTTCATTCTTTATTTTTAGTTTAAGAACACTGCTAATGCATATAGACAGGCCTACCCATGAAACGAATGTAATAATTTTGTAACTTCTGGCCTACATTTGAGCCTGAATGTGCAGGGCTTCCCTGAGGGCTGAAAAATATTTCAAGGGTTCCTCCAGGGTCAAAAAGTTGACAAAAGGCTGTTCTAGATATATCCAACCCTCCTTGTGTCGACATGCTAATAATGAGGGCAAGCTTTATCTCACCTCCACAATACATTAGGTGATGCTAGAAGACAATACATGTCACTAGTGGGAACATGGTCACAGACTAATATGCACTGATTTTTTAAAGCTGGGTTCAATGATACTCAAACGAATAGTTACTCATTCTTTATTCATCATCCTATATTCTTCCTCGAGATTGCAGTGTCAAGAAAAAAATATATCCTAGCCAAGCACTAAGGCAGAGCTTTCCAAACTGTGTGTCGGGACACGTTAGTGTGTCGGCTACAGTGTCTGGGTGTGCTGCAGCTGCTGCTGCCTCCAAGCCCTGCCAGGATTCCACGCAGGTCCTAGTGCCTGCCTTGTGCCCTGCTGCCTCCAAACCTGCCCCGCCAAGATTCCGCGCAGGTCCTAGTGCCGGCCTTGTGCCCTGCTGCCTCCAAACCTGCTGTGATTCCGTGCAGGTCCTAGTGCCTGCCTTGTGCCCTGCTGCCTCCAAACCTGCTGTGATTCCGTGCAGGTCCTAGTGCCTGCCTTGTGCCTTGGTACCTCCAAACCTGCTGTGATTCCGTGCAGGTCCTAGTGCCTGCCTTGTGCTCTGCTGTAAGAGTGTGTCGCGAAATGATGCATGTCTAAAAAGTGTGTCACCAACATGAAAAGTTTGGAAAGCTCTGCACTAAGGCTTAGCACAACAATTTTGTACTCCCCCTCCTCAGATTTTGAAAACAGAATGCACACAAAGGACTGAAAAATTGTGATTTCACCAAGCCAGCAAAAGTTGCCCATTTAGGATAAGAAAGCAAATTGGTGATCACTGATGACCACTCTGATAAATCTGAACTGAAGCTGTTGTGTTTTTAAATGGTAGTGCAATTCAATCAATCAATCAATCAATCAATGAACCCAAATCAATGTACTGCAGAATGGAAGCCTGTTCAGCTGCTTTCCAACTTCTTCAACCTACCACAAATTATTTCCAGTTAACACCTTTGAATTGAGTTAGATCATCTGCCCAGTGTTTCTTTGGGCATTTTCTGGGTCTGTCTGTGTGTGTGCATTAGAATGCATTCCAACAGTATTCTAATATTAATAATATAATAGAGTGTGTGCATGTGTGTGTATATATACAGGCTTACACATGAAATGAGTATAACAATTTGTTTCAATATTAGAATGTTTTCTTTCATGTAAGTATGAAATAATGTGCTGCATTGGTTCAGAATGTAGAATGCTCCTTGTGTGATCTCAGGTGAATGACTATCTTCACCAGCATCAGAACTTTGGAGGAAAGGCAGGGTTTGAAAATTATTAAAAGCCATCATCGTCATCGTCATCATCGCTGATTACTCACATTGGCAGGGATACAGTAATTTTGAAGGGCAATCTCTTGTGTTGTATATCTCTGTAATGTCACAGCAACTGGATGGAGCCTGAAATCAGAGGAAGAAGAGAGAGATTTATGATCTAAAAAGTATTTCTGCAGCCCAAGGAGCTCAAATCCCATGATCGTGGGTTGCCTTTTACACATCCCTGCAATTCCCCTGCTTAGTCAAAATGTATAAAATCGATACAGAACATCTCTAGATGCTTTATGCCACTGTTTCCCAACCTTGGCCACTTTAAGATATGTGGACTTCAACTCACAGAATTCTCTAGCCAGCATAGCTGGCTGGAGAATTCTGGGACTTGAGGCCCACACATCTTAAAGAGGCCAAGGTTGAGAAACACTGCTCTATGCTATCCTTAATGCCCCATCATCATGAATGGGACTCTGCAGTTCCCATTTGTGAAATGGTCACAGTATATTTATTTGGAACTCCCATTGTATTCAATGGACCTCTGCTTCCACGAAATGCTTGCCTGGGTCAATGGAGTTGGCGTGCTATAGAATTCCACAAAGTGGCCCTGTCAACCAACCCTCGGGAGTTAGATTTAGCCCTGAACAGATATCGTCCTACATAGGATTAAACAACAATTATAAACTCTATAATTCATTTGATTATATTAGTGCTTTATTTTGAGTAGCTCAGGGTTGCTCAAGCTTGGCAACTTTAAGACATGTGCACTTCAACTCCCAGAATTCCCCCTGCAAGCGAGGTACCATGCTACCTTAGTGTTTCTTTGATGACTGCTTTGAGGAGCGGGATGGATTTCATAATCTTCACAACGTCTCCCTGGGAAGATGCTCTGGCTGCAGAGATTTCGGATCGTAGTTGTTCCTGAAGGTGTGGCACACGAGCAAGTTCATACAGAGCCCACTGGAGCGTGATGGAAGTCTGAAGGGAAATACGCCATATTGGGCAATTAGTCCTTGCCCTCTCGGCCACCCCTGCAAGAAAGTGTGCGCTTCCTTGAATGCACCATGTTCAGGGTGCCTAACTGGACTGAAGCATCCCTGGGCCTTCCTAGTGTTTTTGGTCAACGGATTTAGCAAGGAAGAGAGGCCACCTCCCTTGTTTAGCAGAGGGAGAGTATGTTTGGAGAATGTTTGGAGTTGCTGGAGGGAGAGAGAGAGAATTGAAGAAGCCCTAAGTGACCAGAGGAATGGACTGAGTTCTTTAATGACCAGCAGAATGCAAAGGTCACCAATTCCTCAAAGGGTTTTTTTAAAAACCAAATAGAACCAAAGCAACAATTTGAAGGGGACGTCAAGATTCCTATGAGGAAGGAACTAATTGGTTGTCTGTAACGTTCTACCAAAATCTGTCCTAGAGTTGTCCCAACTTTTCTTCCGTTAAGAGACTTCTGTTTTTCTTCCTCATTCTCAGAGTTTTTTAGAATGTCTAGACCAGCGTTTCTCAACCAGGGATCCGTGGCACCCTCGGGTTCCGCAAGAGGTCACTAGGGGTTCCCTGGGAGATCACAATTTATTAAAAAAAATCATTTCAAATCCGGGCAACTTCACATGAAAGAGGTAAGTTTTATTCTTTATTTTCAGTTTAAGAACACTGTCCATGCATATATACAGGCCTACCCATGAAACGAATAGAATACTTTTGTAACTTCTGGCCTCTATTTGAGCCTGAGTGTGCAGGGGTTCTCCGAGGCCTGAGAAATATTTCAAGGGTTCCTCCAGGGTCAAAAGGTTGAGAAAGGCTGCTCTAGAGCTTAATTGGCTTTGCAACTTCTTCTCACAGGCTCCACTCAGGATGTCTTTGCATATGACCACGGGTGAAGTAAGGACTGGCAGGGCTGGTTTTTGTTTAATATTGTTATTTCGTTTTATTATAGCCACCCACCTATAGTCAAAAGACCCTGGGCAACTTAAAGACTCTGGGCATCTGGGTGGGTTGCAAGCAATTTGAATGGGATGAGAATGAAGGGATTTCAGGGATTTCAGCGCTTGAGAGCCAGTTTGGTGTACTGGTGTATTGTGTGAAATTAAAATAGGAACATCTGGTGAGCTAGTTTGGTGTACTGGTGAAGGCGCCAGGCTAGAAACCGGGAGACCGTGAGTTCTAGTCCCACCTGAGGCACAAAGCCAGCTGGGGGACCTTGGGCCAGACACCCCCTCTCAGCCCTAGAAAGGAGTCAATGGCAAGCCACTTCTGAAAAACCTTGCCAAGAATACTGCAGGGACTTCTCCAGGCAGCCTCCGAGAATCAAACACGATGGAACAGATTTATTTTTTTTAAAAAAAAACTAACTTTGTGTGTAAGAGTAAACAACATTCTTAGCTCTTTGTTCTCAGTGTTCCGATTATTGTGGGTTGCAGGGAATAGGAGTGTGTGTGTGTGTTCGTGTCAGAAGCACCAAAGAGCTTCTGTAGTGAAAGGATTTGCCGGTGACATCACCGTTGCCCAGGGGACGCCCAAGGAGGCTCCTTTCATGTGTCAGTGATTTTTCCAACCGGAGTGGTACCTAATTTATCTACTCGCATGCCGAGCTGTCAGCCTCAATGGCTTCTGACTCAGCGTCTTAACCGCCGGTCCCAGGGAATAGGACTAACGATAGTGTAGAAATTCCCTTGGACATCATGGATCTTTAATAAAGGAACAACGTCATAGATGTCTTGTATATTGGATAGATGGCGTTTGGCAGGTACATTTTGAGAGTCTTCATGACAAGAAGCTGGCAAGGTCTCTCCTTACCGTGTCGACCCCTCCTGCCATCATCTCGGTTATGCTGGCTTTGATATCTTCAATGGGCATCTTGTTCTGAAGTAAAAGGCTGCACAGAATGCCTCGGTATTCGTGGGCCCGCTTCTGGTTGAAACAGAGATCTTGGTAGATGTTCTGTATACATTTGTCGGCTGGTGAGATGGAGAGGAAGCAGTACACATGCAAATAAATACAGATCGCTTGAAACAATGGAATCACTGTGGAGGCTTGCTCACTAACTTCTCACCAGACTAGCAACTTTCTACTCTGTCCCTGGGCGAGGTTTGGAAGTGTGCAGGATCCCACAGCCACCACGGGGACACTCACCATGCATGAAGATGACATCCCAAGCGTTCACGTGGTCCTGCCAAAACTTGGAATTGATCCTGCGCAGAAATTCTGGCGGTATGTACAACATTGGTGCGGTGGAATTGAACATCAAGGTGATGGCATCAATGAACTTCTGTGACTCGGGGTCAATGAAATCCTGCAGAAGCCCCAAGCGGGTGCCATACAGCACATTGCATACAGCTGTGGGAAGAGAGAGATGGGGAGGATGGATAAAAATGTCAAGACCGTCTCTCCCACAGGGGCAGAGATCTCCATCGAATTAATGTGCGGCACATCACTTCCATTTCTCAAGAGCTGGGTGGTTCTGTTCATTCTTAACCAGGTTACTGAATTTGTGTATTTTCTGGGTTGGCAAACTATTTTATGGTCCTGCACACTCCACTGAACCTTTAAGCCAGAGCTTTCCAAACTTTTCATGTTGGTGACACACTTTTTAGACATGCATCATTTCGCGACACACTCTTACAGCAGGGCACAAGGCAGGCACTAGGACCTGCGTGGAATCACTGCAGGTTTGGAGGCAGCAGGGCACAAGGCAGACACTAGGACCTGCGTGGAATCCTGGCAGGGCTCGGAGGTAGCAGCAGCCGCGACACACCCAGACACTGCAGCCGACACACTAACGTGTCCCGACACACAGTTTGGAAAGCTCTGCTTTAAGCCAATGGGCTGTCTTTGCAGATCCAGCAAAGCACCCTCGCACATGCGCACTGACAAAAGCACCCAAGTATAGTATGTTGAGTAAGTGAAAATGGGAGGAGGGGAAGGGGGGAGAAAAAAAATACATGGTTGCCTAATCCTTGAGCCAGTCCCCATCCAAATCCAGCCCCTTCCCTCCCACTCACATTCCAATGCAAAACGGAACAGCTCATGGGTGAGGTCAGTTGTCCATTTATCTTGTGGGCTGGTCCCAACCTTCATCTGCATTCTCTTGACAAAATCTTCCCCCACTTCATTCAGGAGGGGCGCAAAGTTATCCGTGATTTTGAGGGACATTGCTTCCCTGTTCAGGGCCAGGCGGTCCTGACGCCAGCTGTCTCCTTTCCTAGGAAGCCAAAAAAAAGAAGAAGAAGTAAATTCAGCGTGGAAACCAGGGCCTTTCCAGTCATAATTTCTCCATCTTGTCAGCTGTTCTCCTTCAGGCTGGTAGAGAAGGAATTGTTCTCAAAAGGGGTGAAAATGTCAATGAATTGTACGGGGGTTGGGGGAAGGCCTGATATTTGTAATTTAGATTCCTTTCCTTATACAACCTTCTCCTACAAAGGGATGAGGCTTCGATCCTGTGGCTGCCCCTACCATCTTGACTTTTTTGACCCACTGGCAATGCATCTATGGTTTTTTGGGCTCCCCACATTCCCATTAAATCCCAAGGGGGAACTGTCATCAAGGAACCACCCAGAGTCCCCTATTAACCACCCAGAGTCCCCTATTCGGGGAGATGGGCGGGGATAAATTAAATAAATAAATAAACTCCTCCTGTGGCATATTTTGCGGAGAGGGACAGGTGAGCCGCCAAGAGAAATGTCGCGCGAGAGAACGGATCAAACCCCCAATCCCTTTGCCACTACAAGAAAGTAAGCTTATAAATTGCAAAAGAAATTCTGAAGCAACCTGAAGAAGAAATGGAGAAATAAGATACTCTCCCCCACCACCACCAGGGCAATAATTTGGGGAAATAACCATCATGATCAATTAAGCTCTGATTCCCCTCTTTCTGAATAGTCTCCAGCCCCACCCCAGGGTTCTGGTGGGGCGTTCCATTTCTTGGCGGCCATTTTCTCATCAGCAAACCTCTGGGCCCATCCTATCACATCTTGCAGGTTCTTACTTGAGGAGGACCCCGCAAGGCTTATTACGGAAGTCCCGATAGGCGATCCAAGGTGGCACAGTAAACCTCTCCGGGTACAACCCTTCAGATTTGAAGAGGATCGCGGCGTCTTTGGGATCAATGATGTTGACGCTCTCATAACTGCCCAGTTTCTCCCTGTGAAGAACATATGGGTAGGCTTATTGGGTGTTAAACGCTGAATGGTGTCACAGGTTGAAGTCAGTTAAAGGGAAATCTTGACGCAGTCCTGGGTGCCCAATTCCCCCCCGGCAATATCAGCAGCATTGGGTTAGAGAATGGGAAAGAAATGCCCCATATAATTTCACAGAGCTCCTCCCCACCCCCACTTTCCCAAGGATAGGCTCGGCTCATCCCTTCTCCCAAAGGGCAGTAAAAATCTACAGCCCCAGAAACTTGAGAGGAGATGGGTTAAATTCATTCATTCATTCATTCATTCATTCATTCATTCATTCATTCATTCATTCATTCATTCCCCTACTCAGTTTACTCGCAAGCATCCAAGCCGGTGTTCCAGGTGTCTGGCTAACTGAACCACATCCTGGCGTTTTTAGGAACGTGCCAATGTCCATAGGCAGACTCACCCTACCCAGGCCCTTAGTCTACAAAATTGTGGGTGTGTGGGAAAGAAGGAGAAGAATGGAATGCACAACTATTACAGTAGGCTGACCATATTTCCTTGAGACAAAAACAGGACATTGGGATGGCAAAACGGGATGGGGTCTTATGTAATATTCCGTATTCATGAAAAAAACAGGGGTCCCCGTCCCCCGGTCCACGTGATTGGCTTCCGCCTACAAACCCCACCCCCGGTCTGTGCAATTGGCTCCCGCCTGCAAACCCCGCCCCCAGTCCCTCCTTTGCCGCGCGCTGATAGGCGGGAGGGCTTCCTCTTCCGGGCTGCCTCCAATCGGCAGCTCCAGCTCGGATCCTCCTTCCGCGCCATTCCTGCTGGGTTTAAAAAATGGGACAAAATTGAGATTTTTATAAAAATGACGGGACTGTTGAAAAATGCTAAAAAAACGGAACTGTCCCATTCAAAACGGGACGTATGGTCAGCCTATATTACAGGCAAGCAACAAAGCTATCAGCCAACTGCCAGGACCACAAGCTGTGGTAAGCAGCCCATTGTGGCGTGATTCCTGCCCGGAGCCTGGCCCGCAGCTTGGCCTGGAGCTCAGTGGCAACCAGAAGAGAACGAACCACGCTGGGGCAGCACCGGATCCCAGCAAGCGCAAGAACCTTTGGAGGGAGGCAAAGGCTGTAGGCCGCTTGACAAACTTCAAGGCTTTCATTTGTTATAAGGACTAACCATCAAAGACTTATTTACGTGGCCACATCAACCTGCACAGCCTAGGAGGGTGGAGGGGATCCAGGGCAACAGGAAAGGCGTATGCTACAATAAAGGATTTTGTATCTGTACGTCAGAGCTTTCCAAACTATGTGTCGGGACTCTGCGCAGGTCCTAGTGCCTGCCTTGTGCCTGGCTGCCTCCAAACCTGCTGTGATTCCGCGCAGGTCCTAGTGCCTGCCTTGTGCCCTGCTGTAAGAGTGTGTCGCGAAATGATGCCCTGCTATAAGAGTGTGTCACAAAATTATGCATGTCTAAAAAGTGTGTCACCAACATGAAAAGTTCTGTGCTACGTGGTGGTGTGTCCAGTCCTTGGAAAATAAAGAACCCTCACAATCATTAACCCGCAGTCCGATCTACTTCACAAGCTCATTTTTGTGGGGCAATCTTGGAGCCAGGGAGCGCTCGGTACTCAGCCTGAGCCCCTGGAAGAATGGGGCAATAGGCATCTGACAAATAAATAATAAGTCTGCTGCCCTACATAATCACCCCTTCTTTGTGCTCAGAGATTATGGACATATCATAAAGGGAGCAAATAGCTGAGAAATAGTGGGGGGGTGTCTTATGGTAAGTCGAATCTAGGCCCCCACTGTAGATAATGATGTTCTATTCTTTATGTCTCAATGGGCAACACAGGGGTTACAAATCCCATCATCAAACATAGATTTTTAAAAAATCCCTCCTAACAAATGACATGTGGGTAGATGAAATATGGGTATATGCAATATTTGCCTTTCAGATATATTGAAGAAGATAGCAGTCCTAACCTCTTATTCCAGGGTTTCTCAACCAGGGTTCTGTGGCACCTTCGGGTTCCGCAAGAGGTCCCTAGGGGTTCCCTGGGAGATCACGATTCATTTAAAAAATTATTTCAAATTCGAGCAACTTCACACGAAAGAAGTAAGGTTCATTCTATGTTCAGTTTAAGAACACTGTTTATGCATCTAGACAGGCCTACCCATGAAACGAATGTAATAATTTTGTAACTTCTGGCCTCTATTTGAGCCTGAGTGTGCAGGGGTTCCCCGAGGCCTGAATAATATTTCAAGGGTTCCTCCAGGGTCAAAAGGTTGAGAAAGGCTGCCTTATTCCCTGAGAATTGGTAGTCATAGCAATCCCAACTCTGCACTGCAGAAATTCAACTTCGAAACACCTTGGCTGGGTTCACATAACAGACTAAACCATAGACACTGGTGGAGCCCAAACCCCAACAGTAGCTGTGTTCATGTAACTTCCCTCAGCTCCAAACAAACCCAGATACGGCTTCTTATATTATCCTGGTTTGTACCAGATGCTCAGACAACGGTTGGGCTCCAACAGCACGGTGAACTACACATTACTCAGCCTTATTCCAGCTTAATCTAATGTTCTGTTCTGGGTGCTTGACCTCTGGGCTTCAGCAAAAGAACTTCACTGAGCTGAAATGCAAGCCAGCTATAGATTTCCAACAGTAGGCAAACAATCTTACAAAAACGATCTAACCTAATCACAGGAAATAGAATGCCCCTCCATGTTTCCTTTTTTTTTTTTTTAATTCTGTTCAATCGTGTCTGACTCTCGGAGACTGCCTGGACAAGTCCCTGCAGTTTTTCTGGCAAGTTTTTTCCGAAGTGGTTTGCCATTGCCTCCTTCCTAGGGCTGACAGAAAGTGACTGGCCCAAGGTCACCCAGCTGTCTTCATGCCTAAGGCAGGACTAGAACTCACAGTCTCCCGGTTTCTAGCCTGATGCCTTAACCACTACGCCATACTGGCTCTCCCATGTTTCCTAGACTGTAATTATTAGAGATAATAATTTCTAACAATAATTAGCAATTTAGTCGTAAGTAAATTAGTAATTAATTTTAATAATAATAATTAGTATTATTAGAAACAATAATACTTCCAGGTGCTAGTTAGTTAATACCACAGTGGGCAATTGCCCTTTAGTACGTTGCAATATATGGATACATGCACATAGATCAAATATGCTTTTCTATCTAGGTGTACTGTAAGTGCACAGAGATCTCTGCCCTGATTTACTCAGTCAACCTGCAAATAGATTTTGGAGCATGGACACAGTTCGTTCCCTTTGCATCCTTTTGAAGTGAAGATGCAGGGACTGAACTGGGAACATTTACACTCACAACAGATGCTTGCTGTATTTTAAGCCTGCCTGCTTTCTCTCTGTAGTATGTTTAAGAGCCTTTGGCTATTTGATCAGTGTTGCAACAGAGTTTGCGGACAGATAAAACTGCCGGAGTTTGCAGGTCTATTCTATTTCTTAGGGATAATCTGTATCTTCAGGAGATAACATCAAAGAAGAGAGATGAAAAAGAGGTAAATAAGAGGGATGTTACAGAAGATCGGTTGCACAGCTCTTCCCAAGCACAAAATGTTTGATGTTGCAAAGCCCCCCTGCGCCCACAAAATAAAACCTTCAGTCAGGTTTTTTTTTTAATTGTTGGAACTGATTGCTCTTCAAGGATCCTGAATGTTCATCTGGGAGAATGACCCCCTCATTTTCTGAATCAGAATGCTATTTTTAAATATTGTGTGCCCCCCTGCAATCTCATCAGATGAAGACTAATAGAGGAATGTTTGACACAAACAAGCAAGAATCAACGTAAGGCTCAGAGGCAGGTAAGAAGACACCTGGAAAGAAAGGAGAATTATTGCAATCTTCAAGAGGAAAACCAGCCAGTAATTTAGAGCAAGGGAAAAAAAGCCTGTCTATTAACATTGCAAACCATTCTGATCAAAGTTGTACAATCGGAACAATGTTTTCTAGTTTGAGGAAAAAGTTTGGGAAAGGAAGCAGAATTCCACCATAGCCCTTACCTATAAATAGGACCAAAGGTTTGGAACTTGTCCACCATAATGTTGTGAAGGTTGTGGAAACCATCCTCCTTCCAAAATTGATATAGATTAAACCATCTGGTTTTCCAATTTCCTGGCAAATCGCTGAATGGCTTCAGGGCTTTTCCCTGGAGAGGAGGTGAACGTATCTCCCTGGCAGCTGTATGAACTCGGAGAAAGCCAGGGCTGGGTGCATCTTCAGGACAGAATAGGATCCGTAAATGATTGGAGATGCCCAAAGCCGGAATGAATGGACGGTGCCTGGGCAACATCGCCACACCAAAGGAGGAAAAAAAAAATGGGGAAAAAATTAAGGGGGGGGGGTGAGAACTCAGAAATCAGCACCGAAGGCAAAGGTCCTTGAAAATGATATGAGACCTCCAAACTGTGATTCTTATTGCCATGGGATGGTTTGTTCAAGGATGAAGATTGTCCAATAAGGTTAGTTCTGAAATCCTAGCCTATCTTCCCATTACATTTTTAAAACAAATAAATAAGAGTTCATGCACACACAATCACACACATACACATCACAAAGAGACTTGTTAACATTTAAAGCTGTATCTCCATTCTCGGTATAGTAAGACTGTATTCGTGAACGCACAGTTTTATTGGCAATTTTTTTTCCTCCGATGCAAAAACATTCTATTTTCAATAGTCCCAATAAACATAGGTTTATTGTGACCCTGCTCTAAGGCAGGCTTAAACTAGCAACGATTTGACAAATCCTGGTTCCTTTCTAAAGGTGGTAAAAGATGAAATCTGTTAGGTTATGTTTAAAGCTGGCCTTTATTCTAGAATATTGGAGTTTGATGCCCAACTAGTTCAGCTTTCTCTTTGGTGTAAAATCAGAAGTGTTGATTGCCTCTGTCCAATCTCTACTTTAATGACTCCGTTGGAGCAAGACCTTCCATGGGGAATCATCCATGGGTCAAACAGCAATGCCCCTTTCCCTGAAATTTCCACCCATCTCTACCAGCCTTGCACTTTTGGTCAAGAGAGGTCAACTCTGTTCAGCATAGCAACCTTACAGCTATGTTTAAGACTACAGTCATGTTTCCCCTTTGGGGGTCACTGGTGCATTCACATGGCATACTTTGCCAAGCCTTTTGTTCTGGTTTGGGTTTTTTGCAGCTTAGAGGGTTGTGTGAACCAGTCCATCTGGTTTGTTTATGATTCAGGGTCTCACGCAAACCCGCCAAGTGGGTTCACTCAGCGCCATTCCACATTGGAGGGCTGTACCATTCTCTGTTACTCCATAGGGCTTCTGGCCACCTTGACACGTCGATCCCGTTAACTTCAGAAGTAACTCCACTGTGTTCCTTCTTCTCTGCCTCCAAGCGTTTGACTGATGGAGGAACTGATACACAGCACCTTTTGTTGACCAAAAGGCCTGAAGTGTCCAATAGCATTTGGGGACATATAAGTCCCTCAGACGTGGACCAACCCAGCCAGCACAAAGGACCCATCCTCAGAGTGAACAGTCGTGATTATGTCCACAGCCAATCAGCCTGCAAAATTTTCTTGCACGCACATAAGCAGACAAAAGAGGTTTGGATTGGGTTTTTTTTTAATTTCTTAGAGGCAGAACAGAACAGAGAAGGAGAGATTCCAGCAGTTACAGGCTTTGGAAAACAAGCCAGAGACTGAGATTTGTGTGCATGTATGGGAGTGTGCAAGATAATGGATTCTATTAGTGTTGGGTTTGTGTGCAGGCTTGCACGTGGACACTCAGGGGCAGATCTGCGGCAGATCTCTAACTGGATTCTGAATCCACCAGGTAGGCACCACAGACTTTTTTTTTATTATGCTTATACAGCTGAACAGAGGAATGTTCAGCTATTCATGTAGCTGGAACCCCTAGCTTTGTAAATGGTTTGGTAGTTAAAATAAAATTCATAAGTTCAAAGGATTGGTTTTTTTGTGCTTTAAAAAAATCCTGGGCTTAACTACTGTTTTGCATGCTAAAAATAATATACTAGTATGAAAATGGGCTTCTCAGCATAGTGACCAAAATTGATCTTTCTTGCTGTGAGAATATATTTTCCACCAGAATTGTTCTGCTTTTTCTCCGTGTTTAAATGTGGTTTAATATAAGCTGCTCAAAAAAATAAAGGGAACACTGAAATAAGACATCCTAGATCTGAATGAATGAAATATTCGTATTAATTACTTTGTTCATTACATAGTTGAATGTGCTGACAACAAAATCACACAAAAAGCAATGGAAATCAAATGTAAGCAACCCCTGGAGGTCTGGATGTGGAGTTACACTCAAAAATTAAAGTGGAAAAGAACACTACAGGCTGATCCAACGTTGATGTAATGTCCTTAAAACAAGTCAAAATGAGGCTCAGTAGTGTGTGTGGCCTCCACGTGCCTGTATGACCTCCCTACAACGCCTGGGCATGCTCCTGATGAGGTGGCGGATGGTCTCCTGAGGGATCTCCTCCCACACCTGGACGAAAGCATCCCCCAACTCCTGGACAGTCTGTGGTACAACGTGGCGTTGGTGGATGGAGCGAGACATGATGTCCCAGATGTGCTCAATTGGATTCAGGTCTGGGGAACGGGCGGGCCAGTCCATAGCATCAATGCCTTCGTCTTGCAGGAACTGCTGGCACACTCCAGCCACATGAGGTCTAGCATTGTCTTGCATTAGGAGGAACCCAGGGCCAACCGCACCAGCATATGGTCTCGCAAGGGGTCTGAGGATCTCATCTCGGTACCTAATGGCAGTCAGGCTACCTCTGGCGAGCACATGGAGGGCTGTGCGGCCCCCTAAAGAAATGCCACCCCACACCATTACTGACCCACTGCCAAACCGGTCATGCTGGAGGATGTTGCAGGCAGCAGAACGTTCTCCACGGCGTCTCCAGACCCTGTCATGTCTGTCACATGTGCTCAGTGTGAACCTGCTTTCATCTGTGAAGAGCACAGGGCGCCAGTGGCGAAGTTGCCAATCTTGTGTTCTCTGGCAAATGCCAAACGTCCTGCACAGTGTTGGGCTGTAAGCACAACCCCCACCTGTGGACGTCAGGCCCTTATACCACCCTCACGGAGTCTGTTTCTGACCGTTTGAGCAGCCACACGCACATTTGTGGCCCACTGGAGGTCATTTTGCAGGGCTCTGGCAGTGCTCCTCCTGTCCCTCCTTGCACAAAGGCGGAGGTAGCGGTCCTGCTGCTGGGTTGTTGCCCTCCTACGGCCTCCTCCACGTCTCCTGATGTATTGACCTGTCTCCTGGTAGCGCCTCCATGCTCTGGACACTACGCTGACAGACACAGCAAACCTTCTTGCCACAGCTCGCATTGATGTGCCATCCTGGATGAGCTGCACTACCTGAGCCACTTGTGTGGGTTGTAGACTCCGTCTCATGCTACCACTAGAGTGGAAGCACCGCCAGCATTCAAAAGTGACCAAACCATCAGCCAGAAAGCATAGGAACTGAGAAGTGGTCTGTGGTCACCACCTGCAGATCCACTCCTTTATTGGGGATGTCTTGCTAACTGCCTATGCTTTCCGCCTATTGTCTATTCCATGTGCACAACAGCATGTGAAATTGATTGTCAATCAGTGTTGCTACCTAAGTGGACAGTTTGATTTCACAGAAGTGTGATTGACTTGGACTTACATTGTGTTGTTTCAGTGTTCCCTTTATTTTTTTGAGCAGTATATTTTTTCTAGCCAAGGATTTATCCTCACTACCCAGTTGCCCTATTGCCCAAGCAGACAAGCAATCATTTCTGGAGGGCAGGAACAGATAATGTTGCTTTGTACTCACCCCCCTCCTTTATCAAATTTGACCTCTGGATATGTTTTCTGTTCCAGTTTTAAAATGTTCATTTCCCCCTTATGTCACCTTGAGCACTTCTGCACATGCTGGCTTGTGCATTTTGTTTATTACAGGCTAACCCCACCATTTTATTGGTTACTTTTCAAAAGAAGAAATGTCCCCTTAAATAAGTTCATGGTTACCCTGATCTCTAATATCTTCTAGAATTACCTTTACCAGTAATTGTTTTAATTACTATTTTTCTTCGTTGAGCTAGCTACATTTCCCTGTGCTTTTTTTTTTTTGTAAAATAAGTCCAGCAGTGTACTATTTCATCCTTCCACACTTGAGATAGAAAGATTTCTACCCAACTCCCAAATAGCCCACCCAGGGAAAAGCAGCTAACTCAATGAAAGTAATTAAAAGCAAAACACAACAACAATGACACATTATCTCCAAGGTTTGAATCACCAATCTTTTATTTACAAGAGATGTGTTATAATCATTGTGGAGTGTGAATGTGCCCTGATAATGCCCTGGAACTCCTCCATAGCTTGTTAAAAAGTAAAGGTAAAGGTTCCCCCAGCACATTTGTGCAGTCGTGTCTGACTCTAGGGGCCGGTGCTCATCTCCGTTTGTTAGCTGAAGAGCCAGCGTTGTCCAAAGACGCTTCCATGGTCATGTGGCCGCATGATGCGCGTGGAACGCTGTTACCTACCCACCAAAGTGGTACCTATTCATCTACTTGCATTTGCATGCTTTCGAATTGCTAGGTTGGCAAGAGCTGGAGCTAGTGCGGGAGCTCACTCCGCACGCAGGGCTAGGGATTCGATCCTCCAAACTTGCGATCTTCCGATCGACAAGCCTGGCGTCTTACCCACTGAGCCACCACGCCCCTCATGTAACAATAGCTTGTTACAGATCCTTTAAGTGCTATTTAAGAGCTGTAACATGTTTTAAGGGTATCATGCTGTTTTTCTCAAAGGTGGTATATCTTTTCTGTTGTTAAAAGTTGGAGTTTTAAATAGATGTATTATTATCCCCTGGTTCTGCCTGCTTCTGTGCCACAACCTTGCCTCTTTTTATGACTTTATCCCCTTTTTGAATATAATCCTCTGCTGTCTCCTCCTCAAAATTGCCATTTTCAGCCACTGAAATATTAACCATGCCTGTATACTGATTGACCTTTGCGTCCCAACAGATTTAAAGAAACTAGCTTCCAGTGAATAGATCCAAACTTTTATTTCTGATATTCTTATACTTATACACAGGCATTCAAGAAACAACCTGATTCTCCTCCTCCTCCTCCTCCAACTTTTCATTGTCAAGCACTTATTGAAAGAGCAACTTTATATGTACCTAGCACATCACATTCCCTGCCAGTTTTATCTGCTCATTTAGAGGAATAAATGAGTTTTTATTGTACAAGAAAATGGCACGGTTAGAAACTAGAAAGCTGCCTCCTGAGCTTTATGCTTACTACAAATGTTGGGGAGAAAAGCCATGGTCAAGGCATGTTGAATACCCAACTATTTTGTTCTAAACTGAGATCTTTCCCTACATGTTTAGCACAGATCAGTGCTAGTAAGTGTGGGGTTTGCTCCCTGTTTATATACAGTAGCTTGCCCTGCCAGTGTTGGGGGTGGTGGTTTTCTCCTTGGTAGTTCCTTGATTAGAGTATTGTTTTCTGCTTGATCTGCAAGCCAACAACCAAGCTCGGAGAGCACCAAGGACTGCACAGTTCAACTACGAGCTACAGAGATTCTCTTCTATTGGTACAGATTCAGGTTTCAAAACTGCATCACTTGAAGAAGGGGGCCAGTTTCCTTCCCTCTTGATGCAAGAGCACAGGGACCTCCAATGAAATAGTATGAAGGAGGTTCAAGGCCACAAAAATGCTCTGATTTTATTACCGATGCGTCTATAATTCCTGCGGCGATGGCTCCTGGTTGTTGATGTCTTGAATGGGAGATTAGACAAAGTGGTGGAGAAGAGGTGAATCACGAACTATTCACTATTGGCTGTTCAGTAAGGTCTATATGTAAGAGTTGTCTCAGATGGGAGGAGGCTATGCCTTCTTTGTGACCTTCCCAAGGTCACTCTTGACAATGGGAATCAAGAGGCCATAGCGTAAAGTAAATTGTCTTGTCTGGCATCAAGAGAAGATTAAAAATGGATTCAACTTCTTCTTTGTTCTTCGTTTCAATCCTGAATTTTTCCAATGTCTGGGGGGGGGGGGGAAGCAAGAAATACCAAAGAGTTTTCATGGCCTCACCGTTCAGATTTTAGAGACCACTCTTTATGCTGGCTAGAAATTCTAGAAGTTCTTATGCTAAAATATCTAGGAGGCATCCAGTTGGTTGGAGAAGGCTCCTGTAAATATTTTATTTAAATTAAGATTAAATGTAGTCAACCCTCTCTGTACTTCACGTGTAAATACTGTCCTCTTTCACTGAGATAAAACTTGGGAAGAAACTATTCCTACATGTAAGAAGAGAGAAGGTGTCTCTTCACAGCAACAATTGGCCATAATATGTGATGCAACTGAAATGACAAATCATGGTTCTCACCAACTTCTAACCTGGTAGTCAAGGACTCTCTCATTCCCTCTTTCTCACATACACACAAGACAAGAGGCCAGGACCTCCCCTGTAATTCAGTTTTGGGTCTTCCATAATGGGGTGGTGGTAGGACTGGACTCACATTGATCATGAAGAGTTGCATCTCCATCTCAGCAATCCTACAGCCAAGACACTGACGTGGCCCAAATCCAAAGTTCAGTCTGCTGAAATAGCTGGAACCTCCAGGATTCAACCACCTTTCTGGGTTAAATTGCTGAGGTTTCTTAAAATATCTGGGATCCTGGTACATTGAATGAATGCCTACCTGGACTAAAGTCTGTGGAGAAAAGGTGGAGAAAACGGGTCAATCAGGCTTGAGTCATGCCTCCTTCATTTCTGATCTTTGGGGTTACAACAATAATATTGCCATTTTATTTATGTTGATTCAGATCCATTTCATATCTTAATGGAATCCTATTTTGCAAAGACTCTTAAAAAATCAATAGGAGTTAAATTAGTCAAGACAGGCTTGCATTCCATTTATTTCAATGTTTTGATTTGGCTGGCAGAACAATCTTGGTGTTCTCCTTGGAGAATTCTACTATCAGTACCTCCAAGAAGTACAACTTTTTGTCAATGCCCTGCTAGCCGATTAAAGGAAAGGAGGCATAGATCCCATGGAAATTATAGCCTAATGCACCTGAAGGACACAAATCTGGGGGAAAGCAGGATTAGTAATTAGACCAGCTGATGGAATTGAGAAAGGGGTGGTTGTGAAGGTCACATTACCTTCCAAGTCCTTGACAAACATCTCCAAAAGAAGGATATACATTGATTAACATTTAGAGCTAATGAAGCAATCCTGGTTGCCAAACATTTTTTCACTTTTTCTAGCAGGCTGTCTAACCGGTCTCCATGTTTGTTCAACCAACCAGGTGAGCAGATCTGGTCATTGTAGATTTTCTGATTCTCTTTTCTGTCTTCATGAGAGCCATCCTGTCTCTCCATCAGTTTGGGATTTTTTTTTTGAGGGGGAGAGGGGTTTGTTGTCACATTAACACACAGCGATCTAGCTGTGAATGTACAAGCAACCACGGCAGGCCCTTTGTGCATGCAGAACATGTTCCTCTGTCCCAAATGTATCTTCTGGGCCAAAAGAGCTACCGACTACTGATCGAACACACATCTTGGTTATGCCTTCTTGTTGCAGTAACAATTGCCACAATGAAAAATAAAAAGGGTCACTGTGTTCTCTTAGCACTCACAGCAGAAAAAGAACAACACAGAAATGAGAGGGAGTATAGAAGAAGACTTTAAAAAGAGCTAAAACGGGTTGAACTCTTGCCAAAAAGCATATAAGGAGGAGTATAGGAAAAAGTGAAGGACATCAGGTGCTTTGCAATTAGAATTTCAAACGGCCCAACATCTGTGCATTAAAGACCAAGAAATACTAAAAGCTTTCCACTTGGATTCCAAAACCAGCTCTTCATCATCCTCAAACCCTGCTCCAGCTCTCGTATACAAAACTGTCTCTGTTCCATGAGGACAGAATAGTCCATTTTTTTTTCCAGATCCAGTTCCTCTTTATTTCTGGTCAATATTTTCCACTTTTGGAAGATAGAAAACGGAAATGTTTTCTTTCTTTGATCTTCTGGTGTTGGGCTAGCGATGCACATTAAATGAATGTTCAGCTGGAAAACGTTGTGGGTGCTCTCAGCCCAATTATGATCTCCCTGCCCTACCTTACCAGACAAGAGTTGCACCCACCCCACCACCCCTACCACCCCATGAGCTTTTGAGGAACTGTGGGTTTAAAGACAAGATAGTAACATCCTTAAAAACTCATAATCATCTTATAGGTCATGCAGGTTACTCACATTGGCAGGGATAAAATAATTCTGAAGGACAGTGTCTTGCGCTGTGTATCTTGGTCATGGTAGTGTCATTATAACTGGGTGGAGCCTTAAGTGAAATGGGGAGGAGCAAGTTATTTATCCAAAGTTTCTTAAATTTCCAAGTGAGAACATTGTTATAAAAGAAAGATGTATTATGACTTGACTGCTAGGTAGCCCCAATAGCTCAGCCATAGAACTAGAGCTGGTGAGAAATGGCATTTTTTTAAAAAAAAACATAAACCGATACTGTTTTTCAGAGGAATGGATTCAGAAATTAATTTCCCTTCCCTTCAACTCTGCTGAGCTCATCTGCCTCACTGATTCTTCGGCATATTTAGTCAGAAGGTTTCTCGGTAAAGTCAGGGGTTGTTCCACCCAATTAGACATTAGAATGGGATAGTAAATCTTCAGGTCTGCCCCCCTTTCTTTGCAAAAATATAGTTCAGGGAGCTTTTGAGTCTTTGGATATGCTTTGGAATAGAAATAATAATTTGTCCATCTCCCTTTCCTGCCATCCTGTGCTCTAGAAGTCAACTATAGAAGCTTTCTGAAAGCTTCCTCTCTCTAAAGATCAGAGGATGACAATGTGAGAGAGGACCTTCTCAGATAGTGGCCTCAGATATTGGACCCTGGAACACACTCCCAGGAGAAAATTATCTCTCCTCCACCCCCAGACTCATTTTCAGGCAAAGCTTTCTTTGATCTTCCAAGTCTTTTAGATCTGTGGTCTTCTAATTTTTTCCCCTCTTTTAGTTATTTAGCTCCTCTTTTTTTGTTAACCATCCAGTACTCCTACCCACGGTTTTATCACACCAGTTTTATACTTAATGAGTTTTGGATTTTATCACTGGATTGTTTTGCTTTAAAATAATTACATGAAGCCTAGAGAATCTGCTTGGAAATCTATGTAGGTGGCTCCATCTTGGGAAGGAAGACCTTACCTTTGTGCTTCTTTGATAACTGCTTGGAGAAATGGAACCGACTGAAGCATCTTTGCAACATCTCCCTGGCAAGATGCTTTAGCTGCAAAAATCTCTGCCCACAGCTGTTCTTGCAATTCTGGATGCCTAGCCAATTCATACATGGTCCACTGGATGGTCATAGCAGTCTAAAGGTACACGAGATAGGAATCTAAGATAAAACTGAGTCTTATTTGGTCAATAATAATACTTGTAATCAATATTAATAATTGATACATCTAAACAGGTGTGTATTTCCTCTGTAATTTTTCACATACGCCTCCAGTACACTATCAGCAGAATCCTGCATGGTTGTCGATCTTGGAAGATAAGATAACATGTCCAGAGCATTTTAATTCTGCAACTTCTTGGCCCGATACTCGGCTTGGTCTTCTCAGAGGGCTATGTCAATGAAGTTCATGAACACCCTTGCTAATTGTTCCCTTGATTCAGTCTGGGAGCTGGAAGAGAATGCACTGAGATCCTGAATGGCCAATAGAATAGATTTGTCCAGACACGATTGGTTGATCAGGTAGTGCCTCCGCCTATTGTGCTGCTTGGCCCGCCTCTCCCACCTCCTTTGCCGCGCGCTGATAAGCGGAGGCGATTCCTCTTCCGGGTTCCCTCCAATCAGCTGCTCTAGCTCTTTTGTGCCGCTCCAGCTACTTCTGGCTCTCAGTTCCGGCTCTCGGAGTCTGGCATGGCAGCAGGGACAGGCTAGTTCCTGACAGGTTTTTTTAAAAAATGAGACAAAATTGACTTTTATATTAAAACAACGGGACGGTCCAGAAATGTTAAAAAACAGGACTGTCCCATTCAAAATGGGACGTATGCTCAGCCTAATTCAAAGGTAATTAATCATAGAACTGTGAAGTTGGAAGAGATCACAAGGCTCATCTAATCCAAACCTCTGCAGTGTGCAAGGAGACCAATTAAACCATTGTTTTCTTTAAAACTCCAGAGATGGAGAACCTACCATCTTCACAGGTAGATTGTTCCACTGTTGTACAGATCTTACTTTCAGGAAGTTTTTCCTTATATGTAAATGAAATCTAGGTGGCTGCTATTACATCTCTGAACTAACTGGAAAGTCAAATCAAATCATCAAACTGAACAATTTTGACAATTCAGCTGCTTGTGTGCCTTTAAAGAATCATAAAAGGGACACGGTGGCTCAACAGGTTAAACTGCTGAGCTGTAGGCTGCAGATCAGAAGGTCTGCAGTTCGAACCCTGTGCAATGAGGTGAGCTCTCGTTGCTAGTCCCAGCTCCTGTCAACCCAACAGTTCGAAAGCTTTGCAAGTAGATAAATGGGTACCACCTTAAGTGGGCTAATTTGCTGGCGTCCTGTCGGGAAGTCGGCACCACCGGAGGAAAGGATCGGAGGAAGATCGAATGGTGGCGGTGACGACGGACCCGGATGCAACAGCTACAGGATGTCAGCAGCCGGCTCAAGGCATCCTGGGAATTGTAGTCCAGAGCCTTGAAGAGTCGGTTCCCTTACCCCCTCCCCTCACACGCGGTGAAAATGGTGATTTGTAAAAATTGTATAATTAATGTATATATATATGCTTGTAAGCCGCCTAGAGTCCTCCATTAGGGAGGGGATAGGCAGGGTATAAATACCACAATAAATAAAAATAAATAAATAAATAAATAAATAAATAAATAAATAAAGTTTAGAATTGATCTGATAAAGCACACAAACTCAATTTGATGATTCAGAAAGTTGGTAGAAAACATGCTGAGGAGTTAGAAAGGTTAAATAGTGGTTGTGTGATGGCCACACCCTATCAATGGCTGCCATTTTGTGAGAGTGGCCAGAACTTCCTTGCAAAATTGTAGATGCACTCACAGGAGTCCAAAGTAGTCTACCTCTGATCTCAAGTCTACACAGACAAAATGATTGCCCTTAATTAGAGTTATAATTTAATAAGTTTCCACCCACCACTACCACTTGAAATTATTTCACCCACTCAAACAGAATTCCCAGATAAACTGCCTGCATTTGTATCCTGGCTACAGTTTTCCTCAGAAAACTGCCATTTTTCAGAACTTTCTGCATCTCCACCCCATTGGTCAGATGACCCCTTTGAGTTTTGCAATTCCACGAGGACCTTGCATTCTTATCAGTCTCTCCGCTTTAAAAAAAATTCCCTTTCCAAGGCCTGAAGCACAGTGCATGTTCTACAACTCCTTTTTCAAGCTGATGCTGTTTCTCTATTTCAGTGACCATGAAAAAAAAAAGAAGCTGGAAGTTTAGAATGTGATCTAACTGGGGGCTGCAAGGGAGTGTGAAGCTCACTTGGCCAGTGAGATTACAGAGAGTTGATTTTATCTATCGGGAAGCATCCCTCAATCTGATGCATGTCAGCAGTCTTCTGGAGGGGCTGTCATCCAACATATTTGATAGCTTTTGTGGAAGGGACAGCAGAGGGTCAACCCTGGGCACAAAGGGAGGAGAGTCCAACAGAAATGAAGTTTTGCAAATTATTTGTGCCATTAAAATTTTCAGATTCAGAGGAACAGCTCCAGGTCAAGAGAAGAGATGGCTGTGGGAAATGTTTTCTTGTCCTCCTATTGGTGAACTAGAAGCTTATAGTTAGTCACTGCAGACAATGATATGTTGGACCAGTGGTTCTCAAACGTTTGGCCTCAGGACCTCTTCACATTCTTAAAAACGATTGAGCTTTGGTTTATGTGGGTTATAACTGTTGAAATTTACCGTATTAGAAACTAAAACCGAGACATTTTAAAATATTTATTTAACTTTGCAGACCTGTTGAAAGGGACTTGGGGACCCCCGGGGGTCCCCAGATCACACTTTGAGAACTGCTATGTTAGGCTAAATGGCACATGGATCTTCAGGGGGGTCAAGTCACTTCTTGAGTAGATTTGGAGCCACATCTGAAAATTCCCCTTCTTTAGGTTGTAGAGTCCTCTTGCCAACAGCCCCTAAAGGGCACGGCTCTTGTTGTTATGGTTTGAACAAACACAGTTCCTCCTCCTCAACTTCTCAAATTTAACGCAGCGGGACAAGAGTTGCCAGCCTATCTATTAATTTATACCTTGATCTTTGCATCTGCTTCTTTTATTAACTTCTGTATAGGACCCGAGGTTGAGGAAGACACACACCACCCATAGGGGTAAGAAGGGAATTTTTAAAATATATAAATAAAATATCATTCAGGGAAAAAGAACAGGAAAGGTGGGAATTCCCCTTGTTTTTCACCCATATACCCAGGAAGAACTAGTCTCATCTGAACATGTGATTTTCTAATTGGGAAAGAAAACAAAATCCCATTCAGTTGCTGGCTGTTGGTAATGAACCATAAATGTGTATTTTCAACTCAAATGTAGCTTGGGCAGTGGAGAAGCTCACCTGAGCAACTTCATGTGAATCAGGCCTCAAACCCCATAAGCTCAAATAGCTTTTAGGCAGAATCCTGGGAATTTCCCCAAAACATTTGGAGGACAACAATTTGGAAATGCATTCTTCTCCTTCTCCTTCTCCTTCTCCTTCTCCTTCTCCTTCTCCTTCTCCTTCTCCTTCTCCTTCTCCTTCTCCTTCTCCTTCTCCTTCTCCTTCTCCTTCTCCTCCTCCTCCTCCTCCTCCTCCTCCTCCTCCTCCTCTCTCCTTCTCCTTCTCCTCCTCCTCCTCCTCCTCCTTCTCCTCCTCCTTCGCAATATCCTCACAAAATAAACTCATTTGCAAGAAAATATCTGCCTTATCAAGTTGTCAGTCCTTGGAACATTTTCATTTTCAGTTCCTGGAACTGGGAATGTATAGTCTGTCACTGTGGTTTTCTAGTTAAAGAAAACAATGAGAAAACCTTGTTGTAGCTTACCCACCCTGGTATCTCAAGGAAATCAAGATTGGTACCAAAGATCAGGTTTACCAACAGACAGACTTGCTTGAAGAACTATGCAGGAGATAAAGATGTCAGAATGTGCACCCTCACCAACTGGATATTTTGTCATACTATCTCATCCAAGTCTAGCCTATTTTTGGTCCAAATGCCATCAATCTGAGAAATGGGAGATGTAACCCTCTTATGGTTTTTTCTGGAAGTGTCTTGCTCAAGCAAGGTCCAGGTATTTTTGGACTACGGGCTACAACTTCAGCCAATCAGACTAAAAATCAATAGACTTTTTAGTCCAGAATATCTGGTCACAGCTTGCATAACAACTTAATTCATACTCCTCATTTACTTAGTCCGTTCTGAAATTCCTAATACAAACATGCCCTCTCCCTTATGCACACTTATATTTCCTGTGGATTCAGGAATACGCCAGACTGAATTAAGTCTAATGAAAACCCTCAGAATTCTTAAGCTACTTTCTCTGAAAGGATAATTCACCAGCTCCCAAAGCAAAAGAGAAAAGCAGATGGACACCGACTCCAGAGAATCTATTTTCATTCAGAAGAAACTGATACCACGAGTAACGTCGACTGAAAACCTTTATGACTAAATGTTGTCATTGGGGAATCCTTGATAAACTTTCAGGGACTCTAAAGTTTCTAAAAAACTCAGAGTTCCAAAATACAGTCAGAAGATCGTGGTCCTTCAACTTACCAAATAGCTGGATAACGGGAAGGACAATCTGACGTGCAATAGCCGTGGTTGAAGAGAATTTGTTCTATAGAAATCAGCAGTTATCACATTTTTATGTCATGTAGATATCATTGTTGGCTCATACTTGCTCTTGACATAAAATAATCCTTGCTGATCTGTTGGAAAAATTCCAAATTCTAGTGTCAGAGCATAACATCCCAAGGTAATTATACAACTTGGGCATTCTCCCTGCAAAATCTCCGTATTTTAATCTCCGCAGAAACGTCTCCTACAAAATCTGACCCAAAATTGAATGGTCATCCATGAAGGATTTTTGTTAAGCAATCTCGATGGCCTTCGGATGAAACAACCAAATAAGATGCTGTTCATGATAAAGAACCTTTTAAGGCCAACATTTGATTCCAGCACCATTTTGTGGAGCAAATGTAACAACATATCATCATCATCATCATCATCATCATCATCATCATCATGACAAATCCCAGACACGCAGGGCCATAATTCCAATATCAGAGGCTGGGAATGGAAAGTGAGGAGAAAGTGGCATTAATATAGACAGCAAAAATCACACTCACCTTCAGTTCACTAATGAAATTGTGATTGTCAGCCACAATGTTGAGAAGCTCAAAAGGTCTTAAATGAGTTAAATGAGGTGAGTAAAGCAGTTGGTCTGAAGATCGATAGAATCGAAACTCAAGATATGTGCAACCTATTTGGCCAATACCATGAAATGAAACTTGGAAATAAGCTGATGAATTCTTACATCTCTCCTGGCCAGAAAATCAATAACACACACAAAGTAGATCAAGAAATATCACGCAGAAGAATAGCCATATGGCTCAGCTTTAATCACATAAAAAGAATTTCCTGACAGATGGGCAATACCAAGACGAAACCAACATCTTCCACAATCCTAGGAAGGATCTATGGATGTGAAGGGTGGAACCTACAGAAATCAAATGCAGAAAAGCTTCAAGTCACGCAGTGTGCAATGGAAAGACAAAGGCTAAAGATCTTGCTCCAGGAATGAATCAGAAAGGAGGAAATTTGACAACATGCTAACTTCAAAGAAATTCAACGATATGCTAACTTCAGAGAGGTCATAAAAGTAGCATTAAAATGGGAATATAAGCAAGCAGGGCATTTGTACTTTTCGAAGAGAGTATTTGTAGCTCAGGGTTGAACTGTGGAGTCCTTGGTGCTCTCTGAGCCTTGTTGTTTTCCTGTAGATGTTTCATTGCCAGACTAGGCAACACCCCCACCAACACAGGCAGGACAAGCCAGGGTATATAAACAGAGAGCAAGTCCCACTCCCTTTTTGCACTGAAGATGTTGCCTAGTCTGGCAATGAAACGTCTGCAAGAAAACAACAAGGCTCAGAGAGCACCAAGGACTCCACATTTGTACTTTTATCTGACACTAAGTGGACCCAAAATGTGAGGTGGTGGTGGCCCTACAATTCCTCACACCCTCTTGGACAACCACCCACAGAACGGGCTACAAAAGATCTCAGTCCCAAATGAACACCATAGCAAAAAACGGAGTGAAATATAAGTATCTGTTGAAGTCACCACTTCGGATATCAACACTATCCGGATGAACATGACAATAAAGTGATAAAGTGAAAGTTAAGTGGGGATGGGGAAAAATATGAATGGAAATAAATGCAGAGAGGAAAGACTGTACAGTTTCTCAAGCAAAGGTAGGCTAAGAACAAATGCATGAAGAATCATCTAAGAATGTATTTTTGGTTCGTTGGTTGGTTAGCTTGAAATCATCTGCCTGCAAACTCTCTTGCGCACTCTGTTTCTACAGCAGCTGGACACATGCCACGTGTTTCAAACCTAAGTAACTTTCCTGGCGTCCCCAGGAATGGGGGAGGGGGAAGAACCCAAGCAATTATTTGGTAATTATTGGGGTTGAGGGGGCAAACATCCAACCCATTCGGAAGGCACCACTTTGAGACCTTTGCTCGAGAAGATTTGCTCCCTCCGTTAACCCAAACCTGGAAATTTTGCATTAGCTAGAAAGCTGCATTTCTGGATGTAACTACCTTCCATGCTTTCACTTCTAGCTGTCTCCCCTGCCTTCTTTGCACTAGCAGGAATGCCAGATGAAAGGCAACCACAACCCAGGTGGGCTCATAAAAACATTGCAACAACAAAGCTCGTTTTCCTGCTTGCTCAGCAGCCAAGCCATCAGAGAGTTTTCTTGGTTTGGATCTGAGTGTGTTTTGACCCTAGCCATTGTGGTTGATAAATCATGATTAACGGCCTAGCATGCTGCGTGAATCAAGCATGGTCATATGCAATAACTAGCGTTAAGCGAACCATAGCTTAGTCTGATGCAGGATCAAAGCGGTCTCTTTCTCCTTTACCACTAGGTGGCAGAAAACATCTGCAATCATCCAGAATCTGTGCTAAGAAATTTGTGCATAGTGTTCCTATCTGATACTCAGATAGGCAAGAACAGGTGTTTCCAGCTAATTTATTGCATCCTTTTATACACTGCCTCAAACTCTAGGCAACACAGAACCACATAGTAAATGCATTTTCAGAACAAGATCAGAGAAAAACTACTCATACCAAAGTGACATACAGTACCTTAGATCCATGCTACTGGCATGATCAGATTCTCCAACATTGCACAAATCGCTTTAGATTTCTGCAAATGTGGCACCGATCACTTTCCACACCTGGAACTCTGATCTAGAGACAGGCTTGTGTATCTTTAAATGCAGCTCTGCATTGTCACAGTTGCATGGATTTTCTGGACGGTTTTGCTAGCAAACGTCCAGCAACCTTCCCGGAGCCTTTTCCTGTTCCTCTCCCTGGAAAATTAGGTTGCAAGGTTGTTTCGGACAGAACTTTATTTACTGAAAAAGAGGGAGCTCTGGTAAGCCTAAGTGACTTAGGCATGAAACCAGTTCGTTGATTTCTCTTATTTCCCACACACTCAATGAGACCCCTCCAGGAAATTCTGCAAATCAGGGCAGAAAAGCAATGGGGTCCCCAGGAGCTTCCATTCAGAAGAAGATGGTACAGTCTTGGTACTGTACAGAGAACCCATTTGGTGTAGTGGTTCAAGGCAGTGAATTAGAAACCAGGAGATGTGAATTCTAGGCACAAAGCCAGCTGGGTGACCTTGGGCCAGGCCCTCTCTCTTAGCCCTAGGAAGAAGAAGGCAAGGACAAACCACTTTCCAAAATCTTGCCAAGAACACTGCAGGGATTATAGTCCAGGCCAGTTTTCCTCAACCTTGGCAACTTTAAGACAGGTGGACTTCAACTTCCAAAATTCCCCAGCCAGCCATGCTGGCTGTGGAATTCTGGGAGTTGAAGTCCACCTGTCTTAAAGTTGCCAAGGTTGAGAAAGCATGGTTGGCTGGGTAATTCTGGGAGTTGAAGCCCACCTGTCTTAAAGTTGCCAAGGTTGAGAAAAACTGGTCCAGGTAGTCACCAAGAGTCAACATTGACTTGAAGGCAGCACAAACAACGCCCCCCAGACCTATAAATTCAGCTGCAGTGGCAATGGGAGCGTTTTCAATAGACTACAGAGAGCATCCTTCAAGTTGGAAGGATCAGCGGCGGCAGGGATGTCTGCAGGATTTGGTCCAAAAAGTCAAGATGGGGGCTGTCGTGGCTGTTTTGGTTTATTATGGTAGAAATGGAAAAAGCAGTCGGAGCCCAGAGGGAAATTACAAATCACACAAGCAGCCAAGGCTTTTGGTAAGATGTGCTTTTCCTGTAAGCCGTAAACACCTCACCTCCCTGTGCTACAGGAAGCATCAGATCAGGTTCAGGAAGTAGAGTAAAGTTCCGACACGTGCAACAGTCAACATTTCAGCAAATTATCTAGATTTCATTTCCGTTACGGTGGCAGTCATTGTAGGAAGATTAGCTGTCACTCACCTATTTCGTTCACCTATTTCATTCGTAGTGGAAACTCGGAAACTTTATTTTAGGGAAATTCTATGATGGAACTTAAGCTAGTTGAACATTAAAGCATGAAGCTGCAATAAAACATGCTTGCTAATGAAAGACAAAAGCACCAAACAGTTCTTGAGATCCTTAAACTACTTCCTACTAGTTCCTACTTCCACCCCCCTATAATAAATTGACTCCACAACACTATTTTGATGTATTCAGCTTCAAAGGTGTGTTCCTACTTTTTTAGACATCTCCACATTGCTTCCTTAAATAAATGTTTTCAAGAGTATTATTATAATTTCTGTTCTTCTTTCTGCACAGTTCCCTTCAAGCAAAATTCGAACTTAGAGCCATTCCCAAGAATAACGGGCATTAAAATAAAATCATGTGATTGAAACAGCATCAACTTCACCTCCCTACATTTTTTTAAAAAGAGGTAAAATTAAATTAAAATTAAAACTCAGCTCCTGAGGATTACATGGATACAACCATGCAGATTGATTGATTGATTGATTGATTGATTGATTGATTGATTGGATTGATTGATGGCAATACAAAATGAATTTATTCATTTATTACAGGTACTTCTATGTTGCTCTAAAGACAGAAGTGGCCCTGGGGGGGGGGGGATGTTTTTCAGCTCCCCAGCCTAGCCGCCTTCTCTGGGACTTCTTCGTGAACTCCATCTAAAGATCAACCAAGTCAGACCCAACTGAGCTTCCTAGTCTAGATACGTTTGGCCAGGTGCTGTACACTATCGCTTAGAACTGATCCTTCCTGTTATCCCACTGGAACTGTAAACAGAAGGAATCTCATCCATTTGTTCTGGGTGATCATAGCTGCACTCGACCAAATTCCAAGAGGCTGACGTCGACCATTCTTCGGAAAGACTGCCACTATTTTTCATGGACTTAGCCATGTTGACCAAATTGGCACTGAAAGGCAGAGAACAGAAATATCTCCGTTTATTTGTGCAAGACGCACCCTGGCTGCAGTTGCTTGGAAGATTTGCATCATTACAAATGTAATGGGGCCCATTACAAGCCACTGGCTCTGTCAATCTTCCTCTTTGCTGTTAAGGACGTTGACTCAACTTTCGAGCCAAGGCATGCATTCGTCTACACTTCAGCCATTCTAATCCAAAGTATTGGATTAGTTTATGTGTATTTTAGTTTTGAAAGTTTATTATTATTATGCTTGGTCGCACAGTCAGCCAGATGTTTAGACTGGATTTGGCATTTTTGTCCACCTGTCAAGTCCTTCCCTGGGATAAGCAGATGTTGTTGTTTAATAATATTAAAGGTATCATCACAGGATGTGAGCTGTTCTAAGTGAAGATGCTTTTTGCAATTGGCTGATGGTGATTTTGTCAATTATGATGATGATGATGATGAAGATGATGATGAAGATGATGATGATGATGATGATGATGATGATGATGATGAAGATGATGATGATGATTTGGACTCAGGAAATTCAAGGCAGAGTGCATAGCATGACCTCCTCTATTCTTTCCCCCCACAACAATCCTGTGAGGTAGGTTGGGCTGAGAGCTAGTGACAGATCCCAAATCACCCGTGGAGCCCTCACCGCTGACAGTGGATTAGAAACTGGGTCTCTCCACTCCAGCCCCACTTCTCAAGTATTGCAAAGGCAAAACAATCGACCTGGCCATTGCTGAATCAGATCCTTGAGGAGCTTCGAAGCATGAAACTTCCCATTGGTTTGGAAAAAAGGGAACCCAGCTTGAAGTTTTAACAAATATTTGCTCTTGTGCCAATGCTTTTTATTCTGAATCAAGCCAGAAGTCCATCAGGTCATCGATTCAGAAGTACGGATGGGTTAGAGTTTTAAATTTAGACTTTTACATTGATTTTGGGGTATTGAATCGGCTGGAATTTGGTTGGTTCACATTCCACACACACGCACACACGCTATTGCTGTATTGTCTGTGGCCCAGGAGCTGCAGGCATGTCTAGAAACCAATAGGAAATGACATTCTTTTTTCATGAAGAACCTTCAGGAAATGTCCTTTGCCCAGATAATAGGAGAAGGAACAATAGTCATTCTATAAGTATCTACTTAGTCAAATTAACTGAGCAAAGCAGCTGTTCAGAGACAGAAGTCAGTGGGAAGAGAGACGTTGACACCAGCCAGGAGGAAGGATACGCAATTCTGAGTTGGCATGATTACATATCAAACTATTATTCTATTGTGTGAGTTGGTTTCAAGAAACCCTGTCAAACTTATGATGTGTTAGTTTGCTTGTTTCTTATTGACAGAGGGTGAGGCATTCTTTGCTCATATAGTGACACAGAATTTCATTTTATGCAATTGAAGTTGAACGGGAAATTCCATTTTTGTCCTGCATCCCAGAAAGCCATCAAGCATTTTGGGTCTAGTGGTTAAGGCAACGGGCTAGAAACCAGGAGACTGAGAGTTCTAGTCCTGCCTTAGGCATGAAAGCCAGCTGGGTGACCTTGGGCCAATCCCTGTCTCTCCGCCCTAGGAAGGAGCCAATGGCAAACCAGGAGACTGAGAGTTCTAGTCCCACCTTAGGCACGAAAGCAGTCTGGGTGACCTTGGGCCAGTCCCTGTCTCTCAGCCCTAGGAAGGAGCCAATGGCAAACCAGGAGACTGAGAGTTCTAGTCCCACCTTAGGCACGAAAGCAATCTGGGTGACCTTGGGCCAGTCACTCTCTCTCAGCCCAACTCACCTCACAGGGTTGCTGTTGTGGGGCAAATAGGAGGAGGAAGGAGTATTAGGTCTGTTCACCTCCTTGAGTTATTTATAAAAATAATAAAGGCGGGATAGAAAATAAATGAATAAATAAATTTTCTAGGAATCCAGGAAGAGGTAGACAAGAAATTATTCTTTTTATCATTTCTTTTTTTCCTTTCATCCTTTGATTTCCCAAAGGTAGGCCTTCAGGTTGAACTCTGCCCATCTGTCAACTCACCTGGTTTGGTGTTCTCACTCTGACTCAGAGAAATAGTCTACTTCAGATAAGATTGCTAAATGAAGAATACGGGTGTATATTGGGGGATAGGCACATACACTCTTTAGGTGTGAGTTGTAGAGTAATCTAAGGCTTTGTGTGGATTTCATTAGTAATCTGGCACTAAGGTAAAAAGGAATGATTGATTTGACAAAACAAAGCACAACCATGCACTGAAATCTGGAGTAAATGCATTCAGAGGTATCTCCTGAACATTTCCTACTCAACGCATGCCCTCCACCATCTCTATCTAGAATGCTTCTCAATGCCAGGTGTTGGGGAAGACAAGAAGGAAGGTCCACTTTCCTAGGAAGATCCACCCCCCCCCCCAATCTTGTTTGTGAGCTGACCACAATGGGAAAGGAATGTGGGATAGGTATGATCTAGGTTAGTTCTTTCATTCTTATGAGCTCTGGAATTGTAATGACTTAGTTGAGATGTGCTGTGGTCTAGTCATTACAATCAAGTGTCAACTTGTAGCTTGAATCATGTCAACTGGATTTCTATTTTCTCAGTGGAAACGTTTCGCTCCTTATCCAAGGAGCTTCAAGGATAAGGAGCGAAACGTTTCCACTGAGAAAATAGAAATCCAGTTGACATGATTCAAGCTACAGACAATTCCACCTGGATGACTGAGAACCTTCATAGACAAGTGTCAGCTTGTTTCCCTAGAATTAAAGCACAGGATGGATTATGTATGGCCTAGAGCACTGCTAGGAATGATGTAGAATAGATGTCTCCTTAGAGCAGAGCGTTCCAAACTGTGTGTCGCGACACAAAAGTGTGTCGCCTGCAGGGCCCAGCTGTGTCGCGTCAAAACCTGGGTTTTCCCGCGGAAACACACCAACGGCGGCTCACGAAAATTTGAAAGCGCCGCAGCCACTGTGGCATGCAAAAACCGAAAGCAGCAGCACCGCTTCTGGGTTTTTGTGCGCTGCTGCAACGGCGGCACTTCCGGGTTTTCCCGCGGCAACACACCAACAGCGGCACACAAAAAACGAAAGCGGCAGCACCGCTTCCGGGTTTTTGTGCGCTGCTGCAACGGCGGCACTTCCGGGTTTTCCCGCGGCGACACACCAACGGCGGTTGGTGTCTCGCTGCGGGAAAACTTTGGAAAGCCCTGCCTTAGAGCTTAGTCTGCCTGATGACTCCATGTCTGAAGGTTCTTAGCTAGGGGCAAGAAACCTTTTGGGAGCCGCCACTAATACTATGATTTGCCTAGGATCCACTCAACCAAAGAGCCGGTCAACCATGAGGATTATATTTGCTAATCAGACACGATGTCTGAGCAGAAAAGTTCCTCTTTCTCTGAAATAAGGAAAGTGAAAGTTTCGGGGGCCCTAAGAAAGAAACAAGTCAGTAGTACTTCTATATTGCTTCTTATCAAGGAGATGGTTTCATGCCCCCTGAATTTCAGAATAGGGGTTATTTATTTCTGGAAGAAGAACAGAGAACATTTGATAGAGAAGACAAGATCTCTGGCCTGAGAACAGGCTGATGCGTGGGTTGGTTCTTTTCATGGGCACGGCAGGAGCTGAGTCCACCTGGTGTTACGGCTGGATGTAATCTTGGTTGTAAGGGTCTGCCAGTGGCAGGAAATTCTCAGGGAGATCCTCAGAAGAGGAAACTCATAGAATGTGAACCAGCACCTGTCTTCAGTTAACATTGAGAGGAAGCGTGGGAAGAGGAAGGCCAGCGTTTCTCTGCACAGAGGGAGGTGCGGAAAAAGAGCACAAAAGGTCTAAAGCAGAAGTGCATCTTGGGCCTGGTCCTCTCCCCACCCTCCTATGCTTTGGGGAGCCTAGGCGTAGTTCCTGCCCATATCAAGAAAGCAAAGGTCACTGACAAATTCCCCAAAGGGTCAAAATCACAAAGATCCCAGTGTGCTTTTATTAGAAATATTGAGAGGCATCTAATAAGTTTAAAAAGTAAAGGTAAAGGTTTTCCCTGCACAGTCGTGTCCGACTCTAGGGGCCGGTGCTCATCTCCGTTTGTTAGCCGAAGAGCCAGCGTTGTCCGGAGACGCTTCCGCGGTCATGTGGCTGGCATGACGCTCGCGGAACGCTGTTACCTCCCCACCGAAGTGGTACCTATTCATCTACTTGCATTTGCATGCTTTCAAATTGCTAGGTTGGCAAGAGCTGGGGCGAGTGCGGGAGCTCACTCCGTCACGCGGGACTAGGGATTCGAACCTCTGAACTTGCGACCTTCCAATCAACAAGCCTGGCATCTTAACCACTGAGCCATCGCACCCCCTCTAATAAGTTTAGAAGCATCTAAATTTCAACAAATTGTAACAGGGGTTGGCCTGTTCTTCAGACCCAGGATGCCATTGTGTGATTTTGCATTTTTTCTTGTTGTTGTTCAAATAAGTCTTTTTTTTAAAAAAAAAAACAAAAAAAACTCCATGATTGCTAAATGTCATGAAATGTTGACAAACTCACCCCTAAGATCTCAGGCAAGAGCAGCCATGTCTTATGCAACTTTAGCAGTTTTCCAAACTTACTTTAAATCTTCAGGTAAATCCAGTGTTCCATAGGTGTTATCCAATGATGTGGTCCGTTCCTGAATTATGGTAAATTTGCAATCAAGACAAAGTTTATTGCTTCTGATAAAAGTAGGCAATAAAAAGCATTGCTTTTTTCTTTTTCTTTTTAATCATGCGTGTGGGTGGGTGGGCATGTGGAAGGAAGAATGACTGGATGGGACTTTTCACAGTGGTAATATTTAAGAGTCATCCAACGGAACTGCCTGGCAAGAATACAGAAAGAACCAAAGAAAGTCAAGTTTTTAACAAGACATTAATAGAATTCCCTGTCACAAGATGTGCTGAAGGGTGATAAATTGGCAGAGTAGCAAATTTTATTAACTGGCATCAGCTTTCCTGGTTAAATTTTGTTAAAAGTCATAAGCTTTTGCAAATTTTATTGCCACTCCACGCCTGGGATGCAAGTCGGCATCACCATCCAAAAACTTATGACTTTTAATAACACGTGTTAGTCGGAAAAGTTTCTACCAGGCTTCTCCTGATTTGGGGCTGCCATAGGCTAACGAAGCTCTCCTTCTCCAAGGCTTGAAACGAGATAAATTCATAGGGGGTCAAACTATCAATAGTGACTAATCCAGATGTCTAAATGGATCTATGGAGACAGTATTCCACCAAATATCTGTAGCTTACTGAGAACCTTCATCGACTATTCCACCAAATAGTTCTGCTTGAGGGCAACAATTGAGAAGAAGATATTGCCTTCACCTAGGCTGTTTAGATATATGTGGTGCTCTGTGGTGAGAAGAAGAAGAAGAAGAAGAAGAAGAAGAAGAAGAAGAAGAAGAAGAAGAAGAAGAAGAAGAAGAAGAAGAAGAAGAAGAAGAAGAAGAAGAAGAGGTGGTTTGACAGAGGGGTCAAGGAATCCATTTATGCCAACTTGGAAAATCCTTCCTTGAATAGAGGTGGGGGCCTCAGGCACAATCTTTCCCCTATTTTCCTTCCTGCTTTGTCTTCTGTGCCTAGGAAGATTAAGACCATTTCGCAAGCTCAACAGCAGCATGGTAATCTTAACGATCCTCCTTTAGATGATAAAGGGACTTAGAAATAACATCTCAAAATAACCATGACCTAGCCCCAGGTGCAAGGTCACACAGCCACCTAGAAACATTTAAGGATTCCCTTACTAACTTTGCTCAGACTGAAGAAGCTCCTTGGATAAGGAGCGAAACGTTTCCACTGAGAAAATAGAAATCCAGTTGACATGATTCAAGCTACAGACAATTCCACCTGGATGACTGAGAACCTTCATAGAGGAGGAGGAGGAGGAGGAGGAGGAGGAGGAGGAGGAGGAGGAGGAGGAGGAGGAGGAGGAGGAGGAGGAGGAGGAGGAGAAGAAGAAGAAGAAGAAGAAGAAGAAGAAGAAGAAGAAGAAGAAGAAGAAGAAGAA
Source organism: Charina bottae (assembly GCA_023362775.1). NCBI lineage: Eukaryota > Metazoa > Chordata > Lepidosauria > Squamata > Charinaidae > Charina > Charina bottae. The sequence goes on along the minus strand of JALMGJ010000010.1, from coordinate 19,572,272 downwards.
GAAGAAGAAGAAGAAGAAGAAGAAGATCATCATCAATCAACAGACCTTTTCAGGGTTTCTCAACCTTGGCAACTTTAAGCTGTGGCTGGCTGGGGAATTCTGGGAGTTGAAGTCCACACACCTTGAAGTTGCCAAGGTTGCCATACAACTTCAAGTTGCCTTTTGAATGAGCTGAAAGTTATTCTAATGGTGAAGGTACCAAGAAATTCCCCTTGGGAAGACTGGACTGTCTAACTCTGCTGTCTTCCAACCAGAAAGCAGGCTGCCATCTTGCTGATTTTAACACATGGACTTCAGACAAGGCAGAAGCTCTCTAAAGTCTACTCTAACTCATTGCATTTCGTTACAGGGCTACGTTTGAAGAAGGTATGAAGAAATCACTTGGTTCAAAATATTGGGGAAGGCTGCTCCTACCATTAGGCAGAAAATCTGAAGGAGAATAAAGGGAGGCAGTAAGAAATCAAGGAACAGAATGTGTTCTTCAAAACCTGCCCCATGCTTTCTAGTGCCTACAATTGCCAGTCTCTCTGGCACTACGTAAGTCAAGGGTGAAGACTGTGTGACCTCCAGATATTCCCAAACTACTTCCATTAAGGGCCCTTCTTTCTACATTTCATATAAGTGTAATTCAGAAGGCAGTTGGCCTACAGACTCATATGCCATTACCTTTGGCACAATTAGTCCAGAGCTAATATACCAGATTGCCGACAAAGGTCCGTATAGTTAAAGCTATGGTTTTCCCAGTAGTAATGTATGGCTGTGAGAGTTGGACCATAAGGAAGGCTGAGCGCCGAAGAATTGATGCTTTCGAACTGTGGTGCTGGAGAAGACTCTTGAGAGTCCCTTGGACTGCAAGGAGGTCAAACCAGTCAATCCTAAAGGAAATCAACCCTGACTGCTCATTGGAAGGACAGATGCTGAAGCTGAAGCTCAAATACTTTGGCCACCTAATGCGAAGAGAGGACTCACTGGAAAAGACCCTGATGCTGGGAAAGACTGAAGGCAAAAGGAGAAGGGGACGGCAGAGGATGAGATGGTTAGATAGCATCACCGATGTAACGAACATGAATTTGAGTAAACTCCGGGAGACAGTGGAGGACAGGAAGGCCTGGCGTGCTCTGGTCCATGGGGTCACGAAGAGTCGGACACGACTAAACGAATGAACAACAACAACAATATACCAGGGCCATGTGTACCAACTGGGCAAGACAAAGATTTGGTACTATATTTAAACAAAGAGAAACCTCCAAGGAATATTTAAACCAATGCTGGCGTTGATCTATTATCACTACTGATAATCCAAACAGGAACTTTAGCACACAGTAAACAAATGCCGTCTAATGGACAAACAACTAGAAAAGATTTATGGACTATTGTTTTTGTACATGGTAACTGCAGCGAGATTATTGTATGCACAAAGATGGAAAGGCTCTGAAATACCTCCAATGGAGGAACGGTTGGTGAAGATGACCGAATTTGCAGAGATGGCAAAACTGACTTGTTTAATTAGAGAAAAGACAATAGTTACATTTGTCAGTGACTGGAAACCCTTTATGGACTTTTTGCTGAAAATGGAAAAAAATGTACTTTATGGGTTGATAAGTTGATGATTAGAAAGGGTAAATTATGGAAAGAAGGCAGTTATGATGTAACCTTAGAGAGCGAAGATAAAGTTTGAATGCATTTATAACTGCTGTAAAGAAGGTCAGGAGCCATTGCTTTATCTTTCATCTTTTTCTCTTTTTTCCCCCTATTTCTGTCCTTTCTCTTTCATTTCTCTATTCTCTTCTCACCACTTTTCTTTTACTTTCCTTTATTTCCTCTTTCCTTTAAATGTTTTTATTCTGTAAAAATTTCTTCAATAAAAGTTAATTTTAAAAAATGACCCATGGGAACGAAGTATTACTTCATGTCTGGGGGGAAAAAATCCTATCAAGGTGAAAGGTAAAATTTACAGATCATAAACTGTGGAGTCCATGGTGCTCTCTGAGCCTTGTTGTTTTCTTGCAGACATTTCATTGCCAGGCTAGGCAACATCTTCAGTGTGACAAGGGAGTGGAACATCTTCGCACTGAAGATGTTGCCTAGCCTGGCAATGAAACGTCTGCAAGAAAACAACAAGGCTCAGAGAGCACCAAGGACTCCACAGTTCAACCCTGAGCTACAAATATTCTCTTCGATTAGATCATAAACTGTACACTTGAACCAGGGTGTTAATTCTATGGTTTAAAACAGAAAGGGGCACCAGGCTGGCCTTGTCCGTATTTGAGAACTCAGGACTGGACCTGATTAGTGTTTGAATGGGAGAGATCCCAGGACCGTAGCCAAGACTGAGAAATCGAAAATACATTCCAGAAGAAGGCAGTGGTAAACGACTTCCATGGTGTGCCAAAAAAGAAAAAACCCTCTATTGAAGTGTCCATGTAATTACTAGGAGCTGAGCTCCCCATAAGAGCATCTTTACCTTTTTAATGGAAGTTATCATTCTTAAAAATCTTAATACCAAAGCTACAGTATAATCAGAAGAGATTGTAGCTGTCTGAATTTAACAGGTGTCTTAGGCTCTGCCTAAAATTTCCGATTTTCTTTTTAAGTCACCCTTTTAATACAAAGCAGAAAAGCAAACTCTCTCTTTCTATGTGAATATTCATTTGCAGAGTGTTAAAAGTCCTTTTGATCTTCAGGGGTATATAAATAAGAAAAGAGAGTAATTTAGGAGGGCAAGATTTGACTTAAAAAGAAGAACTGAAATTTGAGGCTTAGCTCTGAAAATTACAACGGAGAATGTCTATCAACAGCTACTAGGTTTGACTGCATTTTTTAAAAAAGTGAGTATCAGTGTTGTTATTTATTAGAAGTATGTTAGTATGATTACTTCATGAAAAAAAGAATCTGAAGTGACTTGATCATCAGGTGAGTACGTATAATTGGTGGCCTTCTTTTTGTTATCAGCATTCACTGCAGAATTCCTGCCGTGGGCAGGATGTAGGGTGTAGATCTCTAAGCTCATTTGCAATCCTTCCATTCTATAATTCAGAGCTTTCCAAACTTTTCATGTTGGTAACACACTTTTTAGACATGCATCATTTCGCGACACACTCTTACAGCAGGGCATCATTTCGCGACACACTCTTACAGCAGGGCACAAGGCAGGCACTAGGACCTGCGCAGAATCACAGCAGGTTTGGAGGCAGCAAGGCACAAGGCAGGCACTAGGACCTGTGCAGAATCCTGGCAGGGCAGGTTTGGAGGCAGCCAGGCACAAGGCAGGCACTAGGACCTGCGTGGAATCCTTGCAGGGCAGGTTTGGAGGCAGCAAGGCACAAGGCAGGCACTAGGACCTGCGCAGAATCCTGGCAGGGCAGGTTTGGAGGCAGCCAGGCACAAGGCAGGCACTAGGACCTGCGCGGAATCCTGGCAGGGCTCGGAAGCAGCAGCAGCCGTGACACACCCAGACACTGCAGCCGACACACTAACGTGTCCCGACACACAGTTTGGAAAGCTATGCTATAATTCTATGGTCCTCTAGCAGATTCAGCAGGGGAGGTATTTCCATCAAGGCAAAGATACTAGAGAAAAAGTCAACTCCTTGTTGGCTTTATGAGTCATCCCCAGTATTTGCAATTGATGTGTGGGGTATTTTTTTTTTTTTTGAGGAACTGAAAAATGGCAGGCTTATAATAGCCATTGAAACTGAAGCCATCAGTAGAACAGAGCTGTGTGTGTATTATATTAGGAACGGAACTAAGAAACAAAAAACAGGAAGCATGATAAAAGCAAGACAAATTTGGAATTCTCTATATAGATCTAGTGTGGTCTCCAAAATACCATCACAATAGAACAGGAAAAGGAGAAGAGAACAATTCTATTGAAGTTCTCCCCAAAGTGCCTCTGGGCAGACTTCTAAAGAAATGTCTACAACCTAAAATAATCTATGGTTTGAGTACCATCAGGGCCACGCCTCTATATCAGGGTTTTTCCACCAGGGTTCTGTGGCACCCTAGGGTTCCGCGAGAGGTCACTAGGGATTCCCTGGGAGATCACGATTTATTAAAAAAAATTATTTCAAATTTAGGCAAATTCACATTAAAGAGGCAAGTTTCATACTTTATTTTTAGTTTACGAACACTGTTAATGCATCTATACAGGCCTCCCCATGAAACTAATATAATAATGTTGTAACTTCTGGCTAGGCTGACCATACGTCCCGTTTTGAACGGGACAGTCCCGTTTTTTAGCATTTTTCAACCGTCCCGTCGCTTTGATAAAAATCTCAATTTTGTCCCGTTTTTCAAACCCGGCGGGAATGGCGCGGAAGGAAGATCCGAGCTGGAGCTGCCGATTGGAGGCAGCCCGGAAGAGGAAGCCCTCCCGCCTATCAGCGCGTGGCAAAGGAGGAACCGGGGGGGCGGGGTTTGTAGGCAGGAGCCAATCACACGGACCACCAGGTGGGGTTTGCAGGCGGGAGCCAATCACACGGACCACCGGGTGGGGTTTGCAGGCGGGAGCCAATCACGCGGACCACCGGGTGGGGTTTGCAGGCGGGAGCCAATCACGCGGACCACCGGGTGGGGTTTGCAGGCGGGAGCCAATCGTGCGGACCAGGGGGTGGGGACCCCTGTCTTTTTCATGAATATGGAATATTACATAAGACTCCGTCCCGTTTTGCCATCCCAATGTCCCATTTTTCTCTCAAGGAAATATGGTCAGCCTACTTCTGGCCTAGATTTGAGCCTGAATGTGCAGGGGTTCCCCGAGGCCTGAAAAATATTTCAAGGGTTCCTCCAGGGTCAAAAGGTTGAGAAAGGCTGCTCTATATGATTTCTGGCTAAACTGTCATCTCATTGCCAACGTTCTTTTACAAGGAATTTGTAAGATGGGGGGGGAGGGGGAGGGAGATGTGGCTTAGCTAAAATTGCAAAGACAAAGAGAGAAGAACAAAGAGGAAGTATCTGCATTTGTAGAAAGGCTAATTGTGTAAGTTATCTAAAGTTCAAATTCAGTCGGATGACAGCAGAAGTTCGCTGGGCATTAGTTTTTTAATGTCCGTATTACCCAAATAGAAAAGCATGTGAGCGCTCGAGGCGTCCACGTGCAGATGTGAGCAGATCTGGATGGATCGAAGTATCCCCAGAGGGAAGCCACAGACTGGTAAGCCCGAGAGAGCTAAGAAATGTAGACTTTACTGCAGTGGAGTATGATAAAATTTTATTCCTTTCTTTTTTTTTTAAGCACTATATTAAAAAAAATACATTTAGCTACAAAGAAATTGCAAGGCAAAATACAAAAAGGAGTAAGCCTTTGGTCTTGGGGTGTCCATAGGGAATGTGTGTCCAAAAAAAACCCCCTCAAAATGGCGGCCACAGCCATGTGATTAAAGCCCCGCCCCTTCTACCACATGGGCACCATCTTGACTTTTTTGACTGCCCCCCATAAACGCCCCTGCTTTGGGTCCCTTCCGTTAATAATATATTTGTTAACTTAAAGTGCATTGAAGGAACCGTAGAACGACAATATCAACAACAAGGAAACTTACTAAAGCTAATTAAGGAATGAATCTTTAAAAAAAATGTAGTGCAGCAAAGAAATGCCTTCTTGGCTGGAAAGACTAAGAAGAACTCAACTGGAGGAGGACAGCTTCATTTCACAGTTTATTCTCAAAACCATAGCCTGTAATAACGGTTGGGTCTTGAGTGAGCCTTGGAAAGCAGCTTAAAGACCACCCTTGGTTCGCCATTAGGGCAAGCAATTTCACGCCAGAAATTTACACAGAAAACCTCTGCTCCTCTTTTAGGTCTGTTCTCAAGGAACCAGAGCTTCCAAAGAGCAGATGGTCAACCATTGCTTATTTTTTCATCCACCACCCTGAAAGGTGGGCCTTTGCGGCCAGCTCTCCTAGCCCACCTTTAGGCGATTGAGAACATACATCTACCAAGGAACTTTAAATCACATCTTCCAAAGAAAACAGTTGGGTGGATTTAAAAACACACACACACAATTGTATAAAGAACCAGGATGGACAGAATTGGGGGAACAAACAATACAGGTTGGGGACAAACTTAATGTTTACAAAGCAAACAGCTGGGCAGCTTTCTCTTTGAGAAAGAGAAAATATAATAAATAAATATTCTGCAACTGTTCAGAAACACGACAAGGGATTTTGAGAAGTCTATGATCTACTGACATGGAAAACTTTAGCTGGTACTTGTCACCTTCTTCAATAAGCAGCAGTAACACCAACAGTTGTGGTGGAGACTTGGAACTGCCAATTGGGCCACATAAACAAGCAGAGAACCAAAACTGTTCTATAAATGGCCAGGGCAGGAAGGAGTTAACTTGTAGAAGAGCCACTGGCCAGTCTTCTAGCAGAGATCTTGTTAAATGCTAATCTGTTTCTATGCAACTCTTCTTCATTTTCAGGGTTAGATTAGTCAGGTCTCAAGGCCACCAAAAGGTTTCCCATTAAGATGCTTCTACATTCTCCCTGCCTGATATGTTGAGGATATCTGTCATTTTCCTTCTCCGGAGTCTCTTCTTCCTTGCCTCCATCCTGCTGTCAAGAAAGATCAAGGAGACGTTGCTTTGAAGACAATCTGCAATGACCTTTGATCCTCAGGAAGGTTCAGCTCTGCCACCATCTAAATTGTGAGATGCCTTCAGTAAGCACGCTCCTGAACATACTGCTAAGTAGGGGCATGATGTGAACGTTCCTGCTGGTGGTCCACAAAAGATCTGGCTTTATTGGATGATCAAGATTACTGCTATCATATGCAGGAACCCCAGCCAGAACGATAAAGATGGCATGGAGGCCCATCCCACTGATGACGCAGACCTGAACCTCATGTCCTCAGGGGGCTTCAGCAGGCATTCAGTTATGACTGTCTGATTGAACCAATCCTCCTGGGAAGTGCAGGAATAGATGCCATAGAGCTCATCTGTCATATTGTCAATGAAGTGAGGGCAGTGACGATGCCCAGAGCTGCAATGTGCAACTGGCCAGCCATTGTGGTACCACGTGTAATTGGCGTAGTGAGATCCTTCAGAGCAATTCAGGAAATGGCGGGACTGTGGGGTGACCGTGACATTCTTCAAGTACTCACTGCTGCTGTCTCCTGAAGGGAAGGAAGGAAGGAAGGAAGGAAGGAAGGAAGGAAGGAAGGAAGGAAGGAAGGAAGGAAGGAAGGAAGGAAGGAAGGAAGGTCAATGGTGGGAGAGACGTGGCATATCTGTCCCCTTTCATGAATATTTCCCATCTCAAGCTAGTGTCTTGTGGTAGCCAGTTCCATGATGTACTTTTTTCAGGTTGGGGAAAATGACAATATCAACAACAAGGAAACTTACTAAAGCTAATTAAGGAATGAATCTTTAAAAAAAATGTAGTGCAGCAAAGATCTGCTCCACATCTACTATCAAGCCAGTGTCATTAGATGACCTCTTTTCATATTTGTGGCCGAACCCAAAAAATTAAAATTGGTCTGGTCTGGTCTTCTTGGGAAAGCTGGCTAAGACTCCCTTCTCTGTCCAAAGTTCATGGGACTTGGACAAGATGGCAGGCCTTCCCTGTGGTTTCTCCCATATTACGGAAGATGCTACAGATGGAATCCTACTTTCAGGAACATCCTGAAAATGTTCCTTTTCCAACAAGCTTTCAGCTGATTGGCACATGGGCATTCCTCTACACATGCACATTTCTGATTTATTTTTAACTGATTATTTCACTTTTGTATGATTTCTGATTAGTTTCACTTTGTTATCCACTGCCCACAGTTTGGGGCAGTTACCAATATAACAAACAAACAAACGAAACTGAGTTCTAATATGATTATTTTTATAAACCTCAATCAGTTTCCAGAATACCAGCTAGGTAATTATCTTTTTCTTCATCCTAAAATTAAAAACTCCTCTTTTCTGCAATCCGCTGTTACTTCGAAGCTTTGTCTGGTGGCCATCCTTTCTAGCAAAACCTCAGTTTTTCCTTTCTTCTCCCAGTTCCTTGTGGAATGATATAACTAGGCTTTTTAAAACACTTTCTCACAGTTTTGGGCAGGAAGCATCTTCTGCCTCCTAGTTCTTAAAAACACTCAAGTTTTTTTGTGAATATTACCTTTGGAGGACCAGTGGTCTGAAGAAGCACAAATGTCTTGAGGGACATCATGGCTTAGAGACTGCAATACGGTTCTAAAAAAGAAATTGAAAAATCAAGTTAAACATCACATCCCTTCATAAATTAGGCCATCACAATCCAACAACAGGATCCACCTGCTGCATCTCCATAAAAGATATATAGTAGTCACATGATTATTTAAATTTGCTCAGCTTGTGAAAAACTGGCTGAAGATTCATCATCAGCCAGTTTCATTGTCTTACTGACAATGTGAGGCCATGTTCTCACACATTTTACCAGATTGCTGGATTAACCTTTTCCTGGGTTCGAACAATATACTAGCTCAACAGTAATCAACTTGGCTGGGTTCATGCAAGAGGATAAGCCACTCAAATAACTAGCTAAGGTTAATGCTAACCAAGCTTAGCATGTGGGAATACAGCCTATAAGATCTTTACCTGACCGGGCAGAGCATAATTGCATGAATACACCCAACTGAGATAGTGGCATAACATTTATGCTTTAGAAATGCTTGTGTGGTTTAAAAAGCCCTGATGATCTCAGGCATGCCATGATGCCATCACACAAATGATGTAAATTATGTAACATACCCATTCTCATGCTCATAAATAGAAGTACATTTCTCATTGATCCATCCACAATAGGGATCTCTGGACAGCACACAGCTCTCACAGTTGTTCTTATATGCCCCACAAGTGGCCATGGGGAGTTGCACCACCTCATCTGCTGAGGCCACAAATAATTCATTCTGCAAAATAAAACAAAAGAGCCATTGAAATGAGCTTTCTTGACCATCAAGAGATAGTCAACCAGATGGGGAGAAGCCCTCCCAGAGTCGTGGAACTCGAACGTGACATCCTGGCCAGCAGGATCAACGATAAAGGAAGCTGGAAACCAGAGTCCAACAACAGCTGGACACTCACATGTTGACCATGCTAGGATAAATTCAGGAGTGTCCCCAGTGCATGATCAAAAAAGTCAAGGTGGAGACTACAATGCTGCAATCAAAGCTCCATCTGATTTTTATGTTTGCTGCACATGTAGACACCTCTGGATAAATTCTCAAAGGGATATCCTGAACCCATCAGAATGAGCCCATCAGCCAATGTGGAAATAAACCATTTCCTAGTTCAATACAACTGCTCCAACTGTAGCTTGAATCATATCAACTGGATTTCTATTTTCTCAGTGGAAACGTTTTGCTCCTTATCCAAGGAGCTTCTTCAGTCTGAGCAAAGTTAGTAAGGGAATCCTTAAATATGTTTCTAGGGTGGCTGTGTGACCTTGCACCTGGGGCTAGGTCATGGTTATTTTGAGATGTTTATTTCTAAGTCCCTTTATCATCTAAAGGAGGATCGTTAAGATTACCCTGCTGCTGTTGAGCTTGTGAAATGGTCTTAATCTTCCTAGGCACAGAAGACAAAGCAGGAAGGAAGATAGGGGAAAGGTTGTGCCTGAGGCCCCCACCTCTATTCAAGGAAGGATTTTCCAAGTTGGCATAAATGGATTCCTTGACCCCTCTCTCAAACCACCTATCTTCTCTGTCCAGAAATCCAGTTGACATGATTCAAGCCACAGACTGTTCCACCTGGATGACTGAGAACCTTCATCGACAAACTGCTCCAACTGTACTTGTATACTCGGCCACATACGGAAAACCAGATGGTAGAGATTGGAAAAATACAGAAAGGAGGCTTCCAAGCACCTGTGAATTGCTCATGTAAAAAAAGAAGCCACTTTTGGATGTTGAAACACAAATTTAAACCAGGGCAAGGATCCCTGGAAGCCCCTGCATGCTTCTGAAGAAATTTTAGCCCATCTCCAGCCGCCCCCCACCAACACAACTGCTTCCTTCTCTTTGTGGTTTCAGACACATGCTGTCTGAAGAGAACAACAAGCCAATAAAAGCCATGATTGGCTTTTACTGTGGTTTGTTGAACAAGCCATGCTGGCCGACTTTCCAAAAAAGCTTTAAACCATATACCCCAGTTTACAAAGATGACAAAGCTGAGTTCAACACATGCTAAGTCAAAACTAAACAAGGCGTACTGTAGGCGAGTACGATGCATGAAGCCCATCTCCTGTCGACCCAACAGTTCGAAAGCTTTGCAAGTAGATAAATTGGGTACCACCTTAAGTGGGAGAATTTGCTGGCGTCCTGTCGGGGGTCGGCCACCGAACGAAGACCTCCTGAATGGCGGCGGCTCCGACGGATCCCGAAGCAGCAACATCTACAGGACGTCAGCAGCTGGCTCTGACGCAAGGCATCGTGGGACATGTAGTCCAGTAGCCACGGAAGAGTCGGTTCCCTTACCCCTCCCCTTAGCGCGCGGTTTAATGTATGAAATGTATAAAATGAAATGTATACGATGTATGTAAGCCACCTAGAGTCCTCCGTTAGGGAGGGGATAGGCGGGGTATAAATATAAGTATAAATAAATAAATAAATAAATAAATAAATAAATAAATAAATAAATAAATCAATCTCCAAGCTATGGAGTCTTTCTTACCCTTGAATGGTCTAAAATCATGGAGAGGATGACCGCATGGGACTGGAAAGGCTGGATTTCCAGGATATTCATGGCTCCTTTTGGTAAGACTACCACCTTATGAATGCTTCCTTTGTCTGGATATGGGAGATGGGGAAAAATGGATTAGCAAGATGAAGAAAGGGACATAGATCGTGAGAACTGCTACTGGTGGAACAGGTAACAAGACTCAAGTGGACCAGAAAAGCAAGATTAAAACCTATTCAAATCCATTGAAGTGAAAAGGTTGCCATGTATAACCTGGTCCTTCCTTTTAGAATGCTCCTTCTTTCCTGCTCTTTGACTAGTTTCTATCTGCTCTTTGACTAGAAACTATCTTTGACTAGTGGGCCGCAGCCTGTTAGGAAGTGGGCTGCGGGGCTCCCGCCTGCAAACCCCGCCCCCGGTGTGCACGATTGGCTCCCACCTGCAAACCCCGCCCCTCGGTGTGCACGATTGGCTCCCGCCTGCAAACCCCGCCCCCCAGTGCACGCAATTGGCTCCTGCCTGCAAACCCCACCCCCCCGGTGCATTGGCTCCCGCCTGCAAACCATCCCCTGGTCTGTGGAAAAATTGTCTTCCATGACCGGTCCCTAGTGCCAAAAAGGTTGGGGACCACTGCCCTAAAGTAACCTCCTAGGCCAGAGCTTTCCAAACTGTGTGTCATGACACAAAAGTGTGTCGCCACACACAGTCTGGTGTGTCGCCACACAACTCGGAAGCGCTGATCATCATCAGCGCTTCCGGGTTTTCCCACGGCGACACACCAACTGCAGCGCGCAAAACCCGAAAGCGCAGCAGCGCTTCCGGGTTTTTGCACGCTGCCGCATTTCCGGGTTTTCCCGCGGCGACACACCAACGCCGGTTGGTGTGTCGCCACGGGAAAAACTTTGGAAACCCCTGGACTAGGCTATGGCATTGCTTGGCTGCATTTTACAAGCCTATTGGTTCCTCTTAGCCTTGGTCTCGCAACTCCTCCTGCTTGAATAAGGAGTCCTCCAGAAAAGGCATGATGATCCTCTTCTTTTGGATCTCTGAAACCTCTTTGGGCTGAACTTTTACTGAAAGGTCAACATTTAATCTTCTGCTGAAAGATCAATGTGGAAGGATTATAATACCAGGTTGGAAGCCAGTATAGGGACTAGAGCAGGCACACATTACTGGATGCCCTCCAGGGGCTTTGACTTTGATTTCCCATCAGTTTCAGCCACCAAGATTAATTGTAAGAGATGGTGGGAAATGTTCCAAATGCCTGAAGGCGACCACCTTGTAACCCAAACTCCTGGAGAGCTTACTTCTGGATTAGATTGTAGGGCTTCTCCCATGGACATCCAAATTAAAATGTCTGTTCAGCCATGAAACACAAAGGATGGATGATCTTCGGCCAATCTCCCTTTTCAACCCTAAGTTCTAGTCTTTAGAGAGAAAAACTGTAGCACCAGCTTCAGGGTTGACCTTCCTACCAAAACGTTCACTTACAACCTATAAATTACAGATTGCTTGTTGGTTACCTGTGGCTAAATACAGAACATTGTAGGGGACACCATTTGCCGCCTGAACCTGATGGACTCCAACTTGTTGATAGTGATGTTTGCTGTAGAATATGATTTTCCCATTCATTCGGAGGGCCACCTCTGGATAGCTGTCTATCACTTTGAAAGTCTCAGGTGGAGTCTGTTGATCTCCTTCTAGACACTGTCAAGAAAGGCACAGAGATGATGCTATGGAGGTGAATGGAGAAGGACCTCCATAGAGACTCAACAGCTACATGCTCCTTGGGCTTTTGATTGACCAAATGCTAAAGAGATCTGCAGATTTCTCTAAGCCAGGAGGACTGGAATCCTATTTTCAGAATGACTAAAACAGAGGGGATATTCAACAGCTAATACTGCACATTTCCATCCTTTTCACAAATTTGTGGTGGATAGGAATGATTGGGAGTATAGTCAAATATCTCAGAAAAGGCACCAGGGATGGGTAGGTAGATAGATGATACAGATAGGATGGTAGAATAGAGAGAGGACAGGGAGGAGAATTGGGTGGGTGGGTGGGTGGATGGATTGACAGAGGACAGTGAGTAAGTGGATGGATTAATAGAGAGAGAGGTGGGATGGAGGGATGGATGGACAGATGGATGGATGATGGGGTGGTGCGGAGAAAGAGGGAGGTGCCTGGGTGGGTGGATAGATAGAGGACAGTGGATGGATGAATAGAAAGAGAGGTGGGATGGATGGATGGATGGATGGATGGATGGATGGATGGATGGTCAGACGGATGGATGATGGGGGTGGTTCAGAGAAAGAGGGAGGTGGGTTGGATGATAGATGATAGATAGATAGATAGATAGATAGATAGATAGATAGATAGATAGATAGATAGATAGATACCAATCGAAGAGAATATTTGTAGCTCAGGGCTGACCTGTGGAGTCCTTGGTGCTCTCTGAGCCTTGTTGTTTTCTTGCAGACATTTCATTGCCAGGCTAGGCAACATCTTCAGTGTGACTGAAGATGTTGCCTAGCCTGGCAATGAAGCGTCTGCAAGAAAACAACAAGGCTCAGAGAGCACCAAGGACTAGATGATAGATAGATAGATGATAGATAGATAGATAGATAGATAGATAGATAGATAGATAGATAGATAGATAGATAGACCGACCCAGTTTGTTCCTGTGTGATATGAATAGAGCTTTAAACCGGAGTAGAGAAGTGTTGAGAAGAGAACTCTCATGTATGTTACATGTGTGACGACTGTGAGAGAAAAAATGGAAAGGAAAACTTGCATAGTGTTCACTTTCTGGAGCTAAAATGTCCATGTACGTAAATTGGACTGGATAGAGCACGGCATGCAATGCATTCTTCAACAAATGCTTTGTTGAAGGCATGCAAATTATATGCACATGTAAATGACTAAGAACAAATGAAATTAAATATGGACAAGCTGAAGCCTCAACATAAACCAAACCAAGGTAAATTAATTAGTGGTTTTATATTTCTGGCATACACTTCTACATCTGTAATAAAGAAAAATGAGTAGAAGAAGCCAGGATGGAGAACACTGTCCTATGCTTTTATTCATTACATCTCATCCTCCCTGAGTTATCGTGTAGGCTCCAGATTGACTTCATGTTGGAAAGGTAACATTTCCAACCAACATTCACCACTGTCTTTTACCTGTCCCGGCCTCACAGCAGGAATTTTTCCACTGTAGTTTTTCAGAGGAGACGTTTGGAAGCGTTCACTGATGTCCCCGACAGAGTAGCCACAGACTGCCGAGTAACCCCTGTGGAAATGAGACCCAAAGAACCAGCCTTTCAGCAATGGGAACTATTTTAGTTTGAAAATCAAGGTGAGGCCCCTGCCCATAATCTAATCCCATGCCATATTGGTAGAACAGGGAAGAAGGGAGAAAAGTGCCTGTAGGGGAAGAAGGTCCCCTGGCCCACCTCCACACTGAAAGCCAGCCAAAGGTCCCCCGGTGGGGATTTATGGCCAAGGAGTAGAACACTCACCACTCATTTGAGAAGAGCCCATAGATCTTGGTCTGCAACCAGTGGTCCGACTCAACAATAAAGACGTCTTGAAGCCAGTCAAAATGTCGGTTAGTGGCAGAGTCCACACACAGCAAGGTGGCCTTCAGGAGAGTTGTCCACTTGGCTGCAGAGAAGGAACCACTGCCCCCTTTGTCTCCCTGCAGAGAGAAGGAAAAGAATGACTTATAGGAGAGCAGCAAACAAACGCAAGGGCCATTCCAATCATTTTGAAAACGGAAAAGAAAACTGGATGTTTGCAGAAGCCCTTTGTGACACAGGGTCAAAAACTAATCAAAGACCCTTTGGAGGGATGGCATCTCATTTCACCACCATTCCCATTCATTTTGCAAAAATCTACAGTTCAGATATAAAAATTTCTAGGGAGGTGAGAAGAAGACACAGGCTGGCTCATGCATTCTGCTAAACGATGATTGATTGAAGAAGCCACAAGGACTGGATTCAACTGTTGTTCTAAGCCATACACCCCATCGGCGCAGCAGGGCCCATAGCAAGCCACATGGAGATCAAAATGGCGAGTGCATCATAGCATCATTGCATCATTGACACAATGGTATACCATTGATCATGGATCATTGACACAATGACCTCTACATATTGTGACGTCTGATGCAAGTACAGGAGCCACATTGTTTGCATCACAGTGCACTTGTCATCATTCTATTGTGCACTTGTATAGTGTATAGTGGGATGACAATAAAGTTATTATTCTATTCTATTCTATTCTATTCTATTCTATTCTATTCTATTCTATTCTATTCACCCATGATTGTTGACAGCCATGAGGGCTTGGTTCACACCCAAAGTAAGCTACCAACATAGTAAAACACCACAGGAGCCTTTCTACAACCCATTCTTGACCTTGCACAGTTGAGCCACCCTGGAGATCTTTCTTGGGGCCAAAGGATTCCTTGGCCAGTCAGGGTTGTCCTCTCGGAAGAAGTAGTAGATCTTGTCGTTGTAGGCCTCTTCTTGCTTGATGGCCGCAATCTTCACAAACTGTGGATCTGATAGGAGGCAAGAGCCGGTGAGGTTGGAAAGAAAGCAGTGAGCCTGGGCAGGTCCTTCAGCTCAGAACCTTCACATAACCCCTATGTCTGGTTACTGACCACTCTTTTTCTGTTCATGCAATATGTTTAATCAGACCAGGGGAAAAACCGGTTAGGTGCATTCATATAACACAGAGAGCTTGGTTAGGGTTAACCTTGGTAAAGCTTCGGGGGCTTACCAAGTTGAGCAAACACAGAAGACGGGTTAATCTGATCATCCGATCCAACATCACCAACGCATCACACCAGCTAGGTTGGCACCACATGCTAAGCCCTCCCCCAATCCCAATAGCCCAACTTCCAACCAAACCATCATTGAAGGTTTACTCAAGAGGTAAGTGTTTTTCCACCTCCGAAGACGATTTGGCACTTCTGAAATCCATGGCGTTCTCTGAGCTTGACCACCCCTCCCTTCTGTGCATGGAAGGTGCCCTGTTGGCTCCGTCACATCAGTGCTCAGAGGCTGAGTTTGTCAACAGAGGGAACGCCAGTCTCCCTGCAGAGGAGAAAGCCCAGCCAGTCACTTTTGTTCTGTTTGGAAAGGCCCCTGAGCTGGGATTGGAAAGGCCCTCCGGAGGGACCCAGGGAGGGAAGCTTGCATCATCTGAGCCTCATTATCAGGGATTTCCAGCATTCAAGAACTCATCCTCCATGACGTTAATTACACAGGAGGCCTTTGCATAGCTCCTTCTTGTTCCAACTAACTCCTATGGGCAAGGGTTGTGTTTGTTTTAGACATCCTGTCTTCCTCTGTAACCCCAAAGCTCACCCTCTACTCAGGGGCTGGAAAATCCACGGTCTCCCGGCCCTTGAAAGAACCAGGTCTTGTCAATGGTGGAATCAGCTTCCCATACAGAAGAGAATTCCCATTGAGGTTGGAGGCATCCTTGGCAATGCCACCTTCCAGTGGGTTACGGTCGCAGCAGCATTGATCTGGACCAGCTCTGGGTAGCTGGGAACCACCATTTTAAGAAGGTCCCACAATGCCCCATTTTCTGCACATGCAGGGCACTATGGGAAAATTGTGATGGTGGCCCTCAGCCCCCTTGAAAAGGGGCATCTGGGGACTTTATCAACTGGCTGGACCAATTGGGTTTTTTTGACTAGCCATTCTGCCATCCAACCAACCCTCAATACAGGTCACGTTCTCACAAACTACTTCTTGAAGGCAAAGCATTCTTTCTTTCTTATACATTATCTCATAGTTCATTGAAAGAATCTCTCAACTGAGCTCATGGCTCAGTTTTCAAAATGAGATAAGTCTTCAGGGATGTAAAGGAAACTTTCAGACATTATTGATCACCATCTACAAATCCATATAAGTATGTGTATATGTTGTGTCTACAGGTACAGTAGCTCTCAATTAGTGTGGTTAATGAATCGCACGAAATGGTCGCATGATTCGAATTCGCACTATTCGAAGTGATATTTCTATAGAAAACACGGTAATTGGTTCTAGCTTGTTGGAAATAGGCAATGAAAAATTGTAAACATAAATGTTTATATTAATGAAATATTCCAGGAAAGGATAAAAAGAATACACTTATCATTTAAATTTGGGGTTAACGAAGTCGCAGAGTAGTTATAGAAAGCAAAATAAAAACAAAAAAAATCTACCGTAGATTCAGCCATTCCAACATCTCATCCTATTTTAACGTTGCTATGACCATGTTCATGTTATTCAATCACATCAAATTTTTGCTCTAATGTAATAGCGTGCCTCTTCTTTTTAAACGTGTGCTGTTTTCCTCTTCCTTTTCTCCATTTTGCACACACGAAGATTATAGCAGCATCTAAGAACCCAACCACAACAATACTAGCCTCAATTGCACACCCGCTAGCCTTGCATTAACTGAATTTTGGGTCACATTAAACCTGTCCTAGTATCAATTTACAATTCGCACTAAATCGAGTATTGCATTATTTGAACTTGCACTAATCGTGACCTATCTGTATATAGATATGTGTCTGAATGCACATGCATGAGTTTGTGTGAGAGAGTGTATAAATAAACACCCACACACTCACACACACGAGATAGGAATATCTGCAGTAGCCCCAGCCCTTTGGAATATTCTCCCCCGAGAAGTAAGATCGGCCCCCTCTCTCCTGGACTTTAGAAAAAACCTGAAGACCTGGCTATGTCATCAGGCATGGGGAGGGGAGGGGAATAGCCAGTCTTGGGGTTGGCTGGCCCCTTAGATCTGTTGCGACCAGGCTTGTTGACCAGTGGAATAAGATCTACCACCTTTGGATCAAATTATATGATGTTGTAGGTGTATGTATGTATGTATGTATGTATGTATGTATGTATGTATATATATATATATATATATATATATATATATATATATATATGCAATTTTATATCGTTATCATTGATATTTATTGTTTTAATTCTTTTACACTGTTGTGAACCGCCCAGGGTCCCTCCTTGTGGGGGAGATGGGCGGGATATAAATGTAATAAATAATAAATAAATAGGAATAGCATATACTGTATGTTGCCTCAATCCCCATCGCCAAACCCTATAAAATTGTCAGATACTCGTAAGGATTAGAAAACACCACTTTGAGTTGGTCAATTGTCTCTTCCAGAACTGCAACACTTACTGTTCATTACTGTGTCGCTGGTGTAAAGCTCAGTGGATCCTTGGACCCGCCGAAAACGAGGGATCCTCCCATTGTATTGGTACTTCTTGATAGTAGAATAGATGTTGTTGCCTATAAGGCAAGAAAGAAGATGGGGAAGAAAACAAGTCAGAAACTTCTCCTCTCACCCAACAGATTCCAGAGTTCCCACAAAGAAGACATGCCATTTCCCCTGGGGATTCCATAATGGGGATTTGCAACAAGAAGTGTGTACGACGAGCCTTCGAAACAGAAGGATGCCCTAGTCAAGAGGGAACTTGGCTTTCAGAAATAAGAAGGAAGATTTTATTTATTTATCTCTTTATTTATTTAAAAGATTTATATGGCCGCCCATCTTCAGCAACTCAGGGTGGCTCTCTACAACAACAAAACCAATAGCTATAAAACAATCATAAAACAGTAAGAAACAAAAAAACAAAACCCTGTGCCTTAATTGTCCCCTTGGGATGCCCCCTAGCAAGCTCATTCCATTCTTTCTTTCTTTTTTAAAGCTTTATTGATTTTCGAAGTATAAGTAATATACAAAATGTAGAGTACAGAAAAGATAGAGTACAGAACTAAAGAAAAAAGAAAAACTGTAGAAGTGCAGAAATAGATAGAAAATATGAAAAGAAAGTGACTTCTGACCTTCTCCAACACAGATATAAATGCTATTACACAAATGTAATCTCTTACCATTAGTTAAACTTTTAGTAACATTATTTCTATGAAATCAAACCATTCAATCATCAAAACCCAAAATCAAAACTTCATTTTTTTCATCATATCCATACAATCCTATCCCAGCACCTCGGTAAAAAGCCAGGTCGTAGTGGCCTTCCGAAAGGCTAAAAGAGTGGAGGCCTAATATAAAATGAAGATATATCTTTATCTTTAATATAAAATACATCAGAATATTTGTATATTAAAATACTTACAAAATTAAAAGGGGACCCCACAGCCATCCCAAGAACTTTAAAACATCATGAAGAATGTCAAGCTAACTCTACAGCGGCTTTGGAAGAAAAGAGGCTTCAGAACAAATGATCTGGAGATGTTCACTGGACGATTCATAAATATGAGCTTCAGTTTCTTCAGACTTACCATCAATAAAGACAAGGGCATTTTTATCGAGGCCGAAGGGCGCTAAGCTCTGGGCACTGATTCCTGGTTCTTTCTTCCCGTCCACCTGCAGAGGACAGAAAAAACAGAGCAAAGCTGACGTCCCCAGGTGTCCTTTTGCCTACCTGCCAACAGGTCACACCAAGAGAAGAGGAGGCCTCCATGGACCATACCCAGTTCCAACAGGTTGGCTTGCAAGTGTTGGTGCCACAAATCAACACCTTGCCCTGGTACTTCCCGACCAATGTGAGGTAATTGGTGGCTTCCTCCTGAAAAAGAGATGAAGAAAAGATGAAGGTGAGGAAAAGGAAAGAGAAGGAGGGAGGGAGGGAGGGGAGAGAGAGGAAGAGAGGAAGAGAGGAAGAGAGGAAGAGAGGAAGGGAGGGAGGGAGGAGAGAGAGAGAAGGGAAGGGAAGGGAAGGGAAGGGAAGGGAAGGGAAGGGAAGGGAAGGGAGGGAGGGAGGAAGGAGAGAGAAGGGAAGGGAGGGAGGGAGGGAGGAAGGAAGGAGAGAGAAGGGAAGGGAGGAAGAGAGGAAGGAAGGGAGGAAGGGAGGAAGGAAGGAGAGAGAAGGGAAGGGAGGAAGAGAGGGAGGAAGGGAGGGAGGGAGGAAGGAAGGAGAGAGAAGGGAAGGGAGGAAGGGAGGGAGGAAGGAAGGAGAGAGAAGGGAAGGGAGGAAGGGAGGGAGGAAGGGAGGAAGGAAGGAGAGAGAAGGGAAGGGAGGAAGAGAGGGAGGAAGGGAGGGAGGGAGGAAGGAAGGGGAGAGAAGGGAAGGGAGGAAGGGAGGAAGGAAGGAGAGAGAAGGGAAGGGAGGGAGGGAGGAAGGAAGGAGAGAGAAGGGAAGGGAGGGAGGGAGGGAGGGAGGGAGGAAGGAGAGGGAGGGAGGGAGGGAGGGAGGGAGGGAGGGGGTGAACTGTGCTATTAATCCAAACTTACAGGATTTTCACACATGGACTTGCTTCTATTTACACCAAAAGGCTCCTGTATGAAAAGAGAGATGGGGAAGAAATCATGACATGCACGTTTTTTTAAATTCCACACCATCTGCTGAAGGACTTGGCTCTGCATTTCCACCCTCTGCACAGAAACTGTCAACACAAAAGAGAAGGAATCCAAGCCTCTTCAGCTTTTACTGTGTAGACTTATTCTAGCACATGGAAGAGAGGGAGGGAAGGGTACGTTCATTATCATAACAAAGATGCTACTCAGGGGAGGAAACCAAACTTGACAAAGGTTTATTTCAAGAAATGTATTAGTGCAGTGTTTCTCAACCTTGGCAACTTTCAGATGTGTGGACTTCAACTCCCAGAATTCCCCAGCCAGCATGGCTGGCTGGGGAATTCTGGGAGTTGAAGTCCACACATCTGAAAGTTGCCAAGGTTGAGAAACACTGTATTGGTGAGTTACTGATCCAATCAAGCTTCAACAGATAACAGTTTGAGGGACCCTTAGTATCAAACGTGTTCAATGGCCTAGTTGTTGGAAGGGAATTTGGAGAAGGAGATCTATTCTGGAGGAGAAGATAGCTAGTTGGCTGGCTACATTCCATACTACAACAGCTTTCTGCAAATGCTAAAACTTTCCACCCCGGCTGTAAACATAACAACCCATCTCCTGTTGCTGCAGCAGGGCAATTAGTTCCCGACACCTTGCAGGTTTCTAAACCAATCCCAGGGGAAGTGACGGTTCTGAGATGGGAAAAAAGGAAGTCAGTAATAATTGTCGAGGGAGAAGAAGTGTTTTCCAGAAGGAGGCACAACTCCAAAAGGCTGGATTGGAGACCTTTTCAATTGTAAAATTAAAATTTGGATGATAAACTTCGCACCCCACTCCCAGTCTCCTTACCACGTGGCGGGTGGAATTCTCAAAGTTGTAATAGTAAAGCTTGTTTTCTGCTCCCACCAACACAGAAGAAGAGCCAAGTTCGTGGTAGACAGCTACGTGTTTCTCCGTGGTATCAAACTGGAACTTTTTCTCCCCTGTAAAAGAGAAAAAGGGGAAACTCAGGACTGAGGCCAGATTAAGGAAAGGATTTGAGCACCTCATCCAATGAAAACTCAAAGGTGATGACAAAAACAGGCCGATCTGACCCACAAGTCAGATTCTTCCAAGCTTTAAATCAACGGCTTCTCTATCGGCCAACTCTCATTGCACTGTATAAATATAATAATAAATAAATACAGCAGCCGGTGGACTGGGCACATTTTCCACCCCCTTCTATGTTTCTTTTCTGAAGGGTATGGTTTCACAGCACTGCTTCTACGTTTGGAACATCCAGTGGTTCTGGATCAGCATTTCTCAACCTTAGCAACTTGAAGATGTGTGGACTTCAACTCCCAGAATTCCCCAGCCAGCATGTTGGCTGGGGAATTCTGGGAGTTGAAGTCCACACACCTTACATCTATCAAGGTTGAGAAACACTGTTCTGGATATATCAGCTATTCTGGCTAACCAAGCCACAACCTCAGCTCGGATGGTCAGGCGTCCCATTCTACAGAAGGTCCCTTCCCTTTGATCAAAACTAGAATGCTTCATAGACATGTCCATGTAGCTGTCTGGCTGCAGAACCAACCGGCTACTGTTGCCTTATTCCAGGAGGTCCTTCAACCTCCCACTCCAGCCTACCATTCTAGTATTTCCTGATGACCTGCGATCCAAATACTAAGGAGGTCCAACATGTGTTCACCCCTCGTTTCCACTGTAGTCTGATGCACCGCTACTTAAGTACAGTCATCATTTAGACATAAATAGGGACATAATCAGAGAGCCAGTGGTGTGGTGCTTAAGGCATCAGGCTAGAATCCGGGAGGCCGTGAGTTCTAGTCCCGCCTTAGGCACGAAGCAAGCTGGGTGACCTTGGGCCAGTCACTTTCTGTCAGCCCTTGGAAGGAGCCAATGGCAAACCAGGAGACTGAGAGTTCTAGTCCCGCCTTAGGCACGAAAGCCGGCTGGGTGGCCTTGGGCCAGTCCCTGTCTCTCAGCCCTAGAAGGAGCCAATGGCAAACCAGGAGACTGAGAGTTCTAGTCCCGCCTTAGGCACGAAAGCCGGCTGGGTGCCTTGGGCCAGTCCCTGTCTCTCAGCCCTAGAAGGAGCCAATGGCAAACCAGGAGACTGAGAGTTCTAGTCCCGCCTTAGGCATGAAAGCCAGCTGGGTGGCCTTGGGCCAGTCACTCTCTCTCAGCCCAACTCACCTCACAGGGTTGTTGTTGTGGGGAAAAGAGAGTATTAGGTATGTTCGGCGCCTTGAGTTATTTCTACAAATAATAAAGGCAGGATAAAAAAAAAAGCCAACACACACACACACACACACAGATGGATTCAAAGCCAACAAGCACACCTAACCACACCACTGTTCCAGTTCACTGTGATGAGCCAGACTTTAGCCATTTTGTACTTTTCAGCCATTTTAATACTTTGTGGAAGCACATGCGAACCTAAGAAATACTTAGGTAATAATAAGAATCCATCATCAACATTCGCTGACCTTCAATCACCCAGCATTTTGTTTCAACAGGTGATCCTGAGTCACTACCGTGGGAGAGAAGGGGATAAACTTTTCTTTGTTCCTATTTAGCACCCCGTGCGTGATCGTGGACATTTCTCTCTGTCTTGTTTCATTTTAGCTATCAATGTTATGTTTTGTTCAGCCCAAGGCCGTTTGGTCCACCTGCAACAAAACAACTAGACGGGTTGAATTCCTTTTCATCAAAAGCTTTCTCACGGGGGGGGGGGGGACACCCAGATCCAACATTAGTCCGGTTGGTACAGCCTCTTCCACTGTCACCCCAAATCCATCCATTGAGAGAGGGGTCAAGGAATCCACTTATGCCAACTTGGAAAATCCTTCCTTGAATAGAGGTGGGGGCCTCAGGCACAATCTCTCCCCCATCTTCCTCCCTGCTTTGTCTTCTGTGCCTAGGAAGATTAAGACCATTTCGCAAGCTCAACAGCAGCATGGTGATCTTAACGATCCTCCTTTAGATGATAAAAGGACTTAAAAATAACATCTCAATATAACCATGACCTAGCCCCAGGTGTAAGGTCACACAGCTACCTAGAAACATATTTAGGATTCCCTTACCAACTTTGCTCAGACTGAAGAAGCTCCTTGGATAAGGAGCGAAATGTTTCCACTGAGAAAATAGAAATCCAGTTGACATGATTCAAGCTACAGACAATTCCACCTGGATGACTGAGAACCTTCATAGCCAAATCCATCCAGTTTGGCAACACGATGAGCGAAGAACTCAGCCATCTAAAACATGTGTTGCTCGCTCTCCGGGAATAAGAGATGCAATTCCCCGGTGGAGGCATCACAACATCACATTTGCTGAAGGAGCCCAATCTGGCTTTTTATTTCTTTGGAGTCTTGTATCATGATCTCCAGGGAGAAAAACATATGCCTTCCCTTGGGCCCTCTGAGTCAGCCACGATGACTGAAGCAGGGAACCCTCTGTGTGACAGTTCAGGGTGGAAGATAATCCCTCAACCTGGGTCTCTTAAGGCCTCTGAGCAATCCTGCTTAAGGTTGATCAATAAACAACGGCATGGCGGCTGCCATTGGACAGATTCTTTGTTGAGGAAAGAATAGAAATGCCAGCAGCGGGCAGGGGGCGCTCTCATTTTAAAAACCAGGTGTTGGACCTCTCCCACCCACACCCTCCACCCAGAAAGAAAAGAAAACCTTCCCTTGGTACCAAGGGAGGCTTTATTCAAACCTAGCTGCTGAAGGAAGCTTTTTTTAATTACAATATGGAGGGGCATTTTCAGGAGGCCAGGACACACAATGGTCTACGTGGGAGCGTGGCAAAGATTTAAAAGAAGAACACAAAATGTTGGCACGGCTTGGTAACAGGGTGGCCTATGTGGATGAGCCGCAATGCTCCCCAATTGATGCACAGGAACTACATAGGCTGATAAGGTAAAGGTAAAGGTTCCCCCCGCACATTTGTGCAGTCGTGTCCGACTCTAGGGGCCGACGCTCATCTCCGTTTGTTATCCAAAGAGCCAGCGTTGTCCGAAGACGCTTCCACGGTCATGTGGCCGGCATGACGCGCGTGGAACACTGTTACCATCCCACCGAAGTGATACCTATTCATCTACTTGCACTTGCATGCTTTCGAATTGCTAGGTTGGCAAGAGCTGGGGCGAGTGTGGAAGCTCACTCCGTCACGCAGGGCTAGGGATTTGAACCTCCGAACTTGCGATCTTCCGATCGACAAGCCTGGCGTCTTACCCGCTGGGCCACCACGCCCCTTTTACATAGGCTGATATTTACTGCTAAAATGGAAGCCCGTCCTTGTGGGACATCTTCTGCACCCTGATCCAGATTCCTCAACCATCTTGGGTTTTGAACTTTGCGCATCCAACCGTCCCGAGTTGGCTTTTGCTCAGCTGCATAAACTAGTGTTTTGACTAGAGGACGACTTTCGATGGTCATAGTTCAAAAGTGCTTTGAGTGACCAATGCTTAACCATGTAATTCATGCTACTAAATTCTGAATTCAGACCATGCCGGTATTTGTTTTGCTTCGCACCGCTCTACCTTCCTGTCCCATCCAGCCCCAAATTCCAGCCCAACTGTGTTAATTCCAGCCTCTTTCCTGACTCTCAACTTCTTATGTCTCCACTGCTATAGGTGTCTCCAGTTTGTACAACCAACGGGGTAGTGTTTGCAAAGCACATCAAACTGTGGTGGCTTTTTGCTCCGCCCCACAGTTTGGGCTGATGTGCTGAAGACATGGCCCAGCTGCTGTAAGGGAGGGGATGTTATTAAACATGATGCATGAAATGTTTGCCACGTGCCAGGGGTAGATTTCTGGCTTCCTGATCCACACAGAAGCCAAAGGCCAATGAACACACAGGGTCAGCTACTCAAAACCTCCCTGTTCAGCAAAGCAGAAAGCCACTGTTTGTCCCATAAAGAGTGCTTACAAAGGTTTTATTATTCTTGCACTCTTTGTGGCATTCCAGACATCAGCTTCCTTTCTTAAAGCAGCCAACTGCGCCCACTTCCCCATAATCACTTTCAGTCATTTCTTTTTTTTAAAAAATCTGAGTGTCACCCAGTCTGCCAACCCTGATCTAAGATACCCGGTCAAGCATCCTGACCTTTGACCTGGGCAAGTGTTGTGAAAGCCATCGTATTTTAATCAAGCCCATATTCTGCCAAGCACGTTCCTCAAATCCAGCAAGTTTATACCAGAAGGGGCCCAGCTCTTCTATGCTGCTTTCAAAAAATTTTCCTCCAACAGAGCATCAGTTCATTCACTCCTGCCCAGGGATAGGTCTGGCTTAGAGCTCACTTATGTTATTAATATTTGTGTACTGTTATTAATATTTGTGTACTGTCGAAGGCTTTCACGGCCGGAGTTCGATGGCTGTTGTGGGTCTTCCGGGCTGTGTGGCCGTGTTCTGGAAGTTGTGGTTCCTAACGTTTCGCCAGCATCTGTGGCCGGCATCACATCGCCACACATGCTGGCGAAACGTTAGGAACCACAACTTCCAGAACACGGCCACCCAGCCCAGAAGACCCACAACAGCCATTATTAATATTTCTTTTTAAGTGCAGAGTTGCAGAAGCTTGATATATAGAGAGATCAATAAAACAAACTTTTGCAGTAAAAAATATAGTTGCATTTATTCAAAACAACAGAACCTATTTGCAGGAATCTGTTTCACCTCAGAGAGGCTTACAGGCAGAAAATAACTGACATCTGAATAGGTTGAGATGAGCATAGCCAGCCGGCTTAAACAAAAGATCTCTTTTCTATACAAATTAACTTGATAACAAAAAATCAGTTGCCATAGTAATCAATGTAACATGTGACTGCCCCAGCTCAGCTTAGCTGAAGCAATTATTCCTTTTATGGTAACAAGCAGTTGAGGAATTTGGTAACTAGCAGACTTTTTGGAGCCTTTCAGGTAAGAGGGAAAAAAATAGCTATGAGGCTTGCCTGAATCTTGTGACCCAGGTTCTTTTTAGATCACAAAA
This sequence comes from Charina bottae, assembly GCA_023362775.1. Lineage (NCBI taxonomy): Eukaryota > Metazoa > Chordata > Lepidosauria > Squamata > Charinaidae > Charina > Charina bottae. The sequence goes on along the minus strand of JALMGJ010000010.1, from coordinate 19,546,276 downwards.
TAAAAAATACAACGACTTATGCTGGTTATCAATAGAGCCATAACTGGAGTGGACCTTGAGTATCTTCAGCTTCTGCAAGAAATGATTTCTCATCTTCCTGTGTTCCTTTGTCTTGGCTGGTCTATCCACCAATTCTGCAGATCATCTAAGAGTCACCTTTCGTGAGTTATTAGAGCCCCGCCCATTTGTTACTGATTCCCAGGTTTCAGCTTACTGCTGCCTATGACACTATCATTCAATGGAAGAGGACAGAACTTCAGGGCTGGCCTTCAACAAGCCATAAGGCAGAGCTTTCCAAACTGTGTGTCGGGACACGTTAGTGTGTCGGCTGCAGTGTCTGGGTGTGTCGGGGCTGCTGCTGCTGCCTCCGAGCCCTGCCAGGATTCCGCGCAGGTCCTAGTGCCTTCCTTGTGCCCTGCTGCCTCCAAACCTGCTGTGATTCCACGCAGGTCCCAGTGCCTGCCTTGTGCCTTGCTGCCTCCAAACCTGCTGTGATTCCGCGCAGGTCCCAGTGCCTGCCTTGTGCCCTGCTGCCTCCAAACCTGCTGTGATTCCACGCAGGTCCCAGTGCCTGCCTTGTGCCTTGCTGCCTCCAAACCTGCTGTGATTCCGCGCAGGTCCCAGTGCCTGCCTTGTGCCCTGCTGCCTCCAAACCTGCTGTGATTCCACGCAGGTCCCAGTGCCTGCCTTGTGCCCTGCTGCCTCCAAACCTGCTGTGATTCCACGCAGGTCCCAGTGCCTGCCTTGTGCCCTGCTGCCTCCAAACCTGCTGTGATTCCACGCAGGTCCCAGTGCCTGCCTTGTGCCTTGCTGCCTCCAAACCTGCTGTGATTCCACGCAGGTCCTAGTGCCTGCCTTGTGCCCTGCTGCCTCCAAACCTGCTGTGATTCCACGCAGGTCCCAGTGCCTGCCTTGTGCCTTGCTGCCTCCAAACCTGCTGTGATTCCACGCAGGTCCCAGTGCCTGCCTTGTGCCTTGCTGCCTCCAAACCTGCTGTGATTCCACGCAGGTCCTAGTGCCTGCCTTGTGCCCTGCTGCCTCCAAACCTGATTCTGCCCAGGTCCTAGTGCCTGCCTTGTGCCTTGCTGCCTCCAGACCTGCTGTGATTCTGCCCAGGTCCCAGTGCCTGCCTTGTGCCTTGCTGCCTCCAAACCGGCTGTGATTCCGCGCAGGTCCTAGTGCCTGCCTTGTGCCTTGCTGCCTCCAGACCTGCTGTGATTCTGCCCAGGTCCCAGTGCCTGCCTTGTGCCTTGCTGCCTCCAGACCTGCTGTGATTCTGCCCAGGTCCCAGTGCCTGCCTTGTGCCTTGCTGCCTCCAAACCTGCTGTGATTCCACGCAGGTCCCAGTGCCTGCCTTGTGCCTTGCTGCCTCCAAACCTGCTGTGATTCCACGCAGGTCCTAGTGCCTGCCTTGTGCCCTGCTGCCTCCAAACCGGCTGTGATTGCGCGCAGGTCCTAGTGCCTGCCTTGTGCCTGGCTGCCTCCAAACCTGCTGTGATTCCGCACAGGTCCTAGTGCCTGCCTTGTGCCTTGCTGCCTCCAAACCTGCTGTGATTCCACGCAGGTCCCAGTGCCTGCCTTGTGCCTTGCTGCCTCCAAACCTGCTGTGATTCCACGCAGGTCCTAGTGCCTGCCTTGTGCCTGGCTGCCTCCAAACCTGCTGTGATTCCGCACAGGTCCTAGTGTCTGCCTTGTGCCTTGCTGCCTCCAAACCTGCTGTGATTCCGCACAGGTCCTAGTGCCTGCCTTGTGCCTTGCTGCCTCCAAACCTGCTGTGATTCCACGCAGGTCCTAGTGCCTGCCTTGTGCCTGGCTGCCTCCAAACCTGCTGTGATTCCACACAGGTCCTAGTGCCTGCCTTGTGCCTTGCTGCCTCCAAACCGGCTGTGATTCCGCGCAGGTCCTAGTGCCTGCCTTGTGCCTTGCTGCCTCCAGACCTGCTGTGATTCTGCCCAGGTCCCAGTGCCTGCCTTGTGCCTTGCTGCCTCCAAACCTGCTGTGATTCCGCGCAGGTCCTAGTGCCTGCCTTGTGCCCTGCTGTAAGAGTGTGTCGCAAAATGATGCATGTCTAAAAAGTGTGTCACCAACATGAAAAGTTTGGAAAGCTCTGCCATAAGGAGAGGGAGGGAGGGAGAGAAAGAGAGAGAGAGAGAACACCAGACCACACCACCAAAAATGCCAAGGACTGTTTACTAGACTGGGAGTTTTTAAAATAAAAAAGATATTTGAAGAAAACAAGGCCAACCATGCCTGCATTGTTGCAAAGAAAACTGCCTGAATGTGTCCAGGCAGTCCCCAGGCAATGTCACAGTTTCTAGTGGGACACCACAACTTTATTTTAAAAGCATGCAGACACACACACACACAAAATTGTTGCCAAATTTAGCTCTGCATTTGCTGTTGCTCTCTACCACTTGCTCCGTTGGTGGTCTTTAAAAATTCAAAGCTGGGAACCATTGTGGTTGCCTTGCTAATGCACCTGCTTGAAAAGACCAAGGAGGAAAGTAGCTGTGGGATGGGAAGGAACACCGCCGGCACTCTGCAAGGGAAAACCGTAATGCGTGGAGAACAAGCCATATCCCAGAGTCCCTCCTTGCGGGGGGGGGGGAGATGGGCGGTCATAGAAATCTAATAAATAAATAAATAAATAAATATCCGAGGGAAAATACTAGGAAAAAAGTAGTTTGGGGACCAAAAACAGGGAAGGGGGAGGAAAAGCTAAGGATTCCAAACACCTAGACATCTATCTCAGTGTCCCTAAGCAGGTTCACACACTTTCCTAAACCACCTTTTGCTTAACTATGATTTGTTGAATAAACCATGATTAGCATCCCAATGTGGCCAAGGGCATGCTACACAAAGCCAGACTTTCCCCGTAGGATGCAAACAAGCTTCTGGGTGGTTTAAGGGGCCCCCCCATCCAGGCACTGATCAAGCGGAGACTTCCTTGGCTTTCGCACCGTGGCGGCATCCCACGGCTTGTGACCACCCAGACTTTCTTCGGTGAGCGGGAAGAAGCGGGGCGGTTTCTCGTGGTGGGCAGCATTACTCAGTGGGAAAATGGAAAAACCACAGTGCCGTGGAAAGGAGAATGCCTGCTTTTTCTTTCCAACCCAACTGCCAGCCAAGGGTTACTCAGGGGCTGGACTGGGTTTGCTTACGAGAGGAGCTGACTGCCAAGAGCAAAGAGTCTAAGAATCATTTATGCCTGGTGGAACAATACTGCAGCCGAGCCTGGGAGTGGATAAATGGAACATTGGCCTGTTGTGGAAAACGGAGGCATTTTCATTCCTGGGAAGGTTCTTCGAGTTAGTTTTTCTTTCCTTTTAATGGCAATGTCTTCCCACATCCATTTCAAAATCAGGAAATTAAGTTTTCTTTTTGAAGCAAGGTCCTGCACTTCCATCTTCAATCATTTAGTTCAGTGTTTCTCAGTCTCAGCAACTTGAAGACGTATGGACTTCAACTCCCAGAATTCCCCAGCCAGCCATGCTGGTTGGGGAATTCTGGGAGTTGAAGTCCATACATCTTAAACTTGCTGAGATTGAGAAACACTGATTTAGATGGTGCCACAAACAATCTTTGTTGCGTTAATCCAGAGGTGCACCTAATTCAGCATCCTGTCTCCCATAGTGGTCTTCTGGAAGCCCACAAGAGGCACATCGTAGCACATGTCAGGCATTAGACATTTCACCACGCAAGCATTATTTTGGTATCCTCTGAGAGTTGGGATTTCCAGGTTGTCCTCTTACCTATAATTATTTTTGGACAATTCATTTATATCCCCACTTTCCCGTCAAAATTCAGGGCAGCATTCAGTGTTCCTTCCTCCAATTCTTTCTTGAACAACAACTTGTTTTGTTTTATACGCTGCCCAGAGTCCATTGGAGAATTCGGCGGCCAATAAATAATAATAATAATAATAATAATAATAATAATAATAATAATAATAATAATTTGCAAGGTAGGATGGGCTAAGAGATAGGAATGGACCTCAAATCACAATGTGAGCTTCCCTGGTTAAGGATAGCCATGAACCTGGATCTCCCTGGTCCTTAAATATTACTTTTCCTTCAGATTTACTTCTAAACTCTTTCAAAGGCACCCAACTTATTGGCCATCATCACGTCTTGGTAGAAGAGAATCCCAGATTGAAACGCGTTGCATGAGAAAAATCCCTCCTTCTATCTAACCTAACCTTCCAATCATGCAGCTGATGATCCAGGGTCAAGTCAAATCAAAAACTTCCTCCATTCTAGTGAAGATCTGCAGATGTTCCACCACCAAGATGATGATGCAAGACTGACACAGCACACAGACCTAAAATTAAAAATGTGGTCAAGACCACACGGCTGGCTAGACATCTAGACTTCCTTTGCGATGGGAAAAGTATTTATCAAGGGAGAAAGTCTCAGCCAGCTCTAAGAAATTCTAAACAGCTTTAGAAATAGTTGTCCATGTTCTGGGGCTTCTCAATTCTCTAGGATTCTGTGGTATTAACCATAAGGCAGCCACTGGGCCAGTGGAAGTAATAATAAGATTGCTACCATTGTGAAATATCTGAGCTAGGAGATAAAACACACACTTTCTCACGCATTAAAGAAAGAGACTTGTTAATAAAAGATATGTTATACATATCCAAGACTTTCTGTGTATAACTTCCTTAAAAAGCATTATTTCATATTGATGTGGATCATCATCTGGGAAAACTCGCGCAATAAATTGGTTGCTTTTAATGTGCAAAAGTCTTTGGTTGAGTTCACCCAATAAGTTTAATCTAATTACTGAGTTTAACTCATTTGTGTGTTTGCACAATGTACCAAACCTGAACACAACCAAACATTAGCATCATGCGTCAATTATGTCACTGCCCAAATGCAGTTACATTTTGAGAAACCATTCCTATAATAATTACTTAGTTTTGATCAAGTTTGACTAAAATGAAACTTCTTGAGGTTATTATCTCCAGCTAAAGTAATGAAATATAAATAAATAAACGTTTAACCACCACATGACCTGTTTCCCAAGAGATAGGGTGGAAAAACTCTTTCAAAACTGAAAGAAGAAACATGTTTTCCAAAAGCTGTTTTTACAATAAGGAACACAACAATCTTCATGCATCAAAGATTGTTTCTGTTATCTACAAAGTTTGGAATGTTCTTGTTTTGGCTCAGGCTAAACAAGGTTAAATCCTTTACAAGGCAACATTTGGAACAAGATAAGAACAAAAATGAACAAGGAGAACAAAAACTCTCTTATCCTTTGAGAAGTATTATATATACAACAGCGTGTTAAATGTGATTTGGGGCATGACTTTCTTTAAGAAATATGTACAGCAAAAAAAAATACAGCATATTATGACTAAACAGCCTTGCTTATAAATGTTTTGATTGGCGAGATGCACATATTATGCTAAATGAACATCAAATTATGTAGCGTCTGGATTCACATGGTTCATCTGTACTGCTAAGCATGGTTCCTTACCCACAAAGTGCTGAATTACAACAGCTTAAGCCATGAGCCATGGTTTGCAAACCATGATGGTCAGGTTCCTGCAACAGCCTAAGATATAAAGTGAACAATGCTATGGCTTAATGCAATGTGTTAACCTAATCTGGCTTGTTCAATAAAACAGTTAAGCAAGCCATGGTTAATATGAAGGGTAAGACAGGCTATTGCACAGAGGGCCACTGGTATATCATAAAGAATAGAAATGAGAAGAAAATTGGTCAGTTGGGACCTTGGGAATGGAGATAGACTTCAGCATCGTACCCCAATCATAGCAGTGAACATTATTTAGCTCAAAATGGAAATAGCATATTACAGAAAAGAACCAAGAGGAAATGGGCTGACCAAGCAAGGGAGTAAAAGTCTACCTTGAGTCAAGCTCTACTTCTTTTGACCAACATGGACATATCCGTGCAATTTTCTTAGCGTGATACAGCAGTACCAGGGACAATGCTATGGGGTTAGCCTCTGAGAAACATTGCCCCTTGCAAGCAAGCAGCAAATGCTTTAGTAAAAGAGCTTTTAAAAAGGAAAATGCATCAAGCAGGATTCGATCCGAAATCTGCCTTTCTATTGTGGAACGGAACAAGGTCTAGGAAGCAAACTTATCAAGGCCAAAAGGCTCCAGGTAAAAAACAAACAGTAACACGGACACCTGGAAATGCTCCAGATTCTCAGCTCTGTTGCCAACCACGAGTGAACTGTGAACTTATTATTCATGGTGATCAACTGACTCTTTGCTGTTAAGTCATTATTCAGCATATACTGTAATTAAACCCGTTGGAACGTTGGAGCATCTTCCTATACCAACAGGCATCGGAGGGCGTTAGCTCTAATTTCAGAGCCCAGTGCAGGAAATCATGTGAGAAATCATCAGATCCCAGCAGGGCTTCATCAGCTGCATTGGTTGGCATTTTTTGATCATTCCTGGAATCTGTCTCGAGGTGTGCCACCAACTGCCACCAACTGAAGTGAGGAAGATGGCTACAAGAAGGAGGTCCTTTTCAGCTGTGTGACCCTTCCTATAGAATACCCTCTCTAAGTCAAAGGCATTCCCTTTCCCTAGGCAAGTGTGTTTGTGTGTTTGTGTCTACACAGGTGTGTGTGTGTGTGTGTGTGTATGTATGTGTGTGTGTGTGTGTATGTATGTGTGTGTGTGTGTGTATGTATGTGTGTGTGTGTGTGTATATATGTATATGTGTATATATATATATATATATATATATATATATATACATATACATATACATATATATACACATACATACACACACACACACACACACACATAATACCTAGTGTGTGTGTATATACACAGTGTGTAGGTGTCTACTTATACACACACACACACACACACACACACACACACACAACTGGGAAGCCCTAACTCATGAGCGTTTCAATTGGAGGTCAGCCTTTATTAAAGGCGCTATGGACTTTGAAGAAGCACGAGTACAGGGTGAAAGGGAGAAAAGAGCTAAAAGGAAGGCACGTCAAGCAAACCCTCATCATGACCGTCTCCCACCCGGAAACCTATGCCCTCATTGTGGGAGGTTGTGCGGATCCAGAATTGGCCTTTACAGCCACTTACGGATCCACTGTTAAAATTTTACCCTTGGAAGACAATCTTACTCGGCTACGAGTGATCGCCAAAGATATATAGTACACACTGAGAGTTTATTTATTTATTTATTTATTTATTTATCTATCAAATTTATTCACCACCCATCTCACTCAGAGAGCGATTCTGGGTGGTACACACACACACACACACCCCACACATATATGTATAGCCCAAACTATTTTTAGTTATTGCATTTTACTGGTTTTTTCCCCTGATTTTTCCCTCCTAGGGTTTATTCCAAGACATAAAATAAATTTTAAGTCACTCTGCAATCTGTCCAAAAACAGGTTCTTGCGTGATTTAGAAGTCTAATAAATAACAACAATATCAGTTTGGGGGGAAAAGCATTTATAGATTAGAATTAGTAGTTGAGGAAGGCCTGGACAACCCCACTGAATAAATCCTCCCCAGCAACCACAACCCATTACACTATTATTATGAATCATTCTCACACACATACTGTACAGTACACGTACTGGAAACGTGACCATTCCATTTTAGGGTTTCTTGCTGCATCAGGAAATAAACACTGTTGTTATATGATGAAACACAGCACAGGATTGGACCAGAGCAGCTGTTGCTTCAGCAGGAAAGAGGAATTATAAAAATATTTGTGGTTTCTATTTTTTTCTGCCAAGATGCCAAATATATCTCTCTATGTGAGTAGATCAAGGTTGTACCTACAGACCAACACTGCATTTTCCAAACTGCAGAGCTGGACACAGCTCTTTTGAACAACAGGCAATGAAATCAGTTCCACCTCTAACTTCCTGGCCACTGGCTGAGCACCCGTCACAGAAACCCATGAACTGTTTTAATATTGATTTGTTTCTATGGAAGGGTGGACCTTTCATGCCAAGTGTGAGCCGTGGTTTACAAACCACAATTAGCTGGGTCCATGCTTCATATTTATGTATTTATTGTATTCCCCCAACAATAACCCTGTGAGGTAGGTTGAGCTTCCATGTTTGAGGGTGGATTAGAACCTGAGTCGCCCCTCTCCCCTCTCCTAGTCCAAGACCTTCACCACTACGTCACACTAAGACAGGGGTGGGCAATGTCAGGCCTGCGGGCCGGGGCTCCCGCCTAAGGCCCGCAGGGCTCCTGCCCGCAAACCCCGCCCCTTCCACGCGATTGGCTCCCGCCCGCAAACCCCGCCCCCCAGTGCTTGTGATTGGCTCCCGCCTGCAAACTCCAGCCCCCGGTCCGTGGAAATTAACACAAGCCAGTCCTCCAGAATGCAAGGACCTGATCAAGGCCAGTCTGGACATAAATGGACCCATTTTCTGTTGTCTAGAGAGCCAGTTTGGTGCAGTGGTTAAGGCCCCAGACTAGAAACTGGGAGACTGTGAGTTCTAGTCCCGCCTTAGGCATGAAGCCAGCTGGGTGACCTTGGGCCAGTCACTTTCTCTCAGCCCTAGGAAGGAGGCAATGGCAAACCACTTCTGAAAAACCTTGCCAAGAAAACTGCAGGGACTTCTCCAGGCAGTCACCCGGAGTCAAAAACTGACTCCAAGTCCCACACACAGAGACAGAGAAGACACCGTGAGAGCTACCTAAGGCCATGCCACTCTAGTGACAACAAGACACAACCTAACCATGGGGTAAAGGAAATCCTCAGGAAGTGGGAAATGCTGCTTCCCTTTAGGTCAAAACTGAGAAGTTTCTGGCCAAGAAGCATTTAACAGGAACCAAAAACGGTGCCCATGGGGAACTCTTCACTTGTATATAAGAGTCTGAGCTATACAAAGCTAGAGAAATTCATGTTTTGGAAGACCATTTGCATGACTTTTTTCTGTTTTCAGTTTCATCTTCCTCTGGAACTTCACAAGGATGGATTCCAGCCCTTTTGTGAATCCCTCCAGGCTTCTGCTTTTTTCAGAATCAGATAGGGGAAATTGGATGCATTCCAGCAGACCTTCTTCTAATCTGGTGTTCTCCAGGAGTTTGGACTTGAACTCCAAGAAGACCCAATTACCATGACCCAACTGGAACAGAATTATAGGACTGCCTGCCCAAAGCATCTAGATCAGTGTTTCTCAATCTCGGCAACTTTCAGTTGTGTGGACTTCAACTCCCAGAATTCCCCAGCCAGCATGAATTCTGGGAGTTGAAGTCCACACATCTGAAAGTTGCCAAGGTTGAGAAACACTGATCTAGAGGGTATCAGGCTGCCCCTATCAGACTTTGCTCCTAGTTGGCTGGACCAATTAAACGGGCACAAATAGTGTTTCATGGAGGAAAATTCTCCAGGCTTCTACAGAAAAAGAACTTCTACATCAGGGGTACCCAGCCTTTTTGGCACCAGAGACCGGTCGTGGAAGACAATTTTTCCACAGACCTGGGGGGGGGGGGGGGTTGCAGGCGGGAGCCAATTGCACGGATTGGGGTTGGGGTTTGCAGGCGGGAGCCAATTGCGCGGACGGGGGGCAAGGTTTGCAGGCAGGAACCAATCATGTGGACCACCACCGCTCACCTGCTGTGCGGCCCACTTCCTAACAGTGGCCCGCGGCCCACAGTTTGGGGACCCCTGTTCTACATAACTTCTACAGAAAAAGAAGCTTTATTTAAAGAAATAAAGAAAGCATAAAGAAGCACTATTTATAACAGTGTTCAAATTTCTTATGCCCTTTTCTCCCGCTCACTCAGCCTAGATGGGTAGAAGAAAAACTGGTTTGGGTGGAAGATACAATTTCTATCTGATCCTTATTTTGGTCATGGCTGGATCTGGCATCAGGATGTTCACTTTTAGCTGCGTAAGAACTAATGTTTAAACTTCCAGTGTTTATTCACACCTTCATCATAGTCAAGCATTCCCCTGGAGATACAAATTATTAATCTAATAATTCAACTTTGCAAACTGTAAAATCATATGTTCTTGGACGACCCTTCTAAGATGACACCAAATAAAAATTCCTACTGAGGATGGGGTTCTCTTGTAACTTTGAGTTGGGGGCATGAATCATATCCAACAGCAAAATCCACGTTAGTAATATCCTTGCAATGTCAGTAGTGGCAGGTTTTTCTACCTTGTGGATTTGTTTTTCTTTTATATATCACTACTTCGTCAAAGAGTGAGAACTGGCCACAAGCTGCAGAAGAACTGAAAAAGTAGCCCAAGAACCAACCATGAAGAAAGTCCTTGTGGCATTGCTTTGAAGCTATTTTTCACACTCACTCACTCACCCTTAAATTAAGTCAATATGCATTTTTCCCTCCAGAAACTCCTTCAGTAGAGAAAGAGCAGGAGATCAAGGCTATGTGCTAAATTGCATGATAAACATGTTTATGAAAGGAACAGAGGAACCACCACGCTGGCTTTGGAATATGATCCTCACCCTTTGAGAAGACTGGTGAAAGTACAGCATAGTTTAAACTTTGAGACATAAAGATAACATGGGTTATCTTTGCTCTACTCCTCCGCAGGCAGAATTCAGATCGCTCAAGAAGATTAGGAGGAAAAGGCAAAAAGATGAAACAGCTCTCCTGCAACCAGATCTCTGCAGCTGGTCAGGCAGGCAAGACGTGAAAAGATTGACAAGTGTCACTCCCACAGAGGCAAAACAATCCCAGTTTCCCTTTGACCCCTTGAAGAGCACTTTTCCATGGACTAAAACCACAGCCTCACTGGATGATTGTGGCTTTGTCCTCCTAAGCCCTAACTCATGAGCGTTTCAATTGGAAGTCATCCTTTATTAATGGCGCTATGGACTTTGAAGAAGCACGAGTACAGGGCGAAAAGGAGACAAGAGCTAAAAGGAAGGCACATCAGGCAAACCCTCATCATGACCGTCTCCCACCCGGAAACCTATGCCCTCATTGTGGGAGGTTGTGCGGATCCAGAATTGGCCTTTATAGCCACTTACGGATCCACCGTTAAAATTTTACCTTTGGAAGACAATCTTACTCGGCTACGAGTGATCGCCAATGAGATGATGATAGACAGAGATAGAGAGATATTTCCACACTCCTTCAGACCACAGATTTTCCCCAGAGAGAGTGGTACTTGGCACATTTTTCTCACCGATTGGATTCACACACCGACACACCAGATCTGTCTGGAGGAGCGCTTGTTGGTGGCTTTGTGTTGTGGAAATTCATGGTTCCTTCGTAAAGCATGGATCGCAGCTTAAAACATTGAGGGTACCCAGCCGAGTGGGATTTATGCTGTACATGCCATGATGAAGCCAACCTTGGCTTTATGGCACATGCAAACCCAGCCAGGAGCTCCGGTCTGGCTAGAAACAGCTTTGTTGGGTTCACATCTCAGACGAAGCCAAACCAGACATATATCATGAATGAGTGATCTGGCTCACACAACGCAAGAAACGATGGTCTGCTTCTCCACGCTTTACCGAATAAGCCACAATTGGTGGGTTTGCACAACACGCCAAGCCACAAGCCAGGGTTTGCAAGCCAGAATTCCTGGGATCATACCATAGAAGAAACCAAAGGGTTGATCAAAGGTTGCCTATCCAAGACGACAGGTCCCAGCCAGTCCTCAGGCAGCGTTGAGGATATAAGATATGAGCAACTTTGTAGTTGTTTTGGGGGTCAGAGATTTCCAAAACCCAGAGATTTGCAGTGGTTATTAATTTGCATCTAGCCCTGTCCTCTTGAGAAAGATTTGTTTCCACTCAAGAACCAAAAGAGGAACAATTCTGTCTCCTGTAGAGATAATTGTGTTTGTACTGTCTGGCAGAGAAACGAAAACAAACAGATGCAAACTTTTGCCCACAATCTGATTGTTTTCTTGGTTGCTTCTAATTCTAATTCAAATCTAAGCCAATTTGAAGGCTGTGGCTACCATTTTCATAGGTGGCTTCTCTCAAAGCACCAGGAAATGGCGCCACCCCTTTGGGGATCAGAAAGAAAGCAGGTGGCTCCAGAGCCCATGTGGCAAAGTGGAATTAAGTTTCCAAAATGGGGTGTGCAAAGATGCCCATCTGTGAGAATCCAATAATTAACATTATTGGTGGAGCTGCGATTATTTTTAAAAAGGGTCATTGTAATTGTGACTATGTGCATGTTTTATTCAGGGAAAATCCCATCCAGATGCATGAGGCTACCTTCTTAGTTTCCCCCCAACACACACACACACACATACCACACACACACACACACACACACCAGTTCCTATGTCTACAGAAAGGCCGGCTCTTACATTAGACCAGTGTTTCTCAACCTTGGCGACTTGAAGATGCGTGGACTTCAACTCCCAGAATTCCCCAGCCAGCATGCTGGGTTAGGGAATTCTGGGAGTTGAAGTCCACACATCTTCAAGTCGCCAAGGTTGAGAAACACTGCGTTAGACCATAAGCCAACGGCCACCTCAGGTCACTTGTGGCAATTGTGGGGTTATGAAATGATGCCAACATGTTAAATTGATCAATCTGAAAGTTAACCACTCATGTAATTTTTCTGCCCCTTGACTCTCCTCACAAGAGAACAATTTACTACTATTTCCCAGAAACATTTCAGGGCAAATCTTGGCCTGTTTCACAGCGTCCCACGTACGTGCTTATGTGTGCATGTAATAAAAGGAAGGAAACCGGACCTGGGTTGTTAAACTCACATGCGACGAAAAAACCAGAAGAGGCTTTAGTACAAAATTACTAAATCTGGGAACAGGAAGAAGGAAATGATGAAAGCAGACCAAACATTCTTTACGTACACAAATTTCCCCCACAATGTTTCCCCGCAAAGCAAGTCTCTGCTAACTCCACCTCGCCCTTTTGAGCGTCCTCGTTTCGGATCTGTCATATTAGTTTGGGGTTTGGACAGCCCTTTGAGGTGGGCAAGGATCACAAGAATGATCCCTTATTGTTGTAGTGCAGCCTTTCTCAACTTTTTGACCTCGCTTAACAGCAGCAATGGGGACCGGAATTTCGGTTGCTAAGCAAAGTGGTCATTAAGCAAATCTGACCCGATTTTACGACCTTTTTTGCAGCGGCCGTTAAATGAATCACCACAGGCGTTAAGCGAACCATGTGGTCATTAAGCGAATCATGCAGTTCCCCATTGATTTTGCTTGCCAGAAGCCGGCCAGGAAGGTCAAAAATGGCAATCATGTGACCACGGGACGCTGCGACAGTCATAAATGCGAACCAGTTGCCAAGCATCCAAATTGTGATCACGTGACCGCAGAGACGCTGCGACGGCCGTAAGTGTGAGGACCGGCCGTAAGTTGGTTTTTCCAGCACCATCGTAAGTTTGAACTGTCACTAAACGAAGGGTTAGTAAGCAAGGACTACCTGTAACAGAATCTTGCAAGTCTGATTGTGCTTTACCGCCTCTTCCTCTTATACTCATGTGAATTAGGGAGGTGTCTATCTGAGCCGCTTCCTGTTTCCAGGGGCTTAAAGAAAGCTTCAGCCCCCTTTGCCTAGGTAACCGTTCTTGCATATTCCTATCAAAGCCTTACTCTCTACAATGCCCTCCCCGCGGTCCCCTCCAAATTCTGCAGGTTCCAGATCCAAGGATCAATTCAGTCAAGAGCAGAGGACTCCGTCTTTCCAGACACCTCCGTGACCCCTTTCTTGGATAGTCCGTAATAAATAACCATTACAAGGTAGTTTAATGCCCTGCGCACAGCACTCAGATCAGAGAGTAGCAACAATAGAATGTTTCCACGCTAGAAATAAGATCCTAATCCTCTCTTAATAAGCAGGGCTGATTCAGCTGGCACGGAAATCCTTCGGAGACTTCATAATCCCATCTCAGGGGTCAGGCGGTATTATGTCATCCCCATCTGGGCCTTGCCGTTTGATCTGACATAACTCCTCTACAGACATGAGACAACACAACCTGTGGGGCCTCCCACCGTGCGGGGTTGCATTTGTCTCATTCCTGCAATTCTCATCCGAGCCCATTTGGAGCAACAGACCCTGCGTTCTGGATCGGGGACCCCAAGGATGGCAAAAGGAAGAAGCCTAAGTTAAATAAAGGGATGCTACACAAGGTATCAAAAGCCTCCAGCTTCAGGAGCAGACTACCACTGAATATCAGTGTTGGGTGCAGCACATAGGGAATTGGTATTCATTGCTTTCATGCCTAGACTGTGGGTTTCCTTTGCTTGGCTGCAGGTCCAGAAAAGAGAATTTGACCCAGCACAACTCTTTCGGTTTCCTTAGAGCAGTGTTTCTCAACCTTGGCCACTTGAAGATGTGAGGACTTTAACGCCCAGAATTCCCTAGCCAGCATTACTGGGGAGAAATCTGGGAGTTGAAGTCCACACATCTTAAAAGTTCCAAGGTTGAGAAACACTGCCTTAGAGCCTTCTAGGGCATGGAAGTGGGCTTATATCAGGACAAAACTGAAAGCTCAGTATTAAAATTAAAAATAAAAAAGCAGGTTTCCCCCCCCCCCCCCCATCACTTCCATATTCACATGCCCTTCGGTGCACGCGTACTTTCCAAAGAAGAGTCATACGGCTGAGTGAAGATGTGAAAACTTTTGCCACACCGTCCAAGAACCAGCCAGGCTGCTTGATGCTTATGAAGCAGTTGACCAGAAGGAATCGGAAATGGAATTTGGGGGGTGGCAGGAGGATTTTCTGAATTTTTACCAAATTGTCTCCCTACGTAAGTCAAACCTGCACACAAGACTGCAGGGAACGAACAAACAGGCCATGATGGGAACTTTATTATTAGAATGGCCCAGAGAGCCAATTGGTGGCTTCAGGGTACAATTAAAGTGCAGCAAACGATCAGTTACTCGTTTTACTTTTACCACTAAAGGCAAGGCACCAACGTGTCTTAACCATCACCAAGATTTAATTAGAGGATCTGCCTGAAGGGCACACCCAGCCCATCATATCTCTGGTCAGAAATAACTTCTCAGTCGGGGGGAATCTTCAGTAGGTTGATGTCAGCCCAACAAAGAAGACCAGACTAAGAAATCAATGCCGTTACAGGTAGTCCTTGTTTAGCAACCACAATCGGGACCGGCAACTCGGTCGTTAAGCGAAGCAGTCGTTAAGTGAAACGGCGACTGCGCTGATGATCTTCCTTCAGCTTTCCTTTGCTTTACAGACCTGCAGGATTCTGTTATTATAGCTAATCTCCATAAAAAGATTTTAGCCTTCCTGTGGAGTTGATTTCTCTAGTCCAGAGCTTTCCAAACTTTTCATGTTGGTGACACACTTTTTAGACATGCATCATTTCGCGACACACTCTTACAGCAGGGCACAAGGCAGGCACTAGGACCTGCGCGGAATCACAGCAGGTTTGGAGGCAGCCAGGCACAAGGCAGGCACTAGGACCTGTGTGGAATCCTGGCAGGGCTGAGAGGCGGCAGCAGCCGCGACACACCCAGACACTGCAGCCAACACACTAACGTGTCCCAACACACAGTTTGGAAAGCTCTGCTCTAGTCCATCTCGTGGGGCTGACATCAACTTATGACACCATCACCTGATTGGCCAGGGGGTGGGGGGGCTCGATCCCCTTCCCAAGAGGATCTAAAGCCACATCCAATGAGTCCTTGGGAAGGAGAAGTGAAATCGCCTCTGTGAGCACCCTTGGACCAAGGTGTGAATAGGTGATGCCTGTTGGAACCAAAGGTTTCTACTCAGGTGTATGAGTGGAAGCCTACAGATCCCTATTTGTACCTCCTACTGAAGGTACAGATCTTGAAAGCAGGTGAGTGGGAGAAAGTTTGCCTCCCTGCACACATTCTGGAAATATTCACACATACATACACACACATCATTTTAGGAAAACATTAAAACACTCTCCCTCCCGGACAATTTGACTGCCACTGCCCAGGTTAATGGAAGTAAGAAGGGATGGATAAAAACAGATCTGGCAACACTGCGCAACCACAAAATATAACCGAAAGAATCCATCCCAAAAAATCAATAGGCTCAGGAACATCCCAAGATCGTTCTGACCTTGCCACAGATCTCACATCACAAGCCAGACTTTGCTGGTACAAAAGACCGCACCTTGAAGATGACCTTCCGTTGACATTTTAAAAAGTAGAGGTACAGTCCCAAGTCATTTAAAAGCATGCTAGCAAAAACAGTTCCCCATCACCCGGTGTCGAGTGCACCTTTAATGCCACAGATTAGAAAAAGTTGAGCCAGAATATTTATTATCCTGCCCCTAACGAATTCTACACACACACCTCCATGGGTGTCCTATGATGGAGACAGAGGCTTGAAGAACAAGCACCTCTCTCTAGACATGAGAAAACGATCAAGGGTCCAAGAAACGGATGCGAATCTTCCCAGCGCAGCCCTTAGAAACCCCCTTAGATGTCTCCTAACCTTGCCAGCTACAGAGCTGGAAGTAAGAGCCTTTTATTTTTCCTGCCCCTCAACCAATACTAGACCATTAAGAAAACAGATACTGCTGAGAGTTTGTTACTGCAGTAACAAGGTGACTTAACCTTGTTAAGTCTTTAATTAACCTTGTTAATCTGGTTCCACCTTCCAATTACCTTGGGGATAATGGACACCTGTTTCTCCCTCCTCAATCTTGACGGACGCATCCGCCCTTCCACTGGAATCCACCCTGGTAGGGAGGCGAAAGCCATGGGAACTCAGGCCGATCAGATCCAGACCCAATCCAGACAGGCCAAACGCGAAGTCATAACCAGAACAGCCGGCCTGGGACTGGCGTTCTCATGACACACTTACCCACGCTAGATTTAATCACGACCACCCCCACACAACCTGTTTTCCTGGGCTCGCGCAATCTCCTTCGCAGGGAAGGCGCTGGAACCCAGCGCCAGGCTGAACCGTGCCGGCTTGGCGCGCCGTGGGAACGCAGCCCGCGATGGGGGACGCCGGCGAGCGCATCGCTCTGCCTCCGGCAAGTCAGTCAGCCAGCCTGCCCGCGCCCGGGGCTCTCCGGATGGCTTGGCTCCAACTGCCCCTGGCTACGTAGCCTTCAAAAGATGCCGAGCGCATTTGGGGAGCCATCCGGAGGTCTGCCTTCCCTCCCTGCCCGCAACTTCAACCCCAGCCAGGTTCTCCGCAGCCTTCGGGACTCAGCGGCGCGATTTCTCCCGCCCCGAAGTTCAGCCTCGGGACCGAACGGGGCGAGGGTCGTATCGGAAGAACCCGCGGCCGGCTCTCCCCGCCGGCGCCCCCAAGATGCGCTCGGCGCCCCCGCCCGGCTTACCCAGCGCGGCTGTCAGGATGCGGGGACTGGCCGTGCGAGGGGAGGCGGCGCAGCGCAGGAGCGGCGGCAGCACCAGCACCAGCACCAGCACCAGCAGCGGCGGCGGCGGCGGCGGCACCAGCGGGCGGCGGGCAAGCGAGGCTGCGCCGGGCGAGGCGGCGCGGCGGCGCTCCTGGCTCCGGGACATGCCGAGCGTCTCGGGGTCTGCGCCTCTTAACTTCGCTTTCGGAACAGGAGAGGAGCGGACAGGCGAGACGTATTAGCTGCCCAGTCCGGAAGGGTGGGCGGGGCTCAGCGAGGGGTTGGAATTTATGAATATTCTTTAATATAGTGTCTCTCTATGTACACCCCCGAACCCCAGGTAGGTAGGTAGGTAGGTAGGTAGGTACAAACATAGAATCAATCAATCAATCAATCAATCTATCTATCTATCTATCTATCTATCTATTCTACGTATGTATTCTTAAGGTACTATCTATCTATATATACGCATTTACACACCCGAGATGATAGATAGATAGATAGATAGATAGATAGATAGATAGATAGATAGATAGATAGATAGATAGATAATCCATACACACACATACATATTTTCTGCATATGCAATATATACGATATGTGTGTGTATAGAATATAGTTATACAGTATGTTCTATAAAACCGCCCAGAGTCTACTGTTGTGGAGATGGGCGGTGATAAATTCGAATAATAAATAAATAAAATAAATAAATATTCTATAGAGAGAGTTGCAATTGTGAGATGGATGGTTATATACATCAATATAATTAATAAATATTGTACACACGTATTCTTAATGTGCTATATATCTACATCAGAGCTTTCCAAACTGTGTGTGGCGACACAAAAGTCGCCAGACCAGCCCTGAGAGTTATCAAATGTCTCATTTTCCATTTAAGTTGTAGGATTTGAATCATAAAAGGACATCAATAATGCATACGAATTAGTGTCGCCAAAAGCGTGTCGCCACACACAGTCTGGTGTGTCGCCACACAACCCGGAAGCGCTGATCATCATCAGCGCTTCCGGGTTTTCCCGCGGCGACACACCAACTGCAGAGCGCAAAACCCGAAAGCGGCAACAGCACTTCCGGGTTTTTGCGCGCTGCCGCTAGGACGGCACTTCCGGGTTTTCCTGCGGCGACACACCAACGCCGGTTGGTGTGTCGCTGCGGGAAAAACTTTGGAAAGCCCTGATCTACATATACACAGACACACAATAGATAGACACAGACAGACAGACAGACAGTGTGTGTGTGTGTGTGTGTAGAGATATATAGTTCTTTAAGAATACATAGAACCAATTTGGTCTACTGGTTAAGGCAATGGGCTAGAATCCAGGAGACTGAGAGTTCTAGTCCCACCTTAGGCATGAAAGCCGGCCAGGTGACCTTGGGCCAGTCCCTGTCTCTCAGCCCTAGGAAGGAGCCAATGGCAAACCAGGAGACTGAGAGTTCTAGTCCCACCTTAGGCATGAAAGCAATCTGGGTGATCTTGGGCCAGTCCCTCTCTCTCAGCCCAACTCACCTCACAGGGTTGCTGTTGTGGGGAAAAGAGGAGAAGGAAGGAGTATTAGGTCTGTTCGCTGCCTTGAGTTATTTAGAAAAATAATAAAGGTGGGGTAGAAAATAAATAAATAAAGATGCCCACCTAGCTATTTTTCACAGAGAAAAAATCTCTCAGACCTGGGTAGTAAATGGATGGGATGACTACCAGGATATTCTAGGTCACTATGTTGGACTGGGAAGTTAGAAAACAGAAAAAAATTCCAAACATGTTCCATAATGTTTATTTAAAGGCCGGGGAGATTGTCATTTATTCATATCCACTGTATATCCTTTTAGGAAGAACCCAGATGACCTTGCAGGAAGTTTCATCTGCTCCTGGCAGACCAGCCCTGAGAGTTATCAAATGTCTCATTTTCCATTTAAGTTGTAGGATTTGAATCATAAAAGGACATCAATAATGCATACGAATTAACACAGAAACCGAGGAAGCTGCGGTCTTCTTTAAATGTTTACGAAGAGCAAGAGATAGCAGAGCAGAAAAAGTAACAGGCCTTCATGCTGTGGGCCAAAAACAGAGGGAATCAAATCATTAATGCACTGTTTCTCAACCGTGGTGACTTTAAGATGCGTGGACTTCAACTCCCAGAATTCCCCAGCCAGCATGACTGGCTGGGGAATTCTGGGAGTTGAAGTCCACGCATCTTAAAGTCACCACGGTTGAGAAACACTGCATTAATAGATCCTAAAAGCTTAAGTTTTGAAGGAAAATAAGCTTTCTTTCAGGAGTTGTTGTCTTGCACATGTGCAGCCTTTAAAATTCTTATCACGGATTGGGATTTGGGTAGTAAGTGTATCACTTTTGACTTAACAGGTTGCGTATTCCTTCAGTCTCCCAGCAGACTTTGAAACCAGGTGGGAATTTATTTATTTATTTATTATTTAAATTTATATGACCGCCCAACTCCCCCAAACGGGGACTCTGGGTGGCTTGAATTGCCATGTCAAGAGCAGAAATAGGAATACCATTTCTTGATCATTAAGGAAGAGTTGAAAGACAATAACTTTAGGGTCCGCCCAAACAGCACAAAAGAGAGTATAAGGTTTCGAGTTCTTTTCATCCGATAAAACATGACCACAAAGAAAAAGAAGCAAAAGATGGGGAAGAAATTCAACAGCCCCAAAGGAGTAGATTAAGATGTCCTTTTTCAACTTCCTAAAGAATGTAAATTGTTCCCTTTCATCCCTTTGGTCTTAGAGATTCCCCAGAAGTACAAATGGGATCACATTAAATTACATCTAAGATGCTCCAGAAGCAGGTTAAAACTGAGCTTTTCTAGAAGAGCTTTTAAATTAGTTAAGATAGCACCATGAGAATTGTTTATGTGCTTCGTTTTAAGGATGATTTCAAGTATTGGGTATTTGAAGTATTTGAAGGCAAAAGGAGAAGGGGACGGCAGAGGATGAGATGGTTAGATAGCATCACCGATGTAATGAACATGAACTTGAGCAAACTCCGGGAGACAGTGGAGGACAGGAAGGCCTGGCGTGCTATGGGCCATGGGGTCACGAAGAATCAGACACGACTAAACGACTGAACAACAATGATTGTTCTGATTATCTTCTGTATTATCAATGCTTTTCCCTTGTTAAAACCGGCCAGGGGCATGTGATTTCAGCAGGCTTAAAAATCGAACAAGTACATAAATAGAATATATTGAAGACAGATATTTTAATAAAGTACTTTATTGCTATTCACATTTGGCCACAGGGAATGTGCCATTTTATTTTCATTTTACAAAATTAAAATTAAAATTAATTTTATTTATTAAATAAATAAATTTATTAATTTTAAATTTAATAAATTATTTAATTTATTAAATAATAAATTTATTAATATTAATAATTAATAAATAATGTTTAATTTATTAAATAAATTAATTTAATTTAAAACTTAATTTAATTTTAATTTTATTAAATTTACATTATTATTTAATAGACTGGTCCATGAAGTCACGAAGAGTCGGAAACGACTGAACGAATAAACAACAACAAATTTATTATTATTCCCCCAGAGGTGAGGCAAGCCCCCTCTCTCCTGACCTTCCGAAAAAAGTTGAAGACCTGGCTCTGCCATCTCGCTTGGGGCAGGAATGGGAGCAGTCATTCTTGGGGATGGCTGACTCCTTAAAGTGGGCCTCTTACATACAGTACAGGAATTGAATTAGATCTGTTATTGCCACCTGGATCTTATCTTATATTTATATTCTGTATTTATATTTATACTTTATGTATTGTGGTTTTATGGTATTTTAATTTTTTAGCTATATTGTAAACCGCCCAGAGTCCCTCTTTCAGGGGAAGATGGGCGGTGGCTAAATTTGATAAATAAATATATAAAATAAAATATATAAATGTAATACTGTTATTACTAGATATTTTGATTGTATCTGGCCTTAGGGCTGTAATAAACTTGATTGGATTGGATTTGATACATTGTCAAAAAAAAACCATAACAGGTGCTTTAAAAAGTGAGAAAAGTATAATAGAAAAAGCAAAATAAAAATATGAAATATATCATTGCAACAATGAACAGTTACAATTCTATATATCTTTATCTAATGCAAATAGGATGCAAATATATATCTATATTTGTATCACTTTTGACTTAGCAGGTTGCGTATTCCTTCTGTCCCCCAGACGACTTTGAAACCAGGTGGGAATTGCCATATCAAGAGCAGAAATAGGAATACTGTTACATAGCCCTGGTGTGCTATGGTCCATGGGGTCACGAAGAGTCGGACATGACTTAACAACTGAACAACAAGAACATATATCTATATTTATTTCTAATACAATTAAATAACCATCATGTTTTCCCTAAACTACAGGTAGTCCTCTCTTAACAACCATTCGTTGAGTGATGGTTCAGACTTACAACGGTGCAGAAAAAAACGACTTACAACCGGTCCTTGCACTTACAACCATCACAGCATCCCCCCGGTCACATGATCACGATTTGAGCTCTTGGCAACCAGTTCGCATTTATGACCGTCACAGTGTCCCATGGTCATGTGATCACAATTTTTGACCTTCCCGGACTGCTTCTGGCAAGGAAAATCAATGGGGAACTGCGTGATTTGCTTAACAACCATGTGGTTCACTTAATGCCCGCAGTGATTCGCTTAACAGCCACCACAAAATAGGTCATAAAACCGGGTCAGATTCGCTTAATGACTGCTTCGCTTAGCAACCAAAATTCCGGTCCCAATTGTGGTAGTTAAGCGAGGACTACCTGTACTGTCTTTTGTATAAATGAGCCCCATCTTTCATTATACTTATCCATACAAAGTCTATGTCTATAGGCCAGAGCTTTCCAAACTGTGTGTCGGGACACGTTAGTGTGTCGGCTGCAGTGTCTGGGTGTGTCGCGGCTGCTGCTGCCTCCAAACCTGCCCTGCCAGGATTCCGTGCAGGTCCTAGTGCCGGCCTTGTGCCCTGCTGTAAGAGTGTGTCGCGAAATGATGCATGTCTAAAAAGTGTGTCACCGACATGAAAAGTTTGGAAAGCTCTGCTATAGGCAATCCTCTCATAGGTGGCAAGTGTAACCAGGTTGAATGACCTGAACTTGATGGCTAGCCTGTCCCCAGATGTTAGTTGCCCTGCGAGAAGAGGGAGGCAGTTCCATGTCACGCGCGGTCCCTTTGCAGACCTTCGTGCTCTGAGGCTGCAAGAGGAAGCGTTGATTTTCCATCTTCCCACCCGGCTCTCCCAACCTTGTGATGAATGACAGGGGCCTGTTGTGATTACTGTAAGCAGGGGACAGGCCCAGTTCCTAACAACAGTGGTGACCTGGCCATTAGGGTTGAATCCAGGGGAAACAGGGAACAAAGGAATTGACCCTCGTTGTGACATTCTCACATCAATTCGATAAAGGTGCCTCCCTGCCACAACAGGATGATGGTTCAGAACTAAGCAGCTTGCTTCTTTCCCTCTTCTCCTGAATTTACATGGAATTTTACCGGAGCAACATCCTTCATTCCGATCCTGGTGAGAGCAGATTCTGAGCCACTGTTTTCCAGCTGATGCAGATGGATCAGGTTGGAAAAAACATTTCAGCGTTCCAGATTGGAGAGCCAGTTAGGTGTAGTGGTTCAGTGCTGGCCTAGGAACCAGCTAGAGCAGTGTTTCTCACCCTTGACCACTTTAAGATGGGTGGACTTCAACTGGCTGGCTGGGGAATTCTGGGAGTTGAAGTCCACCCATCTTAAAGTGGTCAAGGGTGAGAAACACTGAGCTGGAGACTGTGTGTTCTCGACCTGCCTCAGGCACAGAAGCCAGCTGGGTGACTTTGGGCCAGCCCCAACCCACCTCCCAGGGTTGTGGAGGTGGTGAAAATAGGAGGCGGGAGCATTATGTGCTCCACTTTGAGTTGTGCAAAATAAAGGCAGGGTATAATAATTACTATTTTTCTTAACAAACGCTATGGCTGCATCCTTTGTTCTGTAAGAGGTTGCATTTCTGCAGGAGTCATTTGCTAGGAGCAGGTTAGAGCAAGGTGCAAATGAACAGGAGGAACCATTTCTCTCTGTCTGGCACTCCTCCCATTTCTGACACTCTCTGCTTGGTCTCCTTTCCTCTTGCCAGAGCTCTGAATTCATCCCTTTTAAAAGGCTTTTGATGTTGGGAATAAGGCCACACGTGATCCTGAACCTGCAAACTGCTGAGCCCTCCTTGAATCTAATGCATCCAGGCTGGGAAACACTTTCCTATTATGCATTATGATACATGCGCCATGAGATTGTGCCATGAGACTAATGTACCTCCCCACATCCTCAGCAGATGTCAATTACGGAAAGCAGAAATTCTTCCCATCATCATTCCATCACCATGATCATGCCTGGAAAAGTTGCACCAGCGGAACATCTATTAAAAGAGCAGAGATTCTGCCCATCTGTCCATGGTTCAATGAACATCAATCTGTATTAATCCGTTCGTGGCTGGGATCACAAATCGCATTATGTAAGAGTTTTCTGAACCAATTGGCTGGGTTCCCTAATTGGTTAGGCCCACCCACACAACAAAGCCATAAACCATGGTTATGACCTACACAACCTCCTGGCCTTCCACACCTGCAGAGCCCAAAAAAGAAAGCCATATTATGGCTTAACATGTTGCATAAGCACATTGTTATGGTTTGTTGGACACACAATGGTTTGTTAACACACGATGACTTAACATAGTGGGTGAACCATGCCACCATCATCTGTTCAATATCCAAGAGATGTCAGATGAGCCCTGGTTTTAATTCCAGCTTTCTTAGACAATCCAACTGCACGTTGACATCTCACCGAATATTTTTGATTGACAAACTGTAGCTATTTGGGCCTCTCAAAAGCTTGTGGTTTTCCAAGTAATACATTCTGGTTATTGGGTTTTTCCCTTGCATCTGGTTGCCCTGTCATCCTGTTCATCAGGTCAGGGGGCAGGACATAATATTCTGGGACACAGGAATGAGTGCCTGAATGGTATATAATCGTTGGCAGTGCCACCGAGTTCACGGATGAATGGTGCTATTGAAGTCATTTCCCGCAGAAACTCAAATTACCGCTCACCGACATGGGTATTCACTGCAAATTCCCAAGAATTCCAGCTCACTTACTGAAGGAAAATACACCCAGTTTGGGAACGGAAAGGAAAGCGGGTGGGGGTGGGGGAACTGATTTGGGGGAACAACCAACTTGACCTGTCTGGCAAGGAAGACCGAAAATCAAACCAGCACTTCAGGTAGGAAAAAACGCCTGCTCAGCGGACGCTGTTGGTTTCAAATTTGTTCTCCAAGGTTACAAAGCCTCTTTATCTTCTTTATCCTCTTCAGAAAGTCAAGCAGAAGCCTGCTTTGAAAGCTTCAGGAGGATCTACAAAAATCGAGGGTCCTGCTTGTCTTTTCATGGCCGCTGAGAATGTCCTGTCTTCTCTGAGCAGAAGGTCCATAACGTTTAATATTTCCCCCCGAGTTGGGGTTACCTCCCTTTTATCTGCCCTGGTGGCTTCTTTTTGCTATCTCAAAGACCAACGCGTGCCATGTTGACTTTGCTATGCAGACTGACACATTTTAAATTGTTTTAATACTGCATGCCACCTGGAGTCATGATGGGGTCAGGCAGCCTGAAATATTTAATATTTAATTAATTGATGGATCCCCGTGCAGCGCAGAATCCATTAGAGCAGTGTTTCTCACACTTGTCAACTTCAAGACGTGTGGACTTCAACTCCCAGAATTCCCCAGCCAGCATGGCTGGCTGGGGAATTCTGGGAGCTGAAGTCCACACATCTTCAAGTTGCCAAGGTTGAGAAACACTAGACTAAGCTATGCAAATCTACCATAGGCTCTCCATATATAGGATGTAGGAGGAACCTGAAAGATGACTTGACCCCCTGCCATCCTTCAGCTGTTGTAGAACTCTTCAGCCCCATACTATGGCCAACAGCCAGGGATGATGGGTTGCGGAGTCCAACATCTGGGAGATCACAAGTTCTCCAGTCCTGGCCTAATGCCAGATTTTAGAGGTTGCCACAGCCCTGCATTAGTACCCATCATCCCCAGCTCCCAGAGGAGAAGACAAACCCAGAGTTGTCCTCTGCAAATGCTCAGGGTCACGCTTCCAAATCTGAACCCAAGTTACTATTTGCTTTGGCCCAGGTAGTGCCCTGATCTTGAAAATTAAGCAAATATTAAAATTTAGAATCAGGGAAGCAGCATTCTTGGTTAGCTGGAAAGTGCAGTGGTCACTACCAAATTCAACTAGTGTTCTCCGTTGCTATTTTAAGCTGCATTGGCTATTTATCCAATGGCACTGAGATCATGGGCGTCTACAGGAATGGGGCTGTTAAGCGTCCCCTTGTGTAATAAATGTCATTTGAGGGTGCTATTTCCACTTATATGAATTACTATTGATTTTGGCCTTGCCGGCGGTTGGAGAAAATATGACTTCATTGTGAAAGAACTGCAGAGGAAATGAAGGTTTGTTGCATTGAATTCAAGTTGAATTGAAACCCTGGAAACTGAGATTCGGAGAGAAAGGAAGGAGAGAAAGGAAGGATTCTGAACTTTTTTTTCCCTGCTGTTCAGTCGTGTCCAATTCTCGGCAACTGTCTGGACTAGTCCCTGCAGTTTTCTTGGCAAGATTTCAGATGTGGTTTGCCATTGGCTCCTTCCTAGGGCTGAGAGACAGGGACAGCCCCAAGGTCACCCAGCCGGCTTTCGTGCTTAAGGCGGGACTAGAACTCTGTCTCCCGGTTTCCCATTGGCTCCTTCCTAGGGCTGAGAGACAGGGACTGGCCCAAGGTCACCTAGCCAGCTTTCGTGCCTAAGGCGGGACTAGAACTCTCAGTCTTCTGGTTTGCCATTGGCTCCTTCCTAGGGCTGAGAGACAGGGACTGGCCCAAGGTCACCCAGCCGGCTTTCGTGCTTAAGGCGGGACTAGAACTCCCAGTCTACTGGTTTCTAGCCTGGTGCCTTAACTAGACCAAACTGGCTCTCCATTCTTAACTTAGCCCCAAGAGAAAGCTAAAAGCGCATTTTAATGGGGAGTGTGGGAATAAACGCATTATTACCTATCCAGTGTCGCTTGGATAAACCCAATTCCCACTTGAACTGAAGCTTTTCCAGCAGCATCGTAGTTTCCTGGGGAGACTTGAGGATTTGGGGTGGAAAAAAAATTCATCAAGCCAGAGAACAGCAAAGTATTTCAAACCCATCGAACAACATTCTGGTTTAACCGCTTCTGTGTCCACAGTGCCGGTAATAACTAGTTTATACGTTACCTGTGTCCCCTGTAGGATTCTAATAAAAGTCTTTTTATATGTAGGAATGCAGTGTGAACTCACTGGCTTCTGCAAAGGTGCAATTACATACAAGAATTCCTGTGTGTAATAAATTCCACACAAAGACATAAATGTTAGGGTGGGTTTCAGCATCTACTTAAGATACTAGATGATGTCCAGCTTTGCACCGAGCGTTAGGGTTAATGATTAACCTTAACCAGCCTCTCCCAACTTCGGGATGATTTTGGCAGTTCCAGGGGATGATGAAAGTCTGTTGCATCGCATATTGCCCGATAAATGGGAAAAAGTAAATCAGAAACTCGGTCCAGGCATCATACCATGGGACACACTTTCCTTCAGTGGCCTACCCATGCATATCTCTCACCACTTTCGAAATGGAAGCATTGGGCAAAACTTCATATTATCATTCTTCATTTCCAAGCCGTGACGGGTGGGTGGAGGTCTACCAACACAGTGGGTTGTGGGTGTGAGTAATCCTTTCACTCCTCCACTAAAAATACTCCGTGTATCGGTATGAAACTCACTCTCACCGTAGCTGCGGGAGATTTTTAAGTACAGCTGTAGCCTGGTCCTTCCTTCCTGCAATGAGGAAGATTCGGGGTTCCCAGCAGGTTTTTCAAATATACAAAATCCACCAATGTAATACAAGCATGCTGGTAATGCAGTGCGGCCGGGCAAATAAAAATTACTCGGGTGAAACATGATTTCTTAAACTTCTTTGGCGGGGAGAGATGGAGAACTTGGTCTGTTTTCTTTATTCCAAACCATCTTGCATCTCACTTACTGGGCATCAAGAAGGAAAAAGAGCATCTGTCACTTTGCACACTCATTGACCTGAAATTCTTTCCTACAGATACAGTAAAAGATTCAAATGCAAAGTTGGTGAGATCTTCTAGAGTTGATCCTCCACCAGTCAGGATCTGGAAAGTTGCAATGTGAATGTTCAAAGCCCCCTTAGATTTTGCCTGGTTCTCCCTGGAGACGACCACCTGTGGTCCTCCAGATTTGCCTGAACTACAGCTCCCAACCCACAACGCCAATGCCGAGAGATGATTTTGAACTAGAGTGTTCATCATCCTTCGTCGTTGGCTTTGCGGGCTGAGATTTTGATCTGGTGGGCTACAGGCTTCCCATCCTTGACCATCGGTCTTCTTCTGAATTCCAAAAGCTTCCGTTTCGGCCAACGGCTCTGTTTTTCCGTTTGAGATATATTGTGAGAAAGTTAGTTCCATCTCTACTTCACCAGATATAGATGGAGTGCCTGATGTTTGAATCAGTTAGTGAGCTAGAGGCCATGATGTCACGTTTGGCTCTGTCTCAGCCTGGTGACTTGGACTTACTGGCCAAGGAGTGGTTTTCAGCCTGTCCTCTGGATAATTTTCCTGCAATATTACATTTCTTCTTTGATGATGAAGGTTCTCAGTCATCCAGGTGGAATTGTCTGTAGCATGAATCATATTTAAATAGAAATCCAGTTGACATGATTCAAGCTACAGACATTTCTTCTTTGACTCTTTTTATAGTGGTCCTTTGGGTGACCGAGTCTTCTATGGAAATAAATTGTGCAAGTTGCACAATCATTCCAAGTCTTACAAGTAGAAGGCATTTCAAAAACTAGTTGCAAGGAAGGGTGGGCAGAGCCGGGTGCCCTGCGCACAAGTGGGGGAGGCGTTGCTGCATTGAGGCAGTTGGGAACGCCAGGAAGGGGCCAGGGAAATAAAGAGGAAGCCTGCTCATGGGCAACATAGAGTTAACCAGGAGGAGGAATTTGAATGCAGGAAATCAGTGGTTTTCTAAAGGTTGTTTCCAGTGCACACCTATGAAGTGAGAAACTGTCATTACATTTGTGTTCCATTTTCCTTTGCAGCTCTGGAGGGTTAAAGGTTCTTGTGGGGAGAGGTGTGAACTAAAATGGAGCAACCGCACCACCAAATACGGTTAAACATCTGTGACTTTTCCAGTTTTCTTATTTCTCCTCCGCTTCTGGTATGAGGCCCGGGGCTGCGGTCTCGAGTTTCACGAGTTCTGCTCAGAAACCGTTACCTTCTGCATGGGGAGAGCAACGCTCGGTGTTTGCAACCCGTTCTGAAAAGGATGTTCTATTGATCATGAATCGCCCATGGAAAACCCATTGGGGGAATGAAAGCTTTGGGTTCATACCCTTCCCCCTCTGAAGCTCAAAGCAGTTTGGTGGGCGTCCTCGGAGCCACGTGGATGTGCACCAGCACGCTTGCACATCTTCGGTCACTTGGGAGGGGTTGGGTAGGGGATTCCTGGGGGTGTGGAGGCCATGGGCCCAAGGCCCTAATCCAAACTTAAAAGTGCAAGTTTGCCTTCAGCCCAATGACAGTGAGAAATTCAAACCAGGCATTGGACTTCAAACAGGAGGCGTTGGAAGCATACAGTAGATCCTTAACATTCCATTTAAGAGCGTTTCATACCATCGCTTTCTAATTCCCTTCCTTGTTTCAAAGTTTGAGAAAGTTGGGACCCTATAAAGAACTCAGGGTGTGCTGAAAGTCTCAGAGCACCTCTCTGGCCAGGTGATTGTCCTCTGCCCATGCCTAGAGGAAGGCCAGGCTGGGGTCTGCAACGACAACCAGAGAGGGCAGGACGTTTAAATCTAGGACACGTTATAACATCTCTTTCTCTGCTGATTGATCGCAGGCTTTGGAATGTCACCCTGATCAAGCCAAAGAGTAAATGAAGGATTGCAGAAGACTTACTTTCATCTTGATAAGTGGCTTAAAATGCCATGGGCTAAAATCCACAAGCCACTGTGGTAGAAACTCTCTTCTGCAAGGCAGTAGTGAGAGGACATACAGTGCACGGAGAAAGCTTGGTGAGATATTTTCAGCTGCTGTTCTTTTTGACTTAGGAAAGGGGGAAAATGCATGCCTTGCATGTCCAGGTTCAGTTCCCAGCACTCTTAAAAGGTCAAGGTTCGCCCCGCACATTTGTGCAGTCGTGTCCGACTCTAGGGGCCGGTGGTCATCTCCGTTTGTTAGCCGAAGAGCCAGCGTTGTCCGAAGATGCTTCCACGGTCATGTGGCTGCATGACGTGCGCGGAACGCTGTTACCTACCCACCGAAGTGGTACCTATTCATCTACTTGCACTTGCATGCTTTCGAATTGCTAGGTTGGCAAGAGCTGGGGCGAGTGTGGGAGCTCACTCCGTCACGCGGGGCTAGGGATTCAAACCGCCGAACTTGCAATCTTCCGATCAACAAGCCTGGCGTCTTACCCGCTGAGCCACCATGCCCCTACCCCAGCACTCTTAGGGAGTTTTAAACTCTGGCTTTATCCATTCCTTCAATATATAGCCCAGCTTTCAGTTCAGATGAAAAAGAAAAAAACAAGCCCCTGCAGTTTCCTTGGCAAGATTTTGGGAAGTGGTTTCCCCTTGCCTTCTTCTTCCTAGGGCTGAGACAGGGACTGGCCCAAGGTCACCCAGCTGGCTTCATGCCTAGGCAGGACTAGAACTCACAGTCTCCTGGTTTGCCATTGGCTCCTTCCTAGGGCTGAGAGACAGGGACTGGCCCAAGGTCACCCAGCCAGCTTCATGCCTAAGGCGGGACTAGAACTCAGAGTTTCCTGGTTTCTAGCCCGGTGCCTTTACCTACCTCCCCAACCTGGCTGTCAGGTTCAAAATTAAAAGCTGTCCATCCTCCTCCTGAGTTCCCTCCCATCTACAAGAAAGGATGTTCTGGATGTTTTGGAGCTTCTGAAAAATACCTTGCGATTCCTCCTTCTGTAATGTAGCACAATGCCCTTTTCAGTCACTGAAAGCATTCTTTCATTCCTGTTCCTCAAAGCTGCAATTCTCGTTCCATCCCAAGGATCCCCAGATGCTGCCTGATAGCCCTCTAAAAGGTCACTGATGCGGGAATCTAGCAGATTAAAAAAATGGGGAGGGGGGAAGAATAGGGAAGGGGGGGAAAGGGGAATTTTCTTCCCAATCCTGTTTTCTGGGCAGTTAGTGGAACTTTTATGCTGCGCTGCGTTGGTGATGGAAACACAGTGCCCCCTGCTGTCCACAAACCCGAAATTACACTCCACTGCCCCCAGGGCAGATTTGAAGCTGCACCCCCAAGGCGACAAATCTCGATCCCACGGAGCTTCTAGCAGAATTTGGAAGCCCCAAAGTTTGCACAAGGACGTAAAAATTACAGGGGAAAGGTAAAGGGAGCGGAAATAATTACTTTTTACATCTGAACAAGATGGACTCCACATGACTTGGCCGTAGTCGTCTGCCTTTGAATTCTAACCGAGGGGGGTTCTAAGAGCCCAGCTGAGAAAACCATACGCAATTTGAAAAAGAAAGCATCTTTGTTCAAGTTCGGGTTGAGAAACCTTTGAGATCCCTTAGCCGCATCTGCAGGGCCTCAAGGAGCGATCGCCTAAGCAACGGCGGCGGCAGCAGCAAAAGGAAGAAAGAGATGATCTGGGGGAAACCAGATTTAATGAGACGGGTCAAGAGTCCAACAAATCGTACAGGATCTTGGCTGGGACAGGAATAAAACCGCCCTGAGGAGGAGATAGAAATGAGGATATTCTTGGAGGTTATCAAGGAACCATTTTGGACTGGGCAAAGCTGGGTCGTTTTCAGAGCAGGCAACAAGCATCTGGTCCTGGAACATTTCTGTCTTAAGGCAGCCTTTTTGCTAAACGGCACTCCTGTTTCAATGGTCCTCGCCTGGAGGAGATGGACAAAATGTTCTGGACTCTGCAACATGAGGGGCGAAGAGCACACCGTGGAATGGGGAGGCAAGGCGCGTTGAAGGGCTGGCTTTGCGGTGTGGAGGTCGGACGCACACCATCGCCTCCGGTGGATTCGAGGCCTTGGAGACGTTAGGGAGCCCCTCCCGCAAATATGAGCTCCAGGGCAGCTTGAATGTCACCTCCGGTGGCCTGCAGGGCGCGGAGGCTCAGCTCATCATCGTGGATGCCCATGTCCCGCAGCTGCTGCAGCTGCGGCTGCCACTGGCTCTGCAAGTGGGAAGCAAGCAAAGGAAGTTACAGCAGCCCAGGCACCGTCAAGGAGATGGGAAGATCTAGGCCCCGATGCAACACTCCCGCCTCTCTTGCACATGGCGCTGTTCAGCCTCGCCTGCCTCGCTGGGGTGTTGGGAGGCAGCCAGCACAATCGGACGTTTAGACAACTGTGGAGTCCTTGGTGCTCTCTGAGCTTGGTGGTTGGCCTGCAGACCTTTCATTACCTGACTAGGTAACATCATCAGCACTACTGAGTGTGGGGTTTGCTCCCCGGTTATATACAGTAGCTTGCCCTGCCCGTGTTAGTGGGGGTGTGGTTTTCTCCTTGGTAGTTCCTTGACTGGGGTATCGTTTTCTGCCTGGTTGTTTGTCTGATTGATTGTTTGTCTCCCTGGGAGTTCTTGGATTGGGGTGTTGTTTTCTGCTTGATTGTTTGTCTGGTGTGAACCCCTGCTTATCTGGGTGTTGGCTGCTGGAGAGGATGTGCTCTGGTCTTTTTGTTTCCTTCTTAGCTTTTTTTTTTTAATCATCTCTTTTGAATGGTGTGTGCAAGTGGTTTATCTCTATGTGCCTATTGAGGGCTGATTTTGATATTGAGTGTTTTGGGGATTTAGCTTGGTCTTGGGTGCCCCGTTTCCCCAATTTAGACAGCTGGAGGGCTGAACAGAAATGCAAGGACATGCAGGCCAATAATGAATGAATGGGTGATCATCCCAGCTTCCTGGAAGTTTACAGACCTGCAGGTTGGGCTGTCCTGATGCCTGGAGGGCATGCTGTAAGGCCTGGCTGAAGAGGTCATTGGTGATGGGTGTTCCCGACTGCACGCTGGAGGACATGGGAGAAGTGCCGGAAGAATGGCCCTGGAAAGGGGGATGACAGAAGCTGTCAATCAGGAGCAGACCACGCCTTCCTACCCTTGCAAGACCCGATCCTGGCTTGCTAGCCAGCTTAGCACAAGGAGGGGTTGTAAGTGCAACAAAATCCGTAACCCAGCCAGGAGATGCTTTTTCACCAAGAAGGTAAGTGAAAACTACTTGCATGCATCATAATGAGAAAAGGTTCATCAACAGATCTACCCAAGCCTTTTTTTCGGGCTTTCCTGCCAGCCTCAAAGAAAGATGCAGCTGCTTTAAGAAACAGGCTAAAGCCACGCTGCTTTAATGATTCCATTCATTAAAGCAGCCATCTCTCTCTCTCTTTTTTTTTTTTGAGAGGAAACCTGAAAAAAAACAAGCTGCTTGGACAAATCCAAAGCCCTTCTTCCAAACCATTTTCGAAATCTGCGCCGCCCTAATCTCAAAATTCCTCAACCTGGTGCCCTCCAGATAAATTGGACTGCAACGCCTGTCACTTCCAGCCGCGAGGCTTACTGGAGCTACAGCCCAAGCTGTGTGGCTGGAGAAGGCTATCCCACCGGTGCATTTGTACTGCCCCAAAGTACATTCAAACTGCTCTTACATGAGCCTTTAAAACCAGGCTGTTCCCCTAGGCCAGCGTTTCCCAACCTTGACAACTTTAAGGTCCTTCCCCACGGCTGGCTGGGGAATTCTGGGAGTGGAAGTCCACACATCTTAAAGCGGCCAAGATTGAGAAACACTGCTCTAGGCCTTGGGCTAGCGTGGTTGTTCGGCCTGTTTAGGCTGCACGTTCAAGGGGGAAAGGGGTGTTACTGTTCCCTTGGAGAGACAATGATTCTCTTCTGATATCCTGATGTTTCTTGCCTTTCTTAATTGCAAGCCACTGGAGTCATTCCGAACCAGGCAACACTAGAACCTTGTTTTATAAATAAATAAATAGAAGGGAGTAGGGGTGTTTTTCCTCCAATCCTCCAGCCTTTAGACCGAGTCTCTCCCACTGTCAGTCTCCCCTCCCACCTCTCAGGAGGGACCTGGACTCTAATGGTAGCTTCCGAGATCAGCCAAGCTGTCTCTGCACCCAGCTCACCTGAGTTCCAGGCGTTGGGGTGTGTGAGCTGCTCTCTGGGGTGCTGGCCAGGGCAAGGGCAGTGGCCAACTCGCTCTGAGTGATGGGTCGAGGCCCCGCTGCCCCGGTGTAGCCAAGAGACGCTGGCCGGGATCCAGAGGTGCTGCTGGATGGGGTGGTCCTTGTGCTCTGTTGAGGAAGAACAGGCCTTGCTCGAAACAACGTCTCGATAGAAATCCTTAAGCCCCATTCCCACGGACGATAACAAGAGGCTGCTGAGTGTTTCGGGGTTTTTTAAAAGCCACACTTAAACCCAGAAACATTGGAATAATCCCACCATATCTAGTCCCGTATCTAGTAGGGGTGCGGTGGCTCAGCGGGTAAGACGCCAGGCTTGTCAATTGGAAGATCTCAGGTTCGGATGTTCGAATCCCCAGCCCTGCGTGACGGAGTGAGCTCCCGCACTAGCTCCAGCTCTTGCCAACCTAGCAATTCGAAAGCATGCAAATGCAAGTAGATTAATAGCTACCACTTCGGTGGGAAGGTAACAGCGTTCCGCGCGCGTCATGCCAGCCACGTGACCATGGAAGCGTCTTTGGACAACGCTGGCTCTTCGGCTAACAAATGGAGATGAGCACCGGCCCCTAGAGTCAGGCACGACTGCACAAATGTGCGGGGGGAACCTTTACCTTTACTTATCTAGTCCCAACAGAAGATCTGGGCCAGGTCCATGGGGCATGGATCAGGCAACAGGCCTGCTCAGGGGCAGCCTGAATTTATGGAACACCCTCCCTAGATACGATGGGATTACTCCAATTTTTATGGGTTTAAGTGTGGCTTTGAAAAACTCCTGAAACTCTCAGCGGCCTCTGCTTGCCTTTCTTGAAGGAGACAAAGAGGAACCTTCTCAACTCATGCTTTGGGCTTCCCTCATCCAAGAGGCCCACCCACCTAACCCTTGGGCATCTGCTAACGTTACCTGATGGAAGTCGTCTTCATCGTCAGAGAGACCTTCGAAAAGGAAGCCTCCTGGCCAAGACAGACAGAGAGACCACATTGAACCTCATCCCAAAGTTAGACCTCTCCCACTAGATACCGATGGCCAAGAGCGATGGGATAAAATCCTGGTGCCTGAATCTTAGACCTCAGCAATGCCCTTTGAAGAGGCAGCCATCGCTTCCTCCCAGCGGAGGCAGTTTCTGATTCCTGTTCCCCGTTTTGCTAAAGGCACCTCCGCCGTGTGCTAGGGAACTGAACGATGGGATGGAAATCCAATCCAAAACATGCTCTCTCTCTTCCCTTGTTCCACTTCTCTTCCCTACAATAAATACTTGGGCCTTGTTAGGGTGTGAGAGCAGTTGGATCAGAGGGGCTTGCGCCCGGGCCAAGAAAGTAACTTGAGAAAACGGCTCGGACAAGCCCCTCCCTAGCTCACACGAAGATAAAGGGAGGGTCTTGACTTCAGCCCCAGCACCGCCAAAAGGGCAGAGATGGGGGGGGGGGGGAGATAGGTAGGTGGGGGGGAACTGAAGTGCCCCTGCAGTTGTAAGTGTTGGCAGGCTGCCAAGCCCCCTATTTTTGATCACGTGACCACAGGGGCACTACGACGGACATAACTTCGGGGACCGAAGTAAGTACCGTCCGTTCGCTGCTGCTGTAACTTTGAATGGTCGCTAAATGAATGGTCATTAAGTGAGGACTACCTGCAGCCCCAATTGTTAAAGCGACAATCTGGCAATTGGTGCTCCGTGTCATAGCATGTTACTTACCTGGCATGTCCCGGTATGAGCTGGAAGGCATGCTGCGAGAGGAGGTCTCTGCGGTGGGCACAGGTGTGCTACCTGCCACAGAATGAAGGACCAGGACGATGGCATTCACTAACGCAGGATGGCTTGGGATGAGTCTAGAAAAAGCAGTGAGAATAAAGGGGGAGGGCTAGAGAGTCACTGGATCATAGAGCTGGACGACCTCAACGCTCACCTAGTCCGTCCCTCAGCATAAAATCTGCTGTCCTTCCAGAATACCATTCCCAAAATCATATTTAAAAGGAAGAGCACAATGAATACAAATAGCCCCTTTTTATTGGAGCAGACGGGGAAAACAAACAGCAATTGAGTTGGAGATGTTCATTCTACTCTCAGTCCTCCAGGAACAAGAATGGCTATAGCTGGGATAATAAATTAACGCGCTGTTCCTGCAAAACATCCTCCTCCTTAAAAGAGGGTGGTAGAGAACCAGTGGCCCTCCAGATGTTGCAGAGTGAGCACGCTGCAGGCTGAAACCATAGGGAACGATAGATCAACAACATCTGGAAGGAACATGATTCCCTTCTCCTGCATTAAGCCCAATAAGATTCCAGAGTTAGCGGGCCCTGACGTCCTTCTCGGCTCAGATCATCCCTTGAAGGAAAGGTTCTGCGTTCTCAGATCAGAGAGGAAGAAAAGGTGTTAAAACCAAATTGAGTCTCACAATTCTCAGTATGTTTCAGGGACAGGAGGAAAGTTTGGAATAAAAGCAAGGGTAAGAAGTTTGCATTAACCAAGGAGAACCAGAAAACTCCCCACTGGATGCAAAGGTGGGAGATGCAGGTGACACCTAACACCTGAAGCAAACTTACGTGTCCAACATGGCTGGGTCAGCAAAAACAGAGAACAGGTCTTTATCTTGCAGGACGCCTGTGAGATAAAGAAAAGCCAATCATTAATGAGCAAATGCAGACAATATCATGTCTACCCAAAAATAAGGAAACGGTGAAAAACCAAATGACGCTCTTTGGGGTTGACAGCTAGGCACAATTAAAAGTCAGATTAATTATATGTTGTCTCACCTTTCCTACTACTAGTTTTTCCCCGTATCTGTATGACACACTGGTGGTTTTCATTTTCTTAAACATCTACAGTCAGAAGAAACCCAATCCTCAGGTGCGGGAATCCAGATTAAAACATCTTTAACAAATGTATCTTGGCTTTGTAACAGAACTGCCTTCCATAACCTGGCAACCTGTGCTGGTTAGATCTTGGTTAACCAGCACCTTCCATGCTGGTTAGATCTTGGAATCCAATAAATCTTGGTTAAACAGCACCTTCCATGCTGGTTAGATCTTGGAATCCAATAAATCTTGGTTAACCAGCACCTTCCGTGATGGTTAGATCTTGGAATCCAATAAATCCAGAGAATGTCGTGTTGGAGAAGACCCCAGCAGAGAATGGAGAAGGAAAGGGGGCCACTGGTTTCTCAGATGCTACTGAGTGACAGCCTGTGCCATGAGGGATTCTGGGTGTTGTAGTTCAGCCTCTCTCCCGCATACCAAAACTCAGAACCTCCTTTTTATATATATTAAAGATTACAACAGTAAAAACGAATACAAACTAAAAAAAAATATAAGACTAAAAAGAAAAAATAGGTGCAGGAAAGAAAAAAAGAGAAATAGAAATAGAAAAGAAAAAATAAGAATAAAGAAAAGAACTATGTAAAGAAGTGACTTTCCCCCTACATCACAACAAGAATAAACAATTTTAGTAACTTATCACCTTCTCTTAAAACAGAACAAATGATCTCTTCTTCCCATAGCCCCTCGCCTATCTATAAACAAATCCATAAAGCATCGCCGTTTCAGTCCTGATGTCAGCAAAAGTCCATTAAGAGTTACCAGAGATGCTGTAACATGTCTATTTTACCCTTGATCAAATCAACCAACTTTATATTCCTTCCTTTTACTTCTAACAATCTTAATATTTAGTCCTTTCAAATAACATAGAACTTGATTTCTTTTCATTTCTTTTCTTTTCTTCATTTCTCACAAAATTCTTCACAACTTTAACAAGCCTGTTTTGTAAATCAAAAATGGGAAAATTATCCAGGTCACTCTCTTGGTTGGTTATTTGCATACTCAGACCTTTCGTGGAAATGCTTCCGCGTCTGGTCAAAAAGATACAAACCAGCTCCACCCTAACCCTGTTTGGCTCTATGACTCACCCAAAGCGATTGGATCACTGCTGAGGCCAGGGGTAGCAACAATGATCTGATCCAGAGATTCCTTATTTCCCAGCATCTTGAAGACCTGCATGGAAAACCCAGAGAGATTCAGCTCGGCCGCACCAGGAAACAGCAGGCTGGGCACTGGAGACATCCAGCTCAGTGCTTCCTCTTGAAACAAAATAAAAGGCACAGGAAAAGCAGCAGAGTTTGAGGCTCACCGAATCTCTGAAGACAGGACTGCTGTGCAAAGCAGTGTGTAAGACGCGGAACTCCCGCACAGCAGCCACTTTATCCACTGGCTCTGCAGAAGAGACAAGCCGTCAGAGCTCGGCCACCATAACTCCCGAAAAAGCTACATGGAACGAGCCCTTGCAAAACTGAATGGCTCAGGGCTCCCTGTATCCCCCAATTCCACCATTGGAGGAAGTAGGCAAGGAGAAATGTTATACACGTAGTCCTCGCTTAACGACCATTTGTTTATTTATTTATTATTTAAATTTATATCACCACCCATCTCCCCTAAATGGGGGTCTCTGTTTAGTGGTGGTTCGGACTTACGACAGAGCTGGAAAACCCAACTTACGACTGGTCCTCACATTAATGACTGTTGCAGCATCCCCGCAGTCACCTGGTCGTGATTCAGGCACCTGGCAACCAGTTCACATTTATGACCATCGCAGCATCCCAGAGTCACATGCTCATCACTTTCAACCTTCCCAGCCGGCTTCCAGCAAGCAAAATCAATGGGGAACCACACGATTCACTTAGCGACCATGTCGTTTGCTTAATGACTGCGGTGATTCGCTTAACGGCCGCCACAAAAAAGGTCGTAAAATCTGGTCGGATTCGCTTAACCACGCTGCTTAGCGACCGAAATTCTGGTCCCAATTGTGGTCGTTAAGCGAGGACTACCTGTACTGCTAAAACTGCCATGCTGTCCAGATTCCAGGCAATGCAGGTTTCTCCATGGTTATAGCATTCACGGGGCCACCCAGCCTCTCTTAAAAACCTGACTAGGTTGGGTTGATGGGATCCCCTTGGCCACCATTCTGCACCTCTGCTCTGAAGAAAGGGCACAAGCAGCGATGAAGCCAATCTTCCCAGTTCCTAGGG
Organism: Charina bottae; assembly: GCA_023362775.1. Lineage (NCBI taxonomy): Eukaryota > Metazoa > Chordata > Lepidosauria > Squamata > Charinaidae > Charina > Charina bottae. The sequence goes on along the minus strand of JALMGJ010000010.1, from coordinate 19,507,633 downwards.
TCGTTGGCTGTTTGCACAAGCCGCCCAACTCGGCGATCAGGAAGCACCTTTGCTCCTCTTGAGATCCCAAGCGGTAAACTCACCTGGCTTTTGTTCAGGTTCAGGCCAGGACTTTCGGAGGACGTGGATGGTGGAGCCAGACTGAATGCCATAGAATTCGAGCGTTTGTTCATCCCGCAGTTTACGGCCACAGTAGATCAGATCTGAAAGGCAGCTCAGATTTATACTCAACCCCAATGAAACCTGGCTGAGGACACTACAGTGTCCCTAGTAATACGCTGCATTCCCTGAATGTTTAAAAAGACCAGTATCAAGGGGAAGAACTAGAACACAGTGAAAGGGCACTATTTTACAGCATCACATCTCCAGCACTTCGGTCTAAGGCCCAAGTTAAAAAAATCAAGGAGCTGGAGATAGGAACATGCAATTCCTCCGATCTTAGAAAGGTTCCCCAAGACCAAGTTGTGCTGGCTTCCTTCGCCCCTAAACACGCAAGACTTTCCAATAACCCCTAACACCGCATGCCGCCCTAAACTGCCCCAATTCTTCTGCCCTCGCCTTCTTCTTGACCGCAGTAGAGTGCAAAGGCTGCCCAAGCAGCGGAAGAAAACATTAAATCCAGATTAATTGAAAATACTCAGTGCTGGATATACAGTGTAACTCTGAAGAAAGGATTTTCAGGTGCCCCGGCTGGCTGAGGAATTCTGGGGTTGAAGTCCACACATCTTAAAGTTGCTGAGGTTGGGAAACACCGCCCTATACTCTCCCCCAGTGCCATCAAGCAAACCTGGCTTGCAGGCCCTCTTAACGCAGCCTTGGAGGGCCAATGTGGCGCCCTTGCCCTCTGATGAAGCTACGCGAAGCACCAGCGTACCAATGAACTCCGGGTCAGGGACCGACTCCTGTAACTTCCCCGTAATGAGCTGTTTCAGGTAAGAGATGCTGCAGCCCCCCAGCGGGCACTCGCCCAGCTCGCTTTCCGGCAGCCGCAGGATGGATTTCGGAGCCAGAGGCTGGTCGGCCAGCTTGACTGCAATATAACACTCCGAGAGAGACATGGCGTCGGGGGGGCTCGGTTCCGTGAGGCCCCACTCTGAGCTCCAAGCAGAATCTGGGAAAGGAAACGAAGGATGTCAGAAACAAGAGCATTAATCTGTCTGTCTGTCCATCTGTGTAATATGATAAACTTGTGTTGAACAGGGTGTGTGTGTGATGTCATCTCTCTTCCTACATAAAACTAGGCCCAATTCTATGCATTCAGACCAGGCCAGCTTCCGCCAACCTGCAGGAGGGACAAATAGGGCAGGTTGGGACAGGCCGGCCTACCTCGCAGGGCTGTTATGAGGATAAAAATTAATGGGAGGGTGGGCAGCCCACTGACGCTCCCAGGAAGAGGGTCAGAGGAGACAATGCAGGAAAATTGAGTTAAACCAACGACAGGGGAGCGACCCCCTCCATAAGGCTACCCTCTTCAGCTCTACCCATACTGCTGCCTTCCTCCTGACCCTGGCCCAGGCGAGTGATGGCCCCGCTGAGTCTCACAGCTACGCCCTCTGGGGGGGAAAAAGGCGGAAAAAGGGGGACCCCCCCACAGGCCCGCCTCGTCCCCAAACCGCCCCCTCCCCCACCAGCACCCCATTCTCCTCCCTACCTGGATGTTTACGACCAGCCGGCGGCTCCAACCGGAAACGCTTGCCCGAGCCCGCGCGAGGCATGCCGGGGGTTGTAGGCTGCCGGAACGAGCCCTCACATTCCCTGCGAAGCAAAGCCACGCCGGGCGGAGAAGAAGCGTCCGCCCGCGAGGCAGCCGCACCGCAGCGGAAGCTCCGCCCTCGAGCTGCCTCAAAGGCATTCTGGGAGCTGCAGTTCTAAGGGGGGCGGCTGGGGGGTCGCGGGAAGCGTATTGTGACGTCTTGGGCTTCCGCGTCCTCCCCAATCAGGAAAGAGATGGAGGTCGGAGGCGGCCAATGGGCGCGTGGGATTCGGGGCGGCGCGGAATTCAAACGCCTCGCGGGAGAAGCCCCTGAGCTGCATGTCTTCAGCGGGGGCGGCGCTGGTAGGTGTTGGCTCGTGTTTGGGGAGCGCCACGTTGGAAAAGGAGAAGCCTCGGGTCGCGCCCGGCCCTAAAAATAAAGCAGCCCCCTCTCTCCCCTTTAAGCTTCCAAAAGAAAATCTTGAAAAGAGAAACGGGTATTGCTCGGCGATGTAATAGCAAGCAGCAAAGCGGTCCCCCAGCTCTGCAGACAGACCCCGCGTGAATGCGACCTCCAGCAGCCGGGCTCGACTCAGGAGGTGCTTTCCCTCTTCACCGACGTTATGGAAGGGGGTTGCCTCTGGCCCTGCCTAGAGTCTGTACCCCCAAATCGGGATTTTTGAAGGCCCGCTTTCCCCCCTCTGTGTTTCTCATTAACCCTAGCCCTGGGCAAAGCAATCTGCATACTGGCGTAATAATTCCTTTGGGCATAAAATAAGACTACAGGTAGTATGGTCCACGAGGTCACGAAGAGTCGGACACGACTAAACGACTGAACAACAACAAAGTCCTTGCTTAACTACCACAATTGGGACCGGAATTTTGGTTGCTAAGTGAAGTGGTCATTAAGCAAATCTGACCTGATCTTACGACCATTTCGTGGCGGTTGTTAAGCGAACCATGTGGTCCCCCATTGATTTTGCTTGCCAGAAGCCAGCCAGGCAGGTTGAAAATGGCAATCACATGACCACGGCATGCTGCAACGCTCATAAATGCAAACCAGTTGCCAAGCGCCCAAATTGTGATGACGTGACCATGGTTGGCCTTTTATCCAGATCCAAGTCATTGTGGTCCTTTCCATGATAATTCTGGGCTCCAGCTCGGCCCATAACTCTCCCTTTGTGAACTGCTGGCCTGATCAGGAGGCAATTTCCAGCTTTTCTAACCGCATCCCTAAAATTGGAAAGGGTGAGATTCCCAGAAGAAAGGGATAGTAACTTCTCTGGAAACTGTCACAGGGCAAATCAAAAGGGTTTCTGAATTGTGCAAAAGTGTTACAGCAGGCAGGGTGTCATGAAGATACTGTGAAAGAAGGTTTGGAGGCAAGGGAGGTTGAGGGTACTTTTTCTCTCATCCCCTGTAGGACTACACAGCCCATTTGGGGTAGGGGAGGAGTTGTGATTAATTAAAAACAGCCAGTTTTACTTCCGTTGCAAAAAACGGAACCACTAGAAACAAACCAGGCCACAAAGCATATAGTAGACCCTTCCAGTTATTTTTTAATCAGGCAAGGATTACAAAGATACTTTAACACCAAACGGGACGCGGTGGCTCAGCAGGTTAAACTGCTGAGCTGTAGGCTGCCGATCAGAAGGTCGGCAGTTCCAACCCCGCGCAACGAGGTGAGCTCTCGTTGCTAGTCCCAGCTCCTGTCAACCCAACAGTTCAAAAGCTTTGCAAGTAGATAAATGGGTACCACCTTAAGTGGGCTAATTTGCTGGCGTCCTGTTGGGAAGTCGGTGCCACCGGAGGAGAGGATCGGAGGAAGATCGAATGGCGGCGGTGACGACGGACCCGGATGCAACAGCTACAGGACGTCAGCAGCCGGGTCAAGGCATCCTGGGAATTGTAGTCCGGAGCCTGAGAAGAGTCGGTTCCCTTACCCCCTCCCCTCACGCGCGGTTAAATGGTGAATTGTATAATTGATGTATATATGGTTGTAAGCCGTCTAGAGTCCTCCATTAGGGAGGGGATAGGCGGGGTATAAATATCACAATAAATAAATAAAATAAATTCTCCTGAGGCTGCGTTTCTCAACCTTGGCAACTTTAAGACGGGTGGACATGCTGGCTGGGGAATTCTGGGAGTTGAAGTCCACTCGTCTTAAAGTTGCCAAGGTTGAGAAACACTGGAGAATGATGCCATGTATTACGACTGCATCGATTGCCCAACTGGGAAACAAGACCAGATCTTCAGATGCAGAAAGGATGATTTGTCGTCTGCAGTCAAAAATCTCTTTTCCTTAATTTTCTTTTTTGAAAAAAAAATATTGGTGACAGATAAACAACAACCATAAATATAGCAGTGCTAATAAAATCAGACAAGAATATACATAATAGGGATTAAATGAGAGACATTGGAAGAAAGTAAAAGTATATCCATAAAGGGTTAATACAGAAATAGCTCAATCCTTTAACATACAGACCATCTGTTGCTCCATCTCCATTATTTATAATGTAATTATTTATAATATAATAATAACATTATGTTATTTTAATATGATGATATTTATATAATATATTTAGATTCTTAATACTCTTGTTTAGGTGCCTTAGAGTACTGAATATAGATCAGAGGAAAAAAAGTAGATATTTTACCAATATTACAGGTACTCCTCACTTAATGACCATTTGTTTAGTGACAGTTCAGACTTATGACAGTGCTGAAAAAACCGACTTACAACTGGTGTTCACATTTATGACCATTGCAGCATCCCCGCGGTCACGTGATCACAATTTTGGCGCTTGGCAACCGGTTCACATTTATGACTCGCAGTGTCACGTGATCACCATTTTCGACCTTCCTGGCTGGCTTCTGGCAAGCAAAATCAATGGGGAACTGTGATTCACTTGACAACCATTTGGTTCACTTGTGGTGATTCCACCACAAAAAAGTTCATAAAATCAGGTCAGATTCACTTAATGACCGCTTAGCAACCGAAATTCTGGTCTCAGTTGTTGTTAAGCGAGGACTACCTGTAATTACATTTTCGGATATCAATGCTACAAATATGATTATTCCTTTCTCTAACTTTCCATCCAGCAAAAACCTCAAAAGCATTTTCGGTGTACAATAGATGGGCCAAATTCACCGTACTCTTCCTTGCTGATGCATTGTTGCTGAAAGAGCGAAAGAGACGCCAAGAGGGAACCCCCGATCCATGCTGAGCACGTGCGATTGGGGGGGGCAATGATATTGACATTTGCGGTTGTGGGGACTAAAGGTATGATATCTGCCTGCAACCTTTCAGCAATGCCCGGGTACATGGAGGTCCCCCCTGCCAACACTATATTTTTATACATTATATGGCGGATGTCCCGGTCACACTTCATTGTGGCATTAAAGGTAGCCTCATGGATGCCACAAATCTCATAACCAAACAATTCGGGTCGGAAGAGGGCTTCAGGACACCTGAAACGTTCGGTGCTGATGGTGATCACTTGCCCATCAGGCAGTTCGTACTGCTTCTCCAAAGAGGAGGGTGCAGCGGTGGCCATTTCCTTCTCAAAGTCCAGGGCAACATAGCAGAACTTCTCCTTGATGACTTCCACGATTTCCCTCTCTCCTGGATTGATGTGGTAGCCTCTTTCCTTCAGCATCTGCATAAGGAAGTCAGTCAGGAAATTGCCGCCCATGTCCATGCGGATGACTGCATGGGAGAGAGCATGACCTTCATAGACGGGGACAGGATCCATTCGATCGTGCCTTACATCCATAACCATTCCAGTGATCCGCCCAGAAGCAAACAGCGAGAGAACGGCTTGGATGGCCAAATACATGGCCGGCGTGTTGAAGCTCTCAAACATAACCTGCGTCATCTTCTCCCGGTAGGATTTGAAGTTCACGGGACGGTCAGTTAGCAAGACTGGATGGTCCTCCGGGGCTACCTGCAATTCGTTGTAGAAAACGTGGTGCCAGATTTTCTCCATGTCCTCCCAGTTGTCAATAAAGCCATTTTGAATGGGGTACTTCAAGGTCAGGATGTCCCTTTTGCTCTGGGCATCACTGCCCACATAGTAGGACTTTCTGGTTGCATCTTCCACAGCACTCTGCTGCCTGGGCCGCCCCACGATGGAGGGAAACACGGTTCGGGGAAGATCCTCTCCTGCAAATCCTGCTCGGCAGGTTCTAGTGCTATTGTCCACCACCAGTGCCATCATCTCTTCGTTGGTCATGATAGGTAAACTATGAGAGAACCAGGCAGATCAATTAATTGTACAGTTACTATCTCCCTGGGCTTTGTATCCTGCAAGTTAAGCATCTTGATCAACGGATGTGAGAACCTAAAGGAATCTCTCTCCCTTTGGACCATTCTAGGTCCCCATATTCAGATGAGAAAATCCATCGAGTGGGGAGCTATCTGAGTAACTTGCACTTTTAGGAGAGAAGGGCTGGAAGAGATCCATTTAACTGGCTTGGCCTTAGTAGAGAGACATGCAATTCCCGAATACCTTTTTTGCAGCCGCCCAATATGTTTGCTAAAAATTGGTGGTCCAGTTCCTGATTATCTTGGGTAGGTAAAGGTTCCCCCCGCACAGTTGTGCAGTCGTGTCCGACTCTAGGGGCCGGTGCTCATCTCCGTTTGTTAGCCAAAGAGCCAGCGTTGTCCGAAGACGCTTCCACGGTCATGTGGCCGCATGATGTGCGCGGAACGCTGTTACCATCCCACTGAAGTGGTACCTATTCATCTACTTGCATTTGCATGCTTTCGAATTGCTAGGTTGGCAAGAGCTGGGACGAGTGCGGGAGCTCACTCCGTCACGCAGGGCTAGGGATTCGAACCTCCGAACTTGCGATCTTCCGATCGACAAGCCTGGCATCTTACCCGCTGAGCCACCACACCCCCGATTATCTTGGGAAGAAACCTAAAAACTAGGGCTGGGCCCTTTCTCATAGAAAAATCTTCTGGATGACTGTTAAAGGGAGCTGCAGAAAACAACTTCCTATTTCAGGGGAACATCAGTTGGACAACAAGGTCTACCTGAGCTCCATTTGGTCCTAATTTTGGTCTGGTTCTCTGCTGCTGCTTTGCTTGCTTGCTCTTCACTCCCTCTTCCAGTTTCTGGCTCATTCTAGATGCTGTTCACAAGGCAGGGTCAAACCCAGGACCTTTTGAATGCAGAGCGTACATTCTGCCTCCAAGCCAGCAGCTTCTGACGAAGCTTCGAAACTCGGATTCCTCGAATTGGTCTTTCCACCCAACTTCCTGTTGCAACTCACCTTCTTTCAGCAAGCCACCGGCGACACTATACAAACAGATACGGGCAGAAACATTTGGGGAAAGTGGTGGTTTGGATCAAGTTTATTCTTACCTCAAGATACGGCGGTTAACTCTGCACTTAATTCCACAATTGTCTCAGCAAGTCTCAAATCCTTTCTTTTGCCTTGACTTCCTCCCACTGGTATTTATCTGTTTCCTGCTCGTTTGCCCTTTGATCCTAGATTTAGACTTCTCTGTGAACAACAGTGAAGAGAGGCTGCTTGTGCAAATAAGTAAATATCATTAAAATGTGAATGATCGCTGTTTAGTGGGGAGGAAAACTGTACTATTACCAAATAAGGCTAAATAGGAGCATTTGCCAGCAATATACCTTTGGATGTATTCCAACAATCCTGTGTATATTTCAAGACCATTTCCTGGTGCTTGCTCGGTTTCTGAGAGTGGTATCAATAATGGGATGTCATAGAGAATTGGTTGTTAAATTAATCAAGATATACCTATTTGTGGCGTGGTGGCTCAGCGGGTAAGACGCTAGGCTTGTCGATCGGAAGATTGCAAGTTCGGAGGTTCAAATCCCTAGTCCCGCGTGATGGAGTGAGCTTCCGCACTCGCCCCAGCTCTTGCCAACCTAGCAATTCGAAAGCATGCAAATGCAAGTAGATGAATAGGTACCACTTCAGTGGGTAGGTAACAGCGTTCTGCGTGCGCCATGCCAGCCACATGACCACGGAAGCGTCTTCGGACAACGCTGGCTCTTCGGCAAACAAACGGAGATGAGCACCGGCCCCTAGAGTCGGACATGACTGCACAAAATGTGCGGGGGGGACCTTTACCTTTACCTATTTGAGATCTTGATGGATTGCATAAGGTTAATTTCCCAATGGACATGAATAAAGCATTTATTAAAATCAAGTGTTGGTAGTTTCTCGAAAACAGGGAGGGAGGGAGAGAGGAAGCAAGGAAGGAAGGGAGAAAGGCAAAGGAAGGCAGGCAGGCAAAGGGAGAAAGGGGAAGGAAGGAAGGAAGGAAGGAAGGAAGGAAGGAAGGAAGGCAGGCAGGCAGGCAAAGGGAGAAAGGGGAAGGAAGGAAGGCAAAGGGAGAAAGGGGAAGGAAGGAAGGAGGGAGGGAGGGAGAGAGAGAGAGAGAGAAAGAGGGAAGATAGGTAACCAACTAAGCTCTCAACTTTTATGCTTCTGGCAGGAATAGCAATAGCTCCCCAGGTTGTACATTTAAAGTTCCCATGATTTAGACTGACTTCTTGCTAATGCTTTGGAGCAGCGTGTTTCACCCACATACTTTTCTGGATAGGCCAGAAAGAAGGAACTGCAAGCAAAAGTTGTGGCTTTTTCAGCTTGCTTTAAACTTAAGCATACTGCCTTTGCAGATAATCACAAAATAATCCCTCCCTCCCTTCCTTCCTTCCTATTGGTACTACAATTCATTCCTAAAGCCTTGCCTTTCGCTTTCTCTTGAATTCAACTTTCCGGTTGTCTGTTGACCCAACTCTGAATTAAAACAATTCGTCTGATAAAACATTTTCATGAAAACATGGATGGCGCCTTTCATCAGGCAGAGCAAACAGGCTGCGTTTTGTACTGTATTACTGTGTGGTCAAAGCTGAATCTTGAGCTGATTTCCAGATATTCTTGTGGGGGAGATTCAGGAACGTCAACCAGCACCTTCTCGCCTCTTGCTGAATTTCACCTATTTTTCCTAGCAATGCTTTTAAAAACGCTTTAAAGTTTTATTCAACTACTGTACCATGATGATGATGATGATGCTTCAGTTTGGTTTGCAGCAAGCAACATATCTGGTGTAAATACTACTTTTGAGGTGAGAAGCATGTCAAGGCGGAATGAGTCAAGCGCAAGGGTGACATCTACCATCTATTGCAGTGCTTTCCAAACTTTTCATGTTGGTGACACACTTTGTAGACATGCATCATTTCGCGACAGACTCTTACAGCAGGGCACAAGGCAGACACTAGGACCTGCGTGGAATCCTGGCAGGGTTCCGAGGCAGCAGCAGCAGCCAAGACACACCCAGACACTGCAGCTGGCACACCAACGTGTCCCAACACACAGTTTGGAAAGCTCTGATCTATTGTGAGAAGTCAACTTTGAAGAAAATTCTCCATTAATAATTTTTTTCATCCCCTTAAATACAAGTGCATGAGGGGAAATTTGACTGAGCAGGTGACACATTTTCTGTTATTTCTGCTATTGTATTCAATATGGCCATTTGCAATTGGGTTCACACAGTGCCCAAAGTTTCTTCTTGTCAGAACGACGGGATGCACAATTCAGGTGTTCTCACCTTATCTGTGCAAGATGAATGTCTTTGTTTTCCTGACCTTTTTCTCCCCCAGCCTTTAAATATTTCATTGTTTTTATTGCATTTTCATAACCTAGTAAGATTGCAAATAATTTCAAGATCTAATTGCCATGGGAAGCAATGCAAAAATATGTAAGACTGAACCACAACTTAAGAAATCTTGGACTGAATGTGTTGGTAAAAAAAAAGAAATTGAGCATATTTTTAAGCCAAGACATCAGTAACTGAACGCGCAACCTTCTTTGAGTACGTGCTTTTTGCACTAATCTTAGGAACCTGGACGGCTATGCGCATGCGCCATGAATTCCTTTTTCCAATGGGGATTGCAACATTCTCGCGCCAGAAGGCGTTTATATTTTCCGCGCGCTTCCATTGGTTGTCCGCTGTGCAAGACCCGCCCTTTTCTGGAAAGGAAGAATACGGCATTCCCTTCACCCCACCCCTTCCTTTGGCCTGCCGCTTTGTGGTTGTTATAGCAACCGTTCAAAGAATGGATCCCTATCGCTGCTCCCGCTGTTGTTTTTCTTCTCCCTCCCCTCGTTTTTTCCTCCTAGTTCTGTCTCAGTTTTGCTTCTCCTACTCCGCAACCCCACTCCTTGGCCTAGAGGTAGAGATTAAACCACAAAAATATAACAAATGTAAGACTAGACTTCCGGCCTGAACAATTTTCCTTTGGAGGCAAAGAACAATGTCGCTCTATATTTGACATCTCTATGGAAAAAGGGCATCGAGGCAGTAAGGGATAGAGCGGCATAACCTTTGCTTGTACAGTACAGTACTGTAGGCATACTGTATTGGGATATCCATTGCATTGAAGATAGTGGAATTTTTTGAAATTAAAAATGTGCACGGTGGACTTACTCTGTCCAAAATCTGAAGTGCTGCTTTGCAGTAGGAGAGCTGTAAATCAGCCATTGCAAATAAGTGAATAAGGCTCATTCACTACTTTTGAGTAAAGCTGCTTAGTAATGTGCATAAGTAAACTACATGGGCTTATCCTGAAACAGGGCAAATCTAGATATATATAGACTGTGAGTGAATTTTAATAGGGCTTACTCTAATAAATCTGCAATGAAGAACAATTCTATAGATCTCTGCTTCAAATTTGGTCCCATTGTCAAATGGAAGGGTGTGTAGAACTACAGCTTGCAATGATACACTCCTTTGTTTGAGAGTAACCCCCTTTAAACTCAATGAAACATAAAGGAGTGGCGTGTAATGGAGAATTTGTCATACCAATTGCATGTAATTCATATGTAATTAGTGACTAGACTAATTGTGCTAGTGTTTACATTGCAACAAAACATTTAGCTTAAGTCTGGATCCAACTGAATAACCTTCATTTTTATTTGATAAATACATAGGTGGAACTATATAATTATGTGCATACACTGTGTCTAATTCCATAATTGATTATGTGCCATCAAATTGTTGACTCTTGGTGATCACATAGACGGACCTGCTCCTGGATGATCTGTTTCTAACCTGGCCTTTCAAGTCTTCCCACAGTGCACCCATTCCTACTGTAAACCTTGCTGTTGGTTGTCCTTGTCTTTCCGTTTTCCCAGCATTATAAACTTTTAAATTGACTAAACTGTAATTGGCTGAGTTCTCAAAACACACTAAGCCAGCAAGCCACATTTTTGCTTAATGCAATGGATGAACTGAAGTTACACATAGTATAATGTGGTTCAACCATCACACTATGATGTGAGTATGAAGGTTCTCAGTCATCCAGGTGGAATTGTCTGTAGCTTGAATCATGTCAACTGGATTTCTATTTTCTCAGTGGAAACGTTTCGCTCCTTGGATAAGGAGCGAAACGTTTCCACTGAGAAAATAGAAATCCAGTTGACATGATTCAAGCTACAGACTATGATGTGAGATTCCTTTTTGTTTGATTCCTTATTGCACAGTTCCAGCCATTGATTGCTGTAAACCTCCGCTGGCAACCCAGAGTCTTTTGGCGTGGGCAGCCACAATAAATTTAATAAATATATAATGGATTTCTTCCCTAAACCAGGATTAATCTCACCCCAGCTTAGCCTGCTGTATGAAGAACATCCATACATCACTTGCATATATTTTAAGTTATTGTTGTGAGCTGCCCAGAGTTATTGAGAGTCAGGGGGCACATAAATATTATTATTATATTATTCCATACAACATTTAAAGCTGACTCCTTTGACAATTCAACAATGCACAAGCAGCTAAAATACTTCTCATTCAGCCCTGGAAAGGCAAACATAGGACTCCAACTATGCAGCGGTCTGCAAAATTGATCAATATAGATCAGTGTTTCTCAACCTTGGGAACTTTAAGAAGTGTGGACTTCAACTCCCAGAATTCATGGCTGGCTGGAGAATTCTGGGAGTTGAAGTCCACACTTCTTAAAGTTCCCAAGGTTGAGAAACAGACTGAACAACAACAACGAATTATGGCTTCCATCCCTTGAAAGTTTAGTTTACAAATTTTTATTTATTTATTTCTCACATTTCTTCACCGCCTATCTCGCTAAGCGACTCTAATATATGTCTGTGAATATATGCCCCGTATGTTTTTGTTTCTTTCATTATTTTCCCCCCCCTTTTACAATTTTGTGCGTTCTTTTCTTTTTTTTTGTATTTAGTTAAAATCTGAAAAAAGAATGCACGAGTAAAGCCGCGCTTGCAAATCCGACCAATCCTGTACTACCCTCCAACCGGAAGTGGCGAATTGGCCCCACCTCCTCTCCACCCTCTGGTCAGGCCCGCCCGGTGACGCTGCTTCCGGCGCGTGGCCCATAGAGTCCCCTCCTCCGGCCCCTCTTTCCGGCCCGGGTGGGGGAGGGGGGCTGGGGGCGCGGCTGAGGCGGCTGTTGCTGGTGCTGCTCCGCCTGTCGCGTAGGAGACCCCGCCGGAGGCGCGGAGGAGGCGACCGAGGTAAGGGGCTGCGGAGGAGGCGGAGCCGGCGCCCCTCGAACGGCGGGGAAGGTTCGGGCTGAAACTCGCCCCCCGGACCCGATCCCGGCGGAGTTTCGGCGAGGGCTTCCTCTCGAGTAGGGCGCGGAGCTGCCAGCCGTCGCCTGAGCGGGTCAGCTCGGAAGGAAGCCCCGGGGCGCTGAGGGGAACCGGGTCTCTCTCCTACCGCTTTCCCCAACCTGGCGCCCGCCAGAGGTATTGCAATGGGTTCCCGTGCTTCCCCCCCCAGCACGTCCCCTCCTTTCCATGCTGGTGGGGGAAGGTGATGGGAGTTGTAGTCCAGAGGCCTAGGCAGCCCCAGGCTTGTGGGGGGCTTCTGCTGTCCCCAACCTGGCGCCCACCAGAGGTATTGCCATAGGTTCCTGTGATTCCCCACCAGCCCCCCTCCTTGCTATGATGCAAATATGGGAGTTGTAGTCCAGAGCCGAGACGGCCCCAGGCTTGTGAGAGGGTGTTCTGCTGCTGCTCTCCCCAACCTGGCGCCCACCAGAGGTATTGCAATGGGTTCCCGTGTTCTCCTCCCAGCATGTCCCCTCTTTGCTATGATGGGAGTTGTAATCCAATGCACCAGATAGGCCAAGTTTGGTGGGGGCAGCAGGCATTAGTGGCTTGGCGTGGAGAGAGCATGCCTAGCCATGTATTTATACTGTATACATGTATACTGAGTTTGTACCATGCTTTTGGTAATGGTGGACACAGTGAAGAACATAGTCCTCTGATCCCTGCCCTGCTGATTACAGATGCCCTGAGTGCTGCTTAGTTGTCTCTTCAGCCTGCTGCTAACTCTGTCCCTTCAATTGCCAACTATCTAAAAAGAGAGGAAACATTCTTTTTCTTCATATCCATCATAACTTTATAAATCTATTATAATGAAAGAATTGACAACTATATTCAGACATACTGAGAAGCTGTGGATTGATGATACCAGGCTGAGCCCAGCCAGGCCTCCGATTTCCATGTTCCCCTGACTGTCAAGCATGGCTATGAGGAGTTGAAAGTATTTGTTTCCTTTTTTTAAATTAACCACTGGTTTGAGTTATGTCCATACTTAGAATTGTGGCTAATCTGGGCCTTTGGGATTTTTTCGAAGCAAGCCCGCATCATATCTCTCGGCTGTGGGTTATATCATTATGCACAGAGAAAATATTAGCTGGAACAGAAGGGGACAGGTTATTGTAATCCCCTTAAAATGCAAATGTACTTCCAGCTTCTTGCACAACTGGGATTTCCAGGAAGCTCACTTTAGGTTGCCTGCAGTGGAATGAGAGGATGTTTAAAAGTGTTCATAGACTTTCTTTGGAATTATTTTATCTGCTGCTGTGTTTTTTACACATGCATTTCTGGAGTGTAGGAATTTAGCTATTTTGTAGACGGTTTTGTGTAGTAAAATTTGGCTGGTCATGGGTTGTGGGGAGAACTGGGGTAATTATTTGAGGAATTTTGAGAGGTAAGGGGATGTTGTGGGAGATCCATCCAATGAGGACAAGATGGAATATTCCAGTAATATTGAGCGATCTGTTACGTAGTTGTGGAAGAATGTTTATAAGCATTGGCAAAGGTGATCATGGGCAAAAAGTTGGAAAAGTGAAAGAATAAACTGGTCCTCTGTCAGAGCATCTCAGATTCAAGCATCTTCTTGAGGGGGGTATACTTAGCTCTGTTGTTCACATCTTGCAGGAAGCAATTGCTGTTTTTTCAGGTAACTGTAAATGGAGATTTTAAGTGCAGTTTGGGCTATTTGTAGCTGCTTTCAAAATTATTCCTGTTAGTGCTGGATCATTTTATTGTGGTATACAATATATATTCATTAGCCTTAGTCATCTTGATAATGTGCTGGAAGTATAGGGGATGAGGGCAGCAAATCAATAATTAATATGTAATGAAATTTTTTTTGGATAAATGGAAGTTTGGCGTGGTTTCCCCCCCCCCCCCCCGTTAAGATGTTTCAGGGGCTGATTGTATAAAAGAAATTATGAGAATCTTAGAGGCATACACTCTAGTGATTGGCTAATTGGCTTTTGAGCATCTAATATTGTTTTTATTAGGACTGTGCATTGTTTAGCTTCAGTTCCCAAAAGTTGTTTTGGAATGAGCAGAAGCATGAGTGCAGCATCTGTTGACAACTTATTAAAGCAGCTGCGTCATATTCAAGAATTGTGTGATCCTGGAAATACAGGACACAGCTGCTTTAATGAGACACCATATTCCAGAGCAAAAACTGAATGTGGAACTTTGCACGAGTTAACTTTTTATAGTGGCGTGCTGTGAAGACATTAAGGGTGCAGTGCTGGTGAGATTCTTATTTCCATTTCAAGACTGCAATCCCTCATACCTTTACCCCAGATCAAGCCCATCTTAAGTCAGGAACTTAGTGCTGTTCAAAGATTGCAACTCTGATGAAGCTGGACGTCCATAAATAGAGAGCAATCCGAGGTAGCCCTATATTTGAAGCATTTGGTCATTGAAGCAAGAAGTATGGTGAGCAAATATGATTTGGGAAATGCACACTCAAGCCTAAATATTAAATTGGGCTCAGGGTGTGTTCATTAATATTTTAGATGTGGCAATCCTCGCTGAGGTCCCTTCTTTAATGCTGGAGGCTAGTGGGGTTTTGCATTCTGGTCTAATTACAGCATTTGGTAACAACTATCAGTCTTGCTAGAACCTGCCAAGTAAGGTTGTTTCCGACCTGGGTGAGACCTGCAGGAACTGGCAAGAAGACAATACAGCTTTCCTGCACCTGAGGTGTTTACCTGACATCTCAACAACACACCAAAGCATGTTTTGGAGTATCACAATGTGCTTTCACTTTTCCTAGATCTCTGCCCTTGAATCATACTGGACAGAATGGACTAATGTAGTTTAAGCATGTTTCATATAGGGTTGTAGACCTAAAGAGATTTAGCTATTCCCATTGTGGCTCTTAGAACTAATGGTAGGGTTGATACTTTGGTTCCTACACACATTGGGCTATCCTGGATTTAAAAACAGTAAATCAGGAACAAGTCTCAGTGTTACAGGATTGCTTATGACCTTCTGATCTAGTTTAACGAACGTTCAGGACAGTCACGGGAAATTCTTGATGATTTGGTCTTTCTTAAAATAGCGGAGGGGTTGTTTTATTGCCTGTGGAGATGGCATACGTAATTTTAGCAAAACGTCCTATTGCTCTTTTAGCGAGCCTGTTTTGCTAAAGTTAACAAGTCATGCATCTTGTCTCAGTGAAGCTAAGTATTTCTTTGCTGGTGGGGTAGCTAAGACAAAAAGACAGGGACTGTCTTCCATTCTCATTTGCAATTTGGTTTCTCACCACATAAAGGCATTCTGCTTTAAGGAGATCTCCCAATGTGTTTCTGCCCTTAATGAATATGTGGCTGCCTTTCATCCTTTGACCATCAGCTTATTCATTATTTATATAAGACCCTCCCTGTAGATGGCACTTCAGCAGATCCAGGCCCTGTCCTGTTTATAAATTAAAATTTGACATTAGGGAAGAAAAGTAAACTTACCTAGAAGGCCGGAGTGACAAACAAAGGAAAATGTGTGCACTGAAGCACGGTGATGGCAGAGGGTGGGGATTTTACAGCTTACATTTACCTTTAAATACAGACATCAATTTCATCGACTCTTGTTATTACGTTCGAAACCCGCAATTGCTTTTTTGATGGGGGGGGCGCGACGACGGACAGACACTTCAACTCATAATTGTCAGCTGCGAGTTTTCTTGTTCCTTCTTGCCAGCCACCCAAGATCTGCAAATTCACTATTTTTTTCCCCTGTAGGGTTGGTCTCCACATCCAAATGAATGAATGAAACAGCTTTTTGCCAGTTTTAGAACCAGTTGCCATGGGAGATGGAACTCCCATTCTTGGATCCCTGTGGCTGCCACAGGGTTGACTAAATGCCAGAGAGACACCCTCTGCCTCCTTCATTTTGTGTGCACACATACACACACACCTCTTTTTCAGAGGCATTTTGCCTTTCATTGTAGCTACGAGAAGCCTGTTGCTGTGGCAGCAAAGGAAAGAGGATCATGATTAAAGACGGAGACATACCAAAGATGGATGTGTCTCTATGGGGTGGGGTGGAAGATTGTCATATCCTTAGTTTCACAAACTACCAAGCATTTGAAGCTGCCTGATAGTATTTATGGTGGAAGGGTGCAGGTTCAGCATTTCTGGCTGATGCCTTCTTGTTGTAAAAATACTTGTTTTCCATCTCTAAAACACTAAAAAATGTATTCTTTTTTAAAAAAATAATTATTCTGAGGAATTCAGAGTGGTATTCCTTATCCCTCCCCACCCTGTATTTTGTTCCCATAAAATTTCATGGTGGAAGGTCAAACGGAAATTTAGTGATTGGGTCAGGATTGGTGTCTGGACGGACATGAAGCAGAAATGATGGAAGAGAGGGGGCTAAAATAGTTATTCTTGCAGTGGCTTCTTGAATTTGGACTGCCAATACTGTACGTACATTCAGCCACCCTCACCTCCCTTTTTTATTCTAATCTTGGAATTCAGAGCAGGGTAGAGCAGAAAGGCAATGAAGGAAGAAAGTTTGCTGGGCACATTTCTGAATAAAGATCCTCTAGCCGATCTCTCTTAGAGTGCAATGCCAGAACAACAGTCAGTGGACTTTCTTTTTTGTTTTGTTCCCCCCTCCCCCAGCTTGTAATCCTATTTTGCTTTCATTATGCAGGAACAGACTATTTGCATAGCATTAAGATAAAGAGAGCAAAGATGCTCAAAGTGGAAGAAAATATGGCAGGATGTGAGGCAGAAGAGCATGGCGTCCACATACGATAAAGTCATTTCTGGGGCTGTTTTTGGGTGGGCCGTTGTGTTACACACAAGGAAGTCATTACTCTGCCAAGAAATCTGGAATCCAATAAAAGTGTGAACATGGGCTTTCCCTGGTCAGGGGAGAGTGGGTGCTTTCATTTTGCCGCTCCTGGGGTGGGGGTGGGGGCGGAAGCTAAAAGTAATTTATACAGGCCAATATTTGTGTTTCAGATTCTGTGACCCTCTGAGGGCTTTGTCTGGAGCCGTGTCCAGCAGACCTCCTTTCTCCTCACAGCCATGTTAACAACAGGATGAAGCTGGAGGCAGTTGTGGAACAGCTGCAGAAGCAGCAGCAGCAGCAGCAGCAGCAGGTGGCCCCTCTGCAGATGGAGTCCAGAGAGAGGCCACAGAGGCAGATGAGAGAGACCCAGCTGCAGTTTCCCCAACAGATGACGGTCCAGCAAGCTGCCCTTGCTGCCACATCTGGCAAGGTTTCAGGTGGGCCAATCCTTGGACCTTCAGCTAGAGTGCCCCCTGTGCTGGGGGCCTCCCGAACATTTGATCAGAGTGCTCTGAACTCCGAGGAAGAGGAGGAGGAGGAGGAGGAAGAAGAGGAAGAGGAAGAAGAAGGTGAGGAAGATTCAGAAGATGGTGGCCAGGATGCATGTTCAGCTCTGAAATACTTTCATGCTTCCAAAGTTGTTTCCCACAAGCAACGAGTGACTCCTTCCGCTCAGCCGCTCCCAGTTCTGGGGATCCAGCGGAGTCAGCAGGGAAAGGAGGAGCTGGGGAAAGAAGCCGCCAACTTGCTCTACTCCGGGTCCTCCTCTGGGAGGCCAGCGTGGAGGTTGGATGAGCAGCTCAAGCAGGTGAGCGAAAAGATGGACATCCCCAGAACGCAGGTGAAGTGTGCTTGTTTGGGTTTTGTTGCCTTGTGTTAGACGTGGCTCTTCCTTAGTTATGTTGGCTAGTAGGGAAAGCCATGCACAATATTTGGGCGTTCGTTGCATTCTTATACTGCTTTCCATCAGGGAGATCAAGTTGATCCCCTCGTTTTCTTCTCTTAGCCATGCCCCTGTGTGGTAGTTGGGCCAAAAGATATCCAGGGAAGTCCTTTGGTTAAGCAAGAACAGGGATCTGGGTCAGACGCCTTAATCAGCCTTTGATTGCAGCCAAGCCGTTGATAATTGTTAGCTCTGGAAAGAGAGCAACCTCATTTCTAAGCCACCTTTCCCCCACCCACCCTTAACAGCAGCTCCTTTGCAGAGTTTTTTATGAGCAGAAGCAAAGGTGAGAAACCTTTGGGGGCTCCTGACTGCCACAGTGAATTAGGCAAGGGGAAATGCGCATAGGGGGGAAAAAAAAAGATGGTGGGCTTTCTATTTATATAGACCCTGGGAAGCCTCCCCTGTTTCCTTCACAAGTTCTGTTTGCAGTTCACACCAGCAGCTTTACTATGGCTGGCTGGAGAATAACGGGCCCTTGTGCTTTCAGCAGTCAAAGAGCCTTTGAAGTGTTGCAATTAAAAAGCAGGCCGGGGGATGCAACTGGCAAGAGTATATCCCTCCTCCTTGGTGTAAATAGGCCTTTTGGTGCAGTGAATTCTGGAATCTCTGTGTGCCTGAGTGAGCGCACCAATCACATTTACTGCCATTTCTGGGTTGTGTACTGCGTGCACATTGCGCAAAAGTTAATTGTACAGTGACCAAGGGGTAACTGCTGGTCTCTTACAGTAAATTAAAAAAAAAAAACCCACCTTTTCTGGTATTTAAATGTGTAATAGCATCCGCTTTTGTGGGGCAGTAGCTGTTTCATGCTTCTTGTGGTGTCTAGTGCTGTGTGTGACTTTTTGGTGGTTTGTGATCAAGGGAAGGGAGGCTTCCCTTTAGAACCTAAGTAAGCATCTACAGGGCTATTGTTAAAAGGCTCCACTGTGGGTTGGCTTGATTAATTGATGGCAAGCCCGTGAGTCTAAGGAGACTCTTTCACAGCAGATCTGCCAGACCTGCACATCTCAGAATACTTCTAACTTAGCTGCTTTTCCTTCTAGCGGTTTCCCACCATGTTTTAGTGTGCTGTTTTATTGCATAACCTCTCAGATGCCGAGCATTCGGAGGGACTGATCGTTTTGAGAGCACGGGCTTCAAACATACTTCTATTTTTCCAGAATCTTTTGCCCTCACTTTGGGGTAAACATCTCCTGCCTCACTCTCAGACTCTAAAATGCTCTTTCTTCCTTTAAGAAATCTGTAAAGACCCATTTTCCAGCTAGGCCTTCGAAAGTTAATGTTTTTATTTGCAGTTTTTTTTTTAATTCTGTACCTATAAAAACCATAACTCGCCTTAGGTGTTCATTTCAAACAAAATGGTGGCCCGCAACTCCAGTAAAAGTGAAATAGTTTGTGAATCTTAAAACATCTGGGGAGGGCATTCGGATCCAGTGTGAGCACCCTCTTTCTAAATTACCTGTCACCTATTTAAGGAAGCCTCACCTTTTTCTGAGCTTGCATGGCAGCCAAAGCAGGCCAGGGCGCTTCAGATCCAAACGCCACGTACCTCTAGCATGCAGTACTTCCGTACACAAAAGAGAATGCCGCTGAATTGCAAAATATCCTCATTTTGCATGTTTGCTATAAGCTTTGAGGGTTGAAAGCTTATTCATGTTACTGTAATTGATGTTCACGCAAGGGATATTTATATACTGGTGGTGTGACGCAGACTATGCAGGAGAAGGGCTATGCTGAGAATGAACGGCTTTAGTAACAACGGCTGGCGCTCTAAACCTTTTACTTGAGCAAAAAGCAGGAATATCTCCTGCAGAAGAGCTAGCGAAACCTACCTGTCAGAGCCATCGTGTGAAATAATCCTTTTGTGTGCTGTGAGAGCTGGAACATTTTGAATGAGTGGCCCTCAGCTGTTCCTGAACTCCCTCAACCCCCAGCCATCATGACTAGGGAATAAGGAGGATGAAAATGGCTTGTTCCCGCTCACCAGATTCCAGTCCCTTAGAAAAGATTTGCAGTTGTGATGGTTTGCATCCGTCTCCACCTCACTTCTTCTGTCCAGTACACGAACCCCCTTATTCGGGGTGGGTGGGTTCACTGTTTCCAAGAGTGTTTCCAGTTTAGCATTTAATGAGCCTTTTCCTCTGCAGGTCCCCATCACCTCTAAAAAGAAAATCCATGTTGTGCCATGGTGTCAAATTCTACACCTATGACACTGCAATGATCTTGCTGGAATCCAGATTTCATGGTGACTTTGTTTTAAGATGCTGGTGGAAGTTAGGTTCTGTATTGATTTGAGTACCATTTACGGCCGTGTTCAAAAAGTCACAGGGTGATTGAATGCACCTCTGGTGCCCTTTTTCTTTAAAAATCAAAAGGGTAACAGGAAAGTGAAGAAAATAAGTAGCAAGCTATTCTGACTGTCTCCTCTTTAGTTGGTTAGGTTATTATGAATCTTGTTCCATGCTGTCAGCAAAACCATCTTGCACTTCAGAAGAAAAAACACACACATTCTTTACATGTCTGTAGTACTGTTATAAACAAGAGAGCCGAAATCAGTTTTTATTACTGGAATAAACCTAAAGGAGAAATCTCAGGGCTGTAATACCTCAGTGCTATTCTGAAATTCTTAATGGTCACTGTAGTATGAAGCGGTTTTATATCTTTTTACATCTGCATCTGGTTTTTGATAACTTGGGCTGTATTGCAGTTTTTAATCCATCTGACTCCCACATCCTGGCTCAGGACTGTGTGGCTGGTGTTCACACCCAACAGAATAAAATAAAATTGCAACGGGCAATTCAGGCCAAAGAGTCCTTATTTAGTGCAGGAATCGAAATCAGAGTTTCTCCAGAAATTTTAGACACTTGGACACTACCAGCAAATAGGAGATCATCACCTCCTGAGGTTCTACTGCCAAACTGTTCCCACTAGCACACCCTCAAATCCATTATTTTGTGCCCTACCCTTTGGAACAATATGTCGTGTTCTTGAACGATAGCACAGACCGTCACACTTTTGAATCCCGCTGAGTTGTTAAAAGAAAAACACTTCTTTGCACGTAGGGAACTAGAAGGCCAAGTGATGGCGTTCAGCTAGAACTTTTCTCTTAGTGTGCTAGTTCATTTGCTGCTTCTCTCGAGGAACATTCAGAAAAGGCATTCTCCATCCACAGTCTGAAGCGATACAGTTCATTTAACCACCACAGGATTGTGGTGTCTCTATTAATAGGCCAGGTCTACATTGGGGTGGGTGTCAGTCATCCACTTTGTAAGGCGAGAGAAGCAATCTACCTATTTTTGTTTCATGCAACACTCTTGTCCCTCAATGTGTGGGAAGAATTAATCTTTTGACTGTCCTTTGTAGAGTTCTCCTGTCAAAGAATCTCTTGGCAAGTGCTACTTACATGTGTGTTTTGCATTGACCCGAGTGGTCGTTTGATCTAAAAATGGCTTTCTATACAACATTAACTTTATTTGAAATTGATGCATTCAGAGCTAAGAGATGTCCTTGGCATTTCTTTGTTATTTTCCTCTTCGCCTCCCTGTTTTGTTCCTTCCTTCCTTTAAAAAAAAAATTCCCTCTGGTTGGAGAAAAGTCAACTTAAAGCCCCCTTGAACATTTTCTGTTAGCAAAGAGTACTATCAAGAGGAAGAAGGGTGTTGATGCTTGTGTGCTCTGAGTTCCATTCAGCCTCCCACAACAATGTAATTAATTGTCCAACACCCTTGCAGACAAAAGAGCTAGCTCAGCTTATGACAGAGGGGTGGTGAGAATATTGTCAACACAGAACGAGGAGGAAGGTTTGGCTGTCTTTCAAGGGGCTGGCAAACCCCCAAAGAAAAGGGAAGGGAGTCGGTTGAGTTTCTTTTTGGCCTCTCTCTCAACACTTCCCAAAACCGTGTGGATTTAATCATCATTGGCGATCACTCGTAGCGGAGTAAGATTGTCTTCCAAAGGTAAAATTTTAACAGTGGATCCGTAAGTGGCTATAAAGGCCAATTCTAAGCAGCAAAGGCTGTAAGAGCTACAGAAGAAAAAGATATCTTGAGGGCTGTCATTGAACAAAGGAGAAATAAAAACATAATTCATTGGGGGTGAGATATTTTTTTTTAAACATTGCTCCCTGCTTGTGGAGTGTTTTTTCCATTTGAAAAGTGTGTGATAAAAATTATTTTTAGGGGTCTTAGTTTAGAGGTGCTTGTCTCTCTGCTTAATATAAATGGAGCCCCTTCAGAGTTGAGGTTAAAAGTGAAGGACCTCCTACCATAATGATCGGAGTAGTGATCTCTGAGTGGTATGGCATGTTGCCTTAAAAGACACGTTTAGAAGCTGGGGAAGAATTTGGAGTCAAAAACATTTATGCCTTGAATAGAACATCTTTGAACTCACCAGTTTTTATTATCAGTAGAGAAAAAGGAAATTATTGCATTTACCAAATGGGGGGGACAATCCTTGACCCTGCTTCTGAGGAACAAACGGTTCTAGTGTAGACCAGGCTCAGTTTGGGCATCCAGACCATGGTTTAGTATGATTTCTAAAAGTCGCATGGTGGCTCAGCAGGTAAGATGCCAGGCTTGTCGATCGGAAGGTCGCAAGTTTGGAGGTTCGAGACCCTAGCCCCGCGTGACGGAGTGAGCTCCCACACTCGCCCCAGTTCTTGCCAACCTAGCAATTCAAAAGCATGCACATGCAAGTAGATGAATAGGTACCACTTCGGTGGGAAGGTAACAGCGTTCCGTGTGCGTCATGCCAGCCACATGACCGTGGAAGCGTCTTTGGACAGCGCTGGCTCTTCGGCTAACAAACGGAGATGAGCCCCGGCCCCTAGAGTCGGACACGACTGTGTGGGGGAACCTTTACCTTTACCTAAAAGTCCAGTGTTAGTTTCTATTTTGTCAGCATTCCAGTTTTATAATGCCTGGGCTTTGGGGTGGAGCAAACATTGTAAACAAACTTGGTAAAGTCAGATATATCATCAAACCTTGGTTATTATAGTTAAGTCTCCCTAACGATAGTTCAGCATGATGACTGAATTAGCCTGACTGAATTGGCACTATGTCTATGTGCCGACAGACACATTTTGCACAATGACATAGTCACCTTGCCCTTCTTCCGTTGGATTGCACTGCAAAATATTCACACATTCTCCTGTCTAAGTGATTAATATTTTACTTGTTCAAATTCACTATTACATTCTAAGCTGGATAATAGGTTTCCCTGGATGTTCTAGCTTATTTTTAAATCTTAGTTAATTCCTTATGAGGAAGGGAATAAAATGTATTCATTTTTGTGCCTAACCCTGGTCACAGGCTATAATTTTGTTGCTTGCTACTAAATTTGATGTTTCTGAGTAGGTAGTTCAGTTTGCAAGCCTGTAAGATGGAGGTAGAACAATATCATCCTAAAACCAAATGATCTACAAATAGAAGAGAAATACTCCAATACAGCAACCATGTGGCACTCAGCGGAGCAGAAGACACTGTTGAATAGCATTACTTTTTCTACATTTAACCGCCCAGGCCAAACCTCCCCACCAGGGTTTATCTGGCAGCTAAATGCTAGCATCTTCAACATGGGGAATCGATATTTGTGGGGAAAGAATGGCAGAAATGAGATGTTAACGCCAAGAAGGACTTGGAGCACTCTAAATGGAAGGCCTTTGTGAAAACCTTAACATGGAGGTTCTTGTGTAAAGCCAGGTATGACATGGAAGTGAAAAGAAAATGATGAAAGTGAAGCATACCTACTGTATAGCCAACTTAGAGCAAGCTAATTTTGATTTGGGGGGAGGAGGGCTGCAGCTTTCGGTATCCTTGATTGAATTGTTGAGCAAAACATTTTGTAAGCCAGGTTATCCAACCTTGCTGGAGGGGAAAGCATCATGTAAAGGTGGAGGAATGAAATTAACAAGCATTATTTCTGTTCCATTGTTTTGATTAACTTTTTTTTAATTGGGAGGACTTGGAGAGCAGCAAAACCAGAGCCAGTTTGGTCTAGTGGTTAAGGTGCTGGGCTAGAAACCAGGAGTCTGTGAGTTCTAGTCCCGCCTCAGGCATGAAAGCCGGCTGGGTGACCTTGGGCCAGTCCCTGTCTCTCAGCCCTAGGAAGGAGCCAATGGCAAACCAGGAGACTGAGATTTCTAGTCCCGCCTCAGGCATGAAAGCCGGCTGGGTGACCTTGGGCCAGTCCCTGTCTCTCAGCCCAACTCACCTCACAGGGTTGTTGTGGGGAAAATAGGAAGTAGTATTAGGTATGTTCGCCGCCTTGAGTTATTTATAAAAATAATAAAGGTGGGATAAAAATTAAATAAATAAAATAAAAACCAGCCAGGGTTGCAAAGTAATCTTGGTTAAATATGCACCCTGAAAGTACCCTTTTTTCACCCTGAGAAAGTAAAGAGCAATCATCCATTTCTCAAGGATTTAGAAAGCTGTGGATGTCAGGAGGAATCTGTACTGATAAGGTAAGTGGTGTTTTCCTCCTTTCACAAACGCTAAGGGCAGTAGAAGGGATGTGTTTGTTTGAGAGAACTACTCTTTATTTATGGGCATCATAATCTTAGCAGAGATTTATACTACCAGAGCTTTTTCAGGGCTTCTGGTTCGCTTCGGAAGGCTCTTCTCTTTTGGTTGTTTCTCTAATAATCTCAAATTGCATCTCCCCACCCACTTAATTCTGTGTGTGGCAAACTCAGGTGGCGTGAATTCGGATGGCTCCCCAAAATAGCTGCCCTATTTAAAAAATAGCCAGCCTTGGGAAAATCTGTGGTGTAGAACTGCAGCAGGAAGGTCTAGAAATTGAATAAAGAAACAAGTGCTAAGATCTCCAAGACCGTTGAGGGAAACATAAGAGAGGGATGTTTCTTTCACATCACAGTTTCAGAGTGATCCTGTGTGTGGAATTCAGCATGAAAATGTCTTGGCCATATCTTCTTAAAGGTAAAGGTTCCCCCCACACAGTTGTGCAGTCGTGTCCGACTCTAGGGGCCGGTGCTCATCTCCGTTTGTTAGCCGAAGAGCCAGCGTTGTCCGAAGATGCTTCCACGGTCATGTGGCCGCATGACGCGCGTGGAACGCTGTTACCTACCCACCGAAGTGGTACCTATTCATCTACTTGCATTTGCATGCTTTCGAATTGCTAGGTTGGCAAGAGCTGGGGCGAGTGTGGGAGCTCACTCGTCAAGCGGGGCTAGGGATTCGAACCTCCGAACTTGTGATCTTCCAATCGACAAGCCTGGCGTCTTACCCGCTGAGCCACCACGCCTCTTCCGTATGTTGGTACGAAGGACAAAATCCTAGAGTAGTTTCTAGTTACCAAGCTGATAAACTAACAGGAAATATTCCAGCCTCTCTGTGATTTTGGCTGACTGACTCTACCTTGAGGAAAGTGCTTGGATCAAGTAAATGAAATTATAATTGAAATCAGGCAGTCCAGACTGTTTTGTGGAGGAATTGTATGTAAACAACCATGCCAACATCCATGACAACCAGGACTGGAAAATCCCCCAGCAGAGACCTTGTAACTAGAGGGGCTGCCTTTTTGTAAGAACCTGTGTGTTGAGAAGACCATCTATTCCACACATCAGCTTGCTTTTGCTTCATTGTTTGTCCCCCACCGCAAACATTGCAATTGTCATAAAGGCCCTTGGATGGCTGAGAGGTGTTTGATGAAAATCACCAATTCACCCACCCACAATGAGATTCCTCAGTATTAAAGCACACTTTCCTCCATGAGCATCTCCATAAATGATTGGCAGGGTTTCTTTTGTAGAATTCCAAAATTGGAGGAGTGGGGGTTATGATAATGTTAGGAATTTCTGGTTTTTGCCCTCAAGGAAAGGTTTAACAGGCTTTTGCAAGCGAGGGGGGGGGAGACTGCAATTGTTTTGGACATCTGAATTCCACTCTAATAAGATACTCCAGGTGGCTTGGGAGTAATCCTAAAATAGCTGCTGTTCTTAATTGCTTCTGTAAAGTCAGTCTTGCAGACTCGGGGGAGGGGCTGCTCCCTGACAGTGCTGTGATAGCTAACTAGACTGAGAAGGTGTGTTTGTTGGGTAGAGATGAAGGGGAATGTTGCCAGCAGCTTTTGAGATGCCTTGAGGACTTAAACCAGCTCCCCTCCCCTCCCCTTTAGAACAACACATTTCAAAATCCTTATTTGGAGCCATCAGTCCTTTATAGCTGGTCGCAAAGGATCTACATGCCCTCACATGCAGTTTTATGAAAACCACTGTGATTTTCTACCCAATCCTGATCAGAGAGACAATAGAATAAAACACGTTCTATACCCAGCTATCCATTCAGGTAAAATACCCAAGAAGTCTACCGCAAATAGCTTGCAACCCTTAACAGGATGAGTTGAGGACAAAGACTACGAAGGCACAAGATGGTGGGGGAGAGAAAAGGAGTTCCAGTACTTGCTTGGTTGTTGTTTTTAAAGGGAGGAAAAATGCAGCTTGAATAAATGTTTTTAAAAAATGCAGGAAAGGAATGTCTCTCATTGGGGGACTGAATGGACAACTCCAGTTGGCTGATGCTAGGGAGGTATAGACAAATTCTTCTGCCAGCTTTGCAGAAGAGCAAATACTGGAGGTCTTTCCTGTTCTAGAATGTCCCAACCACCACTAAAAAGTCAGGGTGATTTGGTTTAAATTGGCAGTTTTTAATAAAGGTTCCCATTGGAGGGAATGCATTACCAAAACAACTCCCCAACTGACTGTTGTCACAATTAAAATAAAGTGGTTTGAAAATAATTACAGTAGAGCTTTGAAACCGTGATTCAAAGTTACTGACCAAACATTCCCATTTTTTTTTCACAGCGCAGAGACTATTTATTTGCAGTGGCAGAGAGGGCATTGTAAAATTGATAAGATTTTTACTTGGTTTCCTATATATATACACATATACACACACACACAGGAATGCTAAGCATGGTGTCACTTCCTTGAAGATAAAGGCAGAGTTGATTTTTCTCTTAGTAAGGCTGGTCATTACAGAAATGTTTTTGCTCGGTAATGAGATATAAACAGCAACAGTGTTTATTTCCTATCATAAATATTTGAAATTTGTACCATAATAAATGCAGCATATGGCCATTTGCAATGTATATATAATAAAAGATATTTTCCCATGTCTTGGGTAAATTAAAAAAAAATTCCCAGAAATTTAAATGTTAAATCACGCTGTTGACTAAATGAGGGAAGAAAGTGATTCCTTTTTATTTCTTCCCCACCTCCAATTGACGTAACTTGTTTCATTATTTGTACCTTGTAGCTGGCTAGCTTTGCATGATCAGGTGGCTTGTAGGGATGCTGACTGGCATTTTGGGAAGTCGGTTGGCCAGTATTGCAAGAGGGAGAGTGGCCGATTCAGTTGCATGGGGAACCTTTAGATGTCCTGCCACAGACAAGATTTGTATCTGTAGCTCTTCCTGAGGGTGGTCCAAGAGAGGCAACAGCTGTAATAAACAGCTGACATAACAGAAACAGTAATAATCCTCCATTAAATATATTTCGGCTGATGGGCCTCACTAGATAATTGACTTTTCAGCAGGACTTGCTGGCTCAGATGAAATCAGCAAGCTTTAAGGCAACCTGTGCCATTCAAAGGGTTGGGAGGGGGATGTCGTACTGCCTGTCTCTGAGCTATTCATCTCGGTAATTCAGTGTGTGTGTCACTTCCAGATGACACTAAACGGTACACATTAAAGTGGCTCTAATTAAAAACTGTTTTTGTTCGGAAATCCCTCCCTGAATTCAGTGGCTTTTCATCTGATTTAAGATCCTGTGTGCTCACCACCAGATGGTGGATAGGACATCTGAACCAGCCATTGGCATTTGACCTTACTGGTTTCACTTTTTGCCTGTTGCCCAGGCATTTTTACACTGCGATGTTTGCAGTTGGGATGGCTGTAGTAGCCGTCCCTTCCGTTCCCACAATCATTAGGAAGCACTGTTCTTCTATACAGTCCTGGTCTGACTGTC
Source organism: Charina bottae (assembly GCA_023362775.1). Classification (NCBI taxonomy): domain Eukaryota; kingdom Metazoa; phylum Chordata; class Lepidosauria; order Squamata; family Charinaidae; genus Charina; species Charina bottae. The sequence goes on along the minus strand of JALMGJ010000010.1, from coordinate 19,479,592 downwards.
ACTTGGGCTGTGATAGAAGTCCCCGGTGAGAATGGAGCCTAATGGAATGACTGCTGCATCTTAATCCCATGAGGTCCAGGATCCATATTTCATAACAGTTGACTATGTTCAACTTCACACAGTCACTTCAAGCATCTCACAGTCTGTCCTGAATCCAGAGAACAATGAGTAGGAACAGAAAAACGCCATTTCATGAGCCTTTCTGCAGATAATAGCAGAGGACTTAAGTCAGCAAGGTGCTCTGGTGAACCAAGACTCATTGCTTATTGTATCCGGTGGGAGGAGATGGGCGGCGACAAATCAAATAAATAAATAAGCAAGCCATAGTTGGTTTGGTTCACATGTTAAGCTATAAACCACAGTTCACATGCTACAATCATGTTTTCATCAAATAGGCCAAGCCCAAACCCAACAAATATGGGAGTCCACCATCAATCTGGTATTGCATTAATGGCATTCTCCAGAAGTTTTGGATCTGCAGATCTCAGGATTTCCACTGATTGGCCATGTTGGCCAGGAATTGCATGCCCCAACAGGGAAGACTGTGTTATAGCATGAGAAACTGTGAAGATAGGGGAACTGGTACATATACTAAAGTGGGACACAAAAAAAGCATTGGAAATCTCGTACCAATGTATGCAAATGAAAGCGTTCCTTGGGATGTGAGGTTGCTTTTATCATGCAGGGTGCTGTTCCATAAATCAGTAACTTCCCGTCTGTGAGCAAAAAGCTCCAGTTTATGTCAGCTTAAGTGGCTTTAACCATTAACAGAGATTCCTGTTTCTTAACGTAACTGCTTCCTCTGTCGGGAGTGACCCACTAGTGTTCTTACCTGCTCTTTTCCTTTAATAGCGGTCTGGTTTTGGTTTTCTTCCTCTTTAGAATGGGAACCTAACTTGGAGTGAAGAAGCTGACAGTAGCAGGGGAAGAGAGGTATCCCGAGACTTTGCCAAGGTCAGTGCAACAGCTTTGATTGTACGTTGGAATCTAGGCGGAAATGACGTATGAGTTGCCTTCAGCAAATGAACATTGCTGTCACGAAAACTCTACTGCCTGGGATGGTTCTGCAATCTGAAGGGAGTTTGAAAAAGAAGCCCTTGCCATTCTTTCCAACAGTAACGTGAGCCCTCCACAGAGGAAATGGATGTTTGTTAGAAGAAGGCTTGGATTCCTTCCAGACCAGCTTCTGTAGATCTCTTGATTTGACTAGGACACTGGGCTCATCCATCCCTTATCTAGATTTCTTAGGTTGTAATTTTTAGTACCTCTTAATTACAGTCCAGGCTTCAAATCCATAGCGATTTATTTAGTAAAATGAACATACGTTGTGGCGGAGCCATTGATCCGGATATTCCTTTGCCTTTGGTGGTCTTGGGCCCTATTGTTTAGGACATTAAGTTTTCTTTATAACAGCCGCCTCCTCCAGTCCCTACATCCATTTCAGAAAACTGATACCTGCTGCAACCAAGAAGCTGGTTTCCAGATCCCACATTATCAGTGGTCGGAATGCAAGCGGCCTTTGTCACTACCATGATTTTGCCTGAGACTGCACTGATCAGGAGCTTCAAATCTTTTTCTGCCTCTTTGGGGGTCTCCATCTGAGTTGAGTTGCTGTTTTCTACCTGATGACTATGCCTGTGAAACCTTGTTTTCCCTTCTACACCCAGCCTAAATTAAATTGTGCTTGCTTTATTCCACAGTTGTATGAATTGGATAGTGACCCTGAACGGAAGAAATTCCTGGATGATCTCTTCATTTTTATGCAGAAGCGGGGTGAGTGGGATTTGCCTTATCATCGCCTGAAAGGGGGAAATAAACATGTGCCTGCTTGTTCTGTATGCTGGAATGAGAAACCTGTGGAAAAGCTGCTTTGTGAGTCGGCTTCCATTATCATGGGAGGGAAAAGGGAATCGTTACCTTTTCTTCCAAGGATATAAGTTAGCACCTCTATTGGTTAATAGGTCACAAGGATAACGTTTGTTCCATCTTCCTCAGCATCCGGCTTGGAGTGAAGTATTATTGAGCAGTAAATAAGTTTTGCTTACCAGAACAAGAATGTAAATCTCTGTCCCTAAACAGTCTTAAGTTTGGCAGAAAAGGGAGCAGCAAGGGAGAAACAGACATTACCAACTGCAATTGTTCATATTTGACTTGCATTGCAGTTCAGGGTCTATGAGAAGAGCTGTACAAAACCAGACCAGAGGCTCTGGGTCAGAGTTCTGTTCTCACAGTGGCCAAGAAGATGACAATAGAAAGCTCACTAGCAGGAGCACCCCTTTTCTCACATACACACACGTGTGTTCCCCAACAACTGATTTTGAGAGGCTGGTTGCCTCTGACACTGGAGGAAATACATGTCTGCCTTGATTAGTAGCCATAGACAGCCTTCTCCCCCCCCCGCCCCCCAAATTGATATAATCCATCTTTCCAGCTGTAGGGGTTGGTGGCCCTTTCTGCCTCTTGTGGCGGTGCTTCTACCATTGGCTGGGTTTCTACCATCTGATGAAATGCTTTGTTTTTTCTCTTCTGAATCTCCCACCCTCTTTCAGCTTCATTCTGTGACTCTGTATTTTTTTCCCCTGACTACTTTGTCTTAAACACCCAGGCAACGGACCTTTATTATTGTCTTGTTTACCTAAAAAGCATCATTTCAGCTCCTCTGCACTCTCCTGATTCTCTTTAATCACTCTTAACGCCCATGCGATCCAATGGGCTTGGTGACCTGATGGTAATCCACGTGGTTTTCTTAGCAGCAATATGGAAGTGGCTATCCAGTGGGATGGTTTTCAACTTTCCAGTCCAGTTGACAGCCCCAGAATTTCCAGGTGGTCCTATTCAAGTACTAACCAGCCCTGATCCTTCTTAGCGTCCAAGCCCAGGTGTGAGGTGCAAAAGCTTCTCCTTGATAGGAACATTGCCACAATCAGGTCAATTTTAAGTCCCGCCAAAGCCTGAACACAAAGCATTAAGGTTGTGAAGAGAGCTGAGATGTGTTTAAATGGCCTGCCTATCTGTCTTTCAAACTCATCTGTCTTTGAACTAAAAATGGATTGAAAAATCAATCCAGTCTCCTTGATTGTTAAAGAAACCGAAATGAAGGGTGGACATTCAATCAATACATAAAATTAAAAATTAAAAAATCAAACTTCAGGCGAGAGGGAGCTCTGATGTAGCTGGAATGCTCACGCACAGGCCAGTTTTATCGTAAAAATAAAGTCTGTACGTAGTGTTTATGCTGCTAATTTGGCTGGATGCATCCTCGTGATAACTAACAAGACACAAGAGAAAGACAAAATCATCTCCACTTAGTCTGTAGCTTGAATCATGTCAACTGGATTTCTATTTTCTCAGTGGAAACGTTTCGCTCCTTATCCAAGGAGCTTCTTCAGTCTGAGCAAAGTTAGTAAGGGAATCTTTTCCCTTACCAACTTTGCTCAGACTGAAGAAGCTCCTTGGATAAGGAGCGAAACATTTCCACTGAGAAAATAGAAATCCAGTTGACATGATTCAAGCTACAGACAATTCCACCTGGATGACTGAGAACCTTCATAGACATATCTCCACTTAGTATAAAGGTAAAGGTTCCCCCTGCATATTTGTGCAGTCGTGTCCGACTCTAGGGGCCGGTGCTCATCTCCGTTTGTTAGCTGAAGAGCCAGCGTTGTCCGAACGCTGTTACCTTCCCACCGAAGTGGTACCTATTCATCTCCTTGCATTTGCATGCTTTCGAATTGCTAGGTTGGCAAGAGCTGGAGCAAGTGCGGGAGCTCACTCCGTCACGTGGGGCTAGGGATTCGACCACTTAGTATAGGTAGAAATATTTACTCTTAAATTTTAAGATTCCATTTTAATCCATGAAATATTAATGTGTGCATGTTTTTATTTTTAATTTATGTTGCCTGTAAATAATTTTTTGAGCGGTTTATTGTCCTGAAGGTGTGATAGAAATAAGTAAGTGGTTGCAAGTTGGCATACTTGGCAATAGAGAGAGAATGCGGATGAGCTGAAATCACTGTAGAATTGTGCAGTTGAGGTTCTGTCAGTGGCTGAGATAGCCAAGACCCTGTTTCACTGTCATATCCTTAAATCAGCTTTTCCCAGATGGACACCAGCAGCCATGCTAGCTGGGAGTGATGAGAGTTGTATTCCCAACTGGTCTGGCCACAAGTTAGGGACAACTGTGTTAGATGTGGGAATGACAGGAATGAAATACCTGGAACCAAAGTATACCCAAGTGTTCTATATTGCTTCAGTCTTCTTTTTTGGATATTTGCTAGTTTCTGATCATCTGTGGTTCTTAAAGAGTGAAAATAAGGTAGGAAAAAGGAAGGGATCAAATGGAACATAGAACAGCAGGTTATATAAGATCCATTATGAAGAAATGTAAGCTGTGTCTGCAGTAACCACCCCCTGATGATGTTCCTTATTTGTTTATTTATTTCACTTTGTTGTTGACTTCATCCAAATAGTGTTGATATCCGAAGTGACAACTTCAATACATACTTATATTTCATTCAGTCTTTCACTACGATGTTCCAGTTGGGACCACGATCTTTTCTTAGTCCATCTCTCCCTCTTGAAGGAGGCCATCCCGGTGGGCCTGTGTAATTACAGAGCAACAGTTGGATAGATCATTGTTTCTTTTCCAAAGAAGTCTCCATGGTGGTTAGGGTTAAAACGAACAACACCGTAAACTAGGAAACCACAAAACATCGTCTAACATTTGAGCAATGGCATAAAAATAGTTTCAGATGACAAGCTGTTTACTTCCCTAACTGTGGTCTTGAGTAGATGACAAAATCTAGGAGGCCAGGAGAATCTTGAGGGCCTGAGAGTTCCCATTTGTCTAGGGCAGTGGCTCTTAACAATTATGGGGTCACAGACCCCTTTGATTAGCTGATGAAAGATTAATGCAGTTGTGATTAATTATATCTCTCTCTTGCTCTTGTTTTTCATGCAAAAATTAATGGCTACTTCCTGGGGGGGAAAATCCAAATTGTACAAACAAAGGCAACAGTAAACTTTATATCTGCTCAAAAAATAAACTTCCATGAGACGTTCCATGTGGTTATTTGGCTTAAGAAGTCACAACTGTGGAGGAGATACCCGGTCAACTTTGACTTTTCATCTTGACTACAAGTAGCGCTAGAAATCCTGACTTAGCAAATGGAAGCAGTGGTCCTATACAACAGGGTTCCTCAACCTCAGCCATTTTAAGATGTGTGGACTTCAACTCCCAGCTGGCTGGAGTATTCTGGGAGTTGAAGTCCACATATCTTAAAATGGCTGAGGTTGAGGAACCCTGCTATACAAGACAAGCTTGTAAGCTTGTATCAAGAAACACCAGAGTTTTGCAAAACTCTTCAGTTCCTTTGCTCCCAGCCTGCAGATGTCTGGAAGCCCATCCATGGACCCACAGGTTAAGAGCCCCTGGTCTTAGGGTATGGATGTGCAAAAAAAGGTAGAAGTCTCAGGATTTTGGGTACAAAACTCCCTATTCTGAACACTTTGGAGGCGTTTTGAACTTGAAACAACTCTGTTTTCAAGTGCAAGACACCTCCCAAATGCGTGAAACCAAATTCAAACCTTTTGTTCAGCCCTAATTGAGGGATTTAGGTTTTTCAGCTTTTCTGTTAAATGCATTGGTTTTCTCTTCTGTTTTCCAATGGAGTTCTGTTGAGATAGAGCCCTCTGGTTTTTTCAGAAACCTCTTGATACGAAACGGATGGTTGGCTGGTGAAGAAATGAAGCAGGTAGAGAGGGCTGACATTTGCAAATTCTGCAGCTGGTGAAGGCAGTGCTGTAAAGTTGTGGATGATACCGTGGTCCTGAAAACGATTTTGCTCCTTTAAGTACCTCCTTTGTGAAGATCCCATTAAAAAAAGCTTTAGAGTATATCACTCTGCTACTGCTCAAGGTTGTCCGTGACCTTAGTTTTCCCCATGGCTTGTTCTTCCTAAGTCTGATGGGTATCTACATAGAAGAGGCTTTGTGAGCCTGAGCGAATGGCTTCCTGCTGTTGTATGCCTTATCTGCGTCTTTTCAGATGTGGGAAAACGTGGGGCAAATTCTAATATTGCCAACTGCGTGGGGTGGGGGCGGGGGCGGTTTATCTCCAGGCAGCAGTGGCGCTAATTAAACTATCTGGGGACCACTCTTAAGACCTCCCTGTCTTTTTTCTTCCCACTTCGCTTTTGTTACCTGTTACAAGCATTGGAATTTAGCCACCAATTATACCACTGCCTTGGAATAAGCAGGCATGCAAAATAACAGGAGCATTCCTGTCCTAGTCAACAGAACACAAGCTCCCCATAATGTGGACACTGTGCAGCTTTGCCCCAAAGAGAAAGACACTGGCAGGGTTAGCCCATTGCGGTTAAGGTTAGTTTGTTTGGTTTTGGTTTAGAATATTGTGCAGATGCAGCCAGTTATGGTTTGTCAGCCACTGTACGTGGCGTTGTGTGTTCTTTAAGGCCAGATCCTTTTGATTAATTCAGTAAACCATTGTTAAACATGCCCAGAATTAAACAAACCATGACTCCACTTCTTCAGAGCTAAGCCTTGCCACAGGATGACGCCAAAGCTGTAGTAGAAGGCTGGAGTTTGGTTAGCTCAGTCCATAGTAAGTTGCACGTCCAAAAACAGTAGTATCATAAGCCAAATTTAGATTAATCCGGTTTCCTTGTTTCATTTCCTAGTAGTGTTTCTCCACATAAGAACAGTTCCTACATGTCTGAAGGTCCATCCCCTTTACAGTGAAGGTACCTATGCGTCTTCCTGCCCATACCGCTTACACCTTCTTCCATAAATGGCAGAATGGCTTCTGTTTGTATGCTTTACAGTGGGTGAGCCCTTGTATCTTAATCGGAGGCATCTGGGTAGCATTGCAAAGAAGAGGGCCATGTTGCTTATTCGTCCAGTCGCTTCCGACTCTTCGGGACTTCATGGACCAGCCCACGCCAGAGCTTCCTGTCGGCCGGCGCCACCCCCAGCTCCCCCACGGTCGAGTCCGTCACCTCCAGAATATCATCCACCCATCTTGCCCTTGGTCGGCCCCTCTTCCTTTGGCCTTCCACTTTCCCTAGCATCAGCTTCTTCTCCAGGGTATCCTGTCTTCTCATTATGTGGCCAAAGTACTTCAGTTTTGCCTTTAATATCATTCCCTCAAGTGAGCAGTCTGGCTTTATTTCCTGGAGTATGGACTGGTTTGATCTTCTTGCAGTCCAAGGCACTCTCAGGATTTTCCTCCAACACCACAGTTCAAAAGCATCTACCTTCCTTCGCTCACCATGAGTGCTAACAAAACACGGCTGGTTTCTTGGCATGCCACTGAAAGACTTTGAAAGCAAATTGGGCTCCTTCTCAAGCCGTATTATGTCCTTGGTTCCATTTAGGTCTTGTCTTTCTTTTTCTTCGCCGTGAAGAACTGTGTTTCTACTTCAGATTTCTCTGGGGAAGGAGAGTTGGTCCATGGGTCAGGGAGGTGAGAACCCCAGCAGTAGCTGAGCTGTTGAGCATCTGGTAAAGATGTTGAGAGTGCAGCATATATTAAACCCAGCTGGGCCAAGAGCTGTCAAGCAGTGGAACCCTTATGAGGCTTAAGACATCCAGGAGCCACCTCCAAGGAGACTTGCCCAGCAGCTCCGTTGGGCAGCAGGAGGTTTGGCAGCAATATTTGGGGGGCAGGTGCCTGTAAAGCATTTCAACTTGGCAAGTGGGCTCAGAAATAGCAGCGATCTGTCAGCCTGGCCCTCTTCGGGGTGGCGGGAGCAGAACTCCACGGCATTTCCATAGGTGTAGATAACAACTGGGCCTCCTGTCAAATAAGGCATGATTAATTGCTTTCCTTTCCTGCTCCTGCTTTGATAACCACGCGTGATGGTCTGCAGGCTTGTGAGTCAGGTAACGACGCCTGCCTCTGGAGGTGCGAACGCCCGCTGTGGAAACGGACAAGATGGTTGGGGGGCTGGAGTAAGTGATGCCGGCTGTCCTGGGAAGTGGGAGGTCAGAGGCTTCTTTCCCAACATTTTGTCCTGCTTGTTTCCAGATAAAATTGAAGGGCGGAACTAGTATCTTTTCATGTGAACAGAGAACCGAGCAGCGGGCAACATTTTTTTCATGGCTGGTGCCTGCAAATGTCTCCATGGTTGGTGGCTTTGTGCCCTGCAACACTTTGTTTTGCTTTGCTTTGTGGCCCTCGGTCCCTTCATCTCTCTCTCTCTATTAACTCCGATGTGCAAACATCGTTGGGGAGAAATTGAGGGAAACTATCTTAGAAAAGGAGGTTTAGGACGGCGTAGAAACCTCACCTTTCCCTTAGAAAAATGAGCAGCAGGTCTTTTGGATAACTGGAGTAGACTTATTAAATTTGATGGGAGTTATTGTCCAACCACTACTAAAGAAACCCAGTTGGGGAAGGCTGAGCTAATACCGATGGGTGCCCCTAGTTTTCACAGTTTGATATAGATACTGTTTTTCTTTAACTGTTTTTACTTTGGATGCCTTTTTAGTTATTCCAGATTTTATTGTGCAATTATTTTTGTTTTGTTTTGTTTTGTTTTATATTGTAAACCAGGGGTCCCCAACCTGTGGGCCGCGGCCTGTTAGGAAGTGGGCCGCGGGGCTCCCGCTTGCAAACCCCGCCCTCCAGTGCGCGCAATTGGCTCCTGCCTGCAAATCCCGCCCCACCCCCCGGAGCTCACAATTGGCTCCCGCCTGCAAATCCCGCCCCCCGGTGCACGCAATTGGCTCCTGCCTGCAAAACCCCCCACCCCCGGTCCGTGGAAAATTTTTCTTCCACAAGTGGTCCCTGGTGCCAGAAAGGTTGGGGACTGCTGTTGTAAACCACCCTAGTTGTAACATTCAGTGGTAGATGAATTTAATAAATGAAATTTCCCCTTGGCATCGGAAGCTTTGAGGGGCCAGGAGATACGGTCCCATTAGAGGTGGACATTATATGATGTTGCCTTGGCCCCATTCTTTGAACCATTCTTTGAACCCCATTCTTTGAACTGGTACTTGCCTTCTGCAGCTCTTCAAGGCAATGTTGCCTGTGACTTTTTAACTGATCACAAAGAAGAACCATCGCTGCCAGCTCTTTCAGCACTATGTTTAGCTACCTCTGCCTTGAACATGGCAATGCTGTGACCTGCCTTTCTTCCAAGCGAAGAGTTTTGTCTCATAGGCTGATCTTCACAGCGGCCCTGTGCAGTGGGCCCAAGGCCCCCCACTGACTTTCATGGAACATGGGGGACGTCAAACCAGAATCCTGCTGAACAAGGTGGCAGTATTCTGGCAGTACAGTATTCCCTGGCGGTGCCTGTGTTCTCACAACACTCTTACAACAGTCATTTACTAAGCAACCCAACAATCTGGAGGAGATACAGCACAATCAGACTTGCAAGATTCTGATATTACAGCCAATCTCAATAAAAGTACAGGTAGTCCTCACTTATGACTGCCTCATTTAACGACAGTTCAAAATTACAACGGTGAGAAAAAACAGCTTTGAGACCAATCCTTGCATTTACGACCGTGGCAGCGTCCCTTGGTCACGTGATCGCCATTTGCGTGCTTCACAACTAGCTTCCGACAAGCAGAGTTAATGGAGAAGCCAGCAGTACAATCACAAGTCACAGTCACGTGATGTCATGCTTAACGACCGAATGGGAAGTGAGGTCATAAGCCCGTTGTGGTCATGTGACTTTGGGCCAGTCACTCACTCTCAGCCCAACCCACCTCACAGGGTTGTTGTGAGGAACAGAGGAGGAGGAGGTTCCCTGCCTTATTTATAAAAATAAGGGCGGGATTTTAAAAATCTAAAAATCTAATCTAAAATCTACCTGTGGAGTTGATTTCCTGGTCTTGTCTACCTAGTAGGACTGCCACAGAGGGCTATTCACGTGGCTCTGGGTTGCAAAATGTGGCTTGGTGATTTGGACCCTTATTTTTTAAAAAGCCGCTTTCCTCTGAATGCAGAGTCTTTGGGCTACTCACGGCCGGAATCCGATGGTGGTTGTGGGTTTTCCGGGCTGTGTGGCCGTGTTCCGGCAGTTCCAGTTCCTAACGTTTCGCCAGTCGCTGTGGCTGGCATCTTCAGGGGACAGGAGCACAGCTAGAAGACTTGGGCACAGACAGAATCTTCTAGCTGTGCTCCTGCCCTCGGAAGATGCCAGCCACAGCGACTGGCGAAACGTTAGGAACCAAAACTGCCAGAACACGGCCACACAGCTCGGAAAACCCACAACCACCATCTTTGGGCTACTGTTTATTTTTGGCGGCTGAGCTCGGCCTGATTTCGATCACCCCGTATCAGAGGTGAGGTAGCTTGGGATCGGGTGGCAGCAGGGGCGAGGGGAAGGGGCGGATCTACCAGCGGGATGGGACATGCAGACTACATCCGAGGGCAAAGCAGCGGCTGACCTCTTTGCTAACAAAGATTCGGGCTCTTGCGCTGGAGAGCTGCGCACTCATGGTCCCTGTGCAGGCTCGGAATGGGGGGAGAGACGCTGGAAAGTACAGTAAAAAAAAAAAAAAACCCTCTATCAAACAGCAACAAGTCTTATGCCTTTGCTCTGGTCAGTGACCTTTCCCTCTGGAATTCTCCCCTCTGACCCACAGATCATTAATCCCCACCCTGCCAGATGACAGTAATCCATCATGCGCCCTGACAGGCCTTGCAGCCGGCTGCGAAAAGCTGCTCGGCCTCCCTCCATCCCAGGATACTCATTTTTCAGCTTTCCTGTTCGGCACCAAGGGCTTCCAGTAACAACTTGCCACCAGTCCCTTCCTACCAGAAGGCCCGCACGGACGCCGGGGCCTGGAAGGGGGTGGGGGGCGCCCAGTGCAGGACCTTTCCACACTTACTGTGTGTGTTTATTTCTCTTCACCTTCGCTTGTGAAAGGCTCTTGAGTGTGCAGACCTCCCCAGAATGGAAAGGCAAACAGTCTCCCCCTCACCCCTTTCTCGCTGAGTCTATTTTAAAAGGAGGAGGAGGGAGATCTCCCCATTTGGCATTTGTTATAAACTTATATAAGCTGTTCAAGTTGGATTTTTAAAAAAAAGTATTTTGAAGAGCAGCAATAAAGTTGTCTGTTAAAGCTAGGGCGGACGAAGCTTTTTGTAATTACTGTCACCAAAAGCTCAGCGGTCCTGGCTGAGTCTCTCTCGGCAGGTGCTCCCCTTGAAAGGGCCTTGCCTCCCATCATCCATCTCGCTTCTGGAAGAATTTCAAATGCCTCTCTGGATTGCAAAGTAGGATTTGCAAACTATTTAGGGCCCTTATGGATAGACCTTTGTGTTTGCTGTGTTGCGATCCTGGGCATTTCTAACTATTCTCTTAATTTGGGCATTCATGCTAAAGACTTTTAAGTCTGAAAAAAAGGAAGGTCTAAATAAATACTGTAGCCCATAATGCTGGGGAAAAGTGGAAGGAAAGAAAATGATCAGCAATGTGGAGACTCAATTACAGCGGCAGTGGGCACACCGCTGGAAGACTTGAAGGGCCAGGTTGAGGACAGATGATCCTGGAAAGCATCTGTCTATGCAAGGAGAACCCTCTCCACATACGATGCATTTGAGAAGGCATGAGACGGTTGAATTGGCTATATGCTTCACAAGCTGGTATAGAAAGCTGGTTAGAGGATGAAAAGGCATGGAGTATGCTTGTTTTTGATACATACACAGAGGCTTTATGTCTGTCTGTCCTCACCACTGGCTTCTCTGATACACTTGGGCACATGAGCCTTCCTGGTATATGTATGTGAGATAAAATGACTCAGTAAAATATTGCTTTGATCATCTCCGTGATAAGAAAACGCAGGTGATTTTGCAGCGTTGGCTGTTCCGTAGAATCTCTAGAGACCCCGTTGCATCCTCCAGGTGTGCCAGCCAACAGCCCCTGTAATCCTTGTCCATCTGGAGGTCATCACCATTCTGGTGATCATTCAAGAACGGAATCCTGGCCTTATTCACCCTTTGATCTTAATCCACGCATTGCACTAAGCCAGGGGTCGGCAAACTTTTTTTGCCGGGAGCCATTTTGACATGCTCGTGCACATTTTGAAGTGCTCGAGAGCCAGGGGGCGGGGTTTGCGGGCGCGGGCCAATCGCGTGGAAGGGGGCGGGGTATGCGGGCGGGAGCCAATCGCGTGGAAGGGGGCGGGGTATGCGGGCGGGAGCCAATCGCGTGGAAGGGGGCGGGGGAGGTTTGGAAGAGGAAGGGAAAGAGAGGCTCGACTGCTTCGGCGGCGGCGCTTCCAGGTTGTCGCTGCGGCGGCAACGGCTGCCCCTTCGAAAGGGCAGGCTCCGGGGACCCCGAAAATGCCCTCAGTTTAGGCAGGGAGGCTGCGCCAAGCTGCCTCAGCTGTTCTGCGGGGAGAATTTCCACCCCAGGGCAGCATGTGCATGTGGAGAGGGGAGGTTTCTGCCTCCCTGCCGGAACCGAGGGCATTTTTGGGGTCCCCGGAGCCTGCCCTTTCGAAGGGGCACTGCTGCCCGAGCTGCAGTGCTGCCCCTTCGAAAGGGCAGGCTCCGGGGACCCCAAAAATGCCCTCAGTTTAGGCAGGGAGGCTGCGCGCAACCTGCCTCAGCTGTTCTGCGGGGAGAATTGCCACCCCAGGGCAGTGTGTGCATGTGGAGAGGGGAGGTTTCTGCCTCCCTGCCGGAACCGAGGGCATTTTCGGGGTCCCCAGAGCCTGCCCTTTCAAAGTGGCACTGCTGCCCGAGCTGCAGTGCTGCCCCTTTGAAAGGGCAGGCTCCGGGGACCCCAAAAATGCCCTCAGTTTAGGCAGGGAGGCTGCGCGCAATTTCGGGGAAATGCCCTCGGTTCCGGCAGGGAGGCAGAAACCTCCCCTCTCCACATGCACACGCTGCCCTGGGGTGGCAATTCTCCCCGCAGAACAGCTGAGGCAGCTTGCGCGCAGCCTCCCTGCCGGAACCGAGGGCATTTTCGGGGTCCCCGGAGCCTGCCCTTTCGAAGGGGCAGCACTGCAGCTCGGGCAGCAGTGCCCCTTCGAAAGGGCAGGCTCCGGGGACCCCGAAAATGCCCTCGGTTCGGCAGGGAGGCAGAAACCTCCCCTCTCCACATGCACACGCTGCCCTGGGGTGGCAATTCTCCCCGCAGAACAGCTGAGGCAGCTTGCGCGCAGCCTCCCTGCCTAAACTGAGGGCATTTTCGGGGTCCCCGGAGCCTGCCCTTTCGAAGGGGCAGCACTGCAGCTCGGGCAGCAGTGCCCCTTCGAAAGGGCAGGCTCCGGGGACCCCGAAAATGCCCTCGGTTCCGGCAGGGAGGCAAAAATCGCGCGGGCAGGCTGCCGGGCTTCCCGACGCACAGCTGATTGGCGCGGAGAATTTCCACTCCCTTCAGCGCTTCCGGCTTGTCACGCGACACACAGTTTGGAAAGCCCTGCCCGTCGTCAAGATGGCTTCCGGAGACGGCTGCCAGGTTGCCAGGGGTATGCCCACAGCAACGCACACCATGCCCGCTGCCGCGCCTGCCCCGCCACACTCGCTGCCGCGCCACGCCCGCCACGCCTGCCTGCGGAAGAGCCACACTCAAGGGGCCAAAGAGCCGCATTTGGCTCGCGAGCCGCCATTTCCGACCCTTGCACTAAGCCATAATTACTTTGTTCGTATGTAGCCAACTTGACCTTCTCATGCCTTCTCAAAAGCCATTATTAATGTGCATCATATATGGAAAAGGTTCTGCTTTCACGAGTGGGTGCTCTTGTGAACATCCTCTGGGACAGGCAGACACACCAAGCTAAAACCAATCTTCCAACTGTGATTTACTCAGTAAATCATAGTCAAGCCAACCACTACAGTGTGTGAATTCTTAATCAGCAAACCTAGCATGACAGCTCTCAAGCTTTTGTACTTAACCCAGAGCCGTGTTAATCTGTCAAGCTTTCTGACATTAAAAGTAAAAGTGGTGAAAAGCGTAAAACATTCTAGAGAAGAATAACATGGATAAAAAGTTACGTTTCTTATCTCAAGTAGAGCAGCATATCAATACTTTCTACTTTAGACCTTGACCCCAATTTACAGGAAATCCGTCTTATGGACAGCATCTATCAAGTTTGGAGATTTCTCACCCTTTCCGGTCAAACTGGCTCCTGTGTGTGATCTCCACACTGTGGCATTTCCTATTTTTCCTTGCAGAGTACGTCTTCAGGATTTCACTGGCTAGATCGGTTTATAAACTGCTAAAAGAAATGCCGAAACGTTGGCATGATAACCTAATTGACTGCTTGAAGAATGGCTTCCAGAGAGAAGCATATCTCATGGAAGTTGATTTGAACTTCTCGTGTCCAAGATCAAATCTACTTCTTCTCCTTTATATTGTTAAGCCCACCGATGGTGGACAATAAAATCCAGAGTTGTGTGCCTTAAAAGTTTGATCGGTGTGAGGGTGGTTTTGTACAGTAGTGCATTGAGGGGGGGTGGGGTGGACAACCTTTGAGTTGTCAAGAGCTTCATATTAAAGCGAGTGGCCGGTCAGAGGTCAGCTGTTAGTGGTCTGTCATTTCACCGACCCGTTGGGGAGCGGGGAAAAGTCAACGAAGGAATTCTCCCCCACCTTCCCCAGATATTGTTCATATAGGAGCCAGAACGGTCAACCTTCTTCCCAGCTTCCTGAGCTCAAATATTTACTGTAGCAGTCACAAGCGCCCTTCCCTGGGAAATGCAGTCAGAAAATGTTTGGCTTCAGTCCAGAAATGGGCCTGTAGTCCAAATATGAGAGGGAACGTGCTGGAATGGAAGGGGAGTTACCTTCTTTTACTTTGATTGCTTTCCATAACTCACTAAGTCGGGGTTGCTCGAGCACCCTTGCCTTTTTCAGATGTGCCACAGGTCCAGTGAATTCGATCACCTGGCCTGCAATCTTCAGTTTCATTCCTTAGAGCAGGGTTCCTCAACCTTAGCCATTTTAAGATGTGTGGACTTCAACTCCCAGAATACTCCAGCCAGCAATGCTAGCTGGGGAATTCTGGGAGTTGAAGTCCACCCATCTTAAAGTTCCAAGGTTGAGAAACACTGCCTTAGAGAAATTGTTTTGCTACAAATGTAGCTAATTCAGAATTTGGGCTAATTTCAAGGACTCAAGCAGTAGGTAACATTAATTCACAAATTCTGGGAGAATTGTAATACTTGGCACATGCAGACTTAACTTATCAAGTTCACTTTCATACCAGATAAGCATGGTTCCAGGGTTTCTGTGGCTTTATAAGCGGGAGAATCTGTGGCCCTGTGGATCATGGACTCCTGTTCCTATCGCTGTGAGCTACACTAGCTGGGGTTGATAAGCCACAGGGAGTGGTATTTTTCCACCTCTGATTTAAAATGAGATTTGAAAAGTTCAGAGGACAGAACTAGCCGTCATGGTTAAAAGGCAGCTGTAGGTTTGGGTTGGCCTGTGTTACATATCCTGTTAAGCTATAATAAAATTGGTTTGGTTTTGGCATAATGTGTTACCTGGACCTCACCATTTTGATTTGTGAGCCATAGTTTATGGTGTAGTGTGTTGCATGAATCCAGTCAACTCTGGTTTGCGAAGCTAACCATGAGTAAAACGGCAAGCCCCAGATCACTGTATCTTTTAATGTGGGCTGCCAGGATCGGAGAGCAGCAGGGCTACAATTTTCTGAATTCCCATTCTGTATAGCAAACCGCAGGGTACAATTACTTGTGTACGTGAGATGCCCATTTCAGGCTTACGTGTGGCAAAAGCTGCCCGTCTCTGGTACAGGGGCAAATAAGGCGTGTCTTGTTCTCCTTCCTTGAGCTGCAGTGCTGTAAAAGGCCGGTATGAAAACTACATTAAAGAATACACTAGAAAAACCAGCGCTTCTGTTTGCCCACATTTCTGCCTTCTGAACACATCTTCTTGCTCCCAAGCAGGTCCCTTCAAAGGCTGTTACCTTCGTGTAAGGTTCTTTGACCACCACCACCACCCCCATCCTAAGGAAAAAATTGCAGCTGGAAAACAACCTTAATATGTTGGTTGCCCGTTGGTTGCATTTAGGGAAATCAGAAGACTCTGTATTTGGCATCTGTAAGAACTTTCAAAAGAATTTTCTTCAGGGGGAAAAGTATTGTTACACACACACACACACACACACACACACACACACACTGACATTAAGAACGCCCCTGTGCATATACGTTGTGCTGTAGTTTTCAGCCTAGAATGTCCTGTTTGATACTGGGAAGAAAGGAAAAACAGTGAAAGTAATAGGAAGACTGTGCATACAATTAGATGATGCTTCCTTAGGTCTGCCCTTCATAAAAGTTGTGAAGATTAAGGGGATCAAGTCTAAAGCCCTGGTGGAAAAGGAGGCATTAGTGGAAGGAGATGCGGGGAATCCCACTGCTTTGGAGAGGGGGTTCAAGGCAGAAGGTCTCCCGGTAACTTGTTGGCTTCTTTGTTCTTTCTCTTCCCTCGTTGCCGTGGGTACAGGGACACCCATCAATCGCATCCCAATCATGGCCAAGCAGATCCTTGACCTCTATATGCTCTACAAGCTGGTGACCGAGAAAGGAGGGTTGGTGGAGATCATCAACAAGAAGATCTGGAGGGAGATCACCAAAGGCCTTAACCTCCCCACCTCCATCACCAGTGCAGCATTTACGCTTCGCACCCAGTAAGTCCTGGGAGGGGGAGATGCGCAAGAGTCAGGTGCGTCCCTGCCTTGGATGCAGGGTGGCTGACCGGCTTACCTTTAGCCCACCTCCATGCTAAGCAATCCTGTTGTTTGTCCGCACATAATGGGGAGGAAACCCAGCAGTGTGGTTCGTGAATCATGGCTTACCTCTTAGCATGTCGCAGTGCTGCTCAACCGTGGCAACTTTAAGATGCGTGGACTTCAACTCCCAGAATTCCCCAGTGCCTTAGCATGATCTGTTGCCACTTCATCTAGTTCTCTTGCGCCCAAATGCAGCCTTCTGACCAGCTGAGCCTCTTCTGTTTCTCTCCCCAGGTATATGAAGTACCTCTATGCCTACGAATGTGAGAAGAAGTCCTTAAGCTCGCCTGCCGAGTTGCAGGCCGCCATCGATGGCAACAGGCGGGAAGGCCGACGGCCCAGTTACAGCTCCTCCTTGTTCAGCTTCTCCCCCGCTGCCCCGGGGCCGCCTTCGCTCCTGTGTCCCCCCAAGATCCGCTTCCCCCTCGTTAGCCTCGCCCCCAGCAGCACAACTAGCAACCCACACCTGTCTTCAGCAGGCACTCTCAGGAAAGGTCAGCCGGGTCCCTTGTTCGGCCGTTGACTTGCTTTTCCCTGCAGTGATATTATAAGGGAGAGAGAAGGCAGTCTTCCTGCTCCTTAGTTGTACAGGTAGTCCTCAACTTGTGACCGTTCAAAGTTACAGTGGCGCTGAAAAAAGTGACTTGCGACTGGTCCTCGCACTTATGAACGTCGCAGCATCCCTACAGTCATGTGATTGCCATTTGTGACCTTCCCAGCCGGCTTCCGAGAAGCAAAGTCAATGGGGAAGCCAGTAGGGAAGGTTGCAGATCGCAGTCACGTGATGTCTTACTTAATGACCGTGGCAAAAAATGTCGTAAAATCGGGTGCGGTCACGTGACGCCTCACTTAACTACCGCACCGCTTAACAACAACTTTTCTGGTCCCAATTGTCATAAGTCAAGGACTACCTGTCTCCTGTTAATCATGCCCTCCAGCGGCACGGCCTTGACTGCTTTCCCCCAAGACCAGAATGACCTGGGGCCCCCACTTAATACACTGAAGGGCCAATAGCTCCAAGGAGTAATAGAACAATACAGAGTGGATATGACCCACAGCATGCACTTTTCCTGTTCTTTTTTCCTAGCATTTTGGAAAGGTGGAATAATAATAATAATAATAATAATAATAATAATTATTATTATTATTATTATTATTATTATTATTATTATGACTGTTAAGCACCTTGCCACCCTTGGCTGATTTTTAGGGCCGCATCTGATTAGGATTTGGAGGGAGAATTCAGGAAGTCAGAGGGGGAGGGGGGATGCTAAACTGGGAAGTCAAAAATCCTTCTCCAGAGAAGGCAGCGGGAAATAGCTTTTGGATGCCTGGCAAGAAAACTCTCTGGTTGTTCTGTGTAGTTACCAGGAATCATGCCTGGTTGGGGACTGTCTGTATATATCTCTCTTGGGGTTTACCCTAAAGTTTTTGTGTACTTCTTGCTTCAGTGTGGTAGGAAATGTTGCGTGTTTTTTCCCCCCCAATAACGGTATTAGAAGGGCTTCAGGGCTACAAATGTTTGTGTGTATGTAAAGATAAATAAATTTGTGGGCAGAATGCGACCTTAGGCTTCAGGCTGGACATCCCTGCCCTAAGTCCTGGCTGATTGTGCTGTCCATGCCAGGCCCATCCTTACTAATCTAGGGCAAGGCTTCGCACGTGGGTTTCATTTTTACCCGTTGGTGAGTTGCCTCTCCAGGAGTGAATTTGGGCCCTTCTCCCAAGACGGGTGTCTCGCGGGAGGCCCTGAGTTCCTCCCTCGCTGTTGCAGGTGATGGCCTGCCGTTGACCACATCTGCGCCAAATCGCCTCGCCATGCCCGTGAGCTTGGCCAACCAGCAGGCCACCGTAGCCGTAGCAGCCGCCGCCAGAACGGCCACCTTGGAACAGTTGAGGGAGCGTCTGGAGTCCGGGGAGCCGGCAGAAAAGGCGGCGCGGATGACGGAGGAAGAGCAGCGCTTCGTCCAGCAGGCCTTCCAGAGGAACCTGTTCAGCATGGCCCGGCAGCTGCCCATGAAGATTAAGATCAATGGCCGAGGTGAGCCCGCTCTGGCAGCGCTGCAGTCTCTCGCCCTTTTCGCCTCGCCTGCTCCGATCCAGCGTCAGCCCCGGCGGAGCCTCTGCCCCGCCGGAAGGATGGGGGAAGCGTGGAGACAGAGGCGCTGTATCTTGGCTTCAGGCAAAGGCAGGCGGGTTTGAGCCCTGGGGGTCTTCCATTCCAGCCTTAAGGAGCATTGGATTCCTTCTGATTTTCCCCCGTCTCCCGCCTCCCCAATAACAAGATGGGGGGTATTGGCTTTCACCGGGTGGGGAGAGCGAGTCTCACTTTGGGATTGGTTGCATCTCTGTTCCTGGCTGAGTTGATGCATCGTGCCCAACTCTAAAATGGTTTGTTTGCGGCTTAGCGTGCGGTGGGAACCCAGATGTTCTGCTAGTAAATCTGATTCATAGCTTGGCGTGCTTTGCGAACCCACACAGTTGTGGGTCGTTCAACCCACCACACTTGGGCACCCTGTGGCTTAATGCAATGTGGGAACGAGATCACGGATTTTGTAGCAAACTGCTCCGGGTAGCAGCTCTGTGGCGTCTGCTGGGTGCTGGGATCAGGCTGATCCACTAGAAGTCCCATCCCAGATGTCCCTGTCTAATATCTGGTCGTTTTTAGTTTCCCCTGTGGTGATCCCCAGCCGTCATTCCATATGTTGGAGAAGGCAGGGAATACAGGTAGTCCTTGCTTAACAACCACAATTGGGACTGGAATTTCGGCTGCTAAGTGAAGTGGTGATTAAGCGAATCCGACCCAATTTTATGACCTTTTTGTGGTGGTCGTTAAGCGAATCACCGCAGCCGTCAAGCGAACCACGTGGTGGTTAAGTGAATCATGTTTTGCTTGCTGGAAGCTGGCTGGGAAGGTCGAAAATGGTGATCACGTGACCGTGGGACGCTGGAACGGTCGTAAATGCAAACCGGTTGCCAAGCGCCCAAATCATAGTCATGTGACCACGGGGACGCTGCAACGGTCATAAGTGCGAAGGCCGGCCGTAACTCGGTTTTTTTCCAGCACTGTCGTAAGTCCGAACCATCGCTAAAGGAATGGGTTACCTGTAGAACAAGGCTAAGGTTTCTAGTAGTAGATAAGCCTCAGCCAGCTCTCCTTAGCCTTTCCTCTTTTCTTTTTCTCTCCCATTCTCTCCCTCCCTCCCTCCCTCCCTCCCTCCAGAAGATAAGTCAGATCCAGCAGCAGCTGCAGCAGCTTTGAATTGGACCCCTTCTGGCTTTGGAAGCATCAATATGTCGGTGGAAATCAACGGCACAATATATGCTGGTGAGAGCGTTTGAAAGGAAGCCAAGGGGCCGAGGTTGGAGGTGTTTCTGCAGAGAAGCGTCCGATACTGGGCACGACCAAACCACCTCTATGGGGTTGACAGTTGCCATCTTTCTCACACTTCCTCCCCCTTGCCTACACATGGGGACAGAAGGTACCGCAAAGGGGCGCTTCCAGTCCAGGGACTCCTCCGGGCATAGAGGCCCAGGGGTTTGCTTTTGTAAGCTGCAGCTGCTCCTTTCCACCATCCAGATCTTGTCCGGGAGCGTAGGAAACAGCCTCACACCAGAACAGGTTGTGGGTCCATCTGGCTACAGCGAGGGAAGTGCTTCTGGCAGGCACAGGGCTGCCCACATTTGCCTGGTGTCCCAACTGGCAAAGGATCTTTCCACTGGTCTGATCCCGGATCCTTTTAGCCAGGAACTGGGTCGAGCTTTTGGATAGTCCATAGCACATCTTCTCCCACTGAGCTTACCGAAGCCATAAGTGACTCCAGAAGAACCTGGTTGAGGAGCCGCTGGGTGAAGGGGCAGGTCCTCCTTCGGTTCCATGGGAAGCGGTTGGCGGAGTCCAGGGGCAAACGGGGCAGAACGGGGAAAGGTTCCTGGCCTGCCAGCCTTCCCATTCGCAGAGCTGCAGAACTGCCGGCCCAGGATGGGAAAGAATTTGGTCCAGTCTCCTGTTCTGTTCTGGGGCTCCCTGGTCCTCCCAAGGAAAGCCTTTCCTCGCTCGCTGAGCGAGCGGCTTCAGCCGGTCCACTAACTGTCCTCCTCTCTCCCCACCCGACAGGCGTCCTCTTTGCCCAAAAGCCCGTCGTCCACCTCATTGCCGGATCCAACACCCAGAGCGCCGGCGGGTGCAGCAGCAGCTCGCCCAGCCCCACGTCCTCCAGAGGCACCCCCGGCGTCGAGCCCTCCACCAGCTGGTCTCTCTGAGGACAGAGAAGGGCCCGGCAGGCTCGGAGCGGCTCCTCTGCGCCCGGGAGAAGCTGCCCCCGTGGCCCGGGCCCAAGCAGCCGCTCCTGCGACGGGCCAGCAGCGCAGAGCCGCCATCTCTGTGCCGGCGGGTTTCCCACCGGGATGGACCTCGCTGGCTGCTTAGCCTTTTTCAGGTCTTGCTGTGTCCTCAGTGAAGAGAGGGGGGGAGGGGGAGGGGGGAGGGGACACGAGGCGTGTTTCAATCAGGGATTCTCTGGACAGGCTTCGCGTTTTTGTAGATGACTGACCACTGCCAGGGTGGTGAAAGGCCCTGACAAGAAACCTGTTTTTCACCTTGGAAGCCCAGCGGGCGCTCTCTCTTCCCTTCTCTCCCCCCCCCCCACTCCAAATACGGCTGCCGTGTATTGACAATCCTCCCCCCACCCCGAGGCAGGAGAAAACGCAGCTCTTCGCTCCTGATCCCCTCGAATCCTTGCTTGGCGTCCTTAGCACCGCCTGCTCCCCTCGGTCCTTCCACCCCCAGGCGGTCTGCCCTTCCTCCTCCTCGAGTTTGCGTGAAGAACCGTCTCAGCACAAAAAAGTCCTCGCGCAGCACCTTCACCTGCAGCAATTAAATAATAAATAGCCTTTTTTATTTTAAACCAAGATGCCAGCAGCAGAGGCAGAGCGATTTCTTGGACGGGCCGTGCCCAGCCTTAGCTGCAGGAGGAGGGTCTCGCATCCCTGCCAGAGGCTCTTCTGAAGGTGCTGTGTTTCTTTGCCCCATCCTTTCTGTTTCAGGGGCGAGCGGAGGCACAGGTTGGAGTAAAACCCGGCCACAATCCAAACAGCAGCAAAGGCAGAAATACAGTTCAGGGAGGCACTCGGGCTTGCTGTGAGCGAAAGACGTGGAGACGCAGGATCTCCCTTGATGCATTCCCTCGCAGAATCCTGGTTTGGACCCCGTCCGTTTTCTCAGAAGGGAAAAGGGAACGGGCTCTTTCCCGAGCATTTCTGCAGACTGTTTCGCTGCTCTACAGCCTGAGGCTCCTCCCTGCAACGTTCTCCTGAAACCATGATGCGTTGAAAGCTAGGTGCTGTTCTTCGCTTGTTTTCCCCCAGCGTAATCACTTTCCTGTGCCTGCCTCGGATCCATCCAAGGTCATCTTGGTTCTTTGCTTGGTTTGGTTGGTCTTTAATACAGATCAGCCGCTCCTTGCCTCGCGAAGGGAACCGTCCCTCCCACCCTGGCAAATCTCAGTCATCCTACAGAACTGCAACAGCTTCTCCCGAGCAGATGAAATACCTCAAAAATATGTACTTATTGCTGTGTTGTTGGGTTGGGTGGGGTTTTTTTGTTTTTGTTTTTGTTTCTGTTTCTGTTTTTGTTCTTTTTTTCCTGTTTTGTTTTCCACATCTTCTGGAAGGATTTGCGTATGTTAAAGCTTCTTTTTATATGTCTCGTTGACTGCTTTTTAGTTTGAATTTTATATATTGTAGCACCAAAGATACACCACAAGAGGAACAAAACTTCCCCCTGGCTTGAAGGAATGGAGGCTTGATCTTTTCTGTAGGCCGGGGAAGCGCTCTGCACAGACGGCCTTGGGCGTGGGATAGAAGGCAGCACTGATGGCCGGTTAATTGCTTGGGCTTTCTTTCTTCTGGCTTTTTTCCCCTCCTTACCCCAAGAAGGGCTTACACCTTTCCTCTATAGCAGTGTTTCTCAACCTTGGCCCCTTTGAGATGCGTGGACTTCAACTCCCAGGATTCCCCAGCCAGCAGTCCGCGCATCTTAAAGGGGCCAAGGTTGAGAAACACTGCTCTACAGCATTGTGCCTTCTAGATGGGTGGGACTTCCAGAATTCCTAGCTGGCATGGCCAGCAGCAACGCCAGTTCTGGGAGTTGTAATCCTGATGTATCTGAAGAGCACTCAGACGGGTCAGGCTGGTGTATGAACGCAGGGTTTTCAAAATCACCCGTGCGTCCAAGGACTGCTGGCCCCTGGAGAGGTTCCCTCCACCCCATTCACCTTGTGGTCAAGCCTGGCGTACAGTTCAGATGCCTTTTGGCGTGGGGATGGGAATTTGGCGCCTGTGTGAGTCCGAAGCATGCGTGCATGATAGTTGGGTAACTCTGGCAGCAATGGATGGAGTGTTGAAAAGAGCTTGTTGTCTTCTGGGCCACAGGATTCTCCCCTCAGCCCCCCAGCTTTTATGCTCAGGTTCATAGCCTGTGTAAATTTCAAAGGGAAGGCAGGACCTTCAGCTCGGAAGTGATTCCAGGCACTCTTGGAATGTGACGGCTGCGAAGGTACTGAATCGTTATGGCTTTCCTCGTTGATCCAAAGAAATTGGTGAGAGCCATCTCCTCTCCCTTCCATGGCACTGCTTTCTGGACAAATTCACGCAGAGGAAAACACCCATGGAGAAATGGCTCTGGAGAACTGTCTTTGAAGAGCAGGATGTCGGTTCATTGAGTAGATCTTTGCTGGATAGATCTTGGTCTGCAGGATGCTGGTTCCAGTTCCCTTTAGCTTTTGTGAAAAATACATGTATTTTCTAGTTGTAGTACAAAGGCTTCAGGGATGTTCCATTTGCAGTCTCATGTGCAGAGACAGTCCCAGGAAGGACTTCTCTCTCCAAAGAAGCCCCCTTTGACTTAGATGGTATGCTTTCTCCAGCCTGGCACCTTCTCAGTGTGTTGGGATTGCAACTACGTGCAGAATTCTGGGAGTTACAAGCCCAAATCTCTGGAGGGCGCCAGACGGGGGGAAAGGGGGCTGGGGAGAAGAACCACCTGAAGTTGGCCTCCAGCCCCTTGTCAATTTAATCAAGATGAAATAAAAATTCTGTGCTCGGTGTATGTGTTCACCTTTGCAGAAGTGGACGTTTTAGGTATCTAAAGTTGTGTTGTATCGTCGTTTTGTACCAATTTTAGAAAGTAAAGAACTACTGCCAGTTAGGCAAGGCT
Source organism: Charina bottae (assembly GCA_023362775.1). NCBI lineage: Eukaryota > Metazoa > Chordata > Lepidosauria > Squamata > Charinaidae > Charina > Charina bottae. The sequence continues at coordinate 19,455,630 of JALMGJ010000010.1, read as the reverse complement.
GAGGAATCTGTGATCTCCCAAAGCTTGCTAAGAACCCCAGCCAGCATGGCCAATAACGAGGGGCTGGATCCCTCCATGTCTAGTTTAAGCAGATCTTCAGGGAAATCATCCTTCATCCTCTCTAACCAGTAGACCTCATTCCATCCAAGTGGACAAACTGGAGCCCCTTGAAGAATGAGATGTTCCTGAATAGATTCTGTGGAACTTTTCTGGTTGCTACGTAGCTGTGGGGCAAATTAGAGACAATGATAGTTGGACAGCCCAGATCTACCCAACGGGGGTCCAGATACCTTGCAAAGTTACCCATGTCTCCGTTTCTCTCCCCTCCACTTCCCGTATTGCCAATGAGTGGTGAGAACTCCACCCACGTTCTCCTCAACCAAGAAAGAAAAGTTCTTGAAGAGGATCCATAGATAGATGTACCAATCGAAGAGAACAGATAGGTGTTCCATCAGTCTTTGTATATCATGTACTGGGCATGCCAAAGCACTCGTGTCCCTTCAGCACCCCGTGGCGGCCAAGAGGCCCAGATTGCAGAACTCGGTACAGCCCGTATCATCTCCTGCCCTGCCGGCGGGAGCACGTTCCCAGCCCAGGTGGCCAAGATAAGCTCTGCTGCTGGGGCTTATCTGTGACCAGCGTGAGAGGCACTCGCCTCCTTTGCCGCGCTTGGCCCTTCGCTCAGAGAACAGCCATCTTTCCCACCGAAGACGTTCAACTCCAAAACAGTCCACGTTCCACCTGCACGTGCCACGTTTCCCTCCCTCCTTCCCTTCCCTTCCGACTGAATGCAACCAGCCCAGAGACGGTGCTCCATGGGGCCATTTCCTCTGGCTAAAGAATGCGTGGGTCGCAAAGCCCTGTGGCTGGTTTATGGATTCTTCTGACTAAGGCAGGCGGGCAGCGAGGCTGGAAAGAACGGGCAGTGCAGGATCTGCCATTGCTTCTCATTGACCCGTGGCTTTGAGCAGAATTTGCCCAAGTAGGGTTCTTGTGTGAATCCTCTGAATTGTTTGAGGGGTGTGTGTGTGCGTGCGCGTGCGTGTGCGCGCATCTATCTAAGATTGTCACGTCTGTAATAATTGCTTAGGAAAGCAGTCCCAGGAGCCACCCAGCTTATAAAACAGAACTCTTGGCAGTTGTTTCAAGGAATGCTGATAACCTCTGCTGGAGGAGACACACTGAAAGCACATCCCATAATTTTGAAGGTTTCTGCATTTCAGACCGGGGCTGGCAAGGGCACAGAGGGAGGGGGGGGGCAGGGGAATTCCTTTGCTGAACGCTTGCGGTTTTTAAAATTCTTGTTACTATTATTTATTTATTTTTAACATGCTCCAAAAAGCAATGAATTTTTTCAAATTCCTTTCAGTGTCAATCCAGACCTGAAAATGTCAGAGGAATTTGACACGAAAACGGGGCAGTGCGATAAAGGCAGACTGCACCCCTCACCCCCCTCCAGCAGTTTTATCCCATCCGAAGCATCTCGAACATCAAAACTTGGCCTTGGAGGTAAAACCATTTTGGGGGGAAAGGGAAAAACGATGGAAGTTCGCAAGCCCACGTGTTTTTATCTTTTCTTCGTCTCCGAAAAATTAAGCTCCCGCCATTGCTGCCGCCTGTTCAGTACGTCTCGGGCCTGAGTTTAAAATCAGTGGGCCTGTTCCAGCCTCGCCCGAGATTGCATTTCTTGCACAGAAAGCTGTTTGAATCACTGGAATGGCCTCGGCGCCTTCATTCCTGCCAGCATTTGACGCAGCTACCCGGGATCCAGGCAGGGAAGTCGAGAGTTTGTTCTTCTCCAGTTCGAGGGCGGGAGGGGGGAGGTAGATTTGGGGGTTTGTAACGATATATATATAAATATATAAATATAAATATATACCTCATTCAGATAAGCTGCGGCATCACGCTTTGACTCTGTCAATTGGGGAGGGGGGGGCGTTGTTGTTTCTTTGTTTTTGCTCTGCCAGCCACTTTTCGACTGTGAAGACGCGAGCCCCCCACTCTCAACGCTGCCACCCTCCCTCGGCTGAGTTGCGTAGCGTTTCTCCTCTTCTGTCGGGTGTTTGGGAGGGGTCCCTAAGCCAGCAGCGGAGCGTGGCTCCGTGGGGTTTGTTGGTGGAGGTGTGGTGGGGGGAGCTTCACTCTACCTTACCTGATTCGGGATATTAAAAGATTGTATGGTATGGCACTCAGGACTTTTCAGTATGGTGGGAAGGGCAGGTTCTCCATTTGCAGAGGTGGATCCCCCCCCCCCCCGCCTCCCGTCCAAAGGCTTAATGTCAATTTGGCTGGGCTTGGGAATCGGGGGGGGGGGGTCCAAGGCCAGGCGTGCCTAAAGCACATGCAGATCGGCTTGTCTCTGGGCTGCTCCACGCATTTCAAGCACCTGCTTCCTGGCCCCTCAACTTAGGACCGGCCAGCTCCTCCACCTTTTGGGCAATCCGGGGATCTGATCCTGGAATCCCAGCAGGCGAAGCAGGGCTGCCAACAGCTGCTTCCTTCAGATGTTTTAGTCGTCTTCTTTTTTTTTTTTTTTTTCCTTCACCCTCAGTCCAGCAAATGGGCCCCAGCACTTTTGGGTAAGCACCAGAAGTCGGACGGATGTGATCCATCAGGGTGGAAGGAAGAGGGAGGTGGCCCCCCAGGCGAATGGGTTGGATCTGCACGCACACCCGTACCCGGCCCTTTCTGGCTGCTGTTCCCTTCCTTCCCGAAAGATTGGAAGGAGGAAGGAAGGAAGGTAGTAAATCTAAGATCAGACCACTACAGCAGCCTTGCAACTAGCTTGTTCTTAACTATTTAAAGAAAGAAATAAAAATGTGATAGCCTAGATGGTGAATAAATAAATACCTCAGATGTTTCCTTCCAGCAAGTGTCTGTATATGTTGTTGTTGGGTTTTTTTTTTTTTTTCTATCTTAACAAGTTATCTGAATGTTTATATTCCAATAAACTTCTACCTCTTCAGATCATGGCTCTCTTCATCCTTGTTTTTCTATACGAATTAGGTGTGGGGGGAAAAATCCACTGAAAAAGATGGCAGATATCTCAGATCGGAGAAGGTGACTGCAGTGGACGCTTCAACATTTTATTATTTCATAAAACGGCTTTGTTTTTTTTCCTTAATGATGTCACAGTGCCAAAAATGTTGCTGGTTTCATTAAAGCCAAAGTGGACTTCTGCAGCCCTGTAGGAACCGGTAGAAGCAGTTCTGTGAAACGTAGAGGCTAAAATAGTCCTCAACAGTTAATCTGAATAAATAAAGCTGGATTCAAACATATCTGAGCTACAGGCATGGGAGAATCCTGCTCATGTTTGGCCCCAAAATTTGACACTCTTGGCAACGTCGTGCTGATTGTCTCTTTGGCACTCTTTTTAATTGTTCTTTTATCCTTTTGAAGCATTTTGATCTGTTCTTCAGCTTGCTTGTGTTAATCTTTTTGTACAATATGCCAGCCTTAAATTGGGGGCTAATCCATGGTTCGGTGTGCTGTGTGAACCCAGCAAGTGGGGTTAGTTGATGGCCAACAAAGATAAATCAATTCACAGTTAACCATGGGGGAGCATGTGGTGCCACATTGTCCTTTTGAGGTGACTTCAGAAAGGAAGTGCCCTCTTGCACGTTGGTGAAATAACAATTCCACGGGAAATTGAACCAGATTCTGATCTAATCTGGCAGTCAATCCATGGTTACCTTCATGGTTACAATCAATTCATACAATCAATGAGATGAAGTGGCCCCAAAGATCCTTTGAAGTGGGTGCATTGATGGTGGGGAGAGGCACCGGAAGTGTGGGTGATGGAGCTAAATGGGTGAGGGAATGCTGAAAATTGCCTGGACCTATAACTCTCCCCGTAGGGACTTCATGGAAACACCTGTGCAGTCTTCATGGAAGGACAAGGAAATGGTTCACCATTGCCTTCCTCCAGGATGTTTTTCAACTCTTCAGCCTGACCTACAGCCATGGAATGTCTAGGTAGTCTCCCATCCAAGCACTGACCAGAGTTGACCCTCTTTAGCTTCTGAGATCAGCCAAAGTTGGCCAAAAGCTGCCACCTCCCCAACTTTGGGTCCTTGAAATGTGATGGTCTGCAACTTGAATCACTCCTCCATCTCACACATCTGGAGGGGAAGGTTGATGCCTCACGTGAGAACCCCAAGTAAGGGGGAGTAGGAATCATCTGGCCGGCTGCAAAGCCTGTTCTGGTTCCTACAGATGCAGTCAAGCTAGGGCTCTGACATTTTCTCTGCAATCCCGACCACCATTCACACAAATATCCTGAGTAACGTGTGGATCTCTGAGCCTGTACTGTTTCTCTACCTCCTCTTGACATGGCGGCCAACCCCCCAGAGAAAGTTTTGACTTCGGCCATCGCTGCAGCATTCCAACTTCATGCTCTAAGTTTGAAAGCCTGCCCATTTCTGGGCCCAAAACCCGGAATATTTTCCACCTGTTTGCTCAGCTGTTCAAGCTTGTGTCTGCCTGGCCTCACTACCAACTGGCAAAGAATGCCCATCAGCCTGGGCTCTTCTGCTGCTGGAGGCAAACATCTGCTTGCAGTCACTTCAGCCAGCTTTGAGCAGTTAGCAGGACCTGAAGGAACGTATAGGTCAGTCGTCATCATCTTTCTTAGTTCTCTCTGTGATTTTGGAAACTCTTGTTCTTCCTGCCAACTTTCCCCTCACCAACATCACTGGGATCTTTTCAGAGTCTCTCCATTCTCAGCTAACCTTGGAAGCAGGACTGGGGAGTAAGTAAATCTTGATTATAAAGACAATAAAATTAACTGCAACTTAGTTGGGGAGAGATGGAGAACAGAGATCACTACCTCAGGGCACAATTCAGAAAGACCAGTATTGGGGCATGTCCACCAACAGTGAGAGCAACAGAACAGGCTTCAGTTGGCACTTGAGTAGATGCCCCCCCCAACAGAATGACGGGGGGGGGGCAAATGTAGCAGGGGTGATTTGCCACCCTTGGAAATAAGTGATAAGAAAGTCTCTGCCACTCTCCCTTATTTAGATAAGAAAGCGCAGAACAACGGAACAGACTAGGCTTGTGAATGGAAAGATCGCTGGACAAACTGGCTCTGATACAGAAAGCAAATTCCTGGGTGTGCCTCCGCCTTCTGCAATTGTAGGTTTGACTTCCTAAACTGCTGCTTCGCACCCAGGTCCCTCGAAAGGACCTCAGTGAGAAGAAAAGGAGATCCTGCAAGGCTGGAGATGATTACCGAAGGGATGGGACAGCGGAATATAAACCCCTGAAGTTCAGAATCTAAAATGACAGGTATTTAAAGTTGGGGGTGGGAAGGTATAAATTCCCTGGAGACGCCCTCTTCAACTGTGTTCATATTTACCAAGGAAAGCCCTTCTGCTTTATTTTCTTTTGCATCCCTTTTCTAGCCCTGCTTTTTGTTGTCTTTGGAAAACCTTGAATCCTAGAGTTGAAAAGGGTTATTTAAGCCATCAAAGGCAGCCCATCGCCTCTCTGGATCATTGGCTTGATCTACTTCTGTAATTAGGAAGGTGCCCCCCCCCCCCCCCCCCCGCACGAGGCAAAGAGAGACGTAAGTTTTTAGGCCAGCCATTTTCCAGTGCTTCCACTCCCTCTCTGGTGCCCTACAAGTGAATTCTCTCCCCTTAGTAAAATTTTGCAGAGTCCTGATAAAGTTGTTGGCTTATCACCAGCCCTTAAAATAGAGGAAACTTTGCAGTGGTTGAGATGGCTCCAACACTTCCTCCATCAGCTGAAACATTTTAAATGTTATCTCCCCACCACCCATAGTCTTTTTTTCCCCTGTTATTTTTATATGGTGGGTATGCATCTATTCATATATAGCTTGGCATGTATGCTGAGTGTTGCATCCAGTCTTTTAAATATTTTGTTTGAAGTACAATCTTTAAGGGGAAAGTGCATTTTGTCTCTAGAGCAGTATGTCGATGAAGGTTCTCAGTCATCCAGGTGGAACAGTCTGTGGCTTGAATCATGTCAACTGGATTTCTATTTTCTCAGTAGAAACGTTTCACTCCTTGGATAAGGAGTGAAACGTTTCTACTGAGAAAATAGAAATCCAGTTGACATGATTCAAGCCACAGTCTCTAGAGCAGTGTTTCTCAGCCTTGTTGGCTGGGGAATCCTGGGAGTTGAAGTCCACGCATCTTAAAGGGGCCAAGGTTGAGAAACACTGCTCTAGAGCATTTGCCAGCAATTGCACACACCAGAACATAGATGGTGTTTGTTTGTTTGTTTGTTTGTTTGTTTGTTTATTTTATTTAAGGTGTTGGGTTAAGTCAACCTGCCAACAATAAATCCTGGGGGTCTATTTGAAATTTATTTATTTATTACTTAAATTTATATGACTGCCCATCTCCCCCAAACGGGGGACTCTGGGCAGCTTACAATAAAAATTAAGATTAAAATACAAGTATAAAATTACAAATTATTAATATGATATAAATAAATATAAAATCCAATCTGGCGAACCGATCTCGAACAATGGGGAGGGCATTATGGTACTAACCACCCCCAGGAGGAGTTATTACCTTCCCCCTTCCACGCTAGGCGGCAGAACCAGGTTTTCAGATCTTTCCGGAAGGCTGGGAGGGAGGAAACCCGCCTCAACTCTGGGGGCAAGATATTCAAAAGGGCGGGCGCCACTGCAGAGAAGGCCTGCCTCCTGGACCCCACTAGATGAAATTCCCTTATTGATGGGGTCCGTAGCAGGCCCTCTCTGAATGATCGGGTGGGGTGGGTCGATGTAATGGGGATAAGACGGTCCCTCAGGTATCCTGGCCCCATGCCATGTAGGGCTTTAAAGGTGATGACCAACACCTTGAATTGGACACGGAAGCAAACCGGCACCCAATGCAGCTCGCGGAGCAAAGGTGTTATGTGCGCTGATCTTGGTGCACCTAAAATTGCCCGCGTGGCCGCATTCTGTACCAGCTGTAGCTTCTGGATGTTCTTCAAGGGTAGCCCCATGTAGAGTGCATTGCAGTAGTCTAAAATAATGATAATAGTGATAAACTATTAGCAGCCTCTTGTGCTTTAGATATTTTCTCTACACCTCTTTGCCTTGTTCTTTCTGTGCTTCAGGATGCCCTAAGATAGCTGTGAGCTGATACAACCAATCGTATATGAATCGTATATGAGTATGGTAGGCTCCGAATGGATTTCAAGGGCCACCTATTCCAAGTCCAATTTATATGATAAAAGGATGTCCCAAATCAAACCAGGATAACCCACCTAATTTTCTCTTCCACCTCCAAATCCCACAATGAAATAAACAGGCATAGCAATTTATAGAATAACAACGAATTCGGTCTCAAATTAGTTTGGATATGAATCCTTCGGATTTTTTTGTTCCGGAGAGGAAGCCTTTTTTAATCAGTTGCAGAATCAGTGATGAAGAGTTTCGTGGTTTTTTTTAAACCCAGCAGATTTCTGGTGCCAAAAGCCTTGGTAGTCTAGAAACCTCCTTGTCAGATGCACAAGATATTTCTTGAGGTTTAGCAGCGTGGCAGGCATGTCTCCAGAGGGGAGATGTTAATAAGAGATGCTGAAATACTCAGAAGGGAAGAACAAGGCGGCTCATGGACAACTGGTTTTATCCATGATAACTGCAGTGAGGCTATAATATGCACAAAGGTGGAAAAATGCAGATATACCCACAATGGAGGAGTGGATTGTGAAGATGGCAGAACTTGCTGAAATGGCCCAGTTGACTTGTCTGATTAGGGAAGGAACAACACTTATTTCAATCAAAGACTGGAAACCCTTTATGGACTTTTTGCTGAAAACGGACAAAAATGAATCAATGATCTTGGGATTTACTGATTAAAGAGGGTTGTTTATGGGAAGAAGGGAACCTTGATATATAATTTGGGAGGGCGGAAATGGTAATAATTATGTTTGTAATTGCTGCAACGGGGTGTGGTGGCTCAGCGGGTAAGACGCCAGGCTTGTCGATCGGAAGATCGCAAGTTCGGAGGTTTGAATCCCTAGCCCTGCGTGACGGAGTGAGCTCCCGCACTAGCTCCAGCTCTTGCCAACCTAGCAATCTGAAAGCATGCAAATGCAAGTAGATGAATAGGTACCACTTCGGTGGGCAGGTGGGCAGGTAACAGCGTTCCGCGCGCGTCATGCAGCCGCATGACCGTGGAAGCGTCTTTGGACAACGCTGGCTCTTCGGCTAACAAACGGAGATGAGCACCGGCCCCTAGAGTCGGGCACGACTGCACAAATGTGCGGGGGGAACCTTTACCTTTAATTGCTGTAAAGGAGATTGGAAGTTGCTTCTTTAGATATTTTTTCTTTTTCTTTCTCTTCTCTTGACTTTTACTGTTTCTCACTTTTTTTTATCTTTTCATATCTTTGCCTTTTTTCTAATTCTTTATGTTTCTGTCGTTTTTAATCCTGTAAAAAATTTCTCAATAAAAATTATATATTAAAAAAAAGGGAGGAAAGAGAAAGGCAAAAGGAGGGCATTCCTCCATCTCTTTGTCCTGGTCTCTACTTAGGTAAAGGTAAAGGTTCCCCCCGCACATTTGTGCAGTCGTGTCCGACTCTAGGGGCCGGTGCTCATCTCCGTTTGTTAGCCGAAGAGCCAGCGTTGTCCGAAGACGCTTCCTCGGTCATGAGGCCGGCATGAGGCGCGCGGAACGCTGTTACCTTCCCACCGAAGTGGTACCTATTCATCTACTTGCATTTGCATGCTCTCGAATTGCTAGGCTGGCAATAAAGCTCTACTTAGGACTGGTGCACAAATAGAGATGGAGGAAATGTGATGCTTCATCCCACCAACCCCTGACCCTGAATTTGATCCTGGCCCAGCTCAAGAGCTTCTGGAGGCCCCACCCCAAAAGTGAGTTTTGAGGAAGCCCTTTGCAGGAGTGGCCGAATCACTAGAAAGGCTACAGTATTCTGTTTCCTTTTCAAGACTCTTTTGTAAACTTGCAAGATCTCAATCCTGCTGAACAGCAAACAGCTTTGTTGGAAGTGATGGGGGAGGGAGGGGATGTTAGGAGAGGTGCTGAGTTACACACAGGAACATAAACAGCAGCTGGGCGGTGTATCTCAGGCATCTTGGCAGGTGAGAAGAGGCCCTTGAGGTATTGGGAGCACCAGGACCAATCTTCTCCAAACCCAAGAGGATTTCAATTGGAGAGAAAATTCGAGGTTGCAGAGAGAGACTCCAGACAGAGACCCCAGTTGGGCTCTAAAAAGTAAGTCAACCACCTCCCCTCACTGTGTTGATTATTGTTTCCTATTTTTACATCCCTTTCTGCCAAAGATCTAATGGATCTCTCCCCAAGTGTATTAGCTTCACAGCAACCTTGTAGAGGTAGAAGAAGCCCTAAGATGGGAACATGGGACTACCCTTGAAGAGTATCCGGAAGCTACAGCTGGTCCAGAATGCGGCCGCGCGGGCACTTCTTGGTGCCCCAAGATCGGCACATGTACCGCCTCTGCTGCGCGAGCTGCATTGGGTACCAGTTTGCTGCATTGGGTACCAGTTTGCTTCTGGGTCCAATTCAAGGTGTTGGTCATCACCTTTAAAGCCCTACATGGCATGGGGCCAGGTTACCTGAGGGACCGCCTCGTCCCCAGAACATCGACCCGTCCCACCCGATCAGTCAGAGAGGGCTTGCTGCGGACCCCATCAATTAAAGAGTTCCATCTAGCGGGGTCCAGGAGGTGGGCCTTCTCTGCAGTTGCGCCCGCCCTTTGGAACATCTTACCCCCAGAGCTGAGGCGGGTTTCCTCGCTCCCGACCTTTCGAAAAGACTTAAAAACCTGGTTCTGCCGGCTTGCCTGGACGGGTAATGCCAACGGTTCCTCTTGGGGATGGCTGGTCCCATGAATCTCCCCAGTGTTACCATCTTTTTAACATCTTTTATGCTTGGATTTTATATTATTTATTAATATTGTAAATTTTTATTTATGTTTTTACTGTTTTATTGTGAACCGCCTAGAGTCCCCCCGACAGGGGAGATGGGCGGGAATATAAATTCAAATAAAATAAATAAATAAATAAATAAATAAATAAATAAATAAATAAATAAATAAGATCTGGGCTGCAAACATCCCAAAGTCCCTTAGGAGGCAGCAAAGAGAGACAGAAGAAACTCCCACTACATCTAGTCATCGTGCAGATGTTGGTAGCATGGATCTGATAGTCCCAGCAAAATATTGATTAGGTCTTCTGCTGGTTTTGGGTTCCTTCTCCGGGGCCACCAGGAATGGGGCCAGGGGCCTCTTTGGGGAGTGGGGCAGTCAAAGAAGTCAAAATGGTGTCCACAAGGGCACAATCAAAGCCCCGCCTTTGTTTACATGCATCATGATATACCAGCATTTTCTAAAGGGTGTTGGATAAACACCAGCCCCTTCCTTCAAATGGCTTTGCGTCAGCAAGGCTGCTGGTCTTCTGATAAGTGATGGTTTTTCCATCAGCTTTATCAGCTTTGAGGTGAGGCTAGGTTTATTTTAGCTTTCAACCAAACATGTTGAACTGATACAATTGTTCCTGTGCTGTTCTGCAGCCATGCTTGAAAATTTAAAAAAAAATCAAGGCAGGATGGGCGGGGGGGCTGTTCCTATTTTTTCCCTTCCCTTCTCTGCTTCATTGGTTCTATGGAAAAGGTCAGGGGCCTTCTGAGTTTCAAAGGAGCTAAAAAAAAGTGATAGTAACTCATACCTCCATCCCACCTGGGATAGAATAGACTGCTACTACATGTTTCTTGGCTGCAGTTGAAGTCTATCTGGAAGCTGCGGTTGGTACAAACGAAAGCAGCTCTTTTGCTGATGGGTGACAGCCATTGCAGGCCCCTATCACGAATTTTGCAGGCACTGCAAAAATTAATTCCAAATGCAACTTAAAATGTTGGGATTAGCCTATAAAGCTTGGGGCCCAGGTATCTCCATGACTGTCTTCTGCAAATAAAACTGGCCCTTGGTCTACTTGTCCTGAGTCAGGATGTTGAGGGCCCCAACCCCTTATGTGAGCTTCAAGGAGGAAGGGCCAGAAGACCAAGCTTTCTTCTCATGGCCCCATCACTGTGGAATACCCTCTCCCTGGACATCCAAATAACACTTTCCTTGACAGTATTTAAAAAGGCAGTGAACCCAGAGCTGTTCCATAAAGCTGTTAATCTGTATTTTTAACCACAAAGTTGTTGCTAGTTCAGGGATGTTGGGCTGGGTGATTAATTTATGGATTGATTAAATTGTTGATTGTATTGTAAACTGCCAGGAATCTTTTTTGGAATCTGGCGATAGATAAAAGGAAGGAAGGAAGGAAGGGAGGGAGGGATGATAGATAGATGATAGATAGATAGATAGATAGATAGATAGATAGATAGATAGATAGATAGATAGATAGATAGATGGATGGATGATTAGGTAGGTAGGTAGAAGATAGATAGATAGATAGATAGATAGATAGATAGATAGATGATTAGGTAGGTAGGTAGGTAGAAGATAGATAGATAGATAGATAGATAGATAGATAGATAGATAGATAGATAGATAGATACTGTAGATAGATAGATGTGGTTTGCGACATACTGAAATATTGCCCTGCGTGTTATCCAGTTTGGAGACATTTCAAATACCAAGTAAGAAGTGCTTAAAATCCTCAGCTACCTTCCATAGGAGAATTTAGTAGTGGGTCTCCGAAGGCAATATTCAAGTGTTACAGTACCTATTTAAAGCAAAAGAGCAGCACTTCGATATATATATTTCTTGCATGGCATATCAACTGGTGCTGATCAGATCACAAAGACAGCTGTTGGAGTATCCATTTGGGGGGGGATGGATCCGGTTTGTGGATTCCTTCATGAATTTAAACCAGAAGAATCACAAAATCTACCGCTCCCTTAAAAAGTTCACAACCTCATCCAGGGTAGTAACGCTGCATTTAGTTATTGCATCTATTCATTACATGTGGTCACTGGCCCTGCCGAATCAAAACTCAATAAAATATTTTTTGAACATTCACGGAAAGAGATGGTGTTTATTTAGCCAAACTCTGCAGTCCAGTTTTTTAGAACACAGTGTCTTTTCCAGCTGGAAATGGACAGATGAGCGAAAAGCTTGGTCTTCTCTATCTAAGAGTTGTAAACCACACCAACTCTTGTTAAGGTCTTTCATTGCTTCCCGTCTTCTCTCTCCGCAGTGCATTTGCTGGTCTTCTGGAGTGTAGGACTTGCTTTCTCGTGCTTCGGCTTTTCCCTTGGCTGCATGGTGTGTTGGTATCAACTGAAGAAGCGTCGTCTTAGCAAGAGCAAAGCAGAGCCATTGGATCGGACGCTGTTGGAATTGGAGGTAGCTCGGCCTTCCGTCAAGATGGTAGCACCCATCCAGGAGCAATATCTCCAAATAGAAGGGGAGGTCCAGAATAACCCACCACTTACCACTGCTGATTTAGCAGGTTTGTCCATCCAGAAGACCCCGCAGAAGAGCTTCCTTTATGGCCGAGCCTCCCTTCCCAAAATCCCTGTTCCTCAAAAACTGCTGGTCCAGTCCCACCTAGGCTGGACGCGTCGACGCACCATCTCTGAGGACAGCAGATTTGCCGATGAAAGGACCTTTCTCTCCAGTCCCATTCTGGGCCCCAACTCCCCATCATCTGACCTTGTTTCAAGAGGCTCTCCCAACACCACCACTACAAAGACACGGCCTCTTCTTCACTTCGCGCTGTTCTACTCCCAACCCCGAGCCCTGCTGACGGTGACAGTGGTCAGGCTGTCCCACCTTCCCACGGGGTTTTGGGCCAGTCGCAATTCCTACATCAAAGTGTACCTCCTGCCAAGGTTCGGCAAATCCCAGCGCACTGCCCTGCGCAAAAAAAGCCTCCACCCCGAGTTCCATGAAGAATTCCACTTTGGCCACTGCAGTTTGGAAGACCTATCCAGGCTGACGCTCCGCTTTGCCGTCTACACCAAGGACTTCCACAGCATAAAGAACTCGTTCCTCGGAGAGGTGATGTTTCCCTGCACCCAGGTGGCCTGGAAGCAAAACATTTCCTCTGTTTACACACAGGAGCTGTCACCCACCAAAACCAAGCTGAAAGAGGTGAGTTGGCTCTGCCTTCCATAACTAGCTTTCCGGGCATTTTTGGACAATCCCTGCCTATGCCACCCTGGGCTGGTGGGAGTTCAGCTGGAACATCTGTACATCAAGCCCCACTGGCAGTCAGAGGAATTAATCCAACCCTTTTCATGGTAGCCCCAAGTAATGGGTTCGCTATAAATAAATATAAATGCTTTCTTGAGTAAAACAGCTACAAATGACTTCAGGTCATCTTTTCAATGTCAAGGCAGACGTGTATATACTGTACAGTATTTTCACCTCCATAGAGAGAGAGCAGCGGCCAAGAGATTCATGTGCTTCCTGGTTCCATCTTCTGTCCAGGAGTTGCTAAGGGTGGTTGGGCCATTTTTAGGCCTCTTATTTTCCAACCACCCCTTCTTGGGGCTTTTTGCCCCCAAATCAGTGGGGCATTGTGCTGTTCACTGCTGAATTTCAGTCATTCGATCTTGGAACGCTCGGAGAGGTAAACCCATGGCTTGGTGGCATCATCTGCCTATTATTATTATTATTATTATTATTATTATTATTATTATTATTATCATCATCATCATCATCATCATCTAATTTCCCAGGGCTTTTCTATTCAGGTGTCAATCGGGTTTATTATGAATTTATGGGTTTTTTAGGTATTTAAGGTATGTTTATTCCATTTCTTGTTGTAAAGAATCTCCAAGCAAAACTTAGAGGGAGTTAATAAATGGGAAATGTCTACTTAAAAAGGATTTTTTTTAAAAAAGGGAATGGTTGGGATGTTGCGACCTGAGAGCTCTAAAACAAGGAAAAATTGCAAGATTTTGATAAAATGGCACATTAAATGTAGAACATATTATTATTGTTTATTTATTGAATAATACACGTATAAACCATCTTCCTATGCAAGTTACTATTCATAGGTACCATTCAGATGAAGGTAGCCTTACTGAATAGTGGAACTTAGTTATAACTGATCACATCATAAATTTAAATGGTGCAGCTCATAAGTCAATTTGTTTGGATGTTACCCCATAATGAAGGGGGCGTAGCGGCTCAGCGGGTAAGACGCCAGGCTTGTCGATCGGAAGATCGCAAGTTCGGAGGTTCGAATCCCTAGCCCCGCTTGACGGAGTGAGCTCCCGCACTAGCTCCAGCTCTTGCCAACCTAGCAATTCAAAAGCATGCAAATGCAAGTAGATGAATAGGTACCACTTTGGTGGGTAGGTTACAGCGTTCCGCGTGCGTCATGCCGGCCACATGACCATGGAAGCGTCTTCGGACAGTGCTGGCTCTTTGGCTAAGAAACGGAGATGGGCACCGGCCCCTAGAGTCGGACACGACTGCACAAATGTGCGGGGGGAGCCTTTACCTTTTACCCCATAATGGCAGATTAAATTAAAGTTGGTTTTTGCACTTTCGAAGCATCTCCTCTATGACCAAAAATGGTAGAGACAATTTGCATTCCTTCTTAAGTTGCAAAGGAAGAGTAGATTTTAATTGTAAATAAAGAGCAGTTTCTTGAACACACGGAACAGACAGAAAACCTGTGTAGAGGAGAAGACATTCCATAGCACAGAGGCTACCACAGAGAACATCCATCTCGGTGTCACCATTAAGTCCCAGCTTGTAAGGTGTGGCCCAGAAAATAGGATCTTTTCTGAAAAGCATAATGCCTGGGTTCAGTTCTTCCTCATGCATACATTCGCATGCACACATCCACAGGATATTTTCATGTAATGCTGCATCATTGCAGGGTTTCAGCTCTCAGGACGCAAGGTCTTCTGCTTCGCTGTCTCAGCCCAACCCCGTGGGGCAACTTTTCCTCCTGCTCCAGTATCAAGCTCTGGCCAACCGCATCAAAGTTCTGGTCCGCAAAGCAGAGAACCTGGAGCGGCTCACCTGCTTTCCTGGGACACCAGGTAAGATACGGACTTCCACCTTCCATGATTCCAGCCCTACTAGAATCTGGTTGCCACATTTGGGGGAGGAGATGAAAGAGCTGGAAGAATGGCAAAAAAAATGGGGGACAACCAAAACTATAGGAGGCTTGAACCCATGTTGTCCAGGAGAAGTGTAGAATGTTTGGGACTCAAGCTTGGATGAAAGGTGAGATGATTAGGCTGACCATATTTCAGGATGGCAAAACGGGACGGGGTCTTATGTAATATTCCGTATTCATGAAAAAGAGGGGTCCCGCCTGCAAACCTCGCCCCCAGTCCGCGCGATTGGCTCCCGCCTGCAAACCTCGCCCCCAGTCCGCGCGATTGGCTCCCGCCTGCAAACCTCGCCCCCAGTCCGCGCGATTGGCTCCTGCCTGCAAACCCCGCCCCCAGCCCACGCGATTGGCTCCTGCCTGCAAAGCCCGCCCCTGGTCCGAGCAATTGGCTCCTGCCTGAAAACCCCGCCCCCAGTCTGCGCGATTGGCTCCCGCCTGCAAACCCCGCCCCCGTCCGCACGATTGGCTCCCATCTGCAAATCCCACCCCTGGTCTGCGCGATTGGCTCCCGCCTGCAAACCCCGCCCCCCAGTCCGCACTGCAGCTTGGATCCTCCTTCCACACCATTCCTGCCGGGTTTGAAAAACAGGACAAAATTGAAATTTTTATGAAAACGGGACAGTTGAAAAATGCTAAAACAATGGGACTGTCCCGTTCAAAACGGGATGTATGGTCAGCCTAGATATGATTGAAGGGGTCTAACACACTGCATGGCATGAGGAAACTGGGCAAGGTTCCTCCCTCTCCCCTCACAGTAGGAACAGGGGTCATCTACTGGTTTAGAACAGACAAAAGAAGGCACTTCATGTAGCACATCATTAACCTCCAGGATGATGATGATGATGATGATGATGATGATGATGATGATGACAATTAACTTGGATGGGTTTAAAAGGGGACGGGAAGAAGACAGGTCTACAGAGGGCTCTTCAATGTTGCCTCCAAATTGGGGGCAGCATCTCTCCAAGTATCAACTGCAGGGCAACGATGGTGTGAAAGAGGTGTATCTCCATCTTTTGCTTGCAAACTTCCTTGGGGCATCTGATTGGCCACGGTGAAAAACAATATGCTGGATTAAGGTGGGCCTGGGTCTGATCCAGCAGAGCTGTTCTTACGTGTAAATAAGCATTGGGCTAGGAGGGGGGTTGAGCTGGTGCCTGGAGGGAAGCGTGGTGGTGTTTTTATCTCTGTTTTTATTGATTGTTGGATCAATAAAATCATTACATGAGATAGGCGGCCATATAAATACTGCAAACAAACAAACAAACAAACAAACAAATAAATATATGCCTGTCAAATCTGAGTTCATTTCTTTTCACTTGCTTCCCTTTTCTAGACCACTATGTTATGATCAACTTCTACCATGATGGGAAAGTGATTGATACGAAGGAGACCAAGTCCGTAGCAGGTTATAAACCTGTATGGAATATCCCATTCCTTTTCAGTGTTCCTGCTGGAGATATCCAGAAACAACGACTATTTCTGGAGTTCACAGTCATGCAAGTGAGTGGACCGAGCCTCCTTCCTTCCTTCCTCCCTCCCTCCCTCCCTCCCTCCCTCCCACAACAGGCTTCCAAATGTGGTTTTTTTCCTTGCAATATCCTGCCTCAGTTACAGAATTATGATAGCCCATTAAGCAAAAAGAAGGTTGAATCATTTCAAAATGATGTTTCTTTCTATGCCAGCTCAACATGGTGAGGTTGCCATAGGCTTATATTTAAAGTGTGATGAATCTGCATGTCAAACTACATTTAGGAATGCGGCACGCAGTTTAATTGCATGTGCCTGAACACACCTTTGAGCCCAACGCAAACCTTAACCTCCACTCCACTGGTGGTGCAGAATACGGACTGGCTAAACTTTCTAGCAATGATGGAGGCATTTCTGGCCAGCCCCAAGTGCAGAACTAGGAATTAGGTGTTGCTAATTTCCAATCCCAGCAGCCTGGCCAGTGGTCAGTCCTCTGGCCTAGAACAATTATCCTTTTTTTCCCCCCTAAAAGGGCAGAATAAATATTTAAGCAGTTCTAAATGAAACCTCTCTGAATACTGAGGCAAGGAGAGCAAAATCAATGTTGGAGTCAAAAACCAGAAATTGGCATTTCTTTAGCATTTCTCAGTCGAAATGTGTAGTCCAATATATGTGGAGGAAGCCTTTGATTCCCAGAATTCCCCAACTAGCATGGCCGTTGCTGAGAATTCTGGGAGTCCAAGCCTCCAGGGAGCGCCATGTCAACAGAGGCTGCTCTAAGCCATAGCATGGGTTTGGTTTAACACAATGTCCGAGCCCAACTTTTGAGGTCTGTAAACCATGGCTTGTGCATGGACTCCATCAGTTATGGTTATGAAGCAAGCCATAGCTTAATGCTGTGGATGAACCTAGCATCCCAGAGCTTACAACGCATGGGGGATGCCTTCTGTACAGTTGGGGATCTTGTGAAATAAAGCTGCTTTTCTTCTAATGTAATTAGAAGGATGTATTTAAACTACGATTTAGAATTATTCTTGTTTTCTCCTTTTTCTGCTCCTAATCTTCTCCTAGGCTCACCTCTATATCCGCAGCTGTGCTGTGGGTCGAGTTTGGATTGGGCCCGATGT
Source organism: Charina bottae (assembly GCA_023362775.1). Lineage (NCBI taxonomy): Eukaryota > Metazoa > Chordata > Lepidosauria > Squamata > Charinaidae > Charina > Charina bottae. The sequence continues at coordinate 19,437,969 of JALMGJ010000010.1, read as the reverse complement.
GCCAGGGATGGGACAGCTCCACTGGAAAGAGATGTATACCCGGGGAAACGTGGAGTCTGCCCGCTGGCACTTGATACAGCCTGAAGGTTTTCAGCCCTAACCTGGATGTGCTGGTGCTAATCCTTCTTAACGGGTGTCTGGAAGAAAGGAATTCTGGGGATAAAGGAACAGCAGCCATGCCAGTGAAGCCTCAAAGCTCTCAAGCCAATTCTAAGTCCTCTCAAGTATATTCCAAGTATTCTCCAATGGACGACCCCGGTTATTTGTCCAGAAAGAAATGAATTTGTTGGGAGCTCTTCAAAACTCTGGATTAAAAGAGTAGATCCCAATCTAGGTAGAAGAGATGATGGAAAGTGGAAGGACAACAGATCACTTTATTTTTCACTGCCACAATTTTGGCTCTCGGTTCAAGACGTGGACTGCAGCAACTGCCAGAGAACCGATTTATCTGCCTAACTCTTGACAGCTA